>CM017899.1:21370836-26825947 GCA_008369825.1 Triplophysa tibetana | reverse complement strand
ATCAACAAGAAATAAAACTATAGTGTCTGTTTAATAGAGGTGTATAGTACTTGAGTATTTTATATGACATTTATTGAGTATCTTGAGTGTTTCACTTTGGGGAAAGTTTACTTCATACATTATGAAGCATGTATACACATCGGCCTATATATAGTTTACTCCACTAAATTTAATAAAATACTTTTTTTTGTCCTTCACTACATAAGTACAATAAAAATCTACAATCTTACTTTCACTCAAGTTTTCAAAATTATTTTTGAGTAACTTACTTTAGTAAAAGTAAGAAAGTACTTAGAACTTTACTGTATTTTTCAAATGTTGTTGAGTTATATGCCATACATCATTATGTATAGAAGTAAAATATTTCCAAAGTAAAAACAAAGTTAAGATACTTGATAACCCAAGAATAAAATACTCACATCTAGTTTAAAGTCTCTGCATTGAACTCTAAGATTTTTGTTTGCGCAAACTTTGACATTCAAATGCTAAATTGTGATCTTATACATGTTATTAAACAAAATAAAATATGCAAGCACAAGTCATTACTGTTTTTAAGTTTGAAGATTATTGGTCAGTTATAGATAACTGCTATCAAAACAAGAGTCAAGAGTCCAAATAAATCAAACACTGTTAACAATAATGATGGTTTGATGAAATTAAACATCTTTTCGAAATTTATTGTGGGTGCAAAGTGAAATTAATTCAATATATTTACAAATTTTAACATTCATTCAATGGTTGTTTGCTATGTGGGAAATGTGTGTGTGTGAGGTAACATTGAGATGTGGGTGGAGCTTGACTGACATTTATTTCTGATACATTCTTTCACTTTGTTTCAGGAGTGTAAACATGATTTCTCTTTGTTATCTACTTGTGCTTTTATCTGTTCTGGGTAAGTGTCATCATGTCATTACTGGAGCTACTGTAAATGTAAGACTGTTATTATATCTATTCTGTGTGCATTCTGTGTTAATGTCTGTATGTGTTTTATTCTTAAATTCAGAAAAATCTTCAGGACAGACAATAAAACCATTGCAGAACAAAACACGTGTCACCGAAGGAGACTCAGTCATTCTCTCATGCAAATATGAAGGACAAGTAACCAATTTACAATGGTATCGACAATATCCAGGATCCAGACCTGAATTTCTGCTGCTTGTTTATAAGTCAAACAGTGTCACACATGCAGATCCTCCTTTCCCAAGACTGAACGCTTCAGTGAAGGAGACGGAGAAACAAGTGAATCTGATCATCTCCTCTGCTTCAGTCACAGATTCAGCATTATACTACTGTTCACTGGTGCCCACAGTGACTGAAAGAGCAGACACACTGTACAAAAACATACAGGACAACATAGAAGAGAGCAGCACATCATCTCTGTGTTTATCTTCTGTATGACTGTAATCTTATATTACTGAAATAAGACACAGTTGATCACATAAAAACACACTTTTACTTCAGATAAATATTTCATCAGTGAAACACACAGTCTGTGATATCTCTGATCATTTCTCTGTCTGTAAGCGTTACGGTACATATGGGGTTTATAGGTGGAGCTTTAAAGAATCACACAAACACAAACACACACGTGTCTCCAGGATTCATGTGCTGTATGAGGTTTCAGAGATGATGTTTCTGTGCTGTCTGCTTGTGTTAGTAACATACGGTAAGTGATATACTGAACACCTGATATATTATTTTACTTTAACAACAAGCTTCTATAGTGTATGTAACTTATTTTTATTTCTTCATCTGCTGTTGGATTGACATTTAAACATCATATGATCTTGACTTCTAACTGAAGAGTTTTCTTTTCAATATGCAGATTCATGTTTTGCACAGTCAATAAAACAACTACAAACTGATGAAGGTGTCATTGAGGGGAAGTCTGTCAATCTCTCATGCAGATATGATGGCATTGTAAACAGTTTACACTGGTATCGACAGTATCCTGGATCCAAACCTACATTTCTGCTTCTTATTTATGAGTCAAAAACAAGAAATGTAATATACGCAGATCCTCGTGTCCCCAGACTGGATGTCAAACTGAATATGGCAGATAAACATGTGTATCTGAAGATCTCCTCTGTTTCTCTATCAGACTCTTCTCTGTATTACTGCGCCCTGAGGCCCACAGTGACACAAAACACAACAACACTGAACAAAAACATCCATCAAGAGACAAAACATAAAGTGAATACCTGTCAGTTTATAACAGCCATAGGTTTTGTTTTGCATGTCTTATATCCTAACCATACTTTACTGTATTAATAAATTATACTACATTTACGCATTTGACAGAAACTTTTATCCAAAGTGAATTACATTGCATGATACGGTACATTTGTTTCTGAGGACATGCAATCCCTGTGATCAAACCCATGAACTCGGCACATTTAGCGCCATCCTATAACCACTGAGCTACAGGAAAACTAATATATCGAGTCTATAGATTAATAAACCATACCCATGATTTTCTAATCCGTTTCCCATTAAGTTTTGTAAATAGTAACATACATTGTTTTAATCCGTACCACAAATATAAATTGTTCTCACGCTTTCACCGTCCATTCCCACAGATTTCCAAACTACACCCTAACTTTTACCTTTTTTAAATGTTGTATATTACATTTATAGAAATTGATTTTAGAGATGAGAATTTATAGAAACTAGATTGAAGAAATGTTTATGATTATGTCTATAATTACTAATGTCAATATTAAGTAAAAAAACAAATATTTATTTTATTATTTCCCTGTTTATTAATCAAAACCATTTGTTAACATTATGGGCATTTGGCCTTACTTAAGAAATGTCATAATAAAAATAATAAAAACTTGCACAAGACTGTGGATTATCTGCACGTGAGAAACATTAAAGCTCATCCCTGCATTTAGCAGATGTGTGATTATTGTCTTCTGTCCATTGGCTTTTAAATTTTCAGCTATTTATTGCAACATTGATTAGACTTTATTTCCAAACCAAGCTGCAAAGTCCATGTGAAATTATAACAAAACAAAAAAACATTACAGAACAATAATAAACACTGAGTATTTACACAGAATAATCAGTGTTATAATAAGGATGAGGTTACATAAAAGACTATAAATACCATGGACTAAATCTGGGTTTATACTGTACAATTCTGGGCTGTCCAGAAGAAGAAAACAATTGTGGAGGTTTCTTTGGTCACTGGCTCATAACCGCTGAGTGAGAAAGATTTAAAGACCGACACACTTCTATGCATTAATAAACTGAGAGATGAATTGGAAAAAAAAGTTTGAGTACATAATACTATTATAATACTATAATATTTCATAATTTCAAATTGTATTAAAACAAGAAGGTTCTTTGAATAATGTTGAGGACTTCTTTTATGACTGATGAAAATGCTCTGGTTCACAAAGTAAAAGTACTCTGACAAAACAATAAAAAACAGCTAAATATGAAGATTTACAACAAAGTGGCAGTGACAGAGTTAACTTATTATTGTGTAAAGTAACTTAAAACACTGATCAAAAACATATGTTGGTCATTTGACGTTACAAAATCCACATTTGTGCAATATCAATATTGTTTGATAGATAATTTCAGTATTAAATAACAAAAGTAATATTGGTAAACTTCATTCAGACACGATCTGTAACACAACAAGAAATGTACTGTAGGTGGAGCTTTAATATGAAACACATGAAGACTTCATCATGATCTTCATTTGTGTTTTTTTACTGTACAATCATGATGTTACTGTGTTTTCTGCTTCTGCTCTCAGTAACACAAGGTAAGACTGTTTTTAACAATCCTTTACTGTTTGACTATTTATAAATGTGCTCTGTTATTTTCACCTGTAATTTTAAGAAACTATTTTGTGAGAGTTTGTTGGTATTTTTGCATCTTTCACATCAAATGATTTATTATTTTCATTTTTCTTTCCAACATTATTTCAGATAAATGTCTCGCTCAGACAATAACACCATTGCAGAACACTGTAAACACAACTGAAGGGGATTCAATTCTTCTCTCATGCAAATATGAAGGCAGTGTAAATAATTTACTGTGGTACCGACAGTATCCTGGATCAAGACCTGAATTTCTGCTTCTTGTTTATCCTTCAACTAAAAGTGTAACATACGCAGATCCTCGTGTCCCCAGACTGGATGGTGAAGTGAAAGATAAACATGTGTATCTGGAGATCTCCTCTGTTTCTCTATCAGACTCTTCTCTGTATTACTGCGCCCTGATGCCACAGTGACAAAAAACACAACAACACTGAACAAAAACCTCCATGAAAATATCAATACACTATGGCCATCAGTATACAAGTGTATTACTGTTTTAATCATACATTTACATCTAAATTGCATGTGTCTTACATAAAACTGTTCAAAAGTTCAGGGTTACTTAATTGGTTTACATAGTATTAAATTAAAGACTCAGTGAAACTGTATTATAGGCTATAAGTTTACTACTATATAACACACAAAATTCAAAATGACTCATAATACTTAACACTGAGCTTTCCTGTAGCTCAGTGGTAAGAGCATTGTGTTAAGAGAGCAAGGTTGTGGGTTTGATCTCAGGGAATTGCACAAAATTAGAAACAAATGCAGAGGATAATGTAAGTCACTTTGGATGAAAGCGTCTGCCAAATGCATAAAATTAAATGTAAATGAAATCAATAACTTTCCCAAATATTCAAACACACTGTATGTCTTAATGATCAAATACTCCACATTATATATAATATTTACTCTATAATTTAAAGTAATGTTGTGAAATGTGAAACTGATAAACCAGCATGATGAGAAAGTCTAGATAGTTTGAAGTGTTGTGTGTTCTTGTCTCTCAAAACATTATGCATCCTCGTAGTATTGAATAGACTATTTTACTGAAATGTATTTTTTCCAGGCAAATGGGAAATTCCATTTGACACTTTTGATGTAATAGCAGAAACAACCCACAAGAGGTCAGACTTCACCCAAAAATGACTAAAAATGAAATGAAAATCTTCAGGCATGTAAGGGGGAGAGGAAGGTTAGTAAGATACACACTTTTGTTCACTTAGTTCCCTGACAGACATGATTTTGCTTTTAAGTTTGTGGCTTATTTCTCTCACAACAGGTAAGACAATAAATCAGATAAACTTGGCTGGTAACACAACGTGTTAATAATAATATCTTAGGCCTACTTGTCTTTTTTTAAGTATTTCTTCTCTTCTTCACTAATTTTTCCTCTCTCTCTCTATTCTCTCTCTCTTCTCTCGTTCTTCTATCAGGTGATGTCTCTAGTGTGGGAATAGCAGCTGTATCTCATGATGAATTTGTCTCAGAAGGAGATTCAGTCACTCTGTCCTGTATTTATAATAGATCAGGTGGTGTAGATACTCTCCTGTGGTACCGTCAGTACTCAACATCCAGACCAGAGTTCATGTTTCTGGTAAATGAAGCTGATTTTAAGCAGCCGGCTGATCCTGTAATTCCTGGAGTGTTTTCTAAAGTAAATGAAGAGAAAACTGGTGTTTCTCTGGAGATCTCCTCCACTGCATTCACTGATTCTGCTCTTTATTACTGCGCTCTGAGGCCCACAGTCACACAAAACACACACATGATGCACAAAAACACATCAACAAGAAATAAAACTAAAGTGTCTGTTTAATAGAGGTGTATAGTACTTGAGTATTTTATATGACATTTATTGAGTATCTTGAGTGTTTCACTTTGGGGAAAGTTTACTTCATACATTATGAAGCATGTATACACATCGGTCTATATATAGTTTACTCCACTAAATTTAATAAAATACTTTTTTTTGTCCTTCACTACATAAGTACAATAAAAATCTACAATCTTACTTTCACTAGAGTAACTTACTTTAGTAAAAGTAAGAAAGTACTTAGAACTTTACTGTATTTTTCAAATGTTGTTGAGTTATATGCCATACATCATTATGTATAGAAGTAAAATATTTCCAAAGTAAAAACAAAGTTAAGATACTTTATAACCCAAGATTAAAATACTCACATCTAGTTTAAAGTCTCTGCATTGAACTCTAAGATTTTTGTTTGCGCAAACTTTGACATTCAAATGCTGAATTGTGATCTTATACATGTTATTAAACAAAATAAAATATGCAAGCACAAGTCATAACTGTTTTTAAGTTTGAAGATTATTGGTCAGTTATTGATAGCTGCTATCAAAACAAGAGTCAAGAGTCCAAATAAATCAAACACTGTTAACAATAATGATGGTTTGATGAAATTAAACATCTTTTCGAAATGTATTGTGGGTGCAAAGTGAAATTAATTCATTATAATTACAAATTTTAACATTAATTCAATGGTTGTTTGCTATGTGGGAAATGTGTGTGTGTGAGGTAACATTGAGATGTGGGTGGAGCTTGACTGACATTTATTTCTGATACATTCTTTCACTTTGTTTCAGGAGTGTAAACATGATTTCTCTTTGTTATCTACTTGTGCTTTTATCTGTTCTGGGTAAGTGTCATCATGTCATTACTGGAGTTACTGTAAATGTAAGACTGTTATTATATCTATTCTGTGTGCATTCTGTGTTAATGTCTATATGTGTTTTACTCTTAAATTCAGAGAAATCTTCAGGACAGACAATAAATCCATTGCAGAACAAAACACGTGTCACCGAAGGAGACTCAGTCATTCTCTCATGCAAATATGAAGGACAAGTAAACAATTTACAATGGTATCGACAATATCCAGGATCCAGACCTGAATTTCTGCTGCTTGTTTATAAGTCAAACAGTGTCACACATGCAGATCCTCCTTTCCCAAGACTGAACGCTTCAGTGAAGACGAATCAAGTGAATCTGATCATCTCCTCTGCTTCAGTCACAGATTCAGCATTATACTACTGTTCACTGGTGCCCACAGTGACTGAAAGAGCAGACACACTGTACAAAAACATACAGGAAAACATAGAAGAGAGCAGCACATCATCTCTGTGTTTATCTTCTGTATGACTGTAATCTTATATTACTGAAATAAGACACAGTTGATCACATAATAACACAATTTTACTTCAGATAAATATTTCAGCAGTAAAACACACAGTCTGTGATATCTATGATCATTTCTCTGTCTGTAAGCGTTACGGTACATATGGGGTTCATGGGTGGAGCTTTAAAGAATCACACAAACACAAACACACACGTGTCTCCAGCATTCATGTGCTGTATGAGGTTCAGAGATGATGTTTCTGTGCTGTCTGCTTGTGTTGGTAACATACGGTAAGTGATATACTGAACACCTGATATATTATTTTACTTTAACAACAAGCTTCTATAGTGTATGTAACTTATTTTTATTTCTTCATCTGCTGTTGGATTGACATTTAAACATCATATGATCTTGACTTCTAACTGAAGAGTTTTATTTTCAATATGCAGATTCATGTTTTGCACAGTCAATAAAACAACTACAAACTGATGAACGTGTCATTGAGGGGAAGTCTGTCAATCTCTCATGCAGATATGATGGCAGTGCAGACAGTTTACACTGGTATCGACAGTATCCTGGATCCAAACCTACATTTCTGCTTCTTATTTATGAGTCAAAAACAAGAAATGTAATGTACGCAGATCCTCGTGTCCCCAGACTGGATGTCAAACTGAATATGGCAGATAAACATGTGTATCTGGAGATCTCCTCTGTTTCTCTATCAGACTCTTCTCTGTATTACTGCGCCCTGATGCCACAGTGACACAAAACACAACAACACTGAACAAAAACCTCCATCAAGAGACAAAACATAAAGTGAATACCTGTCAGTTTATAACAGCCATAGGTTTTGTTTTGCATGTCCTATATCCTAACCATACTTTACTGTATTAATAAATTATACTACATTTACGCATTTGGCAGAAACTTTTATCCAAAGTGACTTACATTGCATGATACGGTACATTTGTTTCTGAGGACATGCAATCCCTGTGATCAAACCCATGAACTCGGCACATTTAGCGCCATCCTATAACCACTGAGCTACAGGAAATCTAATAAATCGTGTCTATATAGATTAATAAACCATACCCATGATTTTCTAATCCGTTTCCCATTAAGTTTTGTAAATAGTAATATACATTGTTTTAATCCGTACCACAAATATAAATTGTTCTCACGCTTTCACCGTCCATTCCCACAGATTTGTAAACTACACCCTAACTTTTACCTATACATTTTAAATGTTGTATATTACAATTATAGAAATTGATTGTAGAGATGAGAATTTATAGAAACTAGATTGAAGAAATGTTTATTATTATGTCTATAATTTATAATGTCAATATTAAGTAAAGAAACAAATATTTATTTAATTATTTCCCTGTTTATTAATCAAAACCATTTGTTAATGTTATGGACATTTTTCCTTACTTTCAAAAAATTTCATGATAAAAATAATAAAAACTTTCACGAGACTTTGGGTGAGCTGCACGTGAGAAACATTAAAGCTCATCCCTGCATTTAGCAGATGTGTGATTATTGTCTTCTGTCCATTGGCTTTTAGATTTTCAGCTATTTATTGAAACATTGATTAGACTTTATTTCCAAACCAAGCAGCAAAGTCCATGTGAAATTATACCACAGCAAAAAAACATTACAGGACAACAATAAACACTGAGTATTTACACAGACTAATAAATGTTAGGATAAAATGAGGTTACATAAAAGACTATAAATAGCATGGACTAAATCTGGGTTTATACTGTACAATTCTGGGCTGTCCAGAAGAAAGAAGACAATTGTCGAGGTTTCTTTGGTCACTGGCTCTTAAAACGCTGGTCGTAGAGTGAGAAAGATTTAAAGACCGACACACTTCTATGCATTAATAAACTGAGAGATGAATTGGAAAAAATAAGTTTGAGTATGTAATACTATTATAATACTTTAATATTTCATAATTTCAAATTGTATTAAAACAAGAAGGTTCTTTGAATAATGTTGAGGACTTCTTTTATGACTGATGAAAATGCTCTGGTTCACAAATGTAAAAGTACTCTGACAAAACAATAAAAAACAGCTAAATATGAAGATTTACAACAAAGTGGCAGTGACAGAGTTAACTTATTATTGTGTAAAGTAACTTAAAACACTGATCAAAAACATATGTTGGTCATTTGACGTTACAAAATCCACATTTGTGCAATATCAATATTGTTTGATAGATAATTTCATTATTAAATAACAATAGTAATATTGGTAAACTTCATTCAGACACGATCTGTAACACAACAAGAAATGTACTGTAGGTGGAGCTTTAATATGAAACACATGAAGACTTCATCATGATCTTCATTTGTGTTTTTTTACTGTACAATCATGATATTACTGTGTTTTCTGCTTCTGCTCTCAGTATCACAAGGTAAGACTGTTTTTAACAATCCTTTACTGTTTGACTATTTATAAATGTGATCTGTTGTTTTCACCTGTAATTTTAAGAATACATTTTGTAATAGTTTTTTGGTATTTATGCACCTTTCACATAAACCGATTTATTTATTTTCATTTTTCTGTCACACATTATTTCAGATAAATGTCTCGCTCAGACAATAACACCATTGCAGAACACTGTAAACACAACTGAAGGGGATTCAATTCTTCTCAAGTGCAAATATGAAGGCAGTGTAAATAATTTACTGTGGTACCGACAGTATCCTGGATCAAGGCCTGAATTTCTGCTTCTTGTTTTTCCCTCATCCACTAAAAGTGTAATATACGCAGATCCTCGTGTCCCCAGACTGGATGGTGAAGTGAAAGATAATCATGTGTATCTGGAGATCTCCTCTGTTTCTCTATCAGACTCTTCTCTGTATTACTGCGCCCTGATGCCCACAGTGACACAAAACACAACAACACTGAACAAAAACCTCCATGAAAATATCAATACATTATGGCAAACGGTTTATCAATGCATTACTGTTAAAGTCATACATTTACTTCTAAATTGCATGTGTCTTACATAAAACTGTTCGAAAGTTCAGGGTTACTTAATTGGTTTACATAGTATTAAATTAAGGACTCAGTAAAACTGTATTATAGTCTATGAGTGTACTACTATATAACACACAAAATTCAAAATGACTCATAATACTTAACACGGAGCTTGCCTGTAGCTCAGTGGTAAGAGCATTGTGTTAGGAGAGCAAGGTTGTGGGTTTGATCTCAGGGGATTGCAAAAAATTAGAAACAAATGCAGAGGATAATCTACGCTTTGGATAAAGTGTCTGCTAAATGCATAAAATTAAATGTAGATGAAATCAATAACTTTCCCAAATATTCAAACACACTGTATGTCTGAATGATCAAATACTCCACATTATATTTAATATTTACTCTTTAATTTAATGTAATGTTATGAAATGTACAACTGATAAACCAGCATGATGAGAAAGTCTAGATAGTTTGAAGTGTTGTGTGTTCTTGTCTCTCAAAACATTATGCATCCTCATAGTATTGAATAGGCAATTTTACTGAAATTTCTTTTATTTTCCAGGCAAATGGGAAATTCCATTTGACACTTTTGATGTAATAGCAGAAACAACCCACAAGAGGTCAGACTTCACCCAAAAATGACAAAAAAATTAATGAATATCTTCAGTCATGTAAGGGGAAGAGGAAGGTTAGTAAGATACAGACTTTTGTTCACTTAGTTCCCTGACAGACATGATTTTGCTGTTAAGTTTGTGGCTTATTTCTCTCACAACAGGTAAGAAAATAAGTCAGATAAACTCGGCTGGTAACACAACATGTTAATGATAATAATAATATCTTACTTGTCTTTTTTTGAGTATTTCTTCTCTTCTTCACTAATTTTTCCTCTCTCTCTCTCTCTCTCTCTCTCTCTCTTCTCTCTTTCTTCTATCAGGTGATGTCTCTAGTGTGGGAATAGCAGCTGTATCTCATGATGAATTTGTCTCAGGAGGAGATTCAGTCACTCTGTCCTGTATTTATAATAGATCAGGTGGTGTAGATACTCTCCTGTGGTACCGTCAGTACTCAACATCCAGACCAGAGTTCATGTTTCTGGTAAATGAAGCTGATGTTAAGCAGCCGGCTGATCCTGTAATTCCTGGAGTGTCTTCCAAAGTAAATGAAGAGAAAACTGGTGTTTCTCTGGAGATCTCCTCCACTGCATTCACTGATTCTGCTCTTTATTACTGCGCTCTGAGGCCCACAGTCACACAAAACACACACATGATGCACAAAAACACATCAACAACAAATAAAACTATAGTGTCTGTTTAATAGAGGTGTACTTGAGTACTTTATGTTACATTTATTGAGTATCTTGAGTGTTTTACTTTGGGAAAAGTTTATTTGATACATTATGAAGCATGTACAGTATGTATACAGGCCTATATATAGTTTACTCCACTAAATTTAATAGAATACATTTTTTATTTTTTTAACCTTTAATACTCAAGTACATCTACAGTCTTACATTTATTTAAGTTAAATCATTGAGTAACTTACTTGAACTTAGTTACATCATTGAGTAACTTACTTGAGTAAACATAAGAATGTACTTTGAATTTTACTGTATTTTTCAAATGTTGTTAAGTTATATGACATACATAATTAAGTATAGAAGTAAATATTTCCAAAGTAAAAACAAAGTTAAGATACTTTATAACCCAAGAATAAAATACTCAAGTACCTCTAGTTTAAAGTCTCTCCAATGAACTCGCGCAAACTTTGACATTCAAATGCTGAATTGTGATCTGATACATGTTATTAAACAAAAGAAAATATGCAAGCACAAGTCATTACTGTTTTTAAGTTTGAAGATTATTGGTCAGTTATAGATAACTGCTATCAAAACAAGAGTCAAGAGTCCAAATAAATCAAACACTCTTCACAATAATGATGGTTTGATGAAATTTAAGCATCTTTTCGAAATTACTTGTGGGTGCAAAGTGAAATTAATTCAATATAATTACAAATTTTAACATTGATTCAATGGTTGTGTGCTATGTGGGAAATGTGTGTGTGTGAGGTAACATTGAGATGTGGGTGGAGCTTGACTGACATTTATTTCTGATATATTCTTTAACTTTGTTTCAGGAGTATAAACATGATTTCTCTTTGTTATCTACTTGTGCTTTTAGCTGTTCTGGGTAAGTGTCATCATGTAATTACTGGAGTTACTGTACATGTAAGACTGTTATTATATCTATTCTGTGTGCATTCTGTGTTAATGTCTGTATGTGTTTTACTCTCAAATTCAGAGAAATCTTCAGGACAGACAATAAAACCATTGCAGAACAAAACACATTTCACTGAAGGAGACTCAGTCATTCTCTCATGCAAATATGAAGGACAAGTACAAAATTTACAATGGTATCGACAATATCCAGGATCCAGACCTGAATTTCTGCTGCTTGTTTTGGAGTCAAACAGTGTCGTACATGCAGATCCTCCTTTCCGAAGACTGAACGCTTCAGTGGAGAAGAAACAAGTGAATCTGATCATCTCCTCTGCTTCAGTCACAGATTCAGCATTATACTACTGTTCACTGGATGCCCACAGTGACTGAATGAGCAGACACACTGTACAAAAACATACAGGAAAACATAGAAGAGAGCAGCACATCATCTCTGTGTTTATCTTCTGTATGACTGTAATCTTATATTACTGAAATAACACACAGTTGATCACATAATAACACACTTTTACTTCAGATAAATATTTCATCCGTGAAACACACAGTCTGTGATATCTGAGATAATTCTCCATCTGTCAGCATTACAGCACATTTGGGGTTTTGGCTGGAACTTTGAAGAATCTCTCACACACACTGACTTGTCTCCAGCATTCATGAGGTTCAGAAATGATGTTTCTGTCTGCTTGTGACCCTTACTGAACGTTCTGGAATTGTATTCGACACCAGCACTACCAGGACAAAACAGGACAAAACATTTCTAGCAGGGAAAGGGCAGTATGTGGGTCAGATGTGGGCCCATATTGGATCAGAACTTTACAGTGATACCTGGGCTTTAACATCAGTTTCCTCAATCAGTGTAAACAGACTTTGCAAAGGCCATTTACACAGTCTCTGTGTATAGATTGTTATTGTTGTGTGGGAGGAGTTTATGGACTCCAGCCGAAGAAAATCAAAGACAGCACAGTAACATTAACATTACTTACACCTTCATGAACACAACCACTAGTCCTCGTCTAATTTCCAAAGTGGAAATTATGTTACTCATATTTTCTGTTTTAATACTTGTCCTGGGCTATGGTAAGTGCTATTATTCATGCTTTTTAAATCAGAAGGGCACATTAGTACATCGCTTTATTTTCACACTCTTTGTTTTATAGGTGAAGGTACTTTTAATCCCATCAGACCAGACAACACATCTGTGTCTATAACTGAAGGACACAACATCTCTCTGTCCTGTACATATGATGGATCAGCTTACAGTCTTCACTGGTACCGGCAGACGTATGGATCAACACCAGAGTTTCTAGTGCTTATAATGGAGTCCTCTAAACATATCACCAAATCTACTCCACCTCAAGCACATATGAGCGTCACTCTTCATGATAAACAAGTGTTTCTGGAGATCTCCTCTGTTAAAGTCACAGACTCTGCTCTGTATTACTGCGCCCTGCAGCCCACAGTGACAAAAAACACAACAACACTGAACAAAAACCACATCTACTCCTGCCTTTAAATCTTTTGGTTCATTCACATTTGTAAGAGAGGCCATCTTTCTCCATACATCAGTCTTTCATTTTCCTTCTTTTTACAGGGCGTTGACTCACAAGAAATACACTTCGGGCCATATGTGCCAATGGGTACATGAACCACCATACCTCTCTGCTTGAAATAAAGCTTACAATAAATTCTAATAGTCTTTGGAGTCTCTAACCAAACAACATTTGTGGTCTGCGTTTGTTTTATTTGAATAAAATAAAAAACCTATATATTCTTATAAATTAGTTAACCCAAAATTGCAATTCAATCATTTATTCAACCTCCTGCGGTTTCATAAACACTTCTTGTGAAGAACACAAACTATGCCATTAGGTGTATAACAAACATTCATCCAGGAGGTAGAGCTGTCAGATTGTTTGTAAAACAAAACACAGTTATAAACTAACCCACACATATATAATCATGTAAAGTAAGAACTGTAGATCTTGACGTTTTTGTCAGCTATAGATGCTGCTGCTTTTTCAGATGATACTTTCTGTTTTTAAAGGTTGGTGAATCAAACTATAATTTCCAAATAGGAAGAAACGCATGTTGTGTTCATATGCTAACTGTTTACATGCTCCTTTACTCACTTATTTATATCGTTTTTTATGCAGAATGTTGATGCAGATGTAATAAACCACTTTTCCTTGAGAAACACAAATTTAAATAAAAAAATGTGACACTGGCTGGCAACTAACGTACACTACTGGTCAAAGGTTTTTGGACACTTACTAACTTATCTGTTCAAATGTTTTCCACATTATAGAATAATAATATAACCATAAAAAATATTACATAAAACAAAGGGAATTGTGTGAAATATGTTTTAACTTAAAATGAAGAAAACATTTGAACTATTAGACCTTTTGACCAGAATTTGCAGAAATGTGTTTTCTTGTGATTTTATCAAGCAGCTTTTTAACCCCATGATAAATGTTTTGTGAAAGTGTGTCAGTATTTTTTTATTATGTTGCAGTACTTTCCACTTTTTAAAAATGGAAACTTGCATTCATTGTGAAAGAATTTATCTCAGTACTTATATAAAAAAATACATATCACAAATATTGCTTCTTTAACTTTTTAAATATAATCCTTTGACAAGCACAAATGTTCTCATAAAAATACATTGCACGCATTGAATGAGAAAATGGAATTGAAACGATGAAATCAAGAGTCATGAGCCCAAATTAAGCAAACACTGATCACAGTAATGGGGGTTTGTTTAAATTCAACATTAATAGCATTAATTAACATTGACAAATCACCCATTTTTAACATTGATTCAATGGTTTGTACCTGTAAGCTTGCTGTCTGGGGGTCCCATACACATTTCTCAGAGGGCACACAACCCAGCAAATTAAGATAAACTTCAGTGAGTGAAAGTTAAGACAGCAAAAGGCGGGTAAGATATGTAGAAATGTTGCCGGAGGGCGGAGCTTAATGTAAAGATGCAGAAGCATTTTAAACTTAGAAAGGATGTCAGAAGGGAAAAGCTGATTCTTGATTCTTCTTCAGAGATAAACCATCATGATTGCTTTTACTCTCATCGGTTTTTTATTGACACGTGTTGGTAAGATAAAATTGCTTTTATCTCAGTTTGAACCAAAGCTGTTATTTTAGGGCCGGTTTAACAGACAGGGTTTAGCTTAGGCCTGGACTTACACTTGTTTAAATTGAGTTACTTTTATAAAAATGACATTGTAAAAAACATAACTTGAGACAAAACAATGCGGCTGACATATTTTAAGGTGATTCATTTTCAGTTAAGACAGCTCAAACATTCACTTTATTCTGGGAATAGCCTTAAGTCTTGCCTGTGAAACCGGGCACTGCTTAAGTTATTGTTTGGTTTATCTGAGTTTATACTCTCCATTCTCAGGACACACAGATGCAGAAGCGATACGACCTCTGTCAGGGGATGTGAACAGTGTTGTTGGGGACATTGTCACCCTGTCATGTAGTTATAAAGATTTCACTTCTACTGTACAGAGTTTACAATGGTACAGACAACATCACAGATCCAAACCTGAGTTTCTACTTTACATCTTCCCAAATGGAGTCATGAGTGAAGACAGACCAGACAGATTTACTGCTGAAGTTCATCAAGACATTAAACAAGTTATTATCTGAACATCTCATCTGCTGTAGAGACAGATTCAGTCGTGTATTATTGTGCCCTGGTGCCCACAGTAACAGGAAACACACAACACATCGTACAAAAACCTCCAGAATCACTCTTACTCATTTACACTATACGCCTAGTGATGTTTGCACACTGACATCTCACCTAATGGTCATTTTGACTATTTGCAACAGATAAACATCATTCTTTATCATTTTGTAATACTGCAGGATTACAACAACTTCTTACAGTGAGATTTCAAAACATTTTTCAAAGATTAAGAAACAAAACTGCATCTTTTAACCATCCACCAGAATTAACGTCCATAGAAAATCTTGTCCTTCCACGCTTTTCTCGTTATAACATTAAATATAAATATAATATATGACACTTTTACACAAAATCGAGAGGGTAGGTAGGAAAAAAGCAAATGCTTACACACACGTATGTATACATATTCAATGTATACAATTATGACTCTCATGGTATAATTCCAAGAATTACAGATGAGCAAAAGATACTTTAGATGTATTATCAACGGCTCAAAAGAGAATTTGCACTAATATCATGGAGTGTACAGTTAACACTCCTGGGAAAAATAGTTATGTCTTTTTGATTATAGTCTTAATAATATGCTAAAAGCCAAACTCAAATAAAGCCCTAAAACTGATGTCAGCAGGTGCCCAGTGAGCAAGCAGACAGACAGAGGAAAAGGCCTAAATCTCCAATCATGAATACAAATGAAGAAAAAACTTGAGAGAAACCAGGCTCGGCCAGGAGAGCAGTTCTCCGCTGGCTTGTTAACACAACATTGCTGCATCTTGACAGGCATAAGCTTCTATGAGCTGACTTAAACATCTTAAAAACGATCAAATGAAAAATAATGAAAAAGATAAATAAGATGTTTTAAGGTTTCCCGGACCGGGATTAGACTAGTCCAAGACCATGCAACATAAATGTAAGAGCTGTCCAAATTTAAAACAGCTTGCACTAACATATCTTAAAATACATCAGTGCCTTTTTGCTCTCTTGCACACAAGTAATGTTTTTTTTGGAAGGCATGTTTGTTAAAATTACTTAAACCCTAATTTACTACTTAAACACCCAAGGTCTAGCCCTGATTTAAATTAATCCAAGTCCAGGAAATCACCCCTTAAAGATGTCATACTTTGATTTTTCCTAGTATTTTTAAGTAAATGAGCTGTGTTCTAATCACTTGTTTTTGACCTTAAATTATATCACTTTTATTTTGGAGGATGCAACACAGGGAGCTGAAGACATACATAAAATTATAATTAAATAAAAATTTATTTAGATAACATTTGCCTTTATATTTATTTGATTATTTTGCTAATAAGGATGAAGAGTGTATCAGAGATGCTGTTGTGCCATGATAAAATCTCTGAACATCCAGGAGGAGGCGATCTAAGAGGCTTATAAAAAATATAATCCTCACGCCTGACATTCAATCTTTCATTCTGTTGTGTTGGCAAAACATGTGGATCCATTTACTTTTGTTGGTTTCACAGCCTGTTAGTGAGAGTGTTTTATAATAATACCTCATTTTAATATAACCATGTACTGTTACATCATGTAATTCATTACAATCTAAAATGATTTTATCATTTTGTGTTTGCCAGGATACACTCTTGTGAATGTATTAACCTCTTATGAATCAGAAAAACATGTTCAAGAGGGAAACGATGTTAGTCTCTTCTGTAACTACAGTGATGCTGTGTACAATCTACAGTGGCACTGTTAGTTTCAGAGATCCAAACCTGATCTCCTCTCGTCCATCACTGAATTCTAAAGATGCAGTTACAACTGATCCACTGGCACACTGGTTGTCTGCTGAAGTTTATAAAGACACAAAAGTTGTGAAACTGTAAATCTCTCCTGCTTAAGTAACAGACGTCACACTATAATAGTGCTGTGGTGCCCAGAGTAACAGGAAACAACTTTCTGCTGCATAAAAACTTGCCGTCATTCTGCCATTGTGTGTCTGACTGATGCAGTGGTGAAGGCTTTTGCGTATATTGTGATAGAAAAAATCACTGATTTCTTTTGCCCCTTCATGACAATTTACACACCACCATAGGGTCACATTTGAGCTTACGGTCCATTTCAAAAACAAACATGTTGAGAGCACATATTAAGTAAATTGAAAAATTATGTCACTCATCTCTTCTGTTTTAATATTTATCTTAAACTATGGTGAGTGCTATTATACATATTTTTCTGAACAGAAATGCAAAACTCTATTTTCAGTCCCAATTTGAATCGATTATTGTTTGATTTTTATACTCTTTTATTATTATTTATGGGTGAAGCTAATGAGAAATCAAAGAAGTTTCTTTGTCTAAACCTTTTTAGCTGTTCTAGTGGTTCTAAGCTTACCAAAGTTTACAAAAATGTACCATTTACAAATTTTTGTTTTGGGATGTTACTGGAAACAATCCCATGTCGTAAATTATGGGCTTTTTGTACCGACATGCCTACTTTGTTCCATGGAATGGAAGATGCCGTTGGTCGGTGTGGCTTCATGTGTTGGAGCCACTACGGAGCGACAGGAGCAATTCATGGTTGCTGTTGATGCCTTGTCATTGGTTGGGTACGAGAGACACGCTGTTGAACGAGAGGGACACACACCTGTGTTGTGTCTTTGGGCTTTGCGTGCTGGGGCTGCTACGGAGCGGAACGGGGAGCCGTTCTTGGTTATTGTGGATGGCACGTAGTCTGTTGGGTACCTGAGAAACGCACCTAAACTGTGTCTGTGGCTTTCACATGCTGGTACCGCTGTGGAACAGACCAGAGCAGATTGGGGAGCCATTCATGGTAGGTGTGATTGGCGTGGACGAGAGACAAGTCCCAGACGTGTGTAAGTTGTGTCTGTGGGCCGGTGATTCGATTGTGTCACTATGAGGTGTTGTGTTTTACTAAGTGACCTTACCCGAAATGTGACCTCTGCATTTATCCCATCCAGAGAGTAGTGAACACACGCCCAGCAAGTTGATAACAAAGGTACACCCGGAGTGGGCAGCTATCACTGCAGCGACCTTAGTCATCACTGTGCAGTATCATGTGTGAGAATTTTTTATATACCTTAGAGCTCACCCAGGTTTAAAATTAAACGTCAATTTAAGCACGTTTCAATGCACAAGCTTTTTTTGTCTGATGTATACAACAGGGACTTGCAGTTAGTCTCAGTACCGGATGTGCTTGATGCTTGGGATTATTTTAAATCTTTTTTTCTTGACATTTGTGATAAACATGCTGCTTTGCGTAGATATAGGGTGAGTGGAAAAAATAGTCCTTGGTTCAGTGAATCTGTCTCCGATCTTGTTAAGCGAAGAAATATGGCCTGGTCCAAAGCGAAGAGATCAAAAATAGTAATGACGATAGGTCCGCTTATAGATTTTCACAAAATAAATGTAAAAAATTGATTAAAAGTTTCAAAAATCAATATTATCTGATTAATGATAACATGAATTATCCTTCTAAATTTTGGAAATTAACAAATCTCTTGTAGGGTCAAATAAATCTTATGATCTTCCGAAAGCTTTAAAAGTAGACCAAAGATTAATTACAGACAAGATAAATATTGTTAATATGTTTAATAACCATTTTACCTCAGTTAATCTGTTAACAGACGCCAGAATTGAGGAGGCAAATTATAATGAATCAGACTTATTCTCCTTTACCCCTATATTGCCCACCCAAGTGCATAAGAAAATTTAGATTGTAAGAAATAAGGAGGGATTGACAAAATTTTACCAGTCTTTTTAAGAGTGGCTGCAGATATTATTTCTGAACCTATGGCAGCAATTTGTTATTTGAGTCTATGTAATCCCGACATCTTTGAATTCGGCTATGGTTATGCTTCTATTAAAAGGAGGAGATACTTGTATTTTTCAAAAGTGCTGTCAAATATTATCTAGAGTGGATTGGTTATATAATTTGCCAGAAGCTGGAGCTCTGAACCATTCTTCACTTTAGCAGCTTTTAAACACATCATACCGTAATCACTTGTAGTCAGTAAACCAGTACTGTGAAGCTAGTAACGTAATTTAAGTTTACTCAAAAGGGATTTTAAGAGGCTGGTTACGAGAACTGAAAATCCTGTGAGGCAAATTGGTTACGTCACGATTAAATCAGAGGGAGCAGGTTACGGAGAGCTACGAATTGCATCGGAAATTGCCGAACAATCACCGATGATATGCAACAGGTGCGTTAAGATCAGCGCGCATTGAACGCAAACTGCAGGCAGGAAAGACGAACAAAACGCTTGTCCTGCAAGTTTAACAGCCCTGTGGGAACCCAGTCGCGAAATGTTTCATCTGAGGAATGGATTATTTCTTGGAGAGAGAGATATGGAGGGTAAATCGGATGCCCATCAACGAGACGCTGCTGGTAGGATGGAACTGTTTGAACAAGAAGTGCTGATTCATATTCGGATTAGATATGTCCTTTGTGTAAATACCATCGTATGATTTAAGTCATGAGAGACGTTAATTTATTAATATTGTGTATCATGATTTATAGCAGTGCGTACGGTTCCTGTGTATTATTAAGTATACTTGAAAACGTGCGTATTGTGTATACATGTTAATGCATGGGATGTTCAATGTTTGAAAAAATAAGTATTTTTATTCTGTTTTGTTTAAGGCTGATTTGAATTTATTATGAATTTGAAATGAACTATTGTTACTGAATCTGTTGGGAAGCATCACATGTGAAATGGAAGGATAGTAACAAACTGCAAACAAGTGAAAATTGTAACAAATGTATTGAATATTCAAAGTAAAGCCCGACCATTCACTTAATGCTACTAGCAAAACATTTTCTATCTGACTTCATAGATGTGTAACTCAATATGATAAAAGCTTTTTGTTTTTGCAAGACCTGAATGCTTTCTCTATTGCCCATTGCCCACTCTTTGAATGTCCATTAACATTGATAAAGTACCTTGTGAACAGTTGTTGTTGTTGTTTTAAATATTCATGAAGTGCACATGTCTTTTAATGTGGAAAGAGTTTCACACAAAAACATTCTTGACGTCCATACTCGCTTTATTTATTAACAATAGTGTCTAGGGATGTGCAATGTGCCAAATATTTCATTATCAATGTTTGAAAAATAAAATATTAGCTTTACTTAAAGGGCAAAAAGCTGGCAATAATGTTTTACTCCATTTTATTTTAGTCTGCTTTATTGGCATGACGAAATGCAGTGGGGCTGCATACAGATTATATGTACAAAAAAGCAAGTAAGATATAGTAGGTCTAGTTAGTGCAAACCTAAAAAAGGTTAATGAGATGGCATGATATAACTCCCTTTCTTTATTCACTCTTTGCTCTTATGATGTTGAAGGCAGACAAAAATACCACAGGAAATTATTTGCATCCACTTGTATAAAAACGGACAAATGTTGTCCTCAACGTAGATATAAAAACTAGATTCCGGTTCTGGATGGTCCTGTGTACGTATAGGTCGTCCATCATGGAATGGTGTGAGCACGTCCGTTTACACGCGAGCAAGTTGAATGTGTAAAATTATGAAAACATATTAATTTTTGTGTAAACTGCGTAGTGATTGCGCGGGGAATTCTAGGAAACGGTGAGTGACGTTAGTCGAGCGGTTTAATCTGGTGGATACGCCTACGTGCCTCGAGCGCTTGGATGCGGCATCTTGTTATATTTATCTATGGCCCTCGCAGATCACATGTGGAAATATCGCGAGATCCGCGCGGCCATTCTCTAGCCCCGCCCCGGGGTAAACCAATAAGATTGTTGGTCCCGATCCAGCTATGAATATATAAACAGAGGAGTCTGTGTGTTTGTGTTTAAAAGAGAGAAGACAAACTGATTTAAATCTTCAGGACAAACACAACACTAGACACGAACAACGAGACTGTGAAGCTGATGGATAACAAGACCTTCTTTTAAACAGGTTTGTGCACTGTATGCGTGTTATGAATGTGATGTGATGTGCTCTGAATGTTTCTGTCTAACTTACTTCGGCAATGGGGCGTTTACTCGAAATAAAATATAATACACTTAAACTTCACAAACAACAAAACTCATTACCTCTATAGATTACCATAAACTGTATAAATTATTATTATTTGATACCAAGATTAAACCCTTCATAGTGTTATGTAGATATGATTTAACTTGTGAAGATTCACTTTGTTGGGACCATAAGCAAAGAAGGGATTGTAAAGAAAGAGTTTGGACTCTTTTAAGGGATAGTTCACCCAAAACTAAACATTCTGTCATCATTTACTTATTTACTGGTTCCATACCTATATGAATTGCTTTGCTCTGCTGAACACAAAAGAAGATATTTGAAGTAATGTTAACAAGTTTCAGTTCTGGGGCACCATTGACTACCATAGTAGAAAATATGATTGTGTATATATATATACATTTTGTTCTTTTAAACACTGTAGTTGAGCCTATAGTAGCCAATGGCGCTGAAAATTGCCGACATTCTTCCAAATATCTTCATTTGTGTTTAAAGAACAAAGTAATTAATTATTATTTAAAAACATAAATATAGTTTATTCTTATATTAAATGTGGAGATGGTGGTCTAGTGGGTTAAACCACTGAACTAGTAAATCAAAAGGTTGCTGGTTCAATCCCAGCAGCCACCACCAGTGTGTCCTTGAGCAAGACACTCTTTACTCCATGTTGCTCCAGGGGGATTGTCCCTGTAATAAGTGCACTGTAAGTCGCTTTGGATAAAAGCGTCTGCCAAATGACTAAATGTAAACGTTAAATAATAATACATTTGATCTGATTGGTCAGATGGTCTAGTCTGCTTTGATTGGTCTACCGTGAAGAAGGCTCACATGATACAGTGTTTGTTGGAGAAGAGGGTTTTTACGGACAGTCCAAGCAAAACATCGGACAGTCCATAGTGATGTAAAGCCATGGCAGTTCGCGAATTGAACAAGGGCACGACTCATTTGCGGGGTTCAGAGTCGACTCCCTTTTTTCCAAGCCAATAACTTCGTTATTCATTCAACTTCAGCTTTGCAACTTGGCAGACTGCTTACATTCACACACTGCAGCATTACACAGGGCATAAAATGTCATTTGCATGATCTTGTATTGGATTGGATTCAATTTATTGTCATTACACATATAACAAGTACAGTGTAACGAAATGGATTTAAGAAGAAGAAAACAGCAAACATGAGGGAAGTGGAGAGAAAAACAGATACACATAATACATCATAGACAAGACTTGCAACAGGGTAAGATAATCCAGTTCCGACAAGCAGCCATCTGGCCCAGAGCAATTACGGCGCCGCATCACAGACCCGCTCGTGAGGCTGGCGGTTCAAAGCATACGGAGGAGTTTGTAGGGATAAGTCTGGTTGTGTCTTTGTGTGGGTGTATGATGTATAAGGTCCAAAAGTCTGTTTGTGTGTGTATGATGGGGGAGGGAACATAAGAGCGTCTCGCCACATTGCCCTTCAGGGTTGTTTCTCCAGTATCGGCCTCGGCCAAGGCCAGTCCTGGTTCGGGGGGGCCGAAAAGATAAGATTGCAGTTGTTTCGTCTTGGGGCGAGTAAACCGCATTCCAATTCCACGGCTACTCTCTTTGTCCATTTTGGTCTCTAACATCATCAATTTTTCATTCCATAGCCGTTAGCTTTTTCAAGATATAATCCATATTGCGATTAATAGTCTCAGTGCTGACCGCTCTTCCCACGGCCTCCGTCAAAACGGGCAGCCTTGTGAGGCTTTGGATAGCTGTTCCCGTTTTATGAATTTTTCGATAACCCAGGGCAAAGCATAATCCAACCAGCATAAGACCTGTTATCATGGTTCCAAAAAGGTAGATATCTTCAATGTCCTCCACGGAAAGAGCCGCCAGACACACGATCCGCCATCTCTTCCACCCGTCCATCGTGTAGCCAGCTGCGAACGTTCCGTCAGGGCAGTAAGGTTCACCCGAGCCTGTGTTTCTCGTCGAGAAAATGGTGTCAATTGCGTTAAGGGACCAGTTGATCAGATCCATAATTTCCAAGTTTCGAGAGCAGTGCAGAGAGAGTCTCTCAATAGATGAAACGAGACAGGACATGAGATAAAGCGGGGAAGATATGGGGAAGGACGGGGAGTGAGAAAATGCGACCTCCTCCGCTGAAAGCCAAATGAGATGATGTATTATTTACTCTTGAATATATTTATTATTTATATTACTACAAATAAATATTAATTTGGAGATGGTGGTCTAGTGGGTTTAACCACTGAACTGGTAAATCAAAAGGTTGCTGGTTCGATCCCAGCAGCCACCACAAGTTGTTTCCTTGAGCAAGACACTTTACTCCATGTTGCTCCAGGGGGATTGTCCCTGTAATAAGTGCACTGTAAGTCGCTTTGGATAAAAGCGTCTGCCAAATGACTATGTAAATGTAATTTGACAGATCGGTTTCTCCAAACCACATAGAGATTGGAATACAGAAATAATTCCTGTTATTCTACAAGTGAAGGAGCCACTTCAACATGACTGATACAGACACATCTGGAATGATAAATGTTGGTGTTTGTTCTCTAATCTTCATTAATGATTTGTAAGAAACAGTAAAGTAATATCACTACAATTTTATAAAGATTGTTTGCTCTTAACATGAGAATGACATGAAAAAAACTAACCAGTCGCAAAAAAATATGCGTTTCATTTCAGACGTAATGGAACTAGAAGAAACATCAGGATCATCAAGGAAGCAAAAAATACAAGCAAGCAAATGTGTTACTTGCTCTCATTGTGGAAAAAGATTCAACAGCAAAGGACACCTCACGACGCACATGAGAATCCATAACAGAGAAAAGTCTGTCATCTGTCCTCGATGTGAAGAATGTCTCCCAAACAAAGAAACACTTGCAATTCACAGTAAAGAGTGTCCACACACATGTCCTCAGTGTGGAAAGAGTTTTACACACAAAGGAAATTTTAAGCTGCACATGAGAATTCACACAGGAGAGCGTCCATACACATGTCTTCAGTGTGGAAAGAGATTCATATACAAAGAAAGTTTTGAAGTGCACATGAGAATTCACACTGGAGAGCGTCCGTATATATGCAGTGAGTGCGGAAAGAGTTTCAGGGAGAAGAAAACTCATGATAAGCACATGATGATTCACACTGGAGAGCGTCCACACACCTGTCCTCAGTGTGGAAAGAGTTTCATACAGAAAATAGCTCTCACAGGGCACATGATACTTCACACTGCAGAGCGTCCACACACATGTCCTCAGTGTGGAAAGAGTTACAAGAGAAAAATTGGTCTTTCAGCCCACATGGTAATTCACACTGGACAAAGCCCATACTCTTGTGTTCAGTGTGGAAAGAGTTACGGACAGAAATCCGGTCTGGATTATCACATGAGAGCTCACACTGGAGAGCGGCCATACACATGTATTGAGTGTGGAAAGAGTTTCATACAGAAATGCAATCTTATGTCTCACATGAGGATTCACACTGAAAAAATCCCACACGCATGTGTTGAGTGTGGAAAAAAATTCAAAACGGAGGGAACCCTTAAAATTCACATGAGACGTCATCTTGAAGAAAGCCCAGACAGCAAGAGAGCAGATGAAAAACATTGAATCATGTAAAAAAAGGGATTTGTCAATGCCATTGAAAAATATCACGTTTGCATCCGTTAAAATTTCAACTACCCAGCGGTATTGTGATCAGTGTTTTCTGTAGTTGGGCTCTTGACTCTTTCATTGTTTAAAAACAATAATAAAAACCCTTTTGCATTGGTCAAAGGCGGAGTTAAGTTGGAGTGGTTTATTTTCGTGTCAAACATTTCTGTGCCTTATTCCCTTATACATCTGTGGCAGTAAGGCATGTTTGTTAAAAGTATTTAAAGTCCTAATTTACTTAAAGCCTAGTCCTGATTTAAACTAAACCCGGTCCGGGAAACTGCACCCTAAAGATGGAATATTTGGATTCTTTCTAGTATTTTAAAGTAAATGAGCTGTGTACTAATCACTTGCATTTGATCTACCTTAAATTATATCACATTAGGGATGTTTTAATTCCATTCGCTGTTAAAATAATCATTTCACACCAGAATTATTTATAATACCTAATTTAATATAACCATGTACTGTCACATCATGTAATCTAAAATGATTGTATCATGCTGTGTTTGCCAGGATACACTCTTGTGAATGTAACCTCCTCTCATGAATCAGAAAAAAATTGTTCAAGAGGGAAACGATGTTAGTCTCTTCTGTAAGTACAGTGATGCTGTGTACAATCTACAGTGGTACCGTCAGTTTCAGAGATCCAAACCTGATCTCCTCTTGTCCATCACAGAATCTGAAGATGCAGTTAAACATGTTTAGAGCACATATTAAGTAAATTGAAAAATGATGTTACTCATCTGTTCTGTTTTAATATTTATCCTAAAGTGCTATTATACATATTTTGTAGCACAGAAATGCAAAACTCTATTTTCAGTCCCAATTTTAATTGATTGTTGTTTGATTTTATACTCTTCTGTTATTATTTACAGGTGAAGCTAATTTAAATATTTTTCAGATATTGCATCCGTGTCTATAACTGAAGGACACAACATCACTCTGTCCTGTAGGATCAGCTAACAATCTTCACTGGGATCAGCAGACGTCTGGATCAACATCATAGTTTCAGTGTTTATTATTGGGTTCTCTAGATATATCATCAAATCTACTCCACCTCAAGCACATATGAGCATCAGACTTCATGATAAGAAAACACAACAACACTGAATACTCAACAAAAACTGTATAAGAAAGGTTTATGTTCACTTTCTTTGTGTTCTAATCTTTTTATCATTTCTTAGTACAGCTGTTTTCCTTTCTAAGACACTTACTGTAAATGCTCAACACATTGGGATAGAAAGGAGAACCAAGACTCTTGGGATTTATATAAACCTGCAGTATATGGTAATTTCAGGATAAAATGTTTGGTTGTTTTAATGAATCCAAACACTAAGCTTAAATCACAGGTCCTGAATGTGATGGTGACGTTTAAATAATTAAAAAAACTTCATGATAATAATAATTATACAACTACGAAGTTAAATGTTTTCATGAAAATGTCAGTACTTCTACATCTATGATCATAACAAATTAAATACTCTGATATCTGAAGTTGTAAATTATTCCTATAATGTATTAACCAAAATACAGATTAAGTAAGTATTTTCTCCAATGTTTTGCTCTTAAACACTATCTAGAGTGGATTAGTTTTAAAATTTGCCAGAAGCTGAAGCTCTGAACCATTCCAGTTTAGTTTCTTTAGTAGCTTTAAACACATCATTCAGTTATTCTGAGTCAGATGAGAAAATCCTCCTATCACTTCTAGTCAATAATCCAGTACAGAACAGTCTCTCTGTCACAACCATTGACTTTCTGCTATTAGCAAAACATTTTCTATCTGACTACATTTATAGATGTGTAAATTAAGATGATAAAAGCTTTTTGTTTTTGTCAGAATGCCTGAATGCTTTCTGTAATGCCCATTGTCACCTGTGTGAATGCAGCGTCCATTAAAGTACCTTGTGAATAGTTGTTGTTTATCATCTTTAATCATTCATGAACTTCACATGTCTTTAAATGTGGAAAGAGTTTCACACAAAAACATTCTTGACGTCCATATTTGTTTTATTTAATAACAATGGTTTCTAGGGACTTGCAACAACATTTCTGAGTAATTTAATGTTAGATTTAATTGAATGCAAGCCCACGTAAATGAATTGTGAAGTTTTAATCTCACTGAATACATTGCTGTATATGTGTAAGAGGGGATTCCTTCTGAGCTAAACATCTTTGTCTGACATGAAGATTCTTGATTTATTGGAATGACAAATATTATACATTTGTATTGTTAAAGTATTTGCTTGTTATATATATCAATGGTGCTCGCAGATCACATGTGGAAATATCGCGATGTGCAAAGAGATCCGCGCGGCCACTCTCTAGCCCCGCCCCCGAGGTAAACCAATAAGATCGTTAGTCCCGATCCAGCTAATGAATATATAAACAGAGGAGTCTGTGTGTTTGTGTTTAAAAGAGAAGAAGACCAACTGATTTAAATCTTCAGGACAAACATAACACTAGACACGAACAACGAGACTGTGAAGCTGATGGATAACAAGACCTTCTTTTAAACAGGTTTGTTCACTGTATGCGTGTTATGAATGTGATATGACGTGCTCTGAATGTTTCTGTCTAACTTACTTCGGCAATGGGGCGTTTACTCAAAATAAAATATAATACACTTTAACTTCACAAACAACTAAACTCATTACCTCTATAGATTACCATAAACTGTATAAATTAATTTGATACAAAGCTTAAACCCTTCATAGTGTTATGTAGATATGATTGAACTTGTGAAGATTAACTTTGTTGGGACCATAAGCAAAGAAGGGATTGTAAAGAAAGAGTTTGGACTCTTTTAAGGGATAGTTCACAAAAAAATAAAAATTCTGTCATCATTTACTTATTTACTGGTTCCATACCTATATCAATTACTTTGCTCTGCTGAACATAAAATAAGATATTTGAAGTAATGTTAACAAGTTTCAGTTCTGGGGCACCATTGACTACCATAGTAGAAAATAGTATTGTATATGTTATTTGTATATATACTTTTTTGTATCATTTAAAAAAAATTGTTAACTGAATTTGACGGATCTGTTTCTTCAAACCACATAGAGATTGGAATACAGAAATAATTCCTGTTATTCTACAAGTGAAGGAGCCACTTCAACATGACTGATACAGACACATCTGGAATGATAAATGAAGATACTGAGGAATCACAGAGTTTGGTGTTTGTTCTCTAATCTTCATTAATGATTTGTAAGAAACAGTAAAGTAATATCACTACAGTTTTATCAAGATTGTTTGCTCTTAATATGAGAATGACAGGAAAAAAACTAACCAGTCGCAAAAGTATATGTGTTTCATTTTAGACGTAATAGAACTGGAAGAAACATCAGGATCATCAAGGAAGCAAAAAATACAAGCAAGCAAATGTTTTACTTGCTCTCATTGTGGGAAAAGATTCGACAGCAAAGGACACCTCACGACGCACATGAGAATCCATAACAGAGAAAAGTCTGTCATCTGTCCTCGATGTGAAAAATGTCTCCCAAACAAAGAAACACTTGCAATTCACACTAAAGAGTGTCCACACACATGTCCTCAGTGTGGAAAGAGTTACAGGAGCAAAAATGGTCTTACAGCCCACATGATAATTCACACAGGACAAAGCCCAAACATTTGTGTTCAGTGTGGATAGAGTTACGGACAGAAATCCAGTCTGGATTATCACATGAGAGCTCACACTGGAGAGCGGCCGTACATATGTGCTGAGTGTGGAAAGAGTTTCACACACAAAAGTAATCTTAAGACTAGGGGTGGGCGATATATATCGTCTGCGATAATATCGTGACTGTGGTGTTAACGATGTGCACATTCTCATTATCGAGTATTTAAATTACTCCGAAACAACACACATTAAAGCTCCACAGATTCAGAGGCTGCAACAGGGCGTCACGTGATTGCTGATCTGCGCATACACGTCGTCATTTCTCTCACAGGCATGGTTACCGCATGGCCGCCCGCAAGTTCAACACCGGTGCTGTGCCGAAATCTGTGACCTATCGAAATCTGTGACTAGAATAATTATTCACGCAAGAACTTGCCTGGCGCACGTGAACGCTATCGCGAGCGCGGAAGGGGAGTTTCTTAACTATTTACCTGACCGCCCACTCCACGATGACGTCATGTTGAAGCGCGCTCTTGTATTTGTGTAGCTTATGCGTGAAGCCGACTTCTGGAGAAACAGAAGCGTCGACTGAATACTGCACAACAAGCTCTTTCATTTAAAAGACAAGACCCGAATACATTCTGTATTATCATGACGGTTTTTGTCTTGGCTCATAATTTTTAGTAAATCTACATGTGAACAGTGAGCAATTGGCCTATAATGTTCTATAAAGTTACAGCATCTGTCCATGCCAGTGCTTTAATAATAGTGACTATATTTTATTTGTCTGTAAATTGTGGACCTTGTTTACTTTGAAGTCATTTGTTAACAAATGTATATTATATTATTTGAGATACTCTGATTTGGAAGTGCACCTCTTGGGCAGATTTTCCTTTTTATTTTTGTGGATTCTGTGTACTGGGCAGTACTTGAAGTTAGGTATTTGTTTAATAAGGCCATAGGTTGTAAGGCAATAAGGCCGTAAGGACACATGGTTGTGTGCAAAATGTTACAGATCAGAGTACTTTGTTTACAGATGCCATTTGTTCATTATTATTATTATTTCATCTTTCTTGTATGCTGCACAATTTACATTACAGCAGAGGTGTACAACTGAATGTTTACTCAGAGTTCGATGTTCTTACACTAGTTCAATTAGTATTTTGTATGTCTTTGAATTGTTTTTACTTGAATACTTACATGTTAAAAGAAAATAAATAAGCAATGTTTTCATTTAACATTGTGCCCATTACAAGTAACTCAGACTTTTAAAATCACATTCTTAATGGATATCGTCTCATTATCGTTATCGTTAAAAACGCCAAAAATATCTAGATATTATTTTTTGTCCATATAGCCCACCCCTACTTAAGACCCACATGAGGATTCATACTGTAAAAAGCCCACACACATGTGGAAAGAATTTCACAACCAAGGGATGCCTTGAAATTCACATGAGACTTCATCCTGGAGAAAGCCCAGAAAGCAAGTAAGCAGATGAAAACCTTGAATCATGTTAAAAAAATTGCTGATTTTTCAATGGCATCGGAAATATATCCCTTTTGCATACTTAATTCATGTTGAGAAAATGTTGAAATTTCAACTATCCAGCGGTATTGTGATCAGTGTTTTCTTTAGTTGGGCTCTTGACTCTTTCATTGTCTATTATCATCAATCAAACGCTTTAGCATTGATACAAAAAGAGTTAAGTTTGAGTGGTTTACTTTTGTGTCAAACATTTCTGTGCCTTATTCCCTGTAACAGCTATGACAATACAGCGCCTCTCAATGTCAAAATGTTGACAGATCTAATGAGAAAAGCATCGTCACAGAGCCAAATAAATTAAACAGAGGCCAAGCTGAATTTCAGCCAATAAAACTGGAGAAGACTCAACTTTGCTGTAGGCAGATGGCCACTAAACAGAAACCATGCTTGAATCCCAATTTTAATGTGTAGCACTTTGTGAGGTTCATGTCTGGTTCTACATACAAGGCTTAAAGGGATAGTTCTCCCAAAAAATAAAGTTCTGTCATCATTTATTTACCCTCATGTCATTTCAAACTTGTATGACATTCTATTTTCCGTAGAACACAAAAGAAGATATTTTGAAGAATGTTGATAACAGAAAAGCGGTGGCACACATTGACTTCTATTGTATGAACACAAAACCAATGCAAGTGAATGGGTGTCATCACTGTTTAGGTCAAGAACATTTTTCAAATGATCTTCTTTTGTGTTCTGCAGTAGAAAGAAAGTCATGCAGGTTTGAAATGAAAAGAAGGTTAGTAGATGATGACAGATTTTTCATTTGGGGTTGAGTCCTAGACTGAAATAATGTTTGTGCGGTCTTAACTGAGAATACCTGGCCCAAAACTATCTTACATTTTTCAAGATGGACACCAGTAATGTTTTTATCCTCGGCATTTTATTAATTTGTCTCCCAATTTAACTCAGGCATTGTGCTGGCTTAAGGTAAGACTTGTTTGTGAAACCAGGACTTGCGGTTTTAAATGAAAACATGGTTTGTGTGCTTGAGCCAACATCCTTAACATACGGAAACAGATAGATTTATTGGGTAAATAAGGCTGTTATAAAGATATGACTGTGTGTATATGGTGGGTTTTACATTCAATAGACTGCACAGCTATTGTCACAGGTAATTACAATTCCAGTCAAATTTCTGTTAAATGTGAAGATTTTAAAAGTGTTAAATTGTTTAAAGTTATCAAGCCCAATGAGTGATTGTTTTCACCTCTCCTCTCAATTTATCTGTTGTAGTCCGAACACGTAATTGTCAGTAAAGCTTAACATGTTTAGGCAGGCTTTTGTAATTTTGGTTTCTATGTGTTGCTTAGATTGTATTTGTCTTTACTGTTTATGGTTGTATTGACTTTGAAATGTGTTCTTAAGCTGCGTCTGAAATCGCATACTATGACAATATGTACTGAATATTAATAAGTATCGACCGTTAAAACAGTAAGTTCATTAATGCATGAGTGGGAGTAGTATGCATACAATTTGGACATACTACATCGCCATGTTTTATTGTCATTTTACCTGTATATGCTCTTTGACCTATGAGGTATTTACATCAACCTGTACCTAAGCATTGATTGAAACATAATTTATTCACGAGAAATTCATTTATGGGTACTTACATTTTAAAACGGACATCCGCCGTAAAAGTTTTTTGCTATTTTCATATGATTGACTTTTGAAATTTGACCGTTACTCGGTTCCCGTGGCATCATGGTATAGAGAAGTGTCCATCCGATGTACTCTCACAAATCCCTGCGAAAGAAGTAGACCATCCAGGTATTTCTGTTCGTGCATACTGAGGTTTCGGAAATACTATTCATGATTCGTACTTAATTTCACCTATTTTAAAATAGGCGATTTCAGACGCAAGGTAAGTGTCATTGAAAGTCCTTAAAACATTTACGTTTCTGAATTGTGGTGCTATAGAAGGTGTGTGAATCAATGAGCAGGTGTGTTATGTTGCAAGCTGGTTGTTGGGGGACACTTTTTGATTCCAGTGCACAATGTTTCAATATTATGTTATGACAATTTACCCGCCATAAGGTCACATTTGAGCTTATCGTCCTTTTCCAAAACAAACATGTTCAGAGCACATATTTAGGGGAAATGTACATAAAAAATTACAGCCAACAACCCAACCAAAAGAAACACTGCACCCCAATGGTGACTTACAAAAAGAAACATTTCAACCTCAATAAGAGCTTTTGTAGAGGGTCTCGCGAGATGTTGCGGAAAGCTTTCCAGTGTACGTTATACTACTACTTTTTAAAGTTATATCTCTATTTAATTTACGGTTGGCTAACATGTGTTTTTGTTCTTTTGAGTACAGCTGCTTTGACACAATACAAATAAAGCGCTATAAAAATAATCTGACTTGACTTCACTATATAATTAGACGTTACATATAATTTCTTAGTAAAACGTAGTGTTTCATATTTTACTGGTGAATTCTCCAGAGTTTGAAAAACTGCTTTTTGTCTCATAATTAGAAACACCACATTAGTTAACGATATATGTTTGCACTTGCTAAGTGTGTCCCATCCGGTTATAAATACTAATGCTTACTTGGGATCTTGATGTCCACTAGAACACTAGGGCCAAAAACAGGAAATACGTCATGAAAGTAGTTAAGTGGTCAAGTGTAAAGACCGCAAGTGGAGGTATTTGGAAGCTGGGTTAGTGTCATGAAAAGTCCTTAAAAACATTAACGTTTCTGAATTGTGGTGCTATAGAAGGTTTGTGAAGGTTATATTTATTCATTATAAATGTAAGATAATATTTTATATAAACAACAGCAACACAGACTTATATAAGTGACCAAATAAAAAAACAGATACATAGCAATGTATTAATACATGTAGCAAGCTATATGTATTAGAACATTTGATCATTACAGAGAAAGAATATGCATTGCAGACAAACATGAAGCTCATGTTTTAAAAGTAAATAAATGTTTCGCCCACAAGAGATCGCCACGAGAATATAAACACATTGAAGTTTTAATACAGAATAAGTTTTCAACTTCTTTAGTCAGAGGGGGGAGCTTTGCAAATGAAAGAAGCTCCAGTTAAATTACATATGTTTTCAGATGTGAGAAGGACTCTTTTAACATTCGGTTCAACAATCATGTTTACTGTAGTTCTGGTTGTATTTTTACTGATAAAAGGTGAGTAACACTTTTAATGCTTTGTGTTCCATTCGTGTCATTGACAACACGTGTTATATTATTAACATTCTGCACTGATTACATTTGACAGATCTGATCAGGAGTTTAATAAGCTTTGTTCTTCTTTTTCACAGAAAGTGTTCATTCATATACAATAACATCAATCTCAGCAGAGAAGTCTGTTTTAGTTGGAGAAAGTGCTGTTATCTCCTGCAATTACACCGGCCTTGGTCCCAACTTCCAATGGTATCGGCAATATCCCAAATCCAGACCACAATATCTTATCTTTCATACAGAGATTAATGATGCATCTGAACCTACTTTACGTCTCAGAGCGATCCCAAACAAACAATCCTCTCTAGTGGATCTCATGATAGACTCTGTTGTTCTGTCAGACTCTGCTCTGTATTACTGCGCCCTGGTGCCCACAGTGACACAAAACACACTGCATATCATACAAAAACCTTCTCAATGGTATTTTTTGCAGATTATGATAAACACATCTCATTTAAAGGTCATCCATACTTATTTGCCACAGATAACTGTCTCTCTCTTTTACTATCATTTTTAAATATCGGAGGTGTATGTGACCCTGGACCACAAAACGAGTCAAGGGTCCAATTTCGAAATAGAGATTAATTCCACCGTTGTATGGTTTGTAAGGATGTAGCTCAACATTTGGCCACGATAACTCGGCCTTTTTAAAACTCAGGAATCTGACAGTCAAAATATAGAAAAAATCGCCTTAAAGTTTTCTCCTTCGAAGAAATTGGCTCTCTATTGGCTTAACGCTGTAATGAATCCAATGCTAAGATTCACAAAGCTACCAAACTTGAGTGGGTAATTCCCAAAGAGTGGGCAGTTGCAAAGAAAGTTTGTAGGGATGTGATTTGGCTGCATCCAATCACAAAAATTAAGTTTTGATACGTTTATGGTAGGAAATTTACAAAATAACTTAATGGAACATGAACTTTTCTTGATATCATAATGATTTTTGGCATGAAAGAAAAATCTACAATTTTGACCCATGCAATTGTTGCCAATTGATTCTAATGAAGAGTTTGGTTCCAAAATGAGAATCATGTTTTTTATTAAGTAACCATGTTTTTATCGTGTTAGTAGCTTTATTTTTTGTTATTATGGCTTAAATCATAACAGAAGATTGATATGAATTGGAATGCACAATAAAAAACATGATTTTTGAAAAATTAGTTATCTAATGTAATTATAATTTGATAGTTTCGCCTTCTTAATGCCCTCTTGTTTTTTGTCCTGTGCTGGTTCGTTTTGATTGATTCCCTGATACTTTGTCCGTCTTGTTCCTACCCAGCTCATGTCAATAAGTCACCTTGTTGATTCCAGTACTTGTTCTTGTTATTATGCCCCCTTGCGGGAAGTGTTTGTTTGTTGCGATTATTCTACCATTGGTTCCTTGTGTATGTTCTATTTACACCCTCGTAGATTTTTGTTTTATTAATTAAAGTAATATCTGTTAAAACCCTTTACTGTCTGAGCTTGGGTTCTGTGCAGACACCTTGACATAAGCAGTGAGACCAGGCGGTCCTAGTTGTGATTCCATCTTCTCTTCAAAAAGGTAAGCGATTCATTACAACTCAGGTTTAATCAATTTCTACATGGTTTAATTTAGTCTTCACGGAGAAGCATGTTTTGGCAGGAGTAAACATGACACCGTCCTGCAACTAGACTGGCGATATAAATACAGTAGTCAACATTTGAAGTGGTTAAAAAAGTTTTGTAAACAACGGGTTTTGTTCTTATAGGACAACTTTGATGAACCACTTCCAATGTTGTGTTTTGTTTGGTCTGTATTCCACAGTTGATAAAGAAGATTAATGTATAATTCTAAGTGTCTCCCCCAAGTGATAGATTCAGATGTGTATTACTGTGTCCTGGTGCCCACATATAGGCCTACACATACAAATACATAAAGCACATACCACATATTTTGCATCTGCACTAATGGGGTTTAATGAAAAATAAATAAATAAATGTTTTACTTATATTAACTTGACTTTTTTTGTTGTTTAGAATAGCAGTTAAAGGGAACACAAAAACACTGTACACAATCTCATAACCAGGATTTAAGATGTAGAATCATGATGTATGATTCATAAGCAACTTTACATAAATATATTGAAAATAGATAAATAGCCTTTTGATAAAAAAAAGTATTGTTTCCTCTTGATGTAAGGCTACGCAAGACTCTTAAGTGGGTGGTGCTATAGCTAAAGGGAAAGGCAGTGCAGAAGACTAGAACAGCTGTGTCACTGCTCTAGAAATCTCAACAAACAATGCTGCTGCTTCTCTCTCTGTTCAGTTTTTTTAGACTATTTTGGTAAGAAATGCACTTGATTTAGTTTTTGTTATTTTAACTAGATGACGAATTATTAATTATTCATATTATTAAGAATGTTGTTAATTAATTTAGCTGTTGTGTTTATTTTCAATTAAATACAAGTTTAACATTGTTACAGGTGAAACTACACAGAATGCCATTGAACCAGAAAACAGCACCATGTTTTCAATGGAGCATGATTATGTTACTTTATCATGTAAATATTCTGGATCAGTAGACAGTTTGCTCTGGTACCACCAAAAACCAGGATCCAGTCTGGAATTTCTATTATTGATTGATGAAACTTCTGAATATGTGACCGAAGCTAATCCACCTCATCCGCGTCTGTCAATCAAACTTCATAAAGCACAGAAACGTGTAACACTTGAAATATCTTCCGCAGCCGTGAGAGATTCTGCAGTGTATTATTGTGCTCTGAGGCCCACAGTAACAGGAAACACATGTGAACTGTACAAAAACCAACGAAACCTTCATGTAGCCATTCCATTGCAATGTGCAGAATTGCAAATAAGCTGCTCTTTATTTAGTGATGCTGTCTCGAGCTTTTTTTTTTCTGTGTGCTACTGCCCTCCCACATTACGTTACATAAATTTGTATCATTTTAAAGATGAATCAGACACTACCCACCTAGCAAAATTTGGTCACGTGACAAGAACCAACCAGCCGATATAGACAAACTCAATGAAGATGGAGTCACAGCATAACTAAATCTAGTAGCGAAAAAAAGGAGAATCCAACGTAGCTTGAGTTTTCTGGGTGGTTTTAGACGCGAAATGCGAATCGAGCCTTCTCTTTTTTTCAAAATTGCGCGGACTTTGCGCTCTCTTGGCATCTTAAGGCTCTCCTGGAAACTCTTTCAGTTTCTCCTTAGTTCACATTCATTTCTTGCTCCAATCATGGGTTGAATATTAGCCTGCAGTTATAGAATGTATTATATAAACAAAAAAATAAAAAATAATATACAATTTTCCAGAACAAACAGTTACTGGCAGGGTACAGTAAATTACAGCTAGATGGTTAAATAATTTGTAAGAAGAAGGAGTACTGAACCATTCCAGTTTAGTATCACTTCAGTAGCTTTAAACAGTGTAAAGTTATAAAGTGAGTGGAAAGAGAAGAGTCATCTTCAGTCTGCTGTCAGTATAATCCAGTACTGTGCAGTCTTTATAATTCACTTTTTGCCATTTTCTATCGGACTACATTTATAGATGTGTAAATTGAAATGATAATAGCACATTGTTTTTGGTAGATTGCTGAATGTTTTCTATATTGCCGAGCACTGTGTACGCTTGAAGTGTCCGTCTACAGAAATACATTGATTATATGGATGTGCACACTGTTGAAAAACAAGTTTCAGTGATTCAGTTTTTATTATAAAATGTCACAGAAAAAGTATTGGAGAAAATATTTTCATCACTCTTTTTAAAAACTGAAGCAAACAGCTGTCCTCACAGATCACATGTGCAAACGTCTGAAGGTTTGCTGTCCGAAAGTTAGCGGAGCATCCAATGTGGTGAAGAAATATGGCCGTCCTGTCATCCTCTAGTTCCGCCCCTTTGGGATAGAGCGCTCAGTCCTGATGCAACCTTTCAACTTAAGAGTAAGGTGTCTTTCTGCCCATCTGGTTGAAGCAAGCACCACAAAAGGCTATAGATGGTGGCTTTCATAAAAAATATTTAGACACCTTGCATGATTAAATCTAGGTGAAGTTCTCCCTCAACTAGAAGAAGAAACAGTGTGGAGACAACATCCAACCGGATATGGAAAACTCCTGGGATATTACAGGGTGATGGTGCCGAGCCATAGTGGCCTAGGGCCTCCAAGAGGAAGACAAATGGGACGGCACACATATGGAGTCCTGAGCTCTGGTACAAGGGCTTACTTAAAGATGGTTAAACACAAATGTACCTGTCCTAATGGTGTAACTGTTTGAGTACTTAACAACCCTGCATACGAACGGGTGAACTATAGTATTTCTGTCAATCTCTATATGACATGTAGAGACATTTACTTTAGAAAAGGGCAAGGTATCAACTCTTCTGATTTCACTTCATTGGTACCCAGTTGTTGCCCGCAGCAAGTTCAAATCGCTGAAACTGCAAAAACCACTGGTGCTGGTCTACATCCCCCCAGTCATCTTCCGTCTGAAAATGAGCGACGCCTGGCTGTTCCATTACAACGAGGCACAAAATCACACAGAGGATAGAGGTTCCCTTTCTGTCGGTCTCTCGGCGTTGTGTCGAGAACGACAGATGGGGTTTGCCCTTGAGAACCAATCAACTCTGACTACTATAGAGATGGCCAATGAAATTTGGCAAATGAAATTTGCATGCCGGACTCCGCCCCCGGATATCCGGTATAAAATGAAGCCGGCGTGCAGAATTAATTTACCTTTTGTTCTTCAGAGCCTTCGCTCATGAGTACAACTCAGGATTCAAAATCCTCTACAAACTACACTGCTGGTGCTACGACGTGTTGCATCGTCCCTACCTGCAGCGACCTTCCCCTGGGCGTCTCGGCGGTTCCGGAGGTGTTAGAGATTTTCTAAAAAGTCCTTTTCAGGACTGACTGAGCCTTCTCCAGCAGGCATGTCCCGCTGTTCTCTTGGGTAAGGCACCCTCATCGAGGAGGGGGATGGACACGATCGCTGCATTAGGTGTCTGGGCGTCCAGCACACTGAAGCAGCGTTCGTTGACACATCTGCCCGCACTGCAGGCAGATTGTCATTCAGAAGTTGCGGTCACGGGTGGCTGTCTTCCTACGGGAACCAGCCACCATTTTGTTTGCTACCTGGGCTGTGACATCTGTGGCTACGGCCCCGATGACCACCCACGTTAGCAGCGTTAGTGATATGGGGAACTCTGCGAACGTAAACCCGCCAGCCAAGTGCTCACGGGCCGATCGCACCCCGATTCGCTCTTCTAAACGTTCCCCAACCGGCGGTGGCATACCGTCCGGATCCTCACGCACACACTCGGAACGATGTGTGACGTAGATGAGACGTCGCTCGCAGCATCGGAGGGAGACTGGCATCCGGCTCTGACGAATCTGAACTCCACCCCCGGGTCGAGTTCAGGAGGAAGCAGAAGTCGAGATGTCGGCCATGCTAACCCGGGCTGCCGCGAGCATTGGGCTGCAATGTACGCCATTGCCTCTCCCCCAGCGCTCGCGGTTGGACACGTGGTTCCTGGGGTCGGAACGCGGTGCCAAACCGCGCCCACCCCCGGTTCCATTTTTCCCGGAGGTGCATGAGGAGCTGTGTCGGACCTGGAGCGCCCCTCTCACGGCTCGTTCCTCGCAAACCAGCTCCGCCTCCCTCACCTCCCTCGATGGTGGGGCAGCCAGGGGCTATGTCGAGGTCCCCCAGGTGGAGCGTGCCATCGCGGTGCACCTATGCCCGCAGACGGCTGCCACCTGGAGGACCCGACCTCGTCTCCCGTCCAAAGCCTGTAAGACTTCTGCTTCCCTGGTGGCGAAGGCTTACAGTGCTGCGGGCCAGGCTGCCTCCTCTCTCCACGCCATGGCCATCCTGCAGGTCCATCAGGGGAAGGCGTTGAGAGAGCTCCACGGGGGTAGGGCCGACCCGGGTGTCATGCAGGAACTCCACGCCGCCACTGACCTCGCTCTAAGGGCGACAAAGTACGCTTTCTCGACGCACCCATCTCGCAGGGTGGGTTGTTCGGTGACACCGTCGAGAGCTTCGCACAGCAGTTCTCGGCGGTGAAGGAGCAGACGGAGGCGATAAGCCATATTCTACCGCGCCGTGAATCGACGGCCCCCCGGCTTTCGACTTCCCGCACACCACCTGCTCCCCGACAGCCCAGGGCCTCTTCGAACCCGACACCGGTCAAGGTGCACCCCCAGGCTATACCCCGGAAGAGGACTCCGAAGGGAAGGCCCCCTCCTCGCCAGCAACCTTCAAGGAAGCGGCCCTGACGAGAAGACGCCGGGGAAAGCAACATCTGGCCCGACCGTCACAGTACCATCTCTGACCGGTCGGTATGGGACGAATCCTGCCTCGTTTCCAAAGCCGGGCCCTTATCAGGGCCTAACGCCCACTTGCTCAAAAAGAGAGTTGTTTCCCCCGGGCGTTCATTCCAGCGATCGCACACTCCCCCGGACTGTGCTCGGCGAACCAACCTTACACCCTGGCGAGGTGTGAGGCCACACACATTCGACAGCTGTCACCACTCTCGTACCGACAGTGCGTGCCGTTGTCCCGCCAGGCAGGCAAAAAGGTGGAGTCAACCATCCCTACGGGGAAGCCCCGGCGACATTCGGTTGGCTCCACCCGCCAACGAACCACCCTCCGTGGGTATGGTGAAGCAGGCCGTCCCCTTGGTCCCCCTGTCACAGTCCCTGGGAGCTTGGCAGAAGTTGCCCACACTGTCTCGGTGGCTAATGCGGATGGTCCGTCTCGGCTACTCGATCCAGTTCGCCAGGGCCCCTCCCAAGTTTCGGGGCATCATCTCCCCCTCTCTCAGAGGCAGAGACGCCTCCGTGCTTCGGGCAGAGGTCTCCACCCTCCTGGCGAAACAGGCGATCGAGTCCGTCCCACAAGCCGAGATGTTCAGCGGGTTTTACAGCCCGGTCTTCATCGTTCCAAAGAAAGACGGAGGGTTGCGCCCCATTCTGGACTTACGTACCCTGAACAGGCACCTCCACAAGCTGCCTTTCAAGATGCTAACCCAGAGGCGCATCCTGACATCTATCAGGTGTCAGGATTGGTTCGTGGCAATCGACCTGAAGGACGCTTACTTTCATGTCTCGATTCTTCCTCGACACCGACCGTTCCTACGGTTCGCTTTCGAGGGTCGGGCATATCAGTACAGAGTCCTCCCCTTCGGTCTGTCCCTGTCTCCACGATTCTTCACGAAGATCGTGGAGGCCGCCCTCTCTCCTCTCCGGGAGAGAGGTGTGCGAATACTCAGCTATCTCGACGACTGGCTTATCTTGGCACACTCGCGAGATCTGTTGTGTACACAGAGGGACATGGTGCTCCAGCACCTAGATCGATTGGGTCTTCAGGTCAACCGAGAAAAGAGCAAACTCTCCCCAGTGCAGAGAATCCTCTTTCTCGGTATGGAACTCAACTCTGTCACCATGATGGCACAGCTGTCCGCAGCTCGCGCCCAGTCAGTATTGGATTGCCTGGAACATTTCAAGCAATCGGCGGTCCCCCTGAAACAATTTCAGAGGCTCTCCGATCTCAGAATCTCCCATGCCCATTGGCAGTGAGGGCTCACTCCACACGGAGTTTAGCCACCTCCTGGGCACTGGCAGAAGCGCCTCTCTAGCAGACATCTGTAGAGCTGCGGGTTGGGCTACGCCCACCACCTTCGCAAGGTTTTACAATCTTCGTGTAAACCCGGTGTCAGCCCACGTCCTACGTGGCGACACGTAGGATTGGCATCCGGGAGGGCGTATGCCTGCGAAAGCACCTTCCCACCCTCCCCGAGGTTGGGTCAGTGTGCTATCTACCCTTTTCTTCTTACCCAACCATGGCTAAGAAAATTGGTACCTCACCAGCCTTCCTTCCTACCCAGACCCTGGTTAAGAACAGGCATTCCATCCATCACTAAGCAAGCACCTCCTGGGGGTTGGCTGAGCAGAGCAGCCTTCCCCCTTAGGCCGGGATATATCATGACCTATCACACATAGTTCTAACCGGACCTGTGCTATCGGACGCAGTAACACCCCCACCGCGGGCTGTTCCGTCTGTTATACCCTCATGACTATGGTTCCCACACTTGGTAACCCATGAGCTTCCCCAGGTGGACCGCCACCTCGCGGTTAACTACCCAGTCCCCACATTCCATGCGTTCTCCTCTTAGGACGAGACCATACTTCTCCACCATATTCCTCCCCACGGGTAGGAGGTGGCCTCTGCAGCGCTTCTCTGATTAAGAGTGCGCTTTCCCGGTGTAAACCGAACCGGACGGCCTCTCGCCTGTAGAGAGCTAAGGCCCCGTCCGTGTAAGGGCTGTATCCGTGTTACCGGTCAGGGCTGTATCCATCTTTCCTAGAAAGCTCTGGAACCCCCCGAGCACCACACTGGAAGGTTACAAGTTTCACGAAAGCTTCGAGCTGACACGCCCAGGCTTGTCACCGTTGCTTCGCTGAGATTGTGACGCTATACAGCGTTTGTGGCGTTTTCCATAGATAACCCCATCTATCGTTCTCGACACAACGTCGAGAGACCGACAGAAAGGGAACGTCTTGGTTACGTCTGTAACCTCCGTTCCCTGATGGAGGGAACGAGACGTTGTGTCCCTTATGCCACAAACCTGTATCGTTTCTGTTGCAGTTGTGAGAGGCTCTCAGGCTCTTCAGAACAAGAGGTAAATGAAGGCTGCACGCCGGCTTCCTTTTATACCGGATATCCGGGGGCGGAGCCCGGCATGCAAAATTCATTCGCCAAATTTCTTTGGCCTTTTCTATAGTAGTCAGAGTTGATAGGTTCTCAAGGGCGAACCCCATCTGTCGTTCTCGACACAACGTCTTGTTCCCTCCATCAGGGAACTGAGGTTACAGACGTAACCATGACGTTAGCAGGTGCAGAAGTCTCATTGAGAAAGTTTGCTTGTAGTAATTGCCGCCAAAGGTTGTGTAACAAAAATTATGTTATATGAACAAGGTTCGGGAGGAGCACGAGCAGATAATTAACTCGGCTGGCTTTCGATAAACAATCACAGCAATCATCCTCACAGACTATGAGTAGTCAAGGCACCTCACCTACATTCTCTCGGACGTTTTGCAACATTGTTGCTCATTGGATCAACCCGAATTCAATGCCTCATTACCGAAAACAAAACAGCAAGATTCCTTGTCAAATGTTGATATTACTGCACGTTTGGGTGATGTTATACAGCACTTGGGCGGCGGACCTTCAGATGATTCAATACAAAGACAAAAAGTTTGCTTTGATTTTATTAAAAGATTAAAACTCTGATGATAAACGATTTCATTGTGAAGAGCGACTGCACTCAGTGGAGATCATTCCACACCACCCATAAAGTGTTGTTTTTGTTACACATGGACATTGTTGGTATTCTTATTTATTTGTATTATTAATTAATACTTTGCACAATATATGTTTACAATTATTTACAGTTTTCTATTAGGAAAGTTGCTGCATCACTGAATCTCTGTGCTTTGCAAATCAGTGCATAGTAAAAACAGGACACATGTCAGACATATGATGTGTAACTGTGCTCATGTTGATCAGAGTCTGAACTATTTGAAAAATAAACTAACAATCAAACATATTATTTATGTTTGATCACTTTCTTTGTTCTAGTTGATTCAGAACATTCCACCTTGATGTCCATTATGTTTGTTGAGTCTTTATCTCTCCAGGTGTGAAACACATCAATATTCATCACTATTGACACTCCCTCACATATGGAAAGTCATCATATTGTTTTATGTCAACGTTTATTTAATTATCAATTTGTCTGTTTCTGATAAAACTATTATTTTATTATATTTATTTTATTTATTAACAGAATGTTACACAAATTACAATAATAATACTATATTTACATTATAACACATCTTCACATCTACACTTTTAGCGCTTCACAGCTTTCACCGTTGATGTCACAGTCTTCATATAGAAAAGGGCACAGATGATCTTTACTGAATGAAGAGAATCCTTTTACTCTGCATGTGATTGTTTCCCTTGCGGCTCAATACTGTAAAACATTGAGGAGAAACATCAGATATGATATTAATAAACATTCATCTCGGTCATTATCAACATCATGTCAGAATCACGTTTTACTTACAAATCATATTAAATGAATCCAAGAGAGAACACAATACAAGAAAAGCTACCACACCAACATTAACACAAGTGTGAGTACAAAACATTTATATGACAGTCACTTGAACACAAAAGTGATTCAACCGTAAACACTAAACTTAAAAATGTTTCCAAACAAAGGTAATATAGTAACTTGTACAAAGATTTTTAATAGGTAATTCTTTTGTATATAGAGAATAAAATGAGTCCTCAAAATGTCCCTAATAAAGATTATTTTGTTGACTGGAGACTTAAAGGAATATTTCACCCAAAAATGAAAAAGACTAAAATGGGAGTCAATCGTGACCCAAAACAGATAAGTTACTAACTGTCGTTCTTATTTGTGTTCAGCACAACAAAGAAATGACAACAAAGAATACAGTTTATAACAACTGGTCACCCAAAAATAAATTCTTTCATGATTTAAACCTTGTGTCATTCCAAACCTGTATGACTTATTCTGCAAAACACAAAAGAAGATATTTTGAAGAATGTTTGTAACCAAAAATGTTGTTCCCCATTGTCTTGTCATTAGGCAAGCCCCGAAGGTCTATGGCCCCTATTGTTCCTGTTAGTATTACTTTTATTCTTAACCAATGGTAGTCTATGGTAGCCCTATGAACCGTACGTAGGAAAATTATTTAATTTGGCACACTCAATACTCAATAGTCACGTGACTACTTATGGATTCTCTAGCACTTACTTTCTAGCGCCACCAGCAGTTAAAAAAATGCACTTTTCAAACGGGTGTAACTTTTGAACGCATTGATCCATACTAATTCTACTCAGCACACATCAAGAACTCCTCACGCTCATCGCATTTCCACGTGTTACATTAAGACTCCGCCCATAACAGTAGCGGCCATTTTGAAAAGTACAGTATTGCGTGTTTTCGCTTCTAGTCCTAGAAATTGGCTTAGACTCTCTCGAGACTGAGCTGCACAGACGTGACCGAAAATAATGGCGATTTTTGTTCTTGTTCAAAGGTAAAATAACGGTACGCAGCTGGAAACCCTTCTGCCAGTGTTTTACCGTAAAATTACGGCAGAATTTTTTACAGTGTGATGTCAGCAGGTGCCCAGTGAGCAAGCAGACAGACAGAGGAAAAGGCCTAAATCTCCAATCATGAATACAAATGAAGAAAAAACTTGAGAGAAACCAGGCTCGGCCAGGAGAGCAGTTCACCGCTGGCTTGTTAACACAACATTGCTGCATCTTGACAGGCAGAAGCTTCTATGAGCTGACTTAAACATCTTAAAAACGATCAAATTAAAAATAATGAAAAAGATAAATAAGATGTTTTAAGGTTTCCCGGACCGGGATTTCTAGGACTTAGACTAGTCCAAGACCAACATAAATGTAAGAGCTGTCCAAATTTAAAACAGCTTGCACTGACATATCTTAAAATACATCAGTGCCTTTTTGCTCTCTTGCACACAAGTAATGTTTTTTTTGGAAGGCATGTTTGTTAAAATTACTTAAACCCTAATTTACTACTTAAACACCCAAGGTCTAGCCCTGATTTAAATTAATCCAAGTCCAGGAAATCACCCCTTAAAGATGTCATACTTTGATTTTTCATAGTATTTTTAAGTAAATGAGCTGTGTTCTAATCACTTGTTTTTGACCTTGAATTATATCACTTTTATTTTGGAGGATGCAACACAGGGAGCTGAAGACATACATAAAATTATAATTAAATAAAAATGTATATATATAACATTTTCCTTTATATTTATTTGATTATTTTGCTAATAAGGATGAAGAGTGTATCAGAGATGCTGTTGTGCCATGATAAAATCTCTGAACATCCAGGAGGAGGCGATCTAAGAGGCTTTTAAAAAATATAATCCTCACGCCTGACATTCAATCTTTCATTCCGTTGTGTTGGCAAAACATGTGGATCTATTTACTTTTGTTGGTTTCACAGCCTGTTAGTGAGAGTGTTTTATAATAATACCTCATTTTAATATAACCATGTACTGTTACATCATGTAATTCATTACAATCTAAAATTATTTTATCATTTTGTGTTTGCCAGGATACACTCTTGTGAATGTAATAACCTCTTATGAATCAGAAAAACATGTTCAAGAGGGAAACGATGTTAGTCTCTTCTGTAAGTACAGTGATGCTGTGTACAATCTACAGTGGCACTGTCAGTTTCAGAGATCCAAACCTGATCTCCTCTTGTCCATCACTGAATTTTAAAGATGCAGTTAAAACTGATCCACTGGCACACTGGTTGTCTGCTGAAGTTTATAAAGACACAAAAGTTGTGGAATTGTAAATCTCTCCTGCTTAAGTAACAGACGTCACACTATAATAGTGCTGTGGTGCCCAGAGTAACAGGAAACAACTTTCTGCTGCATAAAAACTTGCCGTCATTCTGCCATTGTGTGTCTGACTGATGCAGTGGTGAAGGCTTTTGCGTATATTGTGATAGAAAAAATCACTGATTTCTTTTGCCCCTTCTTGACAACTTAGACACCACCATAGGGTCACATTTGAGCTTACGGTCCATTTCAAAAACAAACATGTTGAGAGCACATGTTAAGTAAATTGAAAAATGTTGTTACTCATCTCTTCTGTTTTAATATTTATCTTAAACTATGGTGAGTGCTATTATACATATTTTTCTGAACAGAAATGCAAAACTCTATTTTCACTCCCAATTTGAATCGATTATTGTTTGATTTTTATACTCTTTTATTATTATTTATAGGTGAAGCTAATGAGAAATCAAAGAAGTTTCTTTGTCTAAACCTTTTTAGCTGTTCTAGTGGTTCTAAGCTTACCAAAGTTTACAAAAATGTACCATTTACAAATTTTTGTTTTGGGATGTTACTGGAAACCATCCCATGTCGTAAATTATGGGCTTTTTGTACCGACATGCCTACTTTGTTCCATGGAATGGAAGATGCCGTTGGTCGGTGTGGCTTCATGTGTTGGAGCCACTACGGAGCGACAGGAGCAATTCATGGTTGCTGTTGATGCCTTGTCATTGGTTGGGTACGAGAGACACGCTGTTGAACGAGAGGGACACACACCTGTGTTGTGTCTTTGGGCTTTGCGTGCTGGGGCTGCTACGGAGCGGAACGGGGAGCCGTTCTTGGTTATTGTGGATGGCACGTAGTCTGTTGGGTACCTGAGAAACGCACCTAAACTGTGACTGTGGCTTTCACATGCTGGTACCGCTGTGGAACAGACCAGAGCAGATTGGGGAGCCATTCATGGTAGGTGTGATTGGCGTGGACGAGAGACAAGTCCCAGCTGTGTGTAAGTTGTGTCTGTGGGCCGGTGATTCGATTGTGTCACTATGAGATGTTGTGTTTTACTAAGTGACCTTACCCGAAATGTGACCTCTGCATTTATCCCATCCAGAGAGTAGTGAACACACGCCCAGCAAGTTGATAACAAAGGTACACCCGGAGTGGGCAGCTATCACTGCAGCGACCTTAGTCATCACTGTGCAGTATCATGTGTGAGAATTTTTTATATACCTTAGAGCTCACCCAGGATTAAAATTAAACGTCAATTTAAGAATTTCAATGCACAAGCTTTTTTTGTGTGATGTATACAACAGGGACTTGCAGTTAGTCTCAGTACCGGATGTGCTTGATGCTTGGGATTATTTTAAATCTTTTTTTCTTGACATTTGTGATAAACATGCTGCTTTGCGTAGATATAGGGTGAGTGGAAAAAATAGTCCTTGGTTCAGTGAATCTGTCTCCGATCTTGTTAAGCGAAGAAATATGGCCTGGTCCAAAGCAAAGTGATCAAAAATAGTAATGACGATAGGTCCGCTTATAGATTTTCACAAAATAAATGTAAAAAATTGATTAAAAGTTTCAAAAATCAATATTATCTGATTAATGATAATACGAATTATCCTTCTAAATTTTGGAAATTAACAAATCTCTTGTAGGGTCAAATAAATCTTCTGATCTTCCGAAAGCTTTAAAAGTAGACCAAAGATTAATTACAGACAAGATAAATATTGTTAATATGTTTAATAACCATTTTACCTCAGTTAATCTGTTAACAGACGCCAGAATTGAGGAGGCAAATTATAATGAATCAGACTTATTCTCCTTTACCCCTATATTGCCCACCCAAGTGCATAAGAAAATTTAGATTGTAAGAAATAAGGAGGGATTGACAAAATTTGACCAGTTTTTTTAAAAGTGGCTGCAGATATTATTGCTGAACCTATGGCAGCAATTTGTTATTTGAGTCTATGTAATCCCGACATCTTTGAATTCGGCTATGGTTATGCTTCTATTAAAAGGAGGAGATACTTGTATTTTTCAAAAGTGCTGTCAAATATTATCTAGAGTGGATTGGTTATATAATTTGCCAGAAGCTGGAGCTCTGAACCATTCTTCACTTTAGCAGCTTTTAAACACATCATACCGTAATCACTTGTAGTCAGTAAACCAGTACTGTGAAGCTAGTAACGTAATTTAAGTTTACTCAAAAGGGATTTTAAGAGGCTGGTTACGAGAACTGAAAATCCTGTGAGGCAAATTGGTTACGTCACGATTAAATCAGAGGGAGCAGGTTACGGAGAGCTACGAATTGCATCGGAAATTGCCGAACAATCACCGATGATATGCAACAGGTGCGTTAAGATCAGCGCGCATTGAACGCAAACTGCAGGCAGGAAAGACGAACAAAACGCTTGTCCTGCAAGTTTAACAGCCCTGTGGGAACCCAGTCGCGAAATGTTTCATCTGAGGAATGGATTATTTCCTGGAGAGAGAGATATGGAGGGTAAATCGGATGCACATCAACGAGACGCTGCTGGTAGGATGTAACTGTTAAAACAAGAAATGCTGATTCATATTCGGATTAGATATGTCCTTTGTGTAAATACCATCGTATGATTTAAGTCATGAGAGACGTTAATTTATTAATATTGTGTATCATGATTTATAGCAGTGCGTACGGTTCCTGTGTATTATTAAGTATACTTGAAAACGTGCGTATTGTGTATACATGTTAATGCATGGGATGTTCAATGTTTGGAAAAATAAGTATTTTTATTCTGTTTTGTTTAAGGCTGATTTGAATTTATTATGAATTTGAAATGAACTATTGTTACTGAATCTGTTGGGAAGCATCACATGTGAAATGGAAGGATAGTAACAAACTGCAAACAAGTGAAAATTGTAACAAATGTATTGAATATTCAAAGTAAAGCCCGACCATTCACTTAATGCTACTAGCAAAACATTTTCTATCTGACTTCATTCTTAGATGTGTAACTCAATATGATAAAAGCTTTTTGTTTTTGCAAGACCTGAATGCTTTCTCTATTGCCCATTGCCCACTCTTTGAATGTCCATTAACATTGATAAAGTACCTTGTGAACAGTTGTTGTTGTTGTTTTAAATATTCATGAAGTGCACATGTCTTTTAATGTGGAAAGAGTTTCACACAAAAACATTTTTGACGTCCATACTCGCTTTATTTATTAACAATAGTGTCTAGGGATGTGCAATGTGCCAAATATTTCATTATCAATGTTTGAAAAATAAAATATTAGCTTTACTTAAAGGGCAAAAAGCTGGCAATAATGTTTTACTCCATTTTATTTTAGTCTGCTTTATTGGCATGACGAAATGCAGTGGGGCTGCATACAGATTATATGTACAAAAAAGCAAGTAAGATATAGTAGGTCTAGTTAGTGCAAAGCTAAAAAAGGTTAATGAGATGGCATGATATAACTCCCTTTCTTTATTCACTCTTTGCTCTTATGATGTTGAAGGCAGACAAAAATACCACAGGAAATTATTTGCATCCACTTGTATAAAAACGGACAAATGTTGTCCTCAACGTAGATATAAAAACTAGATTCCGGTTCTGGATGGTCCTGTGTACGTATAGGTCGTCCATCATGGAATGGTGTGAGCACGTCCGTTTACACGCGAGCAAGTTGAATGTGTAAAATTATGAAAACATATTAATTTTTGTGTAAACTGCGTAGTGATTGCGCGGGGAATTCTAGGAAACTGTGAGTGACGTTAGTCGAGCGGTTTAATCTGGTGGATACGCCTACGTGCCTCGAGCGCTTGGATGCGGCATCTTGTTATATTTATCTATGGCCCTCGCAGATCACATGTGGAAATATCGCGAGATCCCGGGAGACCATTCTCTAGCCCCGCCCCGGGGTAAACCAATAAGATTGTTGGTCCCGATCCAGCTAGTGAATATATAAACAGAGGAGTCTGTGTGTTTGTGTTTAAAAGAGAAGACAAACTGATTTAAATCTTCAGGACAAACACAACACTAGACACGAACAACGAGACTGTGAAGCTGATGGATAACAAGACCTTCTTTTAAACAGGTTTGTGCACTGTATGCGTGTTATGAATGTGATGTGATGTGCTCTGAATGTTTCTGTCTAACTTACTTCGGCAATGGGGCGTTTACTCGAAATAAAATATAATACACTTTAACTTCACAAACAACAAAACTCATTACCTCTATAGATTACCATAAACTGTATAAATTATTATTATTTGATACCAAGATTAAACCCTTCATAGTGTTATGTAGATATGATTGAACTTGTGAAGATTAACTTTGTTAGGACAATAAGCAAAGAAGGGATTGTAAAGAAAGAGATTGGACTCTTTTAAGGGATAGTTCACCCAAAACTAAACATTCTGTCATCATTTACTTATTTACTGGTTCCATATCTATATGAATTACTTTGCTCTGCTGAACACAAAAGAAGATATTTGAAGTAATGTTAACAAGTTTCAGTTCTGGGGCACCATTGACTACCATAGTAGAAAATATGATTGTGTATATATATATACATTTTGTTCTTTTAAACACTATAGTTGAGCCTATAGTAGCCAACGGCGCTGAAGATAGCTTACATTCTTCCAAATATCTTCATTTGTGTTTAAAGAACAAAGTAATAATTATTATTTAAAAACATAAATATAGTTTATTCTTATATTAAATGTGGACATGGTGGTCTAGTGGGTTAAACCACTGAACTAGTAAATCAAATGGTTGCTGGTTCAATCCCAGCAGCCACCACCAGTGTGTCCTTGAGCAAGACACTTTACTCCATGTTGCTCCAGGGGGATTGTCCCTGTAATAAGTGCACTGTAAGTCGCTTTGGATAAAAGCGTCTGCCAAATGACTAAATGTAAACGTTAAATAATAATAAATTTGATCTGATTGGTCAGATAGTCTAGTCTGCTTTGATTGGTCTACCGTGAAGAAGGCTCACATGATACAGTGTTTGTTGGAGAAGAGGGTTTTTACGGACAGTCCATGCAAAACATCGGTGGGCTCCATAGTGATGTAAAGCCATGGCAGTTCGCGAATCGAACAAGGGCACGACTCATTTGCGGGGTTCAGAGTCGACTCCCTTTTTTCCAAGCCAATAACTTTGTTATTCATTCACCTTCAGCTTTGCAACTTGGCAGACTGCTCACATTCAAACAGGGCAGCATTACACAGGGCATAAAATGTCATTTGCATGATCTCGTATTATGTACTCTTGAATATATTTATAATTTATATTACTACAAATAAATATTAATTTTAATTTTAAACTAGATTGAGATTGGAATACAGAAATAATTCCTGTTATTCTACAAGTGAAGGAGCCACTTCAACATGACTGATACAGACACATCTGGAATGATAAATGAAGATACTGAGGATCACAGAGGTTGGTGTTTGTTCTCTAATCTTCATTAATGATTTGTAAGAAACAGTAAAGTAATATCACTAAAATTTTTAAGTGTTTGAATGCTCTTATTATGAGAATGACATGAAAAAAAACTAACCAGTCGCAAAAATATATTGATTTCATTTTAGACCTAATAGAACTGGAAGAAACATCAGGATCATCAAGGAAGCAAAAAATACAAGCAAGCAAATGTTTTACTTGCTCTCATTGTGGGAAAAGATTCAACAGCAAAGGACACCTCACGACGCACATGAGAATCCATAACAGAGAAAAGTCTGTCATCTGTCCTCGATGTGAAAAATGCTTCCCAAACAAAGAAACACTTGCAATTCACAGTAAAGAGTGTCCACACACATGTCCTCAGTGTGGAAAGAGTTTTACACACAAAGGAAATTTTGTAGCGCACATGAGAATTCACACTGGAGAGCATCCGTATACGTGCAGTGAGTGCGGAAAGAGTTTCATACAGAAGAAATCTCATAAACTACACATGAGAATTCACACAGGAGAGCGTCCGTACACATGTCTTCAGTGCGGAAAGAGATTCACATACAAAGAAAGTTTTGAAGCGCACATGAGAATTCACACCGGAGAGCGCCCGTACACTTGCAGTGTGTGCGGAAAGAGTTTCAGGGAGAAGAAAACTCATGATTTGCACATGATGATTCACACTGAAGAGCGTCCACACACCTGTCCTCAGTGTGGAAAGAGTTTCATACAGAAACAAAATCTCACAAAGCACATGATGATTCACACTGGAGAGCGTCCACACACTTGTCCTCAGTGTGGAAAGAGTTTCATACAGAAAATAAATCTCACAGGGCACATGATACTTCACACTGCAGAGCGTCCACACACATGTCCTCAGTGTGGAAAGAGTTACAAGAGAAAAATTGGTCTTTCAGCCCACATGGTAATTCACACTGGACAAAGCCCATACTCTTGTGTTCAGTGTGGAAAGAGTTACGGACAGAAATCCGGTCTGGATTATCACATGAGAGCTCACACTGGAGAGCGGCCGTACACATGTATTGATTGTGGAAAGAGTTTCATACAGAAATGCAATCTTATGTCTCACATGATGATTCACACTGAAAAAATCCCACACGCATGTGTTGAGTGTGGCAAAAAATTCAAAACGGAGGGAACCCTTAAAATTCACATGAGACGTCATCTTGAAGAAAGCCCAGACAGCAAGAGAGCAGATGAAAAACATTGAATCCTGTAAACAAATGGATTTGTCAATGCCATTGAAAAATATCACGTTTGCATCCGTTGAAATTTCAACTACCCAGCGGTATTGTGATCAGTGTTTTCTGTAGTTGGGCTCTTGACTTCTTTCATTGTTTAAAAACAATAATAAAAACCCTTTTGCATTGGTCAAAGGCGGAGTTAAGTTGGAGTGGTTTATTTTCGTGTCAAACATTTCTGTGCCTTATTCCCTTATACAGCTGTGGCAGGAAGGCATGTTTGTTAAAAGTATTTAAAGTCCTAATTTACTTAAAGCCTAGTCCTGATTTACACTAAACCCAGTCCGGGAAACTGCACCCCTAAAGATGGAATATTTAGATTCTTTCTAGTATTTTAAAGTAAATGAGCTGTGTACTAATCACTTGCATTTGATCTACCTTAAATTATATCACATTAGGGATGTTTTAATTCCATTCGCTGTTAAAATAATAATTTCACACCAGAATTATTTATAATACCTAATTTAATATAACCATGTACTGTCACATCATGTAATCTAAATTATGATTTTATCATGTTGTGTTTGCCAGGATACACTCTTGTGAATGTAACAACCTCTCATGAATCAGAAAAACATGTTCAAGAGGGAAACGATGTTAGTCTCTTCTGTAAGTACAGTGATGCTGTGTACAATTGGTAGCGTCAGTTTCAGAGATCCAAACCTGATCTCCTCTTGTCCATCACAGAATCTGAAGATGCAGTTAAACATGTTTAGAGCACATATTAAGTAAATTGAAAAATGATGTTACTCATCTCTTCTGTTATAATATTTATCCTACAGAGCTATTATACATATTTTGAACCACAGAAATGCAAAACTCTATTTTCAGTCCCAATTTTAATTGATTATTGTTTGATTTTTATACTCCTCTGTTATTATTTATAGGTGAACCTAATGTAGGTCTTATTCAGAAATGGCATCCGTGTCTATAACTGAAGGACACAACATCACTCTTTCATGTAGGATCAGCTAACAATCTTCACTGGTATCAGCAGATGTCTGGATCAACTTCATAGTTTCAGTGCTTATTATTGGGTTCTGTAGATATATTTTCAAATCTACTCCACCTCAAGCACATACGAGCATCAGACTTCATGATAAGAAAACACAACAACACTGAATACTCAACAAAAACTGTATAAGAAGGGTTTATGTTCACTTTCTTTGTGTTCTAATCTTTTTATCATTTCTAAGTACAGCTGTTTTCCTTTTTAACACTCTTACTATAAATGCTCAACACATTGGGATAGAAAGGAGAAAAAAGACTCTTGGGATTTATATAAACCTACAGTATATGGTAATTTCAGGATAAAATGTTTGGTTGTTTTAATGAATCCAAACACTAAGCTTAAATCACAAGTCCTGAATGTGATGGTGACGTTTAAATAATTAAAATTTCTCCAATGTTTTGCTCTTAAACACTATCTAGAGTGGATTAGTTTTAAAATTTGCCAGAAGCTGGAGCTCTGAACCATTCCAGTTTAGTTTTACTTTGGTAGCTTTAAACACATCATTCAGTTATTCTGAGTCAGATGAGAAAAATCCTCCTATCACTTCTAGTCATTAATTCAGTACAGAACAGTCTCTCTGTCACAACCATTGACTTTCTGCTATTAGCAAAACATTTTCTATCTGACTACATTTATAGATGTGTACATTAAGATGATAAAAGCTTTTTGTTTTTGTCAGAACGCCTGAATGCTTTCTGTAATGCCCATTGTCAACTGTGTGAATGCAGCGTCCATTAAAGTACCTTGTGAACAGTTGTTGTTTATCATCTTTAATCATTCATGAACTTCACATGTCTTTTAATGTGGAAAGAGTTTCACACAAAAACATTCTTGACGTCCATATTTCTTTTATTTAATAACAATGGTTTCTAGGGACTTGCAACAAAATTTCTGAGTAATTTAATGTTAGATTTAATTGAATACAAGCCCACGTAAATTAATTGTGAAGTTTTAATCTCACTGAATACATTGCTGTATATGTGGAAGAGGGGATTCCTTCTGAGCTAAACATCTTTGTCTGACATGAAGATTCGTGCTTTATTGGAATGACAAATTTTATACATCTGTATTGCCAAAGCATTTTCTTGGTATATTTATCTATGGTCCTCGCAGATCACATGTGGAAATATCGCGATGTGCAAAGAGATCCGCGCGGCCACACTCTAGCCCCGCCCCCGGGGTAAACCAATAAGATCGTTAGTCCCGATCCAGCTAGTGAATAAACAGAGGAGTCTGTGTGTTTGTGTTTAAAAGAGGAGACCAACTGATTTAAATCTTCAGGACAAACACAACACTAGACACGGACAACGAGACTGTGAAGCTGATGGATAACAAGACCTTCTTTTAAACAGGTTTGTTCACTGTATGCATGTTATGAATGTGATGTGATGTGCTCTGAATGTTTCTATCTCACTTACTTCTGCAATGGGGCGTTTACTCGCAATAGAATGAAATACTTTAACTACACAAACAACGAAAACAACGAAAACTCATAACCTGTGTAGATTTTCATAAACTGTATAAATTAATTTGATACAAAGCTTAGCCCCTTCATAGTGTTATGTAGATATGATGGAACTTGTGAAGATTAACTTTGTTAGGACAACAAGCAAAGAAGGGGTTTTAAAGAAAGAGTTTGGACTCTTTTAAGGGATAGTTCACCCAAAAAAGAAATTCTGTCATCATTTACTGGTTCCATATCTATATCAATTACTTTGCTTTGCTGAAAACAAAATAAGATATTTGAAGTAATGTTAACAAGTTTCAGTTCTGGGGCACCATTGACTACCATAGTAGAAAATATTATTGTATATGTATATTCTTTATATTCTGTTAAATGCTATAGTTGAGCCTATAGTAGCCAATGGCGCTGAAAATTGCCGACATTCTTCCAAATATCTTTATTTGTGTTTAAAGAACAAAGTAATTAATTATAATATAATAAATCATAAATATAGTTTATTCTTATATTAAATAATAATAAATCTGATCTGATTGGTAAGATAGTCTAGTCTGCTTTGATTGGTCTACTGTGAAGAAGGCTCACAAGATACAGTGTTTGTTGGAGAAGAGGGTTTTTTCGGGCAGTCCAAGTAAAACATCGGTGGGGTCCATAGTGATGTAAAGCCATGGCAGTTCGCGAATCGAACAAGGGCACGACTCATTTGCGTGGTTCAGAGTCGACTCGCTTTTTTCCAAGCCAATAACTTTGTTTTTCATTCACCTTCAGCTTTACAACTTGGCAGACTGCTTACATTCACACACAGCATTATTACACAGGGCATAAAATGTCATTTGCATGATCTTGTATTATTTACTCTTGAATATATTTATAATTTATATTACTACAAATTAATATTAATTTGTTTACTGAATTTGACAAATCTGTTTCTCCAAACCACATAGAGATTGGAATACAGAAATAATTCCTGTTATTCTACAAGTGAAGGAGCCACTTCAACATGACTGATACAGACACATCTGGAATGATAAATGAAGATACTGAGGAACACAGAGGTTGGTGTTTGTTCTCTAATATTCATTAATGATTTGTAAGAAACAGTAAAGTAATATCACTGCAGTTTTATCAAGATTGTTTGCCCCTAATATGAGAATGACATGAAAAAGACTAACCAGTTGCAAAAAAATATGCGTTTCATTTCAGACGTAATGGAACTGGAAGAAACATCAGGATCATCAAGGAAGCAAAAAATACAGGCAAGCAAATGTTTTACTTGCTCTCATTGTGGAAAAAGATTCAACAGCAAAGGACACCTCACGACGCACATGAGAATCCATAACAGAGAAAAGTCTGTCATCTGTCCTCGATGTGAAAAATGCTTCCCAAACAAAGAAACACTTGCAATTCACAGTAAAGAGTGTCCACACACATGTCCTCAGTGTGGAAAGAGTTTTACACACAAAGGAAATTTTGAAGCGCACATGAGAATTCACACTGGAGAGCATCCGTATACGTGCAGTGAGTGCGGAAAGAGTTTCATACAGAAGAAAAATCATAAACTGCACATGAGAATTCACACAGGAGAGCGTCCACACACATGTCTTCAGTGTGGAAAGAGATTCATATACAAAGAAAGTTTTGAAGCGCACATGAGAATTCACACTGGAGAGCGTCCGTATATATGCAGTGAGTGTGGAAAGAGTTTCAGGGAGAAGAAAACTCATGATTTGCACATGATGATTCACACTGGAGAGCGTCCACACACCTGTCTTCAGTGTGGAAAGAGTTTCATACAGAAAATAGCTCTCACAGGGCACATGATACTTCACACTGCAGAGCGTCCACACACATGTCCTCAGTGTGGAAAGAGTTACAAGAGAAAAATTGGTCTTTCAGCCCACATGGTAATTCACACTGGACAAAGCCCATACTCTTGTGTTCAGTGTGGAAAGAGTTACGGACAGAAATCAGGTCTGGATTATCACATGAGAGCTCACACTGGAGAGCGGCCGTACACATGTATTGAGTGTGGAAAGAGTTTCATACAGAAATGCAATCTTATGTCTCACATGAGGATTCACACTGAAAAAATCCCACACGGATGTGTTGAGTGTGGAAAAAAATTCAAAACGGAGGGAACCCTTAAAATTCACATGAGACTTCATCTTGAAGAAAGCTCAGATAGCAAGAGAGCAGATGAAAACCATTGAATCATGTAAAAAAAAGGAATTTGTCAATGCCATTGAAAAATATCACGTTTGCATCCGTTAAAATTTCAACTACCCAGCGGTATTGTGATCAGTGTTTTCTGTAGTTGGGCTCTTGACTCTTTCATTGTTTATTATCATTAATGAAAACCCTTTTGCATTGGTACAAAAGCGGAGTTAAGTTGGAGTGGTTTATTTTCGTGTCAAACATTTCTGTGCCTTATTCCCTTATACAGGTGTGGCATTAAGGCATGTTTGTTAAAAGTATTTAAAGTCCTAATTTACTTAAAGCCTAGTCCTGATTTAAACTAAACCCAGTCCGGGAAACTGCACCCCTAAAGATGGAATATTTGGATTATTCCTAGTATTTTAAAGTAAATGAGCTGTGTTCTAATCACTTGCATTTGATCTACCTTAAATTATATCTCATTAGGGAGGTTTTAATTCCATTCGCTGTTAAAATAATAATTTCACACCAGAATTATTTATAATACCTAATTTAATATAACCATGTACTGTCACATCATCTAATCTAAAATGATTTTATCATGTTGTGTTTGCCAGGATACACTCTTGTGAATGTAACAACCTCTTATGAATCTGAAAAAATTGTTCAAGAGGGAAACGATGTTAGTCTCTTCTGTAACTACAGTAATGCTATGTACAATCTACAGTGGTAGCGTCAGTTTCAGAGATCCAAACCTGATCTCCTCTCGTCCATCACAGAATCTGAAGATGCAGTTAAACATGTTTAGAGCACATATTAAGTAAATTGAAAAATGATGTTAAACATCTGTTCTGTTTTAATATTTATCCTACAGAGCTATTATACATATTTTCCAGCACAGAAATGCAGAACTCTATTTTCAGTCCCAATTTTAATTGATTATTGTTTGATTTGTATACTCCTCTGTTATTATTTACAGGTGAAGCTAATGTAGATCTTATTCAGAAATGACATCTGTGTCTATAACTGAAGGACTAACATCACTATGTCCTGTAAATATGTAGGATCAGCTAACAATCTTCACTGGTACCGGCAGACATCTGGATCAACATCATAGTTTCAGTGCTTATTATTGGCTTCTCTAGATATATCATCAAATCTACTCCACCTCAAGCACATATGAGCATCAGACTTCATGTAAAGAAAACACAACAACACTTAATACTCAACAAAAACTGTATAAGAAGGGTTTATGTTCACTTTCTTTGTGTTCTAATCTTTTTATCATTTCTTAGTACAGCTGTTTTCCTTTCTAAGACACTTACTGTAAATGCCCAACACATTGGGATAGAAAGGAGAACCAAGACTCTTGGGATTTATATAAACCTGCAGTATATGGTAATTTCAGGATAAAATGTTTGGTTGTTTCAATGAATCCAAACACTAAGCTTAAATCACAGGTCCTGATTGTGATGGTGGAGTTTAAATTATTAAAAAACTTCATTTTATGAAGTTAATCGTTTTCATGAAAATGTCTTTACTTTACATCTATTAGCACAACAAATTAAATACTCTGATATCTGAAGTTGTAAATTATTCCTATAATGTATTAACCAAAATACAGATTCAGTAAGTATTTTCTCCAATGTTTTGCTCTTAAACACTATCTAGAGTGGATTAGTTTTAAAATTTGCCAGAAGCTGGAGCTCTGAACCATTCCAGTTTAGTTTCTTTAGTAGCTTTAAACACATCATTCAGTTATTCTGAGTCAGATGAGAAAAATCCTCCTATCACTTCTAGTCAGTAATCCAGTACAGAACAGTCTCTCTGTCACAACCATTGACTTTCTGCTATTAGCAAAACATTTTCTATCTGACTACATTTATAGATGTTTAAATTAAGATGATAAAAGCTTTTTGTTTTTGTGAGAATGCCTGAATGCTTTCTGTAATGCCCATTGTCAACTGTGTGAATGCAGCGTCCATTAAAGTACCTTGTGAACAGTTGTTGCTTCTCATCTTAAATCATTCATGAAATGCAAATGTGTTTAAATGTGGAAAGAGTTTCGAAAAAAAACTTCTTGACGTCCATAATTGTTTTATTTAATAACAATGGTGTCTAGGGATGTACAATGTGCCAAATATTTCAGCAGCAATGTTGGAAAATAAAATGTTAATCTTACTTAAATGGCGAAACTTTTGGAAAAGTCAATGTGATGTCATGATATCACGTTATCTACATTTTTCGGGAATTTAAATCCTCGTGGTTTTAGTAGCCATGGATGGGTAGTGTTTGCGCGGGAAATTCTAGCAAACTGTGAGTGACGTCAGTGGAGCAGGCCAACATGGTGGAAACGTCTACGTGCCTCGAGCGCTTGGATGTGGCTTCTTGTTATATTTATCTATGGCCCTCGCAGATCACATGTGGAAATATCGCGATCTGCAAAGAGATCCGCGCGGCCATTCCCTAGCCCCGCCCCCGGGGTAAACCAATAAGATTGTTAGTCCCAATCCAGCTAGTGAAGATACAACAAGTGGATGACTAGACACGGACAACGAGACTGTGAGAACTGCTGGATAACAAGACCTTCTTTTAAACAGGTTTGTGCACTGAATTCATTGATATGAATGTGATCATGGGCGCCGTATAGGGTGGAAAAGTTAGGAAAATTGCAAGGGCCCACGACCGTCAGGCTCCCCCCAAATAGGTAAAAACTAATATAAAATTATCAAACCATCATCATTCATTATATATTTATATAATTATAAAGATCTCTTTGTTTTTGGCAGTACAAGTTAAAAATCCCCATTGACCCTAAAGTAAACATCTATGTTGACCGACCACCCCCCTGTATCTCCATGAAATGGTTTGGTCCTGCCTTAGCGCTCTCGCTGACGGTGTTTAATTGCAGTCAGTAGATCGCCAGAACTACAGTGTTGGTAGTTCTGCGCAGATTGATAGCCATATCGCATTAAAGTACCACGAGAGCGATTCAAATGCGTACCGCGCAAACTGCACTTGAATCTCTTTTGCGCTATTTGAGTGTCATACGATGATAGATTTGCGCAGCACCGCATTAAATTGAACGCATCTATTGTAAAGACGCTGATTAGCTAGTTCAGGTGTTTTATATCAGAGTTGGGGATTAACTCTGAAGGAAAATGGATCTAGCGGGCCAGAGTTGAGAACCAGTGGCCTTTAGTCTGTGAGTGGTTTAAACCTGTTGGCTTAATGTCCATAGTGAAATAAGATAGCAATCAAATCATGCCTACAATTAATCACCATTTAATCAGTGCAGGGAAACGTTTACTTTAGCACTATAATAACCCTGGTGTGGAAATTCCATTTTACATGTCCGCTTTATTTTCTTGTTGGCATATATGTGCAGCTAAGTAATAAAATCTGCCGTTTTCATTGTTTTGAGTGGATTATGTTAATTTTTTAAGTTTGTTCGTTTTTCTTTTTTAAAATCTTTCATAATAATTGTTAAACTTCAGGTTCCTTGCGAACACTAAGTTTCTTTCTGTGTTTTGGATTAGACTTAAAATCAAATCAGAAATAGGTTGGATGTTGTGAGAGAATTCTTCTGCAGATCTGGGATGCACAAGAACTAGACACAAAGGCATCCAGCTCTTGAACTCATTTATTTCAGGGAAGACAAATACTTATATAGTGTACAACAAGACACCTGCTATACCAAATAAGGTATAGAAACTATATGGAAGAAACATCTTTATATAGTGTGCCATAAGACACTGGTATACCAAATAAGGTATAGAAAACATAGCATGTCAGACAAAGAATGTTTAGCTTTAAATAAATCCTCTTCCTCCACATTTAGCCAGCTGTCCGCTCAGCTAGTAGCTATCCACGCTGTGAGCCTTAAAACCACACATAGGCTACACTTATTCATTCATTTGTGTGGGCTTATTTAACTATCGGGAAAATTATATCTAACAATAATATAATCCTATTATATATATATTATATATATATATCTTATAATAATAATTTTGTTTAGAGAATTTTCCATTTTGTCAAATTTTACAATAAAAATATATCGAAACTGTAAAAGATAGCCTTCAGCACATTTTTTATGGTTGCTTTTAATCTTGCATCAAATAGTGAACTGCATACTAGACTTGCATGCATGTCACCAGCAGTAAATATTGTGCTAGTACTAGTATTGAACTACAAGAAGCAAGTCAGATGCAAGCTTTTGACGGGACAGTTAGGTCCTAGAGATGTGGTGACGAGCTGCGCAGAGGGGGTGTGGACTCTGCGTGGTTCAGAGTCGACTCCCTTTTTTCCAAGCCAATAACTTTGTTATTCATTCAACTTCAGCTTTCCAACTTGGCAGACTGCTTACATTCACACACGGCAGCATTACACAGGGCATAAAATGTAATTTGCTTGATCTCATATTATGTGCTCTTGGATATATTTATCATTTATATTACTACAAATAAATATTGATTTTACAGATCTGTTTCTCCAAACTAGATAGAGATTGGAATACAGAAATAATTCCTGTTATTCTACAAGTGAAGGAGCCACTTCAACATGACTGATACAGACACATCTGGAATGATAAATGAAGATACTGAGGAACACAGATGATGGTGTTTGTTCTCTAATCTTCATTAATGATTTGTAAGAAACATAAAAGTAATATCACTACAGTTTTATCAAGATTGTTTGCTCTTAATATGAGAATGACAGGAAAAAATATAACCAGTCGCAAAAATATATGCGTTTCATTTTAGACCTAATGGAACTCGAAGAAACATCAGGATCATCAAGGAAGCAAAAAATACAAGCAAGCAAATGTTTTACTTGCTCTCATTGTGGAAAAAGATTCAACAGCAAAGGACACCTCACGACGCACATGAGAACCCATAACAGAGAAAAGTCTGTCATCTGTCCTCGATGTGAAAAATGCTTCCCAAATAAAGAAACACTTGCAATTCACAGTAAAGAGTGTCCACACACATGTCCTCAGTGTGGAAAGAGTTACAAGAGCAAAATTGGTCTTACAGCCCACATGGTAATTCACACTGGACAAAGCCCATACACTTGTGTTCAGTGTGGAAAGTGTTTCGAACTGAAACGCAATCTGGATTATCACATGAGAGTTCACACTGGAGAGCGGCCGTACACATGTATTGAGTGTGGAAAGAGTTTCATACAGAAAGGAAATTTGGAAACGCACATGAGAATTCACACTGGAGAGCACCCGTACACTTGCAGTGAGTGCGGAAAGAGTTTCATAGAGAAGAAATCTCATAAACTGCACATGATAATTCACACAGTAGAGCGTCCACACACTTGTCCTCAGTGTGGAAAGAGATTCACATACAAAGGAAATTTTCAAGTGCACATGAGAATTCACACTGGAGAGCGCCCGTACACTTGCAGTGAGTGCGGAAAGAGTTTCAGGGAGAAGAAATCTCATAAACTGCACATGAGAATTCACACTGGAGAGCGCCCGTACACATGTCCTCAGTGTGGAAAGAGTTACAGGAGAAAAATTGGTCTCACAGCCCACATGATAATTCACACAGGACAAAGCCCACACACTTGTGTTCAGTGTGGAAAGAGTTTTGGTAAGATTTCAAATCTGGAGATTCACATGAGAGTTCACACTGGAGAGCGGCCATACACATGTATTGAGTGTGGAAAGAGTTTCATACAGAAAGGTAATCTTAAGACCCACATGAGGATTCATACTGTAAAGATCCCACACACATGTGTTGAGTTTGGAAAGAATTTCACAACTAAGGGAAGCCTTAAAATTCACATGAGACTTCATCTTGAAGAAAGCCCAGAAAGCAGGAGAGCAGATGAAAAACATTGAATCATGTTAAAAAATTGCTGATTTTTCAATGGCATCGGAAATATTTCGCTTTGGCATGCTTAATTAATGTTGAGAAAATGTTGAAATTTCAACTATCCAGCGGTATTGTGATCAGTGTTTTCTTTAGTTGGGCTCTTGACTCTTTCATTGGCTATTATCATCAATAAAAACACTTTTGCATTGATACAAAAAGAGTTAAGTTTGAGTGGTTTACTTTTGTGTCAAACATTTCTGTGCCTTATTCCCTGTAACAGCTGTGACAATACAGCGCCACTCAATGTCAAAATGTTGATAGATCAAATGAAAAAAACAGTGTTCACAGAGCCAATTAAATTAAACAGAGGCCAAGCTGAATTTCAGCTAATAAAACCAAACTTTGCTGTAGGCAGATGACCACTAAACAGAAACCATGCTTGAATCCCAATTTTAATGTGTAGTGCTTTGTGAGTTTGATGCCCGGTTTCACAGACAAGGCTTAAAGGGATAGTTCACCCACAAAATAAAGTTCTGTCATCATTTATTTACCCTCATGTCATTTCAAACCTGTATGACATTCTTTTTTTTCCGCAGAACACAAAAGAAGATATTTTGAAGAATGTTGATAACAGAACAGCGGTGGCACCCATTGACTTCTATTGTAAGAACACAAAACCAATGCAAGTGAATGGGTGTCATCACTGTTTGGTCAACAACATTTTTCAAATGATCTTCTTTTGTGTTCTGCAGTAGAAAGAAAGTCATGCAGGTTTGTAATGAAACTAGTCCTAGACTAAAATGAGTTGTTGAGCTGTCTCGACTGAGAGTACCTGGTGTTTTGTCTCTACTGGTGTCCATCTTATGTTTTTATTTCAGGCATTTTATTAATTTGTGAATTTAACTAAGGCACAGTCCTGGTTTTAGCTAAGCCTTGTTTGTTAAACCAGGAATTGAGGTTTTAAATGAAAACATAGAAAAATGAAAAATGGTTTGTGTGCTTGAGCTAACATGCCCTAACATACTCAAACAGATAGATTTATTGGGTAAATAAGGCTGTTATAAAGATATGACTGTGTGTATATGGTGGGTTTAACATTCAATAGTCACAGAACTATTATCACAGGTTATTACATTTTCCAGTCAAATTTCTATTAAATGTAAAGTTTTTAAAAGAGTTAAATTATTTAAAGTTATCAAGCCCAATTAGTGATTTTCACCCCTCTTCTCGATTTATATGTCGTAGTCCATGTCAAGGTCAGTACAGTTTCATTTACAAACAGTTGAAATACATTACCCTACATTACATTGACATGTTAAGGCAGGCTTTACTAATTTTGGTTTCTATGTGTTGCTTAGATTGTATTTGCCTTTACTGTTTATGGATGTATTGACTTTGAAATGTGTTCTTAAGCTGCGTCTGAAATTGCATACTATGACAATATGTACTGAATATTAATAAGTATCGACCGTTAAAACATTAAGTTTTTGCTGCATGAGTGGGAGTAGTATGCATACAATTTGGACATACTACATCGCCATGTTTTATTGTCATTTTACCTGTATTTGCTCTTTGACGTATTTACATCAACCTGTACCTCAGCATTGATTAAAACATTATTTATTCACGAAAAATTCATTTATGGGTATTTACGTAATGTTACATATTTTACTGGTGAATTCTCCAGAGTTTGTAAAACTGCTTTTTATCTCATAATTAGAAACACCACATTAGTTAACATTATATGTTTGCACTTGCTAAGTGTGTCCCATCGGGTTAGAAACACCCGATGCTTACTTGGGATTTTGATGTCCACTAGAACACTAGGGCCAAAAACAGTCAAGTGGTCGAGTACAAAGACCACAAGAAGGGGTATTTGGACGCTGGGTAAGTGTCATGAAAAGTCCTTAAAAACATTTACGTTTCTGGATTGTGGTGCTATAGAAGGTTTTTGAAGGTTATATTTATTCATTATAAATGTAAGATAATATTTTATATAAACAACAGCAACACAGACTTATATAAGTGACCAAATAAAAAAACACATACATAGCAATGTATTAATACATGTAGCAAGCTATATGTATTAGAACATATGATCATTACAGAGAAAGAATATGCATTGCAGACAAACATGAAGCTCATGTTTTAAAAGTAAATAAATGTTTCGCCCACAAGAGGTCGCCACAAGAATATAAACACATTGAAGTTTCAATACAGAATAAGTTTTCAACTTCTTTAGTCAGAGGGGGGAGCTTTGCAAATGAAAGAAGCTCCAGTTAAATTACATATGTTTTCAGATGTGAGAAGGACTCTTTTAACATTCGGTTCAACAATCATGTTTACTGTAGTTATGGTTGTATTTTTACTGATAAAAGGTGAGTAACACTTTTAATGCTTTGTGTTCCATTAGTGTCATTGACAACACGTGTTATATTATTAACATTCTGCACTGATTACATTTGACAGATCTGATCAGGAGTTTAATAAGCTTTGTTCTTCTTTTTCACAGAAAGTGTTCATTCATATACAATAACATCAATCTCAGCAGAGAAGTCTGTTTTAGTTGGAGAAAGTGCTGTTATCTCCTGCAATTACACCGGCCTTGGTCCCAGCTTCCAATGGTATCGGCAATATCCCAAATCCAGACCACAATATCTTATCTTTCATACAGAGATTAATGATGCATCTGAACCTACTTTACGTCTCAAAGCGATCCCAAACAAACAATCCTCTCGCGTGGATCTGGAGATCTCCTCTGTTTCTCTATCAGACTCTGCTCTGTATTACTGTGCCCTGGTCCCCACAGTGACACAAAACACACTGCATATCATACAAAAACCTCCTAAATGGTATTTTTGCAGATTATGATAAACACATTACATTTACATTTAGCCATTTGGCAGACGCTTTTATCCAAAGCGACTTACATTGCTTTATCCTATACATTTTACATAGGTATTTGCAATCCCCTGGGATCGAACCCACAACCTTGCGTTGTTAATGCAATACTCTTACCACTGAGCTACAGGAAAGTGTCTCAAACACATCTCATTTAAAGGTCATCCAAACTTATTTGCCACAGATGAGGGTCTCTCTCTTTTACTATCATTTTTAAATATCGGAAGTGTGTGACCCTGGACCACAAAACCAGTCAAGGGTCCATTTTTTGAAATAGAGATTCATTCCAATGTTGTATGGTTTGTAAGGATATAGGTCAACATTTGCCCCGGATACAACTCGGCCGATTGAAAACTCAGGAATCTGTCAATCAAAATCCAAATCGTCTTTAAAGTTTTCCCTTTAGAAGAAGCATGTTTGTTTTAACGCTCTCTATTGGCTTATCGATGTAATGAATCCAATTCTAAGCTTCACAAACCTACCAAACTTGAGTGGGTTATTCCCAAAGAGCGGGCGGTTGCGAGGAAAGTTTGTTGGGATGTGTTTTGGCTGCATCCACTCTGAAAAAATTAAGTTTTGATATGTTTATGGTAGAAAATTTACAAAATATCTTCATGGAACATGAATTTTTCATAATATCCTAATGATTTTTGGCATGAAAGAAAAATCTACAATTTTGACCCTCACAATTGTTGGCTATTGATACAAATGAACTGTTTGGTTCCAAAATGGTAACTCCATTTTTAGAATTTTTCCAAAATCATGTTTTTTATTAAGTAACCATGTTTTTATTGTGTCAGTAGCTGTATTTTTTGTTATTATGGCTTAAATCTTAACAGAAGATTGATATGAATTGGAATGCACAATAAAAAACATGATTTTTGAAAAATTAGTTATCTAATGTAATTATAATTTGATAGTTTCGCCTTCTTAATGCCCTCTTGTTTTTTGTCCTGTGCTGGTTCGTTTTGATTGATTCCCTGATACTTTGTCCGTCTTGTTCCTACCCAGCTCATGTCAATACGTAACCTTGTTGATTCCAGTATTTGTTCCTGTTATTATGCCCTGTTGCGGGAAGTGTTTGTTTGTTGCGATTATTCTACCCTTGGTTCCTTGTTTATGTTCTATTTACCTCCTTGTAGGTTTTTGTTTTATTAATAAAAGTAATATCTGTTAACCCTTTACTGTCTGCGCTTGGGTTCTGTGCAGACACCATGACATAAACAATGAGACCAGGCGGTCCTAGTTGTTCTATCTTCTCTTCTAAATGGTTAGCGATTCATTACAACTTAAGAAATCATTTTACATTTAATCAATTTCTACATGGTTTAATTTAGTCTTCTCAGAGAAACATGTTTTGGCAGGAATAAACTGGACACCGTCCTGAAACTACACTTGCTATATAAATACAGAAGTCAACATTTGAAGTGGTTTAAGTTATTTACAACGGGTATTGTTCTTATAGGACAACTTTGATGAACCTATTTGATCCACTTCAAATGTTGTGTTGTGTTTGGTCTGTATTCCACAGTTGATAAAGAAGATTAACGTATAATTCTTGAGTGTCTTCCTTACACAAGTGACAGATTCAGATGTGTATAACTGTGTCCTGGTGCCCACATAGAGGCCTACACATACAAATACATAAAGCACATACCACATATTTTGCATCTGCACTAATGGGGTTTAATGTTAGTAAATAAATAAATGTTTTACTTATATTTACATGACTTTTTTTGTTGTTTAGAATAGCAGTTAAAGGGACAGTTCAACCAAAACTGAACACACTTACACTCACATGAAACACAAAAACACTGAACAAAATCTCATAACCAGGATTTAAGATGGAGAATCATAATGTATGATTCATAAACAACTTTACATTCATATATTCAAAATAGATAAATAGCTTTTTGATGAAAAAAGTAACGTTTCCTCTTGATGTAAAGCTACACAAGACTCTTAAGTGGGTGGTGCTATAGCTAAAGGGAAAGGCAGTGCAGAAGACTAGAACAGCTGTGTCACTGCTCTAGAAATCTCAACAAACAATGCTGCTGCTTCTCTCTCTGTTCATCTTTTTAGACTACTTTGGTAAGAAATGCACTTGATTTGGTTTTTGTTATTTTAACTAGATGACAAATTATTCATTATTCATATTATTAAGAAAATATTGTTAATTAATTTGGTTGTTGTTTTTATTTTAAATAAATACAAATGTTACATTGTTACAGGTGAAACTACACAGAATACCATTGAACCAGATAACAGCACCATGTTTTCAATGGAGGATGATTATGTTACTTTATCATGTAAATATTCTGGATCAGTAGACAGTTTGCTCTGGTACCACCAAAAACCAGGATCCAGTCTGGAGTTTCTAACAATGATTGATGAAACTTCTGAATATGTGACAGAAGCCAATCCACCTGATCCGCGTCTGTCAATCAAACTTCATAAAGCACAGGAACGTGTTACACTTGAAATATCTTCCACAGCAGTGAGAGATTCTGTAGTGTATTATTGTGCTCTGAGGCCCACAGTAACAGGAAACACATGTACACTGTACAAAAACCTACGAAGCCTTCATGCAGCAATTCCACTGCAATGTGCAGAATTGCAAATAAGCTGCTTTTTATTTAGTGATGCTGTCTTGAGTTTTTTTTTCAGTGTGCTACTGCCCTCCCACATTACGTTACAAAAATTTGTATCATTTTAAAGATGAATCAGACACTACCCACCTAGCAAAATTTGGTCATGTGACAAGAACCAACCAGCCAATAAAGACAAACTCAATGAAGATGGAGTCACATCATAACTAAATCTAGTAGCGGAAAAAAGGAGAATGCAACGTAGCTTGAGTTTTTGGGTGGTTTTAGACGCAATATGTGAATCGGGCCTTGTCCTTTTTTCCAAAGCCCCCAGACTTTGCGCTCTCTTGGCGTCTTAAGGCTCTCCTGGAAGCTCTTTCAGTTTCTCCTTAGTTCACATTCATTTCTTGCTCCAATCATGGGTTGAATATTAGCCTGCAGTTACAGAATGTATTAAATAAACAAATAAAAAACAAAATCATTTAATATACAATTTTCAAGAACAAACAGTTACTGGCAGGGTACCCAAATACTGTCAAACACAGCTAGCATGTTAAATAATTTGTAAGAAGAAGGAGTACTGAACCATTCCAGTTTATTATCACTTCAGTAGCTTTAAACAGTTTAAAGTTATAAAGTGAGTGGAAAGAGAAGAGTCATCTTCAGTCTGCTGTCAGTATAATCCAGTACTGCGCAGTCTTTATGTTGCAACTATTCACTTTTTGCAATTAGCTGACATTTTCTATCGGACTACATTTATAGATGTGTAAATTAAGATGATAATAGCGCATTTTTTTTGGTAGATTGCTGAATGTTTTCTATATTGCCGAGCACTGTGTACGCTTGAAGTGTCCGTCTACAGAAAAACATTGATTATATAGATGTGCACACTGTTGAAAAACAAGTTTCACTGATTCAGTTTTTTATTATGAAAACATCACAGAAAAAGTGTTGCAGAAATCACTCTATTTAAAAACTGAAGCAAACAGCTGTCCTCACAGATCATATGTGCAAACGTCTGAAGGTTTGCTCTCCGAAAGTTAGCGGAGCATCCAATGGGGTGAAGGAATAAGGCCGTCCTGTCATCCTCTAGTTCCGCCCCTTTGGGATAGAGCGCTCAGTCCTGATGCAACCTTTCAGCTTAAAGTGTAAGGTGTCTTTCTGCCCATCTGGTTTGAGCAAGCACCACATAAGGCTATAGATGGTGGCTTTCTTAAAAAAAAGTTAGACACCTTGTATGAATAAATCTAGGAGAAGTTCTCCCTCAACTAAAAGAAGAAACAGTGTGGAGACAACATCCAACTGGAAGACAAATGGGACGGCACACATATGGAGTCCTGAGCTCTGGTACAAGGGCTTACTTACAGATGGTTAAACACGTCCTAATGGAGTAACTGCTTGAGTACTTAACAACCCTGCATACGAACGGGTGAACTATAGTATTTCTGTCAATCTCTATATGACATGTAGAGATATTTACTGTAGAAAAGGGCAATGTATCACCTCTTCTGATTTCACTTCAGTGGTACCCAGTTGTTGCCCGCAGCAAGTTCAAATCGCTGAAACTGCAAAAACCACTGGTGCTGGTCTGCATCCCGCCAGTCATCTTCCGTCTGAAAATGAGCGACGCCTGGTTGTTCCATTACAACAAGGCACAAAATCACACAGAGGATAGATGATTTCCTCTGCATAGGTGATCGTAATAGGAGGTAAATGTGAAGGGTAAAAGACCATCTCCAAGCGGTTTGATGTTCTTGTGACAACAGCTGCAAATATTATTATGAAGTTTAAGGTTCATGGAATTGTAAAATTGACCCCAGATTGAACAGAAGGATAGTGCGAATGGTAGAAAAAGAAACGAGGATAACTGCCAAACAGATACAAGCTGAACTCCAAGGTGATGGTACGTCAGTTTCTGATGGTACCATTTGTCACTTTTTGAGCAAAAGTGGGCTCCATGGAAGAACACCTATTAAAGAATAACATAAAAACGCCAGACTGGAATTTGCTCACATTCACATTGACGAGCCACAATCCTTCTGTGAGAATGTCCTTTAGACAGATGAGTCCAAACTGGAGCTTTTTGGCACTTCACATCAGCTCTATGTTTCCACATGAAAAAGGTATTGTTTTAGGGCTGCTTTGCTGCATCTGGCCTTGAATCAGTGCAAGGCACACTGAAATCTGAAGTCTATCAAGAATGGATAAGAACAAAAAATTTGACTGTTCTGAAGTGGCCTTCTGTGAGTCGTGATCTGAATCCTATCAAACATCTGTGGAAAGAGCTGAAACTTGCAGCCTGGAGAAGGAACCCATCAAACCTGAGACAGCTGGAGCAGTTTGCTCAGGATGAGTTGGCAAAACTACCTGTTATCAGGTGCAGAAGTCTCATTGAGAGCTAAAGAAAATGTTTCCTTGTAGTAATTGTAAAAATGAAGTTATATGAACAAGGTTCAGGAGGAACACGAGCAGATAATTAACTCGGCTGACTTTCGATAAACAATCAGAGCAATCATCCTCACAGACTATGAGTAGTCAAGCCACCTCACCTACATTCTCTCTGACGTGTCGCAACATTGTTGCTCATTGGACACACATGCAAACACAGCAGCTTGTTTGCTTAAACAGTTGTTTTTGCTTTTCGATAAACTACACATAATTGAGAACTAAAGAAGTAAAAAGTGATTCCATGTAACCTCTTGATTTCGTTTGTGCTCGTCACCTCGTTCGTTCCGTTGCAATTGCTGCCGGCACGCTTGCTCGCATTCTAATGGGACACGAGTGTTCAGACGCTGGCTTCTGTAAACATATGCTAGTCAGGCTCACAAGATCGCCGTATTTCGACCCAATTCAATAACGGTACACCAATGCCAATACATTAACGTTTCAATGGCTGTTCACTCATCTTCTGCCAAGTTAGACAATCATCTTCTGGGAAACACTTCATTCTGTCGTATCATGCAGTTCAATGCCTCAGTACCGAAAACAAAACAGCAAGATTCCTTGTCAAATATGTTGATATTACTGCACGTTTGGGTGATGGTACTGGACTTGGTCGACGGACCTTCAGATGATTCTATACAAGAACAAAAGGTTTGCTTTCATTTTATTAAAAGATTGCAACTCTGATGATAAACCATTTCATTGTGAAGAGCGACTGCACTCAGTGGAGATCATTCCACACCACCAAAAAAGTGTTTTGTTTTTGTTACACATGGACATTGTTGGTATTCATATTTATTTGTATTATTAATTAATACTTTACACAATTTACAATTATTTACAGTTTTCTGTTAGGAAAGCTGCTGCATCACTAAATCAGTGCTTAAAGACAGGACACATGTCAGACATATGATGTGTAACTGTGCTCATGTTGATCAAAGTCTGAACTATTTAAAAAATAAACTAACAATCAAACATATTATTGAAGTATGATCACATTCTTTGTTCTAGTTGATTCAGAACATTCCATCTTGATGTTCATTATATGTGTTTGGTCTTTATCTCTCCAGTTGTGAAACACATAATATTCATCACCACTAACACTCCCTCACATATGCAAAAGTCATTATATTGTTTTATGTCAACGATCATTTAATTATCAATTTGTCTGTTGTTGATGAAACTATTATTTTATTATATTTATTTTCAGTCAATTCATCATTAAATTAATTTGAAAGCCCAAAATCTAGGTGACCATTGACCATGTAAACATCTATTATGACCAGACACACGCTAGACATTAGGAGCTCAGAGACTGGAGGATGGTACAGAATGTCATACAAATTACAATATTAATACTATATGTACATTAAAACACATCTTTACATCTAGACTTTTAGCGCTTCACAGCTGTCACCGTTGATGTCACAGTCTTCAAACAGAAAAAGGCACAGATGATCTTTACTGAATTTAGTGAATCCATTTACACTGCATGTGATTGTTTCCCTTGAGGCTCAATACTGTAAAACATTGAGGAGAAACATCAGATATGATATTAATATAATCTCATCTAGGTCATTTTCAACATCATGTCAGAATGACTTTATACTCAAAAATCATACTAAATTATTCCAAGAGAGAACACAATACAAGAAAAGCTACTACACCAACATTGACACAAGTGTGAGTACAAAACATTTATACGACAGTCACTCGAACACAAAAGTGATTCAACTGTAAAAACGTCTCCAAACAAAGGTAATAAAGTAACTTGTACAAAGATATTTTTTTAATATGTAATTCTTTTCTATATACTGAATAAAATGAGTCCTCAAAATGTCCCTAATAAAGATTATTTTGTTGACAGGAGACTATTTCACCCAAAAATGAAAAAGACTACTATGGGAGTCAATCGTGACCCAAAACAGATAAGTAACAAACTGTCGTGTTTATTTCTGTTCAGCACAACAAAGAAATGTATACAGGTTTATAACAACTAGTCACCCAAAAATGAAAATTCTTTCATGATTTACACCTTGTGTCATTCCAAACCTGTATGACTTATTCTGCAGAACACAAAAGAAGATATTTTGAAGAATGTTTGTAACCAAAATATTGGTCCCCATTGTCTTGTCATTAGGGGCAAAGCCCCGAAGGTCTATGGCCCCTATTGTTCCTGTTAGTATTACTATTATTCTTAACCAATGGTAGCCCTATGAACCGTATGTAGGAAAATATTTAAATTTGGCACACTCCATACTCAATAGTCACGTGACTACTTATGGATTCTCTAGCACATACTTTATAGCGCCACCAGCAGTTAAAAAATGCACTTTTCAAACGGGTGTAACTTTTGAACCCACTGATCCACAATAATTCTACTCGGCACATGTCATGCACTCCTCACGCTCATCGTATTTTCACGTGTTTCATTAAGACTCCGCCCATAACAGTAGCGGCCATTTTGAAAAGTACAGTATTGCTTGTTTTTGCTTCTAGTCCTAGAAATTGGCTTAGACTATATCTAGACCGAGCTGCAGAGACATGACCAAAAATAATAGCGATTTTTGTTCTTGTTCAAATGTTATGAAATCGCAAACATTTCAAAGTTGACCCAAAAATGTTTTGGTGGCTGTATCTCGGCCATTCTTCGATCTATTGGCACAGACTTTGTATGCTTCATCGACACCTAGGACTGGGGGCTTGGCACTGTCGTGTTGCTTGCACTGCTTGATGGTTTTGTATCCATACAATAGAAGTTTGTGACTACCAACGGCTTTTGGTGTTTTGCAGAAGAAAGTAAGGTTGGGTGGACTTAGTTGTGTAAACTCACAAATGTAGCTGTTGACATTTATGTAAAAGTTAGTTAAATTTAAAACGGTGTGGGTGTGTATGTGTGTTATTCAAACATCTTGTCCAACAGTGCAGTGAACTTAAAAGTTTTTATAACACTTTGCTGAGTTTATTAATGATTTCTCAACTCTTCACAATGTGGTATTTGTTTTAAAAAAATGGTTTATTCAGTAACTCACAGTAATTTCTTTAGTTGACAGTGTGGATCCTTCAGTAGATCAGAGAGCAGCTTCACTCCTGAATCTTCTGGATTATTATGTCTCAGATCCAGATGTGTCAGATGTGAGGGGTTTGATCTCAGAGCTGAAGTCAGAGCAACACAACCTACAGATCCAATACTGCAGTTACACAGACTGAAGAGAGAAGAAAATTAAATTAGAGAACTCAATGACATTTTTACAATAAAATCTAGGATTGTTTCATTTTAATTGATATATCTTTTAATAGGCTTTAATAAAAAATATTGAAGTCTCATGATTAATTCTGTATTTACATCAGATGTTTGTTTGGTTCTCACAGTTATTTCTCACAGTAAGAAATGATCCGAATAATCTGAATCAACAGAGAGTCATTGACTGACAGTCACTGTTGAGTCTCTATGATCAACAACATTATTTGAAGATGATTCACATGAACTTTTCTTCCATTTACATAATACAAACATTTAACATTATTGGTTTAAGTATTTTCTTACATTAGTGTCTGCAGTTTACAGTTTGTGTTCATCAGTCCATCAGAGAGCAGCTTCACTCCTGAATCCTTCAGTTCATTGTTACTCAGGTTTAGTTCTGTCAGACTTGAGGAGTTTGATCTGAGAACTGACGCCAGTGATGAACAACTTTTCTCTGTCAGATTACAGAAACTCAGACTGAGAGAAAAATAACAACACAACAGTGAGTTAAAATTTAAGTAATACACTTATAATCCAAACAAATTGATCTCATTAATTTTCAATGAGTGTTTGACAACTTCGATGAGTGACAGTGAACTTTAGCAAAACATGATGTGTGTGTGTCCAGCAACTCAACAAAAGTATATCATGTTTAACTTCAAGTAAATTGAGAGCAACTTTTCCTATAATAAAATTACATTTATTATTTAGAAAAATGTTTTTATCCAAAAGGATTTACACATTATATTAATACAAGCAGAATGAGAGAATCCAAGAGAAAACATAATACAAGTAGTGTTAATACATACTAACAACAGAACAAGACTGAAACAGCAAAACATAAACTGCAAATACAGATGACAGTCACTTGTGATTATTAAAAATAGAGAGTTTATAAACAATATTACAATTGAATCAGTAACTCACATTAGTTTCTGTAGTTGACAGTGTGGATCCTTCAGTAGATCAGAGAGCAGCTCCACTCCTGAATCTCCTGGATTATTATGTCTCAGATCCAGTTGTGTCAGATGTGAGGGGTTTGATCTCAAAGCTGAAGTCAGAGCAACACAACCTTCAGATCCAATACTGCAGTTACACAGACTGAAGAGAGAAGAAAATTAAATTAGAGAACTCAATGACATTTTTACAATAAAATCTAGGATTGTTTCATTTTAATTGATATATATTTTAATAGGCTTTAATAAAAAATATTGAAGTCTCATGATTAATTCTGTATTTACATCAGATGTGTGTTTGGTTCTCACGGTTATTTCTCACAGTAAGAAATGATCAGAATAATCTGAATCAACAGAGAGTCATTGACTGACAGTCACTGTTGAGTCTCTATGATCAACAACATTATTGGAAGATGATTCACATGAACTTTTCTTCCATTTACATAATACAAACATTTAACATTATTGGTTTAAGGATTTTCTTACATTAGTGTCTGCAGTTTACAGTTTGTGTTCATCAGTCCATCAGAGAGCAGCTTCACTCCTGAATCCTTCAGTTCATTGTTACTCAGGTTTAGTTCTGTCAGACTTGAGGAGTTTGATCTGAGAACTGACGCCAGTGATGAACAACTTTTCTCTGTCAGATTACAGAAACTCAGACTGAAAGAGAAAAAACAACACAACAGTGAGTTAAAATTTAAGTAATACACTTATAATCCAAACAAATTGATCTCATTAATTTTCAATGAGTGTTTGACAACTTCGATGAGTGACAGTGAACTTTAGCAAAACATGATGTGTGTGTGTCCAGCAACTCAACAAAAGTATGTCATGTTTAACTTCATGTAAATTGAGAGCAACTTTTCCTATGATAAAATTACATTTATTATTTAGAAAAATGTTTTTATCCAAAAGGATTTACACATTATATTAATACAAGCAGAATGAGAGAATCCAAGAGAAAACATAATACAAGTAGTGTTAATACATACTAACAACAGAACAAGACTGAAACAGCAAAACATTAACTGCAAATATACTTGACAGTCACTTGTGATTATTAAAAATAGAGAGTTTATAAACAATATTACAATTGAATCAGTAACTCACATTAGTTTCTGTAGTTGACAGTGTGGATCCTTCAGTAGATCAGAGAGCAGCTTCACTCCTGAATCTCCTGGATTATTATGTCTCAGATCCAGTTGAGTCAGATGTGAGGGGTTTGATCTCAGAGCTGAAGTCAGATCAACACAACCTACAGATCCAATACTGCAGTCACACAGACTGAAGAGAGAAGAAAATTAAATTAGAGAACTCAATGACATTTTTACAAGAATATCTAGGATTGTTTCATTTTAATTGATCTATATTTTAATAGGCTTTAATAAAAAATATTGAAGCCTCATGATTAATTCTGTATTTACATCAGATGTGTGTTTGGTTCTCACAGTTATTTCTCACAGTAAGAAATGATCAGAATAATCTGAATCCACAGAGAGTCATTGACTGACAGTCACTGTTGAGTCTCTATGATCAACAACATTATTGGAAGATGATTCACATGAACTTTTCTTCCATTTACATAATACAAACATTTAACATTATTGGTTTAAGGAATTCTTACATTAGTGTCTGCAGTTTACAGTTTGTGTTCATCAGTCCATCAGAGAGCAGCTTCACTCCTGAATCATTCAGTTTATTGTTACTCAGGTTTAGTTCTGTCAGACTTGAGGAGTTTGATCTGAGAACTGACGCCAGTGATGAACAACTTTTCTCTGTCAGATTACAGTTACTCACACTGAGAGAGAAATAACAACACAACAGTGAGTTAAAATTTAAGTAATACACTTATAATCCAAACAAATTGATCTCATTAATTTTCAATGAGTGTTTGACAACTTCGATGAGTGACAGTGAACTTTAGCAAAACATGATGTGTGTATGTCCAGCAACTCAACAAAAGTATGTCATGTTTAACTTCAAGTAAATGAAGAGCAACTTTTCCTATGATAAAATTACATTTATTATTTAGAAAAATGTTTTTATCCAAAAGGATTTACACATTATATTAATACAAGCAGAATGAGAGAATCCAAGAGAAAACATTATACAAGTAGTGTTAATACATACTAACAACAGAACAAGACTGAAACAGCAAAACATAAACTGCAAATATACTTGACAGTCACTTGTGATTCTTAAAAATAGAGAGTTTATAAACAATATTACAATTGAATCAATAACTCACATTAGTTTCTGTAGTTGACAGTGTGGATCCTTCAGTAGATCAGAGAGCAGCTCCACTCCTGAATCTTCTGGATTATTATGTCTCAGATCCAGATGTGTCAGATGTGAGGGGTTTGATCTCAGAGCTGAAGTCAGAGCAACACAACCTTCAGATCCAATACTGCAGTTACACAGACTGAAGAGAGAAGAAAATTAAATTAGAGAACTCAATGACATTTTTACAATAAAATCTAGGATTGTTTCATTTTGTTATATATATTTTAACAGGCTGTAAAAAAATATTGTAGTCTCATGATTAATTCTGTATTTACATCAGATGTGTTTTTGGTTAAAGTGTCTCACAGTTATTTCTCATTGTAAACCTATCAGATTACTCTGAATCAACAGAGAGTCATTGACTGACAGTCACTGTTGAGTCTCTATGATCAACAACATTATATGAAGATGATTCACATGAACGTTTTGAAGGAACTGTAGTAAACTTGATACAAACACACGTTTCACTGTATTTGGGAGTTTTCTTACTCTAGTGTCTTCAGTTTACAGTTTGTGTTCATCAGTCCATCAGAGAGCAGCTTCACTCCTGAATCCTTCAGTTTATTGTGACTCAGGTTCAGTTCTGTCAGACTTGAGGAGTTTGATCTGAGAACTGACGCCAGTGATGAACAACTTTTCTCTGTCAAATTACAGTAACTCAGACTGAGAGAGAAATAACAACACAACATTGTTATCACACTAAGATATAAACACATCAAGAGATAATGTTTGCACGAGAGCTGAAGCAAAATCTGCATCTGCACGAGAATTACTGCAAGAACTGAACCCTGACAGACAATTATGAATCAATAAAAGACAAACAAATAAGTAAAAGGCAAGAGCAGAAGAGAGCAGCTCTCACTCTATAGATGCAGTGAACAATTCCTTCATATTTTAAATGTCTCTGATCATGTACACAACATTAACTGATCACTGTTACAGTAATATGACTGTTAGATGTTCTGGTGAAATATAGTTAAATGACTCACTCAGCTGTTCTGGAAGCTTTGATCACTGGCAGAAGCCTCAGAAGACATTCATCTGATGGATCATATTTCCTCAGATTAAACTCATCCAGCTTCTCTTCTGAGTTCAGTAACACAAACACCAGAGCCGACCACTGAGCACGAGAGAGACGGATTCCAGTAAGTTTAGACTCAGCTCTGTTCACATATGTTTGTACTTCCTGCACTGGAGAATGATCATTGAGTTCATTCAGACAGTGAAACAGATTGATGGATTTCTCTGGAGAGAGATTCTTTCTGATCTTCATCTTAATGTACTCGACTATTTCTTGTTTACTGTCAGAGCTTCTTCCTGTCTGTGTCATCAGATCTCGTAAGAATGTATGATTGGACTCCAGTGAAAGACCCAGAAGAAATCTGAGGTAAAGATCCAGGTGTCCGTTCTCACTCTGTAAGGCCTTGTCCACTTCACTCTTCAGTAAATCACTCACACTTGACTTGTTTTCTTTATCTTGAATCGAAAATAAGAACTTGAATAAAGCAGCGAGAAACTCCTGAAAGCTCGGATGCACAAAGCTGAACACCTTCCCCAGGTTCAGACCAAACTCCTCTCTGAAGATCTGAGTACAAACTCCTGAGTACACTGACGCTTCTCTGACATCAATGTCACACTCTCTCAGATCCTCCTCATAGAAGATCAGGTTCCCTTTCTCCAGCTGTTGAAAAGCCAGTTTTCCCAGTGACTCAAGACTCTTTCTAGCCTGCTGAAGATCTACCTCACATTTTCCATCATACTTCTGACTCTTCACTTTGATCTGAAACATCAGGAAGTGTGTGAACATTTGAGTGAGAGTCTTGGGGATCTGTGCTTGACTCTCTGCTTCACTCAACATTCTCTGGAGAACAGTGGCTGAAATCCAGCAGAAGACTGGGATGTGACACATGATGTACAGACTTCTGGATGATTTCATGTGTGTGATGATTCTGTTGGCCAGACTCTCATCATTGATTCTCTTCCTGAAATACTCGTCCTTCTGAGGGTCATTGAAACCTCGTACATCTGTGATCAGATCAACACACTCAGGAGGAATCTGATTGGCTGCTGCTGGTCGAGAGGTGATCCAGATCAGAGCAGAAGGAAGCAGATTCCCCTTGATGAGGTTTGTCAGCAGCACATCCACTGACGCTGATTTTCTGACATCAAACAAACTCGGATTCTTTGAGAAATCTAGAGGAAGACGACACTCATCCAGACCATCAAAGATAAACACAACTTTATAATCATCAAAGTCTGTTGATCTGAGTTCTTTTGTATCTCTGAAGAACTGATGAAGAAGATCCATCAGACTGATATTTTTCTGTTTGATCAGATTCAGTTCTCTGAAAGGAAGTGGAAATATGAATTGAAGATCTTGATTTGTTTTTCCTTCAGTCCAGTCCAGAATGAACTTCTGCACAGAGACTGTTTTTCCAATTCCAGCGACTCCTTTAGTCAGCACACTTCTGATGGGTTTGTTTTGTTCAGGTGAGACTTTGAAGATGTCATTAGATTTGATTTGTGTTTCTTGTGTCTCTGATCTTCTGGATGCTCTCTCAATCCGTCTCAACTCATGTTCATTATTGATGTCTTCACTCCCTCCCTCTGTGATGTACAGCTCTGTGTAGATCTCATTCACAAGTGTTGAGCTTCCTTGAGCTGAGATTCCTTCATTCATTCTCTGGAATTGCTCTTTAAGTCTGGATTTGTGTTTCTTCATGTATACAGGGGCAAATTCTGATTAACAAAGGGAATATAAATAGAAATATATATATATACGATTGGGGAAATCCTAAATTCTACTTATGTAAGAACATGTATATTTTTCTTATTTATAAACAAAAATATTTTGCCTAATCTGTTATTTTATTTGACTGAATAGTTTTTTAAGATTTTGAATATCATGACATTAGATGAACACAAAAAGCTTCATGGTTCTATTCTGTGGACTTATTAACTGTAAATGTATTTTCACTAATGATCATCAGTAAATACAGACACTGTGTCTGTTCGTCTGAAGGTAAAGTGATGTAATAGTCACATGACTGAGAGCTCTTACTCGTCTGTAGTTTGTTAGCGAGGTCTGTCTGCTTCATCTTCTTCAGGACGTTGAGTGTGATCTTCATAAACATCTCTCTGACTCTGATCTGATCTTCATCATCCTCCTCTTCTCTCTCAGAGCATGATGGGTAATCTGGACTCAGTAGACTCTTGAAGATCTTCAGCTCTTTCTTCATCAGAGAGATGAGTTTGTGCTCAAGCTCCTGAAATCATCGTTCAAACACACAGGATTTTGTTATTTCATAAGGGCAGGAAATGGTTTTCATGTCATGAAACTGAAACTTAAAAACAGACCGGGGCAACAGGACAAGACATGGATGTGGACAAACTATCCAGCACAGGACAAAAAACACAATGGCATGTAATAGGAGTGGAACAAAAGAGGCATAACATGGGAAACAGTTGAAGGGCGTGACCTGATAATGGGATAATGAATATTGGAACAAGGGGGCGGGGCTAAGACGCAAGACAGGAGAGCACAAGGCACAATCAATGGCCAAGTGCTTCCAACACAAACACAAGTGGGGCTGTCATGATCCCGTCAGTCAGAACGAGAAATAACTGCTAGGAAGGCAGGATCATGACAGTTTTAAATTCTCATTTTCGTTAACATATAGTTTTCTAAATTGCTTAAGTCCCATTTCATGAAACCTATAACTCTCTCCGACTTCCCCTTACACGGCCACCTTGCCCTCCGTTTCCGTCCATCACCCTCATACCCCCTGGCTGAGCGCTCGAGCCTGTTTACACTGCCCTGACTTACAGATCCCCGTTTTGGCAGCTCCCCAACTGAACTCTAGTTATCTTTTTTCTGCTTGTGAGTGTTTATTAAAGTTGTGAATTATTCCTGCATCTGACTCCAGTGGCTGCCTTAACAGCATCAAATACACATCAGCATTGATAACACACTGATATCTATGTAAAATCTATATGATCCGTATACGTGACTTCTTACTACAATGAATCAGTTTGAACTTAGACATCTAAACATGGTTTATGATCACCAGTAATGATAAAAGTTATCTGTGTAAAGCTGCAGTACGACTGCCAGTAAAATAATCTCATGAAACGCCCCTTAAACATACAACTTTGTTTTTAGGTTTATAGAAATATTTTGGGGTAAAATCATTTTTGAAAACATAATTTGAAAAAGAGCATCTCTGAACAAACTGTGTGAATGAACATCATATTGAATGTAAATCAATTGTATGTACAATAAATTACTGTCAGTTTTACTTAAATACTACGAAAGACATTTTTTTACAGAAACACTGTAAAACATATCCCAAATAAACATTTACATTAAGTACATTAAGTATATTAATAGAAACATTCTGGTGTAAGCTAACACATCTTTTTTATTGAGGCCACCAGACGTCTGTGATTTATGTGCATGTGGTGCGAGTTTATTCTAAATTGTATACTTATAGAAATTCAGGACCAATTTTAACTGTATTATATCACGTCCCAAAAAAGAATGACTCCGATGATGAATCATAAAAACAAAAAATAGATGCACAAACACCAAACACTCACCTGGAAAACAGAATCCATGTGCTTCCCTTTGAAGGATCCATTTGTTGTGTTACTGTAATTTAATAATAAATGAAATATCTGTTATCATACAGTGAACACATGGACTAATGTGTGTTTCTTTCAGTCAAGTGTTCAGTGAATATCTGCAGTAACATCAACAGCACAGACTCAGATCAGAGAATAAAGATGATGAAGTGATTTACTCATCTAAACCATCAGACTGTTCTCACCTCACATCTGTATCATCACAGTCTCCAGAACTGAAGTGAATAGGAATACCCATTGATCTATCACTCTTCATAGACACACAGCTGGGTTTAGGAGAATCTCCACGAGTCAAACTAAAACAACATTTAATAAAGTTTACTTCATGTTCAGTGTTATGCATTTTTCAATAAAGAACTTTTAGCTATTTCACCGATTATTAATAATTTATATAAATGATAAAAATATATCTTAAAATAAATCACAAAAATATATTTTTTCAATGTGTCTAAAAGTTTCATACATTTTCATTCTTATACAACCACAAATAATGAATCAACTTTAAACTAAAACCATTTAAAGTAAAATAAGTTGTTAAAAACAAACTCTTACAGCAGACCAAAATTAAGCCTTCAATTGTGCAAACACATCTAACTATAGACAAACATTTTTCAATAATAATGAAACTATTTTTGTTTATTAAATCTTTACGATTATCTCACCCTTCTGTCTCCGTGGAGAGATTCATGATGAACACACAGTGTCAGAAAATAAAGAGTTAATCTCAAACCTGTAAACAAAATACTGATTTGTTATTTTTTATATCAAACATTCTTTCAAATCATTCCGTCCACAACATTGAGCTGCACATTTGATCTTTAAACAGTGAAACTAAATTATCAAAACGTCTCTTTTAATGTTTTGAGTTTATAAACACACTTCCTGATCCCAAAAATAACACAAAATTTCAAAGACAGTTCTTTAACCAATAAACTTAATCTGATGTTCAGAGCAAGACAACATTGAATCTACTGAATAAACATTAGACTATTTATACTTACCGTGTTTTTAGCTTGTTATTTTTTATTTTCTTGAACGAGGCTTTACTGTAAAATGGCTCCTGCTGTTAAAGTTTGACTTTCACCTGCAGCTACCTTTGGAGGAGGAGGAGCCAACAAACGTTATGTTATGTTTTACAACTATTATAAAATAAAATCCATATCAGAAGTGTGCTATAAAAGTGAACCAACTTGGGTAAAAAATATTTTGATTACAGTAGATTATAGAAGAAACAAACAAGATACAAAGTGCAAGATTACTTCTTTCTTACAAGAACAAAGCCCCATATTATACAATGAAATATTTACAATGTTGATTTTAAGACACCATCAGGTGCAGATGAAATATACAATACATGTTTTAACAGAATTGGGACAAATACTGATTACAGAAATTCTTAAAGAGACAAAATATTTTTATTTAAAAAAAACACATTCTTTTTCAATTGACAGGAGTAAACCTCCATTTAAATTGACATTTCACTAAAATTGTACAGTATCAATATGCCAAACATGTTGTAATAAATGTCCTGATAACATCACTTTCCAGCAAGGAGTCAATGAGAACATTAAGACTTTCTAGTGTAATGCTTCTGGAGCCAATATCCCTGAATGTGATTCACAAATAAATATCCAAAAAACCCAGATATTTATATGATTGATTATTTAATAAGACAGACAAACTGTTCTGTAAAGAACCACTGAACAGATTATAAATTGTATAAAGTATAAATTGACTCATGCACTGAAAAAAAATTATGCTGAAGTTACTTAAAAATAAAGTCCATCATTTTTGCGACCTATTAAATTTTTGAGTAACCCTAACCCTAACCCAGCGAGCTTAATTTTTTAGGTTGGTGTGACTCAAAATTTTAAGTTGTTTTTACTAACACATTTGTGTTATTTCTACCAACAAGTCTAGTTTACCCTCATTATAAAATGTAAGCTCATTTAGATTAATAGTTTTATGTTCTTAACACCTAAAATACAGAAACACTGGAGAGGTGTGAAATGCTAAAAGCATTTCACAAAGTTGTATGCAAATATAGTGTATATGTGAAGAGTTATGAAAAATTATAAAGTCTGTGTGTGGTCTTGTATGCTTGCTTGTAAAGTGTGGTGTTGAGCTGAATATGGAGATCTGGAGTATCTGGAGATCCCCCTCTGGTGATTAGATTTCTGTGTGCTCTGCAAGGTTGATTAACTTCACCATTATTGTCCTGAAACAAAACAACATGATGTTAATGTATTATATCAATTAAGAAAAGTATAAAATATATAAATATACATACTGATAATTAAAATAATCAATATGAACTGTTGTGTTACACACATAGGTCTGCTGCATCATGTGGATTCTGCATAAGTTCTTACCTAGTTCTGTATAAGTTCCTCACTCTGAAAATCAGGTCTCCCAAGATATTTTAAACATTCGTTCAGGAATTGGCTTAACTAAAATATGAAACAAATATATAAAAGTCACAAAATTTAACTTTACCAAAACATTCATTAGCCAAAACAATTGGTGCTAAAACAAGTGGAAGAACAGATTGAGATGATTGAGATTGTCGGGACAAACATAACACCAGAAACCGAGGAGGCTGTGTGAACTGTTGGATAACATGGTCTTCTTTAAAACAGGTTAGTGCATTATATGCATGTTTCGGGACTTGCTCTGATTGTTTCACTGTCTTGAGTTACAGGACTGGAAGCATTTTTGCCTACTTTTTGAGCTTGAGAGGTAAACAATAATATAATTGATGTCAAGATTTAATTATTGGTCGGAAATGTGTTGCCTTATTGTGGCCTATACATTGATTTTACAAATGGTTTGGCCCCAGTGTGTTTTTCTTTACAAACGTTTATGAAGCTACACTATTCTGTTGTCCACAGTATTACTCTTACATTTAGTCATTTCGCAGACGCTTTTATCTAAACGTAAATCCTGGGGGGGACGGAGGGGACATGAGCCCCTCCAGTCGAGGGTTGCACCCCAAAGTCATTAAAAAAGTATCTATTGTCGAGGCCCACTCCCCTTGCTCGCGGTGGTTTATCTTTTAATCATTCTCAGGATATTTTGATATCAAGAATAGAATTTCTTCTAGTAACAGTTGATATCAATAATTACACTTTCACTAGTAAAAACTTAATTCTTGATATCTATAATTGCATTTTTTCTAGTTAAATATCACAACTGCCATTCAAGTTCAAATACCAATAATACATTTCTTACATGTTAAAAATCTTATTTCAGATATCGTATAATTCTTAGTGAAAACCACAATTCTTGTTTCAAAAATTCATATCCTGAAAATGATTAAAAGCTATTTTAGCTTGTATACAGCCTGGTAGTACACCGACAGTTGCAAAAAATCGGAATTTAGCCCTTTGGTACATAAACACAATAAAACGGCTGGCAGTAGACCAAATCAGTCCCGACTCCCACTCCAGATTTTCCACTCCAGTCCGTGCACGCTGTTATCAAGTCATAAACGTTTTAATACAGCATATATGTAACAATACGGACAATGTATATGAACACAAGCAATCATTACATAGTATAAAGAAGAGGCCATTATCATTTCTTAGTATAACACACATTTTAGACAGCCACTAGTCGCCCTGTTAGCTCCCTGAATCTTAGTGCAGAGCGAAACGTGATTGGCTGAAGTTAAAACGTGGCCTATTGGACAACACAAGCGGAAGTTAACCGATTGGCCTGCGTAGATGGTGGGCGGAGTCCACCTAATTGTGGATTGTGCGTCGATTTGACGTTAGAAATGTTTCAAAATCCACAAATGCACAGAGAGCAATCCACAAATGCACAGAGAGCAATCCACAAATGCGTGCACTGATCCACAAATGCGTGCACTGATCTATAAATGCGTGCACTGATCCACAAATGCGTGCACTGATCCACAAATGCGTGCACTGATCTATAAATGCGTGCAGCGATTCACAAATGCACAGAAAGCGATTCACAAATGTGCAGAAAGCGATCTACTAATAAATATCATTACTGTAAAATACATTTGTAAATCATTTTTATTTGCAAATCACATTGTATTTATTTGTGAATTCCATTTATTTTTGTGGAACGTCTAAGATGTATTTATGGTTCGCTTTTTGTGCATATGTGGATTTAAAAAATGTTTGTGAAATTGTCTATATTTATTTGCGAATCGTAGTTCATTTATTCAGAATAATGAAACAAATCCGATCCCATATAGACACCATTGTTATTAAATAAAACAGTTATGGACGTCAAGAATGTTTTTGTGTGAAACTCTTTCCACATTAGAAGACAGGTGGAGTTCATGAATGATTAAAGATGAGAAACAACAACTGTTCACAAGGTACTTTAATGGACGCTGCATTCACACAGGTGACAATGGGCAATACAGAAAGCATTCAGGCATTCTTACAAAAACAAAAAGCTTTTATCATCTTAATTTACACATCTATAAATGTAGTCAGATAGAAAATGTTTTGCTAATAGCAGAAAGTCAATGGTTGTGAGAGAGAGACTGTTCTGTACTGGATTACTGACTAGAAGTGATAGGAGGATTTTTCTCATCTGACTCAGAATAACTGTATGATGTGTTTAAAGCTACTAAAGAAACTAAACTGGAATGGTTCAGAGCTCCAGCTTCTGGCAAATTTTAAAACTAATCCACTCTAGATAGTGTTTAAGAGCAAAACATTGGAGAAAAAACTTACTGAATCTGTATTTTGGCTAATACATTATAAGAATAATTTAAAACTTCAGATATCAGAGTATTTAATTTGTTGTGCTCATAGATGTAAAGTAGCCTACTGACAATTTCATGAAAACGATCATCTGCATAAAATTTTCATAAAATGAAGGTTTTTAATTATTTAAACTTCACCATCACATGCAGGACCTGTGATTTAAGCTTAGTGTTTGGATTCATTGAAACAACCAAACATTTTATCCTGAAATTACCATATACTGTAGGTTTATATAAATCCCAAGAGTCTTGTTTCCCCTTTCTAGCCCAATGTGTTGAGCATTTACAGTAAGTGTTTTAGAAAGGAAAACAGCTGTACTAAGAAATGATAAAAAGATTAGAACACAAAGAAAGTGAACATAAAACCTTCTTGTACAGTTGAGTATTCAGTGTTGTTGTGTTTTCTTATCATGAAGTCTGATGCTCATATGTGCTTGAGGTGGAGTAGATTTGATGATATATCTAGAGAACCCAATAATAAGCACTGAAACTATGATGTTGATCCAGACGTCTGCTGATACCAGTGAAGACTACGAGCTGATCCATCATATTTACAGGACAGAGTGATGTTGTGTCCTTCTGTGATAGACACAGATGCAATTTCTTACTAAGATTTACATTAGCTTCACCTATAAATAATAACAGAAGAGTAAAAAAATCAAACAATAATCAATTAAAATTAGGACTGAATTATTTTGCATTTCTGTGCTGCAAAATATGTATAATAGCACTTTAGGATTAATATTAAAACAGAAGAGATGAGTAACATCATTTTTCAATTTACTTAAAATGTGCTCTAAACATGTTTAACTGGATCTTCAGATTCAGTGATGGACAAGAGGAGATCAGGTTTGGATCTCTGAAACTGACGGTACCACTGTAGATTGTACATAGCATTACTGTAGTTACAGAAGAGACTAACATCGTTTCCCTCTTGAACATGTTTTTCTGATTCATGAGAGGTTATTACATTCACAAGAGTGTATCCTGGCAAACACAACATGATAAAATCATTTTAGATTGTAATGAATTACACGATGTAACAGTACATGATTATATTAAAATTAGGTATTATTATGAATAATTACGGTGTGAAATTACTATTCTAACATCAAACAGAATTAAAACATCCCTAATGTGATATAATTTAATGTAGATCAAATGTAAGTGATTAGTACACAGCTCATTTACTTTAAAATACTAGGAAGAAATATTCCATCTTTAGGGGTGCAGTTTCCCGGACTGGGTTTAGTTAAATCAGGACTAGGCTTTAGGTAAATTAAGACTTTAAATACTTTTAACAAACATGCTTTACTGCCACAGCTGTATTAGGGAATAAGGCACAGAAATGTTTGACACAAAAAATAAATCACTCCAACTTAACTCCACTTTTGTATCAATGCAAAAGTGTTTTTATTGATGATAATAAACAATGAAAGAGTCAAGAGCCCAACTACAGAAAACACTGAACACAATACCGCTGGATAGTTTAAATTTCAACATTAATTACGGATGCAAAAGTGATATTTTTCCAAACCATTGACAAATTCATTAGTTTTACATGATTCAATGTTTTTCATCTGCTCTCTTGCTATCTGGGCTTTCTTCAAGATTTCGTCTCTTGTGAATTTTAAGGGTTCCCTCCGTTATGAATTGTTTTCCATCCTCAACACATGCGTGTGGGATTTTTTCAGTGTGAATCTTCATGTGAGACATAAGATTGCATTTCTTTATGAAACTCTTTTCACACTCAATACATGTGTACGGCCGCTCTCCAGTGTGAACTCTCATGTGATAATCCAGATCTGATTTCTGTCCGTAACTCTTTCCACACTGAACACAAGTGTATGGGCTGTGTCCTGTGTGAATTATAATGTGGGCTGCAAGACCATTTTTGCTCGTGTAACTCTTTCCACACTGAGGACAAGTGTACCGCCGCTCTCCAGTGTGAATCCTCATGTGCACTGTGAGATTTTGCTTACATATGAAACTCTTTCCACACTGAGGACAAGTGTACGGGCGCTCTCCAGTGTGAATCATCATGTGCACTTTAAAATGTCCTTTGTATTTGAAACTCTTTCCACACTGAGGACATGTGAATGGACGCTCTCCTGTGTGAATTATCATGTGGGCTGTAAGACCATTTTTCCTCTTGTAACTCTTTCCACACTGAGGACATGTGTGTGGACACTCTTTACTGTGAATTGCAAGTGTTTCTTTGTTTGGGAAGCATTTTTCACATTGAGGACAGATGACAGACTTTTCTCTGTTATGGATTCTCATGTGCGTCGTGAGGTGTCCTTTGCTGTTGAATCTTTTCTCACAAGTAGAGCAAGTAAAACATTTGCTTGCTTGTATTTTTTGCTTCCTTGATGATTCTGATGTTTCTTCCAGTTCCATTAGGTCTAAAATGAAACACATATAATTTTGATACATGTTCGTTTTTTTCCTATCATTCTCATATTAAGAGCATACAATCTTAGTAAAATTGTAGTGATATTACTTTACTGTTTCTTACAAATCATTAATGAAGATTTGAGAACAAACACCCACCTCTGTGATCCTCAGTATCTTCATTTATCATTCCAGATGTGTCTGTATCAGTCATGTTGAAGTGGCTCCTTCACTTGTAGAATAACAGGAATTATTTCTGTATTCCAATCACAATGTGGTTTGAAGAAACAGATTTGTCAAATTCAGTAAACAAATTAATATTTGTTTGTAGTAATATAAATGATAAATATATTCAAGAGTACATAATATGAGATCATGCAAATGACATTTTATGCCCTGTGTAATAATGCTGTGTGTGAAACTAAGCAGTCTGCCAAGTTGTAAAGCTGAAGGTGAATGAATAACAAAGTTATTGGCTTGGAAAAAAGGGAGTCGACTCTGAACAACGCAAATGAGTCGTGCCCTTGTTCGTTTCGTGAACTGCCTTGGCTTTACATCACTGTGGACCCCACCAATGTTTTGCTTGGACTGCCCGAAAAAACACTCTTCTCCAACAAACACTGTATCATGTGAGCCTTCTTCACGGTAGACCAATCACATCAGACTAGACCATCTGACTAATCAGATCAGATTTATTATTATTTAATATAAGAATAAACTTATTTATGATTTATTATATTATAATTAATTACTTTGTTCTTTAAACACATATAAAGATATTTGGCCCAACTGGGGTCAGTTGTGGTCTAGTGGTTAGACAGTTGGACTCGTAGCCAGGAGGTTGCTGGTTCAAATCTCAGTGCCACCAGGAAATGACTGAACTGCCCTTGTGCAAGGCACCTTACCCCTGTTTGCTCTGCAGTGATACCTGCTCACTGCAACCTACTTGCAAGTCGCTTTGGATAAAAGCGTCTGCCAAATGACTAAATGTAAATGTAATTGGCTACTATAGGCTCAACTATAGCGTTTAACAAAACAAAAAAATATACATATACAATAATATTTTCTTCTATGGTAGTCAATGGTGCCCCAGAACTGAAACGTGTTAACATTACTTCAAATATCTTATTTTGTGTTCAGCAGAGCAAAGTAATTGATATAGATATTGAACCAGTAAATGATGACAGAATTTCTATTTTTGGGTGAACTACCCCTTAAAAGAGTCCAAACTCTTTCTTTACAATCCCTTACTTGCTTATTGTCCCAACAAAGTTGATCTTCACAAGTTCAATCATATCTACATAACACTATGAAGGGTCTAAGCTTGGTATCATATTAATTTATGGAAATCTATACAGGTAATGGGTTTTGTTGTTTGTGTAGTTAAAGTGTATTACATTTTATTTTGAGTAAACGCTCCATTGCCGAAGTAAGTGAGACAGAAACATTCAGAGCACATCACATCACATTCATAACATGAATTCAGTGCACAAACCTGTTTAAAAGAAGGTCTTGTTACCCATTAGTTCTCACAGTCTCGTTGTTCGTGTCTAGTGTTGTGTTTGTCCTGAAGATTTGAATCAGTTGGTCTTCTTCTCTTTTAAACACAAACACACAGACTCCTCTGTTTATACACTAGCTGGATCGGGACCAACAATCTTATTGGTTTACCTCGGGGGCGGGGCTAGAGAATGGCCGCGCGGATCTCTTTGCACATCGCGATATTTCCACATGTGATCTGCGAGCACCATAGATAAATATAACAAGCAAATGCTTTGGCAATACAGATGTATAAAATTTGTCATTCCAATAAAGCACGAATCTTCATGTCAGACAAAGATGTTTAGCTCAGAAGGAATCCCCTCTTCCACATATCCACCAATGTATTCAGTGAGATTAAAACTTCACAATTCATTTACGTGGACTTGTATACAATTAAATCTAACATTAAATTACTCAGAAATTTTGTTGGAAGTCCCTAGACACCATTGTTATTAAATAAAAGAAATATGGACGTCAAGAATGTTTTTGTGTGAAACTCTTTCTACATTTAAAGACATGTGGAGTTCATGAATAATTAAAAATGCAAAACAACAAATGTTTACAAGGTACTTTAATTGACGCTGCATTCACACAGGTGACAATGGGCAATACTAGGGTGACCACCCGTCCCGCGTAGCGCGTGCGCGCACAGCGTTTGAAGCCCAATTCATGCGTCCCGCAAATTGAGACCGTGTCACGCATAATCAATGCTTGCTCAAAAAAAAGTTGGTCGCTCTATATCCTCGAGCCCCAGGCAGCCAAACGAACATTACTTGACAGTTCAGCACGCTACTGTTGCCACACCCACCCCTCAGTTGAACTGCTGATGGGTTGTTCCGTTGTTGTGATGACAGCGCGCGCACATGCACACACTGGGAAGGAACTTTTAGATGCGCGCTCCAATTTGAAAAATGGAGAAAGAGACTAAGTCTGAGCCATTAATTAAAAAGAGAAGGTGTGGGTACAAGAAAGACTGGGAAAATGAATATTTGTGGCTGAAAGGTGTTGAGGGGGATACCGAGAGGGCTTTTTGTGACCTCAAAACCTCCTTCTCAATCGGACATGGAGGGGAATACGATGTCAAACGACACAGACTCCAACAAGAAATACAAGTTCAAGAAGAAACCTGAAGGTAAGAAACCTAGTTATGTAAGACCCCATTTGTCTAAGATGAAGTTTGATTGATTTTGAACATTGGTGGACTGTCTACAGGTGTGCAAATGTGTCACTTTAGGAAACAGTAGCCTTTTAGGTCAAAAAATGTCATTGTTTTGCATAGGATTGTATCTTGGCACCTTATTGTATTGTTGTCACCTTGTGAAGGTGATGGGCTTGCACTCCTCTGTCTATACTGGAAAACCATTTGGAAGCTTATCATAGAAATTAATGTTGCTTTAATTCTGTCTCTTATCTTTCTTCCTTATTTGATTCAGATGCTGGTGAAAATAGTCCTAAACGTGTCCCCAGAACACTGAACAGTTTTTTTCCCCCTGTGCCAACATGCAAGTTCACCATCCTTCCTCCCCCTTCTCGTTCTGTGAACCTATGCAGTTGTGAGTTAAGACTTTTTTTTTAACTGTTCCTGTGGTGTTGAGCAACTACAATTGCTGTTAATCCTATAATTTTATGTTATAATTTACTTATAGTGAATAAATTGTAATGAAAAATAAATACAATTAAATAGCTAAAGTAAATCGTATGTGGAAGTGCATTTGTCAATTCATTGAATGTTCAAAATATTATGAATCTTTATTTAAAAAAATACACATTGGTTGGCCTATTCATGAGCATACATCAGCAATTACACATGTTTAGGGGAATAGGGCATTATTCATATACCATGTAAGGTGGTATGTGCTAGAATGAGTCAGTGAGTCTGTCCGTGGGGTGGGGGCACCGCCGCGCCAGGTAGTGTCCCACATTGTCCCTCAGAAACATACCCCTTGTCCCCCCTTGGGATTATTAGCAGGTGGTCACCCTAGGCAATACAGAAAGCATTCAGGCATTCTGACAAAAACAAAAAGCTTTTATCATCTTAATTTACACATCTATAAATGTAGTCAGATAGAAAATGTTTTGCTAATAGCAGAAAGTCAATGGTTGTGACAGAGAGACTGTTCTGTACTGGATTACTGACTAGAAGTGATAGGAGGATTTTCTCATCTGACTCAGAATAACTGAATGATGTGTTTAAAGCTACTAAAGAAACTAAACTGGAATATTTCAGAGCTCCAGCTTCTGGCAAATTATAAAACCAATCCATTGTTTGACAGCACTTTTGGAAATTAGTTGGTGAATCTGTATTTGATATAATATAATATAAAAGGTAAACTATTTCAACTGTTTGTAAATGTCACTTTACTGACCATGACATGGTGGGACTTCAACAAACAAATCGAGAAGAGAGGTGAAAACAACCACTCATTGGTCTTGATAACTTTAAGCTGTTATGCTCATAAATGTAAAGTACTGACATTTTCAGAAAAACAATTAACTCAATAAAATACATTATAATTATCATCAGAAAATGAAGTAGTTATCATCGATAACAATTATTTAAACTTCAACATCCCATTCAGGACCTGTGATTTAAGCTTAGTGTTTGAATTGTGTTTGGATTCATACATATTGAAACAACTAAACATTTTATCCTGAAATTACCAAAAAACCTAATAGATGTGTTTGTCCCTTCAGCCCAATGTGTTGAGCATTTACAGTAAGTGTTTTAGAAAGGGAAACAGCTGTACTTAGAAATGATAAAAAGATTGTATCACAAAGAAAGTGAACACAAACCCTCCTTGTTAGATGTGAGGAAGTATATTGTTTTTGTAGAGTGTTCAGTGTTGTTGTGTTTTCTTATCATGAAGTCTGATGCTCATATGTGCTTGAGGTGGAGTAGATTTGATGATATATCTAGAGAACCCAATAATAAGAACTGAAACTATGATGTTGATCCAGACGTCTGCTGATACCAGTGAAGACTGTTAGCTGATCCATCATATTTACAGGACAGAGTCATGTTGTGCCCTTCAGTTATAGACACGGATGCAATTTCTGAATAAGATTTACATTAGCTTCACCTGTAAATATTAACAAAACACTATAAAATCAAGCATAAAAAGATTAAAATTAGGACTGAAAATAGAGTTTTGCATTTCTGTGCTGCAAAATATGTATAATAGCACTTACCAAAGCTTAAGATACATATTAAAACAGAAGAGATTGTGAGAGAGTGACATACTTTTTTCATTTATTTAATATGTGCTCTAAAGATGTTTGTTTTGGAAATGGACCGTAAGCTCAAATGTTGTCATGAAGGGGCAAAAGAAAACAGTGATTTTTTCTATCACAATATACGCAAAAGCCTTCACCACTGCATCAGTCAGACACACAATGGCAGAATGACGGCAAGTTTTTATGCAGCAGAAAGTTGTTTCCTGTTACTCTGGGCACCACAGCACAATAATAGTGTGACGTCTGTTACTTAAGCAGGAGAGATTTACAGTTTCACAACTTTTGTGTCTTTATAAACTTCAGCAGACAACCAGTGTGCCAGTGGATCAGTTTTAACTGCATCTTTAAAATTCAGTGATGAACAAGAGGAGATCAGGTTTGGATCTCTGAAACTGACGGTACCACTGTAGATTGTACACAGCATCACTGTACTTACAGAAGAGACTAACATCGTTTCCCTCTTGAACATGTTTTTCTGATTCATGAGAGGTTGTTACATTCACAAGAGTGTATAATGGCAAACACAACATGATAAAATCATTTTAGATTGTAATGAATTACACGATGTAACAGTACATGGTTAAATTAAAATGAGGTGTTATTATAAAACACTCTCACAGACCTCATCTTCAGCCTTCTTCAGCCCCTGTGTGGCGTCCTCTAAAATAAATGTGAAATTTTTATTTTAACATCGAACGGAATTATAACATCCCTAATGAGATATAATTTAATGTAGATCAAATGTAAGTGATTAGTACACAGCTCATTTACTTTAAAATACTAGAAAGAATCTAAATATTCCATCTTTAGGGGTGCAGTTTCCCGGACTAAGTTTAGTTTAAATCAGGACTAGGCTTTAGGTAAATTACACGAAAATACATTTGACACAAAAATAAACCACTCCAACTTAACTCCGCCTATGACCAATGCAAAAGTGTTTTTATTGATGATAATAAACAAAGAAAAAGTCTTACTTTACTGTTTCTTACAAATCATTAATGAAGATTAGAGAACAAACACCAACCTCTGTGATCCTCAGTATCTTCAGTTATCATTCCAGATGTGTCTGTATCAGTATAATGCCTGCTTTTCCCGGTCATCTCACCTACGCTACACAATGGTATGCAGCTCAGTTCAATAGTGGTTGAAGTTATTCAATATAAATTAAGTGATTCTCTTTAATGTAGTTGAACCTGATTCAAAAAAAATTAGTTGTGGCAAAAAAGGCTGATTACTGATGCATTTTTTCATGAATCTGCTATGTTAGCATTTAAAACGTTTCGTAGCTAGTTAACGTTAGCTTGTTTACCATAGCTTGTTGCGTAGAGTGTCACACACTGCAACTAACATGCCGAAACCGTTTCCCATGCATTGTTTTATTTGTTGCTCCTGGCATAATGTAAATATTAACGGCCACAATTAGCCACCGATCCTTGCCATTCAGGTCCTGTGTCACACACATTCGCTCACATACCGGTGACAATTACCCATTCAGGTCCCGTGTCACACACAGAGAAATAATGGTTAAAATAATTTGTTAATAAGAAAACATTTACACTTTTACTCAATTGAAGCAACATATAAGAGAATGGTATTGATGATAGGCCTATATTGTTTACACAGGATTTTGCATAAAGTCTTTTATTTCAAACATTGCAAGTGTAAAGCATTTCACCGGACACGCACGCCTGACCCACAGTTAACTTCCGGTCTTCCGTTTGGTTAGTGGCTAATAGTAGAGGGTATGCATTGACGTCACTTCCCCACGTGAACATGTCGGGACACGCTGCCCTGGGTGGCAAAACACCCAGCAAAATGGCTGAGGAGAATAGTTGAAACAAAGGCTATCTCTCGATCAGCTCCCTTTCTTCTGAGATTGTGAAACAGCATATTATGTTCACGGGTTCGGGCACTGCCTGGCTGTCTAAGGTTTGTTTATACATAACATAAAACAATAGTTTGTCTTTTCAAAAGTTGTGTCGCATTTTCATGAATCGGCTCCTGCGATTTTGGTTAAACGAATAGACATAATGAGAGACTAGACGCCCGCTTTGCTCCATTGCTGCGATACATCAATGGCAACTCCATATTGGTGAGGGCAACAGTGCACTAAAAGCCCACTGAACCCAATGGGAGAGTTGCGCTTTTATCAACATTAAAAGTAGATAAACGTAGAGTACAAATTAACCATGTCTCTGCTTCTTGTCTCGATTATAGCCTACTTCAAAATAAATGGTTATCATAAGGAAATGTGAAATCCGTTATTCGTGAGAATCCACTAGATGACACCATCTTCAGTGATATATTGTAGACAAGACAAACAACAGAATAAATAACCACGTTGCAATAGTCGAGAATAAAACAGACATGTAGCCTAGAGATTGTTTCTGAGATTTATTTGAATCATAGAACAAAACAGCCGAGCTAATATAGTTTAATGCACATGCTATATAAAAACGAATGGAAATGGCTTTTTCTGTAGTAATTTAAAAAGTAATTTAAAAACAATAAAAAGATAAAAGATGTTCTTTTAATGATCGCGTAAACCTGTTACAGCAGTAATACATGATGTAAAGGATATAGTAAAACAAATAACACTGCCCTGCATTGTAAGTTTGAAAATAGTGTTTCATCAAAGTGATGCATTTTTGAAGAAACCTACCCAGATCTAAGGAGTGATAAAGAAAAAGATCAAATGAAGATAGAAGAATAAGTTTCTTTTGTTTAAAAGTTAAAATTTATTTTATTTATTTATTCTCCAAAGTTTTATTAATGCTTCCTACTGTTGTCTGTAAATATGACTGCCTATATTTGTTACTTTGTGCATTATTTCCTTGCTTAACAGAAAATTGACACATTCACATTTGCTGTATTAAACGCAAGCTGTGTCTCAGTGGTTAGAGGATGGGACTGGCAACGTCAAGGTGATGGGTTCGATCCCAGAGGATTGCACACAGTTAGAAACAAATGTGTGCACAATGCAATGTAAGTCGATTTGGATGAAAGCGTCTGCCAAATGCATTAAAAAAATCATTAAGCTTGTATAACTACAATAGGCTATATATTTATTTGTAAAAAAATTACATAATTAAGTATTGGTCAGAATTTATTTATAATATTGTGCGCAAGTCTAGGTATGGTCTGGCAATGCTTTAAAGTTGCTGCACTTGTTACGTTCCATCTCCTGGCCACACTCCAGTACAGTAGGTGGCGCATATGCACGTCAAACGTAAGTTGCCACCCGCCATTAAAAAGAAAAAGAAGTCACAGGAACACGTAAATATTTGGCGTACGACGTATCGCATTTATACCACAAATCTATACCAGGGTCTGTAATACTTTCAATTGGAGAACCCGTAACGGCTAACAAACCTCATTGACATCTATGGGTCTCCATTCCTGCGTTCCGCTGAAGCCGGGGTGTTAGCATTAGCCGCTACGCTTTTTGACTGACGGTTGCAGGCTTTCCTTTTAAAAGGGCTTTGTTTATACCAATAAGTTACACTCATTCAGGCAAAAACGAACGCAACGTTACTCGTTTAGTCCTAATCAAAATTTAGTAACTACTCACTGTGTAACGTTACGTGATTTCGGACGCAGCAATTGAGATGGTCGGGACAAAATTATAACAACAGAAGTAGAGGAGGAGGCTGTGAGAACTGCAGGAGAACAATATCTTCTTCAAAACAGGTTAGTGCACTACATGTGCGTTACTGTTTTAGGACTTGCTCTGAATATTTCGGAAGGCTAGTTGGATCATCCAAGTCTTTTGCATACTTTTGAGCGTAATGGACTTGCACGTAACGTAAGTCTAGACGTACTCCTCGACGCCGCTCGGTCATTTCCGGTAACAAGTGTTCAGCATATCTAATTTACATGCAGGTCATGCTAGATTATTTATATTTTAGGTCGGTCGCTTCATTAAAAACAATGAATCCCTTTAGTGGTGTTAACATGCTTTAATGTGGGTTTTATTACCAGAAGTTCTTCTTATATATTTTATAAACCTAAACTCATCTCATGAATAATTGTCGTTGAATGCACACTGCAGCAGTCCATCGCTTTCCTGAACTGTGTTAGTCTCATTAATATAATATATCATATAGACAAGACACAAGTCATCAATTATTTAATATTCTTACAACATTTTATGATGATAGTCATAAATACAACGAACTTGCATGTCGGTTTACTGCAAAACTGTTCTTTGTAAGACACTAGAACTTAAATAATTAATACAATTATTAACTTAACAGAAGCCAAGGATAAGGAGACCAACTAAAGCAAACACTGACTGATCACAATAATGACAATTTTTGTGCGTACAAAAATGATATTGATTCATGTCCGACTTGGACTTGCATTGACATTGATAGCATTACATTTTATATAAAAAACGTCACAACATTGTGATCCAAACATTTAATCAAAACATGTTGCGTGTTTTCATCAGGTCCTCTCTCACGCATTAAACACTTCAGTATTTGAAGTCTGTAGTTGTTTATTACGAACAGTGCTGATATGATTCCCTGTTAGTGTCCACCGCCCTTCTGTGATCTGCGTTTGGTGGTCAAATGTCTGCAACGGAGCTGTGTGGAGTAGAAAAAGTGAAACGCTATCGTTCACCGGCCATTACTTTCCCAGATTTTTTGAAGATTATGTACCTTGTTATATTTAGAATATATTTTTGGAATCTGAGGTATCAAAAAATATATATGGAGAAAATTGCCTTTGAAGTTGTTAATCAGAGGCACTGCAGCAGCCCATCCATTCACAAAAATAAAGTTTTTATATCTTTAAGATAGGACATTTACAAAGTATCTTAATGGAACATGATCTTTACTTGATATTCTGATGATTTTTGGCAAAAAACTAAAATTGATCAATTTGACCCATACAATGTATTTTTGTCTTTTACTTAAAATGTTCCTGTGCTACTTAAGAATGGTTTTGTCGTCCAGGGTAACATTTGTGTTCACGCTCTGTCTGTAAATCTGGTTTCTAATTGCAGAGCGCTTTGCAGCGTTGAGCATTGAAGCCAATCGCTTGCAACTGATGGACAGCCATATTGAAAACTCAATGCTCTTCATCACAATTTAAATAAACGTTTTAGCTCATCGTGCTCCTGGTCCCTTTTCTGCTCTCCTTGATGGCAGCTTGGCCTTTGGTATAAATTTAGCCCATAAGTGTTGACTGTCACATTAACAATAAAGGCTATTTTAAGCCAATGTAGCATAAATAAAACCTAATCTCATAAATCACTAATCAAACATAGAATATCTACTTTTAGCAAGCAATATTTTAGTGGATTCACTCTTGGTTGTGTCTCCCATATTGAGTTACTACATTTTTAAAAATGCATCAACCAGGAATTCCTGATATTTTGTTGCATGCTGCATGTTAAAAGAAATGTGTGCGTGTGCGTTTTGGGTCATGTCACTTATGTCAAACCTGTAGGGTCGGTTACAGAATTAAATTAGTGCTGCTGACGGATGTTGGATTTAATGATCCGATCATCTGACATATCCAAAATATTTGCCTTTGTGAAATATTTTGGGCATGAACCTGACTTGCTGCTTGCAGCTATATTTGCCAATGTAATTTAATTTATACATGCTCGGTTTTATTGCAATCATATAACATGCAAATCAATAAACATGATTGATTTAACTGGTGAATTTCAGGCATCATGTAATAAAGTCCTAATAAATAACTTTGATGCAGTGTTACATTTGTTTTGTTTTCTAATATTCATTCACACACAATCATCAGGCTTTGGATTTTTCCCATGACAGAAAAGTTGCACAAGGGACAGACACAAATAGCTGTCTAGCACTTTACATAGGGAAACAGTTCAGACAATTAAAAAAATACACTATTTCTCCACTTTTGGCTATGATTAGCTTGAAGTTGTTACTTTGAAAATGTATTAATTGATTGATTGATTGATTGATTTTGACAGGTCTGTTCTTATAAACCACACAGAGATTCAAATACAGAAATATTTCCTGTTATTCTCCAAGGGAAGGAACCCCTTCAACATGACTGATACAGACACATGTGGAACGATGAATGAAGATACTGAGGAACAAAGAGGTTGGTAGATCACTCCTCAATTCTATTAGGATTTTATGGTCTTAATGTGAAAATGACACGAAGATCCCCTAAACATGTTTGTTTTTCATTTATATTTTTAATTAATTTCATTTCAGACCTCATAGAACTTGAAGATCCTGACAAAGAAACGCTTGCAATTCAGTTGAGACTTCACACTGGAAGGCCATACACATGTATTCATTGTGGAAAGGGTTTTACACAGAAGGGAAATCTTGAAGCACACACGAGAGTTCACACCGGAGAGCGTCCATTCTCATGTGCTCTGTGTGGAAAGAGTTTTGGACACAAAAGCAGTTTTGAAAAACACATGAGAATTCACACTGGTGAGCGGCCATACACATGCACCGAGTGTGGAAAGGGCTTCATACAGAAAAGCGGCCTGGAGTACCACTTGAGACTTCACACTGGAGAGCGGCCACACAAATGTGTTGAGTGTGGAAAGAGTTTCACAAGCGAAAATAGTATGAGGATCCACATGAGAGTTCACACCGGAGAGCGTCCATACACATGTGTTCAGTGTGGAAAGAGTTTTAGACAGAAGGGCAGTTTTGAGAATCACATGAGAATTCACACTGGAGAGCGGCCACACAAATGTCTTGAGTGTGGAAAGAGTTACACAAGCAGAAATAGTATGAAGATCCACTTGAGAATTCACTCTGGAGAGCGTCCATTCCCGTGTGTTCACTGTGAAAAGAGTTTCACACATAAAGGCAATCTTGAGAGACACTTGAGAATTCACACCGGAGAGCAGCCATATACATGTATTGAGTGCGGAATGAGCTTCACATGTGCATATAGTATGAAGATCCACATGAGAGTTCACACTGGGGAGCGGCCATACGTGTGTGTTTACTGCGGAAAGAGCTTCGGACAGAAATGCAGTCTTGAGAATCACGTGAAAACTCATACTGGAGAGCGGCCACACACATGCACCGAGTGTGGAAAGGGTTACATACAAAAACACAATTTGACGATGCACATGAAAAGTCACACTAGGAAAAAGGCAGCAAGTGTTTCACATGCAAAGAAAGACTCCCAGAATTCAGATTGAAGAGCACTTTACCAGCTACAAATGTGTTTTACAAGTACATTCCTTTGAGGTTTTTGAAAAGAATTTAAGAACGTTCCTAGCTAAGAAAAGTCGCCATCATGGTGATCAGTGTTTCCTTGAGTTGGGCTCTTGACCCTTGACTGTCGTGTTAATTTTTGGGTGTGCTGTGTGCTTTAAAAAATCATTGTGGCATTGAAAATGAGAATCTAGTCAAATATTATTGGTTGGTGGTCATTACGCAGGTTTCCATCACTCTGGTTTTTTATTTGCATTTGATGTTTCGCATCAGAAACAAGTCATGGAAACGGCAAATTTCAAATTCAAAACCCTTAATTAACGAAAAAGTTTCTACGCTCCCTTGAGGTGCTTTTTCATTTTTGTGAAAAAATGGAAGATCGAAACGCATTTGCAGAATAAATTCCTCCAAAAAGTCTCGCATCTGCCCAATTTGATGGAAAAACCTGACTAACCAGAGTACTGATCTTGTTACACAGCATCAGAAATGTTGTTATAGTAATTTTTAGATGCCTGAGGAAGGACGTCAAGTACTTCTGTAATTTCCTCTCTGAACTTTCACGAGTCAAGACTTTGTTTCTCAAAACAACAGGTATCCTGAAAAGCAGGTAAGTATTATTATATATGGAAATGATTAAATTCAGTGGCCTTAATTACTTGTTTTACTTATACTTATTGGCAGTTTATTAGGAAGTGACGGTTGACTAGCTGGATGGAAACGGTGCTTATTCGCATATGTTTTATGCGATATTCCAATTTTGCACAAAAGCTAAATTCGCAACTTTGGATGGAAACCCGGCTATTGAAATGATCTTCATCTTGTAGCTTAGTTCACTGATCTCATCTGTATTGGGAGCAGTTCTATTGATCATGAAAGAACATAATATGGTCACAGAGTTTAATTGCATTTTGTTGTCTGGAAAGATTCATAAAAAATAAAATAAATAAAATGTGTTTGCTAGTAATGTGCATGTTATAGCTACAAAAAAACAAGTTATACTAATACAGTTAAAGTTACTGTAATAGGTATTTTTTGTAATAATCACAGGTGTGCAATTTTGGTCATGATTAAAATAAAAGTAAATCCAGACCTAAAATTTGCTATTCGTTCTTCACTGTTTATTCTTAATCCACTGATTTTTTTTTGCAAATGTGGAATTCTCTAGAAATATACTTTTCAATGAATTACTATTAGTTAATAAATACTCATTTTTATTTAGTATGAATATTATACTAAATATAATACCTAATTCTATGCCCAAACACATGTGTTCAGTGTGGAAACTGATCGCTTGTCTTGGGGCACACATGAGAGTTCACACCATTAGTGATCCTTCACATGTCTTAATGAAAATATACACAGAAGTGAAGATAACAAATTGCAAATTGTAAGTCATCATTTTATTTCATACTTTCCATTCTTGTATAAGAAATAAACCATCAAAACAAATTCGTCTTCCTATAGGAGGTGGAGCTGTCAGATTAGTTTGTAAAACAGCACACAGATATAAACTCTGAGACATATTCTGTAGTAGAAACTATAGATCTTGACTCAATGTGTTTCTGTCAGTTATTAGTAAAGATGCTGCTCTTTATCCTGATGATTCTTTCTCATTTTAAAGGTTAGTGAAATACAATCATATTTTATAAATAGACAATATACAACTGTGAGACTTATTTGTTAATAATCTAATATTTGACTGATTGTAGTTCATTATTTATGGTGTTTTTTAACAGAGAATGTTGATGCAGATGTGTTGACGCCCTTCTTAACAGAGAAACACGTTTTGGAAGGAGAAAACTTGACACTGTCCTGCAAGTACACTATGTCAATAATTTTCAGTGGTACCGTCAATATCACAGATCCAAACCTGAGTTTCTCATTCTTCACACTGAGCTCAGTCAGAGTTTGGTCTGTATGCCGCGGCTGATAAAGAAGTCAAATGTATGGATCTGAGCATCTTCTCTACACAAGTGACAGATTCAGTGTATTACTGTGCCCTGACAGCCACAGTGACAAGAAACACAAACACACTGTAGAAAAACCTGATCTCAGCCAACATCACACACGTGTTTGCACAGAAGTAATGTGTGAGGGAGGAGTTTAATGTTTCGTACTGCAAACTTCATACAAAGAAAATCAGAGAAGACACTGACATCGTGTAATAGAGTCACTGAATCTCTACTGAACAATGTTGATCATCTCTTTTGTTTTAATATTTACCTTCAGCTACTGTAAGTATTCTTATGCACCTCATTCTTACTAAAATATTGATTAAAAATGTGTTTGAATGCAAATCTGTAATTGATCAATTGTAATCTATTGCCTATTTTTTCATGTCTGTGCAGGTGAAGCTAATGTGAGTCCTATCAGACCAGACAACACATCTGTGTCTATAACTGAAGGACACAACATCTCTCTGTCCTGTAAATATGATGGATCAGCTTACAGTCTTCACTGGTACCGACAGACGTCTGGATCAACACCAGAGTTTCTATTGCTTATTATGGAGTCCTCTAAACATATCACCAAATCTACTCCACCTCAAGCACATATGAGCATCAGACTTCATGGTAAACAAGTGTATCTGGAGATCTCCTCTGTTAAAGTCACAGACTCTGCTCTGTATTACTGCGCCCTGCAGCCCACAGTGACAGAAAACACAACAACACTCTACAAAAACTACATCTACAGTGAAGTAAATAAGTATTTGATCCCCTGCTGATTTTGTAAGCTTCCCTGCTTTACAACGAAATGAAGGGTCTATATTTTTGATGATAGGTTTATTTTAACTGATAGAGACAGAAAATAAAGAATCAGGGGGAAAAAATGATATGATGGTTATAAATTGATTTGCATTTCAGTTAGTGAATGAGTATTTGATCCCCTACCAACTAGCAAGAAGTCTTTCTCCTCAGATTGGTTATGTGCCTGTATGGACCACAGATTAGTCCTGTCACTTTAAGAAAGTACTCCTAAATCAGCTTGTTATGTATATAAAGATGCACGCCAACAGAATCTGTATCTTCCGTTTAACCTCTCCAGCATCATGGTCCAGACCAAATAGGTTTTAACGGATGTCAGGGACAAGATTGTAGACCTGCACAAACTTTGAATAGGCTACAGACAGAAGCTTGGTAAGAAGGAGACAACTGATGGTGCGATTATTTGGAAACAGAAGAAATTCAAAATAACTATCAAATGCCCTTGATCTGGAGATCCCTGCAAGATTTCCTCAATAGGGTAAAGATGATCATGAGAAAGGTTCAAGATCAGCCCAGAACTACACAGAAGAACCATGCTAATGATTTCAAGACAGTTGGAAACACAGTTAGCAAGCAAACCATTGGTAACACGCTTTGCCATGATAGATTGAAATCCTGAAGCACCCGCAATGTCCTCCTGCCCAGGAAGGCCCGTCTGGCTCGTCTGAAGTTTGCCTATAAACATCAAAATGATTCAGAAAAGGCTTTGGTGAAAGTGCTGGCACTGCTGTGAGACCAAAATTGACTCCTGTGTTTGTAAGGAGAGAAATGTTGACTATGAGCCCAAGAACATCATCCTTAGAGAGAAGTACAGTGTTGGAAACATTATGCTTTAGGGGCTTTTATATCTATTTATATCTTTTGTTTAAACAGAGAACGTTGATTGAGATGGGTTGACGTCATTCTTCAAAAACATGTTTTGGCCGTCAAGTAAGTGATGTTTATAAAGGAGTAAATGAAGTGAGCGGTGTTAGCTGAAGGGAAAGGAATTGCAGACGACAAGTTAACTGCCTTCATTCTAAAGTTGTGAGAGAAATACTGTGTATTTTTTTAAATGAATTAATATTAGCTAATAAATACTAAATTATATTTAGTATAAAAATTATACTAAATATAGTAGTTAATTCTATTCCCAAAGACATGTGTTCAGTGTGGAAATTGATCGCTTGTCTTGGGACACACATGACAGTTCACACCATTAGAGACCCTTCACATGTCTTAATGAAAATATACACAGAAGTGAAGATAACAAATTGTAAGTCCTCATCCTCATTTTATTTCATACTTTCCATTCTTGTATAAGAAATAAACCATCAACACAAATTTGTCTTCCTCCAGGAGGTGGAGCTGTCAGATTAGTTTGTAAAACAGCACACAGATATAAACTCTGAGACATATTCTGTAGTAGAAACTATAGATCTTGACTCAATGTGTTTCTGTCAGTTATTAGTAAAGATGCTGCTCTTTATCCTGATGATTCTTTCTCTTTTTAAAGGTTAGTGAAATACAATCATATTTTAAAAATAGACAATATACAAATGTGAGTCTTATTTGTTAATAAGCTAATATTTGACTGATTGTAGTTCATTATTTATGGTGTTTTTTAACAGAGAATGTTGATGGAGATGTGTTGACGCCCTTCTTAACAGAGAAACACGTTTTGGAAGGAGAAAACTTGACACTGTCCTGCAACTACACTAGCTATGTCAATAATTTTCAGTGGTACCGTCAGTATCGCAGATCCAAACCTGAGTTTCTCATTCTTCACACTGAGCTCAGTGGTCAGTCAGAGTTTGGTCTGTATGCCGCGGCTGATAAAGAAGTCAAACGTATGGATCTGAGCATCTTCTCTACACAAGTGACAGATTCAGTGTATTACTGTGCCCTGACAGCCACAGTGACAAGAAACACAAACACACTGTAGAAAAACCTGACCACAGCCAACATCACACACGTGTTTGCACAGAAGTAATGTGTGAGGGAGGAGTTTAATGTTTCGTACTGCAAACTTCATACAAAGAAAATCAGAGAAAACACTGACATCGTGTAATAGAGTCACTGAATCTCTACTGAACAATGTTGATCATCTCTTTTGTTTTAATATTTACCTTCAGCTACTGTAAGTATTCTTATGCACCTCATTCTTACAAAAATTTTGATTAAAAATGTGTTTGAATGCAAATCTGTAATTGATCAATTGTAATCTATTGCCTATTTTTTCATGTCTGTGCAGGTGAAGCTAATGTGAGTCCTATCAGACCAGACAACACATCTGTGTCTATAACTGAAGGACACAACATCTCTCTGTCCTGTAAATATGATGGATCAGCTCGCAGTCTTCACTGGTACCGACAGACGTCTGGATCAACACCAGAGTTTCTAGTGCTTATTATAGAGTCCTCTAAACATATCACCAAATCTACTCCACCTCAAGCACATATGAGCATCAGACTTCATAGTAAACAAGTGTATCTGGAGATCTCCTCTGTTAAAGTCACAGACTCTGCTCTGTATTACTGCGCCCTGCAGCCCACAGTGACACAAAACACAACAACACTGAACAAAAACTACATCTACAGTGAAGGAAATAAGTATTTGATCCCCTGCTGATTTTGTAAGCTTCCCTGCTTTACAACGAAATGAAGGGTCTATATTTTTGATGATAGGTTTATTTTAACTGATAGAGACAGAATATAAAAAATCAGGGGGAAAAATTATATGATGGTTATAAATTGATTTGCATTTCAGTTAGTGAATGAGTATTTGATCCCCTACCAACTAGCAAGAAGTCCTTCTCCTCAGATTGGTTATGTGCCTGTATGGACCACAGATTAGTCCTGTCACTTTAAGAAAGTACTCCTAAATCAGCTTGTTATGTATATAAAGATGCAGGCCAACACAATCTGTATCTTCCGTTTAACCTCTCCACCATCATGGTCCAGACCAAATAGGTTTTAACGGATGTCAGGGACAAGATTGTAGACCTGCACAAACTTTGAATAGGCTACAGACAGAAGCTTGGTAAGAAGGAGACAACTGATGGTGCGATTATTTGGAAATAGAAGAAATTCAAAATAACTATCAAATGCCCTTGATCTGGAGATCCCTGCAAGATTTCCTCAATAGGGTAAAGATGATCATGAGAAAGGTTCAAGATCAGCCCAGAACTACACAGAAGAAGCCTGTTAATGATTTCAAGACAGTTGGAAACACAGTTAGCAAGCAAACCATTGGTAACACGCTTTGCCATGATAGATTGAAATCCTGAAGCACCCGCAATGTCCTCCTGCCCAGGAAGGCCCGTCTGGCTCGTCTGAAGTTTGCCTATAAACATCAAAATGATTCAGAAAAGGCTTTGGTGAAAGTGCTGGCACTGCTGTGAGACCAAAATTGACTCCTGTGTTTGTAAGGAGAGAAATGTTGACTATGAGCCCAAGAACATCATCCTTAGAGAGAAGTACAGTGTTGGAAACATTATGCTTTAGGGGCTTTCATATCTGTTTATATCTTTTGTTTAAACAGACAACGTTGATTGAGATGGGTTGACGTCATTCTTCAAAAACATGTTTTGGCCGTCAAGTAGTGATGTTTATAAGTTGTGAGAGAAATACTGTGTATTTTTTTTAAATGAATTAATATTAGCTAATAAATACTAAATTATATTTAGTATAAAAATTATACTAAATATAATAGTTAATTCTATTCCCAAAGACATGTGTTCAGTGTGGAAATTGATCGCTTGTCTTGGGACACACATGACAGTTCACACCATTAGAGACCCTTCACATGTCTTAATGAAAATATACACATACGTGAAGATAACAAATTGCAAAGTCCTCATCCTCATTTTATTTCATACTTTCCATTCTTGTATAAGAAATAAACCATCAACACAAATTCGTCTTCCTATAGGAGGTGGAGCTGTCAGATTAGTTTGTACAACAGCACACAGATATAAACTCTGAGACATATTCTGTAGTAGAAACTATAGATCTTGACTCAATGTGTTTCTGTCAGTTATTAGTAAAGATGCTGCTCTTTATCCTGACGATTCTTTCTCTTTTTAAAGGTTAGTGAAATACAATCATATTTTAAAAATAGACAATATACAAATGTGAGACTTATTTGTTAATAAGCTAATATTTGACTGATTGTAGTTCATTATTTATCGTGTTTTTTAACAGAGAATATTGATGCAGATGTGTTGACGCCCTTCTTAACAGAGAAACACGTTTTGGAAGGAGAAAACTTGACACTGTCCTGCAAGTACACTAGCTATGTCAATAATTTTCAGTGGTACCGTCAATATCACAGATCCAAACCTGAGTTTCTCATTCTTCACACTGAGCTCAGTGGTCAGTCAGAGTTTGGTCTGTATGCCGCGGCTGATAAAGAAGTCAAACGTATGGATCTGAGCATCTTCTCTACACAAGTGACAGATTCAGTGTATTACTGTGTCCTGACAGCCACAGTGACAAGAAACACAAACACACTGTAGAAAAACCTGATCTCAGCCAACATCACACACGTGTTTGCACAGAAGTAATGTGTGAGGGAGGAGTTTAATGTTTCGTACTGCAAACTTCATACAAAGAAAATCAGAGAAAACACTGACATCGTGTAATAGAGTCACTGAATCTCTACTGAACAATGTTGATCATCTCTTTTGTTTTAATATTTACCTTCAGCTACTGTAAGTATACTTATGCACCTCATTCTTACTAAAATATTGATTAAAAATGTGTTTGAATGCAAATCTGTAATTGATCAATTGTAATCTATTGCCTATTTTTTCATGTCTGTGCAGGTGAAGCTAATGTGAGTCCTATCAGACCAGACAACACATCTGTGTCTATAACTGAAGGACACAACATCTCTCTGTCCTGTAAATATGATGGATCAGCTCGCAGTCTTCACTGGTACCGACAGACGTCTGGATCAACACCAGAGTTTCTAGTGCTTATTATAGAGTCCTCTAAACATATCACCAAATCTACTCCACCTCAAGCACATATGAGCATCAGACTTCATAGTAAACACGTGTATCTGGAGATCTCCTCTGTTAAAGTCACAGACTCTGCTCTGTATTACTGCGCCCTGCAGCCCACAGTGACAGAAAACACAACAACACTGAACAAAAACTACATCTACAGTGAAGGAAATAAGTATTTGATCCCCTGCTGATTTTGTAAGCTTCCCTGCTTTACAACGAAATGAAGGGTCTATATTTTTGATGATAGGTTTATTTTAACTGATAGAGACAGAATATAAAAAATCAGGGGGAAAAATTATATGATGGTTATAAATTGATTTGCATTTCAGTTAGTGAATGAGTATTTGATCCCCTACCAACTAGCAAGAAGTCCTTCTCCTCAGATTGGTTATGTGCCTGTATGGACCACAGATTAGTCCTGTCACTTTAAGAAAGTACTCCTAAATCAGCTTGTTATGTATATAAAGATGCAGGCCAACACAATCTGTATCTTCCGTTTAACCTCTCCACCATCATGGTCCAGACCAAATAGGTTTTAACGGATGTCAGGGACAAGATTGTAGACCTGCACAAACTTTGAATAGGCTACAGACAGAAGCTTGGTAAGAAGGAGACAACTGATGGTGCGATTATTTGGAAATAGAAGAAATTCAAAATAACTATCAAATGCCCTTGATCTGGAGATCCCTGCAAGATTTCCTCAATAGGGTAAAGATGATCATGAGAAAGGTTCAAGATCAGCCCAGAACTACACAGAAGAAGCCTGTTAATGATTTCAAGACAGTTGGAAACACAGTTAGCAAGCAAACCATTGGTAACACGCTTTGCCATGATAGATTGAAATCCTGAAGCACCCGCAATGTCCTCCTGCCCAAGAAGGCCCGTCTGGCTCGTCTGAAGTTTGCCTATAAACATCAAAATGATTCAGAAAAGGCTTTGGTGAAAGTGCTGGCACTGCTGTGAGACCAAAATTGACTCCTGTGTTTGTAAGGAGAGAAATGTTGACTATGAGCCCAAGAACATCATCCTTAGAGAGAAGTACAGTGTTGGAAACATTATGCTTTAGGGGCTTTCATATCTGTTTATATCTTTTGTTTAAACAGAGAACGTTGATTGAGATGGGTTGACGTCATTCTTCAAAAACATGTTTTGGCCGTCAAGTAGTGATGTTTATAAAGGAGTAAATGAAGTGAGCGGTGTTCGCTGAAGGGAAAGGAATTACAGACGACAAGCGAACTGCCTTCATTCTAAAGTTGTGAGAGAAATACTGTGTATTTTTTTTAAATGAATTAATATTAGCTAATAAATACTAAATTATATTTAGTATAAAAATTATACTAAATATAGTAGTTAATTCTATTCCCAAAGACATGTGTTCAGTGTGGAAATTGATCGCTTGTCTTGGGACACACATGACAGTTCACACCATTAGAGACCCTTCACATGTCTTAATGAAAATATACACATACGTGAAGATAACAAATTGCAAAGTCCTCATCCTCATTTTATTTCATACTTTCCATTCTTGTATAAGAAATAAACCATCAACACAAATTCGTCTTCCTATAGGAGGTGGAGCTGTCAGATTAGTTTGTACAACAGCACACAGATATAAACTCTGAGACATATTCTGTAGTAGAAACTATAGATCTTGACTCAATGTGTTTCTGTCAGTTATTAGTAAAGATGCTGCTCTTTATCCTGATGATTCTTTCTCTTTTTAAAGGTTAGTGAAATACAATCATATTTTATAAATAGACAATATACAAATGTGAGACTTATTTGTTAATAAGCTAATATTTGACTGATTGTAGTTCATTATTTATCGTGTTTTTTAACAGAGAATATTGATGCAGATGTGTTGACGCCCTTCTTAACAGAGAAACACGTTTTGGAAGGAGAAAACTTGACACTGTCCTGCAAGTACACTAGCTATGTCAATAATTTTCAGTGGTACCGTCAATATCACAGATCCAAACCTGAGTTTCTCATTCTTCACACTGAGCTCAGTGGTCAGTCAGAGTTTGGTCTGTATGTCGCGGCTGATAAAGAAGTCAAACGTATGGATCTGAGCATCTTCTCTACACAAGTGACAGATTCAGTGTATTACTGTGTCCTGACAGCCACAGTGACAAGAAACACAAACACACTGTAGAAAAACCTGATCTCAGCCAACATCACACACGTGTTTGCACAGAAGTAATGTGTGAGGGAGGAGTTTAATGTTTCGTACTGCAAACTTCATACAAAGAAAATCAGAGAAAACACTGACATCGTGTAATAGAGTCACTGAATCTCTACTGAACAATGTTGATCATCTCTTTTGTTTTAATATTTACCTTCAGCTACTGTAAGTATACTTATGCACCTCATTCTTACTAAAATATTGATTAAAAATGTGTTTGAATGCAAATCTGTAATTGATCAATTGTAATCTATTGCCTATTTTTTCATGTCTGTGCAGGTGAAGCTTATGTGAGTCCTATCAGACCAGACAACACATCTGTGTCTATAACTGAAGGACACAACATCTCTCTGTCCTGTAAATATGATGGATCAGCTAACAGACTTCACTGGTACCGACAGACGTCTGGATCAACACCAGAGTTTCTAGTGCTTATTATAGAGTCCTCTAAACATATCACCAAATCTACTCCACCTCAAGCACATATGAGCATCAGACTTCATAGTAAACAAGTGTATCTGGAGATCTCCTCTGTTAAAGTCACAGACTCTGCTCTGTATTACTGCGCCCTGCAGCCCACAGTGACACAAAACACAACAACACTGAACAAAAACTACATCTACAGTGAAGGAAATAAGTATTTGATCCCCTGCTGATTTTGTAAGCTTCCCTGCTTTACAACGAAATGAAGGGTCTATATTTTTGATGATAGGTTTATTTTAACTGATAGAGACAGAATATAAAAAATCAGGGGGAAAAAATGATATGATGGTTATAAATTGATTTGCATTTCAGTTAGTGAATGAGTATTTGATCCCCTACCAACTAGCAAGAAGTCTTTCTCCTCAGATTGGTTATGTGCCTGTATGGACCACAGATTAGTCCTGTCACTTTAAGAAAGTACTCCTAAATCAGCTTGTTATGTATATAAAGATGCATGCCAACAGAATCTGTATCTTCCGTTTAACCTCTCCACCATCATGGTCCAGACCAAATAGGTTTTAAAGGATGTCAGGGACAAGATTGTAGACCTGCACAAACTTTGAATAGGCTACAGACAGAAGCTTGGTAAGAAGGAGACAACTGATGGTGCGATTATTTGGAAATAGTAGAAATTCAAAATAACTATCAAATGCCCTTGATCTGGAGATCCCTGCAAGATTTCCTCAATAGGGTAAAGATGATCATGAGAGAGGTTCAAGATCAGCCCAGAACTACACGGAAGAAGCCTGCTAATGATTTCAAGACAGTTGGAAACACAGTTAGCAAGCAAACCATTGGTAACACGCTTTGCCATGATAGATTGAAATCCTGAAGCACCCGCAATGTCCTCCTGCCCAAGAAGGCCCGTCTGGCTCATCTGAAGTTTGACAATAAACATCAAAATGATTCAGAAAAGGCTTTGGTGAAAGTGCTGGCACTGCTGTGAGACCAAAATTGACTCCTGTGTTTGTAGGGAGAGAAATGTTGACTATGAGCCCAAGAACATCATCCTTAGAGAGAAGTACAGTGTTGGAAACATTATGCTTTAGGGGCTTTCATATCTGTTTATATCTTTTGTTTAAACAGAGAACGTTGATGCAGATGTGTTGACGTCATTCTTCAAAAACATGTTTTGGCCGTCAAGTAAGTGATGTTTATAAAGGAGTAAATGAAGTGAGCGGTGTAAGCTGAAGGGAAAGGAATTGCAGACGACAAGCGAACTGCCTTCATTCTAAAGTTGTTAGAGAAATACTGTGTATTTTTTTTAAATGAATTAATATTAGCTAATAAATACTAAATTATATTTAGTATAAAAATTATACTAAATATAGTAGTTAATTCTATTCCCAAAGACATGTGTTCAGTGTGGAAATTGATCGCTTGTCTTGGGACACACATGACAGTTCACACCATTAGAGACCCTTCACATGTCTTAATGAAAATATACACAGAAGTGAAGATAACAAATTGTAAGTCCTCATCCTCATTTTATTTCATACTTTCCATTCTTGTATAAGAAATAAACCATCAAAACAAATTTGTCTTCCTCCAGGAGGTGGAGCTGTCAGATTAGTTTGTAAAACAGCACACAGATATAAACTCTGAGACATATTCTGTAGTAGAAACTATAGATCTTGACTCAATGTGTTTCTGTCAGTTATTAGTAAAGATGCTGCTCTTTATCCTGATGATTCTTTCTCTTTTTAAAGGTTAGTGAAATACAATCATATTTTAAAAATAGAAAATATACAAATGTGAGTCTTATTTGTTAATAAGCTAATATTTGACTGATTGTCGTTCATTATTTATGGTGTTTTTTAACAGAGAATGTTGATGCAGATGTGTTGACGCCCTTCTTAACAGAGAAACACGTTTTGGAAGGAGAAAACTTGACACTGTTCTGCAACTACACTAGCTATGTCAATAATTTTCAGTGGTACCGTCAGTATCGCAGATCCAAACCTGAGTTTCTCATTCTTCACACTGAGCTCAGTGGTCAGTCAGAGTTTGGTCTGTATGCCGCGGCTGATAAAGAAGTCAAACGTATGGATCTGAGCATCTTCTCTACACAAGTGACAGATTCAGTGTATTACTGTGCCCTGACAGCCACAGTGACAAGAAACACAAACACACTGTAGAAAAACCTGACCACAGCCAACATCACACACGTGTTTGCACAGAAGTAATGTGTGAGGGAGGAGTTTAATGTTTCGTACTGCAAACTTCATACAAAGAAAATCAGAGAAAACACTGACATCGTGTAATACAGTCACTGAATCTCTACTGAACAATGTTGATCATCTCTTTTGTTTTAATATTTACCTTCAGCTACTGTAAGTATTCTTATGCACCTCATTCTTACTAAAATATTGATTAAAAATGTGTTTGAATGCAAATCTGTAATTGATCAATTGTAATCTATTGCCTATTTTTTCATGTCTGTGCAGGTGAAGCTAATGTGAGTCCTATCAGACCAGACAACACATCTGTGTCTATAACTGAAGGACACAACATCTCTCTGTCCTGTAAATATGATGGATCAGCTAACAGTCTTCACTGGTACCGGCAGACGTCTGGATCAACACCAGAGTTTCTAGTGCTTATTATGGAGTCCTCTAAACATATCACCAAATCTACTCCACCTCAAGCACATATGAGCATCAGACTTCATAGTAAACAAGTGTATCTGGAGATCTCCTCTGTTAAAGTCACTGACTCTGCTCTGTATTACTGCGCCCTGCAGCCCACAGTGACAGAAAACACAACAACACTCTACAAAAACTACATCTACAGTGAAGTAAATAAGTATTTGATCCCCTGCTGATTTTGTAAGCTTCTCTGCTTTACAACGAAATGAAGGGTCTATATTTTTGATGATAGGTTTATTTTAACTGATAGAGACAGAATATAAAAAATCAGGGGGAAAAAATTATATGATGGTTATAAATTGATTTGCATTTCAGTTAGTGAATGAGTATTTGATCCCCTACCAACTAGCAAGAAGTCCTTCTCCTCAGATTGGTTATGTGCCTGTATGGACCACAGATTAGTCCTGTCACTTTAAGAAAGTACTCCTAAATCAGCTTGTTATGTATATAAAGATGCACGCCAACAGAATCTGTATCTTCCGTTTAACCTCTCCAGCATCATGGTCCAGACCAAATAGGTTTTAACGGATGTCAGGGACAAGATTGTAGACCTGCACAAACTTTGAATAGGCTACAGACAGAAGCTTGGTAAGAAGGAGACAACTGATGGTGCGATTATTTGGAAATAGAAGAAATTCAAAATAACTATCAAATGCCCTTGATCTGGAGATCCCTGCAAGATTTCCTCAATAGGGTAAAGATGATCATGAGAAAGGTTCAAGATCAGCCCAGAACTACACAGAAGAACCTTGCTAATGATTTCAAGACAGTTGGAAACACATTTAGCAAGCAAACCATTGGTAACACGCTTTGCCATGATAGATTGAAATCCTGAAGCACCCGCAATGTCCTCCTGCCCAGGAAGGCCCGTCTTGGTCTTCTGAAGTTTGCCTATAAACATCAAAATGATTCAGAAAAGGCTTTGGAGAAATTGCTGGCACTGCTGTGAGACCAAACTTGACTCCTTTGTTTGTAAGGAGAGAAATGTTGACTATGAGCCCAAGAACATCATCCTTACAGAGAAGTGCAGTGCTGGAAACATTCTGCTTTTGGGCTTTTTATATGTGTTTATATCTTTTGTTTAAACAGAGAAAATTGATGCAGATGTGTTGCACATTCTAAAGTTGTGAGAGAAATACTGTGTATTTTTTTAAATGAATTAATATTAGCTTATAAATACTAAATTATATTTAGTATAAAAATTATACTAAATATAATAGTTAATTCTATTCCCAAAGACATGTGTTCAGAGTGGAAATTGATCGCTTGTCTTGGGACACACATGTGTCACGTTTGTTCCTTGCCTGTTTTCACTTGTTTCATTGTTTTCACCTGTCCCTCATCTTTGTTAATCTCCCGTTGCCAATCTCATTATTAGTTAATTCGTTTTCACTTGTGTTTCGTCATTGTTAATTAGTTCCACACCTGTTTCTGTTTTCCATGAGTGTCTTCCTTTTGTATTTAAGCCCTGTGTCTCCCTCTGTTCTTTGTCGGTTATTATTTATGTCAATGAATTGTATAACTGGTTTTGTCTTCCCTGTTCTCCTGCTCCCGTGTTTGTTTTGGACTTCTGTTATCATTAAACCCCATTGGATTATACCTTTTTGTTTCTCCATTCATCCTCCTCCGTGTCAGCCCGTGACAGAATAACCGACCTTTAAAAATGGATTGCTGTACCTTTTCTCCAGAGGCTGTCCTCAGGGACTTGAGGCAGGACGGAAGGCCTCTGGAGAACTACGTGGAGGAGTTTGTTGGCGTGTGCTATCGGGTGAGTTGGAGCGATCAAGCTCTAAACCTGGCCTTTGTGGCCGGTCTGGACGACATTCTGCTCGTCCTCGTCATGCTTCCCGATGCAGATGAGTACCGGCTGGAGGACTTCGTAAATCGAGTCCTCCAAGCAACCGGCTCCGAGTTCTGCGTCGGGGTGACTGATGAGGACTTGAGCGGGGGTCGCCCAGTATCGGTCACAGGCCAGGGGTTCGTTCCGGCTCATCTCGGATCCACGCCTCACTCCTCCACCACCCAGCAACGGGAGCAGGTTAAAGGGGACCTGTTCTCGCAGCCGGTCCCGTCCGGCCTTCCCGGGCCTCTCCAGCCGTTCCCGCACGGCCTTCCAGAGCCTCTCCAGCCGTTCCCGCACGGCCTTCCAGAGCCTCTCCAGCCGTTCCCGCACGGCCTTCCAGGGCCTCTCCAGCCGGTCCCGTCCGGCCTCCTAGAACCCGCTGCCCAGCCGCCAGAGCCCGCTGCCCAGCCGCCAGAGCCTGCTGCCCAGCCGCCAGAGCCCGCTGCCCAACCGGTCCTGGACAACCTCCATATGAGCTCCCGGACTAAACCCAAATATTTTTTGGGGGGGAGCCATATGGCAGGGATAGCCCTCAAGGCTAGACCGGTCGTCTGCCATCCGGTACGGCCGACACCTTCCAGGTCTCCCGAACGGCCGGCGCCCTCCAGGCCTCCAGAATGGCCGCCCCCCTCAAGGCCTCCAGAATGGCCGCCGCCCTCAAGGCCTCCAGAATGGCCGCCGCCCTCAAGGCCTCCAGAATGGCCGCCGCCCTCAAGGCCTCCAGAATGGCCGCCGCCCTCAAGGCCTCCAGAATGGCCGCCGCCCTCCAGGCCTCCAGAATGGCCGCCGCCCTCCAGAGTCCCAGAGCTGGACGTATCGTCCTGGAGGTCTCCCATCCCACCAGGTCTGGTCTTCCCTGCACCGGCCTCCAGGACGCCCATCCCCCCTTTCCCCTTTCGTACTGTTTTGGCGCGATGACGCGCCTTGTGGAGGGGGGGTAATGTCACGTTTGTTCCTTGCCTGTTTTCACTTGTTTCATTGTTTTCACCTGTCCCTCATCTTTGTTAATCTCCCGTTGCCAATCTCATTATTAGTTAATTCGTTTTCACTTGTGTTTCGTCATTGTTAATTAGTTCCACACCTGTTTCTGTTTTCCATGAGTGTCTTCCTTTTGTATTTAAGCCCTGTGTCTCCCTCTGTTCTTTGTCGGTTATTATTTATGTCAATGAATTGTATAACTGGTTTTGTCTTCCCTGTTCTCCTGCTCCCGTGTTTGTTTTGGACTTCTGTTATCATTAAACCCCATTGGATTATACCTTTTTGTTTCTCCATTCATCCTCCTCCGTGTCAGCCCGTGACAACATGACAGTTCACATCATTAGAGACCCTTCACATGTCTTAATGAAAATATACACATAAGTGAAGATAAAAAATTGCAAAGTCCTCATCCTCATTTTATTTCATACTTTCCATTCTTGTATAAGAAATAAACCATCAAAACAAATTTGTCTTCCTATAGGAGGTGGAGCTGTCAGATTAGTTTGTAAAACAGCACACAGATATAAACTCTGAGACATATTCTGAAGTAGAAAACTGCAGATCTTGACTCAATGTGTTTCTGTCAGTTATTAGTAAAGATGCTGCTCTTTATCCTGACGATTCTTTCTCTTTTTAAAGGTTAGTGAAATACAATCATATTTTATAAATAGACAATATACAAATGTGAGTCTTATTTGTTAATCTCATATTTGACTGATTGTCGTTCATTATTTATGGTGTTTTTAAACAGAGAATGTTGATGCAGATGTGTTGACGCCCTTCTTCACAGAGAAACACGTTTTGGAAGGAGAAAACTTGACACTGTCCTGCAAGTACACTAGCTATGTCAATAATTTTCAGTGGTACCGTCAATATCCCAGATCCAAACCTGAGTTTCTCATTCTTCACACTGAGCTCAGTGGTCAGTCAGAGTTTGGTCTATATGCCGCGGCTGATAAAGAAGTCAAACGTATGGATCTGAGCATCTTCTCTACACAAGTGACAGATTCAGTGTATTACTGTGCCCTGACAGCCACAGTGACAAGAAACACAAACACACTGTAGAAAAACCTGACCACAGCCAACATCACACACGTGTTTGCACAGAAGTAATGTGTGAGGGAGGAGTTTAATGTTTCGTACTGCAAACTTCATACAAAGAAAATCAGAGAAGACACTGACATCGTGTAATACAGTCACTGAATCTCTACTGAACAATGTTGATCATCTCTTTTGTTTTAATATTTACCTTCAGCTACTGTAAGTATTCTTATGCACCTCATTCTTACTAAAATTTTGATTAAAAATGTGTTTGAATGCAAATCTGTAATTGATCAATTGTAATCTATTGCCTATTTTTTCATGTCTGTGCAGGTGAAGCTAATGTGAATCCTATCAGACCAGACAACACATCTGTGTCTATAACTGAAGGACACAACATCTCTCTGTCCTGTAAATATGATGGATCAGCTAACAGTTTTCACTGGTACCGACAGACGTCTGGATCAACACCAGACTTTCTAGTGCTTATTATAGAGTCCTCTAAACATATCACCAAATCTACTCCACCTCAAGCACATATGAGCATCAGACTTCATACTAAACAAGTGTATCTGGAGATCTCCTCTGTTAAAGTCACAGACTCTGCTCTGTATTACTGCGCCCTGCAGCCCACAGTGACAGAAAACACAACAACACTCTATAAAAACTACATCTACAGTGAAGGAAATAAGTATTTGATCCCCTGCTGATTTTGTAAGCTTCCCTGCTTTACAACGAAATGAAGGGTCTATATTTTTGATGATAGGTTTATCTTAACTGATAGAGACAGAATATAAAAAATCAGGGGGAAAAAATGATATGCTGGTTATGAATTGATTTGCATTTCAGTTAGTGAATGAGTATTTGATCCCCTACCAACTAGCAAGAAGTCTTTCTCCTCAGATTGGTTATGTGCCTGTATAGACCACACATTAGTCCTGTCACTTTAAGAAAGTACTCCTAAATCAGCTTGTTATGTATATAAAGATGCATGCCAACAGAATCTGTATCTTCCGTTTAACCTCTCCACCATCATGGTCCAGACCAAATAGGTTTTAACGGATGTCAGGGACAAGATTGTAGACCTGCACAAACTTTGAATAGGCTACAGACAGAAGCTTGGTAAGAAGGAGACAACTGATGGTGCGATTATTGGGAAATAGAAGAAATTCAAAATAACTATCAAATGCCCTTGATCTGGAGATCCCTGCAAGATTTCCTCAATAGGGTAAAGATGATCATGAGAAAGGTTCAAGATCAGCCCAGAACTACACAGAAGAAGCCTGTTAATGATTTCAAGACAGTTGGAAACACAGTTAGCAAGCAAACCATTGGTAACACGCTTTGCCATGATAGATTGAAATCCTGAAGCACCCGCAATGTCCTCCTGCCCAGGAAGGCCCGTCTGGTTCGTCTGAAGTTTGCCTATAAACATCAAAATGATTCAGAAAAGGCTTTGGTGAAAGTGCTGGCACTGCTGTGAGACCAAAATTGACTCCTGTGTTTGTAAGGAGAGAAATGTTGACTATGAGCCCAAGAACATCATCCTTACAGAGAAGTACAGTGTTGGAAACATTCTGCTTTTGGGCTTTTTATATGTGTTTATATCTTTTGTTTAAACAGAGAACGTTGATGCAGATGTGTTGACGTCATTCTTCAAAAACATGTTTTGGCGGTCAGGTAAGTGATGTTTATAAAGGAGTAAATGAAGTGAGCGTTGTTAGCTGAAGGGAAAGGAATTGCAGACGACAAGCGAACTGCCTTCATTCTAAAGTTGTGAGAGAAATACTGTGTATTTTTTTTAAATGAATTAATATTAGCTAATAAATACAAAATTACATTTACTATGAATATTATACTAAATATAATACTTAATTCTATGCCCAAACACATGTTCAGTGTGGAAATTGATTGCTTGTCTTGGGACACACATGACAGTTCACACCATTAGTGATCCTTCACATGTCTTAATGAAAATATACACATAAGTGAAGATAAAAAATTGTAAGTCCTCATCCTCATTTTATTTCTTACTCTCCATTCTTGCATAAGAAATAAACCATCAACACAAATTCGTCTTCCTCCAGGAGGTGGAGCTGTCAGATTAGTTTGTAAAACAGCACACAGATATAAACTCTGAGACATATTCTGTAGTAGAAACTATAGATCTTGACTCAATGTGTTTCTGTCAGTTATTAGTAAAGATGCTGCTCTTTATCCTGATGATTCTTTCTCTTTTTAAAGGTTAGTGAAATACAATCATATTTTAAAAATAGAAAATATACAAATGTGAGTCTTATTTGTTAATAATCTAATATTTGACTGATTGTAGTTCATTATTTATGGTGTTTTTTAACAGAGAATATTGATGCAGATGTGTTGACGCCCTTCTTAACAGAGAAACACGTTTTGGAAGGAGAAAACTTGACACTGTCCTGCAACTACACTAGCTATGTCAATAATTTTCAGTGGTACCATCAGTATCGCAGATCCAAACCTGAGTTTCTCATTCTTCACACTGAGCTCAGTGGTCAGTCAGAGTTTGGTCTGTATGCCGCGGCTGATAAAGAAGTCAAACGTATGGATCTGAGCATCTTCTCTACACAAGTGACAGATTCAGTGTATTACTGTGCCCTGACAGCCACAGTGACAACAAACACACTGTAGAAAAACCTGACCACAGCCAACATCACACACATGTTTGCACAGAAGTAATGTGTGAGGGAGGAGTTTAATGTTTCGTACTGCAAACTTCATACAAAGAAAATCAGAGAAAACACTGACATCGTGTAATAGAGTCACTGAATCTCTACTGAACAATGTTGATCATCTCTTTTGTTTTAATATTTACCTTCAGCTACTGTAAGTATTCTTATGCACCTCATTCTTACTAAAATATTGATTAAAAATGTGTTTGAATGCAAATCTGTAATTGATCAATTGTAATCTATTGCCTATTTTTTCATGTCTGTGCAGGTGAAGCTAATGTGAGTCCTATCAGACCAGACAACACATCTGTGTCTATAACTGAAGGACACAACATCTCTCTGTCCTGTACATATGATGGATCAGCTTACAGTCTTCACTGGTACCGGCAGACGTCTGGATCAATACCAGAGTTTCTAGTGCTTATTATTAAGTCAACTCAAACTGTCGTACCTGCCACTCCACCTCAAGCACATATGAGCATCAGACTTCATGATAAACAAGTGTATCTGGAGATCTCCTCTGCTAAAGTCACAGACTCTGATCTGTATTACTGCACCCTGCAGCCCACAGTGACACAAAACACAACAACACTCTACAAAAACCACATGTACTCTTGATTGTAACTTAATGCATTCGTAATATTTTTAAGAAGAACCACCTTTCTCCATATGTCGTTTCATTTTCTATACTAGGCAATATTATATTTTTTTAGACAAGGCTTTGGCACATATAGTCGTTTACCATTTATGGAGAGGTTGTGTCCCTTTGTGCCACAGTCTTTTTCCTCATTCATTTAGTGCGCATTTATTTTTCTCCCTATGAACTATGGTTTTAATAATATTAAACACATTCTTGTCAATCGGTTTTAAATGCTTTAATAAAAAGACTATAATTAACAATTAAAATTGTTATGTTATACACTTTTCTAAGACAAGTACACATACACACAGTAATACAGTAAACACACCGGTCCACGCAACAAAATAAAATTACAGTAGTTTAAGCAAAGGGTTTTTTGAATGTTTCATATACTTTACATCTACAGACACGGTATTAAATGAAACAAATACAGATATAACTTTCATTCATTAAAGATCACAGGTGTGTATCTCAAATACAAGATCTGCCAGAAGGTGAAGCTCTGTGAATCATTTGAGTCCATGTATCACATCTGAAGCTTTACACAGAGCAGACACTTAAATATATATTTACTCTTTAAGGTTCTTAACAAATCAGAAACATATTTTATATTTTGAAATGCTTTGATTTGTTCAATCACAAATGATGAATTCAATTGTTTGTTTGTTTAAACAGAGAACGTTGATGCAGATGTGTTGAGGGCATTCTTTCTCAAGTCAAGTAGTGATGTTGAAAGGAGTAAATGAAGTGGGCGGTGTTAGCTGAAGGGAAAGGAATTGTAGACAACAAGCGTCTTCCTTCATTCTAAAGTTGTGAAAGAAATACTGTGTCACTTCTCAATAAATAAATCTAAAAAAACAATGCTGCTGCTCTTTCTGTTCATCGTTTTCAACTATTTTGGTAAGAGATGTATTTGATTTGGTTTCGAATGGTTTATTATTGTAGTTCTTGCTTTCATTTCATCAATGTTTAACATTTACAGGTGAAACTACACAGAATGCCATTGAACCAGATAACAGCACCATGTTTTCAATGGAGGATGATTATGTTACTTTATCATGTAAATATTCTGGATCAGTATACAGTTTGCTCTGGTACCACCAAAAACCAGGATCCAGTCTGGAGTTTCTAACAATGATTGATGAATCTTCTGAATATGTGACCGAAGCCAATCCACCTCATCCGCGTATGTCAATCAAACTATATAAAACACAGAAACGTGTTACACTTGAAATATCTTCCACAGCAGTGAGAGATTCTGCAGTGTATTATTGTGCTCTGAGGCCCACAGTAACAGGAAACACATGTGAACTGTACAAAAACCTACGAAATCTCTTTGCAACATACAGAATTTCAAATAAACTGTGTATTTTGTGAAGTGTCTTGAGTTTTTTTTCAGTGTACTACTGCGCTCCCACATAAGGAGTGGACTGCGTGAAAGAACCATTTTGAAGATAAATCAGACATCCCCCCATCTAGCAAGTTTTCCTTCCACACTTGTGGACCACAACATGGTGGTTTCTGGCTAAGTATCTATCCCAGATCTGATCCACACATTGATTCACTTCAAAAAAAGAATCATTCACTCAACTTGACTCATCTGAACAGCATCATCTTGCTATTGACAAAATCTCATCAGAGGAGAATTATACATCTGGACAAACACCATTACCATCTTCAATTTTTACAGACACCACCTTATCTTTATTTCATATGTGTATTAAAGATCTTAAAATGTACAGATGTTTATGTTTTTTAAATGTTTTGTCACTGTAGTCACTATAGTGATCAGTGTTGGTTATAGTTTAAGTTCTTTGCTCTTGTGTCTTCTGTAAAGGTCTCTGTGTTTAATTCTCGTCTGCTGAGATCCTGACTGATTTAATGTGCTCATAAGGTTGTCTGACTATAAGACAGTCAACAGTTTTTGTATTTTCTGTACTTTTCTTTAAATATTCTGTTTCTCAACAGCAAATGTTCATGTTGTATATGTACGACGGCGTTTTAGTGCCACGTAAAAAAAAAAAAAAGATTTCGAGAATAAAGTCGAAATGTTACGAAAATAAAGTCGAAATGTTACGAGAATAAAGTCGAAATGTTTCGAGAATGAAGTCGAAATGTTTCGAGAATAAAGTCGAAATGTTACGAGAATAAAGTCAAAATGTTACGAGAATAAAGTCGAAATGTTACGAGATTAAAGTCGAAATGTTACGAGAATAAAGTCGAAATGTTACGAAAATAAAGTCGAAATGTTACGAGAATAAAGTCGAAATGTTTCGAGAATGAAGTCGAAATGTTTCGAGAATAAAGTCGAAATGTTACGAGAATAAAGTCAAAATGTTACGAGAATAAAGTCGAAATGTTTCGAGAATAAAGTCGAAATGTTACGATAAAAAAGTAGAAATGTTACGAGAATAAAGTCGAAATGTTACGAGATTAAAGTCGAAATGTTACGAGAATAAAGTCGAAATGTTACGAGATTAAAGTCGAAATGTTTCGAGAATAAAGTCGAAATGTTACGAGAATAAAGTCGAAATGTTACGAGATTAAAGTCGAAATGTTACGAGAATAAAGTCGAAATGTTACGAGATTAAAGTCGAAATGTTTCGAGAATAAAGTCGAAATGTTTCGAGAATAAAGTCGAAATGCTACGAGAATAAAGTCGAAATGCTACGAGAATAAAGTCGAAAAGTTACGCGAATAAAGTCGAAATGTTACGAGAATAAAGTCGAAATGTTACGAGATTAAAGTCGAAATGTTACGAGAATAAAGTCGAAATGTTACGATAAAAAGTAGAAATGTTACGAGAATAAAGTCGAAATGTTTCGAGAATAAAGTCGAAATGCTACGAGATTAAAGTCGAAATGTTACGCGAATAAAGTCGAAATGTTACGAGATTAAAGTCGAAATGTTACGAGAATAAAGTCGAAATGTTACGAGAATAAAGTCGAAATGTTACGAGAATAAAGTCGAAATGTTACGAGAATAAAGTCGAAATGTTACGAGAATAAAGTCGAAATGTTTCGAGAATAAAGTCGAAATGTTACGATAAAAAAGTAGAAATGTTACGAGAATAAAGTCGAAATGTTACGATAAAAAAGTAGAAATGTTACGAGAATAAAGTCGAAATGTTACGAGAATAAAGTCGAAATGTTACGATAAAAAAGTAGAAATGTTACGAGAATAAAGTCGAAATGTTTCGAGAATAAAGTCGAAATGTTACGAGAATAAAGTCGAAATGTTACGAGAATAAAGTCGAAATGTTACGAGAAAAAAGTAGAAATGTTACGATAATAAAGTGGAAATGTTACGAGAAAAAAGTAGAAATGTTACGATAATAAAGTCGAAATGTTACGAGAATAAAGTCGAAATGTTACGATAAAAAAGTAGAAATGTTACGAGAATAAAGTAGAAATGTTACGAGAATAAAGTCGAAATGTTACGATAAAAAAGTAGAAATGTTAGAGAATAAAGTCGAAATTTTTCGAGAATAAAGTCGAAATGTTACGAGAATAAAGTCGAAATGTTACGAGAATAAAGTCGAAATGTTTCGAGAATAAAGTCGAAATGTTACGAGAAAAAAGTAGAAATGTTACGATAATAAAGTGGAAATGTTACTAGAATAAACTCGCAGTAATACGAGAATAAACTCGTAATATTTTGAGAAAAATAACAGAATTGCTAGAAACAATGGCTGTACTTCAGCGGGGGTCCCAACGCGTTGTGACATATGGATTCATATGATAAACCGAAGCAATTGAAATAGAATACAAACATTGAAATATTAAAACAATGCTTGATTACCTAATGTACAAAAATCTGGTTGCATCAAGATTATAAAAGACACGATCCTTAAGGATTTATAAAAATGTACAAATGTGAAATATAGAGGTTTTAAAAATGACTGCTGGTGTTTGAAAGGCCTTCCGAACTAACTCACTGGTTCAGATGACGTGCTTAAACATAACTTAAAACTCTTAAAATACAACATTCACGTAAACAAAATACGTTTTTACGACGAGTTTATTTCGTAACATTTCGACTTTATTCTCGTAACATTTCGACTTTAATCTCGTAATTTCGACTTTATTCTCGTAACATTTCGATTTTAATCTCGTAACATTTCGACTTTAATCTCGTAACATTTCGACTTTAATCTCGTAACATTTCGACTTTAATCTCGTAACATTTCGACTTTAATCTCGTAACATTTCGATTTTATTCTCGTAACATTTCGACTTTAATCTCGTAACATTTCGACTTTAATCTCGTAACATTTCGATTTTAATCTCGTAACATTTCGATTTTATTCTCGTAACATTTCGACTTTATTCTCGTAACTTGTCGACTTTCTCGAAATCTTTTTTTTTTTTTTACGTGGCACTAAAACGCCGTCGTAGGACCCCAATGCAGCTTAATTAATATATTATTAATAAAATAATCCAGTGTCAGGTAACGCTTTGGAACAAACAATACTGATTAGTGTATAACGGTTTATATAGTGATTTGGTGATAGTAATCAGTAAACAGGTGTAGTAATCAGAGGGGATCTTGGGAAATGGAGTCCAGGGTGAATCAGTCAATGTGGTGTGTGGCGATCTCTGGTGGCAGGGAACGGATATGAGTTCATCCTTTATGGGTTAATCATCACCAAATTATCTAAATCAACACTTTATAGACTGTGTAGTGGGCACTCATACAGACACTGAGCAGTGTTCATTTGCTTTCTCATTTAACTCAGGCAAAACATCAAGATTACGGTTTTCAGATTATTTAAATGAGTCAAGGTAAGTGAATTAAATCTTCAGTTTAGTTTCTCCTTCAATTTACACAAAGTGGGCAACATCTGGGCCACAGCGTTTTATACAATAATTTCTGGGCCAAATCCGGGCACACAGGCATGCATTTGACAAATGTCAAGGCTTAAATCAATTATTTGTGTTTAACGATTAATAAAAACACATTATTTGATTAAATTATACTTTAATGTATTTGTGCATGCATTGATTGTTTTTATTTAGTGTATTACAGGTCTGTTTTTCTGTTTTATTTCGTTATGCTTGGTTGCTCGTGCAAACTGTCCTTGTCTATCCTTTAGGCTTTCTCTCCATCCGACTTGTAAACTATACATTGCTCGTTGATGTTGCAAAAGAAGGTCAACAGCGCCATCTGCTGTTTCACAGACTGGCGTGCAGGAGTGTGTCATCAAACAACCTAAGTTGCGTATACTATTTATTGTTTGTTTAACCGAAACCAAGGGTTTTAATTCTTACAGTATAATCATTCAACACTTATTAAGCTCACTTTAAATCGCAAGTTTACTGTCAAGATATCCAATATATAAAAATGGCAAAACATCGCGATGTCTTTATAAACTACTTTGTAGGCATAAAATGTAATATAGTGCCTAATACGATGTTAAAGTAGGTCGGAACGTAATATTCAGAAACGAAAAAAAAATGCGTGTTATTTTACACACATCTTTTACATTTTGCAGTATATTAGCATACTGTAATTTTTCTTTTTTATCTCAAAAACAAGTGACAATTGCATTACGTAGGCCTATGGATTAAATACTAATTCAGTTTTTTTTATAACGTTAAAACGTGAAAGTTGCTTATTGTACGTAATTCACCAATTGTATTTACTTCATATTTTTTTAAGTAAATAAAAAACATTATGCAAACTCAATTACTGAAGCAAAACTCTAAATAAGTTTCAAGAATTTGTTAATAGAGCGATTCATTCCTTCAATATATGGTTAACAACTAAATAGTGATCAAGTTTAATTATTAATTGTTTTCCTAGTGAATGGTGATTATAACTATGTGTATGTTAAAGCCACAATACGGAAATAATTTTGTCATGAAATATCCAAAAATCACTTGCACAGTGTGATATATTTCATGCAGTTGTGTGCTTACATTATCCCAAATGTTCCCAAAAGTGTGCAAATCCAGAGAAATTCTATTTAAAATAATTGCCCGTCCCTTGTCACCCTTGTTGCATATCAGTGACTTAATATGCGGTGTTCCGCACTAACCTCAGTTTCCGGTTGTAGAAACTACGGCAACACGCAAATGCGTTAAAGTGGTTATACAGCATCAGGGACTCAGTATCTGTTGATCTGTTATTATGGATCACAGTTACTCTTTGGCGAGTAAACCCCAAAAAGTGTAAACGTAGGCAGAAGGAGGCAAGCGGGCTTATGGACAAACGAAGAAATAAAACAAGGATTATTATCGGCGTGGCGTTTTCTAAATGGAGAGATCTTCGCATGTGTTTGAATAGACAGGTAAGCACTTTTTAATTGTCCACGAAATACTCATGCACAGAGTATTTGAATAGTTATGAATGCAGTAACCCTATGAAATACAGTATATGTAGCACAAAAATATGTAGCCAATAGCGTTACTTGTAAATGCTGTGGGTTCCAATTAACTTTTTAAAGGACGACTGTATGACTGTTTTAAACATGTAAAACTGTGTAGCATTGCGCTACCAAATCAATAGACAAAGTCCAATATAAGTCACGGCTAATGTAGCATTACATTACACGTTTCTTGCAGCTAATTCATTACCATTAATTCAAATCAAATTAATTAATTACCTCGTCGGTCGATCTATTTACGCCTCTGGATGGTAAGAACGACATTTCCCATAATTCCACTCTCTTATATAGCGTGATTAAGCTTCGCCTTTTGTTGTTGTTTTGAAAGTGCGCCATCTAGCGGTCCAAATATTCCATAGTGTGGCTTTAATTTAGCAAGAAGATCGTATGCTGTATAAATAACGCAGCTGGATTGGTTACTGGTTTCATAAGACCCTTATGATAAGGGATAAGTGCATAATACTCTAAAACAGTTTTGTTTAAACAACACATTTTATGTTCAGTGAAGGACAACATATGCATGTATTACAACACATGTTGTGTTACTTTTAACACAAATCATGTTTTCATTTTCATTTAATCACACACATTCAACACAGCTAAAATAAACATCATAATGTTTAATAGCATATCACAAACAATGTGTTAAAAATGAACACATCCTCTTTAACCGGGAACATTAATTTAAACATTTTATTTGTTTGTTTGTTTGAACGATACATTTCATAAGTTTCTAAATTTCTATATAAGCATTTTGGGTGCAACGCTAACAATATTGATGCACAAACAAGTGTTCAGATTCTTCCACAACTCATTTCCCATTAATAAGTTGTTCTTCATTTTAAATTTGTTAACCTGCATAATTTTTTGCATAGTAAACGACATAAAGCAAACATGTACTTATTGTTTATTATTTTATTGTCTATAAATCATCAAAGGTTCAATTTTGCAAGTAGACATTAGGGGGCGATACACTCCCACAAAAGGGATGTGTTAATAACACATTGGTTGTGTTATGTGGGCCTAGTTCAGCACATTATGTGTTATTGTGAAATGTTGTGTGAAATAAATGAAGGAGACAACCTAAGCTGTGTTAAAAGTACGTTAAACAAACATTACTGTAAGAAATGTCAAAAGTATTCCAAACAGCAAATAAGTGCAAGTTACGTTTAATGACAGGAGGTCATTAGGTCTGAGGGAAAAGTTGATATTACTCGATTGATGTCTTTTAATTACATTTTTTCTGTAATGTTATTTTATTTATTAAGAATAAAAGTTCAAATTCTGTTTTGTGTGTGTGCATGCGTGTGTGCACGTACGTGTTTGTGTGTGTGTGTTGAGGGGTCACCATGTGCTAGGCTGTGTTGTTTGTTGAAATAAATGTAACCAATAAAAGTTCATCTTTAACTATTAAAAGATTGCTGCAATATTTTGTGTAGTAATAATAATAGATGTCAATGATTCTGGGGGGACGTCTCTGATCAGGCTCTTCACTATGAATACATTTTCTTCTTTTGGAGAAGACAAACCTCTTCTCTGGGTGTATTTTCTTTATACTGTGTTTTCATTTCCCCTGACATCTTGTTTATTTATTTTGAGAAGTTGTCAGTGAGCACAAAAATGTGTCTGTTCTTGAATATTAGTGTACCCTCTCACAAATCGCATTTATTTGTTTCACACAGTGTAAATAGCAATGAAAGCATGTAAATGTAAATAGCATTAAAGACTGTTTGCCCTACATACAGTGTAAACTTAGGCCTACTTTAATAACATGCACAGTCTTAATACAATTGTAGAAAGCAAATGGACAAACATACAAATCAGACTACGTTATATAGCATTAACTACGTGGATCTGTACAGCTTTATCAGCTTTTCTTTCCATGTCTTTTACTAAATATGAAACATTAATGAAGCATGTTTAAATAATGCTGTCCTTTATGTGGATTAAGTAAAGACATCTAATGGTGACAAAGACCTAGTTTTTCTGGACAGGGATCAATCTGAGCCCTTTTAAGGCACATTTTAAAAAGCTACTCAAATGTCACAATTTAAGGTTTACCCCTAACTTAATCTATTCTGTGAAGCCATGTTGAAAACCATGCACATTGCGTTCAGTAAAGTTTTTTTTATAAAATTATTTTTCAACAATTGTTTTTCTCACATGAAACCCATATCAACCATGATAGAGACTGCAGATCAGATATTAAAGACACAACAGGTTTAAGACTTGACAAGCAAGTCTATGACTAATGCAAGGGCGCCATCTAGTGTCTGATTTGAGCTCTTACATATGGTTGTAAATCTAGAATTGCAGTTTTTAAATGCTGTCAATAGGTGTCAGTGTGTACTTATATTTTAGTGTGAAAATGATCTCGACCTGTGCCCTCTATTGGAGGCTTCTGTCACTGTCTTTCACTAGCCAGCAGTTGGACTGATTTACTGAGGAATTAGTCCAAACCACTGATGCATGGCGAAAGTTAAGAGATATGTGCATGACTTGAATGTATTTTGCATATAGTTTGTTGATGTATATATAGTGTTACGTATTATACAATTTTGCTGTGAATAATATACTGAAAATTAAACGAATAGCAATACAGTACCAACCACAACATTGCATTTTTCATTTTAAAAGAGATCTCTCTTTACACATCTAATGTTTCTATTCGTTATATTTTATTATTGATCTAACCTAAATGGCTGGGGTGCATAATATGAAACATGCAAGAAAACCCTTAAAATAAAAAAAAACACATCACATGAATGTATTCCCAATAGGATACTCACATTAATACGATATGTGATTTTATATATTTGATTACTAACATCGTTTAATAACCATTTTTAAACATAAATGTTGCATGGAACCTTTTGGCCTACATGGTGGCATATTATAAGGTTTGCAATAGACCAAAGTCATGCATGTCCTACATTTCTTGCTCTCTTTGCAAGGTGCAAAGTGTGCAAGATGCATCAGTCTTCCTGTCCTCATTTCTGTCACCCACCCACCCACACACACAAAGGCACATGCGCAAACACACACAAACACACATCCTGTCTTGCCTGCAGAAGAGAAGAACAACCGCAGGCGTATGTGACGCGAGCAGGAAGTGAGATGCTGTTTCTTATTTCTGCACAGCGCCCACTTCCTGTGGAAAAAAATAATACTGACATAGAAACTTGTGATACCAATCATCCTACTTACCTACTTTCAGAATGGTGTCAGGGGTTATCTTTAATACCTTAGGTGACTTTTTACAAATATGATGTTGCTGAATTTAATTTTAGATTTTTATAATACGTTAATAATAGAGTTCTTACCGCTATACCATCAGCACAAACACTTTGTTACATTGCATGCAAAAAAGTAATAGTGATGTTATTCTCACGAAAATAAAACTATTGGAAAAAAACTGCTTCGGTTCGTAACAATTTCATTGCACAATGATCCATTTCAAATGCAGTATATTGTTAGAAAGAATAAATTGGTTACACTTTCCTTGAAGCATGTATGTATACTGCATTATAAAAGTAGTTTTAAAGCATTGTAATGCACATTTTAATGCATTGTAATGTCTTATAAATAATTGTTATTACAGTTAATACATTATAACATATGTAACATATAGTAATTGTTACACTTCACATTTTGAATTATAATTCTTTACAACTACATATAATGCATTACTATAAATGCATTATAATGCATTTGACACTTTAATAACTCCTTATAATGCATTATACATACATGCTTCAAGGAAAGTGTTACCAATAAATCTGAAATGCACGTTCAAAGCTGTACTTTTGTAACAATCAGGGGTGGATAATGACACACATTTCCAGTTTGTGTCTGTGTAACTGTTGGAAAAGAGTGTCGGACTTTTTCCGTGTACATGGTTTTTCAATATGTGTGTTTTTCGTTTTTACATTTCTTTCTTCGTTTAAAGGTCACAAGATGCACAGTTACGTGTAATCCACCTACAGTCCTTTATGAGTCTTATTCAGTTGCCTTATTCCACTTTAACATGACAGTTTATGTCTGTAGACGGGAATAGCACTTTAGATACTGTCACATGACAAACAAAAAACATGTTTATGAAAGCGTGTTTATTTTTTAAATGGTCAGCAGTAGACAACTCGTTTTTAAATGTTTTTGCTCTATTTGTGCCACTGATGTTGCTTATGTTTTCAATTACTTGCAATCTGTTTTCTCAACTCCTAATACTGTAAATTACACAATTTATAAATGATTGGTAATCCATCCAACTACTGAGGATCTAAAGACAACTAACCTTGAGTGTTTGAAAATGTTTGAAAACACTTCTTTTAAAAGTAGCTACAGTAACGCGTTGTAATGGTTCGAATAATGGTTTGCTCTTTGCATATTTGACATTTACATTTAGTCATTTAGCAGACGCTTTTAGCCAAAGCGACTTACAGAGAGTTCAGGGAGCAATAAGTGATATTTCATACAGGAGCAATAATACAATAGCTGCTAATACAAAGTTACTTTTTTTAATTACGACATCATTTTTTCAATTTTCCATTTTTTTTAGTTTGTAAGGCTGCTCTCCAATCTACCCATCGGTCATTGGACAGATGAAAGTCTAGATGTGACTGATGATGATGACGTGTCCTATGAATTCCTGTATTACTGTAACTACAGGAATATTACCCATGTCATACATGAACTATAACATCCTCAGGCAAGATTTTTCTGAGGATTCATGTTTTTTATTGCTCCGAACAAAACAAGATTTTCCCCTTTCACGTCGTGCACATTTAAAGAGGTGGGAGTGCATAGGATGATGCACTTGTGTAGTTGATGTGCAACTATGGCATTAAAACCCATGCCTACAAGAAATGATTTCTGACCTCTGTGCATAGATGAGTTCACCCAAAAATAAAAATTGGGTGATGTCATTTCAAACCGTATTACTTTTTATATTCTGCAGGCCACAAAAGAAGATATTTTGAAGAATGTTTGAAGAACGCTGACGGTGTTGGTAACCATTGTTCCCTTACCAACATTCTCCAATATATCTTCTTTTATGGCCTGAAGAATATTAAAATTCATACGGGTTTGAAGTCTCAAGAGATGATGACCGAATTTTCATTTCTGGATGATCTACTGCTGACGTCGTCCTTTATCTGTTGCTCATGTTTACTTGCTCATGCCGAAAAAAAAAACATGAGTTCAATAGCTGTGACAAGGTGGTACTTGAACATTCAGATTTGATCTTTAAAAGTGCTACATGGGCTTAAAAGTGTGAGAACTGGTGTACAGAGGTCTAATCACATGATCATACCTCTTTTCTAGGCTACTGTTGAGTAGAAACCGGATGTCCTGCCCATAAATGTTGTTTATTATATGTGAAAATTTGTCTTTTAGGAAATGTGTATAATGAGGTCATCCTGACATCATGTAGTGTGGACTGTTTTTAAGGTCACAAGGCAAAAGTGTTCACCGCTGTGTGCTACAGGGGTAAACCCTGCAGTACATACCGTACCTTCCTTAAAGACAACGACGCGGGTCTATCTGTACTCAGGGTGTCATCAGCTAATCTTAAAAAGATACAAACTAGATTTCTAAAATTAAAACTGTATGTAGCTCTTTGACTTACATTTTGTGCTTTTGCGATCACGAATGTTTTAAAACAAGCGAAGCTTAAAACTGAACTTAGAATATGCACAGCAACAAATATTTAAGATTATACACCATTAGAAATAGGATGCAGAAGCTGTCACTGGGGCGGTACCCTTGAAAAGATACACTTTTCACCTGAAGGTGCATAGAAGCACACATCATAGTTGCATATTGGCACCGAATGAATACATATCTGTACCTAAACGTTGAAATAAAAACACTTCATACACAACCAACCTTTAATAACCTTAATACTACCGTTAACATGCATTTTCATTGCATTGCAAAATGTTAGAATGTTTAAAATACCTTCATTTTGATTTGTTCAAATTTGGATTCAATAAAATGATGACACAGAAAAACATCAACAGGAAGTGTGGGTGATTTTGTTTGCGTGGAAAACAGGTGCTGTGGATGTGGGCTCTGAGCGGTGAGTCGATGTCTGTGTGGGGTGTACAGACATAGACCTGACAGCTGACATCTTGAGAGCTCGGTTTTCCGCTTCACACGCCTCTGGTTTCTAACCATGGAAAACACAAGGCACTTCCCGGATGAGGGGGACAAGTTTAGAAAAAGGCGGGTTCATTTTTTTGCGTTTTTTTACAGATGTTTTTTATTTGTTTACTCATACTCTAAGCCTGGTTTCACATAAATGAACTAGTTCATCGACCACAAACTGCAGCAAATTTCACGTTTGCAATTGTTTTATTCACAGACTCAAGCAATTATTATTTTGCATAAACTGATATACTATGTACAGTATTTTTGTAAACGCTGTCTGTACACATAATAATGTTTTGCTCTCCAAAGTTTAGCGCTCTGCAGTCTGCACTTATGACATTATACAACGATTAAAAATGAAAGAAAAAGTATTTGACTTCTTCAAAAATGTGTTTACTGCATTGCACGTGCAAACATATACAGTTCAGTTGGAGCTGTTAAAAATAAGTCAAAAGACCAAGAATGAAGAACATCCTGGTTACTGTCCTACGTGGAATTTATAACACATATTGAAATACTTTTTCACTGGAGTGGATTTTTTACAGTTAATTTTTTAAATATGATCAAAAACTGTAAAATTACGAAAAAAGACAACAAATTTACAGGAAAAACAGGAAATTAATGTATTACACATTCTTATACTGTATCTTGCAACTTTACAGGAAAAAACTTTATTTTACGGTATATTTCTATCAATCCAAGCTGAGATAAAATCTATTTTTTACATATATTTTTCTACAGTGTAAAGTAATACAATAATATTCTATATCATTAAAGACTATGCAAAAGCAAAAAAAATGATTTCTTGAATAGCTGTTCATTGCAGTGACCTCTGTCCTTGAAAGGGTTAAATACTGTGAACTTCCATAAGAAAAAGAGCATTTGCTTCATGAACTCATTGTGCACACTTGTCTGTAGATATGGGTCAAGCGTGTTTAATTACATCCAGATACTTTACAAGCACAACACATGCACACAATTGTGATAAAGAATACATTTTTCTCATAAAGGTGCACTGCAATTACACCTACAGAAATATTAAGTGAGTACATATTTTCACTTATCTGCATGTCACATCTTAACCCAATTAAATGAACCGATACACAGACTCATTCTCAGAAAAGTGAGAGAAACCATCCACGTATGTTTTAGTGATTGGTTTAAGACCTCAGTCTGGATACATAGCTGTCAATCTGTCCAGTCATTCAGATTGAAAGATTGAAATGAATTTATGTGCACGATAGCATCATGCAGTTGTTTGGGTTTATTTCTACCTGAAATACCCTTACACACAGTAAAAGTCCATTTTATGGGGATAACCCTTAATGAAGTTAAGTCAGTCATGTTAAATAATATATAAAATAATAAAGGAAAACATAGATTTTGATGTTCCTACCAGACACATTTTGTAGATTTCTGGACAAAACTTTCTATAGTTGAACAATTAAACAATTTAAAAAAAGATAATCAACCGTAAATATAAAGTAAACATCTGAAAATGATCTGAAATAAATAAATGAATGTACTCATTTTAAAGCATTCTTTGTGTTCTCTTATTTATGAGTTGTTTTCAATATATGTTGTGTTGATTTTTAACACAGACTGACACAAGACATTAATGAGTTATTTTTAACACAACTGTTTTCAGAGTGTATTATGAGTAAAGTGAATATTACATGGGTCTGAAAGGGAACAACACTCATAAACCACTGCAATATACACTCACCTAAAGGATTATTAGGAACACCTGTTCAATTTCTCATTAATGCAATTGTGGTGGTGGTGTAATGGTGTGGGGGATGTTCTCTTGGCACACTTTAGGCCCCTTAGTGCCAATTGGGCATCGTTTAAATGCCACGGCCTACCTGAGCATTGTTTCTGACCATGTCCATCCCTTTATGACCACCATGTACCCATCCTCTGATGGCTACTTCCAGCAGGATAATGCACCACGTCACAAAGCTCGAATCAATTCAAATTGGTTTCTTGAACATGACAATGAGTTCACTCTACTAAAATGGCCCCCACAGTCACCAGATCTCAACCCAACAGAGCATCTTTGGCATGTGGTGGAACGGGAGCTTCATGCATCCCACAAATCTCCATCAACTGCAAGAGTCTATCCTATCAATATGGGCCAACATTTCTAAAGAATGCTTTCAGCACCTTGTTGAATCAATGCCACGTAGAATTAAGGCAGTTCTGAAGGCGAAAGGGGGTGAAACACAGTATTAGTATGGTGCTCCTAATAATCCTTTAGGTGAGTGTATATTCTGCTGTTATTATTTTTACGCAGTTAAATCTTTTGTTCTTACTCCAGGTCTTGTTTAGTTATCTGTAAGTGGATTTAGGGAAAGCCCCATTACGCCATGTGCACATGGAAACGTGAAGGAGACACAGTGGACAGTATCGAGTATGGGGTATCTCACATTTATATTATGTATTTATTCATCTGGTGGGTTTTTAACCGAAGCTTGTTGAGACTGTCCCTTATCAAGATTGTGTGCCTACCTGGAAACAATCCTACTTATTAACCTGTGCATTCAGTTTAAGTGATACTTTACCCAAAAAGTCTGTCATTATTTATGAATGTCCCTGTCATTTCATGCCCTTGTCATTTCAAACCTGCATTACTTGCTTTTTTCTCCAGAAGACAAAAGAAGGTTTTTTGAAGAATGTTGTTAACCAAGCCACGGCAGTACACGGTGTACATCTGTCTGCAACAAATATAAAAATTCAGATCAAATCATTTTAAAATGAATCAATGTTTACAAAGAGTTGTTTAGATTTCTAGATGTCTTATATATTTTTATTTTCTGTTTTAATGCTTAAAGGGGCCACAGTGTAGATCTATGTTTAGGGTTTAGTTTTGGTCTTGCATCAGGTCATCGGGTTGTTTATATTTAAACAGATAAATAAATCTGATAGATAAACCACAGTTTACCATATAGTAACACAACCCTCAGTTCAAGTATAGATGAAAATGTACATAACACACAATAGTGATCTGCCTAACTGAAAGAAATAAAATGTAAGAACTTGTTTATAAAAGTATAGTCACCTGACAAAAGAAACTATAACAATGTTATGAAGCATTGCATGTTCTCATTAGTCATTTTCTGGAGACACTTGAAGAGGAAGTGGCCAGCGTGCACAGTTAGTTTTTTCATTTCAGATGCGTGTAGATTTGAAAGATCAGATCTGTGTTTTCATTTTGAGTGTCAAGTGCGTACAGCAAAGATGATGAATAATTCTGCTGTACCATTGAAACTAAAACAAGACACATCAGAAGAGCCCCAAAAATGTTCTCATTCTCATTTAGTAATTTAAATAATAAAAATCGGTCATTTAAAAAAATAAGCTCTCCACTATTTTCTTACACCATTAAAACCAGAATCAGGTGTTCAAGAGGTTGTCACTTTATAGAACAAAGGGCCGGTTGCATAAAATAGTTTTAGACTAGTCTTACAAGTTAGTTGTCAACCTTTTCTATTAAGACTAGTAAAGTCAGTTGAATAAAACCTTAGAGGGGTCTAATTTAAGATTTATTTAACACAATTTGGCCTACTGGGAAAATCAGGTAGAACCTCTGGATTCAAAAATGGCCTGACTTTGCATTGTGGTATATAGTAGCAAATATTTTAATAAATGGACAATATGAAGAGGAAGAGCTTTCAAAGACAAATAAAATTCACTGGAAGTCTTAAGGGAATGCTGGAGATTTATTTTGTGTACATACAGCATTTGATGGCTTGTGAAAATGACCGATTTACACTACTAATGTTCTCAGTTACTGTAGTCCAAAGATTATTTGCACTGTAGTCAAACATTTTTTCATTTAATTTGTTTTGGCAGCATTGTATTCCTCCAATATGCCAATATTTTCAGCAAAGAGAAGCTGGGTTTAGCGCATCATGTCAGCCATTTTACATTGACTTATTGAGTGTCTTACTTTTTTACTCTTACTAAAAACTATACCATGAGCTTATTTTATGCAACAGTCTTTCTTCATTGACCAATTCTTCAGACTAATTGACTTAAAACCATGGCTATGTATATTCAACACGCCCCTGCGCATGGAGTGCAGGTGGAAGCTGTCTTATAAAAACTTCTCAGGTCTGACGATCCCTTTACTTTGAGGTGTGTAACATCCTCATGCCATGATTTGAAGAGTTCTGTTACCCAAAAAGGTAAAAAAATCGCTGTCACGAACCTTCTCTTGTTCGGTTCCACATTTGTGGAATGATCTGCCTGCTGCTACAAGATCAGCAGATTCTGACGCCATCTTTAAGAATCGGCTGAAAACACATCTCTTCCGTCAGCGCCTGACCGATCATTTCTGATTTCTATATCTTTTCTACAATATCTATAAAATAAAATAGCATGATTAGATTAACTAAACATGGCTCTGTACACTGTAGTAGGCTTTGTGAGACATGTTTTTATGGCTCTTATGCTTTTTGTTGTCCTAATGTTTGACCCAATTGCTTCTATTGTTTACCCAACTTGTAAGTCGCTTTGGATAAAAGCGTCTGCAAAATGACTGAATGTAAATGTAAGGCCTTCAAAAAAAAAGGATTTGGATGCCTATGAGAAAAAGCTACACCACTCCACTGTAAGATAAATCATCTGGTACAGATTGTAAACAAATGCGAATTTGTTCAGGACATTTTGTGCTGTGCCATCAAATTCCTCAAGTGCAGGTCTTCTGAAACAAAGAGATGTCTCCAGGAACCCCATCCTTTCACCAGTGGCTGTTAGTATGTCTCGCAACTGTTGCTGTCAAAGTATTCATCTACAAACAGAAAATGATCACAGAGATTTGTCCAGCATGAGAGGTGTGCAACGAATAAGCAATTTTGATCCAAAAGAATATCAGAGAAACACTTTACCAATGAGAAATGAGGAAAAAGAATAGAGCAAAAATGTGCATTTTATGTTTGACATTTCAACGTTTGAATTTGGGGACCGTGGTGGAAATGCTTTGAATAAGGATGCATCGCAACTTCAGGAAGTGGACCACTTGTATTCATTGATTCAATTCTGCATTATATTATTGTCCTACAGAGCTTAAAGATAATATGAGGCCAGCAGGCTGAAATATGAAGGTACTGCAAACACTAGAAAACCTTATTTGCTCAAAAAAAAGAAATGAGGGGTTTTGGAATGGACTGATCAAAGCTCATGTTGTGGAGGATTTGAAACAGTTGTGCAACTGCAAGAATATTGCATGCAAAATGCAAATTGAAAGAGCAGTTGCAACGATGATGGGTTTAATACACAGGGTGTATACCTCTACATGCATATAAAATAAACACATACCTGTCACAAATTTGTGTTACCGTCAAAAAGATGTTTCTGCTTTGGGGCAATATAAATGTTGAATGAAAGGATTTTCAGATGTTATATCTACTGAAATTTTAGTTAAGTAAATATCTTAAAAGATAATTTTCGACTTGAAACTCTTTCCAATAGGATCTGTACAGTAATAAACAGTATCATGGGCTAAAAATAAATAGTATTATAATAAGGTTTAATCCAATATACTACTAATTCAGGGCCTATAGCCTTTAAACCACTGAATCATTTACATGTTCACCCTAAATATGGCCCCACACATCATCTTAGATGGATGATGAATAAAATTGGAGTAAACAAACACATAGCACATACATATGTGAGAGCTGTCTATGTGCTCCAGGACATGATCATAGGAATATTAGCATTTTTATGTTCCTCACACTGTCCGCTATCCATTAACTTCATTAGAAAGGATATCAAAGCAACTGGTTTGTAGAGATTCAAGTTTCTTTGTGTTGGGGAAGGTTTTGACTGAAAAGGAGATCAAGGTTATTTATTATTTATTATTTATAGTTACATTACTGTTTGCTGTTGTAATACAAAAGTGAGCATACTGTATATAGCTCAGGTGGGTACGGGTACCCAGTTCAACAGACAAGTGAAAAAGTGACTGAACTCTAAAATTATTGCCCCTTATTTTAATTCTATTTCAAAAATATAACATGTCTTCAGGCTAAACCGTCAAAAGAAACACATGATGCATAGCCATTATCTAAAATGACAATCGACAAATGATTGTCAAATGATGGCAACTAAGATTTTTCTTGTTGCATGTTGTCACTTATGAAACATTTGAGTCAGATACTTGGTTAATAACGTCACAGGTGTGTACCTGATTACATACCTATAAGGACAATTATTTTCCACAGTTAGTATCGCTAAAGTGCATTTTACTAAAATATGTATTTTCCATAAATTATATTAGTAATGTATTTATGGGAACAATAGCTTAGAGTTTAACTAGTTGCTTATAAGCATGTATATTGGTTGTAAAGCACATGAATGCCTTATTATTTTAAGTTCCAATTCTCGGTATAAATAAACCATTAACAATAACTTTTACATCAGTAAACTACTAATTTGTTTCTTATTAATAATTAGTAAGGTAGTTGTTATGTAGTAGGTAGGATTAAGGAAGTAGAATATAGTCATGTTAAATATGTGCTTTACGAGCACTTATAAAAAGCAAATATGCTAAAATAGGCATCTAATAAGCAACTAGTTAATAGCGAGAATTGATCCCAATACTAAAGTGTTACCCAAATTTCTTAATTAAACCCAATTTCTAAACCTATAACAACTGCCTTATAAGCAGTAATTAGTTGTTTATTGAGGCAAAAATGATAGTTAATAGCAAGCATATAGTGAGAATTGGACCATAATCCAAAGTGTGACCATAATAAAGCTGCTTTGTATCAGTGCAAAACCGCAATGTAAAAAAAAGGTAAAAAAAACAGAAATTTACTGTAAATAAAAAAAAGCCCTGAAAATAAAAAAAATTGTGTTTTTCTGGTAAATTTGTTGTCTTTTCCTGTAAATTTACAGTTTTGACTATTTAAAAAAATGATGGTTAAAAAATGTTTTAAATTCCGTTTTTTTTTACATTTTAAGTGGAAAATCTGTAAAAGAGAACAGAAAATTATGTATTTTTTAATGTAAATCGCTAAACAAATAAATTTGAATTGAATTATAAACAGACTCTTACAAGAATGTGTCGCTTTCCTGATAAAAAACACGACGAAAGACATGCACTGTACAATACAGCATGCTTCATAAAGAATAAAACCACTAAAAAACAAAAACTGGTTTATATGTAGTTTAATATATATATATTCAAAACAATCATAACTGAACAATCAGAAGGAAGCATGAGTAAACATGTTTGCAAAAGCGATCGCCTTCACTCGGCACAAAGCTTCAGGCATAAATGTCTGAATCCAAATATAATGGCTGACTGACAAAAGGAATTTTTCTCTTAGTAATTTACCGTGAAGTGAATTTTTTTAAACGATTTAAAATCACGTTTACACTCATTACAATAAATTCTAAGCAAGATAACCTAATTTAAACTTTTTAAAGAAAGTTTTTGTACAGAATATACAAAATATTTTGTATAAAATCATAATAAAGAAGATTTATGAACAAAGCTAAAGGCTGCATTAAATCTACTAAATAATAACATGAAATATACATCTACTGTAATGTAAACTATAACAGTTAATACAGTATATAAGACATTCAAACATTTACAGTATTAAAGATCATATACACTAAGATACATCATTATTTATTATTATTTATCAACAACAGTGAAGATCTGATGGGTCTTAAAGATCTGAAATTTGGTCTTTTGTTGAATCCACATGATGAAGTGACTGGGATTCTTTGTGACATCTGAAACACAAATAACTGATTAATGACAGTTCTTTTTACCAGAAAACATGTTGCATCATTTACTCAGGACATCATAAACTTACTTTAGCTCATCCATGCCTTGACAGTCATCAGGACGTTGAACACAACAGTCTTCAGAAAGAGAATTCTCAGCCAAAAGATGCCCAGTGACATGAAGTTCATCTTTTCATCTGCAGGAGAGATGATTATGATTAGTATTCTACACATGTTCAGTGTGCTATTGTGCTACTGTCAATTTTTAACTCGCTAGGGGTCTTACTATATTAAAATCTTGCAAAAAAGGCAAAACTTACCACTTTCCACTTCACCAGTTTGATCGTACGATCCTTCTTTACAGCCCTCTGAAAGTAGAATAAATCATTTATATAATGCAACCAAATATTTTTACAACAAAACTGAGCTGATAGTCTTTCTACATGTGATCATTCTAACCTGTTTCTCTGCACCTCTCTCCAGTTCCCCAGGCAAAGGCACTGTAGGTCTTTTCACCATCATATCGCACAGAAATGTTGTGGTCGCTGAATGCCTGTTGCCCGTACATGGCATCATGTTTCGTGAAGTCCGTTGCCAAACATGAGTCATTAACCTTGTAAATGGACGGCTTTCTTTCCTCTTCTGCAAAACAGAAAAATTCAAAATACATTAGTTTGGCAGACCAAAACATTTAGGGAGGAGGTTTCGCAGTATTTTGATCAAATTCATTGTAATCTTTTCATGTTAGGTAGAAATAAAGCATTGTTGCAAGTACACAAGAAACCTACAACTATGTTAGCAGGCATTACAACAAGTGTATTACTCTGAATTATTTTATTCTGGCTGGTCAGTTGCGACACTATACAGTATAATATTCCCAGATGAAACAGCCCAAACCCTGTCGGGGTTTAACAACAACTTGTTATACTTCATCCGATTATGTAACGATTGTTTGTGTGTATTAAATAGAAATTATGATATGAGATATTCTTACTTCAAAACCTGACTGAAGAACTGATTTTTCAGGCACACACACTGCCGCCTCATCTCAAAAACCCATTCACACTTTCAGGTTTCAGTTCTTCCATTTATATTTAGTTGATTTATTTACATCTACTACATATACGCATATTGCAGATGCTTTTATCCAAGGCAACGTACATTGCATTATACTATACATTTAGTTTCTGAGTTATCCCTTTGTGATGCCTGGGATCGAACCCATGACCTTGGCGTTGCTAAAGACATGCTCTTAGTTTAGTTCAAACAAGTAATATATTAATATTTTTCTAGTACTAGTTTCAATCCTTATGTTTCATTTCATATAATACAACGCTATGCCGTTAGCAATAACGCCAATACATAGCTAGCTGTGCACGAACTAAAAAAGGATGGTTGAAAATGAAAGTTTCTTTTAAAATATAGGCCAGATATCAGTTAAATGCAACTTAAGTGTGGTTGAAATTATTTTCCTATTAGTTTAAAACTAACTGCCTTTTGTGCGTTTTGCCTATTGTTTGTTTTATTATTTTCCGTAATTGACAAGACTACGATTAGCCATCTTCCACCTTGTCTCCAACAAAGACGATTTGAATAATAAAATACATTATACCATGGTCTGTTTGAATGCTGGATTCTGATTGGCTTGAAGGTGTGCATTAAAAGCCTTTAACCCACGGGTAGCTCCACTCAGTGTGATTACAATTAAAACTAACTGACAAAATAACCGTAATTTTCACCTGTGTGATCTAAAATCACACTGAAAACATCAATAAAAGCTTTAACTAGCGGGATAATCCACGCTTCGTGTCGGGTGGCACTTCGCCTCCCTTCATGCATTAAATTCCGTTAATGCACGGTTAGCCGAGGATTATCCCTTACATATACTATGCAATATGATTTTATAACGATTAAAAACGGTAACAAAAGAAGCATATAACAGAACATTAATACCCGTTTAAAGGGTGTACATGTGACGATGTTAAGTGGATCAGTTCTGCTTAAATTCATTTGTTAAATTAATTGTTGAATAATTCATTTTTTTATCGCTGTTATTTATCTGCTGATTCAATTATTTTTGAAAGTGGTTAAGATTTTACTTACTTGCCGCACATACAAGCGAGTTCCCTTAGCAAATATGATTTTGTCAATAGTTCCAGTCACACAGTGACTGTCTGTGTTATAAATATTCCCATGACAAGAAAATCAAACATGCAATGTTTTGTTTTAATGTTATGTAAAATGCAGCGCTTACGTTTGCGATCATTTCATACTTAAAGATTTTAAAAAAACATTCAAATGTCTACATTAGCAGACAAAGTCTATAGGAACGGCTGTCTTATCACTAAACTAGTGATTAAAATTGTTTTATGTAATAATGTACAGAAATCCAAAACTTACTGGATAGCACCGCGAGAACAGTTCCACGTCCAAATATTACTTTTGCTCTGTTTTGATTCACACACTAACAGATCTCAACACATAATTCTGTCCTCCGGAGTGCTAGCGTATTGGGTAACTTAAGAAACTTTGTTACTAATTTAATTTATTGAACAATGTCGAGTAGAGTCAAAATTTGATGCGGTAAATTTGAATTATTTAACATTTTAAACTGAATTTAATATGGTAATAAAGGAAAATATTGTACTCACTTTGTTGTACATATAATCGTGTTCCCTTTCCAAATATGATTTTGCCTATATTGTTATTCACACAGTGGTTAGTGGTGGTATAAGAACGTTCATGAGCTCGACTGTTAGATGTGACTTTAGTGATAACAATTCGACATCTACAGTAACCTTTTTGGCTAAACGTTTAATAATAATGAGAATTTTTATTAAAGTGGGCCTATTTAATCGTTGATTACAAAGGCATTTTACAAATCCTTTTTTTTTATCATAATAAAAATGGTCTTTGTGATCCAATAAGAAAAAATACTTTGCATTTAATACTGAATTTAAAACAAAGGTCTTATTAACTTACTGCTTTCTACAAGAAGTTTTGTTCCAACGCCGAAGAACATTTTTTGTCCTGCATTCACACAGCCATTGACAATATACTAAAAACTAGTTACGACGAGGTCATGGTTCAATTCTCGGGGGATGCACATAATGATCAAATACACTCAAAGTCAATTTGTATAGAAGTAATCGCTAAATTCAAATACATGTAAAATACAAACCTGTTGACATATTAAGGGTTTAGAATCAAAACTGTCACTGTCTGTCTGTGTTTCTAACTGTTTAGTTCCCGACACTAAAGAATAATTGTTCTCAAAAGTGTAATAGGTCTATTTAAAACTTGAAATGACGCAATGAAATATAATTCGGCACTATACCATCATACAGTTATAGACTCTCAAATCTGTTAATTAATCCCGCCCTCAAAATAACTAATGCTCACCTATAATAATAAAATAATGTGTATGTTTCATTTATAAGATCTATTTATGTAAAGTGTGAAAACTGAGCCTCACTTACTTGAAATAACGTTTAGCCGAGTACCTTTTCCAAATATTATTTTGAATCCACTTTGAGTCACACAGCTGTTGACCTCATCATATAAACTGGCTGCTTATTTTTGGCTTCCATAATTATGTGAATAATGTCTATTCTTGACATTATTGACTACCAATAATTAAATTATCAGTCTAGTTATTTTATTATTTAAAGGATTTTTTAAGGATGTTATTAGGCGTGTTTACATTAGTGAATTCTCAGTTTTCGAGTCTGTTTAAAATCTATAATTATAGAGAACAGATCTTCCCATCGTGCTATTAAATGTTTTTAACGCCAACATATACTTGAAATACTAAACTAAGGCAATAGTTTTATAAGTAATTTCCATTAAAAGTGATTTTGATGTTAAAGTAAATTAAACTTACTTGCTTGAACGGTAAGTTTGGTCCCGATTCCAAAGAAAATCTTAAATTGGTTATTCACACAGTCATTGATGATGTGCCAAAAACTATCAACTCAGAACCAGCCAACCTCCATTAGACAGCAACTTATTTTCTACTATGATACTTTTTATTTTTATAAAAATCATGTTTCAGGGTACAGTACTCAAAGTGTCCCTCTTTACATCGTCCAATTTATTACTGTTTCTGAATGTGTTTGAGATTGACATTTTAAGAGTTATAATATAGTACCTCCCTCATTTAATACTTGTTTTGTGTCATGTCAACTTCTATTATTATTGTTCTTAGAAACAAAGTTTCTGTTTAAAACATTAAACGTTTTGTTAAACAATATTATCGTCTTCTGGTCTCTTAGCTAGTTTGTCACATAAACAATGCTGCCTAGTTACAATTTAAAACATGTTTACAGTATTTCCACAGTCTATTACTGTTTTTTTTTTTCAAAAAAAGAGCAATAAACTCACTTGATGTTACTGTTAGTGTGGTGCCTCTTCCAAATATGACCTTGTTCCCAACATTCACACATCACTCCAGCTCAGCACATATACCCTCACACCGTGTCTACACCGGACGCAACCGGCGCGATGCGACACGACAAAATACATTAGAAACGAATAAGATTTAGAAATTTCGTCCACACTGGATGTGGCGCGGCAAGATGCTACAAACCCATTAAGAACAAGCAGGTTGTCATGTAGACACGGTGTTAAGATAACTATGGCCAATATGGCCTTCATAATAAATAAAGACTATTAAACTTGATTTGGACTATTAAATAAGAATTTTTCAAAATTGAAAACATTGTTTACTAAATGAACAGAAATACATCATAAATTGATGTTAAAAAATAATCATAATATTCAGTGGTCAATAATATTATCAGAAACTACTCTTATTTTATGCTATTCTAAAACAAACATTCATTTAAACAAAGATGTTTTACATGGATGCATGTAAAATCGAATTATCTGATACTACAGACGACTTACTTGATTGTATAGTGAGTTTTGTTCCTTTAGCAAAATAAAGTCGAATCTGATCATTCACACAGTCATTAACACTGTACCAAGAAGTAACATCTCCGATCATACTGACACTATAGAGATGATAAAAGTGTCTGTGGACTTTATTATTACAATAAGCTCTAATTAATGCATGATTGTTTTCTTTAAAACACGTATGTTTTTAAAATCTATAAAAAATATGTATGCTAACATTTTTTTCTCTTTTACTATCACTAAATGCGTTTTAAGGTGTGATAGCTTCAGATACAAAATGGCCGAAATTATGTGTTGGATTAGTGGAAATAAAAGTTGTATGCCAAGTCTCAGTCACGGCTTAAGGCTAGTCCTGGACTAAAATCAACGATTGAGTTGTCTTAACTTAAGCCCTGACATATCAAATCTATTAGAGCCAATGTTAGCCAAGGCTAAAATATTGCTGCTGTCCTACTAAACCCCCGTATCTCCATATTTCGTGATTTTAATTTTTTGTCATTAATCATTATTATTCACCCTTTATGTTTTTCACTGGGTTTTACAAATATATAATCAATACAAAGTACTTAAAAGTACAGTTACTTCTATTACCTAAAAACCGAATTTGGAAATCCGAGGTTTCAGAAGCACAGCCACGATATCTTAGTTTAAGCTAAATTTGTGAAATTTAATGCTCATTTCTCAATCTAATCAAGTCCTTTCATATTTTTTAAGAGCCTTTAACCAAAGTGAGCAATTTCATAAAAACTATAAGACGTGATCTACACTTACTTGATAGTACAGTGAGTTTAGCGCCTTTCCCAAAAATAATCTTGGTAATCCCTTGAGTCACACAATGCTTGACTGGACCACATAAACATGTCGACTACATTTGGTTAACTTTGAAGCCGAAGCTACCATTATGTGTCAGTATTTGCCTCATTCTGACATTTTTTTAGGTTTTGATAATTGATATCCTTTATTAAACAGATTCAGAAGTATGTTGAGCTTTTAGAGTATTTCTTTGCTATTGGCAATTCCTTGAAGATAATAATTTTGGACTTCATTTTAATAAAAATAGATCTTAAACCAGTTTGATGATAGTATTTTTGGGATAAATAGGGAAAAAACCTGCATCCGAATAATACCCCCCAATTCCAATAATGGTTACGATAAACATTCCTAGCATTTTTAGTTCAACTAAATATACATTAAATCAATAATAATATACTGTAAGACTTTGAAAACACTTACTTGATTGTACTATGACTTTGGTTCCTTTACCAAAGAAAATCTTATACCCATCATTCACACAACCACTGATCATATAGCAAAAACTAACATCCTTTTGATTTGCCTTAATACAACTATTTAGTGTTTTTATGATAAATCAACCATTCCATATGTTACAGACTATATATGTTTTATAGTAAAGTTGATAAGTCAAAACTACTTACTAGAAGAAACGATAAGATTGGTTCCTGATCCAAATATGATCTTGTTGTAGTCCGTATTCACACATCAGTTAATTATGGTACATTAACCAACATGAGTACAGATGGGCCAGAGAAATCTGTCTATTAGGTGGTATTTTGCGTTTAGTTGTGTATTTGAACATGATTTACATGCATATCGTTAATATATAAACATTAAATCTGGAAAAGTCAAATTCAAGTGATTCTCTGATTTTTATATCTGATGAAATTAAAAAAATGTTTGACTCAGTTTGGCATCAGTAACGGTTTAGAAGCTTTCAGCTATATAATCATTATCCTTTCTTTAATACGAGTGAGAAACTCTGGGATGTATTGCATTTTAGTACTTATAACATCTACTGTACTACCTAATATTGTGGGCTTCAAAAACGTAAAAAATAATCTCCATTGTAAGCAATTAAATAAGATGTAATGTGATATTTAATGCAGACATCGTTACTAGCTTGTGTTTTTCATTTTAACATGATGTTGTTAAGAAATTCATGTGAAGAGAATTATTGATTTTGTTGAACGTTTATTTTGCTAAGTTTCTTAGTAATATTGCTGTAATGTCTACATTTTAAGTCATAAACTAAACGTATGAAAAGCCATCTTGGGAGGATGGGGTTATCAGTTTTGAATCATTTTTGCTCTCAGAAATGTAAGACTTACTTGTCTGAACAACAAGTTTGGTTCCACTGCCGAAGAAGATCTTATTCACATTCACACACCCTGTGAGCGTGTGCCAAAAACAAATGCAATACACATTTGACATCACAGCACGTTGAGAAATGATCTACGGATAGATTGAGTTTTAACATTAAGTAATAAATGATTATTATAAACGATTTGGCCAGTTTTAAACTAACTATCAATTTAGTTACATTTCCAATAACTGTTTCCACTGTGTTCTTTACTAATTGTTTAACGCCTTAGAGAGTCACGGTTACAAGTAACACATAAATCAGAATATACGTTTTGATAAGACGTTTTTGAAAAATTTCGATGATTTAGTTTTCATGACGTTGAAGTGTTATCTGGATACTTCAGCTCCTTAATAAGGTAATGCCTCACTATACGGGTCTATTCATGATCTATTTCCCATTATAATAATTAAAGAAAGAACAGATCTTCCACACTGCGCTATAAAACAAAATATTACAACCGCATTGTTGTTCAAATTTTTATCATTTCTGAGAGTGTTTCTTATAGAGACTAAAATTAACATTTATGAAGAATATGGATTCTCTAAAACTTACTTGCTTGAACGATAAGTTTGGTCCCATAACCAAAGAAAATCTTCCCTAGACTATTCACACAGTCATTGATCATGTGCTAAAAACGAACAACATCCAGCCAGTGTCTAAACACCCGCTGTTATAATAGTAAGATCTCCCTCATTTAATACTCGTTGCTAACAATGTAAACTTTTATTATTGTATACAGTATATATCAAAAAGTAAGTGTATGTTCTGAAAAAATATGGAGTTTGTTAAACAATACAATGGTCCTTGGGTTTTATATCAACTCGTTGCATGAATAACGCTGCCTAGTTACGGTATACAACAGTATTTCCAATGTATTTGACTGTTTTGTCCAAAAAATGCAATAAACTCACTTGAATTAACTGTTAGTTTGGTGCCTCTTCCAAATATGATCTTGTTTCCAGTAGTCACACATCGCTACAGCTCCGTACATTAATCCTTAAGACAACTCTAGCCAATATGGATTTATAGTGGTGACTTTTATATTAAATTCAAAGATTTAACATGTTTCATTTTCTACAAAATGAACAGAAATACATCATAAAGTTATCATTATTTTAGCAAATCCTGTCTATATAATATTTTATCTGTATCATTATGCTGTTATTTTGATTATAAGTCTAAATGATCTACTCCAAATTCTGTGTACATTATTTATTTGCTGTTAAAGTGAATAGTTTTGTTAATAAAAGTAATATTTTACTTACTTGACAGCACAAACAAGCGAGTTCCCTTCGCAAATATAATTTTGCCAAAGTTTCCAGTCACACAGTGACTGTCTGTGTTATAAATACTACCATATTCAGCAAATCATCTTCTCTCGATTATAATGTTATTAGATTATTATTGTATCCCTAAGTCATGCAATGAACATGTTTGTGCCGAGTGACAAATACACAATGTACAATCACTCAAGTGCATAACAGACCACGGGACAAAAATACGTTTTTTAATCTAAAGAGACTTTAAGAATGTTGGTCTGTTCTGTTATCAGTTGTATACTTTACTCACCAATGTCTGTGGACAGTGGATTTTTTCTTCCAAAATATGTAATGATTTATGATTAAAATCTAATATATGTACAGACTGAGGCTCACTTACTTGAGATAACGTTTAGCTGAGTCCCTTTTCCAAATACTATTTTATATCCACTTTGAGTCACACAACTGTTGACCTCATCATATAAACATCCTGCTAAATGTATCCACTCATAATTATGAATATAAAGGTTATTCTTTACTTTATTGGCTCAAAATTATAGGAAATATTATACTACGTGTTATATTATTATTCAAATAAATTTTAACAATGTTAGCTGGATACTTCAGTTCTTTGCAAAGGTGAAGTCTCAGTAAACGGGTCTATTCATGATCTATTTTACAACCAGATAATTTCCAATATACTCTATTTTACTTATTAAAGAAGGAAACAGATCTTCCACATTACGCTATTAAACAACTATAAGTATAGGGAGCAATTCTCACTATTAACTAGTTGTTATTAGAATGCCTATTATTGGCATATCGGCTGTTTATTAGTAAAGCACATATTTTGCATGACCATACTCTACATCCCTTATCCTACCCAACACCCAACACCTTAACCTAACATCTACCTTACTAACTATTATTAAGCAACAAATTAAGAGTTAATTGGGGGAAAAGTCTTAGTTAATGATTTGTTAATAGCGAGAATTGCTCCTCATACTGAAGTGTGAACAAATTTTAAGTTGAGATATAATTTCTGGGTTTTTTAAAACTAATATGTACATTTATGAAGAATATGGATTCTCTAAAACTTACTTGCTTGAACGATAAGTTTGGTCCCATAGCCAAAGAAAATCTTCACTTGATTATTCACACAGTCATTGATCATGTGCAAAAAACTATCAACACCAGTGTCTAAACGCCAGCTTTTTTAAGAATGATTTTTTGTTTTAAGCTTTATAAAGTGTTTTGTTTCATGACACTTACTTTAAGTATCACTCTTGAGATGTCACTTTATTTTATCTGACCTAACCAGAACATTTTGAGAGCTGTAATAATATTAACATCTCATAAATTAAAAAATCGTTGTTAACAATGTAAACTTATATTATTATATACAGTTTATATCAGAAAGTACATTTTTGTTCTAAAAAATATGAATTTTGTTAAACGATACCATGGTTTTATATCAGCTTCTTGCATGAACAATGGTGCCTAGTTACAATATAAAACTTACATTATAAAGAAATTCTATTGTAGTATTTCCACTGCATTTTACTGTTTTGTATAAAAAAGCAATAAACTCACTTGAATTAACTGTTAGTTTGGTGCCTCTTCCAAATATGATCTTGTTTCCAGGATTCACACATCGCTACAGCTCAGTACATTTATCCTTAAGACAACTCTAGCTAACATGGACTTGTAGTGGTTAAAATTATATTAATTCAAAGATGTAACATGTTTCAATATCTACAAAATGAATGGAAAACGATCATCCTGTCTTAAATCGTCTCTAATTTACATGAGCAAAAACATTATCTTTATCATTATGCTACCAGGCAAATTCATATTTAATTTTGTTTATTTTGTGTGTTTTTTTGTTTGTTTTTTGGCCAAAAATCAAACTAAAATAAAAGTGTGAAAGCAAAGAGAGTCTGTAAGCATTTCAGCTCTTAAAGTAAAATTTAGACAGGCTACAAAACTACTATGTTAAAGTGTGAACACCAGATACTGGTGCTGGATTATTTATGATATTATGTGTAGAAGATTGTACACTATATAAATAATCATGGTTGTTAATATCACAATCATTGCCGATATATTGCGTCACCCCTAATTGAAATGTTCAGTTTTTCCTCTTCCTATACGTGTTTTATGGTTTAATAGCTTTACATGCAAAATGGCCAAAATTGGACGTCCCTTTTCATCAACAGGATTGGAAATATCAGTGATTCTAACGTGAACAAAACAAATATGAAACAACAGGACTCTTTAGAAACGTCTAACATAAAATGTGAGTGTTTAAAATCTTATAAAATGAACCATTACATCAATCATCTTAAATCAAGAAATCTAACGTGATTTGAACTTACTTGATAGTACAGTGAGTTTAGCGCCTTCTCCAAAAATAATCTTATTAATCCCCAGAGTCACACAATGCTTGTCTGGACCACATAAACATGCTGCCTACATTGAGTTTACTTTGAATCCAGACAAAACATTATGGGTTATTATTTGCCCAATTCTGTCTGTTTTAATATTTGATATCTATTAGTAAACAGATTTAGAAGTATATTGTACTTTTAGAGTATTGTTTTCTGCAGTGGGAAATTCAAAGCAGCATATTTTCAAGTTAATTGTGGGGGTGATTTTACAAATACTGATCTTGAAATTAATTTGATGAAACTATTTTGAGAAAAATTTAGGGGGAAAGAAATCCTACAGATAATAATCTTCAATGTCCGTTAACAGTGGCATGCATTGTTTCGTATAAAAAACATTACTAGAGTTTTTGAATGAAACAAAATCCATGATAATATACTTTAAGATTTAAAAAAACAAAACTTACTTGTTCGTACTATGACTTTCGTCCCTTTACCAAAGAAAATCCTATACCCATCATTCACACAACCACTGATCATATAGCGCAAACCAGCAACATGATCACAGTATCACTTTATATAATTAATAAACAAGAGAGACAACAAACACCCTTAGATATCCATTATCACAGGGAATATATAAAGACTATTTGGCAAATTGTTTTCAAGCATATTTCAAGTTCAAATTGAATGTAATGATCATTTGAGAGGCATTTTGACTGCATATGTTGATTATGTATTTTTCATGGTTTGTTGATGAACCAATTCTCCATATTACAAACTATATGTGTTATAATCCTGAATAACTATCTGTTCTTTGGCAAAAACGATTGCAATACACATTTGACATTACAGCGGATTCAAATATTAGCTTAAAGTGTATTCAGTTTCAACATCTTTTAAGTGTTTAAAATTAAAATAGTTAATTTTATACTTACTCGTTTCAACTATCAATTTAGTTCCAATTCCAAAAATGACTTTCCACTGGGATGATGTCACACAGTTAACTTTGACTTTACAAGAACTTGTTACGCTTTTACAGAATCAAACCACTATGATATTCACATTAGTTACAAGATATATTTTGATAAATTACTTTTTTGTCATTGTGATTCCTTTTTGATGATTATTAGATAATTCAGTTGTGCTCTGAGTTAAAAAAATATACAAAAAGTGAATTTCAGTGTAACGTTCTTACGACAGATTCGATAAAGTAATGTAGGCTAATCTTACTTGTTTGTATTATGAGTCTTGTCCCATTCCCAAAGATAATCATGTTTGCAGCATTCACACAAGTGCTAACTCCACGACAAAAACCTCAAGGGACAAACCGACTAAATGCGAGTCGAAATTCAAGATTTTGGAAGTCCAGTATAGCAAGAGAAAAAATATCTTAATATTTCTCAAGCATGACTATGATTTTATATTTCAACAATTGTACTTACTTGAATGAACTGTTAATTTGGTGCCTAAACCAAATATTAGTTTCCTGCCTCCTGATGTCACACAATGAATGTTGTGTGGACGAAAACATATCAGCCAGTAGCGATACATAGAAATGTCTGTCAAATCATTTATCATGGCCAAATGTTAACAACATACTAAGGAAATAGTAAAATATAATCTCAAGGATAATCCATGTTTATATTGTGCAATATTTAAGTTTCTACATTGAAACATATTGGGCTATTTTTTCCAAGGAACAACTGACTTTATTGTACCATTCTAGTACAAGTATATCATTTATTGATTTTAGTGACACTACTGGGGTACGCGTCCATCCTAAATGAGTACTTTGGAGTTAGTATTTTAGAGGAAGTACTGTATTCGTTATCTATAGTGACTTTTGATGGTCTATAAAAAATCATGAATGATTTTCTTTCTGAAAAAGTAGATTATAAAACTCACTTGTTTGTATGATGAGTTTGGTCCCCTTCCCAAAGAAAATCTGATAGCCAGCATTCACACAGTCATTTGCCAAGAACTAAAAACCCCCATGTAATTGTTAAGCACTAAAGCATTTTATAACATTGTACATATATCTGAAGGTTTTTTAGACAGTAAATGAACAACTATTCAAACTGCTGAATTTAAAACACTGCAATTTAGTGTTTTAGGAGAAATTGTATAATGCAAGATTATAAAATATCACAAGTTTTACACTAACAGGGTGTGAAAATACCAAATTTGATAAAGTACATTTATCATTTTAGATATGTAGCATTTATCTTCTTTTAAAAACATCAATGCAAACTTACTTGTCTCTATGGTGACTATTGTCCCCTTCCCAAAGATTATCTTCTGAGCAGTAGACACACATGTGCTCGGCCAATAACAAAAACTATTTCATTTTGTTTGTTTGTAAGCTTTGTCATTTATTTTGTTATAATGAATAAAACAAGTTAATGAACTTATATTCTCAAACTTAACATACGTTTGTTTGTTTTTTTGCTGTTTGTTGAAATAATAGACTAAATAGACTTGTTTTGTTTTGTAATATTTCACTTTTCTCTTCGCTTTCAGGATCAGTATTTTGTACTGGTCAAATAATAATGGAAAACTTACTTGAATTAACAGTTAACTTTGTCCCAGAGCCGAAGGTCAGCTTGCCAACCCCTTGATTCACACATCATGAATACTGACTACAGTAACCTTACTACTCTCTGCTATTGCTACAGTGTACATCTGTTTATTATATATTTGCTCAATACTCATTTCTAAATCCCTTAATAGTTTGATGCTATTATATTTATTATTATGTCATAATATGTCTTTCCAAATGTTGAGGTTTTGAAACTTAAAAGACATAAAGACTAATTCACAGTGATCGAACAAACTCCAACAAACACAATCATTTTAAGTTCACAATAACAGGGGTTGTTGGCGGTTGTTGGATCCGTGTGATTTAGTTAAAACATGTCTTTACACACTCAAGTTCTGAATTCTGCATGTGTAAAGATGTCAATTTCGTCTGTTTTGATGAAACTAATATTCTAACATATTAAAAAAATAAACGACTGATAAATGCATTCATTTATGCACCTGAAGTCAATTGTTTTTTAAAACATAATGAACTTACTTGCATTTACGATGAGTTTTGTCCCACTGCTAAAGAAAATCCTATTGGCGTTATTCACACAGTCTATGAGGGTGTGCCAAAAACTACAATGTCAGCACCGCAATGTAATCCAAAGTGCATAATTCTATATGAATATTAAAGGGATCATCTTAAACTACTATATGATAATGATTTAAATGAACTTACATTCTCAAACTTAACATTCGTTTGATTGAAATAATAGACTAAATAGACTTGTTTTGTTTTGTAATATTTCACTTTTCTCTTCGCTTTCAGGATCAGTATTTTGTACTGGTCAAATAATAATGGAAAACTTACTTGAATTAACAGTTAACTTTGTCCCAGAGCCGAAGGTCAGCTTGCCAACCCCTTGATTCACACATCATGAATACTGACTACAGTAACCTTACTACTCTCTGCTATTGCTACAGTGTACATCTGTTTATTATATATTTGCTCAATACTCATTTCTAAATCCCTTAATAGTTTGATGCTATTATATTTATTATTATGTCATAATATGTCTTTCCAAATGTTGAGGTTTTGAAACTTAAAAGACATAAAGACTAATTCACAGTGATCGAACAAACTCCCACAAACACAATCATTTTAAGTTCACAATAACAGGGGTTGTTGGCGGTTGTTGGATCCGTGTGATTTAGTTAAAACATGTCTTTACACACTCAAGTTCTGAATTCTGCATGTGTAAAGATGTCAATTTCGTCTGTTTTGATGAAACTAATATTCTAACATATTAAAAAAATAAACGACTGATAAATGAATTCATTTATGCACCTGAAGTCAATTGTTTTTTAAAACAAAATGAACTTACTTGCATTTACGATGAGTTTTGTCCCACTGCTAAAGAAAATCCTATTGGCGTTATTCACACAGTCTATGAGGGTGTGCCAAAAACTACAATGTCAGCACCGCAATGTAATCCAAAGTGCATAATTCTATATGAATATTAAAGGGATCATCTTAAACTACTATATGATAATGATTTAAATGAACTTACATTCTCAAACTTAACATTCGTTTGATTGAAATAATAGACTAAATAGACTTGTTTTGTTTTGTAATATTTCACTTTTCTCTTCGCTTTCAGGATCAGTATTTTGTACTGCTCAAATAATAATGGAAAACTTACTTGAATTAACAGTTAACTTTGTCCCAGAGCCGAAGGTCAGCTTGCCAAACCCTTGATTCACACATCATGAATACTGACTACAGTAACCTTACTACTCTCTGCTATTGCTACAGTGTACATCTGTTTATTATATATTTGCTCAATACTCATTTCTAAATCCCTTAATAGTTTGATGCTATTATATTTATTATTATGTCATAATATGTTTTTCCAAATGTTGAGGTTTTGAAACTTAACCAACTATAATGTTAACAGAAATAAAGACTAATTTACAGTGATCGAACAAACTCCAACAAACAGAATCATTTTAAATTCACAATAACAGGGGTTATTGGCATTTGTTGGATCAGTGTGATTTAGTTAAAACATGGCTTTACACACTCAAGTTCACAATTCTGCATGTGTAAAGATGTCAATTTTGTCTGTTTTGATGAAACTAATATTCGAATATATTAAAAAAAATAAACGACTGATAAATGAATTCATTTATGCACCTGATTGCAATTGATGTTTTAAAACATAATGAACTTACTTGCATTTACGATGAGTTTTGTCCCACTGCTAAAGAAAATCCTGTTGGCGCTATTCACACAGTCTATGAGCGTGTACCAAAAACTACAATGTCAGCACCGCAATGTAATTCAAAGTGCATAATTCTATATGAATATTAAACCGATCATCTTAAACTACTATATGATAATGATTTAAATGTGATGACGAGATGTAAGGTTTAGGTTTGGCTTAAATATTGACATATTTTGTGTGTTAAGAAACTATTTAGCTTTGTTGAAACAATAACAAACAGCAAATGTTAGAGTTGTCATATTATTTTATTATTTATTAAAAAATCATGTTTAATCTCTTATTCGTATTAAAATTTCTTATATATGTTGTTCAATGAAGTAAATGTGCTATTTAACGTAACAAATTTTGTAATAAAGTGTGTCTTTTCCTCAGCTAATTATATGTTTATTTACATTACTGAACTCTTTCACTTACCTTATTTTCACAACTAAACAACTATTGTTTTCTTTTGGACGTTAAGGTTGGCATTTATAGTGATAAAATGAACATTTCTAAATTTGGGAAAATAAAAACTTACTTGACTTTATGACAAGTTTGGTGCCAGTGCCGAAGAATATCTTATAGCCAGTAGTCACACAGCATTTTAACATGCATCAAAAAGCCTTGCCTTTCTGTCTCGACTGCCTGTTGATCCATCATATACTAACAAAATAGACTGAAATAAAACCTGAACTTTGACCGAATGCATCTAAAATCAAACACTTAACCGTTAATCTAAAACTAAACTAGTATATTACACCTCATGCTACTAATACAAAATCCACACAAATGATCATATTCACTTATCCAGTTTAAGGGTAGAGATCATAAGAACAGCAAAATATTTTTATACTCACTTTTCTCAACTCTCAGTTTAACTCCTGAACCAAAAATGACCTTCACATTTGTTGTCACACAATGAAAGCAGTGCTTATAAAAACTGCAGCTTCAGTAATATGTGTAACATTACGTTTACGTTTCTCACAATATATATATTTTTTCTGATTGGCTGTCTTCAATAGTAATAATTTTCTGATGCCACTTTTCAAAAGGATCTACAAGAAATATCTATCCAATCAACATAAACTCCATAAAAGCCAGATAGAAACTGCAAAAGCATTTGTTAGGAACCTTTGTTTAGAAATGTGGACATTAGGAAACATCTACACTTACTTTGTTGTATTGTAAGTTGAGTTCCTTTACCGAATATTATTCTTAGTCCGTCATTCACACAACCTTTGACACCATAACAAATAGCCTACCTAGGCCCACAATTTTCTTTCTTGAAACAAATCATTCAACATATATTTATAACAGCCATATATATACTCTACATATGTTTTCACACGAATAAAAATAATTCATATTAAGAGTCCTTTCTTGTTTCTAGTCTTACTTTTTTAACAGATTACAGTTAAGAACTGCTAAACTGTCGTTGATGATTGTTTATGAATGATTGTTTTGGTTCAATTTTGATGTTAATATAGAAATATCAATCTTATTGTCATACAAGCTTGAGATAAATGGATTAATGGGTTGATAAAAGTGTTTGCTACATATGAACCATAATATCCTTATTATACTTTTAATGTCGACAGCAACAAAAGACAAACATGATAATAGCTGCAGATTCAAAACGTTTACGAAAAAACTTACTTGATAGAACGATTAATTTAGTTCCAGAGCCAAATGTGATTTTCTGTACTCCTTGATTCACACAGCATGTGTTCTTAATACACTAACTATTATCTACTACCGACGTTTGTGAAAACTATTGAGTTTGTGCGATACAATAAATTAAACAAAGTTGGAGAGATTTAAAGATAAGATTAAATGCAAGCTTGTAATGGCACTTAATTTGCAAGAATTCACCAGAAAGTTGTAGATTCAAAAAAATCTCCTTTCCGATAAGAACTTGTTTTTATTTGTTTTATTAATTCTTTAAGGAAATAATATGATTATTAACTGATTAATTGTAAAATGTAAATTATTTTTCGATTTATTGGGCAGGTTTTAGATTCAGAACTTTTTGTGTCTGTTACTTTTAATATAGCAAATTAGCTAATAAAATAAATAATAAATAAGCTGAATATCTGAAGTGACTGTTATTATTATACAATATAAGCTGATTTACGGGCAGCGACAACTAATTGAGTCCCTCTTCCAAACACAATCTAGTTGGCAGTATACACACATCAATTTGTAGTTAGAACAGAACAATAACTTGGTAATACGTTATAGATCATAAAAAATGATATTACTATACAAAATTAAACACCACACTCACTCATTTCAACTTTCAACTGGGTCCCAGTTCCAAATATGACTTTTCCTATTCCTGTTGATGTCACACACTACCATACACTCTATCAATAACTACATACCCTGGTATTACTATCAGTCTATTGATATCGAATCACGTAATTTGTACTTTAAGTGTCACTGCAAACTACCAAGTTAAAAAAAATGACATAAGGTAAATTTACGAATATGGCCACGATCATATTTTGCAATTGCAAACACAAATAAAAAGTCTATTGTTATTAGGGCAGTTGTTTATAAACGCATGTCTTAAAGTGTAAACGAACAAACTTTAAATACTTTAATACTTACTAGCACCAACTGTTAGTTTAGTTCCTTCTCCGAAAATTATTTTTTGCCCAGCAGTCACACATAACCATAGTCTTAAACAATAACCTGACTGGTGGTACATGTTTCTGAAAACGATTTTTGCAACCTGCCATCGGTTGTAATGGCTAAAAACTTGATGCGTGCATTAAGTACAGCTTAACTACATTTAAGGGCACCTACATAATAACTTAATAAAGAATTTAACGATCCATCTATTATAGTTATTACTATGCCATGTGATCATTTACAACTTACAAACTTTTAATATTAGTACTTAAACACAATTTTAGGGTCAATTAATAGTCACAATTAATAGAGTATTAGTGAATAAGTACAGTAAGAGTTTGACTTACTTGACTGAACAACCACTTGAGTACTATTTCCAAACACAATCTTTCCACCACCAGTCACACAGCTATCTGACTAACTACAAAAATGTGCTACACAACATGCAAACAAAATGATTTCGTTTAGGGCATCATAACTTCAAACTATAAACATTTTAGAGAAAATGTTTAGATACACTATTACTGCGTGTTTCATCCATGAATAAATAGCAGGTGTCAAATGAAAAAAACGCTGTTGAAACTATTAGTTTAATATTGCTCTGTCTGGTTGTGTTTTTATGCTTTGCTCTATGGTTTTCGTGAAAATAGATGTTATACAACACATTTTATACATACTGTCAGCTCCCTTTGCATTTTAAATAATGTTTGATGGAGCATATCTGGTGCTAAAAGGATAACATTCATATTATGCAATGTGTATATTTTAGGAAAGAAAGTTTGGTCTTACGAGATTCCACGATAAGTTTTGTTCCAGCTCCGAATGTGATCTTGTTGTAATTCACACACTAACAAAACCTTCAGCAAAAACTATCTGAACATTCATTCAACGATCTGTGAATAGGCTCATAGTACTTCTGTTAAAACTGTTTTGTTATTATTTTGTTTGTCTTTATGATGGTCAGATTTAATGGCTTAATTTAAATATCATAACTTTAGGACTTTAGGAACGTGAGATTATCAGGCATACCGTTCAAATATGTTGTTTCATGGAATACATACATTTTTAGATATGTTCTTGTACTTTAAAAATGCTGATTTGTTTCAAGCTATTGTTGGGTAAAGAATGGACAAAACCGACTTTTTGATTAGAAAGTCATCTGTCTTGTGTTACTGCTACCCAGCATTGATTTATTCATTACACAACCACTGGTTTTGTTCATATTTTACCCGCAAATGTTAAATATTCTTGAAAATGTACATTGTACTTACTAGAGTAAACGGTTAGCTGTGTTCCCTGACCAAATGTGATCTTGTTGCCATAATTCACACTGTGTTAAATACCAGAGTAACAACCACTGGACTGAAGTGAAACGACTAGAGATCATTATTACTGCTTTACCTCTAACAAGACACCTAATGAATATCAATTTACAAATATTTGTAGTGCCTTCTGGACACAAACAAGCTGAACTTTAAAAGATCTTACTTGTTTCCACATGTAACATCGTCCCTTTACCAAAGATGATCTTGCCTGCTCCAAAAGTCACACAACACAAACAGTCCTGACAAAAACTACCATGACGGCTGTTAAATCTCTCAACAGACGAAAGAAAAGGAATAATAATAAATGACGTGTTACGATGATTCATAATATTAAATATTATTTGCTTGAATATGGTGTTTGCATGTAATTCAGATCAATAATATTAATGATTAATATGTGCTATCCATTAGCAATCTGCAACTTATTTTGGTTTGTCTAGACATCGTCTAACATGACTTTTATTTTGATCAGTCAATTCTTGTAACATATTGTAAATTTCCTCATTTTGAGTTAAGATTCAGATTGATTTATGATGAAGACTAGAAATTATAAAGCATATTTAGCTAAATTTGATGGATCAGTTGAACTAAACATGGTTTTGCGTTTTTCTTTTTACAAGCACATCTGTGATAAAATAAAAATAAAATCATTCTTACGAGATTCAACAGTTAGAGTGGTTCCATGTCCAAAGATGATCTTGTTGTTGTTATTATTCACACAGTAACAAACACTCCAACAAAAATATCTTGGAGGAAGCCTTTGATCCAACACTGTTTATACTGTATACATAATTCATATTTTACAACTAACTATCTCGTTTACTATTGACTGACCAGACGCAAACATGACTGTTTGGGTTTTTTTGTTGAAATCCTTGCCATATGAGTATTTATGTTGCAATAAAATCTAATGCTATGGTGTCGGGATGGAACTATTGGTTGGTATGGCGGACAATAAAAATAAAAAATAATTACAATACTTCAAATTATGGTATTGTTAACAATAAATCACACATAAAGTCAGTTATAGCGGATATAAGTAGCTATGACGTTATTACGGGGTACAACCTGTTAATCCAATACTATATTCACAATATAACAGAATGTTTTAATGCTTTATAAATTGAACTGTGAAATGTAATTTGTTTGATAAAAAGACAAGATTTCTTACTGGATTCCACCGAGAGCAAAGTTCCACTTCCAAAAATGACTTTGTACATGCCATCATACACACACTGCTAAAGCTTTCAGCAAAAACGCAATGATCAAGGGCTCCCAGAAAACATTAAAATTGTGTTTTATGATCAATTAACTTTAGGAGCTTGAAGGTGGAATGTGTAATTCTAGCACGATTAGAATCAACAAATGGATTCGTAAATATCATGACTGGTTTTCAAACAGGTTTTCTGAACATTCCCCATTGTCCCCATATAACAGTATAAATAAACTGGCCTTTAATATTTTAACAATTGTGCATTCCTGTTTGACTGACATGAAAAACTAATATCGAGAGTCAGCTACTGACAATATTAGTTAGTTAAAGAGGAATTTTCTAAAGGTAAGAAATGGATAGCGTCAGTTTTCTCTATAGAAAAGATTAAGACAAGCTTAAAGATTGTTGATAAGAAATCACATAATATGAATGGAAAAGCCGCATCACTTACGTGTTTCAATATGCAATTGGGTTCCTCTTCCAAAGACTAGCTTGTAATTGTTATTCACACAGACAGAAGCTACATAACAAAAACCCACATCGCCCAGATTAACTAACGTGTCCGCGATCATATTCTGCACAAATACCAATGTCTTGTCTTTGTTTTTTTATACAGTTTGTAAACTCACCGAATCTAAAAGATCACGACGAAGCCTAATAAGTACATTTCAAAATGTAAAAAAAATGTTGAAATTCATATATAGAGTACTTACTAGCAATAACTGTCAGTTTAGTTCCTTCTCCGAAAAATATTTTTCTTGCATTAGTTGTCACACACTGCCATAGTCTTACACAATAACCTGACCACTGCAAACTAATGTAGCACATTCATGTTTCTAAAACAATCAATTGAGTGACATCTTTTATAGATGCTAATGAATTAGCATTCATTCATTAAGTTTGGCTTAAGTGTACAAACACATAACATTAACTTTACTATTTTTGATGTATGTCAAGAGTTGTTCTGCTAGAATCATTTAGTATGTGAGAGCTACTGTATGTGACATGTGATTTTTAAAATGACGTTTAAACAATTCTTAGCTTGAATAGCATTCAATTCATGGTTTACTTAAGATCTATTCAAATATAAGCAAATAACTAAAAACATACAGTTTGAAGAAACTAATTCACTTACTTGACTGAACGATCAGTTGAGCACCATTTCCAAATATCATCTTTACACCAGTAGTCACACAGCTATCGAGCCAATTACAAAAATGTGCTACATCCCAAGCTGCTTTCTTATTAAAGCATTATTATCTTCTTTTAAAATTAAATAAGTTAGATATAATTCTAATTAATATAGCATTGTTTTATGAGCAATGTTAATGAAAAAGTGTTAATTTAACAATGTAAATCTTATTATCGTATTTCTACTCTCATTTAAAAAAGAGCTGTAAATATTTTTTATTCTTAGCACTATGGACTTATTGTTTATTTTTCTGTGTAACAAAAAACTAGGCAAGCAAAACAGATTGTCTATTTGTATTGGATTGTCTGTTAGATGCAACAAAACATGTGCATTAATGAGATTTATATTATGTACTATGCAGTTAAAACTATTTGATCATATTTATTACATACTTTTAATTTTATTACTTTGATTTGGGAATGTGTGACTTTCGGCTATGACATTGAAAAAAAACATTATTCCAAGTTATTACTTCTTTTTAGAAAAAAAAAAATGTGTACTTACTAGAGTAAACGGTTAGCAGTGTTCCCTGACCAAATGTGATCTTGTTGCCGTAATTCACACTGTGTTAACTGCCTGAGCAAAAACCATTGGACTGAAACAACGAAGCGAAATGACTTGACACTCATTATTCCTGCTTTACCTATTTTTAAACCCAACATCTTGTAAATTTATGTTCAATTTACAAAAGTTTGTAGTGTCTTCTAGACAAAACAAGCTGAACTTTTACAAATCTTACTTGTATCCACATGTAACATCGTCCCTTGTCCAAAGATGACCTTTTTTGAACCAGTAGTCACACACTACAAACAAGCCTCACAAAAAGTTGGCAAAGCAAAACTAATGCTTTCAACGTTTCAAAAGTTGTTTCAAGAATTAATAAATACTACATGTTTTATTTTAATAGTGTCTTTGATAAAATTCTGAAATGTTTTATAGTAATTTAATTTGAAGTATTTTAATACTTACTAGCAATAACTGTCAGTTTAGTTCCTTTTCCGAAAATGATTTTCAGTGCGTCAACTCTCACACAGTGCAATAGTCTTAAACAATAAACTGATCATCGCAAGATGACGTGGCTAATAATTCATGTTTTTGAAAACTTTTTTGCAAACTAACATCAATTCAAGTGAAATGAATGATCATTAATACATTTTAAGTCTTTATGTCAAGAATTTTGCTAGAGTCACACCTATCTAACTACAAAAATGTAATACACAACATGTAAACAAAAAGTTTCTATAAGGGTATCAAAACCATAAATTATAAAGATAAACTATTACCGCAGTGTTTTATCAGCAGTATGACTAAGTATATGTGACGTTTACATTGTTAACATTACGTTAGATTACGAAAGTGTAACATTTTTGATTTCCTCTCACTAATATTGACCTTTTCTGTCCGTTTTCGTTCCATTTGCTTGCTAAGTATCCTTATATAGAGAATAGAGAATATGTGACATTTTATACAAAGCCTATTTTGTAATATGTTTGTTTTTAGGAAAGAAAGTTTGGTCTTACGAGATTCCACGATAAGTTTTGTTCCAGCTCCAAATATGATCTTGTCGTAATTCACACACTAACAAAACCCTCAGCGAAAACTCTCCGAACATACAGGGCTCTTTATCTTACAACTTAACTCCTGTTAAAATAGTTTTGTTTTTAGTTTTTTTGTACAATGGTCAAATTTACTGACATTTTAATAATGAATAATAGGTACATAACTCGCGGGCACGTTCAAGTAATATTTCCTTAATTTAACTTGACACCTAATGAATGCATCTACAATTTACAACATTTTTTAGTGTCTTCTGGACACAAACAAGCTGAACTTTTAAAAATCTTACTTGTTTCAACATGTAACATCGTCCCTTTACCAAAGATGATCTTGTAAGTGCCAAAAGTCACACAATACAAACAGACCTTACAAAAACATCCATAGTCGGCAAACCAAATCCATGTTTAATTATTAAAAAAGAAAAGTATCAATTGTTTTAACAATGATGTGTAGCATTATATAATAATATCTATTATATAATTCTAACCAAATAACAGTCAGAATCAACATATTTGTTTGTTTGTTTTGATTTGAGACACACCCTTTTATTTATCATATCAAGTAGCTTGTAACTACACTTAGGTCAAATAGTATAAGAAATTCACTATTATTTGGAAATTACATTTCATACTCCATTACTATAAGCACAAAGAAGGTCAACTACTAAAATGAAGAAAATCAGTCTTACTAGATTCAACAGTTAATGTTGTTCCACGTCCAAAAGTGATCTTGTTGTTCCCGTAATTCACACAGTAACAAACCCTCAAACAAAAAAGCTCCTTTGATCCACCACTTTTTAAACTTTATGAATACTGTATATTTTATCCCTCATAATCTTATTAACTGACTGAACAGTCACATAAGTGTTATGTATTTTTTGCTAAAACTGCATACGATACTCAATTACTGTATTGCTATCGCACATTTTAAACTACACAGACAGTATTGTCTAGTCTAGTATTTTCACGTGGCTATGACCTTTTTGTGCAAGCTATTAATAAATATATTATTCATAGCTTTTACATTTAGCATTGTCCCTCTCCCAAAGAGGATCCTGCTGACCCCCATATTTCACACATCATAAAGAGTCTGGAAACTGAATCACTGCTAATCTATCAGCTAAACTGTCACAAATACTTTGTTAATGTACCTTTAAATACAGAAAAATCAAAACATCGAGACAGATGTTGGTACTTACTGGTTACGACGGTTAACTTTGTCCCTGTGCCAAATATAATCTTAAAGTTTGATGTCAAACACTGCTTGGACCCTTAACAAATTCATGTGCACTATTTGACAGCTATATGGTCATTTTCTTTTTGCTTTTCGCTTTCACCAGTTAGACTTGCCACATTATGTTCACAGCTTAACTTAATACTTGTGATTATATATTAAAGAAAATGTTGTCTTACGTGGCTCTATGAATAATTTTGTTCCTGATCCAAAGATGAGCTTTCGTGAAGCATCATTCACACAGTGAAAAACTTCTCGTCATAAAACTACTCACAGGGAACACTGGCTCTGTTTGTTATGTTCTCTAAAAAGAAAATTCATGTATCTAAAAATCCAAAGCTTTATATAAATCAACTGAGGAAAACACAAAATCGTTTTTATGTTTTTAAATGACGTACCACTTATTTAAGCATATCTACACTTCGGGAGCTTTGAAATTTAAAATTAAAGTAATTAAAGATTAACCTTAAATATTAAATTGAAGATTAAAGTATAGATTATTCTGAAATATCTCATCCACATTGCGATGTTACCTATAGTAAGTAAAATTGAACGTATTCATAAAAACTATTTTTAAAAAATGTACTTGTAATGCACTTATATATAAGATTGAACTCTTACTTGACTGGATATTAAGTTTGGTCCCACTTCCAAAATAAATTCTCTTAGTCCCGTCATTCACACACTAACTATCCACACAGCAAAAACTCCCTTCATGTCAATGAAACACTTATTTATCAGTCTTTCGCTTATTTTATTATTAAAATAATAGTATTATCATTATTTTTTGATTATTTTTATATATTATACTGTATATATAGTATGTGATATTATTTGCATCGCATTATTTATGGTTACATCCAATTATTGACACATTAAAATAGGCAATAGAAAATAAATTTAAAGTCACTTACTTAATTCAACTTTTAAAGTTGTTCCTTGACCAAATATGATCTTTATCCCACTACCATCCACACAACAGAAACAATCTAAACAATAACTACTCCAGCTTCCAGGAACTGCAACTAACATATATTTTACACATACTATGATTACAAACTTTACAATAATAAATAATAATAAGGCCTCATTTTTGTAATGCTTTAGCATTATTAACACCACAGTCTTTTATTCTAAATAAAAGTCATTACTGTTGTTGAGTAGTTATTTTAGCATAGTCATTAGATCAGTAACAGTTCACCTTTTAACAGATTTTTAAGGAATATAGACTGTATGTGATAAACTACATCTCGTTTTTGCCAGATTTATAGAGATTATGAATTAAAAGTCCTTACTTGATTCTACTTTTAAAGTTGTTCCTCGACCAAAAATGATCTTTCTCCCACCAACATCCACACAACAGCATGAATCTTAACAAAAACTAGACCTCCTTCTAGACACTGGTGCTATATTGTACATTTATTGTAAGTGTTTATTACAACGTGTAATATTAGGACTCTTAATAAAGTATTTTTTGTAAAGCATGAGCATTTTTCGTTTCGACTTTTACTAACTGTCGAGTGTTATTTTACATTGTGAAGTGAAACTTTTTTATTGAAATGTTCTTACTTGACTGTACATGTAATGTTGTCCCTTTTCCAAAATGAATCTTCCGAGTCCCATCATTCACACACTAACAAACCACCAACCAAAAACTTGCTTCAACTTGCTTCAACTTATTACGGTCAATGAAAGTCGTATTGAAAGTCTTGATGACATATTAATAAATACAATTATTCTGATTTACACAGTCATTATAGATCAATGGTAATAATTCTTATTTGTCATTTCTTAAAGAGCTTTTTGGAGGGGATTACTGTATAGATTGTGTTTTTTCAGTTATAGCAGGTTATTTTTTGCAAGATTTATATAGAATGGCAATTAAAAGTCCTTACTTGATTCAACTTTTAAAGTCGTTCCTTGACCAAAAATGATCTTTCTCCCACTAGTATCCACACAACAGAAACAATCTAAACAAAAACTAGACCTCCTTCCAGTAACTGGTGCTATATTGTACATATATTGTAAGTGTCTAGTTCAACTTGTTATATTATTACTCTTAATAAATTCAATTTCAGACTTTTTACTAACTGTTGAGCGTTATATTTTACATTGTTATTAGTTAGTTTCAAAGTAAACAAAGTTTTGAGGGAATTATTGTATAGATTGTGTGTTTTCAGTTATAGCAGGTTAATTTTGGCAAGATTTATATAGAATGGCAATTAAAAGTCCTTACTTGATTGAACACTTAAAGTTGTTCCTTGACCAAAAATGATCTTTCTCCCACCACCAGCATCCACACAACAGAAACCATCTAAACAATAACTACACCAGCTTGCAGGATCTGCCACTAACATATATTTTACATACTGCATTTGTGTTGATTTTTACAAAATGTTAAAAGTACAATAAACTTGAAATGTTGTTTTTGTAGTCCTTAATTTGCATAGTTTTAGTTTGTTACTATTTAGTCGATTATCAGTGTAACTTGAGTCATATTTCATATCTTAAAGTTGGTAATTTTTCTTTAGAAATGCTCTTACTTGACTGTACATGTAATGTTGTCCCTTTTCCAAAATGAATCTTCCAGGTCCCATCATTCACACACTAACTGACCTCACAACATAAACTGTGTTTCATCTACAGGCTTAACTTTCTCTTAAATGATATGTGACTATCTCAGCTTTCCAAACAAAGTCTTTGTGTTGTTTAATGTTTCATTTATATACTGATTTGTGTCATATACTGTAACTGCAGCACAATGCATATAGCTATTAAATGTAAAATGCTACATTAACTAAATGTGTAAAGACAACAAGTATGATTAAAATACTCACTGGAATTGATAGTCAGCTTTGTCCCTTGACCAAATATCAATTTGTTTCCGCCAAGTGTCACACAATGGGACATACCATGGCAATATCTAATGTTTAGTTTTAGTTTAGATTCTGTTATGAATGTCTCTTAAATGTACCTTTAAACAGTCAAAATTGTATAAGCTTATTTTGAAAATATGTCAGTGTTTCACTATCCTAGTAGTAGTATAAACTACATTTATCTATATTTTAGAATCATACTGTGAAACTTTCTGTGGGTGACCATATTTATGTGAAAATGTGGCCAAAACAAACTTTTGAATGCGATTTTAATTGCTCGTATAAATTTGTGAGCACTTACTTGAAAGAACAGTCAACGATGTTCCGGAGGCAAACAATATTTTGTCTCTTGAGAAAGTCACACAGCAGCTAACACCTCAGCGATAACTAAGACTGCTCTAGTATTACTAAGATTCATGCATATATTATACATACAAGGGTTTTAAAACACATTGTATAAGAATTACTTCTTTCGAAAATAAGCAAATAATAAAGCAATAAGCCCCAAGAAGCAGTGGATTACATTGTATTTTATAACAGATAACACGAAGCGGATTGCCTAAAACCCCCTTAGCTGTTATGAAATGTAACCCATTGCTTCACGGATCGTATTGCTTTAACAAAACACTTATTCGGTATGCGTAGCAACAAGGTTTCATAAAATACAGTAAATAAAATGATATTTAGGCTATGAAATGCGGTCAGCAGTTATAAATCGGGGTTATTTTATAACGGCTTAGAAATCGGCTCAACCAATCAGAATCACCAGAATTGATCGCTTTATAATAAATGTTCAAGAAAATGTACCATGATAAGAATATGTATATATATATATATTCAGATACTATTTGTTTTGTGTATATCGCTACATAACGATGGCAGAAAAGCTCCTTGCAAATCTTAAGATAAAATAAACGATCAAATCTGGAAACAGGTAACACTTAAGCTTGATTCAATTAATAATTGGTAGCAGTTAACTTACTTGACTCGACTGTCAATTTTGCTCCTGTTCCAAAGATAATCTTTTCATATCCCCCAGAATTCACACAACATAAAACTACATAACAGAAACCTGCCTGGTCAGGAAATAACCTTTCACTAGAGTAAGACATTTTATCTATGGATTCTGCGGTGAATCTAAAATTAAATACATTATATTCAATAAACGCAAGGTTTATCATAGTTTTAACCTACTGATAGCTTTAACAGGACCTCTCAAGTTTGGAATAGTCATAAATAAATGAATTTTATGAATTGATAATGCAAAGCTATGTCATGACTGTCGTACTTAAATTAACAATAATCTATAACGTCTGACTGTCTTAGTGTTGGGAACCTATTTATTTACATTTTACTTAAATGCTAAATATTTGATATAAAATAGTAGATTTGAGAAATACCTGAATCAACAGTAAGTTTGGTTCCAATCCCAAAAACCAAACGCCCTGCTGTATTAGTCACACATAGTTATATAGCTTTACAAAAACTATGCGCTGATGCTGACAACATACAACAAGCTAATCATTTATATTTAGTCATATACCCAATAACATATGAGTAACGTGTGATAATCTGGTTTACAATGATGTGTAACGCTTAAGAATTCACTAAAGCTAATGTTGCACTGGTATGATATGTAGAAATATAACACTGAAGAGAAGGCTTCAAAAAATACACAGAAATCTACAAAGAAAAATATAATGATCGAAATCAAAAAATCACTTACGTGTCTCAACTATTAAATTTGTTCCCGTTCCAAAGACAATCTTATCATATCCAGTATTCACACAATGACAGTCCTCACAACAAAAACTTCTTTAGAAATATAAGAACTTAAGGATTTATATCTTGATAAGAATGTACGGCAGATTTAAACCTGATTTAAGAAAATTGTAAATATGCATTTTTGCTATGAATTTCACCCTAAATCTATTGAGTAATCTAAAAGAGATTAATTTACTAAATACGAAAAAGCTGAAAATTGCTGTCATAGTCATACACGATTGTAGTTTGAAAAGCAAGAGAAAAACAATTAAAAAAAGCTTTAGATTGTTTTGTTTCTACTTACTTGGATTAACGATAAATCTTGTTCCTTGACCAAAGACTATCTTATCAGAATATGTCACACAGTGTTATCAACCATATCAATTATCCCTTGTTATACTTCAGAGGTGTATTGAATGGGAAAATGATAAGATTTGAAGTTTTAAAATGAAAATGGAAATGCTTTTTAATATAACAATGTTGAAAATTTGCAATAAGGTTGTATTTGTTAACGCATTATAAAAAAATCACAGAAACGTAAACAAAATCAAGTACAAAATTGCTAGCCAATGTTAACCAATTTGAACCCTTTTTAACAAATAGGAAATAATAGTGATTTATGAAAACTAAACTACCTGTGCTGACCGTAAGCTTTGTTCCGCTTCCAAATATCATTTTCCGTCCTCCAGTATCAGTCACACAAAGATAAATTGCACTACTGAAACTTACATAACATGACCCATCATCTTTCCCAAAAGAAACCAATGTTAATGCTTTCTTTTACAAATACCATCATGAACCATAAGTTGTTTACCATATTAACCTACTGAGTTCCTCAATAGTGGGTTTTCCATATTAAATAAGAATCGAATGCTTTTGACATCTATAAGTTGTGAAATGATGCTAAACATAACATGCCATCAAAAGAGACCATCAATGTCCCACAAAGACGTTTAAATGTCCATTAAAACTACACAACTCCCATTATAACCATTAAATAATCTCTGTAATGATTTCTAATGTTGTTTTAGGGCAGGGATGTCCGTTTCATATACTAAGCACCTAATATTTCTCCAACAAAATGTTTTTTTTCTACGTTTCCCATGTAATGATTATTAAAATACTTTTAAGTAATAGTAAGTAATAATAACTTACTTGTTTCAATTATCAACTTTGTGCCCGTTCCAAAGATCAATTTGTATCCACTTCCAGTAGTCACACAGTATTAGACAACATAGCAAAATCTATCAAGTCTGAGTAACAGCTAAACAAATTTGAGCGCTCCACGTAAATATTAGATATAAAAATATCCCAAGTGTTGCATAGTTAATCACTACTTAACACAACATTCAGATTTCTACCAAAACATTAAAACACTGTTCTTTTGTATTTTATAAGAAAGATGTATAAAGTACAACTTAATTTTAGAACTTAATTTCACTTACTTGTAAAAACATTAAGTTCAGTTCCAGAGCTAAAATAGATCTTGTTATTTGCAGACACACACTGCATTTCCCCACTGCAATTACTCCCGTGTGGAAATACACACTATCTGAATTATAAGTACTTTTCCTTATCATATACGTTTATGTTTCATATACACATCCGTTAACATTGTGGTATGGTGCATACCCCCAAATAATATATTAATAAATAATAAATAAACAAAGGTGCTTAAAAGGTTCTTCATAGAAAAACCATTTTTGGTTCCACAAAGAACCAGCCAAAGGTTCTTTAAGGAACCAGCTCTTTCTTACATTTTTATAATCTGAAGACACTTTTTTCACCACAAAGAAATAGAAATAGAAAGGTACTTCAGATGTTAAAGGTTCTTTATGGAACCAAAAGGTTCTTCTATTGCATAGAAGAACCTTTTGAAACACCTTTTTTATAGTGTGTATTTGCTTATTTCGATGTTACATTTTACTTACTTGTTTCTACAGTAAGTTTGGTTCCAGTGCCAAAATAGATTTTCAAGTTGCTATTTCCAGTCACACATTGTATTTCCTTTAAGCATTTACTCTACACTCACATTACATAAAACACTCAAGATCTAAACACACTGGCACTGGGAATTAATATAGCGACTAATACACAATAAACAAATGACTGTGTATGTAATATACAAATTTAATTTAAAATTGAAGAACTGGCGCTTTATCCAAAATATCAGGTATGGATTGGTTATACTCACTCGTGTTAACTTCTAATTTTGTTCCAGACCCAAAGATCAGCTTTCCATATCCACCGCCAGTATTCACACAGTGTTAAAGCTGATATCTCTAACCCTCTACATGGGACGGGGTTGACACTCCAAATAATAAAACATCTTAAGACATCTAAACATAATCTTTTAACCTCCAATTTGCAGACACAATTCACAGACATTGTCCATTATTGCTTGATCATATTGAATCATTTCATTTTTACATTAGTATGTAATAGCCCAATAATATTTTATATTAAATTAAAAGACTGCAAAAAGCTAAATCACTTACTTGTATGAACAAGCAGATTTGTACCTTGGCCAAAAATAATTTTTCCTCCAAAATTATTAGACACACAGTGTTTAACGTCATTACATTTTCTCCTGCTACCAGATTCTCCCATAAACATTAAAACCAAACGGCATCTCTCAACTCAACCAAGCTTTGAAAAGATATTTTCAAATAAAGTGTGATTTAAGAAAACAGTGGATGTAAATGAACTTACTTGTTTCAATTATCAACTTTGTGCCTTGTCCAAAAATAAGCTTGTATGACCCTGAAGTCACACATTATGCACCCACATAACGAAAACCCACCCAGGTCTCAATGCACAATGATTTCTACATTATTATTAGGCTTTCAAATGTAGAATGGTTTTCTCGAATTGTATTTTTGGGACAGAATATCAACTGCACATTTAACACTTGTTTGGTGGTCATGTTTTTGTTATACTCAGCCAATAGTGAACCCATACTATCATTCAATGTAAAATCTATAAGGCCTAAACTGTGTGTAAAATACTTTAAAGATGTTTACTTTATTGTCATTACAAGCAACATAGTTCATTTGTCATTTGCCTCGTTTGTACTATGATACAGTGACTTTTTTATAGTGAATCAATTTAGCCGTCTGAGGTTAAAAATACAATCACGCTATATTTTTAAAGATTATAGTAAAGTGGACCCTTACTAGAGTAGACTTGTAGTTTCTTGCTAGATCTAAAGATCAGTTTTTCAAATGTAATACCAGCATCCACATAGTGCTGAACTTCAATTCTGTTTTAATAATTGAAAATGAAGTTTTCCATACCTGAATGTACTGTAAGCTTCACTCCATTCCCAAATATCATTTTAAACCCTCCAGTATTAGTCACACAGAAGGAAACGGCCTCACAAAAACATCTCTGACTATGAATGCAAGAGCCTCAACATTTACTGGTTTATCTTATACCAAATGCTATATAACAAAATCAACAAAAGCAAATGACTAATTACTATTATTAAGCAAGACCATGAAATACGAGTCTTGAGACCTATCCTAATTCTTCAAGGGTTTAGAACAAAAAACAATTATGACATGTGGGTGTGAAGGAAAGTTTGCACTCTTACTTGTTCTGATTATCAATTTTGTTCCCGTCCCGAAGAAAATTTTATTGACGTTAACTCCAGTAGTCACACAGTATATGACTGCAGAGCAAAAACTATGTAGCCTGAGATAGGGACAAATGCACTCCGAAAAATGCAGGGTTATTTACATCCCAGTGTTGTGTCAAAATGAACAAAATCAGCCGTAAAGGCCTATTTAAATTAACCCAGAAAATTTTAGATTTGAACCCACAATTGATTAAAGCGACCAAGCATTTTGAGCTGGCACGACCCAGCGTTGGTTAATTTCCAACCTAACGGTTAGGTTCCTCTATTTTTTGACCCAACACTGGGTTGAAAAATAACCCAGAATTGTTTCGAACGTAGTGATCTTAAGCATTTACTGAATTAATCCAAATTTAATGTTCCACTTAAAAATGTGAAACAGAGCTTGATGCTTGGCCACCTGATGACTCATATTACACTTATAAGTCATGAATATCTCCATAGCCTTAATAAACACGATTAACCTAAAGATATTCCTCAAATACCTCATATACTTTTAAAAATAAATGTGCTTAAAAGGTTGTTCACAGCCGTGCCATAGAAGAATAATTTTTGGTTCCACAAAGAACACAAAGGTTCTTTAAAGAACTATCTCTATACCTTTTTATAATACGAAGAACCTTTTTGCCAGAAATTAATGATTCTTCAGATTTTAAAGGTTCCTTATGGAACCATTTAGGCAAAAAAGATTCTTCTATGGCATTGTGAAGCACCTTTTTTAAGAGTGTATGTAATATCCTTGCATTTTTTTCAATGAAATAAAAATAAAGCGCCACTGTAAGCATCATTAGAAAATAATCTTACTTGTTTCAATTACTAGCTTTGTTCCTGTTCCAAAAATCATCTTTAGTCCACCTCCAGCATTCACACAGTATGAAACAACACAGCAAAATCCCTCAAACTCTCAAATCTCATTCCTATTGGCTATTTAAGACTCATTAATATATGACTTAAATATTTAAAACCTTAAATGATTATATCTTTATGCTTCTTGTTGTTCTGCTCAATTACTACTATATTATTCAACCCTTTATGCATACATCTTAATTTCCAGTGTGTATAATATCACAGTCACTGTCATATAATGACTTTTATACAACTGTAATATACACTCTTAAAATGCTGTTTTTAAGGCATATTTGAGTTAACTGTTTGTGATAATCTTGAAATTTTTCCTTTAGTGCCAGTTTTATACGTTTTTCCACTTTATACTAAGCAAAAAGAATGATTTTAACAACTATTTTGCACTTACTACTTTCAACGGTCAGCTTAGTTCCAGAGCTGAAAAATATTTTCCCGCTTCCAGTCTGTGTCACACACTAAACTTCATCCCTACAGTAACTCACTCATAGACCTCAACTACAGGAATGGAAGAAATCATCAATTTCACTATTAAATTCACTATTGAATTTCCCTGTGTTGTTTGTCCCATAATGCCTACAGCATCAATTCAAATTTGTCTGAGTGGCATCCAAATTAATGACCATCTATTGATCAGAATATTGTCGTTCAACAAGGTCACAAAGTAGAATTAAATAAACCCATTTCTCATAAAATCACTGACTTACTTGTTTCAACTATCAGCCTTGTGCCTGTCCCAAAGATAACCTTATAAAGTCCACTTCCAGAAGTCACACAATGTAACACCACTGAACAAAAACTTCAAAGTACAAAACATTTAAATCTGATCTGATACATTAACATTAAATATCAACTGAAAACTTATTTAGTTTATATTTCAGAGTGCATTATAGAAAAAACATTAGTACATTTCCTAGTAAATGGTAAATAGTGACCTAGTAAATAACTGTTTTTGTTTTCTTTAATCTTTAATCTCTTGAGAACTGTATTGACATGATAAACTATTAACTACAGTTGAATTTTTGAAAAACTGTGTTTTTATACATCTCTCAACTAGCTTCCAAATCACTTACTTGTTTCAACTATCAGTTTGGTTCCAGAGCCGAAATAGATTTGCCCAAATCCAGATGAAGTCACACAATGCCTTTAACCAAAACAATAACCTTCTACTCTTTGAAAACTCTGGTATTCTCATAATGAAAAGAGCAGGTTTTTGAAGATATGAATGACCAGCACTCTTAAAAATAAAGAAGCTTCACGATCCCATTATTTGAAAAGATTGTTTTACAATCTTCAACGACTAGCTATGGAAAACACAAGCAAATATGTAGCTCATATTAACAAACAAATTGTGAGCAAAATAAAGTTATACACACATGAGCACAATATAAGCATTAATTCACTTACTAGTTTCGACTATCAGCTTTGTACCACGTCCAAAAATGATCTTATTCGCAGCTCCAGAAGTCACACAATGAAACATCATACAACTAAAACCTTCTAACACATAGTTTCTATTTTCATCTGATTTTAGGTATCTTATTTTTTCTTACGCATTTGCATTTACTTCATTAACAGCTTAATTTACGTCAGCATAGATTCCAGTTTTATCATCTTTACGTTTACGTCTAACTATTTTATTTTGTAATTTCCTACCAAAATGAGTGAAGAGCAAAAAGAATGAAGCTAAAATCTGTCTACTCACTTTTGTTAACATGCAATTTTGTGCCAGAGCCAAAGAATAGTTTTCCATATCCACTTCCATCATTCACACAGTAGAAAACACCATAACTTTAACTGGCCAGAGCGGTAATAAAGGATGAGATGTTTTCATGTACATTTAATGAGGTTTTTATAGCTTTAAATCTTATCGTTTTGACTTATCGTGTTGTTTTATTGCCATGTTTTTGTCTTATATTGTTGTTATTTTTTGAGTGAGACAATTTTCTACTTTTGGTATAGTGTTTATAAACATCTAATTTATTCCAAATCCTGAGCGACAATCAACTTACACATTTATCATGAGATATTTGCTTGCGTACTATAAAGCCGAATGAAACTTGAAGCCAGTTTTTGTACTCTCTTCTGTATGTGATATGAAAAGAAGAGAAAAAGGGAGATGAATTTTACCTGAATTTACGATGAGCTTTGTGCCGTCACCAAATATTACTTTCCGTGCATTAGTCACACACCGTTATATAGCCACACAAAAACTCACTGACTACTTCATGGGAACCAAATGGCAACATAAGTGACTGGATACAAGTAAACTAAAGATTACTTTAAAGCAGTTTTATGCACTCATGTTTGCATATTTTTGGCGTATTATTTGTTTTCTTAAATAAAGACTGATCCTGATCTGATCCAGCAGATTTTTTAAGCGTTTAAGATACAGTATTTAAACATTTTATCCAATTGAAAGTCGGCTACACTTTCAAATCTTCACAACCGGGGTTGCTAAGAAAACAATAAATATGGCAATAATGCATTTGATGTTTGGTTTGTAATAACTATCGATGACATATCGCTCCCTAACCTCATTGTAAGTCGCTTTGGATAAAAGCGTCTGCTAAATGACTAAATGTAAATATGTAAATAACTTACTTGATTTGACAATCAGCTGTGTGCCTGCACCAAATATAATCTTATTGAATCCACCTCCAGTCACACATTACCAAACCAAATAGCAAAAACTGCAGGTACCCAAACTGCTCTAGATTATATCAAACTTATCAACCGTTTATTTTTTTAAATGCGTTATTAATATTAAACGTATTTAAACAAATGTTTGTTGTGTTCATCTGCCATTTGCAAAGAGGTTAACTTAATCATTATTAAACAAAATGAAAAGTGATCTTTTTTTTAGATTGATGACATTACAAATGAACCCAAAAGAATGCAACAAAGATTTCAGATTTCATTTTAAAGAGCACAAAAAAGCACAAACTTACTTGTTTCAACTATTAATTGTGTACCGGTTCCAAATATAATCTTGTTCCCTCCACCTCCATAAGTCACACAACATAATATTACCAAACAAAAACCGACCTCTCTGACTCACCTTTCATAACTCATTCATGTCAAAGTTAATAATTGTGAATGAAAACATTTTAATAAGCGAAATTATCAGAGATTCATTTTTAAAGTAAGAAAGGAATTGTTACAAATTAAAACATTTTTAAGTGTACGCGCCGCTTTGCTTCCATCCTTCATCAGCTAATGCTGAAAACTACATCAACTAAACTATGGAATAGTTTTGATTTCATCTCAGAAAATTAGATTTATAAAAACAATTTGTCATGAATGAAATGCTTTGAGTCGCTCTACTTATATCCAAAACACTAGTTTAATTACTACGACTTGGTTTCTAGAACCAAAACATAATTCCTTGAATCCAAACGTAGAGACGCAATGCCCTACTCTCTATTACACTCATGACTGTAATGTACTCTAATGATTCTTATTAATAATTTATCCTTGAAATTACTAGTAATGTAAAGTCACAGGCTGATTCCTGTTAATGTTAAGGTTAAAATATAGATCAAATCAACTTTACCTGGATTTACAATGAGCTTCGTTCCTTTCCCAAATATAACTTTTTGTAAGCCACTAGCAGTCACACAGAGTTAACAAGTCACACAAAAACTACAGGCTACAACTGAACTCCACGCACTAACTGTATAAAGACTAACACAATGAAAATTCATTTAAGCATAGTAAACAGTTCATTTTACTATAGTAAACAAAAACATTCACCAAAAACAAAAGCCTCTCATGAACCCACAAAAATTAGGTGTTTTTAGGAATTTGTTGTTTTTGTTGCAATTGTATTGTATTGTATTGAAATGAACTTACTCGATGTGATGATAAGTTGTGTCCCTGTGCCGAATATAAGCTTATTGTTTCCAGTAAGAGTCACACACTATATCACCAAACAACAAAAACTAATTCATGCTCTCTCTCACTATGTGCAAATCATATCCTAATATATGATCCATAAAATACTTGGCAGTACAGAATGTTTTACATTTTAAGCTGTGATAAACAAATACACAATCAAAAATCACAAGTGGTTGAAGTTAAAAAAAAATTGATCAAGCTGACCGACAGTTTATCAATGTTTTTCTATTGCAACATCCAGCGCATTGATTTGCCTTCTACTTTCGGTTTACTCTAAAATGTATATTTTGTGATTAAAAGAAACCGATAGGTTTACAAAATGCATATGGATCTCTTCACATATGTTCAGTGGGAAAAGCATTGCTCATATTTAGATGTTACTCTCACTGTTAACTAATATAAGAGATACAACAATGTGTTCAGAGTGATATTACCAGACTTATAGATGTTAAACTTACTTGAATCAACAGTTAATTTCAGTGCCTCTCCCGAATATAATCTTTCTTGCACCTCCAGTATTCACACAATGTCAGAGTACACATCAAAAACTCGTGTGCACGGGACACAAGTCTATAGACTCTTATTTAACATAAACTCGCATAAATGAAAACACATTTCAAATAAAATATCCAATTATCGTCTATTTATATGTTTTAAACTGTTGTTTTAATTGCGATTACGGTCATAATGATAACCAAAGCAGACTCTTAAAAATAAAGGTGCTTCACGATGCCATAGAAGAACATTTTTTGGGCTAAATGGTTTCAAAAGAAGCACCTTTAACATCCTAAGAACCTTTCTGTTTCAGGAAGAGGTTCTTCATATTATAAAAAGGTAAGAAAGAGCTGGTTCTTTCTTCTGAATGGTTCTCGGTGGAACCAAAAATGGTTATTTTATGGCATCGCTGTGAACAACCTTTTATGCGCCTTTATTTTTAAGAGTGCATTTGAAGTATAATGTTGTGTGAAATAGGTTTAACATACTGTTAAAGCACTTACTACTTTCAACTGTCAGTTTGGTTCCAGAGCCAAAATATATTTTCCAGCCTCCTTGAGTCACACACAATAAAACGGACCTACAATAACGTCCCCATAACAATACTACTTCAAGTAATAAAAGCTGAAGAATGTCAACTTTTCCAAAGTTCTCACGCTGTTAGACATCATTGACTATAGTATAAGGCTAAACCTTGTATCTCTATTTTTTATTATTTTTAAAATCATTACAACTCGTCACCCTTCATGTTTGTCTGTGGGTCCAATCTTAAGTATTAAATAGCTTGTCAACTTTGACAAAAGTGTTTAATTGTTGTAAAAACGCAGCATTTTTTGTTCTTTCTTGTGAAATAGCAGATTTGGAGATACAGGTTTCCAGTCCGACTGTGACAATATACTACATAACATAATAGATACATTCCAAGATCAACAATGGTAATGGTGACTTAAGGAATGGCAGAAAATGAATACTTTTATGTTGTTTTGAATAATGAATCTTTTCACAATAAAACATGTAACCAATATAAACAAACTTACTGGCTTCAACTATCAGCTTTGTGCCTGTTGCAAAGAAGATCTTCAAGCCTCCACTTCCAGTCACACAATATGAGCTCACACAACAAAAACTGACCAGAGAAACTAAAACCAGCTCAACTACTAAAACTAATTGTTTAATAACGCATTACTTATTAATACATTTTGATAAGATTACTATATAATATTTTTGTATGTATTATATTTCATTCATATTAATATTGCATATTAATTGTATTAAATTAAAACTACTCAACAGTTATTGATTATTTAAATGTCCTCCATGTAAAGTATTGACCATTTTTTTAGACGATTATGGGTCTATATAAATAGAATGGTATGTCTATCTATATCAACTTTTGCTAAGGATTAAAACAACAAAAATCAGGATGATAAGGTCTCTAGAAACATAATAAACAGAATGTTTTGCAATAATTTCTATTTAATGCACTTACTTGTTTTAACTATCAGTTTGGTTCCAGTACCAAAGTAAATTTGATAAGAAGATGAAGTCACACAGTGTGGTTCAACAATACAATAACATACGACCAGTTATATTTTTCGAATAGAAACTCAACTCTGTTCATTTTTAAATGCAATTTTTTTTGCTTATTGAGAAAAGCTATAGGGTTTGCATTGGATGCAAATAGCCACATTAGTTTTTTTTCATTCTGAGTTTATACGCTAGTGCAACTTGTATATTTTGGCATTGTCATTTTTATGATTTTTCAAACGCTTGTCTTCTAAAAATGAATGTTACAACTATCAAAAGCATAGTTAACAATGTGATAAATCTTATAAATTGTAAACGCATGGAAGAGCACAACTAATAATAATAAACTTACTTGTTTCGACAGTCAACCTTGTGCCTGTTCCAAAGATTATTTTATAACCTCCAGCAGCATTCACACAATATGAGAGCGCACAACTAAAACCTACATACAGAAGTGTCACAAGTCTTCGGTCTGCATTAATCTGAGTTCATGATTATTTTAAAGTCTAAGTACATCCTTCGGTTTAATGACATGCTATTTAAATTTTAGACATTATTTTTGAGAAATGTCTTATCCACAGTCACATTTCTGTAAAATAATGTCCTACATATATATCTGCATTATATCATTTAATCCTGCATTTATTTCGTATATATATATCTTTTCAATAAACTTTTCACATACTCACTTGAATTTACGTGCAATTTTGTGCCAGAACCTAAGATCAGTTTTCCATATCCATCATTCACACAATGTGAAGCATCAAAACAAGAACTCATCACAGTGCACCGACTGAGTATTTAACCAACAATCAACACTGTCTGTCTATAAACTTAATCAATATTCAAACGATTTGAACTACTTTTTCATTTTTCTATGCTATTACATTATTATCTTACATTACATTATTTATCACATGCTCGATAAAGTCCAGGTATGTGCACAAAAGCAACAATGCAATTGGACAGATTATTAACTTTTGTATGCAAAACAGACTAGCTGATATAAGATCTCGGTGAATTTAAAATGCAAAGAAAATCCTTTTACCTGCATTTACAGTGAGCTTTGTGCCATCCCCGAATATTATGCTCTGTCCAGAATAAGTCACACACAATTACACTGCCATACAAAAACATGCTGCTTGGCCTATAAACAGAGATCTTCAGTGCAGAATGATGCAAAATTGTGAATACTGTTGTGAACTCTTATTATAACTTGTATGTCAAACATGTATAACTTTCTGTTTTCTGAACACACAAAAGATGATATTTTGAAGAATGTTGGTAACCAAACAACACTGGCCCTCATTGACTTCCATTGTATGGACACAAATCCACTGAGACATTTCTCAAAATATCTTCTTTTGTGTTCCACGGAAGATTAGGAATCATTCAATTATAGATGGGATCGAGTCAACTATTGATATTTTAGGTCAAGACCCTCACTAACCAACATGTCTCAGAGACACTATAGTGTGCACCCTGGCAAAAAGCACTGCTGAGAAGAATCAACTTACTTGCATCTACTGTTAATTTTGTGCCATTCCCAAAGAAAAGTCTAGACACTCCACTAGCAGTCACACAAAATGATAACGCATAACAATAACCCTTTACAAGCAACACAACTTTTACCCTAATGTCTCAGTAGTGTTCACTTTTTTTATATGAATGCTATTTCAATTTGGGAAATGTGAACAATTCTTTGAAAGCATTACTGAACGATTCTGTATAAACTTACTGGGTTGGATTATCAGTTTCGTGCCTGTCCCGAAGTACATCTTTCCAGCAACTCCAGTATTCACACAATGCTAGACCACAGAGCAAAAACCCTCTCTGACATCTGACACATAGGTTCAGTTAATACAACAAAACTAAAATATTTATACTGTAATGCTTTTAGCAAACTAAATGTTTCAATTTGATTCGTTTGCTTTATCGCAAGCGCACCGATACACACTTGTCTTCAAAATATACTGCACATTCTGTAACATCATGTGTCTTGTTCTTTCAAATTATACAGTAACATGTCATATTTATAAAAATGTTCACAAACGCTTACTTGTTTCAACTGTTAGTTTAGTTCCAGTGCCGAAATAGACTTTTCGGTCTCCACTTGCAGTCACACAACAATATTGACTTAAGCAATAACTCACTGCTCTTGCATGAATCAATAAAATCTTGAAAAGTCTCCTTTAAAAAGATGGATCTTAACTGTCCTGCGGTTCTATGTGGCACCAACATAGCCAAAATCCTTCAATCCACATGGAACGAACAAACAAGCGAACCATGAGAACGCTTTTCATAAAAGCATCTGCTAAATAAAATACCAAATATTATCAAAGCTTTTAAAATCGAATGAACCTATACTACGTCACATTCATTCATTGTCAATATTACATGTATATTTTTCCACGTTTAAGAATAATATTAAAGAACCTCATCAATGACAATCAAAATTGAAATGTTGTTGAGACTCCAATTAAAAAAAATCATCAAAATATATGAGAATTAAGCATCTTTGCAATCTTTCAGTGAATATAATTGTATGACCAGTAGTGTAATTAGGCCAAACTTTGTGTATCTTTATGGATTATAAAAACCTTTGCAGTGCACGTGCGGCATATTAAAACTAATTATTTACGTGATAGTAAATCCGGCCATGACCTAACCAAGTAAAGCACAATAGTAAACTTTTGAAAGTGTTTTTTAACTTGTACAAACAAACACTTGCCTGATTCAACAACGAGTTTTGTTCCAGCACCAAAAGTTATCTTGTAATTTCCTGTATTCACACAGCACTATAACCTATATCAAATACCCAGTACAGCTTCTATCACTTCACAGAAAACATTATAGATTTACTGTAAGAAGAAGACTGGTCTATGTGATAAATAGAAAATAGTGATTTGTCTTAAACACACTTTTTTTGTCTCATGTAATTTAGTTGATAGGACGAATGCATCAATGTAAGGACACAAACTGGTATGTTTCTTCAACTGTATTAATGCTTACTGTAATAATGTAATAAGAGCCGTTCACCCTGGAATTTCACTTACTTGAGATGATGGTAACTTTTGTCCCGCTGCCAAACACAAGTTTGTTTGTATTAGTCACACAGCCTTAGGGGCTTTGACAACAACCTGTGACATTACTACAATACACTGTACAACTCCTTTGTTAGAATCACAATTCCTCGCACAATCCTCATAACTAGATTTACTAATTCAGCTACATAAATCCATAAAAATAAGGCAGTACGGTCTCAAAAAATTTTTCAACAATTCTTTAGACTATAAAATGGCATAAAACAAAAATGGTTTTGAGAGAGACGAGATGTATGATTAACTAAAACCTATTTACACTGTAGTTGTCTAAAAGTGTAAAAGAGCTGAAGTTATAAGATTCATACCTGAATTTACAATCAGTTTTGTTCCTTTTCCAAAAATGATCTTCCACGAACCGCCACTGCTAGTCACACAGTGATTTCTGCACTTACGAATAATCATAACTAACTTTTATGGTACCAACATAAATCAAATATACTGTATATATACAAATGCCTGAGAATAATTCATCAAGAAATGCAATTTGATGCTTTTTAACTTTCTTTTTCTCTATTAACACATACCTTCCTTCCATAAGGATCTCTACTATGTATGCCTATATTGATAATACGATTGCTTATTTCCAAAGATATGAAAAAATATATTCAAGGTAATTGAATTTGTGAATTTGCTTCTTTTCCAAAGTGGAAGATTTATTACTGATCACATGGAACCATATACTGTACGGTATACCGAGTCTTGCACATGATATGTGAAAAATAATAACTTCACGGCCACGAATAAGAATTTGTTCCCTAGATTTATAGTAAACAGGTTTAAGTCATTTGTTGGCACGTTTAGGTGAATTATGCTCACGTTATAACAACTTGTACCCTCGTTTTAGATAAACATGTTTGTTCATTGATTTTGTTATTGATCTTGCTTCCTCTTTGTGAACATGTTCTCAGTCTTGCTTTTACTGTTTAACAGTCATGATCTGTAAGTCAACAAACATGTTCAAAGTTTCTCTGTTCTATAACAGCAGATAAGTCTTTTCTATTTAGGAGGTGATGGTTTTAAGAAATTGTGGGCAGGAATTGACAAACATGAGCATGATTTACATGGGACAAGGAAATAAAATAGCAAAACTTGCTCTTGTATTAATACATTTTGGGCTCCGTAAGGCACATTACTACTCTAAATACATAATAAAGACAAAAGCTGTCCTGTATACTTTTAAATATGCCCTGAATGTTCATCCTTATCTTAAAAATACGACTTAAAATGCAAAGATTTATGAGATAAAAACATGACGCTCTTATCTACCCAAAGCCATACGATTAAACCAAATAACAACACAATAGAGACACTTGCGAATACTTGCCTGATTCAACAATGAGTTTTGTTCCCCTGCCGAAGATAATCTTGTCAGCGTTTGTATTCACACAGAACTACAGCACATAACAAATACCCTATAACTCATATACACAACAACACTACCTCAAAGAATCACTTAACTTAAACGCCCGGTTTCACAGACAGGGCTTTTATAAAAATGTTTATATAAAAAAACATTACTGAGACAAAACTCTGGTAGTGATGTATTTTAACTGACTTCGAAAATGAAGATTTTGAACTGACTTCAATACACAGGCCAACTTTAGCAAAAAGGTTAGACTTAATTCATCTGACCAAAATGAAGAAAAGAAACACTTACGATTTTCTACAAAAAGCTTCATCCCCTTCCCAAATATGATCTTTGTGCCACCATCATTCACACAGTTCCACACATCCATCCATAAACCCCACTGTGATTAAGTGCTACATGACTCAATTTTCAGTTTGTTTTAAAACTAGTACACATTTTTAAACATCATGCTATACAAGAACAGCCCGGTTATTAAGATAACACACATGACCATAGTGCAGTGCATGCAACGTTTTCTCATTTAGTTTCTACAATTTCGGTAAAGACACAATTTTTTCAACTCTTACTTACTCGAGGAGACGACAAGATTGGTCCCTTGACCAAAAATCAGCTTATTTCCAGCACCAACATTCACACAGCAGAGCACTCAACTACGATAACCGTGTCCTATGTTCCTTTAGAGTTAGACATTTACCTTTGCTTCTAGCATTTCAATAGTTTGTTTATGAGTCTTTTTATCAAGTGCTTAAAAAACTAAACAACTACAAATGATGAATAGACCAGAATTAATATATTTGTTAAACTGCAATGTCTGTCACACACGGTTAAAGTCAATCCTTTACATTTTACTTACTGGTCTGAATAAGCAGCTTGGTTCCTTTACCAAAAATTATTCTGTCAAGACTTTTAGTCACACAAAGAGAAACTTCATACTAAATACTGCCAAGCACTAACTGCTTACATTCACACAATACAAGAACAAATATTTCAATATTTCAAAGATACAGTATTTCTTTTATTATCCTTTTAAAAGGTCTAGATAATAATATACATATTAATATTGAATATTGCAGAATATCACTCTTTCAACAATTACACAAGTGAATTTTAATTTTAAACATCTAGGTGTATGATTACATATCTATACTACTAAATTCACATTTCACAAGTATGTGCAAAATGTAGTCTGAAAATCTTTCAATTGCTAATTTTAAGTGCAAACTTACTTGAATGGATGAAAAGTTTCGTTCCTTGACCAAATATTACTTTTCCGATAGTGCCTGTATTCACACAACGCTAAACCTCTTCACATAAACCTCTGTATCAGAAGCCATCTCTAAAACCATATACTACCTAGTTTTTTAGACGTTATACTTCTTTACTTCAACATTTATTTGTCATTTTTAAAGAATTCTTTGGCCATTGTAGTTCATTACAATAAAACCTATTTTATGACATCACATCAATTCTGAAACGAAGTGGTGACAACAAGACTGCAGGATGTAATAAAGTATGTATATGTTAGTCTAACTGTTACATTGTTATTTTTAAAACCCATCGAAAGTATTACAAATATTGGTTCCATATGCAAAATATCAGCTATATCTATAAGAAGAATTTTAAAATTGCATTTCGACAGCGAACATAAAATCATATATTCAAATTTAAACTAAAGTGAAAAAGAACTTACTTGACTCCACAATTAGTTTTGTCCCAATTGCAAAAACAATCCTGTCATTCCCTCTAGTCACACAAAGTTATACACCGTGACATAAACTGACTGTGACTGCCCGAACCCAATAAACAGAATTTAATGAAGAAAGACGTGTGCATTTAAATGAATATCAAATACATATACCTCTTATTGTTCTATAGACCATATTGGTTTACATTTGTATAAACTAACATTTGATTTAGGTGAAGAAAGGTCACTGAACACTGATGATAGTTACAATAAAGCATATCTGAACAGATTTCTCAAATATTGGCATAATTATTGATTTACAAAAAGGATAAATTGATTTCACTTCATGACAAGTTTGCTTAGTTTCATTGCTGATAAAATGTTACTGCATAAGTTTGAAAGTCCATTAACCACTTACTACTAAAATCTAAGCCCAGTTAGTCATGATAAATATTCTGAAATAACAATTAAATCCAAATTAAATAAAAGTTTTTGCATTGATTTGTACACAGATATTTCTTAACTTACATGCAAAGGTTAAAGCAGCCATAAAAGTTTTATCTTCTACATCTGAATTCAGTGACTTCAATTATTAATTTCATATATATCATTTTGTTAGACAAAGAAAAACAACTTACTTGGTTCCACAATGAGTTTGGTACCATGGCCAAATATGACTTTGTTGACTCCAACATTATTCCCACAGAGCTATACTGCCTAACAAAAACACCCTCAACACTCCCGAGTACCAATTTATATGAAAACCAGTTTAAAGTTTACAAAAAGATACTGTTATATGAAATATTGTAAAGATACAATATTTCATTTGGCTTCTTTGTAGTGTATTTTTTCTACTTTTCTAGTAAATGTTCAGTAACTGGATATGATTAAAGAATAACGATGTTTCATTATGTATAAATGTTTCGTTACTTTACCAAATAATATAAACCAGCAAATTAAATCAGTAAATGCAGAATTGTTAGGTTTTTGTAGTTTGTTTTCTATGTATTTTGCCTTAAAAAAAAAACATTATGATTTTTTTCATTTAATGGCATTTCATTATCCTTTACCAGTACGTAAAAAAATCACAGAGATGATAAAACTCACCTGATTCTACTCTTAGTTTTGTTCCACTGCCAAAGATGATCTTACCGAGTCCCTGTTTATTCACACAACACTAAACCCCATGACAAATATCCTCAACTACAAATCCCCTATTTTGAATGATATTCCTGTGCAAATTTAGGTGGAAAACAAACAGCACAAAACATTTCATTCATAATCTTTAAATAACTATAGCTATAATAATCTTTATGATCATAACGTGTTTGGTACACTACCTTTTATTAAAGAAAAGCTAAACTATCATTTAAGGAAGTGTTTTCATGCTCTAAAAGGAGTATTTTATCATAAAATATTGTGTATTAAAGAGAATACTCACTGCACTCCACAATCAACTTTGTTCCAGATCCCATAAAGAACTTGAAACCAGAACCAGACGACCACAGTGCTGCATCCCCAGACATAAAACCTCTTTACACAGGACAGACATTAACAAGTTAGTTTTTACGCTCAATCTCCATGATAATATCCTTAAATAATCAATATACCATATTTTTGTGTTTTTTATTATAAAAAGGATAATGTCCCAATTTATTATCAACAAGTTAAGTTTATTATTTATGCTACTGATGTGAAAAAGCCTTTAAAGTAGCTTGAGCAAGTCACTAATAACACTGCATTGGTGCTGAAAGTACACAATATAAATTAATAACTCAAAATCGCAATTCATTCAAACATCAATTGAAAGCCGGGTAAAGTAAATCGCTTACCTGAATATCCATGCTGTTCATTAGATCCTTGGATAATTCAGCACTTAATATGTAATGAAGAATGTATTAAATATGTCAGTGAGTTAAGTCTCACATCGTACACTTTGCTCAAATAATGTTTGAAAGCAAAGTATTAACATTACACCAGCCATCTACAACCCTGAAAATGTAGCCTAGTCGTCAAAGATATCACTTCAAATGGGGTATACATGACAATTCTCATCTTAAAATAGAGAGCCGTGATCCACTGGCCTAGTTTTACAGTGACATATGGGAACACCTTAATATTTTTACACCACACTTGTACAAGTAATGCTTATCAGAATAACATAAAATATTCTCTTCTAGAATATTTTCTAGTAGAGAATATAATTCTCTCTATTTCTACTAGAGCTGTTTGTGTATTTGTTATACACAGCTACCTTGAGCAAGTTTCCAGACACACGATTCGAAATTGATGCTTGAAGTATGAAAGTGTGCCCGTGATGTGTTACTTTGATTTTATGGGGAGGCTCCATTTGTTAATATCACTTATCTACAAAAGGTAACATAAAATCCTTGGGGCATTTAATAATCTAAGCAATCACTGATTTATATTATGTCCTAATACAATGACACAAAGTTAGTTATTCCACAATGATGTGAATGCGCATTTGAATTTGTTACAAATGTTAACAAATTATATTTAGTGCATGTTAATTTATGTGTCATGGAAACTTACTGTAGAGTGTCTTCAAATTATTTCGTTTTTTGTCAAAGCAATGTCATATGTTTATCAATGCGATACTGCCACAAGGAGTCACTCAAGTCTAAAAAGAAAAATATACAGAGTTGAAATGCAACATTAATAATAAGGACCACCAGAGGGCAGTGTTATTCATAGTCACTTTAAGCATAATGGGATACTTCACCCAAAAATGAAATTCTGTCATCATTTACCTTCGAGTTGTTTCAAATCTGTCTTTGTTCTGGTGAAGACGGAGAAAAATATTTGGAAGAATGCTTATAGTCAGACATTTAAAAAAAGTATTGTTTCCTACTATGGGAGTCAAAGGGGGGCAAAATCAGTCTGGTTATAAGCATTCTTCCAAATATCTTTCTCTGTGTTCATGAGAAAATATACATTTATAAAGATTTTGAATAACTCGAAGGTTAGCATTTTCGGGTGAAGTATGCAAGGTCAATTTTTTATTAATTATAAACTCATCTTAATCTAATTGATTTAACAAAGAAATAATGTGTTGACAAAACTAGGTGATTTTAATATAAAATAAAAAACTACAGACATTGACGTCTCACAAGACATAATACACTGAACATGTGTCTTATAAAAATGAATCAATAGCCTAACAAAGTGGTTTGACCATTTTTTATTTATGTATTTATTATTGTTATTGATACTTTTTATCAATTTAAGTAATTTACGTAAAAATAAGTAATCTAATAGACCTCACAAATTGTGGTGTTCGGCTTTAAGGCTTTTGTACAGCTGTCTCTCACATGGTGGAAAAAAGTCACAAAACACACAATTTCTTGGAAGCCAAAGCGAGCAGTAGATCTTAATCTGAAAGTGTGGGTTGAGTGCGTCTCTGCCACGTATGTGCTGTTGAAACTGTGGTTTAGACATACTCATATGAAACTTCTCTCTCATCAAGCCATTTTATTTGAGTAAAATTTGAAGTTTTATTTCAAATTAAAACAATCTTATATGAAACAAAGGAGCAAAAAATCTTACAGACTGTAACAACACTAGCTATATAAGTAAAAATACATTTTACATTTTGTAAAAAAAAAGAAACACCCTACTCCATTTCTGCCTATCACTTATATGTAACAAAATCATAAAATGCAATATAACTCCAAAGCATTACTTTTAATTCAGGAATTCATCCAATGTCAAGAAAGTTTAAAAAACATATTTTATTTTATCTACATATAATTTTGACCTCTGTAACATTAATTACAAAAGACATGCAAAGCTGACATTGTGGCTGGATATAAACATTCATATCTGCTGAAATCATATTTAGCTGAATTTATCTTCTAAACTATGAAGGCCTTGACAGACATCAATACATTGACTGCAACACATTTAGCAAGCAGTATTCTCAGACCTGTCATAAGTAGGGTCACGGAGTTCATTTTAGGATCACCTAAAAACAAAATAGTAAAGAATATTAAACTTACTTTGAATTATATACTGTATACATGTATATAGATATATGTTTTATACAATAATGATTCAAACGCAGAATATAAAACATATCTTTACGGACGTATCTTGCAACAAATGTGACCTTGTATTTTATTACTAACCAGTGTTAGTGGAAACTGAACTATTAGAAGCACTTTGTGGACAATCCAGTGGAACACTCGTTTTCACAGACGGTTCAGCTGCAGAAAAACATTTATCCAGAACAACGGTTTTTAAACGCTATTAAACGAACACATGTTTAATATTTTAACCCTTACTAAAACAGACTTAAGTACAAACCTGTCACGAGACTGTCAGGAGTGTTGGTAGCCTCTTCTTGATCCATTTTGCATTTTGTAATATCACCTTTGTTGAAACCAGCATAGTAATAAGTTTTGCTGGCCAGTGACAAGGCAGCATTGTTGGTAACCAAACCGTTATTGTCATCATTTAGAATCATTTTCTTGTCTTTAGGGAAAAACCCGGCGGCCAGACAGATATCTGATCCTTCACCCTTTACAGGGCTAAGGATGGACAGAGTCGGAGGAGTATTCGGTACATCTTCTGTGGAAAGAAGAATGAAGAGTTTTTAGGAGTTCTTCAATCCTTTACCAAGACTGTGTTTTCTGCACAATGGATGCTGAGGCAAACCAAACATACGCAGTACAAATACAAAAACAGCATTTATACATTTTAAGTTAAAATTTTACATTTACCAAATCATAATCAATTTAATTTACTTTTTACAATTTGCATTACATCAAAAAGCAGCTGTACAAGACAACACCGTTGAGCACACAGAATAAGATATCATCATTACTTCAATGCGGTCCTTGCAACCATTTCATGCAGAAAACTTCACGCTACTAACGATAAAATGACACAAACGCTTTTTTTGGAGGAACGAGCTAAATCCGCATTCGTTTGTGATCATTTTAAGCAGAACGCATCATTTCAAGAACTGAAATTTTTGTTTCCAACCCATGCACATTTTTCCACATTGTAGAAGCTTAAACAGAAAACTTACTTGGCACAACAGTGAGGGATATCGGCGTCCCGAATGTTAAAGGATCAGTTGTTAAAAATCCACGGCTCCCGTACCCCTTACAAAAGCGCAACTGAACCGACATCAACACTGGGACTAACAAAGAGACCTAACCCAGCCCCATGAGCTAAAACTAACCGATAAAAAGTCCTCTTTTACTGCATGGGTTGAAGAACTGCATTAACATATTAAAAGGTAATTTACTTACTTGGCACAACAGTGAGGGATATCGGCGTTCCGAATGTTAAAGGGTCAGTTACTAAAAATCCACGACTCCCGTACCCCTTACAAAAACGCTACTGAACCGACATCAACACTGGGACTAACAAAGAGACCTAACCCAGCCCCATGAGCTAAAACTAACCGACGAAAAGTCCTCTTTCACTGCATAGGTTGAAGAACTTCATTAACATATAAAAAGGTGATTTACTTACTTGGCACGACAGTGAGGGATATCGGCGTTCCGAATGTTAAAGGATCAGTTGCTAAAAATCCACGGCTCCCGTACCCCTTACAAAAACGCTACTGAACCGACATCAACACTGGGACTAACAAAGAGACCTAACCCAGCCCCATGAGCTAAAACTAACCGACGAAAAGTCCTCGTTCACTGCATGGGTTGAAGAACTGCATTGACATATTAAAAGGTGATTTACTTACTTGGCACAACAGTGAGAGATATCGGCGTTCCGAATGTTAAGGGATCAGTAGCTGAAAATGCACTGCTTGCGTACGCCTTACAAAAACGCTACTGAACCGACATCAATACAGGGACTAACAAATGGATCTAACCCAGCCCCGTGAGCTAAAATTAACGGATCAAAATTCATCTTTTCACTACGTTGGTTGAAGAACGGCATTGCAATAATATTGAAAGTTAAGTAACTTACTTGGTGTAACGGTGAGAGTGATGGGATCTCCAAAGGTTAGGGGCTCTGCACTTCATTCAGCCCTTTGACAATATCCCTCCATAGTAGAAATCATCCCAACACCTCAAAAAAACACATTATGAAGCGATATGAACTGATGACGTAAATATCCAGTTGGAGAGGTCCGGTTTAGTTTTCTTTGAGCAGTAATTCCAGTTGTTGGTGAACAGCTGTGTTCGTTCTGTGCCCGCTCCATTTCAAACACATGCAGGTTGCAGCAACAAAAACGTATGAAAAAGAGACAACAAAACTGAAAGATTTCAACCTGTGGTGCTCCAGCCGTTCAGTCAAAATGTTGTTGATGTTTAAATCTATAATTCTAATTTAAACGCAGAAATAACCAGGCTATCGGTTTTTGTACAGTGCACTATGAAAAATGTGTCACTGTGGTAGTCCCCCCACGACAGAAAACACCAGCACAAAATCTACCTGTTGGATTTAAACACTAAGTGGAAAGGCTGTCTAAAGTCAAAATGACAGAAACACAGCTTCCTTGAGAAAAAATATAAATGATATCTTCATATAAAGTTTCTGATTCTATCTCTTTATGTATTTTAAAATCCAAAGCAGATAAGAAAGAGTCGCTGCAAGTAGCGAGAGTCATTTGAGCTCTGTGTAGTTCAAGCAGAGGTTTTTGTACGAGTCCAAACCAGAAATGAATCACTGTGGTACCCCAATCCACACTGACACACTTCTCAACAAAAACCCACAGCCTTCTGCTGTGTGAAATAGTTAACAGAATATCAAGAGAAATATCTTTACAATAACATTTATGAGGGCAAACCGCTGGCTGCAAACTTTTCTTTACATTAAGCAAATGCTTATTTACTTTAACAGTTTTTAACACTTTACATTTTTAAAGTGTTTATTGAAAATACACTTATATAAGCAAATGATAATGAACAACTGTCCGTGAATAAATACTACAATTTAAATGAACAATATAATACAAATATTATAGATATACATGCTACAAATAATACTATATTTTGTGACAACCGAAAATGTAACGCGTTGTAGTTAAATCCCATAGAAATAATTTTCTAATACTTTCCTTTACGCCTTTACTTTTACCACTAAGCAATCCCAGATAAAAAAACACTAGATACATGTATAATTTTATAATAAAATGCTATCATGTTACGTTGGCAAACATGCCGAAGCTCCAAAAAGCTCATTGGCTTTCGCATGTATCGTGAATAGCTGTCATTAACCTGTTGTGTTGAGAGAGACACAAGAACCAATGACATTCAATATTATCAACATGCCGCCATTTTTTAATAACTGTATGCCGCTGATCTGTATGTTACATTTATTTCGCTTGACCTTACAAAGGAAGTCTTATACATCTCAGAAGCCGTATTGGGGTATACCTACTACTCCTTAACTGGCTTTATATATGTATTACTTTCAGCAAACTTACAAATGTCAGACAATGAGCCAATAGCTTCAACAGAAAAAGTAAAAAGCTTAAAGAGTAAATATTACAATTCCTTAATAACGTTGCATGCAGTGTGCTTGTTGCTGTTTGTGAATGTAAACAGTCTGCCAAGTTGTAAAGCCGAGGGGGAACAAAAAGCAAAGTTATTGGGTTGGGGAAAAAAAGGGGTCGATTTTGAACCACGCGAACGAGTCTGTCCTATCTAATTTCAGTTCGGGCTCAGATTAGCATCACTCTTTGTTACACTCTGTGTAAAATACAATCGCCAGAAGTAAAACGCTAACACGATGATGGTGTAAACAGACTACACTTAAAGTCGCTGGATATCAACACCACCACAGCCAAGCGTCCGACAACTCCTTCAAACTTGATTAAAAACGTGTTCCCTGGTAAGTGATAACTCCGTGAATGAATCCGCATCGACGTTTTAAGACATTTCTGCTAATGTTGGATTATTTGTGAGCCTTCTATACGCGATGATCTCCATAGACAGAGAGCAGGTGGTCTCTTGTGGCTGTTCGAATGCACTCAACCACATGAGCATCTACACCACGAATACAATTCGGTCGAATATGTTTTCGACAACCTCTGGAAGTGGAAGCTCAAAACGTTTCACAACCCGTTTACATATTTATTTACCGTTGTCCACTTGAGATTCGATCAACTAAAAGGCATCTTCATACCAGATGTGAACAGGCTCTTAGTTCTGTGTCAGCCACCGTAGTGCTTCGAAAGGAAGGGTTGACGTGAGTTGTGGGTTGGAATTCGCAACCTCACCGCTAGATGCTGCTATTTCATTCAATGGACTATAAACCAAGACCGTAAAATACTAGATTTTATATTAACTATGCTGAAGTTAACCTATTTCCACGTGTGCTGCGGCCATGTTACGGCAGCAAACTTCCTTGATTATTTCGCCGGAATTAGAGTATAGTTACTAATCAAACCGGACTAGAAAATCGCAACTTTTAATTTTCTGTCCAAGTACACGATATAACTACAGAAGAGTCAAATTTTAAATAGGAACAATATTAAAACTCTTTGGTCATTTTTGAACGCGATGCTACTGGTCTAATTGGATTCAATGATCTATGCTAAGCTATGCAATAGGTGCTATCGCCACACCCGAAGATCGGTAGAATACATTCCAAAACGGTAAAACGCAATTTATTAACTCTTGGGGAGTGTGAAATTTTCCTTTTAAAATGGACGATTTCTTTGCCAGAGCATTCAACAGTTGACATTTAACTAAAAGTGAGATATTATTCAACCAGATGTGTCCTTATCTTACGGGGAGTTAGTATATAAACTCAGCAAAAAAAGAAACGTCCCTTTTTCAGGACTGTGTATTTCAACAATAATGTTGTAAAAATCCAAATAACTTTACTGATCTTCAATGTAAAGGGTTTAAACAATGTTTTCCATGCATGTTCAATTAACCATAATCAATTAATTAACATGCACCTGTGGAATGGTCGTTAAGACCTTAACAGCTTACAGAGAGTAGGCATATAAGGTCACAGTTCTAAAAACGCAGGACACTAAAGAGACTTGTCTACCGACTGTGAAAAACACCCAAGAAAGATGCCCAGGGTCCCTGCTCATCTGTGTGAATGTGCATTAGGCATGCTGCAGGGAGGCATGAGGACTGCTGATGTGGCTAGGGCAATAAATTGGCATGTCCGCACTGTGAGACGCCTAAGACAGCGCTACAGGGAGACAGGAAGGACAGCTGATCATCCTCGCAGTGGAAGACCACGTGTAAAAACACCTGGACAGGATCGGTACATCTGAATATCACACCTCCGTGACAAGTACAGGATGGCCACAACAACTGCCCGAGTCACACCAGGAACACACAATCCCTCCATCAGTGCTCAGACTGTCTGCAATAGGCTGAGAGAGGCTGGACTGAGGGCTTGTAGGCCTGTTGTAAGGCAGGTCCTTACCAGAAATCAACAGCAACAACGCCGCCTATGGGCACAAAGCCACCTTCGCTGGACCAGACAGGAGTGGCATAAAGTGCTCTTCACTGATGAGTCACGGTTTTGTCTCACCAGGGGTGATGGACGGATTCGTGTTTATCGTCGAAGGAATGAGCGTTACACCGAGGCCTGAACCCTGGAGCGGGATCGATTTGGAGGCGGGCGGTCCGTCATGGTCTGGGGCGGTATATCACATCACCATCGGACTGAGCTTGTTGTCATTGCAGGCAATCTCAATGCCTTGCGGTACAGGGAAGACATCCTCCTCCCTCATGTGGTACCCTTTATGCATGCTCATCCGGACATGATCCTCCAGCAGGACAATGCCACCAGCCATACTGCTCCTTCTGTGCGTGAGTTTCTGCATGACAGCAATGTCAGTGTTCTGCCATGGCCAGCGAAGAGCCCGGATCTCAATCCCATTGAGCACGTCTGGGACCTGTTGGATCGCAGGGTGAGGGCTAGGGCCATTCCCCCCAGAAATGTCCAGGAACTTGCAAGTGCCTTGGTGGAAGAGTGGGGTAACATCTCACAGCAAGAACTGACAAATCTGGTCCAGTCCATGAGGAGGAGATGCACTGCAGTCCTTCAAGCAGCTGGTGGCCACACCAGATACTGACTGGTACTTTTGATTTTGAGCCTACCTTCATTCAGGGACACATTATTCTATTTCTGTTAGTCACATGTCTGTGAAACATTTTTAGTTTGTCTTATGGTGTTGACTAGTTTACTGAAAGTAAAAACAGTTGAAAGTCAGAGGCCGTTTCTTTTTTTGCTGAGTTTATATACCACGAGGCTCGTCAGAAGGGGGTGCCGCCCTCAGGAGGAGAGATTGGTTTTTGCGGAAGTTTCACGTTCTTTCTTAAAAAAATCTTCTCGTTATTTCTACGATCGCGACTTTTGATCGACAGATAATAGACAACAAAGCAGTTCCCAATAAGTTTTAAAACCTTTTTGTAAATGTTTTCAACGAACACTTATTATTAGCGTTACTCACCCTGAACTGTCTTCTCGGGCCTCGACGGTAGCAACAGTGACATTAGAAAGGTTGATCGTAGCATGTTCATGGTGGCTAACGTTAGCTTTCACAAATGTATCCAATGATCCTCTTAGTTTTTTCTGAAACTCTTCTTTCTTTTCCTTTTTTCGCCCCTTGATGTCGATTAAATCGATCACGTTCTCGTGCAGCAGCCGACATTTTTATTCTTCCTCAGAGTCAGCAGCTATGTTCTGCGTACATACAACAAGCACTCCATGGAGCGAGCACGCAGCACGTAGTACGTACTTATCGAAATTAATAATACAATGTTATATATTTTTTTTCATGCGTTATTAAATTATAGATAGAGGAAAATACATTAAAATTTGAATATTATTGAATATTTCAAACTTTCCTATGACAATTTTAAGTATTGCTGATAAGCCTGTCACAATGTGAAATAAAAATTGAAGTGAAAGACAAATTGTTCAAAATGTTTACTTCTTGCATAGATTAATGTAAGTAAACATATTAACCTAAGTATTTAAATATAATAACTATTTTATTTGTCCAATAGTACTGTTAATAAATTGAGGATCATTTGTGATGGATACACAGCAAGTTAACACACCTGCAATTACATCTGCAGAATTGAGCACATAAATCAATGAGGTATCTCAAATCTTATTTGGCTGTTACGGTGACATATGACCACGCTCGTGTGCTTATCCGTTGGAAAGTGGCAAATTAAGTAATAATCATGGTGAAGCGGAATTCTGTGATAAAAGTATTAGAGTGAGTATGCAACAAAAATGAATAAGAAATGAATGAATTAGAAATTTTGTGCATTACACTATATTGTGTGAGTGCGTGCGCATACCTCTAAAACACTTCTATGAAACGTCCTTTGAAGTCCTGCATGCAAATGTCTCCTAGTCAATCTACTCGTTTTATTATCCCACTCGGGTTCAATATAAAAAGACAAAAGTAACGCTTCTGTTATTAGTGTTAATTAAAATAACCGTTCTGACGCCATTCGGTTCGATGTCATTTCCCTACCCATAGTAGGGGTAAAAATCGCGATCTCTAACAAACACTGACGTTCGCACATGCACTAGCAGGCATACATTACCCTTCGATCGATCCTCATGTTTTAAAGTGACGTGACGTCTTAGTTATTGTTTATTGCTAAAATCCATTGTTGAATACACGTGAACTGAGAGGGGCACCGACCAATCACAACGGCCTGAGAAGGGGAAACTCTCACGCTCTAAGCAAGGAACCAATCACGACAGACCTTGTGAGCTTTACCAATCAGAGCGCTTCGGAAGGAGGGATTCTCAAGGGATCCTTGAAAAACTATTGAAAATAGTATTAATGGTTTGTAAATCATGCTCATTTAACAGTGGGAGGTATGGGGCGGTTAACTTGACATGATATATATTAAAAAATATTAACATTTAAGTAACTGTCATCAATTTACATACGCACTTAATGTGTCAAATGAAGTCGTGTCTACACTACAAATTAGCTATTGACAAGAAAGAAAAATTACTACATTTTTTTTCCTATTAATTTCTACAATAATTAAATGAAGTTATTTTTATTAATGCGCAGTACTGGCATGCAGTAATAAAGTACAGATTATTGTTGTTTTAGATATGTGAGAACAGATGAAATAAGTTGCAGTGAGGAAAATAAGTATTTGAACACCCTGCTATTTTGCATGTTCTCCCACTTAGAAATCATGGAGGGGTCTGAAATTGTCATCGTAGGTGCATGTCCACTGTGAGAGACATAATCTAAAAAAAAAAAACCAGAAATCACAATGTATGATTTTTTAACTATTTATTTGTTTGATACAGCTGCAAATACATATTTGAACACCTGTCTATCAGCTAGAATTCTGACCCTCAAAGACCTGTTAGTCTGCCTTTAAAATGTCCACCTCCACTCCATTTATTATCCTAAATTAGATGCATCTGTTTGAGGTCGATAGCTGCATAAAGACACCTGTCCACCCCATACAATCAGTAAGAATCCAACTACTAACATGGCCAAGACCAAAGAGCTGTCCAAAGACACTAGAGACAAAATTGTACACCTCCACAAGGCTGGAAAGGGCTACGGGGAAATTGCCAAGCAGCTTGGTGAAAAAAGGTCCACTGTTGGAGCAATCATTAGAAAATGGAAGAAGCTAAACATGACTGTCAATCTCCCTCGGACTGGGGCTCTATGCAAGATCTCACCTCGTGGGGTCTCAATGATCCTAAGAAAGGTGAGAAATCAGCCCAGAACTACACGGGAGGAGCTGGTCAATGACCTGAAAAGAGCTGGGACCACAGTTTCCAAGGTTACTGTTGGTAATACACTAAGACGTCATGGTTTGAAATCATGCATGGCACGGAAGGTTCCCCTGCTTAAACCAGCACATGTCCAGGCCCATCTTAAGTTTGCCAATGACCATTTGGATGATCCAGAGGAGTCATGGGAGAAAGTCATGTGGTCAGATGAGACCAAAATAGCACTTTTTGGTCATAATTCCACTAAACGTGTTTGGAGGAAGAAGAATGATGAGTACCATCCCAAGAACACCATCCCTACTGTGAAGCATGGGGGTGGTAGCATCATGCTTTGAGGGTGTTTTTCTGCACATAGGTTTGCGTATCAAGGTTCTGGCGTGGCCTAGCCAGTCTCCAGACCTAAAGCCAATAGAGAATCTTTGGAGGGATCTCAAACTCCGTGTTTCTCAGCGACAGGCTAGAAACCTGACTGATCTAGAGAAGATCTGTGTGGAGGAGTGGGCCCGAAATCCCTCCTGCAGTGTGTGCAAACCTGGTGAAAAACTACAGGAAACGTTTGACCTCTGTAATTGTAAACAAAGGCTACTGTACCAAATATTAACACTGATTTTCTCAGGTGTTCAAATACTTATTTGCAGCTGTATCATACAAATAAATAGTTTGAAAAAATCATACATTGTGATTTCTGGATTTTTTTTAGATTACGTCTCTCACAGTGGACATGCACCTACGATGATAATTTCTGACCCCTCCATGATTTCTAAGTGGGAGAACATGCAAAATAGCAGGGTGTTCAAATACATATTTTCCTCACTGTACATAATGTACCAATACTCAAGTACTTCAGGATAGTGAGATACATCACAATTGGAAATGTAACACGATGTAATTTAAAATGCTGTTACATTGGGCTAATGAAGGCTGTCGGGCAACATCCGAGGCTCTGGCAAGAATAACAACCCAGTTAGAAAACGACATGCTTTTTGAGTTTTTGTAAAGGCTTATCATAGTTTCACTCAGTGTGCCCCCGTAAGTACACACTGAAATATACAGTAACAAAAACGGTTCAATGGAGTTTGCATTAAGGAGAAAGATGATAAGGCAGCTGGCATATGTGGTAAGCTGATCTCAAACCATTCTGGTTTCCTGCCAGGAAGCGGGTGAGAGGCTGAGGGTGAAAAACCCATTCTCTAACATTTCTAGAGAGCACACAAAGCTCACAATGCACACGTCTGTGATTTACAGTGAACTTCAGTTCAGGTTCCTTCTACACTAGTTGTATGGGTGTACTGTTTGTGACCCTGGACAACAAAACCAGTCTTATGGGTCAATTTTTATGAAACTGAGATGTTTACATAATCTGAAAGCTGAATAAATAAACGTTATATTGATGTATGAGTTGTTACAATAGGACAATATCTGGCTTAGATACAACCGTTTAAAACTGTGGAATCTGAGAATTAAAAAAAATCTAAATATTTAGAAATTTGCCTTTGAAGTTGTTAGTCAGGGGCACTGTGGAAGGTCAAGCACTCAAAAAAAAAAAGGCTTTTATATATTTAAGGTAGGAAATTTACGAAATATCTTCACAGAACATGATCTTTACTTAATATCTTAATGATTTCTAGCATAATCGAAAAATCAATAATTTTGACCCACACAATGTACTTTTGTCTTCTAATAATGTTTTTTTTTCTTCTTCTACTAATGTTCCCGTGCTACTCGTTTTGTGGTCATGGGTCACAATTACGATTTGTACTCGAATAGTTCACCTTATGTTATTTTGGGGATATTTGGTTCCCAAAGAGTTTATTGGGTCTATATAGTATGTTACATGGTGTATTTTGCAAGTATCCTGTTTATTGCTGCATCAAAAATGCAAACTTTAATGTAATTCATAAATACAATTTATCATATAAAACTTGGAAGAAAAAAGTACCATTGTAGGTGTCTTGGAAGCACTTGGAGAACCGTATATTTACATGGTACATGAATTTTAGTACTATGGTGTGCGTCAAAGTGCGTCAAAGTGCCAAGGTATAATCATGTTGTACGGCTGTAGTAAACACACCTGTGCGTAAACAAAAACAGACTCAATGACTTCATACATGAGGACATGGTTTATTTTATTAAAGGCATAGCTGATGTCAGCATTTATAAGTGTCCACAAAAAGACAAGAACACAAATCAAGCCCATTATAGAAGGAGATATCCTCACCCCCAATTATTCCCTGACAAATTCCTCTTAAAAAAGAAACAAAAAACTTTACCCGATATCTCCTTCATTCAAAACACAAGGCATTCTGAACGATGTATTTCATGCAGAATTTCAGGAGTGGCAGACTGAATTTAAGTTTGGGAGAACTTTACTTAGTGGTAAATTTACCTGTGCAGTTGCTGTAAAAAGCTGTCTGTATTGTTCAGTGTTTTCTTTTAGCTTTACCATTGGAATGTTATATTACGGCGCAAAGGCGCAAGGCTGTTGTCCTTGTGATCAGCATGGTAATGTACGTCACGACAGAAGCCACGGTTAAAAGTTGGATGCTGGACAACAGGGGAATCCACATTTACAATGCAGTGAGATACAGGGCGTCCAAAACTTAAGCACATTCACAAGACTGTGCACCACGAGTCCATCCAAAATAAAAGAATGTTAGGCATCCACAGCAACCAACCAATCGGAGCACAGACTTCTGAAACTCCTTGTTGAACATTTCTAAAAAAGGAAAAAAGTACGGGGCCCGAGCTCCCGTCGAAACGTTTTCAAATCTTTACTTTGACCTAAACCGAACTTCTAAGGTTCCTTTGATTATTTATACCTCTATTTTTAATACCATTTTAAATGCAACAAGAGATAAGCACAATCACACGGCAAATAGACACGTCATTTAAAGTTCGTCTTTGATAAAATGTTCTCTACTGAAAAATAAAAACACGCTTTATTCTCATCATACAAGACATAACGTCTGTCGTGTAACCTTCGCCGAACGAAAATCGCCTTTGCTGTTCAACCAGGAAGAAATAACAACTGTGAACCTTTTTATACATATCCCAGCCTATTCGACGCTAACCCCTGGCCCAGAAACATTTCTACAAACCAAAAAGCTCAGAGATCCTTAAAAGGTCGACTCAGTGCTATATCATCTACTGAAAAATCAGTATGAGAGAAAACATTACATCCGGGGCCGCTAACCAGAGGCAGCCAATGATATACGTTATAAGAACATTACAGAGTAAAGCAGCAGGGCTAACGCTCTTCCTCCTGTTTCTTAGTGCTAAGCGCAGCGGTAGCTATACGAAAAGTTAGCGTTACTAGCACGCTTACGGTTCTACAGTCCTGTCGGATGTCTTTCGTTAGCCCAAGCGCAGTTCTCAGTGGCTTTTGAACTGAGTACGCCGGCTGCAGAGATTGTATATTCAGTCTCCCTGGCTTCCATCCCTGTTTGCTAACAGAGACGGACCTGTTTGTCTAGGTTGTCCCAACAGTGCCAACCATGATAGTGATGTGAACAATCCATTAAAATGAAACGGAACGAAAAACAACAAAAGGAAAAGAGAAAACACAGACCAGGCACAAAGAGAGCTGATAAAACGATTAAAAGGCAGAACATGAACGAAAGACGCGTCGCGCGTGTAAGCTAGCGTAAAGATGCTAAAAAAAAACAGGAAGGAGCAGGAAATACGGGCGGCACATAATGAACTCACCCGTTAGCAGTAAACTATTGAACATATTTACTGAATAATATTTCAGAGAGCTAAAACTGCTACAGAACAAGTCACAAAATACAGTATTGTTAATAATTGCAGTCTCTATTGCAGCTAATGATACTACGTCCTACATCTATAGTCTAACCCCAGCTCTGTTTGATACTGATCGAGCTTCAATGTTGCTATAATAAGCTTCATAATGGTTCCAACGTGAGACTTTTCTCGTCCCGTTCTCCAAACACTTCTTACAAATCAGACTGTACATGACAACATCATAATCCATGTGTCAATCTATCTTCTAATATCCCAGCGTGCTCTCTAGAAGAACAGGTTCATCCTTCATTCATCCAACTTTTTCTTGTTTTTTTTTACACAGCGACACAGATCCCTCCTCCGAGAAAATGAATCCAGATTTGGAATAAAAAGACGAAAAAAGTCCTTCTTTCTTTGTGTCCCTCGCTGTACCACTCCTGCCCACCGTTAAACATCCTTTTCTGACACACACGTGCACAAACACCTTCTCTGCGTGTCGGTAACACAGAGCCGTTTAAGCAGGCGGCATGAGGGCATCTAGTCCAGAGTCTGTAGTCAAGGAGTCCGGATGAGACAGGAGAATGACCTTTGACCCCCAGAGGAAGTGAGGCGGCAATCAGAGAGTCAGTGTTCTGCAGCGGCTACGTGCTGAGCGGCGTGACGGGTCAGGCGCTCGCACGCCCTCGTCGCCGTAGATGCACGGGGAGAGAGACAGACAGAGTGAGTGAGAGAGTTAGAGGAGAGTAAGAGGGCTGCACGTCCCCCGTCGGTCAGGCGAGCGGTTCGTTTTGAGCCTGTCGCTTCGCATCGTTCGCCGTCTCCAGCCTCCACGCGCAGGTAATGCTGGAAATTTCCGATTGGAGCTTGTGGTGTTTCACCTCTTCCGTTGAATCGTGTTTCACACAAGTGCTTCTTCCCCGTGGACTCTCAGTGTGGCGGGTTCATGTTGCCGTGGCCGCGCTGCTGCTTCTGTTTCTGTTGCATCAGGAGCTGCTCCAGCGCAGACGGACCGGGCTGCATCATAGAGCTCGACCAGATTGACTACATAAAGAGGAAGAAGGACGGAAACGTGAACGGAACGAACATCCCAGTGTGATCCCCAAATCAAGATTTTCTTAAAACTTTTGGATATAACTTGGAAAAAATAATAATTAAAAAAAATAAACAAATACAATGAAACGGCACATAAATAAAAAAAAATAATTACTTAAGTAAACATGAAATTGAAATAAAACTCATAAAAATATATATATAGCCCCAGAAACTAAACCGATCAGTTTTTCTGATTTTAAAATATAGGTATAAAATCATTTTTGTTTCATTCTGTGAACTACCCATTTTTACCAAATCTCATTTTTATATTTTTTGATTTCAGTTTTATTATTAAGTTTTAATTGATAAAACTAAAAATGTATTATTAAGTTTAAATTTAAATACAAAACTTAAAAATGTAAATAAACTTGATAATAAAACTATAAAATCACAAAAAGACAGCTATTGTGATGTTTCACGGATGCTTTACAAATATAAGAAGCTTGATATCTGCAGAAAAAATTCATGGGAAATCCCACAGTACCTTAAAACTGTCTAGGAGGACAGTAGAGGAATCCTCCATTGGCATGTCCTGGGACGCCCAGCTGTTGGTTGGCGCCCCCTGGTGCCAGCTGTTATTTTCCGACACGGATGAGGACGAAGCCGAAGGCAGGTAGTCCAACCCAAAGCCACTCACACCTAGTCAATATAAAACCACCACATTAGTTACATTCCTCCTCACAAGAGCCAGTCCTAAACTGACAGCATCATATGCACTCAGTGAGATAGCTGGCAGTATTACCGGTCTTGTCAGCTTTCCAGCGGTCAGGTGCCCGGCGGTCTCTGCTGTCGGGCGTCCCAATGGGGCCGAAGTTGGAGAAGGGCAGGGAGCTGTGGCTGTGGGTGGGAGGGGATGAAGGTAGGCTGCTAGGGTTGGAAGAGTGAGGGGACTGACTGGCTGGTGTCGAGTGATCTATTAAAAACAATAGAGGTTACAGATCATTTGTGTATTATACAAATTACTCTGCATTACCTGCTTATACAATACCTGAGCTAGCAGGAAGTGAGGGGGACCATGGAGTTCCTTCAAACAGGGAGTAGAGAGAGGGCTCCTGGTGCATCATGGGTGCGTCTGGCTTAGACGCAGGGGGCATGTTTTTACCGTAGGCCTCGCTAAAAATGCTGTTCTGGTAGCTCTCCTGTGAAAAAAACCCAATCCGAATTTTTTATTTATCAGAAATTCCTTCACTTATATTGTCACTATATTGGTAAGATGTTGGGTAGTAATGGAGAGAAGAGGGGTGTTTGGGATCATAAAATTCTGTAGGCCAGAACTGGACATACATTTTCATTTTGTGAATTTCGGCAATTATTTTATGATCCATAAGTGATAACAAATCCACCCCAAAACCAACAAACAAAAATTGTTTCAAGAAAACACAGTAAAACACTGCCACCTGGTGACTCTTTGGATTCATAACACAAGGGAGGACTACAGTAATTTTACCTGAATGGAAAATCGAGGGAGAAGAGAGGACGGACCGATCACATCCGATCCACAATCCAGCCTTGACTGACTTGACAGCTACGGAGAAAAAAGCAGATGAATTAAAACCATTTTAACCACATCAAAACGAAACAAATTCAAGTTCCAAAACTGAAGTATACAGATAAGATCAGGTCATTTCTGAGCAGACTGCAGAAACGTGTAATAGTGTATTGCTTTTACATATTCATTTATTACTTATACAAATTTACATACAGTACACAGACAATCAGTCCAAACTGAATCGGTTTTTCAAAATTCTCTTAAACCATTTCTAGGTATGAAGTTGTATTCTTAAAATCTCACAAAGCATTACAAAATTAATGGGTGTGTCTAACATGACTGACAGTGTGTAAAGGATTCGTTTCATAAACAAATGAAAAACTCCATCCACTCCAAGCTTATGACAAAATAGGAGGAAAGCTACATACAAAGATGTTTCGTCCAGGTGCAGAGCTAATAGGACCGGCCAAGGCCTGGTAGAAATCATGAGGTTTAGTAAAGAGAAGCTCCTCCTCCTCCTCAAAGTCCGCCAGAGTCTTTAACAGGTCTGGGGGCAGAAGAGGGGAGCTCTTGGTGTCCTAGTGAGAGACGAAGAACAACGGGGAAGGAGGAAAAGAGAGGGAAAGGGAAGAGAGATGAGAGAAACAGGATGTAAGAAAATAGGAAGTAAAGATCTGCTCCATTCTCACACTGATTTCTGCGGAAGCCAATCAAAAGGGTCCTTATTCACAGCATTAATTTTGTTGGCCAAAAAGTATGCATCAAACTATATTTGTGGGGGTATAAATGTGGTTTAATAATGCAGAGGACACAATAGCACCTAAAAATAAATATCTCTCACATCTCACATATACTGACATCTTAACTGAAGAGTAAAGGTCTGTTCACACAAAGAACGATGACTTTATTAGCGTCCAAATAAACTGATTTGGTCACAGTTTCACAAATTGTGTTAGATATGCAACAATATATCAGCCAATAATTGGTATCAGTCAATAAAAGCAATTTTCACATGATCAGCTATCTGAAGTTATTTTAAAAAACAACCCATGACCAGGGACAAAATCTCACGTCAATCAAATGAAGACAGGAGAAAACAATGAATTTGTATTCTGTATGTAGAAGCTGTTAAGAAACATCAACAGTTTGATATTCAATATTATTAGTCATTATATGACTCAATAACATTCATAAACGTAACAATATTGAATCTTCAGTATCAGTATCAGTATCATCAGATATCAATCTGAATAATCAGCTAGCGGTGGAGAAATTTTGCATTCGTGCATGTCTTCATTTTACATTTATAGTTACCATCATTCGGAATGAACGGGTCTATAGAAATACGGCATTAGAAAACAAAAAGATGAACGATCAGAAAGCGTCCACATCTCATCAAGACCTCGCTGAGATCAAGTTTCGATAAGATGGAAGGCATTTGTAAATGATCTGTAGTAGGCCTGCAGCTATCAATTATTTTAGTAATCGAGTACTCTACTGATTTTTCCATTGATTAATCGGGTATTCAGATAAAAAAATACTTTTTCTTTATTGAAGAACAATACTAAGTATACAAGAGAAAATAAGTCAGGTCTCTAAAAGTTAATAACATATTTGTATCCTTTTTAGAAAAAAAAATTGTATTACTGAAATTGCTTAGAATAATATCTGTGAAAAGTTAAACCATTTAATACATTTCATTACCATATTACATTCAAAATGCAATTTATTAAAAATGTATCAATAAAAAAACATTAATAAAATAGAAAGAATAATATCAAAGGTAAACAACTAACTTCAGTTTATGCATGATGCATTTAGTTTATCTAAATTAGTTTTCGTTTCTTCCTTTTTATACTATTAAATAGTAATATATTTGTCCACATTAAATACAGAGTTAAACAGACTTTTCTTTGACAGGTAGTCGGAAGACGCTTATTTTTTAGTATGTCTGTTTCTTCACGCAAACAATAAAATGTTTGTGAAATAAACTCTCATAGCAACTTTGGAGATGAAGTTCATGTGTTCATGTCCTCATAAAGCGAAGACGCAGACAAATTCATAAGCATCACGCGTGTAGCATGATAAACTGTGCAGTTTATTCACTCAGACACGCAGAACAGACAGATGGCATGTGTAAATGACAGGATTCGGCATCCACTATTCCGTATCTACTTTTATGGACTCTGTGCAGCCGGAAAAATAGACTAAAATAGCAGTTCACCATTTCAATAAGCTTTCACTTATTTATCAGTATTTATGCATGAGACTTGAGAGCCCTGTAACATGTATAAAGTTTAGCGGGCGTAAGTAATAATGGTCCGTGGGGAAACGTAGTGCTCTGTGTGTACTGTAGTTAAATGGATTAAGCAAAGCTTCGAGGCAACAAAAATTGCCTCCATGATTTTTTTGTATTCAAATTACTCGAGCAACTCGAGGAATCGTTTTAGCCCTAATCTGTTGTTTATGCTGGAGAACCATGACAAAGTCATGATAGATAAAACACAAATAAAGGGAATAAAATCCCAAGTAAACGATGATTAGCCCGTGTTCAAACTGATAGACTAACTTTAAAATAGTATGTGAAATAGTGTATGTGGAACGTTAAACATTAAGTGAAAAACAAGTAGCGTACTACATACTACTCCTGACACCATCATGTTGCATTGTGAAGTCAGCGTGTGACGTTCAGATATACATTTCTTATTTGCATATAAATGTTCCAACTCTTAGCTTTCTAAAAGCGATGTAGAAAATAGTCTATAACACACATTTGACCGCAGTTTGTTTCAGCAACCATTTTGAAATATACACTAGGTCATGCGTGTCTTGTATACTGAAAAACGGCCTACCATGCACATGTAGACGCTACTCAAATTGCAATTTCTGCAGTATACAGGGCGACGGTATTATATTTAGCATTCTTCTCAAAGATAAAATTCTCAAATGTAGATTAAATGACTAACTTCATAAGAAGGGACTCTGGGCATGTTCTCCTGGTCGGGGCAGAAGACTCCAGGCTGACGTTTGGCCATCCTGTCGACCATTCCTCCCCTGCCCTCTCCTCCCATGTGGTACGAAGGCTCCCAAAAGAAATCCTGGACTTTGACTTCCGGAAACTTCATCTTCTTGTCCATGCTGGGTTGAGGAGGCTGCATGCTCATGGGATGATCGAAGAGGTTCATGGGGTCCTGGGTGGGCATGAAGAAAGGTGGTTTGACTGGCATCTGCATGGGCATTTTCTGCATGCTGGGCTGATTTTGGTGCTGGTTCCACATTTGACCCGCCTGCTCGGTCACCTGCATGAAAGGCTACCGAGACAAAAGAAAGATTGTTAGAGGTCACGTTTCAAGCAATGATCTAATAAGATCGTGTCGGGAAAACCTCGGCGCAAACACGTGGCATTACCTGCTGCATGCTGTGAAGATGGGGCGGGCTCTTGCCCAGCTGTGAGCTCTGCTTGGTGGGCGACTGCTGTTGTAATTGTAGCTGAACAGACTGTTGCAAGGCCTGCTGGGATGGCTGAGGGGGAGGAGGCTGCTGAGACTGGGGCGGACCCTGGTTTAGGGCTCCCGGGCCGGATGGCCTCTGCTGGCTGTAGGGAATGTGTGAGGGTTTGCCTGTCTGCACCTGATTAGCAGACTGAGGGTGGGAGGCGGTCTGGAGGAAGGGGGCGGTGACAGAAACACCGGCAGGAAAGGTGAAGCCCGGGCTCATGGAGAACGCCACAGGAGGAGGAATCACATAAGCAGGTGGAGCGAAACCTGAGAACACAAGCACAGATAAATAAATATGTAGATCTAACACCTTTAGTGTGTGTGTGTTTATGTGTGTTTGCGTTTGTATGTGTGTACCTGGTCTGCTGGGCAAAGGAGGGAAAGCTCCAGGGTGGTGAATGGGAATAAACTGAGAAGAGCATGTGGTCTGAGTCTGTGTGACCGGAGTCTTCCTCGCTTCAGACACTGGTGTCTTCCTCATCTCAGTCTGAGTCTTCACCTGCAAACAAAACAAGAGTCTAGTTTATAGTCGCACGTGAGGTGAACTTTGAGTGAAATGAAATTTGAACGAAGCTCACCAGCTTCCCAACATCTGATGATTTATCGTGACCGGTCTTCTTCACCTCGCTCTTCCTCTTGCCCTCTTTCTTCTGCTCAGTCTTCGCTTGTATTCCATTTCCTTTATTAAAGCCGGCTCTGTCCTTCACTGCATCCCTCAGCTGCAAGTTCCTGTTCTGGTCTTTGCTCTGCTCGCGGGGTTTGATGTTCTCTTTAAACGTGACCACAGGTCTTTCGCTGGCGTCCAGCACGCTGTTCTGGTTCTTCCCGGCTGACAGGACAGACTTCAGGCCCTGGGTGCTGTCGTTGGGTGTCTGCTCTCCGTTAGAGGACTCCTGGAGTACAGGTATGTCTTTCTCCAGTGGCTCCTCCACCACAATCTCAGGGATATCGGTGATGAAGAGCAAAATGCCATCACTGATGCGATACTGGATCAACCTGTTGGCAAAATCAAATCGCCCACCTGAGTAAAATATTTGGATGAGCCCGCTGCTAAATCTTTGTCTGCTGGAGGCTTCAATGGATAACCAAAATGTCGTGCATTAGAAATGACAACAAACTTGGTATATTTTGGTCCATTTGGACTGTGTTTTATAACTTTTCAGCCTGTTCAACTTTGATGGAAAATAATATATTGGCATTTAAAACTACATGAAGATTGATGGGATTTATTTATTTATTGTTGCGATAAAGACATCCTCACTATTGCTCACATTGCCTTTATAATGTTTAAATGACTTGTTAAATAATAAATGTGTTACTGTATACATTGTAGATTGTTTACGGTAATATGTACACATACATGTTTATGGGTCATTCTCACGAAACAACTAAAGCATTATGGCAATAAAGATTTGAATTATAAAAAAATGATTTGTAACACAATACATAAATACATGATATGATAAACATAAGAGTTTTCTGTACCTTGTACAAGCATACCTTTAACATAGGAATTAATTATTTAGGTACTTTATTGCCTTTTTTGCTGAAATTCTCATTACCGTAACACATCCATATTTGTCTGTTTGAATGTAATAATCAGAGTAAAAATTTTATATTCTGAAAAAGAACATTGGATATTCTACTAGATGACATTAAAAATGTAGAATATATTAATAAAAATCATGATATAGTGAGAATAATAAGTATTCATGATATTCTCATCTCATATCATCATTTTTAAAGGACTATTTAAACGCACACAAAGACATTTAAGTTAAGTTTGTCAAGAAACAAATCCATCTAACAGGTTAACATATTACTTTATTTTTTTAGTTAGAAGCCTAATATGCTGTGAACAGAACTTTTTTCGTTCTCATTACTGAAACAGGTAGATTTACATATAACAAAAATGTTACATTCATAATTTTCTATTAAAACATAATCCATTAATGTCTTATGTATCATTAAACTTGCTCAGGCATCATGGCTTCCTTTTTTTTTTAATGGATGGATTGACAGTTTTAAATAGTGATGGAAATTCTTAAGGCTCCTTTCTTTAAAAAAAAATCAAAATTGTGTTAAACGGTCAGTAAAAGGTTTGAAAATTTGTGAATGCGAGTGTTTTTAGGAAAATCATTTTCTACATCTTTAAACCAAGATTTTGTGAGAATCCCCCTTATAATGTATGTCTACTGCTGAACAGGCAGAAGTCAAATGTGACCGAGGCAAATTTCAGTAACACCGTCTTGCACCTGACAAAGTTTGATGTTAAAAGCAAACTGTAATGAAATATGGAAACTGAAAGATAGATGAAAGAAGCCATGAGTAAAAGAAAACAAAAGAGAAACAAAGACTCACTGTGGTTGGTTGTCAGCCACCCACTTGCCCTGGCTGACAAGTCTCTGGTGTCGGTCATGAACTAACAGGCTCTCTTTGCCAACCACCACCCCCTGGTGTCCTTTAGAGAAGTCTAGCATCCTGGAATGTTCATGAACAATAACATTAATACATCAAATACAGCTAACAGATGAAAAAGCTCAATTCCAGCAAGAAAATATAAAATGCTATGGAAGGGTTACCGTAGTGCGGGCCGAAGGGCCAGAAAGCCTTGCAGCTCAAACTCCTCGGGCAGAGGAATCACTGTGAAAGACAGTCACAACATTAGCAGTGTATTATGTGGACTTAATCAAAATCAATTTCCAATCTAAGCGTTTGATACCTGATGCATCTGACACTTCCTCCTCCTTCGGCTGAAAGCTGTTCAAAACGGACACCAGCCACGGCCAGATGCTGCGAGATGCCAAAGATGTGTCATTTTAACAACGTTCAATAGCTCAGAATATAGGCTCAGGAAGAACCATATAAAATATCATCACGAAGTAATCCTAAGAGCTTTTTTTAGATTTTTTTTTGTTTATGAGATCATAACGTATTTCTGTTTCTGCAAAGATAAGGTATGAAGGAAAAAGCTTCTTACTGCTGTCGCTTGTCCACCGCACTTTCATTAAACACGTTGGCCCTCAGCCTCAGCCAATCCAGTGACACTTTGATAGCAGGAAGCGGGCATTCCCCCGTGATCTCCTCTCGGTTCTTATTAAGCAAAGCACGGCTTAGCATCACTCCCAGGAAAGACACTAAGGGAAGAAACAATTCCATTACAACACCAACACAAACTACAGCTCGGGAGACGGTTACATCCGAGCGATCTAATCGTCACTTTCTTTAACACAATCACTCCCTAGATATGAGTAACAGAGCGGTGCGTACTAAAGAGGCCGAGGAGCTGGATCCAGCTGATCTGTTCATCCGAGCTGTAGCTCTGCTCATCCGCCTCGTTGCTGAAGTCCCTAAGGTGGTGCAGTTCAAAGAGGTTTATCACAGTGATGTGCACCAGCTGCTGGGAGCTGAAGGCTTTCTGGAGAATCAGTCTCTGTAGGGCAATTTATAAACAGAACGTCAAAAGAACTCATGGAAAGATGATCCGTCAACAATGTTTCAGTGAGCACGGCGTTTTTGTTTTGAGTCATCGGTGATGTGTTCAACGGCCAGCGTACCTGAAACTGCTCTTCCAGCTTCTCTCTCAGGGTGTTGAGCTTGTCCAGGCTTTTGCAGAGATAAACGTGGCCGTGGAACTTGATGAAGGCCTTGATAAAATCAGACACGCTCCATTTTGCTTTGACCTCGTCACGGCTGTACGAGGTTAAAGGACACACAAGAATAAAGCATTAACAACTAAATCACTTATTTACCTCATCCAAAATGTACCTCAAGATTCAATGCGAGCTCATTTCAAAATGTCCTACTGACAGGCTTGCGAATTTGTAAATCTATGTACTGAAAGTTATCCATGTCTGCAGGCCCATTGGGAATATCATCTGACCTCTCAAGGGCCTTGGAAAGAGCTTTCTGCAGGTTGGTGGATGCAGCAGGAAAGGGGAACTTGACAGCAATGCTCCTGCAGTAGTAGAAGATTGTTGTGAGGTGATCTCCTTTGGAGGAGGCCAGTATGGCCAGCTGATTGTACGGTTGTCCTGGGAATTGAAAGAGTAAAAACATCAGGTTTTTGTTCTTTTTATTTATAACCATAAACCGTGTGTATGAGGACGTGTGAAAATTGAATAAACAGACACAAACCATTAGAAGGAACAAGTTGAGCTGCATGTCTGTAGTACGACTCAGCCTGGCTGGTTTGGTTACGATAGCGTGCTGTGGATTGCATAAAACGACAATTAACCAATAAGATTCTTCAGTACATAACATGAATTGCTGTTTGTATTTATAACACATGAAATATTTAGAGCCACACATCTATGATTTTTAAAGGGGTCATATGGCGCGAACACGTGGTTTCTGGGTCTTCGGTGTGTTATGAGTTGCCCATGCATGTATAAAATTGCAATAATTTAAGTGTCGGAACAAGAGATGCTTCCTTTTTAAAGCGAATGCTCACCCTGACCTGCCTAGAAACGACTTGAGTAACCACTCCCCACAAATCCACGTCAGTTCGTGGTATGAGTTGACTATGATCGCCCAAATGTGTACGTAATTCAGTACTGTCAGTACAATTCCTTTGGAACCCAAATATAGTAAGAGGCGTTACATTTCTGTCACACACTTGCAGTATTCGACCAATCACTAAGCACTGGTTAACTGGCCAATCATAGCACACCTCGCTTTTCAGAGCGATGAGCTTTGTTAAAAATCAGCTCGTTTCAGAGTGGCGGTGCAAAGAGGAGATACAAGCATGTACGGTAAGTGGAAAATGCAGCGTTGTCGAACCTTAAATCGTGTATACACATTGCATTACATCTAAAACAAAATGATCATTTTCGTTTTAGCCGTGTCTTAAGACTTGGATACGTTATTCAAACATTACTCACACGTTACTCAATTATTGATAAGTTCATTTTCATTTTGGAGCAAGCTCACCGATATCTCCAAGATGGACGAGACAGTGTTGGCAGATGTAGGAACAGGAGCTGGGCTGGGGCTTCACGATGGCGCTGGTGCTGCTTTGTTTATTGCTGATGATGCCAAGCTGTGACGATTTCACACGGCAAGGCAGGTCTACATTAAACACCGTACACAGCTCCTGCAACAGCTGAAAAGAACCAGAAACAAATTGGATCTCCTGCAGAACCTCATGACATAGCACAAAAGCATGACAATTGGTCATGTGACACACAGCTTCATCCACAATCTCCATCCAACAGAAACAAAACTTACTTGTGTGTAGAATCCGCTAGCTGCCTCGAGAAACAGGGAGAGATTGGCCTGCACCTCACTTCGATTGGGGTTGGCCCTGTTCTTAGCTTGACTCTGTAGTGTTGTTATTTGATTCTTAAAAGCATGGTTCCAGCTGGAAACACGAGTGTTCAGAAAACAAAATAACAGTCAAAACCTTTCCATTTAAGCAGTTTTTATCCAAAGCGACTTTCATTGCATTATACTATACATCTGTTTCTGAGTACGTGCAATCCCTGGGATTGAACCCATGGCCGTGGTGTTGCTAGCGCAATTCTCTAAACACGGAGCTACAGGAAAGCTGAAATGCCTACAAGCCTGCTCGTGCATGTAATGCATGTGAATCAATGTGTACTATTAGCATTCTTACAGATCCTGTTCCACTTTCTTGTCTAGGGCGTACTCCAGGTCTGTAACCAACATCTTCTGGTATAAGTCCTGAAGAGCCTGTCGTGATGTCCAGACCTCCGCCGCTCCGAGCTTTGAATCTGCATGAAACACAGGGAGGAACATGTCAAACGTGACTCCGTCTATGGGCGCCTTTCAGTTCTTTCGAAAAAGACGCCCTAGTAACCACATTCAATGCCATGGTTACCAGAGTGACAGAGGTAGGATGACAAATATGAAACACAGCAACAGACTGCGAGCAATCTCATAAATCACATCACTGCTTCTAATAACATCATTTAAATTCGAATTACTACAAATAAAAACTGAAGGAGATTTTTCAATATTTTGAAGGATATTCATATTTTTATGTCCAGGACATTTCAAAATATATCGTTGATGATCACTATATGTTTCTAACACGCTAGACAAGAGAAGAAAATGCACTGTTAGCAGGCCATACCTGTCATGTCAGCCTTCAGGGCCTCTGCCTGCCTGCTCAGAAAAAAAGTATAGATTAATAATATTGCATGAGATTTATATTCACATTTAGTCAAGCAAATGTTTATCTTCTGATAAGGAACATAACAAGCATCTCATCATACAAGAGCCAACAACACTCATGATGCCCAAAGGAGAAACCAAAGCAGAAGTATTACAGCACGACAAAAATATTTTTATATATACAATTGTTTCATTCAAGGACTGTTCTGGTTGAGTTAAGTGGTAGAGTTGTGATGGTCTCAGCAGGTCGGATGGAGCATGAAAGCGCATTTTAATATAGGTAATAGAGAGGGATGTTGGAGAGGTCTTTTGAACACCCGTCTATTGCAAGGCTGCACTATTGCACGGGTGCATTCTGACACTCTCTGGGTCATATTGGACACGGTTTTGATTGATCTTATGGGACCATTGATCACATAGATCAAGGAAAAAGATCACGCAACGTTATTGGGATCATGAACACACAATCGCCAAAACCAATGGGCTCAAAGCGTCTTGAAACGGATTCTGGTACTTTTATGGATAATAGAAATACAACAGGCTGATACTTAAACGACTTGAAAAGGGCATTTTGAAAGACTAAATACATTTACGCATTCGGCACATACTTTTATCCAAAGTGACTCACATTGCATTGTACTATACATTTGTTTCGGACTATGTGCAATTCCCAGGGATTGACCCATGACCTTGGCATTGCTAGCGACATAATCTAGTCACTGAGCCACAGGAAAGCTCTGAAAAGCACACCTCAAGACATTTATTTCCCCAAAAAACTGTCATTCCATGACACCAGAAATTATGCAGATTATGCAGAGACAAACAACAACAAATTAAATGTTTTATTTTACCAACGAGATTTTATGAAGTCTGAGTTATCGACATGTCATTACATTTACATGCATTGGTATGCTTTGGTTTTGAATTTCAGTTCTGCTAATAAGTCCAAAACGTTGATTTAACAGATTTTTGTTTGCTTTAAAGGACATTTGTTAACCCACCAAGTCATTTGTATTCTTTTAATGATGGATGCGTGTGGTTTTTGGAGCTTTAAAGTAAAGTAGTGTGTAATAAACGTATCGCCCTGGATGTTAAAATCAAACAATATTTGGATTTTTTTATCATCCGCAAATTTTTGCATTTAGCAGATAAATCCCGTCATTCACCATATAGCGCATTAGTGGCTTTGTTGCCTAAGAAATGCAACTCAAATGTAAAGCAAGCATCTGACAAAAAAAGAACAATTCTTATACATTTGTCGCATTAAAGGGATTCATTCATTATTAACCACATGTTAGTGTCCACTACGAACAAAATATAATGTGTGGAATGTATTAGGGCTGGGCGATGTGACGATGTTATCGTATATCTCCGTTACATCGCAAATGTCCAAATGTCGATAACAACAGACAGATACCAGACGATAGTCAACATTAATGAAAAATTATATAACTACTACGTGTCATAATATTATCATGCGATGTAGGCTTTAGCGAGAACTTTCATGTGCCCAGGCAGTCAGTAAAAGTGAAGTAATTTTAGAAACGCTGTTTGATCGGTCATTTGAATGTGCTGCTGTTTTCTGCCGATCACTGCACAGATAAACGTACCACTGTCCGAAATATCTTCGCATGCTCAAGGTCAAGTCTGACAGCGGCTTCAACCGGCCACATTGCTTTTTCAATATCAGCACAGCAATTAAAAAAACATGTACTTTCATTACATATACTTCAAAAATGTATATTTGAATTAACTGAAGATAGAAAACCACATGCATTTGTGGTGATGATTGATGAGTAAATTATGAGAATATTTATCTTGGATCAACTATTCTTTAACTTAACACCTGCCCAATTATGTCCCAAAATAAAAACAGGTGAATGTCACTTGAGACCACATGACCCCTAATTTGAATGAGGTTGATTGAAAAAGTCAGTGGTTGATCCGTGTTTTTGTAAAACCTCACTTAGACATCAGCTTTAATTGATATGATGCTTCAAAACACAATCAGAAACTAATACAAAAACAGCTTTTATGTTCCTCTTCACCCGTTTCAGCAAGTATCAAGCCGAAATACCAAGTCGTGTTGCATCCACAGTCTCCTCTCACTATCACTATGGCGACAGCACCATCATTCCATTACAAGACATCCCCTCACAACGTGCTGCTTACAACAATCTCACACGTAAAAATTAGGGGTAAAAACGTCCAGAAATGGTTTTATATCCTCTTGGATTTGTCACTTTCGGGCGGCAAATAAAGACGACCTTTCACATAACTTATAATCTCCCTCAGCACATTCACCTCACATTGTTTTGATAGCAAACTCAAGGTTACTGACGCCATCAGCTGCAAAAACATCAAGGCTTACCGATCCCAAGACTCGATTTCGGTGGGTGACAATAACTAAGAAGTTTCAAAGGAGGTAATTAAAAAATAATTGTCATATTGAACCAAATAAGCGGATCTTTGTCCAAGTCGAACATGTTAATATCTGGCAATGAGATGAAGATAAAAAAAACTATGAATACACGATTACGACAAAAGGCCAAAACACAACAGTCGCATTCTGATACAACCACAGAGCCAAAACAATAAGTTACGTAGTCGCACCTCTTCCATCACGGCAATGAATTATTTAACCTGAAATGAAAGGAAAATGGAGCCCTAACTACAGCATCTACGCAATTTCTTTACATTTGGAAAACACTAAAGTATTTTAATTTCAAGCCAAATAAAATAAAATAACGTATTCACCTACAACCATGAGTGAGCAATGTGGTCAGTTACCAGCGAGCATGTGTGACTGGATTGTTTTCTGACTTCCTCCAGCGGTATGTTTGTAGCTAACACGGGCTAACACATCACAACACCTAGCATACACTCTCACGTCAGATGTGTGGACCGAGATACGTATTGCCCTCCTTGCACTTTATTAAACATCACGATTTGCTTAAACACAACTCTATCAAGCATTCGAGTCAACATTTAAGTAAAACATCTCCTCGTTCTGCTAGTATTCTGTTTCGTGTCTCGACAACATGCTATTATGCTAACTAGCCAGGCATCTAGCACTGACAGCCGATGCTAACCAAGCAACAATCCGACCCACCAGATCTCGCCTCAATAATAATACTGCGAACGCGGTCGCCGGTTACAATCTGATTAATTGTACTTTAGCTCACCGCAAGTATTGGGCGCAGAGGTTCATCCTGTTGGATCGCCCGTCTTTTAGACAACGACAGGTTCACAAGCTAAATCTACACCAGGCGCCATATTGTCCATCACATCGTCATTGGTAGAAAGCTGTCCAGACGTACACAGAGGAGCGCGCTGCCTACGTCACATGCCGCGCCCCCTCGCTCTCCTACAGTAATTACATTTCGGCATATTTCCAAACGAAAGCGAGCATCCCTGTGCCCTACTCCCTTCGAAGGAGACCTTGTGTGGTCTGTAACCCAAGGACAGCTGCTTAAACCGAGTGTTTATATACATGGCTTGTTCTTAAAATGACATTAAGCAACACACGTTAAGGAGTATAATTAGATAACAAATAATTATTAATAATAAAATAAACAACAATGAACAGAATTATTTTGAACAAAATGCACTCATTAACAACGCCTACTGTTCAGATATCTATTATTCTTATGAGGGATCATCTCTGTTAAACAAGTCTTTGTTAAATCAAAGGGAGTCAACACACAATATTTCAATTCTAGGTGATTTAATAAAGTTGTGAGACATGGACTATGTATCGATTCATTTGTACAAACTTGACAATTTATTGTGCATTTATTAACAAGACTGATGAAAGAAATCCCTAATGTTTGGAGCTATTACTTACCACCAACCGATACACAAAAAAACAGCGTAACTTCGTAATTATATAATGATTTGTTTCCACATTAGACGTGAATAATAGTCGAGGGCTTCAGAAGCTTGTTTTGATCTTGGTGAGTCACTCTGCTGTTTCAAATTCAAATGCCTGTCACCAAGGCCGGTGTTAACATATCGCTCAGCGAATGCCAAATATGTGACTAAAATGTGAAATGCATTCTTATAAAAGAGACCAAATGGACAAAGCACATTTTGTTTTTTATTCTTCAAAATGTCCATCAAAGGCACAGACGGGTGTTTTATCAATCTGTGTCTAGATTTGCATTCTACTGAGATTAGTCACATTCACATTACATTACATGTATAATATATACACATATATACACATCAGATTACATATATAAGCAAATAATCAAGCAGCAGAAGTGATTTACCCAAGCAAAGCGTCTTAAAGTTATAGGCCAAATCCAGAAGCAAAATGTTAAACTTCTTTGCAAATTATTGCAACCATATAATTAGGTCTTACTTTTAAATATTTATATATAAGTGCAGTAGAAAAGCCTGATGACAATATTTTAGCAACTCACAATATGTGACCCCGGACCACAAAACCAGTCTTAAGTAGCAAGGGAACATTTTTAGTAAAAGACAAAAAAATATTGTATGGGTCAAAATTATCGATTTTTCTTTTATGCCAAAAATCAGTAGGATATTAATTAAGAATCATGTTCCATGAAGATATTTTGTAAATTTCCTACCTTAAATATATCAAAACTTTATTTTTGGGAGTGGATGGCCTACAACAGTGCCTCTGATTATCAACTTCAAAGGCAATTTTCACAATATTTTGATTTTTTTGCACCCCCAGATTTGTGAGTTTTAAACGGTTGTATCTCAGCCAGATATTGTCATATTCGTAAAACTCATACATCAATAGAAAGCTTATTTATTCAGATTATGTAAAAATCTCAATTTCGAAAAACTGAACCATATACCCCAAAAAAATTGATCAATGTTGTTTGGTTACTTTTTTCACAATATCTTTATGTGTTCAGAACTATCCCTTTAACCACAGATTTTACGCGTTGGCTATCCCAAACATTTCAATGCGATTTATAAAGCACAACCTAATTATGATAAGAAGTTCACTAACACGAATCCCAATGTTAATGTAGAAGGCAGAATGAAGTCTCGGTATCTCCCGGCGTGCGCATGTTCCTTTAAGTGCGCGTGAGCAGCTCACAGTGACGCTCGCTCTGCCGCAGCCTAATGAACCTCGCCTTCTGCTGCGCTCCCACAACACAACAAAAGGCCTTAACATTCAAGACATATGTACAAACGCACAGTCCATCGCAGCAACAATGACGGAGAACACTAAAACGCATGTCATCTTGCTGTCATGCGGAAGTTTCAACCCCATCACGAAGGGACACATTCATATGTTCGGTAAGTGTGCTGCCTGTTTTGGATCGGACGCTCGCCCCATATAGAATTGTTCAATTAAACTCTATGTTGTATGTAAATGTGTTTATGGTCATCGTGGTTTAAGACATTGTGTTGATTTTGATGTGAAGTCTAAAATGAAGTGTTGTTGTTGAGCGCTGTCCGCGGCGTGCGTGGTGCTGAAATGGGCGACGGCCTCGGTGCCTGGAAAGATCCGAACACATCGAGGTTAAGGCTTTAGTAAAGAAGATCTCAATTTATGTCTATGAAAGCATACATCTAACTTACCTTTATTTATTAGAAACATACTTGAACGCTAGTATGTTCTAGCAAGACATAGGTTTAACATATTTACATATTATTACTAAACGGATATTGCCCTATTTATAGCAGTATGCGTCATATGGGATTTTCAGGAAATGAAATGAGTCTATTAATGACCTTATGCATTTTAAAAATGTAACTTATTGATGATTTATTAGTAATTAATGAGTATGATATACTGAAATTATGATAAAACCCTGCAGTTCTGTTTCAAACAGTTTTTTTATTTACTCACAAGAAAATAATACAAAAGTAAGGATATATGTAACGGCGCAGTAGTACAAATCTAACTGTGATTTAAAATAGAGGGGCAAGTGTTGTGCGTAACAAGGCTCAGATGGATCAATGTAAGTTAGCATCAATGCTGTAGCTCAGACATGATCAGATGATAATGTTAACATTTTATGAGAACTTACATTGAATAAAATGTCTTCTTGGTGTGTCAAATGTCCTCAATAAAAACTTGATATACTGTCACCTGTCTAGAGAAATGCTGGCTTACTTTGAATTAAAACAAGGGCCTAAAGGGAGAGTTCTCCCGACAATAAAAATTCTGTCATCATTTATTCACCCTAATGTAATTCTTTCTTCTGCAGAACACAAATTAAGCTATTTTGAAGAATGTTGGTAACCAAGGAACATTTGCGCCCCCATTGACCTCCATTGTATGGACAAAAATCCTTCATAAGCAATGTGTAATGTCCCGGTTTTGAATGACATGAGGGTGAATTAATGATGACAGAATTTTTATTTTGAAGTACGATGTCCCTTTGAACGTTCTGTAATATTTGCATGTGGCACTTTGTATAAAGAACAATCGTAGGAAAGTATCAAACATTTTAGGCGAATGAAATATAAAAAAAAACAAATGAATAGATTTTTAAATATAGAATTTCATAATCAAATATAAGCTTGACGCTAAACTGTGATCTTTTTTAAGAGTGTAGGTGGGTGGGCAAGTAGGAGGGAGAGAGATTTTATCCACTGGTGGTCTCTCTTCACTATTCAATGTGCCAATAAACACAATGGGAAAGAACCTTTAGGAGCTCTGTAATTTTCTTAATCCAATCAGCTATTATTACACGAGCCGAAGCAATATTAGGAGTGCCACCACAGTAAGATCAATACACTTCTGCTGTTTTCCCCCTGAAGCTCACAGCTTGAATGTGTCCATGACCTAATTTTTAAACCTTCCTCTCTTACTGAATGCCTCTGCATATATTGAGGAACAAAATAAACGGGCTTGTGTCTCATTCTCATCTGTGCTTCTGTCTGTGAGCAGCGGTTTCAAACTATACCGGGCGGTTTATGTCACTAACCTATAACAATAAATACAATACTTAATAAATAAAATATATTTAGATGCTAGCATTCAACTTATTAATGAATGTGTCAGTGTTCTTTTAGAAAAAAGCTCTGCGTTACATTTTTCTTTTCTTCGAAGTTCCTTTGCAGTAGAGGAGTTATTCTTCTTGTCTTTCTCATTTCCCACCAGGAGACCTTGTTTCTGCTACCGATTTTTATATTTTGATGGGAGTTTGAGATTGTATTACAAAGTTAAAGCAGATGCATTATGGGAGTCACAGAGAAATCAGATCTCAGCTATCAGTGAACATAAGCAGATACGGCAAAACAAGATCGTGCTGCTGTTTTGTTTTTACTTCTGTAGCAAATGAGTTTTACTTTCATTATGAATCATGTTCTGAATGCAAGCAACCTTTATAACTCTTTTTGTTTAATAACTTTTTTTATTGGTTCCATTGCTTACCGCACCTGTAAGTCGCTTTGGAGAAAAGCGTCTGCTAAATGACTAAATGTCAATGTAAATAATTTTTTCCATTTCTGGTTCGCAGAAAAAGCCAGAGAGTATCTACACAAGACTGGACGCTTCATTGTGATTGGAGGTATAATCTCACCTGTACATGACTCCTATGGCAAACCGGTAAGGGAACCTATCTGTGTTAAAGTTTAGGAAGCACTATTTAACAGAATAAGCGACGAGATTACATATTTTCATTTAAAGAGCTTAGAGCTCTAGTTTATTTCTGTTAAGCTCTGAATAAACATCTCAGCGCCTGAGTCATAAAGGGCTTCCCAAGAACAAAGACTGGTCCAGTGCCACTTTCGGTTTCAGTTTTATTTACTCTTTCATACAGTTAAATCTGGAATCATTTTGCATTGATTATATTTTGATTCGGTTATAAATGTACATTTTATTTCCTTCAAAAATGTTCCTTTATTTTTAATTTGGGTATTGTTAAAAAAGACTAAAACGTTCTTCTGGACCAGCATTGTTTACAGTACGTCATCCGCAGTGGTTTATAAACCAACTCTAATAATTTCACAACAATCTATAATGAGAACTACTAAAATGTTTGCCCTAGCTTTCATTTCAGCAAAATATGAATTAGGAGGATTAAATTATTCCAATTTAAAGGGATACCCCCACCCAAAAAATGAATATTCAGTCATAAATTACTTTGTGCTGATCAATTTTCCTGTACTTTTCAATACTACATGTTTATATTTACTTCCCACAGGCTGTCTTAGATTAAACTTGTGAATGAGTTCGGAAATAAATGTATCGGTGGAGTAATTTTCTTGTTTTGCTTCCTTATGGTTTTTTAGGGCCTTGTCTCTAGCAGACATCGTCTGACCATGTGTCAGATGGCAGTTCAGTCTTCTGATTGGATCAGGTAACTGTCAATCAGTCAGAATGTAAACATGTTCACAGCTTCATAAAAATGCTTTTTAAAACAAGTAGGAAAAGCATAGTTCAGCATCGTTGGGCAATATTTGTGATGGAAGTACATTGCTTACTGCTAAATGACTAAATGTAATGTAAATAACATTTCTGATGGATTATTGTTGTTTTGTAGAGTGGATCCTTGGGAGTGCTATCAGAACACATGGCAGACCACCTGTAGTGTTCTGGAGCATCACCGAGACCTAATGAAGGTTAGTAGTGAAGAATATCAAGTATACTGTGCTAAATACGATAAACTGTTAACTATAAATGTAATAAACTCCTCCGCAGAGAGTGACCGGATGCATTCTGTCCAATGTGAACACGCCCTCCACGACTCCTGTGATTGGTCAGCCAGAAAATGGGAATTCTCCCATTTACCAAAACACTGCGAACAAGTCTGTGGCTAGTGAGCGAGCCTTTTAATGTTTGTCTGTTATGTATATTTGACCCCTGTTTTGGAGAGCAGACCTTTAAAAACGGATGTTTTAATGCAGTTAAGCTGTGGGGAAAGATGAGCGAGAGTTTCGGGAAAATTTGCTGTGTTCGTCCACACATGGAGCGTTTCACCTTTGTTGGTAAGTTTTGGATTTACACTTGCATATTCATACGTACAAGTCAAATTTTATATTTTAATAGTTAGCCATGAAAATTCTGTATAATTGTTTTAAAATATTCACACGCATCGATTTTACTTTGCTGTTGAATCAATCATTTGTGTGACCTCCGAAGTCTCTTTCTTTCTCGAACAGATGAAAATGCCAACCTTGGCACCGCAATGCGCTACGAGGAAATCGGTGAGAAGATTTGATTTCCTTGCCTTGGTTTTTGGTTTTCAAATCAGTCCTTGGTTGTCACTTTGAGTAATGATCAGAAAGACTTGTTTGCCTGGGGAGACAGAAAAAACACAGCACATTCCTCCTCAGTAATAGAAAAATAACATCGAATGCAAAAGATTGACAGTTGTCAGAGAGTCAGGAAAATGCAAATGTTTCCACCATAGACCTCAATGATGTTTGTGCTCATTAAGTGTGAAGAATGTATTTAAAAGATAGCTGTATGCTGTGTCGTCCCATATTCAATGTCATTTGTATCACGGTTGTTGTGTTTACCCCCACAGCATCTCATAACTGTGTTTCGTGATGGTGTTTTGAGTAACTGTGATTGTGGTTTGTGTAGAGTTGCGTATCCTCCTCCTGTGTGGCAGTGATCTCCTGGAGTCTTTCAGCATCCCTGGCTTGTGGAATGAGAGTGATGTAAGATATATTATTCTCCAATCACTAATACTACTTATACCATGGTCTGTTTGAATACTCGATTCTGATTGGCTGGAAAGTGTGCGTTAATATCGTTTAATGCACGGGTAGTTCTAGTCAGTTTGTTCAACATGTGAAATTAATGGATAACTAACTGTAATTTTCAGCGTTTCGAGCAAAAAGTTCACAGTAGACATCAATAACAGCTTTAACTTCACTGTAAACAAACCGCTTTTTCTGTTATTTCTTTTACATATTTTGCACGTAAAATGAAAAAAAATGAACGTATTTTATGAAATACTGTCAAAAAACGTAAAATTTACAAGAAAACAATGGAAAGTGTCATTTTACATGGAAAACATGTTATTTTACAGTTTATTTCTGGCGCCCAGCTGCCCAACATTTCTTGTTTTTTTTAACAAGATTACTTTTTTTACAGTTTATTTTTGAAATATGGTAAAAAACGATGAAATAACAGAACAAGACAAAACATTTACAAGAAAAATATTTAATATATATCCTTGTATCCTATAATCTTACTGAAAAAAAATGTTTTCAGTTTACAGATTTTTTTTACTGATTCTTTTTACTGATTCTTTTGCATAATTCATCAGTCCATAAAATGCCCCTCAAACTTTTCTCTTTATCTCTAATTTTTCAACCTCTCCTCTCTAATGACCTGTCATTTACATACAATTTAATCGATTGCAAATTTTAACAATACATTTTCGTATTCATTTAAAAAATATCATATTATACAAGTAGTTGCAAAACAGTGTTTCATGTTCACTTAAAGGGACAGTTCGCCTCAAAAACGAAAATTCTGTCTTCATTTACTTACCCTCAAGTTGTTCCTTATCTGTATAAATGTCTTTTTTTAGATGAACATAGAGAAAGATATTTGGAAGAATGTTTGTAACCAAACAGTTCTTGGCCTCAATTGACTACCAAAGTAGGAACATTTTCTTTATAAATTGTCATTTTTCCTGCCATTGTAGTCAATGGTGGCCAAGAACTGTTTGGTTACAAGCATTCTTTCATCCTTCTTTGTGTTCATCAGAACAGAAAAATGTAACCAGTTTACTCGAGGGTGAGTAAAGGATGACAGAATTTTAATTTTTGTGGCGAACTGTACCTTTAAGTCATCATGAAACACTGTTTTGCAACTACTTTTATAAAATGATCTATTTCTAAATGACTTAACTTCACAATCGAAAATGTATTATTACAATTTGCAATGGATTTAATCGTATGTATATTACAGGTGATTAGAGAGGAGATGTTGAAAAATTATAGATAAGAAAATAGTTTGAGGGGCATTTTATGAAATATAAAGCCAAATCTATTTTTTTGGACTGATGTATTGTGCACAATATAAGCATGAAAGCGCATTAAAAAAATATAAAAATTGTGTTAAAAATTGTTTGAATTATAAAGTTATATACTATCAGATAATCGAAACTCTCGAATTAAATAAAAATATTCATTCAGATGGAGGTGATTGTAGGAGATTTCGGGATCGTGGTGGTACCTCGGGATGGAGTCGACACAGAGAGGATAATGAACCATTCGTCTGTGCTCAGAAAGCATAAGGTACAATAAAAACTCAACTGTCATTCTCTCCTTATTACTGACTTGTCCACCAATTACAGTTTGATTTACAGTTTATAAAAAAAATCATGCATTTTGTTCAGAACATGCTGCATTGTGATATTGTAGAAACATGAGCATCACTTTTCTTTCACAGGACAATATTACCGTGGTAAAGGATGAGATCGACCACCCCATGTCAATTGTCAGTTCAACTAAAAGCAGGTGAGTGTTCCTCTTGTTTTGTAATATTCCTCATCCTTTTCTTTCATATCATAACCGTGTGCTTGGCTCTTCCTCAGACTGGCTCTTCAGCACGGTGATGGTCACGTGGTGGATTACCTGAGCCAGCCCGTCATCGATTACATTCTGCAGAGTCAGCTGTACATCAATGCTTCTGGATAGATCGAGGCAGTCTGCTCCTTCACATCAGCCATTCCCGTCTGTCTCTCTGTGTGTAATGTAGAGTATTCCTCCTGTGCTACCACTGCTTACCCATGTAGAGGAGCATTAGTCCCTTCTAACTTGTGCTTCAACGGATGTACTGCACTGTGCCTGAGGGATCTGCTTATTAAGACCTGCTCGACCAATCAGTTTCAAGGAACAGGGTCACGTGGGCTCAGGGTGACCAATAGGAGGAGGAGGAAAGAGAAAACCGTGTTAGATGATCCGTTGCCTGCTTGAATGTCGGACTTTGCTGTTGATTTGAGACTCTCCGTTCTTGTACTTGCATGGGTTTTGTTTCAGCGCATGCATGTTTAAATTGACCACATAGACCGTAGTCTGTGCTTGCAAAAAACCTTTGCTTGGACTCATCTCTTGATGCATTTTATACTCATGAATCTACTGGATGTACAGAGAAAGAATACGTTGCTGTCTTTTCGTGAATCGTGTGATTGTTTTGTCTTCAATGTGCATTCATGTTTACGTGGAGTATTTGGTTGCACATTAAAGAATGCAATTTAATTTGCTTGGCTTCGGTGCACTTGTTCTCACAGAACTTTTTTCTTGACACACGTAAAATTGATGGACATGGTTTTTGTAGGAAAGCCAGTCACTGCCTCTACACAAACAATCAAAAAAGCATTTATCTTGCATTCGGTTTCCTTTTATGTGTTTCTTGGGGCTTTCTGCACACGCGGACAAAACGAAAGTAGTTCCTTTGTCTAGTAGTTCCTAAAGCTCACACTAATATTTTCACTTTGGAGAATTCCTTTACAAACTTTTTGAATGCACAATACAGCAGTGCAGTGAGAAATATTGTAAGGTTTAATCAGGAAATAAGATTACAGATTGAAAAGGAGATCAGTATTCTGTACCTATAAACCTTTACAAGGGAATGAAAGTGTAGTTTTTGTTTCACATTATTGTGCTGTTATTTTATTCAACAAGAACAAAAGGGATTCAGAAAGCATCCTATAGACATTCTGATCACTTTAACAGTCCTATCCATTGACACTCTGAGATTAATATAAAGCTATAAAATGTAATATACAATTTTAATAGATCTCATTTGCTCTTGGTTGTGTACACTGGCATAAGAAATGGAAAACTGAATGTAATAAATACATGAAATCTAACCTAATTTCATTTGTCGAATGGATCATACTTATTTAACAAGTAAACACACATTGTTTCTCGCAACTAAATTCGTTTTTTCATTCTATTGAGCAGTAAGTGTCACCATAGCAACTGATGTATTAGGAATCGCTTGAACATTTTGCACCGCTGACTATTTACTTTAAAGTAAATTCATAAGAATATTATTCTGGGAAACGTTCCACTAATAATGAAGCCTTTTTCATGATTTCATTCTGCAACTTCACACTTACCACCGTTTTTTTGCAATCTTCATGTCTCCATACAGAATTATAGCATCAAATTATAATAATCATCAATAATAATTTTCTGTTTTCTCTTGTATTTGTATTTGTCTCTTGTTTTTAAATAGAAAATCATACTATATTGACATCTATACATAGAAAGCATCGTGTATTAAGATGGTAGGTTTCAGTTGTGAAGATGCTCAATTTTAGGTCTTTAAATAATTGTTATTTTCTAAGTAATCGTCTATAGTGTATAAGCATGTGTGTATGCATAATGTGATATATTAATATATGACTATATTTTTACTTCATAGTTGCTACATAACACACTGAGTAATATGCTGCCATGACGACAACTCATGCCCTTGAGGACTGAATTTAATAAAACAAAACAACAATGAATCGAAAATTGTTAGTTGTGCATTTCTTTGACTTTTAAAACATTATTTAACAATAGATGTCCGAAGTAAATGGATGTTACATTTTAGCTTCTTAAACAGCCAAATACGAATGTAATATTGTGTTAAAGCTACAATCTGTAACTTACAACAGTCTTACAAATATTTAGCTATTTAGTTGTAAACAATATATAAAAAGTTCTCCTTAATTTACTCTGATTCACAAGCGTATAATAATAACTCATAATTTGATTTTTTTATGTAAAAAGTATGTAAAGTAACCTGCAGTGTTAATCTTCAAACAAAGATGGCGACATAGAGAAAAGTTACAGATTGCAGCTTTAACTTATCTTTGGCGAACAAGTAACAAATATTAATAAGCATCATTCCAAACTTCACAGTAATAACGTTTGAACAAAAAAACACACATAAGATTTAAAACAATAAATACTAATAAAAACCTCTAAATTATCAATATAAAAACTGTAATGGCAAAAAATACTCCATACTATTCAAGTACAGTGTCATCGTAACATTGTGGCCCATGCTGTAACTCAAAATCTTTAAGGTCTTTCAAGAGGTGGTAAATTATAACAGCCGTCAGGAATGCTTCTGCGGATGTGCTCCAAGTTGGCAATGTCGGTGAGGATAACGTCAATGTCATTGATCATGCCTGTCATGGAGGCTCTCTGCTGGGCTTCTTTCTCCTCCAGCTCCCTGAGTTTGGGCCTCAGTTCCTTCTCTACACGACTGCGATATTCAGCCACGGCGCTCTCCAGCTCAGTCACACGAGTCTCATCAACTACACCAGGAGATCCTGCATAAAGTGATTAAAGTCATCACAGATCAATCCCTCTTCATCAATGCAGTCTGGGATTTACATGTGAAATCTATTTAGATACATATATTATTTTAGTTCCTTGGTTTGATTTTGTTTCGTGATGTACATCTTAAAATTTGACTGCCGTAACCCAGATTGATCCAGCTTTACTACAATATCCGTTTATATTGAAAAAAGCAAGCAGATTTAGTTCTAATCAAATTTTTTGAGAATTTGAGAATTGAAGTAATATAATATTACCCTGCACGCACTTTATTTGGAGAAAAGGGCCTATTTCAGTTTTCACATCAGTTTTTTTGATTTGTTTAGGTAATATTGTAGTTGAGTAGGCGGGGCGAGACCGTGGTTCGAGACCGGTGAGTAATTGTTAATGAGCGCCAGTTGTGCACGCACTGGCCTCATATCACGTAGGAGATTGGGAGCATAAATGAAAACGAGCGACCGGACGGTCGATGAGAGAGAACCGGGCCCGAACATATTTATGTTTGTATTTATGTTTTATTAGCTGGCAGTCGTCCGTGAGGGGCTGCCGGGTATCTTTTTACTTAGTTATTATTTTGATTAAATGTTTAAATGTTTGCCGGTTCCCGTCTCCATCCTTCCTTTTAATGAGCTTTTCTACAAATATTATTACATTTGTTTTATTTTGTGAACTACTAACAATATGTTGTTCTATTTGCATTTATTTGCAGAAAATGAAAACCGGAGAGACATGTCAAAATAACAAAAAAGATGCTCTGCGATTTTTCAGACTCCAAATACTGCAAAGAAAACAAGTTCATATTCGATTTAATATTAATATTTGTACATGTGTTCAAAAAAATGTCTATAAAAAAAAACTTTTTTTATGTGACAACCCTAAAAATGCTGATCAAATTACAATTTGGAAAAGTCTCCTAATGTTTCCCATGGCTGCATATTGTAAATAAATAAATAGACTTTTATGAAATAAAATTTCAACATTTATTAAATAAACCGATAATAATTGTATAAAATAAACATAAAAATGTATAAATATTTTTAGTTAACATTTCACTGAATAAATGTGACACTATGATTCACCAACATATCATTTTTAGATTAGGCAGAAATATCTCTTTAATTATCAATTTTACACACAATTATACATTTTTTGTTGCAATATTAAATTATAACAAACTCACCCAGTGATCCCATGATATCATTGATTGTCTTTAAAGTATCACTAACAGCATTCCTTGCATTTTTTGCGTGATCAAGTGCCCCAGTGGCATAATTGGCAGCCTGATGAATAAATAAATAAATGAATGAATGAGCAAATGAATCAACTAATAAATGAGAGTTTAATGTAGGCTGGCATTCTTACTTCCTTAGCTTGGTTTATTTGTGTCTTCACATCGCTCTTCTTTTTATTCAGTCTGTCTTTAGTTAAAGATGTCGCTATGTTCAGTCCATCCAAGTCCCCCTTCAGTTTATTGGCAGTGTTCAGAATATCAGCAGCGGGTGGAAGAGAGCCGGATAATCCCTGTGGACATGCACCACAAGAGCACATTTCAAAACTTTCTATACAATTCAACGAGACCTTCAATAATTCTGATCTGCTTCCTTTAAGCTGATGACAGATGCTGTCGCAGTCTTCCAGTGAGATGTTTAAGTTAAAATAATAAAGACTACCTGCTTTGTACAGCATCGGCACAAATATCAAGGTGACGGAGCTTCATAGGCCTACCTCAAGTTGGGCTGCATTGGTTTTAAGAGCGTCAATCATATCTTGAGCTTCTTTGTAGGGAACGGCCATGGCATCCAGAATGTCCTGAGTCTTGGTGTTATCAGCTGTTGCTTTCTGAATGGTGGCTTCAATGCCAGGCAGTTTTTTGATGGCTTCATCTGCTAGCTTCCTATTGTTATTGATCTGGTCATCAAATCCTACAAAACAAGATGGATCAGCTCAAAAACACATTGGTTTTCAAGACCTTGCCTTCTAAGAAAAGCATTGCTTTGCGTAGCACACTGCACATTGACTTTTAGTAGGTTTTACTCCCACAAACAAAATGACAGAATGTATCTTTAATCCACTTCAAATGCATCACAAAACGTTATAGTGTCATCTGGAATGACGCAGATATCTTTGATCTAAAAGGAAGTTCAGTAAACGAAATATGTTGAATTTATAAATATGTACGATTTTAAATGGCAGGTTTTCGCCTCACCTTTGAGCTTCTCCAGTGTATTATCCAAGCTGTCCTTGTTGTTTGTAAAGATTTCCAAAGATTTATTTTTAATGGCATCAGCTTCATTTGCCCTTGCCAAAAGCTTGTCTTGAACCTTAAATCAAGCACGAAAATGGGTTATGTTCCCTGCTGGTAAAACGCCCTAAATAGCCTTCTGTCAGGTCTTTTTTCATCAAACAGTGTATCAGGAACCTTTAACAATGGATCTTTTTTATTACCTTTTGTAAAGTCTTGGCATTATCGAGTAGATCAGCTGCCTCTTTCTGTCCAGCGAGCATATTCTTCTGTAAGTCCTGGTATTGTGTTATACTCCCCTCCACGGCTACCTTCAGCCCTTCATACCGACCAATCACACCCGCGATCTCATTCTGTAATAACCCAAGATTTTCGACTGTTGGTAACAACTTCTAGATTGGTCTTGTTCAAAGTTCTCCCGCAGTACAAAACTTCAACATATTTTTCTCGTAACTATAACATTTTATCAACACATTTTATAACTATCGATAGTTGAATACCCTCCAAAAATCATGAAATTTAGAATATTGATATTTATGCTAAAAATGTATCATTAATAATAATCAAATATATTTAAATATATATAAATAAAAAATAATAACATCAACAAAAGATGAATAAGATTACTAAGAATAACACGCTTTATTACGTAGCTGACAAGTATACCTTAGATGGAAATGTGTGGAAATTAGTTCAAATAAATTCAAGTGATGTCTTTTTTTTTTATGTAAATGAAAGGTTAAAGGGCTGTTCACATTATAGCAATAACTATTAAGATAACTATAAAAAAATCACATTTTAAAAATCGTTTTAAATTCAGGAGAATAGCGGGGTTCACACCATAATGATAAAGATACAGAGATATATAACTTTCAGATCTATTTTTTTCCAGCTTATGATCGATAAAACATACTGTCAGACAGTTTATGGCGAATAAAGTTTGACTATTGGTGATCGCAACGCAGGTTTTATGTAATTAAAGCGGTGTGTTTACGGCAAGCTGGCAAAATACATGCTTTACATCCCGGACACGAGCGCATCTTCAGCCTTCAGAAAGAGCATTCAAGCTTTGCTATCATGTATTGGAGAAAAGACGTTCGGGAATGAAAATGAAAGCATCAGTAGCAGGTTAACTACATTCATTTTATTGTTATGATGTGAACGGCCCTTAAATGTAGATGTAACTATACAGTAAAAACATTCACCAATTTCAGCAACCATACATTTTTAAATTAAAGCAAATTAGCTTTATGAGTTAATTGAACTGAATTACATTATATTGAACCGACTTAAAAAATCTAGTTCTATTTTACAACTCAATTTTATAAGTCAGTTCAATATTATTTAAGTTTAATAGACTCATAAAGCTAATTTGATTAAAAATTGTATGAAGCTGTTAAACTTGAGTTTTTATGTTGTTTTTACAGTGTCATCTCTATTCTATTATTTCCAAACAGGTTACTTTCTTTCATTGTTATTATATTGTGTGTATTAATGTTACACTGTTTGATATTTCAATTCGTCATTATTATTTTCTTCATTTTCTGCTGTTTTTCTTTATGTTCACCATAGGGAAGATGAAAAAAAGTGTTCTTATGGTTTGCAGCAGTTTACAATAGCATACCTTAGTATTAGTAAGAAATTATTTAATTAAATAAGTGAACAACATGAGCTCCTTTATATGCCCATTTGTAATATAAATAATTTTTTAATCTGTGTGTACTTCAGTACCTTCAGAGGCTTTGGCAGGTTTTTCTCCAGGTCAGATATTTGTTTAAGCGCGCCCTGAGCTAGTTTGCTCTCCTTTTCAGCTTCTCCAGTCAGTTGAATGGCTTTTCTCTCCATGTCACTCACTTTAGTTACATCCGCTTCATACCTGAGTAAGCATCAGTAGAAACTAAGGTCACAAAACGTGTCCATTCAAATTTATTGCAAAGAGAATGATCAAAAGTGAATAAACAACGTACTGTTTTTTAAGGTCCTTGATCTCATCCTTGACTTTATTTTCTGAGTCGATGGTGGTTCGTAGGAGGTTTATGGCCTTCTCAGACGTTGACAGAGCATTGCTGGCTATGTTCTGTATCGTCACTCCCTCACCCTGGTGCCTGATGGGGAAAGAAAACTTTAGTATGACACATAGTTTATCTTTAACAAAACCTTGAATCATAAATTAAATTTTTTATGCATTTAATGTGCATATGTGCACCATATAAACCTTTGTTACATTAACAATTGCATTCACTTAAAAAAATGACTTTCTTAAATACAACGCATTTTTATCCTGTTTTTCAGTACAAACGGCAAAAAATTCTTGAATCAAGATGCCTTTTCTTGAGGAGCAAAAAAGACCAGTCTTGTTTTTAGACAAAAAATATGAATCTGCCAATGGGGTAAGAAAAAAAATCTTGAATTAAGTGACTAAGAAAAAGGTAAACCATAATTCAAGATTATTTTTCTTACCCCATTGGCAGATTTATATGCTTGTTTAACGCACACATTCACTGAAATTTCATATTTTTTGCTTAAAAACAAGATTTTGCTCACCAAGAAAATGCATCTTGATTCAAGAACTTTTAGCCATTTGTTTTGGAAAACAAGACAAAAATACTAAGTATGAAAGTCAGTGTGCAGTGTTCTGTGTACTTCTGCATCATTCATCTTGTGTTGTTTCCCTGTTCGCTGTATTTGAGTAAAATCACATTACTTACTGTCCAGCAAGATCAGCAGCTCTCTGAACCAAATAAGACAAGGTGGTAGAGCCCTCCTCCGCATCACCTGAGGGCAACTCCTGAAATAGAAACATGAGGGACACATTGTCATAAAAACCAGAATGAACATTTTTTATTATGATTGTTAAACTGTAAACTGCCTATAAACATTAGCTCCCAACAGCAGAAATAAATAAATCTTTGCAATAAATGAAATAAAACCGTACAAGCTGCTGAACGTCACGTTTGGCCTGTTGCAGTTTTAGTCGGATGTCACTGATGAGCTTCTGGATTTCAGAAACTTCAGACTTGTACTGTTGATCTCTGGTTCTGACGCCATTCACTGTCTTCAACACAGCCTCCATGTTTCTCTCCTCTCTCAGCTGATTCCGGCTGATGCTGACCAGCTTGTCCTGAAGCAGTTTCTCTGAATCTATTTAGCATTAAAAAAAAATTTCATTGATCAAATTAGAATCTACATGGCAATATTTTTTTTAAAAAATTGAAGAATTGAAGCTTTATCTGAAGGATTTCTGGAGTTTTTCTACCTGTGAGTTCACTTGCTCTGGTCTGCAGGGACTGCAGCATCACCTCTGCAGCCTTGACGGCTCGATCTATCTCAGCATCTTTGACCGGAACATTATTATCTCCTCCTATTGTATTAAATACATTCTCCATATCCTGCAGCTGTCGTGCATACGCTAATATCTGAAATAAAACGCAGAATGATCAACATTTATTTTCTGGCATTTGCAAACATTAACACTGAAATTTAACCACCCCATGAAATAAAAAATGAAGTTTTTTTGGCTTTTAAAGGAATACTCAAATTCTGACATAACTCCCCCGGTTGCTCCAGACGTGCATTCATTTCTTTGTTTTGATGAACAGAAAGAAAGATATTTGGGAATAAAGAGTTTTGACATTTCTGGGACATCATTGACTACCAATGTAGGAAAATATGTAATTTTAGTCACATGTGACCTAGAACTGTTTGGTTTCCTAAATTATTTAAAATATCTAATTTTGTGTTCAATAGAACAAAACAAATTAGTAATTACTTTTCCTGCTATGGCATTCAATGGTGCCATAATAGATTTCAATATAAAAATAGGTTTCCATAGACAAAGACATCGTGTTCATCTATGTGCTCTTCGAACATTTTCACTGGGTCTGCGACTGATACAAAGCTACAAATCTTGTTTTCAATCATTTGTAACCAGATCTTTTTGGTGGTGAAAACAGCCCAGCGCATCACAGGAACTACACTCCCTTCCATTGAGGACATCCAGAAGAAACGCTGTCTGCGTCGAGCTCGCAGCATTCTCAAAGACTCCTCTCACCCCGCTCATAGACTGTTTACTCTCCTGCCTTCCGGTAGGCGCTTCAGGTGCCTCCGGACAAGAACCAGCAGACTAGGAAACAGCTTTTTTCCCAGAACTGTTTCATTATTGAACTCTGCCCCCCACTGATTCCACTAACCCTCATAACTTTAACTATAATGCTTCTATTACATTGTTTACATTGCACTACAGGGCTGCCATGCATGACTTAACTGTACACACCAGTACTTCATGTATCTGCTCTACCGGACTGTTTACACACACACAGCATCATTTGCACTCTATACTGCTCACTTGCACACCAGGAATATTACACTGAATGCTCATTTGCACTAATGGACTACTTTCATAACTGCATTACCTCATCTACTGAACTGTAACTTCAGTAACTGCATTAACTCATCTACTGCACTGTAGCTTCAATAATTGCACTAACTCACCTACTGCACTGTAACTCATCTATTGCATTACTGCATCTATCGCATAACTAACTGCATCTACTCATCTATTGCACTATAACTTCAATAACTGCATTAACTCATCTACTGCACTGTAACCTTAATAACCGCATTAACGCATCTACTGCATTGTAACTTCAATAACTGCACTAACTCATCTACTGCACTGTAGCTTCAATAATTGCACTAACTCACCTACTGCACAGTAACTCATCTATTGCATTACTGCATCTATCGCATAACTAACTGCATCTACTCATCTATTGCACTATAACTTCAATAACTGCATTAACTCATCTACTGCACTGTAACCTTAATAACCGCATTAACGCATCTACTGCATTGTAACTTCAATAACTGCACTAACTCATCTACTGCACTGTAACTGTATATCTGCATCTACTCATCTATTGCACCATAACTTCAATAACCGCATTAACTCATCTACTGCACTGTAACTTTAATAGCTAATGTCTGTAACTAATTCACACTCAAGTCACTTGCACTATTGTATAGGTCTATATTGTTATCTGTTCTTAACCTCCTGTACATTAATGTTCACAGTATATAGCCTTTTGTATATATTGTTCATAGTACATGCCCATTGTAAAGTATTTTCATAGTACATGCCCATTGTAAAGTATTTTCATAGTACATGCCCATTGTAAAGTATTTTCCTAATATTGTAAAAATTTACTACATTTCGTTACACTGTACTTGTATATGTGTAATGACAATAAAGTTGAATCTAATCTAATCTAATCTTTAGTAAATAGTCTCTTTCCAGGGAGGAGAGAGAGAAAATTCTTCTTTTTTCGGTTGAACACAAAGAAAGATATTTAGAAGAATGTTAGCAGTTTTCAGTTACGGGAAATCATCCAATACCATATAAGAAAAATATATAGTCTATTTTTTTGCTGAATGCAAAGATATTTTGATGAATTTAGGAAGACAAATTTTTGGAGTTCTGGAGCACCATTGACTTACATGGTAGAAAAAATGTAAATAGTATTTAAAGGTGCTCCAGAACTGAAAATTTCTGACATTCTTCCAAATATCTTTCTCTGTGTTTATCAGAACAAAAAAAAAAGATTTATGCAGGTATGAAATTAAATTATGACAGGATTTTCAGTTTTGGGTGAACTGTCCCTTTAAGTCTGTGAGCACGTCCCTGGACAAACGCCACATATAAAACCACCCACACATCCGCTGAGCTCCAAAGCATGATATCACTCTCCAAAAAATAGACACAAACATGATTCTCTCATCTCTTCTCTTCTTTAATACACGTCACACGTTTGACTAATGTATATATAATATAATTATCAGTTCTCCGATCGAGCTTCAACATTTATTATTAACTTCATCCTTTAAAAATGTCAAATCCTTTGTTGTCCACGTCTTCTTACCTGGCTCTTGACTGGATTGAAGCATGATGGACATGTTGATTTCTCACACTTCAGTCCCTCATAACCTTCCCCACACTTGCACTGGCCATTACCATTGCAGGACTCTGACACAGAGCCCTTGCGGTTGCAGTAACAGGCTACAAAGAACAGATGAAAACAACAATTATGTGATAAATAAATTCAGTATTTGTCAATGTTTGCTGTATAATATCTGATATTTTGAGTCGTGGTATTGTTCAGTACCCTGGCATGGCTCTGTGGGGTAACGGTGGAAGTATCCCTCCACGCAGTTCTCGCACCTTGTGCCGGTGCTATGATTCGGGCACCTCCGACACTCCCCTGTCAGAGGGTCACAGTTGTCTTCAACGATCTGGTCCAATCGGTTGGAACACTGGCAGGGTTGGCACGGTCTTGGTTGGCCGTACTCTCCCAGAGGATCTCCATAAAACCCTTCGCCACAGATTTCACAACGAGAACCTGTCGTGCGCACAGGAGCGTAAATAAAATGGCCATTCCAAACATTTTAAAGTCTCGTCCACCCGATGTGTTTCTTTGCTAACCTGTTGTTCCATGAGGACACCGGGCACATATCACTTCCTCTGTTCCTGGAATGACAAAGCAAGCCTCGCCCTCGGGACAGGGGCATCTCAGACAGGTGTTGGACTGTCGTCGGTTGATATAATAACCTTTGGGGCACATCTGCAGATTTGGTATCTCATCGGCTGAGTAACAACCTCCTGTAGACCAAACAAAAATGTATGTAAACTCAAGTTTACAGACGCTTTATTGGTAAAACTCCGACATTGGGCGTTGAGTTAAAATACCTGTTTCTGGATCACAAGTTCCACCCTGACACGAGCAGGGGTCACAGGGGCTTCGAGGGCCTTGACCGGGGAAACGCCTTCTGTAGCCCGTGGCACAGCGCTCACAAAACAGTCCCTCATAAGCGGCGGAACAGCTGCACTTCTCCACCCAGACTGCGGGGGCGCCAAGACCCAGTTTGGCCGACACTAGAGTGACATCATCCAGATAACCACGACCTGTTGTGAAAGCACATATTGTATTTTTAATTTAAATACGATTGCTGCTAAATGCAAGGGTTATGATAGTAAAGCAGTAGAGAGATATACACATCGAAAACTCACCATTTTCACCAAATGTTCCTCTGATTTTAATGGCTGTGAGATTGCTTAAGAGTGTTTGAAATTCTAGAGAAGAAAGTTGCGGTGTCCATTTGCTGCCGGGTTGTTCATCCAATCTATAAGATCCATTAAAATGATTATTATGGCCCCACAGACAACTTTGCATCAGGTAGAGAGGATTTTCAATGATGCCTCACGTGAATGTGAAGGTGAGTTTTTTGCCACACGGCACCACAGATCTCATGTTCCCGAGTGAAGCGGACACCCTGTGACCCGCTCCTTCTAGTATAACATCATAGGTGGAGGGACGACGGACGCCTCTGTCCAAACGCAGAGAGAAGATCAGTGTCTGACCATAACTCAGTGCCCGATTCCCCAGGTAAGTTCCTACAATAAACACACAGACATGTGTTTCTATGATCGGCTTAATACTCCACAATGACATCTCTTAATAACACCTTGTGAATCATGTGAAACTAAAACACTGCAATGTGAAAACATTCCCACGTTGGTCTTTAGATAATTGTGTGTATATCTCATGTTTGTGTGAGATATTGATCAATATTTAAAGCAACACTTTGTTATTTTTCGACCTTAAAATAATGTCTCTGGAATTATTTCGGTGGTAAAACAACACTTAACCGGACGAATTCTACTGCCGCTGCTACCTGAGCAGCCTTATAGCGGCTACAAGCACACTGTGGTGAGGAAGGCGGGACGAGAGCCTTGAGTGATAGTTGGAATCAGCTGTGCGCACACCCGTCCCGCATATCTCACGGAGGAAATCAGGAGCATAAGAGGACGAGCGACGGGACTGCTGAGGAGAGAGGACCCGGCCCAGACATGTGTTTAGTTTGTGTTTATGTTCTTGTGGCCGGCAGTCGACCGTGAGGTGGCTGCCAGTCTTTTACTTCCGTGTTATAGTTTGTTTATATTTTATTAAAGTTCGTTTGAAAGTTCGCCGGTTCCCGCCTCCTTCCTTCCCAACTTTGAACTGTATTACACACACTCTGTAAGTTCTGTGTTCGGGTTGGTACACACAGCCGCGCCCATCCTATGACTGCGTATGATTTCCAAATGACGTTTCAGCATTCACCGGTCTCATCAGCTTACTTAACAAATTAACGTGTCGGTTTTGATAAAAGCGTCTGCTAAATGTCTAAATGTAAATGTGTTGTGGTGCCCACGGGGAATCTTATATGACATTATTTACAACACTGGTATCAGTCAACTGCACTTATCAACCACATGGGGGAGCCATGAGCAAAGGTTCTATAGTGTTGCTTTAAATTCAAAGCGGCAATGCTTATTTTACTGGCACCAAGGTGGACAGCATTTAAGTATTTTTACTCTCAAGTACAATTTCAAGTATCCGTGTTTTTATTTTGGAAACATTTACTACATACTTTACTATGAGGCATATATCATGTTTTAATCACTTTGAGGCTTTAAGCCATTCTGATGTCACGGATATAAGACTAGCAGGTCTATCCTTTATTCCCAAATATCGGTTAAAATAGCTAAACCACTGTCAAGATTGAGATTATTTGTCAGTCAACTGTGTTACATAAGTGTTATAGGGCCTGAATATTATATTTTCCATATAGAATGATCCTAATTATAACTGAAACGTAGAAGAACTTCAGTTAATATACCTGGTGCGAACATATAAATCGGAAGGATATCTTTGGAGATGACCTCGAGATCTTTGTGAGTGGGAGACCACCTGAATCGCACTTCTGAGGGGGTCCCGCCTTTATCTGTAGCCGCCCGCCATCCCTCAGGTCCTGAGACAAAAACAGATTGTCATTAGCAAAATGTTTTGAAAATATCGCTTTAATGTCATCAACGGAAATGTTCACGCATCAACCTCACCGTGTTCAAAAGTTGAGGTGATATTATGAACGGAGTATCCCTCCGCAGAGGTGCACACGTCAGAATGGCCGTAACAAAAACAGGGCAGACATTCCTCTCTGTTATACGTGAGCTGACCGTTGTAACGGGACCGACAGCTCAATCTGCAAAAGATTACGTTACATGAATCAAACTTCAAACGTAAATATTACCAGAGTTCTGCATGATTCGTTGTTTTTACCTCAAAGGCTCACATCCATCAACGGTGACTGGAGACCCATCGTGACAGCGGTCACATCTGTCACCGTGTATTCCCGGTTTACACGTACACCGGCCCTCACTGTTGCAGGCGGGTCCTTGAGCACCTAAAGGAACATTTATGTTATGGCATGACATACTGTATGGTTATATGTTACGCCTATATCATATGGCATCATGTGTAACTGTAAGTAAACCGTATCTCACCAGCAGTGTTGCAATCACAGGGCACACAATTGTCACCTGCCCTCTGGTGGTAGTAACCTTCTTTGCAGCTTTCACATTGTCGCCCTTCTGTGTTGCCATGGCAGTTCATACAGTGCAGTCCCAGATCATCTGCTTTACAGAACTGTGCTTTACCATAGCAGTTACACGTATCGGACGCTGCAAGACAACATGCCAAAAATTTATTGACGGTGACTCCATCCCAGTAACAGGACAACATTATATGTTCACTTTTATGATCCATAATGCAGACGCTTTTATGTACTGTATATAATAATGCAGACGCAGTGCGATATGAGAGATATCAGACACATACTGACTGACTTTAACATCTCAAGACTCCTAACACATCTAATAAAAAACGTCTGCCACCAATGCAGTGAATTATTGTACACCACACCCTAAAGGTATATTCACACATTCTTTAGCTTTCAAGTAACCCTATATCAACCATTACTCAAATTCTTCAAACCCCCTACAAAACCACGAACGTCTGAAGATCAAGTAGCGTCTGAAAGACCGAGCGATTGACAACTTTCAAAAGGAAAGGTAAATAGCCACAGCTGAGTCCACACTGGATCATGTAGGACTAGTTTCAATACAACATGTAGTCAATGTTCAGTCGGGTCAACAGTGTGTCTAGCACACCTCCAATAGATGTTAGATAATAGAAACAGTTGTTTTATGGGTAAGACAAGTTAGATCTTGTATGTAATTTATAACAAACGTAATGAGGTGATACAGAGCAGCACGAGTCCCCCCTTCGCTTTGTACAGAAGAGACATTCCATTCTTTTCTACACTCGCACAGGTGAGCAACACAGACAGATTACAGCAACAACTCCATGGCAACACATCATTAGACAACCGATAAAACCTACAGACTGTATTCCAACATTCATGCTAAATGCTTGTTCAGGTGATTAGATAATATCTTTAAAATTGCGTATATATTCCTGTAGCTCACTTGGTAGAAGGTTACGGGTTTGATACTCGGAGACGCACAAACTGCTTAAATGTATAGTTTGAATACACTGAACGTTTCTTTAAAGGATCGGCCAATTTATGCAAATTACTCATAAAATCTGTATTTTGTTTCTTTATGGGTAATTGACATTTACTACATTAGAGAAATATTTATTTAGTGCTATAAGGTCACCTAGTTATTTCACCGTTTTAATTATCATGTAACATGATTTGCTGTTATATATACAGTTTACTGTACCCTGCTGAAAAAACATTACAAACCCAATAGAAGCCTTTACAGACATTCTCAAGGGGTTTCAATTATAATGTCAATGTGAACAATTAGCTTTTTCCATTAAAACCATTACAAAATTATTATTTTTTGTAGTGTGTTTTGGGCATTACTCCAATAGGATTTTACCGAATCTGTAGAAACCCAACAGAAACCACTACAAAAAATTATTTTGCTTTCTATTAAAATATCATTATGAACCATTAGCTTTTTGCTTTAAAACCTTTATAAAAGTCCTTTTGGTTGTGTGTTTTGAGCATTATTCCATTAGGATTTAACAACCACCAGTAGAATCCATCAAATACCAGTTCTACCATTACAGTTTCCATTAAAACCAATACAAATCCCTTTAAACCATTATAACCATTATAACGTCTTTAATGGTTACTATTGTTTTTTTAGCAGGGCATTGTTTCGTTCCCTGCTGAAAAAAAACATAGAAACCATTATAGAAATGGTAATGATTTTAGTGGTTTTAAAGGGATTTCTATTGGTTTTGATGAAAACTGTAATGATGTCTACTGGTATGTTGGAATCTATTGGTGGGTCGTTTAATTCTACTGGAATAATGCCCAAAACACACTAGAAAAATGAACTTTGTAATGTTTCTAAAGCAAAAAGCTAGTGTTTCATAAGGGTACTCTAATGTAAACCATTAGAATTTTTGTGATGGGTTCTATCCCTGCTGAAAAAAACAATAGAAACCCCACAGAAACCTTTACAAAAGTATAATGGTTTCCATTAAAATATCGTTATGAACCATTAGCTTTTCCATTAAAACCATTATAAAATTCATTTTTGAAGTGTGTTTTGAGCATTTTTCCAAAGGGATTTAACATCCCACCAGTAGGATCCACCAAATACCGGTAGAACCATTACAGGTTCCATTAAAACCAATACAAATCCCTTTAAAACCATTAAAGCCAGTATAACTTATTTAAAGTTTTTTTCAGCAGGGATGTTTTTTAACAGTAGGGTTTAAAACCAATACCATTCTAACCATTAAATCCATAACATTGTCTATTGTTTTTCATTAAAGAAATCATAATGTATTTCATGGTTTTAAGGGGATTTGTAATACTTCTACTGGTATGTGAAGGATTCTATTGGTGGGATGTTTGAATAATGCCCAAAAACACACAGCAGAAGAAACAGGAATAATCAAATGGCTCATAATGGAAACCATTAGAATTTCTGTGATGGTTTCTATTGGGTTTCTTTTGTTTATTTTCAGCATGAGGTAGATGTTGTAGACGACCAGGCTGTGTTGTCTCCCAGTCGAGTCATAAAAACAAATATGATCCAAAAGATTTTGACTTATTAAAATTTGACGCATTTGGAAAAATGCAATAGTTAGATAAATATTTACAGGCGCTTCAAAAGAATGGTAAAATATTCATTCTGGTTGTATCTATGAGTTTTATGGCCTGATTTACAAGGTCTTTATCACTTGCACTGTAAATTCACTGCGCACTGCATATTTTATCTATTTAAAGTTTTTATGTTAGTAAGCAGATGACAAACTTCACAAAATTAATGTAACTTTTTAAACTTTATTTTTAAATTGAACTCAAAATCATATGGATAGGCTTATAAGCGCATGGTGTTGGTTTTTATTTAGCCTACGTGCATAAGCTAAATCCGAAAATGAATTATTAGTTTATTGTTTCGTGCTAATGTGCCACATTTCTTTTACTTTTGCATCTTTATACAGTGAAGTAAATTATGAAGTAGAAAACTTTAGTAAATGCAAAACTTACGTCGAAATGTTGCTTGAACAGGAAACCAAGCGCAAACTGAACACAACAAGATCCAACTGCTTTTCATTTTCCACATCCAAGAAACACGCTTAAGCTTCTCAGACTCTCTTTCACTGTGTCCTGTAAATACGACTGATATTGAGTTGATCTCTGAAGCAAACACTTGTCCGATCTGCCAGCTGATGTGTCGGAGCGCGCATTTAAAAAGTTACCTGACAAGCGCGGGCACGTCAAGAGCGGTGTCTCAGCTCCTCATTTACTCACGCGTGACTCAGAAAACATGTGTCTGAAAGGAAATGGATCATTCAATCCTCACATAAAGACCGGGTTTGATAAAATGCCTTAACTACCGGAATACAAAACACGAACAAATAAACCTTCTGTTCTTCAGGTCAATGGCCCATATCATGCTTTATGTTCAAATGTTTTGGTGAAAGTGTATTTCTATTGTACCTCATTGATACTTTATGGCTTAAATGTATTGATAAGCACATCCATAAGGACGTTGAAATGTTTTTTGCTGACATGTATAAAAGATAAACATTAAACAGGAACAAATATTAACAAAGTGATCAAAAAAATGTCTACGGTAAACAGATATAAACACTTGATCATCATCAGCATCTTGTGTTACGAAACACTATTTGACTTTTAATGTATTGTTTTGCTTATCAACCCTACATTTAAAAACTTGTATTTATATTTTTGAAGTTCAATAAGTTTGTGCATAACATGAAGATGGCAATAGGAACAAACACAAAGGTGCCACTAAAGGTTCTTCACACCAATGTCACAGAAGAACCATTTTTGGTTCGCCAAAGAACCATTTACTCAACGCTTCCTATAAGAACCATGTTTTTCAATTTTTTTATCTAAAGAACCTTGTGAGACAAAGCTTCTTCAGATGTCAAATATTGAACACCACGCCACCAAAGCGAAGGCATAGAAATAAAGAAATCAACCAATGTTATTCGATTCTTTATATATCATTCATATCCACGATGAGTTGTCATATTTGGGCATGGGCTGACTTTTAAAGAACAAATCTAAAATGTATCCAACACAAACAGTTTTCCCTTTTTTGTGAGCTATGTAACATTCCACAAAATCCATATTTACTGCGGCATTCAAGCACATAACCTCAGTTAATCCAATCAGAATACTTAATATTAAATTAGAGTTATATCTCTTGAAAATGTGTTGTAAATAATGTCATGCATCAAGGATCCGAACCGTTGCGTATATCAACCACACCTCTAATAAAAAAGAAAACAGGTATCAAACTGAATGAAATGCACCATAAAAGTCACATTGAACAACATGTAAACGATTGTGTTCATGAAAAATCCAACACCTCCAGGCAGGAGATTTTCTCCAGTGTAATATCACCAACGCCCTTTCATGAACTCTCAGAGAGGTAAGACGCTGGGTTGAGTCAGACACATTGCCAAAACACACCCAAAACATCTACTGGCGCACGTTTTTATCTTTCACGCCTTGTTCCACACATAGACGCAGCGAGCCCCACCCAAAACCTCTCCAGGTAAACACTCACAAAACTTTCCCTCTGGCCGTACAGAACGGTGTTGGAGTTCTGTGAAGCACACCCTGTCTACCTCTCGCAAAAGTCTGCCACACCCTTACATACACAGAGCGTATCAAGAATGGACGAAGAAACCATTGAGAGCCCATTAAGAGAAAGCTGAGTCTCTATACTTTTAAATAAGTACTTATTGGCCTTAGTGTGTGGATACCTGTAGTTGAAAAGACTAAATACAAGAAATAACCTGTCTCTCCTCTCGGTTATTACATCAATACCATGATATACTTAGTGGCTGTTTCCTAAAATAAAGATCTGACTTACTTTTAAGACTTATAACACAAGCATAAGCGGAAACATTTTGAAAAACAAAGAAATGTTGGTAACCAAACAACACTGGTCCCCATAAACATTTTGCAAGAATCTTCATTTGTGTTTCTCAGAAAAAAGTAAGCCATGAAGGTTTTATAATATGCTGTTGCAATAATAATCATATTCATTCTATAAAAGAGATTTAATCATCATATTAGGAATTATATACTTCTGATTTTGTTGTGACACTTCAGCCGCCACAAAAACATGACCGTTCCCTTCAATAGTCATCGGCCCTTGATGGAATACTAGAAAAGCCTTCTTCATGTCTTTTTATAGAGACGTGTTTAAAGAGAGCCCCTTATTTCAAAGATGCAAATGACCTTTGGGAATATAAAGTGCCGTACAGTCTGTCGTAGCCGAAACTGGCACAATGCTGTTCATTATATTCAAGTTCATGTGAAATGCACAGACAGACGCACTAATTTAATCTTGTATGATGTGAACATGATGTGTAACCACATGTGATCAGATCCACTGAGTCAGGTCTTACTCCGCTGATATTGCATACATTGCTGACTGTGTCTTATGAGTGAACTTGCTTGTTACACACATTCATTAATGCCGTTCCATAATAAACCGCAGTGTGTCACTTCCTGCACAACAACCTTAACAGATTAACCACAGACAGACAAACAGTGCTATCTGAAGATGACAGGTTTTAGAGAGATGATAATTCTGTTATAATTCACTCAAACATTCACACACCTAACTCGGTTACGAATGGAGATGCGACTACACAGACCAACTGAGGTAAACTTTTAAACCATTTAAAGACGAAAGCCATTTAATGAATTACAAAATGAAAGAAATAAACCAGTTGAAGAGAAAACATAACTTCCTGGATCTATCCGAAGGCTCCATGAATCAAGTGACACGGGCTCTCAATAGTTTCCGGAAGTTACTAGTTACGCACGGAGCTGCGACTAAACAGACCAACTGAGGTAAACTTATCCAATTTAAATCCATTTAATGAATAAAAAATTAAAGAAATAAAGCAGTTGAAGAGAAAACATAACTTCCTGGAACTATCTGAATGCTCCATGAATCACGTGACGCTCCAGTGTTTTGGACTTCCGTTGGCACAACTCTCGCTCTTAATGGCTCTAATTAATTAAAGCTATTGTATATAGGCCTCCAGGGCACCACACAGATTTAATTAAAAAATTTGGTGGGTTCTTATCAGAACTAGTACTGGCCGCAGATAGAGTCCTTGTCGTTGGTGACTTTAACATCCATGTAGATAATGATACAGATGCCTTGGGAATGGCTTTCAAAGACACTCTTAACTCCATTGTCAGGAATAGAGGACAGACCCAAATGCAGATGCGTTATACAGTCTTTTAATCAACTTAGGAGATAGAATAACAAAACATAAACAACGCCGTAGAGGCCAAAAGGTAAATGGGAGCGAGCTGATCGGAGTCAAACAGGCGAAGGTCAGTAAAGGTGCCAACAGGATCCGTGGGGTTGAAGAGGACTCTGTGTCAGACAGGCAGGGTCAGGCGAGGTGCGAACGTCATCCAAGGGAATAAGGCGAAACCGTAGTAGAGTAGGCAGCAAAGGTAATCCAAACCGGGTAATCCAAATAGAAGGCAGCGGCGAGACAAACAGCCTGCGTACAAGAAACCACCAGCAATGCAACTGGAGGGAAGAGCATTAGAAACACAACACGACAAGAGGACAAGTGGTAATCATGAAAGGATTTAACACACTGGCAACGGAAAGGAAAGCAGAGGCTGACTATAAGGGGTCGAAAGATAATGAGGAAATAACAAACAGGTGCGCGAGAGTGTGAGTGAAAACAGCTGCGTGGAGACTGCCAGGAAGAAAGAGGAAAGTTACACCAGAGACCTGACAGTACCCCTCCCCCCAGGCGCACCTCCCGGTGCGCCCGAGGCGAAAGAAGAGTGACGGCGGTGGAAAGCCTCAATGAGGGAACGGTCCAGAATGTCCCGGGCCGGGACCCAACATCTCTCCTCCGGACCATAACCCTCCCAGTCAACCAGGTACTGGAATCCCCGACCACGTCGCCTAGAGTCAAGCACCTTCCTGACCCTGAAGGCGGGCGCTCCGTCAATGACCAGGGGAGGAGGGGGGGAGACAGGGGAGGAGAGGGGGGGAACATGAGGAGAGCGACAGATAGGCTTGACCCTGGAGACGTGGAAGACTGGGTGCACCCGGCGAAGGGACCCGGGCAACCGAAGCCGCACCGCCACCGGACTGATGACTTTAACAATCGGATATGGCCCTATGAAACGAGGAGCCAGTTTGCGAGCCGGAACCCGCAAAGGGAGGTCCTTCGTAGAGAGCCACACCCGTTGTCCACAGATGTACCTGGGAGCCTCCCTCCGGTGGCGGTCAGCAATACGCTTAGTACGGTCCCTGGCCCGTAGCAGCGCCTCCCTGGCCCTTCTCCAGGTAAGGCGGCAACGGCGAATAAATGCTTTGACCGAGGGAACCGCAGCTTCGGGAGCCTGGGAAGAAAACAAAGGAGGTTGGTAACCGAGACAACACATAAAAGGAGACATTCCAGTAGATGATACCGGCAACGAGTTGTGAGCATACTCCGCCCACGTAAGCTGCTGACTCCAAGAAGAAGGGTTGTGAGAAGCCAGGCAGCGGAGCATTCGACCCAGTTCCTGATTGGCGCGCTCAGACTGACCATTAGATTGAGGATGAAATCCCGACGACAGACTAGCGGTAGCACCAATCTGTCGGCAGAATTCGCGCCAAAAGCAAGAAACAAACTGAGGCCCCCTATCGGAAACCACGTCCTCCGGAAGACCGTGAAGCCGGAAGACGTGATCAACGACGGTCTGGGCTGTCTCCTTCGCAGAGGGGAGTTTAGGGAGAGCCAGGAAGTGTACCGCTTTGGAAAAACGATCCACTACCGTAAGGACTACCGTATTGCCACTGGAATTAGGGAGACCAACCACAAAATCCAGGGCAATATGGGACCATGGGCGGGAGGGGACAAGAAGCGGTTGGAGCAGCCCAGAAGGAGGTACGTTGAGTGACTTGCTTTGGGCACAGACCGAGCACGCCTTCACGAAACGGTCGACGTCCTCCGCCATGCCCGGCCACCAGAATCGCTGACGGACGGCAGCCAGCGACCTCCTGATACCGGGATGGCAAGTGAGTCTGGACGAGTGGCACCAACGGAGAATGGCCGCGCGGACCGACTCATGAACAAAAAGGAGACTCGCTGGACACTCTCGGGGAACCTCGACTCCATTCAGGGCCCGTCTGACACGGTGTTCGATTCCCCAGGTGACTCCCCCCAGCACACACCCCGAAGGCAGGATGGTATCGGGAGGAGATGAGTCACCCAGGGAAGTAAAGCACCGTGACAAGGCATCAGGTTTCCCATTCTTGGAGCCTGGACGATAGGAAAGAATGAAATCAAAGCGCCCGAAGAAGAGAGCCCAGCGAGCCTGTCTGGAATTCAGCCGTTTAGCGGTCCGAATATATTCCAGGTTCTTGTGGTCGGTCCACACGATGAAAGGGATTGTAGTTGCCTCTAGCCAATGGCGCCACTCCTCCAGAGCCAAGCGCACAGCCAGCAGCTCTCGATTGCCGACATCATAGTTTCGTTCTGCAGGAGACAATCGATGGGAAAAGTAAGCGCAAGGATGCAACTTATTGTCATGAGGGGAAACCTGGGAGAGAACCGCCCCAACTCCCACCTCAGATGCGTCAACCTCCACCACGAATTGCCGTGCTGGGTCCGGAGTAACAAGAATGGGCGAAGAAACAATGCTGCTCTTCAGTTCCTCAAAAGCTGCTTGTGCAGACGGCAACCAGGCAAATTTAACGTTGGTGGAAGTTAACGCAGTAAGAGGGGCCGCCACCTGCCCGAAGTTCCTGATGAAACGCCGATAAAAATTGGCGAAACCCAGGAACTGTTGTAAAGCCTTGCGGGAATCAGGTGTCGGCCAGTTGGAGACGGCTCTTACCTTTTCTGGGTCCATAAGTATCCCCTCAGACGAAACGATGTGTCCCAAGAACGAAACCGACTGGCGGTGGAATTCACACTTCTCCGCTTTAACGAACAGCTGATTCTCTAACAGTCGGTGAAGCACCCGTCTGACATGCTGAATGTGTACCTGGAGGGAAGAAGAGAAGATTAAAATGTCATCCAGGTACACAAATATGAACTTATTGATCATATCCCGGAGCACGTCATTGACGAGTGCTTGGAAGACAGCCGGGGCGTTTGAAAGTCCAAAAGGCATGACTAGATATTCAAAATGCCCCGTGGGTGTATTAAACCCTGTCTTCCATTCGTCCCCCTCTCTTATCCGGACCAGATGGTAAGCGTTGCGGAGATCCAGCTTTGTGAAGAACCTTGCACCCTGCAATAACTCAAAGGCAGACGACATAAGCGGCAAAGGATACCGATTTTTAACAGTTATGTCGTTCAGACCTCGATAATCTATGCAGGGACGCAAAGAGCCGTCCTTTTTCTTCACAAAGAAAAATCCCGCACCGGGCGGAGACGAGGAGGGACGAATGACACCGGCGGCCAGAGAATCACTCAAATATTTCTCCATGGTTGTCCGCTCAGGAGCAGACAAGGAGAAAAGCCGACCGCGCGGCGGAGAAGTGCCTGGGAGAAGGTCAATGGCACAGTCATAAGGACGATGAGGAGGAAGAGACGTGGCCCGGGACTTGCTAAAAACCGCCCTCAGGCCGTTATACACCTCCGGAACTCCAGTCAGGTCGAGTTGTTCATCCTGCAACAGAGAAGAAGAAACTACAGAATAAGCAGAACCAAGACAATGAGCGTGACAGTACACGCTCCACCCAGTGATAAGGTTCTCTGTCCAGTTGATGACAGGATTGTGTAAAGAGAGCCACGGGTGGCCCAAAATAATAGGAGCTACAGAAGACTTAATAATAAAAAATGTAAGCTCCTCCCTATGGTTACCGGAGGTGATGAGTCCTATCGAAGTGGTGATGGAAGAAACCTCACTGATAAGCTTGCCATCCAGCGAGTGAGCGAGCACAGGTGGACGGAGAGGGAGAAGAGACAGCCCTCTGTCACGGGCCCAAGACTCATCAATGAAGTTGCCTTCTGCCCCCGAATCAATGAGAGCGGACTCACGGAAGCTGACATCATTAAAGGTGATTACAACCGATAGGAGGGTGCGAGTTCCTAGACCAGGAGAGATTGAAGTGCCGCTCGCCAGGACTCCCCTGTTTACCGACGAGCGTTGGCTTTTAGCGGACAATTAAGAGCTTGATGTCCTTGCCCCGCACAATACAGGCACACACCATCATTGACACGGCGCATCTTTTCCTGGGTAGAGAGACGCAGTCTAGCTACCTGCATAGGTTCAGACTGATCCGTGGGAACAGGAAAATGACGGGGAGGAGCCCAATGATCCATTTGGGTATTTGCAGATTTGGCACGTTGGCGGACCTCCTTTCTAGCATCTAGCCGAATGGCCAAATCAACGAGTTCGTCAAAATCCTTAGGGGACTCACGTGAGTAGATCTCGTCCTTGATGTCACTGAGCAGACCCTCTAGGAACCGTGCCGTAAGTGCCTCGGAATTCCAGGAGCAAGTGGCTGCAAGTGTACGGAACTCAATGGAATAGTCCGTGACTGACCTTCTGCCCTGCCGTAGTGACGCAAGGCGACGAGAAGCCTCTGTGCCAAAAACTGAACGGTCGAAGACCTTAATCATCTCCGTCTTGAAGTCCTGGAAGTCATGCCGATAACAACCCTGTGCCTCCCACATGGCCGCTCCCCATTCGCGAGCCCGTCCCGTCAGCAGAGACACTACGAATGCCACCTTGGACTTCTCTGAAGCGTAGGTGCGAGGCTGAAGCGAAAACACAACCTCACATTGCGTGATGAATGCTCTGCAGAGTGTTGGCTCACCATCGTACAGCGGTGGGTTATTAACCCGGGGTTCGGAGGGTAGGCTCTGTGAAGTAGCACCAAGTAGGAGTGTTTGTTCCAGCCGGGTTGATAAATCCTGAACCATAGTGGACAAAGCGTCCATATTCCGTTGTGTAGCCGTCAACCCTTCCTCATGACGGCCCAACAGCACCCCCTGCTGTTCCATGGCCGTGCGCAGGATGGACGCATCCGCTGGATCCATACTGGCCAGTGTGTTCTGTCAGGAATAGAGGACAGACCCAAATGCAGATGCGTTATACAGTCTTTTAATCAACTTAGGAGATAGAATAACAAAACATAAACAACGCCGTAGAGGCCAAAAGGTAAATGGGAGCGAGCTGATCGGAGTCAAACAGGCGAAGGTCAGTAAAGGTGCCAACAGGATCCGTGGGGTTGAAGAGGACTCTGTGTCAGACAGGCAGGGTCAGGCGAGGTGCGAACGTCATCCAAGGGAATAAGGCGAAACCGTAGTAGAGTAGGCAGCAAAGGTAATCCAAACCGGGTAATCCAAATAGAAGGCAGCGGCGAGACAAACAGCCTGCGTACAAGAAACCACCAGCAATGCAACTGGAGGGAAGAGCATTAGAAACACAACACGACAAGAGGACAAGTGGTAATCATGAAAGGATTTAACACACTGGCAACGGAAAGGAAAGCAGAGGCTGACTATAAGGGGTCGAAAGATAATGAGGAAATAACAAACAGGTGCGCGAGAGTGTGAGTGAAAACAGCTGCGTGGAGACTGCCAGGAAGAAAGAGGAAAGTTACACCAGAGACCTGACATCCATGGGCGTTAGTCAACATGTATCAGGACCCACTCACCTTCGTAATCATACTTTAGATCTAATATTATCTTACGGTATAAATGTGGACGATGTTAAAATCGCTCAGCAGAGTGAAGACATTTCGGATCATTATCTGATATTATGTTTGCTTCACTGGCCTACGGCTGCAAATCAAACTCCTTGTTACAAATATGGTAGAACGATTACTTCAACTACCAAAGATGCGTTTCTCGATAATCTGCCTGAATTGTCCCAAATATCTAGCATGAGTAAAAACGTTGACGATCTTGACATTACGCTTGAAAATTTTAACTCTACCTTCTCTGAAACATTAGACACAGTTGCTCTTCTGCGTTTAAAAAAGGTTAAAAATAGCAGCCCAACACCGTGGTATAATGAACACACCCAGGCTATAAAGAAAGCGTCCCGGAAAATGGAGCGCAACTTTAAGAAAACTAATTTAGAGGTATTTCGTATAGCATGGAAGGATAGTACTCGAAAATACAGGAATGCCATAAAAACGTCTAGATCCGCATACTTTTCATCACTAATAGAAGAAAACCATCACAACCATAAGTTTTCATTTAACACGGTGGCTAAATTAACAAAAAATAAGTCGTCAGCAAGTTCAGATTCTGAATATCAGTGATAAATTTATGAACTAATTCACTAGTAAAATTCAAGATATTAGAGAAACAATTATAACAATATAACCAGAAGTGAAACCCGCTGAACAGACCAATTACAGCACCCCTAAGGAGAAATTGCAATTATTTTCTACAGTAGATCACGATGAACTGTCTAAAATCATTAGATCATCTAAATCGACAACATGCCTGCTAGACCCTATACCTACAAAACTACTAAAAGAAATGCTCCCAGAAATGATAGATCCTCTTCTTAGTATTATTAACTCATCTCTGACATTAGCACATGTGCCTAAAGCATTTAAGGTGGCTGTTATAAGGCCCCTTGTCAAAAAACCCAAACTCGACCCTAAAGAACTAGGGAATTACAGGCCTATATCGAATTTACCTTTTATATCTAAAGTTCTGGAAAAAGTAGTTTCAACTCAATTATGCTCCTTCCTCCAAAGGAATGACATTAACGAAGAATTCCAGTCTGGATTTCGAGCATGTCACAGTACAGAGACTGCTTTGATCAGAGTTACAAATTATCTGCTTTTAGCGTCTGACCGAGGTTGTATTTCGTTATTTGTGCTGCTAGACCTTAGTGCTGCATTTGACACCATTGACCACAGCATACTTCAACATAGACTCGAAAATTACGTCGGCATTACGGGAATAGCATTGAAATGGTTTAAGTCTTATTTATCCGACTGTTTTCAATTTGTAGCAATAAACAATGAGGTGTCCCGCAAATCGCAAGTCCAGTACGGTGTACCACAGGGCTCAGTTTTGGGGCCTCTGCTCTTCGCATTATACATGCTACCTCTAGGAAATATAATAAAGCAACACGGAATTAGCTTTCACTGTTATGCTGATGATTCTCAACTTTATATTTCCTCAAAGCCTCATGAAACCCAGCAGTTCCATCGCATAAAGGATTGCATAGTTGACTTAAAAAACTGGATGAGTAACAATTTTTTACTACTGAACTCGGACAAAACAAAAGTGTTACTTACTGGACCGAAAACCGCAATACGTAAACACCAAGAATACTGCTTAACGATTGACGGATGCTCCATAAAATCCTCATCGTCAGCTAAGAATCTTGGCGTTATATTCGATAGTACTCTGTCATTTGCAAGCCATGTCCCCAACACCTGTAAAATTGCATTTTTCCATCTTAAGAATATATCTAAACTACGTCATATGCTGTCACTGTCAGATGCAGAGAAATTAATGACATCAAGATTAGATTACTGTAATGCACTTTTAGGTGGTTACCCTGTAGGCCTATTACAAAAACTGCAACTGGTTCAAAACGCCGCAGCTCGAGTTCTTACACGTACAAAAAAGTTTGAGCATATAACCCCGGTTCTGTCAACCTTGCACTGGTTACCTATAAAGCATCGCATTAACTTTCAGATCTTGCTTATTACCTATAAAGCCCTACATGGTCTAGCGCCACAGTATTTGAATGAACTTCTATTGTATTACAGACCTCCACGTGCATTACGCTCTCAGGCGTCCTGTCAGTTGGTAATACCTAGAATTTCAAAATCAAGTGCAGGCGGTCAGACCAGGACCTTCAGCATGCACTGGGACGGTTTGCAGCCGAGTGTGAAGCGGCTGGTATGAGAATCAGCACCTCCAAATCTGAGGCCATGGTTCTCAGTCGGAAAAGGGTGGCTTGCCCACTTCAGGTAGGTGGAGAGTCCCTGCCTCAAGTGGAGGAGTTCAAGTATCTGGGGGTCTTGTTCACGAGTGACGGAAGGATGGAACGGGAGATTGACAGACGGATCGGTGCAGCTTCTGCAGTGATGCGGTCGCTGTACCGGTCTGTCGTGGTGAAGAAGGAGCTGAGCCGCAAGGCGAATGTCTCGATTTATCGGTCAATCTACGTTCCTACCCTCACCTATGGTCATGAGCTGTGAGTCATGACCGAAAGGACAAGATCCCGGATACAGGCGGCCGAAATGAGCTTTCTCCGCAGGGTGGCTGGGCGATCCCTTAGAGATAGGGTGAGAAGCTCGGTCACTCGGGAGGAGCTCAGAGTAGATCCGCTGCTCCTCCACATCGAGAGGGGCCAGCTGAGGTGGCTTGGGCATCTTTTCCGGATGCCCCCTGGACGCCTTCCCGGGAGGGTGTTCCGGGCATGTCCCACCGGGAGAAGACCTTGAGGAAGACCTAGAACATGCTGGAGTGACTATGTCTCCCGGCTGGCCTGGGAACGCCTCGGTGTCCCCCCGGAAGAGCTGGAGGAAGTGCCTAGGGAGAGGGAAGTCTGGGCATCCCTGCTTAGATTGCTGCCCCCGCGACCCGGCCCCGGATAAGCGGTAGAAAATGGATGGATGGGAGTGCAGGTGGTAGATCCTTTTCTTATCTAGCGCCTAAACTTTGGAATATTCTTCCCTGCACTGTCCGGGAGGCAGACACACTCTGTCAGTTTAAATCTAGACTAAAGACGCATCTTTTTAATCTTGAATACACTACACTTCCATAATATTAATCCTCAGAGGACTCAGGCTGCATTATTTAGATCTACCGGAACCAGGAACACATCCAACAACAAATTATGTACTTGTTGCATCAAAGAGTGCAGAAGAGTACTCTACTCTCAGCCAGTCTTGTCTCTTTGTTCCAAGGTACCGCAGGATGCAGTTCATGCCCAGACCAGATGGCAGAGCTGAGAATGGGAAGCGGTGACCTGACAAGAGCTGAGATGATAGAGCTGGATAAAGGACGCGGCAACTTGACAGGATTTTCCTACAACATTTCAAATGCTGTTAGATTGTTATGATTATCTTATATCTATAATTTACCTTATTAAGTTTATTTATTTTTTATTTAGCCTTGTTGTGCAAGCACTGTTGAGCTTGTGTAGAGGCAGCAGCTTTTGCCAGAGGGGAACTGGAATCCCCTGGTTGGGCCTGGGTTCTCCTGAGGTTTTTTTTTCTCAATTGAGTTTTGGGTTCCTCGCCACCGTTTGCATATTGTTTTGCACTATTAGCCTGGCCAGGGGGGGCTGCTTTAGAATTCAGAAGTTAGACATAATTAATATTGCTTATAATAATTTATAGTCCGTTTAATATTTGACCTGTGGTTCTCCTTTATCTCAAATGTGTGCTTCCAGTGTGTGTGTTTGTGCGTCTATGTCAATGTGTGTATGTATGTTTGCATATTGTGTGTGTGGAGCATTTGTATGTCTGTCTTTGTTGTTTTCACCTTTTTCTTGTTTTTACAGGTCTATGCCTTTAGTTGTTTTACTTGTATTCAATGTGTCTCATGTACAGCTGCTTTGTAACAATGAAAATTGTAAAAAGCGCTATATAAATAAAGTTGAGTTGTAAAATGAATTCAATATCGGCCGGTTAATATTGGTGGCCGATACATCGGTGCATCCCTAGTGTCCAAACAATAGAAGTGAATGGGTACTGCCATTGTTTGGTTATCAACATTGTCCAAAATACCTTCTGATAAGTAAGTCATGCAAGATTGAATTGCCAAGAGTCTTAATAAATGATGATAATGATAAATGATGAACTTTCCCTTTAAACATGCTAAACCTTGTCAATTTAAAGTGTATTTGTAGCAAAACAATATCTTCTTAAACACCGATATCATGCTGTTGTCTATTTCTTGAATGATATAAAAACAAAAATAGATCTGACCCTGGGGCTGCATTCACGAAACTGGACAAAATATAAAATAAATCCTGATGAATTATAGGAAGTTCGTAAGAATGCTCTTTCTGAAGAAGTTTTCACATGTTTACATAAAAACATCTTCATTTTTTTCCATTAGAATAAAATGACATATGCCATTTACTGTTTTAAGATTAAAAATCCCACATAATGTAAAGAATGTTCTTTAAAAATATTAATTTGATATCTTTGAGTAAGACCGAATCAAAGTGAAAAAATGCTTGAAATGTTGACTCTTCTTGTTAGTTTGAAACTAAACCCTCTGATTTTCACAAACAGGGTCAAATCATTCATTATTTCTCAAAAATCGCTGCGAAACCGCACCATAAGAATCTGCAAGCACACACAGGCGAGTCCTGTAATAACCACTGTTTATTATTCAAATGTTACGATCGGATTTACAGGCAAAAATGGTAACAAGCAGAGGTGTGTCAGGTCCTTTGGGTGCGTGTGTAAATAAAAACAGATGGGGCGGGGGGCTTTAAAACCGTACGCTCTCTAAAACCAAAGGACCACATAAAGACTGTGCATCAACTCAAGAACAACAGATCACAAATACTTGATACATTATAAATTAAAAATACTGTTTATACATTATTGTGTACGTGTTGCACTTATGTCCACAGTGGTAGAGAGAAGAGACGTTTTAGTGGCACGTTCCATTGCTGAAAGGAGAAAACGCTCGATTCAGCAAAATTGTCAGAATAAGACTGTAAATAAAGAATAACGTCATATAACAGTAGGAAATAAACAGTTAAATGATGAAAGCAGGCGCATCAGTACTGCAAATGATCAAGCAAAACACATCGTGAGGACTCTCTCCAAAGGTTTAGGCACAAGACACAAACAAAGATGGTTAACTAGCAACACATGATTAGGTTTACCATTGAGTAAAGCAGATAACTCCGATAAATATGATCGATTAAAGACGTACGGTGGATGTTCAGGGTGTGCAAATAAAGGTTCAAGACAGAGATCTCAATACGCATCACCATCCGCTGGAAAATTAACCACATTAAATCAAATAAATGATAGCGCCATCACGCAACACTGAGCCGTGTATACAGGCAAGCGTTTTATACCACAGAACATATCATATATATATATATAATATATATAACATATTGTGTGTAAGTTTTGACTGATTTTCTTGCGAACAAACTGAAGAGGTGGCCGGTTGGTTGAAAATCAGCCGTTCCTGAATCATTTAAGCATATTTACACAAATAACAGTTCCTCAACTCTATATTATAACAAAAAAAAAAAGAAAACATCTAAAAAAAACATTCACACAAAAATATAACATTTGAAATAATTATTAGCACCAGTGTATCAGATAAAGTCTTGCTACGCCAATGTACAAAGTTGCATAGTGTTGAATGACGCTCGAACGTGTTAATTCGCAGGACACCTGTTGGAAGCAGCAGCTTTTGAAAAATATATATAAACATGAAACGGTAGTGTTTTAACAAACATGAAATGTACGGCGACCAGTATGAGTCGAAACGAATCGTGTGAACCCGTGAGCCACGCAGGAAACTTCTTAACTTCGCTTTCTCAACGTTTACTGTACGTATTGATATAAACGCTAAATACTGTATGGACGTGTATGACGCGGTCATCGCATCAGTACAAAATACAGCCCGGGCCTTTCGGAAAACAGGTGCAGTGTGAGCGATATAAAACTCCTTCAATGTTAGCTTTGAACGAATAGCAATAAGCAACCATAGCGTATGGATGATATACACTAGCTTAAGTAGTAGACTCCCCCCATACAACAAACAAACAAAAACATCCTCAAGTCTTGGCTTACGGTTGGCATCTGGGTTTATTTCATATCATTCGGAACTGAAGACGAGCACGTGATGAGCTTCCCGTGAGAGATTTACGGAAAATAGCCGGTGCAGTCATATGGGTTCATGTTCAACGGAAGAGGAACTTCGCCTCTTCCACTTTGCTGTAACACACACACAGACACACACACACACATAGACAACCACTAATACACACACATTCACGCTCTCTTCACGTTGTAATATAGAAAAAATAAAAGCTTGTCTTCTGTTTGTAAAACATCGGATTGAAAAAGTGGCTTTTCTTGTCGACACACGAACAAACAAAGCTAATAAAAAGAAAATGAAAAGAAAGCGAAAGGTTTTGGTTGAGACGCGGCGGAGGCCTGCGCCGTGGACAGAGAGATTGAACCGGAGGCCGCGTGAGGCAGAAGTCGGTGTGTGTTGAAGTTAAGGCTTCTCTAGAGAGGGAGTGTTGAAGCAGCCTTCCGGCAGAGTGTTTTTGATGTCGTTGAGGTTGGCGATGTCCGCTCGGATCTCCTTGATCTGGCGATCGTAGTCGCTGATCATGTCCTCCTGACTCTTGGCTACGTCGTTCAGATCCTTCAACTTCCTGTCCAGCTCACTTCCCGCCATCTTGTCCTTGGCTTCTTTCAGAGCGTTATCAATCTGATTCAGCTTACTCAGATCGACCTTATCGATGTTACCTGGAAGAAGACGACGTGGAGTTATTTTAACGCAGTCAAGAGCCGAATGCGTTTCGCATTTTCGTATTTTGGTGCTCGGTCTTACCCAGCTGTCTTAGCAATTCGTTGATCGTCTGTAGCACCGTCTTGACAGAGCTTTTGGCTTTACGGGCTTTCTCCTCCGCTTCTTTAGCATTATCAGACGCCTGCGGAGAAAAGAACAGTCAATAAAGTCCGTATCTCCAGGTTTCGATGTCCGAAGAACTGTAAACGCACCATGTTTGCCATCATCATGTCGTTATCGGCCTCTTTTTTCTTCTCCTCGAGCTCTTTCTCGGCAGCTGCGAGCTGATCCATCATGCCGTTCACCTCACCGTCAAGTTTCATGGTGTCCTCGAACGCTTTTTCTGCATCTTCCTTCGTCTTCGCTGAACCCTAATAAATAAGCATATAATACGCATATTCTAGCAAAGATTGTTCATGAGAAACCCTGAGAAGTGTCGCTTGATGTTAACAATCGATACGGACCTTCTGCACGTCATTGGCGATTTTCTCCGCTTCCTCTGCCTTCGCTTTCGCCTCTTTAGCATCGTTTGCCGCGTTGCCCAGAGCCGCCTCCGCCCGTTGGGTCTTCTCGTTGGCTTCGTTGATTGTCGCATTGATTTCTGGGATGCGTCTCATGGCGTCCTCGGCAGCGGTCTTGTTGTCATTCACTCTCCTGTCGAAATCTGGGGGACACAAATATGTGGTTATAGCACTTTGCTCTCTTTAATACATGACTGGGATTGGTCAATCGGACATCAATGTTTGCCGACAACAAACAGCGAACTGTATGTTACGCTTTCCTTTTCAATGTCTAATTTGATCAGAAGATGGCAGCATATAAACACGTTGACCCCTCACCTCTGAGGTCGGTCAGTATGTCCTGGGCCTCTTGGAAAGTAGATATGCCTTTTTTTGCCGCCTCCTCTGCCAGAGCTTTAGCTGCGTCTGCACGCGCCAACAACTGATCAGCCGTCTGTGGGAGACGAGCATGAAAGATTTGAACAAAAAATGGTGTTTTGAAACATTCGGTTCTCAAGCTGGTGTGTAAAATTCTCACTAAAATGAGAAACTAAATAAAATAGATTAATGGTCTGTGACCCCAGAGGGGGTCTTATCTCCACCAAGGGACCCTCGATACTTCAAAAAGTTGTGTATTCTTGAAACAAACAAACTGCTGCATTGAGAAATAGACGTCTCGTAGCTAGTGTACCTGTTGCTCGGTCTTTCCTTTCTCAAGCAGTTTCCGCACCTCCGTCTCCTTCCCCCTCAGATCTTCCCTCATGTCGTCGTACTCTTTCTCAGTTTTATCGATCAGTTTGTCCAGGTCCGATGCCTCTTTCTTAATCTTATTGGCTTCGTCCTGAGATGAGAGGAATTGAGGAGTCATTGATTATGGATCTATCAGAGCAGACTGTACAGGAAGTGTTTCTTTAAAGCTCTTATATCAGCACCTCTAATGATTTAGTGTCGACTGGAGGCAGACTGGTCAGGTTAGAGTAGATCCTCATAGCTTTGTTCCCAGCCTCCTCTGCTTCAGCATGAACTTTAGCAGCTTGTTTCTCTAGACTCTTGGCCAGGTCCTTTGCCTCATTATACCTGAACACACAACCATTATATGTAAAACAAGTTTATCAATAATAAATTGGAACGTATGAATAAATAATAGACATTAAAATGTACAGAAAATAATTATTATATTAAACTTTTTCACATTGAATAATCTACATCTGAATGATATTTGGTCTACTTTACACTTGGTGGTTTGATTTGTGTTTCCTGATAAAATAAAATAATATAATAAATACAATTATCAAACATTAAAATAAAAAAATGATCAAATATAAACATAGTACATTATGCATATTGAATATTTAAGTTATAAATGAAATAACACCAATAGTACTACATATAATAATAATAACAGTTTATTATTATTATTTATAATTATTATTGATAATACATTTACATTTAATAATGATGAATAACAGTTAAAATATTGATTGTATTTTGCACTATTACCTATATCTCAACGATCTATAATTCAATTTACACCTGTTGGTTTGATTTGTGTTTCATGATAAAAAATATAAAATATGAAATGCTATACAAAATGGAATAATAATATAATATATTTTTTTAATGATAATAATAATAATAAATATTTATAACAAATATAAATAATATGAAAACAATTCCACTACTATTAATAATATTATTACTTATAATATAATATTCATATAACTATTATTATTAAAAATGCATCAACAAATGAATACAAGTTCAAATATACATCAAATAATTTATTTATTTAACTACTTCAAATTGTATTGTGTTCTTTTATATAATCTATACCTGAACTATATTTGATCTAATTAACACTTGGTGGTTTGATACTGAATTTGTTTCCTAATCTACCAATTTTTTTACCTTTTTTCTTACCAAACTCTTTAAATACTTTGTGAAACAAGCAAGCAAGTAGAAAAATAATAATAAAACTATATAAAAGTAATATATAATGTGAATTGTACGGCTCGTACTTCCTGTTGAGCTCATCAATGTCACTGCTGGTCTTATTCTCTCCATCCAGCGCCTTCTTCAGCAGGTTAAACGCTTTGGTAGACGTGTCATTGGCTTCTTTTGCGATCCTCTCAATCTGATCAGCGTCTGCTTTATGTCTGTACACAAATCAACAGAACATGTCCAGACAAACTGTAAACACTGTGCAAGAGCATTGAGAGCTCTCATCAACATAACTCACTTGTCTGCCAATTTACGGGCTTCCTCGGCCAGAAGAGTCATGTTGTTTGGATCTCCAGACGTTGAGGGTATTTTGATGTCCTGCGGAAAACAGAACCAGGAAAATTTGAATACAAGGTGGATTTACTGATGTTTGTTAATTTAACTGGATAATTAAGAAAGTATTAATTATTTACCACTTTGCTGATGGCCTCTTTGGCTTTATCCAGCTCCTCTCTAGCGGTGCTGATCAGATCTTCTGCTTCACGGACTCTGTTACGAGCTCTGTCCGCCTGACCTCCTGTGTTGTCCACAGTGTTCCTGATGTTCTGCAGTCTGTTCCACTGTGCGTTCAGCGTCTTGTTGACGTCGTTTAGACGATCCAAAAGGCCTTTGTCCACTTCTGTAAGGAAAGTGATAAAAATTAATAGTTAGAACTGAATGTATAGTTATATTTACATTTAATCCTTTGGCCGACGCTTTTATCCAAAGCGACTTGCATTAGCATGTAACATTTAGTGAACACGTCACAGTACAAATAGTTCACAAGATCAAAAGTTAAAGAAGCCATTCTTTTGCTGTTTGTGAGGCTTTGATTATGTTTTTTGGGTGTCTAACAATGGAGTTCATGTTTCTAATTTAAAAAAAAACGTTATATTTCACATATTTCAAGTCTAATTGTTAAACACTTTCCCTCTTCTAACAAAACGACTGTATTTCTTTCGGTCTATATAAAGTCCCTCCTTCTGAAACGCTCTGATTGGTAAAGCTGACCAGGTCTGTCGTGATTGGTTCCCCGCTTAGAGTGTGTGAAGACGTCCCACACACACCATATCAGCGAGCTTCTGCTTCTCAGGCTGTTGTGATTGGTCGGTGCCCCTCTCAGTGCAAGTCTTTTCACAAGCTTTGGCTTTTAGCAATAAACATTTACAATTTCGTAAACTTCACTTTATCAGTTAAAAACACGCGGTGTGTAACGGAGGTCTGTTAGTGCATGTGTAAACGTCAATCTTTGTTAGAGATCCCAATTATTTTTCCTACTATAGAGAGGGAAATGACACCAGCGCGAATGGCGTTATATTAATTAACACTAATAACTGAAGCGTTAGTTTTGCCTTTTTATGTTGGACCCGAGTTGGATAATAAAACAAGCAGATTGACCAGGAGACATTGGCAAGCAGGATTTCAGAGGACGTTTCATAGAAGTGTTTTAGAGGTATTTGCAAACAAACACAATATCAGTGTATTACACAGAACAGCTTTCAGAGCCAATGTTACAGTCATGGAAGCTGTTATTTGACCGTTGGTTATCTTAGAATGTGTTTAGATGAATTCTTATTACCAGCTGTAGGACTGTGATGAAAGTGAAAGTAGTTTAGCGCGTAGCTCAGTCAAATGTTTACAATCTCTGATAACCAAACACTACTCAATCGGCTCTTCCTCTTCTCTAAGGAAGGCCTGATCCCTGTAGGCGAAGGTTATTAAAAGCACTCTTAATAGTGACATCATATACCAGGGAAGAAGAGGGCTGTAGTCCGATTCCAGCAGTTTAGTTCCTCGAAAAGCGAATTCTGTTAAAGATGATATCTCCCTTGGCAATGAACTTTGAGCTTTATCACTTTGCAGATATTTTTTATGCTCTAACAGCAACATTACACACTTACTAAAGGTTGAAAATGGGATGGCGGGGAATGGTACCTTTAAGCCGCACATCTTACTTGGCAAGTACGACAAAACCGGATATCAAATTTTAATAGGCTCACTATACCAACAAAGAAAGTGCACAATTTTGAAAGATGGTACCTTTGCTAGCCTGCGCCTCTTCCAACAGATCCATGATCCTTTGCTCTGCCTCCTTCAGTCTGTCCTCAAAGGCCTTGTCGCTCACCGTTTCCTGACTGTTATCCAGTTTATCGATCAGATTCTGCAGGTCAAGAAGCTTCCGTCTCTGCTGGTTCACCTGTAGATAAAGAAAGACAGAGGTGTTGGAGGTCACCCCTTCACTTACAAAACAAACCGCCTTCAGATGTCATCTACGCTCTCACCTTATCTCGGACCAAACTGTAACAGTTGGGACACTGCTGGCAGCCGGGCACAGAGCGGTTGTAGAAGTAATTCTCCTCGCACATGTCACAGCGGGCTCCCACAAAACCTGGACGACACTGACAACGCCCCTCCTCTCTACACTGAGCCGACTGAGAACCTTCTGGATCACAGTCACAAGCTGCCCAACACAAAACAGAGCAACAAACCAGTTACAAGACAACCACCAATGTGAGATTTATAGCGAATAGTATCATCTCTAGATAAATCAAGCCTAATCGACGCATGTGGACAACTTACGTTTGCATCCTGAGGAACTGAAGCCGAAAAAGTTGACCTCACAGCGCTCACAGCGTTGACCTGTGACCCCAGGCTGACATTCACACTGACCGCTAGTGATGTCACATTGACCGTTCGTGGAACCAATAGAGTCGCAGTTACACCTGAGATAGAGATTCAATGGCGTGTTTTAAAATGTGCAAATTAATGGCTAATAGATGACTAGAGAACGAGCTGAAATACCGTTCACAGCCTTCGCCGCTCTGTATGTTGTAGAAGCCGGGTTCACATGCGCTGCAGTCTCTGTTAGTGACGTGAGGAAGACATTGACATTGACCTGTGCTCTGAAAGCAGGTAGTCTGTCTGTTCACTGTCCCGTCCGGAGAGCATGAACATGCTGCAGGAGTGAACAAATTAAACATGTGTTGTATATGTAACAAGAGCAGATGATGGAGGTGGTTTGGCTCACCGGTAAAAGCTTAGTTTGAACTAGATAAACACAATTTTACTCACGTTTGCACTTGTCAGCTACATCGGCGGCACGGGCGTCACCATAGAAACCCTCTTTGCAGCGGTCGCAGAAGACGCCGGCGGTGTTGTAGATACACTTGAGGCATTCGCCCGTCTCTCTGTTACAGTTTCCCACAGCGTTGGGGTCGATGTTGTTATTACAGCTACACGCCCGGCACGTCCTGACTGGACCTGCCTCACCCAACGGGTCCCCGAAGAAGCCATCGTCACAAAGTTCACAACGCTTGCCTGGTTGTCAGAAAATAAGACGGTAAAGGAAGATTTAATATACATTTAGATTTCTGGATAAAATAGACAAAAAAAAATTATTTAGGGGTCTCACGCATACTTCTGGCCAAAAGTGACCCAACAGCTAAAATGTTTCTTTTACCAAAGAAATATATTTTTGTTTAATAACAGTTAATGCTTAATAAATTGCAGAGTGTAGCATTTTTTATATAGTTGTGGTAAAATTCTGTGATGCTAATTATTGTGGAAATATTTTTTTTTCATGTAGCATCAATGTTTTAAGCTCAAGTAAATTTTGAGCTTATATCATTAATTAAGACATATAGCAAATAAACCAAAACTGTACAAGTTTTCACAAATGATTTTACAACAGTCCAAAATTCTAGACATTTCTGTAGCCGTGTCAGTCAAGTCTGGTGTAGACACGGTGTAAGTCATAAAAGACAAAGCTTTCAAAAGTACACTTCTGAAGTTTTGGACGCCTCATTTTTAGTAACCATTTTGTTAAACGGTTGTTTTGAGCTGTGTTAGGCCAGGATCTTGTCATTTCTGCATACGAGTAATCATACAGAAATATTTTTTTTTTCGTTTTTTTAGCACTGTCGGTGCTAATAAAAATGAATGTGATTTTTGTATTCAGCGTGTTAAACTTAATTAAGAAACAGTTAAAATTAAACAAAACAACTTGGTTTTATATAATCTTTTTGGAATCTTTTTTTCCAATACATACAAAGCTTTTTCCAATACATACAAAGCTTTTTCCAATACATACAAAGCTTTTTAATATTACTGTGGAGTCAATGTTTAGTTATGTTTATTTGAAAATTCAATTTGAAGTGTAAGTTATTGAATTACGATTATACACAAACATGAACATTATTTTAGAAAAAGAATCAGTGGAAAGCATTTTATCGTCTATTATTTGATAGAAAAAATGATTAAATATTTGTAAATATTCGTCAATAATATGTGACCCTGGTCTTAAGTAGCACGGGAACATTTTTAGTTAAAGACAAAAGTACATTGTGTGGGTCAAAAGTATTTTAGTATCTTTTATGCCAACAATCAATAGGATTTTAAGTAACGATCATCTTCCATGAAGATAATTTGTACATTTCCAACCTTAAATATATAAAACTTCCAAGGCAATTTTCTCAATATTTTTTTTTTTGCATCCTCAAATTCCAGAGTTTTAAACGGTTGTATCTCATCCAGATATTGTCCTTTTCTAACAACTCATCATATTTATTCAGTTTTCAGATTATGTTAAAATCTAAATTTCAAAAATTGACCCATAACACTGGTTTTGTTGTCCAGGGTCACATAAACACAAGCATTGACAAAGCAAACAGACCACCTGAAATGATCCTATTTGTTAACCCACTAATGAAACACATCATTATAAAATGTTTGTGTACCTGTTGTGCCAGTCGGGCAGTTAGTACAGACCACCTCTTTAGTTTTGGGCACCACAGCACATGTGGCACCTGCAGGGCAGGGACAGAGCTGACAGTCTGAAGAGGAGCCGGCTGTTGCGTCGCCATAGAAACCATCCTTACACCTCTCACAGCTCAGTCCTGCAGTGTTGTGTCTGCAGTTACACATGCCTGAGAAGACACCAATGACATGTTATACCACATCGGACCACAAGATGGCAGCATCACACTGAATACGGTTTTAAATGTTTACTGTGGACCAATAGTTTCAAAACAATAACAGTAAAATTGATATTAATGTGTGATATTTCTCTAAGACCCCAAGCTTTTTTATGTTTTAACGCTACAATGAATCACATACATAAACATTGTTCATTTTAATAGGTTTTTACAAAGCCCACATTCAGACAACAGACACAATGGTCAATTGTCAGTGCTGCAGTCTTCACAATAGACAATAGTGAAGTGAATATGCAGCCATGTTGCCTTGAGTCTACTGAGAGAAGATAAGTGAGCGATATATCAACACTATTGCCAAGCGGTAGATTTAAACCTGTTATTATGACGAACCTGTCACGGGGTCGCATGTGTCGCTGTGTCCGTTACAGTTGCAGGGCTCGCAGCTGCTGAAGCGGCCCAGCTCGGGACGGCTCCTCCTGTATCCCACCTCACACTGCTCACAGTGTTGTCCCAGGTACCCCTCAGGACAGGTGCACTGCTCAACCCACCTAGCCGGGGTCCCAGGACCACGACGGGCTGTTGTGAGGGACACGTTATCCAAATAACCAGCACCTATGACGGAAAGCAAAGTATGTGTGAGAAACTAAACCATCAGTGCGATCGCAACAAATATTAAAACGCTTCAATATTTTGTCTCTATACAGTGCTTTAAAATAAAAGCTCTGGTTTAATCAGCAGACGTACTTTTCTCACTGTAGGTTCCACGAATCATGATGGCGGTCAGATTGTTCAGAAGTTTCTGGAAGTCAGCATGCTTTAAGGTGGGTCTCCATGGGTAGTCAGTGGTGTCGTGAAGTCTAAATGAGTAAATAGTCACATTTAGGTCATCAGATGGAGATCAATTACGCGTAAATAAATACAAATATTGAAACAGTGTGTAGGATTAATTACCTACAAATATTATTAGATTAAATAAATTATTACAATATGTATAATTCAATTATTTATATTACTATTACATTATGATTGATCGCATCCAGAATAAAGGTTTGCGTTTACTGTCTACATTAATTTTGTATTTATAAACACAAAACATACTTGTCTTTACATTTAGGAAATATTAAGATGTATTAATTTATATTTACCAATATTTGATATTCTAAATAAACGTTTATTAATTGTTATATTTAATATTTTTCATAAATATATGCATTAATGTGTATGTGTTTATTAATACAAAATTAATTAACACACTACTGGACAAATATTACGTAAACACAAACTTTTATTCTGGATGCGATTAATCACGATTAATCGTTTGACAGCCCTAATTTATATGAATTAATATACATTAATATTTTTTACATTAATATATTATAGTATTTATTATATATTATTATATCTTAATATTAATAAGCACAAACATTCTGCTAAAAAAGTCAAGCACAAATTTCTGAAAAAAACAGTTGCGAGTCACTTAGTTTAAATATTAATTAGATTAAATTTACCTCTAAATATGATATATTTATTTTTATAAATTTTTATGAATATTTTTATTGTAAATATAAATAAATGTATAATTTTAATATTTACAAATTTTATCGTACGCTCTTAAAAATCGCTCACCTGAACACAAATGACAGCATCTTTTCTTCTGGATAGGAATTGCCCTGAGCAATAAGAGGCACGGCAACATGAAGCCCCGCCCCTTCCAGTACGACATCCTCGGCAGACAGCCGTGCGTCGTGTCGCTGAACCCTGAAGTTTAGCGTGAGGTTCTGACCATAGCTCAGCAACTGATCGCCAAGAAATTTCTCTATAGAAAAAAAAGATTTTCAAATATTAATAATGCATTATTTTCAATGTAAAGAACAAAAAACTTGATTCTTTATGATTCGTGCTGAATGATTTGAACAGAGAAATCAAAAAGAGAAACCGGGTCTTGTACCTGGAGCCACAAAGTAGATGGGAAAGTAGTCATTAGAGATGAGCGAGATCTCGCCAGAGCCGGGAAACCACTGCACAGGTGCGCTGGTACCACCTCTCCTCTGTCCCTTCCAACCTTCATCATCTTTAAAACATCATGAAACATGTTAGCAGCTGTTTTTCACACAGCATGTGTTGGTTAAATAAAAACACTGGATGGATGCTCGCCTTGGTCGAAGCTGGACGTGATTTTGTGTATGCTGTAACCATTGGCGCTCTCACACACAGTTGAGTGATGGAAACAGAAACATGGGGTGCAACCCAAAGGATTCAGGGGGTCCAGATTAAAGTAGCCCAGTTTACACCTGAAAAATACAAACACACATATTGGATTTGGAAAAGGATGGCTGACAAGTTTTGGTAAGTTTACCATTTAGTATGGCTTTTGTGTATATGCCAATATGTTAACATTGTTATATTGAGATTAATACGTTAATATATATTACGGTTTCTACATTTACTATTACAATTATGGTGATTAATCCTATTTTAATCGATATTTTCTTCCCACGATTAATTGAGCATAATCATTGATGTTAATGTTTTATAAGCAAGCACAATACTCCCGCTAAGGTCAGAAAAGCATCGCTGTCAGACTGAATGCTTGTATCTTTTCAACTTTACAAGAGATAAAAAAAGACCACAGACACAAATGAAGGGTGACCAATAGTTATGATTGACATAAAAAACAAGATATCAAAAATGGAGTAGCAAGGTTTCGTTCTGAAGGTCACAAAATGTTGTACGGTGTTGAAGAAGTTCAATTGCAGCAGATTATAACATAGTCATCGGTTGTAAAGTGTAATAAAACACGCTGAAGTGCAATTAAAAACCAAAGTTCTTTCCTGATAAAATAATTTAAATATTTTTAGCCATGATCGCGCAGCTCTAATAACCATCATGATAAAATTATGGTATATTTATTATATACTTATTATAAATTATTAAAAATTATCATAGTTCTGTTTTGGAAAAATAAACAAGTCATCCCAACAACATTACACTTCAAGATCACCACTGTGGAATTGTATAGATGCACACGCCTGGCCCGAAGTTAACTTCCGGTCTTTGTTTGGTGATCGCACGGCTAGTGGCTAATAAACTGTTTTAATTTTTTTTCCTTTATATTTTATTGTATAATAATTGTATTAAATAAACAATGTGTGAATTTTATTGTTTGTCAATTTGAATAAGTAAACAATTTGTTGAATGGGTCGTGTCACTTTGCCATATTTAAAGACGGGGTAACATGCTGTTTCATGCATTCTTTGCACTGGTGAACATGCTGGCTTCTCATGCTTAACTTGTTAAAAAACTAGTTGGACATATCACGAATGCTTGAAACACAGATATTATGGCACTCTAACGTGTTTCTTAAAGGTGTTTCTAAGTCTGGATCCCTGTTTCATAACATGGATCCTATGCCTTTTATTGGCCATTCTCCAGGAAAAGCATGCCCACGTGTCATCCACCGAGAGCACGCCCATCAATCCTGCTTCACTCGACTTTCGGAAGTTTAGCTGTGTTTGTTTTCTCACTGCATTTCAGTGACGGGTTATATATAAACGGTGTATATGGAGATAGTTTGGAACTAATAGATGCCGCGGTCCCAGCGCTAAAAGATGCCGGACATGAACTGCACGGGGTAAGTGAAACTAAGTCATGGCTGTGTTTTGTTGGCAATCAGCGCGTATGTCCATAACGTAAACAACATGAAGGGAGAACGTGATGATGTATAGTGTGCCCGTGCTGTAGTTCCGTCCCCCTGCCCGCATCCAGCAGCTCGACATTTTCTAGAAATAATCGTATCTTTTATAAATGTGTTCAAACTAGGGCTGAAACGATTAGTCGACATTGTCGACAACGTCGACAATAAAAAATTGTCGACAAATATTCTTGTTGTCGAGTAGTCGTTTGATTACGTGACTTAATTTAAGGGCCTGCAATATGACAATTTGACCGCTACGGCACTGTAGCGCTAGAGCGTAATGCAGTCTTCTCGAATGCTATCGCAGTAGAAGGACACACAGCGAGAATTATGGCGGAGTACAGACGAATTCGAACACATTAAAGTGTAGGAAAGCTTTACCAAAATGAAAACCAAAAAATGCTCTTCTGTGCAATGCAAGCAAGGCGGAACTTGCCTTTCACGGCAGCAAAATCTGCATGCTGGAGCATTTAAAAAGGAAACATCCCTGAGAATGAGCAGAAGAGAGGCGAGTGCTCTCTATCTAGAACAAACTAACTAATTTAGCGGTAAATCTTTTTATGAGAGAATGCAATAATAACAGTAATGATAATAACAACGATAATCATATAATAACAGTTATGTTATTATTTGTTTTGCAAAGTAAAAAGCTTTGAAAAGTCAAGCCTGTTTTGATTATTATAACACTATTAGGTATTACATGAGAGGAAAATGATTATAAGAGAGGGTTATTAAGTGATAGGAGTCTTATATCTTGACTTTATTATTTCTTCTGTCACTTGCTCTTTTTCATTAACTCTTTCACCGACATGATTGATGATTTATCTCGTCATTTAAAAAAAAAACGGTTCCCCGACAAACGAGTTATAGCGGCAATCAGTGTTTATACTGTTGTACAGCAGGTGGCGCTGTTACACATCTTTGGGGAAAATACAGAATCCTAGAACCTAGAACGTTTATTTCTTATCGGTTTTTAATGATTGTTCTGAGTGTAATCTTTGCGGAATCTTTGACAAAAAAAACTATTATCTCAAAATTATCTTTTAATCAAAGTGATGTATTTTTGAAGAAACCTATCCCCATCTAAGGAGTGATAAAAAAGATCAAATCAAGATTGAAGAATACGGTTTCCTTTGATTAAAAGCAGAGACTCTGATCTTTCATTGGACATATTGTTTGTCCATATATTCTTTACAGAAAATGTAGTGTGAGCCATTACATTTTGGTCAAAATATAAAAAAACGCTGGCGTAGGCTGGCAACTTTTTTTTTAAAAAGGCTGACAGGAAAGAGTTAAACTGAACTCTTGTCATAGCAATGCTGCTTAATGGTTCTGTCAAGAGATATGTTTACATTTAAAAAAAAATGGGCCTTTAATGTAGCGGATTTATTTATTTTTATTTGTATTTAAAAGTTTGTATAGAGTATTTGTGTGATTCGAGTTGGACAGAATCAACAAACTTAAAGAAAGTAACCAGTTGGTTCAAGGTCATTAAAACAAATTTCAAAAGCTGAATTGATTTTATTCATTACGCAAATCATCTATAACTCAATGTTTTAAATAGTTGCAATAGCTGAATAATCATTAAAAACGTACTGATTAGTCATTGAAATAATAGCCGATTAGTCGAATAATCGGTCTAATAATCGTTAGATTAGTCGACTATCAAAATAATCGTTTGTTGCAGCCCTAGTTCATACTCTCAAATACTGTGTGTTACCTCTTCTTCAAGTTTAGCCAAGTAACCGTTCTTCTACTGTTAACCCAAAATAATACTGGCTAGACATAATTTTAACTTTCTAGCTAATGTTATTTACCTGATATCTTTTGCTTGTTATCCGAAATAATCTACAGGGACTCTATTCTTTGCGGATGTGTACCGGATTAATTTTGGACCACCTTTACAGGCAATCAATTGGGACAACTTTTCTTAAAGAGAAAGTTCATCCAAAAATAAAAATTCTGTCATCATTTACATAACTTTTTGTCATTTCAAACCTGTACGACTTTTTCTTCCGCAGAACACAAAAGAAGATATTTTGAAAAATGCTAACCGGACCCCATTCCCTTGCATTGGTTTTGTCTCCACACAATAGAAGTGAATGGGGTCAAGTGCTGTTCAGTTACCAACTTTCTTCAAAATATCTTCTTTTGTGATCCGTGGATGAAAAAAGTCATACAGGTTTGAAATGATAAGAGGGTGAATAAACGATGACAGCATTTTCATTTTTGTGTGAACTATCACTAATAAAGTTTTACAAACGTCACGTCTTGCGTGCTTACTTAAGCACTGACTAAAAACTAGTCAACTCAACTTACTGGTTATTTAATGACTAGTTGACGATTTGCCCGTTCTGACTCATGTCTATTACAGTTAAGGAGCAGTTAAACTCTGGTGACTGAAAGTCTGAAGGCCCTACATGGGCTGAATAAGAGCGCTCAGCAGGGAAACCTTTGCTACCATGAGCTATTTTCTCTTCCATCTGACACTGACAGACCCGGGCTCCTAATTTTGTTTCTCAGACACACATGATTCAGATCCCGTCCATCAGACAAAGACTCACACAGGGACTTTCCATTAGAGAAACCACACAGACATCAAATAAAACAGCTGTTTATACAGACATATTCTCACAAGAGAAGCCTGAGAATCTTTATAGGTCCATGTGTCATTGTGTTAATTCCACAACACAGATGCCTCCATTCTAATTTCAGAAGAAATTTCAATGTGGACGACGAACAGTCCGGGGGAATGTAAAAGTCACAGCAGTTGTCATTGTGTGTGTGTGGGTAAGAATGCGTCCGGATGTTTCAGAAATGAAAGAGGCTGACCTGTCACAGCTATAGCCTTCCACGTTCTCCTTGCATCGGCAGTGTCCTGTGTTGACATCGCACTCTTGCGTGCTTCCGGCAGGACTACACGAGCACGGTCTGGGGATGGAGAGATGGGGAAACGACATTGAGAAATTTAAAGCCACCGATACAAAGCCTAATGGGTTTGCGTATATAATACAGTGTTTAGATTTAAAGGGCCAGTACCTGCAGCCTGCTTCCGTCAGACTGTGGTACCCGGGCTGGCATCTGTCACACTTGTCTCCCATCACTCCAGGCTTACACACACACCGGCCGGTGTTATCACACTGAGTACTGAGAGAACCTGTTGATGAAAAAATATATATTTTTGGACTCTAGATTATGCGAGTTTGTTACATTTGCATTAAATGTTGATGAAAATCAAGAGTGCAAAACTTTTGGTGTGAAGTGTCGTTTTGCCAGAAGTAAGTTGGTTTCTTACCGACGGGCTTGCAGCTGCAGGACAGACAGCGCTGACCGGATGCGTCTCTGTAATAGTTTTCCAGGCATCTCTCGCAGTTGGGCCCGTCTGTGTTGTCAATGCAGTTGATGCAGTGACCTCCGTGTCCCGTGGCACGATACAGCTCTGCATTGAAGTAACATTCGGCACTCTTGCCGTTACAGTTACAGGCTGAAAGAGAGACACGCCTCTACGGTTAGAACGTACAACGTAAAAACTCCCAGAGGTCATTTCAGCCCTCTGACGCACACATCACGTTTACACCTGTGATAAACCCTCAAACTCTGAAGGGAGGAAACGGATTACGCAAAAGTTAAACCTCGGCTGGAACGACTTGGTAAACAAGAAAACTGTGAGAAAACGGAGCTGCTGCACACATCAGATGTGAAGATTAGTCATGCATATCCTGGAAGTGAGGACGCGACAAGATCCTTCCATTCACAATGTGATGTCGACTTATGAAAACAAAAACGGGGTGGAGGCAAGTCCATGGGGAAAGATGTTCCTCATGTAGGAGGAAGTCAAACAGATGTGACTGATTTTGTACCTTTACTATGCGATGACTTGGAGACAGTAGTTCGACCAAAAAGATGTTTTGATAATAAAAACAAAGGTTTCCAGGAAGGTTACAATGACCTCATAATTTACAGCTGTGTATGACTTTCTTTCTTCAGCCGAACACAATCAGAATTGAAAATAACAACACAAGAAATAATATTCTGGCTCTTCCTAGCTTTGTAATGTCTTTGTAATATTATTCCTTAAGTATTTCAGATTTTTGTGCAAGAACTGTTGGGCTGTCAAACGATAAACCAGGATTAATCGAATCAAGAATAAAAGTTTGTGTTTACAAAATATAACTCTTTGTACTGTGCATTTTTATTTTGTTTATAAGAAATGTTTGGATGTATTTATTTATATTAACCAATAAGTAAGGGATAATCCACGGCTAGCCATGCATTAAAGGATTTAAATGCACGACGTGATAGGGAAGAACCCCCCCACACGAAGTGCAATAAAATCCTTTAATGCACAGCTAGCCGTGGATTATCCTGCTTATACCATGGTTATTTGTTAACATTGTCATTTTAGATCAAACAGGTGAAAATGGTGGTAATTTTGTCGGTTCATTTTAAATGTGATCAATCTGACTGGAGATACTGTTAAAGTGCGTTAAAGGCTTCCAGCCAATCAGAATCCAGTATTCAAACAGACAAATTATAAATAAATGTTTATTCATTTTTATATTTTTCTAAATTATATATATCCTTGTGTTTATATATGCATAATGAATATACACTGTACCCATACATTTATTATGTAAACAAACTTTTATTCTGGATTAGATTGATCGCGATAATCATGATTATTATTACAGAAAATCAAATGCCGTGCACATTAATTTATAATTATTTTAAACGCACGCATTATTGATTTATGTTCGCATAGCAAGTGCAACCAGCTTCCAAGTTTCTTACCATTCCGAAAAAGTAAAAATCCTGTAACCTATTTATTCCCTATTTCTGTCAATTTTAACCGAGAACCACAATCATGACTATTATTTGGCTATTTTTTTAATCACAAAAGTTTGGTGTCACTCAAGCACTATTTTAATAAAACTAAAAAGTTAAAAAGTAACATTTTAAGGGTTAAAAGTGAAGTCCAGAAAGTTCATAGCGTTAAAGAGCATGTTTGGCTCAAGATAGGAAGTCATAAACACCTATAATGGCTTTATAAGTTATGGTCATTTTCCAGTGAACCGTTCCTTTAAGGAAACCCTCGTGTTGTTCCCATCATGTGTTATTTTCTCTCATCCACAAAGTACAACGAAACCGAGAGAACTCTGGAGCATCTGTCTTTAATACATGGAAACAAATCATAATCCACTATTATTGTGTGGAAACTAAACTAGACACTTTGCGTAACTTCGGATCTCTCGTGATCTTGGTTTGGAACAACACGAGGAAACGATGAATTTTCAGGATAAACATCTCCTTAAAAAAAAAGTTGAAAGAAAAATAAAAGAGGGCAGGACGTGTTTCTGAGGTTAAAAAAAAACTCACGCATGCACTCGTGGGTGTTGTCAGCCGTGGCTCTCCTCCAGGGCCGGTCATTGTAAAAGGGCTTGCAAACGTCACAGTCCGCCCCCTCTGTATTGTGTTTGCAGTCGCACACCAGTTTGCTGTACTCATTCTTCACACACTGGTTGGCATGACCGTTACACTTGCACCTGGATGGGAGGGAGAACGTAATGGGTCAGGTGCACAATGATAGGGCAAACTTACTGTATGTGTACACATCCTGTCGCTGTTGTATAGAAAACAGTCCAGGCAGGCAAAAACGGGCCGCAAAGCTGTTCAAACACACAGCTCTGATGATGTTTGTTGAGCCTATCGCTGAATGTCACCGCGCCTTTGTTGTCAGATTGAGGGGCCGATGTCTTTGTCCTGTCTGCCCTTTGAGTTACAACTGCTTATATTAGAGTTTTCCGTCCCTGAGGCTTGAAGGTTGCGGTAAATGTTGCATATCATGGCACAAATATCAAAGTACGAACTTTTAAACACCGTTACACACAACATATGGGAAACACTGACCACAAATGACTCACTGAATGTTTTAACTGTTTCATATCGAAAAGAACGACAGGAAGGATTTCTGTTCCTTTTAAGCGTTCACATGTAAGCGGTCAGGAAACATTGAAGCGATTCGGAAATCATTTAACATTATTCAGCACACATCAAAAGCAGAGCACAAGACAAAGTTTGGGCACAAAACCTCATTTGTACTTGACTTCAATATGTGCTGCACAACAGACACACAGATCCTAAGAACAAGAGGGAACTTGTGTAGATGAAGCCAGGTCTTGTGCATGGTTTCAGGTGCTCTTGGCAAAGCCTTATGGAAAACGACGTGAGGAATAATAACTCTTAATAATAAGGATGTGCTTTATATCGGATGTGCATATTTCCTATTCGTGGAAACCAATCGTTATCATACATGCACAGGTGTTTGGTCATCTGGGAGCGATTTGACCCATTTGTGCATCTGCTGGCGGGAGTCTTGAGAGCCGTGAGGCAACAGGTGTAAACCAATCGCTCCGGCCTCCGCCCCCGCTGCCCTCCACAGACCTTCTGTCTGTCCGCCCGCCCCATTCCTGTTCCTGTGTGCTCTGTAATCCTGCACTCCCAGGCAGGAATGTGGGGAATGTGGAGTGTGTCGTGGAAATCTGCTCCACATTTCAAGCAGATTAGGGTGAAAAGACGTGCAGTGGCACACCGGGAGATGTTTGACATCGCTCAACAGCTCTGATCCCTACACGGCCTTCCTTTAGCACATCCTTCCTGTCTAAAGCTCAGTGTCATATTTCACAAACTGCCCAAAGACAGAACAACAACAATGAAAGGCAAATGGCAGGGAATGGCTGCCGTGTGCCAGCAAGTTCGATTTTATCAATAAATGTAAATCCTATGAATGTTTCAGTCTTACGTCATTTATATACAGGTGTACGACTCTTGTTCTGTGTAACACAAAAGAAGATATTTTGAGAAATAGAATTTTGGTTTTGTGTCTAGACAATGGAAGTCAATGGGAGGCAATGTTGTTTGGTTTAAACATTGTTCAAAATATCTTCGTCTGTGTCCTTCAGAAGAAAGAAAGTCAAACAGGTTTGAAAGAAATGAGGATGAAAAATGATGACAGAATTATCATTTTGGGGTTTAACATATTATTTAATATATATATAACTTTTGTTATTTTATTTTTAATTTCAGAAAAATTTTAAGGTTTCTTTCTATTTTTATGCTCTTATTGGGTATAAACTTAATAGCATGCTGTTTATGAATATGTGAACCTTGACCACAAAACCAGTCTTAAGTAGCAATGGTCAACAAAACATCAAATTATTGATTTTTCTTTTGTGTCAAAAATCACTAGGATCATGAAGTAAAGATGTTCCGTGGAGATATTTTGTACAGTTCCTACCGTAAATTTATCAAAACTTTATTTTTGTGCTTGGATGTGAAAAAATTGCTAACAAAAATGTCCGGAAACCTGCTTACCATCTTCACTCGCTGCTGTCGCTCTTTGGGAATTACTCACTCAAGTTTGGTAGAATTTCAGCTTTTGGGTTCATCTACTCTCCACAACGTCTTTACAGCGGAAAGCCAATAGAAATCGTGTTTAACAAACATGTTTCCTCTTAGAAGCGGCCTGCTACAGCTGCTATGATGGACTAACTTAAATAGTTGTGACTCGGCCAAATATTGTCCTATCCTAACAAACCATACATCAATAATTATTCAGCTTTGAGATGAGGTATATATCTCAATTTCGAAAAATTGATTCACATTTCGCGTCTTTTCTGCACGCATATTCGCTATTTTAATGTAGGCGCGTGCAAATAGGGGGCGATACGTCAAAATCGAGAAGGAAATAATTCAACTTTTTGGAGTGAATTGCACACACCGCGGGTCATTTGAAGAGAGAAAGCAGCAAGGTTGGGAAATGTGAATCGGGCCCAAGACTGGTTTTGTTGTCCAGGGTCATACATATGTGTGACAAAAATTAAAACTTTTATTTTTGCTTAACAAACAAACAACTCTTTAACCTCTTTAACATGTACACATTTATGCTGTAAACTGAACCAAACAGATTCCGGTCTTATGCAGTTTTGTGAGTTGGAGACTGCACGTCTCAACACAGCTGGAAACACTTCAAGTTGTTTTATGTTGGAAGTGCAGATGTTTATAACCAAACTCACCTTCCTCCCACAGCGAAGTCTGAGATAGCATAGAAGTAGGACTTGAGAACTTTGGGATCGTTGAAGATTTCATCTCCGAAAGTGTTTAATCTGTTCAGGGTCACCATGATGTCTGTGGCAGTCACCCAATCCTGAGAAGACAAGTCAAAAGAGCAGCAGCGTTACACATGATGCCCTATTATAAAAAACATATGTTGGAATTTTTGGGAGGATCTTGTGAAAAATTGTATCTCATTCAGCAAAGAAGCGAAAACGTGACGACATCTTAATCCTGTGTAAGCCACCGTAGTGCTTTGAAAAGGAGTGATCCGTTGGTCGAAATTCACAACCTCACTGCTAGATGCCGCTTACTTTCATAAACTGTACGTTTAACTTGTTTACATTTTTATGGATTGCAGAGTGAGGCAGTGTTTTACAAAGAAGGACACTTTCCCATCTGCTCCGTGCACAGATGTTTAAAGAAAATAAATCTGGTCTGTAATCCAAACCATAACTGCTGGAGTCATGTCAAAAAAAGTTTCATGGGAAGACACAATTCTGAGTTTAGAAAAAGCTCTTGGAAACATGATGTCCATGGTGTGTGCCGTTGAGTGTGCGGTCACATGCCGAGAAAGCCAAAGGGAAACCAAGAAGCCAAGGAAACCAAAACACGACTCCGAACAAGGAGTTTTTTCCAGTTCTAGAAGCCCTGGGCGTCACTATAAACTTCGCGGGTTGTTATTTTACGAGAAGGGCCAACACAATCCAATGACATTTCGTGGCAGTTTTACAAGTCGGCTACCTCAAGAATTAGTTTTGTGCAATCTTATTTGTAAAGAAAAGGTACGGTCTGTTTTCGTACCATTGATGTTAGGTTTAGGGACAGGGGCCTCATCCTGGCTCTTTTCTTACAACCATACGATTCTGTACAACTCGCGCCATACGAATTTATACGGATTAGTCTCCTCGTAAAATGGTTACGAATTCCTGTAAAATCAAACTGGAAGGACAGGATAACGCATTCTGTTAAAGCAGACCCAGGCAACAGCATTCAAGCAACAATGAACATCTTCAGCTGGCAGTGAATCTCCCACAAATAATTCTGGCAGTCGTGATTCACAGTATGTTCCTGTTTTGGAAGAGTGCCAAAGAAACTACAGCCCTCTTTCCACCACCATGCATATATATCCCACAGTGAAATGAGTGGATCATCTTAACATCATCTGCTCCACACAAAAAGCTCAAACAATAATGATGACCCAAGGGTCTGGGTTCAATGTTGACTCTACCAAACCAGGCCCGCGTCTATGATCTTACTTTTATTGAATGTGTCCTTTTATATATTTCGGAAACTATTTAATTATACATACACACCATCTGTAAGCATCGGTTGGAAACCATAAACGCAGAAAGTATACGGTATTCATGGAACAGGTCATTAAACTGATGATAGTAATGATGACAGATTAGGACTGAAGCAAGTTTGCTGTGGACCGTTTCGATAACTTGAGAACAAACCTAATCGTGTCATCTTCACTCATCACATGTTTCTGTAACACAGCAGGTATGACGATCATATAATGCCACAGAAACAAATCCATTCCTATTAAAAGAGCTCTGCGCTTTGGTATTAATAGCTTTATGCCACATGAGATGTCTGATATTTAAGCACCTGACGACAAGGCTAAAACTGTGTGTTTGGTAAAGATGTCCTTTTTTTGATTAAATAAAGAATACTGAAATGAAGAATCAACCTCTACTACAGTTAGAGGTGCACCGATATCTACATTTTGGCCGATAACCGATAATTCTCTACCATCTGAAGCCGATATACTGGTCGATACATAGGATCTAAATATTAATATATAAAATTCCCTAAGCCTGAAACAAAAGGCAAAACTGGACAACTGCTTGTACACACTACTTAACGATTTTTTTCTGGTATATTTTTATTTAATAAACTAATTTTGATGTTCTTCAAAGAGCAACCCAGAGAAATTTTCTTTATAGCCACATGTCTAACAGGTCTCTCAAGACAGAAAGCATTCAGCCATCAGTCTGATTTAAACAATATGCTTTTTAAATATTTAATATGCAATTAATTTACATATTCCTAGAACTGTACCTACATGAACAACAGCTGAAGAAGTTTAACCAGAGGAAATGACTTATGACTTATCGGCTATAATATATCGGCCTAAATTTTATCATCGGCCGATACCGATAACATTTAAAATGACCATTTATCGTGCATCCCTAACCACAGTACTATTCACTACTGTATATTAACTAATATATATAATTACATAAGTCTAGTTTGGGCTATAAGGGTCTAGAAGTTAACTGGTCACACATGAATATATTTAGGCAACAGTGACACTGAAAGATGATAACAAATTTAGTAGCCGACACTAAACTAAAGACATCCTTAAATAACTGACAGGAGCCAAAATAACATTCGATCTGGTTTCTTTGAAAACCGAACTCCTCCATCCCCCAAAAATACAGACTACATGTTTATTTGTTTTCAATGCCAATGTCACCTTTGGTTTGCTCGTGAAGCTGCATTTGAATCCTATAAAACTGTGAAAACATCAAACCCACAAAAAGGTTGGACAATTTGAATGAGAAATAAAATCCAAACTGATTTGAATAAGTTTAAAAACATATTGGGAACTACAGTGGGATCCAAAAGTCTCCACCCTCTTTTGCAAATACAATACTTAAATTTCAGAAATTCAGGAGTTATTTGATATTTTATGTCGCCCAAATGACAGCAAGCACGATAGCACATTTTGTCATAAAATCCTAGTCCATGTTTGAACAAATAAACAAAAATGATTTGTTGGGTAGATCATTATACTGCATTTATTATCCGATTATCTTTATACACTTCACCTTCGGCAACAACAAAAAAACTGATTTCAGACCTTCCTGATTCCACTGTTATCAAATGTATCTATAGACCACTTCAGATGATGTAAATAACACCGTTCCAATGCTGGTTCGGGAGAGCGTCTAGTTTCAGTTTTACTACTACACAAATGTTTGAATAAAATGCCACCAAGCGAATCAGAACCAAATGTTAAACAACTATCATTAAAATTGAATTATTTATGAGATATAAAAAGAAGCTCTTTAACCCACACACACACTGCATGTACAATAAGAGCGATTGACGCACACATGCACACTATTCCAGCTGTGTCCGCACACTGTCAAGCAGATCAGAACAGGATGGGAAATCTGGGGGTTTCGCCTACAAACATGATGCAACTGTTGGCAGTGCTGAGGAGTTGAGGCTCTGTACCACCTGGACGTCCCACATCGGATCTCACGAACACACACACACCAACCAGACTGCATTCATACATTAATTAAACCGTAAACCCCTCTTGCCCTCCCGCTCCGGCACTAACATACCTCACACCTCTTCACATCCAACCACGGCAGCACCTTGCTCTGGCTCAGAGTGCAGGATAACATGACTGATGCCAAACCCCACAGTCAGCATTTGGGATGACTGACTCAGCTCATCCTGCTTCAAGTGTCTGTCTCTTATCCAGCGTGAAAAAATGTCATTTTGTGTGTTTTTGTGGTCTCTGGAAGAACATCGAGTCCTGTTTCACACAGCATGAGCATAAGAGCTTAAATCATATTTCTCATTGCACCTAATGAAACTTATTTGTGTCCCCCATGATTGTGTTTACTATTGAGTCTTTTCCTATCTTATCTTTTTCTCTATCATTTTGCTATATGATTTTTATTTTATTTTATTTTTCTGTAATGCTACATTGTAACCGAGGTTATTTTAGTTTCCTAAAAAATTGACATCTCTATTCAATGAAATCAAATTAAATATTGGCCTTAAAATTATTGAAAAATCTTACCTCAGACATAAAATATAAGTGTAATGCACTAAAATTATAATAATAAACCAAAACTAAAATAGAAAATATATTAATCTTATATAGCAACATTAAAAATAAATAAATACACAAAAAAATGACAAAAACATAAAACAAAATATGTAACTAAAATGAACACAGAAAACAAAAAATAAAAGCTTATTTAAAATATTATTAAATTAAACTAACAACAAAACTATATTAACTATGATTGCAACAATGTACTGTAAAGCACCATATAAATACAATTGAAAAAAAAAGACAGAATCTTGATCATAAATTTCTAGCTGCTGATCAATTCTCACATAATCTGATAATTCATTGAAATTATTTACTTGTTGTTTACTTGTATGTTTTGTCATTAACAGTGTAATGGACATAGACACACACAAAAAAGCTTGTTTATTTCTACTCCATCAATGGCCCACTTCAGATAACCATTTTTAAACATGACACATTGTTTGTTTTAAACGGCAGAGCGTTGCTCAATCTGGACTGAAAACAGCTGGTACTGAAACTTGGCTGCTCAACGCGACACATCTGGAAATCAGGTCCACACCAATAACTCTGTTGTGTCTGAGGATGTCAGTGAAGCCTTCACTTTAAACCGCATGAGTGAATTCACGGAACAGCGAGAGAGACAAATGTTTACCTGTAGTACGGGGCTGTTGTCAAAGTTGTAGGCACTGGGTCGGCCCTCGAGTGTAGAGAAGGCCACGTTTCCTCCAGTGAGGGGCGAGATATCGCTGAACTCATCCGTACACAGAGCCTGCTGCTCGTCCTGGCCTGTGCGGATGAAGCCGCGGTTGTCTTGGTTGTAGGTCTGTTTGCAGGAGCCGCTGTAATACTGGTAGGGAATCCAAGGCCCGTCCTCTCTCGTGCGCTTATAGATGGCAAAACTATGAGGACGGCTAATGTAGAACTTCAGGCGCACGTATGTGATGTCAAAGGACTTGCCTAGAAGAAGAGAACAGACAGTATTACATGTCAGTCTTGTTTTAATTCATAGTGCCTGTGTGACAAAGCTTCTGAGCAAAACTTCTGAAAGCATTGAAATTTAAAGTCCCAGTGAAATAAAAAATTAGAATGCCAATCTTTTTGGAAACATTGCAGCGTTTGTGGTAAATAGTTTATCAATGTGGGTCAATCTTTTTTTTATTTGTGTGCCCTCATAAAATTCAGTTAAAATCCGAAAATGTAGTGACTGTTCATCTTATATGACGCAAGTTAGAAAGATATGGGGCGGAGCATCCGTTAACTCCTCCCCTTCGACAGTCAGTCTGCTCCCAGTTCCATTTCAAAATGCAATGGCTATTTTTATACATCCAATCGAATTGCAGAGAAAGACAAAAGCCACGCCCACTATTTTGCTCATTTGAAGTTCCATCTCAGTCAGAAATACATCAAAATATGGCAGTAAAAATTATCGCAACTTCGTGTTAACGGGGACTTTAAAGTGTGAAGCGTTAATAGACAGATCATTGGCACAAAAAAAGGAAAAGTGTTTTTAACAGATTATACGACAGATTTTTAGATACAGTATCTACATTTTTATTCATAATAAGATTAATACTAAAACGAATCATTTTATTTCAACTACGTTTGCACACAAAATTCTGAAAGGTGGCTTGTGAAAACATCGTTTTCAGTCTCTGACATGTCCTTTCACACAATGTTTTGCATTGTGTTTTTACATTCTTTAATGCAAAAAACAGTAATCACAAAAAATGACTGGGTCACATATTGGAAATATCATTAACTTGAATAAATGCAAACTAGCAAGAGTGCAGAATAAAAAATGCAGAATATATCTACAACATATGAGCTGTTTCCGTCCACTATCGCACGTGGAGAATGAAATGAAGATATGAGACCGATAAGTGGAGGCAAAACAGAGTTCAGGAGACGGAAGACCACTGGATGCTATGTGCACTCTTTCTAAACAATCTCAGCTTGCAGACAGATTGGGATTTAAGGACTGGATAAGGCTCATAAGTCAACAACGCAGGTGTCAAACATAGACGCATACATAGATAAACAAGCACAAAACTTTGCACGAGTGCACAGAAAACCGAACCAAGGTTAAGCAGACAAAACTGATATAATACACACCTGGGAGAGTGCCATTCAAACATAACCTTGGTCCACTCGGAATTCCTCAACTCCTTTCAGTCTGATAAGATATGCAAATCCTCTACCTCATATTTCCACTCATCTCCATTTGATTATTTCTCCATTTTATTCTCACTTATTCTCTTTATAGTGACCAGCTACCTAGTTGCTGAGGTTGACTTACATACATTTCTTCATCATTTTGTACTTTGTTTGAAAGTCTTTCTGAAATGTATTACTTGGTTGAATCCTGTACAATATCAGGAATAATTTCATCATCATGAATATTTTCATTTCGAGTATTTTCAATGCGCACCAATAAAAAATTGCATTGTAAAATGGAAATAAGGTCACAATCACACAAATCCTTCAGTTTTTAACATAGAGTTTAGGTTTTTTTGTCCAAGTCTGGATTTAAGCGGCTTTGCATGTTCCCCCAACAATTTCTACGGAGCGTGCAAAAACATACTCTTGCATGTCCGTGCAAGCTGTGCGCGTTTGGAGCCGTGAACAAGAGGCTGTAACCAGGGGCCAAATGGAAATGGTATGAAGAGACATCATTTAGCGTGGAAAAAATGACACCATCTTTCAGCAGGGCCACAGGGGGGACCGATGTTTGCTTTGAAAGAATTCGCTCTGCAAACAAAGACAAAAAACTCAAGGAGGGCGGACTGTGTGTTAAGTTAATAGACCCACAGATTGCATGGAAAAGTTAAACTATAGCTAAAGCGGAGGACATTTTTTAAGCGATAATAAAAACGTTTTTGAGTCTATTTACTTGAAAATGAAATTTTAGTGCCTGGGAACACATCAAGCTGTCAAGGTCAAAGTTGCTAAGCGAGAGAGAAATTTACAATGGGGTGGGGACTAGTGTTGTCAAAAATATCGATATTTCGATAAGTATCGATACTGAAATATCTGAACGGTACCAATACTAATTTCCCGAAGTATCGATACTCCGATCCTAGCCGAGCTGTCACTTTCACTTATCTCCGAAGGCGAGTTGACAAACACCACACGTGACCGCAGTGCCTGTCACGTGTCTCGTCTGATTCGCTCTGCGTAAATAGCAAAAGTGAAGTGAATAAAAAATATGGCGTGTGCGGCGCCTCCGCAACTGGCTTTGGTTGATAAAGAACACAGCAGGAGTGCTATCTGGAAATATTTTGGATATGAGGCAAATGAACATGGAAAGCCGAAGGACACAAACAAGGCAATATGCAAGAGTTGCTACAGAGCAGAGCTAACAAAAGGCGCTAACACCTATAATATAGCAATATGAGTGTTGTCTCTTTTTTCCCCGTAGTTCTTAAAGTTAATATAATCCGACTGAGGAATCTTTAACTGTGAATCTTTAAAGACTTTAACTGTGGTCAAATGTAAATTAACTTGTGCTTAATTAACTTAATTCAAAAAATGATTACGTGTGTGGATCGGTGATATTTGAATCCGGCATTAAAATATGTTCATCAAATAATGTTATGTATTGACCAGCATTTATGAACGATGAGCAATGTATTTGCTACAGTATATTTTAATCTTTGATGACAGTTTGTAATAAAATACAACGGATCATGTTTGATCTGGTCCAATGAAAAAAAATATTAACAGATAGAACTTTGGATTTTAATTAGTACATGTATTAGTAAATGTTAGTTTAAATTAACTTTTAACTAAGATTAATACATGTTTTGGAAGTATTTTTCATTGTTTATTTATGTTCACAAATATCTATTACCAATTACTTAAGTTCTGAGATTAGTTACAAAGTTCAGTTCATTTTAAAAGTGCGGTCAAAAAAATATATATGTTTATTAAAGTTTGGCATTCTCTTGTAGCACCAGAAAGAAGATGAGACTCGAACTGCAACAGTACATAATGCGTTACAACACACATTATGAAGAATTATAATGCATTTTACCCTTTAATAACTCTTTATAATACATTATATATGTTATATTTATCTTTAAATAATAATAAAAAAAAAATTACCCCCTTAATGTTGTGGCAATTTTTTTCTCTGTGGTATCGAAAATGGTATCGAGTATCGATATTTTTCAAGGTATCGTATCGAAGTTAGAAATTCCAGTATCGTGACAACACTAGTGGGGACCACTTGAAAGAGTTGAAAAAACTAATTTACGGTTTATAAAACTCAAGGATTTTCCGGGTTGTTTACCAAACAATATAACTTTAAACGATTGAACTAAAGTTAAAGGTTCCGTGTATGAAATCTAGGGGCATCTAGCAGTCAAATTGCGCATTACAATTAACGGCTCACTCAACCCATCCCTTTCAGAGCACTACGGTCGCTGACACAGGATCAAGATGTCATCGTATTGTCGCTTCTTTCGCTTTTTTACGAAAGACTCTCTGTAGAGCAGTTTGTCCTTTTAGGGCTACTGTAGAAACAACATGATGAACACCATGCGAGGGGGCCAGTGGTGTATGTAGATAGAAATAGCTCATTCTAAGCTAACAAAACATAACGCTTCATTATGTCAGGTCTTTATACACCTATGAAGACATAGTTATCTATATTATAATGCATTTCTGTCAATAGAGCCTCAAAAAAAATGACACACGGGACCTTTAAGTCTGAATTAATTTCTGCCCCTTTGCGCTCTACTGCATGCAACTACTTTCCAAACACATCTTATGGAAACGCCCCGCTAAATACATATCCGATCAGTGTCAGGAAGCTAAAACCAGCCTTGTTTCACAAAAACATCAGTAAAACAAAGTAGTCACACAGGTTGTTGCACAACTTAAGTGCACATGTAAGGCTTCACGGCAAAGATCACCAACATTGATGTCCCGCCTTTGAGGTCTCCCAGCATCCTTACAAAACAGGACGAACCGAATCTTTTGGAAAAGATGAGAAGAACCAAGCCAGAGGTGGCCAACATCGCGGAGAGCGCTTCAAGAGAACAGACAAAGAGCGTTTGAGCACTAACTAGAGCTCACTGGAGCTCAAAGGCTTGCCTGAGGACAGGGTCACTCCCCGTGGGGAACATGGCACTGGTCCGGCTTATAACTTCAACTTCATGACGTCCCATCTTTGTCCCCAATCCATTGGCGATCAAGCGGGACTATGTGGGTGTGATTTTGAGATCCGTCGTGTATATAAATCAGCTTTCTGTAGAACTAAGACGAGGCCTTGTTTTACAAATCTCAGAACACACAGATCCAATGACAGATGCGAGCCAGAAGACGTAAACCCTGGGAATGTGTTCTCGTGTTCCTGCAAAAACTGCATCCTTTGGGTACTAACAAATCATTTCCTTTTGGGTCAACAAAAAAGACGTTACACTCAGACCTAAACAGTCATCAAGTGCAGCTGTGGGGAAGCGGTCACAGGTGTCCTGTGAAGCTGAGAAGTGTGGTGATAAGCACAGCGAGTCTCTTTCTCAGAGCACATGCCAGCTGAAAGTTTCGGGACGGAGTTTAGAAATCTGTCCGCTGGTGAGAACTTCAGACTCTAATAACTCTGTTGATGAAAATGATATTTGTGGAAGGAAACTGAACTTTAGTTACAGTTCATTATCTAATATTATGGTCGGATTATTTCTTTTATTTGCCGGCATTACGAGTGAGGTAATCTCTATGGGAAAAAGTCACTCTGTCTGATCATGAACTAATGCGGTGTTCTCTTATCCGCACAACCTCACATTAATTGGAAATACCCAAGAAGAAAATGACTTCAATAAAAATAGATTTACACTGAAAAACAACGACTAATAGGATTTGCTTAATTTGTTGTATCAGGTTTTGTTGTCCTACTTCTGATTTTCAGTGTAAGAAGACTAGAGTTGATACATCTAAGAACGAAGCCCTTGCATTTTCGCGTGTATAGCCACTGCGCATATTTTCTGAAATGGTGATGTCATCACCCCTGTGCGCACGGTTCATACGCATTCTCAAAGTCTTTGACTTTGTTTATAGTGTCTCTCTTTGGCAGAATTTCAGTGCCATATATTGATTTGGCATGTATAATACTTTGTTTTGAGTCAGCTTCAGTGGTTTCTTGAGACCAGGTCGTGTTAACGGAAATAAAAGGGAAAAAAGATTGGATTTGGAAAGCTCTGGCTTTATGTGGATTTGGTCTTAAATGGGTTTGAAACGTGCAAAAGCAATGATCCAAGTTAAGGTAACATGTTTTGTCCTCACAGATGGTCTGCATTCGTATAAAATGAGGTAATCATTATATTTCCAATCAATATTACTTACTTATGAGGTATATATCCGTGTAATGAGCGGGATCCAGTAAAGAAGGCTGACTGTTATAAACGCCAGGATCAGGACCGGTATAAGTAATCTAACCAGCTTACTGGTTACATATTTGCAAAACCCAGTGACACACATATTAATGATTAGCGACAAAAAAATGTAATCACAAAATATGGAAATACAAGTTTTCAGAAGAACAGCCATGATTTCCTGGATTACGACTGCAGGTTATAAAACATATAAAATTTGTGCATGTAAATAGATGTCTAAGACAAGTTCAAAGTGTTTCATGGTCCTTGAAGGACAGTACTGGAGCCCTTCATGTTCATGAATCATGCCTCCTCTGAGCAGCGGGACAAGAGGAATTCCAGCACTCCATCTAGAACAATCAGTGTATTGATGACAAAAATGGAGGGGCTCCCCATCGCGAGGCTGAATAGATAGAGGAAAGAACAAACAAATGTACATTTCCTCACTGCTCAGATCGCATCACGTCTCAGTCGTATCCACCATCAACACATTTGCAAATGTAAAGCACAGCTTTGAAGTTATCAAACAGTGACCTTCTGTTCCAACTTCATCCATCTGTCAATTTGTCTTACCCTACCACAGGAATATGTGCTCATGTCCTCACCAAACGCAAGTCCTGCTATGAGTGCAAAATGAATTCTGCAGGTTCCGGTCACAAAGGAGGGTATTTTGAAGAACGTTGGTAACCGAATGACAACGGACCCCATTGACTTCCATTGCCAAAAAACCCCTGAGACATTTCTCAAAATATCTTCTTGTGGGTTCCACAGAAGAAAAGAGTCATGTGGAATTTTAAAGAACACAAGGGTAAAAATTATGACAATTTTGGGTGAACTATCCGTTTACGATCATTATAATTCACAGTAATCTACAGTAAAGCGTTGATGTGTGTGAACGAAATGAGGTGTGTGTGGGGGGGACTGGAATGTGCACACCAGTGACGCCAGTGTGGGGGGATGACAAGCCAGACGAAAAGAGAGCCACAACATCTGTAAATGATCAAAAGAAAGGGCACAGCACCTGACAATTTACCACCAACTACGACACACAACGGCCATAAAGCACTGAAGCTCACAAAGACCATGAGGGAAAGACGTACTGTATCTGTTGAAATGAAATGTGTGGTCGCAAATCGAAAGAACACGAGACATGACAAACTAAGCAATTCATCCCACGTTTACCATAAACAACGTTTGATAAACAATGTAATTCAAGTACACAGAAATAAGCAAACGGCGGAGTCAGGAGACATCGTGGAGCTACATAAGAATTTCATTTTCCTTGACCTTTGCGAATAAAAGAGCTCATTGTGCTTTGGAAAAATCTGAGACGTTTCAGAAACCACAGTATAGCGGTCTTCACTGTTAGTAAACATTGTGACACGTTTTTGTGGGCAGGGGTTAGGTGGAGGCAGAAAGATACCCTGCCATGACCGCATTACTAATCCTAGGTATCAAGTTTTGTTTGCTTGCTTGCTTTTTGACAATCACTAGGAAAAATCAGATTCAAATTTAACATGCGTGGTAACTCACTGTCTAGGATCGCAGTTGTTTTTCAAAATGTTAACTTTAACGCAAAGAACCTGGCCGACCGTTTGCGCTCACTCAATGGATCCAGGGTGAACTGACAGGATTACCTCCGGTTAAGTGGCCTGACATCTACACCAGATAAACTGATAGCGTATACATCTAATGATGCCTGCGTGTACTAACAGTGGCGAACGTTAGCAAATGCATTTACTTGAACACAAACCTGACACACAACATAAGCCTTCTCATTGTTCCCTCTTCCTTTGTACTAATGCACTTGTGACGACTAAAGAAAAAGAGATGACGAACAGTTTCCTAAATGTTTAGTTTCTGGCCGCTAGTTGTATAACTAACAAAGTAAGCTAGCATACCAAAAGTAAACGCTACACGAAAAATAACCTTGTTCTCCAGTTTATGATTTGGGCATACTTGAGATATTTTTAGACACGTACCACCCAATTATAATCCACATCAAGACGGTCGTGATTTTATCTTAAATGTTATGAAGTGAAACACAAGCATTTTTGACGATGGTTTCTATTCAGTTCGCTAGCTTTATTCGCTGTTGTCAGTGTTTTTGTTTGGAAATTTGGTCTGTGATAAAATATCAAATTGGAGACTATATTCTGTCGATTGTGGCACTTAACAACACAACAAGATGATATTTTTGAACTCATTATGTAGCCGAATCTGTGCTGGTTTCCCTTTGATTTGCCTCCAGAATGCAGTGACATAAGCGTGACGTCGGCACAAAAGAGGTCTACAGAGAGGCCACTTAATAAAAGTAAACCTCCAAAGAGGCTTGTTCCGAAATTCTCCGAACTCAAACTGTATACATTTATAACAAGTGCAGGAACATCGTCATTATGAAGACAGTTAACTCCACAAACCAGTCAACAAAAATGATTTTGTTCCTGTCACTGAAATCTCTCATGAATGTTTGTGAAGCTTCAACTCATGAACGAAACTTTAAACTGAGAAACTGGGCAGACGTGACACCGGAAACTAAACCCTTATTTGGGAACGTATCAGTCCTGAGATACTACGCATCCTTGAGTCTTCACTCAAGGCAGTACGTGTCACCGCGACTTCACTCCCACTATTTTCAATGAGTGACCTGCAGAACGCTGAGGTTCCTCCTTACAACCAGACTCAGATTACAGCTCTAAAGACAACACAAAACTAAAACAATGTCTTTGTTATGAATACCTGTCTAATTGACACACAGGCTTGCTTTCCACAGACTTGTGCATCTATAGGTTTCGCCTGTACCTTTAGCACAAATAAATGTGACACTTGTAAAGCAAAGGTTTACGGGCGAAATGACTTCGACTCAAAACCCCTTTGAAACCAAGAGCCTCCATCGGCTAACAAAACACAGCCATCAAAAAGAGCCGCTGCTTCCAAAATCACATCACTTCGACACGGTTAGTCCTGCTGGTATGCGGTCGTCAAATGGCACCGATGAAATCCTCTTAAAACAAACACAAAATAAGCACGGCTCACTGCTGAAACGCTAATACATTCAGTTCATTCATAAGATCCAAAGGTGAGATCTTTGCTATCAGAGATTCGTTTCGGGATAGACATTCCTGAGCTTGGGGGGAAAAGGCGGAGCGTTTTGCCACTGGCCGTGATTATGAATTCACACCTTTCAGCTTATCGGAGATGTTCGGGAGAGATATAAACCTTTAACAATCGATCTACAGCTAGGTTGAAACAAAAGATGGATCTACTCGGTCATTAAACAAAGCAAATGAGGTCTCGGGCCCCAGGCAGCCTGGCTCGGAGGGGACGGCAGTATTCACAAAGCTGTTTACAAGAGGGGAATAACTCCGAATGAGTGCCTATGTTATCTAAACACATGTGAAAGGTTTACTGTTGCGGTTTCACCGCTGTGTGAATGTTTCAATCGTGGTCCGCTGTCGATGCAACACGATTAGGTATTTGTTAAGAGCTCTTATTTAATGTGCTGTGGTGGATGGAGACATTTATGGTGAAGGAGATTTCGACCGTGGTGTGTTTCCCGCGAGAACCGGGAGGTTGTTTGGAGCGCCACCCTGTATAATCAGAGGAGTCCCGTTTGAAGAGGTGGGGAGGGTCTGCTATTAACATGAGGTCACAACTGCACTCTGTCATTAAACACAACCATTTACAAGCAGCTGACCAGCATACAACAATTTATGGCCTGTTCACACAGATGACGATAAGGATAACTATAATACATTTGTAGAAATCAATCTAAATTTACGAGAATAGCAGAATTCACACCACAATAGGGCTGAAACGATTAGTCGACATTGTCGACAACGTCGACAATAAAAAATTGTCAACAAATATTCTTGTTGTCGATTAGTCGTTTGATTACGTGACTTAATTTAAGGGCCTGCAATATCACAATTAGACCGCTACGGCACTGTAGCGCTAGAGCGTAACGCAGTCTTCCCGAATGCTATCGCAGTAGAAGGACACACAGCGAGAATTATGGCGGAGTACAGACGAATTCGAACACATTAAAGTGTGAGAAAGCCTTACCAAAATGAAAAAAAAAAAATGCGGTTGTGTGCAATGCAAGCAAGGCGGAACTTGCCTATCACGGCAGCAAAACCTGCATGCTGGAGCATTTAAAAAGGAAACATCCCTGAGAATGAGCAGAAGAGAGGCGAGTGCTCTCTATCTAGACCTAACTCACTAATTTAGCGGTAAATCTTTTCATGAGAGAATGCAATAATAACAGTAATGATAATAACAACGATAATCATATAATAACAGCTATGTTATTATTTGTTTTGCAAAGTAAAAAGTTTTGAAAAGTCAAGCCTGTTTTGATTATTATAACACTATTAGGTATTACATGAGAGGAAAATGATTATAAGAGAGGGTTGTTAAGTGATAGGAGTCTTATATCTTGACTTTATTTTAAAAATATTTTCTTCTGTTACTTGCTCTTTTTCATTAACTCTTTCACCGACATGATTGATGATATATCTTGTCATTTAAAAAAAAAACGGTTCCCCGCCAAACGAGTTATAGCGGCAATCAGTATTTACCTTTGGGGAAAATACAGAATCCTAGAACCTAGAACGTTTATTTCTTATCGGTTTTTAATGATTGTTCTGAGTGTAATCTTTGCGGAATCTTTGACAAAAAAACTATTATCTCAAAATTGTCTTTTAATCAAAGTGATGTATTTTTGAAGAAACCTATCCCCATCTAAGGAGTGATAAAAAAGATCAAATCAAGATTGAAGAATACGGTTTCCTTTGATTAAAAGCAGAGACTCTGATCTTTCATTGGACATATTGTTTGTCCATATATTCTTTACAGAAAATGTAGTGTGAGCCATTACATTTTGGTTAAAATATAAAAAAACGCTGGTGTAGGCTGGCAACTTTTTTTTTTAAAAGGCTGACAGGAAAGAGTTAAACTGAACTCTTGTCATAGCAATGCTGCTTAATGGTTCTGTCAAGAGATTTGTTTACATTTTTAAAAAAAATGGGCCTTTAATGTACCGGATTTATTTATTCTTATTTGTATTTAAAAGTTTGTATAGAGTATTTGTGTGATTCGAGTTGGACAGAATCAGAAAACTTAAAGAAAGTAACCAGTTGGTTCAAGTTCATTAAAACAAATTTCAAAAGCTGAATTGATTTTATTCATTACGTAAATCATCTATAACTCAATGTTTTAAATAGTTGCAATAGCTGAATAATCATTAAAAACGTACTGATAAGTCATTAAAATAATAGCCGATTAGTCGATTAATCGGCATAATAATCGGTAGATTAGTCGACTATCAAAATAATCGTTTGTTGCAGCCCTACACCACAACAACAATAATAAAGAGTCACAATATTATTGGTATCATTTATGTGTCAGATGATGCACACTAAAACATTGACTGCTAAAATGAAGACCTATAAAAATAAATTGTAAACATAATAGTTTTCAAAAACTGAAACTGTTACCGATTTCCGAATTACGATTTAGATAACCGAGTCGGGCCGAGTACCAAAACAACCTTGTAGCCAATCAGCAGTAAGGTGGACAGTATAGACATTAGCCAAGCGCTGACGAAAGCAAAAGATGGGGTAGGGGTGTGTTCGTTATGGTCATTTGAACATCAACAACGGCAATGAGAAACCGGACACACTGCCTTTAACTGAAATAAAATCAGCCTGAATATTATTTAGAAAAAGTAGAAATACTGCCTCAGAAATCAACTAAAGTTAATTAAAATTAGGCACTAAAATTGTTAACTGAAAATGAATAAATCTAAACTAAAACTGAAATAAAATAAAAACGTATTAAACAACATTTTTAATTTAACAAAAACAGAATTAAAGTATATTAACAAATGATATAGAATAATATAATGCAACTAAAATTAAAATTTAGAATAACTAATAATTATACATAAGGGCTAACACATTTAAAATGTGAAACTGCAGCATGTTGGTGTGTTCACTAGTTAATCTTCTTGGTATAAATGGGCATTCCAATGGAAAGCGTATTGAAAATGAACTTTCTGTCATCATTTACTCACCTTTATGTCATTCCAAACCTGTAAGACTTTCTTTCTTCTGCTGAACACAAAAGAAGATATTTTGAAGAATGTTGGTAATCAAACAACATTGGACCGCATGGACTTCCATTGTATGGACACAAAACCACAAAGACATTTCTCAAAATATCTCCTTTTGTGTTCAAGAAGAAAGAGTCAGATACTCCACATGAGTGTGAATAAATGGCAAGTTTTACATTTGAAATGAAAAGGGAAAAAATCTGTCATCATTTACATTTACAAACAGATCTCATCCCCCATTTACTGCCATAATAGGGAAAATAAATACTATGGGAGTTGCTGACATTCTTCCAAATATCTTCCATTGTGGTAAGCAGAACAAATACATTTATAAAGGTTTGAAATGATAATTACATAAGCAATCTGACTGGTGCTAGAATAGGCTTAACATCACCCTATTTTCCAGATCAATTTCTGCATTCTGAACTCAACTATTTCAACTATGACTCAAGGTGTGTCTGTTTAAGCTGAAGGATAAAGATAGTCTACAGGGTGAGGTAACTTCATGTGCTTGTACATCATTCTGCATTCCTTAGTACTTGTCAAGCCCTCTCAAGCACAGCCTGAGAGAGAGAGAGAGAGACCCTGAGGGAACTAGGAGGATTAGGGGGTGCTGGGCGAGTACGAGTAGGGGGTTGTCCAGAGGGAGAGCCTCAGCCCAATTGAACATCCTCTCATGACCTCATTGCATTTTTCCACAGTGGGACGAACAATGATGGCTTTGACTTTTTAACGTGTGGGCATGACAGTTTTTTTCTTGTACATAGCTTTTCACCATCTGCCAAACGGCCTGATGGGAGATGTTGAACATCTGTTTGTCTCACACTCCCACAACTAAAACATCCAGAAACAAATTCACATGTTTCCTAAAATGTCCATCTTGGATGCATGATGAATTTTGTGGATTTGCAGAAATGAAGATGTTGATTTTTATTTATTTTAACTTAAAAACACTTTCAGGGAAGTCTCACAGGGAATGACAATAAAGAGCGAGTGTCTCTTCACTGGACCATACAAGTCAGCTATTTCATTTAGGAGCCTGGGGCCCCATCATACGCTCCGGGATAACATTCCCAGTTGTTCCCCCGATGACAACTAAGTAATTTGTGGGACTGTTGCACATTTGTATTCTTAAGATGAGTGCCATGGATTCTTCAGATTTACAATAAAACGAAAAGCTTATTTCCTTGTTCAAAAAAAAAGACGAGAAAACAGTGTTCTCTATTTGTCCAAGGTTTCAAGCCACGCTTCCTGACAGCAGTGATACAACAGCTGTCTGACCTTCTCACTCTCACCATCATTCCTCCTGATTTCACATTTCAGGTCCCAAAGGCCGGGCAGTAATTTCATAACCAACTTTATTAAATATTTCACAACCACTGGGATGTGAGAGGTCGTGAGAACTCCAGCACATGCTGGTCTAATATTTAGTGCTCGTTCTACAAATTAATCCTTGAATTTCACTTGGAAGTTAATGTTGTGTTGGGTACAGGGTGGACCTTTGAGAGTCTTGCTAAATGAGTCACATAAACCGCTTCCCAGCAACATCGAAGCTTGATTTAACCTGGAGCCAATGCAACAGAGACACTTGACTTTACTCATGAAGAACAGTTACTATGACGACCGAAAGAGAAAGACATATTAAGAGAAAGAACTTGCACAGAAACCAGAAAACACTGTCCATTACACAAATGTTACCCAATAAAAATGCTGAGTTAATCCATTTTATAAAGATTTTAAAGTGGGATTGTAATGTAAAGAACGGTGGCATGCATTACAGTTATGTGAAATATACATAAATAAACTTACAGGCATTTGAACCAGATAGCATCTGATTTAATTTGGTAGAGAAATAATTATTTTATTCTGATAGTTTATATAATCATCTCTTCTAGAAACCTCATTTTCCTGTGATCAAATAAACGGGTGCAAAAGAAAACTGACTGGACAAATTATTTTGCTTAAATTAACAAATCACCAAATTCACACTTTTTTAAGGAAATGGAAAAACACTGCACTTTATTAAATACAGTGATGTCTAACCTGAAAATAACATTTGAATATTTTTTATTGGTATGATATTGCAAAACACATTAGCAAAGATAAAGCGTGAATAATAATAATAATGCAAAAAAATACAAAATATACGAGGTTTCAGAAGGATAGCAGCGAATCATGCAAAAAAGACACAAATTGGCAACCCTTGTGGCAGGAGAAAATTGTGACACATTTATTGTTAGCCGCACATTTCCTGAATGAGATGAGAAGCATACAAGCTTGTTTTTCTTTGGCAGGAAACCTAATTTCTCCATATTTCATAATTTTTTCATAAATCAATACTTCGGCTTATATTGTCCACCGTTTATGTTTGTCAGTGCGTTTTAACAAACAAGTAACCAATAAAACGTATAAAAAGAGCTCGACAACAGTGTTTGATTATTCAAAACATACAGTGTTTTTCCATTTCCTGATATCTAGCAGTTTTGGAGATAAAAGTGTTTCTGTCCAACAGTGATGATATGTTCAGATGTTTAAATGAATGTACTTTTTTCAGGTCTAAAATGTGTTATGGTTAACAGAGCAATTTGAAAGAAAATGCACATAAATGCCCACAGGCATATAGATTACATACTGACAACAAGCTTCACAAAAGGCATTATCCACCACAACAATACCAACATTATTTCTGCGAGATCCAGGTCACTCAAGTTTGTGGATTTAAGAGTTAGTCTTTTAAAGCCCACGAGCACCTCATGAATTCGTATTTAAAGCTGTATTCATCATCCATCTTCACCTAACCATAAGCACCTATTCATGTCTGCTGTTTACCTGCTCTATAGTGAAAAGTCAACAGCGTTAAGGTGTTGAGCAGTCGGAGTGTAAGTTTAGAGGGGAGTGTGCTGGGCCCCCTGGGGTGGGTTGGGTGGTAGGACAGGAGGCAGGAAGGGGGGAGGATGCAAAACAGAAAGGAGGATGGGAGGTAATGATTGAGTTTAATGCTTTAGGGCCCCCTTACTCGTTACACAGGAGACAGATCGCGGGACCACTGGTGTGACAGTCACTAATGACTGGTGTTGACGTGAAAATGTGCGCTGATGTGATCACATGCACGACACACCCCGACGCATCGTTAGGTGCATGCTTGGGGAATTAAATAACCTAAAACTGTGTGCAATCAGGGGCTGATCTACAAATAAATGTGATTTCAATGGAAACAAAAAAATAATTCAATTACAATCAAGAAGGATTTTGACGCCAATAAGTATAAACACAAGCTTTGTGGGAGGAAAAACAAAAACGACTATTCTTGGCTTTAACAGCGATGGCCACCTAGAAATCATATGGGACTACAAATTACAAGTGTTAAAGTGTGAGAACCCATAAAGAAACCGTAAAACAGGGTCAATAAGCCCAACCCAACACCTAAGGCGTTTAAGGAACCAATGGCACCATAAATTAAATCAAATTTATGGTGAAACACTTAATGGGTGACATCATATTTAAAATATTTCTTAAAAGTAATTTATGATGTTTTATTACAAGTTTAGAGGGACAGTTCAACCAAAATCTTTTTAAATCGTCGTCATTTTGTTGCACCGATACTAAATTTCACCACCGATACCGATAGCCGATTATTCAGAGGGATATCTGCCGAGACAATAAAAATTCAATCTGGTGAGATCTCTTAACATTTTCTATATACGGAGCAAAATTTATTGGATTTTTCTTGTCGTCTTTTTGATTGCCAGGAAATATGAAAATTGCTTTTATCGACCGATTATTGGCCGATATATCGGTGCATCTCTAATTAAAATCATTTAGTTATTGCAAACTAGTGCTGGGAATGTATATCACGATTCACGGAAATAATACATGTCTAAAGTGATTCTTAAATCGATTCTGTGTTTTATAGATCATCCTTGAACTACGGCTCTTGGATTAGTAGGAAGTACTGCTCGATCTAAAATCCGTTGTTATAACGTGCATTCGAAAAAGCAACACTCGTCAAACATCATCACCATAAATATACTTTATGATCATGAAAATGCATGAAAAGTTTTGAAGAACAGTGATAGAACATGACCATATGGCATTTCCAGGAACTAATCGTTCTTCTTCTGTTTCCCATATTCAGAGTTTCTACGCAAGAGAGCCCTCTTGCTTTCGAATGTGGCGGCATTTAAACGAAATTCATTGAGAAACTTAGAGCATAAGAAATCGCACAATATATCGCCCAGCCTTATTGCAAACAACTGCAATAAGCACATTTCTAATATTTTAATCATTTTACTATTTCTTGCAGCGCTCAAGATCGACATTCACCAACCAACCATTACTTTAAATTAAATATTAATCAATGCACGGTGTCAAAGGAAGTCCTGATGATGTGGCTTACTTTGAACACTGTGGTATGACACAAAATGTTGTTATCACTGGTTAAAAGGAAAGCTTAAAGGCAAAGCTTCAGACCGCTGACATCTTTTAAACCGCACCGCAACGCAGACGCACAGTAAGCACACTCGCCGCACATCAGGGCCTCACAGGAACCACATCTGAGAGTGATCAGAGACGAGTCTTTGTGGTCAGCTAGTCATAACAATGAGCTTTTCTGCATTGTGACTCTACACATGGTGGTGGCTTGTTGAGTTCTAGACAGTCGGAGATTCTGAGTGCAAGCTAGTCTGGACTTGTTCTGTCTACTGTTAAAAATAGTACTGGTTTGTGCGCATGAGCCCGTATGCAGACTCATCTGAAAGGCGATTAAAAGGTCACTTTCAGTCATTAAACTAGATTAGTCAGCAAACAAACAGCATTTCAATGCCACGAACCTAGCAGAGACGGTTTAAGGAGAAGCAAAATAGTGAAACCTCTTTCAGCCAGAGCCGGCTGAAGACATTCCTACAAGTTTGCACATGCATATAGGAGTTAATGATAAACTAAATAACTTTACATTGGTAAAGTCTGCTCAACAGGGCACCTTAACTGAAGATTTATGTTGTTGTTCATTAACGTCAGTTACTGTTCCAAACATTTCATGTTGAACTTGGGAATCAAATAAAGGAAGTTTTAACCCATTTCATGAACGGGTACATAACAATCTTATGGGAGGCTTGCGAGTCTCTGAACTTTATGGTCTTAAAGAGCCTGGTCCGGGGATGCAGGATAAAACATGGATGCAAGACATGAAACAGCTGCATAAACAGCTCCTGAAGTGCTCCTCCTCCTCATGTAACCCTCCCTCTGCTGGGCTGGCTGATATTTTAAGGACCCTCTCTAAAAAAGATAGATCACCGTCTAACTAAAGGGTCAAAGAAATAACAATCCCTGATATTATTTACTACTTCCTTTATTTAAACTTGCGACTTCTCGGGATTACAACAACTCTGGGGTCGATTCGTCGACCTTGAAACTTGACTGCGACTAAGACTGAGCCTAACTGGCAGTATCTAGCTAGGAGTGATATAGATAAAAACATTAAAAAACTTCAGCTTTTGATGTATTTGATATCACGTCTGGTACTAGGTAGGCTCAACTGGGGGGGGGGCAATCATATATTCTTGTTGGGCAGATATAGATTCATTGCATGAATATGTTTTTTAAATTTTCTGTGATTAAATTGATATAGTATGTAAGGGACATACACAGGCAGCCGGTTATCGCAAAAATAAGCCCAGACAGTGTATCACACTGAAAGGGCTTATTTCGCAATAACAGCCGGCTGCTTGCACATTATCCCACTTATTACACGGCTACTTGCCACATGAAAAAAAACTGGACATAAAATGTGATTTTTTTTTCCGAATGCAGAGGAAAAGCAATTTAGTTTCAGTTTTAATGCGACATTCAAACTTTCCGAACAGGCAAATTGGTTAAATCATTTGTAAATATAACCTCATACATGTAATTAACATACATATTTATAATAAATTTTGTGTAATATTAAACTGCCCCTCTCAAAATCATATGCAGCATCCGGTTTTCATATTTTCATATTTGAAAATGTCGCGACTGGCCAATCAGAATCAAGCATTCAAATGAGCTGTGTAATAATAATTATTATATCATGCAAAAAATATTTTTTAAGTATTTTAATTGTCACGTGGGTATTTTTTGAGGGGCGATTTTATAACGCCTTAGAACTCCGTTCAGCCAATCAGAATCACAAACCAGAACTGACCGTTTTATAATGATGATCAACGAACCTGAGCTGTCAGGTAGAATTTTGCAGGAAATAAGGAATGCATTTATGTACCGTATTTTATCGCCCATATCAGTATCGGCCGATATATTGTGATTTTTAATGTTAGAAACAGAAACAAAACATTTTTTAAATAATGAAAACAAATTGTTGAGACATGCAAATCATTTCTAAAATGAGTCATGAAACAAGGATAAAAAAACTAGTTTAATAAACCCTACTCTGGAATAAACTCCTACTCTAATGGCCACGTAAAATAAACAACTAGAATATTGCAATGTTGCTTCACATAATTTGACTAAAATTACTGGAAATTCTCTCTCTCTCTCTCTCTCTCTCTCGCGCTCTCTCTTTCTCTCTCCCAATATCTCTCTATATATATATATATAACACAACCCTGCTAGTGACTAAACATTCTTTGTGCTGTTAGAGCATACAGAAAACAGAACAAACATCCTGTTTGCATGACTCCAGCTGAGCCCAATGAGTTACCTGCTTAAATTCAACATGAAGGTCACATGTGCACGAGAGTGAGAGGAACTTATCAAGAGCAGCTGCACTTTAAGGTCTTCCAGGGTGCCACTAAACAAGAAAAGCTCAGTATTGGGTTTCAGTCTCCTGTTTGTGAGTGATATACACTCAGCACGTCCGACACATTCCCCATGATTATCTGTTTATGGCTTTTTCTGCGGGGGGGCATTCTGCCCTTTAATTCTCTACTTCACTTCCATCCTCCATACGAGATCCTTCTTTACACAAAACGGAATAAAATTACACGGCAAGCATCTGCATACCTGCATCTTTCCATCTTCCGTGACCACATTCACACACTCATAAACACACAGCCCGCATCTATAATTAGAAGAAAGGTCTCCCTGAGGCATTTCATAATTTCCTGTGCAACACAAATCAGCATGAGAGACACAGACAAAAAGGAAGACACACATAAGCCCCCCGTGAACAGTCCGAAAATCGTCCGTCACGCTGCCTCAGGAGGTCAAGAACCTTTGCTCGACCCAAACCGCTCGTTCGGTCCAATTCCCACAGCCTGGGGTTTGAGATTGTCGGTTGATCACGTCAGGATTTACAAACATTATAAACGGATTACATTTTTTATGCAAGAAACTTGGTTTTAGCGGAATCTAGAGGTGAGGATGAGAAATTGCAACCAATGGCTCACTCCACGCTTCCCCTCTCCCTTTCCATGCACTACGGCAGCGGAGAAAGGACTAGAATGTCGTCACGTTTTCGCTTTTTTGCCGAATTTCCGAAACACGTTCTGTGGAGCAGTTTGTCCGTTTAGAGCTACTGCAGAAACATCATGCCGAGAAGAACCGTTACTTTGCTAAACTTGTTTTTGCAATAATTCGAAATTTAGACTTTGATGCCGAGCTCAACCACTAGATGTTAATGTACCATACGGTTTGTTTAAATGCTAAAAACTGCAGGACCCATTCAACAAATCGTTTTTTTAATACAATTATTTTTAGGGAAGTCACGATTATTAAGTAATCATCTCATTGCGATTGTTTGGAATCATCGCGATGGTTTCAGAACGTCGCAATTATTGCACATCTCTATAGAAGACAGTAGGGGGAGCTATAGTGCCTGCATATTTAACATATTTTTGTGTTTTTATTGTAAGTATTGTAAAGCATGGTAATACTTGTAAAATGTACCACCACAACACAATAAAAACTTAAGCATATACTAAAGCAAAATAACCTGCAGTACAATTTAATATTAATTTAAGCTGATCTCTGTGTGAAAACCAGTCTACCAAAATTTCATTAACATAGAAGAAAAAGTTGATTTAGTCTTGTAAGTGAAAAAAAACAGACTAGAAGCATTTCTATGACTGATTTTTATGGTGGCTTCAATTCACTCCTGATCAATTGACTTAATTCACAAGTATTTGGCTGTTGTATTATTGACAGGTAAAGGCCTAAACCTTCAATAAATGATGAACCAATATTTTCCGATGTATTTCCAAGAAAAAACATAGTCTTATATTCAGAACAATATGGTTGATTCAAAGCAGAATCAAAAATGTATGAGAATTAAATGTAGTCATAATAATCACTATGATTTACTAGACAATAAATCGTCAGCATAATCATTTTACAATAAAATAATAATACAAATGTATTTGAACATAAATAAATAAAAAATATATAAAATATAAACAGTTATAATATTAGACACTAGCCAAACACAGACCAGAAGTTAACTGCAGTCCATGGTCTATAGATCCTCCAAAAAATCACACACTAGACTGGACCATTAAGAGACCTACAAAGACGTTCGCATAAAAGAGAGGCTGTATAGCTGGATATTGTCTTTATAACGCTTAACAATCCCCCAACAACTTCCTATCTGGTGTCTATACCCTCAGCTGTTCCCTCTATAGATTACAGCCCAAACATACAGAGCAAGCCACCGATAACAACCATTACAAAAACAAAATAGATACAGCTCCTTCTCAGATCCAAAAATGGATAATTGCTTTTCAAAGGGTCCTCGCTAGCACCGATAAGGAGGAAGGAGACATCTCTATACTTTAATAGACAAAATCAAGAAAAAAGAGAGTCTCAACGCAGCTGTACCTGTTGGCAAGGGTTTGAAGATGTTCAAAGATTTTTTTTCAGAGGAGGATATCGCATTGTTTGGTCTGGACCAGCATGTGTTAGACGCAAGAGTCTAAAGACGTTTCACCTCAGACCGACTCAGAATGCAATGTGAAGTACTCACCAAGCATGTATTTTTCAAATCATCAACACTTGAAGATGGCCCTCGACACAATGTTCACGTTCAGAACTTCTCACACATTGACAAAAAACCTTAAAAGATATGGCTATTGTTGCTCAAAGGCCTTTCTGTAGACTACACAGCAACGAATAAAAGTGAGGTGGACGGTTTTTGCAATTTGCAATACAAATTCCGTCATCGTTGATTCACCCTCGTGTCATTTAAAACCTGTATGACTCTGTGGAACGCAAAAGAAGATATTTTGAGAAACGTCTCGGTGGTTTCGTGTTCACGCAATGGAAGTGAATGTTGCTTGGTTACCACGTTCTCCAAAATATCTTGGTTAGTCGTACAAGTTTGGAATGACGTAAAGTCGAGTAAACGTGAACTATGCCTTTCATTCATCTATTATTCTCTGGCTCAGGACAGTATGCTAGGAATGCACGTTAGCGTGAATTGTATAAACGCTGTTTGATCCCACGCAGAACATTTGACACACGCTACCTCTCAAAATAAGATTGGTTAGTTAGTTCCGTCTGCCCTGGCTAAAAGCGGCCTTGAAAACTAACAATGCAGACAGCTACGAGACAGCTGCCGCGGCTAAAACAGGGCTGTAGGAAAACATGAGGGGGAAAAGTACCCAGAGTCTCAGGATAGAAAATGGCTAAAGGGCTTGTGGATAATGACACGCCTGCTCTTACTGTATGTAACGGATGATTGTTCCACAACGTATGAGAACAGTAATAACAGCTTTTACAATCACCTTCAGTCACATTCTTTTCACCTTCGCAGGGTCTTGAATAGTAAATGACATCCCTCTGTGAGAGACTTCCTCTAGCGCCAGCAGCAGAAATATGAGCAAAGATGTTATTTGGACACATCTGGGAGAGAGTCGACACTGTAATATGTTGTTCTTTTTCAACTGCCACGTTCAGATGGACACCTTTCGTTTTCCCAACATATCTATAGTGCTTTCAGACATATCTAACCCTCTGACTAATCACAGAGCCAGACGTCTGACAGACGGAGTTTAGCCCTGAATGTTAAATACTAACATCTGAAGCTATCATCTGACAACTACAAGATCCACTAGCAGTTCCTTTCCTCAACTTATCTCCATACAAGCTGATAAGGACCAAACCGTTTCTTAATAGATCTGGTGCAGAACAACAACTAGTTAAATAAACCGGATTGTTGACTTACAATATGAAATATAATGGGCGTCCCAGATGTAATTCACTATGGATAGTTTTCTTCTAGTTGATATAAATAGTTATTCACTTAAAGGCATGTATTCTGTTCGTATAAATAGTTTGGTCTTCAGGAGCTCGCAGCGTTTTTACGAGGTAAAGGTGGCATGTTGTATAAAGCTCTTAAACCCGTATTGAACCCATCCGTGTGATTATGGGAGAAAAAACACATGACTGAAGTTCATTTGTACATGATGAGTGATTCCTGATATCAACGGTATTAAAATGACCTACAGACCCATAAAGAAACAAAGGCCTTTAAATTTGACAGAAACTAAATTAAGCTTGCTCTCATTTTAAAGGGACAGTACACAAAAAAAAGGAAGAAAGGTCACATGTCAGAACTTGTGCAAAAATGCCCATACAACCGTAACCCAAAAAAACGATGTTTATAAAAGTTTTAAAAATGGATAAAAAACTAGCAGTTTACCTTTGAAGACATTCATTAACCAATGTATGTAGAACATTTATGACGGATGGATGTGCTTTTGGAGCGCCAGCTTATTTTTCACATAACTAAGAAAATCATACAGACTGTTTCAAAGCAACAACAAACAAACTACGCATACTCGCTTTTATGCCTTTGTTAACTTTTTCTTGTCAAAAAATAATCAAGTCTGAACACGGCCTAAGTGGCCGATCACACAGAACGCATTTCTCCTGATTGAAAACGCAAGGTGCGCTGTGTTGCTTTTTCGGTTGGCTTTTCAAAAACAGCGGCATGCAGCGTTTTTATATGATACTAGGCAACAACCAAAACAGATGTATTGTCAGTAAAGGAAAATAGCGCGTGCTATCTAGTAAGTGTTAGCTGTCATATTAGCAGAAACGTTAAAAGAGGTAGAAGCAGAGGGTGCTCGCTCTGACCTTGCTCGGTTAACCCGTGACAGCCACCACAAGTTTCTATTGCGTCATTGCAGTCGGTGGACATGTCAAGCAACTGTAAAGTTCTGTCACCGCAATGGAACCATGCCTCTCCATTCATGCCATTGGACAATGGATAAAGATGCATGACGTCAAACACTTTTCTGCTCAGAGTTGATTTTTTTACTTCAAATGCTCAGAGCGAGATTTTAAATAATGAATATCCGTGCGGAAAACACGTGCAATGTGAATCGGGCCTAACAGCAAAAAACGCCCTCTGTTTGATCGGCCCCTAACAGAGTAAATACCGGTTTGTAATACAGTGATGGCAAAATTGTGGTACTTTCCAGTCATGGACAGTGAAACTGCGTATGTGCGAATGGCAAAAGTCAAAGGGTTCCAGATCCTGAAGTATAACATGTTTCAACATGTAGGCCCATCTATCTGATTAAAAGGCAACTACATTACCAAACATCTCAGGTCACATCACGGTCAATGACATTCCAGAGTGGACGCGTCGCTAAATGAAAGCAAGTAATGCATGACACAACGGTTCTACTTCACTGCATGTCTACTTTATTTCACAGCAGTAAAGGCTAATAGACCAGAGAAGAGATACTTCAATACAGATCTGCTCGGCAACACCTGCACAGACATGATGATACAACGTCAGATTTACTTCCAGGTGGGTTAAAGGAATATTCAATGATTCAAATTGACATTTTTCTGAACTCTCAATAATGTCCCAAGGAGAGTCCAGGAAGATGTTAAGATAAAAAAAATGTTTCTCTCTTTTTTGATTTTTTCCCCTTCTTCTAAACATAATTTGCAATGTTTTTGATGCATGAAAAGCTTCCACCGCAGAGAATTTCTCGTGCATCACAGGAAAGGATGGTTTTTTAAAGATGACTAAACGATAGAACGTTCATTTTTGGATGACCTGTTCCTTTAAATCGACACCTTGTTACCAACTTAAATTACTCTCAGACTTCCCCTCCCTCAGTGCGTCCAGCAGCGATGGACACAACACCCGGTGGCCATCCTTTCTCGTTGATGAAACGGTCCTCTAACGTCCCGAAGCGGAGCCCACCGCCACCTGCCCCCTTCAAGACCCTTCAATTTACTCCCAAGAGCAGGAATGTTAAGTTTCGACTTCAAAGTAAACACTGATGAATGGACTACAAACAGAGGCCGCGTTTAAGCTCTCCGAGTGTAAATTTGGTGTTTAACATCTCATCCAGATGAAGACTGCAGAATGTGAGCGCCGACTCTAATTAAGAATATTCTCCCAGAAAAAGAAAGCCGGGAAGACACGAAAGAGAGAAAATGAGAGGGAAGAGAGAACGTGGACGGAAAGGTGGGGGTGTACGAACAGACAAGTAGAAATAAGCAAACAAAAAGACTAATCCAGTTACTGGATGACCCTTCCCCCACGTAAAAGAAAAGAAGACAAAGGGGTTTTGTGAAGTAGAACTTGAAGAGGGTGGGCTGCAGATACAGGGGGAGCGGTGGCCCATGCCTCAGATCTAAAGATAAGACCGTGACATCCACTCACATGCACACACGGCGGGGGCTTCTCTGGTGGGACGGTGCTTCATTCAAGACGGTTAGGGAGTAGCCGGCCATTGAAGACATTCCTTAAGCGGCTCTACCTGATTTTCTTTAATAAACTCTACGACGGAGTTCCCTTTTATCCTTCCTTGTGTCAGATTTGCAGAAGACAAAACAGTGCAGTTTTCTAGTCATTATCAAAGAAGAAAAACAGTAAACAAGCTTTTAAGATTCACAGATTAAGTTTATGTGCATTAAACGGCTCTAAATCTTATTAACAAAGTGAACCTACATTCAAAGAAAGATTTCCCTTACAACTTGTTAAGACTACATTGTAACTACTTATTACAGGGCTCATTTGAATGCTTGATACTGATTGGCCAGTCGCGACATTTCGAGGATGGTTATTTTCAAATAACAACCGCTTAAAACTAATAACACCCTGTAACAAGGGCACTTTAATATTCTACAAACAATTATTATAAATATGTATTTTAATAACATATATGACATTATATTTACAAATGACTAAACCAATTAGCCTGTTCATGACGTTTGAACGTCATTTCTTACTTTAAAAAATAAACTAAACAACTTTCCAGCGCGGAAGGTCAAAATTCGATAAAAATGAGATAATAAAATATTTCAAATTCAGATTTTCTGTCATGGCAAGTAGCCGTGTAATAAGCGGGATAATGTAGAAGCATCTGGCTGTTATCACGAAATAACCCCCTTCAGTGTGATATAAGACCTCACCTGATCACAGTGTCGGGGCTTATTTCGCTATAACAACCGGCTGCCTGTACATTATTCCTTAAAGAATGAGGAATGCAAAATTAAATAAATGCAAGATAAAGGAAATAGGATTTAACTTTTTTATTTAAGGCAAACTAATTTTGCGTCATTCCGCTCTCCACCAGAAAGCAATGTTCACCTTGGTCAGGGATGTAAACTATGTATAACCAAGATAACAGAGCAAACTAGAGATAGTCTACAGTACAGCAGAGTTACAGAGAAACAAAGGAGCGTTCCCTCTGATAAGATTCAACTGGTTTAAAAATGAACTATAACCTATACGTTATCTTTGTGCTTCTATCTTTCGCAGCCCTCGCTAGCACGCCACCTGATTTTACTGTGGTGGTGTAACACGGGTCATATGGAGAAATTGGGCCAATTATCCAACACAAAGACTGGAGGAATGTCACAACAGAGTGCAGAATTTGCTTTGTTATTCCTCAGGAGGAGATGGTGTTTGGACAGGAGAGACAAAAGGAAGTGACTCCGATTACAATCGTGGCTCGACATTTTCAGGACGCCGGAAGTCAAAGTGACCCTTGGTCAACTAGTGTCCATGTTATAAATGAAGAACAATGATGCAGAATATATGGGAAATCTTTTGAAGACCTGCTTATCCTTTTTAAAAGATTTGATCTAAAATGTATATTTCATCATTTATTCACCCTAATGTCAAACCTGACTTTCTTTCTTCAGCAGAACACAAATGAAGGTTTTTGGTAACAGAATGACATTGACTTTCATTGTATGGACACAAAACCACCGAGACATTTCTCAAAATATCTTCTTTTGTGTTTCACTGATGATACACTCATACGCAGGTTATGAATGACATGATGGTGAATTAATGATGAAAGATTATTTTGGTTTAAGGCTATTTCAAACCTGTATATGAAAAGGAATTAGTGCGCACTGCATTAAACGTTCACATTAACCAAAACCAAAAGTGCACACAAAAGTGACAATAAATGTAGAGTTTTCACTTCTCTTTACCAGCCAATCGAGAGGAGGATTAAATACCTTATATAAGACGATGTAAACAGAGCTAAATTGAGTTGAATGTGATGTGAGATATTGCTGAAGTGTTGATTCAGAGGCCTTTCTTATACAGGGCAAGACTCCACCTGTCTCGTAACCTATTTCTTGATGCATTCAACTCCCTAAATGTGTATGACAAACCAAAATAATCTGGTCATGAATGATTTCTGCAAACTCGGCATAAAAGCAACCTTAAATGTACGAAAAAGCTTTCTAAGACTTATGAGTCATGAAATCCAAACCAAGCCGCGTTCATGTGAAATACAAATCATGATCAGGCTTTCCTGTAGCTCAGTGGTAAGAGCATTGCGTTAACAACGCAAGGTTGTAGGTTTGATCCCAGGGGATTGCACATACCTATGTAAAATGTATAGGATAAAGCAATGTAAGTCGCTTTGGATAAAAATGCCTAAATGTAAATGTAAATCATGCTTAACTAGGCATGATACATGAAAAATCTTTTGACATTTGATATTTTGAAACTAAATCAATACAACAATTAAAGCCAGAGTGCAATACTAAACTCTTGCGATTGGTTGCCAAACAACATTTTTTTACTCTCGGGATACAATTAGCCAGAGGATATAGTTTTATATTACACCTATCTGAAGGGATCGAGTTTGTTTGAACACCGTAACACACGAAACCATAGAGTTACCCAAGACTTGGACCAAAACAACTATTTGTCCAGTCACCAGAGCCATGATGTTTTCTCAAGAACACGATTTTTCCCCAAACCTGAACTTCCTAATAAAAGCCAGATTCAACAACAGAATATGAGAACATCCTAAATTTCGACCCTGTTTTGACTAAACACTTTGTACAACTTAAAAACTGAACTATTCGCAAACATCAATCTTTTAAACAATTACGCATCATGTAAAACTCTTGTACGTCATTTTCACTTATAGGTTATTTGCTATGCGACGCTAGGTCAGACATTTTTCTCTCAAAAAATGTTCAATTTTGCTTTTGTATTAAATCATGCTTTACTATAAAATAATTTTCCATCACTGTCGCCTGAGGGAGGGTATTTTCATAAAGCATATACCAGCTGTGACGCTCCAGCATCTGTTGATGGTTTTCCTGAGAAACCGTTGAAGGCTAACGCACGCACTGAGGTTTCCTCGTCGTGTCGGGATAACAACATTTCTTCCCCCATCTCTCTCTGAAGCTCTGTTTACGTGCGAAAACAGCTGTATTTGGCAACTCGCAAATCGGCGAGCAGAGAGATCGGTTTCACACTTCAATAACTGGATGCAGCGCTTTGAAGCTTTTGAAGAACTCTTTGTAGGAAAATGACAGAGCGTAGGCCCTGACATCGGATATCTTTTTAAAGAGCGTGTTTCAAGTCGAGATGTCAGTGAACTGCACAGCTGCTTCGTTGCACGATCGTGGTATTTTAAAGTTAAATAGTGTCATCCGAACCCAAATTAACAAGACGGTTTTAAAGACTCGTACGACACTTGCAAAAGCCTGCTGATATTAACATGAGGCGTGTCGGGCTGAATTATGAACCTGTTGACCTGTAGCTGTTGACTATCAGGACGAGAGTGCTGATATTATTTTGTTCTGGCAACTCCCCAGCAGGTTTCAACACTGGCATACACCCAGCGGCCATCAGCAATACGTCTAGTCTAGAGTATTTTCCTGATTTTGAAGGTTTGAGAATAACCACACAACAGTCTCATTCACCTGTGTGAGCACGTGCTCAGGCGCTCACATTTACAACATGAATAGTGTCTCCATCACAAGCCCAGATGAAAACAATGATGTATGAAACTACATATGATTGATCCGGACAATAAAGTGTTGGCAGAAAGAAAACAAAGCTTTTTGCAAACATGCCGTCACCGGCCTGGAGTTTAAATGCGTGCCGTCACCTGCAAAGACTTTAAAAAGGAGGCCCATTTGTACTTTAGTACATACGTGCCCTATCAAAGATGTTTGAGAATAGCCAAATCCACATGAGATGAGTGCTGCTAGCAGGTGGAGCTGAGAGCATTGAGCCTCTAAAGCCTCATGGTTCTGAAAGACAAAAATACTAAAAAACAACGTTTAAAATAGGTATCTGCGGGAAGGGTTCTTCGTTAAAACACACTTTCAAAGAGCTATACAACTTAATATAAAGTTGCTCCTCTATAAGAGGAATCATTCAAAGCGATTATTCGTACAACAATATCAATTCTATCATCGTTTGTTCATCCTCACGTGGCTCAAAACCCGTACATGAGTCTTTCTTCTGAACAACAAAAAAGAAGATATTTTGAGAAATGTCTAAGTGGTTTTGTGTCCGTACAATGGTCGTCAATGTTGTTTGGTTTCCAACATTCTTCAAAATATCTTCTATTGTGTTCTGCAGAAGAAATAAAGTCACACAGATCTGAAACTTGTAGGAAACAAGCAAAAATAGTAATGACCCTCAAATATTTCCCAAGATGCGCCTTACAAAAGTAAAAGAAGCACTACAGCTGTATGTCAAAGCCTTCACCGTTACATACTAGCAGACAGGCTCATTTATGCCAGACTAGCATTAAATCCCATCAGCTTAACTTTGGTAATTTGTTACGGTACTAAACGGTGAGGCCCAAGCAGCAAACGCTGGCCCCGTAGGGCCGATTCCACAAAGCCATACGGATTCTCAGAATGCCACGAAACCCAGTGTGAGCTTTCTCATTACATGTTTGGACAATCTGCCAAAGACTAGTGGCTCACGATGGCTTTAACACCAGGAAATAAGGGAGATTCTGCACTTTGTCAACCCTGGGTGGTCCGAGTCTCAAATCCTGCCCCGGGCTTCACTATTAGTGCCACCATGTCATCACCTTCTTTTCACAACAGCACTTCAAATGTGTGGAAACAACAAGCGTTAATCTACAAAATGGAAACAAAACACACACTTAGATCGTGTTAAATTTCCTACGGTGATGCAATTCGAAAAACAAATGACCCATCGAGTGCCAATCTACTCTCAATGGGACAAACAGCAATAGCGCGCCGACAGCTGGAGAACAACAAAATCATGCCGTTACACGAACTTGTGGTTTCCCACACAGAGATCATACCTTCCAGAGATTAACAATAGGTTCTAACCAGATAACACGTTCTCTCCTTCCAACCCCCTGAACTCAGATTGGTATAATTTGGACCATCTGGTCCCTCTTAAGAAATGACAAGTTCTTTGATGGAGTTTGGGAAAAGACCTCGGAGGGAAGAGAGACGAGGAAACGTTCCCGTTCCCACACTGCTGCCGCATTATACGAGGAATAGAGAGAAAGAGATGGGACAGTAAAGTGACAAAGAGAGGAAGTAAACAAGAGCGAGGGGAGGGGGTTAAGAGCAAGAAAGCAAAGACATGAGGGAACTTCATCCAAATGTGCGCCTCATGCCAAGAAAACCAGGGTCATCATCCGGACCGGTTTATACTTTTACTTTACAAGTTCCTCAGGGAGAAATAATCCACAACATTTTGAATGAAAGTCGAAGGTTCGATGAAAGTCGAAAATAGACAGACATATGATGCTCCATCACAAATGTAGAACATACAGTAAAGTACACCACGTACGGTACTGAACTTTATTTGCACGTAAGTGGATCAAGTGAGGTTTAAAATAGTCAACAACACAAACGCTGAAACAAATACAACTCTGACTACACAGACGACGCAAAGAGCGGGTCGAGGATTCTGCTTTCTCTCACCAAGGGAGGAAACACGGCATGATAAGACCCATTCACACGCTCAAGTTAATGAATCACCAACTGTTACAGTTTATCAGATGAAAGGAAATTCTTGGCCTCCACAAATTCTCCAGAGAGCGGCTTGAAAGTGACATTTTATCTAAATGTCGCCCGTTCGGCAATTTGAAGATAAACTCAGACACAATGCAGCTGAAGGCACCTCATTAAACTCTAGCTATGCTAACTTAGCGCAATTCAAGCTTGATCTCACGGGACTTTGTAACAATTTGACAAGCTGGCTTACTCGTAGGAATTATTATGAGGGGATTTGTACGGAAACATACAATTATTAGAAAAAAGCACAGGTGGACAGTAGTTGAATATTTTTACTTTTACTCAAGTACAATTTTCAAGCATTTGTACTCTGAGAGTTTTTAACTTTGACTTCAAAATGATTTCACAAAATTATAGGCCACTTTGCAAGATGTAAACACTTGTCCAGAAGAACTTTCCTTTTTTTTAATTATTTAGTAGTATTTCTTAAATATTGCACATGTACTTTGAGCTTAGAGACGTTTGTTAAACATTTGGTTGGTTGTATTTTGTTCAAACATGTTGTAACTAAAATGTGAAGTTCTTCAAGACCAGCGTTGTTCGTGTCATCCGAAGAGATCTATAAAGCATCTCTCATACTTTTACTTCACGACATTTCCCATTTTTACATTTTAAGACAGTACATAAAAAATCTTGTACTTAACCACTTTCAAAAGGAAAAATACTCGAGCCAAATCTCAAATCTAGAACTTTATTTATAGTTCACAGAAATAGAGCTTTCATGAAAACAAAAAAGAAGATTGAAGAATGTTGGTAACCAAAAACCGTTGGTCCCCATTCACTTTTATTGTTGGACACAAAACCAATGCAAGTGAATGGGGACCGACATTTTACAAAATAATTTTACAAAATATCTTCTTTTGTGCTCTGCAGAAAAAAGACAATCACACAGGTTTGAAATGACAACAGGGTGAGTAAATGATGGCAGAGTTTTCATTGTGAAGGCAAACGGTTCCTTTAAGTATTAAACGGTAAAAAAACAATAAAGCAAGTATGAATATGCTTTATAATCTAATGAAGTAGCATTTCTTTCAAGCTCTTCATAAAGTACAGATACTTAAAAATGTACTGTCCACTTGTGGCAATAATGACTTCTAAGCCTTACTACAGTGAGGCGAAAGCATAAAACTAAAACACACAAATGAGATCGCAAAAATTCAAGAGAACGAACCACCTCATAAAATACTTAAAATGCTCAAATTGTGTTGCACTTGCAACTATATTTTGCAGAACTTTACAACCACAGAAATATTCTCTGACAGACATCTGGCACTCAAGTAAAAGTAAAGTATGATACAATGTTGCAGAAGTTATGCTTGAAAATCCCTCCGGGCTCAGTCTGTCTGTCAAACAGACTCATTTAAAACAAGCGTCATAAAAAAACTCAAATTATACGCTGACCTGTCTTCAACCACACTGCATCTATATTTGTCTCTACAAGTTCACGATCACATGCGTCCGATTTTCATGATCTAGCGTCTGTGTGATGATTCACATTGTTGGGTTTCGTCTCGTTCTTGAAACATGACAGGCCAGCCGGAACTAGTTAATGAAGCGAGTACAGAGTTCATGATCACATATCTCTAGGGTTTTTAGAGACGCTTCGTGCTAAATCTACCCCGCTCATCTCCCCCGAGAGTCAGCCAGGCCAAACCGAATCTCAACGTTCTCATAGGACTCTAAGCGGTGTCAGGTTGAGACATGCCTGTTTCCGCTTCGACCGTCCCAGCGAAGAAAGAATAAACATAAAAGCCATCAAAGCAAGGGAACAAAAAATAAAAGCTTGGGACGTCTTGTGGGTTCCCACCTACAGAGTTACGCTTGGAAAAAAGGAAAAGCACATACAAATAAACATGTGAACTATAAAACAAATGGGAATTTGGTTTCCGGATCTTTGTTAGAGATGCAAAAGAGGTCCGTGTGTCCACTTCAGCCCATCATTAGTGACCATAACGGCAAGACTTTAAACTAGACATCATACACCTGCAAACTTTTCGAAAGTTTCAGATAGAAACACACTTACTGATAAAATCTCCATACTGGCACAGATTTTCGCGACAAGTCCAGACTGAAAATCCAGGCCAAGTTTGAGCAGAAGTCTTGTAGTGTATTTTAGCCTTAAAGGTCAAGTAATTACAGACCCCCAATAATAACCACTGGACAAATGCTCTCAAAAACACTAAATGGGACCATTGCTTTTTTTTGTTCGGGCAAGGCACGACAACGTTCGTTTGAACAAAGTTTCTGGTGGTGCTATGATGAGGGATATATCGAATATGTTCAAATCCTAAGTAATAAATATAAATATCCACCCAAGCAGTGAATAACCAGCACAGACGATATCTCAAAGCGCACCAAAAAAACGAACCCCCCCTCTTTCTCTCAACATTTATTGTTCCGGCTTTTGTGAAACTAGTAACTTTATATGAGCACCTTTTGCATTATTGCTCCTGCATGAAATATCGCTTATTGCTCCCTGAACTCTCTTTGGATAAAAGCGTGAATGTTATTGAGAACCGAGTTGTTCTCACTTTCCCAAGCCCGAGTGTCAAAACACTTCTGACACCATTTTTAACGAGACAATTTAAATGTAAAAGAACTACATCAACAAATCCCAAGTGAAGTAGGAGGCCAAAGAGTGAACGGACCTGTTAGAGGCCATGTGCTAACAAATGGGTTGAAATTAGTCAAGAGTACGATGGGGTCTTAACGCAGAAATCACTTCCTGTCTCATTATACAAAGTCACACGTCTTATTGACACACTGATCACAGACAGAGACTTGCTTATTCGCGTCATTCACCTACAGTGAGGGGTCTTTCCTTTGGATTGAGAATGAGACCCCCCGCAGGTCATGGCTGGTGGAGACGGTGCTAATTGGTTATGTTAATGCTCTTTTCCCACAGCCAGAACTCAAAAACTCCTCATGCTTCCCAAAGGTTTTGGCTGGAAGAAATTAACTTCATCCGTGAACTCAAGACTGCAGAGGGTCACTTGAAGAGGTCAAGTTTAAAACCCATGGTTATTTCCCCCCTTTTATTGTTTAATTGCATTAAAAAACATCTGAATTATTGATGCGTTGTTTTAGTTCATCTGTTCATGTTCAAGTGTTTTGCATACGTTGTTTTACAAACTTTGGACCCCTAAGAAAATAAACTATGGTTTTACAACAGTGACAATAGCGGTATTACCATAGCAACCACAAATCTCCCACGATCATAGTTTAATTATGTTCATTGTTATAAGACCAGTCCGACAAAACCGAATGTATTTGAAAACCCAAACCAAACTTTTGAGTTAGAAATGCAAGTTAAAAAGTAATTTTGAACCATGTCGATTAGGAATTATTAGTTATTATCGCCTCCAGCTTACAAATACAGCTTTTAGTTAGCGAGACTGTGATTTATTAGTTCAATTTAGTTTAAGGCAACAAAAAAAGGCAGATGCTTACCCAGGTGAAGGGTCAGATTGATGGAGCGAGGGTACTGGATGCCCGCTAACATGTTCTGGCTTTGCCACCAGGTTGTATCCGCTTGGTTGTTGTAGTCGGTGAGAAACGTCGCGTCGTGATGCAGTTCGGGGTCCCCGGCATCGCAAATGTGGCACGATTTGGTGACCCCCGTTGCCCCGGTCTGCACGCAGTACTCTTCGGGCGGAGTGCCGCAGGTGTTGGTTGCCACCACGGTCACGTTGAAAGCGGCGTTGACAAACTCCGGCATGCAGCGTTGAGGCCGATTGAGCTCGTCTGTACATTCATCCATAGCTCCGTGACTCCCCGCTGCCCACAAAGTCAATAACAACAAGTAAAAAAGTACCATCGTGTCCTCTCGTTCGCGCGACTTTAAACGCCTTTATCGTCTCGAATCCCTGCAGCCTTCCAAAGTTTGCGGTGACTCGCCAGCTACCGTGTTTGCGGGTTTATAAATAAAACCATGCGGGGAATAGTGGCGCGGTCGCTTTTCCTCCGCGAAACGCTCGCGCAGCTCTCAACTTCTCTCGCGCAAACGTCCACTTTATTTGAGCTTTGTAACCACCGCCATGGGGGGGAAAGTTTTGGAGAAAAGGAGCAGTATCCGACTACACCCTGGCAACTAGTGCGCAAGTCCACGAACTTCCAGAAAAAAAATCTCTGCGTCTACTTCCGCCTGAGGATGCTTTGATGGACCGCCGAACCGCTGAACAAGGCAAGTCCGAATGCACGGGAGGGGGCGTGGCGAGGGGCGTGGTATTATAATCCGGTCAGTATGCGAGTAAACTCTAGGGGTGGGCGGGGTCAAAGTTTCATACTTAAAGGATCCTCAACGAGGCGAATCGAGAGGTGGACTCGACACAGATTGTCCGTAAACAGATCAACAGATTTCCATCAGATAATATGTGTAAAGAACATCTTCATCTGATTCACCAGATCACCCTTAATTGTGTAAAGCCCAGGAAAACATCAGCCTTTTAAAACGAGCTGAACAGACAGATGCCAAATTATATGACGGAAGTGAAATGTGATCAATGTTGCAGTTTTGTGATCTTTATCTTCACATGAGTTCTAAAAACATCCCTTCCGGGTGAATCTCCTGTGCTATGAATAGGCCTAACTAAAGGAAGATAGCTGTTACTCGCAGTTAGCGGTGGGGTCAAAGAGCAAGGATATATATACTTCACCAGTCAAGGGTGTATCCAAAACTGTAAATAGCTAAGTGAACGTTTTGTATTAATATTCAACCAACATTGTTTAAAAGATAATAGATAACCGACACACAGGTCCCTCCGCTCTTTCTCTTTCCTCTCTATTGTAAATATGAAAGTATGAAACGTACATCGTTTTAACAGAGAGATGAAAAACAAGGAGAATTGATGTATTGTGCATTGGATTAGAGCATGAATAGATAATTTTACTCATAATTAATGGAATATATATACAGTGTATAGATATATAGATAGTACATAGTGTATTTATAATAGTGTAAAATGTGGACAACTGTTTTTCTTAATATGCGACCATACAAAACCAGTCTTAAATAGTAGAGGAACTTTTTTAGTAATCGGCAAAAATTCATTGTAGGGGTAAAAATGACAGATTTTTCTTTTTGCCAAAAATCATTAGGATATTAAGTAAAGATCGTGTTCCATGAAGACACTTTATACATTTCCTACTGTAAATGTATAAAAACTTTCTTTTTGTGAGTGGATGGCCTGCTAAAGTGCCTCAGATTAATAACTTTAATGGTGATTTTTTCAATATTTTGCACCCTCGGATTCCAGTCTTGTTAACGATTGTTGTTCCGCCTTATAGCGTGCTCTCCTAACAAACCACATATCAATTCAAAGCTTATTTCTTCAGCTTTCAGATGATGTAAAAATCTCAATTTGAAAAATTGACGCTTGTGTGTCTTTGGTGAACATGGCTTCCTTTCCAACACAATCTCAGGTGAATATGTTTTCTATTTATTGAGGTAACTGATTTGCATGCATTTGTACAATCTTATTTGTACATGTAAGTACGATTTCATGCCAGCGGGTAAATTAGGGAGTTCATACGAATTAGCCACGTTGTAAATTTTTTATGAATTCCTGAGATCAGGTTAAGACTGGTTTTGTCGTCCAAGGTCTCATAGGGTCAAAAAACGCAAAATTACAGAAAAAGACTGCAAATTCACAAGAAAACAGTTTATTTCTGGCTTTTTATACAGTTTCTTTACTATTATTTTTCAAAAACGTTAAACTTACAGAACAAGACAACACATTTACAAGACAAATGTGGAAATCAATTTAATATGCAGTATATCCTTATATCCTATAATTCTACTGTAATAAAATATATTTTACGGTATATTTATTTTCTTCCAGTTTTTTTCCAGGGTAGGCTCTATGATTGCACAATCACTTCACACTAGCTGCAACTAAATCATGTCTTAAAAACATTTTATAAGCACATTTATACTTTGCCTCTGTGCGTATATTCAATAGCTTGATTTGAATGCACACAACATTCAGAAATAATAAGTCCTTGATAAAACATAAATTCATTACAAATGATTGAAATAAATAAACAAACTGGCCACTGTGGTATGAAATGAGCACAACTATCTCATTACCAGAAAACAACACGTTCATCAGCTCCGGTGTTGACAATGAGTTAAACATTAGTTGAAATGATGCTATTAGGATTGAATCAAAAAGCGTTATTTGGTCATCAAAGAACTCTTGGTCACAACAATTAATCGGTTTCCAGCTGTGACAATTAATTTGGCTAAATCCTCTAAATGGTCTGTTGTGAACAGATACAGTGGTCAATATAAATGCAAATCTGCCTAACAAAACCATAAGCCAAATATTGACGATGTATAGGCAAGTTAGACAATGTGCTAAAGCCACCAGACACAGAAAAAAATGTTTATACATTTTACACTGAATTTTGACGTTCTAGCAAATAAAACCTTTCACCTTGTGCATTGTGTTTTAAACTTAGCTACTGTCTGTCCATCCATCGGCATAGTTTCAGTGTCACTGCATCTAGTACAAGAAAATGACAGTTGGATATATCCCCATGTCAAAATGAGGGATGAGTTCTCAACACTTTGTCAAAAGCTCATTCCTGCCCCTCATACTGAAGCAGTGCTCGGTTGCCTCAGGCTCAGGCATGCCCAGAATATGCATTATCTCACTACTACTGTACCTATACAACCCTGAACACATTCATCAGCAAATGTTCTCTAAAAGGACATAGTTGCTCCAGGATACAAGATCCTACAAAGATGCCTAAACCATGTTCTGCCCATAGAAATCACTGCATTTTTGTGTAAATTACATGCGAAGGCCATCATTAAAGAATACATTTATATTTGTTAACAAAGAAATTCCTGCAATTTATATTTGCAGTTATAATTCCAGTCACAAAACTGTTAAGATTTATTTGAATAAAAAGTACAAATCGCAAGACATAAGCTATATTAAGCCACAAAACCACCTTTGTGGTTCTACGTCTCCCCCTGTGGGCAATCACAAGCAAACGGTTCTGCCCAAGCTTAACATTATAAAATATATGTGTGATTGCTATTATATAGTATGCAATATTAATAATGCTTACAAAAGATAAGTAAAATCAATTATATAAACATATGATAAACCGCACTAATTACCAAAAAAATAAATATGTTTGGGTGTATTGTGGCGCACAAAAGCCCATTTTAAACTGTCAATTTGATGAGCTCAAATTAGACGCAGAATAAACCGAAATCGCTAAATGGACGCGCATGTGCTGCGTAGGGGAGCGAGTGAAGCGCGAGACCAGGATAAATCAATTCACGCTACTATACCTGAGACTTTAAATACTGCGTTCAGTTGTGTTGTGAACATGTGTTTTTATTGACACATTTTTATAAACTTGGGACTCAAGATGACATTTCCCACCCTAGTAAAAGCAGAGAGACGAGAGAAGCCCAACGGATGCAAGATTTGATCCTGTTTTTTTGCACGTTAGATCAGTCATCGGTTTTCAATAAAGTATACTGCTGACTTCAACAGCTCTTTATTAAAACACATTAAAGACCTACACTTACTGTGACACTAGAGGGTTTGATCTTAATTGACGAATGAACCTTTTTGACAATAAAATATTGTACATCTTGGAGGATAATTAGAAAGTGTATTTGTTGGTTAACTGCCTTTCACGTGAGAATTTTATACACCAGACCCCTTAAGATCCAGAATAGACCCATGAAAGACATGATCAAAGCACAGACTGTAGAAAATCATATCAATAACAGACAACTGTATCAAGTCATGTTTAAAAGTAGGGCTCATATTCATGCCATTTCAGAGTTGTAAATTTCCACTTAAAATGCTAAACTTTCTATAATTGTATAATTTAAGTTGAAGTAGGGAATATTAGATTAATCTATTGAAAAAATGTACTGGTACAGCTATGGATATTATGTAGTCATTTTTACCATGTGACCGTCGACATTCTCATCTCTTTATTTATGTGTTAAAAATGCATAACTACCCAGATAGCACAATCTATCTGGCTTACGTCTATTTGACATCTGCAATACGTAGTTTGCACATCTGCAATACGTCTCGGAGACGTTTGAATGTCTGTAATACGTCTGCTAAAGATCTTGAGATTTGCTGCGTAAAAACATCCGCTAAACATCTTAGAAAGAGCAACTTTACATCCATTCTAAATCATAAACATCTTACAGACGTCTTCTAGATGTCTATATAACGTCTGACAGCAGACATCTCCGAGATGTATTGCAGATGAGCAAACTATGTATTGTAGATGTCTGTAAGATGTAAATGCAGACGTCAAATAGACGTAAGCCAGACGTATACGTGCTATCAGTATACTGTATATTTACATTTTTAAACGCCTTCACCACATCAGTTAAAGATTTGAATGTTGAAAAAACTGCTTCCGAGTACATATTAATTATATAAGACAAGCTTTGTTAAAATCTTTTATTTTAAATACAATATTTCATATATGTGTCCCTGGACAACAAAACCAGTCTTATTGGTACATATTTCTAAATTAAGATTTTACATAATATGAAAGCTGAATAAATAAGATTTTTATCGATGTACGAGTTGTTAGAATATGACAATATCTGGGTGAGATACAACCGTTTGAAACTCTAGAATCTGAGAGTACAAAAAAATCTAAACATCGAGAAAATGGCCTGAAGTTGTTAGTCAGAGGCTCTGTAGCAGCCATCCACTCACAAAAGTAAAGTCTTTATTTATTTAAGGTATGAAAATTACAAAATATTTTCATGGAACATTATCTTTGCTTAATATCCTAATGATTTTAGGTATAAAAGAAAAATCGATAATTTTGACCGACACAATGTATTTTTGTCTTTTACAAGAAATATTCCCGTGCTACTTAAGACTGGTTTTGTGATCCAGGGTCACATATGTCTTGGGGAGTCCAATGGCACCAGTAGGTGTAATGCTGATTGCTGATACAATCATCAAATAGACAAGACAAAAAATATACATTTGTCCTAAAACGTCCTGCACTTATTTCATACCATGAAAACATTATTTCAAGGTTAATTTCTGACCAATATGAAGAACATTTGTGTACACCTGTCACAGCTCAGGACGTGAGGTCACCTGCTAGAGTCAACAAAAATAAAACCATAACAAACTATTGTGAAAAGATAGAAATAGAGGAATTATTTTATTGAAATACAGCACGTTTGACAACTTTACATCATAATAAACAAAATAAAGAAAGTATACACATAAATGTTGTTCCTTACAAATAAGCATTTTTTTAAACCATGTTTAACCACAAAATATCTGTAAGCTGCCACTATGACAGTCGACTGGTTTTATAGCAACTAAGGACAAGTTACACCCATGGACACATGCTCAGACAGACAGTTTTAAAGGCCACCTCAATAACCACCCCTGTTACCACCCCGGCCACCTCTGAACCCTCCTCCTCCTCCATACCCTCCACCTCCGCCATATCCACCCCCGCCACGATACCCTCCTGACCCTCTATAGCCGCCCCCGCCACCCTGGTAGCCTCCTCTTCCACCCTGGTAGCCTCCGCCTCCTCTTCCTCCCTGTCCACCCTGATATCCTCCACCTCCTCTTCCAGCCTGATATCCTCCACCTCCTCTCCCAGCCTGATATCCTCCACCCCCTCTGTATCCTCCGCCAGACCAGTTTCCACCACCACCACCTCCTCTGTATCCTCCTCCACGGCCCCCGTAGCCTCCACCGCCTCCAAAATCCATACGGGCCATCTTGGGTGGTCGAGGACCATCTCCAAAGCTGTAAAACAGAGATGGAGGTCGACACGTAATTCTCCTAAAGGGATTCATTCACACCTAAAAGGAAAACAGTGAAATGCATGGCTTTGATTTTCTTACCGTGGGTTATTGGCCATGAGGTTTATACCCGCTGAAGAGGGTCTAGACACAAGCCTCATGACATTAAGCAAATGCTCATTGGTAGGATCCAATTTTCTGATGTATTCCGGGTCTTTGGTCACCTCCACAACAAGGGCTTCAAAAGCTGCCCTCAGCGCCACCACACCAGCCGCTACATCATGGTGAATCCTGAACTTGATCCTACACAAGAAAAGATTTCTATTGATGAACGAGGTTAAAGCACTTTTCTGTTTGGTTAAAAGCATTCTTCCAAATATCTTTCTCTGGGTTCATAAGAACAAAGAAATTTATCCACATTTGGAACAAGTCGAAGGCGAGTAAATGTTGACAGAATTTTCATTCTTGTGTGAAGTATCCGTTTAACTTTAAAACTGAAATTGACAGCAACAATTCTGCACCTGGCATTATTGATCGTGTCTGAAGCGTTGTGTCAAAACGTACCCGCTCAATAAGCAACTGTGCTCCTGAAACACTATGCGGTTAAGCTTTATGAAACACATACCACTCATCAAGCTCAACAATATCTCCATTGGATGTGATCTTCTTCGAGCCGAACAGAATGAGCTGCAGAGGGCTGACAAGAGTCATTGCTTTAGCAGAGATAGCTCTGGTTCGGATCTGCAATTACAAAAGGGAATAAAAAGAATTATACCATGGTCTGTTGAATACTTGATTCTGATTGGCTGGAAGGTGTGCATTAAAACAGTTTAATACACAGGCTGTTCCAGTCAGCTTGAAATTAGCTGGTAATAATAACTGTCATTTTCACTTGTCTGATCAAAGATGTTACCGTAAACATCAACATCAGCTTTAAAGGGATACTTCACCCAAAAATGGAAAGATTCCGAGTTGTTGCAAATCTGTATAAATGTCTTTGTTCTGATAAACACAGAGGAAGATACTTGGAAGAATGCTTATTAGCAGACAGATTTTGCCCCCCATTGACTACCATAGTAGGAAAAAATATAATGGTAGTCAAAAGTCCTATGTGCCTGCGTTCTTCAAATTGTCTTCTTTTGTGTTCGACAGAACAAATAAATAAAAAAGTTATTTTTCAAACTATGGGAGTCAATGATCTTTTTGGTTATAAGCATTCTTCAAAATATTTCTCTCTGTGTTCATCAGAACAAAGACATTTATGCAGATTTGGAACAACTCAAAGGTGAGTAAATGATGACAGAAGTGTCATTTTTACGTGAAGTATCACTTTAACTTGGTACAGGACCATGTTAGGAGGGGGATAATCCACAGCTAGCCGTGCGTTAAAGGATGTTATTGCACTTCGCAGAGGCAACCACTAGGGCTCTGACCATTTGCATCGAGATTCAAATAAATGATACCCGTCTGTGGGGATTCTGAAATTCTGAAAAGGCTTCGATTCTGTGTTCTATGCACAGCTCCTCTGTGAAATACGCCTCTTAGATCAGTAAGAAGTGTTGCTCATTCTGAAATCTCTACAAGATTGAGTCGTTTATAACATGCGTTTGAAAAAGCAACACTAGTCAAACATCATCACTATAAATATACTTTATTATCAAGAAAATACCTAAAAAGCTTGGAAGAAAAGTGGTCAAATATGCCTATCGCCATTTCCTGGAACAATTGCCGCTTTTCCACTGCATAGTACTAAACAATATGGCCAAGTGTACAGCTCACTTTTGGGGGGTTTTCCACTAGGTACAGTACATAGTACCTGATACTTTTTTTAGTAACACCTCGGTTGAGGTTCCAAGAGTACCGTACCGATACCAAAATGTGACGTGTTTACACACAGATCACTGACTGGGCAGAGAATCATTACCAGCGTCATTGGATTTGCAACACATGATTACGCATTTAAATGCGTAATATTTGCATATTTTATTTGCTTCGAGACCCTTAATACAATGCTAAATGCTACATAAGCTTACCCTTGAGTGCCGTCGAGCAAACCAAATGATATTTGTCTGCTCTTTGATCTCCCAAACTCTCTTATTTGAGCAGTATTTTGGTTTGCTGCCACTCGGCATGGATATACTCTATTACTCCTGTGTTGTGTTGTGTTTGTCACGTTTACAATGATGCTACGGCAGTAGAGGTGGTGCAACATTGACGATAAATTTATAATCCCCAGTGAAATGAGCTATACAGAGCCGAGTCGTACTAAACCTGGCGGTACCATGAAGTGGAAAAGCATCAAATGTGTGTTAATGGTGGTTTTGCTTCCAATATTTGAGTTTCTGCACGATAGCGCCCTCTGGCGTTCCGATGTGGTAGGATTTAGCCATCATTTATTAGGAAACTGAGCATAAGAATCCCAGGATTAATCATCAGAGCCCTAGCCCCCACCTGACTATGTATCCTCATAATTCACAGGTAGCCATGGATTATCCCTTACGTATATTTCCACTTTGACTTTACAAGGATTCTCCTCCAAAAGTAAAAAATTGTGTTATGCATTACTCAACCACAAGTTGTTCCAAACCTGTATAAATGTCATTGTTCTGATAAACACAAAAAAAGACGTTTAGAAAAAATGTTAGCTGGCATTTCTTGGGCACCAGTGACTACCATGATAGAAAAAATGAAAATGATGGTGCACCACAAATGTTTTCTTTGATAAATTCTTCAAAATATCTTATTTTGAAGGGGAACAAAAATATCAGTTGCTTACATTTTTTCTAACATCTTTCTTCGTGCTTAACTGAAAGAAATGTATAAAGATTTGGAACAACTTGAAGGCGAGTCATTTTTATTTTGGGGTGGAGTATCCCTTTAAAGCGAGATTTTAAAACCAACCTTTTCTCCGAAGACAAAGAAAGGAGAGGGGTATTTCATGTCCTGGCTGGTGAAAGGACAGTTGACGGAGGATTTGTGAATGAGGGCATTTCGTCCCTCCGTAGTCAAGATCTTCCTTTTCTCTTTGTGGTAACACACGTTGGGGTAGGAGCCAAAGGTTAGGAGAGAGATGACCACATCCAAGTTATTGTCCGGTCCCACATTGTTAAAAATTTGATTCATGAGGCACTCTATACAAAAGTGGAAAGATAAAAATCAACTTGAAGAAATCTTTTATCTTTGGAGTAATTATTGCACATTAAAGTGTTTTTAAAAGCATTGTCTAACCTTCAGGAAAGCCCTCATTAACAAGGATATCTTTCAGCTGAACTTTGGCCTCCCACGTCATTCTCAACGTAGGCATGTTCAGCCTCTTGTGTTCACAAAACCGGATCTCTGCGTCCTCACCCCCCATCCTGAAAGCAACACAAGACAAAAAGAAAACGTGATGTTAAGAAAACGCAAAGACGAGCAAGCAATATAAAAGAAGAACTGCGATCTCCTGACCCACCTGACTTCATCCCAGGCCTGGAAAACAGAAAGTAAGGCCACGTGGTCAGAGAAACGTGTGCCAGCGAAGTTTCTATGAACAAATCCGAGACGTTTGCCCTCGTTGATGAATGGCTCAGGGAAACAAGATGCTGCGGAGATGGTGCATGCCGCATCTCCAACACTACACAAAACATCCACATTAACACACAAAAACGCGTTAGCAAATTCACAAAGATATCATTTGACAAAATAAACAAACATAATAGGCTTTTTTAAATATGCATTAGAGAAGAACATTTTACTATTCACATCTAGACAAGATGTAAATAACGCTGGTCCAGAAGCACTTCCTGTTTCATTATTCAATTTTATTTTTTACATATTAACGAATTCGTAACTTCAATTCTGAATTATATTCGTTCGTGTTTTTGACAATCACCCAGACAGCGAAGGCTGAATAAATAAACTTACTTTAAGATGCATCCCATAATCATCATCTTTCCCAGACGAGGTTCAATGGGCAGTTTGGCTAGAATGCGTCCCAGTGGAGTCAGCTCATCATTAGTGTCCAGAGCATCCAGCTCTGTGGAGCAAGACACTTGTGTTCGCTTTACACTTCATCATACTCTGAAAACAATTTCTGCAAACATATCAGAATGTGCACCTCTGAGTGTGTGTTCGGCTTCAATAACAGCATCCAAGGGAGGAGGCTCGATGGCTTTGGACAGGAATTGGCCGATGGCACCCAGTCTCAGCAGTTTAATGCTCAGGGCCACCTCATGCAGTGGAGTACGGAAGATCTCTGGGGTCATGTGGGTCTCTAGCCTGCAAGTCAATGCAAACGTAAACTCACTTCTGATTCGCATTTTTGAAGCCGACATTAAAATACACTGAAACAAGTAAAAGCTCACTTTTCGAAGCGAGCTTTGCTGCACAGGTGAAAACAGAAGCCAGGTCTGACTCTCCCGGCACGTCCCTTCCTCTGCTCGAGGTTAGTCTTGGAGGCCCATACGGTGGCGTAGTTTGTCATGTTGTTATGAGAGGTGAACAACTTTACTTTTTGCCTGTGTGACACATTTACATTAAACGGTGAGAAAAAAAACCCTCAAAGACCTCAAATGTGGATTATTTTCTAGCGTTGTGAAAAGCAGTCTAATGAATTGCTTACTTGCAGGAGTCAATGACGTAGACTACATCGTTGATGGTAATGCTGGTCTCCGCGATGTTGGTGGACAAAATGACCTGTGAGGTGATCGTAAATTCGTCAACGTTTCGAAATCATGTGGAAATTCATAACCGCACGAATAACCTACAGACCTTAGTGACATCATCAGGAACAGGCTCGAACACTCTCCTCTGTTCCTCTCTTGGGATTTGAGAGTGAAGGGGCAGGATTCTGTACTGACGACTACCTAAAAGAAAACCAAGACGAGAGGAATCGCAGGTGGTGTCAAAACATATGCACGAGTGAACTGAAGTTAGTGAGATCATGAAAGCCTAAAGTGAGTTCACCCCAAAGTGAAAATTCAGTGATCATTGAGTGCGTTTACATGCACAGTCTTACTCCGATTATGCTTAGTAATTAGCTGATAACAAGTAAGATTATGTAAACGCATACAACGTTTAACTTTTATCGGGGAAAGCTCATAAACGGCTTGACAAAAAGGTAGTTTTCTGCCGATTACTCCGATTTGCCACTGCATGTAAACGCCTTTACTGGTTTTCTCTGTTTTGTTCATGTGCGCATGTCTTACTGCGGAATAGTAAAAGTCCCAAACGGGAGTAATATAACACATAAAAGTCCGCTATCGAAACATGAAGTTGATGTAGAAATGTCAAAACGAAAAACTATTGCTGCATATGATGGTTCTTAGACTAGAGATATAAAAATACAGCTTCTGTTTTCCCGCGCATTTTTATTAACTTAACAGATTATCGACAATGACGTCGATGCACGCAAGAAACCCGGCAAGTCTCAAACTTCCAGGTAAACTCACTTTTCTGCGTAGCCGGTTCATTACTATGCATGTAAACACATGAATACATGATTTTTAAAAGCAGATTTTTCGTTTATTTTGTGCATGTTAAGGCACTCATTTCCTTACCCTCTCGTCGTTTCAAACCGGCTTGACTTTCTTTCTTCAGCGGAGCACAAAAGATATTTTCCAGAATGTTGGTGACCAAACAACGGCTCTACCTTTTGACTTGACAATACAAGTGAATGGGTACCACCGCTGTTTGGTCACAAACATTCTTTAAAATATCTTTTGTGTTCTGCAGAAAAACTAAAGTCAAACAGCAAGGGTGTGAGCTGATGACGACAGAATTTTCCTTTTTTGACTGAACTATCCCTTTACCGAAGTGTGGGCTCATCTCCAGATGTTTCTGCATGGAATAGATGAGATTCCAGCCTGGAAGGAAGACCAGCACAGCCCCGGCTACTTTCAACGTTTCGATGTACTTCAGCAAAGCCTCGATCAGCTCAAAGGGAGTTTCCTTCTCGTTCAGCTGAGCCATAGCCCGCTTAGTTTCAGGAGAATACTCAGGTCCACACATAACATTACAGTTGACCTGAACAAAAAACAGGACTGAGTACTTCAAGGTTGTAGCAGTTTTTGATGCTGCGAGGATTTTTTTTTTTTTAATGTGTGATCACATATACACACGATGCCTAAAAACGTATGTGCACAAGTACATCAATGATAACCTAAGCTGGATATATGCATCTCACTTAATAAAAAAAAACATCAGCACATACCTCCTCGTCTACTCCTCCATCCTCATCTTTATCTTTCCTCTTCCTATCCATCGGTGGCGGTATAAACTGGGTCATCTGAATGCAGTCCTCCAGAAAATACTCTGGGGGGGAAAATGAACAGGTTGTTAAACCGATCTCACTTTTTTATTTTAGTGGTTATATCAATATAATACAGTGCATTATGAAAACAGTGTTTACGCACCTTGTACAGCATGTGCACGTCCATGCACCTCAATGACAGGACAATTAAAGAAATATTCCCTAAACATAGTGGTGTCAATGGTGGCGGACATGAGGATGACGCGCACATCAGGGTAGGTCTGGATCACATCTCTTAACACCACCAATAAGAAATCAGACTGGAGAGACGATCAAATTGTGAGAAAATGATGACCAGTTATAAGACATAAAAACATTCCAGAGAAATCCGAATGACTCAAAACACCAGAGACTTACATTCAGGTCCCTCTCATGGATTTCATCCACAATCACATGACTGATGCCACGGATACCAGATTCCAGCTTCCTTAGCAACACCCCTGTAATAAACAGAAATAGCTTGTTTTCTGCCTTTGCCGCATTAAACAATTCTCTCAAAGATTAGGAAAGCGGTGGCACGTACCGACAGTGCAGAAGAGAATGCTGGCGTGAGGTCTGGGAAGCATCGACTCGAAACGCACGCTGTACCCACAGCTTTTCCCCACCTCTTCTGCTCTTTCAAAGGACACACGTTCCGACACGGACACGGCGCTGATGCGTCTCGGCTAACAGGATGAGCGTCAGAAGTTAGTCACGATGCAGATCTCCTCACTTGGACGGACAACACAAATCCCCTGCGGCGGTCTCACCTGAGTTACGACGATATTACAGTCAGATGCATTCCCTCTGTGGATGAACTCATCCAGTATGTACTGAGGGACTTGGGTGGTCTTTCCGCACCCGGTGGCTCCACGGATGATGACAACGGGGTTATTGTGAATGGCGGACATGATTTCTTTCTCAAAGTTCTTGACAGGCAGCTGACTTCTTTCACTTAGAATCTATTGCAGAAAGAACGTGCGTCTAGTTGAGTTCAGAAGACCAAGATTCAAATTCAAAACCGGCGATGGGGGTTTTAAGCTCACCGTCTGCAGATTCTTGTCCTGCTCCAGTTGATAGTTGAGTTCATTCAGCAGGTCCATGTTGATCTGTTCTGGTGTGCACTGAAAACCAGTCAGACATCAAAACATTAAAGCAATGCAAGCGATAGTGTAATGAGCAAGGTGCTCCACAAATGCTCAATTTAAACAGAAAACATTAGCGATAAAATGGTCATCTTAAGACTCACAAATGCCAGCGGTCCTTCATCAATGTTGCTGCTGGTCCAGGGGTTCCAGTTGATCTGCGGGGGAGACCACGGCACCACGCCTTCAGTGTTCTGCCTCTGTGAAGGCTCAAATTGTGCTAACTTCCCTTGAATCAGAGACACCGGAGTGTTGGGATCCTGCGGCTAAAAAGCAGGACACACGACAAGTTCTTTAATGCATCGCACGCTCAGCTTGTTATTATGAATGCTGAACGCACGCAGCCGTTCTGTCCATCCGGCACTTACAGGCGGAGGGATTTGGATTCCAAGTTCCTGCACAACTCCCATAAGCTGATGTGGCAGATCGTCGCTAAGGTTCACTTCGTAAACTTCCACCTGGCATGCCGGTAATGACAGCAGGAAAATAATGGAGTCAGCAACAAAACAGCACTTGAATATTTTTGGATTTGAACAGCTGTACTTACAGTTTCTCCATCTTTTTTCTTGGTCTGCCCTGTGTAGGCTTCAATGACTCCTAAATGGTACAGCTGACGGACCAGAGACAGCGCACAAGACTGGGCAGCAAGTTTTTTGGTAGAGCCGTGTTCACGAGCAACAACCTCTGAACAAGATAAAGGGTGGCGTTACGTCATCTACGGGTCATTATCTTAAAACCACCGGAACATCACCGAAGCAGTAATTTAATTATTAACACATTTGGGTAGACAAAAATGATCATGATAAACATTACCCTTCTGTACCTTACACAAAGCATACTTCTAACTAGGAACAAATCATTTTTGTATTTAATTGGTTTATTTGCTGAAATTCTCATTACCGCAACACGTCACAAAACTTGTGAGTGCATTGTTGTAAATAAAACAGATACAACTACAAAAAAACACAGAATATTGAGGTATGAAAAAATTGACTGATATTTAAATTAATAAGGGATTAAAAAAACGACTGATATTCTGTTAACACACACAAATATATTAACATTAACTTTGATTTTGTTTGGAGAAAAATACTAAATTTCTGTAGTTAAAACTGTACTATACTCTCGTCACATGGCTTTTCTGATAGGTAGTATTCCACATCTAAAAAATATGTTGTGTATAATTGTCTAATAAAATATATTTTATTAAAGTCTAAAGATGCATTACCAATCAAAACTGGCTTGGCATCATGGCTTCGCTTTTTCTATGGTATTCACAGTTTAGAAATGTTACGAAAATGAGATTTAAGAAAAAACTTTTTCCAAAATCGTGTGAAACTGTCAGTCAAAGTTGATTGAATGATGAAATTAATGATTTTAAACACATCATAAATGTTTGTTTTTAAGAAAATCATGTTCAATATCTTGAAACCAAGATTTCGTGAGAATCACCCTACATTTTCAAAATCAATTGTGATGCAGCTAGGATAAATATAATGCAAACGTAGCATTTGGACTTAGCATAAATGCACCTATGATTGCGCGAAAGTGAGTAAAGAACAGGGTTGAACTATTCCTTTAAGAAGACCCCTTTAAATTAAAACTTACTTCTTCCGAGTTGTCTTACAAAGATTGTCATCTCGGCAATAAAACTCCTAAAACAGAGCAAGATAGAAAATCAACATGTCCACACATGGGATTCCTCCCGCAGACATCTTCAGAAGATCAGAAATCATGTTAAATATAACACAAATGAAGGCATAACAAACTGACCTCTTCACGGATCAGCACAAGAGCAGAGGGGATGACCAGGTTTGTTTTCCTGCCAGACTTCAAAACTGGGAGTTATTTCCTCTCTATGTCATGAAGGCCTCAACCCCTGATGGACGAGTGACACCAGAAATCACAACCAGACATTAATATTCCTCTCCCGCCTCCAATTCGACCAATCACAGACTTCACCATGCGACTTCTTAGTGCAGCCTAAGACATGTCACATGTTTGTCCCCATGTAAGGTTGGGATTTCTGGCATCTCTGTTGTCCTCCCTTTGTTCTTTATATACTGAATTTGTGAATCTCAAAACACGTCCAGATCACATTTCCTAGATTACCCTAAAAGAACCATTTCTATTCCCAATGGTATAAATATAACTGTGACACAACAGTTATAGTTTTTCATTAACATTTTTGGATGAAATATGATCCGGATAGTTCTTGACAAGTTAAGCGAGATTCACATCGTATATGGCATTGTTGATCTTCTAAGGAACCCTTCAGGTGGAGGTCTTTTCTTTACATGTTCTGAGATCTCCCGGAGGTTAGATGCACATCAAGGAGTTCTCTCTTTTGCTCTCATTGCTTCAGTCCAGCAGAAAAACAAACCCTCAATTTATACTGTATATATATATATATACACCTTACGCAGGTGAAAAAGGACCGAATGAAAGCTTATCGGATGAAAACAAACATGTTGTAGTAAAGGGATTTATTTGATGGGACCGTCCTCACCTGTTGTGATCAGGTCCCACTTGACTATACTTGTAGTCTGTTTGGTTTTTCTCTTTCTGAAAAAACTGGTTCAGACGGGCCTTTGCATTATCCAGGGTCCAGTTCCCATGAAGTCCGGCATTCAGATCGACCTCTTCCGATTCAAAGGTCTAGTGGATGAAAATGGAGTCAACTAATTTCTGAATGCTGATCTTAAAGAGCAAACTCTGATGAAAGTGAGGACCTACCGCTTTGTCATCCTGTTCTTCCTTTTTAGAGTAATACTGCTGCAGATTGGCTCCTCGCTCCCATTGGGCATTGTTGAAGCCGGAGTATCCCAAACCTGTGACCCCTGGGACGGGTGCAGAACCCTGAGGATCTAATACACAAAGAATATCAGCTTTACAGTCATTATTTCACAGTCACCCACGCTATATTTTAAAACTGGCAAAATATAACTTGAATACCACATATATCGTTACAGTTATGTCGCACGCACCATTCGATTGACCTGCTTCAACCTTCACAGCCAGATGTGGAGGCAGTGGACAACTGGACGGAAGATTTCCAAACCCACCATCTTCATTTCCTCCGTTTCCTCCATCAGGTACACACACCTGTACACAAAACATTCAGTGACGTCATTGCTAAACCAAACAAACTAAACTACGTTTACACATATAAACTATTGTACTGACCCCCAAAGAGGGAACTTCACTGGCATGTATCTCTTTCGTCCGGACAAGATAATTGACAAAATCTCTCGCAGCATTGGTCTGAGCATCCTTCTTGCTGGTGGAGTTTCCCATGCCGATATAACTGTAACCCTCAACACGCACCTTGAAAGAAAACACGCCATTATTATGTAGTCCAGCTACAAGAAACACAACCTCGATATAATCTCACCAGTCAATTTAACGTGATTTGTTGCCTTACCTCACACATGAACTTTTGCCTGTTTTTATTTCCAGCTGCGCGGATGTCATAGTTTGGCGTCATCTTTTTTTTCCCACACCAGACATACAGAAAGTTTTTAATGTCCGCCATGGCTAAAGGCCTGCACGTAAATAATGTTACGATTAAAAATCACTTATAGACATATAACAGACCTATATAACAACTTTACGATTACGTGCTCGTGCTGGCTAAAACACACACGTAAATATGTGACGTTAGTAGCTCAATGAATAACTTGCTAACGCTAATGCTAGTTAGTAGTATAAGAAGCGACCGGAGGGTCATATACACTAAGTAATATACATATACAGACACAACGCATTGGTCATTTACACCATACATACCTGATAACAAGCCTTTTTTTTGCAAAAACAATTATATAATTCACAGAAACGCGTACGTTGGACAATACTTTCCGTAAAACTGCGCACGCGCACTACAAACCCGGAAGTAGTTCACTTTTTGCCCAAAGCCCCCCCCCTTAGAAAGTCCAACAACACCTCGGAGCTGGGATATTTCCCACCGCTAATCCACAAGTAACGTCATTTAGTGACATTACAAGTATTTCATAAAAGTAAAAAATTAATGTTACTGATAATTTAGTAATATTAAAGCTTTTTTTGACATATTAAGTATTTATTAACATTTTAAAGAGCGAACGGATATTTCCTAAATCCGGCTTGTCTTGAACGGATCAAGTTTTCCACAAACAAGCTTTACTTGAGTGGACTTATATAGTAATAATTTATCCCTCTATAAATGTAGTTGTATATATTTACACAAGGGTTAAAAACAACGTATTTCGCGGAATTATCTGGGCTAAAAGCTGCTCAGTAAGGGTGATTTTCTATACGATCATTCTGAATTTGTTTATATTTATTATAACTTGAGACGCAAATCCAAAGGAGATTTTAAGGTATTGGAATTTAACAATAATTATTCTTTAAAAAACAAAATATTTTATTCCTTGGACCAAGTTGTAAAGGATTTTGCAAGTTTAGGGCTATTGATCTGGAACCAATACCGTTTTTTTTCTTTATTGTAGGCTACTGAAAAGCTAAAGAGGCAGCTGAATGTCTATTAGATTATTATTTTAACAAGTACACTAATCAAGAGCAAAATAAAAATTATAATATCTGTGTATTATGCTATAGCATTGTTTTTCACTCAGAAAAGTTGAGTTGTGTTTACATGAGAGACATTTTTCAGGAGCATCACTGATAATAGTGTCAAGGTATCCTTACAAACAGTAATTAAAAAAAACACTTTATTTAAATTATTTTATGGCGCCAGAAATAAAACACAATAAAAATATGTCTGTGTGTATAGTACATGTTGTATTTTTGACCAGTTTTATTACGTTTTAATTTTTGTTTCTGAAATCCACTGTTCTGCTGGGATCAGTATAATCCTGATTTTGTCTCAAACATAGGCCTATCCCAAACTCACTAGAAGGTTTTAAACAACACAGACTGACGATTTGATCCAGATCAAAACTTAGATTGGATTGTGTGATCTAATCCAAATTCACAATCCATTTTTTGCTTTTGAACATTTTTAAGATTGATCCAATCCGGTAGACGAAATCCAATCAGATTACTTTTGAACAACTGGCCCCCAAGTGTAAAAATATTTCCTTATGCTCTTTACACTTGCAGTTACAAATTCTTTGTTTAAAAATATTTTGATTAAAGTAATATTTGGATGACTCTTCATAAGTATTGCATCTCAGATAAAGTGAAAGATGTTTTCATATAAAATGTTGCATCAAGTTTACTATAAATCATTTATTTTAGCAGTGTTGTAAGAAGCACATATTCAGTTTAGAACTTAATAATTACAGATAGCTTTGTTTTCTGTTTATTTTGTTAAAGCTGATGTTATGCTAAAATGCTATTCGTTTGATGGTGATAATAATCTGATTTTATTTGAATTAATTATTATAATTACCCTTATTTCATTTTCAAGTTAAATGGAATAAAATAGTTTTTAAAATTAATTTGGAAACAATATAAAAAGTAAAAAATAAAAGCTAAAAAACTATTAAGCGTCTTAATAGCACAAGCTTTTTTACGTATACATTTCTTTGTCATTTGATTTTTTCCTTTTCTTATAAACTTTTCATGAAATTATCTTCCAGCAGGTGGCGCTCTTAAAATTCACAAAAAACACATTAACTTTTTCCATCAATAAAAACATTAGTGCACTATAAGTATTTTGTTGAAATTATAGTTCAAGATGTTTTTTTTTCACCAACAAACCTAAATTTACCTCCTCAAATCGAATTTACTTTCTAAGTTTACCTCCATACTGGGCGTTTACTGTATCAGTTGACATCCAAAAATGATGTTAATCGTTTTTAAATTGTCTTCCATAATAGTGATCTCTGTTTTTATCAAAATGCTATACCAAGACAGTGTAAGAATAAAAGCGAACATGTAGTTTCAGACCACACATGACAACATGATCGATGAGGCCACAATCTATTTTATTCATTGCTTCTGAATGTGTCTGAACTTTGCAAATATATCATCGGAACAGCAAACATTGTGGAGACCTTGATGCTCATATGAACAGATTGAGAAAATGACAACTTTTAACAGAAGTCACTGAAAAACAATAGATGATGAGAAGGAGGGCAGTGAGGCTGTGTAGAACAAGAGAGGGCAGTGAGACAGAGATCGGTGATATCACAGCAATCTGGTCTGATACATAAAACAGAAATGTTGAGTTAAAGTGACAGTCCTCTAGATGATGCAGCAAATATCCAAATACAAAGAATCTGTTCAATGTAATCAACCCACTGCTTTGTTCTGCCCTCTTATTTTGTGTAGTATTAAAGACCATGTCGTACTTTCGTGAATATTATGCTGAGGGTCCTTTGTAACTAAACTGTGGCTGCTTTAGTCTTTTTAGTTAAAAGTCAGTCATTTCAGCCATAACCACCTTTTACAAGATGATAACATAAAATAATAAAAAAATATAGAAAAAGTGTGTTAGAAAACTGAGTGCATAAACTTGCCTTTCAATCTCATGTCTTTGCCTGTCAGGTTCTGCTACTCGAGGACATTTACAACTATGACCAACGATACCTATGTGCTTTTCTTCATAGTTTCTTTTAAAACATTTCTATTTATGATATGTACATCTCCTTCATATATCTTAGGCAATAGTTAAAAATCTTTTCGTAATCTTAAATCCGCATTTAAGCGTAAATCAGTATTAAAAAAAAAAACACAAACTCACTGACGCGGAACTCTGCGCTCAACTCTCAAAACACTCCTCTCAGCAGTAGCATTTCTGTACATAACCAAACATTAGATAACGTGTATATACATTAATAACCAAACATTTCTTGCGATTGCATGTATACAGTAGTCAGTCAATTTAGCCGCCAGCTACGTATGTGATCTGGGTGCCCGGTCCATCTCGAAGCGGACCAATCAGAGTCAGTGATCCGTCCTGGAGCGTCACGTTCATGATCACCAATCAGCAACTGCTGTTCTTGAACTCTCCATTTTCAGTGATGGACAGTTTTGTAGGGTTGGTGGGCGACAGGCCGTTGCGGAGGTTGTGCATGCTGTAGCGCTCTTTAACCTGAGTGAGGGCACTCATGAGTCGAGAGTTAGCTGCATCCAGGGAGCTTATCCTCTTCTCCTGCAAGAGATGGAGACAAAGAGACATCAACATTTGCAGACAAAGTTCGACACAAGAGGTGTTAGTGGATCTTTATAGAAAAAGTATACAGGTATGTACATTTTCCCCAGTATGTAGTCTATCTTCATTTTAATACGAAGATAATGAATAACAGATGACATGAATGGCACCCATTGTGCTAGTCTCACAGTAGTCAAGCAAGCGAATCATAATGGGTGCTATAAAAACAAGAGCAAGTCTGAGGAAAGGAATTAAAGCTAGTAAATGGTGACTGAAACCCAGCACAAACAACTTAAACAGAACTAAAGTAATAGCAAGACCTTTATAAAAAGTGGAAATCTGTGTCCGCACACCTACTAGGGAGCTGGGAGTGAGGCAGCATGAGGAATGAACAAGTGACCAGGCAAAAAAATGAAGAGGAAAGGTTCAAAAGCAGCCAAAAGCTACAGCAGAGCTCACAGATACCAGGTACTGAATGTGCTAGGAGCGCTCCCTATCAACACACATTCCTCAAACAGCACTTTATCACGCTTTTTAATCTTCGTAAAAAGAAGAGCACAAATGTTCATTAATCCCGAAAAGAACGTCGAAAATATTATCAAACAGGCCTATAATGTTGTGATCAAACTGGACTTTCAGAAGAAGACGTTTTATGCAGAGAACTGTGTATAGGGGTATCAGCCAGAAAAAAGTTGATAAAAACACTGAGTTTGTATATTTACACACTATGTATTCCGAAGTATTTGCATTGCCGTTTTCGTTATTTTAAAGCTGTATCGCACAAAAATTTATATTTGTGATTTTATTTCGAGCATTTCCTCCAACTAGAAAGGTCATGCTGTGGTCACATGACACAAATTGCACGTCAGAGTTGATCAAACTTGACCTTTGGAATTGCGTTTAGGTCTAATGCATTCGCATACGTATGAATGGAAGTTGATAGAACGATGTCTTGTGTGACTGCGGCATAAAAGTTCTTTTGCAAACATGTATAGACTGCCGTAAGTATCAAAACATAGCAAACGTGCACATCACAATGTTGTGTAATGAAAGTAACGAATAATATATGTTGGTTATATACATTTTAGTCTAGAATTATACTGTAATCAAATTGAAAATGATTTATGAACGAAGCATTACTATATTGCGATATTGCATTTTTCTTCAAAATCAAGCAGCCATTTAACAGTGTAGTTTCTGCAACACTAGTTGTCCCAAATGTTGTTGCAAAATTGTGTTGTTTTATAAATGTTTTAATCTTAGTTCATGTTAAGCCTTCAATCTGTAACATTATTTAATGCACAATGAACTAACATAAATGTATTGACATTATGCTGAAAACGATGTTGTTCACTGTTAGTTTATGTTAGTCATTGCATTTAATAACATGACAGATACAACCTTATTGTAAGTATTTATAATATTTGTGTCCCTATACATGACTTGGGTCACTTCTTTACTCTTCATCTATAGACATTTTTGTATTTTGTTTACAAGACGGATTCACAACGGCCTTACAAGTGGTCTCTGCACACTGAACTCAAATAGCATCCTGCAATTTACAATCAAAACTATAATGCTACGTCTCTTTCTTTGTTGTTCTGTCTGTCATAACGGCTTAGAGGACTGAGTGTTGCGCAGGTTCAGGCCAGGCATGGGTGTTGGATTGCGGTTACACAAGCCTAGCTGCTCTGCAGGAGCTTGTACTTGCCTGCTGGTATTACCTCAGTTCCATTAGAGACCTGGAATTCAGTAGGACACAGTGACAATGAGCCAGTCAGCAGCCTGTTTGCTTTAATACCATCTGAGCTTTAGCAGGGAGCACATGGCACACCACTGTGCAGCACACACAGGCCTTTACCTCACACACAAATAAACACTTCACGGTCCAAAGTAGATCCTCAAACAAATGAAGACAGGTATGACATGGCTACTACAGAAGTACACACACATATATCAGCAGGCATTGAACAGGTTGGTTAGTTCGGTTATTTACCGTACCTGTGCATCAATGATCTTCTGTTTGGCGTCGATGACCGCCTGCATTTCTGCATGATCTCTCTTCAATTCTTCCTCCACTGCCATCAGCCTATCAACAGACGGATATTGATGGTCAGATTTCATATGGTTTACAATTAGAACTGAATTAGGCAAACAATCCAGCAGTTTTTACACTTTGCGATATTACTGAAAAAGTAAATAATGATTTTGATTCATTTATTGATAATTATGTTGCAAATTGTAGTACACTTAAGTAATCTACATAGAAGAAGTTTTTGATCACACTCTTACCTGCAGATAATACTCTTCATCTGACTGTCTTTCTCTTCCTGTTGTCTCCGCAGACGGTCTTCGCTGTCTTCCAGTCGGCTCTTGTATTCCATAAGCAGCTTCTGCATCTGCTGTTCCTGGGCCAGCAGTCGTCTCTCATACTCCTCCAGTCGTCGACTAGATGCCCGCAGACGCTCCTTTAGCTTTGAGATCTCCTGTTCATACTGAGGTGAAAAGCAGAACATATAAAACCTCTCACAGAGTATGTGAGATTGATCGGTACATGCATTTTTTTTCTACCTGCCATCACTTGTGCATGGTCGAGCATTCTTGACATTTTTTGTAACTAATGCTAAACGTAATTTTTTTCCGTATCTATGGCATTATTCCAAAATGTATCATGTACGTTAGAATTGTATGTTATATACACTACCACTCAAAAAATTTATAACACTTCATCACTAACTTATTCATATTTTTTTCACATTTTAGAAAAATAGTAAGCAAAGGGAACTATGAGAATGAGGTTTTATTTGATTTTGATCTTTAAGGTTTTACAAAAGTGTTCTAAAACTTGACTGGTCGCCTACATAGAGCCTCATATATACTTTTATGTGTGCTTATTGTGTGTGCTTATTATCTGTTATCACTATTAATACGTAAAACATACAATAGATTGTCGTACAAGCGATTATTTTTACAGAAATCATTGTTAATGTACAATGTGACATTCGATATTTTCGACATTCTGATTCTTTGATTTTTACCCCTATTTTGATATTTGATTTTCTGATATATTTTATGTTTTAACCATTTGCATGGTTTGTACAGCCAATGTACTATATATTTCATACACAATGTAATTTTTTTGCCAGTATTTCACTTTCCTGTATCTACTGTAGATCTGATCTGATACAATGCACGTCACATGCGTTGTTAATTCAGGTGTAAAAAATCAACAGCCGATTCACACATTCTCCGTGTGCAGTGCTTTTGCAGTGCATATTTTTTCAAGTTCCCATATTAACGGATGAGATCATTCACACAGGCGCGGATGCGTTGCTGTCCGTCCGTTGCAGATCCGGTGCTGTACACCAGTGCAGCGATTGTTTCCGCATCGAGTCTATTTTTGCTGTACAGCAGACTGTTTTAAAGTGATAGCACAAGTGTCATGCTCAAAATGAACACGAATTGACACAGAAATGCAGTAATTTCACCATAAATGCATACAAATGAAGTTTCCTGCTTTTATTTATTTATGTTATCTGTTAAATTAAGCAATAAAAGCAGATTAACATGTTGTGTAGTACAAATATCCTACAGTGTTTATATTGCGTGAGGAAGGTGGTCTAGAAAATACAAGCCTGCAGCACGATGGATAACAGGCAGCTAATTATTGAAGTAGAGAATTAAAAAGTGATTTATGACCCCCAGGACTGTTTGGAAAGACCTGAAGTTATTTTGAAACTCTTTTAATAGGCTAGGCTAATATAACTTCACGCAAGCATCAAGTGATTTGAAGGACCATCCTAACATCAAAACTACAGATAAAATATCATTTAAAAAGTACTTTCTTGTGTTTAGTCCTGAAAAGGTTTATAATTTCATTTCTGTGTTACATACTTGTACCTATACTTAATTCAAAGTCATGTTTTTTAATCTGGATACACCATGGAAGTTTACAGTGGATACAGTTATATCTGTCTGTCTGTCTGTCTGTCTGTCTATCTATCTATCACTCAATGATGAAAATAGCGCGATTCATAAACCCTTTTAAAAAACGTATGTTTCGATTAATCATATATCCGAAATACCCATTGTTGACTGAAACACACAGAAGACGCGGAACCCTAACGCGCTACAACGTAGTATGTGTGGAAGCACAATGATGCAAGATGGATCTGTACTGCATACGTGTTGCTCTACGCACCGCATACCCACTGCACACGGAGTATGTAAAAATCTGGCGTAGGCAAGAATCGTAATTATTGTTTGTCTCTTTGTGTACCTTTTCTATGTGTTTGGCATCTTCCTTGCTAGGGCCTCCCTCTTCTTCATCCTCAAACTGTCCATTATTCAAGACCCAAGCTGCCGTTCTCTCCACTGGGGACATGGTGACAGATTCCACAGGGGACTGAACCTGAACAATTCCAAAACACACGAAAAAATTATTGCGGGCTTAAACGATTCCTGCAAATTGAAACTTTGCTTCCAAGAGTGTACTTCGTCTTTACCTGTTTGTTGACTCGCCCTCCAGGTACTGAGCTGTCTTTAGAGCACGTGGACTGCTGTTTAGACCTCTCGTCACTCTGCTGCATGGGTTCGGTGTTGATGCTGCTGGTACTGCGGAGGGAGGTGCTGTGAGGGAGAGACCTAGGCGTTTTCACTCCTGCGTTACCCGCCACAAGCCCCACTGCTCGACTCTGCTGCTCCACCTTCACGATATGCGCCGTGCCCGTGCAACTCTGCCTCGGCACCGCCACCACCTGAGCTCCCGAGTGCGAGTCCACCAGGGGTGGGTGCCAGCGGGCTGTGGGAGGAGGAGTCTCCTGCCCCTGGATGTTTTTGCGGCTTAGCTCCTCCTCCACGCTGCTGGAGGAGGGCATCCTAGCCCTGGGTGTGGCTCCCCGTGCGCCTGACGCGCAGGGGCTTCCGCTGCGAGAGCTGACCGTGCTCAGGTTCTCCGAGCTAGAGTCCGGCTGCAGGGACTGGACAGAGTGCGTAGACTGGGTCGAGTGCGTGGACTGCGCGTGCAGGTTGCTGAGGTGGTAAACAGGGTTCTGAAAAGACAGCGGCTGTAAGCTACGCTGTTGACTGAGGGAGGGGGGGAGCGGACGGCGCACCTGGGGAGCACTCTGTGGCAAGTTGTCCTTGAGCTGGGGGACTTTTGGATAGACAGGGGGCTGGTGATGATGTGGAGGAGGAGGGAGAGGGCCGATGGAGGCCTGAGAGCCCACCCGCCCTAACCTTGGTGGGGCTGGAACTGGATGGCCCTGTGCAAGGTAAGAGTCCTGGAGGTCCATTAAAGATACACTGCGTCCGTTTGGAAGAGGAATGTCTCTCTCCTCTTTGTCAGAAAAGCTCATGCTGTGCGTAGAAGATTGCTGACCCAATAAAGGGTGCTTCCCTCGGGCTAAGGCCTCCATGTGCTCCTGAACAGGGGATCTGATGCTTCTCATTTCACTGAGGAATGAGAAAATGCTGTAAGAAGGCTGACATCACACATACTTACAAGTGTATATTTAATAGCGTAATGGGTCTCCATTGTTACTTGCTACAATGTGACTTGTAGATACATTAGTTGTCAAAAACAATTTTTCTTTATTTGTTGATTTTTATGATTTGATCCAGGAAAAAAGATGCAGGAGTGAGTTTTAAGCCCATATTGATTTGACCACTATCAAAATTACAAATTCTAAATTCTGTCAATATATGACAGTGAATCCTTCCTCCCCTCTTATTCCTTACAGGCAAAAGTAAAACATGGAATATAATAAAACATTTCTAAAGGTTCGTCCTACCTGTCTGCTGGGTCTTCGAATATTCTCTGCAGTCCTGAGGACACACTTCCACTAATGTCATGTGCAGAGCTGTGGTCCTGGAACCGCCTGAGGTGCTGCTGAAGGGGGGCGGGGCTGGACAGCGAGCGGGTGATATCGCCAAGGATACGCGGCAGGGGCCCCAGTTTGGCCACCGTCGCCTGCAGGAAGGAATTGTCACCCTGGGTTGGCGCGTTACCATGGTTACCACATTACGGAGCACAGAGGGCAACCGCACAGAGCCCGAGAGTTTGAGGGTGCAGATGGCAGATTGGTGGGTTGGCAGGAGGATTGGATTTTGGTTGGTCGAATAGAAGGCACCATAATGCATTGGTGGTAGGACAGCGTAACCATGGAGACACAGTGTGTCGTACAGGAAAGGGTGGAATGGATAGTGGCATGGGTAAACAGAGGAGAAAACAAAAGGAAAAGTCAAATTGGGGATAAATGAAAGAAAACCAAACACATGCTTCTACAAACGACGAAAGCCATTCCAAAACAACAAACGAAAACAAACAAGTCCAACGCAGGGCATGCATCAAAGTCCAACGACAACAGAAGGTTATGTCTGGGACTAGTTAAAAGAAAGGCTGTGATGAAACGAAAACGTTATGCGGGGAGGTTTTAATTGCAGTCAAAACAAAACCATGCTGCAGACTCAACAGTTCAGCGAGAGTTAGAGGGCAGGGCATGTGGGAATGTGTGAATGTGCCAATGCCATCCAACAAACTGCTATCATTTCAACAGAGTTAAAACGTACACGGACGTTAACCTTGAAAACACCTTTAAGCAATGATGTCATAACACTGCAAACAAACGCAAAGCCTTTTTGGTCACGCACTGTTTAACAGTAATGCAGTCGGGTTGGCGATTACACTTAAGTCCGGTGCAACCTCACATTGTTTAGTGGAGACAAAAGCATTACTGACATTAAGCACACAGCTCAACATGAGACACAACGTGCTTGATTTTAAAGTGGCCTTGGCGTTCCTTACAAACACAAAGACCTTTGGTTTACATTACATCTGTGTGCTCATTTTCCCCTAAGAAACCTACAGAGTTGAATTTGTTTCTATTTAGAAGTGTATACAATGTCCTGCTTTAAATAGACTAAACCCTTATGCTCATGTAGATGCAGACTTTATGCAGTAGCATGTTTGGAATGAGGTATTGTTGCAATGAAATCAATTGGAATGAGTCAAAGAGAGGGATTTCAGTACCTTGTCTAGTTGAGACACCACATCCCACAATAGCGAGTGGAGGACAGAAAGCTCGCGGCCCAGGTCGATGTAGCCCTCAAATCCTGGAGTGTTGGAGATGGTCTCGAGGTTGGAGATCTCCAGAAGGAAACGGGTCATACCGGCCCACTCGTGCTCCAAAAAGTCGTTCATGAAGGCCATGTACTCCTCTTTGTTCCCGAATCTGATTTAACAGAGAATGAAAAAATGCAAGAGAAACTGTATGAGAGTTTTTACAAAGACTGTACACGCAAGTTTCTAAATATTTAAGCCAGTTTTTCAGTATTTAGTATCAAACAGAATATAAGAATAATTTTTGGTCATTAAAAAAAAGTACAATAATGACCTAAGCATTAAGATTTATAATTCGTGGATAGGTTAATAATATTTTTGTTAAAGGTGCAATCCTTTTTGGACTCAATTTCTTATTTTTTGTATATTTTTAACAGAGACATGACAGATTGCAGCTTTATCAGTTTAAATATATTATATGAAAGAAACGTCACAATCTACATTTAGTCTCATGACATAAATTAACAATTTACCATCCTTGGGTGTGTTATTGTGAGTACATGAATAAAAATGTGCTTATTAAATTATTTTCCATAAGAAAATACAATTTCCATAAGCAACACAATACATGACATAAGTAAACATCTTCAGTACTAATAAAGGAATAGAAAATAAAACTGCTGAATAATTCACGTTTATGCAGATATTTCTCTTTTTTTTTAATGTACTACGTTGTTCAAATGAACAACTGACATACTTAGCAAAGTTAGCGAGGTTCTGGATGACTTTGGCGATGAGGGTGAGTGTTCGTGAGGTGCGGTCGTCGGGGTATTCCTGCATGAGACTGAAGAGCGATGGGGACATGATGGCAGGACACAGGAAGCGCAGGAAGAGAGACGCGCTGATCAGACGCTGACTGATGTCCTGCTTCCCTCGAGCGTGACACTGCTGCTTCCACGAGGCGAACACCTCTTTCAGTTCCCGGGGAAACACGCTGAGTAGAGCGCAGCGGTAGGTTAGCCACGAACTAATGCAATTGGATGATGTGCGTGGATCGCTTGGAGTGTATTTACCAGTAAGAGTTGATGATCTTGCAGAAGGCGAGCTCACAGCACATCTTCAGGTTACTCTGGTGTTCCGGCAACTCACTGTTAGTGCACTTAGCAGGGTCCACCTCGCAGTTTTCATCTGACTCGTACAGTGCTTTAATAAACTCTCCTAAAAACCAGAGCGCATGAGTATGGTCTTAGTGGTGGGTTAACTCACAAATGCAAACTTCAAGTCATATCAGGACATGATTTAACATACCTAATGCATCATGAAGGTACTTCTGTCCCACCAATTTGAGGTATTCTTCTATGGCTTTGGTGGCTAGCGTGTTCTCCCGAAAGATGAGCACCTCATGATCGGCACAACGATCCACCTCTGATATCACCAGATCCGTCAGGAAATCCTAACAAAAATCATTGTTTGGTCAGTCAGTAACACTCAAGAATTCAGCCATAACACTAAACAAATATTGAAGAAAGCCACTGGCAAATGCACTGACGCATGCAAGCAAACATCAATGATTTAAGGACAGCTCCATAAAGTGCATAAGGTTTATTTGAGGCAAACCGGCATCGTACCTTTGCCCTCCCTGTGCTCTGTAATATGTGCACCAGCGCGCTGGCCATCTCCTCTTTGTTCTTGACGCTGATGACGGGCTCCAGCACCGAGCACAGCATGGTGTAGTTATTGGTCACAAACTCTGCAAACTCCTTATACTGCTCCATGGGCAGGATAGAGATGGTCTGAAAGCGAGACTTGATGCGAATGGATGGACCTCCGCCTTTGCTTTTGCTGGTGGTGGGGGTGCTGACCGGATACCACTTCTCCACAAACTGCCGTCCCATCACCCCCGGCACGGGGATGTTCACCAGGCCCACGTAGTTGTTCTTGTCCTTCTTCTTCTTCTTGTCCACATCACGGTATATGTGCACAGTGATGCTTTTGACGGCAGGAAAGCCGGAAAACTCAAAGTGTTCCCCCCAGAACAGGCAGTCGGAGCGGGTTTTGCTGGTGGTGCGGGCGTACAGCATGTCGTCCAGACACAGCTCGCAGAAATACCGTTTCTTCGGCGGCAGGTCTTTGGCCTCGATGATCCACAGGCGAAGGACGTTTTCGGCTCGCCGACAGTTGTCCTGGTGACGGGATGGCAACGGTTAAGCATTGTGGCATGTGTAAATCAAACACTGAAGAGAAAATGTCTTCAAAACAGAGAAAAATGACAGTCACCTTATTGGGCTGAATGGTTCTTTTGAGGTTCTCCATCCATTTGTCCCGTTCGGCTGCAGATGAACAGCTGAAGCATTTACTTCCACCCGAGTATGCCACCTGCATGAGGAGAAATTCAGCACATTTAGTAAGATAAGAAAATTTCTGCCACTTTAACAAATACAGTAGCATTATTGTCATCCTCCACATTGTTGGCAAATGGACAAAATAATGTTTTTTATTTACTGCACATAATACAGTTTATTGATTTGCGATTTGTTTCAAAGCTGTTACAATAAATTGAAAAGTAAAAACAAACATAAAATTAGGAAATATACACAATACTTAAAATGCATGGTGGTATTAATAATATTGTATATTTTGTAAATAACTTTATAAAATAAAAAAGGTTAAGGAATATAAAAGTTACTTGAACAATAAAAAACAGCTATTGGTCATGTTTTTTAGGAGATTTATTTTTAGACGATACATTTATTTATTATTAGATATGTTTATTATTAGATAATAAATACTAAATAACATGATAAAATGACCATTTATTAGCGGATTCTTCGGTCTTGAAGTTTACGTTGCATTTTCTCAAAAGTTCTTTAACAAGGAAGAGAAATAAATACAAATTGTACCTCGAAGCAAAAGTCCTGTCCCAGAATGCTGCTGTGTAGTGGTTTAATATAGATGTCCTCCTCCATGCTTAGATCCAGAGCTTCAACAGCGCTGCCCGGATTCAGCAAAGACTCATGGGAACATGACTCCTTCAATTTGGGCAGGCCTCTCGATCTACAGCGACATGTGCACAAAACAGCAAACATTTACAGACTCACTTTAACTCAATTACTCAAGAATCATACGTCACTGGATGAGCCAGATCTGTGTCATTTTGTAATAATTACATCCTCCTCTCCTACTGCGATATTTTATTCTCCTTCATTTCTGGGTACACTATGTCATCACATTTGACATTCATGCAGACCAGAACCATGACTAAAACAAATCTTTGAGCGGAGGCTATTAAAGAAAGACATTCAATTTGCACATGATTCCGTCCTGCTATGAACCCAAGGCTGCGAAAAGGGATGATTAAAAAGCGCGACCACAGGGAGGCAGTCAAATGTAGAAAATAATGAGATTCGAGACACAAAAACAGTCAAACCACCGTTTTCTCATCTACAAACCCAACACTCACTAACACTACTTTAGTTAAGCCAATGCAGTTTTTAACATGCAAAAATACACTCCAGAATTTCATTGTTTGCAGAAAGACACTTTATACCTACGAAAAACAACTAAAGATCCACTTGAAGGAGTATCCCAGGAGCATATCTGACAACAAACGACGGTTTAAAGTATTTCACTTCATTCTCGATTCCAGAGATGCTCCGTTAAAGCTCAGGTGAGGCTGAAGCAGATCCCAGGAAGCTGGAACTTACTGATAAACAAGAAAGTGGGCCGGCCAATCCAAAGTCCCTGTGGGAACGTTACCATGGGGACCGTCCTAGAGGAGCTCGGGATGAGTTGACTACACAAACATCTCACACCTGCACAACATCCGCACAATGATGTTTCTCACGAGGTCAGGTTTTGTGTCAAACGGGGACATATTAAGCCCTTTTTTACAAACATTAATGCGCAACGTCCTATTCAACTTACTAAAAGCAAACACTTAATTCCTAAGACACATTTCTACAGTTCTGTCTAGACGGGGTGTGTGCGTCATATGAATGTCTCATTGCACAAACGCAAACAACCTGCAGTAAGTTTTAGATCTGTTGGCGAGCCGGTTGGTCGGGAACATCCAGAGGCTGAGACACATCCAGAAATTGATTGTTTTTATTTTTCGAAACATGTTTGGGTACTTTAAGCCACTTAGTAATTTCCTGAAAAAACACAACAAACCTGTACAGTAATATGATCTGCTCCTGAAACCAAACCCAAAGGTTGAACCTGAACCCAACCTTAAACTCAACTTCTGTCTTAAAACCTCCCAATCTAAAAATATTCTGTACACAGTTTAACTCTCAAAGTATAACTCTCTATAGCATATGAGCTAGATGGATCAATGACAATGAGTGTTTTACAGCAGACTGATGTAAAGATAGACCGCATTCTCAAAGCACTTTTCAATATTAGTATGTAACACAACGGACATCTGACCCCACAACTTGGACTGCAGAGGAACATACGAGCTCTGAACATTCAATGGTTACAACTCCACCATGAATGCTGGACCAGTCTTTTCATTCAAACAAAAAACGAGACGTGATTATACTACATCACAGGTCAATAACTTCAAAGTCCCTAATGGGCTATTTACACCCTTAAAGTTCAAATGTGTTCTCAGTTTCTACAGCTTGACATTTAAGCCAAGAATGCCCAAAAGCGAGGTTTGGTTAGCTGGCGGCTCATGGCTCTTATAAATAAAAAAAATCTTAAATTCATTCATTTATAAGGAAGGACACATTAAGAATAAGTGAGGGTAAATAGTAAGAGAGAATTATGGTTTTCAGAGACTCTTCAAAACACACATCTTCCACATCATCTGTGACAGATACACCAGCAATGACACACGAGCCGTCTTCATCCACCAACACGAACAGAAGGGTGGAAACGCAATTCGTGCTTCATAATCACTGAGAACAAGACCTAATAATTCACTTTTAATTCAGACCTGTGAGACATTTATTGTGTTCTTATAAAACCAGTGACTTTCCCTTTTGCCATTAACAGCCCCACTTTATCTTTATAATAACAGAATATTAAGCGCGTGCACACCCAGCTGCAGTATTGCATGGAGCTCAATCAAAAGCAAACCCAATAAAGCAAAACATCCATGTGAATCCGTCCATTATAATGATTTTTCATTGGGCAGATAAGTGCTGTCCTCTAGGGGGCAGCGAAAAGCAAAGTTACTCATTCTTTTCCACACAGTAATGTAGTATTTCAAAATGTTATTTTCAGGTTTTTCCAAGTAGCAGCCCTTCGTTAGTGATCTGCACACACTGGATAATCTCTCAACTGACTTCATGACGTCACCGCTGGGATGCCTAGAACAGTTATAAAGGAGTTCCAATGCATGCTGGGAACTTGTTGGCTGCTTTGACCACAAAACTAATTTCAAGCATTTAGGCACAAGCATTTCCGATGATCATAGAAAACCTTTTTTAGTCAAGTGTGTTGACACTACACCGCCAAAGGTTTCCCAATAACAATATTATTTGGGTATCTACAGAATTGGCCTAAAAGTGCTATCAGTCACAGTCATCATCATTGTTATTTATTCATTTTGTGTTCTCTCTGTTTGGTCAATAAATCCCAATGAAAATATGAGTGTAGGGAGATGTTCTGTAGCCATTGTTGGACACTGTAATGTATTAGCTTCTTACAAGACAGACAGCAGGAAGAGTTCTGCCAGAGAACCGTCAGACTGTCTGAACCATTTAACATTTCTTTTAAAACCGATCCCATGTTGTGCCAGGTCCCGGCGCAGCATATTTCCAGAGAGCTGCTCTCCATAAGAAGCAGGCATGAATTTAAAAGAAAGCTGGCGCAGACATTTATAACAAAACCAAACACCTCTCCATACAATGTGACCTGGTGATCACTAAAGAACTGACAAAACTCAACTTTATAAACTATTAATGAGTCAGAGTCCTTCAAACAAACCCATTCAGTTTATGTAATTCACCCTCATTATGTAACAAAATAGCTTTGAACCGATAATCTGAAAAGCAAATAATACCATCAGATGTTATCTAAATTGAATGGAAACATTTTTACATTTTCGTTAAATAATAACTTCAGTTTGGAATCCAGAGTACCAACCTCAGATTTGCATTATATGGAAACAATCTCCCTTTGTAATTCAAAGAAAGAGAACAATACGGTCTTTGAGGATGAGAAAATGACAGATATATTATTATACGGTGAACTTTTCCCTCTGGTCAGCCTTCAGCCCGTCTAACAAAACAGTGAAACTCACCTGTCATGGTCTGTTGGCCGTAGTGATGGGAGTCTAAAACTTGTGTTGCGGTCAAGCTTCGTCTGACTCTTCGTCCTTTTGATGGATCCTTTCAGTCGTTTACTTATAAAACCCTACAAGTAACAAAAACATAAAGTCAGGAGCTTATCTTTTTAAAAAAGATCTGTACTGAAACGGGTGAGTAGCTGAATGACGGGATGAGTCTGTGCGTTGCTGTGCCCGTGTGACTCATGCTTACTCATGAGTTAATGTCTGCGCCCACCGCTGTATGTGACTTGCAAGTGATCATCAATTATACACGGAGCCCACTAACTCAAAGACCCCGAGAACATATCACAGAGAAAGCGCCACTGTCACTATAATTTCACAAAGCCTCCTGTGACCTTTCAGAAGCAAGCTGCTAAAATAAAATCCAATAGACCATTACAACAGGCATCTCTCTATCTTGGTGGTAAAAATGCACACACAGACTAATAAAGGTGCTTGAAGTTCAACATCTGAACGTAGCCATGAACGCTTGCTTGATGTCTTAAAGGAAAACAAAATATTAATAAGTAACCAATAAGTCAAAGTTCAAACGAACACCTGCTGGTTTATATAAACATGAGTAATACTTGGCTCCGGGTCACTATGAGCAGTTTTTAGGAGGGTGTTATTTCAGTAAAGCGGGAAGGAAGTAAAACACATGTTCAACCCATTCAGCGCAAGCTTATCGATTGAGAACCAAAGTGAGAGTTACAAGTTGGTTCTAGCCAGCAGGAGGTGCAGCTCAATAAGTTATCAATACAAAATCATAATAAAGAAAAAGCAACACTAGACAAATTACGAGTCATAATGTGGCTCATCCAATCAGATTATAAAGCTGGTATACCAAAGCTGACGACATACAGTAGATGCACATCTGTATGATTTTATATTAAAAGGCATATAAAATAAATCTAGGATTTCAAGTTCTACATAGAGGTAGAATTTTACATTTTGATTATATAAAAAATGATTGCACCGTATTGAAATTCTTGTTCAGTATTTTGTCTCGTTTTGTGGTACAAATATAAAAAAATATAAAAAATCAAGATATATGGTAATACCTTACAACAGCGTTGTATTTGTTAATTTTAATAAATGTATTATATAACAATGAGCAATATAGTTTTCAGCATTTTTCAATCTTAATGTTAGTTAAAGCCATTACTGTTATTCATTTCAGTTAATTTTGCATTAAGGAATGTTAACATAAACATGTATAAGTAATAGCTGAAATAAAGAAACTAATATTAATAAATGTTGTAAAAGTATTGTTCATAGTTAGTTTATGTTAGCTAGTGCATTATTAATGCACAATTGTTAAGAAATACAACCTTATGGTGCTACCATATACAGTTTCACAAGGAACATTACCTTCAAAATATTATCACTTGTTTTCTGAAGGAAAATGTAAAAATGAAGTACGTTTTTGGCTAAAGCAAACAAGAATACCTGTCAATGGGGCAAGATAAATCAACTTTAAATATTACTTCTTTATGAACAACTTTATAATTTTTTTATAACCCACTTCCAGATATTTTTGCTTTTTTTAAGCAAAGTTAATATCTAGTTAAGTCAATAGCCAAGTCACTTTCCTCGCCAAGTGTCTTGACTTAAGAATTTTTTATATTTGTGCAACAAAACAAGACAAATAATACTAAGTAAAAAGTTAATTTGACTTTATTAGATATTAATATGTAACAATTTGGCATGTTTTCATCCCTATTCAGCTTTGTATTGTGATACAAATATAATAAATTATCCCGCTAAGTTTTAATATAACTCAATTTACAGTAATGAAAGAAAATGATACGGAAAATCTGGAGCATGGCCATACGGAGGCTTTACTGAGAGTGCCTGTACATTGCTATCAAACACCAGCATAAAATTGTCCGTCTAAAAAAGAAGGCAGGAAAAGTTAGAGGTTTCTTGCCCCGTTCAGATCGGTGATAGTCTAATAAGTAGGTGGCCATTCACTACTAAAAGGTCCATTAAGAGAGAAGGCAGACAGTGAGAAAGCTTATGATAAATGAGTCAATCGGGACCTGATCCTCGGCAGATGGATGATGTGAGGAAGCTTTACCTTCAATAACAGACACAGACCAAATGACACAGTGATGAAGCACTGCAAGATAAAAATGTGTTTGTACTGGACAGTGTAATGTACAATTTTAAATCTATATGCATTAGTTTCCCTAGCTGCTGTAACAGCTTTCATATTTCTGGGAAGATTTTTCACTATGTTGGAATGTGACTGTGGATTTTTTCCCATTTAAACACAAACAGCACAGAGGTCAGGGGCCTGGCTCTTTCTCACCAGTCCAATTCATCCCAAAGACGTTTCCCTAGGCTTCTCGTGTTTGCTTGGTTCAGGCAATTCAAGCACTTCCGTACAAAAGTAAATACTCGCTGGACCTCGCTCTGGGCACTGGGACATTGTCAAACTGGAATAGAAGAATGCTCCTCAATATATATAATAATGTCGTTGTATGATGTGTCTTTCCTGCAATTATCGTAACTGAGAAATTTGCAGTTTAAATTATTTAATGACAGGCTCCAAATGAGTCTATTCACATATTATGTGCTGATCTCGATTCACCTGTCAATCAACACTTTCATGTTCCTGACACCAAAATACTTCAGCTGTTCTTAGTGTCTGAATAAAGAAACGCATCTGAAAGTCTTTCATCTACGTGAACCGAATGAGATTATTCCATCTCAATTCTCAGACAAAGTGACAAATATGTACAATTCATCTCACAATGCACTAAAAAGCTCGGGATATAAATATCCGCCTTGGCCCACTTCCTAGCCTCGTTTAAAAATATCTTCAAACATTTTCTAATGCTTCTCGGAGGCAAAGATTGTTCTCCAGAATGTGTGTTTTTACCATACGTGTATTGTCATTTGTTCATTGCTCAACTAAATTTTTTCGCTTGAAAACATTTGGCCAATGTTTCTGCCGTAGTGTGCAAATGGTTGATGTTAAAACTGACTGACAGACAGAAGACTGATTGTGTGGAGGCTCGCACACAGAAACTGTCCTGAAATAAGAAAGACCATTAGTGTCAGACGATAAATGGAGGACGAGGACACTTCACTAGTCAGGGGCTCAGGAGGGTAATTAAAGTGGGGCAGGAGGAATTCTGCTCTATTTCCACATCACAGCAGCACAATGTGTGCAGATGATGGACGAGGTGGCCAGCAGTTTAGACACTAACTAACCAAAGACAGCAAACCAGAGGCTAACATTTTTCAGTAGATGTGTAGATGTTTTCGAAATACTATTGTAGCAAATCCATCTGAAGGACAGAAAGTGCTGGCATAAGAGATCAGAAGGATATTTCTGAGGCTGTGATGAGCTGTTGCAATGCAGATGTGTGTGTGTGTCTGCAGAAACTCACAGGCACTTTGAAGGGTGAGGAGTTAGGATTTTCCATAGAGATGTTCTTCTCCGAGCTGCCCAGGCCCGATATGCTCCTCCGCCTGGGCGAGCGCTCTGCAGATGCTTCTGCTGTGAGAGGAGAAAGAGAATGTTAACAGAAGTCTTAAGAGACTATGGGACATCTGTAGATCTTGTAAAAGGCACAATATGAATCCAAGAACTACAGCAATTAAAAACATTTAGTTGGAGAGCAGTCATCTGTGGATCACTTGGAGAAGTGCCTTGCAGTCATCATACATCATTTAACACCAATACTGAATTTTTGTCTGACAAAGACGGCTTATTATCAATTGTAAGCTATTGCTGCCTAACTTAAAGGTGAATTTTATAAATATTTACAATACATCACAACAATTGTGTAATACAGGTGCCTATTGTAGTTCTATAATCTTTATGTATACATGTATTATGTTACACAAAATACAGTTTCCGATACAGTTCACTTTATTTAAACAATTAATTTTGCTTTAACAGCTTTGTGTTAGTTTTTATGTTCGAACACAATTGCATTGTGTTAAACGGACAAAAAATGTGATGCTTTAGCTTAAGTAATTGTTTACATTTTAAATTAACATGTTTCAATCAAGTAGATCAAAATAATATTTGATGCTTGTTCAATTTAAATGAATAAATCAAGTGAACACAACACAATTGAAAATACGTTTTTTTATACGTCTTTTATCAAAATGATGAAACGGGGGAAATGTGTTCATGTTTAACACTCTTTTATGTTTGAGTTGTTTAAGTTTACTCAATTCAGTTTAGTTCTACATGCATCAAGTATTTGAGTAGTGATAACATATTTCCATCCACCGTCCATAATTTAATTAAATTAATTTAGATTATATTTTTTTTCAGTGTTAAAAGTTTTCAATTAATAATTATTTAATAATTAAATGAATATTTAAGAGCCAAACAGTATTCATGCGTGTTCCCATCGTTCACTTTCATTCATTTCATGGGTTTAATTCCCATTGTTAAAAAGCCTGTTTCTGCCAAATGCATTAATGTCGATGTTGAGTCTAGTGTCTGTGCCATGGCAAAAGAACCAGTGCAAGACATCGGTCAGACAAATGACAAAATGTCTGTCCATGATAAATTAATATCCATATAACGTATGGCAATTTCAGCATCAGGGGGAAAGCTGAATGGGGCCAGTGTCCAGCTGAAAATACTGTAATAATATGTCATTACGTGACAGTTAGTCATTTTTATGGCTGAAAGCTGAGGCATACGCAGGTAATCAGTCTCTCTCTCTCTCTCTCTCTCTCTCTCTCTCACACACATACATGTCTGGTATATTATCTCCGTGAGGCCAGTCCATAGGCGTAATGATTTTTATACTGTAAAAATTGTATATTTAATCCCCTAAACCTAACTATCATAGAAAGCGTTTTGCAAAAATATTATTCTGAATGATCCATAAGCTTTTTTGCCCGTGGGGATACGAGTCCTCATGAGTTGGTGTACATTCGGGTTATGTCCCCACCGTGATTTAAAACAAGGCCGCACATACACACGTACTCAAGACATATTAATATCCAGTAGAAGAGAAAGTTTGTATACCGTTTAAAACATTTGGATTATTAGACTTCACTGAATAGGCCAACAAGATAATATTGATTAATAATAACAATATATGTGTCTAAGCGTTAACCTAGTGGTTAGCGCTCCAGACCATATACATGAGCTGTTGGCTCACGGAGACCCGGGTTTGAGTCCGACCAGGTTCATGTCTCTTAGCCTCATGTTCCTGTCCTCCTCCACTGTCCTATGGATAAAAGTAAAAAGCCCCCCTCCACAGTATGTCTCTGACTGAAACAGACAAACCTTAAATGGAGTCCTGGGTTCAATATAGCCACCTGGTCTCTGTAAATCAATGCCTTCAATAATGATGCCCAGCGGGTTGCTAACAGTACATCAGGCCTGCACACACACACACACAGCTAAAGTGCCAGTCAGACAAGCTTACAAGAGCGATTTCACCCAAAGCGTTCACCGAGTCCTCTTAATAAACCGCTTATCTGCCATTAATCGCTCACTCTTCCTGCCACTTCCACATATGGACACCCTGTGGCTTTAGCACGAAAACATTCGTAACAGTTAAAATGAAAGATTCATAATGTTCCTTTCGAAACCAAGTTTATTTTGAATCTCTTGGACCTACTTATTCCACATTTGGCCGAATCCATGCGCTGATGTGTGTCAAGGATGCAACAGGACGTAACCTACATCCTCACAGCTTCCCAGAGAAGTCATGCTGAGATGCAGATCACCCCGCCAAGGTTTAATCCACCCGGGTAATAAAAAGTCGATCCATCTCTGCGGCAGAACTGACGGCGCTCTGAATCAAGGAGCACAGCTGAAAGTGACTCGGAGTCTTTGGCCGAGACGCTGCTTTTGGTTTCAGCTTCCAGGCCTCAGTGGACAGACACAATAGGGATTGTAACGGGTCAGTTGGAGGGCCGCCCAGCTCTGCTTAAGTGGGATCAGCCCCTTCAATCAAAAATAACTGGACTTTATGTTTATGCAACATCTACGCAACGTATCCAGCATCCGTACATCATCGCATCACTTTTAAACTCTTCACGTTCGCACCTGGCTCTTCTCCAGAGGACCATTGATTAGAGGCTAAATTTAGAACCCCAACCTCTTTTTGCAGCCCTGGTTGAGTTCTGTGCGCTCCGTTCTATAAACTCAAGGAAGGAGAGTCTGCAGAAATAGTCATGTTCACACTTAAAGTCATACTATTTGGCATACGAACACTGACTGCATTGTGAGGACAAATATTGTGATTCTTTACTGTACAGCAGGTTCACTTGTTAGGCCCCCTGAAATCTCACATGCTTACAATTAAATTGAGAATTTATACAAGATATGCAAGCGTTACAGAAAAACAACAGTGACATCTCACATTTTCTCCTCTGTGGCCACAGCTGAGCTTCAAAGATGCCTGTTGTATCGCTTCAGCTCCTCGGACGGGGGAGCAAACTCTCACACACACATCACACACTCTCGCGAAGTTGGTGTGTGTTTGTGCGATCCCTCTGCAGTGCTGAAATTGATAGATAGGAGCGATCCCTATGACTAAGCATAGCGGTATTTAGGAACAACTATCCGACACCACTCTTGAACGCACACAGAGAGAAGTTTTAAAGCCCTTTAACAGCGCATTCAACCTAACTTCAGTCAATATGGATTTTTTAAATGACTCTTTTGTCTGCGAGACAGCTGGACAACTTAACCACATTATATTACAGTATATTAGATTAAGAGAGCAACGGAGGATACCTCTATCACAACTGTTGCCCATCACCTGCTGAATACAGATCCAGTCAACATTGGACGGGCTAGAGAGTGACCATCACCCTCATCCAATGAGCGGAGGCGCTTGCCCTTTAATTGCCCATCACTCTCAGAAAGACCCCAGCGCATTGATAAACTGCAGCCTCTTCATTATCCCCCCGTGGGTCGTTGCAGCATCCCGCGAAACGTACGGGCACCCGGAGTATCCGTCCTTAAACACAGTAGCGTTCTCTGCCGAAGCTCACTCTCCTCTCCTCGTCCTGACTTTATCAGCCTGTGCACTTCTCTTTTTGGCACGCCAGCGGAAGGGATTTTACCGCATTTACTCAATCAATTGCTGTAACCTCACTCCTCTGTTCCTCTCAGCAGAACTGCAAGCACTTCCCTCTCTCTCCCTGTCTTTCTCGTCCAACCCCTCCCCCTCTCGACGCATCTGGCTCGCTCAGCCTGCTGCAGCCTCGCGCAGGAGCATGCGAGCGTGCACATTAGGTAAAATGAAGAGATGCTCTTGGCTTCAAGACTTTTGTTTTGGTGCTTCATGTGGGACACGACTCTGGTGGCTTTCGCTCTGTGTCCGTCAATACACATCGGTGGTGTGAATACCAAGTCCTATAGATTTCGCACAAATGACAGAAAGTACATTTGGGAGAAACAATATTTTTAATAACAACTCAACCTAAACGAAAGGCCGGCCAATAAGAGAACTTGGCCTGTTCTCGCAAATGCCATACCTGTTGGGATCTCTTGACTGCCAGAATGCATAGGGCCTAAGAAAAGGGCTGAAAAAAGTACTCCGTCCACAACCATGCTTCTTCGGCCACCTGGTTATGGAAATGCTAAAGCATGCAAATTGAAAAAGCCCTAGGCCACAAAGTTGTATGGACATTTGGATGCCAAGCCATCCAAAATGAAACAGGGCAGTGTGGACAAACCAGCTATTTTCAGTGACGAAACTTTCATTTTGCTTCCATAAATCACAGCGATCATGCGTCTGCTAAAATCGTCCCCTCTGCAGCCATTAGTCAATCCATCTTCTCACTCCTCGCATCCCAAGGTCACATTGCCTCTGGCTGTCCTCTGTCCCCTGGTGTTGGAGTCGACAGGTCTTGCTGTCAGCCCCTCTATGAGGCCCGCACAGCATCTCTCTTCCTCTCTCTCCCAACCTCCAGGCTGCGACTGCCCCTGAAAATCCACTTACTGCATTGATTTGGCCCAGCTCTCCTTCAAATCAATACGGTGCTGGAGATAACAGAGGGGTTCAAATGAACACAGCCAGACCTAAAACAAGGGCCCGGGATGTAATTAGAAGTGATGCGTGGTGCTCAGTGCCCGGACGATGGAAAGTTAGGGGGATGGGCGAGAAAAGGCGGTCCCTAGTTAGCGCAACCCCACCGTATTGGCTTTTATTGCCTGCTGAAACAGGCAATCAATCTGTGGTAAAATGCCATTTGCAAGGGTGTAAATGAATCAATACCAATTTAACTAAAGATAAAAACTGTGTCTTTGCCTCAAGGCTTTATCTATAGCCACACCGCCCGAAACATTAGGCACAATTACAGTTACATACGATTCATGAAAAGATCATCGATACATATAGTGATAGATGGATAGTGTAGAAGAGACTTAGAAAGCGGACAAGTATACTCGCTAAGAAAAGTAACTGTTTACCTCTGTTTAACCAGCACATGTTCAAATGCCTAGCACTAATATAATGTGACAAAAAGTTTTTAAGCTGCAATTCATAACTTATTTTGATTAAAAATAAGCAAACAAGTTCATAAAGCATTGCTCAAAACACTTTTCTAGTACCCCAATTTGCAACGGTAAACGTAATAAAGATTTGCTAACACTATTCTATAGTGTCCAATGCTATACATTACCACACTTGCCATAGTAGCAACAATAAATTATACATAATTACATAGCCAAAGAGAACCCCTAATTCTAACTCTATAACACAATTTCGTAAGGACCCTAAATGAAATTTTATTCAATTTAGTACTTAAATATATTATTACACCGTAACAAGGACCTTAAAATAAAGTTAAAGTTGAGTTGTCGGATACGATTTCGCTGAAAATGTCAGTTTGATGTCTTTCAACTTCAACGCATATAAGGTTAAGTATGTAAAGTAAATTGCAATTTCATCTTTCAAACAAAGGTGGCGATAGAGAGGCAAAAGTTACAGATTGCACCTTTAGTTATAGACGTTTCAAAGCAACGACATCAAAAAAAAATTACTGTGTTTGCGAGCATTTGTAGACTGACTTTAACTTCCGCTACATATTCGTTTCTTGGCTCAACTTGCCTCTCCGACATTTTTAATTTAGATGTCAATGTCGCATACTGTGTCTTTAAATACGACAAAGAGAGAGGGATTAGGGATGGACCAATATGTAAATTTGGGCCGATAAGGATAATCGATTATCTTTAACATTGGAAGCCGATCAAGTCGTATCTAAATATTAATATCAAATTCCCTAAGACTGAAATAAAAGTCAAAAAGTGGACAACTGCTTTTATCTGAAAACATTGACTGCAGCAAACTAGGTAACCATTAGTTTGTTTATTCCCTGAAAATCATGTACCAAGCCTACTTTACACTAGTTAACGATTCTTTAACCTTCAAACTTTTCTGGTATGATTTGTATTTAATAAACAAATTATAGATGTTCTTCCAAACAACCCGAAAAATGTTCTTAATAGCCACAACTCAAACAGGTCTCAAGACAGAAAGCATTCAGAAGGTAGTCTGATTCAAACAATTTGCTTTTGTTCCTATAATTTACACATTCATAAATACTGTATCTACATACTGTACCTACATCAACAATTACTAATATCAGTAAATGAATGATCACGATAGAAAGACAGTACTGTACTGGATTTTATATGTGAGCAGCGTGCAGCTGACGTGGTTTAACCAGAGGAAATAATTTACGATTTATTGGCTATAACATATCGGTCATAATTGTATTATTGGTCGATACCGATTGCATTAAAAATGACCATTTATCGGCCGATACCATTATAGGCTGATCATTTATCGTGCATCCCTGATTAACATAAAACAAAATTCAACAAATTGTTTATTTAATACAATTATTGTACAATAAAATATTAATCTAAATTAAAATGAACATGGATTAACATGACAAGACTTCTCAGAAATCCTCATCAAAACACTTCATCAATACAACATGCTTAAACTGCATATAAATCATAAAAAGGCAAAAGAATGCTTCCATAATGTTCTCCATGCCATCACAGTAACGATGCTAATGATACCTGATATAAAATGTACATTAAAAATTCATGTTTAATGGAACAGCGGGGCAACAGTGAAGCTGAGCAAAGCTTCACATCTTTGTCACATGCAGCTGCAGCATTTTACTGCATGATAATGCTTAGAGAGGGTGAGAGCGGCATGAAAATCCTCTAAACAAAAGCCTCCGCTAAACTCAGAGAGAGTTTAGTCAGCAAGTGGGAATGGACACTGCGATGGGTCGGATTTACTTTGAAATACTTTTTTGTGTTTTTGTCTTTTACCTCAGATATCCAAGAGCCTTTTGTAGGGGGTATATTTCATTTTATTGCTGGGTTTACGATACTTCAAAGTTCTATTCTAGTAGCGCTAAACCACAAGATTGATGGTGCTAGGGCGCGCTGCAGGACTCCAGGAGAGTTTGCTGACTAAGGGGGCAGATTTCCTCTCGGTTTGCCTTGCCAGTAACCACAACCATGAAGTTGGTATACCTTAAGCCACATTATTGGCCTAATGAAAGGGTGCAAACAGAAGCACAAAGCAATATCTATTCTCTCGCTTTTTAAAGATTGGGTAACCTGCCAATCTCATATTAATCTTGAGTGCCTATACAGTAGAGCAGTATCGCAAACGTCGTACCTTGGAAGAGCATTTAGTTTGATCACATAAAAGAGAGATACAACTGTACAATTATTTCCGGAAAAACACCAGCTGCCAGAGGTGGGACTAGTGGGATGGAACTACAGCACGAGAAAGCATCACATTAATCTGTTTGTGTTTTGTACATTATGCACATGCCCGACGAGTGCTACAAAACACAGACATATGACTTAGTTTGACTTACTGTGTGCAGTTCATGTCCGGCATTTTTTAGCACTGGGACCACGCCATCTATCAGTTTCAAACGTTCTCCAAATCCACCGTTTTATCCACCGTTTATATAACATCCATCACTGAAATATCGTGAACAAACAGACACACCTAAACTTCACTATCGCAAGAGTAACGAGATGCAGCGCAGCCCATCTTTACGCAGCGCAGATAACCTTGGTGATAAGTGGGTCTCGCTCGTCGGTTGGCTCGTGGGTGGGCTCTTTTGCCTTCACCTTGCTTTTGGCTTATAAAAGGAATACGATCCCTGTGACGACACAAGAATCCAGAATTAGAAAACACTTTCCGAAACAAGTGGGAGAGCTGGGGGAGTGTATCAAGTATAGAAATACTACGTCATACGTCCAACTCGTTTTGAACAAGTTGACCATGTTTAGCATGAGAAGCTAGCAAGTTTAACAGTGTAAAGAAGTCTGAATGCATGACATGCTGGCTCGAATTTAAAGACAAGACACTGTTTACCTTTCCACATGATCTGGGTGATTCCGAATCTCAGGAATGTAGTGATGTCACATCACCCGAGCTGTGAAACGCGAGACTCTCAGGACATCTCTACCATTCTTAAACTCAGAAGACAGGTGTGGTACACTATGTTAAGAGCCTTGCAAGTCACAGTGCTCCTTTTGTTTTACTCTACGACACCGGCGGATCTAAAGGTCAAACAGGTTTGGCCAAAAACACATGGAAACCTGCACACAGGTATGTCAGGTTTAATATCAGAAATTAAACAAAACCGGGGTCTCACCATGTGTCTGCACACGTCTTTTCCACGTGTGCGGTGAGGTATGTGCTCACCGAATGCTGCAAATAATTTGTCTAAACATGACAGAGTCATAAGGCAAGTTTCGAGCCGTGAACGTCTGCATTAAGATGTTATCACATGCGGGGAGGGCAATACACAACTAAAAGACTGAACGACTATAAGCAGTTCACATCCAAATTATAATCTTTTCCATGACAGATCAACCCACTTCATCATCCTTTTAAAACGTCTAACCATGTCCAACGGGAGTGCGAATGATACTTATAATTGAAAACTCATGGAATACATTCGTCCAGCTTGCAGAAGCTATTGGGAGGTCTCATGCAGCTATTGTGAAATTACAACCAGTGTCATTTCTCAGAAAGCAAAGCAATCTGCATGACCACGACCCTAAATGTCATTCAAGATCTATAGATGTAGTTCGCATACATGCTAAATCAATAAACCAATCCAAACACGACCCTATATGAATATGCATAGTCATTTTAAATGGTCCAAGGCTTCATTGTGCACAATGCTACAGTGATTTATTACACAAATGACATTAAACGAGCAGGTACATAAACTGCAGCAAAGGACGCGCGAGGGGTCAACGCAGGCAAGTCAAACAAATGATGCTTTCTTCCACAAAACGCTAAAGGCTCGACGACAGCGAGGCATTGTTAAGTCAAATTAGACTTTAATTTAATAGGACAAGGAAAAATCCCCCTCGGTGCTTTGGAAAACAGAGGTCCGTAAACATTGCGAAATGTCTTAAAGACGGTGAAACTGCCACGCAGTTTCTACTTCACACAACTGTTGCTTTGTCGCTCTTAACATTGCGGGACTTCAGTTCACAGAACAAGTAGAAAGAAAACAACGTGCTTCTTAAATAGATAGATACAAATAATACAAACCATGAATCGTCGACCAAGGCACGTATGTCGGAGACGCAAAATACACAATTTACAACTTGCGCAGAACAAAATGTTATAAACGTACCTAGAAACTCCATATCGACTCCTGGATCAATTTATAGTCACATATCTCCGCTAAAACGACACTGTTGCAGAGAGCAGATGAGACGAGCCGGTGTTTTGTGAGCCTTTTTCTTACATCCCTTCACTCAGTCCATACTGTGAGGAATGCAGTAAAGCAAGAGTCTCATCCAGTCACAGTCACACGAGCGTGCGCGCGCTCTCCTGCCTTTTCAATACAGAGCAACAATGGCTGTCCTGCGCGAGGACCCCTTCATCAAGGGACTCATAAACACGGAGTTTGTATATTACACCGGGTGTGTGAGATAATACGAAGAGTTTGTTAAAGAAATTATGGCTTATAAAGAGAGGTGAAGTTATTTTTGACGAAAACGATTTGATTTTCACTTTACAATCAAGTGCTATTAGTTAACATTAGTAAATGCATCACCTAACAATGAATAATTTAGTTTCAGCATTTATTAATCTTTGTTAATGTTGTTATGGCAGAAATAAGCCCCGACAGTGTGCACCAGCTTTGCGTAAGTAACTAGCTAAATAACTAGTTTAGACTTAAACGACATTACGTTACAACGTACGCACTACTTAATATCTTTGAGTTCCACCATTCAACTTAGTTGAAACGTAATGTTACATATAAACTAAATATTTACGGATGGCTCACGTCAAGAGTAACTGTAGGAATAAAATTCCAGATTTTTTTTAGCTTGTTTCACTCCACTTTCGTTAATGATTTACACTCATGATAATGGTGACATTTACAGTCACTTTCCTTTTAAAATAGAGAACATACTGTGACGACATTTGAGTTTTGACGGCTCTAACAAGAAGAACCGTCCTAGTGCGTCTGCATGTGTGTATTTCTGTTTCTGTTCTGTTGTGTATTTTTATTTAATTGGCTGTAAAATGATATCACCCATATTGCATGTCATTTATTGTTGCGTTAACTAGGCTGTATTGTTTTTATCCCAGCATTTGTATATTTATCTAATTTGAAATATGTTATTCATTTGAAATAGGCTATGTTATTCGTGATATGTAGTATTCGATTGAATTCATTTTTGGCCGTTATTATGTGAGGGAAAATACATTTAAATCGAGAATGTTTTAACATTTAAACACAACTTTTTTCCTCACGAATTTAAAGGCTGCTATTGGACTAATAAAGGTAAACGTATTATGCGACTACGCATTATTTTACAGAGAGATTACGAATTTAGGGGCCAAGTCCGAAATCGCTTACTTCCATACTATATAGTAGGCGAAAATGAGTATGAGTCAAGAGTAGTAGCCTATGTCCGAAACCTAAGTATGCCAAAAAAGAAGGCGAGAAATACAAGGATGCTCTACTACTTCCGCCAAGATTGGTGAGTGTGGATGGACACTTTTCTATCCAATGGGAGCTGAGCAGCGGTCAAATTTCGAAAGTAAATCAAATAAAAATTGCGGAAAACCTTTCAGGCGGATGTCCGTTTTTAATATAGGTGCCAATAAATGGATTTCTCGTGACTAAATGATGATTTTATCAACTCTCACCTGTAGGTTGTTGTTAAAACGTCATAGGTCAATAAGGGTCACATGACCATTAAACATGGGGGGGAACAGCCATCTGTGTATCATAGCTGTTTGTTTTTATCCAACTATGTGTAATTTCATGAAATTTCTTAAATTAACAATGACGTACATCATTGTAATCTTGGCTTTTGTCTTTAGCTGTTGAGTTGGATCACGAATCAGCGTATACTGTACACAGCGAGTTCGCCAGTACGAACGCACATGGCGTTCAAAATGACTCGACCACGAATGACTCAATTGAACCGATTAATTAAACTATTGAACTTTTCAGTCACTAGCGATTCGTAAATATAAGAGATCATTGAATCATTTAAAGTGAACCACATGCAAGATGTGAATGAGCTTTGCTCATTTAATAAGACTGGTTAATTCAGTTGCCTTTTGTGGACCAAAAAGTTAGTTGAAAATGTTTAAAATACATTTCTGTTTGCTTTTATATAACTAAATAATTGAGAGGTTGTTATCTGGTAATAACAAACCTGCAAATCTAGTGGCTAGCCAATCAGAATCAAGCATTCCATGAGCCGTGTAATAACTAATGTTAACAGTGACAACGTTGGATTATAATAAAGTACCAGTGAATGTTGAAATTAACATGAATTCATATTAATAAATGCTGTAAAATTGTCTATTGTTAGTTCATTTTAGCTAATGCATGAAATATTTGTCAACAAATAGCATCTTATTGTAAAGTGTTACCTTGAAATGCGTTGGTTTGGAAAAGTTGCAAAGGAAACATTAACGCCCTGACCATTATAATCCACCTAATCAGGAGCGGAATAAAAGTACCATGTTTCATATATTGCGTAACATTCATGAAAGAAGTTTCACCTGTTACACGGATGCGATAGAGTGGGAGGGTGAGAGAGATAAAGAGAGAGGAAACCGTCGGCTGTGAAAGACAATAGTGGAATGAATGGGGAAGTGAGAAAGCTTGGGTGTGCATGCTTTTAGCTGCCTGTTTATTATTTACTTTGGATACAAATTGTGCAGTTTAGCACAATCAAATCCTTTAATCCAATGAGATGCCAAGCCCATTGACATGCCCCACCCAAACATAGATTCAATAAGAAAATATTTAACCTCACAAATAATTCAGTTTTTTAAGAGCAAATACCAACCAAATTGGGGGATTTTTTACTCCAATACATACACAATAATCATCCTTTTCATTTGTATTCCATCAGTTCTGATACATACGGTCTACAAAAACAGCATTTCTTCCTTAAAAGATAAAAAAACAGGATCTTCGCATATCAAGAAACAAGTGTTCAGAAGTGTTTTCTTGCTCTGAAAGGGTTTTGATCTGCCTCTCTTTCTCCGTAAACCCGAGGACAGCTTGCCCCATGACACTGCCCATTGAACAATTTTCCTCCTTGTATTTGTTACAATAAAACACATAAAAAACCATTGCACAGAGACCAACAATGGGGAACAGCATTAGTAGACGGATACTGCAAAGCTGAATCATCTTTCTTGCTCTGATATAAATAGCAAAATCAATTGGACATATTGTATATAGCAATAATCGAACGAGATGCGTTTCATCCTCTCAAAAGATCTCCATTATTAGCAATTATTCTCCATTATGTTTCCTTTCTACTATAAATAGAGATTAAAATAAACAAACGAATGATTTCCTGTTTTTCACATATTTGCACTTAGTCAGAATTGTCCTTTGTGTTTGTAACAGTCTAAACATAATTACTACTCCACCAATAATATACTAATCCACCAATAACTTTTATTGGTATAAGAGAGTCAAGAATTGTCTTGACAGCCGTGAGAAAGCTGAGGATGATGAAGAAATGACTAACACAATAACAGCTCTCCTCATTGCACAATAAAATCTGTATTATTCACAGATTGTCCCACAACCAGACTTTTCTAGTTTGAATCTAAACTAAACACACTATATAATGCCTATTCTAGAAATCCACAACTCGTCCTTCAACACCCTAGCCGTGGAGTGTCACATTGTCAAACAGACTGAACATTAACATATAAATAACCCTCTTCTCTTGCTCTCTGAATCCAACAGGCTGAAGAATGAATGCCTCTCTTAGTCACAGAGATTTGTGCATTTTCCAACCGCTGCCTTTAGCAACCAGCCCTGAACTGTTCCCACTGGGTCAGGGTCCGCACCCCCGCGCATACTGGCACTGAATGCGAGACCAGTCAGAGGGCAGCTTCATTTATAACCCCCCTGTGCCTGGGAGGGAATGCAACACTGTCCGGAGAGACAAAACTAACACTCTTGGGTTTTGTTCCTCAGAATTACATTCCTAATTCCTCCTCCTCGCGCAAGCACGCCCGGCCCACAGAGGGCACGGGTTCAAACATACCCCAACGTAATGTTTACTCAAACAAGTTGGTCAAACCCAACAAAGCGCAAAGAAAAAGGTGCGTAAATTTGAAGAACAGGGAGGGTCCGTCCGAGTTTGCAGTGTGCCAGCAGGGCATTAAGCAAAACAAAACAATCAACTCCAAAAAACAACGAGGACGGCACAGAGAATAAATGCGTTTAAGAGGCTCACACAATAGACTTTTGTTTTCTGAAAAATTCTGCAATCTTCAAATGCATGCACAACTAATATATTTTGCCCCAATCTGTTGTCTCTTTAAGCTTAGCCTGCGGCATCACTCTTTAAATCCTCTGCTTTGTTATCCTGATCCTCAGCGCCCGTGGCACTGGATTGAGAGTAATGGCTCTTGTGCTACGAATGTACCAAAACATGTGATTTTGTTCAGGATTCACCTAATGCGCAGCCTACTAGCACACAAATCCCTGTGTTATTAAGTGAGAGTGCAGTTTTACCAATGTCTTAAAAGCTACATTAAAAGCTACAGAAGCATCACTTGAACTAGAGCTGTGCCATTAAAGTCCCAGTGAAAGAAATACAATTTCTATTTTTTCAGCATGTTTTTTTTAGATCCAATCAATTCGCTGTAAAAAACTCAAGCCACACCCGCTATTCTCTCATTTGAAATTCTGTTTCACTCGGAAATGCGTCAGAATACAGAAGTAAAAAATGATCACAACTTCCGGTTCACAGGGACTTTAAATTCAATTGACAGTTATTGTCAATTTTGGCTTTCCACTATGACGTTTATTTTTACTTATTAAAAAGGCATGTTATTTATATACATTTTTGTTGTTGTTCCATAAGTCATCATGTAATGATGTTAAATAATAAATAGTGATCTTAATATTGGCCAAAATAAACGTTATTATGATTTTTGTCATTATCGAGCAGCCCTAACTTGAATGTAAAAAAAAACAGATAAAGCTGACACTCAGAAACAACAATTTCTAGCTGGGGAACTATTTTACTTCAAGCATAACTAGAAAAATTATTCACTCTAAAAACGTCTACTTTTAAGATTCGTTTCAATGTATTTTTAGGCATTCATAAAAAATTCTCTGATGTAAATGATCTGATGTAACCTGTTCTGTTTTTGGACACTTACTCTCTTATATGTTCATGTTTTCCCCATATTTTAGAATAATAAACTCATCAAAATTAAAAAATAAAACAAATGGGAATTATGTAGTAACATAATAAACAAATAAAAACGTGTAACATTTCATCACCTTCAGCGTAGTCACCTTCTGACTAATATTTCTAGAAATGTTTTCTTGTCATTTATCAAGCAGCTTCTTGAGGTCTCACCCCAAGATGCTTTTTAAACAATATTAAAGGAGTTTCCATCTATTCTGAGCTCTTATTGGCTGCTCTTCCTTCATTATTCAGTCAAAGTCATCCATTTCAAAAACATTTTTATTAAATAAAATGTTAATTTCATCATGCAAAAAAACAAGTTTGTTTGCAAAATGATACGTTTGTCTACAAAGCTTATTTTGGACATTTAAGCATACACTCTCAGATCAAAAGCGTTTAGATATAACAAAAAACATTTCACTCAAGCGTCAAAAAACCTTTGACCTGTAGTATGGGCATATTCATTTTTCAAAGCTGTGGGAAACCTTCTTAAGGCTCCCTGTAGTAATCCTTTGTAATGCCAGTTATTTCGAGATAATTCTGAATAATCACATACTGTCCCACTCAAGAAAGATTGGATTACGCAGCACTGATATCACAACAGAGAAGCACTTATGAATCCTACCTAACATTGAAGTTCCCTCTGCTGGATATTCAGGGAACTGTCCTTCAGAGGGCACGCTGACCGTCCGTCTCAAACTGCGGCTCGTTGATGAGGATGCTGTGGGGCTTTCGTGGACCTCAGATGGCATCTGGGAACAAGACAGAGGTCAAAGGTCAATGGTTGGAGGTCACATTCCAACCGCGGTTAAGAAAGTCCCTTTCCCATCGTGGCTACTAATTAAGAGAGCGTATAAATGAATCTGAAAGCATTGTGTCAATCACAAACAAGTGAATTGATTGTTCTCTTTCATAACCTAAAGGTGAAGTCGGTTACCCTATTTCTGTCAGAATAATGCGCTTGAACTCAATACAGGGAGATAAATGGTTAAACTGAGCGATAAGAGACTCTCTAACTTGCAGTTCTAATGCATTAAGGCCTTTAAAAGAGGAAACGCATAACAAAGGACAAACATCCCATTAACCGTCCCTATCTTCTCTACGAGGTAAAGGAAAGGAGAAGAAAGAGGGGATAATGTATAGGAAAGACACGCGGTCACCTCTTCCTCCTTGTTGAGCAGAATGAGCTGGTTATCGGTCAGGATGCAGTACTTCCTCTCCCAAACGCAGGGCTCCGTGAACGGCGACTGGCCGCAGGAGAAGTGGTGGCTGGCCGGCCCCTTCACATCTGCACACAGGGGACAGAAGAGAAACCTCAGAAGACACATTATAGACTTACACAGAAAGTCACCGTAGAGAAGCACACTCTCTTCATTTTAGCATTGATGTTCTTTAAATTAAAACTTCAAGGTTGACGAAAATGGTTCTGATGGGAAAACACGGGACCGTACACTCATCCTGCAAAAATAGACATGAGCCCTGAGAGAGGCAGAGACTGTCTTCTCTTCTTCATTTAATCACCAGCTCGCTACAGAAATAGATTCCAGACAAAAACACCGTTCAGAAGAAAATGAGTCACACCAAACTCACGTGAAGTTGGGTTGGGTGTCTTCTGAACAACTAACAGTACAGAGCGGACCACCATTGTTTGGCCAAACAGGTGGTCCCGCATCAAACTCATGCCTTTGGTAGACAGCCATCATCATTTTATTTTTTTTGGCTAATGCATAGTGCATTTTGCTATTCTCACTGACTGAAATTAAACTGAATATAACCCTTATGAATATTTTTATGAAAAACTATGTAAAAATAGATGTTTGCTTTATTCCAATTACAAGCAATATAGATATTGGCGTAAATATATAGTATATGTAATAGTTGTTATTTACCTGACATTTATTTATAAAATCATTCATGAAAAATATCCAAATCTATTTAGGTGAAATTAAAACAATCTTGAATAAATATAAATTCCGGAGGTTGAAAAAAAATTATCACATTTTGTTAGTAAACACTGATAATGGCTCACACAGACCCAAACACTTCACAAGAGTTAAATCACAAATCATTTTACTTATAATTATGACAATTCTGAGTACAAATATCACCACAACATGAACGACAATACTGTGAGATTTTATAATCATAAAATAGTATTAAAGAGAAACAATATCCCTAAACATCCCTAAAATTACAATATGACCATAAACATGAATTAAAGGTATAGGTCACCCCCCCAAAAATTTTAATTCTGTCATTGTCAATCCAAACCTGTAAGACTTTCTTTCTTCTGCAAAACACAAAAGAAGATATTTTGAAGAAAATTGGTAACCGAAGAGCGCCGGGACCCATTCACTTCTATTGTCTGGAGAAAAAAATCAATGCAAGTGAATGGGGTCCAGTTAACAACGTTCTTCAAAATATCTTCTTTTGTGTTCTGCGGAATAAAGAAAGTCATACAGGTCTGGAATGACAAGAGAGTGAGTAAATGATGACAGAATTTTCATATTTGGGTGAAATACCTTTTGACATTCTCATTTGCATCTGTTGGGTGTTATGAGAACTGTTGCCTATAGAGGGCAGTATTACACTAGTTTAAAGTGTTGTTCAATGACAGTGTGCGCTTCAGAAATCTACACCTCTCATGAAGAGGTTGCAATCTCAGTGGGGGAAAAGGATATCATCGTTTCCAGGAAGCTCCTAATTCAATCTGAGAAAAAAACAGCCCCTAAACCTACAAACTGGTTTCTTTAAGCCTAAAACAAGTGAAAATAGATCACATCAGAGAATGACCACATCTCACATTCCTACCACTGGAAATGTCAGAAACAATTACAGGCGGCCCTTCTGACAGTCCTTCGTGTCTATTAATTGATCATTTAGACCTTCACTAAGCTTCATCAATCAGCTCCGGCTGACGGATCTGTTCTACGCTTGACCACAGCGAGACCCAAAAAGAACGTGTCAGCGCTTGAGGTCAGAGGTCACCAGCGCTGATGTCACTCTGGAACAGAAGGGCCGGCCCATTAGCGGCTATACTTCAGCTTTTCCCAGGCAGCACGACTAATGAACGCCACACAGACGCAGAAGAAAGTGACGCAATACGTCTCAGGAGAGCGGGTGTGACTTGGTTTATTGAACGCCGGCTCCTGCCCACCGCTATTTTCCACACCAGCTATCGGCCGAAAGCAAACGGTATGACGAAAATCCACAAGGGAGAAAGGAAAAAAGTGAACAGCGTGAGACCATGGCGCATTTTGTCGACAGATAAATCAACCGAGCACTTCTGTGCGCCAGGATGTTCCTTGGAATGCTCTATTTTTAAACCGCGGGTTTAAGCAGAAATTCATCACATAGTTGCATTGTGTCTCACTGTTTTTCCAGTACCTTGCATTACAGCTTAAATTATAAATAATAAAAACCTTCAATAAATTGAGATTAACATCATGATTGTCATTTGCACTCTCGAACTTTCAAACAAAAACCAGTGAATAAGAGAGAGACACGAGGAGAGATTTCAACTAGACAATAACACAAACCGTCCTTCTATTTACTGCTCAGCAAACAAGTATACAACTGAATAAACAGACTGTCTTTAATGGGTGTTTGGATAAGTGCTTGGAGACAAACACACTAGACGCTGGCAGCGCTCCACTCCGAGCGCATGTTGAGAGGCGGAGGTGAAATGCGCAGGAGGAGCGGGAGCCGGTTCAATCTAAAGCCGGCCTGTTTGCGGCGACACTGTGGCAACAAAGCATATGGAAGGGTGAGATAAAGCGCTTTCTCCAGAGATCTCATGTGCCATTAGGAGATGTGTGAAGCTGGCTGACAGCTCAATCTGATGGGAAACAATACTGCCTGTTATGATGCAAATACATTTCCACGACTGGTGTGGAAACAGGAGTGAGAGATCCGGAAATATCACTCTTCAGCCACATCGAAACAAACATTACAGCGCGTCACGTCTAAAGCCTCACCAAACAGAATTACAAAAGTAAATGGCTTGATGTTACATGAACACAGCCATCGGTTAGAGGAATAACGCACTTCACTGGTTGAGCTAATGTTATGTTTGGCCGGCTGTGATGCTCAGAAATGTTTTCATAGCACAACGGAGTCACAGCGTGTACACTTTCTAGGGGGTTTAACTTACGACTGGCTTGCTTAAAAGTCTTTTCATATTAAGCCGGGAAAGGGGAAATCACTGTATAGTTGGAAAACATAGACACCTTTCAACTTTAAGATACTGTATCAACATAACCAGGAAAAAATAAAATCATGTTTCTGGGTACCTTGTGGTACTTTATAAATACAACAGTATTAAAGGTACAGTTCAACCAAATATAAAAATTCTGTCTTGTGGATAGCTGTCATATGGGTACCATAATTGATTTTAATGAGTAAACAATACAAGTTATTCTCGGTGAACTATTTCCTTAAAGTTGAAACAGAAGTCCATGTTCTGTTTTCTGTCTTCATGTCCATGAAACGGAAGAAGCAATTGTGTTATTTTCATATTGTGTGAAACGGCTTCTGAAATGATAAAAAAAGTTGGGACGGGACGAGAACTGATTGGATTGTTGAAAGTTAGGCGGCGCTAACAAAATGGAGGCAGACTTGAGGGCCAGTTTTTAGTCAGTCAGTCAGTCATTGGGGCCCCGTCCTTGAGCTATTCCACGTGTCCGAAAGTGAAGAGAGGGCGTTTTGAGGGGTGAGGAGGTTAACGTTTTTGATGAATGAAGTGTACAGATGAGTCACTATTTTGATTTCACGCCCTCTTTAAACTCGCAAAATGCATGTGTATCACTTGAGCCTCATCTCCTAGGTTGTGTCACATGGTGGCGCGACCAATTTGTGAAGCGTGATCAGATTTATTTTAGGAATCTTAATTGCATTCTGAAAAATTCGTCACCGCTCCATCGTTCTCAGCCCTCTTCACCTGCGTCTGTTCATACCAGCTATGTGCAAATGACAGCGTCTCTCTGAGGAGAAAGGCCAGTGAACACTGAGAATCAGAGATTTCTCAAAACCAGCAGATGGATCTGCCTCTCAAAGGCCTTTATTCTCGCCTTTAGAAAGAAGTCAATAGCGTTCTCAGAGTTAACACTTCTCATTTACATTTTAACAGAACCAACTTCACTGCATATGTTAGGCTGATTAGACATTCTGCTTTGTTCACACCAAGATCGAGTTACGTGATTTGCGCGAATTAAGCGGTTAACGCGAGTAAATTTAATACAAAGTCAATGCAAATCCGAGAATGCGTGTCGATCGTGAAAAATTTCAACTCCAGCTAGAAATTCAACACTACCCATCGCGTGATACATTTGAGGAGGTCACTCACGTGAAAATTACGAACTTTTCCTACGAGTCATAAAGAGTGTGGAACGCGATTGTGTGCGTATGGTGTGAACACAGCATAACGGACTCATTTTTTTCCATCAGTTGGGCAATTACGAACAAAAGTCTTACAACCTTAGAAAGACGACCTAAGAAAGACAAAACCAAGGGTAGAGGAATATTCTGTGATAAAAGCAATGGAAGCACTAAATATGACATCTCAGGCATGTGATAGTCTCTGGGGTGATCGCATCGTCCGGAAGAGAAACGTGAAGCGTGCGCTTTTCAGGAAAGAAAAGTTTGATATTTGAGCTGCAAAGCTAAAACCGGTTTTTAAAGCAAGACTAGTTTTCTAGGTGAAGGAGATTCCGATGACTTCCAGTTTGCTTTATATAAACAGTACTTTACACATCATTATAGATTTTTGGTATTACTGCATTACATCATGGGAAAGGTGCCAGCTGTTTTATATGATATTATTTCATAAAGAAAAGGTTAGAAAGCAATTCCATCACTCCGATCTTATGGTTATCTACACATTTAAGATTTATTGGTTTGTTGCTATTGCACAATAACTTCATTGTTGTGTACATTTTCAAAATGACCCTTTTGTCAATGACTTCCTTGTTCATAGAACTTCACTCTTAAACCCAATACCGTGATCTGCTAAATATAGCAGCGGTAGATAAAGACGCTCCCTGGGGTGTTCAGGCAGGGGAACATGTAGTGAAGTGTGTGTCATGTGAAGTCTAGCTTGAAAAATCACATCTGTCCCGACAAGGTCCTTCATGAAGTCCTCGATTATATAACTTCTGCAATAACTCATTTCAACACCATTGATTTTCTGCCGAGTTCAGCATGTCCATCATCTTTCACTAAAGTCATATTTCACTCCAAATATCCTGTAGATCAAAGTGCTACATCAGCACTGACACAGTACACACAGACTGAAAAGGATGTTACCCAACATGCACTCTGTGTGTCTTGTGATCTGTCAGCTCTGAATGTGATGCTTTCTGAGATGCTTAAAAACCCTGTATGAGAGGGCTGGTTTAAATGTCCAAAGACAAGAGAAAAAAATACAACAAGCAGTCAGCGCATCTTTAAGGGATTCATTGCTATAGTATGTCATGAGTGTTAAAGAGAAAACAAACCAAGCCTTTCTCAGAAAGGGTAACAACCACAGAACCACGGTCGATACACACGTGACACCACAACCCTCACTTGATATATCAACTAAATGTTTTATAAAATCAGCTCAATTTACATGACGCATATAGAAACATTGTAGTTTTTATATGGGACTCGACAAAAAAAAAGAAATCACAAAAGTTATGCATTATTCTTTCCATTTAATAAATAAAAAAATTATAGAATGGACAATTTTAATTAAGTTAATAAATTAACTGGAATGTTTTTTTTAGCAATACTTGAACCAAAACAATTGCATACCAACACATCAAATCTTTTTTAAGAGTAAAATTAGTTTTTTGGGTGAACTGTTCCTTTAACACGGAGTTCTCAAACTGTGGTACGCAAACCTGGTACTAGGAGAGACCCCGGATGTAGGTGACAAGACAGAAAACTCTTTTTTATTTAAAATGGTGCTGCAGTAAATTGTAACGTTAAGTCTCTGTTTGTTATATACAGCTGTTTGTCTTGATATTTTTTAGTATGAGTTATAGTTGTAATGAAGAAGGTGGGACGAGAGCAGTGAGGCGGGGCCGGTGGCGTGAGTGATAGTAGGAATCAGCCGTGAACACACCGTCCCGCATATCTCACGGAGGAGATCGGGAACATAAGAGGACAAGCGACAGGACTACGGATGAGAGAGGACCGGGTCCCGGACATGTGTTTAGTTTAAATTTATGTTCTTGTGGCATGCAGTCGACCGTGAAGTGGCTGCCAGTCTTTAACTTCCGTGTTTATTGTTTGTTTATTTTTGTTTAAACTTCATTAAATGTTTGCCGGTTCCCGCCTCCTTCCTTCCCTACTTTGAACTGTATTACAATAGTATACGTATATATATTATTCTTCTGTGTTAAATATTCTTTCCACATTGTTTGTCTTTAATATAAGTTTGTAGTCTTTCTGCAAGTCCCCACAAAGTTAATGAATCCCCCATGAAAGTCACTCACAGAGCCCTGTTTACAGTGCACTACAGAAAAGTGTTTTGTGTCAACTATTACTGCTGACTAACTTGAAAAACATGGAAAAAACATGTTCTTTAGTTTGAAAACAGCTGGTACATAAAAAAAGTGTTTTTATTATTAATAAAACATTAGAATTGGAGGACGAGGTGTAAAATATAAAGATCCAGAACTCTACTATAAATTTGAGTTTTATTTTCTAAGCCGGTCATTAGGTGGTACTTGGAACAAATAATTTGATTTATCCGAAAATTTATAAAACCACTGCTTTATTATGTAGAGATGCACCAATATAACGGCCAATAATCAGAATCAGTCAATAAAGCTAATGGCCAAAAGTTTAAAAACAGCCGAAGTTCAGGGCAGATAGATCCTGTCAATCAAAAGAGGACAGGAAGATACAATTAATGTTAAGAAACAAAACTTAAAGAATATTATTAATTCATATGATGCACATTAATATTGAAAAGCAGACTGGTTAAGAAATATTAATTGTCAGACTTGGCATTGGCAGATGTCAACACTGAATTATCGGCTATCAGTATTGGTGGTGAAATTTAGTATCTAACGTTATGTGTTTTGTGCAAAACCAGAAAAGCTATATTCAACCTGACGCAGTATTCTATAAACACACAATAAATAAAAATAAACACAGTAGCATGCTCAAAAACAAATCTGCTTACGGTTCAGAAATTCCCAACAAAGGGAAAATGCTTTAGATTTTTCCTTTGTTGAACTTATAAAACAAATTACGACTTATAAAATCTTTGGCTGTCGAATAAAACACACACAAATTTACGTTGCGTGAGAAATTGCGAGGGAAATAAAAGGGGAACACGGTACTCTGACTTCTGTGGTGATAATTGTGAGGGCAATTTTACAAACCGCAGTGTGCGCAGAGGCACCTGGACGACCCGTGTGTGTGTAATAAGACTGTAACAGTGTGGGTGTCCTGCACAAGACATCAGTGCTCCCATATGTTTGTTTGTGAAGCAACACAGCTCGAAAACAATTACAGTGGGGTGGCTGCCAACTGAAATGCAGGGCTTCCGGTTTGTGAACCATGGAGCAGGAGCCCATAAATAGCCCTCAACCGGCAGGTCAGTGAAGGTTCAGACAGATTCACAGGAATTGAGTCTGCAAGCGTTGGATTAACGTTCCATATGTGATATAGCGAATATTGATGTGATGTGTAATTTGACTGACATGCCCATATGAAATCCAACAACTGCAAAAAGTCATGCCATTTGGTTTGGACTTGGCGATAATGTGGTCTATAAAGCAGATCAACTGAGCCAATGTTGCATCTGAATCATACTCAACGAATAATCAAGGGTGATGGAGCAACTTGGCATGCAGTCGTATTGCATGTAGATCGCATACATCTGTGAAGGACATTTGAAGGACACTGTCCTGGATAGGCCTACAGTGCATCTCTATGATCACAGACACCCGCCGAGGGCCAGACGGGCCTCATGTGTCTGAAGAAGAGTAATCCAAACCCCAGCAACCCTGCATGGAATGTCTTCAGCTGAAGGAGAGGTCATACCACCTGTCCAGGATGGGGTTTCAGATGGAGGGGGGTGGTTGGTACTACTAATCACTGCCAACATCTTGAATACTGCAACGGCCACTGCTTTTAAACACTCCCACCTCAGAAGACTAATCCCCCAACCAATACCCTCATTATTATTCACTCTCTCTCTCGATGGGTAAACCCATGTTTTCATAATGTGTGCAGTAAAACTACACTGTGCCAAGACCCTTGTAACTTAAGTCAGTTCAACCGTCTTAGCATGAATTGGATAATGATACTTAACCTTCTCATGAGAAAACACATCATAAATGTTGGTTTATTAGCATGGTGTTGAAGTTTGAGGAAAGCAGAAGTGTATGGAAGTGAGGCAAAATGGAGAGTCAGCTGTTGCAGAAGCAAAATAGGGATGTTGCTGGTCTTACAATGAGACATCTCTCTCAATCAACTGCCTTTAAAAATGATTATTCTTATTTCAGTTGTGGTTCACAAATATATTCTTTACAACAAAATACTGTAATATAAAAGCAGTTGCGGTGCCAGAATAACAAATAGTACATGCTTTTCATGTTATTTTACACCCGACTAGTACATTTTTCAACCTATCTACTGTATTCTTACTGTATAGAAAAATAGGTAAAAATTATATAAAATTCTACAGTAAAATTCTGTAAAACAGCATGGGAAAAGTTATGTAAAATAAAACACTTAAGCTCTGTAAAACTGAAATAATTTGTATAGTAATGCTACAGGCTTTGAACTCTATTTTACAACCAAATAGTTAATTTGCAACCTAACTACTGTATTTTTACTGTATTTACAAAATAAGTAAAGATTTTATAAAATGCTACAGTACAATTCTGTAAAATATGGGGAAAATGATGTAAAATAAAGCACAAACATTCTGTAAAACTGATAGTAATAGTAATACTACATTCTTTTCAAGTTATTTCACACCCTACTAGTAAACTTGCAACCGATCTACTGTATCTTTACTGTATCTATAAAATGCTACAGTAAAACGGTATGAGAAAAATTCTGTAAAATAAAAACCCAAAAACAAACATGTAAAATTTAACCATAAATTTATGTAAAATGTCAGTTTCAGTGTACTAGGAATAGATGGTTCTAACTAAATTTATTGAAGTGCCAAATATTTAAACAAACAAACGCAGTTGTTTATGTATATCTTTATCTGACACTGTCAGACACAACCTTGATAATGACTTGTGGTCCAATGAGCAAATCCAAGTTGTTAAACAAATTTAAACCCATAACTGAATATTTCCAAAGCAAATTTGTGAGTGTTTTGACATTAAAATAACCAACATGTTGCCAGTTGGAACCGGTAGTCAGCTTTATGTTTGTCATTACATGCAAGCACAAAACAAATCTCATTGCATTAAATTAGGCACGCAATCTAACATCTCAACCCAAAGGTAATCGCGCTCTTTATTTAGTAGCATTTCAAAACAGCTCTGACTAAGCACTGGTTCCTGATTCCTAATCCTTTCTTCAATACATATTGAAAGAATCACATTACGTCAGTGTTTAGCAGATACTCAAACATCCATTCTATTGGCTGGATGAATTGGATGGTTATCCAGCGTGCACTCATCCAAATGGCTCTTTTCATTATGTTGGACTCTCATTAGTTTCATATATGTCCTAATGCCAAATTCCCACAGTGCCTGCCAGGTGTGTGCACACCCAGACACACAAACACAAACAGATTGAAAAGACTGCGAACAGAAGATGCTTTGTGTCACTCTGCCGCAGACTCTGCGAGGCTTCGCCTCCTACCCACTCCACAGCCAAACTACATAGTTCCCAACCACCTGGTGTCCACAACAACCAAGACAACACAAACAGCTCAACCAATAACAATACCTCAGTATGGGCGTGGCTACAGAAGGTAGAACAGAGAGAGAGAACGAGAGAGAAAGAGAGAGAGAAAGAGAGAGAGAAGATGTTGTGTAGATACTGCCCGTATGCCCCTGTGATACCAAACAGACTAACATTAGCCCCAAATTGATTATTTTATATTATGATATCACCAAGTCTTACATGGAAATTTTGATACGTGGGTGGTTGCTGTATACGGATGCTCACACCTGACCCCCTGTTATCTCACGGGTTAGTGTTTGGCTTGTGTCTTATAGTATAACTATTTATATTTTATTAAATTTATGTTAATAAGAATTTACATTATAATTTTATTGTATAACAATTGCAATTAATAAACAATTTGTTGAAATTTGTTGTTTGTTCATTTTATTAAATAAACTATTTGTTGACTGGGTCCTGCAGTTTGGTCGCATTTTAAGAAACCGTATGTTACATTGACATCTAGCGGTTGAGTTTGGTATTGCAGTCTGAAATCAAAATATTGGAGAGACAAGTTTAGCCAAGTAACGGTTGGTCTCGGTTTCTTCTGATAGTTATCATAAAAATCTACAGGCTCCATTGTTTGTGAATGTGAACCGGAAGTTAAGGTGGGCTCACAAAAGTAAAGTTTGTTTATGTTGTTCAGATGAAACAGTCTATAATAAATTACATTGAATAAAAACATGTTGGACTAGTATGATACACTCAAGTACAACAGTCCCACATGATTGAAACAAGTTGTCCTGGATACTTCATGTGGGGAAATCCCAAGAAACCTTGTATTTCCATATTTAATGGTTTTTATTTATTGCCATAAAACATTATAATTAGAAATCATTTATGTTTGTCACAGAGTTTGGAAAATATCTAACCAATATAAGCATTTAAAAGTTGTAAAATGTTGGTATTTATTCAGTATTTCATCATTTAAACGGTAAGATAAAATGAGTATCTGAAGATTCGGAAGGACAGCAACAATATTGAAATCAGTCAAGCGATCCTTTCATGGTAAACTACTATTTTATCTTTATTCATCCAAAGCACAATGGTAAACTCTCAAAACACCAATATACCAAAAATTTGAGTAAATTTGAATAAATATGAACAGAACATCTCATAGTAAACATATGTCCCATCCTTTTCTAATCTGGATTAAAAACACATTAAATAACACTATGTGAACATTTAAACGTTTATTTTCTTAAGTTAATCAAAAGTGTTTACAAAGCAATCATCTACATCAATTTATTTTATAGAAAGTGTACAGGGCCTTTACGTAGTCACAATTTCCATTAAATCCTTAATTATTTTGATCAGAATTTTTTGATTAAAATCATTCTATGTTGGGTTTAATTCAACTTACAAAACTTTATCTAAATGACATTTGCTTTAATACACATTTGGGAAATACTCATATAGTTGATCAATTAATGTAAGCTGAACATATGATTCTTAAACAAAAAGCATTAAACAATGAAATGTTTAAAATAGGTTTCGTTTAAAAATTCATTAAGTTGATAAATTTACAAATTTAAGTTAACAAATCAATTTCATGTTAACTTGTTTTAGTTAATTCAAAATTTTAGGGCAGCCAGGTTACTTACTTTTTAAGTTGAACCAACATTTATTTTTTACATTGCGTTACAAATGGATCAGAATTCAGGCTGCATGATATTGAAAAAAAAATGTAACTCGATAACTTAGTAAAAAAAGCATTATTTTTATAGGACATTGTATATTGCATTAAGTTTGTAAAATCAATTGTAAGGTAGTAAAGTTAATCTTGGTAGTTGACCAATAAGCAAAAAGAGAGAAGAATGCAAAACAGTAGATTGAAACTTTAAAAGGTTAAGATAATTTTAGTATAAATATTAAAAAGTTATTTTTCAAAACAATTGCTGTCACGCCATGGGATGCATGGTATGCTTCATTTGTCAACTACCCATATGTATATTAAAGTGCTAAAAATGTTCACATTCTTTTCTTATATTATCTTTCCCATCGCATCATTACAACTTCTGTAAGAAAACAGTTGTGCTTTGATGTTGCAGTACTCATATAACAGTGCTGTTGTAAACCAGTGCAATATTTGCATAATTGTAAAATATTGTGTAGCCCTAATCAGAATATTCTTAAACCCTGACATTTAACTGTAAAAAGGTACTTCAATGTACTTCAAAGAAAGGTAAAGCCTCCGTCAAAGCTAATAAATGGAACTCCTATAGATCTTAATACAACATAAAAATATGATTCACAGCAAGACAACTACAGACGCATCAATAGCCATCTCACCCTGGGATGGTAATTCATAACCCTTTCAAATTAGCGCCTGTAATTGGTGTCTGGGGAGATGTGGAGGGGTTTGACTCAACAGAGGGAGGAAATGACTGCAATTAACAGATTGAGCTGTGATTGCAGCTCTGTGAGGATGCGCTTGTGCAGCTTCCAGCTGGAAGAACAAAGTGAGGATGCTTCGGGGAAGTTGGGAATTTGTTTTGAAACGGTTGGTTAAGCAGGATGTTCTGTTGTGGGATGGGTTAATCAGTAATCTAACAGGGGCTGGTCCGGACTGCAAGGAACAGCTGTTGACTGTGGGGCGAGGAGGGGCGTTGCTCTCATCTTACCACCGATGACCTTAGTTAGGACATGTCGGCCAAAGTGCCATCCCAGAAGAAAACAACATACGTTGGAGCTTGGGGATGCCACAAATACACATCCAATGTATACTTTTTTTTTAATATAGTGAAGATTACATGCATACATTCGTATGTCAAAATAAATTCTCTCTATAAGGACACCTGGTGTTTAATGTCTTTATCACATTTTTCTTAAAATCAACTTAATGGTGTTCATAAATATAAAACTCCTTTCCCTTTAAGGTCATTTCTCGAATGTAAAATTGAACAAATTGCCTGTGAAGAGCAGAATGGAGGTTTGGGTGGGTCCGTGCTATAACAGCGACAGGAGAGTGCTGTACATTCATAATTCACATCAGTGTGGAGACCGAGAGAGTTGACAGGCCGTCATCATTTTGCACTTTAAACTGCACGCTCAAATAACTCCCTCTTAAAAACCAAAAGCTGGATTTGTGTTCAGTCAGTTGTGATGTGATGTTTCCAGAGCAAACACCAGTGTCACAATCCTCAAAAGGGACACTGTCCACATATTCAGTACCGCTAAGCTACTATTGAGGCGCGAGGCACTGTCAGGACGCTAGATCCCCTGCAAAGACTGTAATTCATAACAGCTCACATGAATTCACTTTAACTGGACACACTTGAGTTATTGTGCAATTGAACTGGAATTTCATTTGATATGCACCAGATCTGACACTGCTGACATGTACATTACCGTTCAAACGTATAGGGTCACCTTAGATACGTCTGAATGTTTAAAACTAACTGTGAAAAATTTATATTTGTGCCAAAAAAAGCATCCCGGGAAGAGACAATAAAAAGATGGTGGATACATTAATTTCAAGATTATTTTGGTTTACTAAACCTATTTTTTTTTAAATGTTTTTGTATATTGAAATCAAATAAAAGAGAGGCCTAAAATTGTGTGGAAAAGTATAAACCAACCAAAAAACTAAAATGTTGCATCAGAGATAAAGTGAAATAAATTAATCTCATACAGAAACAAATAAATAATAAAATGACAAAAGCATCAAAATTACTAAATAAAATTCTAAAATGAACAAAAACTGTATATCTAAAAATAAAAGCTAATTTAACATATTTTATTACACTATAATAACGTGACCACACTGAAGAAGTTTTGATCTATTTGATATTTTCATTACTCACATTCACAACATTCACAAATTTGCGTTATTTCACAATTTGGTGTGTTTACTTCCATTATAAGATGTGCAAACAAAAATATTAATCAAGAAAAAGTGACCTTAGACGTAACCTATTGTGTAACAAAATGTTATTCAAATCTGATTTCTATAAAAACTATATTTTTTATATCAGGGCTGAAGATCAGCAAATCAGTGAAGCTTAGGATGAGTCACGATTACTTATTTTACCACTCATTAATGATCGATATTGTGTTCTCTCAATATTATCGTGGTCACGTATGATGACTGTGTGAAACAATAGGGCTTCCGGGCCAAACAAAGAGAATGTTAAAAAAACAAAAGATGTTACCTTTGGCAAGGTCCATCTGGTGCAATTATTTTATTTTAAAAGGGTTATTTGACCCATATTATAGGATACAGAAAAGATGATGCTTATGGCACGTTTCCAAGTCATCGTTTGTTGTTTAAATATTGCAATAATAATAATACCGGACTTAATACCGAGGTATTACCTTACAGTGACATTTTGATATTGTTACATCCCTACCACTCAACAAATGTTATTGTCACATAAGAAGGTCACACATTTGTCACAGCCCTACATCTGTCATTAACTGGCAGTGGTGGTATTCTTGTCCTACATTGTGTTACAGATGGGACGGGCACTGGAGCTCAGCAAATAGCGCACACCCTTTTGTTCACTTCACCAGCCCAACACTCCACCATCGAGAGACATTGTTACATATTTAAATAGGTTGCCGTCAACATGCCTGGAACATTTGCATTTCTCTCCAGCAAACCTCAACCCCCCTGCTACCAACAGGAACATACATGCCTCCTCCTTTGTGTAACACCTTCTACAAGTCTGAAACCCAATGGATTTAGATGTCTTTTCTATAATAATGAGGGCGAAAAATACAGTTCACCCAAAGGATGAACAATACGTCAAATGTGTCCAACATTTTCAGATGACCTCAGTTTGCGAGCTCGAGCTAGAAACAGGGATTGCAAATTCAGCAGCGTCTCATTTTCAGCCGCAAGTTTATCTGTGTTCCCCATCCACTGCATTTCTGTCAGCTACCAGCCCATGACTACATCTAAGTGAGGAACGTCTGCTTACCAATGTGTCAAAAAGCCCCGAATAACATTTTCTACCTTGGTCTTTAACACAGGAATCGACTTTATTGAAGGCACTGTGCTTATCTCTGCCTCTCTCGGTCTCTCTTAAAAGCTCACTTCTGCTCTTGATGAAAAGATTACTGGAGTGGAAATGCTTTCTCATGACTCCTGCAGACCACCTCTGCCCCATCCTTTCAAAGGGTAATAAGGCTAAGAAGTGGCAAGCCCACAATCTTTGTGTTATGGCAGGAACATGTATTTGCATACAAAAGGAGGTGAATAAGCTCCCTTAGAAATGGAGGAAACTTGGAATGGTCGCACTTAGGTGGGGGTCAAATCGCCGCAAGTTTGTTGACATAAACTCCAAGCCAATGATTTTAAACCACCAGAAGTCAACAGAAATAATTTACTTTAAAGGTTGAGTTTATAAGCCAAGGTCGTTTTCAAAAAAACGTTATAAATTTTGGCCGCTATGGGGCCAAAACGACAATGGCGTGGGGGTCAGAAAATGCAAACGGTGTACATTTTGGAACACAACGCCTTCATTGGCTCTGTGTAAACTGCAAAATTTAACCTTTCCGTTAATCATTGTGTAAATGTGGTCTTGAAGATGTATCTTAAATTTAGCATTCCACCTTTCATGCTAGGAAGTGAGCATTTATGTTAATAGTGATGCGAAAGTTACAGCAATGTGCAATTTTCACCGTAGATGGAAAGCAGGAAGCAAAACTCAAACGAAGAGGGAAATGTGTTAACCAAAATATTGAGATTCATGCATTAATGTTTGCCATTTCCCAGTGAAGTCATTCACGTGTTTTACATGTTCAACAGGGGCCCTAGCTGACTTCCAAGGGGCCCTCAAGATGATATATAATTCAAAATGACACAATCAAAACGAATTTAAAAACAACTAAAAACCAATCTATTTTTAGATTGTCCATTAATGTGTAAATGAAGATTTACTACACAACTATGACCATGTGATGCATATAATTTACATACAAATCCATGTTCGGTGTCATGAAAAAATATGTCCCGTGTGAATTATGTACGCTTAGGACCCATTTAAGCAGGTAGTTGTAATGCCTCATCACAAAGTTATGTTGATATATTGTTGTATGCAAAACTGGAGCTGCGTTAGCTTCTAGCGAGCTAAATATCCTGTGTAAAATGAAAGCATTAAAATGACATGTTAAAATTTAAGTTTACGAAAAAATATGAGCATTTAAGCTTGATGTAACAATCTGGGTCAAGATATGATTAACAAACAAAAACCATCACTTTTGATAGTTGAAAAATGACCATGGTTTTATTACAGTAAATAACTAAAACAGTAAGAACATGATTAGTTTGATTTCACTACCCATAGGCTCCTTTATGTACTATTATGAAGCATTAAGTGAAAAAGACGTCATTTTAACAAAGCACCAACGACATAAATCGTAATGTAATTTTGTAAGAATTGCAATCAGGTGCTAAAAAGAGTTCCCATTACAAGTTCTTATAGGCAACAGAATCACGTGGGATCCTAAAAGGGACTCCTTTCAAGAGGAGACTTGTCATGACAATGGCAACAAAGCCTGGGATATGCGTATGTACACAGGCACATAGTGTTTCTCTACAAAGTGACATCACCAACTACTGTCCTGGCATGCGTAATACAGTGTTTTAGATGATTTCACAAATATGCGTCAACGTTGTAGCAACGTTATTGCACATATGTAAAATTTTAAAAACCACAAAACATGTGTAAACACCCCAATATTCAGCTGAATTTACAAGAGATCAGATTTGAGTTTGATACACTGGCAAGAGTTCATAAAGAGAAATGTTATCCATATTATTGGTCTAAAGGTAGTGTTCGAAAGCTATGCGTTGGTACAAAAATGTTCAATTCCACTCCAGATTTTTGAGGTTAATGTTTTTAACTGAGAATCATCTATACCATGAAAATACTAAAAGTTCATGTTCATTTTAGCTGTAATCAACCCCGAAATCCTCAAGAAGAAATCAAGCAAGCTGAACTCTTGCTAGCCATCACTGCCGGTGTGTGACCCTGAATTACTTGATTAAAACCAAGAGCCGTCTCGCAGCTAAATCACTCTGAAGTCAAATAGATCACTAGTAGCAACATAAATGACAGTCAGTCCATGCAATGACTCAAGCAAATTTTAAACAAATCAACAGGGAGAGTGTCCTCTTTTACATTGCTCAAGATTCAAGAAGTCAAAATCTTCACAAAAACACTTGTGGCACTTAACAAATAAATAAATCTGCTTTTCAAATGCTAGTCTAAATTATAGAGAGCTTTCCGTCTTGTTTTTCCATCAAATATTAATTGAACCTCCTACCGTCATCTGTAGTTTCCCCAGCTTCATGAGGTGCGTTTAAAATTCTGCTAATTCGTCTTGACAAGGACAGCAGAATCCCTGAGAACGTGAAGGGACTCTGTTCCTGCCCGAGTGGTGGAGTTTCCATTCGGATTTCGGCCCCTGATACGGAGGCAGATCTCAGATAAGGGATTGAGCTTCGAGATAACCAGTCGCGATGCACATTAGAATGCTCCAGTAGGACGCCGCAGTTTGTCACACTTTTAGGATCAGGGAGACTGTGGACCCTGGAGATTCGAGGAATGGTTGGAGGTGTTCGGGTGGTTCTGGACCATGTCATGCTCTGGGTTCGCGACTCCTGTCCAAATGGGATCCTTCGGTCTTCCTCGGGGACCGAACTGGATCGGTGCTTCAACCAGGGTCTGCTGAGGAGACGCCAGCGATGAGAACTCTCCCTGCTAGATGAAAAGCGAGAAGGGCTCCAGTTCGGTCTCATCTGCTCGGCCGATGTGGCCTTCCGTTGTAAACTCATGATCAGTGGGGAGAGACCAGTCAAACAGCAACACAAAACGTGAGGAAGGAAAAAATGCTAAGACGGTGGAAAAGAGGAAGGGGAATTTCACAGTCGCATTTTAAGTCTTGTTTTGACAAGCTAAGCTTAAGCTAACCAAGTTATTTAAGCATAATACTGCAAATTTGATGTCCTGCTTTGCAAATAACGCAGTTGCTGAGATCTCCTTGGTGGAACATACTGACCAAATGTGTCTCTGTTTTCTCAGCACGCAGCAAGATGTCCAATGGCTGCGACGTGAGCCACCACTTCCTGGATTCTGGGTTGCTGCAAGGGTTTTTGGCAGGAAATAGGTGTCAAAAATATACATGTGCGTAGAGACTAGTTGACTTACGATCCAATCAGCTCACTTGCTGCCCATCCTAGGCCCCAACTTGTGGTTGATCACACCAATAACATGTACTCAACAGTAAGCCAAAAAAAGCAGGGCAAAAAAACCCGGAGTTCAAAGAACCTGGTTGTTCTGTGCTGGGCCGACAGAATGTTATTCAGGTTAATTCTGCGTAGTGATGAAAAGAAATAACAAGTGACAACTGCTTACAAGGAAAACTGAAAGTTTGCTGAAAACCAACAAGCAATTTTAAGGGATTTCCCTGAAATCTGTTATGCAATAGATGGGGGGAAAATCTAAAAAAACAGACCAAATATGGAGGTTTCACTTTTTAGAATAACGACAAAACAGGAATTGTTTTATTCAAGTGACCAATAGCATGACATATCAATTCAACACGACTGTGCATTTTAGACAGACCGATAAATCAATCAATTACAAGAAAACTAGTTTAATTTAACTAAACTACACAGCTTTAATGAGATCCGGATATAAAGTGTATTTGGTCTTCTTGAAATACTCTAATTGAGAAACACTACCTTAATGTTGAACAAACTTGAATTTGAATTAAAAACATAAATAATTTATCTCTTACTGAATGACCTAAAGAGAAACATACAGTCCAACAGGATTTTGTGTCAGATTTGATTCAAAGATCAATGCTGTGAATATGAAACACCATTATCTCTGCTGAGATTCAGACGTGTTATAGATTGTTATTTTGTAGATTATGCTGATTTACAATTTCAGACATATTTTTGAAATGCAAAAACTAGAAATGTATGGTATTGTTTAATAAAGTTCCCCCAATTCACCCGAAAATGAAAACGTTTTGATAATTTACTCACCCTCTTTTCATTTCAAACCTGTGTGTAAACAACAGAAGATATTTCGGAGAATGCTGTTAACCAAACAATATGAGTCCCAGTTGATTTCCATTGTATGAACATGAAACCACTGAGAAATTTCTCAAATGTTCTTCATGTGTATTCCACTGAAAATATAGTAATTTAGGCCTTCATGTTTTGAATAAAATGAAAGTGAATAAATGGGATGTAACGATTTATATGGTTAAACTTTTACTATATGGTTAAGCACATACTTGAAGTATATTTTAGCCTTTACATTGCATTATTCTAGCAAAACATTTTCTCAGATTTTGAGTCTGGACTTGTTGCAGAAAGTCTGTTCCACTCTGCAGATTTTATCAGTTGGGCAATTCCAGCGTTACGGATTTGACATTTTGCGTTATGGACGTGACACAAAAATGGTCAGAAAATGAATTTGTTACGATTATATTGATCCATCTTATAATATTTTACTGAACTCTTGTTGATAGAGTCTTAACATCAAAAAATCTCAGTCTATGAAAGAAATATATATTTAAAAAAGGGAAATAAACTAAAAAAAGGATTTGTTTTTTGGGAGAAGATAAACTCAGCAGGATGTCTGTGAAATAAAATGCACAATCCTGAAGCAATAATACCCAATTGAATAAAGAAGGATGCCTCTTTATAGAACATCAAATAGTTACTTTATATTCATTTTCATGTGTCCATTTATGAGGAATATGTAACGTTATGGATGTGACAATCCTTAAAATGGCACTTTCCTGACTATAAAAATATAATAAATAAAACAAATTTGGTTTGAAGAGAGATCCCACATGGTTATTTGAACCACCAAAGGTTAAAATCAGTGCTGTTCCCATAGTAAAAATGCAATATTAAGAAATATAATTTTTTCGTGGTAAGGTTGACATTTTTACAGAATTGCCCAGTTAGTGTGTTTCTATCGGAAACTTTAAAAAATGTGTGTGATGTCTAGTTTTAAAAAAATCTGTACAGATTTTAAAAGTCTTGTAGTGTTTTCCAGCCATAATTAGCTTTGGATATAAGTGTCTGCCAAATGCATAAATGTAAACAAAAAACGATTCCTTCATAAAAAAGGTACCTGAAAATCAATCCCAGTGGGCAAATATCAGCACAGTGAAAAACAAGTTCTACTCTTATTTCCTTGGTGAAGAAAACGTGATGGGCTAGATTATAACTTTTGGGTAGCTGTCAGGTAAAGAGCACACAACTGTCTGCTTTTAAAATGCACATGATATTTCCAAGTTTCATTTCTATAGTCATCCGTCCTTTACTCCTGAGTGCATTTAACGCAGGTAAGCGAGAAACAAAAACAAAGTCATTTCGTTCACGCTACAGCTGCAGAACACGGACTGAACTACAATTATTATTCAAAATGCTAAAGTTGCTGAAGGGATTTCCTGCCTGGTTGGGAATTTTGACACCCCGTGAGAGTCCAGGCTGGACAGCAGCAATTAGCACCATCAAACATGCTGGGTGCCTGGAGGCAGCGCATGAAAGCAATCATTAAACACCAGTGCTGCTGCCAGAGTAAGGTTGAGATAAACAGCGCTATCTAACTCCTGCGATCTGACAGAAGACTGCGTAAAGGTCACGTTTCCTTTCAATGTTCCACAGTAATTTTTCCACAAGTCAAACAGCGTTCCACGTGCAGGCCGCAGCGATCTCCTGAATGGAGGGTTAATGCGCCACTGATAACATTGCAAAGACAAGATATGCAAACTATTATTGTCTCACAGCTCTGTTGAGCCAAGATCACCCTACACATTGTCCAGAGCTGACCGCAGGAAGCGAGGACGCAAGGCCTCCGGGTACACTTAGCGCCACTTTGTTTATTGGGTTAATTTTAGCTCTGTACTGTGCCATGCAGAAGGAAACCGGGGGGACAGAGGCACGCTCGTACATACGCCCTTCTGCTCAAAACAACACCTACCAAGAATTAGCCCAACAAATCTAAAAAAATAAAAGAGATCAAAAGGGAAAGGTGAGAAAGAACATACAAGTTGCTAGCGGTTAATCTGCACTAGTCTTTCAGATGCATTAAAGGGGTCATATGGTGCAAAATAAATACACGTCTTTGGTGTGTTATAAGTTGCCAATGGATGTATTAGACATGTAAAATTGCAAAACAAATTACTGTCGGAACAAAAGATTAATTCTATCTCAAAGCCAATGCTCACCCAGACCTGCATGAAACGCCTCGTATAACCACACCCCTACAAATCTACGTCAGTTCGTGGTATGATTTAACTAGGATCGCCCAAATGTATACGCAAGCAAGGTGGGCAGACCTGTCAGCACAATTGTTTGGAACCTGATGTCCAAATATGGTAAGAGGCGTTACATTTCCTTCACACGCTTGCAGTATTCGACCAATCGCTACGCACTTGTAAACTGGCCAATCATAGCACACCCCGCTTTTCAGAGCAATGAGCTTTTTTTTTTTTTTAATTGGGTTTCAGAGAGGCGGGGCAAAGAGGAGACCCAAACATGCACGATATGTGGAAAATACAGCGTTTTTTTTACCTTAAATCATGTATACACATTGCATTACATCTAAAACAAACTATAATATTCGCTTTAACCGTGTCATGTCACCCGTTTAATGAAAAGGAAATTGTTATAATGATGATAAAGTATTTGTGTAATAAATTAATGCCTGGCAGAAGAAAACAAGGATTTGCAAAACGATCTTCCCGTGGCAACGGGCAAGGACAGACCCCCCACAAATAGAGCAGGGTGTATTTTTAAACCCGCACACATAGGTTAACGTCTTGGCTCTGAAATAGGGGAAATCCTGCCGCCCCCAAGCATTCACCCCAATGCAAACCCTGCAAGAGAGAGACTGAAAAAAAACTTTCCATCTCCACCACTGCTCAACTGAGCCCACACAGGATTGGTTGTCAGAAACAGACTGTACACAACATCGGTTTCTAAAGAAGTGCAGGCTGGGAAACGAAATTGCCCTACAGAAATTTCCCTAAATTTCTTTATTTTTTAATACAGAGAACTTGTTTAGTGTTTAAAGGAACAGTTTACCCAAATATAAAAATTCTGTCATCATTTATGAACTATCATGTGGTTCAACACGTGTCTATGACTCCTTGTTCTTTGGAACGCAAAAGACGACATTTTGAGAAATGTCTTTGTGGTTTTGTCCATACGATGAATGTCAATGGGGTTCAATGTTGTTTGGTTCTCGACATTCTTGAAAATATCTTCTTTTGAGTTTCCAGAAAGAAAGTCACAGGTTTGGAATGACAAGAGGATGTGAAAATGATGAAATTTGGGTGATCCCTATTCTCAACTATATCCTTTAAATGCATGGATCAAGTCATAAAATCCTCTGACTTTTTTGCTATTTCAGTCAACCACATCAAAGTCCACAGGATGATGAATCATTTTGGTGTGAACAGGCCTTTACGCTTGACAACTGATAGAGCTGCGAACTTTAAGCAGAACTGATGAGCTATTGTTTGTGATGCGTCTCCGGTGGGCCGATCGGTGACATTGGAAACAGCTCTGCTTCATCTGCCTTGTTGTATGATCCTCCTCGCTCTCCACCCTACCAAGCAGTTTACAAAACCACAGCCCTGATAAGATGTAACAGAGAGGGTGGAATCACAAGACTGAAGGTCTTTTATAAAATAGACGGGACGCTCCCTGCAAAATCACAACACTGGAAAGATGCGTTTCACAGATGTGCACATGCTAGATACAATGCCTCATACATTTTGAACAAGTATGAATAGGCATTTGATGTCACGTCGTGAACGTCGTGAATGACAAACATGCACCGCCATTACATGCAGACTTCCTTCAAAGTCCTTTTATTATTTATGCAAAGGCACCGCATCAATCGAGCTTATCTCTGACTGAGTGATAACATCTGAAACTTTGTAATAACGGTACAGTTTTTTGATTTGTGGTATTGTTGGAGCGCATTAGCGTGATAGAACAGAGGCGCTTCCCACAGCGGGTCTATCAGACTTAGAGGAGCCTGCAATGCCCGACCCCATTTAACCGTACTCGATCAAGAAATCAAACAGGGCTTTTAGAGCTGCTTGTCTAATATCCTTAGGGCCTGCAAAGCTGCAAAAAGCATGAAATTTGCTTTTCTTCGTCCTTTCATTCCCGTCCGATCCGTTTTGCCAATTCCCACACCGTTGCCAACCATACAGCGTGATCTGTGATGGGATCAGTTGCATTTGTTTAGCAACTGCCAGAGCCAACGGCACACTACGTCAGAATATTCACAAACACATAGCGTATCGGCAGTCAGGCCGAAACACGTCATTCACTTCACATTGTTTTTATTCCTGATGGTCATGCAGTGCTTGTTATCAACACCTACATTGCAGCCAATGCAAAAGATTCATATAAGGATCGACATTTGGGTAGTTTTGGAATAAAAAAAAATTGACTTCGTCAGCAAAATGGTCAAGAACTGGTCATATTTCACAATCAATACAAAAGACGCCCCCCAAGATTTTGCATAAAGAATTGGGACCATTATAGGGATACACAATATATCATCGACCATATAGGTAACAACATAAAATCATCATTGTAATGTTTAACAGTATTTGCCTGATTTTATCATATTAAAGTTGATAAATGATGAGCAGTTTCCTTTGGTTGAACCACTTCAAGTGAATGCTGCTTACTGTTAAAATCCAGTACTGCATTGTCTGTCTTCAGCCTAGATACTGTATATCAGTCAATATATCGGTTATCGGCTGACAATGTAAAGAATGATCGGTTATCATTATCGGCCAAAATTTACACATCGATGGATCCCTAGAACATTAATATGTTTTGCAATATGACATTACTTTAATCCCCTTCTCAGTTATCAGCAGCTTCATGCAAAGCAGAACAAAAAGGATTTTTAAAACAAAAAAGAAAAACATTTGTAAGAAAACATTGTAGTGTTATTTTTGGTACTGAATTTATTTTAATTTAATTAAAATAATATTAATAATCGTTATTATTAATATAATAATGATTTTTTCAACACATTTCATTTCATTTTTCCACTGCACTTTAACAAAAATGTTGTGTTTTAATTTTCTTTTTGAAATTTACAAATAATATTTCAACAAAATGAAGCAACTCCCATCAATCCCCAAACAGCAGCTAAACCTTCATCAGGGGAAGAGCACACACTTGAGATCAGACACATGATGGCAACCAGCCAATCAATCGCCTGCCCTGCTTATGATGTCAATGATGTCATTCAATGTCATGTTACTCACAAACATGTTAAATGAAGTGACGCATTGTGTAAGACAGACATTGTATTATATGCATTCAGTGGACTGAGCAGTAGGCTGTGTCGAAATTTTAAAAGCGAGATGTTAAAATCCATTCTGGCACAATTATTGTTTACACAGAGCCGTCCAAAATAAATGTGCTTGCCTTAAGTGCACCTATGGTAAAAACCTTTGTAAATGCTCCAGAATGGAGTAAAAGAACGTGAAGGTGCAGCAGAGGGTTCTGGTTCCTATCCGAGCATATCAAATAACCCTGCCGTCACATGAGTCCCTGCCCGTAACACGAGAATGTGGAAGTCCGTGCGCAGCGCTGCTTTTACTCTCGGCTGTTATTCAGGCCTATTTGTTCAAAATGATGATGGTGAATCAGAGCGGACAGGTGGAAAATTACCATGAGCACTTTAACGATGAGGAAGAAGTGCTATTTTATTCCGAACCCATTTCATTACGGCTACCAAACATGAGCTGCCGTTGATTGTTAAACATCAGAAAATGACGTTTTATCTTCAAATCAGATCTCCTCTTTCTCATGTTCCCTACATATCTCCATTCATCTCACCTCTGGATACACTGCTCTCTCACCCTCTCTTCCTCTCATTTTCTACTTTCAATTTGCGAACCTTGAGTATCTATTCCAATGGCAGGTGGACCTCACATGCCAGACAAGATACACTTCTCTTAACGGCTTGACACAAGCAATCCCAGATGAGCCGAAGGCTTATTGACGCGTTTTGCATTCGAAATGCCCACCCATAATAAATCGCATCAATCAGGGGGCCGCGCTTAAACATGCGAGTTACATTAGCCTGAGGCAAGAGAACATTTAATTACCAGAATCTGCTGCTTGGAGGATTCAGTCCGGCCTTGAGCAACTTCTAATGAATTACAAGCGAGCGCACAGCTACAGTGGATAATACAAATTGAACAACATTATTATTGGATTGGCCAACTTACAGGCAAAGACGGGTCTCTTTACAAGCACAGAAATTCAAAAGCGCAAAATCCTTTCTAATGCTGATTAACAAGCGGGTGCCGTTTCGCCTCATGAGTTTTATCACAATCAACCCAATTGAAAGCCAACCAATTCTGAGAATCATCACCAGCCCTGTGGGGGAAGTAACACTCCTGTATCGGTCTTTAAAGATCAGGCAGGAAGCGCATGCCAACGATCTGCTGACATGCTCAAGTCTAACCGATAGTGAAGAGAGTAGCATGAGGTCTTTCATGAGATCTGCTCCACCAGAATTAATGTTTAGAAGATGAAAACACAGCTGGGAGAACTCGAGCTGTGGAGGGTGTTCAGGGATCTACGCCATTTATGAAGGGAAGAAGACTTAGTTACATTACATGAATAATGGTTTATTTGAAATGACTGTATTACTGTAGATATATTCGCATATATTGGGGTCAAACTGAAAGAATGTCATTTGGCAATTCTACCATTTATTTTTAATTTAAAAAGTCAAAATATCGACCCAAAAGCCACCACAATATATACTTCTATTACTAGTTATTATAGAAAAAGATTCATGCAACTATCCAATCACAAAAAAGATTGTTGTATTGGATGCAAGCGCCCTGCCTGATGTCATCCTCTGGTCTATGTCATTTAATTTATTTTATTGATAATAAATACAATATATCTTTTTGTATATTAATTGTATTGAATAAAAAACTACTTATTGGTTATTTGCGGAGGTCTACCGGAGCTTTGGGCCACATATCGTTTATTTATGTTGCTGCGGCGTAAACCATTGAGAGAGCAATCCAAATAATTATACTATAAATAAAAAACAGATACAGTGGTAGAAAAAATATCTCGTTTGACAAATACGTTTATCCAAGAACGATCAGGAACGAGCCTAAAAACAGGAAAGGAGGCTTCCTGTGTTTTCAGGTAACGCCTGGAATCCCAGGACATTGTCTTCTAGCCGCACAGTCTCCACCAGTGAATGGAAAGGGTGGAGATCTGACAGATACCTGACAGTGTCTCCTGAGAAACACCAGTGCAAAGCACTCAACTGACCCCTCAAGACAGTCCTCAAGACATCCTCTCATTTTCCTTCTCATAAAAAGACAGCTGACTGGCCCAGACCTATCGGCGTGTTCTTCTAAACCGTATAAACAGACAAAGGCACCTTTGAACAGGCCTTGTGGGAAAAAGCAGAGCAGGCGGCCTGGTACATCTGAGCAGAGCATGTGAAACTCTTGTGACTACAGTGAACTCAATTCAGTGAGCTTTCTAATTAGGGGGATTTTTCAAAGTCAACATTAAACGCAGTAGGTGACTCAACAGTAGTATCGGTGTACTAGATCCCCTTGACTGAGAAGATCGTGCATCTTATCACTCAACACACCATTAGCCCAGTCAATTCCACAAGAGGATGTGCTAGAAGATCTCCCAATCTCTCTTTGTTTTTCAAAAAAACCTTAATAGACACAAGAATAATGCACATTTCAATGATCCACATTTATCCTTATCTGTATGATGCTTAACAGCCTGAAAATCAAGGAGTAATGGAAAGTCAAGTCAAGAACAAATAAGAGCTTTCACACTTGAAATCTCCAACCCCGGGTTATTCTTAACCCCAGGTAAACAGAATTCCAGGTTATTTGTTTATAATTTACCAGGGTTTAACACATAACCCTGGGTTTTTATAACCTGATGTTTCACACTGTTCATCACTAAACCCCGGGCTAACATTCTTATTTGCGGTGTCAACAGTTATGATTGGATAAATACTGCAGGGTCAATCGGACTAAATTGAAATCGTGCGTGGTCCCTTTAAATAACCGAAAACCTTGTTGTTCCGCATCCGGGAAAAAGTAACGCCTCGCAAATCCTTTTTGGCGGTTTTAAGCACCCTAAGACGTAACTTAAATAAATAAAAAACTCAAAGGATTGTTTACACAGCGCACAGAGTTTCTGTGACTGTGCACAGCTTGTGAAATGAGGTAAGCGCTGTACAGTTTTTGATTGGATGTCTGTTGCTAAGCGTCTGGTCGTATTATTCTACCCCTGCTTCGTTTCACACTGCACACGTTGGCTCTGAAATGCGGAGTTGACCCTGCAAAAGCGGTGCTATAACCCCGCTACAAAATTACAAGTGTGAAACATTCGTTTACTCATGGGGTTAAAAGTGGGGTTTAAACGATTAAATCTTTAACTTTTCAAATCAATTTTGCTCCGTTGAAAGCTGGGGGAAACTTGGCTCCCTTGCTAAAACAAGCAAGTTGTAACCATCTTTTTGTCAACCTCGCTGGCCAAAACAAGTCCAAGAATAGACAAGTTGGCACAGGAGTCATTATTCTTAACAGATACATAAAGGAAATAAGCGGGCGAGGAGTCAGCCAGCATCCTTATTGAGTTATTTCAGCTCTGGAATGTCAGGATGAACGCACTGGTGCCGGTGCTCTGGAATTTTGGAATCCAGTCCATTGAGGTCATTCTCAGAACGGGCTGCTTACATCATAGTCCCGGCCCTGTCTGACAGCTACGGCGAACGAGAGGACGGGTCACAGCGGGTGGGAGTGTCAGCGGTGTAGCAGCACGAGCACGCACATCCTGAGCAGTCCGCAACCAACACAATCCCACTATTGACTCCGGCTCCTCCCCACCCTCCCTCAGCTTCCTCTGCAAGATTAAACACATCTAAGCAGCAACACCAAACATTGAAACATATTCACTTTCACCCACCGTGGCCAAACTTTAGACTCAAACTTTTCCATTTCACTAGAAAGGCAAGTATGGAAAATCAACCTTTTCAGGCCCGACTAGATGTCAAGTCTGGTAATGTACCAGCCAACCCAGCTTCTTGTGTTCGCAGCACTTTGTGATGTGAAAAAAGAACAGGAAGTATATTTATATAACTCCCATGCTTTGAATTAGTTAACCACAGACAAACACAACTTGTTCCAGAAATCTCTCAAACACACTGTCTTACCACAACTTCCTATTCTAAAAGACACAGTTCTCCCCAAAATGAAAATTCTGTCATTTATTCACCCTCTTGTCATTTCAAACCTGTATGACATTCTTCTGCAGAACACAAAAAAAGATATTTTAAAGAACGTTGGATACCGAACAAAGGTTGTTCCCCATTGACACAAAACCAATGCAAGTCAATGGGTACCAATGTTGTTTGAGTACCAACGTTCTGTAAAATATCTGTTGTGTGTAAATGTTGACACAATATTCATTTTTAGGTGAAAGTCGACACAAAAGTTTCTTCAATGAGCCTTTTGGAGGACCTAAAAGGCTTCATAAATGACTGGTCTGTCATTGCTTATGTTCTGCTTTTTGGAAAAAAGCAGAACATAATCTATGACGGATCAGTCATGTTATTACATTTATGCATTTGGCAGACACTTATTCCCAAAGCGACTTACATTGCATTGTATAATGCATTTGCTTCGGACTTTGTGCAATCTCCTGGGATGGAACCCATGACCTTGGCGTTGCTAGCGCAATGCTATAACCACTGAACCACATGATTTATATTAGCGCCCCAGATATAAAAATGCTTTGAATACACAAGAGCATCCAAGTGAAAACAAGTCACAAGGCAAAAATAAATTCCCCTAGACAGCTATGATATATAAAAGCGGCCGTGACACACGTGTTTTCTGACAATCTCATATAAATCTTGAGAATCTATAGAGTAGTACTGCCTACTTTGTATCTTTGAAGAGTATTTAGTTTATAAAAATACACATTTCAGATTTATAAAAGATAGATTAAGCTGTACGATTATCTCCGAAAACATATGGTATTTGCCGGGGTGGGAGGGGTAGGCTGAACTAAAGCACCCATTGCCAACAAAACATTGACTCACCGCATGCGGTTCATGTTCGGCATCTTTTAGCACTGGGACAGCTCCATATCAGTTTAAACGATCGCCAAATACAGCGTGATTTGAACCTTTATACAACATTCATCAACCAAACGCTTTCCTGTAGCTCAGTGGAAAGAGCATTGCGTTAACAACCCAAGGTTGTGGGTCCGATCCCAGGGGATTGCACATACTTCGAAACAAAAAATGTATATTAGGGCTGCAGGATAATTAATCGCGATACTACTAAATCCTATTGCAATCGAGCTGGCTGCGAAATGCAATGTGTTTTGAAAGCTTAGCTTGTCCGTGAAGTACGGCCCCCGGATCAGTATGAAATGCTGCTCGCAGAGTTTGAGTCGCTTATAATGTGTCTTTGAAAAAGCAACACTCGTCAAACATGATCCTTATAAATATACTTTATTAACATAAAAATACCTGACGAGGCTTGAGTAACAGTGATAAAAAAGATGTCCATAGGCATTTCCTAGATTCTAGAAGGTGTTATGGTCTTCTTCTGCAGAGGTTATTTGGAGTTTCCGCACGAGAGCGCCCTCTGGCTTATGGATGCAGCAGCCTTTTCCCATTCTTCACTCAAAAGCTGTGCAAAAATCAGTGATATTTATCCTCGGTTTATCGTGACAGCCCTAATGTTTAGGATAATGCAATGTAAGTCGCTTTGGATAAAAGCGTCTGCCAAATGCATAAATGTAAATTCAGTGAACAAACAAGCACCTGAACTTCGCGTACATATGCTCTTTCTCTCTCCTGCACACAAGTGAAAGTGACGTCTGCGCATGCTCATTCTCCTGCTCTCCATCGGGCGTGCCGCTTGCTTTTCCGGGAGAATTGTCCAATAAGGGACTACGAAAAATTGTTACGAAACAGTTCTTTATGTTCGAAAAAACTTCCAGACACCTGTACGATCGCTGGGGGAGTGTATCGAGCACAGAAATACTACGTAATACAAGTTGACCATGTTAAGCATGAGAAGACAGCACGTTTAACATTGTAAAGAAGTCAGAATGCATGAAACACTGTTGCACAGCCGCTTTAAAACCTCACCATGCTTTGCTTATACACAAGAGCGATGCTAAAGATGATGAAAATGTAACTGCACTGGTCATTTATTTAGGAATGATATGCTTTAATATCCGTGTGTGTGGGGGGTCTGCCTGTACTTTCTGACTCATACACACAAGTCATTATTGTCTCATTACAACACAGTGACTTCTGGTGGTGAGTTAAACAAAATTCCCAAGGAAACATAACATTATGTCATAGGGTGTTTGGACAGCACATGAACAGAGAATTCTTTGAGCATTACCAGATCCTGTCTTCATTTGAACTCTAGGAACTTCAATTTCCCTTTTTTTAATACAATATCTGAGACAGCGGGGTAATGCGGGCGTTCACTGGCGAATAAGAGCTAGATGTCCTGTATCTCACGTGAAGTCCCCGGTTTCAACTTACATCCTTAAGAAGACCGGCTGCCATGACAACAGCCCTTGGCAACATGTCTATAGGGTCTATAGAGCCGTATAGTATCTTCCCAACACCTTTAGATAAAACAAACCTATAGCTACACAGTCAGTCTCTACAGCTTTCTGTTGCGAGCATAACGTAGATGTAAATAGAAATAAAATTGTCCAGTAGCCTGCACACTATGAACACCACCCGACACCATGACGCACAAGGCTGCATTTACATCTTTGTCAACAATGTGATAAAACCTCTGCTTCGGTCTCTCATTACACTAAACATGAACAACCCCATCTAGTCAACATTCAAACCTATTATGTGACAGGGTTTCCAACACAGCCCTTCCCTTAACCACAACTCATAATACATGCATTTAAAGCTTGTGTTTATCATTAACTCATAACAGTGTGTCTTTACGAACCACACACGTACTCAAAGGTATTTTAGGTTCACTATTAGTGAGATACTTTAATGGACATATTCCCTTGATTTTGCATCAAACATATGCTATTTCTATCCCCTCAATAACAAAAAAACATGATTTGCTCAATTTTAGAGAGTGGGATGTCATGATATTTGATCATGTTAGAGAGGACGTCTGGCCTTCATAAACAGAGATAAACATGTAGACACACAACATAAACAGCAGTAATGCAATAAGCCGATAATAAGGTGCTGCTGGGACAATAAAAATACCCTAAAACGTATCAACTGGCGTGTGTGCAGATTTGGGGAATAAGATTTTGACATGTGGAATATAAAATCTCCATATCACTTAAAGTTTTGGGTGCCTACTTAGGGTCAAAAACAAGGGGGGGTAAATCATTTGGGACAACGTGTTGCTATACTCTGTCAACGTTGTGTTATCTAAAAACAACAATAAACCAACTCGTATTTCTGCGCGTTTGGATGAACACAGTTAAATGAAAAGACAGAGCCCGTGAATGTGACTTACCGTACACCCGCAACCATCCCTGCTGTTGGCAAAACGAGTCCATCAAAATCCCATCGACCAACGGGTCCAGGGAAACCATGCGTCCCTCAACCGAGTCCACGTCGCCACCGGCCATTGAATCGGTGTCCATGCCCGTTCCGCCTCCTCCACGGTAATGACCCGGTAAAGACGCCAGCCCTCAGATTTACACGCCGTTAGTGACGAAAATGCGAGCGAAAAGTATCAGTATTTCCGTCTTACTGTGTTATCGAGCTTAAAAATAATACATCTAGAAATTAAAACGCGAAGGTAACGTTGTCAACGTTACGACTTTCCCATGCTTTCTCTTTGTTTCACAGTATGAATAAAAGGTTATGCGCGCGCGGTCCTAACGTATATTTACATCGCTGGGCATCGAAGCTTTATTAGCCTAAATAAAGTAAAACAAAGCAAAAGTGAATAAAACACGATTTGTCTATTGGATTTCGAGACACCTGAAAAACTACAAGTTCTGGTCAAAGCCGCAAAAAGTGCAAAGTTTCACGCGAGTTGTGTTCAAATGAATCAGCAGTCAGGCGACCAGGAGCAGCGGCTCGTGAAGTTATATCCGGATGGATTGGACGAGTTTTTCCCTGTCTGTGTCCATGAGTCAACAGCGGTAATAACTGAATGAATCCAGACGTCAGCTTTCCCACAACAGGAGCATGCCTTGCCCTTGCGGCTGTTTGGTGGACAAAAATCATACAAATAACAGCAAGTAACTGTTTATTGCTCCGTCCGCCACTTTTAGTGTGAGTCGTTGGTCGGGACTCCCTCCCTTCCTCCCTGTCCTGCGGTGAGGACAGACAGCCCTTTTCACACTTCAAAATCCACACCGCTTTTCCACCTCAATCACATCCCGTTGCCAGCCTGTGCGCTGGGATTCAGGGGAAACTAGATGATCGCCGACACGATCGATCACCGCGCGATCACTTTAAAGCAGTTCAATCACGCGCGCGCTTATTTTACCCTTCCGTTGCCACTTTGTCAATATTAAAGTTTATTTGCTGGACGTGAAGTAAGATTTAACATTAATTTAACAACAACAGTCATTTAAATGTTTAATAGATGTGGACATTTTCGAAACTTTGAGGCATGCTTGGGCATGGTAATTTTTTTATGTATTATTGAGCAGGTGTTATTATTATTATTTTTTTTTTAAATTAAGTAGTCTAATAAAAAAGCAATATTCAGGATGTAAAGTTTATCGTTGTGCAGCACAACTGAGCACGTAGAAATCCTGTGGCTCCATCTCGTGTTTATTATTAGCATTACAAGATTATAGCTGTTCTTGAAAGTTTTTTTTTTTAAATGCTCTATTGAACATTTTGTTATAGCAAAACAATGTTACAACAGAAACTTAACATTAAGAAAAATTTGATTAATGAAAAGAGAGAAAATAAAACATTACCATGGCTCGAAACAGACAAGACAAGACAAAAAAATAAAAAAAAAAAATAATATAAACAAAAACAGGAGAGGGAGTTACACAAATAATAAAAAAATACAAATTAGATAGGTTGAAAGCTTATAAGCCGAGCAAATTTGACAAGTTCTCTGTGAAGTGCATCATTTATTATAGACGTTTCTGGCAAATACTCGGCCCGAAATTAACTTCCGGTTTATGTTTGGTTATTCATCTGGCTAGTGGCAGCAATATAACTTATATATTAATTTATTTGAAATCATGTGATTTATTTTTCTATGATTATTTATTTATACGAATATTTTATTGTATGTTAATTGTATTAAAAATAAAACTACTCAACAATTATTGATTCTGTGAGGGGGTCCAGAAGTATAGGACATTCAATCATTGGTTTATGTTGTTGTCGTTGAACCCGTCTATATTTGTGTCATGTTATAGTGTATAGTTTTTTATTATTTTATGACAGCATTTTACAATTTATCCTCTGAGGAAAATCATGAGTCGTTCAGCAATGTTCATCAGGATTTATTTATTCATTCATTCAACACAAACACCCAGGTGTTAAGTATTTGTAAAGCATGTCTTATGTCTTATAACATCTTGTTGTTGAATGAAATCTCCACAAAAGCAGATAACATAGAAACGTAGAAAACGTGTAGTGCGATGAATGTTTGTTTGTAATTATAGCTCTAATGCTTTCTTGTCTTCGTCGGGGTTTCAGCTGTGGGGAAAAGAATAAAAGTAATAAAAGTATTTTTATAACAGACATATTTTAAGTTTAATTAACAGCTTCTTTCTCATTCTTGACAGTCTTTTGTATAGATCATGTTATTAATACTCACACATCGTGTTAAGCCTAAGCAGAATAGGTTCAACTACACTTTCAAGGTTATTCTTCTGTTCAATGAACTCTTGAATTGTTGCATCTTTGGTGCTTTGAATCCAGTCTGATTTCGCTGAACAGATGTTTACACATGTGCTCTAAATACCAAAACACAAAGTTTACTTTTGGTTAATGTTTGGGGAATGTGATATTTATACATTAAAACGCATATAAAATACCACTAGGAAAAAAATGACCTTGTCCGCCTTATTAAGCTTCGCTTGACCTTTTTCTGCATCTGCTATAGTTTCCTTGACTCTGTTTATTAATGCTTGTAAATCTTCTTTAGCCTCTGTTAAGAAAGAATCAAATGTGCATTGACAACAAGATTTGACAGCTGAAGATCCCCTAACTGTTTCTTTTTCTCACCAGCACATCCAAGGTATTCTTCGCAGTCCGGTTTGCAATAGCGACGGGCCACATCAACTGCCTTCTCTCCAAGGAAGTTGGTAGCTTGTAAATCCGCGTTGAGCTCAACCAGAGTTTTCAATGTGTCCAGCTGACCCCACATTGCAGAAGAATGCAATGGTGAGTACCCTGCCAATAGAGCATATTAAATAAAGAGAGAGTTACCCTAAATTCTCCCAATCCCCCTTACTTAATATAGGCCTAATTTTAAAATATATAACATTTTTTCTTTGTGTGTTTTTATTGAACACTATCATTTGACAGTGAAAATTGAGCAATGTCTAATAGCTGCACATACAAAGAAAATTGATGACAAGCAAGTTTTTCCCATCTGCGTTTAATAATGGCAATTTTTCATAAAGAGGTTATATTATTTTTACATAGAATTGTACCTACCGCTTATGTAGATTTAGGACAAGCTAAACTTGTTATAAAACCAGTAAACTTCACATACCGCGCACGGTGAGCTCATTGACGTCAGCGCCGTTCTTCACGAGCTCGCGCAGGATGGAGCTTCGTCCTAACATGCACGCGGTAAAGAGGGCGCTTCTGCCAACCTCATCCTTTTCCCACAAAATATCCCTCGATTGTTCATTGTCGGAGTCACTCTTACTTTCCAACAGACCCTTTAGACCTTGCACATCATCTTCCAATGCACACGAAAATATAGTTTTCTCCACAACGCCCTGCATTTTCTTTACGGAAGAGTGACGTTGCTTGCTTGTTGTCGATAGCAACCGTTGTCATGTTGAGTGCTGTTCTTCCACTAGCCACGAGATGTCAGTGTTGCTTCTGCTATGAAAAGGGAATTTAAAGTGGCTTGGCTAAATTTATCAGTGGCTGCATTAAATTATTGCTGTTTAGTGTAATATATGTACATTACTTTATTTATATTTATTATTATATAAATGGGTGATTCTAAAATGAACGGCAGGAAAAAATGGATGTCTGCGCTGGAATCAAATTGTCAAAAAAATAAATGACATCATCATATCAATAAATAATCATAAATAATCATAAATACATAAAGTAGAAATTAATATGTGGGATATCATATTAATATATATTCGGAGAATATATGTATAAAAAACACATATGTTAGATTACCTATTTATTTTTGTACCTATTTATACATAAAGACCAAATTAATAAAAGCCCCCTAACGGGTTTTGTCTTTTCAGTTAAAATCTACTTTTTGTCATACATTGAATGAAACTAATATTTTAAAAGCTGTTAATTTGTTGGCAGAAAGTTTTTCTTATTATAATATTTGTAATTTGGAAAATACATGTTTATATCCCTAATTGTTAAAGGTGTAAGAAGTAACAAATACTGCTGAAGACGACTACATTTTAATATGTATTCACTCCTCTAAATTAAATCACCCACTATATTGTAATGCTACATCGAGTGTCAAACATATTTTGAATGACTTGGAATTGGGAAATAATTGAGAAAATAAGTCACATTCATGTGGTGGATTAGCTAAATTACACGAAGGTCACTTTGCAGAAAGGGAAAGTGCTCAATTGACATTGGAATTTTTAATTGTTTAACACACAATGGGTTTGTACATTGTCCGTACAACTTCCCCCAACTTATAACTTCCTCAAACTAGTAATGCTTATTATTAAAAAGGTAGTCATTTGACTGTCAACTGACACATTTTAATAAAAAGTGGTCAAATGACAGGGAATTTTGTGACCTTATATTATGTGACCTTATATTATTAAATTTTTGTGACCTTATATTATGATCCACTAAATATTTGTGTTACCCGGCATATATCACCTGCCATCATTACATCACGTGAACGGGGGAATTCTGAAGCAGAAATCCATTTGACAAGATAAACATAATTTACATTTAAACTGACGTCATGCCGCACCGATGATCAACAGGTTTTGGAAAGTCACGTTACAGAGAGAGTATGTTTAACTCACACAGAGATGTGTAAACAACATGAAATTAATACAAATGTGTCAAAGGTTCTGACTGCTGTCATCGCAGTGTTTAAATGTCCACCCCTGGCCTCCTCACGATGTCCTGCTCTGTCATTGACATCTATTTGTAGCATTCGTGTGTCCCGTGTTTGACATGACTATTTCCAGTTGCTATTTTAAGCCAAACGAGGAAACTTTTGATGTTGGTCTGTAATTATGGGAAAACTGGGGACAGGAAAAACGAAATGGTGTAAAAAGTGTAAGATTGTGGTTGTCATTAAACTCAAAGTGAGACAAACATATCACTTATACTGTGTTTCACTTACATCGGTTTTTAATTGTTTTTATAAATATTCAGGAATAAAATGGCCAATAATACACCTAGTTTAAGGCCTCTATTAATATAGAGGAATTATAAAAAGCAAACATTTAATCCATCCATCCATCCATATAATACGAAGAGTTTGGTTTCAAAATGAGATAATTCCCTATTTTCTTCAAAAATAATGTTTTTTATGTGTGCATTCCAATTAATATCAATCAAACTGCAGGTGTTTTGTTTTCATTCAAGACCTAATAACTCAGAAAACACAGCTTACTAACACAATTAAACACAATTAAAACATGATAACATAATAAAATATGTATTAAAAAACGGAGTTATCTCATTTTGAACTACTCTTCATGCATACATATATTTGTTTTTGGACCCTATTATAAATACAATATGCACTTGTTATAAAACTACTGATTTAAATCAGTTTAGATGTCTATTTTACACTAGTCCTTATTCATGATATTCCGAACACCTGCGCATCTGACTGTTTTTGCCATTTATTTGCTAACTGTCAACACCCTCCGAGGCGTAAAAGCTTCTGTAGTTATGCCTCACTTCTCTAAAACGTCAAAACAACATCTGTGCTTGTCCAATGAGAGCTAATATGCCTACAGGGGCCGTCATAAACTTCAGAGATTCACTGATAGGTGTCATAACACCTTAGCAAACACTTGCATTGTGTCTGAAACAGGCCTTTGCTTTTCTTAGGCCGCAACTTCCCACGTCAGACGTGTTCTTTTGTGTTTTAATCACACGTCTACATTGACCAGTCCCGCGGAAAATGATTACGGCTGGTGAATCAACATGGTGTTTAAAAGTCGCTTACATAATGTTACTGGAGTATTAAGATTGGGGTCAATTCCTGCCAATCTGTAAAAAAATGCAATTCTAGTTAAAGCCGTTGGATAAGAGCGAGTAAACTAGAGCTTCGATCGGGGATAAAAAAAGCACGACATCAAACTTTCATTTGCTTGAACGTAATGATGAGGAGACCTTCTGCCCCGTTTAATCTGGAATAATCCCTTTCTGACGTCACGTTTGCTGTCTTTTTCTCTCGTTCTTTTGGTCTGGATTTCCATTCAGTAATTGGGTTCTGGTGCGTGGTGGTCTCAATTCTCCAAGCTCCAGTCACAGCTGAATCACACTTCACTAAAATATCATAAAGTCAGCTGACTGTGATGATGAGAATGAGTAGGATTTTGAGTCTTGAGAATAATGTCTACTGTTTTCTATATTGTGAGCTTTAGTTTTTACGCCTCCGGATTACAGCCTGACATCTACATGACGTCTTTCACAGATGCTACTGTGTAGGGATCCGAATCGTTCCTTTAAGACTCTTAATGGTCTGGTTTCTGTATGTGTTTGCTTTCCTGACTCATGAGGTCGGAACGACTCTCACAGTGACAGGTGAATGATTCTCATGCCACGCCTGTGTAAAGAATGAAGGTCTAGCTTCCTTTTAGTTTTCACATCAAAGCGGATGAAGACGTAGCTCAAGCAGGCAAACTATTATACTGCTATACTTCATTAAGGCTAGATTTGAAATAATTTTCACAATTTCACAAAAGGGTAATAATAGCGTCCTTCTGTGGTAGTGGAACAAAGTGAAAGTCGGTAGTGTCCCATTTTCAGAGGCAAAAGTACCAAGCAGCTCTCAAATGAAAAAGAAAATAAGGGGAAGTTCAAGCTAAGAGAAACTCTTTAGACCTCACAATAGTTTACAAAAACTTCCAATTCGTCCCACGAACCACACGATTGCATTTACACAACCCTTGTTTTCCTCCCAGTCAGGGATGTTGGTAACCCGTGACACCTGTTATTTCACTAGACTGAACCAACACCACCCTCATCCAGTTAAACAGTCTTTCCTGTAAGAAGAACTAAACCTACCTGTCAAACAAGGGAAGAATGCAACGCAATTGCATATGGGTTGTGGGTCAGTTTTTGAATTCATGAAAAGTATCCAACCCTTCACATATTTTCTCTTGCTGGAGTGACATGTAACCAGTTTGACAGTTACGGGCGCCACATAACTTGCGTTTTTCTCTCCTGATCTAGTGATGTTTGGAATGACATTACAGAAATACTTCACCCAAATATATAAATTTGTTGATTGTTTACTCACCTTCGAGTTGTATACACAGAGAAAGATATTTAGAATAATGCTTTTAACCAAACAGATCTCAACACCCATTGACTCCCATAGTAGGAAAAATAACTTTATATTTTTTTGTTCTGTTGAACACAAAAGACCCCATTTTGAAGAATGTGGGACAGCAAACAGTTCTGGGGCACTTTTGACTATCAATGTTTTTTTCCTACTATGGTAGTCAATGGGTGTCCAGATCTGTTTGGTTATGAGCATTATTCCAAATATCTTTCTCTGTGTTCACTAAGGAATTTTATACACAACAACTCGAAGGTGAATAAATGATGACAGAATTTTAATTTTTGGGTGAAGTATCACTTAACATGAGCGAATGCATTCCAGCAGCAGATGCGACATCACTATAATTTCCTAAATGCTTTTTAAAAGTCATTTTGATGAATGATCATTTTAGGGAAATACCAATAATGTGACTGTATGACTCATCCTTCTGTGCAACACATAAGAAGATATTTTGAAAAACGTCCCGGGTTTTGTGTGCATACAATGGAAGTCAACAGGGGTCAGTGTTGTTTGGTTACCAACGTTCTTCAAAATATCTTTTGTGTTTTGCAGAAGAAAGAATTTTCATTTTTGGGTAATCTTTCCCCATACCTAAGGTAATAGAACTGAAACCACGTGCAGCACTTAGTATAACTAAAGATTATAATTAAGATTACTAACAGATTATTACTGGATTTTTTCAATGCCAGGAAATTATATTTTTCTAATGCATCACTTGAGAATTTGATCTGTCATACCTCAATAACTAGTTATGCCCTGTGATAGTTTTCAAAAGGGTAGGAAATTCGATGGGTATGCACCTTTATATCTCTATCTTTGTATCTGATCACTCTGGTTTTGGTGATGTGATGAGCAAGCCAACTTTATGTAGGTACATTTGTTCACTGTTTTTGTTTCTGAAGTGCTTTGAAGTCCTACCTTGAATTTACCTCGTCTGAATCATCAGAATATATTCCTGTAACCAAACAGCAGGTACATCGGAATGCAGATGCACTTGAGATCTGGAGTTTTAGGATTTCAACATTTCTAAGCAAAGAAAAGGAATGAGATGAAATGTTCAAGATTCTATTAAGGCCACTAAAGGTCATTTTGGAATACCTTCGATATGTGGCATTGACAACACAGAACATTCTCACATTTTACAGGTTTAACCTTTTGAGTCCTTACAAACTGAATGCATCGTACCAAATGCTAAGAAACTCAAAAAATGTTATTCTGATCATATAAAAATAAGTCCTCTCTCGCAGATATATGGGAGAATAAACTATCATCAAAGGTTTCTTTTGTATGTTTTTTATTTTATTTCCGTACTTGAACAACGTGAAACCGATACAAAACATTCTGAACACATGCATGGAAGTTTAACAAGATTCTGTGCTAAACAAAGATAACACAAACACCATTTAAAAATACATGTTATTTTTGTCATAATCTGGCAACACATATTGGAAACTGTTTTGAAATAATAGTCCAAACGTGTAACTTTTCACTATCTTTGATATCTGTCTGCAACAAGTTCATACCACGTGTCTCCATTCGATGGAAAAGAAAGTGGTCGGAAAAACAGTTGTGCTATTTTCGAATGCCTTGAACGATGATGATCTCACTTTTGCTGTGTATCTGTTAACCACAAAAGTCAACAGGAAGCTGACGAGCCAGACAAAGGCTGCGATGCATAGAAACAATCCAACGCAAGGAAACAACAGTACACAAACCGTTTTGATCGAACAGGCACCAAACAAACATTACGTGTCATGCTCACAGATGTATATGTCAAGAAGTTTCCACAGGATGCATCTATAAATAGGTTGTGTGTTCATATAGTCACATACATGACATATGTCAATGTGCCCATTTGTTTCACTGAACGCTGAAGTTTACATTGGTGAGGTAAACCAGATGCCTCGTTGTGAACATTAGAGTTTTGTTTGCTTAGCCTTTTTGTTAAACAGCGTAGGTGATATCTGTGTTTAGTAACACTCTAAAATAAAGGTATTTAAAGGGCTCTTTACAGCGATGCCATAGAAGAGCCATTTTTGAGTCCACTAGGAAACATTTAGTCAAAGGTTCTTTGAAGAACTCTCTCTTTCTTTACCTTTTTATAACCTCAAGATCTTTTTTCCACCACATAGAACCTTTTGTCAAACAGAAATGTTCTTCAGATGTTAAAGGATGTTAAATTTAGACAAGAAGTGTTATTCTATTGCATTTTTAAAAGTGTATTTAAAGTGTTCTACATTATTTGCTTTTATTGCCCCTTTAGATCAGGTCAGATTAAACCATGGCAATAGGAGGTGTCTATGCATAAATGGTAATAAAATATACCCAAACCGTCACTGAGATGGTTTAGAAAGGTCCTTATATGTACCATTTAGGTACCGATACTGTATTTGGTACCAATATGTACCCATGATGTACTAATGTGCATATTTGTAAAAAATACCTCACCCAAAAATGAAAAACCATTTACTCACATAGTTGTGCCAAATTTGTATAAATTCTTTGTTCTTATGGACCGAAAGGAAGATATTTGGAAGAATGTTAGGATATTTGTTCTTGGAGCCCATTGACGACCGTAGTGGGAAAATGTTAAATGGTAGCCAAAGGTGCTCCAGAACTGATTGCTTTTCTAAATTCTTCACAATATCTCATTTTGTAGTCAACAGAACAAAATTGAAATTGCACTACAAAATCGCCAGTGTTAAAAAAAGTCAAATGAACTCTCACAGTCTATATGTAATCCACACTTTAAGAGTGTGGATTATATCCACACTGCAAGTGTTAATTTGACATTTTTTAACACTGGCGACTTTAGTTAAACTTGGTTTTTAAGTTAAACACAATTTAGCTTCTTATCATTTGAGTTCAAAATGACTTGTAAAGCCAATTTGATTTATAACGTACAAATTTGAGGCCGCTTTTGAACTAAAGTTCTTACGTTGAAATGGGTGACATTTTTACAGTGTACCACCCCAAGACAGCTTGGGTACATATTTTACCATTTTGTGTCGTTCATAAACTTGTGTGTACTTTTTTCAACCCTTTTTAAATTCTTCTCACAACTGCACTTTAGTTAACACTTCAGACCAATTCAACATACATCCAAAAGTTTTAATGCATCTTTATAAATTATTTGAATAAAGAGCAAAAATGCTAGTTGTCCACAGTTGAACATCAGGTTTGACCAAAGTGCACCACAGTGCATTCGAGCGTGTTTTTTTCAATTGATCAATAACCCATGACCTTTGTGCTTCTAATGCAATGCTCTACCAACAGAGTTACTGAAGCGCAAATATTTATTTATGTTTAATAGGTGCTTTTTCCACCTTCACATCTGCTACAAAGCAGACCGGACGACAAGCTGCTATCCTGATAATGATACACAAGCAGTGTTTTGTTGCTTTGGACAGACAGATCCCTCTTCTTATTGTCTGTAATTAAGCAGCGCTGCATTCCACCTGCATTGGGCACAGATTGATCACCCTGATGCCTTCTTGGGTCTCTTCCAATGCCCCACATCTCATACACAATGCTTCACTGAGCTCTGCCAGAAACCGAGGGAGATTTAGAGGTCCGCATTCTGCCATGCGTTTGTTCTGGCACATTCTGTGGAAGAATAAAGTTATGCTATGTGTAAAGTGGACATTTGAAGTACTTTTGCAAGTCTTTGATGAATATTGAAGTTGTTTACTACTGGACTCTATGTTTCTGGCACGACACTTATGTATGCGATGTGGTTTTAGCACATTTTTGAAGTGTCAGGGTGACAGATAACATTTGAGATTCCAATAACAAATAATGTGCTACAAAAAATGTCTTGTTAAGCTGCACTATAAAACTGTAGTTTTTGCAGCAGGTTTGCCAGTAACTTACTGTAGATTTAATCACAACTTAATATTTTTTCCAATTGGTACTGTTCTCAATTACTTTAATCAAAACACTTTGACTTTTGAGATTCAAAACGAGCAAGAAGAGACTTGCATTGGCACAGCAACAATGCCAAAAAACTACATTCTTCCTAAGCATGTTTCTTTTGTTTTCTGTAAAAATATTTAAAACTTCTTATATTACGATACATTTACATAACAAGAAAGTGACCCAAGATATTTAGTCTTGTTATATGTAAGAAAAATATAGAAACTACTTAAATTTATGCTGAAAACAAAATTGTACATTAAATCTACAGTAAGTTACTGGAAAATCTGCTGCCAAATTACAGCAAAGTTTTAAAGAGTGCCTTTGTGATGGAGAATGCAAAGTATTTACAAGACATTCTTATTCATTCTTAATGGCTAAACAATCCCTCTTAAAGTTGTTGTCATAAAATATGGTTTTGTTCTTTTTGATGTAGTTTATTTTTCAGGTAGCAGATGCATTTTGACCAAAGTTGACATACGCACTTTAAATGCAGGGACTGTCCCTGGAGAAATAGACGCTTAAGTGCTTCTTTCTCAGGGACAGCGATGATGGGTAGGAGGGGATCTTAGTAACCGGCTTATAGTTAAATCCTCCTCTGCCTTTGAAATGGTATTATTTACATTAACAGCCCACATGTCTAATGATAAGATTGCAACTCATTTGATATTAATGTCTTGGCGAGAAACGTTGAGACTGGAGATTCCGGTAGTCCTCAAGTTTATTTGGTCACCAATGCCTGGCAGCAAGCCTGCATCATGTGCATGTTTCAGTCAGATCCCGTAACCCTTATGTAACCCTGTCCAGTGCTAGTAAGGCCTATTCCAGCTACCGTAGGCTAGTAATGCCTGACGCCTGCTCTCGCTGTGGGATTCTCTTCTGGCCTTGGCATTCGATCCCATAATGCCTGTTGCTTCTGCTCAGTCAAAGTCAGTGCAAAGTCAGTGCAAAGTCTCTTGTTCAGCTTTCTCAACAGCTGGTGTTAAGATATTTTTCATAGACTGTATCCGAAAAATAGGAAGCCACGTCTGAATTCAATGTTTGTGTGACGTCTGGTGTGTTGATGCATCCTCGGCTAGTTGGATTTTGAAGGCATTTTGTGGACATTAAAGCTAGTGGCGGCTTTGAAAATCACACTCTCCATCAAAATCTCTCTCCAAAGTCACGGCTCATGCTACATGTACATTATCTTTATACATTTGGAGTCCCTTGTTTACAGATTTATGTTTTTGTGGTTTACCCTGAGAAATCACATTATCATTAAAAAAAACTGTTTTCCAAGTTTCTGTTCTCAGGCCCCAAAACATACATAATATACACATGTATATTAGAGCTTTAAATGATGAAACAAAGCGGGGAAGACTTTAGGTACTCTTTTGTCAGTAAAGCAGAACATGGAAACAATTGAGGGGCATTGATCAACATCAACCGCATGATGCACTTCTCACTTGCACATCATGTAGTGTAAAGAGCTTTTCATGATGTAATAATAGCCTACGACTCATATGCCACATTCAGTCTGCTTTTTAAACTCACGCCTGATATGCTAAACCATCCACCGATCAACCTACACAGAATAAACACACAGCATTTCAGATCTTTGTCACCAAGTCTGAACACTTAATTTGCTGCAAAGTCTCCTCAGGGTAGATCTAGACATCAGTTTATTGAATTGCACTGGTAAGGTTATAGTGATTTATAATGTGATTTGTACCGCACCACCCCTGGTTGTTTTGGTCTTTGTGTACGTATAAAGTCGATACAACGGTGAGGCCTTTTTACAATGTTTGTGGCTGGAGACTGTTTTTCAGAACTACAGATGCATGTATGCAAAACATGTGTGCTGGGGCAGGTTTTAGAAATAGAGAACTGTTTTTGTGGTTATGCCAATCTGTATCATTCTTTCACTTTAGAGCAAAACAACAGCCTGGATCAGGTGAATAACATGTTAGCCTTGGAGAGAACATCTCCAAAGTGTTGATTAGTTATAAAAAAATAACATTTCACTGTTCTTCTGAATCCTCTTATCTTGTTATTTTGTGACCCCCCCATTACATCATTAGTATAAGTCGTCCATTATGTCTGTCACTGGGTTTTGCAAACATTTAAAAAATAAAAACTGCTTGTCAACTTTGGCAACACAGTATATTTACATTAAAACAAAATGCAATGTCTCCCAAAACTGCGTTTCGGAAGGACACCAATGATATTTAGCACAAAGAGGTTTTGTACACTGCAAAGAATTGACTTTCTGTCTTAGTATTTTTTCTTTTTTCCCAGTAAAAATGTCTACAATTTCTTGAATCAAGAAGTATTTTCTTCATGAGCAAAATGACCTAAGAAAACAAGTCTTGTTTTTAGTAAAAAAATATGCAATTTCAGTAATTCAAGACAATTTTTCTTACCCCATTTGCAGATCTTTTGCTTGTTTTAAGCACAAATTCGTTGGAATCTCATATTTTTTTACTAAAAACAAGACTTATTTTCTTAGGTCAGTTTGCTCACGAAGAAAATGCATCTTGATTCAAAAATATTTTGACATTTTTACTGGAAAACAAGAAAAAAAGTTTAAGTAAGAAAGTCATTTTTTTGCAATGTATTGTTTTGTTGGAGTAAATATGTTGATAACTAGATCTTACATCCTGAGCGTATGCATCAATTGTCTCAATTTGGCAAAGGTTTGAGTTTGGCTTACTTCCTGGTCCTGATAAGTCTAGGTAAATAAAAGTAAAAGTAAATGTCTCCACCAGTTATAATAAAGAATTAAAAGCCTTGATACTCAAAGCATAAAGCAAAAACTTATCAAAAACGTAACAAACAAAATCACTTTATAAAAAATTCCAATTAGATGAACATTGAATGCTATGCTAAGATGTTCTGTAACAAGCTCCGTATCTCACAGAAAAGTGGAGAAAGATTTCCCTCCCATTAGAACTGCTCTAGTTTTCGAGTTTCTTATGTGTTTTTGTCCAGCTGAAGCGCATCCATGTGAACAAACCTGAAAACAAGTGGCATGGGCTGCAACCTTTGAACATGGGGGTCCAGGTTTTCTTCCCCTATAGCAGTGGTTCCCAAATGGGGGTACGCGGGGTACTGCAGGGGGTACGTGAGAGAAACTGACATTTTTGGAATAAATAATGAAAATCAATAAGTCAATAAATTATGATAATAGTATTGTAATATGAAATAAGGACTACACAAATATGCATAAAAAAATAATTCATACATTTAAAACGCATTTCAATTTATAAGAGTTATTTTTTGAGACCCGGAATCAGGAGCAGTGTCTGGGTGCGAAATAATGCAAGTTAGGAGAGGTTGTGGTTAAATGTTAAAGAAACGTTGATTTTCCTGAACCAAAAAAACACTGATTTACTTTTAACTGTTATTCCTAATACTTGAGAGATTTACATAGTTGCGTAAAGCTACATACAGAAATGTTTATAAGCAGTAAACCTGCTTGGGGGCATCAGATATAATAACTGTCTGACTCTCATTTCACTGTATTTTAATGCAAAATGCGGTCTGGTCAAGGGGAACTTGGCTTGAAAAAATCATAAAAAAGGGTACTTAAGCAGAAAAGTTAGAGAACCACTGCCCTATACTGATGATTTTGAAAATACTGTTTGGTGTGGACTTTAAAAATGAAGATATGAAACAATGAGGTATTTGTTTTGTCGTGTGAAGATACAGTGAAGATAGCGGGCAATGTTGGTGTGCCCGCTATCCACGTTTGAGATGTATCTGGACATACAGCTGTTTCCACAGGGCCTTGAAAGGCAGTAGATAAGCTTTCTGGGTGGCTTGTTATCTGGGTGGCTAGCGAGAAATATTGTAAACTTGTGGTTGTCCTGATTAAGGATGTCCTATATTCTCTCTTTAAAAAGATTTTTCCCCATGCACAGTGTTTCAGTTTGGTAGATGTTCATGTTTTTCAAGTGTTTGTTCTATATTCATTGATAATAAGTTTTTCACTACTTATCAATTCGGTTACATGATGTGCGTCATGAAAACGTTTAGGGACAATCTTATTATATCCAAATAACCATTTTATCTACATATTCAGCTGTTTGTTTGTTCATCTTGATAAAGCTGCTGAACTGCAGACCTCACTTCTAGCCTGAAGTGTGTCAGTTGTGGTGTGCTTGTTATTTTTTTCTTGCTCTACATAGAGATACCTCGCTCGTGATTGGCGCTTACATAAAAACGACGTAAATCTCTCGAGAAATGTAACAGTTTTGTCAGCACAAGCACAACAACCAGATGACGCAGTTTGGTCTGAGCGTGTTTTTACATATATAAACTTAATGCTCACGCATTGTTTGTGCTTATTCACAACGTCAGTCGCAACCACAAGATGTTTCAGACAGTACAAGAGAAGCGGTAGGTGTGGTTTTAAAGAGGGGAGAGTAAATCAAAAACATCATATGTTGTTATTGCTTGTCAAGCTTCAAATGATCAGAACTTCACATTTGAATAGTTTGTAGTGATATGTGAGTGTTGTGCTATGGTGACAATGAAAACAAAGCTCTTTCAAAATACCCCATTTTTAAAAAGAAGTGTCAAAGAATGACACACATTTCCACGGTTCAGTTGAAGCTTCAGCAATGAGATAAAAAGGATCAGAAGTCATATTGAATGGCAACGTTTCCACTGTTCCTATAGTATAATGACGGAAAAACACAGTTACATCTTTGTCCTAATCTTAGCAGCTCAAACTGATTATTAGTTCTAGTCTGTGTTTTTACACGTCATAAAGGTACGATAAAAATCGTACCGGGAAATAAATTCGAAAATGTACTGTTTTATTAACAGATTTTTAATGTTTTTGAAATACGGTCAAAACCTGTGAAATTACAGAAAAAGACTGCAAACTTACAAGATAATCATGTCATTTTACAAGAAAGATGTTTTACTGTATATTTCTGCCTCCTCATCTCCTGGAAAATTTTATTTTTTACAGTCTATTTTTGAAATACGTTAAAAAAACATCATATTGCAGAATAATACCAAATATTTACAAGAAGAATTGAGAAAATTATGTAATTTTACTGTAAAATATGGTTATTTACGCAATATTTCTGGCACCTGAGCTTTCAGAAAAGTTCTTTTTTTCTCTGGATTTTTTTGCAAAGTACTTGATGGGTAGACGGCATGCATGTAAATCTTTTTCATATTATCACAAAACTGGCTTTTATTAGTTGGAAATTAATCTGGTAGCAAACCCTCTTACGTGTAGACAGCACCTGTAATTTTAAAATATATATTTTACATTCCCACATTTGTTTGTTGTAACAATAGAAGTCAATAGAGTCTCGGAGAAATCGTAAGAGCCAATTGACTTTTACCACACCTTGTCAAAGTCTACCTCTCACACACATAGAAGATCAGAGATTATTACTCAAACAAAGCCATGTGGTGTAATGCAGCACACTGACACCTCAAACAGACACTCCTTTTAAGTACAATAAAGATAAATGCTCCATTCACTGTGTATCCCTATAAATCCTTATTTTAGATAGATGATGCCATTTGTGTATAGAGCTTGTATGCATGCTGCTTGCTTGAACATGACAGGAACTCAGTGGCAATCGGTTCTTATTCGTTTCCAAGGCAACAGCAAGCTCCGTACCACCCACACATGCTAGACAATGATCCTAGAGCGGGGTTTCCTCTCACACCTTCCCTTAGTAGAGCCCGCGCCGATCCTGCCTGTGACAGTAGTCATCTGTGCGTCATGGCTGTGTTCTCCATGCGTTTCATAACCACCCACAGATTTCAACTATGAGAGAGAGAGATCTCCGCACCTTAAATAGTCATTTCCGGTTGTCAAGCAGGCAGAATGCCTACCGCCTTGGGCACAGCCACTTGTCTATTTTTTGTACGGTGTGATTTCATATAATGACAAACTACTACAAGCATATTTTAGATTCTCTTACTGGTTAACGGTGTTGTAAGTCATTGTGAAATGACTGGCTGTGTACAACTGGCACAGCACATTCTGCATCAATCTGCCAAGTTCATATGTTGTCGTTTTATGATCTTCATGTGTTGCTACGGCTCAGATGGTGGAGCATTGTGTTAACAGCACAAAGATTGTGGGTTTGATCGTAGCCAAATTTAAACTGTCGGAGACCAAACACAGACAGTTTCAACAATTTGTAAAATAACGCACAACCTCTTTTAACATATTGCTTAATGTCACATGTCAATTTATATGAACACAAATGTGTCATTCGTTATAATTGAACTCTTTGACACCTTCCACTAATGCGTCAACTTAAGCTTGCTTTTCCTTTCTTCCCCGATCCCTCTGATGATGAAAGCGCCGTGTACACTGCTTCTCAGCTGAATAGTGACATGGTTTGTTGTGTTTTCCGAGGTCTGTATACGTACTTTGAACTAAGTTTCCATTAGGGATTTATTGAGCGCAGGGAGGAGCTTGTCCATCGGGTCTTTGTGTGGCAGGTCACTAGCTAATCGAGTTTAACACCAGTCTGTTTTTAGCTTTGCTTTGTGCAAGAATCAGTTTATGTAATGTATATTAAGAGGAAGTCTGAGATGAGGATAATATGCTCACGTACACTGCCGGTCAAAAGTTTTAGAACACGTACGGTACACAATATGATACACATTTTTGACCACATTTCATTCACATTTAAATAACGAATAATGCCAAATTCATCTGTGGTGAGGAAGGCGGGACGAGAGCCGTGGGACGGGGCTGGTGGCGTGAGTGATAGTTGGAATCACTTGTGCCCACACCGGTCCCGCATATCTCACGTAGGAAATCGGGAGTATAAGAGGACGAGGTGGCTACCGGCCTTTTACTTCCGCATTATTGTGTAATTATTGTGATTAAAGTGCATTAAATGTTCGCCAGTTCCCGCCTCCTTCCTTCCTTTTATTGAACCTTATTACATCATCCAAATTGTAAAATTAAACTTCAGAAAAAAACATTAATGTATAGACGGTTTCATCGAATACACGCTCCTGCCCCAAGGTTAATTTGCGGTCTGTGTTTGGTTATAACATAATCTATGTTACATGTTATTTATAGTATCATTCATTTATATTAATATTGTATTGTATATTCACAGTTATGAACAGTTATGGATTCTTGGCAGAGCTCTAAGTTAAAGGCGCAGTTTTCGATTAACTACGGCCACTAGCGTTGTATTTAAAGATTTGTAACGAATCGCTCAGTCCACCGTAGTGCAAAAAGATGTCGTTCTCATGTTGACGCAGGGAAGAGATGATGCGGGCATTAGAAAGACTGTAGAAAGAGCGATGTCTTATTTATTACATCAAGTAAAAGGTCTGTTGATTTTAAGTATAAAATGAAGGATAAAAGTCAGGCAGGAGCTAGGACCTGCGCTAATATTATAAAGACTTTCCAGCAGAGACGCGTTAGGATCCGCGGTACTAAGGCTTTTAGCAGAGATACTCATAGATATCTATCTATATGCTAAAACTGTAGAGAGTGCGTGTTTTACTCTATTACTCAATCATGAATAAACGTACATTAAATCCGCGGGTCACATGCGTTCCAAACCGTAGAGAACGATCCATTTTACCACTATACTTCAGGGAAGAGGGAGAGGAAATGTGTAGAGTTGTTTGTCCTTTTAGGGCTGCTGTACAAAACATGGCGGCAAATTCAATGTATGTAGGGCCACTCTGTATGTAGATGCGAACAGCTTTTTCTAAGGTATTAGAAACATAACGGTTCATTTTGTAAGGTCTTTATACACCTCTGAAGAAATAGTTTTGTATATTATGTTGCATTTCTGTGAATAGATCCTAAAAACCTGGTATTGTTCCTTTAAGTTTGGGCCACATACATTTGTAAATGTTGTTACTGTTGAAACGGTCTATGTATTATAATGTAAAAGTTATATTTCATCATCTTCAGTGTAGTCACATAATGCCTGTTAACATATAAAGTGGCTACTTGAGGTCTCACCTGGAGATGCTGTTTAAAAGATTAAAGAAGTTGCCATCTCGAATGTTTTATTTAAAAAAAATATGTTTGCAAAACTTTTAGAAACATCACTCAAGTGTCTAAAAACTTCTGAAATGCTCCATTTACACATGTAGTGCTTTTGTATTGTAAAACTGTAGAAATTAACTTATTGAATTAGATTTAACACAGACAGCCGTACATTTATCTAACCATCCATCTACCCATCCATACTTCTTTCTACCCAGCCATTCATCCACCTGTCTACTCATATAGTGCTACATAACATACAAGTGCCCTCGGTAACAAAGAGAATGGCGTTCATCTCTTTCAGCCCAATGCAATAATGTCCATCGCCCCTCACCCAGCACCTCCAGGAGGTCAGTGACAGATGGAGGTAATTCTGGACGTTCTTCACAGGCAGCTGCCAGGGTTTGAGGGTGAAATGTGAAAGGTCAGCAGATCCCAACCCCACACACACACACTGATGGCCTGACAGTCCGACTTTCCACAGACTCACCAGACAAAGTGGATCAAAACTGTCTCAAAGCACGCTTTAGTTTGCACTTGATCTGACTGGGGTGTCGCTTCGGCTGCTGTCATCATAAATCATGTCTGGGGTGGGATTCAGGTACGAGTATGAAGGGTGGCTGAGGGGATTTCATGCTGACTGACTGGCATTTTCCGAGAGATTATCGAATAGGTCTTTCCTCTTTTCTCAAATGGTAGAACATGAGAGGTACAGCCATTGTTGCTCTTTCAGTAAAGGAAATCCTTCCTGTGGATATGCGGGGGTGTTTTGCAAATGCAAAAGACAGTAGTTTTTTAAAAAGCTTGAGCTTAAAGTGACACCCTAAGTGACAGAATCTGAAACTCGGGAGACCGACCACACTCATGCAGTATTTTCATCAGTATGCGCAACATCCGTTGACGCCTTTGTACACAGTGTGAAATCAGATATCAGCAAAAGTGATAAATCTAGATTTGTACACAATTTTCACCAACCTCATGTGTTACCTGCTGCGAGACTCCCAATGACAAACCAATGCTTGAACATACAGAAGATCCTTCCTTCTATGGTGTTCATCCTCTGTTTGAAAAAAAGAGCTATGAAGAAAAAATGGCGAGAGCTCACGTTTCTAGGCCAAGGTTAAAATGCTGAAGGCCAAACCGCGAAACACCATATCTGCAGATCTTCAACTAGGTTGTGGCCAAGGTCTGTAAGTGGGAGGGAGCCACAGGATAGATTAAGAGAAACGAAGAAAGTGAAAGAAAAAGAGGTAGATATACAGGCAAAGATCAGACGTTAAACGTGGCCAAGTTCATGTCTTTTAAAGACCAAATCACAATGATCCAACAATCGTTGCCTCTACTGTCGTAGCATCGTCGTATATGCAAAACAAACACAAAACACAGGAGTCATGGAGCATAATGAAGGAAGCAAAACAAAATACCTATAAAATTACCAGTTTGGGGAATCTTACAGCAAAGAGCAGACAAGGATGATTTGGTTTACTCGACAGCACCTAAGGGTAAACTAATCTTGCATTTAGCATTGCGTTAAGTGTCTCAATCTCTTTACTACTGTTACAAAGCATACAATGAACTGCCAATATCACGTATTAAAATGCGTATTCATGTGTTGCAAATGTCATGAGGCTGGTAATGATTCTCTGCCATATCAGTATCAACCGAGGTGTTACTAAAAAAAGTATAATTTACCCTTAGTCATTTAGCAAACGCTTTTATCCAAAGCGAAAAGAATAGAAAAGAGATAGAAGTCAGGTAGACTACTAGGTACTGCACAGTGGAAATCCCCCCAAAAGTGAGCCGTAACGTGCGGAAAAGCAGCATTAAAGAATTCGCCACACTTAGTCAGAGCAAAGCTTTTGAGAGACTAAAGAACCTTTTTCTGCAACAAAGACCTATTGTGCAACGGAAATGTTCTGTGGACGTTTAAGGTTCTTTACGGAACCATGCAGTCTTACAAAAATAATTTAAGGAATCTTAGGGTGAGCACACAAATGTTTAGGGGGAAAGACATGAAATGTGATGAGATTTCTCACAAGTTAACCTTTCCCTTCATTTTATATTTCTAGAAAAACTTGTTGTAATAAAAACACTGAAAACATGTGATTACCAGCAATTACCGCGTGCTGTTACATTATTGCACGGTATTTTGACAATTTTATTTTTTCGACAATAATCTGAGAGACAAACGGGAAATAATGTAGTATTCCACTTTATAACAACCACAACATTTTTCATATCTGCATGAAGTAGAAAAACTTTTGTCAAACTCCAGTCATTTGACTTTCTGGGAGAGGACAGATAAGAAATGGCCTTAAGCAGAAACAACTGTCTTTAGAAACAGCCATCAATGCTCAGCAGCTTGTTAAATGTGTAAAATCAGTCTGAGGTCCTAATGAAAGGGCAAAGGAGCTGTTACTGGTTAGAGCCGTATCAGGTGTTCAGTGCATTTGTGCTTTTAGAAATGCGCTGAGCCCTCGGGCTATTATAAACGCTTGCACGAACACACAAGTACATGAAGGCACCATGAAAAGGCATTCCTTTGAGAATTCACCGAGGCAATGGCGTGACAGGTGTACACACACACCCTGAATTAAGTCAAAGACTCAAAAGAAATGTTTGCTGGGGCCTCTGGTCTTTTTAATACGCCCAAGTGACAGACGTGCAGACTTTCTATTGTGTGCACAGCACTGTTGGGCCTCTTTTTCTCCGCTGGCGGAGGCTATGACGGCGGGGGCCGTGACTGGGGTCGCGTGCCCCACTTTCACGACAGCAGATGGGGGATGAACCCCACTCGCCGAGCTGAACCTCCGGACGGAGGGGCCGAGGGCGTCTGTCCCACCTGTCAGTGCCACACAAAAGCCGGACTGCCACGTCACAAAGCCCGAGATGAGTCTGCAGACTGTCGGATCCAAAGGCGCTTTTCATGTCGCTCCAAGCGTGTAAACACGAAACATACTGATATTCAAAAAGGGTCTGGTCGGGGGTCACATGAATACTAACATGCATCTGCCATTGATTCTTTTTGTCATCTTTGGAGAATTCAGTCTGCGAAAACATATTTCTTCCAAAGCAAACGTTTTTCCTTATCTGTAACTCTTTTCGACAGAGCGTCGGGTCAAAAATGAAGAAACCACGCAGTCTGGTTATCAAAGGTCAAAAATATATGTACACTGTAAAATAATCATGTAAAAAAAAAACAATTCTGGTAACGGGGGCTCCAGAAATAAACCGTAAATTAACGTTTTTTCTGTAAAATTACATGTTTTCCCATTTTCCCTTTAGAGTTGCATTCTGTATTTTTCTGTTTTTATACTTTACTTTTAAAATACATGAAAAATCTGTTCAAAAACGGTATAAGTTCAGGTTTTTCATTACACATGAAAAAAAACTGAAAAATTCAATTTCCTGGGTTAATGTAATCCAACGTTGGGTTTGTCCATTTTTGACCCAAGGACGGGTTGAAACACCTTCACCTTAGAGTCTTATATGTTTTGCCAGCTTGAGGGTACAAAAAATGTGTTGTATGACTTGTCATCTTCTATCATTACGTTAAAAGACGGGTTATATGTTTGTAAGATTTGAAATGAATTCAGTTGAAATCACCCTTAGTGATGATTTCGCTTTAAAGTTTCTATTTTAGCACATCAGAGCCATATATTTTTTAATTAGTACTTCTTTAAAACATCAAAACTGACATCAAATTCGTTATGAAATCTATAACTCCATACTGTAACATACATTAGAAGCTGTATATAAATTACAACACAAAAGCAATAACATTGTGGACACATATATTACGTAAGGAGACATTTCTCTGTCGTCTGGTACGATTATGAATGTTGCACACGTCTAACAATGAAATTACATCACTGTGCTGTATCACATCACTGTCTGGAGTGTGTGTTTGTGTCTCACTGTGTGTGTGTGTGCTACAGTTGCATATTCATGAGAACAGCCGTTTCAACCTCCTTTGGGAAACATCAAGCTGTCTCAGTCAGAGTCTGTGCCCTGCAATTATATGTTCTCTCTCTCTCTCTCTCTCTGTTTCTCGATTTTTCCAGCCTCATGAACGTCTCTTCCTCTCCTCTGATCTTCCTGTGAAGCAATGTTAATTGCTGTGATGATAGCACTTTGGACTGTTTCTCTGATTGTTTCCTGCACCTGTTCCTGGATGCCGGAGAGCTTATTTTAGCACTCCATTTCCTCATTTTCCAAGCGTGAAGAGCAATTAAACTAGTTTTCGCGACAATCACACTTTGTACATTTCTTGAGCTAAAGATGTGTCAATCAAAAATCCATGTGCATTTTTAGGTGTTTTGCAGTCCTCTCTGAAGGATCACGTCATGCCATTGAAAATTCTCTCAGCGCTTACAGCCGAGTGCCTGTGCAAGATGGCTCTCAGAATACTGATTTTCTTCGGTCTTAAAGCGATAGATCACACAAAAACATTTCTACTGTATAGCTTCATATTAATCTCTCCCTGAAAAATAAAAGTATAAAAGATCCACGAATAAATGCCTGAATATGTGTAGTGATATTTGTTAGCAAAGTTCAAAGGTTCAAATTCCAGCAAACACACAAATGTGTAAAATGTATGACTTAAATGTGTCCAACTACTTAAAAGGACCGTTCATCAAAAAATGAAAAATCTTTCATCATTTACCCATCTTCATTTCAAGCCTGTATGGCTTTCTTTCTTCGGCAGAAGATAAAAGAAGATATTTTAAAGAATGTTTGCAACCAAACAACACTGGTCCCCATCGACATCCATTGTATGGACACTAAACCAGAGACATTTCTCAAAATATCTACTTACGTTTGTTTAAGATGAATCTCTTGACATTTTCTTTTCAATACTAAGAAGTTGAGCAAATGATGACAAAACTTCATTTCATTCACTTATGTTTTAAAATAATAAAATACATAGCACTCCTCCTGTCAACCATTAAACTTGTCCTGTCATGTGTGCTGATGCAAATGTATAAAATCGCGTTCCCTTCATTTCCAGTGCAAGCATAGAAAATCACAAAGAGTCTGCAGTGCCATGATCTCTATAGCAGCGTATCTGAGGGATCAATTACCCTCGCACACAAGAGCTCAAGGACTCCACGTATTCCTGAGTAAGCACTCAGTATTTCAACTCTCAACTGTTGTTCAAAATCCTGCTGTTCTCACATGCATTAAACGCACCCATGCCACTGCGGATCTGACTACGTATAGGAAAAACACAGAGGAATCTATTTAATGGGAATCCGGATGTAATTGTGTGTATATTAGAGAGGACAGAGTAAAGAAGGCGAGGGAACAGGAAGTCCATTGAATGATGTGTAACCTAATTCTTTACTGGGCAGATCGCAGCACAGCAAAGAGAGGAATGACGCCATGCACTATTGATCTTCTGCCGGGTACATATTGATTTAATGATGGCTTAAGGGGATAAACTTTCTTCCTGCTTTGCAGCATCAGTTTATTAGGTAGATCTCAAACGATCAATTTGTCAATTAATTTCGCTCATAAACACGAAACAATTTTACAGTTTTAGCTAACGGGAAGATGTGAAAGCACATTAGGTGGAGGGTGTCTCCCGACACATTGATGTAGGCAGACAGTGACATCAACTCTTATCTGTGTTTGAAGAACTGAATAGCTTTCTAGTGCCATAAAAGTGATAATCGCTTATCAAAAACAAACCATGTGCATGATACTCACCAAGAGAAGCATTTCATGATTGTAAACCATAAGTAGGTATTACAACTCCAAGGTTAGCGCCCATGGTAAGTGCTGGTTGTTTGGTTTCACTGGATAGCTTTGCATGAGTACAGTACATTGTGAGCCCCCATCAAAAAGAGTCAAAACCCAATCCCTGAAAATCATTATGTCTGATTATTTTTGCATCCATATGAATGTAGTGCTTTTCAAGGATTGAGTTTGCTAATCTTTGGAAGTGCTTGGTTGCTTCTTAAAATCATGTCATATGTGGATTGAAAAGTGTGCAATAAGATATCTTTTGAAAATGGGTATGTTAATGTAAAAAAATTGGCAAATTATGTTTGTTTTGGAAAATCGCAGTTCTTTCTAGATGGTTTCAATGACATTAAACAACGATATGTGGTCCAAACTTAAAGGTCCAGTTAATTAAATTTAGTGGCATCTAGTGGTGAGATTGCGAATTGCAACAAACGGCTCGCTCCTACCCTCCCTTTGAAGCACTACGGTGGCTGACACAGGATTAACATGTCATCACATTGTCGCGCATCATTAAGACGTCGTCATGTTATTGCTTCTATGCCAAGAGAGATAACGCATACTAAATGCGATACATTTTGTCCATTAAAGGGGTGCTGCAACGATGTGTCATGCATTCTAACTTTTTTACAATGTTAAACGTGCTGTCTTCTCATGCTTAACATGGTCAACTTGCGTATTACGTAAGATTTATGTGCTCATTACACTCCCCCAGCGATCGTACAGGTTTCAGAAAGTGTTTTTAGAACATATAAAACTGTTTTGTAACAATTTTTGTGTGGATACACTGTGGATATAACGCTGCACATGTAGAGATCGTTTAAAACTGATATATGGAGCCGTCCCAGTGATAAAAGATACCGGACATGAACCGCATGCAGTGAGTGAAACTGATGTCTGTGTTTTGTTGACAATGTGCTTTAGTTCAGCCTACCCCTCCCCCCCACACGTGCCATATGATTTCGGAAGTAATCGTTTAGCTGTATCTATCTTTTATATATGAGATCAAACAAAATACTCTTCAAAGATACGACGTCTGCAATACTACTCTATAGGTACTCAGGATTAATATGAGATTGGCAGAAACCCCGTGTGTTAGGGCCGCTTTAAGGGCTACTTTACAAACAACATGGTGAAATCCATGCAAGGGGACAATGGTTTGGTTTGCACACCGAAAGCAAATTTTAAGACGAGGATCTGCGCCGTGCGACACAAATGACAAGCGAACGCATGATTTTCACCCCAATCGCATATAAAATTGATGACACCCCCTGTTGTGTGATGTTTTTGTTTGTGTGAGTGATGGACAAAACAAGTAACCCCGCGAGTAATCTTTAGGAATCTTGTGAAATTCAAGTAAAACTTGCAAAGCTTGGGCGCTTACACAGCTTCACGATTTAAATGGGCTCTGAAGGTTGGCTGGCTCAACTCTGACCCTCTGTCTGCCACCTTACTGTAAATCTTTTATCGCCGTCAACTTGTTTTATGGAAACTGTATTGAATTACCAAGATCACCCAGACAGGAAGCCACAGACTTATTCCAGAACTCATCTCCTGCATTATAGATTTGCATGTGTGCCTCCACATGTGTTTATGTACCGCCAAAAAAGGCAATCCGAAGAGCTAATGATTTATTCAGGTTTTGATTGTATTCCCTTGATTATTTCAGCTCACATAATGATGTGGCTTTCTCTCACTTCAATTCGATGCACACTGCAGGCGGGGGGTGATTCATCATTCAGGCTGCTTTGCTTTGCTCACTTAATATAATGGAGCTCCTGCCACATGCTTTCTTGCCTCGGTGCTTATGTGGCCCATGTGAACTTTCTACTAGATCAGCTGTTCTGACCTACTCCAGTGCTTTAATCTGATTAAAAACTCACTCCGTAGAGTCTCATTTCAGGGAAGTAGAGAATTTTAGTCCAAGTTAAAAACTCCTACTTCTCTAGCTTCTTCCCTACTGCAGTTCATTGAAAGCTCAACACTACAGATTTTGCATGTTCATCATTTGTATGTTCGATGCAAATGTACAAACATACCTTCTATTCTTACACAAACGTCTTTATTTGTTTATTCTCTTCACCGTCTAAAGAATCAAGTATTTATCAGATCTTTTGTATTCCCTTCCTGTGTTAATTGTCTTTGTATTCAGGTCATCTAGTTGCACATCCGAGCATCATATAGTGTAGCATCCGTATAATCCAAGTTAATGAAACAGCTGCGTGTTGTCGTCAGGGTGGCAGATATGGAGCGCTTATTGCATGCGTTGGTGTGTGTGAGGAAGCTGGGAGACTTACATCAGATTCTGTGACCTCACCCTGTGATTACTTTGCACGTCTAACATATGGGCAGAACCTATAGCTGTTGCTGTTGTCAAGGCAACCGGGTTCAACTTCCTGATGTGGAGTCGTGTTCTTCGTAAGCATTAGGACTCAAAGATCGAAGACTTTTTCAATGTACACAAAAGGCCTATTTCTCTCAAATATTGTACACAAATCTTTCTAAATCTTAGTGAGCACTTCTTCTTGGCCGAGATAACCCACATTTTGGAGTGGCCTTTTATTGTGGCCCGCCTACGGCACACCTGTGCAATACTCATGCTGTCTAAACAGCATCTTGATATGCCACACCTGTGAGGTGGATGGATTATCACTAACACAGATTCAACAGATTTGTGAGCAATGTTTGAGAAAAATAGGCCTTTTGTGTACATAGACATGTAGAAACTTTGAGTTCAGCTCATGAAAAAAGGGGGCAGAAACAAAAGTGTTGCGTTGTTAATTTTGGTCAATGTACATTCTTCTTTTCTTGTGTTATGTCCACTATTCCAGAACAATCTCACAGGAATTCGTAAAACAACAAAACATATTTTGAAGTGTATTGTCTTGTCCCTTATGATCCTAAATCTAAATGAAAAAAATTATATAATATAATATGATATGATATGATATGATATGATATGATATGATATGATAAGATATGATATGATATGATATGATATGATATGATATAATATAATATAATATGATATAATATAATATAATATAATATAATATAATATAATATAATATAATATAATATAATATAATATAATATAATATAATATAATAAAATGACATGCATTTTCTTGTCCCTTGTGGTCCTAAACAAAACAAAATAAAATATAATAATAAAATAAATGTATTGTATTGTCCCTTTTTGGTCCTTAATTAAATCAAATCCAATCACAACACAACAAAATAAAAATACTCTATATTGAAGTGTATTGTGTTGTCCCTTGTGGTCCTGACTCCTATTATCCGGCTGTCTCATGAAACACCTCATGAATCACTCATTTATTAATGACAAATGAGAACTCCGTCCCATCATATTCGCACTATTTGAAAACGTTTAGCGTACAGCAGTTTTGCATCCGCTATTAATGCAAGACCGCAAAGACCACCTTGAGTCGACCTGGCTGAACCCCTGCATTCATACTCAAAGGACAGACATTAAAATAACCAATAGTAACCAATAGCTTTGATGTGCAGTGGAGGAGCGGAGCCGTTTCCATGTGGAATCTAGATTAAAGCCAGTCACTAAGATTATAAACTCTTACCTCCTGCTGACACCCGCACACAGAAAGAGAAACAGGCTTTTATGGGGGGTCTTTAAGGGGCAGCGTTGTTTAGAGAGGTGTCAGCTGTGTGTGAGACGCTCGAATGGTGTGCTATTTCACTTGAGAGGAGCCATATAGTGTGCAACATATCACACCTCCGTGCTTTAAAGCTCAGAGAGACAGGGTTTAGGAAAACACTCTCAGACACCCACGGTGGCAGTCCTCTCGCCCAACTGTTTACATTCCTCTCACACAGCATGGGAAATCACTCTGTGTGTCTGACTGTCACCAAAACAGCACTACCCTCACTGCTCAACATGGAACATAATTGTTTTTTGTTGACTTTTTAGATGGATGATGTAAGAATGTTGTGATGGTTTGTTTGTTGCGTGGAGAGAAATAATGGTGTAAGGACATATTTTCTTTTACCACGTGCTTCTTATGTATTAATCAATATGAATAAATACATCTGAATATTTCCTAAATTTATTTACATGTGCATGTTTTTTGTTTTTATAAATACATAGGCACATTATACAGACATAAATTTTGCAAACACAATCTTTTATTCTGGATGAGGTTAATCACGATTAATCATTTGACAGCCCTAACTTAATGTTATAAAAATCTTAATTTATTATCCATTCGATATAATTATATTTTTATGCATTTGGCAGATAACAGTTTTGTGTGACTTACAGTGCATTCAAGACACACATTAAAATAGTACTGCGTGCGCAAACCCTGGAATTTGAACCCATGACCTGTCGAATTATGTTACAATGTTCATCTCTTAAACATTCCAAAGTAAAATACCATGTGACTCTAAGGTGTGTGTTTGCTTTGTGGCTTTGAGCTCACGTCCTGTTTGTAAAAATAACACAGAGAAAGGAGAGGGGTGGGCGGGCGGAGATATGACCTCCACCAGGGTGACAGATTATAAATATGGATTTGCTACTGGATGTCTCATCATATCCCGGATGCGATGACTTATTCTAAAGTTTCCCATGGCAACAGGCACAATTATACATGTCCTGCCTTACTGCGTCGATGGTTCATCATCAAAGTGATGCCTAATGATATAAATAGACTCCGCCGTCACGACAAATTGATTTCTTTCCAAACACAGCCAGTCAACACTTACGCAAACAAAAAGAAGTGATCAATTAGAAATCCTCAACAGAACAAGTAAAAGCAGCTATCAGAGTGTAGACACTAGCAAAGTTGCGAAAAATGGTTGCCTTTATCATTTCTTCAGTCGAACTCCCTTCTGTGTTGACACAGTCAGTACAAAGCAGCCCCTCCGACTCACTTTGGCAAAGAAATCCCAAAGCCAAAGATATAAATAACAGATGCACCTGGTGCTTGTGCATTCCAGCACATGGGATTTTCCCTTGGATGGGCTCAGATGAAGTCTGGAAAGCAACACGAACATCACCTTAAAGAAACAGATGTGAGGAGAAGAGAAAGGTGAGGCAACTGCCTGAGGAGATATTGTGTGACTGAAAAAAACACAATGAACACACAAGGACTTCTCTCTGTGTGTATCTCTCGCTCTGTGTGCTGGGAAGCCCCTCTGTTAGTAGACTGTCCCCTGATCAATTGCTACCGTGATGAGATTAATGCAGACAGTTGCTCTGTGCTGCTTCGACAAGTAAACACAAAATACTTACATGCACAGTACATTGGGGGTAGAAATGGGGTAGGGGGAAAACGGCACAATATTCCGGGGAAAAACTCTGACTGTTGTGAAATTTACCGGATGATACATACAAAAATACAGCTATGTTGTTCACAACTGGCAGTTCTGGGACGCTGTTGACCACCATAGAAGGAAAAATGAAACGGTAGTCAAAGGTGCCCTAGAACTGTTTCCTTTGCTACATTCTTCAAAATACCTCAATGTGTGTTCAACAGAACAAAAAATTAAACAATCATTGTTCATACTATGGTAGTCAGATATGTCCAAGATTCATGTCCAAGGTCAGGTACTTACCTTCTACCAAATAACTACCTCTGTGTTTTATTTTATTTTCTATGTAACTCGAGGGTGATTAAATAATGACAGAATTTCTATTTTTGGGTGTAATATCCCTTTAAATGGATCACTTTGTTCTTAACTTTCTATAGTCTGAATTTTTTTTTACATTACAAAGAGCTTTTTGTGCAACAGAATGGTTCTGTTGATGTTAAAATGAATTTTTATTAAAAAAACGATTATATTTCAGAGTAGGTTTACACAATGACAATGTACTAAAAACAGTTTTTCATTTCTGTTTTCGAAAACAGGTTCAACGAGATGGCAACAATGTCACAAACTCCCCTCAGCTTTGTTAAGTTTGCTATCAGAAGTCAATATTATTCAATATTTCAGAATGAAAAATCGAACATTTCTCATGAAAGTTCTAACCCAAACCCAAATTGAAGGTTTTGAAAAGTTTCGCGTACGGACGACTGTCAAACCGATCGTCTTTCATACGGATCAATGAAATCTACTGAAAGCGGTGTATTGTAATAGATTTACATTTACATTTAGGCATTTGGCAGACGCTTTTATCCAAAGCGACTTACATTGCTTTATCCTATACATTTATACATAGGTATTTGCAATCCCCTGGGATCGAACCCACAACCTTGCGTTGTTAACGCAAAGCTCTTACCACTGAGTTACAGGAAAGCTGTAGCTTGTCAGGTAACTTGTAGCACTGTCACTTTGTATAGAAACCCTACGGGTTTGTGCCTAGATTTTACATTTTGGTTGTCAAGTACTCACTCATGCCTTTAAACTGAACATGTAAGACACATAAAGATGACGTTACGTCACCTTTTTAACAAATTCATATTTCTGTAGTTTACACAGAGACAATAACAGCATAATTTTCAAAGACTTGCACTTTAAAACCCATTTTCCAAACTTTGCGCCTAAAATGCGGTGTTACATTTTCAGTAAAAAAATTATAAGCGTTATGTAAAATGCCCGCTAAGATATATTTTTCACATAGATCATTTTTGGTAGATGCTCAACATTCAAAGCAAGTCTGCGAGAAAATGAAACGTACTGTTGTGTTAGATAAACACAAAGATAACATTTAATAAAAAGATCAATCAAAACACATGACTCTCATTTTCTAGCTTGTGGCAACGTTAATTTGCAGAGATGAGAACTTCTCTCTGTGTCTGTCTCTCGCTCTGTGTGCTGGGAAACCCCTCTGTTAGTAGACTGTCCCCTGATTAATCATCGCTACCGTGATGAGATTAAAGCAGTGAGCTGCTCTGTGCTGCTTTGACAAGTAAACACAAATACTTACATGCACAGTACATTGGGGGCACAAATGGGGTAGGGGAGAAACGACACAATATTCTGGGGGAAAACTCTGAATGTTGTGAAATTTACCGGATGATACATACACAAATACAGCTATGTTGTAGTGTTGAACACAAAGGAAGATATTTGGAAGAATGTTCACAACTGGCAGTTCTGGGACACTGTTGACTACCATTGGAGAAACAAATCTCATTTTTTTAAGTTTACACAGAGGCAATAAAACCTTGATTTTTGCACTTTAAAACCCATTTTCAAAAGTTTGCACCTAAAATGCAGTCTTGCATTTTCAGTAAAAAATGTGTAAAAGTGTTATGTAAATGCCGGCTTAGATATAGTTTTTACAAATATCATTTTTGGTAGATGCTCAAGATTCAAAGCAAGTTTGCGAGAAAATGAAACGTACTGTAGTGTTAGATAAACACAAACATAACATTTACTAAAAAGATCGATCAAAACACATGACTCTCATTTTCTAGATTGTGGCAAAGTTGATTTGAAGACCTGGTTTGTGAATAAACACCAGACTGAATTCTGTGTTAGTCATGTGATGTCACTGCATGCACATGATAACATCGAATCAGTCATGTCATGTGACTTCACGTGACATATTGACACTGGACCTTTAAGTTCCTCTTATCACAAATTCTCTTCTTTAAAACAGAAGTATGTCTGTGACAGTCTGGCTCGGAGATGTCCTCGTGAGGAATCTTTGGGCCCGACTGAATCCCTACCGTCAGCAAAGCACTCATGCAGTCCTTGAATGAATAAAACCTTGGGCCTAACGCTCATATCGCAGCACTTACTCTGATGTAAAAGCACACTGTGTAGATTTGAGAAGAACATCGATTTATTAATAAAAAGGTGCAACTTGTCTTTTTACAGACTTGAGCAACAATGGAAAGTAAGATATGTGGACAGCCGGCGAGGGCCCAGACGTATAACTCAAATCATAACTAATAGCACAGATAAGGCAAATTCCAGCCTCTCCTCCCATAAAACATTCCCTCAAACAGCACACCGCCAGTTTTTATATTTTTACAACACAACCACTATATGGAGTTTCACTTGTCACTTCTATAAAAACTAATTTTATCTGTTGGCCGCCTCCGAGAGCTCTTGTATCTCAAAGATAATCCTACAAAGTCATATTGCCTGAGCACCTCTGTGGAAATAACCTAAAAGCACACTTGTTGTTCAGTGACCCTTAGCGGTCTCTAAGAGTCGGAGATCTGTGGTCTAATGTGTTTTGGTTACCCGCCTCAGAGTGTTCCCTTATAGTGATAATCTATTTGAAAAGGTCACCCACACTCTCTGGGCACACTGCCTCCTACTGAACCCAACTTCTACTGTTTCTGTGTGGGCAAAGACAGACACACGCACATGCTTGTGCCTATCTAGCATTTTAATACGCCATAGTTGTGCTCACAAAAGGTATGAAAAAATATAACATATATATATATAATATATTTCAATACGAACTGAATAATTTATTGTAAAATTTGTGTAAAGAGTTTAATTGAAATAAATATGTCATCATGTATTTACCATCAAAATGTGTATTTGAAACTTTTTTCTGTGCAATAAAATATGAGAAATGTGGTTTGTGTTCATGTTCATAAATGTTGTTTTGTGTCCAATGGAAGTCAGCAAAGGTCAATGTTGTTCTGTTATCAACATTCTTCAAAATATCTTCTTTTGTGTTCTACCAAAGAAATAAAGTTATACAGGTTTGAAATTACATGAGGGTGAATAAAAGATGAAAAAATACTTTTTGATATTAAAATAAATAAATAAAATACTATTCATTGTTTGTTTTACCTCGTGGATATTTTTTCAAAAAACAAAGAGCACCTTTCTTCATAAATGTGATTTAAAATGTCATGTTGTCTATGTAGCTTTTAATTGAGATAAATAAACATTATGTATTTTAACATACATTTTGTTGTCATCATATACCTTTCAAATCTGTATTTTAAACTGTTTTTCTGTGGAAAAAAATTTAAGAAATGTGGTTTGTGTTCATGTGTTGAAATTTTGATCAGCGTTAAATGGAAGTCATCGGTGGTCAATGCTATTCGGTCATCACATTCTTCAAAATATCTTCTTTTGAGTTCTACCAAAGAAATAAAGTTATACAGGTTTGAAATTACATGAGGGTGAATAAATGATGAAAAAATAAAGTTTTGATGCTAAAATAAAAAATAACTTCAAATCTCTTAAGGTATAAAAGAGCAATATACAATTGAATAGTTTCAGTAGACTCAGTATAGATACCTACAGTACAAACCAAATGTTTGTCTCTTATGTAAGATATCAGCTTTCCTTTGCCAGTTTCTTCTGTGACAATATTTACACCCCACAGTCAGTAGATTTACGAGAACTATTACATCTCTGGCATTCTATTGTTATAAAAGACAGCATGGACTTTATTATGATGAATGATGTACACATTTTACACATTATGTTGGATTCACAATATTGTACGACTAAATTTGTTTGTGATAATGTCACTATGTTCTGTATATATTCACTCTACACTCTTTAAAAATGGTGCTTCAAAAGGTTCTTCTTCAGATTACAAAAAAGTAAGAGAGAGATGGGTCTTTAAAGAACCTTGGATTAAATGGTTCTATGTGGAACCATAACGCTGAGAAGAACCTTTTAAGCACCTTTTTTTTAAGAGTGTAAAAACTGTTGTGTAAAAACAACACAATCTTTACACATTTCTGAGTTTTATTTAGAGACGACACATGTCGTGTTACTTTTAACTCAACTTGTGCTATCCTTTTTATTTATATTACAAACAGTGAACACAGAATAAGACATAGGGTGTAAAATGACACATAATGTATTAACCTAAAATGAAATTAAGTAGGATAACCAAAAAAAACATAATAAATGTGTTATTACCTAAAACATGCTTTTTAATGGTCTATGTGAATGTTAAGATTTATGTAGATGTGTGACATGTAAACACACACACACACAAATGTCACGTCAGGGTACAGTAACTGTGGTGACAGTGCAGTCAGTGGATGGACATTTCCATTGTGTGGGACTGAGGGGTTTTTCTTTCATTATTAGTTTTAAAATGTCAGCTGTGATACAAATCAAGATCAGATATGTGATATAGAAACGTGGTCATAATAAACTAAGATTAACATTTATAAACTATAAGTAGGAGTGTGGAATTTACCAGACATTAAGGAAAAATATATTCACAAACGACTCACAAAACATATTTACGCTATTTGTGGACATCCATGAGTCCATGTCCATAAATTTGAAGAGCATTAGTTTTCTCAGCATTCCAAAAACAAAGCCATTAGCTCTTAAACATTAACTGTACTGAGCCATGACAGAGAACATCTCATTATTAACATTGACTACTTCTCCACACGCAGCCTGTGGTGGCAGAAAGTCAAATACATTTCTCAAGAGATTTCTTGTTCTCATTTGATGTTTTGTTATCTCCTCCCTTTTTCTCTATGGGAGGAAAACAAGCAGCACCCATGAGTGTGCAGAGATGTCTGCTTTATGACTCTAAGGAACAGGGGAGTTTTGAGAGAGACAGGCACGGGGCAGTCCCGCCTTGACAGGAGATCACCATCTTACATTCCACGCTTCAGACACCCATCTCTGAGGCCTCTCTTCTTTCTTGCTTTCTTTCTTTCTTTCCTCCTTGCTGCATTTCTTTCTTCCTTCCTTTCTATCTTTCTTTCTTTCTTTCCTCCTTGCTGCATTTCTTTCTTCCTTCCTTTCTATCTTTCTTTCTTTCTTTCCTTCTTTCTTTCTTTATTCCTGCCTTCCTACCTTCCTTCCTTCATTTCCTTCTTTTTTTCTTTCTTCCTTCCTCCCTTCCTCCCTTCATTTCTTTCTTCCTTCCTTCCTTCCTTTCTTCCTTCCTTCCTTCCTTTCTTTCTTTCTTTCTTTCTTTCTTCCTACCCTCCTTCCTTAATTTCTTGCTTTCTTCCATGATTTTTTTCTTTCCTTCCTCCTTCCTTTTTGTTTTTCTTTCTTTCCTTCTTTCTTTCTTTCTTTCTTTCTTTCTTTCATTCTTTCAATCTTTCTTCATTTCTTTCTTTCTTTCTTTCTTTATTTCTTTCCTCCTTGCTTCATTTCTTTCTTCCTTCCTTCCTTCCTTTCTATCTTTCTTTCTTTCCTTCTTTCTTTCTTTCTTTCTTTCCTTTTTTCTTTCTTTATTCCTGCCTTCCTACCTTCCTTCCTTCATTTCCTTCTTTTTTTCTTCCTTCCTTCCTTCCTTCCTTCCTTCCTCCCTTTCTTTCTTTCTTTCTTTCTTTCCTTCTTCCTTCCTTCCTTCCTTCGTTTCTTTCTTTCTTTCTTCCTACCCTCCTTCCTTCATTTCTTGCTTCCTTCCTTGATTTCTTTCTTTCCTTCGGCCTTCCTTTTTGTTTTTCTTTCATTCTTTCATTATTTCATTCTTTCAATCTTTCTTCATTTCTTGCTTTCTTTCTTTCTTTCTTTCATTCCTCCTTGCTTCATTTCATTCTTCCTTCCTTACTTTATATCTTTCTTTCTTTCCTTCTTTCTTTCTTTCTTTCTTTCTTTCTGTATTCCTGCCTTCCTTCCTACCTTCCTTCCTTCCTTCCTCCCTTCATTTCTTTCTTCTTTCCTTCCTTCCTTTCTTTCTTTCTTTCTTTCTTTCTTCCTTCCCTCGTTCCTTCATTTCTTGCTTTCTTCCTTCTTTCTTTGTTTCTTTCCTTCCTCCTTCCTTTTTGTCTTTCCTTCCTTCTTCTTTCTTTCTTTCTTTCTTTCTTTCTTCCTTCCTTCCTTCCTTCCTTCCTTCCTTCCTTCCTTTTTGTCTTTCTTTCCTTCCTTCTATCTTTCTTTCTTTCTATCTTTCTTTCTTCCTTCCTTTTTGTCTTTCTTTCTTTCCTTCCTTCTTTCCTTCTTTCTTTCTTTCTATCTATCTTTCTTTCTTTCTTTCTTTCTTTCTTTCTTCCTTCCTTAATTTCTTTCTTGTTTCTTCCTTTCTTCCTCCAATCCTTCCTTCCTTCATTTCTTTCTTTCTATTTTTCTTTCTCTCTATCCTTCTTTGAACAATATACTATTCATTGTTTTTGTTTTACCTCGTGTACATTTTTGCAAAAAACAAAGAGCACCTTTCTTCATAAATGTGATTTAAAATATTATGTTGTCTATGTAGCTTTTCATTGAGATAAATAAACATTTATGTATTTTTACAAACATTTTTGTCTACATAGTTTGAAATACTGAATTACTGCAAACATAGACGGAGAAAAAAAAGGACGAACACCAAACAAGGTGTTAAAGGACTTTGCCCACTTTTATTTTAAATATTTTTTCATAACTTCATCTTATTTTTTTTTACAAATTGCATTTCTACACACTTCGTCTTGTTTTATGAATTATAGTTATTTTTAGGAAAGGCCTCTGTTGGGTTTTCCTCTGACTGACTAAAGCACTCGTCCTCCACTCATAGTTTCACCTCCTCCAGTCTGTTTCAGCTCCAGCGTGAGGTGCGTGATTCCTCTCATCTCCCTCGATTACACTGTCATCAGTGCCGTGCACCTTCAAAACCGTCACCGCCCACCGGCCTTAATGTCGCCTTTGAAAAACCCTGTGGACGATTCGAGTGAAACACCCACAGGTTTCTGTGAAAGAAACACTCAGAACACAGCAGCACTTCGCTGACTGACTCCGTACGGCCAATTTTCCCCTCAACAAGGTGTCTTGTGTTATTTCAAGCCGAGCAAACCATCATAGCATCATAACTCAACTTTCTTTCTTACACTTTTAATTTCTTACTTTTACTCGGACAGGCAATACACACAACAACACACACAATCTGCCTATAATCCTGTTGTTCACTACACAGTGTGGTGTCTACGTGAATATTAATTGATTTATTATTGCCCATATTTGTTTGTGTGTTTAGAAAACAAGAGTTCAGAGGGGTGTCAATAACCTTAGTGAGCTGGCTAAAGATGAAGTGTTTTATATATTGGATGTATATATAGCTGTTTTAGCTTTAAATATAATCCATTTGTATGTTTACTTTTACAAAAATGTATAAACACTGTGAAAAAAGAGCCTTTGGATGGTAAACATTGACGTCTTTTATCATTCAGATCTGCACAACATGACATCATGGGTCAACCAAGTCTGTTTTTTCAAGCAGTGATAGACATGAACACATAAATAAATGATGTAATCATTTCACCCTCATAGTATTCTACACATTTTCATACATTTTACTTAAAATGTTTTATCTCAGTTTATCTTCAGATTTAATTTTTTTTTAACTAAATCTCTTGAAAATGTTAGATTAGTGTAGTTGATGAATAAATAACCTGTGTCCTGTGGTGTGACGTATAATACTGTGAATCATAAATTGTTTATGTTACTAATATTTTTATAAAATAGCATAAGAGAGATTGATCTGCATTGTAGAAAATTTGCATATTAGTCACTAATAAATCAACTAACCCGTTAGGGCCTTAAATTAAAGTCACATGGGTTTGAACGGGAGGTTGCGTAAATGCTGAGAAAATCGTTGAAGTCCTAAAAATATGTATCAAAATGTTCAAAAATAGCTGGAATGACGTTTGTGATTATCAACGATTGCAGAACTATGGGAGTGATCCGCATTTAATTTTGGCATCGGGTCACATATCGAGGTTTCGTAGATAACCAAATAAGTATGTCAAACAAAAACTTTGTGCTCTAACTTTGGGGAAAAGTACAAAGTCTCATCTACACAGAATTATCTATTCGTCTAAACATGAAGTAGATACATAAATCCAGCCATTGTTTTTTACTTCAAGGCTTCGGCTTTCCTGCTGTTGTGAGGTGCATCTGGGATCCAGACTGCTGTAATAATCAACACGGAATGTTGTGGGAATTCCCCCTATCTGCTACTTTGGAATGTCAAAATGGTCTACCATAATATTTGGGTCTGTAAAAAGAGAGAGAGGAGAAAAAAGCGAATGGGTGAAAAGGGCAGACATTGTTTTACTTAACCAGATATAGTCAAAACTGTGCTTGTCCTCTCTTGGTGACATTTTGTTCCTACTCTTTTGAATTTTTATTTTCTACTTTCAAGCATCTATGTGTCACAATGATACATTTCCAGTCCATATGGTGAATGAGCACGAATCAGGTTATTAATCACGTTTAAGAAAAGACCCGCAGACCACGTGTCATATAACATGTGATTATCAATGGTGGGCTATCTCAGCCAGACCACCGAGAGTTAACGCTTAGCGAGTTGAATGATGACGAGTGAGTCAAAGTCAGGCAAAAGGAGAGAAAAGAGGAATCGGAGAACAGATAAAACATCACTGCTGTTTTCCACTACTTGTATGTTTGTCAAATGCTTCATTAATCATTTATTTTGGTTCTTTGAAAACAACACAGTTTCTGTTTTCCCCTCGAGGGGTGTATTCACTCCACGCATGAAAACAAAACATGTCATCAACAGGTGTGAATTAAAGCATCCCCGCTGAAAAACATGTGGGCCAACATCTGATGTTGGCAAGCGCTGTCAATGCGTCTGGTGTTGTAGGAACTTTGGCAGCCGCAAAAAAGTAACAAGAGGCCTCCAAACTCTAAGCTGGTATAGAGACGCCCTGCCAGCTATATAGATCCTATTAGTTAATGTTCTCCCCGAATGGGCCTGTTGCTGACACAAGCTTTGACTTAAGTATGACACAAATCAATCTTATAGGTAAGAGCTGAAAAAACAAACTCTTACAATGATTTGACTGACTAGTGTGACTTGCATCACGTGCTGTAGAGAACAACCGGACTAAAAAGTCTCTATACCACGAATCCCACATGAATCAGTTCATTCACGCTATGTTGTAAATGTTTCTGGCTTAATGACAGAGCCCTTTCACAAACAAATATGCTCTTATTATTCTAGTGCGTAGACGGAGGAGAATTAAATGGGGGTTTCCATAAAAATGCTTCAGTAAGGTTCTCCACACAATGATCTGCTTATCTGGCCCTGCCCTGGGTCTGTGCCGGTGTCCAGAGGAAGTCCACAACAGTCTCCCATCACCCACCACTCACACAATCCTTGCTTTGTCAGGAAACCGTGAACAAACCAGCAGACAGCAGCTCTGTTTGGTCCTCCGAGGGTTGCCGTGCGGTGGAACTGAGGAAGTTAATAATTAAAACCAGTCACAAACTGCTAAACAGCAGCAATTACTCCTTCACCACGATTCACTGCTTTCTCTCAGTGTGGATTTATCCTCAGTTGTTTCAATTTAGAAGCCACAAAGAACAAGCAAGCGAGGTACAAGCGTACCTTTTAAAAGGGATAGTCAGACAAAAATTAAAACACCAGGGCATCGTGTCCTTTTTCTCTGTACACTGCAGAAGAGCACAATGTTCTTTCTCATTCAATGAAAGTGAATGATGTCCAGGGGCTTCCAAGGTCTAAAAAAGCTATATTATTTGACAATAGTCATTTTCATTGCATTTAAAGAAGCAATGTCAAGATTTCGCAAAACTTTACTTGAGTTGAGACAACAGAAGGGTGACAATTTTAGAAAATATAAACATTACAAAATCATTCAATTGGCAATGTTCTTCCAAACTTGTAGGACTATGTATATAATAAATATTTACATAAATATGTATATATATTTACATTTATATTTTATTATAGTTTACATTAAATATATATCAATAATTTTCTTAACTTGTTAACTGTTGGAGTCCTTTTTGAGGCTACACATGAAAACGCTTGTGGGAACTTAATTGGCGGTTACTCATGAATTCTTTGGAATACAGACTTAAGGTTGGTCTCGTTTGAAAAAAGAAAAGTAGCTGATTATTGCAACATCAAAAAAAAACACACACCCACACACAAAAAACAATAAAAGGTATGTTGATTAAAAAAATACGGGTCGCAAAAGGATAACAAAAAATCTAAGCACTCTCTTTATAACAAAGAATCAATTACTCTCCCTACATAAATTATAAAAAAAAAAAAAAAGAAATCTGTATTCTAGAGACTCAGACATTTACAATGATATATAGTTTGTCATGATTCGATTAGAAATTACATGCACAATATTGACTCAAACTTAGGTGTCCCGTATACGGAACGGGTGACAGTTCTACACATATGCATGAATGTTTGTGTATTTATATACACCTATAGGATAAATATACACTGTAATAAAAAGAGTTCTTTCAACTTATTATTATTTAGTAACTAGGTCCACAGAAATTTTATGTTCACTCAATTTCTGTCTCCAAAGTGTTCCTCCAAAGTGAATTGTTATTTTTTAGTTGGCCCAAACTTGACTCAAACATTAAAAGTTTGCTCAACTAGTTTTAAAGTTTGTTCAACTAAAATGTTTTATTCTGTAATTTTCTTTAACAACAGCAAATTCAGTTAAAGTTCGAGGTGTTTTATGTTATTTAAAACAAGATTTATAATTTGATTATCATAGCTTTACATCACATAAAAATGAAGACAATTGAACACTCGCCTTTGTTTTTTAATAATCTGCAGTTAGTCAAGTAAGCAGAGACATATAGTACATGGCACACACATCACTGCTGTCCTTTGTAAACCTTGTCTCTCTATATGTCGTGATTTACATTTTTTTTTACCATGAATCGTTATTATAAGTCACCCGTTATGTTTGTCAGTGGGTATTGAAAAGTGCTTGACAAGACAATATTTAATCATTTAAAAAGTACAGCGCTTTACCATTTGGGCAATTCCAGCGTTATGGACGTGACATTTTGCATTATGGACGTGACGTAAAAATGCTCAGAGAATGAATTTGTTACGATTATATTGAACCATCTGTTTAAATTTTACTGAAGCCTCGTTGATAGAGACTAAACATCAAAAGATATCAGTCTATGAAAAAGAAATGATGTTTAAAAAAGGGGAAATAAACATGCGTTATGGATGTGACAAAAAAACGACACGGCTTTTCGGAGAGGTTAAACTATCAAGGATTTCTGTAAAATAAAATGCACAATCCTGAAGCAATAATACCCAATTAATGAAGAAGGGATGCCTCTTTATAGAACATCAAATAGTAATTTTATATACATTGTCATGTGTCCATTTATGAGGAATATGTAGCGTTACGGATGTGACAATCCTGAAAATGGCATTATTAAAAATGTTTATTTTAAATCGATTAATCCCGATTAATCAATGTGACAAAGCTAAAAAAACTAATTTGGCAGATTCAAAAATGTACGTCTATAAAACAAATTTCTACACATAGGAATGTCTCGTCCTAACAGTGCTTTAAGAGATGACACTCTCTGTTAGTATTAGTGCTCATCCTCGTCAGCAGTGTTTGTATGAGGGTCTGTGAGTTTATTTACACAAGGGTAAAAGCGATCCTGCCTAACAGTGTCACAGTTTGTGTTACTCAGCAGTGACTCTCGACTCAGCCCACCAGCTGAATTCAGCCAAAGAGGGGGCAGGGGGCCGAGAAAACGGAGGAAACTGTCAAAAGGAAATGAAACCCCTGTCTGACTTCAGTTTGTTGTGGTTCCCAAATGTGATTCACTAGTTTTAAGACAGCTCTGGAAATACTGGCATGTGGGTGACACTCAGTCAGGGTGAGAAATGCCACCAGGTTTTTACTGTTACTTTGTACTCACACAGGCTTACTCGAAACATTAAACAACCACATTGTCATATTATGAGAGTTTTGGGGTGTTTATGAGACGAACGTCAGATGGTAAGATTAAAAAGGTTTCCGTTTTATGTGAACTTTAACCATAGGTAAATAGACAATTAATGTAATTCCAAGTGGTTGTTGAAAGTCGTTTTATGTGTTGTACACGCTCATTATGGGAGAATTCTTCAGAAGACTACACAGCTGTGTGCTTACATCTGTTTGGGCGCAGCAGACGTTCACAGACGTTCGGTCATGCAGTTTGTGTATTTATATAAAAGCTGTATGTAAGCATCTGTGCGCCATACCATGAGCTCCCACATCATATTCAGGAACCGGCTCAGGCCATTGTAATACAGAAACACGAACAGCATGAATAAACTTTGTAAAATAAACATGAGAAATGCATCCGCTTGTGTCAATGAATAATGCAAAGGAGCAGAAAACTTTGATATGATTACAAGTGAGAATGTGGATTCTGGGTCAGGTAGGCTATGTGTCTTCTAGTGCACCTTGCATTTTATTTTAAATCATATTTTAAGCCAACAACAAAGACTAATTCATTTTTGGATAATGTGGACACTGCATTCCATTATCACATATCATGGATTGCAAAACCATTTGAAGTGGAACCTGGAACTTTCCAACATTTCGAGCACTTATAAGTTTCTACTGTAGTTTGCTGTATGTGTGATTGTAGTAGAAAAAGTGAGTTAAGATTGATATTTATTTTCAAGAATATCTCACGGGACAAAAAGAACCACGACTTAAAACTTTTTCAATTCTTATACAGTATAAGACTGAAGCACTTACTGGCTTATTGGCTCTGTGTTATCTCAGATCAAGATTGACTACAGACAGTGCTCCTGTAAATCTTTCAGTTGGGTGACATCATTAGACATGAGGTGGCTAAATGTTGTATCACAAGAGCCTTCAGGCCCTCTTAGCAATACACGGCCTTTCTACTTTTACTGTAAAAAAACCCTTGCTTTTAAAATGACAATATTCCAGCAACTGGAATCAAAACGTATTTAAAACGTCTTAAATTACGATACATGTATGAAGTCCTTGTTTTACGAAAGGAAATATGAAAACAAGGTAAGTTTATGTTTTATATATTGTTTATTATATATGTTTTATGTTTATATATATATATACATTTTTTTTACAATAACAATTACGGTCTAACATTTATATTACTGTATTTCTTGCTGCTTGTAATTCACATGAAAATACCTCAGTGTTTATTTTCTCTATACATTTTTTGCGCTATATTACAACTTACTAACATAATGGAAAAATAAACTGTGTAAATGAATGTAACATGGCTTTCCCTCTGAAAGGTCCTGACTTTCAAACTCTGTTTGTGTTCTTTACTTGACAGCACTTCTCAGACTTGGCTAGTTTGTTGATACATCTAAAGACATGTCCAGACTTGCTGTAGCTTGTTGAACAGCGTATCATTGAGGTCAACAGCCTCACGTGACTAGCAACAAAACAATAAGATTTGGGGTGGGCATGCGGAAAGTTGGCTGTGGGAGAGTTTGCTGATAAGTGATTCTGTTTGTTTGCCAACAACTTCTTTATGTCAAGTTTAAACTACAAAGACATGTAGGGGTGTTTTCAGTGCTACTTTCAATGCTAGATTTCAAAAGAAATGCTTCTGAAAGGTTCGCCTTGCTATTTCTGATTTTGGGTTTGATTCAGTGTTTCATTTCTCTGAGCTGGTTGAGTGTTGCCCTTCTTTTCCTCTTGACTGCAGTGGAAACAGATGGCTCTGCCTGATTCCGCCCACTGGCAACCAGAGATCACCACCTTTTCTTTCTCAAATACATGAGAGACTGGGCTGACACAATCCCTTGATGTGGCTGGCTCCACAGGACCGTTTCACAAAAACAGAAACAAAACAAAGCACAAAAATATCTAGAGAGCAAAACATTTACCAAACTCTACTTCATCGAAGCTTACAAATCTGCTTCAATGAAAACAGATTGATATTTTAGGTCTCGCTGTCTCTGTTTAATGTTTGAAAAAGATTACGAGCTTAAGAGTTGATTTAAGGATCAATATAGTGATTGCCTTTTGGGGTAAAGCCTGTTTACGGTCACCCGTTCCGTATACGGGACACCTGAGTTTGCGTCAATATTGTGCATGAAATTTCTATTCGAATCACAACAAACTCTATTTCATTAGAAAGGTCTAAGACTCTAGAATACAGATTTCTTTGGTGTTTTTTGATAATTTATGTAGAGAGAGTAACTGATTATTTCTTATAAAGAGAGTGCTTAGATTTTTTGTTATCCTTTTGCGACCCGTATTTTTTTAATGTCTTTTTTAATCAAAGAAAAACAGAATTTTTTTCTACAACATACCTTTGATTGTTTTTGTGTGTGTGTGTGATTTTTCTGTTGTTGCAATAATCAGCTACTTTTCTTTTTTCAAAGAGACCAACAGTGAGTCTGTATTCCAAAGTAGTCATGAGTTATCGCCTTTTTAGTTCCAACATGCGTTTTCATGTGTAGGCTCAAAAAGGACTCCGACAGTCAACATGTCAAAGAACAGACCTAACAATTTTTTTGTAGATGTTTGCCCCAAATAAGCAACAAATCAAAATACTAACAATTTTGTTTCTCAAACCTTATCTTTGCTCACAAGAGCAAACTACTGAAGTTAAATGAAAATAAATGAGTTGAAATAAATGTTTTACTTTCTTCCCTGAACAGTGAAAGGTTCAAGCTTTCCATGACTACGAGCAAGTTTGTGGCATGCAGCCAGCTTCTACAGTGCTCTCTGTGAATGTCTGCCTTGCTTGCAGTGCATTGTTTGGTGTGCCTGCCCATAAAACCCTTCTGACAATAATTTACAAGGCCATGTTTTGCTAAGGCATACACTTGGAATAGTGAGGGTGGACCACTCACTCACAACACTGGTTTTAGGAAAGATCTCCCGGAATACAACATTCATATTTTAATAAGCTCCAAAGAACGTAAGTAAATTTGGGATAACTCATCATCGTACATGTTTAGCTGATGTGTAGATTTCAATGTTTTCCTCATGAAAACCATATTGAGGAGATGTGCACGTTACCTTGCCAGTAATCTTTCAAGTTGTTTTATGTCGAACATCTCTGACTCAACAACCATTCAATCTGTTCAGTCTTGCTATTCATGATGGGAAAACCGATGATAAATATGTGTTCACGAACAATGATTTCATCTGACTGAAGATGTACAGCTGTGTTCTGCTCTGTTCTAGTGACTCGGTTGTGAAAGACTCATTCTTACTCTATTTCACGGGTTTCAAATACATCACTAACTGTATCCCCTCAGAGGTTTGGAAATGTTTGACTTGTTTCAATGATCTCAAAAATCTTTTGATCTCAATGTCTCTACTGTAAATGATAATGAAAATTACTATAGACCAAAATAAAATTGAGCCAACATTTCCATTTCTTTTGTTAGAAAATGATGAATGATGAGGAAAAAGCTGCCAATAAGAGTTGTGAATAAATAGGAACTTCAATACTTTTTGACAAGCTTACCAGGTTGAGACCTTAAGAAGCAAAGTGAGACAATAACAAGATACATTTTGGTCGTTTTCTTGGCATTTTTTATTTATTCTAGTCACAAGGTGGAAAAATATGAATAAAGAAATGTTGACTGGTACCGTATTGGTGTGATTGTGTGATTTTGATCTACAGATTATAATCTTTAAGACTGTGGATGTTAAAAGGGAGACAAGCGGAGAAGCAAACCCGAGGTGACATACACTGTTGACTCACTGTGAAGACTGACAAGAACTTACTGTACAGACAGGTTGGAACTTCCACCTCATACTCTTAAAGATGTCCTTCGGTTCACTTTCTAAGAAAAAGAATTGAGAGAGCTGTAATGATATTTCATCATTTTGATCACCTTTGCAACTCATTTCAAATAAATCTGTACATCCTCTTCATTTTAAAAGAATAATCATGAGAGCAAAAACCTCAGCAGAAGAAATTAGCTAACAATTAAATTTGGATTCATGTATATCATTCCAAATGCTTTTCAGCTTTACAGAAATGTTTTCCAGTCTCTTCTGTTCTTGTTAATCAGAATTGTACAATAACTCTATAACTGTTTAACATATTTTTCTTTACAAACATATTCAGGTCATTTATTTGTATTCGTTTGAAATGATTTATTCAACAAAACAGATTTGTCAGATTTAACAATAAAACCTGTTAAGATCTGTTGTTTGATATCGGCCCCAAAAGTACTCTTAACAAAATCAGTCTTAAACAGCTTCAAACAAATATAAATTAAATAAATTGCATATAATAAACTCTCCTCGCTAATCAAAACATCAAATTAATAAAAAAAAAAACGTTTGAAGCAATGCAATATTGTAAAAAGCGCTTTATAAATACACAATTTCCATCGTTTACTTAAAGTTAATAAAAAGGTCGATCTCAAAAATACTATACAATCTCTCGTGTTATAGCTATTGCTTTATCACACATGAGTTACCGGTGGTTAACTTGCACTGAATTCATGACTCAACCTAGTAAGTCGCGTCTACAGATCCTTAGTCTGATGACCTTAATGACCTAACCATACTAACACATATGTTGTCTTTCTAACCATTGGTGATAGTTTCATGACCCTTACTTGACCCAGGATATGATTTATTCATAACCCTATGTCATGGGGGTGAACAGGCGTCGGTGTGGGCCCTAAGTCTCACACCTGATTCAAATAATACTTTCAACTCTTCATCTTTTTCTATAGACGGGATCATCAGACACACACACCTAGCCTGAAAGTTAACTTCTGGTCTGTTTTTTTATTGGTCTGGCTAGTGGCTAATAATTGAACTATTTATATTTCATTTAATTGACATTCATATTCATATTTTACTGTATAATAATTGCATTAAATAAATCATTTGTTGAATTTGGTTGTATGTTCATTTTATTAAATAAACAATTTGTTGAATGGGTCGTGTAACTTTATCGCATGTAAGTTTAGCCAAGCAACACTTCTACTGCTAACCCAAAATAATACTGAATATACTTTTACTCGCTAGCTAATGTAATTTACTTCTTATTTCTTTTGCTTGTTTTTCAAAATGATCCACAGGGACTCCATTCTTTGCTGACACGTTCCAGAAGTTAAGTTTGGCCCACAAAAAATAACGTTTATTTTACTTGTAGCTTTTGTCTATAGTTTGCCATTTTAATAACTACTGGCCATTATCAGGAAATATTGGTATTGGTATTTCCATGACGCCGTTAGTGATCTTATGACAAAATACGAAACTTAGTCAAATTATGACCACCTAGTTTGACATTCTTTAGTGTTAAATGTCAAAGAAGATGTTAAAGGTCTTGGTACTTTACAACAATTACTGCTGACCTTTCACAAAATGAATTTGTAAGATGACCTATACTGATTAATCTTTAAATTGCAATTTACATTAAAATCTTTTCTTTTTGTTTGATTATATCTATATGATATTGCAAAAAAGAAACAAAGATCAAATCTATGATTCTTATCCTAACAGATTTCTCCATCATGGCCAACAAACCTCTCCCACTATCTCAGGAGATTTTAGCTCAGTTCAATCTTTCCGTGGCCACAGGATCGTGTGCCCCTGGACCCCCGAGACGACGCCTTGGCTCCATCTCCACTCACCGCAGCTCCAAAGATCAACCTAAAGACCAGCCGCCCCACAGACCGATGCTGCTCAGGACCATGACGGGCCCTTCATCCGACTCGTCCTTCTTGAGCCCCAACATGAGCAATTCTCACATCTCCTTCCACAAACGCTTCTCGTTTGCCGGCTGGCACCAGGGAGGAAGAGTAAGTTTCACTGGTTTGTACCGTCCTGAACCCGTCCAGGAGATCTACACGGAGAACACCTACCGAACGGGACCGGAGGAGGGCAGCCGTTTCAGCGCCAGCAGGACCCAGCAGATCACACAGGCAACTTTGGAGGGGTATTTGGAAGGTGTATGTTACAGTCCTGACAGTTGTAGCCAGCTGTGTCAGATGTTATCAGATTTAGTGCTCAGTAAGCTGAAGGACGTCAACCCTCCGCGCTATAAACTTGTTTGTCAGGTGGTGGTCGGGCAGAGCGGTAAACAGGGTGTAAGGGTGGCCAGCCGCAGTTTGCTCAATGTAGACACTGACGACTACACATCCGCTGTTTTTCAAAACCAAACGCTGTTTGCTGTGGCTATAGTACATGGTGTTTACTTTGAATGAAAGGTATTGAAAACCACAACATTTAATGGCAAACAACTTACATCGTATGCCTAAGACTTAACAGTTGCACATTTTCAATTATTTTATTTATAGACCACTTCGGAAAGAACAGTGGTGAAATGGTAGTCCAGAAGAACTTCTCTTTTCAAGTTTCTAACACTACACAGACGGTTAAACTAAATACAAACAACAGCATTTTTTATATTTTATGTTTATGCAAGGTTAAAATAAATGATTAAAAACTGAAACCGGAAGTGCTTCTGGACCATCTGTTTCTAGTGGTCTATACAGCCATGGACTTAAGAGACCACTCCAAATGTTCATTTAATCAGCATTTCTAGATGTATTGTGGTCATTCCAGTCCAGTATTTGTTCAACATAATCAAACCTCAGGAGTTACAAAGTCATTAAAGAGCATTGCTAAAGACTGACAGCATGACAAGACATGAAAATCGTGGTAATAATCAAGGTAATCGCTAAAAAAAATTTTGAGCTTTTCCTAAACATGCACAAATATAACTGTTGTATTTCATAAGTGAATATGAACTTGTTTTCTTTGCAGTATTTGAGATCTGAAAAAATAAACATCTTATTTTGACTCGTTGCAGTTTTCATTTCTCACAAATAAACTCCATAGAAACAATATTTTTACTACAAATTTGGGTTAAATATTTTTTGTTGTTAACAATAACTTGGTACCTAAACACGTACCTATAAATTCAGACAAACTGAAATGGTCTTCGAAATGGGTGTGTACGTTTATACAGAACTTAAGTTGTCACGAAAAAGCAAAGCATTAAAAATATTTTCATTATATTTTTGCATCATTATGGTCACATTTTGCCTAAAATTTCCCAAAAAGGTTTTCTATGCATTCGGTCATCAGACATTCAACTATGCTGACCTCCTGATTATTCTTTTAACCGGTCAACATACTTTTTTGTAACACTATGTTTGTACAATTACATTCTTGTATATGAAACCAATTTTAGACATTCAGACATACTGCATGTCTTCAGATCCAAAGGTTTAAGATAATGAGACTCAAGTCCTAAAAATGACCCTTCACTTTTGAATACTGTACCTTTAAAATATATATATTTTTAAAATCAAGCAAAAAATGACGAGGCAAACGCAACAGATTTATATTTTCAATAAACTTTATTCCCCACAATCTCCCATGACATAAAAAGTGATCATACTGAACATTTCCCAGTGTTGACACCATACAATTATGTTACATCAATAAATAAAAAACTATAAATAAAAAAATAAATAGAACACGTGCCACAATTAATTATAATACTAGTTAGACTGTCTGAGAGGGTAATGGCTTTCACAATGTTGGCATTTTGAATACTTATTTAACACTTACAGCCAGGTCACAGTTTCAAGGACATTATGATTACTTACGATGGAGCGTGTAAAGTAAACATAGCTGGAGGCACACTGAATATATAGTCTTTTTTTTCCTCACGTACATACATTTAGGATATAATCACTTTTATGAGAAAAAAGCTTATATCGGGTGTGTATTTGTAGTGTTTTCATCTGCCCAGTTTACTTGGAAAACCTAATTGCAACCGATTCTGAAGACTCTTCGGCCCCTCTCGTTCCCTTTGTGACATCAGCTTGAGATTCAGAAGGGCCATTATTGCACAGAGGAATCTATCGGAAAGGCACTTTATTCACTCCTCCTCCAAACCGCTCCTCTGTGAATTACAGTTCGTCCAACAGCCGACCTCAGCCATTCACCTCTGCCTTCTTTAAAACTCGTTAAAAAGAACATTTTGGTGTTCGTAGCTCTTATCCGTGTACTACTTAGTGAAATAAAATGTCTTCTTTTTTCTTCATAAAAGCCAAGTGATCGAGCATAAAAAGCCAAGGTGTCGGGACACTCGAGCAAAGCCAGTCGCTCAAGAACCCTGTGAGTTTTATGCCGTCTGCACTTCAGTCCAGCTAAAAATGAAAAACAGTCTCAAATTTTGGTCGTGCACACTGTGAGTCAAGCCGGTAGTGTGATACTGTCGGTGTGGGCTCAGTCGCGAGACCCGAAAAGAAACGAAAAATAGTGCACCGTAGTTCAAAGAGGCCAGCTGATGGCCAAGGACGGGAGATCTTCGTGGCAATGTGGAAGCTCCCCCCGATCAAGTCTTTTCATAGTCCTTTTTTGCTTCCGAAAATGAAGCGGTAAGCAGCAAATCGTAATACGAAGCGGAACGGTGGGTCCCTTACGCGGTGGTGTAGTGCTGGAGAAGCTGTACCACGTAATGAAGCCGCTGACGGAGCTCTGTGGAGCAACCCCATTCCGAGAGCACGCTCAGAGGGTAGGAGTGCGAGGCGCGCTCCTTGCTAATAAACGTCAGCATGTATGAGGAGTCTGAGGTCTTGCTCAAGATGATCTTCGTATGATCCGTATAAAAATTAACCTGCCGAAAAGAGGAACGTTATAAATGAACACAGAATAAGGCACTATGCAAACGATTAGTTTGGTCGAGCATTGGGGCTTACCTGTAGGGTTCGGTTGTCGAAGAGCATGACTAAGGCGTGGTCCGTCTTAATCCACTGCAACAGCAATGGGGAAGAGTTTGGAGGTGCCTGGTCTTCACAGTTGACATCTCCACCCTAGTAAGGTTTAGGAAAGCTTCATTCAAATGTTTCCGAGACAAGACAAGAATGAAAAGGAAAGTGTTGAACTTGTCGCCATCTGAACATGTCAACTTCTTACCTCCATCAGGTTCTGCTCCATGTAGTTCGCCATCAAATCCACGATGTGTTTCTGATTCTGGAGCTTCTCTGGTAAGGCTTCAGCCGGGAAGGTGAAGTGTTTGTTGTTGGTCAGACAATAACGTACAGTTCTGTCGAGTAACACAAAATTGTTCAATTTGAATTTCATAAAGATACTTGACACATTTCAAGTTTATTGGAGATTTGTGTGTGGGGGGTTTCATACCTGCGCTGGTCGCACAAGCTCAGATGAGTGCCTTCGTTGAAGAGGACGCCAACGTTTTGATTGGAGAGCTGGTAACCAAAGCCGTATTTGTTGGAGTAGTCCACCCACTTGGTTACCCAGATGAAGGGCTTGGGTTTGGAGAGACACTGTGGGTTTCGTGAAGCTGGAGAGGAAAGGAAAATATTTGAGCTCGTACGGTCAACAGTCAAAGTAAACTCTTGCACTTCAGTGTGAACCGAGGGTGGGAACCAACCTGTCGGCATGGAAGACAAACAGCTGCTGAGAACTTTCATGGCCGAGTCGGCCACGGCAGCAGGGGTGGGGATATCGTCACAAGCTGAAAGAAAAGTCAATGATTTAATTTCAAGTTAACCAAACTAGACTAGTTTTTGGTGTCCTTAAAGGAAGTTCACCCATAAATGGACCCCTCTATTCCTCACATGGAGAGTCAACAGGGGACCGTTTTTTGGGGGGAACTGCTCCTTTAAAGGACAGGCAGGTTTAAACAAAAATGGCACAAAAGTTAAAAATGCAAAGTCCTAAATTCTTTAAAAACAGGCTAGGAGGTTTTTGGAGGAATGCTTAATAGCAGCTTCGAAAAGCCTAGCGGCTAAGCCTAAAATAGGCCGCACACATTCATGCAAATCTCTTTGGGCTCAGCAAATGAACTTAAATGGTCTCTTACCATCAGTGCTGCTGGCGACGGTGCCTTTGAAGGAGCGAGACGCAGACTTCCTGGATTCCTCCTCGGCTGGGGTGTCTAGAGGACCAGAGCTCGCCAACTGAACTGTGGGGGACGTGGCCTAAATAAAAAAGGAAGTTACAATTAAAACAAACGGAAAAGGAAGTACATTCTCGAGCGACCAAATTAACCATCTGGGTTATTAAACACATTTGCTAGCACATGCTTTAAATTATCATTTTGCAATTTGGGTTTTACTAAATGTTGAACGGAAGTTAATAGTAAACAGGTATGGAAACTCTGGGTTTGCAGGAGCTATTCTGAGACATCGAGAACAGTAGCTGGACTACAGCACTGTATTATTCACCTAGAGGAGCTTTCAAAGCAACTTTTGCAATGCTGCAAAACAGCAGACACCCACAGTTTGTGTGGCTGGTGTATTATTAACCTACACAAAGCAATAATATTGAAAACATTACCTCATTCACCCCCATAGTCTTGTAGCTCATCTGCCGACCAATGGAGTGCTTCACCATGCCTGACACCAGCTTTGAGATGTCATCCTTCTCCTCAGCAGGAGTCTTCTCAACAACTGCAATCACATTTCACACCTTCGTGGTCAGATTTGCATCTCCAATGAACGTCAAAAGAAAGTCAGCGGTTCGAGCAGGTACGCACCTTTAGATTTCTTTTTGCCGAAGAGGCTCTTGGCCATCTTAGTGAAGAATTTCTTGGCAGGGCTGGGCGGGTTCAGCTCGGGAGCCATCACGCAGCTGCTCGGAGGGAGTTTGTCTGGAGTGAAGCCCTGCGAGTAGGAGGAAGTGGATATTGAGGAAGGGCATTGATAATCGGACCGATCTTAAGGGAAGCGAAACATCAATGTGAGACTGTAGCTGCCAGCGCTGCACGCTTACCTTGGTGAAGTACTCGTGGGCTAGTATCTGGTCCAGAGTGAGGCGGTCGGATGGGTTCTTTTGCAGGATGGAGGAGATCAGCTTTTGTGCGGCTGGAGTGAGGGATTGCGGAAGGGTGTATTTCACTTCCTTAATACACTTGTAGGTCTCTTTCAAGTCTAAGGTTTCAAATGGTGGATTTCCACACAGCAGCGTGTACCTGAAGAGAGAAGAAACATACGTCAGGGATATTAACGTCTCCCCTAAGAGTCTGTTTTCATCTTGGCATAACCAAAACTTCATTTCAAGACGCTTACATTACACAGCCTAGTGACCAAATATCTGACTCCGTCCCATGGCCCTGTCGGTTTAAGACCTCTGGTGCCAGGTAGTTTGGAGTCCCACAGATAGTTCTGAGGAAAAAACAGATTTAACATGAGCACATTGAGCATTTATTTAGCGAGATAGCTCGAAATCGCATCGATAATGAAAGGAAAGACTCACTTCTTCCTCTGTTCAACGGTCTCTAGCTTGGCTGCCAGCCCAAAGTCTCCTAATCTCAAATCCATGTTTTCATTCACAAAAAAGTTACCTGAAGACAAATCAAAAGTTGTAAAGTCAGCATATAAACAACCATCTTTGTCATGTTTAATAGCGAATGCACTCGGATTCAAAGGCGTCAACGGTCCACATACCTAGTTTGAGGTCTCTGTGGAGGATGCCTTTGTTGTGGAGGTATTTGAGCGAAGATATGATCTGTCTGAGGTAGTAACGGACTTCTGGATCCGTCAACGTATGTCTCGCCTTCCAAATGTGTGCCAGAGACTGTAAATACGAAACGTTAGATTCAACGTCACATTCACCTCGGGGAGCGACACAATGGAGTCGGTCATCTAAAAAGCGACCCACCTTTCTGCTGCATAGTTCAAGGAAGATGTAAATGTTGTCTTGGTCTTCGAAATGATGCGAGAACTTCACCACGTGCTTGTGTTGGAGGCTTTTATGAAGATCGATTTCATTTATGATCTGTGGGAGAAATACGACGATTGGTTATTATACCGACGATTACATATAGACCACATACAGTCGTGATGAGGTGCGGTGCATTTACCTTCTCTCTCTGGTGTGGCTTTGAAACTCGGCTTTGTGGGATAACCTTGACTGCGTACATCTTGTTGCTGGCGATGTCAGTCATTTCATAGCATCGTGCAAACCCACCCTGAAACAACAAAACCCATCAGAAGTGAATAACTCAGTTTGTCACAATGCTGCAGTCATGTCTTCAAAGCGGTGATTGTTGCACAACAGTCTGGAGGATCTTAATGGATGCGTCTCAAAGACCATTAAGGTGTCTGGCAATTCTGGAAGATTATAGGTGGGTTGAAACGCGAGTCTGCATCCAGAAATGCTGTCTTGATGGGCATCCCACCAAATTATTTAAGAGGGGGCCAATATGTTCCAGCACATGTACAAAGGAATGACGTATTTCGAGCAACCCCTCCTCACAGCATGTCAAAATGATGCGGCACTTTAACATTGGCATTTATGAGACCTCTCAAAAACAGACGTGACTATGCATTTGTATTCAAGAGAAGAGACTCATTGGCTGTGCAGATCATTAGCGATGGTGCAACGCTGCCATTCATTCATGCATACATCTATTCATTCACGTTTTCATGTCATCGAATAAACAAAATTTAAAAAATGCAATTTATTAATGATTTATAATACAACAGCTGATGTGCTGTAAACATCGCAGGCTCGAGAAGACAGACTGGGCGGGTAGCCGGTGCATCCATATATTTGACATTGCCAGTCGTACCCGCACGAGACCGACACAATGCGCACCATCCACGCTTGAGCACGTCATGAAACGCGATAAAAACACACACCGCGTCCGGAATACTTTGACTAATAAACGTTTAAAACAAACAGGCGCTTTCTCAACACGATGTGTAGTATAAAACCGCGCATACCTTTCCCAAAAGCTTTCCTTTACAGTACGAGCGTCCCGTCTTCGCGTCGACCACCACCTGCGCGAGCTCCGTCTTCGCGTGTTCAGACTTATTCCGGTTCGCTTTGGCTGCTGGTTGAGCCGCTTGAGGACGGTCCGGGGACGGCTTGAAAAGATCCGGATTCATCATTTTACAGGAAAGACGCTGCGCTCTGGTAAAACAAGCAGAATCCATTCACGCTTCGCCCAAGAAAAACTCCTGATAGCAAGTCCCAATCTGTGCCGGGCGAAGTTCTCCAGTCGTGTGAGTCAAACATGCCGAGCGGCTGAATTTCTGGAGTATATAAACGGTCCGTGACGTCACGGGCATGGGCGGACCGATAGGCGGAGCCGGATGTAATGAAGGAACGTGGTTGGTTGGCGGAGATTCAATCAAAGATCAGAGAGACGCTTATGAAAGCGCTGTGGAAAAAGTGAATGAATGAACAGCTCGATGCAAGTCATCCAGAGGTCCATTATCGCGTCAGCACTGATTGGATGATGATGGTTTATTTACAGAAGTTATTTATTTATCCGTTCAAGGCTTTTGGTACAGATAGACGCGCTGGGGTGTAAATGCAAACACATGCATCCTATTATAAGTCACAAAAAATGAAATAATTCATGCTTTCGAACCGCAGACGGTATACGATCGAAACATTTAATACTGCGCAAAGACAAAACGCACGGATGACTCACCAAGAGTGTTTTACTTGACACTCTTTTGTCCTGTACTTTTGCATCCAGAGGTCAATCAGACCAAAAAAATAATGTAAAACAAATTCAAATGTAAAACAAATTCAAGTTTCATCTCCACAGATTGTATTAACATTACAAGGATGAAGCCAAATTACGTCATTGCTGAACAAACGTCTGGAACGTAAAGAGCATGGACTGAGAAACTCGCGGTTTCGTGCGCCATCTTGTGGAGAATAAACGATAATGCGTGGAGATTATTAATGGCAGTGCATAAAAGGGGAACAGTATGTTGTGATTTAAACCATTACATTTATAGTAACCAGCAAACCATGTTTTCTCTGTATCAGTATATTGGACGCAGTTTGATGCAGTGTGTTCCCTACCTGATGTTTCAGTGTAAAGTCATACAATTCATGCATCTTAAAGGAATAGTTCGCCCAAACATAACAACTCTTTCATCATTAACTAACCCTCATGTTATTCCAAAACAATAATTTTCTTCCTCTTCTGCAGAACACAAAATAATGCATTTTAATGGTGTAACCACAACACCCGTTTGTAATTGTAAACCGCTGGGACATTTTTCAAAATAGCTTTTTTGTATTGAGATTTTAAATGACACAAGATCGACAGAACAGAACTTTTATTTTTGGTTGAATGATCCAGTATATATTCCATTGAATAAAACAGTACTTCATCATATACTTATCTTTATGCACATGAAAAAGATGCTCAGAACAAATTTCCATTTCCTTTCATTTTTTACTTACATTGTTAACGTACACCGTCCTTGATGCAACACAACTTATTTAAACCTCACTGAACATGTTGAATTTAAATGAAATAACATATAAAAATGAGTGTTGTCAAAACAGCCGCATGAAGGGGAACAGTTAATCAAATCTTTCATTAACAGTCACGTTTAACAGAATTTTTTTACAAAAATACATAAAATAATCCTGAAATAAAGCATGAAATAACAATGCAGCCGAGCTGGGGGGGTGCTGTGCTGTGAAAGCAGATGAGGGAGCTGACTCAGAAGTCAAGATCATCTCCTTTGGCCTTCTTGTCCTGAGACTCAACCCAGGCCTTGTTGATGGTACGTTTCATCTCGTCATCTCCATCAGTGTAGATCTTCTTCAGCACGCTCATGAGCCCCTCGCTTGGATCAGTATTCTCATTAACGCTGGGTTTACTGAAAGACAAGTCACCAAGCAATAACTTTGTTAGTAACATCATTTGGAGAATACTTACGGACTGTATTATTGTGCATATGAAACAATCTTGCCAAAATAGTTTGAAAAATTAAAATAATAATATGTTCGTAAGAGAATGAGAGGAAAAACAATAGAGAGCGTTTATGTATTTTCCAATGTACAAATTTAACCTTCAGTAGAGGCTAAAGGCATGTCAGATATTACTGTATATATAATTCACTCTGCAGAAAGAAATTTTGAAGCATTTCTTTAAAATTGAATGAAATGCACATAACTGTGCTGCATTTTACTCACTCTTTCTCTTTAGACTGTTTTTCTACTTGTGTCAGACAGTCCCACTTTTTGGTTGACTTCTTCTTGCACATGATAACGACCATGTCTGTTTTAATCTGTAAACAAAATACAGCTTTTTTTATTCATCCGCCAATCGTATCCAGAAAATCCACATGATATACAACAACAATAATGTAAAGGACCTTTTTACTGCTCTCAGATGTAACAATGGGGCATAAAAGGTTGTTGACTGTCATTTGATGGTTCTTTCCGTCCAGTTCTTTGACAAGTACATGAAAACCTCTGTGAAGGGATTAAAACGAACATTTAAAGAATTATGCACTCCATATAAAATGTAGGTTATTTTAATAGGGCAAATCTATTATTAAATCGTAACTTGGCATTGACAGTTCGCTTTAATCTCGGCAAAGCATACTGTGAATTGCATCCTACCTTTGAGGACTCGATGAAATGTATGTAAGCAAAAGCAAACTAGTACAACTATAAACCAAATTTCCTGATCCAAGCAAAATCATTCAATGATTCAATGTACCTCTCTGTGAAGCTGGCCTCCACATTTTCAGAGGGAATTGAATGCACTCCTTTTAGTGTGATGTAGATTTTGACAAATTTATCAGACTGGTCCCATCCTAAGAAATGAACACAATGTTATTTAAAGAGTGTGTTATTGTTGCACAGTGGATTTGATGATTTATGATGCACATCATGAGATATGAACACACCGTAATTGTTAATTTTCACTGTGTATCCCTTCAGTACTGTATCAGTTTTGTCTCCGGAGTCTTTTTTGGCTTGTTGCTCTTTCATCTGTCTCTTCTGTGCCAGCTCTTTCTCAATCTTTTTCTGCTCTTGAGTTAACACGTCTCTAACACGCTGCCGTTCACATTTCTCCAGCAAACTCGCAATCTCTTTCACATCACTCTCAAGACCGCTGATCTACAGACACGACGTTAAAATATAAGACCAACACACTGGATGTACAGATCACATGACACCTTCAATGTTGACAGGTGGACAGATCTAATTTTACAATCTAGCAATATTTATTTGACAAAATTTGGAAATAATCGTGATTAGCAGTCTTGCTAAACAAGAGTTCAATTCACATGTATAGGCTATGCATGACAATATCTGCGATTTGCGGTAGACTGTAGATGATAAAGCCTCAAAAACAAGGAAACGGTAAAAACAGTCCCTTATACCACTTCATTGATATCCATCGCTAAGTTTGTCCAGCAGGAATCTTATGAAAATCTCCTCCTCAGAATGTGTTGAGCTGATGAAAGTGCTTTCAATTTCACACCGCCTGTCTTTCTGAAATGCATGAAGCGGCCGTTTCTAGAAAGATTCGTACTTCCGCGTAGTGTCGTTTCAAAATAAAAGTCCTTATTATTTATAAGACCGAACATCACGAATGAAATGTTATGAAAAATACAGCGGTGATCATAGGTTTACATAGACTTTGCAGAATCGAAGTTAAAAAAAGTTTTATATTTTTATATGCATTTGTGCTCAAAAGATTGCATATCCCAGGTGATCAAGAATATGATCAGGCTGGGAAAATCAGCATCGTCAAACCTTTGAAACTTGTCTTGAAAAACCTTACCAAATTTTTGCTTTCATTGGAGAGTAAGAATTTAAATGGTGGGGTGACAATATGAAATGCATTTTATTTTCTCTAACACACAATTATTCATACCCTTATTTTTTGCTGCCAAGATAAAAGCTTTTTTATATAGGTCCAGATCCTTCAGATTTCCAGCTCCATGTTGGTGCTTCTCCTCTTCAGTTCTCTCCACTCATCTTCTATTGGGTTCAGGTCTGGAAAGTGGGATGGCCACGGCAGAAGCAGTCTTTTGCTCAGTGATCCATTATGGTTTTGATTATTGATGTTGGTTTTTAGATCATTTAGATCACCGTCCTTTTGGGATAATCCAAACTAAGCCCGATTACGTGACTCCTAGCACGGAGAGTCAGGTTTTGATTTTATTATCTGTTGATATTTGCTAGAATCCACGATACCATATATCTGAAGGAGACAGACAGGATCTTCAGCAGAGAATTATGCCCAAAACATTAAAGATACAGCAATGCACATACTTTTACACATGTGGTACTTTTTTATCTTTAATCTCGAGTGTTTGCTGCTATAGGTTTCATTTTTTTATTCTGGCTCGTGATTTGACATTGTTACCACAACTGCATATGATTTCATTCACCACAAACCCCAAACAAGTCCAAAGACTCACAGACCTCTCTCCCCCCCTTTCAAAAACTCATTGAATCTAGACTAATCAATAATTATACATTTTGGATCCAAAACGCTGAATTTCGACAAAAGGTGAGAAGTTTGGATCCCTGATGAATTTACGCAAGATTTTTTTTCAGATAATCTGAACATTTTTTAGGTAAAAAACAAGTGAATGAGGATTTCATGAGGAATTTTATGCTTTAATAGTATTTTAATCATTGGTTGCATAGACATGAATAATAACATATACAACACATGGTCAATGAGATTCACAGAGCTCACAAATGGTTAAAACATGTAAAGCAGTGGTTCTCAACAAAGGGGGGCCGAGGAACTGCAGATGGGGCGCAATGGTTCCCTGAAAACCCCATCCTTTGGAACTCGATCGCAAAAGCACTGAGGAATGCAATTGAAAATAGACGGAGGCCAATGTTCCCTCTGAATATCATAAGAAGCAGGTAGATCATATAAGTATGATCTCTCTCTCCCGATGAGTTCAGAGTACGCGTGAAGAGAGTGGGGTTTAATATAAAGTGGCTTTTCATGTATTTCTGAACTTGGATGGCTGTTTAAATCAGTTGACAGTTATTAAAGATGTAAAGCCCTATTTTCGTCAGGCAAATGACAACACACAGCGTCTGTATTATAAACTGCGACTAAACTCTGTCTCGTGTTAAAATCAATGAAACACACACCGTTCTCGTGATCTGGCAGATTAATCCTTTTGAAAACACTACAATTTTGAAATGGTTTTAATGCAAGAAGCTAATGGTTCGAAATGGTTTTCGTTTTATGGAAACCATCAATTTCTGTGAGGGTTTCTTTTGTTTTTATCAGCAGGGTGATTACATTTAAAATCTGATCTCTTGAGATCAATCTCTCATATAAAGGTATTTTTTCCTTCTTTTGTATATATATATACTATATCTAACATATTTGACACATTATCTTATCTATCTAAATGGGTTTACAGGGGGGCGCAGCCATGAGAAGGTTGAGGACCACTGATGTAAAGAATTCATCCAAGCCATCAAAAAAAGAAGCTAACATGTTTTTGCACTCATTTATTTTTATTTGTAGTAACCTTTAGTACAGATTTATTATTAGTTCATAACATTTGAAATACTGTAACATGAGTCCAATTTACTTACTGTGAATGATGTTGCATGTCTTCCAAACGTCTGGCATAGTATCCGCCATCACAGTCAGTCAGAATCCTGCACACCTTGTTCATGGTTTGTGAATCAAATGCATGTTAATGGGTCTGTGAGACTGACTGCAAATGACAGATGCCCTTTTGCCCAAACAATTGCCCAAAACACAACAACATGGATCTTTCGATTTCGAAAAGTTAAAGTGCTACTTGTGTCAACACATTAAATGAATATGAATACGCGATTTCAGAGAGGTTGACAATATAGCAGTACTACAAGACCCCACCTTTCCATCAGAGCGCTCTCGAAAGCCACGCCTCCTCCAAATCACACGATCGCCATGATGATGAAAGATCACCAGCGTGATCAGCAGTATGCAAATACATCGTTTGACAGGCAATTGGGATATCCTGTCATTACATTCTGACCAGATGCAATGATTAAATTAACATTTTATGGTCCTTTGAAAATACATATTTACAGTATGTATATTTCAACACTTAGTGATTGCTATCAGAAAAAATATCAACAAAACCTTTCAGGAAAGAAAAAGTTAAAGGAGAAATACCCTGCCTTTAATTGTATGCAATAACGCATTACCATAGTACAAATTGAAAACACAAACTTCAAACAAAATTCTTCAAAACTAACTTCTACAGAAATGTGAAATCTGTGGAAACGTCCTGTCAATCCGTTAACAAGACGTACAATATATAAGTGACCTCATACCTTTTCCTCTTTAGTCGTCCCTTCACCACCCGACTCACCGCAGACTCCCATTACCTTCTGTTGACAAAGGCATCATCTATGCTCATCATGAGGTTGTGTATTCAGTCCAACCGGACCTGGCTCTGTCACACTCAGATGTCCCAAGAATGAGACAAGAAAACAAGGCAAACTTATTAGCGTAGAAACAGCTCATGTTATGCAAAATTGACACAATACAACACATGTTCAGGCCGGCAAATAATACCGCATTTTCATTTCATTTCTCTATGAATTAGCTATTTGTTGTTGCTTATGAGTCTATGGGCTAATATGGATAAACACCTCCCTGTGAGTAAGGGCCAATCTAATTTCTACACATTACCCCTACACTTTCATTCCTCCACCTCTCCACTTAGGATTCTCTTTTGGTTGGACTTTTTCGGGATCTCAATTCAAACAAAGGGGTATAAAAATGTGCAGCGTGGCTGCTCAAGCGAGTAAAACGCAAGTCTACAATCGCATTAATAAAGATTTTAACAACAAATAATATTTCTTTAGTGTCTGTGACTTTTCTTATTAAATTAATCTGTTAAGTCTGTAAAGTATCTAAATCTGCTTAAGATGTTTTGCGGTTAATGATCTTATTGTGGTTATTGTTTTGTCAAGTATTACTTTCACTGATCATTTAGAAGAGTTTTGAGTTTAGGAATATCACACGAGAAGTCTGTTCCTGCTCTGTGGTAAATTCAGGTTTAAAACTGTTATGTTGAAGTTAAGACGAAATAACCGTTTGATCATTTGAAACCTTCTCTGTCCCCCATGAAGTACGCTATGGCTGATGTGAAAGAGCATTTAATGTATTCAATGTTTCTTTATTTCTTTCATGTTTTTTCTCCAGCTTCTTTGTTTTCAGCCAGTTTGTGTCTACTGGCTGCAACTGAGGCTAATCCCGGCTCTTTAGCTGCAAAAACAACAAAATAAATAAACATTAGTCTAATTATAATAAACAACACATCTTAAATTGTGATTATTAAAGTTTATGGATCTCATTTCACAGTACCCGTCACATGAAAGTTGCCTAAGTTTGCGAATCAGATAAAGATTCTTGTCGTCCAGGAAAGAGGGCTGAGGGATAAGGTGGGGAGCTGGTAAATGCCTAAAATAAAAATACAGTTTCGGAGAATAATCAAATAATAACTGATTGCGGTCTGTATTTATTTTACATGGGCAATGTTAATATCACATTGTTTAAAGCTGAAACTGAGAGAACTTACTCAGATGTATAAGCTGGTGTAGGCGGGGCAGGAGGATTTTTCCATATCTCTTGTCCAGCCTTATGATGTTGTAAAAAGGCTGTTGAGAACAAATCCAAGTAGCTAAATTACACACTTGTTCATTCAAAGGTTAATAAAAGATTTTAGAAAACAGTGTAAAGAAATAAAAGAGTGTTGAAACTGTTGGTCAGAAAGAACAAAATATAACAAATTACCAAATTTTGGTTGTGTTTTATAAATAAAACTGGCCGGACGAAGAAGAGCCCTCGGACTGTCTGGTGTTAAACTTAATGTTGGGTTCTCAGACAGGTGCAGTCCATCCAACATCTTACACAGATCTTCAAGACTGCACACCGTCCTCAAAGAACTCCTCACCCCCTGCCTCTGTGGAAGAGCTGTTGAGAACAAATCAGAGTAGATGAATAACACATCCAATGACTGAAATCAAGAGTTGTGAAAAATAAAGAGCATTGATTTGATACTGTACATTTTTCCGCAGTGTTCTTCTGTCCTTCTTGCGTGCTCACTCCGATTACTGTGGCAGAGCTTGAGGAAATATTCTGATGTCTAAAAATACAAGATAAAACACTTTAAGTCCCGTTTCAGGAAACATTCAAAAATGTATAAACTGAGACCGTTTTTCAACTCACTGAGGTGGTGAATCCTCTATGGGCTGTAGCCTTTTAAAGAATCCCGGAGGATAAGCTTTAGGACTAGAAACACACAGAAATGTATATCAGGTCCCGTTTCAACAAACATTCAAACTTTTACAAACTGTGAGAATTTGTTCGACTCACTGAAGCAATGGAGTGTTTTTGAGAGCTGCCCTCAACTTTTGATTGAAGTCCGAGGGCAGAGACGTATTCCTAATAATACAAGAAAACGTCCTTTAGGTACAGTTTCAACAAACATTCAAACATTTATAAACTGAGACTGTTTTTCAACTCACTGAGGTGGTGAATCATCTATGGGCTCTATCCTTTTAAAGAAGCCTGGAGGATAAGCTTTAGGACTAGAAACACACAGAAATGTATATCAAGTACTGTTTCAACAAACATTCAAACTTGAAGAAACTGATTGAATTTGTTCGACTCACCGACGTGGTCCAGCCTCTGTGAGAGACTTTTTAATCAGGCGTGAGGGAAGAGATTTATGCCTATGAATACAAAGAAATGTACATTTAATACAGTTTCTGCAAACATTCAAACGTTTATATGTTGAGACAGTTTGTTCTACTCACTCCGGTTCAGGAGCTGGAGTTGGTGTGATGGGGGGCTTGAGGGTTTTATTTTGCCCACCCATCTCCTGCTTTTGTGCAACTGCTGTTAAGAACAAAGATTAGATAAATTACACACATGTTTATTCCCAAACAGGGTTGTGAAAAATAAAGAGCACTGATACTGTACATTTTGCAGGAGTTGTGTTCTGGAGAGGACCCACTCCATTTTCTGAGGAGCTTGTGGCAGGACCTTGATGCCTAACAACACAGAGCAAAGTACATCAAGCACCATTTCGGCAAACATTTGAACATTTATGAACCAAGACAGCTTTTTAGACTTACTGAGGTAGTGAGGCATCTTGGACAGGTCGCTCCATCCTTCTCACAAAGTCCTGTGGAGGTAATCTACGCCTAAATATACAAGAAAAGTAGCTTTAATGCTTTTTCGGCAAACATTCGAACGTTTATAAACTGAGAGAATTTGTTCAACTAACCAATCTTGAGAAGGTGGTGTAGTAGTGATGGGGGGCTTGATAGTTTTATTTTTCCCACCCATCTCCTGCTTTTGTGCAACTGCTGTTAAAAACAAAGAGTATAAAATGTACACACATGTTTATCCCCAAATAGGGTTGTGAAAAATAAAGAGCACTGATACTGTACTTTTTGCAGGAGTTGTGTTCTGGAGAGGGCCCACTCCATTTTCTGAGGAGCTTGTGGCAGGACCTCGATGCCTAAAAACACAAAGCAAAGTACATTATGCACCTCTTCGGCAAACATTTGAACATTTATCCAAATAATTTTTTTGACTGGCTGAGATGTAGAAGCTTCTCTGACATGGCTCTCCTTTTTATTAAAAAAACCTAGAAAGAGGAGATCTACGCCTAAAATACAGTGAAATGCATATTAAGTACAGTATCGGCAAACATTCAAACATTTATGAACTAAGACAGTTTTTCGACTCACTGAGGTAGTGAGGCATCTCGGACAGGTCGCGCCGTAATTCTGACAAAGTCCTGAGGAGGTAATCTACGCCTAAAAATACAAGAAAAGTAGCTTTAATACTGTTTCGGCAAACATTCGAACATTTATAAACGGAGAGTATTTGTTCAACTAACCAATCTTGAGAAGGTGGTTTAGCAGTTGTGGGAGCCCTTGATGAAAATTTTGCTCCACCCATCCTCTCCTCTTGTGGAAAACCTGTTCAGAAAAAATCAGAGTAGATACATGAAACTGTTCATCCAATGATTGATAAATCTATAAAAACATTTTCTAAATCTGAAAAAAATTAAAGAGCATCGACAGCAGTGGAAACGAATGTAATTATGTAATTTATATATTATAAATGTAAGTTACCATTGTTGTCGCTCCTGGACTGATTCCTAGCCTCAGACGCTTGAGATGACCTCTCTTTGAAGCTTATGGAAGAATGATGACAGCAATTTTAAGCTTGTTTCTACAGATATTCGAGCTGTATTTAATTCAATTGCTCAACTCACTCAGATGAAGAAGATGCTTGTTTTCGCCACACACTACAGTCACTCTTCTGACTGTTGACTCTCCAATCTGAACTCTCTGCTGCTGAAAACATATAACATTACTCAGTCAATATCAAAATTTAAACAAAATGATTTTTTGTAGCAACCTGTTAATAACAAACTCATTAAAGTTACTTTAACTGTCTTTACACAGGCAGAGTCAAACATTTAAGAACATTTATTGTGTTGGTCAAATAATTTATAACTCACGTTTCTCGACTCTCCTCTGGACTCTGGCTGAGGGATAAGGAACCTCGGCATCCATCACGGCGAGATCCATATCAGCCCATGACGGAATGACCACCTCCGACTGATCATATTCGGTTTCTCCAACGAGATCCCCCCACGAAGTAATGGGCTGGATGTTGACAAAGTCAGCGAAAGAGGCGACGGTCGTAGCCATCGTGATTTGGTCCACGGCGTTTTGCATCCGAATGCGTCGATGCAGTTTAACTGTGGAGATGTCCTCCGTTCCGGGAGGAGTCAACAAATAAGTCACCTTGCGGTCACTATTTGGTCTCAACTTCCTTCACAAGAGGACGACGCACCAATAGATAAAAGCGCGCGGTGCGAACTAAAACGATCCGGTAGGAGTCGACGAAAAGTCACCTTTCGGATTCTCTCCGGTCTCACTTCCTTCTCGCTAGATCGAAACACCAACACAAAACACGCACGGATCGCAAAGAAAATAATCGCACTCGAAGAGCCTTGATCTCTCAGAAGTCAAAACGCCGAACACAAACCAACGAAGAATGATGGGAGCCAGCATCTTATATAGAGGCAACTGCAACGCGCGCTCTATGACATCATAACCGCATCAAGATGAGTGACGGCCCTTGGCTTTATAAAAATACAAATATTGTAAACGTGTGTATGTGTAATATATATATAAACTATTATTTATAAGAATGTATCCAAGAATAATATCAGAACATATTACAAAAATATAATAGACATCCCAGATAGCAAATGCAGAAGGAGATGTAAGGCAGAACATTAAGAGACTGACAGCCTCAAGAATAACTAATATTATTGCTTCTTTCCTATATAATAAACCAACTTGGCTGGACTCTGGAGTCCTGAGTGCAGTGGTGAGTCTTCATGGCTTTGGAGTTGCTGTCTTTATGTGATGTGCAATTCAAATATGCTTTGAAAAAAATGTGATCATAATAGTGAGGTATTACTCACACACTTTGTTATAGTGTATTATTGTAGCGAGAATGTACACTTTTTATAATATTTTAGTCATTCAGGATATTTTAGTTTTTGTGCACCTCAAATAAAGTCACTGAAAAGGTAAAACTGTTGTATTGTAACAAAACAAAATAGATTGAAATATACAGAACAATAATTTAGGCTAGTGGTTCGCAAACTTTTTAGATCAAGTACTCAAGTACACCTTTTGTAAAATTAGTTGTTTCAACTACCACCTAATGAACATAGAAGATCATCATGAATAAACACTCAAATTAGTCGAGTTGTGAATGTTTATCTTTACACCCTGTCCTTCAAATCTGATGTATTATTAATAATACGAAAACTGTTTAATTTACCAGATGTTTTCAAACTAAAGAACATTTTTTTATAAAGCGGCCTAACACACAGGGTTTCTGCCAATCTCATATTAATCTGAGTACCTATAGAGTAGTATTGCAAACGTTGTATCTTCCAAGAGTATTTAGTTTGATCACATTTATAAAAAAAAATACAGCTGTATGATTACTTCCGACATCATATGGAGGGGTAGGCGGTTCACTAGTTCACTAAAGCACGTTGTCAACAAAACACAGACATCAATTTCACTCACCGCATGCGGGTCATGTCCGGCATATTTTCAGCGCTGGGACGGATCCATATCAGTTTCAAATGATCTCCAAATCCAGCATTATATCCAACTTTTATATACATCACCCAAATGCACTGAACAAACAAACACCTGAACTTCGCGAACATATGCTCTCTCTCCATCTCCTGCACACAAGTGAAAGTGACGTCTCTGCATGCTCCCTCTCCTGCTCTCCATCCTGCCGCTTGGGCGTGCCGCATGCTTTTCCAGGAGACTTGTCCAATAAGGGACTAAGAAAATTGTTACAAAACAGTTTTATATGTTTGAAAAAAACTTTCAGAAGTCTGTAAGATCGCTGGGGGAATGTATTGAGCACAGAAATGCAACGTAATACGCCCAACTCGTTTTTTGACAAGTTGACCAAATTTAAGAATGAGAAGAAAGCACGTTTAGAATTGTAAAGAAGTCAGAATAAATGAAACATCGTAGCAGCACCCAAACACACAAAACAGGTTGGATGTCATTTATATTATATGTGGAGCTAGAGATGGCAGTGATTTTACCAATTTGAGCCAGAGTCTGAGGAGGAAGCATCAGAAGACGCTAATCCATAACAAACTCCACCACGTCTGGAGCAGGATGTTTGTCAGTGGCAAGTGACAACTCTTGTCATAAAAACTCCCAGTGTGACAACATGCATGTTGTGCTTTTGCTCATTCAATGAAATAAAATATAATTTTTTCTTAAAATAATGTTAATACGTCAGCAGTACTATTATTTCGATATGCGTTGTCATGGTACATAGAGCATTTCAGGAAGTCGACGTTATGAAAAATGATATATATATAACCCAAATATATCTATATAGGTGCATGTGCGGCAAATGTGTCAAAATGCAAAGTTGATAGCAATATAAACAAACTGTAACACCCCAGAAATAACGCTACATGCTAAGGTTAGCGTTATATGCATTAGCTAAACACATATATAAGGTGCGAAAATATTTCTTGAAGTTAAGACAAAAATCAAGTCACACTTACAGGTTGTGATTCGGTGGAGCTAAAAGGTCCAAATAGAGTTGGTATTCCCCCTCTTTCAATGATAGTCGTTTCACATACCATGCAGTGAACGCGCCAAGATTATTAAACCAATATTCAGTGAAATGACGCGCGCACAGTTAAACTGGGGTTATACTCCTTTGGTATTGTTTGAAAAATGAATTGTAACCATTTTTCCCACAGACGTTCTTCCTTTTGTAGTTGAAATAAGACAGACTTAGTGTCACACCGTAGAACACAAGCTCTAGACATGATACACACGCATCACGAACGAGCGACAGTGTTTGGGGGAGGCAGTGTTTTCGCGTCAGTCTCAGCAAAACGTAGACGGGGACTATGTATAGTGACGTAGATATGCGTCCACAACTCGTTTGTGTGATTCAGAGTCAACTCCCAATTTTACAAGCAAATAACTTTGTTATTTATTCACTTTCGGACTTACAACTTGGCAGACTGCTTACTTTCAAACTGGGCAACATAACAGACTGCATGAAACATCATTTTCACGATCTCATGCAACGTACTCTTTAAGACCTTTGCCATTCATAACTACTTGGAAGTTTAATTCTTACCATACTCACAAACATGAACCCTTCACGATCTTATGTGTTGTGTCTTATTAACTCACTGTCATTCAATTTAATATAGCACTTTAACATTTTGCATCGCATCAATGCAGCTGTACAAGAAAACCATAAACCAAGAAAAACAAAACTTGAACACACACACAAAACAAAAAAATCAGATAAACCTGGAAAGTTGTATGTAAATTGTTATGGATTGCAACGAGGGATACAGGATCGGCATCGGCCGATAAGAAAAATATAGTCGGATATATTATAGCCAATAAATCATAAAAATAATAAAACTTCTTCAGCGGGACGCTGCTCACAGTTAAAATACACTACAGTACAGTAACCTTATGTCGTGACCATTCACTTGGCAAAGCATTGTTGATGTACGTACAGTATGTTGATACAGTATTTATAAATGTGTAAATTATAGGAACAAAAGCATATTTTTTAATCAGACTGAATGCCTTCTGTCTTGAGACCTGTTAGACTTTATTATGGCCATTAAGATTTTTTTCTAGGTTGCTCGGGAAGTACATCTATAATTTGTTTTTTGAATTAAAAATATAACAGAAAAGTTTGAAGGTTAAATAATCTTAAACTAGTGTAAAGTAGACTTGGTACATGATGTTCAGAGGAAAAAAGAGATATAAGCAGTTGTCCAATTTTGGAGTTTTGTTTCCGATTTAGGAAATGTTATATTAATATCTAGATACTGTAGATTGGCCAATATATCCGTTATCGGCTTCCAATGTATAATAATCATCGGTTATCGCTATCGGTCAAAATTTACATATCGGTGCATCATTTCTTCTCACATTTCGTGTTTCGTCCCAATTTCTCGGCTGCTAAAGAAACTCTTACTAGATTTTTCATGAATACGGGCCCAGATTGATAGCTAACATAATAGCCTAAGGTTTTAGTAGCTTCACCTTTTAGTACACACACGCACACGGATCTTTCTTTTCAAATGATTCAATGTATTGTGATTGATAAGTGCATCAAAATAACCTAAATAAAGATTTGACGTGCGCTCGCTTATAGTATTATTACAGATTACTTACATTACTTACATTAGATTACTCATATTGCGTGCCGACCCGAGTCCTGGAAACGACGTCATCGCGGCCGCCATTTTGTATCTACCGAAGTTGTGACGGCCGCTGCATAGTATAGGAGTAGTTGCTCAAGTTTGTACTGTTATACTATTTAACGTACCGTTGCTTCATTAAGTTTAACCCCTACAAGAGATTTCACTCGGACTCTCTGTCGCTGCGCACTACTCCTTTTGTGCGTAGCAAACAAGCTGGCGGCCTTTTCTACGCGATGACGTCACGTTCAGCAACAGATTACGTGAAATATGTGGCAATGCGTTTGTATACTGAACTCACCGACTTTGAGTGCAAGCCCTTAAACGTCCTTTGTCGTTTATTTGTTTTACAAATTAATTTTATCATTAATCTGCGTCGAATATGTTACGAACGCGATCTCTCACGGATAAGGTTAGGGCTAATAAAGATACAACTACATTTAGATCTCTAATTTTTTTTTCCCAATTTTTAAGAACTGGATAAAAAATATTCCCAATTTCAAAAGTAATAGCAAATCAGGATTTGGCTGAATCTTTAAGAAGTGTTATGACACCATCAGGAATGGCAAACATTACGATTCCAAAATCTCCTGAAGTAACAAGAAAATGATATCTGTTAAGAAATTCAAAATAAGAATACAAATATCCATCAGGTCTGATTAATTGAGAAACCAAATTAATATTATTATTGGCCCATCTGGGAAAAACAAAGATTTGTTTTTAAAAGAATACTGTATTACAATTATTGCAAATATAGTAACTATTTGAACTAAAATTATGTTACGAGCCAAAAGCATTTGTTTGTGAAAGTTTGAGGGGCAGTTTTGTAATATTATAGGAAGACCTCATACTTTAGACTTTAATCTTAAATGTATAATTTAGAGAAGCAAAATCTAAAAGATGTAAACCACCACATATTTGTTTATAACTACTGACTTCTTGATAGAGTTCCTCTTTTGCTTCCACAAAAAATCTAATAGTAGTCTAATAATCAAAATCCCCAAATACAGATTTTTCAACATTTAAGGAGAGAGCAAGGAAACTCATTCTTGATGTACCCTCAGCTTTGGTAAGAAGGCTTCGGCCTCTTAAGGACAAGTCTCTATGAAACCATGAATTTCATTTTCTTTTAGTTTTTAATGATTGAGTCAAAGTTCAATCTACACCTGATTTTTTCATCTTTACCTATGGAAACTCCAAGATGAGACATCTGTGAGGCTGTGACTTAACTGGGATGTTGTAAAGAGATAAAAAATAACATGTTTTAATGGCTAACAACTCACATTTATTAAGGTTTAAATGCAATCCAGAAGCTGCAGAACAAAACGTAATCTTAATGCGTCCCTGAAGTTCATTACTGACCGTTTACTTTTCTTTAATAATTGCTTGATAACCTGGCAACATAAGAGACAATGATGAATAACTAAAAACATCACTACAACAAGTGTGTTCATTCAGCTTAGGTTAGGGGTGTTGAATACTGGGTTCTTTTGGAGTCGACTCCGATTTCCGACTCCCACTGTAAGAGTCGATGGAATCGACTTCTTGACTCCATTTAACCTGGTTATTCAGCATTATTTGCTTACTTGATCTCTGTCCAACAGTGACTATATGATGTTGAGATCCGACTTTTTACACTGAGGAGTGGACCAGTGACAGACTTACACACAATTATTCCAAAATATACAAACATTGTAATGCTCAAGAAGTCAACACAAGACATAAAGGGACAGGTGGATGAAGTTGCATAATTTATTGTATGTACAATAACATAACACATGTGCTATTAAATGAATAAAAAACTTCCCAATGTGCATTTACACTATTTTAAAAAAAAGTGACATCTGAGCAGTGCTAGGTGGTTTTCCAGCTCTGTGGTATGGAACTTACAAGTATAACAAGCTGCAGTTCATTCATACACTACTGATGAGTTGTTTTGGTGATTACCACATTGATCGCTGTACCCCAGACATCTGGTTGTGGTCTGCTAAATGCCGAAAAACAATACGGCTAAGACGCCATCTACGTTTGACCCCACGTGGACGTGATGTCATCACACACCTGTTGCGAATGCGCACTGGGCAACTGTCTCGAGGCAATGCAGCTATTTCTTTGTCAGCGATCTCCTATGGAAACAAAAAAAGAGACGAGGCATAAGAGAAGGCCATTTTTTACAGAAGAGCAACATCCTTTGCACAGTAGCTTTATTGTAATTTAAAGCATATACAGCTTGTAAAGAATGGCGCAAGACTACAATTCTCATGGACAAAAATGCTATGAAAGACACACAGAGGACTCATCATGGGATGAAATATCTTTGCACTTTAACATAACATTTAGTTATGTCTAGTTGAAATGAAAACAAATATCCTATTATATTCTTAAGTTATATTGTTGTTATAAAATGTAGTCTGTAAAGGAAAAGTTCAGCCAACAACCAAGAATAAAATAAAAGCTTTAAAAAAAGAACAGTTATGCAACAGTTTAATTTGTGACCAAGATGGCCACGTAACAAAACAACATCATAATGTACCAAAGATCAAAGTGGGTAAGATAGATTATATAAAAAAGCAAAAAGTCATCCATATCTCAAGCTAAATGGTAGATAAAATATGAAGACTGCAAATCTTTGAACATACCTGCAGTTCTTTTGGCAAAATAGTATTTTTCCTAATGGCATTTATACGAAGCCTTGTATCTGCATATTCAAATGCCATTTGTCTCCTTTTCACATCCCGTAACATCCTCCAGTCAACATAATAACTCCTGAACTGTTCCACCATTCCCAGTGAACTCCTGCAGGCCTGAAAACAACAGATAAGAGACGTAAAGGCGTAAAGTTTAGTAGCAGCCCGTATAAAAATGAATAATGGTTTAAACACAGAAACTATAGTTTAACTTTGGTCTCACTACAGTTACCATAGATCGACCATAATGTTTAAAATTATACTATGGTAATGTACTAATGGTAATCAAACCCCGAAAAACATGCGTAACAGAATAAACCGGTTAACTTCCGGCAGTACAGTTAGCGATTCCACTTTCTATTAAAAATAAAATTTCTCCCTAAAGTAAACAGATTTAACGTGTAGCAATATGATTTCAATTGTCATGAACTTCAAACGTCACTGGTTCCTCTTGGTGTATAGTAGCGTTCGAGTCACTCCGCATCAACAAACAAAGAAATCTACACCATTCACAAACAAAATACGATTAAATCACTTTACAAATCATGACATAATCGGGTCAAATTGATTCTACCTTTCTACAAAGCGGCATGGACGACATCAGAAATCCCATCCCTGTGCTGAGCACCTTCAATGCTGCCATGTTGACTCGCCACTAACCTTGATGGGAGAAAGCAGGGAGAGAAATGACTTCAGTTGATCATTACCGCCACCTACTGGTTCGGCTCCATATGTGAGGGAAATATATTGAATGTGTCTATTAATCCTGAACAGTAAATAACGAGACTTTTCTATTTAAAGAAAATTATAGCGGTGTATCGCTTAACCAACAAATCATTTAGATATCACTCAAGTTCAACGAGAAGCAACACCGTTAAAATAATTGTATGCAATTGCGGTGCACAACCAGAAGGTTGCAGAATGCGGCTATCAGTTCAACAAAATTCAACAAAACTTGACCGGTAAGCAGTGTTTTAACCATTGGTTTATAACATTAAAATAGATAAAAAGAAGAACCTAAATGAGTTTGTTGTCTTAGCCAGATTTGACGGTTTCCTGACATCATTCCTATAGCTCAGTACTTATAGTATCGATAATAATATTGTTTAGTGATGATGGCTCAACCATAATGTCAACAGCATATCACTAAAATAAAAGTTGCTGTTGTTGCACATAATGCATTAGTTACGGCCTACATATAAAACACTACATTGTGAGGTGACCTTTAACCAGACCTAGACCATAAAAGTGTCCTTTCAGACAGATAGGAAATTACAATACTGATTAGCTGGTCCTATTTGGACAGCAGGTTTAATGAGTACAAATATGAATAAGAAGTAGAAATTTAAACTTTGATAAAAGCTTTAATTTGACAGGTGATTTTGTCCCAAAATATTTACAGTACATTGGTACATATTTGATCAATACAAGTTTTTCCAGAGAATTAAAGCCATTATTCTTGTGTAGCTAGCCAATTGAGATCTTATTTTGTAGCGTAAGAAATACAGTTTGACTTGCATCGTCCGCCGCTTACTCATCTCATCCGTCATTCTATTATTACCACAGGACAAATCCCTTCCTATCAAGTAATGCAACAATGTAAAAAACAACAAAAATAACAACCAAAACAAACAGATCTTTATGTGCTTCTCTGCATGACATCGGTTAGAGTTCAACCCCAAGGCATTCGGAAAAAAACAGTTCTAGTAAATTCCTGTAGATTTTCCCATGTAATCAGTCTTTGGTAAAATATAGTAGAAGATGTGTTCTCAGAATAAACACTAACATATTTCAAATTGCTCAACTTAACAAAGAATATCCATTGTGTAAATTTGAATGGAATATAGACAGATCTGTATGTATCAGGAAGCTCAACACATTTTTATGACATATAGGGACACTTAACAGTAAATAAGAGTTTTGTACAGAAAAATGTACAGAAATGAAACATTTAGTTTTTAACTCATTTAAGTTAACTTTTCCTTTCCTAAATATTTTTATCTGTGACTTTAGATGTTTGTAAAACTATACGTTTATGGTACAGATATTTTTAAAGGGAAAGTTCACCCAAAAATACAAATTCTATCATCATTCGAGTTGTTCCAAATGTGTATAGATGTCTTTGTTCTGACGAACACAGAAAGATTTGGAAGAATGCTCAAACCCAAACTGTTCTTGGACCCCATTGACTACCATAGTAGGGAAAATTACTGTATGTACTCCCCGTCCCAAAAAAAGTCAAACATTGTAATATTTTGTTGGACCGCCTTTAGCTGTGGTATCTTTTCGATAAGCTTCTGCAATGTCCAGAATGTCCATTTTCTCCGTCCAGAGTTGAATACATTTTTCCCCAAGAGCTTATATTGATGATGGGAGAGTCGGACCGCTGCGCAAAGTCTCCTCCAGCACATCCCAAATATTCTCAATTGGGTTAAGGTGTGGAATCTGTGGTGTCCAATCCATGTGTGAAAATGATGTCTCCTGCTCGCTAAACCACTCTTCCACAATTTGAGCCCGATGAATCCTGGCATTTTCATCTTGGAATATGCCCGTGCCATCAGGGAAGAAAAAAGAATAAATAGAATAATCTTGTCATTCAGTATATTCAAAGAGTCAGCTGACCTCATTCTTTGGGCACATAAGGTTGATAAACCTAGACCTCCAAATCCAAAGGGAGGCTCTTCCCTTTTTCTTAGTTAAATCCAGGTGGTGACTTTTTTTGGACAAGCAGTGACATATATTTGTTACGGGGCTGTTGAATGCTTCAATCTGATTGGTTAATAAACAATCGATGGGTATGCATTAACTTTCAGTAAAAGCAGGCCTGTGAAGGTGTTTTATGTCTACCAACCGCATTACGGTTCCATTTCACTTCACCAAGTTTAAATAACAGAAAGTTTATAGTGTAGCCTACAGTCCATCACGGCATCCTGTTCTTGATCTGACCATGTTGTTTCGTTTAAAACAACACAGCGTTGCAAAAACAATATAGAAATACAGTGCCCTCCATAATTATTGCCACCCCTGGTTAAGGCGTGTTAAATGCCTTAAAATACATTACATTTTTATTGCAGAAGCATACTCTCACACTGAAAATTGTAGAAAAATGTAACCTTCAACTCAAGTGAATTTTAAGGGCGAAAAAAAATCCCTGACTAAGAAATAATTATTTTTCATAGAATCACCTGTTCCACAATTATTGGCACCCCTAACAATTCCTAGGAAATAAATGTAATTGAAGTATTTCTGTCATTTCTACTGTAGTTTACAAAGTTGATCAGAGTATCTAGGAACGTTTAATTAGTAATTCATCACTTCCTATTTCCCTGGGGTATAAATATGATGTGACACAGAGGCCATTTCTCTTATCCACTCTTCAACATGGGAAAGACAAAGGAACACACCATTCAAGTAAGGCAGATGTGTGTCGACCTTCAAAAGTCAGGCAATGGCTACAAGAAATGATGAGACCAAGATAGAGGTTTTTGGCAACAAACACTCTAAGTGGGTCTGGCGGAACACAAAAGATGAGTATGCAGAAAAGCACCTCATGCCCACTGTGAAGTATGGAGGAGGATCGGTGATGCTGTGGGGGTGTTTCTCTTCCAGGCCCTGGGAACCTTGTTAGGGTGCATGGCATCATGAATGCTTTGAAAAACCAGGACATTTTAAAGCAAAATCTGGTGGCCTCTTCCCGAAAGCTGAAGATGGGTCGTCACTGGGTCTTTCAGCAAGATAATGACCCTAAACATGTGGCCAAATCTACACAGAAATGGTTCACCAGACACAGAATCAAGCTCCTCCCATGGCCATCTCATTCCCCAGACCTCAACCCCATTGAAAATCTGTGGAGTGAGCTGAAGAGGAGAGTCCAGAGGAGAGGACCCAGGTCGCTGGATGATTTAGAGAGATTGTGCAAAGAGGAATGGTCGAAGATCCCTCTTTCTGTATTCTCTAATCTTGTGAAACATTATGGGAGAAGATTAGGTGCTGTTTTGTTGGCAAAAGGAGGTTGTACAAAGTATTAACATCAGGGGTGCTAATAATTGTGGCACACATGATTTGATATAAAATAATTATTTTTTAATGTGGGATTTTTTTCCCACTGAATAAATGCACTTGTATTAAAGGTTGGATTTTCATCTTTTTTTCTTTGTGGTCCTGTATTATTTAAAATAAAACTGAATTTGTTTGAAGCTAAAGAACACATCTTAACCAGGAGTACCAATAATTATGGAGGGCAGTGTACATATACTGAAATTGAACAAATAAAATAACTAGATAAGAAAACATAATGAATGAATAAACACTGATAGCCTACTGGTTCGATTTCATCTTCATGCTGCATATAACTTATAAGAAATTGCATGATTTTTTCTGGCGCTGTTGATTGAAACAATGCGAGGAATAAATAATATTATCATAAAAACATGGCTTTTCTGCTACATTACTGCAAACACGCAGGTGTGGGCGTGATCTCTAGCTCCACTTACACACCACACATAGCAGTGGGTCAAACCTCTGAGTCCGTTCTCTCTAACGGACGCTTGAAATGAGATGCGCAAGAAAGAAGTCATCAAGAGCATTTTAAAGACGATAACATGAACAATTTGAAATTAAACATTTGAACAATGTCCTGTGGTTTGGTAACCGTGGTATAAGAGGAATAATTCACTCCGGTTCGTGCAATTACTTGAAAGTTAATGCATTCACTTTTCAGTAATTGAACGGCGGTCGTCAATCATTCCTTATATATTTTGCTCTGTTGAACACAAAAGAAGCTATTTTGAAGAATGTTGGACAGCTAACAGTTCTGGGGTACTTTTGACTACCATTGTCATTTCTATACTATGGTAGTCAATGGGGTCGAAGAACTGCTTGTTTACAAGTGTTCATCCAAATATATTTCTCAACCAGAGGTTTATACCAAAGTTTATACTTTGGTATAAAAGTTTATACAGGTTTGGAACAACTAGAGAGTGAGTAATTCATGACAGAAATTTCATTTTTGGGTGAACTATTACTGTGTAATATTCAACTGAATGACATATGTACAGTGACATGCACGTGTTGGTTTTCCGAGCCAGAATCTCTATGAACCTCCATAAAAATATTAAAATAAATCAAAAATGGACACAAAAAATATTTGCCTCCCCACAGGCCACTGAAAACCCAACCAACTTGTTCCTTTTAAACTAGATCAATGCCTTCTAAAGCAAAACAGATTTGATCTGTGCTTTGTTCTTTAACAAACAATTTAACAATGATGTGATGAACACTTGAACAGAATTCACATTAAGAAATTCCAGACTGATCCTCAATGCAGTTTGAGAAGAACAGAACCATGCATGAAATGTGTGAAACCAAACTTGTTTGTACATTGTAAACAAAAAAAGGCTATTTAAAGTTGTGTGAATTATCTTTAAACCGAAAATCATAAACTTTTATGTTACAGAAAACGGAGTTGCTCTTTATTTTCTTTAGACCTTGCTTTACAGAAATCAGGGCTTACATCAGTTTAGCAGTTTTTCTATTCGATTTTCATGAGCTACCTGGGTGGCCGGTTCATTCTAACGTCACTATATTAGGCCTTGAAAAGTCAAATGAATTAATTCAGCAGTAGTTGATTTAGAGAGTTTCAGAAGATTCGAACAAATTTCCATTAAACACTTGAGATTCAAACGTTCCACACGTGTGGAGATGCTATGAACTCTTTGCCATCTGTTTTAACAGGTGATTTGCATACGTAACCTCAAGATTGTTTGGTTTTCATGGTTTAGCGATGTGAAACAGTGACTTATAGAAGGTTATAAGCAACAGGGCAATCATTCATAAGCGCTCGCAAGATGCTGTCTTGCGCAAAACAGCATTTTTATGTCTCTTTGTGAAGATATGAAGAATAGCTTGAAACCCCGCATCACTTTCCTTAAACCTCATTAGAGCTGTTTAGACTGGAATTTCACTTCGCATTTATGAAATCTGGATTCAACCTCAGAAATCTGTTGTTGAGCCCTACTTGACTTTGTACGTTGGCATCTCACATTTCCATTTGGTCTGTTTTATTTACAGGCAGCCACCCCGCTATGAGCTAAACTCCTTTCGTGACTAGGTCAAGGTCTTCGAGAATTTCGGAATGTGTTGCGTTGATCCCCCAGGACCGTGTCAATCAAATAACCGAAGAGCAATGACACCCCCTTTACCACCACCACAAGGTATTTTGTCGGATATCCCTGTTCGCCTGTCACGCTTTGGGTCAGCGCCTTTTTTTATCCACTTTCACACTCCTGTTCTGTTCGCCAGATGCCTAGACTCATCTCTAGACAAAGAGAACATCCATAAAGAAACAGTGACTCCCAGCAGTGTCACTTTTATTGAAAGTTTGCTGATCTCGGTGCTTCCGCACGTCTTGTATTTGATCAATGTTTTGTCTCCCGCCGTACGTCTGTACTTCGCATTAGATTAAGAAATAGAGACATCGGAGGGAACGGAGCCCTCACGGCCAAGCATCGCAATCCGAGCGATCCCGCTTTCCAAACATAACTGTTAATCCCATCAAGCGCAGCAAGAGGACGATTATGATGAGTTCCAAGATGAAAAATAAAACAATAACAGGGACATTAAATCTCTTAAGACATTTTTCTGCAGCGCCATCTGTGAATTCATTTAGAGGACCACCAGGGTTAACAGGAAGTGTGTTCTCGGGGCACCCTCTGCCCTTTTCCATTCAACCGGGTAGAGCAGAATATCTTAGAGCGGTTTCAGAAACGTCTTCCATTGAGAACGGTCTGCAGGTAGACATAAAATCGACATGAATGTTAGCACGTGTTGCTGTCTCGTTTTACCATTCCACAAAGATGGTAAAGTTTAATTTAACGACGTCTGAAGAAAGCTGCCATTTGATGATGGATTGCTTTATTTTCCAATGACACAATCTATTATTTTCAACTGTACATTATTTTGATGTTGAAGACTGGACAGCCGAAGTATAGTGTTTCTGCACTAGGATGGGGAATATCTAATTTGACACGCTGGTAAAGCACTTTAGCCTGATTAGATATTACAATCCCATTTTGGAAACACTTCAAACATTATCTCATATGCTACCAATCGTCCGAAAGTAATAATTTACTTTCAAATAGATGAATATACATCAAAATATTTGTTCCTTCGAATGCCAGTGGAGAAGTTTAGCAGAATATCTGAGCTGCTTTCGGCCATACGAGGAAAGTGGATTGGGACCAGTAACTGTCAAGCCCCATAAAGTTCAAAAATTGGCCTGAAACATCATAAAAGTGATCCGAGAACTTGGTGCAATATTCCAAGTCATCTAAAGACACACGATAGGTCTGATTGAGGAACCTAATGGAAATTGAAGTCATTATTTACTGAAAATCTTGAAAATCCAACTTGACAGCAGTGGTCACCATAAAGTGGTCACCTGCTAAAGACATAAATCAATGAGTGGATGATGGATTTTTTTTTACTTTTGTTCAAATGATTCCTTTAATGTTCAAGCGAAGAACACGTGCAATGCAGATAGTTCAACTAAATTATGTACTGTAAACCTGTGTGACTGTGTGATCTGCAGAACACAAAATAAGATATTTTGAGGAATTTTGGTAACCAAACAACATTGAACCCCATTGATTTCCATTGAATGGACACACCACCACAGAGAAATTTCTTAAAATAACGTCTTTCGCAGAAGAAAGAGTCATAAAGGGTTTTAACCACACAAGGGTGAATTATTTTGTGTGGACTTTCATTTGCGAATCATTTGCATACATGTAAATTCATCATACAAAGTATGCGGAAAGCTAAACATATATAGTATGAGTGAGGCAAATTCAACCGCTTTTAACCAACCGTTCCAGCCTCTTTAAGTTAGACATTGGGTATGTATTATACCTGGCGGCTTCTAGTGCCATGTGGTACACTTCTCTCAGAGATGTGACCTTTATATACCTATAAAGAAAGAATGTATTTTCCAATCTTAGGACCCATGCAGGCAGAAACAGCATGCTTCAAGTCAAACATCCAGTACATGAGCACGTTATTTGAGGGAGAACAGTGGCCAATGAGAAACAGGTGAGAAAAGACTCTATGGGAGAGAGAGGTGAGCTCTGTTTAGGCTACTGGGATGATATGGGATTATAAACTTGGTGAATAATTTGTTCAGCAATTTTTGTTTGGTCTCCTAAATGTAGTTTGAAAGAGATTCTTGGTGAAACTCATTGATAATAAAGTGAATTTGTCTAACCCATATGTTTAATCCATCTGTATTTGTTTTAAAGGAATAGTTCACCTTCAAATTGATAATTCTGTCATCATTTACTCACCATGTTGTCATTTCAACCTGTGTGATTTTCTTTCTTCTGCAAAACACAGAAGAAGATGTTTTAAAAAATGTGGGAACCAAAAAACGTTGGTCAGTTACTTCTATTGTATTGACAGTGGACACAAAAATAATGGGAACCAATGGTTTTCTTGTAGCAAAATGTTTCAAAAATCTTCTTTTGTATTAGTAGCTTCTTACAAATATTACAATCAGAGTTATTACAGTTTTGATTTTAGTTGTATTTATATTTTAAATGAGCTCTTATTTTTGGATTTTTTGTGTTAAATTTAACAATTTGGGTATATGCTTTTGTCATTTTATATTAAATTGTTTTGCTTTTAATGTTGCTATATAAGATGAATACATTTTTATTTTAGTTTTATGTTTATTATAATGCTGAAATTTTACTGCTTTAAACTTACTTCAGGTTATTTTTGAGGCAACATTTCAAATTTTACTTGAGTAAAGTTTTTCCAATAGTTTCTTGGTAAAATTTTTATTTGATTTCAATGAACAGGAACGTTTAAGTAAACTAAAATAACCTTGATTACAATTAATTAAATCTGTGAACAATGGCTGTCAAAAGCGATAAGCCATGATGAATGAAACATTAGGAATAGGACACCTTTCTCAAGATTTAGTACAAGCTCCTCCAGGATCTTAGCACATTGTCCCGAAGAGTCCCGTTATGTATTTTAACAACCATCATCACCGCAGAGGTCTGATTCATTGAGATGCAATGAATGTGAAGAATCCCTTTTGTGTTGAACTTAAAGGTCACCTGCGCGCTGCTCTTTTTACTGCCATGCATATCCGTACTCTGAGTTACAACAACAATCATACTTAAGTTTATGCGATTAGAGCCATCAGTAAACTTGAAGAACAGCATTAATATTAATACGCTCATATTTTTCCCGACCATTAATGCCAAATACAGCGTGGTTGAACGAGTAGGGAATTGCATAACAGTATTAAAGAAGTACATGCTGTTTAGCTCCGCTCAGATTTCTTGGAGATCTGCTGATTTGGAAAGCCTTCTCTTTAAAACTGGGAGGTTTATTATGATTCCTGTATGGAGATGGACAGATAGATGAATGGATACCGAAACCCAAAGCTCACTGTTGACAGTGTGATATAGAAAATTGGATTTGAGTCTCACACGTATTTAACTTGGTCGACGGTTTATTTGCAAAGCCTGAGACCTTATGGCATTGATTTAAAATTCTTTTCCCCTCTTAGTTCTTTTATGGTGGGGATGACCTTCAAAACAAACCTAATAAAACCCAGAAGCATTCCAGCTAAATATGTTTAAGCGTAGAGATATCATTTTATTTGGATGATTTCCTTGCGGCATGCTTGCAAAAGCTGTACCTTTGTAGTTGTCGTGCAAATAGTTTACCTACATGCGATTACTAAGGAGATTGTGTCTTATTTGTTGGTTAACATGCCAAGGATTTGACTTTTTGTTGAACATTATTGCTAACCCACTGTCCCAAACCTCCATCACAGCCGTCGACCCCCTCATTCTTCAATCCTGTGCACCTCTCACATGGCTCCTATTGAAATATGTCTCCGTTTCCTCTACAAACTCTAGCTGAGCCTTTCGCTCATAAAAAGGATGGTGAAAGCCATTAGTCTGTGTCACGCCATGCCACATTCTGCCGCATTCTTGTACACTACACTGACGGCCAAGCATACTAATTCATTTACGCAGATCTTTTTCTCGGCCTACTGTAGTGAACGAAAAACGAGTGATAGATGACAACCGTATTTCTTTCGTAGGTGCCGTCCTAACAGAAGTGCTGAAAAAGTGAATGATCATTCAGTAATTCAAGAGGAGAGTGCTGTGATATATTTGAAGATGTGTCAGGGAGCACCTCAAACATGTGTATCGCTCAACGACTATGATTTAAACGCTCTGGAAAATGTAAAACATGAGGTGTCCAGATCCCTCCACATTGTAAAGTATACGGAATGTATACACATATAGGCTGGATAATTTTTTGCGATTTTTAAATGAATATGTGACACACAAACACAATTGTAAATAAATGATGCAATACATTTTAACATGGTCTGTTTGAATACTTGATTCTGATTGGCTGGAGTGCATTAAAATCAATTAAACTGGGGGAAACATCTTAAACTGAATCTCACATTAACCTTGAGTACCTATAGAGTAGTATTGAATACTTCGTATCTTCGAAGATTATTTAGTTTGATCACATTTATAAAAGATAGATACAGCTTTACGATTGTTTCAGAAAACATGTGGCCGTGCCGTGTGCTTTAGCGGGAGAATTGTCCAATAAGGGACTAAGAAAAGTTGTAACACAACAGTTTTATATCTTTGAAAAAAACTTTCTAAATCCTGTACGATCGCTGGAGGAGTGTATTGAGCACAGAAATACTACGTAATACGCCCAACTCGTTTTTTGACAAGTTGACCATGTTAAGCATGAGCAGACAGAACGTTTGGCATTGTAAAGAAGTGCCACTCGGTGGCCGTGTTTGCTATGCCTCGGGCAGCCATTTACGACATTGCAAGTCTACAATCCTAACTACTTAAATAGGGGAAGGCAGATATTTCTAAAAGCGGTGGCACAATAAAACAGCATATTTCCAAACAATAATTTAACATGGCAAGAACTGTGTCATAACTCTGGTTCGCTAAGCTTCAATTGCGCAAAAAATCCCCTTTTTTGGAGGTCGCCTCATCTACTACGCACAGCCTAGCAAGCGTCTCACGAGAGCCCCACCCTAGAAAATCGTCAGTCTTTACTGATTGACGATTGGCTTGTTTAATTGGACGGCGGGAGTTCCTTCGCTAGAGCTCCTATTTTGACCATTGCATTCCTTGCTATTTATTTTAACGGCAGTGGCACATCTTGTTCACATTTATATTTTTGATATCAGTAAGTTTGATCATCACTTGAAATTAACTCACAAAAATGTGTTTTCACTCAGCCTGTTGCTTTAAACCCGTGTAATTGTTATGGCTACACTTTGCTGAAGGAATGTTGTTTGGAAGAAGGTTTGTAAACTAACAGTTCTTGGGTATCACTGACTACTACAGTAGAAATTAGGAAGTTAAACTACTGTATTGGTCAATAATGTTCCAGAACTGTTTGGTCTCCCAAATGCTTCAAAGTATCTTCTTTTGTGTTCAACAAAGAAGTTCATTTAGATTTGAAACAACTTTTTTTGGGGCGAACTCTTTAAAAGGATAGGTCAGCCAAAATTTTAAATTCCGTCACCTTTGCTTACCCTTAGATTTTTCCAAACCAGCCACTGCCATAGTATTGGGAATAAATATTAGGGGAGTCAATGGGGGGGATTTGACAATCTTCCAGATATCTTCCTGTGTATTCAGCGGAACAAAGAAATGTAATCAGACTTGGCACAGATTGAGGGTGAGTACATGATGACATCATTTTTGGGTGAAGTATCCCTTTAGATCCACTGGATTCTTTTTACTCAAACTTTAATACTACTTTTGGGCAAATAGAGCATTATGGGTGTGAAATTTTCAGTCAAAACTTAAAATATAAATTGAGAGATTCAAAGAACTTACAGTATTTATTCCCAATATATTGAACCGTCGGTTTATATTTGACTAAACCAGGCTTCAGAACAATCTATGCAAACATTTTCTATTTTTAAATTTTATGTTATGGATGTGATGTGATGTGATAAAAAAGACCGTTGTTTTGACTTACTTACTAGGATTTCTGTGGGGTAAAATCTACAAACCAGAATCTAGTATAACCAAGGAATTGAGAAGGGATATCTCTTCATAGACCTCAAAATAGTTATTTTATGTCCACGTGCCCAGTTCTGAGTAATATGGACCGTTATGGATGTGACAAATCACCCTTACTGACTATGGAAAACCACCACAAAAAAGCTTTAAAAACTTTAACGGAGACTTCACATGGGCATTTAAGCCACCAGATATTGACATCTGACCTAGCAAAAACGTGACTTTTCATTGTAAGGTTGACGTTTGCATGGAAATGCCCAGTTACAAATCATTATAAATCATGTGTCAATCATTCAAACACAAAATGACATGTAATTAAGACTTAGAAAGTTTAATGGGTTATTTAAACTATAAATGAAGTCACGCACTTAAACACAGAGAATCATTTTTACTTCTTGAAAAGAACTGTAGCATATAGCCGGCTATTTCCTGAGCACGAAACAGTTTCTCCCTGTTCTTGTTCCTTACATATTCCAACCACATGTAAAACTATCCAAATATTTATGGAGACAATCAGGTGTGCCAAACGGTTTTTATAGTGTGCAAGTTCTATGTTTGGCCCTGAACAACTGAAACATTTAATATGAATATGTCTGAGCGTCTGACTCATGGGAAGTTTCAAAGGCCTTTAATTGTCCTCTAGCGATGATGACATGGCCTGAAAGCCTTCCAACAGGAAGCCACTGACACTATCTGACTGCAGGGGGAAAAAATATGGTCACGTTATGTATAAAGCTGGGCCTCTGTTTAAAAACCATTACACCTGCTGCTCTCCAGTTTCAGCACAACTATTTCAGCTCTGTGTAACACAACACCCAGAGATCAACAGATGCCTAGAAAATTATAGCCAAACAACTTAAGTTAGCACCAGTGATAAATGCGGATTGGTTCCTCCTAAAATGTATTAGGTAGCGTTACTTAAATGTAACAATTGCTCTTGTGATGAAGATCTACAAATATTGTTTCGGAAACTAGGCTGAATTATAATTATTTACACATTCATTTGTGTTCATTTTTCACTGTGTTTCGTTGTAATTTTCCAAAAGCTGGGGTGCCTGTGAGAATACCATAAAATTCCATGTTAAATTCCATGTTTTTCTATTATTATACATCAATCTTGTAAATTTGCGGTCTCCTTCTGCAATTCTGCAATTTACCATATTTAAATGCCATATATATGTTAAATTTCCGGCAGCTGGGGCGCCAGTTAAAAAAACAGTTTTCGTTGCGTAAAAAATTACATGTTTTTATGTTATTTTACACCCATCTTGTAAGTTTGCAGTCTACTTCTGTAATTAAACAATTAAAATGTTACATTTCCAGCAGCTGGGTCACTAGTAAAATACCATAAAATACCAATTTTCGTCATGCAACATTACATGTTTTATATAATTTTATAACCATATTGTAACGATGCTGTCTAGATCTGTAAATTGTATTTTTTAACCATATTTAAAAGCCATAAAAATGCTTAATTGTGGCAGTAAAATTTCGTAAATCTACAGTTTTTTAAAGTGTGAGGTAATGATAGAACTGTGTTCTGATTTACATTTAATTGCTCATTTTTACCGAAGTGTAATGATTCAATTTCCTGTCATAAATTTATTCCAGTTTTCGAATCAAGTGGAAAAGAAAAAGACAAGTAAAACTATTGCCAATATATACACAATGCGCAATTTACACTAAGCATTCACCTTCAATTTGAATAACAGCATTTTATGTACAACGTTGGCGAAAGTTTCATTTCACTAAAGGAATAGTTCTCCCCAAAATGAATATTCTCTCATCATTCACTCAGCCTGTTGCTTTAAACCCGTGTAATTGTTATTGTTACACTTTGCTAAAGGAATGTTATTTGGAAGAATGTTTGTAAACTAACAGTTCTTGGGTATCACTGACTACTACAGTAGGAATTTGGAAATGAAACTACTGTATTGGTCAATAGCTTCTGGTCTAGCTTTTGTTGAAACTAGTAACTTTGTATTGGCACCTAATGTATTATGGCTCCTGTATGACATATCGCTTGTTGCTCCCTAACTCTATGTAAGTCGCTTTGGATAAAAGCGTCTGCTAAATAAATGACTAAATGTCAATAATGCTCCAGAACTGTTTGGTTTCCCAAATGCTTCAAAGTATCTTCTTTTGTGTTGTTAACAAAGAAGTTCATTTGGATTTGAAACTTTTGGGGGCGAACTGTCCCTTTAAAAGGATACTTCACCCAAAAATGTACATTCTGTCATCTTTTACTCACCCTTAGATTGTTCCAAACCAGCCACTGCCATAGTATTGGGAATAAATATTAGGGGAGTCAATTTGACAAGATTTGACAATCTTCCAGATATCTTCCTGTGTGTTCAGCGGAACAAAGACATTTAAACAGGCTTGCCACACATTGAGGGTGAATAAATGATGACATCATTTTTGGGTGAAGTATCCCTTCCACTGGATTCTTTTTACTCAAACCTTAATACTGCTTTTGGGCAATTAGAGCATTATGGATGTGACATTTTCAGTCAAAACTTAAAATATAATATTTGACTAAACCAGGCGTCAGAACAATATGAGTCTATGTAAACATTTTCTATTTTTAAATTTTATGTTATGGATGTGATAAAAAAGACTGTTGTTTTTACTTTGTAGGATTTCTGTGAAGTAAAACTATTGCCATTATAACTGTGCAGTTTGGGTGCTCAACGCTGTGTTGACTTTGGCTGAATTTGTCTCTAGTCAGATATCACATTACCTGGAAAATAGATTTATAAGCTGTGCTACTGTAGGAAAATCAGTCTAATAAAATGTGTTTATCAAAATCTACCTGATAGCCATGGGGATGCTGGATGAATAAAGTTTTAATTACTACTGCATGTAGAAGAAAAGGGAGTCACTAATGATCTCCCTCAGTTCAGTCCCGTAGGGTAGAGTTTTGGAGGTAGCCACACCCAGGCTGGCCATTGGCTCAGAGCTGCATTGAGGAGATTTAAAGTGTTTGAAGAGAGAGATTTGGAGGACTCGGGACAGTGCTGGTCTGGAGGGCCCTGAACGCTGAGCTTGTAAACAGGTGCTTGCAGTAATAAGTGCTCCGTCAGCATAGCAGTGATATTACTGTGGAAGAGAATACACAGAGGGTAAGACAGCTGTAGCTTCATTATTGTCTCTGCATGGACTGTTTTAAAACCTGTGAAAGGTTTTACGTTCGTTAATATTTATTTGTTTAATGAGGATTGTGAGCGACTTGATGCAGCCATTCAGAAAAAAACTCACAGACTTTATTTTTAGTGACATAAAAGAAAATTAATTGCTGTGCTATTTTGCTAAAATAATTTGTCAGGTTAAGTGTATAAATGTATTTTGTTTAATATCATCTAAATTAAGTAGTTTCTAAAAAAAAAAAATATTAGTAAGGTTAATAATATTGCCATACTCCTTTTTGCAATTTTAAAGGGTCATGAAAAAAGTGCCTTCTTAACAATTCTATAGTTGCACTTTCTACGGCAGAAATTGTCTAAAATCCTTTTGATTTTAAAACCTTTTTACTGATCCCCCTTAAGCTAAAAGCTTAATAAATTCAACACTTTTTTATTAAATTAAAATGCAAAGTAAAAACTACTGCATTTATTTAGTATTCAGTACTCTCATTTGAGACAGTAATTTCTAGTTTTGTAAAGGATAAACAATTTTTTTTAAATCAATAATGCTAAATAAAATAAATACAATTAAGTTCACTTATGCTATTGACACTTGAATGATTCATTACTGTAAATATATAACACATAGAGTAAATAGATATACAGTATAATTCAGGATTTATATTTCTCTGTTCCAGTATTGTTAAAAATATTTTTTTCCCGCTACACAGATTAATTCAGATTCTTCTTTCTCTCTGTATTGTGTATTGCTAAAGTATATCTTCAATTTCCTAATGTGAAAGCTGCCAACAGTATCTGCCTCTAGAACAGATGTAGCTGTCATCTCAACCTTTTTATCATCATCTCTGTCTCTTCTATCTTTTCTCTGAGGCATATGTGTGCTATTTTACCATTTAGGACCCCATGTACAGACAGGCTCCATCCTTCCTTAAGAGGAAAAGCTACTGTGCTGGCTTCAGGTATTATCCGAACCACACATCAGATGAACAGCAGATGTTGCTTGAAGCCTGTAAAGGCCAGGTTTATTAAACGCCGTCTGCACATTACACAATACAAACAGAATAAATTTTGGGCCCCCGTAACCTTTTCAAAGCTCCAGTGGTTTGGGTCTCTAGTGGTACATACTAAGAAAAAGAAATCTAGAGTCTAGGTAGTCTTGAGATGAACTGCTCAGAGTTCCTGTTAGTTGAAAGGTAAAGGGTAAAATCACTTGTATTGCATGCTTGTGGCGTGCAGTCTCCACCATCTCATGCGCTTTCTGCATCTGTAAACCTCGATTCTGCTCCCTAATGGTGCAACTGGGGCTTCAAATGCAGAGGAACAGACTGTCTTTGTCTTCCGCTTAATGTGTCTCAGGAGAGGAGAAGCCACAGTCTGGCTTTCTGTTTTCCCGCCCTTGACTTCACTAAATTTAGTCTTCCCTCAGAACATGATTAATGCGCTTCAGTTTGTTTGTATGTCTTATTGCTTGTAGGTATTGCTCTATAGTTCCTGAATGTGTCATAGCCACAGCATTGAAAGATTGGATTTTGACATACAGTTGAAGTTCAGGTGAATACAGCCACCGGCCAGTACAAGCTGGCCTTGTTCTCTGTGTTTAACCAGGGTCTTTTAAAAATGCTTTCTTTTGCGGGGATTTCATTGAGCATGACTAATTGATAAGGTCACAGTGAATAGAAAGAAAGCTTTTAAACATAAATATGAAACCAGAATTGGTATTTACATTATGTTGGTTATACTGGATATACTGTGCTTCAGCACATTTAATTTAATTTTAATGAATTATTAAATTAATTATTTTTATATCAAGGTGTTTACTTTAATTGTTTTTTGATGATTTTATACTCATTTTTAATTATGTATTATTTTTACTTTTATAAAACAAAAACAAAAATCTAAAAAAAGCAAATTTCTTTGAGAAAAAACTGTATGAGATGTCTATCAGATAATGTCAGGAGTCGATCTTGAGTTTAATTTAAAGTCACTTAGAAATTGATATTGACAACTTTTTTTATAAATGACCTTTCTATTCAGTTTTTTTAATACAGGTGCTCTCAAAAACGACCTTTCTTCACTTCCTGTCACATGTAATGGAGTGAGGGTGGGGCTATCGGAAAATTGCAGCGATTAGCAATTAGCAATATACAGGGATCGGGTTCTCGATGGCCCTACATCTTTTCCATATTTCAGGAAGTCCTCTCACTCGAATACATCACGACATGAAGAAAAGATCATCTCTATTTTCGTTTTGACTATAAATGATTATTTTTTATATCATTCTGTTTACAATTTACATAAATTGTGCAGTTTGCTAATTTTCCACAAGATGTTGAGATATTCACATCGGACAACAAAACGATTACTGTCTTAAAATGTAATAAAAAATGACATAAATTGGCACCACTTTCAAATTCATTCATCGGCTTGTTACATGTGTACAAAGTGTTTTCAGCAATAGGAATCTGTTGCTCTTCTCTGTAACTGAGGGCCAAGCACTTTTTTTCTATGTTTGTGTGTGACATGAACATCCCCTCAGTAGGGGTGAAGAGACAGAGAATTGGCAGATCTTTCTCGAATGCTCTCCAAGATAAATAAAAAGATAAAACGGCACACATGAAATAAAGAACACTGACAGAAAGCAATAAACGAGGTTCTCGTAGGATCCTGCTGGTCCAGTGTGTGTGTGGCGTCTGGCTCTGTGATGCGGGATACGGCAGGGCGGTCACAGATCTTACCGCTCATACCTCAGTACTGCACCATCCAATCGAATTACCATCACAGAGCCAGTGAGACACTCCAATGCCCATTTCCACTTTTAGTGTCCCGACTTTTACCTCGGGTTATACATCAATTATAAGAGATAATGGTGTAATGTGACCTTTAAGTCAAATAAACAAGGGTAACGGCTTCCCAGAATGCATTCCTGCCTGAATAAACTATGTGGTTACTGGATTTTCGTTTTGCTGTTTGCAGACTTATTTAAGCCACTGTTGTTATTTCCCATCGCTGTTGAGCTCATAACTTCACTACACAACAAATAACTAACATTTGACTTCAAAAGGTTTTTTAATCAGCACCATTATTGAGTTTTTTTAAGCACTTAAGCACTTGCTTTTGTACTGTCGACGTTTTGTGAAGAAACATCAATATTTATATGCAAGTGTTATAGAGCAATTATTTAGACAATCTTGAGTCTGTTTTTTTACTTTATTGTTAAGGCTGTTAACTGACATTTTATGGACAAACAATTTAGGACCAATTAAAGGAACAGGTCACCCAAAAATGTAAATTCTGTCTTCATTTACTCACCCTAAATTTCTTTGTTCTGATGAACACAGATCGATATTTGCAAGAGTGCTTGTAACCAAACAGATCTAGGCCACCACTAATGCCTGACAACACTGAAATTCAAAAGTGCCCCAGAACAGTTTCCTTCCATTCTTCAAAATATCTTCTTTTGTGTTCAACAGAAATTATAAAGCAATGTTTCTATGTTAGTCAATTGGGTCCAAAAACTGATTGGTTACGAGCGTTCTTTCAAATATCTTTCTATGTGCTTCTTTATGAAACCGTACAGTGATGGAGTCGCCTACTTTTTGAGAACCCTTTGAAGGGCGTGCATAGATTATTTGTTACAAAAAGCAGCCACAAGCAACGTTGCTCAGTTGCTTGATCCTTGTGGCATAAATTCCAGATTTATCTGTGCTTCTGTGCACATTTTTACCTTGGTCCTATGGGAGCGCTCTCTCATTTCTGCAATTCCACATCTGCTGCTGAGCCCTTTGATGCATGTTGTTCCCTGTTTATATTTGAGCTGCACGCTCCGTGCAGAGATTTCCTCAATGTTCGGAACAAAGCGTGGCGTGAAAGAGCGGTAAAACAAATTTACATTTCACAGACCTGGTGATACGTGCTGATATTTTAGGTCGTTTATTTTAGGTAGTTGTCGGCACCTGAAATATTGACTTGTGTCGACTTCTCGACTTTAAACTAAAAATATCAAATCTGGAGCCGTAAAGTGGCTGTGTTGTTTTCGGTGGTTCTGCAATGTCAGGAAATGATTTGGTTTAGAAAAGCACAGCAGATGAATGTCACTTTGGGTCCTGTGGGCTCACAAGGGCCCTTGTCCTTTCATTGCATAGTGACTGGATACATGTGTATAATGTTTGTTCGGCGTAAATTTGGACATTTCATATTTAACTGTGTTGCTTATGCTTTGTTTATGCTTAAGTTCTACATGACATGAGATAAATGTTTTGCATGCTCGTGTCTATGATTTCCCGTCCTGTCTCCTGGTCACATTATTGCCCTTTGGACAACACAAATAGAAACAGCTATGCAGTTATCCTTGAACCTGTAGGTCGGACCTTTGGGTATCTTTACGTGTGCATTTGCTTTCAGTAGCCTACGGTATTTTGCATAAAATGCTAATTTATAAAGATATGAACAGTGAACAGTGTACATTCTCTTTAGAAGAGCAAAATAAGTGATTTGAACCCATTTGTTTCCGCATCAAAATTCCCAGACCACACAAGCTCAGACAACTACTTTTAATGAAGTATATTAAAGTAGGTATGCAGGGGTCCTGCTTTCCGCTGTTGCTCATGAGAAGCAAATTACTTTTATGCACATAAGCAAAACAGCACCGGGTGGCTCCACGCCTACTCTTTTCTTGCATGCTATATTTATGTAGAGATGCATTAAAGAGTTTAAATGACATCACCGAGGGATTACATCATTTAGTTAGAAGGCTTCGGTGCTCCCTGAAGCCCTTGTGGCCGTGGATATGCAATTTATGGGTTGGATGGAATGTGCTTGGCAAACATACGGTCTGCCCAGTTCTTACAGTAGAATCAGACATCTATAATACTGTCCTTGTAAAACAAATTTGGCTCCATTAAACATAATGTGACATCTTGTACTTTGATTTTTATCACGTGGGTTGCATGCAAATCGGGCTTCTTACTGGAAGGTGAGACCGCAGACCATACGGAAAATTTGAGACAAAAATGTCCACCGCACACTTAACATAACAGGAACCATTTCCTTTCTATTTACTTCCAGAAACCATGATCATCAGATTTCACTGGCTAAAGAGAGGTCTCTTCCTTTTGGGGATGCTCTTCATGTCGTCCCGACTCGTTCTCTCTGAGGAAGCGGCTGGAGAAGAGAAAGGAGTCACGTTCAGTCATGTGTACAGGATCGACTCTGGTTGTAAGCAGGGTTCCCAGGGCGGCCAGCTTTCACAGGACCAAGCTTCAGATGGACAGACACTTACAGTGAATGGAGAGAATGACATCGTCTTCAAGCACAACATACGCCTGCAGTCGGCTGCCTGCGGGTGTTCGGATTCAGAAGACCTCAAATCTCTGTTATATCGTGTGAATGGTCTGGAAGAGGAGGTGACTTATCTGAAGAATCAATGCGCTCAGGGCTGCTGTAAAGGAGGATCAGGTATAACATCAAACCCAGATTCAGTGAAACCCAAACACATGATTTCTTTTGATCTAGTGCAGTGGTTCTCAACGGGGGGTCCGGGCCCACAGGGGGGCCCAGCTGACTTGCAAGGGGGGGCTCAAGATGACTAATGTTTTAAAATTAGCATTGAAATATGTTTAAAACTAAAAAACAAGATATTACTTATTTTTCTGGCCATAATCAGTTACTATGAAAAAGTAATGAATTACTAGTTACTAATTACATATTCAATAGTGTAATTAGATAACTGTATAAATGACTCTCTTCAAAAAGTATTTAATTACTTATTACATTTTATATCCTATATCCACCTTGATTAGTTAAATCATTCAAGGATAGAAATAAAACACTCTTTCAATTAATTCAAATAAATAATATTAAACTACATAAAGTAGTATTATTAACTCACCAAAGTATTACAAATGTGAGAAGTATAAATTAAAGCATGGATTTTAAAGTTAGACTTTGAATTTTGATGCCATTTCCACTATTGCTCACACATATATTACACAAAGTATTTAGTTTAATCAAAAAGTAACTTTAAATAAATACAGAAAAAACAAAAGTAATCCCTTACTTTACTTTTTCAAGGGGGAAAGTAATTAAAAGTAATTAAATTACAGCAACTAATTACTTAGTAACCAGTTACACCCAACACTGATTATAATGACTAAATGTCTTTTCAGTCAAAAAGAGAGAGGACCCCTCATCTAGAGTCTATCTTTATAACATAATTTTAATTCTGACTAGAAATCTTACATCTAGGGTCGCAGCCCACCAGTAGGTTTCACCATTTTACGTTCATGTGCTTTTGATTAGAACACAAGTAAGAAACTTTTACAGCGCTCAAAATGCCTATATCTGTAATATCGATTCATTGTGTATGTGTATGGAACACCTCCATACCTGTGGATCAGATGAAGAAAATCTGTTGTCTTGTTCAAGGTTTAGACACCAGCTGCAGTGGTCATGGCACCTACCAGCACGATTCATGCAGCTGTAAGTGTAACCCGGGTTGGGAAGGTCCAGACTGCTCCATTTCATCCTGCCCTGACGAATGCAACGACAATGGCCGCTGTGTTGATGGCCGTTGTGTCTGCTATGAAGGCTACACTGGCAATGACTGCAGCCAGCTCACGTGCCCCGGCGACTGCAAGGATAAAGGCCACTGCGTGGATGGCAAATGCGTGTGCTTCAGCGGTTTCTCTGGAGAAGACTGCAGCGTTGCCAGTTGCCCAAATAACTGCGTAGGAAATGGACGCTGTGTGGATGGACAGTGCATCTGCGATGAGGGATTCTTTGGACAAGACTGCTCCATGGGTAAGTTTCTCAGTTTGAGAATGTGAGGTTTAAAGTAAAATTTGAAATCTTTTGTAATATGATAATAGTCTGTTTACTTCATTTGCGAATTAAAGGGCATCTCATTAGTGGCCCCAAAAACTGCACAAACGTATTTGCATAATGTCACAAATGCATTATTTGCTTAGTTTCATTTGCAATTTAAATATCGAACAACATGAAACATTTAAGGCAATCCATTAATTTCTTTTACAAGAAATATAAAAATCTGGTATATCAAATAAATTAAATGTACAATAGCACAAAAGTTTAAAAGTGTTTTAATTACAAGTACAATTTAATTAATAGGTTTTCTTTAATTACAAGCACAATACAAATACGCTGTAAAAACAACAGAAAATATTCTGTAAAATAACACGTTTTTCATGTTTTTCTTGTGGTTTTGCAGCCTTTTTATGTAATTCTACGGTTTCTGAATGAATTTTGTAAAAAAAAAGAAAAGTAACAGTTTATTATGTAACATTATATGTGAAAACCTGTAAAAAAACAAGTCAAATTTAACATTACTTTACAATGATAAAAAATAAACGAGTGCAGTTTAAATTGACCCCAATTCACATTCTCACTTGAAATCTGAATTTGACTTAAAGTGATAGTTCACCTAAAAATGAAAATTTTGTCTCACCCTTTCATTTCAAACCGGTATGATTCTCTTTCTTGCCCAGAACACAAAAGTAGATATTTTTACTTTAGACCCACGTAAAGATAAGTGCATAAATGTACCAGTAAAGGATATTTTATGGCGGTTTTGATGCAAAAGTTACGGATTGCAGCTTTAAGAAGTTTGTTTCTTCATGAGAGCATTGAATATCAGGAACAGGAACTAGAACAGGAACATTTTTAGTAATCGTCAAAAATACAGGGTATGGGTTAATACCTTCCTTAAGGTATTAAGGAAAGATCATGATCCATAAAGTTATTTTATAAATGTCTTACCGTAAATGTATAAAAACTTGTGATTGGATGGCCTGCTACAGTGCCTCAGATTATCATTTTTAGATTTAGATTTACATTTAGTCATTTGGCAGACGCTTTTATCCAAAGCGACTTACAGTGCACTTATTACAGGGACTATCCCCCTGGAGCAACATGGAGTAAAGTGTCTTGCTCAAGGACACACTGGTGGTGGCTGCTGGGATCGAACCAGCAACCTTTGATTTACCAGTTCAGTCTCCATGGTGGTCTAGTAACTTTAAAGGCGATTTTCTCAAAAGTTTGCTTTTTAAACATTTGTTGTTCCGCCAGATATTGTCCTATCCTATCAAACCATATATCAAAAGAAAGCTTATTTCTTCAGCTTCCAGATGATGTAAAAATCTCGTTTTGTCGTCCAGGGCCGCATATTATTTCAGAGGAAAATAATTAAGCTCCTATTTGCAATCACCTGGTTTAATAATTTCCTCATGTTTTAGGGGTCAAAAACTTTAGTGGAACAGTATCTTTATTTAAAGCAGGTATTTCGAGCTTCCTCATAAAAAAGTAGGTGTCCATTCTTGAGCTTTACGAAGTAAATTTACTGGTGCTTCTATTCTCTTTTAAACACTTATATAGCAGCTAATTGCACATACTGCGGCAGTTCATTTATCACATTAACTCTCTTGTTTTCAGTCTCCTGCTGGTGGAAAACGGTTACAGATAGGCTTCATTAGCACAGGGCAACTGTTTTTTATCAGACCCTTTCTGTTCCACCCGCCCAGACCTTCAGAGAGACGTGGAGTGCCTCAGAGTTGGAATGCGTGAATAGATGAGAAGACTTTCAAAAAATATTAGGCATGGCAAGAGCCTTAGGGTGTGACATATTATCTATGTTAACACTTCTTAAATGGTTTCTTAGGGGAGTTAGGGCAGAGGGTAATTGAGTCCAAGAATGATAATAGTGGGGAGGTGGAGGTAAACACTGCAGACTAGTCAAACAGATCATTTGAGCTGTTACAATCTCAAGATCTTGACACTAATCGGCTTCCTTGAGGGTTTCAGCTGTTCGTCCCTTGGCTGAAGGATTTTCCATATCTAAAGCTATCATTATGAAATCACTCTCGTCTGTGGTTATATGGGAAGTCTGACTTAGTTTGTAAAACCTTGTGGGGATTTTAACAAGTCGCTTTAAACGTTGGTTTACCATGGCCACCAGAAGCAAAAGCAAACACCGAGTTATGTAGAGATGTTTAAGCGAGTTCGGTCCCAAACAGTATCCAAAATATATCTAAATCGGACATTTTTAGCATTAGATCATACATCTGGGATAAAAGCACACAGTCAATTTGAGTGGAAATGTGCGAATACTTAGACTGTTGTTTGAGAAGTATAAACAGAAAGACTTCTCTTTAAACTCCATGGAAAAAAGAACTTGCATATACTGTATACATGAATGAAAGTCAATGCTGGTTGGATTATGTGGGAAAGATTACAAACCCAAAGATTGAATCTGAATGAGAAGCACAGAAGTAAACACCATGATGCATTTTTATTGCATAGTATGTTTGTCGTAAATGTGGATGAGCATCAAAAGGTCAGCATGCCAGCTTTGTTCCAACCACATAGAGTCTGGATGTCTTTATGCCAGTTTAGTGCAGATGTAGAAGATTAAGTTTACCTACTGAGCTGCCTAGGAAGGCTAACACTACAGAAACAAATTTTAATTTAATTACAAAAGGTTGATTCAATTGAGTACCGCGGAGATGATATTTTTAGACTTCCGCTTCCATCGCCCCAAAGTCTTTGTTTTTGGTAAATCACCTGAAACGAGGTCTGTAGCTATAACAAAATCACTTTATGTTTTCACGTTTTAATCCATGACATTAAACACACCAATTATAACCCGCTTGTGATTTTTTAGAGCTTCACAGTGTCTTTAAAACTGCGGTTGCTAACAAGTTGCTCAAAGTGCCTACTTTCTTTGGCGGGGACGTTAGACGTCATCGCGCATATAAATCTAATAAATAATGCAACATGCAACAAATGTCTAAAATCATTGTTGGGGATTCATTCACAGAGTAATTACTTGCTAGGGAACACGTTTTTTTCTTGGAAAGTTGACGGAGATTTGGTGGCTGGAACGTTTATATCGACAATCATAGTGTAGTCTGTTAATAGCCTCGTGTTGGCTTTTCACTTCTGCCGATTGTATTTATGATTCGAAAATAGCAAATATTGTGTTGATCTGTAAAGATGACTGATGGACAAAACGTGCAAAAATCCTAAACATTTGTTAATCACAGATCTTATTTTTGCTATCTTCCAAAAGTCAATGGGGAAAATGCATTGGCTTTCGCTGAGGGATCCCGCGCAATTACTTCCGGGCTAGCCAACAAAAATACATGTACCCATGTTAAAGCTCCTCCTTTCAGTACTTTTATTTTGAAAAAGTGTGACAATTCATGCATATTTTCTACAAATTAAAAGTTTATTTATAGTTATTCAAGGCAGTTTATTTTATTATTGCTCTGCCATAAAGAAGCACCATAGTTGATTTATGAAAGCTTGTCCAAACTGAATTCTGTTCTATGTATAAGGGGCAACCAAACGAATTCAATTACAATCACTCACTTTCTTTCTTTCCGAGTGACAGAAGTATCAGTAATTTATTGGTCCAGATGGGTTTTTTTAAAAGGAACTGCTGCTGGTAAATCCTGGAGAAAACAGTAGGAACGGCTGTATTAACTGCCACTGGGTGGAAAGGTCTCCTGTATAGAACTTAAGGAAAACATTTGACTTCCTGTCCCTCGCGGTGTCCAACAATGTCCAAACCTGCTGTTCATTCTTTCCTGTGGTCTCCACTGCACCCGTCTCTCCCTCTTGGCTTCCCACAGTGGATTTCCCTGATTTTTTTTACTTTTGCAGTATTTCCTTAAACATACAATCTCTGCCATGTTTCTCTCCATACGTCTTTAAGTGTTAATGGAAACTCCAGGGCTGCTTTTTTGCCTCTTAGGTTTCTGGGTTGTAATTGGGACGTCATCCCTCTTTTTTCATGCTCTGTATTCAAAATACAGACTGTACTTATTGATGGAGGCTCGCCGGTACTTTAACCACAGCTCAAATGTAGAAATCCTTTAATCCCCTAATAACGTAACTCAAATGCACGGCACACCAGCTTTTTTATCCAGGAATAGACAGGATAAAACGCAGAAATGTGAACTATGTATTCCTGCGTAAAGTGTAAATATCCCCGAAACAAGACGGATTTACTTCAAAGGAACAGTTCACCCAGAACATGGGTTAAATAATATCCCAACTTGATAATGGGAATGGATAGAGACCAAGTTTTTAAACTCCAAAAAGCGCACATCATTAAATAACAAATGTTGTCGTTGTGACCATGAGGACAAATATATTTATACTATATACATGTATAGATATATTGTTTTGCTGTGTGAAAACAGAAAGAATGAGAGAACCCTTAATGTAACAGATCACCCTCATCTTTTAGTTTTAGGTCCAAAGGATCTCCGTCTGATCAAGGTTACAGATGTGTCTCTGCTGGTGGAGTGGGAGTCTGTCAGAGGAGCTGAGTACTACATCCTGTCCTACTATCCAAAAGGAGACAAGGGAGCCATTAAAGAGGTCCAGGTGGAAAACACGAAAAACTCCTACTTAATCACCGGACTCAGGCCCGGAGTCACTTACATTGTGCAGGTGTACGCTGTCATCAGAGGCATTAACAGTGAATCGGACCAGATAGAGGCCACGACTGGTAAGAACGGCACATTTCTTCAAACACTACAAATACAGTAAAATAGATGTTATCTGTCCAATGAACTGAAAGCGGAAAAATTCAGTTTACATTTACATTTAGGCATTTGGCAGACGCTTTTATCCAAAGCGACTTACAGTGCTTTATCCTATACATTTTACATAGGTATTTGCAATCTCCTGGGATCGAACCCACAACCTTACGTTGTTAACAGTTCAGTTGTCAAATGGCCGCGACATTTTGTGTTCACTGGAAAAAAATGTAACCATATGGGCAGAGTTCATCCAGAAGATGAGAACATACCAAACACATTTAAATGGAAATTAATGCTGAACAATGAGATGAGCACTAAGCACATTTTGATGCGGTCAGTCGCGCGTCCCCACAGAACAATACACTCCCATGAGATTGAACAGATCATCTGGATGTTATGATCGGGATGCATGGGACGCTGTCAGTCAACCGGTCAACAAAGAGCTTAAATGTCTGAAAGCATTTCACACACGTAAAGTCTAGAGGCCCCAGGAGCCTCTTTCGACTTTAGTGTTAGAATATTTGTCTGCAACTAATATCTATCATCTGTGTGACAGAAATTGTTCTGTTGCTCAATCGGCAGAGCATTGCATCAGCAAAGCAGTGCAGTGGTCGAAATTTCCTTAAACGTAAAAACATCTTAGTTCCGTGTCAGCCTCAGTAGTGCTTCCAAGGGAGCGGGGAAAGGTGGAGTAAGCCGTTGGTTGCAATTCGCCACCTCGCCGCTAGATGCCGCTAAATTTCACACACCGAACCTTTTAATTCATACAATAAATTCCAGCACATTTTTATAGCCCAATTTATCTTCATTGAATTGTTATGACTTGGAAATGGCATTTGTAAGTTATTTTCATGGCTTTCCTTCAGAGGTCTCTGGAGTTGATGGTATAAAGGTATTGCGCCAGACAGAAGACTCTATCCAGGTGGACTGGAAGAACCCTGTCACCGCAGTGGACTACTTCAAACTGATCCATGCTAGCCCCGATGGACAGGAGGGACGGGAGAAAGTAGCAATGAGCCAGGAGGCCAGGACCGTGCACACCATTGTAGGTCAGTCCAATGCGTTCGTCCCTTTGAGTTTCATGGTGCTGTAATTTAAGTGGCTGTGCACTGGGAGCAATATGAATGTGTGTTTTTTAGGTCTCAACCCAGGAACAGAATATCAGATATCAGTGCAAGCAATCAAAAGTGAAATGGAAGGCAAACCGTCTCATGCAACAGGAGTCACAGGTCAGTCAAATTTCTTATATGTGCGTATTGTTTCTTATGTGTATGAGGGTTTTTTGTTTTCTTGGCTGCTTTAAAGCTGCAACGGGTAACTTGTTTTCTCTGCCTAAAATTAGCATTTTTAGTTTTTAGGGATTGATCCGTGCACACACACACACACAGTTATATAAATAGCAAACTTAAAAAAATCATGTCTGGAATTCGGACGGCTTAAACAATAAACATACGAAGAAATCAGATAAGTGATCGACGGCAGAGATATTGATGGCAACATTTTAATAGAGGAAAAATGCTTAAATATTTTTACGGTGTACTTCACTCTAAACAGTATTTCCTTCTTAAAGGGTCCAGTGTACTACGGTAGTTAAAATCTTTACAACCTACTGCGTAGGATAGATATTTTCCTTGTCACCATAAATCAATTAAATTGCTTCCTTGACCGAAAAAACAACAAATCCATTTTTGTTATTTTACCCCAGGCTATTGAGACGTGGCAGCTCGAACATTTCTAGCCCCGAAAAATACACATGTCCAAAACCAACAAATAGTCTCGAAGAACCCTGAAGCTGGAGTGTCTCTACAGGTATCTGTAGCATTCAGAGCCGTAGATATTTATTAAAGGCAGTCAATTTCACTGTCAGCTATGTTGTAGAGAGGACTTTTTCAGAGATCCTCTGCCAGAAGTGTCTGGTACTTTGCTGATCTTTCTACAACCAAACCTGTCAAATAATTTGTGAATAAATGAGTTATAGTATGGTGGCCCCCATATGTGCATAATGATGTCTAATAAAATTAACTACGGAAATGTGATTTGTACGTATCGGTGCCTTTTGGAAATGTTGCAGAATATTCTGATGGATTGCCCAGCTTTAAAAATGTCTATCTGCTGTGGTCCTTAAATATTGAACATCATCAGTCATGTTTAAGACGTTAATGTGATCGTTTTTACTTGAAACAATAGTTATGGCTATTTAGGGGCTGTTATATTCCATGTTTAATATTAATGCCTGAGTGCATTTGGCCCAATAATGAGATCATTCCTGTAGAATTATGGTTCGGCAAAATTATAGTTGCAATGAAAACTTTACATACGTTACCACAGCTATTCTCATAGTGCGGCATTAATATATCAAAGTGTGGCTGGAATATGATTTTTATTCATCTGATTAGTGCATACATATATGTCACCGACTATTTATCTGCTTTTGACTAAAAGTGCAATAAAAACAGTCAGGAGATAAATTACTTCAGCAGTACTCTGAGATCAGCGATTGGGGTTGAAAGTTGTCGAAAGTATGAGTTGGTTATTTAAATGATGTGGCTAACAGGGGTGTGACTCTGGAGAGAGCAGAAAATGCAAGCAAAGATTTATTCGGTAATGAAAGAAAAGAAAAGAAAAAAGAAAAGAAACCATCACAAAAATTGTAATGGATTTAGTGGTTATAATAGCAATTGTACAGGTTTTAATGGCTGCCCTTTTTGAGCATACACATGAAAGTGCACAATCCAAACTGAAATGGTTATTAATTGTGAATGCTTTGGAGTACAGACCTAAGGTTGGTCTTGTTTGGAAGGAAACATTTTGCAGATTATTTCAAAAATGGAATCGCTTATATAAAAATGTAATATTTTGGTTTTTTTAATGTTTATTTGGATGGTTATGAAAATATTATATATATTTATATTATATATATATATATATATATTTTCACTTTTTGATATTATTTTAGTTTTTTTCCCTATTTATATGTTCCTTTTATTATACATTTGTGTTTTATTAATTGAGTTTGTTCATGAGATAGTAAAAAAGGGGAATTTTTTTTGCCATTACCGTTGAAGCATCCATGTCCCCCTAGTGGACATTTGTGGTATAGCAGCTATCTATTTTTTTCATTTCAAACACAAATGCAGGACACTACTCGGTTAAACGTGTGGCTTTGTATTTCTAGCATTTTTTCGCTCTAACAAATATTTATTCACAAAAATATATATATATACATATAAACTGTAATATATATATATATATATATATATATATATACATGAAGTATAAAAAAGGATTGATTTAAATGCCTTTAATCTGGAAGTGGAACATGACTTTTCAGAAGTCCAAAAAAAACATGTTTGTTCCACAAGATACCCCTTATTGCTTCACTATAATTATCCTTTTTAGCCTCTAGGCAATTTTAAATGAGTTTTAATCTATAGTGCTTGTTTATATGATGCCTGTCAAGTAAAACACCTGACACAATGTTTGCCCTGAAGATCTGATCCCTTCCCCAAATTGTTTTTCTGCAAGATCCTCCTCTAGTGTAGCAAAACAGACTTTGGACACTTCTGATTCTAACAGGGGGATTAAATGCCGTTAATATTAAGAATCAATAACTATTAGGGATGTAACAGCGTTATCAATTTTTGGTATTGTAATAGCAAAATTGTCTCAATATTATCGTGGTCACATGACTGTATGATCTTCCGGGCCAACCTAAAGTTGGTTTCTGACAGCTGAAGCAGTCATTATAAAGGGGCCTCCAGTAGACAACATTTTCCTTCCAGTCAGCAACTTATAAATTAAAGCACCAGTTGCTCACGGTCAGACTTTTACTAAACTGTAGGAACAGGAAATGTTTTTTCAGTACTTCCTCTGGGACGTGTCGCAGGTTGTGCCTGCGCAACACTTAACACAAGAGTGTATTGTTCATCTGATGTGCTGCAATTTTGAGCAATCATGCTTTCTATTAAACGCGATATTGAAATTCCATATGCTGCATAAGATTTCCCCACAAAACAGCCGTTCAGAATTTATAACACAGTTTATAGATTTCATCGTGCGCTTCACGAGGGCTCGCTCACATTTTGTAAGACTTGTAAGTCCCTGGGAACAATTAACACAAAACTTTGAATTGAAAGACCGGCTATAACAAAGAAACGGCTGAATTTAAGTAATAAATCTGCGGCAGACTCTGATACCATAGTTTTACCCTGCAATAGCCAATTCCCTGTTCACCATCAGGCATAGTTCTGCCTCCACAAGGCTAGTTTAATGCTTCATTTATTATATGGAAAGACGTTCTGTGCAGAGCCTATTTTACATCTAGGAATTAAATATCATGGTAATGTGTAGGGAATATCACCAAGCATATCTCACATTCTGTTTAACACTTTAAAGCAGTGGTTCTCAAACTGGGCGTCATTGCCCCCCTGGTGGGCCCAAGATGGATCCAGGGTGTCCACCGTTTTTGGGGCATTTTATGAAATATGTAAATTTATCATAGATTTTATCCGATCAAAAATCATAAAAATAAGACCACCAACCAAAAGAATTGATGCTCAATATGTTTTTCATTTAGTTACAATTCTAAATTCAAGATAATACGTTTTTATATGTTGGGGTTGCGTAAAGCAATGCACTCTTCACAAAGGTGCTTTAAAGCATAAAAAAGCACGTTCAGGTGTTTTTATTTCCCTTGAACATTGACTATTACTAACCACAAAGGCCTCAGGTTAGTTTGAATGACTCACAAACAGTTTTCCATAAAGTAAAAGCCACAGGCTGTGTTTGCAGTCTTCAAAACTACGAGCATCCTTCATGTTCTTTCCTGCAATGTCCGGAGAAATTCAATAGCTGTTATTATAAATCTGGCAATTTCAGACACAGTCAGACACAGGTCATCGTTTGACAACACGTGTATAAGCAATAAGTAACAGAAGAGTTGCTCGGCACGTATTCTCCTTAATATGCGGTTCATGAATGATTGTTTGGGGGATAAAATGTCGACAAGTCAATTTAAGAATCATGCCGGTTTCAGCATTTCGAAATTGAGATAAGCATCGCGGCTGTCGGCTGTCCTGCATGAGCTGCTGTTTTGTATTCAGGTCCACATCTCAAACCCAAACAGGTCCAAAATGGCAAGAGCTGTGGCAATCTGGGGAAGCATCATGAATGAGCATGGTGACATTCGGCTGACCCCGCGCAGCCGGGACGGCAACCGAAATGATGATTGCTTTTCCTCTCGCTTCCTCATTGCGTTACATGGGCACTGCACTCACAAATGCACACGTGCTGCTTATGTGACACTGCACACATGCTTAGTCTTACATGCCCCGATAATTGCAAATCCAGATGTGTTTTGGATTTAATAAAGATACAAAAGCACCACAATTGTATTACAAATAGTCACATCCCTCGCTTTAATTTCTTCAACAGACATTGACGCTCCAACCAATCTGGCAACCAGGGAGGTTACGGAGACCTCGGCAACCGTGACCTGGGATGCCGCTCGCGCTGATATCGAAGGCTACATCCTGACCTACAGCTCTGCCGAGGGCACCAGCAAAGAAATTAAAGTGAGAGCGGAAGCTACCTCTCACCAGCTGACCTCTCTGAAGCCGGGAGTCCTGTATACGGTTTTCCTCTGGGCCTATAAGGGCTCTCGCTCCAGCAGGAAGAGCAAGACCGAGGCTGAGACGGGTAAGCGCTTCTCCTTCTGGGTGAAGATGTTGAGTCCTCAGGGACCTCTCACACAACTTCTCGTTCTTAGACATTTTCTCGAGAAAGCAAGTCGTCTTCCATAGATCATTTCACATAAAGATAAACAGTGCGTTTAAACCGCAGTGATGATGTTGGAGAGCGCTTTACATCCTCTGTCCCATTAATAGATACAGAAGGAACATCGGTTTTTCTGTATTTGTTAAACTGCCAACCCTGTAATAAGTGAAGGTCTCCGTAGTCTGTAGCTTTTCAGATTAGTGTTAAACAGAGCAACAGAGAGCTATTTCTTTAGTGGCTGTTGCTTAAGACATTAAAGCAGATGGTCTAAGTGCATAACCAGCTGACAGTCGAAACACAACCCAAACAGAAGCACTTAGATATATAATCAAATGTACCCGTGCGTATCCTCCAGATCCGCCACCAAGGATTTTTCAGCCAAGTGGATTTTAAATGTGACTTACAAAATGGAGATTTACACTTTATTTACACACTTTATGGGTTTTAGGATGATTTATTATTTTGGGGTTTAAGAGGTGTAAAGAATAATCATACATAATACTGGTTGAGTAGCATCTGTACACGTATACCATTTTTTTTAGAAATGTGGGGTTAGTTTTTTCCACAACTGAGAATAATTTATCTAAACTGGAAATTTTGTTGTGACTAAAAATATATTAATAAATCGATCAAAACTATGTACTGTCAGCATCTTCAGTGTAGTCATCCATTTTGCTGTTTTTTTCTTGACATTTTAACAGGCGGCTTCTCCTGAGAAGGCTATTCTGGGCTCTTATTGGCTGTTTTTATCCATTATTCAATTAAGTCATCCATTTTAAAGACTTTTGTTTTGTATGAAACAACACAATATGCTGGCACAATTAACTTTTTCGACACATATTCAATTTTTATGTTATAGTCTATATTCAGAATGTTTTTAACAGCATGAAAACCATTTCAGTCAAGTGACCCTAAACTTTAAAAAGTATATGATGCATACATTTAAATTTACATTTAGTCATTTAGCAAACGCTTTTATCCAAAGCGACTTACAAAGAGTTAGGGAGCAACAAGCGATATGTCATACACAGGCCATAATACATAAGGTGCCAATACAAAGTTACTGGTTTCAACTAAAGCTAGACCACTACCTGTTGAGAGAAAGCGTTATTTTTTTTATTTTTTTCAATTATATTCAATTAATATTTGACATATTAATATTGTATCAAATGACAACATTTTCAATACTGTAATAGAGTTTTTGCAACCTAACACATTGTCAAACAACAACCGATTCATAACAAGTGCTGGTAAGAAAGCCTGTAGTTTGAGACTGTATTTAAAATGTAAAACATTAATATATTGCTTTAGGAATACCGTTAAACACATTGTTATTTCTCAGCAGTAGAGTTTCCTTCTATCTGTGTGGTGTGGTGATGAATTGCAATGCTCTCACGGAGTCGACTGGCTGCATTCATCAAGCTGTAGACTAATTTAAGAAAATTGCACTTCTCATAAGCACAAACCATTTCCAAATTTATATTAATTAAAGTCATTATTTTTGCCTCGGCTTCTTAAAGAGGCAATCTTCATTAAATTAAAAATACTTTATCGATCCAACAGGGAAATTCAGCACAACTGTGATGGGAAATAAATAGTGCTTGCTTGGATAAATGCCTTCTTAATTGTATTAATGTGAGACGCTAGACGCGTTATCAAAAAGGATAAATTGTCTTCCTTCGTGGTCTAGTTATGCATTCCATCACATTTCCGTAGCTGCTCCTGCATTGCTTTAATGCTGAAGCGTTGTGTATTAAACTTTGTATAAATGATTTTTGAGACGCTCCGTTGATGGCTCCATCAGTAGGTTCAAGTGGAAATCGACAGCATCTTCAACAGGTTTACTGATCTGTACCTGAGGTTGTCCTCACAAAACATGCGTGGGCTGTCAAGGGCCTTCGGTCTCACAATAAAGACTCTTCAGAAGCAGGATTCTGAATTGTATCTTCTTGATCTGCTCATGCAAACACTTGAGTTTATCTCTCTATTCATTAACAGAGACAGTTCACACAAAAATAAAATTCTGTCATCAATTATTCACCCTCATGTCATTCTAAACCTGTATGACTTTCTTTCTTCTGCAATACACAAAAGAAGATATTTAGAAGAATGTCGGCAACCAAACAGCATAGGCCCCCATTGACATCCACTGTATGAACACAAAACCATTTCTTAAAACAAAGACATTTCTCAAAATATCCTTCATGTTTAAATACGGATATTTAATGACATCAGGGTGATTAAGGGAACTGTTCCTGTCCTTTACTTGAATATAAATATAAGACTACTGGCTCTTTTTATATGGGTTTTTAGTTGAAGTTTGTAACAGGGTGACTAGTTTGTCCAAACAATGGAAGACATGAAAATGCGCGCAAAACAAAAACTTTAAAACATCGTATCGCATTTCACTCTTGGTGCTGAAGAAATGAGTGGTTTCAAGCAAATCTACGGTTTGTTTTATGCTCAGCAGAAGAAGTCTACAGCACCCCCTACAGGTTAAAAAGTCCTGTCGTCTTAAACAAAACCTCTTGAATACAAATGAGGTTTGCATCTACAGTTGAATCTCACAGCAGCATTATCTTCTCATGTCTCTTGTACCGGTGAACACTTAACCTCCCTTTCACGGAGCGAAAAACTGACATCCGTCCAAAGAAATATCCTTTCATCCTTACAAACACCTTACTCTTTAACATAAAACTGCACTAAACTTTCCTCATGTGGCCTTTCTTTTAGAAATAGACGCTCCTACTAACCTCTTAACCAAAGAGGTGACAGAAGACTCTGCATCGGTGTCGTGGAAAAAGGTCCAGGCGGACATCGACGGCTACATGCTGAGCTACAGCTCTGTTGATGGATCCGGTCAGGATATTGGAGTGGGAGCTGAAAGCACGTCCTACAGGTTCACTGGTCTGAAGCCGGGAGTTGTCTACACGGTCCACGTCTGGGCAGTGATAGGCTCTCGATCCAGCAGAAAAGCCACAACCGAAGCCGAAACAGGTGATCTGATTTATGGAGAACTTTTTTTCCCTCGATGTCAGATGAAGCATGACCACACAAGTCTTTTCTGAGGTGTAGTGATTACTGAATTCTGTGATTCGTCTACATTAATTGTAATGTGAACCCTTGTAGTTGTAAGAGATGGTGTATTCTCATGATCAGCCTCATTTGACTGAACTCTCACTGATCCTCAGAGATTGATGCACCCAAGAATCTCAAAGCCGTCGATGTTCAGACGCAGACGTCCACTATAACATGGAGCGCTCCTCTAGCTAACATCGATGGATATATTCTGACATACAAGGCTGAGGATGGAAGCGTTGAGGTTTGCTTTACATGCTGCTACACATTTGTAACTTGAATCTGGTACTTTTGAGATTTTGGACATTTGGTCATGTGTTTGTATGCTTTCTGTGTCATGTTTTAGGCTGTGGAGAAAAAAATGACTGCGGGAGAGACTAGGCTAGATCTGTCCGGACTTGCAATGGGGAAAAAGTACATTGTCACCATTATTGCATACAGAGGATCAAAGAGGAGCAGAATAGTGGAGACAGTGTTTAGCACAGGTGATGCAATATACTTCTGGAAGTGTACAGTCATTTTTATTACATTTTTAAGTAATGTTCAGGCAATATGGAGTTATAACAGTACTAATATTGGGAAAGCAATGTTGACAATTAGCTTCCATGAGCCTAATATAACACAACTTCAACCAATAAGAGAATCAAGATGAGTAAAACTAATTGAAGGTTTATTGTGCATTATATAGTTAGTAGTGGGTAGCCAAACAAATTTAGGCACATAAAACAGAAACTCCACACATGATACAGTACTGTATATACTGTATATGTAAGGTATAATACACAGCTAGCCGTGCGTTAAAGGGTTTTAATGCACGACGTGGAGGCCAAGAACCACCTGACGCGAAGCCTCTACGAAGTGCATTAAAATCCTTTAATGCATGGCTAGCTGTGGATTATCACACTTATATCATGGACATTTGCCAAGTTAAAGCTTTTATTGATGTTTACAGTGAAATTTTAGATCAAACAGGTGAAAATTACAGTTAAATTTTAAATGTAATCAAATAAACTGCAGATACCTGTGCGTTAAAGGGTTTTAACCTTTTAACCACCTTCCAGCCAATCAAAATCGAGTATTCGTAAAACCATGGTATAAAGGGTTTTAATGCACACCCTCCGGCCAATCAGAATCGAGGATTCAAACTGATCATGGGATAACTATATATGTTGCTCGGTAGATAACTGGGTAGATTACTTACATGTAAACTACATGAAAAAACTTTTAGTCAGTAACGCAATCCTTTAGATTACACATTTCTTTTCACGTAATCTGACTGCTTTTTGATTACATTTAGATTACATTTGTTTACAGGTGTCTGTTTTCTAACTTTTCTTGTTAAATTTAAAACAATAAAATGATATTAAATTGAATTATATTAAATTATAAAAGTACATGAAGTACTAAAAGTTAATCAGATGCCTTTTTACTGAATGACTGCAATACAACAGCACATGTTGTCACAATAAAAATGGTTAAAGAATAGAAAAAAGGGTCTAATATAATATTCATGCAGTGATTGGCAAAAACTAAAATATTCAGACGGCAATCTGGCGATAAGATTATAATCTAAACCATAAAATTTTGTCTATATAATTTAGATTCATAAATACCTGCATATATTGTAGTTTGCTAATAGCAAATGTAAATGTTCACTAAAGACTGGATTTTAAGCTTTTATTTCAGTGGACGCTTTTGAGTTCAAAGAGTCTTTTTATTTTGCTAACACTTTACTTAAAGCCTTTATGTATAATGCATTACAAAGGTTATTTAAGGGTATAATGCATTATAGTGGTTCATAATGTGTGTTGTAACACATTAAATATTGTTGAAAAAAAATAATAAACAAATTAAAACTACAAAGTGTATCAGTGAATTGATAAGTTTTATAATGTATAAACTGTAATTAACATTTTTCATGAGACATTACAATGCATTATAATGTGCATTGGCATAATTTACACATTAGAATAACTTTCATAATGCATTTACATATACGCTTTAAGTAAAGGGTTGCCAGTAGATTTCACCGAGGTCAAATGTGTTATATAACATCAGTGTCACCTTCTGGGTGCGAATCTATCACTATTTATAAAGCATATAAATCTCATTGTGTTTTCTGATATACCTAGTGAAATAAATCAGTTTTTTAAATCATTATAGTTGGGCTAGTTTACCCGTTCCCCATGGACTGCACTCAGATGATGAGGAACGGCCACCTGGAAAGTGGAGTCTATACGATCTATGTCAATAACAACAGAAGTAAAACCATGCAGGTGTTCTGTGACATGACCACTGATGGTGGCGGCTGGATTGTGAGTAATTTTCTTATTTATATGACAAAATGATGTAGTAGTGGCTATAAAAAAACAATGCAGTTCTCACTTATGAATGATTCTCCCTTTTTGATGTTTGTTCTTGTAAAGCACATGTGTGTTACTGTATCTCCGACATCTTATTGCTGATATGAACCACAGGTCTTCCAGAGAAGAAACACAGGCAAATTAGAATTTTTGAAGCGATGGAGAGAGTACATGAAGGGCTTCGGAGAACTGACAGATGAATTCTGGCTCGGTATTTATAACAAACACGGCCCGTCATATACTTACAGAAACTTTAACTGCGTTAAATCGAATTGAATTCATCTGAGTTGTCCTTTATTGACCAGGCTTGGAAAAGATTCATGATCTGACCAACACCCCTACACAGTACGAGGTGCGTTTCGACATCGGCTCGGGATCGGAGCGGGTCTACGCAGTCTACGACAACTTCAAAATAGCACCAGCCAAACAGAAGTTTAAACTCACCATTGGCAACTACAAAGGAAACGCTGGTGGGTGTCAACATGTTATGATTTCATTATTCCTTCGGTAACCAGGTTCACGTGATGACATCGACACATTCTACACAGGTGATGCCATGACTTATCATCAGGGGGGATCTTTCTCAACGGTGGACTCGGACAATGACATTGCACTTGGAAACTGCGCTCGGACTCATCAAGGTGGCTGGTGGTATAAGAACTGCCACCTGGCCAACCTGAACGGCAAACTGGGCGACAACAGGCACAGCATGGTGAGTCATGATGATTTTGTTATGGACCAGACTGATGTTTTGAGAGAGAAGCATTGCTTGTGATGTAATGAGGTTGAGTGACCAGCAGAGGGCGCCCTCAAATTGCGACTTTAAAGAAGAGGAATAAGTCAATATTTGAAAAGAAAAGCAGTGCCCTGAATCTATCAGATCTCATAAGTCTTCAATTCAGGTTGGTCGGAGGTTTCTGTTCTCATTACAATCCTGCTTTTTTGTGAGATTAACAGGTATTTTCAAATGTTTTTATCGTAGTGTGAAAAAGAAAAAACAACAGATTGAAAATGTGTTTTTCTAAACATCAAACATAGTTAAACCGTGTGTGTTTAAGTAATCTGACTTATTTAGATGTCTCCCTTTTTTATCATCTTGGTACGTTCGAGTTTTCATTTTGAAATATAGAGCATCTTTGCACATTTGATCACTTCTAAAGCAGGATAACTATTTCGGAAATCCTTGCTTGCATGACCATTGGCCATTCAAAACAAAAGAAATCCGTTCTGTTAGAAGTATCATTTAATTTTGTTGCGAACAAGTAACTGATATCGAGAAGCTTACACACATTCTTACCTTTTTGTTTTAGGGAGTAAACTGGGAGCCATGGAAGGGTCACCTGCACTCTCTTGACTTCTCCGAGATTAAGATCCGGCCCGTGGGAGCGGGAAGCAGAAATAAGAGATCTCTGAAGAGGAGGGTTTCTGTGTATTAACATTCACTCTACATTACAAAGTAAATCATGTTATAATAACAGTAAGAAACATTATGACCTACGTCAACAAACCAGCTAATAAAATAGTTTGGAATTGGTCTTCAAATCAGGGAAGCCACTATGTAGATTCTGTGCTGTGGGAATGTTTCTCATTCATGTTGTGTAATTTTGTTTTAAGTTGTAGTTTTTATATATATATATATAAGAAACACAGTGGCATTCTGAATCCAGTAATTTTTTGCTTATTACGTGAAGGTGAGTTGTATAATGATCTTCACAGAGCTTTTTTTTGTATTGTATTTTACAGTGTTGTGCACCAGTGGACTTTGTACTGTATTATGCATTTCTGAAGTCACAAAAGTTCAATATTTTTTAGTTTACAGATTTTACTTCACCATAACACCTGATCATTTGTAATAGATTGAAATGTCATGCACACAATGACGTTTTACAACACTCTATGTTTAGCTACGATGTCTTCCATCTGGATGTGTACTGCGGTTGTGCTATAATTCCCGACACAGGCACAATTGTGTCACATATTTTCACAGAAATAAAAAGTTTCTTGAATTGGAAAAGGTTTTGAAAGCTTCGAATGATATAGCATTAAAATTGATTGGTTCTACAGCCGACGTGTCTCTCAGTGGAACAACATGAAAAATTACAGCATCTTTGTATTGCATTATTTTTAGCTGTGTTTGTCTCAGCAGAGAGCGGGTTACTCAACATCCCCCTCCTCCCGCAGAGGAACCAGACATGAAAGATTCAATCACACAGAGAAAAGAACCGTTCTTAGAGGAAACTGACATCAGAAGATATAAGTGTAGTATTGAATCATATAAATCTCCAGACATCTGGCTGTAAGTTTTCTGAAAGCCAAGCTGGCATACCCTTTGGGCAAATTGTAGGCCCAGAAAAGTGACTTTTTTTCTCAGCAGGTCTTGGATGTAGGTAAAAAAAGTAAAAAGCACTTTTGGTTTTATTTTCTCTCTAAACACAAAACAGGAAGAAAAACAAAACATCTGTTTGAAGAAATCCATGGCAAATATTTTCTTGTCTTTGAGTAAAAACAATCGAATTATGGGCTATCATTTAATCTCACATCTAGTCATGTGTCATTTTAAGACCTAAAAGTTTTCTTGAAGCAGACGTTGTACAGAAACTGTGGATTTAGTAACTACACTCCAGAACAAAAATATATCGGAATAAGTGGCAACTCATTATATATTTATATATTGCAATAATGTAATATATTATAATTTTATTATGTACATATATGCATAAAGAGGTGAATTAAGAGACAGTTTCAAAGTTTCCGTTTTTTAATGATTATTTATGTGCTTAGGTAAACTGATATATTTTTTAGTTTCATTCTGTGGGCTTCTAACAATATTTTTTTTGCATTTTTAAATCAAAGTATGCTTTCTATTTGCATTTATTTGCAGAAAATGGGAGAAAAAGGAAAAAATAACAGAAAAGGTAAAAGCAACTTTATTGTTGCTTTCTACGCTACAAAAAATACTGAGTTTAATATTTTTATATTACGGAATTTTTGCATATTTTTAAAATACAGAAAAAAATGTTCAGTTACAGAAATAAATGCAAATTCACAAGTTTGGTGTAAAATAACATGAAAGACGTAATTTCACTCGCAAAAAAAAGGTTATATTTAAGTTGTGTAATTTGCTACAGCATAACTTAGAAAAATATTGTCTATTAATTGATAAAAAAATATTAAGATCAACCTCAAGAGAAAAATCTTTTTTCAATGATATAATAATAATATTTCTTGGAGACATTTTGGAAAGTTTTAAGCCTGCTCTCATAGCTTCTCTTTTTTTTCAAGAGTCATGGGCTGAATCATTAGTTTGAATAAGGTTTGTTGCATTTCCTCTCTCCTCCCTCTTTCATTGCATTACTGTGAGTTGGAGCATGACACAAAACATGATCTGTTTGGGTGGAGGGAGTAGGCCTGTGGGTGTGATCTCAACCATCAGCCGGGGGAGATTTTCCGTTCCAGCCCTCTGCTCTTCCTCCTAACGCCCGGGGCTGTTATATGATGGAAAACTGCAAGAGGGTATGTGTCTCTCCATGCCAGAAAAATCTTCACGAACTCACCACCTATTTGTCAATAGATCACATGCACCTTAAACAGTATTACAGTTCTGTAAATCCCTCCTTTTTGATTCATGTGTGAAACATCCTTTAAAGATATAATAGATGAGCCAGTGATCTGAACTCCAACACAAGAATGACTATAAATATAAAAATATATTTTATTTAATTTTGCATGTTTAAAAAAGAGACAAAACTGAAATATCAGCATGCATCAGTCATCAGAGAAAAAAACAAATGGTTCTTCAGGATTATCACACAAGCTGCCATTCAAACCATGGAGAAGTGGACCGGTCAAAGCTTTGCCATCACACGTACTGGACACTCACAAGGCAAACAGAACCCGACAGCTTCTTTGTCCAAACAAAGGGAATTTTCTCCTTTATCCTACCGTACCAGAAATCAATTATACAACAAATTATTCAATGCGCTGTAACTGTCAAAACTATGACAATACGTGACCGTTTGGAAATGGAAATGGTTGAAATGATGAGTTTTAATGCATGACTCTTGACACGCACAATCACATTGTGTTGAAGTCCCAAATAAACATCTTATTATGAAGCTGGAAAACAACCAAACACGTGCAAGGTGCGAGAAGATCAAGATTTGTTTATCAGCAGCTTCAATTACACACAACTGTGATCATGGAGTTTCCGTAATGTCTGAAAGTTCATCCGTTTTGAGCTCGGTCTAATTGTTTTCGCAAGGTTTCGAATTAAAGCGTTTGGGAGAAGATGATGACATGATATGGAGGTGTTGATCTTGTCTAATGATAAACTTATTCTGATGTGTCAGATCAGCTGCTGCAGTTATTTTCGTCTTTGTAAATGAGGCCGTCAATCTAGCCCTCACGTTGAAGTTAAAATGCCTCTTTAGATTAAATGTGTGTGAATATTCTGTAGGGATATCAGTTGTCGGCAGTGTTGGGTGTAGTTTCTAAGTAATTAGTTACTGCAATTGAATTACTTTCCCCTTGAAAAAGTAAAGAAAGGGATCACTCTTGTGTTTTCTGTAATTTAGTCACAGTTAATGTGATGTAATTGATTTAAATTCTCTGTAATATATTCAATAGTGGAAATGACATGTCTCACTTTAAAATGCCTTAATTTATCCGTCTCACATTTGTATGCTTTGGTCAGTTATTGAGAATGATCTATCTGGATTAATTAAATAAGCTGTGTCACGATTTATCCCTGAATTCTAATCAAGGTTGAATAAGGACAAATAAAATAATTGTATGTGACCCTGGACGACAAAACCAGTCTTAATCAATTAATCTTAATCGGTCAATTTTTGGAAATTGAGATTTTTACATCATATGCTGAAGAAAAAAGCGTTCCATTGATAGATTGTTTGTTAGGATAGGACAATATCTGGCGGAACAACAACCATCTACAAAGCTGGAATCTGAGGGTGCAAAAAAATTGAAATATTGAGAAAATCGACCTTTGAATTGTTAATCAGGCCATCTACTTACAAAAAATATTTTTTTAATACATTTACAGAAGGACATTTATAAAATATCTTAATGGAACGTGATCTTTACTTAATATCCTTATGATTTTTGACATAAAGAAAAAAAGTTAAATTTTACTTCTACCATGTTTTTTTGACGATTACTAAAAATGTTCCTCTACTACTTAAGACTGGTTTTGTTTTCCAGAGTCACAAATACTTTCGGAGAGAGTCATTTGTACAGTAATCTAATTACATTATTTAACATGTAATAAGTAACTTGTAATTAATTACTTTTTATGAGTAACTTACCCAACACTGGTTACATTTATGCATTTGGCAGAATTGTTTTTCCAAAGCAACTTACATTGCATTGTACTATACAATTTTTGAATGACTACGTGCAATGCCCTGGGGATGGAACCCATGACCTTAGCGTTGCTAGCGCCATGCTTTAACCACTTAACCACAGAAAAGCTGTTAGTTGGAAGGTTATACCTTTGGTAATGCACATATAAGATTTGCCAACTCATAAAGGTGATAAGGAAATCTTACATACATAATACAGAACGTACACGTTCATTGACTTTTACCATAACTCGTAACGCAGATAGCAAAAGTAACGTTGAATTAACGTTGTGTCAACGTTAATTCAATCATCTTTTCTATCTGTCATGTCTCCTTTGTAAATTCAGGCATGTTTTTTGATAAAATGTCTGTAACGCAAACACTCGCTTTGCTGTACATGTACCATACAGTCACACAGATCAATAAATACAAAACGGTCCCTGTTTCACACTGTAGTCAGTGCTAAACTTTCATTAGTCAATGGATCATTTTTAACCGATATCCACAAGTCCTCGTCCTTTTGGTCGCCATTTTTCTTTCTCTTCTTCTTTTCGGGTCTCGGCTCCGTGACTGTGGCCTCACCTTTACAACAGCAACAACACAGACATCCGTCGCCCCGACGACAGCAACAATAATGACAACACACCACCAGCGACGTCAAGATGACCACCAGAGGCACGGTCAGAAGAACGACCAGGCACACAGTGTTATAGACGCTTTGGTTGTGCTTTACTAAAGCAAGCGTCCATATATCATTGAAAAACTGCAGAATCACCTCCTTCATGGTTCAGCGAAAGTCCTTCAAATCTCTCTGGGGTTCCTATGCAGATCAGATCCGATGCGGCCCGAGAGGTACTGTGAAGATCAGATGAATTTGATCGCTTGAGTTAGTTACGATACTGTTCAACGTTGCGGCTGATGTGGTCCCATCTTAAGAAAATCTCACAAGCCGGTTTCGTAAGTGATGGATGGACAGTTTCAAAGCCCTCGATGTACACGCTCATTCCTTTAATCCCAAACTATTGCACTTATCTTGCCTTTGGGTCTTAAGAACAAAGCATTGTTTATGAGATGATTCGTTTTGAAATCACAGGCTTTTGATGATTCATATCTTGTGTCAGACTACAGAGACCGCAGGTTGTGTTTATACTGGTTGGATTCTTAGCATCAGTCCCACTGGAGAACACAACTCTATTTTAATCCCTTCTGCCTTGAGTCTCACAGATGTGATGGAATGAGGACATTTCTGGAAAGAGAGAAAGAGAGAGAAAATGAACTTGTAAGATGGAGCAGAAGTTGAGTGAACTGTGGATGCGATGCCTCTGTCTGTCTTGTGTCTTGACTCTCATCAATATTGCAGGAACTAGTGCTATCAGTCAAACCAGGTAGAGAAGTTCATGATCTAGTTCTTGCTTTAATACATTTTAAAATATGTAATGTTAGAAAAAAATTCAACTGTGGCTTAGTCCAACGTGAAAACATGTAATTTATTTAAAGCAGCAGGCCGTAATTTTTTGCTCTCTATCGCCATCTCTGTTTAATCATGAAAGTGCAGATAACTTTAAGTACTTAGATTTACATTTCAAATGACATGAAACTGAAATTTCCTAAAACTTGTACCTGACAGATCAAATAATAAATCATTTCAAAGCTTTGGAGACAGTTTTGAACAAAAAATGTATGTACTTGCTCAATAACTAATTTCTCTTTTTTTCTTACATTTACTTGCAGAGTGTTACTTTTTTAAATTTCTACTTAGACTTCGTTTATTTCGTTAAAATGTTCGTTTACATTTCTTCGATTTACATTCAATTTTTAGTGTCGTTATTTTTGTCAGCTTGGTGTTGAAACAGAAATAACCAAAAAGCATGGGCTCTATGAATTTCAAGTGGAACTTAAAATATTGCGAAATAATACAGAAGGAGAGAAATTACAAACTACAATAATGAGAAGTTAAAAGATAAGTTCTGAATAACTACATCAGGTCATTGAGAATGAAGACAAATGTGATTTCACACATGATTTCAGATGTGTTAAAGTGTGATACGCATCTGCATTCTGCCACACAGTATTCACTTGTTTTGAGATTTAGCCTTTCAGATGCACAAAGTGTTGCACAAAACTTTCTGAAGGCTCATCATTACAGTAGCTGTGCATGGTCCACGTGTGCACTAAGTTCAGTCACTTCCTGTAGACTATTTCATAACAGGAAATTACTTCAGCTTTTGCTTTGTGTGAACGAGCCTCCAAAAATGCTTTGAAAAACGGTTTATTCATGTTTCCTAGTATACGTTTTTCAACTTTCAACTTTCAGTCAACTTTTATACTTCTGAGAAAAACAGTTAAAAACTAGAAATGTCAAAGTGTATTTTTTTATATGTTCTTGTTCTAAATCTGTTGAATGTGATAAACTGAATATTGAACTATATTTGGCTTATAGTTGTATCTTTTAAACTACCATGTTTATAATGCATTTGTTTATACATGTTCATATAGTAATCTTATAATACATAATGTATTAACATATTAATTATAAACTATAATAAACGTTTTCTTTGAAAAAACTTGTAAGAAAAACAACTAAACTAGTAGTTTTGCTGAGAATATACTTCAAAGGTACTTTCACGAACTAAAATGTGCTACAAGTATTGAAAAGTACAGAGTATAGTTCACTTGCAGTACAAACAAAAAACAAAGTAGGCTTCTAAACTTGCAAGTAAACTTTAGTTTACAACTGTTACACTTAGGCTTTGTCCAAATACCCCCACTTGGGGTCTTGCAAGCAACTGGAAGGCAGAGTGCAAGTCTGTCCAATGTCTTTAAAACGGCAAAGTGCAGTGTCCTTAACGCACATTAAACCCACACTTTCTTGAAAACTGCTTCCGAGCGGTATTTAGGGCTGAGGTTATCCCATCATGCATCACGTTCTGGATATGAATCATGAGACTTTTTGATCGGGTCTCGCGAGATGCGAAAGCTTTCCAGTGTATGTTATACTACTACTTTTTAAAGTTATATATTTATTTAATCTATGTTTGGCTAACATGTGTTTTTCTTTTGTTTTTGTTTTTTGGGTATTGCTGCTTTGACACAATACAAATAAAGCGCAATAAAAATAAATCTGACTTGACTATATAATTAAATATAACATAGTATTTCGTGGTAAAACGTAAAGTGTTACACAATTTATTGGTGAAAACTCCAGTGTTATGTCTTTGTGAAACTGCTTTTTATCACATAATACATTCAATGTGTGTCCCATCGGGTTAGAAATACTACATGCTAACTTGGGATCTTCACGCCCAATAGATAACTAGGGCCGAAAACAGAAGATACTTCATGAAAGTAGTCAAGTGGTCAGCTGCAAAGATGGGGGTATTCGGACGCAGCCTTAAAATATGCTTCAAGTATACTTTTATAAACTTAAAATCGTGCCAATTTATTCCTAAGTAGTGTTAAAAAACAGCAGTACACTTACAAGTACTAGCGCGGTGATAAAAGTATACTTACAACATAAAGAAAACATAAAAATATAAACTGTAAAAATTTGTCTATAAATAAAATCGATTAGTGAACTAGATTGTTTAAGTCAGTTCAATATAATTTAAGTTCAATTGACTCATAAAGCTAATTTGATTTAACTTAAAAGATGTATAAGACTGTTTAACTTAACTCTTTTTACAGCCTACTTGACCTTCGGAGGGAAAATGTGGTTGTTAAAAATAAGAAATATTTGTAACGGAAATGAAGAGTTTGGTTCCAAAATGAGATGACTTCGTTTTTTAATAAATAAAATATTCATGTTTTTTTTATTTTATCATGTTTTTATTCTGAATTACCGTGTTAGTAGCTTTATTTTTTATATTAAGTATGGCCTAAATCAAAACAAACCAACTACAGTTTGATTGATATTAGTTGGAATGCACTATAAAAAAGTTTCATAACGGAGTAATCTAATTTTGGAACCAAAGACTTCAAATATTTCTAAAACATTGCCTATTTAATAGAAGTAATAAATTAGAACAAATACACTTATGTATACTTTATAAAATCAAATTAAGTGCGTAACATAAATATAAATATTCTTCAAGTTTGACTTGTACATGTTGAGACCTGGAACATACTGTAAGCTTTCCTGTAGCTCAGTGGTAAGAGCATTGCGTTAACAACACAAGGTTGTGGGTTCCATCCCAGGGGATTGCAAATACCTATGTAAAATGTATAGGATAAATCAATGTTAGTCGCTTTGGATAAAAGCGTCTGCCAAAAAAAAAAAGCCTAAATGTAAGATGTTTCCGTGGTAGACTGCCAGAGCACGCCTTGACATGTACACCTGCAGTAATAGATTTATATTAATAGTTACTGTATCTCATCTCCTCTTAAATACAGATGACAAAAAAAGCCTGGCACGGTTCTTTTCTGTGACTGACTTCAGCAACACAAGCCTTGCGAAGAATCATATAAACTCTCGTTTGATCTATGAAGGAAAGCTAAACAGGAAGACTCTTTCAACTTCACACAAGACCAGGGTGAAGCGTAGAACGATTGTCGTTACATTACAAGAAATCATTTGAACCTGTTTGAAGCAAAGTCTCTCAAATGACTGATTTTCTTCAGTGGCTGTCCCCATACGCCCTATATCCAAGATGCACAACAAATATTACATTTCCAAGAGAAATGCCGGAGCATGCTTAACCTTTCACAAGACAAGCGAGAACATTGTTTCAACGCAACCCGTCCCTCAGGGCACCTCTTTAGTGTTTGTGAGAGAGCGCAAACTTTGGCAAAAAAGCTTGGGATTAATATACTGCTTAGTTTAGAAAAACAACAGCATCCATCCGTCAGAAACTCAGCAATAAACAAAGTTACATCGTCGGCCTCATGTTCAAAAGCTTGCCTGCTGCCAGGCCTGTTGAGAAAATATAGATAAAAGTAGAGAAGCTTTAGAGAGACGGCATAAGCCTCAACCTGCCCAGTTTATATTCATGAAAGATTTGTATCTCCTGCCTTCCTCCTTCGGCAATGTCCTATTTTGAATACTTGAAAAAGTCAAGTTCACTAAACAGAGCTGCAACGCAAACAGAATGAGATTCACCACATCTTTCCCAAGACTAATCTCACAAAGGTCAACAGTTATTTAAGGCACGTCCAGAAACATCTGAAAAGCCAGATGTGCTCTCGTCTACGCCGGTGAAACTATTCAACATGTGCGACGTATCGCAACGCCAAAAAAAGTCATATTTCTCAACATGTCCACAAGCTTCTCCATCACACCCAATGTCAGTCACAGCGACGGAGGAAAGCAGAAGTTAAATGGGCAGATGGCCTGAATCGAGTTAGCTGTTCTCACCCGCACCGCATGTGACAAACAGATGCTCATCGGGCCAGTAATCCATCAATTCTCAGCACAGCAGTGTTAAACCTTACCGGCTCAGATCAGGGTCAGTCTAGACGTCTCTCCCCAGTTCTCATTTCGACTGCACAGCTCTGACAGCGCGCACTGCTCATATCCACCGCTGTACCTGGACTCGGCATGCAAGAGGAGGAGTTGAGTCACACTTTCTCAATCTCCCCGGGCCGTACAGTATAAGAAAGAGCTCTCTGTGTGCTCTCTGGCTCTGTTGCCTGACACGCTGCATTCTTGTGGTTGTTTTATACACTCAATTTCCCTGTGATGTCACAGGAGGAAAGGGGCGGGGCTAGGGTGTTTACAAATCACACAGGAACATAGCTTTTAAGCAACTCTGAGAGTGAAGAAAGGAACTGAAATAGGTAGAGATGGTAAAACGCTTTGATGGTCTGCACATTTGTTGCGTTCATTTAAAAGTGAATTACAATGAAAAATACTTTGTAGTCCATCTAACAAGTGTTTTCGTTATTGTGGTATTTTTGATTTTTAGGTTGTTACATTTAGAAAGTAAGCAGTAAACAGCGGTTTGTTATTCTCACTGATGAAAATGCCACTTTGCCAAAACAGGCCAGTGGATGAAAATTGCTTTGAAAAGAAAAATTACTTGGCTATACCAGAAACACTTTGAGCAACAAAATATAATGAACATCAGATTATTGCTACTGGTTCTGACGCAGTTTGTTTCTAGGCTGTATAAATTGTGTGGTTGGGGAAAATGTATGCAAATGTCAATCTTTTTAAAGCAATGTTTTTTATAGTCAGCAAATTCAATTGTCACATCCATAATGTATCATGTTTCTCATAAACGGACACATGAAAAATGTAATAAAATAGCTATTTTATGGGCTATAAAAAGATATCTCTTCTTCAATTGTTCGCTATTTTTGTTGGATTGTTTGTGCATTTTAACTCCCAGAAAACACACTATGAGTGTGTTTATTTCTTGTTACATCCATAATACATTCATTTTCTCTCTTTTAAAATAGAAAACTCGTGCATTCACTGAAAAATATGATTATGTACCTTAGTAGAAAGAAATTATTAAAATGAAATTAATATGAAAATAATTATGTTCCTATTTTAAACTAAAAAATCTTGGGAATAAAATCTTTTTTTTCTAATTAATTTGTTTGAGTAATTTTAATTGAACAAATTTAGTTAATCCAACTAAATGTTATTATGGTAAACCCATTGAAATTGCAAAACATAAGTTTACTTAGTGTTGAGACTACATAAATCATTTTTGTAGATATATCAACCTTTGCAGTTGATCTGTAGTTCCCAGCATGCTTTGTATCTAATTGCATTAGGAGATACATTTTCAAGATCATCTGTCATTTTAAGTGTTTTTCAGTAAAAAGAAAAAAAAGATTTATCTTTGAGATTTAGGAGAGTTTTGGTATTTTTTTCAAGTTTGGGTGTTTTAAGTTATCATTGTTCAGAAGAGCGGTGCTTGTGCCTAGTCTGAGGGAGGCACAATATTAGTCATGAAGTGTGTTATATCATTTATTGAGCAGTAACTGACCGTCTATGTTGACAAACATTGTATATTTCAATATAAAAGTAATTGATCAGTGAAGTTTGAGTTGCAGTGGACACATTTTTTTTCTCTGTATATTTAAAGTGCTGATGAACTGGCCTTGTTTATTGTTTTATGCGGTTATATGAGGTCCACTTATGACGTTCGCCTGGTTTTTTCACTTCCCAAAACATCAAAATCAACAGGTAATAGGTTATTTTCTACCCAGGTTTTGAGGCAAGCTCTGTAAAGTCTCGGTTTTAATGGGCGTGCCGCATTGAAGACACTTGCAAGTAAACGTCCACCACTTTGACCTCCTCTGATTTATAAATGACCTCCACACATCAGTATTTCATGTGATGCATTAGCACGGGATGATTTTACTCAAAATGACTGACATTTACCCGGATGTGATATCAAGGATTTGCTAATAGTTTGTATAGCCGATACTTCCATTGCGTTTAGTGATATATGACTGTACCTGTCAGCATTTGAGACCAGTGATCGCGCACCGGGCTTAAGATCGCGCACGCGGGCTTAAGATCACAGACAACCTCCGCAATTAATACAAATGCCTAGAGGTCCCCAGGTAATACTAATCTTGTGCGAAAAGTGCTCAGGGCACATCAAGCGATCTCTAACTAAGCAATAGTGACGCATAATACAAAAATGTTTTACTCACACAAGATTGCTGCACCATTCCTATCGGATCCAATATTGACGACACAGCACTGCTTTTTTATTTTAAACTCTCCGCAAATTCAGTGTCGTCCTGTGCCTTGTTCACGAACGAATTCTCTGAGAAAGGAAACGAACAAATGCTCCATTTTTTCCCCACATGAGCTGGAACGTCTTTAAAAATAAACGTTATCCATGCATTCCTAAAATCGGAATCCTAAGGAAGGTTTTGCAGTGACTGTGTTCTTCCACAACCAGGGATGGCACAAAATATTGCAATCTTTAACGGCATGTTTTTTTATTGCTTGCTCTCTCTATCTGGTTCCACGCCACTTATTCTGTCATAGACAGGTGCATTCCAGAACCTGGCGTTCGCTGGGCCTGGTGTCAATAACAGATGTAATCTCAGTAACAAGGGCATTTTCAGTTCTGACACTTACATGATGTTCTCGTGAATACGATACCTTCTTATATAACAAAAGCTCGGGTTAAAATTGTGATTTTAATTCTTGTCTCATTTAAGAAACATTTACTTAATATTTTAACAAAAACTAAATCTATTTAATAAGTAGAATTTACTTTATTCTGGTTAGTAAATTGTACTTGAATTATAGCAGCAAATATTACCAGGACTTAATTAAGTTTAAGTTTAAACAAGTTTGTTTTTCAGTGTTAACTGATATTTGTATGATGTCCGGACTCAATCATCAGGTGTTTTGTAAAATGAAAACAGATAATTCAATATACTAGTGAGAAATACATTCGCTGAGTGTTCATATTTCAAGTTTTGACTAAAAATGTCACATCCATAATGCTGAAATTGCCCATTTCTTACATTAAAGATCTTTTTCTACCTGATTTGATATATGATCAATGATGCATTGTTCAATGTAAGAACAATGAAAACCAAAGTAGTTTTAGCAGATTTTTATATTCAGGTCAACCGCTGAAAAAAATGCAGAACTGAAAGTTTAAAAAAAAGTCATGAGCTACACTTAGTCATTGAAGTAAAACAGAAATTACCCACGTTGCATTGAACTAGATGTTTCCAAAGTCATATAGCTAACAAAAGGTTTTAATGAGCACAAATTTTAACCTTGTATTTATTTTTAAACAACTAACTTAAATTGTCTTGTCTGGTTTCTCTATTGAAATGAAATAGAGAAGGCTTATCTGGACTGCGTGTGGCAATGAGCCTTCTACCAGACTGGGTCTGTGTCAAACTTGTTGTGTCTAGGTTTGGGATTTAATTCTTTTCAGGTGTGGTCACTTCTTTAACCTTCAGATTTGTTCATTCACACTCATCTTTCGAGCCATAGACGTCTGTGCAATGCTAAACAGAAGGATGAAGACTTGAATAATCTCTCTCCTCCAGCCTCTCTCTTTTCCATCATCTTACTGTTTGACGTCATGTCATCTGATTGGATCCTTCAGAAGAACACAATACACATGATCCCGACGGCACAGAATGTGCTTGACAAACAAGGGTGTTGGGTTTATGAGCAGCCCTGTACTAATGAAAACTAAAGCAGGGAGCCTCTGAATCCAAATATAGTCCAGAGCGTTACGAAGCAGCCAGAGCCGTAGCTCATGAGTCATTCTTATGAAATGTATCAGAGCGGTGCTATGAAAACAAGAGGAGGGACCTGAGAACTTGCTCTGTTATGCCATACATGGACCTTCCCTGCGCTGGCACTTTAGAAATATAAATGGGTGATTTACATTAAAATTTTACCCATTTGTGAGGTCAAATGTTTGTATTACTTAATGCATTTCATTACAGCTCAGTGCGATACCTTCCTCAAAACAAGGAACTCAGCATGAAAGCTACACAAAAGTTTCAGTTTCATACAGTTGTACGAAACGTTGAAAGTGTACTTCCTGTCCCCACACCCAACACCAAACTCACCCACTTTGAGACCTATTTATACTACACTATTTACATTGTGGTGTGGAAAATAATGAGTAATGAAACACTTATGATCCAAATTCTATGTGCTTTTATAAACAGAACTATGAAACTAAATGGTACAGTTTTGGGACGTGTTCAACATTGTAAAAAAACTCTTTATGAATAATAATCTGAATACCCTGTTGAAAAAAACAGCATATGCTGGTTTGATGTTTTGATGCTGGTTTGTGCTGGTTTAAGATGGTGATGTGCCAGTCCTTAGTTGGTTAAGGCATCAAAACATACCTCGCCCAGCATATGCTGGTTATTTTAACATGGTATTCCATTATTTTTAAAATAATGTTGTTCAATATGTCAAGTTTCTACATGTTCTGCATTAGATCAGCAGACCTTGTTAGCTTGTACTGTACAATCTATAGTGCAATTTTCATTAACGCATTTGGGAGATGATTTATCCAAAGGGATTCACCATGCATATGATCTATACATTTTTTATCAGTCTTCCTCGAGGATTGAACCCATGACATATACATTGCTATCGGAATGGTTTAGCAACTGCGCTACATGACTCTGACATGTTTCAAAAATATTTATGACTGTGGTCTTGTTAACATGAAACATTGTGATATTAGTTTGAGTACTACTGTATAAACATGACTATTTCAGTATTTTGACATTCAAAATATACAGTATTCAGAACATCAGAACACAATAGCAACATAAGTAGTTGTGGAGAAAGATATGATCGTGGATCAAGGTGCGATAAAATCTGCTGGGTTATTTTCAATCCAGCATTGGGGGGAAAAGGGACAAACCCAGCCTTTGGGTTAAATTAACCCAGAAAATGTTTATTTCTGACCCAACAATGGGCTAATACAATCTGGAGTTTTTGGTTGAAACCACCCAGTAGAGGTTCATTTATAACCCTGTTGGTTCTGACATTCGGAAACATGGCTTTTCCAATCATTGCTATGCGGATGATACACAACTCCACCTATCATTTCAGCTGGATGATCCGACTGTTTCTGCACACCTAGCCGACATTTCGCTCTGGATGAAGGACCATCACCTGCAGCTGAACCTTGCAAAAACAGAACTGCTTGTAATCCCGGCCGACCCAAAGATTCATCACAACCTCTCCATTCAACTGGGCACATCAACCATTACACCTTCCAGAACGGCCAGAATCCTGGGAATGGTTATCGATGATAAGTTTAACTTCACGGTTCATGTTGCCAGCTCCACCCGGTCCTGTAAGTCCTCTACAATATTAGGAAAATTAGACCTTTTCCTGTCCAGCCAGTAGCATGCTTACGCAAGTCCTAGTCCAGGCTATTGTCCTGTCCAGACTGGACTATTGCAATGCACTACTGGCTGGAATCCCATCTTTCGCAACCAAACCTCTACAGATGATCCAGAATCCAGAGGCAAGAGTGGTCATCACGTCATACACATCACTTACTCTTTGTAAAAGCTACATTGGCTCTCTATCGCTCGCATCGAATTCAAGGGTCTGCTCATGGCCTACATGACCACCACTGGTTCGGCACCCCACATTTCTTTATTCGCTAATGCAGACTTATGTACCAGATTCCCACGTTCTGCACACGAACAACGTCTTGAAGTGCCATCCCAAAAAGGTCAAATTCACTCTAAAGGACCCTCTCTGGATCGGTTCCACATCTGTTGAATGATCTGCGACTGTTACAAGCCAGCCGATTCAGAAGCCATCTTTAAGAATCGGCTGAAAACACATCTCTTCATTCAACATCTGAGCGATTAGTTCTGACTTCTTTTTCTATTCTACTTTTTTATTCTTAAAAAAGAAATGATTCTGTGGTGGGCTATATGACACCAGTTTTAATGCACATATGCTTTTTGTTGTCCTTATGTTGTTCAAATTCAAATTTTCACATTTGTAAGTCGCTTTGGATAAAAGCGTCTGCTGAATGACTAAATTTAAATGATTTGTGTTCAGCTTGGACCACATTCAAGCAGAAACACATAAGAGTTTACAGTAACGCACAGTTAAAGGCCTCAGGCCTATACTTATTATTGGCTTTCACGCCCTAAAGGGCACTTCTGTGGTTTCAGACCATATGTTGTGACATCTTGATAAAAGAACAAAAGCGTGACCATGCCCAGTGCAAGACGCTAGGTAGAGAAATGATGCCTGAGACCATTCATTCCAACATGTCTAGAGAAAGCCTGCATTTTCACTAAGAGCTTTTTCTTCCTGCTATTGCGAAAGCTTTTTTGTATCCTCGAGTTGAAGTGTGCCCTAGAAATATCCAGCAATTTCCTGTCAGCAAATGGTGTGTTTCACAGAATAGTGAGATATGACCTTATTTCCCTCTTTGAATGACTACTTGCACATTTATGACATATTTCCACGCTCTAATAAAACTAATGACAAACGGACTTTTACTCGTTTAAGGAAGAAAAGTATTTTAAAGGCTAAATGAACCATGAAAGCTAATCCTGTTCTCAGTCATATATTATTAAAAAAAGAACTTCAGACAGATAACATAATAATACATTTGCTATTAACATAATCTCAATCTTCTAAGGTTTAAGACCACTTATTTTTTAATATTATGCTTTTCTGGATTGTACACTGTAAGAAGCAACTAGTAGGATTTATACATAGGATTTGTAAAATATTTGTGAACCTTTCACTGACTTTTTTGTAAAAAAACTGTGTTCCCCACACAGTTTTGTAAAGTAAATTGTACTTAAAAAATGCCTATTAAACTTTACAAAAAACAGCATGCAAAAACTTTACACACAAAAAACTGTGTGCAAAAACTTTACAAAAATCTAAGTTGTTTTTTTACAGTGTATAATAATAAAAAACTTTGAAATAATAACAAAATAATAACAAAATAATAATGAGAGGATAAGAATTGTGTTGTGAATAAAAACAAATAAAAATAAAGTATCCTCAAAGTGGCTATAATTTGCCTTGAATTTGCCAGTTTCTTCTGGTCTCACATTAAGCTGCTTTTCAAACCCTTTTAAAATAAATGCCATTATTGGCTGCTTTAACCCATTATTTAGTCCAAATCGTCAATCAAAAAAACGTTATTAAATCAAATCTTTGTTTTCTAATGAAGAAAATGATTATTGTTTTCACCATTTCGTCCATTAAATAATTTCATATGTATTAACGGTAGTGAATATGACAAGCAACACCAAAACTGTGAAAGTTTTTAAAATGCATTATAAGTTGCTTTGCATAAAAGCATTTGACATGCATACAGTAAAAAAATCATGCATTTGTCCGACACTTTTAAATGTAAAACAGCCCTTTTGTTTAATTTCTTCGTTCCGCTGACCTGTCAAAAGGCACTAAAACAAATCTACCATTTAAAACGTTTCCCTTCTATTACAAACCACTTATACTCATTCTGGAAAGCTACTGATGAATGCACCTTACCTTTGGACGTGTATTGATTTCTGGTGTACCTCCAAAACATCAACTGTAACTCTGTTGAAACCGTTCCAGACGCTTGAACTTGGTTTCTCATTTAACTGCAGCTTGTGTGTGTGTTGCTGTTACGGAGTCCTCTTTCGACAGTCAGCCGCCCAGCCTCTTATTTTGATGTCAAGAGTGATTAGTTTGCAGCGTTCAGTGACTTGTAAAGATTCGGGGGGTGGTGTACTCTGCCTACTTACATCTAACTCGCCCTAGGCAAGCGGCATATAGGGACCCAGAGAACTGATAAGAGAATCCAAGGCCCGGGGTTTAACAATTTCAAGAGTCCTTTTAGTTGGGAATCTGTGCCCATAAAGTTATTATCAGGGTAGTTAGTACGTCAGGGTGTTAGTACCTGGAGCACTGCTGTAATCCCATGGTTAAAGGAAAAGTGCAGAAAAATGGGAAAATCACTGCTGCTTTAACATAACCACGAATAGAAAGAAGGTCATAATAGTAATGGCTTCGTCGCAAATAAAGAGGATTTTTGTCCACGTCTCTGGAGCACAAATGAACCCCTAGCAGGAGTTTGACTAATGGAAAGCATAGCACAAATAAACAGCATAATAAAGCCTCATAACATAGCAACCGCCGATGACTCTGTTTCCTTTCTGCATCCATTACAAAACGCATTCCCTTTGCTCGCCTTACTTTTTTATAAAGAGTTTATGCTCCTCCACAGTGTGTCAGGTCTGGTAGTGAGAAAATATTATTTTTTTCAGGATTGTTTTATGAATTAAGTTTTTAATCTTGATCTCATCCTCCAAGGAGAAAATTAGGGATTGGAAGGGTCTGACCCCAAATCAAGCTTTGAACTCCACAAGAAGGAAATGAGTTTTAAAAGCGAAGGGGTTTAATGCAAATCAGCATGTTTTAATAACCTGCAGAGTTTAAAGTTTTGCCCAAGTCATACACTCTGAATGAGTCATATCTGAAAAAAATGCAGTTGTTTATAGCATTAGCGGTGCAAAATTGTGGGTACAGTAAAATAATGTACTATTTATACTATAATATACTGTACTGGAAATCTGTATGACTTGAAAACCAGCATCTACATCTAAGAACACATTTTGTCAATGACATCACATAAATGTGATAAAAATCAATTTGGCCTATGCAAACTACTTACATTTATATACAAAAAAAGAAAAGTTCTTCATGTGCATTTTTGTAAAGCTTTGCAGACATTGTAACAATTGTTTCTGTTAAACTACTAGGAAATAGTAGTTGGCAATATCACATTGTGAAGAAAAACCAGCCTATACACATAAGCTACGTCTCAATTTGAAGGCTGTGTCCTCTAGAGGTTGCATTCATCGATCACATACATAATTAAAATGTTCTTATTTCAGTTAAAAAATACATAAAATGAACCTTTATTTCTTCTTCATCATTGTAGTTTCATTCTTGCCTTAAAATGTAACGGTAGCTTTTTGAAATAATAAACCTTGACAAATGTGACCTCCGGGGGAAGCAGCCTTTGAATTGAGACGCATTCTTCTTCAGAGTGGCGAATACAAACAATCAATATGAAGAAAACTTACAGTGCCTTGCAAAAAGTATTCATCCCTCTTCCTTTTATTCACATTTGTTATGTTTCTGCCTTATCTTAAACTACTTTAAATTAAAAAAATACATTAATCTTCACTCCATGCACGAAACTGACAAAATAAATTTACATATATTTTTAAACTGAAATAAGTACATTGCATAACTATTCATACCCTTTTCTTGGACACTTGAAATTTAGTTTAGAAGCATTAGTTTTGCTTGTCGATGTTTCACTTCGAGTGGATTTAACCTGTTGCAAATTCAATTGAACAAATATGATTTGGAGCGCCGTATACCTCTCAATAAAAGGTGCAAAAGCTAAAAATGCATATCAATGTAAAGACCAAAAGAACTGCCAGTAGAGGTCTGAGACAGGGTTGTATCGAGACATTGCCAAACTCAGACGTGTAAAGCTTGTCACATCATACCCAAAAGGATATGAGTCTGCAAAACCATCTTCTGAGTTAAGGGTATGAATACTTACGCAATGTACTTATTTTAGTTTTTTCTTTGAATAAATTTGCAAAGCTGTCACAAATCAGTTTTTTGTTTTGTCATCATTGTGCATGGAGTGTAGATTCATGCATAAAAAGAATCATTTAAAGTAGTTTAAGATAAGGCAGCCGCATAACAAAATGTGAATTAAACGAAGGGGATGAATACTTTTGCAAAGCACTGTATATGGGGAGACAGTAAGGTCAGTTTATTAAAAATGTTGGCAAACTCAGAATCTTGAACAATAATCTTGAATCTTGTTCACCATTACTGTTTTGGTTACTTTGAAGTACCAGTGTTTCTCAACCGCGGTGATTTATAATATGTGACACTGGATCACAAAACTAGTCTTGAGTAACAAGGGAACATTTGAAGTAAAAGACAAAAATACATTGTGTGGGTCAAAATTAAAGATTTTTCTTTAATGCCAAAAATCATTAGGTTATTAAGTAAAGATCATATTCCATGAAGATATTTTGTAAATTTCCTACCTTAAATATATAAAAAAATACTCAATTTTTAGATTTTTTTCACACCCTCAGATTCCTGAGTTTTAAATGGTTGTATCTCAGCCTGATATTGTCTTATTATAACAACTCATACATCTATAGAAATCTTATTTATTCAGCTTTCAGATTATGTAAATATCTTAATTAAAAAAAATTGACCCATACGGCTGGTTTTGTTGTCCATGGTCACATGTAATCATTTAAAAAGTGACAAACAAGTTCTAAGAGTAGAGCCTTCAAATATTAATGTGGATAAAGGAGAGCTTTAAATCAAAAGGTTGATACTATAGACTGTACATGTATTATGACATTATTGTTTTCACAAATTTGTGTTTTTGTCATTTACGCTCAGACGATAACAGGCCTCCATGTTTGTGTAAAAAAAAAGGTTAAAACACAGTTTTGGGATGAGAAAATAATGTTGTGGAAACACCCCCTAAAACTAAAAAGAGCGTCCGTCTCCAAATTACTTAAAACATAAAACATCCCTTAAAAATGAGTTGCTGTAGATGTGCCAAGAAATCATTTCACAACCAAACACAGAAGTTGTATTTTGAATATTTTATTAATGTGTAGAAAATGTATTAAAAAAGGAACTATACAGCACATTTTAAGTTAAACTAGAGCTAACTGGATCTGTTACATTGATATCCAAGGTTATTTGGCAGAATGTGGTCAGCGAGGTTAGGGAGAAATGTTTCAGAGAACGTCCTTTAGCACACTTAACTTTACCTGCTTCGTATGTGTTCATGCTAAACACATTTTTCCAAGAGCCGTAGAGATAAAGGATGAGCAGTCAAACAGCTTTACTGCTCCATTACATCCTTACAAGTACAAAACGCAAGGGACTTTTTACAATATCAGGGTAAAGTCAAATAACCAGAATAATGGAGTCAGAGACTCAAATGCTTCTCGTGAAGTGTTACCACGGTAAAAGTTCAACCATAAGCGGTTAAGTGGAGGGCAGGCGTATCGAGAACTCGAAGCGTTTCTCTGCCATATGCTGAGTTAATGAATAATGAAGGAAAATCTGCCTTTGTGTATCTGTTGAGACACTGTCCCAAACACTACACGACATGCAATCTCTGTTCCCCTTTCACATAATAAATAGTGCTAAACGAAACAAAATAAACAAAAACGTACTTCCTCGCTCATGTTCTCCAAAGAGGAGCATCTGGGAAAACGTTGCCTTCTGGTGCAGGCAAAATGTAAGTGTTTCTCAATGTTAACCGCAATCATTCCGAGCTGATTAAGAATGTACTTGGTTTCCAATTCCCATCCCAGCTGCTACTGTACTCTAATCGTTCCCCTTAAATAGTGAAGAACGAAAATTAAAGCTAAGGGAAGAAAAGAGAAATCACAGTGCCGTTGCTCAGAAGAGGCTCATTAGGAGATCTGTGACTGTGAACAAAAATCTTAAAGGGATAGTTCACCCAAAAATGACAATTCTGTCATGAACCACCCTGTTGTTGTTGCAAACTTGTACACATTTATTTGTTCAGATGGACACAAAGAGAAATACTTGAATACAAAAGAAGAAGTTTTGAGAAACGTAGGAAAGCAAAACGTTCTTGGGCACCATTGACCACCATTTCGACTACAATGGTAGTCAATGGTGCCCCAAAACTGTCAGTGGCCAACATTCTTCCAAATATCTTTCTCCGTGTTCATCGGGACAAAGAAATGCGTACAGGTTTGAAACAACTTGAGAGTGAGCAAATGATGACAGAATTGTCATTTTTCGGTGAAATGTTCCTTTAAGAAAAACGCTGAGAATCTGAAGAATATCTACGGTTATATGTGGTTTCCCACTCACACTGGTTTTGTCATAATGGACAGAGGAAATAGATACTGCCAACCACTATAAAACAAGCAAACAGTATTTCTGCACAAGGAACTTCTTCTCTGAGGTGAACATAAATGTAAAATCTAAAAATGAAAAATGTCATAATTCTGTATCTCTGTATTGATGTTATGGTGAAATTCAATCCTTACAGTGGTTAAAACAAACATGTATACAGTAAACAGTCTTCAGTGAAACTATTAGTTGTACATCGAAATGAAAAAGGAAACTGGAATTAAAGGTTAAGAAAAACATGACATGGTCGTACTGTAACTCCTTCACAAACCTTTTAAACACGGCACAAAATGCAATAAAGTGATGTTAACCTGAAATTACATTCTTGTCAGGTACAAAAAAAGGAACTTTCACTTAGAGTTGAATTGCTTTTCGTGTTGGCGTAAGTGCTAAACCCTTTAAAAGCTGTTGTATGTCACAGGAACGGAAATGAGCCCTTCAAGTGAACATGTCTCTCGTGTCAATCCACAATAGGTCTGCAACGACAAAACACAAACTCTCTTCTACTCAGCTATGAATTGTTTGTAACCTAGAGAATTTACTAAGACACAAACGCTTTTATTCTTTTTTAAGTCTACAGGAATGAGATCATTTTCAACCCTCGCGATGACTTTGACAATTCTCATACGAGTTTTCCATATGTACACAACACCGGACGTATAAAATCACTCCTGATGTTTAAATGAGAGTCTATCAGACTGACCCACCGCCATTTAAAAGTGGGATGATGGAAACGTGTCTAGTGGATGAATGTAATACTAACCAGCCTTAAAAGAGAAGACTGGTACAATTTTCAGCTCAAAAAAAGACAGAAAGGATTGAAATGCTGCACACGATCGGATTGAAAAGCAGATTAAAAAGTATTTGAAATTGTTGCTTGGCGTTTACTCCCACATGCATCCTCCCCACACACACAGCGTTTTCCACTGACCAAATTCGTTCCATCTAGAAATGACGAAAATAAAATCTTTATAAACCAAAAACGATGTCCTGTTTAAGCTTCATCATCGTTTTTAACCTCAGATCTTTTAGAAATCTTTGGTTTCTGAGGTTTTAATAAAGTAGAGTGAATTGGTCTGCTGTCTTTTTCCCCGCAATAAAAACCCATTACGGTATTTTAAATGTAATAGTATACTTTGTGGGAATTTTGTCTCCCGTGATGCTTTGAGGCTACATATAGACAAATGTAACCGTTATTAAATTATGAGATGAAAACAAATCAAAGCATGTTGGCCTCAGGGTGCAGTACGAGAAAGACGAAATAAGTTAGATGAAACACACCTGTAAACAAAAAATGATCGATCAAAAACCATCGAACAACTTTTTAAAGGTATTTATATTTATAAAAATAGAAGTATCTTATATTTTAATGGCCGGTCTTTTTTTCTAAAATGATTTATTTCAAAGGGAGGAAATGATCTCTTCACATAATAATAAGGTTCTTTCCGAGTTAAACTATATTCAAATATCCAACGGCACTTTACTCAAAACCTTTATGTATAAAGCATTGTAAAGGGTTATTAAAGGGCACAATGCATTATAATTGTTCATAATGTGTGTTGTAATACTTAACGGTGTACTTTATGTTGTTGCAAAGAAATAAAACCAAATAAAAAATGTGAAGTGTAACAATAAATTGATAAGCATCATAATGTATTAACTGCAGTAACTATTATTCATGTGACATAACAATGCATTAAAAGGTGCATTACAAGGCATCAAAACTACTTTTGTGATGCAATATACATAAATGCTTTAGGTAAAGTGTTATCTTTCGCAACCTTCACCCGAAATCAAGCCAAACAGCATTGCACAAAAGAAAATCAACGAACGTCAGGGTTTATGATTCACATCAGGCATTCGTCAAAGGGATTTGGTCATTTAAAAATTGAAATAAGTTACAGAACTCGTGGTGTCGTCCTACATATAGCGTTTAAAAACAGTAAGAGCGAGCAGGACGGTGGATTAACTGGTGGATCTCCTCCGCTTCCCGCTGATGCTGCGGTAGTTGAAAGGTCTCATCTTCATCTCCACGATTGGGATAGAAAACTCGTGGCCTTTCCAGTGATACCAGTTAATACCCTGCAACATTCAAACACATTGGATTACAAACAGTACATGAACATGGGAGAGATGAATACACATGAAATTTCACACAACAAGTTGAATCCTCTTCTATAAACCTGGCTGGTGCTATACAACTTCTTTAAAATAAATCAATACCACAGACAAGAAAAGAGGGTCATGACCTAATGGGTTATAATTAGTTACAAGCCTTTAAGAAAAACTGAATTGAAAGCAGACAGTGGTACAACAGGACATGAGATAATGCACTTGAGCAACAACGGACCTCCAAAAGGTTTTTCTGTAGAGACCAATCTCACAGTTGTCAGTTTTATTTGCTCATGCATATTTCCTTTCTTTAGCACCTTGCATCGCAAACCAAACCACAGCGAATGAGTCACGGTGCACACAGGCTATGTAGGTGTCAGATTAAACAGCCAAATGAAGGTAATGGTTATCAAGATGAGTTGCGGAGAGTTGGGTTCCTCTTTGTTTCTTCCATATATGAAAGGAACAATATCATGAATTTAGTGAGTTTTAAACAAAGGCCTTTCGGTGAACACACGGGACATGGGCCTGAAAAGACTTCACGGAGACGGTTTGTAGATTGAAAGAAAACTTATAAATAATGTGAAACCATCTCCGTGTGGAGTCAAGTTGTTCAAAAATAAACTTCTGATAACAAACATTTTTCAATCTTATTTTTTTTTACAAATATTTGTATAAGCATTAAAGTAAAGCCCCTCATCACTGTCTTAAGGTCCTTTAGATCTTCCTCTTTCTTTCTTTCTTTCTTTCTTTTCTTCCTAGTTATTTTTTCATACTCTGATTTTTTACTTCCTTATTCACAAACCCGAATGCTAAGTAAATATAATAAAGTCAGATACAGTAGGAGTTTTACTGGCCACTTTAAAAAAAAAAAAAAAATGTATTTCCTGAAATGCAGTTGTTTTGGAGCCGTTTTCGCAGTTGTGTAAAGTATTGGAGTAAATGTACTTAGTTACTGCACGTAAGTATAAGTTTTGCTACTTTGTAGTTGTACTGAGTATAAAATATATTAGCAACTTCTAATCTCTACTTGACTACATTTCTGAGTAAGTATATTTGCTCTTTACTCCACCACATGTGACTAATGCAATCCCACATGACAATTTGCATGGCACCTAACTTTTTCTGCAGCAGTTTATTTCTGTCACAGTAAAAGCAATATTGCCATTTACAGGACATTGAAGGAATCTGTTGGATTTCTGCCTTTGCTTACAGAAAATTGTCAACATGGCTTCTTGATGTGGATTCGGGTGCATATTGCTGGAGTTTTATGTGGGAAATGGACATGACTGTAGCTGGCGATAAGGCCAAAACCAGCTTGTCCGGTACAAAACGCTTTGACTTTGGTCATTTTTACCTAAAGGAACATTCCACTTTTTTGGGAAATATGCAAATGTTCCAGCTTTCCAAGAGTTCATGAATTGAGTTTTAACGTTTGGAATGTATTCTGCCGATCTACGGGGCTGGAGATAGCACTTTTAGCATAGCTTAGCATAGATCATTGAATCCAATTAGACCAGTCGCATTGCGTTCAAAATTGACCAAATAGTTTCAATATTTTTCCTGTTTTAAACTTAACTCGAAATAATCAAGGAAGTTTGATGCCTTAACATGGCCGCAGCCAACATATAAGTTACCTAGCTCGGGACTAATTCCTAAAAAAATCGGCCTAGAAAATATCGAAACTCTTTGGTCCGTTTTGAAGGTGATGCTACTGGTCTAATTAGATTCAATGATCTGTGCTAAGCTATGCTAAAAGTGCCAGACCTTGAGATCGGCGGAATACATTCCAAAACGGTAAAACTTTATTAATTAATTTAATTTAATTCATTATTTATTTATTTATTAACACTTGGGGAGTTGTAAAATGTGCATATTTCCAAAAGAAGTGCAATGTTCCCTTAACATTCATTTATTTACCGAATAGACCTTTTTGAAGGATATTGGTTTCCTTATGAGCACTTGACCTTAACTGAGACTTGGGTGCTTTTAAAATAGACAAAGGAAATGGCGTCAACCTTGATTTGTGCAATTTTCAGGCGTTCAGTTTGAGTTTTTCACCGACATGTCTCTTATGTGTTAAGGACTAGTGCTGCTTGGAGTCTACATTCAGTAAGAATAAAAACTCAAGTATTGTTCAAATCAGATACACTTAAGACTTTAAGTGTCTCGTAACTTTTCATGGAGTCATTTTCACTGCAAGGTATCCGTACTTACTCAAGTGTGGTTTTCAGGTACTCTTTATTTACACCTCGCAATTTCAGAAAGCGGCTTTCGTCTGAGAACACCTGGCTTACCTGACTATGTCTGGACTCTCCATATTTGCCATTAAGATTAGCCCGATGACAGTTTTTATACCACCAGGCTCCCTTGTAGGACAGAGCACAGTTGGTGACGGCGATGTCATTGTCCTTATCCTTGGTAGAGAACGGTCTGCTCTGATGGTAGCTCAGAGAGTCACCTGAGGTCAAAACACACCATAATTATGAGCCTGATACTAAATGACATCGGTCTCTGAGGACATATCATCCAAATATACTCAAACCATACCTGCCGTGCCATTGTATTCTCCTATCCTCAGCTTGTACAGGCTCTTGGAGTCTCCGATGGAAAACCTGTCGTAGTTGGCGTACACCGACTCCTGCCCATCTTTCATATCGATGCGGAGCTCGTATCGACCTTGAGCTGAGATCTTCTGAATGTTCTCCAAACCTGAATGTAGAAGTAGAAAACGTGTTTGAGGAATACTATCTGCTATCAAGCCATCCCACCCCTAAATTTCACACGTGTGAAAACACGGTCTCTTTTAGATATGCTCGGCACTGATAAGAGCCGTTATTTCATAAAAAAGCAGTATTTCTGTTTGCTGTTACATCTCACACTCTTTGAGTCAACAAAGAAAAGAGGACAGATGAACAGTCTGTGTATTGAAGATAATCACATTCTGAGTTTGTGGTGGATAATATGACCTGTCTTTAACACAGTAGATTTGTCCTGTTAAGAGAAGCACCATCTGTTTTTAGCAAAAAGAAATGATTTCAAAATACAATGAAATAACTAGAACAACTTTTTGGTAAATACACAAGTGTGCTTTTCACACTAGCAACAACATTGAGTCTTTTTGATTGAGTATCGTTTGACTTTTATCAATTCCAATTCCACTTATCACTTCCCGGTTTCGAATCCAAAGTTGTAAAAATATATAATTGTCTGGTTTGCATATTGTCTAGTTTCCAAAAAATATATATGTTCAGGAGTATGTAAAAATCCCATTCATTTCATAAGTGCTTTTATTGAGACGCAAGTTAACACATGCACATTTCTCAAAATGTGCACACAGGAACTGATGAGAGGAATTATAATTTTACCAAATTATGATACGGCATGTTTTCAAAAATGTACACTTTTTGTGGTCTTTTTCAAGCCCCCAAAATGAAGGTGAAATGAATAAAAAGATACACATTTAGGCCACGTCCACACGAAGCCAGAGCTTTACCTATCCAATCTTTTTTCCGAATTCTAAACAATATCGTAAACTCCTAGCATCGTACTGGTAACTCACTGTTAATGTTTTAGGTTATAGCAGTGGTGTCTCAGGAAAAGTCATACATGATCACTTACCGGTAATTCACCATTAAAGAGTTTGTGTGTGAAAAGCGCTTTTTAAAATGAATAAAAGGTGACACATTTAGGCCACGAAGCCAGAGCTCTCTATCCAATCTTTTTTGGATATCGTAAACACGCCATCGTTGTCTCAAGAAATATCTCCATAGACACGAAACATCTGAAACTTAACTGACTCAAAACGAAACATTCCAGACTAGTATGTGGCGTTATAATTCTTCTTCTTTTGGTTCTATCAGTGGCTGTCGATGTAATTCTGACACTAAAAACGGACAAGATGATTTGGAGCATAGACATAAACTTTACGTATTTGGTGTCTGACTAGAGTTGAGACCTGGGGGGTTGACATCATCATTTCAGAAAATATGGATTGACTAAATTGTTTTCAGATTGAATAACTCTGGGATTTCCAAAAATAGCCGTTTCAGGCTTCCAAAACGCCAGATCCGCCTGGACGAAAAGACAATCTAAGTTTTATGCATACAGCTAAATGGCTCTCTGTGTGAACGCACTCTTAAACAGCCCCTGAACATATGCTATTCATATTATTTTGTGACAAACGTTGACGTTCATCCAGTTTACCTTGGCTCATTGGACGACTTGAAACTGAACTTTTTCACAACATTATGATCAGTCCGCTTCCATAGACTTCATACGTCAACACCTTGTACAAGATACCGGTAATCCTGCTCTCACACATAGAACCATACTGGTGAATTACTGGTGATGTTACAGGTTATAGCAGTGGTATCTCAGGAATAGTCCCATATGATCACTTATCGGTATTTGACCAACAATGAAAGTCAAGCAAAGGACTGATAAACGTAGGCCTGCACGATTAATCGTTTTTAAACCGAAATCGCAATTTGAACGAGTGCGATGTTCAAATCGCAAAAGCTGCGATTATTTCGATTTAAAAGGGCTTCAAATCTGATAAAATTCTGCTACGTATTATTTGACAGTTTGCTTCTGCAATTTTACGTTAAACCAATAGGGAGCATTTTAACACTAAGTGATGCGCAGATGGCAGTTAAATCCGCGGGCACTGATCATCCGCAGTGCCCGCCGATTTAACTGCCATTCGCGCATCACTATAGTGTTTTAACAAAAAATACATTCAGATTAATTGCGGGTGGGTCTCGGGTGGATGATATCATTTACAATATTAACACACTTTCTCAAAAAATACGAATATGTTTTAAATGCATTTTTAATCAGGCGCTAATTCGTAGTAATTTAAAAGAAATGTGCGCGTGGCGGCGGTAGAGGATGGTCTATTTCTTTAAGGAGAAATGGAGGCAAAACAGATCCGAGAGAAATTTAAAAAGGGAGAATATTTATATCGGAGAAAATTATACGTGCGGGCGGGTGGATAATTTATTTGAAGCAGCGGATGCGGGTGACATTTTATCTTATCCGCGTATCTACTGTACATGCTTTTGAATTAGCAAAGAACGTCATTTGTTAAAGATGAGCGCGACCGGGAGCAGCATTCAGATTCGCAACAAAGTAACGTCATGTCTGCTGAAGCGCAAAGTCCTGCAGCAGCAGATGACTTGGTACCAAAATGAAACAGCATCGCTTATGTTTGGAACTTTTTTGAAAGTCTGTGTCGACCTCGAGCGCCAACACAACCAATCTCTATCAACACCTGCAGAGGTATCAAAGACTATTCTATGATGAATGCAAGGCCAAAAAGTCCACATATAAACCCACTTCGTCGCAACAACCACCACAACTGACCAGCAAGCAAACTTCAATTGCTCACGCGTTTGAAATAAGCAATCATTAAAACCAACACAACAAACCTAGCTCTTTCTTTTTAATAGTAGTCAAATCGCATTTTAAATCGCAAATCGCAATTTTGGTCAGAAAAATCACAATTCGATTTTTTCTTCAAATCGTGCAGCCCTAGATAAACGGATAAACAAAATCAGGTCTGAATCACCACACATGCCCAAAGAGCATCTTTTAGACTGGCCTAATGAGATTTATAAAACTATTTTTTTACACTGACCTGATCTCAGTATGAGACTTCAGTATGATTAAGAACAGGTCTCGTGCTGTTCTCACAGCACCCGATCTAAAGTATTACACAACCTTATCAATTTTATCACAGTTTTGGACTTATTCCTGCACTTTATCAGCAATAAAGAAAATTAAAAACTGTTTCATGATCTTACCAAATGGACCACATAGTAGGAGAACAGGGAATAATAAAACGACATTAATTATAACGGCATAACTTCATGGGAAAACAGAAAAGAAACATAACATAACATATCCAGGATCTGCAGGAAAAAAAGCCTATTTTTCCCCTTGGCTCATGGCATTCAAGGCTCTTTTGGCCGTAATGGCAAACAGAATAACGTCTATAAACTCTCAGCATGACTTCATTTCAAGATCTCGGTACACTATTGTGCTCTCAGTACACTTACATTTCAGAACCATTACTTCAATACCAGTGGGGATTTCTTTAAGACTGCAAGGGAAGCTTGGCTTCCCCTATAATGTCAAAAACTATTGGTCAACTAGGAAATTTGGTGTTAACTTTTTATTGAATAAAAATGTGTTTGAACACGTACATCACAGAGACGAGTTTGTTCATAATCAGCTACCTATAGCAGGTCGGCTGACTCTATTTCCTTCTCAAACATTCCCGTAGCGTCAGAGTGCATTTCCCTGTTGAAGCCTAGCGTCCATTGACTTCAATGGGGATGCTTTCAACAGTTTTTTTCGGTGCTTCGAAATTAGTCGATCATTGGTTAAATGCTGCGATTATGTCCCGCCCACGGACGCTCAGCGTCTCTGGGCGTGAATGGAGGAGTGGGATGGCCTGGACTACAAGCTACTGCGTGATGATTGGAGGGTCTGTCGAAAGACTGCATCTCGTTTTGATTGACAGCGATTTTGTTCTATAAAAAGTCGCTGACGCTAAAGCTATTCAATCTCAGTCCCATTGCGGATTTTTCAAGTGTAGTTGAAAGATAAACTGCTGCAACCTATTTCTTGGTATTTGCTTGCAGAAATTGCTTGCCAATTTTCATCATACATTTCACACAATTATACACCACATTCCTTGTTTCAGTTTAAGGTATACCCACATTTCCTCCGTCGTGTTTATATATTTTTTTAGATAGTTTGTTCATTCATTCATTGTGAAATGAGCTTCCCCTCTTTGAAAGACCAACAGCCGCCACTGTTCAATACACAATTCAGGAGTGTCATGAGCAGGTGAAGACTTATAAAGAGAGCACAGAGACCGTGCAAAAAGGAGCAATATAGGGCTGAAGCATAGCGTTTTCTTTTCCTACACTTGCTCTATGCTTTGAATGCATGAGGTCTCCATTACGTGTGTCTGCCAAACTCTGTGTTTGATGAACAGACGGTGATGTTAACATTCGTCAACTAAACAGAACAGTTGTGTAATACATCATAGTGTTAATAGTGTGCTGTCAATAATTCACTAGAGAACTTTTATTTTCTGGGATTTTTATAAAATTGTGGTCTGTTTTATTTTTTGTTAAATGAAGATTACATAAAAAATGTACATTTGACCATGCCTTTATTATATATATTTTTTTCAAATACCTTTAATGTACAGTATATGCTTAGACTTTTGATCTAAAAATAAGTCATTTTTTTAGATATGGTAATCTACAAAGAAAGTGAAAAGATATATATATATGGCAGTTTAGTCAATGCAAATCCATAACAGCGATTAGCTCATCGCAACAATTTTCAATTTCAGCTCACAAGATGCAATCTTTCGAATGAGCTCCTTCCAAGCTAAATATAGCTACAGTAAATATATAATCCAAGCTTAAATGCCAGTGGAGGCACAATTGGTAATGTTTACTTTTATCTGTAATTGAGACAATGCTCTGTAATCAGTAACACAATGCTGTTTTTTCTGAATTCAAATGAATATAATTATAGTTTTCTAATAAGATTTATGCATCGGGGCTTGAAAGGAAAATAGGGCTCCATTGTTTTCCGTCAAATTGGATTTCTGATGAAAATAATTACTGGATAATTTAAATACAGCCTGACAGCTGGGAGCGATATTGCCTGGAAACACACACACTCCTGTACACACAAACACACACATATACACACACGATGTCACTCACAGTGCTATACAGTAGATATTTATTCAGAGCAGCACCATTGAAAACATTTATACATTTGCCAGTTGTTTTAATACTACCCCACATATACATTTCCTAATCAGTATGTGAATAGCTGGGAACTAAACCATGACCATAAAAGTTAAGCTACAGAAAAGCCCAAGAATAAGTGTGTGTATTTTTTGGAGGATCAATCGAGAGAAATGCAGTATTATATGCATAACTATGTCTTCAGAGGTGTATCAAGACCTCACAGAAGCAAAAACGTGACGTCATCTTTGTCCTGTGTCAACCATCGTAATATTTGAAAGGGAGGGGTGGAGTGAGCCATTGGTTGCAATTCACAACCTCACCACTAGATGCGCTTCGTTGATTTAACAAGGCAAGTAATGCCACATTATTGTATAAAATGTTCAATGTTTCAATGTCAAGTCTTACAAAGTATTTAGGCTGCATTAACTGGACGTTAAATAGCCTCCACAAGGCCAGTTTCCCGAAATCCCTTGTCAGACAGTCTAAAAGCACCATTCTGATGAATAGTCGACAGCACTTAACACTGATCTACATTTCCAGCACCGATTCTTAAATAAGACTTCTACATCTCAAGAAAAAGTGCTGACAGAATGTAGATGGCCTCGAAAAGATAAATTGGACCTAAAAAGGAGCATATTTTTAACAGGTTTTCACATAGATCAAGCGATCATGTGAGTTGAGCTTGCATCAGCCTATCACATCAGGTGCAGCCAATCAACGTTAACCAATAATCCTACAACACATACTAGACTTCATACTATTTAAGTTGCCTTTCTCTGCTCCTTATCAGCTGCTTAATCGTGTGGCACTCAAAACCCACCTCCATCCCCATCTCCACCTTCTCTGCCTGTATCTATCGGATACTTTTTTTTTTTAATCCTCTTATGCATTATGAACTGTTCAGGGTTCCCCAAGTGCACTCAAGCTCTCTCCATGCAAGCCTGCTTGGAGCCGCAGAGTGTTTTCTCAGAACAGTTTTATTTCCGCCAACCTCAAATATTGCTATTGTCATAACCTTTGACGACAGTGGTCCTGACAGAACTGCTTTTCTCGAACAGCACTAAGCACTTTGTGTATAATTAAAGTCTGTTTCACATTCTCTTACCCAGCCAGAACTCGTCCTCCAGGTTGCCAAAGCCAATCTTGTAGTCACTCCACTTCCTGGAGAAATCAGTCAACCCGTTCTGACGTCGCTGGAACACCTGAAACATGATAAACAAGGCAACATTTGCCGATACAATAAAATGCATTTGTCTAAAGGGCAATGTGGGGCACATGAATGGCAAGTGTATGTGCCAAGAGAAATTCTTTATTTTTGGTTGATAGAGGCAGCTGTGTCAATGCTCGTGGCCAGCAAAGACTCAAACACTGCAGGTAATTGGCAGCATATGTTGTTGTTCTGAATACAGGTCCCTTTGGTGGGATGAGCCCAAAATGACCAACCGTCAAGTAAAAATTGGTTTTCGCAGCTAAGTAAAACATATTTCCCTACCAGCTGTCTGCGACTTTATTACGACCTGCAACATGGTAGTGTGGTCCATGCGGATTTACAGTATGTGACGTTAAATTCAAATCGAACGTTTTACTTGTCAAAGTAAATGGCATTCTTAGGTAAAAGTTTAGGATAGTTTATGCACTATTTATTCACCGTCATGTCAAACCTGAGTGACTTTCTGCACAAAAAAAGATATTTGGAGGACAGCTGGTAACAAAACTACATTGACTTCCATCGCATGGACACTTAACATTTTTCAAAATATCTTCTTTTGTGTTCCATCGAAGAAAGAGTCAAATACCCATTTGGAATGACGTGAGGGCAAATAATTGATACAAAATCGTAGAATCATGTGACAGAATCGTGTGTGAATCATACACTGTAGTAGTATAACAGAGTCAGATATCTCACTCACGATCCAGCCTCCTTCGTCGGTGGTCATGTCGCAGTAAACCTGCACACCCTGACTGAGGTCTCTGTTGATGTAGATGGTGTAGACTCCGCTCAGGGTCTCTCCGTTCAGCAGGTGCTGAGCACAGTTCTGTGGCGTGGGAAACAGTCGGTTTCCTGAGGAGGAAAAGGGTTGAGAGACATTCGTCACAACAGAGCACAGTATGCGAAGGGCCGCGGAGAGGTTAATGAGTGATGATACGCCTCGCCGGTCTGACAGGGGAGTGAGAATTCATCTGGTGTTTAGTGCCTCAGATGTTATGAAATGCTATCTTTGGACATGTGGCGTCTTTAAAGTCACAGATTCACTAAATGTGTTTGGTTTCCTTTGGGAATCAACTGGTGTTTAGAGGGCGACACTACTGATTCAAAGTTAATAAAGTGGACGAGTCGATCGGATACGACGTTTAGAGTTGAAGGATTTGTACCTGTTGTGAAAGTGGTTGAAACGATAGCGCTGGTCTCTAATCCTCTGGCGGCTTGCAGTCTCACAGTATATTCGGTGGTCTCTGCCAGACCCTCAAGGCGAATCCACGTGTCCTCGGCATCTAAGATCAGCTCCTGAAACACAATCACAGTCTGTTGGGAGATCATCACACGCACGAAGGCACATCACATCACCGCTGTTCAAACATTGTGGAACAAAATTAAACAAAGAATCAGCGCCAGAGGGGGTTTGTAGAAAACACGGCCAAAGACAACGCAATGAACAGCAACAGTATCAGGAATCAGCTTCTAAATTTAAAGCGGTTTATTTTCCCCCTAAAAGTTATTACTTTATGAGAAGTAAAATTTTCAATTGAACCAATTCATTGAAATAAATGATCAATTCAAATGAAATACAAAAATACCCGTTCAAAACGCATAATTATGTAAAATATCCTTAAATACACATGAAATATAAAACTCACAGGAAATATTAAAAACAAGACTGCGTTTAAAATGTTTAGCGTTTAAAAAACGCCCAATTTCACTTTAGCGTGAATTTAATAATTGTTTTATACCACTTGAAAGCAAACTTATCTGCGCACCGTTGAACGTTTTTTTCCACTATGCTTATTGTTTGCTGTCACAGCAGATCCATGAATTTTATTTATGTATATTTTTATCGATCACGCTTTAACAACAAACATTTGAGACAGTGAACACACGTAGATATCTGCAGGTTTCAACAGTGAGAGAATCTAATGAAATATTTAAAAAGTTGGATTACAAATAATGAATGAATTTACTAACACAGGAGAATTCTTCTCAAAATCGAAGTCGCTTTTGTCTTATTAGCTAGTATTTATCCTCGTACCCCCATATATTTTAGGTGGGTAGGAAACAAAGATTATATAAACAAACCGAAATCAAATGGAAGGCCAATCAGGAGCCGTCTGACAAACGGTTGTTCACCAGCTTCTTACTGTTGGGTGCCCTTCCTCTCTAAGTATTTTTCTGCTGTTTGATTGACAGCTCTGAACTCTTGATGGGGGAGGAAGAGGCTTATCGGGCTCCGGTGCTGCTGCTGCCGGGGAAAGATGAAGTCTCTATTTTGGTCACTGGCTCACGACAGTTCACTTCCGCTTATTTGTTTTTGAGAAATGCACTCGAATTTCCCATTGTGGCTGCGTTTCTCTCACACTTATTTTATTTCCTTGTTCTGCCTCGTTCTGCTGTATTTTGCAGCAGTGGGAGAGAACGCGTTGATGTGGTTTTACCGGGAACCATGATGGACAGTATGACGCACTTTGATATGCACGAGATAAAAAATGTTTTGTTACCATTCGCATTAAAGCGAGGGTGTCATTTTTTAAGTAGGTGCAGATGAAATGACCTTTTATTTAATGAGTCATTTAATGATTTAATTACTAATCGTTTACTGTTTTCTTACATTAAACATTTACAAAAAAACTATAAAGTGAATGGTCCGATAACCACCGCACATCTAAGGATTATTATTTGTATTACCACTGGATGGCACAAATGGCCAATCAGAAATGAGTATTCCAGGGAGCCATATCATAAGCCGGCTTAATGAAATGAAGGATGATTTATGACTATGATCCACCAGTAGTGCTTACATCATTACATCATCTGTGCACCACTGACACCCACTGGACAAACACTAGCAGCATTACAGGTCACACGATGACATATTGCATAGATTGTATAGGTTGTGTCTACACGCACAGGCACACACACATACATGGCCGAACCAAGACAGCAAAATACATACAGCTGAATTTTCCTCGAAGCCAGACAGATCAAATAAAGATAACCGATGCAGTTATTATACAGTGATCATCCATTCAAATAATGTAATTATTTCAAAATGTACTATATCTATATGTACACTACTGTAACATTTTGAAGAAAATGACTTCAGGGAAATCTTTGATAGACATACTGTGTCTTGTTAATTGAGTTAATTCATATTTACTGAGCTACATCAAAGCAATGTAATTAAATTGTGAAGTTCCTATAGGCGCATTAAAAGATCTAACAGCTCCCAATACAGGACGGCCTCTGTGGAACAAAGACAAAACCATGCCTTACATCATAAAGTCTTTATAAGATCATCCTGTGCAACCTGTTTAATACTGAAAAGATCATTAAAAATTTCACTATAAAAATATATATTCAGTAATTGATTATAACTACAGTTGTGTTTCATAAATATTTTATGTGCACATTGACAATATTGAGCTGTTTAAAGAGAACACATTGCTTAAAGGGACAGTACGGCCATAAATGAAAATTCTGTCATTGTTAATTCACGCTCAAGTTGTTCCAAATCTGAATACATTTTTTTCTTATGAAGACCGAGTAAGATATTTGGAAGAATGCTCCTAACCAAACAATTATTGGGCGCCATTGACTTCCACAATAGGACAAATGACAACTGTATGCTGTCCTACATTCTTCAAAATATCTTCTTTGTTCAACTGTTACATTTTTTTCGTACTATGGTAGCAGTGGCGGCTGGTGCAAAATTTTTTATGGGGGCACAACAAACCCTTTGACAAAACTACCTGGCAAATATAGAGTGAATAAATAAAATAAAAAACAATTAACAGTCTTTGCCATTGACCAGCCGCCACTGTACGGTGGTCAGCGTTGGACAAGAACCGTTTGGTTACAAGCATTCCTCCAAATATCTGTCTCTGTGTTCATCAGAACAAAGGTATTTATACACATTTTGAATAACTGGATTGTGAGTGAATTCATTTTTGGGTGAACTGTTCCTTTAAGGTTGAATCCAAATAACACTTGCCTTTCGACTTCCGTCTGCTGCTTTGTATGTCAGCATGTAGTTATCGATGTCGGCGATGGGCGGTTGCCAGGATATGAGAGCGCTTCGATGGTTGACCTCACTCGCTGTTAGGTTCTGGGGGGCATCCATGGCTGTAAGCATCAAAAATATGACGAACAAAAGTGGTGATCATGTACCTTAAATATGTAAACTTAACCTGTTGGTCTGACAAGCTAATCTGTCCAAAAGAGATGGTTCACACAAAAATAAAAATTCAACATCAAATTCATCATCATCTTTCAAAAACTGTAAATGACTCTCACACAAGAAGATATTTTGAGAAATGTCTCAGTGGTTTTGTGTCCATACAATGTAATCAATGGGGGACAATATGGCTCGGCTACCAACATTCTTCAAAATATCTTCTTTTGTGTTCTGCACAAGTAGCGAAGTCCCAAATTGACACGAGGTTGAATAAATGTTGAGATACAGAACCTGTTTCAGTGTGTGTGTGTGTGTGTTTACAGATGTGTCAGAATATCTGCTGGAGTCATGTAAACAGACCTCTTACCCGCGGCTATAAAGATCACGTGGGTGCACAAGATATAGGTTTCAGACATCGTGACAGATCCGCTTCACAGTAAAACAATTAGTGCATGTTCTCCCGGCCTCCTGTTTCTCAGTTTGATCTCTTATCTGACAGCATGCCTCTCTGCCTCCAGCCGAGCACTGCACACGCGAGCACTCTCTCCCTTTCATCACTTCATAAGCTGATGCTGTCTTTCCATGTTGTCAAACAGACATCATCCATTGTGTTCATGCAGTAAAAAATGATGTATTGTTGCTGCTCTTCAATCCTTAAAAAAACAGCTCTTCTCTGCCATGCTCTCATTGTCTGCAACTGAAGCTATGCAACGTCCTAGATCTGAAATGCTTTTGTCACAACCTTTAATAAGTAACATGCAAACCTATCACAGATTTATGAAGGTGTGGAGTCCCACCAGAACAGAGGAGTATGAATCCATATGTATATTAAGAGAAGCATTTGCATTTCGCAACATTTTCCCCATGGTTTCCCCTTAAAATCGATTGAGCGGGCAAACAAATAAAGCGTCAATCGGGTCTGAAATACAGTGCAATGCTCCTGTGCATACTGTATCTCAGGGACTCATATTCACGTCCTCACCTTAATCGCTTTAATGGTGAGTTGGAAATGTAATCTAAATCATAATGACAGACAGCACTAATCCTATAATAGGCATGAAATTTGTTAGCTGTTGTCGTCTTAATTATCCCCGTAAGCTTCCGTAAGCCTCGGCATAAATACCCAAATGATGCGTCTATGACACTTCACCCCAGTCTGGGTGGGACTTGCCAGATCCTTAAAAACCGGAGGATTGTAATTTCACTTGTTTTTTGCAGCCATTAGAGGGTTTTGTTGTGTTTTTTTTGTAATGAGAGCATGGGAGGATCTCGAAAGTTATCAGAGCAGAACTGTTTCTGAATAGCACCGCCATTAAGTAGCCAAAAAATAAAAAAGGCCAAACCAACAAACTTCATTACGTGTCAAGATTGGGAGCGTCAGCGAGCTGGCACGGAGGTCGCAAAGCCAATGGCCTGTGACTCTTTTATGTGCAAATTAATTTCCTCTAAACAATCCAAAGTAATGAAGTATTCTGGGAGGGTCGCTTGATTAAAGTTGAGGTCTAATGCTTCTGAACGCGGCCCTCCCCTCCAACTCTCTCTAATGGAAGGGCTTAAAGCGTTCGATGCAGAATGAAGCGGTTTGATATAAAAATGGAGCTCGTTCTAGTTCAGTCTTCTGGAAACCTGTGGGAAAGACGGTCTGTCTCTCCGTCTCGGGCGCTTGCAGCTCGCTGTGAGGAAAGATGGCTGGTGATGCTGATCTCCTTTCTGTTCTCACATGGGAATAGCAGTTTTGCTGACCGCGGTATTTTGTCATACAAACTACAGAAATAAAGTTATGGCCTTGTTTCTGCTCCACGTGAGCTGCTTATCTCTGCTAAGAGGAGAAGGATAGTATCGATAGGGACATGATCTTGTGATGGTCTATTAGATATCAAGTTGTCATCTAAATAGAAATTAGTTGCTGTTGAAAAACTGTGATGCTTAGCATTGCTCGTGTTGGCACACAGTTACAGTATGTAGAAAAACAATACATGAAATTATAATGGTATGTTTTGTCCTAATATTTTATTTAAAATCTTGGGTTGGAAAAGTATGAGTTAATAATTACACAAAATGTATAATTTGAGTCATTTATTAATTGTTACAATATCTGGGTTCAATATGACATTAAACGTGTCTGCAATTTTTATTGAAGTATACAGAATTTTAATATTTTATTTTACAAGTGCTTAAAAAAGTATTATTTTTTCATAAATTATAATGTGGATGTGTAGAAAACATTAAAAAGATGCTATTTTCATTTGAGTTATTAATCATTTCATTATACATAAATGTTATTTTACGTTTTTTTCCTAGTGTAACCTGCTGGGATATTCCTATTTTTACTGTTTTACATTAAAGTGATGTCTTGATCTTATCTATGATTTGTTTATATACAGAAGATGGAAGCTGCTGAAGTTCTTTTGTAATATTTATCACTTCAAGTTTGTTTATTTATATGTTTTTGGCTTTTAAATGCATTTTATCTATCTTTTATCTATTTTGTCTATCATTATTTCATTCTAATTTCATAAATTATAATGTGGAAGTCATTTTTTGTCTTTGGTGATCTGTTAACTAGGGCTGGTTTTCTGTCAACACCCTGTATTATTCACATCGTCCCGTTATTTTGCGCATGGGGCGTAACACATCTCATTTTTGATACATGTCAAGGAGCACAAAAGTGCTGCTGTCAAAAAAGAAATCACATGATTCACTATGGATTGACACAAACAACCCTACAACACCACACACAGACCTTGACACTCACGTGCACATACATATAACAACACACGACAAGTGACAAGCTACTAAACTTAACAACAATTGTGTAAACAAAAAGGGCAAACGGTCAAATAATACTGCCATATTATGCTGGGTAGAAGGCAGATGGCGCAGAACCACATTTTTTTCAGCATTTCAACTACAAAGTCCATTTCACCCCTGCTGTGCTTGTTGGTACGACTAAAAAATGGAGTAATATCATAATACAAAAGAGATGCATTGTATGTGAAGAGCTCTTTTCCAAAACGCATTAAACGCCAAATTTAAAAAAAATGAGTTTGTAATCCCATTTTGCTGTGTACTAAACCTATTCACTGCTCCATCAATATTTCATGCTAAATCGCTATATTTCCTTGTTTTAAATGTACTGCAAGATGCAGTTTCTTTTCAAAACGCTATAAGTGCCGAACCTGTTTTTAGCCTAAATGCGATATGTTCTCTCGACCAATCAGAATTCGCTTGTTAGCGGTATTTGTATGCGTGTTATTTCTAAATTATTTGTTGTATGTGGTGGAAGATATTGAAACATGAAATTGAAAATATTTATTTTATTTGACTATTTAGTTTGTTACTATTTATTTTATTATTATTTCATGAATTTGCATTTATTTAATTTATATTAATTTATAGTATGAGTCCCTGATGTCATATGTTTCATGTTCTCTTATTTGTTTGTATTTAAAAATAAATAAACCAACATTGTTTTGAAAAAAAGGATGGATTTGTAGCGTTTTGAAAAAAATAAAAATACTCTTTGAATTTGTCATCGACAATATTGTTGTATCATTTAACAATCGTTGGTTAACATGTTCAGACTGAGCCAGCAGGCCATTTTAACAGGATGAATTGAATATGAACAAAATCAATGGGACTAGGTAAAAAAATGACATTTTCGTGAAAATTAATAAAATGGATTTATAGCGTTTTGTGCGTATAGCGTATGGTGGTTCCTGTAAGTTTTTACCTTTAGAGTCAGTGAGTAAACCTCTTTCAAAAAACATCTTAAATTATTTTATTTCTCTATAAATTATTATTTTGAGACGTGAGGTCATTATCTGAGGTCACATCTAACTAATTAGGTGAATCACTTACGTGTGACAAAGTTGGCGATGACGGTGCCGCTGGTGAGAGGACCTTTGGTGGCGTAAAGGGCCACTGAGTATGTGGTGCTGGGGATGAGCCGACTCAACTGATACTCCTGCTTGTTGCCCTCCACCAGAAAGGTGTCGGCAGTAACTAGAAAATAATAACAAGAGGACATTATATTTTTGTATCATCTGACCGGTAACTACTAATTAAAACAAGTCATTAGTATGTTATCATGAGTTTAAAGTAATATCACTACACATAATAACAGAATGCTTCTTTCACTGTTTCTTTATGAAGTTTAACATTCGGAATACGAAAAACACATACATTTTATTTTACCATCGATAGCACTTACAATTTTTTTTTCACACATTTATACATTCACTCGTTCACAGAAATGACAAGGTTCTTGCATAACACTGAGCTAAAAACAACAGTTTAACACAACGGTTACTAAAAATCAGTTGTCCAAAACATCAGAAGAACATTTGATCGTTTTTGTTTTTGGAGAGGTAGTCACCCATTATAGTTTCATCCCAATTTCCCCATCTTAGAGTGTTTTCAAGAATTTTCTAACCCTGACAATTGAAAAAAACCTTCTTAAATATGTGAAAATTTGAACAGTTTCGTTTCGTTTATTTGAAATATACTGATATATTGAAATTAATGATATATGCTCAAGATTACCATGAGCTAAATATACACTTAAACATTGATGCTACATGAAAATTATCGATTTTTCTTTCATACCAAAATATATATTAAGTTAAGATCATGTTCCATGAAGATATTTTTAAAATTTCCTACCAAATATATCAAAACTTTATTTTTGTGAGTGGATGTCCTGCCACAGTCCCCATGATTAACAACTTCAAAGGCAATTTTCTAAATATTTCGATTTTTTTGCACTCTCAGATTTTTAAACGGTTGTATCTCAGCCAGATATTGTCCTATTCTTACAACTCATACATCAATAGAAAGCAATTTATTCAGCTTTCAGATGGTGTGAAAATCTCATTTTTGAAAAATGTACCCATAAGACTGGTCTTGTTGTCCAGCGTCATAAATGTTAGCACAATAATTAGCACCACTCTATTAAAAGACCGGGCGAAAAAAAATTATACTTATTATTTTTTTAATCACACATAATTTTTAATGTACTGTGGCCTGTGTTAAATATGTACTTTTTCACAGATTTTCACTATAATGCACGTGGAGTTTGAAAAAGCACAGCCTTTGATCTATAAAAAACACAAATCTTTTTCTCCCTTTTAAAGTTGGCCTTTTTATCATATGTTATAAAGCTAGTTGCATTTTATATTCAATTAACTTATTTTTACACAGCAGAACAGATTTATGACCCATTTTCAAACAACTACCCGAACACATACGAGGTTCAAATTCCAGATAAGCCCCCGCAATAGAAATGTATGTACAACAGTACAAGCCAATGATACTGTTGTAAGAAGGTTGTGAGAGGTCGTGCTTTCGTTCATCAGGTCTTCACGTACCCTGGTTCCTGGTGAGGGTGAGCACGTAGTTATCAACACTGGCAACAGGAGGGTTCCAGCGCAGCAGAGCCCCTTGAGGTGTGACATTCAATGCGGTGAGCTCCACAGGCATGTCCATAGCTGTGTGCAACAGAGGATAATGTGCAGGTTATAGACAGACAGCGAGAGATAAGCACAGCCAAGGTAATTGCCGGCAGTGTCATGCTCGCCTAGTTTTTCCTCCTAACGCGTAAAGAATAAAAATAGATCAACTCGGCAGCTCGGAATAAATTTGTTGTGATTATTTGGCTGGAGAAGATCACAATTTCCTTAATTATACGCCATCGTGGGAGAAAATTAGACATTCAAACGTGCGTTTCCACTTGAGTAATGAGGTACGTTTCTCGAAGTGCCTTTCACAGATGGCCGTTCTTTCTTCCTCATAGGAAATTCACACTCTCCTGTGTGCACCGTGGCATATGTCCTCTTAGACGAGGTCAATGGGCTGCAATCACACATTATCTCCCTATACTGTCCCACGCACATCTTTGTTCTGCCAGCCTCGCTGTCAGGAGCCAATATCACTTTTGCAGCGGTTGAGAGCTGACCCTCCCATCAGACGCCTTTGACACGCCTCCAACAATTTCCATGACCTCTCAATACCTCCTGGAGAAGGAGGGGCCGGATTCAAAAAACATTCTTAAGAAAATTCTACTTAGCTGACAAATTAAAATTGAAGAAAAAAGTTCCAGTTCTTAATAATGTTCTCACGATTGGTCTTAGTAAAAAAAAGAAGAATCCAATTTCTCGTAAAAAAAGCGGTCGTACATATTATCTTAAACTGACGACAAAAGGAAAGGTGTTTAATACATATATTTGGTCGTTTCACATGTGACGTGTATTGTTTTGAGCTAGAATCATAATGTTGACTTTTACTTGCCATTAATGAATATTTATTTTAATATAATAATGATAAGGTCAAGATCCCTTTCTGGGACAAAGCGACTCGAAACAGAGAGGGTCTCAAGTATTATGGGGCGTAGAAACCAAAAAATTAATTTTAATACTTATATATTTTTAAATGCTTGCCAACATACTAGCTATCATGGGATTGTAAATGCCGTTTAATGCTAATACAGTAGGTCAGGGATAATGTGCAGGCAGCCAAATGTTATCGCAGAAATAGACAGATCAGATCAGGACCTGACGCGAAGCGGTATCACACTGAAGGGGGTTATTTCGCGATAACAACCGGCTGCTTGTACATTATCCCGCTTATTACACGGCTACTTGCCACATGAGAAAAAAACTGGAAGGAGAATGTGAATTTTTATTATTTTATTAGCTCATTTTTACCGAATGCAGTCCACGAGGAAAAGCCGTTTAGTATCGGTTTTAGAGTAAGAAACCACGTTCAAACGTCACGAAAAGGCAAATTGGTTTAGTCATTTGTATATATAATGTCATATATGTTATTCAAATACATATTGATAATTAATATTTGTGTAATATTGAACTGCCCCTCTCAAAATGATTTGCAGCATCCGGGTTACAGGGTGTTATCAGTTTTGAGCCGTTGTTATTTCAAAATATCAACCCTTGGAATGCCGCGAATGGCAATGAGAATCAAGCATTCAAATGAGCCGTGTAATAAATATATATATGCTATATAAGTATGCGATGTGCTTGTTACATACATAACGTTTATTAGATAAACATCTACAGTTACCACATGAATAGGCGAGTGAAATCATATTATTTTATTCTTACGACAAAAATAAATAAAGATGTTCTTTAGAAAATAGTTGAGAACGTTTTAAGAAATCTTTGAAAATATCTCTCACAACCATTCTTACGAACTTTATATAATTTATCTTAAGAACCATCTTAGATTTTGTCTTAAGAACAGTTTGTAAATCCGGCCCCAGATCTCAAATTTCTGACAAGCCCAACGGTAGAGATACAGAATCTGACTTCTCCCGACTACACTATGTGATGAATATGAGCTAGATGGTTGTCTGTAGGTCATTAGGCAGAGCTGCAAATCCGATCCATCAAGTTTTATCAACAGCTCATTTCATCTTTCACATATCCGAGCTGAAATACACAAAGCCCAACTGTTTTCTAAATCCTATTAATGATAAGCTGTTTCCCAAAAAGCTGCCTGTCACTTTGCATTGTTGAAGCATTGGTGAGATTGTTGTATACACTGGCGGCTTCAGATTGTTTGCCTGTCATATTTTTATTAGCTTTGAACAAAACTGTCAGGCTTTATGTCACTATAGGAGGCGCAGGTGTGTGTTGATGTAAATGCAAACACTTCTTATCTAGTTATTAAGTTAGAGCAAGTCAGCAGTCTGTAGGCAAAGGCCAGCATCTGTTTGTTCTATTGTGTTACATCACACTGTGTGATGGGAGTTATTAGTTTAGTTCCCGTCTCAGGACATCTGCTCATTGATTAATTTCAGTGGAAAAATCTACGGGCTGAACAAACAACATTTCAGGGAATTTTACTAAAATAATATACAAAATGAGTATTTTTGTTATAAAATAGTACCAGTCCTTACTTATATATTTAGTCAATAGCTCTGCTTTTATTCTTAACAATGCCAGAAGAGTTTTAAAAATACACAAAAAACATCCCAGAATAAAAAACAACGGAGGAAAGTGCCGGCGTGTACTGAAGCTTTGGAAACAGAACTAACGGTGCAAAAACATTTAAAAGTGACGTAAGCAAGTTCTGCATTTTGTCTCCTTCTCCAGCGTCGTTCCTACAAACGACAGGGCAAATAGCTGCAGGCTGATGACGCAAACGGCCCTAAGTTCAGACCCAAAAAATTATAATATGAACGCAGTCCAGCGGGAGCAGGGGGAGGGGGGAGCAATCGAACTAGGGTTCGGACCAGGCAATCAAACTAAATGTGAAACCAACCTAAGGCATTTTAATAAAAATGAAAATAAACTAAACTTAATTCAACTAAGGCATAGTCCTGGCTTAAGCTAAGCCGTGTCTCTGAAACCGGGCTACGATGTTTTACTACAAGCTGTGTAGTTCTACCAAAAAACTAACTAATAACTAACCCTAACCCTAAATATCTACTTGATATAATATAGTGAATGTACTGCAAATGTTCTTAAAAATGCTGAAGGAGAACAGAAATGAGATCAGAAAACAGCTCTCTACTTGGAGCATGTCAGTAACGCTCGTCAGAAAAGTGAGTGAAACACACAAGCACACATTTTTACCAAAGAATATGTGGTGTGGTTGCGTTCATATCAGCAGCGAAGCGTACCGGAGTTCATAATAACAGCACCCTAAACCGCTCCCCTTTAAAGTGGACTAGGGTACAGTTCGCGGGTGCGCACCCGGGTTCGGAAGACAGCATTCACATCACCCCAATGATCCGAACTCTGATGTTAATTGAACCCGGGTGTGCCCCAAAAGTGCGAATGTGAAACCGCCCTTAGAAAAATACATAACCGATGTGCATTTTGAGACAAAAAAAGGCGCCGATATATTTAAAGACCTTTCAGGGCAAGATAAATTGACTTAAGACAGGTGACACATTCATTCTAGTCTGGGACTAGCCTTAACCCTTATCTGTGAAACTGGGCCCATATCTGTTTTCATGTTGTTGTCACATGTGAAAATGGTTTTTAACGTCTTCTGACCAAACTTCTAACCCAACAATCCTTACATACAGCTGGAAGTGCATACGGACTGTTTCACCGGTTGACCTGACGTGACCACCATGTGGTGCCTTTCAAAGCCAGGTGAACTTCCACACTGATCATTGATTCCATTAGTAAAATCTCATTTCACTTCAGCGAGTGGCTGGCAGTCTCCCAGAGGACGGCAGGGTGTGAGAGATGCTCCTCATCACATGCTGAATGATGTGCTTCATTCCTCAGAATGTCAGCCATGTTTCTCACCCAATCAAAAGACAAACGACTCTACGAGACTACATCCTTCAAGTGACACCAAACGCCATTTCTAATGATCGAAGCTAGTCTGCGTTAATGCTAGGGGCTTTCCAGGATGGGGCAATTATTTCGTCTCCGAGTAATGAACTGAGAACAAAAGTACCTGTGAAGACAGTCGTGGTGATGATCTTGCTTTCTTGGCTTCCTCTTACGGCGTTCAGCTTGATCTCATACTCGGTGGCGGCATGGAGATTGGTCAGGGTGAAGTTGGTGATATCATTGTCGATCACCACATTGTCTACTCTACCTGCGAGAGGATGATGAATAGAAATGCTGAATTTCCTTGAATGCATTTCCAAATCGATATTGTCGAGGTGTTCATGATGTGGTGTAGGTACCTTTAGGTGACTGGTATGCCATTTTGTAGTAATCAAAGGGTGCGAGTGGTTGAAACCATGATATGGTCGCAGACTCTTCCGTCACGTACAGCACAGTGATGTCTCTCGGAGGGTCCATTCCTGGAAAAATGAGGGTAATGAGTTAAAAAAGTATGTTTTATTAGCATACAGTTTTATGTGCGGACACTGAATCACGCAGGTGCGTTAACACAATTTTGTTTCATTCAAGAAATGTGTTTCAATCATGTATTATTCATTTAAATGAAATAGTCCTTTTTATTATTCCTAATCGCTGATATTTACTTAGAATGATACTTGACATTAGTTTTATAGATAATATTTCTCCTTTGAAATAAATCCGACATCACTTGAAGGTACAGTTTGTAAGAATTTTGCAGTAAAATATACAAAAACCACTAGACCAATGCTATATTTTACTGACAATATCTCAAATGTTTCCAACTGCTTTGAAATCCTGAGAAAATCTCCATTCTAAACAGTGGACCGGGCCCGTTTAGTTGCGTGTCAATGGCGTCATATCCGCGTTACCCTTTGTTAGCGCCTTCACAGACGAAGCAACCGCGTGACACTGTCGTAGACAGATGTGGACGTAGTTTGTACCGTCAGTCCATCTAGCATTATTGCAAATGATGTGGGTACGTTCAAAATAACTTTTACTTTGATTGATTTGAACACTTTAAACTGCGCAGTGTTATCACACCATAGAATTGGACAATTACTGTAACATCTATGACTAACAATTTAGGTTTAACTCTTACCTCACTCGGGTCTAATTCAATATAATGAAATAAAATTATTTCATCAAACGCCACATTTATAAAACTGTATTACTTTACCTCTTCCGCTAACATGATTTCTCGTTGCTGTCTGATTGATGTATCAGTGGTACCATCAGCGGTGGAGTTGAAGACAACATATCCCATCATTCCACGCTTCTACACAGTGTCATAAAGCTACGCGATAGTTGTTGTTTTGATCGTGCGCCCTCTAGTGCCGATTTTTACAAACTGTACCTTTAAATGTTTCTAAGACAAATGTTTGATTCAATTAACTCGTTTTAAAAATTACATTATATTGGAACTTACTACCCAGTAAATATTAAATCAGTATTAAACTCTCTAAATGTATATACTCAATTTTTTCAGTTTTCTCTCTTGCTATATATATAATACATAGTTTTTTACATACATACATTTTTATCTGAAGGTGTGTTGACCTACAAGTGACAGGCCAGGATAAACAGATTCATCCATAACAATAAGTTTAATTTATAATTCATTGATATATTAAAGTTTTGGACTTTGTTTAAAAGGTTTTCAGCCTGTTTTGTCCAAGGATTCAAGAATCATTGTCATTGCCAATGAGCCCCAGAGAGTGAGATGTGTGTGTGTGCTGGACACACACCACTCTTCACAAGGGCATTTGCATTGTTATTGTCTCCTATCGTACAGCAGGGAATCTTTCATGATTTGTTTACCTGTCCCAAGAGCTCCCTCCATCGCAAAAGCTGAATCTACCAGAAACTGCATTTGTAAAAGGTTAAGCGGACTTACAGCGGTTCTATCGCGTTCTAACAACTGGGAAGGAAATAAACAGATTTACCCCGACCGTTATTGAAGTGGCCAGTCATTAAAACGAGTGGAAGGCTATTCACACCTCCCCATGTTCATTAAACTAATGCATTCAAATCGTAAACTATGGGTGGCAATTCATAAACAGGATGTCAACCTCGTTTAAATGCTTTCGGAGTAAAATATTCAAAGAAAATGAGTTGCGATTATTCATGTATGCATATCTTAATTTATTTTGCACTCAGCGGAGCAGTCAATACATATATTTTCCGCATTTAGACTCGGTATAAAGGCCACCGAGAAAGACTTTCCATTTGTGATTTTTCAGTCTTTCCTACTGTTGAGCATATGGTGACCTTCTCATTCCCTTTGTGTGGAATTTAAAGGACTGTTAATGTGTGAAAACATCTTTCTGAATAAATCACGTGCGTGTAAAAATGTTCAGCACATATTGTTAAATCAACAACGTCGATAAAACCCATTAGAAAACAACAGGTGCGACAGCTTAGAAGCGTACCATAAACATCACTGTAATGATACCGGCTGAAGTAAAAGTTGCGATTTATTTCAAACTAGTCAAGCTGCCGTGCAGACGGTCCTCTAAGGAGTAGATTTTTTTAGGTTTAGAAATAGCTCTGAGATAATATCTCTTTTGGCAACTGCAAATATCAGCACGCTGTGACAGTACGGCTGAATAATTTCTGACACCTCCACATTGAGACTGAGGTAATTAGGGGAGGATTACACACTGTTGAGTTAATTAAGACACAAAAGGCTAAAAAATGTGCCGTGCAGCTGTGAGTGAGAATCATAATGAGAAATACAGCAGGTACAGAAGAGACCCATTTTTGCGCGCGCTGACAAATTATCGTGTGCCGATGCTGATAAAAAAGACACGAAAGTAAAAAAGGTTTTTTTTGTGCTATGGAAAACTCGAAAGTGTTCACTGGAAGACAATTAATGCTGTGAATTTAGTTTGGTGAGTTTACTTTTATATCTAAACTTCACTTAAAACTACAATGATTTTAGATTATTTCCATATTCAATCCTATCTGGATGTAAAGAGATTTTTAACTAGTATAGCAATTTTTTTTATAAAAACATCACCCGCTCTAGATTTAAAGGTCCAGTGTGTAGTTTTTGAATGAAATGCAGAAATGCAATATAATATGCATAACTATGTCAGCAGAGGTAAAGAAAGATCTTACATTATGAAGCATTATGTTTTTATTACCTTAGAATGAACTATTTCTATCTACATACAGTAGCTATTATTTTATCTCCATGTTGTTCAGTCCCCACAGGATTTTGTTTAATTTTGCAGCGACTTTATTCAAACTACCACCTGTGAAAACATATTTTATGCATTTCCTATGATTAAAAGGCATGCATCGGATTCACACTGAAGGTCTGGGAACCTTTAAGTTTAAGGCCCGCCCCACAAGGCCAAATTTACTGACTGGTCAATCAACCAATCACGTTTCGTTTCACGCAACTTCATGTTTATTCATGTTCTGCGATAACGATATTTTTTGCCATGGACCTAGCATACTGTTAAGAAATCAGCGTTTAGTTGATTGTGATGAATGTTCATTTACACCGAAATAAATGACATCTTTCTTCATAGATCAGATGGCTTTATGTTGTTTCCACGTGTGTTGTTTAAAGATACTATGGCATGGAAAACTTTTTTTTGAAAATGACATGTCGTGAGCCTGCAATAACTGTTGTGTCCTCCTTCTCGTGTGCATTCAAAAGAGACTGAAAAAGAGGCCAATCAGAACATAACAACGACTGTGACGTTACAGTCGGGATGTAAGGCCCCAACGTTGCATATACCCGCCTATGTTCTAGGCCAGCCGGACAGTCACAGCCAAATCCTCGGACGTTCTTCAGGTATTGTGAATAGCGTTGGGCGATATCAACCAAATTGGCATCAGACGATGTCTACAGTGAAACTTTGTGAGCTGCACAGTTAATGTCAGGCGTGTCTGATCTGTATTGTACATGTTCATATGCCCCTACAGCCTTGTTTATATTTGTTTGCAATGCAATTTGAAGCAAAGCGCAGCGAGAGTCACGCGACTAAAGTGAAAGGGACAGTTTTATAAACCTGGGACAATATCAAGCAGGCTTCGCTAAGCGTTTTGAAACACGGCAATTCCGACAATATTGCCAACAGCACCCCAGCCGCAAGCAGTAAGCAGGGATTTTATCCCCGTCTTCCATTTCACGTCTGACAGTAGCGATCTGTTTGCTGTGTGAGCTAGTTGCATGAGGTATTGTAAGGTATTAACAGACCTTTTCATTCTATGGACAAATCTTAAGAGTTGTAAATGGACATGTAAAACTGGATATTTTTTGCACTTACTACAGGCAGATAACTTCTATGTAGATATCAGAGAACAATTTAACATATTGTTTCAATGAATTCTTTGGCACCTTTAAGAACATGACACGCATCAGTCAGGTTGACTTGACTCAAAGCCACTAGCCTGCAATCTTTAGCCAAAAGCGTAATGGCTTATGCTGACGCCTTTAGAGGAGCAAAGGAAAGGAGACCAGAGGGTGTTTTTTTTAAAACTGGCAATGGACGTTGCTAGCAAATTGTACGTGTTACAGACCCTTCTATGTCCATTCTCTAGTATGTCTGCTTGGAGCAGGTTTTGATGGAATGTGCGATGTGATCACTTATCGCGTCTTTGGCCAAATTATAAAACATTCGACAATCTCATCTCAATACATAGTTGTCGCAAATTTTGCAGAGTTTGTTTGATTATGCGTTAAATTCTGTGGTCGCAAAATTGCAAAATCCTGCATTCTGGACCGGTTGTTTCTACGCTAGCCTTAAACGGACAAACTGCTCGATAGAGTGTGTTTCGTAATTACCTTATCTCCTTCGACAAAAAAACGGAAATGTGAGCCAACATAGTTTTTTTTTAGCAAAAAAGTTACAGATTGCACCTTTAAATATGCCTTATACAGGTGTACGGAAATCACTTCAACCCCCGTCATGCCATACTATTTCCCAAACGAAAACGCTTTCTCATAATAAAAAAAGAAATTTGCGGTTCGGGTAGTTTTGTTTTCCAACAAACTGTACATAAACACACCCTCAGACATGTGTCCTGAACATCACATTCATAAGTAGTAATACCTGTTGTGACTAGGCCAACGACTGGTTTCGAGGTCACATTGCCGTGCATGGTAACCAAGGAAACGGCATACCGCCTGGAGGGCAGAAGACCAGTGAGGGTGATTCTTGTTTTGGACCCGTCTAGAGCAATCTCAGAATCATCACTAGAGTCCTGGGCGCCGTAGTTCAAGATGAATGCGTCAGCGGGCGGGGCTGGTGCACTCCAAGCCACGCTCAATGAATCAGATGTGACATCAGAGAAATAAAGCTGTGTGATAGGACGGAATCCTGAAATCGAACCACAACAACCGTGTTATGAACCGTTGGCTCCTGGGATGATGGATAAGTTAAAGGAATAGTTCACCAAATAAATGATAACTTGATGAACTGTTTCTTTCAGCTAATCCATACAGTATGAGAATCGATGAATATCGGAAGAAGTGATTTGATGAAGACAGAACAGCGCGGTTGCATCCAGACCATAGAACATAAGCAAAAGATGAAAATTAGAAGAAGTAAATTTGAAAATGATGAAAAGTGATGACATCATGATAAATATGAATATATTGATCTGCCATGCAAAAGCAAGTGAGTGATCAGGAAAAATCTTGTGAAGAATGTGAGTAGACAGAAAAGTTGTCAAAGTCAGAAAAAGTAGATTTTCGGTGCAGATGTAAAATATGTTAAAAAAAGACAGATGGGTAGCTGAAATTTAATGAATCGTGATTAAATGCAGAAGTGACTAGAAATGCAGCTGTTGGGAAAAAAAAGCTACAGGAGGTTGAATCTTTGTTAATTATGAAGCGAAAATAATTTCACTGCCAAGCCTTGTTGCACTTAACAACTTGATCAGTAAAGTACAAAAGTAGACATTTTATGGTTATTGTATGCCAGCAAAACAGGTAAAAACTAATGAAAACAATAATTTTTCATTCATGTTTATGTTTCTTCAATACTAATAGTTATATACGCCATATACAGACATACATTACGCTTTAATATTCACATAAAACACTAAAAACATTGCTGAGTCCACTCATGCCACCAAAGAGACGAATTTAAAACTTTCTCTACAAAGCTGAAATGTATCCGATATACAGATGCTCGACACTCATTCCAGTATCTTCAAATGCCAAAATATCAACTTACCTGTAAAGGCATCTATTGTGGCGGCTGTGCTCTGCTGTCGGCCCCTCTGTGCCGCTACTGTAATAGTGTATTCTGTGCCCGGCTCCAGACCTGTCAGCGTTGTGCTGGTGATGTTCTTGGGCACCGTGATCTCGGTCGGGACTCCAGAGGAGGAGGTGTAGGTTACCCTATAGTGGTCGATAGGTCCCTGAACTGTGCCCCAAATCAAGGTGATGGTGTTGTCTGTGGAGGCCGTGACCATCAAATCCAGAGGGACGTCCAGACCTAAACATTAGGGAACATACAGCAACTGTGTTTTATGGCTTATACAAGTACAAAGATGCTTGGTTTAGCAAGCTGAAACATTTGTCTACTGTAAGTAAACATCATACATCAACTTTACCAAGACAAATTGTTAAAGAAAACATTTGCACAAATCTGCAGTGGAAACTTGGAGAGCAGCGACTATTATAACTAAGAGGGATTTGTCCCCCTCATTATTTCTAAATTATTGAAGAATTGTTAATCTTATCAAGCAGATGAGATTTATGATGTGCCGGCCACTTTTCAAGTTTATTTCACCGGGATCTGATATTGCTAAACCTATAATCTTATCAGCACTTGCCTGTTCTCGCATTCATTGTTGCTGGTGTGCTTTGGTTGGCACCAAGAACAGCTGAAATTCCAATGCCATACTCTGTGCCAGGCAGTAAATCTAAGAGAGCGAGAGAGAGAGAGAGAGAGAGAGAGAGAGAGAGAGAGGGAGAGAGAGAGAGAGAGAGAGAGAGGTGTATAAAAGATGAAGTGGTAAAATCAGATGTGTAAGGCTCATAGTGCATTGGATCTCATTAAACATTCATTTACTGAGATGGAAAAACACAAAACATCAGGAAGGAACTGAATCAAACACCCTGATGCGTCTTTGAGGTGAGAAAAAAAGTCTATTCAATGCTTAGTGTCTGAAATGTTGCTTACTGGGAGAAAATATCTGTTAATGAGAGGAAAAAGTCAGCATGCCAGCACATTTCAGAGAGAGGACATTAGAGTTGCTATGCTGTCGGCCTTGGCCAGTCTACAATCAATCTTAGTAATGTCATGAATTCAGTATAGGAACATAATGTATGACGTTCTTCAGCTTCCACAGTTGCACATGTGTGAAAGGTCCTGGAGGCTGTCGGGGTTCATTTGTACATTTCAGGGTCAGGGTATTTTAAAAAGTGCCAGAATTACACTATGGTGCGGTTGACAAGACAGGGATTAGATTGAGACAGAACTAGGACGGAGTTAAACTTTGGTAGATGTTACAAACATGAAAATGATTTCATGAAAATATTTCAATAAATTTAAGTGCAGGATGTAAAAAAATGATCTTAATCTGGTAGGCTTTGTCATCCTACAATGATTCATCTGTCATCTTTTACTCACGCTCATGTAATTTCATAACTGTATAAATAAGATATTTGGAAGAATGTTAGTAATTTTCAGTTCCGGGACATCATTGACTTCCATAGTAGGAAGAATGAAATGGTAGACAAAGGTGCCTGATAACTCTTTGTTTTCCTAAATTCTTCAAAATATCTCATTGTGCTTAACAGAACTCAACTCAACTTACAATATACAATAAGCAATAAAAATACAATATTTTTTTCCTACTATGGTAGTGGATGATGTCCCAGAACTGAAATTTGCTAACATTCCTCCAAATATCTTTCTCTGTGTTCATTGGAACAAAGACATGTAAACATGTCATCGTCCATTAACATAGTAGGAAAAAATATATAGTATTTTTCTGTTCTGTTAAACACATAATGAGATATTTTGAAGAATTTAGGAAAACATAGAGTTGTCGGGAACCCTTGTCTACCATTTCATTCTTCCTACTATGGAAGTCAATGATGAAGTACTGACATTCTTCCAAATATCTTTCTTTGTGTTCATCGGAACAAAGTGATTTATACAGGTATGAAATAACATGAGCTTGAGTAAATGATGACAGAATTTTCATTTTTGGATGAACTTTACCTTTAAGCCATGTCCGGAAAACTGCCTCTTTATCTCTTTATGTACTAACACATCTGACCACATCACCAATGAATTTCTTATAAGACAGTTCCAGCAGCAACAACATTAACAAATGTTATGTAGCCCAAACTTAACTTCTGGTAGACCTCCTTAAATGATAAATAACTGTAGAGTAGTATTAATTTAAATGAATACAATTGATGTACAATCAAATGTTAATATAAATTAATATGAATATAATTAAATATAGAATAAATTGTTATATTGTGACCGGAAGTTGACTTCGGGCCAGGCATGTATGTCTGTTGAAAAACCACTGAACTAACCCAATTAAAAATAAAATTATAAATAAAATAATAAAATAAAATAAAGTACATTTAAATACAATCAAACACAATTAAATACAATAATGAAATAAAGGCTTTACGGAAATTTTCAGTAGAATAAATCCTGGGTTTACCAGTGAGTGTAGTCTTTGTAGTGGCACCATCATTGCGTGGGACAATGACTTTGTCGTACTGGTCTCCGGCTAATGTGCTGAACACCACCCTGTAGCTTTCTACATCCGCTTCACTATTGTCCCATTCCAACTCCAGGCTAGTAGATGTTTTCGACAGCACTCGCAGGTTCTTGGGTGCATCAATTTCTAAAACAAATGACACAAAACGTATGATGGTTTGATGGCCTGGGAATCCACATAGTGATGCAAAACCTAAATGTGCTGTAAGTTACATTTGATACAGTAAAAGCATCTGCTATATGCATACAGCTAAATGTATGGACCACTCAATCCAACTTCAAAGGGAGCTGGAAATTGAGTGTGAAGCAACATGTTGCATTTACTGTATGAAGTTATACGATTATAATATAATATAATAATAATATTATATTATTATAATATAATATTGATGAACTAAATGGTCTTAAGTGATTTGTCTCACCTGTAGTAAACGTTGTGAAAATGGCTCCACTTTCATTGCCATTCTGGACTCCACTAATCGATACTTCATACGTGGATCCAGGCCTCAGGACTTGAAGTGAGTACTGGCTTAGTGTCGGCTGCAAGCGAAAGGTCGTTTTCGGTCCATCTACTCCCACCAGGCCGTACCGCAATATGATCTGGTCCACTTTAGCTTTGGGTGTGGTCCACTCCACAAATGCAACTGTGTCCGAGACATCACGTACGATAAGCTGGGTTGGCCCATCGATTACTGAAGAACAGATATATGACAAAGTTATGGTCAGTAATAGTAAGAATTTTTTATCAACTTTGCAATTGAGCTTTTTGCTTGGATGATTAAATGATAGAATTAATAATGGACTTCACTCTTTTGTATCACTAAATACACACAAGGTAGCGAGTATGTCATTTTCTTGAAGCCAACACAAAAGTAAGCCCTGAGCTCGTATAGATCTGACATGATCTTACTGAAGGTATAATGGCAAAATTGGACTTTATGTAACTGCTTCTTCCCATTATTGACTGGATCATTAAAATATATTCAGGGCAACTGTGCAGGGTCAAAACTTACTGTAGTGGCAAAAGTCAAAGATACAGGAATAGTACTTTCAATGAAGTTGGGCATTGTTGGACTGAATCATGACTGTGTCTGAGATTTTAAAGGTGAAGTTGAGCATTTTTACACAACAGTTTTTCTAAATTCTTAACATTTTAACTTCATCTCCATCATAGTCCGGCCCCTTAATGCCTATGGCCGTTATTGCCCTAACCAGTGCTCAAATTGAATAATGCCTTATGAGGGGTCCTCACCATGAGAGTAAATGTGGTTTCCTGGTCAAAAATTGTAAAACAATACAATTTTTTGGAATGTCTGTTTATTTAAACTCGGTCCAAATAGGCCACTTTGTTGGCAGAGGCTATTTACACAAATTCACCAGTATCTTATTGGAATAAATACGAGGGCAACCCTATTAGATATGTGTTCTGAGTTTGTCAAAGCATATTATTGGGAATACAGTACAAAGAAAGAGAGAACGACAAAAAATTACCGCCTGTTACGGTTCCAAAAAACTCAACATAGAGAGACAGTTGGAAAACAAAAATAAAATTCAAACAGTCTATAATTTATTGAGATATAGGCAATGAAAAAAAATAATATAAATCATCTAGGGAAGAAAAATAATAATATGTTAAACATATACACTAGGAGAAAATCAATGTTATTCTTATTCAAGATGACAAACAAAAAAGTCAGAGAGAAATGCTTGAGTTCCTCTGGAAATCTGCAACCTAACTGACCCACGCAGGCCCAACGCTGCCTGTGCACTGGAAAAGTAAGGCCTCGGGATGGCACAGGGGGTCGCAGCACCCCAATTATTTTTTTCTTAGCATTTTTTAGACTCTATTATTGAAAATAATGCATACACAATAGTTACTTTATCCGATCTTAACAAATCTTAGATTTGTAATTATTATTAGTAAAAGAAAATATCTGAAGGACCCCCAAGTCTATTTTTATTGGCTTATGGGGGGACCGGATCCCCCCAACCCCTTCAAACCGGGCACGATTAAAATATATTAACATACAATAGAAATCCTCCAATATATGTCTATTTAAATAAGACACTAACTAGATGTGTGATTAATTAACCTCCTTCTTTATTTAGGGCAACATGACCATATGCCTCAGAAACAGGTGTTGTGGAAGAAGATGAAGATCTCTTGTGCTTTTGACCTCAAAGGTTCAAGCTATCTCTGACCTCCTTCTCTTTCCGCCGGGATGTATAAAGTGCTGCTAATTGGAACAGGTGAGACCATGCAAAACACATTTAACTTTCAAAGGATGAGCTTTAACAGATTTCACGGATGACTGATTCACATTTTAAACTCTTCCCTGCTTCATTCACAGGACACCAATCTCACTCTATTAAGAGTTTTACAACAAGACAAATCTAACCCAGAGTAAATGAGAAAATGTGTGAACGTTAAGTTGAGTGATTTCCTCAATTGATTCGATGCACACCGACAGGAGAGACTTGGTGTTGATTGCTGTTTATTTTTTTCTAAAATTGCTGCATTTTTAGCGCTTAAGCACGATTACATCGAGGCAAGTTTGAAACGCCAAGCGCTGAGCGAGTGCTTAACGAAACCCAGTCTTTCCAGACCATCTCAAGGGAAAGATAAATCTTAGCGTACATTAATAATTAAAGGCATTGAATTTGCCTTTTTTTATCCAATAAGGTATCTCCAGTGGACATGTGAAATATTAATAGAAAGGCATCCATAATTAACGCCTCTTTAATTATGCTCGACGCTGAGACCCGTGTAAATTAATGGCATTTTCACTGCCGACACGCAATTTGAATGGTTGGGGAAAGGTTCAATTGAATCTAATCCCGCTGTATGTAAGTGACAGAAGAGAAATTCTTGGGTGAAGTTTACATTAAGTGCATAATTGCTGGCAGACTGACCCATTCATCATGGTGACATTTTCCATTAGCCGAAGCGATCTGACACCTCCCCGCGGTTTATGCCTTCCTCTCGCGCACCCATTGAAAGATCTGTGTTTACACCTCTCTCTCCGTGTGTGTGACTGTAACTTTCTCCGCATGTCCTGTCAGGCTCCTTCGCAATTCTGTTTCTCACTGACAACGTGCTGTCAGCTAACAGTAAAATGACTGCATTCATAGTATAGTTTGGATGTGAGCCCTCTGTTCGTCCTCACAGCGACACGACATGCATTTCAGCGTGGGACAGGGAAAACATCAACAGGACATGGCAGATGGGTGGAGGAAATCACTGTTGAAGCCACTTCCGACTTGTCAACTCCAGCTACAAAAGAGCTTCTGGTGACTCATCTGGCTGAGGGATCACCTGAAGGGAAAAGCACTTCGCATTGTTCTCTTTCATCTTCTCTGTGCACGGGAAGCAATGATGAGCTGGGTCTCTCTCCTCCGTGCATCCGAACATATGTCTGGGAGCTTTTATGTCTCCATTAATGATGGTTTCTGTTCCTCCACACGGAGAACATCAACAAACACTTTCTTGTCGAGTTCACTGAATTCACCCAACCACGAGCTCTGCATTCCTCTCTGTAAGTGTAAAATAAACTTCGCTCTGGTATTCTTACACCGCATTTATATTCATTACAGAACAGAGGGAACATAAAAGAGTTTGAGGACGGAAACAAATTAGCAAACGTTATTCTGAAGGCCTGGTTGGTGTGTAAATGTTTGATATGTGGACATGTCCAGTGTTGGTTTAACATCATGTTGGAAAACAACAGAACATTTCCAGGCTTGTCAAATTACAGAGAATGACATCCTCGTCCTTAGGCCAGAGAATGAATTATTATCCGAATGCATGCGTTTTAAAACCCAGCAACATCAATCTTTAAACTATGCATGTAAAATAAAGGCACTACAAAAGGTTTGTTATAGCGTTGGCACAGAAGGTTTTTTTTCGGTCAAGTTTTTTTATTTTCAAGCCAGTGTTGGGTCAAAATGGACCATCCCAACTGTTAAATTAAATGAACCCAGAAGATGTTTATATTTTACCCAACAATGGGTTAAACCAACCCAACATGGATAATTTGTAACTTAACTGTTGGATTTGTCCATATTTTAGCCAACACAGGGCTAACATAACCCAACATTTTTAGAGTGTAGGTTTTTCAAACAGTCAGTAGGACTTTGATAGCAATATAGCATTTAGAGGGTTGGGTGTTCTGGGACGTGGATAAGATACACATACTTGCCAAATGTAAAACTCAAATCCAATGTAATGCTATGTACACACCGCACGATTTTAGCCCATATTCCATTTGACAACAGATTTGTAAAAATTGTAGAGAAAAATGCCTGAAATCAGAGTAAATTGGCGCTTATTCATGCGAGGGACAATTGCGCGGTGTGCATTATCAAAGACACAATCTGAGACAATAGCTGATGCGGCACGGACGCACGCCTGTGAGATAGTTTGCATGCTAAATAAATCTTTGGACCTGTCTGTGACTCATAATCCTGCACGGTGAAATGTTTTGACTGAAAATTACATTTCCAATGACCTAAAGTCTTTGAAGGTGCAAAATAATGGACCAGGGGAAAGGTCTGCCGAACACTTGCTGTCTGTGTCACCGCATCCACTGAACACTCCATCGGCACACATGCAAAGGAAGATATATAATGTCTCACAAGTGTTTTTACGTTATTTCTTGTATTCATTCACACTATGCGGGTATCGACAATAACTGTTATTTGAAAAACCTGTTGTTATCGATATTGCATTAATGCCTCAGATATCATAATATTGTAAACAATACAGCAACACTTAAAACTTTGCTGTAAGAGCCAAACTCTCCCTCTCTTTCCGCCTCTCTACATTTGTATTCTAAGAGCGATTCATTGATCAAATAAAGGACAAAAACACAATTTGAAATGAATTAACATTTTTAATCGTGTTTTGAAAATCTTTTATCGTGACAGCCCAACTTCCAGAGTGTTAGGTTGTGCAACATGGCTTATTGTCTTGAAAGACTTGTCTGGGATTTTTTTCAATTGAAAATTGTGTAATGTCTGACCCCTGTGGCTGTGGTAACAATGTAATGTCATGTGATCAAAACCGGAAACTAAATCCTAGATAGTATCAGATTGCCATGTATCGCGAGAAGATCAGTGTCCCGAAAACTTCAAAATTAGTGTATTGTGTCCCCGTCACAAATTGCAATAGATAACATAAACTTTCCCTATTCTTCGTAAACATTTACTCAGTAACTTTTAATCAAAGTCACTGAGTGCAGCTGGGACACAATAGAGGAGATCTGGCCCTCCCGGCTGAGACTGGTTATCTCCCGAGTTTTTTTTTCTCCCCCTTTATATATCATTTGAGTTTGGGTTCCTCGCCACAGGCTTTTGATGGCTGGCTTGCTCACCGGGAGACTGCATTTATTAGATATTATTTACTAGAATATTCTTTCTTGTTCTATAAACACCATGCGCTGTGCTGTGTTTTACATTTTTTGTGTTTTTCTCCTGTAAAGCGGCTTTGGACACATTTTGAAAAGCGGCATATAAATAACATTTAATTTAATTGAATGGAATAAAAGCACCTTCCAGAGACATAAACCTAATAAAAATAAGTCAGAACCATGCCTACCTGTGACAACAGTTGCAGTGACAGGCTGGCTCCTGCCCTGGTCTTTCAATGCCACCAGATTGATGGTGTATTCCTCCCCAGGCTTCAGTCCTGTTTGGTGGAAGGATGTGATGGTGCTGGGTAGCTGTGCTGTCATCCCTCCATCGTTGTCCTGTCACATACACGCAGATTAGTACAAACCCATGCGAAAATATCAATCTCAGTATCTATAATACCGAACGCCTTCATTCACGCAGCTACAAACAGCGTTTAGCCTAAATCAACAGAGATTGTTTTCAGCGGGCAGTTGCCTGTGTGAAAAAGATGCTTAGATGCATTTTGCCAGATGTTTGATGTATTAAATGAGAGTCCGTTTTTTTACTGGTCGGCTTAGCGGAGCTTTACGAGTATGATGCGGCAGCCCTCGAGACATCACCTGACCTTCTCTTGAATACTTACGAAATCAAGCAACATAGAGTATTGAGGGTTTTTAGGGGTAAGCTCAATTTCTGGCTCTTCTAAAAAGCCTCTTTGTGCAGTTTTCTTTTGTTCTTTTCCCATCGACTCACTTGTCCCTGCCATCACATCCATTACGATATTGTAGAGAATCGGAATGGCTCTTATGCTTTTTAGTATTAAATCCACAGAGGCTGAGACTTCCACTTCTAATATGATTTCCCCTGTGGCACGGCGTGGTTTGCTCTCGTTCTCTGTGCTCTTAGCAGACTCTCTCAACCAGGAAAGACTGAAGTGCCCGATGACCTCGCCGCCCCTCCTTTTTTACATTCACTTTGCATCCCTCCAAAGAAACATCTGCATTTGTATACAAAGTCTTTCTGAAAATCAGGCTTTCGTATCCTCAGCACAGGTGAGACGAAGAGAGAGTTGAAGAGCGCTTAGAAACAAAATGTATTTTGAAACACTTCTACTTAGAAAGGATAAAAATTTGGAATCTACTAAACATGTACGACCCAAAAGAAGATATTTTGAGAAATGTCTGTGGTTTTGTGTCCAAACAATGGAAGTCAATACAGGGCAGTGTTGGGTTCACGACATTCTTCAAAATATCTCCTTCCTTGTTCTGCAGAAGAAGCTTTAAAATGAAATGTGGCTGAAAAAAAAGAAAGATTTTTCTCAATTTGGCGTGAACCAGCCCTTTAAATGTACAGTTATTACTGCATCAGTCTCTCAGACTTGCATGTACATCTAATCTTCCGCAGGCGGGATGAATACCATTAAGCAAACCCCATAATCCCCCCTTTTCAGTTTCTATTAACAGCTGTACAATACGATTCTCGTATCCTCGTTCTTCTTGGCAGATGAGAACATTATGCTTATAGACTCGAAGGCTGGTTCTAATAGTAACAATAGCAACAAAAGAAATACCTCAGGGGCTGTGATGGGTGTTTATTATTATATGTAGGGGGAGAGATGCTTCACCTCAATGTGACATGACAGGTAAGCCGCACAGAAGACATGCTGCTTTGCATAAAGCGATGCATCCCACCGCTGTCTCCTAATGAGACACGGACTACAAGCTCTGTATATTGTGTGCAAAGAGGAGCTGGACATTTTTTGTCTTGTTTCTGGGAAAAGATAACATGTACATGGTGAGAATGTTTTGTCCAGATGGAGCATTTCAGAGGGGATTTGCGGGAAGATTTCTTGCCTGGATGTAGCGTGTGTATCTGTCATGGTGTAAAATTCTCTTTCATACATGGACACTTTGAAATGGAGGCACCTGGCAGACATTTAAAGCTTTGGCTTCAATTTAATTTGTCTGTCAAAACGTTACATTTAGATGCCCTGTCAGTTGCCGTGAATGTTGAATATTCTGGATGCTGAAGCTCCAAATGCTTAAGAGATTCCAGCCCCTTTGTGTTGTTGTGCCAGGAGCTGCGGCAGGGGCAAATTCAATTGAAGTGTGACCTACTAAAGAAAGCCTTACCTTGGGAATGAAGCTTATTTCCCAACCATCAAACAAGTAGTCTAAGGGTTGCCACTGAACCTCCACGGATGTCTCGGTGATGGATTTGAAGAATAAACCGTCTGGATTCGAGAGATCTAAAAGGTAGAGATTGATGCATTATTGGCCTTCATCCTGCGTGTGTTCAATAAATCCACATTTTCTCAGAAACTAAGACAGATCTTTGCTTACTTTGCTTTCCTAAAAAAGAAAGAAAAACGATACAGTGAGACGGATGATGCAAAGTTGTGTACTTTGCGGACATATTTTCTGGTTACATTTTTTTCTAAATGTAACTATACTTTTAAATAAATATCTTGTATACTTAATGCATACTGCATACTTTGACTATTTAACTGCACTATCCACACATCCATACTTGCATACTTTGACTATGTTTTGACTTCACTGTCTGTCCATCCATCCTACATCCTTACTTACTTTGACAATTTTTTAACTCCAGTATCCATCAGTCCATCCATCCTAAATACTTTGGGTGCTTCTCGATATGCCTCCTCATTTCCTCGCTTCTTCGTCCTCCATCCTATGACCCGGAAACCGATCGAGCACAGTCATCTTTAAGGACGTCTCAATTCTCTTATCGCACTGGGAGGAGGCGAGGATCGAGGAGGCTTTCTGAGGAGTCATGAGCGAGGATACACATGTGTTTCCTTTGCGGAAGTATTTTATCAGCTAAACATGACGCGCGTATTATTCTCCTCCCCCTGCACATCTTCATATCTTTAGATAATATTCAAACATGCACACATTTGATAATTACGCTTTTTTTTAAATGTATACCTATTTCAGACAGTATAAGTAATATTCATTTAGTTTATATATTATTATAGTTAATATTTTTGTATAACATACATTTTACATACCTTATATACATTTTCTGAGCACTTTTAAGCATGCTTTTAACTAATGTTATTGTAGTATGGATTAAGAAATATGCCTAAAGTATGTGTTTAACTTTATTTTTATTTATTTTCAATGTGCAATGTGTACAGTCATCATAATTGACGACTGCTATGAAGTGATAGGGAGCGATTTCACTTCTTTCAATTTCTTCATCCTCGCTTCTTTTCCTTGTTCCCTTCCCTCGCATCCTGAAGGGGTGGAGCTAACAAAATTTCAAATGCTGTTAGATCATTAATGATAATCTTAAATCTATAATTTACTTTATTAGTTTTATTAAGTTTATTTATTTTTTATTCAGCCTTGTCGTGAAAGCACTGTCGAGCTTGTGCAGAAGCAGCAGCTTTTGCCAGAGGGGAACTGGAATCCCCTGGTTGGGCCTGGGTTCTCCTGAGGTTTTTTTCTCGATTGGAGTTTTGGGTTCCTCGCCACATTTTGCATACTTTTTTGCACTGGCCGAGGGGGCTGCTTTAGATTTGAAATTTTTACATAATTTTTATGTAACATTTTTACAAAAAGTTTTACATAATTAATATGGCACATAGGAATTTATCCTTTATCTTAAATGTGTGCTTTCACTGTGCGTCTGAGCGTGCGTATCTGTCTGTCTGTGTGTGAGTGTGTGTTTGTGCATACTTGTGTGTGTCCGTCCGTGTGTGTCTGTGTATGCCGATGTGTTTAGTATATGTGCATATTTTGTGTGTGGCGCGTTTGTATGTGGGTTTGTCTTTCTTCTGTGTTTTCACCTTTTTCTTGTTTTTACAGGTATATAACTTTAGTTGATTTGCTTAAAGTCAATATGTTTCTTGTGCAGCTGCTTTGTCACAATGAAAATTGTAAAAAGCGATATATAAATAAAGTTGAGTTTAGTTAAGACGCGAGGAAAGGAAGCGAGGAAAAGAAACGAGGATGCACCAATAAGAATTGAGAAGCACCCAGTGATTATTTTTTACTGCACATGTCTGTCTGTCTATCCTACATACTTGCATACTTTGACTATTTTTTAACTCCAGTATCCATTAATCCATCCATCATAAATACTTTAACTGCACTGTCTGTCTGTCCGTCCATCCGTCCATCCTACATACTTGCATACTTTGACTATTTTTTAGCTGCACTATGTAGTGACTGGATCATTGTTTCTAAAGATGATAGCAGACCTGGGTCCATGGGATCTGGTTTTGCGTTTTGAACTCGCACCGATAGTGTGATAACCATTTGGTTACTCTGTAGGACATTTACGACTCCTTAGCTTCAAAGCATTGCTTTTAAGTCTCTGTCTCACCTCTTACTTAACATCTGAGGCTAAGCAGAGAAACTTCTCTAACAAATAGGAACTAATGTGATTTAAACTATCATTTTCTGTAAATGTATCTAAATGTCTAGGTTGTGTGTTGGCGCTCATGCCATTATAAATACTCTGTAACTGTTAGATATGCAAGTTTTGATTGAGGGTTCATTTGATGTATTCATACGTTGGGATGATTCACAGCTCAAAGACTTGCATGTTTCATATGTAACTACACATCTCTGAATTCCCTATATGATGAGCTATGTTATAAAAACATAGCACACATCATACTATGTCCATAACTAAGTTTAGGTATTAAATGCAAACTGACCATACTGTCAGAGCCATGCAAATGAGGCGCCATGAGAACAAAGGAACTTTCTCTAGCACAGTTATCACTTTCACGTCATTGGCCCACAGACCATCTGAGGGCAGGGCAGGTATGTATTTAAAACACCATCACCGAACCATACTTGGCTTTTTACCTTTTTGGAATTAAAAGGGAAAGAAAGAGGACGAGAAGGGCACTCCAACGGACACCCCCCGCTTGGGGTTCCCCTCTGGGGAGTCCATTTAGGCCATGGAACTTTGGACTAGGAACCCAAACTCAGCGTTTCAACAGGACTGCATTCTGAAACCATTCAAGATTTCCATCCACGCGCATACGGATAGTGGTCCAACAACGAGATTGCAAGTATCCGTTTCTAAATATAGATTAGCTGCGTTAAGACAAGCCTCTTTGTTAAAGATGATTTTATTGGTTTTCAGACAGGTTTTCCCTGCCTCGCGGCCATGCCCTCTCACTCTCTCTCTCTCTCTCTCTCTCTCTCTGCGCATTCTAGCGCGTTTGTGTTTCATGTATTTGTTTGTCATCATTATGTTTACCATGTAGAGTAGAGTTTAATAAAAACCCATAAAGGCATTTGTGATTGGTTCTCTTTGTTCACGCTCACAAACTTGGTCACTTAAACTTTGTTTTGATCTATGCTACCGCTGCTCTTAATTCTGTTTGGTAAAGTCACGTTACTTATGGTCATGAGATAACATTAGTGTATAAATCATTGATGCATTTGCTGGACGAATACATATAGGATTTTATTCACTATTGCTAATCAGAATTGTAAAATATGTAGGTGTAATGACGATTATGATACATATTTTCCCTTTGAGCTAAACTAATTCCTTGACTGAAATTGACGTTTTAAATAACTAATTTCATATATGTTTGATCTTGATAGATCTGGTGGAGAATAATATTTGGGGAGTTTAACTCATCCCTATTTTAACATGCAGCTTAAAATCGCTACAACTATCCATCCATCTAGCCATCCATCCACTCATTTTCATTAAGAAATCTTTGTAAAACATGCAAACATAATTCAATTCACCGCCATAGTACTGCATATTTACTCTCTAAAAATGTCCAATAATTTTCAATAATACTTTCACATAATACTTCAACTTTGCTAGATAAATTGTTTAAAATGCATTTCAAAGGCTCACGCAGTTGAATGAACCACAATCACAGTACCTGACAGAAGCCAACCTCACACAGCAATTCCTTTCATTTTCATTAAATTCAGATTATCGTTATTTCCTCTACCTGCACAAATGCTTGAAACAGAAGGATAGTCAATGGTACTTTGTGGTAATTATGTTGCAAGATGCCCAATTGGCATTTCACAAATAATGGACGATTAGTTAGGATGTGTTCTATTCTGGTCGGACGCATACAGCTTACGGCTGACAGACAGTGAGTGTATATGAAAGCCCCTCTAGCATTTTGCCAATCTGGCACTGCTACCCAGCAGGTGGTAGGTGTCTAATCATATCCTGTTGGCAAAGACAGCCAGTTGCTCATCTAGAGAAGCGATATGAAAAATGAGAAGTCAGCATATTGCTGAATCTCTCAAGCAACTTTATCAACCCAGTGTTGCATTTGTGTAAAGCTGCACCTACAGTACAATGAAACAGTCGATTCAGATATCTGTGCCAAGTGTTCAGACAATCTCTTGAAAAGAACATAATCTGATGCTGACTTGAATAAAAGAGATCTCGACAGAGAAATGCACTCACAGGTGGAGACTATGGTGTTCATAGGGGCGCTGATGATGTTGTCAATGACAGCGTACACGTTGATGTTGTACTCCAGGCCCGGCTCCAACCCTTTGATGGTGGTGTTGGTAACGTTTCCTGGGACTCTGATCTCCAGTTGGACTCCACCAGGGGTTGTGGGGACATACGTGATGAGAAAGTCGGTGAGGATCATAGACCCCTCCCACTCCAGATCAACCGTGTTCTCTGACACCCCTCGAACTCGCAGATTCATAGGAGGTATCACTGTGTAACAAGATAAATCGAGAGCACGTCACATTAATATGAAAAGATTATCAAATAGATCAGTTTAAAAGACATAAATATTGTGATTCAGATTTTTATGTACTCAAACAAAGCATTTTTCAGAACGGAAGGGTGCTAAAACCAAAACACTTGTTCTTGGAGGGTTTATTTTTATTATTTGTGATATTGCCATCATTATTCAGAATATCTTATAAGTATAAGCTTTTAACGTAAATTGGGGATTTCTTTGTATCCATCATGACATGCAATGCAACATCTCTGCCCCGGACAACAAAAATGAAATTCCCGTTTTGTGTTTTATTTGTATCATGCCCAAATTCTACTGTGTTTGAAAGAGGTCATTTAATATTCACAACATTGAACGTGCCTTATTAAATATACTGTATAAAATAATTCGAGTAGGAGTAATTTTGGTTGGTTACGGCGCCACCAGCTGGCTGGGTACCAGTGAAATATATTTTTTGATTTGCAATTTATTAATAGAATTTTCATATTTTACTGCATCCAGGAAATGTTGCAAATGAAACTACAATTATTTTATACATACTTGGCATCATTAGGAATGTCTTAAAAAAGACATTGATTTTTTCTGATTTATACGAAGTGTGTTTTAATAAATACATATTGTGAGATTATTTAAGAACATACTGAAGTAATTTTACAGTAGACTCATAATTGTGGTTATTTTTTTATTGACTGGAGATCTCGAGCTGGGATAAAAATGATAAAGCAAGATTTTCGATAAAGAGAAATATGGAGCCAAAATTGATCCAAGACAGCAATACTTCACTATTGTGCATTATGTATGAGATGCACTAATTCTTAACGTCCTATAATATGAAAAAACACTTCAATCCCACTACTAATTCAATCAAAATGCTGAAATACATTTTTGAATCTGATTGAATCTTATTTTAAATCACATACAACTGTGCCATAACAATATGCAACAACAAAAGGATTCATCCAGTCTAGTAAAATCTGACATTGAGGCTTCTGTGTAAACTAAATTTAAAGACGTTGGAAAACATACTTGCTCTTGTTAAAGAGTTTGGAGAATCCCATCCAGAATACCCATGAGACTAAGAAACAACCCGGGTCACCAGAACACATGAGACTTTTGTGTGATAGTGGGCTCATAGGACTGGCTCTAAGTGGCCCCTAGGGAACCACTGAGGACTTGAGGAAGCAATTCAGCTCCTTCCACACGAACGGGACAGATTGGCCTTCCTTCTGCTCCGCCTCAACCACAGACCTCTCAAAGTAGAGAAAAATGTCCCAAGGTGCTCACTTAGCAGAATTTATCACTTCAGCATCTGTGCCTTTTCTCAGTACGTTTTTAGCTTCCCTTTCATTTTTAAGGAGCAGGAATGCAGAAAGAAGGGGCGGTACATAGCGCCTAAAGGGAAGAATCAATCAAATGCCTCATTATTCATGATTTCTTCCAGGAAATGTCACTCAAAGATAATGGCAAGTCAAACTTGAGTGCTGACAGATTTCACCCAATTCAATTCAAGATTTGACCTAAAAATGATATTGTAAATGGTCAATTATTCCATTACTGATGACAATTTCTGACATGTGTTTTTCAGTAAAGGTAATTTATCTACTGCTATCAATTATTATTCTAATTTATAGCTCATTTGTATACACAGAAATTGGAGATATTCTGGAAAATACGCAACTTAAATTTGTTTAAATGATACACAGACATTTAAAAAATATATAATTTAATATAAAACAGGCGCAGAAGATTAATAGTAGAAATGACTTCTCTTATAGTTCTCTACTTAACAGAGTTATTATAGTTTTGATTTTAGTTTTATTAACATTTTAAAGAAGCTTTTATTTTTAGATAATTATTTTTATTTTTAATTTTAAGTTTTAACAATTTTGGTATATGCTTTTGTCTTTTTTATAATTAAATATATTTTTTATGTTGCTATATAATATTTATTCATTTCATATTATTGCCATTTTATTTAAGTTTTTGTTTATTATTATAATTTTAGTGCTTTAAATTTAAGGTAATCCCTTAATATTAAGGTCAATATTTTATTTGATTTCAATTGACAGTTTTCTAAAATACAAAATAACCTTCCTACTTATAGTTCAGTATTGCACAACATCACTTCCCATTCGATCCAAAGTCTGTTAGGGAAGTGCCATCTTTGCAACAGTTAGGGCAGTTATTACGTAATTCAAACAAGACGTGAATGGGAATACTGATTTCTACGATCGCCGGGTAAAATCACCATTAAACAACATATTTAAAAACAGCGTTTAAAAATGACGTAAAAAAATGACCATAACTTTTGTTTCCTACGATCAAATTGCACTTAAAAACATTATTTTTCATGTTGCTTTAGATACTACGCATGTACAAAGCTTCGTAAGGGCTTCCATATAGAGCGTTGCATCACTCCCCAATTATATAAATGGCAGTGACGTATCTTGTTAATATTCATATCTTTGTTCAGGCTAGTCAAAAACATTTTCCAATGCATACTCAATTCATTTTCTGTTTGATACGTGTACTCAGATCAACAGAGGAATTTATATTGCTATGATTGAGCTTGTATGAATCGTAGGATCGTATAAAGGAACGTGACAGTTAACTAAAAGGCTTCATTTCTGCAATTTTCTTGTATGTTTAGTTATTTGATTAAATTAGAGTATTTAAAAAGAAAACTGCACTGTATATGTAAAAACTTTCCAGTAGCTGAGGTGGTAGAGCTGGGCGCTAGCAACGCCAAGGTCGTGGGTTCAACTTCCAGCGGGTGTACATTTACAACTAAAAAAATGTGCAATATACCTTGAATCCACTGGAAGTCACTTTAGATAAAAGCGCCTGCCACATGTAAATGTTCAACTTCATATCGGCAATATAAGCTATTAAGAAGACATCGTATGAATATTTGCTGAATAGAAGAACGAAGCACATAATATCGCTCGTCCGCGAAAGACATTTCAAACAATTTTCCAATATAAGCTATTAAAACATTTTGAAAATGAAACTTCTCGGCCGGTTCCATTTCCCTGTCTTCCCGTTTATTTTTTCCATCACTACCTGTTTGCGAAACGCGTTTTTCTCATGATTTCGTTGGCCTAATGAAACGAGAAAATAGGATAGAGTAACTGAAAGAAAAGTCCTATCCTAATTCATTCCCTTGATAGTATAAAGACCAAAGAGAACAGAGAATCTTCAGTAGCTGTGTAGTGAGTAATAATTGAGAATCATCTCGCCGTATATTTTCACCTCTTGCACACACCACCCAACTATTTTCTCCTAATTGCAATGAAATAAGCAATTTTGCCTCCAATCGGTCTTGCAGAAAATGAGAGCGAGAGAAGTGAGTTGGTAATATGATTTTCCCTTCCCGCTCATGAGATGACAGCTATCTTGAGCGATGTGGGGTTTCTCCAGCCTTTTCTGTGAACTAGCTGTGAACCTGGGTAAGCGTGATGGAAAAATGGCTTCGGCCTGGTTAATATGGCACATCTTCCCCAGTGAATGTGACTTTTGACAAATGAATGGTGTTACGCTGAGAGCTGTCACCAATTTTACAGCCCGACTGAAGGAGTGGGGGGTCTACTGTGGGGTTTAGCATCTGTTGTGTGTGCCGGAAATCGGGGAAATGTTTCCATGTCTTCTTTTCAGGCGAGGATTTGTTTCTTAAAAAACATATATCTGCCTCAGAGTTTGTACAATAAGACAGTTTGTTTATCTGCTTTTGGCCAAAATCCTTTATGATAATCTGTTATCAAAAATGGTTCCTCATTGTTTTTCTGTGATGAATTTAAAACGCTTACAGAACGTTTAAAGAATGCAATCTTTTATAGAAATGTTGAATATTATTTATAATGAGTAATTGACAAAAAATCGGACGCTAAATTACATAACTATTTAGTATATAAAAAATCAACCCGTATAAAGAAATTGATGGTTGACAAATAAATCCTACCTTATTGTCAACTATCAAATAAAGCCATTATTTATATCATTAAAATACAGTAGTGGCCAAAAGTGATTTATGGATGGGGAACATATTTGGGGAGTAACCGATTACATGTGACGGGGTTTTAAGTAACCAGGATACACAAATGTGGTATCTATAATCCATTACAGTTTCATCAAATAAAAATAAAAAATCAGATTACAGTTACAATAAGTAAAAAGTTACATTATTATCAGGGTTACAGTTGTTTCAAAACTTTTTAAAATGTGGAATTGTAAGGTGTTTTTGTTGCTTCGCATAAACAATTTCATATAGCATAAACGCTTCTCTGCTTGTTTTATGTAGACACCCTATTTAAAAATTGCCGTTTATAATGTATTGTGGTAACTGACATTAATAGTCATGATTACAATACCAAAGTGTTTAATTTTAATCTTGCAGCCCTCTTTAATAACTTCTTGTCTTTTATATCTATTTCATTTGATTTTCTGCTTTGAGCCACCTCAAGAGAATTCTGATGCTGCCTTATATTCTGTGTGAATGAAAAGACTTCATTTAATTTATACATAATCCAAGTAATCCAAAAGCATCGGACTAATATATTGTGATACTTGGAATATATAACTGATTACATTTTTTATTAAGTAATTTGTAACTGTCCCGGAATACATTTTTAAAGAAACCCTCTCAACCATGATGGGGAATATGTTAAACAAAATGAGGCTCTAATGCACTTTCAGGTTCAAACAAATTATAAGAAATGTGGTACAAAATGGAAAAAAGTTATTCGGCAAAACAGGCAACTATAACAGATCAATGTTGGTTTTTTATTTGAATACGCAAAGGAAATAATGCTTGCATTATCCGTATTTTTGTCACCCTGTTTAATGCAAATTTTTTATTATCGCATAAGAAATGAGTGATGGAAACACTGAAAAACAGTTGAAAAAGTCCCACAATTCACACAAAAGTTTTTTTTGCCAGATTACATGGTTTTTGACTAGTGTGGTAAACAGTTAATGCAAAATTAAGATGCGATGGAAACACATGTACAGATCTGACGTCTGACGCAGTGAACAATAAAACCTGACTAATCAGTTATTTCAGCAATTTTTTTCTTTGTTACAGTTACAGCTGAGTTACAGTTAATCATTACATTTGGCGACTACTATATAGGTTTTTGTGTGTCCAATAAATGCTCTAGGGCTTTGGTTCTCAACAGGGGGGACCCAGCTGACTTCCAAGGGAGCCTCAGGATGACCAATAATAATTTCTTTAACCAAATGTGACCTTAGACAATAAAACCAGTCTAATGGGTCAATTTTTCAAAATTGAGATCTTTACATCATCTGAAAGCTGATCAAATATGCTTTCTATTGATTTTTAGAATAGGACAATATGTGGCTCAAAATACAATCGTTTAAAACTCAGGAATCTGAGAGTGCAAAAATATCAAAATATTATGAAAATGGCCTCGAAGTTGTTAACCAGTGGGACTGCGGCAGGCCATCCACATGGAACATGATCTTTACTTAATATCCTAATAATTTTGGGCATAAAAGAAAAATCGATCATTTTAACCCATACAATGTATTTTTGTCTTTTACTAAAAATGTTTCCGTGGTACTAAAGACTGGTTTTCTGATCCAGGGTCACAAATGAGCATAGAATTACATTTAAAACCAAGATATTTCTTGTTATTTGTTCATTTTTACATTGAATAAACACTCTTCCAGTTAAAGCAACACTATAGAACTATTGCTCAGTGCTCCCCGTGTGGTTGATAAGTGCAATTGTCTGTTACCAGATTCGTAAATAATGTCAATGTATAAGTTTTCCTGTGGGCAACGCAATACACGTGAATTTATTTACTAAGCTGATTAAACTGACAAATGCAGCTACGTTGCTTGAAAACCACGTGGCTCTCATCCGCAGGCAGGGGATGGGCGGAGCTGTTTTTACTGACCCGAAAACTTACAAAGAGTGTGCTTGTAGCCACTATAAGGCTGCTCAGGTAGCAGCGACAGTAGAATTTGTCCGGTTAAGAGTTGTTCTACCACTGAAATAAATCTAGAGACATTATTTCAGGGTCGAAAAACTACAAAGTGTTGCTTTAATGTCAAACTCTGAAATATTTCATTGGGTAGAAATCTTGAGTTTGTGTGAGCGGGAGGGGGGCTTTTGAATATTGTTGAATATGAGGCCTTGAAGTAAGAACGGTTAAAAATCCCTGCTCTATAGGGTCACAGTATCAATAGCATTTACTGACATCTAGCGTCAAAAAAATACACACTTTCAGCTTTAAGTAGCTTGTAGCTTGAAAAGAAGGAGTTTCAGAGAAGCTTCCCCAACTCTCCACTTCTCTTGATAACTGTAACTTGTGTTTTGCTCTTTTACTGCTTTTCTCCTAACATAATGCAGGACAAAAAATGCACCTCACATCCTCACGGCACAATTATACGTGCTAAACACCGACCTGATGCGCAGTCATCTCCCGTGTATCCCTCCTGACAGGAACAGAAGCCGTCCTTGCACACCCCTCTCTGGCTGCAGTTATTGGCACAGAAGATGAGCGAACAGTCCTCCCCCAGAAAACCCGGACGGCACTGGCAGCTTCCGTTCACGCAGGTTCCCTGATCGGAGCAGTCGTTCAGGCACCTGCTTTGCGAGCAGTCCTCGCCGGCATAGGCTTCTTCACAAACACACTCGCCGTCGATGCACAACCCCCTGTCGGAGCAGTCGCTCGGACATCTGGGTTCCGAACAGTTCTCACCGCCGAAGTTACGGTCACACACGCACTCCCCTTCTATGCAGATGCCCTGGCCGGAGCAGTCGTCTGGACAGCGGGATTCTGAGCAGTTCTTGCCCGTCCAGCCTTCTTCACACACACATCCACAGATCTCCATGCTGAAGGTGCCGTGACCCCCACATTGTGGGACATAATCCAAGCGACCTGAGAGGGAAGAGATATTTTTGACACTGTGAAATTTGAACAAATTTATAAATATAATAGCTGTTAAGTATGCGGTATAAAACCTCTCAATTGCGAGACAATATTTGCCTCATTTAACAATATCAAAGACAGAGATGCATTCATGTGAATATTCTTTAACTGAATCAATTGACTGAAATAAAAATCGGCATATTCGTAGAAAATTGGCTTTTAATGACCCTTAGGTTAAATTAAACCATCAAAATATAAGGTAGATATAGCCTATGAGGTATTTGACAAAGTTATCTGGCAAAAGCGGAAGGCTACAGCAAATCAGGGAATATGCATTTTATTTTAATACGCATTGAAATACAGCATGCACAGAAAAAATATTTGTGCTACATTGGATCTGTAATATATTATTTAATTTATTTATCTTTCTTTTTCAATAACTGCAGTCATTCTCTAGGGGCCTTGACACAACAAACTTTGTGCATGTGTTCTGTAATGTTTCGCCAAGTGTCCTTAAGTTATTTCACCCCAAAATTAAAATTCTCTAATCATTTTCTCTTAACATTTCTTAACTGTCTAAATTACTTTGTTCTGAGAAGAAATATATTCTGAAGATTGTTAGCAATTTTCACTTCTGTGAAATCATTGACTGCCTAGTAGGAAAATGAAATGGTAGTCAAAGGTGCTCCAGAACAGTTTGTGATCCTAAATTCATAGTAAAACCATACAATGTATAGTATAATGCAATGTAAGTCGCTCTGGATTAAAGCGTCTGCCAAAATGCATTAAATGTTAATGAAATCTGAAGTCACCCTTTGACTAGAATAAGCAAAACCGTCCATTAGGCATTTTATCATTCAGCTTCCTCATGTATTAATCTGGGAAGCTTTTTAAAAAGTACTGAAGGAAGTTCCTTCTTTTATGATCTATTAATGGTTTTATTCATTTTTTTGGTCCAAGTCTCCAAGTCCAATTTTTTTTAATTCTAACTAAAGTGATACGTTGGCACAATTATATTTTTATCTACAAAAGTAGTAACATACAGCTTCAGATTAAAAGATTTTTAAGATCATGAGAAGCATTTTTGTCAAGTAATTCCAAGAACATTTTAATGTAACGTGATGTAGGCCGACATTTTTTACTTTCCTTTGGAGTGTTTCCACATTCAGTGTCTTCATTCAAAACAAACCAAAAAATTGTATAAACTTAACTAGATTCTGTGCAGAAACAGAATGTAATTTAATGATGCAATGTTTGATGAAATTAAAACAAACTTCCCATTCTAAATATCTGGGTCATTTTTGGTCAAAAATTCTTTCATCATTTACTCACACTCAAGTTGTTACAAACCTGCATTTTCATTCTTTATTATTGATCAGTTTATAATCAACAATAAAAATACAAACCAGTTATTTAAGAGTTGTTACTGCTTCATAAGATCTTTAAAAATTGTTAATATATTGTTAACAAACTATTTCAATGTACATTTATACATTATACTATCAGTGTTGGGTGTAACTAGTTACTAAGTAATTAGTTACTGTAATTTAATTACTTTTGCCTTGGAACAAGTAAAGTAAGAGATTACTTTTTTTCTTTAATTTAATGACAGCTACTTCTGATTGTAATATATTCAATAGTGTAAATGACATGTAAATTATAAGTCTAACTTTAAAATGTATGCTTTAATGTACCCCAAATGTTCTCACATGTATACTTTGGTCAGTTAATAATAATAATTTATGTAGTGTTTATTATTTGAGTATTTATTTGAATGAATTAAATAAGCTGTGTCATGTCTATCCCTGAATCAATTCTAATGAAGGTTGATGTAGGATATTGAAAGTAATAACTAATAAGTAATTAAATACTTTTTCGAGAGAGTCATTTGTACAGTAATCTAATTGCACAATTGAATATGTAATATGTAACTAGTAATTTAATACTTTTCAGGGTGACTTACCCAACACTGTATATTATGTAGTAATATAGTAATAGTTTCTCAGTGTCTTAATAAATGAATGAATTTATTAACACATAATCCCACTGCAAATTCTTGACACAAAACAGTGTGATACACTCCTGTAATCCAGTGCTGGCACTGGTAAACTGGAATAAATAATATGACTCATTCAAGTAGTTATAAAACATGTAAAACCAGTCAGTTTGAAATGAAGAATTTATTTGAATTTTAATAAGTATAAAAAGTTGCCAAAATTACATATAAAATCTTTGGCAACTTTTTATTTACTTTCACTCAGCCATGAAACTGAAATATATAACTTTCTTGCTATACCAAAGTATTTATCTTATGTTCTTAATTTTCTTACTTTTTATTAGTTTTCTTACTAATTTTGTTGACTTCTTGCCTATTTTATTTATCTTTACGGTGACACTGCAGTATAGCGACCAATTCTCACTATTAACCATGCCCATTATTAGCATATTGACTGTTTATTAGTACTTTATTAGCAAATATTCTGCATGACCATATTTTGCATCCATAATCCTACCCAATACCTAAACCTAAATACCTAAACCTTGTAAAACCTGCACAAAGCATAAATTGTCCTCACTTGAGTCTCACCTGGACTAAACTGACAACTACTAAATGTATTATAACTACATAAGTACTTAAGTCGTAAAGCATTTTTTAGCACACATTCATCATACTAACACACTAAATAACGGTTATATCTTGCTACATCATAAGATGAATAACTGTACATTGAACTAATTATTTAATCATTTATTAAGCACTTTCTTAAAGATCAAGCACTGACAACTCCTAAATAACTGGTTTGTATTTGTATCGTTAAAATTAGAAATGATAAACCGATTGTTAATAAAGAAATAAAATGCACTTTATGGATATACTTATGAATCATGAATAAAGCATTTATACCTGTATTGATAAACTGCTTAATGATGTCTGTTAATTGGGGAAATTATTTATAAATGATGAATTAATTGTCAACTAATGATTAACTAACGTTTAATAGCATACAGTTATTATTCTTTACCAAATTAGTTTGTTCTGTTGAACACAAAAGATGATATTTTGAAAAATGTAGGAACACAATCAGATCTCATACCCCTTTTACTGTCAGAGTGGAAAAAACAAATCCTATGGGAGTCAATAGAGCAGTCAGTTTGGTTCCTGACATTCTTCCAAATATCTTCCTTTGCGTTTATCTGAACAAAGAAATGTATGCAGGCTTGGAACAATCTGAGGGTGTGTAAATGATGACAGAACTTTCTTTTTTGGGTGAACTAACCAGTGAAAACACGTATTTCGTCATTATCGACTAAAATTAGACATAAAAAATATATGAGGCAATATCTTGCAATCTTATTAGCTCAACTGGTTTGATTCAGCAAACAAACGACCAAGGATTGCACCTGAACATTAGGCTTTACAAAGGCTGAGGTTGTAAGACCTTTCAGGAAGCAGTGCTGTAATTAATCTAGTTCACAATCTAACCTCATTTGTTTGGCTTAATATGACTCTTCTTTACTACTGCAGTGTTGCAGCTATTTTAAGCAGCCCTGGAGGGGCTCCGCTCCGCTGCCACGGTCTGCAGGTGTGAATCTACTCGAGTGCACCTTTGAGACGTTAAACAACACAACACTGCCACCATCACGCTTATCTTATCCCTAAGGGTCACTGCACAATATCTTCTACATCACTTAGCACTGCCTCCTTATTGTAACAGACAGAGGGACCGGGATGCATCCCGTGAACACTTGTTTTGTCTACACAGTACAATATGAGCCTTAAGCTGTGAAGATGTCGAGCCGCAACAAATTAAACAGAAAAAAGAAAAGATTGTATTTATATGTGTAAAATAATCTTAAACTCACCCATGACAGAGCTCTCACCACAGCAGCTGGAACTACACTGCACCCGAAGCATCGATACCTCCCTCTCCAGCATCTCTATACGGTTGGCCAACTGTTGAAAGACGGTGGTCGTGGGACAACCGCATGCCTGCTTCGGGATATTGATGCGGTGAGTAAAAGTGACCTGGCTTTCCGAGTCCACTGTGTCCTCTGTGTACTCCGTTGGCATTCTGTCACTACCGTCGGTACCTTTGCTTTCTGGGCTGGCTATCGCATCAAGGTCTACGGAGCACAGTGACTCTAGAGGTACGTTAATGTTGTACACGTGATTGAAGATCATGGGCTGGGTCTGGTTGCTAGGGAGACTCCCGTTGTCTGGAGCCTGTCGCCTCACTCTTGTGGTCCTCACTAGTTTGCTGGTGGGGTTCGGAACGGCTTGAACCCCAAAGAACAGAAGAGCCAGACTCACTATTAAGCCTTGAAACGCCATCGCGCACCCCCACATCACGGTTGAGGCGCTAGCGCGAGATCATCAACTCCTCGAGTACTGCAGACCTCTGATTAGCACTGTAGGCAAGAAAAGACAAATTGTAGATTATCAGAGAACAGGATGGTAAAAGGTCATAATAACACAGATCTGCTGTTTTGTATCGGAAAAGAATTCTCATTTGAAGGTTCTGATTTGGGAAATTTCCTTTATGGTCTTTGAGAAGTGTCGATTTAGACTACTGATTTAGTAGAGAGCTAGTCTGAAGCCTCCTGTGCTTTAAATCTTCCTTCATCCTTTATCAGCGAGAGAAGCCAGGACCAGACTGAAGTGTAAAATGACTCGTACGAATGACACCTGTGCTTTGGGCCTGCGGTCAGAGAGTAATAATCTCCACTGACATTTTCTATGTTCACTGGACTGGCAGACAACTTCCTCCTTAACAGAAAAAAATCTTTTTATCACTGCTCAGTCAACTGGACTTTAAAGTCTACTTTTGTACACTGTAACAACACCTAAAACTCTATTTTGCTAAAGTAACCTAGACACTACCGTATTTGCTGGAAACGGATTACTTTACTACAGTCAAGTGCACAGTTGCACGAAAACTAAGGGTTTTCGATATAGGCAGTGTTGGGTGTAACTAGTTACTTAGTAATTAGTTACTTTAATTTAATTACGTTTCCTGTGAAAACGTAAAGTAAGGGATTACTCTTACTTTTGATGTTATTAAACTAAATACTGTGTGTAATATATGTGTGAGCAATAGTGAAATTGACATCAAAATTCAAAGTCTAAATCCGTGCTTTAATGCATAATTCTCACATCTGTTATACTTTAGTCAGTTAATAATACTACTTTATGTAGTTTCATATTATTCATTTGAATGAATTAAATGAGCTGTTTCATGTCTATCCTTGAATCACTTCACTAATCAAGGTTGATGTAGGATATAGAAAGTAATTAGTCATGAGAAACTAAATACTTTTTGGAGAGAGTCATTTGTTCAGTAAACTAATTAAACTATTGAATATGTAATTAGTAACTAGTAATTAATTACTTTTTTAGAGTAACTTACCCAACACTGGATATTGGGTAAAGGAATCCCGAAATGAAAAACGGGATGCACGAAAAAAACCTAATAGTTCACTTAAAGAAACCTTAAGGTATAAGATAAAAAAAAGGTAAAAGATACTTATTCTACATTCGGACGACAAACGGAGGTCCTAAGGTTGACGAATGATCTGAGGCTGAGTAAATCATAACAAGATTTACATATTTCGCCGGTTCCGTTACGTGTTGAAACTTAGGACCCTATCACACCCGACGATACGCGGCGCGAGGCTAGTTTCAGCCCGAAGCAGTTCTCATTTTCTCCTCCTGCATTGCGTTGATCAAATAGGAAATATATTTGCGCTCATTTGTGCGACCCTGGGCGTGTTGGTCTAAAAAGAAGGGTGTTTTCAGGCGCATTGTTGGCACGTTGCTATTTTGATGAACTGAAAATAGACTGCATTATTTTTTGTTAAGTAAAGAACGCGTAAGTAGAAAAAGCGCCTCTGGGCAGGTCCACAATTTGCCTTCACTTTAGGAAAGCGCAGTACACAAACATGCCAAAATATAAGAATAAATGGAGTACAATGTAAAAGATGATTACTGTTGACTTAAAGATATAAATAAGGCTTGTCCTGTAGATGCCTTTCCTCTCTGGAGAAGCGCCTAGTCTTTGCTCTTGCAAAGTCATCCGTGTAAATAGCGAATCCGCCATAGTGGGAGCGCAACTAGCTCTTACAGGGAATGAGAGATGAGACACTGATTGTGTTACTGCACGTTACATATCATGTTCATTGAAGTGGAGAAAGTGCTATAATGACGATCATTTTTCAGAGATAAAATTCAAACTAATGATACGTGATTATTGAAAAAAATAGTTTGATGCGTTATTGCAGATTTAGAATGTGTCTTTTAGCTTTAGCTTTTTATTGACTTTTTAGCTTTTATTGACGCAAACTTAGGTGTCCCGTATACGGAACGGGTGACAGTAAACAGGCTACGGTTACCTGCCAAATGAAATAGTAGATATAATTGTATAGAACAATTTATCCATCCAGTCAACCATATTCTGGCATCAAATCATCCAAATCTATTTCTATATTAAAACCTATTTCAAAGAATAATGTCATTAAATTAACAAATAACTTGTTATGAGCAGCGTTATGCAGTCATATATTCCTGTCACAGTGTGTTTGTTAGGGCCGGTGGGTTTGCGCTCAGTTTAATTGTGGCATTGGAGCCTGGAGCAGGTGGCTCATTAATTCCACCTCCATCTTGCATGACTGAATGGCAAACTTCACTACTCATTCCAACACAAGTGCTCTGACATTGCACAACCAATTTGACCTCACACAAAAACGAAATAGGCAGATGAAAAATAAGGAATCCAAATTTGCCCAAAATAACATAACCCACAAATATTAGCCACAATAGACCGCATTTAAATTCAACATCTTTCTTGAAATCACAAAGCTTTCAACACTCCAACAATGGCTTCCGCAAAGTCTTTCCCCATTTTGCTTTTGTATTCAACACTTAAGATTTGAGAAATGTTCTTTCGGTCTATTGTTTTCTCTAATAGAAAAGATTACAGTGCATAGAGAGAACACAGAACTGTAGACACTGCATGGATTGCTGTATTTTTACACACGCTGTGTTCAAAAGAGATGTCAGAGCAGGTCATTCAGACGACTCTGTCTTTTTCTTGTTATAATGGGAAGTTTCTTTGACAGGAGCTCACGGCGATGCAAAGCAGCCTACAGTGGGTGACAAGAACAGAATCCCATCAGACAGCATGATGGAAAGACTCAATTAGGAAAGCTCTCAATTAGATATGACAGAGAGGACCGCAGAGCCTCGAGACTGCGCATTTTCCCAATATCCTAATTTACACCCCGACAGCATGTTTATTTTACATGGATTTCTCTTTTCTGTCACAGAATGGCTGTCCATGTATTAAAAAAACAGTCTCACAGCAAGTTCTGTATATATTACCAAGATTAATTATTTAATGTTACACTGTATCAATGTGGTAAAATGTATGACTTTTTAATGAAAATGAAAGAAACGTGAAAACAATGGGCTGCAAATACTTTATATGTACAATGCAAATATGGTACTACAAATGATACGTGATGCCACATCTCTATAATAGAAGAATATAACCAGGAAAAGAACAATTGGATCATGATTGCCTCATTTCATGTTTGATGAGCTGATGTAACATCCTGTATTACAATTGTTACAATACATAGTTTTTTGGTTTGAGATGTCTCTGATAAAGGCTGTTGTTGCTGATGATAATCATGGACTTCTTTAAGAACTGTGGTAAGCAATTGAGATAATTGTAGGCACTAAACAGAATGCTGTTTTTAAAGGAGTGATAAGGAAATTGAAAAAGTTTTCAAAAGACATTGAAAGGAGAGACAATATCCTCTCAAGGAGATTCACCTTCATTCAGAGAGGTGACATTCTCCTGTTCTTCAAAATAAAACCATCTGTGCTATTGAGATGATGACAACATAATTTCAACATTTCAAAACTATTTCTTCTCCGTCTACGGTCACGTCAGAAAACTAGCTATTAGTTAAGACTCAGTGTTCCAAAAGTAAAGGATTTCTCTAAACAATTTTATTCAGGACGCTCACAAAAAACACAAATAAATAATGGAGTTTTTCAATCCAAATTTATGCTAGTAGAGTGGTGCGGATATGACGCATTAGCATTTGTTAGCATGAGTTAGCAATTTAGCCCTTCAGGTTCCATTGCCCCAAAGTAGGTTTTCTGAATGGATTCTTGGTTAAATGAATGAAATAAGATCTGTGGTCTTTGCATGTTTTATTCTACGACATAAAACATACCAGTAATAACGAACTTGTAATTTTTTAAAAGTTTAAAACGTCTAAAAAACAGCAGGTACTAACAAGTTGCTAAATGCGACTACAAATATTGTCAAGAACGTTAAATGTCATCACACATAGAAATCTCACCAATAATTCAACATTGGCACAAATCTCCAAAAATGTTGATAGGGATCAATATACGGTGCTTTCCTGTAGCTCAGTGGTTAGAGCATGGTACTAGCAAAGCCACAATTATTGGTTCGAACCCAGGGATTGCACATACTCAAAAACAAATGTTTAATACAATGTCGCTTTGGCAAAAAGTTACCTCATTTTTTATAAAGTTTGAAAGAGTTGTTTTGGTCACAGTTTATTTTAAGGTCCAATTCTCTGTATTAATAAACCATTACCTATGACTTTTGCCTCACTAAATTACACATTTTTTGCTTATTAATAGCTAGTAAGGTAGTTGTTAGGTTTAGGCATTAGGTAAGTAGAATATAGTCATGTTGAATATGTGCTTTATAAGTACTAATAAACAGCCAATATTCTAAAACTAGGCTTTAGCGTAAGTTTTTCCGTTGTTTTCTAGCATGAGTTAACGTTTTAGCACTCCAGGTTCCATTGCTCCAAAGTAAGTTTACTAGTTTTTGGTTAAATCCCTGAAATAAGATCTGGGTTCATCAAAAACTTTTCATGTTTTCCTCTACGACATAAAACACACTAGTAATTACTCACTTGTTATTCTTTAAAACTTTTACACGTCTGAAAAACAGAAGTTTGCAAACAAGTTGCTAAATGCAACTACAAATATTGTCGGGAACGTTAAATGAAATGGTTAAGTTACCTATTGGGAAACATCTTTAATAAAGTTCGAAAGAGTTGTGGCATGCTTGGCGATGGTGACGTTGTTATCGAGCCTCATGTTAGCTTTTTACTTCTGGAGATTGTATTTAGGGTTTAAACTGTATAAACGTGGTAATTACTTGTAAAGATTTTCTTGATAGACATAAACTTTAGTTAACAACAGAGCTTACTTTTTGCGATCTTCTAAAAGTCTGTGGAAATAATCTATAGGATTTCGGTTGAGGGAACCAGTGCGGCGCTAACTTCCGGGTCGGCCTATATACGTTGTCTCTGCGATACTCTATTTCCAACCTTCACGAATCATTCAATCAATCGAATCTCAAGATGAGCTAGTTTTCCCTTTCAGACACGCTATCCATTCTTCTGAGAACACAAACACACGACTGATTGAAATGTCAGGGCTGAGAACATGAATGACTGTATTTCTCCATGTCACATCATTACGGCTCTACCAGATGTTCAGGTGACGCGACTCATCTTCGAGTCTGTGGCGCGGCACATTTGCAATCATCAGGAAGGAACCTGATGAATGTCCTTGTCTTCAAGGACTGCTGTGATTCGCTAATGTTACGCAGCACCAATTCTCCTATGATTCAGTAAGTGTTTGCTATGTGTTCAAGTCATGATTTGATCGGTGAGAATAGCAGGAGGTTTAGAGAAAGAAACGCGAACAGTGGAGTTGCGATAAAGACGTGTAGCCTGCATGATATTAGGGCATCAGGAGGTCAACAAAAGCATTAACCTCTTGCCAAGATAACAGATGGGAATGTTTGTTTGCTTTACGTCGAATTTGGAAATGCCTTGCTGTTAATGGAAAGATAGAAAGTACCAATAAAAAACTGCAGTGCTAACGTGCTATAAGCTGTCTCTAACTTGCCTTAAGTTAAAGCCAGGACTGATGAAACTGCCTTGCTGAAAACAATACAACTTTTAATAGTTTTCATGACAAAGAGAGGAAACTTTTATTGATCAAAGGTTGAAAGTTCATAGCCTCTGATTTTTCCATTAAAATCAGTGAAATTCCCATTTAACGTTTTTCCCCCTCATTTCTTATGTTATTATATATTTTTTATTCTTATATGTGTACATTTCACCACTATAGTATTTTATCTTAACCACGAGTGTACATGAAGCAACATCTGTGCATCCTCATTCACTAAAAATGTATTCTGGTTATTTCTACCATGCTGTCCCTTTTTTTGTCCCCATCACAAATGTTTAGATTTGTACATTTGACCGATGCTTTTATCCAAATTGAAGTACAGTGTGTACATAATCACATTCCCTGAAACTGAACTTGCATACCTGGTGCCATAATCTACCTGTTGAGGTACAGCAATGTCCATTTTTAGAATGGAAAGCATATTAGGTGACAAATTTTAAAGAGTAAGTATTACAATGTCCCTGAAAAAATGTTGCGTAATGTTGCTATGTGTGAATGTAAGCAGTTTGCCAAGTGAACAAAAAACTAAGTTATTGGCTTGGAAATAAGGAGCCGTCTCTGAATCAAGCGAACTAGTCTTCTGACAAACGAATCATTTGAGAACCAGTCAAGAAGAAAGGTAATTATAACTGCCTATTAATACAAAATTAAATTCTACACCTTTATTTTTACATCATAAATGTTTTTTGGACACTCCATAAACCAAAATAGGACCTAAAAATCACAAAATATTTACTCTTTAAAACTTTTGTCTTTTTTTAAATTGATGTTCCCAGGTGCTTAAAACGATCAGTTTATTGAGAAATATTACAGGGTAAGCCTGATCATATCTTTGACATATCTATAACCCTTTTATTAAAATACAAAACTAGATTAAGAGATAAACATATTTTTCTTACAAAGTTCAAAGGTACAGGTATTGCAACGCAGAAAAGACTGATTTATTGACCTCCCTCCTTACTATTATAAAACTCAAAGTGAAAAGTTTGACAATGATACCAACAGGGTAATACTTGACGTAAATAACTTCTTTGCAAACGATCTGGTTGCCATTCCCATTCCCATCCCACTTTTGTGGATCTGAAAGGCATTAATGAGAATCTGATTTCAAAGCATGTTTGCATTGGATTCAAATGTAGATACAATTGGGGTGTGAATGTGATTTATGCTGTCTGTCTGAACTAGTCAAAAAAGGTGTTTTCAGCTCGCTGCTGTGTGTCTGGCAGTAGGTTAAACTTGTCCAGCCTAAGTGGAGTCCTTCCTTTATTTCAAGTTTGTCTGATCTAGTATCACTATATGTCACGGCTGAGAGAACATGAGGAGCAGTTCCCTTAAGAGACAGCTGGGCCTCATCCATCTCTTTATCCAGCTCTGGAGATTCCCTTCCCTCTCTCTCTTTCTCTCTCTTACTCTCCTGCATTGCATCTTAAGGCTAGCTCTCATTGCATTCATAAGATTGACATAAAGAGATCTCTCTGTTGTCTGTGTATAGAGCTGACTAATAAACTCAGACTTCAAACACAGAGTTTTACCCTCAGGCAGACACAGACGTCCAGGCGGATGCTGCGGAGGAGGGGGTCTCCGCAACCCCTATTTACGCAGGTTAATGTGCAAACACCTCGACGCAAAGTCTGCCGGGGATGCGGGCCTCGACCCGGGCCGGTCGCACCCTTCTCCTGAGCTCAGCCTCGCAACATTACCATTCTATTCTCATTATTCCTACAGTGGCTGCCAAATTGCCTTTTCTTTCAGGATCATTGGACACTGTTCATTTCCAGCACCTGCGACCCAGCAGGTTTTAAAGGCTCATTCTCACTCTCTCTCCCAGAGTTCCCAAGGCAACAGAGACTTAAGCATGTAGGGACACAAAGAACCGTGTTCTAGGTACGTCTCTCCTACGGTATTTATTTGCACTGGACACTGAATTCTGTTGCCATTAAACACAATAAATGCCAAATATCGTATTGAAAAGATGAAGTGGTAGTGACACGGAGGTGGAAATTTACATAATGTAATAAGCCCAAAAATAAGAGGATTCTATATGCATAGGTACATATAGTACAATATTATATAGTACAAGACTGTTGCTAGTTGATCCATTTAATAAATCCAGAATGTTTGCCTTTCTATTGCCATGTGAAACAAAGTTCAGGTCATTCTCTGTTCCAATCCTTTACAGGAAAATCATAACCAAAAGATAAAATTATATATCATTATTCTAAGCTTACTGAAAAAAGAAAAAAATATATTTTATTGGTTCAAATTTAAAATCAAAATTTGGAGTTATTTCAATTTAAACATTTGATAGAAACTTGTTGTAGGGACTAATAATTTCAAGTTGAATAAACTCAAGGTTTTAATTTAAAGTTTAACCAACAACCAAGAAATTGTATTTCTTTATAATCTGTCTTCATTTTAAATAAATAAATAATACAAATAAAATAGTTTTCTACCCCGAAAAGATTGCAGCCTTAAATAAACTTTCTTAAAACACACATTTTATCATTAAACTAGTTTATACTAAGGCTAAAATTGCCCACAGTCAAAGAAACAACCAAGTACTAAAAGCTCAGCAGCCGGCATAATTAGATACAACTCCAAACTTTGTAAAACCACAAATGTGTGTCAAAAGTATACAAACAAATATGTTTATTAAATCTATTTTGGTAGCTTCACAACGTTTTCTTCTAAAACAAGTTTTGTAAATTAGTGTTTGTTGTATGTTCACAAACATACATTCATACATTCTGGTAGATATGCCAGAAAGGATAATTGCCGTGTTTTATTGATTAGTTTCTTTTGTTTCTGGCAGTTGAAAATGTTTTGTTATTTGTTTATTTTCTCTTCTGTCCACTTGTGTGCTGTCTAATTTCGTGCATGACTGAATGTCAGATAGAGAAAAGTGTTTTATTTAACTTTATGCTTTAGTATTTATTTCAATAGAATGAACAACATGGGACAATGGATAGCTTAGACCTGGTTTGGTTGTATAGAGGGCTGATACATAATGGAAACCTATTCAAAACGTTCTGTACCGCTTTCACGCTGAAAATAAAAGAACAAGAGAGTGTTTTATCCACTTTCATGAAGGACATGGAGGTACAAATGTGTGCAGTTGGACACACATTAAAAATTTTGGGTAAAAGGAGAGAAAGAAGGATTAATTTAGATTCAAGTAGCCCTTTCCGAACAAAAATGTCAATCCACTTCTTCAATCCGCTTAAGTCTTTGAATAATTGCTTATAAACTGCTGAAATATTTTTGCTCTTTTACTTTTTCAACTGCCACCCAGGGTTGGGCATAATTTCACATGTAAGAATCGCCTCTTTCAATTTAGGAGATGGTATCTGGATTATACAGTATTGGCCACACTTAACCTTATTTAAATTTAATGTGGAATGACAGGAAAAGGGACTTTTTGAATTGCAACTAAAGAAGTTCATATCAAACCACAGTAAGTGGACCACATGTGCAAATTGTTGTGTTCCCACTCTTTTATTCCAGGAACTACAAAGGTATAATTGAGATGCACCAAATTATTTCCCAGCCGGCATGAGGGCAAAATACACATTTGTTCCCTTGAGTACAGTTACCTAAAATATGTCACTCCATCAGGACTTGTTGACATCTTTAGTGCATTTTCTTATAACTTTAAACTGAATACTAACACACCTGAGCAAAGTTAACTTACTGACAAGTAGATATGAATAGCAAACAAGCATCTTACAAATGAACATAAATTAGTTTGCATCAAAGTTTGATTTCAACACTGAATTTCACTATAATATTAATCTTTGTGAGTATTAAAGATATCAAAGTTATATTTTCACAGAAGGCTCTTTACATTACAGTTTGTCAAATCATTTTATGCCGATAACACATTAGCTTTACCGGTAGAATCAAAAATGAAGTTTAAATAACGCCATTATACAAATTGTGTCAAGCCAATATCGAATGATCGTTTTAATTCTATTTCTCATTAATGTTACTGTAGGCCTCAGTTAACGCTTGCAATGCTTATAATTTTATGAGCTCTGATTGCTCTTTTAGTTTTTTGTCAAATATTAGATTTAGTAAAATATTACAATAACATTTAGTTCGTTTTGGAAATGAGAAAATGTTGGGTTGGAGTCAGACAATTTCATTTTATGAATGTGAATCTGCCCCAGTAAAATTAACAATTGTGTAATATATAATTCATCCTTGATCATTAAAGTATATTAATATGTCCAATCCTGTCAGCTGTTAAGCAATGGTTAATTTCTTCATAATGAACAGTATCAACCCAAAAAAATTGTGTGTATGCAATGGAAAAATAAATGAAAAATAGTTTATTTTTCAGTATGACAAAAGCAACAAGCGTAATCAATATTCACTTTAAAATGTTTTGCTGGATATATCGTATGCATTATTTTAAAGAACTTCTTTTACTTTATTATTAATAAATTATTTGTCCACTTTTCTGCAAGCTTTACGCCAATGCACGTATCCAAACACTGAAGTCCAAAAGAAACAAGCTGGAGGATAATATTTCTTATGTAGTTTTTTACGACTCTGTTTTACAAAATGTTAGTATGTTAGTATTAATAAATCTTTTACTCTAAATGCCTGTAATATTTAGTTCATTCTCTCGTGAAATATTTCTAAAAATGATCAATATCTTAAGGGGAATTGCATCCATCATAACAGCAAATTCCTTGGGGAATTGGCCTTTTAAATTGATATGTCAATAAATTACCATTGATATTTAACAGCAGACTAACCAAAACAATCTTATTTTCAAACCATTGAAAAACAGGTTTATTTTTGTTCAGAATGTCTTTGTTTTTCCAAAAATAAAATATCCTACGGGAAAAATTGTGTTCGTATTCCAGAATCCATGTCATAAGAGCATCTTTATGAAATTTAGCAAGTTTATCTGGTATTTTAACAATTGAATAATTACATTTCAACTCAAATTCAAGGTCGCCCATTTGTTTAAATAAATAGTTGGGAAATTAATTCCATACACTATCTTTATTTTTTAAGAGAACAGCGAAAGAATTCGCCATTTGGCATTTCCTGGAAATACAATTTGTAATCCTTCTGCGGCCCATATTTTGAGTTTCTGTACGAATGTGCACTCTGGCTGACGGGTTTGGCTGCGTTTAACCATAAATTTATTGAGAAACTGAGCATAAGAATGTCATGACATATTGTCCCAGCCATACTTTGTCCCTAAAGTTAGGTCAAAATGGAACTTATGTTGATTTTCAGGGGTCACAGCACAACGGAACAAACCGTCATGACAAAATAAACAAATTACAACAAACAATTGAACACAAAATGAAAATTCTGTATTCATTTCTTCAGTGTCAATCTTTGAAATACAGCATGAACTGAAACACTGAGCACAATAAAGTCCTGCTATGCCTGTAGTAATCGCCCTGAGAGAGTTTGGCAAGATACGACTGAATAAATCTTTCAAATCTTTGCTGATATATTAGGCGCTCCTACTACACTACCTCTCTGGCTGTGTTTATGGGGATATCATTGGCTGTGCTCTCCGAGCTAACACAATGTTTCTTCTCCCTGTATATGTCATTGAATCAAATAATTTATCATGGGGCTGCATTTGACAGGAAGCGTAATACGCCCGACTTTAAAGTGCAACCCCTTCTAAGAGAGCCATCTAAGTCATCCCTCTCTAAAGGATATTTACCTTTCATCTTCCCCTCTTACAGCCCTCTGTTCCCTTTACTCACCAAACAGACAGTTATTGTCTGGGCTTTCAGAAAACCCAGAGGAAAGTCAGTGTAGTCAGACGGCGCTGATGAGGCCACGAGAGCGGACAACAAAACACAAACTCATTCCAAAGAATGTCAGAAAGCGAATTTTGTAACTTACAGATCTAGATGAACATGAGCATTTGAGCTATTTGTTATTTAGATTGTCTTAACCTTCGGAAAATTGACAGAAGGCACTCTAACATTCAAATGAAAAACATTTCTCAAGAGTAAGGAGCGCTGTTACGTGATGATTGGTATTATTGAAGTTCAATTTTCATCTGTCTTCAGGCAAGAGTTTTGCTTGTTTTACTGCTTTCTAAGAAAGATTTATCACAATTTGGCATGCATTTACATCTTTGCTACGTGGTAAAATGTGATAATGTGAAAATTAAACAGAGAAAATAGTGTCACATTAGAAGTAAACATTGACTACACCAATGATACAAAAAGTTAAAGTTTTTACACTATTTCAACAATTTTACGGTAAAATTATGGAATTTTACTTTTTTTTTTCATATTTTAAAATACAGTAATATAATGTTAAATAACAGAAATCAACTGCCAATTTACAAGTCGGGTGTACATTAACATGAAAAACATTTCATTTTACTTTACAAAAACATTCATTTGACGATACTTTTCGAGAGCTCCAGCTGCTGGAATATTACAGTTTTTTTAACTGGGACAAAGAAATTTGCTTGTGCCTGTTTTGCTCTTGAACACAATCCTTTACTGCTCTCAGAGGCATCAACATAAACAAACGTTATATGGCCCAATCTTAACCGCGGGTAGACCTCTGCAAATAATCAATAACTAATAAGTAGTTTTAACACATATAATCTTTCAGAGAGACGAAATAAACAAATGTTGCTCGTGGAAGTCATCGCAGGGGTGCGACCTCAGATTAGAGTGGAGCCTTTAGCTTCGTATACACTCCTGATAGTTTAACATTAAAACGAATCATTATAAAGTGGGAGTTCTCAGTGTCACCCTAAATAGCGCTGTTATCCACAGACATCTGTGAACCGCTATCTCTGCTAATGGCTCATTAATATGAGAGCCATGGGCCTGTCAAAGACATGGAATGGAACTGAGCTGAAGGACGCTGATCCACATTGATTAGACTCCTCAGATCAAAGGCTTCCAGTTCTGTCACTTCACCTCCGTTCTCCCTCCACGCACTCCGCGCACAATTAGAGCTCCTCTCAGCGTTTCATTAAGATGTTAAAAATACCAAGTCACCTCCGACTCTAGGGACCCAAGTCATGGAGACACATACCTAAATCCTCATTTACTATTGTGAGACACAAACCTTGGCATCTCACCGAACATTTCAATCGACTTGCGAGCCTGGACCGTGCCTGTGACTCACAAAAGCGAAAGCTGAGCCATCGCTGGCTGCTGGACTCTAATGCGCAGGCAATGCGTGATAACAAGCTCGTCTTCCAGCGGAGAAGAAAAAAGTATGTTTAATTGGAAACAGAAAGCCTATTTTTGCAGCACAAAGATGAGGTTGTGAATTGCAATCCCTCCATTTCAACTACGGTGGCTGACACAGAACTAAGTCGTTGTTACATTTTTGCCGAATGAGATAACGCATTTACAAAATGCACTCTGTAGAGCAGTCTGTCCTTTTAGGCTACTGTAGAAACAACATGGTGAATTCCATGCAAGGGGACCCATTCCATGCAAGGGGATGTTTTTATGATTCTAAGATCATAAAAAAATAATGCTTCATTATGTAAGGTCATTATACACCAAACTAACACACTAAAATAAACAAATGGCGAAGTGTTTGGTATATAGCAGGTGCTTTGCGATTTTGTCATGGACGTGAATGATAGCATGCAGAATTTTATGATGAGGTGTGCAATTACTTTTTTGTACAAGAACTGATTCCTTAAACTGCCTCTTCACTAGACGTGACAAACTATGTCTGATAGACCGGACGTCATTTATTTCCTATGAGGAGTTGCACTCGGTGACCACCGTCTGCAGATGTAAAATTGAGCTTCGGATGTGTTAATAAAATTGTACTTGAGCACCTAGACCACATATGACACAGCATATTTTTGTTTAACTTTATCAGTAACACATGAATCTTGATAAAATAACTGACTATTTTAAATATGGTCTGTATGTATAGCTGACTATTGTTTGCAGTCGTTAATCAATTTTTACCATGCCAATTATTCGAAGAATAAAAGCTTTAATGCTGCTTCTCTACCATGGTAGTGTGTCTGAATCTCATTTGCGATGACAAGGTTGCATCAGACTAACAATAAATGGACCGGGCCATGTCTGGGAACCAAAATATAAGAGATTCTTTGGAGTTCATATGTTAGAGAAGGCACCCTAGAAACCACTATGAATGACCAAGCAAAGTTAGCAAACCTCACTGAAATGCAACAAAAACACTTTGACAACCACAATACCCTTGCGTCAGAGCTAAAGATACAAAGATATCTAGAAGCGTGTTTATAACCAAACAGTTCTGGGTCGCTATTGACTTCCATAGTAGAAAAATAAACTACTATGGTAGTCAATGGTGCCCCAGAACTGTTATATATTTCACATTCTTCGAAATATCTGCTGTTGTGTTTAACAGAATAAAATAAATGACCACAGGTTGAGGGCGGGAAAACGATGACAGAATTTTAATTTTAGGGTGAACTATCCCTTTAAAGCATGTGTTGATATGTGAATAAAAGCTCAAAGACAGCATCTTATTTTCTGTCACTTTTATAAATAGCAATGAATGCATATCATATTTCTTTCCATACACAACATAAGTATTCGATATTGATACATTTATGAAAATGTATTTGCTAGATCAGCTGTTATGACAGACACGGTGTTATCTTACCTTAAGTGCCAGTGTTGATGTGCCTCCTGTCTACCACAAAAATGGAGAACCAGCACCTGAAAAAGAGAGAATCGGTGAGGACGCCATACTGATGCACAGATGCACATTCACACGCAATTACATGTGCAAACAAAACACATCTCACATCTTTATTGTTCCTTTGTATCACAGTGTGTTTTCACATCACACTGTGGCCCTAATCTGCACATTTCCTCCTTAGGGAGAGATGCTGTTCACCTTGAGCCAAGATATAAGCCAATTTCTCTCCGGCTTCTGTTGTTAGTTGTGAGCTTGTACAAATGTAAAAATAAATGGATTTAATTTTCCTTCAGACTGTAGCAGGATGTCATTACAGGCACTGCTTCGGGGTGGACCGGAGCTGTTGTTGAGGGATGTAAATTAAGCGTGTGCTTCCTATTACACCATTGTGCCGATATGCATATGGGTATTGATCGGAGCTTTTGAATGAGCAGACCGCTAAGAGCACAAGTTCCCCTAAGGATACGGCCTATGGATTTAGTTATATTTGAAAGTCCACTAAAGCAAGCGATGTTCAGGACAGTGTAATTGAAAAACGAAGTAACGAAAACAACGCAAACGCAAACGTGTGGAAAACTGCATGTAAATAAATACAACAAATAACACAGTAACTTTGTCCTTTTCCTCAGAGAGAAGCAAATCTACAAAGACAGTTTGGGAAGAGCAAGTAAGCAAACTTTCAAATGTAAATAATTTCTCAGAGGCAGAAAAACGCAAGAGGCAGGACGAACAAAAATAGTGCTGTGTAGGCACAAAAAACAGATCTCGCAAATGAATACATGAATAAAAAAGACCTGGTATGAAAACAAATACACTCTGTGGCAAAAAATCTGGGTACCTGCGATGTTCCCGCTCACACAGACTTCGGAGCTCATTTGGGCTCACATAATGGGCTCACCTTTCATCGCAAGTCGCAACATGTGATGGGCTACAATCTACATCTCGACCGGTTCGCTTGATGTAGCTTTCAATTCGCCGTCTCCAACAGGATTGTTTAAAAATTCATGAAAGACCGGTGTGAAACTCGCAACCTCTGTTTGCCGCCCTCACTTCCTTCCCAAATGTTCTAACAAAGAGTAGTGAGACATTTTGACCGAGACAGAGGTCGACCTTCGAGAAAATTCCTCTGGATTTCAAATGATTTATGAGCCTCACTGTACGCCACGACCCAAACGTGATGGAAGTCCGGTGCGTTCGGTGCAGTATGTCAGTCAGCGAAGCATCAGAGAGAGGGATCACTGTGGGCTCAGCATGGCACACGTTCTCTCTGAATCACGGCCGACTCGATGTAATTTGTTATCTTTCAGAGATCCTATTTCCGATGTGTTGATGCAGCAGATAGATTCCAATACCATAACCATTTATCACCTGTCACTGGGAACTGCTTTCACACTTTTTTATCTTTTGTTATATAGAAGGTTTTTGAGAAAAGGACCAAGAGTCATAAACTCTGACAAAATGTGAAATACAAACAATAAAAGCCTTTTGTGAAGTTTTTATGGTTTTTCATTATGATAAACTACAAATTCGTGGCTAATTCGTATTCATACTGTAAGTATTGGAAAGATTTACTTTCGTGCCAGTGATGTAAGGTTTAGGGGTGGGGTTATATGATTTAATAATCATATGTTTTTGTACAATAATCATGATTATCATCGTAGACTTCATACAAATAGCCGTCCTCGTCGAATACTTCAGATGTCCTGTGAGGTCACGTTATAAACATTTCTGATATAAAGTGTGCAGTGTATATTATGTAATGGTAGAAACCCTGTGTTCATAAACAACAACTAAAACTAACTGTTATCTTTACCTGTTAAAAGTGTAACAAAATATTTGCTTATTTGGCAAACCGGCTTCATGAAGAAACGTTTAACTTTTTTAGTTATACGTGACGTTCACAGACAAATAAGGCAGGATATAGATTAAGAAGATTTTAATAATGAGCGAATACTTGTGATTGCTTGCATACTGTTTATCTTCTCATATACAAATGTGGTAACATATAATTGTATGCACTATATTCTTATTTATGCTCGTATTAAGTTTTCATAAGTGAGAGATCATTTGCATATTAAGATTAATTTGCAGATATTGAATATTAAGATTAATTGCTTGTCTTGGAATTAAACGTGGAAATGCAGTTTTTTCAATGAGTTAACAGTAAGGGTTGAAGCCTCAGCGCCCCGCTGCTCATTGATTTATGATTCCCTTTTCAATTTAAATGTTAGATTTTATGAATCATTTTGTAACATGACAGCCCTGTGGAATAATGTTCCATCAGCCCCTTATTTGTAAATTACACCTCAGTGAATTGTGGCCTTGCCTTTTACCTTTAAAACTGTTTGGAAAGCAAACTTACTTTGATGGGTCAATATTTCTAATGGTTTGAAAGATTAATGGAAGTGCCTCTGTGCCTCCATATCGATAATTAAACAATGAAAAAAGTTATGATAACAAAACAAAATTACCAGAGAAGCAAATTCATCAAGTTAAAAAAATGTATTTCGTTACTTATTGGTATTTGATTTATCTATTGCCTTTAATACAGGTCAAAAATGCTGAAATAGCGCTTTTTGACTAAAACAACGGCCACACCTCACGGTTTTGATATAAAACCTGTCACATTTTAATTAATATTAGTTCAATGTTTTGACACTTGTGATTATACATTTTATTCACAATGTACAGACAGTACATAAGAAATATATTTACCGGGTAAGACAGTAAGAAATACTTTCTCTCTCTCTCTCTCTCTCTCTCTCTCTCTCTCTCTTATTCACAGATACAGAATTTAACCTAAAGTAGAAAATCATAGGATTTTTTCTTGTCATTAACTATAGCAATTCCATCTTTCTCTAAGATGAAATAGATTTTTTATATGAGTGTGAAAGAATTGGCACCCTGACATCGCCACTACATTACTTCCGATATATACACCTCATCAAAATTCAATGTTTCACCATTAAACAAAAACAGCAGAAAACTGCTCCTACATAACTTCCTGTTTGACAAAAGTTGTTTTAGTGGTGTCTACAAATGCATATACAAAACACACATTCACAATGAAATGTTACTTGCTATCTTTAAAAGCAGACAGGTTTGAAAAGAGCTTTCGTTCCAGAGGGCTGGATTACACAGTTTTGCTAAAGCCCCGGGATCTTTTTTGACTGCTTTCATCTTTGGCGTTCTTCTGAATTGTGAGGCTGGGTTAAAATAGCACCCTTCACCAGGTAAAAGTGACAGCCTTCACCTGGTAAAGCCATGACGTCACAGAAAGTCTAAATGGTTTTTCAACGTAAAACCCAACAAGTAGAAAGTAAAAAAGTATTGACCTGCTTATTACATTCAGACAAGTGTGTAACATTCAGTGTAGAGTAACACAGAACAAAAACGAATACCACCTCTTTTTGTCTTATTCTGTACTTCCTTTTCCAGCTTTAACATGAAAAACATCCGTCAAACAAAGGATGAAAATGGCCTGTATGGGAGTTTGAAAATAATGTGCGATTGACTTGATGTATCTTATTAAAAGGGTTTTGATGGCTTCATGCCTCGTGGTCAAACCAACATCAGCTTTGCCGTCTAAGGAGGTCAAAAACCCCTCTTCCCTTACGCATCACAGAACCTCAGCACTCAGCAAACATTAAATCTGCTGGTCATTTTTGTATGCTAATGTGGATAACAAATTTACAGTTTAACTCAATAGACTAGACAGATAATAAGAATAAAGTATTTAAAGATATAGTTCACCAAAAATGAAAATTAATTTATTCACACTCATGTCAACCTGTGACTTCTATGACAAAAGCAGATATTTTGAAGAAAGGTTGTAACCAAACAACATTGACCTGCATTGACTTCCAACATATGTACAGCAGACCACTGAGACGTTTATTAAAATATCTCCTTTTCTGTTCCACAGAAGAAAGAAAGTCAGAGATGTTTTGAATGACATATAGGTGAATAAATAATGCAAGAATTTTCATTTTTAGGTGAACTGTCCCTATAATGATTTGTTAAAGGTCCAGTGTATGAAATTTAGAAGATTTTTCATTTTTAGGTGAACTGTCCCTTTAATGATTTGTTAAAGGTCCAGTGTATGAAATAAGGCGGTATGTAACGGTGAGGTTGTGAATTGCAACCAAGGGCTCACTCAGCTCCTCCCTCTCGAAGAAATATGGAGGCTGACATGCGAATAAGATGCTATCACGTTTTCGCTTCTTTGCCAAATGTGATAACCTACTTACGAAATGTGTTCTGTAGAGAAGTTTGTCCATTTGGGCTACTGTAGAAACAACATGGTGAATTCCATGCAAGTGGACCCGCTTTGTATTTAGATAGAAATAGCTCATTCTAAGGTAATAAAAGTTAAATTAAACGCTTCACTATGTAAGGTCTTAATACACCTCTGAAGACATAGTTATGCATATTATATCGCATTTCTCTCAATTGATCCTCCATAAAATGACACAGTGGACCTTTTATGGTGTCAATCAACAGCCAACACAACAATTGCTAGTATTGTACACAGTTTAACAGTAATCTAACAGTAAACAGTAATTTAACACTTAAAGTAAGGTATTCAAATATTTCTACAAAATCAATACCAAACTAGGTCATTTCATGTCGTGTAGCTAAACAAATTACTGTAAAAATAAACGTATTGTCGAAGCCAAGTGGTCCAGTGGACTGTGCGCCGACATATTGTGCAGCAGCACTTCCGGCGACCTGAGTTTGAATCCCAGCTCGTGGTCCTTTACCGGCTTCCGATTCCCTCTCTCTCATCCCATAATTTCCTGTCTCCTTATCCATAAAAAATATGCAAAAGGCCAAAGAAATAAAAATGAATAAATAAATAACCATATTGCACTGCCTAGTGGGATAAAAGGTAAAATAGTTCCTTAAGTTTCTGCATAATAAGGTTTTCTTTGAAGTTACCATTATGGTGATCAGTGTTCCCTTTTCTTAGATCTATTTTTTGTTTTTATTTATTTCCCTCATTCTGTGTACATGGCATGGAACACAGTTGCTTGCAGTGTGAGTCAAAAAACAATGTTCTAATGCAATGCAGATAAATATATAATATACTCCATGTTATCCGATAAAAATATAATCTGATGGAGAGCTGTTACTGTTCTACTTTAAGCAATTCCTAGCCAGTGATATTCTGTAAAAGCAAAGACAAGTACACTAAGAGAAAAAAGATCCCCACATTTTACACAAGTGAATAAGTGAGCGCAAACTAAGCACGGATTCCCATCAGGCCGGCACGGAGCAAGACAGACCATGAGAAACCCAAAGCCTATAATCTCCAGTCAATCTCCACTGAGCCGTGATTGTGTCTGGATGGTTTTAAGAGTGGTGAACTATACCTTTAGTTTCAGAATCTGGGATTAAAATGTCAAGTTTAAACGGGGTGATTTTGTTTTGTCTGCTGCAAAGTAAAACTCAATTCATTTGATACTGCAGAAGAGCGCAGGATGGGGCGAGATTCTGAGAAATGCTACTGCTCATTAGTTAAGACAGCCTCTTTTAAAAAGCACAGCTACGTTTCCTGTAAACATGGCCTTGGGGAACCATCGATGTTCACAGATGCTATCAATGTGGGCCGCGGCGAGAAGATGCGAGCGCAAATAATCTTGTTTACCATGTAGTGTTTTGATAGTCGTGTAAATCGCGAGTTCCTCCCTGCTTCAGAAAACTGGACAAACATGGCCTCAGGACTGCCGGGCACTTTGGTGAATGCTAATTAAAAACCATGAAACAATCAATTGAACTGCTCTCTGCTGATGTGTAGTGCACGGAGAAGCAATGGGATGCCAGATTTGTACTGACACAGCAACCTCTCCTCTCGACCTCTTGCCTTTCTGTGTTCTCTTCTGCCCACTCCGCGTCTCTCTCTTTCTTGTTCTGTTCTGCACCACCTTTTTCTTTCAGTCTTTTTGTTCCAGTATTCCTCATCCTGGGTATCTGATTGTGCAAAGCGCTTTTTTCAATTTTGAAAGGAGGGAACCTTTGAATCAAAAACTCTTTGGGGCTTGACAGCATGACAACAGATTTTAAAGCTGGGCTTTAAAACAAGCTGGAAAATGATGCATTGCAGCGCAGCGCTCTTTTGGTTGAACTGTGAGCTTTTGACTTCAGTTTTGTGAGTCCCCTGCGGTTCCACCTCAAAGAGTCACACATGAGGAGGAGAGTGACTAACCTAGAGGAAAATTGTATTGCTTAGAGGTTGCGCTTTCATAATTCGAGAAATCTGATGGAGATCTCACTCGTGTTTCATTTAAGGATACAATTGTTGAAATAGATTAAAGGTATACTCCATCCAGAAGTGTAAATTCAATCATGATTTACTCCCCGCAAGTTGTTTAAAACCTGTATAAATGTCTGTTCTGTTGAAAACAAAAAGATGTTTGGAAAAACGTGGAAAAACGAACAGTTCTGGGACATCATGGACCACCAAAGTAGGAAAAATTAAAATGTGAGTCAAAGTTACCCCAGAACCGTTTGCTCTCCTAAATTCTTCAAAATATATTTTCTCTTCAACAGAATAAAAAAAATGTAATAGTTTTTCCTACTATGATAGTCAATGATGTCCCAAAAGTCCCAGTTGCTAACATTATTCCAAATATATATAACAGAACAAAGATATTTTATACAGATTTGGGACATTATTAGGTTGAGTAAATTACAGAATTTTTATTTTTGGGTGGAGTATCTCTTTAAGATGATGAAGAACAAAATGTATATTAACTATTATTTTGTATTATGAACTTTTTTACTGGATAATATAACGGGAGAAACATCTGAGATACAGATTTCCATTTGCTCTTTATTTCATTTCATTTCTGTCTAGAAGAATTACAGAGATCTCGTTTTGTTTGTGCTTCCTTCCTTATGTCAATTTCTCTTTTCTGTGCATAAGGCCATAACATGTTCGATATTAAAAAAAGATATGCAAAATTATGCTAAACATGTCAAATTAATCGATGTCAAAGATGAGACTTGTATTAACTAATAAACTCATCTGTGAGTCTTCCGCAGCCCTCAAAGAAGAATATTAGAACGTTAAGAAAGAAAAATACAATGGAAAAAATGGAAAAATAATATTAATTGCGATTTTGTTATTTTAAGGTAACATTAAGTAACGCATATATCCCCTCCCCAAAAGCATTGCCTAGCAAGCAATCAGCCTCCCCACAAACACAGCCAATACAATGCGGCTGTCATAAAAACTGTCACAGCTGTCATAAGCTGTCTTCAGACCTTGTACAAGGTTGTCTCCTTGGAGAAAGACAGCGAGTCAGGCATAACAGGATTGATTTTACCACACACTCAAAGTCAAAGTGACAGACAATATTCAACCCTCCACAACACGACCCCTGTTTCATGGTCATTTATAGCAACGTCTTTCGATTTCAATGAGTCTCAATGAAGGTGCATTAAACACTACATAGACCAAGGTCTCCCTTATTGAAAACTGCATGTTGTGTAAAGTGATTAATGATGTTTTCTGTCCCTCCGATTGCTGTTGTCTTCTTTGATAAATTATACATATTGCCAAATTCAGGATGAACAAATACAGTTCAAGTGAGGCTGCGTCAATCAAACCTATTACATCTCATCAGATAGGAAACTCATCATAGAGGAGGCATTGTGGTTTAATGGGCCATCATGGATAAACATAAAGTAACTATAAAGCCAGATGAGTATTTGTCGGTAAACCCAGTTCTCCCAAACGAACTGGGTTCTAAGTAAGTAGAGAGTTGGAAACATTGAATCCCTGCTGGCGTTCGGACACTCAGACTGTGTCTCTGATGCGGGATCTATTGGCCCATTTTTGTGTTGGAAAGTGGATCACAGGAGGCTGCCCATCGGCGGAAGCTGCCCAGACTGAATAATGGCCAATATGATATCGCTCTGTATCCCTTCACAACATCCTTTTCAAAAAACATGAGCTGCAAAGTCTTAAATCAAATGAATTATATATTTTATATAACACATGCTTAAAGTGATTGTTTTGTACAAAAAGCACATAAGAGGCTTGACATTTTGAAATCTTTTATAATAATAGCTACGACTACAAATAAGTTGGCAGGAAAAAATATATGTATATAAAGCAGCATCACACAAGCGAAAGCTGTTTATCCATCCATTTTCTAAACATTAATTCTGGAGCCCATCCCAGCTATCTACAGAATGAAGACACCCTGCACAGGTGGCCAGTATGAGCTGCTCAGCTACAGAAATATCACATCTGCGCTCATATTTCGTACAACATTGCTCATACGATTTGTATATTTTTCAAAGAAAGAAAATATTCAGTTACATATTCAGTGACACACAGTCTGTCAGGAACACATCAAAATGGAAATCGCAATTATTTTGCTCGAAATTTTAACCATATAATCACGATAATGTGTAAAATGGTAAAAGCAGTTATTTTCCTCAAATTCGTTATCATGATGAATAATCACGAGAATGGATAGAATGGTTATTGCGATTAGTTTTGAGACAAATAATCACAATTAATATTTCAACATTTTTTTCTCCACGATAATGGACACAATTTGAATCTCAACTATTTCGCTCAAAATTTGAATCCGCAATTTTTAATCAGGGTTATGGCAACTTTTTTTACTCCTAGATAATGGGTGAAATGGTGATGACAATTATTTAGCACAAAATTTCAAGCACAACTAAATCACAATTATTCCGTCTCCTTTTGCTCCATAATAATGGGTTAAATAATCAGTTATTTTCCACAACATTTTTATCATGATTATTCTTTTTCCCTTTCACTTCAGCATATTTAGAGACAATTAATACATGCTGTAATCCCAAAATCTAAGGTTTCTACCTATGATGATGTTTTCTGCTCGCTTTTAGCAACAATCGTGCTTTACAGATGTTCACTATAGGAGGCAAAAATCATAATGACAATTAAAATACGATCAATTGTGCAGCTCTATATCAAACACAGACAAAAAATATATAATGTGCTGTTCTAAGAAATAAAACTTGTCCAATCAATTTAGCAACCGCAACTAACTTTAACGATGCAAAACATTTATAATTCTTAACAGGAGCCTTGGGTATAGAGAGATGTGTGGCTTAATCTATTAACAATGGAATTGACTTTATAAATGTGAGTCAGCCAGCCTGCCTGCCATAAAAGAAGAATGCGTTCAGTAAGCGTCTGTTCAAGGTAAACGTGCATTAAATCACAACTTTAAACTAGACTAATGACTATTTAAGACATCATATTCCACCATTATCGTATACGTTATACATTATGAGAATATACTTGTAGAAAGATTCAAAGTAGGGAAGGAAGGAGACGGGAACCGGCAAACATTTAAACATTAACATTTAATCAAATAATAACAGCCGGCGGCCCCTCACGGACGACCGCCGGCGAACAACAACACAGTAAACAAAACATAAATACAAATACAAACATGTTCGGGCCCGGTCCTCTCTCATCGACGGTCAGGTCGCTTGTTCCTTTTATATGCTCCCAATCTCCTACGTGATGCGAGGCCGGTGCGTGCACCACTGGCGCTAATTAACAATTACTTTACCGGCCTCGAACCACGGTGTCGCCCCGCCTACTCTACTACAATACTGATAAACACAATAATAAGCTGCTTGTGGTTTGGTTATTTATTCTGTTTTAGAGCACACATGAATATTAGCCCACATCAGCTAGTGACAGAGAGAGAGAAGAAAATAGACTACTTATGTTAATAAATCAACATCAAAAACTCAAAATCGGGATAAAATGCATTTTAGAATGGCTAAAAAACATTGTGTATATATTAAATTCGCTATGATTTTGGTTATTAATATGTATATGTTTGTATTGTTTCTGACCAACAATATTAAAATGTATGAAAATACACCAAACATTGTCTTAATTTTCTTTCTTTATTATTTTAAAAATATTTATTTATCTTAAAGTGCCTTATATTGACTGAATTTCTGATTAGTGTGTCTGTCTTGAGTTTGGTTGCCTGTGCGTATAACCATTTTAAGTAATCGAAATAGAACATGGCGGCCTCCTTAGGTTAAATTTAGAGTTTAAGAAACTGTGTAATGCAATGTGTATATACGAGTTAAGGTTAAAAAACGCTGCATTGAAAACAGAGGTTAGCTATGATTGGCCAGTTAACCAGTGCGTAGTGATTGGTCGAATACTGCAAGCGTGTGACAGAAATGTAACGCCTCTTACCATATTTGGAACATCAGGTTCCAAAGCAATTGTACTGACAGGTACGCTCACCTTACTTGCGTTTACATTTGGGTGGTCTTAGTAAATTCATACAACTGACGTAGATTGGTGGGGGTGTGGTTACACGAGGCGTTTCAGGCATGTCTGGGTGAGCATTCGCTTTTAGATAGAATTACTATTTTGTTCAGAAACTTTCATTTTTGCAATTTTACTTGTCGAATACATGTATGGGAAATGTATAATACACCAAAGACATAGAAAAAGACGTATTCGCGGCATATGACCCCTTTTAAATATTTGATGTGTTTCTAACGACAAATGCTAGTAGTGTAAGGCTATTACAACGTATTAAACCATTCATCTCTCCATACCTTAAGTTCCCTTTAAATATTTATGCTATGTACATCCAGAAAACCCTACAGGGACATTTGAAACCATCCTTAATTCAAACTTAGAATAAGAAAGAGACAGCGGAGTAATATTAAACATACAATTTGTCATGTCTGACCAATCACAATCAAGTATTCCATGTAACAAATAGACCCATAAATAAACAATTGCTTAACATTTTGCCGTATATTTGTGTTTCAAACTGTTTAATGTCTGTTCTCCCTCACATTTGAAAGATTTTCAGTACCTGCAAGATTATCAACCCTCTGTGTCTGAATCTGAATCTTCATATCATCAGTCGCTTTACATAGATTACCAACACAAAGGCGTGATCGCTACTTTATTTCCTCCCACACTATCTTTTTAGATCGTAAAAGTAGATACACTAATCCTGCAAGGTCACCTAACTGCACGCTGGCATTTCCTCAGGCCGTTTTTAATTGCCAGACCAGCATCTGGTATTAAAACACGGGAGAAAAGCTTGGTTCGATAACACTGTCTTCCTTCAGGGGTGGGTCAAATAAATATGCTCCCCTATCCCATCAGCTCTTCATTAAAGACTGAATAATGTCCAACTGCTGATGAGACTTTATTTGCATGTCCACATTAATTCTAGTCAGCGCCTTTGTTCCAGCCAGAACAAGAGGGTGCAACAGCTTAGTAACAGCAACAAAGGCAGACCCCAGCGTCTGAGCGTACATCAAACGCCGTGAAAGCTGGAATCACAGGCTGCTGCTTTGGGATATCATCCATCATGCTTGGTTCGGCATAAAAGTATGAGGAACGCATTCATCTATTTTTAGAAATTCAAATGAGGAGGCTACTTGGTTATGCCCAGCTAAATCTCTGGGCATAGTGGATGTTTAAAGCAATAGATTAATCCAGCTGGGAGTCATTTGCAGCTAAGGTCAAAAGTAATCGAAAGTAATTTTTACTGGGGGATGTTTTCCATGTGCGAAATACTTCACGCTCGACCTGGGACAAGGGTCGGCCGCTCACCCAAATCCATGTGAATGCGACCTACTTAACAGACCAAAATACAAGATTCTGACGACTATCAGTCATGAAAGTCATGGAAGGCTAATTATAACATATATATACAATGAGAACTATAATAAATACAATATAGAATAAATATTAACACATATCTTAAGAATAGTTACAACCTGCAGTAATATAGACCACTTTGCAAGATCTCAAAGATGGGTCACAAAATACGCATACGTATTATGTGCTGTCGCGCAAGAATAGCCAAAACAATACATACTGTGAGCTCTCGCGGCTCGACTTTGTATTAACGTTTTCCCAGCAAAATGTGGATTTGCTGCACCAATGAGACCAGCGGAGACACACTATTTACATTTTCCAGACTTTAAACACACATATACATTTTTACATTTACATTTATGCATTTGGCAGACGCTTTTATCCAAAGCGACTTACATTGCTTTACCCTATACATTTTACATAGGTATTTGCAATCCCCTGGGATCGAACACACAACCCTGCGTTGTTAACGCAATGCTCTTACCACTGAGCAACAGGAAAGCTATTTTCGTCAACCAATGTTATTAAAAAGCACTTTTGCCTTATAACTGTGCATGTGTATATGCCAAGGCACGTTCCGTTAATTAACACAACATCTTCGCAAATAAGTATATTGTAATAATATATTTATTATAATGTAATAAAAGTCAAAATTCAAAAGAAATTCCATTGTTTTAAACGTTCAACGTTAAGCTAAAGAGGCTAGAAACATTTCACATTGCAATCATTTCCCATGCAATGATTTCTGGACATCTTAAGTTTCTTTTGTCCTGCTTTATGTCTGCGAGTCTATGTTCTGGAATGAAATGCAGACATTTGAGCAGAATGTTGAAGTGATTGAGTTCTTTCAAACTGAATTGTAATGTGATGGGGGATCACTGACCTTCTCAGCACCAGCGATTTTCAAGCAGCCGAACAGAAAGTCTAGCCCCAGAAACAGACATGTCTATCTTCAAAAAGATGTATTTAAATAACATCTATATTTTGTGTGCAGAAACCACACCAGACCTAGAAAATAAAATCCCAAAACAGCTATACATACTTGAAAAAATAGAATACTACTGAATTCAATTAAATATATTACAATGTAATCCTTTAAATATTTACTCCCCTACTCCCATTTAGTCAAGCATTCGTTCACTCATATTCTCTTGAACATTTACTCTTGCTGCCAAAAACTGACTTCCAAATATTTTATTTCCCCCAATTATGTTAATTAATTTCAGTTAAGGTAATGGGGACAAGATTAGTTGGAACATTTCCTGCGAGTCGATCTATCCTAAGGTGAGAATAACACTACTAACAAAATGACAAAATGTGCCAATGCCACTGTGGTTTAGTTTTGCAAGTTGACAGCCAAAATCCACCGTAGAAAATGGATCAGCGCAGTTCTTGCAGATACATTTCTGATCTGCATCAGAGCATCCAGAACATTTCACCCGGTTTTCCCCATATTCAACCAAAAAAGACTCAAATAGTTAATTTTGCCTGTAAAAGTCAGATCAGAAGCAAAGAGACGATGCGTATCAGCATTCTCGCCGCTTACTGCCGACGCTCTATAAACAGCTGAAGCTATTTCCCCATCTACACTAACAGTGTTAACTTAGCACGATTTAAACTCCAATGAAGTGAACCCAAGTCAAATCCTCTACTGCCGCCCATGCATCATGCTCACTGAGGGCTGAAAACATAATGGCCATCCAGTCGACGGATCTCAATGAAATTATGGCAAAAAGTGGTGGAACTCAAGGCTTTTCCAAACAGGCTGAAGCATATATCGGCTTAGCTTCTGTAATAGGATCTGAAAGCGCTGATGCACATTAAACGCCCGACATCAGTCACAGGTAGGCAGGCCGGCACTGGGTTTACACTTACCTGTCAATGCCTATCAAGGCCCATCAAGGACACAGATATAAGTCAGTGCCCCGAGCCACGGAATGCGCAGTCGAACACTAAAAACCTGCTCAATCTGTTATCGTAAGACTGCTTGGCAGACCTGAGAGAAATATGTAAGCATGCTCTATTGTAAGGGTCCATTACTTGTGACATTGGGAAGCCATTCGTAAGATTGAGGTGCTGCAAAGTTATTCGCTCGCTACACAGTAACAAGCCAATGAACTGGCCAACGGGCTGATGGTGCGTTACTGTGGACCTTGCGTTTCTGCCAGATTTAACCCTTTCTTGTAAATCCTTCAGTCAGGTATGGTTAGTGAGCTTAAAGGGATAGCTTACCCAAAAATAATAATGATGTCATCATTTATTCACCCGCATGTCATTGAGATCTGTATTTGAGTCTTTCCTCAGTGGAACACAAAAGGAGATATTTTGAGAAATGTGGTTTTGTGTCATTACAATAGAGGTCGATGGGTCAAGGCTTCTTTTGTGTTTTACAGGTTTGTAATAACATTAGTTGAATAAATGAAAGACAGTCAAGGTTTATATTATATTATTATTAAATCGTATCATATGAAAAAATGAATTTATCCTAAGAGAACATATTTTCGCTGCTAACAAAAAGGCACTGCCAACTAAGCAGGAGAAAAAAAACTGGCAAAAATATGATTTTCTGTTCGAATGAAAGCATTATTATTACCCTAAATAGTCCAAAACAATTTAACTGCAATATTTTCATATTTCCTAACAAATTCATTATTAATGAAAGCAGTGATGAAAGGCTGAGTCCAAATGTATTTATTTTCTCCAGAACGTGCACCAGAAGGACAAAGATAAGAGGAAATTAGCATTGTTTTTATGTCTTTGGGTAGATTTAATGACTTTGCTAATAAGGAGCAACAAAAGCCCCAGTGCATGGTCAAAGATGGTTTTGTCATGAAATATTCATAAATTACGCAATGCTAACAATCTGGCTCACTTCCAGGAGGTCATGTCTTAAAAAGGAAAATAATAAATATACAACCTCACACTTGCTACATAAAATCAAGCGCTTTTAGACTTGCAGTTCACACTTAGAACCCTGTGAAATAAAAGAGTTGTTTGTGTTTGTATTTAAATACAATAGCTTTAAACTAGACATTATTTTTAAATGTGTGATAGCTACTTGTTTATATGAAGAGAATGCTAATGTATTATGAGAAGAATATGAAAAAGCTCTGATGATAATATACAATTTACGGAAAACAAACTCTTGGCTCAGGTTCTGCTCAGGTTAGTGTGACATTAGTTTTCAAAGCAGCTCATCTGTGGAAGAGAGAAAACACACTTCCATTAATGCTTTTAGCAAGATAATAATGCATTCTTTATTCTCAGGCCTAGCAGTGGGTAACTGCTTTCATGAGCCGAAAAACATTTTTGTATAAATCACGTGGAAAGACACGGGGACATTCAACCCTAACAGATTTCATTTAAATGAATGTATTTATTAATATATTTTGCATGATTTTAAATTGAAATATTCTATATGGTAATATTGTTTGCTTTTATTTTTAATGCGTATAGAACATTTAAAAATAATTTTCAGTTTTCGGTAAAATTATGATTTTAGTTTCTTTCTGTGAACTACTATCAATATTTGTCCCAAATGTCAGATAAGAATATTGTTTATTTTTGCAGAAAATGAAAACTGGAGAAAGAGGTAAAAGAACAGAATAGATGCTCAGTATTTTTACAGACCTAGAATTCTGCAAAGAAAACAAGTTCATATTCACTTTTAAGCAATACAACAGTAATATTTATACACATGTTTAGGGAAATTAAAATATATATGTTTTATTGTGATAAGGAATAAAATATAATTGAATATATAAGATGATGCAATGATAAAAAAGTGTATGTGGGCAACGCCACGAGACCAAGACAATGTTTGGAATATAAAGCGTAAAACAAAACTTATGAAGGTGACATAAACTCCTTTCATCAAACCGACCAAGTATTCACTGGGAAACTTAAGACCTTGACGAAAAAAGGAAGCCGAATAAAGGAAAAATGTTGTCCACTTCAAATCACAGTGTTGATGCTGTTGAAGTGGGACTCCCTGTGCTGTGTCAGTAAGATTGAGTTCTTTTTTCAACTGATAGCACTATTCTAGTGTACGTTCGGTATCAGCAGTTCTCTGTTGCTGGTGAATACAGCAATGACAATAATAGACATCTTGGGTTTGCTGTGTGCTTTGGCACTTAGGTCAATAGCAGAGGAGACAGCTCGCATCCCTCCCACATCCCTCATGATCGAGACCTTTCAGCTGCATCTCCTGGAAGATATACGTGTGCCATTATTCATTGTTATAGATTATTGTGTGCCATCTGACAGAAAATCAATCAATTCAATGCCATCTTAAATTTTTCTAAAATGTAAAAGAAAGGGGGTCTGTGTGTGCATCTTTGGTCAGTTTTGAAGAATAAAGAAAAACCTTTGAGAGTTGCACAAGAGCATTGAAAACGTTTTTCCCTGGGCATTCCCAGCATGCATTGGTCAAAGTCAGTATTTGTTTCTTGTGTTTCATTTAAATTCTTAATTAAAGTTTAGTTCAATGTTTACATACTGTAGTTTGTGAATAAAGGACAGCCATGCACAGACGCACCATTTATCCAACAATCCCATCTTGCGACGTAGGACAGTGTCCCGTTTTAAAAAGCAAATTCCTTAAAGGGATAGTTCAGCAAACAAAAATCTGTGGTCATTTATTCATCATGATGTTGTTAAAAACTTGTAGGACTTTCTTTGTACTGGAACACAAAAATATATTTTGAGAAACGTCTCTGTGGTTTTGTGTCCATACAACGAAAATGAATGGGTGCCAGTTTTGTTTGGATACAAACATTCTTCAAAATATCTTCTTTTGGGTCGTGCAGAAGAAAGAAAGTCATTTTAATTGACAAGAGGATGAATAAATGATGAGAGAATTTTCATTTTCGGGTAACTAGCTTCAAACACAAAGCCTTCAATAATACACTATGTTTAGTGCATTACTCCAAACTGTGGATTCTATTATTAATAGTCTCTGTTTTTCTTTTCTTTTTAAGGCACTGCTTCTTTTTTCTCCTCAGAGAAAACATCGTGTTTCTGGTACATTGCTAATATGAAGAAGATGAGTAATTGTTATCACTGTGGTTGGCGGTGATGTAAGCTCCAGCGAGAGGCATGCGGAGTGCAGCCGAGGACAGTGAGAGCGTCTGGATTGATGGTAAGTTTGTCGGGCCCCACCTGCTCTTCGTGAACTCTGCGTCTCTGCCTTACGCTGCAGTAGAGCCCCCCACCATCAGCAGAATCTATCATATGGACAGAATTGCTGACTAGCTAATACTTCTCTGCAGTTGCCATAAAAGCGAACAATTAAATGCTATTGGTCTATTCTGCTCCGTCTTAAACCAGCGAGTTGTGGTCGGACGCAGCCGGTGGTGATGGGAAATTAAACAGCGTTGTAAAACAGTTACTGTGAAATTGCACCTGATGAGGTGGACCCCTGTAAAATGAGCTATGGAATAACATTATCATCTTCAATGAAAACTCCAGTCTACTTGGATTAGTTTTTCTAATGACACAATGAAGATCGGCAGAGTTTACAAAGTTGATTTTCTATTATGTTTGGAAATCTGTGTCTTACGCTGGTGATTTTATGTTTTGAGAATTGTGAGAATTAGTTTGTGTTTAAATAATGGACGTTAATGGGGCATTCTTCAAAATATCTTCTTTTGTGTTCTGCGGAAGTAAGAAAGTCTTACAGTTTTGGAATGGGATGAAGATGAGTACATTCTTAAAATGTTTGTTTTGGATACACTATGATTGGTTGTGTACTGTTATTAATTAAAATATATATGTAATTCAACATGATGCAGCCAAACTTGAAAAGCATCTTAAATGCCAAAATCCTCTTAATTATGTAAAGAATAAGTTTTTACACGTTTTGTTAAAACTATGTTCTATGTATAAAACTAATAATTTCTGTAATGAAGCCGGGCGGCGGTTTATATTTCTGACCTAACACTTGGATCTGAGTGAGTTGGGTTTTTACTGGAGTAGCAGGAGGCATAACTGTCAATCTGTTCATGGTTATTTACATCCCCAGCCATGAACCGTATTTCTATTTTATCCATCACTGAATTTTATGATCTCTATATGATCATCAAACCAGCGCAGGCCTGAAGACCTTACTTTGTGTTTTTCTGACATCTCATTTACTGCATGGGTCACATCCAGCCAGAATTTTTAGGATTCCGTTGTGAAGATGGCAGGAATTTATAAGAGTTTATAAGAGAATCAAATACTGATTTTTCTAATTTTTTATCGACAATACACTAAACACATTAGTATTGTGTTGTTAAAATTAGTATGAACATGTTTTCTTTGCAGTATTGACTTTTTTTTTGTTATTTTGACCAGTTTGTCCAGTTTTTGTGTTTTTGTGTTTGCAAATAAATATAAGGGAAAAACAAAATTTTAATTTAGAATTTGGGAGAAATATTGTGAATAGTTCAAACAATTAATAATTTTGCCTCGACACATTGTGCGTATTGATAATTTAAATTTACTAATATTCACTAACACATATTTTTCATGTATATTAATAACATCAGTCAACATTGGCATTTCTCTTAAACTAACTATCATTAAAGGGATATTTTTCTATCATTATCTATTCACCCTCATGTAATTAAAAACACTTTTAAGACTGTGTGAAAAACAACATTTAATTTAGAATTTGGGAGAAATATTGTCAATAGTTCACACAGTTAATAATTTTGCCTCGACACATACCAAAACATAGTAAATTGAATTTAAAGATTTGGAGTGGTCTCTTCATTTTTCCCAGAGTTGAGCACCAAACCATCCATATCCCTATAGATCCACAAATACACCAAACTACATACTGTATTTTACTGGGTCTCTAGAGGGATTGTGCTGTTTGAAACTAGAACTACAGTCTGGATTCCAGTATATCAGGTGTAAGGTAGACAGTGCTGATGTCCCCAAGGACGAACACAAAGAAACGTCCATGACATCACTGCCAATTCTGCAGCTGTTTTCTCCTCTGTCACATACTGTAAGATAAAGGTTCCTACATTCTGCCCCCGCAGTCTCCATACCTAAAAATACGTCGCAATCAAACAGGACACAGGTACGCAATGCAGCAAAGCATTACATGCACCTGGAACTCCTGAAGGGTGCCAAATGGACTCATGTTCTTTTAGTCAAGCAAATGATTTCACTTTCATTTAAATCCAGATCCGTCCTTGTGTGAGATGCATATCTATTCCTAAAATTGGATGGATTTGGAGGAGTCCAAATTAAGCACATTAGAACGAAATATAGTATCAACGAAATGGGCGTAATGGTGACTTTCGGTTATGATGAAACTTTGAATGAAGTTCATCTTGATATTAATGTTCTCCTGCATCTGTCGTTCGGTAAATATTGGTTCAAGCCAAACTGCATGAAGTGGTTGTGGCGATGAAGAAATAATCAGGAATCGCTTGATATTGCAGAGGTAATATTAAAGTGGAAAATAAAAACATGTTCTAATTTAGCATTTTGACATTTGAACATTGATATTCTACATGGAAAATAACCTTTGGAGAGGATCTCAGTTGCATCAATTTATTAAGGGGTGCATCCATGCATCCATTAAACAGTTGTGCTGTTTTAGCCCATAAAAAAATTGTTTCTTAAAATTCCAGTGTGTCATTTTTGGAGATTTTGGAAACACAAAAATATGTGGTCAGAGGTGTATATAGACCTGACATAATGAAGCTTTATGTTTTTATGAGCTATTTATGAGAATAAGCTGTTAATATCTACATACAACGCGGTTCCCTCACATGGAATTCACCATGTTGTTTCTTCAGTAGCCCTAAAGGGAAAAACTACTCTACAGAGTTGATTTTGTAAATACGTTTTCCTCTTCAGCAAAGAAGAAGTGCTTCGAAAGGGTAGGGGGAGTGAGCCATTGGTTGCAATTCACAATCCCACCACTGCTAAATTTCCTACACCGGACCTTTAATACATACATCTTAATAAAATTGTCAGTAATAGCACTGGGCTATTTTTAAATTACTGTCTGCCATTGTATTTTAATGGAAACACATCTCATTTTTATGTAAAGCAGGAAAGATAAAGACCTTATTCATTTACCTCAGTGCACTTTACCTCAAATACAATTGGACTAATCCTGTGTTACATCACGCCTTTGTACATTGCCTTCATTACCTCAGCCCTACACTGCAGGGAATATTTATAACCTTATTAAGAGCAAATCGTCATTACTTGTTCTGCCAAGTTCGCAGTACAATGCTAGTAAAGTTCGATTCCGATATGCCACAGTCAAACAGATCTAGTATTTGGTCACCTCTCTACGGAGGAGTAGGAAGTTCCTGTGAATCCACCAGATAAAAACAAACACTTAGCCGATATTGGCTGCCATCTGGATGTGCACGTGCGCACATTGTTTTCCTGGCAAATCGATGAAGCCGGTAGTTACAATAGAGGTTGAGGAGGGTGCACAGCCGGAGTGGCCGCAGCAGCCTCTGGGGTATTCAGACACATGACTTTTTCAAATACAACCAATCGATGCATGCTCACGGAAATCAATACGTGCCTCCTATTAGGAGTAATTAGAAAGCCAAACTTAGTTGTGCCAAGCACACCTACCCATAGTCTGACTATTGGGTCAAGAAAATATTTGAGGTGATTGAAAGAGAGAAGCATTACTTCTAACATTTTCGAGTTATTAAGGGATTTGGTAAATGAATATTTTAAACAACTGAAAGAAAAACTGTGCTATTTAATCACTGTACTATGTTTTTCACATTTGGGATGAATTGTCCCTATTGTGGTACTTATAGCTTTGTTCATTGTGACTTCAAAAGGATACTATTTTCACATTTGTTCCATAAACATAAATGATTTAAAAAGGACAGGCCAAACAATAAAGAGTGAATTCATAAAATTGCTCACCATGAGTATATTGGTAGCAAATTAAACTAAGATTCCATTTGTTAACACTTCTACAACATTTATTGATCATTTAAATTTACTAACATTCACTAACACGTTTTTGATATTAATAACATCAGTTAACTTTGGCATGTCTCTTGAATGAACTAACATTAAAGGGATATTTTTCTATCATTATCTATTCACCCTCACGTAATTCTAAACCCGTTTAAGACTGTGTGGAACACACAAAAGAAGATATTTTGAGAAATGTTTCAGTGGTTTTGTGTCCATCTAGTGGAAGTCAATGATGGTCAATGTTGCTTGGTCACCAAAATTCTTCAAAACATCTTCTTTTGTGTTTTGCAGAAGAATGAAAGTCAAACAGGTTTGACATATCACAAGGTCGAGTAAATAACAAATTTTCATTATTTTCTTTAACAAAGATTAATAAACGTTGTAAAATTATATTCCTTATTGTTAGTTGATGTTATCATAACCCTTAACTAATGTTTATGAATCAAACTCTATTGTGAGTATTACAAAGGTATGTATACGTAAAAATATATTCATCTTCCATTCGGCAACGTTAAAAAGAGATACACACTTATTAAGAAGACAAATTAAAGATGACACTAAAATCATTGAGGGTCAGATTATAATTCAATTCAACCAAAATAACTGTCAATCAAATTGAGTCAGCATTGACTTCCATTCAAACTCTATTCGAGCGGTCTCTCTAAAATCCAAATTTATTCAACACAGTTTGCTAAGAATTTTGTCATAACCCCAATGCAAATGGCAGAGGAGAAGGGATCAGCGTGTGTTCGCGGTAAACTCAACATTTGTATCACAAAAATGAATGGGTGCATCAGAAAAATGATTGAGCTCAACTCTTCCTCCGATCTCTTTTCTCCTCTCTCGCGTTTCTTATCAAATTACAGGCTTGTCTTCTAAAGAGCGACTCCAGAACTCCAACCGCTTCCCTCTGGCTGAGCTGGCTCTCTGATTCAGAGCGGGAGGATTAACATGATTGATGTAACGTAGCCAGCGCACAAGACACCTCCTTCTTCAGACACAACATTCCCCGGCAGCCCTCGATTCCCTGCTTGCAAGAAGCGACCAATTTTTCTTTCTCTCCTGGTCACCCTAAGGGTAATGTGCTATATAAATGTATAGTTATGCAATAAATTGAGGCTCTGTTAAACATCTTGGATGCATCATCTCCATGCGGTGAGGTAATGAATCTTAAAGAAAAGGAAAGTGGACTCTACCGAACGTTAGGTGAAATGTTGTGTTCCTGTTGGCTGGAAATGGCATTTTTTGCACCAGTGCACAAGTGCTGCATGCTGTATGAATTTATACATTTGAACAAAACTGCAGCACAAGATGACCGGAATGACTGCTACTGCATTTCTTATATTCCAATCATGTTTTCTGTTTAATGCATATTTCCGTGTTGCTAAATGAATTCAAATGCAAAAAATGTCCAATGCCTCTTTTTGTTCAAAATGAGGTTAGGATTAGGACGCTAAAGCACAGGGATCAGAAAGCCAGGAGCTTTCCTGCCAGTGCCCGAACATGCTTTAGGAGAAGGAATCATTAAAGCCAAAGAAAAACCTTCATTCTTCAGCCTCTGTACTGTCAGCGATAAGTCACCGGCTTCAAATTAGCCAGAATGGCTTTTTCTTCTCTGCTTATTAACAAATGAAAGCATCAGAAATTATTTTGACACACAGTCCTGCGTTACATGTGCAGAATTAATGGCACCGAGAACTGGCAGATGGAACGTGAATTGCACTTTCTCTTTCCATTTCAGAGACCACCAATTAATATCCAGGTGGGAGGGAATGTAATGTGCCGTCTGCTGAGGTTCTTCATAGAAGAGCAATGTGTTAAAAACTCCATCTTCATTCATCTTCAAAGGGGCTTATAGGAGAAAGCTGATGATAAGACAAACAGAAATGATAGAAGCCTTTGGTTCGGCAATGAAGACTCACGGCATCAGTATGAGGCCAGAAATACATAATACTATGAGATCAAATATGTTAAGGAGACACTTGTATTTCATTTACCATGAGGCGAATAAACAATTAGCTTACGGGGAGAATTATAGAAGTTGTAGAGGGCATTGTACTGTAGATGAGAGTTTGGATTATTTCTTATCAAATAATTAGCTGGCTGGGATAATCTTTTGTAGTTCTTCAGCACTTTTAATGGACGGGAACAAAATTGGGTCTTGAAACTATGGCTGCACGACGAATCGTGTTTTATCCGTGATAACTAATTCCGTCTCCAACAATAAATTAAAAATAATCGTGTTAGCCAGCACAAAACATCATCATGATAAGGTCGCAAATTGTTCATTTCTGGGGTGGAGTGTAAGGATGATGGCACAGTTTTCGAACTGTGAAGTCCAACAGTGGCAGATATACATATACATAACTATATCTATATCTTTGGGCTGATCGATAAAATAATGTTATAATCAAAATTTTATGTGTAATTATATACAATTAAAATTATAACATTATTCGTTAAACAGATTGTTGAAAAACTTCTGTTTTTCTTAAAAACATGCATGTATGTGTATGTGTTTATGAATACAAAATTAATAAGCACACTGCACTAATATTATGTAAACACAAACTTTTATTCTTCATGCGATTAATTACGATTAATAGTGGAACCGCCCAACATATGCTGATGCAAAATAAAATAAAAATCTTTATGGAAAGAATAATTGTGATTTTATTGGGAAATAATTTTGATCATCATTTCACACATTATCGTCCAGCAACACCTGCAACTCTTGAGTGTATTTTGTATGTCTTTCACAAATAGACAGTGGAATGAGATGAAATGAATCTTTAGAAAATGTTGGTACTCAACCTGAGAAGGTCAAACCAAATATTACATGAGCCCTTTTATTTTCAATTCATTCTATATGAAGCAACCTATTTACCCAAATTCGAGTTTGGGGATTACAACGGAAAACCAGCATGTGAGTGATTTTCTATTAATACGCTTTAAATAATTAATAAACATCAAACAGACAAAATGTATGAACTTGTGCATGGTTGTGCACATGTTGGGGGTTGGTCAACTAGAACTTTTGCCTTATTAAACGTAGGTAGTAATATTAATAATAATGGGACATCCAAGTGTACCGTATTCATCTCAGTTTTATATCTAGATGTGAGTGTGATGATGTGTTCAACAGCGTGCCTTACATTCAACCAGGTCATATGCGTTCTTCAGTAAGTGAGGATGTATATCCATGCCTGCTCTTTAACAAGGTCACCCCTGTGCTTGAATAAAATATTTATTTATCCATAAATGAGGCCAAGAAATTCTCAATATGGTCTATGCATTTCACAGGGGACCTGGCATGTAAGTCTCAGACTCCCAAAGGTAACTCTATCAGAGTACTGCAGGAAAAACGTTCACGTGTTATATCAATTAAAAGAATAAATCTTAGCTAAAGAGCATTTTGTGTCTCACCGCGTGCCTTTTCTTCCAGTATGCAATGTAGTTCAACACGATGCAGTGTTACGCCACTTACAAGAAATCATTGAAACTCACCTCATTTAAAATGCATGAGGCAATGGATCTCTGATCTCATCCTGGCAATTAGTAATTAACAGAAGAGACTCACAAGCATGCCGAGCTGTTTAGATAGTGTTTCGCTGGAGCTGTTCGTGGTTAATTTCAGCACACCCCTGTGATGGATGGAAAGCTAACGAACAATGATTCATCCGGCGAACTTTCAGCAGTATTTCGAGCGGACCTGTCCGTGCTGCGGCCCTGCGGTTGCTCACGGGGGGAAAGGCTGTTATTATTGCTTGACCCGTGCGCAATTAAACCGACCCCTACTGTCCGCACTACGGCGAACAGCGGAAGCTCCCGTCACTCTCGGGATGAATAACTTCAACATTAACCGCTGTGCATGTTTGAGCACTTATAAACATGCAGGGTAGAGCGTGATTTAATGTATGTACCCTTTGCTGGATACTTGCTGCATTATCACTGTAAAAAAATCTGTAAACTGGATAAACAGAAATACAGATTTTCAGTCAAATTATAGGATATGAGGATATCTGTTAGATTGTTTCCACATTTTTCTTGTAAATGTGTTCCCCCATTCTGTAATTTTATAGCTTTTAGCCATTTACTGTAAAATAACTGGTTTTCCCTGTAAAATTACATTTGTACCTGTTTTTCGTGTAATTTTGCGGTTTTGACCCGTATTAAAAGAAAAAAACATGCAATAAATTGTAAAAAAAAACAGGACAATTAATTTTTTTTTACATTTTAATTAGAAAATCTCTGAAAAAGCTATCAGTAGAATTCTGTTTTTTACAGTGTACGTTTCTGTCATTGTTTTGTCATTATGTTGTTTGTGCTTCTCGCCACTTTATGCCCATGGCAATGTTAGAAAATTCCTCGGTGAGATACCTGCTCCTATTCTTTACTGTAGTCTACCTCTTTTCTAATGCTTAATGAAACAATATTTGCTCAACGTCTGCAGTCTTCTGTTTAGCTGTAAGTTGTAAATTCACCTTAATAAATAACAATGCTGCATGAATAAATAAAACTAACCGCAGGATGGCTTTGTTGCAGTCATTGTACATCGAAAGTATGACGGAGCGTTAACAGCATCTCTTTTCTGAAATATGTGCTTGTTGAGTGTCATAGTGGTTTGGTTGTTTGTTTATTGCTGTCTTTCTTTTCTGCAGTCTTTACACCCTCTGTTCCCTCGAGTATTGAACTGGTACATGAATTTAAAACCATAATAGACCGCTGACAAACTAACAGCTTTTCCACTGTAATGTTCATCGTTTGTTGTTATCGTTGCAGAAATATTCACTACAAAACTGCAGAGCGCTAAACTACGCCGTGTCCACAGCTCAATTTAATTCACCATAATCATATCACCAGAAATATTCCGCCAGAAGGAGCGCCAGAAATACGTTAATTTTTTATTATTTTTTGATGTTATTTTGCACCCTATTTCAGTAATTTTCTGTAACTTCACACTTTTTTACTCCATTTCTAAAATATATGAAAATACTGTTACATAAGTCAGCTCTGTAAATTCCATAAAATTGCAGTTTTTACAGACATATGTGCATAACAAGTATCGTAATGCATGTTTTCCTAGCATTTTCATGTAATTTGGCTAATCTGATTGGTTGAACCAGCCCTCATCATGTGTTGCTGAAGAGGAAATAACGTGTCAACATAAGGTGAAGTTGAATTGTCAATATTTCAGATAGAAACAATTCATTTTCCTTTATTTACAGTCACTGTTAGGTCAAGAGAGAGCTCATAACTGCAACCTGTAAAACATTTGGTTAAAAATAAATAAAATCAGTTACTAGCCAAGTACCTAAACCATCCACATTCATACTCATGCTCGTGTTTCCTTACCTCTTCCTGATTCACGAAGGTAAGCTCATTATATCGATATAAAATTTTAGCTTTTGGGTTTCACAGGAAATGGTAATTTTCCGATACATCAAAGTATAAATTAACTTGTGACGTAATGTTTCAAACAGAGATGGCTATAGAGACACGAAGGTTACGGACAGCCACTTTAAATTTCATTATAAGATCCCTCTGTGCCAAACAGTTTCAGGAGCATCAGATTATAGTGTTACATTTACAGTCCATGCTACTTATAAAACAGCAATAAATATATTTTTCCTAGGAGTTTTTATAGCCTAATACGTGATAAATAATCCAGAGCTGAGGCTCGAAACATATTAAATGTTGAGTGCTTACCATTCATGACCCAGTAACCCACTGGCCAGCATTAAACAAAACTATATAGAAATTATTAAACTTTTCCCCTTCTTTACTCCAAAATCTAAGCCCACGTGGGGAGAGTATTAATGCTCCAACTGGTTACACAAACAGTTTGTGACTGGTCTCTTCTCAATTGTGCCACGGGGAAGCATAAAATACGAGCTTCCAGGTGCTAATTAAAAATTCCAGTGCTGACAGACAACAGCACACAAGAGATGCAATCGTCTTGTCTCTCTGTGGGGGAGACGAATAATATGATTATCTTTTCACAGAATCAATTCGGTTTCTTTTATGGGAGAAGCACTCTCTGCAGAATAAGCTGTTTGAGGTGGAGAAACAAAGGGGCTGTAATGTTTTTGAAGGCCTCGCTTTCATGTCTCCGGCATCTGGTGCCTGGAGTCTTTGCAGACCCTTTGCAGACCCTTTGCAGACTTGAAATGATTGAAACATTTGTCTTTTCATACAAACTGGCTGCCTAAGTTTAGAAAAAAAGACTTTGCAACATATGAGTGCTGCCAGGGGTGGCCTTTGACTCAAAACTGAATATGAGGTGAAAGTGATCAAATAAAATAAGTATTTCTTATTTTCTTGGTACACTTTCTATGTAAATACATGTGAAGATGTGTGCTTCAGGAAACAGTTACCGTGAAAGGATAAAAACTTTTTTATTCTGAAATCTAAAACATGTTTAGGTCAGGACTTGGCTTCTGATCCTCAAACTATATTTATTTTATTTATTTTAACTGTTCGGTGTATTAGTGAATCAGAAATATACAAATATGACTTAAAGGAGCAATGTGGAGAATTAAGCGGCATATAGAGGTGAGATCGAGAAATTACAACCAACGGCTCACTCCACGCTTCCTTTTTGAAGCACTACTGTGGCTGACACAGGACTAAGATGTCGTCATGTTTTGGCTTCATTGTCGAAGAAGATAACATATTTGTTCTGTCGAGCAGTTTGTCTGTTTTGGGCTAATGTAGAAACAAAATGGTGAATTCCATGTTAGGGGACCGGCGGTGTATGTAGATAGGAATAGTTCATTCTAAGATAATAAAAACATAACGCTTCATTATGTAAGATCTTTAAACAACTTTTGAAGACATAGTTATGTATATTATATCGCATTTCTGTCTATAGACCCTCCAGAAATGACACACCGGACATTTAAGGTCATGTTCACACTTTAATTCTTTTTTAGTAAAACAAACACTAGTTGCGTTTGGTTACAAAAAGTAGCCGGACGCCATGACTTCGGAGGCAGCCAAGAGAAACAGAAAGGCAGCCCAGAGAAACAGAAAGGGCAGCCTAACGGAAGTCTACTTGAATTATAACAGAGAGCGTCTTTGCATTAACTAATCACATATTTGAAAATTATAATAATATAATTATAATATTTTCTGGATAGAAATGAAATCAGAAGTTGTTGAAAGTGAAAATGAAACTTACATTTATACAAAACTATGCTCCTACGGGCGTTTCGGCCGCCATTTTATTTTTTGAGCTTGAGCCTTCTCGACCAATCACGTTCCTCGCATGTTATTTTTTCAGAAAAGTTGAACTTTTCACAATCACAAAAGACGCTATGAGCTGCAGATAAAGACGCCAGCGCTGGCATTTAAAAAAGCGTTCAGGAGTTTTTGAAAACACGGTTTACTCCATAGGATTATAATGAAAAACAGACGCTAGCAGCTTCAAAAAAGAAGTCAAGTCTGAACATGGCCTAAAGCTGCAGTTCGTGACCTGCGTGTCTCTATCGCCATCTCAGTTTGAAACAAAGTCGCAGCTCAAATATTGAATAATTATTATAAGCTTACCTTTGTGAATCAGAATGAGGTAAGGAGTCAGTTTTGGCACTCAGTAATTTTACAGTTTTAAACAGTTAAACAATTAAACAGTTAAACAATTAAACAGTTTTTAATGTTGTTTATATAGGATTTTTGTGAAAATCTGTCTTCAAAATGCTGTGAAAAAATTTTCATATTTTAACTCGGCGACTATAGTGAATCAAAAAGTCCCAGATCCCAGTGTGTGCCCGTGGCTGGCACTGTTCTAGTACACACTCTTGCTAGACATGCTGTGATTAGCTGAACACACGACAACAGATTTCAAACTGGTTTCGAACCATCGCCTGGTGTGGGCAACCAATATAAATAAGAAAACATCATAACATCATCTATGTCAAATGATGTTTCGGCACTTTTTTCATCTTTCTCTGTGCAAACTAGTGCAAAAGCGACCACAAGCCAACGCTCTGTTGTTTGATGAGATTCTGTGAAAAACAAACTCTCCTGTTTTAACATGCATGAGTTTGTGTCCCAGTCTGCGATTAGTTGTGTAACACAACGGAAGAAAAGTCACGCTTTCAATGTGGATAGCTTGACCATCCTCAACCTTGCAATGTGCACTTTGCACTGTCTATGAAAATTACGACTCTTCTATTTTTTACGATCGTCTCATTTTTTGCCTCCTATGTCCGAACATAAGTTTCAGTGGCGGGTCTGAGGCATGACCGCTCGGCCCAGGTGCTCCATTCATTTTTAAGGGTATGAGTTTTATGTCATTTCTCCTCATTACAGTACAGTCTCCCAATGCCTGCGCTAATTCCTCCGCTGAGCCCTAAGAGAAATCTCCTCGCTACCCCGGCTAGCATTAATCATTTTTATCGCTGGCATTTCGGCCTCGATCTGCACAGACGGGTGATGTTTTAAACCCAATGCGGATGGTAAATCTGCCAACTTTAATTAAAATGGCATCTTTCTCCTTTTGTCCTGGTGACATAATGGTCTCCAAACTTCCACCAGGAGATTTTTGAGGATTGACCCCAAGGAAATATATGTGTATATAAAACAATGGGACAACAAGTCTGGCTCAGATATCTTGCAACATGACCTTATCCTTAGAGTGAAATAAAATGCTTTTTTGGGGGGTTAAAATTCTGTTGTTACTTCATGTTTGGCATAACTTAAACAGTGAATGAAGAGTGTCACATCCGTCAAATTTAAACTACACATTTGACACCTAAACACACATTTCAATCTCGCTTACATCAGCCATTTATCCCCTTTAAATAGCGAGACAAAAAGGTTAAGTGAGATCCACCAGGATAAACGTCACAACGCCACAAAGTAGCGATTCATCATTGGCCTCTTGTCTATCTTCATTACTGTTAATGACAGTGTGAAACTCAATCAATGAAAGCAATTCATTTCATTTTGCATGCGAATCATTCGGCTGTACTGAACACACAAGCCCTTTTTGAAGAGCTCATGAACAGTGGGAACTCCTGCTGTCCCGGCACCCAAATAAAAAACTAATTCAGCAAGATCGACGCTGATTGTACTGTACTGCATTAATACGTAAATATTTATGCTGTTACATTCTGTAAAAAATCAATAACTTAATCGTCTTTCTGCCAAATGCTTCTGAGAAAGGGCACGCTGTTATACTATAATAGTCTGCCTTTTTAACTACAAAACCCTTTCTGTGAATTGAGCCCGAGACCCTGAATCCATCCATTCTCATCTTTTACGGAGAACAACTAGCCTGTGTATGAAAATTTCTCCCATGTTCATGGAGAAATTCACCCTTTGTGGAAGTTTGATTGACAGGTGATATTGACAGGTGATATAATGCGATATTAATGCCGGTTGACTTAAAAAGTGGTGAAAAGTTGCTCATGGGGGACAACGCAGATGGCAGTAACCCAGAGAGGCGAGGAATGAGTTTAACCTGTTCCCTTACCTGCCGAAAACCTGCTAACAAGATGTGATGTCAGAACAGCGCACTATAGACGGTTTGATCTTAACAACATAAACAAACTTTTCTGCGCACGTGCACTTTTGTGACCCCAATTTAACTTTGTAGATTAAAGCTCCTGTAGATTATTTCTGATAACAATCGAAAGACACCGAGAAGAACCGTTACTTGGCTAAACTTGTCTCTCCAACATTTTGAATTTAGACTCCAATTCCAAGCTCAACCACTAGACGTCAATCTACCATGCGGTTTGTTTAAATGCGACCAAACTAGATGACCCGTTCAACAAATTGTTTATTTAATAAAACGAAAATGTTACAAAATTCAATAAATTGTTTATTTAAAACAATTATTATACAATAATACATATGAATATTAATATAAATGCAAGACACGCTGTGAATAGCTGATTTCAAACTGGTTTCGAACCGTAGCCTGGTGGGCGTGGATAGCTTGACAATCCTCAACCTTGCAATGTGCACTTTAGTCTGTCTATGAAAATTATGACTCTTCTATTTTTAACGATTGTCTCATTTTTTGACTACTGTATCCGAATATAAGTTAAATAATAATAATACAAATGAATATTAATATTTATAAAATTTACATAGTTTTTAGACACAACACAGACAGGAAATTAACTGTAGTACTGGCACGCATGTCCGATGTAACAGTTTATACGCTACAAATGTTAACGCTAGCTTAGAAGAATCCTAGCTTACTACTGAATGTGGTATCATAAATGCATAATGCTTTTGATTTTAAATGATTGTAATAGTAAACATAGAGATAATCCAGCTTTACAGGAAGAGTGTTGCTTTCAAATGCATATTGCCGACCTTTTAATCCAGAAATTAGGGAGTACACAAATTGACAGTGGGAGCTCGCTGATAGGTTCTGAAAACTTGCTGGGGGCAGCAAAAGGGGGTTGGGTCTTTGCAAGGGGCAATTTGGGTCAATCCCTTACAATACATTTGAAACTATGTAGAGACACTTTCATTTTTGCTGTTAACACATTTGTTCAGTTTGCCATTACAACTTTCATTCATTTTAAATCAGACACCCTCTCTTGAGAACCGCCTCCCAGAGCAAACCTGAGAGTACAAAATGATTGACAGTCCCTTCAGTGTTCCACAGCACTTATTACAGTGATGTCTGTCACGTAGTATGGACATCTATGTGGTATTTATTTCTCTTAGACAGGTACTGCATGCACTGTAAAATGTTTTGAAAAACAATCTAAAATAAGTTAACATCAATGAATTGGTCTATTATAAAACATAATATTCATCACTTGAATATAAATGTAGACGTACACGTTACTGTGCATGCACACTTTTGTGGCTCACACTTAACTTCTGGTTCACATCCGCAAAGATTCGAGTCCCTGCAGATTATATCTGATAACAAGCAAAAGATAACAATACAAGTTAAGAGTATGTCTAGCCGGTAATATTTTGGGTTACCAGTAATAGAAGAAGCTTTACCTGACTAAACTTAAATGTGACAAAGTTACACAGCCAACAAACAAACTGTTTATTTAATAAAATTTGATACCATACAATTCAACAATTTAATTATATAAAACAACTGCTACACAGAAAATATTAATACAAATTATACATGTAATTTAATAAAATCTAAATAAAACACCTAGTCAAAACGATCAACAAACACAGAGCGGAAGTTTACTTCGAGCCACGTGCGTGCGTCTCACGAAACTATAGTCTTTGTCCGACGGAAGCAAAACTTTTTTTAGAATACATTACTATCGTTCACCCTTCATGTTTGTCAGAATAGTTCATTTTAGTTTATGTAAACCTTAAACTTTAAACAAGACATGCTCTAATTACAACGCAAAAAGTGTTTTTTATTTTGTGAGAAGTAGCAGTAAGAGATTTATATATATATTTATGTATTCTTTTGAATATTATTTTATATTTATGCATATTTCAAGTAGAAATACATTAGTTCATTTCAGTAAAATTTGTATAAAAACTACAAACTCCCTGGGACTAACATCTCCATTACATCCCTTACTTGAGCACCGCTTTTAGGCAGCAGAGATATAATAGCGATCTGTGTCTCATAGCCATTATCACACCATGACAAAAAACACCATTGTGGCTTGACCGGGCCTAATAAAGGTTCTTCATGATGCTGAGTGCATTAGCAAGACTAAGAAAAAGCATTTCTCCATTGATTTCATTCACAGTGCAGTGTATTTAAACTTCCCCTCCATCTGTTCTCGCAGACAGCGTGCTATTGTTTTTTTTCTGGCCGCTCCTCTTGTGTCACACTTGAGAACGGTTCCATTAAGTGTGACTGGCATGAGGAGTGGCCAGGCTATGGGGGAATTCATCTTTCCCCTGATTGTCCTCACACACATCTATTGCCTGTTGACACTCATCTGAGGAGGTATCTAAACCGATTGCTGCTTAAAGCCTCCAGCGGTGAGAGGGAGGGGAAGTGAGCCATGTCTTAGCATAGATTTAGCACCATGGACAGCTACTTAGAGACCACGGTTTCTCTCTGTGAGGCAAAATCAGCAATTACAGTAAATGGATTAGAGACCGTTTTGTTTTTCCGTATGCTGCAGTTTTCACGCTACATTGTTTTGTAAGATCAGTAAATGAAAGCGGAACCGTATGCACAAAGGTTTTTTTGCTGACCTTCTTACACAAGACAGTGTGATGCCTTTGTTAGGACTGACAAGAAAGTGACGGCCAGAGCTTTCAAATCTTTGCTTTTTTCTCTAGCCGTCAACCGGGATCTGATATTTATCATAAACTCTCTTTATAAGCACCAGGAATAATATTGTGTATATATATGTATACTGAATACATTCAGTTCTAATAGCAAAATCATAAACGGAAATTATATACATGTCTACGTTTTTCCTATCGATTGGTTTTGATTCAATTGAAATAGAATTGAAGATCTTTTCTGACTTACGGTTTGACGTTCTAGGCAGACCCCAGTGGTTCCCTCCTGAAATAAGAGACAAATTTTATTGTCACAAGGATGTTACACTTCCAATGCGATGATTTAATTACTCCCAAAAGTGAAAACCCTTATTTGAGAAATGAACTGCATAATAACTCATTTGTTTTTAAAGCCAAAAGCGAAACTCCATATTGTAGCACAAATGTCTGTATGGTTGAAGATAAACATTAAGCTTTGCCGAGCCATTTGATGTTTTCTGTCCTTTAGTTATAAAGAGCTTGATATTTTTGTTAAAAGGGTCATAAAAGAACAACATTTGCACACGAGTTATGGAAATGTGGGCGTGTTAAAAAAAGAAATTAAGATAATCATTGATGAGCTTTCTAGTAGCAAAACCCTTCTGTGTGCCGGTTCTTTACAAAATGCTTTTACAGTCGGACATAGCTTTCAGTTTGCTTAAGAACATCATTATGCACAATTTTAGTTATTCTCATAAATGCTTCAATAACAAGAGGTTTTTCGTTCACACTAAATTATTTCTTAAGTTTTATAACCACGGTGCATTACTATTTTCCTTCAGAAAGTCATTCAAAATGTTTCCACTTACGGGTAAACAGCATGAATTACCACATAATACTGTTACAGTAAACATAACAGTCACACATATGGTATTATATAATACTCTACCGTCCATATATGTGTCACTGTTCCCTCTGTTTCTCCCCTATACCTTTCCATGATCCTCCACGTTCCCTCACCATTCCCCTTTGTTATCACCGCACCTGCCAGAAATGATTTCATCATCCGGACTCTACGTGTGTAAGGTTTTCTTGTCTCGTCTTAAATGTAATAATTCTTGTTATTAGATCTGGTGTATCCTACCTCCGTGTGTGTCTTTACTCCTGCCATTGTCGGTCATTCCTGCAGTTCCGTGTCATTAGCAAATTAAGGTTGTTTGTGGTGAGTACTGAATATGCCGACATAATGTAACACTACATACATTATTTTATACTGTAGATCACTGAGAAAGTCAATGATCCGTAACTAAGGAGATCCGATTACGAAGCTGGTGATTTATGGGAAACATTTCAACCGCCATAGATCACTCCATGACCTACAGTATGTAATGTTATTTTGCCAAAATAATAAATTATTGATTGTTTTGTTTATTAATTGACAATGTGATTCATCAAAATTATTTGAATGCAGCTTTTGTGATCCTGTTCTTAAAGAATCAGCAATTCCATGCATACGGTTTTCCTAATTTTACTATAGATGTGTGTCGAGGTAAAATTATCATTTTTGGTTCATTCTGTGAACTCTATTTCTATCAAATATAATTTCTTTTTGCATCTATTTGCAGAACATGACAACTGGAGAATTGCTCTGTATTTTTCAAACCTCAAATAATGCAAAAAAAACAAGTTCACATTCAACAGTAAAATTTGTTCATGTATTTCGGAAAGGTACAAAAAGCATTTTTTATTCGATAACCTCAGTTTTGATTAGGGATGCACCAATAGGATTTTGTTGAGCCAATACCGATTTTAACAAACAACTTTTTGCCGATTCCGATACTGATATGGGTCAATTGCATGAAGTGCTATACAATACAATACTAGAAAGTTTTTCTGCATTCAATTTATTTTACTGAACATGAATTGGATCCATTTAACATTCTTAGAGAGGCACAACCGTAAATGTGCCTAAAAGTAAATGAAAGTTAAGATAAAAATACAATAAGACAACATGACAATCTTCAATGGTTCTCTTTGCTAACTAATATTTATTTTACCAAAAAAAAATCAAATTAGACTTACATTTATAATTTCTTTAATATATTTAAACAAAGTCTGTGCTGTTGCTATTTACAGTCATTTTGCTCAGAGAGTAATATGATATTCAGACATGCAGTTAATTTTTTTTTTTAATTAACTTTAATTTTTTTTAATATTCCATTAGATTTTTTCCCAAACTCTGTTTAGATTTTTCTGGATTCTGTGTTTTCTTTTTTTTGTGGTGTAAAACTATGTTAATATGTACCAGTTTCTTACATCTTATGCTTTTTTCTTTTGCTGTTTTAAGTCTACTAACATTTAATTACTAGTTTTGTACATTTTTAGTAGCAGGTTTGTTATGAGGTTAACTGGACTTTTATTTTGACGACGGACTTTAAGTCACATAAATACAAAATAAAGATGTCAAATAGTTGCTACACATTATTTCATTTCATTACAATATATTTTAAAAATATATTTAACTAATTTCTGTCACCTTGAACTCGCTCCCTTTTTCGCGAAAGGCATTTTTAGAAAGGATGTCACAGAAATTTGGTGTGAAAGCAAATGGGATCAATGAGACACTTGTGGAAAGTGAAGGGTGAGAGATCTATAGACGGCACATTAGTCGTCTCTCATGACTGATGTGACTTTGAGTGATTAATGGTGCATGCGGCTGAAATAAAGACTTATTGATGTGACCTTTGAATTCGGGGTTTGGGTGCAAATGGACTGACATATATGTGAAGGACTTATCATCCTGACATTTCAATCCTCCTTGTGTGTTGTGACATGACAGCGTTTTTAAAAGGGAATGAACTTTTTTTATATTGCACAATATAAATCTAATAGTAAACTGTTTCAGAACATTGGGTGCTGCGTTGGCATCCACAATAAGAGCAGAGCATCTTGTTCATGATGCGAATACTAAGGAAGGTTAAAAACAGCGAACGTGTGATTATTATCAAAGTCTTTTACTGTATTTCAAGGCAAGCGATACTCACGAATAGCTTTAATATTTCCTAGTTACTTGATCTGAGTGAAAGCAGCATATAAGGTAAAAAAAGACGTTATATTATATTTCATCACACCTCCATACATTACACTGCATACCACAGCCAGATACAAACACGATGTCCCCTGAAATTCTGCTATTTTTCCGGATGGGATTTTAATGAGAAACAATACCTACTTTTGCCTCCTAAGATAAAACACTCCTGACAGTAGACCACAGATTTAATGTGGCATTATAGCACAGATGTATATCACGTTGCGAGACTCCCAGGAGAAGCTCATTTAAACAAACACAGAGGCTTCCATCTGTTAAGCTCATATTTACTATCCCATACCAATTCTTCTTCCTCTCTTCTGTATGGGCAGTCCAGGTTAGTATCGATTCGGGTACTCCTACCTCATTTATCTAACTCTGTGCTGCTTTCCTCCCAACCGGATCTGAAGGACCCCGGAGCTTGGGGCTACTGAGCTTTTGAAAAGGTCAATATAATCCATGACCTTTTTCCTGGCCGAGATGCTGATGACCCATTCAGGTGCTAATGTAAACAAAATGTGCTCTCACGCTCTCTTATATATATATTTCTGCTCGCGGAATGAACTTAAAAAGCAAAGCGGGAAATGTCAGGGTTGATTAAAGGGCATGTAAACACGGACTGAAATGGCACATGGCTTTCTGAGGTAATTAGACTTCATTTCATCATTTACTGGATGTGTTTTGTTCTCTTGATCGTCTTTTTGTCTGTTGTGTCAAGGGTTACACTTGTTGTATATTAAGCCGGCGAAATTCTGTAGATCACAGAGGAACGCTTCACATCCATCTGATGTTTTTTCCTCCGTTTCAAATATCCATATGCATTACCAACAGCCCTGCAAAAGAATACACACGGCTGTGACATTTTTGTCCTTCAATGAAATTGTGTCATTTAAACGTTCGCAATTCAATAAAAGTAGTTTTTCTTTAGAAAGATTCATTAATATAAATGAACCGAAGTTCTTTTTTTTACACTTTAATATTTCCAGGGATCGATATACCACTGGAATCTGTAAGTTGGATTTATATTGGCCTCCATTAACAGTGGGAAAGTACGGAGCCCTTTTAGGGACATGGTAATGGAAAAAAATGAGAGGGAAGAGAAAAATATTTTTTAAAGCTTTTGCGTTATCTCGCAAAACATTCAAACGTCTTGTTATTCAACTCCGTACATTAACAATGGAGCGGTTCATACTAGATTCTTGGACCAATAACTTGTGAGCTAAACGTTGTTATAATACAAACAACACAATATTCTTAGACAAGGATCAACAAACTAGTCTTCCTTAAAACGAGAATATAAATGTATCTCTATATGAGCAGGCAACATGGGGTAGTTCAAAGAGACCGTCTACAAATTGACTGTAAATCCGAAAAGCGTTATTAAAAAATTGTCATTAATAACTTAAATGTTACACACTGTAGTCTCACCAAATTCAGTTAACACATTAATGGCCTCCTGCTGAATCTAAACTGGTTTTAGTTATACTACACAATGTAGCACTGAAGTGAATTACTATTTTTGGTAGCCTAATGATCTTCGGGTTTTGCCCTTTATAGAGGATCCGTTCGGTCTTGTCTCAGCCGGCTCCCGCCTGGGGCTCGTTTTGTTAAACATTATAGTTCATGTTCATCGTTTACGTTACGTAGAATGAGTTGTCATTTGTGTTATAAGAACGTTTAGCTCACTAGTTATTATTCCGGGAATCTGCATATATACACCAATGTTTACGGAGCTAGTCTCATACTCAGCCAGTAGGACATTAAGCATGAAGTGTTTGTCCGAATTCAAATGGTTTGCGAGAGAACGCAAAGGTTTTGCGAGAGAACACAAAAGTTTTTGCGAGATAACGCAAAAGCTTTGCGATATAACGCAATGTTTCTTGGGGGAACGCAAAGATTTTGCGAGATAACGCAAAAGCTTTAAAAAATATTTTTCTCTTCCCTCTCATTTTTTTCCACCACCATGTCCCTAAAAGGGCTCCGTAGGAAAGTGTAAATAAATATAATGTACTATTTATTTTCCCAAAGCATAAAGGATGTTATGTTTGCACTTCTGAACAACACCCATATTGTACTGTGATGGAACATCCTCACAGAAGTTGGCTTTCTTTTAATAACACAAGCATACTTTGGCAGACAAAGTGAAAGTTTTTCTTTACAAAATATAAAGCATTGAACGTTTGCACGACAATGATGGAGTAGAAAACGGAAAGGTTTTTCCTTTGCGTTTTATAAAAGATTCGTACACAAAACATCATTGTCAAATGATGTGCACTAACATGGATCCACAGTAAAAACAGGTTGGTGGATAGCGATGTCGCTTTATAGAGAAACATTACATTCCGGCGCACATACAAATTTTTATGCCAAAAACTCTTTTAATACCCTTCGTAGGCATGTATTTGTGTTTAAAGTCTGGTGTATGTAAATAATATGTATCCGCTGATCTTGGTGGTACAGTAAATCTACTTTTTGCTGGAGAAATGCTAATAAGTCACACAGCACAAACATACAGCATGCAGGCCGCCATTATTGTTTTGGGTGTTTTCGTGCATGCCTACAGACTGAACACGTAATACTCATGCATATGACGTTATCGGAAAAGTCGTCTTTAGAGTTCTTAAAGAGTCGACAACGATTATTTTATTGTTAAGTCAACTTAAATTTTTTCACTTTTGTAAGCCATTTTTTGCTAACCTAGTCGACTAGGTCAAGTTATCCTATACCTCAAGAAACATTAAAAACATATTCTTTAAAACTGCACATTCAGACTACACTTTGTGTTGAATGCACTTCCAGCAGCACTGTTGCATCCTGCCGTTAGACCTCAACCCTAAAAGCACAAACTTCGCACATGGTGACAGCAAAAAAAAACATAATTCATTTTGAAACAACTCTAAATACAATAGCCAATTAACAGCGACGACAACAACAATAGCATAAATACAGCCAGCCATCACCAAAAGAGTTTTCTATTAAATATTAACCATAGAATTTTGCTTCACATGCTGCAGTGAATGCTGGGAACTAAAAAGCCATTGTTTAATGTAAAATCATTTGTCCAGTCAACAATTATAGCAAGAACTTTAGACGAATGTTGTGCAGTGCACACAAAACAATAAATTGACTCATTCGACAAACATTTTCAAGCTTTATTTCCTCCCTCAAAAAAATAGTTTGCTGCTTGCTCAATTAACTTAACTTGCTTAAGTTATATCAACACAACTTTTGAAAAATGTGGTCACAACATGATTTTTTTATGTTTAGTCATATAACTGAATCCATTCATGTCGGGACAACATAAAGGAGTTGTGTTGTCTTAACAAAAAATTGTTATAATTCGGCAGAGGACTTATATTTCCCAGCATGCTTTGTGTATAACTGTATTTTGAGAGTCATTTTCTTAAATAAGTGTTATTTTATGCATTTTTCAGTAAAAAGAGACAGTTAGTTAGCATATAATGTTCATTTATCTTTAAGGTTTTGAAACGTTTTTATATTTTTGATGGTTACAATCATTTATTTGCAATTCTGTTGAGTTATATTGACTCATTAATTAATTATGTCTAATTAATGTTAAAAATGTATAATATATAACAATGTTGGAAATATCATTTTATTTTAGTGTAAGTAGGACAAAAATTAATTTAATCATGACTACTAAAAAAATTAAGTTCTTAAACAAGATTTTAATGAATCGTTTCAAACAAATTGTATTTTGTCGGAGAAATTTAATTCAATTGCGTGGAAAAGTTTTCCTTAATTTAATTAAGTTCGTTCAACAACTTTCTTTTCTGAGTCCTGTGTTTGGGAGAACATTTTGCAAGTTTAATTTTTTACGTAGTATGATGATAATACTTCAACTGAGGTCCAAGTTTTGAAATCAGAAATGTTGTAACCGAAACACTTGCTTTTCGGTAAAAGTTGAACAGAGCTGTATGGTAAACTGTTTCTCTCTCTCAGCCTGATTCTTCTGCTACAGTTCTAGTTGCATAAGCTCCCTAAAAGTTTTAGCTATACGCAGTTTAAAAAACCAGCTACAGTCATATCAGTAATAGACATGGCTGAATTCCCAAACAATAATTTGATAGCAACACATATTTAATAACTAAAACCGCTCTTCCACAAATAATTAATGAGAAAATCCGCATCCTTCATTAATCTCAGTCAATTCGGAAAACAAAGCTCGGGCCTCTGATCCATATTAATGTTATGAGTTTTCTGCTGAACCAATCTTTAGAAATTAAATACTGACTTCACCAAACTAAGCTTCAGAGATTTTTTTTTGCGTTCCTGCAGAATGAACAGTCGTGATTTATTGCTAAGCTGTAAATCGTGCCAGCGAGAGGAAGAGGGTTTTATAGAAATATGTTTGCGGGCGCTGTGGTGACCAGCAGATCCTTCACCATTCATTCACAACAGTGCGTTGAGCTGGTTCCAGATGGGTAGGAAAAAAGCGGCTCTTTCTGGTTCTCGCATCTCAGAAGACCAGACAGAGGATTTGTAGAGTGCGTTTTATTCCAAAACCTCTTCTGCTCGAAGAAAGACAGGCAAAACTGACAAACTCGCATTTGATAGGATAATCCAAAGGTGCTCCATCGTGGGTGAGACGTGCAAGAATTCTCCTTTGAAAGGCGAGGTGTCTGCTACGCTCCTCAAACAGTGTTAATCCCATGAGCACACTCAAAAATACACCGTTACATGTCTTACATGAAAGCCAAAGAAAAAATGAACCTTACAACTTTAAACAAAGAATCGGATAAAATAAGAAGAGCAAAACCTGTTAGAAACAAGTTTCTGATATTGTCAGAGTCAGCGAATTGGTCAAGAAAACCATGTTTTAAAAATCAACATTTACTCCATAGTAAAGCTTGTCATACACGTTGAATGTGTTTTCCCCAAGCAAAGAAAAGATGAATTGGTTTCTAAATTCAGAACATAAAGCCTACTTTCACAGCAAGTATGCTTAGAAAAGGAACAGCGAGTCCTACGACATTTCAACAATGTAAAAATAGTCCAGGCTAGAAGGTAGAACTATATTTTACAGTCCTGTATCCCATGTACATACTGTGTACTTGTTATAGTAAATATTATAACTTGGTAATAACTAGGTTCTAAACCTGAACCTACCCTTAAACACAACCGTATCCCATGTCGCTACTTCAAATGACCCAGTACTTTCTTAGGTAAGCACACGTACTGTAAAATAAAGTGCAACCGGTCGGACTAAGAGTATTATTATTTTTATGGTCTCTTTGTCATCGCTGGATGCTGCTGACCTTGTGTACGAATGTGTATCAGTGAACACAGTCTTTATTTCCATCCCTGAGAGAAAGTGCTCGCTGGTCACACTTGTAACCTTGCTCCAAATGAACACGTTATCTGCAGGACAAGAGATTTAAAAGACGGTAGAATCTCTATAGCAAAAAAAGCGGCTTTTTATTCTGGGTAATGTGCAAGGTTCCTCTTCAGTAAATACATTATGCAGTGTCGGTGACAGGTTTGTGAATGACTCACCGCCCTGATCTAATAATGTGTCTTTCTTTTGATCATATCTTTAAAAGAGCTCGCCGGCGTAGTCTTCAGATCTGGTGACAAGAAACAAGAAGACCATCCACCACACTTCTAAGTCAAAATTGTATTCACGGACCAGAACGATGACCACCATCGGCAGTGTCCAAAACAATGTTCTCCAATAGGCCAAAAAAACTGATTCTGGATATTTTTTATCAACATACAAAGTGAGAGATACAAAATGCACAGTGCTTTGGAAGAGTTGGAAAACACTGTTGTAAAACAGGTTTCCAGCCACAAGAGAAAACGCAACAGCGAAGCCCCCAACTGTGAACCCGTCTTACCTGATGTGTCATCGGTTCAATGCCAAAAACATCCCAGTCAAGAAAAATACTTCAGCAAATGATGATCAAAGAACAGCAGATAATGCGAAGAGTCAACTCATGCAAATGTTTTGGTCCCAATGGATCGAAGCTTTGCTAGTGAGTACTTCCTCATCTGAATTTATTTTTCACCATTGACAGCCACTCAGAAGTAGAAAAAAACGAAAGTTAAACAAATCGTATTCTGCTTCTTATGGCTGTCAAAGGATTAAACGTGATCAATCTGTTATAGAATAAAAGTCTGTATTTACATAATATATCTATGTGTGCTGTGCATAAGAATTTTGTATTTATAAACACATATGCATATGTATAGTAACAAAACTATAAAAACAACTAAAAGTTTATTTATCAAAGTATTTCCTAAATATAAATACATGTATGTCTGTACTATATGTTTTTGTGTTTATAAATACAACATTAATATGAACAGTACACACATATATGTACTTTTAATGGATACAATTATACGTGATTAATCGTTTGACAGCCCTAATGTTTACATTGCATTTTATAATACGTGTTTGAAAGGTTTATGTGGCATGTGACTGTGTCCATTCATATATCACCATCGGCCAACCAGCACTCCCATCTTCCTGCATCATCAGAGCCTTTCAGTCACGTGACATTCCCGGCTCAGGTACCATTGAGATGACTGGAAATGCTAATGGTTAGCTTTCACCGGGTATCACAGAGCTCCCTGATTGGCCCAGATGGAATCCCTGGCAGGGTGCATAGTGAGTACCATCTGAAGCTGTTTGATGTCCTGACAGATATCTCCAACAGCCTGCAAACACTGGCATCTATCCCTACACTTCCGAACGGCCACAAATCAGCTTTGTGCCATCAGCACTTAATGACCACTTCTGAACTCACACTCCTTATAATGACGTACATTAAGCGACTGGTCCTGACCCGCATTAAGACCCCCATCCCCCCAGCGCTAGTTTACTTAAAGCCAGGACCTTTCCAGTGTGCACGTCATAACATCCACTACCACCTTGGCTCTCTTGAATGTACCATAAAAACACTTTACTGCACATTAGAACATCTGCTGACATCAGTTAAAAAAAAAATCAAATCAAATTTTATTCCTAAAGCAACAAGTGTACCAAAGTACGGTACGATTTAATATTAGATTGCATTTTATTTTGGACTTTTCTGGAATGGAAAACAATGAAATAGAAAGAAGCAGTGTACTGTACTGTGCTTACATGTACTGTAAGGTAGCAAACTTTAAAGAGTATATATAACGACATCATGTAAATTACATTTCATGCAGTGTGTAACGTTGTCGTGTGTGAATGTAAGAAGTCTGTAATTCATAGATTGATGACTCGCCAAACAAATCATTTGAGAGTCAGTCAAAAAAAAATATTATAACAAGATCCTGTCCTTCCTGTCCTGAGTTTTCGAGACAGGGTCATGACAGTACCGTGTCTTGTGTGTATGTTACGTCTTGTGTGGAGACAGTTTGTTTTTGGCATTGCCCCACGTGTCCTCCTGTCTCTCGCCTTGGCCCCGCCCCCTTGTTTCCCGGTTATCTCTCCTTTAGTGTTTCATCCCTGTCACCTGCCCGTCACCCTCCCTGCCTCATTATTCCTCTTTAGATTTCCCCTTTAAGAGCCCTGTTTATTCCCAGTCCTTTGTCGGTTCATTATTGTTCTTGTCGTGCCCAGTATTTTCTACCCTGATGTGTCATGGATTACCCTGTTCCTGTTCTTCATGCTCCATGTGTTTTGGATTTATCATTTAGATTATCATTTTGCCTGGTTCGTTTTTGTCCCCCTTGCGGGAAGCATTTTAGTTTGATTCCTTGTTTTGTTTTCCCCATCATGGGTTTTCCTGACAAAGGTGTTTTCACACCTTGTATGTAGGTAAACTTGTTGTTGGACACTACATAAAACCAAAACAGGACCTTAAAAATCAAGGAGTATTTACATTTGAACCCTTGTTAAAGAGAAAGATTCAGAGTGAAATAGCCTGACTCACTACTGCATTTTTAAGCAGATGTGAAGCGATCAGAGTTTTAGGAAGCATGACAACTTAAATCTCAGGTTTTTAGAAGGGCTGAGATGAAAGGGTCTGGGAGGCTTCACCGGGCTTTCACATCTTCAAAAGGCTCACAAAAGCATACATAACAAAGCAGATAATGTCACCAACTTCTACAGGCGAGATGTAGAGATCATACCGTCCAACAACGTCACTGCTTGGTTAATTCACCAATCTTTTTATCAGGAGTGTAAAGTACAGGTGTCCCACTCCCAGCAACTCTACCATGAGTTATAAAATACAAGTTACATTATGTCACACATCTGTCTACTCCTCCCATCTGGGAAGAAGATGAGGAGCACCAGCTCCATACACACTTGGCAAAGAAGAGTGGCTGTCACAGCTGTGCAGATGAGCGCTTCCTTAAATAAGAAGAATGAAAATAATCATCATCATAATATAGAGGGAGGAGAGCAGGGGTGCAAAGATCTACTGAATCCTGTTGTCTGTTCCTACCATACACCTTTTATTATAATCTCTGACATTCTTGTTTCTCTTGAGAGTATGAAAGACATAAATTACAATAAACTCACTTTGAAGTTATCTTATATATAGACACACCACTTGTAATGAGCCTTTGAGCAAAAGTAACACAGTCTGATGAGAATGTGACAGTACATTACACTGTTGAATTACAGTAGCCTTGAGGGATTTCGACTTGTTAAATCACAATTTACTCTTAAAATTGTGTATGTAAGAGTGTGAATTTCTCTAGTTTACCCTCGATATGACTGACAAGATTACAGGCTCTGTAAAAGAGATAGTTCACCGAAAAATAAAAAGGCTGTCATCATTTACTTACCTTTAGATTGTTCCAAACCTGCATTAATGTCTTTGTTCTGTAAAACACACGTGTTTTGTAAAAATGTCAGTAACCAAACCGATCATTGACTCCTATAGTATTTATTTTCCCTACTATGGCAGTAAATAGGGGATGAGATCTGATGGTTACTGACATTCTACCAAATATCTTCCTTTGTGTTTATAGCACAACAAAGATATTTAGTAACACTTTAGTATAGCGCCTAATTCTAACTATTTTTAAGTTGCTTATAAGCATGCATATTATTAGGAAATTGGCTGTTTATTAGCACTTATAAAGCACATATTCTGGATGACCATATTTATACATCCCTAATCCTACCCAATCCATCATACTACCTAGAAATAAGCACCAAATTAGGAGTTTATTGAAGCAAAATGCGTAGTTAATGGTTTGTTAATAGCGAGAATTGGACCTTAAAATAAAGTGTATAGAGGTTTGGAACAACCCGAGTATGAGTAAATGACAACATCATTTTCATTTTGGGTGAATTGTCCCTTTAAATAAGTAGGGCTGTAACAATTCACTCAGCTCAAGATGCGATTCACTATACTGATCTCACAATATGATTTATTCCCGAATTATTTTCACAAAGTGAGTTGTGAAATTAGAAATGAACACGTGCCCTTATATTTTTTCTCAAATGCTGCATGTATCTTTGTAAAATAAAAATAAAAAATGTAATGTAAAATATCAAAACTAAACTGCAATTTTTTAACAAATTCCAAATAAAATAAAAAAACAAGCAATACAAGATTCTCTTTAATGTGAACAAAGTAACTTACTCAGTTCTTTTCTTGGGTTTTTTGACGTTTAAGAAATATCACCATATCCACGTCTAGTAAGTTTGCAGTAAACACATCGGCCCCTGACGTTCATGACATGTGCATTGTGACTTGAATCGTCACATATTATAATCAATTTTATAAAACGGTAATTTCTGATCCTTGATTCTGATTGGCTGAGCGGAGTTCTACAAAATACCCCGACATATAACGGTTGACCGCACCACATAGCCTAAATATCATTATATTTACATTATTTTACGAAACCTTGCTAAGCGTATGGAATAACCGTCTTTCAAAAGCAATAAGCCCCGCGAAGCAGTGGGTTAAAGTGCATTTTATAACAGCTACGTGGTTTTAGGCACTCCACTTTGTGTACACCCCTAGCGGTTATATAATGCACTGTAACACACTGCTTCGCGGGGCTTATTGCTCTATTCAACTGGCTCACGATGAATCGTTACATCGCTATAAATAACACATTGAGATGCTCCAATTCCATCCGACTCAGTTTAAGATAACCAAATGACATGCACTAATCCTATCTAATCCAATCTAGCTAACCATATAAAATAAGTGATTTATCATTCGTCAACTCTTTCTCAAAAACCTTTATATAGGTAACATGCAGAGAAATTATGAACGAGCAGTCTTCATTAAGCACATCTCAATAGAGTGGCTATTTAAGACTTAAGCACATTACATTAATTGGCCAGTACTTAGAGACCACAAAGGCAGACTATGAGAAATGAAAATGTGAAGGAAAGGCTGTAATGTAGCAAACACACCAGCAACTGTTGCCTTTTCTTTATGGAGGTCCTGTAATTAATCAGTGTTCGCGAGAGTGAGGATAATATTAATGCAGCCAAAATGTCACAGTTACTTTGAGGCGGCGGGTTTAATTCATCTGAGATTCTAGCGGGGCGCTCACGCGGTATAAATACAAATCTCGCCCGGGGCGACTTCGAAATTATGTTAATAAAAAGTGAAATACGACTGTGATATTTCCTCCTGGTTGTGACACGGAGGTATTTTACTTTGGCGAAATTGACTTTATAGGGTTTATGGAGTGAATTCTAAAACTCCATCATAACTCAATGCTTATTACTTCGCTAATGAACTGGAGCTTGTTGGACTGTTTTATTTATGCAAGGGGGTGAAAGATCAGCATTTCGTCACATTTTTGGCCCGCTTGCTTCAAAGCTTATAAAGCGCAGGGCCAATTGGCCTTCAATTGCCTGCTTTTGCATACAAATGACTGTAAACTTGCAAAATTCCAGCTTAAAAGACAGCAAGCAGCATCATTCATCGGAGCACCTAAGCAAATGAGCATCCCAACCGCATTTACGCACAGAAGTAAAACAGCGATTTCATTCCATAGCACTTTTATTCAGGACAGACTATAAATGGCTGTATAAGGACACCTATTTGTTCCTTGTCAGGAGCCTGAAGTATTGTGAACTGAAGAGGTACACAAGGCATCTTTTTGCAGCCATAACTCTACCTCCAGAGAGTTTCTATGCATACGTAAGAGAGCGTGTGAATTTATTGCCATTTCTCCGCAACAATTGCTTCGGATGAAATGTGTACCTATACATATTGTTGGTGCACTTCGCATCCTCTAAGCCTTGATAAATATGCTTTATGCTAATCGTGTGGAGTTATTGGTTTTGCGGAAAATATGCTGGAATTAAACCCACGTCTAATTGTTTCATGACTACACTGGTTTATTGGAAGAGCGTAATGCATAGAGCACTTGGTCGTGTATGAAGGGGAAAATCTCAGTGCCGTTCACTCGACCTTCTACACAATTAACAAAGTGATTTCCATGGCTCTTTATAGAATTAAAGTTCATTTGATGCAAACAAGACACAACCACAAGACACCTCAGAACCCACCCACAGAGAGTTAGTTTACGTTTACAGGACCAGCGGCAGGATCTCATTCATTTTTTAACTTGGCAACTTTTGTCGACACGAGCAGCACAACTGGTTTACTTTATACGAATGCGAAGTGACACTGTTGTGAAAAGATCATGCATTTCTTCTTTTTATACTTCACAGTTCACCCAAAAATGAAAATTCTGTCTTAAATTACTTACCCTGACTTATAGTCAAAGGTGGCCAAGATCTATTTGGCTACAAACATTCTTCCGAATATCTTTCTTTGTGTCCATCATTACAAAGACGTTTGTATAGATTTGGAACAACTTGATGGTGAGAAATTGATGACATAATTTTCATTTTTGGGTGAACTGTTCTTTAATTCTAATGGCCATAGTTACACAATTTAACCTGATTTTGGCCCGAATTGCATGTCGTAGGACATCGTAGTAATTCGTAAACGACATGGGGCGTCAACACGCAAGATTCAATCGTGTCGTCTCGTAAAGTTCGGTTGGAATTTTTATTTCTTGTGCTTTTCTGATGCCAAAACAGCCAGTACAAAACACGCTGCTTCCCATGTCTATTGTTTATTTTATTGTATATTTATACTGCAGCCGCTTCTTCCGAAAGTCAGTAAGTCACTAATCAATCACCCGTTCTCGTCAGTAGGACACGCATAGTCTGCCATTGTTTCTTGTGAAAGTATTGTCAAGATTTGCAAAGTCGAAATCGCAAAATCTGACACAGTGAGATCGTAACAGGTGAAAAATATTTTGTTATCTGGAGAGGTCATATTATGTTACACATATTTGTAATCTATGTACAATACTTATTTCACAATATATAATTCCCTTCATGTTAATACTTAGCGGCATTACACCAACAAATCAAAACAGAGTAACTTGAAACAGGTCAACATTAAGCAGTGTTTCATAACTGTTACTAAGGCAACAAAAAGTAGGAACGCCTCGGAAATAGATGAAATAGACACTGCTAGGAGACACGGGGTAAGAGTTACTGATGTGTGAGCGACATTTTACAGCATATCTAAACAACACCCACAGACCGTATGGTTTGAAACTGCTCAGACAGTCTGCACAACAGCCGTATGCGTGGAACAGATGTGAATCATTTTGTTTCTGCTTAAATAAAAAATGCCTTCAATTAAAATGAATGCAATCTTTTCCCACTTAAGCTGTAGATACGCATGGTTTTGCTCTATACATTTGTTAATTTGAAAGTTCAAAGCTGCAGTCTGTATCTTTTGCCTCTCTGTTTGAAACTTTAAATTGCAAGTTAACCAAAAACCAGTCGTAAGGGTAAATTTTTCAAAACTTTTACTGTACATTATCTGAACGCATTATGTATGGTTTGTTAAGATTTGACAACATTTGGCCGAGATACGACTATTTAAAACTCTGGAATCGGAGGGTATAAAACATCTAAATATTGAGAAAACAATCTTTTAAATTTGTCCAACAGAGGTGCTGTAGCAGGCCGTTGCTGAGAAGAAACAGGTTTGTTTTAATGCTCTCTTTTGCCTTACCGCTGTAATAAACCCGAAATTCTAAGCTTTACATAGATACCAAACTTGTGTGGGTTATTTCCAAAGAGTCGGCAGCAGCGAGTGAGGTTTGGAATTTTATTAAATTGCCTTAAACAGGTAATTTGACACTACAAAAACAAATGTAATCGTTTGTTTTAGATGTAATGAAATGTGTAAACACAATTTAATGTTATAAAACGCTGTATTTTCCACATACCGTGCATGTTTGTATCTCCTCTTTGCCATGCCTTCTGAAATGCTATGAGAGGCCAGTTAACCAGTGCGTAGTGATTGGTCGAATACTGCAATCGTGTGACAGAAATGTAACGCCTCTTACCATATTTGGAACATCAGGTTCAGAAGCAATTTGCGTATACATTTGGGTGGTCTTAGTCAAATCATACCAGGAACTGACGTAGATTTCTGGGGGAGTGGTTACACGAGGCGTTTCAGGCAGGTCTGGGTGAGCATTCGCTTTTAGATAGAATGCATCTTTTGTTTCTGACACTTTAATTTTCGATTGGCACATAAGGGCTGTGCACTTTCATGCTGTCACATCCCAGAAAGGCATCGTTTCGTATTATACTTCACTCCCAATACCTTACTATAAAACTAAAGAGGAATTATTTTTCTGATGACCACCATGCATTCTATAATGTGTCCCTCCTGGACACAATACATATTGAATGTATCTGGCAATCTGCAATCAGAACATTGAAAGAGATGGAGGAGGCAAGCAAGGACATTCTTCCTCAAGTGTGCCCCCGGAGGGGACATCATGTAGATGAGATCTTAAAGGCATCATGCACTCAATAATGGAAATTCTTTGTCATTAATTAAACCCGTGTGTCATTCCAAACCTCTGTGACCTTCTTTCTACTGCAGAACACAAAAGAAGATATTTTGAAGAATGTTGGTAACCAGACAACGCTGACCACCATTGACTTCCATGTATTGAAACAAAACCACTGAAAAATTTCTCGGTGTTTTTTTTATATTAGTGGTGAATAAATAATGAGAGAACTTCTATTTTTCCAAAGAGCTTGTGCTAGTTATTGTTTCCATACGGCCTCTTTGCCTGTTTACAGATGTATGTCTTGTTTTGTTGAAGTACACATTGAAAGAGTAAAGAGGCACTACTCTTTTGTAAATAATTTGTATTTCTATAAATCGAAAGCACACTTTTAAATACAAGATGTGCTTTATACGGTATTTTATTATGTGATTTTAGAGACGTTTTATGAAATTTTTAGGTGCATTTTGCAAGATTTAGCCACTGGACTGGTTTGTCAAGCTTTGTACTGTAAAAAAATGACTGAGAAATGCATGGAAAAAATGAAAAAACTAGCCCATCTGGTAAAAACAATGTTTTGGTTGTGCTGCCATCACAATCTAACCTTTGCTTTATCTGCAGGCAATTCTGTAACAAGGGGCCAATGTGATGTGTGATCACAATACAAACCGGCCTTTTTGTCGGTATTTGGGAAATAGCGAGTGAGGTGAGGTATAAAGCCACGCAGTTAATGGGAGGTAGGAGGCTAAGATGAAAGTGAGACCCAGCACCTGTGAGTCAGAAGGCAGAGGCAAAATAGACAGGAGTGTCTCGTGGGAGTCTTTGGCATCCAAGCGGAATGGCAGGTTCAGAAACAGGTACAAAAGTAGCGCTGCTACCAGGATCACATGCCCTCCGGAGCTCTCCAAGCTCACTGGAATGAGGAGGAAAACCATGAAAAAAACTCTTATCCAGGCTTAGACATCCCAAGCTGAGAATCTGCCGCCCATGTCGGGGGAAAGGGGGTGGCTTTAGAAGATAGATGGATTTGGAGGGACTTCAGAGGGATTTGACTGTCGTCACCGAGGTGACTGCTGGATTGGCCCGTAATGCTGTTGACACGCTCATGACAATGCAAGTTTCAGCCACTTGGCAGGTGCAAGAATCCAGAGAGAAAGAAGAAGTGGCAGAGAAGTATTGAGGTTCAGCTTTCGCTGCTTGGAGAGCCAAGCACTTTTCCTCAGGGATCCAGTGTTTTATTACCTCCAAAACAAGAATGGACCGCTTTGCTCTGTATGTGAAGCTGAACGGGAGTGTTTGCATAAAACCTGTGACTGGAGAGGCAATTGTCCCGTGTGTGTTGATGTACCGAAGAGTGTTTAATAATTAGTCATGTGAGATGAGGAGAAAATGTATAAAATGTGAATCTGTCTGTGAAACCTCTGCTAAAGTCTCAATCAAATGATGACATTAGCATCAAAGCAGTCATAGCCATGACAAATATATGTAATATGTGTTCATCGCTGTAAACGACAAATTTGGGCATTCACTGCATTTGGGAGATGAATGTTATATAAACTGTGGATGTGACGCTGGATTCGGAGATCATTTGAAACTGATATATGTAGCCGTCCCACCGCTAAAAGATGCCGGACATGAACCCCATGAGATGAATGAAACCGATGTCTGTGTTTTGTTGACAATGTGTGCACACATGCTTTGGTTCAGCCTACCCCTCACCCCTGCACGAGTCGTATGTTTTCAGAAACGATCGTTAAGCTGTATCTATCTATTATAAATGTGATCAAACTAAATACTCTTTGAAGATACGAAGTATGCAATACTACTCTATGGGTTAACTACTCAAGATTAATATGAGATTGGCAGAACCCTGTGTGTTACGCCTGCTTTAAAAACCAGCAAATTTGGAAATCATAAGTTTCCGAAGGCCTGCAATGCTATCATAGATTTTGATACTATATATCAAATGAAACAACTATATTATAAACTTTTATTGAGATGAACCAATGCTTATCGTTGATTATTCAGAAATATATCTGCTGATACCAGAAGATGAAATTCTGAGGATGAAATGAATATTTCATTTTTATACGCATCAATTCATATAAGGATATCATGCCGATTGCATAAAAATTGGTTTAACGACGATGACGATTAATATACGATATATTGCCACATACTTTTATTCATAATACTGAAATAATTAACTGTATTGTCAGTGTTTACTGTAAGTTGGCCCGTACAAAAATATTGAATATTGATTGATGATATTAACATGGCTTAACAATCGGTCAACATTAAACATATCAAGGTGTGTGTTAAAAACAGCAAATCACCAAAAATGACTAGCTGAGTCTCACAGGCAAATTTGTAAACAATATTGTTTCTTTATTTGTACTGTTGGAACAGAATGACCTCAATGATCGTCATGGATGAAAGGAAAAAAGAATGGGAAATGACATGCTCAACGGGATTCACAAATAACGTGCACGCTATTAGAGTCACTAAATTAATGTTTTCTTTAAAATGACGTAGGTTATTGAATTCAGTAAACAAATGCTTAGGTAAGTAAGCACTAAACCAATAAGTCAAAGAGACCGAATACCTACTACAATTCGCTCATAAATTACACTAAATTTGTTTACCGCATCGGCTATCCAGCAACAATAAAGCAGCACAGCAGCATTAACGGAAAAAGATGGGAGACATCACAACACCCACTCTAATTCATTGATGCCCTTTTTCTCCCTCAATGTCAAGCCAAAGAGTGAGTCCGATAATCAATGAACTGATCTAACACACAGCTCTTCTCTGAATTGAACCTTTCACATCTTCCGGTCTTCTCCAGGTCCATTTTGACCGATTCCAGAGGGACCCACGGATGAAAGCGAGAAGCTTTTGTTGCCCTTGTAAGACAACATTCACCCATTCCTACCGTCAGCTTTGATGAAATGCCACAGTCCTGGGATCATGTGAGCAGGTGGGCCGCTTATGCCATTGGGGGCACACAGTCTAAACACTGTTTCTTCAGACAGCAGGGAGTCGGATCGGGCACTAATTCACACCAGTTGCCCGGGAAGCCCAGGACACAGCCAGCTGGACTTTTGGCAGTTTATTGAACGGTTACACGATCTGGCGACTCCAAGGACCGACTCACAGTACAATTCTGTGACTGCTGAATTCCTACCGCAGCTCTGTTGCATAAAGAAGACCCTGTTTAATTTTTGTCCGGAGTAGACCGCACGTGTTGTAAAACCCAGGGCAGCGGGTGCAGCGGACCCGAAATCTCCTGTCTGTTTTCAACGCCCTTCATCTAAGCCTGACACCCGTTTCCTTGGCAACTGCACTGACAGTGCACGGCCTGCATGGGTCATGAAGTTGAAACATCCGAGACTGAAGAAACGAGAACTACTTATTCAGGTCCTGACACTGCTGGCTGGCTTTGTCTAAAAATACAGCTCCTCACCTCGATATTCTCCCCCGCTTCCCTGCCTAATTGAAAAAGAAATTTATGCAAACTAGTTTTATTTCAGTTTAAAGCCCAGCTCTACTTTCACCTTATTTCGGGGCAAGTTCAAAGAAACTATGTGAGAAAGAAATCACATTTTGCATTAAACGAAACCACTCAATGATTTGAACTATTTCAATGAGTATAAAGCAGCTTTTCATATTTGTTCAGTTTACATTAGTCACGTGTGAAATCAAACAAATTATCATTTCATTTTTGAACTAACCTTCACAGATTAATGTCTTTCGCAGATATTACAGTATGTCAACATACTGTAAATAGCATAGAAAGTGGCAGATACAATGAACAGATACGATGTGAAGAGAATGCCCCTTTTCAGTTTTTAAAGGCGAGTATATGATGTGATAAATGCTACTTTGCATGGATAGCTCTTATAGGATGTGCTATGAAAATTCACCATCTTATACAAATAATGATGGATTTGATATTTTACTTCAAAATGTATGAATGCTAAAAAATGCACTGCTCGGCCGAAATGTTTATTACAATTTTCAAAGAACAAAACTAACCTTGCGTTTGATAACAATCATGCCCGAACATTTAGATGTGTTGAATAGCCTTGAGGTATTTATTGATCTTTCCTGCATTTGTCCATAAATCAAGATCAGCCTTTGTAGAACATTACTGTGGGGGTATTGTTTGATAATGTGGGCTCTTCTGGCACAAGCAGCTATAACTAACAAATATGGCACGATGAACAAGTTCTTGTTGTTGTTAAATTACATGGCTGGCTGAGATTATTTTAAAGCAATGGCCCGAAAAACGAATAAGCAAATGGAAATTGGGCAACTGTGGCTGCTTAGGCTTGTTTAAACCGGTTCATTGCAGAGAAAAAGACAACTTTAGTGATGTGAATACTCGTCTAAAGCTTTGTCCTTAAGGACTGCCTGTAAATGAGCCTTTAACTTTTTTAATGGTGCATTTTCCTTCTTCATTCCAGAGGTCTGGATCCTTTGAGCTGTTCAGTGAAGACAGATATAGTGCCTGAGTGTTTTAATGAGCGGCCGCAGCAATTTTAAGGACAGGTACATTAATTCTTATGACAGGAAAGTGTTTTTCACAGTTTGCTACTATATCTGTATGTAAGTCACTTTCTTTCACTGTAAAATGAATGTTTGCTGGTCCAATTTACAGTACTTAAACAAGATAATTCAACATAATTCTTAAAAAAAATAATGTTCAATTATCAAACTTAATCCATTCAAGATGAAACTAGCATGAATGATTTGTGTTGTGTTAAAAAAATGTAACATCGGAATAATCTGATAAGCAAAATTTTAATTAAGCTTTAATTATGAGTTTTTCGATAAGTGAAACACTTGTAAATGTTTAATATCTAGTTATATTGGAGATTTAAAAGAGTTGGTATATTTTTGAGTTTTGGGATTATCAAGGCTGTCGGAATCGAGGTACGTTTATAACTGAAGTTTCTGTTTACTTAATGTCTTGGAAAAGATAAATGAATATGTTTAACAAAGATAAAGTTGATAAATAACGCTGAGTAAACTTAAGTTTAATATGTTTAGGTTTAATATTTCATAACATTTATTTAAAGTGATAGTTTACCCAAAATTCTGTCATCATTTACTCACCCTCTTGTCATTTCAAACCTGAATGACTTTCTTTCATCCGCAGAACACAAAAGAAGATATTTTGAAGAAAGTTGGTAGCCGAAGAGCACTCGCCCGCTTTCACTTCTATTGTACAGTATTAAGTGAAGAAAACAAAATTCTTCAAAATGTCTTCTTTTGAAATCTTACTCAAAAAGTTGAGTAAATGATGAGTGAATTTTTATTTTGGGGTGAACCATCCCCTAAATCCAACAGATTTATTTCAGTCTAGCTATTCTTTTAAAGAGATGACGTTTGGTTTTCCCAACTTCACCCAATGGAAATACAAAAAAAGCAAACAAACCCTCTTGGAGCCAACATAGCACAATGTAGGAAACAAAAAACAAATCTGCATAAATACTGTGTCACACATTTCAGCTTTAGTTTTTGTCTCGACGTTTCAATATATCCACAGCAAAGTTTTATTAAAGATAAAGGCATGTTAAAAAAAACTAGCCCTTAAACGAATATATACAGGATGCAAATTTCATTTTCTATCAAGAACATCACCCCTCAGGGATGTCCATTGAGATTTCATTCTTCCCTTCAAAAGGACTTTGATGATATAAAGATGACCTCTTTTTCATCCACCACTTCACTGTTTCTTTCGCAACACAATTGATTCCTCGGTGCGAAGGTCACTGTACCATAAACGTGTGCGTTGGAAATTACACTCATTGAAACGCGGCGTCCTTTGAAGTGCTTTGTGACGGTCGGCTCATCCAGATTCAAGTCTACGAGATTCTTCATTCTCATCATATTAGAACAAGTAAAGGACATTGGAGAGGGAATTTCACTATACGCTGACAATGAGTGTCTATGTGATCCAACATGTCTGGCTGAATATGTGATTTCACTCAATTTCAAGCATGACTGACCTGGCTCATGCGTTCCTTTGAAATATGCCCGAAAACTTTTATCTAATCCAATTTCTTCCCTCTGCGGCCTGGAGATTGTACGACTGGGGTTGAGACAAACATCTAGGCACGGACACTGTTTCTATAAGTCAGGATGGCTTTTTTTGACAGGAAATCGGTGACTTTGTATATGCAAGTTTGTACTGCGTATTCTTTCAGTTAAACAAAAACACATAGTAATTCCCTGGGATTTGGGTTTTTCTTTCCCCCATAGCTTTTGTTTCCACTTCACTTTTCTCACATTTAAAATTGCCAGTGTTCATTTGAATAATCAAACTTCAAAGGATTGTGTTTTTTTAAGTGTGCCGTTTTGTGTGTGTGCTTGTGCAGTGGAAAGCGATCATTCTGCTCCGAAATGATTTCCGCCTTATCTCGACGGACAGATGTCTTCTTCTCATCTTCAGAATGCTGCTTTCAACATTTTGTGGGTCTAAACATTTGACTTGGTCCACCGACCAAGGTTGTAACTTGTGTGGTAACACGTATCCGTATACTAGTTTAACTGATGTAGAGAGATAAAAGGGTTTCACACAGCAAATGTGATGTTTTGTAAGAAATGACATATAACTCGATAATAAAAACCGCACCCAATACGAACACCACAATGTGAATGTAATGCTCATTTTCAATTGACATTTTTATTTATTATCGTTACTTTTTAAGTAGCTTTGGATAGAACTGTCTTCCAGGTCATTTTTCGAGTCTATACGTGAGTCAAAGTCATAGTCATGACATTGGCGACTCTTTGAAGATACTGTGGTGATTCATTCGGTTTACTTTAAAATTGTTACCCTAAACTTAAAGGGACAGTTCACTCAATAAATAAAAATTCTGTCTTTACTCGCCTTTAAACTTGTATGCATTTCTGATGAACACAGAGAAAGTCATTTGGATGAATGTTTGTAACCAAACAGTTCTTGGTCACAATTGACTACATCAAAAGAGCTCAAAACGGTTTGCTTTCCAACATTCTTCAAAATATATTATTTTGTGTTCAACAGAAAAAATACATTTATAAAGATTTTTTACTACTATGGTATTGGCCAAGAAATGTTAGTTACAAGCACTCTTTCAAATAACGTTCACTGTGTTCATCAGAACAAAGACATTTATACAGATTTGGAACAACTTGAGGGAGAGTAAATTGGGGGGCGGGGGCTTAGCTGTCCTTTAGCGGCATAGAAATTTGCGGGTGGGGCAGGTAGGACATGTCCCCAGCACTTTTTGCCAAAGTCAATTTTGTACCCACCACTTATTGGAAGAAATAAAATGTACAGAGTGTCTATTTACAGTGCAAATAGCCCCCCATGTAAGCAGTGGCAATGTACACTATCTCCGCCCACCAGTTTTAGATTGCAAAAGAGAAAATTAAACAGCGGCTCCATTGGCGTAGATCGTAAAGTGTGTTATTCTGCTGTTTTCCAAACTTTTTCCCTTCCCTTTTATATCAGATCGTAATTCTATTTTCAATAAAATGATAATAAATAAAGTGACAATTCGAGTCATGCATAAATCAAACATTTTGCTCTTAATTGTATTCTCTTGCAATATTCGCCTTATTGTTCTTGATATGCGGTTGCTATCGTCTATTTATTACATTGTATTTGATAGAAAACGTCTCTTTTGACGTCATTTGTCAATGGAAAAAGGCACAACTTTAGTCACAACTATTGTTCAAAACAAAATTTTGAAAGTTTGTTATATATTTGTGGCCTGTCTAGCAATGACTGAAGTAATACTGTACGTGAAAATAAGAAATTTTAATTTCCTTCTGTTTCCCCTGCATACTTGATAAATCATGTTTGTCATTAATTAGCAGACGTTTCAATCCAGGACCCACCGACAGGTAATCTGTGTCAGACACAATTTATTTAACGAGGGGAAAACATACACATTCGTTTCAGCAGTTTCACCATCCTATGCAATAAATTATGGATTTCACACTCAGCCTGCACTGGTAGCGGGTCGCTTCCTACTCGTCTTTCCACATGAAATAACAACTAGAAGAAGTTTAGAATTTGCAGGTCACACATCCGCGAGCGCGATTTGCGCTGTCTCGAAAACTCGCAATCTGAAGCACTGACCACTTTCCAAAACAAAGTTACGCATCTGTTCAACGCCCACTTTTGCACAATGTCTGTAATTTAAATGCACTCTTTATAATATAACTATAATGGAAGACAATTCCCTGATTATATAATGCAATTTCAACAAGATGCTGATGATCGAGATAATCTACTGTATGTGCACAAAAATGGGTTTGATGAAGAAAAAACAGAACAGTGTTGAATTGATGATGAATCGATGAATGAACAAATAGGAGACGTGAATGGCTCTTCTTTTTTCAACTCTGAGGCAAAGCTGATAGTGAATGAAACAGAGCTGAATGTTCGCAGAATACAAAGAAGTTACAGCCACACTGTCTACTCCGAGAAACCACAGTAAGAGCAGACTTGAATATTCTTTCTTAAGCCGATCTTTGTTTTTCCTTCAGAAAACGTTTTGGGGAGCCCCTGAAACTTTATTTTCACATATTGATTAATATTTACCAGTTTTATTTTGATAAAAAATACGCATGGTGTAGTATTTTTAGAGATGGGGGTTTGAAACGCATAGTCTCTAATGGGGGCATACACAATAAAAGGTCACTGTATTTTTTGTGTGGTTTTTCTGGTAAGTTCTGTCTCGCTACAGAGCACAAAGTCAATACACATTGAGGTCAAAAGAATATCGAGCGTGACGCATGGAAATGCCATTTTATTTCTCTTGTTAGCTTTTAGTGGCAAGCTAATGATTTGTATCTTGAAATCCCAATGTCCTATGGAGCTATACTTCACAACAAAGCACATCAATGGTTAAGATTGATACTTTGTGAAGGTGATTTTGATGCTTTCCACAAAATGTGTTGATTCACCAACAACCCATTCTTCCAGCAGAATAAACCCAAGAGTCATACATGGGTTAATTGGGAAGGTGATTTTAAAGGAAATCAAGCATTTGCTATAATAACATTCATTGGCAAGCATGCCACAATTGCAACTTTTAAATTGCAAGCTTAGCACTTAAAAATAGAAAAGAAAAACTCCATTCAAAAGCTCCTGATTATTACAAAAACCTCTCACCAATTCCAGCTTCCTGCCGCTCAGAACACACTCATCTACTGTGCCACACACACTGTCAATCCAGAAAGCCTTCATTGTATGGTCTCGCTGGGCTGTAATGTGAAATATAAAGTCAAGACTGTGCAGACCGTGGCTAGGTTTCATAAACACTAATCAGACCGGACTTGTTTTCTCCAAGGATGTGTTTTCCATAGGCCAGTACGCATTAACAGGATTTAAAAAAAAGAACACCCCATATCAGTGGCAGTGGGGATGGTGGATGTGTTGTGCTTGTTTATGAGTTTACAGGCCTGTCAGGCAAAAAAACGCCATGAATACTAGAATGACACTTTTGATGTGCAGGGAGGGGACTATACTTGTAAATACTGGAGGTACTGGGCTGAAATGACAATCTACTGTTTTCTGGTTTAGGTTGAATTTAAGAGCGAATTATTATATATTTATTATTTACATTTATATTAGAGATGCACCGATAATTTCTAAACCGATACTGATAGCTGATTATTCGGAGTGGAATCAGCCGATACTGATACAGAAGGTTAAATTAATATTTATTTGATAAACAGGATATATCGGTCCTAATCATCATCTGTTTTTATACAGCCTGATAATTGATAGTGTGAAAAATCCCTTTTATCAACCGTTACAGATTATTGGCCGATATATCGGTGCATCTTTAATATTACAGTTATATATCGAAATATATTACATTATTACAATATCTGATTTGTTTTTTTTAGGAAATACAAGGTTAGTGTCAGGTAATGCCACTAGAAAATATCTGTCATTGCACTTTAGTTTTCAATCTTTTCTGGTTCACAACCCCCTTTTTTAAGTTAAAAAATTCTTGACCCTTCTGTGCACCTCCGTCTCTGATATCCCTCCAAGGGTGTAAAAGTTTCAGAACCTTTAAATCATTTTTAAGACCTGAAAAGGTTTACGAGCATATTTTTTTTAAATGTCTTACAGATCTCCTAGCAGTTCTTTCTACAAAATGTTGACCGAAAGAATTTACATCAAATAACAACATGCTGGGAGTTTTTGAATATAAATCCTCAAACCTCTTCGCAATTCCTCCCTGACTCTGTTGGCAAAGCAGAATCTATTTAAATATTTCACCCGTCAGCAATCGTGTGGGCTTTTGTTTAAAGATCAAATCTCCCTGATGATCAGTCGAACTCGTCCATTTAAATAAGACAAAGTAATATCGTTCCACATGCATTCGCTGAGCCATCGGGACACTGTTAGTTATTCTCAAACATCTAGGAAAGATACAATGAATGTATAGCTGGTCTGGTTATGAAGATACAAAGCATCCAGAAAAGGCATCAATTCTCTCTTTTAACTACAAAGCAGGAAGGATAGAAATTGGCAAATAAACTTTATGTGGGAGTGTATCTCCATCTGCCCGCACAGATGGGTAGAACTAGCAACTGAAAGAGCGAAACGAGCCAGCCGCACAACTACAAACAGTGGGTCAGAGTAAATATCCCTATAACAGATCTGTTGATTCCGGCTCCGCCAGAAGAGTGTGATATATATTTTTCCAACAAACTGTACCTCTTTTCAATCTCGTCTATCCGTTATCTGTTTACAAAGGGATGGAAAGAGCACCTCGCAGAATATCAATGTGTCTGGCCGTTATTGCACTTCTCAAATTGCAGACATCTGATTGGCCTATTGCTTGAGGGAGAAGAGGAAGCAGCGGCGGATGGAGGATGATGATTGTTCGGAGCCGAGCTCTGTCTGCTGTGCGGGAAATCAATGATATTTGTTTAATTATTGGATGAAGTTTATCAGTTCCACCGCCGTCATTACTACCACTGCCTGGAAGCCATTATAAAATAATTTGTTTAGACTTTTTGTCTGAAATTTTATAAGTTGATTCGAAATATCTCTCTGTTTAATATGAGGATAAGTTCATTTATATGTCGAGCAACAGTTTGAAAGGACACCGTACTCTGTGTCCTTTAGCGAAATAGATTTGACATCTTGTCAATGATTGCTTCTGACAGCACGCATTGACCATGTCTCCTCTAAAATCCCACTTAAGTGTCAGAAATCCAACAATAATTGAAAATGACACTTTATCGGAAAGATTAATCTGACAAATTTTCTCCGTGTATCTGTATCTCCGTGGGCGTGCATTCACAAAACCGCCGTCCCTTAAGCAAGCAAGCAGGCGCTATTCCATTTGAAACGTTTAGCAGGGAGGAAATTCGCGAGTAGATAACATATTAAGTTAATGATACAATTCTGTCTAATTGCAGACAGATGGAATCTTCAGTGGAGCAAATAATTGTTTTACTCCTTAATCACATGTCAATTAACCGGCGCAAGATTGCGGCAAACGTGATTGGTAAGGAAAACGTGACCTCACCCACAGTGGAAATGAAAAACGAGCGTGTTTGACTTAACGACGCACAGACGCCCATGAGCTCCTGTAAAGCATTAAACAAGCTGTGACCTGAATGCTTTGCGAAAAGACAAATTCATCCACAATGTTCTTCTTCTGATCTGTAGCAGGCTTTTGTTTTATTACTTACAGGATCTTCCGTGCGAGATAAACAAGCATGCATGATAGCACTGCAGACTAGCTGTTTTGAAAAGACTGAAAACAGCTTAAATACTGTTTGGCCATCAAACAAATGTCACAAGCTAAAGATTCCCATTTGGATTAGAAATTTATATTTAGAATATTTAAAGCAGAGATTTATATAACAATTATATTGTCTTAAGAAGTGTTTTGAACACATGATGAATCCAACCTTATGATGTGACTTACACATGATTTACACAAATCTGCTTTATTTGACTATTAAACTGACTTCTCATTTCTGTCCTCATTCAGCATCTTGTCTTTAAAGAAAAGCCTGGCCCATTTGTAATTATAGTAAAGAAATTCCTTATCTGTGTGTGTGTGTGTGTGTGCGTGTGCGTGTGCGTGTGCGTGTGCGTGTGTGTGTGTGTGTAAATCACGGCTGATTTATTAATGTCCTCCATTTCCTCCAGAGCTTTACAGAGCGATCAATCGGCCTGTTAGCTGCCCCTGATCGAATGCTAGCTGATAAGTCAAATGTTCTTTGTCACATAGCTCTATATAACAGTGTTTTTTTAGACTTTCATTGATTGCTGATTTTCTTGAGCCCAACAAAGCTTTTCAATATGCCAGTAGCTGGGAATTTATCTAAAATGCTCAGAATACCTGTCAGGTATACGTTTTTTATGGTGTCCATATATGCAAAAATTGCCTGACGTGTTGACTTGTTGCATTCTCACTATCAAAGGTACAGTAAGAGTCTTTTATTTTGAAAAACAGGAATTCTGTCTCCACAGCCTTTCAGATATCAATGAAATACGTCATGCGATATCACACCTAGTCCTATATACTCTGTATGCTAAGGAAAAAATAAATATATATTTTTTCTGACAGTTGGATAGCTGTCATGTTTTTGTACTGCAGGTTTAGGTGAAAGGATATGGTTTAGTCCAGAAGCACCGCGGTTTCAGTGCATACTTTAGATTTGCTAATTGTGCTTCTATATGTTTTTCATGTAGGTTATATTCATAATGTTTTTGTTCAGTTATGGTATGGCTCTGCTCTGTGCTTGCTGCATTTTGTGGGCTTGGCCCCAAAATTGCTGCTTGCAGCTATATTCGTAAAATTGTTATATATAATTGCTATTATTAATAATAATATAAATGTTCTATTGGTTGTATTTTCAAATGTTTGTGTAGTGTTTAAAAACATAAACAGGAAGTTCTTCTAGACCATTCTTGGACCAGTTTTTCTACGTCTCCTGAAGTGGTCTAAAACAACATTTACTTTACTGATGTGCAAAACAATTACAGATGTCGAAAGTCTTTTTTTTGTGAAACAGTCCCTGTATTCAATTCTGGTGCTGCAAGGGCTGCAAACATTTGACATTTATTAAATTAGATCAAATGATATAATGTTAATATTTTTATGTTTTTACATAATGGGCTTTCTGTAACTGCTCAATGTAATGCTAAACGAACCAATTCAACTATCCAAGTAATGTTCATCCTGTTAATTTTGAGTGTCATTATGAAGTTTTCGTCTCATAGATGATCATCAAGCTTGAAGCAACTTTTCAATCAAAGCAGGAGCTCACCTGCTCCCCCCGCTGGCTACAACAGAGTCTGTAAAGGATCTGAGAGCATGTATAAAACTGAATTGGATAGGTTTGTAACCAGAAAAGGTGGCAGGTAGGTTCAGAGTGCTTGCCCGAGCAGAGGGCAGAGGTTCAACTAATTTTCTTTCTCCACTCCACTTTTTGTACTCGGAAATTACTATTCAACTTACAGTAGCTGAACGCCACAACAATTCAGAGCGGAGCATTTATCAAACAGATTGAACCCTTGACAGAACGGACCACGGCTTCGGTGTTCGACGGGTGAACAAGAAATGCTTAATTTGCACAAAATCAGTTTTTCCTGCCCTAATGTGTAATTTGCAAATGTTGAGGGTTGGTAATTAAACTGTGAACAGTAGTCTAGAATTGGGTCATTTTAGCAGCAGAAGAACATTAAAAATCACACACAAAGTGCAATAACCTAGCGTTATGGTAAACGGATCCATCAGCTAAGCTGTATTTAAGTCAATGACAAAAGGAATAGTCAATTGAAAGCCATTTAATAGCAGTGCAACGGAGAGTGTGCCTCCCTGGGACATAGAGAACGGCAGTCACAAGCTGCTTTCGTTTTGGACAATGATTCTCGGGAGGTCCAATATATGCTGCCCAATTTGAAACGTTTGCATTTCCCCTAAGAGCACATGCCAGTTGGGGGGGTAGTTGTGGGCACCATTTTATGGTCTAAGAGCAATAGTGGATGAAACTTGTGTAAGAGTGTTATTGCTGGGCATTGTGCAGAGGCAAAGCCCCTGGACAGAAATATTATGTAAATTATTAATTTCCTCATCGACACAGTTGTGCTGTTTGGCCACCCACTGGCGTGCCGGTACATGTTAATTATTCTCAATGAGACAGAAGTGCAATACAAGAATGAATTTTTTATTGGAATCATGCAACGCATCTTACACAGACGTGAGTATTGTACATATTGGGCATCACTGTCGGTTTGAGTTACATCATTTTAATGCGTTAGAGATAAAGAAGTGACTAGAGAAGTCCTCGATGCAATTGAGATTTGGTTATAACCATTAATAACATTTTGAGACATTGTGAAATCTCATTGGTCAGAAATGGCACTTTCTTGGTAACTTCCGATTGGCTGTCAAGCAAATTTTGACATATTGCACATGTTTAGGATCTTTTACATACGACCCTTCCGCAATGCGTAATTCCAATGAAAAGATTCAAGCGCTCACACTCATTACCAACGCAAACACATTTGTGTTGGTAATAAGTGTGATGTTTTCCGTTTCACCCAAAGCAAACATTTCCAAATCGAATGCATGTCAACCACATTATTGATTCACATTTCCATAAATTCTACTGTGTTGGTTGCGTGAAGGCTTTCTGACGACAGCATGTTTAATAGATAGGCCTGCTTGCTGGAGGGAGGGAAGAGAATTTTATCTGAATTCTCAGACTCTGGCGAAGCTTTGAAATCATGCCTAAGACTAATGAAAGAGAGGCAGGAGGGAGGAAGGAATGAGCAACCGAGAGGTGTGATCTACCTACGAAGAGATTACCCACGTACCCCTGGGCTCTCATCTTACAGCGCGTGGGGAGGCGTGCGGGATCGTTCGTCACATGCCAGCATGGTGGCGAAAAAAAGAGAACTCGAGGTGTTAGGATTTATACAGCCACTATAAATCTGTAGAAATCCCCCACACCAGATTTTTTTATATCATGCCGATACCACACAATATGTTCAACTGACTTTGACAAATCAAACACTTAGGAAATATGACAGTATCCTTCAAAATGCAGCTCTATGGCAAGGAGAAAAATATGGATGCACACAGCAAGTGGGAGAAGATTTCTCTAAAATAAAAAGTCCAGGATATAGCTCAGGAAATAAATAGTGAGTTTATCCTGTGGGATGGATGGTGACAGCATTATCTGCCCATAACAGCATCCCCAACTATTTAGATGGAAAGTTTTTCCACTGCACACAACAATAATTGCTCACTCTTTGGTACACTGAGGCTGGTATCATATTCACAAAACATTAAGGCTGAAAATGGAACAGAAATCAATCAGATCTTATCTGATTCTGGACACAGACTGCAGCTGGATTTGTAGGGAATTAGCACTGAATGGCAAACGTTGAAATAATTCAGCTGACCACAAAAAACCTTGCATTTGATTTTTTTAAACAACATAAGAATATCTCCAAGCATAGCAATGAAGAGCATCATTTAAAAACAAAACATACACGTTCCTGCACAATTACTTATAGTTGACAAATAAACCTCTCGTGACCTATGGTGTGACAAAAAACGAACAATGAAGATAAGTCTCTCTGATTTTATTTTATTTTCTTTAATAACGTTTGTTTTACATTTTTTACTGTCACACTGTTAGTCACATGGTACGATTTATTAGGCAACTCATTGAATGTCTAAAGCAGTGGTTCTCAAACCTTTTCGTAGTAAGCAAGTGTAGGGTGAATCACTGTGCGGCCCCCCAAATAAAGACCTAATATCTTAAACTTAGAATTTTAAGTAAACCAAAAACATATTCAGGTATAAAGCGCTGGAACGTGATTTTTTTGGTTCGTGGTGTTATTTTCAAATGTTTGACTGTTTAACATTTATGATAATTTCTATATTTTATAAAATGCACCAAAATCTGTCCACAGCCCCCAGTACTAGAACCACTGGTATAAAGTACGATCAACAATAAACAAATGTGAAAAACAAAGTGTTCATCATAAACTGAATTATTTGGAAATGTTATTTTGATGAAGCAGAATGATCCCTATAAAGATTTTCTGTAGTAATGAGTTTGTCATACAGCCAACAATTTTGAACAAGTCCTAACAACACTACTGTACTACGTCAAGTAAAAAAAAATTCAAATGTATATATATATATGTATATGCATATATGTATGTATATATATAATATATAAATACATACGTATATATAAAATATTACAATAATATGATTTATTCATAATTATACAATATTCTGTAATAAAATACACATTTAAACACACGCAAAAAAAGCTCAATATTAAAACATCAAAGGTCCACAACTAGACTAATATTGTAATATGTATGTTGTTTTTTTGTGTTGATTTTATATAATTTAGTTTATTCTTTAAATAATTAATTAACTGAGTTTACTCGGAAAAATAAGATTAAATCAAAAGTGCGTTTAAAACCAACTTCTATAAAACCTTAATCCAAATGTTTCTAACACGCTTCTTTTTACTAACTACACAAGCAACAGAAATCAATATGAATGCAATGAATACTTCTGTAACACCCACCGAGTAACATCCACTACATGAATATTAAAACCCAATTAAATGATGTAACAGCAGAAAACACGTTTAGTGACATGACGTTCGGTCTGCGACTTCAGTATCCTGATACTTCATCTCAAGCTCACGGCGATAATACTCTGATTGATGCACAACCCACAACCCAATTCATTACCTGAGCACCTTCCATTCCCTCCTGCACAGCCCCCTCGAGTACAGCACCGCTTCTTAAAGACAAGCTGCTCAACTTACCCAGTTTAAGAACTGGCTCCGCGTCTATAAATCTTCGTCTCTTCTTCTTCCTTGTGCAGCTTTCTCACCCTCACAATGTTTCTGGAGAAGGTGTATTGATCGCACGGGCTGTGTTTTCTGAAGTCTATTGTTGCCACCGGAGCTCTTCTCTGGCTGCCTGTCGCGGCTGCAATGAGAAAGCCGAGCGGCGTGTGCACCTTGCTCTTGCTCTCTCTCTCTCTCTCTCTCTCTCTCTCTCTCTCACACACACACACACTATCTCCGTGTCTCCATCCCTCTCACAGCGACACCCTCGCTCTCTCTCTCTCGCGCCGATCCTCCCAATTCCTCAGTCCCCCCTGTCATGTTTCCCTCTCTTCCAATGTATTGATCTGCCAGGCGCTGGCGTTCTCCTCCACAAGCCTCTAGTGGTAGCTCCAATCTCCGTCAGAAGCCAGTCCAGAACTAATCCTGCTAGCTTGGAAAGCCGGGGAGAGACACAACCGCTCCTTCATTCTAACCGTCTCCCTCTCTCCTGGGCAAAGTGCAATCTGTGCTGTCAGCTGGGCAGCCGGACCCCTGCCTCAGTGAGAAACAGTGGAACCGAGGCGTGCATTCATGTTTCAGCAGGCAGTCCGAAGCAAATGAATATCAACAGAGAAAGTGAAGTCATACGCGCGGTTCTTTTCAGATCGAGATCGAAAAAGAACCTTGCCGGCACTTCCTAGGAGGGCGTCAGGCTGTTAGATTAGTTGATACGCTTCATCACGGCGGAGACGTTCGGCTTGTCTTTCAGGAAAGTTTTGCACGCTCAGCATTACTCTTGCGGCGGATATAATTAGCTGTCAATAAATCAACACGCCTGTGCCATCAAGCATGGAACATTACACAAAGGCTCCTGGTTTGACTGCTTGAGACGAACCAGACATCATCATGTCCCCCAGGTCTATTTCTACATCGTACTTTTGGGTCTGAATGTGGTAGAATTGTAAGCTTCATCCTGGCATTACAGTAGCTATGACATATTCAAGATGAAATCATGCCAGTTTTACAGAACTACTGTATTTGTTGAGATTTACCAACAAGACTTAAACACGTACTGAATCAGCCTGTGTGCCTTGGATACATCGCAAGAGATACAAAGAGTGCAAGCACTCCAAAGGCGATTTGAGTCAGCGTCAAGTTGCTATGAAAATGCATTATACGCTGTGTGAATGAAAGCCTGCAAAGTCACACATTAAATGTTTTTTCACAATTTACTTCTGCAAACTAGATGAACAGCTTTCGTGCCAAATGTCAACCGTACTAACCAGAGATGCACCCAGACCTTGTTTTTAAAGGGATTTGGGAGCGGTTCAGCAATATAAAATAAACTTGGGTCCGTACCAAATGTTCTAGTGTGACAGCGCCTACAATTCAAATTAAAGGCATGGGAAACCTTTTTGCATGTCATTAACACTTGCTGCATGGGAATTTTATGACTTCGATGTGGTGCAGAGCATTAAGAAAAGTGTTTAACCATTGCTGTGCTCGATTTCCAATAATAACAGCTTACTGTAAAAACCTGCGGGATTAAAATTATTGATAAAGATTATCAAGAGTCTCTAGTTTCTGTACAGTAATGCGCCAGTTACATTTAGAAAGTCTGCATAAACAGAAAACCAACACCGTAAGAAAATGACGATGCAGATTCCCTCTAAAGATGTTTGTACTCAGCTTGAGTCCACAGCTATTAGACCAATACACAACACATTGTAAGTCTGTCAAAAGGTGCTGTGTGAAATTTTATGGAGGATCGATTGAAAGAAATGCAATTTAATAAACATAACCATGTCTTCAGAGGTGTATAAAGATCTTACATAATGAAGCGTTATGTTTTTATGATCTTAGAATGAGCTATTTCTGTCTACATACAGTACACCGTGGGTCCCCATGCAAGGAATTCGCCTTGATGATTCTACAGTAGACCTTAATGGACAAACTACTCTATGGAGAGTGTTTCGTAAATACATTATCTCCTTCGAAAAAGAAGCGAAAATGTGACGACATCTTAGTCCTGTGTCAGCCTCCGTAGTGCTTCGAAAAGGAGGGGTGGAGCCGTTGCTTTCAATTTACAATAGGCGGTTTGAAATCAAAGGGTACCTCACGATACGATACAGTTCGAGACCATCATGACGTGACGATACTACGGTGATCGATATATTGTTTGGCAATTTTATAACGATACATCACGATATGAAAACAAAATGCCCATGAAAAGGATAAGTGCAACATTTGTCTCTTTATTAAAGTCCTTTTGTTCAGTAGGTAAATTAATAAGTTATTACCAACATCAGTAACATTTCAAGTAAATTAAACATTTTAAGCTTATATTAAAAGGTTATCTTTGTAAACTGGCAGATTTAAAACATTTAACACAAAAAAATGATACGGCACATTTCAAAATTTAACAGCCACTTATATAAACCTGGAAACATCTTAGTGATATGCAGATTAAATAAAATGAAGCTAAAAAAACATATCAGTGCAGCAACTTGCATTACATCTAAGCACATTAACGTTCATTCATAAATATGCGTGGAGCATATTTTATTTTGCAAGCAATCCTAAACTCTTTCGCAGACTAGTTTGTTCACTTTTCCCATATTTGCGTGTTAAGCGTCACCCAATGGACCCATGATGTTCTTCTATGAACATAAAATCTAAGCTATTTTAAAGTGTTTAGTTCTCCTTTGACTTTTTGTGCACATTTAACTGAGATTAGAGCACTGGCAAGATTGTTTGGCACAATCCCTCCGACCCAATACTTTGCATCCCCAGCACTTAAACTGACAGTAAATCAAAGACACACATAATAGGCGGATTATAGCTGTCAGCATTATTCAGAAAGAGTAGAAAAGAAATAGAAGTCAGTACTGATCGGTCAACATAGAACATGCCGAATTAGCATCTGATTCTATGGGCAGCTATACAGTATATAGGTTGTCCGCCATATTGGAACGGTGCGAACGGCTCTGTTGCCGAGTCTGCGGCTTTCCCGTGGAATTGGGTTACATTGCAACAGTTGCTATGGATTTTGTAAAATTTGATAAATATTGAGTTCTGCTATTAGGAGTCTTTTTAAGACTTTTTTTTGGTGGGGGTTAGTCACGCAATATACAAGTGATACAAAATACACAATATATTTGATTATAATATGCATAACTAAATGCTATTATATTTAAAACAGGCTTAAATAGAAGAACAGGCTTCTTTCACCACTTCGCTTAGAGGTTTTTAGACGTGGGGCGGGGTGTTTCAAATTTAAAGAGACAAGACAACTAGCCCATTATCAAACTTGATATAAATTATTGTAAATAATGAATTCACAAAATTGACCACATCCATTGCATGAATTTAATCACATTTGTCATTATAATATCTACTCAAATACAAATATCTGAGGGATCCTCCAAAGTCCATTTTTTACTTCTAAAGGGGGTCCCTTATGCCTTATGGGGGTCCCGGATCCCACCAGCCACCCTTCAATTCGAGCACTGGGAGTAGGGACGTTAGGCTCGTGATGAAGGATTATCAAGGGCATCAATAATTTCCCAACCCTGGTTACAAGCCTTTTACGAGGATTCATTCACATAATATAATTACGTGTTTTCTTTATTCAAAAAAAGTATCAATGTGAAACCATGACAAACTTTCGATTTTAAACATAATTGTTAAATCATAATTTCTATTCTGAATGAATCATCAACTAAAGTATCACTAAGCATTGAGCAATGATGTACTGCTCAAGATAAGGCGTGTCAAGTTTGATCGGCAAAAACAAGTCATACAAAGAAAAAATGAAAAAGGCCTGATTAAAAAAAATCCTCCTTTTCAATTCATCTTTTGTGCGTGTGTTGCATTTTGCAATAATGCAACTAGCAATTCTTGCTTACCTAAGATGTATTCTTTTCCATCAACTATTCATTAAAGCAACACTCATAAGCCGAAAGAGTAAAACATTATTAGTCGCAACAATGACATCTTTTAATGCATTCGCAAGAGTGATTCTCTGGTTCTTTTTGTGTCTGCCTTATCTAAAGATATGATGGCTGGTTTTGTCCTTTACCCTATTCATGCTCTTCATGTTAGCAATGGCCTTCAATGAATCCGCTGAATACTGCAGTCAGAAAATTGCGTCGTTTATAAAAATAACCAATAATATCCGCTACCTAAACATTGTGGGAAATCACACAGTAATCAACACCCGTGGGGGGCTTTTTTATTTATAAGCTACTTGCAAGTGTGCACAGACTAGCAATCAAATAACTTCTTATATTCTAGACACTTTTTTCTTATATTTTAACACTTCGTTGAACAACTAAGGATACCGGTGACTGATCAAAATCTGCAGAGTTTAGTAAAACACATCGCATTTTTCTGCTGGTAAATTATAATGAAAACATATGCAATCAGGAGTTCCTTGCAAATCTAATAGTATATTTCTTGTAATGTTATAATAATCCGTTTTTCTTATAGACAGAATAATTGTTCTCCGAGAGAACCGCAGATGTTCAAATTTGCAGAGCCGTTTCAATAACTACAAGTGCAATGTTTCTCTGATGATAAAGATGCCTTGGGCTGCTCCGAACGTGTCAAGGGTTACAGAGAGCGTTGTGTAAATGCAATTAATCATGCATAAGCATCTAGGACACGTTCACTCCCACACGTGTAACAAAGCTCTTTAGACAGCCAAGACTCTTAAATATAATAAGCTGTTTTTTTGGCCTAGCATGCCATTAACTACTTATGTGTTTGGGTCAAAAGAAACAAATGCAGCCTCAAGTATGGCTTTTCAAATTAAACAAATATTTTTGATGGTTTCATAAACAAGTGGTGATAAAAATCATCCTCAAGTGAATCTTTTGTTTGCTTGATTTCTATTGACTCATATCGTGTGGCTCATACAAGATCAAAGTTTTCACTCACAGTTTTAAAGTTGCACTAAAGCATTTTAATGGCAGTGAACAGCATTTCTGTGAAAGCTTCGAAAGCTCCTACTCCACATCCAGATGCCTTTAAATAAAGCTGACTTTAAAGGGGTCATATGACACGGATAAAACAAATATTATTGTTTGTTTTAGATATAATGCGATGTGTATACACGATTTAAGGTCATGTTTGTGTCTCCTCTTAGCCCCACTCTCTGAAACGTGCAAATATTTTACAAAGCTGATCGCTCTGAAAAGCGAGGTGTGCTATGATTGGCCGGTTAACCAGTGCGTAGGGATTGGTCGAATACTTCAAGCGTGTGACGGATATGTAACACCTCTTATCATATTTGGAACATCAGGTTCCAAAGCAATTGTGCTGACAGGTACGCTCACCTTACTTGGGTTTACATTTGGGTGGTCTTAGTCAAATCATACCACGAACTGACGTAGATTTATAGGGTTGTGGTTACACGAGGCGTTTCAGGCAGGTCTGATAGAACGAATACTTTGTTTTCCGATACTTTACTTTTTGCAATTTCATGTGTCTAATACACGCATGGGCAACTTATAACACACCAAAGACACAGAAAAACACGTATTCGCGCCATATGAGCCCTTTGAGTTTCTCATTCTGCAAAAGTAAACAGCCTGCGATTCCGTTGGCAATTCATGAGAAAATGGTGTGATCTCAATAGCCCTTTTACTGAGAGGTCTTTTAAATAAGCCAATGTCACGATGAGTAAAGGTACAGGCAGAAGGTGATCAATACACTTTTCACATTGTTTCACACGCAGCCCTGCCAATACCAATAGTCCAATTAAAAGCTGCTGTCATAGATACAATGTGACCAAAGAAAATAGCCGGAGAGAAATTAGGAGAGAGAAATGTCACATTCATTTAACACACATGAGCTATGAAAGAGACAGATTAATTAAAGGTATAGTTAACTCATAAATGACAATTCTGTCATCATTTAATCACACTTATGTTATTTCATACCTGTATAAATTACTTCGTTCCGGTTTAGAGGGAAAGATATTTGGAAGAATGCAAGTCATTTTCAGTTCCGGGACATGATTGACTACCATGGTCAGAAAAATTAAATGGAATTTAAATTTAAATCGAACTTAAACAGACAAAAATCTTACATTTAATTTTCTTTTACCTATTTTTATCCAGGAATACTCAAAAGTTAAAGAACGAAATAAATGGTAGTCCAACTGACAATTTCTAACATTCATCCAAATATTTTTCTCTTTGTTCATTATATCAAAGAAATGTATAAAGGTTTGAAACAACCTGAGGGTGGGTATATGATGACAGATTTTTTTTTGGATGAATTATCGTTTTAATACCTCAAGTTCATCACATTTCAGTTAATAAAGAATAATCATATGGCTTTGATGGCTTAAAGCACGTTTTAAGTTTAAAGGTCTAGTGTATGAAATTTAGCAGCATCTAGTGGTGAGGTTGCAAATTGCAACCAGCGGCTCACTGCCCTTTCCTTTCGAAGGCTAAGATGTCATCACAATTTCACTTCTTTGTCAAAGGAGATAACGTATTTATGAAACATGCTCTGTGGAGAAGTTTGTACGTTTAGGGCAAGTGTAGAAACAACATGGTGAATTCCAGCTCAATAGTTCAAGTAGGAAATTACATATATATTTGAGATTCAACAATGGCAAAATCTATTATGTAATGTAACATATATACTTACAAATAAAGTAATTTTTAATAAAAACAGTAACTGCATTCAGAACGCTTTTCAAAAATCCACTCCACTGACTTGACTATCGACTTCCAGGTCAGGGAGCTTTCAATCCAAATCTCACTACCCAATGAGACTAAAGTGCCCTTAAGTCCTGCCCACACTTGAGATTTGTGCAAGGAAGGCGGAAGTAAACTTGAGAAGCCTTAACAAAAACTGTAACTCTTGCAGCAAATTCATAGACCATGAATTGAAAAAAATGAAAATTAGAAAACTGTTAAGAAAAAATGCAGTCTATCTAAAACCATGTAATATTTAAGCATTTGAGCCTCATTCTCTTTCACCAAGCTTATTTTAGCCGTACACGCCCTACTCCAATACTCCAAAAGCTTTGCTTGAACTCAGTGGTAAGAGCATTGCGTCAACAACGCAAAGTTGTGGGTTCGAACCCAGGTGATAGCAAATACCTATGTAAAATGTATAGGGTAAAAGCAATGTAAGTCGCTTTGGATAAAAGCGTCTGCCAAATGCCTAAATGTAAATGTTAATGTAAATGTTGTGAGTTTCACTCCGTAGGCCTCCAATAGGCAAATGGGATGTATCCACATGATGTGTGTTAATATCATAAGTGTGCTCAGCTTCAAAAAATCTATCTTCCTCCAGAGTTTAATTCCAACCGGGGTGTACACACCTGCCTGTAATTTTCAAGTGAACCCACAGACCTTGATTAGCTGCTTGAGGTAAAGTTGATTAGAGCCGGAATTAAACTCTGCAGGACGGTGCATCTCAAGCAGCAGGTTCTGACACCTCCGGTACAGTCGGACACTCATTAAAGCATTACCTTTAACGTAGCTCTCTTCAAACAACATGCAAAGGGATTCTCCACTAATTCTATTGTAATGCAGATCGGATGCTAGACTCAATGCCTCTCAATTAAATCATAACAGCAAATGGACTTGTAATTTCTTTAAGGGCAAGAGAGGACCTGGCGCTAAATGCTGATGGACTATAAATTTGCTGAGTGCTGACCTCTGTCCTTCCGTTCTGTACCGAATGTCACTGTTGAAGCCAAATAATATTTTTTATGTATGTCGCACATGCTACGAATAAATCGGTCTGTGCTACGAATAAATTTAATAGTGCGATTCAGGTGCAGCGGCTTGTTTGTGTGAAGTGCATTTGTCGTTGTACTTCTTCGTATGTGAGGTTAACTAATGGCGCGCCACTATTTAATTTTCGTTTTTGTTATTAAAACTTGTTTTCCGGCTGCATCAAGTCCATTGATCTTCTAGAGCCTTATGATCTGAACGATGTGGGAAAACATGAAAGGAATCACGAAAGCGAAATTCTACTATTTAAAGATGTCCTCTGCTTGTTCTGCGTGGCTATGAGTGAATTAGTTGCACACTTTAACATGTTACGAGCGTGACACTTGTGGATTTGCCTGTCTCTTACTATATGCATACATGAACACATGAACTTCTTCCACAGAGCTGTTATAAGTTTATTTTACGGGCATTTCAGGGCTTACGTAAAGCTACTGTCAAACACACTGAAACTCAAGAATCTTCGCGACGACCCAACCAAAATAAAAGTCTGCTTCATTTGAACCAGATGATAAAATAATTAACTTACTTTTTTAAATGTAGAACTCTTGAATACTTTAATATCTACTATTTTTACTGCATATCGAGTAGTGTATACTATAGTATACAGTATTTTATGAACAAATTCATTTTAAGCATTGAAAATATAGAACTCAGAATTTTTTTTATAATGTTAATGTCCTTTTTCAGTTACCTGTCTATTTATGTGATGACCTGCACTTGTGTTTTTTTAAGATGATAAGAGACGTATACTACAACGGTTTGGCCTGTGCTATGAAACTTTATACCTCTGTAGCACTGGTGCTGATTTTAAATCAGAAGAAATAGTTACTTTAGTTACTAATAATACTTTTAAAATAGATGATGGGTCTTGCAATAATCTGCAATTCGCTAAAAATACAATGTCTTAGAAAATATTTGAGTAAATAGTAAATAATAACAATTATAAAACAGCATTTGGGTTCTTTTTTTGGGGGCAAACTTTTCCTTTAAAACCTACATATCTTTAGGAGCACGTATGCTCCGTCCGTCCATGCGCTTCCCGCATGATGTAATCTTCATCATAAGGAGAGTCCCCACCGGACGTGACGCGTACAAAATTGTGCATGCTTGAGAAAAGTGTAACAGTCCACTAGGGGTCAATACACACAAAACAAATACGCTGAAACCAAGAACAGTACGCCAAGAAGCATATCCTTCTACATACAGTAAGGTTGTTGTTCTTGTTGTCTTGCTGTTTGCTCGGATTGTTTGCAATGGCAAACAAAAAAATGACTTCTGTCAGTAATTTGCATTGGGTCTGTGAATGATGCGACTCAGCGCTGGCCTCTGACGGTCTGGTAAGGAACACATACTCATTTGTACTGCGCATGTGTCGAACTCTGACAACTTAATCCGTGATGAGTATGCTCAAGAAGCGTGAGCGAGACGGACGCGGAAAGTCAAGTATACCCGGGGCTTTACACCTACAGGAAACTGCTTTTTCCATTCCTTCACACCTGCGAACTGAGAAATGATTATAGGGGACTGTTTCGACAGGTTTTCTCCCAGCACTGCAGTCAAAAGCGTTCAGGGCAAAATCTTGTTGAGTTGGAGAGTTGAGCACAAAAGGCCCGATCAGGTAAATGAGCTACAGGCTGGCAGAGTGGGTGTTGCTCTCCAGCAGATGAAACATTTGATGGAGAGGCTGCTGTGATTCAGAGGGAAAGGCAGTGAACACAGCTCAGGTAATGTCATTATGAGCATTGCCATAAACTACAGAAAACTGCTGCCCAGAAGAGTCCTCAAGCCAAAGAAATCATCCCCATTGTTATACATTTTCCTGTCTTGCTATTCCAGACGACATTGGTGAATAATATATGGATCTGAGAGAACAGTGTCAATCAGGTTTTATTTGCACTAACTCTGTGTTCTGTGTTAAGTTAATCTGAAACCCAAGTACTGTCAACATCGTCCTGCTTGAGGAGTATGGCGCATAAATAAAAGTGCCAAAGATCGTGTCATTTTTCGTCATAGCTTTGCAGAGTGATCATAGTATGCTGTGCCGGTTTATTTTGTCTATGCTAAAATTGTAGGGGTGTAACAATATAGGCAATTTATCATAGCTATGGTGATTGTTTTTAGATATGATGTCTGTTTAATCCTATTGGTTGAGCTGCTAAGATGTGGCTTATCAAAAGCTTAATTCCTTTAATACTTAATTCCTTTACTAATTTTATTTATACTTTTACGATATTCAATTTTCTCCCATGCCGGTGACTTTAGATTTAGGGGCGGAGTTAGGGGTGGGGCTTCAGAACTGCATTTTTCTAGTAATCGTACGTTTTTGTACTATAAACAATGTACGAATTCATATGAATTACAACCTTGTAATATAGTTATACTCACTCCTTGAAAACCAGGCTCAAGTCTTAAAATCTAATTCCGAGATAACAAGCATCAAAGTTTCGTTTCCACCATTAATTTCACAAAAAAAATTGCCTTGGCTTTACTCAGTTAATATAATATTAAGGTTCACAGAATATTTTCATATATGATTTTATGTAGATAATAATGTAGACATTAAATAATAATACTTTTTTAGAGTCTGGGCACAAATGTAATTAAACATATTTAATGTTTTAGAAATAAATCTATTATTTAATTTATTTTGTTCAAAATATAGTAACACATTCCAACCTAATCTCACAAGAATTCGTAATTATGTTTTGAGGTGCGTAATTCGTATGAATGGTACGAAGGCAAATCGCTCGAAAATCAATCACTGAGATTGTACGAATGCATACAAATTAGTCAAAATTAGCCATCTCGTAAAATGTATACGTTTTGGCTGTGTTCACAATCATAATTGTGAACCCAGTGTCACGTATTGTGAGCCATGTGTATACTGTGAGTAAGTTATGATTACATTTGTGACCCTGGACCACAACACCAGTTATAAGTAGCATGGATATGTTTGTAGCAATGGCCAACAATCCATTGAATGTGTTAATTTCAGTGTTTGCTCCTCTCCTCAAGGGGGCGCTGAGTGGCAAATTTACTTGTTGGAGTACTGGAGCGGGAATAAGGGGCAGTTGTTTTGTGTTGGTTGCAGCAGGGCTCTGTGTTTCATCTGCGAGTGAATAAAAAACTATAACGTAACATTTTTTCCTGGTCATTGAATTTAAGCTTACGGATTAACATTGGTAGCAGAGGATGGCTGCTGGAAGCTACAAAATTCCCCCACAATTTGATGAAAAGAAGTCGTATGAAAGTTGGAAAAATGAAGTGCAGATGTGGATGCGTGTTACGGAGCTGGAAAAAAAGAAACAAGCCTTGGCTGTTGCCTTATCGCTCACAGGGAGAGCAAAGGATGCCACCCTGGAAATATCAGCGGAAGATTTGAACAAGGATAACGGTATGACAACAATTCTAGAAAAACTTGACTCTGTGTTTTTAAAAGAGGAAAAAGATCGCCAATACGAGGCATACACTGAATTTGATCGGATTACAAGAGAGCACGGCATTTCTATGATCGATTACATCATTGAATTTGAACGCAAATATAACAAGCTACTTCAGTTCGGTATTATACTTCCTGATGCTGTATTAGCATTCAAGCTAAAGACAAACAATTAGCGCTCACTGCTTGTCCTGCTCTTACGTTTCCTGACATGAAGTCAGCACTGAAACGAATTTTTGGCGAAAGCCATATGCATGAAGTTCACCGTAATGATGGCTCCGCATATTTTACAGAGGCTAACAGGAAAGAGAACAAGTCACGTTGGCAAAAACAATCACAGGCACAGCCAGGAACAAATCCACTGGATAAATATGGTAGGCGATCAAAATGTGCTATCTGTCAAAGCACATATCATTGGGTGAAGGATTGTCCTCACAGAGGGGAACATGCTAAGATAGCAGAAGACTCAGAGCAGTGTAACATCACACTGTTTTCCAAAGAAACTTTGTCTGACACAGAAATCTTTATGGTGGAATCCTTTGGGTCAGCAGTAATCGATACAGCCTGTACCAAAACGGTTTGCGGACAGAGATGGTTTGATCATTATGTCAATGGACTAAAATCAGCCGAGTTACAAAAACTGGAGTACATAGAAAGCGCAAGGGCTTTCAGATTTGGCGATGGAAAAGTTGTACATTCTACAAAGAAAGTCAAGATTCCAGCCACAATTGGACAGACTAAATGCCACATAGAAACTGAAGTAGTTCCAGTAGATATTCCATTACTTCTGAGCAAAACTTCTGCAGTCTTGGATCTTAAGAATGACAAAGCCATCATGTTTCACCACCCTGTAACCCTTGAACTCACCTCATCTGGACATTACTGTGTGAATTTAATGTCTAAAGATATCTCATGTGATACTGAAAAGTGTGAAGATGAAGTTCTAACTGTAACAGAGAACATGACTACAAAAGAGAAAAAGAGAGTACTCTTAAAATTACATAAACAGTTTGGACATGCCTCTGTGGACAGACTTATAAAGCTACTAACCAGTTCAGGCAATCAGGATGAAGAATGAATTGTGATCCTTAAAGACATAGTAGACAACTGTGAAACATGTGTAAAGCACAGCCGACCCAAACCCAAACCTGCTGTAGGACTCCCCATGGCCTCAAGCTACAACGAAACTGTGGCTGTGGATCTGCATGAATTAGAAACAGGAGTGTGGTATCTCCATGTTATTGACCATTTCACACGATTCAGTTCTGCAAGCATTGTGACTACAAAAAAAGCAAGTGAGATTGTGAAAAGCTTCATACATTGCTGGATCAGTGTTCATGGCCCACCGAGGAGACTGTTCAGTGACAACGGAGGAGAGTTTAACAATGAAGAAATGAGAGTGATGTTTTCATTACTGAAGATGAGATTTTTGATTCAGCAAAAACAACAGAGCTGGATAACTGGAAAAGAAACTGCGTGTACGAGGAAGTTAAGGACAACGGTCAAAAATGTATCAGCACAAGGTGGGTGTGCTCAGTCAAAGAAACATCTGATGGTGTAACGCCTAAGGCTAGGCTAGTTGCAAGAGGTTTTGAAGAGATGAATGTCAGTGACCTTCCTAAAGACTCTCCTACTTGTGCTTCAGATTCTCTGAGAATGATTATGGCAGTCATATGTCAGAAGAAATGGCAGTTAAATTCCATAGATATCAAAGCTGCTTTTCTGCAGGGAAGAGAGTTGACTAGAAATGTCTACATTCGCCCTCCTTCAGAAGCACAGTGCAAAGGATCCCTGTGGAAGTTAAACAAATGTGTGTATGGTTTGGCAGATGCCTCTCTATACTGGTACAACAAAGTCAAAGAAACTTTGCAGCGTTTGGGAGGTCATGTGTCTCAAGTTGACCCTGCAGTGTTCTACTGGCTGAGTACCTCCGAAGAGTTAATTGGAATTCTTGCTTCTCATGTCGATGATTTTTTATGGGGCGGTTCTGAAGCTTTTTCCTCTTTGGTTATCCCACACTTAAAAACTGCTTTCCAGGTTGGGCGAGAAGAGCACCACAGTTTCAGTTATGTCGGAATGGAGATCACGTCTGAAAATGGTGATATACATGTGCATCAAAATACTTATATAAAGAATCTTCATCCCATTGTTATTGATCCAGTCAGAGCTGTGCAACGTGAAGCTCCTCTAACAGACCACGAAACCGACATTTTGAGATCCAAGATTGGACAAATATTGTGGGTTGCAAGACAAAGCAGACCAGATGTTGTATGTGACACATCTATCCTTGCTTCTTCCACAAAGAATGCTACTGTTCAGACTTTGCATGATGCTAACAAGCTTGTCAGAAAACTTAAGTCAGAAGATGTGACTCTAAAGTTTCAGAACCTAGGAAAAGCAAGCTCAATGAAACTGGTTGTGTTTAGTGTCGCTTCTTTGGGAAATCTTCCGGATGGCGATACTCAAGGTGGTCACCTGATTCTGTTGACGGGAGAAAATGGAAGATTCTCACCGGTTTCTTGGCAATCTAAAAGAATCAGAAGAGTTGTCAGAAGCACTTTGGCAGGGGAAACCTTGGCTCTTGCTGATGGCGTTGATGAAGCGATGTGTCTGTCAGCACTCTACTCAGAAATTACAAATGGTAATAATTTGCCAATTGTCTGTGTAACTGACAATCATTCACTTTTTGATGCTGTGAAGTCTACGAAGTCAGTTGCAGAAAAGAGGCTTCGTCTTGAAATCAGCAGCATAAAGGAACTGATTCAGTCTGGAAGTATCCAGCAGATCCTTTGGTCTGCTACAAAAGATCAACTTGCAGACTGTCTTACAAAAAAGGGGGCATCTTCATTAATGCTTTTGAAAGTTCTCAGTAAAGGAGTATGGGAACACAAATAAGCAATAAAAGGCATTATGTTTTTTTTTAGGAGAAATTTCCTTAATGTTCCAAATGTGTTATTGTTCTCCCTCTTTATTTTTTTTTGCTTTTTGTTGTAATTAAATAAATAAATAAAAAAAAGGGGAGATTGTTAATTTCAGTGTTTGCTCCTCTCCTCAAGGGGGCGCTGAGTGGCAAATTTACTTGTTGGAGTACTGGAGCGGGAATAAGGGACAGTTGTTTTGTGTTGGTTGCAGCAGGGCTCTATGTTTCATCTGCGAGTGAATAAAAAACTATAACGTAACATTTTTGCCTGGTCATTGAATTTAAGCTTACGGATTAACAGAATGCGTCGTTTTTTTCCTTTTATGCCAAAAACACTTGGGATATTAAGTAAAGATTGTGTTCCATGATGATATTTTGTATATTTCCTAACATTAATATTTCTAAAACTAAATTTTTTGTGAGTGGATGCAGCAAAGTCGCGAACAAAAATGGGCGTAAACACATCTACTCTCCTCAATGGTAAGCCAATAGAGAGTTTTAAAACAAAGCTGTTTCTTCCTAGCAATCGCCTGCTACACCGCCCCTGATGGACATCTCCATAAAGGCGATTTTCTCCATTTTAAGATTAAGTCAGATTCCAAATTCAATTCATATCGTTTTTTTTCGGCCAAATAATTTTCTTATCCTAACAAACCCTTCCTCAATGTAAAAGTCATTAATCATATGATGCATAAATCTCAATTTTTATAAAAAAGAACTGGACACAAGATATTAGTGTGTATTTTTGTTAATACACACTGTGCAATTAGACCAAGATGCCCACATTTATAATCTCGCTGTGCAGTACTCGCTGCTGTCAATCTCGACTACCACTCAACATCACTACTCAATGCCCACTGCAATTAACCACATTAAAAACGAGTATGCAAATTCATCTCCTGCAGTGTGCAAGTGGAATTTTAAAGAGTTTTCACAGTGCAGTTTTTATCCCTAGTGTAATTTTTCCTATTGAAACTTCATAAGGAAGTGCAGATAAGACATCAAATGACATTCTATGAGGGAGGATTAATTCTAGGAAGCTTCAAATAGGGCAAAAAAAATATAGTACTTATACTGTATTAAAATTGAAGCTGCATTTCATATAAATCTATATCGTGGGGGCAGCAATTGTTCACCGATGCCAGCTAAGTCACTCGACTGTTCCCTCTCTCCAATATTCTAAAAGCATACTGCTCAGTGCTCAATGAACTATTGTATACATGCTGCTTGGATACCCCTCTCTGTTTAGCAAACGCACGCATAATAGACAAATAAAAGTAAATGTTTTTCTCCATATTTCTGAATAAATATAGTTTGTGTTGTTTGCCCCTTGTCAGCAGGAGCAGAACCTTAAGCAGATGCCCTCATTTTTCTTTCGAGCTGTCCAGCTGGCACATGCTTTTCTGCACTGGATATTCAACAAACTCATATGATCCTTTGAAAGTTTAATAGAGGAAGATAAAATGCACCAAATAATTTGTGGATTAAGGACTTTTCAAGTCCATCTCAGCCTTGCATGGTTTAGACTCTCATTACTGTAAATGGGTTGAGTCCTAACTGGCCCATAATAGCCAGTTATTGATTTTTATTCATGCCGGTCATTCAATAATAGTACATTTACTGTTGGTGTTTTGTGGTAGACAAATTGAAAGTTTTTAAACATACATTACCGTAACTTGATGTCTGGTAATTGCAGTATATTACATTAAAGAGAATATGATCATTTTCTCTGATGGAATATTAAGCATGCAGTTGCTCAAGAGTTCAGGGTTATTAAAATCATTCATATTAAAGACCGTGTTGTCAGAGGAGCTTTGATGTCAGTTTGTTAGCTAACATGTCCATAGACTTTACTTGAACATTCTTCAAACATTCCCCAGCGTAAGTACCAAAACCTGACAGCAAGAACACTTACTGTTGGCCTCTGGGTTATCTGAGAGAATATCACTTCTTATTTTTTATTAAGACTTTCATAACAGAAGTCCCTATAGAAATGTGGTTGTTTACCATTCTGTTCTAGGCAACAGTGCCGTGTCTTTCTCTCTCTTTGTAGATGCCGTGTTTTGTAGTCATGTCATTTCACAGCTGTTGCACTAAAGAAAAAATAGTTTAAAGGCTGATTTAGAACAAACTAATCACCATTCTAAAAACTTTTTAACATGTAGCATAGTTGTTGCATGGCAGACTGGTAAAGACGGCAAAAAGATAATTTTTTTTAATGTTGGACCTGGCCCCAAGAGGCATCATTTTATAGTTAATTGACCAAAAAGACATTGCAACTACATGAACAATCATGAGTTTAAATATCACTAAAAGAAAACAATAAAAATTATCACAGCCCACAAGCGATAATTCAAATTTGTACATAGCTCGCTGGAATACGCTAAACTGGGTACTAGGACTGCACAATATAGACCGTCACAACTCCTGATTTGTGTTCAGCTAGTGTCTAATAATAAACCTATTTATATTTTATTAAATTTGTGTTCATATTAATTTATATTATTGTTTTATTGTATTATAATTATATTAAATAAAGGATTTGCTGAATTTTGTTGTATGTTCATTTTATTAAATAAACTATTTGTTGACTAGGTCCTGCAGAACGTTGCATTTAAACAAACCGTATGGTATCGAAGCTTGGTATCGCAGTCTAAATTCAAAATATTGGAGAGACAAGTTTAGCCAAGTAACGGTTCTTCTCGGTTTCTTTTGATTTGTATCGGAAATAATCTACAGGCACTATTGTCTGTGAATGTGTACCAGAGGTTAAGGTGGGGTCAAAGGGGCGCATGCACAGTAATGTTTGTTTATGTTGTTAAAATGAAACCGTCTTTATTGAAAATAATATCACAAAAGTGCACACAGAATTATTATTTGCAATAATAATTTTTAAATGTATGTTCAATTAAAAAAGAAAAATTGGAATTTCAAGTCGATGCAGATAGCAGAGCAACTGCTTCATGTCTGGAAGATGGTGAATAATCAAAAAGAATGTAAAATGTTTGTTGGTTGTATAAATTTCAACTTATTAAATACATTTTAACATAGTTTTAATTGATTTTACACACTTAAAGCATTGTCGTATCACATATTGTTTATCACAGATAATCTAGAATCTATTTTTCTTTAATAACGTGCAGCCTCACTGGTCTCTGTTAAAAATTAGCTTATAAAATATATCAATATTTAGGGCCAGATGGTGACGAAATGACGAAACAACAGGTCACCGTAGTACAAATGCCTCTTTTGGTGTAAAAAAAAATTTAAATCACTGTTTGTGGAGAGTATTTAAACGAATCACGCAGCGTGATTTAGTAAGATTAGCGCTAGTCATTTTACTGGTATTTGCGGCTTTATTTACGGCAAAAAAAACTTGTTTTAAACCCTTCACTAATTTCCGCTGCTATAAGTAGATGGCTTTGGTCATTATCGGAATGTGATAATGTGTGTTTTGTAATGTAAGCCTTGTTAGTAAATCACCCACAGAAACTTGCACTGCCATCGGTGCTTTTTTTAAAACGCGCTCTCGCACCATTTTGCCATTTGGCCCTTGTGACCAATTATTTATTCATGTGATTTGCAGCCATTTGTTAAAGCAAAATATACCGTACCATAATTTTTCTATTAAATGTAATTGTTTTTCTTTAGCACAGAGCATATAGTGCATAATGCAATCCAACTTTATTTTGAATAGGCCCACTGTAAATAATAATACAGATAGTAGATACAAAAGTAAGAAACAGATTCCGATATCCATATTAGCATATTTACAAATTAAGTCTGATAGTACTTGATAAACTTATATGATAGTACCGTGTTTGCCACTAAATTAAAGACATTAGATTGCATAAAAGCTGAATATGTATATTTGCATGATTCAATTACTTTAGCTTTACATTTGCACAGCTATTCCCCAACACTAACAGGAGTTCACTATGAGTTAATCCAATAATAGACATTATGAAGTGGAAAAAAATAAATGACAGGTATTGGCAGACTACTACCTAAACCAATTAAACTATATCACAAAATATGCTGCAGCCAGAATCATTTTATCCTCATTTTATTAATCATGCCAGAAACTACAACACAAATGAGCTCTTTTTAATTGTATGGCTCCATTGATTGATGTTCCATGCCTGAATTACCACAGTCCAGTGAGCTCCACTGTAGAAACCTCACTAAACCGTCCCATGATGCTCGGTAGCATTAAGTCTATTATCTCTTCAGCGCTTTATAACTGACACTGTCCCATCAGACATCCGAGAAGCCTGCCACCGTCTCTATCTGCACGCTCACTAAATAGCCAGCTATGTTTTAGTCACGTTGACTAGATGCCCCAAAAGAGGTGAATCAATACTAGGCACCTTTGTCCTACTAAATGTCTTTCGATCAATACAAACCATTTCATTACAAATGTTTCTGGGCTTGAAGAGATCGACGGCTCAGGGGAAGTGGCTACAGCGTAATGTGTTGAGGCTCTATTGGATTAATCTCAAAGTCAGTCTGCATCATTCTGCTGTGCTGTAGATATATATTTCATTTATAATTGAGCCTCACAGGTATTTGCGGTGTACTCGACTTCGATGTACACATTTTGAATGTTTCAACCTGTGATGCACTTTTGTGGAATCAACAGTTTTACAAATGGAGGGCACAATGGCTAATGTTTAGCTCAATAGTCATGACGAATCAGAATTCAGGTTTATGCTACAGTACTGCTATGCTGGTGTGTAGTCCACTCAGGCAAAATCATAAACTATCGGTAATATCAATAATATTGGTGTTACTATATAGTTTTTCTGTAGCTCAGTGGCAAGAGCATGGTGCTTACAACGCCAATGTTGTGGGTTCGGTTCCTGGGGATTGCACATACATAGAAACAAATGTATAAAATAGTCCAATGTAAGTTGCTATGAACAAAAGCGTCTGCCAAATGCATAAATGCAAATGATATAAATCTGCTAATGTGTAAAAAATGAAAAAAACTTGCTTTTCGAGTAAACGAAATTGGAATCAAATATACTGTAGAATCCCTGGTTGATAGTTGTGCATCATTGTTGCGCCAAATTAGGATAAAACTATAAATAACATGGAAAAAGGTACCTTTTCTAATGTGCACTGATGTCACATGGTGTTTGGTTAGGATATGGTCAGTTATCACAGTAAGACAATTGTTATTTAATTTTTCTAAAATATTTTCTTCAAAGATGATCTGCTACCAATAACCTTTTCCCCACCAGCATATATATTTTTTTTAAACCGGCATTTTTGATAATTTTCAAAATATTCTGATGGCTTCCACACTATTCTGTTCTCTTGTATAAATATATAAAGATATAAAGATAAAATATGTCAAATTAAGCTGGAACTGGTTCTGTTAAAGATGCATATCACAGGCAGTTTCTACCAATAAATAAAAACAATTTGTTACATTTATATAGCGCTTTCTGGGCACTCATTTTGCCTAGCAGCCATATTGCCCCAATTTATAAAATCGAAAGCTGTACGATTACTTCCGGGAAAACACGAGCTGCTAGGGGTGGGACTAATGGGGAGAGAAGGACGGAACTACAGCACGAGCAAGCATCAAATCATCCCCTCATCCCTTCGTGTTTTGTACATTATGCACATACACACTGATTGGCAAGAAAACACAGACGAATGACTTAGTTTGACTTACCGCGTGCTATTCATGTCCGGCATTCTTTAGCACTGGGGCCGCGCCATCTATCCGTTTCAAACGATCTCCAAATCCAGCGTTTTATCAACCGTTTATATTTGCCTCGATTTGATTCAACTTTATTGTCATTATGCAGAGTACACGTACAGAGCTAATGAAATGCAGTTAGCATCCAACCAGAAGTGCAAGAATATAGAGTTTTATATACATGAAAGTGCCGAGTAAGGGAAGCTATGATTTACAAAATGTACAGTTGAGTTGCTATATACAGTATTGAGCAGAGTATATATAGAATATAAATAGGAATGCAATGTATGGATTGTGTGTACATTATGAACAGAGCAATGTAGGATTATATATACACATTATGTATAATGTATGAGCAGCAACGTGAGAACAGTGGTAATAAATACAGTTGGATGAGTGTGCAAAGGTATTGTTAAAATGTATTCTATGCAAAATAACAGTTGTGTAATGCTATTTTATAGAATAGTTTACTTTGCTTTGTACAGTAACAGCTTAGACAGTTTACAGTGTGCTAGCTAGAACAGTGTGCAGTCTGTGCAAAATATGAGTCGTGCAAATACATGTATGTAAAGTACTTTGACCATAACATCCATCACTGAAATGCCGTGAACAAACAGACACACCTAAACTTCACTATCGCAAGAGTAACAAGCTTCAGCGCAGCCCATCTTGACGCATTGCAGTTAAACTTGATAGTAAGCGGGTCTACCGGGTTGGCTCGTGGGCGGGCTCTTTAGCTGTCGCCTTGCTGTGCTTTTGGCTAATGAAAGGAATAGGATCCCTATGATGACACAGGGATCCAGAATCAGAAAAAACGTTCCGAAACAAGTTGGAGTGCTGGGGGAGTGTATCTAGTACAGAAATACTTTCACAAAGGTCCAACTCTTATTTTAACAAGTTGACCATGTTAAGCATGAGAAGCCAGCAAGTTTAACAGTGTAAGGAAAGTCTGAATGCATGACATGGCATGATAGGTTATCCGATGAAATTTGTTTTATTTCAATCGTGCGGCAACAGGGCAGCACAAAAATATGACCATACCGGACACATATTTCTTGGAAACCAGAGCTCTATCTTGAAACCTTGTTCAACCCCATCTAACCCATGAGAAAAGAGCAATATACGATCCTAGTGGTAGGAGCTTATTGAAGGCTTAAAGGACAAAGGGATAAAGCTCTGGTAAACTAATTGGATTTTGTTTGGTTGTAAGAATACGGAAGACATAATTTGCTCCTCTAGTCTACCAGAGGCTGTTGGCTACACTGTAGTGGTCCTCTCAGCCTCCTGTTGGGAATTCTATACTAAGGTAAGACAGTGGGAGGAAAAAATCTCATTCGGGTTCTCAGATAGTCCTTTGTAGTCAATGGAGAGAATGACACGCTCGTGAAAACATAAGAAGGGAAAGCAATATGTTCTGCTGTCTACTAAACCAGGCTCTTGTGGGATTCTCCTCTAAAATATCACAAACACCATAAGTCTTGGCAGCATACGTAACGCTAAGGGTTATATAGAGCGGGCCTGGAATTGCGGGTATGTGATGTAAATGCTGTGCTTCCAAGCAAGGTCAAGCGTTTATGCAGATGATTTTTCTTCAAATGAAGTTTCTCTCGACCCACCAGAGCTGGTGAAGTTCTCCTTGTCAGCTCTGTGGGGATATATATTTACATTGGAGTCTTTGAATAATAAATGGTTTTAAATGTCGCCCCCGGGATGAAACACCACAGCACTGCTCATCCGCTCTATTGGTTTTGAAGAGGATGCAATTGAAGCTTGGGGATGTTTAACTCAGTGATGTCCTGATATCGTCGGTTTATTTTGATTCAGATCATTTGCATGTAGATCAAATTCCAATTATTTATACTTTGTGTACAAGCAGCACTTCATATAGAAGTCTTGTTTTTTCCGTATATTATCAACTGTTTCGTTCGTCTTACCGAAATCCATCTTTTGATTGATATTGCACCTACAGCACCTCTCCTATCAAGGGATTTTTATGCTTTTACCTGGCTGTTATTGTTCAGCCTCTCGCTGGTTTCCCATTTTGTTGAACACACTGCGAGACACGTTTTTGGACACGGTTCAAAATAATTCTCACAGCCTCCAAAAAGGATTTTCAATGGAGACTTACTGTCTACAGTGCAATTTAGTCAAGCATGGCTTTTAATTACAGGCCCTGAATAATAGCGCATTCACAGCGGATACGCCAGTACTAATTAAATGACAATTGCGCTTAAACGTGTCATACTGTATTTCATGAGAGCTTCAGTTTTTGTGAACGTTCTCAGGGTCTCGCTCTTGTAAAACTGCTCCTCGTGTCTCAGAGGACCCTTGTGTCGCTGGCTTGAAGTACGTGACTTCCTCTGTTAGAAAATAACAATCGAGGAAAAGTTGTTTGGCTAACACGTCTATTTTTCCAGAATGGGCAGCGAGGGAAACGGCGAAGCAATTTCATTTAGAGAAAAGAAGGTATGTAGTAAGTTTTTCTTTTATTAGTCTCTCACTGTCATTAGAATTACTTAAAGATGATTTGTTTTTCATATTACAGGAGTGGAAGAAGTTCCAAGTCAAAGCACTGTTGGGATAATAAGCAGCTTATCGCCAGCGTGTTGAAAATGATGGGTTTAACTTGCACGATTCCAAGCGGAAAGTGCTAAGAATTCATAATTAGACCCACAATCAGGACAGGAGTTTATCTCTCATTGTACTGAAAACACAGCTCCCTTATCGCACCCTGGAGGCGGTTTTGTCATGTAATAAGGTTGAACTTCACAACCCGTATACTAATCTATTCTTTGTGTGGGCAGGCGTGAAGTTTTCCACCACGGGCAGACAGATAATTCCACTTAAGCTCTGTTAGCCAGACACATCTCACCGTATCTGACAGACATCAATAATAACCAGATCAAAACTCTTACTGCTCCTGATAAACAAACGAGGTCAAAGACAACCGGTTGATCGCACACTATAAAAACATGTTTTACTGTGATGTGTGTGACTGCAGTAAGTTAATATGAGCATCTACATAGAGATCCGAGGGGATTTTTGTAGGCTAACTAAAAAAAATCGCTTTTTTTCAATCGCTGGTTTTCTGATACTTAAACGTTTTGTCTATCGAAATAATGTTTACAAATTAACACAGACGCTATTTTCGAAACCTCAATGCAATTGGCAGAAACCTAACATGGGGCTATAAACACACAACACTAGGGTCCCTCAATATCAATGTCACCGCCAGCAAGCCTTCGACAACTTTTTCAAACTTACAAAAAGTATTTACTCACTCACTACATGAATCTCCACCCATATTTTTCTTTTTTGTCTATATTTTATTTTATGTAAGATTTTTATGTGTGAGGATCTAACATTTTTCTACCAATGCTTGTAGTCACTTACAGCAATTGGTAAGCAAACGCCGTTTTTAAGACACATAAAAGCTTTAAAAACTCACAAGCGAGTTATTACTATGGTGTGTTTTCTACGGTAAAACAGTAAAATATTTAGATATTTTGTTAGACACAAACCTTCAGGAATTTAACAAAAAACATTGATTTTGGGATGATGGACCTTGGAAGTTGCTTCCAGGTTTTGCATTCATAACGCTTGATCCAAAAGGTTCTCTATTCCTCACTTCTATTCTGAATGTTACATCACCTAATGAATATTCCCGAGCTAAGCTTGTATGGTTTTTAATGTTCCCCGATCATTTCTTTGTCCCCGAGAATGACACAGTCAATGTAAAATGTCATTAGCATAGATCAATGGACTCAATATATAATTTCCTAATGAATTCATTTGAAAAGTAAAAGCGATTCAGTTCATTGTCCATTTGAACAACCCCTGAAAAAGCAGCCCGGTCTAACCGAAGCCAGCCAGATAGATGCGGTGCTCCGAGATGATGACGATATTAATCAAAGTCTGTAATGGATATAGGCCCAGAGTGATAAGAAAGAAGGGGACGGTGAAAGTTGGGTTCCGTGAGGGTGGATAGAGAGCGTTTACAATGACAATCTCATCTCATTTGAATCACATGGATGGTAATTAATGTGGCCAGTGGGACACTGTGATGGTGTCAGTGCTTCTCTTGTTCTTTTTTGGGGGGTTTCGCCCTTGAGAAACATTGCCACCATGAACACGTCCTGCTGGGAGACTTCTGTGCCGTGATTGCTTCGCACCATAAGTAAGGTCATCATTCATATTGTATAGGGGAGGTGACAAGTGCAGGACAATCTAAAATCACTTCATTAAAAGACATTTAAAAAACAGCTTAATGTTTCACCCACATAATGTGCACTGCACTGTATATTGTTGAAATGACAATAAAAGCCACTTGAACTTGAAAACATGCCAGGTTTAACAATGTTTAGAAAACTTCAAAGAGGTTACCGAAGTGCTCAGAAAGGCTCCAGCAAAGAGTAGAATGAGCCTTTTTTACTTTTTATTGTTTTGGCCTTACTACTCTCAAAGTCATCTATCATCTAGCCCCCTGTGATCAAAGTGGATGAGACAGTGTTTTCTTGTCTCTGCTGGTTTGATGGATCTAGTGCCACTAGGTTCATCAGCAAATGAAAGGCTTGCCGACTCCCAACACACCTGCCCAGAGAAGGTGCAGGCCCTTGAGTTTGATTTGTACTGAAGATTTTCTTTATCCCCATCTTTTTTTTGTCCACTTTGGAATCTTAAGATGTTACTGACGGTATTGAAACAATTGCCCTACCACTTAATAAAAAAACTCATTGAGACTTAACTCAAGCTAATGCTAAAAACGAAGTGTTCATTTAAAATATGCTATCCATAAACACAAGATTCACAACTGTCCAATGATCAGCACCCTCTTTAAATTGAAAGGCCAGGCACTCTAAGGCCACCGGTTGTTCTACCTACAGTTAATGGGGGCAGAGGTTAGGGTGATGCTTTCGTGATATGTGCTTTGACAACCGAAAATCAAATTAAGTGTGTATACGGCAGAAGAGTGAAAGTAGGCCTGCCTGTGGGCATGGCTGAGTACCCGTCAATGTGCCGTCCTTGACTGGGGCCCTCAAGGTCAAACAGTAATGGCTTCATTACTCTGTGAAACAGAGAGCTCATGAAAAATGAGCCTAATCACGAAACAATGAGCTCCTCTCAAATTTAAGCTGAATTCTGTACATTCTTATTTTTTATACTTCAGTACTTTTTTATACTACTTAATATTAGATTTTACAAAGACCCTTTTAGATAATTTTTGCAGAGACTATGACAAACAGGAAGTACACAAATAAACATAAAAAAAAATTGCTACTCTCAAATAAAATCAAGGTGCTTCACGATGCCATAGAAGAACGTTTTCTGGTTCCATAAAGCTCCATGAACATCTGAAGAATCTTTTGTTCTTTGTGGCGAGAAAAGGTTCTTCCGATGATATTAGGTTAAGAAAAAGATGGTTCTTTAAAGAACTTTATACTTTAGGGTTCTTTGTTGTAACAAAAATTGTTCTTCTATGGCAGTGGTTCTCAACTCTGATAAAACACCTGATGACGCTAATCAGTGACTTCAGGAACAGACGCGTTCAACTTAATGCTGGGCTGCGCAGATTGTTTGGCATATCGCATTAAGCAAGAGCGATTCAAATGCGTACCGAGCAATCTGCACTTGAATCGCTCTCGCGTGATTAAATATGTCATACGCTGATAGATTTGCGCAGCGCCGCATTAAGTTGAACGTGTCTATTCCTAAAGACGATGATTAGCTTGTTCAGGTGTTACATCAGAGATGGGGCTAAACTTGGCAGGGAAATGGTTCTCGCGGGACAGAGTTGAGAACCACTGTTATATGGCATCGCTTTGAAGAGGCTTCTAAGCATCTTGATTTTTAAGAGAGTATATGGCAGTCATTTTCTGACATATTGGATCTGACTATTATCAAAGCAGTTACGCAAAATGATCTACAGTATGACCACCACAAGAAATTCTGTAGAGCATGTCTTCATAATTTGCTTAATTTGTGAAAAAAGGCTAGCAGAAACTCAAGTTATATAAGCAGCCTAATAAAAGCATCATATTTTTGCATAAAGCCTGAAATCATATGACCAGCTAAATAATGCTTATTTCTAGAGATGCACCGCAGAACACAACACTCTTATCATAACAACACTCAATTTCACCTACCAAAGTGCGCCTAAGCCTGTGAGGGCAAATAGACAGCGGCTCGAGCCACGGAGCCACCACCCTGTTCAGGCAAAAGCGTTCATGTTCTTGTTGTCCAGTCGTTTTAAAGGAGAAATAACTGAAATATTAGAGTTTCACGGGAGAAATAACAAAACGAGAGGGTGGCGGTAGACGGATATGAAAAACGGGAGACTCCCGGCCAAAACAGGAATGTTGACAGGTCAGATTCATCATCTGAAGCAAAATTACAATCATATTACCTTCTTCTTCACCAAGCCTCTTGATGTTTGTTCAGTCGTCGCTTCAACAATCCATTTCAGTCATTTTGTCTTGATGAGAAGCGATGTGCTGCTTGACAAGGATCTTAAATACAGTAGATGTTTAAAGTCCCAGTGAAGTCAAAAATGAAATGTCTATTTTTTCATGATATATTGCAACTTTTTTGTAAATAGTTTATAAATGTGGGACATTCCCTTTTTAAAATTTCTGTGCCCTAATAATCTTTAATTGAAATCTTCATATAATGACAATCCATCCTATGTTAAACAACTTGGGCGAAGCATCCGATAACTCCCCCCCCCCCCTTTAATTGCTGTTTTTATACATCCTTTCTGTGGAGTGCAAGGAAGATATTATGAGAAATGTCTCAGTGGCTTTGTTTTTTTTGCTACCAACGGTTTTCAAAATATCTATCTTTAGTGTTCGGCAGAAGAAAGTCATAAGGTCTGAAATGACATGACATGAGGGTGAGCAAATGATGAAAGGACACTATGATGCACAAATTGTTAATGCATAATAAAAAAACTTTTACATTTTCCTTTTTACAGCTGCTGTCAGCAATACTGTAGGAAACTATTAAATAGTATATTTTTTCAGATTCTGTTTTTAATAGTTTCGAAAGCTCCAAACTTTATTTTATATGCTGACAACGCTTACCAGGGTACATTTACACAACGCTTATATAACAGCCTTTGTGATTTCTGTACTGCCAAATTTGCAGAAAATATCTCTTTTCACTATTACATCATGCATCATTTCTGTTCATGTTTTAGTATACAATATAGTAAAATTGCTCATTGTGACTTGGTCATTATTTAACCAATTCAATGCTCTTCAGGAACGAGTAACTGGAGAAGTTAAACTTTGGGGTTTTTGTGGATTAGATAAATAGAAAAACCCTGTGATCTTGTTCATGAGGCATTCGTCTTTCATTTTGTCGTGACTGGCGTTACATTCAGCTCTCTGCTTCTGTACTGTGTCTGTTGGGCAATTTGGAGTTGAGGGCGATCGGTGCACTCTGACGCTTCAGTCTGCCTCCGACAGATGAAAGTCTCGCCACCATGTAACCCTCTTGTTCATAATACAATCCATCAGTTGTATTCTTGTTGCTGCCGATCATTTTGATTGGCAGAGTTGAGAGCCATTGACACTGTCTATCAAGGGATTTTGTTTGGCACTAAAGTAACAGATGCCACAAGCCCATCCTAGGTCAGGTATCCAGAAATGTACTGTAGCAGGGCTCTGAAAGCTGATTCTTAAGGAGATTTTGTAAGGTTAGACTTCGGCCATCTTGGTTTTATTGAACCCCTTGAGACATATAGTTCTCTCGCTTTCAACGACAGTGCTCACCTGTGGCCACAAATCAATTCTATCTTTTGTTGATATAAGCCGGATTAATTATTGCCAAATTTTTGCATTGTGTGTGGAATTTTGAAATACAAACCAGCAATGCGAGAAATACACCTGTTGTTATATATCTAACTGTATGCTGACAGTGTTTGAAGAAAAACATATCGATAAGTTCAGGCTCTAAATAAATCCCCTACATTCTAAGGGACTGTTTTCAACTAACAAAAACGGAAAAAAAATGTACGCATCTTGGCCGTTCGTTTACACGGAACAGCGTTTTGGGGGACTGAAAACGCAAACTTTCGACGACAGGTCTCAAAGTACAACATTTTGAAAACAGCACCTTTTTGTTCCCATGTAAACTGCAAAACGGAACTTTCCATTGACGACGACGTCACGCGCATGCGTATTACGCGCTCAGTCGCGTGAGTATAGCCAAAATAATATGGCGACTTCCCGTATCTGGATTTGCTGCACCAATAAGACCAGCGGCAACACACTATTTACATTCGCCAGACTTTTAACACACATATATGTCGACCAACTGTATTAAAAAGCACTTTTGCCTGTGCATGTGTATGTGCCAAGGCACGTTCTGTTTCTTTACACAACAACATCGCCGTCAACTGGCCTGGCGTGCATACTACAGCGTTTTTCTCTGTTTTTATCATTTTGATAACGCTGTCATGTGTACGTGAATTCCATATTAAAGTGCCAAGTTTCTACATTGCTTGGCAACCACCAACAGCCTACAACTAAGATGATAACTGGCTGAACCTGAAAGCTGTGAAATAAGATGAGATACCTTCATCCCATCGATTATTTGAGGCATCATGTATTTACTGCTTTTGAAGTCTCACGATCTCATGCGTGTACGTGGACCAGAGTCAAGCTCTGAAAATTAAAATGGCATTCGAGAAAGCAGTTTGAAGATGTTTTGTATACATTTAAGTTTTGCTTTCACTTAAAAAAACGGTTTTTTTACGGTTAAATTAGCATTGTTTGTTTTAAATAACACTTGCCAAAAATGCTCTCTACTTATATTTTTGTTTCAGTTTAGAACAGATGATATACTGCATTTGACGTCTTTGTGAAACAGCTTCAGGACATGGCTTTGTGTATATACAGTGAGGAAAATAAGTTTATGAACACCCTGCTATTTTGCATGTTCTCCCACTTAGAAATCATGGAGGGGTCTGAAATTGTCATCGTAGGTGCAAGTCCACTGTGAGCGACATAATCTAAAAACAATCCAGAAATCACAATGTATGATTTTTTAACTATTTATTTGTATGATACAGCTGCAAATAAGTATTTGAACACCTGTCTATCAGCTAGAATTCTGACCCTCAAAGACCTGTTAGTCTGCCTTTAAAATGTCCACCTCCACTCCATTTATTATCCTAAATTAGATGCATCTGTTTGAGGTCGTTAGCTGCATAAAGACACCTGTCCACCCCATACAATCAGTAAGAATCCAACTACTAACATGGCCAAGACCAAAGAGCTGTCCAAAGACACTAGAGACAAAATTGTACACCTCCACAAGGCTGGAAAGGGCTACGGGGAAATTGCCAAGCAGCTTGGTGAAAAAAGAAGCTAAACATGACTGTCAATCTCCCTCGGACTGGGGCTCCATTCAAGATCTCACCTCGTGGGGTCTCAATGATCCTAAGAAAGGTGAGATTTCAGCCCAGAACTACACGGGAGGAGCTGGTCAATGACCTGAAAAGAGCTGGGACCACCGTTTCCAAGGTTACTGTTGGTAATACACTAAGACGTCATGGTTTGAAATCATGCATGGCACGGAAGGTTCCCCTGCTTAAACCAGCACATGTCCAGGCCCATCTTAAGTTTGCCAATGACCATTTGGATGATCCAGAGGAGTCATGGGAGAAAGTCATGTGGTCAGATGAGACCAAAATAGAACTTTTTGGTCATAATTCCACTAAACGTGTTTGGAGGAAGAAGAATGATGAGTACCATCCCAAGAACACCATCCCTATTGTGAAGCATGGGGGTGGTAGCATCATGCTTTCGGGGTGTTTTTCTGCACATGGGACAGGGCGACTGCACTGTTTTAAGGAGAGGATGACCGGGGCCATGTATTGCGAGATTTTGGGGAACAACCTCCTTCCCTCAATTAGAGCATTGAAGATGGGTCGAGGCTGGGTCTTCCAACATGACAATGACCCGAAGCACACAGCCAGGATAACCAAGGAGTGGCTCTGTAAGAAGCATATTAAGGTTCTGGCGTGGCCTAGCCGGTCTCCAGACCTAAACCCAAAAGAGAGTCTTTGGAGGGAGCTCAAACTCCGTGTTTCTCAGCGACAGGCTAGATACCTGACTGATCTAGAGAAGATCTGTGTGGAGGAGTGGGCCAAAATCCCTCCTGCAGTGTGTGCAAACCTGGTGAAAAACTACAGGAAACGTTTGACCTCTGTAATTGTAAACAAAGGCTACTGTACCAAATATTAACATTGATTTTCTCAGGTGTTCAAATACTTATTTGCAGCTGTATCATACAAATAAATAGTTAGAAAAATCATACATTGTGATTTCTGGATTTTTGTCTCTAACAGTGGACATGCACCTACGATGACAATTTCAGACCCCTCCATGATTTCTAATTGGGAGAACATGCAAAATAGCAGGGTGTTCAAATACTTATTTTCCTCACTGTATATATATTGTTAAGTGTAAACATGTTATTTCCAAACATTTATTACCATTTGTATAACCATAATTTAACTACAAGTATCACGGTTAAACCCTGTTAAAATCATGGTAAATTTGTGGTTGTAACATTACAACAAACACAATAGTTAAGCCATAGTAAAAATATGAATTAATTTTCATAAGGGCTAATGAACTGATCACAAGAGTTGAACATTTTTAATTGATATCAAGTATCTGATTCCTACCCTTAAGGATCCGATTCCAGAAATGTTTGTTCAATATCCAATGCTAGTAGGCAATAAGTCAGAAGTCTAAGCTTTCGGATGCGACCTTTATTACTTAGTAAACATCAAATGTATGCTGATAAACTAATAAATAAAATGATATTACCGTAGTTCCTATTTTATTTTCAGTTCATCACAGTGATTTTATCTAAATACTTCAGTAAAATTTTGAGGCAGTGTTTTAGAGACTTGACTAGAATGTTAAAATACATTCACAAACCCATGCATGGCTGCACAAGTAAATGTTTATGTTATAGGTGTAGCTCAGGCACCCATTACAAATACCAGATTGCTGGGCAAGAACTATTTTTCATTCACAGTGAATTCATTGGTATGAACCATCGACACCAATCAGCGCTGATTGTTAGAAAGATAAAAAATAAATTGCTAAATTAATGCTTACGTCATTTACGTAACAGCAATCGTTCTAATTCATTTAATTCTAGAGGACACAAGCAATCTCAAATTGTCAATCTAATAAAGCCAACCTCTGTGAACCCGCTGGCAGCGTGTGGTATGACTAAGTGTGCACACAGCCGCTCTTTTTCTCCCTCCTCCCTCTCATCAAATCCAATTACTGTTCCTACCCAGCGGGCTTACGGACGGCAGTCTGAGAGACAGGGCAGCTCCTGCTGATCCGTGTGCTCGGAAGCATGTGCTCGCTTCTCCGCTGTTTGCCACATGTTGTCAGTGATTGGGCAGAGGCTCTGCTTCCTGCAACTGTATAACAACATTCAAGAGCAAGTGAGAACAGAAAGTAAGCGACAAGTATCCCAGCATCAGCCCTCTCATTAAAACCTGTAAAGAACCATGACCCTGTTTTAGGATGTCAGGAAGCTGTTTTCACACAGTGCTGGGATTTTATGGGCACTGTTCTAGTTGGTTAAAGGAGTCAAATGACACGGCTGAAACTAATTTTATCGTTTGTTTTAGATCAAATGCAATGTGTATACACGATTAAACCGCTGTTTTTTCCACATAGCGTGCATGTTTGTTTCACCTCTTTGCCCCGCCTCTCTGAAACGCACAGATTTTTACAAAGCTCATCCCTCTGAAAACCGAGGTGTGCTATGATCGGCCAGTTAACCAGTGGTAATGATTGGTCGAATACTGCATGTGCCTCTTACCATACTTGGAACGTCAGGTTCAAAAGCAATTGTGCTGACAGGTACGCCCACCTCACTTGCGCTTACATGTGGGGGGATCTTAGTCAAATCATACCAGGAACTGACGTAGATTTGTGGGGGTGTGGTTACACAAGGTGTCTCAGGCAGGTCTGGGTGAGCATTCGCTTTTAGATAGAATGCATGTTTTATTCCCTACACTTTAATTTGTGCAATTTAATGTGTCTAATACATGCATGGGCAACTTATAACACACCAAAAAAAAACATGAATTTGCGTCATATGACCCCTTTAAAGGTCATCTTGGCCAAGAAAGCATAAGATTCAAACTTTTTTCATGGAATGCCAAGTTACTTATTAAAAGAAATGGGCACATCATTTTACATTCACGGATATCAACATGCTCTCTCTCTCTCTCTCTCTCTCTCTCTCTTAGTTGTCTCTTATTAAATATGATATAATAATAAGGACTTACAATGAATAAATGCTACAGAGTACCTCTATTTTACATTGTTCAAGACTACAGATATTTAATATAACAACAACTGTTATCTTTCTTCTCCAGAAAAAAGTTCAACGAGCCAGCAATTGTGATAAATAACAAATCAGCAGATTTATAAAAATCTAAAAAGCAATATAACTGAATGGACCCCATCATTTACTCACCTTATCGATGTGAAGTTGAACTCCTTTCAGTCGTTTACTTTAGTAATCTGTATATTAGTTAACATGAATATGACCGTTTCTTATTACTTTATAAAGACACACAAAAGTGGTATTCAAAGCTAACTGTTTATTCTGCGTTTTTCGGGCGCATTTTTGATGAAACAACCTTCGCTCGAAATGCGTCAATTAACGCATCGCATCAGTCAGCCTCTGCTCTGGCATTCATGAAGTCTAAAGTGCACAAAACCGCCACAATAGGAATGCACGACTTTAAGCGACTTTCTGAGTTTGTGCGTGACTATAAAGAAACATATGTGTTATGTTCGACCTAATAGGGCGCTGAGAAGACAAATCTGCGTATTGTACTGAATGACAGCAAAGTACCGCGAGACCCGAGAGCAATGCAAAAGCCACACAGGAGTTTTCATTCGAGTTGGTCTCGCGTTACTTTGATGACATATGTTGATCGCTCTGTGCAGCACTGCGTGTGCTATCACGGCGGTGTAAATTGACATTGTAAACGTTGACGACATTTTTATGTATTAATACATTTGATGGTATAACAATTGCCAGATAAAGACCAAGCTGCTAGTCCTTTGGCTACCAAACTACACCATACCCTTTGCCATTTGTCCATGTATTGTAAATTAAGAAAATGTATTATTAAAAAAAGCTAAATCCCTAAAATTGCACTGTAAATATAAATGAAAAAATGCATCACAGTGTTGGATGGTGTATTTTGGATTGTTCTCACAATTTTAGCATTAGTCAGCTATATTTTTACATCTTTCGGCCAGAAGAGAATGGGCAGTGAATGCATTAAAATGATTCGGCATCTTGATATTATTCTAAGAGCAGAATGTAAGTCAAGGCAACATATGGTCAAACATTTATTTTTGCAAGACCAGCAAATATTTGCATGGTTGCTGATGCCATAACCCATATTGCAAAACATCGTCCATTTATCAATGCTGAGATCCATAATATTCCAAATCCTGAAATGTATCCATTCTATAAGTGGTGCTTGTGCGGTCTACTGGATGTCGTTGTGCAGTTAAAGCTCTTTTAAGTTAATGGGCTTGTAGAATTTGAATGATCAAAATGAAAAGCAAATCTCAGTTGACCCGTTTTAGGTAAGATTGCTGGAGAAAGGAGTCATGCCAGTTTTTTTGTATCCTTTGAGTGGGCTAAAAAGTTTGGGGAGGGCAATGACTTGAGAGAGCTTCCTTCTCCTCTCAGTTCTTTTTGGGCACTTGAGCTCGGTCAGACCGGGGAGAATTAAAGTGCAAGCTGTTGCCTAAGAAAAATCTGGAACGGTGCCCAAGCTTCCCATATTACAGTGAGTGGTTTTGGGTGTGAAACTCTCTAAAGATCTGTGCAAGAGATGTGCTTTGAAAATGAAATGAGAAAGTCCACAATCAAGAAAGTGGAACGCTTTAGAACCTTTCTATACTAAATACTACTTTGTGCCAGAGTATACTACGCTAATTTTCATGTGGAAGACATTTTGAAATCGAATTATATAATACACTACATACGTACATTGTGGATTTTATCCTTTCCTGACATATGTCTATATAAGCCTGCAATGATGATGCTGTGTGTAGAGCGCCAACATATTGGCCAAATGTTTAAAACACATTGTATGACAATACAACTGCGCACAGAGCTGGGTCCATAAAGAAGTTATTTACCGTGATGAGAAATCTAACTGGCCTAGAGCTGAAAAAGCTGGTAGGCAGGACCATGCAGCTACCTACTCATACCATTGGTTTATAAGAATATAGTGAAGCGAGGGGCCATCCACATATTTTTGCCCCTAAAATTGTATTTACATATAAATGTGACATGTAATAAGTTCGATTGGATGTAAATTGGAATCGAAAATCTGTAAGCTCAGGCCAGCTAAAGTCTTGTACAGCGCAGCCAAGCAATAATGGTGCAATAGAAAAGCTCATCCATTGACTAATTGATCCGGGTTTTAATAGGAAACTACTAAATAGGATACTTTGCTCGGGATAACTTTTGTGATACTCTTTTGAAGACTTCCATCCATGAAACGGTGCATTTTCACATACCGTATACCATCTGAGGACCATCTCAAGTCAGCATAGAATTGCTTTGACATGCTGATAACACTGTATATTGTTTTGTCTCCATTCTGCTCGTCAGAGATAAAGAAAGTAGATATTTTTCAGTGTAAAGATTCATTGTATTCTTATTACGATGCTCTCAGATAGAATGCGGTATCGTGGTAATGGAATGAGATTCAATCTTACCTCCATTCAGAGTGACGGGCGTTTTATGTTTGTAATTTATGAACTGTTGTACAGAGCTTCATGGAACACCGCTCTTAAATTACACCATTGTTTAGCATTCATGACTACGGCTAGCATGAACCTTTAATGGTTTTAGCCTTGACAGAGGAAGAAAGCTTCTTAGAGACGTGTTCTTCTTTTGACCGTCGAGCCTGAATTCTTGAGTTGATGCACCCATAAAGGCTACTGTTAGAGTTTGCAAGATCTCTTAAGAATACAGAGGCAAATATTATCATTTAGTACTACTGAACTTCAATGTATCGACTACTACGGTACAATAGAGAAAAGGGTTCACAGAAAGAACGTTTCCTTCGTTAATAATCTAAAACTTGGAAAGGAACAAGCTCAACAGGTACATTTGTATTGATCGACCTATAGAAATGCTGAGAACAGAAGTTCTGTATTTTGTTAGGCGTGCTTGCAAATTCTCTGTAATCCAAAAGTGAGCGTTCCAGCACAAATTGAGTTTTAACTCAACGACATGAATGCTTCTTTATGAAATAACAAACCTCAATAGTCTTGGCACTCCAAAATGTGTCTGAGGAAATAACAGAAGCTCCTCATTTCAGTTCCTCTTCTCTTCTGAGCTGTGCACTAATGATGCCGCCTTGCTGTGAAACACTGGAGAGTCCCTAACTAAACCTTTACATGAAGTCAACCTTAAGAAGCCCCAAAGGCCTTGCTCGCTACAGTCTTCAGAGCCGGACTCCACACAAAGGGTCTTGTTAACTTGGAAGGAAACAACACAGGTCTAAGTTGAGTTAAGACGGAGAGTTTGACAAGTATCTACAGAATGTACCAGACTCGCTTCTCGAAGTTAGCACAGTAAATGCTGTATGTGTACTTCCTTATATGAGCGTTTACAACATGAGGTACGTACAAACTGCAATATACAACTTAATACATTTGTTGCAATTCACGTTGTGTTCCACTGGAATTAAACCCTCAACAATGACTCTTAAAGTGAAGGTAATTGGAAAAGGAATGCTATGTTAAGGCCATTCATTTTCTTTGGTATGTTGGATGTGAGCTTTGCACATTTAGACCCCGGAACCTCTTCACATTTATCTTGAACCGATTGGCTTGAACCGGCAAACTAGATGTATAATCCTAATAATGGTTTCAGGTAATACTTACTTCCAGTTGAATTTAGGTCTGGGCTCTGAGCCACTGCAGATTTTCAACTTTACTTTTTTTCCTGCCGGGAAAATGAATCTGCCCTCAATGCAGATCTCTGCTTGTAATCCTGCAGCAATTCCATATATTTCCCTATTTATGTCATTCTTGATGGCAACGAACCCTGTTCCTATGAGCAGACATCATCACTCACGACAGTACGGATGAAGTTATTGGATGTTGGGCTTCATTTGTTTGCAGCGAATGCAAACAACCGTGTTGCGATTCATCACATGGGAAATAACACCTGTGTGTCCTTGCCATTCTCTATGAATAGTAAAACACAAGCAAGATGGTAGACGACTACAGACTACAGCCTTGACGAAGAGCAAAGTAGTTGGAAGTGCTTGCCTTATGGTCTCCGACATCACACTTGAATGAGGCCAGCAATGAATAAATAACTTGATACATGAACGTCTTAGAAGATACATTACAAAGTAAGGGATTCAAATGAAACCTGAAGCAGACATCTATCTGCAGAAAGAGCGACACAATGCGTAACAAATGAAAAAAAGAATCATTTATTTATTCCAATGAACGTGTTAAAATGAGTAAATAATAAACAGAATTACTGGGCTGCAACAGAGGACTTGTGTATAAAGCTTGAAACCTAAAGGCTATGACGGGTCCAATGTTTACACAATTTCTATAAATTATTCAAAATAAATAACACTTGTACAAGAACTCAAAGATGAGAGAGCAGCAATGTAACGGGTGTGATGTTAAATAATCCAAATGATGTATACATAGTGTCATTAAGATCTGACCAGTTATCATTCAGTCCACGCTTAAAAATGTGTGACCACGTGAAACGGCCACGGGGATCGTAGAAAAATCGTCATCTGCCTGTAAAGATGTGAAAACACCAATCTCATACCGAGGATGTTTGGGCGTAGGACTTCGTGGAACGTAAATCGATTTAAATGTAAATACCAAATTATGAGTTTATCATGAATACACGAAATATAATGTCCACATACCAACCCAAAAAAGCTAAAGAAGTCCAGTAATACATTTGGGGAGACTGTCGGAATATGCCAAAGCTTATACATATCTTATGGATATACAGACGCAGTGTGTGAAAAAAAGTATATGGACACAACAGGCTCAAAAGAATCGAAATTTATACAACAAAAAGTATTTCATTGTGGTATGGTCTTGTGCTTTGGCCTTAAATGTCTCATAGCTCTTGTTCGGACTAGAAATCATCTCTAGTAAAGGTTAAATCCAAGCGCCTCATTCCCTCCACATTTCAAGATGTTCCGTTATTCAGCTATAACTTTGTTAATACCTTTATTCGAAGATTTTTTGTCAAAAAGAGGCGTTCACGACCAGCTCCCTGTCAGCACGAACAGGTCCTCATCTCAACATTTCACATACAGCGATAGTATGATGACGCAGAATGACCGAGTCTTTTACAAATGCAATGCTGATAAAAACCAGTTCTGCTGGTCGTGTTCTTGGAAATGTTTGCTCCAAGCGTCATCCCTCTTTTATGAATGTGCCAGTGAAGCGACGGTTCTTTAAAAGGCTCCAATGACCGTTTTAAGTGGACCTTCAGACCAGCTCGAGTACCTTTAGAAAAGAGAAAAGAAATCATTTTAGTGTGCTTGGATTTCTTGAGAGATTCATATTCAATATATAAGTGATTGGTGACTACAGATCTTTCCAGCTGACTGCAGTTAATATTGATTATGCATTATGACACACCTTGATTGTTCCTTGACTGTTGGCTGCAATCAACACGTTTGACTCCTGAAAATCAAAACGGAGAAATAAACATATTTTGGTATCACTGACCAAACTTGCAAACAGAATCTAGCTAAATCACATGTGGGATGTATTCGCCATACTGACTGTGTTTGAAACATGTTTCCATTTCATTATTCCCATGAAGAGACGCATGCACACACAGACCATGACATTTCATGTCTCAGTAATTTATGCAAGGATGTGAACGCCAATTAATTGAGACCAAGCAGAATCTCGGTTGAGTCAGCACATTGATTCTGCACATAATTATTGTTGCTTTTTTCTTGGAAAAATGTCAAGAGCAAAAGGTGCATAACACACGTGGGATCAGAAGGAGGATGTGTTCTTTAAGAGGGGATGTGATTAAAAAAGGAAGGGCGACTTTCATCCATATTTCAGAATTAATGTAAGTTATAATGTAAATTATAGGTTACATTAATTTACATTAATGTAATTAATGTAACCTGAACATCCAACACATTCTCACAGAAATTCGTAGCTGCATTACAATGTGGCCAAATGTTACGATCTTATTTGTATGTTTTAGTACCATTTGCTATCGCGAGTAGACTACATACAAAGTCAAAGCAAAGACGTGTAACACATGTCGCGCGGCGGTGCAAGTAATAATAATAACTTTATTTTTACATGGCGCCTTTAAAGTAGCTTCTCGAGGCACTTACATAACAAGTAAATGATAATACAACACACAAAAAACAGGTTATATACCTATATACATATACAAATAAATACATAAAAGTCAGGAAAAGGTCTACCTAAAAAATAACTTTTTTAAATAAGATTTAAGAATTCTGTGCTTCTCTGATGTGAGGAGGCAGTGCATTCCAAAGCCAAGGAGCCTAATGTTGTGTTCAGACCAAATAGTTCACTCGCTTCATTCGCGCGTCCAATTCGCTTCATTCACGCGTCAAATTCGCACGTCAAATTAGCTTCATTCGCGCGTCAAATTCACTTCATTGCAGACGCGAATACTCCGGGTATCCACATAAAGCAACGATGATTTTGTCCTCCATTGTTGTTGGAGATTTCTGCCTCCCCTCGCAATATCATAACCACCTGACTGCTAGAGAAAGCTACTGATTGGTTAACGCGGCGCGAATTTTCGTCAAAGTTCCGATTTTTCATCACGCGAACGCTCAATTCGCGCGATTCGCGCCACCTCATTCGCGCAATTCACGTCATTCGCGCCACAAGTAGGTCTATCGCGTCTTTGCATTGACTTAACATGTAAATCACTCGCGCTTGACGCGCCATTCGCGTTTGGTCTGAACACAACATAAGAGTGAATAATGCGAATCGGGTGGCGCGATCACCACTAACGTGTGTCAATCGGTCTTCCGCAATCGCTCGTCAATCTTGTTTTCCGCGTGGGTTGAAAATATGTGTCGGATTCGCGTCACTCGCGTGAAAATAATAAACTTTTCCTGCGAGAAATAAAGAGCGTGGAACGCAATTGTTCGCGTTTGAGGTGAACCCAGCCTTAGGAATAGTGGAGGGGCTTCAGTATTGACTTTTCTAATAATCATATGTTTTTGTATGATACACATTGTACTAATTCATACGAATTTGGTACCTCGTAAAACACATACTCGTTAAAAATGCCTGTGAGATTAGGTTGGGTCAAGCTTGCAAACAAAAAAATCAAGTGTCTGTTTTGTGTATAAATGTAGACTGGTTGCGCAAATGGTTGTTTAAATAGAGTTAAACCCATTGCCCACAACCCTTTTATACAGTCAAACCAAATATGTCAACATTTTTCAGATTATTACAGTTTCAGAAATTTCAGAAAATAGTAATAAAATAGGACAAGAACTCCGAGTTAAAGTTTCAGGTCAAGTGTCCCAAATTTGATCAATTTTCCACTGTATGAAGAATTTTGTGTCAGTTGATTTTTTTGATATCCTCACTAACATAAATTAAACTAGTAAACAAATATCAAAATTATATCTGGTGTCCGAATCATTTTTTGGTTTGACTGTGTGTTGCCCATAATCTAGCAACACATCAGATGTTATGTCAAACGTGATCCACAATAGACACAAAGTCATACCCCATCAGGTAGTGCTCGCCAACACACCGCACTGACAAACTCGTTGGTGTCGTCCTCCTTTTTGTCCTTGTCCAGGACGCTCTTCACAGTGTCAAACTTGAAAGTGAGAAGCGTCTTGGAGAGCCCCTTATAATACAGGTAGAGCGAATTGTTTTCACTACCTATGGAGAAAGAAAATGATCCTGATGAATGGCTGGTGTTTTTTTTAATTGATTAAAAAATGATCATGATTTCTGCATTTATTTATTCTTGAGCAAATAAAATCTATTAGTCGCACTAGAAATAAAAACAACCCTTTTTACACGTCGAAATGGATGCTATTGCTATACTCCCACTCACCACATGCTACATAGTCTCCGTTAGATGCCAGACCCACAAAGTTCTTCTCATTGATGTGGCCTTTGAAGGAGCGGAGGCAATGGGGCTTGTTCACGTTCCAGAGTTTGAGCTGGCTGTCTGTTGAGCTGTGGGAATGTCATGCGTGAACTTAGCAGTTTGGTTTTCAATACATGAGCTGTTAGTTATTATAGGTGTAACGGTTAAAATTTCTCATGGTTTGGTTTGTAGCACGGTTCTGTGGTTATGGTTTTGTAAGTACTTGGATTGGGAAATTTGAGGGCAATACCGAAATTTCTTAACTTTGGAATCAGCCAAAATGTCAACACTGATTGAAATATGTAGAAAACAAATATGAACAATTTTAACATATTAGCAATATTCAAAACCAGTAAGAAATGGTATCCATCTTTAGCCACATAAGAGTTTTATCAAGATTAAGAAACATCACATGTAAGTAAAGGCTGTTGAATAATAATTGCATAAAATTAATAAATGTTTATATATATATATATATACGTACAGTATATATGTTAATATATACATACAAATATTTCCTAAATATATACATGTACTGTATGTGTACGCGATTATAAATTCAAAATGATATGCACATTGCACAGACATATTATGTGAACGCAAACTTTTATTCTGACTGTGATTAATCACCATAAATCGTTGACAAGCCCTACTTGCTGTTCACAATAAACTTTATGGACGGCAAACCACAAGATCTGTTTTTACAGGAACTTCTCACTCCATTTATAAAACATGAAGTAACTTTGTGCCAATGACTAATACTAATACACCCATGACATTTATATCCCATTCATGAACGATAGATGTATACATACGCAGACACGATCTCTTCCCCGTTGACAAACTTGGCATACGATACCGCTTTCCTGTGGCCTTTGAATACCATAATGGGCTGCTTAGTGTTTCTCAGGTCGTAGTAGTGAACACAGTGGTCTACATGAGATTTCAGACAGGTCAAAAAGTTAGTGTGCTTTGTGAAAAGCAAAACCCTGACCAGATCAATTCGAATGAATTATGTATATATGCTATGATGTTAAAAGAACAACCCTGTACCTGCACAACCAAAGGCAAGGTGATATCGAGAGGTGGGGCTGAACTTGACACAGCATACATTGGCCTTCGCTTCGATGCTGGCTACTGAATTGTCCAGGTTGGTGGACCACAACTTGACTGGGAATAAGACAACCCATTCGTGAGTATTTACACAAGAACGTCTCAATAAGAATCGCTGATAAAACAACGGAAGACATACCTTTTGCGTCGTCTGATCCTGACGCTAAGAGCTTGGGATCCATGAGGTTGAAATCCACACTCCAACATCGCTTTTCATGCTCCTGTGTAATTCAGAGGTCAGTATCTGACTTTAAAAAGCATAAAATGCCATGCAATGGATAAGAATGAACAAATTTGTTCTTGTCTTAAAGAATAAAATCTGAAATAATTGCATTTTGAAAAAACTATATGAACATAGATGAATACAGGTTAAACATGGGTCATCTCATAACCAAATATTCGTTTTTTTTCCCCTCACAAGCAATGAGACATTGAGATTTTAATTGAGTTGAATACCAAAATGTCCGCAGGGAAAAAGTATTGGATTAAATTAATTAAATTACCCTCACAGACTTGTCTTCCAGACATTATCTGGTTATAACCAACAATTACTTATGTACCGATGCTAACAAACTAGGCAAACATCCATTTAACAGATTAAAATCAATCGCTTGCAATGAAATTAAGTTGTTTGGGAATAAAATGGTTGAGAATTATGTAGCATTAGTTCATTTTCATGAGCTAAACCGAAAAAGCAGTAAAAATCAATTCGAGTGCAGGTGCCAAATAGAGAAATTACAGCTCGCAATTTACTCTCGAAAGGACCAAAAAGAGATCAAACTGCTGCAACCGAATCCGATAAACCATGAGAAACAGACACCCCCAGTACCTGGTAGACCTTTGACCTCTGCCCTGTGAACCCATCCCACAGAATGACGGTCCCTTCATAGTCGCTGCTGGCCAACAGATTTTTGTGGTAGCTACTCCAGCTGATACAGCTGGTGGATAGAGAGACAGGAAGACAAATGTGACGGCCTGTTGTGCGATTGCATTACACAGAACATTGAGGCCAGCCCCTGATTTCAGATACTCTTTATACCTAATTTTAGAGTTACATGTCATCTCGTTGACAGGATAATGAATGTCCACGGCATCCTGGATCACAGTTCCGTACTCAAACACTTTAATTTTCTTAGTGACACCCGCAATGGCAAAGTAATCACAGTCGCGGTCAAACTCGATGCTGAAAAAGAAGAGAAAGACAAAGAGAGAGAGAGACAGAGAGAGAGAACAAGTGTTAGAACAACGAGTTCTCCTGACTGTGCTTTCTCATTATCTGCTCTATTTCACACAAACACACACACACACTGAGAGAGACAACAACTCTAATGTAGCTAAACAACCTATAAGCCACTTGGTTGACCTGATACAGCATGTTTATGTGATGCTATAATGCAATGGACTTTTACATTAATGCTGCTAAAGGCCAAGTTTATTTGCCTGGTCGTGAATAAATGTAATCTTTCTGGAAGCTCTACAGACCGCATTTCATTAATGCATCTCCTTCGGCAAGGAAGCAAAAACGTGACGTCATCTTAGTTCTCTGTCAGCCGCCTTAGTGCTTCGAAAGGGAGTGGAGGGGTGGAGTGAGCCGTTGGTTGCAATTCGTAACCTCACCACTAGATGCCACTAGATTTCTTAAACTGGACTTTTAATGCGTTTTGACTTATTTGATGACAAGTCAGCTTGAAATTTACTTGAAATAAAATCACAACAAAAAACAATATCTATTCTTTATCACTCCCATAACTCATCCATAAATGAACATGTGATGTGTGGCAGATCGATGAAGATGGTGACATGAGGAGGAAATGACATCCGGTTAAACATGATGGAGCGTGTTAACCACTAGATCACTAAAAAAACGGTCCGAACTAATGAAAAAGTTTCAACACAATGACAGAAATATCAAACAAGTGTCAATTCCAGAATATAGAATTGAAATGGTACACAGACTGTCATTTTCTATACTATTCAGTAATACAATACTGCCCTCTGGTGGTTTCTTCAACAATGAAACTGAAATAAGACTCCACAAAACGTGTGCTCATCTTTAACACTACACTGAATAATATTTGAGTGATCTTACCTGGACACAATACTGGAGCCATTATAGAGGTCGCTAGCGTATGAAAGGGTGGCCAGAGGCCTCACAGAGTTGTAACGGGTGAATTTTGATAGACACTCCATGAAGTCATCTAGCTGGTTAACCGTCCTGCTGTCATCTAATAAAAGAAAAAGCCATTTCGTCATCTCAAGGACAATAAAACTAATTCTTAGTCCTGATACTTTCAAAGAAAAAAAAGTAACCTGTTATTCGAGACATCCTATTGGAGAAATAGCACTGCTCCAGATCCTCAAAGTGTGCGGTAAGTCGCTTCCGCCGGGACGCCAAAGTGCTGTTGTACCAAGTTTGTCTTTTACCCTGAAAATATGAGAATACAACATTAAATATAATGACAACAATAAAACAGACAACCAAAAAGTTAAATTTTACCTGTGAGCTTCCACCAAAAGGGGGTTGAATGTACTCTGTGGGATCTATTATGCTACTGCTGGAAATGAAAAAACAAAACAGATTATTTTCAATGGAGAATGCTACATGTCTCTTCAGCTTTAGCCGTTTGTGTTAAAGCACCATGATGCATATAAGTGGTGCGCAGATGCGCATGCGCAACCAAAATAAAAAATGCGCTCTGTAAATAAGTTTCGACCGCTCATATGCGTACTGACATGGTTGAACGCTTTTAATGCACAAATACACAATCACATTACTGTTTTAGATGGCATAAATGTATTACTGGATAAGATTTACGTTTGAACTGAATGCTGGTAAAACATATTTGGTTTGTTCCCGGTGTTAAACGGACCCTGGGTCTAAATGATGACAAACGGGAGTATTTGTAACTCCGCCTTTATCGGTTTGTGCCGCGCAGCCTCTGTGAATGTATGCATTTGCACTGCTCTGCGCTGCACGTCGAAATAAACGCTGCTTCTCTTAAACTTTCTAAAAGGACAAGCTGTTTAAACTTGACATTTGCACGCAGCCCGTGTTTATCAATGTTAAACTCCATGTGCGCTCTCAAATGCTCACAAACTTTTCAGCAACCTGTCAAAAAATCTAAAAGGTTGTCGTTTTAGGTTTCAAAATTGGCGTTGAATATATATATTAACTAATGTAAGAAGTAATAAATTTTAATTGTATTTTAAGCTTAATTTAAAATAATATAAATATAGTTTAAATCACACTGTATTATTTTGTTAATTGTTCTTTAAAAGTAACTTTTTTTAATAGGAAAATATAATTTGTCACACTATGTGAAGTGTGACCACCAAACCGAGTCTCCAGGTGCTCTCTTGAGAATCTGACAGAAAAACTTATGTGCACCCCTGGTTATGTGCCACTTACTGCAAACTTTGAATTAAATATTACACCTCAAAGTGTTTGTAATAACTGTCTAGACCACACATGCAAAAGCTGAGCAAGTACCTCACTAGTAGAGATATTTTTGTAAGTAATATGGTCAATCACAGACTTTAGTTTTGCTGGAATTTGTCTCTAAATATAAACTAGTCACATGTGTAAACCCTTTCCCTGTTAAGGAAGAAAAATAAAATCATTCGTTAGATTTTGCTATCTCTACTCCACTTTTGTAATAAATCTGTGAATTTATTGGTTACTCTAGCAAAGATGAATCTGCAACGTCCTTATATATAAAACAATAAACAAGTACTAGATTAAATTAAACTGTGTGCTGTGTGTGTTGATACACTACTACTACTAAAATTTTCGCATTGGAAGTTTCTCTGACATATTCTTATTCTGTGAAAAATTATTTAAATTATTTGATGTTTTATTTTATGTCTACATTTTGGGACTTTTTAATAAAGATAATTATAACATGGTCACATGGAATGCAAACACTTTATCTTTTTTAGCTCATTATCTCAAAACTGCACAGAATGTAACAAGAACCTTTTAATTCCAAGTCAACTGAATGTTAAATTTAACAAAAACTATGGCATAAAACAGATGTATCTCTGAGAATTATGTTGAAAAACATTAAAAAATAAATCGGTTCAATAAATATACAGTCTACGAAGTACAAATCATTTATCTAGAATTTGTACAAACAAAAAACTCTAGACGTTTTCTTAAGCAGCATTGCGGACTTACCACGAGATGTATTTTAAACGGTATTGAAGTTGTTCTATCAATATGAGCCTTATTGGCTTTATTTACTTTAGTCAGTCTAAGGTAACTTTTCGAAGAATTTTTTTATTTTGTAATGAACTTATATGTTTCTTTTTTTAAACACATTCAGTCAATTAACCCTAAACTTTTGAACACTTCTGCACAGGCACTATAGAATAATATGATGCAAGAACATAAATAATGTTTTAATGGAAATATGCTTGATGTTTTAAAATAACAACGTAATGGTTTTATATTATATATTTGATATTTTTAACATGCTGACTTCATTTGAAAAGTGGTTGGTCTTACCTGGGTGCAGGAGAAGGAGCCTCAAACTGGGGGACAGTGCTGTCTAAATTGTGGTCCATATCACTCACTGGCGAGTACATACCACTCATTTCCTTAAACAAAAAGATATATCTTTCATTTTACTTACAGTCATCTCAAATATCTACAGAAACAATTATATCTATGCAAGGCTATCTTAAAAAGACCCCTTCATGAAAGTTCTATGGCTCTATATCGAACTGACCTCAACTCGTTTTATATCCTCTTCCAAGAAGTTCAGTTCTTTTTGTAACTGTTCCAGTTGCTGTTGAAGACATAGAAATAGCTGTAAGGTCAATAATGTCTCTATCAACAACTGTACATTTTTTTAAATGAAGCTGTGAAACCTCTCTTTTATTTCTTCTGGCTTCCTTTAGGAATTCCATCAGGATTTGGCGCTGAGCGGCTTGGGATTCCTGTGGAGAGATATAACCCCATAGTTTTGCAAAAAATGATAATACGAATAAATAGTTGATTAAGGGAGTACTCATTAAGTCAGAGAGTCCCTCTGGATGCTTGTATCATGACATCACTAAAACAGCTTCAGGAACTTTCGTACAAGAAGCTTCTTTGTACTTTGTAAGAAATGTACACAGCAGTTCAAAAGTGTTTGAACAATTGAATGATATGTTTGTTATTGTCTTAAAAAGGGTTTAGCTTAAATGTCTGAAATTCTAGTTTCATCGACAAAAATATAATTGTGCAAAAATAAACCTTTTGGTGGAAATGGATAACTTTGCCTAAATAATGAAAAAGAACAGCCAATAAGAGCTCAGAAAAGATGGGAACTCTTTAAATATTGTTTAAAGACATCTGCAAACTTAAGGCAAAAGACAAATACATTGAAGATGATTATATAAAAAAATTTCATTTAATTTTAAAGATTTTTAATTCGCAACATGATCTTTATAGTTCCATTTGTGGTATTCCACAGTTTTGATGAGCTTACTATTTACTTAAATGTGAAAGAAAATATTTGAATAAGCAAGCTTAAACCTGTTTGGCGCCTAAACTATTATTTAAATATTTTCACTAGTCTAGGGCGTACCACCGTTAAAAAGGGTTCTAATACTTTGGACTGGTAGTGTAGTATGTATTTGAATTTGATAGTTGTGCAACAGGTTGTTAAATATCCTTGAACAAAATAACATTACTAATGCATATAAAGTAATGACACCAGCAGAGGTGTGGTATGTATTTACCAGTAACCAGTATATATGTATAATACATTTTACTATACCAGTAACCATCTTGTCAGTGGTTGTGCTGTAGAGACCAGCACATCTTATTAGAACAGAGGTCATCACATTAACCCGATTCATAACAAATGTGACCCAAATCTCCATCAATCATTCGGAAATGTGCCAATTCAACACCACACACAGCACATTTGTGTCAAGTTTAGCTCAAACTGACCAAAGCTATTATATATAAGGCCTGAAGAACCCAGAAGTGTAGTCCTCTGTTTGTTTGTAAACAAAAATTACATCTAGAAGATACAAACCGCCTCAAGTTGTTTCTTTTTCTGCAACAGGTACTCTAATACATAGTTGACATTCGCTAAATCCATATTCTCTTGATCTGCGCCAAGGACGTCTTGGAAAACCTGCCATTTGGTTCCATTCTGTAAATACATATAAAACATGAAAAATAAACAATAAGACATCCCAGAAATGTATGAGAGAAATAAATACTTTCTCTTCACTCATTAAAGGAACGGATCAACCAAAACTTATTTTAAAATTTTATATGATTTCATTATTTCATCCTTATGTAATTTAAAAGTGTTTTAATCTCATTCCCTATTTCTCATTTTAAAAAAAGAATGTTTTGATCTCTAAGGACAATATTGCAAACATGTCCAAAAAACAATAATGTAATGTCTTTGAATTACTTTAATAAGTTGCAGCTTCTCTGCAAATATTGATGTGTGCAGTCAAAACATAACTGACTTTCTGATGCTTTTTAGAGCATCAATGGCAACTATGAAGTGTGCTGGAAAAAGCATTTAACAAAAAAAGTGACACAAATACTTAAATGAAAAGAAGAATGCACATACCGGATGATCCCGCTTCATACGCTTCTCCTCAGATCTCTGCTTTTGTTTCAGGATAAGTTCATTTACTATAAAAGTTTTACATCAATGACATCAGCAAAACAATCCATAATATATAGTCTTTTCATAATGAAGAATACAATGCATGACACTCTACTTACCTAAAAAGTTGGGATATAGTTGATCCACGTTGTCAATGATATAATTACATTTTGGACATCTGTTGCTGTCCTCCAAGCTCTGCCGTATACATTTATAACTACAAAGGAGAAATGATAGCAAAAATGTTTGATCAAAATCTTGCAAAAGATGCATTAAATCAGATAAGGTTTAGAAAAGAAACACTTCTCACCAGAAACTGTGGCCACACTTTGTCATGTGAGCTTCCTCTATCATCTCAAAACATATGGGGCTGTTACAAAGAGAAAAAGCATGACACATTCAGGGCTGGCTTCCCTTTTCTGAAAAGCTGAAGTTTGGTCATGAAATACAGTGTTTTGAATCAAAGTCAGTCATTTTGACGCAAACATGGTTATTTGTTGTAAACCAGAATGCAGTAACACACGTATAGGAGTGTGATGACAGGCTTGAGAACAGCCTTTCAATGTCACGTGTCGACTATGAAAGTTTTAACCTTAATACCTTCTCTACTATTATGATCAACCTTTATCCGTGCAATTAAAGGATTAAATCTAAAGTACTCCACAGTTTTGTTAGCAAAGCTTTAATATAAACCCCCATATGAGTCACGCAAGCTGCTGCTCAAAACAAAGACGCGAAATCTTTATATAGGGAAGAATTAGCAAGTGGGTTTAGTTTAAAAGCTCTGAAAAACATTATATGGCAATGATCACATCTGCAGCCTCGTCCACTCACCATACAAAATCGTTACTCTTGTCTTCGTAAGGATTGATAAGACCATTGCAAAGAGGTCTTTTCCTGCTCGATGAACCCATGCGAGCGCTTTGCCCCTCGGCTCCCGGAGTCCGCGAAGACACCCCGTTACCGGAGCTGCTCCCGTTCTGCGCACCGCCGCTCCCACTGCTCGTACCTCCGGAGCTCGTTCCGGGGACAGACCCCGGCGCACCGCCAGGCTGCTGCTGACGAGCGCTCGACATGTTTGAAGCCGCTTGTGCACGTCGGAAGGCCAGAGCTGAAGCTAAACCTGCGGGGCTTCACCGCATCCGGGCGGCTGTGTGCGCTACGCTAACCAGCTAAGCGACAGAGATACGAGAAAACACCTCTGAACTTTACTACAGACGTAACGTTACAGGGCGCTTGGGTGAGCACGACCGAGACGCTTCTCCTGCATGTAAGATACGCGCATTGGGTCTGTTGGTTTGCAATAGCGAATTGCAACTACGTAGAGATTTGTTGACAACTCTGAAGGCTTTAGAGATTTCAATCCGCTCTCTGTAGGATGTTCACATGAGAACTTCACCGAGTAGACGCTATGATCGGCGCCACCTGCCGATGTGGAGGAGAACTGCACGAGTTTGGCCACAAAGTCTGTTGTCTTACCAAAGTTTGGATCCTTATGTAAATGAATCATGGTTAAATTACAGTAAAAGCAAGTAATATTAATGTTTTCGGCCTATTGATGGACATCTGAATTATCATATTTTTTCACAACAAATACTATAGTTCATCTTCGTTAGGGGACCCCCAGTTCGGATTGAACAATCAAAAAGTATTATTAGATACTGATATTAACTCTGATATTAATAATTATTTATGTATTGTAAAAATGTAAACGTGTAAGGTAACATGCTCAAAATATTTGGGTTGTTTGTGTTGTGCAATGCGTGTGCGCGCGTGCGTCGCCTCCATCGCACCCAAAATCTCATTAGGTGTGTTGTTTGTTAATAAATACTCTTATTATAATGAGGACAGCGTGTTTCTGTAACGCTTGAATGTCATGGCACATTCAGGTTGTGTGTTTATAGTGGGTTGTTTGCCTTTCAGGTTAACGTTATTTGTTGGAAATCACGCAGGTGTTCATTCAATCCACACAATTTCCCAACATGCACGCGTATTTTCCACAACTGGGACCACATGATTATGTGTTATGTGAACATAATTTCTAAAACGAAAAAAAGTAACGATCTTTAAACATTGTGGAGCGGTTTCCCGGACAGGGATCAGTTATAGACAATAGGACTTGCTTAAATTAGGATACTTTAACAAACTTGCTTTTAACAACGACAATACTTGTCTATTTTGAGACAAAACAATGGCACCGATGTATTTTTAAGCTGTTTTCAATTTAGACACCTCTTACATTTATTTTAGCATACTGTAGGACTAGTCTTAAGCCCTTTATGGAAAACCAGCCCGATATGTAACAAATAAATAGGATCATCTTTGAATTTATTTGCATAAAAGCCTCTCTCAAATCCACTCATATAAATGAACAAAACGTTTTTCTTTTTTCCTGGAATATAAAATATAAAGCAAAGAAATATAAAGAAGTCAACATCAGCCCACAGTCCTACTCCCTGGACCGGTTTGAGAGCACACTAGATGAGAAGCACATCTGGCTTTCTACCACCCAGTGTGTGGTGCCCTATCGATCCAAAATCTTTTCTGTGATCATCTTACCGCACCTCTCTTCTGTGATCCATATAAAGTGACCCAAGCCTATGTCCCATCATAGACTTTAAGATTTGTGCAACCCTAATACACAAACATGGACCACCGATAGGTCTAAATCCGATGCTCTTTCAAGATTTTAATTTTTAGTCCTGGCGAGAACTGCATTTAATGACATGATGACTTAATGATAATAAGTTTCAATACTTGTAACCAAAAAGTTCCACCTTTGACTACCATTTAGGAGAAATTGCTTTAAAGATATTTTCAAGAATGTAGAAAAGCAAACCGTTCTGTGGCACTTTTGACTACCAGTGTAACATCTGTTTGGTTACAAGCATTCTTCCTTCTTTAAAGAAATTTATACAGATTTGAAACAATGTAACGGTGAGTAAATGTTGACAGAAGTTTTATTTTTTGGGTGAAGTGTCACTTTAATCCTATTGTCTCTGGACACTCATGGCTGAAGTTTTTATTTTACACAGCAGGGGGAGTTATTAACATGAGAAATTCCACAAACGTATTCAAGCAGGGACATCAAAGTATAAGGTATAAATATCTATTTGCTACTTAAAGCATTTATTTTTATTAGTGCTTTTTAATTAAAAAAACAATAGTAGATTTACCTAAAAATACCCAAATCACCAATAAATGAGCACAGAGTTAAAATGTAACCTGTCACTTGGATCGCATTGGAACTTAGCTTATATGTTCATGATGTGTTTCATTTAGTTATTAGTTTATTAATGTTTTTTTAATGATGTCCCAGAAATATCCAATTATATTTCTCTGGGTTCAACAGAACAAAGAAATGTATACAGATTTGGAGCAACTTAAGGGTGAGTAAATGGTTCATTTTTGGGTGAACTGTCCCTTTAAAAGCACATTAATGTGTTTACAAAATGTACAACATATTCCTAGATAAATCTCATATAAAATGGAGAAGTGGCCTTGAAATCTTGCTGGATATCTTTTAGAATTGAGTAAATTGTGCAGTTTTGATTTTTGTTAACCTGCTTTTAAGGGCAAGCATCACTGGTTTCATTTCTTGCAATACTGTTATCAGTGTGTATAACATGTGCCACCTTCCAAAACAAAATAATATTCTATCTAAAAATATTGTGCATACTTTTTTCTTTATGAATGTATGTTTTGTTTACCTGTGATACAAGAGCTATAATGATAAAAACATGATGATGATATTGAAGTTTTTTGTTTGAAGAATAGAAGTCACACACAAATTTTACTAATCTTTACAGACACATGAAACACATTTGTCCAATTGGACAATATTAGACAATTAATACCTGAACCTGACGGCTAAGCAACCTCGGGGATATCTCACAGCAAAGTTCTGATTTGAGTTTTATTAATATTTTAGATTAATAATTAGATTAGCTTTTATTTTGGGATTTTTGTATTCATTTTAGTAGATACATTTTGGTATAGGTTTTTGTCATTTTATGATTTAGTAGTATATTTTTTATGATGCTATATAAGATTATTAAAAAAAATTGTTAAAAAAAATGCTAATTATTATCAAGTGCCTTCAATTTTTTTCACTTTATTTGTGAGGCAACATTCAATTCAGTCTTCATTTAAGTTTTTCAATGATTTTTAGGTCAATATTTTATTTGATTTCAATTTAAATGTAAGTTTCCAAATTTTAATTTCAGTGAACTAAAACAACCATGCCTCACAGATAAGCTGTGTCGACAGTATGTTGTTCTTTAGTATTGTTCTTTTGGCAAAGCGGATCTTTTTTTCACATGCAGTGTAGTACAGCATTGCTCTATCTCCCTGACCTGCTTCACTTCAAAGCCTTTGATACTTTTGTTGATTCAGATGTTCTTTATTAATCATATAAAATCTCGTGTAATTAAGCTGGGTTAACAAAAGAGTGTAAGCTCAACGTCTGGATGAGTTGTATCCACTCACATTCGCCAGCTCTGTGTCTCAGTTACAAATGGGATAATTGTGGTTGCCATTTCAAACATCTATATATCTCTAGTGCTTCTGTTATGGCTCTAAAGGGAGAAATATTTCAAATATATTGCAGATTTTTTAGCCTTTGGCCACCGTTAGTATATATTCTGGAGAGCAAGTGGTAAATTACACCAAAGGATGTGCCAATATTGTGCTATTATCATGCTGAATTCATGTATCTGTTCCTACAAAAAATGGAAATATGAGTTCCATTGTTAATCCTTGGCTGGAGGGCTAGCATTGACTCATTTTATACTACATTATTAGAAAATCAAGCAATAAACACTCAAAATATAATTTTTGACACGAACCAATCATGTGTTTGCGTTGAAGAGCTTAAAAACAACAACAAAGTAAAATCTTTTCGTTTGGCATTTTAATTCGATCAGATGCCGGTCTTTGATATTAATGGGCAATGCTGAAAATGAGTAAGAAATACCAGCTGTCCACCTCCTGCCCGCCAACCCACACATATGCACACACACATACACAGACAGCCATATGATGTATAAGCATAAAAAACTGACATGAACTCGAAGAAATTAGTTCAAAACAGATAAACTCAAATCAGATTTTTCTGTTGAAGACAACAGAATAAGGATTCACGGTCTGAGTAAAGGACACTGTAGGTAGAAATATGTAAAGTGGTTTGAAAGCCCTTGGAGACGTATAGTTGAAGATGAACAGTGACTACTTTCTTCGCAAAGCAATTTAATCCACTGAGATTTCTTTTTGATGTAGGCCATATTTAGAACATAAGGGGGAAATAAAGAAAAAATGCAGTCAGATGCTCACTGCGAATAATCCAGTCTTAAAGCCAAGCCAGCCATGACTAACTAGGAAATGACGTGATAGTTCAAACAGTGCACACCTGTTTCCCTCACTGTATCTTTTCAAATATCTGTTCTGTGGAATGTTCTGCTCTTTCATTGAGGTCGGTTTTGTCTCCCAAGCAATAACAGTTTTGTCATTTATAGAAATGTCACTTAAAAATGTCTATTGAGGATTCTTACGGTCTTTTCATGATTTTCAGCTGATTTGACTTTCGGGGTTGACTTTGGACTCTGAACTAGGATACTGTTATTTGTCCAGCACATCAGGTTGGATTTTCCCATAGTGTTTTCTGGTCATTTGGAATTGGATTGGGGTAGGGCAGCCTCAAATGAAGGATAATCTCTTCGAGGTCCTTTGCAGTGGGGGGTGAGGCCCGGGAGCGGCCATTCACTTTTTTTTACACAGTTGCAGCTGTATCTCAAAGCACTTTATACAAAAAAGCTGAATGTTTTGCAGGCAGATCCTTCGGCCGGTTGCGGAATTCTTACCTCCCACTGTTAGGACCCTTTCTACCCCTAAAGGGGCCCCTGCCATAACTGCCAGTTACCCCAAGTCGGGGTTGTTTGCAAATTGAGCCTGACGAAACAGTGAGGCGAAAAACTGGTGCATTTCGGAAATTAAAAAGCGGTGTATCCAACTTTTCTATCATAACAGAGTCTGAGTTGTTAAGTTAGATGCTCTTTGGTCGGCAATTTATTTCACTCAATGCACCTCCACCGTTGAATGCTGTTTCAGGGCTATTATTCAGTGTACAAAACTGTAAAGGTACTCACGCCACACATTAAAGTTTGACAGGCAAGCTCTGTTGTCCTGCAATGACCTGCTTGAACTCCAAGCTGAAACTAAATTCATAGACATTCTTGGAAGGAAGTGTTGCACACTAGTAGTTTAATGTGATTATACAATAGTGCTTCATGACTTTACACAAAAAATGCAAAAAAATGGGCACATTAATACAAGCTATATGTTTTCCCTCAAATATAATCAAGAATATCATTTCAAATCATCTTTTATGGTCAGTGTATACTGTAGTCACCGGTCACTAAAATGATGGTAATTAAAATGACAATGGAAACCATTGAGGCTTTCCTAAACTGCACGTTTCCACAATGACTGGACCAGAGTCAAATGACTGTAGGAACAGAACATTCTAAAAAAAATCATGTTAATAATAATAGTATGAAAGTATGTAGTTTTTGAAATATTTAATACCAAATTTATATATTTTGTGTACTATCCCTGGGGTTTAAAAAAAACTTTATTTAAAGGATGGCTGAAACGCATGGCTATCTTAACAAGCAGATTTTTTGTCACTGTAAAATTATTGCAGTTATATAGCCCAAGGTTATTTTAGTGTATTCAAATTTTGTTAATGTTTCTGTTCATTGAAATCAAATCAAATATTGACCTAAAAATTATAATAATAAAAAACAAAGAAAATAATTAATCATGTGGCAACATAAGAAATAAACAAATCAATTATAAAATGACAAAAGCAGACAACAAAATTGCTAAAAGTTTAAAACATAAAAACAAAAAAGCTAGAAAGGAAAGCTAATATGGAATATAAATAAAACTAAAATCAAAACTATAAAAACTAGCCCATTGTACAGGTTTTTCTCAACCACAAAAATCATTTCAATCCTTTACCTCATTTTAAAACTTTTGTTAAAAAAATACTAAAAATTCTCAAACGATTAAAAATAACATAAAGAGCTTTATTCTTTAGCCATAGTATACTATTTCATCTAAAACATGCCACAAAAAACTGCTATTCAAACCATTTTATTTATTTATGTCAGGTACAATGAACTGTAACCTTAAGCATGCACGGAGACACAAGGTTGTAAGGATTACCTAATCTATTGAAAATATAGTCTACTTGCAACCCAAAGAAGAACCACCTGACTATGGCTTTTCCCTTGTCTTCGTTTTTACAACGGTCCATTAAATTAAACATTAAAAAAAAACTTCTTACAAAAGTTGTTGCAAAGCATCTGTACGAAAACACATTGCGGCACAGACACCTGCGGAAACTGGTTATACAATAAATCCTTCCTTGTTTATAGTGTTTACACATTTCTCACTTTTCATCTGCCGTGTTTTAGCTACTTCTCTCTTCACATGTCAGACAGATGTGCGTCTCATCTGGCTTACAGCATAGTAGTAGGTGTAGCATACATGTCAAATGAGGGTGAAAGTGGATAAATGCATTGTAGGTGCTGGGTTGGACCAAGGTGAAGTGTTCTTTCCTAGTGGCTGGGTGAGGGGTTGGGTTTGTGATGTCAGGCTGAAGGAAACGGATAAAACGTTTAGCGCGCTAGTTTGATCTTCAGCAAATCTGTTGTGGAGAGCGCGGCTGGGAAAATTGACGCGCAGCGCGCAAGAGGAGTTTCTGCACCATTCGAACGTGATCCTAAGAGTCTTTTTCATTGGGAACCGCCTGCACACATCAGATCATCAACCGGCATGAGCAGAGGATAAATTCATCATTACAAAAAGAAAAAAGAAAAATTACGTCCAGTACCTTCTTGGATATTAATGCACATTTTTAAGAGCAATAAATTCTTTTCAGGGCACTTTCAGAGCCCCATGTTATCTGAATCACGTCACTATTCATTTAAAAATCGACTTGTTTTTACTTATTAAAGCTTTTACGCAGGATTAACAGCAACCGCGGGCGTTTGGAGGCGACCCGTTGCGCACCGGCGAAAGGTGGCGAAACCTTAAATAACCTTTATCCAGCGTCACATCTTGCCAAGGCGGAGATTTATCCACCGAATCTTACACTAAACAGAAAGCAAGCGATGTAAGTCTGGACACAACAGTATTTCTGAATCAACGCTGCTTTATTGGACCCGAATGGGGATACATTATTCCGCGCGTAAATGACCACAACATGTGAAGTACAATTTGGCTTTACTTCATTCTCTATGGACAATGTCTGAAGCACACTGAAAGGGAATTTTTAAATTCAAAACGTTCTTTTTGGACCTGAAGAAAGAGGAGGAAAGAAAGTAAATGCAATTTACAGTCGCTGACCCGTTATTTTGGACATACAATTGCACATAAATCGTAAAGGGGAGTACCGGATTATATCCACTTTAATGCACTGAAACGAAGACCTAAAACCAGAACTAGCCTACTTCAGATTAATTGATGAAAACATGAAATATGCAAGTACATGGCTAGCAAAACATTGTATATTAGTATTAGAAGACATCCCTAACTATATCTGATATTTAAATCGTACACTTTCCCAACTACGAGTCCTTTAAAACAGAGAAACGAATAAACAAAATTGTATCCTTTAAAAACTGAAGTAACGGTCTCCACTAAAGTCACACTAAGAGCTTCTCGTGAATAAAATGATGTTTTGGAGACTACTGACTGTTATCCTCGCTGTATATCATACATGCGCTCTGTCGGATCACATGCAGAGGTATAAGCGGACGCTGGCGCAGAGAGCGGACAGAGCGCAGGCTGCTGCGTCCAGAGAGCCGTGCGGCTCCATCAGCCGCAGGAGACCCCCGCGCTCCGAGGTGCAACATTACCCCCTAGCGGCCGTGCTCGGGCGGTACACCCACCCGAAAGACACGCACGTGAGGACAACAGAAACTGCGACGTCCTGTTCTAATGGATGCAGCTCCAATGGCACAAGAGGTGCTGAAGTGCCTCATGACCCAATCTGGGATACAAATGAGAAAGTCAAATATGATAAACAACAAAGGAGGAAAGACAAACAGCCATTCTCAGAAACCAACAAGGCACGGGGTTTCACTTTAAAAGTCATTAAGTCAAACAAGCTCTCTAAAACAACACCAAACAGACACTCAAAGGAAACGCGCGTGCCATCTATGCGGTGGCAGCAGCAGGCTGGTGATATGATGGACAGCTCCTCCTCAATGAGAAGGTTTGCACGCAGCTTCAAAGACATCCAGAATAAACCCGCAGAAGTCCCAGAGGGCAAGAAGCACGCCCGCGTTCCTCGCAGTGATTACTCTGCAGAAAGTGAGGAGTTCTCCGGGGAGAGGGAGGGGCTGCAGAGCGCCCCCGGAGACCTTTGGAGGGCTGATGCGCACGACGTCCCAGCAAAGTGGATGACCGCCCTGTATTTCAGCGGCCAGGCGGAGCGGCTGAAGGTCAACCCCGAGTTTGATATAGATCTGCCCCGCTCCAGGTTCACTCTAGAGCTATGGGTGAAGCCGGAGGGGGGACAGAATAATCCTGCCATCATAGCAGGTGGGTGCGTTTGTTCCCGAGTCTCATTCTCTAACACACACTGTCATGCTTGTGATTTTGGAAAGATGCGGGCTGCGTTTCTTTTAAGAGTTCCCTAAATTGGTTTTGTAAGTGGAAGACAAGCCTGTTACTTGTAATTGGTTATTACTTAAAACGGCTGTTAATACTTTAAGAACGTCGTTCATAATTAGCCGAATATGAAAAAAATTGTTGGACGTTGTAAGAGGCACACAACCAAGAATTCCACTCATATGAGTATGTGAAGTTATTCAACACCTATTGCTTCAGTTCATGGCGCGTGCACTTTCATCAAATACCGTGTCCCCTGTTTGAAGACATCAGTTGATGCGTAGGTGAAAGAAATGGAGGGTAGAGGTTTAGAGGAACAGTTAAGTGGCCACCACCTGCTCCGTGTCCGGTCTGTTGTATGAAATAACTGTTTTACTCTTAGTTCATGTGCGGGTCTGCGTTTGTGAGGTTTGATGCGCGAGCTGCGTATTCTGGACGCCGCATTCACGCGTGACAGCTAGCTGCCACCCGCCTCAGTTGGTTTGATATACTCCAAACATTTTTAAAGCAAGAAGTTGGACGAGTGTTTTGACATTCAAATGAAATGCAGTCAAAGTTGAATGCTTTTAATTTAATTTCATCGTTAACTACATGCAGATAAGGTTGCTCTGCTGACCGTTGTTGTCTCATATTTTCTTAAAGGGACAGTACAACCCAAAATGAAAACGATGTCTTTAGGTACTCGCGCTCTTGTAATTTCAAACGTGTATGACTTTCTTTCATCTGCAGAACACAAAAGAAGATATTTTGAAGAATGTTGGTAAGCAAACAACAGTTGTGCCCATTAACTTGCATTGTACTGTATAAGACACAAAACCAATGCAAGTCAACAATGAGCGCGTTTACATAAACACTCTTACGCCGATTATGCTTAATAAGATGATATATATAAGGACATGGTAACGCGTAAAATGGTTTTCTTTTATCGGGGAAAGGTCATAAACGGCTTATGCAAAAACCGATCGGCAGAGGTAGTTTTTGCTCATTACTCCCATTCCACGCTGCATGTAAACTCCTTAACCGGTTTTCTCTCAGTTTTGTTTAAGCATGCATGTCTTAAAGCGCAACAGTAAAAGTCCCGAACGAAAGTAATTGTAAAATAACGTTTAAAAGTCCGCCATAGAATCATGCAGTTGATGTATTTATGTCAAAATGAAGAACTATTGTTGCAAATGTAGATAGCGCGGACATGAGAAGAGATATAAAAATTCAGCTTCTGACCGTTTTCCCGCTGCACTTTTAATTACTAAACAGACTATCGACGATGACGTCACTGCACCCAAGTCTCAAACTTCCATGTAAATGCGGTTTTCTGCGTAGCCGGTTTATTCCGTTGCATGTAAACACGTGAAAACAGTTTTTTTTAAGCCTGATTTTGATAAATATCTGGTTATTTTGTGCATGTAAACGCACTCAATAAGTATCGCCATTGTTCGGTGACCAACATTCTTTAAAACGTCTTCTTTTGTGATCTGCAGATTAAAGAAAGTCACACAGGTTTAAAATGACAAGAATCAAGGCATACTTTTTATTATTGGGTGAACCATCCCTTCAATGCACCTGTTAATATTTTAGAAACAAGTAATAATTCAGCATCCTAACGTAAACCCAGGAACATCACAGAAGGTGCTGGATCCCACATGGAATCATGCGTAATCGGGTAAATGTGTTTTGCTGTACGGCTGCTGCGGAGGGTGAATGTGAAAATGATTATATCTGGACAAGCTTCTGAGACATGTTCCGAGTAAGAAGAACAAAGCCCAATAATCTTCTCTTGTAGCCTGCATGAGGCTTTCCTCTGCCATGGATGCCAAAAAGCATGCTTTCAGAAGAACTGCTCGTGGTACAAATATTCTTCATTTGTTTTTGACACTAACACTTAGACTGATGAGACCATGAGTCATCGATCAGACCTCAAAAGAACCGACTTAGAGAATCTATCATCTGATTTTAAAATCATCCACCGCTTGGATAAAATCAGTGTAGTAAAATCTTATAAACCACTTAAATAAATCAGAGCGTCTACCATCCAGTGGCAAATATTGTTAAGATGTGTTATTTCACGTCATCAGTGCTAAAATTGAGTGACTCGATGAACATTCGCTCCAGCTTCTTCTGAGGTCAAAAGCTTTCTCTTAACAATCAGCGGACAGATCTATTGTTATAAAGCCAGTTTGCAAAAGTGTCGCGCTCTGCCAAATGAGCATTCAAAGGCTTTACTGGAAATGATCATTTCGCTTACTTTTTTGTAAAAGCTTAGTGATACTAAGCAGAATATTTCAACATTCTCTCTCTCACACACACATACACACGCACAACTTATCATATCAAAGCTATCAATCAAACATGGTTACCAAGAAAGTTTGTCTTTAGAACTGTCCATCTTGAGCCAAATTCAGCACTCAAGCTCTGAGGTACTACTATTAAGAGCATTTATTTAGTTAGATAGACGTTATAAAAACAGTAAGATAAGAACTTAGGCTCTTAAAATGTAGTATCAACCAAGTGGACGAAGCTCTGGATAGGTTATCTTCAAATGCATGACTTAAGGGCCGATACATGCAGAAATGAACAGACGTCGTCGCATACCAAGTCTGCATGCTCGCACGCACACATCTGTGGGGGCTGAGGCTCTTCCATTGAATAAAATTTCAGTGTGGTCCACGGCCCTCAGGATATTTAGTTTAAAACTACCCATCTCGCACTCGTTGTCTGGTATTGAGGGAATAATGTATCTGAGTGTGTATGTAATGCATGCATGTGCGTGTGGGGAGGGTGAAGGGGTTCCCTGAACTCTCCCTGTCCTTCAACTGAAACATCTGGCTGCCAGATGTGACTCCTTACAAACATAGGTTGGGAATATCGGTGGATTTCTTGAATGGAAATGACATAAACTTTTAAACTCTTTAGATAATTGAATTTGTTACTCAATCTTGACACTTCATGATTTTCCATTTCGGTTAATTGACGCCTTTGTTTGTTGTCTTTTTCAGGGGTGTTTGACAACTGCTCGTATCCCTTGAGCGACAAAGGCTGGTCCGTTGGTATCCGGACCATTGACCCCACGGGAAGAAAAGATGGCCGTTTTTTCTTTTCCCTTCGCACGGACCGTTCGCTCCAGTCCACTACTATCACAGCACATCAACGCTACCAGCCGAACAGCTGGACTCACATGGTGGCAAGTTACGACGGCCACAAGATGGTACTGTATATAGACGGCTCTAAGGTCGGCGAGAGCAGTCAGCAGTCAGGCGACCTGTACAGTTCTTACATCAAGGCCTGTCGCCTGTTCCTGCTGAGCGGGGACCAATCTGATCGCGAACATGGTTTCCGCGGGCATCTAGGGGGCATCGCTCTATGGAGTTATGCACGTTCTCAAGAGGAGCTTCGTGAAAGCGCCCGCCACGATGGAGAGAGACAAGCTGCGCTCCTGGAGCAATGGTCGAATTTCTCAGAGGTCAAGCATCAATGGGTGCCTTACAAAGACCGTCACAACCCAGTCGTTGTAGCAATTCCCATCCCACAGCCGATGCTTGTGTCTCCATTCCAGCCTCCCCCTTGTGGCGTGACCATGTGCGACAACCCAGACATTGCCCTTAGTTACAACCAGCACTGGCAGCTGCGGGCGGAGAAGCACCTGCGTTACTGCATCGTCAACATCTGTAAGGATGACGGGACTGACCCCACAGTCTCTCAGGAACAGATCCAGCTCCAACATCTGGCCCTGGAACAGGCCTTCCGTCCCTACAACATCACATTGGAACTCAGCATCAACACAGTCTACAACACCTCCCTGCAACGACGCTTCATTCTCAGTAACTGCCACATTGCCAAGGTGGGAAACCGCCGCTGCGATCCAGAGTGTGACCATCCTCTCACAGGCCACGATGGAGGAGACTGTTTGCGCATGGGTCCCTGCTACAACTGGAAGAGGAGGGATGGAGTCTGTAACCCAGAGTGCAATAGCATTTACTATGATTATGATGATGGTGATTGCTGTGACCCCGAAGTCACAGATGTGGCAAAGACCTGCTTTGATCCCGAGTCTCCTCAGAGGTGAGCTTGTGTTTTATTGTGGTTCCACTTTGAAAGCTGAATTTAACTCCGGAAGGATATACTCTATAATTTCACTAGGTTGTGCAAGCGAACTTCCAATTAAAGTTTGGACAAGTGTAAAGATTTATTTGTAAACAGGGTTGTGCGTCATCTTTAAAGGGGTAGTTCAACCAAAAACTCCAATTTGATTTTTATTTACTCACGCTCAGGCCCAAGTTCTAGAACCATAAAGAAGATTGTTTGGGAGATCCACAGCCCTCTCTGCTTCATATAATGGGAGTCTATGGGGTCCACCTGTCTAAGAGTTCCTAAAGCACATAATTCCAGAAAGCGCCTCCTGGCAACATTTTGACATTTCGCGAAGTGACTTGCTCGATATTTTCGTAAATTTGAACATCATTTTTAATAATCTTAGCCATACTGTACAGCCTCAACACTCCCTTTCTGCAGGTGGCGCTAAATGTACCAGACGTTTTCACACTGAAAAAATGATTCTGCTTTACAAAAGGTTGAAAACGGTTCTCGAAAATGTAAGAAAGAAATGTTTCTTTTAAGAACTGTTGAGTGAATGTTTCTTTTGGAAAAAGAGTAAGGTTCCACAAAGAACCATTCAGCCAAAGGCTCATTAAAGATCCATCTCTTCATCTCTCAAAATGCGTCTTAGGAAACATAAACGTTCTTCAGATGTTAAAGGTTCTTTATGGAACCATTTAGACAAAACGGTTATTTTATGTGATCACGAAGCAGGTAACACAGTCACACATAAAATCAGTACATCAACCACTTTGCATGTACATTTATTCGTAGATGCGTTCTGACCAAATAACATCTCAAGGCCTCGAAGGCAAGAAACAAGTGAAAATTATTTTGTCCCTTGCTGAGTTTCTGTGCTTGTTTTGGGTTCAAGAAACTGACAGAAGTTATGCGCTTGTTAAATGTTCTCACAGGAGCACACCAGGAAAAAGGAAACCAAAGTGTCTTATTGTGAAATAGTGTTCACTTTTTATTTTCCTGATTGTCAGAGCATTCTCTATTACTCAACATGCAAAGCGGCCTTCTGGAACTGCTTTAAAAGGCATGCAAAACTTGGATACAGAACTGAGCCAAAGTATACACTTTATGTTTCTAAACAACAAAACCAGAGGTCTTGATTCATGGTGAAAGACAAGATGATTTTGCTCCCGTACAGATCGTGTGATGGCTTGCCACAGTGTCTCTCAATTTTCCGATGGTTCATAAACTTTAATGTAGAAATTATCCAAACACAAATTTTTACTCTGGATGCGATTAATCGCAAATAATTGTTTGACAGCCCTAGCAGAAACACAATCTTAGGGAAACACTCCCTTGGAATTGCTCATAAATAAAACTGAGGTAGGACATTTTTACATTTCCACTGATGCCAGTCTCATCGTGCAACAGGCCAACCAGTTGTTGTCACTTTATGGTGGCTTGAGAACGGGTTGCCCTTAAAAGTTGCAACTCTGTTTTTGAAGAGTTCCCGCTGAGAAAAACAGGGCCCCAATGATACAATTGGATGATGGTATGAAAAACACTTTTTTTGGTAGTTTTGCACTGGGACAGTTTGAAAAAGAACAACAGCAAGTTTATAGCCAAACCCCACAAGCAAAGTGTTTCTTGCTGTTCAGGTCTGAGTGACAGTGAGAAACAAGGAAGAAAAGGGAAAAAGAATAGAGTGGTTTATTGTAAAACTTTGTGTCAAGGTTGGAGGATAATAGATCAACTGAACACCCTTGAATGACATCAAAACTGTTTCCACTGAAGCCAACAGTTTGTAGTAGTGACCTAGAGTAGCATACTGTCCTTGGCATACAATATTGGAAAAAGCATTCCAAAGCCACTAAGTACCCCAAAAGCATACTACACTGTCATTCAGTATACTTGGGGTGTGCAAAACTACATATTTTTCTAAATCCACCGGGCGGTTGGTTTACTAAATTACTCCTCACCTAATCTGTTTTAAGGAAGTGATATGCAATTTGCTTGATTTGGGTTGTGTTTTTATGGGCCGTTTATTTAAGACACATTCTTATGTCCAAACACAGCTAGATGGAGCGCAGGGGTCTCGTTGTCAAAGGTAATGTGTGTAATTTCAGCTAAATTAGCAGAATTAGTTTTAGTTAGACAAACCAAAACAATCTTATTGCAATTCAAACATTGTTTAGCAGGTGGCTATTCGTAGAATCGGCCCAGTGACATTAAGTGTATTGATTGGGCTTTTTTGCAATAATTGTATGTTTTTATTCCACTTGCATGTACAAGATTATTGACAAGTTCCACCTCGTAACTTAAGTAGTTATGTTTTCACGTGAGATCGGTTTGAAAAAAAAACTCACCGACACCATTGGTTAAGCTAATGTTGTCATGTTTTGTAACACAAATAGATCATAATTGCTTTTGACACTTCTAGTGGCACAATAATGACACACTTTACCTTTACATTAACATTAGTGGTGTTGTACTTAAAGTAAAAAAGGCATGCATGGATGATCGCGATGCACAATAACCTTGACACAACCTTTCCAAAAGGGTCTTACAATGGATTAGGGGTTTCACAATATTCTGGTATTGACCATAACCGTGATACAAAAAGCCCCACAATGTTGTGTTAATTTTACACATAATATTGTATATAATAATTTAGCTCCTCTTTGACGGCATAAAATTCAAAAAAAGAAATTCTTTATGGAATATTGTATTTTTTTTAATACTGAAATTACCTAAATGTGCACATGCTGATTACTATTTTTAAAGAAGTTTTTCAAAAACTTTGACCTCCCCCTAAAAAAATTAAAATAATCAGTTGCACTCTGATATATGTCATGACACAGCAAATAATACGATCGTTCCTTCCATTTCATGACAACTTTAAAGTTTAACCTTTTGAACCATGGGTAAACCCTTCATCTCTGCTTTCCTTACGATTGTATTTTAAGCGATTCATTGGCCAGAAATATAGAGAAAACACAGAATAAACAAATTTTAAGATAAATATGACTGACACTTATTTATTTCAACATGTAAAGATATTTCAATAATTTATCTGCTGTGAGTTATTTTGGCCACAATAAACGTTTAATCACAATCTGATATTGTGACCGCCCTACAACGCAAATTGTTTAATAGCTACTGTAAAGCACAGCTGGATTAAATTCATCTGTACTGCACAAGAACAGTCATTGTGCAGGGTCCACAGGTCAGTTAAATATAGTCAACCTCCAAATCTGTCGAAAATGGATTAGTTGCTTGTTGTATGAGTCGGCCATCGTGGCCCAAGGTTCCTGTAAATATGATGTGCTAATCCCTGCGAGACTAGACTGGGTTGACTGGTCTCAAACACCGAGCACTTAGAGAGGTCTTTCCTTACCATTTTGGAAGAGCGTATTGCTAAGAGCATGGTCCAGAGTTTGCAGAGGATTAATGCAGGGATGACATTTTGATGGCAATTGTTTAGCGTGCTTTCAATATGAAGGTCTGGGATTTTAATGTTTTGCCTTGTGAGTTATATCCCAGGTATCTGCTGCTGGGCAGTGAAGCATGATTACTTGCCAATGGCTGTCACTACACAAATTTGTTGTTGAAGCTGAGAGGAACAGCACATGGGAAACCACCAGGTGCATTTTGGCAAGTTCCAGAAATGGAACGAGAAGAAAGCAAAGCCATTTTCAGCCAGAAATGTAGGGCAATAGAAGTCAACTACCTGATAGCGTTTCTCTTTAGTAACTAACAGTGATAGATGCTTAGCAATTTCATATGATTGATTTATGGATTCATATTCATTGCAGTGCAGGACACGAAGATCATTCGACTCGTGGCTTTGGTTTTTGATTTCGTCTGCGTTATTCAATAGGATTTGTGTTTGGCTGAAAAGTGATACAAAACATTTTTAAAGGAGACACGAATTAACATCACAATTTTAACCGAAGCTTTTGTTAAATAGGAGGGAATCGTATTCACGCGAACATCATGTAAGTGTCAGAACCGAAAACGCCCTTGTTACTGAGATTACATCTGTTATTGACACCAGGCCCAGCGAACGCCAGGTTCTGGAATGCACCTATCTATGACGACATTGATAGGTTGAACACCACCTCCACAGAAAAATATCAACGACTACTTCTCTAGCACCAGCCACTGGTTCGTGCATGACAGAACAAGTGGCGCGGAACCAGATAGAGCGAGCAAGCAATAAACAAACATGCTGTTAAAGATAGCGAAATATTGTGTCATCCCTGGTTATGAAAACCCCAGTCGCTGCATAACCTTTCTTTGGATTCCGATATTAGGAATGCGTGGTTAAAGTTTAATTTTAAAGGCTTTCCAGCTCACTATTGCTTTGTTAGAGATCGCTTGATGTGCCCTGAGCACTTTTCGCATTAAGCCCGTGCGAATCGCCATCTCTGTCATATGGTGGGCTCATATATAATTTGTCAAGGTTTAAACACCGTTTGCGAATAATGGAGGCTGTTTTGAAGTGTTTTGGTATTATTTCAGGTGCTGGGTGTTATCCACAAATTACCTGGAGTCTCCCGTTTGTTTATTTATCATGGAAACTCTCGTAACATCTGAGACCCGCTATCACGGTGATATTTTGTCCGGTTCGGGATCACTGGTCTCAAATGCTGACAGGTACGGTCATCCATCATTAAACGCAATACAACTATAGGCTATATAAACTATAAACAACCTTGCCATCACACTTAAGTCAGAAATAAGTCAGTAAATTAGAGAAAAATAATCCGGTGCTAATGCATCACATGAAATACTGATGTGGGGAGGTCAATTATAAATCACAGGAGGTCGCTAGATAATATTAATGCCCTGCGAAAACGCCCTGTGAATGGTGCTAATGTGTAACCTTACGTTACGTCTCGAACCAAATTCACAGAAGGCTCCAACTGCGCAAAATGCTTTCCAATCAAAGCGTTGGGCGTTTACTTGCAAGTGTCCTCAATGCCATTCAAACCATGCGTTTGCTGGGCTGGTCTCAAAATCTGGGTAGAAAATAGCCTATAATTTATTGATTTTTATGTTTTTGGATGTAAAAAACACGCGAACATCATAAATCAAACTCATATAACAGTATAAAACAATAAACAAGCACAGTTCATAAGACCTTTAATGTTGAATACTTTTCTCATCCCAGTTTGATGTGCTGTTTGCTGACAAATGAAAAACAGGGGCGGACCATCGGTGTGAAATGTGTTATTGACATTTTCCTCAATCAAATTTACAGAATAAAATAACATTGTGCACTTGCACCAAGCACTTGCGTCACTGAACATTTAACTTTACTTTTTTTAACCTTTTTTATGTTATGTCGCTTTATTGTGTTCACACAGTAGTATCAATGAGTGCAGGTCAAGAGAGCAAACCTTCACATGGTACATTTTTGTGGCAGAACCCACTTCAGGGCCCGTGCTGACAGTTTTGCATTTTTTCTGTTCATTATGATGTGGAAATAACTTGTCTTTCACATTTTAATTTGCTGTTATTTCTGTCATATTGTGTTTCTTCCCTGAATATGCAGAAATAGTTTAGTGGCAGTCGTCGGTTTTTGTGGTCAGTATTAGACGTGGTAAACATTCCTCTGTGTGATAGCTTGGGGAAAATAGACATGTTTTTTTGATTATCGATTTGAGTAATCTGCTTGCATAGAAAAACGTTCTTCTTGAAACATATTTAATGGCTCGACTGTTGAAAACTGTCAGTAAGTACTGCTCACTGTTATAAGTTAACCACTAATGCACAGACAGGCCGGGTGTATTTATTTATAAGGCATGAGACTGATTAGGCCTATTTTTGTTGAAACAGATCGTTTGAGCCAGTAGAAATATTATTGATGTTCCCTCCCACACTGTTAAATTATTTGTTATTTAATTGTACAGAAGTATGTATGCCAGTTAAATTTATTTGATTTTAAGTCTAACTAGTATTGTTTGTTAAAAATGTCAAATTATCTTTAGCCTCTAGTACCGTTTGTTACATTGACTATGAAAACAATCCCTTGTCCAGTTTTCTTTGTTTATTATGTTGTATTTACCCAATTGGTTAAATGGAAATTAAAACTAATGGTAAAGTTTACCAGAGCTGTACCAGAGTCACTCTCAAGCAGTGTTGGGTGTAACTAGTTACTTAGCAATTAGTTACTGTAATTAAATTACTTTTCCCTTGAAAATGTAAAGTATGGGATTACTCTTTGTTTTTCTGTAATTGAATTACAGTTACTTCTTATGTAATTAAACTAAATACTTTGTGTAATATGTGTGTGTGCAATAGTGGAAAACACATAAAAAACTTTAAAATCTGTGCTTTGAAATATATCATTCTTACATTTGTAATACTTTGTTCAGTTAATAATACTACTTTATGTAGTTTTTTTATTATTTATTTGAATGAATTAAAAGAGACTTTTCACATCTATCCTTGAATCACTTAATCAAGATTGTCATAGCATATAGAAAGTCATTAGTAATAAGTAATTAAATACTTTTTGGAGAGAGTCATTTGTACAGTAATCTAATTACACTATTGAATATGTAATAAGTAACTAGTACTTTTTCAGAGTAACTATTGAGAGCCTGCATGAACCGCCATTGCTTTGAAAAAACTTCCATTGGAGTCAAGGGAGTTGACCCAACTCTCTCTCTCAATGGATCCGACTTTTACTAACTTTCCTCATTTGTAACAGTGTTGTGCTGGCTAAAAGTATTAGTTGACAGATGCTTTCGTCCCAGAGTAGAGGTTCATTATGACCCTTTCTATACACAATTGATTATTACCATGTTGAATGTCAGGCAGACGTGATAATACCTTTATTTTAATTGTTTTATTGTGCTTCTTTAGGATTTTTTCGGTCTTTATATTATAGTAGACAAGACAGTGGAGAAAGTTGACATATTTTTTTGCAAGAAAAGAGCTAAAAATCCTTTATTGTCTGTGATACATTGTTTACTTGGTTTCATTCCTTATTAAAATGAACTTTAGTTTCATGCTGTCATATCGATGAATCATTTATTTTAGAATAGATTAATACATTTAACAGCCCTGGTTTTGATATAGTTTTTTGGTTGTATTGTATTAAAACTTACAGTAACCACATATTTTACTACTGCAATAACCATTGTTTAGCCATGATATTTGGTTGTAGAAACTATTATTGTAGTAATAGTAATCAATGGTTAATACAGTTTTACAATATTAAATAACGGTGTATTTGTTCTTAAAGGATAGGTCCTACAGTTTGTAGTATTTATTTTAAATACGTTGTAAAAGTGAGTAAATATGTAACAACTGTGAATAATAAACAGTAAAAATGGAATGTGACTAGCATCTGTTCTGCTGCAGAACATAGTTGTAACACGACAGTCCGCAATTTGAAGTCATACCTTCATGTTAATATGAATCGTTGGAACTATTTTTCTGAATTAGTCCTAAGAGAGATTTAGTGAATTGGAGCACTTAAAAAGTTTGGCCCAGCTTTTGCTTATTTAATAAATAAGACATAAAGTAACTCTAGTTGGTCTATTCTCACGTGGAACAGGTCCAGGGCACGGTAGGTGGTTCAGCTAATGAGCTAGACCCTTCGGCATGATCCAAAGGGCAATAAGAGCCAGACCTCTTTAAACCAATGGGCCGATGATACGAGGTGCAAAGGCTTAGCAGCTATGAAAGCAAAAGAGAAAAATGACATGTGACATGTTTCAAAAGTGAAAAGAGGTAAACATCACACTTCAAAGCACTTCTATGACAATTTCTCACAGCTGGAAGTGGAATTAGAGGGAGGTATTCGTTCCATGCGCCGTAACCATTCCAGACAATTATAACCTCCAATCATTGTAACGTAAAGCGATTGTTTTTGTGGCTGTTTTTATTAAAAGCACTTGTAAAAGTCAGGAGGCGAATTTAAAAACATGTGCATGGTGTTGTACTGCAGCATGTTCCATAGCATTTATTGTACAGTTTCTTTAAAATTATTAAATTAATTTAGTTCAATTTACTTTATTTCTGTAGTGTTTTTCACGATTTTGCATTGTTGCAAACATGGTGCAAAACATGCAGGAAGTTATAAAGGAAAAAAATATGAATTACATTAAATAAAATACAGTATATAGAAATTATAGAACACGTGGTATTATTTCAACTTTTCTCAATATAATGTACTTTGAAGAAACTGAGGGTACATGATATATCATAATGTCATAATTTACTCATACCCCTTGTCATTTAAAACCTGTTTGACTTTCTATCTTCTGCACAACACAAAAATAGATATTTCGAAGAATGTTGGTAATCGAACAACGGCAGTACCCATTGACTTGGTTTTTGGTTTTGTGTCTAAACAATAGAAATGAATGGGTATTGCCATTGTTTAGTTACCAATTTTCTTTAAAATATAATGCGTTTGTGATTAGAATTGAAAATTGTCTATTACATTGTAACCAGTTTCTATGTAGAAAGATAATATTGTGTCAGTCATATAAAGCAGATTCAGTTCTGTTATTTCTTTCTCTCAGAATATGTGAATGAACTGTGCAATGCTTATGCTTAATAACAATGTATATATCCATTCCATTTTATTTAGTACAGTTGCTAATTTAACAAATGAAGAGACATCTCCTGACCTGGTTTATCCGCCGCAGCTTGGTATCAATGAATTCATACGAGACAACATAGTAAAAACTCGACCTCAAAGTCTGCCCTATAAATTAGTATCAACCATCACCCCTAGAGAAATGCTACAGTGTTTTCCACCTATAAAACATGAAGATTTAATTAAATGTATTGCAACATCTAAACCTACAACATACATATATATATATATATAAGACCTCATACTAATCAATTTATTTAAAGTGTTACTACCTGTTGCAATTGAGCCCATTTATAACTCATTAATTAATCATGTCCCAGGACCCTTTAAGCTGGCCGTCAGTAAGCCTCTTTATAAATCAGAGACCCTTTAAAGGGTGATTTATCTTACTCTGTACATAAAGCACAGTTGCATGCAAACATCCCATTTCTACAATGGAGTCTGTGACTGAGAACTTTGTTTTTTGGCTGCCTCAATGCCGGTCATATAAACCATAACAACATAAACAAAACACTTTCTGCACCTTGAAATCTATGCATCTCGGTCCATCAAGGATGCATTCATGTTCATTTAGTTTCAAAGCATTGGCTTGACTGTGTCTCAACATCTCTGCAGGGCTTACCTGAGCGTGAAGGAACTGAAGGATCTGCTTCATCTCAGCAGTTCAGACACACTTAACGTGTTCTTTGCTAACAATTCAGCTCGCGAGCAGCTAGCTGGGGTCGCCACCTGGCCATGGGCCAAAGAAGCCTTAACACATCAAGGTAAGACTTCCACCTTTCTTTAAAATCATCCCAAAGGGATTGACTCACTCTTCCGGTTCAGTTAACACTGTCAATATCCAGCCCTCAGATGTTTCCTGTCACTATATGGCCCCTGCACATGTGTTTTGTTGTCAGGCTTTGTTCATTCACCTTTAAATCTTTCCCTTTAAGAAGCACATTCTGGTCTCTCCCTCCTTGTTGTCTGCCTTTGCCTTTACGAGATTAATGGGGCGTAATGTCGAGCACAAAAGAAAACACTTGCAGCACGCATAGATTTCCCTGTAGATTGCCCCTTAATCATTAGGGCTTTCCACTGGGAGAGAAGAAAAGAAACTCGACAACAACCAAACAAAAACAAAAGAAGGGTATTACCCTGTTGCCATCTTCATTCAGCTGCCAGCTGATTTTATAGTATTCATTGATGCTGTGTTTTACAGCTTGTTAAAGTGGAATGGCCTCATTTACGTCCAGCTCCTTTAAAGAAGAGATTTCTCTCAAGCAGTAAGGGCTCTCATTGGTCCAGCGTGCATGAGCAGACATTTTGCTCTTGGCTTCTTGGCTTATAGCTTTTCTTAATTAGATCGCTTTGGCCGGCACATAGAATGTGAACTTTTAAACCGATATTAGAGTGAGCAATTAATGCCGCCTTTGACTAGTTTGAATTCAGTTAATAATATTCATTCATGGAAACTTGAGAAATACAAGATTTTTTACAGTTTGTCATTAAACGTTTGCATTTGTATTGGGTTTTTAAAAAAGATTTAATGAAACAGATTTAAACTCTACATTCCTTAAGATTAATGTTGAATGACGCGTCTAGTCTTTTGCAAAGATTGAAAATATTTGTCAGATCACATCACTCACGCGAAAATACTGAACTATTCCTGTGAGTAAGAATGAGTTTAGTTCGGTGTGAACCCAGCATTAGTCAATGCAAACGCACGTTAATGTGTAGGCTTATGCTGGGTTCACTCAAAACGCGAAGAATCACGTTCCTCACTCTTTATTACTCCTGGCAGAAGTTTGTGATTTTCGGATGAGTGACGCGATCTGACAATTTTTTTAAACCTTCTCGGAGGACGAGATTGACACTAGTTTGTGCCTATATGCGTCTTTGCATTGACTTTGTGCTTTCATGCACTTTACTCGCGCAAAACTCGCAATTTTTTTTTTACCTATGTTAAGAGAAGAGGCTTCAGAATCTTTTTTTTCTACTAGTCGTTTATCATAGTATGATACACATTCTTTCAAATTAGTCAGCTCATAAAATGCTTTTTCGTAAAATCAGTTTGAGACCTCACTCCTGGAGCAAGACAAAACACAAACTCTATGATTAAAAAACAGACAAAACACAAAAATTATTACATATTATTATGTATTATGTTATTACAGCAGGAAGCCTTCCGCCCCGTTCACACCGCCAGCAACTGGCAGTGAAAGAGCGAAATGATCTCATCAATTTCAATGGTAGCGTAACGACATCCGGTGACTAGAGCGACAGTGACCGTTGGCAACAGGAAGTGAGCATGTTTAACGAGGCGACAAATTTGAGAACTGCTCAAATGTACTGGTGAGAGACTTTCAGTAGCGACTACCAATAGGACTTAAGCAGCAGAGCTCACGTCATCTACCTTTGTCAGTTACTGCATTGTTTGTTTTTAACTGATACTAGCGCAACTAATGCTAAGAGTAAGAACGCCTTCTTAAGACCTCAAAGCAAGAGACTGGCGAAACACAGCGACATAGTCGGTGGGACTGTGAACGGGGGGTTAAAGTCAGATGGGGTCACTTGTTAAGAATAATTTATGTTTATGCTGCAAACTGGGTCTTCGCGTGAAACTTTGTCCGGATATAGTCAGACTTTGACAGGCCAAGTCTGAAAGTGTTCGTTTTTTGTTTTAGGGACAGATTGGATGGTTTAGATTTCAGCAGTGGCATCAGTCACCGTAGTATTGAATCAGAGAATGGCTGACTGCACTGCTTTGAATCTGTCTTTTTCCTAGAGATCCGGCTCCATTCTTATTACGCCCATAATCCGCGTCTGCGTTTGATTTACTAACATGTCAGAAAAAGTCTTTGGGTAAAGTGAAAAAACTTGCAAGAGGATCTTTGACCAGAAATGTTTTGGTGGACGGTCCGTGTGTGGAGGTTAAAAAGGAGATAGTTTCTCATAAATTAGCTGGCTAACGTTTATGACATGGGTTTGGGAAACAGTTTTACCTGGTTTAATTCCACGTACAGTAAATCACCAGATTATTCCTGAAAGTACCTTGATGTTGTGTGTCGAGGGACAAGGTCAAAGTACTTCTCTGAACGGTTTAAGTGAAATCAGACCATGGCATGTATTGCTGATCTACTGGTGTAACTGTAAACGATCTGTGTCTCTCAGATGCATCTAGCCAAGCTCTGTCCATTTGGCTGAACTTCTCTAAAACAAGAGCATTTTTTTAAATAAAAATGTCTTTCTCTTAAAGTTTGCACATCCGCTGCATCATACAGTAAGTGGAGCAGTAACCGTAAGAAAATATCTCTTAAAAACTTTTCCAAAGATTTTAAATAATATCAAATGGGATCTCTTTGTTTGTTATCTCAGTTGAGATTCACGTTTATTTCATAACTTCACACTTTTCTGTATATTGACAGAATTGTGTCGTTTTATTTCACCTAAGGAATTTTAGCCGACGAAGTTGATACCCAAATTAAATGTAACTGAGAATTAAAAGTCCTGTGAGCTATAAAAGAGTAATAATACTTCTCCGGGCGTTTAAACATCGCCACATAAACCAACCTCTGTTTTTAATTAGCCAACAAATTGAGCGTTTGAGCTCAAATGAAAAGTATGCAAATCATGTCAGTAGATGTCCATGCGGTGTTCTCAAGCAGGTGTGGAATCTAAAGTGCATTGTAATGTTCAGAAAAAAAGCGAGTAAAACATAATGGAAGACTATCTGTTAATTATTCCTTTTGTTCCATTTTACAAGGAAGTAGTAATATTTATGAATAAATCAACTTTATATTTCTTCACTTCTGGAACTCAGATTAAAGTGAAATAACATGAACATGAACATTATATTGTTTTTCTCTCTATCTTTTTCAGGTGGCATGATCCTTAACCCCTCCTACTTCGGCACAAACGGACACAACAACACCATGATCCATGAGATGGGTCATATTTTCGGACTATACCATGTTTTTAAGGGTGTCAGCGAACGCGAGTCATGTGACGATCCCTGTCAGGAGACCACCGCGTCCATGGAGACGGGAGATCTGTGTGCCGACACAGCGCCAACACCAAAGTCCAAAGCCTGCCACGACCCTGAGCCGGTCAATGACACTTGTGGCCTTACCCAATACAAAAACACACCTTATAACAACTACATGAGTTACACAGGTAGGCTTCATCAGTGTATCCTAAAAAGTGAATTAGAAAGAACCAGCTTTACTTTCAAAATATCATTGTCTTACTAGTATATTACAAGTTCATTTTATTAAGTATACTTATGTGAAGTTTAAGTATATTTTAAATACATGTTATGTAGTAAGTAGATCAATATCAATGTACTAGTAGTACTGTAGTACACTTTGTAAATTGGCCCACTTTTTAGGGTACTTTTACTTTGAGTACACAACTAATTTACCATTTTTACATTTTTGTTTGTATTGCAACTATACTTTGAATGACTTCCTGATAATTGAAAATGAAGTATTTCAGTACTTGTAGCAAATTCTTTTAGGAAATAGATGTATACTGGGTGTACACACACTTTGAAGTATGCTGTACTCTCAGTTAACTATTTGTTTAGTTGCTTTAAACTGCAAGTATATTGGTCTTTTTTTATTGAACTCACTATATAAGTTAGTAGATATATTATTACTCGAACATGTACGTTTATAAGAAGGCATGTACAACTTTGTCAAACAAGTATTTGATAGGATACATAGTGCCATAAATAAGCCATAATTGTACATTAACTTTACTTTTAAAGATGAGGTAACATGCTGTTTCACGCACTCTGACTTCTTTACACTGTTAAAAGTGCTGGCTCCTCATGCTTAATATGGTCAACTTGTTAAAAAAGAGTTGGACGTGTGATGTAGTATTTCTTTGTTCGATACACACCCCCAGTTCTTGTTTCGCAAAGTTTCCCTATTCCTTTTAATCGTCCAATCTCCCAGAAAAGCAAACGCACCCGTCGTCCACCAGGTGAAAGAGCATGCCCATGCGCTAGCGTGAGAGAAAGAGCACCCCCATGTGTTTGTTTGATCACTGCATTTCGGTGATGAATATTACATATACGGTGGATATAACGCTGGATTATTCGCTGGAGATCGTTTGAAACTGATAGAGCTATAAGATGCCAGACATGATCTGCATGTGGTATGTCAAACTAAGTCATATGTCTATGTTTTTTTTTGGCAATCGGCGCATACGTGCGTAATGTAAACAACACGAAGGTATAATGCAATGATGTATTGTGTGGTCGTGCTTTAGTTCCGTCCCCCTCCCTGCCTCCAGCATCTCGTTATTTAACGGTAATAATCATACAGTTATATCTCTTGTATAAATTCAAAAATACATACTCTTCAAAGATACGACGTATGCAATACTACTGTACAGGTACTCAATATTAATATGAGGTTTGGAGAAACTGCATGTGTTACCTCATCTTCAAGTTTATTTCCGTCAAAAGGTTAAGATAAGTGTGGGCCAAATATACTGTTCCTTTTTGAGAAGTACATAAAAAGTAGACCAAAATTTAAATTTCTTATTTTTTAGGTTAAAAGAAGTATACTATTTACACACTTGAATAAACTTTTTGATAAGGGTAGCGACAATGTCTTGAATTTTTACATATTTGTATGGTCTTTCAGTGATTGCTGGACATTTTTAGCCTTGCTGCCGACTCGGCTTGCGTCTGGCCCGAGGTTAACTTCCGGTTTGGTTATATAATAACAATTTATTTTATATTTAAGTTATAGTAGTATTATTTTATATTAATATTTACTGTATTATCGCATTAAATTAAATTAAAACTACTCAACAGTTGTTGATTCTTTGCTTAGGTTAAGTTAAGTTTGGGTCATATAACCTTTGTTTAAATTGTTGCTGTGAAACTGTCTGTAAAAAACTAATAAAATGTCAAATCAGGATTAAATTAATCAAATGCAAGAACAAACTGTTGTCATGGATTCTAGGGATTTCAAAGAGTTGAACCTTTTTCTTACAGATGATGACTGTACAAACCATTTCACACCAAACCAAGCGGCTCGGATGCACTGTTACATTGACCTGGTCTATAAAAACTGGGTCCACGGCCGAAAGCCCGCCCCCATTCCTCTTGCACCAATGGTGATTGGTCAAGATGCAGATTATGTGTCAATTCATTGGCTACATCCAATCAGTGGGCCGCTTGCCCACAGGTAAAGTAAGGAGTGTATAGTAAACCAAAGGAATTGATCGTTTCACAATACGTATATTTCTGCTGTTCTGACAAATGCACTAAAAGCAGAATGTGCTTTTTGAATCATTTTCTCTCTTCTCTTCTCTATAGGGACGGTGCCATTAGCTGTCAGCTCTGCGATGAGAACGGAGCGCTCCATCAGTACGCCCATGATGCCACGTCCCCTCATGCCTGCGATTCCACTGGATACTGGACGCCCGAGGAGGCAGTGGGTTGGTACTCAATCATTCTTCCCTTTCTGTACTTGTATGCAATAACGCTAGTTATTGGTAAAATGGAAAAAGCAAAACGGAGCACTGACTCAACACACAATTCTGACACCAGCGATCATCGAAAGTAAAAACAATACTTGCTTTTAGATTAATAGGGATAGGAAAAATTTGGCTTCTGGCTTCTCTCGCCAAACTTGTGTACTCGCATTCAGGTGGATCACTCAGCCTAGAACGAGCCAGGTGCATGCAAGTCTGGAAAAATTTAGGGTATAAATCATTAAGTCATAATTGCCAGGACGAAGAACACTCTTTTTGCCATCAATGAATAAAAAAGGCCCTTGGCACCGCTTCAAGTTTGGTAATATTGGGCGACGTCCAGAAACCGGGCTGTCATAAAAGGCGGTGTATCCTGTGGAGCTTTTTAACTTTATTCTTCATGTAACAGATGTTCCTGATTACTCTAATCAGGGATCTCTTTTAGCATCTGGGCTGCCCACTCGCTGATGTGACACGCATAAGATTTCGCTTTGAAACGTCCACCAAAAAAAGTAACACGAGAGAGGTCGGATATAAAATTGTTCATCTAGGTGGTGGTGGAGAGTGATTTTTGGAGCCGGTTCTTGTTTTGAGAGAAGGGCCGATGAGAAATGAAGCATTTAATTGGAAAATAAAAAATATAGATATCTAAGAAAATAATATCTTTCGAGATATTAATGATGAATGAGACATATACTACCATTGCTTCGGCGCTGTAATAAATGATAGCAACCTATTGTTTTTGGTTCGTTTTTTAAAAAGATGATAAAGTGCGCAATGACTACCTAATGTGAATTATTTTGTCGGTCAGTTAATCTCTTCAGAGAGACTTTCGGTCTCAAACGCTGTTTGTGTAATATGAAATAAAGCTTGTGATATTACTACGGTAAATCCTTTGATGCCTAAATTAGAAAGGGCCAATTCAATATTAATAAATCATACTCAAGTCTTCATATCTTACCTGTACCGTAACCTTGAATATGCCCTATTAGGCAGCGATTCGAGAAATAAGTCCTGAGCCATGAGAAGCAGAGACCTGGTTAAGACTGCTGAAAGAAGGAAGAATGACACACTCACAGATCTCGCCGCGTTGCTTCTCCCGGCGGGAGCATTATAGCACATCTGATACAGTCATTAATTCTACCCTGTGAGGAGGCCCTCGCTCTGTTTATCTGACCAATTGAGTTTTATGGTTTGCCTTGGCCTGCTGCTGTTTACCCTGCACACATCCACACATGTGAGGCCACGCTGGGTGCAAAGGAGACCTCTCGGACTCAATGCTGCCGTCTGTCCATCTGTCTCTCTCCAACTTCATGTCGGCCTCAGAGCAGAACGGCCTGGAATACAGTTTAATGTGTCATTGTAAAGCGTTTTGGAGGCAGGGAGTTCACGTGGCCTGATTGTAAGATTTGGGTGGTTTTCTTTACATGAATGTGAGCATTGCGCTAGAGACACCGAGGTCATGGATTTGATTCCCAGGGAACACACAAACTGATATAATGTACAGCTTCAAGACACTGTAAAAGTGCACAATGCGTTTTTGTCACTCCTGGGACAAGCGCTTCTAAAACAGCCTCTAGAGAGCTCCCGGGATTACCTTCCCCTCTCTTGCTCCTGTTCTTCAGGCCACCGAGGACATTAGGAGGTAGTTTAATAAATAATTTTGTGAACATTGTCCGTCCCAATTAAGGCGCCAATCTGTCTCTCTTGCCAAGTTGCACCTGGGTCTTACGGTCGATTGAGGTCTGGAGAAATGTGCTTCACATCTATTGCCAACACATGTGTTTTTTCCCAGACACTCTCTCTCTCTTTTCCTCTCTGTTGCTTCTTTCACTCCCATCTTCTCCTGTTAAAAAATTGTCCTAAGATTTCATTTTCAAAAGATAGTTGCTTGTTTTAAGTAATAACCTAGTGAGTTCTTGTCGTTGTCCAAACGGCTGGTACTCAATGCACTTTATTCCGTCCAAGAACTTCCAACAGACATGATAGTTGCTTCCAAATTCGCATACTATCTGTCATAAATAGCACTCGAAAATAGAATTAGTGTGTCCCAAATCAAAGTATGCTGAAATGAATATTCCAATGTCCACTGATGGCATACTGTTTCTGGTGAAAATTCGAAGTGTGGATCCATGGACACTGATATAACAGACAACCAGAGCATGTAGTAGGGTGGTCTCTGAGCCTCAACATCTCACTACTGGGGTTCCCCAGGGCTCAGTGCTAGGACCATTGCTTTTTTCAATATATATGGCATCTCAGGGCATTGGTCATTCGGAAACATGGCTTTCTTCTGCAGATGACAAACAACTCCACTTTTCCTTTCAATTGGATGACCCAACAGTATCTGCTCACATCTCTGCGTCCCAGAGTGATATTTCAATCTGGCTGAAAGACCATCGCTTGCAACTGAACAGCTTGTGATCTTGGCTGACCCAAAGATTCATCAAAACCTCTCGATTTAAATAGGTTCATCTACCATTTTACAGTCAAGGAGAGCCAGGAACCTTGGAGTGGTAATTGATGATCAACCAAGCATCCCGGATCATGTTGCCAGCATGACCCGGTCAAGTAGATATGTCCTGTACAACATAAGGAAAATTAGACCTTTCCTATCAGAGCATGCTATGCAAGTCCTGGTACAAGCTTTAATCAGCTCAGGATCCGTACGTCATCGGATTACCATAAACAAGGAGGTTAAAACAAATAGGAGGTTCCTAACCAACACACCAAGTACTACAGGTAAACAAAAATAGCAATAGAGGAAAATGCCTTTCAGATCTCTTCCGGAGTAATTTCTCCAAAAAGATTTCCCAAAAAATCTTCCCAAAAGATCTCCCCTCTCTCGCTTCAAAGAAGGCTTTATAAGCTGAACCTTGATGCCGATTGATGCCTCCCACCATGCGTCGAATATTACTGATGAGCCAGTTAACCAATAGGACGCGTCCTAAGAGCGACAGGTAGAGAGAGAGAGACAACACAGAACAGCACTACACAAATACTTCTCCCACTAATACTAGGACATAACAGACATCATAACTCAGACTCCTCTTGATATCCTTTTACTCTTTCTTCTATTCCTTTTTAAAATATGTTGTCTTAACTACGTAAATACGTCAATCAATGTCACACATAATATTTTATAGCCAAAGCGTATATATAGCTTCGATTATAAAATATTATGCGTGACATTAATTGACGTTTTACGTAGTAAAGACAACATATACTGTAAATGTAATTGATTGTGTTTTAATCATGTCTGATTCTGTTTTGTGTGGTTAGCGTATTATTTGCTATAAATGGTGAGTAAAAGGACTGTGGGTGGTCTGTGTGCATGCTGTCTGATGCTAAGACTAGTGTGCAAATATTAACTTAATTAATAACGTCAGTCCAGTGTCCAGCAAAGCACTCCACTATTTTGTCAGGTTTTTGAATGCATTGCTTTGGAAATGTTTTATAGCTAAAATACCAGTTTTATTGCTATGGATTATATCACCCTTCCAGGTCTATGTCCCATTTGCCAAAAAGATTCTTAGCGTTTGACAAAGAGTTTTCGGTTTGGCCTTTGACAATGTTTGCCTGTGGTTTTTAAAGGGGCCCCTGATGTGTACCAGCCATGTGAGCCCAGCATGCAAGCTTGGAGTCCTGAAGTCAACCTGTATGAGGCCAACATGACCACACCGTGCCCCCAAACAGAGGGCTGCGTTTTGGAGTTGCAATTTCTTCACCCTGTGCTCCCTGACAGCTTGACTGTCTGGGTCACCTACACGTCTGCAAGTGGGTATTAGCTGAACTCATAGTATTGCTCTCGGAAAACTTGATTTTGATTGGTCAGTTGTGACACTGTGGCAAAAAAATGCACGATGAACGGCAAGCGATATCTCGTATTTTAAGTGTTTTGACTTTCAGGCAGAAACGTTGTATATTCATAATATTTTTTTTCATAAATCATTACGTTTTGTCACCCATTGTGTTTTTTGGGGTTTTGCAAATGTTTCTCAACTTTGACAACACAGTGGTTGATTCATTTTTAGAGTTTTTTTTTGTTTTCCATGAAATGTAGGTTTTGTAAAGATACAAGGTTTCTACCCGACAGCGACGATAAATCAATGGCATATATTATCCATAGGTTAATGTTTTTTATCTGTTTTTTATCTATAGATAAAAAGGCAATTGCTAATATAATTTACATCCTGGAGAGTGGCGAGTCGATCAACTCAGGCCCCTATCACGCTTTCTGTGATATTCCTTTGACGCTGCATGTGCGCACAAGTAAGAAAGTCAAGGCCATTAAAATCTCCACCTTTGACAAGAAGCTTGAGATCGACGCTGCTCTGCTGACCTCGAGACCCCACAATCCTCTCTGCAACGGCTGCAGCCCCATCCTCTACAGAGTGCTTAGAGATCCACCAAACAGAGAAGTGGAGAGCTCTGTCATCGTCAGACAGCCCAAATACACTGACCGGTAAGAATATCTTTGTATTTGAAGTGAATTTGTGTGAATTAGATCATGAAAATTACATTTCATGCAGTCTGTTATGTTGCCGTGTTTGAACGTAAGCGGTCTGCCAAGTTTTAAGTCCGAAGGTGAATGTTACAAGTAATTGGCTTGTAAAAAAGGGAGTCGACTCTGAGTCATGCAAACGAGACGTGATCTAGTCCGAGTCTCTAACCCCCGCGTATCTATGTCACTAGAAATGGTCCCTGCCTAAATTTAGCTGGGAATGCCGCGAAAACTTCACTCTCCTCCCCCAAACACTGTCGCTCGTTCGTGATGCGTGTGCATCATATCTAGAACCTGTGTTCTACCTGGTGAAACACGGTCTTATTTAAACTACCAAAGGAAGAACTTCTGAGGAAACAATGGTTACAATTGATTTTTCAAACACCAACAAAGGAGTATAACCCCAGGGTTTTACTGTGCGCCGTCATTTCACCAAAGATTGCTTCAAAAATCTTGGCGCGTTCACTGCATGATATGTTAATGACTATCCTTGATAGAGAGGGCAATACCAACCTTATTTGGATCTGTTAGCTCCACCGAATCACAACCTGTAAGTATTACTATACTTCAAGAAACATTTCATTACATTTTGATTTATCGAGCTATGAACTCAGCTTTTTTAAGAGTTCAATATATTATCGTCTATCTATTATCTACTATCGTCTTTGGATGTTTCAGACTCGGGCTCAAACTGGTAAAGTAAAATCCCCGCCATCTCTATCTGTACACTGTATATAATATCCAACCACCTATCAACCATAATCCAGCAATGATGGTAGGCGTTCCATTTGCGACACATGATGAACGTGTTTGACCAATCACAGCAGACTCGTGTAATGATGATAGGCGTTCCGTTTCCGTCTAATGCTGAACGCGTTTGACCAGTTACAATAGACTACACCATCTGACCAATCACATGAAACTAGGCTATCGGATAGGAGGGGTTTAGAAGGATGAATCACGGAATGTATCATTTGAGAGTCAGTCAAGAAGTAAGGTAAGAATAACTACCTATTATTACGACCTAATAGTGTTTTGTACATAAACTTGTTGTTGGACACTCCATAAACCAAAGTAGGACCTTAAAAAACAGATGTTACTTACTCTTTAAGACAGTTGTGCGTAGACTTGGATATGTACAGTATACTTTTTTATGCAAAAAAAAAGTAATTGAAAGATTTGCTTGCAACTGGCAAGCTATTAGATGTACTGAAATGTAAGAAATGTTTTGAAACATTTTATTGTGTTTCTGCTTGATTTATTTCTGGGAACTGTATTTCTAAGTGTGGTTTAATGCGTAACATTAAATGTTAACGTGTTGCGTTACTAAAACTATTGTTTTAAGAATATCACTATTAAAGCACTGTGCAAACGTTTTCTAAGTAATGCCTAAGAAAACTATTCCCACAGCCAACAAATAAATAAGAACAATATAAAAAATTTGACATTATTTTATTAGTTATTGCCATTGAGTTTCATGTTCAGATATTATTAGCAAACACTGAGAATTTAACATCTCCAGAAATATTGTTTCCAAATCTGTAAGCTCAGAAAGATGGGAACTCATTATGGAATTGAGCTGTGTGGATAGGGAATGGAAAGACCGAGAGAGAGAGAGAGAGAGATTGGAAGAGAAAGATACAAAACAAAACAAATGGAACCACTAAACCTGGACAAACGGTAAACACCCGCGGCTGTTTGTTCCTAGTTTGCAGTTGTTTCCCTTCGCACGATGTCATTCAACATTGGGGAATGTGATGGACGAAGAGGGGGAAATATTGGACTGGGATTGATAATGTTTTTGCGGGAAACTGAGTTGCAGTGCCACCGTGAGGTTTGCAGCAAAAACAAACCACTTCCTCTCCCATTCCAGACACATTTTATAGTATATCAAGTGTGCTGTGGACTTCTTGTAGCTATATAGCACAAATGGTATGTAATTATGCTCTACTTTTGGATGTCTTTCTGGAGAGAGAGAGAGAAAGAGATACATTTTCAGAGTATATATGCAAAAAGAGGTACTGAAATGATTTCCCTGCATACACACAATGCTTACACGTTTCAATGCAAAATAAGACAAATACTTTTCGTCCACTATTGACATAAATGCAATATAATATACATATGGTATATAAAGAGCTTATGTACCATAGGATGAGCTATATCTGTACATACACCGCGGGTCCCCTCACATGGAGTTCACCATGTTGTTTCTACAGTAGCCTTAAATGGACAAATAGCTCTACAGAGAGTGTTTTGTAAATACGTTATCACTTCAAGCAAAGAAACATCTTAGTCCTGTGTCAGCCACCGTAGTTCGCAACCTCGCTGCTAGATGTCGGTAAGATTCACATACACGAGACAAGACCTTAAATTTCATGATTTTAATCTTTGACATGGCCTTACTCAATCTTAATGATTATTATACCATGATCATTCAACCGTTTCAATGCCAAATAGGACATTTACTTCACTTTTCTAAACATTTTTTGTCCACTGCAAAACACAAAAAAGTTTAGACAAACCGCTCGGTATAACTGCTTGTGATGAAACAATGCAAACTTTGTTAGCACAAAATCCTTCATTAGACCACAGAACAGATATCCTTCTCTAACCCCTGGAAGTAATTCATAATTAATAAGGGCAATTTGTTGAGTAAAAGAACCCGATGGAGAAAGCAGATGATGCTTAGTTTGCCAGGCATCATCTTACAAACGCCCGGAAAACAACTGAAATCAAACAAGCCTTGGCAATCGTGCAGAGAATCCTTTTTATAGTATCAGATCATTTTAGATCGATAGCCCTGGAAACAGTACAGTAGGACTGATACCCTCAGCATCAAAAAGGTCATTTCTGTTTTTACCTTCAGCTCACTTTCACGTATTTGATCAAGTGTTTCTGCTGTATGTTCAGGATCTCTGGCGTGCTGTGTATTTGATGTGTTTGTTTGTGTGTTCATAGTGATGTGCAGAGGAACGTGCAGTATCAGTATAGGATCCAGGTGGAGTCAGACGGTTTATTCAGTGAACTTTCCCCAGCTCTGGTGTACACGCATGGGGAACATTTCTGTGGTGACAGTGCACGACAGAGGTCAGTATGAACTTATGGACTAATTACAGAACTAGCTTTGCATTCTGCCTATAAAGTTTCAAAATCTAATTCACATCAAAGTTTGATTTCGAGCATTAAAGGTGCAATGTGTGAGATTAAAGAGGATCTATTGTCTGAAATTGAATATAATATACATATGTCTTCAGAGGTGTATAAAGACCTTACGTAATGAAGCTTTTTTTTCTATTATCTTAGAATGAGCTATTTCTTTCTACATAAACCGCGGGGTCCCCTTACATGGAATTCTCCATTTTTTTTTTCTACAGTAGCCCTAAAGGGACAAACTTCTCCAAAGAGTGGGTTTCATAAACAGGTTATTTCTGTAAGGAAACGTAAAGATGACGACATCTTAGTCTTGTAATGATTGGAAAGGAAGGGGGCAGGCATACACAGGACTTTTAATTTAACTATGATTTTAATATTTGACATGACATTACTCAGTCAATATTAAAGATATAATGGTTACATTTTCACAGAATGCTCTTTGCATTATGTCGAATGATTTCTTGTAGAAAACAGTAATGAAATAAAAAGATTTCAGGGTAACAAACTATCTTATATTGAATATTATAGCATTAAATATTTGCTGTCAAATACAACAAAGCGACACACGGTTTTGGCATCATGAGTGTTGCCAAAGAAACAAGTATGAGTTTGAGGACTCATTCTAGAATACAAGTAATTCTGACACAACACAAGTTAAGTTAAATTATGTCTGTTGATTTATAATGTATTTTTTTGTTGAGGATGCACCGCTGTGTATATTCTGAAAGAAAATGATAACTGATCATTCTTTAGAGCCACCTTGAACCGGAAGCGATTGCGTTTATGTACTGTATGTATTCTGAGTCATTTCCGAGTGAAACGGAATTTCGAATAAAACTGTGGTCGTGGCTTGTTTTTTCCCTGCGATTTGATTAGATGTATAAAAACAGCCATTGCATTTTGAACTTGATCCTTGTAGGGGAGGAATTAACCGATGCTCCGCACAAGCCGTCTAATTTATGTCATTTGAGATGGATAGGCTGAGATTTTAACTGTAGATTTTGAGGGCATACTAATTTTAAAGAGAGAATGACCCACATTGATAAGCTGTTTTCAACAAACACTGTAATATTTCATGAAAAAAAATTGGAATTGTAAATTTTACTGGGATTTTTAGTCGATAACCGATATATTGGCCGATATATCCAAATATTAACATATTTTTCTTCTGAGCCTGGAACAGAAGGCGAAAAGTGTACATCTGCTTTTATTATAAAACATCGACTGCAGAAAACAAGGTAACGTTTAGTTACCAAGCCGACATTGTACTAGTGACATATTCTTTAGTTTGAAATCTTTTTTTAAAATCCTAAAATCATGTGGACATTATAAGCGATGTTTCAGGAATTACACAGCTACAGTGTGGCGCACTGTTTACATAACCTGAAAGCAAGCCACATCATGTTAATTCCAGCATGAAGCCCAGTGCGAGAAACCTTTTCTGTTATGAACATTCGTCATTTTCAAGAATGTTTCATAACTAAATATTTGTTTCAGTCATTTGTGTTTTGAAGCATAACTATAAACTTCCCTACAGTTGTAATTCTTGGCATTGCTCTAACTCCCCCACAGGATTGAGGAATGTGATGACGGGAATCTCTTAGACGGAGACGGCTGCTCAAAAAAATGTCATGTTGAACCAGGCTTCAAGTGTCACGGTGAGTCACACTCACGACACAAATACATGCACTCGCCGTAGCTGCGAAAGCTGGCCGTGAAACAGTAAACACCACAACAGAGGCACTGGAATGCTTTAACACATCCATCGTCAAAACAACAAACCAGTGAAATAATCGTTACCAGCTCTCAAAACAAAACCAAACTGCATTGTTATGTCTTGTCTCACAGAATGTATGAGGAAGTTATATAAAGGAGTGAAAAGACATGAAAGACTTAAATGAACCTGCCTGTGTTTCTAGCACCTATTCCAAAATTTCCAGTTCTGTGAATACCAAGTTTGTCAATCGTCACTTTGAAATGAAACCATCACTTTGGGCTCATGGGTATGTTGTAATAAAATGCAGACAAAGTATAACCTTCCAAAATAAAAGGGGTACCGATGTTTCGATTTTCTAGATCTTGTTCTATGTTGTCAAAGATTTAACTCATCGTAGTATTAGAATTAGTATGAAATACATATTTTCCACTCAATTCATCACTAAAAAAATCACTCAACTGTTACATTACATGTTTGTTAGTGAAACACTCCTGGAAGTTTTACAAAAAAAGCGAATAGTGTACCAATTAGTCAATGTTGTTTTCTTGACAGAAAGTGCCACATTTTCTGTGAGCATGAAGCATTAAAGGCATCTAATTCAAACTAGATGTGATGGACCGACTCGCATGCAAACTTACCAACCAAATTCTTGTGGATTAAGGGCTTTCAGGAGTGGCTTTTTGTCATCAGTTTACCCTAAGTCCACATTAGGAGCTCTCTTATTATCCCTACAAGCATATTTGCAAAGCAAAGATCGACAAAGCTTAGGACTTAATCCTTTGGCATGGACACATGGGTTAGGTCTGCTGTCACCTAGCAGCGATGTTCAATGAAATGCTCGTGTTTTTCGTTTGTTGTTAGAATCCATGCGAGACCCCCGGCCTTTGATAAGCGGTGCCCACCGATGAGTCATCCTTTCTTTCACCTCGAAGCATTCTTAGACACGAGCTCATACGAGACCGTGATGTCATGCGCACGAGCCTCTCGAGGCGATTCGATTTATTGACACGCTAATTCTCTTTTTAGCACCAAATATGCACTTCTGTCATACAGTAACTCTGCCTTGAGCACGAGAGCCGTTCATATGCCATGACATCATCTGCCTATTTCCATTCAACGCCTTGATCATTTTTTTGATCGACTCTGTGAACTCATGCTCTTTTCTTTTAATTCACACATAGACAGCGCACATAAAGGAAGCCAGCGATGCCATATCTCATTGCCTTGCTATGAAAACACCATCACAACTTGGCAGCGGTTACTCATTACTTGATAGTTATGATTGGCCTCGTAATCTCTCCCTCTCTCTCCCTCTCAGGTCAGCCTAGCCTGTGCTATGTGTTTGAAGGGGATGGCATGTGCGAGGAGTTTGAGAGAGCCTCCAGCGTTCAGGACTGTGGCTTTTTCACTCCCCAGGGCTTCAGCGATCAGTGGGCGTCCACTGCCTCGGGCTCTCATCAGGATCAAAGATGCCCTGCCTCAAGGGTCACCGGGGAGCCTGCGCTCACTCAGGTATAACAACAATGCTTATCCACCGTGCCTTGCGGGCTAGCCTGGTCTTGGTAAGTGACTAACCACTTTAGCTGAATATTTCATCATTCACTTAAATCCAGGGTTGCCAGATCTGCGTATCAAAACCAGCCTAACGACACTCTCAAAAAGGATGTGTTAATTAATGATACATTTGAAGAGTTTATTTGCAAAATGTCGTTTTTTTATTTGAATTTTTTATTATGTTCAATGTTTTTATTGTTAGCCTAATCTTAGTTTTTTTTGTTGAGTGTTTTGTGTTTTTCTGTTTTTGCAAATGAACTCTTCATTTTTTTGTGTTATGGAATTGTAACACATTATTTATCATTTTGTGTTGATTGTGCATTAAAGTCGAGATGAAATAAAAAATAAAATGATAATTGTAATTGTTTTATGCTGTGGTGAAGTATTTATTATAAATGATTATTTAAATTAATAAAATCATTTTTAATGATTCATTTGCACTTGTAATCTTGAATCAAAAACGTTAACCTCCTCTTCCTCTCGAAAAGACCTCTCTTCCCTTCTGAGGAACGGCATGAGGGCAGAATGACTGACAGGTTGCTAACTGGCGTTCAAATATTTCGCCTTTTTTCCAGAAGTCTTTTCACTCAGATATATGTCATGATACGGAAAAAAATACAATCGAATACTGCCGTTTCATGCCGACTTTAAATAAATAAAAGGGACATCACAAGGTTGGGTTAAAAGTAATACAATGCACGCTGTTCGTAAATCTGGGCCTAAATATCCCACTTCTGTACCTACACTGCAAAAAATGACTATCTTACTTAGACTTTTTTCTTGTTCTTCAGTAAAAATGTCTTAACATTCTTAAATCAAGATGCATTTTCTTGATATGTAAAGTGACCTGAGAAAATAAGTCTTGTTTTTAGTAAAAAAATATGAAATCACAGAGAATTTGTGCTTAAAACAAGCAAAACTTTCTGCCAATGGAGTAAGAAAAATAATCTTGAATTGAGTGACTAAGAAAAAGATAAACCTTAATTCAAGATAATTTTTCTTACCCCATTGGCAGATTTGTTTGCTTGTTTTAAGCAAACATTTACTGAAATTTCATATTTTTTTATGCCCATCAAGAAAATGCAACTTGATCCCAGAATTTGTAGACATTTTTACTGGAAAACAGAAAAAAAGACTAAGTAAGAAAGTATTTTTTTGCAGTGTAGGCATATTTTACAGCCACTGTCATCTAACACACACAATTTCCTCTTTAAAAACACATTTTTGAAGTATCATAAGCACAGTGTGTTTTTATAAATAATCCTTTGGAATAAAAAACAACCTGCAGCAACAGTTTAAAAATAGTCTGCACACTTGGCCTCCCTGCTTCAATCATAAGCCTTTTAAACAACATTTAGACTGGGGATCAACTATAAAATCGAACGTAGCAATCGGACCATACAATCATTTTTTTACCATTTATATGAACAAAAACACTATTATGGGCCGTTCTAAATAAAAATGTGTGTATATTATATAACTTTTTTCAGATGTGCAAGTCAAAGTATTTGGACATGAATGAAGTAGTGGCACATGATGCATGGACGCCCTGCACCGCTCATCTTGACAGCTACTATAATCAGGATCAGCCTGTCTGGCTAAAGGTACACGTACACGCTTACTGAACAAACACGGTCTGTAAAGCTGATCACAGTACTATGGTGGTTTTATTAAGTTTATTTATACCTATAATCTTTAAGTGACTTTCATAACGTCAATGTCAAAAAACAGTTAACATAAGACCGAGAAGTTTGTGAAAATGTTTTGTGAAATATATATGCATTTGATTTGAAGTGTTGTGTTTTTGTGTGTTATTTCCAATTATTATGTTTAAATGAGTACCATGAGTATCAGTTTGGGGGGGTATTAATGTAATGGTCAGATGTGTTAAATGAAGTCAATAGTAAAACACTATTATTGGTGGATAATTGTATGTGATTTTTACCTTAATTATTGATGCAAAGAGACATTTACTTTAATAAATGATTGTTGCATTTGTGCTCTCTGAACTTCAGCAGCAGCCATTGAGAAACTCATATGTCAAAGTGATTATATGCCATAAATTATTAGATAGATTAGATAGTTGAGCCTATTTAATGGTGATGTTAAAATGCTGATTTTGCAGGTTGGATTTGATAGACCAGGTGTAGCAGCATCGGTTGTCATCTACCTTGCCTATGATGGTAGTTGGCATGAAGAGAACTGCAAGAAAACAATCACCATACAACTGTGTGATACCACCGGCAAAAAGCACCTTCTTGGTAATAAAGCATTTAGTAAGATTTATATCTTTGTATTATAGCCTTTGCGTTGTTTTAACATATTCTGTTTGTGTGCATGTGTCCATAGGTTCGTACGAGCTGTCGTGTCAGCGAAACCCCCTGGTGGTGAATGTGACTCATAATTTGAGTTTGCCGTTCTATCAGACCTCGGCAGTCCAGCTCAACTTCTCTTCCTCTCAAGTGGCCGTGCTGGCGGTGGCGTTGCGAACTTCTTGTCACTTCAGCGCCTTTGCCCTGACTGGGTGCGCTGAGGGTGGGGTCTCCCACAACTTACAAACACACACATGCATGCACATTTACACACAGACACTACTTTTAAACGAACATATGCAGATGTATACGTTTCTGTTAATGCTTCTCTTAGAATGGATATGACTTCCTTTCTGTATCTGAATGCAAAAAAAGATTTTAACTTAATGTTAAAGGCCTAAAAAAGACCACTTTCCAATAAACATATCCCCAGAACCGACATATACTTTTATGATTACTTTTATACGTAAGAATGTATCATTTTGTACCATACAAACTTAATTAAATTAACTTTTTTTTTCACTCAGATGTGAACATAGGCTGTGCAGTTCAGAGTCATGTGGTCCTCTGAAGGTTGACCACGCTTCAGTTAGTTGTTCTCCAGAGCTAGACCCTAAACACTGTTCTGTTTCCTGTCATGGTGGCTACATTCTCACTGTTCTCAATGGCCAGGGCCTTCATTTTCACCAGGTATGTAGTCTAAGGGCCCTATTTTCACGATCTAAGCACATTTATTTCCTCTGTGTAATAAATAAAGTGAATGCGCGTTGTATACCCACCCACAGGCGCATATTCTACTAATGTGCTTTTTAAATAACAAAAAAATATTGCGCCTTTGACTTTAGACCAGGTTTGAGTTGGTCTATACCGCAATCTATTTTCAGTTCCTCAAAATAGCAGCGCGCCAACAATGCGCCTAAAAACACCTATTTTTTAGACCAACACGCCCATGGGCGTACAAATGAGCGCAGATGCATTTGCTATTTAAACAAGGACGGGGAAATGAGAACTGCATCAGGCTGAAACTTGAAGAAAAAACCTGCGCCGCATTGCGCTGGGTATATGATAGGGCAAAAAGAGTTGAAATGGGCTACTTGTAACACCATAGTTTGTGCCTAGATGCTGCCCATATTGTCATATTTGACTCTTTCTATTGCAGACCACAAATGAAGATATTTTAAATAACGTTGGCAATTAGAAAACATTGACTTCTATTGTACGGACACTAAACCACAGACGTTTCTCAAAATGTCTTCTTTTGTTTTCTGACGAGGAGAGAGTCATACAGTACAGATTTTAAACAACACGAGGGTTATGAAACGATGACAGAATTTTAATTTTTGTTAACTAAGTCGTTTGCCTAAAATCATTGTAAGGTATACAATGTTTATTTAGGAACTTATTTTTTAGTGATGTAATCGAGCACATGTACATAAGGTGGGGAAAAACATATAAAATGTGTATTTCCCTCCCTACTTTTTTCAATCGAATCTCAAAGAAGACTATTAAGTGACGTCAAGGCTAATGTTGTTTTTAACTGGATATCCTGTTTCACTCACATGTATCACTTCACATTATAGTAGTTAAATATGTTGTGAATATATGGTCATGTTGTCTAATGAACCTTTTTCAACCAAAAACAGTAGCCTACCTGGTGTCAACAAGACTTTAAAAGAGGTTGTCATAACCATACTGTAGAGGATTTGATCATTCTGTCTTTCGTCTCACAGACGGAAGTCGAGCAAAACTGTGTGCATGGAGTGTGGGATCGTGAAGTGAGCTGTCAGCCGGTGGAGTGCGGCCCACCCCCTCCGTCTCATGTCTACTTTGCCTCCTTCTTGTGCCCCTGGGGCACCACATTCGGCAAGCAGTGCACCTTTTCTTGTAACGCTCCAGCTATCCTGCAAGGTGAGGACTGAATATGGCATTTCTTTGACAAATGGAATATTTCATTGGTCTTATATAATTCGATTTTAATAGCAGTACTTTGTGGACATCACAAGCATGTCTCTTTGTGAGTCGGCCAACAGGTAGCGGTTCTTTTTAAAAACACATGAGGATCTAAAACACAAGCTTGTTTGTCCCTCACAAGTTTTGGGGATATTCATGGAGAAATGTTCTTGACAATATTACCTGGGAATTTATTCATGAATGAAATTCAACGAAACAATTTCTAATTCAAATTCCTGCGTTATGGAAGAATGTAAATATAAGTACCTCCTGGAACCTGCCAATACCTTCAAGAGTTTTTAACTTACATTTTTTTAAAAGTTTATTTATACGTGCTTTTGGATGCACGTATACACACATGTGATTGTTTCAGTGTTGTTCTTGCATTCAGAGGCTACATCGTTCTGGCTGTGGTTGTAACCCCCTCTGGGGCTGGCTGTGTAAATAGGAAAGTAGGTTTGAGCTGCAGGAGAACAGCACACAGGTGGAGGTAGAAAAACAAGGAGACCGGAGAGAACAAGAGCACATTTCATCATATACTACTGAAGACCGCAGAGAGACCCTCATTTTAGACAGTGTAGAGCAGGCTGGCAACTAGCCCTTCCACCCCTGGAGGGCAGAAGACCTCAGGCACGGTGGCTCGGGGTTCGAGCGGACACTCCTCACACTCTGACTGTTTGTCTTACATGCAGGGCTTTGATGGATGCGTCCAAAGTTTTCCTCTGGCAGGGAGCGGTGCAGTCTGTGGTCAGGTTTTTTTTGCAAGTCCCAGGACATTGCATCACTGAGTTGCTATGCATATGGGTCTGGATGGTTAAGTCCTTACACTGTAGTGTATCACTCCCACAGGCTGGAGTCTTCGCAAGGTTTAAAGAGGAATTTTAAAGATTTAACATTAATTGGAATAGACTTAAGTCAAGCAGTGATTTATAAACTTAGTGAGACCATTTGTAATTTAAAACAAGTAGTTGACTAATATCTTTTTTTTAAAGGCTGCTACCGATACCGATATTAAAAAAGCACAGTGGCCGATATAACACAAATGCGATTGCAATACAACATGCAAAAAACAATTATTGTGTCGGCTAGTTGGTAGCATGTAGCTTAGCATTAAAACAGACCGGAAACCATGAAAAGGTCAACGGTGACAATTTTATCTCGGGCAGGTAAATGTGGAAAAATTTCGAATGTTTTATTAGGATTTACTACACAATATTTTTATCATCCATTTTACATGACCCATTATCATCTGTTGGTTTTCTATGTGACACATGCTGGCTATAAAGGCTAGAATGCTACATACCGGCCAAACAGTGATAATAGACTCTATGCACGATTGCTTCCAGCTCAGTTACATCCAGCGCACGTAGTGTCCATTGGGAACAATGATGTTTTTCACTCGACCTCTTTAAGATTACGGTCAACAACACCTGTCAAATATCCAAACACCAAAACAACGTGTTCCGATACATAAACATTCAATTGTCTTCTTGCAATTGGCCTGCTAGGATCCATTGGATTTGAGGGAAATGTTCGTTGTTGTTCCACATGTGAAAGGATAAGTATTTGAAGTACTCTGCAATTTTATGTTTCAAAGTGAGGTGGCGATATTGCTATCGAAAAGTAACAGATTGCTAAAGTACTTTAAAGAAGCAATTGGGAGATTTCGGCATCTAGCAGAGAGGTTGTGAATTGCAACCGAGGGGAAACTTCAGATCTCTCTCGTGAATCCAACACGGAAGTGACTTTAATTGCAATTTATCCACTTGCCGCTAGAGGCTGGCTCCAAAAGAGAGCACAATCTCATTGAGCTCCATGTTAAAATGGGCAACTTTACAGCGGAGAAATACATGTTTACAGCCTGATACGAAAAAATATTTTGGCCTAGATATCTAATTTTACCCATCATGACAACTGTCAGGAGGGTGAATTTTGCCGTTTAACTTATATTAAGCTTTAAAATTCTGCAAATAAGGTGCGTGGCCACTAGAGTGACAAGTGGTTTCAGCAATCCAGGCGCAGCTTTAACCACATCCTGCCTTTTTGGCCATTTTCAATTGAAAACGTGAGTGACATGCAATGACGCGATGCCAAGATGGAGACGACCACCTTGCCTCCTTTGGGCTTCATTTTCACTTGTCACAAACCTCGGGTGACGTCACGGACACTGTGTCCATATTTTATACAGTCTATGATTGCAACCAACGGCTCACTCCACCGCTCACTTCCCCCTTTTGGAAATACAACGGTGACTCTAGCAGGACAAAGATTGTATTGGGTTTTCGCTTCTTTGTCGAAGGTGATAATGTATTTATGAAACACGCTCTGTAGAGCAGTTTGTCCGTTTAGAGCTACTGTAAAAACAACATGGTGACTTCCATGTAAGGGGACCTGCGGTGTATGTAGACAGATATAGCTCATTCTAAGGTTATTTTGAAAGGTCTTTATACACCTATGAAGACATAGTTATGGATATTATATTGCAATTCGGTCAATAAATCCTCCTAAATAACACATGAAAAACAAGCAGTGTCGCTCTGAAATAGCCAATGAACAAACTTTGGCAAACAAAAATTATATTTTATTGACCAATAAAGTTGTGTTAAATCTTTTTTAAAGTGTAATTAAGTTTGTTACTATAGGAGAACAAATGGCCAAATGGCCTTTAGACGCCACTACATCAGAAATAGCACCAATCCTCCCGGAAAAAGCACATTGTACTATAAATTGCTAAACTTTGTCTAGTTACGTCCTGTAATGTTAGCAATGCAAGACCATAACTAAATTGTCAGTTTTTTAGGTACAACCTAAAGGATTATGTAAGTGTCATTGTCTTGTCTGGGATGGAGCCGGAAATGGGTCTTATCAAACCCAGCTAAGGTTGGAATGGGATACCGAATGAAAATTGCAAGATTGAGAAAAACGTGATTTGTAATGAAGGTTTCTTGAATGCAATTTTCTAATGATCTGTGTTTCAGGAGAAAGTGACACATTGGTCTGTCTTGAGGATGGTCTGTGGTCATATCCAGAGGCCTACTGCAAAATCGAGTGTACAGCTCCACCTCCCATACCCAATGCCAAGCTGCTAGTTCCACAGTCCAACAGAGGCGGACACGATGTGGGCACTTTATGCCGATACAAATGCAACCCAGGATATTTTGTCACCGGCACGCTCAACAAAAGAGCGAGAAAGTGAGTGTTGATCTATAGACTTTAAAGCATCTGCACATAGGTTCCTGTGTTGGCAGATTTTGACCGAGCAATCCAGCATCTAGGTTGTTCACATGGTTCTAATAAGTCTAAAATCACGCTCCATGTGTTTCCAAATTTCTTTCAGCAATTGAGTTAGCAGTACACTTTGATGAATGGTGTGATGTTGTTTCGGTATTCTGTCCAATCAGACGATATCATAATGCTTTTGCACGATATGCACGATTTAAGCACTTCTGAGGGGACGACATTCACACCTGCCGTGTCTTTATGAGTTATTTAAAGGCATGGTAAAATACATGAATGTCTTTTAACTGCTTTTAATTGGGCATTAATACCAGAAGCGATAGCCAGCGTGTCTCATAAAGGCATTTAAATGATCCTGTTTATTAATACCATTGGAATGTTTGTTCAGAAAGCCATTTCATTATGAAGGTTGGGCATAGGGTTTATGGCTGTATGTGCTATTATCAAGGTCGTTTGAGCTCGTGCTTCTGTATGATCTTTCTCAATGAAAACTGTTTCCTAATTTATTTCGTCCAGATTTATTGGCTATTTAGCTGTACCAGATGTTTTGTCACATGGCTTTAGCACGACTGCATACCTTGCGTCTGGAGGGAAGTGTCAATTATGAAGCATACAAGCATACGTGACTTTAGATTATGTTGGAAATCCAGCACAGAATCAAATACAGAACATACAATTTCGATTTTTGAGGTCTTCGATCATTATGTTTTTATGTTTTTAGTTGTTTTATCTTTTTCTTTTTTCTGCTAATAATTTATGAATAAATAAATAATAAATAAATGATTAGGAGACAAGTGGTGATGGAAATATGTGCCCTATGGAGCTTCAGCATTTTAGAACCTAGATACATTATGTATATGAATTGAGGGATATTTTTTATACTATAATTTTTTTATTATCTTCATATGTAAAAATAAGGGAAATATGTGATGGCATTAGGGCAAAGCATAAGTGAACTTTCTTCAATTACACAGTGTATTAAATGTAGTTTGGCCCAACCGTTTTATAGTTCTTGTTCAATTCTTTGGTGCTAATTATTGTGGTATACAAGCAAGCAAGCAAACGTTATTAATAAAGCACTTTACAACCACCGAAGTTGACCAAAGTGGTGTACAGTAAAATAAATAAATAAAAACGTATACAAACATGGGATATAGACACGTTGCATACACTAAAAATATCAAAATGTCAACATCAGGTTTTGAAAGCCAAGGGGAAAAGATGACTCTTCAAAAGTGATTTGAATGAAGAAAGCGAAGAATCCAGTCTAATCAGAATCAGAAAGGGCTTTATGACCAAGTACGTTTAAACGTACAAGGAATTCGAATTGGTGACAGGAGCTTAGTGCAGAAGAAAGTGTACAAATGGTGTAAACATATATACATTAAGATAGAGAAAAAGAGTATTAAATAAAAACAATTATGCACTATATACAAATAGTTAAAACATATAGACAAAAAATAACATATAATTGTTTAAATGAGTGTGCTAATAGACAGGGGCAATACGTTCCACAATTTACGAGCTGCCACAGCAAAGGCACTTTCCACTCTCAGCTTACGTTTTTGTTTTAGGCACACTCAGTAAGAGTTTTTCGGCTAACCTGAAAGAAAAGGTGGGCATAAGAGGGTGTAGCAGGTCAGAAGTGTAGAGTGGAGCAAGACCATTTAGAGCTTTAAAAAAAAACAAATCGTTTTAAAATTAATCCTTAAGTGTACAGGCATCTAATGAAGTGAGGATAAAATGGGAGAGATGTGCTCGTATTTCTGAGTTCCGGTTAAAAGACGCTCTGCAGGATTTTGCACCATCTGCAGATAAGCGACCCAAGACCTACTAACCTACAAAGCATTACAGTAATCCAGCCGAGTGGTATCAAAGGCATGGGTAATTGTCTCAAATAGCTGCCTCAAATGAAGTGGCTTTATTTTAGCCAGCTGCCTTAGTTGGAAAGAGTTTGATTTAAAGACTGCCTGGATCTGGCTGTCGAATTTAAGGTCGGAGTCAATTTTCACCTCTAAATTAGTGATGGTTGGCTTGATGTACTGCGCCAGGGAACCTAAATCAACCAAAGGGGGTTCTAGCGGTGCCTCCAAAAACCATAACTTTTGTATTTTTTTCGTTAAAACTTAGACAATTAAGAGCCATCCAGGCCTTTACATCATCGAGACAATGTAAAAGTGACCTAACGGTGTCACTCTTTTTAAGGGGCACATAAATCTGAATATCGTCTGCGTAACAGTGAAAACACAGGCAGTGCATCCAATTATTGATTCAAGCGGAAGCAAATAAAGAGAGAAGAGGACCTAACACTGAGCCTTGCGGCACCCCACAAGAGAGAGGAGCAGAGGAAGACATAGTGTCGCCAAAACTAACACAAAAAGTATGATCCGTCAAATAGGAGCTTCACCATTCGAGCGCCCACCCACTGCTCCAAACGAGAAATCAGTATTTCATAGTCCACCTCATCAAACACAGCAGTTAAATCAAGAAGCACAAAGGCAACACAGTCACCAGTGTGAGATTTGTGTGAGATTTAAATCCAAACTGGAAATCTTCAAGATTGTGATTTTCCAAAAAGTCCATTAACTACAGATCATATTTTTGTGTATTTTTAAAGAAAAAGAAAAATACTTTTTTTATATTTAGCTTAAATCAATTTTGATCTTATATCATTAATTATGACATATATCGGTATATTGCAAATAAACTAAAACGTAATGTACAAATGTTTGAAAGTATTTGTTTGTACTGTCGATGGTAAAAGGAAATGCATGTGATTTTCGTATTCAGCTTGTTAAACTTCAAAAAGAAACAGCAAACATGGAAGCCAAACACAAATAAAAAAAATAAAAAACATTGTGTGATCTGTTTAATAATCTATTTTCAGGAAGTTTCTGAGGCTGGAGTGTTTGGAGGGAGGGACGTGGCAGGATGGCAGTTGTTCACCTGTCACATGCCCACCTCTGCCACCAGTGTTTGAAGGCATGTACACCTGCACTAACAACTTCGACTTCAATAGCATTTGCAACCTGCAATGTCCGGACCCAACAGAAAAGGTAGCTATTATTTGAAATGTTTTTTTTCATCCGTGCCAGGTTTCTTTGTGTAGAGCATCCCTGTCTGTGTTAGAGACATAATCCATAATCCAACTCCTAAATCATTAAGCTCTCATATGTGGTTGTCCCTAAAGTCTAGCATTCGTTGCACCAAAGATGGCAGATGGACTGAGGAATTCAGTATGTGTAAAACGATAGTGGGTTCTTGCCAGCCTCCTCTCGACCTTAACAGAGTGGAATACATCTGCGACGAGGGCTTTGACTTGGGTAAGGTTTTAAACGCAGCTGAATGGTTTATCCCATCAAAGTTCTTTTATTTAAATGACAAGGAAGTAAATATTCTCATTTTCAGATCAAACAGGGGCCCGTTTCAATAAGGAAGTTCAACCAACACCGAGTTAAAATCTTTACTCTGAGTTGATTTACTCAGAATTGTTACTCTGAGTTTTCAGTTTCAGACCAGCTGATTTGAGTTAGTTCAATCCACTCTGAGTAAGTTCACTCTAGGTTATGCGCGTGCAGCATGGCGATGAAAAGCCATCATCAATTGAGTGAAGATAGCACGATTCACCATGGCAACGGCACGTGACAAAAAGCGCATGCTCATTTCTCGCCAATCAAATTGAAGGTACTATTACAAGCGTACGGTGAATATGAGCACATATTTAGAAAAAATGTATTCACTTGTTAATGCGCAAAATTATATGTCAATCACTTTTATATTTATTTTGTTGAAACTGTGAAAATGGGAATTATATTTAACTCGCTCGCTCGCTCTCCTTGCTCATGTAGGTGCAATCCTTCTGCAATAAGAAGATCTCGGCAGAAACTGAATATGAAATATAAGAACATCATTCGTTCAGGAAAGTTTAAAGAAATAAAATGCTCTTGCTAGTAGGATGCCTGATTGGGAAATGTTAAATATCCTACTTAAACTGGCCTTAAAAGTTAAGATAAAACGTTCAAACGGGGCCTCACAGTTCTCTTTCCGACATAAATTTGACTCACTGCGAATTAATGCAGCTTCCTCATTTATGGGTTCCTGAATAAACGGACCTGACATTTTAAGGTCTGTGTGACTAAATTGAGCGCGATTAGGAACACGAATCAATAAACAAATGGCGTATGCAATTTCAACACCGCTCGCGCTTCGAAAAGGGGGAGGAGATTGTAACAAACCCTGGGTTTGCGGTATAAAACCTGCTCCCGACCAGGTTAGGTTCACGGCGTGTGTTACTCTGGTTACTCACTCGGAGTATAAGATACCTCGATTTCTGAAATGGGCTTGACTTACCCCGCGGTTGCGGGTTTGACATACCTCGCATTCTGAAACCAAAAACCCTGAGTATTCCGTTTTCTGGGGTTGACTTACTCTGAGTTTGCACTTACCCTGCTTTCTGAAACGGGCCCCAGGTCTCCGAATTATATAAACAGTGATGTAAATATATTTTTTTGATGTTAAACCTAACAATCTAAATTGTGAAACTATTTAATGCTTTTTCAAATTCCCATTATTAAGAGTGTCTTAATTGTACTTGAGCGTCCCTAATTTGGATGGTATTTGAACCACGGACAGGACAGTGGAGAGCTAAGGGGTTTTTAAAATAATGTTTTTTTTCAATGTGTCTCAATGTTTTATCCCACCTTTGCATTGTATTTTGAAATGTATTGGTTTTATTTAGGTAAAACCAAGTCTAGACATACCGGGACCCACAAAACCACAGTAACAGTTGAATCAAATTATTTTGGGTGCCAACCTGCCAAGCTGTTGCACTATGGATGACCAGTCCTGAGCTGGCCTATTCATGTGTTCACATGAATAAATTCAACAGATGCAAATGAGGTGTAAAGCAAAGCTCGCTTTGTGTCATGGCAGGTGCGCTCTGCTACCCAACATGCATTGTGGCCTTGAGTGACCCTGTGGTGTTAGCCAACGGTTCTGCCGCTGATACTGTAGAGCACTGGATGCTTCCCAGCAAGGTTCAGGTGAGGTGTTTAGAGGACTTGTTATTTGATATCACCGGCTCTTTTTGTACTATTGTAACCAAGCTCTAGATCAATCCATATGCACTTAATGAACCTGAACCCCCCTTTATTAAAGCTATCCTCAAAATGTTACATCTGTAAAAGAATAATTACAAGATTCATTTAGTAACCCTCTTGTCATATCAAACCTGTATGACTTTCTTTCTTCCACAGAACACGAAAGAAGATATTTTGAAGAAAGTTGGTAACCGAACAGCACTGGACCCCATTCACTTCTATTGAATGGACTCAAAACGAATGAAGGTGAACGGAGTCCAATTAACAACATCTTCAAAATATCTTCTTTTGTGTTTTGCGGAAGAAAGAAAGTTATACAGGTTTGAAATGATGAGAGGGTGAGTCAGAATTTTCATATTTGGGTGAACTCTCACTTTTTGAAATGATTGAAATGCATTTGCCCCTGTGGTCCCGTTTCATTCATGCATGGTGACGCAACGTTTGTTTGACAGCTAACAAATGTAAACCCCCCACTTTCCGATCATTGTTTGTTGCTTCAAGAGGAAATATTTTGGATGGAATTCGTGTAACTGAAATCGCATTATTCGCACGTCAGAATGAAGAGTTGCATTGAGGTACCTCCATTCTTTCTCCAAAAAAATCTGGCCGCAAATCATCACGTCAGCTCGTGAGAGTAATGATCAGGCTGAGATGTTTTTACATGAGACAATTAAAATGCCACGCATCAAGCCTGAGGCCTCTAACGGTGTCTGACTCCCACTGTTTAAATCGATACATCAGCACCTCTAAGTACACTTAGCCTTCCAGGAACGGCTTCCAAAAGTATTGCGGATTGGGTAAGAATGATGGAAGAAAGGTCAGATAAGAGTGAGATAAAACGGAGATAAGCAACTTCCTTTCCAGGAATTCTGCTTGAGAAACGGGTCAGATTTACAGTTCTGGGAATAAACAGTCATTTTACGTCAAATCAATGAATCGTACGTTCGGGTTGGAGGGACAGAAGGGAAGGGAAACTCTTTTCAAACGTCTTATTAATCGGATCTTAATTTGCGATATTATTCTTTGGCGCCATGATTATGTCTGAGCTTTGTCTTTTGAAACAGATTTAGACATGATCAGATTTCTCGACTCTTTTGTGCCAAAGGAATCTAAATATAAAGTCCCATTGCGGATTTGTTCTTTAGATAGATATAACAGTAACCCAATCACATCTTTTATTCAATGACATCATAATGGCAGTGTAGTAAGTTAACTCATCCTTTCTTTTTCTTACCGTCCCGAACGTCTCCCTCTGTCAGAACATCATCTGTACAGGCATGTTGAAGTGGCATCCAAGTCCAGAACATATCCACTGCATTCAATCCTGTGAGGTGAGTAAAGATTAACGTGTAACTGATTTTGGATGTTTTTGTGAATACGCGAGGAATGGGTTTTGATGAATCTTTTTACTCCTGTTTCTATATACGTCACCATGTTTATGGTGACTGGCCCAGTTAACACAACCGATAGCGTTTTATAATGAACAAAGTAGTTATTCAGAGAAATCATGGTCGGTTTCACCCACACAGTTGTCATACTGTAAAAAACAATTGCGGACACAACAGTTTTGAAATATCTGTCCATAGCCGAGTGTATGAATTCTGTTGTTCGTGAGGACTGGAGCTCTCCACACGTCATACATGGGTTCATCTTATTATTGTACACAGTGGTACACAGATCTGATGAATTCCAACGCAATTGCAGAAAATTTGGAAACTACATGGTTTTAATGTCTTTTACCGTAATTTGTCATTTTTGACCGTATTTCAAAGATAAATCCCTCAAAAAACTTGTATAAACTTAGTAAAACCATGGTTATACATTATGGTATACATATATGGTAAACATTCACAAAGAATAGTGACAACAAAGAAAGTCATCTTTTTTTACAGATTGTTCCTGTATTTGTGAAATACGGTAAAAACTGTAAAATTTCTAAAAAACACTGCTTATTTGCCAGAAAACACAAAAAACATGTAATACGACAACACTTATATTACAGTAATTTACTGGCACCTCAGCTGATGGATAACGACAGTTTTTACAGGATTTTTTAGTTAATTTTTGAACAACGGTAAAAAAAAACATCAAATTACAAAAAAAACCTCAAATTAACAGGAAAACCTGTAACTTTGTGACAAAACCGTTATCTTTTGGTATTTAACTGGCACCCCAACCATGGGAAAACTAAAGTTTAACTAGCTTAACTATTATCTCACTGTTTTGTCCCAAATTAAACCATAATATTTAGTAATACTAAATTTCATAATATTCAGTAAAAATCTGTTGTTTTCCCAAGGTTCCTCATGCTGTTCATGCGTTCATGCTGTAAATAATGATGTAGTCATGCACCATACAAGAAAAGTAGACATACAAAGTGTGCAGTAAGATATATTAAATTGAAAGATCGCACAAAGTTAAATATTTCAGAGACCAACACTTGGGCTTAGTCATCCTGTCTTTGCTCTATATTACCCATGTTTGATCTCGAGAGCCGTTTGCAAAAACAAACACCACTGCTTTTCACGCAATGTACGTCATTACCCCGCATATACACCCTGGTTTGTTGGCACGTTATTTTGTAAGGGAACCATTCCTACGTTCACTTGTAAGCAGGCCAAGACCACCTTGTTCAGGTGAACTCTGACTCTTTTCTTTTGGGGATTGATTTTGTTTTACCGAGCTAATGGAAAACCAACCGGGACAAACACTAAATATTCCCAAATATTTTTTTGGTCCCTTAGAAAAACAACAGTGTAGGATATTAATAATGTAAACAATAAAATATTCCTGTAATAGTTTCAGTTGAGTATATTTAAGTGCAGTGGACATATCAACATCTGCACCATGTCAGACACAGCAGAGGAAAGAGCGCTCTGACAGATAAGCACCAGTATAGCGTTGAGGTGGTCCCCCGTGTGGCTGGGGAGGACCAGGGAGCTCCATAATCAGTGATAAATGATGAACATGTTGATTGTTTTAGTTTTAGATGCCAATGATGGCGTCATGGAAATCCAGACACAACCTGCGAAACCTGTTTTGCTCTTCACTGTCTTTTCATGAGCATCTATTAACCCATTAAATCCCATTGATCCATTAAAATCCATCATTAAAAAGAGTTCTCAATAGGTTAAGCTAGTAGCACGTAACGTGTCTCAGGAGTGGTCCTCACCCAAGGAGCATCAAAGTTCTCTCCACAGCTGGAGAGAAATGGGGACGAAAAATTGAAAATAGAAAACAGAAGTGATGGCGCTTCTTGACACCATAGATCTCTGTATTGTCGGATTTCACATTTCCCTGACTTACATTTACAACAGCAAGGAGGCATTTTGTTGCAAGGCATTTCCAACAGCATCCACTCTCATATGGAGACATCTTTAACATTTCCTGTAGCCAAAAGAAACATTTCGTGCGACGGTTGATGGAATGCTTGCCACATCTTTTCCCACCGCGCTGACAGATTGATTCTCGGCGCAGTTTCTTTTATCACAAAAATGAAACAGAATGAAAATATCAGTGCCACTGTAAAATGTGGTAGATACATGATCATAAAACATGTTATTCCACCTTCTCTTCCTCCACGATTCTTCTCGCAATTCACCCCAAGCACTAACTCAAGCTTTGTTGACAATCTTTGTTTTGAGGTGCCAAAGCAAATGAATGATCTTATCGCTGTGCAGGTCAGTTGGACGGCGGGAATTTAAAGGATGTTATGTAACTGATGGATGCTTTAAAGCGCTTGTAAAATAATCACCAATGACATGTGACGAAAGTAACATTGCAGGCTTTGCTTCAAGTCAACAGAAATACAGACACTGTGCCCGTGTGAAACCTGGAGGTGTATATAGTGATAAAAATGGAGTGTTTGGAGGATAATGGAGACCTGTTTCTTGTTATTCTGTCTGGATTGTAGCTCCGTATCTTAAAGTGGAAGGGTGAAGAAGTATTTCGTACAGCGTGCCATTCGAATGAATGAAGTGTGAGATCATTATCATGATTTGTTTATTTTAGTTAAAGATTTTTCTATTGGTCTGGAACTGTTTCCACTTCATCCGTGTCGTCTTGAAGAGAATCAATGAATACAGTATGTCAATACATTACATTTCTGATATAGGATAATATGCAAGCACTCCAAAAACAAACATAAACATATAAAGAATATATACAGTGAGGAAAAAAAGTATTTGAACATCCTGCTATTTTGAATGTTCTCCCACTTAGAACTCATTGAGGGGTCTGAAATTGTCATCGTATGTGCATGTCCACTGTAAGAGACATAATCTAAAAAAAATCCAGAAATCATAATGTATGATTTTTTTAACTATTTATTTGTATGATAGAGCTGCAAATAAGTATTTGAACACCTGAGAAAATCAATGTTAATATTTGGTACAGTAGCCTTTGTTTGCAATTACAGAGGTCAAACGTTTCCTGTAGTTTTCCACCAGGTTTGCACACACTGCAGGAGGGATTTTTGCCCACTCCTCCACACAGATCTTCTCTAGATCAGTCAGGTTTCTAGCCTGTCGCTGAGAAACACAGAGTTTGAGCTCCCTCCAAAGATTCTCTATTGGGTTTAGGTCTGGAGACTGGCTAGGCCACGCCAGAACCTTGATATGCTTCTTACAGAGCCACTCCTTGGTTATCCTGGCTGTGTGCTTCGGGTCATTGTCATGTTGGAAGACCCAGCCTCGACCCATCTTCAATGCTCTAACTGAGGGAAGGAGGTTGTTCCCCAAAATCTCGCAATACATGGCCCCGGTCATCCTCTCCTTAAAACAGTGCAGTCGCCCTGTCCCATGTGCAGAAAAACACCCCCAAAGCATGATGCTACCACCCCCATACTTCACAGTAGGGATGGTGTTCTTGGGATGGTACTTATCGTTCTTCTTCCTCCAAACACGTTTAGTGGAAATATGACCAAAAAGTTCTATTTTGGTCTCATCTGACCACATGACTTTCTCCCATGACTCCTCTGGATCATCCAAATGGTCATTGGCAAATTTAAGACGGGCCTGGACATGTGCTGGTTTAAGCAGGGGAACCTTCCGTGCCATGCATGATTTCAAACCATGACGTCTTAGTGTATTACCAACAGTAACCTTGGAAACGGTGGTCCCAGCTCTTTTCAGGTCATTGACCAGCTCCTCCCATGTAGTTCTGGGCTGATTTCTCACCTTTCTTAGGATCATTGAGACCCCACGAGGTGAGATCTTGAATGGAGCCCCAGTCCGAGGGAGATTGACAGTCATGTTTAGCTTCTTCCATTTTCTAATGATTGCTCCAACAGTGGACCTTTTTTCACCAAGCTGCTTGGCAATTTCCCCGTAGCCCTTTCCAGCCTTGTGGAGGTGTACAATTTTGTCTCTAGTGTCTTTGGACAGCTCTTTGGTCTTGGCCATGTTAGTAGTTGGATTCTTACTGATTGTATGGGGTGGACAGGTGTCTTTATTCAGCTAACGACTTCAAACAGATGCATCTAATTTAGGATAATAAATGGAGTGGAGGTGGACATTTTAAAGGCAGACTAACAGGTCTTTGAGGGTCAGAATTCTAGCTGATAGACAGGTGTTCAAATACTTATTTGCAGCCGTATCATACAAATAAATAGTTAAAAAATCATACATTGTGATTTCTGGATTTTTTTTTAGATTATGTCTCTCACAGTGGACATGCACATACGATGAGAATTTCAGACCCCTCCATGATTTCTAAGTGGGAGAACATGCAAAATAGCAGGGTGTTCAAATACTTATTTTCCTCACTGTATATATATATATATATATAAACTGTACATTATCATTACATGTGATTTATTATGTTAAAACTATTAGTTTAATCTACTAGCAGAATATTTAAACTATCATTATATAATGTAACGAAATATACATTAGTGGAAAAAATAAAGAGACCACTCCAAATTTTCATTTAATCCGGATTTGAACGACATATAACCTTAAGAGTGACAAAGTCAACCAACAGAAATGTGAAAGACTGAAAGCATGACAAGATTATCACATAAAAACGTAACTTTTCCTTAATATATGTAAAAATATTACTGTTGTATTGCTCAAAAGTGAATATGAACTTGTTTTCTTTGCAGTTTTTGTGGCGTGAAAAAAAATATAGTGCATCTTTTCTGTTACTTTGACCTGTTTCTCCAGCACACGTACGCAAAAATCACCAGTCTCTCTCATTCTCTCTCTAAGAGAATATGACAAAATGTTTGTTTCATCTTAGGATAATAGTTATATACTTTAAATAATATAATAAATAATAAAGTATAATCATGGGGTTAATTGGAGTATCTTTGACTCAAGTGACGACAGGTGGTTAGGAGGAAAGCCCTGGAGATGGCCTGGGTGTGGACTGGGTGTGTTTTATGTAAATTTTGACTGCTCCATATTCACTCACATTAGGACGAGGTTAAGAACGAATTCATGCGTCTACGCTGGTGTTGTGAGTTAGTTAAAAAGTGAGAAGTTCAAATCTGCGTATAAATACGAAAAATCAACGTAATTATTAGTGGATTTTTATGTAAAATATTGGGAGAAATATTTTGAATAGTTCACAGAATAAAACAAAAAGGATAATTTGAACTAAACACATACTTATAAATAGTTAATTCAGAAAAACTTAAAATCATTTTTAAATGGTCTCAAATTTTTCCACGGTTGAATGAACTGAAGTAGCTTCACAGTATACGTTGTTTAGTGCTTCATTTTCTAAGCAGTTTTGTGTTATACCTGAACCTCAGTGTTACTATTTTATGTTTAAAACAGACATGTTTAATGTACTTTTCGGTCTATTTTGGGAACACATATTCCCTGTAGAAATGTTTTATGAACACTCTGACTCTTCGTACCTGCCGGTCTGTGTTCTCTTGATCTGACATGTTGCTAAGCAGAACACTCTCATTGAACTGGATACCCATTGGGAACAAAATAAATTATGGCACAGCACATGTGTTCTGGATGCTCTGCACCAGATCCAGCAGGTCTTTTCCATAATAGACTCATGATAAATGAGAGGTCAGTTCAGGTTGTGCTTCGTGCTTTGAACACAATTTCAATTTTCAGAAAGGCCATTGGTCTTGTAAGACTTTTGAAAGATGTCACAATTGGGCACACTCATGGTTTTGTCTGGTTATACTTCATCTTTTTTAGTCGTGTGACTTTAAGACACTGGTTTCTGTATTTCTCTGGGGCATCAATAATATATTTTTTAGAAAATAATACTATTCAACTATACTGCTTTAGTAACTATAACATATTTCTTTCGATTTATGTTATCTTGATCTAAATAAGCTGTTTTAGAGAAATGCTGTTGAAAATGGAAACATTTAAGGTGAACTATTCCTTTAACCGTGCCCTTTCCTGGCTCCTTCATTTTCCAATGTGTGAACTGAAATGGAGCAAAGTCATGCGATTATGAATTACATATTTCATCTCGGAACAGTGAGGATGAACCACAGAGAAGCATCCTAGGGACACTTGAGAGATGACAAAAAAAAAGAGCATAAATTCTCCTCCCATGCATCCTGGATCTACATGCCTCCACCCCATCATATAAGTGTTTTTGTTTGTGTAGGTAGAGATAGTGTATTCATAAAGTGTGTAATGTTTGCTCTGATAATGAAACAACTTATATAAACAACAGCAAGCAATAGTTAGAAGTAATGTCTGTTTAAACTCATTTCTGGTTTTGGTTCTGGAAATTGAATGAGGAAAATAACATTTGGACGCTATGAGTGAAATTGTCCCAAAGACTTCATCAGCACTTTCAGTTCAAAGATCAGTTTAGTTCATTTAAAATGTACTATGTGTGTCCAAAATGTCTGTCACACAAATAGACACCGTTAAAATTATTTGTTGTTTGAACCTAAATTACCTTCATTTTTTTCTTGTTAATTCATCAACAATTTTGTATCCAACTCATGTAATAACTAATATTTTTACATTGAATACTCAAAATGTTTAGGCAGCAGGGTAACTTAATTTTTTAAAGCGATTTGTGGATGGCGCTACAGCAGCACTTTTGCGGGTGACAGAGTGTTGTTCATTCTTATAACAGTCGCTTGGAATTTAAATCATCATCTAGATGACTGTGTTTAAAAGCGATCATCTAGGGAATGTCATGTAAACACCTTAATTTATTAAAACGCTGATTACATCTGGGGAATTATCTGTTGTTAATAACAAAGGAACTTTTTGCTCCGGAGAGCTAAAATGACAGCTTTGTGCTAAAGCAAAAGCTAATATTGACAGGGATTTTGAGAGTTGGTTCTGACATCTGAAGGAATTGCTTTAAAGTCACAGTTAGTAAATCCGCCGCTAGGGTGCGCACTTTCAAAACAACAAAGGCGCAGCTTGATGCTGTAAAGGAGCGTGGAATGATGGGATCTGTTGTCTTGAACTCCACAGGTGATGGCTATCAATCAGACGGGAAATCATATTAATCACGTTTCTACATCAGTAAAGACGGTAACAAAGGGTAACGCGGATATGACGCCATTGACAGGCGACTGCCAGGCCCCGTGTCAGTGTTTAAAATAGCGATTTTCTCACGAGTATTTGGAAACATTTGTGATATTATAAGTAGTAAACTGAAAAAATATATTTAACTGTGGCCTACTTGTTTTTGGATATTTCACTGCAAAATTGTTACGAACTGTACCTGTAACGGAGGCAAGCCAGTAAAGTGCTGTGCAGTTTGTAAACCTCACTCCCCGGCCTCAAGGACTAGCGACAGTGACTAGAGACTGCTGTCTTTATCCTCCTCGCTACAGCGCCCGACTCCCATGCCAGACCGACCTGGTTCGAGGCCCGCTTAGAGCGGTGCGTAGCGTTCTGGTTACATTGGTGCCGTGACCCGGTTGGGAGTGAGGTTTAGGTGGTTGAATGTAACGGAGGCAAGCCAGTGAAGTGCTGTGCAGTATATAAACCTCACTCCCTGGCATCAAGGACTCTCTAGCGACAGATGCTAGAGACTGCGGTCTTTAGCCTCCTCGCTAGAGCGCCTGACTCCCATGCCGGACCGACCGGTTCGAGGCCCGCCTGGAGCAGGTGCGGTTTGTTCCGGTTATATACCTTTAACAGTTAAGACATCACTATCGTAATTCATTTAAGTCTTTGTATTATGTAGTCAGAACAAAAGTGGTAGATATTGTATGAGTTCAGAAGACATGTTTCACATATATTTCTTGTAGGACGTCAAGTAGGCGGTATTTTCCATGTTATTTCGAGTTTTTGTCTACATCAGGGATGACACAATATCGAACGCTACAATTGATGCTACATTAGTGATGTTTTTAAATGTTTCGCATTGAATCTGGTATGGACATGGTCACATGTTACTGTCACGTTGATGTACAGATGTGCTCCAAGCTCGGATTCATGAAGATGATAACTATGCATAAAATGGACATCTTATGCTTCAAACTAAGATGGCGACAAAGAGGCCAAATTTAAGGATTGCAGCTTTTAGTTGAAAAACTAATTATTTTTTACAGTATTATACTTTACAATAAGGTTGCAATTTGATGTAAGAATAGTTCACCCAAACATTTTCATTACTTATTCATCCTTATTTCATTTTAACCTGTATGTTGGTTGCCGAGCAACATTGGTCCCCATTGACTTCCATTGTATGGTCCTCTTGGATTTATAGTTTTTATTTTTTTGGGGCTACTAATCAAAGTTTATTTGACTACTGCATACCAACCCCCTGCATTTATTTCTGCGGCTTCCTTCGAGAAAGCGTACAGATGATGCCACAGGTTTACAAAGAACCACTCTTCACATTCCTTGCTGCAAATATGGTTGGGCATGCACTGGGTTTCTTCATCTTAATATTATGGAAAGAGTTGACAACGGAAGCACTTCATATACCCTTTCAATGTTGTGATGTTTCCTAAAATTTGTTTTTCAGCTTTTATTTGGGAAAACAGAGAAAAGTTTACATTAGAGATGAAATGGAGGGGAACGTCATTAGCAGTCTTTTGGGAAGAGCCAATCAAGAGGCACATACTTCTGTGAAGTCAGGTGCCAGCACTAACACAGGGCCTCGAAAGCCCATGTTTCCACAAAAACATGCTGTTGCCATGGAGATTTTATTTATTCTATCCTTCGCTCAGCATTAGACACGGCCGGTCAGGCAACCTGTGGAGGGTTTCCTCCCTCACATCAATGAGACGTTTGGGGATTTCACATCTCCACACTTCATGTGAGGTGAAAAGACATCTCGATCGGTCTGGGGGATTCTCAATATTCTCTCGTCACATCTTTGACAGTGAACGCTTGAAACCGTTGCTAGGGGTTAGTTGTGTTTTTGGAAAATACATATTTTCTTAAATGACTCATAGAGGGATTTTATTTTCAATAAATTCATGTAATCTAAATCCAGTTTCGGATACTGCCCAGAAAACGATGGGGGGTTGCCTACTAAAGCTCTCTCGGAGAGGAATCCAGGAGAATTCATTTTAAGATAGACAGCTCAGCTTTACCTGACACTGCTTCTCGGGTGGAACAGTATATCTGACTCTATCAGAGGAGGTAATGCATATTAGTGAGAGGATATTTACGATTTGTATTAATATTTATGTAAGTCAATGTGTGTAAATTGGTTATGAGATAAATCTGTTGAGGAAAAACACCAAAAGCATCAATCAATTTATGGAAAGGTTTTTGTTCTTGTGAAATAATCATTCCATGCTTCTACACAGCTCCATAAAGCTATGCGATTGTTTTTTTTACCGTGCCCCCTCTAGCGGAGATTTCTACAAACTGTACCTTTAACGTCATGTTTTTACAGAAATCATTGATTATGTTATTTAGTATATTGAGTGCTACTGTCCATTGTTCCTTGCAATGCACTGTAGCACACAATCATTCTTTTAAAAATTACCTAGTAATTTAAATTATTAAATATTTTATTATAGCATCTGCACTCCTTTCGGTCACAGAAGCACTGGGGCTAGACAAGGTGGAATCTAAATCCTCCGTCCTGATTCTGCTAGACCTATCTGCAGCATTTGACACTCTCAATCACCAGATCCTGCTAGCTACCCTGTCATCTTTAGAAATCTTAGTCAGTCGCAGCTGGTTCAAATCCTACCTCTCCGGCAGATCCTTCAGGGTGTCATGGAGGGGCTCGCTGTCCACTGCTCACCAAATGATCAATGGGGTCCCTCAGGGATCTGTGCTTGGACCGCTGCTTTTTTCCGGCCACACAACATGTTTGGGACCCATCGTACTGGCAAACGCATTCTCATATCACTGTTATGCTGACGAGACCCAGATCTAAATCTTGTTTCACCCGGACGATGCCAGTGTAGCAGCTCGCATTTCAGCCTGCCTTGAAGACATCTCAGCTTGAATGAAAGACCATCACCTAAAGCTGATCCCTGCAAAGACAGAAATACTTGTGTTTCCGGCTCAGCACACGGTGCAACATGAACTCACCATCCAACTTGGCCGTACCACAATCACTCCTTCCAAAACAGCCTGGAACCTCGGAGTCATATTTGATGAACAGCTGTCCTTCAATGATCACATTGCAAAGACAATGTGGTCATGCCCATATGCCTTATTCAACATAAGAAAGGTTTAGGATTGCAACGATTGCACCGATCATCGAGGCTATCAAACCACTCCAGCTGATTCAGAACGCAGCAGCACGCATTATCTTCCGACAGCCCAAAAGGGTTCATGTGACACCCCTTTTCATCTCGCTCCACTGGCTACCAGTTGAAGCCCTTATCAGATTCAAGTCACTTATGCTTGCCAACAGGACTATCACTGGATCTGCACTGGCATACTTTCCTACACTCTCCTACACTACTACACCCCATCAAGAACCCTGTGTTCAGCAAACCATCGGCGTCTTGTATTGCCTTCTCTTTAGGGCTTTTCTGCTCATTGTCCTTCACAACTCCTTCCTGGTGGAACATTCTTCCTTACTTGGTCCGGTCAACCACATCACTCACAACATTCAAAAAAGTACTTAAAACACATCTCTTCTGTGAATACTTGATAACCCTCTTTCTTTCTCTCAACAGGTATTGGTCTAGATTTTTTTAAAACTAGTAACTTTTTATTAGCGCCTATTGTATCATTGCTCCTGTATGACATATGGCTTATTATTTCATGAACTCTCTGTGTCGTTTTGGATAAAATGGTTTCCTAAATGACTAAATGTAATATTCATATATGTTGTGAAATAATGTAAGTGGGATAATGTAGCATCAGCATTATTATTGCTAAATAAATCCTTTCAGGATGACGCAGCATTCTTTACAATTATTTTATATTTGTATTATTATTTTGAATTTATCACCAACTGTACATTATCCTTTTTGAGATAAACTATACAAAAATACGAACTATTATTTATCATTTCAAACATCTATATTCATCATTATTAAATATTTTAAATAGGAACATATTATTTCTCTACTCCTGTTTCTTAAGTATACAAATAACATGCGATTTTCATTTTGAGGCTTCATTTTCGTGATATTTTTTGTTGACATGGTCATCTAAATGTCTGTGGTGTCCTTCTGTCAGGATCTTAACATTTCTTGGCCATAGTTTTGTTTTGTGGCAGTTGTTTGTAAGGTTCAGGTCAGATGATTTGGCCAAACTGAGTGTAGAGTTTCAGATGGTTGACTGCAGTGTTATTTAACATTTTCTGGCAGTATTCCTTCTCTGGCATGAGCACACGCATTCCACACGTCATTCTCAGTTACTGTTACATTCTTTAGCTTAGGCATTCGGTCATTACGTTTTTCCAGATTTTCCTAACACAACATTAATAAATGAATTGTTTTACATTCAGATATTTTACTTAAACAATTCAGCACAGTAGTTTTATTGCAGTGTGCACCCTCTGTATGTTGTTTTATTAGCCAATTCAAAATACTATGAAATATGCTATAAATCAGAAAACTCAAATTTTGTGCTGAATGCACTGTGCATATTATTGTGCAATATCTTTTCATTATGCGCAGACGAGGCCTTAGTTTATGGGGTCTATACAATGCAGTGTTGCTCCAATCACTAAAATCTACTGGAGGTACTTGAATCAGCCCTGTTATCAGTCCATGGCATGGTCTTCTCAATTAATTGATCATCATATGTTAAATAATTGCTGCCTTGCTTACATGTGAAAATAATCATCTGCTAAGTTTTTTTGTAATTTGATTTTACATATTTACTGTAGTTTTATTAATATTTTGTATTCAGTTTTATTTTAACCAATTGATTATACAGTAGTTTATTTGTTACTATTCTATTATGAGCTTGTCGTTTTATTTCTTATTTACTCTTGCTATAATTTCTATTTTTTTTATTTAATTAATTAGTTGTATTGTAGCTGTACTAATATTTTAAATTGGCTTTATTTTAATTGTATTATTATTATTTAACGGTAGTGACTGTTTAACGGTAGTGACTGTAATTTTTTAAATTTTTCGTGTTGCTTTATGATTTTATTTTATTTCAGTTTTAACTTAATTTTAGGGACTCAACTTAAACTTTATTGCTATGGGAACATTTCTCATTTTCGTTGTTTCCATTTTTTCAGGTATTATGAAAAATGTATTTCATATAATTTAACAGAAATGTTTAAATAGTTAAAATGATTTATTTCAGTTAAGTTCAACTTTAACTCTGAATTGTACAATAGATAATATAACTTTATATACTCATTTTATATTACATTTGTTCCTTTTTCCCAAAGCTCCCAAGTTATACATGATATATAAAGTGCTAATAAATGAACATCTTAATAAATCAAATAAATCTTACGTTTAAATCCCATGCACTAACGCAAAAATAAACAAACAAAGAAAAAGTGTATCAGCTTGAAACACAAGAGTGAAAATGATATTGTGGATGACTTGGCTAGTAGAAACATGGCAGGGAGATCATCTTGGATTGGGTGCCGCAGAGATCTTCCCAGCAGCTGCTCTTGCACAAGGATATAGAATCAGGTAAAAGCTTCTTTGAGAAGACTTTGAAACAGCTCCACATTCACATCAGAGCCAAAAGTGTCCATGGCAGACTGCTGTTGTTTTCCTGTTGTTGGCATGCAATCCTTTAGGTTAGGTGAAATCCTGTAGGAAGGCATTATGATGCATTTGAAGTGTTTATGTAAGTTAAATTTGATAATTGTAGTCCACTCCAGAAAGTTGAGCTAAGCTCCCCTGGAAATCACAAAGCGGATAGCCATGCTTTCATGCACACAGATGTCAGAAGTGTGACATTCAAGAAGCTTGAGGAAGTTACAAGTTAGGAAGTTTTGTTTGGAATAACAAGTGCACTTTTTATTTTTATGTGAACGGAATGGATGTTACCTACCAGAAAGTATAACAGAAATCTCTTTGGCAGGATTCATGCATTTCATTCCTCTGAGGTTTGAGGAACATCCCTAAAGTCTCATGTTGAAGGAAAGTTACATTGATGTAACACATGTATACACTTGTAAAATAAGACATTTTTTGGGCTGAAGTATGGTTCCCTTTCTACGCGTACGCGAGGGACAGCGTACTGTACGCGCACCGCCCGAATTTTGTTGCTTTGCATAAAAAAGTATGTGCAGATCGCGCATGCAAATTACATTTCTTGCAGTAATTAGTTTAACCACCAGTTGGCAACCATGTCCAAGAGTATTGATTCAAGCAGTAGAAGAAAACCTGACGCCTGTAGGCCCAGATGGTATTGCAAAATGTCATAATGCGCATGGGTCAAAACCCCTTTCTTTTATATTTTTATTAAATAACACAATAAACAACATGATGCACATTATGCAGAACACGTAAATATACAAAACATATTCCATAACATGTACAACCAAGTCATGTCACTTCCGGTTGCGAAACGCTTACAGGATGCAGATTTTCTTATTATTCATTGCTTAGAACATAACAATACATCATTTTCATCAATTTACAAATCATAAAACATTAAATACAAGCCAGGGTCTTTCAGTCCAGTTTGAGTGCCAAGTCCTTAAATTAATCCATTGTCCTTATTTCTTTAGAATATTTGGAGTATTCAATAGATTCAAAGTACATTTTAATTTTGAATTAATTATTTTTATTAAAACTAAAAAACACCTGTTTGCTTTTCGAAAATGTGGATATACTTAGCTAGAGGTCAATAAAAAAATTCATCTTTTTCTCAATTTTTAAAACCAAAGTAAGATATTTATACATAAATTCTAAATTGGGGTTCACATGGCATTTAATAAAATAAAGAACATCGCACGAAAATGTCATTTTATGACTTCAATTCCAAAACAAATCTACTGATGTTTCCAGTTTCTCTAATTCGTCAAAACCCGTCTACGGATGAGTTGAAGGACGTATACTTTGCAAAGCTGTGCGTTCGTACTCGTAATTTTTTTTTATTATACCACAGCCATTACAGGTCCGGTCCGTTGATTGTTTGTATATATAACAAAATAAGCATTTTAGTATTTAAAGGTTCCTCATATTTGTCATAATGATTACAGGACCAAAAAGAAAATGTTATTGGTCACAGGTTACTCAAATCTCACGACATCTACTGCTACTGTATTCTCAGTTTTGTTTAAGTATAAAAAAATCGATGTTTCTCCTAAAATTGCATTAGGGAAATAATAATAGTAACAAATCGGCAAAACGCAAATAAATAAATAAAACATGGAGGTGTAAAATTTATTTTTATAAAGATTAAATAATCTGGATTTGGGTCAATTTGATGAGAAATAATTGCAATTATGATTGAGTTCATATTGCAATATTTCATAATATTAACTTTTGATTGCTGACTTAAAAAGTGAGCTCAGTTTCTGATGTCAGTTGTTAAGATCTCTTCTGAAATACTAATGGAGACCATTCTGAGATTTCTGAGATTTTATTCTCAGGAGAAACATCAGAAACACGGGGGACTTACAGTACGCCAAGAAAATAGTTTCCATTTGCTCTTTGTTCAACTTCAATGATGTAGGAGAAATAATTGAGATATTAAAAGTATTTTTGGGGATTGTAAGTGATTTAAATAGATTTTCTTTCATATTGGTCTTTGAAGCTTATTGAAAACCTAAAACTATTATTAAAGCTCATTTTAATAGTAACATACTAACAAAATTGGGTTTTGAAATATTCAAATGTTCAGAAAACAGTATTACACAATATTTATCTTATTTAATATCCTGATGTTACTGATGAGCACCACAATTCACAACTTCTCGAACATCGCATAACCAACTTGCCAACTTTAAGAAAACTGTTTTTATAACATGTACATGTAAGATAAACTATTTCAGCCAATAACAGAATTCCTCGCTTTGATCTGTTTTTAAAGCCATTTGAGGGAGATGGTTGGTGTGACACCATTAACAACAGAGCGTACTGCCAGTACGATGGAGGAGACTGCTGTCCTTCAACACTCTCATCTAGAAAGGTAAATCAAATCCTAGATCTCATCTGAAAGGCTTCTCCATTCATCCTTCACGCTGTTTTATGCTTGTTCACTGGAGGCATTAAGACATAACGCCGTCCATAACAATGTTTGTTGTGCAAAACACTGCTTAATAAAGTTTTGATTTCATTAGTCGCGCGGGTGGTGTACAGCCTCAGAGAAAATAAGCTCTGGGGAAGTGTCTGTCATAAATACATGACTGGCTGCTACAGCTTTTATTAGCAGAGGGCCAGGTGTCAGCGGTCACGGGCAACTGTGAAACAGTGTTTTTTTAACAAGCGGAGACTGAGAAAGTGAAATAAACCGTGAGGGACGGCATCCTGCCACCGTGGGTCCAGCGGAACTGGCACGCTCCTGTTTACGCAGGCCGGTGGAAAAGTCCTCGGCTGCAGAGGGAGCGTGTTGGTGGGGCAGTCTGGTTTAACAGCGTCTAGAATTAATGCCATAGAGGACGATGACAGCCATGGCTGAACAATAAAGCACAAATTCTTCCTGTTTCTTTTCCCGTGGCGGTCTTTTTACGAAATACTGTACCTACAACAGGCACAGGACCATACTAAGCGATTCCCAGATGAGAGGGCATTAAAGCCTACTTTGTTTTCCTGTATTCTCGGTGGGCCATGCAAAGGCAAATATCCAGACTTTGAATTTCAAGGATGACATTGTTATGGAAAAAACATTCAAAAGTCAAATTGGGTACATTTTTCAGATTTTGAGAAAATCATGTGTTAATACATTGCATCGCGCCATCTCACACAGTGCATCCTCTGTCTTCAAAAGAAAAGCACTGAGCATAAATGTGCATGATATACATCAATGAGACGATAATAAACATCAGGTAAAAGCTGAGCTTAGGCCTGTTTCTGCATTTCGTGTTTACTTTTCCTGCTGTAGACCTCTTAGCTGGAAATTTTGGTTTATTTTGCAACCTGTGGTGATGGCATGGATCCTGGACAAGAATCTCCTCCTGTTGATTCTTAACATGTGTTCATCTGCTCACCTCCTTTACTCATCTGCTCACAGTCAGGCGAAGCGATGATATCCGCTAAAGGACCGCTGTCCCGGTCTCATCCATCTTTTTAACATTGAAACCGTTTACGTGTGAACAAACTAATACTAATAACTTCAAAGTTTAAAAAGGGGTCAAGTTTGTGTGTAAATGCAATAGTATGATTTATAAATAGCATATACTGTAAATATTACACTACGATAGTTGCACGTATGTATCTGATTATTTCACATTTATGATATGTATTTATTTCTTTAAATCAATAGAGTACTATTCTATTCTATATTGGTTGCGTAATTCGGTCAACGGTCGATAAGTATCGAACATCTGGAAATGGGTAACGCTCATTATTTTGATCTACTGCAATGCCTCAAAGTATTTTCTAGCAGAATTATCCAAACCACACTTTGATCTCTTGTTCAAAGACTGCGTGTGGTTCCCACATACCGTATCAGATGTTTGCAGGGGAATACGTTTTTGGATGTTGTTTGTTAAGCTGCGCGTCTGATTGATTGACAGGTCATTCAGTTCGGGGTAGATTGCGATCACGACGAGTGCACCTGCCGTGACCCCGAAGCCGAGGAGAACAGGGGCACAGCCAAGAAGAAGAAGGAGCCAGAAGTGCTGTGAATGATAGCGAGCGGACAGCTCTAATAACTGGCTCGAGAAGAAAAACGTCAAACAACAACCCGAGTTTCTCTCCCTTCACATGAACAGAGGAGCTGTGATCAAGAGCAGTAACTCAAACCACACAATTGGATAAAAACAATCCTATTCAACGCTAATCTATTCAATAACACACCTCATGTACGCTTCAAATCTCTAACATAGGGCGTAGGTGTAGATATGAGCAATATTTTATCCCACATCGTAGAACACAAGTCTGTTTGTTTCACATGTAGCTCGTTTTTTATGAACATTTTATACAAATATTAAACAAATAGGTCTTGCTTGTTGTGCGCCACGTTCTTTTAATCTTTTCACATATATCAATGTCTTTGATCTGTCAATACAGTTGTATAAACAAATTATTCGTCAATTCCTTCAGCAAACCTCCCTAATCCGAATGACAACCCTCCGTTTTTCCTTAGTTGATATTCAGGTGGGATCTCTGAGCCAAAGCTCATCTGTTAACCCCCCCATCATTACATATTACATGCGACATGTGTGCATTGTTTTATAGAGATTCCTTTCCAGTGATTGTTATTGAAATATACTATTTTTGTATGCTCTTATGTCTGTAAAAGTGTAGTTTAAACATATTATCAATAAAGTATACAGTGTAAAGTACGTTTTTTGTTTTCATTCTCATGAAGTTAGATTTCAAATCATAAAAATATGTAAATCATGTATTGTGTTCAAAGCCATTTCTAATACATTTGGGTTATTTTATTTCAGAATATGAAAAGAAGCACGACATGGTAAATGTACACAACTTACTAAAATGATCATTTTCATAACACTGGTTTATAAACTATTCGGTAATACTTTACACTAAGGTTGTATTTGTTGATATTGTTTTTAAAGTCCCCGTTAACCAGAAGTTGCGATCGTTTTTTTTCTTCAGTAGTTTGACGCATTTCCGAGTGAAATTGAGAGTTAATTTGAAATGAGAAAAATCTTGGGCGTGGCTTTTGTCTTTCTCTGCGATTTGATTGGATGTATAAAAACAGCCGTTGCATTTGAAACGGAACTGGCAGAAGACTGACAGTTGAAGGGGAGGAGTTAACGAATGCTCCGCCCAAGCCGTTTAACATGCGTGATCTGAGATGGATAGTCAATACAGGACAGAATTGCATTTTTAGATTTTAACAAATTTAAAAGAGGATGACCCAAATTGATAAACTATTTACAATGAATACTGCAATATTTCATGAAAATATAGGCATTTAAGTTTTTAATTTCACTGGGACCTTAATAAATTGTGTAGAAGTGTTGTTGCTTGTTAGTTCATTTTAATTTCAGCATTTACTAATGCCTTACTAAAACCAAAGTGTAATAAAATTCGTTAATGCACAATGTACAAACATGAAAAATTGTATTGACATTAACTTTAATGTGTTTAAAAACTAAAAAAAACACAAATGTCAGAGCATTTCAAAACTTCTAATGGGGTCAAAACAATTTCAGACCCCAGAGAGTTAACAAAGATTAATACTGTAAACGCTGAAGAACTACAGTACATTGCACATTGTTTGTTCAAGTTAGCTAATTCATTTACTAATGTTAATAAATACAACCTTATTGTAACGCTTCTCCAACTATTTTCCTCCTTACTTTGAATACTACATTCATCACATTTAGAAACTGTCAGATTAATAAACATTTACAGTAGCTATATCCCTTAAACAGTTTCTGTATCTATAAGCACTACAGAGAGACATACATTATCAGAACAAGAAGATATAGTTTTAGTCTTTGTGAAAAAAGTCCTACCTGTATACAAGCTGGTGTACGCACTACATGACACAATACACCCTCAGTCCTAACTGTCGCTTTAAATGACTTTCCCTTCACTGTACACTGTACATTTTTATATGCAAATCAAGAGGCCATCTCAACAAGCATTTCACAAATAATTCTCTTTACCGCATGGACGATCATTCACTGGGCAATCTATAGAGAGAGATACCCTGTGGACAAAATAAGAAGGAGTGTGTTTGGGGGCGACCCCCGCTGGTCCCCCTTAAGTCCTCTCGGTGTTCATCTCATTTAAAATTCCTTGGCTTCCCCGTAATCATTGTACATAACAGAGAGCGTCTGATCCTCACATGCCTTGCGTAAATCTTGGCCAAGGTTCAGCCAGTTGAGCCCGAATGCCTTGGTGTCTGTATACCGACAAGACAGATATTTGAGGGATGCCCTGCGCAGGCCAATCTTGGGTTCTTGGAGAAGACCCCGGCACCAGCCGCTGAGTTCATCCAGCTGGGACAGGATCAAGCCTGCTTTTCTGCAGCGGAGAAACACATAATATTTGGTTAGTCCTGTATTAGAGTACACACAGCCCACATCTTGGTATCGAGTGCATGGTATACTATTGCTGTTTTGCAAGAATCTTGACAGCCGTCTGAATTTTTGGTGGTTAAAATATTGAGCATTCCATTCTAAGCATGCCCACCACCTCTGAAAACGAGACTAAAAGATTGATGGTAGACGCCGATATAATAAACAAAAAATGCAGTTGTAAGTTGAAAATGCAGGTTATCCATCTGCACCCCTTAAATGATGCTCTTCAAAACCTGGACAGGGGAGATCGATGTGAAATCAAACCCGTGGCACTTTTATGTCAAACTCTTTTGGCACTGCCTCAATAACCAAATAACCGTCAAAACCCAAAAAACGAAACAAAAAAACCTTTGAGGTTAGACAGACAGATTAGGTGAACGGTTGTAAAAGTGAGGTACCCGTGAATTCTTCAAGCTGCTGTGACCTTAGTGGGCATTTATTGAGTATGTGAGAATGCGATAGACCTCAAGCGAGAGACAAGCAGCTGAAACGCGATGCTAAAAGCGTGGAAAGTGCGCCTCATTCCTGAGACATAGCTTCACGTCGAAGCCTTGCCAAACCAGAAGCTCAACATTCATCCGCATAAATACTGAAAACCAAACCTTTGTGGACCAACCATGGTTTCTGGGGAGCGAAGTGCATTTTTAAGCACGAAGATAGTGCGTTTACATTTAAAATGTGGCTTTTAAAGATCAAACCGATTGTACGGTGTCTTGTTCGATTGTTTTGACTGAGGTTTCGTGTGACGCTCAAATGCAGAAGTTGCACGCGAAACCAAATAATACATGTAGAATAAAATCTGAAGGTCTGCATTCACTGGTTATAGTATCTTATGAATGTATTTTTGTTTGTAATATCTTTACCTTTAATTTTTTAAGAAAGTCCATTTTGGTCTCCAAATAGCAACGGTTGTCACCATATAGATATATATCCCAACATCTATGGAAGTGGAAAACGGCCTTGTATTTCCAAGGTACGTTTTCAATCTTTCAGGCCCTGCCAGTATCTTCCTTTGTAATCACTTCTGGCTTAGTCCGAGAAAAATCAATCAGCTACATACAACAGTACTGCTGTACGCACTGTGCGTACCATAAGAGGGCACTTGTTATCATTTTATTTATGTGTTTAAATAGTATTTAAAATTGATTATTAATATCTATACACTCTTGACATATTGAGAAAGCAGGAGAGAATAAATACAATTAATCAATTGTGTGTATGGTTAGCAGTTCTCACGATCTGTTAAAGTAACATGTTGCCAGATCTTCATAGATAAAAACCAAAAAAAAATCCAAATAGGTTAAATTTTATAAGAACCCTGTAGCGAGGAAGGCGGGACGGGAGCCATGGGCAGGCCGGTGGCGTGAGTGATATTGGAAATCGGTCCCGCATCTCCCACGGAGGAGTTCAGGAGCATAAAAGGACGAATCGACGGAACTGCCGGGGAGAGAGGTCTGGGTCCGGACATGTTTAAGTTTGTATTTATGTTCTTGTGACCGGCAGTCGACCGTGAGGTGGCTGCCAGCCTTTTAATTCTGTGATTTTGATTGTTAATTTTATTAAAAACTTTATTTGAATGTTCGCCGGATTCCGCCTCCTTCCTTCCTTTTATTGAACCTTATCACAAACACAAAAACTCAAATATCAGTAACTGAACTTTTTATACAAATAAAGTGCAGAGCTTTATGAGCTGAAGACCAAATATCAAGCATAAAAAGCGCTTAAAAAGAAATGAACATGCCAACACTTCAAAGGAGTGCTCGTGATGCAGCCTTCCGACAAATGAAAGCGCGCCTGTCAGCGGTAGTTTACTTTAAATGAAAGTCTTTAGCCGAAAAATGTAAGGCTTATATTCTTCTTTCCAGCTGCAAAACGCTAGAACAGCCTTACCAGTGTCAATCATCACTTAATGCAGGAGTGACTATACCTCTTCCGTACACACATGGAATGATAATTTAGTGAATTCACTCCCATATTTAAATGCGATTGTCACTTCCGAAACTGCAGTGTGTGGATGGTTCGACACGATGAAAGACACCAGGCATTAAAATGAACAGTGAGGTGCTTAAACAGGGAGGAGGAGGGTTAACATCAAACAGCTATAAGCAAGGTTTCTTTTATAAATATCTCTTATGTATTCATTATTTATGGCGTTTCTTGAGTATTTGCGTGTGTGAGAGCTTTATATTGGTTGGGGGATTCTGTGACTCAGGACATGTTGGCTAACCTCGCCGCCCTCTTCCATAACACATGACATTTATCGCTCCTAACATATAGTTTGCTATCATAATTGTACAGCCCATAGGAAGCCCAGGAAAGATTTCAGACAAAAACAAAGACCTTTGTCCCAACTCACAATAAGATTCCACCGTTTACAGCATGAGTCAGTCCAACCAACCGGGCCACCGATTAACCGTGAGTCAGTGGACCTTTTGCGTGCGATATCTCGGAAAGAAAGAAATCAATTGGAATTTGTTTTTATTGTTAATTCGTTCATAATTCATTTTTCCAACCCGGCATCATAAGTGGGGCCAGTTCGGTGTCAATTATCTTGAAAATTGCATTTAAATGGTGCAGATTGTGCTGGGAAACCCCAGTGAACTGTCTAACGTCAAACCATCGCTGTTTTGGGGGATGAAGCACTCAAACAAATTCTCCGTGTTTACATTTCCATTTTATGATATGCCTTTCAAAATATTGCCGGGACGCAAGAAGATAGGGAATGACGCAAACAAGTTGTTTGGAAGACTGATGCTGGGGAGATAATGGCTCGTCTCTCCAGACCTCCACTGGACGGGCTTGCTTTTAGCTCTTATCTTCAAGGCTTAAAATCTTAAGCAATATTTTACACAAACGAGTCAATCACAAGGGCATACAATACCCCAAACCAAAGCCGTCAGTGTGCAACATTGAAATATTGTAGATGAAATACTGTATGCAACAAATGTAGAGTTTGATACTTAACAAATTAAAAGTTAATTTTGTTTTTCTTTGCTACGCCAATGAAAACGGTTTCAAGCCAATCAGATTAGAAGTAAATACATAACTGTTGTATAATTGTAAAACAAGTTGTTTTTGAGTTTCTAGTATATTTATCTTAGGAGATAACTATGTGCTCAGATGTTCTGGGAGCAATTTATTCTTCCATTGACACTCAATAGTTCTGAAACATGCAATGTTTCCCACTGACGTACGATATCGCAACAAATGGCATAACTTTACACATTTAATGTTGCAATGACGCTTTACATAAACCACTTCCACATGGAAACCGAAAATCTTCATTTAGCTACTGAGTTCTGGTAAACGTTCTCAGCAAGATGCACCGGGTGGTATACTGTCTGATACAAGCGTTTCGATGGTGCACCTCGCGTGAAAACCGTAAAGACGATTAAATGCAACCTTTTCATTTTAAATAAGGCCTCGGGTCTACGGTTGTCCAAATGGGCGTAATTAAACTCACCTGCCTCTACTGTGTATCAGCGAAGAAGTGTTCAGGTTTTATATCAAACACATGGCTGCGTTGAGTTTCAGTGTTATTGGAACATCCAGACCTTATTTGTCTTTGGTGTGTTTTGGAGGGCACATGAAAGATTACCACCCTGCTCTCTGGCCAAGGTGATGCCATACAGGTCTGGTTTAAATTTACCCTAATCTGTTTGATTATGTTCGATTGAAATCTAGTTTGTCTGATCAAGTGTCTGATGTTATTCTCCATATTAGAATGATATGTGTTTACTATATTAGTGAAAGGAGAGGGAGCACAAGACATGGTCCCATGACACCCACATATGTAAGAGGGACTTAGGGGAAATTATATCAGCAATATGTATTACAAAAAGAACAAAAGTTAACAATTCTGAGAAGAAATCAGAAAAAGATTTTCACTATGCCAGCTTACGTGCTTACCCATATTAAAGGGATATTTAACCCCCCACCAAAAAGTGTGTCATCATTTATTCATCACCATGTTGTTCCAAACCTGTATATGACTCTTTCTTCTGTGGATTACAAAAGAAGATATTTTGAGGCATGTCTCTGTGTTCTTTAGTCCATGCAATGGAACTCAATGGGGGTCAGAGTCATTACGTTTTATTGAACATTTGATCATTTCAGTTTATTGTTAACTTGTTGGTCAATGAAACATATTTGTTGATGAGTTTTGGTAACCTACATTGTAAAAAAATTTAAATATTGTACAAAAAAAAAGATTTTGCTCATAAAATTACATGTTTTTTACGTTATTTTACCGTAAAACACTGTAAAAAATTCTGACAGCTGTGGTGCCAGAATAGTTTTTTTTACATTATACAAAGTCAAAGTCTGCTTTATAGTCAATTCTGCCATATGTACAGCACATACATATAGTCAACTTAAGTGAAATTGCGTTACTCTCAGACCCCTGGTGCATTGAGATAACAATAACATTGACAGTAGAATGTAAAAAACAGATAATACAGATTTGGATTAAGTTTTATTAAAATTTAACATTAGCTTTTATTTTAGATCATTAGCTTTTATGTAAACTGTAGTGAAAGTCTTAGCAACTTTGGTATATACTTGTTATTTGTGTATGCTTTATGTTTCTGTATAACATGAATTATATTTTATTTAAATGTTTTTTAGTTTTTGTTATAACTACAATTTTACTGCTTTACATTTATTTCAGGTTATTTTCAAGGCAACATTTAATTTTTTCGTTAATAAAATTATTCCCCAAAAATTTCAATGAAAAATTTTCAAAGTTTAAATTTTAATAAACTAAAATAACCTTGGATTAAATATAAATATATTTATATATAAAATACAACTATAAAAATGCAAAAAAAAAAGATTGTAGATATAAAGATTATATGATAATATGTAAAAAATCGGTCAAAAAAAAAAAATCCTTTTCACGGCGTCGTCTCAAGAAATATCTTCGTACACACCAAACCGCTGAACCGACTCAAAACGATGTAGTATACATGCCAAATCAATATGTGGCGCTGTAATTCTTCCACAGAGGTACACAAAAATCAGAGAAGATGATTTGTCCGCATAAACTTTGCATGCTGGGGTGATGACATAATTGTTTAAACAACATATGGATCGGCCGTACACACGAAAACGCAAGGGTGCCGTTTTCAGATTCATCCACTCTGGGAACTCGGTTTAAAAACGAAACTCCAATACGATACAAAATCTTTACGTGTACAGCTAAGTGCGTCTCCGTGTGGATGGCCTCTATAGTTCTCCAAACTGTGCCTTGAACCCTCTGCATGCATGCATGAGTGCACAAGGGCCTTTGATACCTTTGATATCCAATTTTGGATAAATTAAGGATCAGTTTACAAACCTGGGCCCCAGTTCATCTTCACAGCGCCAAGTGAACTCTCCAAAGCTCTCGTAGCGCTGGTTGTAGTGGTAAAGTACTCTGTGTAGCGTCGGTGAGCCCAGATCCATCAGCGTGTTGTATGCCGTCTGCTGTTCCTTCCCACTGGTGTAACCGTTGAACAGATTATAAATCTTGTCTGCTATTTCTGAAAGTATGAACACAAGGAACGTTCATCCAAATCAGGTGACTTACGATCTCCCGAATATTTTCCTAGCGAGATATTTATTCCGCGATCTGAGTTCAGTCGTCTACCTTGTGCCTTGACATCATCCACAGCAGGGCAGGGAGTTTTAATGGTGACCTCACTGGGACTGGAACGTCGGCCCGTGTTGTCCACCGCCCACAGTCGAAACCTGTCATTACAGGTGACAAATATCACACAGGTCAGATTCAAACCTAAATCCTTCGTATACGCACAACAGCTCAACATATCCATGTTTGCTCACCTCTTGGCCATTAAAAGAGAAAAAAACGGTACTTTTAAGAGGCATGTACCCCACGATGACATTTCATAATAAAATAAAAAAATCAGCTCAGAGTTAAGGTTAAACGAATACGAGTTATATCTATTTGTTGAGGTTTTTCTCCAATAATGTTTTCACATAAATCTCCGATATGACGAACCATAACCCTCTTTAGAGGTCCCTTTGAAGTTCAAAGTCAAGAAATTGTTTCAGTGTCGGAATTATGCAATCATATAACTGCATATACCTCAATTAAAGTTCAAATGCATGACTCCATCACTGGCATTACATAAGCACCGGTCTAACCTTCAGGTCGCGGGTTTGATTTGAGGATCCCGTAAGTGCACAACCTGAACAATAGCATCCATCTGTGGTGGCGTACCCACACGCTCCCGCCCTCAATGAAACTGATCCAAAGAGACAGATGCGATTACTTTACAATGACATGTGCTGCATGCTAGAAGAGGCGGGTTAGGATTGAGTTGAATTACATCCCCATCTAGTGGTAGACAACTTACACAACTGACACCTGCAGTGGAACTGTGTTCACACTTTCAATAACAAAGAAGAAAAGTGAAATAAAATGTACTTTGAGATTATTATGTTAATGCTTAAATATGATAGCGGAAAGATATAAAACTCAGATCTTTTCACCAAGCAGACCACGTTCTGCGTGGCACAAAATGAAACGTTCCTGAGAAACGGATGTAATACGACACATAATATCCAACACTGAGTCTAAACAGACAGGGGACCACCATGAACAAACCCGCTGCCAAGACAAAACTCTGGGCTGATGTCACCCGGTTTTATATAAAAGCGATGATTTTTACTAATTATCCCTGCAAAGAATACCTGCTTCAGAAACTGCCAAGCGTTTTAATGAAATGCACTTTCTAAATCAACTACTGATTTTCGAACATCGACATAGGTAGGAAGATGTCCAGACGTATTTGGCACCAACCGTGCTCAGGTTTTCACAGTCTGAGTTGGATATAATTGCGTAGACTCACGCAGATATTAAAATCCCTCATCCGACCGAAGACATGCAACTCAACGTCAGATCAAAGTCCAAGTAAATCACCCGGCCAAAACGCGGCCCCTATATATTTTTAACTCCCTGAACTTGCTCTGTCAGGATGAGGCAAGCGGAGAGGAAACACAAGTTGGAGATGTTAACAATTTATATCAGCGGCCTAATAAAGTGTCCGTACACACTTGAAAAGGTATTGTGTGTATGTATTCCAATAAAATGCTTATTAAAACCTATTTGCATTTATGTGCGAAAAGGTTTACGTTAACATGCATTTCAAGCAACATATTTCCCCTAAAAGAAGGTTTTAAATGATTGCAAAATAAGAACAATAATATTTCGTCATACCTTGTCATGCCCGTGGTTCATGTGAACACCTGTGTATTTACTAGGACACCTATGTGACTACAAACGGCCTTGACACTCTTTGGCAAATATCAGGGCTGTCAGACGATTAATCCCATTCAGAATAAAGGTATGTGTTTACATAAAATATGGTCTGTGTGCTGTGCAAATCCATTTTGTATTTATAAACACAAACACGCATGTATATATTTAAGAAAAATATAAAATATATAAAATAATTTCAATTATTGGTAAATATAAATAAATACATGTGAATATGTATACATGTATATGTTTATAAATACTAAATAAACACAATGTTCACAGTAAAAACACACGGCATGACAAGGTTTGACGTGTCCAAATATTATTATTCTAACTTTGTAATCATTTGAAACCTTCTTTTTGGTGAAATAAATACATAACAAATAGAGAAATACAATATTAATATGCACAGTACACAAACATGTATTATATAAACAAAGACTTGTGATTAATCGTTTGTCAGCCTTAGCAACAAATGGTCGTTTCTGAAAAAGATCTAGCTTCATTTGTTTCCCATTTCTAAGAATGATATACGTGCCCAAAAACCTTATATAATGAAAGTACATAAACTTATATGTGTGACTTTCATTTTTAAATGCGTTTCGCAGAGCAGCAGGAAACTTACATGTAAGTTGTGTCCGGCTCCAGGCAGCGTATGATCAATGGAACGGATGAGAGAGGATCAGGGATGTCCCCCAGCATCACACATGGCGATTTGGCCCCGGACATGACATCATCCACGAAACTCAACATGGTCTCTGTCGGGAGAAAACTTCATCATGAACACACAGACACAGAGTTTCATAGAACTACGCTCACCTAAAGGATTATTAGGAACACCTGTTCAATTTCTCATTAATGCAATTATGGTGGTGGTGTAATGGTGTGGGGGATGTTTTCTTGGCACACTTTAGGCCCCTTAGTGCCAATTGGGCATCGTTTAAATGCCACGGCCATGTCCATCCCTTTATGACCACCATGTACCCATCCTCTGATGTCTACTTCCAGCAGGATAATGCACCATGTCACAAAGCTCCAATCATTTCAAATTGGTTTCTTGAACATGACAATGAGTTCACTGAACTAAAATGCCCCCCACAGTCACCTGATCTCAACCCAATAGAGCATCTTTGGGATGTGGTGGAACGGGAGCTTCGTGCATCCCACAAATCTCCATCAACTGAAAGATGCTATCCTATCAATATGGGCCAACATTTCTATAGAATGCTTTCAGCACCTCGTTGAATCAATTCCAAGTAGAATTAAGGCAGTTCTGAAGGCGAAAGGGGGTCAAACACAGTATTAGTATGGTGCTCCTAATAATCCTTTAGGTGAGTGCATTTTAATCTCTGATTGAGTCTCATGCTGGTTTTTCTGTCAACAAAACATTAAAGACATCCTGTTGATGTCCGTTTAATGAGTATCTGTAATCAAGTATGATTAATAATATGCAACAAGGAGACACAAAGGAAAGGACTTCTGAAAAAAGCTTAATTTCTAAGGAAACACCTCCACAAATGGAAAATTGAGCGGATTTGCAAACACAGAACGCATGAGGGTTTCCCTGACTCTGAATTTGACCCAGCGCTACAAAAAGCGAGTGTTACCCTCGTTTTCATTTGGAGCGCTCGGAACCTTCCAGAGACGGAGACCCTGCGGTTTGGATATTTCAACCAGAGGAGAGCCTAGTGGTTTGATTTAACACGAGACTCGCGACCCACATCAAGCATCAATGTCAGCATCCTAAAAACCCAAATAAAGAGCCCATACCGAAGTTATTTGTACGCAGTTGATGTACGCAGACTGAAGAACTGGAGGAGCAGACTGTTTGCCCAGCTGGTCCGAATGCGTCACATAGACATGTGCATGGCAGCTTCTTGTGCCGTTGACACCAAAGCGAAACCTCGCGTCTGTGGAAGGAAAACCTTTTAAAAGGTACGGGCACGCTGCTATCTTCCTGAAGGCGTCCTCTTCAGAAATACCAGGTCACGGGCCTCTGAGAACCGAGTGCCAGGATAAACACAGATGGAGGGAAAGTGTGTGTGATTATGTGTTTGCTGTCACCATAAAATATTTACAGTGCTTGTGTGAGGGGAGCTGTAGCGTGAAGGAGCAACACGTGCTCTGACATTAATGAAAAGTGACATTGTAAAGCAATCAAGCACTTTGGGTCGTATTTATTCACCCGTATACGCCGTTCCAATTTCAACAAGCTCGACATGCTCGGTTTATGGTGAAAATAGATTATAATGCTGTAGGATGTCTGTTGAGTTTTGCTGCATGTTCTTATTTTGATAAATTGTTCAATGTTAAATTGTTAAATAGGCTGCCGTTAAAGTGTTTCAACGAAATATAATATGAGAAAATATAAATGTGCTAGTACAACTTGGTCTAGCGGGAAACGCTCAGGGATGGATGCTGGATTTGAAGCCAATGCACCTTTGGAGGCGCACCGCTAATGGACCAAGGGGGAATCAAAAACGGGACATTGGAGGTCATGAATGGAGCAATGGCCCAGCCTACAATTCAGTCAGGGGGGCAGAATTGCCATTGGCACCCTGGCGTACACACTTTTAACTTGAGCGTATATTTCCAGCAGGTTTTCCGGTAATTTAGTGTAGATTTAATTACTACTTAATATTACTTTCCTAGTGCTGTTTTCAATTGGAGTTCAACTTTAATTTAATCAAAATTAAAACACTTTGACTTTAGAGATTCAAAAGGAGCAAGAAGAGACTGGTTTCATTACTGACAAGCACTGCAAAAATTGACATTCTTCCAAAGCATTTTGGTTTCGTTTTCTATTAAAACTATTGAAAACTTCTTAAATTACGTTACATTTACACCACGAGAAAAGTGTCCGTTTGTTTTATGAAAGGTAATATATGAACTAGGTAAGTTTATGATTACAACTAAATTGTAAATTCAATCTACAGTAAATTACTGGCAAACCTGCTGCAAATCTACAGCAAAGTTTTACAGTTTCACAAAGTGGCAATTTTGTGAATTTAAAGGAATAAGATGTTTTCTTAAAATAGTGACGATCACAATGAATATTAAATATTATTTTAAAGAAAAGAGTCAATTCTATGAAGATTTTGAACTATGAGTTTGAAACCAACACACAAAGCTAAATCTATAGGTCAAATTTCTTTAACTTTAACTGTACAACAGTTTCAACTGAACCTTCAGTTCCCCCCTGCACAAAAACGTGTTACTAAACTGAATTAGTTCTTATAAGTTTAAATGTATTTTAAATGTTTGTTATTGATCTTTTTAATGACACACCAATAATCTGACAACAGTGTTTTTAGAAAACAAGATAAATAAGGATAAGATTTTAACTATCCTAAATAAAAATGATAAAGAAGGAGTTGTTTTTTTAATGCAATATGAAACAATGTCTTAGCTCAACAGGTAGACCATTGCGCTAGCAACTCAAATTTTTGGGGTTTAAACGTAAAAAAACCTTATATTATTTACAGTTATCAGTGCATTTTCCCATTCTTCATACAAATGTTAAAGTACTTGGCATATCTTCTACATTTTTGATGGTGTAATGCTTTGGCATTGCTTTAGGCCAGTTTTCCATAGCAACACGGTTACAAGCAAAACCTTTTCATAAGCCACAATAACAAATGTGTTCCGTGACACTTTAAATGTCTTGACAAAACGTGATATGAAAATAACAGTTAGCTTAAAAGTAATAAAAAATACCTATCAAGATATCCCCTACTCTTTATCAAAATGAACAGCTACCTGGCAGAATTTGTGCTCTTTCATCATGTTCCATCTCCATGCCTCAATCTCATTTTTTGAGATTTTCATTGACATGATCGCACAATAGTGCCTGGCTGCCCTCTTCTAAACTTTGATGGGCTTCGACCAAAAACCCTCTCTGATTCCCATTATTGTGTTAAAACATCAAGGCTCTGCCATTTAAAAGGATCCCGAAAGAGTTTAGAGAGGAATTACTCGCATTGCTTTACAAAACTGTCAAATTTTAATAGCAAAAACTGAAGGCACTCACTCTTGTAATGCAGTGATAAGTGGTGGGTCACCGTCTGATTGGAAAGCTCTTGTCCTGGTGCGCCGTCATTTTCCCGAAACCGAACAAAGCAATGTCTTAATGATTCATCCTGACACATTACAAACTTGAAGGTCAAATTGACAAAAAAACTCAACTTTAAAGCGCTTATGTTTTCAAACAGATGTCGGTGGAGAAACGCTTAACATCACATTTTCATAACAGATCTGGCATCTAGTCTAAAAAACAAGCTGACCTAAGGGATGCCCAAAAATGATGTCTAACAGACTGTGCAAAACATCCTCAAACAAAGCATTCCTACTGACTCCTGCAAGAGAAACATCAAGACCTAGTTTCAGATTTGTACATTTGACTAAATTAAGATAAATTAATGGTACATAAATAAAGAGAGCAAACAAGTTGATTTTCTTCTATGGTAGACGTTAAGCCATAATGTAGAAAAATATTAATAAATATTCATTTTAATAAACACTGATGTATATCTCTCAAAAACAGACATGGGCAGCAGCTGCCAATATGATTGATGTGAGCGGAATTCATTTAATATGATATCTTCCCACAATATTTGCCATACATCTATCCTGTACTAAACACTTCAATAGTTAAAAAAACAGCAAATCCAGCATCCAAGAGCTGGAAGTTTTACCAGGTCCATTAAACATCAACTCGGTGGCACCGGCACACGTGGCAGCCCCGCAAAATACCTCAAAAACAACATCTTGGCTTCGTTGTCTTCTCTGATGAATGCAGAGCAAGAGACGAAAAACAACACTTTGTAACACACAAATTCCAGGCAAATAGGATATAAAAGGTTAATTGTGGCAGGGGAAAGGCGGGTGTGAACGCTAGGCACTCATTTACTTGAATGGGAGTGAAAGAGAAAAGTCTTTAATCTGCTTTCGTTTCCGTGCAAAGAGCGTTTTGATATGGATGTTATTTTTGCCATGTACGTCATAGAGCTGCTCAGGGTTTAGCTTCAGTTCAGATTTGATTAAATTGTAATATTTGCTCTTTCAGACAATCTGATACAATTCCAGTCCTGACAGAAACCAACAGGTGATAATACTTACCCTTCATGTGCTAAAGGTAAGAAAATTGCTCGGGAGACAAGTTTATATACTGAACGTGACTAAAAGCTCAACACACCAAAGAAACCAAAGAACGATTTCAGTGGGCAAAGAAAGGAAAAGTGATGGAAAGCACACACACAGGACGCATTTCAAAATACAAGCCAGGGCAAAACCATATACCTCAAACAGACGGTTAGAAAAAACTAAATCATAACCGTAAGAGTGAAACAAACACTTTAATATATGATACTATAGCACAATAAAGATAAGCCTGTCAATAAGCCACGGCACATGCAGGAGAGTCATACACTGTTAGGTAAGGTTTGATGCAAAAGTCGCTGCTAGTCTACGAAAGTTTTTTGCAAGAAGTTCTTCAAACTTTCCTTACAAAGCTTACATTCATTTAAATTTAAAAAAGATGCTTGCTTCAAACCTGTATAATTTATGTTGGAAGAACAGAAACAATTTGAGCAAGAGTGACTGCCCTTTCCCTTGCATTGTAAAAAAAAACATTCTTCATGATTTCTACTCTAGTGTTTGACAAGATAGACATGTCATAAATATTTAAAACAACATTGGAGTAAAAAACTGAAACCATAATCTATATTTTCATACCTGAACTAAAGATGAATTTAGGAAGTTCAGGAAACAGAACAAAAATTTGATGATTTCTGAAGATGCAGGTACTGTGTGTTTAAGACTCCTGACATCTTCAAAGGCAGGACACAAGAACACCAGACCACAACATAAACGAGCATGCCATCATCCTTCTTATACGTTAAATCTTCAGATGAGAAATCTATAGGTATAATTATTTGTTATGACATTATCTCACTTAAGACCCTGAGGCTTTAATGCATAGAGTCAATATGTTTGGATCTCTGAAGAATTCCCAAGTGATGCTTGTGTTTCTCCGGTTGTTCCCCGGATATCATGTCTGGACTTTTACACAGGTGTAAATGATTAGACACACATTGTATGGCACACGCATGCACACATTTACTTATCTTCTTACAGTAAATGAGGTCATTCCATAGACTTCTATTGTTTTATAGCCGGCTTATTATAAATAATATATCTTAACCCACTTTAAACATTTTTTTACTTATTTTTTCTTAATTTTGAGAATGGTTTAGGTTAGTTTTTATCCAAATGAGGATCTCCAAATTAAGAGATATGCTTGGGTTTATCGGGTTTTGATCACTTTTGGATACAATTTTCTCCATAAAAAACTTTTATGCGGCTGCGTGCACACACACATACGAACGCACGCACACACAAAGAAAAAAAAGGAAAAATTTGAACACATATTTTTTTTCAAAAAATTAAATAAAAGACTTCCACTATGAGCTTAATTTTTGAGTATAAATCTGCACAATTTCTAGGTTTATTTGTTTAAACATTTTTTTTTTTCTTGTAGGCACGCAATATAGTGGGGTATTGCATGAAACTCACAATGACTTAAAAAATAACAAAATCTTAAGTTATATCAGACAAAATGAAAACTTTGAGATTTTTATACTGTATATAGATATACAGATATAGGCTCTGCTCCACACCCCTTTACTAATACCTTTACTTACAAGTATGTTTATGAATTTGTAAAATGGCACTATTTATATAATATAAGTATTCACTTTTCTTTCAGCACGTTCATTCATATGCACACACGTGTACTTTGCACGTGTACAAACTCACACAGAGTGTGAATCGGTGCATCTTCTGCCAGCATCTTCCTCTCTGCAACTGCCTGTGCTTCAGATCTGGACCCTGTTTCACAGACATCCACCATTGAGGTCATCCTCTACAGAGCAGCTCCACGGAAACATTCTTCAAGAGTGAAACTCCGTCTTCCACCTATCCTGGCAAAAACATTTTCCGGAAGCCCTTTTCATAACTCCTGCTTCAAGGCGAGGTCCCTTCACTTTTACCAGAGGAAGTGGCACCCAGATCCGGTGGCAACCCGTGGCCGAGAGCAGCCTGTTTACAGGCAGGATGTTCTGTGCCTCTGACCTCGGAGTAAACCCGGGTGTTATTACGGGCCTGACATCAGTCTGGCGAGGGGAGCTGTTTGTTTTCACACCGTGTCTGGTCGGCATGAGATGACTTGAGGCAGATTTCCCATTTGCACGGTTCCCACCACATGAGAGAGAAAGCAACTGTTATGATGTCAGGATGTGTGTCTGATTTCTATTAAGTGCTCGATTAGCACAGCTACGCAGTGCAGGCCACAATCGCACAGACAGCGTTTGGGTAACCCAAGTCCAACATTTTTCACTTTTATGAGGACATATTTTTCTAAGCATGTGAATTATTTTTGAAATAATTGGCGGATCATATGTTGTTTCATTGTTGTCTTCGAGCGGCGTTTTTTTGTTCTTTTCTCAAAAAAAAACTTGAATGTGAGGACATATGTGCGCTGTCCTATCAATGCAATTCACTCAATGCACATGCTATTATTGCATTTATTATTTTTATTATTGCACGTTTAAAGCCCTCTAAAATCCAGAATGATTGGGTTTTTAACTCAGACATATTAAATTGCCATTTGGCAACTTTTGAGACTTATTACACAAAGAAATACTGGTAAAACACAACAAGTTGTGTGCTTAGTAACACATTGCAAATAAAGGACCTGTTTGTTTGAGACAAGAACCCCGTCACATGTTTCTTATGAGCGGTTTAAAATAGGATTAGGTTTCATAATCAGTTTTGTGGAGTACAATCAGCGCCTTCCAATAAAAGCTGGAAAGTTGTTGGTTTTGGCCACTTTATAGGCGAAGGCTTGTAAAGAGCATTGCTGTTACGCTACAGAAGAAAATGAAGAGACACACCCTGGAACAACAGGTTTGCAGTAAGACCTCTGCGATCGTGTCTCCTCAACGATCGAGTCTCCTCATCCATCATCAAATTTGGACTTGATATAACATGATGTTCTTTTCTGTTTTATACAGCCACAATGCATCTGAAGGCCAACTTGGACATGGCAACCCAAAGATGAGGGGGGGCAGATGCTGGGCAGTGCCTTTAAAGTAAATAAGACAGATGACAGAAAAGATAGGAAATATCCCGACACATCAGAGAAGCCAAAGGTTGTCACGGAGCTAGCGATGGATGGGACGCCGCACTATATTTGGTAAAAGAACTGCTGAAGTGGAGAGAGATCCAAATTGGTCTGTTTTATAGAGCCCATTTTACCGTGTAAATCTTATTTACTCACGTTGTTTACACACAAACGGGGGCTTAGCAACCGTTATAAACGTTAGAATTGTTTTTTTTTAGGGGAAATAATAATTTTTTTATGAGTTTCGCTTTGCTTGGCTGCAACGCAAGGAAAAGACTCGCACTCGGCCACATAAAACGATGTAAAATTTTAAGAGCAAGCAGAAGGATTTTTTCAACAGATTGCTTTGGCAAAGCACAGGCAAAAATCAGCACCAGCTAAAAACACTAACAGCCTATGGCAGACTTTTTAATGGGAGATTCTCATTGTGACAACTTACCCCACATACATCATGTCCAACACTTTGCTTTTTGGCAGATGTTTTTATCCAAAGTGGCTTTCTGTGCTTTAAAGATATATTATTGATATGGCAGATACGCATATTTGTTTTTTGGAAACCCGACCCACAACCTGCTCTATCAGTTAAAACACAAGAACATGTGATGATATTGTTGATCACAAAAGGTCAACATGTGTTCTTAAATTATTATATTTATTTATTAGTTTGAATGTGACTTTTATTTATTTTTGTTTTCTTATTTTCATTAATTAGCTTTATGAGTCAATTGAACTCAAATTGTGTGTTTTACGGTTCAATATGCAAATACCGGTTCTGTTCAATGCAATTCAAGTTCAATTGACTCATTAAGCTAATTTGTTTTAACTAAAAAATGTAAGGCAGATGAAATTGCAGATTTTTTTACAGTGTACGGTATTCCCTTCTATTTATTTCTTTGTTAGCAGGAATGTCAATACTGTTAGAAAGGCTGAGTCCTGTGCGCATGCGCTGATTACGTCAGTCTTCTTTGTCGGTTAGAGTGACTCAGGATTGGATGCTAGCGGGACTGTGTGCGTTAATGAACAAATGTAAGTTTCTTGTTTAATCAACGGAAGATAAATATTACTCATGTTGTTTGTTGAGCATGTATAGAATGCCATCCGGTTTCTGACTGACGGTTGTTAGTGCGTGTTGGTGCCATTTGTCGCGTGCTTCTGAGCGCACGTGGATGTGTTGATTATGTTCAGTGTTGCCTGCCATCTGTATTTTGTGTCTTGCAACTACTGCTTAGTACTTGTATAAACATTGCATTAGTCGCTGATATGCTAGCTTATTTATTGCTCGTGTGTTCAATGTTTCAGATGGCGCACAGCCTTCTAAATCATTTAATTATTGTTTTGGTTTAAAGCGTGTTTTCCGATTATACCAAAGGGTGGCAGTACAATACAAGAATGTTAATGGTTGTATCTTGGTTTCTTTATTTTACTTTCAATATAGCATGAGAGCTTCTTTATTTGTGGTTTGTTATTGTTATAATATTGTGCAATAATGCTTAATACATATGTTAATGTATACCTTCATTTTCCTTTTGTAGACCACACACAAAAAGAGATTTATACAACTAGCCTGTGTACTGCTGTGTTGTGTACCTCCCAGTTTCTCAAACACCCCCTTTTCATGGAACTGATCGGATTTATTGTGTTCTAACCGACACCCCATTGAGGAATGCTAGATACACACCTTCACCTAAAACAGTCCAACCTTCACAAACTTTGCTATCGAACAAATACAATGGGATCGAAAAATGACATTCCTGTTAACATTTGTATTTCCAGAAAGATAGAGATGAATTGAGAAAAAGGTAAGAATCGAATAACAATTTTCTTACCTTGTGCACAAAGTACGCGCAGGTCGCGCACCTGCATAACATTTCTTGCAGTAATTAGTTAAATCACCTCGTGGCAACTGTGTCCTGAGAGCATTGATTCAAGGTAGCAGAAGAAAATCTGACCCCTGCAGGACCGGAGAGGTATTGCAATACCCGTGTGTACGCTTACTAGAGGCTGACATTTTTTTCGGGAATCCCATGGGTCACAAAATCACTATTAGTCAAGTGACTAGGACAAGATAAGAAAAAAGTAAGTGGGCGGGACCGGGAATCATAACAATAATATAATACTCAACTTCAGCTGTTGGTTGCAATTCACAACCTCACCACTAGATGCTGCTAACACTGAACCGTTAAAAACTGATCCCTTGCCTTTTGTAGATCTGGTGGTCACATGACATAATCTGAGCAAAACTATCAATCACTGAATCTGTTAAACAGGAATCCACAAGTGTGCTTTAAGTCCTGATGGAGCGTAGCAAGTTTACTATGGAGGCCTGTTTTCAAGGATGTCTCGGTGAAGATATATTTTTGCGAAGGACCATTAATCATCTGTGTGAAAAATCGATTTCGACTCTTGCCTGAAGTGGAATTAAATCTCTCAGAACTGGTGCAGAGCACAGTATAGGTCTATGCTGTAAGAGGACCAATGGGACCGAATGGGAAAAAACTTTGGGCCTGGGATGAATAAACAAAACTTTGGTTATTATTATGACATACCAGGTTAGGAAGGAGAGTTCCAGAGTTTATAGATGTAAGACAAATCCATTCTGCTCAGTAAGCCCTGTCAGAACCTACTGTTCATCTGAGAACATGTATGGTCTTCATCCAGCATCAAAATCTGATAAATGAGACTTGACCATGTCATGGTGAGTTTTTGATGTGGATGGAGATATTCAATGCATTTTTTTATTATACCCATGACAGAGACTTGAATTGAGTAAGTGGCTATACACTTCAAAATGTTTCGTCCAAAATTACACATATATATCAATGTCTAAAATGTGAAATATAGAGAAAACACAACATACCAGAGTTAAAGAACATGTATGGTGTTTCAAATCCAGATGGTTGATTTCAGATTATTAATTATTTGAAAGATATATATGTGAAGGTACATTTTAGTTTGACACATTTATGGATCATCACTCATGTTGATATTTGTTAGATGATACAGGAAAATGTTATGACATCGGTGATATCTTACAATGACGCAATGCCGAACACAATATGCAATATAGTGGTTAGAGCAGAAAATACTGGGAATAGGCTTTATTATATTTATCGAAAAGTACTGTAGGTCATAAAATCTGCTGTGGACAGTTTCTTGTAAGCAGTTTAACACAAACAAATAGTAAAAACAACATCAAATAACACACACTGCCATTCAAACGATTGTGGACACTTACTCACTTGGAGTTCATATTTTTTTCAATATTTTACACTAATATTGAACTCATCAATTTATGAAATAAAGCAAAGGGAACTGTAGGAATTATGTCGTAACTGAAATAAAATAAAATAAGTTATATTTCATCATCTTTAGTGTAGTCACCTGTTGACGATGATTTGCAGAAATATTTTCTCGTAATTTTGTCAAGCAGCTTCTTGAGGTCTCACCCTGAGACGCTTTTTAAACAATATTAAAAGGACTTTCCATCTATTCTGTGCTCTTATTGGCTGCTCTCTCTCATTATTCAGTCAAAGTCATCCATTTCAAAAACAATTTTATTAAGTTTTATGAAAAAAACATCTTTCTGTGAAGCCAATTTTTTTAAATAACAAGAAAGATTTCACTCAAGTGTCCCAAAACATTTGACCGGTATATTGTACTAGTTGCTTTTAAGCTTTTTAAGCATGGATGACTCGTGCGCATTATCTTCTTTCATCTACTAAATCACACTCCTCGCTGGTTTTTCTCATGATTCTGGCTTGAATGATCAACTTGTCAAGTAGGTTTCTCTGTGTTCTGACATGGCTTTATTTTCCCTGATAACCCCTGGTATCCGCTGGAACATCTTAACATTTGGAAACATCTCCTAATTTATTCATTTGTTATGCTTTATCGCTCTTCTGGAATGGTCTTAGGGGGTTCATTTTAACAGCTGTGCCTCAGATATACAGCCTCAACAATAATCCCCTCGGTGGGACTGTTCTGGATTTTTATCCCAAAAATGTGGTTATTATTTTAATGCTCAGTTTGACGCCAATAATAAGACGAATTTGTATATTTCTATAAACTGGTGAACTCCTGCAGTGGACACACTCTTAAAATTAAGGTGCAACATGATGCCATAGAAGAAACGTTTTCGTGTAAACAGGTAAATAAAATATTCTTTAAGGCTATAAAAGTGAAAGAACGAAAGACATAGTTATTTTAAGAACATTTGTCTTAAAAGCCAAGCCAACCTTTGACCTCTGTTTAACCAAAACTGTTTCTTCTATAGCATCCTTCTTCTATCAAGAACCCTTGTAGCCTTTATTTGTAAGAGTGTACATATTTTTTCCACTGCATTGTATGTTATGCATTTATATTTAACACAATGTCAAATTCACATTTTTTGCTTATTATACTTAATGATTTATATTTATAACCAGAGATAATGTAGAATCTGCCAATCATTCTGGCACCTTTCAAGATGACACAAGATGCCTACGTTAGGTCCTAATCATGCTATCAGGGTTTAATATGAAGTAATGACATTATCACGCTTGTTTATTGAGGCCAGTAACTGATAAAACAACTACCATCTAAATAAATTTACATAATTTGGTTTTATATGATCTTATACGTAAGATGAAATATCCAATGAAGCTCAGACCTTAAAACTGTCCGTTATCTGGAACAAATGTTAATAATAGACTTTACAGGTCAAACTGTTTGTTATGAAAATGATGTGATTATCCAATTAGAACCAAGTAATCCAGAGATCCATGTATTTCATTAACTAACAAGAGTTACATTATTTTGAGGGTGTTTATATTCGTACAACACAGTGAGTCTGAAAAGGTGACAACACATATGATTAAATTTACCTGTCTCAACTTTGGAGTGATCCGTCCGCTCTGTCACCTTCTCCTGACTGATGAGGTAATCAACAACTCTCACTCCGATTGGTGGGTCCGCGTGATTCCAATCTATGATAACCAAAGAACTGCTGGGCTCATATGAACGCGATAGCTTGAGCCTGACAGGAGTATAAATTGAACACGTGTCATTTATGACCTAACGTTTCATCAAGATGCGTATTTTGACTTTGAAACTGTGAGGATATTAAAGCTATAAATTGCTCACATCGGTTGCGGAAGAGGGGCGCAGGTCGGGAGTCCATCCGTGCCAAAGGCGCTAGAGTCGCATCGACACCAGTCATCAATAACATCACCTTTAGCAGAACACCACAAAACACTCATCATGGCCTCCTGTAGAGCCTGATGACAAAGACACAGTAAAGAGTTCAAATTTAACAGCGGATACTTTCATATGAAGCTAAAATGATTTGATCTTCAGATACCTGGTAGGTGTCATTGCTGTTGACCAGCTCGTAGATTGGCGTTGCTTTAGTGATGTTGAGCAGCACAGGTTCAGCAGGACGTGCAGGCCCAGGGCTCATGTGGCAGAGGTGGCAGGACTGAGGGCATCGGCCCTGACTGCTGCAGTCCATACGCACCCCCGCCGCCATGCGCTTGGCACCCGAGTCCAGCAGACTGGCAATGTACGCCGGGTAAGTGAGCGTGCGAGGCTCTTTGTCTCGCTCCTCTGACTCGTCTGAAGGAGAGTTTCCTGAAATAAAGAATTCAAAATGTTGGAGAGTATACTGGAGGAATTTATTGGGATTGGGAACATTGCATGAAGGCTCAGACCTTCCAACATAACCAGGCTGAGTTTGTTTACAACCTTTCAGTAACCTGAAAATAATTTCATATCCTGCTGTTTTCGCATTTCCATGGAAAACAGATTTATTTTTCAGGTGGACCTTTAAAATCTCTGTGTACAAAAGCTTACAATTCTCATTTCATAATCCCTAAAATCAACCTCCTGACTGTTCTTTATTGGTCTGGATAGTGGATGATAATATAACTTATATATTTTATTAAATTAATATTCATTTATATGACTATTTTATTGTATAATAACTGTATTAAATAAACAAATTGGTTGAATTTTGTTGAACGTAAATTTCTTAGTCCTAGTGAAAAGAAAAATTTGAATGCCTATTTTTCATGAAATATTGCATTTATTAGGTAATCAATGTGAGTCATTCTCTATTTAAAATTTGCGTGGCCTCATAATCTTTTGTTAAAATTTGAAAATGCTCTTCCTTCCTGAAATGAGTATCCATCTCAAATGCCTAAATGTTATGCATGTAAGGTAGTAGTTACCCAGTTGCAGCACTAGGTTGCAATATAGTGCGATTTTTATTGTATTTAGATGTTAGCAATAGGAGTTGAACGAACTCAGATTTTTCAAAGTCATCTATTATGTGATAAAAGTCGCTTCGATGTCAACTAGTCGATGACGTCATTAATAAATATAATAACAGGGCTGCGGGAGAATGGCGGAAATCCATATCCTCTAAAAATATAGTATCCAAATACAAATGAACTGTTGTTAATCTCTTGCACAAGAGCGACAACAACTAAACTAAAACTATTTTATAGCGCAAGGTCGGTGGTAGTGGTGCTACGCAGTAATAGAGCAGCAGGTGGATCTCTATAGCACAGAAATCTAACGTTACTTCAGATCTGAAGCGTGTGTACAGACCAAACTTCCCGGACATTTGCAACATATCAACTGAAAGAGTCATGTAATAGATGAAACAACAGAAAAATATGTAGAGTTTGTTTCTGACGGCCTTTAGAACAACGTCAATATATTTATTAGCCTCATGCTGCATGTGCTTTGTCATTGCGGACTTAAACACAGCACCTCAGTGACACAGCAGGCATAAGAGAAATATTTTTATTTATTCTGTTTCTTCATGTTTTATCAAACGGTGCAGTGTCAAAATCACATGACCCGTGACTTGTCGACATCAAGATTTAAAGGTCACGTCAGAGCATTAATAACGAATAGTCGGCTAGTTCGTTCAACCCCTAGATAACCATTTATTATTTTTTATCCCTGGCAAGAAGTGGGAGTGTTGGAATAGCATAAGGTGTTGTATGTCAGCGATTCCCAAACTTGTTCATTCCAGTTCCCACCTTGACAGGAATGACCTATTTTCAGATATTTTTAATGGAAATATGGGGAGAAAATACACATTCTTCCTTTACAAGTAGAAGTTTTTATTTCCATAGAAAGAATAAATGAAGCCGCAATACCAAACTATCCAATTGTAAAATATCAAAGCTATTTTTATTCCCAGTCATTAACTGGACTAAACAATTTTTTGTTTGTCATTCAAAAGCCAACTGACTTTCCACGACCCATCTCATGTCAGTATGCGACCCACAAGTGGGTCCCGACCCACAGTTTGAAACCCCTGTTGTATGTAACATGTCATTGGGTTACATGCATACGTATTCGACATGCCAATGCCTTCGTAACATTATGATACGTCCGTCTGTCCGGCCCAAGCGTCCATTCCAGCCCCATATGTTAGCGGCCCACCGAGAAACGTTTCGGTATTCCAGACGGCCAACCTGCCCCTGGTCAAAGGCGAAATAGATCCGCTGCCTTCTGTATCTCCGGTCACGCTCATATGTACATTGCAGGCACTTATTTTGTCTATTCAATCGAAATACCCGAAAAAGCAAATACATTTACCCAGCAGGATGTATGGCTAGGTAAATATGTATGCTTTTTCAGATAATTCTTAATCAGGACAGAAGTGGTCAAAAGTGGACAAAATAGACCGATTACAGCAGCAGGTGTAAACAGGTATGTGCCTCTTTCGTCCACTTGAGATCCGATCGACCGAAACACATGTTAATAGGCATAAACAGGGCCTTATAAAGACTACAGGGAGCCACAGCAGGGGGCAGAAGAGCCAATGCGGCTCTAGAGCCACGGGTTACCGACCCCTGTCTGGGTATAGTCGGTTATATGGTATACAGAACATCTTAACTCTGTGAAAATTTTGGAAATCTAGGAATTAGCAGAAATAGGTGCATGTTGAAGTCTCAATTGGAAAATCGTACAGGAAGCAAAAGTTGAAATGTAGATCAAAACGACAGGAAAATACAGTGATACATGTAAGAAAAATACAACTGTAATAAACTGCATTCCAAGCAGTCTTTGGTAATATCCTCAGTTATTGAATATACATCATGAAAAATATTTATAAGTCATTATTTTGTGAAAATTCAAACTAATATGTATTATTATAACTACACGTTTTTAACAGCCGTCGTATGCATTTGAATTAAAGTGTTAACTTAAAATAAGTGGCACACCAGTGGCATAACAGTGTCTAAATTGTAACAAATAAAATACTCAATTTAAACCAGAATTTATCATTTATTTCTTTGAAGAAAAGCATTTTATATCTGCCAAGAAATAACAAATATTTCAATTTTTTTACCCCAGAAAGTTAATTAATTAAAATGCAAGTAAATCTGTAGATTTTGGACGTCAATCAGAAGCTGTGTGCTCTACAGAAAATACTAATGTGAGAAAAGTGCTTCATTAAATCAGATGCCAGGTGTGGATTAAGAAAGCTTTACCAGAATTATGCTTTAATTAAAACGACAGTGTAAAAAACAAAAAGCAAGAAAGAGACGTGAGTGAAGGATGAGAGACCAGTCCCATCTGCCAGCTGGCTCTGAAACTTCAGACCAGCACAACTGAACAAAACCAAATCAGAATAAACCAAATTAACAAAGAAAGTTAAAAATCATATTTAGACCGTTGGGAATAGGAAAGTAAACACCCAAGTAAACTAGAATCTTATCAATTATTTAGCACCTTATTTTAATTTTACTTCATGTTTGTACTTATTGTTGTCTTTTGTTATGTGTTCAATGCTTTGGCAATATTGTAAGAACACGCAATCATGTCAATAAAGTAATTGAAAATTGAGAGAAGGTTGGGGAAGAGAGAGAGAGAAGGTTGGGGAAGAGAGAGAGAGAAGGTTGGGGAACACAAACAGACTACATTGTGCCAATTTCCCTTGACATATTTTCTCTACAGCTCTACATTTTGACAGTTATGAAAGCTGTATGACGCATTGCAGGCCAAATTAAAGTAGGAGACTGAAGAAAAACATCTCATTAGATTACTTTCATTTTAGCGGCTTGCTTTGCATAAACAAGCATAGATATCGTGTCATTTGTACGGTCTCCGGGCTCCTTTTAGTAAAAACAATCCTTTGATGTCTGTGTTAAGAAGAATTTCAATGCATGACCACCTGCTAATTGTCAGCATGAGAAAGATGATCATTTGTAAGCACTGATGCATTTCCAAGTATAGAAATCCACTTAAAGAAAGCATTTCTCTAATACAATAAACACTAGATGGCGCTAGAAGTCTGTACTAGAGGACACCAGTCTTGCACGAACTCAGAAGGGAGGGGGTGACATAACAAATTGCATTCTGGTGTATGCACAGTTTCGTAAGCACAGTATACACAATTTACTAAAAAAACATAATGAGCATTGCTTCCTTTTTCTCATGTTTTTGACATCTATGTAGAACATTATAAGGCTTTCTATTTATTTGTAATAAATTGCTCTGCGTGCTTTCGAAATTAAGACATTTGTGAGGAGTCGCTAGAGCTTTCAATCAATGATCAGAAGCTTATGAAATATGTTGCATTGTGTTAGACAAATTATTCATTTAAACATGTCTCTGTGACAAGCTTATCTCACGGGATAGATGATGCATGCCGATTTACAGCTCACACGGTTTATCAGGAGATGATAAGCGCACAGCATTCACTCCTTCGAGTCTGCAAATTGTATGTTTATTCTCTTCAGCTCTCTGTGGTTAGAAACCAATTGTTATTTGAAATGCAGTGCACATGCTATGCCTAACTCAAGTATAAGTCTAACTCTAATTGTCTCCAAAATCATTTCTGAGAAATGAAATCGGACGCAAATCAATCTGATGGGGGCATACAGTGTAAAGCTATAAAACGGTATGAAATCGGAGACATAAATCATAAGTCTTGAAGTCTTTAGAGGATACTTTTGTGGGGAAATTGCTTCAATCATATTAGATGCCCGATGTAGATTTAAGGGTTAGTTCATCTAAAAATGAAACTTAATTTGTGTCAGGTTTGAAATGTCATCACAAAAGAAGATATTTTGAAGAAAGTTGGTATAAGACAACGATGGCACCCATTTATTTCTATTGTATATAAAAAACAATGCAAGTCAACGGATAAGGCCATTGTTCGGTTACACACTTTTTTCAATACCTTCTTTTGTGTTCTGCAGAAGAAATACATTTTTACAGGTTTGAAATGACAAGAGGGGGAATAAATGATGAGCAAATGTCATTTTTTGGGTGAAATAACTCTCCCTTTTAAGGGATATTAAATAAAATGGTGTAATGATTTACTCAGAGCCGTTTAGAGAGAGAGTCGCAACAATGGAAGTTCAACATTTCTGTGTGATTCGTGGGGCCTTCAGAAAGTTTCAGGAAGTCAAGTTCTCTTTAAATTCTTAAATTTCTTTGATTTTCTTTGACGTCCAAAACCGTTGCATTATGGATACCAGCCAGTAGTTGGCGATGTTACTTTGTAATATATGTAATACAATTTCATGTATCTGCGTCTACGCGGAGATGATAACAGCTTCGATTTTGAAAACTTGCACTTTAAAACCTGTTTTCCAAAGTTTGCAGTCACTAAAAGGCTGTTTTCTTGAAAATGCCAAATGCCTCTTAAAAAAACCCACAAAACTCCTAAAAAGTTGACTGTGTTTAGTTGGAAAAGTTGTTCTGCGAACTTAGCTTCAGTCTTTTATGATCAACTAAAAGCACTATAAATTGTTTGAAAATAAAGTGTTTATTGATATTTATTCATATATACAGTACAGTTAGATGCACAAAATAATCTCTCAGTAATTCTTGACATAGTTGTTCCTGACCTCACAGGAGTTTGGAGCAATTTTACAAGGTGGCTAATTCATATGATTTTTTGCACTATGAAATGCGCAAAAATGTAATATCACTAGAAAAATGCAATACTGAAGTCCCACCCTTAACCCCGTCCCGTAACCTAACCTTGCTGGCACAAAAGCAAATAATAACTTCATAATAATAACTTCACAATAACTTCTTCTGTAAATACTACACTCGGTCCTTTTCAATCTCTCTTCTGCTCTCCTCTCCTGGCCAGCCTTTCAATTTTCCGCTGTTCGATTCATTCCACTAGTTTAAACACACGGCTAGCTGCTGGTCCTACCTGACATGCCCTTCTGTCTCTTAATAAAACCTGCTGGTGTGGTACAGGGGAGAATGGCCGGGTTTATTTACCTGTGATTGGCCTGCCTGCAGGCACAAAGAGCAGTGACATCTTGTTTGTGAGGTGTGAGGGCCAAACTAATTCATCTGTATCTGGCGATGCCACCCTGGACCTCGCTGTGAGATCTGAGCTGACCTGCTGGACTGAGGGACTTGAATATGAAGCAATTTGCAATGGATTCTGACCTGCCTTACATAGAAATGGCACAGGGTTTTATTTTCAGGTGCTTGGCTGCAGAAATGGAGAACACTGCGGATTACTTTCTAAGCCATGCTCCACCGTTACCATCACAATATGTACAATACGGGAAATGCTAAGAAATGGCAATCGGTTACAATGTAATTGCATGTTACAAAGATTGGAGATTAGAGGGATAGTTCACCAAAGACATGAAAATTCTGCCATCATTTACTCACTCTCTTGTCATTGCAAAACTGTATGACTTTCTTTCTTTCTGCAGTACACAAAAGAAGATATTTTGATGAAGGTGGGTAATCGTACAACACTGGATCCCCTTGACTTCCATTGTATGGACACAAAACCACTGAGACATTTCTCAAAATATCTTATTATGATCTCCACAGAAGTTATATACTAGGAGTGTAACAATACAACGATATGGATTGATGCATCGATTACATTTCTAACGATACGATGCATCGATGCCACACTTAAATATTGATATTAGGTACCTTTATTTGGACACTCTCCACTCATCATTCTTCAAGTAACGTCCGTCTAAGTGTATTTTTTGTTAGTTAAGTGTTTCCACTATATTCATTTTGCCATGGCGTGCCATCACAGGAAAAAATCCTCCCAACCACAGCTGCCTCTCGGTGACACACTGTTTCCCATTTATTCCTAATTTGTATCGCCAGTGTTGCTGTTTGATATATATATACTGTATTTGAAATACCAGATACTCCTAGCAACCCTGTCATCTCTAGGAATCCCAGGCACTCCTCTCTGCTGGTTCAAATCCTACCTATCCGGAAGATCGTTCAGGGTGTCATGGAGGGGCTCGCTGTGCACTGCTCACCACATGATCACTGGGGTCCCTCAGGGATCAGTGCTTGGACCGCTGCATGACATCCTTGTGACCCATCATACGGGCACACGGCTTCTCGGATCACTGTTATGCTGACGACACCACTGTAGCAGCTCACATTACAGCTTGCCTAGAAGACATCTCAGCTTGGATGAAAGAGCATCACCCCCAGCTGAACCCTGCCTTGAGATAACTACTCGTGTTTCCGGCACACCCCATGGTGAAACACAATCTCACCATCCAATTTGCTGGTCTTCTTGAAAGGCTGTCAAACCATTCCAGCTGGTTCAGATCGCAGCAGCACGCGTCGTCTTCCAACAGCCTAAAACTGCTCATGTGACCCCTTTTCATCTCCCTCCACTGGCTACCGGTTGAAGCCTGTATAAGTATCACTAATGCTTGCCAACAGGACTATCACTCAATCTGCAACGGCAAACTTTCACACCCTCCTACACCCCATCAAGAACCCTGTGTTCAGCAAACAAGCAATGTCTTTTATTGCCTTTTCAAAAGGGCAGTAAATCGCTTTCCAGCTCCTTCCCCACTCCTTCCTGGTAGAACATTCTTCCCAACTCGGTCCAGTCAACCACATCTCTCACAACATTAAAATAACTACTTAAAACCCATCTCTTCTGTGAACACTTGACAGACAAATGAAAATTTAAATAATCCAAAAAATAAATAACCCTCTGTCTTTCTCTTAACAGGAATTGGTCTGGCTTTTGTTGACCTAGTAACTTTGTATTAGCACCTACTGTTTTATTGCTCTTGTATGACACATCATACAAGAGTTGCCTTGGATAAAAGCGTCTGCTAAATGACTTGAAATGATTTACACGAAAGCAGCTTTTTAGGGCAATATGGTGAATTTTAATACAGAATGTTTCGAAAGTAGAAGCAAAACGGGTCTGAAGTCACAACACAAAAAACTCTGTGATGACGTCACAAATATAGTATCTTAAACAAATACATTTACCCAGCTACAACACTGTTGTTGTGAATGTCCCATTTGGGACAAAAAGTGTTCAATTTAACGTTCATTTTAAATCATTTGCATTTGTGAGTTATTACAAATGTAACCGCTCGTGTAGATTTGGCAAGTAATAAATAAAATATCGATAAATTGATAGAAAATAATTAAATCGAATCGTAGCTGCATCGCAGACATTTTCAAACTATCTGCAAATATTGCATCAATGACAGAGAAAATCGATGTAGTATCGTGATGAACTGCCTGATTTACACCCCCGTTACAGTATGTGCAGGTTTAGTCTGACACAAGAATGAATAAACGTTGACAGAATTTTCTTTTGTGGGTGAAGATGTGGGTGATGACTTTAACAGAATTCAAGATTTTTAAAAGAGAAAACCAAATTAATAGGAAACAAAACAGATGGACAACAACATTTGTATTTACATTTAGTCATTTAGTAGACTTAGCAGTCATTTACAAATGAGGTAAACAATGGAAGCAATGCCAACCACAAATGTGCACATGTCTGTATCTGACGTTATATCTGTAAGATGCTTCCATCAATCTTCTGTAAAACATGTTATGTTAGCTGTAAGTTTAACCGAGCTACCTCCAAAACCCCAAAGCAACAGAGCCATGATCAAATGTTTGCAGTGTGCTGTAAGTATCCCTCGGAGTTAGAGGACAATCTGAGGAACAGGGTTTCTGTGCCAGCCAGGTGCTGTTTCTCGGGTCTTATCTATCTGCACGCGGCGAGCAGCTGGCGAGTCTTTCACGAGTGGATTTAACGCTAACAGCGTAGTTTGCACACACTATCTTTTCTACTTTTTGGCGGGCGTGACGACCTTCACGCGCATCTCAAAACATTCACCCCATTACTGGATGGATGATTAAGAGGGCATGTAAAAGACTTCTAAAAGACACAAGCACAGGTGTAAAATGACATGCATTCATTCGGTTACAGGACCTACCGAACACTGTTAAAAAAAAAGGGGCATCAAAAGATTCTTCGAAGCCATAGACAAACCTTTTGGTTCCATAAAGAACCTATAACATCTGAAGAGCCTTTTTGTTTCACATATTGTTCTCTGTGGCGAAAAAAGGTTCTTCAGATAATAAAAAGTTAAGAAAGAGATGTTTCTTTAAAGAACTTTATACTTAAGGGTTCTTTGAGGACCCAAAAAAGGTTCTTCTATGGTGTTGCTGTCAAGATCCTTTGAAGCACTTTTATTTTTAAGAGTGTATATAATACTGTTATGCAATGTAAGTTGGACACACAGTCTTAGCCATGAAGTATTATTTATTAGAAACTCTCTCACAGTATTGGAGACAAAGATAGAGTTTGTCATTTCCTTATTTCATTTCTCTGTCTAGGGCTGAACTATTTAGAGTAGAAAAAAGTAAAAAAAGAAATAAATCGAAGGACTGTTGCATTATGCATTATATCTCTTATCCTTGAACAGTGCTATTGGGATCTGTGGTGTGGGGTTTTCTTTTTCATTTCTTTCCCAGATAAAATGGAAAAATGTAGAATCAGATTGGTACTGTATAATTTAATCCGAGCGATTATCCATATTGCAGATTTAATTATTCACAAGATATTGCACAGATGTTTCAGTTAACACAAGTGTGAAGTAAATATATCTCTATGCTTTAACAAAACTTGTACCTGTACCTGTACAGGTCTTTTCACAAGAAGCATTCACATCAAGGCAGTTTTCATTAACAAAGCCAACAGAATGCACTCATTTTAAATGAGAGTTGGAGACGTGAGCGAAGCAAACTTGCTATTCCTGCGTTGGTCTTGATGATGTCACAAAGTTGTGCAGAGATGCAAATAAGCAGTGATACATTGTGTTCAAACTTCCATCCAATGTCTAATACACATATGTAGTAACTAAATCGGAATGCATGCTAACCGCTCTGAGACTTGATGACCTCCAGAAATATAATCGCTGTCACTGCAAACGATCCCTTAGGTTTACTTTATATATATATATATATTGCAATCTATTCCTGTTGAAAACTGGTAAAATTCCAAAATCGTTTTCCCAGGGAGGTAAAAGTCTACCCCACGCTTCTATCAAAACCACAGCACGCACAGCGAGTGGAGCAGAGGGCAGCATTATTCAAGCTTGTCTGAGCTGCTGGTGTCACAAACCTCCTCAGTGACCAGTCAAAAGATTCATTAATGAGAGAAGTCACTGGGGTCCAGTTTGTTCTGACCTCTAAAATGAGTAACCGAGGCCAACAGATGAATGTTCCGTCGGCTTTATGTCTCCAGTCCTCATTCTGTCACACACAGGTCACCCCGTGTTGACATGGCAACTGGTCTGCTCATCTTTAATCTTTTCTTTCTGTTGTATCGGCAACATACGGATCTCTTGGCCTCAACTAATAGGCTCTTTAAAGATTCTTTAAAATGCTAGTCTCGGTTAAACGTAAATTTTTTTTGTTTTGTTGTGGCCATAACTCATTATTATTATCACCCTCAATATTTTTCACTGGGTTTTGTAAATATCAAACCAATAAAAAGTAGTTGTCCACTGTGACAACAAAGTATGTAATCATTTAAAAAGTTCAGTGAATTTGGACTATCGTTCAGAGGTTTAAGGTCACTTAAGACAGGCTCAGATTACAGGATTCTCGACCAGATTATACCCGATTTTTTCCCTCTCAAGAATCCTTGTAAAAATCGTATCTATGGCCTCGATCGGGTTTGATGTTTGTTCCAGACTATCACGTAATGTGAGGCATTTACATATCAATTCTTACTAGGGAGAATATGCGATATGTACATTTTGGCTGATAAAGATTACCGATAATCATTTAACACTGGAAGCCGATAATTGATATATTGGCCGATATGTAGTAGTTTAATATTAATATAACATTTTCCCAGACTGAAACAAAAGAAAAACAAGGTTACCATTCGCTCTCTTTTTCGCCTGAAAATCATGTACCATGCCTAATTTACACTAGCTAAAGATCCTTTAACTATTAAACTTTTCTGTAATCTTTATTTAATAAACTAATTATTGATTTTCTTCCAGAGAAACCCAGAAAAGGGTTATTAGCCACATGTCTAACTCGTGTCAAGATAGAAAGCATTCAGACACCAATCGGCTTAAAAAATATATTTTGTTCCTATAATTGACACGTTTTTAAATATCTACATATTTATCACTGTACCTACATTAATTTTTTTTGCTAATAACAGTCGTGAATGATCATGACAAAAGACAGCACTGTATTGGATTTTAACTGTGAGCAAAAAATTATTCATCATTTATCGGCCATAACCGATACCGATATGGCGCATCCCTCATTCTTACACATCCCGATCTGCTCAGAGAACAATAGGGGCCACCCCGATCATATCACATATGTCTGATATTTAAGACTTCAAATCGGGTGATGACGTTGGTACTTTTACAACAACCAATGAGAGACAAGACTGCAAGCTGACGGAGGGACTGACAAAACTTTAAAAATGTAAACCGCAACTGCTGCAGTGAGTTGAAATGTGGCAACAGAACAAATGCCTCTATAATGTGACCTTCAAGTTGTTGCTTCGCGATGTCGATTGTGTTCTGTATTTTACTTAGTGAACAGGAGCTGCTGGCTGCTACTTCTTGGTTTTTACTGCCATCTTCTGGTGATCTTCAACTTCTCTATCTAGTCATATTCTTGAATTAAGTCCTGTTTTAGTTAGAAACCAGAATAAGTGTTTTCTACCTTGAACACTTCTGACCCATTCTAGTATGTCCTTAAGTTCTTTTTACAAGCTGCTGCTTCCTCACACAACTTTTTTTAACTGCTACCAGATAAAGACATCAAGGGATGACCGCCAGTTGACATAATGCCATACTACCACAAGATGTCCCAATGTCAACTCAAATACACACATTGTTTACCTCAGCTTTCTGGTGAAATCACGCGGTTTGCCTGTTTTCGAGTAAGATAATCTTAATATTATCTTGCAGTGTGTGATGAGCAAGGAGTTTCGAATCTTTAAGGATGAACATGATTAAGCTTTAAAATAAGAGAATCTGTCAAGATTGTGAGTGCACAATCAGATTTTATAGTCAGTCAGGATTTTAAACTCGTTTGGTCCGAGGCAGACTTTACTCTTATTTGAGAATAATAATAAACTCATCAAAACTTTGTAAAAGCAAAAAATGCATAATGTGAATAAGTAAGCGCTTATATTTTAGCAATTTACAAAGCAGCAGATATTTCTCTTGCATTTTTTTCAGCCAGCTTAAGGTACAATCCTTGAGAGATGCTCTTTAAACAGCGGTTCCCATATATTCCTGGCTGTTATCGGCTATTCTCTCCAAGTCATGCATTTTAAAAAAAGGGTTTGTTTGCAATGAAAGAAATGAATATTCTGGCAAGTATATTTTCCTCCACATAAATGTTTTTACAAATTCAGAAAATGTATTCGAGACCATGAGTAACCCTGAACATGTGGAAGATTGTGTGATATCTTTGAAAAAAACTGAAAGAAATTATTTTGCTGAACTCCGCACACACAGTCGTGGTGAGATACTGATAACAAAACTTGTACATAATCAATATCACATATATATACGTATATGCTGAAGGTGTATGTAATCAACACAAATCCCTAGGTGGCTATATAAAAAAAATACAGAAAATAAAACAACATTATAAACGTTGCTTAAAATAACAGCTGTAACTAACGCCCAGCATGCAACTGTTTGTGTTTAGATGTGTAGAATAGACAAACAACTGATATAAATGTTTATCAGAAGAAAGTGAGCATGTTAAATGAAGTGGCAAAGTTACTGAAAAATATATCCATCATGATCTCCACCCATGAAAAGGAGAAGCTTGCATATGGTTCACGTTCCACACCAGCGAGTGAGTGAGTGAAAGAACAAGACAAACGGGCTTTATTATCAGATTTTAATTGTCATTACTGCACTAAGATTATTCTAGTAGTCATCTGTACACAGCCAGGGAAAATTAAGCAACAAGTCACCTGCAATATAAACAATGCTTATCAAATGCCATTATATAGCCGTGTGCGTGCTGAAGTGTAAAGTTATGCTCTTTCCAAACACAGAGGTGATGATGTTCATTGGTTCGGAGAAGCTCCTGTAGCTCATCTGCTCGACATGAAGGTCATGGGTTTAATCCACCAAGGTTGATGGGGGCTGATCCGGCATAAATCATTTTGAGCGCAAATCGACTCTGCAGCTCTCAGATATCCCAGTCTATCTGTATCTATGACTAACCAACCTGAAACACTGCTGTCATGTTTTTTTGCTTTAAAAATGTTTGCATGAATCTGCTTGTTTTATCTTTTCCGAGTTGTTTATTACAGGGTCTCTTAATAAAAATAAGGACTGATCAAATTTTTACTGTACCACTACTGTCAGGTTAAACTGAGTTCACTTTTCCAACATAACGTAATATATTTATTTTTCTTTTTTTTCTTTTTGTCCTTTCTGCCTTTCAAGTGCTCAAAAGAAATGGCTTTATTTTCAAATGTCAAGTTTGAATTGATCAAAAATATCAGGTACGCAATTTCTCTATCGCACATCTCAGTTCGATGCAGAACAGCATTGGGCAGCACCACAGTTTTACACCTTTTGCCAAAACCAACCCATAAATTATTTTCCCTGCGCATTATACGATAGGAGAAAGCATTTAAAGATAAAACAAACCCTTTTAAAAAGATTAAGAATACAGCAAAGAATCAAATTTTTTAAAGCCATCCCTTTTGGGACAGGGCCAATCCAATAGTCGTGATCAGGGCATCTGTTTAGTAGTCCCGCGAGCAGAATGGCTATTTTGCCATTTAATTATGAGTCCTACGGGAGTGAAGTGAGTGAAGAGAAAAATATATCGCCGTTTTCTAATGAGTCGGGCAATAGTGCCTATTGCATGGGTCGATTTTAACAGCAAATCGACCTACACCAAACAGCCCCCAAAGCTCAAACACAGACGTTATACTTAAAATGCTTATTCAGTATTCCCACTGGAACACACCGTGGGAGTCGGATCACGCCGGCTGGTGTCTATTTTTTATGATCAGTCTTCGATTCAAAGATGAGAGACGAGCCGCACATAAGATCACTGAAAGGTTGCGTTTGTGTCATTTTTGTGTCGCCAATGAATTTTGATGCTTGGATCACGTTATGGTAGATTTTTGTTGACCGTGGCTGTTTCCCAGCATGTTTGACCTGTGATATCCTTCTTCTTATTTGGCTAGTGACTGTTTTTGTACACAGATGGGTAACATAGCTAGCAGCCGTGATTATGCAGAACGAAGCTGAGAGCGAGTTTCTCTGTATAAAGAGTCCTGGCAGCAGTAAAGTTTCAAGATTTGTCATTATGTGGAGTTATAATGGAGGTTCAGTTTAATGAGATATTTAATGTCTACACTGACCTGCTGCATTTCTCCTAAATCAAGTTGGAGCCATCCACCAGTCTTTATCACTCTGGAAGAGGATGGAAAAACGAATAATGGTACTGCATGTGGTATAGCAAAAAAATATGTCCTAGTCGGGGGTGAAATGAGCTGTACAGAGACTTTAAATACAAATATATTCAAAAAAGAAAGCAACTTTTTAATATTAGTTATTATTACATTATTATTATTATTATAACAAAATATTAATATTTTGTTATCATACATATATTTATTTAAAATTGTATTAATACATTTTTGTTTGTTTGCTTGCCATTTGCACTAAATCTCCTGCTGTTTATCATCTCTGACCCTTGTAATATAGTTCACCCAAAAATGAGAATCCTGTCATCATTTAATCACCCTCATGTCATTTCAAACCTGTATGACTTTCTTTCTTCTGAAGAACACAAAAGAAGATATTTTGAAGAAAGTTGTTAACTTGCCCCTATTCACTCCAAACAATCGAAGTGAACGGGTACCACCTTTGTTCAGTTTCCAACATTATTCAAAATATCTTCTTTTGTGTTCGGCAGAAAATTGAAAGTCATACAGGTTTGAAATGACAAGAGGATGAGTAAATGATGACAGAACTTACATTTTTAGGTGAACTTTCCCTTAATAGGCATAGAGGTCACAGCAACATTTGCAACTCAACCCAAAGCAGATTTTGGAAAGATTCATTCCTGTTATCTGTCTTGGCACATATTAATTGGTCTTAATGTCAATTAAAAACAGTAAAAAATGCACATATTAACAAGTCTGTGTGCTGTTTTTAGGTGTTTTTAAAAACAAGAACGTGTCCTGTGTGAACAGATTCTCGACGGATCCTGTTGCCTGCTGTCGGTACCTGTGATTCAGGGAGATGTGTTGCTTGTAACAGCTGATGGTGGGCTGACTATAGACTTGCAAAAACAAAATGGCCTCTTATTTTACAAAATTTAGGTCATGGAGAATAATTCCTACATTTTAGGAACAGTTGTATTAAAAAAACAATAAAAAACTTAAATAATATGCCCGGTCTAGATTTTATCATTTCAAAGTATGAAGACATGAATCCTGCTATACATACTATTAAAAATAACAGCATAGTTAGTAGTTCATGTAGGATTTATATCTTTTGTACTAGTATAGCTCTGCGGTTTCAAAGTAACAGCTCAAGAAACACGGACAGGGTTTCCACACGTGATCACAGAAGGTCTCGGGTTTGTGTGTTGGGCACTTGAAATGCCCCGGGGTTGATGTGAGAGGAATGTGTTGGTGCTCATGCAGAAAAGCAGCCCAGAGGGTTCAGTCACGGGTCGGTGCATTCATGAGATGGCCAGGTATCTGGCCCTGTCCAAAACCAGCCGGGTCTCGATGTCAGATAAAACACATTGGCTTTTTTCCCCCTTTCCATATTTCCTGCAACAGTGGCGGTGACCTTATCTTCAAATGTAAATCACTTCCAAATTATGCATGCGTGTGCTGTAATGGCACATTGGGTAATAGAGCGGGGTCCAAAAATCCATAAGCACATTGATATATCGATTTTGGAAACATTAAATGTATTCTTTTGATAATTTTGCTTTGCCGCCCTTGAAGACCAGACAATGCTCTTTAAAGTTTTAAAACTCATGCTGGGGTGCTGTAAAATTATTCCTGTAAAAAAACGGTAATAGCTAGGGCGACAGAAACATGTAAAGTACAAATTATTTCGGTAAAGTGAAATAACAAATTTTATCATGTTGTTTTAAACCCAACTTTGTTCCTAATTTATATAAAAAACAGTTTTTACCTAATTAAAAAAAATTGGTGAAAATTCAATAAAATTATAATTTTTTATACATATGTTGGATGCAGTAGAATTTTGATTGTTTTCCTTCAAATGGTTAAACGGATTAAATAATTTGTATAAAAAGATCTTGAACTGTGAACATCTTTATTAGTGGTTTCAGACTTTTGGACTCCACTGTATAGATACTATATATTATATTCTTCTGATCTGTTAATTTTGGACTAACACTATAACTGGTGAAAGACCGCACATTTTCAAAATTTAAACATGTACAAGTTTAGATTTAGACTAAATAAAAGGCATCTACAATAAAACAAAAATAGCATTGCAAAATTACAAATCGAGTCGTATTCAACTAAGATGTTCCTTTAACCTCGAAATGAAGTCCTCTTTGCTGATGATCCATAAAAAACCTAAACATCCCTCCTGCTTCCTTGAATGCTAAACAATAAACTCCCAGTCCTCCCACTGCCACTATAATAAAGAAGTCGAGTGTGTTTACAGATTACCGGTCCATTCAAGTGAATCAGGGAGGAGAGTGTTTGCCGTGATGAGACTGATAAATCGGTGTGTGTGTGTTTAAAAGTGGGACAAAGGAATGAGGAATCACAGCACAAAAGATGTCTGGAGGATATAGGAGTGGAGCAGGAGGTGGGGCTTGTTACCGTGGTGACTCGGACCGTCTGCACCCTAATCAGACCAGTGTGTAAGCATGGCAGTGCGGCAATTCTTGCAGCCCTTGCGCTGGCACACACACTGCCCCTCAGCGTATGCGTACCTTTCTCCCCGCCATCCGTTTCTCCCCCGAGATGTAATTAACAAAGAAATTACAGTGAAACACATTGCCAACGGGTCTCTCTCCATCTCCAGCGCCGATAAAACACTTAATCACTTTTTCCATTAAGAGAAGGAGAGAAAAGCAGGGACAGTGCCTAGGTGTGCGACATTTGTCCCCCAAAACGAAGCGACAATTAGATGCGCATTAACTGTATTGTAAACTGAAGTGTGCTGCATGCTCAGGTGGCACCTCGCTCCATCTTCAACATGAACTCTCTGAAGTCCTCATTAGACTTTATTAAAATGCATTTCTAATTTAGCGAAACCCATTCCACTAATGCATTTCAATGACAAGGAAGATTTGGAAAGATAAAGGGATGAATGGGATACTGGCACAAGCTTGTCTGGGTGGAAAGTAATGCATATCAAAGGAAAATCAAGCTGTGTGTTAAACAGGGACGTCATGCACCTATTTATTTATTTATAATTAGATTTTAGGGTACACTAGTGGCAGTTCTGGCTCACTATTAACAACTCCTTGGCCACTTTTTTTTTAGATGGTGTGTCAAGATAAAATTAGTTTCCGCAGCATGTCTTGAGTTGAGACCTGCGCAGTTTGCTCCATTCCAAGCACTTCTGAACACAGAAACAAACCCAACTTATTTTATTAACCAGATATCTGACTTCACATCAATATCCAAATATAGACCATTCTGTAAAATGGAAACAACTCTGGTGGAGAAAGACTTTCTGTTTCAGGGTTTTAAACCGGGAACAAAAATATGACTTTTTAAGACATACCGTATACACATATGCATACAAACATATTTACTGTATACAAAAAATGGAAACAGGAAAACTATGCATAGTAAACTAATTGATGAAAAACCTGGAAGTTTGGAATTTCTAAATAAAATTCAAGGATGTATGTTGGAAAGGACAATACTTTCCACATCACATGGACGGTTCATTCACTGTAAAAAATATTAGTTGTTTTTGTTGGTTCAACTTAAAACAATAAGTCACCTGGTTGCCTTTAAATTTTAAGTTATTACAACTTCAAAATATTAGTTTACTCAATGAATTTCTCGTTGAGTTGACTAAACTCGCTGAGTTAACTAATATTTTTAAGTTCAATTAACTCAATTAAGGTACGTATTTAAGGTAAACAGGTACACATTTTTTTTTAAGTTGAACCAACAAAACAACAAATAAGTTGTACAGTGTTCAGATGGTACTGTATATGAGGCGGTGTGGTGAAAATGGATGACCTTTTCCTAGCTTTCGCATTATCAAAGCACAGTACAAATCGACATGTCTCCAGCATAAAGTCATGCTATAGGCAGATGGAATCTAGCGCTGTGATAATAAGTGAAATTCAGAAAAAACATAAAAATAATGAACCATACATGTAATAAATACAAAAAAGTAAAAAGCCACCATAAAAAAAATTAAGATGAGGTTTAAAAGTGCTAAACTATTTAATTTGCCTTATCTCATTCAGTAAAGCATTCCATAATTTTGGAGCTATCAAAGAGAAAGCCCTGTGGGTAGTGTTAGATGGCATTGGTCCTCAAACATATTCATCAGCGGGGGCTGGGGGTGGGTGTTTGGGATGTTGTTGTATGTAACATGTGCATTGCGTTACATGCATACGTGTCCGACTCGCTAATGCCAGTCGGACCCTAATCGCGGCCGTAGTTGGGACGGCCGTTCTGGACTTTGACAGAATGTCCTACTGGTCAGTCCGCCTCTCCCCATCGATATCAACCGGGTTGATAGTTATAAGACCAGTTTCAACCCTAAAACTAACAGGGAGCCAATGCAAAGACTCAAAAATAGGCTTGATATGTTCTCGTAGCCTAAACCTGCAATTTGTTTAGGGTAGCTTTAGAGACCCCAGCCAACAAATTACAATAGTCGATACAGGAAAACACAGAGATGTTAAACAACCTCTCAGTGACAGAGAACGTCAACATTGGCCGTAATCTAGTGATATTTCTAAGAAAACAAAAACACCCTAATTTCTGAGTTTAGTTTGAAACTCTGTGATAGAGCCGTCGACAGTTATGTTGAGCCACTCAGCCTTACGTAATTGATGGGGAGAACCAATGAGGATAATCTTAGTCTTATTACTGTTTAAACAGAGATAATGTTGCGACATCGGTTCTTTTATCGTAGAAATACGTTTAGAAAACAGGCACACAATCTAATGTATAGAAATCTGAGTATCATCTGCGCAGAAATACAATTTTAGACCAAGAGAGACTTCGAAAGCTGACCAAGTGGAAAGATGTTGATGTTAAAAAGTAAGCGTCCCAAAATTGATCCCTGAGGGCTATGGCTATGTGATAGAATGTACGCTTAAACATCAGAAGACGACTGATCTCCAGAGGGACTAACGGCAGGGTGGATTTCTTCCCCTGCACACAATGAGATTTGCTTTTCTACCCAGGATGAGCAAACCCTGCCCTCTGGTAAGAGCCGATCCTTGACCATGTCCAAACCGAGCGTCAAGAACAAAAATGTCTAAGCCGTGCCTGAGAGAACGGAGTGATGTTTACTAAGTAGCTTTGCTTTCCTCTATTTCCTCCTCTATTTATGCCTCTTTGCTTCCAATCCTTCACTGTAGATAGAGCATCACTTCATCTCCATTTCGGGAGTTTTTAATATGGAGTGACTCTTGGGTACAAAGAATCAGTGACATCAATTATTGTCAGGGTGAAATTTCTAATGAATGGGCTTCTCCTAACAAATGTAAAGTGGAAAAATGTCAAGCGACAAACAGTGAAGGCAGCCAGGAGGAACATCTTCTAATGCTTCTGCTAGGCTGCTGATATCCAGCTTTCCTGAGAGATAAGCTATGACATGTCATTGCATTAGTGTAGCATGATGATTAAAAAATAAGTTTCAGTGCAAAATTTTGATGCTGGTATAACGTCACCCCCGACTTATTTCAGGTGTGTTGTGTACCGCATCAAGAGGGAAATTGCTATAAATTCAAAGTTGTGGTTTTATGAACCGCTTCCAAGCCTGCATCAATTCTTGTTGAACAGAAAAACCGGGATGGCAAAGATGAATTCTGGCTTGGAATTCATCTTTGCCATCTGAGTGAGCTTATGCTATCAATCAACTGCGCTTGAACCCAATGGCTGGTTTTTCCAGCAAATGTCGCGGGCATGTCTTAAACTCCCTTGACGAATGCACCATTTTTCGTTTTGATCCAATAGGATACCATCATCTCACCATCATCTCTGCGCGGGAGCTTTCGTCACCACATTTGCCAGAAAAACAAGCCTCAGGTTCATGTGCAGCTGATGGGTTACGGAAGCTAGACATCAACATTAATAGCGCTGTCAATATGGATATATCTCTTAAACAAACGCATTGATTCGCTTAAGACCGAGGATCCGTGTCTTTGATTGACGGATACTCTATTTGGAGCTTCAAAAAATCAACGGCCATTTACTCCAATTCTACCGCTTGGAAGTAAAATGATACGTGGTTGTAAAACTCCGAATGCATAATGCTTCAAGAAAAAAAACCTGTTCAGCTATGATGCGTTGAGGGTGAGTAAAGCATGGGGAATTTTTGATTTGCCGGTGAATTAGCCCTTTAAAGAGCAGTTACCACAAACTCCTTGCTGGAGCATGATTTAAAAGAACAATATTTACAACAAGATACAAGCCGTCCAGACACACAAAAGAGGAAAATAGTGTGTTGTTAAACAATGTGTGTGAACTAGTGAAAATACTCCTGAAATAAATTATTATTATTGTTGTTAATATGATATATTATTTATTATATTATTATTATTATACAGAAGTATTCAAATAATATGTAAAATTAATTATTTAATTACTTAGTTTTTAAATTAAGTAGTTACAAAAATCAAGACTAGTATTAATAGCTACTTTACTAAATATATTATTAATGTTTAATACTCGTTTTGTGAGCAATCCTGTTCTAGCAGAGATAATAATACGTTTTATTTTATAAATAAATAATCCTCTGCATGGTTTATTCAAAGTAAACATGTCAAACGAATATACCCATTAATCGCACACAGTCATACCATGTGTAGCGTACTGTATGTAGACTGTCAGAAAACATGGTCAAACATGCACCAAAGCTATCATTAGGGCGGCACCGTTTCAAAAAGTACCCTTTTGGATCTAAAAAGTGCATATTAGTACCTATGTTGTACATTCAGGTACCAAATGTATATACATATTTGTACCTAAAGCTTTCCCAGTGACCGGAATGTTTTAGATTTTTTTTCTGACAATGTACCTGTACCTTTAAGTTGAATCACAGGCATAACTACATGCATTTATGCATTACGCCTCCCGCATCACTTTCTAACCACTTATATTCTATACGTAGCATTAAGCGTATAAAAATGCTAGTAAAAAGCATAAAAACACGAGCTTCTTCCACCCAAACAGTTCCACTTCTTCTGAAGTCAGTTTTTTATTTCCACTCCACTCTGGGTTTCTTTATTGTCTTTGCCGATCTTCATCAAAGCAGCTAATGAGTTCCATTGGAGCTCATTTGAAGAGGTGATTAGATTACGGTAATAAATTATGTGTGTACTCGGCAGGATATTATCCTCCAATGGCAGCTCTGGATGGAGCAACACTACCAAGCTCTAAGAATGTCGTCTTCATTTCACCGGCCTACTCTCTTCTGCTTGCCCTTTCTCTCTCTCCCTTGTTCTTTTACAAGTATGTAATTTCCCTTTCTGCCTTCCACCTCTAATGTTCTTGAGAAGAATGAAACATCATTTCATTTTTAAAAGCACATCTTGTTCAGACTTTCTTGGAGAACGCTCACAACTCAATTATGGGTATAAATGATTCAATTCGGTTCATCTGAAATATATACAATACAGGAATGTTTATAGCACAAAAGTCCTTTTCCTTACCACTTTCGCATTCAGCTTGTTACTGAGTCTCAATGGCACAATCTAAAAAACAATATGCAGTACCAGTGCTTGGGTCCTTAATATTCAAGAAATGTAAAAAAAGTGTTCATTATTACTTATATAATGTTAGGGGGCCCAAAAACTGAGTACAATGCAAATTGTTTGGGATAACCAGGCAACTAAGGAATGGATGATAGCGCCGTGCGTCTCATTATAATACCAAACCAGGTCTTCCATGACCTTCTCTCATTCACCAGCATTATCTTATCACTGTGGTTAAGTTAATCTGATGCCCTTGACAGAAGCAGCTGGGTGGTGTATGCAACCGCTGTGGCCCGACACAGTTTGAGTCCGTTCGACAGCTAGAAAAGCCCGGCTGAGCGGTGAGGCGCGGTGTTACACAGCACACTTCCTCTTTCCTGCCCATTACTCACCCTTCATTCCCTCGCCTGCTGCCCATGGTCTTGAATACTGTATGTTCTCTGTGTAATATTCATTACAGCACAACTACAAAAAATATTTTGTGCTATTCGCTAGCTTTTTGCAATGGCATTTTTTTGCAACCACTGCTATATGAAATAATTCACACTGGTGATGTAACTAATGTGCATCATGTACGTCTTACAGGATACAATGTGAACGCAGTTGTGTACCATACTTTTCTACATCCCATTACTCAAATCAAATAACAGAACATCGTCTCACAGAGAAAAAGAGATGACAGCGGCAAACTTATATAGGCCATTCAACAGAAATTTGTGCAAACTGCTGTCCAATGTAAATTTTGTTAAAAAGCATTTGAGTATTCAAATCTTAGTTGTTTACTAAGATCCTTCGATCATCTTTCCAAACCCACTATAATATTGATCATATCAGTAAAGTTAATATATATAAAATCATTGATTGGGTACTTTCAATAGGGAGATGGATGACCCGAACCCAAACCCCTAAATTCCAATTGGTGAAAATTACATATATTTTTTAGCATTTTTCCATTGTTGTTTTTAAAAACTTATTTTTGATTTAAGTTAAAAAAGTTTTTATTTTTAAACGATTAAACTTTGTATAAAAAAAGGTGTTCCGGACTTTCATGTCACTACTGAAACAGTGTACGTTTTAGTCTATTGACTGGATTTTAGCCACACTCCTATATTTTTGATCAAGAAGATTTGCTGTGTCCTTCTCTTATAAGCTACACGGTGAGTAGATCAGTCCTATCATTTTGAACTAAATGTGTTCAAAAGTCTGAAAATCTGTGTGTAAGTGTGGACATTTTTTAAATGACAAAAATATAATTAAAAGTACATTTAAACTAAATCTTATTATATCATATTATATTATATTATATATCGATGGTTACACAATCTGGGGAGAGTAAGAATGTTCCCTAACTTTCAGAAATTAAAATTATGAAAATTAACTGCACAATCACTAGAAACGTTAACCTTTGATATTATACTGTTGTATAATATTATTGCACACATAAACAATTGCGGGGAAACAACAATTTTTTTCAAGATGTTCCCAACTCTTTTGCACCAATTCAGTAGAATGTCTAATATAAAATGAGTAACATTACAAAATATTGTCAAAACAAGTACGTTTTCTAACATTTTCGAATTATGTATTTTTTACACTGACTGCCAGGAATAAACTGTCAAATAATATTTTCATGTAAAATTACATTCCTGTTGCGATTTTCTGCAATTTTACGTTTAACTGTAAGAATTTTCCTGTTAAAAAAACTGAAATTTTACGGCAGCTGGGATCGCAGTGTACAGAATCTGCTGAATGTAACCATTTTCAAATTTTTCCATATCTCTTTGCTTTAAGTCTCCTCAACCGGAAACTGCCGCGGGTTCAGACAGTGAAACTCGGAAGTCACGCATGCATACAGCCCATTCTGCAAACAAACACCTTTCAAAACCAAATTATAACTACGGTGGTAAGTCTAATACCCCAGTCTACAAAGTAATGCAGATACAAGTTGGCACAGAATGTGGGAGGGAATCAGATTTTCTGGTTGATTTGATGCCCTTTGTGTGATGAAATGAGAGAACAACACCATAATGAGAGCAGACTGACAGATTCTTTGAGGAAATTAAGCACAGACTGACAGAAGTCCCAGGTGAAAAGGAAACAGGAGAAGTGGCAAAATGCTGCTGGTTGGAAACTGATTATCTCGTGGAGAGGGTGCTTGTTTGTGAATCTGTTTGTCTCTATGATGCCGCTTGTAATGTGACCTTACAGGCAATTTGGCTCTAATGTGCTTCTGTATATGATTCAATAAGTGTTAGAACTGACAATATGAATCAAATTACTGTCGTTATACCATTAGGAACTCATGCGTTCATCTTCCAGCCTCCATTCATTAGCCTGTAGCTTTGTCAGACATTTATATACATCTAATCACCCTTTTCATTGCCTTTGAATGCAGGTCTGTTTTTCATCATGACAGTCCCTTTCCAAAGTCCTAATGACCCCCAAATCCTTTAAAAGACACGATTATAACTTAGATTAAGGGTTCAATGGAGCATCATTAGGTCCTCACATGAATCAAGAGCATTCGCTGAATGCATCATTGCGATGCATCATCAACTTCCTGCATGATCATTAGAAAACACATGAAAAAACCCCACACACAACAAATAAAAACCACAAACACAAACAGAGTAACGGCACATGGAGGAATGTCATTTTAGATAAGGATTTTATTCAAACTAACAACTTACAGTACACTAACAGTCTCTTTGGGCCCACCTGAGGTTAGGTGCCATGCTGAAGGGCACAATTGTAATAGTTTACAGATCAGCCCTTGTGGGGTTTGAACTGGGGCTGCGCAATTAATCAAAAGAAAATGGAAATCATGATATGGCCTTTATTATTAAACCATAAAGGGCTGCGGTTTAATTAAATCATGTTGTGTTTTTCAGAGAGAAGAGGCTGTAATCTGTTCTGTTTGCATTCTCAGTGCGATTGAGGGATTTTCAGTGACCTCACAGCGGGTCCGTTCAAATGCGCATCACGTATTGCTTATAATGAGCAACAATTACAATCAAAAAGTCAAACACATGAAACTTACAAGTTTTTAAGGCAAAAAAAGAAGGCTTACGTTGAATACATTATGAAAATAATTTACTAGAAATATATTGATTTCCTATAACCTTCAGGTCAATTATTAAAAAAATAGTATGTTTCAATAATATTTAACTTGCACAGGTGGACTTTCGTCACCCTGTGATGTCATACAAAATCTGACAGGAAGTGTTTTGGATAGAGATGCACCAATATCGGCCAATAATCAGTACAATGAATTTGTGCTCTGTTTATAGAAAAGGTTAAGAAACATCACCAGTTTGATGTTTCATATCATTAGTCATTATATGAATAGATACCATTAAGAAAGTTAAGAAATATTAATTTAATCTTCGGAATTTATTTAATATAACCACCAAACCATCAGTAATAGCATCGGCAGATATCACTCTGAATAATTGGCTGATGGTACCGGTGGAGAAATGTATTATCGGTGCATCTCTGTTTATGGACATTTTATACTCTAAGATTCAGAGGATGTTTAATTTTTGTAGTACAATGACTTCTTGTTCTTGTACTACAAACGTTTTAGATCATTCTGGATCATGTTATCATTGCTTTTAAAAGGGCCATTAACTTTGCTACATTACTATAACATCAACTCTTGCAAGGACTATTCTGGTCTGCTAACATATCAAATGTGACCCTTTTTCCAAAATGGAGATTTATAGATCATCTGAGCTGAATAAAGCTGAATATCTAAGATTTTCCTTGATGTATGGTTTATTAGGATAGGACAATATTTTCCAAACTATTTGCAAATGTCAATCTGAGGGTTTAAAAAACGATAAACTGAGAAAATCACCTGTGAAGTTGATAATCAGAGGCGCTGTAGCAGGCAAGAAGAAAGAGGTTTGTTTTAACACTCTATTGACTTACGGAGAGTAGATGAACCTGAAACTGAAATTCTAAGCTTTACATAGCTTTCCAAACTTGTGTGTGTAATTCCCAAAGAGCCGGCTGCAGTGTGTAAAGTTTGTAGGCGTGTTTACGGCCATTTTTGTTGAGCGATTTTGCTTCATCCACTCAAAAATAAAGTTTTGATATACTGTATGAACAGAAGAAATTTACAAAATATCTTCATGGAACATGATCTTTATATCCTAATGATTTTTGGCATAAAAGCTCGATAATTTTGACCAATCCGAACACAACCCTGCTACTTATGACTGGTTTTGTGGTCCGGTGTCACAAATGCATTCTCTGCAAAGCTGCTTTGAAAAAATTTGCGTTGTAAAAAGTACTTTACGATAAATATGTATGGAATTGAATTTTGCCACATTCTGCTCAATATAACAGATGCTGTTCCGATGCAAACGTACAACTTGTTATTTTAGCTTTTATTAAATAGCCACAACACTGTTTCTCATACTGCAATTGAAATAGTTTTTTTACAGTACTGTAGCTCTAATTTAAACCTCCAACCTGGTTCCTATAACCCAGTTCTTCTAGCTCTACCCTAACCCACCCGCTGACTACAGATGTGGAGCATTAAGAATTCAGAGGTAGATATTAATAAGACCTCCTGATGAGACCGCTGTGGTGAGTTCCTCAACTGAACAGCACGCTGCTCATCTAATCAATGCAAGGACAGGCTCCGGCGATGAGAGGGTGAAAGAAAAACATCTCAGGGCAAGGTCGGCGTGTTCCTGCCCGGTAGAAAGCCTGGTACGCTGGGTTGGTAAACCACCTCTGGAGAAACTGCTGGATATGTTAGCGCTGACCCTTCACTACTGCTCCCCGAGGGACTGGCTCTCCCGTCCAAAGCACAGCACGGACCGGCCACCGCTAAATATTCATTTATCTCCCTGCCTGTCTCTTCAGATACCAATCAATTTCTGAAATTGCGCAAGATATTTATTTGCCCCACAGTCTTGCCCACTCATACACACACACATTATTCGTTCTTTCTCTTCTGCTCTCGTTCTCCTTTAGTGCGGATAAAACTGCTCTTACTGCTCGGACTGCTACCCACTGAATGATCCCAAATGGTTATTTAACAAAAGCAGGGGGCAGAGAAGTCCAGGGGAAGATCGATACTCTGGGATAGCGAGTTTTCCTATTTTAAAGGCAAACCACTTCTCAGCCTCCCGGGGGTCCGATCCAACACGTTTAGAAGGACAGGAGATCATATTTAGCAATCTCCAAAACAAGCAAAGCATTAACTGTATGTTCTTATGATTCAGCGTCTACACCTCCATTAATAAAGCCAAGAGCACCAACAGTGTTGTGTGTTTGTAGTGTTCAATGGAGATAATTAATCATACCACGGACAAACAAAGCCGAGACTCACACAACAACAAACCCATAGACAATTTAAACAAATTAGAGGAGAATGTCTTTGGACACTGTAAAGAAATAAAATGAGGAGCGCTGCACTGCCGTATTTCTCTCAAACTCCCCTGAGGAAAATCACCAATTACAGAGAACAAAATGCAGCAATAGCAGACAAATCTCGAAGACCCAGCAACCCCCTCAGGTATTAACATAAAAAACTGTATAGCAGGAAGTGCTTCAGTAACAATGCATTATAAATAAGCTGTTTTCAGTTATGGACTTTTTTGAGTTCTTTTAAAAGAGGGAAGCAGTTTTGTTATTTGTTATAAAAGGCACAGTATGCTCTTGTTTTGCGTTGTTAATATTCACAACGTTGCAATTTTGGATCAATTGGTTCTTAAAGTTCTGATAAAAATCCTTGGGAATTTGTTTACTGTTAAAAGTCCATTGTGTCATTTTTTGGACGATCTTTTGACAGAAATGCAATATGTGACCCTGGACAAAAAAAAACAGTCTTATGGGTCAATTTTTCGAAATTGAGATTTCTAAATAATCTGAAAGCTGAAAAATAAAGCGTTCTACCGATGTATGGGTTGTTACTCTATGTCAATAAATGGCTGAGACACAACTGTTTAAAACTCTGGAATCTGAGAGCGCGAAAAAAATCTAAATATTGAGAAAATGGCCTTTCGAAGTTGTGGGTCAGAGGTACTGTAGCAGGCCAATCACTCACAAAAAATCAAGTTTTTATATATTTAGTATAGGAAATTTACAAAAAACCTTCATGAAACATGATCTTTACTTAATATCCTATTGATTTTGGGCATAAAAGAAAAATCTATAATTTTGACCCATACAATGTATTTTTGTCTTTTACCTAAAATATTACCATGCTACTTAACACTTGTTTTGTGATCCGGTGTCACATATAATATGCACAACTATGTCTTCAGATGTGTAAAAGCCCTTTCATAATGAAGCCTTATGTTTTTATTACCTTAGAATGAGATATTTCTTTATACATACACAAATGGTCCCCTAACATGAAATTCACCATGTTGTTTCTACAGTAGCCCATGTTGGACTATTTGTGAGATTTATATGTGCGATGAGCTCTAACGTCCCCGAAGAAAGAAGTAGTTGCTTTTATTAACTTGTTAGGAACCGCCATTTTTAAGACACAATAACGCTTAAAAAAAAATGATAAGTGGTTTATAATGGATGTGTCTTATGTCATAGAATAAAACGTGAAAATATTTAGAGGTTTTGTTTACCACAGACATTTTTTCGGAAGATTTACATAAAAAAACAAAAGATTTTGGAGAGATGGAACCTGAAGTCCTTAAATGTTAACTCGCTTCCTGGTTTTGCATAGTAAAATACGTCCAAGCCTCCAAATTGTGTGAGGAAATTGTGTTCTCGTCATACCCCAAATATACATGGAGATGGTGGTCTAGTGGGTTAAACCACTGTACTGGTAAATCAAAAGGTTGCTGGTTCAATCCCAGCAGCCACCACCAGTGTGTCCTTGAGAAAGACACTTTACTCCATGTTGCTCCAGGGGGATTGTCCCTGTAATAAGTGCACTGTAAGTCGCTTTGGATAAAAGCGTCTGCCAAATGACTAAATGTAAATGTATACAGTAAGTGAAGAAAAGAACTTCCTGAAATGTATTCGTTTCTCTTGTAAGCTTCAAGTTGTATATATAAACCATCAACATTCAGAGATTTGTCTTTCTGTATCAATATGGTTGCTATTTTGGGAATTTGACCAAGATCAACCACGGTTTCACACTGCAGACAATGACAGATTTGTATGTAATGGCAATATACAGTGATTTTCTGCCACATCTACAGTAGTTGCAATAGTGATGATGTGCTTGGTGTCAGCACAAAGTACATTCTACAATGGGCAGCACACTTGATGTATGAAGAGGTGACAGAATGCTGGATGTTTGTCCTGAGGTTTATGGGAAAGAAACTCAACAGACGGTGATATATTCCTTATTTTATTTCACACCGCATAGTGTAGGGTGGGATATGGAATTGGTAGATGCGAGTGCCTGTCACATGCAGTTCTGTGAGCATTTGGTGACAGTAGATAAGTTTTTATCGGAATGCTATTTCTACCCACTATGACATGTGATGTGTGTGACGTTGCATACAGCAAATGTGTCACATTCTGAACGACAAAGGAATCTTTTAGATGTGGGAACACATCTCTAGAAATCCATTGCATTTGGATTTGAAGCCACATACATATGTGTTTACGAACGTGATTTGAATTGAAATCCTACAAAAAAAAACTGTTCATGTTTTAAGGTTTAGCTTTTTCAGAGGAAAAGAAGAATATAAACTGAAGGTACACCAAGCTGAGCATTATAGAGAAACGCAATTTTAACACCAATTACTTTTTGTAAACATGCATGCAAACTACAGCATGAGGTCAAGACATGCAGAAAGGTTATGTTTAAAATCTATGGTTTTCAAATTCCTTTTTTTTCAGACAGACTCTCAAATCCGATCCGTTGGTTCAGACAGCGTATTCAATATATATGAAGTGTCTACTGTACATCAGCTGCCCGTGCAATGATAGGCATTAGTACTTTCTCAGACAAGCACTGAGACTAGCTGTCAGTCTGGATAAAGAAGGTGGGAAAGTGCTCATGTCTATCATGAAATCTCGCAGAACTTATGAGAGAGAAGACAAGCCACAGCCTCTTCACTACATACTGAATGTCACATAGTTTCATAAATGAGAATTCAGATGAATCAGTGTATTGACGATATTTATCACATCAAACCTAACATAACCTGAAATAATATTTAGATCTGAAATGCAGAACTTACAATGTTATGTTTAAATGCATATTTCCCAGAAAACTATTTTAATTGCATTTCAAATCACATATCATATTTGGATTTGGTTTGTAAAGATATACGTGTACGTTTTTTGCCATTCAGCCATAAGCTAAACTGACCGGTAACACTATATAGTATAGGGAGCAATTCTCACTATTAACTAGTTGTCATTTTAGCATGCCTATTATTGGCATATTGGTATTCTGTATGACCATATTCTGCATCCCTTATCCCAGGGGTTTTCAAACTGTGGGTCGCACAGTGACATGAGGTGTGTCATGGAAAGACACTTGGCTTTTGAATGACACACAAAAAAACAGTTAGTCTAGTTAATGCCTTGCAATAACAATAGCTTTGATATTTTGCCATTAGATAGTTTGGTATTGCAGTTTAAATTTCATTTATTCTATTTAGGGAACATAAAACTCTTCTACTTATAGAGGATTAATTTGTATATTCTCCTCATTTTTCCATAAAAAAATATTTTGGTGGGTCTCAAGGTAGATTATACTTGTCTAGGTGGGTCCTGGAATGAAAAAGTTTGGGAATCGCTGCCTTATCCTACCCAATACCTAAACCTTACAACTACTTAGGTTATGATAAGCAACAAATTAAGAGTTTATTGCGAGAAAGGTCGTAGCGAATGGTTTGTTAATAGCGATTATTGCCCCCTACACTGAAGTGTGACCAATTGACCTAAATAATAACTCATACACTAAATAATTGATATATAAATATAATACATTTCAATAAAATATGTACAAAGATATAATAAATTAATCAAATGATACTTTTACTTACAATAAAAAAATACATTTCTTAAATTTCAAATGGACAAAAACTAAGCTGTAATGGATAGACACATTAACAGTGTCACACCATGTCTACACCGGACGCGACAGGAGCGATGTGACATGACAACCTGCATGCTCTAAATGGGTTTGTCGCGTCTCGCCGCGCCACATCCAGTGTGGACAATATTTGAAATTATAATGGGTTCTAATGCGTTTCCAATGTCTTTTGTCATGTCGCCTAGCGCCTGTCGCGTCCGGTGTAGACACGGTGTAATGAGATGTTTTATACGTGTTCATCATTCATCATAAAAACCCATCTTTGAAAGAGTCTGCAGATGTCTTTTTACTATTTTTCTGTTTTACAAAAGATTTTTTGTAGTGAAAAGGTTTCGATAACTTAAGCTTTAAGCTCAAAGCTATAATGCATCATTAAAGTAATTTTAATGTATTAATTATGCGTTGTAATGCACCTTATAATGCAACTTATGTCTTATGAATAATTGTGACTAGAGTAACATTATAACACTTATAATTAATTTTTACACTTTGCATTTTTAATTTGGTAAAAACACACATTTTGAACAAATATAATGCATCGTACCATTTAATAACTCTTCATAATGCTTTATGCATAAAGGCTTCAAAGTGCAAAGAAACCTAAGCGCTTTTTTTGCCCTCCGGGTTTACAATCCTCATGTAGCCAACATCAAAAGATGTGACGTGGTGATGTACGTCGATGTCTCATTATTATTCATGAGACTCTGCTTTCTTGACCAATGAGAAGATGTTTCTCCTAATTATTCATGACAGCACCTTGTGATTGGAACGCCCGTCTTCTATGGCGGAACCTTGGCCGGTTTTTACCGGCTCTTCTTCTCACAACCTATTTCATTAGCATATTTCAAAACAGACAGTGAGGTAGAATGAAGCTGAAAGGGGATCTGGTTTCTTTAGAATACAAAAAATAATTTCTAATTCTTATAAAAACCTAATAATACGGGATCCAAAAAATGGTTCTTCCGTGGCATTGCTGTAAAGAACCCTTTATAGCAACTTCATTTTTAGAGTGTTATACATTTTTTAACAACAGATTTGTACATTTTCTTTACATTTGGTACATTATCACACTTGTCCCTCACATCCCTTCCTTAACTTGAGTAAAATAATTGCTTTGGTGACTAAGTGGTTCAAACATTTAAAGGTGTAATGAACTGACCTTGTTTATTGTTTATACTGTTGTATGATGTCTAGTTATGACGTTTGCGGGATTTTTACATTCAAATACATCAAAATCAATAAGTAATAGGCTATTTTCCACAGGGGTTTTGAGGTCAGCTCTACAAACGCTCGGTTTTAATGGGCGTGCCACATTTAAGACTTTACAAGTAAACGCCCACTGCTTTGATTGGATAGCGACTTAAAGTTAGGTTACACATTAGCACCATTCACAGTTTTCGCATGGCATTAGTTTTATCTGGAGACCTCCTGTGATTTATAAATGACCTTTCCACATCAGTATTTCATGTGATGCATTAATATTTTTCTATAGAGGTGGTCTTCAACCTATCAATGACGTCATAGACAGGTGCATTCCAGAACCTGGCCTTCACTGGGCCTGGTGTCAATAACCGATGTTTTCAGTTCTGACACTTACATCATGTTCGCGTGAATACGATTCCCTCTTATATAACAAAAGCTCTGGTTAAAATTGTGATTTCATGCTTCCTTTAAAATCAATTTTGACTTTTAACACTCCCAACTGTCTGGTTCTCTTCTTACAAACCGGTGTTTTGTACAATTGTGTTCACTGTACATTTTTATGTCAGTACAAAGGAGAGAAAATGCTCTTCTCCAAAGCTCTGGAAGTGTACACGCTAAAGCCGATCAGTCGGTATAAGATTACACTCAGACAAACATGTTTTGTCGACAGCTGTGTTTGGAACCAGTGCCAATATTTCTCACATACTTCGATGTTCACACTATTGATGATCAACTGTTCTGAATGTATTTGGTGGGGTGAAAATCATAAATGCATGGGTTGCTAAATCAGTGATACTCTCAGCTTACCCTAGAGAGAGAACAGCATGATTTTCACATTTTGACACATCTGAGAGGCGCTAACCGAATTCAGAGCCAAATCCCCAGGCTGCTCAAGTCTCCATTACAGGCGGTCCAACTCTTACAGCAACACCTGCTGTTCTCTCTGCTTACACAGAGAAAAAACATCTCTCCTTCGCTTGCGGTAAGTTACCGCACGGCAAAACGACTGCCTGCTTACTTAATCACTATCCTCTGCCCGGTGTTATAATACCAAAGACATAATACATCATATCACGCCTGTCACAGGCGTTGAATGTATGTGTTCGCAATCCCACCCACCGGCTCTGCACTATTGAACACACGGGCGGCTGCAGAGATCGAGCGGGCATATATACATTATTTAACAGTCCCTTTCTGATGGTCCCTCTGCTATATTAATGCCAAAGTATCTTCACGAGAGCCCTTGGCACAGCGAATAGCAGACCCCGGGCTGATCCCACGCCCACTGGTGTACAGGGGAAGGAGACGGCATTTATGATCTATGCTGTGAAGACCCCTTAAGGGGAAAATACACTGCAGGGTCAGGACCAAGATTAAGGATACTGATTCTACAACCTAGATACGGCTGGATTGCATTTTATTTGGAGGACGATAAACCATACAAAGCATGGATAAGATGACTAAATGTAACATTGTATAAAGATGAAACCTCACTGCACCCACGAAAAAGGCGACGAGGTGACATATCCATTTTCCACATCCAAAATATTCATTTGGCTAAATCACAATGTAGGGGTAACAAATATGGATTGTCTATTTTAATTGATCTTTATTTTAACAAACGGATACTGATTTAGGAAATCCCCAATCGATTCTAAATGTCCATGCTTTACTACTGAAGATGTGAATATCCGTACTTCACTTCTCGTCCTGAAGTAGTCGCCATCTCTTGAGGTTGCTCCACATTAAAAAAGAAAATCATAATAACTTGGGTCAGACCATCATCAGCTTTTAGGCTCCAGATTCACTGAATCGCTTTTAGGCTCAGTTCACAATTTGCGTCTAAAACTGTTCGGAAAACGCGAGCTGCACTGCGTTCTCCTTTTTTTTCCAAAGCGCCTAGACTTTGTGTTCTCTTAACCGCATGTGCGTCGCAACCGCGTCGACCCCTATTTCCGTGAAGCTGCTGCGCGTCTACATATAACGAATATGCGCGCTGAAAAAATATGAATCGGGCCTTACGCTGCTGAAAACGGCGGTTGTGGGTGCTTAAGGGGTGAGTTTTTTCAAGTGGAGTCACATTGGTTACTATGATACACTGAGAGTAAAAAAAACCTGAACATCCAGAAAAAAACGCAGCATTACCATTAAAAACAATTGAAAAAACACGCTGTATGCCGATGAAAACGCCTCAGTGGACACACCCCTTCGGTACAGAACAATATCACAATCAAAAAATTCTGTATAAGCAATGTCCAAACGAAGGCTTTTTGTTTATGTTCATGTTATTAGGCTGTTTTGAACTTGTTTTTAAATTCATAGACCACTTCGTATCGTTAACATGTATCATGTTCACGAATTTCACTTCTGAGCATGTGCAATGTTTTCAGTTTCCAGCATATATATTTAAAGATGGATTCCATGTCTGCTAAACTAACATTTTTAATGAAAGGTTGGTAAATAATCTGTATCGAATCAAATCGATTTTGAATCGAAATCGAATCAAAACCGCATAAATACGAATTTTAATCAAAGTACCAAATTGCACTAAAACTGCAGATGTCTCATGTTAACTATCATACTTCAAACAATTCAGTCAGAATTGTCCTTTAAAGCATCTACTTCTCTTACAAATTACAATTATACACAGATCCATAAAACGTTCAATTCATCCTCATTGTAAAAGCGTTGTACTGCATATGAAGGTACAAGATTTTTTATTTTATCTCAATGTAGTATCTGTCAAATTCCCTTTAAAGTCTCCGACTGTTAGAAAAGAGAAACATGTTTATGTTTATGAAAAAGCAACTTAAACAAGCGCTTAGTGGTTGTCGGCGATTTTAACATTGCTCACGAACCCAATAAAACAACATATCGTACAATCACAGGAAATGGTTTGAAAGTCTCTATAGTGTTTATTTCCATTTTAAGAGAAGCCCAGCAGGGCAAGACTGACTTTCAACAAGATGCCTCTCAAAACATTATTCAACGCAGCAGAACTTTAAATAGACAAAAGCTGACATATCATCACGTCAGAAACTATAACACGTCACAACAAGACAACACTCAGATGTACATTCGGAGAGACAGGAACCATTACAAGAATTAGTATCACTGTAATGCTACAGGAGGAAATTCTTTGTGATGCACACAGAACGTCTGAATTTCAAAACCGCCGAATAGATCTCAAACGCTCCCATTTTGCATTTTGAATATCAAACAACAAATAAATAAATCAGACAGAGATAACACAAAGTGATGACCATATCCAAGATCTTCATTTCTTTGGGTGTATATCACATCCTTCAAATATAAAATTTGCAACAGGGCCATTTACATTCTTGCATAACCAACATCAAGGTAATCGACTGAATCACAGTGTCATGAAAGACCTCGCACTGTTTTTCACAGTTGACGGCCGTCTGTCAGAGCACTGAAAGTGATAGACACGTCCTATGACTAGATCTAATGAAGTCAGCTGGCATTACTGTGGTCGCTGAAATGCGACGCCCACTCTTGTATGGCCTTTAAAACCAGATGAGCGTTGGCTGGTACTGGAATCTGATCAATGCCGAAATATGCGTCACCCACACACACATTAACAGCAGTGTTAAATCTTACGCAAGCAAACAGAGCAATAATAATGTTTCATAATATTATTCAGGCCATCTAATAAGCTTTGTTTCCATCGGTCTGCTTTTATGCAAATTTTGAAATATCGCACCAGAAACGAGTGATGGAAACAGAGAATTTCGGAAAAATATGTGTGTTGATTGCAGCAAAGTTTGTCTTGATAACAGTTAAATAAGACTTTAGACATGAATGTGTTTATCAACTATTGAAAAAAGCACAAATGTCAGGGCATGTAAAAACGTCTCAAGGGCCTCAAAACACATAATACCCGAGTGGGTTTATTCATAGAAGGTTTCTACGCTCGCTCAAGTTGCTTTTTTCAGTAAATAATAAAGCAAATTATGAGAGATTTGCCAAATAAAGTCACGGCTATTTCCAGGGGTTAAATTGGCCCGGTGTCATAGGCTGCCGGTCTCGCTCCGCTCCCCTCATATGTGCGGATCTTCTGGTGTTGTGGAGCAGCACTCCGTCACGCCTCAGTATAAATCTCAAATTTAAGTAACAATTTACATTTTTTGTCAGTGTATACACGCGGAACACGTATACACTGTTGTTTTAACAATTCAAGTAATAATGAGCTGTTTGTGCAGAAAGGCTCGACTTCCAAATGACGTCATTTTAATGAAATTCAAGCATTTAAAGTGGTTTGTTCATGGTGTGTGCGCCAACAAGGGTCATCACAGAAAAGTACTGGAAATACACAGGTCATACATACAATTCTGTCGACATTAATATAATAAAATATTTATAAGGAACAAGGAATAATATTGATAAGGAAAGGGCACAGGCCTACAGAAAGATTTGTTCTTGTCACATGAGCCTTTGTAAACCGCTGGCATCTAGAATGAGCTCATCAGCATTTTATTGTTCATGGAAAAGGCTCAGATTATATTTGACTGTTTGTCGATTAATACGATTATAAGTTTGTTGCAGATGAGCAAACTATGTATTGTAGATGTCTTGCAGATGTAAATACAGAAGTCAAATAGATGTAAGCCAGATGTATGTGTGCTATCAGGGTACACTACATTTTTTTGCAAACTTTAAAAGATTCGACTCGCACTCGCAAAAAACAATAGTTTTCCATTGTTTTATATCAGACTTATGCTGGATTCACACAAGTGGTGGAACTGTCGCATAGCAGCCACCTTTAAGCCGATGTGGCTGCCGCTGCCGTTCACAAAAAGATCAAATATTTTTATCTTCAGCTGCGCATGCCACAAAGAGCCGTGCATGTGGAAGTTGCGTGATTTTGGATGCACGAGCACCGCTTGCACACTACCTCCGCGTTTTAGTGCAAACTACATGTTTCCCTTTATAAATAAACTGGACAAATGTGACTGCCACGTACCGTGTGAATCCACCATTAACATATTTTCTATTCCCTAACTTTGCTACCAAACCTAAACCTTAGACAATCCTGTTAAGATCAGGAGATTTAAGTCTAATTTTGTACATTTATGAGTAAATTTGACATGTTTCCTGACTAGTATAGCATACAGACAAGCTTTCACTAGTATAGCATATACATATGACTTTATGTTTTGGACACTACCGAACCAAAATCCTGATAATAGCAAAATGGGACGTTTTGTTTTCATTTTACATTCCAGGCAGAACCTCTTGTATGAGCAGCACTCCCATAAATCTCGGCATAGACTGAAACTACCTGACTGACACAATATAAAATGATTCAAATACATCTTGACTCGACAGACTTAATGTGTTCCGTGCAGTGCTCAGACCAAAAAAGAAATTTAATTTCAGCACGAAACCTTCCCTCATCTCAGCACTAAATAAGACTGCAGTACCAAAACCAACCAGCAGAGGGCAATTTAGCTTCATCCAAGCTCAAAATGGAGGTTAGAAAGCATAGGCAGATAAAAAAATCTTTCTCGATTTACACTTTTTTTATTTGCTCTCCTCGGTGACTGCTGCTCTCTGCCAGTTGCAATCCTGTTTTTATTGCCCTGTATTAATTAGGACATCCATTAGGTGGCTTACGTCTGACACCAAGATATAAATCCCCTAGTTAATTTGGAAAGAAGAATCAGCGCCGCTCATTATGATTAAAACAGCAGAGATCTGCCGGGTGGATGGACCTTTCTGACACAATTGTGATCATCATCTCCAAACAATCGGACTGCAGTTTCTATTTAACCTTAATCTCTTATGTATCACAAGCTTAACAGGTCTCCCTTGTAATAATCAGATATTTAATCGTGATAATTGAGCTATATAATTCATACAATGGGTTTTTGTAGACATTACATTGAAATCACTATGGTACAGCAATAAGCACTTTGCAATAATCAGACTTAATGTGCATGTAAACCTGCTATGGGTGTCATGGGTTCAATTCTTGAACATGTCAAGCAGCGTTTATGAAGGCGAATTTGCCGGAATATGGTACCAGTGTTTGAAGCAAAGCTCACACACAGCCTTGTTAAATGGCCTCATATGGACATTGCTTGTTATACAACTGCATGTGAAACCAATTACTGGACCAAAGGTTTCCCATGAGTTGTATGGCAAGACCATTATAGATCCCCAATCACAAGTAACAATTGGCATCTTTTGGCTTCCACAACCCTGCGGTCCAGATGTTGAACACCGTGTACAAGATGACCTATCAGACCATATTACTTTTCCATTTTCCATTTGAATCCAGAGTTTGTGCTTCTTTACCAGGTTATGACTTTTTGTGGCTGGCCTTGGAGTCAAGAGGTTTCTGAACGCAGCTGTGCCATGAGTAGCATTGCCAAGCTCACAATGAAGTTATCGTTAAGATGGGGTCACAAAGTCGGTGATTGAATTCTGAGCGAATGTTTGAGGCTGTTTCTGTGACATTTATGTAGCGTGCCTCTGTCTACCTGGGTGAGCTTAAACTTGCAACCACTGTTTTTTTCCCTAGGCGAGGTTTGTATATGTTTGACATTTTTGTTGAACTGACCAGCATTGCTGTAACCAGAATATAGTACATTTTGATTTGGGTACGATCATTTCTAAAATGTGATGCATTAGCGCTATGTCCCCACACGGGTTTATTACTATAGTTTAACTATGAAGTTTCCTCTAGGTGAACCAGCTAGACTCAAAAGAAAACCCTTACGCAGAGAAAATAAAGCCAATGAGCATTCCTAAGTCTCATTTCTTCAGCATCTCTAGATGTATTTTGGCCATTTCACTTCAGTAAGCGTTGAATTCCAACCAAATCAAACCTCAAGAGTGACATAAAGTCATCCAACAGCAATGTGAAAGCAAAAAATCCATGTTATTACATAAAACATTTTTTTTACTTTTATTGAATACATGTAGAAATATGATTGTATTGCATTAAAGTTAATGTGAACTTGTTTTCTTGTAGTATTTGAGTTAAAAATTGTATTCAAATTGTAGTAAATTGTAGTAAAAATGCAGAGGATATTTTCTGTTATTTTGACCTGTTTCTCCAGTTTTCGTTTTCTGAAAATAAATGCAAATTGACAATAATATAACAATATTTGTATTTGAAATTTGAGATCAATATTGTTAGTAGATCACAGAATGAAACAAAAAAGATAATTTTACCTTTAAACACACCTCTGTAAATAGTAGATTCAGAAAACTTAAAAACTTAATTAAAAATAGTCTCTGATATTTTCTGTGGCTATTCCTATATACTGTATTAAGTGTCAATAAATTAAATCATTTAATACATGTATTTGAAAATATATGGAATAATACATTGTTAATATTGCAAATATTGTTATTATTGCAATATTACAAAATATTGAATAATACATACGATATTGCCACGTTTCATATATTGAAAATTTAGGAAAAGCACTTGTGCATTATATTTTCCAGTACATTCCCATATATTTGTGTTTCATAAGGAAATGTTAAAGTACGAGCACTTAACCAGCATAACCCATCTTGTATCTTTGGTTTCCATTTACAGTATGGATTTGGCAGATGCTTTTATTCAGAGCATTTTACAGCACATTCAAGATATACATTTTTTTAATCAGTATGTATTAAATGAGGAGTTGACTGGACATCCAGCACTGTTGAGCTGCTAGTTTAGTGTTTTGGTCTTTCCAGTAAGAGACTCTGTTCAGGCTTCAAAAATCCAGAACTCTTGTTTGTATTTTTGGTCAATAACATAGTGCTGATTGTCTCTTCTATATTACTGCTGATTGGCAATCAACCCAATGTGACTCACCTTTCATGCAACGTATTTAAAATTCTAAGTCAATAACATTTTTTTTAAATACTGTGTAGGTGTCTTGTCTGCCCCATTTGCTAAATTATGTTTTTAGGTTGTGCTGAAGCCCATGCCTAACATGGAAAGCAAGATGTTCAAGATGTTTATTTTAAAAAGCATTGTGGGTAATTTGAGTATGCATAGAGTACTGTAACTAGCCAGAAGTTTGCAAAGAAATTAAAACAAAGCATAAACAATGCTTAAACAATGTTGTTTCAACCCATGGTTGAGTAAAATACAGACAAACTCACCCTTTGAGTTTAAATTAACCTATACTTGCATGTCTTGACCCACAGTTTGGAACACTTTATATTTTACCCAACCAATGGGCTGAAACAACATTGCACTTTAATACTGAATAAAACTTCCCGATTATTGTCTCAATGTACACACATTCCCCATGAAATATTATTCTTTGAAAGAAAGGAAAATCATTGTGTAAAGCAATAAAACATTAGACTTTTTTTACAGCCTATTTTTCAAAGGCATGTCTTCCATCAACTAGGCCAAGAAGCACTGGTTAAAATAAATGAGTGGTTGCGAAAAGCCTCTAGCTCTTTAATCTTAACTTTCAATACTGTCTTACATCTTACGTTTTAAGGAATCTTTTTTTGCCTACAGAGGCAGCAGACTGGCAAAGGAAATCCATTTCCACAGATCGGCGGTTAAACCAGTGAACTATGGATCAGTGTGAGCCAATCAGAGAGCTGGATTGTGTTGATAAGACACACTTCAAAGTATTAGCGGCCTTGATAAAAAGCCCAGCACACCTTACTCATCACTCTTCATTTAGAGCACTAAACCAAGCATCACAACAGGCACACACACACACACACAAATAGTATATTCACGTGCAGAGTGCCTATTCTCTTATATACTTAGCGTATACGGTAAATTAACAATATTATTTGTATTCTGACATATTTCCCCACTGTATAAAAGGACATAAATAAATATTTATATGTTATAATTTAAACAGAAGGTTTGGAATGGGCAGGACATTCTGTCTAAATGGCCTATTGGCTTTAGTTGTGGTCTGTTGACGATTATATTATTCTCATGCTTGAAGGAGAACTGATTTAACACATATCTATAGTGCAAGACAAGCTTTTTTGGTAGACAGAAATGCATATTAAAGCATGTTAATACTTAATCCAGTCAACATAGGTGTAAACGGATATATATATATATATTTTTTAAGCATTTGGCAGACGCTTTTATCCAAAGCGACTTACATTGCTTTATCCTATACATTTTACATAGGTATTTGCAATCCCCTGGGATCGAACCCACAACCCTGCGTTGGTAACGCAATTCTCTTACCACTGAGCTACAGGAAAGCTATATACAGTAGCTATACCCTCAGAGCTAACACAAATGACCAAAAGGAATCTTTAATGCAGTTTGAAAAGGTGCAAAAACTGAGTTTACGTTTGCCAAGCCCTCAGGTAAGATCTGTGTAGCAAAGGCTTCCACATTTACTTTGTAGTGGATGCTATAAAAAACAAACTCTGAAGTCTCTGTGGACAAGATATTTGTCTCCCAGGGTCTCATTAATTCACGATGGGGAGTAATCCTAAAGTTCAGGGACTCCTTTAAAAACCTTATATTTATAAAAGTGTGCTTTCGAGCAGAATGGTTATATACCCTCTGTGACCGTGCAGCCAAAACTCCACAAGCAAAACTAGACTGGAAGTTTTGAGCTTACTTCTTTCTCCTTTTAATCAAAGTTAGAGAGAGAGAGAGAGAGAGAGAGAGAGAGCAATAAACTAGGTGATCATAAATTCGACGGCACATCCAAATACCAAGGACAAATCTGTGCTCTACTCGTCTCCATTTAGTAGGAGATCCAAAGGGCTTTAGGTGGTTTTGCACATCAGTTGAAAGACAATGATCTCTGGTTAAAGGTGAGGACCTCTAACAAATGCTCCTCTTACCAACCCTCCGTCCACTTCTCTCTACACTTCAGAAGTACTAACAAGATCAACTGGGAATACGGTGAAGTCAAAGGATCCATGGGCCAGAATCCATTTACTTTTTTTATGGGACTGACCTCTAGTCTTATAAAGTCCTTATCTAGGACTGCCCTGAGCTTTTCTTTTGTTTTAAGCGGATATAATGTTTCACTGGTCTACTGGTCTTTAGAGCAAAATAGTGTCTTGTCATCAGCTTTGTTTCTCATGAAACTTCACGAAGGGTTCCGTGGCTGAATGACTGAATATCATGGCAAACAGAAGTGAGTGGAGATTTCTGATCTTGCATCCTTTTAAGCTGGAAGCTGGTGATGATCCCATGAACGCCTGGACCATAGGGTTTTTAGATATTGTGAGCATGACAAACTTATTTTAAGCTTTAGTTTAGATCACAGAGCACTCGTTCAGAGGTCAATATCCAGACTGACATAAAATATTGGAATTGCACTCAAATAAAATAAAAACAGAAAATAACAACATAATAAGAGACAAATTAAATAAATACAAATTAAAAACTCTCCTTCATTGCTCACCTTATAATATGATGCAATGGGAATGCGATTTTTATTGCCAAAGGACTTTGATAAATGTTCTGGTACATTGATAGAAATAGTAAGAAAATTCAATAAGAAAATTAACTTCCACTCTCGTGCCACCCCAGATGACTTTGTTACTTGAGCGCAATTGAATAACTTTTATACCAAAATGCCGTAGCTTTACTTTATATGGAATCCGATAAAAGAAATACATTCAAAAACAATAAATAATCTCTGAAGTTAAAATAACTCAAGTGTGTAATATAAGTCTCATGATGAAACAGGTAAAACTAGTCATTAAATAAACATGCAGCAACGATGTGAGGTCGATTTGACATCACAACCGTTCAATGTGTCAACCAAATGAACAAAACTTTAACAATAATATAAATAATATTTTAAATAATTTTATTGTATGTGGAGATAAAGAAGTCATTTTTAATACTTGATGATGGATGTTTTTGTTTGTGCTTTTTGGAGCTTTCATTTAAGAAGATAAGATGACAGCATTTTAGATGAAAAAAAATATTTGTGAAGATAACACAAAGTAATTTAAATCTAGGATGGCATGATGGTGAGTAAATTATGAGACAATTTAGGCGAATTATTATTCCTTTAAAGGCGTTTCCTCAACTAGGAGAACTTTCGGCCAGGAACACATAAGAAGATCGATTCAGGAGAAAAACACTTCATTTAAACATACATAAACTTTTGACATTACATTTGAGACTCAACAATGCTGAGGATAAGATTGAGTGCATACATACAGTGAGTCCAATGATGAGGCTGATGACGGGCAGGTGTGATGATAATGAACACGAAACAGGTGCGGGAGCTTGAAGGGAAATGGAGTCCTTGGGGAAACAGGCACCGGCGAGACTGTGACAATACGCAGTTCAACATCTACAAGTAGGCCAATGCGTTTTCTGTTTTTACTAATATCTGTCCAGCTCAAGTAATATGGTGTCCTCATTATTGGATCTCACTGATATTTATATTGTAGGATTATAATATTCACCATCCCAATTTGTAACCCCAAATAAAGAGTTTCCTTAAGTAGAGATTCCCTTAGATTTGAATTGTTTTACAGCAGAGCATCCAAAACGTATTCATCAGGCCCCTGCACCACAGATAGCGCCGAGCACCTGGCCTGCCGATCTGGAACTCCAGGGAGCTCCTCTGTGGCATCTCAGGCCGAGAGAGCATCTCCACACACTTTCGATCTTTTAATCATCTCTCTCTTTCTGTATTCTCTTTTTTAATCTCAGAAACACATCTTCAGGCTTGTGAGAATCGTTTCTTTCCCAGGTTTCCTGATCTTTCTTTCCTCACTCTAAATCTTTCAGCCTCTGGTAGCAGTGGGCACTGCAGTGGTGGGCTGTTACCCTCTAACCTCGCTGTCACACAGGCCGTGTAATAGAAAAGAGAGGCTACGGGAGCGAGGGAAAAGCAGGGAAGAAAAATGCAGGGTCATGGAGGGTGAAGTGGGTGGACAATAGCTGTCATAAAAACTATTCTTGTGTCTTTTCGGTGCCCTGTAATTCAGTACAGTTTGTCTGCGCAATCTATATTTCATCTCTTCGTTTCAGAATTTTATGATGTTGAGTCAGCCCTACTATCAATAATATATTGATCATCAAGTATTATATGCTAAGTATCGTCTGTCTTCAAAAAGCCATTTTAGTGGTATCTCAGTAAATCTGGCACAAGCAATGTGGGGAGACCCAAGCAATAAAACTCACAAAGTATGGAGTGAATCAATCTTTAAATCTCTCTAGCTCTTTTTTTGCTTTTCTTTCAAGTTATTTGAAAACCCTGCTTGCAAATTAGTTTCTAAATCAGTCTATAGAGCCCTGCATTTCGGGCCAATATTCATGTCATAGCTCACACGCGGATCGGGCCTCGAGTCTGTGTTAGGAAAATAAGTTTTATACGTAAAATACATTTTATGACCCATCGCCGCACACATAGGGTGACGCGTGATGCAGGCACAGAGGTTCCAGCCATAGACGACATTCACTTCACGTGCAATGGAGAACATGATGAGGAAAATCGCCAATGCCATGTTCTGTGGAGAAGTTTAGATTTTTCAGGTTTTATAAGGTTTTATATTATATTTGTTTTGTATTTATTTGTTCATTATGTGTTTGCCTGAACGTCGAGTCCTGATTGTAAAAGTGAGGTGGAGTTGGGGATGGAGGAGGGTAATTTGCTTGTGAGAAACAGGACAAGCTGCTGATGGCTGAATGAATTTAATAGAAAGCTGTGATAGCATCCTATGTTTGTGGGTAGATGTGGATCAGCGGATACCATAGTCCATTTTCCGAAATCGTTCCACTAGACGGCCAAGTCCACAGTCCTATCTACTTATTATATTTCTAAAATCGCTGGCAAAAGTCACAATTAAAGAGCATATTTTCCATGAATAATTATACATTACATGAATAATAACTTCGGTTTGCTAAGCTTAAATTGTGCTAAAATCCCCTTTTATTCAAGATCGCCTCATCAACTGTCCTGCGCACAGGCTGGCAAGTGCCTCACGAGAGTCCCGCCCAAGAGAATCGTCAGTCTTGACTGATTGATGATTGGCTCGTTCTACGGAAGGCAGGACTTTCTTCGCTAGAGTGGCCATATTGAGCAGTGATTTCCTCGCCATATATTGAAATGGCAGTGGTGCATCTTGTTAATATTAATATATTTGCTGATGCGAGCTTGACTCACTTGACCTGCCAGAACTAACGCTATACGCTTGATTTTTTGGATATTTTAACAACACACAATAGTGGGTACCCTTATATGACCACCAAGAGCTTCGGGACCTAAAAAAGCTAGACCACAAACACTCAATGCGAAAACTCATGAATAAGAAACCAAACTTCAATTATTCAGATGTCTTAGAAAAATTCTTTCATGAAATCCAGTATAAACAAAAAGACAGACTTTCCACTAAAATACCAATTAGCATGTATCGCATAATTTTCTGCTGAGGCGTCAGTCCAATATTTTCACTTCCTTCAGCTGATCTATGAATATTCATAAGCTGTGTGGTCGACATTTCTCCCAAAACGCTCAAAACTGATTAGGTGGCACACTTCAGTGTTTGAGGGTTGTGCTATGTAGGGCAAGAGTACAAGAATGGCTTAGCAATCCAGTCTCCAGAGAGCTCATTACACATACCCGAAGAGCAAGACCTTTAACTGAGACACAGGAGATATTGAGACCTGTGTCGCATCTTGTCCTCACGGCGGTCCACAAGCACCTGCCTAACATCCAGCATCTGCAATCTTTCCTACAATCATCTGTTGGACCCGTAGGTCACAGGCGTAGATCAGCACTAATTTGTGGAATGTAAATGCAAAATGTCACTGAAGGATATAAAATATATAAAAGTGTGAAAAACAGCCCGTTCTGGTTTTAGCTCTTCATTTAATGCCATAATGGTGGTACGTCAGAGTCTGGCAGAATGAAGAATAATGGCGTTTTCGGGTAAGAATGAAAACTCAGTCATTTAAGGCTATCCATCAGCAGGACTAACGTTAACGAATAGCAAGGTGATGTCCTTCAGAAGAAGGCAACATTGTCGATTCAACCAAGGATAACAATGGTGTTGGAGTTACTGGGCTGAAACAGTTGTGAGAAGGCCCTTATTTATCTGACTTTGTCTAAGACACTAAACCTACCATATAAAAGACGAATGGCTTTGAATGCCTCGACAAATTTGTGGTCACATTTAAACGTTGGGCTGTTTTGCAGACCAGCTGTTGGAGTTTGCTTGTGATTGGTGGTCTAGCTGATGGCCTTTCAAGTGGAACTGGTTTTGTTCTTGTGGTTAAAATGAGTAAAACACCAAAGAACCAGAAGAATCAGGTTCCTCAATTAGTCATTAATCATTAACAGAATCATATCCACAAAGGAAGACAATATTGACATTTGTGCATTTATATTTCTGCATTTGGCAAGAACTTACGCACATTCAAGCAATACATTTATACAAGGCTTACGCAAACCTTTCACTACTAATGCAATTCTCCACCAACAGAGCTAAAACAATGTAATAAGTCATGTGAATAGCTTGCATTATCTGGTCTAGGAAGAAATTTGATGAGAAAAACTATAATTATTAAACTTTAATTTGAGCTTAAACTAGTCTGGGTAACTTAAACAGTTAGAGTTTTAGTAAACCTTTAGTTAAACTTTCAGTTTACCCATTAGTTATGCTGTCCATCTCACTGTATGTGATTAGAAAAATATGTCGATCTCTGACTCCTCAGTTAAATTTTGTCTAGCTCCGACTTAAGACACCTCTGCGATGACCAGAAGTTATATTATAACACCACGGCCCACCTATGGCTTTCTTTCTATTGTTTTTCACCTTGTTCTCATCACTTCATTTCATTGAGAGTAGTACAGCACAGACTGAGGCTGTCTGCTTGTCTTGTTGGACGACCTTTGTGCTTATTTCAAAGTTCCTGAAGAAATCCCTATTTTGGATAACAATGCATTTGCTCATATATAAAGCTCTGCTATTTCATAAATACACAAGGGCATGTGGTTGATGAGACAGCCATAAGCATAGACTATAGACTACAGCATCAGCACACACTACATCATCACATCATCCTTGCATAACTGTTGTTTCACTATAATTTTGTGTTGTATATCTTATGCACGTAGGCACCATTGCCAACAAAACAAAGACATGTGACTCAGTTTCACTTACCGCGGGCGGTTCATGACCGCCATCTTTTAGCGCTGGGACCGCTACATCTATCAGTTTCAAACAAACTGAAAGTCCAGCGTTATATCCACCGTTTATATAACATTCATCACCGAAATGCAGTGAACAAACAAACACAGCTAAACTTCGTGAATGCAGTGCTCTCTCTCTCTTGCTCAAACTGCTTGACGTGTGCTCATGCTCCTTCTTCTGCTCTCTGTGTGACGCGTGGGTGTGCTTTTCCGGGAGGATTGTCTAATTAGGGACTAAGAAGTAAGGTAATGTCATGTTCGAAAAATAAAACTTTCCGAAACCTATACGAACGCTGAGAACAGCGCATTTCACTTTTTGTTTTCTTTCCTTTTAAATTTCATCCTAACTGACCTTGTACATAAACATGGGCTCAGCTGCGTGCCGAGTGGAGCTCAAGTCTTTAAAAACTAGGTGAGGCTGCCCAGGAGCCTCCTGAGAATGAAGCAGCGTTGGCCTGTGTTCAGCTTTAGCCAGCCAGCAAGCCTTCTAACATCTGCCCTCGCCCCTTTTTATTGGATGAACAGATGTGACTAGCCTCCCAGGGGCTGTGTCGAGATTTAGCTTCTCCTGTCCAAATTCTTTCTAAAATATTCTCACAAACAAACTTGGTGCACTTGGCAAACGTTCTGTGTCCCTGTCTAGACAATGGATTATTATTAAATTCAGTATCATCTTAAAGTTGTCCTGAACTGGCAGTTTTTATTATTTTATACTGTTGTATGAGGCCTTCTTATGACGTTTGCGTGGTTTTTACATTAAAAAACATCAAAATCAATAAATAATAGGCTATTTTCTACCTGGGTTTTGAGGCCGTCTCAACAAACACTCTGTTATATGGGTGTGCCGCATTGAAGACATGGAAGTAAACGCTCAATGGTATGATTGGATAGCAAACTTAAAACTTAGTTGGAGCCTCCTGTGAATTTGGTTAGATAACAGGATATATCAAGCGATCTCTAACAAAGCAATAGTGATGCATAGTAAAAATATGTTTTGTTGTTGATATTTTTCTGTGGAGGCGGTGTTCAACTTATCAATATCGTCATAGACAGGTGCATTCCAGATCCTGCCGTTCGCTAGGCCTGGTGTCAATAACCGATGTAATCTCAGTAACAAGGGCGTTTTCAGTTATGACACATACATTATGTTCGCATGAAAACGATTCCCTCTTATATAACAAAAGCTTGGGTAAAAATTGAGGTCTCAATTCATCTCCTCTTTAAATTACAATCCAATCACATGATATATAATAATGTACAACAGGATTTTTGGTCTTGATATTTCATTATGGGCGAGGCTTCACATTGTTTGGCTGCAGAAAAAGATGCCAAGTGTTCGTTGTTTGTCCCACTTGCAGCTGGATAAACCCAGAAAAGAGGATTTCCACACCACGTTGCTTTTATCGCTTAAAGCATGCAGGTAAAATAAACAACAACAATCCCAAGGCCGGCTGCTATCTTCACAATAACAACCTAAAAACAATCTAAACCTGAATATTAAATATTGTTCAATAATGCATATTTTTAAGCTTACCTTTGCTGATATCCTGGTACTCCAACCACAGCTGGCGTTGGACTTGCTTGTTGGGGTACCATATGGTACAGGACTCCTCAAATCCATACACTGCCTCCTGGATGAAATGGTTGCCAAACTCTTTTAAAATGGACACAAAGTCACTTCGCAGCGTGGCCCCATCCAGCGAGTGAACCGCTGAACTGAAAGCTGAAAAGAAGGGGAAGGAGAAGGAAGGAGATGTCATTTAGTTTTGCAAAGGTGGGAGGTTTCAGAGTATAACATAAAATTTTACATCCCATTTCACGACTCGGTAAAGAAGATGGAATACGGCATAATAGACCAAACGGGAGGGAAAAGATTCAAAATATGTCGAGAAGTGAATATTTCAAGCTTTATTATCAAACACTCATTTTCGGTACTGGACAGTGCACAGAAAATGCATAAAAAAAACATGTTGCATGAACGTGGCAAGACAAAACATTATCTGTCAGTGCTCGGTGTAAAACGCTGTTATCTAGGGAAAGACGAAAAACGATAAACAACAACAGGCCCTGCAGAGATCTTGGGCTCTTTTGTGTAGGCTGATGTTTGACCTTCTAAAATCTGGTTTATTTTTTTATTTTTCTCCATCATAGAATGAAGTGCATGCTTTTAGTCACAGAATTTAAATTGCCAAACACTTCTTATAAATATGAAGTAAGTGTTTGCAAGCACTTTGCACACAAGACCTCTGAAATATTTGCTAGGCAACACAATTCAGTGGTTTGGATGGTGGCAATGAATCACACCCATCTAAAAAAGTATTCGAAGAATGCTTAAAGCAATGACACAAACAGTATTTGGTAGTACTTTACAATAATTTAGTGTTTGTTAGCATTTTTAAATGCAATAGCAAACAAGAACCAGCAATGAGCATTATACAGCCACAGCAAAAATTAAGAGACCATTTCAAAATATTTTTTTGTTTATGAAAACAAAATGAATGTACAGTACTATTTATAGGTATGTGTTTGTGTAAAATTTTTGTTTTCTTCTGTGAACTACTAACAATATTTCTCCCAAATTTCATATCAAATATTGTTTCTATTTGCATTTATTTGCATAAAATGAAAACTGGAGAACCAGATCAAAATAACAGAAAAGATGCTCTGTATTTTTTCAACTGAAATACTGTAAAGAAAACTAGTTCATATTACACAATATGCAATACAACAGTAATATTTGTACGTTAACAGGAGAAAATGTATTTTTCTATGTGATACCCTTGATTTTTATCACAGCTTTGATTCATCTGGATATTAATTTTGAACCCTGGTTCTGGCATTGCAACCCATGTGCCTTTATTCTGTATACAAATGGTGCCCATTGATTTTAAGCAGCAGCAGTTTTTTTTAAGGTTTTAAGGGAGACGTGACAGAAAAGTTTGAGAACCACAGCATTATGACTAAACATCATTAGCATCACTTCACTTCCTCTCATTCTCTCCAGGTCCTGGTCTGAACTTCACCTCAAATGCCAAGATGCAGAAAAGACAGGGAAAAGTGGTAAAACATGAACATTTGAATTGAAAATGTAAAAGCTTTCACTCCTCACTCAGACGAAAAATTTATACTTTTAATGAATGAAAGGAACTGGTGCAAGGATGAAAACGAATTTTAAAGGCCATTCAAGCCACTTATTAATAGGGAGTAGGCCTATTACTTTTAGAACTGAATTTGGGATCCGACATCCACTCATCAAATATACAACATTCACTAAACAAATGAAGCGAATGAGCTTGTAGTGCAAAGGCGTTGCCATTGTCCCTTTATCTGTAAGTGGGGGGGGTTTTTGTTCCTAAAATTTAATAGCCCTTATTGGACAAGACAATGGAGAACAAACAGGTAGTGACAGTGGAGGAGGGCAATAAATGGAATTGGCGTTCAGGACTTGAACACTAATGTGTTTTTTTAAGCACCACCTACATGGCTTAAACAATAAAATGTAAATAACAACACAACACACTCTGGCCGTAGCCTGTGAACTGTCACACGTTCCGTATACGGGACACCTAAGTTTGCGTCAATATTGTGCATGCAATTTCGAATGATGAAAAAAATATATATCATTGGAAAGGTCTAAGACTCTAGAATTCAGATTTCTTTGCTGTTATTTTTAAAACATTTTACGTAGGGAGAGTAATTGATTATTTTTTATAAAGAGTGTGCTTCTATTGTTTGTTATCCTTTTGCGACCTGTATTTTTTTAATGTATTTTTTAATCAAACAAAAACAAACTTTTTGTATTTATTTTTACAATAAACCTAACAGCATACCTTAAAAAAATGTTTGTGTATGTGTAATTTCTTTTGCAATAATCAGCTACTTTTCTTATTTCAAACGAGACCAACCGTGAGTCTGTATTCCAAAGAATTCATGAGTTACCGCCATTTCTTTTTTGCATATTTTAGTATCTTTTAGACGGTAAATCTTATTATATTTTTATTGTCAATGTGTTGAATGTCTGTACTAGAAGCTTCCAACACCAAAGAAAATTCTTTGTGTGTGCATGCACTCTTGGCAATAAAGCTATTCTGATTCTGATCTGTTCTAGCGCAGGGAGAGCTTCACTTGACATCACTCTGATCCACCAGAGCAAAAAAGGTACAGCCAGCTAGCTGTTTGACCACCATCACGAATGTTTGATCAATGAAAGAGGTAGAGAGTGAGCCTGTTTTACCTTGAGAGAGGGTCCATTGATTAAGCTTCACGTGGTACATAATAGACCGCAGTTTCCAATGCTGAACAAGGGGATAGCCAGTGACCTCACTGTAGTTTACCATACCTACAAATACAAAGAATGAGAAAGATATGACATTAAAAATATGATTTTTGACAAATGCACAGCTCCACCTCTCCTTAAGGAAAAATGTATTGCCCAAAGGGAGCTCAAAATATCTGTTGGATGTTCTCAGTTGTTTCTCATCGTCTTTTCAAGTTGGGTTAGGGTTAGGGTTGTTTCTCCAACATTAACTTAGGATAAATGAAGTAGATACAAGAGGAAAGAATTAAAAAATAAAAAAAGGTATTTTAGATTATACAGACATTATGGAGACATTTTTGACATTCTTTTTTTCAGGAGAAACATCCAAGAAACTCAAAACTTTTTGTCTCATTCATGGGAGCAGTAATTTAGTTAATGTTTATTCAATATTCAAGAAATATAAGATTTTTCTCATTTCTAATCTAGTTCTTTTTTCTGCTTTTTGGGACAGTTGAGCAAATACACAACAGACCATCCCATAATTTAATTCACTGACAATCCCAGTATAAAATGATTTTTTAAACAGTGTTTGCTAATCCTTGATCAATTGAGTACATTATCTTTTCCTACCGAGCGCATGACTGCACCTTTGCAGTATGATCCGGTGTTGCTTTTAAATCACGGCATTTGGATTACAAACAATGAAATGAATTACAAACAAAAACAAATACAGGTTTTTTTTCTCGTATAAATCAATAATGAAGAAACTTTCTTAAAAAAAAAATACAACAGCATTTTTAAACAGTTTTACAAATACAGTGTGTTTCGAACGTGATAAACAAACACAACTCAGAAACGCACTTCGAAGTGAGGACTCTCAATGTCGACATCATTCCAAACCGGAGAGCTTTAAACACATTGTGTAAAGTCATTTGGACCTGTCCGTGAAACCGCTTATAAATCTGTTTAAAATCCAATAAATGTTTCACTTGAGAAAATACTACCCTGCTATGCACTCGAGTACATTTTAAGTGCAAAGTGAACAGATTGATAAAAATCTGTCATCATTAACTCACCCTCGAGTTGTTCCAAATATGTACTGACTACCATAGAAGGAAAAATGATAATGGTGGTCAAAAGTGCCCCAGAACTTTTTGCTTTTTTACATTCTTCAAAATTTCTTTCTCTGTGTTCATCAGAAAAAATAAATGTATACACATTCGGAACAACTTGAGGGCGAGGAAATAAAGACCAAATACATTTTTTTGGGTGAAATATCCCTTTAATTAAAGGGCCATTTTATCGCCCTAAAATATTGTCATTTTGATTTTTTCATCCTATTTTTTTCTTACATATAGTACATAAATAGGGAATAGGGAAAATTCAACCTTGCGTTATCTGTTGTGTTCCACGGTAATTGGTACACCATGGAGGTTTGGAACAACGTTTGAAAAAAAATATTTTAATGAATACATACGCAAAAAATCCTTTCTCCATACATTAACTGACATGACTTTTGTGAAGACGACGTCATTCCAAGACAAATCAAGGATAAATGTGTTAATAGAAACCCTTCAGTTTTGTGTAAATGAAATCCATCGAGACGTTCTTCATTTATCATCTGAAGCTCCTTAACATACGAGACATCGCTTTTCTACCCCTGGTTACCCTGTGAGCCACAATCTAGCATTTCGCCATATGCTTGGCGGGTAGTGTAATCAATCATCTCATCTCCTATAGCAACTGTCAGCCATGCCGCGCCATCTAGGGAGTACACAGCCATGTATCAATTTAACCTCACCTTATTCCATATATAGCACATCTGGATGATCGCGCGAAAGCAAATCACATCCTGTCTGCACCGTGCTGGTGAGGTATTAAATCATACTGCTTTCCTACCCGGATCTGACGTCTCATTGAACCCCCCCCAAAAAACAGTTTTTAAAAAAGCACGAACTCTATGCCTAGTTAAGGACACATCTTTTTTTGAGTTACTTTTACTTAATCTTGTGTCGTCCCTTTGATTTATTCAACACAAAATGACTCATAATATGTTAAAAACACAATGTATATAACACGCTTTTTATTTTTTTGACACTCAATTTGTGTGTAAAACGACACGTTGAAATTCGCGTGCGTCTGCGTTCTCTAGGGCAGACAGCTTTCTGACACACGGTGCAAATGTGATGAATAAGCTTCTAAATGTGCTGCTTGTGCACTCCTCACCTCCCACAGTTTCCCCATTTAAAAGCCTCTACAGGGGAAACTGCGCCTCCGTCCGCGTGGCGCACATCTTAACTCAGACAAATAATAACAAGTCGCTCTTTCTTTTCGCTCCGCTATAACACTGTGCTTCCAAGGGCCATGTCTCCTTTTTACCCCGTGGGTGCCTTGCTCTCATTGTCTGACAGAATGATTAATATAACTGAAGTTTACATCACAAACACAAGTTCAGAGGCAAGAGTCGTCGGTGCCATTCTGCCGGGTGCCTTTGGGTGGTGGCATCATTAGCAGGGAATGATCAGGCATGCAGTCAAACAATCAAGATCCAAGCATGATCTGAATATCAAAGCGGGTTCAAAAACAACACTTAAACAAACAGACACCCGTACGCATCCTCTTCCAAGAGCTGGAAAAGCACACACAGGCATACATTAAAAAGGCGAGACGGGAGAAACATTTTAATATGATATTGAGCGTTCCCGGTGCTCAGAAGCGTGAGGCGACAGCCCATAACTCACTATGGTGTGGCCAAATCCTGCTATTAAGAATCTTCTCGCTGGGGGATTCATAGCGACAACCACTGGTAGCAGTCATCGTACGGCTCATGAAACCCCATTAACAGTTGTACCTCGTGCTTCATTTCACTCTCGGATGAGAGGAGGAATGGATGACTACAGGGGAAATGATAGAACATTTGGACTTAAGTCAAACTGCAACGGCTTATCAAATAGAGGACTACTGGAGAAGCCGACTTATATTCACACACATTGATAGGAGTAAACAGCAAAACTGTTTTGCTAACTGCCCGAAAACAAGTTCTCAGTGGACAGTAGTGAAGTATTATTACTCTGAAGTACATTTCTTTACTTCAACACATCATACTTTGTAACTATGTTGCTTTAATACTTAAGTGCATTTAAAATCTAGTACTTTAGTAGTCCGAGTAATGTGACATTGAAATATCTGTTAAGAAAAGTGTGTTATTAACCGCCCAGCCGAAAAAAACATCCAAGTAAATAAAATAAGTTATCAAAATCTTGGAAAAATAAGCAGTGCTCTCTTATCTCAAATGCTGGGGGTGTGTCCGCCGTCGGTGCTGAAGCTTATGATTTTTTGGCTTAAGTACCCCTCTTTATGATTTTTTCAAGCCAAGTACCCCTTGACCAGACAACAACATTTTACTTTAAAATACAGTGAAATGAGAGTCAAACCTTTATTATATCTAAATTTATACAAAAAAATATGCATCTTTGTGTAGTCCTAATTTCATTTATAAATACTATTATCATTATTTATTGATTTTCATTATTTATTCCTAAATGTCAGTTTCTCTCACGTACCCCCTGCAGTACCCCTAGCGGTACGCGTACCCCCATTTGAAAACCATTGCTATAGACTATAGAGGGTATGCATTGATGTCAATTTCCCACGCGAACACGTCGGGACACACCCCTCTGCTTGCCAGGACACCTTTCCCTTGCCCTGAGTGGTAAAACATGCAGAATAGGTAAAAACAAAAACAAAGTAACTGGGACTAAAACACGATTTTTTTTGGCGAAATAGCAAGCCGCTGGACTCGACGGTGATCCTTACGACATCTCTACGACTTACATAGGACTCAGGTGTTCCTGGACACTGAAATGTGGAACGGAATTGCATTTCCTGATATTGTAAGCAGTCATTTTGCCGATTGTTTTACCACCCTGGAGGGCACGCTCCGGCGTGCTCACGTATTGTTCACGTGGTAAAGTGACGACACGTCCATACCCTCTACAGAGCTCCTGCAGTCACGTGACATTTTCAGATAACACTGCCGTGCTGGCAGGAGAGAACAACCGGGAGTAAATATTGAATGAATGGCGCCAGAAGTTCAAGGCAACAGAGTTCACTGCGCACTTTAATTCAAAAGACATAGACATGTGAAACTTAATAGATTAAACATAACGGATCCCTATAATGCCCCCCGGGTGCTTTTAACGTTTATAAATAAAAAAACGGATAGCTTTTCTGACCTGCAGGATACTGATATCCACAAGTACCTCATCAACTTTTCATCGTCCCGTTCCTGAGACCCTTTAAAAGCCTGGAGTGGTAAAAATTGATGTGAATTTTCTATTGGATATTCACCTTTGGAGTATAACGGCTTCAACCTGCTTTGTCGTCATTGGAAGGGTAATGGCTTCTCCAGATTACACAATACTTTTCATCTGTTACGATGTCAGCGTGTCAGATTTAGGCATTTTGACTTTGCAAATCTTGACATGTCGTTCACAAGAAACAATGGCAGACTATGCATGTCCTCCCGACGAGAACGGGTTTTCGTCTTTTACGACGTGGTTGTTGACTGCGTATGTGATATCATTAACTAGCATTACTATAATGACTGACTGAACTTCGGAAAGAAGCGTCTGCAGTATAAAAAATAAACCATAGATATGCGAATTGAAGCAGGGTTCTTTTACTGGCTGTTTTGTCATCAGAAAAGTGCAAAAAAATAAAGGTTGTCCTTTCTACAAAGAGAACTTAACGTTAAGTTACGTCATGTTTAGCGTCAGCAATTATCCGTCAGCATTTCTCTTCTTAAATTCTGTCATGGTAGTCCCTCGAGGAAACATTATACAGACAGGTGTACTGTTTCCATAACTCGATGAGTTTTTACTCCATTGCATTGCCCCCCATAGTGTTTGGATGTTGTGTACGGGAGAGCTTCAGTGAGAGCGCTTCTGTGCTGTGCTTCTATTGGTCAACGTCACTCACACATCACAGCTGTCATGAGCAACCAGGAAAAAAATTCAACATGCTAGTCTTTCTATCGTGATATCGTACGACCTCGCAGGAGCAGTTTTGGTTGTCGTATACTATGGTGAGCAATACGGAGCAATAAGCAGCCCACTGCGATTGCACAGCTGGACTAGGCGAGTGCTGCTCTTATGAGTCTTGTTTTGGATTTGGCAGAATAACGACAGAGAGGAAGAGTTAACGTTAGCCATGACATGAGTTGGTTTGCAAGTTTTATTGCAGTTCACCAATTAAAAGTCTATGGGGATCCTTAGGAATATGATAAAATGATTTCCCAGGCCTGTTCTGGCATCCTGGCGCACATAACCTGTCCACCATGTTTAAAAAGTATGATTTGTTAAGTCTAAACAGTTTGTTAAATCTAAACTCTCTCGGATTGCCTGCCAAAATGGCAGAGCTCGGATTGCGTGACGTTAGCCTCCGGAGCTCTATATGTGAAGACTTTTATGGGAGGATTTCGATTCAAAGACGCACAAGTCAATGCGCGCGATATTCATAAATGGGTAATTCACAAGTTCGCCTGTACAGATAATAATGCAAGTTGAAGGGTATGCGTATTTGGCGAGGAGAGGGCTCGGAGCTTGTCAGTTTCTTCCGAATTAGGAGTACTCTCCCCTTGTACGGGGAGCCGGCTCCAGGCCCGGTATTAGCCTGAACCCAGAGCGCTCCTCCATTGTCCTGCGGCAGAAGACGGGCTCGTGGTGGTGGAGGGATGCCTGAAGACTGTAGAAAGAATGCAGGTAAGACAGCTTTGTCTATTTGTAGCTGTTCTCTCTTGAGGTGATAGGGTATAGATGCTGAGATTGCTGATAACGAACCAGCCGGGCGGAATATGTGCCCGTGCTTGTCCCGAACTTCACTGAAGCACGTCGCGATCACGCGCAGTTATCCTCCTTCTGTTCGCGTTATTCTCCTCGGTCCATTCACGTCTGCATTTCCGTTTGCTTGTTATCTGGCGTGAAATTTGTTTAGTGGGCAAAGTGAGAGTGAGAGACTGAAATCGTTTGCGGGAGAGCTTACAACCCTGAGCTCGTGATTGAGCAGATATCTGATGCTAGGGGGAGGAGCCATGCATGCTCGGACGCTTCATTGCATCATCGATCCCCCATTTTACCCCCGCCCAAAAAAAAAACAGGGTGAAAAATTGTTTAACGGCTTAACTCCACAGTAATACATTTTTAACATCTATAATGTGTTTAGAAACAATTCTCAGAATTCTTTTAACGAGGACTTTAAGTATTTTTACTCAAAATATTTACTTTTACACATTTTTTAGGGTACCTATGAATTCAGAGGAAAAAGTGTTCATATACCAACCACATAAATTTAGTAGAGTTTAATTGTATTTATGAGTTGTAGTGGAGCAAAAAGTATGATATACAGTATGCTTTATAATGTAGGGAAGTTAAAACACTTTTATAAAGTACAGAACTTGAAAAATATACATACGTGGAGTAAAAATAAATTACTATGGTTTACCTCTGGCTTTAATAAAAGTGAAAATTGTTTGTGTGTTTAATGTTAATGATTTAACTAATATCTAGTCACCAGCAGTTATAATTTTTTCAGGTCAGATCAGGTAAAAATCAACTAAAAAAATACGTTTTCATTTTCAAACTGTATGTGGAAGTATATTTAAAGCAATTTAAAGAATTTTATGGCAATTATTTCTATATATGGTTTCAGTGGCAACAACATAAACAAACTTTATGTTGCCCAAACTTTACTTCCGCTAAACCTCCACAAAGAATCAATAACTGTTGAGTAGTTTTAATTTAATTTAATATCAGACGTATATTCCACAATAAAATAATAATATAAGTGAAATGTAAAATAAATTGTTATATTTTATCCAGACCGGAAGTCAACTATCCAGGCGCGTGTGTCCAATGAAACCATCTATAGGCAAGAAATAAGCTTTTGGTCTAATGTCTACTATTTTTTACAGTATACCTACAATAAATAGTTGCGATATGAAAGAGATCGGATTTGTTCTGTCCCATGGGATGTTGCTTTGTCTGCATAGTCAAAAAGCTCAACCAACAAAGTTACGTTTTAAAACTGCCAAAGGGTAATGGTTTGCATAATTCAAGATAACGTACCAATTGTTCATTTTGCCTCCGGACTTAACCTGGAATAAAAGCAAATATACATTCCTTGACAAACTTCACCCAAAACAACTGAGAAGCAACGGAGTTAAAGCAGTTTTGTGAGCAGAAAATTGTGGAAATTCTTAAAATTCTTCTCAATTCGGTGTGTGCTGTCAATGATGTTCCCAGCCGGGTGCTTCACAAATAAGAAGGACACATACTGAGTGCACTAGTAACATAGTCAAAAAGTCATGCAAACAACTGAACACAGTAAACAATTCGGCCAACAGGACTATCCACCGAGGTGATCTTTCTGCTCCAAAAATAGACGCTGGAGAAAGGGACACATCTTTAAAGATCAAGGTGACACACTTTTCCAGCTATACTGTGGGGGCTCTCCATCAGAAGCTCAGGACATGTGAGGCGATAGCCTCTGAGCTTTGGTCACAGGGCCATATGCTGCCTTTTTAATTGAGAGGGACTTTGGGAGGGAAACCGTGTGCTGCGGAATGAACCAGCGCCACTCAGACGTCTGTCTGCATTTAACAAGGGGTCTCCAATCCTGCGAGAGTTACGGGAAGAGTTGACACCACGTTGACACCAGTTCTGATGAAACCAATGCAGAGACACATGCAGTATTGCAAGTTGCACTCAACTCATTACCTCAGTATCTGCAGACTCGTGGAGACACCGGAGCTGCGGGTGGCCGTGCCGGCCGCGGGCATCTGAAGGGCCGCCCTTCGAGGCTTCAGGACCCATGCTGCGGCACCCAGCGAATTAATTATCACATCTAATGTTGTGGCTAATTAATTGACGTTAACAGCGGGAAACGGCTCCAGCGATTCAATGCAATTAATCAGTGTCAAAGAATAAATGAAACCCAGGATATGATTACCATTGAAGGCTACACCCAAAAATTGAATTTTAATGGGGCGTCATTTTTTGGCTGTGTGTACATGCCACATCGGGCTCTGAAATAACGGATTGGTGGGGAAGTTTACGAGCACATATAATGGCACCGGAGACGATGATGGTTAAAAGAAGCCTAATTTGTTAGTCCACGGATGCTTAGTTGCATCCACGGAAATGACAGAAAGATTATTTATTAATTAGGAAAGCCAATTAGCAGCAGAAAGGTTTGTTTCGTCCTCTACATTCGCTACAATGTTCATGCACAACTGGATTCCAGCTGCATGATTCCAGGGTAATTATCACCGATGCCGGGAAACTGCTCAACTTGATTTGTTATACAAGCGGTGGATTATGAGGGATGAGAAATGTCAAATTGCCTTAGCAACTACAAACCGTTTTCTTTTGTTGTAACAAATGGGGGCCTGAAAGCTAAGAAACAAGTCAAAAGTCAGGAGGTGAGAAACGCTCTCTCAATTACAGCAGAGATGTGTGGAAACAGCAAAGCTGCTTCTTTTCTCCAATTAATTCTGAGTGGAATAAACAATTCGAGAAAATTCTTGGCGTTCGTTAACTGCAGTGTGATGGCAGACTGAACAAATTGCGCATTTTGTAAATTAATAAGTGAAAAATGGAACAGAATACACAGAACTCGCACATTCGTTGTCTCTGAAAAGCCTGAGGAGAAATAAAGATAAAAAAAGGACATGACAGTGACATTATTTACAGTACATTATAGGTATGTATGCAGTATATGCATACAGTATGTATTTCAAGACTTGTGTCTGTTATATATGTTTATGTATATGTGTCCTATTATTATTTATCATATAAAATAGCTTTGCAATATTTTTGCCATCACACCATAGGAAAAATTTGCATATTAGTCATGTCAACTACCTCTACATGCATGTCAATCTCTTATATACATATTTTGCTTGAATTCTTTTTTTATTTATTCATATGTATATTATATGTGAAAAATTTGGTTTCAAAATGAGATACATTTTCAAAACTCATGGTTTTTTTATTGCGCATTCCAATTAATATAAATCAAACTGCAGTTGGTTTGTTTTGATTTAACCCATAATAACTAAAAAAATACAGCTAAGTAACATATTAAAAACATGATTTTTGAAAATGTGTAAAAAACGGAGTAATCTCATTTTGGAACCAAATTCTTCATATGCATTTATACTGGCAATACTAGGAGATTTGGGGGAAACAAAGTTGAAATATAGACATGACAGAACTTGCAGCCATAGTTGGCTAAATATGGTTTTGGGAAACGCATCCTTACTTGAATGCATAAAGCTGAACACAGGAAAAATAATGACGCTAGTGATAAATCACTACAATGTGTTAGCATGCGGACACACACACACACCTCAACGTTACTTTGAAGAAAGTACTGACAAACAAATCTTTCGAAATTAAGACACAGACAGGACTGTGTGATGTGACAAAAGAAATTAAATCAGAATTTATATGAAAGTATTATGCTGGAAGAATAAGTATTGAGCTGCTTAGGTAATGCATGATAAAAATGTTCAGTTGATGTCACCCGCTTGGCAACCGACTGAAAATGAACCCCTGAAGGTGTGACCTCCTCTTCCAATTACTGACAGGCCTTATAAAGTATGGATATTGGTTTCCCGATGTGAAGAAAATATCCTCAAGGAGCTCCTGTCATAGCAAGAATAAACTGTGTTCTGTATTCTGAGGCCACAATAAACAAACATGCAACCAACCCTGAAAGCCATCAGACTTCGTTTTTTACGCTGTGGTTTATTGAACTGAATTAATTCATTAAAAAATATCTCTTGCAAATAAGTAAAACAAGTCAAGTCCTGGATCAACATGCTAATGTGTTTAATGTAAGCTTATGTCTTTTTTTTCCAAGTGTGAATAATTATTTATGAACAATTTTGCTCCGGGCTCTATTTACCAAAATACAGACTTCGCCAGGACGAAAAGCACATTAACCTATAACTCCAGAAAGTTAATTTCTTGAAGGCTCTAAAATACTGAGAGATAATGGATTCCAAATGCCAGCATACCAAGTCCTACATCGCAGAAGAAAGTTTTTAGCAAGTTCACATATCAAAACTAAACTAGTGTAAAAGAGTGTCAGCAAAACAATTTTTTTTACCAACTGCAAAAAAGCAAGTGGTAATCAAAATGTATTTAAAAAATCTATGTGTGTGCAGGGTTTTTAACAAACATGGCAGCAGTAATTCATCAAATGATAACCTAATGATAGATCAGTTCTAAACAAGCATTTATCTAGACGCGCAATGCGCACGCTGACATTTTAAAGAGCCCGTTCTGCTTTCTGGATTGCACGAAAACCAGAATTGCAGCCAAATTCCAGCATCCTCAATATGCCAATCATAGGCGACATTTAGCGAAGATTTATGCGTGTTTGCATCGTAACACGATTTGCATTAATAAAACAGACACAACGTGCGAATAACTCTAAACCACCATCAACCAAAAGCACTGAAGATATCGATCGGTTCCACTAGCACACATTAGTAATCTTTGGCAACTGACCCGGCAAGGTGGCGTCTACACACATGAGCAGCGATGAAAGAAGATCTCAAACAGAAAAATCTCATGTCTTTTTTTCTACTTTGGTGGCCTCTACTACCGCCGCAGAACGTTCACAAAGGCCTAACTTGATTGGATCCATCCGATTAAATCTGGACCGTGTCACTTTTGTGCTCTCTGCGGGAGCTGCATTCAGTAGATTGGGTGGGCACAGCGAATTCTCAAGAAGTGGCACGAAATCCTTGTGTCAGCCATTTTCCTCGACTCTACAGTCAGCCTCTTTGTGTTTGATGATCAATGGCATCTATTCATCCCTCGTTCACCACCCGGCATCTGCCCAGCAAGCCGTAGCACCTGTGGTGTTTTTCCATCATGTAATGCGTTTTGAAGTGATTCCTTTCAGAATTTTCATTCACATTGCCACGAAACTGCGCCGGAGAGCGGACGCCTTTGAAAGAAGCCCCAGGCGCGGTTTGGGCCACAAAGACAAGTGTTGCTTAACCCCGATATCCCCGCTCGCAAAACATCTCCATCTGTGGGCACGGATGCGAGTCATTACTTTCCCCTTCGCTTTATCTAGCACGAAATCTGCTTAGCGCCCGTGCGCTTTCTACCTGCATTCCAATTAAATCAAGATGTATTTGCTTTTCAGAGCTCCTGTGCCTGCTTTCTTCCCCATTGGAATAATTGATGGAGTCTTCTGGTCCGATGATGAATGACTTCGCAGGCAAAGATGAATAGAAAGATGAATGTCTTGCCCTGAGAGGGTTGGGAAGATAGGCTTCAGGAGTGCTGATACAGTGACAAATACACTGACCGTCGCAACAACTCGCCCAAATCAGCAGGGGAGGTTGGCGGAGGCCTGACAACTTCAACGGCTCGCTCGCGTACGTGCCACATAGCCGTTCCGTACGCAATTACCAAAGCTAGTGTCTAATTTAACCTCGGGTGTGTTTCACAACTGATGCGTCGAGACAGTCGGGGGAGAAAGCCGGTATGATGTATTAAGGGCATGAGCAGGGAACAAAAGCTTTTCTTAAAAGAGCTCAGGCATTTCTTAGCCCGATTCTTTAATGCCGGCACAAAGAATGTGCCACAATAAGCAACAAAAACACTTTGCAAAAAAACACAACACATTTCTTCATTATACGGGACACCTATGGACCTCAGGAGAAGGACTCTGGAAAGCGTTTCTTTAATTGTTATGTGTCATTACTTTTCTGTCATTCTGTTATTTTTTTGCCCGTGGAACACAAACGGACCAAAAATACAACAACAAACTGTAATGCAACTTCTAAAGTGTTTTTAAATCCTTTTGGACCTTTACAACCTGTGGTGACTATGAACTATTAGGGAAAAAGCTGTATGAAGGATTGTTTTTATGTTTTACAGAACATATAACAGCATGCAGGCTTGGACCAACCTAAAACTAATGATGACAGAATTTTACTTTTGTGGAGGCAACTTTGCGAGAGAGAGACATTTGTAACCAGAGGTCGTATCTCAGACACACAAAATAATGAAACAAATCACGTTTGTATCCGACGCAGTGAGGGCCGGACTGGAGACATGCTCTCCAGAGAGCTTAACTTTGGATGTAATTAAACATCTAGATGGCATACACATGTCTAATATGACTAATGAGTCGTACATTAGGGATAATTTGCGGTTCTTGCGATAGTGAAGCTTGAGGAGCATCAGGTGCAGGCGTAATGAATCTGAGGGGCTGGAGAGCTCGAACCACCTGCCTCATAGAGTCTGTCCCCCAGGCCTGGAGCGGATTACACCGCATTGGATATAACCCACGTCTTTACAGACGATGGCTCAAGCGTGACTGACAGAGCGTGATACCCGTTTTCATCTTTCCTCAAGTTTTCCAATATGACCTCACCTGAGTCTCACCTGATGCTACGGCCATTATATCAGTAGTCCAGCTTTGTCAGACATAGTTTCACTGAGAGAGAAGATGCACCTGCACCCTCTGAAAGCTCAGGCGATATTACAGAACCCGCCATGACCATCCCGCACACATGCGACCTTTAGACTGGATTACAAATTGGAGTTGAATGCTAGATGGGGAATCAAGTCGGTCATAAAAATGCTATAAAATGTGATAAATGCCAACCTCGCCTTGTTTAAATTTAACGCAGTGTCAAATTAATTGTGTAAAAACTTCAGTATCCCAGGAGCATCTCGGGTACGAAGCCACATACAAATTTGAAGTAAAGTGATGCTGAAATAAAGTACATAAACAAAAGATGAATGTACAAACTGTGGAAAACAACTAGTACATAACGTTTTTATTCAGTTTGGCCTTTCCTGTTGTGTTAACATGTAACCTTAGGACTATAATCCTTCATTTCCCAGCAGCCTCATATGAGTTGGAGCCAAAGGGGAAGCATCTGATGAAAGATGAAGCATTTTGAAGTCTCACTCATTTGACAGGACCAGAATTCCCCCTCCACCCTATTTTTTTCTCATTAACACCAACATAAAAGTTGACCCCTCTGTATTCAGGGCAAGCGGTTGGCTCGCAAATAGCTTGTACCGCGGTATGCTCCAGAAACAAGTCCGATTGGTCTTCTAATGAGTCCTGACAGAGGAAGCACATCCAGAAGCGACCCCTACACCCCCAGCAGGTCTAAAGCTGTGGTTGGAAGCATAGTTCCTTTTTATCATGACATGTAGACTTACAAGCATCGTGCCTTTGAGCAAACTAAGCAAGCATGCAGTACATTCTATATCCATTATTCGAAATACATAGAGATTTATTTTGAAATCTTTTAGTTGTTTACGAAAATACAAGCGCTGTTTTTGAAAAATAAGTGCACTAGGACCCAGGGGAGTCCCTGGGTGGAGTGAAGAAGGAGGAAACTTACGAGTGAATGAAAAAGCGTGAAACCAAACAACAAATAACAAAAGAATTTGACATTTATTCGATACAAACTAATTTATTAGTAGACGTCTTTACTCCACCTACTATGTAGCATCGTCAGCTAGATTGCTGAACCAACTTGGTTCAAACGATTGATCTCTGACGGAGTCACTACGGTTTCGGGAAACAGTCCGTTGGCGACCGGATGGGGCGTGTCTGGCGACACAACAAATTTGAGAGATGTTTACTTTTCTGTTTGACTTTTGAAAGCGACAGCCAATAGGAGTGAAGATCGGTGCTAACGTGATTCTTCTCTCAGCTCCTGCAATAAGCATCACCAGTAGTGGGAACGCAATGTCCAGTCCATAAATGCGCGCATGTGCAATAACGTTGGTTTATGTTGTTGCTGTGAAACCGTCTATTAACTGTTTCAACGTGTCCACACTGGACGCAGTGGGATGTAACAAAATACAACAATTGCATTAGAACCCATTATAATTTTACATTTCGTCCACACTGGATGCGTTGCGTTGCACCAGTCGCGTCTGGTGTAGACACGAAGTGAGACTTATACAAAGTAGTTTGAAAAAATAATCCAACAGCATTTTGTTTACGGTACATAGTTGGATATTTGTTAAAATACCCTTCATTATTAACCATCTTTAGCATAATTCAGTTCTTTAAGCCCATAGAAGTCAATATACTAAAGAGTTTACATCTGTCTTATAAGTCATTGAATACAAAATTGAAGTCAGCCATTGATGTTCCCAGTGATGGAGCAGTATGTATTATCTACAATATCTAAATGATCACTAGAGCACTCAAATAATTTCATCCAACTACCTGAATATAAAAAAGCTCTTGGTGTAATGTAGTCATTTCATCAAATGAAGCAAGAACCGAATGACTGAAGCTTTTGTCCTGGTTATTATATTTTGAAGGTTCCAACTGAATTATCAGGTCTTGAGTAATATATTATGATTATACAGTGTAACATGTTTAAACCCAAAAAGGGTTCTTACCGGTTAAATACTCTGGATCGGGCACCGGGTCGGACAGCTGCTCGTGGCACTGGGATTCATTCGGTACGGATGCCACCACCATACCATCCGGAAGCTGCTGCTCGATGCCACGGGCAAAGTTTTTCTGCCTAGATAATAAAAGTTAAAGGAAGGAAATAAAACTTAATAAAAGATAAAGTAACACGAATGTAAATTCATAGATACAAATAGACATTTAAATGGCATATTATCTTCTTTTGGTGCCCATGGCTTCTATACCCAAACTGGATGGATGGATATAGAGTCGGAAAAGATTCCATTAAAGTTATAAGATAAATGGGAACATTTTCAATAGCGACAAGAGTTGATATAGCATAATATAACACAGCACAATAAAAATGGAAGACGTAGTTCAAATACGGTGTGGAATATGTTTGGGAATATTGAGCAAGGCAAACAGTTACTTTATATATCTTAATAAAATCTGCTCCAACACTTTAGACTGTGGACAGAGAAAGATAATACAGTTTGTAGAAGAGAGGTTGAACAAAGGAAAAGAGATAAAGACGAGTTTAGCTTTTTTTTGCAATATAAACAAATAACATATACTGTATTCAGTGAACAACAAAACTGATGCGCAGAAATAAACCGATCCTGTACAACAGCCAGCCAAAGATGAAAAAACTGAAAAAAGATTCACGAACACAGCATTCACTTTTTCCTCCACATATCTAAACTCAAATCAAGGTGAAAATATTCTTTGCATATATAATATATAATATATGGAATCGCAATGTATAGATGGAAGAAAGGAAAATAAGACCGCTTCTTTATTCAAGTCAGCAAAAAACACCTAGAAAGCACACGAGGGAAATGTGTCGAACGCACAGAGAATGTGAAACGTGGTACACAGGAGTGGTTCATAAATGAGCAAGCATCGAGGAAATTGTACCACACAACATTATGCAATCTAAATCTCTCCTCGAGCATTACTGTCATATCTGATTTCACAGGAAGACTTAGATGAGAGAATTATATTATCTCTGAATATATAGAGCTGTGTAGAAATAATTGCGTCTGAACAGAAAAGACAGAGGTTTACGAGATGCGGTTTATGTAAAAGCGAGAATTTAAAGGGGCTGTCAGTGGAGAGCGCTGTCATTTACGTTCACGTTTTTTGAGATCTTCAGCGTTAAATACCAGATATTCCTGAATGACTTAATGGTGCTCACAAGTTTTCTTGAAGAAAGCTGTTATTTTCTTAGCGTAATATTAGCAATTTATTCATTTAGCAGATGCTTTTTCAAACCCATTTAAAAATATGAGGGACATTGCACATTTAGGGAGGCATCATCAAAATAGTCAATTAAACCTGACGTAGAACTCAAAAAATGTTTGCTGAAAGGTACACTGGAGCACAAGCTGCAGAAATTTCTCCAGGGAATTCCTCCCCACATCTAATAAAAAATGTAAAAAAGTTGTTTCCCTTGTCAAACTTGAAATACACGCTTCAAAAGATATTTGCCTATTGCAATATTAATAGCTCTGCATATTGCTTGTCAAAGGCACATCTGATAAGAGGTTTCCTGTCCCATCGAGGCAGCGCAGTTAAATAGAAAAGTGCAAGAACGCAGGGCCAGTAGTTTTAATGAAAAGGATGTATACGCTTCTTACGTTTCTGAAATTGATACTGGGCAACAATTATGACTATAACCCGTGGGAAATGAAATATCTCTGAATGTTGGTGTATTAATAAAATCAATATACATTTTAAATGCAAGCTTCAACTACAAAACTTTCTTTATACACTCACCTAAAGGATTATTAGGAACACCATACTAATACTGTGTTTGACCCCCTTTCGCCTTCAGAACTGCCTTAATTCTACGTGGTATTGATTCTACAAGGTGCTGAAAGCATTCTATAGAAATGTTGGCCCATATTGATAGGATAGCATCTTGGATTTGATGGAGATTTGTGAGATGCACGAAGCTCCCGTTCCACCACATCCCAAAGTTGCTCTATTGGGTTGAGATCAGGTGACTGTGGGGGCCATTTTAGTTCAGTGAACTCATTGTCATGTTAAAGAAACCAATTTGAAATGATTCGAGCTTTGTGACATGGTGCATTATCCTGCTGGAAGTAGCCATCAGAGGATGGGTACATGGTGGTCATTAAGTGATGGACATGGTCAGAAACAATGCCGTGGCATTTGAGCGATGCCCAATTGGCACTAAGGGGCCTAAAGTGTGCCAAGAGAACATCCCCCACACCATTACACCACAACACTAAATTGCATTAATGAGAAATTGAACAGGTGTTCCTAATAATCCTTTAGGCGAGTGTAGGTCACCATTTTACTCTTTAAAGTTCTTACTTAACTAAAAAAAACTTTTGAGATCCTGCAAATTAGTATGAGAAATTACAAACGTTCAACTAATTTAAGAGATAAAATGACACGTTCTCTAAACTAGCCTCACTGTGTCATTGGCTAAAGATAAACTATTTAAATAAACTAAAGTTAATTTTCTCTTTTTATAAGTTTCAACATTTAAAGTGAATAACCGTTATAATGTATGGAAATGTCTGCAATGCTGTCTAGCTTAATTTTTATTTTATGGGAAGCTGATGGCATCATAGGTGGGATTACCTGTCGAATGACACTAGCAAAATAACAATGTGCAATTAAATGCAAAATTATCTGTGTAATACATATTATGCATATTTGATACAACCATAAAGCCATCTAGGGCACCATTGACTACCACAGTAGAAATAATTTTTGTCAAAGGCACTCTGGAACTGTTTGCTTTTCCACATTATTTTAAATATGGCCTATATATATTGTTGTGTTCAAAAGAACAAAATAGTTATGCAATATTTTTCTACTATGGTGGTCAATGGTGTCCCAGAACTGAAAGTTGCTTACATTCTTCCAAATATCTTTGTTTGTATTAATCAGAAAAAAACATTTAAACAGAAATGGAACAAGAGTGGGTAGCTTGTTATATAATTTTAATAAAAAATGTAATAATAATAATAGGCCATTTTAAACAAAAAGGTTCAAAATAAAGTTAACTTTATTTCGCTCGATGTTCTATTTTTGGAGAGATAATGAGTTATCCAATTGTCAATGAATATAATTAAGAGATGATTTCATGGATAATTAATCATAATATACGAGGCAGAATAAATTACTCTACAATGCCCGAATTTTGAGCTGGTATTTTAGCTAGTTAAACAAAACACAAGGCAGCAATTACCAAGTTTTTATTGACAGCATCAATATCACAGTAGTGAAAAGCCCAAATAAACGTCCAAAGTGACACAAATTATAAGTGAAAGTTAGTAAAGTGTCGGCACAGATGAGTCATACGAAGACTGTCCTGGCTTTGGGCTTCAAAAATAATCAGTCAGTGCATGACTCGTCTGATATTTTAATTTAGTACAGGGAATAAGGTAGCACTTTAAATCTCTTAGCGTGGATGGAAACACCCAACTGGGAGGTTTTAGGAGAGGTACTCCTAATCATGATTCTGCAAACTCCTAATGATGAGAACAAAGGGCACTAAAAAATTCATTAAAACCGCCTCAAAGCATGCTGGGAGGTAATGGGAGTAAAACTGGTTAAGGCTGGAACCCAGAGGAGAGGCAAAGCAATTAGGAAAGGCTACATGTTTTAGCCAGATAGTCTCACACGGATAAGAAACTGAAATGAAACCCTGCCCAGCAATACTAAAAAAGTCACCTGATATGGGGGGAAAGGAGCTTTAGCCGGTTCAGCGTACCAGTATTTGGAACGCTCTTTAAAAAAATCTGTGAGTTGACTTTAACAAAAACTGCAAATGAGTTCTGCTCCACAACAGCCCACAAGTTTCACTCCTTTCTAAGAAAAAGACTGCTGTTCAACAAACTAGAAAGGTAAAACCTCTAATTTCAAGTGTCACTACATTTGTTGTGGTTTGAAGCTTCCATAAACATTTTGAGCAAGAGAGATTTTGGTTAAATAACACAAGATTGGCACACTAATGGTTTCCGTGGAAATGACCATAGAAGATGCCAATTATTTGTTGGAGGAGGTGAATTCTACTTGCAACATGCCAGATGCTACATCTCAAAAGAGCACATATGATTAAAAGGATGAGCACAGACATGCAGTTAGCTTGAGAATGCCAGGATGAACTAAATTAAGCAACATCTACATTTATGCATTTGGCAGACACTTTTAATTAAAAATGAAATCCTAAATTTTGAACACTACACGCGTTCGCTGGGAACTGAACCAGTGACCTTGGTGTTTGCAAGCGTCACGCTCAACTGCTTGACCTACAGCAACAGAAGATGGCACCTAACAAGCATAACAGTCTGGAGATTGGAGAATCACGACAGTACAACATATTTTGCTTTAAGGGCTGTTCACATTACAACGATATCTATAAAAAATGCGCTTTAAAAATATTTATTTATGGCAGAATAGCAGGGTTCACACCATAAGTATTACGATAAAGATACAGAGAATGATATCCTTGGGATCGCTTTCAGAACAATTTTTTTCAGCTGATGATAGTTTCTGGCGGATAACGTAAGACCAATGATGAATTCCATGCAGGTTTTATGTCTGAATTAAAGACTGTAGTGGTCGGAAAGTGGTTTACGACGTTATGTTATATTTGTAATGCTTATGAGTCTAAGCAAGATGGCAAAATATATGCTTTAACGTTACATCCCAGACACGAGTGCACCTTCAGCCTTCAGAGACAGCTTCCAGCCTTTGCTGTCATATTTTGAAGAACAGACGTTAAGGATTGAAAACGAAAGCATCAGCAGCAGGTCATCTACATTCATTTTACTGACTGGAAACACTGCAGCGCGCAGGCTTAAAATAAACACAACGTTATTGTTATCGTCTGCTGGTGTGGACGTATATATAGTTAAAGTTACAGTTATAGCTCCAGATATAGTTATAATGTGAAAGGCCCTTTAGGAAGAGTAAAGATGGAACTGACTGGAAAAGAGTGACAGAATATCTGCGTGGTTGACAGGTATGGATAATTACACTGCAAAAACTGAGTTAGTATTTTTGTCTTGTTTTCCAGTAGAAATTTTTAAAAAATCTCGAATCAAGATGCTTTTTCTGGATGAACAAAATAAATCTTGATAAAAAAATCATTGAATTTGTACTTGTGCAGCGAAAAAGTCTGCCAATCGGGTAAGAAAAATTACGATAAAGGTTCACCTTTTTCACTAAATTCAAGATTATTTTGCTTAGCCAAAGCCAGATTATTTTGAACAAATTCACTGAAGTTTCATATTTTTTGTCTAAAAACAAGACAGAAAGAAGAAAACGCATACTGATACATAATTGTTAGCCTTTTATACTGGAAAACAAGACAAAAATACGAAGTAAGTAAATCATTTTTTGCAGTGTACAGAAAGGGCTTACTAATAAAAAATGAAACATGGCTCAATAAAAGATGTATTGCATAACCAAGCACACTGCTGAACGTAGAAAAGTTTGTTAAAAACAGTTACGCAATATTTGGGTTAAAATGCAATGGTAATGTTCAGCTTTCTCTCGCTCACTCTGTTCATCTGTAAAATGGAGAAGTCGTCTTTCTGACCCACTGTGAGAAGGAGTTGAAGAAAACTTTATTTAAAACGTACGGTGGCTCATTAACTGGCACAGAGAAGTTTCTCCAGTCTTGGCAAAGCTCAGCACTTCACACACTTCTGTGTCTCCAGAGTTTTCACATCTGAGATGGTCTTTGTGGGGGATAGAAACTTCGCCTAAATAAGATTGTAAATTTCAAGGTGTTAATGGCCCATGTTCAGCTCAGATGAGGCTGTGGAAGAAAGAGAAATAACACCTGCCTGCATCTGTGCTTACATCCACACAGGCAACATCTACAGATTAAAAGAATTCATAGAAAAACTGCTCCATGACATGATGGTTTAGAGGTAAAACACACATAATAATTAACAAACCAGCAAGATTAACCTGAGACGCGACCAAAATTGTAAAATACTCAATTAAAAATATTATTATGCATTTTACTGCTAAAAGATTTATAAACTGACCATGTAGTTCCTGTTACACATTTTTTGTCAATTGTAAATTGTATGCAGTGTAATGAATTACAAATACAATCGATTTATTGTCACCTTCTAGATAATGTGTGGGAGCCCACCTTTAAAATATATAAAAAAATACTGCATACTATAGTATTTATGATGATAAAGTCATCACATATTGTAATATTTTCACAGAATATGATTTTATGAAGGACTTTTGCTGGGTTTTCAAGATAGAAGTAGTTCTGGTATGAATGGCATAGAAAGGCTAATTTAGCAAGTAACTTTGTGTTCTGTTTATGATGAGAGCATTTTAATCGTCACATTACATTTGATGTTTGCATGTTGACAGTAGTTTTTTTAATTTACAAATATTAATGATCAGACTTCTTTTAAAAGGGCATTCCCCTAAATCCACAGAGCGTACAATACAAACATACTTTGGATATCCAAATATAAAATGAATGGCCAGTTAAAAGATCACATCTTTACACAGTATATTCAACTGGGCTAGATTGATTAAATATTTATTTATTTTCAAAAGACCTATTGTCCAGACCTTTGGAAGAAAATATCATGACGGGACCTCTTTGAACTTTAATTGAATACCCCTGCTATAGATGGTTTCAACAGCAACGATATGTGGCCGAAACTTAACTTAGTAACTTAGTTAGTAGACCTTGTCAAAGAATAAATTACTCTATAGTCCCTAAGAAGTAGATTATTTTATTACCATTAATATAAACTAAAATATTCAAACAAGTTAAATATAATACAAATTGTTATATTATATAGACCGGGCCAGGCATGTGTCCGATGAAACCATCTTTAGTATTAACAATAGATTGAAAAACTGTAGTATGGTTGTCTACTTACCAGACTTTAGTAATGTTAAAAAACACTGCAGTATCTAGAAATGTTACAAAAGTTTACTATAATAAAGTCGGAAGTGCACATAATTCACATGAAAGGCGTAAAAATTGGTAAAGATTACATTGAGCAGACGCTTTTAGCCAAAGCGAATTTAGGAAACAGCGATATGGCATTGGCATTAACAGTGGCATTAAGACAATAAGTGCTTATACCAAGTTACTAGTTTTCACAAAAGCCAGAACGATACCTGTTGAGAGAGAGAAAGAGAGGGAGAGGATGTTTTTTTTTAACATTTACCTGTCAAGTATTCAAACAAGAGATTATGTTTTAAGTTGTTTTTGAATGTTGTAAGAGATGTGGTTGACCCGTAAGAGAATGTTCCACCAGCAAGTAGGAAAGCGATTTAGTGCCCTTTTGAGATGGCAATAACAAGACGAGGGACAAAATGTGTTTAGATTTGCCAGATTAGGAAATTCTGCGGTCAAAAAACTGCATTTCAATATAAACCCTACCATTTTTCATAAATACTTCCAGGATGAAAGGCTCAACGCAATAACATTTCCCTCCTAGTTCCCTGGTGTCCTCACTACAGTATATTGTTTTGCCTCTTTAAAATTAGGCCACGTTTACATGATGAAAAACGGAAAAGTTTTTCCTTTGCCTCTATGAAAAGTTATCAAAACTCTCTGCATTTACACGGATCCAGGATAACAGATAAAAACGCTGTAGTATGCACGCCAGGCCAGTGGAGGATGATTTTGTTGTGTAACGAAACAGGAGGGGCCTTGGCACATACACAGTTATAAGGCCAAAGTGGATTTTAATACCGTTGGTCGACGTATTTAAAGTCTGGCAAAAGTAAATAGTGTTTCTCCGCTGGTCTTATTGGTGCAGCAAATAAGGCAAATACGGCAAGCAGACGTATTGTATTGGCTATCATCGAAAGATCTGAGCGCGAAATATGCATGAAGAAAGCTCCGTCTTGCCTATACATGGATACGAAAAAGGCGGCGTTTCAAAAAGTTGCACTTTGAGACCAGTCTTCAAAAGTTTGCCTTTTTCAGTCCCCATAAACAGCGTTGCCGTCTGAACGAATGGCCAAGACGCATACATTTTTATGCATTTTCAGTTGAAAACGGTCTTGTGTAAACCCCCCCTAGTTTACAGAGAAAACAAAGGTCCACCATCGGTACCTCACGAAGCCGCAGAAATGGCACAGGAGTTCTTACATGGACTCTTAGAGAACTCTGCCGACCTAAAAAGCATCATTCCTGAACTGTTTTTGGGCAAGTTGTCAGAGAAAATGTGTTGCAACTTCATGTTCATTATTAAACGTCATGAAACTGTAACCAAGCCTTTTAGATATGCCTCAGAACATAAAAGCAGCTGTTGTGTGACAGGCCAGACTTGTGGGTTGTGACTTTTGGTGAAGAGCCAAAGGGAACACACGGCGGTGCGCGTTTAAAACGGAATAATAAAGAGCATCAGCTACTCTGGATCGGTTTTACCTGCCAGTCGCTCCCTCTTTTCCCCCTTGCATCATTTTGGATAGACATGAATCTCACTTTACCTCACTTTATTCTCTTTGAGAGATGACTCAATTCACCAGAAATAAATTGCACCCGCTGATAGCGATGTGTATTTGCACACACACGGGCTGCTTTATTTTAGTGCCCAAATCGCTAAAGGAATTATGCAAATCAGGTAATGGGACAAACATAGCTGAAAAAATTACCTCATCTCGCATGCCGCATTCCCATTTTTGCAAGTTGAGTTTTGCCGTCTGCAATGAGGCTGAACCGCGACTGAATTGGCTTTTTAGAAATGCTTAAAGTACACTTCTGAATGTATCCAAAGCCCAAACACAACACTCCTCTCCATCCTTTGGTAAATTACTTTTGCTATGATCAATAGAAATGAACATAAACATCTCCTTTAAACCAAATTGTGTGTATGCAGACTCTTTCTCATGCAATAATAAGAAAGCGGCAACTCCAGAAGCCACACAGATTTGTGTGAATAAGCCACTATGTATTATCTATACATAATTGTGTGTGTTTACATACAATAATATAATGTGTTGCTATTTTAATGTAAACAGTGCCTGGAGTCATCAGTGAATATGGGCGGGACCTCTGCCTCATGCCTACTCCTGTGCACACTGTGACTCCACATGACGTCATCGGCTCAACATGTCAGCGGCCATCTCTGGGAAGTTTTGCCTTCATTTTTCTACAGGGGTGTTAAGCTAATAAGTCAAAATGAATATACAGTATAACATTTACCCAAAGATGCAATCTGTATCTCTTTTGGAAAAAATGAAGAATGTTTCTGTAATTGAGAAAGTAGGCCTATGTAAAAAATAGGTCTTCAAATTTACCACAACTTGCAATTTTAAGTTAAAATAACGATCAAGGTGTGACGTAACCTACACATCTTATGTTACAAACGGATGGTGAAAGAAGGGCTAAAGTTATGTATCGCAGCCTGAAAAGTGAAATGAAAAGCATTGACGACACCTTCACATGCGACCACCAAGTGAACACGCCGCCTTAAGTGGCAAAACACTCAGCAAAAGGCTGCTTTCAATACAGGAGAAACAAGGAAACCGGGACAAAAGCACGCAATTATTTGCTGAAACTAAAAGCAGTTGGACTCAACAGTGATCCTTACGACTTAGAAACCGGATCTTCTTTGAAAGAATATTGCACGGAATTGCATTTTGTAATATTTATTTTTTACCAGATTTAAAAGCCAGGGGAAATACACAAAGCAAAGCCTTAAAGGTATCCTTCCCCCAAAATGTTTATTCTGCCATCATTTACTCAGCTTCTAGTTGTTCCAAATCTGTATAAATTTCTATAAATGAACACAGAGATAGATATTTGTAAGAATGCATGTGACCAGACAGATTTTGCCCCTCATGACTAATGATAACATTAGCGTTCTTCCAAATATCTTTCTCTGTGTTCATCAGAACAAAGAAATGTATACAGACTTAGAACAACTCGAGTAAATGATGACAGAATTTACAATTTTGGGTGAAGTATCCCTTTAGGTAAACCTTTTCTACTCGCCCAAAACACACTTAGAGGTTTAATAAACTGAATTTCACAAAATTCACATTGCTCTTCTAAACGTTTAATGTGTTGACAATACAATGGTGAATTCCAAGGCTCAGTAATCTATTTGTTTCAGCAAATTGCAGCGATTCATTCACTTTCCATCCTTCAGCAGCCTTAAAAAAGAAATCTCAGATTTCGTGGTCAATCTGTTTGTACAATCAATCAATCAAACAACAACTTCATCCCGTTTTAAATAGAGTACAGATAATGATAAACACTACTGCATTCAGCCTTTCTGCCACTCAGTGGGCATTACTAGCTTGACTTTCGTGTGTGGTGATGTCACGTGCATATTCTCTATTCTCTCTCAACCAAAATCCAATTACACTTCAAAATGTTTTTTTACCAAAAATGGTTTCTGCCATTTTAGTCGTCATAAAGCTGATGTATGTTCAAGTGTTTATTTTTCCAATTAGTCTGGTTATAATATGTTATGGCAACACAATTTGTTCGTTTGGAGTCATCAGGGAATATGGGCAAGACTTTGATACCGCATCTCCACCTCGCCCTATACTGTGCAGACTCGAGATCCAAATGACGTCACAAGCGCAATTTGTCAGCTGCCATATCTGGGAAGTTTTGGCTGGGGAGCGCGTCGTACATCTTTTTTACGGTCAGAGATTGGAGTTTTAATCAAATTACAAACATAACATCTAACAACAACACTCATTGTTATTGTCAAATCCTGTACTAGACTAGATCAACCTTGCTCAGATAATTGAAAGGCTTGCATTTATCTCAGAAGGCAATCAGTCAGGAAAGCGTCTTGTTTATCCGCGCAATCTTTAAAGACATTCCATTCCACACACTAGAAGATCAAACAACATTTCATTTCCTGCCCCGATCCTCAGCTCTGAAATGAATTGTCGCAGCGCAACGACATTCTATGAAGGATTAATGAACTTGGCTCCTACTTTTGTTCTGCTGAAGAGCCGCCAGTTTCATCTGGCCCAATTAATCCCCATTAAACCAAACTTGCTTATGGTCACTTTTAATTTACTTCATACCATTCCACATAATTAGCGCTTACATTAGACGCGGCCGCTCAAAAGGTGCGAAAAAGCAGCACGGGAAACGAGTCAGGGCACGGGGGCCAGTGGGGCTTTTCAAAGATTGTCTTAACGTTCCGTCTCTCCGGGTTACTCCAAATGAAATCAGAGCATTTGAGATCTGGCTCCACGATAATATTAACTCTACCCCCGTTCTGTCTGTTCCTCTGTCGCTCATCTCCTCCCCCAGCCACACCGATACAACCACGTGGGGAACATGGATAAACGGCAGCAAGAAAGTGGATCAGGAAGCGAGCGTGTGCTTCATTTTAAGGGCTGTCTATGACTTTTACTGGTGACCGCATTGGACATCACAGTGCAGCAGTAATTATAGCAGCCTTTAAAGAGCGTCTTCCTGTGATGTTACATATAAAGTGGTGATGTTTTCACAGAATGTGTTCTTTTAATAATAAGCCAGGATGGATGAAAAGTCTAAATGATGGATATTTAAAAATGACAATTCCTTTATCATTTAATCATTCTGATGTCTTTCTTTCTGCTGGAGAACACAAAAGAAGATATTTTGAAGAATGTTGCCAACCAAACAACATTGACACCGATTGACTTCCGTTATATGGACTAAATTCCACAAATCTAATTTCTCAAAATATATATTTGGTAACACTTGCTTATTAGATGCCAATTTTTAGTGGATTGGTTGCTTATTAGTACTTATAAAGCACATATTCAACATGACCAAATTCTACTTCCCTAATCCTACCTAATACCATAACCTAACAACTACCTTTATAACTATTAATAAGCAAAAATTAGTAGTTTACTGTCACCCTGTCACCCCTGGCAGATATTAAAGCTCATCATTGCTTCACCTGAAAGTGGCTTTAAGGATCTGTCCTGATGTTATCTCCTTGGTGTGGTTATTGTAGCCGTAGAAAAGGTCCCCAAACACAGTCTGGTTGGCGGGGATGTCAGCTGTATCCCCACAGTCCACTCCCTCAGTGCACGCCTCTGACAGCGGCTGACAGGAGCGGCCATCTGCTCCTCGCTTATAATCTTCAATACACCTACACACAGAAAGCGAAAATAATGAAGACAGGACAGCAGACCACAGAAGATAGAAGAGTAATTGTTTGCCGAAGTAAGATAATACTTTTCACTACGCTATTAGGTAAACGTTTAGCTTCTTCTTTTGTTTTTGCTGTGTTTTCGAAAAATAGTACAATTACGCAAGTGTGAAGCAAAAACACAACACAAAAAGTATAATGTTATGAATTATCCGTATTAACTTTGTTTTTCCTACTTAACTTTGAGTCGTAAACCATTAAGACATCACATTGTACGACAGGTTCGGCATTTCAAACTGCTAAAGGTAATGATCCGTCACAAACATTCAAGTTTGACAATTCTCTTTGTTTGTTCAACACGCTACCACCATTTAGCATCCGCAAAACAGTACCATCCTAATCGTGTGACACATCACAAGAGTCGCTTATATTTATGGAACGTTGAAATGCACCTGTCATCTCAGATCTGCACCACACCAGCGGCAGTAAGATAGAGGTGTCGGAGCTTAAATGCTCAATCTCACTTTTCTCTGTAACACTACAGTTTTACAGCCAACTGTCATCAATGTAGGTGAGACACATCTTCTCAGTAACACAGAAAACGCTTTAAGTGGCTTCTGATTGTCTGTCATATTATCAGGGTCTCCTGAGGGAAAGAGAATTATGTGCATTTGCCACCTTTAGTCAAAAACACGTGCCTGTGGAAGCGAATGATATTTCAGACTGCTGAAAGGAAAGATTGCTTTAGCAAGGGAGACTTGTAAGAAGAAGGCTATTGGTTCTGATTGGGTGATATTTTTACAGAAGCTGTCTGGCAGATATAGCTGGAAATGGCCGAGATTCACTTCAGATGACATTTTAAAACCAAGAAATGCCACGTTATTTATGTATGAAATGTGCACAGCGTTTTGAAGCCATTTCATGGATAGAAGATGGAAATCCTCTACATTTTGATGTGGAACTCTGTTCCCCCTCGAAATTTACTCCCAGGACTCTGTCACCCCTGTGTTTTCCTCATTTCCAGACCCGCTGCCAGTGACACGGTCAGTGTTGTTTGATGCCTGTGATTTAACGTTAGGGTAAAAGCATTTCCAAAAGTGCATGACAAGACCGATAGATGATGCAGAGTAAGGGGAATGCATCAAAACGCATTATACCATTCCAATGCGCTACTTTCCCATTGTTTTTCAATTTAAACACGCCTTTGACGGACGTGCATGACCGTTACGCTCACGTCTCGTGTCTTTTGAAGCGCCCCGTTTTGAAGACGGCGTGTCAAGTAAAAAAAATCAACTTTACATGGAGTTCCAAAAGCAGTGAACCAATCAGAAGGATTTGGAGGCGGGGCAAGAGTTGCAAGCTTCTGTTTACAGTAGCAAGTTGGAATGACTACTGTTTTATTTGACGGCAACAAGGCAGAGGAGGCGCATAGCGGCTGTGTCCGGATACCCTCGTCTCCCACGGCTGCTCTTTTTAAAAAACATATCAGCCAAGTTCCTGCCGTTTTCAGCCGCGTAAATGCGTCTCGGTTGACACAGCCCCTGAGAGTAACACTTAGCTACAATAAAAACTCTTTGTTGTTGAGTGGGGAATAATATAATGTTTTTCTAAATGTACTTATTGTAGGTATGTGTTTGGTTTAAATAAACATGTTTGTTTCATTCTGTGTACTACTATCAACATTTCCCCCAAATTTCCAATACAACTTTTGTTTCTTTTTGCATTTGATTGGAGAAAATGAAACCTGGAGAAACAGGTCAAAATAATAAAAGATTCTCTGACCTCCAATAATGCAAAGAAAACAAGTTTATACTTTTAAGCAACACGGCATTAATATTTCTACATGTATAAAGATATACAAAAATTGTGTGATAACCTTTTAATTAAAGTTTTTGTGTGTCTTGTCCTGCTGTCAATATTTCACGTTTCTGTTGGATGACTTAATGTCACTCATGAGGTTTGATGTTGTCGAAATTGAACAGACACTGGACAACCACAAAACGTCTAGAGATGCTAAATAAATGAAAATCTGGAACGGTCTCTTATTTTTTCTGCGGCTGTATTTTATATTTATACAGTATATACATATGTTAATCTTGGTAGCTGCAAATTATTCTTGCACAGTGCATTTATTTTTGCAGGTGAATGTGTGATGATATTAGCATTTTTCATATAAGTTCTTCACATGCTCAATTTATATACACAATAGATGAAAATACAGGAACTGTCATGTCTCTCAGGTAAACAATTGAGAAATTCACACTTTGAAACATGCACTGTTGACTAAACAAGAGAAAAATGAAAAACGACACGAATAATCAGCTCAACTAACCATAATGACGCCTGCTGTGAATTTCAGCGAGTAATTCAAAATATGATGATGAAAAGAGAAGACTTTCAACGTTACTTCATCACTCAAACAGTGATGGAGAGAGATGTTGTTGTGAATTTCTGACTCATCAAGCAAGTCCTGTTAACGCGTGCCGATCCAGCTATCAAACAGAAACCTCTGTCAACAGAAGGCGACGCTTGGTATGTGTGTTTGTGAGAATTCTCACCCGCAGAACATCTGGATGTTGTAGAGAGTGGGGTCCTCCTCCAGAGGTGCCAGCTGCTGTAGGCACAGCTGCTCACAGCCTCCATTAAAGCCATCAGAACAGTCAATGCCAATGTGATGGTCATAGCAGCCAGTGCCATCCTTCATTGGGCTCAAACCCGGAGGACACTGAGGGTAAAAAGATGAATAAGAATCCATTTAAAACAAGGTAGCTGACTTACTATTCAAGTTGTTTTAAAGTAACACTGCTTATTTCAATTACTTCCTAACAAATACTAAAGAGCAGTGGTTCTCAAACTTTTTCGTCCGAGGGCCCCTTTTGTGCAGGGTGCATCACATTTGGCCCCCCCCAAAAAAACGTATAATGTAACATTTTAATTAAACCAAAAACATATTCAGTTATACAATGCTAAAACATCAATTACTTTTCTGTTTGATTGCTTAAAATGTGTGATTTTATTTCTACATTTCATAAAATGCCACAAAATCTCTGGCCCCCTGGATCCATATTGGGGCCTCCAGTTTGAGAACCACTGCTAAAGAACATCCCCCTAGAACATTGAAAGCAATACTAATTTAAAGGTTACGTTTTTTATGTTGTCACACATTTAAAATACGGTTAAATAGATGGTAACACTTCGTTTCAAACTCCACATCTAATCTCTTAGTCTCACAAGGTTACTCGCATCGCACATTGCCATCCACCCAAAGATGGTGAAGCCAAATCCCCAAAAAGTTTTCTGTCAGCTTTGGACTTCAAAGAAAGGGTTTGACAGGTAGATTGTTACAGGGCATATCAACTTGGAGAACAGGATCAAATTCATACACCCCACACCTTGAGCTTCCTTTTCTGTGGCATCTATAGATGTAAACCGGATGACAAACCGCAGAAAAGGTTTAGAAAAGACCCGCTATCTCGAAGTAGAAAGCAGCTTTTTATTTGGATTGGTAGGAGGTTTCAACAAAAGAATACGCTTCTCTACAATTAGTCATTCATCATTCAAAAACCATTAGAAATGAGAGGTTGAAAGGGCATAATTTTCTATTACAGTGGGTGTTGAAGCAGCTGTTCTAATAAAAATGCATTAAGCGAGAGTAAAATCACATAGCTCTTTTCCTAAAGACACTAAATGCTCTTTCGTCTGTCCTATAATTAAATCGCTAATGCCTTTGTGCTATTGATATATTGCCCTTTGGGCAGAAATGATGAATAAGTCCATCACAGCATGGCATTACACTTCACCACATCGCTTCCTCAAAGTCTGCGGCTGCAGGTTGAGCGTAAAACACACATTTTCAGACCACCGTCTTTTCACTTGACCTCATTCGTATTAGGGATCAAAGCCCAGATGTTGGTAATGCATCTCAGTAGCACATCTTGTCCCTAGATGCATCCGTATTGATTTTGTCAGTTAGCTACAGCTGACAAGACACCTGATTTATTACCAGCAACACGGAGAGCACAGGGCACCGAGTCTCCAACTCATTCCTGGCACATTCCTTAAATCACAAAGTCCCAGTTTGATCAGCTGAACAGAAGACATCATTGAGGAAGCGGAAGGTAGTTCGACGCAAAGCAAATTTTTCGCATGATCCGCTTGGCCGTCCTCATTTGGTGCCATGACAATGTTTTAACATGTACCTGGTGGACGGAACAAAGTGGCTTTTCTGACCGCGGAAGGAAAAGAGTTTTCTTTATCAGTATATTTGTATACTCTCCTATACTCTCCTTGTATACGTTCCTACTCTCACCTATGGTCATGAGCTGTGGGTCATGACCGAAAGGACAAGATCCCGGATACAGGCGGACGAAATGAGCTTTCTCCGCAGGGTGGCTGGGTGATCCCTTAGAGATAGGGTGAGAAGCTCGGTCACCCGGGAGGAGCTCGGAGTAGATCCGCTGCTCCTCCACATCGAGAGGGGCCAGCTGAGGTGGCTCGGGCATCTTTTCCGGATGCCCCCTGGACGCCTTCCCGGGAAGGTGTTCCGGGCATGTCCCACCGGGAGGAGACCCCGGGGAAGACCTAGGACACGCTGGAGGGACTATGTCTCCCGGCTGGCCTGGGAACGCCTCGGTGTCCCCCCGGAAGAGCTGGAGGAAGTGTCTAGGGAGAGGGAAGTCTGGGCATCCCTGCTTAGACTGCTGCCCCCGCGACCCGGCCCCGGATAAGCGGAAGAAGTTGGATGGATGGAGTATATTTGTATTTATTATCGGAAAATATATCGAAATATAACGTATAGTAAAAACATTTAGTATATAATTTCATACACCGTTATATTAAGATCATAAGATATTAAGTTTCTCCACCTAAAGTTTTTGGTAAAAAGTTGTTCTTGTTTTACGCTTAAGATTAATACATTTTAATCACTATGTTTTCTCTATGAAAAAAAATCTGATTATATAAATAAAAAATCGCTGCTGTCGTTCTGAAACCTATGGAAACCATCTCCATATTTCATGAATTTATTTTTTTGTCATTCTTCATTATAATTAATCACCCTTTATCTTTGTCGCTGGGTGTTGGAAATATGTAACCTATACAAATTAATAAGCAGTGTTTGTCATCTTTAATGATTTAAAAAGTGTTTTTTCCATTTTGCTGAAAAACAGCTGAGCTGAAAATAAGCGAGAGACAATGAAGACAATGAATAAACAATACGTCATTAAAATGATAAAAAGTTAAACATTGTCAGAAAAAATGATCGAAAAATACTGTCGCTGCAATGGTACCCTTTAAAAAGGTACCCTTTAGGTACAAAGATGAACGATAAATTATCAGCCATATCGGTATCGGTCGATAATTGCACTTTAGGGAGATATATTATAGATCAATTATGAATCATTTCCTCTGGTTGAACCATTTCAACTGCATGCTGCTCAGTTAAAATCCAGAACAGTACGGTCTTTGTCATGATCATCCACTTACTGCTTTTAGCAAAACATTGTTGATGTAGTGTGTACTGTAGATATTTATGAATGTAAATTATAGGAACAAAAGCATATTGTTTGAAGACGACTGCTGTCTGAATGCTTTCTGTCTTGAGACCTGATAGACTTGTGGCTATTGAGAACACCTTTTCGGGCAGCTCTGGAAGAACATAATTAATTTGTTTATTAAATAAACGTTATAACCCGAAAAGTTGAAAAGTTCAAGGATCTTTGAATAGTGTAAAGTAGGCTTCCTACATGATTTTGAGGGGGAAATAATAATAATTTTCATTCTCAGAAAACGTTAAATTATTTAGATACTGTAATGTAGGTACGGAAAATATATCGGTTATCGGCTTCCAATGTTCAAGAATTATCGATAATCGTTATCAGACAAAATTGACATATGGTAAATGCCTAGTATCACCCCATTGACAACTTGGGTATGACCGTGACTATAATTTGACCTTCTTTAAAGACATTGAAATATTCATATTAATAATTTAATTTATATATTGATAGAAGTGAAACGTTTATTTAAAAATGATTTTATGAGACATGTTAATTATTATACTATCATGTTTTTATTGTGTTTTATTGATATTATATTAGTTATTTTTAAATAATCAAAATAACCCACCTGCCGTTTGTTTGGTAATACTTTGAATGCACAAAAAGTAATCTGTTTTTGGAAATTAACTATTTTACTGTAAATCTTTAGGTTTCTAACTATCAAACACTTTATTAAATATCGGAATAAACCCTCTACTGACTCTGCAGTGAACAGTATTTAAACCAGGCAACATTTTCTCAGATGCTAAATTGTCTTTAAGAGCCGTCTTTTAGGTAGATAAAATATGAAGTGCCTCAGAGCCAACTAAGGTCAAATACATATTTACGGTGATTGATTTTGCTCTCTAAAGCAATCTCTACTTCGTGCCCAAAGATTTAAAAAGAATGGATGTTAAAAAAGCATTCGAGTGAGGAAGCGGGCAATTTATAAAAATTACTTAAAACACATTGGTCATTTTTGAGGAGAACAAGTTATCTCGGGAAGTATACTGTACATGTAAATTGCAGGAACACGGCTTGTCCGACTCGAAAAACAATCACTTTGTGTCTGACCTTGTCCTGGAATGCCATTGCTTTCATCTCAGAATGGGAAATTAAATTTCTGAGTCACAGTCCAACTTTACTGCCGATTTTTATCTGAGCTCAAAGCGTTCTTGATTGAAAAGTACTTTGTAGTACACAGGACACGGTGAGACAGTTAATAATACGGAGAACTTATGAAGGTTTTAAATTCAGGATAAACTGAGAAAGCCCTGAACTGCTGAGCATTTTAATCTCATTCCAAATGGGGATCTAGTCCCACAGCTTTCCAAAGCTTAAGAGAAGAGGCCATATGATTTTGTCATATAAGAACAAATCCGCTTCTGGCTTTCGGATAAGCTATGCAAATCGTAAAAAATGGAAAGAAACATACAGAAGATAGTGTGCTTATTCAATAACAGGAGATATTTGGCGATGAAATGTTACTGCTATGGCAACAGCTAATACTTAATAATTCATTACATTTATATGAGCTTTTCTGGACACTCAAAGCGCTTTATATGGAAGGGGGAATCTCCTCAAGCACCACCAATGAGCAAACCCACCTAGATGATGCAACGGCAGCCATATTGCGCCAGAACGCCCACCACACACCGGCTTATTGGTGGAGAGGAGATGCCATGATGTATAGAGGCGAATGGGGAAATTTGGGATTTTTATTGACCACAGAGAGTCAGGACCTCAGTTTAAAGTCTCATCCGAAGGAACGTGCCTTTTGACGGTATAGTGTCCCCGTCACTATACTGGGGCCTTAGGACCCACGCAGACCTAAGGGTGATACACCTCTGCCAGCAGCAACCTAGCAATCCCAGCAGGTCTCCCATCCAGGTACCGACCAGGCTGTAATGCTGTTCTAACCATGACCAATACATCAACGAAATGCATCTGTAAAGCAAAACAAGTTGCCATGGAAACAAAAGAGTACATCACACATTCAGAGAAATTAACATTGAGTTGGTTGTGCCAGGGGAAGATTGGCAGGCGTTTTATTTCTTGCCAAGTAAATCCATGCTGATAACCACAAGAGATGAGATTTACGGACATATTTTGCAAAGTGCAAAAACAAGTGCGTCGTACTAAGAAATAAATTGTTTGACTGTAAACTGCTACAAAGCAATCTGCAAAGCTGTGTAATTAAAATGAGTGAAGCTTAAATTTGAATTTAAGAAATCGAAATTAAACACTAAACTAAACACTACAGTTGACATCTACAGAGAGCCAAATGTATTACAGCTAGAACACCTCCATTTAATTACTGACAAAGTGAATAAACAATGGAATTGGGTAAAACTGAAAAAGCAATGTTCCGACAACAAAAATCAAGAAAAAGAAATACATATGCTGCGCTTATGGTGAACTTGGCAGTCACAGTCATATCTCAAGCTTTAGCTATAGGCATCATAGCTCCATTAACATGTGCAGGTATCCCTGCTGGTCCAGACATTCCCTCTATAGCAGATAGTCACCGATACGGATACAATCCTTTAAAACCACCTTTTGATCCTGGGAGGCAAAAACAGTGGTGTTCCCTTCCTGCTGAGCACCTGGATCACTCCCATAGAGTTTGCACTTAAGAGACCTTTGCCAAGTATTGACTGAGAACTCTGAAGTGCTTAGCAACCAGAACATGATAGCAGACGGAACAGCTTTGGGGAGACGGTGAGCTGCCGACTGACTGATGGAATACATAAATAAGAAACAGAGATCTCGACCACCGGTGAATGAACTGATGTTGCTTGTAGCAGTGCGATTATTATGGGTGCGTCTCAATCAGCTTCCGTGTTTAGCATAGTAAGGGGCACTGAATAGGGAGTGGGCCATTTTAAGGGCTGACTCATTCGCAAAATCCATTTTGTGCACTGAAACGCTCACTCCTTAAAAATTCCCACAATCCAACACAAAATCCAGCGAGCATCATCGCTCCCCATGTTGCATTGGTGTAAATCACGTGGCACTTTTTAAAGCACTCTTTTCTGAAATCGCACGTGACAGTTCAAAAGACTTCATGAAATGTGATAGAACTTTTGAATAGACAATTTTATTCTTTTAATATATTTTTTCATTATTTATTTTATATTATATTATATTTCATTTAATCTAATTTTATATTTCATTTTATTTCATTTCATTTCATATTATTTTATGTTTCATTTTATTTTATATTTCATTTTATTTTATATTTCATTTCATCCGACATTTCATTATATTTTATACTCATTTCATCTTATCTCATCTCTGCATTGTTTTGATTTGTTTTGTTTTGTTTTGGTTTGTTTTATTTTATTCTATTTTATTTTAGATAAACATACATTGCTACACAGGCAAGGAACACAATCTGCTTAACATTTAAAATGAGTGTTTATCATAATTTTACTTGAATCAGTATTTAAAAAAAAGTCATATAAAATAAAGAGATGTCGGTTTAGCCTATTGTTCATAAATACCAGCATGTGAAATAGTGCTTAAACTGATAGTTTACTCAAAAAGAATTCTGTCATCATTTCCTCACCCTGTTGTCATTTCAAACCTTTATGACTTTCTTTTGAATATTCATTTTTGGGTGAACTATCACTTTAAGCAATCACGTCTCCAGAAAATAAGTCATAAGTGTCCCAGTGTGAAGTGAGTTAGGGTCCTTACCAGTGCCTGTTCACTATATACTTACTGATTTACGATCTCGGGAGCTAGAGAGCTGATTGAGACACAGCCTTGGATTGGTGCAATATGTTTAGCTATTTGCAGGAAATAGTCCTGCACCAGCAAACTGGAAAAAGAGTGAGTGGGTTTGCAGAACGGTCACTCTGAATGAAGAGTTCATTTGCAAATACAGATAAAATATTATTGTGCATTCTGTAATATCAATCAAACTGCAGTTGGGTTGTTTAAATTACTTATTATAGTAACTCAGAAAAGACAAAATTACACAATATAACAATAAAAAACAGATTTAAAAAAAACAGATTTTGCAAATGAATTTGAATTAATTACTCATAAAATAATGCTGTAAATGTTAGAATTGTGTTATACAGTCCTGTAGCATTTGTAAACTTTGGATAGTATCACATATACTTTAAAAAAATATGTCTAAGCAACATTGTGAGTTCAATGATTATTCAGATTTTTTTACTTTGTCAAAGTAATTTATGGAAGTATATTGGTAGCTATACGCAATTTCAAATAATATGTTAAATAACAATGCATTTATGTATTAAGATATACATTTTAAATACCATATATGTATGTGCTACATGAGGTGCAAAATAAAAATTTGCCAGTTCCTTCACTAGTTTTTATATGTAATTGAAAAATATATTTTTATGCATTTTGAGTTGCTAAATGAAAATGAAAAGGCATTCCCCGGATTTATTATATATGTTAAAGATAGTCAAGCAAAACTCTAACAAATGGATCATTCAAATGTTATTTTCACTAAATCCATTAAAATTAACTCATTGAACATCTGGGATTACATTTTCATTTACATACAGACATTAAGTTGAATTTTTTGAAAATTGAAGATTTTAAGATGGCCACGCCCCCTCCCCTGTACAGCATCCTTATGTTAAGGCGGAGCCAGAATTGCTCATTATGTACGTTAATATGAAGTGTTGAAAACATATACTCTTTGTGAAGTTAATATTTTCCATGCATTTATACACATATTTACATTTATTCAGTAAGGAGGCGCATTTATGCAAAGTGATATAGAATAAGAGTGTCTGTTTCTGTGTGGGTGAGTGGGTAAACATATATAAACAGTATTCTGCCATACAAGACTGCTTTTAAATCCTTATAAATCTGAGCAATATTTTAACACATATTCACAAGGTCTCTCTCTAATAGCTCAAGCTGGCTCGCCCATTTCTGAAAAGGAAGCAATTTGTTATTCACGTGAAACTCTGGACGTACAGCGGACACCCCTCTGTGTCCCACAAAAGCACTCAACACCTAGCGTGCTGGAGGGAAAGGAACTAATTAATCACATCATCATTTAGCGATTATCGTGGTACTTCCAAACTGCTGCACTGTTCCTCTCCCCAGGAGTGCCATACATCACTGAGACAGAACAGATCGGAACCGGCTCGCTCATGCAGACTACCGTATTAAAACACAGAGGCAACAGCGCCACTGCTGTCCTTAGACAAGGTGTTAATTGATTAGGGGGGAATAAGGCGCTCTGGGGGTCCTGCGGCGAGCTCTTATGATTGGACAGATTGAAGCATCATTTTTATAGCTTCAGTCATCTGTTAATTACTAAACATCAAACTCTTGAGTCATTATCAGGACTTTTCGGCAAAAAGTGATAAACGTGTATACTGGGGAGGCCGTAATGTGTTTGTTTTATTACCATCAGGTGCGCAGGATTTGAATTTCCTGAAATCAATTCAGACTTTGCAAAGAATATCAGCAACCGAAAAATAATGTAGTCGAGTAGGGCACATTTTTTGGAGGGGGGTGCCCAAAACTAATTTTAAAGGGTCTAATTATTACCCAAGCCTGTACACCTAAAACTGTAAAAACCCATTTTGTGGTTGTCACAATGGACCACATTCCTGCAAAAGCCCTCTTTACTCGCATCTCATCCGGCTAGAAAATACAATGGAAGATTAAACAGAAGTCTGTCATTCAAATCCATTGAAAATATGAACAGTGCAAACGTCTCAAAGGAAACACAGAGACAAACGAGAATAATTATACAAGGCGGCTTCTGAAGTTCAGACTTCAGAAAGAACCCTGATACACACGTTAAGAAACACGAGCAGGATCGGGGTTCGTCAAGGAAGCGGGTGTCAGAAAGATGGATGAGACGCAGAACTTTCCATAAACCCGACTGAAACAATTCTCAAATCACTTTAATCCAGCCAAACACACTAATCAGGGCGCACGCCAAAGTGAGAAATCAAACACTTTCAATGTACCTCAGCCAGATGGTGAGTGAAATCTCAGCTCCTGCCTCATTTCATAGCTGCTTAGGAAGTGAGCACGAGAACGTGTGATGTCAAAGAGGAAGAAATAAGTGATTCTTCATGGTACAGGAGGAAATGGTTTGTTTTTTTCTCTCTGTTTTTGAGCACTTTGTAAACGGGTCAGCGTAAAAATCTTCAAACTATAAATAAAGATGGGGATGGAAATGAAGGCACAGGACAGATAGCATACAATTCGGAGAGTGACAGGTGGGCAAGAGAAAGACAATTCAAATAACAGAGAGGCAAAATTAACAGTGCGGGAGATAAATGCGCTGAAATAGCGCTATGGTGTATTACAGTTTTATGTTAGATAAATTAGTTCAATGCAGATTATATTTACAAAACTCTATTTGAGCTAGTGCTGTATGTATGATGCAATTAAACTAATACGAAATTTACAATTAATACAATATTTACAAGTAAAAAATGTTTTTCAATCTTACTTAACAGGAACATGCTAACTGCTCATCTATTTATTTAATTTATAAACTCTCTCTCTTTGTCAACAGGTGTTGTCTAACATTAGGAAACCTGTAAACATTGTATTCTATTATTGCCTCCCTATTTTAAGAAAATTAATGATTAAAATATAATTCATATAATTATGTTCCTGTTTTTTACAAAAAAATGGGTAAAAAGAATAAAATCTACAAATTTGGTTATTTAGATTTTAATTACTTTGTTTAAGTAATTTTATTTGAACAAATAATGAAGTAAATACAACTATATTGTATATGTTAAACCCATTTAAATTGGTCAAATTCAGTTTATTTATTTGTTTTGTGTTGAGTTTACATAAATAACTTTTGTAGATATAACTACCTGGCAGTTGATCTGTAGCTCACAGCGTGCTTTGTATCTGACTGCATTAGGAGATTAATTTTCAAGATTAACTGTCATTTTAAGTGTTTTTCAGTAAAAAGAAAAACTTGTTTGTGTTTTGTGTTGATTTATCTTTGAGATTTAGGTAAGTTTTGGTATTATTTTTAAGTTGTTACCGTTGTTCAGAAGAGCGGCGCTTGTGCTTGGAATCGTGAGGTTTGTCTCCTCTAAGTAACATTTACTGGATATTTTAACAAAAACTAAATTTAAGTTAATAAGTATAATTTACTTTATTCTGGTTAGTAAATTGTACTTGAATTATAGCAGCAAATTTTACTCAGAAAATACTTAAGTTAATTCTACAGGTTATTTTTTTGTGTATGTCAATTTACAAGTATATAAATGAAAGTCAGTATAATAATTTAATTCAACGAATGTATATTTAAATTCATGTTTAATCTCTTAAATTATGAAAAAATGAATGGCATTACAGATACATTTTAAAAAATAAAGTGTAGCACATTTCAGATCCTACACATGTCTCCACTGTCGTACATTAGGCAAAAATGCCCCCAAATATAAAAGCATTGATTCGGGTGTCTGGCTCACAGTGGTAAAGCGATGATGTACTATCCTAGACCCCTGTAAAATATGCCAGATCACGTCAGTCTGTCACATCCTCAACAACTGAGCACATACCCAGCTGGCCACCGAGATGGCGAACCGCTCTGTGCAAATTGTGTTTTGGTTTTATTGGCAGTGTTTGTGCCGTTACCCGATTTGCATAGTTTAGGTAATGCATCAGGTGCTATAACAACACACACGATGCGTGCAAATAAACAACGCTATCAGCGGGTGCAATTTATTCTGTGTGAATTCCTCCCGCTGGGTCAAACAAAGACGACTCACCACGCAGCCAGTGGAATCCAACTTGCGGTCAGAGATGCAGCGGAAGTTTCGGCTGCAGCCGCCGTTGTCCTTGGAACAGTCTCGCACGGGCCCAAAAGAGTCCAGCAGGACCTCCAGACTGTCGAAGGATGAGGAAATCATCAGCTCCTCCCTGATGAACATCAATACAGAAAAAAATAAAAGTGCTCAATCAAATGCTCCATAAACACTTGGAAGGATAACTGTGTTCTGAAATATCTTAATATCAAATATGATTATGCATTTTATAATAAGCACATAGTTATACAGAAGAAAATCACACAGCTCATTCAATTATAACTTAAATAAAAAATTCAACTTTAAAGTACATCCAATATGCATTGAGGTCCATGTTACGGTGTATATTTAATGAATGAAAATAGAAATCATATAACTTAGTTATTACTTTTTAGTCTTTTGTGATATTCCTTAAAAAAATGTTTTATCTAATGACATCATCCTCTAATAAGAAACATAAAAACATAATAATAAACATCTGCAAGTATTACCAAATGATTTTATGAATATAATTTTTTATAGCATTAACTGGTATTAACAATCAATACTGCTTAACATAACTTACAGAAAAATACAAACATATCAATAAGTCAAAAGAAGTCAACGTTTTAAAACTGAATTCACTGGCCCTCCTAAATAAACTTACTTTCAAGTGTAGGTCTTTATTTCCTCAGTACTAAGCCATTTGTTAATTCATTCAGTGTTTTGTGAAATCTTGTAAAGTTAGAGAAAATAAAATTCAAGGGCCTGAACTTGACCAAAACATATATTTGAAAGCCTATTCACTTCTTAAAAGTCAGAGAGTTCAAAAGGTACCCCATAACGGAAATGACCTGTCTCGACACATCCATAAATCCAGTTAAGGGAAAATGCTTTACAGAGCAGCTAAAGTAAACAAAAGCACTGATGGCTAAACCTTGAACACATGAACTTTATTGCTCTGACCTTCAGCTATGTAGCCGGAAAATTGTATCGGGTGATATTCTTTCCAGAGCTTTTTGAAACATCCAAATATTTATCATTACTGTGAAATATGAATGGGCTGTGGCCGTGATGAAGGAGCAAAAGCGGCGACCTTTCATTGTCTAATATATTTTAAGAATGTGAAATCACCACGCTGCCGGAGACGTGGAATGCCATGATAAATGGATTCTCAGTAGCGCAGATGCGGGCCAGAGACAAATAGCCTTTGTGATTTGTTTTCTCGTTTTATTTTCATCAAGTGGACAAAAAGTATTCATCTCATAACCCATTGGACATGAAGTATTAGCATTTAAATATTATAATAATACATTTAAAGAAATAGATCTATGTACAAAATGATACACCAACAAACAAAGAAATCTGTGAGATTACGTGAGCAAAAAGATTTAAAGACTAACAAAGCTTTGCTACAGTGCTACTGTTTGCTATATATATTTTATACAGGGATGGATTTAAGTTAGCAATAAGTTACGAGAGGCTGTGCTTTATTGTGAATAAATCATGGCTGAAGGGCGTTGTTAGGCATGATGCGAACCGTTTTAAAATGATACAAATGATACTACATGATACAAAAATAAAAGTAAAGTCATTTGGAAAAATAGTCCCTGATCGACTGTCAACAGCAACATTCTGTTTTGTCGACGTGACTAAGGGTGGTTGCTAAGGGTAAGAAGGCATTATTTCGAATAAACCACTGCTATTGACCAATCAGAATCAAGGACTAGTATATAGTTTTATATTTTCCTATATTAAATATGTAAACATTTAAACCTGAAACACTTAAAAAGAAAGATCATATTAATAGTAACAATGATTAATAGACATTATAACAAATTTGGTGATTAATGTGATTAATCATGATTAATGCTGTGGTCAGTCTTGACTTTGAGCATGCGGAATTCGTCGGAGTTTGGTACAAAAATTTCTCAATTTTTAAAATAAAAAAAAAAAAGTTTTGATCTATTGGTCTCGTGCACACGTAGTTCGAATACGCAGGTCACAGTTTACCAAACTTGAACTTTGCTACGTAGCGAAATTTCTTCGGAGGGGCTTGTAATTCTGGTCTGACGCACGCGTATGAATGAAGTCAATGGAACGAAAAAATCAAGTGTGGCCACGGATTAAGTGCTTAATCCTGTTCTGTACACACACACTTCACTAATTTACAGGAGTGACAACCGCATTCAATTATTCAATTAACTACCGAAAAAACAGGTAGTGACAACCAGGTAGTGACAACCGCATTGACCAAACTCGATGCAGTATGTAGACAACCAAACTAGTTGTTAATGGCGTCTTTGAACGCCAATCAGAGAGGTGACTTCATCTGTTTGATGAGTTGCAAAAAAATAACTGCGAAAAAAGTATTTACTTTCGCAAATTTTGTCACTATTCGCTCACATGAGCCCTTCACTTAAGTGAGAGTGTTGCCAGATCTTCATAAATGAAGCAAACAAAAAGTAAACAAGCCAAAAGCAAACCTAAAATCTAAATTGTTAGGCCCGACCTTCAAAGACCAAACAATAAGCATAGAACGGCCAAAAATGAACGAACATAACAACACGGCAAAAGAGCGCTCTGTGAAGCAGCCTTCCAAGCATAATGAAAACAGCGTTTCTATCAGCGGAAGTTTAGTTTAAATTGACGGACAAAATGAGTCTTTAGCCGGAAACAAAACGGGTTATGTTCTCATTCACAGGTGCGAAAGAACGTTGCTACGGTTACCAGTGTGTCAATAATCCCAAATGCGGGAGTGACTACCTGTAATGTCCACACATGAAACGACCGTTTATTAAATTTACTCCCGCATTTAAATGCGGTTCTCTCTCCCGAGACTTTGCCATGTGTACGCCGCCTACATCTCGGTTAAAGCGTATCTCCCCTTCTAGAGGAGAGTGCAGGTCTTACCTCCGTCTCCTAGTAATCGTAGCTAAATACGGGGGAGTACCGGAGAAAGGACACCTTTTAAAGTCATGACGTTATGGTCGTTAGGGGGTAGATGTTATCGTAACGGAAGAATATATAATGACGTTCCCCGGTAATGAGGGCACTTCGAACAAATTGAGATAAATCTACCTCTGCGAACAAAGCATCCGAATTGGCAGGGCTTAGAAGAGAAAGTGTGAGGACGCTTTAATTAGTACCTTAACTCCAAATATAAAGCTTGCGGATTCAGACCAGACACTGGAAAAGTGCCGCCTCTTCTGTTCAAAAGCACAGAAGTGATTAAACCTAACCCTCACTTAAGACTATAATAAAGAAGACTCTCCGAGTGACAAATTTCATACATAATACTATTCAAACAAAAGTTATTAGACATTGAAACATTAAGACCAGTAATCAGTCAATATCTCATTTATTCTCCCAACGCCTCAATTGTAACCGCAGACACCGCACATCACTTTCCATAATAATCAATACGAATAATCATCTTAATGAAGACATAATGAGAGACATAATAATATCACAAGCCTACCTATAAGATTTATGTTTGATCGTTGCCTAACACAAAGGCAATGATGTACCAAACACCTCCGTCATACACGTCAATACAAACTCTACTATGTATTCTCTCTATACTGATTGTTCTGTGCGCTTCCAAGATTGCTTTTCTTGGATAAGATTATCCTAGTGGGAGTAGAAGCAGTGTACTGGTTTAGAAATGTGTTTGCCGTGCTTGAAATGAACAAATATTTACAATGTGGAGTACACAGTGGTCATTTTCCAAACAGGCCGGTCTGGAGAAATTGCATTAAAAATGCATTTAAATCCTTAAACATGGAAAAATGGGACAAATGACTGCTTTCTGTAAACGTGTTACTCAGGCACTTAAGTAGAAGATCAATACAAGTGATAAAGGATGGTTGTCTTGTATCTTTTTTAAACAAATAGGCAATGCCAAGTCAACAGATTTGAAACCCGTAAACTTTCTTGGAGGTCATACAAGAAGTTTGTTTCAAAGTGTTCCTTGCATGCACTTATTAAGTTATAAAAACAGTTGAATTATTAAAAACTGAAGTGTGTAATTTTTCAATGCAAGATGTTTGTTTCTCCTATGATGTTGCATAATATAAAACCAAAGACTTCAGAATGTCTGTTTTAACTGGAACGAGCACAAAACCTCCATGACGAGTCGAGACATAATGAAATATTCCGATGTTGGAACTAAGGCAATACTCAGTAAGTCCAGGGCCTTGAGACTGTATGGCCTGCCAGATTTATCCGCAGTGAACCCTGCGAAGAGAGCCACACTGCGGGACATCAGGAAGAAGTACTTAGAGGTCCTTCCAAAGTATATGAATTATAGATTTTAAATAATAAACAAACTTCCCATGGTTGCACTTTTTATATGTATTTTAAACTAGATAACACATTCAATTGACATACTTATAAAAACCGATATTGAATAACGAAGATCAATTAGATTAACTGTGTGCCGTGTGTGTTTTAACATTGTTTAGAATTTTTGATCTCTTCTGTTACTACAGCATGTTAAATATTTAAGTCTTCCTATAAGCACTTATTAACCTTATCATTTAATTTACAAGATCAATCCATTTCAGGTTAAAAACAAGTGAATTGCATCAGCATGTGACCTTTGGCAACGTATTTAAGCCCCTGCGATGTCTGGATAATTTCACATAACTGTTAAAGCTTCGCAAAATAAGTTTCCTCATTTGGTCGTAAACTTTAATCAGTTGTGGCTCGATAAAGAGACCCAATGGAATCCTTCATCAGTAAACTGTCATCATACCCGACAACGTGTGAGAAATGCAATCCAAATAAAAATGTCAAATCTGGGCCGGATATATATCAATAGATGCATTACTGAACAAAAAAGAACTGAACAGAAATTATTATTTTTTGTGATGGACGAATTGTTACACATCGCTTTGTTATTTGCCATTAAAATGAGGAAAACAAAGAGTAATGCTGTGACTAACTAAAACGGCACATGGTATGAATTAGAAATTTTGCAAATTCAAAACGGCTCATTCAAAAGATGACATTACGGTACATTAAAACTATGTGTCCACCATTTCTTATTATTTTATTGTCACAAAAAATGAATATTTATCACAAGTTGGTGTGATTCTTTAGGGTCAACATGAAAAATCTGTCACATATTTTTGGTTAAACTTCAATGGTCATGTATAAACTAGGGCTGTCAAACGATTAACATTTTTAATCTAATTAATCACAAGGTTTCTTGAATTAATTTCGATTAATCACAATACTAAATATGATTGAAAAATTCACAGAAAGATAAATGACAAGAAGCGGAAAGCCTATTACATTTGTCTCTTCTTTTTTATTATTGACAAATCCAAATAACTATTTTAATTCTAAACAATTTTGGCAATTTAGCCATTGCTCTTAGCAAATAAGTGAATGGAACGTTTTTCTTTTCGAGAAATCTATTTTTTTCTTCAATTTCCCTCTTGTGTGCCACGATTTGAAACTGTTGAGCACATACCTCTACAACGTGACGCTCTTCTGTTTTCATTAATGTAAAGCAAACGACATTACTTTCCAGGTTTTAGTTATGTGATGCGCCGTCACACTAATTGTTGTTACTATCGGAGCTCCAGTTGCCTCCTGTCAAAGAAACATATTCCGCTGAAGAAAATCCTATTCCTTCGTTTTCTTTTTAGCGTCAGTTGATTTTTGACATCACTGTACCTCTCGACGGTAGCTTGTAGAATGCATCTAAAGTTGCGGCTTTCAAAAATTCTGCGAGGGCCGTGTCCTCGACAATATTAATCAGTTTACATTTCTTGTCCATCCAGAGGGCCAACGGGTTCTTCCGACACCTCCAGCTCGCTCGTGTCACACATGCTATTTACGCGACGAGGAATGAACGCGGCGGGGGTTGAATTGGGGGTAAAACATGGCGGGAATGAGTTAATGCGTTAATAAAATTATCGCCGTTAATTCCAGAAATTAATCATCTCGCGTTAACGCGTTACTTTTGACAGCCCTAGTTTAAACGCATTTTGGTGCAAGTCTCTTTAAATGATAACGTATTTAATAAGGCCCGAATATTTATTTTTAAATCTCTTAAAATGTATTAGGTGATTTTACCAACAAATCTGTGCTGGTTTCAATGTTTTCTTTTGCAAAAACTATTTATTTTGAAATGAGCTGCTTCGAGTCAAAATGTCATTTCCTACCTGACATCCACCGCGTCCTCCATGACTGTCATATCTGTCTTGCATTTGGCAGATGGGTTGATGGCCAGCTCAGCAGGAGGAATGACAAAGCTTTTGCTAAGTGGCAGCCACATGCCTTCTCCAAGTGTATATGTGAATCTGAAACACAAATGGCACTGAATATGTCAGAAACATTCCCATCTTTAAAACAGATCTTTTAGCTCATTCAGTCTGTATGGACACATTGCGAGACAAAAGAATTGGCATTTGGCTGACAGGTGCTCTACTTATTAAAAGAACGTTTTTTTTTCTCTAGCCGGGGATTTGAGAGATGTCACTGTCCAGGGTAACTAACAACATGTTTTCACATTTAAAAAAAGAGAAAATTATCCTTCATATATACCAAATCATTTCTGAAGGAAAAAAGTCTTCAGTGCATCCTCCTGGTAGACGCCCACAAACTCATGTATATGTTTGTTTTGCCTCTGCACAGTGGAGGCAGGTTTCACAAGTAATGTTTACATGCTGATCAATCTAAAAGATTAAAAAGATTGTTTTCTAATGCCGAGTGATTTTCTTTTTCCTCCCCTGCTGAAGCAAATGAAACAGTATTTTCACATTCCCCCTCATTGTAAAACAGTAGCGCATATTAAAACTTGAGCCATTATACCAGAACGCTTATTTGACCTTGAAAACTCTCTCTGGTTTAAAAGCTGAAGTAGATAAGATCAACTCGTGGGTGGATACCCACAGAGGAAAGTAAAAAACAATGCAACTGAGCCTTGTGAAATAATGCGCAGAGTTTGTTTATTTAAAAGTGACATATCGACAGATCAGCTCGGTTTCATACCATTTCGTGCTTTGGAGGCTCATATTTTGATCAATAAGTGTCTGGTGCTGACCGTATAGAATAAGAAAATGTACGTTGTGTCAATAGTGCTTGTTGTTAAAAAATAACCAGGATGCATTTGGATGATTCATTCATTGATTAAATCATTCATCCTATCCCTGTATTGGGGGAACATTGCATAAGCAATTGTCGTATACGAGTGATAGGGTGCACTTTCACAATCAACCACTAAAATGTGACTTGAATGATTTAATTGTCCAAGTTATGCGTTTGAAACCAAGCGCCAGCTCAAGAACATCAACAAGCTGAGTCATGTCTAAAGTAACACAAATGATAAGATTGGTCAGGCTACAAGAACGGATGTTATGCTAACTTTTTGGATTTGTCATTAAAGCAAAACCATTCTATATGGTGATGCAAAAACCTCTTAATCGAGTCTCTGGGTGTGTTCATATGTGCAGGTGTGGATTCAAGCTTTAACGCACAGGCTTTCCTAGACTGCAGCATAGGGCCCCACCTTTTTAGGGGCCCCTGATCGGCCAGATTTTTTTATTTAAATTATACTTCAGACTTGACCCTCACTTGCCCATAAGAAATAAAACAAAAAAAAGCGGATGAGCGGATATATGTGATATTTGGGTCACATCTGTCCCATCAGCTGCTGGTGAAATCATGTTAATCATTTTCAATTACGTCACTGCTATTGCTTGACGGCACAAGGGCAAAATGTCCGAAAGAAAGTACAATATTGGAGCAAAAACGTGAAAATACAAAGGTTACAAGAACAACGTGACTAAGATAGCACCAGGAGGACTGGCAGCTCGCATCTGCTAACATCGGTGCTGCGGTTGAAACAACTGCAGCGGGATCCTTAGCTGTTGCAGCAGTTAGCTCATCATGTCATCAGTAATATTTCAGGGAGTTATTCCACAATGACACACATATTATACAGGTTGGCTTCAAAATTATAGCTTTGTTTTATACACAGGTTATGTAATGCACAGTGGTTTGTGTCTCAGTAAAGATCCACCGAGGCGTTTTTAGGGGTTTATCTGTAGCTAGCGCTCTCCTGGTGTTAAGCAACCAGGAACGTAGAGGAAACATGGTAGTATTTGCGGTCTCAATTTGTGTGTATCCGAATGCGAATGTTCCCGACACCCCTCGCAGTGTTGGTTTGATTTCTCCGCTTAATACTGTCAAACCCTGGTGCATTTGCATTCATCTTACGTCATCAGGAACGTGCATGAGTCATGATAGCGAACAGAACACGGGTCAGTATATTGTGCTTGATGCTATTATGCGCAGAGTAAACAGCACTTGGTCTCACTATATGTTCGCTTACAGAGCTCTCCGATGCTATTTACCAGCACTAATTTTAAATCTGGAAACATCGTATTACCATTAATTGAACACTCTGATTCCACTCGAAAATGCGCAAAACAATGCAGGCTTACTCATGCTCAAATCCAAGGTAAATTACTTACCCTATCATCTCTAACATGTGTTGTATTGAAGGAAATGCATTGTAATCGGCTATAAAGCGCATGTGCATGGTTCGACCGCATTTACATTAGCGATTTTTTTATGCAAAACGTGCAAGCGTGAAAGTCAACTGAATGCCACCTTAGGGGGGGCCTCACCCAAAGAGCAACCTAGGTGAGGCCCCCCTGACCACCTTAATCCGCCACTGCATATACTCCATGTTAGGTCCTATTAAAACAAACTCTTGTGCGACGATAAGTGTGATCGCTACCACCCAAACCTTGGTGTGCACCAAACAAGCAGGCCGAGGCCGCTAAAAAGATTGGTCCACTTTCATACGAACTCTGGTGCGGTTCGATTGAAATATGAACAAAGGAACAAAGGCATCGAACCGCACCAAAAATGATACCAAGTGATAACATTATACGACCCAAAATCAAGTGATGTGGTCATATAAAAGAAGCGTTTATTAGATCTGAGCTTGCGCATGTAACAGAGGAATTCCTGGCGCCGTTTTGACTGCTTTTAACACTGCATGAGGTCTTCGCGACTTACCGGCTTGCAAAAAGTAACTTAATAAGCTGTGCAATCACGTTGCGACTTTACATATAAACTGTTAGGTTTGATATCTTTAGGTTCCCAGTCTAAACGTTAAGGGAACCAGGACTACATTTATTTATTTTTTTAAGAACTAAACTAGAAATAAGGACGCAACCTCTGAGTGAAGTGCTACAAATATATTGAAAAATATGAAACCTGAAAAAGTCTACCTTCCCAGCTGAAGAAGCCGGACCTTGCCGAGATTAGACCGGACACCACCCAGGGTCTGCTTATCATCTGAAAACGCTCTCAATCCAAGAGACCATTTCTTCAACGTACAATTGGGTTTTTGCCTTGCAGATGTGTAAGTTTAGAGTCTTCGGAAATTTGGATAATGGATTTGGTTAATGTTAGATTGTTTAACTATACAAATACAAGGTTGTGGCTTTACATATGCAGATAAAATGCATACCTTGAATACAAATAAAATGTGTGTTGCTTTGGATAAAAGCGCCTGTTAAATGCATTCATGTAACTATAACTACCATTTCCTTTTCGCTACTTCTTTGCTAAACTCCACCGGCTTGAATACTGTAACATAGAAATGCTTTACATTTCCAAAGAATTGGACATTTCTTTGCCTTTTTCACTCAAATGAGTTTGTAAAATGGCAAGAACGGAATGGATATTACAGGGTCAGCTGCACCCATGCAGTACAGGAGGACTGAAGTCATCTATGAACTAAACACCTCACTGATTCCATTTGCATAAAATGCTTGCAGATTACATTATCAGATGCTCTTTCTGGCTGTTGGTGCTGTATTATGCATGCGTTGACGTGATATACCACATTGGATGAAATGACCTCTTTCTGTGGACTTTACATACTTTTGATAAATTATTCAATTAACATTTAATCAAATGCAAGCTCAATACAAAAGGAGAAAAGCATTGCATCTGGTTTCAAAAGAAAAAAAACTGATTAAACAGGAATAAAAAAGAGAATAACTGTGTTCATCAGATTACCCTTCTCTAGTGTACTATATATATCGATCGCTCCATCTGCTGATGGGTAATATGGTGCAATATATTGCCTTTCTTCATTACAGATAGGTCTCTTAAACCTCCATCTTTTCCAACAGGTGTAAAAGAGAAAGCCACCACAAACGGCCCGATTTACTCTTTTGTTATAGCTCTTCTTCTTGGATCTAAACTTAAAACAGCAATATTGGAAAACACATAACATATAACAAACAATAACCACACAAAAAACAGAGTACTCGTCATTTACTTTATGCGATGTAATAAATATTATTAACAGTCTGTACTACTGCAAGGAAAAGACTAAAAAGTGCATGCTAAAAGTATATTTTTATAAAATCCAATATTTCAATCAAAGACATTGGGGTGTTTATTTAATATTTAGATTTATTAATTTGGCAGACGCTTTTATCCAAAGCGACTAACATTGCATTATCCTACATGTTTTTTCTAAGTAAAGTTACTGTTAATAGATGAGTTATAGTGATGGATTCAAACTATCACCAAGAATTGTTGATGGAAGTGTGATGTTCTAGTAAAATATGTTTCTAATAGCTTTGTTTTGATAGGCGAACACACAAGTGATCTTTTGAGGATGATTCAAGCTTGCCGAGAGAAGCAAAGTGAAGCCTGACACAATTGTGTTTTGTTGTCTGCTATAGTTTGAAAAGACATAGTTTAGCATGGAAATTACTCTGGTTATACAAAACAAAACAAGGAGACTGGAGACGTTAGGTGGGTGTCGTGGGTGGACGTGGGAAAAAAGAAACACGTCTATGATAGAACACAGATTCAACAAATAATAAAGATATAATATGGTTTTGTGGCAATATCCACCATGCATAACCGTTTGTGGTTACTTCAGTTTGATTACAAATTTACAGATACCACACATATCGTTTAAGTGTGAAAAGTTCTCATTTTTCATCTTCGAATGGGTTGCAGATTGGAAAATAAATCAGATTGCAGAGTGATTCAGAGCGTTGAAAACGCACCGCCTCCGTAGCGATACATATTCTCTGCATTGCTTGTACTTCCTGAAATGACGTTTTAAAAGCATCAGTCACATCAGTCACATAACTTCTGAATGTGATATTAAAAGTTAAATATATAAATAATCAAAACAATCAAAACAATCCTTTGCTATTTTTCGCACAAATCAATGATGTTTAAGAAAAGCTTTGTGAAATTGAAAATCAATCTTTCAAAGTCAACACAAACAGTTTTCATATAAAACATTTAATTGTGCCGATGAAATTGTATTTGGTGGCCCAAAGCAAAGGGATATATGAGGCTTTACACCTGGAACACATCTTCCAATTACAAAATGCTCTCTGCTGTGTGTAATCGACAGGATTATAATACAGACTCGAATCCAGCTGTCATAAAAAAAGCAGTGATTCAAGAAAATTTCAACAAATGAATTACAGATGAAGATGAGATGAATAATTCAGAACGGAAATTAGAATTCGCATGGCAATCGAAGGTCACCATATGTTGTTACGATTGGATTATAGTTAAATATTCCAAAACATACTCCTCACAGACGGAGACATCTGGAGTGCATGAAGCAACATAGCCTACTTATTAGTCTTGAGTTTTAGCCAGAGGTAAACATCATTTATATCCCTGCTATTTTCCATGGCTAAAATGCAATTTGTGAAAAAGTGTTTTAAAAGCAATTACAACATTTGTCCATTTTCAGGTTTTTATTTGAATTGTAAAATAAGCTCTTCGAAGCTAAATAAAGAAATGTCGGCTTCGCCAGAGACAGAATAAATGCACCCATTTTCAAAAGACGGTTTGTCAAATATTCTGTACTTGTCGACACCTTTTTGAATGGTTTCTTTTGACGCTGCATTTATACAGCCGTGTAAAAAAAAGAAGAGACCAGATTTTTATTTAATCAGGATTTCTAGATTTTTCTAGATTTCTACAAAATCAAACCACAGGAGTGACAAAGTCATCCAACAGCAACGTGAAAGACTGACGGCATGACAAGACACAAAAACTGTTATAAAAATCAGGGCTATCACACAAAAAACATTTTTCATACTTTTCCTAAATACATGTACAAATTAAGAGTTTGGTTCCAAAATGAGATTGAGAAAAAATATGAAAAATCGTGTTTTTTATTGAGCATTCCAATTAATATCAATCAAACTGCAGTTTTTGGATTTGATTTAATCCATAATAACCAAAAAATACAGCTAAGTAACACAATAAAAACATGAAAACATAATAAAAACATGATTTTGGATGTTTTAAACCAAACTTAAAACTGGATATGAAATTTCTTTGCAGTATCTTAGGTCTGAAAAAATACAGAGCGTCGTTTCTGTCATTTTGACCTGTTTCTCCATTGTTTATTTTCTACAAATGAATGCAAATAAAAACCACATTTTATTTGAACTTTGGTACAGAAATACTCTTAGTAATTCACAGAATGAAACAAAAAACTATTTTACCTTAACACATACCAGTAAATTCAGAGAAACTGAAAATAATTTCGACATTGGTCTCTCAATTTTTTCTGTGTCTGTATCCTAAAACCTGCCTATGTTGCTATGAAAAAATACACACGTGTTCACTTGGGTCCATATACTGTAACTGTATATTAAACATTGAATATGTGACAAAATCCCCTTCAGTGTGCACATGTCACTTGTCAAACCCGGTGTTAAAACACAAATATAGTGTCGGACTTTCTTACCTGAAAATCCGATCTGATGGCTGCTCTCCCATCACCAAATCGAAACCACGCTGGAAAATTGTGTAGGGCCATGGACTGCAAAACAAAGACGACAAATCCAAAAAACTTATCTAAATAATTCACATCTAAAACAACAATCTGTATGTCACACCAGACCAGATGCTTTATTTATTGTTAAGCCTTTCCGGTCCATACGAAGCCACCCGACCTTTAAAATCACATGAAAATATAGCAACCTTACAAAAAATACATAAACCACTATAATATTTATAAGAGTTCCTTCACGAAGTCAGCTGTCACATTAAACCAATTAGGTTGCAAATATGAACACAGATTTTCTTCCAACAGATGCTGATTGTAAAATCTCGGACCTGAAAGCGGCATCTGGGTTAGAGTCGTATATACGCGAGCGTGATTCAAAGTGTCTATTTACCTAAAGCTCTAGAACCAACGTGAGCTGATCGAGATTAATGCAGTGAGGCAGTGGTGGGGACAGGGCCTGTCGCTGTGCTAAAAGACAAGAGACAAGGAGCCGACGTTCTTCTCTAAGTAAGCTGTTACTCACAGTAAAAGCGCAGTCACTGTCTGCTTAGACCATTTAATGCCACAGACACACAGGCTACTGCCGTTTAAACTATTTCTCCGAGAGTTTCCTTCTGAAACAATGCACAGATACAGACACAGTGAAATATTTCATCACTTTGAAACTTCACAAAGAATTTGGCGTCGGACTTTCCATCTTCTCCGCTAAGTGTTAGACTCAATTAAAAGCTGTTCGCACCCTCATGGCACGGCACACAGGGAACAAGCTCATCCAAAGCTATTTCATTCCCCTACGGCAATCTTTCTGATTGTTCCAATTTGATTTCTAATTATCGGATCCATCTCACCAACCATCATCACTCCCATCTTCCTCCCAATTAAAATGGCGAGGATTTCCTCACCTCCGAGTTTTAATCAAACCGCTCCAGAGCGACAGCGTCAGACCCAGATGAGCATGTGAAAGTCTCCTCGGGGAGGGTCTAATTAACTTCAAACATCTTAAATACAAGTCTTTCTGGGATTGAATATGTGCGCTTTCGTTATTTCTGGATTGTTTAAGCGGTCTCAGAGCACAACGTTCTTTGCGAATGTGCCACATGCTTATATTTGCGTTTGATTCGTGGGTATTCATTTGTTAGACATAAAAAGCAGAGATTTTGGTTACATTTAAGTTTTTGTTTTCAGTATAAATATATGTGACCCTGGATCACAATTATAAATTTTTCTTTTATGACAAAAATCATTAGGATATTAAGTTAAGATCATGTTCAATGAAGATATTTTGTAAATTTCCTACCTTAAATATATAAATACTATATCTTTGAAGTTGTTAATAAGAGGCACTCTGGCAGGACATTCACTCACAAAGACAATTTTCTCAATATTTTTTTTTTGCGCTCTCAGATTCCTGAGTTTTAATCGGTTATAACTCAGCCAGATATTGTCCTATTCTCACAATTCATTCATCAATAGAAAGCTTATTTGTTCAGCAAATCTCAATGTCAAAAAATGTACCCATAAGACTGGTTTTGTTGTCCGGGGTCACATATGTCATCCTTATAAGACAATTTCTAAACGGGTGTGATCCAAAACGCGAACCAAAATGAATCAATCATTTTGATGACATCATTCTGCACAATTGTTCTGACCGATCAAAAGCACTCTAGAATCTCCAGGATCTAGTGTCTGTCACTGTCGTTGCCTATTTCAAAATGGCAGTACCCACTTCGTTTGTACCGTCCTATTTCCTGTTTCCGAGGAAATTACATCAATGCGTTGAACAAATCAACCAGCAGATTTCAAGACACTTTGAGACTTTGGTAACACTTTCCTTGAAGCATGTATGTGTAATGCATTATAAAAGTTGCTTTAAAGCATTGTAATGCACCTTTAAATGCATTGTTATGTCTTATAAATAATTGTTTTTACAGTTAATACATTAAAACACTTAGCAATTCATTGTTACACGACACATTTTAAATAAGTTATGATTCTTTACAACTACATATAATGCAATACAACATAATGCATTAAACCCTTTAATAACTCCTTATAATGCATTATACATACATGCATTAACTAAAGTCCTACTGAGACGGTTATTGTAAGCAGTATAACAGTAAATAGCTAAATATCTGAAGACACCAACAAAATTTCTAGAACGAAAGGAAGAAATGTTAAAGTGACGCCGATAATTTATAACTGTGACAATTATAAGGAGAAATGACTTAAGTAGTGAATTACATCATTTCCTGTATACTGCTTATGTTAGGTCTCATCGCTATACTGAAACACATGTCTTAAATGATTTTCTCCAATTCCAGAGTAAGAACATAATGGCAAAACATCTCATTAATTCCAACAAGCCAATGTAATTTCCCTACAGCACATAACACGTGGCAGCCTATCAGCACTGGAGACATTTTTACTACAGCGAAACAACATGACCAATCTCTAGTTGATAGATTCCTGATTGCAGTAGTGCATTATGTTTGTTTATAAGATGCTTATGGTGTACTTACCCTTGATTTGGGCCCCATTCATTGCGAATACACAGATGCTTGTGAACAGGGTCCTTCATGTAGCCATCAAAACAGAGACATTCTCCTGAAAGCAAACATCAAGTACATTTAAGCCCCCCACTTCAACAATAAGGGAATAAAGAAAATATTTTGAGTATTTCAGAATTGTGCTTTTATGGTGCCCTGCACTCATGAAATACAGTAGGATCATCGAAACTACGATATCTGGCAAAATATCACAGTTCAGATTGTGAATATGAAACTGAAATGACATCTCATTCAAATAAAAAAAGAGAGAAATTACAATAGTTTGTTTCCACAGGACTTGGTTTTTAGTCTGTATACACTGTTTATAATAGTTTTTTATGGTAAAGATGTGGTCGACCAAGGGTTTTCAAACTGTGGTGTGAGGTGGGTCGTGGAAAGTCACATGGCTTTTGAATGACACACAAAAAATCTGTTTAGTCCAGTTAATGCCTGGCAATAACAAAAGTTTTGATATTTTGAGATCAGATAGTTTGGTATTGCATATTAAATTTCATTTATATTATTTAGGGAAAGTAAAAACTCTTCTACTTATAAAGGATGAATGTGTATATTCTCCCCATATTTCCATTAAAAATTATATCGTTGGGTCTCAAGATAGATTATACCTGTCTAGGTGGGTCCTGGAATGAAATAGTTAGGGAATCGCTGTGCTAGACAAACATTAAGTACTGCAACATTTTTTTCAGCTTGTAAGGTATTTTAAAAATTAAAGAAGAGTAATAAACACTGCAGATTCTAAGATTTGTATGATTCGTATGATTTGTATTTGAAGAGCTCTTTTCCAAAACGCTTTAAATCCATTTTAATAGTTTTCATGAAAATTTTAATATTTTACCTAGACCCATACATTTTGTTAATATTCAATTTATCCTGTTTAAATGGTCTGTTGGCTCAGTCTGAACATGTTCAAGAATGATTGTTAATTGAAACAACAATATTGTCGATTATAAATTCAAATTTTCTTCTCTTTTTTTTCAAAACGCTACAAAATCCATCCTTTTTTCCAAAAAAAATGTTGGTTTATTTCTTTTTAAAACCAAACAAACAAGAGATCATGAAACAGATGACATCAGGGAATTAATATAAATCAAATAAATGCAAATGCATGAAATAATATTTAGTAACAAACTAAATATGAAATTTTAAATATTAATTTTATTTTACTGTTTCAATATTTTCCACCACATACAATAAATAATTTAGAAATAACACATACAAATACCACTTATGAGTGAATTCTGATTGGTCAAGAGGACATATTGCATTTAGGCTAAAAACAGGTTCGGGATTTATTGCATTTTGGAAAGAAACTGCATCTTGTAGTACATTTTAAACAAGGAAATATAGCGATTTGGCATGAAACATTGACGGAGCAGTGAAAAGGTTGTGTTCACAGCAAAATGGGATGACAAACTCATTTTTTATAAATATGACATTTATTGCGTTTTGGAAAAGAGCTCTTCATTTATTTCCTAAGATAATATTATATACAGTATTTTACAATAACTATGGCATTTGGGCAAAAACTAAAGTAACACATTTTTTTGTGAAGTAAAAATCTGTCCTCTTCGACTTAAAAATGGAAATTTTGACTTGTTGCATCTACATTTTAACCGCATCAGTCAAGCTTTTTCATTTCACCATAGCTGCGGGAAGTAGGGGTGCTGCAGCACCCTAGCTGTTGAGTAAAAGAAAAAACAATAAAAAAACATCAAAAATAAACATAAAATAAGTCATATGGCGTGAATATGTGTTTTTCTGTGTCTTTGGGGTGTTAAAAGTTGCATGTGTTAGACACATAAAATTGCAAAAATGAAAGTGTCAGAAAAAGATTTCTATCTAAAAGCGAATGCTCAACCAGACCTGCCTGAAACTTCATGTGTTACCACATCCCCACAAATCTAAATCAGTTTGTCGTATGACCAGTAGACCACCCAAATGTATACCGGAACCTGATGTTCCAAATATGGTAAGAGGCGTTACATTTGCGTCCCAAGCTTGCTGTATTCGACCAATAAATATGCACTGGTTAACTTGCCAATCATAGCACACCTCTCTAAAAAATCTGCGCATTTCAGAGAGGCGGGGGCAAGAGGAGATATAAACATGCATGCTATGTGGAAAAAACACAGCTTTTGAACCTTAAATCGTGTTTACACATTGCATTACATCTAAAACAAAAGATAATATTCGTTTTAGCCGTGTCATATGACTCCTTTAATTTGTCTATTCACTAATATTTATTGATAACATACACTTTTTGAGTGTAAAAGTTAAGCCACATTGCGACACAATTTTGTCAAGGCGTTAATAAAGGTCGAGTGTCACGGGCGCAAAAACTAAATTTAGGCTTATTTTACAGGACAGTTCGGATATGTATGCCCCTATGCGGAATTTCCTCAGTGTAAACCCTGAATGAATGAATGAGTGAGCGGTTTTTATAGCACTTTTTATTGTGTAATGCTTTACACCCAAAGCGCATTACAATTATATGATGGGGTCTCTCCTCAACCAATTCACCTGGATGATGCGACGTCAGCCACAGTACAACGGCGCAAGTGCACTCACCACACACCAGCTAAAGGTGGAGAGAGAGAGATAGAGCCAATTCAGAGGGTTTGGGATTATTTGGAGGTGATGATCGACAAGAGCTAGTGAAGGGAATCTGCCCCGAACACTGGGGTTACACCACAATTTTTACGAGAAGTTACATGGGATTTTTAATGAACATAGGGAGTCAGGACATCGGTTTAACGTCTGATCCAAAAGTTGGAATAAAGGCCACATTTGGAGTATTGCATGCAGGCCAGTAGTAAAGTAAGACAATTATATATTTCATCATTTGAGATTGTGGCTGATAGGTCTACAGTCAGTATGTCTACGGATTGATTTCTTTGTGCTGTCGCCATACAGCGTGCAGTTTTGTTTATGGTTCGTTTACCCATGGTTTATTCGAAGGTTGATTTTAAGATGCCGCCCTGCAGCTTGTAGTTTCATCCAGTAGATTGTGCATGGCTAAAGGCAACATAGTCATACTAATAACATGTGTTTATTTATATGCTGTATCTTCAAATCGCACGGCGTCTTGTCTACAACTCGGGTCACATGTATCGCGCGATGGACGATTACTTTCTGCATGTGCAAGCTGAAGTTCAGTGTCCCCTGATGCAGGATGGGCCATAAACAATTTTTATTCTGTTTTAGTTAAAAAACATTTGGATTATGAACGTTATTCAGGGAATATGCTCTTTGGCTCACTTTGGTAAATTCACAATTTCACAAGCACCTGTTTCAACAAGTGATACATTTATGAAGTCTCATCTATGCCAGTTGTACGACGGCGTTTTAGTGCCACGAAAAAAAAAAAAAAAAAGATTTTGAGAATAAAGTCGAAATGTTACAAGATTAAAGTCGAAATGTAACAAGAATAAAGTCGAAATGTTACAAGATTAAAGTCGAAATGTAACAAGAATAAAGTCGAAATGTTACGAGAATAATGTCGAAATGTTACGAGATGAAAGTCGAAATGTTACGAGAATAAAGTCGAAATGTTACGAGAATAAAGTCGAAATGTTACGAGATTAAAGTCGAAATGTTACGAGATTAAAGTCGAAATGTTACGAGAATAAAATCGAAATGTTACCAGATTAAAGTCGAAATGTTACGAGATGAAAGTCAAATTGTTACGAGAATAAAGTCGAAATGTTACGAGAATAAAGTCGAAATGTTACGAGATTAAAGTCGAAATGTTACGAGATTAAAGTCGAAATGTTACGAGAATAAAATCGTAATGTTATGAGAAATCTTTTTTCCTAACACCGTCGTACAGTTAAACCAGTCACTTGTATTTTTTTTATATATAAATTGTTAGAAACGTTTAGCAAAGATGAAACACATTTAGGGTTGAGGATTTGAGTGTTAATCATAGAGTAGATGTGTCTTGAGGTGCTTGAAGGTTGTGCTGGTTCCAGCAGATTTGGATGCTGGAAGTTCATGAACCAAACGGGTAAATATATTGGTTAAAATATTTTTGGGGAAAAGATTGGTTACTTTAGCTCATTTACCGACAGTAGATGGCAGGAGGGAACATAAACCCCTAAAACTGAGATAAGGTAAGAGGGTGCAGTTTCAGCGACTGTCCAAAAGGCCAGTGTAAGAGACTTTGATGGAGCTACCGAAACAAAATGTGTGTGACATATCTAACTCTCTCTTTGTGTCAATTCAAAGGCTGATATCAATTCACCTTCTTCTCCATTCATGGAATTGTGTGGTGTATGGTGGTTTTACAGAGTGATGTGTTGTTAATGGGGCTGTCCTGCGTATTAAAGCATATGTGCACACACAGCAGATTCCTTGTGTCAGCCATCCTCAGTAGTTATAGTCGTTCTTACAGGTCCACTCACTTTGGGTTCAGCTAATAAGTGTTGTCAGGGTGTACTGGAGGCACGTCGCTCACGATTATGGTTCATGGGATTGCTGAGGTCACACTCCGAGAAGGAGGAGCCTGCCTGGTTACTAGTGTGTCAGGAGATGAGAGATAGAAATGCAGTGAAATTTGTTCGGGACTCTAAAGAGAAAGGCCTAGTGAAAAAGATGACTGTGATTTGTTGGCATATTCCCTGTGTGTAACGCAGTAGTCATCATTATGCTCGGACACAGTCAGCGATTATGCTAGCTTCTCACGTCATATGCCTAAAGCTCCCTGGATGAAATTTATTGACCTTAAAGTGTGCATTATGTAGACCTCTATAAGGAGGCTCAGAGAGGACTTATACCCAGAAGCGAGTTAGCATTTTAGTTCTTCCGGTTCCATCGCTTCAAAAGCTTTTTTTTAATCGGTTTTCGGAAAATCGGCCAAAATAAGGTCTTTGGTAAACAAAAGCTCTCAATATTTGCATATTTAATTCTATGACATAAAACACACCAATTATAACCCACTTGTGATTTTTAAAAGCCTTGTTGCGTCTTAAGAATGGCGGTTGCTAACCAGTTGCTATAAATGACTTTCTTGCTTCCTTTGGCGGTGACGTTATACATCATCGCGCATATGGTACAGTATCAAGCTCACAAATAATGCATCATGGTCACAAATCTCTTAAAACGTAGATGCGAATTCATTCACGGTTTGAAAGAGTTGTGGTAGGCTTGGTGGTGGAGACGTTGATATCGAGCGACCTTATGTGTAGTCTGTTTATAGAATCTAGCATCGTGTTATCTTTTTACTTCTGTATTTCGGCTTCATAAGTAACAAATGTTGCGTTCATTTGTAAAGATTATCTTGATAGACAAAACGTGTAAACATCATAAACCTTTGTTAATCACAGAGCTTAGTTTCGTGATCTTCAAACAGTCTATGGGAAAAACGCTTAGGCTTTAGAGGGAACCAGCACTTACTTCCGGGTTGGCCAACAAAAATACGTCATCACTGATACTCTCTATTGGATTTCCAACCCTGATGCTCTGACTAAAGGAATAAGGACAGATGCCCTGTTGGACAACAGAATGAAGGGCAGCTGTAGAGCAATGGTTCTCGAAATGATGGTAGTCTGTCCGGGTGGGGCAGTTTACATATCTCAAACATTTTGGGAACTTTTAAAATATAATCAAATTGGCTTAGCAAGTAATTTCAACTTAATATGTTAAAGTTTCACAATTTCTTACTTGAACCAAAAAAGTAGGAATCAGTTTTAAAATTGGTTGAAATTGGAAATTTATTCGGATGAAATTAGGTGAGTAGTTTGATCAAAATTTCCACCCATTGACTTTACATAGTAGGAATAAAAGTAGGAAAGTCAATGGGGGCAAATTTTGAAGCGAACAATTCCTTTAAAGTAACATAACAATTTAACTTTAAAATAGTTGATATGACTTGCAAATCCAAGATTGCACTAAAATGTATGGGAGCAAAAAAAGGAGAGGGTCAGTGTTAATTTATCTCATCCATGTAATTGTTTATATACTTTTTTGTTTCCTCTAACAACCACTGTTCTGATTCTGAATGTCTGTTTATCCACTATTTCATTTGTTAGATATTCTAAAAACCTTGTAATTGATTTCTGTCATTCACCTTATGGGACATAAACACTTGATACGTTTAAATATTTTTTTTGACAATTAGCATAATTAGCATATTTTAGCAAGCCAAGAGTAATGTCACAACAACACTATAATTTGCATAATTAACTGTTTCATTTAAGTCAAAGTAATTTGTAAAACTAAAATAAAGTTGTACCTCAGGTAAGCATTTTACATATATTCAAATTAGGTGCAGGGAGCCTTCGTGACTCTGGGTGGTAAATGACAAATTTGCCAGGAAACAAAACAAGTACCCAGTGGCTCTGTGATTGACTGATCGCTGGAGATATCCAGCAGGCACCCAGCCACCGTTGTATGCATATGAAAAAAATGGCTGTGAATTTACATCATCTCAGAATACAGTAGGGCCTATATGCAGAAGCAAGACTTGGCAAGTGAAAAGGTAACCGCCTCGGGTGCACCATCTCGTCATTTGCATTTTTTGTCAAACTAAATCTACATTCTCGGCACAAATCAAAGGGTAGGCTTTGATTTGGTAGGCTAAGAATTCTTTTGCCTTCTTTCTGATCAGAAAAGTTACATCTTACCATGCAATTGTTATATCTCACTATGCAAAGACAGGAAGATTCATTATTTTTTATCAGTCAATGAAATATTGACCTACATGTTGATGAATTTGAATCCGTTTAATCCAATTGACTTCAAAAGTCATTTCAACACAAAAAATATATATTTGAAAGAATGTTGGTACCCATTGACTTGCATTGGTTTTGTATTCTGTTTTGGGTACGGCCTTTGTTCGGTGGCCAACATTCATCAAATACATTTTTTTGTGTTTTGTAGAAGAAAGAAAGTCATAGATTTTTGAAATGATAATAGGGAGAATAACTGATGACAGAATTTTATTTTGGGGGTGAACTATCGCATTAAGTTGAAATTGCATTGTTGAATAAATGTAAAACATTTCACTTTTTTAAACTGTAAATTGAAATTACATGTTAAACTTATTTAACTGTACTTAAAAACTTAAGGCAGCAAAAAAAATCATACTTTAATGATAAAACGCAGAAGAGGTATGTTGGGATTTAAGAGGCAATTAGGCTGCAAAAAACTGCCGACTTCTCCAGGATATTTGTATTGTGTGATGCAAAAAATCACTACTATCGCATCGAGACAGAAAGAGTGACTGTGTAGAATTACTTATTAATGAAGTTTTTAAGTCCTGAGTAATTATTCTCTCGCCGCAGCCCCAGAGAAAGCCAGCAGGGGATCAATTATTCAGTCAAATTAATGAAAAGAAAGTGCGAGGATCAGGTAGCCTGCGACACAACATTGTGCGTTCTTGTTTAATAAATGTCCGCTAAACTCAGAGGGGAGATGGTGAGTTAAACAGAAGCATTGAGACCCCTGACATCAGTCTAATTCTCAACTCAGCCCCAAATAGACTCTTTTAAAGAGTTATCGCCACACCCCTACCAGGCTTTCATAAGTATCTCCAACTCCTGTTCGATTGAGACAGTCTTACGTTTTTCGTGTGAATATCCTCTGCTCCCATACTAACCATGGCTTTCATTAAGGATGCATCATGCGAATAGCACAATACAATTATCGAACCGTGGCTGTCCCAAAGTCTCATCTTTTCACCATTTCATTTGTAAGCAAAGCAGGTTGCATTCCCAACGGTCCAACTTGTGATTCATTTAAGTGCTGGAAGATTCACTTTTCAAAGCCTGGTGGAGATGCTTCCCGTTTGAATTATGGATGCAAACGCGAGGAACTTTTCAACAAATGATAACAACATTTGATTGATTCCTGCAGAGGACAATTAAGAAACAGCCATAAAGCAAATCCATTAATACGTCTTCTGATGTACCTGGCAGCTGCTGTTTTTCTCTGGGTGAAAACTGTACAGCTGAACAGATCAATCTTAGATTTCAAATTCTCGCAATCTTTTGAGAGAAATGTAGTAAAAGATTATTAGAATCTATGATGCAAACCGATAAAAACTTCCACCCAATGTCTCAAGATTATTCATCAACGTTGCTGGGACGTCTATAGTTATTCCGTTTTTAGTGTTTTATTGTAATGCAGTCTTGTTCTGCAATTTTTAATACATATGTCAGTACAAAAAGCAGTTGGAATAATGATGTCAAGATTTGCTTATTTGATTCTGTAAAACCATAATGCTGAGCAAAGACTACACGCCATCAACGGTTGGGCATGACCGACTTCTGAAAGTTGTAAAAAAGTTTACTTTTACATGTGCACTACAATGCACAAAGTGTTTACATTTTGCATGTTTACAAACCGACTATTACAACAATACAAAGTATGTCTATATTCATATACCTAAAACCATGTCCAACTAACAGATTTCATAAACTGTTGCCAAAACATCTGGATGTCTATTTTAACTTTGTCTGTAAGCATCTGTTGTAAAATGAAAACAAATACTATATAAAAATGTTTGTAAGAATGCTTCTATAAAAATATATATATTTTGAACATTTTATTTGCAATATAAAATTATCCAACTACTTGGATATTGCAATATATGCAAGAGACGAGCAGAGAGCCGGACGAGGGCAGTGAGGGAACGGCTGCGCGTTGCACCGGTCTCGCATCTCTCACGGAGGAGCTCCGGAGGCATAAAAGGAGGAGAGACAGCAGTGAAGGACGAGAGAGAACCAGGCCTGGATTTTATGTCATGTTGTAGTGTGTTTGTGTGGCCGGCAGTCGACAGTGAGGGAGCTGTCGGCACTTTACTTTCGTTTTGTTGTTGGTTTATCTATTTCTGGAACTTTGTCATAATGAAATGCATGTTTTATTTGACCATTGAGTTTCTTAAAAAACATACTTTCGACTTCACAATGCCTCCCTGTCTTATTACGTATGTTTTAATAGCATTTCTCAGCAAAACACTATTAGCCTTTAAGTCACTTTTTTGTATATGTTACTCAGTCCTAGTCTATGAGATGTCCCAGCTGTTAAAGTACATCAGCGGTATTTTTTTTGATAAAGGAAGTATTCCAATTCTCACAGTATCCCACAGACCCAAAGCACACTGATAACAATATAATGTCACTATATAAAGGATTTTGTCTTCAGTCATATGCACACTTCAAGGAATCTGCTTTGTGCCAGGAGACTATCTGATGTGAAACGTAGGTCCTCATCTTCACTGAACCCTGCAGTGATGAAACTGCACAGCCCATTATATAAGAAAACATTATAGTGCTCCCTTGGCTCATACAATCATATACATTGTTCTTCATCGAAAGAATAGTTTTACTTAAATTAGGTTGAACAATAAATTGTTTCAAAACAGCTCATCGTGACCAACATCCCCCCAAAAAGTGAATCAAAGTGTATCCGAAAACACATGTAAAAATAACCCATATGACTCATGTGCTAACCCAAGTCTTCTGAAAACGGTCTACCTTTGAGTTCTATGGAAAAAGTTACCACATATGAGACTGGACTGACACAAGGGCGAGTGAAAAATGACAGACCTTTTATTTTTGGGTGAACTATTCCTTTAAGACATTCTGTTTGATTCCAGCTCTGTCTAATTACGGCCCAGCCTGCAATTAAAAGGCAAGCGAGAATAACTCAAATCCAGGTCACTTCGACTGTCCAATAGCACTCCGATACAAAGATTTATAGCCGAGCGTTACTGTCCTCACTGTTCTCGCTCAATTTAGCATTCATTACTTAACACTCACTCTAGAGAGACACCTTTAGAGAAATTTGCAAATGAAACGACAGATGAATCAAAGCTAAGCTGCTCTCTTCTCGCTTCTGCTCTTTTAAGGAAGCTACATTACGAGTGCACCTCGTCGAACACATTGATTTCTCTCAGCAGACACTAATTCACACGAGCGGACAAGGTGGAGTGACAGATTCTTTTCATGACAGTAAAGCAGGTCACATTTTGTATACGTCTCACCTTAAAACACTTATTTTAAAACCAAAACTGCTGTTAAATAATGCAGGTGTGACAATGACACACAACAAGAGTATTAAAATGCCACGATTGAGCACTTTCTTCATTCGTTTTAATGAATTTTTTCAGTTTAAAAAAACACTAAATATAATTCCTTTCAAAATACACCCTGTTGCAGGGGTTAAATTGGGCCGAGGGCCCTCCGGGGCAGAGCCCAGGGACATAGGCTGACGCCAGTATGTGGCTCTTCGGGTGTTATGGACAATGTTGGGCAAGTTTCTCCGGAAATGTAGTTAAATGACTGATTACTGATGACTTCTTTCAAAAGTTATCAAGTTACTGGTCTAATTACTTTATTTTAAAAGTAATTTGTTACATTAGTAGTTACATTATTAACGTTACAAGCCATCCCTCAAAAAAAATGAAGTAACCTCTTCAGCTTTCTCATGACTAAACTTTATTGGAAAGTGCACTCTCTATCTCACAACAAACTAAATTAAGCCTGTCTTGAACTATTTTAATAAAATATTTCTGCTTATTCCATAATAAAGCCTGTCATAAATAATAATAATAATATTAACATTTGAACTTAAAATGTTTTCATATGTTAACTGTAGTATTTGTATTCCTGCATGCTCCATAATGTAAAGTATCTCCCTAGTTTCTTTAAACTTCCATATCTTAACTAGTGCTTCTGCATATTTCTATGATGATTTCTTCTTCATATAATAAATATAACAGCGTTATAGCAGCAAAAACCAGTCTGACAAAAGAAAACAAGTTGCTAATAAAGTTAGCAGCCTGGCACTCGATAGTACAAATTGACTCATTTCTCTGTGTGCCCGGTAACGTTACTGTCTCGAGAAGTTTAACCGTGCTGTATTGCCCTATCGGGTTCTTTTTCGCGGGAGAGAGGGTTTTACTTACCACCACATGACCGACAATGCAAAACAATGTTCTTCCCTTTGACAGAAATAAACTCAGAATAACGATTGCATTTCCAGCTACCAGCTTCCAGGATACGTTTTGCTAGTAGTAGCAAAGATTGTCTTATTACAGGAGATACATGGGTCTGGATTACTTATAATTGGAGCATAAAGGCTAACATGGATCACGATAGACACCACAGCCAATCATATAACAGCGTCTAGTCTCCTCCCCTGAGTTCCTTCCAATCTGTTGAAGCCGCAGGGATAGCATTGCCCGTTACGAGTTTTTAGCTTAAGGTTGTAGGCTCTTCATGGAGTGGCTTTAGTTGTACTTTCCGCACAGGTGCTTTCAGGTTTCAGTTCGATGACGTCACGGATGAGACAGGCTTTGAAAAAGCTATTTCGCTTTTACAAAATATTTGATAAAACTATAAAACGGTAACGATGTAACGCAGCTGTAACGTATAGATACATGAACTTCTGTTTAAATGTTTTAAAGTCATAATGACCTATTCATGAAGAAAGGTTCAACTTCTTAATGATGTCATTTTAATAAAATTCAAATTCCCTTCCCGTCTTCCGATTCCCATTCTCTGATCCCATAATTTCCTGTCTCACTCGCCACTATCCTATCCATACGAAGATGCAAAAGGCCCAAAAAATAAAAAAATCACTGCAATAAAGGAATGGGTAGCATTCCTGACCTGTACAATCCTGATATCTAACATTACAACTACCTCATCCCTCGTCCTACTCTGGAGACTATTTAAAAAGCCCACAAAAGCCCGGAGAGGTACTAATGAAAGCAGTCTAATTTTGTGATAAATCTTCAACTTTGGAGTCCATCGGCTAAAACCTGCTTCGTCTTCATTGGAAGGGTAAGTCAACGGTGTTGTTAGCTAAAGTTATCGACTATTAACTGTCCTTGTTTGTATAGCCAGCGTAGCTAAATCACTGTGAGTACTTTACAGTAGACATCATTCATGAAATCAAAATAAAATTATTTCCCCTTAGCTTTCCCCTGCCTGTGCTGGCATCCTGGTGCACAGCAACTGTACATCATGTTAAAATGTTAAGGTCTAGAAGGTCTGGTTTTATATTATTGTTCGATATCAATGCTACAGCCGCTCTAGCGCTCTCCTGAATGCCTGCCAAAATGGCGGAGTTTAGATAGCGTGACGTTAACCTCCAGAGCTTTAAAAAAGATTTTATTCTTTTCACATGTTGCTTCGTACACTACTGGCATCTAGAATGATGTTGATCAGAATTGCAGAGGGCTCTTTCAACTTATATTTTACAGTTTGTCAATTATGAGCTTCGTATACACACCCCTAAAATTCACATCTATTGATTTTTAGTATGGAAGTCAAGCTGTGTGTAAACATGTGCGTGGAAAACAAATCCCTAATTATGTCCAAAATCCCATTCTGAAACAGTTAGATTTTAGTTCACACCGGCACCAAAAAGAAAAAATAATAACTGTTTTCATAAATACAGAAGCCAGCAGAGTCCATGGATTATTATTTTCTACCTTTCATATCACATCTTGAAGTTATTTTTGAGTTTCTCTGCAGAAATCAAGAAAGAATAAAAAACAGTAAGCATGCTCGGGATGCTTCGAAGAGATTCATTTATCTTGCATCTTATATATTTTGGTTGCATTTGTGAGTTATTAAAAATGTAACCGCTTGTGTAAACTAGGCAAGTAAAATCAAAATACCTATAAATTAATTGAATCTAATCATATGTAAGAAATGTTCGAGTTATCTTCAAATATCTATATTGTATCATAGCGTTATGAACTGTCCGATTTATAAACTAATAAAACTAATATCCTAACACAATAACATATTTTTTATATACATTAATGTAAATTAAACTCTAATTTTTTTCCGTCTTTTTTTATTCAATGCAAAAACATCAAACAAAGGCCCACTAAAATCACCTTAAAAAACTGTTATTTTTTTCTAATTTCACTTTTCATTTTTATTTTTATGAATTTTCACTTCTTTTTTATATACAGTATACAGTATGAGATGTTAAATTACAGAAATAAAACGCAATTTTTTCTTCACCAAAAGTTTCTATGTTTTTTCTAGCACCCCAGCTGCACAAAACTACCTTTTTTCAGATTTTTTTCAGTGATAGAAAATATTACAAATTTTCTCTTTTTATTATAATTTTTTGGGCCTATTTTAATATACATAGGGCAGGCAGGAACAGGAGGTTAAGAGACGGGGTGCAGGATCAGGACATGACCATCACACTATATTTGTCTTTAGAGCTAACCACTGAGCCACATCTTCGACATGTTCAAAACCTTCCTAGTTTCAGAAATAAATGAGAAATCTTGGCTATTCGATGCTGCTGTTGTACCTGTATCTGGGTCACACTGATGCTCACAGGGGTCCAGGAGACGGCGACCACACAGATCATTGACCCAGGGTCCGCTGGCATTCTGCTGGTAATACAGCAGCACCTGAGCTGGATTCAGCCAATCAGACGCATCCAGCTGGCTGCCCTGCAGCAGAACGAATTTGGAGCCTGTGGGTGGAAGAATCAGGTTGGATCAGAGGAAACATCCGTCAAAATTTATGTCATTTTTGTAATATCACGGCACTGTACATCAAACCAGAGAAACATTTCTCAGACCACCCTGCTGAAAACAACAACGAAAAACATTTTTGTACAAATTTTTTCCATTAAAACCAATACAAATTGTACGTGGAGTTCCAATTTCAGCTCTGACATCAAATTCTACCCTGAGATACAGGTAGACAGTTAGAGAATAGACACATCTTAAATCGATCAGATTTTTTTTTATTCAAAAGGCAAATTGTGAATTATCAGCGTCTTCTCTTTACAGATTATGTCCACTTAGATTTCTGTGTGAATGTTAAATTACCCTTAAGCACCAGACCACATACAGCAGAGCTCTACATGAAAGACAAAATGACAGATGAGAAAAGCCAGTTTCAATACATCATTTCGCCCCGACTCTAGAAATGACGTCGGAAAGTAGCAATGAGCTCAAAGAGAGGGAGGCAGAGAGACAGACAGAGGGAGAGAGACAGCTTGGCTTGAAGTCTCGGACTGCAGGTGCAACATTAAAATTCAATAACAAGCTCATCCAACACAAACTTAGGCCCGAAAACACAAACAAAGAACCCTAGGGGGAAAGGGCTTGTTGTCATATACAGATGCGCTCTTGATATATATCTGTAGGTGGGAAGCGATGGACATTTTCTGTCGTTTTTAATGCTGTATGCTAGGTTTATACCTAAAGGCCCAGTTTGTAAAATTTTGCGACATCTAGTGGTGATGTTGCGAGTTGCAACCAACGGCTCACTCCACGCCTCCTGTTCGGAGCACTACGGTGGCTGACACAGGACAAAGATGTCCTTACGTTTTTGCTTCTTTGCCAAAGGAGATTTATGAAACACGTTCTGTATAGCAGGTCGTCCGTTTAGGGCTACTGTAAAAGCAACATGGTGAATTCCATGCAAGGGGACACACGTAAATATATATAGAAATAGCTCATTCTAAGGTTATAAAAACAACTGTTTAGGGCTGTACTTTTTTACGTTTAAAGTTTTGTATAAAAAGTATAAAATGTCTATTATGTCAGAAAAATAATATACACATTAAACATATTCCTGTGTAGTTTATCACATAAATAGGTAGGTAACTGACTACACCATTTATGTTAGTTGGGTAAATTAGGGGCATATAATTTTCCCTTTTTAAATTTCTTGAGTTTTGTTCTTTCCTTTCTTTTACTATACACAAATTATATATTTGTCCACATACTGTATCATACTACTACACTATTTGCCATGGTAAACTGGAATAAAATTCCTCCTTTTGCAGATACAGCAGTGTTTTTGAACGTTAGTAAATATTTAGAGTGAGTATACAAGTATTTATGTAGTTTATCAATTTACTAGAATACTAGAATACTACAATTCACTATAGTAAAGGTTAATAATACAATACAGTGTTTTCAATCCGGATGTAAAAATAACCAGACTTTTATTTTGACGAGTAGTCGCAAAGAGAGTGTGTTTGACAATAGCTTTTTTCAAACAGGGAAATGCTTATGAAATAAACTCTGGAGATGGAGTTTATGCGTTCATGTCCTCATACAGAGATGCATTAAATTGCATGAGCATCACGTGTGTGTAGTAATACGTGTGTAGTAATAATTTGCGCTCATTCACATTTACGCAAAACAAGCAGATGACATATTTATAAAGCCAGATCGCGCCTCCATCGCGGAAATCACAGAACTCTAAATATGGACAAACAAATATAGCGCAAACACACATCACACAAACAAGCGGCTCTGTCTAAATTAGGTGCAAAACTGTATCGCAAGTGTCCTTCATTCTTCGCACAGACAAAATATTTTTGTAGCCTGTGAGACGTATAGTATTTCCCACTGGCATTATGTAAGGTCTTTATACACCTCTAAAGACATAGTTATGTATTTAATATTGCATTTCTGTCAATAGATGCTCCAAAAAATTACACATGGGACCTTTAATGTTAGGTTTAGGAGTGGGTTAGGTGCTCGTCTGCCATTGTTACCGTCTGCTATAAGGTGCTCTGGGACGTGTAGTATGATTCGGACGCTGAGGCTACAGGAGAGGTGAGACGTGCAGACAAGTCCAATCACACAGCTGACCACGCTGATCAGAGTCAGGGTGGTCTTGTTGATGGGGCTACGAGGGGAACCTGCGGGAGAAGAGAGGCAGAAAGAAAACAATAAGAGCCATGCCGTGTGGCAGTAAAGTTCACAGTTTTATGTGCACCTCTATGGGACTCAAGGGAAGCAGTTACAAAAACAGCCCACATCAGGGTTGGTGGTCCATGAAAGGAGCGCTGGATCAAACCAGCCGGCCAGACTCTGACACAAACAGAATGCTGGAGAGATAGCGGTTTAGTGTTTGAAGCCTGCTGCTTTGTATGCTAAGTTCGTGCAAATGGAAAATTGGGAAAAATTTGTTAAACACATATATATTATACAACCGAGCTAGTTTGGTGCAGCGATCCTTTGTTCATTTGACTCCTGATTGTATATGAACATTACAACAATATTTAATGACGATTAAAATGTTAACACAATATGTACAAAATGTAACAAATATTTTTGCAGAATTTTTGTACAGTGTTGGGAACGTCCTCGTTTGTAAAAACACAGTTTTTGGGATAGAGCATGGGTTAAGGTGAGGTTATAGTATTTATAACTAGCTGTGTATACAATCAATATAAGTCTATAGGATGTCCTCATTTCAATAGATAAGTAAACATGACCTTGTGGGGACATTTGCAGGCCCCCATGAGGAAAACAGATAGATAGACAAATTTACAAGTCCTTATACAAGGTTAAAACAATGAATGCAGATTAACATTAAATTGCATGCCTTTACACATGTTCCTTGTCCTAAAAACACACAAGCAGACATCTACATACACATAGCTTACAATCACAAATGAATGAGGAAAAAATACAGATGATGAGATACATAAGACCTCCCTTCACACTGTCATTGCATGCTGCATGTATATCTAAATCAATAACATCTCTGGATAATAACATCTCGTGGACAATAACGGTTGCATGCAGAGGTCTTATAATAAAAATGAAATGAAACAAATGAACATTAGATACAAGTTCAGAATACAGCTGACATCAATACCTTAGTAATAATATAGGTGGAGTGTTTGCGCAAAGTACAAATGACACGTATTCCATTAATGTAGCAAAACATTGCATACAAAGATGAGCAAGCGCTGTTAAACAATACAAAAGCACAGCTACGTGAAACCACATCATCTCAAGCGTGGATGTTGAGTGAGACGTCTCGCATCAAAACCACACCTTTGACAGTGAAGAAATGAAATAAGACCGTATCTAACGGAAACGAACTGTATTGATTCTAACGTGTGCACACACCTGCCAGAAAAAATGCACAAAACGCTACAAACAATAAACTATGTGGGTTGGTCTTCAAATCTTAAAACCGTTTCCCTCTGCTCCCGTTATTGAGAACTCATCAGTCATGTATTGATTTTGTTGCGCTTTGGGAATTGTTGCATTTGCCAGGTAAAGCTACCGGGCCTGGTGCTCTGCCGAGCGAATCACGTCAGACGGACTCATTAAAGCAAAACCATTTTAAAAGAATTCATTTTAGATAAGAACATAATTTGGCCTTTTGTACCCTTGACTATCTCGAAATGGGAAGTAAACATAGTCCTGTTGTATTGATAGGTCTAACTTTTATAAATATATATAATTTCTTGTTGAAAGTATAAGCACGGAACTACTGATGGACCGTTTAATTACGAACATAATAAAGCTGAGGTGACATTCATCCGTTTGATGTCATAGCACCGGTCTCTTTTCACAGGTTGGGCAGTAGCATTGATACAAGCAAAGGTTATTTGCATATCTAAACTTCTCAGAAGCAAGATGATAAAATCGCTATCTCAAAGTAATATTCACTAGTAACTCAGGACCAGGAACCACCTGAGATTTAACAACATCTGTCAACCAATCAGAACCAAGAACTGAGCGGTGGCGTTCATTCGCAGCAGATACAGACTGCTATGTCTACACGTCGCTCAAATGCGGCAAAGTGCATTAACATCTGCTATTTTCATTGTAAACGCACGCAAACATGTCTATCAAACTCAACACACCGCTCTCACCCAATCACAAGCTCACGCAGAGCGATCTAGCGAAAAAAAAGCGAAACAAACCACGTCTATTATTAACCACGTCCAATTAAAGGTGTTGTTGCCACAGCTGACTAGTACTGTTTTTGACAAGTACATGGTTTCAACATTTGGTAATTAAACTGAGGAAGTATTAAAGTGAAATGACTGTCTGTTAGTTGACTTGAAAGTGGCAACTCTTCAATAGTTTAAAGAGCTTTCAAATCAGTCGGTCGCCTCAGAACACAGATCTCCAGGGACGATACAAAAGTTCCAGTCGGATTGTAGCCATTAGCGCTTGACTGTCCAAACCCTTTCTGACACTCTTAGCTCTTAACATACCACGCTTTCAGTCGAACGATGGTCTACCAGTCGAGCTGCTGAACTTAAAGTGCTTAAATAGCTTGTATTTAGTCATCATTCACTTTATAGGAGGCCTACGAAGTATTCTCTAAGCAAACTTAAAAATTGCTCAGGTGCCCTCAGTCCAATTTCTAGGAGAATAAAAAAAAACAATAAACGCTGCTTTAAGCCTCGCTGTAAATCGTTTAAATGGAACATCCACAGCCGATGATAAATTTCACAATACACAGTCCACGTTTACATCCACAGTTACGCATGCTGTTGGTAAGGTAGTTGTGAGGCGCGTCACGTCGCAACTACCACTTTGTTCAGCATCGGAACAAAGTCTCTGGCATGTGCCACGAACACCAAATGGTCACGGTGAGGCGGTTCAGGCTGAAATCATGCCATGGTGTAGAAGTCCTCCTTACCCCCGGAAACCCACGCCGTGTTGATGTTGCCGTTTCTCATACCTCGAGTGCGACGGCGACTGCGGTTTGGGTCGGTGTAGAAGGTCAGCTGCGGCTCGCTGTCTGCCTCTGTCCCAGAATCTCCATCCGGGTTCAGGAAGGTTGAACCCGCTGCAGGATTCACACAGAAACCATCCAACTATTATCGCTTCATGAGGAAACTGGATGTGTAAGTGGGACACCCGTATCCAATAAATAATCTTTTAAATTAATGTCCTAAATAAACTTTTAGTTGAGAAACAAATGAAAGATGTGCATCAAGATATACATCAACAAATCCAACACACTGTTATTGTCTGGGTCTGAAATGAAACAATAGTGACAGCATGACAATGAGACGTTTTTTGTTTAATTGCCAATTCTTTTGTTTATCAGGATTATTGATTGATACATCACGTAATTGTGATGAGCTACAAACCTCTAAACAGCAAATTCATTGCAATTTGGAAAAACTGTTTGTTCATATTAATGAGACAAATACTTAAAATGATTGCATTTGAGCAAACAAAATGTACAAAACGTTAAAAGTTTAATAAATACTTTTTCCGGACATTCCATTGGTTGAGCACTGCGTTGATCCCTAAGGAACACACATACTGACTACATGTACCTTAAGTGACAGTAAACGCAAAAAATGAAATTAATTTCATAATTTCTTCACTCATCTGTCATTGCCTGTATGACTTTCTTCAGGACTTTCTGCAGGACACAAAATGATATATTTTGATTGAAAAAAAACATTGACCCACCATTGACTTTCACTGTATGGACATAAAACCGGAGACAATTCTCAAAATATCTTCTTTTGTGTTTCAGAAGAATGAGTCATATACAGGTTTTGGATAAAAGAAATCAAAAGCGCTATCAATCTAAGTTAACCCATACATACAATACATACATAACTATGAATTTGAGAAATGAAATGGTGTCATGAATGACACATATTGTTAAAACATAAAAGAAGAAACATCTACATTACAGTGATAATATAGTGCGAGACACCATCAAGCAAAAGAACGAACATCTTCAAAACATCCATACAAATGATGTACAGAATTCAAAACACACATTATAAACCGTATCATTACAAACACCGGTCGCACAAACATGTATACAGTACAGACCAGCACAATAACAGCAGTAACAGTAATTATTGTTCAGCGGGTCCCTGCGAGACGTGCTTCTCCTCAGCGAGACTATTGGGTAAATATATAAGTAATGAACAGAGCCTGAAGAGTGCGACTCAGATAACAGATGCACACGCCTCCTCCGGCTCTTTCTTATTGTGCACAAAAAGACACAATTTACCCGTCAAAGGGCCAGACAAACGCTTTCATTACGCAGTGTGCGCGGAAGAAATGCATGAGCGGTCTGACCCGTGGATTACACCGGCTTACAGTGATGAGGAATAATGTGGGAGTTACTTCATATGCACCGTACAGTACGACCATCTGTTAAAACTGTCTTCGCTGGCGCGGAGGAGAATCAAGCAATTATTAGGTACAGAGAAGTGGCCTGAATGTAAATAACCGAATGACGTGTATTTTACAAATGTAATTCCATACTGTCGTGAAATAACAAATGATGTACAAACACGGTCAAAGCAACATGAAGGAAGCCTGAACACAACACTGGTTTGGGTTTACAGGGATTTCACAGCTATTAAAGTGCATTTGGGCATGCGAATGCCAACCTGAAGGGAAAAAAATAAACAAAGGTTTTCACCGTTCTGACATGTCATATGTCAATATAGTCTCTCAGAGAAGCATTTTTTTTCTCAATGTTTTTCAATTGTCATATCCAAAAAGTACCATTTTCCTAATTAAAATAAATGTGAAATAAATGTATTTATGTTCCATGAAGAGTTGTCCCTTCTATATTTGTTTCGGTATTATTGCTTCTTGTTTGTACATTTTAACACACAGAAATCCTAGAAAGTATGCGGTCTCTCAAAAACGTGCATCCTTTTTTGTCACAACCATAACTCATTCATTTTTCCCTCTTTTAAAATAGATCGAAAAAGTACATAAACACTGTGGAGACGCGCGAAGCAGAACCGAGATTAAGAAACGGAAACACACGTTGTCCTCAATACGTCTCATCGTGTTCCTGCTAAGAATACAACAATCTGCTACTGTCAACATGATTTCACCATAAACGTTTGCTTTTAAAAAATTCCAAGAGCACCACGTTAGAAAATGTCTGCAGTTTACCGTGAAAAACAATCGAAGATCTGATGCTCCCGTCCAAAGACTTTCTGAAATGACATGTGCCAGAACAGCAGCGCCTTTGTAACAAACGGGAACAAAAGAACCACCTTCAAAGGAATTAGTTTGAAACCTCACCGAGCAGGTGAGATCTGTGTGCTAGCCTCCACAATTAGGCAGGGGCCAAAGGTGCAAAGCTCTGTGGAGGGGAATAAAAGATGAGCTCCTTTAAATATTCAACACGGAGAGCCGGCAGCCTCTCGGCATGCAGCACATGACTCCTACAACAAAAGTTTGTTCTGCAGGAACTCGATGATTAGAAAGGTCCTGGAATCAAACTGCGGCAGCAGTACGATGTCACGCGGAGGAAAGGTGAAAAACGAACACCTACACAAATACCGTTGACCTGGAGATAGCTGAAAAACCAAGAATGCCGCGTGCAACGGATCTAATTTGACTAATGAAAATGAGGGGTATAAATAGAGGAGCTGAGAGGCAGGTGTGACTGCCGAGTCGAGAGAACGCGTGCGATCACGCAAGTTCTCCTCGGGCGACGTGAACGGGAGTCTAAACATAGCCGGCAGCAGCCCTCACGTTTGGCGGAGCGATCCGAGAGCTCGGGAGTCTGTGGAGTCACGTCGGGTTTGTTAGAGAAGAGAGACATCTTTTCAAAGGGAACAAAGTCGCTTTGTCGCAATTCATGCAAAATAAAAAATATACTTTGACAAATTTGTTCATCTCGCTTTGTGTTCAGCGACAAACAAACAAAGCAAGATGAGTGCGAGGAAATATGGAAATTTTGAAAGTTTTTTTTGAAAGAGCCTTTAAAGGACAGCACTCATAAGAAAGAGTCAAATCCGCAGAGACAAACTCGTCGGTGGTGTAATTCGTGTTTCTGGCGATATATACGCAGCCTTGAAAAACAAAGATTAAACGTCTGGGTTCTTGCACTGTTCATTTCTTGACAATGATTTGTTCACCCTTTAGATTTGTAAACAGGGATCAACGGTGAAACGGTGGAACTCAGCTACTTTATTTGTTCCCAAAGATTTTCTCACTGAGAATCCAATATTTGTCCGACTCGGAAAGCAAGTTCTCATTTAAGGGACATACTTCACCGGACATGAGTTATTTGTATTTGGTTGGTTTTATAGTTCGACTGTATTGGTCAAAAAATGAAGTTGTAAAGAAATCCCAAAGAAGGAATTACAGAGGGGAAAATAAAATTACATGAATCCAGCATTAAATTAAAGTAATAGGCGCCCCAAAATGAAAATGCTGACATCGTTTTTTTTTGTCTGTCAAGTGTTCACAGAAGATATGGGTTTTAAGAAGTTTTTTTAATGTTGTGAGAGATGTGGTTGACCGGACCGAGTTAGGAAGAGTGTTCCACCATGAATGATTTGAGAATGGAAAGAGCAGGAAACGACATTCTTTCATTCGCAGAACACAAAAGAAGATTTTTGACAGAATGGTCTTAACTTACACCCATTCACTTGCATTGGTTTTGTCTCCATACAATAGAAGCGAATGGGTGGCTCACCTTTCCGGTTACCAACTTTCTTCAAAATATCTTCTTTTGTGTTCTGCAGAAGAAAAGAGTCATACAGCTTTGAAATAAGTAAATGATGACAGAATTTTCATTTTGGCGTAAACTATCACTTTAAGAACTAGGGTTGTGTACACTTTTTTTGGCGACACATGCAGTAGTTAATGGTAGACCTGTACACATTCAATCTGTTGTGATTGACCACAACAAACAACACATAGCAGAGCTACAGTAAGTGTGGAATGCTGTGAACAGTGTGCAGACAGATCTTACAGCAACAAAACGTTTAGGGCCCTATATACCCGCAACAGTGTGGCACCAGGCGCGAGGCAAGTGTTTTTGCTGGTTTCAGCCTGATGCAGTTATCCTTTTCAGGTCATGCGCCACGTTGTTTAAATAGCAAATGCTTTTGCTCCCATTGGCGTGCTGGTGTGAAAACAAGGTGTGTTCAGGCGCATTATTGGTGCGTTGCTATTTTCAAGCCAACTGAAACCAATTGAAATCTGGCACCTGACCTAGAGAATCCGCGTACACTCGGCTTATAATACGCAGAGAGAAATGCAGCAGCACACAAACATGCCAAATATTAAACATGAAAGGACTTCTATCTCGTTTCTACTCTTTCTTGAATTTTTTTTAAACCTTAGCTCTATATAATGTAATGTAATGCACTTATGCAATATTTGTTGTCCTTATGTTGTTCCAATTGCTTCCATTGTTGACCTCATTTTAAGTCGCTTTGGATAAAAGCGTCTGCTAAATGACAATGTAAATGTCAACGGAGCAATATTTATTTGGTTATTTAAAGAGCGCGTTGGATATATCTGTCTAGAGAACGCGTGTACACTCTGCTTATTACACAAACACGCCAAATATTAAAAAGGAAAGGATAACAATGTAAAACATGTTTATTAATAAAGATAAAAATAAGGCCTGTCCTGTAGATGGTCTACGTTTGGAGTGTTAGAAGTGTTAGGTTTACCTTTGCAAATCTTGCAATGCAAATAGCGAATCAGTCATTGCCTGACAGAACATGCTCTTAAAGGGAATGGGAGATGAGACTCTGATTGGTTTAATGTACATTACTCCCAAAGCACACCTATATTATTAAGGATGTAATGATACTCGTATTCGTAACGAACCGTCACGGGGAAATTTCCAAATGAAGTCATCATTCCTAAACACTACTCCCTTCGAAGGGCAGAGCCCTTAGAGTTTAGACTTTGGAGTGAACAAGGCATTTATGTGCCATTATGTATTCCAAACTTCTACATAATGGGACGCAAATGGCCTGATCTCCCCAAAGTCTAAATTCCAAGGGCTCTGCCCTTCGAAGGGAGTAGTGTTTAGGAATGATCACTTCATTTGGAATTTTACCAATGACGACTCGTGATGGTTTGATACAAATACATGTACCGTTACAACCCTATATATTAGTCATTAAGAGAATAGGGACAACCCTTTTAGACCATGTGCTAGGACCATCATCCATTTTTCCTGTCGTTAAACTAGCAAAAGTGGATTCAGACACGGCCTAAGTGCAATTGCGCCCTGCTTTTTAAACCATGCATTTAGCACGTTAAACTAGGGCCCGTAATATCCATAGTCTATCAAGACCAAATCTTAAAACAATCCTTGAATGCTTGTTGAACAATTGACTGTTATTTAAGCAAGAACGTGTCTGGGTGTCATAAGCTTTGAGGTGAAAGCAGGAACTTTGTTAGCAGTAACAGTTTTGAAACTATATCACCTTCAGGTCATCTGGAGCCCGCAGGACACTCCTCAGTCACAACACTCATTCAAAGAGAGAGAAGAGCGCTTAAAGATCATGAAAGAGAACATAAGAGTCATATTCCACTAAAATATGATGAAGCCCAATGGGACATTTATTCTGTGTTTTCATGTTTCATTATTTAAATTAAAAGTTGGGATAAAAAAAGAATGATAATTATCATGATTAGCAACTGAAACACAATAATTAGGAATTCAGTGCTATTCAAAGTTGCAAATTATGGCATCAAAAACAATGCTATAGCTATAATTTTATCATCAGACTGCAAAAACCTTCAATTGAATTTTTGATAGCCCTTTATATGAGATTCAAAGTAAAACTTGTCCATCCCCCTTTTCTTTAAAAGGAGCCCATTTTATATGACTTATTTTTTCTGCTAATAAATAGTATAGTATAGTACAGTAAAGTACAGTATATGCATGTCATATTATAGCTTATAGTTAAAGTTCAAACTTGTGTTGTAGTATTAAGACCGGTCTGAATAGATCAGAACTCTTAGAATGCATTTTTCTGTATGAATGACTTTTTAGCGTTATGTGAATATTTAAGTTTATTTTTATGCTTTCTGGTCTTGGTCTTCAATTAGTTTTTGCACTTCAGTGTCTTGGTCTTGCCTTGGTTTCGGTTGAGGTGGTCTCGTCTTCAACACTAGTTCAAACACAGTGTTGGATGTACACAGACAAGTACGTTTAATGGCACACACAGACTGTGGTTGAAATGAGATCTATGTGCATGAAAGAAGATATCCAGACTCACCGTGTGTCTTGCTGGAAAGGCGCTTGCGCTGATTGGTGGAGGTGTTGTGTGGGAGGAGCGTGTTTTGCTGGTGATTACTGTCAATGGGACTCGTGGCTATGATGTTATCCTTGTACTTGCTCATTAGGGACAGTTTCGTACTGTCGTTTCCTGACGGTGAAAAGGTTACAATTAGGAACAAAGAGATGGAGGAGAGACGGACAGCAAATAATAGCCCACCGAAGACGCAGAGAAAGAGCGCTTGTCATTCAGAAGGACAAGTCAACCCATCTTTGCGAAGCGGTTTTTAGGTTTATGTTACAATAAAGCAAATGAAAGCCTCCACGGGCCAGTGACTCAGAATATGACATTTCGTCATTGGCCATTACGCAACACTGCCATGCCCTGTAGTTAGCCTGCGACTTCATAATGAATAAATTGCGCAGCAAAGACAACTGACACTGCAGGGTTTTATTGTATTAGCCAAATGAGTGTGACAGCATGTAATCGCTCCCCAACTGCACAGCCTTTTAGGGGTATTTATAGTGGGCAACTGTTCAAGACAAACATCATTTCACATCCAATAAGGGGCAAATAATTCCAAGTTCCATTTGTCCTAAAGACATAGTCTGACACAGTCAGGTCGAATCACATGACTTATGTGAAACAAACCGACAGTGTTTTTTTTTTCCAGATACAATTTGAATCTAATAGGTTCAGAATGTAAGAACAGATACGCTAAAACGATATTCAAAGGATCACACATGAAAAACTTTGCGGGGTGCAGTGTTTTCATAGCAATTTTAAATATAGAAGAACGTAAACATTCTTTGATCATGTGCAGTCAATTATGAATTCACAGCCTAGTTGTCGAGTTATTTACGCACATCAGATATTAAAGGGAATCTAAAAACTGAATTAGGGGTGTAAATTAAATTGGTAAATGATTAAAGCATGTTATTAAAAAGTTCAAGGTGATTGGATCTCATGTATTAATAACTGTGCGTAGTACACACAAATGTGTCCATATAATCCAAGTTGTCAAACAGAAATCAAGATTTTTTAATAAAATTATGCACCTAAATCTAGACTTAAATATGTTTAATATGTGAAGTTTAAATATTTATTTAAATAAATAATGTAACTAAATTAAAACTGAAAGAACTAAACTCTATTTGATATGTTTTTAATGGTCATTTTAGCTTAATTTGTAGAAATTAATTCATGGTAGCACTTCTCAATAAGTTTGTATTTGTCAGCATGAGTTAATAAAAACGCTAAAATGATCAAGGAACAATCCTTTTTTTACCTTAGTACTGTCAGTAATTTCAAGGCGCAGAATAAAATCCCAAGAGGGGGTAAACAGAAAATAAACCAGGAACTAAGGGTAGATCAAAAAGGCAAACAAACACTTCCCACAAGGGGGCAAACAAGAACAAAACAGGGTATTAAACAGGCTTACAAGATATAGGCAGAAACATGAAACAGGGAATAAGTCAAAAGATACCAGAACAGGACAGAGGGAACTGTTGGATAATAAAGGGGAACACTAATGAGGGATGATTACAAAGGGAGGGTGACGGGAATGAAACACTGAAAAACGAATTTGCTCATTCTTAGCTCATATTAGCTAATGTATTTACTAATGTTAACAAATACAACCTTAATGAAAAGAGTTACCTTATTTGTTTTCTCTTATTTTAGTTTTGTTTTTATTTACTTTCAGTTAACAATTTTAGTGCTTCAACTTAAATGCATTTAATTTGATTCCTGAGGCAACATTTCAATTTTCTGTTTAGTTATTTACGATCATATTAAGGCAAATGTTTTATTTGACTTCAATAAACAGAAATGTTCGAATTGTTTTGGTTCTAATAAACTATAATAACCTTGATAATATTATAACAATAAGTGACATTTATTACAATAGTTACAATAAGTCTTTCTGAACTGACATCATGGTAACAAAAATGATTTTATCTTATTTTATAATAGATTCAATTGAAAGGGTTCTGCATTGAAAGAATGGAGCCGAACTCGTGTCGCTAAGTTCTATAAAAGTTGTTTATTGCGTTTCATCTGATTTTGGCTCACGCACGTTTGCATGTTTTGGCTTTCCAGGAGAGGTTGTGCAGAAAGTCCTGGTATTAAGTTGTAAATCAGGCATAAATTTAGTGTGAAAACATTTTCTGCCCTCACAGAACACTTAAAAATACATTAGTGAATGAGACCCAGTGTCTGATGTTTGATTGGCTCACAATTAAACATCGATTCCCCATCTGCCTAAGTTCATTATTATCACGTGCTGCATGAGGTGAGCTCACACACCTGAGGTGAGGTCCATGCCGCCTTTGTCATTGCACCCCTGAAGCGAGTCAAGGGTACGAGTCACCTGACTGGTGAAGTCCTCTCCGCCGTTCATACACTCGCGCTGCAGATGGTGTCGCAGGTCCGTGATGTCATATTCGTACCCGTCCAGTATGGGCGTCTCGCGGATGCTGAGGGTGCCACTGGAGTTGTGGCCCTGCCCGCGCGAATTCCTCAAACTCTCCCTCGCTTGGCCACCCATCAGCACAGAGGGGATGTAATGGATCTCATTGGCTGCTTCGGCGCTGGCGCTCTTCTGCGGCTGAGGGACCCGGCGGCGTTTACACCAGCGTCGGCGAGTGTACAGGATCAATACCAAACACAGGATGGACAGCAGCAGAGCGATCATGCCACCCTGCAGGGAAAGCGAAAAGAGCAGAACGTGAGAGGAGAAAACGGAGAGATACGATTTATAAAGAGTAAAAAAACGATACGTACTGCCTGCCTTAAACTTCCCATAGCAATGTACATTCAAACCTGCGATCTAAGTAATGGTTTATGGTTTCTTTTCACAAAGTAATGTGTATAATTTGAAAGCTGTGGTCTATCAAACAGAATGATGAAATACCCATTTCAAATGCAAAATCCCCATTCTCATACATGTAGATGTCAAAAATTTGTTGGATCGTGATGAGTAATGAGTACGCCAATTCTAATAACAACAGACAGCCTCAAAGCATCCACCATAAAGAATAAGAAAAAAAAAAATCTTTCCATATAGCACATTGAACCTTCAGAAAACACAGAAGCTGCTGATACATATTTATTGTGTATTTATTAAATGTTTTCACCGCTTTAAAAGGAATCACATCAGTTTGCGGGTAGTACATTGTGTACATGGTCAATTGTTGAAGTGATAACACAGTGGGCGGGAAGGGGTCCAGATAAAAGAGAATTCATTTTGAAGAACATGTTTGGAGGTATGAAACTCCATCCTTGAACACGGGGTTGCATAGGAATGAAAAGTAATTATATGGATTTCAAAAAGAAAGATTTACGAATTCTTAACAACGGTGAAGTGAATTTGTTTATCTATAAAAGCTTTCATGTGTTCTGGTGGCTCGGTTATTACAGAGCCATTGAGAGAGAGAGTCGCGTCACCTCTGTTGCAGCTGAGCAGACCGACTCTGGGGTAAAATGTTCACCCATTTAAAGACGTAGATCATTTAAAGAATATAAAGTTTAATGAAACAATGAATTTAAAGAGAAAACCTAACTTCCTGGAACTATCTGAAGGCCCCATGAATCATGTGACTAGAGAAAATTTTGAACATCCGTTTGTCGCAACTCTCTCTCTCTCTCTCCAATGGCTCTGGGTTGGTAGTGTATGGCAATAACAACCTCGGGTAATACACTTTTTCTTTGTCACAGGTAACACACAAACAAATAAAAATGAATATACTGAAACCACAAAATGTGCAGTTGTGAATTAAAAACCTCTATCTGTGCCTTGCACAAATTAGATCATCACAACATTATTCAAACGTTTTGACATAATACGTTTTATCACAGAGATCAAATTTTTAAAAGGTTTCCTTTCGTCTTCCCCATAGGCCGGAGAGATTATAATCTATATGTGCCGCTAAAGAAAGATGTGCAAAAACCATACCAAGATCCGCGGCGACATAGCACCGAGTTAGATAATGTATTTTACGTAATTCGATTTCCTTAGGGTCCATCACTTTGAATTAGCCACACAAGCAAAATATAACTTCACTGCAGAGAAAATGGGGAAAGCTGCATGTTACAGACGGTTTCAAATTAGACCAGATGGATATCACTTTATGAAGGGAAACTATTAAGACCGAACGAAACAGCGGTCTGACTACACGAGCAGCTGCAATTGAATTAGCTACAGTAAAGATGGAAGTGATGCTATTATGTGTTTGTCACGTTCTTTAACAGCTGTCCTGCAAGGAGACCTATTCTAGAGAGGGAAACATGGGATTTATGCATTCTGTCATCCTTAAAACAGGGTGATAATTCAACTATTGATTGTAACTTCTAATCAACTCAAAGTAATATTATATAAAACGTGAAATAAATCATAGAATACAACATACCGGTTAACAGCTACTGTAGGAGACAAATACAGATAAGAAAGAAAAAAGCACAGATGTGATCTCTATCACAGACAGTCTTCCGTGTCTCAAATGTTTCTCCTGTTAAGGCATCTTTCAGGTAAGACAAATTACAAGTAACATTGCAGTTTCTTGTCAACTTCCAGTCACTATAAGTACATCGTCTCTCTATTAGTGAAGTTGCGAACTACAGTGGTTGACACAGGACTAAGATAAAAACTAGGGATGCACCGATACCATTTTCTTAAAGACCGATGTAGGATCTGGCCGGATCAAAAGGTGACCATTTGTTGTCGGAAAATACTACGACCTCTCTGTAGGGGTCTAATCGGCGCCAGCAAGTCTGATCCAACTGCCCTCTTGTAACACATCCATCAATTGATCAGGATAAATCCCAACAAATACTCGTGGACTTCAAAGAAATTCCAACAGGGAGGATGGGGTCGTTGTCACTAAACATGGACACCAGATGTGTTAACAGGAATGAGGGCAAATGGTCAGACTAGTCTTGATAGTCTCTCTCTTTTTAACCACAAAGGAATAGTTTAAAACGGGTTTAAACCTACATCTCCACATTGTATCTTTGTGCCCATGTTATTCGGCCTCGCGAATAACCTCAAAAGCATGTGTGTTTAGTTGTATTCTGCTTATATTTTCATTCTTGTACAAACTTCAGGTCAATGTACTTATAATCCTGGCATGTTTTATACCTAAATGTTTCTCTCTTCATTCCTTAAAAGATTGTGTACAGCACAGTAATGTGTTTATTACCATACTCATTTTATCATATTCACAGAGTATTACAAAGCCAAACTTATAGATGATCATAAATGCAAATGAGCTAATGTGTAGAAACACAGACACTGGATTTCAGCTCATCGCATTGGATCAATTACTTGGGAGGGGCGTGAACCCCCCAAGCTTAAAACATCCGTACACGGAGCAATCGACGCTCATCTCGTGTCCTCGCGCTCCTGCCCGGCACGTCATCGAGACTTGCTTAGTTTACATCGGCTAACTTCGTCCTACCTTCGTCAGCCAATCCCGGCTCTAAGAAAGAAGTAGACGGACTCACCCGCTTGCTTTGAAACCATCAGGACTCTTGAGAACCTTTTCAACGCGCACAGAACTTGCCCCAGCACACTCAAAGGATACCAATACAAGTATTCGAATTTATTCTAAATAGCTGCGCTTAAGCTGTAACCCCATTTTAAGAGGAGATTGTCCTCGATGGTTCATGCAGATGTGAATAGCTGTTTGTAATAATGCCACTCTCTACTTAGTCTATTTCTTTTCTTACTTTACTGTTTTGTTTTATGTTATGTTTGTTTTGTGTTATATCTAGTTAATTTGTTGTGTTTCCCCTTTAGTATAGTCAATAAACCCGCATTTGTTATCTACAATCGAATTGTTGCCGTGTCTCTTTATCACTTATTAACGTCACTTAAACTGCTTGATTTCGTTATAATATCTGGAGCGGTACTGTACTACACTACAGTAAGATTGTTATGTTTCCAAGGCCAGGAAAGTAATATTTCTTAGATTTGATATGCGATCTGCTGATCACTCGCTGGACGAGTGAATCTAGTTTTGTCGCTATTATTAGGTCTGCTGAATCCGATAAAAGTGTATAAGATAGGTATAGTTAATCATCATTAATTATCCGTATTTTACTTTGATCAAACTCATAGTTTTCCCTGAAATACACTACACCGAATATGATTACCGATATTTTTTTCTGGTACTCCCCGATACCGAAACCTTTAACCAAAGCCTGGTTAATGTACAATTATTTTAATAAACCAGTATCTTACTGGTAAAAAAAATATTCTTATGTTTTTAGGTCTACTTCAATAACGTTACATTTTTTTTATGATAAGTAGCACAATTTTACTATCACATTTACAATATACCTTGTGGTCCTGGATTCTGTTCACATTTTCCACATTGCGGAAATCATAGGGCTCTATGTATGTCACGTGAGGTATCGGTCATTGGTATCGGTGTGTCAGTACGAGTACAAGTACATGAGCTTGGTATCGAGCCGATCCCTAAATAAAACTATAATACCTCTGCCCTGCATCTATTAAACCATCCATTGAATGTCTGCAATACATAATACCAGGATATGGGACTTCAAATGATGCTTAAAGATTTGAATGTCTGTACATTTCTCAGGCCATGCAAGCAAAGTATTTTTATGAGCAAACCTGAGAAGACAGTTACTTTAATAGTTTTATTCAATTAGTGTTGGAAAATAGCCTTTGTAAAGGTAAAAGCATGTCCTTGAATATCCAAACGGATCAAACTGATTCTTAAATCAGATTTTCAACTAGTGTTAACAGTAGATAATAAATAATGACTGAATTTTTATTGTTAGATGAAATATTTCAGACAGAACGGAAATGACTAAACCACTGTGGAGTAATTGGACGCTCTTCTGTGATTTTTGTTTATTTATTAGTTGCTCAATACGATTTTGTGCCTCTTCTGCATTTGGTAAATTGAACGTGTTTAGTACTCTGGAAAACAATCGGAAGACCGGGGAAGATCTCTTTAAGATTATCGGATGGGGGGAAACTGTACGAGAGAGGAGGATGGTGGTTGAGCATTGCTTTATGATAAATCGCCCTCCGCTCCAGCTGTAAAATCAATGCAAAACGTGCCTCACATACTTCTGCTGCAGAATCTCATTGACTTTCATCTCTAAACAAGTACGAGGATGATAAACTATTGTGATTTCTTTAGATAAAAGTTTACTCGTTTGTTTGTTGATGTGCGAGTATGGGTATTGTGAGACCGAGGGTCCGGCCGATATTAATGAACGGGTCATTGTAGGACAATTTCCCAGATGGGCCTTTATCTGATCTAGGTGGCGTTTGCAGAATAAATGAGAGAGGAAAGAGGAAATGACCTTTCCGTTCAAGGGTGCATGCGGGCATAAAATAAGGTATTATCGAGCACTTAAACTCTAAGTGCTTGTAGCAAAGGAAAGCCGGTGGGGATAACAGGAATTTACAGAACTGCCTGTGATTTCCATGTTTTTATTGTCATATTTATTAAACCCCTGTTGTGAAAATCCTATTTGGTCAATATGTTCTGGCGTTGGCATATCATTCAAGTGAAAGGAAAACAATAAAATCATGTTGAACCAACATACGCCATCAATATCATACCATCATATTGAAGATCAGCAACTGCTTAAAAAAAAAATACATTTTTTTTTAACTTTCTCAAAAATCATGTCGTAATAAGATTCAAGTATGGAAGGAAGGAGTCTGGAACCGGAAGACATTCAAAACATTTAATCAAATAATAACAGAACGTAAACAGCCGACGGCCCCTCACGGACGACCGCCGGCGAAACAACATAAACATAAATAGAAAGCCGGCCGCCCCTCACGGACGACGGCCGGCAAATAAAACAAATACATATACACACAAGCTCGGGCCCGGTCCTCTCTCCTCGACGGTCCGGTCGCTTGTTCCTTTTATATGCTCCCAATCTCCTACGTGATGCGAGGCCGGTGCGCGCACCACTGGCGCTAATTAACAATTACTTACCGGCCTCGAACCACGGTCTTGCCTCGCATACTCCACTACACATGTTTTTTATTATGTTATCATGTTTTTATTGTGTTCGTTAGCTGTAGTTTACTTACTTATTATGGCTTAAATCAAAACAAAGAACTATAGTTGATTTATAATAATTGGAATGCACAATAAAAAACATGATTTTTTTAAAAATAAATAAAGCAAAGTTATCTCGATTTGTAAATAATCTCTTCGTATATAGATACCATGCAAAAAAGTATAACCTGGCATAACCAACACATTTTATCTAGGATACAGTGCTAACTGAATACCACTGTGTTACCACTGATGCTTAGAGGTGCACTTAGGCAGTTCATTTAATATGATGCATATAAATTTCAGAATAAACTGCAATATAAATACACATCTCTTATCATGTACCTCTAGACTGCAACGAAACCAAAAATAACTTTTCCAGGAATCCCATCCCTGTGGCAACCTCAAAGATTCATCCTTCACCGCTTTTAACATTGCTTGCCCCTCTTTCCAACATCCCCAGCCATTGGTTACATTCACAGAGCCTGGGGCCCTTGGGAAGGTGCTCACCGTAAAGATATATCACCTTCCTCTTATGCTTGCTAACAGGGCAGAAACTCGTCCACAGCAGGTCTGTTTTATAAATGGATTCGAGCTTTCAGAATGTTTACACCTCCACAGCCTGGCCTTGCCTTCCAGGTGCTTCTACAGAAGAAAAGTTCAGGAGGGACCGGAAAACATGAGCAAAGAACGGGTGAAACGGTTTTGGAAAGGTCAGAGATTTGGGAGCTGTCAAGCTCAGAATGCAAATACCCACCAACCATTATTTTGTCTAGATAATATAATCGGCTTTGCATTGTATATTAAAAAATTCTCCATCTTTGTCCATGTTTATCGAGTAGGTATTTTATTGCATGTTAGCCGATGTGATAATAATAGATTTTTTGTGCATCGCTCAGATTCCCTAATGCCAACCTGCCAGTTTCCTCTGAAAAACTATCTTCAACAATTCCCTGAAGACCTGGAAATTATGCAGACGTGCCCACCAAAAAAGCAGAATTGTAGTGTTTACCCAGGACTCGTTGCCACAAGGTGTGATGCGCCATTATACTGGCAACAGGGTGTAAGACAAACCAAAGAAAGACTTTAATCACATCGCAAAGTCCGGATTTATTCGTTCAGAGAGACACAATCCCACACAAGGATTAGTTTAGACCAGACCTAGGCCTTAGCTTTCCTGTAGCTCAGTGGTTAGAACATGGCGCTTACAATGCCAAGGTCATGGGTTGATCCCAGGGGATTGTATATACTTAGGAACAAATGTATAGGATAATGCAATGTAAGTCGATTTGGATGAAAGCGTCTTCCAAATGCATAATTGTAAACGTAGTTAAATTTGGATATTTAAGTAGTTTTAAAAGAAAATACCATATAAAAACATTACCGGCGTGCATCTCGAGACAAAACAAACACAATAAAATATTTTAAGATATGTCCGTGCGAGTTGTTTTCGATCAAGACACCACAAACATTTAAGGTAGTCTGGGACTAGTTTTAAATGCTGTCCGGGAAACCGCCCCTAAAGATTGATTTAGACATTAATCCAGGGCCAGATTAAGACTCGGCGGTAAGAGAAGAAATACTGAAAGAATGGGTCAAAACTCAGAGGTCACAAGTGTATTTTCGTTGGAAACTATATCTGCAAGATTAATATGGAGTCAGTAAAGACTGAGAGAGCAATCCCATAATATTTATAGTGATGAAATCGTATGGTACAATTGCATAATGAAATAATACAGGAAGCTGAGACTCTTCGAGGATGCATTAGTTCAATCAATAGTGCAATTGCATTACACTCATATATCTCTCCACTTCTCAATGAAGGACATCTTCAGCTTATCATCACTGCACAGTGAGGGACTTGGCATCTATGTCAGAGGTTGGTTTTCACTTGAAAAAGAGTTAGTTATCATCCTTTCTTACCTCTTTTGCACAATATTTGGAAATATAAGGCAAAATAACTAAACGTCTATCAATTTATTTGACAAATTATATGTATACCAATTCAAATGTATTGGTTATACAACTATAATTTACAATTATATTGAAATATTATAATTTATATCATTAAATTATATTTGAAATTGTACTAGTACTATTATAATATAAAAATTCTAATACTTACTTTTACTATACTTCTATTAGCATAGAAAAGAAGAGCTAAACAGTTTATTAAAGGTTGTACATTTTGCTAAATGCAGTTTGATATAACTCATTTGAATTGAAATGAGATTTTCATTTTCATTGCATAACTTAATACTGCTATTTTAATAAAACATCTTGTAGCTTGCAAAAGATTTTTTCGGACATATAAAACTGTTTGGTAACAACTTTTCTTTGTCCCGTATTGAACAATTCTCCAGGAAAAGCATGCAGCACGCCCAGAGCAGGAGAAGGAAAATGCGTAGACGTCACTTTCACTTGTAACAGGAGAGAGAGAGAGCATATGTTCACGAAGTTCAGGATTTGTTTCTTCACTGCATTTGGGTGATGAATGTTATATAAACTGTGGCTATAACGCTTGATTTGGAGATCGTTTGAAACTATTATATATGCTGTTGTCCCAGCGCTAAAAGATGTCGGACATTGAACCGCATGCAGTGAGTGAAATTGATGTCTGTGTTTTTAGTTGACAATGGGTGCGCATTGCTTTGGTTCAGCCTCCCCCTGCACGCGTCGTATGTTTTCAGAAACAATCGTAAAGCTGTATCTATCTTTTATAAATGTGATCAAACGAAATACTCTTCGAAGATACGAAGTATGCAATACCACTCTATAGGGACTCAAGATTAATTTGAGATTGGCAGAAACCCTGAGTGTTACACCAGCTTCAAAAACTGTAGACAAAACAAGCATATCGCTGCTGTCCTTCTGAAACCTTGGATCTCCATATTTTGTGATTTTAAATTTTTACCATAAATCATCATTTTTTGTCACCCTATATGTGTTTTCCAAATATCTAACCAAAAAAAAGTAAGTTACATTAAAGACTTGTCCATTAGTAACTATAACATCATATCTACTATTGTGCCCAAACCAGGACACAACACCATTGTCAGATGTTTTGATATAGATGCAATGAGCTCTATGTTGCACGCGCCGCCCGTCTTCCCGCCCAGCATGTGCAAATCACTGCAAGGGCACGGAGCAGCCGAGCCAGCCATCCGTAGAGAGATAAACCACCAGGGAACAAGCTTCAGGCTGGCAAATGGGAGAAATGGGGGTCAGGAGCAGCCTGGATGTTCAGGCTTGCTGAGTAGTGCAAATTGCAGCTTGTAAAACGGTGAGCTGAATGAAGGGCAGGTGTGGCGCAAAAACCTCCCTGCTAAGAACACAGCCTCCGAGAACGATACTAGGATACTAGAATAAGGTTTGCTTATTGTCAAACGTCTCACAAATGGTTGAGAAAAATTACATTTGATTATAGGTAAGCTATGGTGACTTTTTCAGGTAAAGGCCCTCCAGTAGATGGGAACTGCAAAAATAATTGTTCAACGACAGCGGCACAAAGGACAGTGGTCACTTTTCACCAGCGTGTGTACGCAAGCCACTGTGGTTTTCAATAGGTTACTCATTACCCCCCAAAGAGCACAAAAGTAAGCTTTGATGAAAAAACATTTTCAATTTAGAATGTGGCCTTTGTGAAAGCAGCTGGAGATGCTAGCCTGAAAAATAGATGGTTAAAATAGAGAAAAAAACACATGAGAGTCATTATGACAGCACAGCTGGCCTTTCATCACAGCACATTTGACGAGTGCTCATCTGTCCAAGAGCCTTAAAGTGAATCGTGGTCCTGCTGCTGGACACCCACTGTTGCGCAACTGAGCTGAGCAGAAGCCACAGCTGGCCCCATGACCGCCACGTACGACTGGCGACAGACACGGACTGATGACAAGTGTCTACGCTGGCAGCCTGCTCTCTTTGGGACCAGCATCATAGCAAAGCACTCAAGAAGGCGACAAGATTTCACGGGGCACCGGTTCGGGGCCTGCCCTCCGGCCGAGACGCAAGCTGTAGCCAGAGGGGGACGTGGCGTAGGGACCATCTGTCGCAGAAGGTGACTGCTGCAACACCAATGGTGCTCTCACTTCCCCAAAATAACAGCCTTCACAATAAGCAGAAAGAAAGATGAAATGTCAAATTACACGGAAGGGATGCGTACAGAAGGCTTTGCGGAAATAAATCAGTTTCTACATGCGAAACAGGGTTTTCTAAGCATTTCCAGTGGCAAATTTGCTTTCATTTGCAAATTTGAATGTGTTCATATTGGAGTCGGAGTCAAGGTCATCTGATCATTTCACATTCAGCAAGCATCGCGGCATATGCAGCTATGACCTGTTTTGCTCATATTTTAAAATAGAAATGATCAATCACTCTGAAATTTGAACTTTTCTGCCTTTGAGAAATGTCCTGAAACTTGCGGAAGCGGAGACACGCAAACACCTCTATAAAGGTATTGCTTTATTAAAAGCTTACATCTGTGAGATAAGAATGAACCATCAAGTTCTGCCGGAGTGTAAATGCAAGCCATAAGCCATGATACATTTAAATTAAATCAAATTAAATGTGAAAAGTCTTAGCCACCACCAGCTTTGTTGTTCAGTCTCTTCATTAGGATACAAACAGAAAATATGCACCCAAAATTAATTTAAAAAAAATATTTTCCGAACAAAATGGTTTCGTTACGCAAAAGTCAGTATTTAGTGTGACCTCCCTTGGCAATAACCACATCTTGAACGTTTTTGTGGAAACTCTCCTGACCTCTAAAACAAAATGTTGAGTCAACTTAAAATAATCAGGCAACCTATCGGAAAAACACTATACTGAGGTCAGTTAACAAACTAAAGTTAATCTAAGAGAAAAAAGTAAGTTATAGTTTCCTGTAGCTCAGTGGTAAGAGCATTGCACAACGCAAGGTTGTGGGTTCATTCCCTGGGGATGCAAATGAATATGTATAAATGTATAGGATAATACAATGTAAGTCACTTTAGCTTCTGCTAAATGAATAAATGTAGATGTAAAGTCATGAGTTGTTCCAGTATAAAAAGTTAAGTTTACCCAGATCACAGTATTTTTTTGTTGGCTGAATATAAACAACGCAATGATTTATTAAAAAACTATAAACCCAACAGATAGCTAACAGTTAAAACAACTTTACAGCATAAGTTAGCAACCCTGTCTCAGCAATCTAAACGCAATCGGAAAGTGTAAAGTTGTGTTATTTATACGCTGATTGATGAGAACGGGTTGAAATTACATCGGCGATAATAACAAAACACTACAATAGGAAAATAAATAACCACACAATAATACTTTATTATCTTTTTCATTTTGCAATGGAAAATGAAAAAATTTGGAAATTAAGGTTTCGTTACATTTAGGTTTAAGTTAGCCAGGTGGCTGAAGTATATATATTTTGTTTTACAAACAAAATTGTATTTTCTGCTTGTATTCTAATGGTGGCCTTCAACTTTTGCACATTTACACTCTTAAAAATAAAAGTGCTTAAAAGGTTCTTCAAAGCGATGTCATACAAGAACAATTCAGTCGAAGGTTTCTTTAAAGAAATATACTTTTTTATCATCTTTTTTATAATTCAGATGTAAAAGGTTCTTTATGGAACCAAAAGGTTAGTCTATGGCAGTGTTTCCCACCTGGGGTCCGCCAGAGTTCACATGAGGAGCGTGGGTGCTGACATACATTGAGGAAAAATTAAAGCTGCTTAAATTGTTCCACTAATCATTTTATATAAAATATCTTTGTTAGTTTTAAAAAAATAATGTGTTTACAATGCAAAGATAATGCCAAGATTTTTCCGGCTCCATCGGCAGACATTCACATGGGGCTTTGCGGTAGCTGGAAGAGTCTGGCTATATGAGACTCACGTGAGTCTCATATAGCGTCCTCTGTCAGGCGTCAACGTTCATGTCAATATAAAAATCAAAAGGAAAAATAGCAGAGAAACGTAAATGCGATGATTCTTCGTCAGAATGGAAGAAAAAATGTAGACGCTCCGACAAAACCTACTTAAATTTTGTTTTATAGAAGGACAAGACACGTCTTGGCCAGAATGTGGGTTCTGTGGTGAAAAATTGGTAAGTGACAGCATTAAACCAAGCAAAATGAAAAGAAACCTTTTAAAAATAAGCAGTAATTGACAGTAGCCTGGAAAATAACCTGAAAATAGGTTTGAGTATTCAAGTAAAAATGACAATAAAATCTTTTTAATATATTTTTTTTTACCATTTAATTTAATTTCTTATTCAATTATTTCAATGAATATATTTATATTTACTATCTATACATGTGTGTGTGAGTTGCAATTATGTATGTATATATACACACACATATATAAGGATGGGGGGGCTCAGATAGTCATATCTGTGCATGTGGGGGCCAAGGAAAAAAGGTTGGGAACCACTGTTCTATGGCATCGAAGAAACTCTTGAAGATCCTTTTTTTTTAAGTGTAAATTCATCACTAAAATCTGTTCATTAACATAATCAGATCCATGCCTCTCAATCACAGCAAACACACAATTGATGTGATTTTGTACATCTGCAGTCTGCATCATTAGGTAATTAATGATGGTTGTTTACACAGTTCACAGACATCGAAACCCAATCTATTCCCTGTCGTGCCTAAACACTGTTCTGTCCTGTAGAGACAAACATAATTCTTCTTCGAAGAGAAAATTGACCTGTTGCCTTTTTCAATAAGGTTGAATCATCTTCTGATTTCCTGCATGTCACACTTGGAATACTAACACTGCTACTATCTTCTTTATGGTGAGATCCATGGCAGGGGCTGTGTTAGTGATGGGAGGCGTGCCATCTTCTTCAGCTTCATAGAGATCATGCAGGGTAAGCTCAATAGAGGAGACTTCCCGGAGTTGGGTGGAATCATATTCCAGATCGTTCGGTTATCAGCAGTTTTGCACGGGGAATCGACTGCCCTCCCAAAACAACTGCTATGCTGCAATAATGTGCAATTAAATGACTTAAAATTTAAGCAGTAGAAAGGAGATCCAGCACAGCCAGGAGCCTCCATATGTCCTGCTGGCTTTATATAGAACTAATGAGCAATTTCTGCTTTCCATTGTAGTAGTCCACTAGTATTTGCATACCAAGTGCTTGAATATCACAACTTGTGTTTATATTCTTCCATTCATTTTAGAGGTAGTCACCACAAACAATTCCTCCTCCATGCAAGTCTCTTTCCTGCATGACAATGTACAAATATGGATTTTCCACTAATCAAACCCAGCGCTCTTAAAAGCTTTAAATAATCCTCATGCCCTTAAGACTCTTTGCTCCGGTTGTTGTGAAGGTAAATACTTCTGAGGATGACAGTAGTATACTGATCCAAAAGAAGACAATTGTGGAGCCAGCGGGTGTAACCACTAATTGACTGGATCTGGAAAAAACTTTCATCTTTTCTTCCATCTCACACCCTATTCTTTCCATCTAGGCAACGTTTTCTCTTTGTAAATCCCTCACGGAGCGACCAGCATGGCGTCTGCACATCTATAGATAACATCTACTGATCTACAGATAACACCTGTCATTCACAAAACTCCACACATCTCTTTGAGCGACTGTACATTTGTAGCACAACTTCATCTGCATTTTAAAAGAGCTTTAAATAAACTGCGTTCAAAAGCAGGATTGAGTAGGAAATTTTTTTGATTGGCAAAGTTGATCACGTTTTCAGCTACCAACCGAAATGATGATTCTTTAAAGCGTGCGTAACACAAAGGGGTTTCTGCCAATCTCATATTAATCTTGAGTACCTATAGAGTAGTATTGCATACTTTGCATCTTCGAAGAGTATTTCGTTTGATCACATTTATAAAAGATAGATACAGCTTTACGATTGTTTCCGAAAACGTAGGTCTCGTGCAGGGGGGAGGGGTAGGCTGAACCAAAGCACGTGCGTACACATTGTCAACAAAACACGGACATCAGTTTCACTCACCGCATGCGGTTATGATTCCACCTCACCTTGTCAGGTATCTCTTGGTCTAGAAGTGGAATCATACAGGATCCTTTGTTTCATTTGGGAGAGAGACGATTTCATCTCTCTCCGGTCTGCGTCATCGTTCCTACCCTCCTGTTTCCTAGTTTGTGTTAATTAGCTTTCCTTGAGTGTTAATCCCTAGCACCTGTTCCTTATCAATTATCCTGTGTTTGTTCCCTTTAAAACATCCTCGTGTTCATTGTCCTGTGCTGGTTCATTGTATGCTGTTCGTTGTACCTTGTTCCATGTAGCTGAATGTTTACACCTTGTTCCCCGTTCCTGGTTCCTGTTTCCCTGTTAAGTAAGTGTAGTCTTGTGATCTTCTAGTATTTGTTTTCATGCGGTTCATGTCCGGCATCTTTTAGTGCTGGGACGGCTCCATATATCAGTTTCAAACGATCTCCAAATCAAGCGTTATATCCACAGTTTATATAACATTCATCACCCAAATGCAGTGAACAAACAAACACCTGAAATTCGCGAACGTATGCTCTCTCTCTCTCCTGTTACAAGTGAAAGTGACGTCTGCACATGCTCCTGCTCTCCTGTGGCCGTGCTTGTCCGGGACAATTGTCCAATAAGGGACTAAGAAAAGTTGTTATGAAACAGTTTTATATGTTCGATAAAAACTTTCAGGAACATGTCCGATCGCTGGGGGAGTGTATTGAGCACAGAAATACTAGGTAATATGGAAAGCTCGTTTTTGACAAGTTGACCATGTAAAGCAAGAGAAGACTGCACGTTTAACATTGTAAAGAAGTCAAGGCATGACACTTTCTTGCAGGGCCGTTTTAACAGTCACTGATAACGTGTCTAGTAACATTTACAGGCAAAATTACATTCCGTTCTGTGTTTGCCTACCATGACAGAGATGTGTAGGATTCGTAGTTCCTCCTCCGCAGAGTCACTAGCGGGGTAAGCTGTGGCCGGCGGGCCAGGCAGGTTCTGACTGCCGTCCTGGTGGTGGATGTGGAAGAGCAGAGTGCCATTTTCTAGCCACTGTTGCTTCCAGCGCACCAAGGGAATGTCCTCAGAGTTCCCAGAGATCTCTGCCAACACAAACAACAGAGAACATTTATAGAGCGATTATACGGATGGCTAATCATATCAATGAAACAGTTCTCAAGAATCGGGTGTAGTCTGTGTACTGTACACCGTCAATGGATCACAGGGGTTTCCAAATCCCAGGAAACCCCACATGACTAAAGTGTTACACTTAACTGCACTTTAAAGGGACACAAATTTGTTTTTTTCTATGGGACCACAAAAGAAGATATTCTGAAAATGTTTGTTACTGAACAGCAGGGGAACTCATTGACATGCATAGGTTTTGTGTCCTTATAATGGACGTGAACATTGTTCGGTTACTAAAATTCTTCAAAATATTTTATTTTACATTGTGTAGAAGAAAGAAATTCATACAGGTTTTAAATGACATGTGGATAATTAAATGATGACAGAAAAAAAATTATCCCTTTCCTTCACTTCCAAAAAATATATTACACAAAAATATTATAAAACGAGTAAGTTAACAAGTAGTTATAACTTTGCAGTGGGTACAGTATGTGATCCAAATATTTTGTTAAAAGGAGACTGTGATGGTTTCCAGGTAAAACCGAAAATGTTTATATCATGCAAATATATGCGGTACACTTCTCTCTACATTATTCATATCACTCCAAATATGATAAGCAATATCAAAGCAATCCCTCCTGCATTCAAAATTTATAAATATACGTGATCGGTGTATTGAGGTCAGGCTGGCTGTAGAAGCAGATGACCAGAGTTTGTCAAAGCAAATACATATTACTGGGAAAAAGTTAATGTTACTACACTTTGGATAAAATCATCTGCTAAATAAATAAATGTAAATACGCTTGGACACGAAGAGTATCAACAGATTTTTGCAAGGACAAAACATTTTGATAAGATCTTGAAATCGAGGAAGTCGTCAATTTTGAGATAGTTTATTAAACTAGAATATAGTGATAATACTGCATATGTGAAGAACAGGGTATACATTTTTAATGAATGTTATAGAATTCCTTTTGTTTGTATGGATACACATTTGTTTATAAAAATGGCGATGGACTCCTAGAAACAGAAAAAAGGAAGTCCCACAAAACTTTTGACCTGTGCGGAATCTTGTGCATCATTAAAATTTTACACATTGAAGGCAGACAACACTTTTTAAAATGGTGCCCGCAGAACACAAATTGGGGAAGGATTTGTTTGTTTAAAACAAGCTGGATTGACCCTGCTGTTCATCACTTGATAGGCCCAATAAAGACTGTTATAAATGAAATAACATGCATGAGGCGACGCAAACATGTTACTGAAAATGAATACGGTTGTTTTATCCGGCACCTTCCAGGAATGGGGTACAGAATAGGGCCTGGTGTTTTTAATGATTTTTCTTTTAATGGTCAGTGCAAGCAGGTGCTTAAAATGAGTTCTAATATGTTGTTTATGTAGAACTGTTTTTTATTGGTTTGGGCATCAGAGTGGTAAAGTTCATGATCAAGTGCCATACGGTCAAGTTCATTTTTATTATTAAAGGGAATTCTGTCAGCATTTACTAACTCTTGTCATCTAAAATCTGTAGAACACAAAATAAGATATTTTGAAGAATGTTGGTAACCGAATCAAATCTAAACCCTCGACAATTCCCTGTAATTTACCAGAATTTTACTGTTATTTTTGCTTATTTTATGTATAATAAAAAACGGTAACTTTACAAACTTTTACAAAAAAATTGTAAATACGGTGAGAACCTGAAAATTACAGAAAAAGACTGCAAATTTACAAGAAAAACAAGTTTTTTGTGACAAAACTGTTGTTTTATTGCATTTTAGTGGCAGCTGTCTGAAAATCTGGTATTTTTTTACAGTGTATTTTTAAAACATTGTAAAAAACCATCAAATTACAGTTAAAGAATGCAAATTTAAAATAAAAACATCAAAAACTTTTAATTCCGCATGACAAAACATAAAAATTACTTTTTTACAGGATTTTCTACAGTGCGGTTTTGTGTCAATGGCCATTGTTCGGTCATAAGCATTCTTCAAAATATCTTCTTTTGTTGTCTGCAGAAGAAAGAAAGTCATACAAGTAGTAAATGACAAGAGGGTGAATACATGATGAAAGAATTTTCATTTTTGGGTGAACCATCCCTTAAACCAGGCTGGTTCTGTTTCCTTTTTATTTTATTTATAAAATTACTCAATTTACTCCACACAAATTCTCATGTATGTAGAGAAAATAAAACAAATGTAACAAGTAAATTGAATTAACTTTGTATGGGATTCCAACTTTTTAATTGAATCATCTCAACAGATCACACTTTCAGTAAAATAACCTGAAGACTTTTCAGACCCTGAACTCAGAATAAAATCACACCTTTTATTTCTCCACACAATCCTGTTAGTGTATTGAACTAAACACATTTACTGTCACAAGAGAGACCAACCACCAGAATAAACATCTTGTAAAAGCATTGATATTTCCGTGGAGGCTTTTATTACATCTGCTACAAGCTTCAACTATACTTCAGGCTATACTTTTTTATTTTAAGTATGTGTTCCCTCGGGATTGAACACATGAACTTGTAATGCTAATGCGGTGCTTCACCAACTCATCCACAGTACATGAACATAACACTGTTACACGTTAACAAATCATGAATAGTCAGGAGGCCAAGGCGGACATATATTGTGACATAAAAATAATGATGCCCATACCGTCTGCCCTCATTAATCATTTAAAAGTAAATACAACTTTCACAACTCCAATTCAAACCACGTATTATTCTATTTATTCTGTGAGACACTCAATGAGATGTCAGATGAGTAGCTCTTTTCGAAACAACAAACACGGCACATTGATCTATAATGCCAAAGTTCGAAAATGACAAAAAGAATCTTAAACTCATCTTAAAAGTATTCAATATTACATTTGTTCAATCTCACAAGTCATCTCATGAAGACTTGAATATTGTATCTCAATGATGTCTGTTCAATGTCTGATTGTCACACAAGAAAAAAACAGTTTAATCTGCTGCATAATCCAAGTATTTTGAATGGAAAGCCAGGCTTTCATTAAAAACTGTCAGAGCGACTAAAACCTACATGTTTCTTGCAGCTGAATCTTTTACATGCATATGAGGCATCAGTCTTCCTGAAATGCCTGTTTAACTCCAAAAAAGCACAAGCCAAAAAGAGAGAGAGAGAGCGAGAGAGCTGGGGAATAGCTGGTACTATTCATCTCACATCCTGATGCAGTGTTAGAACCTGCCCTCCCCTTTCTTTCACCGTGTGTGAGCTTACAGAGAACCACAGAATCAAATATACAATCTGGCCTATGTCTAGATTTATTTTCATATTTACCGCCTCTAACACACTTTCTAGAGCGGATAGAGTGTTTGGCATCGCCTAAAAGTTTGAAATGTAGTTACAACAAAGGCCAACAGAGAGTCGCTGCCTTCCATTGTTTAAGAATCACATTTTGCTATACCGATTTACAATCTCAGATTTTTTGTGTTGCAGGCTTTTGTTCTCTAGAGATCAGCATTATTTGTGTGCCAATGTTCGTCAGCATATGCAATTATTACAAGCAATTATGTTGTAATTACCATTGTCTGAGATTAGACACGCCAGTGTGAAAAGATAAAATCTGTGTTACATCTGATATGGTGTAATTACCATTTGGTACATTTTTTCATTCTTTGAATGTGTTAAATTAAATGATTTAGAAGGTTTGTTTCTGGCGCATATGGATGTTTATAATTCGATGACATTTTCTATGTGCTGACATGTAGGAAGCTATTGAGCCAATCAGAAAGATAACTTATTCTTAAACTGTGAAACTCACAGTGGAGAAACTATCAGGAATAAAAGTAAAGACGAACCACTAAACGTGAAAAAGAATAACGAGACGTCTTCTTCGCATCGGATTAAAGTTAACTTTCAGCAGCCTGTTTTAAGGAAGATTTCCTCTGATGGCGCCAATTTTCTCCCTGAATAAGAATTCAGGACTGAGCAATCAGTCAAAGTCAGTGTTATTTTCTCAACCTATTTTACATTCAGAACATTTAGAGCAATGGCTAGCAAATGGTAATTTGCTAAAGATTTATAGCCATGTTTAATGTCTCATGTTAAAAAGCATTGTAACTGTTGGATAATGAGCCTAAAGGACATCATTCGTCGCATACTTACTATTATAAAATATATATTTTGAAATAATACATTTACATTGAAATTCATTTACATTAATCACTTGGCAGATGCTTTTATCCAAAGCGACTTAGAAGTAGGAGAGCGTTAATTTTCATTTCAAAATGTCGTTATTTCTTAACACATCAATATTCAGGCATTTATTTATTTAATAACATAAAACACATGCTATAGATACAAAATGGGGAACGGACGCGAAAGCAATCACCATCTGCTGTGTTTCCAGACATTCAAATCTTGCGCCCCGTTACGTCAGGCTTAACAGTGAAAAATCATTGTCGTCCGTTTGTCTCGTGACAGACGGCGTCATTACGTCAGCTTTGAATGTGAAATGCTATTGGCTCACGTTACTGATTGCATCATTCTAATGTTCCGGTTTGTGTGAAGATGTATGAATGTCCGTTCCTGGAGTTCATCAAATAACTTTGTTATTTTCACCTGTGTTTAACCTCATTACATTTAATACACTAAAATTGTTAGTATGCATAAAACAAACTGGTTGGTAACCTTCCCTTCTCCAAAATGACACTGTGTTGAAACACGATTTGTGTTTCAAGTAGAAATCGAAGTGTAAAATCATTGAGACGACAGCTGGATTCAGTCTCATTCACTTCACTTTAAGAAACTCTCGACAAATAAGCACCACCAGACTTCAATGTCACCTGCAATCTTTGAGTCACTCAAGAGTAGTAAATAATGCACACGGCAGAGAGAGAAGAACTTCATATTTAGAATATGCTGAGTGTAGGAATGAACGCTGGAGCACTAAACCTTGAGCCTTTAAATGCATTACAGCAGAAGCAGACTAAATGCAGCACATGCAGTATATAGTCTGGTTAGGTCACATGTTAACGCATCATTTTCAGGTGACATTTCGTAGTGTCCAACAACCCCTGAGCAGAAGCCATCATCATCATAATTATGCCAATTTATTTAATGAAGTATCAGCAATTCATCACTCTTGATTCATGCGGTGTTGTCCACATCATTCTTTGTGAACGTTGTGTAGTTGTTTCTGGTTGTATTTAGTAATCTTTGTTTTTAATCAAAGCCTTTACTTAATGTAAAAATTGCACATTTTATTTTATTAAATGTTGACCTTAAACTCGTTTTGAAGTTAGTTGCAAAAACGGATAAACATTTTTTTTTTTAAATGTCATAAATCATCTTATGTATTCATTGTAAAAAACTATAAAACATACGTTTTCTAGCTGCCTGAAATATTCTGTAAAATAACAGTGTTTTCCTTTTTCTGTAATTTGACAGTAGACTGAAAAAATTCCTGCGGGTGCGCTAGATACATACCGTAAAATAACAGTCGTTCCCGAAAAATTACAGTTTTTGACAGTATACGTGAAAAATCTGTAAAAAAATAACAGTAAAATAATATGTCTGTTTTCTGTGCACCCATCTCGCAGGGTGGGTTGTTGATAACACCGTCGAGGACTGTGCTCAGCAGTTTTTGACGGTGAAGCAGACAGTGGCAATAAGCCACATTTTTTCATGCCGCGACTTGGCCGCCTAGAGACCTCCGAGATCCCGCGTGACGTCTGCTGCCCTTCAACCCATGACCCCTTCGACATCGGCTCCGGTTCCTGTGCCCCCACTGGCGGCACCCCGGTAGCAGAGGTCGAGGGGGAAACCTCCACCCCGTCAGCTACCTTCTCGCGAGAAGGGACACTGACGGGAAGACCCCAGGGAGGACAACTTCGGGTCCGAACCTTCAAAGCCACGGCTCTGATCGGTCGGTATGGGACGACTCCTGCCTCGTCACCTAAGCCGGGCCCTTGTCAGGGCCTGGCGCCCACTTACTCACAGAGTTTTTCCGTTCTCCCCGGGTGTACTTACAGCCGATCGCACACTCCACTGGACTGTGCTCGGCGAACCGACCTCACACCCTGGCGAGGTGTGAGGTCGTACACACACGACAACTGTCACCACTCTCAACCGACAGTGCGTGCCGTTGTCCCGCCAGGCAGGTAAAAAGGCGGAGCCAACCTTCCCTCCGGGGACCCTCCGCCAGCCGACGAACCACCCCCTGTGGGAATGATGAAGCAGACCGTCCCCTTGGTCACCCTGTCACACTCCCTGGGAGCTCGAGAGCTGCCCACACTGTCTCGCTGGCCTTGCGGGCGGTCCGTCTTGGTTACTCGATCCAGTTCGCCAGAGACTCTCCCAAGTTCAGGGCATCATCTCTCCCTCTCTAAGAGGCAGGGACGCCTCCGTACTTCGGGTAGAGGTCACCACCCTTCTGGCAAACAGGCATCCAGCTCGTCCCTCAAAACCAAGATGTTCAGTGGGTCACGACCCGCACTTCATCGTTCTTCAATGCTCTGGACAGCGACTCCCCCTGAACCATTCCCCTGACAGAGGACCTGCTCTCTCAGGGGAGGGACACGTTCTGGATCCCAGATCAGACCTCTGGAACACCCATGTCTGGTCTCTAGACGGGACGAGAAGATCCTGAGATGGCTACTCCCCCTCTATGGCAGAGACCATCACCCATGCTAGGGCCCCATCTACTAGGCGGTTACACGCCTCTAGACGGCGCCTCTTCTCGTCCTGGTGTCTCTCTCAATGAGAAAGACCCACTGAGGTGCTCGATCAGGATTGTGTTTTCCTTCTTACGAGACTGGAGACTAACATCTCCCCTCCACACTGAATGTGTATGTAGTCGCTCTTGCCACTCATCACGACTCAGTCGGTGGAAAGAGTCTAGGGCAACACGACCTGGTCATCAGGTTCCTAACGGGCGCGAGAGGGCGGAATCCGCCTCACCTCCGCTCCATACCCTCTTGGGACCCTAAGTGGTCCTGGGGAGCCTCAGGGCCCCCCAAGAGCCCCTCGGAGGTTACGATCTTCCTCACAGAGTAAGACGGCCCTCCTGACGGCGCTCACTTCCTTCAAGAGGGTAGGGGACCACCGAGCATCCTCCGTGTCCCCGGATTGCCTTAAATTCGGCCCTGGATACTCTCACGTTAGCTTGAGACCCAGGCCCGGATGCGTGCCCAAGAAGTTCCCACTACTCCCTCCGGGGCCAAGTGGTGAACTTGCAGGCGCTCCCCATAGGGGAGGAAGACCCAACCCGATCAGTGTTGTGTCCAGTACATGCTGGACCGCACGTAGAGCTCTGAAGCTCTGACCAGCTCCGCGTCTGTTGGAGGACAGCAGAAGGGGACAGCAGAAGGGTCGTGGACGCCGTTACGACGACATTCCGATCTCAGAATCTCCCATGCCCATTGGCAGTGAGGGCTCACTCCACACGGAGTTCAGCCACCTCCTGGGCACTGGCAGAAGCGCCTCTCTAGCAGACATCTGTAGAGCTGCGGGTTGGGCTATGCCCAAACACCTTCGCAAAGGTTTAACAACCTTCGCGTAAACCCGGTGTCAGCCCACGTCCTGCGTGGCGACATGTAGGACTGGCATCCGGGGGGGCGTATGCCTGCGAAAGAACCTTTCCACCCTCTAACAGGTTGGGTCAGTGTGCTATCTATCCTTTCCTTCTTACCCAACCTTGGCTAAGAGAATTGGTACCTCACCAGCCTCCCTTCTTACCCACACCCTGGTTAAGAACAGGCATTCCATCCATCACTAAGCAAGCACCTCCTGGGGGTTGGCTGAGCAGAGCAGCCTTCCCCCTTAGGCCGGGACATATCTTGACCTATCACACATAGTTCTAACCGGACCTGTGCTATCAGACGCAGTAACACCCCCTCCGCGGGCTGTTCCGTCTGGCATACCCTCATGACACTGGTTCCCACACTTGGTAACCCATGAGCTTCCCCAGGTGGACCTCCACCTCGCGGTTAACTACCCAGTCCGCACGTTCCATGCGTTCTCCTCCTAGGACGAGACCATACTTTCTCCACCATATTCCTCCCCATGGGTAGGAGGTGGCCTCTGCAGCGCTTCTCTGCTTAAGAGTGCGCTTTCCCGGTGTAAACCGATCCGGACGGCCTCTCGCCTGTAGAGAGCTAACGCCCCGTCCGTGAAAGTTACCGGTCAGGGCTGTATCCATCTTTCCTGAAAGCTCTGGAACCCCCCGACCACCACACTGGAAGGTTACAGGTCTGACGAAAGCTTCGAGCTGACACGCCCAGGCTTGTCAACGTTGCTTCGCTGAGATTGTGACGCGATACAGCGTTTGTGGCGTTTTCCATAGATAACCCCATCTGTCGTTCTCGACACAACGTCGAGAGACCGACAGAAAGGGAACGTCTTGGTTACGTCTGTAACCTCAGTTCCCTGATGGAGGGAACGAGACGTTGTGTCCCTTATGCCACAAACCTGTATCGTTTCTGTTGCAGTTTGAGAGGCTCTCAGGCTCTTCAGAACAAGAGGTAAATGAATGCTGCACGCCGGCTTCCTTTTATACCGGACATCCGGGGGCGGAGTCCGGCATGCAAATTTCATTCGCCAAATTTCATTGGCCTTTTCTATAGTAGTCAGAGTTGATTGGTTCTCAAGGACGAACCCCATCTGTCGTTCTCGACACAACGTCTCGTTCCCTCCATCAGGGAACTGAGGTTACAGACGTAACCAAGACGTTATTGTGGTACCACAAAATAACAGAGTTTTTAAAAAAACATAGTTAAAACATTATTTACAATAATAATATACAAAAATTGTATCTACTTCGATTGAATAATTTATAGTTTCTGACAATGCACTGACATAAGTGTACATTTCATAGAGAAAAACTTGCATTAAACCAATGCATCTTAATACCGTTTATTCTCTTTAATTTTTATGTTTAGTATTATTTTGTAAAACTAAAAGATTTCGATGTATGTAAAGCTTATTTGTAACTATGAAAATTGTGAAAAGCACCATATACATAATAATTCTATTGAAAACATGGTTACTATAATAAACCATTTTTTCGCCAATAGTAATCAATGGGTCAAAAAACATGGTTATTACAATTTAACCACAAAAAAACATGCTTAATTCTCGTAAGGGTACTGACATGGGGCTGACTTAATACATCTTCGATACCATCTCAGTAAAGTGAGACGGATCAGGGTGGTCTTCATCCTCACAAATGGCTTGAAAAACCAACATATTCCAGATCTGTGCAAATTCCCTCATCTTTTGCTTTTTAAGTGTTTGCACTTTTACCTAATTTGCATAATACCTTGCGCTAAAACAAAGCAGACATATGCTCACTACTAAAAGAAGCTAAAACACTTTATAAATTCCTCCCGTAGGGTAACAGAAGCAGAAGCGAGTTCACGGCAGTGCATTTTTAGCACACGTCTACGTCACACTACTGTATCAGACTCCATGACACTCTTTAAACTTGCACACTCTGAGAAAATGTTGAGAAACGAAGGGAAGGTGACAATTGCAGCTCAATGAGGCTCATCGTCGAGGCAAAACCCGCTATTGCACTACAGCAAAGGGTCTTGTTACACAGTCTTATCGCAAACATTCAGGGAGAGCCACAATAGACTTATCGGCAGTCTCTGACTCAGTGGGACGTGTCTGCATATTCAGTCAAGTGCATGCAGCTGCCTTCCATTGATCACGTACACCAGAAGACTAATCTGGGGACTCCGCTTTAAACCCTGAGCTTTACCGAGACAGCAGTTTGTCAGTATAATAACTTAAATATATTTATAAATATAACCACTCGCACAACTAAGATGCCCATACCCAGACCAACGGGGGGCAAACAGAGCCCCTCGGATGCTAGACTACATTTGCGGCACCACAGGAGGGGGTTGCAGAAGACATATTCAGGGCAGTTTGGTTGAAATGCAGGCATGCCGGTGTTTGTCATAAACGCTTATGTGGAGCGTACGCTTTAATGCTATCAATAAGAGCACGCTAAATGAACAGGCTCTGTGTTTGTGGAAATGCTCATTTGATTTCCCTCCTGCAGTCATGCTCTCTCGATCCACTGATGTGTGCTCAGAATGAGGATCAGCTCGCAAACGGTCATGTTTTGTTGTGGACTATATCTGGTGAAAGAAATATTAAGGCAACTTAAGTAGACCAATCCAACGTTTTGTTGACTGCCGATATGTTTTTCAAATACTCAATACGCATTTGTCTGACATTACATTTATTATAGATAAGATTATTTTATGGTATAGAGATACCTAGAAGAAATGCTCCTGCTCAGTGGTTGCTCTTTATAGCTCAGGAGATGTTATTGTTTTCCTTTGTTTATTGAAGTTAGTTCACCTTACATTGCTCTGGAGAAATAAAAACAGAAACAAATGAGACAACCATTAAACATAGAGTATTTATGTAGATTTTACACTGGAGGTAAAATTATTTGGGTAAATTTGATGAGAATGTTTGAGTTCATAGTTAAATATTAAATGTAATTGACTTTTGATTGCAGAATCCGAAAATTTTAGCAGAGTTTGTGACATTTTCTCTCCTGAAAGTCGAATGGAGACATTTCAGAGACTTCCAGATCTTTTTCCTCTGGGGCTCGAGGAAGTGAAGAGGGTACAGTGCTAAGTCTTTTGTTGTGTTAAAATTTCCATTTGGTCTCCAGTTAACCTCACTGATGTCTGGGAGAAATAAAAGACATTAATCTTAATATTAATATAATAACTTTTGAAATACACTTGATTTACTTCAGAAACAAGTAGGGAGATTTTTTATTATTCATTTCTTATTAGCATTATTTCTTATGATTTATTTTTGTATTGATGTTATTGTTTATATTATTATTATTAATGCAAGCTGTTTTTATTTAATAATTTAATATAATATAATATATAATATATAATTATTAGTAGTATTAGTAATAGTAGTATGTATGTTTTGTATATTTTATTAATAATATTATTAATAATTGTGTACGTTGTTTTTATTTATTTACTAACGTTTTAATTCTTGCTTCCAGATACTTACCAGATACGGTATGTGTTTTAATATTTTGTCAATGTAGAATTATTGGGTGTGGAGAAAGATGTTACTATTATTTATTCATTTATTTACTGTTGTGTGTTATTATTATTATTGTTGAATACTAATAATGTACATTGTTTTTATTTATTATAATTTTTGCTTCCAGATCCTTTATACAGTATGTGTATTTTTTTTGTCATTGTTGAATTAATGAGTGTGGAAAAGATCAGAAATGAACCCTGTGTTACCCAGGTTCCCCATGTACACAGTGCATTATAGATTCAACACAAAAGCATCTCGATTATGGCCGATAAAGTGAAGGTTAGAGTGTTAAGTCTTTTCTTGTGAGAACCCATGGCTCTCTCTCACTGGGAGGCAGATCCCTTTAAGCTAGGCCCGAGGTCAGTTAGATGGCAAAGCCGGTGCTGATGTGGTGAAAGAGGAGAACATACGGTTCTGAAAAGGGATGTGGTGTTTTTAACAGTGCCGGCGGGGTTTTTATGCGTCTATTTATAGTGTTGGACCAAGTCAACAGGACTATGGGGGCTGGCAGGGTGAGGATAGGAAGACCCTGCTAATGGAAGCGGTAGGACCAAAACACAGAAGAGAACATGTAACCGTTTGCCACTTCATCTCACATCACGCTACTGATAGAATGTGACGTGTAGCATGACAGCAATTTTGCACAAAGGGTAATACGACTTGTTCGGAGGATCATTTGAGATAAACGAAAAGCTACAGTGGTAAAAGGGAGCATTAGAGACAGGCTCTACTTGACCCATTAGGACTAGTGGTTTCGGCCAACACGATCTCAAGGGAACTCCTAACTATTTTACGAGATGGCTAATTCGTACGAAACGTATGTTCACGATTTACTTTTGCGCCAGTAAGATTTGGGGGGGCTGGGGGGCTTCAGTTCTTCATTCTTCTAATAATTATGCATTTTTGTATGATTTACATTGTAAGAACTATACAAATTAGCCACATCGTACAGTAGTTACGTACTCCAGTGAGACGAAGTTATTTTGGTCATACCTACACCATTGGTTGTGGATGGATGAAGTTTGTTTACTAACTGGTGACATTTATTTTGTAACATGTAAACTTGACATGTTAACACCGAGAGAAAAGCACCTGTATCATTCAAAACCTACAACAAAAACGGTAAACAAACCGTATCATTTCATCGCATTTGCGTCGAGCGTTTTTTGTGCATCTGCAATTTTCTCAATCTCAAAGCAATATCAAGCGCTACCACAAACAACAGCTCAATTTCAATGATGAATCTTCATCGAAGAGTAAGGCCAGTGTCATCTTATCTTTTCTTAGCTTGAAGACAATTTTGAAGCTACTGTAATTGTCTTAAATTGCTCGAGCAGAATAAAGAGGTAAATCATAGTATGATCATCTGCCAGCTGTGGAAAGAAAAGAAAAAAAGAATATCAGGGTTGGTTTGTTTTTATTTCTCCATTTTACGTTTTTGATCATTTAAGCATAAAAGAGATCGAGAAGGGGTATGAGTAACGCTCTCATTGATAGAATTGTATATACGAACATGCTTGTGACCTAAATCCTCAATTTACTACAGACATTTTGCATGGAATTCAGTTTACTAAAGCAAACTTTCACTGCGACAGATTAAGTTTGCATTAAGCAATAATGCAATGTTTATCATGATTCTGTTATTTATTCACCCTCATGTCATTTTATACCTGTATAACCTGTATAATCACTTGCTTTCTTGGAAAACACACAAGAAGATATTTTGAAGAATGTTTATAACCAAACAACACAGGGCTACATTGACTTGTATGAACACAAAACCACTGAATCATTTCTCAAAATATCTTCTTTTGTGTTCTGAAGAAAGAGATATGGTGCACTGATTGACCGGTCAGAGTCTTTATCATGAACAGCCAGGACCGGTGAATGGCCGGAAAGGCTCAGTTCTTAACTATTTGTAAAACTATGGTAATTTCACTTAGGTAAAATGACATTTAACATGACTTCTACTTGTTTTTAAAATCCAAAATAAAAAAAATGAATTAATCAAACTATATATAGTATGTAATTATATGATTCACTTTTTTACCAACACACGAGATGTGATGATGGATATAAATCTTCAGAGTAGAATTCATTGGTAAGATGCTTTACTTTTTATTGAAGTTGCAGTTAAAATGAACCAACCCACTTCTTTTAATACTACAGACCCAAGATAAAGACTATATTATACATTTCAGAAAATAAAGCAATGTTAGTTTCATGAACAGGAACAGACAAGAATACATTTAAAGTACTATTTTATTCATAGGCTCGTAATCTTAAACTTACAAAAAAGAAAAGGGCCAATAAGTGACATTTTTGTTCACTTATTTTTATTATTTCTACTTTCCATTCACAGAGTTATTCAATTTAAGATTTATTTAGGTGAAAGAAGATCGTGTAATTTAACGAAGCTTTGAGAACTGCATTTAGGGAAAGTTGGGGAAATTGTAATGTTCAATATTTTTTCTTTTGTAAATATAATTTTTATTATGAAAAAATGTGCATTGAAGAAAAGTAAATACGGTTTTATATATACTGTCAATTATAGTTTTTTTTAAATCGGAAACTGGAATCGGCTAAGAAAATTGCAATCCGTGCATCTCTAATATAGAGGTTTCGAATGACATGAGGATGAATAAATGATGAAATATACATTTATGTTTGGGTGAGCTAACTCTTCAAACATTAATGCAATGCTATTTGACCTCATTTACTGCCTAAATACACTTATTTGTGGTTGTTAGTGGAAAAGCTGTTCAGTGAACTCATTCCAGTAAGAATATGGAAGCATGAAAAACTTTAAAGTCAAATAAACAATTTGTAAGCACAAATTATCTGGAAGTTTCAAAGGATGTTTGGCATGTAATGGTGTATGTGCATTTGCTCACAGTATAGCTAATAGCATGTGAGACTTGGCTACAGCAAATTAATTTACGCCTGAGACTCTCTGATCTCTGGCTGAACAGAAAAACTCTTAGAAAATCCCCAAATACTCTTCGTTCTGCCTGTGAATAAGCAGATAATTGGAATCGAATGAGCAACTGACATGACACACCAGACAGAAAAGCACCGCATGTCTCGTCACTTTGAAGAATTGATATTACTTCCTTTTCCTTCTTGCCTTTCAGGTCTTTCACAAAGCCTTTTCTTCTTTAATAAGGTTTTCATTTTCGACTATACCTTGTCGTTTTGGAATTATTCCATCTTCATCATATCAAGGATATGTCTCATTATGACTTGCACCAGTACTTCCAAAGGGGCATCATTGTGTTCAGTCTGTTATCATTTTGTTCAGTCTGTTATCATTTTGTTTTCCTGCATTGTTAAAAAAAGACAACAGCTGTATTGTATACAGCAGGAAACACTCACAAGAGAAAATGTACTGCAGTTATCTGGAACACACACACAAAGCCTGATGTACGCAATGCAATGCGTCTTTAGCTGTTTTCAGATAACATAAGACCATGTGCAACCGGATGCAACCCGGAGATAGCCTGGTAATATCAAACTCTGCTACTTCGCTTCGAGAGTCTTGAAAGGCATGCTGCAACTTAAAATGACATTGCAATATTCAAGGACTGGAAAAGAAAGGAGACAGTGACCTGTCAAAAGGGTGCCAGTTCGAGCTAGACATATAAAAGAGATCGAGATACACCATCTAAAACTCCCAGGACCATTAAAAGCAGAGGAAATCACCTCCACTCAAAATGTGAACCAAACACTCTTCCTGTTCGGGCTTCAGTTGGCGAATGCCGGGAATATTCTCCACAACAGAGTGAATAGCATCCCATGTCTCCATGTCCGCTGTCGTTTTAGATTTCCCTAACCTAAACTAGTATCTTAAATTCGGCGCTTAGCGTCTACGTCATGGCTTTTAGCCCATCCTCTGTCCGTTGGTTAGCCAGCTGGTGCACTCTGCTGAAGGCAAGGTGTTAGCATTAGCTGTTATGCTTTTTTGCCTTAAGGTTGTGAGCTACAACCCGGTCTCATCAATTGCGCAATTGCGTTTAATAAACAACCAAAAATGTAATGCCTGTCTGCCACTAATCCTGTTTCAAAGCTGTTGTTTACGTTCTTTATTTTTTGTGTTATTCACTTTGTAGGCTACTCTAATGTTTTCTCACTGGTGAGACATGATTGTATTGGCGTGGCTTTGAATAGCGATTCACAGGGAGGATGGAATGAATGGTTTCACTGCTAGCAGGCAAACGTTAGCATTTTTCAGAAAGCCTAGTCAGCCTTTACTGGTAATGCTAATATGATAGCCTAATACGTGTAATCTACTGACGGCGTCAATAAAGTGATACACTTAAGCTTTACGGATGTGCTAAAACGTTTCTAGTACAGTTTCCAGTTTGGAAAACACTTGCTTAAAAGCAACTAATGACAATTATTATTACAGATTCTTTTTTAAATTGGAAATTTTCATTTTTAAAACTGATGTACGTAAGAATATGTTGACATGCCATTGGTATATCTGACAGCAGCTGGATTGAAGATTTACACACGGACTGGAAAATAATAACTTGACATTTACAAAGGAATGCCCTTGTGATAAACAGATAGAGACATGCCCATGACTCTCCTCTATACAGATAGCCAAACAGACCATAATATGAATAGATATTCATCCGCAGATGTGTGTCTGTGTTTGCATGAGCAGTTCATCAAACACGAGAGAACCAATGCAGATTTATCATGCACTGTGCTCTAGCTTATACACCTACGTGACCATCATATGTTTTCTTTGGACTAATCTTCTCAATGCATAAAGAAGCGAAGCCATTGCAGTGTAAGGTTTTACAGAGATAAATGTCTCATATACAGTGCAAACATTAAATAATTAAATAATGATCTATCAATTTAATAAATTTAAACAGTAATAAATTACTGGTTTGTGCTGGTTTAAGCTGGTCATGTGCTGGTTAAAGCTGGTCCATAGCTGGTTTAAGAAAAAAGGAGTTTCAAAAATAAGAAAACATTAACTAATTAAATAATAATCTGTCAATTTAATCTCAGAAAAATATAAAAAATTATTCATCCAATGATGAATGATTATATACAGTATCGGCCAAACCAGCCCTGTTGAAACAAAACAACATATGCTGGTTTGGTATCTTTTGTTGCTGGTTTGTGCTGGTTTAAACTGGCCATTTGCTGGTTAAAGCTGGTTTAAGGTGGTAAAAAAAAAATAATGATCTGTCAATTTAATCTCAGAAAAATATAAAATTATTCATCCAATGATTATTGATTATATACAGTATCTGCCCAACCAGCCCTGTTGAAAACTACAGCATATGCTGGTTTGGTATGTTTTGATGCTGGTTTGTGGTTGTTTAAACTGGCCATGTGCTGGTTAAAGCTGGTCGATGGCTGGTTTAAGATGGTAAAAAAATTATAAATAATGATCTGTCAATTTAATCTCAGAAAAATATAAAAATTATTCATCCAATCAGTTCAGTTCAGTTCAATTTTATTTGATTTATATAGCACATTTAAAAACAACCATGGTTGACCAAAGTACACAAGTAACACGAATACAATGAGTAATAGTAATAGTATTCTAATATAAATAACACACACACTCATGCATACATATACCAATAAAAATAATAACATCGCAATGTCTCCACTCAGCCTGTCATAAAAGCCAAAGAATACAGGTGTGTCTTAAGTAATGTCTTAAAAATTCCAACAGTCTGAGCAGTTCTTAAATGTACAGGTAGACTATTCCACAAGTTTGGTACCACCACTGAAAAAGCACGGTCACCTTTATTTCTTAACCTGGTTCTCGGAACATCAAGAAGCATCTGATGAACATGACCTAAGTGCTCTTACAGGTACGTGTACATTCAAAAGCTCAGATAAATAGACAGGCGCTTGCCCATTTAAGATCTTAAAAAGAAATAATAAAATCTTAAAATCAATCCTGAAACGAACAGGAAGCCCATGTAGTGAAGCTAATACTGGGGTAATGTGCACATACCATGATGAACGATTATATACAGTATCTACCCAACCAGCCCTTTTGAAACAAAACAGCATATGTTGGTTTGGTATGTTTTGATTCTGGTTTGTGCTGGTTTGTGCTGGTTTAAGATGGTCATGTGCTGGTTAAAGCTGGTCCATAGATGGTTTAAGCTGGTTAAACCAACATCAAAATATACCTAACCCAGCAAATGCATATGCAGAGAATACGTGATTGCTCCCCCCGGTCGAGTCAGCCTAGTACCGGCCCCGAGTACAAACGCACTTCCTAACAGTTTTGTCTAAGTAGATGTAAACTTAGGTTTTACCGTACGTGACAAATAATCACATTACCTGCATTAGTTCCCCGGGTAATTTTGCTGCTTCAAAAACGCAACCCAATTTACCCGATCGGAAGAACTTGATTAATCACAACTAGGAAACAAAGTACATTACAGACTTTAACCAAGCACATACAGTACCTGGAAAGGGAAAGCACTCAGCCGAACAAAAGGAAAATTACTGAACAAAAATGTGTCCTTGTGATAATGAAACACTCCACAGGTGCTCAGTCTATGATGCAAAAGAACACAAGCAGACAAACTCCCAACAGAAATATCACAGACAAGTGATATTTCAGTTAAGGGCGAGCTACAGTACATTATGTGGCCTTCAGATGAATATGTCTGGGACGCCGGGTGGTCAAGCCGTATGCTAATCCGTTGTAACTCAGCAGGACGGTGTGTAAAACGAAGATATTCCGCATTGCCGAGCGCAGTAGAGCTTGCACTCAGGGGTCATTATTATAAATATTCATGGACGTATTAGCCAAGCTTTCCCTGTTTACCAGAACCAATAAAGTCTTTCTGAAAAGTTAAACAAGTTCCTGAAGAGCAAAGTTAGATCATCAGCCATCTCATTAACCACGAATTGCATGACTTCTGCTTCATCCACTTTCAGAATTTAGCTGACGGCTCATTTAATTATGAAACTATGGATGTTTTAAGGGTCATTACATAAGAAGTGCACATACAGATTGCAGTCTTATTACTGTCGTTTCTCTTTATTACATACACCAAGGATGTGCTTGAAGTCATGGGATTACAGGAATCAACTCTCTTACCTACTGCATAATACCATCCCTCACTTTTTATTATATACTGTACGTCTGTGAGTAAAACAAAGATACTTGGTCTTTTCTTTGAACCATGAGGTGGGTCGGAGGAAACAATAGCTCTCATCAAAACGTACCACAATTGCCAGATTTGGCAAAAATCATCTGGGTATTCTCAGCATACAAAAGCATACATACTGCAAATTTAGTGTAGCACTATTCTAAGTTCTGTTCACCCACCCAATGAGTAATGAAGACTCAATTCCTGCTGCTTTACCATCGGGGACTCTCTTCCTCAGACGGTACCCGCGCTCCTAATTTATGCAAATAATACGGAATGGCAGCACTGAGCCCTAAGTGCGACTGTAACAGACTCAATTAACCTAATATTTACCGGCCCCGTTCACCAGAGGTGCCCACACGCATCTCGTCTTCGACTTGCCAAGCGAACATTTTCAGAAAGAGCTAATGAAACAATTATGTAATTAAAAAAAACAAAGAACACTAAAACGCTCTCATACTGCAAAAAGCAAGACGACATGCACTTAGCGCTACAGCCCCCCGTGGAGAAGTGTGTTCAAAGAACATGAGCGCATTTAAAACGTCAGCCTTTCCTGGACAAAGAAGATGAACATTTAATGCAAGGGCGTTCTAATTAAAATGCAACAAATTCATTACACACTGAGTGCATTTATTTTCATAAAAAAAAAGGAATCGCATTAAAACACAAATAAGTGAGTCAGAGACAGAATAAGCAGATTTGTGGGGACCAAATTATTCTCACTGGAGAGACCAGCGTGCGCTATTTATTGAGAGCTTATGTAAATCGTTAGGCGTGAAACGGAGTGTAATATTTATTTCGTCTGAGTTTGCGGTGTATTTCCAATATTGTGCTTTAAATTAGCCGGGATATAAATAAAAGTACACTTTTTTTTATTTCTCGCTGATATTATGATGACATTTAATAATGCACACATCAGCAACTAATGCTGTAATTCCAAGTCAATAAGACAAAATTTAGATTAAGCAATTGAGTTTGCATAACATCAATATTAAAGCAGGCCGATGATGCGTTGCTTTCTACACGAGTAATTTCATACGGGTGGACCAGCCTTGTGTGTGAGTGAAGTTATACACTTCTAAAAGACTATGCTTGTTTTATTTAATAATTCATAGTCTGACAGAAAACAGTGTGCCCACTGTGCATGACCAATTAGTCTTGATGGTTGGAACCGTGTGCAAGTCAGAAACCATTTTTATTGTTATATTCTTAACGTATCTTAGTGAGGCAATGTTCAGAATTAGGGTAAAACAGCAACAATTCATAGGTTAACTGTCCATGTTCTCTGCTAGCACTTGATCCCAAATAATCGAAAGATTACTGCATGAACATACCGCATGTTCAAGACAATATATATTGTACATTTCGACTCATTTTAATTACAGTTTGTTAAATATTCATGAACACTATTTTAAGTCCAATGCAATGATCTGAAGTGTGTGGGAAAATGTCTCTCGCCTGAACCATAAGTTCATTCTGATGAGACATCATGTGTCCTAGACGTACTGTAGGGTATCATTTGCACTAATAAGGGCTCCAGATGTGGAGACAAGATTATCCTCTTTCCTCTATTATTGATGTAGTTCTGCGCCTAAGGACTCCTGAAGGACCTAACTGAGAATAGAGGAGATCTCTCCGCAATAATAGATTAATGATGACTTTATAAAAATATCTGGAACGAATCTGGACTTCCATACTATCCATATACTATCCATATACATCATTTGACTTCCTGATGCTTGACATTCAGAACGTTTCAGAATCTGTAAAAGAGAAAGCGCCTTGGAGTACAACACATAATTATGTTGTAATTTTGTTTTTATTTACACTACGATATGAACGTGTAAAACGTGGGATTCTTTATACTATGCCATATGCAATAGTTTTTTATAGCGTAGATATTATTTTTTAACTAACTTAAGTGAATGCCACTGCCATTTGAAAAAAAAACATGTGTTGAACATTCTTTTTTACCATAGGCCAACCGGCGGTGTCGGGAAAATTAATGTGACCTTTATGTGAAATTGCCGGAGACTGCATTCACATTTGTGTTTTTCTCCTTTTCCTAAAAGAGGTTAAATTCCTTTTTCAAAAAGACTGAAAAACACGTTGCTTCATTGAGATATGCACTTATAACAATGAGTGTGTTGTGCATTCCATGATAAAATCACTTTAATTACTTAAGTTAATGTCAAATAACTCTAATGTGGAGGCTAATTCGCACTGCAGTTGTCCCCTCAGTCAAGACGAAGCTTCATAAAATGACATCGACTTCCATAAACTAATGCTTTTATATATCCTAGGTTTAAAGAAAACCTTTCAAGGATAAACATTTTTGCAGCAATGTTGTGTGAAATACATATTAATGCAGTATGTAGAAAAAAATCCTATTGGTTTATTTAATATGATTGTAAAACAATAATTCCCATGATCCCTTAAAGGGATAGTTCACCTTAAAACTCCAAAGTGCATTTTATTTACTCACCCTCAGGCCATTCGAGACGTAGGTGATATTTTTTCTTGAGTAGAACCATAAAGAAAAACTGTTTGGTAAATCCGTGGCCGTCTCTGCTTCATATAATGGGAGTCTATGGGGTCCACCTGTCTAAGAGTTCCTTAAGCACGTAATTCCACAAAGCGGCTCCAGGTGACATGTTGACGTTTTGTGAAGTGAATCGTTTGATATTTTCATAAAACTGAACCTCATTTTTTTATAACATTCGCCATAATGTGTAAGCTCTGCACACAATCGCAATCTTCTTCTTGTAGTATTTGGTGGCGGATGGCATACCAGCGTCTGGTGCATTTAGCGCCACCTGCAGAAAGGGAATGTTGAGGCTGTACATTATGGCTAATATTATTAAAAATGACATTCAAATTTATGAAACATTAAGCGAGTCACTTCACGAAACGTCAACATGTCGCCAGGAGCCGCTTTTTGGAATTATGTGCTTTAGGAACTCATAGACTCCCATTATATGAAGCAGAGAGGACTGTGGATTTACCAAACAATCTTCTTTATGGTTCTACTCAAGAAAAAATGTCACCTACATCTCGAATTTCCTGAGGGTGAGTAAATAAACGGCAAATTGGAGCTTCGCTGAAGTATCCCTTTAGGAAAAATAAGTTTATTATATTAAAAGTAAGAAAAATAAGTTTATTATTTTAAAAGTGAAAAACTTTTTTGCCAGATTATTATTAACATAATTGTACCACAAATATCATAGTTAAACTATGTGCACTGAGATTAAGAGAATAAAGAATAACTTTTCTCTCCAATGTCATGCCAGCGCTCATAAACCCCTCACACCAGTGCCAAATGTGTGCCACCTTCTCGGACATCGACTCTCCGGTGCATTTATAGAGAAGAATGAATCTGGGATCAAGGACATGCAGAGAATGTAAGTGTTCCGCCTATGCTTCCCCTAAACTACAAGTTCTCAGCTTCAGTTGGTAGACAGCTCGTCTGTCTTACCCCCTCAGGAGCTGCGTGATGACATCTGTCGCCGCATATGGCATCCAGAAAAAGTGTTTGTTTTAAATCTAATGATAAGCACGACAGCGGGATCTATTATGTGGAGTAACGATAATGTTATCGCTGATCATATTTTCTCAAAATGTATCATCATATTAAGAGAGCGTGTCGTGTGTTATTGTAGGAAACCTGTAAGAAGGATGAAAACGGGTTTCAAGCGCCAAAGATTAAACTGTTGAAGGAAAATGACCTATGTTTATGGAAAATGGGTAGCGCTTTCACGTGATGGAGGCTATTTTCTCTAACGCAGAATAGTCATCTAAAATGATTGTTTTACAGTGGTGATGAATGCGGTTTGGTGAGAGGGATAAGTATTTTGGCAAGCACACCAGGTCTTGGATACTGTCTCCTCTACACGGATCTATAGCTGTATTTTTAACCTCACGGCAGACAGCGATCTCCAGCCAAGTTGTATATTAAGGATATTAGGGTATGCTTGTATATTATTTATGCTGTCCATTACCTGTATTTGATTCAATAATGAATATTGAGGGGTTAGGTGTGCTGAGAATTTGATCAGCAAAATCACGTACATCCAACTGTTAATGAATGTCTCTGGGTTGGGTTCAAGATAATTTTGACATGCAAAGATTTCATTCGTTTTTCTTCAAACTGAAAATAAAATCCCATGTTTCCAAAAGACCTTGGAAAACAACATTGAGGTGGCGGTAAATTCACAATCATGCCACTAGGGGCTGTCTGTCAACCAGTGGCAGAAGACATGAATCAAAGTCAAGTGATTGGATGTGTACAGCATAAGCAACCTTTTCAGAATGAAGACTCCTCAGGCTCCTGAGATACTTGAAAGCCAAGTTCACTTTAAACACATTTAGAAATGCTCACAACAACAACGATTTATTCCTGCGCCAAATTATGAAGCCATTATTCAAAAGGTGCCTTTGTTTTGACCATGCGAATGATGAAAATTGATTTCAATTCAATTTAATGCCCTTGCTATTTGAAGAATGTTATTCATTTTCCCCAAACAGTCTGACATGTAAAATTTGAGAAATAATCTATCTGTCAGTTTTGGCTAGGTGTATGGCAAACCGAATAAGCACCGAGCTGGCACTGCAAATAGAAGATCAAACATCTTTTAAAGGACCAGTGTATGAAATTTGGTGGCATCTAGCATTGAGGTTGCGAACTGGACATTTCCAGCGTTATGGAAGTGACATTTTGCGTTACGGACGTGACGTAAAAATGTTCAGAGAATGAATTTCTTACCATTATATTGAACCATCTGTTTATATTTTACTGAACCCTTGGTGATAGAGTCTAAACATCAAAAATTGTCAGTCTATGAAAAAAAATAGATTTAAAAAAAAGGTAAAAATAAACATGCGTTATGTAGGTGACAAAAAAAGGATGTGTTTTTTGGGAGACGATAAACTGAAGGATTTCTGTAAAATAAAATGCACAATGCTGAAGCAATAATACCGATGAATGAAGAATGGATGTCTCTTTATAGAACCTAAAATAGTTACTTTAAATACATTTTCATGTGTCCATTTATGAGGATTTGTAGTGTTATGGATGTGACAATCCTGAAAATGGCACTTACCTGACTAAGAAATATCGTGCACTAAAAATAAAACAAATGCTTTACAAATTTGAAGAGAGATCTCACATGGGATTTGAACCACCAAATCTTAAAATCTGTGCTGTTACCATAGTAAAAATCGCAGTTAAAAATGGTATTGCCCAACTGCAACCAACGGCTCACTCCTTCCTTACTACGAAGCACTATGGTGGCTGACACAGAACTACAGTAAGATGTCATCAAATTATCACTTCTTTGCCGCGGGCGATAACGTAGTTACGAAGAGCGCTCTGTAGAGCAGTTTGTCCATTTAGGGATACTGAAGAAACAAAATGGTGAATTCCATGCAAGGGGGGCCCATGGTATATGTAGATAGAAATAGCTCATTCTAAGGTAATAAAAACATAACGCTTCATTGTGTAAGATCGGTATACACCTCTGAAGACACTTATGTATACTATATTGCATTTCTGTCCATAGATCATCCAAGAAATGACACATTGGACCTTTAAAACACAAAACATGTTTAGTCATTTCACTACTGAGGCCAATAAAAATTCTCAAAATGCTCGGTCACCACACAACTGTAAAAATTACGAATTTCATAGAATAATGTATTTTGGAAAGCATTTAAAAAATATATGCATGCCGTATCCGTAAAGTGTTAGGATTCCTCAAAAGCATCAATGCCTTAATCTTTAATTCAGAATGTAAATTCATAGTTCCTTCAAGCAATACAAAGAATGATTGTGTGTAGTACAGCTGCATCATTAGGGCATGCCAAAAAAATCTCTTAAGCCTTCGAATGCCCTTAAGCTCAGGAAATGTTTAATGTTTTGTGAAGCCAGGCTCTTGGAGAGAAACCCGAAAAGCTTCACCCAACCAGATCATGGCATTAAACAAGAAAGAGTTTTCTAGTTTTCTTAATGTTTCTCACCAGTGTCTAAATTCGAAAGCCAGCTGACTGTATCATCTACCCTGACAGTAGCAAGGTGTTTTAATTTGAGGCTTTAAAGGTTTAAAATGTAAGGTTAGAAGTCAAGGTGGCAGTCAATAGTTCACGCTTTTCTCTGGCAATTAGCCGAGCGCTGGATTGACAGAGTAGAACAGCTTCACCTGTCTGTTCCTTTCCCTGATGGTAACGTGTCGGCTTCTCCTTCCCCTTTAATAACAGATGTTCACACAGGGCTAGTGGGTGTGCGCTTCAATGTCAGGTCTGTTCGTTTAACCTCTGGTCAGAACAGGGTCGAAGACAGATTTATCACCGTTATTAAGACCTAAAGATCCCAGTAGTATTTCCCTTGTTCTATTCTTCCAGTTGCAAATTTGATCGCATTTCAGGTCAGTTTTCAAATGGCAAAAAACGTCATAATCTTTCATCAATTATGATTCATCCACATGTCTTTCCAAAAGAAGAACACAAAAGAAGATATTTTGAAGAATGTGATAACCAAACAACACTGGCACCCATTGACTTCCATTGTGTGGACACAAAACCACAGAGACATTTCTCAAAATATCTTCTTTTTTGCTCTATAAAATAAGGATAGCATTTTTTTTACAGGATAGAATTGGTTACATTATTCCTTTCAGTAAATATAGTTCAGTAAACTTTTATACGTTGGTCTGGTATAAGGTTTGGGAATTACGGTGTGCAGCTCTCTTCTAACAAATTACATGACCAAACCAATCCAGCGATCAAAAAACTGTCAACTGCAAGTCATATTTTCCATCACTGACAACAACAAAACAAGTTTCCATGAACCACCTCGGAGCATTGAAAGTAGGGCTTCTTTGTCTTATTCAAGTCCTCCCAAAGCAGCACTCTTTTTGAAAGGAAGACGTTGCGTTTATGTCAAAGCAGCCCTCCGAAACGTTGAAAATGATAAAAGCAAGGCAGAGCAACAATAATCACAGCAACCAGTGCACACTCCTCCGACATATTATCTTCCATGTCACAGCCATCTGTAAAAAAAAAACTCTAAGTAAACTTGATCTAATTATAGACATTATTGCAGGGGCCTTGGGTATCTAGCAACACTACTGCAATCCCGACGAGAGCAGCGAGTCAACAGCTCAGCGATGCAGACGGCAGGAGAAAGGAAGGCTTTAATTTAATATTCTGCACACAAATGGCGCACCGAATTGAGCTGAGAGTCCGGCTGTGCTTTCAAACAAAAGTATATCTCCTGATGAAATGAAAAACAATGACCCGACCTTCTCGAGCACTCACTCACCTCATACCAGAGTTCCTTATGACAGACAGTTGCAGCGATTCTACAAGGCCATTCCCATCTAAATCTGACCTTGGGCAAAACTCTCGTCAACCATTTCGAGCTTCTGTTTGTTTGCTACACACTGCTGGCGACTGGAACAGAGGGTACGTTTGGAAAGGAACATGACAGTGCCTTTGTGTTTTGCTATGAAGGTTGTGTTTAAAGGTGAAGATATTAGATTTGCAATGGTCACACCCATTATAGATCTGTATAACATGATGCATGCGAGTAAGTGTCACCTTTTCACGGTGTCGTCAAGAACGCTGTAATTCTAACACAGAGATACACTTAAAACAGAAATGACGACTTGGAGCAGGCGCATAAACTTTGCGCGCTGGGGTGATGACATCATCGTTTTAGAAAACATGCAAGGTTGGCATTTTCTGATTTATCCACTCTGGGACCCGGTTTAAAAAAATAGCAGTTTCAGATCCCAAAACGCTGGATTAGTCTGTACACCTATACGATACAAAATCTTTACATAAACAGCTAACTGCGTCTCCTAACTGCGTCTCCTTGTGGATGCCAATAACTTACTCGAACGCACCCTTTACTTGGTGTTGCTCAATAAATGGTAAAATGAAAATCGTAATTAGAGAATAAAGAAAAGAGGATGCTATGGCATGTTTCCAAGTCATCATTCTTCATTTTAAATATTGTACCATGGACTTTATATAGAATTATGATCGTCCAGTTATTTTGATATTGTTGCATCCCAAGCATTGACCAAAAGGGGTCTTTTCAAAATTAAACAATGAAAAGGATCTATTGGTAAATACAATTATTATTTTCTTGAATCTGTTATTTTACATTTACATTTACATTTAGTCATTTGGCAGACGCTTTTATCCAAAGCGACTTACAGTGCACTTATTACAGGGACAATCCCCCTGGAGCAACATGGAGTAAAGTGTCTTTCTCAAGGACACACTGGTGGTGGCTGCTGGGATCGAACCAGCAACCTTTTTGATTACCAGTTCTGTGGTTTAACCCACTAGACCACCATCTCTCATCTGTTATGTTAAGTGGTAGACTTATGTTACGTGCGGCATTTCCACATTCAGAAATATATCAATGTAAATTGCAGCCTAAGGTGTGGTCTGTGTGTATGTATGTGGTGAGGAAGGCGTAACGGAAGCCGTGAGGCTGGGCCGGTGGCGTGAGTGATAGTTGGAATCAGGTGTGTGCACACCGGTCCCGCATATCTCACGGAGGAAATCGGGAGCATAAGAGGATGAACGGCGGGACTGCTGGCGAGAGAGGACCGGACCCGGACATGTGTTAAGTTTAGATTTATGTTCTTGTCTTTTACTTCCGTGTCATTGTTTGTTTATTTTTATTAAAAAGTAGTTTGAATGTTCGCCGGTTCCCGCCACCTTCCCAACTATTGAACCTCGTTACAATGTACATTAAAGATGACTTTAGATAAACATGTGTTTCTCATCCGGTGTGAAACCCCTTGAGACTCAATAAAATGTAAAATGAAAATAATGGAAGAAAATGGAAGAGAAATGGGTGAGATACATTACTGTCAATTGCCAATAGTATTTAAAAGAGATTTTTTTAATAAACATGTTTGAATGCATTTAATTTATATAAATGCTAAAGAAAAATTTCAACAGCATGACTCATGAACTGATAATTTGGGTGAGTTGTAGCCAGGGACAATGCATGCTTCTTTGATCTCTACATGGCATTAAAAGTGGCGGTGGTTTTAATTCTGTCTTTGAGGTAAAGAAAACTGGCGTCAAGCCGGGCACATCATTTCATGAGCATGTATCTAGAATGACCTCACAGTGCCATTCTGTTGCTGAAATGTCCATTACCTGCACCGTAAGCCCTTCTATTTTATCTCAGCTCTTGTCGTGACCAGACAAGTGTGCCGCCAGTGTCATCTCATTAGCCTGGGCCTCTCCACAAGTGCCGGAGCTGCGCAGCACAGCTGCAAAAAAAGTGTGAAATCCATTTAATAGAATGTTTCCTTTGTCCGCCATGTGGTTGAGATAGGAAAAGATGGAAAGGGGGAAGCGTAGCAAAAAAGTGCAAGACTGTGGGCCAAGTATTAAATGAGCACATTTAAGAAATGGAGAGTGTGTTCTTTTGAAAAGTGATAGGAACGGCATTAAATAGGGTCACCCCCCCACTGTGCCAAGAGCTGGTGTCACTCAAAAGTTTTCACAGAGCTCTCAATCTCACGCTTACTATCCGATTTCAAGACAAAACTTGAACATTACAGTCAGGTATCGTATCATGTACAGCTGCTGAAATATTTCATCAAAAATATGTGGATAACTGTACATTTCCAAGTGCCTCTGCAAGGAGCTTCATCTTAAGAGAACAAGTTTCTGATCATTAAACCACTGCTTTTGAGAGGATAAAAGCAATCCGGGAAAGAGGAACTTTTTATACATTTCATTAATGGCAATTTTGTCTTTATGATTTACAGCTACAGAAAGCAGTCAGAGAGGCAATGGAATCAGGATAGAGCGATTCAAATCTGTGAGAATTACCAACTTGATAGTTGTATTCAACCCAGGAAAGGAGCTAGCCATTGGTTTAAATGAAAAAATGCAGTGACGTTGCCATCTTTCTTATTCTTAAAATCATTCCAGGAACACTTCGGAAAATGACAAATGATGTGATCAAAACCGGCTTCAGTCCTTGGGTTTGGCGTGCCGGTTAATTCACATCACAGAATCAATGATGAAACGACGTAATGTCAAGAACAAAACTTAACCTTCTTTACAATTTCAAGCTTCATTTATTATAAAGATTTCCTTGCTTGTTTGGCCAAGCCGGATTCATCCATTATTAAGCTTTTAGTTTAAGCTTATGCAAAAGAGCTAATGTAAGAAGCCCTTCTTCTTGATTATCTCCTTCAATGCTAGTTCGTTTGCACAGTTTTGCCTTTAATAGCATTCATGGATTCTTCAAAGTTGTTTGAAAAAGGGAAGAATGTCAAGGTCGACGAAGAAAGATTGCGGCAAATTGAGGAGATGATGAACTGTGGCTTTCAAAGGAATGGGAAAAAAACACTTGGCTCAAGTACCTGTTGAGTGGAGGTTGGAGAGAGTGTCCATTAGAGATCCTCCAAGCCCTGTGGGTCACTTTCCTCCTCTTCGACACCACACATACAACGTTTTTCACATCAAATCCATCCTTGAAACTTGAGCTCATTTTTGCATGTTTTCACACAAGTGAAGCATGGAGAATGATAATAACATGCTGGAAGTTGCATCTTCAAACTGCTATTAAAGGAACAGTTTGCGCAAAAATGAAATTTCATTTTCAAATCCGTATAAAGGTATTTCTTCTGATAAACACAGAAAAGGATTTTTGGGAGAATGCTTGAGACAGTTCTTGTCCAACATTGCATACCATAGTAGGAAAATTACTTTAGTGTTCAACATAAAGAAATTTATAGAGATGATATTTAGAGAAATGTAGAAAAGCAAACTACCATTGTCATTTTTCCTACTGTGGTTGTCAATGGGAAATTTCAACAAAGAAATTTATACAGATTTGGAAAAACTTGAGGGTAAGAAAATGATGACAGTCAACATACAGTCAAAATCTCCTTTTCCAAAGTGTTCACATGCTCAATGCATCGTGTCCTTGGCTCGGTTACCTGTCTTTTGCACTGTCAAGTTAATATAAAAAATCTCAAAGAGAGTAAAATATTTGATGCAAAGCAGAAAGTGTCTGGAATTATAACTACCAACGGGAGCTATTTAGTCTCTTTGATCTATTAGCATTCATGCAGGTGTGTAAACAACACATGTGTGCACCGTACTCACACGGCTTCAGGGTTTCAGTTCAATGGCCAACATCTCCATACAATGCACATCACTGCTGAAAGGGTGCATCGCTTTATCTGCTAAAACTGCTGAAGTGAAAGAAAAACCTCTGGAGAGTGATTATAATTGTGGCCCCGAGTGCTAAAAATGCAACTATGAACAATGAAAGTTGCATCTATGTAAATACGATTTGAAAGGTTAAACTTCCTAAAATGCCACCTGTCATTAAATCACTAATAATTTTAATATTTAAAGTTATAAAATAAAATGGCGTTTTAAGGTTCATGATACTGGTCTCGCTTGTTGGGGTTAAAGATCTCTCCATAGGTAACAACACGTGGTGTATCATACATTACATCCACATTCTTCTTCTTCTGTACAGAAAGTTTGCCAAAGTCTAACTCGCTCTGTTTGCTTGTCCTGTTGCCCCTGTTGGCGAACCGTGAGCGTGCATAAATATGTTTGGTTCCTCTGTGTATATCTCAGGGTTAGCTTTGATTCTCATACACAGCCACTCGAACACTGAGTCATCCGAAGCATGACTCAAAAACATCATTGACGGATCAAAATGATTTGCTGTATCTCCTGATTTTTGCTCTTTTTAAAGCTCTTTTTTTAAAGCTCTTTTTGATAAGTCATATGGCAATTTTCTTCTGAATTCTCGCAAACTTTGGAAAATTATACTCAAAAGCTAAAGACGAGAGTCAGATAAACAATGTTAACACAGAAATGTGTCGGAAGGTATAATCGGACAACATCCGTTTTACTTGAATTTCTGCACGTACATTTGTTCAGTTGCCGTCAGGGTGCTGGGTAAATAACACTGTACACAATATGGGATTTGAAGTAATTAAAATGTTCCCATTGTTATGGCTGAATCATCATGTTCGGAGACAACTGTAATCACACTGTGCAAAGCCCATGGATCTGTTTGTTAGCAACAAGAATGAACAGATATGGATTGTGACAGAGACGGGATTCAACAGCAAGGGCTCGCGATTGTAAGATTAAACAGAATTTGCATTCAACTCTCCCCAGATGTAGTTAAAGGTAGAACGGCTGCTTTTCTCCCGGGGTGGATGCGGAATGTCACCACTGTTCAAGGCATCTTCTAAGCACCGGCTCCTGTTGCCATGGAAACCATTCATTGCCACACAGTCTCCCTGTGCCGTCTCTTAGAAGCGCCTGACAAACACACAGTAAAGCTCAGCTCTAAATCCAGGATTTCACTGAGTGTAACATGGATCAATATATCTCACTGTATTTCCTTTGCTTGTGCACAGCGCTGTAATAGAGGTCAGACAACATAATCAATGATAATCCCACAGATAATCCCACTGATAATCTCTGCAGACTTTTGGCATGTATGTACAGTATGGTATAGGATTTCTGTTCGGGGCGGGCCATCATGTCTACTGCAGTCCTAAATTGTTCATACATACATCTTACTTGATCATTACTGTTAATTACAAATAATAGTTGGAAATCTATATTGATTATTGCGGATCAACCTATACTTGGGGCAAATATATACAGAAAATGGACTAAGAGAATAGATCATAGTGTATTTCTGTAATGAAGTGTGTTATTGCTCTACACTCCCTGCTGAAATAACAAAAAGTTAAAGTTCTAATGAATTTAAAGGGATTCGTATTGGTTTTATTGGAAACTGTTATGGTATCCACTGGTATGATAGATTATAATGGTGGGGTGTTCAATCCTACTGGAAAAAGGCCCAAAACACACTACACAAATTAATTTCGTAATGGTTTTAATGTAAAAAGCTATTGGGTTGTAATGTTATTCTTATGCAAATCATAATATTTTTGTGATGGCTTGATTTTCTATTGTTTTTTTACAGCAGGGAATAGAAACCCAATAGAAACAGAAATTCGAATGGTTTCCATAAACATACCATTATGAACCAATAGCTTTTCCATTAAAACCATTACAAAATTATTTTTCGTAGTGTGTTTTGGGGATCATTCAACATGATTTGATAGTTCCCATCTGCGACATAATATCCCACCAATAGAAAACATCACATAGCAGTAAACACCACTATGGTTTAATGTAAAACCAATAGAATTCCCATTGTGACCATTAAATCCATAAAATATTATTTTGTGTTTTGGGCATAGTTTTATACTGTCATAAGCGATTTCAACTTTTTGTGATTTATGTGAGAATAAATTTACTGCTCGTATGTGATTAGCTATGACAAAACATATGTAAATAATAAATCGTCGCTGTCCTTCCAAACCTCGGACGTCCAAATTTGCAGTTTTTTAGGAAAGGGAAAAAACACTGTACTTTTTAAATGATTAAATACAGTGTTGACAAAGATGACAAGCACTTTTTGATACTCTTATTGATTAGATATTTGCAAAACCATGCGAACATATAAAGGGTGACAAAAACATAAATGGCAACTTATTATTTTTACTTTTAATGTAACTTATTTAGCTACTTTGGCTGTTTTATCATAAGTTAGTTTAACTGATAATGTTAATCAATTTTATTTAGAGAAGAAATGATCAAAACAACAGCAATTTATGCAATTTAGAAAGCTAAAGGTATGTGTGTACGTGGATGTGTGCGAGTGCTTGTGTGCGAGGCGAGTGCATTTTGTAGACCGTACCAATTACCCTAATGTATCCAATTAAAAATGGCTTGTTGGAAGACTAGTGGCTGTTCTGTAAAGACTGCATTTATAATCAGAAAACAAGACCACAGTGCAAAGGGAGAGGCGTGCAAATACCTAAGGCAACATTTATAACACTGTCTTGAAATTACTCTCCATGATCATTCCAATCAATCTTACGCAAACAAAGAGCTATTGTGAGACAAAGGCAGAAGGAGTAGAGGAGACTATCTGGTAAAAGTGAGATTTATCTAGTAAGTGAAGGTCCAGTTTGTTTGAATGAAATAACAAACCACTGAGTTCAATTTAAAACATTAATGGAAGTCTATCATTTCTTTAGCGCTGGGGGGAACAAGCGAAATTGCAAAAATAATAGCTGTTTTTACACTGTTTTTTTTTAACACTCCCCCAACATGCTATTGGTCGGTCAAACAGATAGTCCTGCCTTGAACTTTGATCAGTGTTGTTGGGTTGAGAATAAAAACAAGCAATAACACAGTAGTGGTTTAATAAAGCAAGAAAGTCACTTTACAGTTAAGTCAACCTGCAGATGGCTCACGCACATGTTGTAATATGTAGTATTTCAGCACTGGCAAAAAAATACATTACTTTCAAAGTAAACTGTGAGTACTGATCATTTGATCTACGAGTCATGTTTTATCAGTGCTGCCAGTAAACAGCAATCTGTGAATAAACATTGTCTATGTGAACGCAAAACTCCAATGTACGCAAAACGCAAAACTCCTATGTAAACGCAAAACTCCAAAACTGTAAATAAATGTTTTAGCTTAATTTGTTTACAAAATAATTGACAATATTATTTCCTGTAGCTCAGTGGTAAGAGCATTGTGTTAACAACGCAAGGTTGTGGGTTCGATCCCAGGGGATTGCATGTACTTCAAAAACAAATGTATAGGATCATGCAATGCAAGTCACTTTGGATAAAAGCGTCTGCCAAATGCATAAATAAATAAAAAATAAACAAACATGGATGGGGAAAAATATCCCAGTCTCCCTAAGCCTTAGAAATAATATTTTGGCCTATAAAAAACCTGGATGTTTCTGCAGAACCCACACATGCTATTTTTGAGTGTTTGGGCACTTTAAACTGCTGAGCCTACTTGAATTCTGTAGTACAAGTGTTAACATTCCTGACTACTAAGAACTTTGTTAAAAAAACGCTTTCATATTTGAACATTAATATGCAGGTCCTCATGCATTTTATATTCCTCTACTTGATCAAACTGTACCATTCCCACGTGTATCCTTTATTAAAAAGTTTGGTAAAGTATTTTAGATTGACATGTTAAACCACATATTTGCATTTTATTCCTACCCTCCTGAACAGACATGCTAATCCTTCAATTAAAACCATTTTTTAAATCAAGACCTGACTCACATTGATTTTATTTTTTTTTGTCTCTGAATTGTATTTTATACAGCACATAGTACTTTAAGTAAAATCTAATGCTAAATTTGCAAAACTAGGGAATTAGATACGCAAAATGCAAATCCGAAACAACCTCAAAACCGTAATATCATGCACTATTAGAAAGAACATGTATTTTAGTGGTGTCCGAATTTATAATGTAAATAATTGAGCACACTCATTCAATCCCATGATGCATTGCACTACAAACTATGCACTAAAAAAAAACTATACGATTTATTATTTTTTTGTGTTAATTTGCGCTAGTTATGGTCACAGTTTTTGTTCACACAGTTTAAGTATATTTTACTTCTTTTTTTTATTTCTAGTTTTTGCACACAGTTCTTTAATGAAAAAAATACTAACAAAACTAAATAACACAAAAATATTAGGTTAATCTAATAATGTTTTTCTTTTCAGTGTTTTAGTTAACTAATGCGAGCAATAGTGAATGAGGGTATTGCAGGTTATTTACTCTATCATTGAGCATCTCAAAGTGTTCACATATTGTAAACAAGGCAGTGTTTTGATGGCACCACTATGTTTGTTCTTTTGGGGTAAAATAGCATGCCAAGTGTTATACAGTAGTAATCTCTGGCTAATATGTAAAAAAATGCACACACAGTGTTTAACTCTTGTAAACATGCCTGCCTTTTCACATGTTAACTCCCTGTCTAACCTTCTTTCTCAGACAGCCCTCTAAAGTGAGACATAATATGACATTTTTGACATCGCCGTGGCAGTGCCAAATAAACACTCAATCCAAGCACATCTGTCAGACCATTTCTTTGACAGACACATCCACTGCAGAACACACCTGCTGTTTATATTGTTTACCTGGCAGTGACCTACACAACTGTTCACTCCAAACTTCCTCCAAACAGTTTTCACTATGTATTATATTACATGCACTTAGAAGGGAACTGAAAGTTGGGATTAGTTTATTCTCCTTAAATCAGTGTTTGCAAAAAAAGCAAAATCACCGATTTGGATAAAAGCATGTGCCAAATGCATTAATATAAAATAAATCTACCTAGGCCTATCTCTTTTGGAAAATAAATTCAACAATACACTGCTTTATTGTTCGCTATAGGTTAAAGAGATTTTGAGACAGCATTAACCCCAGTGACCACCTCATCCAACACCTGCATACTTTGAAACCTTTTCACTCATATGTTTGTCTTCCTCCCTGCCCAAAACATGAGCATCATGCTTCCTTTAGCAAAAATAACACATATTTGCGTCCCTCCGCATATCATTCAGGACGAAAAAACACAGAATACACCATATTGACTGTCGGGTTACAAAGAACTGACCTATTTCAGTCTCTGTAGCAGGCCTGCGACTAATATTTCTAGTAATAAATACATCACAATAGCACTCAATGAGAGGTCAAAAAAATATTCAGCACTTACCCAACACAAAGTACGGAAGCTCGGTATTTTCTAAATCGTCTACCACTATGATCTCGCCGGGAAAATCGTTCCTGACGGAGAAGAGGAGCTTGGGCTCGGAGGCCGACGGGCTGTGCATGATGCTCAAGTCGTTCTCGCGCAAAAACGGCAGAGCTGATACCGTCACGCTTTTCATTTTGCACTCCATATCTTGGGACTGATCTTCTTCGCCGTGAAGGCATCGCACATCGGCGGGATTAAGGACGGCGATCCACAAAATGCCGAGAAGGAAAGCGGAGTGTGACCGTGGCGGTAGCATATTGCAGGAGGCAGCGCAGCGGCTCGGCGTTCTGCGGCAGTCGGGCAGAGGCGCACCGGGAGCTGGAGGCAGAGGAGCGGGGGATGCGCTGGATACACGCGCTGGTCTGGAGCGCTGTCCGAGTCAAAATAAACGATGTGCGCGGGGTTTAAGATTCAGATTTTCTTCATTCGGTAGCTAAACGTTGTTGTTGTCATCGTTACACGAACGGGCTTAGTGATGACAGCGAGAGAGGCGGATCACCGCAGCATCCAAGCCCGTTATTGGACTTCTTGGATGCTGCGATTTTTCTTGCAGTGGGTACATCACCATTTGATAACAAGTTATGTGACCCCATGAGTCATTTCTGCTTTATTTAATTTCATCAAATTCATGCACTGTCCTATAATTTCCCACTTTTTTCGATTAATTGTTGTATTAGATTACTTGTTTATTGATTTACATTTTTAATTATGGCACAAAGCAAATTCTACGGTGCAATCTCCAAACAGCATACAAATAAATAATCTGAAATAAATGCTGAACACAACCGTCAGCAGACGAAGAAACTCAGTTGATGATCACACCGTTCACTGAACACTGAGGAACTAAGAGCTGAACTTTCAAGCCTGGAAGCCAAAAGCATCTTTTGAAGCAAACAGCAGCTGCGCGCTTGGAAAAAAAGATGGGAAAGAAAGAAGCAGTGCAGTCTGCCCCAAAGAATGATCTCCCTGTGTAATCTTGAGCTTACTACTGCACTGAAGCAAAGCTTTAGCAAAGTGTGAAGCACTTTTGTGATGAAAGGGCACAATACTCATTTCAGCTTTGACCTGCTCAATAATTGAACTTTGAAGGTGGGGGAACAGGGTCTTTGGCACAGTTGTGGTCTTCTTGTGATTTCTTTTCTCTTTAGGGTCCTCCTTGTTCAGCTATTACTGTCTGTGGTTTACACGTTTCCAAAGGGATACTAAGGCAGGGGCAGGTTGAACTGTGAAAATAATGTGAAATCAATTAGCCTTCTCAAAATTTACTCTGTTTTTTATTATAACACTCAAACAAAAGAGTGTGCTCGGTGTTGATTTTTACAGTATATTGTGATTATAGTGTAATCTTATCACTGTAAAGTAAAAAGTATGATGATTTTCTTATTATTAATGAACTCTGAACACTAAAGCCTCTCTTGTTTACATGTTAGGCTGCATATGTACAAATTTACAAAGGCTACAAATATTTGTCCTTTAACATCATAGGCAAGAAGCAAATGTGTACACAGATTCAAACAGCCTGCGAATAACAACGCCATCTTAAAGAATAAATAAAAATACAGAGAAAAATACAAAACATGCAAAATCAGAAATGCTTTGTTATACCGATTACAAACAAGTTTCCTAAATGTTACCGAACTTTAACAGACCGGGTCAGATTTGATTGATTTACCCTTGTTTTCGATGTCTGCCAAAGATTATGCTTTTTTTCAACCTCAGGAATTTATTAAAGATACAATTATTTTACCCATTTGATGTTTTTTAGTTAAAAAAAATCAATAACTACCAGCACTTGTTATGTTGTTAAGCATATTTAATCATATATGCTTAGTTGCTTGCACAGCAGTTGAAATAAAATAAACATTAGATTAAATTTCTACATATGGCTATGCTTTGAGTAATAATACAAACAATGCTGGGGGATCAACAAGACCCACAAACATTGAGACAAGCAATGATGTATACATTGTATGTGGGTAATAATTCAGGACGTTTGTGCACTGTGCAGGAAAGCAAACAATTCAAACTGTGTGTGTTCTGATATGACAGTTCTGAAAATAATACACTGTAAAAATCTTGATCTTCTCAGAGGGAATTGCAAAAACAGATATTACATCATACAAAAAATAGCAGAGTAACAGCAGAGATGCCAATGTTTGGAAAAAATATAAAAGACTCAGCATAGCTCTGACTAAAAGCACGATATTATGAGATCCACCTTCAAAGAAGAGCTTCTTTGTGACATGAGAATTTAGGTAATGCCGTTTTCTGTGTTTCGCATTTGACTACATTGCAATAGCACTCGGCATTACCCCCGACAACCAAATTGCATGCAAATCTGTCGTCAGATTTAGAAAAGAAGAACATTCCCGTATGTTTTCTGTAAGGCTTACTGCACGCTGTATTTGACATGACAAATTATTTCCAAGAAGCTATCACTCAGGGATTTGCAATCTTTCTATTTCCAGCACAGAGCCGTTGTGAGAGAGAGTCGTGACAACAGACGTCGAAGTTCCAGGAAGTTATGTTTTCTCTTTAAATGCTTTATTTCTTTATAATTTTATTCATTAAATGACTTGCATCTATAAATGAGTAAAAAGTTTACCTCAATTTGTCTGTTAAGCCGCAGCTCCACGCGTTATTAACTTCCAGGAATTGTTGCGGGGCTCCATGAACCGCCACTGCTATGAAAAAACTGTTCAATTGTAAACAGAGTTGACACAACTCTCTCTCTCTCAATAGCTCGGTTCCAACATATTGTTCTTATCTTTGATCAAAAAACCTAGCATTTTAAATAGTGCAAAGCAGGGTTTAAACATAAGCTTCTCTTTTAAGAATAAATCGTACTCTAAATGTACAATACAATGTCCTCTCTACAATTAAGCGGATTCATTTAAAATGTCAAATACACGCTTCTCAAAGGGTTTTGAGAAACAAATTCAGCACACAAATAATAGTTTTAAAGCATAACACTTATTGAGAGAACATGCACAAGCACTGCTGGCAAATCAAAGAAGCTTTAGGAATCTCTAAATAATACCCATGTGTGTATAATATACATCTGTCTGGGAACGGAGAATAATTATAAGCATGAAAAGAACGTCATGTTCAGTAGAGTTGCACTAACAGCCGTGTCCATACAGGAAACACTATTTTTTCATACTTTTTACTGTGCATTTCTGTTAAAACGTGGTCTATTAAAAACACCATACTTCAGTAAGATTGGTAATTTGTTTACAGGCGGGTGTCCTTCCAGCCATGTGTAAGCAGTAATATGGGCCAGATGTTTGCCGAAATGAGAGACTTCCTTCCCATCATGTACAAGGTGTTACCTCTTAACCAATTAACTGGAGAAAAAGATGAAGCACTTCGTTCATTCTGCTGATACAGCCCACAGAAGAAGCCACGAAGCTAAAAGTGTTGCAAAAGTCATAGCGCGATATAAAATGCCAGAAGTGAGAGGTTGTAAGTTCCAACTTGTGTTTGCACTACGAGTCTGTCTTAATTTACACATTCTCAGCAACATATAGAACAGGTTTGTTGTCGTCAACTGCAGATCTTTACACATCAGAGCTGAAATTCTTAAATTTGACATTCAATTGCAAACAGATTTTGCAGTTCTCATGTCCTGATACACAAGCTCTCTCTTAAACAAAACATCCCTCCAATTAGAGAATTTTAAAAGACTGAATATTTAGGGGAGCTACAATTAATTCAATGCATAATAATAAATCCAGGCAGCTAGATGTAAATATGTTAATATTTCATGAAGTTGCATCTAAACTACTTTCAACATGGTTGCATGGACGAAATGTTATTTTCCATCCACTCATCGCTCATGTTTTATATAAATTTGTTAAATCCAGATGGCCGTTCAACCGGAGAAGACTTCAAAGCATCCATAATGACAATAATACGATTGTTAATATGCAGACAATTATGTGATTTAGACTAGTAGAAGTAAAATATTCTTTCTCAAAATTGAGATACAAATATGACTAGGAACAAGAACAACATATTCTTCATCCGTAAGCAATTTACAATTAGATTCTAAGAAATGTCCCTGACATACACGGCATTCATTCAGGATTCCTGTAACTGCTATGCCTAGTTTCATGACATTAACACAATTACACGAATCTACATCCTTCCATTTTTTGAAATTGTAACTCTCTTAACTCAATGTCATTGATCTCATGATGTGAGAGAGAGAAGACATCAGGAGAACTTGACCGCAAATGTCTGCTAGGTTTCTCTCTCGAGATTGCACCCTCCCTGTGTTTTTTACACGTCAACGTCACGAGACAAATAGCGACGGGAAGTATCTGCCCCTCGCCCCCAAAGATGAATCACCCTCGCTGTCCAGTTGTCCATTCTCCAAACACAGAGCGGGCAATGATCTCACTGACGAACACTGCCATGGATTGACCTTCTTCTCAAAGCTATGATTAGTCCCTTGAGCACGCGGCAGCTGGCGAGGTAATGTATTGTTGGCACGTAGCGGTGATGCTGCAAGGAGCAGAGAGAGACCGGGAGACTCACGTACCCTAGTGTTTGACCATCTGTGGCCTATTGCTGGTCATTAAGGTTTCTAATTTGGGCTGACTTGGGAATAAAGCAAACCGGAGCTGAAAATGTCATTAGCTGAAAACTGTTGAGGTGTCATGCGATATTTACATATCTATACACCTTAATTGTCTTTGCTTGGCTGCCATGACATTGAAGCTGGGAAGACTAGAACATTCTATTCCAGGTATTTCATTTGCAGGTGAATCAGCACCATTAACTTGACAATATAACCCCGTGCACGGATGTGGACCATTACGCTTCAAATAGAAGAGCATTAGAGAATATTATTGCAACCGTTGTTTCGAATGGATTGTATTGTTAATGATGTCTTAATTAGAGCTTTGTTTGATCTTCCAGACAATGTTGCCTGAAATTACCTCTCAAATCTAGCTTTGCACTAATATTGTGGCATATAGTACAGCGATTAGAGATAAACATGTGAATTTCAGACTCAATTGAAAGGATGAGACCGTACAGAAAATGTTCTTGCAATATTTAGTTTGTTTAAAACTAACCAACAAACTTCCAAAAGACGAAGATGAGACTGCAGAGGAACTGTATTCTGTGCTATATCCTTACAAAAATTGTTAATTTCCGCTGCTTGTGTCAACAGTGTTTGACTTTTTTTAGACAGAATTGTGCAAATGCATAAGAGTGTTTAGGTTTAATAAGCAAACATAAATGAAATGCGTGGCGTTCAAACAGAGAGCTTATTTTTATCAAACCCAGGCAGAAGAGACGAATGATATGCAGGAAGCATTCCAGCTTGAAGCAGAAAAATAATTGACGTTTTGGATGTGCAAGAATAGATGTGCAGATTACTTCAGAGAAGTACATTATATCACATTGTAAATCATTAATGTTGGTGGAATAAACTTCACTCAGCTGTTTAGGTTATATAGTGTGAAACATACTTTTGAGACACCTAAAACCCAGTAAGGTGTGTGTAATTCATGTCGTTTTTTAATACAGATAAAAGCCTAAAACAGATAAAAAAAATTAATAGGTCACAGATCTTTACTTTGTTCAAGAAACAATATTTCAAATGACACATTAGTACAGTTCTGTGGGAGACCAACTGGAAACTGAGGTCTGTTTGTGTACAATTGATCGTACGAACGATCTGTCTGGTACAATTGAGCAGGCGGCCAGGGCACCATTAAGAGGCTTCGGAGAAGCAGGACCTTCGACATCTCATGCGATTTCAACTCCAGAACCGCCATGTTGAGTTCTGAAGTAGACGGTGTTTCTCGAATCAAGATAAAGTTTTTTGCCGTATAAACGCCGGTCGCACTGATTGGTGCAATCCTGCAAAGGGCGGTATAAATGTACATGTTCTCTAAACGTTTCGCTCAACATTAAATTTAACATTTAGATTATAAAGTGATTATATATAATATAGTATTTATATTTATGCATGTAGAATAAGATTTGAAAAAATCATATGTAGGATTTATATTTATCTTTTGCATTTAACATTTAGATAATCATTTAAAAAGGAATTAAATTTATCTTCAATATTTTAGTATGAAATAGACATTTTTATTATTTAGGTAAATCTAGTGAAATGTATGTAGTTTTGTAGGTAAATATGACGAAATTTGACCGGATTTGGTACACATTTCATTTTACAAACGGCGCCCCATATCTGCTGGAGCAGACACGATTGACCTATCGGTAAGCCCCGCCCCCCTCAGTTACCGTTGCTAACTCGGACATGCGACTAGAGTTCCTAATGTATTTCAATGGCAGCTGTCAGTGTCAACACCTTGTCCGAAGTCGTTTTCGATACAATTTGAACACACTCTTTAGTAATATGCCATGGAGGGATATATAAACGATTTTAAAATGTACATAGTGGATAACACCTTTAATTTAGAAGCAAGGGTTTACAGATCACAATGCAAGAGGGAGAAGCCTCATGTTAGGGTCGTCACGATCGCAGATGACAACATCTAGGATCAACTGTTCATGAACCGCAGGGTAGGATTAAACTAATTTACATGTAACCAGTTTAATATGAAGAGACACTGAAATGAAGACCTTGTGTACATGTACATGCTGTGATAACATGTACATTACATTTATATTTAGCAGACGCTTTTATCCAAAGCGACGTAAAGAGAGTTCAGGGAGTAATAAGCGATATGTCATACAGGAGCAATAATGCAATAGGTGCAAATACAAAGTTACTAGTTTCAACAAAATCTAGACCGCTGCCTGTTGACATTTTTTTCATTTTGCCATCAAGTGTTCACAGAAGAGTTGAGTTTTAAGTAGTATTTTTATGATGGAAGAGATGTGGTTTACCGGACCGAGTTAGGAAGAATGTTCCATCAGGAAGGAGTTTTTGGGTTTGAAGGTTAGCATGGGCTCACTAACTTAATTATTTTTAGCCAGAGATCCGATACTGAAGCACAAGATGACATTAACAATCTGCAGTTGAAAACTATAACTTAGTGAAAGTATGACAACCAGAAAATATGTTTTTTGTCTTCACTGGGATTAGAGTTGAATCGGGTTACTGCGCCCACATTTTACAATTTTTTTTTTGTGTGGGTTTAGGAAATTGAATAAAATAAATTCCATTTCTCATCCTCCTAGGACACCTGGAATTAGTGTTACAAGTACCCCTGGCACATTGTTTACCATCTTTTTAGCATAAACACCTCATATTCACCTGCCATTTGCTCATCTGCTCTACTTTGTTGGGTTACATCATGATTTGACAGATGCTGGTAACTACCATGTTTATCATGATTTTGAGGCCGGGGGCAATAAACAGAATACAAACTTCTTTGTATATAGTTGAAAATTTACAGAACACAAATTAAATCAACACATTTAATTTTTTTAGAAAACTACAAATTGCATTATCCCCGTCAACAAAATTTATGAACACACGTGGTCTTCTTATCGAAAGTGTGTGCTGACTGCAACAAAAAAAGAGGGAAATTCGTGTCTATGAACACAAATCGTCATGAGATTGGGATCGTTTTTATTATAGAAATTGTACAGATTTTACCACTTTCCCATTACAATAATTATACTATTGTCGTTTTCATTATACAGCAAATATGTCATGGTACCCTTACATTTGGCACACATGTTGTTATAATTTCCTCATAACATCTTATGCCAACTTGATGAAAAATATAAATAATATATGTATGACATCATTCAATAGATTCAGTAAAATTGTTCTTTTCATGCAGTCCATGGCATAGAATGCCAACATGTCAAAATGAGTTTAAGCATCCCATTTTATCTTACAATTCCCAACATTTCTGAAACACACAAGCTGACACGATCTGACTTCTGGCTTTATTGTATAAAGAACAAGATACACCTCTTAAAAAACTGGAGACTTTGTCAGTACGAATTCGGTTTGCCGGGAGTCACAACAAATTTGTTGCAGACGAATTTGGCTAAAGCACAGGGAGAAAAGCATTTTTGCTTTCATTAGCCATCCTGTCCCTCCAGGGCTCAGTGCCTAGTCTATCCTTTCCTCCCTGAACGTGCTCTCCCCCCCCCCCTCTCTCTTCTTCCCTCACATCGCTCCCTGCTGGGCTCAGCCAATCAGAGCACATGGGGCGTGGCTACTGGTCTCAGTTGGACAGGGCTTGTTGAAAAGAAAGAGATGCTTTCCTGAAAGACGTGGAGTAGCTCTCCTCTGCGCGAGACGTACTGTTCTGGGGTTTGGCAGTGAGTGATGACTACAACGCGGGCAGCTCCTCTCCGGCACGCACATACAAACAAACACAAAGAAGCAGACGCCGGATGTCACAAATGAACCGAGGCAGGTGCAGTTTCTTTACTTGGATGGATCATGCATACGGGTTGCTTCGTATGGATTTATCATCTTTCTGATTTTAATCTACTCTCTGCTTGTGTCCTCCTTATTTTGCTGCAGCCCACATATTGATCAGGAAGAAGATCGATCAGAAATACACCTCTGACTTTCCTTTCTGTCTCGCCGACAAACCGCCGGGACTCTTTCTGAAAAACTGGCTTTAAAAGTTTCAATTCAGTTTTTCCCTTTAACAGAATCGAAACGAAAAGCCACATTTAGCTTACATGCATGAAGAACTCCACACACAAGGTTTGAACATAGTTGCGCGCTCTCTTTTGAGCAAGGATTGTCAATACGATACCTGGATTACCCTTTTGACTGCCCGGTGAACCCTTGTGAATCACAGCGGAGGAGGGAAAGGTACGTCAGGGCGTCTGCAGTCTTTCACTTTAGATCGGACCGAGAATAAAACGCTGTGACAAGCTGATCGGATAAAGGACTTTCGGGACAGGAACCACCCTTCACAGTCAGGGTGAGTATAGCCTGACAGTTCATTGAACGCAGAATCTTTAATCTGTTACCAGAGCGGTTTAGCGAGCTTCACTGCGCCGATGTTAAAGTGTTTGTGGGGTTTCATCTATCACTGCCGTGTATTGGTATCTGTGCACGCTGGTATTCCTTTTATCCGATTATGGAAATGACTGCATCCTTTAAAGCTCGAATAATATAATTTGACGTTAATAAGAGGAAGATAAATAGTTTTGAGTCCCACCAAGGAGGATTCGGATGGAGGAGATATTGAATTCATAAAATGCAAAGACAGTAATATGCTCTAATTTAGATGTTAATGTGTTTGCACATTGCACAATGCATTCACCAATGAAGTACGTAGTTATTTTCAGGCATGCTCTTCTTCCTCCAGCCTTGATGATAAGCTATAAATAATGCTGTCCAAGCTCATTTGAGGTTTTTATCATAACTACTCTCGTTGTCGACTGCAGGGCATTTGCCTCCATCTCATTAAACTAGATTTAATTTCACCCAACAATGCCTTCTCAAACTAAATCTAGAGCTCGCCCCAAGAGTTTCCGTCTCCTTACGCAACGACAACAACCCGGAGGGGTTCTCTCAAGACACGGAAGTCTTTAGCTCCCTTTCCAAACTTTCCCTCGCTCCGGAGCTTTTGAACGTAAGCACAGGAAAAACAAGAACAGCAGCGAAAAGCTGAAACAAAATCGCCCCTCGGCAACTGCGAATCGCAGGACGGATTCCTCACAGTTTGGATTGGACGGCTGCCTGGACGCTGTGAGGAACTGTTTCGGTCCTCTCGTTTCCTTGATTTTTTTGACTAATCTGAGGATGCATGCGGTGCAGAGTGATGAAAAGGGTAAACCGGGTGTCCACGAACAGTCCATTGTCTCACATGTGTACATACATGGCTGTAATCTGTAATGCTCATTTTTTCTTTCAAAATACAAAGCAGCTTTCTTGTTAATCTCTTGCAGAAATATTTAAGCTGTTCGGGGTCTTTGGCCTCTTACTGTGCCATCTTATTTGGTTTGGATTAACAGTAGGATGCAGTATGAATCATTCTGGATAGCTGATTCCTGTTGTGGTTTTGCTTGGGCTTCACAACAAACACAGCAGGCCGGCTTTGTGTGGGCAGACTGGCTTTTTAATCCATGTTATTCACCAGCGCCAGCACCTGATATTAAGGTTGTTTACCAATTTGCCATAAAAAGCCATCAGAAAACAACAGGCCTCTTTGGAGACGGGCATATAGGAGGACAGGAGTTTTGCAGTCCCGAATCTCTATTCCTCATTTGGCCTACAGAGGGAGCAATGCCCTCTACATCAACACACCAATCGATTCACCGTCATATTTACGAGCTGTTGTGCCAAAGCTATTGCATAAAAGAAATAGCTTGGCTTTCAAGTGGAGATGACCAAACGATTATCAGTTTGCAAAATTGATCCTGTGATTGGAGAGTTTCACAGACGTGTTTTCATTCAACTTGACATTCAAACGTCAGCGATTGATGCAGAGATGATTTAATCTGTAAAGTGAGGCGATGATGCTGAATATTTCTGCATCTGTGATTCGCAGTTTATGCAGACGCAGGAGGTATTTTCAGAGCATGCGCTCTCCCGGTTAAGAAGCACACGGTGCTATCTGAAGTGTTAAAGTGGAAAAGATCAAATTCCATTCCTGCTGATGTGTGTGTATACGATTCAGTTATGAGAAATATGGATCTGCTCCAGCAATATTCACCAACTCAAAGGAAGAACAAATGCAAAGTGGGTTTAAAATGTACCCTGTGTGTGCAACAAAATGAAAATAAATGCTAGTTTGAGACCGCGTCGCTTAGCACAAAAATAAATAAAAAGACAAGGGATGGGAACATAGAGGCCACACTGAAATGAACTCTTCCGGTATCTCTGTAAAGCCATTTGCCACGTACAGTATGTGCCAATTTTATAACAGTATTTATAATATTCCTTTAGCAAAAAACTTTTTTGCAAATAACTGTTAATTATGTTATATTAATTTGGCACAATAGTGGGAAAGTAGAAAGTTTTGAAAAATAACTAGTTTAGTTGAGGGCTTTAAATTGGACTACACAAATAATAGATACTGACAATGAAGAGAATCAAATTGTATTTGTCCTATATTGCAATGTGCACATTCTGCCATTACAAAAAATAATCATCCAGGGAAATGTATTTTAATGTTTGGTTCATCACTTCTGCTGCCTTCAGATATGAAAGTGTCATTTGTAGCCTCATTAGCATGCATAATTAAATTCAATCCTCAAAATAACCACAGTCTAATGACCCTGCAATCTAAACTTCTTTAAATGTACTTCTATGTGATGTCATCTGAAGTTCAAAAGGCTGATCGGTGTCTTTTTTGCATATCCAGGTCAACAAATGGAAATGGAAATAAAAGGATTATTTCAAACGGATAATGTTTGTCATACTGACAAGGGGATTAAAAACAGTTTAATCCCATTGCTGTTAGTGTTGTGGACACAATGCTAAAACAGGAATTACTCAGTTTTTTTATTTCGTTTCAAAGAGGATAAAATACGGCCTAGCCTTTCGCTTTATTGATCTTTTTTACTAACTGCATTCCTAACAATTAGGAAGTACATTTATTTTAACACTTTGAATGTATAGTCTCATTAGTGTGCAGTATGACTAAATTAAGTCTTTCATGTTGGTTATCATGGTGTATTAAGTCCTTCATTAGATAAGCTTCAGCGGTTTTCAATCTAATTTAAAAAAGGGGATCCCTGGCCTTTTCCTTTAATGGAAGGGACATTTAATTTAAATGAATTGGGTAATTCCTTGCCCAGACCAAACTGATGCACTAAAGAGAATATATTTGCTGACATCTCTGACATCTCAAGTATTATATGAAACTGCATGAAGGTTTTTCATCTATTTCCGGTACTAGCCATAACCAACCGCTTCAAAAATAAAGAGCATCCTTTTTGTTGTTTTGACGTGTTTCTCTAGTTTTCATTTCCTGCAAATAAATGCAAATAGAAGCAATATTTTTATTTAAAATTCGCAAATATTCTGTGTAGTTCACAGTATGATTTTATTTTTAAACCTAAACATACGTATACAGTAAATAGTAAATTCAGGAAAATGTAAAATAATTTTGAAAATGTCTATTAATTTTTTTCTGCGGCTGTATGTATATATATTGATTACATCTTTATGTTCACATTATTTATGGTATTTATCTGGAGAGACAGTAAAGTGCTTTGGTTATTCCAACATTGGATTTCATTAGCCGATCTGATTGCCCATTAAGCTTTTCACAGGCCGTGCTGTCATGGGAAATGCACAGCCACATTCCCAAATTAATGGAGAATTTCACCATGACGCGAGGCATCAAAATAGGAATACTCCCTGCCAGCTGGTCAAGAGAGCAAATGGAAAATGATTTATTTGACAAAGAGTCAAAGATCAAAGGCAAAAACTGTGCAGGATGCATCAATCTCCAACTGCACACGATCACAGGAGGAGTCTCCCACCAATCAACCCTAGCAGCGGGACCCCTTCTATAAGTTTTAATTGGTTGCTGGGTATCATCCGGCTTTCGTAGACGTCAAGCTGGAGGGCATCACACGAGGCATCAGGGTCAGCTATCGCACATACCTTTGCCAAAGAGTGTCTTTTAAGCATAAAGAGCAAAGAAGGTTTGAGCGTACAGACAAGCGTACGAATGCCTTTACCTGCACAGCCTACTGATGCATTTTGTAGAATTGGAAATTGTTTTTACATTTAACAATCCAGTTTTTACTTTATTTCCATGTAACGTTACAATACCACTGTGGTTGGATATCTTAATATTAAATATAGGTCAATTCATAGGCCACCACCATAGTATGACCCCACAACTATCCATTACTATGAGAGAGAGAAAAGGAGAACCTGTGCCCAGGGAGAGTAAGACAGAGTAGAAGCGAAGGTGAAACCATTGTATTACACTCCAAAAGGCTGTCACTGTCTGTGCTCCAATCCCCTGGTCTCTGCGAGGCAAGATGGATGGTTATGGTTATGGGCAACTCTCCTGGCATTTCACTCCGTCCCCCACTGACCTTTCCTCGCAGCAATGTGATGCACATAACCTATCGATCAAGTTCTGACCACTGTCTCTCCGAGGACAACTACTGTACCAGTGTGCTATTTATGTTCAGCCACACCTGATATGTGGGGATCAATGTTAGATTCATGGGCATCCTTGTTTTTCATAAATCTTTGGAGCTATGTAAACTACAAGACTTGAAATGTGATGCTTGGTGGAAACTGATGCTCAGTTTAGCAGAGAGCGATGTCAAACTGTCAGTCATCAGAATTTGAATTTTGCTGAAAGACCCATCATGAGAAAAATATTATAATGAAAGAAATTAGGCCAATTTGTAAAGAGATATTAATGTAATGTCCTTGTCATTTTAAATGGAAAAATTGAATTGCTTTCTAGTACAAAAGTTTAAACGATTTCCACATAGTCATGAAGAACACTTTTTGCCAAAATTACAGTTTTTTTAAATAGCTTCATATCTTGGCTACTAAGATATGTCATGAGTCGGAAAAATGTATGCATATACAAATAAACGCTCTAAAAAATGTTGGGTTGTTTCAAACTATAGCAAGGTAAAATATGCACACCCCTAACAATTGGAATTAAAGGTAACAGATTCATGATCATTTACTCACTATCATGTCATTACATGGCTGTCTGACTCTCTTCTGTGGAACACAAAAGAAGATATTTTGAGAAATGTCTCCGTGGTTTTTATCCATATAATGGAAGTCAATGGAGGGCAACCATGTTTGGCTACGAACATTCTTCAAAATATCTTCTTTTGTGTTCCGCAGACGAAAGAAAGTCATACAGGTTTGAAATAACATGAGGATGAGTTGAAGATGTTAAATTTAATATAAAACAACCAAGCATTTTTCAAAGTGTTTGACGCAATAAATAAAGCTAAATCGTAACTGCATCATACAATACTCACTTGAGTTACAAATTTTATAGCATAAAAATAAAATATTCGAATAATACTTTGAATAAAACCTGGTCTACTTCGCCCTTATCTTTATTCTGTAGCGGATTGGTCATTCTTCGTATGGTTCTTTGATTTTGCTCTTGAAAAGGGTAGACATGACAGTTACATTATGGTCCATTGTATTCAATTTTTGTTAAATGACAATGAGGGGTAGATGAAATGTCACATATTTGCATATTTGTACTACACATTGAACTTGGCTTCATTTAAATTCATAGTCGTCTCAACTGGACTCTCTTTTCTCTCCAAGTTGATGAATTAGTTAATTTAAATATGAACCTGATTAATGTGAAAGAAAACCAACATGATTTTTTAAATAACAAAGCTAATTTCAGCTCCTCAAACATTCTGCCACACTGGAAACAGTATCTCGCATACATATTTCATTTATCAGAAACCACACACTGTGTAGAAATCAATAAAGTTAATCCTTATTGACACCAAATTGAAATAAGCTATAAAAAGATCTTTTGAAATGTTTAATTCTTTGAGAAAACCTAATCTGTGCTGAATGTTTTATTTACTCTACACTACATGACAAACTTTGCATTGTTTTTCCATTTGGTTCGCTCACTTCTTGGCTGGCTGTGATCCTCAATGCTTCACTTTGTGATCTTAAGACGGTCATCAAAATTTCCCTCCGCACACTGCTCTCAAAGTCGAGCTTATCTAACTCACTGATGTTCACAAGATTGGCTGCAGGCAGGTATGGAAATCCTCTGCAGATTGACTGTCTTTAGTCTTGACGTCTGCCGTCCCTCCAATCCATTAAATTCCTCCACCATTGTTGACTCCTTGGCGTTTATGCGACCACATCTAAAACCACTATGAGGGCCCAAGGCTTTTTGGAGTCTTATCTGAACACGATCCAATTCCCCAGCTCTACCTCGATCTGTATATGAATGAAGTTCTGGATGATAAGAGCTACTGTCTTTGCTATAAGAGCCTTTCTGGAATGAAAACCCCCATGATAGATTCTCGTGCCACAAAAATAAATGGAACAATGAACAAATCTTTTCTGCAGGTTGTAACTTGTCCATAGTTTCCTGTGTGCACCTCAGTCCCTGCGGAGTTAATGCACATTGAAAAACATGCTTGTCGTGACCATTCCTCGATGCATTCGTACCCCGAGCATGTCTCAGACTGCCAATAATAGCAAGGGACACAGACAAGAGAAACAGACCTCAGATGGAGAAACGCAAAGCATGCAAAAGGGAACGGAAGAATTTGATGTCTAAATATAGGACTCCTGTCTTTACGCATATTTCTCGTAGAGTCCCAAAGTAGTGGCCTATGTGAGAATTGACTTATCTTACACACGTTGGCACTTTCTTTCGGTTTTATTTCATGTGTGGGGTTCAAAGGAACGTATGCCATGTTCATGTGTCTTTCGGTGCGGAGCTCGGGCAAATGAGTCATACTGTAGTTCCTCTGGCACCTACAGGAATAAATCAGCCGCTCTTGAGATCAGGCTCTATGTGAGTGAGATTGAACGCCTCTTGACACTATCTTCCTTCACATTCCTACAATTTTTTTAACATGGATAAATGTATTATATATCGCTGCTGCCCTTCTGAAACATTACATCTCCATATTTCGTGATTTTTTGTTTACCATAAATCATTATTATTAGTCACTGGGTTTTGAAAATATCAAACCAATAAAAAGTATTCAAATATGCTTGACACCACAGTATATTATAATTGTATGAATACGGTGTTGTTTTTATATTTCTTAAAAAACGGCAAATTTGGACATCCAAGGTTTCGGAAGGACAGCGAGATACACCATGTCCAAATAATGTACCAATGTTGATCTATGCATACAGTAGGACCTAAAAGATTGAAGTAAAATTGCAGATTTTACTAGGGTAATGGGTAATTTAATGGGTAATGTATGGTTTTGATGCCATTAGGGCTGGGCTGGGATGAAAAATCGGCATTGGCATTTTTGGCCCACATTCGCCCTTCACCATTACTGTTAACAGGGGGGTTTTGGTGGGCATGGCCGGGGGGGGTGCATGATTAAATCTGTCGACGGGGGGATTTCGGCGGTGGGCATACGTGTCTTTTGCATTCGCAGTGCGTGAATTCGCATTTATAATATGTTCATCTGAGGGGCCAAAACGTCCGTTCCGGCCCCAAACGATTGCGGCCAGATGGGCAGTCCGCCCCTGATTAAAATACAACTTGAGTGGTAGCTGTACTTATAGAAATTGACATGAAAATCTATATACTGTATGAATAATCTTTTGGTATTTGGCACGTCCTCCTTTGGCTTCGATGACAGCATGACGCTCCAGCAATTGTGTAAAACCTAATGATCCATGTTAAGATGATCTTAAGAACGCTTTCAGATCTGGGCTGGGTTTCTCGAAACCTTTGTATCACTACGACGTTCTTAAGAATATATCGCTATAACTTAAGAATGGCGTAGCGCTAAGAAGGTTTCGGGGAAACCCATCCCTGGGCTGTGTTCGCCGATAAGAACAAGGCATTTTGTCAATGTAGTCCGGGTCTCTTTAACCCCACGGTTATGCAAAAAAGGCATGACAATCCACTGTTCATTACTGTATATAGATAATTCATAGACTCTAATGGTGTATTTATTTCAGAAGCCAAACTAGACGCATTCATTATCTGCAATAGAGAAGTATAATAATGCTGTATGAAATTTTAAAGATAGACTTTGGAAGGGTCATGGCATTATGTGCGATAAGCGCAGTAAGAAAGGTCACACCAAGTCTACTTTTTCCACTCACCGCACAAAGCATATTTATGAAATGTAGCCTTTCATCATGTCTTGGCGAGCGTGAGAAAGAAGATGGAGAGAGACCAATGAGACAGCTGTTATGAACAAAGTATGCAAATGAGAGTAGAGGTCGGATGGGTCAGGTACACATGCTTTAAAAGTGCTCAGAATCAGCGCCGCTGATAGCGTGCATGCAGTGCATGCAGAAGCGCTTACAGCAAAGTTGGAGACAGCCTTGACTAGAGACAAAAGGCTACAGAACAAGCGTTGTACAACACGTATTGTACATTGAACTTACTGACACTCAGCAGGCATTATTCAAGCCATACCGTATAAATCTGCTGTGATCCGACGAACCTCTCTCATGTAAATGGACAAAGCATCAGCTGAGCTTTCTGGCAGATAGAAATTCAAGAGCAGAGAGCTGCAAACTCCAGCAATGAATTCTGTCTGAAATGAGAATCTGAGAAAGAAAAATAACAAAAAAATATAGCCAGCGCAGTTATCTAACAAGTGCAAGTGTGTAAGCAATCTTACCTTACCAGTATTCACAATGGGAAGCGGTTTTATTTTTTTAAACAGAGATGAGGATAGAGAGGCAGAAGTTACCCTTTAAAGTCCCAGTGAAATCAAAAATAAATATTCCTATTTTTTCTTGATGCATCGATTATTGTAAATAGCTTGCCAATGTGGACCCTTCTCTTTTGCATTTGATAATTTTATCACTTAACGGCTCAGTTTTGTCCCCGTTTTCGAAGCTTTGCTTGTGTTTTTTTGGGTGTTTAACAATGGATGCTCATGTTTCTAGTTAAAAAAAGAACTTTATATTTCACATATTTCAAGTCTATCTTCTCTCTTCTCACAAAACAACTGGATTTCTTCCGGTTTCTTCAAAGTCCCTCCTTCCGAAAGGCCCTGATTGGTAATGCTGACCAGATCCGTCGTGATTAGTTCCCCAGTTAGAGTGTGTGTGTGAAGATGTCCCACCCATACCATATCAGCGAGTTCCGCTCCTCAAGCTGTTGTTATTGGTCGTTCCCCCTCTTAGTGCACGTGAATTTATAAGCATTGGCTTTTAGCAATAAACAGTAACAATGGCGTTAACTTCACTTCATCAGTTAAAAACATGCGGATCGAAGTGTAACGGAGGACTGCTAATGCATAGGAAAACGTCAATCTTTGTTAGAGATCAAGTTTTTTTCTGCTATGGCAAGGGAAATGACACCGGAGCGGTTAAATTATCACTAATAACAGAAGCGTTAGTATTGCCTTTTTATATTGGACCCGAGTTGGATAATAAAACAAGCAGATTGACCAGGATACTGCAAGCAGGACTTCAGAGGACGTTTCATAGAAGTGTTTTAGAGGTATGCGCACACCAACACAACATCAGTGTATTACACAGAACAGCTTTGACAGCCGATGTTAAAGTGGAAGCTGTTATCTTTACCTCATTTACTATACTGTACATGGATTTGTGAATATGCAAATCAGCCCAACCCCTTCTCTATCGCACCAACTCAGATCATAGATCTATCCATAAATAGATACCTTTGCTTATAGTTTGTTGTAAAGCATTTTAAAAACACTACATAAACATAAAAACAATTAAACTTGCGGGTCTAGGTCTACTTGCACTTTTGTTACCAACAAGAACAGCAAGGTACAAACACTACACTACTGGCAATCCTTGTTTATCCTGACATATTGCAATACCCCACCTCTACTTAAATAAGCATGATGTATTAAAAGCAGGCCGTTTTCTATATTGAACAGCAGGTTGAAAGAGGGCTAAGGTGGGGCAGAATGATGCAGAAGGTCAGTATTGAGGTATGGACTTGTCCACTGCTCCAGGGCACACTGTCAGCAGCATTACTCTTATCCCCTTCATACACTCCAGTCGATTCCCCAGTCCCCCCCCCCAGCTGCTGAACACGCTCTTCTGCTGCATGTAATTAAAGACCCTAACTTCCATCCGCTATTTACACCGTATAAATTCACTAGCTTGCTGCGAAAACTCCTGCAGCGATATGCTAAACAAGCCGGCGTAGCTGTTCGCATTCTTGTATTATTGACCATTATTGCAATTCAAATGTCTAAAGGAAAAGACCTCACTAAACGTTGTTATACCACATAAGCACATACCACAGTGGTCCCGAGAGAATCTTGAAACGGCAAATGAGGAGGAGTGTTTGTGCGGGTTGGTGGGGGAACCTGGAGGGGAGTTTATGGGGGATTGTTCTGCTCATCCCGTTAGCATCTGCTAGCCTTGGCTTATCATATGCCTTGGCATGGGGTCTGTCAGAAAGACTGCACGAAGCCCCCATGGCACACTGGGAAGAGATGATGAAATGTGTTTCTGAGAGGTAGTCAGTCCACCACGTGTGAACTCATATGTGCTGAAGAGAATGTCAGTCCACTCTTTGGGTTTTCTTTGGAGGGCGTAAGCCTTAAAATTTATATTGACAGTGCAAATTCTTTATATGAAATATTGTTACAGTTTAGCCATTGGAAAATAACACAGACTTAATTTCTGGTTCTCTATGAAAATGTCATGAAAAACAATCACTTTCAGCTACATAAAGTGATAGTTCACCCAAAAATGAAAACTATGTCATCATCATTCATTTACCACTCTTGTCATTTCAAACCTGTATGACTTTCTTTCTGTGTTGTAGAATGTTGGTAACCGAACAACGGCGGTAACCATTGACCTCTAATGTATAGAAACAAAACCAATGGGTAAAATGGGTACCGTCATTATTCGGTTACCAACATTCTTTAAAATATATATCAATTGTGTTCTGCAGAAGAAAGAAAGTGACACAGGTTTGAAATTACAAGAGGGAGAACAAATGATGATATCATTTTCTTTTGGGTGAACTATCTCAACTCACTCCACTGCTTACCTTTGTTGAATGTGATAATGTATTTAAAAATGTGCTCTGTAGAGCAGTGTGTCCCTTCAGGGCTACTGTAGAAACAACATGGTGAATTCCATGTAAGGGGACCCGCGATGTATGTAGATTAAAATAGCTCATTCTAAGGAAAAATAAAACAAAACGCTTCATTACGTAAGGTCTTTATACACCTCTGAAGTCATAGTTATTCACATTATATTGCATTTCTGTCAATAGATCCTCCACAAAATTACACATTTAAAACCACAGACATGACGCATTATACAATAACTGGTCTACTTCAAACTGCAATTCAGGAACTATTTCTGTCAGTTAGGCTGTGTCAGCAGGCTTGAAATTGGTCCCTAATGACTTAACTATATTAGGGCAAACGTCCACCTCAACTGTGTGCCAAAATCAACTATCGTGGGCCTTTGGCATTGCTGTGGATTGTTCCACATGAGAAGTCTTTCAAAAGTTTTCATTTTCTTGCAACAGAATGTCTAGTTTGATTGTTTCCCTTAGCAGCTTGACATTTCATCCACATTAGCTTGTTGAAGCATTCAGTCTTGAAACCCCCAAAGAGAACAGCATTATACTTTCGCAAATGCAGCAAAGAGCGGAACACCACGGCAATGTTTTCTTCCATATTTCTCTTTGTTTGAAATGAAACCAGTACATTTACTGTCTTATTGCAGTACATTTCAACACCTGAAATATGAGTAGGGGATGTGTCCTAGGGGAATGCAAAAAACATATATTTGTCTGTTCGTTTGTAGCCAGGTAACAATTTCATCACTTACCTCCACTGATGGATAGATCGGTTCCACCATAATGGTGTTGGTTCTGTTGTCTGCATCATATGTTTGTTTGGTGCTCTCTCGGGGCATCTGCGGACCACTCTCAGAAACGGTACACATCTTCCGCTAAATAATGACTCAACCACTGTTATATTTTAACATATGGGATTAAAAAGCTTTAAGAAAATAAATTAAAATCCATTTGATTCATCATTTAAATCAAAACCCAAAGTTGCTTTTGATGGCATGGCCATAGATATTAATATAGTAAAAGATCTCAATTTACCTGAATTCATCCTTTAAACTTCATATTGATTTCAAATGGAGTGTTTGTAAATAAAATAGGGAACACAAAAAGGCTGAAGCTTCTTTGAAGATAGTAGATGCCCATCTGGATCTGTATCAGCATTCCAGCTTTGAGTTTTACCTTGGCTCAGATTTTGTTTTGAAAAAGTTGAAAACAATTGACGTCAAGACTGACGTTTCGATTGTCTCTGTATTTCAAACCTTTCTATTATGTTCTTTCTTGAAGTCATGTCGTGTTTATTTGAACACAAAAAACAGAGGGTATGAAATACAACAAAGACAGAGATTTCATATTCACATTTGTGAAATGTTATATGAGAAAGCAAATGATGCAGGAGCAGTTTCTATCCTTGATTGCACATAATTTGGATCCCTGTCATTTTAACGACCTTATGGTCCGTGACGAAATATGGGATTTATATTTCTCTAGTGTAATTTTATAGTATCACTGGGGTGAAAAGTTACAGCAAGTTTGGATACCATTGCTTTAGGGACTCATCTGATACTCCCCTTCAGAAGTGGGACGTGGAAATAATATACCCCCACATTTTAAGTCCAACTAAAACATCTAACATTTAAAATAAAAAGACAAAAATCAAAGCAAAGATAAAAAACATTGAGTTATAGATTTCATCCTCAAGGAACTCGGTTTTGTCTTTCCGATGTCAAAACGAACCTGCAAAGATGTGCTGCAATTGGCTCTATTACCACGCCCGTGCCCACTCTCAGCATGAGGCATATTAAGCATCCACCTCCATATCTCTCCGTTTTCCCCAGAAGTCAACGTTTGAAATCTCGAGTTGAGCTCACATATCAAAAATAAGGTCAAAGACTGCCTGTGGGTGTTTCATGCTATGGAGATGACTGTGTTTCTATTTCTGTTTTAATTTTGTGAAAGCTGTTATCAACGGCCGTGCAAGGGAGCAGAGGGTAAAGAGGCTTATGATGAATGAAGGCATGAAAGCCAATATGTAAAAAAGGCTAGATGTCATTATCATTATCAAGACTGGTTATGCGAAAACTGCCAGCCTGGGCCGAAAAATGGTCCATCATTCTGCCGACTGCACTTCCACCCCCTCAAACATCATTGCATCCTAGTTTCGCCTTTGCTTCGAAGGTCTTCAGCACAGTTTTGGAATGCTGCAGAATTGAAGTGGAGAACTAAACTACATGTTCTCAACTAATCAATAAAGTGGAGGATAACAAGTTAAAGCAAAAGATAAATTAACGTGATTCAAGACTGACCGATAAAAATGCACATGGAAAAATAGTAACATGACGACCAAATTAATGCATGACATCACGGTTATGGTTGTTGTCAAGGTCCAGAAAAGTACTTAAGAAATCATTAAATTGGCCCATCCACTCATAGTGGCACAATATCATTTGTTGAAGAGACTACAATACTTTATATGCGAAAAACAAACCAAAAGAACGACTTTAATCAATATTTTCTCCTCTGTCTTGTTAGTCTCTTTGTGGGTTGATCTGCCTGCTGCTACAAGGTCAGCAGATTCTGTGGCCATCTTTAAGAATCGGCTGAAAACACAACATTATGCTCTTTGTTGTCCTAATGTTTGACCCAATTGCTTCCGTTGTTTATCCAACTTGTAAGTCGTTTTGGATAAAAGCGTCTGCTAAATGACTAAATGTAAATGTATGCGTTCACGAGAGCACTTCAACGCATTCTGTTTGTACGGTTGGGCAAAAAAGTACAAGTCTTCCTCAATATCGAAATCATCAGATATTCTGCGAAGATCAGCTTATATACAGTGTGCGTCTGCTTGTAAACACAGAGTTGCGCTTCCGGGTTGTCAGTCAGAACGCCGGCGTCTGCCGCCACCGAATGTGCATGCGTCGAAGTGCTCTCGTGAATGTACACCATAGACTGAAAAGACAGAGTAGAATATATCGATTAAAGTTGTTATTTTGGTTTGGTTTTCACACAAAAAGTAGTGTCGTTGCTTTAAAAAAAAAAAAAATGCAGCCACTATGAGCAAATGGACCAATTTGACAATGCCTTATAGTTTTCTGGACCTCGACAACAACTATAAACATGATGTTTATGAAGAGGCCTGGAAATTGTGTTCCGAAGATGGCAGGAGGTCCTAAAACATTTTGAACGTCATGTAGGTGAGTAAAAAAAACAATTTCGATTTTTAGATGAACTTTTCTTTCGAGATTTTCCAAGAATTTTTAGGCCAAAATTATTTGAGATGTTGTCAAGGTTTTCATTTTAGTAAACCAAAATAATCTTCTATATGTATTATTTGACGAACATACAAAATTACAACATTTCGACAACAATAGTAGAGGGCCGATGTGGCCCAAAAAATGCGAGAGCCAATTTCTCTTCCCAGTCCAGCCCTGTATCATTTTACACTATTACAGTGTTTTCTAGCAAGAAATTACTGTAAAATCTGGTAGAATCCTGGCAGCACTTTAATATTTTACAGTGTTTCTTGTAAGGGACCGATGAAAGCTTTTGAGTGCTTCAGAAACAATGGAGCAGTCTTGGCATCACAGTAGTGCCTGTGACTCCAGAGCGTGCTGGCTGCTGTCCCACTGGACTGATGCACTACTGTGCGCCTATTGATCCTACATTGTAATATTGCAGTTAAAAGGTTTCCAGACTTGTGAATTACGGGATCACGGTTAAACATCCCAGACGAATGCATGGATTCAGAAGAGGTGCAGACATCAAACAACCATGCATGCTTGCTACCCTCGCGCTTGCTCTCACACCCAATACAACACATTGTAAATAGAGTCACGCATACAGTATAGGGATATGCACATGGGATTTGCTCTCAACAGTTATTCCTTTGCTTGCAAAGAAAAAACACCACATCAGACCTGACAAGATTCCAGTGACTGAATTTATCTGTAACACAGAATGCAAAAACAAGGGCGTGATAACCATCCACAATTCAAATACAATGTTGAGTTTCATGTGATTTAACACAGCACAGCTAAAGAAATGAAAACTGAGGATACACACATGACTCCTCTAACGCTTCATCAAACGGCCTGCTTTTTATGCCATTACCTCATTTCATCCCATCCAATTCTAAACTTTAATAATATGTCTCTTATCATGCATGTTAAATGTTTAATATATGGCAAAATAAATGCATTTTGGTCCTATGAGTTTTCAATGTGCTTGGGGCAGCAGAAATTGAAACCAAGCAGCCGACAAAATATAGTGTTGTCAATCATGAAACTACACTCTATACACTTTACAATAACACGCTGTGGCCTATCCACATAAATGGATTTCTGTTGATATACAATGACGTGATCCCTCTGTCTGATCTACGATCCCCAATATCTGTCACATATTGGGATCCGTGTTAGCAGCTAAAGTGCTGTTCCATGAGGCATGCTTCACTGTTCCTTTGGCCATTAATGTTCATTGACCCTCATGGAGCGATCCCCATGCAACAGAAAAAGCATTTATCCATAAACCCCTTAAAAGCCCAAAGTTCTACGCCCTGCACTCATTACAGAGCGAGAAGCCAAATAACCACTTTATTCCACTGGTCAGCGTAAAGATTTTTCTATGCCAATGCAATTGTTGTTTTATGCTCTGGGATAGCAGGCCAAAAGCACTAGCGCAGTCTACCAGAACAAACAAATGAATGTAGATCTCATCCTCCTATACTGCCTCGCAAATCTATTCACCGATAGCATAACAGCCCGCTGTGAATGCACTTTCCACTGTAACTGATGATATTTGATGCATATTGAGACTGATGAAACCCTCTCTCCGTTATGGTGTCGCTGTTACCGTAGCATGTGAGAGAGATGGAAGTAAATCTTCACCTAGAACTAATGGCAAGGTTTGCTGGAAGGTAATATACCTACATCTTCTGCTGGCTAAAAAGCATCTTTATCTATTAAAGGAATAGTTTAAAATATATATATTTCACTTCATATACTTTCCACTCTGGAAACAATTTACCTCATAAACTCTGTCACCCTCAGCTCTCAAGAATTTCACTGTATACTTCACAGATTACCACTTAAAGACTGGAATACACTAAATAACTTTTAAAATCTGAAAAAAAAAAAACTAGACATCATACACATGCAGACTTCTTGAAAGTTTTCATCACACACTACGCGATTTAATCTGCAGACTTTCTGCAACAAGTCCAGACTTAAAATCTGAGCAAAAGTCTTGATGTGTATTCCAGCCTTCAATGTAATATTGCATAGAACAATTTTCCAATAAAATAGTTGGGTTTTCTGTAAAGCAAGCTTAACAATTTCTTTTTTTAAAGGCGAAACAAGGTGTTTATGTGGAATTAAGAAAAATACTCCGATGGTATTAACGGCTCAGGAGATTGGGTAAAAGAAATGGCACATTGTGTCCAACCACATACTGAGTCCTACACAAATCGTATTAAATTACTGTTGTGTATAACATTTTTATACAAATACATTTGCCTTCACTACGTTTGTGAGTCCTGCAGCAGCAGATCAACCTCTATTTGGATGAAATGAAACGTATAGCTTTCTCCAGGTAGCAAGACCTTCTCGCCTAGAACTCATAAAGATCAGTAGCAGCAGCCTCTGGAGAAATTAGCTTTCTGCTGCCAGTTTTCCCCTTCGGGCGCTCTGGGGTTTTTACTGGAAAGCAGGAGTGGAGAGCTGAGAGACTGCCTCACTGAGTGATCAAAACTGCCCTGTTTAATCCTCCTCATCCATCTAGCCCTGTCAATCATCTCTCTTGACTTTCACATTTATGATTCTCGCAGTGTGCCTACGGTATGACCCGTGCACGGCTGCATCACAAATGACTTCTGTGGGGATTGAAGTCATGATGACAGTGGCTTGAGAATGCATTCTATAGATCATACAGGACTGTAGGACAGAACTGACACTGTAAATACTTGAGGCTGGCCGACTTCATATAGAATAACGATGGAGCAAAATGGCAGATTTCATATCTTAATGAGATTGCAAATAATAATTTGCTTAATATGAGTACTTTAACCCACTGCAGATGTGCCAATAATGATCTCAGAATTGCATTTGTGATTTAACCCGAGGTGTGACACCATTTTAGGTTAGAAGCTCACAGTTCATTCATTAACCATCTGTTGCATTTTGCATATAAAAATGGCTGATATCACCAGGTTAAATCTAACCTTCAAAGTGCACTAATCCACATGGAAGAGAAGTTCTTCATAATGCAGCCTATTGAGTTGACTGACTTCTGACTGAGGTTAGTGAGATCAAATTATGATTATCTTTGAAAGATAATATACAGTACGTAAAGGGAACAGTTCATCCATGTTTAACTTGGTCATCATTTACTCACACTCAGGTTGTTCCAAATGTGTATACATTTCTTTGTTCCGATGAACACAGATACATATGTTTGAAAGATTGTAGCAAAGACAACAGTTCGTGGCCACCATTGACTACCATTGTATCAACACATATTTCAAAAATGTCTTTCTTCAGATGAACACAAAAGAAGATATTTTGAAGAATATATTATGCTTTTTCCTACTATGGTGGGCAATGGCTGGCGAGAACCATTCTTCTGAATTTACTATCTTTAGATAAGTCTTTAACTAAAACAATTATTTTTGTTTCATTCTTTTTATTTTTGTTTGTAAACTACTAACATATTGTTTCCAAAAATCCAAATAAAAATGCAGGTATTTTGTTGCATTTGATTTCGTAAAATGAAAAAAGGATACATATGTTTGAAAGATTGTAGCAAAGACAACAGTTCGTGGCCACCATTGACTACCATTGTATGAACAAATATTTCAAAAATGTCTTTCTTTAGATGAACACAAAAGAAGATATTTTGAAGAATCTATTATGCTTTTTCCTACTATGGTGGGCAATAGCTGGCGAGAACCATTCTTCCAAATATCTTTCTCTGTGTTCATCAGAACAAAAACATTTACAGATTTAGAGAAACTTGAGGATGAGTAAATGATGCCCGCATTTTTTTTTTAAACTGTTCCTTTAATAGTTTACTCTGAAGCTTTCCACTATTCTGTCTGTTTTCAGCATGGCAATTCCCTGTTATTTGATATTATTTTCACACTTCCCATTATCTCGTCCTGTGTGCAGATCAATCTGGATCAGTTTAATCAAATGTTTTGCCAATAGTCGAAAGTCTGCCTTTGCGATATTGAGGCCTAGACTAGTGTTATAATCCCTGATAAGCGAGGTGACAGATGTAGTGCAGCGCGGCTTCTTCAACCACTGCAGGCCAACTAAATAAGCTCACAGACTCAAGGCGAGGATAATAACATCAGGTCTTATTAAAGCTCAAACTGTAAACTCTAATATAGTATGACACGATAAATGTCCTGCAGGACTGAACCAGGCCCAAGTCCAAACCGAGTGGTAAGAGCTTCAAAAATTGAGAGGAGAGGTTATACAATTACTGTTCTTAAAAAAAAGCATGTGGGGATTCTGATTTTGGGAAATAAATATTTTTTATCAAAAAATCAAAGAAAATTAAATCAGTTCTTTTATTTGAATAAACCTTTTTTCCTAAATATGTTTTTTACTTGGATCTTGATTTATTATAAGGTTCATACGAAACAAGAAATCATAAGACATGACAGTATATCTCTTTTTTCCTTCATATGACTGATCCTCCAACCATCTCACTTTTGATCTCTGATCTAGCTTGAACTATTCTGGAGACTTATTGCAGCACTTCTCTGTTACCGTCTCTTTCGGATGAATCGCTTGTAAGTTGCTATTGACAACAGTGTCGACTAAATGGATACAAGTAAATGTAAATGATTGATGGCTTATAAGTTGCACTTCAAACGCCGGAATCAAATCCAGTCAGTATAAGAGCATATGTCTTCCTGCCATAAACACAACAGAGCAAGGAAGAAATATATTAAAGTGATGTTAAGTTGTTAAAAAAATTGTTCTGTACTATCTGCCAGTATTAAACAGGCGGTTGTGGAGTGATAGCTATTTGGCACATACTCAGTAAAGTTCTTTCTCAAGAAAAAAAGTGTCAGTAATTGCACAAAAATAGAAAAAATAGTGATGCACATATGCAACCCGCTATGCAGATACATTTTGACAAGATGATATTTTTTAACACCACAATATGATAAAAAAATGTTGTCAGGTAAAAAACTGTGCCAACGGCATTGAATTGTTCAACCGGACTAAACTACTTGACATAAATCAAAAAAATAATCTGATTTTTAATGGTTTAACTTTTAAGTTGGTACTCCTAGATGCATTACGCAATATTAAGGTTCTCTTATTTTATTTTATTTTATTATTGTAATGAAATATTTACAGCATCTAAATGAGACATCTGTAGTCATTCATGTTACGATTGCTCTGTACATTCACTTTGCTTTTAGAGCCCAAGGCCAATTTCTGATTCAATCCGTGAAAACCCGATAAAACAGGGTCATGGGTCAAATTCTTTCCAGAACAATCTTTAGGGGAAGTTTTATCTGCTGCTGGGGGTAATGGACCTTTTACTGCTCTGTGGTAGATTTATTGACTATTTGAGGACCCCGATGCCCCTGATCAGTCTGTGCACACTACATCTGTCTTCACTCATTAGCGCACATGCACACAAAGCTTTGCAATGGCCCTGTGTGCTAGAGTCCATTAAACACAAAACTAAATGCACACGCTCAATCACAAATGACTTAACAGCCAGTTCACATGAACATATGTGCACTCAAAGAACTTGAACAATGTAAACAGCGAAAGGGTTCATAGTTGTGTGGTGATGATTTTATATAGAACATATCCAAGTATAGTGTGTTAGTGTTTGTGTTGTGTGATAACAGAATAGTGGAAAGTAAAAAGGTGCCATTAACAGTTTATGCATTGATTTCATTGCATCTTTTCGTGCTTAGAGTATTTCTTCATACCGTATATATCAAGTGCTTATAAGCTATGAACACAATAAAAAGTGTGTTTCTTGTATTCAGCTTTAGAGATACTCAGGGCACAGTACAATAGTATTACTTAGATTGATTGATCTGATATTACGTATACACTGTAATAATGTTCAAAGAAATTAGACGTTAAAGTATAGTGTTAACTTATAAAATTGTCCTTGCTTAAATGTTTTGATTTGATGTAACTAATTCTTGCTTTTGAGTTAGTTTAACCTAATTTCAAAAAGTTAATTCAAGACGATTTGTTGAGAAGGAATTTCAGTTCCCAGCATGCTTTGCGTGAAAATGGATGTGTAAATTTTCAATATAAGTGTTATTTTATGAGTTTTTAGAAAGGAAAAAGCCTTTTTATGATGAATGTTCATTTATCTTGGATATTTAGAAGAGTTTGTTGTATTTTTTACTTTTAGGTTACCATCGTTCAGAAGAGTGGTGCTTATGCATATATCGTTGGAGGTGCAAGAACAGTCGTGTGTGTTGCATTACTCTCTGTGAAGGTTGTTTGTTAATAGTTGATGTAGCTTAAATGATTAGGTTGTCTTTTATTTATCTATAAATATAAATATTACCTTGTTAAATGTTCAAAATTAAAAGGAGTTAACAACAGTACAACAAACTCAAAACCTGATAGTTCTGCTTACCTAAATTTTTTTGAGTTTTCAAAACTAACTCGGGTTTACAGTAAACAAGGGACTGGTTTAAAAAACATTTAAAGCTTTATTTCTCACACATCAGGTTAAATTAGGGAAGCATTACCTGGGTGTGATAAACCAACCTCCGTGTTCAAATAACTGAGAAAAGAGGATTCATTTAGAAAAGTGTTAAGATACCAATTATATTTGTAACAATTAATAAACACCTACCGTTTTAGGGTTGGCTGGTTAGCACAGCTATGAATTTATCACAATGCAATTGCTTAGGTTTACGCCCCATTCAGGCCGCCAGCCACAAATCGAGGCGTTGTCATTAATTTCAATAGAGAGCCGGCGACTTCGGGGGACACGAGCGAAAGTGACTGTTGGCGAGAGGAAGTGGGTGTGTCCAGCGACGCAACAAAGTTGAGAATCTTGAAAAGAATTTGCTTTAAACAATACATTACTTCGCTCGCTGCTGCACGCTCTTTGGGAATTTCAGCCTTCGGGTTCATCTACTCTACATCATTACAGCAGTATGATGATCTTTTGCACACTCAGATTACAGAATTGAAATAGTTATATCTCGGCCGACTATCAATAGAAAGCTTTTTTATTCAGCTTTCAGGTTAGCTAAAAATAAAAATTTCAACAAATTGACTCTTAAGACCAGGGTAAAAAATGAGTAAGCATTTAACATTTTGTTTGATATTAGTCGTGTTCTTTTGCATGATTTGCCAATGTTCTGAAGAGCATCTAATGTGCTTCATTGGAAGAAAATGTGACCTTTTGTAGAAACGAAAAAGTTAACATGATCCCCGTAATTTATTTAAAAATCATTTTCATTGCGCTATCCATTTTGTATTTCATTTTAGTTTTCAATTTAATAGGATTTTTAATGTAGTCGACTCTTTTGTACCCCTCTGTATAGTGCATTTGTAAAATCCAGTATTTGATTTTTGTGGTTTAATGTGTTCTCAATCCTTTTCCTATTAACTGACATGGCCCGCTTGTGTATAAAAAACCAAGGAAAATTCTAATTGGATGAGTTTTGTAAATCGAAAATCTCCTGCCTGCATGCACACCAAACAAGCCTTTTTTTTCAATTATCAACACATGCAGTTTGTATCTTCAGGGTGAAACACACATTTTCAATATGCGCACTTCTCAAACTCTCAAGGACCTATCCTGTTGTTACGACCCTCCTATGACTCGTACCCGTCCAGGGTTTTTAGGAGGGGAACATATGTAACCAGCTCCGACACACATCAACGTGTAGCACTGAGTGACTTGAGAAAACACGAGAGACCACTGAATAAAGTAAATAGGAGTTTAATAAATATAATGAAAAATATATATAAGATCCAAAACCCAATCACAAAGGAAAGAAAAGGGGAAAAACGGATTGTGTCAAACAAACGAAAGTAATTTAAGCAAAAAGTTATCTCACGCATTTAACCTCTAATACTAAACTAAAAAGAAAAGATCAAAGGAAAAGACTTCAATGTCCGTGACGTCGTAACTAAACTACACTAACTGATAAACATAAATACAGCGGGTGGCACAAATCCATAACTAGTGTGTTAATACAATAAATTGACTACATGTGTACAATGTACGTCACGTGACATCTTACCTATCCCCTTCTCCTCTCTCTTTCTCTAAACAAGCAATGGTTCTCTATGCAAAGCTCTCTACCAAAAGTTCTCTCCCAAACTGGAAGCAGCACGGTCTTTAAATATCCGCTTCACCAGGTGTCACTCATCATGCTAAAGCCGCTCCCGCCACCCAAAGCACGGCCACTCATCTCAGTCTTAACTGACAAGCAAAATAGCCAATCAGCAACAACCTAAGAAAGTGAAAGTAAGAGAAACAGACAGGACGGAAAAACAATATAAAACACACACAATACTATAAACATCCTGACGGACGTAACACTGTATATAACTAGTATCGGTGCGCAAGTGGTAATTGCTTGCCCATGTGTGGTGGTCATGGCAACGATGCAGGAATGTGTCCCAAGTGTACTGAAGGATGACTTGTCCTCTGTGTGTTCAATGTTTCTAAACTCATTCTCTCATTACCAGTGTGGATGTTTTATAGGTGTGAGGGAGGTCTGTTTGCTCAGGGACCTTGGTTTCCTCTCAATTACTAAATGAGTTTACACAGGGTCTGGCAACAAACTCCTGCGAACTCAGTAAGGGGCTGAAGCGAGCGCGCCGGCACGTATTTAAGGATGAGGCACATAGCTAATAGTAACGGAGCAATATGCAGATGCATTTTTATGGAGCGGTGTTAATCTAATAAACAGCCTGGATAATTATCTTGAGTGTGAGTTTGTGCGTGCGCGTGAACTGTGTTTTTTAAAGTGTGATGTATAAGTGATTACACCCGGTGGAAGGCTGAAATGTGTTTATGGAGACACAACAGCTGGGCAGTCAGGCATTAAGAGATTGCTGATCCTTGGGTGCCGAGATCTTTACACTTGCGCAGTATGAAAGAGTAAAGATGTGGAATTTGAGAGAAGATGGTTTGATATCTGATAAGCCATATTGATGAATTTGGGAGTCTTAATTGGGAGTATTTTATTGCACGTAATTCATAAATGCAAGTTATTCTGCCTGTTATGCTGTAGCTTGAGTCCTCGTGTAAATATTTTCCCTAGGTTGCTTATGGAGAAGATTTGGTTTTTATATGGCTGGCAGTACATTTTATACATTTTGTGTAATGACTCGACAGCTGACCACATCAGACAAACGCTAGCAGAATCACACATGTGTAAATATACACGCCATTACACACACACCCCTCTGAAACAAGGTAGTGTTAAAATTGCTTTCACATTAATGCTCTTTCACACCCACATAATTGATCTTGCCTCGCTTGCGTGTTTTAATTCAAATGCATTTTGGGGATTTATGTTCTTTGTTTATCCTCAATCTTACAAAACTATCCCCTAAGGGATCTTTTTGTGGAATTAAACATGGTTTAATTTTTTTTATTGGTGAAATCGCACATAAAAATTATCCCGCGATGGATTGTGATGCTAGATGGCTGACCTCAAAGATAGTTCATGTCATGTTACTCTTTACCGATTTTAGTCTGTGAAATGCAGTAAACACGATAGATGCGTGGTGCGTGGTGATGCAAGTATTGCAGGATAGAAACATTTTACATCAAAGGTTGGTTCAAAGGTCTGAAAAAACACCCTAGGGATTTTCTCCATGGTTATTTCATGAGAATGAGTATAACTGTGGCTAAAGTTGTTGTGATGGTCACTTTTATCAGTACTTCAAGTAAATCTGTCAGGAGTGCAAACACGATAGGTAATCTAACAACCATTTATCTCTCTTTTAATGAGACACACAAAAAATTCTTCAGAGCGGCACTGATAGTTTTTGCTTACATTCTTGATCCACGCATAATACTAAAGAAAGGTATCTGGTGGGGATTGCCGAGTTTAGAGAATGCTGAGTACGAGTACCTGGGTTCAAAAGGACAGCTGGCCTTATGCTAATAGCAGTACACCTGCTTCCTCTGCACGCTCAGGACTAGTAAAAGTCCACAGATGTGCTGCACAGCATTTCTTCATCTTGAATAATTAATGAGAAAACATTCTGCAAAACCAACCGACAGCCTCAACAGGTCTAACAACGGCTCAGGCCAAATGTGTGTTGTTCCGAATTTTAATTGCCAAAAATACATTTTTAACACATCAAGAGCACTCCGTGTAGACTTTAAACTCTTACGAAGATGTGATGACGAGCTTGTAAAAAAAGTGTTGTCGTTGTGGTTATAGGTAAAGAGCTGAATAGCACAAAAATCTTTGGCTGCGTCCGAAATCGCATAGTGTGACTGTACATACTGAATTTGAATAAGTACCTATCGACCGTTAAAACGGTAAGTTCTATATAGTATGAGGGGGGAGTAGTATGAATACATTTCGGACATATGTGACCCTGGATCACAAAACCAGTCTTAAGTAGCACGGGAACATTTTTAGTGAAAGACAAAAATACATTGTATTTTCTTTCATGACAAAAATTATTAGTATATTAAGTAAAGATCATGTTCTATGAAGATATTTTGTAAATTTCCTACATTACATATATAAAAACTTTATTTTTGTGAGTGGATGGTCTGCTACAGTGTCCCTGATTAACAACTTCAAAGGCAATTTTCCCAATATTAAGATTTTTTTGCACTCTCAGATTCCAGAGTTTTAAACAGTTGTATCTCAGCCAGATATTGTCCTATTCTAACAACTCATACATCAATATACAATTTATTTATTTAGCTTTCAGATTATCCAAACATCTCAATTTCGAAAAATTGACCCATAAGACTGGTTGTCCAGGGTCACATATTGCGTCCGCTATGATTTTTTGTCAAGTGATAGTTAATAGATAATGTGTCAGATATAAAGTAACTGTGATTACATTGCTTTACATTATTTCTATTTTACTTAGTTTTATTAACATTACAGGAGTTTGGCAATCACTATTCTGGTTTTTATCCAGGCACCAATTTTACTGTTCACACCACATCACCCATCGTTTAAGCATGTATTTTCAGTAAAGCTATGATAATACAAATAATAACCAATCTTTAAAAAAACATGGTTTATAAAAAAGCATAATCTCACTTTGTTCATGAATATTATCCCACTGAGATTTTGAATATTTAGGGCAACAGTGTCAGTTGCGACGTTCAAAATTATGAGCTTCTTCACAGAAATACACAGAACCTGCAGGTGTGTTATTCTTTGAACACAATGAAGTGTGACGATGATCATAGCAGGTTACCAAAATGCTAGCAGGTGCACAGCATGACTCATAGTCTCTTTGATAAACATTGCTGAAAACATTGGAAAATGAACGCAATTATCATCATGTTATTCAAGAACAGCTAGTCCAGCTTTTGGTGCTTTTTGAACATGCAGATAAATAGCAAACAAATATTCCTTGATATATACACATACAGTACAAATACTGTGATCGATACACCATCAAGCCTTGTCCAGATGCCATTTGTTTTATCACATTTAGCACAAAAAAGCTACAAAACGGCAACCTCCCTGAGCAAGTCTTTGTTCTCAGAGCTTTTTTTATCCCTCATAATTATAAACCTGCTCTGTCAGCAAACCCTCCAGCCGGTTTCTTAAACCACATATACTGTAGTCATTATTTCATCAATTAGATCTAATGCCTCTCCTTTCTCAGCCAGCATCTGTTGCTGAACTTCAGGCCTTCATCGTGTTCTGCGGAGTATTCTTGTATGCAAGTGTTGCCTTTTGTTCTGCGTCCCCATTGCCCTATGCTAGAATTTAAGTACTTCTAGCGAGCTTGTTCCTGACTGGGAGGGGTAAATATAAGGATGCCTGAATTATGCACGACGCGCATGAAAATGTCAGAGCTAAATTCAGTGTTTCTTCCATCGTCTACCTGGCATTTCAATGGTTTATGCAGTTTCTAATTAGGAAGAGCCTCCGGAGGAATGGGGTGCAATAAGGATGTGTACGGGTATAGCTGTCTGGGGTGTCATTGCGCAGACACTGGGTTTATTTGAAAGGCAAATTTCAAATGAGAAGTCTTCCAAGGTGTTTAGGATTAAAGGCTAGACCGTACCCACTCCCATCTGCTGTAACTGGTGCAAACTGTGGCAAGTCTCATTTAATTGGTGCTTTCAGTGAGTTTGGCTAAAGGTTGGTCGGATTCAACTGAATCAATGATATTGTGATGAAATGTGATGGCATTGGCGTTACAATCTCATATATGCAGTTTAGCATGACATATTTACTACTGCACAGTGCAGAGATGGAGCAATGTGAGCAAAAGAAAAAGGCCGTGGTCTGTAACAGCAGGGGACACTATTTAAAGAAAGCTGAAGTACTGAAAACATTGCACGTAGTGCCAAGTACTGCATATAAAATCTTTAACCCAATAATACTCAAAACTTATAGGGCTTTCCTCTTTTGTTTGGGATTTGAATAGGATCTAAACTCAGCAAAAAAAGAAACGTCCTCTGACTTTCAACTGTTTTTACTTTCAGTAAACTTAATATGTGTAAATATTTGTATGAGCACTAAAAGATTCAACACCATAAGACATAAACTAAAAATGTTTCACAGACATGTGACTAACAGAAATAGAATAATGTGTCCCTGAATGAAGGTAGGCTCAAAATCAAAAGTACCAGTCAGTATCTGGTGTGGCCACCAGCTGCTTGAAGTACTGCAGTGCATCTCCTCCTCATGGACTGGACCAGATTTGTCAGTTCTTGCTGTGAGATGTTACCCCACTCTTCCACGAAGGCACTTGCAAGTTCCTGGTCTTTTCTGGGGGGAATGGCCCTAGCCCTCACCCTGCGATCCAACAGGTCCCAGACGTGCTCAATGGGATTGAGATCCGGGCTCTTCGCTGGCCATGGCAGAACACTGACATTGCTGTCATGCAGAAACTCAAGCACAGAACGAGCAGTATGGCTGGTGGCATTGTCCTGCTGGAGGATCATGTCCGGATGAGCATGCATAAAGGGTACCACATGAGGGAGGAGGATGTCTTCCCTGTACCGCAAGGCATTGAGATTGCCTGCAATGACAACAAGCTCAGTCCGATGGTGATGTGATATACCGCCCCAGACCATGACGGACCCCCACCTCCAAATCGATCCCGCTCCAGGGTACAGGCCTCGGTGTAACGCTCATTCCTTCGACGATAAACACGAATCCGTCCATCACCCCTGGTGAGACAAAACCGTGACTCATCAGTGAAGAGCACTTTTTGCCACTCCTGTCTGGTCCAGCGAAGGTGGGTTTGTGCCCATAGGCGGCGTTGTTGCTGGTGATGTCTGGTAAGGACCTGCCTTACAACAGGCCTACAAGCCCTCAGTCCAGCCTCTCTCAGCCTATTGCGGACAGTCTGAGCACTGATGGAGGGATTGTGTGTTCCTGGTGTGACTCGGGCAGTTGTTGTGGCCATCCTGTAACTGTCACGAAGGTAAGATATTCGGATGTACCGATCCTGTGCAGGTGTTGTTACACGTGGTCTTCCACTGCGAGGATGATCAGCTGTCATTCCTGTCTCCCTGTAGTGCTGTCTTAGGCGTCTCACAGTGCGGACATGGCAATTTATTGCCCTAGCCACATCAGCAGTCCTCATGCCTCCCTGCAGCATGCCTAATGCACGTTCACGCAGATGAGCAGGGACCCTGGGCATCTTTCTTTGGGTGTTTTCACAGTCGGTAGACAAGTCTCTTAAGTGTCCTGCGTTTTTAGAACTGTTAGTTTAAATGCCTACTCTCTGTAAGCTGTTAAGGTCTTAACGACCATTCCACAGGTGCATGTTAATTAATTGATTATGGTTAATTGAACATGCATGGAAAACATTGTTTAAACCCTTTACATTGAGGATCTGTAAAGTTATTTGGATTTTTAAAACATTATTGTTGAAATACACAGTCCTGAAAAAGGGACGTTTCTTTTTTTGCTGAGTTTATATTAAAACATATTACTCAGTTCGCTAGGAAATCAAAGGGCCCATTATTAAGGGTGGGGAAAAAAAATCGATACGGCGATTTATCGCCACATTTCAGTCTGCGAGACGTTATCGATACTCTGGCACAAAGTATCGATTTTTTTTTAAAATACAAAATATTTAAATTCATACCTACACTATGCTTACATGAACGGCAGTACCCACATATTTCTTGTGGTGACGCCTCCAGATATGGATGGTCAGATGAACGGAAATTGTAATTCACAGCGGAGAAGAAATACGAGCATAATGGAGGACCAACAACAAATTAGAGACGCGCTAGCAGCGTATTTTAAATCAAAAGTTTATACGTTTTAAAAGATAATTTTTTCCCTTCATTTACAGATGTCGTGATGTATTGTTATAGAATTGCCAAGCGATATAATATCGTTTATCACAGAATCGGCGCATTGTGATATTATCGCTATCGTGACCCCTGTATCGCGAATCGAATTGTAGTGGGAGGTACCCTGCGATTCCCACCCCTACCCATTATAGTATATTCTTTCAATGTCACAACAATTAAGGACGTGTAGTGCTTAGCCATAGAAACAAACGTATTAATGCTAAAAGGAATGCAAATGAAACGTGTAGAAAATCAGAGGAATCTTTATTTGAATATTGAGTCAATAAGATATTGAGTAATTTGTTTTAACACATTTGACGGATGTTGTGGCAATATTTGAAGAAGAAACTGATAAAAAAAGTGGTGCTAAATGGTTTGGCCATTCTATCAATGACATAAACCAAGTTTTAGAATAATGTTGTTGCTCTGAGTTTGACAAATAGCATGGCATTTATCTCTTTTAGCGAGCGGTAAACCAGACCACAGTAAAGATGCGCGTGATGATGAATGTGTTCTGTGTACAAATGTTGTTAATCATATACTTCTCTTATTCACTCACACCATTAATTTTGTCTTGTGTGTTCCACCTTGTAGTATATTATCCTGCTTGAATATGTATTTTCCTTCTGCATATGCTGTTTTAATACCTGTCATTTAGAGTAAAATGTTGTTGTTTTTCATTGACAAACTTTGTGGCTTGCAGCATCCATTTATTTTATAGCAACGTGGCTCTCTTTTTTGTACTCTTCTAGCTTTGTGTGACAAGACAACTACAGTAGTCTTATCTAAAGAATACATAGCATATTATTTAAAGAATAAGGAAATGGAGATCTGTTTCTCAGTGTTCGTAGCTACTGATAAAATAAAGCGGGTCGTTTTATTTTAGTACGGTGAAGCTTGTGCAGAAGGAAAACAATGGGATAAATTGCGAGAAAGAACAAAGGACGAAAATGATGAAAGACATGAAACAGAATAAGAAAATGCAATAGAAGAAAATTAGATTTATCAAGATGAGGCCATGGGAGGATTGCAGGGTATAAAACCAACCATGTGAGAGAGAAGTAACACAAACATTTAGCTGGAGAAATGAAAATAATCAGTTATATTAAAACTAAGAGACTGGATGTGGAAATAAGATATATTTTTATAAGAATCAATAAGGAGGAAAGATAAAAAATTCATGCCTGGATGACCAGATGGCCTTACCTAGTTTAATTCACGTAAATTAAACATATTACATGCTATAAGATCCTGTATAGGCTCTATATGGTTTCCGAGCTTGTTTTACATTTCTCAATATATACTTTTCTCTTAAACTCATACTACGCTATCATGCACTTTGGTTAGAACGAAACGCGAGGTATTTCATGGATCATTATGAATCCCCACTTGCATTTAATTCCTCTGAAAATTAATTTTCATCATGGATTTGAGTTTTATAAAAGAATGTCAGGAAGTTCCTCCTGTATGAGATTAATGGTTTGGTATTATATGCACCGGTGCATGAAGTCTCCCCTGCTCCCAAAGCCCGTGTCTACCAGTGCTGAACATAATCTATGCTCATTTATTAATACAGGTCCCCGAGGCCTTTGGTTTTTTAACATACGCGTCAAACGGTATTTTCTGGCTCACATTTTTCCCAGAGCTGTTGTAAATAACGCAGTATTTACCATGACTCGCAAACCAAATGCTCATCTGCTCAATTGTAGAAAAGCAAGCATCCATATAAGTTATAAGACAATGACTGTAATCTTGCATTGGATAAGAAATTTCTCCTTGGATTTGCTTTATTTTGCATTTAAGTGTCATTCTACCTTACTGGTGTGTTTTTAGAATTGTAGCTGCATTTTTGCATCGGTACCTTCATGGACGATGGTTCCCATCATCAAAGCATCCCTGTAACTTAATCTTTTCTTTCCGTCTGACCAGGTCAAAGTGATTGGAACAAGAATGCTGGCGCCAGGTGCCCAGGGGCAGGATGGCATTGTGTTGGCAGAGAGCTGCGGTTGTTAGATGGTTCCTCTTGATGCTCCTCTGGCATTGGGCACCTCTGGGCCCACTGAGCTGGTTCCTGGCTCTGGCTGAGCGTCTGGACCAGAAAACATCACCCTTCTCTTCTATCTCCGGTCGGACCAGCGGCCAGCTGGATTGGCTCCTGTCTGATAAAGGGCCCTTCCATCGCTGTCCAGAATACACGGAGTTTAAAGAACGGTTCCAGCAAGGCTTCTCTACGCGCTATAAAATCTACAGGTTAGTACAGTGAAGATGGAATCATTAACGTGAATGCTTGATGTGCATTAGGCTCAACTAGCTTTTGATATAACAGCAACAAATTATGTATTAAGTCGTATACATAGAGTAGCAGAATAAATAATGCTCCCAAATTGGATGACCGGAAAAATGTATTTCATTATTATGCTGTAAAATGTTTTAAATGTCTTATTGGAGGCTAAATTTTAAAATGATCCAAATCAATGGTTCATCCATCTCAATCCATCATTTATTCTCCCTCAAACATGAAGTACCAAACGTCTGTAGGTGCCTTATTTTATGTAAGGGGTTCAATGCTGGGCAACATTTCAGTCAATAATTGCAAAACAAATTATCACATAATTATTATCTGGCCTCAGAGTAAAACGAACAATTTGAATGGGTCAATTTTCTGGTATTGTATGTGCTTTTTTTGTCATTTGGCAGCTTGTCAGCTCCCGTCCCAATTTAATTACTAAAGTCAATTACATTTCAGTTAGGTGTTTAGCATTTTTGAATTATGCCAATATGTTAATATGCTAAAATTTACGTTTTGTGCTCCAATGAAGAAAAGTCTCTTGGAACAATTTGAGCAAATAAAAAGCTTTTTTTTGTGAACTACTGTTAACAAACAAACAAACAAACAAGTTTGATGATGTGTGAACTTTGTAAACAGCAGGCACTTGAATTGTGCGGAAATCTGTTGAGCTTCCTGCCTGAGGAAGATCCGGTGGTAGATAAACTGACCTTCCATCGGTCATGTGACAGATCAAGGAAAGTTCAGAGAGAAGTTCCAACAGCAAACATAGCAGGAGATAAGGAAAAAATATTGACATCTCAGTTGTGTCGAGGCTCGGATCTATTTAGTCTGATGCAGCCAATGGTGTTTGTAGCAGATGGCATCAGTGGTGAATCGTCGCCTTGGAATTATAAGGTTCTGATTGTATCTGAATCTGAACGCTTTTGAGATTCTGTTTTTGCTTCCATTTGACTTAATAGATGTTTATCATCTTCGTTTTCTAGAAAAGTCCCAAAATGTACATAATGCAAAGAAAATACATCACGTAATGTAAATAAGTTGTCAAATAATAATGATATGTGAATAACTCACTTTTGACAGACATGTTGATTTTTTTTACTGATTTAGATTATACCTTGAAAATGTATGAGTGTAAATGTATAGAATGGTGGGAAAAAATGTTTAAGCCGTTTACCTATATCCTTCGCTGTTTATCTTTAGGAAATATTAGTTTACATTTCTTCTGCCATTACTCGTAATAATCCAGTGAGATCTATTGTAAACCCAAGGAATCTTCAAACACTCAGTGCTCCATCTGGTTTCACCATTATCAAGTCCATCTATTACTACACAAAAAAAGAGAAAAAACTGAGACTATATTCTATAAAGTGGGGATGTCATAAATCAATTTCATTTATCAATTAAAGAAATGTATCTTAACTAAATCAAATCGATATTTGTTGTAAGCAGCCGGTTTTTTATATCTTTCTCGATTATAGTGAGACCAGATCTCCATGTGGAGCATATTGACACAGTACAGCAAAAATACAAATACAATAAAAATATATAAAACCAACTAAATAAAAACTAGCTTTAAACCATTTTATTGGTTAAAATACGAAAGTGCCTAGGATTTATGCACAGCTCTGTACATTTTGAAGATATAATTTGCCTCTTTTTATATTGTCATCTCTGCGTGAAACATAAAATTACTAGGTACTTTACATAGTGTAATTACCTTTGCATGGGTTGAACTCTGTAACAGTCATTTTAAAAACCATTCTATGTTCAAAACGGTCTCCGTACCCTGATTTGCAATATTTAAATGTTATGGACTTCAGATTTAACTATGTCTTCATTTGCTGGGATTCTACACCACGACCTTGGCGTTACTATAGTACCATGTTCTACCAATCGAGCTACAGCAGAGCTCATCATTAATCTGATAAAAAGTGCACATCAGTAGCAACACGCCGGTAATTATTCCGTTGACCACTTCTAATTACAGAAGCAATACATGCAGCTCTCTCATCATTAATTCAGTACAGTGTGTTTTAACAATCGATAGTCGTTGACACTTGCACAGCAGGAGGGAAATATGTGGCTGGTGCATTACTGCGACTGACCTCGAATTTGTCAGAGGAATGTGCCTGTTTGCCAGCTTCCTTTCCCCCCTGCCATTTCATAGCCGACTCCGTCCAGCTCTTCCCGCTCACCAAATTCAGAACTCAGCACGAGTACGGCAGTTGGGCAGAGAAAGGCCAGCAGAACGGTGATGGACTCAGGGTGAGGGAGACGGGCTTCTGCCAGCACGGTTTGAAAGGTTGTCTTGCAGGCCAAAGTGTCTGCGTGGGTGCATTCCAGCAGGGTTATTGTATGCCTGCGTAGGTGTGTTTCTGTGCATGCGCCGCATAGTTCAGGTGCATTGTGTAAACAAGATCACTGGCCTCACACAGAAAAGATGGGACTTCAGCTGGGCCCTTTGATATGAAAACGGATTGTGTTCTTAAGGGCTTTCTGGAGGAAAAACTGGGTCTTTGCGGTGAGAATGGTTATGCGAGAACCCCAGCAGACATTTACTTAGGGACTGTACCTTTTACTGCTTCCATGGCCACAAGTCCTCTCTGGGGGGTTTCATTGTACCAAAGGATCCCCAGCAGAGAGAATGATATGGTCTTTAGTCATACTGCCAGCTCCGGTGGGGATTTATGCGGTGAATGGAGAGATATTCTTTTTCTTTGTTCTGAAGGTACGCTCTAGTTGACATTTAGATTTAGAAATTTGTTATATTTTTGTGAATAAAAAAGAACTACTGCAGTAGCTTTGCGACTAACATTTGCCCGCCAAGAAGGTACACTTGATGCTGACGTCTCATCTCGGTGTGTTTGTTATACATAAGAGAAGAATACATCTCTATTATTGAACTAGACTACTACCAATGCAAACATATTTACCTTCGTAGCAAGGCAGAACAGTGACGCACTTCCCTTCCCATGTGGAACCTTTGTCTTATTTATTACCTCCCATTTGTGCTATTATCTGTAGACCATCACTGCATCGGTGCGTTGAGGTAAAAGCAACAACGACCAACGGGAGCCTTTCCATGGGAATACTGTAACCTAGTAACAGGTTCCCAAAAGCAATATAAAAAAACCCCAAGACATTTGTATGCTATAAACGATTGACATTGAATGTCGTTTGGTGTTTGGAAACTAGGAAATCGTCTGGCACAAAGGAACGCGAGTTCTGATGAATGCAGCAGAATTTTCATACAGGTGGTGCTGGTCAACAATTTAGAAATAATAAAGCAAAAGGCGGGAAACCTTGGAGATTATAATGGGGAAATATGTGGGACAGCATTTCGAAAAGCGACGCTTTTGTGTTCTTCGGGCTTGATGCAATTTGCCACTTCAATCACTCGCCAAAGAGATACTTTAGATGCATTTGACAAACATTGTGAGAGTTTCCATAGATCAGAGTCAAATCTGAATCTCCGTATTGACGTACGCCAGAGTTGAGTTTTCGCTGAGCGGCTTTTTCATTTTTCCATTGTGCAGGTTTGGTTTTTGCTGAAAGCATGATTGTGTCGTTTCTTATTTGCTTAACTTTGGGGACTAATCCTTCTTTAAAAATCTATAGTTAAAGCTGCTTTCCTGATACAATGCATCGCCTGATGGGAGAGGTTTCTAAGCTTATTTTCTAGATGATGCCCTCAAACAGCAGCGTGTGCCAATATTTTTGTCCTGCAAACAGGCCTTTGAAGTGTCGCATGATGCAGTTGAATAAAAGTGAGATGACAGATCGAGACATTTAGACAGATTGTGACATTTGGAGGCTTTGAGTAAATATATGAACCAACTGTTCAGATCGATTCAACAACCATCTGTTGAAAACGTGGCGTCTTTTCTTTTTATGTTTATTTTCAGTTCTCCGAGACTTTGAGCTTTGGGGATGTTAGAGTAAAGCCCCTTTGCAGCTTTACTTTTGTGTTTTACTGTACCATCACGTGGAAATGTACTTGTGGATTAGGCAGACACTTTTATTCAAAACAACTTAAAGTGCATTCAGTGTATAATTCTTTGGGGGCGCTATTGGACTAAAACGTAATATAACAAACATATGTCTTCTGAGGTATATAGAGACCTTCCAAAATGAAGTGTCAGATTTTATTACCTTAGAATAAGCTATCTCTATCTACATACACCGCGGTTCCCCTTTCAAGGAAAGTCGTTTCTACAGTAGCCCTAAAAGGACAAACTGCTCTAAAGAGTGCGTTTCTTAAATAAGTAAAATCTCTACCAGCAATGAAGCTAAAACCTGATAACATCTTAGTTCTTTGTCAGCCACCATAGTGCTTCAAAAGGAAGAAGGAGGGGTAGAGTGAGCCATTGGTTGCAATTTGGAACCTCACCACTAGATGCCACTAAATTTCATACACTGGACCTTTAAGTCATATTTATACCAGCAAATCCATTTCCTCGGCATTGCTAGTGTTACGCTCCGACTGATTTTTTCACAGTAAACTAAAAGACAACCGAAAAAATGTGCAGTGTAATTTAGGAAAGGAAGTGCACATTCACAAAATTTCACTCTTCACCGAAAGCCTTACTTTCAGCTGGTGAGAAGAGAGGCAATCTATCATACTTACAGTACTTTAGTTGACAAGAATCTCCTATTTACTTCAAAGACAAAAGTCCAGACACACTGGGAACAAATATTTTTCAGACCCACAAAAGCCTGAAAGTCTGTCACTCCAATCAAATCCACGTCTGTTCTGATCTGATTTCATATGGAGGTAAAGTATGACAGCCCTCACAGTGGGAACATAATGTCTCTGGAACGGATGCTGAGCCACTCCACAGAAAGAAGATCATATTTCTTCAACCCTCAAGCCATTTCCAAACAATAAGAGCAACATTCATCACTGCCTATCATCTAGCAGTCGAATAATCTTTCATATTTGCTCATGATATACATTACTGTATGTAGTTAAATAAGATCCTTCTTGATCTTTCATCACTTGTCGTTAAGGGAATTTGTGCTTGCTATTAAAATTTCTTATTGAGGACCCGAGGGCACCAAACTACTAATCAAATTACAGCATTAAGGCTTCCAGTTGGTAAATAAGATTTAAGTTAATTTCAAAGTTACATCAGCATCTTCAGTTTAACTTGAATGTAATAAAACTGTTGCTAAACACTCCTTTATCCTATTTAGAGCATTGTTTAATTTACCAAACTGAGGAACACTAAAGCAATACTTCTATTGGCCACTTGACAAGGGATATATCATTTCTATCGAAGAACTCTTAGAGGAAATGTTTAATTTGGACTTAAATTAGTGAGAACGTGTTGCGCCTGTTATTGTGCCGAGCGCAAACACAGCAGCAGAATGCAACGCCAGCACCGCTTTGCAGGGGAAAACATAAGCGACTCTAATTTCCATCCTGATTCCCCCCTCTTTCGTTTACCAAACTCCGCATAACACCAACTTTCATCCGCATGGAATTCTTAAGCACTAACAATAATGACTTTTCTTTTTTTCGTCCACCTGCAGGGAGAGGACAAACCGTTCATTACGTGTGTCCTTTGAAAGCATGTGTCTCGTTTAATAAGCAAAAAGTTTGAGGGGCGAAGACTTATTTTAATAGCGTTATATAAAGCGCACCTGCCATCCTCAGCCTGATTGGCAAGCTCATAGAAACAGACCAGAAGACCCCGTTTCAATCCAGCAGAGCGGAGTGTTGCAGATCAGCACTTCTCTCTCCGGGTTGCACAGATGTGCAGTTTAAAACTCAGAAGAGCAATACACAAACCAGACTTAAACTGCACTTGGATGACAGGTAGAATAGAAACAAATAAAAAGAAAAAAATATATAGCCGGTATGATGCTGAGACATCCAGGTGTCTCGTGGTAAGGGAGTGTTAAAAAGAAGAGCATTGTCCCACTCCCCAACAGAGTTCCAGGTGCTATCAGCTGGTGCTAAAGGCCCATAATTAAGATCATCTATCATCATTAGCTTATGGTCGGACAGCCACTGCTTTTCTTAATTAACTTTTAGAGATCTCCACGAACCGTTTTAAGCCCAATAGACGATCCCTTTGGGTGGTATGTTCAACAAAGGTCTGTGCTACAGTGTGTACATAACCTCTGGAAAACATGTATTGGGATTCTCATTCGTTATATGAAATGTTTGTACAGTAGATACCGCAAAACGTGCAAGGGTTTCTCTATTGTTTACTGTTAGAATATAAAACATATCATATTTTTTTTATATGAAATATAAAACAGTTTTAGCCAAACGTAAATGTTGGGTTTACCAATTGCATCATGTAGACTCTCCTGTGAGTCGGACATGAATCCTGTTCAAACTGCATTAAAATTAGAGGCATCAATATTCAGCATTTAATTCCAATGCATATTTATGCGTGGTTAGCTTTGTTTCCTGCTGATATCAGCAATTTCTCTCACGCCATATGAATGCACAAACACACACGCACACTTTCTATATTCCACGAGAGACTAACAATGTAATTCCGAATCAAAATGGGCTTCAAAATTCACTCAATACGCAAGTTTAAGATGAGCTTTAACTCTGCTTGTTTTGTCTCGCAGGGAGTTTAGTCACTGGAAAGTGAACAGCTTGGTCACAGAGAAGAGAGACTTCTTCAAAGCTGCACTGCCTTTGGCGCCGGAATTTTTACGCAACCTTAGGCTCCTGGGGAGACGGCCGAGCCTACAGCAGATCCACGAAAACCTGATCAAGAAATATGGCACGCATTTCTTGGTATCTGCCACACTGGGAGGTAAGCAAATATTGTGTGGTTTCTTCTGGATAATATAGTCTATTGGACTAATATACTGAACTATTTACACCTTTGAAGGGTATAACGCATTACAGAACCCAATAAAATACATGTAGAGTGGCATTTATCGTGTTTGAATCTATTAAATATTCCCTCTATAGGTGTAAACAGTTAAAGTGATAGTTGACCCAAACATTTTAATTCTGTCATCATTGACTCACCCTCATGTCAGTTCAAGCCTGTTTGACTTTCTTTCTTCTGAAGAACAAAAAAAAAAGAGATATTTTGAAGAATGTTGGTAACCAGAAAATGTCAGGACCCTTGATTTGCACTGGCTTTGTGTCTATACAATAGTAGCGAATGGGTTTGACCATTCTTCAGTTACCAACATTCTTCAAAATATCTCCTTTTGTGTTCTGCAGAAGAAAGGTTTGAAACGACAAGAGGGTGAGAAAATGATGACAGTATTTTTGGGTGAACTACCCCTTTAAGTTTTCGACTAGAATGTATGATGAAAATGCCATTTTACAATTTATTGACACTTGAGCGATTAAAAATTAAATCCTTATTTTTTAAGAATGATCTGATCATAGGACTTTCATGGCAAGAAAAAGTCAAAACGTGTTTCATGATCTAAAAATATAATAATAAAATCATCTAGATAATCAAAATTAAAAGCCGATTATCAGAATGTCAGGTGTTATTTTAAGTACGACACATGCAATTGCATCGTGCAGCTTTATTGACCAAATTGCTGTTTTCAGACATCCATGGGACCACTTAACCCATCAGTAATTCTCTCTTCTCCCGCCGGACCTCAATAAAAAGTAGAGCAGCTTGTCCCAGCGGCGCTTTCAAACCTTTCATGGTGTCTTTTAACAGCAATATGTTACAGTGCATCTCTACGATATCGACACTAATTATGGTGTCGCTTATCAGTGGATGCATTCAGTGAGGCTGCACAACTCCAGCGACAGGGGAGACGAATGAAGCTCTAAAGCTACGGTGAGCGCTGGTAATTAACGACTCAAAGCAAAGGAAATAGAGGGACAATTTTATTGCTTGAATACTAATAAGACTCAAACTAATATCAACTCATGTGTACAGATGACACATTTCAGCCCAGCAGATTTTTCTTATACATTATTTCAGGCTCAGCCTCATATCAAATTGGTAATTACTGTACACTCAGAAAAAATGTGGTGTGTCGTGTGTGTAACTCTTTTTCCAGCACATCTATTTCGCTTCGCTAACTTCACTACTGCTACCGAAACCGTGAAAATCTCCACCACAGTTTATTTTAAATGACCGTATGAATCTCACACAATGGTATGCTCAGATAACCGCCTGATGGCCCAGTAGAACTTGCTGTCACTTTGCCAACCCTTGTTTTTAGAAAGTGAATGCTACGTGCGCTACCGTTCAAACGCTACTTGACTGGAATGTGTTCAATGATGTTAAAAAACTTTTGATCTGGAGGTATGCCTACAGAAAAATAATGAATGACTTGAACCAAATAATGAATAAAAAGCTGCCAGAGAGCCAAGAACAGATGGGAACAACTTCAAGACCTCAAGAAACTGCTTGACAACATAATTGCCAGTTACATTTGTGTATTTTTAATAGTTCTGAAAGGTTTACGATTCTTCTAAAATATCAAGAACAATATAAAGCATTAAAAGAGTAAATGAGCCAAACTTTTGAGCAGTATGGTAGTTGTTTCGCTGTCGTGTCTCATGGTTCGTGCATCTGTCTTTAGGGGAGGAGTCGCTCACAATCTTCCTGGACAAACAGAAGCTGAGTAAAAAGTCGGATGGCAGTGGCAACAGCTCTGTGGTCTCCCTGGAAATCCTGCACCAGTTGGCAGCGTCGTACTTCACGGACAGAGAGAGCACCCTGCGGCGACTACACCACCTGCAGATCGCCACATCTGCCATTAAGGTAACAGACGAAACCAAAGACTGTAGATGTTAACAACATACTGCAGAGATATTAATACATTATGAATGGGGGGAAAGTAAAAAGAGTAATGTCAACAGATGAGAATCAACGTGGGGCGGGGCTCTGTAGTGATGTGAACAGCTTACCCTCCTTTGCGCAATTGTTGAAAAATGCTCAACTTTGGGCAGAACTCTGCGCTGTAGCGGGCGTTTTCAGCAGAGGTCCTGCTGTTTTCAGTCACGTAAATGCGCCTCTATATTATCTAAAAATATTATCGATATCGTGTTATTGCAATAGCAAAATTGTCTCGATATTATCATGTTCACATGACTGCATGAAATGATAGGTGTTCCGGGCCTTACGTAGAGAATATAAGAATTTTATTTTTCAGATGTTACCTTTGTCTGGTGCAATTATTTTATTTTATAAAAGGGATTTGACCCATCTCATACTTTAACTCGTACATCTAAGCAACAGTTATGATCAGAGAATGAAGAAAAGAGGATGCTCATGGCACATTTTCAAGTCATCATTCATCATCATAAATATTGAAATGCATACTGTACCGTGGTCGTTATACCAAGGTGGTATCGTACAGTGAGATTTTGATATTGTTACATCCTTACATCCTGCCAATATAACACAAATGCAAGTAGATGGGTAAATGACAAGTATTGTGAACAGGCCTAGTTCTAGCATGTACCTTAGCATTAAAACAGACTAAAACATGCAAATAGCATAACTTCCGACCGCTAATGGGAGTGGAATTGTCTGTGGATGATTTACTAACAAGACGCACTTTAAAAAACACAGGCGCAGAGTTTAAGACTTTGGACGTTGAATAAAGCCACAAATACCAGTTTAATGACGAACGCCAACCAGTGGAGGCTGGCCTGACCACAGTTAGTAAATCACGTTGTGAGATTCATTTAAATAATCTCTGCCCATAAAGTTTATGACTGAAGTAGAAACTTTACAAAAACAGCTGTGTCCACTCCTTTTCAGTGCTAATTCTCACATTTAAAATTTTCTATTTAAAATCCGGCCCTTGAACACATAACCCATGATATTACTTTAATCGTGAGTAGCTAAATATGACTTAATATGTATTTTATATACAGGAATTCAAATGTATCATTAATACCCCAATATTAAACTCTCATACGCATCACATGACCAATTTTCGGTGTTTATTTTACTACGTACCAAATGCTAACTTTACATTTATTTATTTTAAATTTAAGACGGAATGCTTATGCATCGTAATGCATTATGAAGAAATATCGTCCGATTGTAAAAATGTATCAGCCAATGCTATAATTAATAATTTAATAATAAAAAATCTTAAATCAGCCACTCCGTTTATTACTAGTTTTTTTATCAAGCATTTTTATCAATGCATTTTTATTGTGATCTTAGCATGAGATTTTTAAGATATCGGTCTTCCCCACATTCAGGTAGATAAGAAATTTTTTAATAGCCGTCTTAAAGTGATTTGGACGACACTGCTTCCTCCCGTTTAATGTAATATTCATATATATATTCTATTTATATTATTCAGGTTAAACAGGCTAATTTTAAACTAATCTTTAAACATTACATCACTATTCGAGTTAACATTTCTTTTCGACATATTTGATCCAACATGTTTGATATTTAATTGTGTGTGTTATTTGCTGGTGTTAATTGCTAATCCGTGTAGCTCATAATCATCTTGCTGTACGTATTTGTACTGTTACGGACCATGCTGTATGTTTGTTGCCATGGTAATTCTTCCGCAATTAAGGCCCATACTTTCGCACTTTAAACAGCTTCGCCATTTCCATGTTGTGTCAAGTGCCCCTCATAACTCGCTGGCAGCTGTTGAGTGGGTGTAGATTTGTCGGTGACTGCAACATCATGATTCCCTCAGAGTGAGCTTTACACGAAATTCTGCAGCTAAAAGGTGAGCCGAGACGGATATTATTGACTTTCAATCAAGATCCGGGGACCCCTGCTTGCATACACAAGCTCGGTTCCATATAAGCCATAACTTTCTTATAGCATATTTTCCACCGGCAAAGATGATGACAAAATGAGCTTTTGTTAATTAGTTTATGAGGATGTTTTTGCTCGGCATTAGACTTCTAATTGAATAAACATATTTTACCCACAATCGATCTACGAGTGCGTGCCAAGGCTACAAAAGCTGATAATGCAATATTTCTGATGCTTTCCTCTGCAATTTAAACCCACGATAATCTGTTGTCGGTTTCCCTAGCGCAGGCGGATCGGTTAAAATGAAGTACCGAATTTTCATGCTCTGTCAAACACCATCAAAGGCAAACTTTCAATACTGCCCTTTCTTTTTCGCAAAGCAGTATTTTAAACACAGCGTGGTTTGTAATGAAAGCAGGAGAATTTTACGCAGGTGAAAAACAGAAGAAAATGGCTGCAGCATGCTTTTCATTAGCCCGAGCGTTCCCTACGCAACATTCAATTGGAACAGAGATCCTTTATGTTCCCAAGAACAAGAGTCCAATGCATGCAACACACGAATGCATTCGAAAATATATTAATCAAGTTATACAATTGCTTAAACTGACAAAGTGTTTTCTTGTGCATGAGACAAGTGTCCATGGCAACAGTGGAGGCCACTACGGGACAGATCTCGTCAAATCATATAGGCAACATTTTCATGCCGTCCAAAGCTTAAGTGAATCACTTTGGGAAGCCGCCTTTTTTGCCAGGTGTTTCAGACTGGGGAGAGCTAATGAGACGTTACGGGGCTAGCGGGCCCCCCTTTGACTGCTCTCTTCCTATACGCTATGTGCAAATCAGACTGATGAATTGGGCTCCAAAGCAGAAGTGGGTTATAGTGGCCTCATCAATAACACCATATAGGATGATCAATTACCCTCCACTCAGAAATGGAGTGCAAAAAGCACAGTAGGCAGGAATATGCTTCTGGGGACAACACTTTGCCTCTGTGTAATCAAAGACCACTTACCGTAAGCCCAAAAATAACTTGAGATCTCAAGGCAGGTTTTATGGCGATCAGAACTTTGCAGGAACAAACAATCCTGAGATTGTTGAACTTCAATGTTGAAATAGTACTTTGTTTCAGCGATAAGATTTGCACACCTTAGATATGTAAAATCACTGCGTGTACGTATCGTTTACCGTTTAGCTCTGATCTACAGCGGGACATGAAGGACTCTCTCGTTCTGTAATGTAACCATTTGTCATAATGACATACTATTAACAGTCACCTCCGTGTAGGACACGCATCTCAGAGTTAGCTCTGTCTAGGAACATGAGAAAAATTGTTCAGACTGTGTTAAAAGTCTACCGGTACATGACATTAAAGGTGACACCTCTTTAAACATGTGAAGGACGTTTCACGTGAAGGTTTTCGAAGGGTACTGGCCATGAAAGTGAATTATGCCACTGCAGCATTATACAAAATTGACGCATTAAAAACGGATTTCTATTGCGTTACATTAGATTGTTTAAACTATAGTATTATTATTTTATGAGTATAATGATCATTTAATACATTAACATTCATACATTTGGTAGATGCTTTTATCCAAAGCGACTTAAAATATTATAAATTGTGTCTGACTATGGGCAATCCCTGGTATCAAACCCATAACCTTGGCGTTGCTATCATGAAAGTACCATGCTACAACCACTAGCCACAGAAAATATACATTTCTGTATTAGAGTAGCATTAGCGCAAGGGGGGCGACTTTTGGACAGTGCAACTGGTACGACCGCACCAGGCCAAGCCCTCTAGGGGACATGAAAAAATTGTTAGAATAATAGTTAAAATACAGTATCATATGATAAAAGTACCACAGTATTTCTTAGTAAGGTTAAAACTTCCCAGTAGCACAAGGGGGGCCGACTTTTGGGCAGTGAAACTGGTGCGACCGCACCTGGCCCCGCACTCTTTGGGGCCCCGCGGCAAGGGTAAATAATAATTTGAAAAATTTGAGTGTTTTAGTTGTTTTTGACATTAACATTTACATTTAGTCATTTGGCAGACGCTTTTTATCCAAAGCGACTTACAGTGCACTTATTACAGGGACAATCCCCCTGGAGCAACATGGAGTAAAGTGTCTTGCTCAAGGACACACTGGTGGTGGCTGCTGGGATCGAACCAGCAACCTTCTGATTACCAGTTCAGTGGTTTAACCCACTAGACCACCATCTCTATAGCATGAGTGTATTCTAAATAATTATCTGAGCTAGAACATCATACTGTTTTTCACTTGTTTGATCCTGCTTTGCAGACCGGAGTAGAATGAGTGCCGACTGTGTGGAAAGAGGGAGCTACATACGTGTCTAGTCCTTCACAGAAACGAGTGAGAGTATGCGTGTACTAAAACTGCTGAACTAAAAACGGCCATTTTGTTCTCTGCAGCCTTAGCTAGTAAAACTAACCTGCATCATTACAAACATGTATTGTTGTTTGTTAAAATGGCAATGCTTGCGCATTAGCGTCGAACGCACTTCTCCTGCGAAAAGTATTCGCATGGCTTATAGCTCTGTACAATCATCACAGTAATAGCAGCTATACGTTGTGTTTTTTATGGGCAAAACCTCTTAAATAAGTTCATTTTGCTGATATGTCATATTTATTTGTGTTCTGTTTCATGCAGGTTATTTGTTATCCTTTGTGTTCTGAAAGATGATGATTCATTTAGGAGAGATCGAGATCGTTTTCCCTCACACAAATGCAATGTAGCTTAATGTATACTATTGACTTTGCACATTGAAATTCTATTTGCGTTTTGAACAATGAAACATACGTAGAACATACACATATAACCATAGACAAGATTAAATATGAAGACCAAAAAAGCTCCAGCCAGGTGACGTTGGGGCCCGTGTCCCATACTTGGGACGGCCCTGAGCGCGTGTATTTCACGGGGAGAACTCACAACCCCGCATGTTTGTGTCGAGCCGCTCGACTCGAGAGCCGCCGCTGGTCAAGCTGACAGACAGTTCCGCATAACCATCAGCTGTCAGATACAATGAAGCTCTGAACCTGCACTTAAAGTCCTGTCAGATGTCATGAACTCCTAAACAACTGAATTTCACAACACATATGCGGCCTTTAGACACCTCTGCTTTACGCAGCAGAGACCGAGGCAGTTTCTAGATAAACGAGTCATTCGAATGCATTCCTTCAGCCTCTGTATTGACAGGGTATGAGCTGCACTCTGTGGTCTGGGGAAGTTTTTTGGGCCCTTGTATGATGTGAGATGTTAGTGGAATGGAGATGATAGATCCCCAGCCGTTCCGTTATCATTGTTATGCCCTTAAGAAAGCATGTTAGGGAAACATTTCCAGTAAGTATGAGACATAATATGACACACTTGGAGGATGCTAGGGGGAAAATGTCCATTATCTGGTTAGTTTGGCAGGTAAGATGGCGTTTGGTAAATAAATGTCTTGGATATTGTCAATATTAAGTGCCGCTGACAAACAATATACTGTACACAATTGGGGAGGAAAACAGCAGGGTGACAGGAAAGTAATAAACAGAGATCTTATGTGGCTTAGCATGGAATTGCTAGATTTATTTGTTTATCTTCCTCTATATTGTTCCTAGCTGTTTCACAGCGAATAAAATATCAAGCTATGTACTATTTATATCTGTGTATACTTCTGTAGTGGTTCAATAAAAATGCACAATAAAAGTATTTTTTTTTCACCATACAATTTGGGTGAACAGTAGAATTATGGACAGATGTTTCATGAAGCTTTGAATGGTTTCCAAAGAGCATCGTATGTGCAAAAAAAACGTTAAATGGCACCATGTTATATCATCATCACTTACCTTTGATTTAAAATGTTCAACGTCCGCATCTCAGCTTCTCTCATCAGTTTTAAATGAATAAAAAGGCATTTTCCATCAAAGATTTCCGACTTTCGGACGCCGCCGTACATGAAAAATGCCTGAAATGACGGGACAGATTTTTGCAACGCAGGGAGCTGTTTATTTTTCCAGACGTGCTTACCACAGATCGTCAAGGAATTATTTTCTTCTGCAAAAAGCGTCTTTTTATGAAGACAGTAATAGGGATCAGTGTCATGTTTTATGTGTGAAGTACAGTAAACAGCCTGAAGTCTTACTGCAGCTCTATTGTCCGATCACAGTAAGAAATCACACATGACAACTAATCAAATGTAATGCTACAGTGGGATGGGGTGCATGAGGGCATGTGTTATTTTACACTTTTAAGGGAAGATAAAAGGATAATATAAATAATAATGATACATCGTGAATGTGTTTGCACACATGTTCGCACACCGAAACTGTGTAATCATGACCAAGAAGACTTGATATTATCTGAATTTCAACTGCTGATCTATGGAAGATTAATGCACGGTAGATCAAACAACGCTGTGGATCTATTTAAAGTCATGTGGTGATAAATTGTGACAGGTAAGCGATAAGCTGTTATGTTAAGAAGAAGAACTTGCCATCATTAATCAATAGCAAAAGTTGCTTTAAACATGTTCTTTTAAACTCCGTTTGGACATGTTTAAACAGCTTGAAAACATCAGAAATAATGCAGATCAAGAAAAACATGGTAAGCATCCAAGAACAATGTGTCTAAGCATAGCCCTCCATTCAAGAAATAACTTTGTATGAAAAGCCATACCAATAGAATAGCTAATGATTGTGGCGTTATGAGAACTTGGTCCCAAATCCTTTGGATTTTTGTGTTGGATAAGCACGATTAAAATAGCTCTGTAAAATCGTACATTTTGTTACATTTTTATCAAAGCAGAGGCGGCACCAGCCTTCAAAAACCGGCAGTGCAAAATTGAATACAGATCAAAGTTATTTGTGCCAGCGAGGCATAATACACCTCTATTTGCAAGATATTTGCGGCATAACAGATCATTTTGAAAGCTTTAAACATGACAGGTTTATTGTGTCATAAGTTTTAAAATGATTAAAGGCGCACTCCTGAAAACATGATATGAAATCCATACCCAAGGTAGAATGCAACATAAAATAGTCAAATGGGATTGAGAGGTGTTTTCTTCCATTTTAAATATGCAATACATTCTGTAGAGTTTTAGGGAAAGCTTGGAGTTTGTAGATCAAGTGAATCTGTGCGTCTATCAACATCTTCAGTAAATATGAAAACCTGTTAAATAACTTTCAGGGATAAATTTCAGAAACATTGGTCAGAGAAAACCTTTTTCGTTTATAGTGGTTTATAATAAGTTACCTTTGGTTTTGTGAAGAGCATGAAAATGTATGTTAATACGTAACGAGAACAGCAAGCATGTGGCCTTTTCACATTGTTCGTATCTCAAACGTGTTCTGTTGTTGATCTGTTAGGCTAACATAAGTGTTTCTTTTAAACAGGCTCTTTTCAAAGAATCGATTGAAACAAACTGTTGAACAAGGTGTTAAAGCGATTACCAAGTTGAATTGAAGATTCGATCTCTAAATCAAATCCAATATAAGTCAGTCACGTTCAAGTTTAAATTATTCAGATACTTTTCATGGAGGATTGGCACATCAATAATAAAAGAAATCATCGCTGTCCCTCCGAAGGCTCAGATGTCTAAATTCACCGTTTTTCAGGTAATGTTAAAGAACACCGCACTTTTAAAATGATTAAATATTGTGTTGCCAAAGTTGACAAGCACTTTTTAATACGTTTTATCGGTCCGGTATTTGTAAAAACCAGTGACAATCATAAAGGGGGACTAATAATAATGATTTATGGCAACAAAATAAAAATCACGAAATATGGAGAAGGACAGCAGCGAAATTGAATCATAAAAATCTAATGTAATTTTAGAATGCAGTAAATAATGTTATATTATCACATTATACAAAGATTTATCCATTTTATCAGAACCATTCCTCCTTTATAAATCATTGATTTATATTTACAAGTGGGCAGTTTGATGTACCAATGATTATTGATCACTTATCATCAAGAGACACTAATAGGCAAGGTACCTATTAAAGGGACAGTTCACCCAAAAATGAAAATTCGGTCATCATTTACTCACCAACAGATTGTTCCAAGCCTGTATACATGTCTTTGTTCTGCTAAACAAGAAGGTATTTGGAAGAACCTAGCAGATCTTGCCCCCCATTTACTGTCGTAGTAGGGGAAGTAAATACTATGGGAGTCAATGGGGGCGAGATCTGCTCGGTTACTGACATTCCTCCAAATATCTTCCTTTGTGTTTAATAGAACAGAGTTTTATGCAGGTTTGGTGAATAAATGGTGACAGAATTTATTGTCGTGAACTTTCCCTTTAAGGCTTTTTATTTTCCCTCAGCCACACAATTCAATCAAAATGTTGCGGAGTTTTAAAAGTCGCTGCTGAAATGTTCTGACACACTACATACAGTCTCCTTAATGTTTTCCTATATTTAAAACTAGATTCATTGCAGATGGCTCGCCGCTCCGCAGATTTGAAATTAATAATGCATTTGGTTCTAATACAAGGGTGTCTACAGAGCTCTGCAAAGTGAGCATTTTCGTGGGGTTGTGACATGCTGAAATGAGCTTTGGTGACATTTAACTGTTGACTCAAGCTTATTGCACTGGCGTGTTGGTTTGTTTAAGACAACAGCATATGCTCTGCACTCCACCGCTTTCTGAAGAGGACCAAACAGGTGCATGATGTTCACGATAATAAGGTATTAAAATATCTCCTTGTTTCCTAGGTAACGGAGACCAGGACGGGGCCTCTCGGATGCAGTAACTACGACAGCCTGGATTCCGTCAGCTCCGTCTTAGTGCACAGCCCGGAAAATAAAATCCATCTGAAAGGTACGACAGTTTCTGTGGTCTACAGAAGAACGACGCTGCAGCCATGCTGCTCTTACTTGTGTCGGTTGTGCTGGAGATGTGCGGCAATGTGATTTTTTTAAAGGGTGCGCAGGTGTGACGGAGGCTGTTTCCAGATCTCAGTTAAACTTGGAAGTGTTAGTGTTTTATTTATAGCTGGTGCATGTAGCAAACATTTCACATGGTTTGAGACCAAAGCTTTAAATAAGTCCAGCGCAAGTAACCTTCCAGATTAATGAACTCCGAGGATGTGTTTTTGAAATGCAGAAAGGTCAAACATAATGACCAGTGTTGGCTTAACCAATGCACGAAAAAAAAGAGCACTAATGTTCTTCAACTGGCAGTGTAGCGAAGCAAATTACTGCAGACACATACTAGTCATTTCATGGTTACCGGTCTGGAATTATTATTCAGGAAATGTGAATTTAGAACTTCAAATGAAAAGCCTATGTGTGGAGTAACATGAAGAGCACATACATAAATTATGGGAGCACACCATTTAAAGTTTTTCTAAATTTACAATTTATAGGAGTTTATGTAAAATGTACTTATTATGCCCTATTTTAACGATCTAAGCGCATGGACAAAAGCGCAAGTGCATTTAGTCCGAATCCAGCTGTGTTCAATCTAAACTAGTTGAAAAGAGGGTATGCATTGACGTAACTTTCCCACATCAACACGCTGGGAAACGCCCCCTTGAGTGCTAGGACACGCCTCCTTTAGTGGTGAAACACACAGCAAAATGCCTGCTTTCAAAAATAGAAGCTAGGAAACCGGGACTAAAACACACAATTATTTGCTGAAATTAAAATCAGTTGAACTCAACGGTGATCCTTACGATTTACAAAGAAACCAGGTGTACTTGGACACTGATATGTTGCGCTTATTGTGTATTCTGATATTGTAAGCACTAAGCAGCCGTTTTGCTGAGTGTTTAACCACTCATGGGAGCGTGTTTTGGCGTATACACGTGGAAAAGTGACGTCATGTGCATACCTTCTATTATCTTAACCAGTGCAAAAAAATACAATAAAGAGCAACACTTATTCACCGTTTAACATTTTGATTGAAATCGGTATAAAAGAAATCATCCAATTAATGCAGGATGAAACATGTCTTACAAGTACAGTATGTGATTTATGGAATTACTTTATTAAAGATATCCCACAATTTTATTCATGAAAATAAGAAGCTGATGTTCTTGCGCATAAGTCTTAAAAAAAACGTTAAGACCTGTTTAACACATGCTGTTTTACAAAGTGTATCTTAACAGGTTCCAGCATTCATGCTGCATTCACTTTGAGCGGAAAACTGCGCTCTCCATTCCAAGAATGACATGAAAGTCGAGTTCAGAGTATTTTTGCAACGTGTTGCATTCAGAATTTTGCTGAAAGCCCAATGCACTGTAAACTCGTTTATCAACACTTTTGCCTTATAGATCTTTAAAAAGATTAAAAAAAAATAACAGTGCGAGCTATTTGGCTAATGTCTGAAAAACTGTTGGGTTTCACTAATGCAACTTCCTATATTCTTTCTATTCAGTAAGTGAAAAAGGAATCTTTAACTTTTGGTTCCTTGTGGTCATATTTGTTTTAAACATGAAAGTTCAATGTCAAATGACGTCAAACTGATTTCCTGAAAACCGCACCTTTGTGAGTCGAGTAAGAGACCTGATTTTTTTTCTTGCACAGTAACTGATTTCTTTATTTTGAATCGAGACTTTACGCCTTTAAGTAATATCCCTTTACTACAGTATTCAGGTTCCATGTTAATTAATTACCATTTGAGTTTAAATGCAAACATCTACAAATTTTCAAAAGCCCATTCCCAATAACCATTTTATAATGTATGGCCATTAAAAAGAATGCAATGTGGAAATCGCTTTATTTTCAACATAATCTGCTGCCACCATTTTGACACGTTGTCACCTTCTGCACTTAATTTGTAACAAGAAAAGATAAACAGGTGGAAGTGCACAGGCCTCCACGCTTTTAACGCAAGTGAAGGGTTACCCGAGACAGGGATTTAGACTTGCATTCATTTGCTTTCACGCTCTTATGACAGCAGTGTCACCACAAGTCAGGGGTGGTCGGAGCCGGAACGACGACAGAAAGTAACAGTATTGAAAGAGGCAAAGAGGAAGGTTTTAAAACCTCTGGCAGTTGCTAATTATACACGCGGCCTGTGCCGCTTTCCACTGCCTTCTTGACATTGACATTTAAATTGTCAACCCACTTAATTCTGCCATCTCCTGCAGCAAAGCTCTCTACTGCCCGGAATCTTGTAACTACTTTAATGATGTGGCCATAGGGTTCTGCAGCACGGCTTATCTTTTACTGAAAGCCGGAAAGGAAATGTGGGGGGAAATGCAGATGAATTAGAACAGTTTGGTCTGTACTTTTTGGAACATCACTTAAAAAAAATATAGTAACATCCGACATTTATTTTGCAGATCGTTTGTTCGAAACTGAAAATTCAGCTTAAACTAAAAATCGTGTACTCAGCCCGTTTCTGCTGTCAAGAACTTTTGAGAAATTCTGTATGTTCCTGAAGGGATAGTTCACCCAAAAATGAAACTTCGGTCATTACTTCAACACCCTCTTGTCACTTTAAACCTGCACGACTTTCTTCAACAGAATTCAAAAGTAGAATTTTTTGAAGAAAGTTGGCATCCGTACAGCAACCTTCACTATTGTATGGACACAAAACCAATGCGAGTGAATGGGGGCCGGTTGATTCTTAAAAAAATCTTCTTTTGTGTTCTGCGGAAGAAAGAAAGTCATACAGGTTTAAAATGATGAGAGTATGACAACATTTTATTTGGAAATTTATGATTGGAACCTTAACTGGACTAAAAGTTATTTCACCTGTATCAAGATTTGTTCAACTTTGGGCACTTCTTATACCAGAGAATACAAAACAGTTTTATGATGCCACTGCGTCGAACTTTGTTTGCTTTGTTCACCTGTCGAACATATTCTTCGAAAGCTTTGTTTGTATTCAAAGAGTGGAATTCATACCCATCTCAATAAGGACATCAGGTCTTAGATCAAAGAGGGCCGAAATAATCCCCAGTGTAATTCACATTCCTCTCTTTCTCTTTAAAGAGGCTGAGATTGTGGAGGAGGGGGCACAAGAGCAGCTATTTAGCCGTCTCCGGAATGAAAGCCATCCAAGTCAGTCTCTTTTATGCAGTTCCCCACACTGCTCGCTCTGTACCCAGCCGAAGCCAAAGGCTTAGGAGGAAGACTGCATCTAATTACGTCTCTTGTTGTTCTCAATTCGACGAATAAATGCTGAGGATCGCATCATAAATTCTGTACTGGGAAGAGAAATTGAAAGGGCTGAATTTGAAGGAAAAAGACATTGATTCTTTCTTGAAGGATGTCAGACCTGCTAAAGCTGTGAAGAGCGTTTTCTCGGATAATATAATTAGCAGGTGTTCAGCACCCACAGCTGAGCCGTGAAATCTGAATCTTTCACATACGTGGTGCAGTGATGTGTTCAGCACTGAATGCCTTCATTGATAGGCGAGTATGGATCAGAGGCCTCAGGACATTGCATCAATCAAATGATAGAAGGGGTTTGCTCTTTAAAATGTATGTGCATTATTTATAACGTATGTTTATTTACATACATTGCATGTTATTTATGAGCAGCGTCCATGCAACTCTGCTGTGACATGTGTTGCATACATTACATTCTGTTCTTTTTAGAATGAAGTGTTTGTTTTTTAAAGTATCCAAGATAACAAAAATAATATAAGAAATATTGTTATAAAATACACATATTAATATGTGTGTGTATTAGAGCCGTCACAATATCAGATTTTCACTGCATGGTTAATTTTTTATAATATTATAACAATAATTATCAGAAATAAACTATATGTGTTTGTTTGTCAGTCTATATAATATGACAATTTATATTATATTTTATAGTATTTAAATATTTAAGTTTATATTAATTGTACATTAAAAGACTGTTGTTATTGATCCTTTGCGTAGGTCTTCCTGAAGTTAAGTTTGGGCCACATTAATGGTCTATAACCGTTTTGAAAAAATACAAATCGGTTGCTGGATTATTAACAATATGATCAGATTTGTAGTATTAACATGATAATGATAATAGTGTTTGAAACATAAATGACAATACCAATTTATATTGTTTTTATGTCAAAAAATTTTTTTTTAAATACTATTCAAAATATTTGTGGCTATTAAATTTGTCCACCATTGGCAGGTGTTGCAAAATAACGTGTGCCCTGTTTACAATTGTACTATCTTGTAACAGCTTGTACAAATCGCTCAAATAATCAATAACTATGTTCCTGTGCAAATGTCAATTCTCTCATTGCCTGCTATCAAAATATCTAAACAGGCAGCAGAATTCCACAGTAGCTTCATTGATTCCCTGTCTGCAGCGGGCCTGCGGTTCATGACAGGGGTTTACGGCCGAATGACCTTGCCACCGAGATTGTTGGTCTTTATTCATTCCATTAGCCCATTACTGCGCTGACATCGCAGACCTCTGTCCCACATAGAGCTCCCTTCACTGACGCTGCTCTAGCAGTCAGCCTGCCCGTCTCTCTGACCCACTTAACATGCTGTCTGTTTTCAGCCTCCGTCCTGTATCGCGGAGCCAAAGGGGGGCTGTCAAAGAGCGGTAACACGCCTCCACTGCAGGGGCGCTTACTCGGAGGAGGCAGCAAAGACAGAGTTTCCTCAAACACATTTGGATGGAAAATTATCAGCGGAATTAAAAATAAACCGTCTGTATAGCAGTAATTTTCGCAGAGGGCCTAAAGTCTAACATAGTGTGAATGTGAGAGAAAAGAGCAAAATACAGGTAGAGTAAAATCTGTAATTGACCAGTTACTGTGTTAATTGAATGATGCCCGTATATTACGCAAGCATTTGTCAAATGGATTGAAACCCAGAAGAAATGTTTCTTGCTCAGAGGATGCTCTTTCAAAAGAGAAATTGGTTCTCAATTGTGCTACCTTAGTATCTTTTGTCCCAACGTTTCCCACAGCTTGTTTCTATAAAAAACTAAAATAGATACAAATAGGAGGACAGTTGTTGAAAGGCCGCAAATCATGTAAAGCCTGTTTGACTTTCTGTCATCTCCAAAACACAACAGAAGATACTTTGAAGAAGATATTTGATCAAACCACATTGACCCCCATTGACTTCCATTGTATGGACACAAAACCACAGAGACATTTCTCAAAATATCTATCGTGTTCCACAGAAGGAAGAATCATATACAGTTGTTTTAAATTGTGATTTTTTGACCAAACATACTACACTGTGACCCGTAAGGCACATCCTTCTGAGGGCGAGGATGGAAAACCCAGTAGACTGCGTGTTGTATTCCACACAATATCTCATCTAGCCTTTGAATCAAATTTCACTGCGGATGACAGTATGTACCGTGACATTCGACTAAGTTTTCTCTTTCCACACGCAGGTCTACAGGATGTACTTCCCGAGTACCTGCGGAATCGTTTTGTGGAGGCGGCCCTCAGTTATGTGGCGTGTAATTCGGAGGGCGAACTACTGTGTCGCAACAATGACTGCTGGTGCCGCTGCTCTACAAAGTTCCCCGACTGTAACTGCCCCTTCGCGGATATCAAAGCCATGGAGGAGAGCCTCAGAAAGAGCAAAGAGTCCTGGAGCAACCTCAACAATGACTTTATGGAGTCAGGTAGGTTCACCTAATGCCACAGGAGTGTATGGAAACTTTTGCATAGACGGCGTGTCCTGACTGGATTAAAGGGGTGAGGGAGTGCGGGAGGAATGAAAGTGCTTGGGTTTAAAAATGACAGGTGAATCGCATTGGTTTATCGCAGTGGTGACAATTGATGGACATACTGTCAGCATCTGTATTCCCTCCGCGGCTCTTTCTCACAGGGATTCAGGCTTCGCTGCATTGTAAACAGCAGCAGTTTGTAAAAGTACTCGGCGCAGTAGAATTGGAAAGCGATCAGATCTGGCATTTTTCCAGATAGGGTTGAAAACACAGCTTTTCGGGTTAGTAAAATGAGGTAATGACCCACAAAATGTTGAACATTAACCTTTAAGTGGCAGACCAAAATACAGTTTCAAAGCCTTCTTTGTGTAATTTTAGTAAGTAAAAGCGTTTGCACTTCCAGTGTCATTTATTTTACATGATATTATATATAGTAAATATTAAATGTTCTATTCGTTGTTTTCCATTTAAACGTTTGTGTATTGTTAAAAAACTAAAACAGGAAGTTCTTCTGGACTAGCTTTGTATATATTTTGCGAAGTGGTCTATATCGCAATCCTTTTTCAAACATACAATTGCTGGTTACCGTATCTAATTATGTTTATAGCATGGTTGACATCTAACTGACATTTCCAATGAAATCATACCTAAAAACTCAAATTTACGAACTCATTATTATAAGTTTAGCATTGTGAATGTGGATAAGGTAAGAAGATAGTTTTGTCTTTTTCATGTAGGCTACTTGAACAATAACAAAATTGTGTATATTTTTAACCAAAATAGTGTCTTATCAGGTAGTAGATTTAAAAGTTCTCTGTGTAGATTGTAGCGGCATCTAGCGTTGAGATTGCGTATTGAAACCAACGGCTCGCTCCATCGCTCACCCCTCCTTTCAAAGCATTACGGTGTCTGAAACTGGACCAAAATGTCGTCATGTTTTCGCTTCTTGGCTGAAGGAGATATTTTTTTTACTGAATGTGCTCTGTGGAGCAGTTCGTCTGTTGAAGGATACTGTAGAAACACGGCATATGGTGTATGTAGACAGAAATAACTCATTCTAAGGTAATAAAAACACCACGCTTGATTATGTAAGGTCCTCCTTAATCTTACACATTGCACCTTTAAAGGCGGGGTGTCCGATTTCCGAATTACGCTCGTTTAGACAAAATCGGGCCGAGTACCAAAACAACCTTGTAGCCAATCAGCAGTAAGGAGCACAGTCTACAGGATGGACATTAGTCGAGCAGAGCGCTGACGAAAGCGAAAGATGGGGGTAGGGGTGTGTTTGTTTTGGTGATTTGAACATCAAAGACGGCTATAACAGAACACCCTGCCTTTAGGTAAATATAAAGTTAGTTATTGAAAATTTTGTAAAAATTTAAAAAAGCAGGCTGGCTAGCGTGTGATCCTGCATTAGTTTATGGTTGTTAAAGTCTCACGAAACCTCCCCTTTCAGCTACATTCTACCTCACTGTCTTTTTTGAAAAACGCAATTAAAGTGGGTGTGAACGCTGCGAGAAGAGCCGTTAAAAAACGTTGAAGGTTCCGGCATGGAAAACGGGCGCTTCAATCACAAGGCGCTGTCATGAATAATTAGGAGAAATGTCTTCTCATCGGTCAAGAAAACACAGTCTCATGAATAATAATGAGACACCGACCATAAGTCGCCACTTCACACCCTTTGACGTTGGCCAGATGAGGATTTTAAACCCGGATGGCAAAAATAGGTATAAAAAGCTAAAAATTAACTTGTTTTATCTACTGTAATAACTGAGTTGTTAACATTGTTTACTATGATGTGCAACACAACCAACTTTGTTTACATCTAAATATAAGAGATGATAAGATGTTGTTTATTGTTTCGTGGCTCTTTAACAAGCTTGTATTCATTCCATATGGGAAGCATATTAATAACCTCAAAATGGTTTTAAAGCATAGCGAAGGCATGCACTACTATTACACCACAGCCCCAACAGCATCTTTTCATTACACGTTGCCAGTTGTGTGTTTTGAATACAGCCACCATACACATGCAACAGATATTAGGAGTGGCTCAAAGGTGAGGGATCTGTACTGCGAACACAAGGGTTGGAGGTAGAGATGTCGTGAGAGATAGAAAGTTAATGAGAACTCAATCCTGCTCTTATTACCATTGTATCTATAGGTAAAGCACTTAACCCCGCGGGTGCGTCAAGGGGATCGGCCGTGCAATTAGTTCACTGTATGCCGCTTTGGATAAAAAGCATCTGCTAAGTGTGAATTTACGGAAACAATAACGAACCCTCACAGACTGAATGCATTATAAATCGGGGGGAAGCCCACTGCTTTTCATTAACCGTCACTCAAACTATTCATCAGGTGGGGAGCCGGTGAGCACCATCAAAGAACAAAAAACACTTCATTTGATTTCAAGTACCGGTGGGTGTTGCAAGAGGACCGGTCTGATAAAATCTGTGATTTATAAAATGTTGGTGAGAGACAAAGAAGAGGGAGGATCAAGAGAGCTGTAACCCAGAAGAGGGAGAAGTGAGGAAAGCTGGCAACTCAGGTTTTTCTCCAAGCCGAGCATTTCCACGTTCAAAGAATGATTCAATCAGGAAGATGAACCTTGACTGGCTTTAAAAGCCTCGGCTGCACGGTGATGGAGCATTAATAAGAGCAGCTGAAATCCTTTTAACCGCGCTGCTCTGCTCATAATAACGCATATCTCCTTTCAGCAGGTGAAGTGCTAGGCTTGGAAAAAAAGGTTATTTGGCAATACTGTAGCATGGATACAGCGTTGAGGTTTTTTTATACCCTCACCCCATTGTCAAGAGGCCGGAGAGTTGAGACAACGTTTTCTGAATTGAAACAAGTATTTGTCTTGCATGATTCATGCAAGTCAGAAACTTTAACTTAAAGTTTGTATATGAGTGTTTCTGGTTTAACTAAAGGGACTGTTGGCTGCTTATAATCTTCTTTGTGAAAAGTTAGTTGAAAGAAAACATATTGAAAGAAATGTCTGCAAAATATGTTAAAATATTCATCACAAGCCCTGGAATAAAAAGCTAATCATGGCCTTGATCAGTCTTCAAGTGAAATTTGGTATAATGTGATGATGTAGATTTTTGGGGTTTGTGTGTGATTGTAATTCTACTTCTAAGGAAAAAGTTGCATATACTTTTTGTAGAATACATATCTGGCATGATAGTGTATATCACTGCATCCCAACCAAACACTATGCGATACCTGCTATAAGCAATTTGTTTGTCCATACCGAACGCGAAAAAGGGGCGGGACGCGACACACAATAACAAAACAGCCAATCAGAACGATTTTTCTCTGTCCACACACCCTCTCAACCTGCAGCTAATGAGTGCACAGAGAGATTAGTCCAGTTCTCATGACTTGAGTGATGCCTCACCGGCTGCTATGCTATAACTTCAGAAACTAAAGGTATTTAATCAAACGTATACGTGTATAGAACTTCGATCAAATGAGATTGTTGTGTGGGCGGAGCTGTCCGCCGCGACATAGGAAAAATATAAACCGTTTCTAAAGCCTCGTTCATATTACAAGCGACAAAGCAACATGATCCCATTCACTTCAATGGAGAGCTGGTAACTTCTGCAGATACAAGCCGTCGCAACCGTTGGCAACCGGATGGACATGTCTAGCGCCGCGACGAAGTTGAGAGATCTTCAACTTCTGAAAGTCGCTCTTCATTTGCATGAAGCGACAGCCAATAGGAAGATGGTAGAGCTAACGTGATCAGTGGATGTCGTCACTCAGGCAACCACTAGTGGGAACATCCACTGGAGACTTGCAGCGACAAAGTCGCTTATAATCTGAACGCAGCTTAAAATCGAAGCTACCGTTGCTTGTCGTGTCTGGTTACGACAAAACCTCTGATTAACATGGAAAAGACACCTTTTATCGCGTGTGCCGGCGCCGCATCCCGTTTGGTTAGGAGACTGTGTAATCCAATCAGTTTCTTTGACAGGTTGATAATTTGGAATGAGGACCAAAACCAGTGCCACCCAACATAGATAAACAAAACAGAACAGAAGAGCCTCTGGTTAGTCTCCCAGCCTCCTACACTTTGCATTTCAAACAGGACAGATAAACACAATCACACACCCACACAGCAATACAATCAGAGATACTTGTCCAATGTGAAATCATTTCCCTTCGTTTTTTGCGCCTTTACTTTTTTCACAAACCCCACGCATTGACCTTTTCTCAGCTCGGTATTCTTATCGGGTGGCTTTCGGAACCATAGCGCACAATGATTTTTCGCACCTCTAGTTAAACATCCATGATTGATCTTGTTTACAACAGTAAATCCAGCGTTTGAAGCCAAAGGTTCTGGCAGTGTACGCGTTTCTAGTTCTTCATCATTCAATTCACAGCTTGATTGGTCGAACTCTTCCATTATGTTAATTAAAAAGCTGTTTTTTTTACATGCTACAGTACCACAAACAACAGCCCTGGCAACATGTTTATCCTCATCAGAGTCTGCCAACGGAGATTTTCACTCGGGTTTGTCCATCTATGGGCTCAATTTGTCATTAAAGCCCCCACCGCTCGCAATAAGATAAGACCCTTGCTGTTTGAAAGTGACAGATAGCAAGAAACAACAAATGAAGGTTTTTTTTCAGCAAATTGATTTCTTTGGTTCAATAAATGGCACCCACTTACCAACCACTGAGTTTGTATTACACTCGACAGACATATTCCGATATATCCATGTCTCCGCACTTGACATTTAAACAGGTTTTCAAATGTCATTTATGGACAAAAAAAATGGAGAGCAAAAATGTTTAGATTTTTTATTGTTAGTTTAGTTTTGTGTCAACTGTGGTGTCACACAAATAAACACGTGTACTTGTTTGGCATTTGATTCATGAAATGCAGGATTTAAGATTCTGAAGCCATTTTTAAGAATCGTCTGAAAGCACAGCTCTTCCCTCATCACCTGATCGATTACTTCGATCTCTTTTCAACTCTTTCTATACAAAAAAACGAGCTTTGTATGCTGTGGTCTGTTTTTTGAATACTCAGTTATGCTTTTTGTTGTTCCAATTGCTTCCATTGTTAATCTAATTCACTTTGGATAAAAACGTCTGCTAAATGACTTAATGTGAATGTAAATGCACCAGTTATCTCATAAAATAAGTGAATCAAAAGTAGCTGTATGATTTGGTGGGGATTAAATAATAGCGCTTGGTTCTCCAATATGTGCAAGATTTTACAAGTCCATTGACTTCGGGTAAATCGGCTTGCAGAACGAAATGAATTCACCGGGTGACGACGCTGGTTAGTCTAAGCCAGGATTATACAAAACTGTAGAACTGTCATAAACATGATACGTCTCCCCCAACTAAATCCCACAAGTGCTTCCCTTCCCCAAAGAAGCTGAAAAAGGCTCCGCATAGGTCGACCTACGCATCTTCGTGTCACGAACATTGAAAATACAAGTTTCTTATTTAATTTCTGCATGTTTCTAGGGGAAATAATTGGGGTGGATTTGGGAAATGAATCAATTATTCATAGCACATTCCTTGTTTCGGCTTGGCTGTTGTCGTTAATTAAATTCATTCAACAGTCCAGATCCTAATGGGACGTCAGGCCATTTTCATTTTTAAGCAGAAAAGCAGGTTGATTATGATATTTCAAGTTTTCTCTTGCTTCAAAATTACTGCAAAATGGTAAATGTGATTTAGGAAAATGCATGCAAATATACTTGATTAACAATTTTGGAGAAGTATTTTGATTTACAAAGCACACCTTGACTGTTTCCTGTTATAATGTCTTTGGTTTTATATGTGTTTTTCACGTTAAACAAAATCCAACCTCAGGAAAAGTCACCCAACAGGAAAGTAAAAGACTGACAGCATGACAAAACACATAAAAAATACAAAATACGTGTTCCTAAATACATACAAATGTAACGGATATAATTGCTTAAAAGTAAATATCAACTTGTTTTTTTGCAGTATTTGAGTTAAAATAAATGACATCTTTTCTGTTATTTTGAACTGTTTCTTCATGTTTCTTTTTATGCAAATAAATGCAAATGAAAACAAGATTTTTATTTGAAATTTGGGAGGAATATTGTTAGTTGTTCACAGAATGAATCAAAAAATGTTAACACGTACCTAAAACTAGTAAATTTAATAAATTGTATTCATGATTTCCAAAGTCTAACCTTACACTCGCACACCTAATCCCAGAAACAGTGCATCTCAGAAAAGTCCAGAAACTTTTGAAAAGACTTTCCTGAAACTTTGCGAACTTGCTGACAGGAAGTTGTTGTCGAGCAAGGGAAGCGAATGGTCAAAGCTAAGCACATTTACTCGGACAGAATTTCTTGAGAAATGCAATGCTTGTAGCTCTTGTCAAAAGCTCTGAGATGCTGATGACACTTTCTGTGGTGAGACGCACCGGAGCCAGACTGACAGATGGGTCCTGGCCTAGGGACATGAGCTTCAACAAGGTCCTGTGTTGGACAGTCTAGGTGATTACAAAGGACTCCGTGGTTGTGCATTTACTGTTGGTGTTAGACAGCTCAACAACACGCTGACAACATCTCACGCTTGTTTACACATAAACATGTCCTAACTTCATGCCATAGGACAGGGGTCCTCAACCTTTATTAAGACCAGGGAGCAAGCAACAATGGAAAGAAGGAAGGACCCCTTGGTACAAACAGCTTACAATTGCGAATTTGAGTATGGCCCATACACGAAAACAGTACAATACAATAGAGTTTACATACTTTTTGATGTTTACATTAAAAATATATAAAAAATTGTTTTCGTCGTGATCCAGATTTAATATTTATAACTCAATTATTTTATATAATTAATACAAGTAAACTCACTTAAAAAAATCTTTGAAGCCTAATTTTCATTTCAGTTAAAAAATAAATCAAAATTGATAAACCACTGATGTACCACCACAGACCCCCTGCTGAAGACACATATCATAGAATAACCTTTCTGAAATATTTCACAATAACCTTTTCTGTACTTTTACAATTTACTCATTTAAAAAAAATTGCTTGACCAGCAATATTTTGTCTTTCATGCTTTGGCACGGTTTCTAATAAGCATCAAGTTCCTTGTTTTATTAGCAACCAGGTTTCAGATTATAAGACTCCCATGAGCCGTGTGATTGCCATTCGGTTTGATATAGGTTGTAATACTGGGGGAGCCATATCCCTATTTGCGATTTGTCACCTTTTACTAGTAGTAGATGACCCCAGTTAATAGACATGGAGTAAAAGTCACAAAGGTCCAGTTTTCAATGTATTTTCAACAAAACTAAAACCAACACCGGGGAACCTTAAAACAAGATCAAGAATTTCCTTAGAAACATACACAGCTGAAGGGTTTGTGTGAGGGTGATTGAGCACCTCCAGGTGGTCTTGCATCAGCGAAATGCAAACTGGTGGCTTTCTCCAGGTATGTTAGACCTCCTGGCTATTCCGAAACTCGGTCACATGCAAGTCCCACAGACTGGTGGGAAGCCTTGTTTCACACAACTGCATATATTTTCTACATTGATAGGCAGCAGTCATTAAATGTGGCAGGAGGTGCACTTGAAATGAGGACAGATTTGCGCAGCCCGTTGTGTGCAAAATGAGTTTTTGGCTGGGGAAAAATATTCTGTCATTTTCATCAGCGACGGTATTAGAAGTGTCACTTTCTGACTGGCTGCCACTTAGACCTGTAGGTAGCCCAAGCACTCCTCCACTCCCCCTCTGCTGTCAAATGTGAGAGACAATGGCAGTTCATCTTGCACGCGGCCTGATCTATGTGCCCGTGTAAAGGGAAAATAATCAAATCCACATGGGGTAATTCGAGTAGGGAGAGAAAGGCTTCAATTCAGGTCACATTTCTCACCGAGATCACCCACTGAGCATCTCTAAATAATGTCATCTGGAAGAGCGGCCCCACATGCACACACAGAAAAAAAAGGGCATTGCTGTTCACTCAAGAGTTAAGACAACAGTTCACAGCATCAACGCTGGGATTTTTTTTATCGGGAGCACTGCTGTCGTAGATTTAATTATCAGAAACAAATGGAGGACAGAAATGAATCTTTGAAAGAATCCAATATTCTGCCCCAACATCTGCTCTTGTAGAAGCCGTAAACGTTATATCTTCTGATATCTTCATACAGAGGGCTGTTCTAGATGATCCCATACCGATATGTAGGTGGAAGATTATGTTAGCGATCCGGAAAGTCTTGAAATCATATTCTGTAATGCAGCCTTGCATTTTTTTATTTTATATTAATTTTACGATCTATATTGAAAATAACATGCGCCAACACGCAAACCTATACATTCATGTTGTATATTATGTTCCTTGTTTTTTATTTTTAATGTCGTCTTTTCCCATTAAAATGTAATTTTCATGGCATGCTATTTCTGTAATCTGTTTGAAATGAGGTTGCAAGGTGCAGCAAGATATTGGTTCAAACTTATTGCACAAACCTTTAAAAATAGACGTGCATCTGTTGTTAAAACGTGTGTTGAAAACATTTCGATCTTGCGATGATTGACAGTAGCAGTGGCGTTTGGATTAATGGGCTTAATTGCTGTGAAATTGGTTCAGACAGTCACTGGAGACACACAATCGATATCTGCACTCATCACTGGAGGGTGGACCTTCATCCATGTGATAAAAATGTATTAACATCAAAAGACACTCCAGCGTCAGTGGAAAGAAAGAGAGATTGGTTAATGATAGGTAGGAGATGTAGTTTCTCCTGCTTGTCAGGACCAGTCAACCAACAGCTACTTATGGTGTTCCACATGTCTTTTGTTCCGTCTGTCTTGTTTGGATGAAAAATGACAGGAAGCTTCAGAGTCAACGTTAATAGTCTCTTTAATACTTTTCCATTGCATTGATCCATCTCAATGTCAATGTGCCCACACAAAGGATATTTTTTTCTCAGTTGTTTCTTCTTGACATCAGTGAGAATAGTTTGAGATCTTTGATTAATCGGATGTTTCTGCTGAGAAGCATTTGAATATTCCGATCGATCTAATCTTATAGTTCCTGTGGGAAGGAAATGTCACGACTGATATTTCTTTAATGTTTCATTTTGTTTGGGTAACACTTTACAATAAGGTGCTATTGTGAACAGTAAATGCATTAGCTAACAAGTGTTATCTTATAATAACTTCTCGCTATGCTGTTCACATTTCCTTTGTAGATTTATGGTATTGTATTCAACAATGTACAATTTGAGTCTTATTTATTTATTTGGGGAGGTTAATGTTTTTTTATTTTAAGGGTGCATTAATTAAATAAATCATTACACTAATAAGTAATTTTTTAAAACACTACAATGCTCAATCAAAAATAAGTATTGTCCATTTTGATTTTGACTTTAAAGGCCCACAGCCACATTGGAAGCCGCAGCATTATTTGATATGTTGACATAATTTCCACTGAAAAATGCAGAGAGCCAGACATATCGAGTGACCCCGCCGCCTTTTAAAATTACCGAAAGCGTTTCGTTTACGTCCGACAGCCTGGCAAAGCTACATTTAACAGTGTTATAGCCACAGTGTCTATCGAAAAGAATGGGAAGATCATTGATACCACTGATGTGTCATTTGAAGCTTGTTATTTACATTGGTGATTGACACTGGCATTTGTCTTCACCTTTATGCCGGGGATTCACCAAAAGATTCTTTTAAATCTTGAAAGAGTTTCAAACTGTGAGAGACCATAAACACGAGGACAAGAAATCCTAGATTTATTTGTCTTGCTCCTATAATGTGTGGTACGCCTTGATGTGATGAAGAAAGCACACCAAACACAAACAGATTTTTACAGTGTGCCGTCACTTGCACACAGCCTGCTTTTTATTGAAATTATTCGTAATGGTGATTATAATTCTTTTGACAGAAAATTGACGGAATAAAGAAAAGGGTTTCTTGAAGTGATAAGTACGGTTGTTATTCTTCTGTAAGCTGGCTTTCTAGGAGGGTATCGTTTTGTTCCACGTGACAATCAACAGAGTTCTTGTGCGCTTGTCCTCAGGGTTTCCCCCACACATCGGGATTTCTGATTTTAAATATTTAACATCTTGAATAATTACGATTTGAGATCAGGCGGCTCCTAAGTTCTTCCGATCAGGTTAATTAACCCTTAACACATCACACCACGGGAAAATCTGATAAGATAATCTTTAGATCCGTTTAATATCATGGGGACTTTACCGAGAATTGTTGGGGAGAAATCGGCTTATCTTGTGGTGAAGCCCCGGCATTACTCACCAAGGCTGTGATGTCTGACCTCTTTCATAGGGCCTTAACATTCTTGACTTGAAACGGGTCAGATACGTTTGGTTCTCTCAGCAGATTTGTTCGTATAATGGCTCATGTGATCAGCTTAAGGGTCTGATATTCGTTTTCTGACCATTTAAAGGAATACTTCACCCAAGAATAAAAATATTGTCATCATTTGCTCAGTTTTAAGTTTTTTCAAACCAGTATACATTTTATTATTCCACTGAACACAAAAGACGCTACAGGTATTTGTAAGAAAATTATTGTAACCAAACAGTTTTTGGGCACTATTGACTTCTGAGGTAGAAAACAAAACTACTACGGTAGTCAATGGTGTCCATTGGTTTCCTACATTATTCATAATATCTTCTACATTCTTCTTACTTGAACAGATGTGAAACAACATGAGGGTAAATTATGGCATAATTGAAACTTTTGGGTGAACTATCCCTTTTATTGTTATCGGTATAGTAATTTAGCTTGAACTTGGGCTAATATGCATGACTATAGGCCTAGGATATTTAGAACCATGCCTACTCTCACCATTTACATGGGAGCTATGTATGGGACCCCACAATTTCAGGTAGCATCTGCTCAGGATCTCTTAATGCATTCTACACCTGAGCTTCTTCTGCTCTAGGCAATTTCTGAACCCAATAAAATTGTAATTGTAAGGGGCAGATATCAACCTTTCCGACATCTATTGCGATGGCAGCAAAACCAGCAGATTTACGTCAACCGTGAGTCACTCTGAACCCAGTAAATACAATAAATTTAGTCGGGCGGAAAATAAATTGCTCTTGTCTGCTTTTTCCAATGTACTTAGATGAACATCGTAGTCTTCGCGTAAAGAGTGCTGACCTGTGAACAGCTTGGTTTTCATTGACTCGCAAATAGTCAGCTCAGCCACAGAAAGAATGGTTTTCTACCTTTTTGAAGGAGGCTGTAAAGCATCCATGTCAACCATTGAAAAATAAAAGGTAACAGACTGGATTTGTGAACATTTCAGGTTGACGTTTTGGTGTCACCTTGGTACAATGACGTCTGGAACAGAGCAAGATTAGGATAGAGTTTAACCGCTTACTGCTTGTCAGGCATGTCAGATTGTCTTTACTGTGACTGAGCTAAGCGCTCCAAAGACCTTAAACAGTCAGAACACAATAAACAGCTCAGACAAAACCTGAACTAGACATTCAAGGGCAAATTCATGAAAGAGCCACCTTTGGATGCCGAATTTCAGTGCAAAATCCACGTCTTCAGCTCAGTTCAAAGTCCAAAAGAAATCAAAATTGAATTTTTTGGGGATTTAGTACAATCATGTTAGGCTTAAGGTAATAGTGCTCGAAAACACTGCAGAAGTGAAGGACTCTTTGCCCTTTTTATCAAATGCAGATCCATGAATTTTGGGCTATTTTTAATGTTATCTGTATCTGCCCGATAATAAAATCAGGCCGATACTGTAACCGTTTAATGTCTGCACGTCCTCCTGACCGGACTACACTTCCCATAATTCCAAGCACCCGTCTCACTTGATCCTCATCACTGGACATTCACCATCACCTGTGTATCCCTCATTATCTGTTGTATTTAAGTTCTCCCCTTCTTAATGTTCCTTGTCTGCTATTGTTTATGTTAGGTGTTTCTCTGTTCCTGTGTTTATATTAAATGTTACCCGTTGGGATTCTAGTCCAGTGTCTTGCGCTTTCTATGTTTCCCGAGACAACACGTGACATATATTAAAGCTGGGAAATTGTAAATTATTTCCTCTGGTTGAACCACTTCAGGTGCACGCTGCTAACAGTTAAAAAAACAGTACAGTACTGTCTGAAGAGTGAAATTACTAAATATTGCTGCACTATTTATAATATCATTGTTATTCAGGTATATCATCAGTGCAAACACAGATGTTTTCTATGAATTAGATTTTTATACATGCGTAAGGGATAATGTACGGCTAGCCGGGCATTAGAGGATTTTAATTTACCTCTGCCTTGCATTGGGTGCATTAATATCCTTTAATGCACGGCTAGTCATGTATTATCCCACCTAAAGTCATTTGCCAAGTAAAAGCTGTTATTGATGTTTACAGTGTAATTTTTGATCAGACAGGGAAAAATGACAGTTATGTTCATCAATTAATTTCAAACATTTATGCACTACCCGTGCATTAAATGGTTTTAATGCACACCTTCCAGCCAATCAGAATCGAGTATTCAAACAGACTATCGTATATTAAAGCAATAAGCCCCAAGAACCAGTGGGTTACAGTGGATTTTATAACAGCTAGCTGTTATAAAATGCACTGTAACCCATTGCTTGAGGTGCTTATTGCTTTTATAAAACGGTTACTTCATATGCTTAGCAAGGTTTCATAAAACAAAGTAAATATAATGATATTTAGGATATGTGGTGCGGTCAGCCGTTATATATCAGGCTATTTTGTAACGGCTCAGAACGCCGCTCAGCCAATCAGAATCAAGGACCAGAACTGACCGTTTTGTAATTATGGATAAACTCCTGCAATTAAGAATTATAACCAGATAAATTAGAAATAATGCATTATCACAGCACATGTAGTGAAACATTCTGTAGTCGAACACATCTAAAATATGACATCTGCAAATAAACACAGAATCGGCTGGGGCTCATATCTCGGCCAGAGCTTGAAGTAAAAGCAAAAGTACATTGACTTTCCAAAGTTTAAAATATACAGACAAAAAGAGAGGTCCTCAAATTCCATTTAAGCTTATAAAAGCTACAAAAGTTCCTTCAGGAAGAAAGCCTGAAACATTTCCTCATGGTCCTCGCTGTGACTGCTGAGATTTATGGTTTAGCACCAGCTCTTTTACTAGGGGTGAGGAATTACATGTTATTGCCGGTACATCACCATAGAACAGAGCGCGGGAGGTATTCCCCTGTTCTGTACTGCCCTGCTGAATTATATATTCGCTCGGATCTATAAAAAAAGACCGGTATTAGCATTCGCATGCGTAGCAATCCCTCTCGCAGAGCGGGGAAATCAAGGTCATTTGCTTCCTCCGATCTCACAAAGGAAGAAAGCAAGACATTAGGAGACTAATTGGAAGTCATATCCGCACTGTGATGAGCATGATGATCAGTTTGAGCAGACATATATCACGTCCTCTGCAATTCACAACATCATTCAGGCATCTTTCACTCTCATGAATAAAGGACATAATTATTTAACGCGGTAGGCAAAAAGCAGGAGTTGCATCTATATCGGGCCAGAACGAGTCTTTACCATAAATGAATGTATGTAATGTGCATTATGAGTATAGATTTGGGTATAGCTACCAAAATCAAAATATGATTCTAACAGTCATATTTCAAATTGTACAGACTGAGTATTAAATTGTTGTTGTGTCTTGTCATGCTTTTGTTTGTGAAAAGAATGCATTTATTTCCCTTTATAGATTAAACTGTCGCTGTTTAGCACAATATGCTCTTGAAGCTTTCCCACAAAGAATGTGTGCCATCGATCTTTTTTATAATGTGGGAAGCATTGTATTGTTTGGACATTTTAATCAGTGCACAAAAGCTATTTTACAAACATGTTACGTGTTATCGAATGTAAATTCTACTTTTTAGTAAACACAGCTGGCAGTTTTACAGCGCGTGATAAAACATACATGTTGCCGATGTCAAACCAAGACTACGCCTTCGGTCTTCTTGCCTACGCAATCACATTTCCATGACAGAATTCATTATTTCACTTTGGTTTTGTTCTGTGGGTCATAGTGCCAGCGCTTTGTCTCATTTTTCTTTTGATCTTAATTGTTTCAGTAAGAACAAACAGATTGACAGTGTTCATTCAGCAGCAACAAAGCACATTTGAAGAAATAAGTGCCTTTGATATAAAACGACTGACTGAAAGCCATTTTTAAATGATATAAGAACCGTGAGAAAAAATGAACAGGAGCCAAAAAATGATATTTTTTAGGAATGCTTCTCGGTGATGCAAATATAATTCAAGAGCCCTGATTAGATGCTGCAGATGTTCATTGTTTTGTGCATGTAAAGGAAGTAGCGTTTAACCGCACACCTGTTCAATTCATAAAACAATCTGCGCTTGTTTGCATTCGCACCCCTCATTTCCTGCTACCCTTCAGAATCAAACAAAGCTGAAAGAACATTGAATAATATTCCACAAATTACATGTTACCAATATGTTTGGTAAATGCAATATGCATATTTACTTCCCAAGCAGGACCACGCCAACATGCCCAAATCCCATGTTGAACACTGTCTAACAGAGATGTCTTTTAGCAATTAGCTGTCAGAAAAGCTTTAGATGAGAACTCAAAGCAAAGACTTTTCCCCTAAAAAGACGCCAGCAGATAGAGTGAGCAAAGCTGTTCCTGGAAAGCATCAAGGTCACTGAACTACTGCATCTGTGACATGTGATGTCAACCCCGCTGTCTGAATCCTAATGCGGACAGCAAACCTGACTCCAGCCCTCAGGCTCAGACGCTACAAAAAATGTCTTTAGAGATACAAAGAGGCACTCTGACAGAAACACAATTTCGGAAATGTTGGCTTCGCTAGCAAAAAGACACTGTAAAGAAATATTGAAAGAAATCAAAATTTGACTTATTCTGTATGGTAGTGTTATCAAATATAAATGCACCTGTCATCATTGACAACATTTTCTTTCACAATTTCAAATAGTAAATTATAATCCGCCCATTTAACATACAGAGAAGCCTATTTAATATAAAATAAAAAGCTCTTCCTGTTTCGTTAGGATGTGTAAAAACTGCACAAATTTTCAAAGATAAAGTGCGTAATTCTGCATCATAACAGTTTGATTCAATGTTTGGTGATACTGCAGTAAAGTTCAATTGTTTGTGTGCATGTTATCTCATTCAATACACTGTAGTGACTTTAAATCTCATCAAAAAGCAGCTTCAAGCTGTTATTTTAAATATGAAGCAGGCAACCTAATGCTTTTGTTTTTCAGTGCTGTTGACCTTGTACGGAGGCCGAGAGAATAATATTTTATAATGAAATTCAGAGAAGCACAGAGACGAGAGGATTTTCTTTTTTATAGCTGTCTGACAGTGATGGAATATTGAGTGAGGTAGCAGACGAGAGACACCGGTGATCTTATGAGAATCTGATCTGTTGTGCAAGTGAAAGATGGTTTTGATGAAAGCGAAAGAAATACGATTACCAAGTTTGGGCTTTTTGGGTGTGAATGATCAAAAATAAGATCTGCCTCAACAAAAATAACAAGAAAGTAAGCCTACTTAATGATTTACCGCAAAAAAAGGGTTATACAAACTTCTGCTTCTAAACTCATAACCCTTTATATTATACATTTATATTTCGAGTTAAAGTTTTTTGCACATCTTTAATGATGTGATCAACGGTTTGTGTGACAGCACAGTTCATTCGTTTCTCATGCATTGCTGCGGATACGCTGCAGCCCACCGACACTTATGTTATAAGGGCTTCATATATCCTCCTGCCCCATTTAAGTTCAGACCAGGCCCCAGTGCACCTCAAACTCATAATTACTTGCGGGCCTGATATGCTACGTAGTAATGGCCTATTAAGAAAAATAAGCATCGCTGTAATTCTTGCTAGCTTGGAAGCATGTGGCGATTTAAAAAAAAGGATCATTTACTCAAAGCAGAAATGCCGTTCTATATAGATACGAGTGCTTTTAAAGATTCATGTGACATGCAATGAAAATACATTTTTAAAAAGTGACTATAAACAGCACTGTACAATGGAATAACAGAACCGCCACAAATATTTTCCCTCGATCTAATTCATGTGCAAGTGTACTGTACTTTGCCACAATAAATGTAATACTTACAAATTTAAAATCAGTCGCAGTGCAATGGTCTCTGCCAATACTTTAAAACTTACAAGCAACCGTTTTGAGTTTTTTATGTTCCTCTCCAGACTTTGATAGGCAAAAAATACTGTCTTCGTTAGGATTGATCGTATTTATAAGATTTCAGAGACCGAGACCACAACAAACACACCTTGGCCTTGTTGAAAGTGCTCACCTGAGTACTATAAGCAGCGATGGCGGTACACAGCACCAAGACAAAGAGGGTAAAGGCTCTGTATTTATGGCTCAGGGTTTCACCGGCGGCAAGAGCTGAGAGGAATATATTTCAATGACTGCTTCGGAGCTCTGATGACAACCGGAGTGGAGGGAACAGTATTTTATCAGAGACAAGCTCCTACGACACTTCATTCTTATTCTAAAAGCAGCACTCTCCTTCAACAGGTTACCAGCTATGCATTATGATAGTATTCTGTGCCTTATGTTTCTTGTTTTGTACTCCGAGAAAGATTTCGTCTTTTTTGTTTTGTCGGCTGGAGACGCTGGTTTGACATTTTCCTTGAGTCTTCTTTTTTTTATATTGTTGAATATAGCCACAAATAGCAATATACAAAACTTATATCTGTAGTAATATTAAAGAAGGATGATTCGGAAGCTCGAGCTAGATCATTCCTTGAAATGTAACAACACATTTGTGTAAATGTGTTCAATCTGTCATGGCTCTCATTTCATTGTTTGAATTCTTGGAAAGCTTTAGAAACTCTTCTGTTCAGATCTAGTGTCTCTCTTTACAATTACAGAAACAGCTCAGTTCTGCATTACTTTCCAGGGAAAAAGGGGACCTTTTTGGCCCGACTGTCAATTTCATTTCGCTCTGATGAGAAACGTCACATCAGGACCCCCTCAGTAGGCATCTTCTTCAAAAAAGGCCGTAATGTATCACCTGTTGCTGCTGTTCATCTGTGTATTACTCCCCTCTCCTCTGAGAGCCACCAAGTTTTCCCGGCTTTAAAATCATTTTCCACTTAGAGATACGAACGACACATAGAGGTCAGGCAACACTGCGAGTTCTGCACGGTGTTCGGAAAGATAACACTGCCTCTTCCTCCAGTGAAGAGGGAAAGCGCTCATTTGAATACATTATACAGGTGTTCTGTTTTCTCGCCAAGACCGAAGCGTAAAAAACAAGGTGAGGGGCAGAAGGTCCCAATTTCAGCATCCTCGATCTTATTTATCTCCTGTGTCCTGATTAAAGAAGTTGAAATTTAATTTACAGTTTTTGAAAAGATTGTAAACCACTGACAAGATGATGGCTTTGGCTTTGCAGAACTTCACCTGTCTTGTGTCACATTAAACGCAACTTCTGCCGAGTTTGGGGATGATAATTATGTTCTCTGCTATTTAGATGCAAAACAGTTCATTACAGGTATAATGAATTTGCGAGTCTTATTTGCATCTAATGAAAAAGTGTAAGGCTGATATATAATAGGTAATTTCAATATCATCCCCCGCTTTTGCATTCAGCCTGATATGTAAAGTTAAAGTTCCTCTGCGCCTCTGCTTGTGAATAGCTCGCGTTTCATTTACGTTTAGTTTATAATAACAAAATAGATCAGATTTTACCTGCAGGCATCCTTGAATCTGCAGACAGCTGTCTAATGCACAAAAAAGCAGATCACTAGCAGAAGCTTTAAGCCACAGAAACAAAATCTATTTAGATACTTTGGATTCAGAAATTGAATTTCTTAAATACTGACAAACAGAATAGAATTTCTTATCTTTAGTACAATGAAGAGATTTTCTGCTTACCTGTACATTTAAGTTTCAGTTGAAGCATATTAAAGGTGTAATTTTGGAGGATCTATTCACAGAAATGCAATATAATACACATAACTACGTCTACAGAGGTGTAAAGATCTTACAAAATGAAGCGTTATGTTTTTATTACCTAGAATGATCTATTTCTATCTACATACGCCACGGGTCACCTAACATGGAGATCTACATTAGCCCTAAACGAACCAACTGCTCTACACATCACGCTTCGTAATTACGTTCTCCTTCAGCAAATAATTGAAAACAAAGACATATTAGTTCTGTGTCAGCCACCGTTGTGCCTCGAAAGTGAGGGGTGAGCGATGGAGTGGGCCATTGGTTGCAATTCACAACCTCACCAGTAGATGCCGCTACAAGTCACACACTGGATCTTTAATGTTTAAGTTTCATTGTATGGAAAAATATGGCAGATTATATTTTTCAAGGATGTTTAGAGCAAAATATGGCAATTTTTACTTCTATTATTCATCCATATGGCTTTTTTCTTAATAGTATCTAGTTTGTTTATTGCTCTGTTGACAGCTTCTCCAACGTTTTAGAAGGTATGAAATATCAGTGATGATACTTGAACTTATATTTAGTATATAAAGGATTTATAAAGAACCGCATTGATATTGTAAAAAGATTTATAAAGAAAGTTTTCAGACTGCATTGATTCGCTTACTTTGTAGTTTTCACTTTGTGAAAATGTGAAGACCAGAATGCAAAAGACGAAAAAAACCGCATCTAATGTTGCAAGTACAGTAAATGTCACAGTCCCCCTCCCTTTACAATGATCCCCAAAAGGGGCTTTTGTTGTATGATGGTGATAAATCCAGCACGCACACTTGCTCATTAAACCGATCTAATTCTGTACAAACACGTTTGAGAATTGCAAGCCACGGCCTGTGCCATATTTGCATACGGAATCAGCGATTGGTGTGTTTTCCTAAAAAAAATTGCGCCTCAGTGGGGTTGAGCTCAAAGGTTACGTTCCTCTGGAGAATGTGACTTTAGTCACTTATATGGAGCGCAAATGCTGTTAAGACCTTGTTGTGTGACTAACTGAACAAGCACAGATGCGGGCTAGTGCCCATCAGTCCCTGTTCATAGAAATGTGAAGTGCTAATGTGCAAAATAAGAATGTGTTTTGAAGAAAATAGCCTCATCATTTTAGCTGACATTTTTAGGAAGGTCTAAATTGTCCATAAATTTGACCATAATGTCGAAAATGCCAGAGCCAGGCAGGAAAGAAAAGGCGGACTGTATAAATGTGCTGTGAATAATGAGATCTCCACTCTTGCAGAATGTGGGTTAGGGAGAGATAAAGAGATGCCGAGAAGATGGAGAGAAGATTTTCCTGTCAACAGAGTCGGAGAGAGTAAAGAAGAGAGAGAGAAATTCTCATAAAAGCAATGCTGCATATGGCTGGGTTTTATACTGGCATAAGGGGACAGGCCGGTAGGTCATTGCGTTCTGATTTGTTGAGATAGGGTACAAAATGAATAGCTGTAGTTTTCCCACATCATAATCCTGATCTTGGTCCCTGTGGATTTATGTTCTTAATGTACATGTAAAACGTTCTCTTTTGTTATCATGAGATGAAAGCAAGCATGTTGCTAACCCGAGTGTGATTCATGGGGTGATAAAGGTTCGTCTTACATAGACTGTAGGAATAACCTGGATAAAAAATAAACTATTCAGATTTTATTAATTTATTGACTGCAACTCACTTTAGGCACTATGAAAAGTATTTCTGCAACATAAACTGAACCCTGGGGCTTTATAAACATGGCACAGAGAGGCATGATGCTACTAGGGTCATTTTTGTAGTCCTCGTCCCCATTTCAACAATTTTATTTATTGACATCCAATACCTCGGTTGACATTTTGCTTTCAAAATACTGGATAGTGTAAAAAAAACTAACAAAAAAGATGTATATTGAATCATAGACATTTTATTCAGCGTGATCTTATTAGAATAAAAAATGTTTAGTGTAGTTCTACCACATACATTTTTAGCGAAATTTATGTAGCGAAACGTTTGAATCGATTCTTGAGAGCAAAATCAGAGATATATATAATAGTATGATTGGGAATCGTTTTAATGCCTTGACTCAGATTCTGCTTATGGATTTCGATTCTTATCGATTCCAAGTTGATCCCACAGTTGAAATATAACATTTAGATATCAACCTGTGGTCATTTAGCCTGCTTATTGACTTGCTTGCAAAAATACATATATTTATGAGCACCGTTTTGTATATGTGTACAGATAGAACCATGTTCTTTCTGATTTTTTACAATTTGTATACTGGTACCTATAATTACATGTGGTTCCTGTGCTTTTAAATACAAATACTATAGCTAAACTATGCTTAATTTAATAAAAATATTGTTATTTTCGCATGGGCTTGTATTGAGATATCAGCAGATTAGGCAACGCGTGTACTTTTCTGGAAATATGCAGATATTGAATTCAAATTTTAATCTCAAGTATCCGATTCCTATTCCTTTTGTTTCCCAAACCCTATTTAATAGTTTATTAATGTTCACGGTTGATAGAATATCTGATTGTCAGATTGTTTGTACAGTAAATGACATTAATTAGAATTGTGTAATGGCTTCACATTTGATTTTTGACAGCTAATTTGATTAATGTGAATTCATGCAGTTTTGTGTGACATTTAAAGTTTAGTTGTAAGCATTGTGCTAACGCACAAATACACATAGAAATCATAGCAAACATGTTCATTTACATCATTACATTAACAGACTTGTAAACACACATATCAATTGTTTTATTTGCTCTTTTTGTGCAAATAACTTGTCTTAATGGAACAATTTGGGTTTTAAATAAAATAGGAAATGGTACGTTTAATGGGGTCGTGTCGGAGGAACATACTTTGACAAAATACTATGATATGAATATAGAACAAAGGATTTCTATGAATTAAACTGTGCAAACAAGAAGCAATAAAAGCCAACAAAAGGAAATGGACCATTTAATAGTTTTAATTTTCATGTTCCCATTTAGAGTATGAGAAACATGGGCAGTTATGGATGTAACAGTTCACTTACCCGACTTTGGAAAACTATGCTTAAATACTTTGAACAGAGACTTCACATGGGTATTTAACCACACTGATTGGTCAGACGTCAACATTTGTTGGTGAAAACCTTTTGTAAAAACGAAATACCCTGCTGGTCTTTTTTTGCTTTTTGTAAAACAATACACAAATCAATACAATAGATGTTTTAAGCTGTTTTATATTTAGCATGGTAGCAACCAGTAGCCTGAGCTAACAAATATGATAACTGTATGTACAGACCACCCAGGTCATTGAAATACTGATGTGTTGAGACTGCTCTTTTTTGTTGTACTTTTTATACATTTATAATATATATATATATATTTAAATATATATATTCAAAATGACAAGTGCACAGTGAAAATGGAGTAAGAAAAAAGAGGTCTTGCGAACAATGACCTTGCAAAAGTTAAACCAGCACAAATGACAGTCTGAGCCTAGGCTAATGTTATTACTGTGATTTAGTCATGTCTGTGGGTGCCCGTAGGCTCAGCGCTCACAGGATCATTGCACGTAGTAATGGCTCGAGACACTGCGGCACGCGTTGCATATTGTAATGCCCTGTGACATCAGTGGAAAGCCTTATACGTGGCCTCACACCAGGGATTGGCTCAGCTCTGTACTAATGTTCCCAGTTTTAAAGAAAGCTAATGCCTTTTCAAGTGATCCCAGACTTTCCCGTTAATACCACTCGATTATATCCCATAATACTCCAAATTTTTGCCTTGTATTGCAGTTCAAAATGGAAAGTGTTAGAAAATCCTGTATGATGTTTTTCGACTGAACGGTGACGTTTCCAAAGACAAATTGCCAGACAACCTGTCCTTATTTCAAACAGCGATCATTCAGCAGTACAAAACGATTTTCGAAGTTTTAATAAGCCTCCACATCTCCCATCTACAACACCGTAGCATTGCCGTTATTCCGTTTTCTTATATGCAGCAAGTGAGGTGATTCATTTTATTGTCACCGACAGCTTTTTTACACCACCCACAGTCAGCCGCTCAATAACTCATATACAGACTTCCCATCACCCATTCGCATCATGAACCATCTCACGTCATCTCATCTCACTAGATTGGAAGCTCATAACAGCTCAATATAGTGTATTCATCCTCTCCAAAGCTTGGCAGTGATAATAATCGTGATAACTTTTCTTTCTTTCTGTTTTTTCTAGACGAGTTCAAGGCCTTTCTGAGGAAGCTGCCGCCGGATCATTTTTTAAACACCTCCGCTATCTTAAGGTTCTGGACGTCAGATCTGGTCCTGCAGAGACGTTATGGTCTGTTGGAGGCCAGCACTAAAGCGGTGCTGGGAAAAGCCATCAAGATAGTTCGCAAGCTCTTTGCTCTCAGCAAGCGCTGTCCCTCACAGCCTCAGATCAGCCTGCCTAGAGAAAGGTACACTGCCACACATCCCAGCACAGCCTCAGATCAATACCTGATGTATTTAGTTCATCTGAAAAAAATATTCATGCATAATTTAGAGCCTCACTGGAGGTTTGAAAAAGATTGAAATGTCATACTCTGTATGAACTGCCATTGTATAAGAAGGGAGCTATAAACTGTACCATAGGGATTCTTCAGAAATTCATACATCATACAGGTTTGTAATGACATGAGATAATGACATCTTATTCTACTGGCCATGAGTATTTCATAACACACGGCCTTCATTATCTATCATGCCTGTGTCTTTTGTGTTCTGTGTGTAGGAAATTTGTACTTAAGTACAAGTACAGTTACATTGCTGAAATTGTAATCAATTACGAGTAAAAGGTGTCAAAAATGTTATGGAGTAAATGTAAAATTACTCTTTTCAAAAACTACTCTGAGTAGCTCGTTATTTTTTAGGCGGTGTTATTTAATGAATTAAGAATACTTATTCATAATCAAATTTGGAGATTTATATAGAAAATGGCTATAACACATCTTTGCCTTCCTGATAAAGCATATAACTGGATACAACGCAGACAAAATAACCACTCAATGTGTTGTTCTGTCTGTCTGTCTGTCTGTCTATTATGAGCTCAGTTTTCCAGTTAAAACCATTTATGCACTTCCAACACTGTTCAATCATGTGTACTAGGCCCCACAATGCAGAAATTAATAAATAAGAGCTCCAAATACTGCATGCAAAAAAAAGCAAAACATTTGTAAACTAAATTGCATTGGATTAGCATTAACAGTCACATCTGTAGAGGAGCTGGCTGATGAATTACTCAACCTCAAACAATCCAAGATGAATGTGACATTATGTCTTAGGTAGAACAATAAAGTTTCTACCTGTAGTTGTAGTCCATGGTTTTCCATGGTTCATGTCTTTAAAAGTTCAAAATACAGATAGAGGCAACATAAAAGTAATCCCTGCGGCTTCTTTCGATGTAATGACATCTTATTTAAGCGAATCGGTCGAACTGTGCAAGAAACTGAATGTTATTGACAAATTATAACTGGTAAAGCATAGTTTGCGAAACTGCTTTGCATGCGTTCTAATCGCATATGTTCCCTACACACTTATAAGGGCAGAGGACTTGATGTAGAGAATCAAGTGCCTGTACATTATTTCTGATAACAAGCAAAAGAAACCGAGAAGAACTGTTACTTTGCTAAACTTGTCTCTCCAATATTTTGAATTTAGACTGCAATACCAAACTCAACAGCTAGATGTCAATGTACCATATGACTTCTTTAAATACGTCAAAGTTACATTACAGATTCAACAATTTGTCAATTTAATCAAATTAATTAAACAAAATTCAACAAATCATTTATTTAATACAATTATTATACAATATAGTAATATTCATTTATATTATCATTTTAAAGTAATTTAAATATAAATAGTAAAGAAAGCGTTCATCCATCCGTCATAAAAGTAATCCATACTCTATTGGGTTTCAACGCAACATTTGAGAGGGAAAAGCGTGACATTTTAAACATATTAAGAAGGGCTGGGACAATACATCGCAGCTCACATTTATTATACCTATCCAGGGCGATTCAAAAATTACAAATCACAAATTCTGTGTTTTATGCACAGCTCTTCTGTGATCTACGGCTATTTGATAAGTAGTTAGAACTGCTCAATCTAAAATCACTATGATGTCGTTTTATAATGTGCATTTAACAAAGCAACACTCGTCAAACATCGTCATTATAACTATACTTTATAATCAAGAAAAACGGTTTGAAGAACAGTGATAAAAAAAAAATGGCCATTTGCATTTCCTTGAAATGCATGTGTAAATAATATTTCCTCAGTGGCCCATATTTGGACGTTCTGAACAAGATCTCCCTCTGACTTTCAGATGTGGCTGCATTTAACCCTAATTCATTGAGAACTGAGCATAAGAATTGCACATTGAAAAACTGAGCATATGAATTGCACCATACATTGTCCCAGCCCTAATAATGGGTGATCAATACGTTGCTTATAAATGTAAATATAAAACGAATACAACCAAGCAAGAATAGTAAAAATATGGTGAATTTCACTGGTGACTAGTTTCCAAATGTTTGTAACGACTGTATTGTCCGTTTCTGTTTAAATAGTTCAACGTTTTACTCATTTTCTAATCACAAACATATAGTTTTGCCACTTTTACATGCGGTTTTGCCACCGAAGAGGATTATATTTTTTGATCCATATGAATTACTTTTACGATGGATTATTTTGTGGTGCACTACTCCTTTAGTATAATTTTTTCAACTAGTGCTTCTTTCCAGACGTATTTCCCAATAATGTGCGAGCCCTCCTTAGGGGTTTATTTAGTTTCTGTTTATCATCTTCTGTTTACTCACCAAAACAGATTGAGTATTAAACATGAGTGTTTAATAAACTGAAGAGTCCTGGACTTAAGATCTAACCAGATGAAATCCCACAGGGAAACAGGAGACAGAAAGAGTATAGATTTTATGCATGTACTGCATTAGGCATGGGCCAACAGTTGTGAAGTGAGTAGGAAGATAATGGAGAGCCTGTAGAGTCGGAGCATTAATTTAGTTGACATGTACCTTTGTTAAATTATATTAAGGGGATAAAAAGAATTCAGTGTCTTCGCATGCACCCCTGGTACTCTTAAGACTCACTTCCTCTACCAGTTTAAAACAATTTGCCTTTGTTAAAGAACAGGCCATCAGCCACAAATTAATATTCTTATCAATCAGACACTGGAAATGAACGCCTCATTTAGCACAAAGAAAATAGAGCGACGTCAAGTCCTGAATGATGAGTTATAACACGTTACTTGAACAATTTTTCACATCATCGATTTCCTCATTTAGTAGAGCTTGGTCAGTTATTTGCACTACCTAATCATATCTGCAATTATCATGTTTTCCCCTGCAGGACGGTGGCTTTTTGGCTGACCAAAGCCCAGTCTCTGTTGTACTGCAGCGAGCATGGTGTGCATGGCACCTTCTCCGAGCAACTGCAGGGCTGCATCTGTCCCGCAGACCAACGCAACGTCTGCCAGGGCACCGTTCCCTGTAGGGTCGGTGAGGGGACCCTCTGCTCGTCCTGTGCCCCAGACAACATTACCCGCTGCGGCACATGTCTCCCAGGCAGCATCCTCAATATGGGCTCCTGTCGGCCCAACATTGCCAACTCTTTGGACCACTACGTCAACTTTGACTTTGATATGCCAGACGTGGAGATGCGTCACCTCCTCCACAGGTTAGACAGCCGTATGGAGGTCCACGCCATCTACATCAGCAACGACGTGCGCCTGGGCAGCTGGTTCAACCCAGCATGGAGGAAGCGCATGCTGCTCACCCTGAAGAGCAACAAGAACAAGTCCAACCTCATCCATATGTTGATGGGGATCTCTTTCCAGGTCTGTTCCACCAAGAACAGCACGCTAGAACCCGTGCCTGCCATCTACGTCAACCCCTTCGGGGGCAGTCACTCCGAGAGCTGGTTCATGCCCATCAACCAGCAGGACTTTCCAGACTGGGAAAGAACTAAACTGGACGCCTCGCTCCAGTGCTATAACTGGACCCTCAATCTTGGCAGCAGGTGGAAGTCCTTCTTTGAGACTGTGCACATTTACTTGCGCAGCCGCGTCATCACCGACGATCCCGTAGTCAACGACACCCTTTTTTACGAACCGCTGGACCTGGACGACCAGTCGGCCAATCTGGGCTACATGAAAATCAACAGCATGAAGGTGTTTGGCTACAGCATGCACTTTGACCCAGAGGGGATCAAGGACCTGATCCTGCAGTTGGACTACCCGTACACGCAGGGCTCCCAGGACGCGGCCTTCCTCATGCTATTGGAGATGAGGGACCGCATCAACAGGCTCTCCCCGCCGGGAGCCCAGCTGTTGGACCTCTTCTCGTGCCTGCTGAGGCACCGGCTCAAGCTGTCGTCCAGTGAGGTTGTGCGCATACGGGAGACACTGCAGAGTTTCAACGCCAGACTCCCTAATTCGTCCGAGCCAGAACTCAGCCAGCTGTGCAGCTAGCTCTGATGAGAGCTCGTCGCTCTTTTTTGCCAGCGTTTAAGAATGTATTTGTAAATGAGATGAGAGAGGAAAAATAAATATATTGTCAGTGTGTGTGTGTGTGTGTGCATGTGTGTATGTGTGTGTAAATGTTTGTGGATGAGAGTTGCTTTGAAGCATCTTCCTTTGGGAACCGGTTGTTACAAACAGCATTTTCAATGGACTGCTATACCATAGGAGCATAGAAGCTGTTGTATATTCCCTCACTGGGAAAATCTTGTTGAAGAAGAGGGAATCTAGCCTACGGTCAAGTCTACTCAGTGTCTTTGAGTAAGGGTTTCCTTTGATAGAATGGGGATTTAACTTAAGGGGACGGCCTACTCAATGATCCTGATCAAACATGGAAAGAGAACATTTTAAGCGAAAATATATACCTGCATTTTCTTAGCACGTACAGTAAGTGCTGATGCCGTTGGTCTTTTTTGGCAATGTCATTGTTTGGAAAGCAGAGAATCGACGATAAGGATTACAATCTACAACATTTTGGAGAACAGTTGTCTAAAGGTTTTAACAATCGACAATTAATTCAATCCTTGCTTTTCTATTTTATCTGGAGTCGCAAATCCTGTATCGTGAGATCTGTATATCTGTATTTAATGTCGGATTGAATTTCCGGAAAGTCGGACAGAAATTTCTTTGTATTCAGAGATATGGCCAAACCAAAAGGTGACATGAAAGTAAATTCAGTGGCAACATTTCTATATTGTTTTTTTATGTCCACTGCAGTCTCTTTTAAGGAAATAACCTTAAGGTAACATACTTACAATTTCGCTTTGAAATCGGTTTGTGGACAGCTTTGTAAATATTGCTCCATCTCATTCAAGAAAAGATTCACAGCGCTTCTTGGATATATAAAGATAAACACCTGTATTTGTACTTTTTTGAAAGTGCAAGACCAAAAAACAACACTTCAACACAAAACAGTTGCCTTATGAAGTGAAGTCTCTGTTCTGATATCAAAGCACACTTGGCTGTATGTGTCTCTCTCTCTCTCTCTCTTTCTCTCGCTCTCTTTAAAATCTCTTTAAAAAACTATCCTTCAGCTTTTTCACTAGTTCTTGTTATTTTCCTCTGTATTAAATTCTCATTTCAATTCCAGTGACCTTTAATCTGTACATTTTTAATTGAAGTATTATATGAGAAGTGCATTTTGTGTCATCTATGTGCAAATACAGAATTACATTTACATTACCTGATTCAATAGCTTTGTTTCTTACCGACATTTTCAATGTTTTTTCACAATGCAAAATCCTAGATGTGACAGAATGTATTTTGACATCTCTGCATTTAGAAGCGCTTCTTTGCTCTCAGGATTTAATAAGCGAATCACTTAAGTGTTTTGGATTAAGTTACTTGGGTTGAAGCATTTGTCAACACAATCAGCCACACAATTACAGCCCCTGACAAACAAAAGTTTTTAAACTCCTTGAATAAAACTGGAATGTATATATATGCAATATACTGTATATGCAGCATCTACATAAAAATGATATTCTGACATGGGATGAATGCTTCAATATATAAAGAAAAAGTTCTACAGTGCAAGAAAAAAATAATAATCAAAAAGTGTCATTTATGCAGTTGTCGTTGGGAGTCGCAGGGCTGTCTCATACGCCGTCACAGTATATCTGACTTATGTGCAGTCTATAACTGCAATGAATAAACATTCTCACGTAATTCGTGAGATGGAAATCATAAGGAGTCTGTAAATATTTGTTGTTTATCCCGATGTCTGAGATGGGAATCAGTTCTTGCCCTTCAACGAAGACAAAGTCCAGACAGTGAAGGACATCTAATCAATCACAATAACCATGTGTAGAGCCACACTGCCTTCAGTTTCAGAAGACATAAACAATGTGAATATTTTAGAATTTATCAGGGCTGAAACGACAAAGGTTACAGTGTGCTTTCAGGTCAGAATTGATCATAACTTTTAATAATCAAATCATTAATAAATATTATGTAATGCTTCTGTATGTTTTCTAACTACCCAATGTTAAGTGACGTCTAAAAGTCTGAGACCACCAGTGAAATTACTATTGCCTCAAAAATGAGAACATTTTGACAGGTCCCCTATTTGCTGGAATGACAACATGCACTGGACTGGCATGAACTCATCCTTCTCTTGTTTTAAATATGTCAAAATCCTAATGCTATGGTGTAAAAGAGATTCTGAATCCCAGGCTCTTATTTTGTTTTTGGAGGTCTCTTTGTCGCAATGTTGTTTGTCGTTAAATTTCAAATAAAAATGATTGAAAATGGGCCAAAATTATGTAATGATATGTGAGATAAGAATTGTTTTTCAATAGCTGAACTTTAAGTGGTTTTAATAATGGCTAACATTAATTAATATAATTATTGTACAGATTATAATCATTAAAATTTACAATTATATCTTGACTAAGAAAGCTTTACATTTTCCATGGCTCTGCACATCTACTAAAAATCTGCAATATATTTTGTAATACGACATAAAATCTATTACGGTGTTAAAGGAAACATGTCTAATCCTGCCATTTCTCGATTAAATTTTCTTTTGTAATATTTTACTCTTGACTTTCACTTGAAAGTTGTACCTTTACCTTCAACATAGGCCAGACAAAATTCCCATAAAACTCTCCGGCAAAAGAAAAAGATGTAATACTGTAGCAGTTTCAAGTAACCTTGTTTTTTATTTCTTTGGGAATTCACCAGAAGTTTTATTGTTATTCTGCTCCTTCGATAGATAAGATTATGTGTTTTTAGAAACAAGTCATTTGTGACCTATTTTCAGCCTCTCTGCACGCAGTTTCAATGATTTAAAAATAAAATGTGAGGCTTTTTTCAGAAAACTAGTTCATTAGCATAATTTAAAAAAACAGATCCTCAAATACACACTGTAATACATTAACACAAGGGGGGTAGCAATTATTCACTATGAAATCATTACATAATTAATTCCAACTCATATTTTAAGTTGTCAAAGTGTTGTCAATCTAATACAGATCCTGGTGTTTTGGGGTCATATTAACTGCTGATCGAACATAGACGTGGAAAACCCTCAGCAATGTTATTTAAGAACTTTCAGAGCTTAAATGCTCGTGATTCTGGTTGCAATCATTTTTTCTCATCAATCTATAAACTTCTTTCTGAAGCGCTTTTTCATGTAACACTTTAGATAACCAGACATTTCAGACTTTATAAATGCAGCATTCCAGACAGCTTTAAAACTCTTTAAACATCCAGCGTAAGAAATTGCATCTCTATCATTTCAGAAATTCCAGTGCTGTGAATTTTTTATATTTTTAATGCCTGTACTTGCAAAGATTTTATTAAAATATTTCATCTCAGTTGAGCAGATGAGAAGTCTAGGGTCACGACTACATGCACTGCTTTTTTATGAAGGGATCAATGTTCAGAACCAAAGAAGCAAAGAAACAATATAGCTCGGTTAAGAGCATATGGTAGCAACAAAGAAACTCTGTGGCCGATTGTTTATGGTTTCAAGGATTCTGTGCAGTCAGATATAGTCATTGAGGCCATAAAATGAAACATTGTCTTTATACTCTTAAAAGCAAGTGTCATATCTTTACTACCATTATTAGCAGGTTCCTTCATACATTTACAAGTTTCAGATTGGTTGAGAATTTTAAAAAAGCTTACTGTTGTGGTTTAAAGGTCCAGTTTCTGAAACTTAGCTGCATCTAATGGTGAGGTAACGCATTGCAACAAACTACTCACTCCACCCTCCCTTTTGAAGCACTACGGTGGCTGACACAGGACGAAGATGGCATCGTGATTTGCTTCTTTGCCGAAGGAGATGACGTATTTACGAAGCGCGCTCTGCAGAGCAGTTTGAGCATTTAGAGCTACTGCAGAAACAACATAATTAATTCCATGTAAGGGGACCTGCGGCGTATGTAGATAGAAGTAGCTCATTCGAAGATAATAAAAACATAACTGAAATGCGTGTCAACAGAAGTAAAAACATGACTATATTGCTATGGGAACGTATCCTTATGCAACAATAAACTAATGGTCTGTACTGTGTATTACGGCATTCCTTCATTAACTTCAATTAGATTTAGGTCGACAGCTATGTGTTTATGGGAGCGGCTGTTTTGCCCCGACTGACTTCTTCCTACTGACTCCATATGTTCCTACGGGAACATTATTCCTGTGAGGAAGCGGGTAGATAAGCAAGAGAGAGTACGAAATATAATCTGACTTCGACACACCACACCGCAGAGCAAATACATTCTTTCTGATTCTTCTCCTGTGTGTATTTTTGAGGATTCAAAGTAAGATAAGACACCACAACATTGAACACACAGAAAACTGAAAAAAGACAGGTTTCCACGAGTACTGAGAGTAGATGCACTATGCCAGATTATTTGTTCTTTATAAAACTGCTTTGTGAAGAGATGAAAAGGTCAACACTACTGAAGGAAAGGAAATTGGCGTCAACAGAAATTTGAGAATCGATAGGATGGCTGGGGGTTGACAATCCAACACTAGGAGTCCTGAAGGACTTTTTGTGAGAAAGAAGAGCCTGAAGGAAATCTGACAGCCAATTTAATGAATAGTAATTATGTCTCGGAGGAATCTGCTCTGTGGGGTGGGAGATAAAGGGGCTGCTGAACTCAAATCTTTCACCCCACGTGAGTAATAACACCGTGTTACTCAGCAACGAGTGGTTTGAAGATACTAAAGGATCCGACGTCCAGAGAACCATGAACCTCTGAAGAAATTCTCTTGTAGTTGCTTAGTGCTACATTTTCATAAGAATTTGTCTCACTGTGTGTCAACTAAATAGACCTTAGTCACACAAACATTAATGAGCTACTAAAAGCTCTCCTTGTATAATAAGGTTCTTCTTCCTCTTGTTTCTGTTCTGCTCATAACCGTGGTTATGCAAGGTCTACTGAAAAAGATGGCTAAAACAAATCCTAATGCCAGCTGAATTTACGAAAACTGATAAAAAGATAATAAAAGAATGGGTTTTTCTAGCATGAGTCTTTCTTGATCTTCTTTTGGGCTCCAGGCTATATGTGTTTGAGAAAGAAAGCATCAACTCCTTAATGGCTTTGGCTCATTTGAAGCTGTGCGGAACAGCAGCAACAGACGCGTTGAGGGAACGACTCATGTGTGTGGCCCTGAAATGTGTTGTCTTTCAGACTGCAAGTGTTTGATGAAGGACAACCAACAGAATAATGTGCTGTACACGATACTGCTTGACTGTATTATTTTTTTGCCTTTGGAACTGAAGTTTTCAAAATTTAAGGTTTAATGAGCAGAATTTGTGAAACTCTCTATTTGAATTCTATTCGATGACATTGAAATGGGACCAGTGGCAAAAACCTCAAACAGCACTGTAAAAAACTACATTTCGTTACACTGTACTTGTATATGTGTAATGACAATAAAGTTGAATCTAAAAAAAATCCTGTAAAGAACACTGCAATATTCTGGCAGCTGGGGCATCCTAAAAATTTGCAGTTATCGCACAGGCATTGTAACTATTTTACGAGCTGGCTTCATACTTATGAATTTTAAACGTTTTGAATACTAATTAAAAGGTACGATTACTAGAAAAAAGCAGTACTGAAGCCCCACCCCTATACCCAACATTACTGGTGCGGAAGCAAATCGTACCAAAATGATTGAATGAGATCGCAAAAATGTATACAAATGTTTCACATCTTAAAAAAAAGTTACGTTTTTGCCTTTGAGACTGTGTTGGCATTTCAAAAACAGGAAAATTTGTACAGTGTACAGTCAGGAAAACCCTAAAATGAAGTAATCCACACAGTCATATGACTAACAGAATGAAATATTGTTTTACCAGATCCCGAAAACAGGAAGAAGTCATGTGCAAAAACTGATTTTTGTATTTTGCATTCCAACTATTTTTTATCAAACTACAGTTGGGTTGTAATAAAAAAAAAACAGCTAACTAACACGAAAACATAATAAACATGATTTTTGTTATTTGTTTCTTTGAAATAAACTCTTCAGTTACAGACTGTAGACAAACATACTTTACTCAATATATAAATATTTCACAAAATGTAGACAAAAATAACCAAAATTAAGTTTATCAGATATCACAAAGAGATTGAGCATGTAATGCAACAATTTACTGAAAATAATGTCTTCTATACTAGCTTTGCATTTACATAAATAAAAAACGCGAAAAAAATAGTAATGTGCTAAGAGGCAGTAACTGATAAAAAACTGGCACAGTTCAGAAGCGCAGACATATAGGACATGAGCAGTAGTGTGTGAAAACAAGTTCTGCTTTCGTGAGCGAGCGTGCACTCACGCCTGGAGAGACAGCATGTGCTGAGAGAAGAGCTTGCCGTCAAGGGCAGTTTGGTCGGTGTGACTGTACCGGAATGAAGCGTCCCTGAAGATGTCCAAAGACTGGCTGTCTCACAAGAACTGCCATCATAGGGCCTCTTTAATCCAAAGTGTCAGCAGGAGAAACAAGGACACCTAAAATGAGAGCAAGGACCGATCCATGTGAAACTATCGTCAGAATCCTCTGGGAGGAAGAGGAGAGGATCAAGTCAAGTAGAATGCAAATCCTTGAGAATGATGAGAATGTGACAAGTGCAGGAAATGAAAAAAGGAGAGGAGAATCGATCACCAGCTTTATTGTTTACACAGTGTAAAATTGGTTCTCATAATATGGAGAAAAACTAAATCATTGCGTTTTTTTTGTTAACTTCGTATTCTTTACTTGGTATTGTAAAAATATTATTTTGTAATTCAGTCCCATTTACCCTTTTACCAGAATGCATTGGGGCATGAATTATTAAAATAGATACATTGTCTGAACCTTTGTTTAATTTACACTGCTGTTATTGATTTTGTGTTCACATTTGGTACTATTTTGTCTTGTGATGTCATGATGTCTCATGAGGGAAGCATTCATCTTATGATATCAGTAACTTAAGAGCTCTAATAAACGCTCTCCATGACATCTACATTACGCACATAAAACATGAGAATGATCAGATAAAATTGATTCATTTTAACCATGTAAATAAAGGGAGAAAAAACGTTCTTATAAAACGTTTATATGTATAATTTGAGAAATCCTCTTAGCAATACTTAATCTTATGATGTTGGCTGAATTGACATTTAAGCTCAGTCAAGTTGTTTGCGTAAATGGGTAAACAAATTCACTTCCGAACACCAATAACTCTACATAAAGTATTACATCGCAGTACTGTATATTTATCAAAATGTGTCTATAAATAGTTGAAATGTTGGTATAGTTTTCTCTATGCATGTACCTTGTTTCCAGAATCATCTAACCAAGCAGTGCCGCCTTCAAAACTTTATCACTTTTTGATCAGACTCATGGCTGAGGAACTTCTTCGCGAGTTTCCCCCACAAGATCAACAGTTTCAATCTGTTAGATCTCTCTGAGAAAGGAGTGCGAGAAAAGACAAGTCACCAATTTCAAAACTTACTTTGAGCTTTCGGGTTTTTCCTCAGAGCTTTAGAAATGGATCAAAAACTTGTGTTCGTTTTCCTGAAGTTTATTTTTTAATTCTGATTTGTCTCGCTCTCATTGGCCTAAAAAATGGTGAAAGAAAGCACACCTTTAAACCGATTCATATAGATAAATGAGACATATGATGACTGTGAACTAGCCATTTCTAAACTTGGCAGAAATGCACTGAGAAAGAAATATGTGATATTTCCCTAAAACTTTGACAAAGTTACACTCATTATAATACCAAACAATGTAGAGGAGGTTTATTTGAGTGGATTGTATGCTGTGCATCCCATTATAATTTCCAAATACAAAGTCCCAAAGACAATTTTCAGTGTTTTGTTTCAAGTTGTTCTCTCAATAGACAAGGAATTTTCTGCTTTCCAAGTAAATGAGCCATCACAATCTCACATGGCTGTAATGGATGAAGGAGTCAAAGGTAGTCGGTGTCTATTTTCTGCTTTTTATTGGTATAGATAATGATAGGAAATCCAGTAAGAAAATACTAGTACACTCAGAAACATTTGCTTCAAAAGCTTCTTAGATGTCATAGAAGAACCTTTTGGTTCAACGAATTGCCACAATACATCTAGAAATGCTGATTAAAGACAAAGCTGGAGTGCTCCATTTATTTTTTGCACAGCTACTGTGTATATGTCTTTGAGTCATTCCAATGCGACAGGATGTGAATAAAAAGTGTTTGCAAGTGTTATTTCCTAGTTGGCGTGTATAAACTCCTTAAGTGGCAAATTCCAAAAGAGGACCTCAAATGAAGACAGATGCATTGAGAGACTGAGTGCATAAACACTGCCTAAACTGCAGAAAGCCACTGAGCAATGTTCAATATTTTTTCACTCTACAGCAAACATCCGTTCCTGGCATTTTTCCTGGCGTATGTTTGATTGCGGGGTACTGCCGTGGTGTTTTGTGGTTTCTAAGCTTGCTGCCCTGTTAAAATTCTGCACATTGCCTCCATATAGACCTTTCCGAGATAAAAGACCTTCACTTTTACTCTCTCGAATAGCCTAACCTGTTCTTACTTGCGCCGGCATTTGAGTGAGGAAAAATAATTAAAGGTGTCCCTTTGAACCAAGTGAATTAATATTCATCAAGTCACAACTATTTAGTGAGATTATTCATTAATGTGCACCTGTTGCTAAGTGGCATGAAGTCAAAGTCATGTAGCCTTTGGCATTGAAATGTGATCAATCATATAATGACTTGAGTCCTTGTTTTAATTCTTGTTTTAAAGTAGGCCTTTGTCCCTAGCGCAAAATCTCCATTAATTTTTTTAAGAATTGAAAGGCCATCAGAGTGGACCCCTGAATGCCAATTCAGTTCTTCACAAACTGCATCTAACCACTCAAACGTAACAGCTAGTGTGTAACTCATATGCAGCTCGTTACGCTGAGGTTTAGTTCTTCTTACAATATTAATTGTCTTCATTTAGTTCACTAAATGCTGAATATGTCTCCTTCAGCTGTAAAACTCTTGAGACAGCCATTATAGCTCTCCGGTGCTACGTTTTTTCAATTAGCAACACATTCAACCGTTTGTCTTCATTTATCACGGAAAGTATTAAATGTCTGTTTTCCTCTTAAGGGGGAGAGGACTTCTCGCATGAAACAAAAACATCTTACTTCATTACCCTAAACACCACACGCTTACATCAATAACAGCGACAACCCAAATGAACAACAAACACAAAATGAAAAGTTAAAAAAGAAGCACGCTAAACATCAGAACATGAGCAGAAATAACAACGACATAGATAAAGTCAACAAACAGAAAAAATTAAACAAAATAGTTTTTAAGAGTACCTGCCTCATTTTCATACGCCACAATCAGTGGCGTAGCCAGAATTTTATTTTATTTTTGAGGGGGCCTGTCTGTAGATGAGGGGGCCATAATGTATGCATATAGGTTTCTATACATGTAGATATTTATGGGTACTAAAATGATACACTTGTATAACACAGCTCATTTCCCCATTTCAGCAAACATAAACATGTCTACTAGCGGCTCTTAATCTGGTCCTCCTATCCCCCCAATTTTTGCATCTTACTCGATTAAAACAACCTGCTTTAAATCACCAGCGCTTCATGACTTGAATGTGTTCCGGTTGACACAATCCATACACAGTGTTCAATGCTCGCTGCACCCTGCAAACAGGAAAAATCTGCTGATGTTTAATTCTGAAGTTTAATTCAAAACACGAATTTTCAAGCGTCAGTTGCCCGGATATGCTAAAATGTCACCCGCATTCACTGCTTCAAATAAATTATCCACCCGCCGCACGTATAATTTTCTATGATATAGATAACCGCACCCGATCGTCACTTTAATTACTCAGTAAATTTTCAAGCACTGTCTTTGTATGTAAATGCTTAAATCTAAACTTTTGATTTAGCACACACATGATGTACAATATAAGAGGTACCACTCTTATGGCTTTCATATACATACAGTGCCTAACAGTCGTTGCATATTACATACCCAGCAGCACTTGATTCATCATTGTTAAGCACAAAACGCTCCCACACGGTACTTTTCTTTCCTACCTTTTGTTTTGTTTTTAATTCTCCATTTAACATTTTCTCGGATCTGTTTTGCCTCCATTTCTGCTTTAAGAAATAGACCGTCCTCTACCGCCGCCAGGCGCGCATTTATTTTAATTTACTGCTAATTAGCGCCTGATTAAAGATGCATTTAAAACATTGGTATTTTTTGAGTAATTTTGTTCATATTTTATATGATATCATCCACCCCACCCGCAATTAATCAGAATGTATTTTTTTATTACCCGACCCACGGATCATCCCCAGCTCCCATGGATTTAACCGCCATCCGCGCATAACTAGCTACACGGACAAAATTTACTAGGGAAGTTTGAAGGGTTATTTAACCACCATCATGCTATTTGCGTAACGTTAGAAGTTGCGTTTAATGCCTTCAATGCCCTTTATGTCCACTTCGCAGTGCTTTTACGGGCGAATTAAACAGACCTCTGAAGCGGTAAGAGACGCATTCAAAATATTAGCGGAGTAGTGAGGAACAGGATTAAGAACCGCAGTAGCTCGGCGGCTATCAGTCAAACCATTGTCTTACCTTTTACATGACAACGCGGAGTTGTCGAGGCTGAAAGTTTCTGTTGAGAAAAGTCTACAAGAAGTTAAATGCAGTGTAATCGCTATCTTGGCAGTCTACTTAGTTTCTTCTCGCTCATCTTTTCCTAATTTATATAAAGAAAGAAACCGCATATGTTGTTCACCCACCATTGCAGCGTGCAAATTAACCGCTTGGCGCAAAAGGCAAGCTGCTACGCACAACACGTGATATAATTAAACCGGGGAGCACTGATTGGTCGATCAACCAGAGTAACAAATTAAAAATTCCTTATTTTTTATTTTAAGCAATTAAAAATCTGAGGGGGCCTTACATGTAAATGGTGGGCCTAGGCCCCCTCAGGACCCCTCCTGGCTACACTACTGGTCACAATCCATGCTGGGAACTCGTAAACCAGCAGTGTTAAATATTTTTGTTTTATATTAGACAACAGCATTTTGTGAAAAAAGTATGGTTGTCTGACTTAGTATTTCTGTGACTCAAACTCCAATATTGATATCTGCCTAGGTTTAAGCATGATCTTCGCTAAGCTGTATAATCTTTACATTTTATTTGTTCGTTTATTTGTTTATTTCATAAAGCACAATTTCTTGGGCAGAAGAACAGTGACTGAAATCCATGGAAATAAAAAAACTCAGCAGATGTATTTTATTCAAAGATTGTCCTGCAAAATGTGTCACTTAAGTGTCCTTTTTCCAGTTAAGCCCATACACTACATTGATTTGTTTAAACTCAGTATACTATAAAGTAATTATTCATATTTAAATTGTTCCTAATCCTCCATTTTTTATCAAGTCTATTTTTAAAATCTAATGAAGCAACATTTGAAACACATCTGTTAACTTCTTAATCTCTGGTGCATATTTTGCATTTTTACCTACATTTAAAAAAGTAATACAAAATAAATAATTGAAAATATTGGACCCCCTTGGGTCTGTAGGTAAGGTTTTTAATATGTTAAATGAGTAATTTCACTTACAGAACTTGCATATTTGCTGTCTAATAAAGTCCATGTGCCCATTAAACAAAATTAAAAAAATGTTTAGAGCCTACATTTTATTTGTCACAGAATAATCCATACGTCAGAAAAGACGTTGTTTCATACAAAACCAAACCTCCCTCCAGTCTTTTGTCATCTATCGACTGCTTGTCCTTTCTCTCTCACTGCATCACCACTGCCTTTCCATTTTGTTTCTATTCCTGCATCACACACAGACCGAAAAAGAAGAAATAGATGCCGTGAAACTTTCGTCACATGTGTGACGGTGTGAAGTCCTAAATCCCTGGAGATCAGATTAAAGATGGAAAAGAAATAAAGCTCCGGCACACATTGCGACAGCTCCGTGCCACGGTGGGGGGTCAGAAACGTGTATAACTGAGAACAGAGTGATATCTATTGTAGGTTCATGAAGAGAGAGTTGGTATCTCTGCCAAACCGGCTCTGGGCTGTCACGTTATTTAACGGAGAAAAACAAACAGCATTGAGTGAGCTCAGAGGCCGGTTCGAAAAGGGATTCATATTATATCTGAAGCCAAGGGGGAAGAATGTATCGTGCCCCACATGTATTGTATCTGCAGATATTAGAGCATTTTCTTTAAAGAAAAGTCCTGAGCATAGTTAACATTGTGTATTTAGCTGCCTGTTCTTGTGCATCTGTGATGGAGAACATTAATTCTGAAAGTAGCATGTCATAATATTCAATTACTCACTACATAAATGTACAAATAAATATGACTGTACGAACGGCTTCCGTGATATCAGCGCCACCCCCTGTGCCATCCTTCTCATCCTTCAGCTGAAGCGGGCATGACAGAAAGGAGGGGCACCATGACAACAGATCAATAATTGTGTCTCGTCAAAGCTGCCTTTAAATCCTAGGTGAGACACTCCACGAGAGACGAGTCTCTTCCATGAGTATGCACTCTGGTCTAGGATAGAAGCAGGATGGTCTTCCCATCAACATGGTTTGAATAGGAAATTGAGGCCATGTATGGTTATTATTATTATGTTATCATATGTGACCCTGGATCACAAAACCAGTCTTAAGTAGCAGGGGAAAATTTTCACTAAAAGACAAAAAAATATTGTATCGGTCAAAATTATTGGTTTTTAATTTATGCTAAAAATCATTAGGATATTAAGTAAAGATCATGTTCCATGAAGCTATTTTGTAAATTTACCACCTTAAATATATAAAAACTTTATTTTTGTGAGTAGATGGCCTGCAAAAGTGCCTCTGATCATAAACTTAAAAGGCAATTTTCACAATATTTTGTTTTTCTGCACTCTCAGTTTTGTGAGTTTTTAACTGTATCTCAGCCAGATATTGTCCTATTCCAACAACTCCTACATCAATTGACATCTTATTTATTCAGTTTCCAGATTACGTAAAAAATCTCAATTTTCGACCCATAAAACTGGTTTTGTTGTCCAGGGTCACACATCATTACATCATGTAACATCAGTTCTGTTTTTCTTATTTATCCTGTGAAGCTGCTTTGAAACAATGCACATTGTGAGAAGCGCTATATAAATCAAATTGAACTATAGTTTAAAAGCTATTTTTGGCCTCTTTCGCTTTATTAAGATAAGGCGGTGAAAACAGACAGGGATTTGTGAGAATGGAATTTGAAAGGACCACAAGCAGGGACTTAAAATTGGGTCGCCAGATGCGCAACATGTCTGCACACAGTCCACTTTCATGTTTATTTTATATCTAAATTTGAAATGCCATACCCTGTGCCCGTCACACTTCGTGTTAAAAATAAGCGTGCACACCTCAAAGTTCCATTCAGACTTTAATAAAGTGTCCAGGGGAAACAAAACGGGAAAAACAATTATCCACAAGAACAGGAATCAGACAAACGCTTAAGAACAACATTAACATCAATACTCGAAACTGAACATGACAAAGCACAGGGTATAAATAGTGTCCTGGGAATGATCGTCAGGTGCGGGTGCAACAAACGATGTACAGGTAAAGGATCGTGGCAAAATATAATCCAACAGTAAAAATGGAGAAAAATAAACAGGGAAACAGACATAAATGTTACGTGTCCGACCCGCCACATGATATTGTTACTTTTTGTTCTTGTTCATGATTAACACAGTAATGTTCAGTTATAACATTGACATTTGTTGCTCAAATGATAGACCTACATTTACAAAATACATTTAATTGCTAACAAATTTGCTAGCTAATTGACTCTTTCAAAAGGATGCAAAGCTGCCTGTTTTAAATACATTCAGAATTAAACTTTCTAGTCTCTCTTTCTTAGACGCATATAACTTAAATTAACTCAACTGGAAAGGTCATGATGGCACTGTAAGTATTAAGATAAAACCTTTTAGGGTCCACGCTGAGTGTAATTATGTTGAAACTGTAAGCTTTGACAAGTACTACCAAATAACTTCTACCATCCTTCCCACAGAGTCTCACCTCTACCACAAACAGTGACACAGGCCTGAACTCTCTCTAACTGAAACCCACACAATGGTTAGAAAATAACTCTCTGTCAGATGCATTGGAAAAACATTGCAGCTATTTCTGAGAAAGTGTGAAAAACTTTGAGACCCTGAAGATGCAGCATAACTCGAGAGGGCAAAAGAACAGAAGCACTGGGTCTAGTTTCTGATTCTTACTGTTTTACCTTTAACATTATATACTGAGACACTTGAGGGCGGGATCTAAATATTCTTCTGTAACTTTATCCGTGGGGGTGTATCGCTTGACAAACGTTATATCACTAGCCGTGTTTCCATCTAGCTAGAAGGCGCAAATGCTGGCAGGAAATTCCTTTATTTCAATACATTCTCACCTTAGTTTGATGCATTTGGAAACAGATTACAAGATATGCACATAAACTACAATGAAACACATTAACCTAATAAATGACTTGATAGGATGAAAAGTTGTGTGATAACTGGACTAACCAGTGGATTGATCTCATTGCACAGCATATAAATGTTGTTTTGTTTTTCTTTAAAGCTTTATCCAAAGTCTGCCATTAAAGTGTTTCGGTATAATCATTTGGAAATATTCGCGATTCCAATGTGGAAAACAAGGTCACGTGACCAACCGTGTTTTTTGCATTTTCGTCTGCACACTCTGAGGTGCAAGTCATTTATTAGATCCCCGTGTAGATTCAACTTTTTTGTTATTTAAAAACATTAAAATATACACAACATAAAGAAAAAAAACATCACATAAATCTGTGTATCTATGCAATTAAACAGACTTCTTATGTGAAAGTTTAATTGAATACTGTAGATTCATAGTGTCACGATCCCTGTCTGTGGTTCCCTGTTTATTGTGGACTTTAAGTATGTATGGCTAACAACGCCAAGGTCGTGGATCTGATCCCAGGGAATTGTACATACACATAGGAAAAGGAATATGTAAGTCGCTTTGGTCAAAAGCACATGCCAAATGCATAAATGTGAATGTAAATGTATGCCTTCGTTCCTGTTTCCTGTCTAGTGTTGTAGTTTTTTGTAGTTCTTCTGTTCGTTGGATTTGTGTCATGATCTGTATCAGGTCTGCCTTTGTTAGAGGTTTGTTCTTCGGTCTCTTGTTTTCAATTGGTTTTCGTTTTTTTGGCTCTTTTGTCATTTTGTCATGTTAATATCTATTAAAACCATTAGTGCATGTGGCTCCATCTTACTGCCTGGTTACTCGTCGTAACAGAACGCCAGACAAACAATGGATCCAGCAGTAGCCCTCGTCCCCCTATGCCAGGGAACTCTCACCCTCGAGGACCCCATTAGGGATTTTCTGAACATTGTCAACACAAGGGCTTAAATTCACAGGGCTAACAAGACAAACACAAAACCAATAAACAAAAGAACTACAAAAAACTACAACACTAGACAGTAAGGAGGAACTAAGGCATACACACTTAAGGTCTACAATAATCGGGGAAACATAGAAAGCTGGAATTACTATAAAACACTTTTTTTTAAATCAGTTAACTTCAAACAGCTAAAAAAATAACGATCTACATCAAAGTTATTTAAAGGATCAACATTCAAAGGAACAACCGTCCTCTCTCTTCCACGGTCCGGTCGCCATTGTTCCTTTATATTCTCCCAATCTCCTACATGATGCGAGGCCGGTGCGCGCACCACTGGCGCTAATTAACAATTACTTACCGGCCTGGAACCACGGTCTCGCCCCGCCTACTCTACTACAATCTTAATTAAACTATTACCATTTGGTAAATAGAGCATTTTTCAGCTACAACAGCTTGAATCGAGCAGCAGCTGAAACTTAACTAAAAATCACAGACTAATTGTTATAACCCTTTAAAGAACATGATTGACAGGAGCATTGAACTAAATATTTTGAACAACTAGAGGTTTGTAATAATTCAACTATGAACAAATACATTTGGTCAGAAAAAGCTTAGCGCATTGATCTCCATCCCAGACTCTGCTACGCATCAGTGTTTTCATCAATAAACAGTTGCAGAAAAAACCCTCTGTCGGTGACCCCAGGGCTCACGCTGACAGTAAGTTACTAAGGGGAAGCTGCCGTCTGCCTGGTAAGGACGGAGAAAAATTATTGGAGTTTCACAGCCCCCGGGGTAATTATCATTGGCCCACGAGATGCTTTCCAGTGCAGCGTGTGAGAACATGTACCTTAATTGGATCATGCTGCAATCTCTCAAAGCTTTACGGAGACCTGGTTGTCGAGGTAACAGAGCTCAGGAGAATGTACAATAAGAGAATAACACATCGGCTGGACTATCTGTTGTAAACCAGCGACTGTTGTAGTGTAGAAAGTGTTTACTCAGGGTTCTTCGGGCAGTATAACTCATAAGCGATGAGAGTTCGGGCATCTCAAGTCAGGAATGCAAACTCAATCCTAAATCCATTTTTGCACCTTGCAGATAAAATAAAATAAAAATTCTAGATGTTGGCATGGCATCCATTTATCATGTGAGGTCAGCAACGCAAAACGAAAAGTTTTGCTGTATATTTGTTGAAGCTTGTAACAACCGGCGAACATTTAACAACCTTTAATAAAATAAATAAAAAAAGTAAAGGGTCGACAGCTCCCTCACGGTTGACTGCCGGCCACACAAACATGATAAACCATAAAATAAAATCCAGGCCAGTTCCTCTCTCGTCCTAAACTCCACTCGTCTGTCTATGCTTATGATCTCCTCAGTGAGAGATGCGAGACCGGTGCAACGCCTCCAGCCTTGTTCGTTACAAAGCTTTACAGAATGATGATTCTAGAAAAACTCCAATTTGGGAGGAGACAAAAGCCGACATCAACTTCTCTATTGTGTAAGAAAATGTGACAGTATATCAATAAACCTTTTTCTTTTGAGGGTTCTTAACAAGCGAAAGGAGATAAAGTATCTGCGATTCACAGTCCACAGATTGTTTGGACAGCAGCTTAGAAATAGAAAAAGGGAAATAAAATCAGTAAACAGAACTGAAGCATATAAGTCATCATCTTGAGATCTGCCTTCAACCGTGTAGCATGCTGCACTATCCTTGGTGATAAGTCTTGAAAAAAGTAAACTTTTCAGTTACAGAAGATTCATACATCGCTGAGACTGAAGGTTTTCTCAGTGTTGTGAATACCAATGCATATTGCTTAGTACAAAGTGATATTGTAAGGTAACCATTGCTTATAAAATGTGCTAAATGACCGTCATAGGTGCACAACAGTGAAAGACATTGAAATCAATAAAGTAATCTCACTCATCGTTCCAGCTCCGGTGATTGATAACACAGCATGAGGCCTTAGTACAACGGCAAAGAAAGCAATTATAAGTCTTGGAAAAAATTGAAAAGCCCCATGTGGAGAAATGATGGCTGTTAAAAGGATAAACATTCATTGGACTCAAACCAATTGTAACGTTTTAATATCCTTCTGTGAAAAACCTGTTTGTATACATCTGGCATTCGCACTTTACAGTCCTGTTACTATGTACTTGGTGTGTAACTGTGTAATTACTGTGTACTAACCCATACTAAATTCTTGTAGTTACCAGTAGTTTGTTGGCTAAGTGCAATATAAGTGCATTAAAAATGTATTCACTGTTAAATACTCACTTTCTATTGACAGAATGAATGGGGTAGATTACATTTTTCACTACATTTACATTTATCCATTTGGCAGACGCTTTTATCCCAAGCGACTTACAATGCATTATCCTATACATTTTGTTTCTAAGTATGTGCAATCCCCTTGGATCGAACCCACCAACTTGTGATGTCATCGCAATGCACTCAACACTGAGCTACAGGAATCGAGACAAAAATAATAGTTGGGGGTTAGTATTTTTTTCTAAATAACTTCAGATAACTGAGTCAGATGAGTACCAAAACATACTTGTAGCTAATCAGAAGTAAGGGGCGTGTCTACTAATGATGACTAGGAGAGAGTGATCAGTTCACAGACGGACATGAGCCGAGCCAAGCGACGACAGATACAGAAAGATGGCTGATATAAAAAAGGGAAAAAGTTGGCTTACGACCAGGCAAGAAGTAGGACCCGTGTAAATATCGGATGAGCTTTCCAGCGCTGGAGAGAACTCAAGGAGCGAAAAAGCCTGTGATCGGACGCTGAGGTCGCCTTTTATCTTCTAGATAAGTGAATAACATTGGTTTGCATTGTTTCACAGAACTAAAATATGCTGTTTTTTCTTGAACACTGTATGCTCATGTGTAATGTAACCTTGTTTGTTCATCTGCAATCGGGGCGAGACCCTTTTGGGGTATAAAGGGGTCTTTGTTTTAGGGATTCGAAACATTAACATCGACTATCAGACACCGCTTAACATACTGTAGGTGTCTCAAAAGTATGGTTCGGTTGAAGTTTATAGTATAAAGTATCAAAAATGTATTAAACATGAAAAAATTGCACAATTTGTAGGAACCCTAATGAATCACAATTTTCTCAAAGCCAGACTCCAAGACACACTGGGGTCATTCATGGAATCACAGACAAGAAAACGATACTGTATAATATAAATGCAGTTCATTTTCATAAATGAAAAGCACTAAAGGAAAACAACCAGGTGGGAACAACCAGAAAATGGGGAAAACCGAATTTAACAAAACTACAAACTCCACATAAAAATAGTACCAGGACAAACGGAAATGTAAGGACAGGGGGCTAAATGGAAATTAAAGATGTTAAACCTAATATTTGTTACTTGAAATTAGTCAACTTCAAATTTTGACTTTCTGTAATAAATGCATTGTTATTGTTTGACACTTGCTAGTTTATTATGGATTGTAGAAAAAGCCTTTAATATATTATATTTGTCGACATGGTTGAACCCAAGTGCAGGCACAAGACAAGGCAGATGAAGGGGTTAACAGGGATTTATTTGTACAAATAACACTACAAAAACAGGGAAAACAAAGACCCACGATGGGGTAAACAATACAGGGATATATATATACTTAAACAATAAACAAGGACACTGACTGACTAAAACTATTACTAACAAAACAAACACTAGGAACAAACACTAAACTGACACTTACTTTGATAAACTCAGACGAGGACCAGGTATCACAAACAGCATACAGAACTTCAAACAGCAAGTAATGAACGAGCAACGAGACAAAGAAACATGAGGACTCTTTATAGGAAAGGTAATCAACACAAACTAGGAAACAGGAGGGTAGGAATGATCACGTGACTCGGGGAGAATATGGAAGACCATCAGTGTCATAAATATCTCTCCCCACATAAAACCATCAGGCAATGCCATGGCTCCACTTGAGACAAGAATAAAACATGACATGATAGTGGAACCATGACAATATTTTTTATAAAGTTAGGCAAAAAAACGTTACTTTTAAGGATACTATATATTATTAAAAAAACAAACAGTGTCTTTTTCGAACAGAAATAAAAGTGTGACCAATGACACTTATTTATGAAAAACTAAAAAAGATACAAGGTTTATTGACAGCGATATAGGTGTTAACGGAGGGGTTTTCAAACGTTTGTGTCAGCCGAACATCTTTGAACTAAATTATTTACTTGGAATACCCCCTGAGATTTTGAGTGAATATTTCAATAATTATTATCTAAATATTTTTTTTTATTTAAGTATTGGAAACATCCTATACGCGCACAGGTAGACGTACAGTGCACCAACTCACAAACCCCCCGCAGTTCCCTTGCGAACCCCTAGGGCTTTGTGAACCCCGTTTGACAGCGCCTCTCCTGTTTTTGCCAAGTGGTTAATATCCTTAAGACAACATCATGTTAACCCTGGGTTCAACATTTAAATCAACCAATCAGATTTCATAAATAAGTTTACAGATTATTTTAAGTTTAATATTCCAACCAGGATTAGATACTTCTAGAAAATTGTTTCCTCTGATTTTAGGGGTATGGTATGGTCAGGGTAGGGGTTTGGTGTGGGTTTAGGTAAAATGTTGTTATGACGACATCAACAACCACTTGACAAAATCAGGTAGAGTGATTGACAGCCCTGTGTCAACACATGATAACCAGTAAAATAACTCTGAAGGATGAATTTAAAATACGACACAATGTAAACAAGTAAAAGTAAAACAAATTTAGCACTTTAATAGTTGTTGAGTAAAGCAAAATGAGCAATAAATTACAAATTACTTTAAAATAAGATTTTCTCATTTTCTTAATCTTGTTGCAGATGTATAAAAATCTTAAGGTGCCAAACTACCTCTAGGATTTAGAAATCATAATCCATGAACTACAATACATTGTATTGCATTTCTTGAGAAATTGGTGAAAGAACAAACTAAATAAAGCATGTCTAGTGAATGTCAGGGTTCACAGTGAAGAGGGAGTCAGGCAGCCAGAGAACATGTCAATCTGTGAATTATTGATCACCCTGGGGAGTTTGGACAAGACACTAAACAGTAGTTTTCAGTATCTGAGGCATGGCATAACATCCCCGTTACCTGCATCTCCACCTCCTGACTCGCATAACATAACAGCCCAAACAAAATTCCTTTCTTGCGGCTGTGCTATTCCCTCGAATTACCAGCATTTCAGGACCTGAGTACATTAGCATTTGAATGTGAACATCAGAAATGGCAACAGAACAGAGCGTTCGCTCACACAGGACAAAGAGACTCATTCATAACCAACACATTTCCAGACAGAGTCAGGTCTGCCTACTGACCTGTTTTATACTCATCTGTTGGTCACTGAGCACAGAGAGAAAATGTGTTCCTAAAGGGATCTCGATATTTCTTGTTCTGGCGTTAGAACAAATACTTTCTCCTGGCCGAGAGTATAACTGCCATCCAACTTTAAAGAGGTCCGAACATCAAACTTTTCTTGATCTTTTGAAATATTAAAGTTCATTGTACTCCAAGATCATACTGCGAGAGCTCCAAACTTCCTCCCCAGGGCAAAAAGAGCATTTATTGAACCCAAGGTTTCAGAAACGTCTCGCTTTGATTTTCTCCTGTGATGTCACACTCAATAATACATTAGTAGATGCTTCTACAGCGAGACATGAATCTGGAAATTAAATAATTATTGTTATTTACACAGACCAGTACCAATAAAGAGGATACATAAATATTTTGTAAAGCAACAGAACCCAACACTTGAACTTGCCGTTATTGTATGCAGTCATTACCCCTAATGTCAGACCCAATTGAAAATCTTTTCTATTTCTTACTTATCTTACTTTCACCAAAGAAATCTCTGCATGACAAAATGATCCAATTTAAATGTAAATATGAATGTAGAAAGAAACATTTCACATCTTTAGGAGATTAAACTGTTCCGTCTGTGGTCTCTCTCATCCTTTTCGTTCACTTTATTGTTGTTCAGTAGAGCATGACTGTGATCGGATTGAAGTAGAGTTCATGCATACCGCATGCACAACCTGATGCTTTATAAATTGAGCTACGGTACCATCATAAAGTATACCGTCATACATGAAATCAGTCTGCAATACAAGAATTTGCATATATAAAAATACATTTAGAAAAAAACTATACAATTAAAACATACGCAAAGCAATCAATTGGGAAAATGAGGTAAAGTTTCCATCTCTTAACTCTCAAAAGGCGCCTCTAGTTTTGGCTTTTCCACTGTGGATTGTTAAAGACACGGCTTAACAAGATTATACACATCACATCAAGCCAGAAATATTCCTGACGCACTCTGTCCCTCTATCTCTCACTCCATCTTTCATACTCAACTACAGTAGTTTTCCATTTTCATCAGAAGAGAGCTGCCGTGTGACAGCACAGTTACCCAGGGTACACCCAGGTGGACTTTGAGTGCCTAAGGGCGATTTAAGCCTGCAACGGTTTGAGCTAAAGAATCATAAATAGGACTGAAAGTCCCCATGAGTATACTTATCAATTATACTTTTCTGTCAACAGGAAGAGAAAGAGAAAGAGAGAGAGATCAGTTTATTTCTTTATTAGACTAGGATTTCACATTCACTGCGCTAGCACCTATAGTCCAGAAAAAAAATGGGGCACTATGATCAATTCTGGAAAATAAATTCAAGAGTACGTGAAAGGACTTACAATCACATTTCTGTGAGAAATACCCAGTTGAGCTTTGCCTTCCCGGTTTTAAATCTGATTTATGTCTATTTTCTTATGATCTAGTAAGAGTATTTTCCCCATGCATTTGGCCAGATCAAACTTTAACTTAACAATCCTTGACAAGGATTAGTTTAAATCATGATAGATAAATTGGGATGTTTAGGTCCGTTTAAAAAATACTGGTCTGCATTTGGAAATGAAACAATCGCTATATTTTAAGATATGTCAGTGCAAGTTGTGTTTGATCAAAACAGCTCTAACATTTAAAGTAATCGTCTACTTTCGACATACATTTTCATGAGAATTAACTCACTCCGGTTGTCATCCAAGATGTTTATGTATTTTGTTCTTTCTTCGAAAAGAAATTAAGGATTTTGATGAAAACATTCCAGGATTTTTCTCCATATACTGGAGTTCAATGGTCTCCAAAGGTCAATATGACAGTTTGAGTGCAGCTTCAAGGGCTTTGAACGATACCAGATGATGAATAAGGGGGTTATCTAGCGAAACGACCGCTCATTTAAAAAAAAAAGCTTTAGAAACACAAATGCTCGCCTCGCTCTGTTCTACGTAACTAAGTTATAAAAGGTCATTTTGTTTATAAAGCATATACATTTACATTTTTTCAGAAATGTTGGATCGTTTCGCTAGAGAAGACCCCTATTGATCGTCTAGTATCGTTTAAAGCCGTTGAAGCTGCACTGAAACTGTAATTTCGACCTTCAACTGTTTGGAGTCCATTGAAGTCCATTATATGGACGTTCAAGAAGGGGTACCCTGCAGGTTAAAAAGCAATGCTGAGGGGTGCTGCCCCTACATCAATACAGTATGTGATGAGTTGGGAGAACGTGTTGTGCAATATATTGAAGATTTTTGTTTCCAACTTTCTTTTGACAGGTTTGGTTTTTTTCTGTTCTGAAATGAATGTACCCCTGTGTTCAAGTTATTGATGGGTTTGGGTGATGAGTGTTTGGCCCTAAGGCGTTCAGATGAGTTCGGTTCTTCGCTTTATGCAGACTAGTCAAGTCCTTTCACACAAGACGTAATCTATCTTTCCTTTTTAATCTTGTTTCTTGCACAGGGATAATGTCATATTGGAATAGAAAGGGGCCCAGACCAAACTGTTGCTATAAAAATCATAATTACACAATTCTCTAGAATACAGTATGTTTATATGCTATAGCATTAAGATTTCTGTCAAACATGTTCATTAAAAAGTGGGCGGAAAACACTTTTGTCCATACAATTCTATTTTAGTTCCTATGTGGGTTTTACAGAATGCAAAAAAATTGGAATACTTCATTCAAGCCGATATTAGACAGATGTACACACTACTGTCAATACTTAAAAACGGTCATTCAAGGCTAATAGAAATAATGCATGATCACACTGTAAATAACGTTTTAAACATGATTAGAGTAGTTAACCAGCTCAGTAGCTTTAATTGTTATTGAAGTGACATATTTTATTAAAGATTTAGAGAGTCTGATGATGTACAGATTGATGATATAAATGAGTATTAAGGATATATAGACATTTCTGACTCTTCGGTTGAAGAATATGTCAAATATGAAATGATGACTGCATTGACATACTGTGCCATATCCTTTGTAGTCAAGTTGAAATATTATAGTCTGAAAGATCAAACGTAATCTTTTTTGTGACTTTTTTTAAATGCATTTTTGAATTTTAGGACAGAAATCCACAATAATATGAAGGTATTTGATATCAGAGAGCACTTTTCACTACTTTTCCTTACAAAGCATCAGTTTGCACACTTACTGTATAATGTAACAATACCAGTTACGAAACACTCTTATAAGGGAAATCATATTTAATTGGACTTTGAATATTTTTGTAGCATGAGTTTATGAAACGTAGAATCAATTTACATCCACTTCACATGGCTATAATATAAGCTGCAAGATATGAGATACAGTCTCTCAAAAACCAAAATCTCAAACAGCATAATGAATGTGGCCATCCAATTGAAATTCAGTCCGACTGATGAGAGCATTTGGAACATGTAGGGGGAGTGTTCAGATTAGCTTTCTAATTAGTCTTATAATTGACCATAACATATTAAAATTGAACATCAGGAAAATAATTGGATTTCCACTCCAACAAGTACTGTTCTATGTTGGAGCAGAGATCCTTTTTCTGGAATATAATTTAACCGGACGAAGAAGAAACACATATCTGTTTCTGAACTTATGTCCTGCGTTATTGATATTTCATTCTTCAGAGATAAATATCATCATTCATTAGCGCAGCAACCTAAATTTTAGTTGTGCTACCATAAACATCTGTGCCATCCAGTGATCAAGACCAACCAAACACTTTCCAGATGTACATACTAAATGAAACAGATTGGATATATCTGATCGGATCATTGACACTCATGCCCCAGCGGATTTCTAATTATTTTCCTTTAATTGTGCAGTTCAGCCCAGTGAGATAGCGCATATCATTGCCATTATAATTAAGATTGTATCATGCCTATCCGGGATGATTTATCTCATCGCACGTCTATGCCTTACGTCTTCAGCCTTCATCCCCTTTCATTATCTCACAATACTTCGGGCTTTATCAAGCCTTTTCAAGAACATAAGCCCTTTGTGTCTAGTCAAAATAAAAGTCTCTTTAAAACAAATTGCCTCACTGGTCTCTCTCTCGTTTCCATACATCAAATAGATGTGGCAAGCTTGGCAACTGTTGCTTTGAGGTGTTAATAGAAAGCAGCCTCTGGCGTGAAGGAGAGAAATGAGCGTTCACAGATGATGTGGAGAATGTGAACAACCAAGGTCATGCCAAGACACCCTTGTCTGATTTAAATAGCATTGACAAGCAAACAGTGAACATAATGTTGAACTGGATCTCTGTGCACACGTTGTCCCCTCCGGGGAGGTACATGACATGACAAAATACTTCAAGTAATTGATACACACACAGTACAGTAAAGTTCACTGTCCTAGTAATGTTGTATTGAGTGCTTTGCATGGATCGCACATTTAACAAATTAGCATGGCACACAAAGTACCCAAAGAACACATTTCTAAAATAGCATTGCTGTGTCAGTTATTGGTACTTTAGTAATCTGTATTTTGTATTATCCAATGCGGTCATCAGAAACATTACGGAAAGATTATTAAAAAAAGTTTTTATTTTTGTTATGAGAAGGGTTTCACACTTATAATATAAATAATTTATTTACATTACATTTACATTTAGCAGACGCTTTTATCCAGAGCGACTTACATTGCTTTACCCTATACATGTTTTTTTTATCTTAGGTATTTGCAATCCCCTGGGTTCGAACCCACAATCTTGCGTTGTTGACGCAATGCTCTTACCACTGAGCTATAGGAAAGCTTTTTATATATTATTTATTATTCATTTACAATTATTAGTATCTATTGAAAGAAATGCTATATGATATACATAACTATGTCTTCCGATGTGTATAAAGACCTTACATAATAAAGCGTTATCTTTTAATTATCTTAGAATGAGCTATAACTGTCTACATACACCGCGGGTCCTCTACATGAAATTCACCATGTTGTTTCTACAGTAGCCCTAAACAGACAAACTGCTCCACAGAGCGTGTTTCGTAAATACGTTATCTCTTTCTGCAAAAAACGACAATTTAGTCTTTCAGCTACTGCGGTTGGTTGCAATTCACAACCTCACCGCTTGAAGCCACAAAATTTCATACACTGGACCAGTGTTGGGTGTAGCTAGTTACTAAGTAAACATAACTGTAATTGAATTACTTTTCCATTGAAAAGTAGTGTAATGGATTACTTTTATTTTTCTGTAATTGAATTGCAGTTACTTCTGATGTAATTAAACTAAATACTTTGTGTTACATATGTGTGTGCAATAGAGTCTAACTTTAAAATCTGTGCTTTACTGTATAATTATCACATTTGTTATACATTTGCCAGTTAATAATACTACTTTATGTTGTTGTAGGAGCCATGTAAACATTCATGTGTGATGTCATATGACCATGGGAAAATTTGGGCGTGTCACTAATTAAGTGAGAGTTAAAGCACCTGTTAGGTGAGAGGAAAGGAGGAAGGAAGGGGGTGAGTGTGGAAACACACATTTTTTTGATTACCGTAGAATCATCAACTACCTTGAAATGAAATAGTCAATGGTAACAGATAACTGACGTGTCACAAGTTATTCCCCACTCAGGCCCAGCAGCCAAAGAAAGGCTTTTAGGCTGCTACAGTAGTTTTATATTATATTATTTATTGTAATTAATTAAATAAGCTGTTTAATGTTTATCCTTGAATCACTTAACTAATGAAGGTTGATGTAAGATAAAGAAAGTAATTAGCAATACGTCATTAAATGCATTTTGGAAAGATTAATTTGTAAAGTAATCTAATTACACTATTGAATATATAATTAGTAACTAGTAATAAATTACTTTTTCAGAGTAACTTGCCCAACACTGCACTGGACTTTTAAGGGTCTTGATATTAAACTGTCGTGTTTTGCTTAATGCAATCACATTCGTTGGTAACCTGGATAAAACAATTCTGTAAAGAAACTGAGATAAATGAATACTTACGCTTATGAAACTGCATTAGCAGTCCCCAGTGACTTGTAGTCTTTAGTACATTGCTAATGAAAACAAATGATTCAAAGTCAGACGGTATATGTTGTTCTGATAATATGCATAGTTGCATTATTAGGAACAATGGGTCTCTTCCTCATTGACAAAGATAAATTAGCACCATTTTAACCTGTAGAGGACAAATTGCCAAATTGCATTCAAGCAAAACTAAAACAATGCTTTTATGTGTGTATTGGGGATATTTAGAAATCAGAATCAGACAAAAGCTCATACCACGGGACTTTGTGTAATTCATTTAATTGCACGTAAAATGTTTTTCTAAAAACAGACTTCCATATATAAAGACACGTGGGGTTTTTTTTGCTTAATTTTTTTAATCACTTAAATAAAACATACATGTACAGTACCGCTTATGGATGAAAACATTGACAATATTACACCGTATCAACGGTACAAGACTGTCAGATAATGATATTTACATTTTATCATATTATTACCACCCTCCCCACAGAGTCTTTGTATTTAAGTTGAATCAGAGAAAATCAAGCAATCCTGAACATCCACCATTCCTGAGCAAATCGAGGAAATATATTAACGCAACTTATTATTTTTTCATCACAAGACTTCTCATGCTTTGCCAGTTATGCTAGATTATTTATCACAATCTTACTGACAGGGTTCCTGTCTGTTGTGATGCTAAATTATTTTCAATATTCTCTCCAAAACCATCAACCATATTAAAAAAACATCAATCCACCACACTGCTGGCTATTTACTGTTATTTCCATAATGCTGAAAAGATAATGAATTCTACTTGTGCAAAAACAGCTTATTTCATTGCGTCAGGCTCTACACGTGCTTGGAAGTGTTTCAAGGTCATTTCAAAGCTGAATGAAAAAGCCTTTAACAAAAGACAAACGGTCGGCCATTACGTTAATCAGTTTGAGAAGATGCTGTGAGCAGCTTTGCCGGTTCGGCATTTATTTTCTCTGGTGTCTACTCAGAACATATGCTTACGCTCAGCACATTCAACAAACAGTGTGTCAATAAGCGGGTAAGAGACCCCCTTAAGCAATGAATTAAGTCGTAAATTACTCAGACCAAGGAAGCGGCCAATTCTGTTAAAATTGAATGTGCACTGTCAGATGTACTTAAATACTGCTCGGTGTCGATGACCTCACACACATAGATTGACCCAGGACACAAATTTCGCTTTATTAATGAAAGGAGGTGTATCCACGGGCACTTATATTGTCCCAGAGTTTTTCAATGTGAAAAAAACAAACGTCTTTTTAGGTACGAACGACACGCGTATCCTATCTGTCGCCACCTCTCTGGAGCGGAAAAGAGAGGAACGGTTGCCTGAAAAAGCATCTGTGGCATCATCATCACCTGACAATTGGTGTGCTCGATTTTTTGGTAATCGTGTCTGACTTGAAGCAGCACATGTCTGTTAAAAAAGGTTGTACCGAGTTGATCGTGTGGGATTAAAGAACTTTAAGACAGATTCAAAAGCATATGGCTGGCTTGGTCATATAGATGCTGCATTGGCTGCTTTGACCCATTTCTGCGAACATCGCGCCATATTTGACCAGACAAGACTCCACTATAAATGCAAACTACACGTGTTGCAGGATTTTAAATGTAAGGTAAATACTAGAGCAGTATAGTGTACAAAGTTATTTCATGTAATACATTTTGAGTTTTTGACAGTGTTTTGATTTATTGAAATTAAGACTTATTAAGGTAAAAATGATAGAAATACACACCAGGTTAATTTCAAACTGCGCAGGGTTAAAAAGGGACAAACTCAACCGCTGGCTTAAATTAACCCCAGAAAATGTAAATATTTGATCCAACAATTTGGGGGAAAACAGCCCAGAATTTTGGGCTGAAACAACCCAGCATAGGTTAATTTGTAACCCAACAATTAGGTATGTCCCTTTTTGACCCAACGCTGGATTGAAAATAACCCAGCATTTCTTAGAGTGTACAATAAAAAATGTCAATTATTTTTCATTCAAATTAATGCAGTAATTGAGCAATTTTAGTGGTCAATAAAGTAAAAAAATCTAAACGAATCACACTTATCTTGGCTTTCGAATTATAAGGTTCTATGTGACATTTTTGTCGACATTTATGTCAAAATGAGTTATTCACATAGTCTTAACTTATATAAAATCTGTGTTGTTTTGTACTTTGTGTACATATTTAGACTTTTTTTTCAATAAAATGGTTTTACACGCAAAGTCAAAAGGAATGCAAAAATATCTCACAGTCACAACGCAGACATTATAATTAAAATGCTTACCATACAGTAACATGTACACAGTATCCTGTGTGATGAACATGTTCTCACTTTACTTGGCTCTGACTGGAAACCGTATGACTGAGGATAGAGAGATAACCACAGACAGGTCACAGGGCAGACGGCACCGAGCACAACCCTGGGGAGAGCACAGCTTGTTTGGGGCAGGTGGTCGGTTCCAGACAGATGGGACATATGATGATGCTGTGTTTCCACAGGATGAGCAGGAGATGTAAACAAACACCGGATCCAAGAAAATTCTGACAATTCTGACACAAGTTTTTATTCAAAAAATATAAGAATCCTTATTTAAGTTTTGATTAAAGTTGCTTGAAAGTGATGCATATTTTGGTTCATTTGTGATTTATTTGTGTCTATATTTTATCTGGCCAGACAGAGAAGAGAGAGAGTTACCTCAAACGGTCCATAGAACTCGGGTTTCCCATTTTTCGCTTTTACTCTTCTGTCTGTCAGTTTCTCTTGCTCCAGGGCAGCCAATTTTCCAAGCCGAAGCCAGCCGTGCAATACAGTAAATATCAGAATCTCAGTGTATACGGATTCAAGCTTAATTTCCTATCTGAAATCCATTAGCCCCTCTCTCTGGTTAAATTAATCTGTCCCTCAAGCATGAAAAAGAAAAACGTACGCTCGGCTGCAAAGTCTCATTCATAACGGCACTGTCTGATAAAGGAAGGCTGATTTAGAGAATATAGACTGTTTTTGCTAGGGGATATTTTTGTGGAACGTTACACTTGAGAATTCCATTAGAGGTTCCTGTCCTAGGGGATGGATGAATTTCTGCGGCCAGATATCCACATCGTAATAACTGGACTTTTGGAGACATTAGTCTTGAAATAGTCGGCTCAGATTCGCTTTGCACTGGAACGCGGGTTTGGTTGACAAAGTGTGACCTGACAGAATGGAGAATGATAGACTGTCGATGTCACACTGAGCTTTAGCACGGTAAAGCAATGGAGCAACATGTAGATTGATTGGACCAGCTGGAGAACACAGAGCTGATGGTTGAGCGTTTTACAGACAATCTATAGACATGCTAAATTAAACTTGTCAGAGGCAACAGAAGTTAGAAATTATGGCTGTGATGTTAATTTTTTGATGGCAATTCTTTGGTTGGAAATGGGGCTAGCTGTCACTAAAATGTATTTCTGAGGATACATATTGCGACAAAATGTTCAATAGATAATACCAATGAGTGTTTCATAATAAGTATTTAATTTTGAATTATTATTAATAAATTTTAATTGTCAGCTTTTATCTAGGGCCACAGAATCACCCTGATTATAAATATGACTATGCCACTGGTTTTACATTTTTCACCCAACAGCTACGAATGTAGCTAGCTTTGTTTTGGAAGAAACGATTTTCAAAAATTTTTAATTTTAAAGCAAATATTGCTCACAGGTTCCCCTATGTGGTTAATGAGCGCAATTGTCTGTTACAAGTGTCGTAAATAATGTCGCTGTATAAGTTTCCCCGTGGGAAACACAATACACATACATTTATTTACTATGCTGATGTAACTGACGAAAGCAGAAACGTAGTTTGGAAACCATGTGGCAGTCTTCCCCAGGCAGGGGATGGGTGGAGCCGTGTGCCGACCCGAACACTGAACTTACAGAGTGTGATTGTAGCCGTTATGAGGCTGCTTAGGTAGCAGCGGCAGTGGAATTCATCCAGTAAATAGTTTTTCTACCACTGAAATAATTTCAGAGATATGATTTTAAGGTAAAAAAAAGTACAAAGTGTTGCTTTAAGATGGTTTTGAACTAGATGCTTAAAATTAACACACAAAACTACTGATATAGGAATAAACAATCAAATTCGCATTTGGACTATTGACTCACCTTATAGTTACCGGGATATAGCTCCTGTGACAACTTTCTCATTTGATAAATAGCTGTTGTTTCCTCTAACTGATTGCATCAGACAATCAGAATCAGGCAATGAGAGTAATAATCTTCAGAGGCGTAATACAATTACAAATGAACCTAATAGAGTAAACGTCACCCCTGTATTAAGAGATAAGTGTCACCGGTTGCACCGCCGCCCTTTAGTAGTCAGGAACATAAATAAAGTTAATTGAATTTTTGAAAAGTTGAATGAGAAGTTAAAGACTGGCCACACAATAATATAAGATTAGACAGCAAAAAAGTGCATTACTAAAGGTCGCCATGACAATAGCGGTGATTAAGTTCATCTTTGTTACCAGATGGCTCACTGAAATATCCTCTATAATTGCTCACATGATGATAATTACAGTTTCCTTGAAATCATAACTTCCACATTCTACAACAGGATCCAAGAACTGAATCATATTCATGTTTAACTGCACTACCTAGTGTCATAGAAACAATATTGTTGGACTCCTTTGTCTTGCTCAGACCTCTCAGTCAATGGTTGGTAAGCATATTAAAGGGGTAATTCAGCCAAAAACTAAATTTTGCCATTTATTTATAGGCCATCCGAGATGTAGGTGACATTTTTTCTTGAGTAAAACCATAAAGAAGATTGTTTGTTTGGTAAATCTGCAGCCCTCTCTACTTCATATAATGGGAGTCTATGGGGTCCACATGTCCTAAAGTTCCTAAATCACATAATTCCAAAAAGTGGCTCCTGGCGGCATGATGACGTTTCGTGAAGTGACTCGCTAAATATTTTCATAAATTTGAACCCTTTTTTGATAATCTCAACCTCAACACTCCCTTTCTGCAGGTGGCGCTAAACGTTCCAGACGCTGGTATGCCATCCGTCACCAAATACTACAATAAGAAGATTGCGATTGTGTTCGGAGGCTACACAGAGTCGAAGAAATGTGATGTCTTAAAATACAAGACAGTAGAGCTTATCTCCGTCCTTACAAGATCCCCATAACGACAGCAATATCGCAACAGTTAAAACACTTGAGATTGATGGAAAATTACACTTGACCCCAAGAGTAGGCGGGGGGCATACCTTATTAACGGTCGATCCATTATTAAGCATTCAGTTGGGGAAGATGCAAATAAAACTTGAGTCTGTAGAGCTCTCAATGCCAGGGGTCAATAAACGGGGCTATAATAATGTAAGAACTTTCTCCCTGGTATGCAGATCAGCCATCATGTATATTTCAAGAGGGAGTGAGCATCCCTAAATTGGTTTAGAAGTAAGAAAGACGACTTTAATCAAGAACAGTGGGAGTCAAGATCTGAAAGTGAAACCCCTCTTGTCCCATCACCCCGGAGCACCAAACTTCTCAGGAAGGAGTGAAAACAAGTCATAAGATCTGCGATTGAGTCATTCATCCCATTCAAATAGAAATATTCAAACCCTTCAATAAAAAAGGAGCTCTGTGGAACACAGTGGTAGAGATGGAGAAACGCAATGCCTTTGGGCAATTTCAATTAATCTCTTGATTTAAAGAGCAGGCTGGAGGATAGAAATGAGACCCTTTCGAGTTTTTCAACCTGGCCTCTTATCAAAGGGTAGTTTGAATATGTCTACAGAAAATGAGACAGAAATTAAATATGAACGGCAACATTTCCTCTTCTTGTTGGGCTACATCATGATCTTCAGTTAAATACTTCCTTCAGCTAAAACCGTATGGGTTTGAACTCTTCTAGTTTCCTCAAGAAACATGAATAAGCCATGAACCAAGTTTTTTCTTTCTGGAAGATTTTTCAACACAAATGGGGCGTTCAAAGGACTTTTTATTTGTAGTTCAAGACAGTCACACTATGCTAGTAAAAGGGAAGCCTGGGGTAGTACATTGTGTAAGCTAAATTCCTAAAGTCCAATTTTTACATGTAGGATATATGCTCTAAATTTTGTACTGGCTTAAAAACACCAATTCAACTTTTCATTGAACTACACTAGTCAGCAATTCAGCAGCATAACAACAAAATCTATCCATTGGCCAAAGCAATGAAAAGGAAAATTTGAAATTAAATTGTAAATGAAAACAACAAATGTGACAACTAACCCCAATCTACAAACATTTCTACCTTGTGAAAACTTTGCATTCAACATCTTGCCTGGATATCCCTTATATGTGTCAATTGAGAAATTGTTCCATCTCCTTTTCGGTTCTTTACTCTATCAGTCCAGACATCTTCCTCTCTTGCAGATTTATAGATGCGTCATGGCACTTGACCGCAAGTCCATCTTAACCGCTTTCTCACCCAACTCATTCTTCTACTTCGACTCTGCTGGTCCGTTGATGGGTTGACATCTATGCAGTCCTGATCCTAAATGGATATGGAGATGATGAAGAAGGGTTAGGGTTAGGTTTAGCTTTGATCAGGACAGTACCTCATACAAACAAGATTTAGATATTATTCTTATTTCTTGCGGATCTGCAGAAACGATGCACTATGCACAGGTAAATATGGGCTTTTAGAAAACAAATATTCATATTATATTGGTAAAACGGTAACCTTTGGAGCTCTTTTGAAATGCTTTCCTGAAAGTAGCAGCATATGGTAAGCCATTTTTATCTGAGCATACTGACGATAATCCAGTGGGTTTGAGTGCTGGTAGTGTTCACAGTTGGTGGTGATATCATGCGTCCTTTGATCCTGCAGCTCACCCTACCTGGATCGTACTATACCTCAGTCTGCTTCACTAACATGCAAATGTATTGCCATCTAAACTTTCTCCCAGCGGTCAACATTTCAGCAAAGCAAAACTTTGTCAAAACCAGACGATACATCTCTCTGCAATTACTAGCTATTTTACAAGATCGTAAATGTATATGAATTCATACAATCTTATTTCATACAATTCATGCAAATTAGACAACTCATAAAATAGTTAGGAATGGTCATGAGATCAAACTGGATACTCCAGTCAGGAAACATTTTCAAGTTTCCGAATAACAATGCCTGTCATTAAACAACAGTAATCAAACTAATGGAGCTGAAGATTAAGTCTTAAATCACCAAATGCCCATGTGCAACACCCTGTGTTTGATTTACAGACTATGACAACAAACGCATACAAAAATGTTTAATCCACACAAGAGTTTAAGAGCCAAACAATGGAACCGTTAAGCATCCCAAACAATTCATTGCTGTCCTTCTAAAGCCTCATTTGTCCAAATTAGCCGTTTTTCAGGAAATTGAAAAAACAGTGGTGCCTATTTATAAATGATAAAATAATGTGTAGTCAAAGTTTTAATACTTTTTATTGGATAGATATTTGCAAAACCCAGTGACTAGCATAAAGTGTGACTGATAATAAATTACAAAATTTGGATATTTCAGAAGGACAGCAGGGATATGCATAACATGACTTAACAAACAAAAAGGAAAGCACAACAGCAATATAAACTGCAAATATATAGACAAATCAGGAAAAACAACACATGTGGTGACACTGAAGTAAAGAGACAAGGGATATCCTCTTTGATATAAGGCTTTACGGTTGCCATTCAGAATTTGACCTAAAATGTTCATGACATCCCCCCTCTTTAATCTCCACAGAAACATTCACAGGGGATTTAGGTGTGAACATGCTGAAAGAACACACACTATATTGACTTTTTAAATGAGTTCATTATATATTCAAATAATGGCAATGCAATATGATAATTCAACTGAAATTGCTCAAACATCAGTGAAATGTCTCAGAAAGTCTCTGTGAGACTAATCCAGAAAGAACAAAATGTACTTAAACAGGCAGTATGTTCTGAGCGATTGGGAAACTGATCTTCTTCTCAAACAGATCAACGAAACATCCCACTGAATCTGCTGAATATTGATTAATACTGCAAAACTGTGGGAAGAAAACTATTGCAAGAGTTTAAAAGGTTATTGCGAAAAAGACGAAGAAGTGGAATAGATAATCTCTAGTGTACCTAACATGTGTTTTGTCTTTATTGAGCTCTTTATGATGAGTACAATTGTATTACAAACGGTCTGCTTTATAAATTAAGTTAATGGTGCTGTGTGTCATTTTTTGGAGGATCCATTGAAAGAAATGCAATATAATATACATACTGTAACTATGTCTTCAGAGGTTTATAAAGACCTTACATAATGAAGCGTTATATTTTTATTACCTTAGAATGAGCTATTTCTGTATACATACACCGCTGGTCTCCTTACATGGAATTCACAGTGTTGTTTCCAAATTAGCCCTAAATGAACAAACTCTACAGAGAACGTTTCGTAAATACATTATCTCCTTCGACAAAGAAGTGAAAACCTGACAGCATCTTAGTCCTGTGTCAGCCACCGTAGTGCCTTGAAATGGAGGGGTGGAGTGAGCTGCATCTAACAAAAGACCGTCTATAAAAGAAATGTACTAAGATCTAATGGAAAAATTGCTATTATCAATGTTTATTTGGTATTTGTTGTTTGGTGGAGCAGCAGAATCAGTGACGATCGAGAAAATGGGGTCTGTTTACAAAATGTATAGGTGATTGGGCATATCAGGTTAAAAGGCTCTCAAAACGGCTGCTGTAGTCTCGGGCCACATGCTGAGGCAGTACACCACTATCAGACGTTAAAATGTATGTTATTGCAACCAATAGTGTTAGTTTGAGACACACTAAGTAACAGTTGTCAGATCCTACATGAGTTCCTAGTACTTAAGATCACGCTGATAAAAATGTATACCTTGAAAGCACCCTGAATACGTACAAAATCAAGCGTAAAGCGTCAGTTCTAGCAGACCACGTAGTCAAGCTCGCTCAGCTGATTTCATCAGGTGAAGCTAATCAGTGTCAACCAATAGTGATACAACACGTACAAGACTGTGTCCTCATTAAGGTGCCTTTTTACAGCTCCTCTACAGCTGCTCAGCCGTGCCACGATCAAATCCCACCCCCTGCCCCAACTCCACCTCATCCGACTGTATCCCCGTGTTGGGACTATTGCTCTGCTCATGCAAGGTTGCACAGACAGGCGTAGAATTTGCCCAGAAAAGTTTCATTCCACGAACCTTAAATAATACTATTGTTTAAATCTTTGACGGTAATGGCTCTGATAGAAATTAATGTGAACAGAAAGTTTTAGAGAGAAGTGTCAAGAAAAAGAAAGTTTAGTAGGATTTCTCTTCAAAGAGGTAAATATAAGTAATTATTGCAGAAAATGACAGGTCTGTTCCGACCCCTCACACAGTTTGAAGGATGGAGGGTAATTGACTCCCAGAATAGCCACTGAGAGCTTGTGTATAGGTAGGCTGCGATCCAGGCTCCATCTGGACTGTGCCAGCTTCAGCAGCACTGCTTTTTTTCCAGGCTTCATTTGCTTGTTAAATAGATGATGGTTCAATATAAAAAGGTGACCATGTTGCAGTGTTATGTTGTAGAAGCAGCTGTGCTCTCACAAAGAAACAAATAAGGCACAAATAAGGCTCAAAAGAACATCAGAAACAAGACTTGTATGTTGGCATTTTCTCATTCGTTCTATAGAGAACATTTTGATCACAATCAGAATGTGAAACACTGAATTTAGACCTGAGGTGCATGGGTGCATGTTTACTGAGCTTTTATGTTCAAGAGCGAGCATCAAGGGTATTTCATCCAGTCCTGTTCTATTGAAGGTCATTCAATAACTGGGGAGACTTTGATAACAGCTTCATTTCAATGTAAATGTAACCCACAAACAGGGCAGCCGCTAGGTATACTGGTCCCCTGTCTAACTTAAGCCTTGGTCATGTTTCGAGAGGGCCAAGTATTTTAAAACTAAGAGGTAAGTATTTTAATATAACGTGGAATGCATGACCTGCAGTATTCTATACAACAGTCTTAGGGGGAACACACACTACATCTTTGGAATCACAATATACCGATGAATATGCTACAGTGGACATATATTAAGTACAGGGTTCTTATTTTATTATTAAAGCAAACATGAAATAAGTGGAAATTACGTGTTGCGTTTTTGTGCAAGCAAAACAGCAAGAATGAAGCTCGCAGACTGTCCGTGAACTGTGAATTTGACTTTTGAATTTAGGATTCATTTTTATTTGATTGATTTTCGGATTGTTTATCACGAATAGCTTCTTTTAATTATGAGTTATTTTAATGAGTTTTAATGTGTAATGTGAAAAATCAATGTTGATATTTTGAGACTATAATCAATTTCAAGAGTGGTTTTGGAATGGATTTTTATATGTTATGCATTTCCCTTATATTGAATTATTATATATTATCAGAATCAGAAAGCACTTTATTGCCAAGTATGTTTTCACACACAAGGAATTTGTCTCGGTGACAGGAGCATCCAGTACACTGAAACAGCAACAACAGTACACAGAGACCATCACACAATAGAATACAGTACACGGATGATTTAAATAAGGACCTATGGGTGTAAAACATTAAGAAATACAATACAATAAACATAAGATAAAAATATTAAAAGTATGTATGTAAATTTGTGTATGTAAATATGTACAAGTAAAAAATAAGAATAGACTATTGTAGTGCAAGGTATGTGCTATATACTGCAGAATGAAATATAATTTACAGAAAAGGTTGTATAAAAAATAAATAAAATAAAAATAGTATATATAATATTTACTTACCCCTTTATTCCCCAAATTTTACATATTGTTCCCTTTTATCTACAGATATGTACTGTAGGGGTACAGTATTGTTACAATTAGTCACGTTGTAAATCCTGTTTAATTATGCGGTACCAATGTCTTACTGGTTATTTGGCCATACAATGCAGGTTAACAATTTAATTAATTAGTGACATTCTTCAAAATATCTTCTTTTGTGTTCTGCAGAAGAAAGTAAGTAATATGTGTAGGTCTGGAATGACATGACGGTAAAGAAATGACACATTCAAAGGTGAGGTGTGAAAGACTAGACCATTGAATACTTATAAAGTTCTAAAAAATGTCCTGTAGCCCATTGGTAAGAGCATTGAGTTAACAACGCAAGGTTGTGTGTTCGATCCCAGCGGATAGCACATACCTATGTAAAAATGTATAGGATAAAGCAATGTAAGTCGCTTTGGATAAAAGCGTCTGACAAATGCATAAATGCATAAATGTGAATGTAATGTAAATTTAAAAAGATATCACAAATACTATTCTAGTCAGATTCTGTGATGAAATAAAGAGAACCTGATGAAACATGTTTGATTAATTTTGCACAGTCAATGTAAGATCGTCGGTGGGTAAAATAATTATTATATATTTTTTTTCTGAATTATACAAAGATACGATATTCAAAATGCAAGTTTTTCATTGCCTACATTTCTGCTGTACAAGTACTTGTATAAGGACCTTGCTTTATTAACCAACAGATTTTGTAAAACAGTATTCAAAAGCGCTGTCATAACAAAAGCTCATCATAACAGTATGTATTAATTTAGGAATATTGACCAATTTTATACAACAGCCCATTATGGTTCTCGAATCTGATTTGCTGAGAGCCATGAGATTTGCTGAGAGCAATGAGCCAACAGTATCACCACGGCTTCTGTTTTATCTATAATATCATGAAATATCATATCATGTGAGTCCTCTTATATCAGCAGATCTTTTATCTTAGGGGCTTGTGGCTATTTCATCATTCCAGGTCAAAGGAGATCTTCTTCAAAACTAAACACTGATTACTTTGTATGTTGAAAAATAAATTGTATTTATTTTTCTAATTCTACTCACTAAACAATTTCTGTTAAAATGTGCGTATGAACCATTTAGCATTACTTGCATGTGAAAAAAAGAATAATACATTTTTAGTGGTTAAACCTTCAAATGGAGTCAGAAGATGTTAAAGCCCTTGTGGAATAATTAATGGACATCCAGATCATGACAATGAAAGTAACTGACAAGCTTGCCGAACTGAAAAATGAGTGCAAATCTTTTCCACTCAAATCAACTTTGTTTTAAATCAAGCTGAATCAATTCTGGTACATATCTGTAGGTAAAGTACACCTTATTCATTTATTACATAACTTCCAACACCACCTCTATATCGCAATAGGGTTTAAACTGAAAAATTATAATGTAAAGCCTCCTGACGCCACTGCCGAATAAATGTCTAAATTCAGATCATTTTCTTATAGTCTCTCAAATTATTCTTAATAAATGCAAAAAAGACAATTTAATAAAACATATACAATTAATAGTCTTTTGTTTCATCTTTGCACTTCTCCGAAAAAAAATATTCTGAATAAAGTGTCTGAAGTGATGTTGTGAGTTCTGAATGTTTCCTGCAACATCCTGAAGTGCCTCTCGCTCTGACTGATATGATGCAAGTTCTCAAAGACTTTCTCAACATCAAGTGCTCTCACCGCAGACGGTTACTCATCTACTCTGACTTGCTGATGAAGTCACTGTGCTCATCAAATCTGAATGATGCTTTATTTCAGCGCAGCTTGATATGCCAAAACATCCGCCTTCAAATATACAGTCAATTAAAAGAAGTGGTGACCACAGTGGAGCTCCGCTTTATTCTCCCTTTTGTGAATTTGTAATCCTGTGGTTTGATCTTTTTCTGCTTTAATGTGGTGTTACATAAACATTTTGTTGGTCTGGTCCTGGGATTGTAATGTCAGTTTCTCTGTAACACTTGTTTTCAGGTTCCACTAACTCTGTATGACAATATACAAGCAAGGTTGATTTTAGTTTTGACCAGTCAAGTTAATAAAAATGTGAATTCAGAGCAGAACGATGCCTTGAGCTTGGACAAGACATAGATGGACTAACGCTTACAGTATATTAATATTAAACAGACACTTTTAGCCGCTTAATCTGTTTAAGGAAGCCGAGAGCCAGAAAAAAGAAATTCCAAAAGGAAACTTTGTAAGAAGATATGATAACTGTGCTATCCGTGTCAATTCACGGAATTAAGACGGAGGCCACTTAACATTTTAAAGCCTCTTGAGAAAACTTTCTTGGCTGTTAATATATTCTATTTATTTTGGATTAATGAGTCACGTCAGGTTGCGAACTCGAGCTGTTTCCCCTATAGGGACATCTAGTTCTCGAGATGTTGAGCTATCGCAAGAAATTGACAACTTCATTCCTGCATGCAAATTTAGTACAGGGTACCATGAGACCTGCGATCTTGTTTGTGTAATAGTGGTGGCCATTCCGGGAAAAGCAATTATTACTACAAAAGGTGTTTCCACATGCTTGTCAAGCGAAGAGTGTCTTGTGTGACCATATCATTACTATTGAAAGGTGTTCATTGACATTTAAGGAGTCATGGCTGCAGGAGATGCTGGCTTGTCGGCCCTTGAAAGAATGCAAATTGTTTCTGACAGACACATTCTTGCATTGCACCATTACATCTCACCAATAGGATAGCTATGGCCAAACGGTGGTGCACAGTATGATCCTTCACAGTGCACAGACACACACAGAACAAAAGGAAAAAGTCGAATTCAAAGCAGCTTGGCCTGTCTTTCTGTGGCAGATGGTTTCTCTTTTAATTGTCATCATCACATCAGACTGCTCAAAGACATTATAGTCTGTCATTATGCTCGTAAAAAGCAAAACTGCACAGTACATTAAATGACAGAGTATACCTTCGCATATACTTGTTAGGGGGAGGTTTGCTACACATGTTGGAGGCTTTGTTGATTAAATAAGGATGTAACGATTCACTCCGCTTTTGACGCTATTCACGATACTGATCTCACAACATGATAACTTTCACAAAATTATTTTAGACAAATTAGAAATGATCCAACTGCCCTTTTATTATTTCTCAAATGGTGCATATTTCCTTGTAAAATAAGTATATATTTTGTGTCAGAAAACTATTCATTATAAAAAAGTCTCTTTAATACTAACAAACTAATTTTCTTAAAGGTACAGTTTGTAAGAATTTTGCAGTAAAATCCAAAAACCACTAGGCCAATATTATGTATTTTTTTCAGCTGAGTACTCACAATATCTCAAATGTTTCCAACTGCTTTCTAATCCTGAGAAAAATCTCCATTTTGAACAGTTGGACAGGGACCGTTTAGTCGCCTGTCAATGGCGTCATATCCGTTACCCTTTGTTACCGCCTTTACTGAGGAAGCAACCGCGTGACACTGTCATAGACAGATGCGGAAGTAGTTTGTACTGTCGGTCCGTCTTTTTTTGCAAATGATGTGGGTAAGTTCAAAATAACTTTTACTATGATTTTTATGAACATTTTAAACTGCGCAGTGTTATCACACCATAGAATTGTACAATTACTGTAACATCTATGACTACCATTTAGTTTTAAACCTTACATCACTCGGATCTAATTCATTATAATGAAACAATATAATTTCATCAAACCCAACATTTATAAAACTGTAGTATTTAACCTCTTCCGCTAACAGGATTTCTTGTTCCCCTCTAATTGACGTATCAGGGGTACCATCAGCGGTGAAGTTGAAGACAACATATCCCATAATTCAACACTTCGACACAGCGTCATCAAGCTACGCGATAGTTGTTGTTTGGATCCCCCTCTAGCGGCTATTCCCACAAACTGTACCTTTAACTTGGATTTTTTTACATTTAGGAAATACCAGCATATCTACGCTTAAAAAGTTTGCAGTAAACACAGCGGTCCCTGCTGTTCAAAACATGTGTTGAGATTCATTTAACATAACCGACTTGAATGTCACATATTATAAACGATTTTCAGCCTTCTCGTGGTGAATCGGTACATTAAGTTATTGTAGCTTTTGATGTTGTTGTGATATTCTCATATTTGGTTTTACATGAATATTGTTAGAAAAAAATGTGAGTGAGCGAGAATATAAAACAATTGAATCCAAACCCAAACTATCCAAAATCGTACCGTGCAAAACATTTACTGTGTGTATAAAAGTAGTATAGTACCATGACCTGATATCAGTATAATGTTGTATTTCAATGTCTGTTTAATTTCTTAACATAAAGTCCCTGCAACACGTTACCCTTCAAACACGCAGAATACATAGTATTATGTGGCTAAGGATGTTCGATATCCTTATTTTTGTGAAAAAAAATTGTCTTTCAAATACATCACGCAGAGCAGATGTTACTCAAGATAGATAAACAAAACTAAGATGGGAATTACACCAAGATGAAAGGTTGTTTTAAATCATTTATAATATACCGTCAATCTATTCCCCAAACCTTCGTCATATTGCAGCTCTTGTAATTATAACTCATAAATGAGACATGGGGATGTTCTTGAGCTCTACAAGATAGACCACAGATCAACAGTGGTGCATCTGCTTTGCTTATGAAATCATGAGTATTCGATGTCGAGAATCTCTGAGCTTAGACACAGGAACAGATAAGTCAGTATCAATGCATGCATGGCCAACCCTTTTTTTTTTTTTTTTAACGAAAACGAAGTCCATTTGTTATGCTTGCAATGGAAGTTGCATTAAGTTCTCAATATAGTATTTTAATATTATAAGTGTCGGTAAGTAGGATCAATATATACTATATCTGACTGCTATTCTTGTGGGAAGTCATAACACATTCACAAAGCAGACACAAAGTCGGAAAGATAATACAGAAAATTGCCATTAACAGAGATATTGACTTTGTATGAATGTATGACACTGACAGAACGAGCGCCTGTCCTCGCTTCAGCACAGCCCCCTTTCTTCGATCGCCATCCTCTATGCAGGTTCCTGACCGTTCGAGCGGGCGTGAGACAAGATTGGTGCCGGGATGACTATGGCTGGCAGAATGTAATGAGCCATTACCTAAAGTTAATGATGCCTTATCACCAATGCAGTTTAATCCCGAGCGCGCCTGTCATCAAGAGACCGATCTTCTCAGTCCATTCATACCGTTAACCAGGTCCAGGAAGGGGGAAGCCATCATCTTAAGTCACATGCTCCCCTGAAAAGCAAGGGTGGGCCAGGGTGCAAGGATGCAGCACGATCTCACCATCCAATTTGGCAATCCCACAATCACTTCTTCCAAAAAACCCAGGAACCTCTGAGTCATATTTGATGAACAGCTGTCCTTCAATGATCACATTGCAAAGACAACGCTTTCTTGCCAATATGCCTTATTCAACATTAGAAAGGTTAGACCCTATCTCACATAGCATACGGCACAACTCCTTGTCCAGGGCTTAATCTCAAGGTTGGACTACTGCAATGCTCTTCTTCCTGGTCTTCCTGCAAAGACTATCTAACCCCTCCAGCTGGTTCAGAAAGCAACAGCACGCCTCGTCTTCCAACAGCCCAAAAGGGCTCATGTGACACCCCTTTTCATCTCTTTCCACTGGCTACCAGTTGAAGCCCATCAGATTCAAGTCGCTAATGCTTGCCAACAGGACTATCACTGGACCTGCATCGGCATTCTTTCACACGCTCCTACACCCCATCAAGAAGCCTACGTTCAGCAAACCAGCGGCGTCTTGTCTTGCCTTTTCATATAAGGGCAGTAAATTGCTTTCCGCTCATTTTCCTTCACAACTCCTTCCTAATGGAACATTCTTCCTAAATAGGTACGGTCAACCACATCTCTTACAACATTCAGAAAACTACTTAAAACCCATCTCTTCTAAGAATACTTGGTAGAGAAATGCGATCCTGGATCACAAAACCAGTCTTAAGTAGCAGGGGATAATTTTAGTTAAAGAGAAAAATACACTGAATGGGTCAAAATTATCGATTTTTCTTTTATGCCATAAAATCATTAGGATATTAAGTAAAGATCATGTTTCATGAAGATATTTTGTAAATTTCCTACGGTGAAAATATATCAAAACTTTATTTTTGTGTGTGGATGTCCAGTAACAGTGCCTCTCATTAACATCTTCAAAGGCAATTTTCTCAATATTTGGATTCGTTTACACCCTCAGATTCCAGAGTTTCAAACAGATATATCCCCGCCAGATTTGATCATATCCTCATTAACCCATACATCAATATAAAGCTTAGTTATTCAGCTTTCAAACGATGTAAAAATCTAGATTTAAAAAAAAATTACCAATAAGACTGGTTTTGTTGTCCAGGGTGGCAAATGAGATAAAGAAAAAAAAAAACTGACCCTCTCTCTTTCTCTCAACAGGTATTGGTCTAGCTTTTATTTTAACTAGTAACTTTGTATTAGCACCTATTTTATTATAGCTCCTGTGTAACAAATCGGTTATCGTTCCCTGAACTCTCTGGAAGTCGATTTGGATAAAAAAAACATTTGAAACCATAATGTTCGATTATGTGGTGGGTCTATTTGCCCTTAAAAACTTTTCAGAAATCAACAAAACTAAAACATTGATTCTGGAACCAACTGTAGTTCTTCCCGAATTGCATGCTGATGGATCTATGCAGTGGACGGAAGTCTGGCTTTTCTGTGTTATGACTGGCTGAACTATAAAGGAAGGGTCCATTCACGGTCTCCTTTTCTGTAGGTTGGACTTCCCTCTGAGAAAGGCAACGCAGTATGAAGCCTCACAGGCCTGGGAAGGATCGATGAAGCAACGTGAGAAAGCTTGAAATGAAAGTTTCTTCAGGCTGCTATTACATCCAGCCGACTGCTTGATCTTAGACCCAGTGGAAACTGCAGTGCTGGATCTTGTTACTTCTTCATGGCCATGGGGGTCTATGTTGTATCAGCGAGAACAATAATATAATGTTTGTTAATTATTGCTCTAACAGCTGACTGTTGGCAGTTTACAGGCTGGATAAGATTTTTCATCTAGAGGCTTGCAATTTCAAAGCAGAGTAGTACTTTACAATAACGTTCATTGAAAATAAATGAATAGTAAAAGAATATAATTTAATAATAAGTGTGAGCCTGGATTACAAAACGAGTCATAATGGTCATTTTTATAAAATTGAGATTGTGTGGTTTGTAAGGATAGGACATAGGATATTTGGATACAACTATTAGAAAATCTGGAATCTGAGGATGCAAAAAAAATCTAAGTATTGAGAAAACAATCTTTTAAAATTCTCCATCAGAGGTGCTGTAGCAGGCTTAGAAGAAACAGGTTAATTTTAACGTTCTCTATTGGCTTACCACTCTAATGACCCGAAAAGCAGAAATTCTTAGCTTCAGCATAGATATCAAATTTGAGTGGGAAATTCCCAAAAGAGCCGCAGTATCAAGTCAAGTTAAAAGTCGTGTTTCCGGCCATTTTTGTTTACAATTTTGCTGCATCTAATCACAAAAGTCTTGATATATTTTCACGGTAGGAAATTTACAAAGTATCTTCATGGAACATGATCTTACTTAATATTCTTGTGGTTTTTGTCATTAGAGGAAAATCTGTTATTTTGACCCATGCAATGTTATGTTATATTTTGTATACAAATATACCCGTTCTACTATGATTGGTTTTATGGTTCAGGCGCACAAATAATAAATAAAAAACATTAAAAACAATAAATAAATAACACTATAGCATTATTATAAAATAATATAGCTTTTTATGAACAATACATATTATGTAAAACATGAACTGTTATCAATGTATTATATTAAATGTTATCAAATCAAAATGTAAAATGGTTAAAGAACTACAACAATATTCAATATTTTGTTAGGCAAAACCTTTCAAAACCATGATTAAATTCCTCTTAATCCTCTGATTAAAATCCTCTAAACTTGCCTCCACCACTTGTTTCAGAACTTCCACTCCCTGGTCATTTTTTATCAGTGCCTCCACACTCTCTCTGGCCAGAAGCTGGATGGCGTTGACTTGAACGGCTGGCTGATGCTAAACCAGAAAGCTCTACCCCTCCAGATCACCAGCTCTCTGCCTTGGCACTGAGTGCTGCGCTGCTCACAAAATGTCATTCTAACAGCCTGCCAACTCTGTCATTAGTAAACATGACCTGGCTCCCTTAAATGTGAAACAACCCTGTGGGTTACGAACCCTCGCTTATGATTTCCCACCTGTTCTGCTGCAGACCGGCCTGCTGCATGTCTATACAAATCATGCTGTTGTTTACATGTACTGTTCCTTGCGAAAATTAACCATGTTTTTAAATTATAGTTGACACGTTTGTTGGTGCATTGGTTACTTTTGGCAAAACCATGATTGAAAACTGTAATACAGTTGGAAAAAACATGGTTATTTTTGTGGTAACTGTGGTCTTACAACAGTAACCATGTTTTTTTTTCAACTGCAGTAAAACCATGGAGTCTTGTTTGACTGTGACACTGTTGATTTTATTCCCCGAAAGCATTTGTTAAAAACTATTACGTCTTGATACTGCAGTTACAAACATCTGCTTCAAACGGGTGCTATGCATTTACTCATATAATAAAAAGCTTGACATCTGAAAAGCTAAAATAAATAGAAAGTTCACGCGCAACATGACGTATTTGCCTGAGTTTAATATCACCATCAACTGTTTGCTGTTGTAAATTAGCAGAGCTGGCAGGAAGATCCAAGCAGCTTTGTGTGCGTCTATGACTAATACCACAGATACAAACAGCGGCATGGTGGAAACAATTCTGTTGTGCGCTACCCGCATTACAAGGCCTCTACACCAATTCAAGAGTCTAATCTAATTTCCCTCAGACTCGTAGAGCGTGAACAAGCTGCCGTGAAACCTGCCATCTGAAGACAGTCTCCAGCAAAGGTTCCCAGAATAAACATGTACGATTCATCAGTGGTCAAAGAACTATGTGTTCCACGTACAGTATCAAAGCACATGGAAAGTTCCCTTGAAAAGTTTGCTAATATGGATGCGAACTTAGTGAAGATGAATGTGCCAGAGGAGAGAGATCACCCTCTAGTGGTCATGCAATTCACTACCACTCTGTGTTCACTCAGACGTTTGTCTGTCCACCAGAATAGGTAGACCTGGTATAGAGCGTAGGTTCTAAACAGGGGGGCCGTGACCGACAAGGGACCCCAGCTAACTATCAAGATGGCCTTAAGATGACTTCTATTTTAAAATGAGACAAAATGAGCGTTCAAATACATTTGAAAGAATTAAAAACAAGGTATTTATTATTATCTTTCCATTTTTATAACCTTTCATGTTTCATTTGGGTAGAAATTTAAGTGGCCAAAAGTTATGTTCGGGGAACGTTTTTTGTACAATGTTTGCTTTTAATACCCCATCGGGTGAAATTAAGCCATCAAAATGTGAAGCGTATGATACAAACTTGACAAAACACTAAACTATTGAACAAAATCATTTGCAAACTATGTATCACAAAATGGGTATTCATATTATAAAAATACAGCTTTTAGGAATTTAACAATACAGTGATTATAAAAATAAAAGTTATGTCAATTTTATCGGTAGATATTCTTGTGTAGAAATATTGTGTAGACATATTAAGGGGCTTTGACTGATGGGTCAAGCTCATGTATTTTTTGTATTATTAGCCAGGCCTGGTTGAATACAAAGAAAATCGGGTTTCACTCCAAGCACAACTATGACAAATGCAGTCATTGAATATTATTATTAATATATTATTTGATTATTATATATTATTCAGTCAAATTTGAAGCAAGAACGAATTCTTGGATAACTTTTGACCACTGCTGTACATTTAAAATAGTGTTTTGTCCAAAAGCAAAAAAATCCTTTCCCACCCCTTTAAAATAGACTATACTAATGCAGATACCATGCAATGTTGGGACCACATGAACACAGTGTCAATATGTTTTGTACATTTCTTCCGACAGCCACAACCTATTTTCCTTGTCTTGATAGATCTGTGTAGCAGCACACCTGAGTCCACACCTGTTGATATTCCACGCCATCACCACCTGCAAGATCCTCTCTTTCTGCCAACAAAGAAACCCAACTCGCTCATATAACACATTCTGATATTTACTCCACTTGCCTCTGAACTTTCTGTGCCTGGCCGCATCAATCTTAGACCACAAACATGTCTCCTTCTGTGCCCATCGCCATAGAAACAAAATATACCCCAATTACAGCTCAAATAGTCCCCCAGAAAGGATTTATAGTTAGATATGCTCTAATAAGGACAGATGTGGAGAGTATGAATATTAGCTGTCATATTTCTCAAGAAGAGCTCTTGTCTTACCAGCGTATGGGGTCTGGAATAAAATCAGTTCAGTAATAGATGAAGTTTAGCTGGAGAAAAGATCCGCTCAGGCCTGGGTGTGTTACATCACTGCTAATGGCTTCTGCCCTGATGGCAAACCAAATTAAGAGTACATTCATTAGGTGCATTTATTAAATGAACTGGTCAGTACAGTGTGGTCAATAATTCACACTGCAACATACTTTAGTGTGGATTTACAGTATATTCTTCATTTCTTTATAGCTATTTTTATATTATTAGCTGTACCAATTATTACAATAAAATGAATTGTGCTGTAAAGGACATTGTGTGTTTTATGGTAATCCCTTCTACATTTACAAATATGCTTGTAATGATGCTCACAATATTACGGCATTAATAAATAATGTGTTGAGACTGTTGGTTTTTTAATGTTGCTGTTACATTATGTTGTTTTGTTTTGTTTAGTTTAAAATGATGTTTGAATGTAGCCGTTGTTGCATTGTGTGTGCTGATTATTAATATTATTTGTGTGAATATAATATTATAATATAATTATATTAATTCATGTAAAAATCTTGTTCAATCCTGACATTTTTACACTAAAGATGTAGTTACTCAATAATAAATCATTGCCTTGAATTATTTTTTGAAGTTTGAACACATGTGAACACCAAAACAAAAGTGATCTTATTATAAAACAGAAATCAGACTTGCGAAAGCAGTTGTCGGGTATCAAGCAGAGAATTTAAAACTCATTAAAAGACTTGAGTTTAAGTATAACGGTTAAAACAGAAAGCCAAATGTCTACCACAATCTGAAATGAAACAGAAAATGAAACGCTGAAGTCGACGGCAGCTGCAACACATGATTCTCCAAACAATGAATGTGTAAAGAACATAAATCTTCTCTCAGTGAATAATTTATGCATTCGATAACAAAGGACTGTATATACGCGTTTAAAGAGTATGTGCAACATATCAGGGAACTTTGTTTCGAACTGATCGTACAAAAGGCTATTATGCAAAATAATACATTGTTTGTATCTCCAGGGGCCGAAAACACCGGGCTGGTTTTCCGAGTTCAATCCTAATTTATAGAGTCTTGAAGTAATTTGAAGCAGAGAGTGTGGTGAGGGCTTTCCCGGGTGGCAGTGAAGTGGTTGAGTGTATGAATAAAAATGCAGAAATTTTGAACTAATGATTCATCTAAAAACTTTGATTGTCAGGTTATATTAAAAAAGATTAGAAACCATTTAAGACGATATACCATAAGAAGTATTTAAGCTCTACTGGGCATTTGTTACACATATATGCTCAAATTGCATCTTTTCAGTGACGTTTTTTTATTATTTTTAATCAGCAATGCCAAAGATTTCCTTTATTTATAAGGTCCCTTCATATTTACATGTTCAGTATTTTAGCAGAGTGAAAAATAATTGAAAACTATGACATATACTATGTCCCACTACTGTACTGTATGCCTGACAACCAGAAAGCTTTCCTATCATTTGAACAATTTATTCATTTGAACAATATTTAACCTAAGTAACACTTTTTTTGCTTGAAATTTATGTTAAATTTTGTATGTATATATTTTCTTGGCCAACACAATCTCACAGGAATTCTTAAGTACTTTGCAAGGTGGCTAATTCATTTGAACTTTGACAATCTTATTTGTACGTTTTAGTACGATCTGCTTTCATGTCAGTTAAGTTAAGTTAAGGGGTGGGGTTAGGGAAGGGGCTTTAGTATTGCTTTATTAATAAATGTTTTTGAATGATGTACATTGTACCAATTCAGATAAATTTCCCACCTCATAAAACGGTAAGATCAGATTGTCTAATCCACATGAAATCCACATGAAATACAATTTGTCCAACCTGATCTCTCGCGAATTGGTAACTATTTTACAACTTGATCTCAAGGGAATTTGTTACTATTTTACGAGATGGCTTATTTGTATAAATTCGTATAAAATTTAGTCCAAATTTGCCACATCGTAAAATAGTTATGTTTTTACTTTATGAAATATCTAGTTGTCCAACCTGATCTTTCGGGAATTTGTAACTATTTTACGAGATGGCTTATTCATTTAAATTCATACATTGTGAATCGCCTGATAACAAAAATAGAAATAATAAGCCCCACCCCTAACGTCACTGTCGTAAAAACAATTAGCCAAAACACAAATTAGCCAAAATCAGCCACATCTTTACAAAATTACGTTTTTGCCGTGAGATTGTGTTGAGTTGTCTTAGCTATATTTTATTTTGAGTTCACCATATAGTAAACTCCAGGATGTGTCATCCTTGCTTTTCCTCTGCACACCAGTTGCAGAGCTTATCAAAAGCCTTATTGAAATTAAAAGTCTGAATAGATTTCTTATTCCTATGGTAATAAAGCAATTAATGTGAAATCACAAACACCTGTGAAACGTTTCTCAAAAAACAACAGACTGCCTGATTGAACACCACACCTGAGCCTGTGCACTCAAACCCTTAAGAAATATTGTATTAAAACTGTGAGGAACAAAAAAAATTATCCAAAACAAAACGCGGACCATTGTGTGTGTATTATATGTTGTGTGTGTGTATCTGTAGAGAGCGAGAGTGTGGATGAATGGAGGACCTCTAAAAAGCCTTAATTTGTGAGGTTAAATGGATTAGAAGAAGGAATAAGGGTGGCATCTGTTTTGCTAAATGATGTGTCCACCCAATCATGCTCATGTTAAGTGAAAAATACTGGAATATTCATGACAACATGTGTTGCAGAGGTATGAAGAGCCCTTTTGTCATTCATTACATGCACCATAATGAATTCATTGGAAATATCATGGCAGCCTGACCTTCGTGGTCACCCTGTGTTCATTTCTGGCAGATCCCGGGTTCATGGTACTAGAATATTTCACACTTTATAAAAGAGCAAGAGTAGAGCATACAAACCCCATCAAGAGGTTGTGGGAAACGGAAAACGAATATAAAATGGAAATCCAATTTCCTTTCGGCCAGATGGGTGACTTGGTATTTCTGGTGAATGTTAGGAGATCAGAAGACCTTTTAGCGAGCTCTAATAACAACAGAGAGCGTGAGAGGTAGGGGTCGATATTCTGACCGAGCTCATTTAGTTGCTACTAGGTGTATTTATATATCTAAAACTATGTATTAAATTATTTATTTACATGTTCCGAATGTATTTTTGCCTGTTCTCTTGTAAAAAGGAAGGACAGCCAGCTTCAAAGCAACACGTGATGCTCTGGCCAGGATATTGATAAATGTTCTCGTCTGAGCAAAGACTGACTTAAGAGTCAATATTCGTTTAATACTGCTTGAGTTGGGCTTCTTAGAGCCAAACTAAGATCTATCAAATGCCAAGAAGAATATAACCTGTAAGAGGAATAAGGGAATGAGGGACACAGGCAACAGAAGACCTTTCATGGCCAGACTCCTGACGGAAGCTATTCTCCGTCTCCTTAGAAAGTGTAATGAAGGGAGACTGAATCAAAGAGCTCCAATATTGTGCCTGACCAAATGGATTACCTTTGCAATCTGGTGTCGGGCGTGTTTGAAAATAATGTTTTCTCCTTTTTCTCCTAAATTTGACCTCCGGCTCCTCACTATATTGTAATCGCAGTTTTGTCTGTAAAATAAATCCCTGTTCAAGCTTAATTTAACATTTTCTTTGCTTATTCTACAGAATCCCACAGCAATTTGAGGTGGCTAATTTGTGGGAATTCTCACAATTTCATTCGTACGTTTTAGTACGTTTTGCTTTTGCGCCATTGACATTAGGATTAGCTGTGGGGTTAGGGGAAGGGCTTCAGTATGACTTTTTCAAAAAAAATTATGTTTTTGTACGATTTGTTTTGTATGAATTTATACCAAAAACATATATGTGGTCAGACTAGACTAGACGGATGGTACTGTGAAAATGGGCCGGAGCGATTCCTCCATGTTTTAAATTTCTGTACCTTAAGGTCAGGTGAGGTTTTCCATTCACATTTATTCATTTAGCAGATTTTTTCATCCAAAGTGACATACAGAGAGTTCAGGGAGCAATAAGCGATATGTCATACAGGGGCAATAATACAATAGGTGCTAATACATAGTTACCATCCGCTGTTACTTATATTTTTCAATATGTGAAAAGCATCCATTCATTATGTATCATTTAATATATTGTAATATTGTACAATGTATTATTCTATACGTATACGTACATGTATATGTATATACAATTATTTAATATATTGACAGTTAACAGTTAAGAAGGGCTTGATCACTTGCAAATAATGTTTATTTATTTATATGACTTTACAAATAAAAAATGAATAATTTCAAAATAATCAAATTAACATTAACACTTAGGCATTTTTTCATAATTTCTGTGATTGAATTCAATGCAGACAGCGCCAAATAACAGACAGTAACAGTAAGAGCAATTTATTCTTAGTTCATTCCCCACTCTCCAATTTGGACGTCTGCTAATTTGCTGCTTTTTTAACAACCCACCATCCAAAACGACATTAATTAGTAACATATTTTACTCTGCACCTTGATAGCGGCGATATTTACTTCTCTTATTTAGACAGATATTGATTCTCACATGGGAGGGGACGCCTCAGTGCCAAGCTTCTCACTGAGAAGAAGAAGCTGATGAAGTTGTCCTGGATTAGCCTGCCTCACCCCTGTCGTCTGGTAAAGACAAAGTGCACTGAAATACTGGCGAATGATAAACAGTTTGGCTGTTTGCAAGAGCCTGAATAACTGTGATCGTCTCCGTCTCCGATAAAGGAAGGCAAACTGTAAATGCTTCCAGAGCAAAAAGTAGATGGAGATGAAATAAACTGTTCAGTCTATAATGCCAAATCCTTGGGGAGAAGTGGCCCTTTTGAGAAATGGCTTGTTTTATTAAAAATGTTTTGAAAGCAGCAGTTTTAAGTTAAAGATGTGCTTGAGATTATTTATGAGTCTTTCCTGTTTTGTTTCTCGACTGGCAAACAAATTCGACATTATAATGGAACAGCTCTATTGAGTTCATTGCGTTACACACAATGTTCACATATGATCAACTGAGAACTGATCCTTACGTTTTATGTTTGTTTTCGGCAAGATCCATAAAACTGTCTATAAAAATCTTCTCTTAATTATTACACTAGTAAGTAGTACAGGGTTGATGTAATTGATTCAGTCTGTGTGAGAAACATACAGTTCCCCGTTGAAAGCTGTAACAAAGGTGCTAAAGTCAAACTTTTAAATCGCAACATACAAGTGAAACCTCAGAGGATGCGCATTGTCACTATTTTTTTTTTCGTCTACCGGTGCTAATTGCGATTTTCGCAACTCTGTGTGCGGTGGAACGTGCGTTATTCTCAACCCTCAAGACCCAGATTGTTACCGCTTTAAAGATACTGTAAATTGCATCCAATTAAAAGTCCTGCGCTATGAGGCAGTCATTACAGAACCGTTTCTAAGGGAGTCATTAAATTATATCTGGTAAATGACACGTTATGTACACTAAAGCGCATATCGCTGCATTAGTCCTAACCTAATAGCATTGTGGTAAAGCGCTCAAAGGCAAAAGAGATTTTTAGGATGCGTAAATCGAGATTGCAAGATAACAAGCATGTATTTCTATTTTTCCTGTGGCGCGCGATGAGAGTTACTGTCACCGGTGCCGTATCGCATGGTGATTGAATGATAAGGCCCTTTTACCACGTAGTGTCGAAAAAATACCAATTACATGATCTCCCTCATACTACATTCATGACATTCAATAGCCGTGAACCCTGGAGCCATCATTATACATTATACAACCATTCATCATCATGATTTTGCATTGAACATACGGATCACAAATGTTCTGTCGTTCTGCATGCAAAGCGTTAACCTTCTCCTTGGCTCTTTCCTCATCCTCAACGGCCTCTGTGAAATGGCAGCTTCGCAAGCCCTAATGATGTCACTGAAGTATCACTTGTCATTTTGTAAGTGATGGCTGGCAGTGTCCCTTCCCAGGTCAAAAGAGACGGATGATTTTCTCCACTTCTAATGCAATGCTAAAGGTCAAACCAAACTGTTGCGCCGACTTAAAAATATGCATTATATGCGAAAATTTTGTGTTGTTGTTGTTTTGCAATAACTCTTAGATGTATTAGATCAGTGGTTCTAAACTTTTTTGGCTTAATTACCCCTTTTTATGATTTTTTAAGCCAGGTACCCCTTGAACACACAACAGCATTTTACTAATGTGAAATGAGAGTCAAACCGTTATTATATCTAAATGTTTTTATTTATTTTGTATGCATCTTTGTGTACTCCAAAAGGTCCTCAATGGCCCCATATAAGTATTCAACGTTTAAAACCATATACAATGAAACAATTCTTCTAATTATTAATCAACATAAGTTCAACAGAAGAACGAAATATATAAAGCATTTTTTTCTATATGGTTGTCAAGGGGGGCAAATAACTGTTTGGTTACAAGAATTCTTCCAAATATCTTTCTCTCTGTTCATCAAAAGAAAGAAATGTATACAGTTTGGGAATAAATTAGTTAATGAAGACAGCATTTGTCACTGTTTCAAGAAATAAATGCTCTAAAGCAATAATACAATAATTTGTGTGCGGAGTGCACAAAATATTTTAGGCTTAATTTGTGAGATTTTTCTAAAGACAAGTATTGAATAGTGGTTACAATAAACAGAACACATCACATATACACATGGCACCCTGACGAAAGTGCATTAGATAACCATCTGAGATGCGAAGAATGAGTTTTGAAAGCCTAAACGTATCTAGAATGATTATCTGATAAGAGATGTCAAATGCATAAAGTAGAGCTTATTTCTTATAGCTTACATTACAGTCCCTTATCAAGTCTAGTAAATCAGAAATGTGCAATAAATCAGCTAATTCAACTAAAACTTGTTCTGAAACGCCACACATAGAGAGATTGAGTGAGTAACTTCTGGCTGTTTGCCGCCTGAGTAGATGCTGTCTATCTCTTCACCCTTAGCAGGGGTTTAAAGCAGACGCTGTTTAATTCATGTGGGCTGTCTGTGACTCAGCTCTGTTCATAATGGTTAAAGCAGATATCTTCCACTCATTGCTCTATCTGTCCTCTTGCTTCATTACCCCTTTCTAAGCTGCACTCAAATATCTCTATTTTGACACCGCATAGCATCTCAAAGGAATGGTCCCTCTAAAATAGACTTTTATTTACTTACCCTCCAGTTTTTACAAACCTGTAAGATTTTTTTTCATAAATAAAAATAATAGCAGGATGTCCAAAGTAGTAAGTTTTAAATATGTCTATTTTGTTTTATGGATGAAAGAAAGTCATATGGGTGATATTTTTCATATTTGAGTGAACTGTCACTCTAAATGTTCCCATTATTCGGAGAATTAAAAAGCACAATTCTGCATTTTACTTATTAGACTACAATTATTATTTGCATAAATAAAATATTCTTTGAAGTGGTCATAAGGCGTGAATACGTTTTTTTCTGTGTCTTTGTAGTTTTATAAATTGCACGTATTAGACACGTAGAATTGCAAAAATTCAAGTAAGGTGGGCGTACCTGTCAGTACAATTGTTTTGAAACCTGATGTTCCAATTATGGTAAGAGGCGTTACATTTCTGTCACATGCCTGCAGTATTAGACTAAATACTACGCATTGTTTAACTGGCCAATCATATGACACCTCGCTTTTCAGAGCCATGAGCTTTGTTAGGCCCGGCTCACATTTTGGGGAAATAGGGGGCTCTTTTTTTCAGTCGTGTCGGCACCGCATCGATATGAAAAAATCTAAACTTTTCAGAAAGCCGCAAGCGCACCGCAGGTCATGACGAGAACCAACCAGCCAATATAGACAAGCTCGATGAAAATTGAGACACAGATGATCACAGCATAACTAAATCTAGCAGCAGAGTTATTGCAAAGTTTTTTCAGTGCACATAATCCATATATCCTTTGTTTATATCTCCTCGTCTCAACGGCTATCTTGGCCCATGGTTGCTTAGCAACGACAGATGCCTGGAGAGCACAAAATCCAGGTGCTTTGGGAAAAAAAGGAGAATGCAGTGCACCTCGCGTTTTCCGTGCGGTTATAGAAACGAAATGTGAATTGGGCCTTAAAAATCTGCGCGTTTCAGAGAGGCGGGGGCGAAGAGGAGATACAAACATGCACAGTATGTGGAAAATACAGTGTTTTTGAACCTTAAATCGTGTAAACACATTGCATTACATCAAAAACAAATGATAATATTCAATTTAGCCGTTTCATTTCACCCCTTTAAAATATGAATAAAAAGTAGTACGGTTTGAATTTTTGTTTTTTTATGTAAAATACTTGGTGTGTTGCCCTTGTGACAAAAACGAAATGTGTAAAAGCTGATGATCCATGTGATCCCAGCGTGTCTTGGAAACATTCCAAAAAGCATTTTCAGTACCTCAGGCAACTTCAAGTGACCTTTTGTACAGAGTAGTTAACATGGTCAATGTCACAAAAGTGCTTTTTTGACCAATGACTGGGACAAAGTGCAGAATTATGCTTCCTTGTTTTACTTCATCATTTTTTGGGGGGTGGAGGAATAAAAATGGTGTGGTGTGCAATTTTTTGGAGGATCTATTGACAGAAATCCAATATAATATACATAACTATTTCTTCAGAGGTGTATAAAGACCTTACATAATGAAGCATTATGTTTTATTGCCTTAGAATGAGCTATTTCTATCTACATACACAGCGGGTCCTCTTGCATGGAATCCACCATGTTTTTTCTACAGTAGCCCTTAAGGAACAAACTGCTCTACAGAGCACGTTTCATAAATCATTATCTCCATCAGCAAAGAAGCGAATATGTGACGACATCTTAGTTCTGTGTCAGCCACCATAGTGCATTGAAAGGGAGGGATGGAGTGAGCAGTTGGTTGCAATTAGCAACCTCATCACTAGATGCCCCCATAATTTCCCTAGATTTCTCCAGAATTCCCAATGAATTAAAAAATGACATGATTATTTTTTCATGAAATCTTGCAGTGTTATAATAAATGAATTATCAGTGTGGGACATTCTTTTTTTTTTAATTCATGTCCCCTCATAATCTTCGATCAAAATCTGAAAATGCTCTTCCTCTCTCAAGTGGCTATCCATCTCTGATGTCATCAGTGAGACGGCTTGGGCAGAACATCCAATAATGCCTCCCCTCCAACTCTCAGTCTGCTGTCAGTTCCATTTCAAAATGCAACGCCTGCTTTTATACATCCATTCAAATCACACTGGAAAACATACTATTTTTCACATGCAATATTCTGTTTCACACGGAAATGTGTCAGAATACGGAAGTATAAACCATCCAACTGCCAGTTCCCGGAGACTTTACACAAAAAAAATCTAGATTTTCAATGTGATCTTACAGTTTTGGACTCCACCGTACATACTGATGCATATCACTAAAAACTTGAAAGGTTAAGATTTAATCATTTTTCAAGGATTGCCTCTGATGTTGTTAACCTGTAATACTGTATGCTCATTTCCGACCGTAAGAATATAACTATAACAGGGTGTCACAGGAATTATTTCTATCAGCTTCAAATTCTATCATCTACAAAGAAAAGAGGCCATCAATCAATGAAGAGAATCTCATCAGATATGAAAAGCAATTAGAAATACCTGAGACCTTTTAGGTGAGGGAATGTTCCTGAATTTTAATGTCCCGTCTGTATTATCGTGGATAGAAATATAAAAACTATACAATTTATGGGGTCAGCGAACTTCTTATTTTCCAAAAACAATTTAGCTCTGTCATCGTGTCCATGAATTGTGAAATGTTTATTTTTAATTTGGCTGCCTAAAGCCTCATCTCGATAAAATCTAGCGAAGCTGCAGTTCATAAGTTTGTCTTCCTTTTTTTGTTGTTCGTCCCAATGTTCCTTGGCTTTTCAGTTCAAAATTAATAGCATGAGCTCAAAAGAGTTATATGTCTGATAAACTGTATTATCCTTCTGGAGAAACGTTAACACCGTTTGCAAATAAAGCAATAAACGTCCTCTATACTCTGTTAACTGCACATTATGATAATATTGTGTCCGCACAGCACAGACTGGAAAGATTACGCAGAGATAAAGCCGCCGGAAGCTCTTGAAGATGTAGTTTAAGATGTTGTATATTCTCCTTCGCTCAGTACATAAAACAGAAATTGGAGGCTCAAATCATCCAACAAGTGTCATGGTTCCCCGGTTGGAATGGAGAATTAATCAAATACGAGGCATCTGGTGCATATTATTTCAGGTGTTTACGTTTGAACACTCAAGGATTTTATGAGGAAAAACAATTATACCCTTGGTGATCGCATTGATACCCTGCCATTTTCTGGGACAAATATCTTCTCATTTCAATTTAAACTTTCAAAAGGGTCAGTATATGTTCTGCTTGTATCGCAAACTCTTTTCAGTGTTCAAGCGCAAGTCTCATTATTAGAATATTTTAGCTCAATTTTGACTTATAAATTCATTTAGAATCTGATTCAATTGATCTGAGAGTGTTTTTTATTGTTCACTCCGGTGCAGAGATAAAAGAACAGTTTCCTAAAATGAAGTAATTATTGTAAGCGCTGAGGCGTTATAAGAAAATCTTTTTAACAAATCGTGCCAAATAACCAGTCTGTATCTCTGTACTGTTTGAGTTAACACAATAAAGTCATGTAGAAATTCCTCTTCCTCCTTATTAGCTTAGCATGAAAATTAGCATTGCCGAGGGCTATTCAGCAGCAGTGAGACACTGCAGCATTTCTCACTGCAGTGAATGATGTGAATCTCTCTTGGAGGATTATGAGACCAACTTTTCCCTACTTATATTGATTTTTTTATCACTCTTCACAAGTATTGATCTAAAAATCAAACTTGAGAATGTATCAACATAAAAAGCCGGCGTTGATCCGATGTTGAAGTTCAATGTTAATAATGATGTCACATATTGCACCCTGGGTATTATTTCCAGTGTCAATCTGTAAGATAAGCAATAAAAATAGCTTTTCTCTTGCCAGCAGTGATTCGAAAGATATATTTTCTCTCAAATGTACTTTCTCGGTTATATAAAGGCCACAGATATTGAAAACTAACCCATTATACACCTACAATATACGTAACCCATTTTACACACTCAACTTTTATTACACTGCTTTCTAGAATACTTCATTCTGATAGGTCAATTGCAGCCTTCTGGTGTCATGGTTTTGTATAATGACTGGCATGTTGCTCTCGGCAACCAATTTTTGACAGTTGCCACTTATAGACGGTTTCATCAGACGTACATGCCTGGACGTATTTTAGTTAATGCATATTCATATTATTATTTATTTGTACAATAATTGTAGTTAATAAACAATTTGTGGAATAAGTCTTGTAACTTTGTCACATTTAAAGAAACCGTATGGGACATTGATATCTAGCGGCTGAGCTTGCATCGCTATCTAAATTAAAGAGAGGAGAGGAAATTTAGACAAGTAATGGTTGTTTTCAGTTTCTTTTGCTTGTTATCGGAAATATTTACTGGCACTCGATTCTTTGCAGATGTGTTCCAGATTTTAGGTTCCTTCAACAAACGCATGTTGTTGCTTTGAAATTGTCTATAGACCATTTTGCAAGATGTTATTTCATATTTTTTCACAAATATAAAGAAGTCTTGAGATATTGATTTGACATTCCTATTCAGTCCTTCATGTTCAGTATTTTTGTTTTGTTCTAACGTTCATTTTAGTGTTACAAAACAGATTTGATGTTTGATTTGGAGTCTGTACTTAAATCTGTCATGCAAAATGGTCTATATACTGTACCTTTGTGTTTTCTCTTACAATAGTTTGTAACTCAAATCAACATTTCATGTCCAGTTTATGCGGGAAGTTGTGCTAAAGATGGATATTGCACAGTCAGCCATTATTCATCATTGCAAAATAATACCATTCAGTTAAATCGAAGCTCAACATTATGTCCATGCTGAAACCTCTCCAGAGCCATCCGATTTTTTTCATGTAATAAACATGAGGTTCCATATAAGGTGTTTGTTCATTAGCAACATCTTTAACACATTAAAATGAGAGAAATCAAGCATAAATAAGTCCTGTTTGTAAACCTGGTGTCCATGTATATAATCCATTACACGGATAATATTAAAAGCGACGTGACCTATTTGCTAGGGCTCGGACACTAGACAGAAACTAAATCCAACATTTCAATAGCGGGACTTCAATTGATATTCAGGGGGTTGGGACCCAAATGTAACCCACGGGATTATTAATGATGTCAGTTTACCCATGGTTCCGCAGCGCACAATAAATGATATCCCTCCCTTCTCATTTATTCTGCCTCGGCTCCACAGTGGCCCGCTGTTTAACACAAAATGCGTGGATCTCCCTCGGCTTACTTACAGCCCTCTGATAAAGGTCATTTCACCTGCTGTATGAGGATTGAATTTGACTTGCCATTTTCCGCTCCAAACTCTCTATGGTGGCGCGCTTCTGGGGGCACTAAGTGAAAATCGATAGCACAGGCTAAATAAGGCTTAAATCAAGCCGTAATATCTATAATAATTCACCCCACCAGTCGAAAGTTTCCGACGGAGATGGGAGCAAGCTGAAATATGGCGAGAGTGGTTTTTGAAATGGCCTCCCAGTCAGCCGGTGATTGGGACGAAATGGCACAGGAGGTGGTTCCTACATGCAGCGGTACTGTTCAAACACCATGTCAGATTAGAGCAGAGAGTTCTCTGAATGAATGCTGTCTCCGAGCCACGGGAGAGCTCACTTCAGAAACGTTTAGCTAGAAAAAGCGTCCTTTCAGTTCATCCGCATAGAAAACTGCAGAACCCTGGGACCCAGACTTTGAATTTAAAGGAATTATAAAGTTGAAAAAGGTAATGGGAGGGGAATAATCATTTCTCGGGAGTAATCACGGGAGAAAATATATTAGAATCAAAGTGATTCAGAGAGTGTCATTCATGGAAGACTTTCAGTTCAGTTTAATTGAACTGTCATAAAGGCAGGATTTCTCACATTAACTCAAATCTGCACATCGATTTTATAGCTGCGATTCGTAACTTTTGCTTCTCTATCGCAATCTCTGTTGAAAACTTTAAAAAGCAGGTTACTTTACGTACTTATATTTACATGTAAAAAAACTGACTTTTCCTTTTAAAACCGACGAATCATAAATCATTAAGATAAACTTAATGTTGTAAAGCGTGTTGAGGTAAAATGACAGTGATTGACATTGATTGATTCTGTTTATTTTTAACAAAAAATGTTGCGTACGGCAGCTTTAATAAGAAATATTTCGTAACCAGAGATTTGAAATAGTATTTTTAGTCTCCAGTAAGTTTTTAAATATCAGCATTTTTACGGTGAAACACCGTAAAACATACTTCACTACATCATGCCTTCTACTCTACTACATTTGATTTATACTTGTCGATTTTTTACATTTACTTAAGAACATTACATTTTTACTTGACTACTTGAGTAACACTGTTAAGAATGTAGATTTTAATGTACTTAAATATTTAAGGGTAAAAAACAACAAATAATTTATAAAATGTAGAGGACTCAAAAGTAACACATGCTTTATAATGCAGTCATTCTTTTTCTTGAAGTACAGATACATGCAAAATGTTCTTGAGTAAAGTAAGATTAGTCAAGTACTTCCTATCTTTGACAGTAACAAAATTATTTTTATTTTGTCAAGCTATCTTGCTGTTATGCACAAACTATATGTATGCAATATTACATCTTGTACTTTAAACTTCTTTAAACTTTGGGCAAGCACATCAGGGGTAAACTATATAACTGTTGGGTTATAAATGAACCCTGGGGTTGCTTCAGCCCAAAATGTTGGATTGTTTCAACCCATGTTTGGGAAAAATATGAATGTTTTCTGGGTTAATTTAACCCAACCATTGGGTTCGTCCCTTATATCCAACGAAGAAGTGAAACGACCGTTCTTTTTTAAGTGCCTTAATGATCAAGATTTCTTTTCAAATAATTAGTATTTAACTTACTTTTAGTTTTAATTCATTAAAGTCAACTACATTTCTTTACCGGTGGTACAAGATATTGATTAAATAATAACCACATATAATTATCTCCTTTAATCGTGCATATTGGTTTTATTAATTATTTCATGTATGTAATATATTTGTAATGGTAAGCATATTTTGCAGTTTTGTCAACACTACCTAACTAATTGTACCCTGCTCCGAGTACGCAATAATTGTGCGTTCATTTTCTAAGATCTGTCACATCTGCTTTATGTTTTACTATAAACATACAGAATGCAATCTGCTCAAAATGAGCTATACTCTGCGGCTTCCCATAATGTACCCACCCATGCAATTAAGCTGTTTTAACTCTGATGGAAAATGAAATGACAGGAGAAAATAAGATTATCTGTCAGTACATCTCAGCTGTCCTTAACTACAAAAATACAACATGACTAATTTCACAAACACGGCATGTTTTTGCTCCATCAAACACTAGCCGGACCTTTATACAAGCAAACAGCAATGATGGATGACTGCATCTTAAGATGAGACGGAGGAGAGAAGAAAAGTCTTTCTGGAAGCAAGTTTGTCGACAATGGCGAAAGCATTCACGCTTAACCAAATCCCCAAACCCTCGCTAGAGTCAAGGCTCATTGAGATCTCTAAAGACTTTTCTTCTTACCGATCACTAGAAGTTTAAGAAAAGTCAGGCGACATCTTTTATTTTCATCTGGAAAGGCTTTTAGCCGTTCAAACCTGTCTGTCTTGGGTCGGAATGAAGGAATGTGATGTTAAAGCCTAATGAGTTAAAAGCTTTGTTCAGTGTTGTGCCCATTTAAAAGACATACGTTTAGATCGCAGTCAGGACAGTAGTCATTGCAATTGACATCTGCATGAAGAAAAGCATAAACAGAGAAATGTGACTCTACTAAGCCGAATTAAGACGGTTTAGGGACTTCCGCAGTACTTGCTTTTTGTTGTGTTTGACTGCAGGAACCAGGAAGAATTTTAGTTCAGGAAGGACTTTTTGCAAAACCAAGATTAGCTCATTCAAGGCAGCGAGTGACACGCTTGTGTTTACATTTCAGTTCCATTATCTGCCCCGCAGTGAAAAATGAAACCATTTCCGGCTGGCCCGGATCGACATCGAGTGGATCGATTAAGCTGAAAGAATGGTCCGCAGAAAAGCAAAACTCTTAACTGTTTCTTGAACTTTGTTCCTAAAATTATCCGACGGGGACAAAGTCTTTAGTTGATTTTACACTCTTCAAAATAAAGATGCTTCATGAAGACATAGAAGAACCTTTGGTAACACTTTCCTTGAAGTGTGTATGTATAATGCATTATAAAAGTAGTTTTAAAGCATTGTAATGCACCTTTTAATGCATTGTTATGTCTTATGAATAATTCTTATTACAGTTAATACATTATAACACTTAGCGATTCATTATTACACGACACCTTTTAAATTGGTTATAATTCTTTATAACTACATATAATGCAATACAACACACATTATGAAGAATTATAATGCATTTTACCCTTTCATAACCCTTTATAATGCATTATACATACATGCTTCAAGGAAAGTGTTATCAAACCTTTTTTGTCTAATGGTTCCATAAACAGCTTTGAACATCCGAAGAACCTTTTTGTTTCACAAAAGATTCTTTGCGGTCAAAAAAAGGCTCTTAGGATTATAAAAGAAAGAAGATGGTTCTTTAAAGAACCTTTAACTGAATGGTTCTGTCTAGGACAAAAAAGTGTTCCTCTATTGCATTAATGTGAAGAACCTTTTAAGCGCCATTATTTATAAGAGAGTAAGCTTACACATAAACAGTGTTGTGGAAAAAACATTCAGGAAGTAAGTCACAATGTTTATAAGATTTTTGGTTTTGTCATTGAAAGGATTTGAAATTGTAAGCCTATCAGCACATATCTAAATATCGAGTTAGTTGTTATGAGATATGTTTGAAGGGCTTATCAACACCTGAACCTTTTTTCGCAAAAGACTCAGGAGTGAAATACAAATTCTACTTAGTTTAATTGGAAACAAACCTGCTCTACAATTAAAAGCTATTAAATTTGAACAGCCATTCTGCATTTATCCAAACTACCAAACAGTTTCTATCTGCCAATTCAACTGGGGTTAATACATTGGTAGAATTTTATAGATATGGATTTTGCTTGTAAGGGGTTTTCTGAATTGTCAGACCTTTCCTGCATGTTTTATTTGTGCCACAGCTAATTTAAAACAAGTTACCATTCACAACATCCAGTAACCTCACCCTTCCAACATCCAGTTCATGAGTTAATGTCAGGGTTTTATTTAAAGCATTCGATATTATTTTAATGTAAGCAGGATTAACCTATTAGAAACCCCAAAATGAGATATTTGTCCATAATTATCACGGTCGTGAGAATACAGGACCTTTGGACCTCATTACACTCACTTCTCTTACCATTTACCCTTTCACTCTCTGTACCTTTCTCACCTTGAGCAATCCATTTGCCCTTTTTCTTTCAGAGTGACAGAATATAGGATAACAACATTTTCACGGCTTAGGTGAAAACTTGAAATGGTTTACCTCGCCACCCTGAAAATACATCCCATTTTTGCTCTGTGTTTGCCTTTCGCGTCTCTAATGGCCAGCGGGGTCCTTATCTTCTTGTTTGCAGCTTTTTATTGTACATTTACCGTCATTGTTAAAGACTTGTTTGTGTGTGCTTCCAAAAGTAATAACAAAAGTACAGAAAAACGTATACAATGTTCATTTCTAAAATAAATGATATGGCGCTCGTTGTTTTAAACTCGGCTCTATAAACAGGATTTCCATGTATATGGAAATTGAAATTCTTGTGTCATTTTCTTGGTATTTTATTTTTCAGGGATACTTTTAATAAATGACTAAAGTAATTATTTTCTGTCTGTCTTGGATTTTCTAGCACAAACTTTGCAAAACATCTTTGGCAAGAGCATGACTATTATCATACACATGACTTTAAATGATAAAAAATACACTATAACCAATAAATGCTGTTTACATCAAGAAACCAGTGATTTTTAGCCGTCAATGACCACAAACACGTTGTGGGTGTGTGTTGTGTTAAGCGGTGCAGAGAGAGCTTTGTTGGAAGTCATTGATGGTTCCCAAGATACCCATCAACGGACCACGTGACCTTGAAAAGCGCCCGACACTACCCAAAGCTCTCTATTAGCAGTCCAAGCACCTGTCATAACAAACAAGCAAAGCTCTCTTCTACATTGTAATCCACAGTACATTTTAGCCTGTTCGGTTCGAACCTCAGGGACATGCAGCGGATTTAATGTGAGATTCTCGTCTCTCAGCAGAACATTTAAACAACTGCACTGCAACTCAGACAAATTAAGTACAGTTATCATTTTATTAACACTTGCAGTAAACTCGTGTTGCTAACATGTATGTAGCAGATGGAAGTGAGATATACAACATCTCCTGACAGTTCATTACACATGACCTTAGCAGATAACATCAACAGACTGAATGCCTAATGACAAAAGCTGTCTTGCTGTCTAAACTACAGCGCAATATGTCAGTGATTGATCAGATCAATTAGCATCTCTCACGTTGTTACTGGCGGCTGTGGTCGGTGTGTTTTATGATGCAACCTTACGCGTTATGGAAACTCAATTAAGTTGCAGCTTCTTCTTCAGTATCTCAAGGAAGAAAAAGCCACGGGGGAACCTTTAGTGGATGGCTGACATTGCACAAAAAAATCCAGTTTCTTATGGGATTGATTTGCAGGACTTAAAGGAGCAGTTCACTTTAAAATATGCCCTCATTGACTTTCCGTAGTGGGAATGAAAATACTATGGAAAGTCAATGGGGGATTATTTTGAAATAAACTACTATTTTATATAACACGATGTTTGTTTAGTACATCAGTCAGGAGAAAATTCTGTCCTAATTTGTCCACTCTCGTGTTGTTCTGAACCTCTATGTGACTCTTTCTTCAGTGGAACACAAGAACATATTTTGAGAAATGTCCATACAATGGAAGTCAATGGGGGGCAGTGTTGTTTGGTTACCAACGCTCTTCAAAATGTCGTATTCTGCGGGAGAAAGAGAGTCATACAGGTTTGGAGGACATGAAGGTAAGGTTTTGAATGAATTATCCCTTTAGTGAAGCGAATAACAAAAGGGTTACAAGGCATACATGTTGAATTGATTTCTATCTTCGTGTCAATCCTTGAGCAACTGAAAATTACAACTATTTAGAGGAGAAGTGACTTTATTTGGTAAAAAATAAACAAAAATGGTTATTAAGGAACCTTTTAAATTCAGTGTCATAGCATATCCCAAAACGTTTATGCATGGAATAATGACTTATACGTTGAGTCGTGGGCTAAAGTAAACCGCAATCTTATGTTTAAAAGAGAGGTGGCGATAGAGAGGAAAAAGTACACGTTGCAGATTAAAAAATATGACTTGCATGTAAAAACAACAATATACAAATTTCAGATGTGAAAATGCACGACCTTCACAGACATGAGTGAAATAATTGTCTCTTAAAGCATTGGTCCTATTTGATGCCATCACAATAGCATGATACCGTCAATGCTTTTTTTGGAGAAAAGTACATATAATGCCCAAGCAGAGTAAATTGCTGACAAAGCAAAGACAAAAAATTGCTCCACAAATGACATGAAATGATCCTTGAATGGCTGTCAATAGCTTAATACTTCCCTATAAAGATAATACATCACTTCATGAAGACCACCCTCTTCATCTCATTGGGCAAAAGTGAACACTTTACAACTGTGTTTAACAGATCAGAGTTCACCATCTGACAAAATGCAGTTAAAAAAGAGAGATAATCAAGACTACCAATGAAGAATGGAAAAGAAGGTGGTCTCTTTATCTGTGATGGAGGTCACCCTTACCAGGCAAAACGGCAGGAGGATAAGATATGGGGATTAGGCTGCCTAGTAATTGCAGCTCGTAGAAGAAAAAAATATATATATAAATATATGCAAAAACCCTGTTAATCAATAAATGAGGTGAGAATAAGCTGGGAGGATGAGCACAGGGTGATGTATTGCGAAAATTGCTCGTAACCAAATCAGTCTCCGCCACCCAAGATTAAATATTCAGAGAGAAAATGCAATTAAGTGCTCTACGGAAATAATGTATTCAACTAGTTGTACATAAAGATTGAAAACTATTTGCACATTTGGCCATTTTCTACACATGGAGCTAAAAATAGTCAAGCACTTGTAAATTAGAAATGGACCAAACGGGCGAAATGTGACAAACGCGCGTTCACGATACTGCTTGCTGTTAAACAGTTTTCATTAGCGACAGCCGGGATGGTGAGGAATGTGACAAGCTCAAGGTTATCCCAGATAAGGTGTGACGACTGCAGCCGAGTTTCAATATCGGCTGCCACGCCGTTCCACCAGCGGATTTATAGTGTGAACAGAAATCCAGCATGTCGCCTGGGCCATCACTCTTACGGGTTTTATTTTCCTCTGGATTGTCATTCCATTGTAAATCTTAAGAATTAGTGCACCCTCCAATCTCCCCGTAGACAAATCAGACCAATATGAAAACCGTCGACTCGGAGAAGTAGAAGTGCATGCGTTCGGCAGATAATCTCAAAGGATGTTTGGGGTGTTTTTAAGTCTAGGGATGAATTCGCCATCCATCATTCGTCGGGACTCTAATAATTCTAGTTAATCACTGTCAGTGAGTGTCAGAAATATTCACTATTCATTACCCCTTTGCACACCTCACAAATGAAGTATCGATGTATCTTAAAACAAAACATTGCTGCAGGACATGATCTCGATGCTGGCGGAGCAGTGGAGCTTTATTCACGTGGCGTATAGACGTGCATCTCCAGTCAATGCGTTCTTTAAGCCTCGTCACGGCAAAGAAATACAGCGGCGGATGAAAATGCATGGTATGTATTATTTATGCAACTTCTCAGTGTAGCAAAAGAGCGGCTGAGATTGAAAATGCATGTTGTCAGCTGCTAGGTTCCCCGGGTGGAAATCAATAGAGAGGAGCACTAACCTGCCACCAGCCCCGATGACTGATTGAATTCAGAGAGGCTGTGAGGCTTAACGCACTTCAGAAAGAAAACTGCCATCTATTGGAGGCATGCAACGGAATAATATTCCAATTCTGGTGCGGATGGTTTTCTTTCCCAGAGTGCACTGCTCTTACCCTTCACTGCTCAGGGACTGCTGTCGATGAATAGTCATCGGATTTCTGAAGTGGGGACCACTTCGTGATCTACATCTCATCCCTAAAGCGGTTTTCTCGCTTGCTTCATTCATGAGTGTGCAACCAGTTCAAATTCTAATTACCTCAGACAGTTTTACCATTGCTTCTTATTAAAGGAATAGTTCAACCCAAAACAAATATTACACAGTAAATGATGCGAGAATTTCTGAACATAAGAAGTGTCTCAACTGTTTAAGTGGTAGTTCACCCAAAAATACAAATTCTATCGTCATTTATTCACCCTTGTGTTGTTTAAAACCTGTATATGACTCTTTCGTCTGCAGAAAACAAGAGAAGATATTGTGAGAAATGTCTCAGTGGTTACCCTTGTGTTGTTTAAAACCTGTATATGACTCTTTCTTCTGCAGAACACAAGAGAAGATATTGTGAGAAATGTCTCAGTGGTTACCCTTGTGTTGTTTAAAACCTGTATATGACTCTTTCTTCTGCAGAACACAAGAGAAGATATTGTGAGAAATGTCTCAGTGGTTACCCTTGTGTTGTCTAAAACCTGTATATGACTCTTTCTTCTGCAGAACACAAGAGAAGATATTGTGAGAAATGTCTCAGTGGTTTCCCTTGTGTTGTTTAACTTGTATAGGACTCTTTCATCTGAACAACACAAAAGAAGATATTGTGAGAAATGTCTCAGTGGTTACCCTCGTGTTTTTAAACTTGTATAGGACTCTTTCTTCTGCGAGACACAAAAGAAGATATTTCGAGAAATGTCTCAGTGGTTACCCTCGTTTTGTTTAACTTGTATACGACTCTTTCTTCTGTGAGACACAAAAGAAGATATTTCAAGAAATGTCTCAGTGGTTACCCTCGTGTTGTTAAACCTGCATATGACTCTTTCTTCTGCAGAACACAAGAGAAGATATTGTGAGAAATGTCTCAGTGGTTACCCTCGTGTTGTTTAACCTGCATATGACTCTTTCTTCTGCAGAACACAAGAGAAGATATTGTGAGAAATGTCTCAGTGGTTACCCTCGTGTTGTTTAACTTGTATAGGACTCTTTCTTCTGTGAGACACAAAAGAAGTTATTATGAGAAATGTCTAAGAGGTTTTGTGTCCATACCATGGAAGTCAAGGGGGTCAATGTTGTTTGGTTCCCAACATTCTTCAAATTGTCTTCTTTCATGTTCTTCAGACAAAAAAATTCATATAGGTTTGTAATGATATGAGGGTGAGTAAATGATCAAACAATTTTCATTTTCTGGGTGAACTATCACTTTAATTCATATATTGGCAATGAACGTATGGACCTCTGAATGGGTTCTTATTTTCAGGTCTGGGGCCCCACATTGCTGCATATTTTGTACATCTTACATGTTACAGCTTTCCTGTAGCTCAGTGGTAAGAGCATTGTGGGTTTGACCCCAGGGGATTGCACATACCTATGTATAAATGTATAGGATAATGCAATGTAAGTCACTCTGGATAAAAGCGTCTGCCAAAATGCATAAATGTGAATCTAAAATGTAAATGTCTTCTTGTCCCTTCTTCTCTCATTTACTCTCATTCAACCGAATGATCTTTCATCCGCTACTGTACGTGCATATACTCTGCTCAACATCAAGTAACATGCATTGAAAATCCTTAGAAACTTACATTTTTCAGATGTTTCTCACATGTATGCTTTGTGAACACCAAGTCAGAATAAAAGCCAGACCTTAAATAAAATATCAAACGGAACATAGCATAGCAAACCACATGGATTTGGGCTTAAAACACTACAAGGCTTTCCCATAACATAAATAACCAAAATTTGCTTTAGTGAGCTTTAGTAACATCAATAAATGAACCTGATGCCACATGACTTTGAAGACTAAGTCACCCTTTGCGGTTTAGTCATCTGGTCAAACTCTGGGCACACAGGAATTAAAGCAGTTTTGCCCTATAGCCATAATTGAGGATGCAAAACCATACCGGGGAGAGCTTAGTCCTTAATCAAATATCCAGTAGATGTCCACGATAAGATTGTGTTACCTGCAAACACACACACACACACACCTAATGCTAGATAACCCAACCATCCCGCATTTTTTTGCAACTAGCATTTGATCATTTTGTTATGTGCTGCATTATAATGCATGTTTGTTGATGTGGCCTGGAATGTGATTGACAGCGCTCGATTCTCTCCTGGGTACTCCGAGCATAAAGAATTGATGGATGTGACCCTACATGACTGACAACGGTTTGATGTGAGTGGCATTTAAAAAGGCAATATATCCATAATTTGTGACATGAATTAATTCCATCACTGTAATAGGATAGAAATTATGGATGCAAAATAAATTAGCGGCCATATCGGTATTGGTCGATAAATGGTAATTTTTCATATTATCGGTATCGGCCAATAATAAAATTTAGGCTGATGTATTATAGCCGATAAAATCGGAATCATTTCCTCTTGGTTGAAGCAGTTCAACTGCAAGCTACTCACAGTTAAAATCTAATACAGTTCTGTCTGCCTGTCATGATCATTCACATTAGCTGCTATTGGCAAAACATTGTTGATTTAGTATGAATGTGTAAATTATAGGAACAAAAGTATATTGTTTGCTGTCTGAATGCTTTCTGTCTTGAGACCTGTTAGACTTGTGGCTATCGAGAACACCTTTCTGGGATGCTCTGGAAGAACATATTTAATTTGTTTATTAAAATAGACACTATACCAAAAAAGTTCAAAAAAAAAAAACTCTTTCATTCGTGTAAAGTTGGCTTGGTACATGATTTTCACGGTGAAAAATACATTTTCAGTCTCCGAAAAATGTTATATTAAAATAAGATGGTGTATATCGGCCAATATATTGGTTATCTGCTTCCAAAGTTTAAAAATGATCGGTTAGCGGCATTTTCTTTTATATCTTTGCATCCCTAATAGAGATTATTAAGAATATAAATAAATACTGTAAAGCTGTTTTAAAATGAAAATTCTGTCATCATTTAATTACCCTCTTGTCATTTTAAACCTGTATGAAGTTCTTTCTTCTGCAGAACACAAAAGAAGATATTTTGAAGAAAGTTGTTAACTGAACAATGCCAGTACTTATTGAATCATATTTTATAGACACATACCATTACAAGTTAATGGGTATCACTGTTGTTCGGTTACTAACATTCTTCATCATATCTTCTATCAGAATTAGATGATTCTATTGTGTTCTGCAGTCAAACAGGTTTGAAATGCTAAGTGGGCGATTAAATGAACTATCCTTGAACAACAATGTAAGGTCAGTGTTCTCTCGATGGTCTCCGTCATAAAAGGTTTTTTATAACGCACATGTATATTTTTCCTATTACCCTGGTTTTCTCTGAGTAAAATGTGCTTTCTCATGGCTTATTTAATGTGCTTGTGTTCGACATCAGAACATACACTGTAAAAAAATTTAAACTTAAAGTCGGCACGAAATTCAACATGATCATTCTAATTGATTTACACAGTGTTGCAGTATTTATTATAAATTATTTATGTGTGATATCATTACAATTATTGACTGATTATAAACGTGAGTTTAAATCTTTCAATGATCCAATCAGTTCTTGCAAAAGCGTATCTGACTCAAATCTGTTTATTTTTCTGTAGTCTGAATGGCAGAACAGATTATTCGATTTTCTTTGGACGTAACATTACATGACAACTCATGTCACAAGAATGAGACGTTCACATTTTTCTTTCATTTCAGAAATTGTTTCACTCGGGTATACGTTGCGTTACGAATAAAAATACAATCGTTACCTCTGTTTCATGCCAACTTTAAACCAAATAGGTGCCTTCATTTTTTTAAGTTATATTTACTTAGCTCCATGAGTCGTTTTAACTAAAATCAAGTTTTACATCATATAACTTCATTTTATAGTTTCAGCAAAATATAACTAGATTTTTTTAAAGATCAATTGACTCATAAAGCTCATTTGATTTAAAATGAAGGCAGCTGAAATAAGTATGATCTTTACAGTGCAGACAGATTTTTTGAGCCAGAAAAACGACGACACTTTTTCACCTAAAAAAACCCCATGACCCTTGGCTTGCGATTTTCATTTCTCTTTTGTTGTATTTGTTAAAGGCAGGAATGAGAATAATTACTAAAAAGTATTATGATAAATAGTAACAAAAGCATTTTGAGAACTGCAGGAACATAATGTCATAATGTCTTACCTTCTGCATAATTACATCAATTGAATATTGCAACATGCAAAGGTCTAAAAAGGTATCTTCAAAACTCAGCCTCCTATATGTTCAGAAATCAGCTGCATCTTATTCAAGTGAAAAAAATATAATAAACGCTTTCCCCACCCCCATAAAAAAAGAAAAAATGCTGCTTTCTAAAATTAAACGTAGCATGACCAGACCACCGACTGTAAATATCTTTTCACTTCTATAGGCGACACAACAGTCTGCTAAGAAATCAGACTGAGACTACAGCAGGCTTGATCTTCAATCCTTTGGAAATATTGTGGGACACCGCAATCCCTAAAGCTTTTGTTCTGATAGGTTAACCAATAACTCGTATGTCTTTTGTCACCATATACTGACACGAATGACAGACCAGAGGACTTCAAATGTCTTGCCGTACCATTTTTCATGGTCTGCAATTGCCTTTATTCAGGTTTGTTCATTTTTGCCTGTTTGTGTTTGAGTTGCTTTTATAGAACAGGCATATTCAATACAAGCAGGCACATTACATTTCAACCAACTTTAGTATTTACTCAATAATAGCATAAACATACAGTTCAATGAAAAAAAGAAAGGCTTTTTTGCATTTGGGACTAAAACAGACATCAAACAGCTCTAGGTATTGTAGGTTCGAGATTACAGGCAGGAAAAGGAGTGAATAAATTTAGCATACACTTTACATTGATGTTGCCCATGATGTTGTTTTTGATCTCTCTCTTTACTCAGTTACCGTATTGTTTAGGGATCCTGCTCTGGTCCAACAAGAGCACTTGTTTACAAGCATTCAAGGTCTTTTGACCTTCAGCCTGCGTGTCAGTCGAAAAATAATAATAATGAAATGGAAAAGTCCTGTTTTCATTTACGCAATGTATTCAAACCGCACTAAAAAAAACAGTGCGGTTTCTGTAAGCAAAAAGATGGCTTGCTGTATTGATCCCCGTTCTATTTTAGCAACATGCCTCCCACTGTTCGACATTTCTCCTTCCTCACCAAACCAGTCAGCATGCCTCCAAATGAGACATTTTGGATATGTTTATTTTTGTGCTCGGAATAATTCAACAGGCACGCACCGAGCAGCAACTCCCTTTGCGTACCACGATCGCAAGCTGCTTCAATATTGACAGAAAATGACATCAGGAGGCCTGACAGATGATCTGTTATTCAAGTCACAAAGCAACTTGATGGATTTAAGCACAGAGGACAAATACTCAATCTCTTTTGGCGGAAAGACGCCACTGATTCATGTCAACATTGGGCCCGCTCGACTTGTTACAGTGGAGTCAAATGTCACTTGGGAAGCAAAATCATTACAGCAAACACTTTGGAGATTACATTCAGTTCAGTATTCCAATGAGTACATTTCAATATTCACATCTTATTTAATAAATGGTGTGGTGTATCGGATTAATTCCTGAAGACTACTTCAAAATTCCAGTAAGCTAAAGGCTCACTGACATTAACAATAATTATATTTAAGCGGCCCAAAAGCATACGGCAGCATGGAGAGTAGGAGAAGGAGCATGCGCAGACATCACTTTCACTTGTGTGCAGGAGAGACAACATATGTTCACGAAGTTCAGGTGTTTGTTTGTTCACTGCATTTGGGTGATGAGTGTCATATAAACTGTGGATATAAGGCTGGATTTGGAGATCGTTTGAAACTGATATATGGAGCCCCCCCGCTAAAAGATGCCGGACATGAACCGCATGCGATGAGTTAAACTGATGTCAGTGTTTTTTTGACAATGTGCTTTAGTTCAGCCTACCCCTCCCCCCCACGCGCCGTATGATTTTGGAAGTAATCGTACAGCTGTATCTATCTTTCATAAATGTGATCAAACTAAATACTCTTCGAAGATACGACGTATGCAATACTACTCTATAGGTACTCAAGATTAATATTAGGTTGGCAGAAACCCCGTGTGTTAGGGCCGCTTTAACTATATTAATCGTGATTTATCACTTCCAGAATAAAAGTTTGTTTACATAATATTTCTTATAATTTTGTTTAAAAAACATGCATATATTTAAGAAAAATATAACATATAAAATTAGTAAACAGTTAAATATAAATAAATAGATGTACATATTTCCTAAATATGTATGCACACGTGTATGTTTTTGTGTTCATACATACAAAATAAACATACACAGTACACAGACATATATTTTGTAAACACAAACTTTTATTCTGGATGCGATTAATCAGGATTAATCTTTTGACAGCCCTAATAATAACAACTTTATAATGTAAATATAATAATGAATCAACTTTTCAAAACATATTTTTTTTCCAGCTGATGAATGATAAATCATTGATAGCCCCTCTAAATGCATTCAAATGTACAGTCAGCATAAAAAAAATGCAATCAGCTTTATTTATTTTAGTGGTGGGCATAGATTAATTTTTTTAATCTAGATTAATCTAGATTAATCTTGGAATTAATCTAGATTAATCTAGATTAAAATGGCTCATTTGAATTCTGCCGAAGGCATTCAGAATATGTGTGTTACCCAAATAATGACTAAAAGTAAGTCTTTGAGAACGGGTTTCTCAAGCCAGGTGGCGCATTAGAGAAGGGGCTCATCTCCTGTTTCCAAAATGCATCACAAACTACTTGAGAAAGCTGTTATACTATGATAATTTGTGAGGAAAATTAAATTATGTTCAATAAGATGTACTTGTGTTTACTTCCGCATTAGCGAGGGATGCTTTGTGTTTAGGTGGTACTTGAGACTGGAAGAGCTCCTACAGTACATTTACACTTAAATTCAGTCCTTTAGCAGACGCTTTTATCCAAAGCGACTTACAAAGAGTTAGGGAGCAACAATCGATATGTCATACAGGAGCCATAATACATTAGGTGCCAATACAAAGTTATTGGTTTCAACTAAAGCTAGACCACTACCTGTTGAGAGAAAGTTTTTTTTTTTAAACTAACTGTATGTAAACCAATTTCGTACAGTAAACCAATTCCACATTGCACAAGGTGCAAACAAGCTTAGTCTTGTCGAGGTTTCCATTGGGAAGCGTCTTAAAAATAAATGTTCCCTGAAGCAAACCCGGCGGCTTCATAGCTGCATCCATGTTAGCACGTCACGTTTGATCTGGTCATTTCACAGTAACGTTATGTTGTGTTCAGACCAAACACGAGTGATTTACATGTTAAGTCAATGCAAAGAGGCGATAGGCCTACTTGCTGCGCGAATCGCGCGAATGAAGCCCTGCTTATGAGATGATGAGGCGGCGAGAATGACGCGAATCACGCGAGTTGAAAAATCTCGCTCTCTTCCCCGACAGTGACATTAATCTATGTATACATCCGCGCTAAAATATCAAAGTGAAAGTCATCATAGCTTGTGTAGTATAGACCCAGCTCCCAACCCGACTTTGAGAATAGATTAACGGCGACATTTTTTTTATCGCGCGATAAGAGTCTCACTGCGTTAACGCCGTTAACGCCGTTAACGGCCCACCACTAATTTATTTATTGCCATATATTTCCGTATAAAACTGAATATTGAATAAAAGGGTGTGGCTTGTTTTTCCAAACTTGCAACAGTCTGTTGGTTGCAACAGAGTGTAAAAGAATGTTTTAGAATAAACATAATAGAAAAAGCACAATCAATCATATATCAATGGTGATTTCTGCTACCTGGGATTAATTAAGCATAACCCTTGCAATATTAATGTGTTAATAACAAACACAACACCTCACAATAAAATCAGACTATGGTTTACTTTTAGCAGTGTACCAATGCGTATATACAAATAATAATGGGCTGTAAAGTGTGATAACGCTGAAGCAAATAAAATGAACGTCCAAACTGACAGAATAATTGTGATTACTAATCGTGATTAAAAATGAAAATAATCGTGATTATCTTTTTCCCCTTGATGGTGCAGCCCTCAACATTACATTCTTGCACTTTAGTGGATGCTTATATTGTTAAGTTATCATTCTTGGTGTGAATGGGCCTTTAAACTAATCTGGGAAACGGTCTATGAGAGTCTGACTTTATAAACCTACACTTAGCTTCCTACGGCACCATTAATGTAATCTTCTTCAAGCCCTCGGGAATCTGCAAGCAAGCCTCTCCTAATGAGTTTTAATAAGTACTGGATGACTTGATGCCGCGCTGCACCTTTAAATAATTCTCTCATGTTACAATTTTGATTTTGTCCTCTCCCAAATGACATGAGATATAAGATGATGTATACTATTGTAAGAATTGAGAGTCAAGCAGTCTTGGTTAAACCTTAGCAAATACCCACTGTTCTTTATTATAGAATAAAGGAAGAAATAGGGTTTACAGAAAAAAATCTACATTTTTATGATGTCAATACTTAACTGGAACACTGGTTCTGCTCAGAGCACTAAAGAGATTTTCACTACAAGCCACCATCTCCTCGAAAGTTCTGAATCAATGTGCAAAATATTTGCCGTGAAGAATTTGATCTCTTTTCCCTATAAAATAATTCTAGAGGGACACTTTTTAAAAATCCAGTTTAAAAGTATTCAATATATACCAGACACAAATTCGATAATGAATCCCCCAATTTTTCACATCAATTCTTATTTAGTGATAACAAGAATCCCTGCCTGACTTAACCGAAGGGGTTCAGGTCTGCCTGGTTAACAACTGATGATTAAAAGTCCCCGTGAACCGGAAAGTTGCATTCGTTTTTACTTCCGTATTCTGACACATTTCCTAGTGAAAAGGAATTTCAAAGAAGGAAACTAGTGGCCGTTGCTTGCGTTTTTCGTTGCAAATTGATTGGATGTGTAAAAACAACTATTGATTTTGAAATAAAACTGGCCGCAGATTGACAGTTGAAGGGAGGAGTTAACGGATGCTCCGCCCAAGCCGTCTAGTTTAGTCAATACAAGAACATTTTCAGGTTTTTACGGAAGATTATGCGGGTACACGAATATAAAAAAGAAAATGAGACATTGTTAAGCTATTTACTATAATCGCTGCAATACTTAGTAAAAATAAGATTGTCATTTTTTATTTCACTGGGACTTTAAGTACAAGCCATCTTCACTCACTTGAACCAATAATTTGAGCTAAATCAATGCCATAATCACAGTCCAAATACCTTCATCAGTGCTTGGCTAAAAATGTTTCCGAACGGCCTAAAGCAACAATTGCAGGCATGGTGTTACCTTTACCAGTCATGCAACAACCATTGAGATGCATGTGCATGAATATAGATGCCTGCATGGCATTTCAGACCTCTTGGGACTTAATTCAAGATATACAAGAAATCCTTTACTGGCTTGTGATGTTGCTACTGACTTATATTCAACCCTTTCAACTTCCTTTACAATGCATGCCAAAACACATGAACCTTGCCTGCTGAAGCCGCTAATTGTGTGTCATTATAAAACCCTCCAAGTTTTCGAGCTGAAAACATAACACCAAAGAAATCCGTGAGTCGCGCGTTCGCAAATACAAATTACGTGCCTCTCATGGCCGAGCCAATCCCTAGTCCTTTATTGATGAACGACAACAAGCACCAGCCAATTATTTCCTTTGGATCTAGTCTTAGTGCTTTGAAAAGAAAATAAGCCGTCAGAAACAAAAAGTATAAAGGCAGCGAGCTCATTATCCCCCCACTGTCTAGAAGTTACCTAGAGCGCCTTCCCATCAAATCACTCGGTTTATTCTCCACAGAGCGGGGGTCCCCTGAGATTACAAAACAGGGAAAATTACACGGAAACAAATTACGGAGGCCTAAAAGCATCTCGGCTGGAATTTATTATAATTACCTTCCTTACAGTCATTGAAAGTCTCTACAGCGTTTGGAAATTCAACAGGGTCTTTATTGTCCTTTATCTGACCTTTTACGTGTCACGCATAGACTTTTCTCATATTTAGGCCAATCGGATGAATGTGAGAGGCAGAGGGGTTACACAACAGAAGGAAACCGAGATAAACAGTTCAGCCTCAATACATCTCATCTGCAGACCGGGTAGGTTTCTAGAACATAAAAAATCACCATGCCCATCGACTCGGGATGGCCTTCGAAACAGCAGGCCACAAGAGAAAATCTCAGTGCGAGCTAATGGAAATAGTAAATAACATCAGAAACCTTGTCTTTCAAGATGAACAGTGCACTGGCTTACCTGCGAATTAATGCAAACATCCACCTACGTTGCTGTCGGATGTGGGCGGGTACTTCAAAGTACACGCGGTCCTGTAAACAAGCAGCGAGTGGGTTCTTAACATACATAACTTATCATTAGGAAAAACAGCGAAAGCTCTATTTCGCGCACAAAAACTGTGTTTACAGCATGGTGGCCTTCTTCGGATCCGACGCAAAGGTCTGACTCAAAATAACACTGGCAGTAATGAGTACATGTACCTGGGTATGAAAAATGAGCATCTGCTTTTGCAGATAAGGCATCACAGAGGAAAACTGAAATATAGCTTTATTTGGTATGTTTGGTGGTGGAAGAAAGTAAGATATGGTATGCACGCACGCACACGCTGCCTCCGCCGCAGGGTATCTGAAGAGAGCAGAAAATTCCGCGTAAACCGTGGCAGTGGAACAACGCTGCCCCCTACTGAAATATTTAGCCACCCTTCATCTGAATATGTGGCAGCTGGATGCCTTTTCACTTAAAAGATTTTATTTTAAAACATGTACTTGAATACATAAAATACAGTTTGAGTATTTGAGGAGGATGTAGGATTGATCTGTTGACTGCATTTTGTGACGCAGCTCTGAAGAAAAATGTCAATCACCAGGTGCGGGTATAAACGGAGAGCACATGCTCCCCAAAGTAATCGTGAAAACGGTATTCATATAAACTGTTTTAGTACTTAAGTGTCCTGCTGACTCTCTGTATCAGCGTCGGGCCAGATCACAGAAATATGGTACGGCTTCAAGTCATCTTCAGAGACGAAATCTGGGGCGTGACTCATGAGGTCGTGACCTCTGAACGATTTTGGAAACGCTATGACGTCTCTTATACTGGGAGCTCCTACGATGATGGAGAGCAGTCGATCCAAACCTGCAGATGAGAATAAGAGCAATATTATTATTAGATTTTTAATTTTATTTCATGATCGATTATATTATGTTATTTTAAATCCTTTATTTTCGGTTGTTAAAAATGTATTTTAACCTCCCTTGACTTCATAGTCAAGAACATGGTAATTTGTGCATCCCAAAATAAGAAAACTGTGAAAACGCCTTTGACACTGCCCGAGCCAAAACAACCTCTCGAACGATCGAGGGCATTTCATGATTCAAAATAAGAAACAAAACCGGCAGATATTCAAGACCAAGCCAGCGATTTCAGTTTCTGATCATGACCGTTCCACTTTAACCAATAGGCGAACATAATCAACAAGTCTTTCAGTCGCAGTGGTACCTCTACAACCTTGAACATGTCAAAGATAGCACGTGTTGAATGCTCGCTCACCTAACGCGATTCCACCGTGCGGAGGGGCTCCGGACTCCAGAGCCTCTAACAGGTGAGACAAAAGAGATGGGTCTTCCTATAAAACACGACACACCAAAAAACATCATTAGACAGATTGTCTGGTGAACTTTTAACTCTTGACAGCTCAAAATGAAATTGCTCATAGTAAGAATTGTACAATATAACAACTTCTTCAACAACAACAACCTGATGTTCCTTCTCCTTGGTTGTTAAGAACAAACGTATATATCTTGCTTTAAAAAAAATGTTAAATATAGCTTAATGGGTTGCTCGGCGACCAAGCGGGTAGTTTGAGGTCCGGGGCTGTTAAGTAAGAGTCAAAAATAAAAAATGGTGCAATTGAAAATCTGGACATGTCCAATACAAGTGCTTTTACTCTGTGCCGGACTTGCATTAAGAACGCTCTCTGCTCTGTCATTTTTCACGCTTTCACATTGTTCCGTTACCTTGAGGATCGTCTCCAGGACGTACAGCTGCTGTGAGGCGTTATGGATGCGAACGGAACCGCCTCCGATCTCACAGCCGTTCAGAACCAAGTCATAATGCTGGCCTCGCACCTGAGACAGAGATAAATGAGAGACCGTAGTCTTACGAAGGAAATTTCCTCTTGAGAAAACATACTTTATGTTCTTGGCAAAGAATCGCCAAAACCTGTCCTGAAAGTTATCAATATGAATGTGGTTTTGTGAGGTTTGGAAAGATGATAATACACTTAAAGGCACAAACCTTTTGAGGCTGGGTGCACAGCAGATGGGCATCCTCAGGTACGGGGGCAGTGAAGGGATGGTGGGCAGACTCTAACTTCTCTGGGTCATCCTCTTTGGGTAGGAAGAGGGGAAAGTCGACCACCCACAGGAAGTGAAACAGGGAAGGTTCACGAACGGGCACTCCTTGGCTCTCAAGCAGCTCGGCGCACTGCAGTCTCAACTTCCCCAGAAGAGGGCGCTAAGGTATGATCAAGGTATTAAAAGGTTAACAGACAATTTAAGTCAAAAATGAATCGGAAAAAGAGGAAATTGGATCGAGATGTGATGCGTGCTAGACTTGAACCTGCCTCATCCACATGGACACCAAATCTCAACATTTCTAGACGATAAACCACATGTCCAAAGAGATTACAAGATCATTTCAAGATTAGAAACTGCAAATCCAGAATGGCCTTTACAGAATGTCACAAGAGAAGAACATCTAACCTTTACACAGTCTCTTTAAAGATGAGAAAATCTGACTAAATATCAAATACAGCTGAACACAGCTCGTCTTGTTCTTTGTTCATTGACATAAAGCCATAAGAGAAAATAAGGTTTTTAGAAACAAGTCATGTAAGATGAATACGTAAAATCCCCCTCACAGCTAACTTTTCTTGTTTATTGCGCTAGTATTCAACGCACAACCTCAGCACACAAAACCTGCCAGTTATCCTCAACCATCTCCCACTCTCAGTGTTGTGACTAAGCAGCCATCTCACTTTGTGCCAAGCACACCATCTGCACCGGCCCTGAGCGAGAGCTGAGGCGAGAGAAAGATGAATATTCTTTTAAAAGTGATTTGATCATGTCAGCATTCTTCTGGAGCCATATTTTCTAAAAAAAAAACCTTAGTCATCAATCACTTCAGGGCACAATGACTGAACTGATGAGGACAGGAGGACAGAAAATGGGGGGGGGCTGGGTATTGAATTATTCGCATCAGTTTGATTGAGATTACCGGCTGGGTGAACAAAATTGGTCTGTATATTTTCAGGCGTTTGACCATATTTAAATATATATATTTATTTGTGTTTAAAAAGTGATGATTCTTACAATCTGTGAAACCCTTATTTTGAGGATGGATGGATTACACGTAAAATATATTGATGTGAATATGATCACATATGTTAATTAGAGAAATCTTATAAAACTGGAAACGCCAGTTTGATATCATTTGATTTCATTATCACTCTTAAAAGGTTGTTCACACGATACCATAAAAGAACCATTTTTGGTTCCACAGAGAACCATTCGTTCAAAGGTTCATTAAAGAATATAATCTGATATAATCTGAAAAACCTTTATTCGCCAGGAAGAACTGAAACAGAAAGGTTCTTTGGATGTAAAGGTTCTTAATGGAACCATTTAGACAAAAAGGTTCTTCTACGGCATCGTTAAGCACGTAAAAGTGAAGATAAGTGAAGTAACCTGCAATTTGGGTTTTAAACAAAGATGGCGACATAAGAGGCAAAAGTTACAGATTTTATCATATACAGCCATGGAAAAAATTAATAGACCATTGCAAAATTATTTTCAGTATTTCAAAATGTAATATTTATAGCTAGTGTTTAGGTAAAATAAAAAAAAATTTGTCATTCTGTCAACTACTAACAACATTTCTCCAAATTTCTAATAAAAATATTGTTTCTACCTGCATTTCTTTTCAGAAAATGAAAACTGGAGAAACAGGTCAAAATAACAGAAAATATACTCTGTTATATTTGTACATTTATTTAGAAAAAGTTCAACAACTTTATTTTATGTGAAAGCTGGATTTTTATCACAGTTTTCATGTGTCTTGTCATGCTGTCAGTGTTTCGCATTGCTGTTAGATGACTTTATGTCACTCCTGAGTTTTGATTTTGTTGAAATTGGACACTGGACTGGATACAATACATCTATAAATGATGATTTAAAGAAAATCTAGAATGGTCTCATATTTTTTGGCTGAAGTACTGAAAAAGCAGTAAAACCATAACGTTAAAAGTTTTGCTTAGTTATTATTATATAGATTATATCAGAAACAACATAACAGCAAATATATTGTGAATATCGAATCCCATCCCAAACTGAGACCAGATACTCCATCTAAAATGGCATGATGTAATTCAAATATGTCTTCACTGAGTCCTAATGATGATACATTCATTAGTCTGAACCAGTGTGGTTATGACGGTATCTGCATGGGTGTGAAACAGGATAAGGGCGGAACTCACGGTGTTCTCCCGGGGTCCGGCCGTGATGAAGATCAAGTCTCCAGCATTGGCCTGGGCCATCTGGAGCAGCTGCTGTCTGGCCGAGTCCGAGAGCAATCGGGTGAGAGGGGATTTCATTGAACCATCTGCCCTTACCGGAGCCACGGACACCTCCTGTAATACACACGACACCGACACAGCAATGATCATCCATTTCCTCCACCAGCCCTTATACAATCGACATAGACAACACAGGGCACAACTCTGGAGAAACCATCAGTCTCTCGAACATCACAGGCTGGTTTCCCAGACTCGAGGGAAGCCAAGTCTCGAACTGAGATGGATAGCAACGGAGAATCACTTCTCACGGTGTCATTTAGTTCAAGCCTGGGACATTGGCCTCACCTTTCATTTTTATAAACAGACAGGAGACAATACAGAGTGATTTTAATGGGCGGCAGAGCAAGGTTTTATAAATATTAATGAACACTTCATGGAATCAACAATAAGATAAAACATTTGTAGTTTGACGGGGGTTCTAGCACACTGCAGTGCAGTTGCTAGGGAGTTTGGTCTGGTTGCTAGGTGGATGCTCATTGGTCCATGTAAAAATCAAGTTCTTTTGTAAATCCAAGTCTTTGAGATTTTTTTAACTAGTTTAATAATCCACCAGGTGAAAATGTGATGTCAAGCTGCATTTTTTAAGATATCCTTCAAATTTAATACCTGCATGACTTTGGGGTGGGGGGTCATCGAATTCCCTCAAGTATGCAATAGTACAAGTAACACTAATAAGTTGTAAAACTAGGATAAGACAGCTGATCATCTCATTATTAGAAAACATTTACTAACTATGAGTTAACATTGTAAACTGCTTAAAATAGTTTAGGATGATAAATAAATCATCAGTATTATGATAGGGCAACAGACAGAATATATAGAAAATTCCTCTTATCAAGGACAGCTTACACGCAGAGCTGGGTTTATATAGAGTGAGGTCTGGTGCGGCCCCAGGCTAAGAATGTTGTGTCATACGTTAGATGTTTTTAACGTCCAAATCACCCTGATTTATTGATTCATTTTCAGATAAACATTTCATGAGTCTTGCAGTGATGCACACACACCAAATGCTGGTGGCGTTCCACCGGCAGACTAGAAAGACAGAGCTCACCTGACCATACTTTGTCTTAGCTGCTTGTTTCAGGAACTCCAAGTCTTTGGCCTTCAGGTGTTTCTGTGGATGTAATACCAAACACGGTAAGACTACAACTGCACACACCGCTGAAGAGTGCACAAAGAAACAGAGATCAAAATCGACAAAGGCCTCAAGTGTCTGAGCTGATTTAAAAAAAAAAAAAAAAAAACTCTATACATGTTTTAGGTTTACAAAATGTATGGCAGAACATATATATGCATATAAATCCAGAATAGCAGAAGTAGTGTGTATGTGCACACATTGTATTTCCTACAGCCTACTTTAGAATTTATGAAATAACCATACATAGAGCTCTCAATGCTTTTCTTATTAAAGAACAACAATAAAAATGAAATGAAAATTTGGGTCAACAATGACCCATAACTGTTTTATTATATGCACTCTTCCAAATATCTTCCTTTGTGTTCTTCAAAATAAAGAAATGTATAGAGATATAGACATCGTGGGAGTGAGTAAATGATGACAGAACTTTCATTTTTGGCTGATATGTTACTTTAAGCACAGCATCATTTGCATATTGCCATAATCTTACTGTATTGAACTGTACCAGATATTAGAAGATATAGGTGATACGGACAAAAACTCATTGATTAGATATTACCAAAATGAAAATTCAGTCAAGTTTTTCTGAACCTGTATAAATTTCTTTGCTCTATTGAACACAAAGAAAGATATTTGGAAAAATGTTAGAAACTGAGATATATGGGAAATTATCTTTTTTTCCAATCAAATGACCCAAGAAGAGTTTGGGACAAGAAGATCAAACTCGAGAGAGAGATCAAACCACGATCAATATTGATGTGGCATTTCCTAAATGGAGAGAGCTGCGCGACAAATTTGTACTATACAGAGACGCTGACCTTTCATATGTTTAACTAGACATGTGAGCACTGTTTAGTGTCCTTTACTGACAGAAAACCTGATTATTGTATCGATCAACAAGGTAAGTCTTATTGTTTGAATGTCTTTATCTTAAATTAGCACGAGTGTCATGTGTATATTTACTGAACAAGCAGTAATTGTTTTAAGATCATCTGACTAAATAGTATTAAATACATTTTTCGACTTACGTCTAATGTGTCTAATTCATTATAATAAAATAAAACCATGTCCTCAAACGCAACATTTATAAATCTCTATTATTTTACATAATCCATAAATGTGATTTCTCATTCACTTCTTGATTATTTGCGGTGTAGAGAAGACGACAGTTCCCATTATTCTACGCTCCTTCACAGGGTCATCAAGCTACGCCGTTGTTGCCGTTTTTAAAGGGGTCTTATGGCGCAAATACATGTTTTTCTGTGCATTTGGTGTATTAGAAGTTGCCCATGAATGTATTGGACAATAAAAATGATAAAATTTAAGACTCGGAAACAAAAGATGCACCTACACCAGCCTGATACGTCTAGTGTTACCACATCCCCCACAAATCTACGTCTTGGTATGATTTTACTAAGACAGGCAAAATATATTCGCAAGTAAGGGGGCTGTACCTCTCAGTACATTTGCTTTGGAACCTGATGTTCCAAATATGGTAAGCGACGTTACATTTCCGTCACAGGCTTGCAGTGTTCGACCAATCACTGCGCATTGGTTAACTAGCCAATCATAGCACACCTCGCCTTTCAGTGATGATGAGCTTTGTAAAAAATCTTCACGTTTCAGAGAGGCGTGGCAAAGAAGAGATGCAAACATGCACGGTATGTGGAAAATACACATTGCATTAAAGTGTTGTCAGGATACCAAACTTTGTTAGGCCTACCAGTCGGTACTAAATGCGACGATACTTGCATTTGCCGCTATCATTTTGAGCGCTTTGAGCGATATAGAACACCCTTTCCAAACACAGTGTAATCCTACAATTACTAAAACGTAAAATATATTTTAATCAAATATTATAAATTAAACCTAAAAGTTGAATAACTTCTGAATACTGCTTTCTGGTTTGAGAACTCATAACATAAATGATACTAAGGGTGGTACTAAATGTGGTGTAAAGAAACAAAGCAAGCTTTTTATTTTTGCGGGCAGACAAAGTTAAACACATCAGGGCTCATGTCCCATACGTACCGTTCCCTCTGGGACACAGATGGCCTGAACGCAGCCCTCCGGTTCAAGAAGCGCATCTTTGATGAATTCGATCCGTGTGTCTTTGAAAGCAGCAGTGACATCCACAAGCTGATTACAAGAAAACACATCTGAATTAACGACACAGAAACACATCAAACAGCAGGAGGCGCCGGAATGTTTTTGGGTGATGGTTAGTTATGCATTCAGGACACACAACAGTGCATGACAACTTGTTGTCATGAGAGATTCATTTTTAATTGTGGAGCACTGCATGAGAATCTGTAATGTGTGGGGAAACAGCGTTCCAGCACAGCGTGACGCCAAAGACAGACAGCACACAAACAATCTCAATTCTGTCTCGCATCTAATCTAAGATGATGCGCATAAGGGGGAACGTGCAGTCACCTTCATCTCAAATCTCGTGTCTGGTTTGTCCACCCCGTAGTGTCTCATAGCATCCTCATAAGTCATGGAAGAAAAGGGAACATTAATCTGCCCTTTGTCTTTTGGCCAAGAGTACTGAAGCAAGCCTTCAATCAAACGCATGACTCCAGCCTGGTCTATGAAGGACATCTCAATATCCACCTACGTAAAGAGAAAGTATGTCAACTAAAATGAAAGATTAAGTGAAAAAAGACACAAAATGGGGTTCTTCAAATGATGCATTTATATTCAAATTCAAGCCTATTAGCAGCTCTCACATGCACACGTGGGATCTAGAACGAGCAGCATCATTACAAAAATCTCATCTGCGTCAGGACCGAGCTCCAGTTCTGCAGATATTGTCAGGCGCCCAGCATCACTTTTGCTCACAACCTTTAACACATTATTACCTGTGTGAATTCAGGCTGTCTGTCAGGCTTGGAGCCTTCGTCTCTGTAGCAGCGGGCGAGCTGAAAGTACCTAAGATTGCAGGAGATAACCAGCGTGTAAGTGTGAGCCAATATTGAATTACATTTTAAAATCATGCAAAGTGTATCATTTTCCTCTGACAGATTTTTCATAAAGTCATGCTTTCAGTACTGGCTCGGCACAACCAATAATTCAAAGAGATGTGCTGCCAAAATTGAAATGAAAATGAGACTGTTGCGGTCAGTATTATTTTTCAAAAGCTTAAAAAAAATAAAGATATAACATTTTTGGAAGAAAATGTTAAATGATTGCCTGTACAAAACACGTAATGATGTTGCGGTAACATTGTGATAACGCTGCAATACTGTAGATATAGTTTGGATCCCTCCATAAATGTGAATTTCAGGACTTGACAAGAAAGGTTGTGATAATAATGTGCCCAGCTGCAGGAAAGGAGAGTGAAGGTCTGGATTTTTGGATGATCCAACAAGAAAACAGAAAATACTTTATGTACAATGAGATCAACCCACAAACTTACAATGAAAATGCATCAACAATTCGTTGTTTGCAAAAGTGTCAACTAATTATTTAAGCATTGGACCCCTTGACAAAAATCTACACGTGTTATTTTGATGGGACAGCAAATTTACGCTGTTATAGAAGCTGTACACTCACTACTTTACATTGTAGCAAAGTGTCATTTCTTCAGTGTTGTCAGAACTTGTCACATGAAAAGATATAACATTTACATTTACATTTATGCATTTGGCAGACACTTTTATCCAAAGTAAGTAAGTCATAGTTGCTTTATCCTATACATTTTAAATAGGTATTTGCAATCCCCTGGGATCGAACCCACAACCTTGCGTTGTTAACCCAATGCTCTTACCACTGAGCTACAGAGAAGCTGTATAACAAAATATTTACAAAAATGTGAGGGGTGTACGAACTTCTGTGAGATACTGTACATACATTCAGCGTTCTTTTTTTTCATATTTAAAAGCTGTTAAACGCAAAGAAAAATAATGTCTGATTGAAAGATGTGACAATCTGTGAATATGAAGGAATTACAAAACGGTACAAAAAAAGAACATGTATTACCGGTCTGTGCCAGCCACCATAAGAAGCTGTTTGAATTGCTGTGGGCTCTGAGGAAGACAGTAGAACTTCCCAGGGTCTCCAGATGGCACCACAAACTCTTTGGCACCCTGAGAAACACAGAAATGTTTAAATAAACTCTGCGTATTCCTGCTTCTCACTGAGAACTGAGGCAGCCAGAATCTCAAGCCAATCTGATAAATGACTCGCTCGCATAAAAAGGAAGCAAAATAAATGAGCACTGAGCAAAAGGGGGTTGAAAAAAACGCATGCCAAAATATCAAAAGACTTTATTGACATTTAGTGAACTAGGACAACCAGCTCAAGTGCCGCTTCCAAAACTGTGCAACTTAATTTAAACTGGCACCGACTTTTATAAATGATGCATTTATAAAATAGAACATGCCCCAGATGGTATAGTTATTCAACTAAACACCTATTGTTTTCGTATTTACTGTTGTATTTGTACAGCACTTTGGTCAGTGAAACACAGAATTGAAATATGCTTTATAAATAATTTTACTTGCTATTGTTCACAACAGTATTTGAAAGCCCAGCCCGTTTCAATTTCTACCCAGATTTTATATTCTACAGCTTTTCATAACCACAAAGATATATATTCGTTATCAAAAATAATTATACACTAATAAATATCTTGCTCATTTTATTGATTGTTTTGTATTATTTCAAATCATTTTAGGTTTTCTTGAAGACACCTTGGAAGATGAGGCCCCCTAGTGGGCCTCGGCAGTAGCTTATTTTAGAAATTCTTTTTTAAACCACAAAAAATGATGAAAAAATGATGGACATGTTACAATGACACCAAAAGTCCACATGCTGTGGGCTATTTTGTGACACATGTAAAATAGTGCGAAATCCAATTCATTCTGAGTCTTCTATTTTCACTTGCAGAAGTAATGTTAAACATTCACTAATACACTAGTGACTCATGTATCATAAAACCCTTCATCAAATAGTTAAAAATGCTTAGAAGGTAAAAATATAATAGACGTAAAGTAAACGAAAATGTCTACTGGTGCTTTCTACTGATACAGCTCTAATAAGACATTTTGACAAATAATAGAAATATAGCAGTGAACAATATAAAAGACATAGTTTGTTTTGCAAACACATTACCAAACTAAATCACATTCTAGTATGATTTAATAAATAATCATTCTTGCACTTTTATCAAACGCTCTATTCACTGGAAACAAATATAAGGTTACTAGCATAAAGCAGAGGGAGAGAGAATGAATAATGCCACACAGTTTCTGGTTCTGATCTGGCTGTGTTGTTCTGCACCAGCTGAAGTTTCTGTGGATGTTTGGGAACTCGATTCAAAAATGAGCATGAGTCCCCAGAGTACCGTTCTCATGTTTTTTGGCATAATACATTTTTTTAAGCTTTTAAAGTAAGTCTGCACATGACTCTATTATTCATTTCTCTCTCTTTTTATATTATTCTCAATACGTTTAATATTTCTGGATAAGGTTCAACAAACTTGTGACAAGCGCCAGAGTCCACTCTGCTTCCAGAAAAGACTATGGTCCCTTAACGTTAACCACATCCAACCAGGTTTTAAAACTTTCAACGCATATACAGTAATGTGCAATAGTCTTAGGCATGTTGGTATTTTCAACCAAAAAATTGTTTAGGCGAGTTATTTATATTATATTTTCCTGTTGTGTCAGCAGGAAATATCAGTAAACATTGCCAGAGTTCTTTGGATTTAGCCTGTCTCATTTTTCTGTCTTTCTTCTTCATGTAATAATAGACAGACTCGATGACGGCGAGGCCAGATCTCTTTGTGAAGCACTAGCTTTTGTCCGACCAAGTAAAAAATCTCAGTAGATTAAATTGACAGCAAAATCGTTCTACAGCAAAATATATAAACAACTGCCTTAAAGGTCCAGTGGTGCGGAATCGCAACCAACGGGCCTTTAAAAGCTCTACGGAGGCTGTCACAGAATTGTGATGTCATCACGTTTTCGCATCTTTGCCGAAGGAAATAATGTATTTACAAAACGCGTTCTGTAGAGCTTCTTGTCCGTTGAGGGCTACTGTAGAAACAACATGGTGAATTCCATACAAGGGGAATGTAGATTAAAACAGCTCATTGTAAGGTAATAAAATCAAAACGCTTCATTATGTAAGGTCTTTATACACCAATAAAGACATTTTTATGCATATTATATTGCATTTCTGTCAATGGATATTCCAAATAAATTACACACACCACCTTTAAAACCATTTTTTGGGGTGTAGCACTGTACAGTACTGCAGATAAATAAGATCATAACATAAAAAGCATGTATCAGAATTGTATTAGTCTCTCCTCACATTTATTTTCTAGGAAAGCCGTCTGATTTACACTGAAGAAATATACCTACCCCTGGTGTTCTTTTAAACAATGTTGGTGTTTCCACATCCACAAATCCTTTAAAAAAAACATACACAATGCTTATTAATTATTAGACTGTATTGTAACTAAACAGACAGCAAAGTATGAAATTGTCTAGTAAATCCTCACCATGCAAATTGCAAAGGTATTCCCTCATTTTCATCACCATTTGTGACCGTAATCTTAAATTGCTCTGCATCATGGATGATCGAAGGTCAAGATAGCGGTACTGCATCCGGAGGGCTTCGGATTTCTTCAAGATGAAAAACAAAAACATGAAACGTATAAGGATATGTTTGTCAGTCAATTGGTGAAATAATATTAGTGCATCATTTGCTGAAAGAAATTCATTAGCAATTTTAAAGCATATTATTCGGATCTGGCTGCACAAGCAGTGTTTTGCCACCACACCTACAACAAGCTTACATGCTAACTAAGTACGCATGGTTTGAAGCATTCCATACTTTCCTTTGGATATTCAGAAAGAAATGTACACTTGTCTTACCCTGACAAAGTCTTTTATCTCAAAAGGCAGTTTTCGGCAGGTATTCAATACTTCCATACTTTCAGCACAAACCTCAATTTCTCCTGTGAATATTTTCTAATTTTAAAAGACAACAATTATTTTACAATTTCACATTGAAGAAAGCAAAACATTTTTCTTAAGTACATATGAACAGGCTTTACCTTATTTTCCTGTCCCTCTGGTCTACGCCTGACCTTTCCTTTGATCATAATGACTGACTCCACCGTGAGGCCAAGAAACGCATTCTTCAGTTCAGATTTGGACTAAAGTAGCAAAGGAAAACAAAAGGCTGAAGGTGAAGACATACTACAGCAACGATAATTCAACACGCCCTTTCCAAAATGAATAAATAAGAAACTAAGTGAAGTAACTTGAAAGGAGACAACACCTACCTCATCCTGTGGGATAAGAATTTGCACCAATCCACTGAAGTCCCTCAAGATCACGAAAAGATCCTGTCTGCAATGCCCAGTAGAGATAAGAATGTGTTTTCACAGCATTTAAATGATTTGGGTGATAGTTGACCCAAAAATAAAAATTCCGTCAACATTTACTCACCCTCTTGTTATTTCAAACCTTTATGATTTTCTTTCTGCAGAATACAAAAGAAGATATTTTGAAGAATGTTGTTAACTGGTCCCCATTCGCTTGCATTGGTTTTGTTTCCATACAAAAGAAGTGAATGGGTGCCGGAACTGTTCGGTTACAAAATCTCTTCAAAATATATTATTTTGTGTTCTGCGGAAGAAAGAAAGTCATAAAAGTCTGAACTGACAACAGGGTGGGAAATGATGACAGAATTTTCATTTTGGGGTGAACTGTCACTTTAACTTTCCACTGTTCAACATTACCATCTATTAACAATTTATTATTTAAAAAACTTTTCTTCTTAAATGCTATAATATTCCCAGTTGAAAACATAGATTTATGCAATTTGCTTATTGTTATTAAAAAGTTGCTTTGGATTAAGTGTCTGCTAAAGGAATGTGTGTAAATGTCTCAAACCTCAAATACTGAATCCAGCCACATAATGTGACATCTTGGTCTATATGACTGGAGCACAGTTCTCCACATGTGTGACTCCTCAAAGAAAAGCTGCTTTGACCTACAAGAAAACGATGGAGATTCGTTATTTGTATAAGCTCTATGATCGGGAAGGCACTGTAAACTACAAGAAATGACATCACATTACCTGAAGGGTATCCAGAGCAGTTTCTGGAGAAGGTATAAGCCCATGCTAAAGATCTTGGGGCTTGAACTGGTTTTATAAAGTTCGTGTGGTTGGCAAACACTGATCTTCTGTTATTTACACATACTTCTCTGTTTGAGTACCTCAACACATGTTGCGCTGATCTAAGGCAAACTGCTCTGTATTTATGTGCCATTACCAAGTGTACCGTGGCGTCTCGAGCTAATGTAAACCTAAGATTTCTCTTGACTACCCAAATAATTTCAAATCTCAGCTGTTTGTTTACTTCGGTGTGGACATGTTTTAGTTAAAGCGATTCTAAACGTATAAATCTAGTTATAGCATTTCACCTAATGTAACACCGGATCTTCCCATTTTCTGTCCTTTCTATGTCCTTGTACCAACGGCGAGCAAAAACACTACGTACTTTAACAGTCAATATTATCCTATTCGTAAAGCATATCCAAATAACACCGAAAAATGTGTTCTTCTTCTTGATATCTTTTATAATGCACTGAAATTATGTAAAGATCACTTCTGTTATGAATTTGACTCCGGCTCAAAGCATGACATATTCAGACTCGACTAGTCGAACTCAAACCAATCGAGTTTGATTTCGGAAACGTGATTGTTTGTTGTTTATTAAACACGTGTATCACAGCATTAGAAGGGTGTTACACTTTTTATTTGTATTGCTCAATTCAATCCGTAGTCGAATAAATACGGGTAAAATAAAACATACTATTCTACGCGAGCGTCCATCGATTACTATTCCTGACTGATCGGGTTGCATTATGGGAAAGCGGGAAGTTCAAATCTTCTTCCGGTTGTACGGCTCTGTTTTTTGTTTATCATGGAGGGGAGAGGCAGGTACGGTGAATTAAAGTCTTCTTTTTGAAACGTTTAATCTATGCAACGCAATTTAGAAATACTATTTAAACACAACATGTAAAATACGAGTGTCTTATTTATATTAAAATCGCACTTTATGTTGTTTGCGGTGGTTTTGATGTACGCCAGCCAGCTAACGTTACTTACGTAACAGAAACGATAATACAAAACGTGACTTTTTCTTTTTGATACGGTCTTGTTTAATAAAAGTTTTTAACAATATCTGATTGATCTTTGAAGTCTATTATATTTGACAAAATGACGATATGCATCACATTTTATTCACTAACTATTAAGTGGTATGTTATAATGCGCTCTTTCATTTCTTCATCTTCTCCGCAGTGCGGTCAAAACTCCTGCATCCAGGCCTGTTACTCGTAGAAGCAAAAGTTATGGTAGGAGCTGCGTGGAAGCACCGTCATATTTCTGGCAGACACCAGGACATTTAACAGTCCTGAGGGTCCCAACCAACAGAGGGGCTGCCAAATCACAATTAATCACAGTAAGCTACATTCAACATGTTTCATTAACTCTGTTTTAACTCCTATTCAGTTAATAAGTGTTGTAATGACGGTCTGGTGGCTTGAATCTTTTCTCTCTCTTCAGGATAAGGTCGACCCCGAGCACATTGCTCTTCTTGTGAAAAACGAGTGGAAGCTGTCTTACGTCACCCCCTTGCATGGCTTTAGACACACACAACTGAAGTCATATTCGAGACATCTCTCAGCCTTCATTGTGGCAGAGAAACAGCAAGGAGTTGCAGTTGAAGTGGGTTTAGAGGTGGGATTCACTGTCACGTTTACCGCGCTGCTCGGAATGGCCGAGACTGAGGAGGATGCGGAGACTGTTTTCATTCAGGTGAGTGAGCAATTGCATGATCACAATTTTGCTCTGTAAGTTCTAACAATGTAATCAATACACCTGCATGCTGCATTACACCACTGCTTTATTCCTTCAAAATTGTATTTCTTTATTTGGTTAAAGCCACTTTGCTCGTATCGACTCTTTGTGCAATGTTCGGTGACAATCTCGCTCATTCATCTTTTTTAGATCCAATCCAGGCCTGCGTTTGCTGCTTCGGGAGACGCACCAAAAGTGGTGTGGCGTGGTTGGCTCACGTGCGTCAACGGTGACCCGGAGTACCTGAGGTCTCTGCCCCCTGACTTCGTCAGCCTTCCTCTCTTTTGCACGAGTGGACCGGAATCTCTAACGACCCTGGTGAAGTCATGGTTCGAGAGAGCTTTTGACTGTAACTTTGGTCCTTTGGGTTTAAATTCCACCACTCTTAATTGGCTGGCTGCTCTGTGGACTGGATGCCATCCCACCTGTAATATCAGGTATCTGAAGTTGGCCTGGAGGATGCCAACACAGCCGCCCCTGGATATCTCGTATTCGGTAAACCCACAGGATGCGTGGGCGCTCTGGAACAGCATTCACCCAGAGGAAAATAGAGATGACAGGATTGATATCAAGGAGGTGCAGTCGTTCATGAATGGGCTGGAGACTCATTTTTTCAGACATTTTAAGATATACCTGTCTGCTGGGAAACTTTTAAAAGTCTCCACTGCTCTCGGATCAGTTCATTTTGATGGGAAAATTAAGGTAAGTGATTTGTCAATTTATGTAATTATTTGAATGTATTCTGATACATTTGATAAGTGTGAATAAAATATTTCTGTTTTCCCTCGTTTTTTTAGATCGGAAATAGTGAATACATCACAACCTTACTAACGTTGCTGACAGAATGCGCCCTTCTGAAAATGCCAACTTAAGATCTGCAGTACATTTTAGATTTGTATATATTTCTTTCTCTCTTTTTTTATTTGCACATCATTCAGACAGGGCCATCTTTTTTAATGCTTATTTTCTAGATCCTATTTATTTTTTAATGTGTTGTAAAATATGTATATGTTTTTTCCAGCTTTTAAAATCTCGAATGGCTCATGCTTTATCTAGGTCAATAACAGTAGATCAGTCTAAAAGGCTTTGCAGGGCAACTCATTTGTTGCAAATGGCTAACTGCATATAGGATTTCTTAAATAGACTTTTAAAGTAATTGTCATTTATGTCCGTTTAGGAATAAACTATATTGGAACATGTAAAAATGGCATACAAGCGTGTATATCCCTCAACAGTGCGCAAAATACTTTGAGCATTGTAATCTTCATTTGATTATTCAATGCCACAATATTATTTCAGTATGGCTTTTGAGATGATCCTATAATGGTTTTGTGGTAATAGCAACATGTTAGTGTTTGAATCAAACCGTCAAAAGATGTGTTATAGATATGTATATAGGATCTACAAGCACGAGTTTGTCGTAACTGGTTTGCATGTCCATTTTGTATGTCCAAAGCACAAATTTGACCTTTTAAATAAGGATCACCTTGGATATGTGTAAAAATGCAATTTAATTAAAGGCATAAACCTTTCCTGCATTCTTTTTTGTATTTTAACAATCCTTTATACGATAAATAAAGACACTTTGATTACAAGGTTAACATCTTTAGTTATTTACAACTGATGGGCGTATTCACCTCATGGTATACATTTATCGTATTTTAGCAATACAACAGGTTTTTTTTTCTTGTTTTTTTATTTTCATGTTTATCATTATGAAATGTATAGACAATTGGTGAAAACATTTAAAATAAGATAAGATCCTGAAACCAGATTTCGACACTATGCTTGGAGCACATTGTAACAGTCACAGGTGGATATATATATAACTTGTCATTTTAATAAGGGGTACTCATTTAAAAACTATAGAATTGACAAAATGGGCAGTTTTTCTACTTCCAAAAGGCCACTACAGCAACCTCTTCCTAAATTTCAGATTAAGAAAAAATGGAACCGTTTCACCTTGAATCCTCAACAATAAAGAACAAAATGCATAAAACAATACATCCAACAAGATTTTTTTAGAGAAAATATTGTGGATTAAAGTGCAAGGACCAATTCATTGATGCATTCAGTTATATAAAAGTAAACAAATTGATATGTCAAACTTGTTTAGAAATAACTTATTTACCGCAAAGCCTTCATTTTATGGGGCCGACTGCATTTTCAGCACAAGAAAGAAAAATGTAAGATCAACCAATCCGCTTGCATCTGGTACGAATGCAGAGGAAAAGATAACACGCAGTGTACAACTAATAATACGAACTCGAACAACTTAAAGAAATGGTAAAGCTATCACAGTGCATCCAATTCATAAAACAAGAACATCATTCATACAAACACTCATTCAAGCAGCGTTCACACCACTCCCCGGTAATGTGTTTCATCCATCTGAAGTTATTCTTCGATCAAGTCAAGTTGCCAAGTGAAGACCTACATCTCTCCAGGAAAATAAATGTTCAGTTTGACCTCCATGTGGCTTTGTAACAGAAGTAAATTAACTCTTGTGTTTCCGCCTGTTGTTTCTCTTTTCTCTCCAATAAGATGCCTTTGGCTATGCTCAAGTATGAAGAGAAATCAGATTATTATTCAAAAGAAGTAATGGTCTATGGCTGTAAAGATGAGTATCCTCAGAGCAGCTTCATGAGATGGTATTCCTTGGCTTTTGCCATCTCAGTAACCGGAGACGGAATTCAGTCTAATAGGCTTTACTCTTGCGTGATGCACAATGTCTCTGTGAGGCACAAACTATGGTTTGGCATCAGTGGGTGGATGCTGAGGACGTTACCATATATGTGATTCACAGTGGGTCATTTTTATTACGCCGACTCCACCGCCTAACCGTCTGTAGTTCATTCCACCATACAGCCTTGAACAGAAAAACAAACCGTTAGGCATTCATCTACAATGTGATTGAAGCTTGTGTTTTGTAAACACACACTCACCTCCACGTGTTTGCATCAGGGTCATAAACTTCTATAGTTTTCAGGTATGTGGTACCATCAAATCCTCCTACCGCCATCAGCTGGCCGTTTACAACAGCTAGACCAACCTGATCAATAGAGAGAATTAAATTGGTGTTGCGTTTTAATCCCATCACAGCTGGGGTCTGACAATCCCAAACACATACCCCGCTTCTTCTGGACGTCATTGCAACAACAGGGGACCACTGATTGGTTCTAGGATTGTATCGCTCTGCGCTGCTCAGTTCCGTGGTGTCGTCTCTGCCACCCACAGAGTAAATCATGTCCTGGTACACAGCACAGCCAAGGTGTTTCCGTCGGGTACCCATGGGTGCTACCGTATGCCAGCGATTTTCTTGAGGGTTATACCTCTCCACTGTGGAGATGCCAAAAACACAGCCGTTTAACTTTCTGGATGTCCTTTACCAGAAAGGAATATGTATGCTTCTTGGCAGTCGTTGTACAAAAATATTAAAACATAGAATAACCAATCAGGATCAAGTATTCCAGAGAGCTGTATAATAAAGCAAGATACAGTCAAAACACTGAAATCATTTTCATAAAGACACACAATATCTGGATTAATGGATTAATTCTAGCGACAAGTTTCTCCTCCAGTATTTACCTGTATTTAAAGGGGAGGTGCCATCTGAACCTCCTACTGCGTAAAGAAAACCTCCCAGTACAGCTACAGCCACACCCAACCGTCTTGTGCTCATAGAAGCAACACGAGTCCACTTATTCTCTTTAGGGTCATACCTGCAAAACAGCATAGATTTTAATATATGTGACCCTGGACAACAAAACCAGTTTTATGGGTCAATTTTCCGAAATTGAGATTTTTACATAATCTGAAATGATTTATATTGATGTAGGAGTTGATAAGGATATAACCAGTGTTTCCCCTACCATTATATAAGGGGGGCGCCCCGCCCTCCTAACGGCTCGCCCCGCCAACCTTGAAGGTCAAGTTAATTTGATTTGATTTTCTTTATAGCGCCAGATTACAATTTGTTATTTTATTAAACAAACTAAATAGCCCTTAATTAATATGTTATTTATCTTATTTCCACGATGGCATGTCTTTTCTGTCTGTGTTTGCGCGTTTACAATTATCCCAATGAGTGCGCGCACACTCACACACAAACAAACACTAGCGGACAGAGAGCGCACGGCGGGAAATATGTCGCGTCAATCAGATGAAAACCAGATGAAAATATTTGCGTTTTTTAAAAGCTCACAGGGAACAGAAGATGGCAACACTCACTCTACTGCGAGAAGCAGCCGGAGTAGCTCTCCTGCTCCAAGTCTAAGTGTTGCGCATCCTGCCCCTGACAAGCATTAAAATGTCCCGCGCACGTGATGACGTTGAGAACAGCGCGCGTTCACAGCAGTGCTGCGTCTGACAGGATTATTCTCCAATACATGCATCATAGAAAAAAAAACGTCTCACAAAAAAAGCCCATTTTAAATTTGTTTATCATATAAATGTATTAACTAACATTAACGAACAATGAATGAGCAATATATTTGTTAGTATTTATAAATCTTCTTTTGGCTGTTAGTTAAAAAATGTCAATCTTCCCCAACCAACCAACCCCCCCCCAAAGCTGTAAACCTAGGGGAAACACTGATGACAATATATGGTGGAGATACAGATGTTTATAACTCTGAAATCTAAGGGTGCAAAAAATCTAAACATTGAGAAAATCGCCTTTAAAGTTGTCCATCAAAGACGCTGTAGCAGGCCACTCATAGATACACAAGTTATTAATGAATGCTAATTTTATTACTGACCGTTCTACAATGTTGAGACAAGAGACACCATCCTGACCTCCCACTGCATACAGGTACCCGCCTAGTACAGCAACACCCACACTGGTTCTGCAGGTACTGGTAGGGGCCACGTCACTGCTCCATTGGTTAGTCTTCGGGTCATACCTGCCAAGAACCAGCAGAGGGCAACACCCTTACTGATACACTGATGAATACATGCAAATGTAAATAACGGTCTGTCTAAAAAAAAAGAGAAAAAAAATCTTGTTGTTCAGTCTCTCCTTTGCTTACTCCAGCTTTAATCCTCCTAGTAGCACGGCCTTGTAAACTAACGGTACTGTTAAGCGTGTTGACAAAATGTTTATTTGCTCTCCTACTTGTAAGTTGCTTTGGATAAAAGCATCTGCAAAATGAATAAATTTGTTTTTGACAAGTTTTTCATTATATTTAAAAAAATATATTATCAGTAGGTATATACAATTAAAAAAAGCACAAAATTTGTTAAGAATAGCCTAGGCTAAAGCCCATTGTACATTAGAGTCCAAAATTTCCGCACGTTAAAAAATAAATACGACCTCACGTAGTGTCATTCACATTTAGACGCTTCCAATATTTTCGTCCCTCATAAAATAATTTGGACCGGGTCCGATTTTCTGCGTTTTTCGCATCGGTCAAGCATTTTGAGTCTTTTATAACAATTCATAGACACAAACCAGAGCCAAATGCGAAAAAACGCATACGAAAATGTCGGAATCTATGTGCAAAGATCATAAATCAGGTGGCATACCTCTCCACACTATTGAGATAAGATGAGCCATCATGTCCGCCAACAGCATACAGAAGATCATCCAGAACACTAACACCAACTCCACAGCGACGTTTGCTCATGGATGCCACCATCCTCCACTCGTTGGTCTGCGGGTCGTAACGCTCAACACTGGAAATGGCATCGCCGCTACACCAACCTCCCACTAACGGAAAATAATACAGTCACAAAAACGTTACTGGAGGAAATAAAATATGGCAAGCATTTCTTCAGTTAAAAGTGTGATTACGGGATTGAGATTTTATTTAATTATGTTTATTTAAGTGTATATAAAGTGGAAAAGTATCCCTAAAATCAATTAGAGTTGGCAACTCTTAGAGGGGCAGTTCACCTAAAAAGGAAAATTCAGTTATCATTTACTCATCCTCTTACTATTTCGAAGCCTTTCTTTCTTCTGCAGAACACAAAAGAAGATATTTTGAAGATTGTTGTTATCCAACATTTGTTGGCCCCCATTGACTTCCAGAGTATGGGCACAAAACCACAGAGACATTTCTCAAAATATCTTTTTTGGTGTACCAAGCTCCAAGTTTTTGAATAAAATGAGAGTAAATAAAAGATAGGTATTTTGGATGTACTATCCCTTTAAAACAGCTCTAGTGCATGCTCTGCATGAAACCCACCAGCAAATAATACTTCTCCACAACGAATGGGCTTTCTTGGCCGGGTTCGAGGCCCCTGCATTAGTGGTCGCTCTTGTGGTAGAAGAAGATAGTTCTTTGCTTCATCCACCAAATCCCTGCAAAGAAATAAAACAGTTATATAAATATTTTATTAAATTAAACTGTGCCATTAGAACTTAAATTAAATAAACATACCATAAAAGACTCATAGTCAGACTGCTCCAGTGTGTTGACACATTTTAAAGCTAATTTCAAACATTAATGTCTACACGAGGGGTGACCACGAATTGTTGAAGATGCGATGCTTCGATAGGAGGAGCCCGATTCTACCACCAATCTACCAAAGTAACTTAATTTGAAATTAATTTGTCATGAACATGCTCCTGTTAGTTAAAAATAAATTATTATTATTGAAAAGTTTTGAATATAGTTTAAAGGGGCGAGATCTGGTCTAGAATTGTAGGGCACGGCATTATTACATGATATTGAGGGAAAATGTCCATTAATTTTACTATTTATGGCTTGTGTTTTGGAAAATTATATTCCCCTGCATTTCCGACATTAAGCCTAAACATGTGTATTTTGCACATTGTGACTTGATCCTGGCTTATTACGTTTCATTTCCTATTTTTATTTATTATAATGTTCCGTTCTAGACAAATTCTGTAAATGAATGTGTGATTGTTTGCGGTGCATCAATGTTGTATTGCACTTCGCGCTACATCCTATACCACCTGGTGTCATCCCCACACACACACACATTTATGATTCGACTATCAGTCGACTATAAGCAAGACGTGACAATTCTATGTAAATCCAGAGTCGGGGACACCCCTATTCTGCACTCACCTACACTCTTCATCACTCTTGATTAGAGGATCTGAACCCACGGTCCCAACCAGGAACTTCGGGCTCAAAAGAGGGAGACGCACATGCTGCAGAACCTGTTGCCATCACAATACCATACAAAGGGTTTCATGTGTTATTCATTATTCTCATTGATCTCACCAATATAAAGCTGAATCATAGCATTCATTTACATGCAAACACACGGACACACATCTATGTCGTGTTTATACTCAAATGTTTAAATCTGACCTGTGGTAGCTGAAGCCTGCGCTCCTGTATACTGTATTTGACCCATGCCATGACGGCGTTAAACACCTGCTCCTCACTCCGCACATTGAGCTCATCGCTAGAGATGATGTCTATCAGTTGGTTGGCTGGTAAGAGCATGAACTCTTCACTCTCCATCACCTAAAGACCAGGGACGATCAAATAGAGCTATAAATGAATATGACACACAACATTTTATTTTACCAAGAATATCATTCGTATAACTAAGAAAACATTTCTCAGCTTATAAATCTTCATTATATAGATTCTGTCTTCATTTACTTTCCCCCTTAACCAAACAGGTCTAGGCCACCATCGACTACCATAATAGGAAAAATTGTTTTATACATTTCTTTGTTCTGTTGAACACAAAAGAAGATATTTTGAAGAAAGCAAATAGTTCTGGGGCACTTTCGACTACCATCGTCATTTTTCCTACTATGGTAGCCAATGGTGGCCAACAACTTGTTTTGGTGATAAGCGTTCTTCCAAATATCTTTGTGTTGATTAGACGAAAGGAATTTATACAAATTTGGAAAAACTCGAGGGTGAGTAAATGAAGACAGAATTTTAATTTTTGAGAGAACTATACCTTTATGATTATTTAGGTTTGTTTGTCAGATGTTTTCATCCAAAACTATTTATAGTAACAATCTCAAAGGACACATTTAATATATGTTAACCCCAATAATCAAATCCCTGTCTGTGGTATAGGGTGGTAATATGTATATTTTTTTAAATAGTAAGGCTGCTCAATTATGACAAAAAAAATTATGACAGCATTATTTTGCCCAATGTCAAGATCAAGATTATGTTCCACGATTGCTCATTGACTTTGGAAACAATGTCAGTGCATACATTCATACAGTCCTTGCAAAACAGAATGCAATTATGATTTATCGCACACCCTTAAAATGGTTTACATATTTAGAATAAGTCCTTGATGCCAAACGTGAAGCATCACATTCCTCACTCTATATTACTCTATTACAAAATTAGTTCTCGAGTGACACGAATGATATTGCGTAACTGGGTGTGTCTTTACGCATCTTGATACATCAAACAGTCGGTGTCATTTGAAAATTTTCCCGCCCACTGTGCATTGTTCGTGTCATATCTATATGCGTCAATCTTTTGATTTTTAAGCAATTCACTTTCTCAAATAGTTCAATTTGTGTCGGTGTGAACACAGCATAAAGGTTAAGCCTTTTCTAAATAGTATTGGTGTAAAAGCTCTTTAAGGCCTCAGGCGGTGTTTATACTAGGGTGTTGTCCTCTAAAAACGGCTGACATTAACACTGCTCCGGAGTTTTCAACCCAGAAAACTGAGACTTTACATTTTTTCTAACTGATCATGTTACGTGCAATTTTCAATAGTGTAGGGTGGAAACGGCAATATAGACAAGGATCATTATCGTTTTAAAACGATGTTTAAAGCACCTCAGGACATTGATGATATTATAGGGTGTAAATTTGACACTTGTGATCCCCCTGGTCGAAAATAACAGTACTGCTCAGTCATCAGGGAACCCTAAACTAGCTGACATAAAAAAGGAATCAAGTTCCTTAGTAGAATGTACGGCTAAAATTAGTCGAGGGGAAGTCACTCTTAAAGTCGTATAACCAAAACACCCACTTGAATCCCTAATGGTTGTAATTCGTTTTAATATCAGTTATGAATACTTAAGACAGAACTTGTCCTGTGTAACCAAATGCGAGCAAAAACAACTGAAAAATTAGAGCAAACAAAGAAGCAAGCTTCAAAGTCAAAGGACAATCAAAGTGAACACAATGGAGGGTGTGTAGATAGCAGCCAGTACCTCTTGAAAGTTATGCTGGGTGAATTTATCAGCTATTCGAAGCAGCTCTCTGCAGGAGTGAGTGTCGGCGAAGGCCCTGATGCCCAGGCAGTTAGAGGGGTCCAGTTGCCGCTTCAGGAACTCACAGCAGGCTTCCTGAATCTCTGCCAGCTGCAACAGGCAGGCAGCGGGCAGCAACGTCTGGACGTTACCCTCCTCAACGGTCACCTACAGACCACCACAGAGGTTAAATATTGAACATCAATAAGACGCACAAACTAGCAGACTACAGCCTTTGCTGTATTTAACAGAATGAAGACACCGCAATGAGACGTTACCTGCGAGGTGTATGCAAAGTCGATGAGTAACTCCATTGCACGTTCATCGATGTCCCGAATGACGACTTCCGTCTGCCTGCTCTCAGCCAGTTCACCCGTGAACATTGCTCTGAAATAAGGACTGCAGGCCGACAGGATCACTCGGTGAGCGTAAATCTTCTTGGCTCCCACCACTAAAACCACATCGCACAGCTCCCGGTGCTTGCGAAGCAGGTTGATGACCTCCAGGGTCTGCCGAGGATGCTTGTCCGAGATGTAGGGCATCCTGGCAGGTTGGGGCACTCCCTCCGGGAGCTTGTTGGGGTCACCCAAGGTGCAGCGGATTGTGATATCCATTCCTGTGGTATCTGGGCGTCCACTGGTACCCCTGAGAACCACACAAAATATCCTATTTAATTCATGGTGATAAAAAAACAGGCCAACACTAAACCAAGAAGGAAAAACATTGGAGTTTGACAACACAGAGTAAAACACAGTCACACCCATGTGGTTTGTAAACACAGTCAAAATTACGAGCCAATGTGTTGTTCACTGGACTCTAACACACATTACTTTTTAACTCTGCGGTTAATCTTTAAGCGTAACTTGAATTATCATCAAGGCGTAAACTTAAAAAAACTGAGTTCAATCAAAACACGATCTTTTCATGTTTATTCACAATGATGTAGAAAATACCACACACATACGTATGAAAACTAACTAAACGTGGTCTAAACAGAAGCGATAAACTCACATATAAGGTTTTGCTACGCGATGCTGTCGATCACAATTTGACAGGGCCTTAAATAATGATAATGGTAACCATACACAAAAACAGATGTCATTTCTTATGCATAGACTCCCCTTTATTGTTTAACGTTATATAAAATAAAATAGTTTAGCATATCTGTGAGCAGGGCGCAATGTACACATCTGGCTAAAGGGGTGTCAACTAGCTATAGCTTAGCTTGCTCAAAACGCTGCATTTTCCTATCCCTGCAGTTTTAAATTGTGGCGATAATCATGGAAGTCTGCATCCATTACCTTAGTTGTCCATTAAATCGGTCCAGAGTGAATTTTTAGTCGTCAACAGTTAGCCAGTTAAAACGAAGTCAAGCCCCAGGGTTTGCGGACACCGTCCACTTTTATTTTTTATTTTCCCATATAATTTCCCGACGGTGGCCGGAAGCGCACCTTTCAAAATAAAAGTCACGCGTCTACCAAGATCGCGCAAGTTCAAACATGGTTTGTGTTGCAATGTATGGTCTGTCATCGACACAACAGGGGAACTCTACATTTATTTGATATATAAATGTCAAACAGAAGTGCAGTGAAAAGTTGCGGGTGGATCACAGACGTGAGTTCCTAGTGATTTTTCGTTCATCTTAAATAAATTCATATTTAATCTTTTTTTATTTATTAATTTCAGTATGCTATAAAATTATTTGCACAGCATCTTGAAAGTTACATTTATATTAATTCAGCGTGTCAGTTAGTAATGAATCCATTTTGTGATTTGATATCATTAAGACCCTGATTTATTATAATTTTTGAAACATGAATATAAATATGAGAATAGATTTACTTAACAAAGTTTGTATGTGTGCTTTGAGTTTTTTACGCGTGTTCTGTTCTCTGGGCATGTAGTTTACTAACAAAGATAAAGTCTCCATTCCTCCACTATGTAGTCTAGTGGAATGCTTTCAGACATGTTTACAAGTCTCTCTCTCTCACTCTCTCTCTCTCAATCTGTTCCTTCGCCTCCACCCCATCCCTTTCCCGCTTTCTCCTGCGGTTTCCCCCCTCCTGTGTTTTTTCTCTTGCATGTTTTGTTATACTCTGGTGGAAAGTGTTTGTGCATTGGTGGCCCCCAAGTTGAATCGTAGGCAGTGCTTTAGAGGTTGATCTGTTGGAAAACAACAACGCTAATAGACGTAAACAAGACCTTCTCAATAGACACTGATTAATCAGCATCAGCACCTCAAATGCACAGAAAATTACCTTACATAAGATATTGTGCATGCATAGGATTGCAATATTATAAGAAGAAAATTGTAAGCGTCTGAAAACAAAAAATATATAATGAAAACACCACTGCAGAAGGTGTTTCCATCATGTAAAAAAATTTATTTTCTTATGATGGAATGCAACTTCCAATAGTGATGACATGGTTTTATTATACAGATTCATATTCTATACATATTTATGTGACAATATATTGACCAATTGGCATGTTCATTTAAATTCAATTTATCGAGAACGTTATTATATGAGGCTAGAGCTTATTTACATGAAGGCACAATTAGTTGTGAAAAAGTTTGGCATTCTGAAATGGTTTGTATCTCCACAAAACATCCTTTGGAACCATGTGGATGAACCAAGAGGAACCTCCCCTTGCCACAAAGTCCAGACAAACTTTATAGAGGGACCAGCCAGAACCCAACCACTGGATTTTAGTTCTAATGAAGGGCTGTGCAGAGCCGGGGGATCGAAATAATGTAAACTATACCAGCATCAAATATACATCTCAGCGCAATGACAAAGATTGTCTTGTCGGTTTTGTGTTATGACTATTCACACAACATAGGAGTGAATGTCCAATGTTTGACGTCCGAACATTGGACGTCAACCACATCAGAAGAGACCTCTCGGCTACTCCGAGATTGATATCAGAGGGACCGTTTCTCCAAAAATGTGTCCCCCTCCTCCTTCCCCCCCTCCTGGGAAAACAGCGACAACAAATTAGCCTTCTTTTATGTCAGAGCCTAAGGACGACACTTGGACAGCCCTGAGATTGTCCGCCCGAGTTCCCATGAACCTCACTAACCTTGTCTTTCAGTGCAGAAGGAAGCGGCCATTGTGCCAGCACCTGTTTCTGTGGAAATTGGTGAAATGATGGCTTTGTTAGTCATCGCCCAGGCAACCAGGAGAAAAGAGCATGAGGGTGAGAGGGAGGAGGTGGGGCAGCCAAAGTTGGGATGGGGGAGGGGCGACTGGACCTGGAGGGTCCACTTTTGGGGAGAGGACTTGAGATAAGGACTTTGTTAAGAACGTATTAAAACTTGTCTTCGGACGGTGGTCCTGGTTGGGTCACAATTAGTAAAATCTCAAATACATTTTTAAAAAATTAAACATACTCATACACAAGTCATACTTTTCATACGTTTCATATCCAACGTAAGTTTACATTTTAAAGTTAGTTTGTTGGAGTAAGGAGATAACAGAGAGCACAAATTCCCCTCTCTGGTCAAAGCAGCATGTGAGTGGATGCAAAACTTGAGTCTGCCACTAGAGGGCATTCATTTATCAAGAGTGACGCATGAGAAATTGCCATCAAGTGATGAGAAAACAGGGTGTGAATGACAAATCTGCAGTTAAACAAGATCCTGAGCCAAAACAGGCTTACAGATGATTTACGCTTTAGTATAATGCATGATGTGAAACCTCATCTATTGAACAAAATACTTCTTGGAAAAAGTTTGTTGTTCTCATTAAATGGTGTTTCAATTATTCTAAATTATCAACGTTAAATGATGTGTATTCTGATCTTATGTGATCAACTGGACTCGAGAATAACTTGTTTTTAATACATATAAAGATATTTTTATGAAGCCAAGGTCTGGTCTGACAGAAAGAGCAGCACCAGTGAATTACGGTCAAGTCTGGAAAGTCTCCATGCCACTTCCACCCCGTCTGATCAAATCCACTGTCCTTAACTGACCACATTTGACTGGTTGACCATATCCACTAATAACATCCCTCGGTTGAGCTTATTCAGCAAAATCAGATTGGAATGGGAATCTGGACATGATCCTTTGGATCTTCAGGAGCCATTTAGCAAGCAATTAAAGGTATATTTAACTTGTACAAAAATATAAAACAAATCCTAGGTGGGCGATAACATGTGCATATAATACCTCATGTCGCTCTCTCGGGAACGATCTTTAGATTTGTGAATTGTAAATGTGGTCAGTTAAAGCAAATAATATATTTTACAGACTCTCTCTAGTGTTATATTACCTAAACCTTGGCATTGCTCCGCTGAGGAAATATTAGAATAAAAGTCCCTGCACTGTGAGGGTATCATCAAAATAAGGGATGTTACATAATTACATCACATAACTCGTATAGATACAAATAGGGTTTTAAAATCACCTCCGTGTTTTTATTGCATTTATTAATTTGCCTTTTGTATTCAGTGTGATGTCATTACATTACATTGGTTTGCAATTATAACTGTAACTGTACAACTTAACTTACATTTCATGGTAGACTTCAATTGGGCGATAGTTCTACTTTCATAGGACAACACAATTTCTTCTCATAACAAAATATAAAAACTTTTGTGTAGTCTAGTGTGTTGATGAGCATGGCACAAAGGATTGGTGCAGTGCATTGGGGTGGTCACTGTTCCCCTCCCACTGGCACAAAGTCAATAAGGTGATGGGTGTGCTTTTGGGTTGCCAGATGCCAGGAAGACCACTACACTACATCTATGAACAAAGGAGGGGGAGAGGACAGATAGTAGCATAACATATATCTATGCCAAGTATGAATTACTCATTTTAATAAACTGAATTTATCTTATTATAGGTGATGTGTGTAATAAACATAACTCCGGCTTCAGATGTGCACAAAGATTTTTAATAACGAAGCGTTATGTTATTTTTAGCTTAGAATGAGCTATTTCTATCTTTATACACCTTTATACATAAATGATAAATGTTTTTGTAAAGGTATAGCTGTGGTAGCTCATCTGGTGATAATTGCATTATTTATTTATTTATAATTTATTGCCAAACATCGAGTTGTTTGGAATTAGCTTAGTGTGCATTAAGTTAGACATCCATACATTAAGCTGTAAATATTGGTCCCATAAATTGTAAAGAGTAAAATGTAGATTCAAAAATACCAGAGGAGTTGAGAGCATGAACCATCCTACAATAAGTACTGTTCAAAAACGTGTAAATTTAGTTTTAATTGCTCTAAGGCGCCAACCTGAAGGAAGAGGGTTAAAGAGGTGAATGGCTGGATGTAAGGGATCTTTCAAAATTGTTAACCCATTTTTCTGCATACGTGAGACATAGATCTCATCAATAGTGGGGAGATCGCAGCCAATCATTTTTGAAGCTACCCGAATAATATTACCAACCTGTTTTCTCTGCTGAACTGTGGAGCTACCATACCACACTGAAAGTGAGAAAGTCAGCACACTTTCAATGACTGATCGATAAAAATTAAACATACCAATTTTAGATACCCCAAACTTTTTAATTCGTCTCCTTTGTGGGACTTCTTTATAATGTCGCAGAAATGTTAGTCCCGAGAAACTTAATACATTGAACCTGCTCCACGTCTAGGCCATTTATCGTCAATACCGAGATAACATTTTTCCTCCGACGGAAATCAAACAACATTTCCTTCGTTTTTAATTCATTCAACTTCAAATTATGAGTACAACTCCATTCAACCAGTGTAGAAACCTCTCTTCTATAGTCCAGTTCATTGTTATCTCTTATTAAACCAATCAATGTAGTGTCATCTGCAAATTTAAAAATCTGCACTGATTCATAATGTGAAATACACTCATTATTTTACACAAAATACAAAAATGGTGACAAAACACATCCCTGTGGAGCCCCAACACTAACTTTTTTAGGATTTGAAAGTAGATTATTAATTTCAACTAGTTGTGTCCTGTTCTGCAAAAAGTCCACAATCCAAAGAGCAAAGGATTTTTTAATCTCCCCAATTTCTGTAATTTATAAAAAAAGTTTAACTGGAATAATTGTACTAAAAGTAGATTTATAATCAACTAAAAGGACTCTAACATAATAATTGTGGGCTTCAAAATCTTGCAAAATTGAACGAAGACACAGAGCCACAGCATCATCCACTGACCTATTCACCTTACAGGCGAATCGATGAGAATCTAGACAGATATTGGAAATTAAATACCTAAGCACTAGTCGCTCAAAGATTTTCTTGGCAACTGAGGTCAAGGCCACTGGTCTGTAATCATCCAAACAACTGATGTTTGATTTCTTTGGCACGGGTATTATTACAGCTGATTTAAAACAGGCAGCCCAAAGGTCATGGGTTCGGTCTCAGGGAACACGCATGCATGTTTAAAATGTATACCTTGTAAAGCAATGCATGTCGGTTTGGATAAAAGTGTCTGGCAAATATCAGATTTAATGTAAAGTAAAAAATTGTAGTTTGTTCTGTCTGTTCATTTAAGGGTAAAAGGATATAAAAAACAAAGTCCCTCAAAGCATTCCCTACAAACGCTCTTATACAGTCACCTTGTAGCCATTACGCATATAAGAATTATGTAAGATGTGTGGCGGCTTGTTTTCTGTCGTGTGTTCTTGTCATTGTGACTGAGCACATTTAAAAAATATGGCTCGGTAGGAACTTTGCGAATGACCGCATGCTTGTGAAAGCTACTAAAAGTGTCCTCACCGCTGTCACGCATGTGTTATTTATAAGCTCTACCTCAAAGAGAAAAAGGAATGAAAACACCATACGGGGTAAAAGCTGTAAGACATTGCCCTTTCATTTCAACACAGTCTTTACAGCGTTTCATTCCTGTACAATGGCCCTGTGTAGGAGAGAAATAATATTCCAGGGAGTGAAATAAATGATGGATCCAGCTGAACACACACATGTTCACGCAGCACGCTCACATTTATTGTAGTGTGCTGAAACACATGCCTGCTTCTCTAGACTGAACATCGGTATGGTGCGTGAGGGGGCTAGTTAAGAATGATTTATTTCCGCGTGGGGATTCACAGGATGGTTCCAGTTCAACCGATTTCCCAGAGCGACCGGAAGCTGCTACCAGGCATAGCAGGCAGGAATTCTCATTTCGGCCCCCTCGGTCTCCAGAGCCCCTGCATGAGTAGACCCATGAACCTGGACAAATCTGGCTGAAACTCACAACCTGCCTGTCTTCAGCCACACAAATGATGCAGAATCCCTCTTACTACTTGCAATATGCAGTCTGACCACTAAGAGGTGCTCTGCAAACAGAAAATCATTGAAATCACTACAGTGGTACATTGGTTCGGTGGGATATGCCAGGTTTCCCTCTTCTCTATTATTGCTTTCTTTCTCTCTTTGTTATAATAAAAGTCTCCTTAATCCACACAATTGCTACCACACATTTTATGGTGTTGCTTTTACAGTCTCAGAGGAACCTTCTTACTTTTCCATACGTGCAAGCACATATGCTGTCCGTGTGCATGAATTAGTGTGAATAAAAATCTTGCACGAAACAAAGTAACCGAAAAATAGGCTGTATCATTATTCTGTCTCGTCTAACTTGTAAAACTGATAATTTAAAGGGGTCCAAAAATGATAAATTCATCATTTGCTCACCCTCATGTGATTTCATACCTGCATAAATTACTTTGTTCTGATGAACACAGAAAGATATTTGGAAGAACGTGAGCAATTTTCAGTTCTCGAGCATCGACTAACATAGTGGGAAAATTTTGTCAAAGGTTTCAACTCTTTGAAATATCTCATTCTGTGTTCAACAGAAGAAAAAAATACCTGAAAATTTCTATCATTTTTTCAACAAATAATATACAGGTTTGAAACAACTTGAGGGTGAGAAAAGATAACAGAATTTTCATTTTTGGGTTGACCCCTTTAAAATATCTAGAAGAATGCACACACAATACTACAGTAAGTTCAAAAACAGATGGTTTTTTTTCTATTTTTAATAGTGGGTGTCTGTGTGAGAGCGCGTGTAAACTTTGGTCAGAAAGTTATGGGACTCACAGAAGCACACATGTGCAAACATCTTCCCACACAAGGAGATTCAGACACGGTTCTCTCTTCCAAATACACACGTTTAGCCACACACAGGTAAAACAAGCACGCACACCGAAACACACCTTTACAAGACAGCACCCCTCGCTAGGTGCCGACAGGACCACACATACTGTCTCACACAAAATGTTTGGAATGCTGTAAACATTTATTTCAACTGAAACTTAAACGGTTCCATCTCAAACAGTCTTCCGGGGACATCTTACTGCACCTGAACTCCATAATAAACACAAAGGTGCACGGCCATGGCCAAAACATGAAAACATTGCTTGGGTGGCTTTACTGTAGTTTGGCTAGGATTATTTTAAGATGCGTGTCATCCTGAGATGCCTTTCAAACATCGCCCTGGGTGTTTATACCGAAAGATTGCCAGATGTGAAAAAAATCTTGAAAAGTGTTTGCCTGTGTATGGTTAATAAAATGATAACTGGTTTTGTTTGCTGTTATAGACATTTTTGCTTAAACAAGTAATGTTAGGTGAAATCATTTGTGCAGAAATAAATCATATAGCTTAACCCTGTAGAAAAGAGAAAGCAGAAATCAGCTCCCAATAATTTCTACAAGACAGCAATGAGATTAGATGGAGACCAAATACAGACTTCAGCACTAAAAGAGGAACCTGATCTCATGGAAATTCGTCCGGTTATTAGAAAAAAGCAAGACTTAAAAAAGCCCCTTGTCACTGGTGCGAAAGCAAATTGTGTTACAAATTCATACGAATTCACCTCATAAATCAATTACGAATTCCCGTGAGATTGTGTTGGCAAGAGTTGAAAATAATAATAAAAAAAATAAGAAATTCAATTTATTTCATTTGAACTAAAATATTAAATTTCCAAAGAAATGTAACTCCAGGATACACTGACCTATTAAGATATGAAAGTCAGACTTTATTGTATTATATATTTTTCTTGCTTTGTTTTATATGTCCAAAATGATGACTTTCATTCTTATTTTAAAGGGAAAGATGAAATTTCTATCATCATTTACTCAACCTCAGATTGCGCCAAACCTATATAAACCTCTTTGTTCTGCTTAACACAACGGAAGATATTTGGAAGAATGTCCGGAACCAAACAGATCTCATCTCCAAATGACCCCTTTAGTATTTATTTTCCCTACTATGCCAGTAAATGGCGAATGAGAACTATTTGGTTTCTGACATTCCTCCTAATATCTTCCCTTGTGTTTAACAAAACAAAGAAATGTAGACAGCTTTAGAACAATATGAGGGCGTGTAAATGATGACAGCATTTTCATCTTCGGGCTCTGCCTTTGAGTCGTCTGATTCTGAGGGGGGTTTTTTCTCCAAAGAAACACATTCTTGGGTGAGAACGGTGCCCGTTTTTGTCTGGTATGTCTTTGTGGTTCTTTTTGAGAGAAAACATCTGAGACAAAGTTTTTATTTAAATGACACAACTGCGAACTCAATAAAGTCTCCCGAGCACTGAAAGAGCAATCTCTGAGCACTGTTTCCTCAGAATGTTATTAGACTAGATTATTTTACAAGAACAGAACAGTGTCAGGTTCACAGTGAAGTGTAGACAGTTTAGTCACGACTCAGTCTGAGCCCTGGCTTCATTAGCCTACTAAATGAAATCCTAAAGTGTGATTTGAGTAAGCCTCTGTGTATACGTGTATGTGTGTGTGGCAAGAAGTCCCACCCATATTTGTTCTGCCAGTAGACTGCTCGCACAGAGAAGGTGGACCTCACACAGCGCTCAGCCAAAGCCGCAGCATTTCCGACAGCGTTCCGAGCCTGGCAGCCGCTGCAGGCAGAATGTGGAATTCTCAGAGAATGGAGGAGATCCTGCCAGAGATCAGCCCAGAGGCCGCTGAATACATTTCTCAGGACAGCCAGCTGGTTGTCTGATTCTGACAGCTCGTGCACAGTGCCTGCAGTAGAAATCTCCATCAAACCACAATGAGACACAGAGGACCGGTCTGACGCTCATCAGTCTAATTATGACGAGGGAGAACCAAAAGCACTTCAGTGTGTTTGAGACCGAACACCAGTTTTTTGGCCTAGAGGTACTAGACATTCAAAAACACATAACAGCAAATCTGTTGTCCTTGAGGGCGCCATTATAGCTGTCATCGTTACATTGTTTCCTCCTGTATCCATCTTCCGCATTCAGATCCGAGCATGTTGAGTAGTTCATTACAGACACATTAAAGTATTATCCATGACAGTAATGCTGAATAGCACAGGTGAAAGATGCAAAGTTGATATAACAAAACGCTAACCACACATGAAAAAAATCCATTACAAAACCACATGAGTATTATGTCCGTTGTGTTTGGCACGGACTCTGCACGCTATTCCCTGTCCTGTCATCAAAAGATATATCAAATCTTTATGGTCAACACTTTTTATATTTCCCCTTTTGCTCCGAGATCTAGATTAGGCCTGACAGCAGATAGGAAAAAGCATACATTTCCCGTTTCAAGAGACATACAGAGGTTCTGGCCAATGGAAAATATTTTGGAGAGTAACGAAATTATAATATATATTGCTTGGAGTTGCAATTATGGTGGTGGTGTAATGGTGTGGGGGATGTTTTCTTGGCACACTAATTGGCACACTTAGTGCAAATTAGGCATCGTTTAAATGCCACGGCCTACCTGAGCATTGTTTCTGACCATGTCCATCCCTTTATGACCACCATGTACCCATCCTCTGATGGCTACTTCTAGCAGGATAATGCACCATGTCACAAAGCTCGAATCATTTCAAATTGGTTTCGTGAACATGACAATGAGTTCACTGTACTAAAATGGCCCCACAGTCACCAGATCTCAACCCAATAGAGCATCTTTGGGATGTGGTGGAACGGGAGCTTCGTGCATCCCACAAATCTCCATCAACTGAAAGATGCTATCCTATCAATAAGGGCCAACATTTCTAGAAAATACTTTCAGCACCTTGTAGAATCAATGCCACGTAGAATAAAGGGAGTTGGGAAAGCAAAAGGGGGTCAAACACAGTATTAGTATGGTGCTCCTAATAATCCTTTAGGTGAGTGTATTTGGCATGCTAAATATATATAGGCTACATGTCGGCGACTGCTGTGTGAAATGAGTTCTGACTGAAAAATACATCGGCGATGACCTACAGGCAAATGAGAAGGCAAGACACAAGGTTAAATGAGGGTCGAGAAGGAACCACAACATCAGCATGGCTTCCAATGTCGCGCGAGAACTCTGCTGTCATGTATCACTTCTGCCCAGTTCAAAATGGCCGATTTTCATAGTCGTTGCATCACTGTTCTTTTCACACTGTATGACTGGGTAGCTTTCAATTGCTGTAGTGTTCACATTGAAAGATGGATCGGCGACAGGACATTACACACTGCATGACTTTACAAAAATAAGAAAACAACTTTCTGGAATACGTGAACACGTGAAATCAGAATTCTCAAAAATAAAATGTATCAAACATAAATACTCGACAACTGGCTTGTAAAGTTGACATCAAACATTCAGTTCAAACCCTGCTTATAGTGCAGTTACTGTAACTTATACCAAAAGAGGCAAACTGTGTCTCGATCAGCTCCATTGCTCCCGAGATTGTGAATCAGTACGTTATATCGTGAACACAGGTGACGGGTCCGTACTCTCAATGGTACTCCGTTCACATGTCTTCCAGTGATGTGACTGCTTAAGCGCGTTGTGATAGCCTACTTCGTAACTGGTATCAATAAACAACCGGCAAAATTTCACTGACTTCATTTTTTTTATGCTGGTTGATGTAGGCTACATATGAGAAACAGTTTCATTATTCGGTTACATATCAGTGCACAAATTTGATCGATTATTACATTGAACTGTTAAGTAGGCCTAATTGTATTGCCTGCCCGTCAAGCAACGTTTGTTTACACATATAAAAGGTCATCTTTTCAAAAGGTATATCGCGTTTCATGAAGTTCATTGAGCTGGCTCCCGCGATCTCGATTAAACGTCTTCAAAAATTGTCACGTGATTTCCGGTAAGGGAACAGAGAGCATTGATGATACCCGGTTTTAATGGGGCATTGTGGGAATTTTTGAAGGAACGGACGTTTCAGTGCACTGGAAGGATTTTACGAATAAGACAGCCCTTACAATGGCTGCCTCTCTGGTCAGTGCCCTGACTACTGAACAAGGGACCTGATTGAGACAGGGTATACAGTATATATGATGTTAACCAGTGAATCTCTGACAAATTTGATCTAAACTGGGCAAAACCCCCGTGAATCGTTTGGCTTAGAATACACGTAGATGTGGGTCCCATCAACACACCAATGAAAAGTAACTGTCTAATCATATCATATCATCAAATATATCATGAGATGCCTCAACTATGACACGCAGGCCATAAAACAAGAAGCGATTAAATGCTGCTTAGATATCCCAGAGGATCAAAAGAAAATTTCCCAACCTTAATGAGCCATTCAAGATACATAACACCCATTTTTCTCAATAAAATATCCACATCGAGCGCAATAGACAAAACTTGTGTTCCGAGCCTGAAGGCAGGCTCCCCACGTGCAGAAGAGACAGGCAGAGATAGTGTGGGCACGGCTCTGGAGACAGTGGGGATGTTTGATGCCGCATGGGGAGCATGTGTGGTTAACAGACCTCACAGACTGAAGGGTTTGGGGTGGACACAGGCAAAACAGACGCACACAGAGATCACAGGAGGCAGACAGGGTGATGTGTATGCTCGTGTGAATATGTTTGTGTGAAGGAACATCTATAGCTTGTCTTTTCTTAAAAAACCACAGGCCCAAAACACATAGCTAGTATTAATTTTATACAGACACAGACCAATTTAGCGTTGCCTGCCAAACCTTAAAAAATGCACAGCTGTAGAGCTGCTTTGAAATGATGCAAACTCTAAAAAGCACTATAGAAATAGACTTGAATTACATTGAAATTTTAACATCATGTTGCAAAATGTTATATTGTAATATTTATTAAAAATATATATTCATAAATGTGGCACACCAAAGTTCCAACAATATATACAACTAGACTTGAAATCAAATAGACTTGAATTAAATTGAATATAACATCATATTACAAAATATTATATTATATTATTTTATTTGATATACTGTATGTATATCAAACTTCTAACAATATAAAAAATAAATATTAGTAGACTTTAGTGCTTGACATTTCAAGCACGCAAGGCTCTTCATCAGTCTGATATATGTTTCTGATAAAACATCATATTGCCAGATCTCTGCTGTTTGCTATCAATAATAATTACCCAATGTGTGGAATGTTCAGATTAAAACAATTTGGGGTTGGAGAATAGGTCAAATTATGATGCTGTGAGGATAATTAAAATGAAAAGCTAAACTCTTTTTCTCTTTTTTCGTTTAGAAAATATAAACAAATTCCACAACATTGATCCCATTTTATACTAACACAACGAATCTACAGATTTGTACTCTTAGAGCGTTTTCACACTTGGTCTTTTTATCAGGGGTCTGAGTTCGGTTCTTTTAAAGAGGACCCAAGTGTGAAAACAACCTTAATCCAACTTTGTTCTTTCTTTCTCCCTTTGCCCTTTATTCCTCCCTTTCATCATCCAGAGCTGGCTCAAGACTCTTGCCTGGACGCTGGCCACAATTAGAAATTATTGCAGTCATTAACAAAGCAGGATATGAGGCAAGCCAAGCCCAGACATCACGTAAAACACTCATGTACAGTCACCTACAAGAAGCCTGGCACTCAAAGGGACTCAGCTCCGGAAGGGAGTGGTCCTCCAGACACGGCTGGAGCTCAAGAAGAGGCGACTGGGATGTGTCTTACCTCCACCACCTAGTGGGTCCTTGTTTGAGGGGAGAACAGTCTACGTGGAGAGCTTTATAAGGAATCTGAAGGGTTTTATGAAGTGTCACCCTGCAAAGCCTGTGTTTAAAGCCGGGGAGTTAATGATGACTTTTGGTGCAGTTATCACAAATTACAAATCTCTAGGGAGCGCAGTGTTTCAGTGTGTTATACCAGCATTAATGAAGTCTTTAAAAGAACTAACCAGCTGCTAAGAGAAACCGGACACGCAGCCTCAATACACCTAATAATTAGGCTATTTTAAACGGGTGCAGTAATATATAGGGTATATATTTACTTTTTAATATACTAGCATTTTATGGAAAGCCAGCTGGTCTATAAAGATTTGAAGTCATTATGGCTGTTGTTGTTATTTTTGTTTTTATGCGTTCATGTGCAGTGTTATCGTTTTTATATTACATGCTGTTTCATGTACTTATGTTTTACAGGTTTTATTAGGTTTTTGCATTAAATGTGTATTAAATTCACATTTAGTTCCTGCTTTTTCACATTATTTCTTGCAAAATCATCTGAAGGAGTACCGGGAGTCCGTTGAGTTTACATTCCTATTGAAAATGAAGTACACATGAGACAGTAATGAGTCTGAAGCCTGCATCTTCTCATTTCAAGTGATATTTCAGAGTGGATTGAAAGTCGTCCTCTGACTCTTATTTCAAATTTGCCTTATGTTTCTGGCCTTAAAACGTCACTCATATTTTATTGTGATGTTGAAACAAACAGTTAAAAGTCCAAATATGTGACTGAAATCTGAAAATGTGTGTATGGCGACGTGGACATCTCAATAGTGTGGGTGGATTCTATTCATCATTTTATAACAATCACCAACATATATCTCTAAAACCTAAAGTTATGCCTTGAATTAAAGAAAATGAGAAATTGAGTAAAACCCAAAATTAAAGCCTTACATTACATTTTCTCTTTTTTTTCAATTATGTAAAGCAGTCCTTCTCGTCCAGTCTTCTTTATACTATTCATATACTCTTCATCATAACTCTTCATCATTCTGAAAACCAGGGCCCGTATTCTTAAAGCTTCTTGGACTTCTGCATGACACAGAGCCAGAGAGTCGCGTCTTCTAAGTTGACTCAGTTTTTTCACAGTTTCACTAGTTCCCAGAAGTTACTACACATGGAGCTACGACTTAACAGACCGACTGAGGTAAACTTCTAACCCATTTAAAGACGAAAGCCATTTAATGAAGAAATAAAGCCTTTAAAGAGAAAACATTACTTCCTGGAACTATCTGAAGGCTCCATGAATCACGTGACGCTCCTGCGTTTTGGACTTTCGTTGGCACAACTCTCTCTACAAGGGCTCTGGGATGACACATCGGTAGTTTGAAATTGCATAACTGCTTTTTTTTCAGTTTTACCATACTCACGCACACACATGCACTATACAGTATATATGTGTGCGCGTGAGTAAATACATATATTTTTATGAATAACCATGCTGTTAATATCAACGTATTTGAAAGAAAATGAACAGTGACACAGTAAGTTTCTGCAAGTGCTGTAATTGTTTGTGGGATCAGATTGTGACCGTTGTGACAGAACCAAATTATCTCTGCTGCACAGTTGCATTTCTCCATGTTAATATGATTACTTCTATTTCTGGCGCTATGGCATTTCTGCACCATCTTGGAGATGTTAACGTGTCTCTACTAGGAACGGTCACAAACGTGAACCCTGCACGATCTAATGTGTTGTGTCTTATTAACTCACTGTCATTCAATTTCATTTAATATAGCACTTTTGCATTGCATCTAAGAAGCAGTACAAGAAAACCAAGAAAAACACACACAAAAAAATTCATATGGAAATTTTCAAGCTTTGCAACACATTTCTTCTCACTTTTCGTTTTTCGTCCATTTTCTCTGCTGCTAAAGAAACTCTCTTAAAAGTCCTCCTCGCAACTTCTTAACTTTTTGACCCTACGAGCTCTTTTAAGTGTTAAGATGCTTTACGAATAACTTTTTTCTTTACTAGGATCTTTTCTGTAATTTTAAGGCGAAACGCTCACATTTCTGAGAAATTTCTTAGAAATTTGTAACTCTTTGTGCTAAGTCCTCCTCACAACTCCTAAACTTTTGGACCTTACGAGCTCTTTTAAGTGTTCAGATGCTTACTTTTTTCTTTACTAGGATCTTTTCTGTAATTTTTAGGCAAAACGCCCATATTTCTGAGAAATTTCTTACTCTTATTTCATACTCAAATTTCTTAAAACTCTTTGCGCTAGATTTTTCATGAATACGGGCCCAGGTCATTGACTAAAAATCTGCCAAACCTGACATTCTGTTGTATAATACAAAAAGATAATTTCAAAATAGTTTCATATTCCCGTTTGCAGCTTGAAGGTCATGAAATCCTCTGGATGACATTTTCAGTCTGTTTTTGCTCACACACACATGCACCAATAATGACATACACAAAAACAGAGTCTTGTGCGAAGGCAAGATGAATGCATTCAAATTGCCTGTAAAAAACAGGACTGTAGTTAAATCCTGGATTTATAAAGTCAAACACTTCCACAGCCAGCAAAGCTGGACCTGCGATTCTTTTCTCTTGTCGGGATATACAAATTGGCAATCATAAATACCTTCACTACTAGACAGTGTCGCCATTCGGTATGAAGTAACTGAGCGGTTGCGTGGTCGTGATCTATGCACCATTATCAGTTGTTAATGGGACTGTGAATGCGTATTCTCACAATCCAACCTCCATGTCAACTAGCACTCGCTGGGAGACCTGCTACAGTGGAGTCCAATTGTGCATTAATGAAAACCATGTGCCCAGACCTTGTCAAGCTAATTCCTTGGGTCTTTTAACCCAATACTTTGAAGGGATTGAATGCAGCGATGCTTCACTTGCACACTACAGCATAATCCTTAATCTCTCAGGTAAACAACATCAAACGTCCTGTTTCTTCACATGTCATAACAAGGATCCTTTTCTGCGTCCTTATGCAGTATTATGTCTGCGAAGCCACCCTGGAAAGCCGTGTGAAAGGCACATTTCTTTTTCCGAAGGGGCAGTGAATGAAAAAGGGCTTTCTGAAATGTGCAGGACAGAAGAGCATGGAGCCCGTGGGGCTCAATGTGTTTATCCATGTCACAGTCTATCGGTGGCTGACCGTGAATACGGCGGCGGTGGTGGGGGCTGTTTTTGTTTCCATGGCAGATGGGGCCCTCTCTCTCTCTCCCTCTGTCACTCTCTTTTCGGGTCCAGGAAGTGCTGCAAACACAAACCACACTGAGCGTGTTGTGCTCTCGGACCTGGCCGTGGCTTGCTGCGAGGCAGCGGTCAGGGCTGAGACTCACTCCCTGGGTGGTCTGGCCCTGCGAATGTTTATGATCTAAACCAACCTAATCCAACTGGCTTGTTTAAGGGAATTGGGAATGATTTACAAGAGCTGTGATGGCCAGGAATAGGAAATCAGAGGAAATCGAGGCAGAGCTTCAAGTCTGTGGTAGCCTTATGACTCTGGTTTGCTTCTATCTATCTGGCCTTATTATCGCTTGCTGTGAAGTTTGTATGTTGACTTTTCAAAAGACATAAATGTCAGGATCAGTTGGGACGATAACATGAAGCTCAGTGGATTTGTGACAAATAGTAGTTTGATATCTGAATCCATTTCCAAGTCACTGTTTTTCTTTTACCATTATATTTTACCATTCTTTTTTTGCCATCAAACTATTATCAACAAAGTAAAACATATTAATATTTTCATGTTTTTATTTTTATTTTTTATCTGACTGTGTCACACAAAGGTTTCATTAAAGGTTGCATGTTTATCTCAAGCAGCACTCATCGGGAACTGTGTTCCATAAAGCAACACCTGTTGCAGATTTCCTGTCAGTGCCCCATCCATTCATACCATCATTAGCACAATCATCGTTTGCCTTTAGTCTTAAGCCCCGGGTAGTTTGTCATGGTCAAAATTTAGTGCTGTAAAAGAGTAGATAATGACTGGAGAAGTGTCCGTGGTCTGGACTGAATTTTATCACCACCTTTCCTTGAACCAAAGCCCAATCCTGTAATGGCAAAAATATTGCCATCTGTATGTACTGAACAGCTTGTAAATAAAGATGAATTGGAGGAATTTGAACATAAAATCTGCAAAATTGCAGGATTGAAGTGATGATAGTTGCCAGATTGTGATCAGATGTGATTTACGTGTGGAACTTTTGGCCAAGATAGAAATGTGTTGAAGTGAGAAGTGAAGGTTAAACATATTCATACTTTTGTGGAGGAACATTTTTTTACATTTGATCTATACTATACACAATAAAAGTACATAAAATATAATACTCCGGCAGCAGGGGAACCAGAAAAAAAACACAATTTTTTTTTTTGATCACGCAAATGTACACGTTTATTTTATGCAATTGTACATTTTCTGTAACTTTTTAACCGCATTTCAAAAATTATAAAAATAACAGATAAATAAATCATAAAAAAAACAAATTCTGTAAAATGTCATGTTTTTTGTAGCTGAAATTAATGAATGTACTATAAAATACATGAATGTGCTCAACATCCATGTGTTTTAAAAAGTAAAGTAAGTGTAAAACTAATATTTATTGCAAATATAAACATTTATTAATTCCTGAAAAAATCTGAATAACTTTCAGTAGACGAGAATTATACTTATTAATTATATCCATCAATTATCACACTATTTTGTGTAGATTAATTGAACCAGCTCAATAGAGTTTTGCACATCACTAACATTAATAATCATTTCCCCTTACAGCCAAATTTTTATTTTTGTAGTTGCACATGAAGATAAACATGATTGTTGATTACGTTTTAACTCTTTTTCTGTGATCATTTAACATGACCCCAGACATGTTAGTAGTCTGTTAAGGCAGTGCAGCAGATATTAAACTTAGGTCACATGATCCATATAAGATTTTCCGGGTTGTACTGTACAAACATTGCTTCTCTGTTGAAATGAAGAAAAGATGAGGTGGCCAAAGTTTTTTGGAGACGGTGGATTATAAACAGTTTTGCAGCCAAGGGTGTTAGGAAGCATAGCTAAGGTGTAAATTCAGCACACAAACAGATTTAACATCAATATTTCCTTTGCTCCTGCTTTTTTTCTTTTGGAGGCAGCCCGCCCTGTTATAAAGTTTCTTCTGCAGGCGGCGACCAATGAAGCTCATCTCCTGTCCAGAGAAAACAAAGCCAAGCCACATTCCCAGAGTTCAATTTGCTGTTACATCGGAGGTCTGTGCATTGGGGTTTGAGCCATGTTGACTGAGGGGATCTGGCAGGAGGGAACTGGGCTTGACTGGAGACTTTACATTTTTATTGTGAAACTGGACGTTTTATTGATTCTCTTAGATTTGCAGTGAAGTGGATAAAGAAGAATCAATAATGTGGGAAAGAATATACTTTACAATGGCATCCATTTTGCTAAAATACCAGAGTTAAAGTTATTGTATATTAAAATATTTTATTTTAATGCAGGCGTGACTACCAAAATTCATTAGGCTAACATGACACTGGACGGCACACTGGAAAATGAATTATTGAATATTTATGCATATTTATCAAATCGTATACTGCACTATGTGCACATTTTAATCAGTAAATTTTGTTTCTTATTTTTATAGTATTTTACTATCTTATTCCTAAAACACATTTAGTACAATTTTGTACAAAACGCTTTTTTATTTTCTTTATAAGCACAAAATAACACCACAACAACACTTCCAAACACATTTTCATATGCTGCATCTAAACATTCATGATTCATGATGTCACAGAAAATTCAATGTAATCTTAATTTTATTGTTGTGAATAATTTTTAGTTTTTAAAAATAACAATTATTTTTGTAAATATTTTTTTTGGCTAATGCTTATGCGACTTTTAAAATTGTCACGTATACAGTATGTTTAGACAAAAGGCTTGATAGTGATTTTCACTAACTTTTAAATAGCTGCAGGGATAGCCTACTTGAAACAAAATGCCTTTATGTGGAAGTCTAAGGCCATATTAAGATGATTTCGATCGTATGTTTTAAAAATAAGCGAGAACATTATTCATTATTTTTGACTTATTTCTCAAAATCTTTGAGATATTTATCATAATTATTAACCAACACATATCATTTAGCAGCAAGGCTAGGAACCAAAGTTGCCGGTCGAGATTCCCCTACGACTGAATATAACGTAACTCCGTTCACTATATCCGAATAGCATGAGAGTTATTCTAACTCCCACAGATAAATTATCCTACGTTTTGGCCAGCTCGATTTTATTTTTATTCGTCCCAAAGTACGTGTATTCCCAGACTTTTATTTTATTTAAAGGAGAAGATTTATTTGAAAATAGCGAGATATGAATGTCAATAACAGACGAACCCGCATGAGCGTCTGCTAGAGATCGTGACGTATACTGACTGCTTAACGTTACTTGACAAAACAAAAACATCTACAGCACAAATAAAGGTAAGCTGCTCAGTAAATGTCCTAAACGTTATCGTTTTGCTAAATAAAAACCTTACGTGATAATGTTTTCTAGTGCACGGTAGAGACGATGGATGATGAAATAGCCTCATCGTAATGGCAATGTTTGAAGACATGTTGAATCGGAACTGATGAAAAAGCTTGCATATGTCTCACTGTAAAGACGGTTATGTTGTGAATGTTATTATACGTTTGTAAGCGAGTTGTTGGGTTTGTTCTGCAGGTGTTTTGGGATGGAGCTGCAGGCGGTGCTGATGGCAGCTGGTGGAGGCTCCAGAATGATGGACCTCACCTATAACACCCCAAAACCATTGCTGCCTGTGGGCAACAGACCACTTATCTGGTACCCCCTTAACCTGCTGGAGAGAGTTGGCTTTGAAGGTAAACATCCTGTCACAATGAAAGAGGAAGTTCAGTAAATATTGCAATAAAGGTGACAGTTTGTCTTGTGTTTTTTCGGATACTAAGCCCCAAACCAAACTGATGTAAAGGTTCGATAAGATATATTTCACAAAGCGCCAACCCCATAATCAAAGTGAACAATGTGCACTGTTTTAATTTTTCTGCCACATTTGAGTTTGTGCTGCAAACTCATAAAGTGGTTGTCGTTTGAAGTTCGATTCATGTTTTTCAGATTAACGTGTTAAAGATATTTAAATACAATCTAATAGAGACATCAGTAACAGTACTAACATCGAAATGTTGGCTTTCATTCATAAAATGATTGCTGTTAAAGAAATCTGTTGTTTCTACATTAATTTGAAGAAGATTAAATGTGAAATTATTAGATCTTCAAAGTATATTTTAACACATTAATGTTTAGTGCGATTAATCATGATTAATCACTGAGAAAACATGTTTTTCGATTGACAGGAATAATATATATATGTAGATATAATGAAATAATAAAGATACAAAAAAGATACATTATTTTAAAGCTGAGGTGGTTATTGTGTCCATTTAAACCTATTGGTTGAGCTGCCAACATGTGATTTACATCAACATAAATTAGAGTTTAATGTCTGAATGACAGATCTATTACATGTGTATCAATTTACATACAGGAGGTTCAATTAAACCTTGAATATTGTCAAACTTTAACAAAATAACAAATTATATTACAAATAGTTCTATACTTTTTATATCTAAATACCTATAACGATTATATATCTATGTATTTATACCGATGAGATATCAAAATTGTTCAAAAAGTAAGTTTTTTTTGCGGCAGTAATTTGAAAAGATTCATTTATAGCCTCATCTTCCCTTCATTGCTTTAGCACATTTGAGAGTCAGTAAAGGTGGCGTACATTCTTGGGTATTTTTTATTTAATGCCTTAATCATAATTAAATGTTTATTGTTCACACCTAGCAGTATTGACTAACCGTACAATCCAGCTGGTGTGGAGTTTGTGGGTATGGCCCTCTGCCTGCCCAGCAGTACAGTGTGCACCTTTATGTGTGGCACAGTCTGCCTTGTTAACAGTCTGAGTGCCAGCCAACAAGACCTTGCAATTTAGCTTTTACAAGTCTTAGTACAAAATATAGTAAGCTGCTTTGCTAGAAAATATTTACCCAGTAAAGCAAGATCCGGGTACGAGCCTTTTCCAACTGGCCGAAATGCATATTCTTACTGGGCATACGGCAAATAATTCACAAAGACTTGATTGAAGGTGTCTGTGTGTAATATATTTTTTGCTGACTATTTTTCGTGAAGCCCATGTAGTCTAAAGTGTTGCCAGCAAATGTTTGCCCTGGACAACTAATGGGAGCACCATTTTCCATAAAATCAAGTTGAATTGTTGTCATGTGCAAGTTTTTTGATATTTTTTTCCAGAGGTGATTATCATTACTACAAAAGAAGTTCAGAAGGCCCTGAGCACAGATCAGCGGCTGAAGACGGATGTGAAGATGAAGCTGGATGTGGTATGCATTCAGGAGGAGGGTGATATGGGCACTGCTGATGCCCTTCGACACATCCAACAGAAGATCAAGGTGTGTGATGTAAAATCATGGATTCTTGATTTTAAATGAAGGATAAGGGATTTCAGAGAGGCTACAATAGGGCATGCTAGCATTAAGTATAAGATTCCACCTTCCCATCTCATTGCTCACCTAAGCCACGCCTCCTTTTTGTTGTGCTAGGATATGTTTTAGGATATTATGTAGGCCAATACAGATACAACTATAACACTGCCGAGAACATCATCTCAGAGACCTATAAAACCTCTATCTCTGAGCTCAGAGTTTTTAACGCGGAAAGTTCAAGTTCGCTTTCAAATTGTGTTGTGAATAGTCTCACAATTCGATTCCAATTATTATGTCAAGCATTCGATACCCCGATGCATCTTATCATCCAATTGAAAAATAATTGCACAAGTAAGTCTGTCTCCTTTAACACTCTGTCTACACCGCCACGAGCGGCATGATGAGACTCGACAAAAAACAACAGAAAAAATTAAAAACAAGGCGTTTGATGCACCGCATTCAGTGAGAGTGGAAATACAGTGTATAATAGGTTCTATAGTCTTTTGTTACGTCGCGCCGCTCGTGTGCGGTGTAGACAAGCTGTAACCGTTGCGGCTCTTTCCTGTCAAAGCCCCAAATATACGCTCCAGTGGCATGTGCTTCTTTCATAATGCGAGTTGACTCTTTTAGAACAGTGTGGTGTCTTTAACATGTCGATCAACCGCTTAACATCTTAAACAAATTCAAACGGTGTTCCAACCTAAAAAATATATAAAAATGTACTTTTTTTACAGTACACATAGCTTCCTGTGCGCACACACTCTTCTGAACGGGGCAGAAAGGAGAGAGGAAGAGAGAGAGATACTCAGATACGCAAGCGCTGTTCGCGCTGAAACTACAGTCTGAAACATGTATTTAATTTTTTAGGTTTTTGTCAAAAGCAACGTTTTCATATGAGATAAGACACTACACTACTCTGCGATGAAACCATACGGGCATATATGATGTTTAATTGCATTTTTTAATAATCAATTATTTGTTTAGTAATTGTTTAAATCTGCATCGCGATGCACCAGTTTTTTAACTGCCCTATTGTCAAAGATGCCTTACAGAAACAATATGGGTTGTTCACCTGGATAAAGTTTCCATATTTTTTAGTTTTTCTGTTGAATTTTTTTTAAATCGTATGGCTCTTGTTCTAGTTATCGTTCTTGGTGTGAACGGGCCATTAGAGTTGGTCTAGTAACACAATAATGTGTTATAGTTTCATAAGATGCTTCTGTCCTTTAGTTAACCCTATCATAGAGGGGCATGTTAAAGCCTGGCATACATAAACAGCCTCACATCACATGTGAACTGGCCTGGGGTCAGTGAAATGTTGTGAGGGACAGATCCTGTGTGCCACAGGGGGATCTTTGATCCGTGCAGTGCTGGGCCCAATTCCACAGAGTGCCTTATTTCGTCTGACGAAAACTCTCAAACACATGATGTCAGAAGCCTTTCACAGTCTTAACAGACATTCCCGGGTCTGTAGGACTTGTGTGAGGTTGGGTCGATGGAACGGCAGTTTAAGTGTGTGCAAAAAAGCAAAATAACCCGTCAGTAATTTGTTTCCTACCGAGCTCCAAATATTTTGTCTGTCAGATGCATTAGCGCTCACACCCTGCCCAACTTTAATACCACATTTGTTCATTATAAAGCCCACCATTGCAAACGATACCACAAAACTGCAAAGTATTCGAGAGCGGGATGTTTCAAACATGTGCGAACGCTCATCGCAGGAGATTAACTCTGCCACAGTAAATATCAATGCAGTGGAAAGGGAATGTTGAGGAGGAAGGCCTGCTGGTGCACGCTAACAGCGCAGATGCGTTTATTTCTAATCCTAGAGAGAAATAAGAGATTAAAAGCATTGAGTTTCAGAGCCCTCCAGTGCACGAACAGCCACGCTACGTGTTGAGAGACGAGAACTGGCTATAGGGGCCCTAAATCCCCGTTTATTGTACGTCTAAACACAGAGTCTACTCCCTCACTTGAGCAAACAACACGGACATAATGGAAGAATGCGACGGTGTGCCTGCCTGTTAAACCTCTCTTTCATTAGCTCGTGTTTGTCTTCATACTGATTCATTGAGTCAATGTTTGTACAGAAACTGAATAATCTTCGCGTTGTGTACCTTTCTGTCAACTTTTGTTAGCAATAATGCTCAGAGTTCAACGAGATCGAGAAGTTGTTCCCAAATGGCTTGAGTACTGAAAACACGTGTAAATATGTGATCATATTTTAAAGTCAAATATGGCAGTACATGTCAGCATTTGATGTCATGTTTTGTTGTCCCTATTCAAGACCCAACACGGTCGCGACCGGCCAATTATGGGCGAGTTTGCATGTACGTTCGTAGCGTCAGATAAGTGTGAGCATTTCTTCTTTTCCTTTTATTCCCTCTTATCCTGTGCTCTTTTCTCCTCCCTCTTCCCCCTTCCTCCGCTCCCCTCTTGGGTGGTCTCACCTGGTTGGCCCAGGGGGCAGCCAAGCAGAACTGGAAGTGTCTGTGGGTGGCCTGACCTCCCTGTGCCTCTATAGCGCAGGCACAACTCTGGCTCGCTGAAAGGCCTGACGGCGGCGCTCAGATGATCCAACAGCTGACGCCCACTTCAGACCTTCAGTGGCTCTGTGACTGAGGCAAGCCATGGATTCAATCCGCCCCCCCCCCCGTGGCAGTCGAGAGGGCACGGTCCTTTGCCGTTCGGCCACATGTCGGGTGTCCTCAAAAATAGTGACCTTCGTTATGAAATGCTAAGTGGTTGGGCGGCAGTGACGGAACGATTTACTTGGGTGGTTTATGATGGGTGGGCTAGCATTGGTCGCATTTTTTGTGTTTTAACGCTGCGCATTCCTGGTTAGCTGTGAAGTCATCGCAAAGGTTTGCTAGTAGAACTATACATTGTTATGTGGTCGCGTTTTTTTCCCACTGTGTTTCTTTTATTTACTCTGGGACTGATCGAGTCCACATTTCCAGACATCGGCTGCTTGGTGCTTTGAGCCGCAGCAGTGACCGGGCTTGATTCAGTGAAGGGGAAACTGTGTGTAAAGTGGAGAGCATAATTAAAAGACCTGCCCGTTTTTACCCTCTCCGATGTCGAGGCATGAGCCAAGATGGGTTTGGCTTTTCGTCATCAGATACATCTTCCGAATGCCACTGTGGGTCTTTGTTTCAGATGGTTTATTGCAATTACTTAAAGTTGCAATCTGTAACTTTTTTTAGGTAGAAAATAAGCAAAAATCAGTTGAGGAAAAACACAAGTGCTTAAAAATCATCTCTTACCTTACCTTGATTGTCAAAGGTAAGCTTATAATAATGATTTATAAGTTGAGATGCAGGAAATTATGTCTATTGACATTTTATGTATCAGACAGAGAGGGCAATAGAGAGGTGAAACTTAAGGATCTGCACGAAATCTATATCAACAAGGTTTTTTTGAGCTTTTAATGTAATTGCAAATTATTCTTAAAAATGATGGTACAAATACAGGAATTAAATACCAAATATAACATCCTGATACGTTAAATAAGGAAATATTGCTTATGTGGATAAGAATGTCTGTTAGTTGTAATATTATGTAATGTGATGTTATATTAGTTATAAATTATATAATAAATGATTCACAGGGTTTTTGATTAAAAACTACAGAAAAAAATAATTTGAAGGTAAAAATCTAATATTTTGGCTAGTATGATCATATGTTTAGCTTTCCATTAACGTGTACTGCTTAAATGTGATTAAAATATGAGATTAAAGGGATAGTTCACCCAAAATAAGTCTCCATCTGTCCCAAGCATGTGTAAATTTTGTCGTTCTGCTAAACTCAAAAAAGATATTTGGATTTTTTTGTAAACTAACAGTTTTGGGGCACTATTGAATACTGTAGTAGGATAAAATCTGCTATCGTACTCAATATTTCCCCAGAACTTTTAAGTTTCCCACATTTTTCTAACTATTTGATGTAAACAGGTTTGGATCAACTTGACAGAATTTCTTTTTTGGTTGAACTATCCCTTCAAAGGCCAAATTAAAATATGTAGATTTTGTTTAAACATTGCTAGAATACTAGCTACAATATGAGTTGTGAAGGCAGTGCTTCTTCAGTAGCCGTCCACCCTGTTATCTTTTAAGCATGTGTGCTGTAATGGCTTACGGGCCTTCAGCCACAGGGCAAGAATAAGAGAACCAGAACTGTATCGAAGCGGTGCGTCACAGCAGGGCCACTCCATGGGCCTCCCCAATGAGGCATGCAACGCCGCCCGAGCGGGCGCGCTCTAGCGGGCCGTTCCTCTCCCCCGCTCCCATGTTTATTTATCCACAGACCTGAGATGGGCAGACCAGATGGGAACCAGACAACTCAAACAGTAACAATGGCAAAGGCGAGCAGGATTTATCACTGGTTTCCCCTCCACGCCTGCTCTCATATATTTACACAGACGCATGTACACGCAAACTATGGATGAGCATTTGGCCTCTCTGTCTCTCATTTTCTCACGCCATACTCATAAGATGTTATAAACTTTTCGTTTGTTGAGACCGTCTTCTGGTAAAATACAGTTTAGATGTAGTATGTGAAGTTTTTATGGAGCACCATAGCAGGTCATGGAAAAGTTTGCTAGCTCTTTGATGTATGCCATGTAAAGCACATGGAGGTGAAGTCAACAGCAGTTTTTGAAAAACGCTGTTAAGTAACATATTTATTGTAATGTTTTGTTTTTAATAATATTTCAAGAGCTAACTGTTGTTTTTCAATTGGGATTTCTGTGTAGCTGAAAAATACAACATTGATAGTAAACGGATAGCTAACCCAAATATGAAAGTTCTTTCATCATTTATTCAGTCTTATATACTTTATATCCTTTTTGACTTTCTATCTTCTGCAGAAAACAAAAGAAGATATTTTGAACAAAATTGGCACCAATTGACTTCCATTTACGGACACAAAACCACATCGACATTTTCAAAATATCTTCTTTTGTGTTCAACAGAAGAAAGAGTTAAATACAGGTTTTGAACCACATGTATTGTGAAAATTTACATTAACTAATGTCATGTTTATCTAAAAGAGCAAGGAAATCATGTTTTTTGAAGTGTTAGAGATGATACTTGGCCAAAATCTATGTTCTTTTGCACTAGTGGGCAAAGAAAAAGTATTTCAACCCAACTGCTGATTTCAAAATCTGTAAGTAATCATTCTTATTATGTGCAGGGAACACACAGCCCCTCCAGTGGGCTCCGCAATCAGATTGTGGCTGGAATAGATGGGCCGTCCTGCATTTTATGTTGGTTTAAATATAACTTGCTTTTATTCGTCCACAGACAGACATCTTGGTGGTGAGCTGTGACCTGATAACAGACGTGGCCCTGCATGAGGTCGTGGACCTCTTCCGTGCTCACAACGCCACGCTGTCCATGCTCATGAGCAAAGTGAACGACTTCACAGAGACCGTCCCCGGCCAGAAGGGCAAGAAGAAAGCAGGTACTATCATTCACCCAGACGGCTGTTTAACAGAGCAACACCAGCTGCCAGAGATCAGCTCCCCAATGATCAGCTAATTGCTCGCTTGAACAGGAAAAGGCCGGTGTGGTTTTGAAATAAGTGCTGTTTCAGACTGGATGTTGGTGCACTGTTCCCAAAAGCTATTTAATGACCATTTCCTCTTTTCCTAATATGAACTCATTTCAATGGGCTATATTATTTCACATTCCTGCTAATACGGCTCGTCGATTGGCTGAGATATTGTTTGATTATGGTGTGTTACTAGCAAATTGTGACCGATTGAAATTGTGGCCTGTTGCAGCGGAACAGCGGGACTTCGTGGGCGTTGATGGCACGGGGAAGAGACTTCTCTTTATGGCAAATGAGGCTGATTTAGACGAAGGCCTTGTTGTCCGAAAGTCCATCATGCGCAAGTGAGTCTCAACTTTAGTTCATTTTTATTCATCTTACACTACAGTTCTCCTTATATCACCTTTAGTCCTTCGATAATTTCAACATAGCAGGTTGTTTGCATCGTATATAATTCATCCTATAGTAGAGGAGCTCAGATAAACCTGAAGACAGGTTAAGATCTATTTGGGGTCGCCCCTTTTTTGACCTTCTCTCCATCATCTGAGCACAAAAAAAGTTGTATATTTATGGTCCCATGTATGAAATCTTGCGGCATCTAGCGTTGAGGTTTTGAATTGCAACCAATGGTTCACCCCACCGCTCACCCCTCCCTTTCGAAGCACTACGGTGGCTGACACAGAACTAAGATGTCGTCCTTTTCGCTTCTTTGCTAAAGGCGATAACGTATTTACAAAACACGGTCCGCAGGGCAGTTTGTCGGTTTAGGAATACTGTAGAAACAACATGGTGAATTTTATGTAAGGGGACCCCGCGGTTGGTGTAGATAGAAAAAGCTCATTCTAAGGTAACAAAAACATAACGCTTCATTATGTAAGGTCTTTATACACCTCTGAAGATATAGCTTTTCTGTCAATAGATCCTCCAAAATAATTACACACTGGATCTATAAAATGTTGTCATGTTATTTTATATTGGACTCAAAATAATGAAACTCCAAAAGCATATGCATCCATTATTATCCTCTAAATGATTTCTATTAAATCTACTTTACTACTTTATAATAATTAAATATGAATTGTTCCTTTTAAAGCAAAATGACACTTTTTAAGATATTTATTGAGCAGATTAATCACAGATAAATTTGTAAATATATATATCAAGCAACATTACAATCTGTTGTTTAGTTATTTATATTGGAAGAGTTTGGTTCCAAAATGAGATTTTTTTTTTCTTCATTTATAACTTGATGAAAAAGTGCAAAATATCTGAACAATCCCCCCCCCCAAATTTTAACCCAAATAAGAAAAATAATAATCAAAATGAAATATTTATGAGGAAAATGATACATATTTTGTGCTCATTTACATTTAGTCATTTAGCGAACACTTTAATCCAAAGCGACTTACAAGTTGGGTAAACAATGGAAGCAATTGGGTCGAACATTATGACAACAAAAAGCATAAGTGAAATAAAAACATGTCTCACAAACCCTACTACAGTGTACAGAGCTAAGTTTAGTTTATCCAAGCTTTAAATGTTTAAATGATTTTTTTTGATATATTACTGGTATGGCAAGAGGGTAAGATGATCAGAAATGGTCTCAAAATTAAACGATACAAATCATGGCCATTTCTATAGTGCATCGACATTTTTATCTATATTAAACGTGTCTGAAATATCAACAAAAAAATATTGACCTAGACTGGTCAATGTTTAGGGTTTGATGCGCAGGGGTTGGAAGAGTTGTTGTGAAAGATTTTGACTTGGTCTAAACCCAGCTGAAAGCTACTGGCCTCATTGCTAGAAGCCGAAGGAGGTGGTGTGTGCTCAGAACAATGGTGACCTCACAGGGTGATGACCTGCTGTTTATGTGGGCTGGCTAATAAAACGGGGGCCTCCTCCACACTGGGCTGTCTTGAAAGCTGCCCGTTAGCCCCGCTTCAGCAGGCGGCTGCCTTTCTTAACTGTTGATCCTGCCTGTTTTCCAACCCGCCACCCTCCCTGACTCACGGTGAAGTTTCTTCTGCTGTCCTGCTTTCTCACAGTTTTCTCTTTTCTTTGGGTTTCTCTGCGTCTCAGTTTATTAGGTCCCAGCTGAAGGACGTTGGGGAAATACCATTCTGATCTTACGAATTTGTTATGTTATGTATGGATGCTTGATTTTAAAATCCTTGTCATCTTAAGTGCAAGTTTCATCATTATCTCCTCCAGCCTTTTTGATGCTGTCTGATAGCAGTGTTTTACAAAGATTAAACTGATTTTGGAAAGGTTTTGTCAGCACCTAGTGTGCAGCCCTGCGGTTTGGGCTCTGGAGGCTGAAGGTCAAGCCATTCTCGGTTCTGGATCAGACGTGTGCACAGGGAGATCAGGACTCTGGGAGCAAGAGAACTAGGATGGGGCTCCGTGTGCGGCTGTTTTGGGAGCTCATAAATAATTTGGGGAGCCGTACCCACTGTAAATCCTGCCCAATAATAAAAGGGTTGAGGCAGCTGTAAGCAGGATGTCCTGTGGAGTAGGAGTGTGAAACACACACACACACACGAAACTGCCTAATTTAACGTCAATGATAAAAGATTTTATTGAACCGGACCAATGAACTCGCATTGTTCATATGAGCAAGTATTAGAAAGTATTAAGTATATTAAAACACAACAACCAATTTGTATTTTACAATATTTGTAAATGTATTTCACAATATTTGCGAAGAACCAAACATGTCCTGGTCATATTTCGCCTGATCATTTATTTCTTTTGAAGTATAACCTGGGTATTTTTTTATACTATTTGTCCAATAGTAAAAATGAATTATTCTATAGTGAATAAATGATAGTGGTGACCGAACTGTCGCAGTCTTAAAACAAAGTTATCTTTAAGAATTACAAATCCGCATGAAAAGTGTGCAGAATTAGTCTTTGGATGAACTTTTCTTTTAAAGTCATCTGTCATCTTTTCTTTTATCGAACTCTTGTTCACATATTTGCTGTGATTCAAAGCAACCGCTTGCATTTCAATTTTTGTTCTTGTCAAGGACACACAGGAATTCTCAGTTCGGTATGAGACGTCTGCGAATGTTTAACAGCTCTGCGGATTCTTCTCTGTTTGTCTGGGTCGTCTCTCAGCCTTGCCGTTGTCTGCATGTGTGTTTATACAGACACAGCGAAGCCTATATGTGCAGTCCACATGTCTTACACCACTCTGTTTTATTTATAACAGCTATAAAACATTAGGTCTCATTCACTAATAATTGTGATTTTGCAAAAATGTTCTCAGAAATGGTACTCGAGCAGTTTCTGTTGGATTCATCACTAGGGCACATTGCATAATTATAACACTCTTGAACAACACTGAAGTACAACTTACCGGCGACCTTGCTGAGTTAATAACTGTTGAAATGTAAGAGATTTAAAGAGCAGTCTTCACACCTTTAAGTGAGTCCTCTTGATGCTGGTAGTAGCAGAACAGCGTTGCATAGAATACCGTGCGAAAGGTTTTGAACATTTAATCGAAACGTTTCTCGTCATCTTAAAAAGGTTTTTGAACTGAAGGTGTATGTTTAAATTGGGGCTGATTTATCGCAATTAATCGCATCCAGAATAAAAGTTTGCGTTTACATAATATATTAAGAGTTTGGTTCCAAAATGAGATAACTCTGTTTAAAAATCATGCAGTTTATTATGTTATCGTGTTTTATTGTGTTAGTTAGTTGAATTTTTTTTAGTTATTATGGCTTAAATCAAAACAAACCAAATGCAGTTTGATAAATATTAATTGAAATGCACATTTCATTACATTTCAAATCTCATTTGGGAACCAAACTCTTCCTGCGTTTGTGTACTGCGCATATTAATTTTGTATTAATTAACATAATATGCATACATTTAAGAAAAATATAAAAATGAATAAATGTTTATATATCATTTAAATTATCGGTAAATAATGTAAATATTTCCTAAATGTTTAATCAGGTATGTGTATGTATTTTGTTTACAAATACAAATTAATATGCACAGTCCACAGACATATATTTTGTAAATAAAAACGTTTGAATGCAATTGATCGCTATTAAGCATTTGACAGCCCTAGTTTCAAGAACTGAAGTTAGTTTTCTTAAAAAATATATATGTGCAAAACATTTCATTACTTTTGTTTAATAAAAGTTTCTTTAAAAGAGATCACATAGATATAGGAAAAAGAGCAGCCAGTAAGATTACAGAATGGGTGGGAACTACTTTGATATTGTTTAAAAAGCCTCTCAGGTTGAAACCAGAGAACACAGTTCTGCAAATTCTAGGCAAAATGTGACTTAACTGAAATATACAACAATATATATAAACTATTTTAGTTAAGGTTGTTTATTCGCTACATAATCTTCATAGATCCCTTTGTAATATTCATTTATTTGGATGAGCTTACCATCTATCTTAAATGTGAAAAAATATAAAAATTTGAGTAAGAATTCAAAAACCAGTACGTAAATTCACAGGTATATCTTGCCGTTACAATTCAGTTTACGGTTTCCTACAGATTTGAAACACATCTTGCAGCATTTACTACCTCAAATTGTTGACAGGTGAGGTCTCTCGCTCTCCATGCCTTTCAATGATTGGATATCTTGTTGTATACATGTTGAGCACACCAGATTTTCTCTTTCTATACAACAGAAATCTAGAAAGATAAACAAATTTCAGTCAGTCAAAGGAACGTATTTAGGGAAAAAGCTAAATTGCCCAATGCTGTCTCTCTCCATCAGTTATGCTGTTTAACCCATGACACAAACACTTGAGCATGACATCATCGCTTGAACATGGGGCCCTCTTTCTCAAGGTGGGGCCCCACGATTTGCAGTATGCCTGTATTTGTGTCATACCATCAGCAAAAGTAGAAAGATATAACAAACTTATAGTTAATATGACTTTTCTTTGACATTTAACAGTGTTTGTACAATATCCATTTTTACGTTATCACTTAGTTTCATCGGACGCGTATGCGCCTGACCCCCAGTTAACTTCCGGTTTGTGTTTGGATAGTGTCTAATAATATAACTATTTATATTTTATTTAATTTATAAATATTAATTTGTATTATTATTATTTAACTGTATCATAATTTATTTTAATAAACAGTATATTTCATTTTGTTGTATGTTTATTTTATTGAATAAACTATTTGTAAAATGGGTCCTGTATTGACAGTCTAAATTCAAAATTATTGGAGATATAGGTTTTGCCAAAGCGACAGTTCTTCTCGGTTTCTTTTGCTTGTTATCAGAAATAATCTACAGGCCCTCTTTTGTTTGTGAATGTGTACCGGAAGTTCATTTGGGGTCTCCAAAGTGCGCATGCGCAGTAACGTTTTTTTATGTTGTTTAGATGAAACCGTCTACACCTGTTGCTTAAAATCGACTTCACAGTGTTTGACGAAGGTGTCAGCTGTGCTACGATTTACCAAACCATCTGTTTCTTCCTCTCAGAGTTTGTTAGTTATTTACCTCGCCGGTTAAGATAAGCGAGCAGAGAAAAAGAGGACCTGCATCTTTGTCTCAGGCTCAAAGAGGCCTGGGTAAATTCGCTTGGGCTCCATGTCGATGTTGACAGCTCGCTGTGTAACGTATGAATGACCTCACTGCGCTGCTACGCTCCTCTTATTGTCTGGCTGTTTAGTAGTAAGCCATTAAACTAATAGTGTGAGTCACTCTGCAAGCCTGGAGACTGTTCCCAGATTTTTGTCGTCGTCGGGAAGTTGATAGGAATGCCATGAGGAAACCGAAAGGAAATTATTTATTTGGTTTTCACTGCAGTGATACCTCGCTGTGTTCTTCCGAACAGCACCTGTTGCTCCTTGTTTAACTGGTTTCTCGTGTTCCTCCAGACACTCATTCCTCCTCTGAAACCACAAGGATCTCTATCCGTTACTCATCACTCCTCATTCACCTCATCTTTCTCCGATTCACTCACTCTCCTGCCCGCAGGTGCCAAACCATGAGGTCACATGTTGGGTGTTCCAATAAATCAGCGTGTCACACAGTTGTTCATTCCTCTGGATCTCTCCCGTCCGTGTGTGCCGAGCACATTGATGCCATATGTAGCCGATACTATCCGCCGCACGCACTACTCCTGCTTTTCAGGAATTCAGTCACTGCTGGTTAATGGAACGGCTTAGTGTCATCATAATTTATTTCTAATGCGTCCGCACAGGAGCAAGTCTGTTTTTGAGATTTGGGAGAGTAAACAGCGCAGTGTTTCAGGGTCTCAGCGTGTGGTGGCGGGTGGCGGGAAGCAGTTATAGTGGAGGGATGAGATGGTTCTCTTACGTTCTCGCTTCGTAAATGTCACCGGGAGGGAGACGGGGATTCAGTTCGGCGGCCAGCGTAGTTTGCCAGGTGGTGCAGGAGTGTTTGTGTAGTGGGGTAAGATGCGTTGGTCTTATAATATGGGTAGTAATATGTTTAATAAGAACTCTTTATAAACAGAGTAAACAGATAGTTCACCCCAAAATTACAATTCTGCCAACATGTATTCACCCTCAAGCCATTTAAAATGTTCTATACAAGAGAAGATATTTTGAGAAATGTCTCCAGTGGTTTTGTGTGCATACAATAGAAATCAATGGGGGTCAATGTTGTCTGGTGACCAATCTTCTTTTGTGTTCTGCAAAGTTTAAAATGACTCGAGTGCGAGTAAATGATGAAAGACATTTGGTGTTAGGGTGAAACTATTCATTTAAGCAGTTTTATGCAATTTGCAAAAGTGAATTCTATACATTACAGGCATTGCTTGATGGACTCGCCATTATAAGTTACACAGCAAAACCTTTACCCCAGTAAACTTGGAGTACATGCTAATCCAACCAGACACAGCCTGGATGTGACTGGAAGTCCTCACATACATTTGACAGCTTAACTCGCATTGCTGTCTAGTCTGCTTTGGCTTTGCTAACACTTCAGGACGGACTGGACTCTTTCTCCATGTGAATCGCCCGGGGGCGGCCATTTTGTGGGTCTCTCACCCCACTGTGGATGGGCTCCAGGAGTATTTTCATGTCAATGGCACGCTGTAAAACAGTCAGGGGGGTCCTGACATCTCACTACATGCAAGCTGGGGCAGCAACCTTAATCCGCCATGTAAACGTTTGTTATGTAAAAAAGTTACACTTTTTTGTTTGTTTCGGGCCTGTATACAGATGCAACCGCATTTCATTTCTTTGATGTCACGTCACTTGATTTACTTGTTATTCTTATTTTGGGGGGTCATTATAGCTCTCTTACCTCAAAGTGCCCCGAAAAGACCAATTAGAGTGGGAGTGAGACAGGAAAATGAAAGACTCCATGGAACGTTAAGGCGAGCTATATACTCTAATTATAAAACATCTGAGGAAACAAGGGTAGCAGGGTGCCTTCCAATGTTTTCGTCTGAGCGGTTATGTATTGACTTTTTTCACAAAGACGTGTTCCACGCTCGCCCTGCATGCACGGCCGCAGCCTTCTTCCGCACATTTATTGTCATTATTTTTTATACGCCAGTCTTCGCTGTCCGCCTTGTGTTTTCGGATTCTCACAAGTTCTTTTCTTTCACAGACATCCCAGAATGCTCATCAAAACAGGCCTGCTGGATGCCCACCTATACTGCCTGAAGAGATCTGTGGTTGATTTCTTAGTAAACAACAAGTAAGTTGGAGTTTCCTAATGAAACAAGAATTTATCACTATTTCTGCCAGATGCGTTGTTTACCAACAATTCGCACTCACTTTGTTACTGCTGCAATGTTAAATGGTCACCAGGGAATATTTATTTATTTATGCATTTGGCAGACGCTTTTATCCAAAGCGACTTACATGGCAATGACCTATACATTTATACATAGGTATGTACAATCCCCTGGGATTGAACCCACAACCTTGCGTTGTTGACGCAATGCTTTTACCACTGACCTAAAGGAAGCTCATATAAGGAATGTTTTAATGTGTGTGTTTATGTTTGTCTAGTGTGTAGATGTCATGTATAGTGACATATTTCTTATTTTGATCACATGTTGTGTGAAGGTTATAAGTTATGCGTGTTGTACGAAAGCATATTGCTTGTCCGGAGCCTTGAAGGCTCCACAATCTCATCATCATGTGTGGGATAGGTTGACCAAAAATGGAAATTCTTCTAAATACATCTTCATTTACTCACCCTCTTGTCATTTCAAACCTGTATGACTTTTTTCTTCGGCAGATCACAAAAGAAGACCACACAGAGCACACGGACATATTTTGAAGAATGTCGGTAACCAGACAGCAATGACCCCCATTGACTTCCATTTTATGGACACTGAAATATTACTAAAAATATCTTCTTTTGTGTTGCACAGAACAAAGAGTAATGTAAAGGTTTTAAATGACATGAGGGTAGTAAATCCTGGCCAAATTTGCCTATATACATCCCCTTATGTACTAATTGGCTTCGTAACTCTGTCTCCTCCCCACCAATAAGCGGCTGTGTGGTGGTCGTTCTGGCGCAATATGGCTGTGGTCGCATCATCCAGGTGGATGCTGCACATCGGTGGTGCTTGAGGAGATTCCCCCTTCCATGTAAACGCGCTTTGAGTGTCCAGAAAAGCCATATATAAGTGTAATGAATTATTATTATTAAATGACAGATTTGGGAGGGTGAACTATACCTTTAACTATAACGTCTTATTTTTTTAACTGGTGAATAAAGAAAACGAGAGACAAATATTTTTTAAGATTCCTTAGACTTCAAATGCCTTCATGCATCCAACCAAGACTCAATTTAAAGACAGAATCTCCCACCACAAACATCTTTTTATAAACAGTTTTCACTCCATCTGGTCGTCTCTCCGTGTCTGTAATCGTGGATTCGCCCAGAGTCCTCTACAGCCACCCCTGCACTCCACCCTCAGCCCTCCATTCATCCTCTCCAATAGCCCTCCGCTCCCCTGCCCCTCAAGTCCCCTTTGTGCTCCTGTAACTGACATTGTGAGGCCGGCGGCCTGCTGTAAAGTGGTGCCGTGCATGGCCTCTCTAAGGTCCTCTCACATGCTTCAGAAAAGCGAGAGGCTTCTTTCCCCGCTTTGACATTTTAATTCGCTCTCCCCTGATATAAATATCATTTCATCTAATCTGGCCCGCAGACCCCCGTCTTCCCCTCTTCTGCTCCCTACTTTCCCTCATCAAAGTAGTTTGACTTTTTTATGCTGCCTTTTCTCTCTCCCATTCACATTCTTTTCCCCTCTCTCGCTCCCTCTCTCTCTATCATCCTTGAGCCATCAGTGCCATGGAGTACTGAAGGAGAAAATGGACATAGTAACTGTTGTTTCTCTCGCCGCATTCAGATGGAAATTCTAATCTAGCCTTAAAGAAAATAAAGAGAGGGAGAGAGAGATTTGAGGTTTAAGGATGTGGTGTAGATTCTGAATTGCTCCTCGAGCTTACATGGTGTTTTCAAACCATGATTCAACCCTTTTAACTCTTTGAAGACTGTAGATTTAACATTTAAATGAAGAAGTTCTCTCTTTTGCTCTTTAGTCTTTATTCTGCGTGTAGGGCTGTTTGTGTTGGATGTATCACACACACATGCGGCGTTGTGGGAGGCAGTGTGCTGTTTGTGTAATGCTTGACTGTCCGTGTGCTCTGTGTGGTCGTTTTTGTAGTAAATGACTAATAGGATCTGTGAGTTTTGAAACTTAAAAAATCTGCCCACTTTTTCGATTCAACTTAATTCGAGTTTGTGTTTTGATGTTTTCAATTGATTTGTTTTTCAAAAGTATTTACTCTCGTCAACGTTTTCATTATGCAAATGCTATTGCTGTGAATCAGTGATAGGGTTATTTTCAATGATGTGAAAATAATGTTCAGGTTACTAGTAATGTTCCTATTCGGTTCCTTAAAATGTTTTCAATGTTCCATGGAGGCAGAACTGGCAGAGTGTAGGATCAGCACATCAGGATCATAGGTTCGATTCCCAGAAAACACAGTTTTGTTTAGTGCGTTTGCCTACGTCAGTAATGTAATTTTTATAATTTAATTTTCATTTAATTGTATTACTTATTTGCATTTATTTTAATTTAATTAAAAAAGAAGGCAAATATTGAGAGATGCAAGTATTTGCCGTTAGTTTTCTTGTGATGTTTCCTCCTTTTTAAGTCCTTTTGGAGAATGTGTATAGTCTGCGCAATTTAATACATTTTTATATTTACATCCTTTATTCGAATACAATTGCATTTGAATCTTAGAGGAGTTTTGTAATATGCTTATTTCCAGGTCTGTCAATTCTATCAGGGGTGAATTGGTGCCTTTTTTGGTACGTAAACAGTTTTCGAAGACCTTAAATTCTCAAAACACCACAGAGGATTTAGAGAAGAGTCAGAAAAAAGAGGATGTTCATGCAGGTTTGGGTGAGTTTCTTCTCTTCATATTTAAATGACATCACATTAGCCCAATAGTTCTGTTTTTGGGGATTTTTTTCCACCTTTATTATTGAGAGAACAGTAGAGAGAGGCATTAATCAAATAGAGGAAGAGAGAGGGCAGTAAGACCGGGAAAGGACCATGAGCCGGGACTCGAACTTGGGTCACCCGATACACTGTTGCGCTATGTGTGCGCTTTTGTTTTTTTTAATTTTTTTAAGCGAATATTACATACGTTTCCATTCATAAACTTGCGTTTGAAGAGCTCCTCAGCATTGGAAAAGATGACGCCCTGCTTCAGCTTGCTCAGGAGAGGTCGTGCTGGAACGACCATCGCGGAGACATGTGCGATGCCTACCACGGAGGAAAGCTACGCTGCTACGTTCACATCATGGAGGAGGGCATGTGCTATCGCGTGAACACCCTGGCGGCTTACATAGAGGCCAATCGTGTGGTGAGAGAAAGCAGCCGTACCAACGACTGTGGTTTAAATTGCACAGATTTTGAATGAGTCATATTTGAGACGCTGGTTTATTGCCAAGGAGTGCGTTATATTTTGAAATGGTTTTCCTTCAGGTCCCTAAGCTGTTTGAGGAGCCTCCCATCCATCCGACTGCGATGGTCTCAGAACGATTTCTGGTTGGTCCATTACACAGATCACTGATATGACATAATATATGTGTGTTTGCTTAAAAAGTATATTTGGGTCCTTATAAATGGTCCACATCGTAAGTCTGGGATTAAAAATTGAATGTAATTCTGGATATAATTCGATTTTCATTAGATTTCTATATATATCGTATATTTATGAAATATGATGTAAAATAAAGAAATAATACCATGTTTTCACTTTATGATTCAGTTCGCTACGAAAATAAATGTTATTTGTTCTTTTATCAAGGTTGGAAGCGACAGCATTATTGGGCCGAACTGTCAGATATCAGACAAAACATCAGTCAAGCGTTCAAACATTGGTGCATCGACTACGATCAAGGAGAAGGTCAAGATAATAAACTCGATCATCATGAATGGAGTGACTATTGAAGAGGGGTAAGAGATCTCGCTAAAGCCCATGCTGCTCATAACCGTAACAGTATTGAGGAAATTGTAGCTTGATAAACGTATATTCATAATTTAAATTGCGATGGAAAACAGTGATTGTTAAACTGCAATTTCCATTGCAATGACTGCAGAGGGAGGAAACGCAAGCTCGTGAAGAAATTTCGTATTTTGATGTTTATACGAAATTCGAGTTTGGTGAAACCTGACATGCAAATCTGTACCAATAGAAGATCAATACTCTAATTTGTTTAATTTTATTATTTTTAACACAGCCTGTGTTAATACATTTTCGATTTGAAACTTTTTAAATTCCCCGTGAACCAGAAGTTGCGATCGTTTTTTAATTCCGTATTTTGACGGTGGAATTTCGAATAAGAAAAATATGGGGCGTGGCTTTTGTCTTTCTCTTTAATTTGATTGGATATATAAAAGCAGCTGTTGCATTTTGAAATAGAATTGGCAGCAGACTGACAGTTAAAGGGGAGGAGTTACCGGATGCTCCGCCCAAGCCGTCTAACTTACTTCGCTTCGGAAATGCATTTTAATATCTTAAATGAAGATTATAAAGGTGCATGAATTTAAAAAAGAGAATGACCTACATTGATAAACTATTTGCAATAAACGCTGCAATATTTTATGAAAAAGTAGGCATTGGAATTTTTTATTTCATTGGGACTTTAAGGCTATGCACCTAACATTGCCTCCCAGGTTGAGAGTTGAGATCTGAGGTGACCTCTGACCTCCTGAATGACGTCATTGTTGTGAGGCTCACAAGACTCCTTTAATAGTTTGCTACTTTTTGTTAACGACTGCAACGTTTGGTAGAATCACTTACTCTAAAAAATAACATTCAATATTATGTGCAACTCCTTGCCCAAAAACATAACCCAGCCAGAAAAAACCCATTAAATAACCATCAGAGGTCTACTACCTTCAGCTTCATTATAATTAAGTCATTTAGAAATTGTCGGATCAGTTTGTGTTTAACTACTGATAAGGTAAAACATAACCAGGATCTATGGCACGGTTTTGGCACTTCTACACCCTCTTGTGTTCCTCATACATCCACAGTCCAGGATGATAGACAGGTCTCCAGGGTATTTAGTGGTCGGGATCAGACGTTTAGCATGTTCGAGACAAAAGATCAGATTTTTTCTGTTAGGTTAAAAGCAGGCTGTAAAGTACACGTAATGTGCAGCCAGCGCAGTGGATAATTCCTGAGACTGACCAGCGTCTGCCTGCGGGCGGTGTCGGGAGTGCTTGCTTTTTTTGTGTTGAAAAAACAGAAACATGCGTTGTCAAACCGCTAAAGGTGTTCGCTGACCCGGAACAGACCCCCGGGACAACAAATTACCAGAAAAGTGATGAATGTATATGTAATGATTGCTTATGTGTGTTAATAGGAGCATCAAACGTCACCTATTGGTATAACTTCTTATTCAAGAGTTTTACATGGATGTCAGATTAAAAAACTAACGAATGAGACGTTTTTCCTCACGTTTTTCCCAGACTTGTTTAGATTTAAGCTGATTTAGGTGAATGACAATCTTGTTCGTCATTGAAAACTTTGAGGCTAACATGAATTGCCGAAATCAACTGTTGGCGGCAGGAGAAGTTGTTATGTGTTGATGGGACGGAAGAGCTTTGGTTTAAACCAGTTTTTCCCAGAAGCAAACAAGCTCGGAGCCAGCATGTACAAATTAGGCCGTGCATAAAAACAAGAGCGGGGAAAAGAGTGTAGAGAGGATGGAAAGAAAGGAACGGCAACTCTTTCAAAACAGAAAAATGTAAGAAGGGATTAGGAAATCCTTGGCGTTTTGAAGCGCCACTTGCATTTTTCTGCCTTTGTTTGCATGTAGGAGTGGTTGTTTACAAAGCTTGGATGGTTCGGGGTGGGGGGCATGATGGTGGCTTGAGGGGGTGGAGGGCAAAGGGGGGGTCACAGCCAGGAGGAGCATAGTGTCAGTAATTAGTGGTGTTTCAGCGCTGCATCTTTGGTGGTCTCTCTGTTTAAAAGTCCAATCCTTGTAATCTCCCATACACCCCCTCTGTCTCACCCGCTCTCTCTCTCTCGCTCGCTCATGTACACACCCGTGCACCTGAATAGAGCGCCCTGTGTAGCTGCCAATAGAAACCTGCCTCCGTCAGCCATTACACGGCCTTGCTGTCTACCGCTCCTTGATCTTAAAGACAAGACTCCCTGTCTCTCTTCTTTGAGCTGAAAATCTCGGAAGGCTGTTTGACAAGAAATTGCGGTTCTACTTTTCGGTTCACTGGATTCGAGGTGCAGACGGGGAAAGTGTGAAACAGCGCTTAATGTTGGTCCTTTGACATCCGGACAGTAAACCGCAGAGCGCATTTTGCCTTACGTCAGACGTCAGTGTTGTTTTTAATATATATGCTAATGAAAATAAAATAATATAAGCCGGTTGAAACAAGCTGAGATATCAGGTTTCTGATTGGTGTGGGAGGTGGACTAGCGCAGGGGGCAGTAGCGGTTGGGGGAGTCTAGGAGGGTTGGGTGAGGGAAGGACGAGACCCTCAGCTGTGCAATTAGTATAAAGACATGAAAGTCGAGCGCTCATGGCAAATATGTTTAACCGCAAGAAAGTGCAGACAAAGCTAAGAGTGGGCCAAGGCAATGCGAGTAAACATAAAACAGGGCAAATAAAGTTTTATGGTGCCAAAGCGATCCCAGGAAAATATTATTCTTTGTATGGTGTAAACAGACAGCAGCACAGAGATGTGTGTGTGTGTGGGGGGAAAAGTGTGTATGTGTTTGCCGGTGTGTGTCCACAGCTCAGATATACAAATATCAGCTCTTTATTACGCTTATAGACATAAACTGTTTTGTTTTTAGTCCGAAAGGAGCCATTTTGCATATAAGCACTGTCAGCCGTTCTTTAGGGGCTGTGTCCAACGAGGCGTAATTACGTGACTGAAAAGGGCAGGAGCTCGGCTGAAAACGCCCGCGGCAGTCACATCGTTCCGTCTAAAGTTGAGAATTTTTTACCTCTATGCGCCCGGTCGAACACAGCGCTAAGTGTGGGAAAAATGCAGAGCGCGTAAAAATAACAGCAGCTGCTCGCGTCTTTAAAAAACACGTTGTTTCCATTGGAAACAATTGAAAAGACACGCCATACTCCGGGTGGACAAAGTTCCCTTACTCATTCACTTCCTGTACTATTTAAATGTAGCTTTTCTATCTGGTTATTATATCTCGACGGACAGACATTTACAGTGTAAAAAGTCTCTAAAGATATTATTTATTCTCACCTGTCGTCTTTCCTTTTTATTAAAGCTGCAATCTGTTAATTTTTTTATAAATATAAATAAGAAATAATAGTTATTGTCATTTGATTTGTGAATGTAATATGACTTAAACCCACGTATTATGTAAAGTGCCCTGCAATTGAGTTTCAAACCGAGGTGGCGATAACGAGGCAAAAGTTACAAATCGCAGCTTTAGGGTATGTTAACAGAACAATGTACTAGAAACGAAATTTATAACTTTTGCATTTTTGAAAAGTTTCACGTACAAATGACAGTGTTGTTAGAACGGTTTGCACAGATCTGTTTTCAAAAACGTGCCGTTTGAAACATTTTTGAAAGCTTGCTTTGTCTTTGTCCCCCAAAACACATTCCGATCTCTATATTACTTGCGGTATTGGTTTGTTTGATTGGCTCGGCGAGCGAAGTGAAAAACAACACGCGCATTTAGTGTCCGGACTTGTCCAAACAGTAGGTGTCAATGAGCTCTGCATGCAAATTTCCCACAAGTTGAAATTTTTCGACATCATTGAGGCAAACATCATGCGTTTGCGGCAATTGCGCCACCCAATTCACGTTAATGCCCCACGCGAGTTTGCATCTATTCGCATCTTTGCGTCTATTCGCATCTTTGCATCTATTCACATCTTTGCGTCTATTCGCATCTTTGCGTTGATTTTGTATGTAATTTACTCGCTCAATTAGTTCAATTCGCTCAATTCGCTCTTGGTGTGAACACAGCATTATGCTACAAAACAGTCACAGAAAAAAAATATTATTTTGTCTATCATTTTTATAAAATATCATCTAGTAGAACATCCAATTGTTTTTTCATAGAATATTTAATTTTACTTTATTTAAATTACAACATGGAATGCACTCAGGACGCGTCATGATTATGAGATAATCCGCAGAAAAAGCAATAAAATACATAAATCATTCATTCCTGTGTCAATTTTTTTCCAAGGTAGAGAACACAATTATCTTTATTATGATATAATAAATTTTTTATAATAATTTTTCATTCAAATGTTTACTGCCATGATGTTTCAGCATTTTTGTGAGAATGACCCTAATGGAAAAATAATTTTTAACTTTCAGAGAGTTGAATGTGCCTGCTTAGATTAGGGAATAAAAACGTATGTGAAGTATTTCATTTTTTCAGTTTGTTATTTACCTAATAAATAACAATAACATTTCAGTTGTTGACGGATTCCTTAAATATTTGTGTTTTCTTCGTGTAGCACTCTTTATATACACACATACAGTATATGATTCCAGTACAGCATCTATTCTAGTGTATCACTAATCTGTCTATGATGAAATCTGTTTTATGGAAGCCGATACCGTACTCAACCGAAACCTTCTCCATCACCAGGTGCAACATTCAAGGTAGCGTGATCTGCAACAACGCTGTGATTGGACGCGGAGCCGACATCAAGTACTGTCTGGTGGGGAGCGGTCAGCATGTGGAGCCAGAGGGTGAGAACACCTCGGCCCGGTGCACTGTGTGTTACACAACACGCACAGAAAACACACACTCTCTAAACTTCTGTAGTTCCGCTGTATGCGTATTAAATCCGCCTTTTGTGTTGGTGTTTATGTTCGCAGCCTCACGGCCATGTCTGCCTTTTCGTTTGTGTGATCTTGTGTGTGTATGTGCGTTTTAATCTGTTTTAATAGCGTATTAAAACCTAAGCTTGTGTGTACAATTGAGCTTTATTTTTTAATATGCTTAATCCTCGCAGTCTCAGATCGCTGCTAGGTTTGTGTGCGTCTGTTTGTGCGTGTGTGTGGCTTCAGGCTCTTGTATTCCGGGTGGTCCGCGCCTGGTCTCTAACCTCTCCATCAATGACAGTGCCTTAAGGCGGCCCTAAGATGTCCAGAGGCTGCCCAGTCTAATTGACTGAACAACAGGGTGTTGCTGCCGCGACCGAACACCCCCTCCGACATCTCCACCCCCCACCTCTCCATCATCACTCGTGAGCTGGACTCGATTAGTTGGCCATAACCTCTAAAAATGCTCGGGCTTATTGAAGTGCTCCCAGAAATCCCAAATTACAAGCTAGACCCCCTGTACTTCCCCCGGCGCACACACGCATACACACCCACCCTCAGGCTTCACTGCTTAAGGCGCAGCGAGAAACCACGAATCAAAGTTATCCCAGAAAAACCCAGAACAGAGGTTCATGTAGCCTATTATTTAAAAAGCATTGCTTATAATAACTGCAATAAATTTCTTGCAGTAGCCGAAGGGATGACACTGATGATAAAACGCTGACTAAAATGAGAGAAATCTGTTTGTTAATCTACAGTGTTGGTTTGTTTTTGACGTTCCCCTGGTGAAAGAAAGAGGATGCCAAGCTAGAAAATTGCTGAAAATGTTAAGGGAAAATATCGCTGACAAATGTTACGTCTACCTAAAACCAATGCAGATAAACTGAAGGCATCAGATGTTTAAATTACATTAAGGTGATTAGAAGATAAAATTGATGTGAGAGACTTAGTTTAAGGCAGTGTTATCTTTTTCGTTGATTCATAGATTGTAATTTCAGTATTCTCTCTTTAGTTATATTTTAAAGCTGCAATAAGTTTTGTTTCGGTTCAAAATCAGAATCAGTTATTGAGCAAGTACATAAAAGTCAGTGTTCAAAAAATCAGTAGCAATGTTTCCATCGCCCTGTTTTATGTGCATTTTAAAGTTTCGCATCAGAAACGAGTGGTTGAAACGCCAAATTTAGGGAAAAAAACTTGGCTTAAGGTGCTTTTTTTCTTTTTTACGAAAAAGTGAAAATGAAACCCACATGTCGAAACGGCACCTATTTCTCATTATTTATTTTCTGATAACTGTCGTGATAACTTGCTGAATAATGCAATACGATAATGCTTGGTGTTTAAAATTCATTTTAAAGATATTACATTTATGCATTTGGCAGACGCTTTTATCCAAAGCGACTTACATTGCTTTACCCTATACATTTATACTTAGGTATTTGCAATCCCCTGGGATCGAACCCAAAACCTTGCGTTGTTAACGCAATGCTCTTACCACTGAGCTACAGGAAAGTATTAATCTATATTTAAATCATATATTAAAATATATGATTTAAATATATAAAATTGAAAATGTACATGTTTCACAATCTTTCTGGGACAAGACGGCAAGCCTCGCCAGTCTCTGCAGTCGACCTTAACCTTGGACTAGACATAACTTTTGAAGTATTAAATTCATTATTATTTAAAATTTTATATTGCTGCAGTCCTTCTGAAACCTTGAATCTCCATATTTCGTGTTTTCGGGTCCTAAATCATTATTATGACTCACCCTTTATGTTTGTCACTGGGTTTTGCAAATATATAACAAATATCAAAAGGACTAAAAAGTGTTGTCAACTTTGTAAACGCAGCATTCAATCATTTAAAAAGTACGTTTCCTGGAAAACGGCGAATTTGGACGTGCAAGATTTGGGAAGAAAAGCAACAATATTTACATTTGTGAGAGAAAGTATCCTGCAGTTTTATGATACAAACAGAGATGGCGATAGAGAGGGAAAAGGTTTATATTATGCAAAATGCGTTTTTCCCAATGCTCACTCCACATGCCATCAAATTGCTTATTATCTACAACATACAAAAAATGATTTCATGTTAAATTTGTTTATCTGTGCGTGCCGAGATCAAATTTATGTATTGACTTGTTGTTTACATTACGTCACCCTCACTTTAGACTTTTTAACACTGGTCACCATTTTAACTGGCTGTTGAGTGATTAGACAACCCGAAGTAGACTTTATAGCTGTTCCACCATGGTGGTCTTGTAGAGTCAACTTCACACACACTCACTCTCTTTCTCTTCTGTCTCAGTCTTTCTCTCATTTACTTGCACTCTTGTCTATTCCCGGGCTTTTTACCACTACTGGCTGCTCGCGTACGTTGGCCACAAAGGAGTGATAGACATCTCATAAACTCTAGCTAAACACTTTCTCTATAAGGTCCTGTGTTCCCAGCATCCTTGTCCTTAGAGGAACTGGCCTGTTGGGTTATGACTGCTAAAAGCATCACAGGCCCTGGAGATTGGCTCGTACTTCAAGACCACCCGGCCTGTCGCTCAGCGCCGTGTTGTAAGGTGCAATAGATTTGCAGGTGCTGTGGAGGTTGTTGGCATGTACCTTTCCTCAGACTGTTTAGACACCCTTGTTCCTCTTTCTCTTTTGGTGTCTCACTCTCTGGCATAGCACGCCCTATTTGTCTTTCCCCAAACTCTGAACACAAAAACAAGCTTTTGTGCAGATTCCTTCACAGTAAAATATGTCTTAATAGGGATCATTAATCTTGCTCTTAAACATTTAGTTTGGAATAGCAGCATTTTCTGCAAGGAGATATCATTCTTCCTAAACGAGTGTGTATATGCCTGACACGTTTGTAAACTGTTTGCTTGTCAGTATGTGATGGAACGGCCCGCAAAGGTATACACTCCAGATAAACCGAAAAAAAGTGTGTTTAGACTTGTTTTCCTAGCTGTGATTCCAACAATTGCATCGATACTGAAGTTACTTTGAATCTTAACAGAGCATGCGATTCATCTCCGTGGAGGCCGACAGATGCCTCACAACTCGTTCTGAGAGTGGTCTTCTCTTTTCTCTGCAGCTGAAAGAACCAATGATGTCATTGTTGGATCAGACCAGCTCATGGAGATCTAGAACCCTGGTGGAGATGGATCGCAGGACCGATGAAGTGCTGACCGACCTCCTTTTGTGTGCAGATCCATTTTTTATATTCAAATAAAAGTGGATTTATTTATCAAAATGACGCCTTCTCTTTTTAAGTGCATTCAGTCTGATCATTTTTTTGTCCTCTTTATGAAAAATGGTTAAGCAAGAGCGGTCTGTATATAAAGAATGGGATTTAAATGTTAGACCTCATTGAACCTCAGTTACTGACAGCAGACCGAGCTGTTCCTTCATGACCTGTTTTTGCTTAGGGCTGCTGGACAGAAAGGAATAATTCAGCTTTTTCAAAGTTGGATGACTTGAGTTGGATGACTTGACAGTATGTCTAGGGCCGCTTAACGATTAATAGCAACTAATATGTTTTGTTGACGAAATATATGTTGGTGTACTGTGTTTAAATTATTTACATGTGACGTCAGTTTTTGAGATGTGTACATAATCGGGAAGCTGAATAAATAAGATTTCATGTTGAGTTGTTCGAGTTGGACAATATCTGGCTGAGATACAACTGTTTAAAACTCAGGAATCTGAGAGTCAAAAAAAAATCTTAATATTGAGAAAATTGCCTTTGAAGTTGTTAATCAAGGGCACAAGTTTTTATATGTTTAAGGTTGGAAATTTACAAAATATCTTCATGGAACATGATCTTTACTTAATATCCTTATGATTTTTGGCCTAAAAAATATTTTATGGATCATTTTTGTAGTATGGATAAAATAGTATGGATCATTTTGACCCATACTATTTATTTTTAATGTCTGTTTGTAAAAATGGTTTTGTGATCCAGGGTCACATATATAAAACACTTACATGCAAGCATATATTTAGGAAACTTTTACATGTTTATTATATATATTGTACTTATAAATATTAAATATATTAATATTTTTTTCTTAAAATGATACATGGGAGTGTATTTATTACATTTATTTAAATGTATTATTTACTTAATAATCATACACAGTACAACAACATATGTTACGTAAACAAAAACTTTTATTGCATACTGAGATTTCGGACATTCAGGATTTTTGCTACGTACTCCTTAAAAAAACAACTCTAGGATTTACTTTTTTGTGTTAATTTCCGGAAGTTTTGCACACAGTTTTTTTGTGAATGTAACTTTTTTTTAACTGTGAAATTTTTATTTTTGGAAATTAAAAACAAATTAAGTAAAAATTATTTTAAAAAATGAAGTATAAATTATTTTAAAAAAATTATTTAAAAAAAAATGATGTAGAAGTTATTTTAAAAAAAATTTAGTAAAATTATTTTAAAAAAAAATAAGCAAAAATTATTTAAAAAAAATCTAGTAAAAATTATTTTTATAAAAATGATGATATAACTTTTGAAGTACTTATTATTTTACTTTGTCAAGTTTTTGCCCACAGTGTTATAGTACAATTTGTAAGAAAGTAATATTAACTAGGTGTTTTTTACAGTGTAGTATGGAAGTGGTGGGACACCATGAGTCTGATGCAAAAATATTTAGATAACATCGTAGGTAAACTCAAAAACATTCAAGGGCCAGTTCACTTGGAAATGAAAATTCTCAAAAAGTCATTTCATGTCAAACCTGTATGACTTTTTTTCCTATGCGTAACACAAAAGAAGATATTTCGAAGAACATTGGTAACCAAACAACACTGACCACCATTGAGTTCCATTGTATGGCCACATTCTTCTGTGTTCCACAGAAGAAAGAGTCATATAAAGGTTTTCAACAAAACTAGGGATCACTAAGTAATGGGTTGTTTATTATTTGGTGAACAAAACTGTGAAACTGAATTACGATAAAAGAGTACGAACATCTTACAAATAGACTGTTTTGACTAAAACCACTTCTCATCTTAATTTCTTTGTTTCAAATTTTTCTTTTGTAATCAAATATTGATATAGTTATACAATTATTAATTCATGATAGTATACAAATAATAGTTATTAAAATACAATTCTATTCTTACTAACGAAACCCCAAATAAAACACGAAGCTAGGTTATTGTTTGAAGTAGCTTACGGTATGTTTTGGTACCGAGGTATTTAAATGTAATAAATAAATTACAAAATATGTTGTATGTACAGTTCTGTTCAAATTGTATAAGGCCTGTTAGATGTTTCAGGAAAATAAAAAGATGTTTACAAAATATCTGTTTAGCATCCTTTGCTTTAATGTACAACAGGCAATACACACTGAAAAACGTTTCTTTAAAAAAAAACGGATGCAGCTTCTGATGTTCTTAAGCACTGAATGTTTGTGTACATATCAACAAACGATTTTATAACCATGATACTATCAGTTAAATATGATACTGCCCTACTTACTCCCGTTTATAAAGCAATGATCATAATGTATGAAGTGCTGTTTGGAAGTCATTTGATCAGAGCTCTTTGGCTACGGTGGGACCTAAAAGAGCGATTTGACAAATATTGGGTCACAGTAGTGTGACTGATGTTCAGCGCAGTGTAACCGAGTTGTTTGCATGTTGTTTGGATGCGTGTGTTCCTCTGTGAGGTGTGGTTGCACTGTTTGTCCAGTGGATATCCCATCAGCCATCTGCGTGACCACCAGCACTGAGGCTTCATGCTCTGGTGCTGAAAGGAACAGATAACCACAATGGGGATAAGTTTATTTGTACACAAAAAGCCTGAAAGAAACCCAGACCACCCAGTCAGATAGCGACTACTAACAGTCTCTCTTTCTTCCCCTAGTGCTCTCAGACCTTCACAAAATGCCTAGAATGAGAACTTCCTAAAGATTTTTCTCTGTCTCCTCTCTTTGCCGTCAACGATTTATAGCATTCCAGCGCTCTCGTCTCTTAAATTACAGGCCTCGAGTTCCCCGGTGATGAGGGATTCAGAGCCTCAGGAAGATGCTCTGACTCTTAGCGTGATTTATAGCTCCTGCAACGTATTGTTTTTAAGGCAAATCCAACTCATTTAGTGTCACCTAGGAAATGATTGCACGTCTTCAAGTCCTCCCCGGTTTTGTTATCCGGGCGTGTTGAAATAATTTACAGTGATATCTTTCTTCCTTCTGCTCTCTCCAAATCCATAAAACAATAAGTGTATGAGATTGTCGCCGTTTCGTGTGTCCTCCCTTTTCTCCGTTTACTCCTCATTCTGGTTCAGGACTTTAAAGTGATAGTCGGCCCAAATACGAATAATGTGATCACTCTTGTCGTTACAAACCTGTATGACTTTCTTTCTTCTACAGAACACAAAAGAAGATATTTTGAAGAATGTTGTTAACCGGCATCCATTGACTTGCATTCGTTTTGTGTCCATAGGAGAGAAGGGAATGGGTGCCAGTGCTGCCTGGTTACCAACTTTCTACAAAATATCTTCTTTTGCGTTCTGTGGAGGAAACAAAGTCAAATAGGTATAAAATAACAAGAGGGTGAGTAGATGATGACCGAATTATCTATTCTTGGGTAAACTATCACTTTAAGCCTCTGGAGATCCATGGTAGTGCAACGTTTTTCTTCCTTCCCCAAATTATTTCTCCCCCAGAGAGATGTAATGTTTGTATGACTGTTCCGATACATCACAGAAGCGAAAGATAAGTAGAAATAAAATAATTTGAGCCCCCGAGACCCCCTGGCGGATTTCTTTGAATGCCTGCTAACACGAACCATGTGTGTTCCATTTCGTCAGTGTGATAACTAATCAGATGTCGTGCCCTTCGCCCTCTTGCAGCAGGGTCTGCACTCGGACCACCAGACCTGGCTCAGGAGATGTGGCGGCAGTTGTTTTTCAAAGGTTTGTATATTTAGACAAAGCCTCCCAGAGCTGGAGTCCCCATGGCTCTGTCGGTCCCGAGCTCGGCGGAGCTGTGTTCAGTGTCATTCGCCGCCCCTTAGGGCCAAATGTGACAGATGCTTGTGTTTTCCTGGGCTTGGGATCAGATGTCAACTGACAGATCGTATATCAGGCCCACCTTGCTGACGCTGTGGCGCTTCCAACTCTGGTTTTCAGTCGGAGTCAAGAGTCAGATATTCGATCGGCATTCATACTTATTAAACAAATATCATGCAAGTATTTTACACATATTGACCTACTTCAAAACTCAGTTTTGTTTTGGAGTACCTCGGACGCCGACTCTTATACGTCTCTGATAGTTTACGATCTTAATAAAGGCGCTAATGTGAACAAGCTTGTGGGTAAATGGGCAGGAGGGGCAGTTACAGTAAGTACCGTTATTGTGCCGGTACTTCTGGATTCCCCATAAATCATGGAGACGCTGATATAAATACACGATTCTGCCACCGGTCTTAAACAGGGACATCGTAGCTGGTCTCCCGAGCCTGAAAGAGGCAGTGACCGGGTTGACCAAATGACAGGCATGGTCAACGCCTTTGCTTTCAGGGACTGTATGCATACGCGGGGTGGAGTTTGGGGTGGGCGGTGCACGTAGTTGCCGGGGAGGGGCGGAGAGATGCTAGGCGGAAGCACGGTGGAGGGTGATGAGAGGCTTGTTGGCCACCCAAGTGGCAGAAAACCTGCGTGTTTTCTGCTGACCCCAACACACTAACAGAACACTTCCTCAATTTGTCTTCTGTGTTCTTGAGGCACAAACGAAATTTCCTCCTTTTAAGACGCCGCATCCCCCACAAGGCTTCTGCAAACCCTCACGCCCACCTTCAGTGCACACACACTTAACAATTAGTACTTTCTTACTGGTGAACAAAGACAGTATGGACGCTGTGTGGCCTGTAAAGGCCAATAACCTCGATGACATGTGAGGGACCGCTCGCTCTTTGAAATGAACATGCTGGCTGTTTTAGGACGCACCCCGGGACTCTCGCTAAATACCATCGAAGCTTGTTTATCGCACACATCCGTGGCAGTGTTACACCCCTTGGTTTCGGATGTCTCTGAGAGAAAGCGAGTAATAAATACGTTTATCAGATTCTCGGATTTTGCAAGTTATTAGATTTGTGGAATACATTCGAAGTCAAGTCATTTCATATATATATATATATACCTACACATTTATGAAGGAATGAAATGAGGGGAGAGAGAGATAAGCAAACAAAAAGGTCCGATTTCATTTTACCACCTGCTAGTGCTGTCCCAACAATACCTCTGTTAAAGGGCGACAAACAATGACGGGTGAAAAAGTTTTTTAAGCGAGCTATTCATTACGATAACAAAGGGCAAAGAAATACATTATCATAATTAATCTTATCTGTGGCTGTGGGTGGCGGGACTTTTCCTTTTGTGACTGACGGACCCGCACAATGCTAACATGTACACATCAGTGTGTCACAATGCACTTTGGGGGCTAAGAATATTTTAAGCTTTGTAAACATTCGCCAAACAAGACCTGAATGTTCGCTGGAGGCTAGTGTCTCCCCATGCCTTTATCCACATCAAAACACTCGGCCACTGCCAATTTGAATACAAATTTGGACTTCCTTTCTTAAGGATTTTTCCAGAACACAATGGTGCAAGTTTCTCTTATTTGGAGCTGTTTGAAAAAAAATAATCGTGACTAGTGCTATTTTTGACTCGGTTATAGAAGAAAATGTGTTGCATTTAGTATAGGATTGTACATTGGGAATTTTGATGATCTGTGATGTTTGAAGATATTGGTCGACTAGCAAAATGTGTTTTACAAAAAAAATTATCCCTGAATATTTAGGTACGTGATTGAGGCAAAGAAGATTCATGTGAAGTTGTATTTCTATGAATCGTGTATGTGTGTCCATGATCCATCTTTTGACAAACACTCCCCGTGAGAACCGTGATTTCCTGCCAAAATAGTTGTAACAGTAATAATCATCCGTAAACAATAAATGTGATTTGTGTATGAAGCTTTCCAAATTAATTTGTCATTTTATTTATTCGTTTAACATAATTGTGATAGAGCTCACTGAATTCCCATTCAAAACTAAGTATACTTCAAGTTTATTTTACATACTTAAGTGAAGTCCATTTATGTTTAAGTATAGACCACTTCACAAGATGTAAATACTGGTCCAGAGTCACTTCCGGTTTCATTTTTATTAAATTTATTAAAAAATGTTACATACATAATTAAATCTAATGTTTTGATTCGGTTATTAATCTTCTGTTATGTTCTGATCAAATCTTTGTGTGAAACATGAAGTTCTGCGGACCAACATTGTTTATGTAATTCGAAGTGGTCTACACATCATGAAATAAGTAGTGTACTCGCAGTAAACTTTTAAGTGTACTTTTTCAGTAGTACTTGGGACTAAATTGGCCAACTTTTTAGTTTACAAAAGTATACTTTTAAGTACGTAAGTGTAACATTAATAAACCTTGTGTGTACGACTAGATTACAACTATGTTCTTCATTTGCACTCCAGCTACACTACAGTTGAACTTATAGGTACTGATAGTTTACTAGTTTATGGAAGTACACTCTGAAGTATACTTGCACTAAACTACTTTGTTAGTGGTTTTTATACATAGTAGTTAAGCAGACCTGTAAGTTTTATTTAGGTGAACTAAACATCATACTTATGGTATTTTTTTCTAAAGTTTATTTTTATATGTACTTCTATGTTCCTATTTCGGTATTAATTTTATACTTAAACAACTGTATTTTAAGTATATCTTAAATATAGATTGAGTAAAGGCCAAATAGAGTTTCTGTCTGTATAAGTATACTTAAGTATAACTTAACTTCGGACAAGTATATAAAAACAAGTATACTAATTGCACACTTGATTAAACTTTTTTTTGTAAGGGTTGTTGTTGAACAATATTATCTTGGTGGGAATGTTTTAAGCAGATCCAAGAATAAAATCTCATTAAATAGTATAATCCTTTGAGATTTAAAAAGTCTATTGACAACTTTTAAGCGATCAAAACTATTCAGACTGTCTAAGTTTGCTTAAAAAAAAATTTTTTGTCAATTGTCCACAAAGTGCTGGAGAACATTGTAGGTTAACCTATAGTATTGCAAGGCAAACTTATTAATGTGTTAGAATACTAGTCACACCACAATCCCCTAAATCGTTACTCCGCTGGTCCCTTGGTACATATTGCCAAGTCCCTCAAAGAAAACAAAGATGCTATGATGTATGTCTAAACGCATGGTATTTCCATACTAACTTGACAAAGAACGATTCTGTATGTTTTTGTTTACGTGTGAACCCAACTGCGAACCTGCTTATGCATACATCAACTTCGACCAGAACCCACCGGCAGGCTGGTAGTTTCAAAGCAATCTGTTCACCCTGCCGATGCCTTCGTAAGATAAATAAATTCAGCCCTGAGGCTTTTGGGGAAAATAAACACGTCTTCGCCTGCAGAACCTCTCAGCTGTTGCGTGATATCTGTGCTCCTTACTTCTGGAGGTTACCTTTACACGAGCGGGGACGGGGCGCGGCGGTTTATGTTCGGGGCTTGTGTGATGGCAGATTTCTGGACAGCGCATGGTCATCTCCCTAGTTTATTTATCCAAAGCCTCTAGACCTCAGCCTAGACCTCCCTCAGTTTGTTAGGCTTAAAGGGGCCCCCTACCGCATGGAACAATTCCTCAGATTCCACATTAGCTCCCATTCCCAGCTGCCCTTACCCTCATCAAATTAAACAATTTCGAGAAATGAGCTCAGTACCGCCGCAGCATTCAGGCATGCGCACGGCACATTTCATTCACTTCAAACTGGGCATGTGCACATTGTTCGAAGTAATGAATGAACCAATAAAGTGAATAATCTTCATACTGTATGAAGTGCATCAGGTTTTTTTTCAGCATATCCGCGTTCAAGTTCAGTTCAATCAAAGTCTTTGTCATTATTATGTTGCGTTCGCATATATTTTGAGTAATGTTTCTGTTTTTTGATACGGACGTGTTGAATTCCCGTTGTTGATGCACAATGTGTCAATGGCCAGCAGCAAAGCGACCGTCCCTCACGTGACCCATTTATAATTGATTTAAACGTCATGTGGGCGCGATATTGGTAAATGTAAAAACAACACCATTGTTAACCGTTGGAGTATCCCAGGACTTGACATTTTGCTTACTTAAATGTTTTTATTTATCAAAGAATTACGCAATTCATAACTCCAGAGTAATTCACGAGGAGCTAAGAATATTGCCATTTATTTTGTTGTGTGGCATAAAGTTGGCAATATTATATTACTTATAATATGTGACCCTGGATCACAAAACCAGTCTTAAGTAGCAAAGGAACATTTGTAGTAACAGACAAAAATACATTGTGAGGGTCAAAATTATAGATTTTTCTTTTATGCCAAAAAATCATTATATTAAGTAAAGGTCATGTTCTGTGAAGATATTTAGAAAATGTCCTATGTTAAATATATAAAAACTTTATTTTTGTGAGTGGATGGTCTGCTTCAGTGCCTCTGATAAACAACTTCATAGTCAATTTTTTCATTTTTTTTGAACTCTCACATTCCGGAGTTTTAAAAGTTTGTATCTGAGCCAGATATTGTCCTATTCTATCAACATCAATAAAAATCTTATTTATTCAGCTTTCAGATTATGTAAAAATCTCTATTTCGCTGTCCAGTTTTGTTGTCCAGAGTCACATATAGTAAAAGTGAAGTTTATTTGCAGATGCTCGTTAATCTATGGCAACTGTGTTGAGACCATAAAGTGAATTTGGGTTTAGTGTGATTTTACGATAGATAAAAACAAACATGGGTCCTACAGCCAAACAACGGTTCATCTTATAAGAGAAGTAACAACAAAGCTCTTGAAAAAAATGAAGCTTTTTTCTTTCGACATTTGGTTGGTCATTAATGTTATTAAATGTATTGTTATTAGTTTGTTTCATTAGTCCCTTTCCCAAAAAGGTTTTTTAAGGTAGACTATCCTACTGTATAAGGCTACATCTGATTAACTTGTATTGTCGATCTCTGTTTCAGGCTGTCAGTGTTAAAGAAATCTGTGTGTGTGTAGATGGCAAGTGTGATAGCGTGTTAAAATACGAGCTGAGGCTATTGGAAATGTGCAGAGCAGAGCAGCAGTGCGGTGAGTGAGCGAGCGAGCGAGTTCCTCTCGCACTTCCCCCTCCTGGCGCTGCCTGCCCGCCTGGGTGGTCTCCCTCTCTCTCCACTTTGGCGAGCTGTTGCTTAGCAGCTAATAATAGGAGATGTTTGCAAAGTAATTTGCCTCTTCCTCGGCCAATGAGAACCAGAGCACTTTTCCATCAAACCACCCTTTTCAGGATTCGCGGAGGGGCTACCTCTCCAAATGTTACTGCAACAGGATCAGAGGTAGACTGAGGGAATCTGCTCGCCACTTATCGCAGCTTTAAAACCAGTTACGAGCACCAGTTGTACGAATGAAGACCGAAGGATCTATACGGATTCGGGCGCATAATGTTGGGATGGGATTGGAAGACTTTGGCTCAAGGAAAGACTAGAGAATATCCTTCCAACTTTATCCCGACGGATGCGCGCGTCCTGTTTCTTGGATTATTATTGTTATTATCGCCTAACGCACCGCGTTCGTCTTTAACTTTCTTCGGTGCTTCTTCGTTTTCTCGTTTGGACTATGGCCACGGATCCCAGAGACCCGGGGGCCGGTGTTGTTTTTGGAGATTTACCCCCGAGCTACACGCGCTCTCCGCCGCCTGTGAACTCAGATCTCCTCCGGAGACCCAGTTACTGCCACGCCGCTTTTGCGTTAAAACAGATTTCTAAGGTGACTAACGTGTTTTCGAGTGGGATTCACACACACGCCACGTTTTTTTTGTTGTTCATGTGTGTGATTTGCAATTTCAGGGAACTGTATACTACACTGTTTTGCCAAATTTTTGTGTGTTTGCCGATAATCTCGACTATCGTGAGGACACAGTGTAGATTTAATTTGAATGAGGAAAGTGGGACTGAAACGATTACGCACATTTACGCAGCTTCTTCATCTCAAAGTTATTTCTGTTACCTAGTTTGATACAACGTAGTTATACGAAGAGAATAAAACACACTAGTAGCAAAGCGTAGGTTCGGACAGGGACTTTCATGAATGAGAGCGCAGGATCCATTCATTTGAAGAGGACATACGCGCGTTTTGAGTCTTTATGGTGTCTCACTGCCTCGGTGTTCAGTCTGGTCTAGATACAAATGTAGCGTGTTTGTTTGACAACGCGCGCGTCCTGCTGAGGAATTCACTGATTAAGTTTGATCTGACAAAGCATCAGTGAAGCGCATGAACGCTTGGCTATGTGTCAAAACTCTCATGAGTGAAACCAAAACATGTCCAGTTACACTGGGGCGAGAAACACTACAGTTATAAAAAACCATTCTAGCTAGCTTAATCTACATTTTCAATCAAATTGCACATGAAAAGTGTTTTTTTATCTTTAGTTTGCAATTTTATTAAAAGCATTAGAAAGTTTACAGAGCAATTACCAGACTAAGTGGCATTACTGGTAGACTTGTTGTGTTTAGAAACAATAACGAAACGTTTACAAAAGTACTTCTTTTTGAGTAAATGTGTTTGATTGAAGTAAAAACTGGATCTCTAAAAAGAGACTAACAGCAGATCAAGTTTGAGGCCCGTGTGTTTTAACATTAAATAAAAAAGCTCATGAAAAACTTGTGCAGCTGTGATGTTTTTAAGAAAGATTGTTAAACTTCGCTTGAATTTACCATCAGTTTTTATGCGTAATGCTGCTTACAGGCCTGCCGAGAAACTCCAGGCCTGTGAGATGTTTAGAAAAGTCCCTTTAATTGTTAATGAAGGTTTATGAACGTTTTATCATCTTTGCATACTTGTATGGGTGGGTTTATAGTGTTAACCCCTGGTTAGAGTGGATTAGTAAAGAAAGCCTTAACCGGTCACACTGGTATTCAAACTACGTCTGGGAGTCATTCGCAGAATTGATGTTTATAGCGAACATAAGAGTAAAAACTGATAAAGAAAATAATGCCTTGCTGTGCATCTTTTACCTTCTCTGTTATACAGTGTGCCCGACCGTTTGTCATTCGAAGAGAAATAAAATAGGCTGGTTTGTAAATATTGATTCCTGCGTTGTCAAAACAGCTCGGTGTCCTGGCAGGGCACCGCGTGTTACAAGTGATCTGAAATAGCACCGCTGTACATGTGAATAAGTGTTTCTCTCTTGTGTCTCAGGGGAAAGCTGTGGGACAGAAAGCACCACTGTGGATTCGGGCGAAGTTCCAGGCTTTTCTCTTTTCTCTGGGCTGTCACATCCAGCGACACTGCGGAAAAGTCCTTTTCATTGGACTTCTTGTATTCGGAGCCTTGTCTGTTGGTTTACGAGTGGCTGCCATCGAAACGGACATCGAGAAACTATGGGTGGAAGGTGAGTCTGAGCTTTCGTATTTTGGTGCTGCGTGAGTGGGTTTTGGGACTGCTTTTTGGTGATGTCACTGTCTATATGATCTCTCCAGACAGGGGAAGCATATTGTATTGTTAGTTCGGCTCGATTTTGTCTCGCCTCGAAACGAGTTGACCGTCTTTGCTCAACTTCTCTGATTGAAGAGTGTGATTGTGGTGCAGTTGTTGGGTGATGTTTGACCCAGACCTTGTGTGGGCTTCTGATATGAAGTCTCAGGATCTTTTAGCGGACATAGACCGTGGCCTCTGGAATTCCATATCTCCTGTCACGCACACGTAGCATTCTTGTTCCTAGCTCATGCAAGCCTTCTCTTGTTCTCTCCCCATCAGCCTATATTGTTTGGTGCGCTTGATGTTTTCCCCCCTTTTCCCGTTTGACGTCCTTTCTGCGCACTTCACTTATCTGTGCATTTTCAGGCAGCTTTATTTGGTTTTCACACCGCCAAATTCCTCCTAAGCCCCCTAGGCTTTCGCCACACTGCTGATCCCATGCACAGATGGGCTGTGTGTGAATCGTTAGCCATCTTTGAGAGCGCTGACCCTCCCCCCTCCTGCTCGCTGTGTGGTCCTTCACTATTCTTGGATTCCATTCAACAATAAAGGCACCCCCCTTTACCAAAAAACGTGAATGCAGCTGAAGTTTACCCACCTGTTTCACACTCGCGCACACAACACACACGCCCATGTGCACAGTCAGTATTTCTGTCGTTTGACTTTTGGAATTAAAACATGTTGTACGTGTACGTGCATTTAACTTTAGTTTGGATTAGAAAAGAAAGCTGAAGGATTTTTTAACTGTAGAGCATCGCATTTAACGCACTACATGCTTGCTCATTCAAGGAAATTCCTTTTGAAAAGTTTAAAAGCCGTCAAATTTTGGTATTATAATTATTTGTGAAATACGCAGCAGTGTAGTAGTGCATTGATATATGAACTTATGCTCTCCAAAGAGACCGTTGGATGCACTTTAAAGCGAAGGGAGTTGATGTTGTCAGCGAAATTCGTGGTTTAACGTAAAACAGGCATAAAGTATGGGGCTCCTGGAGTGAAGTGAGCCCGGGTGTTGAAACGGAACGCTGTTCCTTTAAGAGGCAGTCCCTATGTTTCTAAAGTTTCTGCCTGCGTTGTTTCCCCCAATAGCCCATTGACAAAGCTGCTCTGGGCTGAATGGGGAGTAAGTGGTATGGTAACAAGGAGAGGTTAGTTCTCACACACAGACCCACACATACTCGCTTCTGCACGCATGCACACATAAGAAGTCACAGGGAGAAACAAAAGAGTTTTATAATGGGTCTGGTGATTAAGAATAGCATTCGTTACCTAGTGCAGTTGGTGACAATTAAATACTCAGTTGCATGTGTCCTAGCCCAAAAAAAGTGATATTAAATAAGTGTTTTACTTGTCAAGTTACTGCACTCTTGATAGGAATAACATAACATGATTTATAATGCAGTTGCATCTAAAAGTTGCATGTCCCACATCCGAACTGCTCGCAAATATTCAAATATGCTGTGTGTGGGAGCAATAAAGATTTGCTTGGCCCGTGGAACTCACACTTGGCCAGCTGTGCATTTCGGAGCATATGCCGCCTCATTACTTACCCCCGAGGTGGTAACTGTCCCTCCCTCACCCCTGCTCTTCACCCCCACCCAAATGTCACCCGGGCCACCAAGTGTCCATGTCCTCAGGGACCACCCAGCCATCCATAATTGCTTCCGCCTTCCATCAAACGATGTGCGAAAAGTAACAACCCAGCATAGGTCTGAAGATGACTTACACCAACAGACCCGCAGAATAGACGCCCTTTAGAGAATACACTGTATTTTGTCTATTGGGTCACAAAACACCTCCTTGTGTGTTATTCTTACCCCTCTTTAATGCAGAAAATGCATGTATTTGAGGTTTTGTATGGTTTGCGGATGAAGTTATTTATGGGAAAGTGTGATTTAGCCTTCATCGCAGGGCAGGCTGAAGAAACAGAATTTGTTTGGAAAAATTAGGAGATGGTTAGAAAGATTGAGAAAGAGTTTTAATCTTTTCATCTGGTTTCTCACACTGAACCGAAGCGCTACATCTTGTTGTAATTGTGAGTCGTTTGCTATTGGATTGAGTGATTTTTTCCGCATTTAGAGTGAAGGGTGAGGAAAGCTTTGTCCATGACATGTTACCCATCAGCTTTGGGCAAAAGAGCATACTTTGATATGCGATTACATGCTTGAGTACTTCTGGCCTCCCAAAAGGATTGCTGGCATTTAACAGTCATTGCAAAAATGTGCGCCGGCCTAAACAAACGGACAACTTTTTCAAACAGACGGACATGTTTATGTGCTCATATACGCCCGTAGCTTAATTTTTCTCATCCGTTTTGACACAATTTTGGTGCGCCTGACAGACGTGTACACACATACAAGCTGTGCAAACATTACACAAGTGTGCGCAGGGATATCTGGGTAGGTAGGATATCAGGCCTGGTTGAATTTTATAAAACCACAGAGCAGCAGAAGAGACATATACTGAGCATATACACACCGTATGAGGGCAGAGGGCACAAGCGCATGCTGTACAGAGACACACGTAGAGCTTTCTGTGTGTTAGGAGCAGTTATCTAAATAAAATATGTTAGCTAAATGCAATAATTCATTAGAAAATACACAGTCTACCAGTTCTGGTGGCGGATTCGAGAGAAAAAAAGCTCTATGAGGCATTATTGGAGGTGAATAGCAAGCCGCAGTACCCCAGCTACGTAAATAAACTCAAACTGCCGAGACTGAGACCTCACCAGTAGAAAGTACAAACAAGGCCAGAGTCAACCTGGGTCAGTTGAAAATGTTTATTTCAACCCCCCCTCACACATACACACAGGCCGGCCTTCCAACCTCTATTACTCAAGAACAGCCACAAGAACTGAATGCATCCCTTCTCAGGGAGTCTACCCCAATTCAGAGCATAGCCAATTACAGCTTCTCTCTGCCAGCGTCTTCATTCTCTTGACCTAATCAGTTTGTTTGGCATCGTGGTTGTTTTTTAAACATTGGACACTGATGCCGTTTAAAAGGTTGTCAATGGAGCAATATCCAGGGAAAAATGAAATAGAGTCCCGTTGGCATCTGTGGTGAGAGTAAATCACGGCCTCTCTCCGTAGCACACCTTTGTGTTTATATTTTTAAGCTAATGTTACTAGAACAACGCCAGCAGAGGCAGGAGGAGTCCAGACCCCCGTGAAGCTGCCCCTCTCACTGCTCGATTCAGACAGTATTTCTTACATTCAGCCAATGAGGGTCATTTCTTTGATCCACTTCTTTGAAATAAGAAAAAGGTCACTTTTTGCAAAAAAAGTGTCCTTTTTATACTCCTCAACAGTTTGCTCTTTAAGATCGGGTATTTTTTTCACATTTTCTTGGTGCTTGGTGGAAAAGAAATGGTTTCTGGGCTCAATAAATTCATTTCCAGTTTGAATGAGACCAGCAACGTGGAAAATTTTTGCCTTTCACCGTGGGATGAATGTATGTTTCAACCACACATTAAGCTGCATTAGCAGCCAGTGAAGTGCCTAATGTGGGTATTTTTCACAGCAGCCAACACTAGGACTGATTAGCATAATTAGTACAGGGACGGCTATACATATGGAAATGGCCAGGACCTAAATGCCAGAACCAGTGGAAATTTATGTCAATGCTGAGACAAGTATGAGGTCTGAATAGCTGCTAGCTCAAGCAAGGTCTTGGTCATCTTGATTTGTTTTTAATATTTTTTCAAAAAGATGCACATTGTGAGCTATCGTTTAATCACACTAGCCGAAAGTTACCTCAGAGATGTACAGGATCACACACACTGATAATTCCCATCCTTATTGTTTCGTTCTCTGGGAAAACTCTAGATCCAATTTGCTTTTGTGGCGACTTGCTCGCTTCATTTTATTCTGTTTGTTGGGAAACAACTGAGAAAGACTGAAAATGAGTGCAACAAAGGCCCGCATTGAGTCTCGTGTTAGCGCTAACAGAGGCAGAGGTGGAGCAGCCTCCATCTGCCACTGTATTGGGGCGAGATGGGGTGGTTCTCCGAGTCATGGTCTGGCCATTGAGACTTTCTGTGATTGAGAGTTGCAGTGAAGCTGAAATGTTTAAAAAGATTTGCACTTGAGCCAAATCTATCCCCCTTGTCTACATAATGTGTCTGAAAAGAAGAGGAAGAAAAAATCAAACAAAGAGCTTGGAATGGACTAGATGGGGGCTTGGCGGACCCGAGGCAAAAGAGCCGGACCGGCTCGTTTTGTTCTTGCCGGTTTCATATACTAATGCGTGTGGGAGACAGAGGGAGAACAGAAAGAGCCAGTGAATGCATGTACGGGATAGAGTGTGTGCTTGGGCAAGCACTGGCACCCGGCTGCGTATCTGTGTGCTTGGGTTTACTTGGGTGGCGAAAACAGGTAAAAATGTCTCTTTCAGCACTCTTCCATGTGGGACTTCCTCCAGAACAGCATGAGTCCTTTCAGAAGCCTCTTAATCCTTCTAATCTGGCCCACAACACTTTGAAGGTGGCCTGTTCTAATGGAGAAAGCACTGGATTCCGAATTTGTTGCTCGGTGCAACTGCACCATGTGAGGATAGGCAAAACATTATTACTTGCCTTCCAGATTTTTTTTGAAGCATTTAATTAATGTATTTAATAGTGTTAAAATTGGTGTTATTTGAAAAGGCCACTTGTGAATTTGGTGAGCAATAGATTGGTAAACGTAGACATGAGGGTCCACTGCCGAGGCAACATAGGGGGGCTTCTTCTCCATGGTTAATTACATGTCACTTTCCATACTGCTCCCTGGGAGGGAACCTTCTTACACCAGCTCTCTTTGCTGGTCTGCTCATGGGTGGGAGCTGAAACACTTCTAAAGGCTTCGCCCTATTGTGAACAACCCAGCAAAGGCAGAAGCATCAGTTTGTCTGGAGATTAACTTTAGCTCATAGCATTTTATGTGCAAGTGAGAATTTACAAGGTCCATTGCATAGCTGTGTAATATGCGAGACATTGATGCTGGTTTCCTGCTATGTTAGGGAATGTTGGTCAGACCCTCCTCATGGATAATTGGCCTGTGATGGTTATGTCACCCCTCGGGCTGTGAAAAATGAAGCACAACCAAGGAAGGAGGGTGATGGGAATCTCTGTTTACATACAAGTACCATGTGCAGGTGCAGGTTTTAGCATCTTTATTTATTATATTCTTTACGTGAACGCAGACCTATCCAGACCCTTTCCCGGCACCGTCAAATCCTCAGGCTTCAAATAAATGAACAGACCTAGCTGTTTAAATCTCAAATTTACACCCCAGAACATTCTCGCATCTCCCGGTTCCTTTTTTCCCTCCCGCCTTGTGTGTTTCTGGCTGTGAAAGTATTTGCGTGCCTGTCTCTTTAAGCGTACAGCAGCAGCGAGCCGAGAGAACAGAGCAAAGCTCCCATCTGGAGGGTGGCTGAGTGGAGCGGTGACTGAGCGGCGGGGCCCACTCGGGCCTCAAGCTGGGTGGTCCAGATGGGAGGAACCAGACACAAATAGCTATAATTTACTTCAGGAGCCTCTGTAATTACAGGCCCAAGGATTGGAGCTCAATTCCTGCAGATGCCTGAATGCATTAAATATGAACACTGTCTGTAGATCGACAAAAAAGCGTGTTTGCGTTTCGCAAATGGAAACGGCCTTCAGATATTGCCGAAGCAATGTGTTTATGTAACCTAGATGTCAGATAGCTGCGTGAATGAAACCAGGAGGGTGAGTGTTTACATGGGTCGGGCTGTACGCGTCAGTGCGGTTTACAGTCGCTGTTTGAGAAACTAGGCAGAATTAATGATGTTCCTGTGCATTTACAGTGCAAATCTTTGTTTCTTCTGCTCAGAGACCATTTTCTTTTATTTAACAAAACCTTTCATGTATGTAAAAATGAAAGGTGTTCTGATAAGGACAGTAGTGTTATGCTCCACAATCTTTCTCTTTTATTGTTTTTATCACCCCTCTTTCGCCTTCGCTACCTCTCACAATTAACCAAGGGGAGGAATGAGATGTGCAACCTTTGCAGGCTTGTCTTCATATATTGGGACACAGAGGGGCAGACGGGCAGGCTCTAAACCGGGCCGGTTCGTTTCATGTGCATTTGGCAGGGCCACAGATACCCCGAGTCCTCTTTTCACTACCGCTTTTGTTAATTAGGAGGCTGGACTCCGGAGTTTCCTCTGTGCTCTTTGATGCTTTTTATCCCAGCTCAGCATACCACATGAACAGCGTTTCTGCCTCTACCCTTGTGCCTCACTCCCTACTTCCATTAACTACTCACATCTTGGATCCAGGCATTGTGACCTGGTGATTAAGACCTAAAATGATCTTGGGTTCTTCTTATGAGAAACCACAGTTTGTGCTAAGCGTTGTCATTTTAGTCATTAATTAAACCAGTGGTGGGACGACTAACCCGGGATAGAGTTTCTGTGGCTCGGAGTATTTAAGCCGACCACATGTTGGAGAATTTATGGGGGATTTTGTGCAAAAGCCTGTTTGTTAGCCTTGTGTGACTGCATGATCTGTGTCGTATGCTTTAAGAGAACACTTACACTCGCTTTTTATTGCTGGAAGCACAAATCCGGCCATCACATCTGTTTCTGTGGTCGGATGGACAGGACACAGGGGAATGAGGACCGTGGTGATTCTAATTTCAGTTAAATGGAGGTTTAATTATGACATTAACCTTGTTGAAACATCATCACACAACTGTACAGTTCCTCCAACTGTCTATCCAGAGGGTTAAACGTAGTCCACTAGTTGATCCAACTACAAAAATTAACAAGTTCATTCTTTTTCTCAGCCGGCAGTCGAGTAAGCAAGGAACTGCGGTACACGAAGGAGAAGCAGGGAGAGGAGTCAGTGTTCACCACCCAGATGCTCATACAGACACCCAAACAGGAAGGAACCAATATTCTTACCCAGGAGGCTTTGCTGCTCCACCTGGAGGCTGCTCTGTCAGCCAGCAAAGTCCAGGTGTCTCTTTATGGAAAGTGAGTACAACCCCCCACAGGATTACAGGGAATTAAATAACGCTTTTACACACGGTCCTGCCCCAACATGATGTATTTCAATATGTGGCTTTGTGATATCTATCAACAGATCTTGGGATCTTAATAAAATGTGCTTCAAGTCTGGAGTCCCGATTATAGAGAATGTCATGATTGAGAGGGTAAGCATTTTCAAATGTTTGATTTTTTTCATTTTTTGTATTTAATGCGTTTATGCTGTAGTTTCTGGTGTTGTGTCATTGAATTTATTAATTTGAATGCTTTCCTACAGATGATTGATAAACTTTTCCCCTGTATGATTGTGACTCCATTGGACTGCTTTTGGGAAGGTTCCAAGTTGCAGGGAGGCTCTGCCTACTTACCGTAAGTATTTTAAACATCATCCCATTTCTCTAAATGTTTCATTTATTACTTAATTTGACTGTTAATTATAGCCAGTAGTTAGGAGGTACAGAGTTAACGTCGGTTTAAGGTAGTGTTACTTTAACACATTTTGCCCCCCCCCCAAATATAACACACTCTGCTGTAACAATTGGGCTTTACCTTCAACCAAACATGACTCTGGCTGGGACAAACTCCGACATCAAGCCCTTAGCAAAAGCTCTATTTAGTCTGTTGATAAGCTAAGGGCTGGTTCCGTCGTCGCTTGGACTTGAGCTGTCATCGGTGTGGTGAGGGGGCTTTGCAGGATAATCTCTAATCCTGCACCCCTGTCCCACCACCCGTTCTCCCCCTCCAAGACTGAGGAAGCCCTTACGGAACGGGGACAGAGAGCGAGAGATGACTGCTACTGGGTGGGAGGGAAGAGTGGAGGGGGGAACTGGGGAGCCTTTGGGTCAGACAATGGTAAGCATTCTTTTAGTTTACGAGTGAGTGTCCATCAGTGAGGGGGCCCTGGAGGGGGCACGGCTTTGTCAGCACTGGGTAACACTGAGCATTCTCATGGTAATCGCTCAGGCTCGGAGCTGAAAGTTGTCCAACAAATAAAATGGGCATTATTCAAGTCGTGGGCCCAGAAAGAGAGAAGAGTAAGAGATTGAAAGGAGAGGGAAATTAACAGTGGGCAGTTTGGTAGTTTACACTTCCACTCGTGACATCTCTGTTAAATTCTGTATGCTCACTAAATTGTTGCCCATGCTATGGATGATGAAATGTGTAATTTGATTCAGTTGGTGACAGTACAAAAAGTCTCTTAGTTTTCCTTTTTCTTTTATCACGGACCATTTATTATTAACAATTTACAAGGTCATTTATTGCCTTATTTATTTTGCTGAGCATGAAGAGAGGTTTGAGGGAGCCGCTGATGCTAATGTCCTCTCAGGCTTCCTCTTCAGTTCAGCTGTATTTTTTTATCCAAAGGGAAAAGAGAAAGGGAGAGAGGCAGAGAGCGAAAGGGAGGGAGAGAGTGAGGGAGAAAAAACTTGGGGGAACAAAGAGCAGCAATCTATGGAAAAACAAAAGGGCCCAGGCCGGTTCACTCAAGCAAAAAATAGGAGATAAAGGAGACTCTCTTTGCAAGCAGGAGCAAAGGCGCTTGGTATGTGGGAATGGGAGAGGACCAGCTTTATTTGAAGCTGCTCTTCATGAGTTATTGGAGTGAGATTGGGCCTGGAGTTAGGACACTATTCACTTTTATTCTTCTTAACCCACAAATACTCATCACAGTGAATGGCCCCTCTCTCACTCGGGGGTATCAGCGTAGGTTCTATGGCATGTTTCACAGAGATTTTAGCTAGGAATTGACTAGAAATGTTGTAAAGGGCATGATAACTGGATGTGAAAATGCTTTGTGGTTATCAGTGTCAGTTTTGAAGAACCACTCTGCTTACATGTTATGTTGCAGCAAATCAACTCGTTAATGGAGCCAAACTGTAACTGTAGAGAATTAGCCCTTGGCACATCAATAGACGATAATCCTGTCTCTCAATAACCGTCTAAGACAGATTAATACTAGAACACTGTGGTCAAAGCAGCATTCAGGAGGGTCGGCACGGCCCTTCCCAACTTTCCCACTGCCCGCCTTCATTTTTATCAAGATGTTTAGTGGCAGAGGTAATTGTTATGACTCGATGCACAAAGTTAAGAGACAGCAGCCTGTAGACCGCCGGGACATTATGCCTCTCCGTGTAACAGGATAATAAACGCTATTTTATGCAGCATCTGTAGCCCGCCACCATCGGGGAGGGACCGGTGCAATCAAAGCAGTAGCGCAGAAGTTGCAATAGTAATGGGAAAATACGATTTTCATGAGGACATTTAGAAAAAGATTCAAATGTGATGACTTTATTAATGTATATTTATGCATCACGTTGTTTGCTTTCGTAGGGGAATGCCTGACATTCAGTGGATGAATTTAGACCCCATCAAGCTGATGGAGGAGCTGAGCCAGTTTACGTCTCTGGAGGGCTTCAGAGAGATGCTGGATAAGGCTCAGGTGGGCCACGCCTATATGAACCGCCCTTGCCTGGACCCCAACGACACAGACTGCCCGCACAGTGCCCCCAATAAGGACCCGCGGCAGGTGGGCACAATGTTGCGAATGTGTTGTTATGGGTTTGACTTCTCAGTTTTTATGAGTTTGCATTAAACGCGCTGTCTGTTTTCTTTAGGTCCCTGACATTGCTGCGGAGCTTCAGGGCGGTTGCCATGGTTTCTCTAAGAAGTTCATGCACTGGCAGGAGGAGTTGATCCTGGGCGAAAGAGTAAAGGACTCCCAGAATGCTTTGCAGAGGTGAGAAAAGAAAGGAGAGAGCCAAGGAGTGGGCATGTGGGTGGGCCTCTCTTAGGAGGCCCTGATGAGAGAGAAAGAGAGAGGAAAAGCAGAAAAATACAAGAGATAGAGAGAGAGAGAGTGAGAGAGACAGAGAGGAATCTTTTTGACTCTTAATAACCTCACACATCCTAAGAATTCCTTGCATGAGGAGGGATCAGTTTCCACCTCTGACCCCGGTATAGGAAAGACCAATTAAACATGATGGACAGCCACGTAACCTATGGATGGATCCAAAATGTAGAGCGGAGAAAAACGAAAACACATTGTAATAGAAAAAAGGTGTATGTGATACAAAGTAAACAAACTGTGCCTAAACCAAAAACGAAGGCAAATTTGTTTGACCCCTGTAACTCAATCCCCTGTGTGTATTTTCAATGCAGTTTAATCTGCAATAAATGAAAATCTAGGATAAGAGCTCTAGAGCCTTGTCCTAATCTCAGTGGAAGTGATAGAGTAGCCCATAAGAGGCCACACGCACCTTTCCAGTCTTTTATCTTGTTTTCTTCTAAACGCTCACCTTCGACACAATTTCATCTGTCCTCTACAGTGCCGAGGCCCTTCAGACCATGTTCCTTCTCATGAGTCCCAAACAGCTCTACGAGCACTTTAAAGATGACTACGAGATCCACGACATCAACTGGAATGAGGACAAGGCCACTGCCATCCTGGAGTCATGGCAGAGAAAGTTTGTTGAGGTAATTTCCTATTTCATACTACATCTATGTCTAACTGTGAGGCCTGAATGGTTCAAATTAATTTAGAGAACGTTGGGCTCGGATGAAGAGGAAAACAGAAAGGAGCAATGGTCAGTCTATGAGGTCACAAGTGCTGCAGGAGGGTTGTTTTCCTTAGACCAGAGGATGGCAACGTCTGGCTGAATTCCATCAATCCTCAGCTGCCTAGTAAACGGAGTCCTCCTAGGAGGCCACCGACAGACTCCCAGTTATAGGAACAAGCTGTTTTTGTGATAACTGACACCTAGCCCGCTGACTGAAAGAGAGAGAGGGAGGGAAGAGCCTACAGCGATATCTACTGCCTCAGAAAAAAGAGAGAGGGAAGTGGAGTCAGGGGAGGTTGGGGGTATAGGGCACTGTAAAAACAAAGTGCAGGGGTATTTCGTTCCCCTTAAGGTTGTCGGCCATTCATGGCGCTGATGGAGTAGCCAGAAAGACCATGTGATCTCATCTGATCCATCTGACCTCTGACCTCTGGCATCTGTCCTCATTATTTTTCGCTTGTCAAGCATCATAGGGACTCGTGCCATCTTGTTTGTGTGTTATTGGGCTAAAATACAAGGTCAATTTTAGCAGAAAATGTAAATTAAGATTGATTCAGTATCACAACACATGTATTGGTTTGATATTTCAAATTGTGATTTTTCTTTCCAGGTTGTCCATGGTAGCATTCCTCAGAATGCTTCTTCTAACGTTTATGCCTTCTCTACCACCACTCTCAATGACATTATGAAGTCTTTCTCTGACGTCAGTGTAATCCGGGTGGCAGGTGGTTATCTGCTCATGGTAAGACATGTTCTATCTACAAGCTAACTGAAATATTTGTGGAGCTGTTTTCTTACCCATGCATTCTCTTTGCACAGCTTGCATATGCATGCGTCACCATGCTGCGCTGGGACTGTGCTAAGTCTCAAGGTGCCGTAGGGCTGGCAGGAGTTCTGTTGGTGGCTTTGTCTGTGGCTGCAGGACTTGGATTGTGTTCACTACTGGGGCTTTCTTTCAACGCCGCCACCACACAGGTATACACACACCTGAGCAACGTCTTCGGTTTACACTTTCCCTGAGGGCTGCAACTCAGTGCTGTGTGTTTCTCTACAGGTGCTGCCGTTCCTAGCCCTAGGCATTGGAGTGGATGACATGTTCCTGCTGGCTCATTCCTTTACTCAAACCAGGTCCAATATCCCATTCAAGGTATGTAGCCTCTAAACATTCTCTGGAACTCGAGTGTTGTTGTTCAAGAAGATTACAGCTCATGTTGTGCCCTCTCCTGTGTTCCGTAGGAAAGAACGGGTGATTGTCTGAGAAGAACAGGCACCAGCGTGGCGTTGACCTCCATCAATAACATGATCGCTTTCTTCATGGCTGCCCTTGTGCCTATTCCTGCTCTCCGGGCCTTCTCGCTTCAGGTACGATTGTGCGTTTTTTGCCTGTATGCATATTGTAAAGCACCCTGTGATGCCCATTAAAAAGACTGGCAGGGGCAGTGACTTTGTGAAAAAGCCAGTAAAAGTGGCTTTAATAAAGGAGCGGTCAAAGTTAATTCAGAGTTAGGACGGCCTTTGTTCTCATCTCTTTCTGGCATTCTCTCTCTATTTTATGGTCGAACCCCTTCATCCACCTAAATTCACAGCCTGGCTCTCAGGTGGGAAGGGAATACAGAGAGATAATGAGATGAATGAATATATCAGTATATCACCCAGACTGTGTTTCTCAGATCTCCCCAGGCTAGACCTGGGTGGTCCGTGCTGTAATGATACCGAATATAATGTCTGTCTGAGGCTGGCGGAGTTGGGGGGGATTGTTCTGCTCAGACTCGTTGTGACCTTGGGAGTCCCCTTTCCTTGGCTTGTTGACTGTTTGGGGTGTGTGGGGAGGGGTTGATTTAGGGTACATATTTTACTTTCTGGGATTCAATCCGAGGTACTAAAACAGTGAGGGATCCTGAATGCGGAGTATTTTTTCTCAAGTTCAGACGGCAGCTGTGGAGTCGGATGGCAACGTAGAACTCATGAAGGAAAAGACTTTGGCCTCTGTCCTGAACTCTCTCTCACTTTTTATTTCAGGCGGCTATTGTGGTGGTCTTTAATTTCGCCATGGTTCTTCTGATCTTCCCTGCCATTCTGAGCTTGGACCTGCACAGGCGCGAGGACAAAAGACTGGATATCCTGTGCTGTTTCTACAGGTAAATAAAATGGACTATTCGCTTATTTAATTTTAGTTTTTTGTTATTAAAATAGTGATTGGTCCATGACAGAGTTGTTTAATATGTTGCTTTTTTTCCATCCCTTCCAGTCCCTGTTCATCTCGAGTTATCCAGATCCAGCCTCAAGAGTTCTCTGATGCCAACGACAACCACCAGCACGCCACTGCCACCCCTACCTACGCCGGTTCCACTATTACCACCAGCACCCACATCACCACAACCGTCCAGGCCTTTACTCAATGTGATGCTGCTGGCCAGCATATTGTTACCATACTGCCTCCCACCTCGCAGATTTCCACCAGCCCTCCATCTATGGTTCTCTCCACCCCCACTCCGACCACTGATCCTTTTGGCTCCCAGTTGTTCACGAACTCCAGCTCCACCCGAGACCTCCTGGCCCAGGTGGAGGAGCCCAAAGAGGGCCGCGAGTGTGTGCCGCTCCCTTTCTTCCGCTGGAATCTCTCACGCTTTGCACGAGAAAAATACGCCCCCATGTTGCTAAAGCCAGAAACCAAGACTGTGGTTGTTGTTGTTTTTGTCGCTCTCTTGGGCCTTAGCCTCTATGGCACAACAATGGTTCATGATGGACTCTACTTGACTGACATTGTCCCTAGGGACACAAAGGAGTATGACTTCATCTCGGCCCAGTTTAAATACTTTTCCTTCTATAACATGTACCTTGTTACTATGGATGGCTTTGACTATGCCCATTCCCAAAGACAGCTTATACAACTTCACAATGCCTTTAACACTGTGAAATATGTGATTAAGGACAGCAATCACAAACTGCCCAGAATGTGGCTCCATTACTTCCAGGATTGGCTCAGAGGTAAGACTTGGTTTCACAATGTGTTCTTATTTAGCTTTGCTTGCTAAAGCACTTTTTACTATTACTATAGTACTGTTACTGTTACTATTTACTATTACTATACAGATAACCTAAAATAATAAGGCCTTTTACTCACCCTGTAATGATTGAGGAGTTGTTATTCATGTTTTTACCACTAATAAGAATGATTTTGTTCCAAGTATGTATTTTGTTCCTGGACAATGGCATGAATTTTATTGAAGGAGATACCGGCACCATATTTAGGAAACAGAATGTTGTATTGGCTTTAAGTGGGCTCTTGACTTGAAACAAATCTGTATGAACATAGCATAGCCATTTATGATCATTCACTTCTCAAGATACAAGTCTATATTTGAGTCTGTTGATATAGCAAATCTGCCAAATAATGAGGAAATATGAGAGATAGCTATGCTAAAATAAGCCAGATAAACTATCATTTTAATTTTCATAATTTTCGTTCATTCTTTATGTGAGATCAGGAAAGGTCTCATCTCTTAGGAAAAGGTGAGAGAAAGAGTTCATGGAAAGTTCATTCCTGTCATCTGATTTTGTCTGCTTTCCACCTGGCCAAATAGAGTATTGTGGGGGGGTCAGGGGTTATCTCAGACGTTTTGTGTACCCTCTGCTTACATTATCCTGTGATAAGACCTTAACTGTGACGTGATGCTACAACAGTTCAAACTCAGTGATTTCTTGTGAATGGCTGTGGAAACTGGGAGTAGTTGAAAGACTTTTTCTCCCTTCTCTCTCGAGCCCCCCATGCCATTTCCTTTTCTTGTGAGAAGATGTCTGTAATTACAGAATGGTTGTGGAAACTGTTTTTCTGCTGTTGCCAGACTTTTTCATTTGGAGAGCTTGAAATGCTTTCTCTGGTTAGTTTATTCAGCCCACACATACTTATTCAGCAGCAGGCAGAAAGATGGAGAACTCAGTGAGGGGAGGGCAGTTGGTTTGAAAGTCTTTTTGTGTGATTGGCTCGGCAGTAAATATGCTAAAGAAGCTCATAGCATTCTTGTGAATGGGAACTTTGTAAATATGCTTGCAAGTTGTAAGTCAGTATTTGTAGGTCTGATTTGCATTTCTGTGCTCCACATAGGTTTGCAATCTACATTCGATGCCGATTGGAAAGCAGGCAGGATCACCCGTGACAGCTATCGCAATGGCACTGAGGATGGAGCACTTGCATACAAGCTTCTTATACAGACTGGCTCCAAGAAAGACCCTTTTAACTACAGCCAGGTGTGTGGTCAGCTATTGAAGCATGAAGAAATACTACTTCACAAATTTACTGCCAAAAAAATTGGTTATTTACATGTTTTTCTTCGCTTAAAGCTCACAACCCGTCGGCTTGTGGATGAGGATGGTCTAATCCCCCCTGAGGTGTTCTACATTTACCTGACAGTATGGGTCAGTAATGATCCACTGGGTTATGCTGCCTCTCAAGCCAACTTCTACCCTCACCCTCGGGAGTGGATCCATGATAAGTACGACACCACTGGGGAGAACCTTCGCAGTAAGTGACCACCTTTCTCATGTCAGCACTCGTTCATGAACTCAAATGCGGTAATGTGATTTTCATTCTGAAACCTGTTCTCTCTTTAGTCCCTGCCGCTGAGCCTCTGGAGTTTGCACAGTTTCCTTTTTACATGAACGGCCTCAGACAAGCTTCCGACTTCATCGAGGCCATCGAGAGTGTGCGCTCCATTTGTGAAGAGTTTATGCGCCAGGGCATCAAAAACTATCCCAACGGCTACCCATTTCTGTTTTGGGAACAGTACATAGGTCTACGCCACTGGTTTCTGCTGTCCATCAGCATAGTCCTTGCTTGCACCTTCCTGGTGTGCGCCATCCTCCTCCTCAACCCGTGGACCGCAGGCGTCATTGTAAGTCTGCCTTTTCCTCACCCTAATCCATTTCCAACTTGCTCTCTGACTTGTCTTTCTCTTTTCTACCCTCTTCCTCTATTCTCTCATTTCTCTCGCTCCCCCTGATCCGCTCAGCACAGCTCAATAACTTTGCCACCAGGGCAGTTTTCTGGGGAGGGCCTTGGCGGGTTGTCTAGAGGGTGCTGCATGCATACACACATATACACACAGTCACACACATACATAGTCTTGCCCTCACCTCTTTTGTCATTTAAATGGGTGCTGCAAGACTTTCTAAAGGCGAAATGCAAAGCTCTCCTGAAGGCTTTTACCTCCAACTGCCTTTGTCCAGAAATTTAGGGACAGGACTGATCTGCCCAGTCATGACCTTGGCCTGCTAAACCCATCCATCAGGGGCCGTATGTAATGGGGGGAGCCGGTGGGTGGGTTAGTTTAACGTTTTAAAGGCATTTCACAAGCTGCTTGGGCTTTGTATTTTGCATGCATAGTATTTTTGTATGTATTTTTTTTTTAGCTGTAGAGTCGAACTTTATATGTTTAAGTGCTAATACCTAATAATGTAGAGCTGTGATTATTTTATCATATTCTACCGCATACACTCATGTCTTAAAAACCATCTCTGTTCTCTTCAGTTTTACAACCTATATGTGGCCGCAGTAAAATGGACTTTACCATCTCCAATTTAAGCGTGACCAAATTGGGACCCCTGCCAACATCAAAGGTTCTTAGGGTATAGACTTAACCAAGTGTCCAATGTATTGTATCAAAAAAGTAGAAAAATTAAAAAAACATGGAGGGCTAAATAGTACCAGGAACAAGATGGCAGACGGGAGGTCCTTGTGTGCTTTAACATGTAGTGTCACTCGTTTCTCTTGCTCTGAAACTGAGAAGACATGGGGTGGGGGCAGGACACGGGTCGTGATGTAATGTGATACTTGGGGCATGTGACAGTGAAAAGTGGAGGATGCAAACCCAAAGAGGCCCAGTTCTGGATTGTCACTCATTTATTTCGACACATACTTTCTCATGGGGTCAATGAATGGACATATAGGCTGTTACAAAGCATGCAATTTTTGAGACCTTAGCTAACATGCATTCCTTTATATTTACCTTTCAGGTTTTTATTTTGGCCATGATGACTGTGGAACTTTTTGGCATCATGGGATTGATTGGTATTAAGTTGAGCGCCATTCCCGTGGTCATCCTCATTGCCTCCGTTGGTATTGGAGTGGAGTTTACTGTGCACATTGCACTGGTAAGGCCCCTTTTCATAACTTTCAGTCCTTTAGTATTTGTATTTCTTCAAGAGACATAGAATCACTCTCAATTTTCACTATGTAGGGTTTCCTGACTGCTATCGGGGACAGGAACACTCGTTCAGCTGTGGCAATGGAGCATATGTTTGCTCCTGTGATTGACGGCGCCATCTCCACTCTGCTGGGAGTCCTTATGCTTGCCGGCTCAGAATTTGACTTCATCATGAGGTGAGTGACACTTCTCCATGCTGGTTTCTGCAGTTGGCCCGTGTGCCGACTTTGAAAAGGGTGACAGGAGTAAAAAATTGTCCATGTGGCTCAGGGGTACAGGTGGTAACGTTTTCCTTCCACCTCTCCCTCATCACCTGGTGTTGTCAGTCTGGATATTAATTCCCCTCAGACCACCCCGGCACTCTGACAAACATCCTCTGACTTGCTTGAATGCACAACAAATGGAGGGAACATCAAGGGAGTGCAGCAGCTGCTTGTAAACATGTAAATATACAACCCACTGAGCGGTGACTCAAACACGATCACATTGTCACCCCCCTGATTTTGGGAAGGACGTCACCTGTCCAATCATTTGGTTCACAGCTTTTGCACCTTTTTCCACAATGCAATGCATATTAAAGTTCGATCTGTCCATCCTTGGTTCGATACAAAACAGTCGGAAGTTACCCCGCAACCAGTACATTTGGGAGTTTTTTTACCTTGTTTAATGTTTGCTTCCCATGAAGCAAAAAACAGTGTTCTTCAGTTGGATGTGAGCTTTGCTGGAAGCAAACCACAACATTGAGAGCCGCCCCAAGAGACTCATGACATAAAAATGCAATATTATAAGATGTTAAAATGCTTATAAGTGATATAATGCTACATTGGATCCTCTATTTACTTATATATAATGATATAAGTAAATATATAAATTATATAATAAGTAAAACTTGCATTAGTCTCCTAACTCCTAAGATGTTAAAAAGAGCCTTTTCTTTTTGCACCGAAGATGGTAAACACAAGGAAAAGCAGCACAGTTTGGGTGTCCAGGAAACTACAGGGGGGTGTTAGACCAGATTGCTTAGTGGTAAAGCTGAGGAAAAGATTGGGGGTTGGGCATTGGAGCGAACCATTTGGTGAAAGTGGTGTGCCAATAATGGGGCATTCACAGTGGGAGGTCCTGTTTAGATGTAGAGAAAGAGAGAGAGAGGCCTAGCCCTCTAGCTGGGGAGTAGCATAAATACATTGCTGTAAACATCTCCTGGCTGTGGGACACTGAATAAACAGGAGAACAAGCTCAGCGGCCCCTTCAGAACGAGCCACCCCTTCCAACCCCTGACTCGGAATGGAAAAGATCACAGTTTATATAAACAACAGAATTCCTAACACTAGGTCTACTCTGGAGGTCTAACCCAAGCAGGGCCCGTGGATGGTTTAGTCTTTTCTCTTTTTTTTACTCCTTAAATAAATCACGCTCCACTTTCGGAATGTTGACTTAGTAAAATAAACAAGCGCCTTTTTTCCAGCCTTTTCATGTATACAGGACCGTCAGACAAAATGAGTGCCTTTAACCAACAAAAGGTGGATGTAAGTGCAGCCAGAGATGGTTGGCTCATTTGTCAGTTTTTTTTATTCTCAAACAGGCCTCATGTTCACATTGAACATTGTGTCTAAAGGATGATTTTTCCTTTTTCGCACTCCTGTCGAAGTGTCACTCACACTCACCAACTCGTCTTAAGTGTTTTCAGGAATCTGTGTAGAAAGTTTCGAAGAATTGAGAAAACACAAAACGGTTCACGCTCATGCTGTCTGATTCTTGTGTGTTAATGAGGCAGACATGAGAAAAGAGGGAGGAAGGGGTGGAGAAAATGAAAGCCATAGCGTAGCTCAGCCTCTGGTCTAAATGTGGCATATAATTCTGGTAGTTTTACACACAGACCCCAACAGGCCACCTTGGAAATTTGGGTTTTAGAGGTCAGTTTAAATATTACCTCGGTTGGACTGTGCAAAACGACTGAAATAGGTAATTACAGTCTTTTTTAAACCGTGATACAGTGCAGGTCTCCTCAGGGAGCTGTGATAGAGACGCTAACTAAAATAGATCCAAAATGAAGGTTCAACGGCGCGACGAGCGTCAGACCTGTAATCTTTTTAACAGGGTTGGTTTATTCATTTGCTTTACGGTTCTCAGACAGCCAATGCAAACACATTGCCTCATTGGAGTAGACGGGTCAATGGACAGCAGTTTCCACCGTACGCCTGGAATGCTCCAAGCAGATACGCCAAAGATGAACGTTTTCATTCTTTTTGAAACCCAAGGTTCTCGTTGATGTGACAGAAGTGAAAATGGTCAGAGGGTGGGAGGTTAAGAGAACATACCAGACTTTTTTTCCGGATCCTGTTTCTCTTTTCCCTACCTCCAGAAGTCTGAACCACAGCTAAAACAGCTGAATTGTCTCTTTTCAGTGTAAGCGCTTAACCGAAGTGCTCTCTAATTTTCTGGTGCTTGCTCTTTCTTGTGGTGAATCAGAGCCTTCCCATAATGCTCTGAACTGAAGCGCAGAGACACAGACACCCTCGCAGCCCTGTAGCCTATTAGCGAGCTCTTCAAGTTAACACGCCAGCAGGGGCACTGACCGCAACTAGCGTTTGAGCCTGCAGAACCTCATTCACCGTTTTCTCCCTTGGCCCCCTTCGTTCAAATACACATTTCTGATGCCACGTCCAGCGTTTAGCATCTCTGCAGTGCATCACCAAAACTTCTAGTGCCAGTGCCAACCAGACCTCCATATTTTTGGCTTTGGCGAGTGAGGCTGGTGTTTCATGCAACATTTCAGCACTGCGTTGAGGTTCCCCTACTGAGAAATGGTGTGGTCCAAAGAGTTTCAACAGAACAGCTAGTCTTAGTGCTTGTTGACTGTTGGAAGCGTTGTTGATGGACTCTAGGGTCAGTTTTACTGGCTCAGTCTGTTACACACGTGAAAGAAATGCCTTTCAACAGATCTCATTGCTAGCGTTGCGTGATTAGCACTCGAGCCAACATGGCTGTCGGAGGCCAGGAGGAGGGAGAGGGCGGTGGAAAGAAAGAGATAGAAAGCAAAGGTCTGCCCAGCGTAAACATAGAGGTGGTGTGCCCTGGCCAAGGAGAAATACGATCTCAATGAGAGGGGGTATTAAGTTGCGGAGGGGAAAATTACATTAACAGCAGTGGCAGCTTTCGAGCCAGGGAGAGGGAGAGCGAAAGAAAGCAACAGAGTGTTTCTGACGCGTAGAATCTGCTCGCTAATGTAAACACATCTCCTCAGGAAGTGGCAGGGCAGTGGTGATAGATGAGGGTTCCCAGAGGGAGAGAGAGCGAGCGCTCGCTTCGAAGATGGAACCCAGGAATTTCCCTCCAGCATTGTCAGGTCGCCAGAAGAAAGGAAGCAGGGATAGGAAATTCATTGAATAAGGGGGCCACTTGCAATAGCTGTCAAATATTGACACCTTGTTCCTGCATGATGCTTATACATCTCTTTATTTGTGCCTTCTTTTACAGATACTTCTTTGCTGTGCTGGCCATTTTGACATTATTGGGGATCCTGAATGGTTTGGTGCTACTTCCAGTACTGCTGTCGCTCATGGGTCCCCCGACTGAGGCTGTGCATGCTAACAACGCCAATCAATTGCAAAGTCCCTCCCCTGAACCCATGCCACCACCTATGAACCACCACGGGTACTACACTGGGAACATCCCGAAGGCACCTCGTCAGGCATTCTCCGAGACCTCCGAATCTGAGTACTATTCTGAAACTACTACCACCTCCGGCATCGGCGAGGAGGAATACAAGTACTGTGACAGGAGCCCCTACATTACACCCCCGGCTCAACCTCCCACCTCCCATATTTTACTGGAAGCCAGCAAAAACCCCAGCTTCCCTAAGCTAACAGTAAGTTTATCACATCGAGCATTAAGACAACATTAAGGAACAGTTTGTTTCATTTTTTTAATCCATTCCCATTTGTTTTTGCCTCCAAGGTGGTTAAGCCTTTCCACGAAACAGGCACTAAAGGACAGCTGAGCGAGTTTGCCCAGAATGCCGTCAACTCTGTCAGTTCGCAAATCACGCGATGGGATAACAAGCACGAGTACCAAGGGCCAAACCGACAACATTTACCAAGTGACAGGACCCACTGTCCTCACAGGACTACTCAGTGTGGCCCAGGGCCACAACCAGGGAGAAGGCAGCAGCAAAACAGGACTACAGCCTCAGCCAATGGCGCCGGGGCATTGCAGCGGCCTAACAATGCCATCACCATGGTTACAGCCACAGCCTCTGTGACGGTGGCAGTGCACCCCAGTTTGCCGGGGTCATATCAGGGTTACATGCACGAAGGGTTTGAGGAAACCGAGTCGGACTCTTTCGAGGACTCTAAGAGAACTTCTCAAACATATGGAAAAACTTCAAATTATAAGACAGACTCTTTGGAACTTCAAGATCTGGAACCCACAGAGAACAGCCAGCATTTAATCTAACCAGGCACTAGGTAAGAACTAATGGTCACTTCTAGTTGTAGATATAGAGATCACTCATTTGTTATAAATAAGTGGTAACTGATTTCTAACCATGTTGTAATAATTTAATCTGTGTGTGTTGCAGGTGGTGTATGGATCCAAGCAGACAAAGATTGCTAGACTGCTCCCAGCCCCCGCATCCCTTTGTCCGAAATCTTTGGCTGCCCCGACCCCAGCCTGGTGTCTTTGAACTGTACATAGACCTCACACAAACGAGAGGATTTATTTTAAAATTATTAAAAAGGTCTTTTTAGACATTTATAAATATATATATATTTTAATACTAAAAAAGAGGGAAACTATTTTAAATCGTGCTGTATAACTTGTGTATTCACTTGTGTATAAGAGGATTTGGAGGCCTTGTTTCCTCCGTTGTATAGATTCTGAAATGTGCTATATGTAAAAAGAAGTTAATATTAGGTTATTGAAATGCAAGGTCAGTGTTCCTTTTTTGCTGCTACACTTCAAATTTAAGATGACATGTCTTGAACATATGCAGTACCCCTTTCCCCATTACAAGCAGAGATATTACTTTTATTTTAACAAGTTCTTATACCGCAGCCAATAGGAAGCTTATCTGTGTTGGTTGAAGATGTTGACTTATTGCACTGTACAAAATCTATATCTAAACAGATAGCAGTTTCTGTAATTTCCAGTGTTTTTCCTTTATTTATTTAGCTTTTTTCCTGACAGCAACCATTGTGCCTTCTTTACTTTCAGTCTTACAACTTGACTTGTCTGTTCATTAATAAGTTACTATATTAATTTTATTTTATGGTCTCCTTGTTAGTGCGAAACTCTCTATGTGTTGTACTGTATAGTGTGCAGTGAACAGACTATGACTCTAATGTTACATTATTTCATTTTGTGGTCATTTGCAGTCTACATTGACAAACTTGAAGAGTGGTCAAATTTATCTACGGTTATTTCAGCAATACATTGTGTAAGCTTCAGTTTGTCACAATATATGTCCCAGTAAATCTTTGGGAGATATCATGCAAACACGTTTACCCAAATATGATTTAGAAAGGGAATACTACGTAAGTGCAAAAGGAGATTTTCATTATTTTTTATATTGCTGGCTGCTTTGTACATAGCGACTGCCCTTCGCATTCGTTTACCAGGAAGTTGCCCCTGGGCTTCTCCCTCAAGGCCAGTGTGGGGACAGGTGACCAATTCTGGTGCTAGACTTCTCAGTATTTTGTCTTAGGTTCAGTTCTCTCTCTTGGGTCCAATTTCAGGCAGTATTTCAGCTAAAAAAGCTCACTCGTTCAGTGTTGGTCAAATCACTGCCAGATTAAATGCAGGGAAATGTGTTAATTTAAGTGGCAGCTTCTCACACACTACTTCTTTCTGTCTGTATATTTAACAAAATAAGAAGCTACTGTATCTGGAAGACAACACAACATAAGCAATCGAAAGCACATGTACAGCGTAAGGACAGGAGCGGCACGGGGAGACAGAAGGGGGGTAGGGGATGGGGGTCCTGCATAGGGGTTTTGTTTCAAATGTATGTCATGCCATATAAATTATTTATATAAAATTTTTATTTTTGTAGTTTGTACAGATGTTAGTCGCTAGACTGAAGTTATATTTTTAAAGAGTAAATATATTATAAATATAAATATATAATTATATCTATTTGTTTTGGGGGTGGGGTGGGAATTGAGATCTTCATATTGCTGTTGGAAATTATGAAGGAAAGGGGTGGCTACAGTTGTCCACCTTGCGACTCTTTGCCCTTCCTTCTCCATGTAAAGATTTGAAGAGTTTCTGTTATTGTTGTTGTCTAAAACACTGTGACTTCAGAAAACTTTGTTCGAGGAAAAAAGAAACGATGTGACCATCATTTCCTTCACCCTTTATAGGAATTCAACTAACAAAATAAATGCGGAAAAAAACCTCTTGACTCATGTGTTTATTTTAAAATATCATGTTGTTTGCACTGTTGTCACTACACAAAGAAAAGCTGCGATGTGATTGAAAAGTCACACCACATTAGATGACTAAACACTCCACAGATGTAAGAGTGTGAAAGGAGGGAAGGAAGTTTAGAGGAATCAGCTCCACACTTCCTGTTTTATTGTTGTGACTCCCCAGGCTAGTGTCTTCATTACAATAAGCCCACCTATGGAGATGAAAGGCGTGTGCTGTAAATTCCTCTGCTTCCCACAACACGGGCTCATCTGTCAGTTACCTCGGGCCTGTCTGAATCTGATACACTTCTGCCTTTTGAAGTTTCTGTTGAGGCCCCCTTAGTTTCGCAGGAGACAGAGAGCATGTCACAGGCTTTGCCTCGTGCGGTCAGATACATGAACTTGGCCCGTAGGGCACAATCTTGTTCTACATGTCAAGAGTTACATTTTCTCAAAAGGGGACACGCGAAAAGTGTTGCTTTGTGAAAATGGCTGATGTAAAAGTAGGATAGTATGAAATCTTTGCAGATGAACTGCAACATAACACAATTCCTTGTTGTTTCCAAAAGGACTATTTCCATTTCAAGTGAGCTATATTGACAACACATGTGACATCCTGTCAATCGTCAATGTTAGACATCTTCTGTCAATATTAACAATAGCATGCAATACTTCATTAATAGCTCACATCACATCTTTTGACCTGAATCAGTTAAAGGGACAGATTACCCAAAAAGAAACATTCTTCTTAACGTAGTTACACACCGTCATGTCATTCAAACCTTTGTGGCTTTCATTATTCTGCAGAACACAAAAGAAGATATTTGAATGTAGGTAAGCGATCAACAAGACGCCATTGACTTTTATTATATGGACACAAAATCACATTTCTCTAAATATCTTCTTTTGCGTTCTATAAGAATAAGTCAATGTTATTCTAAGGTTTTGAATGACTTGCAACAGGTAAATAATGACAAAATCAAATGATAACCATCAAATAGGCCAATAAGTCTTGTGATAAGAAATTGGCTTGAATCATCTATTAAAGATTGTGGGAAAATAGTCTGTCAGATAAAGTTGACGTCAACAATTTTTGTCTAAATTCGATGTTAAACTGTATCCTTAGGAATGTAAAAGTTTATAATCATTATATTTATAAAGAGGAAAACTGAAACAGACTGTTAAATTTTTTCTTTTTTTATAAAATAAGACATTTATAACATGTTATGTTGTTTTTCTTTATATATAAACAGATATAATCTGTTACATTTTCTTTTTTTAATCAAAACAGCACTCTTAAATAAAGGGTGCTATATAGCACAAATAGTGGTTCTTGGCTCGTAATCATAGGGGATCCTCTTTTAGTGCTATATAGCACCATATCTCGGTGCTTCAGTGGTTCTTCAGCTGTTCTTTGGGATGACTGAGGTGCTAAATAGAACCGCTGAAGAACCATAAGGCGTAACAGGTTCTTTATATGGAAACGGTGCTATATAGCACCCTAGTCATCCCAAAGAAACACCGAAGAACAACTGAAGCACCTGGATAAGGTGCTAAAAGAGGTTCTTCAAAAAAACAAAATAGTGTTTTTTAACCTGTTACATTGTTCTTTTTTATGCAAACAGCGATTTAAATCACTGTTTTTATAAAAAAGAAAAACATAACATGGTTACAATCGCTATCTTTATAAAAAAGGAAAAAGTGACAGGTTATATCTATTTTTTTTTTTAAAACAGATAGTTATAATCACTATTTTTATTACATTTATTATTTATTATTTTTATTATAATCATTATTTATAATAAAAAAGAAAAACGAAAGAGATTATATCTATTTTTATAAAAAGAAGATAACGTAACAAATTATATCACTCTTTTTATTAAAAAATCGAAAAACATAACAGCATTATTTATATAAAAAAAAGAAAATGTAACAGGTTGTAATAACTATTTGTATTAACGAAAAGATAAAGTAAGAGGTTATACTCACTATTAATGTTTAAAAAAAAGTACCAGGTTGTAAACACATTTTTTTATTAAAAAATAAAAAGTAACTATAATCACAATACTTATATGAAAAAAGGAAAACAAAAAAGTGCAAACTCTTTTAAAAAAGTGCTTTAATATCCAACAAATATCTCAATGCGTCACTGGAGGTCCGGAGCCTTCAACAGTTTCCGCTGGGAAGCAATGAGATTAGAACAGCTGACGTAGTTTAGCTCCATCTTCCTAAGGAGCTCTGTGACGTGCTGAACATTTTCAGGAGGAAACAAGACACAACGAGGGAGAGAGAGAGCTGATCGCAGGACTGATAGGGCTGTCTCTCATTCATGTCTGGCTTTGGCTGTGTTTCATGAGCCGCAAAAGCCAAACGGCACTGGCACTGTGCGATTCAAAATGGGGGGTCTGACTCTCCCTCCCACCCACTTCTATAAACTTTATCAGACCAGATTGAGACTGAGATTTAAAGGGACAGCGTGTGTGTTTGAACACAACTGTCAGGGCTGTTCAGAGAGAAAGCAATGGAGGGCAGCAGCTGGCACAAAGTAAAAGATCTCTCCCCCTTAAATAGTCTGTAATATACGGGCGAGATAACAGCTGACACATTTAACATCAGATAGCCGCTTTCGGCAGCAATCGGCGTCTATATGGGGCGGGGGAAGAGGGGGAGGAAAAATTGGGCGAGAACAAAAGAAGGAACACATGATCTGCTGTGCAGCTTGGGTGGCCGGAGGATGAGCGCTCATTGTCGCTTGAATTCAATAGGGCTGATTAATTAGACGACTGTGTGTTTATGGTGACTGGCACGGGTCTCTCCTTCCCAGCATGACTGAAAATGGCTAAAAAGATTACATTTCTATTCGCTGTTTACTCAGTTAGCCACTATTATGCTTCCAGGAGCGTTGATGTGGCTGGAAAAAAGGTGGGGGTGATGAAAACTTTATATAAAGGCTGGGCTGTAAGAACGACAGTGTTATTATGTCTAAACGTTTCTATTATTAAACCCATCGCAGGCTTTTTTAATTCAAAGCCCGAAGAACCCTATAGATTAAAACAGGAGGGTGCTCTCTGTAGGTTTTGTTCATCCATCCAACTATCTTCATTAGTTCACCGACCTCATCGTACAGAGCACGGATCGATATTTACAGAAATGGCTTCGAACTAACAAATGTGTTTGCAATTTCTAGGTCCTGATCCAGCGCAGGAACAATATGAATTTTCAGGGAGGCCCCTGCAGTGTAAACATGTTTTAAATAAACAGGAACTAACGTAATGCTCTTTTAATTGATTCATTCTGCCCAATGATGTTTACAGAAGGGCCTAAATATGAACTTGTAATGCAAAACCAGTGTTTAGATGTGGTTTGTTTGGTTAAAACAATAACATTTCGAATGCCAGCCGCGTCGGGGTTGCATTGTGTGCGTCAAGGGGCTCTGTTTGGGGATGTAAATCTCTGCAGGCTGCTCTCTAGGCCCTTTCTTGCAGGGCAGAGCTGTCGAAGTTGGAAATGGCGAGTTGCTGCGTTCTGTCTAAAAAAAGACTGCCGCAAAATAATGAAGCACATATGAGAGGTAGTAAAGCGTAATGAACGTAGTGCGGAGACTGGCAGAGCCATTTTATGTGGCCAGCGCAACATGTGTAGCGCTAAAAACTGCGCCATATGTGTCCCCGGGTGCTCTGGGTTTGAATGTTTGTCCATAAATGGAGTCTCTAGGGGTTTTTCGACATTTTGCATTCACATATTGATTGCCGTGTGGGTAAAGATGATCCAAAGAAATGTGATGAGACATTTTTTGAAATGCGTGTTACAACTGTGCTTGTTTCGGTATTTGTGATGGTCGCAATATATAAAAAAAAAAAAAACTACTGATGTGGAAAGGTCTTGCTTACAAACTCTAAAAGCAGAACAGGCAGTTTTGATAAAACACTTGCATCCTGACACAGCCGCTCTTTGTAGCCGCTTCAAGCCTGACTTAAGCCCAAGCAATTTTAAAAGATCAGAAAATAAACATCTTGATTCAAGAACTGGTTTCTACCCCAGGTAAAACAGAATAAGTAACAGACCGGTTGTTAGTTTTAAAGTACTGTAAGTGGTTGTAGTGAAGTAATGTTGATGAATGAAATGTTGTTTGTGAGCATTACATTTCTTTGGTTAGATGTTGCTGTTTATAACATTGTTGTACTTTATCTTTACTGCTTTCTGTTTAACAGTCTTGGAAATGTCTGCCAGTGCCAATATTTAGAAGCATATGCATTAATTACAAACAGAAAGACTAAATCTCAAGCTATTCAGGCATTTTATCACTAGGTGGTGCTGTTACTACTTAAGATCGCAACCTGCAAGTCACTTTACCACAGGAATGGAGGTCACTGCATTTGTGATGCTCAAAACTACGAAACTTTGTTGATATTGTATATATATAAAAAGGTATTTTGAATGAAATAAATATGTACACCAAAGGTTCACCGTAGTTGCATATATATACTGTTATTTAAAATTACTTTTGGAAATAAAAGTTATTATGCCAATTTACATAAAATTTTTAGAAATAGATGAAAAAACGAAAAAGGCCCAAAAATGTAGAGGAACCAGCCAATGAGAGTCCGGTTTTAAATGAAAATCCAGTTCTTTACAGATTAAATAGCTTCTCAGGGTGGGATTGTTTTGTAATGATTTTTACAAATGTTCAATTGCTGAACGTTTCTTGTTTTGCATAATTTGTTCTATTGACACTTTATACTAGAAATATAAGAAATATACCCTTTAGTAAAGATGAATCTCTGTATGCTGTATGAGTTTAAACAATAAACCCTCTTTGTTAGTGACTGTGGTTTGCACACCTGTGTTGACGGGCACTCTGTCCTCTAGAAACATTGAAATGGAAGCATAAACAGGCAAACCCAGCTGGGAAAACCCAGACTTACCGCAGCCCCGCAGACAGTGCCTGCCGCCAGTGTCTGTACCTTTTCATTCAGAACACCACATAGACATGGTTCATCATTCCACCTTCGGAAAAGAATAGAAAATTGATCTCAAGTTATGTAGAAAATATTTTTTGGAGAACATTGCTTAGACTCGAAATACTCATCAGTCCCCTCAAAACACAGTGAAGCATTCATGCATTCATGTACAAAAGCAAACATTAAAACATCTCTGTGAATACATTAATACCAGGCGCCCAGTGTTGGTGCCAATGACCATGCCAAGCGATGCCAAGCTGCACAAAAATAAGCACCAATGTGCCTGAAACTATTCTAATAGAGCCAAATTTTATGCTGGGAACTTCCTAGTGTAACATATTGATTTTTAACTTGTAAACACACTCAAGCAAACAAACTTTCATTTGGATATATTACCCAATTTAAACTCCAGGTTTTTTTCTAATGAATCATACATGTTACATCTTTCTGCACAGTTTTACTGCCCTCTATTGGTAGCAACATTCCAGACTGTCACAATCTTGACCTGCAGTCACCAAGTTTGCAGCAAATCAGTTACACAGGACTTGAATTTTTTTATATGAAAAATGTATGTAAATTGTTAGTTCAAATGTTATCAGCAATGTTCATGTACTGTTATACCAGGCTATAGGACAAGTGATATATATGCAGATATCGTTTATTTTTTATTTCTTTAAATACTTTTTCTACCAGACAAAAGTCACGTTTGTGCATTCAAACACCCTCCATTCTACATTCAGAATGTCTGACAGCATTAACAACACTTTTTGTTGCTTCTTTGCTAAAAAGTTCATAATAAGTTAAAGATTATTTTGGACACTGTTAAAATTGATGTGCTGAAGAAATCATGTGAACGCGTTTTTCTTTACTTTAACTCTTCTCACTTTCAAATAATTATCAATTTATGCTTCATTTAAGCTATAAGAAATGCAACTAGAAATTGTCGTCAGATTAATATCATTTAAATTCAAGTGACTTTTAAAGCCAATTTGATTAAACTTTTTTTGATTACACTGGTTAAAGGACTAGTTAACCTTCAAAATGAAAATGCTGTCATCATTTCTTCACCCCCTTGTCATTTACAAACCAGTTTGACTTTCTTTCTTCCGCAGAACACAAAAGAAGATATTTTGAATAACATTGTTAACAGCCCCCCATTCACTTGGTTACAATTGAAGTGAATGGCGGGCTGTGGTGTGCTGTTCTGTTACCAACATTTTTCCAAATATCTTCTTTTGTGTTCTGCAGAAGAAAGAAAGTCATACAGGTTTGTAATGACAAATGGGCGTGTAAAGTTTAAACAAGGACAGAATTTTCATTTTGAAAGTGAACTACTTAAACCTTTCTATACCAATTTTGGAAGCTGAGGATACCTGTGAACGTTATGAAATAACCGTGACTTGCTTTTGGAAAAAGCTTTTCTCCAAAGTATCAAAGCAAATTTAGACAAGGACTAAACTGGCATTGATGATCACTATCGCATCCAAATCCGTCCACAGATAATACAAAGCCAGAGAATGATAGAGTGAGGCCATAGAAGAAAGACAGAGGTTACAAGGAAAAGAAAAAAATACAGAGGTTGTTCTGCATGCTCCTCTGATAGGCTTGCTGGGTGGTTTGTATGCTTATTTAGTCTGTGGAGGTGATGGGAACTGAGCAACGGCCACTGCCAATTTTCTTCACACTGAGAAAATATTCCTGCGGACAGCTGGAATTCAGAGAGGAGACTCAAACAGACTCAGAGCCAACAGATACAAGATTCTGCTCACATGAGACACATTTGCTAATCAAAAATCCCCTTCAAAAGTTCCTGTAGGCTTCCTTGACTTGGTGGATAACTGAATTGAAAGGGGCAGGTCTATAGCAGGTCCACTGTGGCTATTCTAAAATTGTAAATAATGTCGCTGTATAAGCTTCCACTTATTCAGCGCAATACACATGAATTTATTTACTAAGCCGATGGAACCGGCGAATGCAGAAATGTCGCTTGGAAACTCCAAACTGCGTTTCCATTTCCCTTAAAAATGCGCAAATTGAAATAGTGCATTGAAAATATGCCCAATATTTTGCAAAACTGTAATCAATTTGAGGTCGATAAACTGCAAAGTGTTGCTTTAAAACATGCATATTTTAACAACACATGCATATTTAAAAGGCTTGATTCCAACCACTCACTTTGTTTCTCAACTATACTCAAAATATTTAAGGACAACAGAATTGACTCAAGCATTACAAAAGAGAAAAAAACGAAAAATAAAGTTTGTAAAAGTACACTATGACACAATTCATCATCAAAAAAAGAGATTTTCAGTGTCCACATTAGAGTGCTCAATGAATATACATGGTTGATTCTCACGAAATCTTGGTTTCAAGTATAAAATTCTTATTACCATAATCATTAAAAAAAAAGGGTAAACAAATGTGTAAAACAAAGCAAGGCCATGATAACTAATCACGTTTTAATTACTCATACATAATTAATGAATTATATTTTAATAAAAAATGATACGTTACATTTTCTTTTATGTGGAAAACCCGTATTTGTGATAAGAATGGAAAACGTTGTCTACATGTTACAAGAGAATACTACATATTTAACTAGAAAGATATAAAGTAATCCATAGCCGCGGGAAGTGGGGGGGCTGCCAGACGTTGAGCGAAAAAAAATGGAAATATTGTCAAAAATGAATAAGTAAAGGCAGATTCTATTTGCACTAGGTCAGCCCACCAATATGTGTTAGGAATAGAGAAAGTATAAAAACCAACACATTATAAACAACAATTCTAGTGGCGTAAGATGTAAAGTCTGTATAGCACCACACAGGACCCCCGGGTTAAATTCAACTATTGCTGAATACACTCTTTTACCTTATTCTATTACATTACATCAAATTGATCTAAAACTTTATATATTACATTTACATTTACGCATTCGGCAGATGCTTTTATCCAAAGCGATTTACATTGCTTTATCCTATACATTTTACATAGGTATTTGCAATCCCCTGGCATCGAACCCACAACCCTGTGTTGTTAACCCAATGCTCTTACCACTGAGCTACAGGAAAGCGTTATATTAATATAAATGAATAAAAGAACACAGCACTCCCTGCTCAAAAATACGTTCCCGCGGCTATGAAGTAATCTTTAACCTGTAGGTACTGGTAGATGTGTTTCTTCACATGAAATCAAACTTGATGTAAATATGTTTGTGTGTTTGAACAGTCTTTTATAAATGTTCAGAGAATGAAAGACATCGGTCGTGGACACTCGATTTCATTTTTATTATATATGAATATTCTATCATTGTTTTTTATTTGATAACATCTAGTCGAACATCCACATGTGTTTTCAGAGTTTTAATTTTACTCGCATCACAACTCGGGATGTGTTGCGTTAACCTGCATTAAGGAGAACTTCAGCAGAAAAAGCAATAAAATACATAATAATAATAATAATTCGTTCCTAAATTAAAATTATGCGTTGTGCAAGGTAGATAATCCAATTATATGTATTACGATTATTTTTGTGCTAAAGCATTATGTTTAATAATTAAAATCTTTACATCCATGATGTTTCATTGGCTTCGTGAAATATTCGGTGAATAGATGAACATGGCTATGGGCTTTTTCAAAACGGGTGGGTTTGGGGGGGGTGAGGGGACGGGAAATGCCACCCAGAGAGCTTAGAGGAAGCAGTTGAGCTTCTAGGCCTCACATGGAGATGCCGGGCCACCCACTCGCAGACCATTTTGGTTTATTTTCATTCACTGTTCAGCGTGAGCTGTTTATTAGATCTTTGATTTGTCATGTGTCAGCTTGTGCTTGCAGGGCAAGTGTATACAGTGATTGTGGCTTGTATATAGTAAAGGTTTGGAGGTCAAGGCTGTTACGGCATGGGTGGGGGTGATGGGAAGGGTGTTTGGTATGAGGTAGAGCTCTTACTGTGTGGCATCAGCAACATTGAAAACAGTTCAAAAGTGAAGATGTGAAATGTGAGATTCGAAACTGCTTATGATCTGAATGTGCATCAATGATGTGTACAAGAGATTCATCAAGATAGCTTCGAAAACTATAGGAAGTCATTTAAAATGTGATTTACAAGATGAAAGTGGAACGAACAGGTGGCAAAAAATATTATTGGAATAGCATTTGTAACGTACTGTCCAAACCTAAAGAAGCAAAATCTAAGTGAAAGATCAAACATTACATGAATCGACCACAAACAAACAAGTGAGCCAACACCATCGACCATCATCGGACGCATGTGCCTGGCCCAATGTTAACTTCCAATTTGCACTTTGGCTAATAATATCACTATTTATATTTTAATTCATTTATATTGTTAATTTATATTCATATTTTATTGTATAATAATTGTAATAAATAAATAATTTGTTATGTTTTATTGTTAATTTTATGAAATAAATTGTTTGAATTTGTTGAAGGGGTCATGTAGCCAAGTAACGGATCTTCTACTGGTAACCCAAAATAAAACTGACTGGACATACTTTCAACTTGCTTGCTGATTTAATTTACTTGTTATTTCTTTAGCTTGTTATCAGAGCATTCTAGGCGAATGAGTAACGTAAATTAAGTTTGGGCCACAAAAGCACCCATGCGCAGTAATGTTTGTTTATGTTGCTTTGAAATCGTCCATGGGGAACTTTATTCAGCTCTTTTAGATGTGGTTTAGAGCTTTTTTAATCCCCTTGGGCCATCGTGGTGCTTCACATTTACATACAATACACAAATGCATAAAAAAGAAACAATTTACATTTATAAACCTTAGCTGAGATGGACTCCAAATACATCTCATAGCCATCGCAGGCATAATAAATAATAGAAACCAGTTTTCCCCATTTAATTCAAAACATATTTTAATATAACTAATATGTCATCTATTCAAAAGACGACCATAGCTTGGAACCAACTGCATATCCTATCATTCACCCACCTGCAGAAAGTTTGTAGTACCATTCTCCACTGAAGCTCCCTTTTAGACATTCAATTGTTTTACCCTGTCAACACTACACAAATCTGACTGCAACACCCAAACGAACCACCAGAGGGCCTTCTCGGCAAACCATCCATCCCTTTAATCTACTATATACGGCTATAAACCAGCGTTTTGTGCCCAAGATACACCACACAGGCAATTTATCAACACATTCCGTATGAATTTAGACTTTCTGTGAGGAAACTAAGAGGAAAGCCATGCTGACAGAGAGAACATGTTAACCATTAAATCTAAGCCAAACATTTATTTTTGCGCACATCAGTTGCCATAGCGCACATCCATATTACGTCATATTTTTGCGCATTAAAATCATCATACGTTTTAATTTTATACTGCTACGACAATCTGATAGGATATTTTCGTTGTTTAATCATTCTACATATTTATTTATAACAAGTGGGACAATTGTAAATGTATCCTACCTGTTTACTTCACACTGTAGGATAATCTGGGTATTTAAGCTGTAAACTTTTATGTGTTTATTTTAAGATGGCAGGACTATCTGACAGGATATTTGCCATTATAAAATCATCCTAGCTGTTTAGTTTGTCGACGTGGTTTAGATTATATAAAGTTTTGAACTGTGGTAGGGAAATCTGACAGGGAAGGACAATTCAGCTGTATTAGAACGATCATTTGCCTCTTTCCGACTCTTCAAATACACTAGCTTTCATAGTCCGATTATATTTCTTATTTATAACCAATGATAGGTTTGTATAAAAGTCTAAGCATCATAGAAAATACCTTATATGAACTCAAGAGATGTAGATTTTGAATTTGCCTCCTTGCACGCAGCTGGACGTGATCATGAGTTATCACGCATGCGCAGAACAGCATACCCCGTTTTTTTAAATCTTGTTTTTATAAGTGTATCATGTTTTTAGTTTGTTAGATGTATTTTTGAGTTATGGCTTTAATAAAAACAAACTGGTTGCAGTTTGATTTATATTTATTGGAATGCACAATAAAAAAACATGATCTCATTACGTAACCAAACTCTTAATTTTATATTTAGCAATCGTGACTTACAAATAGTAACATTTAACATTTTATCAATTACCCAAAAATAATTGCTGCCTTGAATACCAGAATAAACAGTCAAAATAGCAAATAGAACTGAAAAAACTACAGAAAAACCTTTCAGGGTATTTTCATTTATTATGTTTGACAGTAAAATTATTGTTTTTTTAAGAATGTTTCGGTAATTTCAGAAAAGCAGAACCACCTCTGCTCTGCATTAGCGGTGGACTGACATGGATGGTAAAAGCAAAAAATACAGAGGTTGTTCTGCATGCTCCTCTGATAGGCTTGCTGGGTGGTTTGTCTGTTTATTTAGTCTGTAGAGGTGATGGGAACCGAGCAATGGCAACTGCCAATTTTCACCACACTGAGAAAATATTCATGTGGACAGCTGGAATTCAGAGTGGAGAGTCAAATAGACTAGGAGCCAACAGATACAATATTCTGCTCACATGAAACATATTTGCAAATCAAAAATTCCCTTCGAAGGTTCCTTGTGTTGGTGGATAACTGAAGTGAAAGGGGCAGGTCTTGAGCAGGTAATACGGGCTAGTTATTACCAAGAGAAAAACAGAACCACAATGCGGCACAAAGTCTACACTACTTAAGTATTATAAACAACTTAACTCTCAAGGTCTTAAGAAAGTTTTCCTAGAAGGAAAGTAAATCTGCAATAACCTAATAAAATGAATGTTAGAACAGGCTAAAATATTAAAAAGGAAATCATCTAGACATACCACCCAGAGAGCTGATTGAGATGTGGGGCCACCCATTTACAATCTATTTTTTCATCATTGGGAAAACTGTTTAATGTAATCTGTTTATTAGACCTTTGATTTGTCATGTGTCAACTTGTGTTTACAGGACAAGTGTGTACGGTGATTGTGGATTGCACATAGTGAGGGTTTGAGGTCATGTGGCATCAGCAACAAAAAACAGAGTTCATAAATAGAGATATGAAATTTAAGAGACACATATCGAAAAAAAACAGTGTGGAATATGGTACAAGTGATTCATCAATGAAATGAAAACGGATACAATTAAAAATGTGATTCACAAGATCCATGTTATAACCACCCGGCTCTAGGTGAACTAACATAACCAAGGAGATGTCACACGGGCAAATGCGTTTTAACAAATAAACATTATATCAAATAAAAACTCTAAATTAACAACATAGAAAATATATAAAGAAAGAATAAGGGACTAATCGACTGGAGAGGACCACGAAAACACGGCTCCCCTGGTCAAAATCTCTTCTCCGAGGCTTCTTGAAGCACCCCTTCATAATTCAGAGATTATCACAGGTAATACTCCACACCTGTTCCTCTCATTTCTCCTAAAGAAGAGATGAAACTGACTTCCCCATCTAGTGGACAAGAACACACATTACACTTGAACCGTAACATCCAATATGAGAGAACCTTTATTTAGTAAACAAAGAAACATAACACTACAAAACTTACAAACAAACACACACAAACACTCACATAAAAATGAGTATACATGGATCTGCTAAGATAAAAATTACATATTGAAATAGAATTATTAGTTTTTTTAGTTTGAGAGTTTTGTCCTCAGAATCTCAGACTCGTTTGGGTGACATCCTGACCCTCTGTTCTGCTTCAATGGCTGATCTCAAAGCCTGGTAAGATTCTACAAAAAGGAAAAGAAAAACGATTTCAATGCACAGCAGAAAATAGCAAGCTGTTCTCAAGGCCCTTTCAAACTACATAGTTTTTTACGCTTCGTCAACTCAATTGGTATCTAAACTCAGGGGTGTATGGGAGAGCGAGGGTTTGATGTAGGCGAACTCTAGCTGTGTCTCATGTTAGAGACTGTACACTCCCAAGATATCATATATTTGATGGAAACATCTCTGAGGCAGTCTTCAAAAGATCAATATATCATTTAGTACAAATACAGCCTTTGAATGCAAACCTTTCATTGGCTCAACGTAACAATTTTTTGCATCACACAAATCCTTTATCTTTTTGAATTGTCATAACCGAATTAAAATGACCTTCTAACTCAGTCTCATGTGTTACACAATGTAACCATCATGTGCTTCATTTCATATATCACCTATTGCGAATGTGAAGCTGCTGTCACGCCCTATGTTGCATGTTGCGGTGGTGCCGCCATCTTAGGAGGATAAGACTACACTGTTATTTTGGTTTTGATATGTACAGCTACTTGTTCTGCTCGATATATGGAGAAATCGGAAGAACCATGGGGCTTTCCTGAACGACTTAATGCTATTGCAGGCTTTTTACCACAGACCGACCTACCATAGTGATTTTTCCTCATCAAACAAGAAACACAAAACACTGCATTGAACGCGTCGATTAAAAAGCTCTATATGCCCTAGAAAGGGCATCTCAAAGTGAAGTTAATTCTACATTGAGGACACTTGGTATACAACACCCTACAGGACCCAGCCTACCCTATCAGCAGCAGCTTCTGAAAAGTTAGATGACAATAAATATGAAATACTGCATTAGGGTTCATGCACAAGCTTAACGCACCACATTTCAGTATGTTTGGATTAAAATGAAATACCTTGCAGTTTCCCCATGAACGAATCAATTTCTGGAAGACTTGTTACTATATCAAATGAAGGACATTGCATGGACTGGACAATCTCATTGCAGCCCTGGAAAAAATAAACAGATGAATATGTAATAATGACTAAGTAAACAAACCGAGGCCTTTAACCAGTAGTTAAAAGGAAATTTCGTCTTAAGCAATGCATTAAAGGATTGACATAACAAAAGATAGTTCAGTAAAAAATTTAATAATGGCAAGGTTTAAAACAAAGACCCCCACACAAACCACGGACCTCATGTATAAAACTCTCTGTAGATTTAATCCTAAAAGTGTACGTACGCACAAAAGCTAGGATTTGGGAACGCAGAAAAGTTTTCAGATTTGTAAAACCATGCTTTTGCCAGAACCTGCACAAAAATCCCTTTATAAATACTGTCTCCTCCCCAAAAGCACCAGTTAACAACACCTAGTCTTACTATGCACAACCTCATCTGCATACATTTTCATGCATATTCCAATCCATGTGACACACTGTTTAGTACATTTGAAGGTAAAAGCTTAGCCTATAAATACCATTTGTGCCATACATATAACATAATGCTGAAAATCATCCAGGTTCATCAGGTTTTAGTATAAAAAAAAATCCATAAAACCGTTTAATAGTTCTCAAATAAAAATTTTTAGATTGGAGATGTCTTTCTTTTCAACTGGCCATGAATGTGAGTCTAAAAGTCTGTGATAGAATACAGGCTATGCAAACATAAACAAAGAAACTGGGACTAAAACACCCAATTATTTGCTGAAATTTAAAGCACTTGGACTCGACATTGATCCTTAAGACTTACAAAGGCTAGGACACTGATATGTTGCGCGGAATTGTGTTTCCTGATATTGTAAGCAGCCATTTTGCTGAGTGTTATGCCACTCAAAAGAGTGCGTTTACTTTTGGCGAGTTCACGTAGGAAAGTGATGAGGTCACATGCATACCCTCTATAAATTTAATAGTGTAGCCTGCGATACAGTTTGTCAGATGCATTAGACAGAGCTGTGTTTGTGTGAATTTTACTGCAGTTTACTATAGTAAATACTAAAGAACACTACAGTAATTTATTTGGACAAATATACCATAGAAAAGAACTTTGAAAGATAAAAAAATAGGTAAATAGGTAAACAAAAAAAATCAATTGCCCTTATATATTCATCCGTAGCCCATTTAATATTTAGTGTCATTTGTCTTTTACCTGTCTATTCACGTGATATACTGTTTACTTTTTTTAATGATAACAAAAGACGTTTTATACTTCTGCTAAAACGGTTTGGCCTGTGCTACAAAACTTTAAACCTCTGTAGCACCAGTGCTATGTGCAAAATGGTTAACGTACAGCCCTGCAAATATTATTTCAATTGGTTTAAAAATACCGATAAAAATAGTTAATCAAAGTCAACTAAATGCATCTAGTTTTGCTGATGAGGTAAACATCTTTTAGCTATTTTTAGTGGAAACGGATATATTTATTGCGATGTAACCTACAATTGTCGGACTCGGCACGTCAATGACAGTGTATTTTAAAAAGGAAACGTTCAACTCGTTTTCCTTTGAGTTGTGTTATATGTATCCTTCAAATACAGTGGTATTTTTCATAATGCTGTGAAAATGCACAATATCAACCCCTGTGCAGCTGAGGTTGTACAGAAAGCTATTATCATTATACCTTTTCAAACCAGACAATGGAATGTTCGACCACCGGGTCCAGCAGTGCATCATTGTTCACGATAAATATTGATATTTTCTCATAACCTGCGACATTGTGCAGCTATAACATGCACTTCGGTCATTAAAACATAGCATGCCACATGAAAAGTGATCAAGCATATCCACTATAAATATGTTCAAATAAATGTATAGAATATTTGTTTAACTACTGTGTAATGTCATGCATACAGCCCATTCACAAGAGAGATACAGCTGGACGATTATTTCCAGAAAAAGATGAGTGCACAATACATCGCAATAATCCCTTCATGTTTTTGACATTATGTCACATGTCAAAGGCCCACAGCGCAGCCAATCTTGATAAGTGGGTCTTCCTATCGGTCATCAGTTGGCGTATGGACGGGCTATTTCTTACGCCTTGGGCATGCTTTTCCGGGAGAATTGCCCAATAAAAGGAATATGATCCCCGTTATGAAACAGGAAACCAAACATAAAGAAAACTTTCTAAAAAAGTTGGACTGCATCGAGCAAAAAAAATTTACGTCATACATCAAACTCGTTTTTAATAAGTTGACCATGTTAAGCCAGCACGTTAAACAGTGTAAAGAAGTCTGAATGCATGAAAATGAATGTTACCCCATCTTAAAGTGATTATTTCAATTAATATTAATAAGAGTGAAATATTTGTTGTAACTGAGTAGACCAAAACAAAAGAAGAGTTTAAAATCCTTCCCACTTCAAAAATCCTACTTCATAAAGCGTGCATACATACAGTAAAGAGTATCCGGACAGTTTTCACATATTTACACAAAGATTTGTTTTATAAATCCCGACGCGCGGATGGAAGACAGCATGGGCACATTTCTATGCCCATTTTGCACATAAAAGCCTCGTTTATACATCAGGCCCCTGGTGAGTACATGACCGATGTAAAGCTACAGACCTTGAGTTCTTCATAAAACTTCTCCTCCATCTCAGACACTTGAGACATGGCCTCGAGTGTTGGAAGAACAGACTCCTGAAACATATTATGTACACTTTTTAACATATCTTGAAATGGACTCATCCCAAACAAACAAGATCAGGCTTATTGAATGACAGACACCAAGACCGCTTTCCCACCATTGCACAGTATGAAACCGTTACAGTTATGTTTCCACGTGTGCCTGGTTGGATACGGCACGATCACAAACAGTTCTCGGCTAACTGTTGTCTAAACGTGATGAATAGTGCTAATGAATGGGTGCAGAGGCATTATGGCTCAGTCTCTTGTGTTACCAAGGCAGCGCGGGACATGTTTGTGTTTACATTCTAAAAATTTCCGTGAAATGAAATGAAACTATTTACGTACCAGCTAACATGGATCGGCACGGAGTAGACGATTAATCAACGAGAACTGTTTGGTGCGATGGTAAAAAAGCGCTCAAATTTCTTTATAAAAAAACAATATATATATTGGGGCTGGCGGTTTTCCGGACAGGGATTATTCTAAACCAGGACTAGGCTTTGGTTAAATTTGGACATTTAAGTAGATTTTACAAACATCCCTGCCTTCCAAAACAAATAATATTTGTTTGCATTTTGAGACAAAACAATGGCACTGATGTATTTTAGGATATATGTCACTAGAAAATGTACTCAGTTTAGATGTCTCTAACATTTAATTTAGTCTAAGACTATTTCAGAATTTTATGACCATAGCTTGAAACCAATTGCATATGTATTATTCACTCACCTCCTCTGAATAGTTCCCCTCCTCTACAGAAAATTCAAGGTTTGTTCCATTCGCCGCTGCAACTCCCTTAGACACTCCATTCAATTCTTTCACCCTGTAAATGACAAACAAATCTGACTGTAACACCCAAACAAACCACCAGAGGGCCTCAGATCCATTTGCATGTGGTTGACTGTTTGTTTTTGTTCCTTTTGCATCTGCAGTTTGATCGAACTCCAAAATAGTAAAAATATACCAAAGTTAAATCAAAATCTTTTTCGTTTACGTCAAGGATATAAAGAAAATAACTGCACCTGTTTGCATAGCGTAGTGTGTTCAGAGTGTAGTCACAGGAGTTCATGCCCGGTGAGATCATTGCAATCTAAAACAGGCAAAACGCACAAATAAAATAACTGTCACAGTACATGATAGTATCGAGTCAATCGTTTAATGAAGAGTAAACAAAATCACAAATAAACATAAGCACAATCTAATGTCACTCTTACCATACAGGTCCTGGAGTTTTCCCCAATGAAGGAATCTCTAAGCACCTGTGTGAGTTTACTCATCCTGAATGGGATGTGTTCGTTGTTGTGACCCAGAGACCGGATGCATTCCTGAGAAGTTTGGAGAGACACACAATACATAATCATAAATGATTACGTTTTATTCCAGTTATTTGTATTCAGAAACACATTAGATATCTGCTTGTCTGCAATGGCAGTAAAGGACAGCACCTTCAAAGCCAGCAGGCTGCGGTTGATCTCCGCAGTTTCCACTATAGTGTTCCGATCGTTACTGCTGACATCAGTACCACGCTCGTTCCCTGCAAGATCCACCAGAGAAAACTTCCCGTGAAGGAAATTCCGCCTCCTCAGGATTACCTGCAACACCGCATGTGACCGTGACGAGCTCGAGTTGGCAAACGTCTGGCCAGACGTTCTGGAAGAAATTTAGATAGAAACAGGTTTTGACATCATTTAACATGACAAAAGTAGAACTACATTCTTTTCATACCTGCATGCACTTCCCCGCTCGATCATCTTAATGACATTATCAACAGATGACACCGGCACTTCTTGCAGGCCGACGACATTGACCTGCTGCTTGTCATCCTCCAAAACGCGTAGCATTGCTTTCTTATTCAGCAAATCGAACACCTGCACAGTGGGCAGAAACAGTTAAGCATCATGCCCGAGCAAGTACTCGATGCTCACAAACACTATCTGAGACCAGATCAGCAGAAAATCAAATCATAAAATCACAACATTTGTTCAATTGAGCATAGAGTTTATTAACCGTTAAGAGTTGTTTTTGCTCTTAAACAAACAAAAGCTGACAGAAAGCTGTTTGACAAGACATCAAGTTGCATTTCGATAACACTGTATGCAAACCTTGCCATTGTAGATCTCAAAAAACGTCACGTATGGGCAAAGGTCCATATCGGCATACCGCTTTTGCCTCAGGAGGGTAAATACATCCTGCGCTGTGAGACACACAGATTTACACATGAGCAAATAAACAGAACACTACATACAAGTACGTTTGATAAGCACATTCACCTGCCAGGGCGTAGATCCCTTTAGAGCTATTTTGAATTTTGCCAGAGAAGTCTCCACCCATTGTCTGTGAATTGAATGCATATTGTGTGAAAAACCTCTGAATGTTTGAGAAAAAAAAAAGTGAATGAAAATCACTTACATGGGTTTTTCCGCTACCTGTCTGACCGTAGGCAAAGCAAGTCGCCATTCCCCCTTCAAATATGGTCTTAAGCAGAGGTTTAGCAGTGAACCTAAAAATTCAATTCATAAACATCTAATTAAATAAAAGTGTATATTGGATTTAAATTACACATACATTTTTTCGGCAATCATTTTAAAGGGGTCATATGACACGGCTAAAACAAATATTATCGTTTGTTTTAGATGTAATGCAATATGTAAACACGATGCAAGTTAAAACGCTGTATTTTTCACATACAGTGCATGTTTGTATCTCCTCTTTGCCCCGCCTCTCTGAAACGCAATTTTTTTTTAAAGCTCATTGCTCTGAAAAGCGAGGTGTGCTATGATTGGCCAGTTATCTAGTGCGTAGTGATTGGTCGAATACTGCAAGCGTGTGACAGAAATGTAATGCCTCTTACCATATTTGGAACATCAGGTTCCAAAGCAATTTTACTTACAGGTACGCCCACCTTACTTGCGTATACATTTGGGAGGTCTTAGTCAAGTCATACAACTGACGTAGATTTGTTGGGATGTGGTTACACGAAGCATTTCAGGCAGGTCTGGGTGTGCATTCACTTTTAGATTGGGTGAATCTTTGTTCCGACACTTTAATTATTTATATTTTACGTGTCTTATACATGCATGGGCGACTTATAACACACCAAAGACACAGAAAAACATGAATTCCGCAATGTGACCCCTTTAAACAAGTGTTGTCTTGAATGAATCTACCTGTAAACCAGGTCATTTGAGACATCGTCGTCGAAAGAGTAGTCGAAATGAAACGTCTGATTCTCCAGGTATTTGGTCAGGTCCACTTTCTGCTTAGGTTCATGTAACAGCAAGGCTCCATTACCAGGGATGGTCACCACATCAATCTCTTTCTTGGCCAGCTCTGAACACAACAAACACTCAGTGAAATTAGATGCACAAGGAAACAGTTCAATTCAAACAAAAAACATCCCAAGAGCCTACCTTTTTTATTCAGTGGCCGTTTGCGAACGCAGACACATATTCTTTGAGGTTTCACCTAACAGATGCAAGTTGGATTAGAATACTTATTGTAGGTTTCTAAGGATTTTCAGAAATACATGTGCATTTACTCACCAGATCAGACAAAGACATGGGCACTTTCTCCAGGGTCTCTCTGTATTCCTCAATCATCTGGTGAAACTGTTTGTTAGGGCGACATGCATCTCCAAACTAGCAGTAAGATTGTAGACACAGAAAACAAAATTTGATCAATCTTTCGTGAAAATAAAATGTGACATTATGTGATTGTGCATTTATGAGCGTGATATCTGGATGAATCTGTACCTTTCCTCTTTTCTGTGTTTCAGGGATTCTTGCTACAGACAACCGTTTGTTTGTGACCTTGCCACTGTTCATCTCGGAGACCTGAGACATGCGATAGCCTAAAGATTTCAAAGATAAAAAATGTGTATAAATGACAATCTGTCAAATCAGAGATCACAAGATAACATGCTTAAATTATGTAGTTATGAATTCAGGAAATTACAAGGGAGGGATACACCACCTTTCCCAATACCTCTGTAATATGGAACAGATAGGAAAAGGAATTGTTATCCATTCACAACATTGAAACGTAAACATTGGGATAATGTGATTCTCATGAAATATTTGATTCCAGGATTCAAACAAAGCATTTATAAAGATACTTGAAACAACATATTTTATTATATCATCTTTCATTTTTTTGCACTGTCCATTGAGCGGACCTGTCCTAACCTCCATTTCACTGCTGATTATACCCTGTATGATTGTGTATGTGACAAATAATAAACTTGAACTTCCTGTTTATACATTAACAAGCTCTGACACGTTTAAAAGCATTCATTAAAAACCTTTACAATATAAAATATTATAAGACCTTAATCTCATTAGCACAACAATCTAAATATGTCAATACCACAGAATGTTTTGCTTTAAAAAAAAAAGAAGCCATAATTCTTTGCAAGTACTTATTCATCATACATAATTAGACATTATGAAATGCATTTTTATAGAGAATTATGAAATGTCCTTTTTCTTAAATGTGGAAAATCACCTGTCTGTACTGATAATCAATAGTCATGTACACAGTCCAACAAGAGAATATTAAACATTTTAACTAGAGCAATATAAAGAAACTTACATATACAAACGTGCAAGTATACTATACATTATACAAATATCATATGTTTGATTTTAATTGTAACAGTCAAAGGATTAATTGAATCCAGAATAAAAGTTTGTGCTTACATAATATATGTTGGTGTTTTGTATTTATACACATATATATTTAAGAAATACTTTTATTAACAATTATATTTAGTTCATTTAAATGATACATCAACGTTTATTAATTTATATATTTTTCTTAAAGGTACAGTTTGTAAGAATTTTGCAGTAAAATATCCAATAACCACTAGGCCAATGTTAATTATTTGTTTCAGGTGAGTAATTACAATATCTTAAATGTTTCCAACTGCTTTTTAATCCTGAGAAAATCTCCGTCCTAAACAGTGGACCGGGGCCATTTAGTCTCCTGTCACAGGGCGTCATATCCGCGTTACCCTTTGTTAGTGCTTATACTGACGTATCAACCTCGTGACACTGTCCTAGACATATGCGGAAGTAGTTTGTACAATAGGGCATCTAGCATTATAAAAACGATGTGGGTGCATTCAAAATAACTTTTTTAACACTTAAAACTGTGCAATGTTATCACACCATAGAATTGGACAATTACTGTAACATCTATGACTAACAATTTAGTATTAAACCTTAAATTACTCGGGTCCAATTCATTACAATGAAATAAATGTTTTTATCAAACACAACATTTAAAAAAACGTTATTACTTTACCTCTTCCACTAACTTGATTTCTCGTTCCCGTCTTATTGATGTATAAGTGGTAACTTCAACGGTGGAGTTGAAGGTACGCGATTGTTGTCGTTTTGCTACGCGATTGTTGTCGTTTTGATTGTGCGCCCTCTAGCAGCGGTTTCTACAAACTTTACCTTAAAAGGGGTCATATGGTGTAATACGTGTTTTTCTGTGTCATTGGTGTCTTATAAGTTGACCATGCATGTATTATAAAAAATTTAAACGTCGGACCAAAAGATGCTATTTTATCGAAAAGCAAATGCTCACCCAGACCTGCCTGAAAACGCCTCATGTAACCACACCCCCTCAAATCTATGTCAGTTAGTGATGTGATTAAGATCGCAAACATGTATATGCAAGCATGGTCGGCATACCTCTAAGCACAATTGCTTTGGAACCTGTTGTTCAAAATATGGTAAGAGACGTTACATTTCTGCCACACGCTTGCAGTGTTTGACCAATCACACTGGATAACTGGCCAATCATAGCACACCTCGCTTTGAAGTGCGAAGAGCTTTGTAAAAAATCTGTGCGTTTCAGAGAGGAGATAAAAACATGCATGATGTGTGGAAAATACGGCGTTATGAACCTTAAAATGTGTATACACATTGCATTACATCAAGAGCAAACAATAATATTCGTTTAGCCGTTATATGACCCCTTAGAGTATATGCATGTATATGTATGTGTTTATAAATACAAATTGCATATGCACAGTTCAGACATATATTATGTTAACACAAACTTTTTATTCTGGATGCGATTAATCGTTTGGAATCCCTAATAAAAATGTATATCCCTTTAACTGATGCGCCCCGAAGCAAATTCAACATGCTGAATTGGCCAAGCTGCTGCCAACAACGTCCAACAGAATGGAACACACCACAAAAACTGGCATGACACTGTTGGTGTTTCCCCTGCTAAATCATTAGACCAGCACTGGTGCCTAAAAGTAATCCAGCCTCTGGTTACATTTGCGAGCATAATTCACTGGTCCCAGTTTCACCAGTTGCATATTCAATGATATAAAAAATTGACATCCATAATGTCTGACAAACCCAGAACAGTACATACTTGGTGGACCCATGGGAGCACATTTGGAAGCCTCACTCTCACATATAGCCTCAGCGGTGGGTAATAGAGGAGATGCTGGCTTTGAAACAAGTCGCCTCTGGTAGCCTGAAAATCCATCAACATCAGTTTTATATCAATGCATCACGACCTGATTACATCTCTGAACACCATGCAAAAGTAAAAGCACACCTGAAGGTTTAGAGATTGTAGATGAGGAAAGATCTTGAGACAGACTGTCCTCTGCAGTTGTGACAGAGACCGCAGAGGGAGGGGCAGGATGACGGAACAAGCATGTCTGACGTGTGGTCATCCTTCTGGAAGCTAAATAGGGAACATTATAATTCTTAATGAATTATGCGGTGTTATTCGATAATTTTAAGCAATTTGATTGATTTATGATTTATATCTATACAACTACCAAGTAGATTTTAAAACGCTATCATGGCCAATAAATCTCATTGTAATTATTTATACACAATTAACAAGCTTTTAGAATAAGAGACACCTCTGGACAGATTGCTGGAAGAGGATAAGCTGCACAATAGAGAAACATGTGGAAGTGGAAAGAAACCCCCCGATTACCCAAATAATACCACTCATAACTATTTCAATCATTTGTGAGAGTGATTGCGTCAGGACATGAAGAAAAAATGCACTTCATGCAAACCTGGCTGTTCAGATGCACAGTCCTGAGAAGGAGCTTCAAATGGGAAATACATCATAAGGTTACTGTATGAAGTCACCTAGGAATTTGAGATGTTCCTACAGAGTTCATTGGTACTGGGAACAATGTAGTACTTAACGTACCTTCTGATGGCGCCGGTAATCTAGTTGACCTCAGAGGAAGTTCAGATGCTCTGGTATTCTGAAAATATAAATATTTGTATGTGGTTGGATAGATCACATCATACTTTAGTGCATGCATCCTAGTAAAAAAGAAAGACTGAACAAATGAGAGTTTTAAAGAATAAATGCATATCTGTGAAAACAGCATTGGAATGTCACTCGTCTTATACAGCTTTCCTGATTTTGCCAAGTAAGCGGTATTCTTGGGTCAACATCATTGTTGATGCAAGAACAACTTTCCAATCAACCAATCAGATTTAAGGAGCAACTTGACAGTGACAACACAACCAGCGTTTTGTTATTCACCTATTGTTCACCCAGATTTTAAAGTGTCATGTGACACGGCTAAAACAAATATTATCGTCATCATTTGGGCAGTCTTAGTCAAATCATACCACGAAGGGATGTAGATTTGTGGGCGTGTGGTTACACAACGCATTTCAGGCAGGTCTGGGTGAACATTCGCTTTTAGACAGAATACTTCTTTTGTTCAGACATTTAATATTTTGCATTTTTACATGTCTAACACATGCATGGCCAACTTCCAACACGCCAAAGTCACAGAAAAACACGTATTCGCGCCATATGACCCCTTTAAGGATTTTTTTTACTTGTGGTAGGAATACGTTTTTTCTACAAACTATGTTGACCCAAGAAAATCTCTCACCTGGCAAACCCAGATTGACCTTCTTATGTGAATCATGACTGCAGCACCATAGTGAGGAATCTATATTTCCAGTGGCTCCAAACAGTTTCTTGGAGTCACACTTATGGTGGGGTTAATACAGAAATATCAACCTATAGTCTTGCTACACTATGTAAACAAACCAATCACATTTTCCCACTTGCAGTGCAGTCAATTATTGAAATCATATTTAAAAAACAAAGAACTGACTTTTGCCACAGGTAACGTTACAGGGGCAGGCACTTCTTGACGGGATGGCTGGAGGTGTTGCATAAGGTCAGAATTGAGCTGTTGAAGTTCATCCATGTCGACCTAGGGGACGATCGACACATTAACCTTGATAACAATGAAAAACATCTCGGAGCATCTAATACAAAAACATCATAATACTGTCGTGTAAACCAACATAAATCTATAACACACCTCTTTTCCTTTGGTCAATCCATTCTCAACCCATTCCACACTCACTGAGGATTTAGTGACACTGGTATTTTTCACGGTGGCACTGTGTATTCTCCCTGTTTTGACAGAGAAGAGACATTTAAAAAAAACTTTACTCGAATGAGCTCATAAATAACTCGTGTCAAAGAGTTGACATAGGCTAGTGATGCTCTAACTTGTCTTAAAGAATTGACTAATACAGATTTATGCTATTCTCTTTATTTTCCTTTGTTTTTGCCACCTCACCGAGTAGAATCACTTCTTTGAGAGCAATTGCAATTATTACACACTAGCAGACGACACAGGTTAACTTTGATCCGCTAACAGCCAAAAGCAAAAGATTAGCTTCTTAGCAAACAAGCATCTTACCATCACTACGACTTATATTGACAGCAAGCCCAACGAGCAGTTTCGACAATACAGGATCCATCTTAAGTTGTTGTATCTTTTGATCAACGTCTTTAAAACTTCGAAATGAAAAGTAGTGTTTTTTTACACCTTCAAACTTTGCCTCTGTAGGCAGTAAACTGCAATAAAATCAACCGCCTTACTTTCAAAAATCGTCAGCGGAAGTTATCGGGTTGTTTGAGGAGGAGGTGCTTGGTCTAGTCCAATCGGACTGTCGCGCTGTCTCGTGCGAAAATGATTGACATTTCTATTCACCAATCAGAGCCGTGCGTCGTCACACGCTGTCCCACCACGTTGAAACAAACTAGCCTGGAACAAACTTGATGTCCTGGTAAACTTGACATAAATAATTGACAGAAAACGCGGGTTATAAACCAGTCTAATGTGGGTCAAATTATGTTCATTAAATATTTAAAAGCGTAAATGTTTATTTAAACCGACCATTTAATGAATACAATATAACCTAATAATGTGTTAAATGCTTAAAATAAATACAGAAATGCTGTGAAATATGTAATAGCAATGACAAACAACAGATTTAATGTGATGATTACGTAATATTCGTAACAGTGACATGTGTAGTCTTTGAAACCCTCATCGTGACAGTAATTGTCGACTTCATTATAGAGCGCGCGCGCACGCACGCACGCTTAGTTCTTTAACTGTCATATATCTTTATTACCTTTTCCTCAATGAAGTTATGCTATTAAAAGTCCTGTTGCCATGCAACACTGTGCAGCTTGTGGAGCTGTCTGCAATTAAAATCGAGATTTATCTCAGTTTGCTGTACTCAAGCTGAAAGGAAATAAGCAATTTGGCTGAGCTAAATTCAAATTAAGGTTTGTATTAATGAGGTGAATTTAACTTTTTGTTAGTTGCATTTATTGGGATTGAAGAAACACCACAATGAAAATGCGTTTATTTATTTCCCCGCCTACAGGTGAGAGATGTGACTGGAAAATATGTCACTGTCATGTCGGAGGTTGTTATAGGGTCGCAGACTCGCAGTGAGTATTTTTTTAATTGATAGTTTTTTCATCTTAGACCTAAATCGAGGTGTAAGTATGATCTGTATTTGTTATTTGACTGTTGGGGTTTCTGACTCATAAAGAAGTTAAACATATGCATGAACAAACGGAGTCTGTGACAGAAGGGTTAAAGTGCATAAATGAAAAGAAGAACTCACAAATTAATAAGCATAATATCATGCCATTTCACTTTTCGTCTTTTCATAATGCTTTTGATACTCGACTTTTAGCTTCTATGGCTTAGCTTTGAAAAATTGTGTTTTAAATTACATTTTGTTACCCGTGCTTGATGATATTTCAAGCATATTTTGTGTAGGCGAAAAGTTTTGCATTTTCAATCACCTGCACTGCTATCCAGAAAATGACGGATAAATGCAAAAAATATTGATTAAAAAAATATATTTTTTTAAATGTAAACTTCAAAATGTAACTTTATGTTTACCAATGGAATTAAGGCCTGTCCACGCCGTTACGATGATCGCACGCGCTTATCGCCAGCGTTTTTTGAGACGTGGTGTGCACACTCACATTGGCACGATTATCCTTCCGGTGTGCACAAGCCATTAGGTTGACCTATAGAATGTTTTTCAAGATTTATCTGGTCAAAATTACTAATAAAACATTGTTCAGGTTTAATAGCCTGATGTATTTATTGATCTGTCATTTTCTTTGTATTTAAAAAGATGTCTTTCATTGCCTTAAATATGTACATAATTAAAAGTCAAATGTGGGACTTTGTAGTCCTCCAAGTAAAACCCCTCCGGCCTCTCTGAACTGCACTTGAATAATCACAAACTGGACTCCGACTTCACTGTAATATAAAGTGTAACAAGCGGTAAACATATTGTTTTATTTTATATCATATACAATAGATGTATACTCTAATTTTTTTAATATATTTTATAAAAAGAAAAAAGAAATTGAATAGCCTATCTGTAATCTGCAATAATTTGCTTTTGCAGAGAACAATTAATTTGATTTTATTTGTCAGTTTTTTTATAATGGATGCTTCTGAATACAAAATATTATATTCAAACACAAAACATTTCGGCTTGTTGGCAGATTTATTAAAGGGGTCAGTAAAAATAAAGGTGAGGTGCTGTAAAAAAAAGAAATTCTAAAAAAATATTAATAACGTAATAACTTGGTGTTAAAGTGATATAACCTTCAGGTTAAAAAGTATAAAAGTATTATTCTCTGCATATATGCATAGTAAAAAAAATATCGTTATTGATATGACCTAAACCAAACAAATTTAAAGCTTGCATAAATATTTTAAAAACTCTTTCCTGACTTTTTCTAGTATATATTTTTGTAAACGTTTATAAGTTGGTGTATTATTTAAAGATGAGGTAAGACGCAGTTTCTGCAAGTTTCATATTTATCTTGAGTACCTATACAGTAGAATTTCATAACTCGTATCTATGAGGATTATTTAGTTTGATAAAATTTATAAAAGTGAGATACAGCTGTTGTCAAGGGCATCTCAATGTTACCCGCCGGCCCTGAGGATCGAACCGAATCTGGTTAGTCACGTGTCCGACTTTCTAAAAATTAAACCACGATTGCCCCGTGAAAGTATACCTGTTTGTTAGGTATGGTGACCCATACCCGAAATGTGACCTCTGCTTTTAACCCATCCAGTGAGTAGTGAACACACGTACACCCGGAGCAGTGCACAGCTATCACTGCAGTGCCCGGGGAGCAAGTAGGGGTAAGGTGCCTTGCTCAAGGGCACCTCAATCGTTACCCGCCGACCCTGAGGATCGCACCGGGAACCTTCTGGTCACGAGTCTGACTCTCTAACCATTAGACCACGATTTAACAAGTTGAAATGCTGGGGGAGTGTATTGAGCACAGAAATACTATATCATACGTCCAACTCGTTTTTTGTAAAGAAGTCAGAAATAGCATGTTACCCCATCTTTTAAGTGTTTTAGTTCAGGTCTTGCCAATTTTACAAACCTAATACCAAACAATCCCACCAGAGGGCCTGCTGAGCCAAACAGAAGCACATTTTATAAAATTAAGTATCTCCGCCCATTTTATGGACATCTTTACGGGAAATTTCAGGATATGTGGAGTAATCAGTGTTGGAAAGTTACCAGACACAAAAAACAACTATTTGCACTTCTCAAGTCAATGTATCAAATTATTCACAAGCCCATCCCTAATGAGATCATAGTGATTAATATTGCCCAACCTGATGTCATCACTTTATCAAGACTGCCTGCATTAAATGTCAAATGTGACAGGGATAAACCCTTATCCCACACCCTCTGGAAATTAGGTTTCATACTAATAAAACTGATCAGATAATTTTATATTTAATGACATGACTAATGATTGGTAAATATCCTGCTCCTATTCTTACACATCAAATCATGAAACATTTTTTTCTGAGCTACATGTGTTTTTAATGCCTTTCTACATTCAGTAAATATGTCCATTAACTGGCATATGGTAATCTTCATTTTAAACATTTGTTTCTACATTATACATTTGCTGGGCCTTTTAGTTGTCATGTATATTGCCCCTCATCGAATCTGCGATGAGAAAGAGAATGAAAGTGAGCTTTTAGCTATAAGTCAAGTTGTGTTCTTCTGTTTTTCCTTCCGTTCTAATATTTGACCTGATATGCAAGTAAAAAAATTGAATACTAAGAATATAAGAATTTAATAATAGCCTGCTGCATTCCTCCAAAAACATTAATCTTTTTAACTCCAGTATTAATTTTTATGTGCGCCTAGAACAGAAAAACAGTCATAAGTAGCACAGGTATATTTAAGCAGTAACCAGCAATACATTGCATAGGTCAAGATGATTGATTTTGTTAAACTAAAAATTAAATTATTGATTTTGTTAAACTATATTAAATAAAGGTCATGTTCCATGAAGATATTTACTAAAAATCGCACAGTAAATACTTTTTTAAAACTTTATTTTTGTGAGTGGATGCATTAAAATCTCTAACAAAACGGGCCTGAAACAAGTCTGCAATCTTCGCAAGATTTTCAAATAGTTGTATCTCTACCAAATGTCGTCCTATAACAAACCATATAACTGCAAGGCTTATTTATACATTTATGTGTTTGGAAGATGCTTTTATCCAGAGATTTGCATTATACTATACACTTTACATTTGTTTCTAAGTATGTGCAATTCCTGGGATCGAACCCGTGACCTTTCCGTTTCTAGTGCCATGCTCTAACCAATAAGATACAGGAAATCTATTCAGATGATGTATAAATCTCAAAAAAGTTACTCATGTGACTGGTTTTGTGATCCAGGGTAACATATGTGAATAATTTGAAGTTGTAAAATGTTTAATCATGCTGTGACGTATAACCCTGAAAGCTATCATTGCTTACCAAATCTTATTAAACATAACACAAAAACTCATTCTGCAACATTTATTCTTCAAAGGCTTTGCCACCCTTTGCCTAGAATTAGCAAAATAATGTACTATTGGTATTTTCATCATAGTGAGAAGAAGAATACAACTTACCCGATAGCTGAAAGCTCACTAATCTCCTCATAGCCTTTGGGTTAAATTCGCAAAAAGTACTTTTGGCATGTTGTCAACCAGCTTCTATCATCAACCGTATTTAAGCAGTTCCCATCTATGCTGGGCTCCTTTTGGCTCCTTTTTCTGTATTATTTAGTCCAAGTCATCCATTTCAAAAACTATTGACCCCATGAGTATATTACAGTATTATATACAAATGATTTATCTGTGCATGTCATTTTTTTTTATTTGTGTGCATAATCTTTTATAGAACCAAAACTGTTCATCTGCCTCCTAATGACATATCTTCATGGTGAATGTCTTAGTTTGAGACTATATTAAAGATCAAACTTGAAATTGTTATAGTGTTTATGAATTTCATGCATTTTAAGATCAAACGATTTTAGAGTGGATATAAAACCACTTTAGTCAGAAGACTCTTTGATACTTTTGTACGGCACTTAAATAAAAAACTGCAGTATGATATGCCTAAATTTATCATAGAATATATACCATTTTTTATTAGAATACTGTTGTTCAAAAGTAAGATATTAGAGTCGGGTCTATAATATAGTTTTTTTACACTGCAGGATTAATAACCCCCAAAAACACAGAGTTTGGTTCTTACATCACAGCAGATGTTTTTGACGGGTGCCTTCTGTATTCTTGCTCCATCATGCTTCTGGGAGATGTAAGGGTGGTTCCCAGTGGCTGGCTCTCCGAGCCCATTTTGGGATTTGTGCTTGAGACATTATTTATTTATATTAAAGGAACTTCCAGTTCTGTAAAGCAGTCTGATTGATATTTGTCCAAGAACACTTCACAGAAGGTCAACATGTGAAACCAAAACGTTCCCACTTCCTAATGTTTTTTAATGAGCAGTTGTATGAAATGTCATTCAATTGCTGAAACACATTCATGTGATTGTACGTACGTCATGTTTTTATAAATTAAAAAGAATTGAACACCAATAAAACGATGGCAAATTTGATGTTAAGCTCTCCACATGAAATCTTTTCTTTTAAAGCAGTTTACATAACCTCTGTAAATAAAAACATATTTCATGATTGCAAAATGTAGAGTATAATGGAAAACGCAGTGTATTTTAAACTATTGACAAAATCATCCTTAGAAAAGAGATATGCTCTCTCAGATGACAAACAGATGAATAGTTTTTGTCATGGGCAAGTAGAGGCGGTGACTGCGATAAAGATACCAAACATTAAATTTTTTTTTGTAGTCTTAGGATGAGGGTCTTGATATAATATCACCAATGTAGCGTAACTATCTTGGAATCAGTGAATGAGTCAGAGATGATATGTTTTTACGGCGGTTGCCAACATGAATCTTGCCTAGAGTTTCCATTAATAGGGAGGGCAGTTAAAGGACCATATGAACTATATTAGATGAGGATGGTGGCTTGGAATAAGGAGCGGTGGGCCCCTGCGGGCTTTGCATGTGAACATTGATGAAAAGAGAACATACGCTCATGAAAAACTTAAGCGAATGCATAAACCAACGCAGACTTATGCATCTCAATATCGGCAAAGCAGAAGGCTTTGAAGTTATTTGCGTGCTTAATAGTAGGTAAAGTTTAAACTTTTATAAAAGTTTTTTTATAAGAAATGTTTGGGTTATGACTACATACTGTATATCTGTACAGATCTTTACAAAGACCCAAACAAGGGAACAGCCAAACATACACATGTATACCTCTAAAAACAAACTGCTTGCAAGATGCATGAACATCAATGTTTCTGCAACATGTATTGAATGATTCATGAATACTGTACTGCTTATATCCAGCAACAGAAAATAACAAGCGTGAACTGTGCTTGCACACAGCTTCACAGGCTTGAAAGAAACATTATCTGTTATTTATGGCTTTACCTCTGCATTTGCCCATCTGCTATGCTGGTCTATTTTGAGATGACAACGAGGTAATTTAAAATGTAGAAATACCTCTTGATTACAAGACAACATCTGAACTGTCCCACCCTCCTTAACCACAGTATGTGTTCATACTGAGTAATTACCCTTCGCTCTCACACACAATCACATCATACACACTCACACGCTGTGTGTTGATAAAAACACACACAGCTTGGGATGGGCTGGTTTTCATTACAGTAGTTATGACTTCTTTTGCTTATTCGGGAGTATAAATCAATGGGAAAGAGAATCTGTCGTCACAGAAACTTCGCAGGGTTTTTTTTATATTAATGAAGATGTCTAGGATGAGGTTAATAATGGAGCTGCAATGGAGGTAAACAAAAGAGTAGATTTATTAAGTAAAGATTTCTTCTACTAATAGGCTCGCATTAGGTACAAAATGTTTTTGCCTATTGAAGTCTTGATGATGTTTATAGAACAAACTATATTGTGGGGATGTTTAATTTTAACAGATATTACACTTATTTTTAAGAGAAGTTGTTGCTTTATAAGCCATTTTCACCACTTCAGAGATTGCTGTTACATCAAAAACACCATTACCTTTGAGATTTTTGAGATCGTTAGATTATAATTTTTTTGAAATTGTATGATTTAATAACTTATGCATCCGAGACGTAGACTGTTAACTGTCACCCGTTCCGTATACGGAACACCTAAGTTTGCGTCAATATTGTGCATGTAATTTCCAATCGAATCATGACAAACTATATATCATTGGAAAGGTCTAAGACTCTAGAATACAGATTTCTTTGGTGTTTTTTAAAATGATTTATGCTGGGAGGGTAATTGATTCTTTTTTATAAAGAGTGTGCTTCGATTTTTTGTTATCCTTTTGCAATGCATATTTTTAGAATGTATTTTTCACATACATGCCTTTTAATTTTTTTTCTGTGTGTGATTTTTATTTTTTACAATAATCAGCTACTTTTCTATTTTCAAACGAGACCAACCGTAAGTCTTTATTCCAATGAATTCATGAGTTACCTACATTTTTGATCAAACAAAAGGGCTCCGACTGTTAACATTTTCATCCAGAAATGACAATTCTATCATCATTTACTCACCCTCAAATTACAAACCTATATATATTTCTTTCTTCTGTTGAACACAAAATAATATATTTTGAAAAATTTTGTAAACCAAATAGTTCTGGAGCAACATTGACTACCACAGTAGTTCATTTATTTTTCTACTATGGTGGTCAAGAGTGCACCAGAACTATTTGTTTATAAACAATCTTCCAAATATCTTTCTTTGTGATCAGCGGAACAACAGAATTGATACGGGCTTTCAACATCATGAGAATAAATAAATGATGGCAGAATTATTTTGGGTGGGGGGACAAATTATCCCTTTAATGTTTATCTATAAAGTGACGTTGTTACCATACAGTTTAGAAACATATGGTTTGCTGGTGGTCTAAGTCATTTGTTGTATGTATGATAGTCATTATATTTTTGTCTAATCAGATGATATTGTCATCTCCTCCACCTTCTCATCAGTCCGAGTTCAATGAAAATCACTGGGGCTTGAATTGAAGCTGCCCATGAACACAGAGAAGAGCTTTACTGAACTGCTGGGGTGAATCCAGTGATGTAATGCACCTTAATCTCATTTTATTCCCTTTCTATAATCATGAAAGCCCACATTTGTTCTTCTGTTTTTGGAAAAATTTGGAACCACATTGACAACTGAAACAGAGGTTCTGTGTGTTTCAGGTGGGCATTTGGCCCACACAACATCCAGGAGCAGACCAACTGAGGATGACTTTTAAAGTGGGTGGACTCCTGCTATTTGGGGTCTGAACAAGCAAAACAGTTTGCAATTTAAAAGCAGCTTTTCTTAGCTGCCACAAAGCGTCTGTAACAGTGTTGCCTGAAATGTCAAAAGAAACTCTACGCTGGTGGTGGCGGAGAAGCTAGTCAGCAAAAAGTGAGCTTTAGTTTCAATTTAGTTTCAACTAGGAGTTTTAAGCACAAATCATTTGTTTAGGGAAGCCTTGGGTAAGTTGGTAGGTTTGGATTATTTTTCGGGGTATAGTTCTTTTAGTCACAGTTTAAGTCATTCTTAGTTCAGTTAAAGGGAAAGTTCTCCCAAAAAAAAACATAATTTATTCACGTTGTTCCAAGCCTGTATGACTTTCTTTCTCCTGCAGAACATACAATAAGATATTTTGAAGAATGTTGGTAAACAAACAACAGTGGACCCCATTGATTTTCATTGTATGGACACAAAACCGCGGAGACATTTCTTCAAATATCTTCTTTTGTGTTCCACAGAGTAAAGAGTCACATACAGGTTTTGAATGATATGAGTGAATAAATGGATTTATGGAATATCCCTTTAAGAATATATATATATATATATATATATATACAGTGAGTATATATACTGTAGAATCTTTTTAGTATTATGGGTAGACTGGAGAAACTGGATTGATGTAAAACTATGAATACAACAATTTATTAATTCACTTATTGTCTTGTCTTGTATATTATGTGACCCCTTCTTCAAATATTGTAAAATATGTCTGCTGGGTGTGTGCAAAAATCACAGCAGTCATTGAAGTTCTGTTCTGACCTGCACTATTGCTTCTTGCTCTGTTTTCAACCTACTCTCAATGTTAGGGCAGGAAAAGTTTGATGGTTGGCTTTGGCCAGGGTTATATAGGCTGGAGTATTCCAAACAAATAACATATGCCACCCACCACCAAAACCACCTGAAGGTAGGCCAGCATGAAAATGTAATTTAACGGATTCTGCATAATGACATACAATAGATCACAAAATCCCAGACTCTTGTATGTACCATACATTTGTGTGCCAGAAAGAGTTGGCGGCAACAGAATGATTCAGGAACTCTTTTGACACAAAACTATCTTTGTTCTTCATTTTTCCACTCTGATGTGCTTAAAATATGGGTAATAGCTCGCACTGATTGAATTTTTTTATTTTACCCTTAAAGCAGAGATTTTGCTCTAAAAAGAAAAGCGAGTACTGAAAATTGTCTGCATTAACTGAAAGGTTAATTAGACATGCTGACATTAAACGTTCTTTATCAATCTAGCCGTTACCTTTGGTCCTCTTTTCATTTTTCATTTCTTTTTTGCACTGAATCAATGCTTTTCTCATTTTTTAAATTAAGTTTGTTCATCATTTTGCTTCATGAAGAAATAAAAACCATCTCTTATTCAATGAACCATATTAAGTGGTTTCTAAATCCACATATTCTGTCATTGGCTGTCAAAACTGACAAAAATGGCATGTGTTTCAGCAAGATTTACTTTTTTGGGTTATACCAGTAAATATAGATGCCGTTTTATTATGATTTGCTTCACTGGTTGGACATTTTTACAGTAATTCACACATTGAGGGTGTATCACATTTTAACGTTCTTGAATGTAATATTTAGAATTTCTGAGTAAGAAATTGACTTCAGCCCTGGCCTCATCTGTTGTGTAGATTATATCTCATTATATTGTACAGTGCATCGTAAACTATCCAGCTTCCTTCCTTTGTTTCATTCTGTTTCACTATGCTAATACTTATACATTACAAAGGCCCTCTGGTTTATTGTTTTATACATTATTGGACTCTGGTACCTGACAGATTGTCTCATGACTAATATAATATTACTGTTTGTGAGGGCATGTCCGCTTTGAACAATTGCAGCACTTGCTCTTCTTAATGCCCCGTGCGTTGCATAAGGTATATACCCACTCGTGTATTTTCAATTAAATTAAACAAGTGTAAAAACAAAGCCAGTAAGAGTTTTATAAGTATTTTTATTGACTGACCTAATGCACTCATCATTAAAACAATAAAGAAAATCCATATACTCTTTTAAATTCAGTTGTATTATTGAATTTTGTTTGTAGTTTCAATAAAATTCTGTAAGAAATAATATGTGATGAAAGCAAATACCACATCTTGATTAGGTTATAACAATTACTGTTGCAAATAACATTTTCAAACATATATTAAAATATCATATTTTTGAACTGTAATTTAAAACAGTCATATTTGTTTTCACGATAAAAGTCAATACACAATGTACTAAAACACTTATAATCCTCAAACTCTCTTTAAAAGCATTACTCCAGTTACAAACACCACTTTTAAATGGTAAACCTTTTGTTCAATAAATCATTTAAATATATTTAGATATTAAAACCGTGTGCACACAGCAGTGTGGCTTTCCTTTCCATCTTACCCAAATGCTTTGCTGCAAGCATGAGAAGATGTCTTGTTCAGATAGCTTTCACGATAGATGGTAAACTGCAGATAACAATTCCAGATGTTATAAATTCTACACAATTATTCGGAACTGAGTTTAGATCTACTTCTTATTTCCAAGTTCACACTTACTTCTCTTATTTATTCCATGCGAAACCTTTTCTCATGTGTTTATTTGTTCAACCTTTTTCAGTCCGAGTACCTCGATTCATTTTCATCCAACAGCACGGCACACATCCTACCCCAACTTACTCCCCCCGACAGCCGGGTAATTGACTTCAGGCCGGTGAGACGCTTAGAGCAGGGAAAAACAACTAAACAGATTTACATTTGAGGGTTCAGCTACGGATAGTTGTGACAGTCTTCTACCTCTTTTTGACAGAAAGTTTGGCTTATGCTCACAAACCTTATATCTCCAACAAAGACCCATCTGTCGCTGCTCTCTGAGCGTGAGAGGATAGTCTCGTCACACGCGAGCCGCCCAAACGCTTGTTATATAACTGTGGAGGGTCCACAGCTGCAGTGAATCTGTGTGCTTTGTAAACCTGAGGGTCTCGCTTCATATCTCATCGTGTGGCAAGTTTTTTGCTCCTTTGCATTCATTCGTAAAAAAACACATCTGAAATATTATTATTTTTACAATCACATTATTTTATTATTGCGGTCTTCGCGCTACTACATTTCAAACTGGGGTGAAATAAAATACAGGTCTATAGAGAAATAAGATCGACATATCAGCGAGTAATTAGCTGAATTATTACATTTAGTCCGGCATCAACGACCCAGTTGGAAATGTATCTGGAAAAACTCTGCTCCTATTATTTGTTTAAGCCTCAAATTACAGGAGCAGCCTTCCTCCATGGTTTTTAGATGTTGCCAGATAACATCAAAATTGATTCTCTGAAGTATGATCCATAGAGATGACTGCACTTTTAGAAAGCCACGGAGTCTCCGAAAGCTTTCTTGGTCTGTCAGGGGCTTAACTCCGGTTCCTGCTGAACTGAGCCAGTGCTAAATACATCAACTGTTATCAGCTCAGTAGGCACAGGAGGTTGAACCCAGGGCGGTGCCTCACTTCCATCTCTGCCATGCGGTTACATTACTCTTGTGGAATATTGCAACATCCATGTTTGATGTCTGTTTCAACATATTAGAATCCAAGATATGAGTTTTCACATGCAGAGATGTCTTTAGGACATAAGAAAAAGAATTGCGTCAGGGTCGAGGCTAAATAAACAGTTGGGCATGGAAGCCTACAAAGGGTAGAAGGAGGGTAGGAGGCATTGTATCACCATTTGAAGGTTGGACGTATGGATGATTGAATTCAAAACAGTGAGACCACAAGATATTTTTAAGTACAGATAATATTAAATATTAACCTGAATTTGACGTGTTCTCGACGAGCTAAATCCATGTGTTCCATGTTTTTAATCATGATCTGAGAACGTTTCACGATTTTTCGATAAAGAAATCTGATCACACTTCGCAGTCAAGGAGTTCCAAATTGTTTGTCTTTATGTGTATTCAATCCATCCATCTATATATAGATTAAAGGGGGATTAAAGGTTGAATATGTCTCTGGCTTAATGCCAGCTTGACCAGACCACCCTGTCTGACTGAGCGGGTGGGACCGAAGATTACATTGAGACTGCTTTCCCCAGCTGGTCATTTCCCGTAGTTCCTCTGGATCAGGCCTGTGTCTTTTTCCGGTTTGTCTGTGTTCTCACCTCTTGACGGATTTCGAGCCTGAGCCTCAGAGAAGCGGAACTTAGCCACTGTGAACATAGGATATCCGAGATCTGTTCACAGAGAGAGCTAAGTCCTGCCCCTCACGAAACTTCATCAAACGCCATCACGTGTCTGCAACAGGATACTAAATCCAGATGCTCTCCTGGGCATTCGCCAGAATTTCATTGAATCGGACATCAGAAATGAGCATAGACTGTACAGTAAAATCGAGAACAAATAACAATTGTGTCATCATTTAATAACCTTTATGTCGTTCAGAGCCTTTATATGACTCCTTTTGTCTGTGGAACACAAATGAAGATTTTTTTTCGTACAATGAAAGTCAATGAGGTCCAGCCTTTTACCAGCGTTTTTTTTTATATCTTTTATGTTCTCTAGAAAAAGAATGTCATACTGGTTAGGAATGACGTGAGGATGGATAGATGCTCAAAAATGTTTTGTTTGTTTGTATGTATGATTAAACAATTAGTTAATTTATGATTTTTAATATATTTTAAATATATATTAATGTTCAAATATAAATAAAATATCTTTGTTATATCTTATAAGTTAAAAGTAAGATGTTTTTGAATATAAGATATGTAAATATTTGAACATTACATCAAATTGTGCCTTTATTTTTTCTTTATTTTTAAACATTTATATGTAAAATAAATAAATATTAAAAAAAAAATTCTATATATTGTTTTCAAATTACATATTGTGCATGTACAGACATGATAGAATTTAGATTTTATAACTTTATCGTTTATAATTTTACATTCAAAAAAATTGAAAATTATATTACATTTTTAGTGTCTGACATGAACAAAGACTTTATTTATTTTGTTGGAATTTTTAAATGTACGGAATAACTAATTATGTATATTAAAGAAATTTACAGAAGGCTATAGGTTAATATCAAAAAAACTACATTGCTATGCTTGCATTATCACATTTTTCCCCACATGTCTAATTATTGGTATGGCGCTAATTCCACAATTCACTGCAGCTGCCGAAACCACAGCTTTTTCTATGTGCTGTACGTCTGTACGGCACCATAGCCTAATATCATGTTTCCAGTTTCCCAAAACCGCAGTTATAAGACCCGAGCCAGTGTTTATCCAACGAACAAAAAGAAGGCAAAACAAAACATATGTGGGACCTACAGATAGCAGCTTTCTATGTATACCACCCGTATTATTTCAACCCCGAGTTATAGGTCATTCCGAGGCTAGCTTATTCAGTCCCCTGGGCCCTAGTGCGTCTTTCATGCTTTGAGTGCGGGACAGGTTTGACGGCTTCGTCTATCAGGGCGTGAGCAGGGTCAGCTGATGGAGACTTTCCCGAAGAAAAACAGTTCACAGCTGGTTGGAAATCCCTGGCAATGTGATTTTATGGTATAATTCCAAATCACTCTGCCAGGAATCCCTCCAGCTGGCCCATTGATGAGATGACCACGAGGAAGAAAAAGTCATATCTAGCCAATCGCTTAGCCGTAGCGACACACTCCGTTCCTCTTTGCTTTGGTGTCACACATCTCCGGTTTCGCAGTCTGCTCACAGGGACCATTTGCTCAAACTGGCATTTACTCTTGAGAAAACAGACTTTCAATGGCGCTATAGTGCCCTTTGTTTACATGACCCTGGGACAGCCGGGGTTCCGTGTGCGTTCACCTCGTCATTAGATTTTGTCATTACGGGTGTTGACAAGACTTGTCCGCGTGCCAGCAAATTGTTACCAACTTAAGCCAAGTGGGATCCTCACATCAAAGACTTTGACCCGTTAAATGGTGCTCATTATGTGGAACGATTATATCATATCAAGTGACTGACATAATGAATAACACACAATTGTCGGGGACACTGCAACGGCTGGATAATAGTGGTCATTTTCTGCATGAATCATCTTGGCTCCCGTTGCATGTGGTGACCTTGCTTCTCCTCACGTGTCCTCAGAGATGTTTAGATGTGGCCGTTTCTCATCTGTGTGACTGCGTGACTGTAGCCAGAAACTAATCGCGTTAAAAGCCAGGAGTGCATTCTGTCTGAAGGAAATGCAAATGGTTGTTTTTAGAAAAATCTGGAACCTTTAATACAATATTATGGGTCTGTGTTTCGATGGGTCGTGTCTTACTGGCAACTGCACGAATCTCAACATGTGCATGAACATGGTTTTTCTCATCACTGTATTAACTCACCAAATGCTCGCTTTTTGAGATGGTCTCCAGGCGGACGTCATGGAAAGGATCTAAAAAAAGAAAGGCAGATAGACGTTTGATTCTTTATGAAAGAGATTTATGGAAGTATCCATTACCTATGAACACATGGGATAAGTAGATTGTTTAAACAGTTTCTACCTTTGTATTACAGGTATAGAACAGAGCAAGCTTTGAGACGCTGTCATGAATCAGAGGATTGGACTCATTCAAACGTTTAGAATATTTTTATTGTTGGATAATGCATAAGAAGATGAACTTTTAGTTTGATCTGTTATAGCAGGCGGGGGTGAAACCAGTCAAAGCCGTGGCCTAGCAGATGGAGCACATGCTCCGACATGTTAACCCATGGCTCTCACGCAGGTGAAGAGAGTTCTAATCTGACACGTCACTTTTCTTCTCTCTTCTTTGTCTTCTCTGATATTTTTGATCCGTCTAATCTGTACACTCACTATGAACATAAATGGCAGGAATGCAAAAAATGAAAAGTTCATTTGCAAAAACAGATTTTGATGATTTGATTTTTTTATTGTGCTTTCCAATGATATCTATCAAACTGCAGTTTGGTTGTTTTGATTAAGTGATAATAACTCAAACAAAGTACGGAAATAAAACACAAAAATAACATAATAATTACTTGATTATTTTTAAAAATAGACTTTACGGTTTTTGCATATAAACTCCACGTAAATTATTGCAAATAAAATACAACGTAAACATTAAATCTTCAAACATCAAATTTACTCCAACTTTGGAGAGGCCATTTATATTTAAGCGTAATATGTTACTCCTAGTGGAGCGAAGAAAATCTTGTCTTCCCTGGCAAAAAGAAGCAAACAGGGTCTTTCTAAAAATTAAATTGAATGTTTGTAAATTGCCATGAGAACATTTTGGCAGCTGAATTGAAAAACAGATTAACAAATGCATCATGGCCATAAAATGCCAGTACAAAAAATAAAAAGTGACAAATGCACTTTAATTGAATGTACGAGAATTTTCTACATTTCTAAACAAACGTGTTCAATTGTAAAAGTTATAATTTAGCTTGTATTTTTTAATCATGCATTTTGTAAGGATTTGAATTTGGCTGACCTTACGCAACATGAACAATTGGGTTAATGGGTTACATGCGATTTAGAGTCGTCCAATCAAGCGATCCATTCAGTTGTATAACCCTTGATGACATGTACAGATGTTCTAATTGGCTCATTTGTCCATCACGCTTGAGCTATTAGCCGGCAAAGTCAAGTTAGTGAGCTGTTACTATGCACTCATTCAGAAATCTCCATGGCTGCATGTTGGAAAGTGTGTTTTCCATTTCAGTTTGACAGCTTAATATGTGTTACTTAGTCCAGTTCCAAAGAGAAAGCTCAATAAAACCAAATCATTGTCATGTCACTTTTGAAACGACTATAACACCTTTCAGGAGTCTAATTTGAAATAAGAAAAGGCTAACTTACATTTGTTCAGTCACGCATTAATACTACCAAATAAAAGGATGAAAGTGAAGCACTGATGAATACATTTAAACGACGTAAAAACATCTAGATGTAAATATTTCAATAATAAAGATGTTTGAGTAAAAGTGCAGAGGAGTTGATTTTGTAAAAGACTTGGGCACTAGAAATGGGCAGTTTTCACATGATGAGTCATAACTCTAATTTGCGTGCTCAGGTTTCCTAAAAGTTTCATCAATAGCCATGTGAACCCGAGTCACATTGCAGAGCGTTTGGAAAAATCATTCAGCTTGTTTTTTCAAATCCTTACGCTGTTTCGTTTTATTACAACTCACAAAGGTTATCAAGATAAGTGCCCGTATAATCTCTTGTGCTTTCGCCATTCAGCAAAAGCTCCGGTTTGTATCTTTGTCCCATTACCCCTCAAGAGTGTAAATTAAGATATCAATATCAAAAATGTTTCTGTAAGAACATGGTTTTTGTTTCTAGCGATAGGTTGTCTTGCTCTCAAGATGTCCATCATTTACTTGCCTTGAGGTGCCACAGCATGCCTCCAAAATTACAGGCAATTGATACCGGCACCTTGTACTTTCTGCTTGCGTCTAGTATCTGACACTCCGTCGTGCCGCTGGCACACAATCACAGGACTTGTGCGGCATGTCTGAAATAATGCCAGGGCCTCTTTCCCCATGATTACCAATGATTTTCACAGTCTCAGCTGTTATGGCTAGACAGCCTCGGGGGTAGCCCGGGACACACGTGACTGGTCTGTCTGCTCTGACGCCATCGCCTCGTCCTGCCTGGGAGGAAACACTTATGTGGACAAAGGGAGGCATTGCATGCTGGGAAGTGGGCGGGCGGGCGGGCTTCCCAGACAGATGCCGCAGATAAAGTTGACTGCGTGCCCGGTGTGTATGGAAAAGGCCCTTTGGCGGGGGCCTGAAGTTTGGACGGGGGGACCGTGATACATGCGAGGCCAAATGTGATGTTGAACTAAATGCAAAGTTCATGACAACGTAAACACTGGAATGGCTGACCTGTTGACTCGTTATAGCAACTGTAGTCCATAGCACACATTCAAACAAATACACTAGCGCACACACGCGCTGGTTTGTTTTTCTACATTTCTCAGAACATCTCATAGACGTACATTTTATACAAACTTATGATATTTTTGTACCCTAAATAAACTCTTTTAGTAGCCAGGACGACAGATGCTATTTAATGGTCCTCACTAGTACAGCGAAATCTGTGTAGACAGACATGCACTCACACATACACACACACAGATAAGAAGGAGAGCTCAGTTGAAAACTCTAGGTTTGCCCGATGCTCTGGGTGTCAATCATATTGTTAATTTTTCTAATAGAAAAACAAAAGATTAAGTCAACATATCACTATATGCAAATTCACAATGTGTTTTGTCTGACAAAGAAAAGCAAAATATACTGCAATTACATCAAGTCCTGTAAGCACTGGTTTTTGACTTCATGCTAATTAAGCATTCAGACAAACCATTTGAATCTGTGGCGTCATTAACCACCATTTTAACATGAAACAGGAAAGGTTGAGGTTTTCATTTACAGTGTATAAAAGCCACATGTTGTTTTTCTTGTTGTTTCAGTATTGCATAAAAATAATTGTTTGTTCTTACAGTATCATAATTGTTACTGAACAAAATATTATTCCATGGAGCCATGTGTAAAGGGACAGTTCACCCAAAAATGAAATTTCTGTAATCATTTACTCACCCTCAAGTTTCAAAACTGAATACATTTCTTTGTTTTGATGAACACGGAGAAAGATATTCTTGGCCACCATTATTTACTCCAATAGTACGAAAACTAACCACAGAACTGCTTTCCTACATTCTTCAAGATATCTTCTTTTTTGTTCAACTGAACAAAGAAATGGATGAAGCAATTTTTCCTGCTATGGTAGTCAATGGTGGCCAAGAACTCTTTGTGTTACAAGCATTCTTCAAAATATCTTTCTCTGTGTTCATCAGCACAAAAATGATGCAGATTTGGAATAATTCGAGGGTGAGCAAATGAAAACAGAATTTCCATTTTCCATTTTGCCTGTTTCTTTAATATCAATTCATTGCCAATGTATTCGTATTAAATTTAATTGTATTGTTAGAAACAGATAATGACACCCTCATGTTTTACATTTTCTAGAAGGACCAGAACAGAAAAAGAATCACATGACAGCACGGCCACATTATCTAAAGACATGCAAAGTAGCTGGTTTTTGCTGGCTTAAGCTTGTCATTTGATGGTTTAAACTGGTCCTTAAACCAGCTCAGGAACAGCTTAAACCAGCACGTGACCAGCGAAGGGCAAGCAAATGTCCATCTTAAACTTGCACAAACCAGCTACCATGCTTCAAAACCTACCTAACCAACTGTTTTTTACGACAGGGTAACGAAATATTCAACAGGCTCTTAGCTGAAGGAACTGTCAGGAACCGTAATAACTTTTTCGAGTGGAGAATTCTCATAATTTTCACAAACCGCATTTTGAGGACACGAGATGGTGAACATAATCAGCCTCAGACTAAACGAAAGCTTGCTTACGTAAACCCAAATCAGCTCTTAAAAAATGTGCTTCATCTAAAAAGACAGCTTAAGTGCTTCTAGCACTGAAGGTTGCCTTACACCCTATTCAATTTTTGCTGAACATTCTTCAATGCGAGACAGTTAGATTCGGTCACTGTTATGTGTTGTGGACTATATATCCAGAACGCAGTTTCCTTTTAAGGTCCCTTCCCTCAAAAGAACATTATGGACACCAATTATTAAAATTATAGTAATTTTAGCTAATTAACCTGGCGTACTCTTGCCGACCGTTTGCCGATTAGCAGACAAACAGCTTTAGCGTGGCTTTCCCACACATAAATGAAGGTAGGGAAAATTTGGGGACTTTATAGGACTTGGAAAAATGCAATAAAATCTCTCTCGCTGAATGCATCCCATCTGTTGAACCTTAGAAGACTTCCTGTAAACAAGCCGTAGAGAACAAAACCGCTCACACCAGGTCGTTGCCCGTAATGGCTCTTTCATCTTTATATTCCTTGTTTCTTTTCACCCTGCTGTCTGCCTGCTGTCTTCTGCGTTCAATTCACATTATCACTCTGACACTTAGCAGGATCCTTGACATCCTGAAGATTTATTGTGTTTGCGTGCATTTGTCGTCAGCACTATTATTTTCTTGTCAGATCTGAAAATGTAAGAGATTGGCACAAAAGATGGAGTCTGCATGTGAAATATGATTGCGTGAGAATGCTTTGTCCTCCTAGAATAACTGCAATAATGTGATATATTTTTAATGAAGTCAAAACCTAGAATTGTGGACGCGTGCACATGTCTCTTCCATTTTGCTACTAATGAATGTTATTACTTTCCTAAGCATTGTTAAGGAAATTAGTAATGAATCCTAACCTGATTTGTTCAGATACAGTATGAGTTCAGATATCCGTCATGATGTCATTTCCCTCCATCCCCCCTCATAATTTGTTTGCGTGCATCATGCAGCCATTTCCTTTCCTCAGCTCTGCTCTCGTAGCCCATAAGCTGCCAAAAAGGGGCATTTTCATACAGATGCTCATTTACTGGTAGCAACACAGGAGGTTTTGTTTAACTAGAATTCTATCAGATTACCCCCGTTGCTTACAATTTAGCCCGGCGTAATGTGGCTCGAGGATAACAGGCTTACGTCACAATTGAGTTTGACTTTCTGTTAGGTTTTCTTATTTTGAAAATGACACAGACATCAAAATCCATGTCTGGAGTTGTGTTGCCAGGCATGCTCAGGTTGGTCTGAAATAGGATTGCGATCATGTAAGCCGAAAAAATAAGGAGCACCTCAATGAACAGGACGTGTATGGATGGAGTCAATGTGGTATTAACTTGCACGGCTCATAATGCAGAACTTTAAAAAAGTTTTTTGTATGGAGTGCAATTATTTTTGTTATGTGTGCATTTTCATTTAATATGACCGAACACGAAATCCAAAATCTAGTTAAATTGTTGTTTTGAAGTAAAATATAATTGTTGTACAAAGCCCTGAATATATTGTTTGTGAGAATTTAAGAAAATCTCAAACTCATATCTGTGGTCCTGCACATTTTGCACAAATGTTGCGCAATCTATTTTTAAAAATAGATTTTCTAATTTACTTTGTCTTGAAAACCGTTACAGATGTTGTTTTTAAGATTTATGTTTTTATTGTTTTTCAGGAAAATTATCTGATGTGATTTGACAGTCTGTACTGTGTATGAATTTAGTTTGATACATTGAATTGCAGCTTTAGGGTCAGCAAACAGAATCTAATCCACGGTGTTGTTCTAATTACATTATGATGTCAGGTGGAAAAGATGGCCTGCTTCCTCTTTCTCTGCCAGCACCCAATTGAGACAAAGCACATGCATGCTCTTGGTCTTTTTATCGTGACTTTGAAGGGATCCGGAATGAAATTACATTTCATTTTTCTGCTTTCTTTATTTTTATCTTTATACAAATCTTTGGAAATTATTTAATCACTACAAAAACGCTTATCGTGTTTTTTATGCATGCGGGGGTCATTGGTTGGCATGTTCTTGGAATCGCATTGTTAAACCATAGTTACATGGTTATAGTTTTTAGACGTCTTTTTTAGAATTGAAAAAGATTTTGTTGAGTTGTAAAAAGCCATGACGCCCCAACAAATTGTAGAGAGTATAAACAGAATCTGTTTCGATGCATGGGAAGTCTAAATGGTAGCATGCGTTTATTTCCTAGTATTTTCGAAGTTTTACTGCGTGTTAAATTCATTTTGTATTTTCTCTTTAAAGCGTGTTTGATGTCTGTTTACTGGGAAACTTTATGTAAGAACTGCGGTTTTTCACAACATGTACGGTTGAATGCAAGCTCCAACATTAAAATCTCGGTCCAAGCACGATAAACACAGGCCCTATAAATGTCTCCCGCCACATTATAATGAGCGTCAGTTTCTAATATTTCAGCAGTAATTTGTGACTTACAGCTCGTTAATAAAAAGTGCCAAGTTAAGGCTTATTTTTCAATCATTTGTGATAAATGAGAATAAAATTATTTAACATCAAAAAAATAATTTTATATATCGTCTGTGTTTTGCTTCTTTTTGCGCATAGGGAAATTGCAACCAGCAATTTTTATATAACTCCTGAAAAAGATTTTTCAAAACTACTGGCACTTTTTGCAGTTATTTGAACATTAAAATGTTTGCATCCCGAGCGTTCCCGCACATTCTAACAGGTGAACATTTGCTGGCACAACACAACATGCAGACGAAAAGAAGAAACCTGCCTCCAAGTTCAAGCTCTATTATAAAATCCAGAAATTCCAGTCAAGCAGACCTAGCGATAGCGGCAAATTTTGCCACTGAAAATGAATTAAACATGTTATACCCTCTGAAAGTATTTAGAAGAAGCTGCTGTGCCTCAGAACCAACAATAAAAAGTTTTTATTTACTCACAATAAAGTCCTGAATGAAGATGAAGATGTTGTACAACAGCAACACATTCATTGAAATGGCCTATGATGATCCTCACAACCGGACTAGCTGGGCACCCTGGCCATACACGCGGAGCCTGATCTCAACCGTAAGTGTCCTGAGCAAAGCTCGGCTCGACGCTCCTCCTCTAGTCAGACTCAGGAACTGAAAGTGAGGCGTACACATCATTCAGAAGTTTGTCTTTGAAAACCACACCCATCCCAGAGAGCGGAGAGAGGAGGGAGAGGCTGCCTTTTCCTTAAATAACACCAGCGAGGGGAGGAAACTTGTGTTTTCTGCCTCAAAACAAGCCTCAAAGGAGCAAACAGGAGGCTGCGTTTGGAAAATAAAACGGAAACAGAAAGTTGGTGATATCTAAGGTCAGGCAGGAAGTTGAATGTAATGAGAGGAAGACCCATAAAATTGGAGCTTTTTGATAAAGCGGTGGGCTTATTTTACTTGGAAGATGACGTCTGTATGTTTGATTTTAGGCCATTGTTCTCTATGCATCAATCTCGCAAATTAGACGCTGCGTTATGATAATGCGTAATTATTATGTCCTACATCATGGCCTGTTATCAACCAACATGCGAGCGCGGATTTTCGACACGTACGAGCGACGTGCTTTATGTTTAATGGCCGGCTGCTGTTTACAGCATAACTGTTTGCGTTGCTAGGTAACAGGCTTCTACGTTATCATCTTAATCCAATCAGTCTCAATCACGGTCCACTTGCCCTGAAACTAGATACCACGAATCCACATCCATCGATACTTGTTGTTCAGCAGCGTAAATCGATGGCTCAAGTCGTCTAATGTACGCATTAAATAATGTTTGCTTCATATCTACCATCAGCAGCACGAAGGCCGACTACTGGACGGACTCTAGAGATTTGGTGGACATTACGTTAGAAAGAAAAAGTCAGATTATCCGATTCTCCAAAGGGGAGACGTCACTGCAGGTTATAGCTTTCAATATGCCGGGCAAGAGGAAATGACACAATTAACAGCCCTGTGAGGACCCGCTCACAAAGGAGAGGCCTAGAAACAATGTATAAAAGTCCTATTTGGTCTGGCTGCTCGCCCGGACAGCAAGTGAAAACAAAGTTTGCTCGCACACTCCCTATCGGGGACTTCAGACAGCCAGACAGCCAGACCTCGGTGAAACACTTTCACCTGTAACTCCCCGAGTAGGAAATCTACTGGCCAGGAAACCGCGCATGTGTGTGTGCATGCATTAAGTTTGTGTATTTATGAGTCATACTGTATGGGAGACTCCACCCTGCGTGGGAGGGCAATTGAGCCTGTCACTTACTCCGTCCTGGGAAGAACTGCCCAGACAACAGCTCTCTTTGTTCAAATGTCAGTTAAACTACGCTAATGATGAGATCTTTCCAGCTGTCCAATCCCAAAGCTATTTCGCCTATCAATATACCAAATGACCAATGCTTTAAAAGTATAGCACGCTTATTTGCATTTCTTGTCGTTTATTGGATTGACATAAAATTGTAAATTGTTTAAATTCCATCAGGATACATTTTGAGTATCTCGGGGTGGAATTGCTCTTGCAACCTGTACTGCAGTCACGCATCCTTAATCACGCTTGTAACAAGCATGCTGGTTTGTGACAGTGAGGTTATATTTTGTTGCCTAATCGATAAGAATATGGGGTGCTCGGTCTAAAATGTGGCGAAGCCAAGACATGGAAAATATACGAGATTGTAATCTTGCTTCATTGTGTGAGGGGCTGTACTGTCTTTTTATCGTGGACCCAATTTAAAAGTGTACTAAAATATAAGAGTGTGTGTGTGTGTGTGTGTGTGTGTGTGTCTGTGCATGTTAAGCTGTTAATCTAACAAAAGCAAAAAATGCAACTGAGCTAGACATCCATCGTCAGCCATTTATATTGCATGTAAACGTATGATAATAACTTCTTTTGTATTTCACAAGAAAGAGTTTGGAGTGACAGAGAGTGGGTAGATGATGTAAAGAAATGTCCCTTTAAAGGAACTGGTCTGCAGAACATGCAACGTAATTGTAATGAATCACCATGTTCCATGGTGATTTCAGAAAAATGAAATTAATTAAAAATATATATTTATGAATTAAATACAAAATGTGCCTGGATGTTTGAATGTAGCTTTTTATTAAACAGTTTATAAGAAAACCAGTCAAATACTACACTGTTTATGTATTTGGTTTAATATAGGTAGAGAGACCACTCCAGTTTTTCCTTCAACCGGCATATCTTTTACATGTATTGTGGCAATTCCAGTCCAGTGTCTAATGAATTTCGACAGAAAAAAACCTCAGGAATGACAAAGTCACCCAACAGCAATGTGAATGACTGAGAGAATGCAAAGACGAATGAAAGTTGTGCAAACAATCAGGCGTATTCCATGCTTTCCATCCAAATTGCATGTAAGACGTAAGTATTGTGCTGTTCAAAGATGAATATGAGATCTGCAAACATTGCATCTTTATGTTATTTTAACCAATTTGTTGGGTTTCAATTTTCTGCAAATTCAAAACAACATTTTCGTTAGGGAGGAATGTTTCACTAGTGAAACAAAAACGGTCATTTTCCTTAAACGCTTACCTCTAAATAGTCAATTCAGAAACTGAAAATATTTTTTAAGTGATCTCTTTATTTTTCCACAGCTGTATATAACATAACTGATGATCGGTCTGAACCCAGACTGAATTTTTTTCCATCTTTCTAATTTTAAAAAATTGTCTTTGGTCACTAAATTACCCTCATTCCTCTTAAGTCTCCAGTGTCTGTGTGGATCAAAACGCACTCTTATCCACATCTGAAAATCAACCTCATTTTTGGATGGTGACTTTAGGCCATTGGAGAAAATGTAAGGCCATGTACTATAGTCACACGTGTGCCACTTAATAGGGTTGGGTTTTGCTCTCAAGTAATATGCCAGCTGGCTACGTAGCCAGAATCAAATATTAAGTTTGCTTGCTGTTCAGTCCAAAAACAGCATCCACGTCTCTTTCTTGCCGCCTGGCGACAGAATCCCACTGCGCCCGGTTTGTTTGTACCAATTAAGAATCATTCATGTTAAATCCACGCTCTGCTTTAGCCTACGTGGCATGTTGTTATGGCTTTTTAGGGCGTGCGACAATTTGAAACGTAACCCTTGCTTTGCGAATGTTACAAAAATGTACAGATTTTAATGTATGTCGTGTTGAGACGTTTTAGTTTTTTACAGCTCGTACATCGCATTAATGACTGGTGGACCTTTCACCTCACTGATGTATTACAGTGGGGCGCGGGAACAAGGCAGAATTGTTTTCGAGAAAACAGTAAAGCAGGAATGGTGTCTGGAAGCACTTATCCGGGGGCCTGACTGATTATGGCGGATAGAAACTGCTTGTGCACTATAGTTTTATTTAGAAGACTGCATGGCAATTTACTAATCACTCTGGCCTAGAAACAGGTGATTACGCCACATCTCATTCAAACGTACAACTAGCGTTTTTTTTCCATCTGTGCGATGTTGATACACATTATCTGTGTTGTCTTGTAACCTTTGTCTTGTACAACTGTGTGCAATTACCAAACACATGCGAGTTCAGTATAGAGTGGCTTTACATTATTGTTTCGTGATTTCAAAAGCCAAGTCACTGTCCCACATGAGATTTCTTTACTCGAAGAGTGACTCATCCTGTGGGTTAGTATAAGTATGTGAATAAGTTCCACTTTCCCTTAACTCGTACCTATCACCACACCTGTAGTACTTAGGAAAGGGATCCACTTTATGGAGCGCTCGAGACCTCGTACTTATAAAACTAGTGCCTTAAGGCAGCCATTAAGGGATTTTTTTCTTTCATTTCACCAGGTCTGTATGTACTACTTGAAGTAAAAGGCACGTACATTGCTGTTACTGACAAGTTCTGACAACCTGACGATGCCAGGTTCAGAGATGGATTTCAAGCCACACCCTCTTTATCCGCTTAGAGACTGATGTGTATTTTATTTACCCAAATACTTCTTGTCAAACTTAAAAGAATGTCAAATGATCTCAGCAGCTTCGGTCTTGTCTAGCGGATGGTAGCGCCTGCATTGTAAATGAATATGTGTGCCACACCACAGGGAGCCAAAGAGATGGCGTGTTTTTGTATGCCAACCCGGTAGTTAGCGGCGCACAAGTTCCCTCGATCGAAAAGAATTATCATTTTTCTGATAGACACTGTTGGAAGATCGTTAAAAATAAGCTCTGTGTTAAACAAAGGGTTATGACACATACACGTTTTGTCTATCAAGATCATCTTTTCAAGTTGACAACACATTTGTTACTTTTGAATTCGAAATACAATCGTTAAAAACTAACGCAATGCTATCAACAAACATTTAAGGTCGCTCTAAATCAACGTAACCACCAAGCCTTAGATAAATCTTTCAAACTTTATTAAAAAAGTGCTCCCTGGTGAATAATTACTCAGTGAATTAATCCACATCTACGTTTTAAGAGATTTGTGCCCATGTAGCATTATTTGTGAGCTTATGTGCGCGATGACGTCTAACGTCCCCGCCAAAGAAAGTCGTCGCTTTTTAAGACACAATAAGTATTTTTAAATATCACAAGCGGGTTATAATTTGGGTCATAGAATAAAACGTGAAAATATTTAGAGGTTTCGTTAACCACAGACCTTAATTCGGGCGATTTACCAAAAACCCATATACTGTGGAACGATGCAACCGGAAATCCTTAAATGCTAACTCGCTTCAAAGTTTCGCATACAATAATACGTCATCTCAGCCTCCCTATTGCATCGGATTCATCCTATAGGGGAGGCGTCTGAGAAAGCAACAGAGATGTTTGGTAATACACGTTAGCGCCATCGCACATTGCCTGGCACTAACTTTTAATATTTCGATTTGTTAATATAATGCATGTAGCAGCCAACACAGTCCTGACTCTCTGACCTGTGGGCCATATAAACACCTTGCACATATGCTTCTGCAAAGCATTAAACCCAGAACACTGTGCATGCTAAATGAGACCATAAGCCCCTTAGGAATGAGAGACGCTGGCTTTTTGTTCTCTATGCATGACTGAGAAAGAGAAAATCGTCACATGACACTGATCTAAGACCTGTGCGCTAAAGCACACTAGAGTTGCTTCTCACATCAAAACACAAGACATTTCATAGCTAGTTAGGATAAATATTTCAAAAAAAATTAATTAAGGCTATGATTGTTATTAATCACCTAATTCACATCAGTCTTAGTCAAACAATCGTATAATCTTATTTTCTATCAATTTCATATCCTGCATACATTTATATTATTATTTGAGGTTCATCAAATGTTCTATTAACACTGCTGTATTATTAATGTATAAATAATAATAATAATGACCTTTTTTAAAATGTCAATACAATGAGAAGTGTATTACAGTCTGGGGCTGATAGTCCGCCCAATATTGTGGCCAGACCTGTTCATTTTGATTTAGCTGAAATCATATTTCAGTGCTGCTTAATCGATTTAGAAATGATCCCCAGATTAACCTAAACAGACAGTCTAATAAGATCCCCTGGTTCTTATTTCAGATCATAAGACGGAGGAAGTCAGACTACGCTTCATATATCATGATAGTGCAATCTCCTGAGCATTCAGACCTCCATAAAGTAAATCCACATGTGCAACCGATAATGTCAATAGAAAAAAGTACCATGTTCATGACGAATATTACATATCCAGCATACAAATGAAAGCAAACACATTTGAAATATTTTTACACGCATATTTGTCAAGCAAGTTTGCATTATAAACATTTGCATGAGTATCAAAATGGTTCTCAAATGATGCTTAAGTTGATGCTTTTCTAATAGTATACTATATAAAAGACCAGTATTTATCAAGTGTTTTTATAAATCCCATGAAATAACAAACAATTATATAACAAGTTTTTAACTTATTAGATCCTAAATAAATAGAAATCAAAAAATATTTTTATAAATGAAAAAAATATTTGTATCTGTGTGGTCTTTGTTTAAAAAAAGTAAAAAATCTTTTGCAGACTCTAATATAATTGTATGTATTGTAATCTAATAACAAATACGAATACTTGTCTTTGCAGTTTATCTATTATTTTGCGTTCTACTGGAAATATTTGGGCAAAATTCAAAGTAGATTGATTTCACTCGCGGGCAACATTAAAACACTGATTTTGTGTTGAACAGTGGAAGTCACGGTGAAATGCAATAACAGAAAACAATCTTTGTCTTGATGAACTGCAGATGTTCAGTTGCAATCTGAAAAAAATAATTTTAATTCGACCCACAATTTATTATTTTCATTTATTTGCTGAAGATCTAGAAAAACTATTCATGCTCTCCCTTTGATTTTACCATGCATTTGCAGTATTTGCATTATAATACACTCCATGCATTACTGTATTTTACTGTGTGTTTAACCAGCAAGGGCATGTTGCATAGCTGTAATATTAGAAACCTCTTGATGAAACATCTCTTAAATCCTAGTACAACAACTCCTTGTCTTCTCTCCGCACTACTTTTCATTTACCATGATGACATGACATGATAATTGGTTGTCACATGTTTTCATGATTCATATCCGTTCATGTTCTTCAATCTGTACGACATGTTGGGATCAAAAAAGAAAAAGGATATTCCGATTGCATGAGTAGTCATGTAATGTGACTGGCATTCTTGCTCATATCATATTTTTTAGCAATTGTAAAAGGAGATAATGAATGAAGTCGTTTTTTTCATGTACTTATGCTCGCACCTTATGATTCAAAACAAATGGATTTGGGTCTGATTGTGATTGGAGAGACGTTAGCATTGAGTGCCATCGAACCATGTGTTTCTGGCTATCTGGCGGCATCTGGATCCAATTTCCACCTCTTGCTCTGTCACAGAGAGCAAGAGAAGCCTATGCCATGAGTCACTGCCCTCAGGCACTCTGTTCGGTGGCTAGCCGTGTGCACGGGAACAGTTGTAAAGCCAGCTATTGTAATCTCCTCTCTTCTAAATACCAAACCAAGAGTTGGCCTGAGGTTGGGGCCATGTTTCTTTCCCACACTTGTGCAGTACTTCTATGAGAATCCTCAGTCTGGCTGGGAACAAGTAAGACAGCTGAGAGCTTTCTGTCAGCGGTCCTCTGATATTCACCAGATGCTGGATAGTTAGTGTAGTATCTATTCTTGGTATACCTCATTTGACCTGCCCAGAGGTGCTGGGACTTTTTATAACTGGCACAGAGACTAATTTTCTGATGCCATTTAAGAAATACAGTGGAAAGCATTTATTAAGCAGTCTGTTTTCCTTCAGTCAGATTTTACTGCCATTACGTCAAAGTAAAAACTGGAATCCGGATTTACCTACGTTTACATGCAGACTAATAATGCATTAATAATTTGATTGACGTCGCAGTTGGAATAAAAGCTTTAATGTTACCCACATCAATGTAAAAAACATCAGCCAGTCTTTACTGAAAGCAACGATGTTAATATTTCTGCAACTGCACACCGAAATATCATGTCAATATTTAATAGGTCAGATATAGATTTATTGTTATTATCATGACAGCTTTGGAATAGAAATTTGGCAAAGAAATTGTTTAAATACACAATGAATAAAATTTGTAAATATTAATAAATAAACAAAGATGAAATGAGAAAAGGAAACATTTCAGTGTATATACCAGGGTTTCTAAGGTTGGAAAGATTTTTTGGGGTTTCTTATTTCTTTGTTTGGTTGTACCTTAAACTGAAATTATGTGGTAAAATAAAAAGGACATTACTATCAAAACTATAAAAAACGCAAAGTTACATCAATAAAATCGTTTTTAAGAATCAAAATCTATGTCATCAAAATAAAAATCAATATGATGTCATCATTTCTCATGTCACTCCAAACTCTTTCTTTCCACCATGGGTCAAAAAAAGAATAGATTTGAAGAATGATCAAATACTTTAGCGTACGGTGACAGAGGTTTACGTCACCTGTAAAACTAAAAAAAAGGAAATAAGAGATGATATGTTCAGCTAAACTTGACAACTGACAAATTCTTGCAGGATAAGTGTTTCGTTCTAACATTTGATGTGGTTAGTTTGAAGCAGTGGACCCCAGACTGGGGTATGTGAAGTGACAATGGGGGTATGCAAACTAGACTAAAACACAGTTCAAACCAAGTTCATGTTTTTCATAGTGCACCTGCTAGTGTACAATGCTAGTGTCCATGTAAAATAAATGGTCCAGTCAAATTAACCAATCAATTATTCTTTGCTGTCCATTGTGAATATGCTTCAAGCATTCAGCATATACAAAAAACTGGGTTAGCTGTACATTACCTGACACACCTGCACCACCCAATGTCGCTCACAAAAAAGTTTCTTTCTTTATCTGAAATCCCGCAATCCTCCTTGATGGCGCGACTTTTGTCGAAACACATTTAAAATGCTTGCTCAGCTTCGCTCGGTATGCACTCTTTTTAAATCACGTAAGTCATTAAAGCTTCACTTTTAAGTGATGACACTTTAATCAGAATCAAAATTATTTTATTGCCAAGTACAGAGAGTTAACATGTAACATGTAAAAGGAATTTGGATACAATTAAACAATACTTAATTTTAGTTATTTGATGTAATTTTCAAGCATTCCTGTGACTTTAGGGGGAGGTTATGTTTCAAAATTATTAACTGAAAATAAATAAATAAATAACAAAGAGTGACATAAATAAATTGTTTATACAAAACATTGTACCTTAAAATTAAACTAAATTGACTACAAACGCTAAAAGTATGATAAAGAAAGCCCATTTAAATGTAAATAAAACTCCAATTAAACTATAACACATCTGAGTCACTTCTAGCACACCCTTGTCATTATTAATAAATGAGTCCTTTATTTAATATTCTTTTATTCTGTGAAATAATCTGCTTGTTAAGTCTGACGCCACACATTAAAACCATGATCCATAAATTAATCTCTATAATGAAATCCCAAATGATCAGACAGCGATTCATTTTTTATAAATGATTAATATATTGATTCTGTGATTCTGCTTGAGACTAGTGTACACATTCTGAATTAATAGTTTCACATTTTAAAAGTGTGATGAAAAAGATGAATAGAAAATGGGCTATAAATTATATCCCTAACGTCACGATAAGATTGTTGCACGGTTCTAAATATGTAACATCTAATATTGTACAGTATATCCTATATCAGTACGGTATGAATTGTGTGACTATTCCAGACATGGTAATTGTAAGAAAGCTTTCAAAAACACTGGTTGTGAATTAAATGTATGTTTGGACAGGATGCCTGCTGTTATGTTTCAGTGGTGTTTTGTTTCTTTTACTCACACGCCAGAAGCGGTGTGCTGAGGGACTAAATGTAGCTGTGAGACCTGAGTGTAAAAACAGCTCCATTTGCATCGCCTGTGTGTTTTCCTCTCTTTCTTTTATAATAATGGCGGACTGCTTGGTTTCAAGCCAAGTGTTGAAACCTTACAGTGTGCACAGGCTTTTACACGGCTCTCCACACCTCTGTCCACAGCTCTGGAAATGACCTTAACAGTTTCACATCCCATGTATTGTGAGTGATGGAGGGACTAGTGATTGAGATTACGGGTTTAGTACACTTAAGGAGGATGATGTGCTTCTTACATTTCCTGTTTGGATGTTTAGTGATTCTGGATGTAACAATGAGTCATAACAAAACAAACTTCAGGAAGGATAAATAAAATAAATTAAATTGGCGATTTGGCGTGTAGGCGGATATGTCCAGCATCGGATATTTTTCTGAAATAGTAGTGTCGTTGTTTTTAAGGAAACAGTGTCCTTTATATGTGACTTTACAAATGTTTTCATAAATGTGCAAGGTTTTCGACAGCAGATGTTTTGAAGGCATTTGTTACATTGTTACCTTTTGAAATGCAATTTCAATACATGGAGATGGTGGTCTAGTGGGTTCAACCACTGAACTGGTAAATCAAAAGGTTGCTGGTCGATCCCAGCAGCCACCACCAGTGTGTCCTTGAGCAAGACACTTTACTCCATGTTGCTCCAGGGGGATTGTCCCTGTAAGAAGTGCACTGTAAGTCGCTTTGGATAAATGCGTCTGCCAAATGACTAAATGTAAATGTAAATGGCTCTTATAACAAATGGTTGCCATGAACAGCTTTCGAATATCATCGCCATTAATCTTGTTTACAGATGAATTCAAAACCAAAAACACTGAGTTTTGTGTTGAAAGCTTTCCTGTTTACATATTTTAATTGTTGAATGAGGCATTTATATAGCGCTTTAATTGTGTATGGCTGTACACACGAAGGGCTTTACAATTATATATCAACATCCACCAGTGTGCAGCATCCACCTGAATGAAGCCACAGTACAACGGCGCCAGTTCACTCACCACACATCAGCTATAGGTGAAGAGGAGAGAGAGATAGAGCCAGATGGAGGGGATTATTGTTCAATGCAAAAGTGCTTCTTTGGCGTGGTTGTTATATATTGAAAGCATAAAATGACGAGTACAAAAAAGCAACAAAGACAAGTTTAGTCGGACCACCGTGTCGATTAGACGGCGGCGCATGGTCTTTTATTTCATACAAGCAGCAGTCCTTCTGAATTCCCTCCTTCCTTCACTTCATTTGGGTTAATGTCCTTCTCTCATTTCCATATGAGTCATTGTGTGGTTTGGCAGCGCGTCAGGATCTGGAACTCCCGCTGGAGACTGACTTTTGGGGTGGAGACTGGAGGTCTATGGATTGGCAGTAAAGAGTACACATAGTAGTCTTGCATCTGTGCTCTTGAACTCAGGGGTGGTTTTCTGTGTGCTTCTGGTATGGGTGGGGGAGGTAGAAGCGATGATAGATACCAAAAACAAGTAGGCAGATGTAGAGCCCGTTTCAGGTGAATGATGGCCTTGTTTGCACTCTCAGAGCTGGATTTTGTCGAGCTCGCGTTTCCAACCACTGCACTCATACAGTATGAGAAGCTTTTGTTGTTATTGAGCATGATCGTTAATCTTCCATCATCTAAAATAACAATCCTAAGAAAAAAAAGATCAACTTCATATGGCCATCAGCCATTCGTTTTCTTTGTTCACAAACCAATGCAACTTTAGAATGGTTGCGATAGCGTGTGTATTTACATTTATTCATTTGGCAGACTCTTTTATCCGAACCAACTTAAATGAGAGGGCTCCATTTTGTCAGAAATATAAACAGCAAAAGTAGTTTACCATGCCATAGGAAACATGGTAGGTTCAAGTAGGATTAAAACGGATTTAAGGGCAAAATAGAAGAAATTGACATGTTTTATGTATTTAAATAAAACTAGAAATTAGAAAGTTAGGGCTTAGTCAGGTAAATGCAGAACAGTTTTTTTTGAAGGTTGTGAGAAACCGAATAGCAAATAAACATAGAAATGTTTGCAATTGTATTATTATTAATAAATAAATAAATATACAAATATTTGTACATGAAATGGGACATTCATTCATTCAAATTTAATTAAGAATAAATACTAAATAAAATTTACAGTATGTTAAAATACGAAAATATTACTCAAATAATTTTTTTAAACTAATTTTCAACAATTAACAATATGTTTAACGTTAAACAAATATTACATTAATTCAAACAAAAGTTAAATGGTGCTCCCGAAAAAAAAAACAGCTATGTTCCGGCAGCTGGGGCGCCAGATAATGTTCTTTGAATAAATAAATATTTATTTATGTATATATATTTTTTTCACAAAAAAACATGTAAACATTAAACAAAGATTAAATGAATTTAAATAAAATCAAGTTAAAAAGCCCCTCCCCCCAAAAAAACTTTATGTCCTGGCAGCTGGGGCACTGGGGAAAACTATTTTCTAAACAATTAAAACATTTTTTTTACATTATACAAATACTCCATGAATTTAAACAAAATACCTAAAGTTAAAAAGTGCCCCTCCAAAAAGAGAGAAAACTATAAATCTATTTTTTGCAAAGTAAAGTTGCATGTTTTTTCTGTTATTTTACACCTAACTTGTAAATGTAAACATTTTTTTATGCATTTAAATATATAATACTTCAAAATATGATAATGATATAATAATAATATAAAAAGATGTGACAATTCTGTCCAATAAAACAAATAAAATAAATTACAATTTTATAAAGTGTAGGTTCAAGCCTGCTGGATCTCATTTCAGGTTAAACTGAGGATTGATTTAAGAAAACATTTACATGTCACTCTTAAGCTGAGTGCTATAGGCTGGTAAACTAAGCTGTTTATCTGGGTTGGATCACTGTAGTCATTACCGTGCAGTCCTGGCAGCCGCCGCACTCAGTCTGCTCATTCATTTACTTGTAATTGGGGATCTAAGGTGGGTGCCAGCCATGGAGATGCAGAGCAGTGTTTTATCCTAAGCATCAATAAACACTCACACAATCTTTCTGCAAGCTAACAGAAACCAGATAGTGAGGATGCTTTCTGTGTCAGTGATCATTACAGCCGACTTCACAAGAGACTCTCCAGACTCGCTTTTAAATTGTATGCTTGTCCTGCACTAAACCATACACCATGAAGTGTTTTTTCTGACCATGGCACCGCATCGAATCACAGCTTTACAACAGAGACATTTGAGGTTTTCAATTTTCACTCGTGACCTTAAATAAAGCCCTTAGCTCCGACACACTCCAAAGTCCACAAATAGGTTTACGTTGGGTTGGACCTCCCCCGTGAATCAGCCAACGGGCCAAGAGCCTCTGTGTGAGATGACACATGTTTTCATTTGATTTTGATTTGATCAATTTACTGTATTTTTGTCTATTAATAATTTTATGTTTATGTTAGTTTTTATATTTGCGTTGTAGTGCTTAATGCTTGTGGTAACCACTTCAAACAGGTGTCACTGACGCATATAGGGACATTTTGTCCCCGTTTAAACCTCGGAAACTGTAATTGTTCCCAGAACATCAGGGAATATCTGTGTGTCAGTGCGTGCAAGGAAGAGGGGAAAGTTGGAGTCAGCCTTCAACATTATGCTTTGGCAACATCAATGTCTCTCTCTCTCTCTCTCTCTCTCTTGGTCTCTTTTGTTTTTTCTCTTCTTGTACTTCTCTCTGGCCTATGTGGAATAAATTATGTTCAGCTTTGGTATGGGTTACCCAGTCCTGATGAATCATAAGCTTGTGATTTCAAAATATAAAAATATCACAAAGAGCTACATTGTTTAAACAAGCAATTCTCGGACAGTGAGTGTACATCAGTACATCAAAGCTAGTGAATGTAAATGAATAAAATTCAAATCACACACTGTTAAACTTAATTTCTTATTATTCCATGGTTTTACAACAGCCATAAATCTTTCGGCTGAAAAAAAATAGCTGTCCAGTGTACACCTTTCAGAATTTTAAATCATGTATATTGGTTGAAAACATCCTCCCCTGCTCTCTTTCTTAGACAGGCCAATTCATTTCTGAGTTTTGAATCATCAAAGATGTATTTGCGTTTGAAAACATCCTCTCTCTCTTAGACAGGCCCATCCCTTTTGAGGATTTGCAAATGAATCACTAAAGAAGTTATTAAAAAAATATATTATTATTCTGTATTATCCAGACTTCATTCCGATTGGCCATCCCCGGCATTTACTGGTTCGTTGTTCCCAGTCATAAAATGGCTAATTTGAATGATTGATTATGATTGGCCAGCAGAGACAATCCAATGGTTGTTATTTTCAAATTACAACCGCTCCTAACTAATAACACCCTGTAACCAGGATGCTGCACATCATTTTGAGAGGGGCAGTTTAATATTATACAAAAATTAAATATAAATACGTATTTTAATAACATATATGACATTATATTTACAAATGATTAAACAGATATTCCTGTTCCTGGCGTTTCTATAACACCGCAACTAAACGGCTTTTCCTCGCGGGAGGTCTGAATTCGGCAAAAATTTGCTAATTAAATGTTTGAAATTTACATTTTATATCTAGTTTTTTTCTCATTTAGCAAGTAGCCGTGTACAAGCAGATCGTTGTTATTGCGACATAAGCCCCTTCGGTGTGATTCAAGCCCCTCCAGGTCGCTTCGTGTCCTGATCACACTTTAATGGGCTTAATTCTGTGATAACAACCGGGTGTCAGTACATTAAACCTTACAGCCTCTCAAATGTATAACTAAGCAAATAATTTTGACAGGTTTTTTGATAAAATAAATATAATTATGTCTTTTAATAACATACATGACATTATATTTACAAATTATTTAACCACCAGAATGTTAAATTACCGTTAAATTCGACATTGATTCATCAGTAATCAAGCACCGTTGCTATCTTTCATTTATTTGACATAAAAGCAACACTAAATCACCCATAATGTGTTAAAATTCCACAATGTGTTATTATTTGACATATCCTGTTGCAAGGTTGTTAAGAAAACAAGCTCTTGTGGTCTTACTATTCACCATATTCCTTCATTACTTGACTATTTGGTTATATAATTCTCTAGATGGCAATGAGAGGGTGATGCCAAGCACATCTGAGCTGGAAAAGCCATCAGGCTGAATGTTTGATCTGGATTTGCGGAACACTAGTATTTTTAATGCCCAGTTGAATAGGGAATGAAGTGAATAGTTTGTGGCCAGACACATCCCAGCTTTATATTAAAGTACCCAGCCCTTTCTTGGTCATTATGGGATATTTAAGGGCTGGGGATAGTCAAGGCGTTACTGAATCATGGTGCAGGCCTGGATCTCTGCTCTGAGAACCTTTGATATTAGTCATTCACCGGATAGGTGTGTCTCTGGAGGGAGAAGCTTTTATTTTCCCAGATTTCCCAGTTTATTGACTCAAGTTCCCATTTGTTTAAACAGCATTGTTTGGAAATGCTTTTGGGAATCATTTTATTTGTCAACACCCAAACAGACTCGGAGAATAATGTAAATAATGCAAATAATTACGAATGATCATACCGTTGCTAGAAAAGGAACTAAAGCACAAAAACATAAAGGTCAGGGTGTCCAACTATTTTCAATCAATAAAATATATTTTCATTAAAGATTTATTAAAAAAAGCATTCAAGCTTGACTAAAATAAAATACTTTTTGCGATCAAACAGCTTATTTATACCCAAGAGAATGACTACAAAACACTGCTTTAAGACAGAAATAAATTACTGAATGCCTTATTTTTTATGGTAAATTGTAATAAAAAAACATATTTACTGGTGTCAAAATTTGGTAAAGAATTATTTTACAGTAATTTCCTTAAAAGCGTGTCCATTTTTGTATCACATCGTTTTTAACTTTAACACAAGCATTTATTTCCAGGGTTAAATAAAAAATACATTCATAACATGGTCTGAACTTGAGACCACTACGTGCAAATCCAGTGTGCATTTATGCATATACAAAGCCAGATAACTCGGCATTTACAGATAAATTAATTCACAAACATTACACGTACTGTACCCTCACAATAGTTAATGCAAGGTAATTATATTTTCCTTATTAACTTCTTTAGTGCAGAGGAAAACATCAAATATTTGACATCAAATGCATTATGCATGCCTAGACAAATGCATACTTCACCTAGACTAAAAGCATTAACAACAAGGGATTGGCGCTCCGTCTAAGGGTGGAAGAGAGAGGACGTTTTCAAATTTGAATATGCTGGTGATTCATATCAATGCATCTCTACTGTTGATGTACAGATGAAGAACACGAACCTAAAAGTTAATTTTCTATCAGCGGCTTGCTGTTTTCTACATAATAACCTATTCTCCAGATTCTGAGGCAGGTGTCCAGTGGAATTGAGCTTTCAAGATTGCTCCCATCCATGAGGTGTGCAGTGGTGTCATTATCCCGGTGCTTGTGTCGGCTGAAGTTGCAAACCACATTGTAAACAGAACAAACTGTATTTGACATACCATTTTCTACAACTTTGCCGCGTGGCCTGAGAAAATCGATTCAGGAGGAGATAGTTTGGGTGTGGAAATAGTAATAGGAGCCGCATCAAACTGCAGCATAAACTGGTTGAGTTACAGTTGCCGAGGGTGCGATCTTGATGACTTTTCAAGGGGTGTAACCTTCATGACTCAGAAGAGAAGTATGTTCCCATTCAAGGTGAATGAGTCACCGGGTAACCAGAATACTCCTTGAGTGAACGCGGCTCCTATTCTCCCATGGTTTCTAACATTGAAGGTGAGCTCTCAAAGGTTATGTACCGATTACATTGGAAAGTGCTTTGGGCCAAAACATTGTTTTCGTGGATTTCTTGATTGCAAATCTAAACGGTATAAATTCGTCTGCAGGCACATTTGGCTAAATGAATAAAGTGTGCAGCTGTGAAGTTGAATAGATGTAAATTGAAATATATTGTGCGAACAATTGCATTTGTGATGAGTCTATCAGAGCAGAAGACAATGCAATTGCGTTGGCATGTTCAGAGCTGTAAGTAGGATTTCGCCCTGCCGACTGCCAACGGCTTACTCTATACCTCCTTAATCTCTGCTGGTTTAAAATAAGGGGACGACCTGGGGGAAATGATATCAACTGGGCAGTATTTTTGTGAGTCACTTAATCCAGAGGGCACATAATGAGACTCCAGAGCGATGTACAATAATGCCGCACAGTGACTCATACAGGAAGGATAAAAGACAGTCACAAGTGTGATTCCCTTCATTCCACAGCATGAATTCAGACAGAAAATGTACAAAAAAAGGTCTTCGGATTATCATGGAAAAACCAAGCGGTAGCGGCGATTTCTCCAGGCTGTGCTGCTCGGGAGGGTGCCGAGGAAAATCCAAAGCCTCACACGAAGTTTTATATGATTCTCTTCTCCACCCCCTAAGAAACCCGATTGCTATGAAAATGTGTCTGTGCGTGTGTGAGATGTCGGCCAGCCGCCGTTATTGATGTTCAGAGGAGTGTCGTTTGCAGCGGTATGAGACTTGCCTTTCTTAAGTCTGTCTGGCAAACATTATTAATCGTTCACCCTATTTAAGCACTATTGTCCATATTGCATGTGAAAGAGTGGAAGGCTGTTAAATGTCAGCCTCCATGGCAGCTTTAAACAGTCTACTTGAGACTTTCTATAATAATTTAGAGGATGTGCACTGGCTGAATAAATAGGTTTTTTGTGCAGCTGTGTCTGTTTTGCAGGCTGTATTCATCCCCCTTGCGAACGGCTATTGGTTCAAATCCACAAAAACACGCTTGAGACGAAGACAGTACAAAGCTCTGATCTTTTTTGATGTTCCATACACATAATGAAGAAGGTAACACCATGAAAGGAAACGTTCATCTCAAAATCGAAATTGTGTTCTGTTTTACTCACCCATGACGTTCTACATGTTTTAAGACCTCCCGGCATCTTGGGAACACAAATAAATATATTTTAGGTGACATCCGAGAGAAGTCAAGACCTCCTCATAGACATCATGGTTTAGTTGTTGTCAAGGTCCAGAAAAGTACTAAAACATCGTTAAAATGGTCCATCCGCTCATAGTGGCTCAATTGAATTCTTTTGAAGCGACTGGAATACTTTATGAATGGAAAACAAACCAAAATAACGACTTGAATCGATAAAAATTTGTTTATGTCAGTGCTGTAATAATACCTCTCTTAAGGTCTTGTTCAGTTGCTGTAAATGTGATGTGAAAAGTTTCTGTTTAATGCAAACAGGGCAATTAATAGCCTCTTATTCAGATTATTGTTGTTATTGTTACATGAACAGATTTTATTCTACCTTGAATTATTCTGTCAGTTCTTTGCAACCGTTCGCACACACGTGTCAAATATGAATCTCACGCGTATTATGGTATTTGATTGAAATGAGCCATGAAATGTCAAGAGCTTATGTTAGAGGGTAATTTCATTCAAATAAGCGAACAGGTAAAATCATGTCTGGATTTTTTTTTGTCTTGATGTAATTACTTAGAAGACCGTTCAAAAAGACCTTTAATACCTGTTTATTATTGAAAGTGTACGGACTACCAGTCTGGCGAGCTTTTCCTTGCCTAGTTTTCTAGCCATAAATAAAACCTAAAATAGAAAAAGAATGTTTGATGGATTTTTTCTGTAATGAACGATGTTGTGAAAAACACATGAATTGTGTTATAAAAATAAAAGTGTCATAGAGAAAAAATGTTTTGTTTATAACAAATAAAAAATAATTGGAGTGTACATTTTTATTTATTAAAATAATCACATGTATAACTATTTGTGTGAGGTCTACTTTTAATTTGTTATCTATGTGAATACGTTTCATTAAGTTTTGGAATCGTGGTCGTCCTTCCAAAAACCACGGATGTCCAAATTCCCTGTTTTGCCGTGAAATTGTGTTGGAAAAACACTGTACAATCACTTTTTAATACTTTTAATTGCTTTGATATTTGCGATACCCAGTGACATACATAAAGGGCGACTAATAATAATGATTTAGGACAAAAAATAAAAATCTCAAAAGATTAAGATTGGAATCGTGGTCGTCCTTCCAAAAACCACGGATGTCCAAATTCCCTGTTTTGCCGTGAAATTGTGTTGGAAAAACACTGTACAATCACTTTTTAATACTTTTATTTGGTTTGATATTTGCGATACCCAGTGACATACATAAAGGGCGACTAATAATAATGATTTAGGACAAAAAATAAAAATCTCAAAAGATTAAGATTTAGGAAGGACAGCAGTGATATGTACCTACTGCACTTGCCCTATGTACACTTTCTAAATAGACTTTCTTAAAAATAAAAAATAAATCTATATGCAATTTATCTTATTTTCTCTGTCAATGTAATATTAATATGATTTTCTGTCCACAGAAACAGGAGCACTAGATGGATGTTTGGAGTATTTTTATTATATTATCAAAGGTAATTGTGGGAAATTGATCACCTCAGCAAGCAAAACATTGTTTACTTTTTTATTTATTGTTTTAGCTCCTGTTGTGATTGTGCTTTTTTCTATTTCAAATTACACCCCCGGTGTCTCGCCGACTGAGCCTTGCCCATAGCAGAGGATTTATTTCCCATGTTTGCTTTTACCGGAGATGGTGGTGTTGATTTGAAAAGGCAGTTAGGCACAGGTAAGATGAATAGAGTGGGTCACTCTCTTTAGCTTTGAGGAAATAAAGCCTCAGTAAATCAGTTGCCTGCATTGTTGAATCTGGCCTCAGTATGAGTCCAGCTGCTTTGTCGTGTCTTTTAAATAGTTGTTTTGTTTCATAACACTTCTGTAGAGAGAAATGAGTTGGAACGGAGCTATGCAGCTGACTACTGTAATTACTTTGTTCCTGCAGATGCTTGGCAAAGCGTGTGAGATTTGCTTTGTGAATTAGCGCAAGGTGACCTCCTGACAATTGCGATGAAACTCATGTTGAAAGAGAAAAACATATTTTTTACACTGGTTTAAAAAGGGAGTGTCACCACGAATGATAACAAAGATCCAACGCCCACTCAAGAACGATGGCACATGTGCATCCACATCCATTTCCCCCATTCTTTTCTGTGTCAGGCAGTAGTCCGTGTCAGACTTGCACCTAGACATGCGTGTTTGTGCTAGACTCAATGGCTGCGCTTTAAGTGTCTCTTGGCAAACACACAGCAAATACCTGATTCAGGTGGATTCGTGGACCCGTCACACACGCACAGAAATACATTTGTGGTTATTTTTTTTAAATACATGTTGGTGTATCCCTTTTGTACACTAATTATGCTAAATATGTTTAAAAATACATTTCCTGAACTGTTACCTGTGTATGTGCAACTGACTTGATCATGTAAATTGCCTCTTAAAGAGACAGTTCACCTCAAAATGAAAATTCATCATTCACTCACCCTCAAGTTGTTGTAAATCTGTGTAAATGTCTTTGCTCTGCTGTACACAAAGAAAGATATTAGGAAAATGTTCTCATAGTACAGTAACTGTAACTATGTTTGTTTTTCTAAATTCTTCAAAATATCTCATTTTGTGTACAACAGAACAAAGAAATTTATACTGGTTTCGGAAAACTTAGGGGAGAGTAAATGAAGAAGACCCCCAACTATTATGTAGTGTGTCTGTTTCAAGATCATAAGATTTTATAGCTATCTTTAAGAATCAGCTAGAAACACGCCTCTTCCGTCGACACCTGACCGATAAGTACTGATTTCTATCTCTTTTCTATTCTTTCTATCAAAAAAATAAAATAAAATAAAATAAGTATACTGGGCTTTACGAGACCAGATTTTTCTGCACTTATGCTTTTTGTTGTCCTTATGTTGTCCCGACAGCTTCTATTGTTTACCATTTGTAAGTCGCTTTAAATAAAAGCATCTGCTAAATGACAAAATGTAAATGCACATTAATTATTACTCTTGTGAGTTATTCACCAATTTACGTACCACTTCTTTTTTTCCATTCTCCTTTATTTCATATTTGCATACGCGTCCACAACCAACACAAGCCTTACCAAATTCATACCTCCCCCTACATGCCTCCTCTCCAGTCCGCTTTTCAAACAACTGATAAACCCAACACGTTTTTACAAAGGGTAGAAATCAACAAACGGCCCCTCGATGGCGGTTATCCATCAGGCTGGTGTGCCTTCGGGGGGCGCAATATTAATTTTACCTCAAACAAACCTACCAAAGAAAAACAAACCTCATGCTCCCCATATGCACAGATTGTTGTGCTTGAGACCACATGGACCAGTTTATTTTTAGTTTGGTGCACTATTGGGTTTCATTAAGGGTCCCAGACGGCCCGCCTCAGCACAGGCCACACAGTGCCAGAGGCCGAGTGGTTTCCTGCCCATGTTATGACGCAGAGCGGTGGAGCACACATGGTTACATACACACAATCTCTCGCTCGTACTAAGAGCGCGTAGAATGGGCTCTTTGTGCTTGGGCTGTTGTGGTGCTGTACTGCCGCGTTTCTGTGCTTACAAAATTTTTCCTCTTCTCGAAGACCAAGTCCAACATTCAACTCCAGCTGCCTCAACTCACTCCGTCTGTTTGGGCTGGCGAGAAAATGGGTTGGGGATGAGGGAGAGCAGCATCACTCGCTTAAATGATTTTGTAGAATGTGGAAAATAGTGGAGAGATAACTGTGTTGTCTCTTTGTTGACACCGCAGGGTGTTTACCGGTGTCAGATATGGGTTAGAACAGATAGAAGAATAGACATCTTAAACAGCAGTGTCCTGTACCACCATTTAAAACAGATTTTCTGGATTAAACCCTTTATATGTACCATAAATCATTGTAATTAAGAAAGTAATGGTCCTCTGTGGAGATTTTTGTCTTCATTTATCTCCTCCAGAATGGCTGTTATGGGAGTTGTGGTGTATTTGTTGTGTGACTCTGACTCTCTGGCTCCCTCTTAGGGCACATAATGGAATTACAGGTACTGTCAGCATTTGCAATACAAAGCTGTTTTAATTTTTGCATAACAGCAGGATAATGTCACTGTGCTGTTCAGAATGTGGTGAGTGGCCAAACAGATTGAAATAGAAAAAATGTAATTGCTCTGTAAATACTGTTGAAATGAGGTGTACAAAACTTGAGAAAAGCCCATTGCAAGGCACTTCTTGTTGTGAGTGTGCGAGCGAGCGTGTTTACTCACCAGATGTGACTGCACAATGTTTGCTTCTGCATGCAAATGAATCAATACCAAATTCCACACTTCACACTTCAGTGTGCTCAGAGAGTGATTATAAAAACACTTCCTCTCAGTGTTTAGAAATGCTGAACCGTAAAGTTTATGCATTTAAATGAAGAGCGTTCAGTTTCTAAAAAAACTGTTTACCCAGCTTAAAGAAACAGTTTATCCAAAAATTATCAACATTATCATTTACTCTCAAGTTGTTCCAAATCTGTATGAAGTTTTTGGTTCTGATGAGACAGAAAGATATTTGGAAGACCCAAAGAGTTGTTGGCCACCATTGACTACCATTGTAGCAAAAATAGAAATTTCTTTGTTTCTTTCGAACACAAATGAAGATATTTTGCAGAATGTACGAAAGCAAATAGTTCTGGGGCACTTTTGACAATCATTGCAATTTTTCCTACTATGGTAGTCAATGGTGACCAAGAACATGTTTTCCTCTTTCTTTGTGTTCATCAGAATAAAGAAGTTAATAGAGATTTGAAACAACCTGAACATTGTATCTTCAGTAATATCTTGCTGTATTGAACAATGTATTTAGACACCAACTTGACGACAAATGAATTGTTTACTTTATTCCAGACTATATGGACACAGATACTGTTAAAGGGAGAGTTCATCCAAAATTTATAAATTAATCATAAGTTACTTACCCTTGTGTCGCTGAAACCCCTGATGGCTTTCTTTGATTTACTGAAATCAAAACCTTGATAATTCGTTTTTTTTCAATCGGAGTGGATGGGGACCCCATTTTTCAAGCTTCAAAAGCACACAAACGCTTCAAAGCGGAACTCCATGCGAATCATGAAGTATATCTCAATTGTCCTGAATTCGTACAAACATGTTTTTTCATCTATTATTTAATGTAGTTTTTGAACTAATTAAATATTATTGGATAAACTATCCTGTAAACAAAATGGCTTACAGCCTGTGTAATTATTGGTTTAAGAGTTGTAGAATTGTTTTTGATATGTCAAGTTTCAAGGACTAATGTTCAAAATCTAAATCCTATATGAATATTTATATATTCCTACGTGAATATCTGCTGTCTCTAATTTGCCTTTCCATTGTACTTTATTTAACTTAGTTAAATTTAAATATGTTTAATAATATAGGTTTAAGACACATTGATTATGGTTGATGACTGATTTGAAGGGAAATATCAAAGGTTTAGGTTATGGTTATCCCTGTAGTAATGAATGGATCTCATCACATCACAGTTTAAAAACGGAAGAAACACGTCTCCGATGCCTCTGATCCATTTACTGACCTCTGGCTAACTTCAGGATTTAGTGTATGTCTGTTAAATGCTTTCAAATGAGCAAGACTGATTCGGCACTTCCTGCCCGCTTTTTCAGCGCTCAAGATAATTGGGTGCCTGTGTAGGTGTATCGTGGGGTTATTTCCATGCTATTAGTCCATCAGTCCAACTGCTTGATTTCGCCTGCCTGTTTCTTCGAGCGAAACAGTGTGCATGGTAATTAAAGATGCATTATGCAGTGAATATCAAATATCTGTTTGATGTCATTGGAGCAAGTTGGAGAATTGTTAATAGGTTTAGAAAATTTATTTCACATACACTTTTTAAATACGAAGCATGTCTCATAATGATGATCCGATCGCACTGATAATACGTTTGTTGACAAAGGCATTGCGAAATGCAATGTCCAATTAAATCAAAAGAGTCTTCAATAGACAGGAAATTGTACAGAAAAACAATATGAAGTCTCTTCTTTGTCTGTGACTATTACAGTGACACTAGGAACAAGCAGACGAACAAATAGATTCATGAGAGGAGGAAATAAAAAAATAAATGTTACAAAAGATGGACTAGCCGTTTAAGCCCAGTCACATCCAAATCTTAAAAAGAATTCATAAAACATGCTTCAAGGATGCTGAATAATGCATTAATGCCAAGGGTAAAATGGCAGCGCTTCAAGAAAGCTTTTAGCTACGTGTCAAAATATTTCGCAAATGCTAATGAGCTGACACCTATTTCTGCTTAAGACAAAATGAATTAAGCAAGCTTTATGGTAGCGTACGCTAGCAATGAATGAATTCCCTCTATTCACATAATAAATAAATGTACTTTTTAAATTTGTTGAATTGCCAGTTTGTGAATTAAAGAAACGTTATTACAATAAAAGTTACATAAAAGTGATGAACACGTTTAGAAATCCCAGGAGGATGCAACTCATTTAAGATTCAGCACACTGAATATGTCATAATTCTTAGGATAGACGACGCCCTGTAAATCTGACAATTATTATAGCAATAATGAAATGGTCCCTTTCAACCTCAATGCCGTTTAGACATGTCGACTAATCCCCATCCTATGAGAATGTCCTCAGTCTTACTCACAGAAGAGGTGAAGCGTAATGTGTACCCTTCGAAGGCCACATGATCTGTCTTTTGTGCTTTGTGAGAGTCTAAGAGTCTTCAGGTTCATGTGAAACATTCAGATCATGTAAATGCTGCTAAAAGTTCGGTGGGGTCGGTTCGCAAAGTATGCACAGGGAGGTTCGCGTATGTGTCAAACACAATGGATGAGTCAACATCCTCTCGGGCAGGCACCTACACATCGACGCTGGCAGCCTGGGCTCGAATCTGATTCACCCTTACTTTCCATCCACGATCCTTCAAAATGCAAGCTCTTATAGTACACCACCACCACTAAAGAAAATCAACTGTAGGGGTTACAGAAATGTTATTGAAAGGCCTTAAATATCGAATAATAACACTCAATTATTTTCATTTATTCAAGCAGTTGTGCTTCACAGTTGAGAGCAACCTTTCCCTCTAAAAGGATTTTTTTACAACTCATTGAACATTAAATATTACCCCTATAATCTCCTCAGTGCAGGAAAGTCTGTGCCGCACGATGAAACGGTGAAGGTGCGCTGAAAACGTTCTGAATTCATTTTCTCTCAGTGTTGCTCTCTTCGGTTGCTACAAACTTAATTTCTGCATTGGCCGTGCGAGAGGCAACGCTACTGTCCCTCACTTTGTGTCTGAAGAGGAACGGGAAGGTCTTCCTGAAAGACTTGCGGAAGCTGGCACCCATAAAACCATAGACAACGGGGTTGATAGAAGAGTTGGCGTAGGACATGCAGTTAGCCCAAGTCTTGATCTTATAGGTTGCATAGTTCGCCTTGAAGTTTGGATAGAAAGACTGGAAGAGGACAAAGATCTGAATGGGACCCCAGCAGATGGTGAAGAGGACAACAATGACCACCACCATTTTGGAAATCTTACCCCTAATGGAGATGGTTCTCTCTGAGAGCAGGTGGACCTGAAATGAGACAAGGTTATAATGAGACGAGGTAATGACAGGAAATGGATCTGAAAAACATTGATACAAAAGATTCAGATTCAAAACAATCAATCTTCAAAAATCTTTATTTAAATAAATGTCAATACTGTACATTTTTTATATAAATGTTATTAACTCGATTAAAATGTTTGAAAAAAAGGTATTTTTCCAAATATTTTATTGTGTTTACTTCTAACTTTTATTAATTGATATTTTTATTTATATATAAATGTACTTGCTTCCTAAATGATTTTTGTTCGTTTTCAAAAAAAGTGCTGGATTTCAGTTTTATGTCACAACTACATGTCTGACTACAATACTGTAACAGAAGCATAAAGTAGGGCCTATATAAGATGGTTATAATGATATATGGAAAATAAAACAAATCACGAAATTACTTACTGATCCAGACAGGTGCTTTAATAAATCATTATCACATGTGGAATTTAAAATTAATCGAAATTAAATTTGATTATATTTTTTGTATTGTAACATCTTAAGTATTTTAAACATTTAAGTTTTACTAAATCATTTACTAAACATTTAAGTTTTAGTATTTTTGTATTTTCTCAATTAATTAAAAACCGATATTTTAGTTGAAAATTATATTTTCTTTTATTGTTATTTTTACATACTTATATTATAAAGGGAACATATAATAGGTAATATTTTTCATAAGTAATAAGTAATAAATAGATAAAAGGCAGATTTGTTGTTTATTTATTATTTATTTTGGGTGATTCTAAAAAAACATTTTTCTCTGGCTGAAAAAATCGCTAGAAAAGAAAGACTCTTGTCAACATCTTGGATCACATGTCAAACAGAATTAGAGTGACTCAGACGTAATACTGGGGGAAATGTTTCAGGTGAGACCAAAATAGCGCTTTTAAGAGCTCTTAGGACAAAATTCAAAGCAAATGTCTGGGATAAATCTATCACTGCCTACGCCTACCAAAATCTCTACCTGCCGTGAAGTGTTTTGCTGGTCAAATCATGCTGTCTGCAATGCTGCTTTTCATCTTCACTGTCTAACAATCTTAAAACAGAAGGATGAACCGAAGGCTGAGAATACTAGCAAAAACACTGCGAATCTAATTGTGGCACTGTTCGAAAATTGTGAAGCACATCTGATTATTTTATAGCAAATCTGCCCTGAGGCAAGTTCCACAAAATACAGTAGAGGCTTAAACTAACATTTCCAATCTATTATTATTTCATCTAATACTTAGAAAAGATGTACTTAACCTTTCGAAAATGTCAATTGTAAGCCTCTGGAGGACAATTGAAATATTATATAAGCCATTTATTTATTTATTTTATGTTAGGTTTGCATTTTTTACAATCCTCCTACCAAAATGTGTGTTATGTTGTTGCATTTTGTAATGGAGGAAAAATAAATGCATACAAATGAGCTACTTCTCATACCAAAATGCTAAAATAATAATAATCTAATGTACAGCTCGAGAAACCATTTAGAGACCACTCCAAATTTGCTTTTAACATATAATCAGCTTTTCTAAATATTGTGGTGATTCCATTTCAGTGTTTGTTGAATTTCAATAAGTGTGTGAAAAAAAATCCCTCAACAGTTTTTTATTGTGTTGTTTATGAATAATATAAACTTGATTTCTTTGCAGTATTAGAAAGCATTGCATCTTTTTTATTTTGACAAGTTTTCAGTTTTTGCAAAACAATAGAAGTAGTTTACAGAATGTAAATTGTCAACACAGTCTCAAGGGAATTCGTGACATTGTCAAGAACTGTTGTCTAGTAATTTGTGTTCATGGACACAAATTTCCCCCTTTTTTCGTGTCACTCAGCACGACTTTTAATCTAACGTATTTAAATACACCGTCTCTCTCATATGTATAAATATATAACGCAATCTGATGGGTATTCATAACTATTTTAAAAAGTGGCTTATTCGTGTGAATTTCTATTTCCTACAATCTCATTCGAATGTTTTGTAATGATTTGACCTAGCCCCTTTGACGTTAGGTTTAGGGGCGGGGTTAGAGTATCCATTTATCAGTGCTTTGTCACCTCGTGAAACTAGGGCTTTTAGCTAAATTAGTTGCGTCTGTGATTTTAAGGGTTTGGGGTGAGATAAGGTGTTGGTTAACCACCTCCTATAATATGTGTGACTTCTTTTGATATTGGGTTATAAATGTACATACACACGCAGTCTGTGACATTTAAATATAGCTTTAATAATGATTTCAAATACATATTTGTTGTGCACTATATTTTATTTGTCAAGTCACTGTTGACGGTTTCAGCAGCGACAACATAAACGTTATATGGCCCAAACTTAAAGGAAAAATTCACTATAAAATCACAATTGGGTTATTTTTTACTCACCCACATGACATTCAACATGTTTTAAGACCTCCCAGCGTCTTCTGAACACAGATAACGATATCTTAGTGACATCCAAGAGATTTAAAGGCTTCCTCATAGACATCATGATAATAGTTGTTGTCAAGGTCCAGAAAAGTATTCTCGTCGCTTACATTTTTTGAAGCGATGAGAACACTTTATGTGCGAAAAACAAACCAAGCTAACGTGGGTGCGCTCAGGGCGTGTCCGAATTTTGCTAGTTTAACGACGGGAAAACAGTCGACCCGCCCGGGCTCATGGTCTAAACAGTAAGTAAACCTGCTTCTCTTAAAGGTGACCCCATTTTTTCTGTGTTCAAGTGCTATAATCGGTCCCCTGTGCATCTAGAAAACCCTGAAAACGTGGAAAATAAGAACCCAGTTAGTTTGTTTTGGTGTGCCTTTCCCTGCAAGCATGTGAGAAATCGAGCAGTATAAGTGCAGATGGACACTTGGAGTTTAACTGTAGAAATGTTAATTCATTATGTGCGTTAATATGTTTAGCTGCGGCAAGTCGTTTGTTTTGCTAATGAACAGGGTCGAACACTGCAGGTTAGTTTCGTTTTAAACGTTTAAATGTGGATCCGCCCAGAGGCACATTTTCTACTCATATCTTCTTTAAACACAAAAATATTGAGCCATAGACTTTAGACCATGTTTAAGCTGGTCTATTGCGCAGTCTATCTCAGTTCTTCAAAATAGCAAGGCCTTCAACAATGGGCCTGAAAACACCTCATTTTTAGACCAACGACCAACGAGACCAATGTTGGTTAATATTAAACAACGCAGCACAGGACAGGAAAATGAGAACTGAACCACGTTGCGACAGACTGACAGGCAAATCGGGAATATACAGATTAATCTTGTTATTTTTTTTTTTTTTTCTCACATAAAGTATTCTTGTCGCTTCAAATTATTTCAATCTAGCCACAATAAGCTGATAGACCAATTTAACAATGTCCTAAGTTCTTTTCTGGACCTTGACAACAACTATAACCACGATGTCTATGAGGAGGCCTTGAAATCTGTCAGATGTCTTTGAAATGTATTTATTTGTGTACCGAACACGCCGTGAGGTCTGTACACATGTTGAACGTCATGTGGGTGAGTAAAAAATAACGCCGTTTTGATATCGAGGTGAAATTTTCCTTTAACTTCTGGTAGACCTCCGCAAAGATTCGATTACTGTTGAATTGTTTTAATTGAATTACCACTATTAATATACAATAAAATAATAATTTAAATTAATATAAAATACATTTTTACATTATAACCAAACACAGACTGGAAGTTAACTTCGGGCCAGACATATGCGTCCGATGCAAGCGGATATTCTCAAGAGAACATTAATGATGTTTTACCTGTTACATCATGGTAACTATTAACACCACATTTCTTTACTGTTTGAAGAAGAAAAGAAGTCAAAATATTGCATGGGTTCTCGAGAGGAAAGAGACCTGAATTATAGATCAAAGCTCATCCTTTCATACCCCTCATGGATGTCATTATTAATAATCATTCTCACCGAAAATGACTCTATATGGACTAACAGGTATACACAATTAGACACCTGGTGCAAACAGACTACCTGAGCATCATACCTGATGGTTGTTGTCCACAGGTTCAACAGAGGCCTGTCCTACTCTCTTCAACATGAAGGAGTAACAGAAAGAGATGGTAAGGACAGGGAGTAGATACACAGCTATGAACTGATACAAGATGAAAGCCTTCTCATGGGTCTTTGAGGGGAACCTCTCCATGCAGTATTTTCTTGGCCCATACCAATAGCCATCCTCAAGCCTCTGGTATATGAAGATTGGTATGGAAAGAATGAAGGAACCTAGATGTGCGTAGTAGGAATGAAAATGTTTTGTTGAATAATTTACAATATCACAATGTTTTGAGTTGTTAAGAATCTGTAGACTTTATATCAGTTATTCAGTATTTTTCAAATATAGTAATGGTTCTTGGCTTATAGACCTCAATTTGCATGACTACAAATGTTTTCTTTTCTTCTTTTGGTTTTAGAAGCAAAAAGGAATGGAAATTATGTTGTGGTAGAAGGTTAAAATGGCTTTAAAATGCTATTAATAGATTCAGATGAACAGATTTAAATATTTTCATTCATTTGAATGCAAAGTTATTTAATTGAACTAATTATCATGTACATTTAGTCATTTAGCAAATGCTTTTATGCAAAGCGACTAACCAATGAAGTAAACAATATAAGCAATTGAAAATTTACTTTAAAAAGCTGCGTCAAGTGATTCCACGCAATACTAGTATTTAATTTGAAGAAATAACTCTTTAGTTGTATGAACAATTTTTTTTTAGTTTGTCATACGTAAATTATATACAGCCATAGTGCATGTAAATCTAAACACAACGAGCAAATCAGATTAGAAGCTTTTCAGTACTTGCATTAGCACAGTTATGGCTCAGTGAAGGAAGCAATAGACATGGTCGGTATGCGTAAACCTCTCGCATATGTACCACTCTCTTACAAACTCTTTTAAACCTAAAAGATAAATGAACATTATGCACAAACAAGTCTTTTTGTCTTTACTGAAAAACACTATAAATCACACTCAATTTCGAAATTTACTGCCTAAATGCTGTCTTACGCAAAGCATGCTGGGAACTGAAAATCCCCCTCAACCAGTCATGTTGAATTAACTTGTTTATATTAAGTAAACTCAACAATAGGTCCAATATTTAAGGGTTTTGCGTTCTACTCAAAAATGTTAAGTTGACCCGTATAGAAGGAGTATAAAAGAAATAGAAATCAATACTAATCGGTCAGGTGTTTACGGAAGAGGTGTGTTTATTGCCGGTTCTTAAAGATGGCTACAGAATCGGTTGATCTTGTAGCCGCGGGCAGATCATTCCACAAATGTGGAACCGATCCAGAGTAGGTAGGCGAGAGTGAATTTCTTCCCTTTTTGGGATGGCACTACAAGACGTCGTTCTTTGCAGAGCGACAGAATCTGGCGGGCACATAAGTCTGTATGAGCGAGTGAAGATTTAGGGGTGCCGTACCACTGGTGGTCTTCCGATCCATTATTTTGCCTCTCAAAATTGCTATATCGGTTGAAACCTAAAATTGTAGGTTATGGACTTATTTTAACATCGGTCAAACTGTTTTATTTATCACAAAATTGTACCCAACAGCTCAACTTTTAAGTCATTATTAAGAGTATGTTTAAACGACAACGTTAAGAAATCCTTAGCGTTTTATAATAGTTTCATGTAGCCTATACGTGCACACACATTCATAAACCCAGTTTTAAGCCAAAAGGATTTTTAAACATTGTCAGCATGTATGTATGTTTAAAGTGTTGTCCATGTCAGTAATATCCACTGGTCGTAGTGGTGCAGTAAATCTAGCTGGAGAAACTCAGTACTAGATGCCGCCATTATTGTTTGGTATACTCTCGCATACAGACTGAACACGTAATACGTATGCATATGACGTTATCGGAAAATGTTGTTTTGAGAGTTTACACAGAGACAATAAAACTTGCACTTTGAGCCCCATTTCCCCCCAGAACGCCGTTGTCGAACGAACAGCCAAAATGCATAAAACCTTTCGGTTTTTAGTTGAAAAGGCTCTTGTGTAAATGGCCTCTGCCTCTGTTGCAATTTGGGGTAAAGGAGACTTTTTTGTTCTAGCATACTGCACGATTTTAGATAAATAAATAAAGTTATCCAGCTTTAATGCACTTCAATACAAAAGCAGCAAGTAAGCATAAATGTCTTTATAATGTTATTTGTGATTCCAAGCAATGTGAATAATAATCTAACTGACTTACCGATCCAGATACAGATGCTTACAATCATAGCGACGCGTGGGGTCCGGTGGTGAAGGGACTTCAGAGGATACACGGTCACGTAGCAACGGTCTCCACTCATTGCTGTCAGAGTGATGCATGTTGCCTGTACAGTCACCTACACATTGCCAAATCTTGTGTTACCATTTGTTCTTCTCCAAAAGGACACAATAAACTGGATTAATGGTGAAAAAAACATCAAATACGGCATGATACTTTCAATGCAAACCAGTCTTCAGCTCGACTCGTTGCCTTGTGAATTAATTCTTAAGAGGAGAAAAACAGCCATTCATTCGTTGTTTGTCAGGTGAATTAATTGATCTGAAGTATCTGATTGCTCATATTAAATGAAAGAATAAGGTGGGAGAACAGCCTTTCGGGAATAAAGTCAGCCATCGGAGGAAGGGGGTTTAGCAAGCTTAGCTCTCCTTTGATGCAACAGGTGTGAAGAAAGAGATGTTCCATTATCGTTGGTGGAAGGTATGTAAGGATTAAACAGAAAAGATGTTTATGGCAACAAACAAAGGGGGTGCGTGTAAGCATACTGTGTGTTTGTATGACTCGGTAAGCTTTACAATGGCTTGTGAAGCATATCAGCACAAAGAGTATAGGATTTGTGGTAACAACTGACAGCTGGTGTTTAGTGTTGATGTAAGCTGTTAACTTGAACGGTTTTCACACAAATGGTTGACACCAGTGACATTTGATTTAAAGGGGCAGTTCACCCAAAAATAATTGTTTATTCACGCTCATATCATTCAAAACCCGCACAACTCTTTTTTTCTATGGAACACAAAAGTAGATATTTTGAGAAATGTGTGCATGCAATGGAAGTCAATGAAGGCCAGTGTTGTTTGATTACCGACGTTCTTCAAAATATCTTCTTTTGTGTGCTGCAGGAGAAAGAAAGCCATACTGGTTTGGAAAGACTGAAAAATTCACGTTGGGATGAACTACCTCCTTAAATCAACTACTTGTTTTGCTTCATTACATTTTATAACAGCAAAAACACAAGATGTCAAAAGTCAAGTGACAGAGTTTACATGCATGGACATACATGTCTCATGCCAGCTTTAGTAGGACAGCATCTGTCCTACTTTTTCCCTGGGTCAGGTGTTTCTTATGAAACGGCGAATAAGGACTGACTCATATCTTCTGTTATCTACAAACAATGACTGATGAATCATTATCCTGAAAGGCCAATCGAAAATAAGCTCTTTCTTCATACAGCCCCAAAAGGGCCAAAAAAGAGATATTTTCTACTTTATAATAGACTCAAGATTCTTATAATATAACAACCGTGCTCACATCTTTCTTTCAAATGGAGCTGTAAAGGATTAGTTAACTTTTCCTTGCATGAGACCTCTCGGTATATTGATTTTCACCTAGGAACATGGACTATTGTACAACTCTTAATCAGTGAACGAATCCATTTATTGCCGCTGAGAGAAACTGTTGACTACCCTATTGACTGCAGAATCCTTTCAGCATAGATTTTTGGTACATTTTTCCCTTCTTACTTTCTCCTTCACCTGTCTATCACCACGGCCTCGTGTATTGCAAAACAGACACATTTGTTAACCTCACATCATCCTGGACATTACAGACACTTTTCCACATTGTGCCGAATCGTTCTCGTTACTTAATCATTTCACTCTATGCCGATCCATGCCAACCGAAATGTAAATGGTTTAATTTTCCAATGTAGGGCTGATAACAGATTTTTTTTAATGTAAACACAAACGCGTCACGCGCTGCCTTGGTAACGCAAGAGACTGAACTATAACGCCTCTGCGCGCATTCATTAGAAATATTAGCACGGTTAGACAACCGCGCCGAAAGTTCAGAGAACAGTTTGTAATCGTGTCAAACCAGGCTCACGTGGAAACATACTGTAACTGTTACCGTTTTAGACTGTACTCTGAACGGTTCGGCAATATGGTGGAAAACCACTCTATGTGTACTGGACATGGAGATGAATTTGCCATTATGAACTATAAAAAATATTGTGTAGACTCAACAAAAAAAATTCACGCGACAGTTTGCATCAATATTTTTGAGTTGTGATAACTATCAAAATTAAGTTCATCCAACACTACATTGGGTCAGGCTGATTACTTTTTTCTCTTAACCAACTTAAAAATTGTTGCTCATTATTGAAATAAGTAAGGTATTCCAACTTTTTTTATACCGATTTAATCAACGACACTGGTTGCAAAAACACTTATTTATTTTATATCTCAATTTACAAAATTGTCAATAACAAATAAAAGCAAGAGCTTATGTGCCCATAGCATCTCCAATGAGTTACCTTTTGAGTAAAACAGCATGTATGGTTATTCTCTTCAAGCCTAACCATATCCTAAGCAAATGCTCTATCCCTAAGGAAAATAGTAACCTCTCAAAATACAACCAAAACCCTTTTGAATGCCTAGAGAACAAAATAATAAACATAATTAAGTCTCATGCTGTTCTCATCTTAAAAAAAATAACTATTTGAAGTATTTCTACATTGACTCTCATTATCCAGTACAATGCAAAGCATGATGGGAAATGGAGATCCTCAGCAATGCTATACTTTGTTACAACAAGCATCAGTCATGTACGCTCAGCTGTAATAGATTAAGTTAAACGATTGAACATGAGTACAGTTATTTTACGCTTTTCGAACACATTATTGTACGCTTTTTGATTTTTGACTTATGTACCAATTCATTAAATTAAGTTTGCCCAACAGATGCCATGAATTATTTTTTAGATTGTAGATAATTGTAGATGTTCTGTAGTTGAAATTGCACTAAAAACATGACATAAATAATCTGTAATTCTACACATGTAAGATGTAATAAAGTGCCATTTTATTTGACAAAAAATCATTATTTAATTATTTTTCTGATGCCCTAGCTGCCGTAATATTACCGTTTTTTCCCCCCACAGTGTTGTTTTCAATAATTACATGCATTAATTTGCATGATTTATAGTGAAGACCCATTGAAGACTGGTACTAGTAGCCAATGAGATAGCAGTAATGAGACATTCTTCTAAACCTGAATCATGCAAGGGATGTTTATCTTAAAATAATTGCTTATCAAAGTCTGCATGAACCAGACGTTCCGATCAACTTCCAGATTGTGTCCTATTTCTAAGTGAGTAAGAACAAAGGTAGTGGACAGCAAATTGATTGGTTCTCTGCTGTAGACAAGTAGGTCTTTCATTCAGGAGCCAGCAGTTGACTGACAGTTAAAGGGGAGGGATTAAAGCATGTACCGTCCGAACCGTCAAACTGATGTCATCAGAGAACGATCACCGTTCCAGTACTTTATTTGATTTTGATGAAAGATTTTGAAGGCAAGTTTTTGTTTGAGTGGATTGCTGGATGAGTTGTTTAGCACAAAACTAATGTGCGCTAACAAAGTACATAGGGTAAATTCTGATTTCATGGGGGTAGTTGGGGTAGTTGTTAAAGTGTAGGGTTTCTCAAATAAAAATGGAAATAAATCACTGAGTTATCGCATAAATCTGAACCCCTATTCACAGCATGTAAACATCACATTGAAAATGACCAAACAGCCATCTGCTTCGTATGTTAATATTCGTAAGACCTGCATTACACTTTCAAGTTACTCCAAAGCAACATGAATTCAATTTTTTGTCATTGCGCACAAAGCACTGAGCACTGATTTTTCTAGTTATTATATTCTTAAAATGCATTTTCTCACATGTTGTACTTACTTGTTGGAGAAAAGCCACAAATTTGCACATGAAGTCCCCGAATATCCAGCCGGGTAGAGGATAGAGCGTGGCGGTAAACGGCACACAGCATAGCAGGAAAATGATGTCAGTCGCAGCCAAATTAGCTGAAGAAAAAATATATGTGTAACAGCATGTTAAGGACAATTGGAATGCAAGAAAGACAGGACTGAGGGGAAGTGGTTGGGGAGGGGGTCGAGCTGCTCTGTATGATAATCCAAAAATGTAATCTTCTGCATGTAGTATATTGAATGTGTATACAGGGTTCCTACAGTATAGATAGGAGGGATTCTGTCTGGGGGGGCTGTTCTGTGTGATATAGATGGTATGACAGAAAAATCTATTTGAGCCATTGCTGGTGTCAATCTGATTTTAAGCCCCTGTCATACTCAATTGATTAAATTGAGTTTGCAAACACACTCCATGAAGATATAGATTGACTTCAGTTTTGCTAACTCAAAAAGTAATTTCAAAGCATTTCCTCACAATCTTGCCTGTGAAGTGGTTTACAAGGATGTTATAATGTAATAGTGCTTATACAAGTGTCTGTCAGTTATTTTTCCTGTGGCTAATGAATCATACTGACACAATTTCAATAAGTGGTTTAACTCTCATTTGTTTCTTGAAAATTGCCTGCCAGTACAAATGAATCACTTACCACCAGTATTTTGATAACCCGCTGTCAAAAAGGTCTTTGACCTTCAAGTTGCTTTTCAGGTTCATTTGCTCTGGGATATTAATGCAAAATAAGATACATTTCTCTATTCTTATGTTTAGAGTAATATTCATACTTATTGCCTACACGGATTTTAAGAAATTAAATAAATAGATATCTTTCACACTTAAAATGCATCAGTTTTAACATTAGAGCATGACGAAAGTATTTAAAGAAAATTATGAAGGAACGAACGAATGAACAAAAATGGTAACAAAATAATACTAATATATAGTATTAAAATAAAAATTAAAAAAAAATATATAAAAATAAAAATATAATAATAATAAAATTTTCTATAAAATAACTCACTAATGACACTAATTATATACTAATAATAGCTAACTAACTTCTAAAATGAAAGTATCCAAATTATACAAAAAATGTAGTAAATCAATATTTAAATTCTTGTAATTTGGTAAAATTTGGAAATATTGCTGGGCGTTATAAGCACAAAGGGTATTGGCTAAAACTCACCAATGTAAAAGTTAGTAGCGGTCCTCATCTGCCTATGCTTGGAGATGACGTAAATGACCAGCGAGTTCCCGATCAGCCCCACCAACATGATGAGAGAGAAAAAGAGAGGCACCAGCCAAGCGTCCGTCAGGAAATGGATGCTCTTCTTCCTCTATATCCTCCGTGCTGGAGTTTCCGACGGAACTGTTCATCAGCTCAGTCGAGTTCCAGTCAGACATGATGTTACACTCGCTTGTAAAACAATTAAAAAAAAGATGAAAATATAAAGTCTTCTCTTTCAGAACGTGACAAAATAATCACTCCAACGCATTCTAAATCTGCAGTTGTATTTTCACCTCATTCTTTACCCTGACGTAGTTTCGCAGATTGTTGGGATTTTGCTTGGCTTCTCTTCGGCTCTTTGAAAAGGTGCCCTTGCGAGCAGCATCCACTCAAACTCAAAGTGGATTCTCTTCCATTGGCTTTATACACAGCTTGCGCACGTGGGCAACAGAATGATTGTAGAATGAAGAGCTGATGTCAGGTCGCCTAGCAACAATTTTAGGGCTCTGTCTCTCATACCGTCGCTCCGTGTAGCGGGAAGGCAAATATATATGTGAACACTGCTATATACATAGCTTAAAATATGTCATACGGCGATTTGTTTTAATGTATAATTCACGTCACAAAAACATATTTATTCAAGCTTGAGACACTGCACTCAATGTCATCACAAATGGCCGTGGTTTCTCCTGGGTCGAGTTCACGTTACATTTTACTCACTGTTGGTGCCATTTAAACCAAATTCACACTGAATAAGCAATTCAATCAGACCGAAACTCTGGGGATAATAAACCCACAATCACGTCTGAATCACAAAGTGACTGCTCAGATGAGAGCTCTGTGGTCTTGCTGAACTTTGACGAAGTCACGTTGACACAAAACTCCCACATTCTCCATTCAGAATAAAGCAACACTTCAGTTCATCCGCTCTCCGTTGCTTTCTTTAATCCACACAATGCCATGTATAATTACCCATATTTATTTGCTATCAGCAGTTTGTGCCGAGTTCATTGTGTATATTGTATTTTTACTTGTTCATAAAACGCTCAACGGTACTTTAAACTACACGAACACACTCCTTTCATTGTTTAACATGGGCATGCACAATAGAAGATGAATTATTTATCCGGCCAGTTGTTGTGTTGCAGTTCTACACCTTGCAGCGCAACCTCCCAACATTTGGAAACTTTGTATGCCTGTGAGGCAGTTTGGAAGGTCACCACCACAAAAAACAAATGTGTATTCTGCCTCTGGCATTTCGGAGGTGTCGGGGGATGAGGGCTGTTACAGCTCAGCATTAGGATATACTGAAGGGCAGAGTTGCAGAAATGATCATATTCACAATGCTCCGGGGAGTCAAGCTTTCCATGAATCTTGACATCATCTGACTGTTCCACCAGAGGCACAGACTGCATTATTTTATTGGTAGGAAAGAATAATTGGCTGCGTCTATACAGCTTTTAGATAGGAAATATGTATGCCTCGCAGCAAACTGGACACTCAAAAATATCAAAGACAACACCTCTAGTATCCAGAACTAAATACACAGCAGACACTATTGCTGCAGGTGCCCTCCACGCTCTTTAAATCTGATCTCTCTGCACATGGGTGTAATCTTTTTTAAAACATGTATTTTTTGTTATTATATCTATAACCTTTGTGGTGAAGAACATTGCTCTGACCTTTTCACAATCAAGAGTTGCATCCTGACTGCGGAACCTAATCTAATGTGGCCCAGGGGATTCAGCAACTGTGGACAAAAAATCTCCAGTGCTATTGAATACATACTGTTTTGCACTTCTCCATCGTGCCGTTCGCCTGAAACAGATGTAAGCAGATAGCCACAAGTAAAAACTGAGCTTCAAATGCTTGTTTTCCTTTACGAATTTGTCATTCAAAGAAGCCAGTTGTCACGGTTCATGACATAAACAATTAGGAAAACTGGGCGGAAGGTAATTGATGCTCCACAAATTTTCATTTTACAGCAGCCTTATGTTTAAACCCCAATTGGATGGTGAACAAAGAAACTTTTTTAACATGCAGCTCGCAATATTGAGTCGACACAGATCATTTAATTGAAAGCAATTTTACAGATATTTCTCTGGCATATTAATTAAATTGATGGTTTATGTTGACTTGGAAAAGAGGTTCATCGCAAGACATACTGAAAAGACCAACTTAGATGGTAAAACACCTGGTTTATGCGGCTTTGTGCTTGTTTGATGTTGATATAGTTTCAATTGTGTATTCTACAGTGTGTGTGTATGTGGCCTTGTTTTTTTTAATATCCCGGAGGGGACCTTAACCTGAATGCACATCAGCACATGTGGACTCGTGTCACCGTGGGGACTAAAATGGGCAAAAAATGCTTACAAATCGTTCAAAACAATATATTTTAAAAATAAAATATGCAGTTTGTACGGTATAAAAACACTCCTCCAATGGACTGTCCCCACGGAGATAATAAACCAGACATGTGTGTGGTGTGTGTGGACTTGGTTTTTATATGTTAGTGGGGAGCTAAACCTGAATATACACCAACTCATGGGGACTCGTGTCAATGTGGGGACCAAAATGAAGGTCCCTTCAGGCACAAAAGCTCATATAATGTACAGAACGATAATTTTAGAAAATCTAAAAATGCAAAACGATTTCTACGATCTTTAGGTTTAGGGGTTGTATTAGGGGTAGGGCATAAACTATTCAGTTTGTACAGTATAAAACTCATTATCCGCATGGAGATAATAAAACATACTTGTGTGTGTGTAGAATTGCTCTTAAACCATTGTTTACTTGTTTAAAATGAGAGGTATGGAGTTCAAAAGGATTTAGCGTGCATGCTTGTTATCAGAAGAGGCTAAATGGGGTGTAATTGTTGGCCATTCTGGTTACTTAGCAACCACTCCCTCCAAAGACGCACTAACTTATATAAACATAACACGCATACACATATATATTCTTTATCCTTTCTATTGTGTTTTCGTCCCTATAGGCAGCTGCCATGGTGCTTTAATTTGCAGGTGCAATTAAGAACCACATCAAACGTCTGCCTCTTTGTCAGCTCGTGGAGTTTTATTTGTAGAGTTATGGAAGATGTACAAAATAATCAGTACTCCATGGAACAGCAAAACTGACGGCTGCAATTCCTCACTGAAACAGTCTCTAATCACAAAGCCAAAAGAGAATCTGTCCGCCGCATCAAGCCTAAAGATATGATATTCATCACCATATCTCCAATTACTGCACTGACTTCATTCAAGCTGTTTCTTACGTGGCTTCCAGATTGTTAGAATATCTGGTCGTGGTAATTCTCCCGACAGTTCATCTGACTTCTGACACATAATGTGGGAATATAAGGGGAAAGTGACCTATTTGTTAGACATGATGACGTATATGCGAAATGTGACGTCTGCATTTAACCAATCCAGAGAGTGGTGAAAACACCCACATATATGAAAGCAGGTAAGGTGATATCATCCAAAATTCATATCAGCAAATAACCAACATGCGTACACTCAAAAAAAAATACTGCTTGTTCAATTTACTTCACTACTTTTGAAAAATGTGGTTAGAACGCGCATGCACAGGGGAGTTGTGTTGTATATGAAATAGTTATAATTGGACGGAGGAGTTAAATTTCCCAGCATGCATTAAGTAGAACAGCATTTTAAGAGTAATTTTCTTAAATAAGTGTTATTGGATGCATTTTTCAGTAAAAAGAAACAGTTGTTAGTGTTTAATGTTAATTTATCTTGAAGGTCATTATTAAGAAAAGCGTTGCCTTTGGTTAGGTCGTGGGCGGTTAGAATCCTTTATTAGTAATTCTGCTGAGTTCTATTGACTTAATATCTTCTTATTAAAGTTAAATGGAATAAATGTCTAATTAATGTTAAAAATGTATAATATAAAAAAATCTTACATCATATCATTTTATTTTAGTGTAGGTAAGACACAAATAAATCAAGACCTTAAAAAAATTAAGTTCATACAACAAGATTATAATGAATAGTTTCAAATTAATTATGATTTGTTGGAGAAATGTAATTCAATTACGTGGAAATGTTTTCCTTAATTTAATTAAGTTAGTTCAACAACTTTTTTTCAGCACAAATAAAAACTAACACCATATACTTATACAAACATGTCAGATGTCTAAAACAGTTACTGATTAGAGAATGGCATTTTTCTTGTTTTTCTAACTTGCATGAATTATGTTGACAGAATATAATAGAACGTAATTGAATGGTATGTTAACATCGTTGACAGCTATTCAAGAAGAGGAGAGGAAATGAGAGAAGAGAATATTATGCTAATATCATTGACAGCTAATAGAACAGAACCCTTTACATTTTCCAAGAATAGAATAAAAAAAATACTTTATATACAGCAGTGAGTACAAAATGAAGTAGTATAGTGCATGCATACTATAGCCCTACAGCGGGGAGAAGAAAGCTTGTTGCACTTTTCTCCAAATTAAAAGCCACACCACCATATTGAATGGACATTAGAGAGGGCATGCCTTATTAAAACCAGTGTTTTTGATGTTTAGAAGGCAGCATTCAAACTCACAGGTTGGAAATGTATCGACATAAAGCACTTGTATATGTCTTATTTCCTTTCATGTTTTTACAGTGCCACATGCAATTTACCTTAAAAGCATATCTACATGCATGAAAGCGGCACTTTAGATGTCCATATTGCTGATAACTATGAGATATTTAGAGACCCTCCATATTCTTTTCTAAACAGTGTCAGTGACGCCATTTCAGGTGGCTGGTGATATTAGTTTCAACAGTTGATGACAGCGAGCACAGTCACAATTTTTTTATTATATTTTTATTAGCCAAACAAACATATTATTTACAGGAGACAGATTGAATACAAAAAAAAACAAGGTCAACAAAACATACATGACAGCCAACGTGATTTGTGTGTGTGTATGTTTGTAAGTGTGACTAGGTGTTGAGAGTCGGGGTATATCAACAAAATAAAATAAATAAATAAAGTACAGCAGATTTTATTTTCTTATTAATAAATAAATAATAACAATACAAAAAAACGTAACTATTATTTCTTTGGCTAAAAATGTATTTAGGATGACATAGATACATCTAAGCTATATGAATCAGACCTGTAGATAAGTTTTGATATGGATTTCTATGGGGAATGTTAATGATTTAAAAGCTGGCAAATGGATGTTGAAGCGCCACCAAATTAAAATTCACACAATGCGCTGTTCAGTCTGTATGAATTGAACTAAGTTCGAAATGGCATTACTCAAAATGTCTTACGGTCTCTTGATTATTGAAGAGGCCATTTTGTGAATCCTGGCGGGTACGTGTAAGTGCCGTGACGTACGATGGTTAAAACAGTAATCCATCCATTCCACTGTGGGGGCTCAGTGGTTTATTCACAGTTTTCAGGGGTTTGTTGGAGTGAAGAGATGCTGATTATTGAATCGAGAGAGAAACTAAATGGCGAGAATCCAGTTTGTTTAAAAGCTGAAATTAGGGACATGTTGTTCACTCACTGTCAACATCTAGATTCCTCGTTTCACATTCAAATGTCAAGTATTCATTCATTACTTTTTATGTAACATAATGTTTGATGTTAACGGGATGAAAGCAGGTTAACAGCATCAATGGCGATATGTCTCTAAAGTCACAAAGTTCAGTCATCCTCAATTTGTCTATAATCTGTCTATTTTTGTCAGAAACAGTTTTTTATCTTTTTAAGCAATCTCTACTCAATCAGATTTTTTGCTCTTCATACAGTTCTTTAACTTTTATATTTTAGGTTAATGAAAATGTTCATTCACTTTTTGTTTAATGAATATACATATTCAAGCTATTATATAATAATGCTATAATTCACAGTACAGTTCATAATTAAGTAGCCTAACGTAATTCACTTAAGTAATCAAATATTTGAGGTAAAATCTGAATTGTCCCTGGTCTGTACTTAAATGGTGAAAAGGACTATAATGTAAATGTAAACGTTAACGTAAATGTTGTTGTTAATCTGAGTTAAGATTTAAGTTAGCCAGCTAATGCATAATGCTAATGCATAATCGCCAAATCACAATTTTTTTAATTTTATGGGGTTTCTGATAAATGCATTTGGCTTCATTCATTGAGCTTTGCGTTTGTGCGTTTTCACTGTATTAACAACATCAAAGACCCATGTTTCACATTAAAATCGTGACTGTAAGTCAAAAAGCTGAGTGTGCTTGTCTGTAGATAAAACTGCAGAACACTACGTTGCTCAAAATATACCCGAAGAGGCTTTGCTATTTTACATAAAACACTGAGCGGGGGATCTTTTTATGAAAAAGCCTCCTGTCGTTTGACTACAGTCCAGTGAGCCCATAATGTGATTACAGAAGATGCTCTGGTCTTGCAGCTGGTAACCATGCCAACACTTTCCCCACAGTATACTGTACACCCCGCCCAAAGTCAATGTTCGATAATATAATAAAAGACTGATCAATTTGTTCCTGTTATGGCATGGTTCAGAACGTTTCACGTCCTTCGAGAATTTTCTTTCGAAACTAAGCATTTCAATTAAAAAACTGAAAGCCTGGCAGCCCTTATTTTTGTTATAATTGTCATTGTAGGTTTAATATGGCACATATCCAAGAAGGCGTTTTGTCAGAGGTTTAAACGTATATATTTCCGAAGTAGGAGAATACAGTAAATTGATGAATGCAGTAGGTTGTCATCATAATTGCGGGTATGAAGTGTCCTTTTCGGGTTTGGTCACACCGGTGATGTAATACCTGTTGTGTCTGGCATTTAATAAGTTATTCAACGTTCATTATGCAGTTGCATGCAGAATTACGGCTTAATCACTGCAAATGACTAATATTAAATGATTTTACGTAATAGTTTGACCTGTGATCTTTTGTTCATGTGCGCACTTATTAGTACACAACACTTTGTTTAGACACTTTTGTTTAGGTACACTAATGTTACCTCTAAAAATGCAATGCAAAGTATTATCAATTCTGATGTGCTTGTTTTTTTCTGGCAAGAACACGTGATAAACAAGAACTCCCTCTGATTCTGATCTACCTGATAGCTTCATATGTTTGTAATCGGTTATTTCAGTTATTGACACTTAGAGAGAATTTTTTCCTACTATTCACATATATAGCACTTGTATATGTCTTAGTTTCCTTTCATGTTTTTCTCACATTTTGACCTAGAACAGACATCAACATACACCTCCCAACCCTCCAACGTCTTTTCACTGCACCACATGAATCAGGATTAATGAGCCCTTGTTGTTGTCCATTTTGCTCACAGATCACAACAAGGCTGATTCGTTTCAGTCAGCGCTTCTCTGTGCTTGTTAAGATGTTTTGCTCTTTGCGCGCCCTGCAGGAATGTGTTACTCTAAATTTAACATTAAAGGACAGCTCAGAATCTTCAGAAGGATGGATATAGTATACCTTACACGAACACAAGGAGGGCTGGATCCGGGGAAGGCTACGGGGCGCCTACGTGACAGCTTTGATGTAATTTTTTCCCACAAAAGGCTGTAGCAGAAGGAAGATAGAAAAATGACAGATGAAATCTCTTTAAAATCTCAATTATTGCTCCTAGAAGTCAATGGGATTAAATGAAGAGCAAATGGAAACTGATTTCAACTTTAAAGGAGCAATGTAGATATTTTAGCGGCATCTAGTGGTGAGGTTGGGAATTGCAACCCAACGGCTCACTCCACCTCTCCCCCTCCCTTTCGAAGCACTATGGTGCCTGACACAGAACTAAGATGTCATCATATTTTCGGTTCTTTGCTGAAGGAGATAATGTATTTATGAAACGCGTACTGTAGCAGTTTGTCCATTTAGGGCTACTGTAGAAACAACATGGTGAATTCCATGTAAGGGGACCCGCTTTGTATGTAGATATAAATAGCTTATTCAAAAGTAATGAAAACATAACGCTTCATTATGTAAGATCTTTATACACCTCTGAAGACATAGTAATGTATATTATGTCAAACATTTCTCATCATATTGATCCAATTCCAGATTATTGTACTTTTGCAACCCACATTCATTTTAACAATTTGCTAGTTGCATAAGATGGGGCTGGTGAGACACCAGAGTCGGCAGAGTAAGTTATTGTCTTATAACACGGAAAAAGATGATTTTTTGCCGGCAAACATTGTTGCTTTTTAGATAAAAAAGAACGAAGTCGTATATAAGCGATATGACAGATCCTCTTTACTTTGCTAAGCACTTCGTCAAGCCAAAACAACTCGATAGTGTCACGACTGGAAATTAGTCTGAGGACTCTGACGTAGCAAAAGCTCACTGCAGGTGGGAAGCAACGGTTCCCCGAAACAACCTTTGAAACTCAATCGTGAATGCACGGAAGAACAGGCAGATCATATGAGTACACAGTGCACTGTGAGAGTTAATTTGACATGTTTTAACACTGGCGATTTTGCTGTGTGTTTGTCTTTCAGACTCTAATTTCAGAATAAGCGTAAGTCTCTCTCTCTCCCGATGAGTTCAGAGTGCGCGTGAAGGGAGGGGCGTGTAAATAAAGTGCCTTTACATAAAGTTCTGAACTTGAATGGCTGTTTAAAGGTGTTGACAGTTGTTAAAGATGTAAAGTCCTATTTTCAACAGGCAAGTGACATCACATGGCGTCTGTATTATAAACTGCAAATTAACTCTAGCTCGTGTTAAAATCAATGAAACTCGCACAGTTCTTGCGGCCTGGCAGATGAATCCTTTTGAAAAAATCCCCAAAACACTACAATTTTGTAATGGTTTTAAAGCAAAATGGTTCACAATGGTATTTTAATTGATCAATTAACTTCTGTGATGGTTTATTTTCCTTTTATCAGGAGGGTTTTTACATTTATAATCTGATCTCTTGAGATCAATCGGTCATAAACAGGTATTTTTTTATTCTTTATATATTTTTGCTTATTTATATAATATTTATATCACTGTCTGTGATATAAATACTATATCTAACATATTTTACACATTATCTTATCTATCCTCAATGTAAAGAATGGAGGGGGGGAACCAGTTCTTTAAATGGGTTTACAGGGGGCCGCGACTATGGATAGGTTGAGAACCAGTGGTCTAAAAAAATGCTAGTTTTTGTCCTCGATGAATAAAATCAACACAAATCATTGCTGCTTTTGCAGAGCAGCGGGTGATATTCACTGCAATTGTAGACACTGATATCACACTCTGCATGATCCGTTTTGGGAAAGCAATCAGTTGCCCTGTGACAAATAGTGCCACGGAACCGCTCATTCTGTCTCTCTCATTATCCTGTTAGTCTTTTATTCAACTTTCGCAAGTATTAAACCTTGAACCCCGGCTCTAGTTCTGGCTACCGGCTGTCTAGCAGGTGATTTATTTGTAAAGCGAGGGTAAAATAATTGCAGGGATTGCTTTAGCTCGAGGTTGCTTTGGACTATGATCATTGTGTGCCGAAGCTCTCCATCTGGGTCCCCACTGAATCCATAAGTATTCAGTTAACAACCCGGATCCGTAATCACACCACACCCTGTTTAAAAACACCAGGCAGCTGCGCTGGCTCCGTTTACCTGTAACGTTATAAGAAAATGTCTATCTTCTGCTGTAATGAGGTGGTAAAGCTGGTTCTGTTTGTCATGAAAACATACCTGGCGAGCAGCCGAGTTCTCATTCAAGGACATATCAAAATGCAAATCATCTTGGTGGAAATACTTTTCGGCTTTCAAAATCTTATTCTAGTCAATTACTATTGATGTCTTCTGTGTAAGATATTCATTCTCCTCTTAGAACCCGAATCAAAAGAAAAATGTGATTAAAGCTTTAAGAAGTAATGCAGGACTTTGGTTCCCGGTTTAATTAAACCTTTTTTTATGGCTCACCAGAGGAACGTTTTCTTTAATTAATCCAATACGGAGGAGTGTAGAGGTGCATCTCTTGACAGCATTAAGCCCGCGCTGGCACCGTAAACACGTGGAAGAATATGCCCCATCCGATCTGTAGAGAACAGAGATACGGCACACAGCAGCTCTCCCTCATTAGTTAGTCACTAAAACGTCAGGTTCGCATTATTCAGGATATTATTAATTTGTCGCTTTGGGCCTGCTGATATTGGACATATGTTCTTTTCAGCCAAGTGATTTTTAAATTATCATACATCATGTGCTCTCGGATGCAACCTTGTTTTGTGACTTTTGCTGTCCCCTCAGTCACATATGCCTTACGGGCCTTAACACTCATTAACTTCCATTTACTAAACCTGAAAAGCTTTTTGCTCGCTGGGTTTTAGCTGTGGAGATGTGCCACGAATGAATAAAACACACTTAGGATATTGATTTAGTGACGATGTTGTTTGCTCTTCGATTTCGCTCACTGAACCCCGTAAGATATTTCATTTAAATTGTATCTCGTTCCGCATCTAGCTATGTAATGTTTTAAAATGATTATATAGTAGTTGGCCCAGGACAAACAGGGGACAATCTCGGGGAGTGTTGGGTGAAACTGAAGTTAGTATAACCTTATGAGTGTCATGGTGTGCATTATAGTTGACACCCATCACTTTACAGCTGGTTTTGTGACTGTAAGTCATTCCCTTTAAATGCTATAGTAGTTAGAAAAGTGTGTAGCCTATGTAACTTTGGAGACGGTCCCTAAATTCAGCCTCAAACCAATATTATGACCGTAGATAAATACAGAATTGTAAATCTTTAAATCCGATAATTTGCAAAAGTAAATTACACTTTGAAATAGTAGAAAAACACATGCCATCTTGTTCTTTTAATTCGCGTTGTTGGCGTTTTTCCGCTACAGACGGATAGCTCTGTTTTAAAGCCATGGCAACGTGTAAACATGCATCATCAAATCACGCGCATATGATCACCTGCCGGGCACTACACGATACCTGAGACCGAGAATGTCAATGTATTCAAATAAATTAAGTATTAATATTAATTATTAATCCGCATGTTGTAAAAATTGCGTCTTGTTTGTATTACAGTATTTTTTATTTGGTGCTCAAGGGGGCCCACTGGTGGTGCAGAGGGCCCACGCAACCTGCGTATTCTGCGTATAGGAAGGATCGGGTCTGATGGCTGGTATAGGCATAAGTATAGAGGATCAGGGGAACATTTTGATGATATATAATAATTAAATTATTGGTAATAAAAATAATCATTAAAGGCATATATTTTGAAGAATGTTTGTCACCGAACAATGATGGTATCCGTTGGCTTGCATTGGTTTTGTGTCCGTTCAAGTGAATGGGTGCCGCCATTGTACAGCGTATTGTTTAGAATATCTTCTTTTCTGTTCTGCAGAAGAAAGAAAGTCATTGGAATGACAAAATATATATAGGACTCTTTTACTTCGTTGGTTGCGCATAATATACATAATGTCAGCAATGACAACCAGTTTCCTAGATAGCAGTACGTCCGTAGGATGTCTGCATAAGATCTGGAGATCTGGAAAGCATGTGATAAACATCTTAGAAAGGGCATTTTTTTCTAAATCTTAAACATCTTCTATATGCAGTATCTATGACATCTGACAGCAGATGTTTTAGAGACAATGAATGAGTAAACAATTATCATTTGGCAGACCCTTTTATCCAAAGTGACTTGCATTGCATTTTACTATACATTTGTATCTGATTAAGTGTTATCCCTCGGATCTAACCCATGACCTTGGAATAGCTAGCGCTGTGCACTAACCACTGAGCCACAGGAAAGAAACATGTCTTGCAGATGTTAATTCAGACATCAAATAGACGCTCCCAGATGTTTGTGTGCTATAGGGTTCCCCTTTAAATTCTAAGCTCATGTATACATTTTATTGTCCTTCAGATAAAAAAAAGTTAAATAATTCATCACCGACTGGTGTATATTATATTTACTGAACTCGATTACATTGGAGAAATCATGGCTTGTTCGGTTTCATTTACATAAAGTCTGGCAGATATTCAAATTTACTTTTATAACCTCAAATAAAAGAATTTTGGGGAGGAAAGTGCAAGGTAGCATTAAACAAGATTATATTTAGCATGTGTGCTGTGTTGTTTTGAAAATAATCACAGCCAACGATATTTTCAAAATAATTGATATCTATTACGACATAGACTTGTGCCTTCTTATGAATCAGGCACAGTCCCAATAATAAAGGATCATGCCAACCTTTGCCTCGAAAGAAACAAGATCCAATAAAAGAATATCCATAGTTTCTGCCTTAGGCTAAGGTGATACATTTCTCGGGCACAGGCAGGTGAAGAGAAGAAATTGGTGTGAAGCGCAGCATCGCCACAAATGCTGAAAATAAGACTCCTAGGGTGTCTTCATCGAGCACTTACAACAGGTAAGACTTCTGACTGTTACTACCCAATTTATTTTCGCACTTCCTACAATCTCCTACAATTCACAAGGACAAGATTATGTCTGCAGATATTGACGGTAAAACATATATCTAAATAGATACACAGTTGCAACGGCTCAAAGTAAACTGTAATGCTTTCTTGTATGTAAACACTAAACAGAGTAGACTATAAAATAGCAGAACACTTGAGCACGGTGACAGAACTTCTATAAAGATCCTACAGATTCAGTTCACTAGACTGGCAGATAGACCAACGCTACCAAAAGACTGTTCCTCCACTGTACACAAAACGAAACATTAACATTTATGCATTTGGCAGACACTTTTATCCAAAGCGACTTACATTGCATTATACCATACATTTGATTCTAAGTATGTGAAACATTTGAACAACATCAGTTAGTTACAAATGAAGGAAACATTTTTCCCTCAATTCGTTACACCATAAAGACTCAAATCAGATTCGACAGTAGGACCAGCTAACATAAATACTGGAAGAATCCTCAACATGCTCAAACCTGGCTGTGAGGTAGGCTATATGTTAAGTCCTGTCATGACAAAAGGCCAACTATAGATCATGACCAGGGCAGGGTTGCACCAGTCATTCTTAAGTTCGTTCTTATATGTGAACGTAAAGTCCACACGAGAGGTATAGTAACTTGCTTAGCTAGTTTGTAACTTAAGCTGTATGTTATTCAGTTGCATCATTTGGTTTTAAGGCAGAACGTAGCTAGTAGTAGTTCGTAAGCTCTCCGTAAAGTGATATATGACATTTACATTCAATAGTCCAATGGTAGCCTTTACATTTGTGAGGAAAAGTTGTGAATTCAAAAAAAAAATTAACTTATTTTACATGACATAATAATAGTAAAAATAAGTTTTTATTAAATAGAATACTACCTAGTCATGAAAAACATAGGTTTTGAATATTACAAATTAAACAAGATTAACAAACAAATGCTTATTAAAAACTACACAAAACCGCTAGCATAATAGAATCATAATAAATTATATGTTATAGGCTACGTGATTTCATTCTTCTGCAAATGAAATAAAAAAAGATGATGTTATTTTGACATGCACACACGGTGCGCTTGTTCAGTTTTTATTCCTACAGTTACTCCTAAAAGGATGCTTCTGTAAATACTTAGTTTATAATTAAGGTTACACTTCAACTAAGTTGGATTCTGCAACTCAAAAATATTTAGTAGTGCCTAGGTTGTAGCTTAGTGCACGTTTAAGTCAAAACTAGGCTAAGTTGTAACTTACGCACAGATGCGGCAACCGGCCCCAGGAGAACAGGCCAACCATTAGAAAGGTGAATAAAATGACAAGATTTGTTTGTTTTACACTGTTTTATATTTTAAAAGTAAAATAGAATTAAGTATTTGCTCTTTCGTAACTATTTATTCAATAATTCATTCAATAATTCATTTGAAATCTTTTTCAGCATGAATATTTTATCTTTTTATTTACTGCATGTTTTGAAAGTTGTATAATTGTTTGTTATGGATGTTCTGCTTATTTCTAATGTGCAAGTGTCAATCTTATTCTGCCTAAATCGTTGTTTACTGAAAAAGTACAAAATAAAGCCCAAAATTACTATTTCTTGAATCATCTCGTACTATTAAAGGATCTACTGCCACCGTCTGTTTGAAGAGTGAAGTACAAGAACAAGTCCATTCCGTATATACTTTGTTTAAACGATCGTTAAAATAACAAGAAAACCATTATCATAATTTTTTATCATCCTCATCATAAATACTTTAGTTTTTAGACTATTATGAATACATTTCTATATAGATGTTTTTTTATGAAGTATTTTCCTGAAACACTCACTCATATTAGACAAACATGGCAGAGAGGTTCACATTCTGCCAATCAACCTCTGATCTGAGATCAGTGCTTATGTCCTAATGCTGCCCAGCCTCTGAGAATAATGACGCTATGACACAATCAATATTTTTCTGTTTTCCGTATTTATTTGTACGTATTTAATAACCATTCATTAATAAGTCACGATCAAACTTTAGATCAAAACTAAATACTAATTAAGTTTTTGTAAGAGAGCTGAAACAACGGCTCTGATCCGAAAGGAGTGACGTTTGCAAGTCACGTGCACTGCTCGAGCTCGTCACATGATCAGCTGACGACTGCTTCTCTTCTGATGGATGCGGGATTTACAGACTTTGCTGCTTCCTGGGCTTCATCGGTATTCGTTTCTCTTCAAATTTGAACCGTTTATTAAAAATAAATTATAGCTTCATTCGCGAGAGAAGCGTTGGATAGCAAAAGTGGCGCTGTTGCTGGAGTGGATGATGAACGGACACGCTTATTTATACACCGGGGTCACTTTGGCCTTCTGGACCACCATCCTGATCGTCGGTAAGTGCTGATGAGAACCAATATATACACACAAATCACACGTATTTCTGGATATGTTTATATTTTCATAATAGATTTTCTCCAGTTTGGCTCTTTCTGATGTCATTAGCCGTTTAGTTCATCCAGCTAGCGTTAGCATTGAGCAATAGCACGACTGCGTCAAATCATTATTCACATTTCATTCATCACGACAATATCATATACGGAAATATATATAATTATAAGTCTCAACAGAGTCGTTTTATAGAATGAGTTTAATTCAACGCCTGTCATTTAAAGCTGTCACTGTACACCTGCTATGTCGTTTCTGTTAGCTCGAGTGTAAGTATCTCTCTTGTGTTTGTTTTATAATCTCATTTTATCAACACATAATGTCACAGAAATTAACGTGTAACTTAATATTGTGGCCAGTGAGGGGTTTTATGGTCAGTTCGTACTGTAAGCACTGTAGGTACAAACCCATGACCAAATGAGGAAGACACTTCTCACATGACTGTGAGCTTGCACACATATCTCCCATGATTCAGGCTGCAAACCTTAATTTTCATGCGAATTATTTTGCATTTTTGAAACTCTAATCCAGTTATTTTTTGCAGGTACATGCTATACGATTTTTGACCTTGGATTTCGATTTGATGTGGCATGGTATGTGTTCAGTAAGCCCTGATGAATGATTTCACCAAATGAGCTTGACTTGTTCATCAGAAATACATTTATCATGATTTTAGATACATTAAATATAAAACAAATACAAAATATTAAATAAATATCAATACATGTCTGTTTGATGTCTGGTTGACTTTGTTACAGGTTTTTAACGGAGACTTCCCCCTTTATGTGGGCTAATCTTGGAATTGGTCTGGCCATCTCACTGTCTGTTGTTGGAGCTGCATGGTGAGTTTACTGTACATTTCCTCTTTTGTTGTCTTGCTGAAAATTACAGCTTAGAGGAATTTTCGATGTGTCGTGGAACTGTTTTCCATGTCCTCTTCTGCATTGCACTTTTAAAGGAGGTTCTTGAATAATAGCATTTTACGCTTGCATTTACATTTCACCCTTAGGTTGTTTCAAACCTGTATACATTTCTTTGTTTTGTTGAACACAAAGAAAGATATTTGGAAGAATGTTAGCAATGTTCAGTTCAGGGACATCATCACCTACTAGTGTAAACTATTGTATATTTTTGTCTTTTGAGCACAAAATGAGATTTTTTTTAAAAGAATTTAGGAAAGGAAACCATTTCCTACTGTGATAGTCAATGATGTCCCAGAACTGAAAATGCTGCTAACTTTCTTCCAAATATCTTCCTCTGAGTTCATCAGAACAAAGTAATTTATACAGGAATGAAATAACAAAAGGGTGAGTAAATGATGACAGAATTTTCATTTTTGTGTGAACTATCCCTTTAACACTGGCCTTGTTAGTGACATGCTGTACACATGTTAAACAAATGAACGCTTTCAATCGTAAATAATTTGTTTTGTACTTTTTATAGCCCTTATATTTATAGATAGTTCATGGCAAACAATTTCACACACTGTTTTTTTACAATGCAGTATGTCTTTTAAAATGCATTGCTCCATTTTAACTCCCAGCCTTTGTGACGAGTGGAAAGTATAGTTTTTTTTTCCAACTGTCTGATTTTGCAGGGGGATTTACATTACTGGATCCAGCATTCTTGGTGGTGGAGTCAAAGCCCCAAGAATCAAGACCAAAAACCTTGTCAGGTAAATGCAGCTTACTGAACTTGAAGTTCAAGACAAAGTCAGTGTGCAAACATCTACAGCCGAAACTGGCTAGTTTGTTTTGTTTATATTAATGGTGTTGATTTGAGTAAATACATCGACAGTCAGACTGTTTTTCTTATGGTAATACCTAAGGCTTTACCCCCATATGGTGCTTTGTAACTGTTAATTGTAGATTCTCTTTTTTCCAGCATTATCTTTTGTGAAGCTGTTGCCATTTATGGGATCATCATGGCAATTGTCATAAGCAATATGGCAGAGGTAAGCTGAACATTTGAGGGGTTTATCTAACTGTAATTTTGATGAACTCAGTAATTGCTTTAATTGTGTTTTCAAGTGTTTGCGGTTTAGAAAAAAGGTGTTTGTGTTATTCTTGTGTGTTTGGAAAGCAAATTTCATTTGTTTGACAGTTTTGGTGTATTCTATATTTACAACAGCTGTGAAATATTAATTGTCGTTTTATCCATCTCACATCATTTAGAACTTTAGTGGTACAACACCAGAGACTATTGGGGCAAGGAACTACCAAGCAGGTACGTCTTATTTTTGCTGTCAAACTGTTTTTTTCTTCTGCCATGTGACCAAATGAAAATCAGATAACATGTTGAAACTGCAATTGCAGGTTTCTCCATGTTTGGTGCCGGTCTTACTGTTGGCTTCTCAAACCTCTTCTGTGGCATCTGTGTTGGTATTGTGGGCAGTGGCGCGGCTCTGGCCGATGCTCAGAACGGCAGCCTCTTTGTCAAGATCCTCATCGTTGAAATTTTCGGTAGTGCCATTGGTCTGTTTGGAGTGATAGTAGCCATTTTGCAGGCAAGTATTTTTCTAAAATTACTATGTGGTCTGTGTTTACAGGAATAAAGCATGCATGTTTAACAAGTGAAACAGGGTATCGGTGGCCATGGCTTATAATTTATTCAGTGGACAAATATTCTACCTAGTCTTTTTATAGGAAAATCTTTTGAATTGTTACTTATTAATGTCCATCTAGTTCCACACAAGCGCCCTCTAAAAGATGAATATTTTATCACCATTTTCCAGTTGTACTGTGTAAATTGATCCAACATAGTACTGGAAGATAGAGATTATTCAGACACTTAAAAAAGAACCTTATTAAGCCAATTTTATTAGTCCACTAAGATTTATATGCATTTTTCTTTATTATAATTTTTTTGCATATTGATATTTCTAGACATGTATAATGTTGGACTTTTTTCTTGTTTTAGACATCGAAAGTAAAAATGGGGGATTAGATGACTACAGGACCTACAGATCAAAGATGCTGTGTTGCCGGTGCAAACGGAGGCTGTAAATACATAGTAAATTATTTAAATGTATTTTTCTTTGTGTCTGTTTTTAACCATCATTTTCGAAAAAAATTGAAATATTGTGTGTGCACCAATTTGTCTTAAAAAGAGTGCATGGAACAGTCAAATCTTTATCTCCCACACAAAGTTTGGAAAGATACGTGTAAACATGTGATGGTAATATCAAACATTTTCGATCTTTAACTAAAAATATATTTTATTTGTTTTGAAAATGTAGTCCAATAAATATAAACCCAGTGAGGAATCTGACAGTCAGTAAACCCAGGATAAGGGTCTGTTTTGAATTCTTCACTGTAATTGTTGTGTACAGTACAGACAGTGAAAGTTGCATTAGTGTGGTTATTTGCATTCGGTGGCTGTAAATTGTGTAGAATTTTCTTGGTCGATGTATGCAAGAATTTCTCGAAATAGCGTGAACGGTACCTGATGTATCCAGTGAGCTTGACTTATTTCCATTCTCTTGTGTTGTGTTGTGTTCTTTCACACACTGCTGACTTCAAGATACTGAATCCAAGTAAATGCCTGTGTCTACAAAAACCGTAATCATACCAAAAATGTCACCAATCTTTTTTCTATCAGTGTAACAACTCAAATCTGTAGGGCACCCTTCAAATCTGTTTGTTTTAAGATGAGAGGATATAATAATCTGATGTTTGTACATATTAAATGCAGTTGTTAGTTTGTTTTGTGAAGCATGAGGGTATTAACCATTCTGTATTTTCCTAGATACATATTGTCTTGTGATTTTTATTTGTTTTTTCGTTGTTTTGTTTATTTTGTTAAGCAAGAAAGTGATCTTGATCTTCATGGCGCTGTGGTTACTGCAGAATATGTTTAAACTCTTGATCTAAGCTGTTTGAAAGATATGTAACTCTTTATTTGTTGCTTGGGTCAGGTGGTCCTAAAAACTGTGTTGCTTTCCATAGCAGAACACAACTGCACAACAAACAGCTCTTTTACTTGGCTGTAATGCTTAGTTACTGTAGGTAGATGTCATATTTCAATTTAATGGACATCCAGCAAGCTATATGACAATACTACCCAGTAAACATGACTGTGCTTTATCTGTGTTCTTTATTCAATTAAAATGAAATGCATCATCTAGCCAGGTTTAGGTATACATGTTCTGCAGTACTATATGTGACCCACCAATTATGAGAACCAGCTTGAATTGCTGTTGGCCTTTACTTGGATCATTCGAAATGCTTTTTCTGTCTTTAATGTTTTTGTAAAGTGCAGGTATATACTAAACATGATCTTACTAACCCTTCCACTGTACATAATCGCAAATGGAGATATCTTTGAGCTTAAAGTTTGTGGTTTTAAGTGATGAGACGCACCATCTCTGGTAGCTCTATGGTCTTGTGAATAGCTTTCAAACTGGTGACCAAGATTCTCATTCATTTACAAACAAATTTGACTGTGGTGTTGTTGATTTTTTTTTTATATACAGTACATGTTTAGTTTGAAACATTCCGAACCATACATGGTTTTAATAACTTAACCTGCGGTTGCCACTGAATAAAATACAGCAGATGTGCCCTTACAGATAGAGAGACTGCTTTGAATCTCAGTGTACTTCAGGACCTGGATTGGGTGTGTAGTGTAGTGGTTCAGGAGTCTTATGGTAAGGATGAAAATGTGTTTATGTGGTGATTTAATTGTTTTGATGTGTACATTTGGATCCTCTTCATAACTGTCCTTGAAGAAATAAAAGAAATGTGAAAGTCATTTCAATACAGTCCATTTCATTTTTATAAAATGAACAGGGATAGCACAGAAGTGTAACCACACACCTGCACGTTTTAAGAGAATACATTTGTAGACTTAGCAAAGAACGGGTTAAGAATGTGTTGCCTTAATAATATAGGAAATTTCATAAAAAGTGATGTATTATGTGAACATGTATTTTAAAAGGGAGCATCCTACACAAACTTCTGCGATGTGATTGTATGAGAAGAAATGGTACACACTTTCATTCATGTATAACTACTTGAAAGGGAGTTGAACGTTTTAACCATGTGTGTTCCTACCTATCTCAAACTAAGTTACTGGATGACAAGCAGCCTGGCTTCAAAACTAACCACTCCACTGAGACTGCACTGCTGTCGGTCACAGAAGCAGTGCGTCTAGCCAAGGCGGAATCTAAATCCTCTGTCGTCTGCTAGACATATCTGCAGCGTTTGACACTGTCAATCACCAGATACTGCTAGCAACGCTATCATCGCTAGGAATCTCAGGCACTCCTCTCTGCTGGTTCAAATCCTACCTCTCTGGCAGATCCTTCAGGGTGTCCTGGAGGGGCTCGCTGTCCACTGCTCACCACATGATCACTGGGGTCCCTCAGGTATCTGTGCTTGGACCCCTGCTCTTTTTCCATTTACACAACATCCTTGGGACCCATCATACGGGCACACGGCTTCTCGTATCACTGTTATGCTGACGACACCCAGACGATACCACTGTATGAGCTCGCATTACAGCCTGCTTAGAAGATATCTCCGCTTGGATGAAAGAGCATCAGCTCCAGCTCAACCTTGTCAAGACAGAACTACTCGTGTTGCCGGCACACCCCCTGGTGCAAATTGATCTCACCATCCAATTTGGCAGTTCCACAATCACTCCTTCCAAAACAGCCAGGAACCTCGGAGTCAAATTTGATGAAAAGCTGTCATTCAATGATCACATTGCAAAGACGACGCACTCATACCGATATGCCTTATTCAACATTAGAAAGGTTAGACCCTATCTCACTGAGCATGCGGCACAAATATTTGTCCAGGCCCTGTTCACCTCAAGGATGGACTCCTGCAATGCTCTCCTTCCTGGTCTTCCTGCAAAGGCTACCTCACCATTTCTCTAAGAAGGTTTTGGTCTGACTTTTTTTTAACTAGTAACTTTGTAAACTCTGTATTAGCACCTATTGTATTCTTGCTCGTGTATGACATATCGCTTATTGCTCTCTGAACTATCCATAAGTCGCTTTTATAAGCTTCTGCTAAATGACATAAAGTACAATTATTTAGATAAAAAATATCATACATGCTGTAGTTATTTACCAAAAGATAAAATGAAAGTAGTTGTTTTACAAAACAACAAGCTAATAAATAATAAAAAATGATGTATTGTATTCATATTATGCATTAAATAAAGCATAAGCCTACTATTTTTTGCGCGCAGGAGGCTGCATTAAATATCCACCAGATGGCACCACGCAAATTCATTGGATGAGTCATGCCGTGGGCTTTTTGTTGTACTTCATTATTGTTGTTAAAATCAATGTTAAATGTTAATGTAAAAACACAAGTATACATCGATTATGTTATTTTCATTTCTAAATGAATATGGAGTGGAATACGCATTGATTGGTAACCAAATTGTATTAACGGTGCATTTTATTATTGCCCAAAATTATATTTTATTATTGCATACTGTGGGAACCAAGCATTTCACTCAATATGTGTATGGTTTTGTATATAACAAATAAAACTTGCAGTGAACGCGTTTGCCCAATGAATAGAAACTGCGTGACAATAAATCAGCGGCAGCAACATAAACGTTACGTGGCCCAAACTTAACTTCCGGTAGACCTCCGCAAAGAATCACAACTCTTGAGTAGATTTAATTGAATTCATCACAATTGATATTCAATAAATTATTCATATAAATTAATATAAAATAAATAATGCCACGTGCGTCCGATAAAATCGTCATTTAAGAAATTGGCACAGATTTCTTACTGAGAAGTGTGAAAAGAAAAGACAATTTTATATCTGTGTGCTTCGACCCTACAAAAGACTAGCTTCTCAAAACAAAACAATAAAGGCATAACATCACACCTACAGAAGCATGTTATGATTTAGGCCCTCTTGCGGTAGATAAGCCAACTGCAATTTGAGCCCTCCGACTCTCCGTACTGAAGAAACCTCTCTCTCTCTCTCCGCTTTTATTCGCTCATCCTTGTCTTCACGCCAAAACAACTATCACCCAGATGAACATACACGGCAAAATATCGGGTCTGATCACCGGAGTGTGCGCTTTTGTGTAGGACTCTGAGCAATATGGCTTTACTTGATATTCCTGCAGCATGGCACCATCCTTTCATCGCTCTGCATTTGTCTCCGAAACATGAATTAGTCGCTGTTATCAGCAGGAAGAAATAACGGGACCTGTCAAGCGACTCCTGGTTTTTATGTGGATATTATGCGAGCATTGAGTAAACTGTCTGTCTTTCACACAGATGACACATTCGTAGCTGAACTGACAGTTCTACGTAAATAGACAGTCAGGCGAAGTGAAGACAACAAAGATGCGTCCCTTATAGAGAGGAGGAGGGTCTGGGGTCGCAACGAATCGAGGTAAGAAATTGTGTGTTTCAGGGTACGGCTTGCAAATATTAACAGAAATGTGTCTCTGCACGACTTGGTTTAAACGATGTTCTTTGTTTCCCTTTATATCACACGCTATCTGTATTGCCTGCCATCTTGACGAAGGCGTAGAGATGTTCCACATGACACAATGATGTTGCGATGAATGCAATCCAAACTCTTGGCGTGTTTCAATATCTCGAAATATGATCAACATCTAGTTTCATCTGCTCGTTGCACGTTCGAGCACGAGCAGGGGTGATGCTGTTAAAGCGCGTGTGTAATGGTACCCACAGCATCCATGGGCAGCGCATTTCCCAGCGTCTACACACAGGCAGCCTTGGCAGGACATGTGTTTCTTTGTGGCCGAAGACCGCACAGAACAATTTTGAGCATCACTTTCTAAAAATTAGGATTTTTATGCATTTATAAGTGGCTTCTCTATATTAATGAAAATACTTTGTTGTAAATTTAAAGGAAGAATAAACAACTGCTCATAATTATAAAATATCGAATTATTCTAGTTAAATTAATTAAAGTCATAATTATCTTTTTATTTGTTATCTTAATGTATTTTAACAGTGGTTATAATTATTTACGAAAATATTTTACTGCCAACAGTATTTCTAAAATGCATTGAGATGTATTACGCACATAAGCTTTGTACAAAGCTTTACTTTGTATACGTAGCCAAGTCTTTCTTAAGATGCTGTATACATCTTAACAACCATACGTATGTCTTGTATTAAACATTTTCCCATTAACCTTTTAGGTAAGTAGATTATGGATGAGAGCACAACATGTGCACCTTTTTGTGCACTCGGGGGCAACTGCTGTTTACAGAGTCCAATTAACATCCAGCTGTCTACCTGCTGTACTACATTTATATAATCAGTGATCGCTGTAATTCTGTTAATTTCATTGATAATACATTCCTAATGCCTAAGGCCTTGCTTTTAATAAAAGAGTCTGATTCGCAGTCTCGCCTAGAGGTCATCATACACTGTATTTGGCATTGAGGCCATTCTGTGCATTTGTGTGATGTGTTATGTAATACAAAGTTAAAGGATTTTCAAAAAAGAAGCTTTTTGTGGTTCATTAATTTTTCATAATCATAATTTAGGGATATTTTCTATCCTGAATCATTCAATTGAATAACAACGATAGCTGTATCGTCCATCAGGTTTCAGCGTTAAATCCAGTTTTTCAATCTAGGTTTATTGTCTGAAATAGGATAAATTGTAAAGTAAGAAAATTATTTAAATATAATTTAGATTTTGACTGTTGCACAATGTTCATTTGAGACGATCAAGAGACCACTTTCAGGCATTCTGAATGAATCAATCGACTCCATTCACTGTGTCCCAGTTGTCTATGGTGCCTCCAGATGACTTCCTCTCACTGTATGTATCTGTTTCTCTCATTCAGTCAAGCACAATCTGCTTTCTAAGTCCTCTTTCTTTAGCACGATGTATGAGAGGCTGGGACAGATTGTCCACTGATGCATTTGCTGTTTGTTTTTAACAGGAGTTGCTCTGTTTGGCTAATCCACCAGAGATAAATGGCCTTTCAAGTCTGTTGTGGCCCACCGAATTGTTTAAGTTTGAATGGGAAATTAAATATCTATAACGGCTGGTGCTGTGTTGAACCGATGTCAGGCAATTTTTTGCTAATAAAAATAGGATTTAGGTACTGGATCACTGGTCATACAGATGGGGCATGTCTATAGAGCGAAACCATTGGGTGATGGGATTGGTTGTCATGGGAACAGTAAGACCCCTGACAAAAAGGTGGCAGTAGTTTGTTTTGTACTTCGGCTTTCTTCACTTTTTGTCTCGTTTCACTAAGAAATAAAAATAGCTTTTTGTTTAAAATATCAGACGTTTTAAAGAAACGCTCGTGGCACCGTTGCGTCCGGTGTGCAGTTGTGGTGGGTTGCATGTTTTGGGGAGCTGTGAGGTTATTCAGATGAACTGAGATAATCACGTGCAAGTCTATCCAGATGCCAACTTCGAGGTCCATCCAAACGAAGGCTTCAGCTGTAGCAGTTTAATTTGTCTCTTGGCTCTGTTTGGAGTGAACAGCTGGACTTGAGGCTGGGAAAAGCTGGGGCCGCGGTCTGAGGATCTCATGCAGTGACTGAGCTGGAGCCAGGCCAATCAGGACCTCTATCAACTTGTTTGTGTGTAGAGATATGCGCTGTGTTTTGAGACATATTGTCTGTAATTAACCGTATGGGTTTACATTTTTCCACTGAATTAGCTTTGATGATTCTTTGTTAGACAGAACAGGAAAAAAAGCACAATTACTCTGAAGGAAATCATTTTTTCAAGTTTACCTCGATCAAACGTGAATAACTTTTACTGGATGCTGATGTTTTGTGTTGTATCCTGACTTAAAGGAATAGTTTACTCAAAAATGAAAATTCTGTCATCATTTACTCAGCCTCTTGTCATTTCAAGGCTGTATGACTTTCTTTCTTTCGCAGAACACAAAAGGAGATATTTTGAAGAAAGTTGGTAACCGAACAGCACCGGCCTCCATTGGCTTCTATTGTATGGACACAAAACCAATGTAAGTGAATGGGTTCCAGTTAACCACATTCTTCAAAATATCTCCTTTTAGGTTCTGCGGAAGGAAGAAAGTCACACAGGTTTGAAATGATAAGAGGGTGAGTAAATGATGACGGAATTTCAATTTAAATGCATTGTTTACTTTACTCAAATATAAAAGTTCTGTCATCTGTTCTTCATCTTCATGTCAGTCAAAACCTGTATGATCATGGGGGGCGCCTGGAGGTTTTTCTTGGGGGTGCTAAGGGGGTCTTAACAGTTTAGAGGGTGGGCTAATAAAATTATTAAATTAATAAATGCCTTCTCTAGACAAATCTAATTTAATTTATTTAAGAAATAGCTTCTTAAAAATAATGTTGTAGTTCTTTCGCCTACACTTCTCCCATGGGTGCACTTAGTTATAGTTATTGTTAATTAATTAAGATTTTGTGAACATTTTTGAACAAGCTTATATTATATATTGTGCTTTTTTGTTGAAAACATAATGCAATCTGAAAAGGAGCCTACCTGAAACAAATGTAGCCTATGAACTAAACTAAAAAAAAGCAAATGAAGCAGAATACAGCGATGGACGTAATGTAGCATACAGTCGGCGTATGGTTTTTGTTTAATACTTCTCAAGTTTCTGTTAAGAAAAAATAGCAGATCCACAAGAACAAGGTTCGAGTCCTTTCACTTTAAGGGTCCTTTGCTAGCCTAAATATTCCTTCTATAACCAAAAGCAAACTAATCGACGCTATTCTCTTCTGTTGTTTGTATTGAAATAGAATTCGCAGTAAGGCAACTTATTTCAGCAACGACCACGACATATTCCTATAAAGTGCAGATTAATAAAAACGTTTAATATATTCACAACTGGCCCAAACTCCATAAACTCTGTCGGCGTTTTACAATTCTGTAGCTATAGTGTAAACTCAGATATCACCTGTGCTTACGTACAAAAACAACATAACATCTGGCTTGCCACGGCAGGGATAACAATCCGATTCACCGGCTCTTGAGCTGCTCTCGTGAGGTGAAATGGAGAGCGTCTCTTTCAGGTAGATGCGATTTGTTTGAAGTAATGCTTTATTGAGTTTGCTGTTATCCAAAAGTCAAATTTAGAATGGGCACCCACCCACAAACTCTTGATAACAGCCAATCAAACATTATCAAAAAATACATTTTATTTATTGTTTTATTGATTTTGAATGTTATCAGCTTGTTTGTATTAAAACCAATAAAGTAATAATATTTTAAGACATAAAATATTTATATAAAAAATCAGTGGGACCATTCTTTATTCGTGGTAGGGATGCCCGTCATGTCTGTTTAGGTAAGTTGCCAAAGGTTCTCCCCAACCTTACCCTATAACTTTATTTTTAAACACTCCACTTTTCAATCTTTTTTTATTTGATCAAGAACAAGTGGAACAAGAAAATATTTTGAGGAAAGTCTCAGTGGTTTTGTGTCTATACAGTGAAAGTCAATGGGGTCAATATTGTTTGGTTATAACATTCTTCAAACTATCTTCTTTGGTCTCTTTAGAAGAAATAGTTCAACATGAAGGTAAACGACTAATAAAATCCTCTTTATCTTTGAATTTCAACTTTTTCCAGGTTTTCTCCTTTCTTTTTTTCGCATTTTTCAGACCTAGTTTTTTGAGCTAGTTTGCACAAAATGTTGTGTTACTGTTTGAACTCACACCTCCGTAGTATTGTTAAATAATAACCAAAGGGTATAAATAAAATGTACAAAAACGGAATCATCTCACCGAGCAGGTGGTGCCCAGAGATTTACAATCAAAGGAAGACGGAGATCTGCAAACTGGAAATAAGCTGAAGCTTGAATAATCAATGTTAGGCGTAGCTGCAGATTTTCTGTTTACGCTAGTTCTTCTTATTGTTTAAAAGCTGTTTGACTCTTTTTACGAAGTAATCCAGTATTTGAGAGAAGCAGACTGCGTGAGATATTCTGTTTATAACAGTGGACCTGTTATTGAAGGTGAAAGTGTGTAAAGATGGAGTGTTTCCCAAACACCTTGCCATCTGCCAGTAGTCGTACATTTAACCCCGCCTCTAAACTCACATCATTGGTTGAGCCAGTTTTTCTGTCTCAGGCTGCTTGAGATACCCGAATATGCATAACTTTCTTTCTACTGCAGAACACGAACGAAGATATTTAAAGAATGTTGGGAACCAAACAACGGCGCCCATTCACTTCATTTGTATGGACACAAAACCAATGCAAGTCTATGGGGACCAGTGTTGTTCGGTTACCCACATTCTTCAAAATATCTTTTTTCTTTTGTGTTCTGGAGAAGACAGATAGTCATACAGGTTTGAAATAACAAGAAGCAAGAAATCTAATTTTTGGGGAAACTATCCCGTATAAGGACGCAGTGGGGTTTCCGCTATCAGACAATATTATGTCATTAGAAAACACTATTTCTGAATAGCTTATAGGACAGGTTTAAAGGAAATGACTAACAAAGGTTTTACCGAATAGATTCCTGTACTGAATATCAATGTCTCTATCTGATTCACCATGAAGTGCACAGTCTTATTTTTTCCACTTCGAATTCTATCTTGAAGCATTGTTATCACCAAGAGTGGCACTCAAATTCAGAGTCATGAAGAGTGATCTCCTCCTCTTCACTTCAACTCACAGCTGCTTTGAGCTTTTAAAGAGACATTTCACCCAAAATATAATTTCTGTGTTTTATCAAAGATAATATATTAACAAGATGTGCTACTTCAATTTCAGTGACTGGAGTAAAATGCAACAGTCAATACGGCCACTCTAGCGCAGTAGTTGAAGCGATCTCAAAAAAGATGATTTTAAGCTTATCAAACTAAAGTTATGGTACAGTCCATATTAGGTTTAATCGCTGATTGAAAAACGTGCCATTTATTTGTGATTTGGCAAGTGATTTTAGAAATATCTGCCTTACACCACTCAGAGAAATGACTGTTGACTTACTATGACGTAAATAGCTGCCCAGAGGAATTGGAAACATGGCCGCCGAGTGGCAGGACTTGCGTAAATGGTGTTTGCTTTTATTCAACCTTTCATTTTCTTTCTTTAGTCTACACTAGCAACCGGGAGAAGGCATTCTCTTACACCGTACGGAAAAGTGTTCTGTTTTGGTTCACTTTAACAAAATAGCCCAATCTTTACTCAAGGAAAAGTGTGAAATCGGCATGTACCGTTTGTTGTTAGGCGAGCTGTAGAAAGCAGGTTGTGTGCAGGTGTAAGGTGAGCGATGTCATGTCCATAGGGAGGCTGGTATTCAGGGTAATGAAATGGCAGCCAGAGGCCAAAGACTCTTAGCTCTGCTCTGGTCACCCGCCGCCTGGATCATTTAGCAACTTTTTATTCTGTACTGACATGACATGTCATGATATTGACCCGTAGCTCACATACTGTACATGTGGTTGTCATGGTCATTATGTGGTTCGGATGTTATTATGTGGATGGGATGCCTGAATTTTGTCATTCATCCGTACAAGAAAAATAATGATTTAGTAGTTGATATTTAAAAGATCAATTTCTTTGATATATGGCACTTATAGACTTTTTTATTTTAAGCACAATCTAGATTTACATTTATCCATTTGGCAGACGCTTTTATCCAAAGCGACTTACAAGTAGGAGATCATATAAACATTTAGTCAACACGCTAAAGAGTACCGTTAGTTAACAAGGCCATGCTACTAGGAGGATTAAAGCTGGAGTAAGAGAGAGAATTAATGAATGGTTTTAGCAAGCGATCTGGTGCCTAGCTGTGATGGAACAACCAGGCGTTGGCTTTTTTCAGGCCGAATATGACGGAAGGGGATGTAGACCTGGAGCACTGAGTTATGTTAGATGGGCGAATTTTCCGTCATCGTTCTGAAGAGCAGTGTCAGAGATTTGAACTTGATGCGGGCAGCATCTGGCAGCCAGTGAAGTGAAATCAGAAGGGGTGTTACAAGTGTTCTTTCAGGCTGATTAAATAACCATGCGTGCAGCTGCATTCTGCATCATTTGCAAGGGCTTGACTGGTCGAACATAACCTCCAGGTTCCTCGCAGACTCGGTGGGTGTTATAGTTGAGGATCTGAGCTGAATGGTAAGGTGATGTTCAATTGATGGGTTGTGCGGTATAACCAGGAGTTCTGTCTTGGAGAGGTTAATATGGGTTTAAAATATGCCTACAGTCAGTGATTTTATCCTGATATGGTGTGACATGTAAATGACTGTCTCACATTAAATGCATAATATATTGTCACACTGTATTGTGGTGTGTGCTGATAGATTAATCTTAATCTGTGACCTAATCATTAATGTGTGACCCAATTAAAATTCTTGTATCATTTAATATCTAGCACCACGGGGTAAAAGTGTTTTAAGCAGTGCTTTTTATATACAACATGATCAGCCATTGGAAGTAGAAGAAAAGGTTTTATCTTGTATTCACACTTCAGTGAACACATACCGTGATGTGTTTTGAATTAATTACAGCAAGAGGAAGTGAAAAAAGATTAAATTCAAAAGTGAAGATTTAAAGGAAAAGTTCCCTTTAGAGATAAAATGTTATGCTTATTTACTCACCCTCATGTCATACAAGACGGCCATGTCTTTATTTCTTCTGTAGGAACTAATCCAAGGTTGTTGAGAAAAACATTTCCGGATCTTCCTCCACATAATGTTAGTTACCAACGTTAGTAACCAAACAACACTGGACCCCGTTGACTTTCATTGAATGGACGCAGAACCATTGAGACATTTCTCAAAATATCTCCTTTTATTATATACAGAAGAGAGAGTCATACACAGGTTTTAAACAGCAAGAGGGTGACACTTTTTTGCTTGGATTTAATTGCCCGAACCTCTGGGAAGCTTTAAAATAGTAAATGAGTAAAAAGAGCAATATGTGAAAACACTTTTTTATGTTTTCCACTCTATACTGAACTGATGTTTTGCACTGATCACAGAGCTCTCGACAGCTGCAGTTTCTCATACCTACTGTATATGATGATATCATCTGTCTTTAGAGATGCTCACTTTATGGTTACACCCTATTAAAGATGCTTTTGCTTTTAAACATCAATGTCGGGCCTGATCGGTGTCTCCAGGCCTAATTAATTTCTCTGGAGAGCTGAACGGGTAGAATTTCATGTCAAGTCTTGGCATGTTGTGAGAAAATGAGCCTGATAAGAAAGTGTGAGTTTTTCTATCCTGAGAATTAGAAGCTCTCTGAGGTGCACGTCAGTCTCTTCACATGAATTTAGTTCTTTGTACTTCTTTGTACTAGATTTTGTAATTTTAAAGAGTAAATATTTTGTGCTTTTTAAGGTCCTACATTGGTTTAATAACAAGTTTATGTACATGTACATAATATGTACACGGTGTCAAAACACTTACATTTTCTTATAATAGGCAGTTATTGTTACCTTTCATCTTTACTGACTCTCAAATGATTCGTTCGGCGATTCATCTGTCAAATCCCCTCCTTTCTGTCAGCCTACTCTGATCTGATTGGTCTGATGGTCTAGTCCGCTTTGATTGGTCTACTGTATCGCAAATGGAATGTAGGCGGGCATTACAACGGCTCCCGAGTGACGCAAATCGGACCGATCGGGTCGACTCCTTTCCTCCCAAGTCCATAACTTTGTTATTCGTTCACTTTCGCCTTTACAACTTGGCAGACTGCTTACATTCAAAGTAACATTACACACTGCATGAAATGTAATTTTAAGGAAATTTTAATAGTTTCTCTTTAAAGACCCAAAATGGAAAATATAGCCTTGGCGACTTACTCAAAGTTGTTTCGTTCATTGTTATAAATGCTCAAATACACATTCTGAGTATTTTTATAAAACACTGTGTGGCACATTAATGGTTTCTGATAACAGCTGTTAATAGAATCTGTCAGCGTTACATCTCATGGCTTACATCTACAATTAGCTAGGCAGTGTGCAAACAGATGACTAATGCATTCTTTGTGAACCGCAGTCATTTGTCAATTTAAATGATGGAAAAACTGCAGAGGCCGCCCACCTAAATCTCCACGAACTGTTCGGCATGTCCATTTTAATATCGCGATCACAGACAGGAGTTAAAAGTCTCTGTGAATGAGTGTGCAGAAGGGAGAGAGCGACAGAGTGATTAATATATTGTTAGGAACAGCTTCAGGCGATGGGAGATGACTGAATCTGTCGTTTCCTGATGCAGATGGGATTTCTGAAGCACAAGATAACACGCCAGATGTTTCTTTTATCGAGTCACCCTCGCTGTGCATCAACTGCTTCCATTTAGCTATTGCTTTGTATTTTAAAAAAGAACACAATACAATTTTTTCACATTATTATTTATGAGTGCGATATTGCATTTATACATCAGTTCCACATCAAAAGTGTGTAGATAACGCAGAAACAACATTTGAATGTCTTTAAAACCTTCCGGGTTTTAAAGGATATCGAAAACTACTAAGGCCACGAATTTGAAACCAGCATAAAAGTAAACAAACTTCCGTTACTAATTCCAAACCATCAAGTCTCTTAAATTTGCGCTGTGCTGCTTCACTGAAGTTATTAGTGAGAAATATTGAGTGTGTGTGAATGAAAGAGAGATACTTTAAAAGGACACTCACGGAGAATGTGTTATTTCCATTGCACTGCGGTACTTTTCATAGTTTTTTTATGTGAACATGCGCTTGTTTACAGTAGCAAGTTCTCTCTCTCACTTTCTGTTTATGTGGCAACTCGCCACCAACTTGTTCAGGTGCATACCGCCAGCTAATGTAACAGCTGCGACACTGCCAAACGTGCGTGTTTTACTTGGTTTCATGAGTCCGACTTAGTTTAGTGGCGGAGTGATACACCGTGAAGCGGTTTCCGTGGTGATACTGGTGGAATATCGCATGGCTCTCTGCCAATCAGATTCATGAACCAGAATGAACTGTTGTACAATAAAATATTGATTTCAGAGATTCTGTGAGACTGTAGTCAAGTGTACGCCGTGAGTTTATCAAAGTTTCGTGTAAATGTGTGATATCAATATAAAATGCTCAAAAACTACAGTCAAACTTTAAATTGTGTCCTCGCTTGAAACGGGTGGAGGCTTGGACCCAAGGACAGTATTCCTTACATCACGCCTTAAGCACATAACAATACATGTCATATAGTTAGAAATACAATATAGAATATTTTTATTATCACACATTTACTGTAACATACTGTAAACTGCAAGCAAACTTTGTTATCTCCTTTTTACTGTTAATGTTGAATTGTTTAGTGAATGTTAGTTTTGAGGCCAACATGAATAATTTAGGCAAACTGAGAAAGTGCAAACAGTTCGGTCTGTCGGTTATGAAAAATTCAGCATTTAGTTGCTATAGGTGTTTTGTTGTCAGCTTATTTGCTGGACGCCTTATGAAACATTGTGTTTTTCATCCAGTAGTTTATGACTATGTTATGTGAAATATTCATTCACATCCGTTTTTAGCTTAAGCCTATATACCGAAACATTGAGAAAGTGCCAGTTTACTTTTTTGTACTTAATTTTATACTTCTTCCGTTTTGCGTGAGTGACTATTGTTTATTACATTTTTTATTTTAGGGTCATATTTGATTCAGAGACTTGATTTATTATCAACTTTTTTATTGCGTTTATTTATAATTATGGAGTTTTTGAAAATGTGAATGCACATTGGGATTTTCACCAGTGACACGCAGAAGAAGCCTTTCTTTGGGAGTTTAAACAATACTAAGTGGATTTCTACTAAGTTAATGTGTACAATTTGTCATGGTTCCGCCATCTTGTCTTGTTTATTCTTGGTCTTGGGGTGGAGCCATGACATAGTCTAAGGTTACTCGTGGAGAGAGAGGTTGGAATATAGAAATCCTCTAACTCTCTCTCCGTGTCTCGTCAGTGTTTCCCCGCCCTTTTGTCTCGTTAGCTTTCCCATCAGTGTTTCATCACCCACACCTGCCCCTTGTTAATGATCCTGTGTTTGTTACCCTTTAAAACACCCTCATGTCTTTCATCCTGTGCTCGTGGATTGTTTCTTGTGTCTCTTATGCCTTGATCCTGGCCATTGAAGTTGTCATTGCACCTTAAAGCTGTGTTTGTACCAGTACGTGCTAATTCTATGTTCTGTAGCTTCCTGTTCCAGCTCTTCGTCATTTTCTATGGAATCTCAGTAAGTCTAGTTTAGTGTTTGTACCAGTGTTTATTATCTAGTTTAGTTAGTCAGTGTCTTTGATTTCTTTAATAGTTATCCTGTCTTGTTTTCCCCCTCGTGGTTTTTGTTTTGACCTTTTTGTAGCCTTAATGTACAATAAATATCAGTTTTACCCCTTCACCACCGTGCCTGCCTGCATTTGGGTTCGTCCTCCATACATTTCATGACAAAAATTATTATTCAGGAGTTTCTGTAAGTGTTTATCCATTTATTGAAACATTTAGAAAGAGCTGTCGATTGCTATTACCTTATTAATTCATCTTACTGCCATTACATCATGCCTTTTCTCCAAATGACAGTTTCAATTTAGGTAGTAAGATGTGAAAACTATATAAGCGCTTTGATTAAAGACTTTGTAAGCTCTGCTGAAGAAGAAAAGCTAAAGCTAAATAAATAGTCTTTGGTAATAAAACATTTGGAGAAGGACTTTTTGCTAAATAATTTGCTAAGGGGGCTTTTTCTACAAGGTCCTTGAAGCTGTGATGAATATTTCAGTAGCCTTGGTATTGGGACTTGGAGCATACAAAATATTTTTTAAGAAACTCGTAACTCAGCGAGTATGTTTACTCGTTCTAGTTAACAACAGAAAGTCAAGTGTGAGAAAGACTTTCTAAAGACAGCCTTCATAAGGCTTTTTGCAAATCTGTGATTTAGAGAATATTTATAATAATGTCTTCAATGGAGTAGTAAGTTGACCTCAGTCTTATTGGGTTAGTGTTCTATCGATGTCCTAAATTAAGGGCCATTACCGTCCCGAAGCATCCACCCAATCCAGAGCTCGAGGGACAGATGCACACTGCAGTCTCTGCATCTCTTATGGCTATTTTAGCATTTAACCTGAATGATCGGAGGCAATGTAATAATTAGACAGAGTGCGTCTCAATCCCATTAGGTTGGATCAGCTAAGACGAGAATGATTTCATGTCTTTTGTGGAAACGGAAGCGGGGTGTCTGAATTGTCAGTATAAATGCGACAGTAGACAATCCATTCCCGGATGACATATTGCAACTGCTGAATTTCTGAAGTGGGCGACATTTCAACACTTTAGTATCCTATAAGGCCACAAAAGCAGAGTAGCCATTAGATAAGAAAGATTTGAAGAAACATGAGGAGAGTAGCTGTGCCTTGAGTTTACAGTAAATAGTTTTTATTCTTATATCATGTAATCACTCTGTGTTCTTTGGCCTGTATGATGTAAACACGAATTCTGTATAATAATGTATTTACTAGGGATGTAAAGATTTATCGATTTACCACATATTATAATACACAAAATGTAATATACCTGGATGTATATCAGAGCTATGGCTGTTGTTTTATGATATGACTTGTATTTAGTTGAGCTGCTGTTTTATAGTTTTGTAGCACAGGCCAAACAGTTGTAGCACAAGTATATATGTATTTTTTTGTTGGTCCTGGAGGGGTGGCTTAAAAATGCCTGGGCATTGGACAGTCAGTATAGTTGTAACTCTTTTTTTGTTGTTAAACCTTATGTGGTGAAGAGTTGAGAGGAGCTTTATGTTTTTGATTAAAGATTGCAAGTGCAAACGAACAAAAAATAATAATGGTGTGCAGGGATAAATCATTTATAAGATTCACTGCTACACTGTGTAAAAACACTTTTAATTTTCCTGTTTGATTTCATGATGACTATAAATGTTGTTAGTTCTTCGCAAAATAAGAAATGTCAATTGAAATCGTAAATGTTTTGAAAATAAGCCTGTTATTTGCATTTCGGTTTTATTTTTACATTCGGATCGACATGTTTCACGTACCGTTGAAACATGAACTTAACATTGTTACGTCCCTAATGTTTACATTTAATATCCACCAATAGTCAGTATCAGTCGATAAACTATCGGCCGATTGACTGATATATTCTGAAAATGCAATGAATTCGTGCTCCGTATATACTGTAGAAAATGTTAAAACCCTTGTTTAAACATCACCAGCGTGATGTTCAATATTAATAGTCATTATATGATTTCATAACATTCAGAGGAGAAATTTTGTATCGGTGCATCTTTTGCCACATAATTTCATCCAAACTGAATTGAAGTTAAACAGTTGGCTGTTTCACTAGGAATCGAACACATCCCTGATGTTATGAGCGCCACAATCTACAGAGTATCTGCATAACTTCAAAATGCACCTCTCATTTTTAGTTGCAAAATGTCTTCATTTAATCGCATCATATATAAAATTAGACAAAACCCATTGTCTTTCTCGGTTTTTAATCTTCCTCATGTCTGTTGACGTCTTTCCTCCCTCACTTCTTATTTCACACATTACCTTTTCTCCTGCCTCTCGGTAGCTCTGTATTTTTGGCTGACTGTTCCTATGCCGTTGACTGCCGGCGTGATTCATTATGGGGGTTGGTGAGTGTTGAGCAATTCCCTTAAGGAGCTGAAAGCAGGCTGAGCCGTGTGAATTGTGTCAAACCTTGTTTTTTTCTCCCCAGTGTTGATGATGGTTATTGCAGAGGAGTCACACGTGTTTGGTGGGGTAGGCAGGTGTGCTGGAGCTATGAGTCCAGTCCCTGCAGGTGATGAGAGATCAGTATGTCCCATCTCCTCTCCCACACGGTCAGCCTGTGCGAAGGAGTTAGAATGCTGCTGAGCCGAGCCCCCACCCATCTTAACAGCCGCGGGGGAGTTTTCAACAGCTGGCCATGTGTGAAATCACAAGGCCTTCCCATCCAGTTACGTCCAGCGTTCGTGGTTGGAGAAATTAGCCTCGAGTCCAGCTTTAGGGTGCAGCTTATTGCTGCGCAAACCTGTGTGCCATTGTCCTTCTGCTTGATTGGAAAAACCCATCAATGTGTAATTGCTCTCAGCGAGATTTGGACAACCAATTTGGTGTTTTCTTGTTTACCCCAATTAACGCTGGAGAATCTGCAGTTTCGCTGTTGTTGTGCAAATTGCATCGCCGAGAACAGATTCGTCGGCACAAGTGGTTGGTGGGGTTGGTAAGGTGACCTTTGTTATCAGTTTGATGCAGAAAAATAATTTAAGGTCAGTTTGGATCTAGAATGAACAAAATGAGCATGTCCTGTATTCATGTAAAATGCGTCATTACCTTAGTGAGTCAAAAAAAAGTTAAGGAACTGGTAAGACAATAAAATGTGAACAGCCGATAGCTTTGACCAACCATGATAAATAAATAAATGTGACCCAGAATGTGAAGACCAGGCTGAAGTCTCAACATTTTATTCGGAGATAACAAGCATCAAATTTTCTACCAATTTCGATACTCGATATTATTCAACATTATATTTTCACATAATCTTCCCTTTACAGTATGTAGGATGATTTTATGTACAAAACAGTAAATTATAAAAATACTTGAGCTGGATTTTCCCAGACTGGGTGACAAAAGGCAAAATAAACAAGTTAAAAATAAAAAAAACTCACATTTACTAACATTTAAAATAAATACACCCAATTTGAATTTAATTCAAATGTTTTAAAATTGTGATTTAACAATTTTCTCTTATTGTAAAGCAACTTTTTCTAAACACGTTGAAACATTAAAATACAAAAAGTATTAAATAAAGAAATACTAGAAAACAGGAACATTTTGAAATGTATGGGATTATAGTATATGTGATATTGCAGAAAGGCTATGTTGTTTGGTTTCTTCACAACAACTGTGGTGTTCTGCTGAAGAAAGAAAGTCATTCATTTTAGTTTAAAATTTAAATCACATATCTGTATCAACTTCTTCAAAAATACGAGTTTTTGGTTAATGTCAGACATATCCAACAATAAATTTAAACATATTTTGCGGGACTTTGGCAAAATGTCAATTGTTTAAAGCCAAATAAAGTAAACGCCTACAAGGAGAGTCTACATTAAACACTGTCATCTTCCATACTTTTATTATTAATATATCAGTGTTTGACTAAGGATATTTGTTGCTTTGAAGTAGAAAAAAATAAACAGAATCGACAATTTTGCTACAATTTGGTTTGCCTGTTGATGTCCAGCATAAAATGTATGTCACGAAACGAAACAAGTGAATCACTTTTTTAAATGCTATTACAGCCGGCAAGCACAGAGAAATCATTAGCACAGAATAGAAAAGCTACTCTGACATAGTATTAGAATAATTAGTGTTTGTTTAAACAGTAATTGTTTTTCGCAGGAGAGAACATCTAAACATAATAATCCACTATAGCTTCACAATGCTTCAATCCTTAGCAAATTTTTGGAGTTGCCTTTATTCATCTCACCCAAAAGAGAAATGGTGATTGTAATGTGATCTGACTTTCATCTCATTTGATTTGGATTCACAGGTGATATTGGTAAACTGCACTGCAGGAGGGTCCAGTAGAGAGGAGGGGTGACGTTGACCGGATGCGTGTAGCGGAGCGTGCCGAGTGGCTTTGACCATGAGCCGGCTGATGTTGGGCCGGACCCTGGAGCGGATCTGCAAGGGTGTGCTGTTGCTCTGCCTGGTGCACTTCCTCATTATGATGTTCCTCTACTTCGATGTCTACAGCCAGCGTTTTGACATCTTCAGCCGCTTCAACAACGGCCGGGGAACTAACGGCTCAAGAGGACCCCACCACTACAATTTCTCTAGGCCCAACACCACGTTTGCTAGCTACGTGGCTTCGGCCGACCATCTTTTGCCCAGTGCCAAGCCAGAGGAAAACCAGACACCATCCACCCCTAAGCCATTACCACCCTGTCCGGAGATTCCTCCTGGTCTGGGTACGTCCTCTCGTAAAATCGTGTTTGCTTGATTGATATTAATTATAATAACTATTTTACTAGCATTTTAAGATGGGCCAAATATTCGTTAAATTTAAAGTCAAAAAGTTAAATGTGAATGATTGATGCACTTCTTTGTCTGTGTGGTAACAGTATGACATATTTATTCTTCCCCATGTCATTTCAAACCTGTTTGACTTTATTTCTGCAAAGGCCGAAAGAAGATATTTTGAAGAAAGCAAACAACACTGCCCCTCTATTGACTTCCATTATATGGAAACAATATAATGGAACATTTCTCAAAATATCCTCTTTTGTGTTCCAAAGAAGAAAGAGTAACATACAGGCTTCAATGAGGGTGAAAGAGTTTTTGCTTTTGGGTTGACCGTCCCTTTAAAGGTTTCTATTATATTTGTTGAAATAGTTATTTTCTCCCCCAAATTGTGCCGTCCTAGTAAGCTTCATGTTAAGTACAGCCCTTACATATGGATACTTATGGTTGTTAAAGTTTACAGCCAAGCAGTTTTGTGTGACGGCACGGAGCTGTGATATCTGTGACAGCTAAGGATTTTACGAACCTGTTTGAAATAAACTAATTCAGGCGTTTTCATCGAACTTCATGAAAGAATAACCCAAACTCTCAATTATGCAAGGATATTTTAGAGATACTAAAAGCACAGAGGGCACCGAAACCTCAAAACTATCGTTAAGTGTCCTGAACATACGCAAGCCAGGAAGCAGAAGTCGAGCGGTCTGTTACGAGTGGTCGTGTGGGTGGGGCCGCTGTTCCCCATTTTAGAGCCATAATGGATTCTCTGCAGACTCCAATTACTGTAAAAGCCAACATTTCGTTCCGTTTTCGGAGCTGACCGGTGAGTTAAAATAGATTTAACGTCAGCAAAGTCTTTGCTATATTTCATCTGCTGGGGCTCTGTGTTATCGGCCCGTCCGCGGTGTGATGCGGTGAGTGACGTGTGTGAGGAGAATGACCTCGTTTGAGTGACTAATAGGACAGTAACAATGTGCTCTCTCATTACTATGCCAGTTTATCCTTGTTCGTCGCAGAATGAGATATGTGGAAAAGGAGAGAGCCGCTTCATGGTATGTCTGTGCAGCAACTGGAACCTCTTCCTCGGTTATGTACCCCATCAGCATGAGAAAAAAGTTGTGTTAATTAATAAATCTTTGCACTGCATTTCTTGCTCACAATGGGGTAAACCTTCATAATGAATGTGTAGCAGTGCTATTTGATATGGCTGCGAGCAGCAGGCCTCGGCCACCCATGTACTCATAATGAGTTTAAAGCAGAGGTCTTGAGGGAATTGAGCGAGTTGAGTTGTGTCGTATGACTTGTGTGGTGTCTGCCCGCTCAGCGCCCTCAGTTTCTATCCGCCTCCGTTTTCATCTCCTGTTATCTAAAGCCTCCTGAGTAATGACAGAAATCAAAGATGGCCAGAACTTGTTATTTTTGAGCTTGGGGTGTAAAATACTGTGAGAATTTGAGAGATGTCTTTAGGGCTTTTCCTTACACTACCCACAGGACGATTGTATTGCGCTTCTGTTAACGGTCGGGGTTCTCTGTTATGTTTCATTGAAGTATTTTGTCTTCAAGGTGAAATTTTAAACTTTTTGGGTATATCGGTTATCGGCAGAAATACAAAGGGCCCTGTGTTGACCCCAATGTCAAAGAAACCCAGTGTTTTCAGTAATTTCGCTTTTAAGATGCAAAACAGGCTGTTTCGGAGAGCATCCCGGCCTCCCGATGCGAAAACCACATATCAGTTTGTCGTTGATAGTGCCGCTTAGTCAATATGCCTCTGTAATGCATATTTGATGTTCTCTGTCAAGGCGAGACAAGTGCCCCCTCCGTCAGCGCGCGATTAGGAAACTGTAAACATTTTGAAAAATCAACTCGATTGAGACTTCCAAAGCTATCGAGCCATTATTAGCCCAAAGAGATTTCGCAAATGAACATTGATTGCATTTAACGCACCCTTTCCATCATTTGATTTACTCCGGTTGACCTGTTGAATTTGGTTGAGGGAAACCGATGCATGCAGCAAAAGCAGACGTTTGGGGCCAGGTTTGCATTTTGGTCCCAGGTGTACACAGACATGGATCTTATTGCGGTGCAGAGCTGCAGGGAAAAGTCGGGGTCTGCGGTGGATTGCATCCCAGCTGGCAGGTGCAGCTCGTGGCTTATGATGACTCACTGCCTCCGCTGTGCTGCTGGGATGCTGCGCTACAGTGACAGCCACCACATACACGGCAGGAGGCATTCTCTGTTTTAATCACCCACGTACAATAAATCAATGTTTTCCATTTGTGTTATATGTTTATCCCACCTCAATCAGTGAAGCTCAAAACGCCCTTTTTTATTAAAAAGGAAACAAATCGATATCCAAGAACAAATAATGTATTTCAAGTCATAGATGAAGATAAAGCAATCTCTCCATTGATCTTTATTAAAACAATTTCCTTAATGCATTGTGTACAGTGAGAGTTCGAGAAATATTAACATGGTGCTGCTGTGATGCTTGTAATGAAGATGAGATGGGAGAGCTCTTAAAGGAACAGTTTTCCCAAAAATAAAACATTGTCACCATTTCCCCAATGTCATTCCAAACCTGAATGACTTTCTACTGTGGAACGCAAATTAAGATATTTTGAAGAACGTTGGTGACCTCTGACTTCGGTCAACCACGGAGACATTTTTCGAAATATCTTCTTTAGTGTTCTACCGAAGAATGAGTCATATAAGGTTTTGAACGACATATGGTTCAATAAAGGATGACAAGGCTTTTATTTCCTTGTAATCTATCTCTTTAAAAATGTGACATGGGTATATATTTTTTAGTGTCATTGCCTTTGACAGCACAACTACTATTGAGATGAATGGAAAAGCTATTGGATAGCTGTCTCCAGATATTACAGACCTATTGATGAGATCTATGTTGATTCTGAAAGAACAACTTGTAAGCTGTAGACCGAGAGAAAGAGCACTGTAATGCAGCAGTGACAATGCAATATATGGCCGTTTATATAGTGTGTCTGAGCACATGCCTCAAGCTAATACTGCATTGTCTCATCCTCTCACGGTTGGGTCAGTTATACGAGTTTTGTTGATGTCAGAGTGATTCTGTCTCTTAGTCTATTTAATCTGTAGAGTATGTTTGTTTACATTTACATTTGGGCATTTGGCAGACGCTTTTATACAAAGCGACTTACATTGCTTTATCCTATACATTTTACATAGGTATTTGCAATCCCCTGGGATCGAACCCACAACCTTGCGTTGTTAACGCAATGCTCTTACCAAAAACAAGGAAAACTGGTGCTGGCACAGACCAATACAAAATGTACTATTGTGTGCTATTTTGTGTCACCCACAAGTCATCAAGAATAGTAAACTATGACCCACTGTACTATAAAATGTATGAAACCTACTTTGATTTGCTGTGTTAGTAGCAATTGTTAATGTTTACATTTCAGCCCCTTTTCTCTATGAGAAGCTATTTTATTTGCAACCTTTGCCCCTCACAAAAAGGGTGTGATGTAAATTTTTAAAATGCTTCTTTAACTGGTACCCTCCTTTCAGAGCTTTGGCTCATTACTGTAATCCCCTGGACATCCCCTGATCTTTCCGTTCAACTTGAAGGTGCTGTATGTAATTTTACGGAGGACCTCTTGACAGAAATGCAATAAATTATAAAACGGTCAGTTCCGGTCCTTGATTCTGATTGGCTGAACCACTGAGCCGCTACAATATACCTGATTTGTAACTGCCGACCACATTACATTTACATCGGTTTACCAAATAATCATTGCAATACTCTTGCTGCGTAGAGCGAAATGATTTTCACATAATGTGAATTTTGATTTATTTGGTGGGCTAAGCATGGATGAGTGGTGGGAAGAGATGGACAGGACAGAGATTGAAGACCAACAATAAAAACGACACTCTGAAATGAATGAAAATAGATTGTTGTTTACAGTCCTGGCGTGCCGAAAAAGGTCTGGTCGCTGATTTCAAAAACTGACCTAAACCAAGCTCTCTGTCAGTTTTTTGCCACCGTGCTAAACGAAAATTACGAACTTTACAATTTTAGCAGCTAACGGCCTACATGCAGGGATTAACCGGCATATCAACGATCCACCGTTCAGCCCATCCTGGAGTCAGATAAAAGATCCTGAGTTTATAACAAGCAAAAATGTTTTTGTTGGGGCAGTGAAAAAACTTCCTAGAGAATTACGTGAAAAGTCATCCCACCATCCCGCGTTAACGGAGGCAGACTTTCAGAAAATCAAGCAGTCTCTGGCACTAAAGCCAAATACACCAGAGGGTCTCGTCAATAAAGTCTGGTCGGGCCTTTAAAAGTCGGGAAGCGGCGAACGAAAAACAACAAACTTTGAATAAAATAAAACAACAACAAAACAAATGTAAAATCCCTCGCGGTCGTCTGCCGACCACACAAACATAATAAAACATAAAATCAAGGCCTGGTCCTCTCTCGTCGTATACTCCTGTCGCTCGTCCTTTTATGTTTCCGATCTCCTCAATGAGAGATGCGAGACCGGTGCATCGCACAGCTGACAATCATTATCACTCGCGTCACCGGCCTCGCGTCGTTCCCTTGCGGCTCTCGTTCCACCTTGCTCGTTCCATCTGGTTTGACGTGCAGCTGCATATGGGAAGCAGATCTTAAGAGGGTAACACCAACTGAAGCCCAAATCATTTATCATCCGCCAAGACTAGCACGGCCAGAAGAATGCAACACTGTCTCTCAACAAATGCACAAAAAAACACAAAGATGTCGGCGAAAGAAACAAAGAAAGTTTACAGGGATTTGTTTGCACAGTCAGGGAATCCGCGTTGTCCTGTCGCTTCACTGGAAAAATACCTGTCCTAACTGCTTTCCAATCCACCGGCCTTTTATCTCCACCCAAAGTGGACAAACTACACAAAGGATGAATAGTAACTTCATTTAACTTTAGTTTTTTAGAAGCTTAGAGGCGAGAGAAATCATCTCAGTGATGTGAATCTTCCCTGGTATCTTATTGGCGACCAAACTACAATGAGCGAAGAGGCTGGAGCACTTTCCTTGCCTCTGGCACGGCGCAAGCGAAACACACATATACAGAACCGGAGACTCCTTCAACAGCAAAGAGGGCTGCAAATATGTTAGATCAATTTTTCAATTGTACAACTGCACAATAAATGACGATGTACAGATTCATGTTAATAAACACATTTAAGTAAGCCTGCAAACATATTGGATCCTCACTTCAACAGTTTTAGATGTTAACGTATACAAATAGATAAATGTTGATTTATGAAAATAAATACCAGTATTTAAACTTATTTATCATTGCGTCTTTGCTGTGTTGCTTGATAACTGTGCTGTTGCAGCGACAACCGTTTCTGAGGAACTTTGTTCGGCGGAAGAATAAGGGGTCATATGGCGTGAATACGAGTTTGTATTTGTCTTGATGTGTTACAAGTTGCCAATGCATGTAAGAAATTGCAAGTGTCTGAGCAAAAGATTAATTCCATCTAAAGCGAATGCTCACCCAGACCTGCCTGTTCCAAATATGACAAGAAGCGTTACATTTCTGTCACACGCTTTCAGTTTACGACCATTCGCTACGCACTGGTTAACAGGCCCATCATAGCACACCTCGCTTTTCAGAGCGATGAGCTTTATAAAACATCCGTACCTTTCAGAGAGGCGGAGCAAAGAGGAGATACAAACATGTAAGATATGTGTAGCGTTTTTTAAACTTAAATCGTGATACACATTGCATTGCATCTAAAACGAACGATAATATTCACTTAAGCTGTGTCATGACTCCTTTAAAGGCAATTAAATGATGACAGAATTTAAATTTTGGCTGAAGTATCACTTTAAGCTTTGCGTAATGAAAAAAATTGTAGAAGAGTTTTCGGCAGAAACGTTGAGGAACCTCAGCATCTCTAATGCTGCAGCAGTTGTATAATCTTTATATATAATATTGAATACATTACTACATCTTAGTAGGAGAATTGCAATAATCTCAGTTCCAGGCTGTTTCCTGCAGCACTCTGTTTTGACAGATCTAGTTCATTAATGTCTTGGCGAAGACGCAATGCACTTATATTCATCTCTTTCACTCGCTTCTCGAGACCCTTCTCATAAATTATTTATGATCATTCTTCAGCTTTTACGCATTACATGGAATTTCCTTTGACCCACTATTAACAGAACAGCATATTTGGTATTTTTCCTTGCCTTGGGATGGGCACCCCAGGGTCTGCAAGGTTCACAGCGTGATAAGAAGGTATAAATAGATAATTGGCATCACCCAGTCGGATCTTGGCTCCTCCCCTTCCCTTCCCTGGAGCGCCTGCATGTTTTCGCCAATATACTCATTGATTATGTAGTTCAGAAGAAAGGACGCTTAATGTTCATTTTCTTACAGGAGGAATCGCTTAACCATATCACTGGATAATGGAACATCCTAAACTTAGTTGAGCATTGCGTACATTTGAAGCATATGTATATGCTGCATTTTATATGTGCATAAACAAGAGTTATGCAAGGTTGTGTTTTCATGGGATCCTTGCATTTGCCACGAAAACAACGTCTGTCACACTGCTCCGTTTCATCCCTGTTGTGCAGTGCTTGGCACTCCGAAACACAGCTGTGCTTACAATATGCATTTACGTAAAATATGTTTTACATAAAACATATGATTTTGGTAATGCTTTTAATAATGTAAAATGCAGACATGGCAAAAGTTGCTACACCCTGAGATTTGGTTATGAAAAGATTTTAAACTTTCAAATTTAGATTTGTGCCTCAAAACAGTAATAAACTTAGACACTAAACACCGAAACAAAGCACTTTTGCGCTTAGGTTTCAAAAAGACTCAAAAAAACTCAATGCACATTCTCAAGTTCAAAAGACTTTAGCTCAGGTCACAACTGTGGCAGCCACTTTGGTCATAAAAAAAAGCAATTGAAGACGCATTCATTGTTGTCCCTGTTGAAATAGTACTGAGCCGTCACCCCCCAAAAATCAAGGTACGTACTGAACCGGGAATTTTGTGCACCAGTGGAGTTCTGCTGTTGACAGCCCATTCATCTTAGAGTTGAATGCTTTGCTTTTCTCATATTATCACATCTTGTTTTCCTTATCAAAAGCTAATTGCCTCAGATGTCTTTACAGTTTTCCAGGTGCTTAATCAAGCATTTCTTATTGTGCTTCGGTGAAGGCCGTCAAGTAAATTCAAACAGACACTTTCAGCATTAACATGGATATAAACTGGAACTCTCAAACTGGTTGATCAGACTGGTGGGAAAATCTAAAGATGTCTGTATCCCACTTAAAGTTTAAGCCTCTCTTTCTTTAGCAGAACACAAAATAGGATATTTTAAAGCCCCACTGCAATGCCTTGGAACGGCCAGCGTTATTTGATATCATGACATATCCTTAAGACCACCACTGGTTTGGCACCCCCTCATCTTCGTTCACTTATGCAGACTTATGTACCCGCCAGATCTTTTCGCTCCGCAAACGAACGACGTCTTGTTGTGCCATCCCAAAAAGGTAAAAAATCACTCTCACAAGCCTTCTCTGGATCGGTTCCACATTTGTGGAATGATCTCCCTGCTGCTGCAAGATCGGCAGATTCTGTGGCCATCTTTAAGAATCGGCTGAAAACACATCTCTTCCGATCATTCATGATTTCTATATCTTTTCTACAATATAAAAAAAAGGATGCTTATTTAAGCTTAGATAAACTAAACTTGGCTCTGTATACTGTAGTATGCTTTGCGAGACATGTTTTTATTTGCTCTTATGCCTTTGTTGTCCTAATGTTTGACCCTATTGCTACCATTGTTTACCCAACTTTTAAGTCGCTTTGGATAAAATGATCTGCTAAATGTAATATATTAAAACTTTAATGCTAACGTTTACACTGTGTGGATCATCCCATATCTCCCATCTAGTGTATTATGCGTCATTCACCATGTAGGGCATTATAAATGTGCGAACAAGTGGCTGATTTGAGGCGCCACTTCCGTAGCTCTCATTGTGAAGGGGGCGGGACTCTCCGGATTCTATAGCAGATTTGATTGGACGAGAACTTTGACGAGAGACTGAAGTGTCGCGTGAAATTTCTAGATTTAGAATTAATATTAAAGTTATATCTTCTAAATGGGAATTTTGTCAGTTTATTGACCTTGTCATGGCTAACCTATTTTTAATAAAAGGATTAATTTTGATTTCACCGAGGCTTTAATGTTGGTAACCAAACAGCCACAGCATTCATTCACTTGCATTGGTTTTGTGTCCATACTATAGAAGTGAATGGGTTCGGTTTCCAACTTTCTTAAAAATATTTGTTGTGTTATGCAGAAGAAAGAAAATTGTACAGCTTGCGAATGACAAGAGGGTGAGTAAATGATGCAAGAACTTTCTTTTTTTTGAAAACATCATAAAAGCAAACGCAATCCAGTGTTTAAAAATGTGAACTAAACGGACAGCCGTAAGTTGTTTTTGATCCAATTAAAATCTGCATCAGATCAGATTTTAAATATTTGGTAACATTTCAGTATAGGTGGGCAATTCTCACTATTAACTTATTGTTATTAGCATGCCAATTATTGGTATATTGGCTGTTTATTAGTACCTATAAAGCACATATTCTAAACCTTAATGAATAGTACTAACTACTAATAAACAACAACTTAAGAATTAATGGGGGGAAAACAGCGAGAATTTCCCCTTTATGCTGAATTGTGACCAAATATATATATATAAATTGCTTATAGATGCATGTAAAAATACATAAAGATTTCATCACTTGTCACACCGTCAGTCCTAACAATCTGAAAACCAAATTGGATTCAGTGTGAATCAAACCGTAGTGGTCCAGCAAGTGTAAGGTCGGGTAAGCTAAACCTTTTGGGAAAAATATGCAAGTAATTGTCTAATCGGATGCAGCAGCTTATCAAAACAGATTAAGAAGAGGACCGAGTACTCTGGATGTGCAGATAGCAGTTTAAAGCATGTTTAAATGAGGCTGTTTCCGCTGCAGGGCTTTGCGTCTCAGACACAGTTTTGTTTCAATTAACCGCTAGCCTGCTTGGATGCTCAGTGGATCCTCAAAATATATATTTTTCTCATAGTTAGTATTGCAGATGTATTAAGATTGTCACATGGTCAGTGTCTTGGAAAAGACTGTAGACATTGAATCGATGAACGCCCTTTTTGAGCTAAAGAGGCAGACGAAAATGAAAATTGCATCCATCCCCCTCTATAACACACAGGAACCAATAAGACGTTTGTGCCTTAACTAGACAAGCAGCCAGCTTCTCCAAATGATAAATGACAAAACAGGGGACTGATATTGTCATATGGAAGCGAATTACAAAATAGTTTTTTTTTGCTGTGATGGAAAGCTTTGAGCAGAGAGACTGGGAATGCCTAGCGGTGTCATGTCTTTTTCTCAGCTGAGAAAGAATCCGTGGCTAATTTAAACATGCAGATGTGCATGCAGCTGTTTTGTTTCACATCACGTCTCAATAAAGCTGTTCAGAATATGAAAAGAGTACAGAATGTACAGTTTTTTTATTCCAGCGCGGTTAATTAGACAAACATTTCATTTCATGTCAGGCTTTGTTGATTTATTTATAGGCCTTTATTTATTTACTAGCATTATGTATTCATGCATTATGTTGGTAAAGTTTTCCATTGGATTGTGTAAGTAAGGCAAGCTATGGGAGATCACGGGCATGCCCTAAAAGAGATCAAAGGCTTTGAAGCGCACATATTGGATTAAGCCAAGGCCTGTTAATACAATAAGCTTAAACTGATGGCTATTAATGCGCTACCTTTCATGCGCTCATGTATACACAGGTGAGATGAATAGAAGGTCTCAATGCAGCCTGTTGGCTAATGTAACGTTCATGCCAACTGGACCTACTCCAGATTTCGTTTCAAAAAGTTTGAGGCTCCGAGAATATGATGATGAGTCTCGTTGGCATCAGTCCCTTGGCGGAAGTACCTTAAAGATATTATTTTTTATACACCGGTCCATATGTGCCGAAGAATGATTCATGGTTTTTAAATCCGAGGAATTGCTGGATGTGGCTCATGTCGCTAGCCATTTTCAATGTTGTGAAACACGGGCAAAGAGAAAGTGTGAGTGTCTCTGATGAGTCACATCCCCCACAGTGACATTAAGCTGGTCGCACTGAATGTAGTGTTGAGGGCCCTAGTGGTGAGAACTGGACCGCCGTCGAAGAGAATAACCTTTCATGTCATCACATGGAGATTTTTGTGGGTGATTTACTAACAATGCGCACATTCAAAAAGGGGTGCGATATCTTACTCCCATTATGACCAATGCAATCTACTAGCAGCAGCCAAAATTAGCGGAGGGTTTAGTACATCCTTTTTTTGATTGTTAAAAGAGCAATGTGGAGATTTTAGCGGCATCTAGCAGTGAGGTTGCAAATTGCAACCAATGGCTCACTCTACCCATCCATTTCCAAGCACTACAGTGGCTAACACAGAACTAAGATGTTTTTATGTTTTCGTTTCTTTGCTGAAGGAGATAAAGTATTTACGAAGCGAGACCTGTATGTTGATAGAAGGAGCTTATTTTAAGATAACAAAAACGCTTTATTCTGTAAGGTCTTTATACAGCTTTGTCCACGCATTGACGAGTGTCATTAGTAAATACAGACAGTTTTTCTTTACGCCAAAAAGCTGTTAGTTAATCTAGCCCATAGCTTTCTTAGTATTTCTTAAACAACTTTTGTTGTGACGTATTTGGCAACATGTAAGAATGACGTTCTAAACCTCCAACACTGTGTGATCAGTATATTTGAAAGTGCCAGTAGCATTACTTGAAATAAAACACATTTGCCTTCATCCAATATTACTGTAATGAAATCTGGAAAATGTATTATTTGCTATTTCATTTCCCTATGACAGTTTTGCATTTCTGAATGACAGTTTTACGTTTGGACCAAGATACATCACATTGAACATTATTGTTCTATAAAAAATGTTTGAAGCTGTGCATTGTGAAGTTTTCAGCGCTGAAGAGGATAATGAGGACTTATGGAAAGAGTCGTGATCACAAGGTTGCACAGTTACTGCTACATTATAGTGTTTCCATTCCACCTTTCAAGAATGAAGGACGATGTAATGAGCATGAGAGAGTTTCACAGGAGAACAACTGCATTCCACAGTAATTGATTTGTAAAAAGAGGAATGTAATCGCTAAGCTCTGGCAAATCCCTCTCTGGCAGAAGGTCTTTTCAAGTTTTCCGCTCTACATTCAGACTGTTTTAGGGAACACAGAAAAAAAAGAGCGAGAGAGAGCCGGGTGCTTGGTAAATTCAGCTTGTTGAAGTGGATGGTTTCTACTGTGTTTTTTATGGTGTTGTTGTTGTACCAGTGTGAGTTTATGTGTGTATTTATGGTGGAAGCAAATTGGTATTGATCTGAATAAATTGTAATTGTAGATGTTAACGGTACAGTTTACTTTGTATGCATTTTGTGTACTGGTGATTGAGAGGGGTGATAAACTTCTTGACACACAACACTGATCATAGACTTCATTTCCCATCATTCTCTGACACTAGGAGGATTAAAGTATATAGATAAAGCGTCATTACACACCATTCTAAGCATTCTTGGCTCTTTAATCAGTCAGAATTGTGATAAACTGCTTCCTGTCTTTGTTTAAAGTTAGAAAAGCAATATGAAATGTAATTCAATCATTTGATTGTGTAACGATTAAAACATTTTAACCTTCTTTCGCAAAAATGCCATAGTTATTATTATGTTTTTCACACTGCAAAAAATGACTTTCTTGCTTAGACTTTTTTTCTTGTTTTCAAGTAAAAATGTCTAAACATTCTTGAATCAAGATTCATTTTCTTGATGAGCATACTGACCTAAGAAAATAAGTCTTCTTTTTAGTAAAAATATATGAAGTTTCAGTGAATTTGTGCTTAAAACAATCTGCCAATGGGGTAAGAAAAACAATCTTGAATTGTGTGACTAAGAAAAAGGTCAACCTCAATTCAAGATTATTTTTCTTAGCCCATTGGCAGATTATTTGCTTGTTTTAGCACTAATTCACTGAAATTTCAAAATGCATCTTGATTCAAGAATTTGTAGACATTTTTACTGGAATACAAGAAAAAAAGACTTAGTAAGAAAGTCATTTTTTGCAGTGCATATTTCCCAGCAGGATTTGAAGACGGCATATATTCTCGGTGAACTTGAAAGCATTGCTTATCCGGTGAAAAGGTGATGGTGCTCTAAAAATAAATCTACTGAAGGTTTAACAGTTGTTTATCACATAAGCAAAATACAGTAGTTGCTTGAATAGCAGCGCTTTCATAAATGTTTTATAAATCCCATATTGGTATGTGGCCAATTCCAGCGTTATGGACGTATTTCACTTTCAGTCAAATCTTTAAATATTAATTTTCAGAGAAATTGTTTATTTTCACTATATTAAACCATCTATTTATATTTTTACTAAACCCCCAATGATAGAGTCCAGACATCAGAGGAATATCAGTCTATGCTTGCGTTTTCTATTTTAAAGTTGAGAAACATTTATATGTTATGGATTTGACCAAAAAGGAATCATGTTTTTGAGAGACATACTTTGTAGGATTTAAGTCTGCAAACCAGAAGCAATACTAAACAACAAATGGAGCAGCGATGGCTCTTTATAGAACATAAAATATGGTCACACTTTATTTTAAGGTCCAATTTTCGGTATTAAATGACTTTTTCAGTAAGATACTAATTTGTTGCGTTTTAATAGTTAATTAAAACGCAACAAATGTTGTTATGTTTAAGGCAGGTAGGATTAGGGAAGTAGAATATGGTAATGTTGAATATGTACTTTATAAGTACAAATAAACAGCCAATATGCTAAAAATAAGCAACTAGTTAATAGTAAGAATTTGTCCCTATACTTAAGTGTTAACTAAAATATTGACGCTTACAATATTCTATGGATGTGACAATTCACTTACCCGCCTATAGAAAACTTAAAAATACATAAAAAGCTTTAAAAGAGACTTCACATGGGTTTTTAAACCAAACATTGACATCTTTTTTTTCACCTTAACCTTTGCAGAAAATGTCCCATGTTTATTAAAAAGGAAACGTGTCAAAGATGTCAAAATTCAGAAATTGCTTTGACAGGTTTTTGCAACTTTTTGAAATTAATGTGAGTTTCGTAGCACTTGGTTTGGTTTTTCAATACGCATCGATTGTTGCAGTCCAACAGAGGGAAGAAAAGAAACAAAAGGGAAAATAATTGTGAAACTGAATTGACGTTGGCTTCCGTTTAAACCATTTACCTTGGAGAACGATTTGTCCTTGTTTGCGGTCCATGTTTACTCCTGGTAGGTTCTGCGTCACTGCTATTGTCCTATTCCATCAGCCAAAAATCCCTTGCCGAGTGAAAATCTAAAGTTCTCTGCAGCAGTGGTTAGTAGTATTGCTCTGCATTTCCTGTCAGGGGTCATTAATGTCAGGCACAGACGAACGACTTCTATTAATTAGATTTAAACACAATACGCAACCAAGACCAGTAGTAAGTGATCTGCTCATAAATCACGAAGACTTTAGCTGCAGTTTAATGAAACTGATAAGAACTTTGGCTCTAGAATAGTTTTAATGGCTCAGCATCTTAACAAAGGCAGCTCAAAGATATGAGCTCCAGATATTGAAGCTTTTTATTGCCGTCTGCGTTGTTTCACAGAAACCGTCATGTTGAGCTTGACTAGTAAATCAAACATCGGCATGACACCAGTTTTATTCCTACAATCTTTTATATTTTTACCGTATTATTGATACGCCTTGATAACTCTTTATAACTGAGGCCACATAAACCCCAGTACTCAGTACATCAGCCTTTGATTTTACCACACATTCACTTGAAGGTGTTTTGGTCCACTTGCGTGCTGAGATGGCAGAGGCATATATCCAGCAAATCGCTTGTATCTTGAGGAAGTAGGTCACCACTGTAAATATCCCAGCAGTAATGGCTCCAGCAGTTGGAGCGGCATTGATCATGCAGCCGTGGCCTCTGGAGATCAGGCTTAAAGGTTTTGTTTTCCCACACTTAATAAGAGGCTTGAATCTTGCGCTAGTTGCACTTTCTTTAAGGTCTTGTTTTAGAAAAGTCTGAGGACAGTAAGAGTCCGTCTATTGGCAAGAGTTTTCGTCAGACTTTTTGTTAGACTCGGTAGAGAGAGACCTGTTTAAAAATTCATTCATTTTGCAAATGCATTTGGTGATGCTAATGGCACGGAAATGTTACACATCCACTTTAAAAGATTTTTGTCTGTCAGTATAATGCACTTTCTGAATTATTATTAATATATTTACCTGTTGCTTGATAAATAAGTTATATGTTATGAAGTGTTTTTTCTTTTTTTCACATTTGCCTCGATCAGTTTGGGCTTTCGAGCCTGATATTCTGTAAAGCTGCTATGCAACGATATGAATTGTCCAATGAGCTACTCAAATAAAAATGACTTGACATGACTACACTGCAAAAAATGACATTCTTAGTTTCTTACTAGGTGTTTTGTAGTACACATTTAATCAAGATACATTTTCTTGACAAGAAAAGTGACCCATGATATTAAGTCTCTTTTTGGAGAAAAATACAAGAATTATAGAAGTTTATGGTAAAAACAAGCAAAAACATTTTGCTAATGGGGTGAGAAAAATAAACTTGACTTAAGTACTTGAGAAAAAGGTCAATCTAAATTCAAGTTTATTTTCCTCACCCAATTGGCAGATTGTTTTGCTTACTTATACCATAAGCTTACTAAATTCTTAGATAAATGGTCTTATTTTATGAAAAATAATATAAGATCTCTTTTCTTGTCAAGTAATTGCATGTTGATTTAAGAAATATTTTATATTTTTACTAAAAACAATACAAAAATGCCTAGTAAGAATGTCATTTTTTACAGTATAGGTTACTCTACCCTGAAAAGTATAATTCAATATATTGCAATATGTATCGTATAGCAATTCATCGTAACACACTATACCGTGACCCACGAATCATACCGTGAGGCTCTTGTAAATATACAGCCCTAATTAAAAGTACACATTTTATTACAATTACAATACTTTGTATGGGTCAAAATAATCGGTTTTTATTTTATGCCAAAAATCATTAGGAAATTAAGTTCGATGAAGATATTTTGTAAATTTCCCACCGTAAAAATATCAAAACATATTTTTTGTCAATATATCAAACTACACTAAACTGTCCTTTTCTATAAATATATCCAAACATCCTTGTTGTGTGTTGGCACTCTTGCCATATTAAGTTACCTGTAACCAGTAACCAAGTTTGATTTAGGCTTTGTTGTATTCACACGTTGGGATGATTCACAGTTTAACATAATTCAATGCAAAGCATGTTTCAATAGCAAACCTTTGAGTTTGGGCCTCTGTGCACGCATTAATGATGATTATTAACATATTTTCCTTTGAGCTAAACTAATTCCCTGACTGAAATTGATGTTTTAAACAACTAAGTTCATGGATGTGATCTTAATAGATCTGGTGGAGATTCATATTTGGTGAGCTAAATTCATCACTATTTTCAAAACCGATGAAACCGCTACGTGATTTTCTCAATATTTAGATTTTTTGCACCCTCAGATTCCAGATTTTCAGATTTTTCTAAATCTCAATTTAAAACTGTTTTCCATATTGACTGGTTTTGTGGTCCAAGGTCACATTTGGGTTCCCTGGGAATGCAGTAGTCTTCCATATCCGCTAAGGGAACACTACTGCCAATGTTATTTTGATAGATTTTTGAATCAGCTAAAACTAGCTTTAATGATTTTTTTCTCTTGCATCTCTCAGCTCTTTGTAAAATATGTTTCTGGACTTAATTTAGATCTACTGGTCAGTTACAAAAGTGTGGTTTGGAGCTTTCAATCAGAATCATTTTCTGGTAGGCCTTCTGCTCAGATATCCCTCCAGCTGGCAATGGAGATTGATGTGAGGCCCATTTAAACCCCAGGCTTTGGTGCGGTTGCAGAACGATAAAGCAGAGCCAGTAGCAAACCCTCAAACTGATTGGCCCAATTACACAGGAACCCTGCTCTGAATTCTCAGCAAAGCCATTTTACTGGGGTATAATTTCACTTAGGCTATCACGACTGCCTTGGGATTCTGTTCGGTCATATTTCTTACTTGTTCAAGGCAAGGAGACCAACAAAATACATAATAGCTTCTTTCATTCTCGCTTTGAATACTGACACATTGATGTAGATTGATAGATTGATACGATTTTCAGGTAATTCTCAATGATGAAACTGTCTGTGAAATTCGAGTCTTGCTAAAGATTCCAAACGAAGAAACGGTTTCTATGGAAAGGACATGCAATGCAATGTTCGGTGACAAAGCTTGAAGAAGCGATCATAGCATCTACTGAGACGTGAGATTATAGCTGTTCAGAAAGGGCTTGCCAAGCTGAAATCTCACTAATTATTAATTACATACCCAAGCGCTTGGCTCAGGGGCATGGCATGGTCTCCAAAAATATGTTGTTCTCGGACGGCGAAATACATTTACCGTACCGAGTGACTGAGTAAAGAAGGCCTCTTGCCATTTTATGTTTAGTAACCAGCCTGATAAGGGTTTCAATGGAAAAGACTGTGAAGCAGATACAAATTAAAATACACAACACAATGTGCTTTCAAGTATAATTGCTGTTTCATAGTCCCAGTCTCTGTTAGAAGGTTGTTAACCCGAAATAATCAACTGAAGCCAATGACCTCATACAATAGCACTTTAGAGCGATTAGCACACTTAATAGCTCATGTACAACCTTTCAGAATCCGAATCATTTGTTGAACCAGTTTGTTTTGAGGGCTTAAAAATATGTTTCGTGTTTTCGAAACAGTAAATAATTATCTCTTTGTCCAAGAGTTACTTGTTTGTTAAAGGGCCGCGATCCCAGAAAATGCACTGTTAAATGTTTATCTAACAGAAATTGAGTTGCCAGCGTGTGTGCAAAAACACCCTGTTATTATACAAATCCATCTATTCTTCTTTTTGTAATCTCCTTTAAACCACAACATTGGCACAAAACAGGCCGTTGGGGATCCCCTAACAATCTTATGTCACATTGATTTACTCCTGCCGTGACCGCTCACAGACTCCGCCTTACATTTACATTTTCATTTTCATTTAGGCATTTGGCAGACTCTTTTATCCAAAGTGACTTACATTGCTTCATCCTATACATTTTACATAGGTATTTGCAATCCCCTGGGATCGAACCCACAACCTTGCGTTGTTAACGCAATGCTCTCACCACTGAGCTACAGGAAAGCGTTATATGCGGCTAGTTCCGCAATCTGCCAGAAACATGCAACGACGCGTAATAGTTGCTATGAACATTTCTTAAAAGTGTAGAACTGTAGGCAACAACATAAACAAACGTTATGTGAGCCAAACATAACTACCACAAAGAATCAAACGCTGTTGAGTAGGTTTTAATTTTATTTAAAATAATTATTATCCAATAAAATATTCCTATAAATGTCTATAAATTAAATATAAAATAGACTGAAAGTTAACTTCAGGTCAGTGTGTGCATCCGATGGGACCACCTAAAGTGCTGCTTTAATGTCAATAAAATGAAAACCACAATGATTGTCAAAAAGTCATATCAAGCAGAAAATCTCTTTATTTTGTGATATCAGTATCAAACAGATTGAAGTGGGTGGTTTAGTTCTTTTAAGGTTCACTGAATGTTTTAATCAATTATTGAGTCCTGTGTTTTTATGACCCTTGTGTTTAGATAATGCAGTCAAGAATCTGGTGAGGGTATTTCAGGGCCAGAGGAAAACGTATTACTAGGTTCTAGCATCATTTACTAAATTGCCAGTTTTCCCATGCACTAGTTAATTCTGCACATTCAAGAAAAAAAATACATTGTGAATATGATTAATTCAGTATTTTTATTATTAAAGGGGCGTGTAAAATGCTATTTCATGCATTCTGACTTCTTACACTGTATACCGTGCTGGCTTCTCATGCTTAACCTCTCAAAAAATGAATTGGGCGTGTTACACTCTACCAGGATTCGTATAGGTGTCGGAAAGTTTTTTGTAGAACATGAATTTCCGTTACGTAACAAGTTTTCTTAGGCCACATCCTCACAAACCCAGAGTTTTCCCAATCCATTTTATTTTGTTTTCACAGCGTCATCTCAAGGAATAGCTGCGCACACACGAAACCGCTAAACTGACTAAAAACGATGAAGTATACACGCCAATCATTATGCGGCGCTGTAATTCTGCCACAGAGATACACTGAAACTGGACAAGACTTGGGGCACGCTGGAGTGATTACATCACTGTTTCAAAAAATATACGTATCGGCTGTACACACGAAGAGGCAACAGTGGCTCTTTCTAGTCTATCCACTATGCAACCTAGTGGATAAAAAAAATACCGGTTTCAGGCACCCGAAAATGCCGGATCTGTATGGTCGAAACACCGAAACGATAAAAAATCTTTACTTATACAGCTAAATGTGTCTCCATGTAAATGGGCTCATAGTCCCTAATTGGAAAATTCTCCCAGAAAAGCACACCCAGACGTCAACCAGCGAGAGAAAGAGCACGGCCATCAATTTTCTCCGTTCAGGTTACAGAAGTGAGATTGTTTGTTTTTTCACTGCATTTCGGTGATGAAAATTTTATAAGCGGTGGATATAAGGCTGGATTTGCAAATTGTTTGAAACTGGCACTTAAAGATGCTGGACATCATCCACACGCATTAACTGAAAGTGTCTGTGTTTTGTAAGCAATCTGTGCATACGTGCATTATGTTAACAACACAAAATTATACTGAATCAACACTTATTCAGGGATGATGCGATGTTGTAATGTGTGCTCGTGCTTTAGTCCCGCTGGCGCATCTCCGCTAGTGTTCAGGAGCTCGACAGTTTTCGCAGATAATGGTAGCTTAATCAGTCTTTTATAAATGTGATCAAACTAAATACTCTTCAAAGATATGAAGTATGTAATACTACTCTATAGGTACTCAAGATTAATATGAGATTGGCAGAAACTGCGTGTGTCACCTCCATTTTAGAGAGGCGTTTTGAACACATGCATATCCCTTTAAAAGCGGATAACTTGTTGATATGGATGTCTTTCTGTTGAACAATTGCTTTCTTGCTAACTTTGTATTTCGCTGGCTTTGTCCTTGAAAAATAAAATAAAAGGGATTTCAGCATCCAGAGATATTTCAAACACAGCGCAAAAAAACTTTTGCACAATTTCACAGCAGTCTGCTTCTGGTCTAAAGCTGAAAGTAAAAAAAAAGAGATCGCAGGGCTAAGGAGAAATTGTTTCATGGTCTTAAACTATCCCAACCAAAATCCTATAAAAGTCTTTTAAGATGGTAGTTGATCTTTTCCATTTCCAGACATTGTTTTTCTGTTACTAAACCTGGGTCCATGCCACCTAGGCAGAAACTTGTGTGCCCGGGCTGGAGGGCTCGATGCTTCCGGCTTTTACTCATTACCTATGGAGGTAGTGGTGTGAGATGGCCTTCCCCTCTGGTTGGCCAGGCTTCTGTGGTTTCACATGAAAGAGCGGGTTTGACTCCGGGCAATGGCAGCTGGGAACCCTAAACAAAAGAACCCTTTCTGTGTTCACTCACTGTCGCTCTCAGCTGGCCCTTTTCTTTCCAGGGCTCTAGTCCGTTTGAAAGTCAAATCTGTAACGCGGGCAATGAGGAACGTGGAATCTGGTTGCCTGGGTTAAGAAGGACGGGAATGGGAACATTCCCATGATCGTACTGGTGAGGGAGAGCGCTGAATGGAGCTGTCCAGAATGCACCTGACAGCCAGCATTGGCTTAGACTTTTGTTCACAGCTAGTTAATCCTTCCTTACATTTCACAACATCACTGGAATCTTCAATGGGTAGACCAGATTTAGCTATTTGTTGTTTGTGTTGTGTAACAGATTTGGATTCGATTGACTGTTCACCATGTTTATGACTTTGAGAATGGATGTTGCATCCCAAATCACACTATCTATCGAAAATAATGTGCAAGATGAGAATTGATTTAGAGTTTTTCTAATGATAAACAGATCGAAATGATAAATGACTTCTCAGTTAGGTTTGATCTCAATTTCTCGCACAATCGGTTGAGCATAAAAATCTGTTTGTGAAAGTTACCTCTCTTTTTTAATAAGAGCAAAAGCACAAAGCTGCCAAGAGCTTGTTTTAAAAATATCTCTGTTTTCTTTTATGTGTTGTACTATATATTGAAGTCACTGAACCCAAGTAAACGCCATCTGTTTTTAAGAAATTACTGCTTAAAACTCATCCACATTTTTACTGCACATCTCATCGAGCATGTTATTCATAGATCTCTCGTGGTGGGATTGGATTCGTCAATCTGTGGTCTTTGTGCAGATGGCTCATGCTACGAGAGCCTCTCATCTTCTAATTTTCATTACGGGAAGCCGTCTCTCTTTCTCATGATCATTAGCCAGGCCAACAGGATATGAGTCATCATCACAGCCTCCGCCATCTTTCCATTATTCCAGATGCCAGCGAGACACTCGTGCTCGATGATTGCCATTTATTGATCTCTAGTTCCAGTGTGGCTAAGAGGACCTGTGAGAGGACACTCAACAGGGCCGGAAAAACCTGTTTTTTGTGTACGCTGTACAAAAGATGGGGTTTGATTAGAGTTATGATTCCATTAGTAAATGTAACATCTTTTTGTTACAAATATAGAACTGTTGGTAAGTGAGATGTGCTGAAATGATTGACAGCGGTACACTGAGGCTTTGCGGTGGCTTTGGTGAGGCTGAATAGGTAAAGGAAATATTAAAGACGGCTTTAAAGCACACCGAAGGGGGTGATCGGAAATGATAGAGGAACCAAATTACGCTCTCTAGGAGAGATTTGGAAAGCAGGTCAATATGGCCCTATATCAGACGTTATCCTATGCTCGGTTTCAAAACCGTGTGGGCTGCCTCGCTCACTGCCTGCCTCTTTTATAGTCATACAGATGCTTTATATGGTACAATGCACAAAGCACTAAAATACACAGAAACTGGCTAAAACGTTTATTAAGGATTCAATGACATTACAATATTATTAATACTTTTTTAATATAAATATAGACTACCGACCTTAGCTTCATGGTCACTTACTGTACTTGTAAGCATAAATTAGGTACAAGAGGCTGTACTTTATCCTAAATAAGCCACGGCAACACCCTTCATTTATGATTTATTCAAGAAAAAACACTAGCCGGGAGTACTTTATTTCTTTTATAAAACAGTTACCACAGCATACAAATTTTAAATGAAAAAAAAATATGTATCAATGCATGAAGTAAAGTCACTTGAAGCCTTCATTCTTCTTGAAAAAATAGTCTCCGATCGTCTGTGAACAGCAACAAAATGTTTTAGTTTACGTTTCTTAGGGTAGTTAGTAAAGGGCTGTTCACAGTATAATGATAATTATAAAAAATAGTGTTTTAAAAATCATTACTAGTTCAGGAGAATAGTGGAGTTCACACCATAACTATAACGATAAAGATACAGAGAACGATATCGCTGGGATCACTTTCAGAACTATTTTTCTCCAGCTGATGGATGATAAATCATACTGTCAGACAGTTTTTGGCAGATAACTTCTGACTATTGGTGATTGATTCGCAACGCAGGTTTTATGTCTGAATTAAAGCCTGTAGTTGTCGGAAAGCAGTGTGTTTATGGCAGGATATTATACAGTATGTAACACTTAGTCTAAGCAGCTGGCAAAAAACATGCTTTAACGTTACATCCCAGACACGAGCACACTTTCAGCCTTCACAAAGAGCTTCCAGCCTTTGCTGTCGTATTTTGGAGGAAAGACATTCGGGGATGAAAACGAAAGCATCAGCAGCAAGTCATCTAGATTCGTTTCAGTGACAGGGAACACTGCAGCGAGCAGGGTTCAAATACACATAACCTTATCATTATCGTCCGCTGGGGTGGACGTAAATATAGTTAAAGTTATCATTATTGTTATACATATCGTTATAATGTGAAACATTGTGATACAGAATCATTAGTTGAAGCAATCATAGCTGTTTGACCAATCAGAATCCCGGACGGGAACCAACAGTTTTATAATAGCATTTTCACTTCAAATTTAAAAATTGATTTTCACTGACTCGCATTGTGTTATGCATTTGATGTCATTTGCATTTGCATGTTAGTATGAAGCAATTAGGTGTTCCACTTGAGACAATACTACCACGCTTGATGGTAGAGTACATAGTGCGTAGTATAAGTTCACAGTGTATAGTATGTTGTGGTGAGGAAGGCGGGACGGGAGCCGGGAGGCGGGGCTGGTGGCGTGAGTGAAAATACCAAAAAGACAAAAACATACATATATGTCCGGGTCCGGTCCTCTCTCGTCAGCAGTCCCGTCGCTCGTCCTCTTATACTCCCGATTTCCTCCATGAGATATGCAGAACTGGTGTGTGCACAGCTGATTCCGACTATCACTCACGCCACCGGCCCCTTCTCACGGCTTCCGTCCCACCTTCCTCACCACATATGTCATTTGAGACTCGACAGCGTAGATGCTGTTTTAAAACTTGTCCAAGACAAAGTATCACAAAAGGCAGCAAAACCTGCATCATAATCTTTCTTTTTAAAAGCCTGCCTATGTAAGCAGCTCATTATGTCCAGACATTCCAACGTGTCAAATGATCCACCACGCCATTAGTCTTGGTTAGATCAGCTTCTTTCTCTGTTCTCATAGGGATAACCTCCTTTTTTCAGCTTGTCATATTGCCCCTAACTGGTTATTTAACCTGAAGATTAGCATACCCATATTTAAATGCTGCCATTTATAAGCACCTGGTCTTGTCACTGTGTCCCTGTCCCTGCATAGCAAGCATTCATCACTCTCAATGTTCCCTTGCGTCTGCTTTACTTCTGGCTGACTGACATCATTGCTGATAAGGTTGATCTATCAAAGGGCTCTAGTATCTGTCATTGAATTACCAAAATGCTTTGTGAAAGCCAATCGGGTAGAAGAGAGTGTCCACGGATCAACCCATTCAGCTCTGCCCAATGCCAACGGCAGGCCGAAGGATGAAATCGTACCCTTTGTGAAAGGCTATCTGCTCACCTCTGTCCTCACCTTTGAAGTTGTGCTGCGCTAAACAACGTGCTATTGAGCAGAATGTAACACTAGCCGGTACTGGACTGTGTCGATGTGCCACTGGCGACAGAGCCCATGAATTATTGAGTCCAAGGATGACTAAGAAGAACGTTTGGTGCCCTTTTGAATCCTTATTGAATCTTGAGACTCTCACACGTACAATGTTTTAAAAGACTGAGTTGATTTTCTTCACTGTTTTGGTAAAGAAGACATCGACAGTGATGGCAGACGTTTTATAGAGGCTTGCAATAGCAAGTAAGCAATAAAGGGAAAAAGGTCCCGCCCTCCCATCAGAGCTCCTTTTACAGCAACGCCTCCTCATGGCAATTACCTAATGTGTCATTTACAGGTGAGAGAACATTAGCACATAAAATGATAAAAATAGTGAATATACAGAAAAAAATATTATTAGAACTGAGTAAAACAAATTAGAGATGTACCGATACAAAATGTATCCACCGATACCGATGGCCGATTATTCAGAGTGATATCTACAGATACATATTTTGAAGATTAAAATACTATTTCTTCACTTTCTGAATGTTATTTATTCATATCATAACTATTAATATTAAATGTCTATATACAGAGCACACATTCGTTGCATTTTACCATCCTCTTTTGATTGACATGATATATCGGCCCTGATCCGTTGGCTGTTTTTAAACTATCGACCGATGAAAATCGCTTTTATCGACTGATACAGATTATTGGCCAATATATCGATGCATCTCTAGTTTTAATGAAACTATAATGGTGTCTACCTGTATGCGATGGATTTTATTGCTGGAGTCTCATCTGACACATTAATTCTATTGGAATAATGCAAAAGGTGTAGGTTCGTAATGGTATTTAAATGGAAACCATAAGAATTTCTGTAATTGTTTCTAATGGGTTTTTGTTGTTTTCTTTCAGCAGGGCAGAAATTAACCTTTTTTATCCTCCTAAATTCTACCACAGAAGATATATGCAGACCATTTTCCATAAACTAGGATGTGGGGAGACTTCAAGCTGTATATTATGAAAAACATGGCCTACCATAGCTTTAAACATGTCTTACTGGACAATAAATTGTAATTCTCATTTATAATATGCAACTGTATTTAAACCACAAAAAAAACACTAAAGTCAATTTCTACTTGATTTTCGCCCAGTTTGAGTGCTACGTCTTGCAGGACTCATAAGTGCACAAGTATGCCTTGTAGCAACTCTGCTTCATATCCTTGTATGTATGTAAGGGCACACATGAGCTGAGGCACCACCTGCTCAGGTTTAATTAAACATCTGATATATACAGAACAGAATGTGTCTGTGAGCGCTGCCCTGCCCAGTGGCAGTTGTTTTCTGCATGGATGAAGTACGGGAAACAGCTGGTATGCTACAGGTATACTTGTGTTTGCTTTCTAGTGGCTGGTGGGCACATGCAGTGGTCCGCAAATAACAGGTTGAACCTACCTTAAGAGGTCTTGCCACATTTCATTACCAACCTGTATATGACTTTCTTTTGCAGAACACAAAAAAATATTTTGAAGAATTATTCTAACCAACGACACTGACACCCATTGACTTCCATTGAATAAACACTGATACATTTCTCATAATATCTTCTTTTGTGTTCCATAGAAGAAAGGGTCATATATATATTTACAGTCATATTTTGAACCACATGAGGGGGACTACAAAAATATAATTTTTTATAAAAAAAATTCTCATGTATGATACAGTCTTCGTCGCCTATTCCCTTAATCCGCTTCTCTTAATGTCTCCATTTCGTCTCTTTTGTCAACTATTCGGTTTCAGTTCTGTTTTCCCACTCTCTCTCCCCATTGTCACTCCTCTTCCGCTTCAGCTCTGTGGCTCTCAGTGTGCAGTGTGATGTTCAGATACTCCTCCATCTGTTTATCACTCTCTCTTCAGCTTCAGTGCTCGCTCAAAGCCACGTGGCTCTACTGTGTAGTTCACTGTATGGCCAACACTCCATCACCACGGCTAGTGACATTCCAATACAATGACCCACAGTGTCCTTAAAACATTTTGCTGTGACTAATCACATGTTCGCTTCCTCTTGAGTAAATGGCACTTAAAAGAAAGCACTCTTGCGGCACTGATAGTGTCAAATGGAAATAGCATGAGATGTTTTTGATATGAAGTCTGAATGGCGACCGTGTCCATACACTATGTTATTTGAAATTCTGCTTTGTTTACAAGAATTTTCACGGGAATTTAAGGAGGTGGAATGACATTTTATAACATTGAATATAATTATTCATATGTTAAGTCTAAAGTTGTACGCACAATAATCATACAAAACATTTGAATTATGAACACATACATAGAAACATTAGATTGTTAAATCATATCAATATTCATTCATATTGTAAATGACAACAACTGAAGTTTGTATTAAATATGACATTCAAGAGTGTATTAAATCTGAGTAAAACAAAAAATATAAAAATTAAATAAATGTGCAACTGCCGTTACAATGAATGGTGAGTAATGAAACGTTCAATATGTCCGCTCTAGCGCAGGAAGTCCCGTCTTCCAGCAAAACGAGCCAATAAGACTGACAATTCTCAGTTCTCAATTCATGTATGCGTTTGCAAACATGTTAGCAGAGTTGTACAACTTCCGTGAATGGTCTTTGGTAAAACGCTCTCGCTGCAGAATCCTCTCAGTCTCCGATCACAGTCGAGTATCCGGCTAAAAGCCCCGCACTAAAGGTCAGATTCGGGTGGAGGCTTTTCTCACTGTCTGGATTTAAGCATCACAGCAGGTGTCAAGGTAAAGAGAAATAACTGGATGGAGCTTGTGTCTCAGTTTAAGTAGATTTACAGATATCACAAATCCACTCCATGAACAAGACAAGCGTGTCCTTCGCTCTAACTATGACCCCACGAGTGACTCTTATGCAGTGTAGTAGTGCGCTGTTGTGCTTTAAATGCATTTGACAGGGTTTGCTTCTCACCATTTTCTATTGAACAGTATTTTTCTCTTGGTTTCTCACTTTCTCCTGTTTTCCAGCTGCCCGTATTATGATTTGGAGTGATGTTGCGTAGCTTTGTTGGCTGTTGGCCTGAGAGTCTGTGCTAGTGCTCTGCAGGGGTCAGGAGAAAGTGGCATTGAGAGAGAATTAGTGCAAGAGAGCCAATAAGCGAGTGTGTGTGGCCGAGAGATTCAGGTAATAAACTCTTTGTGCTTTGAGTGGGAGCAAATACAATAAAGTACAGTACGTTACACCTTTACTGGCCTCCATCCCCTCGGTGGCCTTCCTGATATTATATAATGACATGTTTTTAGTCTAGTTCAGCAGCACTTTTAACTTTTTTTAAATGGCTTATCTGAGGGGTTAATAAAGGTTCTGCCCAGGCTCTGAAACTGCAGAGAAGCATCACCGCTGCAACATTCCATGGTTCCATGGCACATTGAGGGGCCGGTTAATCTAAAATTACTGGAAATCTGATATAACTCAGTAAAGCAGAACATACAGATGTGCTCAAGGATCTCATTTATGTGCCGCTAAGCTTCTTAAATAAAAGCCTGAATATATAATAAGGATTGAATGGCACGAATCTGGCAAAAATATAAAATTCTACTAGTTGGGAAGTAGCCGCCTGAGATCTTGCTGTCCTTCTGAAACCTCGGATGTGCGTATTCACAGTTTTTCAGGAAATGGTAAAAACTGTATTTTTTTTAATGATAATACTCACGCATGCGTTTAAAAGTTGTAAAGGGCTCGACATTTGCGCTCTCGTTCTGCGTTTTGGGGTAAATCCAATGTTTCGAACAATCCAACACCCCTTTGTTTCTGTAGGCGGGGTTTACATGACGTATGCAAAGAGCGTCTGCACACGTGACAAGAGTGATCATAGAGATTTGTGGGTTCATCTGTACAATCTCTGCAACGCGACATTCAAAAGCATAAATGCTGCTCAAATGTTATCGTTTTTTTTTATAATGTAGACCTTACCTCAGCTAAATAAAATGATGCGTTATTTCCCACACGCTACATAACACACCCGCCTTTTACGTAATGGCCATGGAACAATGGTGGCTCGAGGGTTTTTACCGGCCTACAAAAACTTTCCCGGAGAGTTCTGTTTGGTTTGCTGTGGCGAACAAGTGAACGAATTGTCGTTTGGACCAGATTTTGTTCGAAATCAGGTCACAGACGGTCGTTTTTTTATTTCAAATCTAGTAAGATTAACCCCTAAATGTAAACCGCAGTAAATGGAAACAATATTGTGGTGAGGAAGACGTGACGAGAGCCGTGACGCGGGGCCGGTGGCGTGATTAATAGTTGGAATCAGCTGTGCGCACACCGGTCCCGCATATCTCGCGGAGGAAATCGGGAGCATAAGAGGACGAACGACGGAACTGTTGACGAGAGAGGACCGGACCCGGACATGTGTTTAGTTTGTTCTTTGTTCTTATGGGCGGCAGTCAACCGTGAGGTGGCTACCGGCATTTTAATTCAGAGTTTTTGTTTGTTTATTTTATTTAAACTTTATTTGAATGTTCGCCGGTTCCCGCCTCCTTCCTTCCTTTTATTTAACCTTATTACAAATATAAAGAAGAAAAAATTAATGTATATAATCAGCTCCAGTAAAGCTGTATATACGTCAAAGATGTTATGTGAGAAGCTCTTCTGAATGGCCTCAGTCATCTCCGCAGTGTGGGAATGGGAGAATCCAGACACTATGGCAGGTGTTCATCATTTTTCCCCCTTCCACGCAGCCACTTGTCTCGCTTACTGGTATAACGGAGCTAATTAGAAGTAGTTGAATCCAATGAGCCTTTGTGGAAATCACTTCAAAGGGACCTTTGGCGAGATAGGGCTCCGGCACACAGTAAGGCCACACACTGGATTTATTGAAAGAAGAAGGAGAGGGCTTGTAATTAGCTCGCTTGCTGCTGCGTCTCATAAAAAGTGGACACAACGACCATTTTTCCTCCGTTCTGTCTCTCCTTGTACGTGAAGAATGGCTTATTTCAGCTTACTTATGGAAACAAACAGAGCTCAGAGACTGTATGAAGAAAACACACAGTTACATACAGGTATTTCATTATAAACATCATATCTGCGAAATTGCAGTGGTCAGGGAATCAGATAGAATGAGTTAGGGAGGAAAAGGCGACCAGTGCTATTTGAATGTCCTTTATAGAGAAGTATCTTTATCTCTGGGCAGCATGATGTTTCAATTACATCCACAAACACCTCTCCGTGTTCTTAGCCTGCTGTTCGGCTGCTGCTCATTGTAATGACATGTTTGACATTGAGAAGAGGACAGGTGCAGTAATAGACCATAAACACAATCAGCTTTAAATGTATTTTGAACCAACCTGTCCGCCGATTTCCAAAATGACCTGCGAATGCAGACCCGAGATGTATGCACGGAGCTGTTCATCACCTCTGAAGTAAAATGATAAGTAATATCTGATAATAACGGAGATGTTGATCCTGTCAGGGTCAGAGTGGTTTCTGTTAGCTTTAGGTCTTTCATGTGTTGAAGTGTTTTTGATCGAAGTGTGATAAAACCATATGTGCTTTCTATAATACAGTGTATGTGATAAGTTATATCCAACATTATTGTTTATATGTGACCCTGGACAACGAAACCAGTCTTATGGGTGAATTTTGAGAAATTGAGATTTTTACATAATCTGAAAGCTGAATAAATGAAAATTCTTTTTATATATTTATTATTAGAATAGGACAATATCTGGTTGAGATACAACTGTTAAAAACTCCGAGTGCAAAAAAATATTGAAAAAATTGCCTTTGAAGTTGTTAATCAGGGGCACTGCGGCAGGCCATCCATTCAGAAAAACATGGTTTTTATATATTTATGGTAGGAAATTTACAAAATATCTTCATGGTACATGATCTTTACTTAATATTCGAATGATTTTTGGCATAGAAGAAAAATAGATAATTTTGACCCATACAATGTATTTTTGTCTTTTACTAAAAATGTTCCAGTGTTACTTAAACGTTGTTTTGTGATACATGGTCACATATTACCAGTATATTGTTGTCATGACACAGTAATTGGATATAGACAGTTTCATCGGACGCAAGCACGCCTGACACCCAGTTAACTTCCGGTTTGTGTGTGGTTAGTGTTTAAATATAGAACTATTTATATTTTATTTAATTTATGTAAATATAAATTTATGTTTTTATTGTATGTTAATTTGATTAAATAAACAATTTGCTGACCTGTAGTTTGGTCGCATGTAGCCTGTTAACTGTCACCCGTTCCGTACATGGGACACCTAAGTTTGCGTCAATATTGTGCATGTAATTTCTAATCGAATCATGACAAATATGTATCATTTTAGAGGTCTAAGACTCTGGTATACAGATTTCTTTGGTGTTTTTTTAAATAGTTTATTTAAGGAGAGTAATTGAATATTTTTAATAAAGAGTGTGCTTAGATTTTTTTTGATATCCTTTTGCGAACCGTATTTTTTTAATGTATTTTTTCATCAAAGAAAAACCTGTAAAATAAAACAAAATTATTTTATTTATTAAATAAACCTAACAACATAGCTTTAATTAATAAATAACGAATGTGTACCGGAAGGTGGGGTCATGAAAGTGCGCATACGCAGTAACGTTTATTTATGTTGTCATTTCCAAACCGGCTATACACATAATGTGTAGTTATTTGTATTATCTATTAAATAATGTCAATTTAATCACAAAATTTTATTTTGAATTATGCATGCAATGAATTATGATTATATCTGCCTAACCAGAATATATGAGTGCCGTCCCCCAATCAAGCCAGCCCAGAACCAGGCCTGGTTAAAAATCAAATTTATCTCACTGATGGTTTAATGTTTAAATCATCTGGCTGTACATTAGGAACAGCTTAAAGATTTTTGCACCGCAGGAACGTTTTAATAGTTCCAGAACTATTTGGGGGAAATACCTGCTTTTTGTCATGTTCACACTGTAGGAGGTAGGAATGAGTTTTGGAGGGACTAAAGGGACTTTGGAGCAGGTCCCGGAACAAAACTAACTAGCAGTGATGCAAATATATGTTGACTGGCTTGAAGGCATGTCACAAAACACAAAACAGTGTTTTAAGTTAAAGCTTATGTTCGTGACATCAACCTGTTGTCTTTGTCTGTTGTGTTCTCTTCTCTGCTTCTGTGTTATTGGGCAGTGCAGACTGTCATGGGAGATTTCATCTCTTAGTCCTCATTTTCCTCTTTCAGTCACACTTTATATCTTCACGGCTCTGATTACTGCGTCCTTTTGTTAGGTTTTAGACTGAAAGCTACCTAAAAATCTCCACAGAATATACGATGCTAGTCTGTTGTGCCTTGCTAGGTGTCTGGCAGTGTTGTGTTGTGTTATTGCGAAGTCTAATACAAAGTGTGTGTATGTGCACATATAATCAAGCCTCACTCTCATCTATTGATTGGTTGCCTAAACTCAAGTTCTCTCGATCAATGAAAGCTAAGAAAGACTTGATGAAATGATGTCGCGCTCCCTCTGCTGGCCAGACAGCTGCTGATGTGTATTTTATTTCTGTAGTCTACACAACAACACTAAAATAAATTCTGTTTAAAGTTAGTGGTGTTAAAACCATCTCAGAAGGTCTCATTGACCCTATCTTTGCTCCGCAGTGGGTCGTCTTCTCATCGAATTCAGCTCTCAGATAACCCTGGAGCGGGTCCAGAGAGAAAACCCTAACGTGACAGAAGGAGGGAAATACATTCCTCCGGACTGCCGGCCCAAACAGAAAGTGGCCATCATCATCCCATTTCGGCACAGAGACAACCACCTGAAGTACTGGCTTCACTACCTGCACCCAATTCTGCGCAGACAGAAAATCGAATACGGCATCTTTATCATCAACCAGGTTAGTACGTTTGTCTGTAAACCGCTGGCTGTATGATGCATATGTACCATAACGTGAAGAAGACTTGTGCAGTTGGGGATAGAATCAAACAAGCAATCGAACCAGATATGGGAAAAAAAGCTTGAAGCTTTGGTTCTTACCCACCTCAGTGTCTTCTATCAGACTGTTTGTGTACTGCGAACCTGGAGGGGCTGCAGAGACGTTCAAGGCTGTGAGAAATCATTAGACCGCTTGGCACATTGTAGTCTGCTCCGGCCTGTTGTTTGAATTAATGTGTTCAATCAAAAGTTTGCATTTATTGGTCTTCAAAGTTTGCAGAGTAATGATGCGAGTCGGGAAGCAGTGAGCATTTATCTGTAGAGTAACAAACCAGGCCAAAGATCTTGTAATTGATGGACCAGGAGCCGGAATTTGGACTAAGGTTGTATTTCTCATCACTAAATGCCGGATAAATATGTGACAAATTGAATTGCACGTTGCTGAATTGCAGCTGAACGGATGGGTATAATTTACTCGGTTTTTCACTGCTGTCTTCAATAAAAGGGCTGTTTAAAAATGCAAAGCAAATTGAATCTCACACAAGTTCACAGCTGTACATCACAGATGACTCTAAACTGAATCATTTTCACCAAGCATTGTAGACTTACTCCTACTTTAATTGTTTTTTCTGAGAAGTACTTACCAGGTTCTATATAACACTGATGAAAAAATGCACACATTATTATTTTTGGTGTTTTACATATTTAAAACAGTCTGCATTTACTCAGTGTAGTCCGTTTTAATTGTACAGCACTTTTCACAATACATATAAATCCTCTAGAAGGCCCATTTTTTATTATATGTGCATATCAAATAGTATTTACTTACAGTGTTTAGGCAGAATTATCGTTTTTTGTGTCATTCTTTTAAGTGAACTAACAATATTTCTCCCAAATTTCAAATAAAATATTGTTTCTATTTGCATTTATTTACAGAAAATAACAGAAAAGATGCTCTGTGTTTGTTCAAAGCTATTATTCGAACCTGTTCCTATTTACTTTTAAGCAGTACAATTTTATATTTATGTATATTTATGCATTTAGGAAGCGTTCAACATTTTTTTTTCTGTGATAACCTGGATTTTTATCACACTTTTTATGCGTCTTGTCATGCTGTCAGTCTTTCACATTGCTGTTGGATGACATTGTCACTCCTGTGGTTTGATTTTGTTGAAATGCTACAAACACTGGATTGAAATGTCCATAATATATCTAGAAATACTGATTAAATGTGGAATGGTCTCTTAATTGTTTTTCACGGATTTATATACACGTGATCTGTTTATTAAATTAAATAATATGATTTGTTATTAAATAATGATGAAATTGTAGAGAAAATGCTTAAGTTTCAATCTTTTGAAGTCTATAAGCTCCAGCGATACAGAGAGATAATGATGAAATGAACCTCTTTGAAGCCCGTCACATACCATTCCAAGTCAAGTCTTCAAAGGTGAATTTAAAAACATATGCTAAAAATTACGATTTGTTTGACGGTCAGTTTTGTTTGCTCAAGCACTGCTGTCAGAGATACGGCCTCATCTAAAATGTGCAGCGTGTTATTTGCACCGTCAGTTGTGAGCAGTGTGAGACACACCATCTGCACCCTCGCACACATCTTTGACATTATGCACATGGCCTTTTCATTACCCTCCCAGTTAACAGGAAATGTCCTCACTCAGCTGACTCCTTCATAAACAGAATGAACTGAAGGACAATGTTTCACTTGATTACATTTTTTATTTATTTTAGAACAAAGCTGTTAGCTGCAAAAGTCAAATGGACTGCTTGTTGATTAAAAAACAGAAAGTATACTGTATCGCAGTTAAAGGGACAGTTCACCCAAAAATACAAATTCTGTCATCATTTATTCACCCTTGAGTTGTTCCAAATGTGTATAAAATATTTTTTTTCGGATAGTCAAAGGTTCCAAAGAACGTTTTGTGTTAATTGGCCTACATTCTTCAAAATATCTTCTTTTGTGTTCATCAGAAAGAAGAAATGTATAAAGCAATTTTTCCTACTATTTTAGTTAATGGTGACTACAAGCATTGGTGTATGGTTACAGGGGTCATTCTAGAATTCGGGGTACATTTTGCGTCTCCTAGATAAACCTTTTATTATTTCTCCCTCCCAAAAATATTGAAACAGTTTTGAATAATTACACAAATAATATCAAGCTATCACTAAAAAATTGTGTTAATATGTGTATTTAGGAACATTTCGTCTTGAAAATATAAAATTTAAGACTCCCCCTATACCTAATTCTGACTATCTATGCCTCCTGAATCATACATTCAGCTTCAATTATCATGAAATAATTAAGTCTTATTTTTATATTTTTTGTGTGTTTACTCTACTAAATTATGTAAACAGTTGCATAAAACACTGTATTATTTGTAATTTAGTTATTAAAAAACACATTTTGTGTCTGTCCCTACGTTCTGGTCAACTCTGTTAACTCTGTTATAAAATGGCATAAAAATCTTTAAAGCACTGATAGAAAATGCATGTGACTTGCTCCAAGTGATTTCACTTCCTCTGGCAGGAAAATCTGGAAGGTACTAAGCAATGTTATTATTCCTCTCTAAATTAATTTCTACAAAATGTTTAGGATACACCAAAAGTAGATTAATTATTTGTCAAATCTGTTATTGTGATATTATTGTTTTTAAAAACGTGAATGAGAGATTCACTGAAATATGATGAAAATACATACATTTCAGACATGCCATGTGGAATATGGTTTGAGGTTAGCATCTTGAGCTAATGCATACAATTGTGGAAAATGTCAACTCTGTTATTGTCAACTGTATATATTTGAGCCAGTTTGTCAATAACAGAGTTGACAGTTTGTTCGGTTCGTACTTTGCTTTTTAGAATAATTAAAAAAAATCGTACAAGTTTAAGATCAGCAAATGTTGAAAATGTTAAATTTGAAGTGTGTTCTATGAAAATGAAAAAGTTGACGATAAATAGAAAATCCTTTTTCTATTTGAAATATACCACCAATTCTAGAATGACCCACAAGCATTCTTCCAAATATCTTTGTGTTCACAAGAGATTTCTACAGATTGATGAGCAAATGAAGACAGAATTTTCATTTTTGGATGAACTGTACCTTTAATGAAAGTTAAAAGTAAAAAATGCAACTTTATAAAAACCTTTTTTGTTAAACTGACCAGGCTTTGCAATTAATGACATCGTGCCTTTCATCTCAGATTATTAAAGAATTTTCTTCTCAAGTCTATAAAAGCTTTTTTCTTTTGTGCTTTTGCCGGTGCTTCTGAGATTCTGTACAATCTCATTAGATGAAGTGAAAGATAATGACCGTTAGCTTGAAAGTGGCCATTTTGATCAGAGTTTCCAACTTTCCAACATTCGGCTTTTCAAAGGCTGTTTGCATTAGTATGTACGAAGAACTTGCTGATCCTTATTAAAACTTATTTAAGCAACGGTAACTGATAAGTGTCTCTTATGAGGCCGATACATCTCTGACCGCTGCTTGCTTCTGAACTCAAATGGTCATATCTGATCCTGTTAATGCACAGGACAGATACAGTTCAGCCGTGAGAGTCAGCCAGGTCTCCTTTAAAAGGATTACACGCACACTGGCCACATCACATCATTCTTTATCAGCATCAACGACAAGGAAAAGAAAAACACAATACATAATGTTAACACAATACAACCTGACAGGTGCTGAAAAAATAAAAGCGTCAAAGGGAGGTCAATGAGGACTTTCTCACTATTTCGCTCTCTCTGGATGTTTCTCTCGATTTCTGCCGAACGACAGTAGGGAGCACTACGTGCATCATGCTCACTAGAGTGTTAAATGATTTTAAGTGAGGCCGTTTTACCCAGGGCTGGTGGGAGATGTGCTTATTCCTCAGATCTTTGGGCTGCTGGATAAATGCGTGTGCCTCGGGTGTTCAGACTGTTATTTTGAAGGGCGTGTTTAACAGGGGGACACAGGTCACTGTTTTTATTTCTCACCTCTTGCCATCACCAGATGTATGCAAGCTTAGCAGTTTTAACAGGAGAGAGATCTCCTTCTCCTATAAAATGAGGTTTCACCTGCTGGAAAGCTGGTAGACAATCTTGGAGAAGCAAGAAACTAGTACTAACAGCCGGTCCAACTAGCTTTGCATGGGACATCAAGCTTCTGTTTTTTGGTCATTTTTACTCAGCGATTTGTTAGATGTACATGAAGCCAAAGTTAAAATGACTCTGATATTTGCTGTTCTATTATCCAAAAGTGAAGCAATATTGAGGACTTACCCAAAATGCATTTATTGAAGAAAATATGGAGGATGCGGATGAAAAGGAAGGGGAGAGATACAGGATGACTGTCTTTTTTGAGACTTTGTCAATTTGGTTTATTAAAGCCCAAAGTATAGTCTGGCCGTCCACACGAATTACTTAATTTTCATCAGCTGGAGGGTCCGTGGTCGTCCACACACCTCGTCCGCGAACAGCCCAATTTTTGAGACTGCGTGGATGGAACAATTATAACATGTTGAATTGATGGAGTCCACTTGGTGACGTACTGCACATGTGTCGAACTCGCCCATCCGCGGTTATCTGCAATTGAGTCTGCTCAAGAAGCTGTGCAAACGCGTTTTCTGCTCAAGAAGGACGCATAACTTGGAAAGTTAAAGAATTGTTGAAATTTGTTGAATCGATGTGTATCATCCTCAAGTCAGATGAAGTTTGGATGGTTGTTCCTTTAGCAACGTCCAGACGTTTGTCTATACTGCACTGCTCTCAGTTCTGAACTGTGCTCAGTTCAGGTTTGCGAACACATTTTTTATCGGTTTTCCTACAGTATCCCCGTCAAGTAAAGCATAATTTGTTATTCAATCTCAAAATCGTCTCCCGAATGTAATAAACGCTCTTGTCTGCCTCTTTCTTTCTCAACCTTCAGACACCCTCAAACTGTATTTCAGAGCGCAATGGGAGCCTCCAGTCGCTTCCTTTTGCTTCTCAAACGGATTGTTGTTATGTCTGGTTATGATAGCTTTGTGCAGGGTAGAAAGAGGACTGTGGCTTCCAGGGACAGAGGCCAATGTTTTCTTTCCTCCCATCATGCACATCGTGTTCATTGGACGACTTCCCAGATGCATTGAATAAGAGGAAAGTTAAGATATGGAACTGTAAACCTTTACTCGCTAATTCGCCAAGCGTTCCCTCGGCGTGTGGTATGTAAAGTATTCCGAGGTGTGTTAGCATATCACATTTTGTTGTTTTGTTCAAGATGACCATGAACCAATTACACAGTGCACCATTCTACCTTGTGTAATAATGTTCCACCTACCTAGAGAGAGAATTTCAAGTGTGTAATAATCAACATATTATGGTAATCATTTCTTCATAATGTATGAGGTCAAGCAGTGAAATATAGCTTGATACTTCAGGATGAGTGGCTGGCTCCTCCGCTGAGAATTTACATGGCAAACCCTGAATGTAAAAATACAAATGCAGTATTATTTTTGCATGATGTACCAGTAAAAGAAACACATCAAATGAAAGGTTTGCATGATGTTGCAGCAATGAAAACACAAGCACATTTAAAGGTCCGGTTTATGAACTTGAGGGGCATCTTGTGGTGATGTTGTGAATCGCAACCAACATCTCACTTTATCACTCCCCCTCCCTTTCAAACTACTATGGTGGCTCTCACAGGAAACAAAGGGTACTTCTTTGCTGAAGTAGATATAAAAAGCTCATTCTAAGGTAATGAAAACATAACGCTTCATTATGTAAGGTCTTTATACACCTCTGAAGACCATGTTATGTATATTATATTTAGTTTCTGTCAATAAATCCTCGTTGATATGACACATTGCATCTTTCGCGGCAGATCACATGGAACGCGCTTTCCATGTTTTGGGCTCTTTTGGTTGACTTGTTGAAAAATGCAGCGTGCAGCATTTGGTGTGAACCTATGGCAAGCCAAGAGGGTCACAATTACGCCATAGATTAAACGCGTTTGAATCGGAACGCCGTTTTTAACGGCGTTTTAAACAGTACTTGCGCCGCAAAATACGGCGTCGCGATTCCAAACGCCGTAAAAAACGCGCGAAAAGCCGTTCATAACGCCGTATTTGACGGCGTTATAAGGCGGCCGAAAAGCGCCGCTTTTTTCGCCGCTGTCTTGCCATATGACGGCGTAAAAAACGCCGTTTTGGTTGCACAGAGCGCGCGTCATTTACGGCGTTTCGTCTGTTGCATAATGAGCCCCTCCCAATGATTTCCAAAGCCAGTAAATTTGAACCGTTGTCAACCAATCCCTGATGAACTGAGCCAGACCAGACCAATTTGCCACTGATCATTTCACAGGATTGTATTATGTGCGCAGTGTTTGCTAACATTAAACAAATTATTGCTTGCTTTCTGAAGAAAATATTTATTTTCTTTGTTAATCTAAGGTTTCACAATGTCGTCAACAATTGTATAAAGGCCAATTGTATGTATCTTGCTTATTACATAAGCTATAGCACATATTCTCTACGTAAAATGCAAAAAAAGCAATCGGTTGAAATATTGCATTATATTATCACTGTACTATAAACAATTCCTGGTGCAAGCGGTGTCAGACAAAGTAAAACCTAAAGCTCCTTCCCTTTCTTTAATTGTTGAGTATCTTGTGGCCTGCTGAGTAGCACCTTCGACTCGTGATTGGTATTACGGTCGTTTTTCGGTTCGAGGCCCGCTCAGATCACCGGTCATTTTTTACGTTGTTGGTCTTGATCTATTTATCTGTATCGCCGGGCAGTTTTTAGATTCATATCAGTCTTTTATCAGTAGCCCAGGTGATTTTGGTTTCCATATTACAAAAATGTATTGACTATAAGGATGCGCAATAATGTTGCCCAATGATTGTTATGTAACAAGCATGGACTTATTTATTCAATATAGCTAAATGCCTTGCCAAATGCCTTGCCGTTTACCTCCGTGAAGAAACTGAAGCTATATCGTCTCTGCAAAGAAACATACAATGAACAGCCACATTTCCTTTTGAAATGGAAAAAGATTTTGCATTATTTTCTAATTTTCAGCACATGGATATAGGATTCAGGCCCAGTGACCCACCCATGCAGCCAAGCATATGCGAGAACGTAGCAAAATTGAGTCGGGATGCGCGCATTCAGCTACAGAAAATGGTCGGTTTGCACAAAGATGGTTGTTAAGCCTATGGATCCCTTTGCTCCAAATAATAGCCCGTATTTAACGTGATTACATACACTGTAATCATAATAACATAATTAAAAAGCATATCATACATATTAACGCACATATTTATACTAGGCTTAATAAAGTTTATTACTGCAAAAGCTGCATATGTCCACTTCAAGAACAGCGAGTCTGACTATTGCGATAAATGAATTAACATACTGTATACTAAAGAAAATAAAGCGAGGCACACGATCGATGTCAAGGGTTATTCCAAGATGTTAATACACAAAAATGATCTTACTCTGACTGAAACATCCAAAGTGTGCACATCAGAATGTATGTGTCTCGCAAACATAATTATGTCTCGACTGAATGCTTGGTGAACTGCCGGGGGAAATATTTGTTCCTAAGGCCTTAACTCTCGATGTCAATCAAACAAATTCAATTAAATAAACATAGATAAAAATACCTATAGAATTTAGATATGGTTTCATTTTATTAAACATGTTTAATATTTACGAATGGCGCGTGCTATCGATGACATCAGCTATACTTAAGACGGTAAAGCAATGAGAAAAATACCACAAAAATAAATACTCTTATCTTTGAGGGGTATTATTGAATAGGGTTTTTTTAAATAAAAAAGGCAGACGTTTTAAATAGAATTATTATCATTATTATTATTATTATTAATGCATAACAGCAGCTGCAATTACAACGAAGCGTTTTCTTGAAAAAAAGAAAAGAAAAAGAAACAACTGTCAAATGGCTATAAATAAGAGCTAAATGTTTAGCCTGCATTGCAAACTTACTAGAGCCTCAATACAATGAGGACGGAACACAGTGGATCTAAAATAAACAAAAATAAGGCAATCCATTTGTGCAGTTACAGTATCAAAACGAATACAAAACAAAAAGCACTGGATATTATAAGGTACACAAGATATCCACAACAAACTTACACGATATTATTAGTTTCTTTTTTGAAAGTGTCTCAGTAAAGGGGTAGGCCACACAAACGCATTTTAAGTTTACACAGGGCGAACTGAAAACCCCGTTTAATAAAACAGCCTTCACACATCCTACTCAAGTGAGTCATGGTCATTACCTTTTATTTTGTTTCATGCTTTGTCGAGAAAAATAATCATATTTAAATGTTTTTGTGAACGTTTTAAAGGTTGTTAAGCAATCAAGCTTATACATTTTTTGCAACAATAACATTGATGAAGTAATTTTCAAACTTAAATCTGCATGTAGTCGGTTGACGCTGCATTCTCCTATAATTTAACTAATATGGGATGATATCTCAATTTCAGTTTGGGTGAAGTCTGAGACTTATGCGCTGCATTTTATAAGTAAACACTGTTTTCCTTTAGGAATAAATTACTCTCCTAACTCTTGTTCTTTTACCATTTTATTTTATCCTTATTATAGTTAATACATTAATATAATAAAATTATATCTTAAATTAGCTTAGCTTCGGTAAATTCCGTTCACATAGCTTTATTATTATTTTTTTATATATTTTCTTCTGTAAAGCTGCTTTTGAACAATACACATTGTGAAAAGCGCTATATAAGTAAAATCGAATTGAATTATCCATGGAGAAAGATGGTTAAATTATTCACAATTACCCCAGCTAATAGAAGGCCAGCGGCCCAGTGGTAAAGTTGGCGGGCAACCGATGTCAACTGTCTGTGGTCCACCGGGTTTAGCTAATCATTTTTCCAGCGGTCCACCAGCGGCAGCCGCCACATTTCTGCTAGTTGTCCGCTATGAGCCGCTGGTTTATCCACGATCGACCCGCCGTTCATAATTGTTAAATAACGCAAACCAATGTGTCCTTAAATACAATACTGGATCAAACATGTTTAATAGCAACAGCACATTTATTATTTTAACACATCAAATACATAAATGCACTACCTTTATCAAATGCTTTTAACCAACGTTACACGAAAAGAAGCATCCAGATTACATTTATTTGTATCCATACTTATATAGTCATCCTTCTTTCCAGTGAGACCATAGTAAATGGTCAAAACAAAATAAATAGTTGTACTACAATTATACACTTCATAGTTGTAGTAAAACCACAGTAAATCCAAAAAGAACCATATCCTTATACTTGCATAGTAGTAATTCATATTATATAGTTTTCCCATGGTTTTCAAAAACTATAGCTTACCACTCTAGCATTCCTATATCATAACTATAGTAGAACCTTTATGTCAAAACCTTATAGTTTAAAAACATTTTAAACTATTATTTGCTAGATCCTTTCATTGTGATTTTCCTGCCGTTAGGGGGCAGTGTGGCTCATCCGCATGACGTCATCAAATGCTGCTCCTTCTGTCGCCTCTTAGCTTAAAGTTAATTTTGCAACGGGTTTATCGCGAAAGTAGTTGCAAAAGTCAATGCGGGATGCTTTGAAACTGCAATGACAGGTTGCGAGGTTGTAGATGCCTATTTTTGGTTGTAATTTAGATCTGAATAGGAAAACGTGTAAATACGTGCAAAACATTTGTATCTACCAACCGATTGCTTTTTTTGCATTTTACGTAGAGAATATGTGCTATAGCTTATGTAAAAAGCAGGATACATACAATTGGCCTTTATACAATTGTTGACGACATTGTGAAACCTTAGATTAACAAAGAAAATACATCTTTTCTTCAGAAAGCAAGCAATAATTTTGTTTACTGTTAGCAAACACTGCGCACATAATACAATCCTGTGAAATGATCAGTGGCAAATTGGTCTGGTCTGGCTCAGTTCATCAGGGATTGGTTGACAACGGTTCAAATTTACTGGCTTTGGAAATCATTGGGAGGGGCTCATTATGCAACAGACGAAACGCCGTAAATGACGCGCGCTCTGTGCAACCAAAACGGCGTTTTTTACGCCGTCATATGGCAAGACAGCGGCGCAAAAAGCGGCGCTTTTCGGCCGCCTTAAAACGCCGTCAAATACGGCGTTATGAACGGCTTTTCGCGCGTTTTTTACGGCGTTTGGAATCGTGACGCCGTATTTTGCGGCGCAAGTACTGTTTAAAACGCCGTCAAAAACGGCGTTCCGATACAAACGCGTTTAATCTATGGCGTAATTGTGACCCTCTTGGCTTGCCATATGAACCAAGTGTAACAGCAATAAACGCGTTCTGTCTGATCCACCCCTTACTGTGTGTTCAGACCAAACGTGAGTTGCGCGAATGAATCACGCTGTTCGCGCGTAGTTGGACGCTTGAACATGTGTTTACTTGCTTCATTCGCGCTTCAAATTCGCTTCATTGGCGTGTCAAATTCGCTTCATCGTAAAGATCGTTTTTGACGACTAACCAGATTGTCCGACCTCCTCACTCACTTTCTTCCAAGCAAGATCCTTTTTATTTCGGTTTCCATAAAAGTAAGATGTATCGTACAGCTCCAGGTATCCACTTAACGCAACAATGATTTTGTCATCATTTGTTGTTTGGGATTTCTAACTCTGCTCGCAACATCATAATCACCTCACTACTAGAGTAAGCTCCTGATTGGTCAATGTGGCGCGAATTTTCGTCTAAGTTTATATTTTTCTAATCGCGCGAATAACGCAAACGCTCAATTCGAGCGAGTCGACCAAGTAGGTCTATCGTGTCTTTGCATTGACTTAACATGTAAATCACTCGCGCTTAACGCTTCATTCGCGTTTGGTCTGAACACACAGTTAGGCAGTTCAGTAATAATGAAGGTAAATAGTTTTACGTTTGAGATGTTTTAATACATTTACCACTTTATTATTTTATTATGTTTTATATTGTATTTTGTATAATTACAGTAATTCAAACTCTACACATGTTTGAAATCACATATATTTAGGTTCGTAGTATAATTTAATAAGAGGGACCATTTGACCACAGCAGTAAAAACAACATCGTGAGTAGTTTATATATAAAATTATAGCATTTATTTATTGTAGTTTTGCATTTGGTTTCTTGGATTGGGTGTGTAGGCAGAAATCTTCCTCTGATGCACATGTATTTTACTTTAGTTTGAACAAGATTAATAGCTAATTATTAACATTGTAATATTGATTATTTTACAGCCCATTTATTTTATTGTTGCCCTAAGCTGTTTTTTGTCTCGATTTAGAATTGCTACCAAGGAACTAACAAACCAAAAGACATTGTTTTGGCATCAGCTTCGTGTGTGATATCAAAAAATTTCTGGTGCATATTCCTCAGTTATGCAGTTAAGGTGACACAGTCCGCTGAGGGCCGTTAAGAATGCAGGATTTGGCCTGATACACAATGCACAACTGTCACTGCTGACCTTTAGATGCTGTGTCATCACACTGACCTATAAGCATGTCATTTCCTGCTCTGATAACCTCTTCTTTTACTAAACCTGTTTGTCTATTTCTCACACGAGGATAAATAAGATGCGAGAGGGAAAAGCAGACCTTTTTTATTATTTGTGAGCTGTTGTCAAGGGGGGAGTCGAGCTCGGGCAGATTGAATGTTCAAGCCATTGTTGAGCCAACAGGGAAACAACCAAACATGTGGTTGCATGTCACTGTGTGTGCAACAGCACGAATCCTCTCTGTTGTGTTACTGTTGTGTCATTTATTAAATAGCAATCTTAAATTTTCCAGTAAACTAGAGGGTAAGTTGAGGAGGAGAAGATTGTCTGCCTTTGACATAGACATGTTGTGTGTGTCTAATGGTGGTGTGTGATTGGTATCCTGTTCCCATGGACACTGCATTGTCAACTAGGATTGTCATCTGTGAGATACAGGAAAATGGTTCCAGTGCTTGTTATGTTTTTGGAAGTGGGGTTTATGCTTTACTTAAACCTTAAAAAAATATACATACCACAGCTTTAAAAATAGCATGATTGAACAATTGTCTTTTAACTATGTTATTTAAAAGCGTGAATACATATATGCATATCCTTTAAGTGATCAAACAGTATAAAGCATTAATGTAAAATATAATGTTAACTTTCAAAATTAAACATCTTAGAGGAGCCACAAGTCAATCAAAAAGCGGTTACTCGCTTAGTATCTGGTTCAACTATTGAAGATTATGGAAAGCCAAATGGGTCATAATTCACACGAATACTTATGTCATACTAATCTCCACCAGACAGATAATGTGTGTGCCGACATGTCTTTAGTTAACAACATACTCCACTAAAAGGTGTAGTTCACTATCAAAATACATTTTCTTGATCATTTACTCACCCCCATGTCATCCAAGATGGTTATGTATTTGTTTCTTTATTTGTAAAGAAATTAAGGTTTTTGATGAAAACATTCCAGGTTCATATATACACAAACTTTTTAACATTTTTGGTGATTACAAACTTTTGAGCGATAATGTTTTTGTTACTCATCACTGTTTAAGTATGAATCTGATGAGCAGGTTCGTCTAAGAAACTTAAGAAAAATTCAGTATATGAATAATTTTCTCAGATTCTTACTTATTTAATGGTCTCAAAAGACATTCCCTCAGCCATCTTTCGTGTTTATGTTGATCAAATGTAGATACATGTACTCATCGAGGAGGTGAGTACATGAATTTTCCTATAAATTGCTATACCTTTCCACATTTCCCTCCCTCACTGGTTGGGAAGACAGAACTTGTTAGTGTCAGCTTGAATGTGCTGACTTTTAGTTTTACTGATTTCTGCAGCAACCAGACATGATTGGCTTCCAACCCATTGTAAGATAAAGCAAGACTGGATTGTATACAAGCATATTCATTGTTTCAAAGTTCAGAGGCAGAAAGTTTAGATCTCATTATTCAGATTTTGTAGAGTAGCTGTTTGGCTCTTCAGCACAAAAGTGTGTATTTTAAGCTGAAAGAGATTCTCATCTGGGTTTCTTCAACTATGAACAATGGTGCAGCAAGGGTTATTTTAGTTTAGAAAATACATTTTCTGACAAAACACTTTTCAAACCCACACGATTTATTTATTTATTTACTAATGTTACACATACATGCATCACAGAAGAACTCTGTTATATTTTTTCCTGACATATTTCCATCACAACTTAAATGTTAGGAGCAACATTATATGAAGGAAACACTGGTGATAGACCAAGAAAGCTTCCAAAATTGACTTGTTTCGTATAGGGATGGGCATTTAAAGCAAAAATAATATTCGAAGATCAATAAGAACTATTCGAAAATTATTCGAAATTCGCACCCCTCCCGCACATGGACGCATTTACAGTATTACACACATAAACGGAGAGAGAGAGATCATTTACGCTTTAAATCCTTGACGACACACTGCTTTATTTATTATGGAATAGGCAATCTTACATTAAGCTATACATTAAGATAACGCGCTGAAACATTTATATATTAACAACCGAATGACGGCACTTATTAACAGTACGTCGATCAGCATCAAGCGCTCATAATGCTAGAACATTTCCTTGGAAAATATGAGCATGCAAATTTATACCAACTAAAAAACAGAAGTGTTATTGATCAATGATAATAAAATAAAGCCATAAAGATCTTTTAGACCAGACTTAAAACGCGTTAAAACATATTAACCGAATGACGGCATTTATTAACAGTCCGGAACGATTTCATGAATTAACAGCTCAAAATGCTTCCATTTCTATTGTCATGAAAAAGTTTCTCCAGTCTGGCAGTGATCGTTTTTCTAGACTGACAGTAAACTCAGGCTGTACAAACTCCTTAAGATTTTTTTAAATCCTCTCCTCTGACAAAGCCGATGGGAAGCATATCCTTAGCGCTCATCTTAGTAATTAAAGCCGTTATTTGCTCCGCCCCTCTGGCATCCAAATTGGTTGGTCTGACCATAAAACTAGCAACTGAATGCTGACCTGTGGATGGACCTGCTGTGTGCTTCGCCCTCAAATGATTGTGCATCGTAGTTGTTGATCGATGATAAGCCAGCTTTGCATTGCAGAGTTTGCACTGCACTTTATTCTCATTCATTTTATTAAAGCACCCCACACAGAGCTCATTTTTGACACCGTCTCAATTTATCGTATTCGTTATGCCACGCGGGTCTACAGAGTGCGTAACTTCGTTAACAATTGTTGTGAGGAAAGGTTTTCCTCTACTGTCTCTTGATTGACAGCCTTTAGGTGCGTCATTATTGGCAGCGCCACCCTTTGGTTATATGAACACGTTACGCGTGAAAACACGGCGATTTTTTTAAGATCGCACACACTATTCGAAATTCTATAATTAAAAAAACTAATCGAATATTCGAAATTCGTGACTCATCCCTAGTTTCGTATTATACTTGTTGTGAAACTGTTTTTATATTTTGTTGTATGTTTCTTGTTTTGAATGTCATATTTTGTTATTTGTTCCTGTTTTGTCACTGCTTTATTACATTTACATTTAGTCATTTAGCAGACGCTTTTATCCAAAGCGACTCACATAGAGTTAGGGAGCAACAAGCAAATATTATTGTGTTCAGGTGTTTCTTGTTTCCCCTTATTAGCTTGTGTATTAACCATACATTGACATTTTCTGTTATCCATGATTGTTTTATGTACTTATGTGGCATTTATGTGGCATGCTGTGTTTGTCAAGTCTCATGGATCATGTTACATGTCACGGATTAAAGGTGCAGTTTCTGATTTACAGAGGCCGCTAGCGTTGATTTATAGATTTGCCACGAAAATCACCCCAAGGAGGTTGCTTTGATTCGGATAAGTATGTGAGTAACATTCGTTTTTCTGTTTGCTAGAACAAAGATATGTTGTTGTTTTTGTTCTAATATTAGCTGTGTGACGGAGCAGTTTCGAGCGTCATAGTTTATCTGGAACCGCTTTAATATATTACTTGTCCAGATACTGAAGAGAGTTGTTTGTCAGTTTAGGGCTGCTGTACAAAACATGTATGTAGGGCTGTTCTGAATAAAGATATAAACAGCTGATTCTGAGGTATTACCAACATAACAGTTCATTATGTAAGGTCTTTATACACCTCTGAAGAAACAGTTTTGTATATTATATTCAATAGATCCTCCTAAAAACCCTGTATTGTTCCTTTAAGTTCACGTTTGAATGTGTTAAACACTTTAAGTTCAAGTCTCTCAGTTTTATTGTAATACAGCATGTTACTTAAAAAACTTCTGCAGAGATATTCTGTTCAAAAGATTTATTTATAATTTTATTTTGATAGTTTTTTAATGTGATTATTTTTTAATGGGATCATCACATAAAAAGAAAAGAAATCTGTTTAATTAGAAATATCACATAAATAAAAGTCTTTGAAGTTGAAGTAACCATTCCCCACTGTTTTCTTTCTCAAGAAAGCTTTTGTAAAAAATAAGAGTGTATTTAATATTTTCTTTTTCCCATTTCTATTTTTCTTGAAAATGCGAGCCTCTGTATCCTCTATGTGTCCTTATGATGAACAGTTGAGTCAGTTCAGTCAAAATCATAGTCCCTGCACACACATGATGTGATCTCCCATCCCATCGGCACATGCTCTCTGGCCTGCCGGAGGATGTGCGTACCCATCAAAGTTTTATTCTGTAGGTCAAATAGGCTCACACGGGATTACAGCCATGTTTGCTGAAACACATACATTTACTTGTTAATTTGGAAGATCTCTGAGATGTAAGAAGACTGTACGTGTAGAACGTTTTGGTCTGTTGTAAAGTAAAGCAGTGATGGCTTAACCAGATTGAGCTCTATTACATCAGTGACCCACAATACTGCTGAGACAGTAACAGAGTATTTTAGGATCAAAAATGATAGTTTAACCTAAAACTTTTATTCCGTTCTGTCACAGTTTTAGGTTTCATCTGTCTCACTCAGCAAAGCTGTTGACCTTGCTGGTAAAGCATCTGCCATAACATGAAAACGCCTCCTGCTGAGACTGATCTGGGAACTGTTCAGTCCACCTGAGAGCTGGAGTCTGCCAGTACTGCTTAATCAAGATTATGTGCTCAGAGGCAGTACCTGTTCCACACAGTCTGAGCGAAAGGTGACTGTGTGTTCTAGATCAGTTCTGGTAATCAGTGCTGTCGTTTTACGCTGTTTCTCTGAAATAATGAAACGATACATTGAGAGGGAATGATGGGATGTTGATAGATGCTCCATTATGTTTCAGTGCACATAATGGAGCATCCCCCCCCCCCCCACATCCGCTGAAAAGTATTTTTTATTTTGCATGTTTTTAAAATTTCTTTTATCATTCTGATTACATTTACTGTACAACACGCCAAGAATAATGACTATTAAAGATTACAGTAATGGTAAGAGCATAAGTGTTCACCGACATACGATAACATTGTTTATCCTAAGATTGATTCACATTTTAAATGCTTTAAATTAGAATTGATTTTGACAATTTTTGGGATTTTTACTATTTATGTTTTTTTGTTCGACAACTAAAAAAAGTGATAAGTGACAATCACTAAGTGATTGTAAGAAAACTGTATTTATATGACATTTTAATGATTTAAATTTGAATCCGTTTTTATTCCCAGTTTCGTCCCTCTATATCTCTGTTGTTATAGTTGTTGTGTGGACTCTGCTATTCTCCTAAACTCTGCACAATTTTTAAACTTTATTGCTGTTATTATGATCCTCGGTGTTGAAGGCCTTTCCTTAAATGCGTGTGCTTCGGTGAGAGTTTGGATACAGAATATAAGCCTAAGGATGTGTGTCTGTTTTATCTGTCCCTTACGCAACATTAAAATATGAGAGGGCAACCTGGATCATGCCATTTTTATTTTCTTTCCTTTTTATTTTCTTGACATTTTGTCAAAGCCTGCATTGGCCTTTTGTATAAGAGAACACATTAAAATATTTCTTATTTCTTTGTGATGATGAAACTCGTCTTTTAAGTAAACGCCAGACCTTGGTATTTATCTTAATGGATTGTGAACATATCAGAGTTTGTATTTGTGCAATCCTCGAGTGCTATTGGATTACATTACTTCCTTTAAGCATGCATTCTTAAATAGGACAAACACAGACTAATTTGCATGACGGAGACAAATTCCATTTAAACTCTGCGAAAAGTAGTTATTCATTTTCTATGGCTATCTGTTCCTCCTGACTCCAATTTGTGATATTAATGTAATTGAGTGGCTGCAGTTGTTCTGGGCCCGTCTCAGAGGGATAAGCGCCGCAAGACCAGCTGCATGCCAGGGCATGCTGATGTTGTCTGAGCCTTGTGTCTGCATTGGGCACTGCTTAATGACTTTTGTAATATTCCTCCAACCTTCACAGTAATTCTTGGCTTGTTTCACATAGTTTGCGAATTCGTCCTCCATGAGCAGCCATTAAGGGGCCTACAACTACAACCCTGAGACAAAACACCATTTTTGAAGGTTGCTAGAGTGCGAATTCACTGAAACCTTGCGGGGAATATAAACATCCGGATGGAAAAGATTTAATGATGTAATGTTTCATCCTCCTCGTGCAACAGGGTTTGTATTTGGAGTCTGGCGCCGGGTACCAGGCCAATGCAATCAATCATTTGTCATCTCATCAGTGTAAGATTGTCAAATTTTACCGTGCTAGTTACGTCTCCCATTTGTGGAGCGCACGGCCGGAAAACATTTGAAGAATGTACTGGAGACGGAACACCAGGAGAAACTCCCAGCATGCTCTGCATCACTAATGGGCTGCTTTCAGCTTCAGCCTGTACTGTATAGCTCACGTTTCTCTGGAGACACAATTTGAAGTATTCCTTCGTCTTGTTTTATATATGCTTCACTCAAGGACACATTTCTTGAAACCGGTATGAAGCTCTTCCTCTCATTCAAAATAAAACAAACAGACAAGGACATTGCTGATGTTGAGTCCGTATTTCCCCAATTTTTTATACCTTTGTCATTCACTATAACCACACGTATTTAAACGAGCATTGTTTTTGGACCGGAAGAGACTGTATAGACCAACATAAAGTTGCTGTCTGTCTGAAACCTCGTATGTCCAAATCCGCTGTTTTTCAGGAAATGGAAAATCACTGTATTTTTCAATAGATCAAATACAGCGTTGTTAAGTTAACAAGCGCTTTCAAACATATTTCATTGGCTAGATAATTGCAAAACATACAAAAAATAAAGGGTTCTTAATAATAATGACGAAAATGGAGATATGAGGTTTCAGAATGACAACAGCGATCTAGTTTTACACGGTCTTTAATGGTATTATATAATTTATTTACTACACATTTATAATGGCCAAAGTCCTTAAAATAACAATATTTTGATATTTATTGAAATGTTTTTTATTTGTAAGAATGAAATGATGCTATCAGTAAAATCTATCTTTTTTTGTTTCTTTTATATTACTATCACGAATTGCACTGGCTAAGAGGTGAGGATCCAAAGGCAAATCCGAGAGTAGGCACAGGTTACACAGAGAGACAGTCCAAAATATATCAAAATCCAACATAGAACACGATGAACTGAAGCAACTGTGACAAACACAAAACCCAAGCAACGAATGACTGACAAAATCGGGTTTAAATAGACAAAACTAACCAGAAAACAAGAAACGGGTGTAAACCGCTTTGAACCGCCAGCCTGACAAGCGAGTCTGTGAACGGTGCCGTAATTGCACTGGACCGGATGGCTGCTTGCCGGAGCTGGATTAACTTCCCCTGTTGAAAGTCTTGTCTATGGCGTATTATGTGTATCTGTTTTTCTCACCACTTTCCTCATGTTATGCTGTATTTTTTTTCTTAATCCATATACATTGTACCTGTATATGTGTAATGACAAAAATTGAATCCAAATCCAAAATCCAATCCAAAACGATTAAACAATGAGTCCAGGCAATGACTTATGGGAAATGTAGTTTGTGTAGACTTTAAACATCACGGTTATTGACATTACAGGTATATTGTGACACCTTTGTTAGGGACGTGTTATATCTTATACCACAAGAAAGAATAACTGTTAAAAACTTTGAAAAACTTTGAAAATATTGATGTGGCTGTCTACATGAAAAATTGTTCTGGAAACTCCAGAAAAAGGGCAGAAAATGTATATTGACAAAAAGTAATGAAGACATACCGTTTCATAGTAAAAGCAGAATTTGTGGATATTCTTTTAGTGGATATCTAGCTTGCTACTAAGTATCCGAAATTAAACTTTGAAGTATCTATAAAATATGTATCACCGCTTACCAGGCAAAACTTCAGCAAATCCAGTGATTACTTCATCCAGGCGAACCTTCTTTTTCCAGGCGGACAGATCAAGGAGAATGCATCAGGCTGTATGGGAATGGACCATGAGCGTAATATCTGAGGCTAAGACTTTGTGATGGCTAACATGAGAATGGGCACCTCAGTGGCACCTTCACCTCTGCTTTAGCGGTTCAACCTCCTACACGTGTGTTTATCCAAGCCCACGGTGCGAATTTCAGCATAATCCACCTGCTTCACTTAACAGTCTAGACGAAACCTCGCTCCTCAACCCTACCAGTAATAGGCTGTCCTTCAGAAAAGAAACATCCCATGGGTTCTACCCTAAAAGCACAGAGAGAAAAATTGCATATCACTGTGTTGGTCTCGAACACGCGGGGCTCTTTGCCTTCGGACCTTGTGTGGCAGGCTTAATCCATCATTTAAGATGAGCGGTTTTTATTTTACTCTCTAGACTCATCTTGCTTTCTACTTCTGGCTGCTATTTACGTTTTTGTATCGTATTCACTTTGAATAATCGGCAAAAATAGTACACAAGTGTATAACGTCTCTTGCCAGTGTTTTCCTTTCAACTGTATGGCTATGCAGAACCCATCAAATCGTTTTTGACCTTGGCTTGTGGGAAACTGTGGTGCACATTCTCAAACCGTGTTTACCTCCGAAGTCCATTAATAATACATTGAGGCAGACAAAAAGCTGACTGTATTATAGTAAGAATGTTCTGTTTATAACTAGTATGCTAGTAATGTTTTAAATTCAGGAGCAAACAAAGATAATATAAAGGGAAGGTTATTTTGTAAGTTATCGCTATGAATATCAGCTGTGTATGCAGACTGGGGGTATTTTGCTGTTTGGCTTGCAAGTCTTCCGAAGGACGGATAGCAAAATGATCAAGCGTCTTTCTGTAATTGGCTCATTTTAGTGTGCAAGGGATCTTAAGTGAAAGTAATGATGTTTTCCATTATTCAGGGTGGAGTGCCGTGGTGGATGTGAGGTAGCGAGTCATGCCATCTGTTTATCAAATTGCCTGTGTATTGCACCGTTTTTAAGACTAATGGGATTTGAAATTAACGTTAAGCACAGAGGAAACACAAATCAAGAATTTTCTTCCAAAAACACTAGTGGTAAAATGCACAAATCTATTAGCAGCGGAAAACTAAAGACCATTGAAAAATTACAGTATTTCTTTAATTGCTCACCCTTCCCATCTGGGGCTCTTTTAAACACGGGCTGTTTTGACAGCAGTTTATGAGCGTGAATGAAATGCTCAGAGGAGTGACAGTTAGGAAAAAATGTGCTTTTCTAAACCGTATTTAGCTAATGCATAAGATTCTTGTTTGGTTTTTGATGTGATCATTTTAAGGTTTGATACAATTCGAGGAAAGAATTTTTTAGTTAATAAAAACTGCTTTGCTTCTGTGTTCATATGTTGCATTAAATTGATCGTGGAATAAAACCCAGCATAAATGTAATGCTTGAGTAAGCAATTGCCTTTGTCCATCACAATAGATCTGTTTGGTTGTTCTGCAGGTTCTTAAGCTATCAACATAATACAAGTGTTTCACAGGACTATGCCTTAGTTAAATTAGGATATTTCAGTCACTTTTATTAAAATGCTTTGGATAAAATCCTGCTGGTGTGCATCTTTAGACAAAACAATGGCAACGACATATTTTAAGATATGTCAGGGCTATTTATTTTCAGTTAGTACAGCTCAAACTTTTGTTTTAGTCTGGGACTAGTCTTAAGCCTTGTTAAACCGGGCATATATATTTTGTTTTATGACTCGTATATCTCATGGAGATTTACTTCCATTAAGTAACCACTTCAGCTTGTTGCTTATATTTCTCTATGTTGTCTACTAGCCACAGACTATGCCCTTGTTAATGTGCCAAATGTAAAATCATAATTGATTTTTTCCTCTCTAGGTCCTCTCTTCATTTCTGTAGATTTGTGGGAATCTATGGCGGAGAGACACTGTCCCCCAGAAGCGGGACCTTTTAAGTAGTGAGAAATTGAGGTCAGGCGTGGAGGCGGTCCAATTATGGCCTAACCTTAGTTAGATTAGCTGCCAAGGTCCTACGTTGTGTTCGAAGATTTAAGTCTCTGGCAGAATTTGATTGGGTTTTAGAGTGGAACACTTCTGAAATAAATTATGGGAAAACCTGTAAAATCCAAGCTACAGTAATGAGCTTCAGCTTCGGTAATTGCTTTCGCAGAAGCAGGCATAAGTTTAATGGAACGGACGCCCACTGAGGGAATTTGATGGTGGAGACGGTGATACACGTTATTGTGTCTCAGCTATTTTATCAGATCATGGTAAATTTCTGTCATGGGATGATCATGTTATCTTGATTATGTATTTAGTCCAACAAAGAACTGTATGGTTGCTCTCCTTCTAAAACATTGGATGTCCGAATCAAAATTTAGATTTTGTACTGTGTTGTCATTTATACTTAGGCATATGCAATCGCCTGGGAATGAACCCACAATCTTGCGTTGTTAACGCAATGCTCTTTCCACTGAGCTACAGGAAATCCAAAGAAAGAAAAAAATACTGCGTTCTCAAATATGAAAAACACTTTTATTGGTTAGAGTATTTAATTTTAAAAATGTTATGATATACAGTATATATATATACATTAAAATAGTAATAAATAAATAATAGCGAGAGAGAGAGCTAGCACAAGTCTAAATTGTGCCCTATTTGCTTGTAGTGTTTTGTTTTATTTCATAATTGTTAAAGAGTGCCATGTTAAATGTGAATTGCTAACAGTGTTTGACTGCCCAAATAAAACGTGTTTGATTGAAAATGTAACAAAACCATCTCATCAAAACTAGTTCTATTTTCTAAAAGTATATCAGCTTTCTGATTGTATAAATGAATTAAGTGTGGTACCTACATCTGTTATGCATTCATTGTCATTTCAGTGTCATGTTTGTTGACTTAAGATATATTATCAAATAAGTTACAAATGTGTTGTTGAACAAGTACAATTTAACGATGTGAAATAGATTCTCATGTTTTCTATATACTTTACAAGTGAAAAGAGCCGTTTTACTAGTTTTCCTGTATTTTTAAATAATATATTTTTTCATCTTGTGACTTCTCACCTTGCATGGGCTCACGAGATTCAATAGTGTCCATCCAAAGCATGTTAAAAAATGATGGTGAAAGCAGTAGACGTCATGGTATTTTCTTGCATTACGGTTTATTTTGCAAACTTTGGGTTTTGAATACTGGTTTTCGCATACTTTATGGTACATGTCAGGCATCGTCGAGCCTTCCTACCTCTCATTGATCACAGTGAGGAACAGAGGATAAAATATTTTGACTGTATTAAAATGAAGTAAAATGCAAACATAGCATATCAAAAAACAGAGCATATAAACCTACAGCACATCACATAGAGTCTTAAAATCATTCACGATTTTAATTTTCTTACTGGTAAAGATTGCCTACTCAGACTTTAAATGCCAATAACCATTCCCCTTTTTCTCTGATGTCAGCAAAGAGTCTCAAATATTCAGGGCATTGACATTTTTATTAATGCAGAAATGATTGCACAGTAACGCAGATTCACATCAGCACCCATTCTGCCAGTGAGCATCGGGTGATTTACATGCAGATTCAGGTCAGACCTGCTATGAAACAAGGCTGCTGATGCGTTTAAGGTATCGAGAGATTGACTCTGAATCATTAATCAAATGGTTCCCTTCGTTTCTGAGCACCGTGGAGGCATGGGGCAGATGTTTAGGGAGATAATGTGGAGAGGTTTGGAATCCAATTGGTCGTATTCCAGCTGAGCCTCATGGGAAAACATCAGTGCACTCTGCCAGAATTTTGATTTGGCACGCCGCTGCAGTCATTGTAGCCGTGCTAACTCCATTAAACTTCAACAGACAACATCTCTGTTTCACGTCTCATTCATTCAATCCCTGTTTCTGAGGATTCATATGGAGCGCTTGGTGTGAAATGTGTGGTTGGTAAAACATCGTTCGCAGAAGTCGAAACGATGTACAGTTAGTCTAATCTGAGGAGAATGCGGTGACAGAAATAACAATTCTTCACTTGAACATTTACTACAGGACACTTTACAGAAACTACAATTGGTTCTTTAATGTTGAAGATAGAGGAATGATCTGCTTGGTAGTTCTCTGGACCGTTAAAACTTGTTGTTTGGGAAACAAACCAACTATTAGTGTCTCGTTTTAGGAAGAAGCTACATGAGTAAATCTGTTTTCCACACAACATCGATTGTTTTTACTTCAGAGTGATTCAACGTAATAATGGCTGCTTTGTAATGCAATGACTGATATCCAGTTCTGGTGTAGAAGAAGAGCTACTTGAGCTTTACTGATGGGGCTGCCGGGGATCTTAAAACAAAAAGGTTGAGAAAGACTGCAGTTTATCACACTTAAATGTCTCAGACTCTGTGTCTCTCACACAAACACACACAAACACAACCCATTTAGCATGCTCACGACTGTGGCTACAGATGCTCATTGGATTTATGACGGTGGATCAAATTCAAGCGTTCTGTTACACATGTTACGAAGAACAATGGAACGCATCAGGAGGGTCCCAGGGGAGGGAGGCTCGCAGAGTCAACCCAGCGAGGCACATAGAGAGGATCACACGCAAGACGGCACACAGCATTGGGTCTCATACAGTAGAATGGTCAGATTGTGTGCGGTGTTAACACTTCAGCGATAAAACTCATTCATCTGTTGAGTGGAAGTGGTTTACCGCCTCTCGGAACAGAGACTAATCTTACCCGTGTCGGGCAGGGCCTCACATCAATCAGTTTGTTCTTCACTGATGTTTGATTTGGATTGTTAGCATGGGAAATGTCCGCTCCAAATGTCAGCGCTTCGGTAACGTGAGCCGAGAGTCTTTCAGCTTGACCTGCTGTTTGTCTGTAATGAGATTCGGTGGTAGCTGTGAAAACAGTTTCAGAGTCTGAGCGACTGACTTGCTCATGCAGGTTTGCAGGATGGCTTAAGGCGGTAGATGGAGATTAGGAGACAGTACCCATGAACAGTGTGTCCTGAGCAAGGACTCTGGTGGACTTTTTCTCTCTTGACATTTGCACTTAAGTGCAGCCGGGTTTTCAGCACACCATGTGGAAATGATGCATGACCACTTCAGGTGAATTAACATATGGTCAACTGCCATAGGGGATTTTTTTTCCTTGGTGGGGGTACAGTACATTACATTTACGTATTTGGCAGACATTTTTATCCAAAGAGACTTACATTGCATTGTTCTTAGATACATTGGTTTCTGCCTATGTGCAATCTCCTGGGATCAAACCCATGACCTTTGCATTGCTAGTGCCGCACTCTAACCACTGAGCCACAGGAAAGCTACAGTACATTTTCACTTTTTTAAAAGTGGTGAATTGTCGCCTGTAATCTTATGGGATTTTGATGTTTAAAATAGTTCAAACCCAAAGAAAATTGTATTGCTCAGATGTTGTTTATTTCTCGTCATTACGTCATAAAAACATTCCCTTAATGTTTCAATGTATTTCTGTAACTCTAACTATCATAGGTGGTATCATTTGAAGCTTAGAACCTTGCACCATTTTGGCCTTTCTTACACATAAAATACTTATTCGGGCTGAAATTCATCATATCCCCATGTCAAAGCCCCTTTAAAATCAAGTATGTTTATCGTCATGAACGTTTTTCATAACACTCATATATGTCCAATATTTTCATGTTATATATAAAATGAAAGCTCTTATTCAACAGAATATAGATCTCCAGTTGGATATATTGATATTTTACCACAGATCGAATGCAAGTCGAATGATTTCTGATGTATGAAATTTATACTTGCAAACAAACAACACATCGATCAAATATCTAAGCTAATAACTGCCTCCCACCATTACGCTTAGCCACAAATGCTACATAGTGTTTTTCTTTAGGTTGTTTTCTACCAAATAAGTCCATTCCTACCTCTTTTCCACTTCCAATCGTATCTCCTATCAACGCGCTGCGTCATCAGCTCGACGTAAAAGCTTGGATAGTTAAAGATTTTGTAAAATATGTGAACCTCTGTCTATTCACACGAGATACACATTAAACAGAAGCTCAGACTCTGACCTTTACGTAGACCCCTCATTTGTCCAAATAGGTAAATCAGAGGCTTAGATATGGCAATGCGCCACAAGGAAGGCGGACCAAAACACCCTGAGCAAACTCAACACCTGGTTTTACTTGTTACATGCAATTTGGAGAGGTTTACTAGGATATTGCACATAACGATTACATTTTCATATACCACTGTATGTGGATCTGTTTAAAATTTGGTAAGCCAAATTCAGGCAGAAATCATGGACACTTGAGTTGCTTTAGAATAATAATTGAATACCACATTTTAGAGAAAAAAACATTTTCCCGCTACTTTTTGAGACCTGTTGGAATCAAGAAGAATTGTCTGCAGGTTCCTGGGCCCCTCAGGCTCAGAGAAATACACTTTCAAAAGCAGACTTTAGAAAAAAATCGGAAATCCTAAAAATGGCCCAGAGTTAAACAGGTTAATGGAGTTTTCTGTTGTGTTTCATTCAAGTTCTTAAAGTGACACTTCAGCCCAAAATGGCAATTCTGTTATCATTTACTCACACTCTTGTCATGTCAAACCCGTGAGACTTTCTTCTTTCTGCAAAACACAAAAGAAGGTATTTTGAAGAATGTTGGTAACCAAACAACAGCGATACCCATTGTACAGACACAACTCTATGAAATTCCCAATAGGTACCATTGTTTGGTTACGTACATTCTTTAAAATATCTTCTTTGGTTTTTTGCAGATAAAATGACAATAACGTGAGCAAATTATGACAGAATTTTCTATCACTTTAAATATCAGATGTTTCTCCTAAAAGTGCTTGAGAGAAATAAAAATAAACAACCTAAACAATTGTGATAAAGATTACGAATATGTAAATTGTTTGTTTATTGTAGAGATCAAATAATCTGGATTTGGTCAATTTGATGAGAAATTTTTATCTTCATAATGATATGTTTAATAATATTGACTTTTGATGGCAGACTCTGCACATTTGAGTTCTGTTTGTGATATTGTTGTGATCTCCTCTGGTCCTCTAATGGAGACGTTTTTGAGATTTCTGGGTCATTTTCCTCAAGAGAAATATCTGAGACAAAGGAGACTTAAGCAAAATTTCCATTTCCTCTGAACTGATTCTCATTAAAATCTAGGATAAATAATTTTTAAATAAAATAGACAGATTGAAGAGATCTTGTGTGATTTTTCTTTATGAAAAATGAAAGTTTGAGAGTGTGTTTCTTTAATCGTGTCAATCACATTCACAACAAAAGAGTTCATAAACGTGTAAAAGTGTTTCCCCCACTCATATTTCTTAATTTTATAATATATTATACATAACATCAACTTCATTAAGTTGTTTAGGGAAAATTGTGATGCTTAAATTCACTCAAGCTTTATATGAATGTACATTAAAACTGTTCACAGCAGTAGTACAAATCAATAGTACTTATAAATTGAGCAGACATACACAAAGTTACAAAACACAGGAGAAGGTTACACAATAAGAACCTTCATCCATTGGCAGCCTTCAGCTGTAAATGTAGCCCAGCTGATTTAATACATTTGACATTTTCACGGTTCACATTGTGCAGTTAAATCTTGTCTGTGAAATTCCCCTTCCCCTAGCATCTGAACGCTTGGTTGTCAAAGAAAAGTCTGAGCGTTGATACAACACCCACCTATCTTCTGGTATTATACCTGTAGCACATTTATTTCAAAGAGCTTGATTTATGGAGCCTCTTCATGCAGTGAAACTTATCTGAATTCCATAGCAGTTGACAGCTGAGTATATATTAATCACCTGCTGATGTACAGGGACCTCTTTTATCCTACAATTCCCAATAGCTGAACAGATTAGCAAAAATGAGGCCAGCGATGTTATTGTGTTATATTATCATGCATATCATGCTCACCCACGTCTCGACTTAACTTGAGCCCTCCTTCACACAATCTAGTCTGTGTAAATTTACCCCATCCGGCCATGTATTTTTTGTGTGTTTTTAAGGATTTATGATGAGAAATTTGAAAATGCGATAATTTGTGCTGCTGATGGGCATTATGTTGTGTGATACTAAATAAATGAACCAGACAAGAGGTTAAAGGAGACATCCTATGAAAACCCCACTTTTTCTGTGTTTAAGTGCTATAATCGGTCCCCCGGTGCATCTAGCAACCCAGAAAATGTGAAAAATAAGAACCCAGTAAGTTTGTTTTGGTGTGCCTTTCCCTGCAAGCATGTGAGAAATCGAGCCGTTTAGATTTCGCTCCGGTTGTGACCTCCAAAGCCGATTTTATTAATAATGTTACTGCCCCTTATTCTACACAGTTCCACCCACCGAGCTCCTCCATTGTTGTTTTCATGGCTAAAGTTCGTGGACAACATGCAATGTAGTCGATGCACAGAGTCCAAAACTAGGAGGAGACAGTAGTGGATTTATTTAGTTTTTAGTTGAAATCCCTCAGAAACCATAAGTAAAAACCTGCTTGTTTGCGCGAATCACTTCAAACCGGAGTGCTTTTTCAACCTGGGACAGCACAAGCAGGATTAGCTTCAAAGTTTTTCCTCAAGAGGGATCGAGACCGACTGAACGAGACAAAACTGCCGATGTGAGTAATATTTATGAAAAGTCTGAATTAACTTAAATGTACCGTATACATAGCTGGACAGCATATGATATTGAATGGAGCTACGTCAGTCACGTGCTAAATAGAACATTCAAAGCCAAACTTAAACTTACTGTAAGTGCAGATGGACACTTGGAGTTTAGCTTTATGAATGTTAATACATTATGTGCGTTAATATGTTTAGCTGCGGCAATCAGTTTGTTTTGCTAATGAACAAGGGAAACACTGCAGGTTAGTTTCGTTTTAAACGTCTAATCATTCGTGCTTTGGCTGATCAATCATTCACAGCTTACTAGTTACTGTATGCTTTTTTGTTGTGTGTGTAACGTTGTAAGCGCTTAAATCCACGTTATTCCACTGAGATATGCAAGTGCGCGATCAGTGGATATTTAGGCAAACACACACGCACAACGTGAGCGCTGTTTGCTATGACGAATTTTTTTGTCTCCGGACAAATGATTTTAGACGTTTAAGACGAAACTAACTGCAGAGGAAACCATTGCCATGGCAGTACTACGTGTGTGTTGAAATCCGGTTAGAAGGGGGGTTGGGTTTGCTGTAACTCATTATTTTTGAAAGAGACATGCACTAAAACGGGTTGCTGTGAGCAGAGCTCTTTCTGTACCAACTTGTAGAAAGGGGTCTTATGAGGAGACCTTCAAAGATATTTCACCCAAAAATGGAAATTCTTATTTGAGTTCATTTTGATATGTTCAATAATATTGAATTTTCATGGCAGACTCTGCAAAGTTGAGCTCAGTTTGTGATATTGTTACAAACTCTCTTCTGGTCCTCTTACGTTTGTGAGATTTCTGGGTCGTTTTCCTCAGGAGAAATATCCGAGACACAGGAGACTTAAGCAAAATTTCCATTTCCTCTGCACTGATTCTCATTAAAATCTAGGAGAAATCATTTGTAAATAAAAATAGACACATTGAAGAGATCTTGTGTGATTTTTCTTTATAAGAAATGAAAGATTGAGAGCATGTTTCTTAATCCTGTCAATCACATTCACAACAAAAGAGTTAGAAACGTGTAAAAGTGTTTGATAAGTTGAGCTGCTGATGGGCATTATGTTGTGTGATACTGAACAGATGAATCAGACAAGAGGTTAAAGGAATAGTTCACCCAAATATGAAAGTTCTGTAATTATTTACTCACCCCTCATGTTATTCCAGACCTGTGTGACTTGTTTTCTTCTGTAGAACGCTAATAAAGATATTATGAAGCATGTTGTCAAGCACCCCCCCATTGACATTTCACAGACGGGTTACAAAATAATAACAGAATTATAATATAATAATTATAATATGAAAATAATAATAGAATTCTGATTTTTTTATTATGGGCGAACTATCCCTTTCATGTTTTAATGTCTGCTCTTAAACAGTTTTGTAGTGTCAGATAGCCATCGCATCATGCCTTGCTGTTTTCTCCCACATACCATTAACACTCCCCTGTTTTTTTTTTAAACCGTGTCTCATCGAAGCAATTTGAAATCTGTAACAGGACCCCTGTGTTTTGCTCCATTTAGTTGTGTTCTGTTTTAAGCCTAATTCACGCTGATCCGACACAAAGCAACAGACTTTTGTCAGTGCGGCACCCCGTTGGCATTTGTTGCCTTTGGTTGGCATTTGTTTTAACAAAGAGAACACCGATTTAACAGAATAGGTTATTAGTGTCAAAGTGAATTGTTAGAAGCTGCATTAAAGACAATGGCGGTCCAACAGATTTTAATAAAGAGATATCACCTATTTTCCTGGTGTTCACATTATTTTGTGATACAACTATATATACTTGTATATGCTTCTTTATCCTCCTGTGTGTAAGATGGTTGGGATTTGTTGACACATTGTGACTTCTCTCAAGGAAGGATTTGTCTTTTGTAACCACCCCTTTAATACTTTCCTGGGTTTTGCTTTATATTAAGCAATTTTTATATTAAAAAATATCTGAAAAGCCATCTTTATTTGATATTGGCTTTCTTAAAAGGAGTTCTGGAGCTTGTAGCAACCTTTTACTTTTCATTTTTGACCCATGGACTGATAAGCTCAACCCCTATAACCCCAATATACATATACTAGTTTTGATCAACTGTTTCATAGGTCTTCCACTTTCAATGTCTTCCATGAAGATTATGACCCTGCAGAGCACTCTTACAAATTAATTTTCCACTTCCAAGCTCAATTCTGTAGGAACAAAGTCTTGTCTAGCAGTATTTTAATGCTTTTTCATGTATCATTAATAAATAAAGCTTTACAGTCCACAAAAACACAAAGGGAAAGGAAAATAAGACTGGACATGCATGTACTCTGTTAGCACCGGATGATTAATTGCGTCATCTTGTGCTTTATGAATTCTTGCATGAGATCCCTTCGGTGGAAGTGTTGCCCTGAACCAGCGCTAAAAGTGGAAGAGAAACATGGTGTATGCTAAGCTGACACCAGCACATCAAAATCAAATTAGCAAGTCCTTGTTATGCTTAATACACGGAGGAACTCAAAGCCTTTTCTTACAGCGGAAAGTTCTCATGTGCCTGTAAGTATTATAGGAGAATGCAGAAACTTGCTTTGACACAGCGTCTTACAGCACCTCAGAGGTTTATGAGCTGACAGCAGGTATTCTGAAATCTGAAATGCAAGCAACACCATGTATGACTTATCTAGCACCCTAAAGAAAGGATGAGATCTGAAATTGTCTAATATGTTATTCTTAATGGTGGTCCAGATTTCAGTTGCTGATGTCTCCCATAGCAAGACGCAACAACTAATAGTATAAAACCTCTGATTGTATAAAATGCATATGTAAGAGAATCTTCCACAAGTGAGAATGTGTTTGTTTTATATGCATTAAATTAATAGTACAGGTTTTTAAACTATAGGACCTTTACAGTGTAAAAACCTCTTGACAGGTTTTCAGATCTGTTTTGGATATTTGCCTATTCCCAGAGGACAGAAAAGAGCAAACAGGACAACAGAGATGATAGAGGTCGCAATCGAACCGTGTCTCCATGAGCCAACAAATCATATAGTTTATGTCGGAAGCATGTGCACTAACCACTGCTTCACGGCTCTGGTTGCCAGATCTCTAAAAGTTTCCCAATACAATGGAATGTCCTTGAACTTGGCAACACAATATGAACTGGATTATAGTTCAAAGAAAACCTGCACTTTGACAAAATAATGTTCATATCCCATTAAAAAATACATTTTCTGGCAGCTGGGGTTCTCGAATTAAACTATAAATAGCATATTTTAGGTGCAATTATGTTTTCCAAATATTTCTTGTAAATGTGTCTTTTCTGTAATTTCACAGCTTTTGACCGTATTTTTAAGAATAAACAGTAAAAATCCTGTAAAGAAACAATACTTTTCTCGCTACTGGGGTGCCAGAAATAAACCGTAAAATAACAGTTTTTGCCTGTAAAATGACACAATTGATAAAAAAAATTTCGGTAATTGTATGTATTTAAAAAATACATCAAAAATCTGTAAAAAAAAACTGTAAAATTACAGATTTTTACATTATATTTGGTAAATCTGTAAAAAAAAAAAGTGTTTATAAGTGTCCACTAATGTGGCATCTATGCCACGTCGCGATGCAACACGACAAAAGACAATAAAACTTATTCGAACCCATTATAATTGTACCTTTTGTCCACACTGGATCCGGCGCGTCGCGTTCGGTGCGGACACGGTTTGAGGTCCTGGGTTTGAACATTGAATTAATTTGAACATTGAATTCGCCATTGAATTAATTCTTTAAAATGTACAGTATATGTAGAACGCACAGTCACAGTCTGGATGAAAGCGTCTTCCGAATGCTTACATGTAAATGGCGGAAACATTGTTTTTCTAGCCGACAGACATAGGATGAATTTTGGCCAACTCTGACCTTCACCGTTGCATTGGTTCAATCCAGAATGCCCCGTTCCTTCTGTTTATGCAAATGGTTAACCTTCTCTCAAATCATGGAGAGAAGGGCGGCTCGCGCATTGATTGAGTGGTTTGTTTATAATAGGTAACTCCAAATTACCTGCGTGCTCTATAATATGAAATGGATTTCATGTCAGGCAGACAACATGAGTGTGGCATTGCTTATTCTAGTAGAGTTTACTCTAATAATCTGCTCGGAGGTTGATGTAGGCCCAGTGATAATCCATATTTAAGTGGTGCGCTGATAGAATGGCAATAATTCATAGGCCTCTCACAAACTGGAGGGAATAACAATAACCCTCTTACAATTGTATGGATATTCTCGCTTTCTTTCTGAAGCGCTTATCTGAATCTGCCTGGGAGGGAGGAAAAGAAAAAGGTGATGACAAAGAAAGGCAAAAAAAAAAATTAGGAAGGAAAGAATAGATGAAAACAAAGACTGAGAGAGAGAGAAAGAAGAGAGAGGAAGAGAGAGAGATCCACGCTAATGAATCTATCTGATAGCAGTAGGGCCTATATGGTCCTCATTTTATCAGCCCGCTTTCCATACTAATCCGTGTGATGTCAGGCTATTGATGAAATGGAGACAAACTCAAATTGAATTCTCCGAAATAGCCGGGGTCTGTCTATAAGCTGGCTTTCCTCTGCTCTTTGATAGCCACTCTTTCATTACTGTAAATTAGTTTGCCTGGCTAGTCGCCAGCGCTGCCTCATCCTTTTCCTCGCAGCCTCTCATACAGCAATTGATAAGACATAAACACATGACTCCAGCAGCTTTTTAAATGAGGCTTGCTGATATTACAGAAGCTGTCAGGTGACAGTGAGGAACAGTAATGAGGTAAATCTCTCCTAAATCAAAGCTACTATAATAGCAGAACTTTCAGACGTCCGTCAGCTCTGTCCCGGCGCACTTGTTCGGCATTGAGAAACGTCAGGCGGTAGCTCCGAGCTTAATGCTTGACACAGCCTCTCTGTAGAGAAGTTTTATTTCCTCAGAGTATTTTGGAAGTTGGATATATGTACAAAACATTTCGATAGTACAAAGCATTTCAAATGTAAGGATACTTACATAGTGCTACAGTTAAAACTAAAAGACACCTGATTTTTTTAACTAGCGGGTGCAGGACACTGTAGTTCATGTATGTATGTGAAGATAGCAAAATAAAGTAAACTGTGACAGATTATACCCAAAAATACTTCATACAGTCGACTACCAGTAAAACTGATAAACATTTGGGACTAAATTATTCAGACACTTTGAGCTGACCAGGTTTTGCTGAAGTGTTTGTTTATCTTTAATTTCTAATGCAAACTTTTTACCCCAGAGACTGAACAAAATAAAGCATTGCAGGGTTATTTGTTGCCCTAAATTGGTATTAACTCACTGTGTACCTAACATGTGACAGATATTCAACCATAAACATTACAGACCTTTCTTTCAGAGTTATCTGACATTATCAAGATGAATATGTTCTGAAACAGTTTAACTCTGTGTCCTTGTCATTTTTTAAATAGCGAATAAACTTTATTGTAACCCGAATACATTTTGGTTTGACCGTATCTACTGCAAAACTAATGAATAAATTCATATTTTATTTCTAGAATGAACAACTTTACAAAATCAGAAATCTTAATACAAGAGTTTTGCTTCATACAAGAGCAATGCTTTATTTTAGTGTCCAAATGAGGAACCCCCCAGAAGCACTAGAGACCCCCATAAAAGGTAAAAAATATACTTTTTTGTTGGGCATAAAGTGAATACTTAGAAATGCCCACTTGGACTCAGAAATGGAAATTGTTATACAAATATTTGGGGGGTAATTCACTCTCTCTTTCTTTTGACCTTATTCAGTGGCGTAACTTTGTTTTGAAAAGTGATGGGGACAAAGACAACAAAAACGATACTGTAATAAATTGTTTCTGTAATAACTAATTCGGAATATTGATCGTACTGGGGGGTCTGTTCATTGGCTACTCCGTTTTTTTGACTACAGATCTAATAGTATGTGGTTCACAAACTGTCATGTGGGGAGGGTCACTTGGCTGTGGCGGTGCACTGCACATTTCTGTGACTAAAAATGTCACTTGTTCATTGGTTTGCGCATTTTTATAGCATCAGCCAACAAGATGGGCTATTTGCGCAGTCGAAATAGACACTATGATAATATATTTAGACTTGTTTTACATACTTTCTAATAAAAACTATTTCAAAATAAGTTTTACGATTTTTGATCCCACTCAAAAGAAAACATTACGATGGGGACCCCCCAAAACATGATTCAATTTGAGCACTGTTTATATTTTAAACAATACATTAAAAATAAATGTACCCTCAAATATAGAATAGCCCGCCTAAATATGACCTGTAAACCTCTGAATGAGATACGGTTTTTCAGAGTATAGTGTAATAGTAAATAAACATCAGGGTGCTTGTCTAAGTCCCGCCCTGGGGAAATGACCACTGAAGTGTCCTTAAAGCTGCTTGAAGAAATGCATCAACTAAATCAATACTACTGTTCCACAAGATGTATTTATTTTCTACCACACATGTTTCGAGAAAACAAAGCTTCCTTTTCTCTTTTCAATACCTCTCTCTTTTGTCTCTTCACGGTGTACACTCACTGCTCTATAACTCTCGGGTCTGGCATCGATAGTAAGCTGGATGCTATGGTCAGCCTGCTGGCGACTGATAATGCAGGCTTACACAGACATACACACACACCTGCACAAGAAAATGCACAATGCAATCTCTCAGGATGAGCCCTGGTCCTAATCTGTCTCCATGGCAACATGCTCCGGTAGGACTTTCCGTTTGGCCTTGAGTGCCTTGAGTGCATCACTATAGGGATCCTGCCTTGTGACCCAGAGCAAGCAAGGGATTGTGATTGGCTATCAGTGTGATCATCAGATTAAAAAAGTATTGAGCATCTGACATTGCAGTGATAAGCTTACATATGTTGTCTCTGGCTGAGGGCCGATGACTCGCGGACCTCAGCCGAGCGCTTTACGTCTGGGTTAGAGCCGGCGTAATGATGGATAGAGGAAGCTGGTTTTATTTACAAAGCATGAGCTGAGAATTATGTCCATCTGCCTCATTGACTACAATTAGGAACAACTTCAGAGATGCATTTCGGTTTTGGTTCAGTTTGTAATGAGTTACGTTTCCCTTACAATTCTATTAGCTATAGATAGATGCACATTTGCAAACAGCTGAAATTTTGCATTAGTTCACCTGTTTGCCAGCTCTGAAAATAAAAAAATTGTAACAATGCTGCGATTGACCAATCCGACTCGAGTAATCCAACCAGAATTATTATTGTTTTGTTTCAACTTTATTGTAGTTTATTTTGAATCTCCTTTATTTATATTTTAATTTTACTTTACCTTCTTTTAGCATGTTAATTTTGTTATGTGCTTATTTTGCATTTTATTACAATAAAATTGGTGTATTATTATTTTTATTTAGCGAAAAGATTTTGTTGAATGCCTTTTAATTTGAATATTTATATCATTTTATTATTTATTATAGTATCATTTATTGTTTTTATTTTACTATTTTATAAGTCCTTTTTATCATAATTGTATTTTGTATTATTGTTTATTTTATTTCTTTATGTTTACATAGTATTTACTTTTTAGCTATTTTGTTTTTTTTTCATTCTATTTTTTGATGTTTAATTCTAGTCTTTTCTATTTTATTTTGTATTATTCCTTTATTTATTATTTTTCTTTTATCATATTTTGTTTTTATGTTGTTATATAAGATTATTTTTTTAGTTTTACGTTTAGTTTTCATTTATTTTCAGGCAATCATTTTATTTCCCCAGTTTATTCCTGAGGCAACATTTCTAATTTTCATTTATTTCTTTTTATTAAATTTCCTTATTCCAATATTTCATTTGATTTCAAAAAACAGAAACGATTTAATGGTTTTAGATTTAGCAAACTATGTAACCTTGATGCATAAAGGCATTTATCATTGTATGCATGACTTCCATCACAGTTAAGATTAATAGATTTATTTTGGCAGTGAAGTGCATAAAATGGGTTGATATAACACTCCCCAGATGAGTCATTGTCCTGTTGAGGTTAACGGTTTAGAACAGGTGCAAGTTGGCTAATGATAGGAGGGCACTACACCTGCTTCATAAATAATCTCCCTGCATGATGCGATGAAAGCATGCGAAACAAGCCAGGCACCTCACAGCTGAAACTTCAACTGCCTGCCTAGATTGTTTTTCTAAAAATAATTACACCTTTCCCCCCCGAACCATCTGTTTCTGATGTCCACATATTCCCTGTTTTGGGCGGATGGTTTCTTGGATGTGAGATGCTAAATCGTGAGCTGTTGTAAATCTGCCATTCCTAGCGAGGTGTGTGATTACCAGATCTACTGCTGCGTGTCACATTGTGGCTCTGCTGCCACGCAGGGAATTCGTCTTATTAAACCAGTAGTGAGTCCAATAATGTTTAATGAGCACACTGAAGAAAAAAGCCATTTGACTTCTTTTAAAATATTGTCTCATCTACCACTCCGAGTCGTCCTCCATTTCTCTTTGTCTCCGTTATTGAAGTGTCTTCTCCTCTGGGCCTTTAAGAATTAAAGTCAGGCTAAATATTGATTGAAGCCAGTAGTCACTTAGTATTCATTTACTTTTCCTTAGTTTTGTCAGTGTCTCGAGAAAAGACAGAAGAATTGAGTCCTTGTTCAATCTTAGATATTTGTTTGAGAGGTGTTTATGTGTCGCAACCAATGCAGTAGTTCATCTGTTTGACGCTGCAGTTGTGCGACGAATGCAAGACTTCAAATCCTTGTGTAATGTGCATCATTTAATCATTTCGGTAATGCTTTGTAGTGTAGATGTGCTGAACAGGCAGTGGATTTGTGACAGGAGTTCACACCTTTGGATGATTGAGCCAAATCTCAGGTATTACAGGATTACATGGGATTATTCTCACACTGGATTATTGGTTCAGACACCACACAGTGTTTTGGAGTTACGCTTTGTCCCGTTCTGTGTAAATATTGGGTTTTACGGCACTATATTAGGCATGGGTTTTTTTTGGTCGGTTCACAGTGGATTATGAGAGATATCAATGTCCGATAACGGAAGTCGTGCCTCTCGGCGGCCATGTTTGCTAAGCCTCTTGGCAGGTATTTACGTCACAGCAAGTCTACAGTCTCTTTGAATGGTGGAAGGCAGATATTTCTAAAATCGCAGGCAAAAATCACAAATTAACATATTATTAATAATAAACTTAAATAACATATTTCCGATCAAGGATTAAGCTAATATGGACTACACCATAACTTTGGTTTGCTAAAATTAAATTGCGTTAAAATCACTTATTCGAGGTCGCTTCAACTATTGCGCATGCGCATAGACTGGCAAGCGCCTCACTAGAGCCCTGCCCCAGAGAATCATCAGTCTTTTTTTGAATGACGATTGGATCTTTTTACTGGAAGGCGGGTCCTTCTTCGCTAGAGCGGCCACATTGACCGATGCATTCCCGCCATTCATTGTAATTGCAGTGACACATATTGTAAATATATATTATCTTTGGAGCTATGGATTATAAAAAGTCTAATGTGCTCTGGAATGCCACAAATTACTTAATGAGCACAGTTGTGTTTCTTTGTTGGTATATTTCCTGTTGCAACAGGAAGTTGGTAGTTTTAGGTATCAATTTTTAATTTGGACAGTTACAAAAGTAATCAAGTTCACACTGTTGAGTTCTATTGTCATTCCAGAAGCTGATTCGTTGTTTTTTTCTCTGTTGTGTTTCAGCTTGGGGAAGAAACGTTTAACCGTGCCAAGCTTCTTAATGTCGGTTATACGGAGGCTCTGAAAGATGGAGAATACAACTGCTTTATTTTCAGCGATGTGGACCTGATTCCTATGGACGACCGGAACATCTACCACTGTTACGACCAGCCCCGCCATTTCGCTATTGCCATGGACAAATTCGGCTTCAGGTAACACGTCAAATATTGATTGAATAGCAACTAGCATTGTATAATGGATGTATTATTTTATCTCACTTTCATAACACTATTTCCTTTACGATACACAAATAATCAAAGTCACGGTTGAAAATCCAATAAAATAATACCTAGGCCATGTTTTTATATGAATTTCATATCCTTGTTGAATTGTGGCTTTGTCAGAGTTTATTACAAATACGCAGGGCTGTGGGTTTTTTGTATTTACATACATATTAATAGATTCCATGTTTGTCTTTTTCTGTTCCTTTACAAAGAATAGAGTCAATGTGAGTAGAGTCAAAGATTGAGGGCTGTCTGTCAAACCCTATTCTTCAGATAAAAAAATGTTTCTTTCCTATTTGGGATATGTCTTATGATGCTCTGCATGTCTCTGGAGGTTAAGGACGCAGCTGATTTATAAAATATTAAATAAACATTTTCCCTAGCGGTCTTGGCGGACCTGCAGACTTTGTATTCATTTAGTAAAGACTGTTCTTTAGCTGAGATTGACCATTTCTCTTCAAGCATCACGCTGGGGATATTAAAGTACTTGTGAACACGTTTCACACTGAATGTTTTCTTGTTAAACTCACAATGAATTTTGTCCGTCTTCTGTCAGCAAGAATTGACCTTTGCTCTGCAGTCTTTCATTTCCTGTCTGTGTGTGATGGGACCAAATACGATCTTAACTCTTAGCTATGTATCATCCATATGAAGAAATTTACCGGTCATGACTGTCTGTATACAGTATGTAAGCAGTGTTCAGAATGTTACTTATTATGATGTGCTTTTTATAGATTTCAATGGGATTCATTTGCTTATAAGGATGTAAAGGAACTGGGGCCATCTATCGATTCAAATTGAAAACAGTTCCATTAAAAGTATGAGTAAACTTTGGGTTCAGTGACTATTTGTATGACAGTGAAGTTTACCTGTCATACACAAAACTGTTCTGTATTTCTCTGGTAACAGTGAAACACATGGGAAATACACACACAGAAATGCAAATCTGCATTAGTTTAATTATAAAATAACTTCCCTTGCACATTATGGACATAATTCTTCCGTACCTTTGTAGAAATGTTGTTTTCATGTTAAGTTTCCTAAAATCTCTTGGATTTCTTTTCTGAATGATGTATGTAATGGCGCGAGTATTGGACTATATTAACTGTGTGAATGCCAAAATTCAATATTTCAAAGATCCAACCAATTCCAAAAGAATGAAATCAAGTCCCACTCCAAACTTATTTTTATTCTTGAAACCATTTACTTGGATATACTGCGTGCACGTCACAATATGCATGATGATTGCACCCGCACCTGAACCTCATTCCCATGGACTCCATAGACTGAACTAATGAAATTGACTTTTAGCTGCTTCCTTCCCAGCTGGTCCTGCCCATCTCCTCCATGTCCCTACTGGTCCTGCCCAGCCTTCCCATATCCCCATTGGTCCCACCCAGCGTTTGCATGTATCCGTTGGTCCCTCCCAGCGTTTCCACATCCCTGCTGCTTTCGCCCAGCCTTCCCATGCCCCTGCTGGTCACAACCCGGCCTTCCTACATCCCTGCTGGATCCGCCCTGTGCTTCTACGTCCCTGCTGGCCATCGGCATCCCCTCAGTCCTTCGGTGTCGCCCGGGCTTTTCACCTGTGCGGCTCCACCCTGGAGTCCTCCCTCATCGGCTCAGTCTTTTGTCAAGGCTCTGTCAGTGTGATGCTAAATCCAGGAGCGGTGCCTAACAAAACCACACTTTCTGCTTAGTGCTGTAGTGAAATTTGAGCTGTAATTGAATTTCGTTTTATTTCTCTATGGACGGACGGACAGTCAGTACATTGCTTAGGCTAGACAAATGCTACTGACCTTCTCTTGTGCGCCGGCTGCCTCCTATCGTCTGTGGGCTAATAATTCCATTTCCCTCAGTGAGTGAGTCACACTATGAGTTTGCCTCCGCTGTCCAAGGAGGCCTTAACATCGCAGTATTTAATAAGCGGAGCACCTTTAGAGAATTTCACGCTTTTGGAGCGTGGCTGCGCGAAGGAACTTAAGCCATACTGTTTCTGTGAAGACTGCTGCTGCAGCAGATGGTCTCATTAATTTTGGCTTGTTGTCTTTCAACGTGCCGTGTGTTTGTGGTTGCATATTTAAATGTGTGCGTGAGCGTGCAAAGGTTGTTGCTTCTACCTCTCCCTTATGTTGTGAATTTGTTTGCGTAGGCGGATGTGCTTGCTATCGATGGCAATACTACAGTAGCCCAAGGCGCACCCCCAGCGTTAACCCATGATGCTCCTGCCAGTCCACAGCCCTGAGGGACTTTTCAAAGAGGGGACTCAGAGACCATATTTTAAATCGGCATAAGTGGTCCCAGTGCTTTAGAGTGCCTTTGAGTGCCTTCATTCTATAGAGATTTTGTTTCGGACACTTGATTGAAGGATAATCACTCCATGGTTTAAAGGTTAAATATATAACTTAGTACAGAGAGCCATCAGGGTCTTTAAATTGATCCTTTGGCCTAGAATGGAGTATGTATATTTATATCAGCCTTTAATCCAGTCATCAGATATTCGTCAGATAAATCTGATTTGATGGAGCGCTCCTGCTCTCTGAGCTCTGTTCTTAAAAGCCCTTCGAAGCAAAGCCAGATTCAATGGTTTGTGGCACACGTAAGCTTTTACAGGGTGTCCTCAGTCTTGTGTAGCTCAACGGAGGGGCCTGCGGGGTGGCGGCGAGTAGAGAAGAGATGAAAGAAGATCGGAAATCATTTCAAAATGTAGGATCCCTGTGGGAGGATTCTATTGCTCTCTAGATTCGCTCATACAAGATGCAATTTTGTCAAATTCAAATACTCTGTTGGCTGAATAAGGGGCTTTAGTTCATAGAGGGTCTGCAGCACGGTTCCATCAGTCTGCAGTTTTGAAAATGAAAAAATCAATGCAAATCTAAAGCTGGTTCGGGATGGACAGTAGGAAGCCGTAGGCTTAAATGACTGAGCATTTTGGGTAATATGTTAGAAGTCTATTAGTGAAAATGGTAACAATTTTGCAATGTTGTCTTTGTTTACATTAGTTAATACATTAGGTAACATGAACTAGCAATGGACAATACTTTATTAATCTTGCTTCATGTTAATTTCAGCATTTACTAATAATTTTTTTCAATCAAACGTTGTAAATGTTGTCATTAGTTAATGCTCCATGAACTAATATGAACAGTTGCATTGACATGTAAGGGCTAGTTCACCATAAAATGGAAATGTTGTTGTCATTGTTAACTCATCCCTAAATTGTTTTTATTTTCTATAAATTTCTTCGTTTTTTTGAACACAAATCAAGATATGTTGAAGACGTTTCGAAATCAAATAGTCGTGGGGCACCATTTACAACCATAATAGTTTTTTCCTACTAAAGTAGTCAATAGTGCCCCAGAACTGTTAGGTTACAAACATCCTTCCAAATATCTTTCTTTGTGTTCAACAGAACAACCAAATGTATACAAGTTTGGAACAACCTGAGGGTGAGTAAATGTTGACAGAATTAAAATTTTGGGGCAACCTATACCTTTAACAAACATTAACATTAACAAACATTAACAAAGATTAAAGGGATAATTCACCCAAAAATAAAAACAATGTACAACTTTTACAACTTAACAACACACAAGAACAGCTGCTTTGGAACAATACGCATTGTGAAAAGCGCTATATAAAATAAACTTGAACAAGAAGACATTTTGAAAACTGTTGGTAACGGAACAGCAGTCCCCATTGACTTGCATTGGTTTTGTGTCTATAGAATAGAAGTGAATGGGTACCACCATTGCTCAGTTACCAACATGCTTCAAAATATCTTCTTTTGTGTTTTCATACAGGTTTGAAATGACATGAGAGGAGTAAATGTTGACACTTTTCATTTTTGGGTGAACTATCTATTTAATACATGCTAAAAAACGACATTGTTCATTGTTAATTCAGGTTACTTGCTGCACTTACTAATGTTTACTACTAAAACAACCTTATTGTAGTGTTATCGTAAAAATATTATTGATAGCAGGGATGGTCTAATGCTTTACGGTTTATCATCTGATGGTTTAAAATATCAGCTAATTGAATGAGAATGACTAAGGTCTATTCTTATTTCAGGCTGCCGTATGCTGGCTACTTTGGAGGGGTGTCCGGCCTTAGCAAAAAACAGTTCCTTAAAATCAACGGCTTCCCAAATGAGTACTGGGGTTGGGGAGGTGAAGATGATGATATATACAACAGGTAAGACCACGATTATGGTTCACATTTGATCTCTAAGTGACCTACATTTTTATCATATTAAAGGTCACGTTTAGTGTTCGTCCACTTTTTTTCTTATAAGCTTTCATTTGTTGCTGTACTTTTTACTTTACCCGATTAGATGTCAAAACATATTGAGCACATTTCACACCAATTATTACACCTGCGGTTCAGACGGTTAATAAAATACAACGGTTTAATTTGAAGCAATTGGGCAGCATAGCAGGGGATATGGAAAAGGGAAAAGACTTCAAGGATTTCGTTTAAATGAAATATTAGCAAAGCTTTTTCTAAAATTGAACAGAATCCCAGGAATTAAAAAATGTAGATTAAAATATAAGTGTCACTTTGGCCGCTGTTTCTCGCCATAAGCTATTTATATCTACATAACATGGAATTCATCATGTTGTTTCTAAAGAAGCCCTAAACTGCATTTTTCGTAAATACTTTTCGTAAATTACGACATCTGGTCCTGTTCAGTTTCATTGTTTAAATGTATTTTTCAGGATTATTTTTGTCATCTTAATAGACATGTTTTGAAATGTGCTAGGCAGGCCTATAAAAAGCAGGAGTAAGCATGCATCATTGGAAAGTCACTTTGACTCTGAAAAGTGTCCCTGTGCTGTTTTTGGGCCTTCGTCTATCAAAATGCATAACAACATTGTGATATGCAGCTCTTTACACATCCACATCATCTACAGAATCAGGTACAGAGATGAGGGCTGACCGTCTGATGTCTGTCTTTTGGGATAATAAATAGCCACGTATTCACTAGCAATCATTTTGATGCCATCTTAAGTGATGAGAGAGAGCAAGGCCTACGATATATCAGGGCACGTACGCGATAACACGGGTGACGCCATACAAATCAGCCACAGCACACGTCCCCGAGTGTCAATCTTTTCAGATGTTTGGGGCGCTCTGACAGCTGATAGCTGAAAGTGGATGGTGTGATAAAACAGACCTCTTGTGTTATCTTTTTCATGCCCTCACCCTCTGCTTTTTTCCGACATGATTACACAGGCTTTATAAATAAAAATAGGCTTTATAGCTTGATATCCGGGAAAGCTTTGATGTTTTAAAGCAACAACATTTCCCCTGAGATCTTTCCCTGCACAAAGCTATTTTATTTGAAGCTTATGTATATGAAGCGGTAGATGTTGTTTTCCAGGAGTTCATTTCGGGGCTTTAATTATTTTGTGTTCTTGCATTAACTTTTATTAACTCTTTATCATTTTGGATTTTCGTACCGCTTTTCACTGCTAGTGTAAAAACGACCACCTTTGCCGACAAATGTATTGCTTCCCCCCAAAAAAAATATGTACACATGTCTGCTGTTGCATTAAAATACCGAGAAAAATTTGCCCTGGGGCTTTTATTTTAAAGATAGCACACACACTCGTTTACAAAATAATTAAATTATTTAAATTATAAAATGTTTTATAAAATAATTTACTGTTTAAAATTAAGGCAAAACTTATTTAGTAAACCTAATGTAACGATCTAAGCACATGGTCTCAATCGCACTGCGCAAGTGGACTTGGGGTGTGTCAGATCCACTTTTGCTATTTTAACTACAGGAAAAATGGTTGGCGCGCCTAGCGCATGGTCTACGCGCGAGGAAACCTTCTAGGACAAACCGGATTTTTGTGTACAAAATAATAAGCTCGTACATTGTAATCCTATACTTTCATCATATTCGGCATGTTTTTGTGCTGCTGCGCATCCCTCTTTGTGTAATAAGCAGAATGGATGCGCGTTGTGCACCCGCCTGTAGGAGCATATAACTAACGCGCCTTTTCAATGAATATACAGTGCCATTAACTTTAACCTAGTTGCATAAACTGCTTAGACTAGGCTTCGAAGTTAGTCATCTAGACCGGTCATGGCTTCTTTAAATCAGTTAAATAAAAAGGTAGACAGGGCTAAAAGAAAGACTGATTAGCCCTAACTAATCGCTAGTCATTGAACCTAACGGCTAGGTTTATCCAACCGGGACCAAAATGCTAAATGCTATGCTCAAAATAGCAACACGCCAACAATGCACCTGCCCTGAACACATCTCGTTTTCAGACCAGCACGACAAATGGGTGCAAATGCATTTGCTATTTAAACAACATGGTGCATGATAACTGCGTTGGGCTGAATCAAGCAAATAACACTTTCGTTGCCCTTAGTGTATGATAGGGCCCTTTGAATTTTGTTTTGTATTAACTATAGGAAGCTGTATACTGTACACTACAATTTGTTGTAGTATTAAATATAATAATTGGATAAATTGTAGCAAATACTGTAGTATACTTTAATATTTTCTATGGTAAGACAGTTGGTGCCGGCCATTTTTTACTGCGTCGGTGAATCATTCATCCAATAGACCTATTTCACGTGTACGTGTACAAACCGGAAGAAGGCTAAATGCTTGTCCGGTCAATGCTCTACCTCCGTTCACTACACAGAACAGTTGCAGAGACCAGAAGAAGTTAAGCATGTAGCGCTCCGTTTATGCAAATTTGTCTAACATGTATCAGACCTTGATAGTAGATAAATCGCTCAAAAAATAATGTTTTTGTAATGTTTGTTTTCATTATTTTTACATCTCCCAGTAAACCATGAATAAATCGGACAACATATTCTTCTTTTGTTTTGGTAAATAAAATGAACGTCTGTGAGAAAACAAGCTGAAGGAATGAATGGTAGCAGTGCGGCCGGATAAAGTTTCCCCTACTTCTAGACTCTCGTATTCGTTCAAAGCGACTGATTTGGTCGAGAACAAAGCGCCTTGATGAATGACTGACTGAATCAACATCTTGTCAGGGTCATTCGAAAACGCAGATTCTTTTAAAAGACAAACATTGCAAAAAAGGCAGATGTAAGTGTTTAAATGAATGTTAATGCACATATGCAACATTACGTAAGGTACTATGATACTGTTTTAAGAACAGAGCTCGAATATTTGCGTGTGTGCTGTTAGAGTGCCATTCAGTACACCTACATGGGAACATTTCTTCAGACTATAAGTAAATGGCGAGTGGGCCAGCTGAGTGTTTCCTCTTCACATTTTCCATGAGACTGGTGGAAAGACACAGAGAGACAAAGAAAGTTGTCCACTTAAGTCCCCCTGGGTGAAAGTTTACTACAACATACTGTCACTTCTCTAGAACCAGTTTGTTTTGGCTCCGGGGACTCCCGGCCAATGCCAGCACGACTTCTCTTCCCATGTATTTGAAGGTTACGGGTCTGACAGCATGGGCCCCAGTGCCAGTGGACATTGTTCTCTGCAAGCTCGACATTCTGCAGCTTAGCTTTGAAAAAATGTCAGTCTATCGATGCATCCTCTTTTTTGTGTTTGTGGCTGGTGTAAGTGTCTGATGTACTTGTTTTGTGTTGTAGTGGATCTTATAGTGGCATAATAGATCCGTAAGAGCTTCTTCTAGCCATCAGACCTATTGAAAGATGCTGTGCTGATACACAGTAGCAAAGGTCAGTCTCGGCTGATGAAAAGCTCCAGCAGTGTTTAATAGTCAGTCGGGTCATTCTCAAGCTACATTGAGGTAAAAGTATAGATTCAGACCGTCCTTTAGCCAATTGCAGTATCACTTCGATCATGGCCAAGCAGTAGTTATTTCCTCAAACTCTTCCTAGGAAGCGTTTCAACAATGATCCTCTTTAACAGCAAGTCTCTCACCTGATAAAACTATGTCTGTGGTATGGTTTATCTCTAAATCCTGCTTAATGGAAAGAGCAGACATTATCTAGCTATGTCTGACCGACGTGGAGCTGCGGGCTGGACATAAGGTCATCTCTGCGTGCATTTATGGAGTGAAGTCATTGTGGATAGGAATAGCTCAGAGGTGTGTGTGTGGATATTGGATGACTTTGTCCTAGCCTCATCGCCGCACAGACTGGCTTGAAACAAAAAGCAAAGTTAAAAAAGCCTTTGGAGGGTTTTGTTGTTCAGGGGCACGTGGACAGAGAACCATCCCGTCATACTTAGATTTTCAAGGGCCATGGAGTTTGAGAGAATTGAAACCCCGGAGCCACATTTCTCGAACAGAGAAAGGACACAGTTGAAGGCATTAGACAGCCGTGTTCCTCTGTGGATTTTAAGCTGAAATTGAAGAGTTACAAAGTGCTCTTGAAAGAATTGCGGTGCCTATTTTTGTCAGCTTTTACACAATCGTGTTAAGTCCGGTTGTGTGCATGTTCATGCAATACATGGCTTAAAAATCAAGTGAGCAACTCTTTTGGAGGTTTTTAGACTTTGGATTTTATTCTGAGGTCAAGTCAAGTTTACTTGGGCGAAAATAGGGCACGGCAGAGATGACATATTTTTGTATGTAAAACCCGGAAGCGAGTAAGCAGTTTAGCACTTCCAGTTCCATCGGCCAAAAAGTCAATGTTTTTTGTTCATGATTTTTTTTGTAAAATGCTTAAAATAAAGCAAATGAACAGAACCTCTAAATATTTCCAAATTTTATCCCATGACATAAAACACACCAGTTATAGCCAGCTCGTGATTTTTTAAAGCCTTATTGTGTCTTAAAAACGGTATCTCAAAAAAAGTGCCTCCATCCTTTGGCGGGGAAGTTACATTTCATCGCGCATAAAATCTCACAAATAATGCAACGTGGACACAAAACTCTAAAACATAAATGGATTTTCATTCACAGAGTTGTTAGTTACCAAGGAACACATTTTTTATAAACCTTTTAAAAGTTGTCTTGGTGGTGTTCGTCTGCTAAATGACTAAATGTAAATAGTGGTGCTGTTGATATCGAGTGACCATTGTGTGGTCTGTTTATAACCTCAGGCTAGCTTTTTAACTTCTGCCGATTGTATTTACGGTAGGCTTCCAAAATAAAAAGCATTATGTTTGTTTGTTAAGATGATCTTGTAAGTATCATAAGCCTTTATTAATAACAGAGCTTATTTTTGTGTGATCGTCTGCCAAAAGTGTATGGGAAAAATTGTTCGGGGAACCAGCACAGCGCTAACTTCCAGGTTGGCTTACAAATATATGTCATCCCTGAACCAGTCTAGAGTCTTGGTGCAATTGTAAAAGCAGTACAACAATGCAACTATACTCCCAGAGGCACATTACTATTTATATGAGTTTTGCTATATGCATGCTGTGCACAGACTGTTTTGAACGGTGGATTTGTCAAATACAGAAGGAAACTGCAAGATACACCACGCTAGTGTACTGCTTACAGCCTGATGTGCAACATTTGACTTAAAAATAAAAAAAAATATATTTAATCCAATGAATTGCACAAATTGTAGTATGTCGCATTGTCACATGACCTGACCATGGCATCCAGGAATCTTAGCATTGAATATATTTATGTAGAATTTTTAATCCTGTTTTGTAAAAAAAAATCTTATATACTGTAACACTGGAAGTTCCGTCAAAGAGGTAGACGATTCAAGAAAATCGAATTTATTGTCACATTGTAAATGTAAGGTCAATCCAAACACGTTGCATTATGGGATATGGTATTCCGTTTTGAACACGGGACAAAGAGATGGAGGGAGAGCAAAAGAATGTGTTTACGGAGGCTTGTAAAGAAAGACCAGATTCATGGTCAGCCATCATCCCATATTGTGTGACCACACCTCCATCTGTCCACGTCTCTCTTTCTATTGCTCTCTTTCGTTCTATTTTTTCCTTGATCTTCTTTCACTTCTGCGAGCGAGTCATGAAGTAGTATCATGTAGTTATGATTTCAGCTCCTCTCCACTTCAAGGGTTTAATGCAATTAAATAAACTGCCGGGAGGAGGGGAGAGATCCAGAGAAATTCTCATTTAATCCAATCAAGGACATTGTGCACTGGGCCAAAACAGATCTCTAGTCAACACTATTAATTATTACTTCACCATTCAGAGAGTCAATTTTCACTTAATCATAAACTGACTTGTTGGCTTATAGAGACTCTGCGAGTTAATACATCATTACCATTTGGGTCAATAATTTGATGCTCAATCTGTTTAGTCGTCAAAATGTTACATTAAAAATGCATTTGATATTAATGTTTTTAAGATGAGCATGTTGTCAGGTTTTGACTAAAAATGATTCATGTTAAATCTAGTAGCGCCTAGGTACTGTAACTGTCTAGATGTTTGGGAGAAAAGTTCTAATAAAGAAAAGAAATGAGTACAAAAAAAGCAGTAAAGCACTCAGAGCGAGAGCGAGAGCGAGAGAGAGAGAGAGAGAGAGAGAGAGGGAAAATGTTGTTATGGTGTGATAATATTACCATTTGCTTTTGTTGTTGAGGAATACATGATTTCCTCCCGTTTTCCCCTTTCACTCCATTCCTGTCTCCTGTCTCTGCTTTATTTGTCTCCAAGGTCGAGGTTAATTTAGACTAGATCTTTTGTTTGTTCCCAGTCATGAGAAAACTCATTTTTCTGTGCAGAAGCAAAGGTCTATTGGAGCACAAATCTTTAAGATATTCGGCATGGATTTTCAAGGTCGTTACGCAGCGCAGCGTTTTGCTTTCTTCCAATCAGACGACTCTCATTGCATGCCAGCGCCAGAGTAATCACAGCTGTCTGAGCCCAGCACCAGAGGTCTGTCAGTTCAAGGAATGAGGCAGTGAATGAACCGCCCGATAAGATTTTGAAATGCTGAAAGAATAAAGACAATTATATATATGTGTGAATACTTCTGGGAGATTCCAGTGTTGCGGGTGTGACATTTTCAGTCACAACTCGAAATTTAAACTCACTAAAAATGTATTTATTACCATTATAATGAGACATTTTTCTGTATTTTCCTAAACCCCTGTTTTTACAAAAAAGTCTATATGTTTAATTTGTAAGATGAGGGAAATAAGCATGTGTTATGAATATGACGAAAACGAACACACATTTTCAGTTTCAAAATCTAATTATGAGATAATGAGTGTCAAAGTTGGTTTTCGTAATTCATTCGCCATGATTTTAATCTTAATTATTAAAGATTATTAGAGTATTAAAGATATCAGGGTTTTATGGTTTACAGAACATTCTGTACACTTTGCTGGATGATTCGAGGTAGAAAACAATAAATCAACAAGCATGGTCATATTTTTGAGAGGATTTCTGAGAAATAAAATGCAATAATACCCAACAAATGGAGGAGTGATGGCTCTTTATAAAACATAAAATTGTACTTTTCATGTGCTCATGCAAGAGGAATATGTAACATTATTGATGTGACAATTCTAAAAGCGGTACTTAAATGACTATGGAGTCTTGCTTTAAGAGTCCAGTGTGTCATTTTTTGGAGGATCTATTGACAGGAATGCAAATAATATACATAACTATGTTCTCAGAGATGTATAAAGACCTTACATAATTATGTTTTTATCACCTTAGAATGAGATATCTACATACTGTTTCTTCAGTAGCCCTAAGATACAAACTTCTCTACAGAGCGTGTTTCGTAAATACGTTTATCTCCTGCGGCAAAGAAGTTAAAATGTGACGATATGTTTGTTCTTGTGAGTTGTCGTAGTGCTTCAAAAGGTAGGAGTGGCGTAAGCCATTGGTTGTAATTCGCAAGCTCACTGCTAGAGGCCGCTAAAATCTCCATATTGGTTTTAACAGGTTAACAGAAACCACCAAATATTGACAATATCACAGTACATGACAGCTGTCAGTATGGTGAAAATCATTGGTAAAAACTTTTTTAACGGTAGGGTGCATGGAATTTCCCCTTTTAAAATGGTGCAAGATTACAGTACTTCTCAATGACGTTAAATAGCTCCTCTCTTCAAACATACAGTATAACCACATTTTTATAAGCTAAAAACATATGTATTATAGTAAATTTCAAAATAACATCCCAAACAGGGAATTTATTTACTGTTCAAAATGAAAATAAAATATTTAGCATTGAAATAGTATATCACATTTATAAATCCAGTGCCTCTCACACGGCTCTTTCTTTAATCATAATCTCAGGCCCTCAGAAATCTCCCTTCTCTTACTAGGTCAAGAAAACTCAGCGATTACCTTCAACCTAATAATACGAGAGCAAGGCCTTTGTCATAAATAATGCAACTCAGGGGATTGAAGTGTATCAGAATGAAATAAATTATAAGACCCCACACACACGCATGCCTCGTTCTCCTCGAAAGGATTTCCATCTAATCAAACGCTTTAAGAAAGCCAACCAGAAATACAGCGTGAGTCCTGATGCTCACATGACAAACATAAGATTTGTGCTCATGCCAGGACCTGGAGCCAAGCAGAGAGATTAGAATGGCCAAATTGTTCTAGCTATCCGGCGTTTCGTCTAAGCTGCAGTTATTTAAACAAATGGGATTGTTCTGCAGGCAGGGCTGTGTGTGAACGGATATGTCCGGCCTTGATGTTCTCTTCAACGAAAGCTCCCGACAGAATTCAAAGCTATTGACATATACTGTTTTAACGGAATTGTTTTCTGCCTGTTTGGCATTTTTGGCATTCATGTTGGATAATGAGTTTTTTATTAGCTTCGGCTTCTGGATGTTCAATATTTGTTTATTAGAGAAGGTCTCGAGTCACTAAAACTGATGTTAAACTAGTTACTTCAATACGGAAAGACGACTAAACGAAGAAGAGCAGACCTGTAACTGTCTGAAAAATAAAAAATGATGATTGTGTCATAGGACTTTCTTTCGATGGCTTGAGCCCAAGCAATTGGTCTATATAAAATCTTATAGTGTACATGCTAACCGTAATGTTCCTCTCTTGTTTCCTCAGAATCACACTAAATGGGATGAAAGTGTCTCGGCCTGATGTGAGAATCGGCCGCTACAGAATGATCAAGCACGAGAGAGACAAACACAATGAACCAAACCCCCAGAGGTAAGAAATCCATGTGGAGTTTCAAACTATCTGCCATGACTCTGCCATCACTGCTGAAGACTCTTAGCTCTGCTGGGAAGCTTTAAATCATTCCACTCATCCCATTATTTTGACTTATTGATCTGCAGCGCAGCAGAGCGTTTGAGGATAACCTGAAACTTAGCTTGATATTACAGATATTTTACAAACTTTAGACGGATTGCATTCTTGTATACAGTTTGACCACAGCCACGAGCAGCCATTGCTTTAGATCAGTGGTTCTCAAACTTTTTTGGCTTAAGTACCCCTTTATATGATTTTTTCACGCCAGGTATCCCTTGACCAGACAACAACATTTTATTTTAAAATACAGTGAAAAAAGTGTCAAACAGTTATTTCTACATTTTTGAATTTATGTTTTATGCATCTTTGTGTAGTCCTAATTTCATATATAAATACTATTATCATAATTTATTGATTTTCATTATTCCTAAATGTCAGTTTCTCTCACGTACCCCCTGCAGTACCCCTGGGGGACGCATAACCCCATTTGAGAACCGCTGCTTTAGAGCTTGTGCTTCTGTGACAACTTGTGTTCAGATGTGTCTGATTTAATCACTTTATCACTTCAAATGTAATTTTATTTACAAACATTGTACATGCAGAATATTCATGCTATTATTAATACTATTATTAGCAGTTTAAACATTAACCAACATAATCCTGTCCTATCTCTATTTGTTCTTTTTTATCTTTATTTATACAGTTTGAATTACTGAGAGGACACATACTGTACTGTTCAAATGTTTATCTTAAATACAATGCATGTTTCTTGGGATAATTCAACTTCCATAATTTAAATGTTATAATCTATTTAGTAAATTACCTTTTACCATAGCAAGTTTTTGTATGCAAACATACAAAATATTCTGAAATATCTGGGGCTATAAGCGAGTTTTTTGTCCTTTTGTTGTCCTCAATATGTGTATTTGTTCCAACTGGTGTCGGTTCGTCATGCATGAATAGGCCAGACGTCACAGTGTGAAATAGCCCAATCAATGAGTCGATAAGTCCATCCGCGGGCGCAGGGCTTCCAGCCAGATTGTTCCAAGGTAAAAAAAAGCTTTACAGAGGAGCATCTAATTGCAAACCAATTCCTGCTGCTGCAGGTTGGTCCACTCTTTCATGGTGGTTGTCAATCTTGGGAGAGCTTTGAGCGAAACGGAAGGACAGAAGCAAAGGAACGCTATTAAAAGTTGGGATTGGTCTTTTTCTCTGGTAAAGGGTCTCACTCACTGTGCAACGATAGGAGTCGGTCCTTTATTCGCTTTTGCTCCGTTTAATTCTTATTCTCCATCCCTTGATCTTTTTCTCATTCCCGGGCTTACATTCCATCTATTTATGTCTCTCTCTCTCTCTCTCTCTCTCTCTCTCTCTCTCTCTCTCTCTCTCTCTCTCTCTCTCTCTCTCTCGCTCTCAACGAGTGCCTCACAAAATTAAAGTAATGAGTGAAGCCCACCCTGCATGCCACACGCGCAAGCCAAACTCATCATCGCTGGAGAGGACGGAGCGCAGGCTAGAATGAATGAGGTGTCGCTGCTGAAGTTAATGAATTGAATCATGTCACGCCAGACTGGGCCTGTTGTCACAGACAGGTCATTATTTTGTGTTCGGTTTCAAACTGGGAAAAATGACGCGATGCCAATCGGTGGGATCCACCTTCGGTACAAGCATCAGACCGGAAAATGTGCACATTGCACAACTAGAATTTTTTTGCATCATTTTCAATCGACCCAGGGATCATCTGTCACAACCTTGCAAGAAAAAGAGGTTCTGCATACAGTTCGGGATTTCATATCACAAAAAGGTTTAGACTCGATATTAACATCCCGTTTGTATTTTTTTTGAATAGTGCCATCCACAATACTTGAAACTGTCTTGTTTTGAAGTTTCGGCAGTAAAGTTGGGCTAAAAAGACTCCATAAGAGCCGATTTAGGTCTCCCACAAAAGACTGTCAAAAGTTTCTTAAAAGATTCGACTTTTGTTGTCTGTAGATTTACATTCCCTTTTCCATAAAAAAATAACTGTAATAATAAAGTTTCTGTGGATTTTAAGAGTTCTTTAACCTTCAGTTCTACAAAAAACAAACTACTTGGAACACTTTAAAAAGGTGCTTCACAACATCTGAAGAACCTTTGTTCATAAAAGATGGCACTGCTGTGAGAAACCTTTTCTCTATCACCTGTGTTTTTAGGAGTGAATGTTACTTTGAAGGTGCTGTTTGGAGATTGTACTGGCATCTAGTGGTGAGGTTGCGAATTGCAACCAACGGTTCACTCCACCTCTCCCCCTCCCTTTGAAGCAGTACGGTGGCTGACACAGAACTAAGATGTTGTCACGTTTTCGCTTCTGTCCAGAATGAGATAACATATTTATGAAATGTGCTCTGTAGGGCAGTTTGTGCGTTTAGGTGACCCGCGGTGTTTGTAGATAGAAATAGCTCATTACAAGGTAATAAAAAAAATAAAGCCTCATTATGCAGGGTGTTTCTACATCTTTGAACAGAAACATATATTTTATTGCATTTCCGTCAATGGATTCTCCAAAAAATGACACACCACATTTTAGGATCAAGAGTGTATTTCTCAGAAATTTTGGATAAACATCCGAGACAGTTTGATACTTTTATAAAACTGGTGAGAACTAAATTTAGTCTCCCGAGCTTTGAAAGAACAACTTCTGAGCAATGCTATTTTTCTCCTGAGGCTTTTGAGCTACATTTATCACACATTCACTTATTTTCCTGATCCATGACAGTTTTGCTTTGGCTTCGAGTGAGCTTTCGTCTCAGGCCAGTGATAAGCTTTATTATAGTGGTATTTTAAGTGCGTTATGTCGGGCCTAAATGAGTGAGCCATCTGTATGATGTATGATGATAAAAATCCACAGGCTCTGGTTGGACCGGCCGCAGCAGCTCAATGACAATCAATATATCAAGAAGTGCACTCTAAAATTGATGGATCTCAATGCCAGCCTCTAAAACACACCTTGACTCCGACATGCAGGCCTCATATAACCCTACAGAGACACGCATCAGTGACGGTGGCCGTTGCAATTCCTCCGGACATCTGATAAATAATTCATAAAGGGAAATAAAAGGGACTTACTTCGAACATAATGCCTTCATCTTAAGATTGTATTCTGCATTGGAGGCTTGTGGTGGATTCATCAAAGATGGCTTGTTTTTGGGAGTGGGTTTAGTCTCAAACTTAAAGGGATAGTTCACCCAAAGATAATTTTGTTCACCCTCATGTCATTTCAAACCTGAATGACTTTCAGAAGATATTTTGAAGAATGTTTGTAACTGAACCACGGCAGTACCCATTCACTTCAATTGTATGGGCACAATACCAATGCAAGTCCAAAGGGGCCAGTGTTGTCCGGTTATCAACATTCTTCTAAATATCTTCTTGTGAGTTCTGCAGAAAAAAGAGCGTCATACAGGTTTGAAAAGACAAGAGGGTGAGTACATTACAGAATTTGAATTTTTGGGTGAACTGTCCCTTTGAATGTCTTTAAAAACTTCGCGAAGATTTGAACAATACTAAGAGTATCTGATCATTCCTGAACTCTTTATAACACGCCAACTTTCTTTTGTTGTGTTCTTGTATGGTATTGTTTTATATTTGGTGACACACAGGTATAGCTCATTTGTTCTCCAGATATACTGCTCGGATCTGGGATGTAGGTTGTGTGCGGTTGTGGCATCATTATTTAGAAAGATGAGTTACAGCTGATGAATGTTTGCCCTCTCCACAGCTCCGTCAATGCCACGGCCTTTGTTTGGTCAGTCCGTACGAGAGCTTCATCCTCCATAATGAGACATTATGCTTGCCAGAGGAAACCAGGATTCTACTCATCAACCTTCTCCAGATTAGTTAGAGCTGTCGCACGCCGGCCCGCATGAATATTAAGTCGGCTTCAGCGAAGCCGCAAAGTCTAATTTCATTCAACCTTTAATAACATAAATCATTATCTGCAGTCTGTTTAATGGCCTTTGTGTTACCTACAGTGATACTGAAGTTGAAAGCAACACATAAATCAAGCTTGCCTTTAATGGACAGATTTAAAATTCTTCATTACTCTTGTAGTATTTTGTGTGATTTATTGGCGAAGTTCTTCAGCAGTTACGCTCCAAATGCTGAAATGTACAGTATATCAATGTGCGATGTAAATAATAAATGCTGGGTCTGCGTTACTTGGAAACTTCTGTACTTAGCTCATTAAACTAAAATAAACGTATCAAGTTATTGATAAACTGGTAGTCTTGTACTCTCTCTTTGTTCCATATGTACAGAGCTCTGAGTGTAAAGCACAATTCATTTAATGTGTATTACAGCATAAAGTGTTTTATTGTATCACGTGGGTGTTTGGAAATGTTTTGTGGCGCTCATGGAATAAATGTTTAACATGATTCAAGGGTGTGATGGGGTTTGAACGTTTACAAATGTTATTTCACCACCTGCTGGTTGACACCGGTATGACCGCATGCATGTGCCTCATTTGAAAACCATTTGGCACTAAAGGGATAGTTCACCCAAAAATGAAAGTGTGTTGATTATTTACCAATCCTCGTGTCATTTCAAACCTTTATGACTCATTCTTCTGCAGAACACAAAAGAAGATATTTTGAAGAATGTTTCTAACCAAACAACATTGGAACCCTTTGACTTTCATTGGATGGAAACAAAACCACATTCTTCTATATATCTTCTCTTTTGCTTCACAGAAGAAAGAGTCGAATACAGGTTTTGAACGACATCAGGATGAATAACTGATGAGAAAATCTTAAGTTATGGGCAAACAATTTCTTTAATCTGTGTTTTCTGGAGGTTTAACCCCTGACCTTGCATTTGCTAAAGCAATCCTCTAAATCCAGGGCATCTACAGGAACATTCGCAATAGGTTTAGCGTTCATTTACTTTTTCTCTTTAATCCATGAAAATAAAGAAAAGAGATGTGGACATTATTAAGTCTGAGATCCATTTCTTAAAGCGTTTGATCCCTGTCGTCTCCTAATTGAATAAAAAAGGCAGTGACACGCACCTAATACTCTTCCGATTTCTTTCAGATTCACCAAAATCCAAAACACCAAGAACACGATGAGGAAAGATGGAATCAGCTCGCTGATGTACAGAGTGGTGTCTGTGAAGAAACACCCACTCTATACCAACATATCTGTAGAGATTGGCAAGCCCCCTCCTAGACCCTTTAAAGGATAGAGAGCCGCCGGGTCTTCACCGCGGGTACCTGAAGTTCAGCACACACACGCCCACAAACTCTGCCCGGGGTTAACTTCCTATATCACAGCACTGCTATGCTGAACAGGTTAGTTCTCAGGAATACATTGGGCCTTGGAAGCTTATCGCGGATTGCACGACGTAGATTCGAATCCGGATCTGGAAACACGGTGTCTTGAGCAAAAAGAACATCATCGTACAGTATTCCAGTGGCTGTTTTGTTTCAGACCTTATAGATACAAGCTAAAGCTCCAAGGCTTTTAAACGGAAGGATTGTTCAGTTTTGGTGAGTGACCTGTGAACAATGAAAAGCCTGGTCACTTTATGTAAATCAGTCAGAACATACTGTACATTTCAAAAGCGAATGTGTCTTTGTACCTATAAAAACTGCAGCGTTTAAATCTTTTCTTTCTATCTCAGATGTTGGTGGACTTTGTGAGGTTGCTCGATTGGTGCTTGAACTTGGCTCCTTAGAATATCACTCTTTGCTTTCTCTATGTCCTGTTTTTTATTTTCTATCGTCTCCACTTGCGTTTCTCTATTGGGACATCGATCAAAGCAAAATTTTGAGCATACTTAACACGCGTTTCCATGAAGGGAACCCTCGGTGAGATGAAGGGTGAACTTGGGGGACAATTGTGCGATAGGATTTGACTAAATCTGGACAAAGCCCTTCAAGCACATGTCTGCCTCGATTGGGTATGAATGCATCGCCGCAGTCCATCGTCTGGCTGCCATAGAGAGGTGTGAAGAAAAGACAAGAACTTTCAACGGAAGATACAAAATGACTGACGATCAAACCTCTGTATCTTTCAACACCTGCTCGAGAAACTCGAAACTGTCTACTATAAACTACATTTTTATTATTGTTTACTTACCGTACGTTTGCTTTGAAGATTCATATTTAGATGTGTCATAGTACAAGGCTTCTTGAAAATTTGAAGGATGCTATTGTTGATCACATGATGTTCGATGGAAAGATCTCACTCGCTTTCAGATAAGGATAATCTACAATACAGAGGTAGAGATATTTACGTGACGTCTCCAATATCAAATATAATTCATGAAGATGAACTATCTTCTACTGAATTGAGATGCTATTGTTTGTCATTCCTTGGAAGGATTTGTTTACCCAAAACTGAAAATGCTCTCATTGTCTGCTCACCCTCGTGACGTTTTAAGCCCATGTGCCGATGTTTTTGAAGTATACAAAAGAAATGTCACGCTGATTTTTGATATATTTCAAGTACTCTAAAGTCATATGACAGCCTTGTGTGAGCATCAGACACATTTTTTAAGAATGCACTTATTTAGTAGTGGTCACTTGTATGCAAAAAATGTGTAAAATATTTGTATTGTATTCTACCTAAAAAAACAGCGGGTTTGGAACAACATGAGGGTGAGTCAATAATGACTTACTTTTTAGGGAGGCTTACACTTCTATACAGTTGTTTTCTTTTTGTTCTTGCATTTCTCTTGCTGTCTCCTGTTCTTTTAATGCCTGCAAACACCGAGCCGATGCCTTGAGATGTTTTATGAGTGGTACACATCTGTCTGCAGAGTTTAAGCAATTCTTTCTTTGTTATCGGCTTTCGGGAGCTGTGTGTGGACAGTTCTTTTGAGCTATTATAATTCTTTTCAGCCCAGCACAGGGGAAGCCATTAATGAAACCCCAGCCACTCTCTCTCTATCCTCTTAAAAAAAGCCTTTTTCTTGTGTGTTTTTAAGGTACATTTTGTTTGTGCCTTCTACCTTTTTTACTTTAAGCCTTACCGACCCATTTCATTTCTGTGCATTTGCAGTCGTGTTGTATTAACTGCTGACCCAAGCTGAAGACTCCAACATTGCTTTCCTTCATGATGTCTTAAGCACTTCATCATCTCCGTCTCATGGATGTTGCAACCTGTTTGTGTATCACAACCGCCACAGTGTACACGTAATTGTACATCCACCATTAGACAAAATAACTCCCTAATATTTTCACACATCACTTCATCGATTTTATGGGATTAACAGCCTTAAAGATGCAGTATCCTCATTTTTCAAGTATGAATTTTTCACGGAGCTGTGGTCAGGTTTATTCAGATATTGGTTCATATTTCTTCTTGCTGTGTGGCTTGTATTTTGAATGCTTGGAATGAGAGCCGTGCAGTGAATCTTGAACCTTTGACTTGTGAATGAGATTTTAAGGCGATCTTCAAATTTGAGAGACGTTTGGCTTGTCCCGCAAATGAGGATTCTGTTTCAGTCGCTGTGAAATGAGATTATTTATTTTTAGAGTTCTTGTATCAAGGCGCGTATTGAATTTGTAGATGAAATGTTGCAGAGAGCTTATCATTTGCATCGACATAATTTTGCAAACTGAAATGCACTCCATATGATTTATATACTGTAGTGTGAGTGGAAGTAGATTAAACGCTTTCCTTTCTGTTCGGTGACCTCGCACACGTTGTTGCATGCGACTAGTTGAGCCTCACGCGGCATGTGATCTAATGTGTCATTCTTCCAGTTCTCGCCATTTAAAGGATTCTAGTGAGACCATGTATTTTGGATGCTGTGAATTCTGTATTTGAATTCTGTATCTTCTGTGAATCTGATGTTTAAAAGTCAAAAATGAATAGATTTTTTCATCTGAATGCCTTCTTAGTATGCTTAGTTTTATCTGCCATTTTTCTTTGTATCCTTCACAATAGCTGCTTGTACGTTCGGTTCTGCACAACTTGCACAACTCTCATTACTAATTAAGTAAAGCACAAACATTCTTTGAACTCGATTCAGCAAATCTCACTTTATGGTTTGCAAAATCACACTGATGCCACAACGAAAATAGCTTTTGATATTGATGGTGTTTTCGTTTTCCTTCCTCATCCTTGGGTCATCAAACCCTCCCGCCCTGAGAACCGTAATGCTCTTCCTTTCTCTTTCCTCCAAATGCCCTTTTGAAATCTGTTCCACCTCTCTTTCCCTTCACCTTGTTACCCCTCAGCTGTCCTTCTGAAAGCATCTCATCTGTGCTTAATGGTTGTGTATTTTAGAGAGGGGCAGAGGTGGTTAGATATTCCACAATACACAATGAAATGAACTACTACTGACAGCCTCAGGTCTTCATGCCTGGGCCGCATTTTTAAAGACTTGCTGTCTATTGAGGTTTTTTGTACATTGAATGTCAAAAATGCTATATCTTATATAGAATGCATTATGTCATATCAAACATACTTTTTGTATACAATCAATAAATCTGACGCTCCAAGAATCTGACTCTGCTGGTGAGTTAATGTTCATGTGCAAATTCAGATCTGGAATGTGCATTATCAAAATATGGGTTTTATAACATGTCTGTGTTATTCAGTCCGTAAATGACATAAGCACATTCATATTTGTGCACTATTCAATACACTTAAAAGTGACCAAACATTTAACTTTGATATTAATAAAAAAATTATGTAATATATTTATTTATTGATGTACAGTAATATCATTTTTGGTTATTATTTCAGATTTTAAGGCACTTTTCTTGGTTTTATAAAATACCTATGATCTGTTTTGATATAAAATATATTTTTCCTAGTTCCATTGATTTCCTATGGCATAAAAAAATGCAAAAATCTTTTAAAAATTACTGATAGAAAAAACACTACTAGGGTTAATATTCATATTAACAATAACCATTCACAGTAGTTAATCTTCTAACAGCTTTTATATGTGTTTATAAGACATAATGGATATAACATATTTTAGTCCAAATGACATACTCAAGGGGGAGCTGTATATTCAAGCTGTCAAGTCTTTAAAAATATAATTTTTCCTTCCAAAATATTTTTTCTAGAAAGATGCTGAAATAAACTAGTAGGAAAACCTACATAGACACTGTCCAATTTTATAGTTTACAGGATGATAAAACAAGCCGCATGGATCTCTCATTTATACTTGCGTACATTCTGTGGCTTTGTAACAAATACATTCTTTGAAAAAAAATTACATTACCACATCAGTCAATACTAGTGTAACCGTCTGAACAGTGATGAAGCAAGAATGAGCCTGCTTTGTTCATATACAGTACAATTCATAAATGATTGTTTGCTTTATTGCTACATTAACTGTTTCCATGCCTGCATGACAGTAATGTAAATCATACAGTGTCAAGGTACTTTGGTATCCAGGCTTTGGGAACAGAATCGGTATATAAATGTACATGTTTAAATCATAAAAAAACACCATCAAAGAAACTTAAAGATAATAATAACAAAGATTAGCGGATAATCCTAACATCCGCAGTTGAGAAGCTTAGTGGTAATGCTTGTTTTAAATCAACTTTACAAAAGCCGCTAAAATACAAATAAAAATAGCAAATGTGCTCACTGTGCTATTTTTAACCATAACAGAAAGGTGTCTCAGACCTAAACTCTATTATTTTTGTAATTTGGGAATGTCCCTCAAGGCAAAAAGTCTACTCATAATTCATTCGATTTTTGTATTTTGTATAAAAAGTTGAATAGCAAGGATGTAGTTATTTCTATTTTGAAACAAGTGCTGATGTTCGTGCTATTACACCAAAAATAAAGAATAAGAAAATTATACCAACTTGATTTAGATAAACAACTAGAATGTTAAGTAACGTACTGTAAGACAAATGCTAGACAAATAAATGTGTCCTAGACTTATAGGCTAGTCTCTGTTGGGTAAATATGCTGAGATAAACTGTGCAATGTTCTATTAATAGGGATGGCAGATGTCCCTATGTTTGACCTCTTCTCTCACTTCAGCCCTTTTTCAGAAGCAGTTTTGGACACGCGAACAAGTCGCCAGCAGGTAGCCCTCCCAGTAACCTGCATCCTGCCAGTTGTGACATCGACATTTGGTACAGGAGTCAACCCACACTGCCTCGCCCGCTGGGATCACCTTGGTCCTTGAAGCGTTCACATAACAGTTGGGCCCTGGGGGGAAAAAAGAGATGATTCGTGAGGTAGTTAAAGGTTAATTGGGATATTTGTTCATGTTAATGCTTTATCCCAGACTAGTATGTTGACATTGCATCTTTGGATAAACCAACCTTGGGAGTTTAGCGCAGGAATAAAGATCATCTGTTGGTTTGACCATTGCAATAGATTTTGTATGATCTTCTTAGTGGTTAAGCGATAGTTTATCCTAAAATTCGAATTCCTTGTTTATCCACTTACCCTCGGGCCATACGAGATGTAGGTGACATTTTTTCTTGAGTAGAACAATAAAGAAGGTTTTTAGGTAAATCCGCAGCCCTCTGTGCTACATATAATGGATGTAAGTGGGGTCAAGAGTTCTAGAAGCACATGAAGTATATCTGACACAAGCGTGATCACTGCAGCTCCTTTTGAAGCGAATCGATTGTTATTTTCAATTCTAAGCTGTATTTTACAGCTTCCGCCAAACGTCCTGATCTTAAGATATATACAGGACAAGCGATCAGGACGTTTGGTGCAGGGTGTAGTAAACCACTTCAGTTTATTGCAAATAATGATCGATTCGCTTCACAAGACAATATGATACCAGGCAAATGAGGCGTGTCTTAGATTCCGGTGACAAATGCTGGATTTTTCGTTTTGATCCAAAAGGATATCCTCATCTCTGCGCGGGAGCTTACGTCACTGTCATTTGGCGGAAAAAGAAGCCTCAGGTTCAGGTGCAACCGAGGGATAACAGAAGCTAGACATCAACGTTAAAAGCGCTGAATATGGATTTTTTTCTTAAACAAACGCATCGATTCGCTTCAGAAGACCTTTGATAAGACCACGGTGCAGGGTCGAGCAGTTCTTTAATCCATGGATGCACTTTTTGGAGCTCAAAAAGTCAACGCACATTCGCTCCCGTTCTACCGCTTGGACGTAAAAGGATACTGTAGTGGAGTAGGCGGGGTGATACCGTGGTTCGAGACCGATTAGTAATTGTTAATGAGTGCCAGTTGTGCGCGCACCGGTCTCGTATCACGTAGGAGATCGGCAGCATATAATAGAACGAGCGACCGGACCGGACCGTCGATGAAGAGAATCTCGGCTAGGAAGGAAGGAGGCGGGAACCGGCAGACATTTTAATAAACATTTTATCAAATAAAATCAAAAGTAAAAAGACAACCGCCCGCCCATCACGTTCGACAGCCGGCGAATAAAACATAAATACAAACATAAACATGTTCGGGCCCGGTCCTCTCTCATAGACGGTCCGGTCGCTCGTTCTCTGTAAAGCTTCAAATTTTTACTTTCTGGTTCATTTACTCTCCACAATATCATTACAACGGCAAGCCAATAGACACTGTTAAAACGAACCTGTTTCTTCTTAGCAACGGCCTTATGACTGGGTTTCTGGTCCAGGATCACACACACACATCTGTATACTTGTTTGTTTATTTTCTAAAAAACGTACCATCCGTGCACTCTGGACAGCATTTTCCTTTTTGATAGACAGGGTTAACACACGGTGGAGGGGCACAGTCCGCTACCAGACAGTAGACGATACCATTGTTGTCACAAGTGCACTGCTCACAAGCCGATGGCTGTAAATAAATGCACAACATGAGATTTTTTTGGTAAATACACTACATGTAAATAGTTCATAACTAGCATTATTATATTCTTTTAGAAGGTTGAATATCCAGATCTGAAACTGCAAGGCCGTAAGCAAAACACATGTTTGTGTTGTGGCAATCAAACAGAGCCTTAATATTTTAAAATGTGAAGAGCATGATCATTCCACCCCCTCCCCGCTGTTTAAGCGGGACCAGCATTACCACCTGTGGCTCAGTACTAGAAGTCGGGTTAAATGGACTGGAAGAAAAGGATGTCAGCTCAGGCTAAGTGTATTCCTCCGAGTCTGTCAGAAAGCTTCCATTTTCTCCTCAGGGATCCCCCATTAGCCATAATAACCAAATCAGGGAGATAACGAAGCACATATAAGCACTTCTTCCAAGCCTGTGCCACCCGAGATCTGTTATTCTTCGATTCTTCATACCGAGTATTAAATTGCACTTTATGACAACATTAGATTTGTTCTTTGTTTTGCCCATATAAACATATGATACCTTATACTAGGTTACCTGTTTTACATTAAACTTTCACAATGAAAACTGGCCAGGAATAGATAGATAGATAGATAGATAGATAGATAGATAGATAGATAGATAGATAGATAGATAGATAGATAGATAGATAGATGGAAGAAATTGGCTCAAATCAAAGAATTATGTTTCTGAAGTAAAAAGCTGTTTTTGTTTACGTTAACAAAAATATATCCAATCTTGACAATGCTTTCATTTCTTTAATACACCAGATTTATTTTAAAAACGAAAAACTTACTTTCATTGTTACCAGTTAAAACAACAGAAGTAGGTTAGAAACTTGGGTTACTGTGCTAATAATTTTTCAGGTTTGCAACAAATATTAAACCGTGTCAATGACTGCAGGTTTTCGGTATAAAAACACGCACAGAAAGATTTTCACACAATACTGGAAACGTTTGGACGCTAATTGTGATCATTAACCACGTGAGGGCGCTAAATATTTTGAATTATTATTTGTGCGCAATTCTGTGATTTTGATGTCATGTAAGAACTACTAAAACGTTCATGCAGTTGCAAATAAACTTTTTTTATAATTTATCTAAACTTAAAATAATCAAAGTATATTCTTTAAATACTAAGCATTATTCTTTTATAGCTAGTATTCTTATACAAGTTTTTTTATTAATTTGGTATTTTGTAAGGCCTGTGATACACGTTACACCAACTTATCAATCGAGAACGTTACAATCATAAATTAGTCCTTAAAGAAAACAAGATCACAGAAAGTAGGTGACATCATTTAAAGTAATATTTGTCAAGTTTAAAGGTTAAAATGAATTTAGAAGGTATCTTTATTCAATTCAAAGCCTATTTGTCCCATATTGCTGAGTAGTTTTTTTACTTTACCTGAAACTGCTTGCCCAGCTCGTAAACTTCGCCGCCGTACTCACAGCCGATCTTCTCGCATCTCGGGCAGCAGTCTGTCGGGTAATGGCTGACATGGATGCAGGCGGCCGGCAGGGATGTGCAATCCGTCCTGGCGCATGCGGGTCCCTCTCCTGTACATTCACACTGAGTACAAGGATCCGAGTCTAAAAAGTACCATTCGCCCACATAGTACACGCTGCCGTTCGCGTCGCATGTCGTCTCGTGCTGTCCGGCGACCGAAAAAGCCAAAGCGCCTCGTCCGGTGATCAGCAGGGCGAGCCAGAGACAACTCACCATCGGCACAGCCATGCCCATCACCGACACACTTCTACAAGAGAAAACAAGACTTCCAAATGCACCACGACCATAAATTGTTTTGCTTTTAATAAATAGAGAAGGTCAACGTTTGAAAACGGTTAAAGTTTCATGATCAAAATGAATGCAGGCTGTGCGCGCTTTCAAGGAGCTGTTACGCCTCCCGGGTTATGTTTCAACTTACACGTGACAGCCACCAGAATATTGATAGGCTGTGGTTTTATGAGCAATTCACTTCATCGCTCATTTGTATACATTTACTTGAATTCAAAATGATAATTATTTAAATGTAGGTAGCTTTTATTTTACAAAGTAAACAAACAGATACCATTTAACTCGTTTTTTTAGCTTCTTATCACGCTGATTTTTCATCTTGGGGTATATAGTCGTATTTGTCTTTTAAAGACTATCCTGAGCTTCAACCAATCACATGACTGCGCGAGCTCGTTTCCATGACAGCAGGGATGTTTACGTGTGGGATACAGGAAGCGGCGTTTGCTCGGGTGAGATCCCTCTGTGGGAAACTTGCTTTTTGTAAAATAATTGTGTAAGCATGTACAGCATTTAAAATCTTTCTCTCATCTTCTTTGTTATGTGATGTGGCAGTTTACTCCGATCAAATATTAAAGTAGTATTATTGGTAAAGCCTATCAATCATGCATTATTCCATCATATTCTCCGTTACTTTGCCTACGCTTTTTGTAAACGAATGCTTAAAATTGACATATAGACGTTGCATTTGACAAACGCGCCTGACCCAAAATTAACTTCCGGTATGTGTTTTGTTATAATACAACAATTTATTTTCAATTTAAATGAATATTTTGTCATGTAAAAATTCTATTGTATATTAATTATATTAAATTGAATTAAAACTACTCAACAGATATCGATTCTTTTCGAAGTCTAACGGAAGTTAAGTTTGGGTCACATAGCATTTGTTGATGTTGTCGCCGCTGAAACAGTTTATAGTTCTATGCTGTTTTAATTTATTTCCACCTACTTCACATGCAATATGGTCAAACTGAATGCACGTCAGTGATGAGTTTTTGTGCTTGGCTTTGGAAATAGAGGCTTCATGGACAATTTCCATCGCCAACAATCTGTGTGGAATTTAGTGAAGGAAAATGTTCCCTATTCCGAACTTCCTGAGATCCGAGCAGCCCTTGGAAATGCGCTGGTTGATACGTGCAAAGACTTATATGCAGAGGTAAATGAGTCTTTAATGTCACCTATCTAGCAAAAGCATCATTAAAACTATATTAAATTAGTTCAAATCACTTTGACGCTAATTGTTGGTGTTTAAAGTACAGCATTCGTGTTGGATTTATGGTTTTGAAAGACATCATCTGCTCTGAAGCGTAGGCCTTGCCGTCGGGGTCACAGTGTTTGGTGGTCTGCATTCATGCAATTTTCATTTATAACTTTTGACAACTAATAAAAAACTGTGTTTGTGTCACTTTAAACTAGTTTTGAATTACAGCTCCCAAGAGTGCATTATCTTACCAAGCCTAAGTGCCTGGAATGCAAGCCATACTACATAGATCTGTTTCAGAGCTGGCTCTTTCAAAGATGAATTACTTTCCAAAAACTCCATATGTTCTGACTTTACACGCACAGACCACCATGTGCATATGGAACTTGTTGGAGGCAGCTAGAAAAAAATAATAATAATCTTCCCGCTGAACACTAAGTAGGATTTATGACCATGTGTTTAAAAGCCCTATATCTGTTTGTTTGTGCACACCTGATCTATTTCCTTTTTTAATGAAAAGGCAACAGCCTAACCATGAATTATAGTCTTAAATGTTTAATATTTCTCAGAATTAATAATTTTATTGAATCAAAATGTTTATTTTTTAAATAATATTAATATGAATAATGATTATGAAGCCTTAGCATATGCAGGCAAAGGATAAATTGATTCTCGACAATTGATTAATCGTTCAATGTAAGATTTTTTTGAACTCTGACACTAATGTCTCTGTCGTTGACCTCGTTTGAACCCAAGACACACTTATAACTTCCTGTCAAATGAGGAAGTTTTAAAAACAAGCTTCTTGTTTTTATGTTCTCCCTGTCTCTCTGTTGCCTTGAGTTTGTCACTCTGAAAATTCATTCAATCAAATGATAACAGTCAACAAACAAGAAAATAAAAGAGTCTTTCTTATCAAGGTTTAAGGACCCCGAATTTAGCGCTGCCAAATTCTCACGGAAACGTGTCTCGGGTGGATGTGCACATCATAAACACTAGGCTCTGCTGCGGTTGAAATGAGAGGAAGGCAGCTGGTCTGGGTTCAGAAGAGTTATTTCAGCTTGAAGCTGGTATCGTGCAGGCACAGCGGGATCAGTATTCTCAGGGAGCTGTTTTTGCTTCGTCTTGCACTGCTTTCGACAAGCTTTGAAGTGTATTTTCAGAGTCCAAGGGGATGGTTGAAAGTCCCTGGCCAGGTGTGGAGATTGGTAATGGGGTGCAGACTATGTCTGCCGGAGCCGTGACAGACTTTCATTTTCATCTCTGGTTACTTTCCAGGGGTTTGCAAGCATATTGTGACGTTTTTTTTTATTCACCCTGAAGTTTCCTGTAGCTCCAGTGGTAGAACATGTCATTAGCCTTGCCAAGTTCATGGTTCATGGGTTGAGAATGCATTAAACAAAAATCTATATCTTGGATCTGCCGAATGCAATGAAGTTATAAAATAAGCAGTTTTCTACATGCACTTTAGAAAGATTAGATACACTTGATATATATATGTATAGTTCAGCAGATTGTAACATAGATTTGAAAAGTGCATTCCTAGAATGCAAACCTGAGCCAAATGACAAACTCCTGTAACGTTCTCTGCGGATTTCCTGCATTGACCTGTTCTAGGTGGAGATGTGGGAGAACATTTGGCAGGAGATCCATAACTCTGAGCGGGGCAGCAGGCCAGAAACCCCAGTGTTCCCTCTGGCTGACCCCCCGGCTATTAAAGAGTTGCTGAAGGCTGAGATTCAATTGTTGCTGCTTACATTGAGGAAAAGAGCAGCCAGACATGGCAGGTAATGGAAAACACCATATTGATAATCAATAGTAACACAAAGACAACATCAACCCTTAAATATTACAACATAAACTATTTATAGTCGAAGCAAGCAAGCAAACCCTATTTATAAACAGTGGTGATCTGACCGGTAGGACAATCTGTCAAAGTATGGCCGTGACCATGGGGCGGACTGGTCATCTGGATAACCGGAAAATTTCCCTGTGGGACACTAACGTATGGGGCCGGAATGGACGGTTGGTCCGGACAGACGGACGTATTTTGAACGCGAATGTATGCAACGCAAAGGCTTTATCCATGTAGCACAAAAACACAATACATACAACATCCCCCCCAAGCCCCCCCGTCGACAGAAATGGTGGAGGGCCGATGCAATCAAACACCCAACCCCACCCCGTTGACAGAAATGGTGGAGGGCCGATGTGGGCCGACTAGTCCACGACCGATTTTGCTTCCCAGTCCGCCCCTGTTTATAAAGCACTTTACACCTTACTCTTCCAAAGTGCTGGTTAGGAAAATTAATGCAAACTAATACAGACATAAAATACAAATACAACACAATAAAAGTTAAAAATAATTAAATGTCAATATCAGGTATTAAAAGCCAAGGCAAACAGAAGTGTTTTTGGAAAATATTTGAATGAAGAGATTAGGCCTGTCTAATAAAAGTCCTGTCTAATAAACAGTGACAAATCGGTCCACAATTCCAAAATCGCAAACTATGACGTACATACTGATTTAAAGTACTTATCAACAGTTTAAGCAGTACAATCTATGTAGTATGTATTATGGTAGTAAACATCTTGTACTAATAAAGACCAATACTAATACTGAAGACTAAAACTAATAGAAAACAGAATTGGAGTTTTGCACCTTATTTCTGTTTTAGTTTTAATATTTTACACATTTTTTAATAAATATTTGCATTTAAGATTTCGATTCAGTTCTAAATGTTCTGTAGTTGTATATTATACCAGGTTATGTGTAGTGTTACACAAACTGATACAGGAAGTGCATCTGGACCAGTGTTGTAAGCGCATTGCAGAATGGTCTACAAATGAGAACTAAAAGTTAACTTAAATGAATAAAATAAAAATAAAAGTGAGGGTCTGTTTAAGTGGATTATTAGTATGCTTTTATAAACTAAAGTGGGCAAATTTACTCCATTATAGTACTACTTAAAATAGTACTTGATACTTGAACTTTGATGTAGTGTGCTTGATAAAATTAACTTGAAGTATACTTAAATTTTGTTAGCTGTTGTTCAGTCAAAGGTTTCCTTGAATTTTCTTGTTTTAACCTTTTCGTACCTCAATTTATTGCTAAATTAATGTTATTGCAACTGGAATGTATAAAGAAATTTGAAATGTCCTGTTGAGTGGACAGTATGCGTTTTGTCTTATTTGAAGAGATACTGTGACCTCTATGCATAAAAGGTTTGATAGAAAATTAGTCAACATAGAAAAAACTGCACTGTTTTCTGAAGCTAATAACATTAAAGCATTATTGAACACATCAAAACGATCTTTTTGATAGACATGAATATTAATAACCAAAACCAACTGTTACTCCAAAGCCACGTTCTGAGGTGTCTGTCATCATTCTTTATTAAATATTACACGCATTCCTAAAACTGTTGCAAAAGAAGATCAGAATAACTTATTTTAAGTTTCTTTTAATCTGAGTATCCCATGCTATAACTGCTTTCCCATACTTGATGAATGAATATCCTGACCTTAATGGAAACCCCAAGTATTCTTTGTAGCTGCTCTGGGTTTGAGTTCATAGGTCAGGGCTTTGCTTTTGAAACATAGCATAGCTTTAAAGAATGCTTCCCGATCAATTATTCACTTTAAAGGCTCTGACAAGGCACAGAAGCAGGACTGTTTTATTAGAATGAAGTGAAGCAGTTTAAACAAGAGCAGGTTAACTACGTCAGCATTGAACACTGCGTCTGGTTTGTTTGACAGGTCATGTTCTGTTTAAATGCGTTGTAATTCATGTTTACATTTCAATTTGTTGTCTAGTGAGCTATAGGTTTTAAAAGGTTACTTTGTACCCACAAAGGCTCATTGTGGGCCCTTGTCTAATATAACATTAGGAAGGACATTTAAGCAGTCTAAACAAGAAGATATTTACAGGTACCAATCAGACCAGAGAGGAAATTTCTCCTAGCAACCTGCTAGATAGTGAAAAGAATGTGTGTATGTTCTTAGTTTGTAAAGTTTCACATCACAACTGATGCATTTCTTTTTCTTTTTTATGATTTTTTTGCTGGTCTGTACATCCAATTTCGGTCAATTGCAGAATATGTAATAATACGTTAAAAGTCGTTATTTTGGTTTCTTTTGCGCACATAAAGTACTCTCGTCCCTTCATAAAATGTTTATTGAATCACTAGGATCAGATGGACCATTTTCAAGATATGTTTAGTACTTTTTTTGGACATTGACATAGAGAAATTACTATGATGTCTACGAGAAGGCCCGGTAATCTCTAGGATGTCATCAAAAAAATCCTTGTGTTGCAAAGATGCATTGAGGTCTTAAAACGTAGAACGTCATATGCACTGTAAACCCGGATAAGTTGGCAATACTCAAACATTTTGAGTTTTAGAGGTTCTTGGTTTAAGTAAACAGAACTTTCAAATTTTGAATGCTGTTAAGTTAAAGTTTTTACCAAATCTTAGCAAGTGCGACTTAAATATCTAATTTATCCTTTTGAAAAAAAGATTAGGTAGACAGAACTCAAACAAATAAGTACATCAAAATTGCGTTTTTAAGTTAAGTAAATTAAACTCTTTCAGTATCTTTATTTTACTTTTTCTTAATATGCATAAATCAAACACCTTGACTTATGCAACCCAAAATGAGCAAGAAGAGACTGACCTCAGAACTGGCATTAGCACAGTTACTGCTCACTGGTAACATAACACATGTTACAGGTCAAAGTAAGCTACACAGACCCTAATCACATCCACCAATCTTCTAAAAATTGGTAACCACAACTGAAAAATGTGTCAAACTCTTCCAAATGTCTAAGAGAAGTGAAAATTAAACACTAACAATGCTTTAACATTACAAAAAAAAATTTAAACAATCTTTTTTATTTGCTCTCCTAATGCAGTTATTATAGTATTTTATGTATTTAAGTAAATAGAAACTCAAGTTTACATTACTTTATCTGTTTGATTATGGTGAGTAAAAATTTACAAAACTCAGATTTCTGGGCAAGGTTATTTTAGTTTACTAAATTTAAAACTTTGAAAACGTTACTGTTCATTAAAATAAAATAAAATAAAATACTGTCCATACAATTATTGGAAAAACTTAACTCAAAGAAACAGTGCCTCAAAAATAAACTGAAGTAAGTTCAAAGCACTACAATTATAATAATAAACAAAAATGTATTCATCTTATATAGAAACATTTGAAATAAACCAATGAATGACCAAATGACAAAAGCATATACCAAAATGAATAAAACTTTAACTAAAATAAAAAACTAAAACACCAGTTTTACAATGTTTGTTGTCAAATCTATTTTTATTTGTCTCTTTCTCAGACTTTGTATCTTTTATGAATTCACGAATAGGCCTTGCTGTAAATCAGGACAAGTGAGGATTACTTCCCTTACATATTGCTTCAGTTCTGGAGTTTTCCCGGCACCTGACGCAGGCCAATGCAGGAAACCAAAGACTCAATGATGTTTTAAGCCCTTTACCATGGGCAAAAGATCTTTTGAAAGGAATTGATTTAATGGATCTAGTTAGCAGCATTTTACCCTCCTTGTCAAACAGCTCCCCTCCCTCTTGTGTGGTCTGATTTCTTGTCTGTGTGATTTGTCGTGGCTGTATGCAGTCAAGCTGCACCTGTTTCTTTATGCTAGGCCTCCACTGAATGGGCTTTGAGAGGGAACCTTAGTTCATCTGTGTGAACTGCAAATGGCCAGGTCTTTAAAAGCCAACCAAAGGAAGGTTCCTTAATCTCTGGAGAATGATACGACACAATCAGCTCAGGAAGGCCGCGAAGAGAAACTTGTGTGCACAGCGCAGTGTGTTTCACATGTAAGTGATTTATCAGTGCAGATGGAGGGGCGTTTTCAAAGGGCCTCTTTTTTTATACCGGTATGCATTGTTGGATTTTTCATTCTTGGCTCATTGGCTCTTCTGTGCCATCTTTGTTGGCAGGGGCGGATTCTAGTCCCTGTGAACACTACTCATAGATCTGTGCCCACAATGTAGCCTCTGTTTCTGTCAGTACCCCCTCCTTCCCGTACGAGCAGAAAAGAGATTTCAGATTCTGCCTGTACAGAGCCTAGTCAGAGAAACTTGTTAATGTGTCTCCTGGCTCTTTTCATCAGACTACAAAAGTCACACAAACATGTAAACTGTATCCTGTCAAAAAGAAAGGCTTGTCCTACGAAAGTGGGAAAATAAGTGATACACACTGCGATGTGATGGATGGCATTTGGTTAGAAAAGACCATCTGCTTGGCTTATCTTTGTTGGATTTCAGGCTGTTCAAGCAAACATTATCCTGTAATATAGCTCTTCTGCCTCATATGTTAGTATTATTGTATAAGGGGAGGTTAGAAGGAACCATTGGATTTGGTTAATGGTGCTTAAATAAAGCTGTCAGTGTGCGATTGTATTTTAAATTTAAACTTTCCTTCCGAAAGAAACGCTGAATGTATTTCCTAATGCAAATCTTTATTTCTTCTTTACAACAACACACAAAAAGGCGTCCATATTAATTTGTTTAATTCCTTTGTTGTGGTTTTAGATTAGCGAATCGAAACATCACTTTTGACTGAGCATAACTCTGTTTGACCCTTTTTACTTGCAACCAAACCAAAAAAAATTTGCTGCTTTAATTTTGTATTTAACTAGATTAGATCCGATTACATCCTGCGTTTTCAGTAGAAATTTAGAGATTTATTGTTATAATGATTCACTTTTAGAGTAATAAAGTAGTTTAAAAACAGACTCTGCAAGCTTCTTTAATGAGTAATCTGAGACAAATTTGAACAGTTCTTTATGGAGATTTTTTTGGGGGAAAGAACTGAAAGTTAATTTAGTCAATAATGAAATCTGTATAAAGTGTACGATTTCGTTTCATTGGTTTAATAAAGCAAAATCTTTATGTCCCATTAGATCTCTCTCTAAAACTTGCTTAAAGGAGGAGTATTAAACATTTCTCTCACACAACTATTGTTTGATGGAGATTACATTTTTAAAGGAGTTCATTTGCACAAACAGATAAATCATGTTTTTTATTGTGCATTCCAATTAATATCAAACTAAAGTTGGGTTGTTTTGATCAAGTTATAATAATTTACCAACTAACTAACAACTAACCAACACAATAAAAGACAATAAAGACATGATTTTTGAATTTTTACAAATAAACACAAAATTTTGACACGTAAATAAGCAACAACGACACGTTTCAAAGCTACAACATAAACAAGTGGTACTTCACATACGCGCTTTTGTGGCCCAAATTTTACTTTCGGTACACAACCGCAAAGAATAGTCCCTGTAGATTATTGCTCAAAACAAATCAAAAGAAACATGTAGATGACATTAGCGAGTAAATTTAAAGTATGTCTATCCAGTATTATTTTTGGTTACCAGGTACAGATCCGTTGCTTGGCTAAACTAAAATGTTACAAGACCAATTCAACAGATTTTAATAAAGTAAAGTAGAGTAAAGTAAAGTAAAATAAAGTGTAATAAAGTGTAATAAAATGTAATAAAAAGAAAAGGAAATAAAATAATAATAAAATTAAAAAATATATAAAAAGAATAATAAAAGAATAATAAAAAAAAGATATATATAATAAAAGAATAATAAAAGAATAATAAAATATAATAAATAATAATAAAATAAAAGAATAATAAAATAAAAGAATAATAAAATAGAAATAGAAATAGTTATATTATTAGCAACTAGGCAGACCGACAACCAGGTGCATGCATGCAATGAAACAGTCTATACATTGTCATAAAAAAGGTACAAAATCATCACTGGGGCTGTACGGTTTAATGTTAATATTTGGTACCAATAAATACATTTGAGGTACTTATCTACATTCTTTAGGTGCAAAAGTGTACTGTAAAAAATACACTGTTTTTTTTTAACAATGTATGTACGTACATAAAATTAAGTACATGTGATCAAAAAGGTTTGTGTTGAACTGAAGAAAGTAAGTGGTTTAGATTTGGGATGGAATGAGGTTAAGTAAATTATGACAGAATTTTCATTTTTCCATAATGAAAAAACTAGTTTACAGGATCAATTGAGCACATATAAAATGACATAACTCAACATTAACTTATCCAACACTGCATGCAAGCCCGGGTTATGTATTACTGTGCTAGATTTTGGCACTGAGACAGTGGTGTCACTGTCCACTTCAGCAGTCTGTCATTCTCACTGTCAATATATGTGTGTCAGGGACGCTGAGGAGATCATGACCCAGTACAGTCCCAGTGTGGTGAGTTATGCACTGGGCAGCAGTAGTGCACAGAGACAGATGAGTCCCGACACCTGGTGTGAAGCTCCTATATCACCTTCTAGACCCCCATCAAGCTTGAGCGAGATTGGGAGTAGGTCAGTGTCTCAAAACATAACTGCTTGTTATCACTCCCCTACATTTCCACTCCATTCCTTTTTACGCTTTCTTTCACGCTGTTTTGGGGACATTTTGGAAAAACTTTAATAAATTGTTCTGTGTATTTTATCGTTTTTCTTTCCCACACTTACATCACCAACTCTTATATCCAGAAACATTGCGTACGTTTGGTTGTCTTATCAATTTAACGCCAAATCCCATCTTTAATGTCTTTAATTCTTACATGCCAACAACAAGCCAACTCCTCTCCACAGGGAATTGATAAGATTGTCCTCTAGATGAAGAGAATTGATAATATTGTCCGTCTGATTTTGTCCTCTCTTTTTTAAGATCATACTCCAGCCTCTCATCTCACTCCAGCTGCGAGGACGAGATCAGAGCTTTAAGACACAAGTTAAACATCACCCATATAGATGAGGTGGTGTCCCATCTCAGGTGAGATCTTTTTTTAAAGTCAGAATGTGTGTGTGTGTGTGTGTGTGTGTGTGTGTGAATGTTGTAGTATCGCTTTTAGCACACAACTTTGTACAACACGGTAAAATGTCAAGCGCAATCTCATTCACATAACAAATCCAATTACTTTATTTATCAGGCAGATAATATCAGAATCATTTGTTTACACCCCAGGCAGTGTGCATATCTTTATGAGTTTTTAGCCAGCAAAATTGTTGGTTTGCTGTCTGATCCTGTTGTGCCGTGCTGAAGTTATTATTGTGGAGCGCACATTCCTCAGGGTCCGATTCTCTGTGCTTTGCTCATCGCGTGTTCCTACTGGCTATGGATCGAGACCAGAGAAGCTTCTGGTGCAAACAAGCACCTTCTCTTTCCATCTTTCCATCACAGCTTATACATTATTGTACACCCATCACTTATTGGATGTTATCTAATATCCAAACAGCCAATCATTGACATGGTTCATCACCACTGTACCATAGTGTCACCACAATTCTTTTGTACGGGTTTAAACTCGAAGCTCCTCTCCCACTGAACCCCTCTACCACCCTCTCTTCCCCACATCCTCCCCGTTCTGGATCCGCAGGCCTCCACACAGCCAAAAGGAATGCACATTGCAAGCCCCGCTCGGTAGGAAAGCAGGGTACTGAGATAGAGGGAGGGGAACTGGTGCAAGGCTCGATCCATCAGAACAAAAGGCTCCATTGTGAACAAATGAATTGCAGACCCGATGTAGGATTCCTCAGCCTTAAAAGAAAAGCGAAGGGAACGACGAGAGTTATTTAATAGAGAGAAAGTAGGCCAGTTTTCATCTGCACACTGATCTGTTGTCTGCAAAACATTAATCGCATTTACAACTCAACATTTTCTATTGACTTGTTAACAGTGTTCATGAAACAGTATTTTGAGGAAAGAAAACATCGAAAGAAAGTCAAAAAGAGGAGTTGAAATGGACTGTTTGAAATGTTAATGTACTATAAATTAAGTTTAAAATCATAGTATTTGGCATATATCCACTTTGTTTCAATGTAGGCCTATTTTAATGCATTACAGTTAACATGTTACTTCTCAAATGATGATTTGAGATTTGAGAATTTAGTTTTCTTCGTTTTTTATGCAGTAATATAATTTTTGATATTACTACGTTTGCATCTCACTGTATATTAAAGCCTTTATTAAAGCATGACCTAATTTGATTGACAGATCCGTCCTGACTGAAGAATATGATGTCATGGAGAGAGATCTGCGGGTCTTGAAGGTAAGGGTTCATTTGTGGTTTCGATCTATATGAGTATTACTTTAATAACTTAATATCTGTGTCGCTTGTGAGTGGTTGTTGGGTCATTGCTATGCTGATGCTACTGTACAATGTTTGGGAAGTTGCTTTCCTAATTGGCTGCTAAATGGTTGCTTAGCGCCCTGTGTCCGAAATCGCCCCCCATAGCCACATTTACTATGCCCTATATAAGTTTAGAGTAAATCGTAAATCGGATACTTAGGGCTGCAGGTGTCATAATCTGCCAAGACAGGAAAATTAGTTTAGCATAAGCCTCACAATTTAAGCCTCACATGTGATGTATATATCGGTTGTACGTTGAACATTATTATTGTGATGCATCATGTGATTGAACGAGTGCACTTAATATGTTACACTATTAATTCAGGCGGCTCTAAAAATACATGTTCCCTGAAATGCACTGCCGGTCAAATGTTTTGGGACACTTGAGTGAAGTTTTTCATGACAAAACTAAAACTTTTTTTTATGGGTGACTTTGACTGAATAATGAAGAAAGAACAGCCAATAGGAGAACAGAATAGAATGAAATTCCTTTAATATTGTTATGTATTGTTTAATATATCAAGAAGCTGCTTGATGAAATGACAAGAAAACATTTCTGCAAATTCAAGTCAAAAGGCGACTAAACTGAAGACGATAAAATGTAACAAACAGTTTGATTTTTTTTGTTACAACAAAATTCCCATAGTTCCCTATTATTTCATCATTTTGATGAGTTTATTATTATTCTGTGTTAGAAATATGAACACATAAGTGAGAAACTTTTGACCGGTAGTGTGGTGCACTATGTTAGGGTACAGTATAGGGGGCTATGTCAGACACAACCCAATATTCTCTGGGCCCTAATTTCACGATCTAAGCCTTGTGCCGATTGTACGATAGGCCCCTCTGTGATAGTCTGATCCCCACATATCAAATCTATTTTGCATAGCAATATCTTAAGGATAAAAGAGCATTCTTAGTGTGTCTCAAGGATCAGATATTAAAGTAGACTGTGGAGCTGATTGGTTCATCCCTCAATGTTTTCCATCTAGCAGCCAAATGCACAATGTAAGATTGATCTCTTCTCAATCAGCCAGAGGCGCACTCCAGGTTTACACCACATTATTTCCCTGTGTCCTTGTCTTCTCTCTCAAATGATAGAGATTTGCCACAGATGTGAGTTCTTTCAGTGCCAAGAAGATGGAAATGCCATTTGTTTGTATCCCAGGCTTTTTTTCAGACTACTGGACACATCCCATTGACATCCTGTTCAAATTATTGTTCATATTCATGTCTACTGCTGTTCTGTTTTACATCATTAGGCAAAGTATTGACAAAGTATAAAACGAAGGCTATGTTATTTAAAAACAAACCATTTCCTTGGATGATGAAGAAAGATTAGTTGATCCAAAAATGTAACTTTTGTCATTTCCTCATCCTGATGTTTATTTCATATGATGTTTTTCTCTGTTACACACAAGGAGAAATTTCAAACAATACACTGGGTGTTTACAGTGTTTATATAAAATTATCATATACAGCCACTGAAAACAGAGAGACCATTCTAACTTGTCATTTAATCATAGTTTCTATATTGTGTCCGTTTCAGTCCAGTGTCTGTAAAATTTCCACAAAATCAAACCTCTAGGGTGACACAAAGTCATCCAACAGCACATGCGATAGACTAACAGAATATCTAGACACATGAACACTGTGATAAAAATCCAGGTTAAACTATTTTTTAACTGTTCCTAAATACATGAACAAATATGACATGCTCAAAACTGAATATTAACAGAAAAAATACAGAGCATCCTTTTTGGTGTTTTTCCCCTTTTCTCAAGTTTTCATTTTCTGCAAATAAATGCAAATAGATCGAAATATTTTTACGTGAAATATAAATAAAGATTGTTAGTAGTTCACAGAACGAAACAAAAATGATCATTTTTACCTTAACACAGAAGATCTGTACCGTACAGTATGTATCATAAAATGAGTCCCTACAGCTCATCCATTATCTTTTGAATCTTCTGTAAAAAAATTACAGAATTTTACTGTTATTTTTACAGATTTTTGCGTGTTTTTAAAACTCGGTAACAAACTGAGAATTAAAGTATTAAAAAACGGAAAAAAATCTGAAAAACATGTCAGACATAATTTTACGTAAAGAATTATGTTATTGTGCAGAATAGTTTTTATTTCTGTTTTAAGGGATTTAGTTACAATTTAACTATGAATGTGGAACAGAACAAAATCAGAAATTAGCCAAGAATATACAGTAGTCCTTGATGTAAACATGCTGACCAGCCCAAAGAGAGACGTATGCTCAGTTGTTCTGCATACTGTAAGTGAGTTTCATTGAGAGCTTTCTCTCTCACTCCCGTACTCGACTCGGTTCAGTGATCCGTCTCATAACTGTGGCTTGGGATGTCTTTTCCAGCTGTCTTCTGGGGTTACTACCACTGCCCACAGACCACAGGCCTTAAATAAAAAGTCTCCTGTATTCTGGCAATGAGGAGCTTTTCCTCTGCGAGCTCTGTTTTACTTTTATTAAAAATGAGTGTGAAAAGATACTACACGCTAGACAGTAAACAAGGCTAACATGACATCGATGAAACTTAATGCAAATAAACTGTAGCTGTAGGCAGATTGGTCTAATAATAGTACTCTCCTGCCATCCATAATATAACATGTTGGCTAATGGATTTCCATGGCTTTGCAGCAGAACCATGTGGTTTGAGGTCTGGAGTGATAGAGTCTCTTCATAAGAGTGGGACACAGCTGTGGGATCATTCAGTTCAGTGTAAACTTCAGGATTGAAAACTCAACACTTCGATAAGTTAGAAACAAAACTCCTTCGGTCGTCCTGGTGCTGTATTATGGAAAAACATCAGGGATTCACAAAAATAAAGAGTATAACACTGTTGCTTGCATTGCTTGGAATCAAATTCCAGCTTGTATGAGGAAATTCCTTAGTAAAACATCTGCGATCTGAACCTAAAAACAGGTTTCTTATGCAAAGGGAACCATAAACACAGCACACCAACTCGTCCATGATGTTCAGGTTTTTCTTACTCAGCCAATGTTTTCGGGTCTAGTGGACTCGCAGCGTTATTTGTTTTTAAATCATTTTTCATTTTTGGCACTTCATCTTTATTTAATCTGCACAGTCACTTGGCATCTACAGATGTATAGCTGCAGATGAATTTAGTTTCATAGTCCAATTGTATGTTTCATAAGACACAACATAATTAAATCAAATGAAGATATCGGACCAAAAATATAAGCTGCATCAAATTTTGTATTCACAAAGTAAACGACAATCTATGAACTTCCACAGATTTTACTAACCTGACATATATCTATACAAATTACACAGAATGATGGTGAATGATGGTGTTCACAATAAGTTTGAGTTTTTTTAGTTGCTATTTTGTATTAATGTATTGTTTACTTAGACACATAGCTTTACTCTCTATATCTTTATCTTATGTTTATTGTATTGCATTTCTTAAATTTGTTTACCCATAGACCCTTATTTAAATCATATGTGTACTGTATTGTTTTGTGTCAGGGTCTCCGTGTACTGTTCCTTGTATGTGCAAACATACTTTGCGAAAAAGCTCTTTCTGATTCGGTATTCTGATAACCAATTGGATAAAAGGTAATTTTTTGCAAATGTTATATTTGGAAAAAACGTCAAGGAATTCAAAAACTTTATAGTGAGAGAGAGAGAGAGAGAGAGAGAGAGAGAGGGAGATAGTATAATAGTGCCGCCTCAGGGTCTTGGTGGCTTGCAATCAAATTCCAGATTGTATCAGGAAATTCCTCTGTGGAAAAACAAGGGATCTGAAACTCATGCAACGTGAACCACTAAAACAAAGCACAACAACATAATGAACAACAGAGAGATAGAAAATCAAGAAATCCTTTCGTTTATAACAAGATAAAGTTGTGGTCCCTGAAGAAACTCATAAGCTAAACATGAACTAAAAATCAAAAATACACATAAACTATTGCCTGGCAGTGGTCTGCAAGTAGTTGTTTTGGATTTCTTTTAGATTAGATTTGCCTGTAAAATGTTCCAATGATGTCAGTATATTGACTTACACATGTAATGACAGAGGTTGTGTATTCACAGGAGAACATAATGAGAGTCAACAGGCAAAGAGGACCTGTGTCTCCTGAACCCACTGTAGCAGGTATGTACTGAAACTTTGTTATAAGTCTTGACAAAAGAATTGAAATTGCATGTCAAACTCTCAGACGAAAGCCATCTGGCAGTACTTAAACCACAATATAAAGACAATGCATTGTTTGGGGGCGTATTTTATCCCCACTTTCTGCCCGCAAGTCTACTATACAGGGTCAAGAGAGGTCTCCCGCTTATCCCATGTTACTGTACATCATTATGATTATTAAAAACATATTGTTTTTGAATGTCGTGTAGAAAAAAGTGGGTTTTTGAATTGTCTATCACCACCATCTAGTGGTTCAGTTTTGAATTCTTTAGTTTTCAGTTTATTCCTCTGGATGTTGATGTAAAATGTGTGATGTGCAGTTTACTCTTTAAATTATGGACAATTTCACTCGTCTGTACTGCAGGAAATGCATTTTTAAAAGGTTTGCGGTGGAGCCGGCTGCTAAGCTGTGTTTTCTCTGCTCTCTTTCAGAACTAAAAGAGGAACGAAGGATCATTCAAAGAGATCTGGAGGTCCAGAGTTTGATGCGCAGCTCCTGTACCACAAAAAATCAGACTATAAAAAAAACACAAATTCAGCTCAGGTTAGAAAATGTCTTAAATAATCTCCAGAGGATCTTGGAACGGTTCTTTCAATATACATTTATTTAGATGTTATTATTTCTTGTGATTATTTAAAAATACTTGTTTTTACAGGGAAACACGTGAACTTGCTTTTTCTCCACATAATTCAGAAAGGATCCAAGATGCAAACCATCAAACGGTGGCGTCTGGAATTTACTCATTTCATTTGAAAAAACCCTGTCCACCCAAAGACCACTTTAGGACATCCGTTTCATCCAAACAGAGAAATCGACTCATCCTAAACTCTTCACCGACCCCAGTCTCAACCTCAGATACTACACAGCACAGAACACAAGAGCCGTGTTTAAATCACGACCCTTTCAACAACGAAAAATTGTTCTACGGAAAGTCTATAACCCTGATAGACGGCAACAGCTCAAATGTTGAATTAAACTCGCTCAGTTCTGCTCTTGAACATGGAGAAATGTCCAAAAAGTACAGAGGGACTTCTGCCTTCAGACTAGTTCCAGCAGTCTCGGTCGGAGAGTCTGAAGCTGCCAAAGACCTCATAAAGCTGGGGGTGACCAAAGACAGTGACCTTGGCCTTCTCCAGCCCGCTCCTCCTGCAGTGCAGAGAACAGCCAGCAGGGGGCAGAGGTGGAGTAGACACTTGTGTGTTCCTCAGCATGACAGTCTGCTCAGTTCTCTGTGACCGTTACAGGTAGTCCTGACATGGAGGTTTACTTTGTCTGTGTGTCATGTGAAAGCTGGTGTTTGAGGTAATTCAAGTCAATTGGCAGTAGTCTATGAGAACTGAATCACATGATACAAAATCGCCTTCAAATTATGGAAGCAAATTTGTTGCTTTTTTCAATTTGAAATGCATTACGCAAAATGGCAATGGAGTTTGTAAAATGAAAATGCAATTGTTTATTTAAATATACATTTTAAATAACATGTGTTCAACATTAAGTGCAAAATGAAAAAAAAGAATATATAAATGACATTAGTCCATTATAGTTTTAATATGTTATTTAAATGGATATTTTTAACGCTCTTTAAGTTGCAAAATTACAATGCAAATGCATTCCCCGGATTGATTATATATGTTTAAGATAGTCAAGCAAAACTTTAGCAAAATTAAAATTCTAATGTTATTTTCCTAAATGCATTAACAATAACAAGTTGAACATTTGGGGTTGCATTTTCATTTACACAACGCCTTCTTACACTGATGCTGTAAAGGGGACGGGGCGTGGCCAGCTCGAAATGCACTTTTAATCCGTTTAATTCATTTTAATTTTGCAATTTAAAGAGCGCTACAATATCCATTTAAATAAAACTAGTGTAGGAATTGACAAATGTAATTGAATTTTTATTTTGCATTTAATGTTGCACACATGTTATTTAAAATGTATATTTAGATACACGATTGCATTGTCATTTTACATACTGCATTGCCACTTTGCATATTACATTTCAAATTGAAAATAGCTACCAATATGCTTCCATTATAAAATCAAATTTAATTTACAAATGTTTTTAAGTTACAGGTGAGCTTCTGTCGTTTAATAGTAGGAAGTTGAAATTGCTCAACTTGACAAATTGACTTAATGTAAAAACATTTAAGAAAATTACAATAGTAGTAAGTTGAAATGACTTGTAAAAATAATAAAAAAATGAAGGCTCGAAAGATATGTAAAGATACAAGTTTTTTTCTAAAGTAAAGTGATAGTTCACACAAAAATGAAAAGTCTGTCATTACCCTCAAGTCATTTCAAACCTGTGTGACTTTCTTTCTTCTGCAGAACACAAAAGAAGATATTTTGAAGAATGTTGGTATCCGAATAACATTGGTACCAATTTGATGTGCATTGGTTTTGTGTCCATACAATAGAATCGTATGTTTACTATGTTTTATGTATGTTTTAACAATTATCGCCTTTGTTCCGTTACCAACAATATAGTTTATTTTATTGAAAACATTTTTTTCCCCAGAAGAAAGAAACTCATACAGGGTTGAAATGAAAAGAGGAAGGGTAAATGGGTGAACTATCACTTTAAGTTACTTCAAATTTGTTTACATTTTATTATGGAGAAGTTGGTATCAAAATGTTCAGGGCAATTGTTTTAAAGAATACAAAACACACACATAGACCAAACATACAAACCATAAGTGAACTTTAAAATAAACTTTATTTACCATTGCAAATTGAACAGTTTAAGATACTGACATGACTAGGACAATTTCAATAAAGTTTGGCCCTAAATTTGAACGTGACATGGTTAGATATGTTTGATGAAAGCACTGAGCTCATGTCATTGTGCTTGTCATTCTACAACTTCACGTTTATATTGCCATGAGCACAGTAGTACACATACTATTGTAAAGACATCAATTTGTTTAGCATTCAGGATATGGGACAGAAGTTTGTAATATTGATGATTTCATACACATAAGGTAGGATATTTTCACAACATGAACATCAGACCACAAAATCATGAGTCATGCTGTGGATTTACAATAGATTTTGTTTAAAGTTACACTTCATACAGCCACAAAGTTGTGCTATTTCCATCTGGGATATACTGTAGAGGTATTTGTCTGTGTGCATTTACCTTTTTTTGTTTATTCTGAAGACAGCCAACTCTTTCATTTCAGGGTGCATGTCTTCACAGTTCAAATAAATCTACTAACAATTTGAGAGCCAGGCAAAGAAGCAAAGTCCACCCGAAAGCATTGAAGATTGGTCTTACAAACCTTTGTGTTATCGGGTCGATATCCGATCTATTGTCATTTACAACATAGGTTACTTCTATGTTAATATATCAAAGTATTAATGCTGATGAAATTTCAAATTCACATTGAGAATCATTAAAAGATTGGCACACTTATTCATCGAATTTGCCCCCATTTCATTTTACGATGTTATCAAAGGGTTTTGCAGCACACTACAAATACGCATCTGTATAATACTGAGATGAATATACAGCACTGTTGGCTTAACAGCATTCCTGTATGTTTCAAGTTCTAGTCCAACACTTTTGTTTGGCAAACTGAGATCAGCTGGCTCGAGGAAGATAAGAAAACAATGAGTAGTGTCACCGAACATAGCAAAAAAATGATTACATCTGATGAGAAAATACAGTTTTAGTACTATATAAAAATAAGAAGGAAAATCTCTTACAAAGGTAAAATGGATAATAACATACAGATTAAAAGTGACATCAATACACGCACTAACAACCTACACTTAATTGGCAGTTGAACGTCCACTACACACAAAACTCTGTACACATAACATTAGCTAGCTTACTATAGCAAATCAAGTAAAAACAACTAAAATAAACCCACCTACAGCGTTTCCCCCCAATCCCGACCCACCCTGAAAAAAACCCCATAAAACACATACACTTCTGTTGAGTTTACATCACTGTACAACAGAGTTAGGGAACGGGGTGCGGACGACCCCGATGCATAACGTTTCTACTGTAATAGAGTTTGCTTTTCAGTTACTAGGACCGCTCACGTTGCAGTACCTAGAGACACACACATGGTCTTCATGCCACGCTCAAGGTCACAGACCACACATCAGACAAGACGTGAGGACAAATGAGGCCAACAGCAAGTTTCAATCTTGTGCATTCACATTTCTGACAGCGATTAATCATTGTAGCTACCGTCCGTGTAGACGGCTAAAGTGAACCAGTAAAAAAAGTGCTGTTAGTATCGAGTCTAGTTGTCTAGTGACCCCTAAACCGGGCAGCGCACAGAGCGTCTGCCGCATTTTGCTGCTTTCTTCTACCTTAACAGAGGAAAACTACAGTCTCCTGCAAGATTGGTTGTGCTTCACAAAGACCAAGGACTCCTGTAACTACTCCCCTGAGCGTATGATACCTCCTGTTAGGCAGCTGGGTTAGATTATTTTTTTTGCTGCTTTTTTTAAGTTAGATTGTGTTTGTATATTTTTGGATAGAATCTGAAATATATATATCATACCTTCATGCAGAGGTTAATAAAATGTACATAAAACACTGACGTAGACTACTGTGCCACGTATCGACTATTTGAATACTGACTTGACGTGTATTCCGCTTCTTCCACACAGAAGAGAAATAACAATAAAACTACATCGACTTTGACTATATACAGTGATTAAATGCAAAAACAAAAATAATCAGAAGTCTCGACATATATGATGCATCGGCACATTAGCAGCTGCATTGCTCGACACCACGTGAAGTGGCGTCACGCAACATCCTAAACATATTCACAGTGTACCAGGACTCCATGCATCTGTGCCACTACAACCGTGTGAATTGTAAGAGAGGGGCCTTGTTAAAACATCATTGGAATGATATGAGGCATCTTTACTATATTCATTATGCCAAAGCATAGTACCAAAAGTCACGAGACAAGCCAAAGACCAAGACCAAGATATCCATCCTGGTCACCCCCTCCCTATTGCCAAACAAAGCTAAAGTCTGTTCACGAGTTCACCCTCGCAGATAAGCAGCTAAGTTGTAAGATGAATTGGTAAAGCATGGATATGAAGGTTATGCGTATTTGGTGTGGGCTCCGAGCTCACCGGGTCTATCCGAACCCGAAGCACTCTATCCTGCTTACCCTGCCCAGAACACACACCCATGGGGTCCTGCGGGACTGAGAGAAAAATGAGAGGAGCTGGGGTGGAGGAGGGATGTGGAACTTGCGAGAAGCGTCAGGTAAGATTGCTTGTCTATTTATGATGGACCTAGCTTGAGCTGATAGGGTAAATGCTATGATTGCTGATGTTGTTCCAGCCGAGATGATTGTGGGGAGGTCACATGCTAAAGCTATGTTTGATTGCTGATGATAGACCGGCGGGCTGATTATATGCTTAGGTTCCTCCCAAACTTTGTTAATGAAACATCATTTGTTTGCAGTCATAACCTACAGTAACATGCTGTGGTTCCAATTGTTCAAATGTTAAATAACTTTGTTTATCTCATAAAACTCGATTTTACGTTATTTTACGACATCGTAAGAAAAAATACACACTACTTAATAGTTAACATCTAACAACAGGTTATGAGGAGAACCCTCCAGTGTTTTTGCATGCAACCTCATTGCACCGCTAGCTCAAGACTGCCTTTAAATGACAGAGATACACGCCAGTTTAAGTCTCTTAACACGAGTAGACGCAACACAAGTATAAACACACCGGCAGAATATTGAGGTTCATGTATGTGCACGTTTTTGGTAACATGCTTTTTCAGTGAAGAGCGGGGTTAGTGTTCATGCTAAAGTACTGAATCTAACAAGGAGCCAGAAGATCCACACATTCCCCCTTTGCTCAGAGATCGGCTCACGTTTTGCTCCAAAATGCTTGGAAGACTAGGCGGATTTTGGCAAAAATGTCAGCGGAAATCATCTCAAGGTGTATGAAAATGTTTCGTGAAAACAAACTGTGTGTAACCCTGAGAATGGGCTTGAGAAGTTATACAGTATGCCTTGATCCAAATACCTCCGTCAATAACTGTGATAAGAGCTGAAGACCAAATATCCTTTGCTTTGTATTGTGCTCTTGCTTGAAGGGACGTGCAGTGCTTGATTTTCAGTCTAGTTAACGGATAATAGATAATTGTTTCATTTTAAGTAAATATGTGTGTTGCTCTACCTACTGACCTACAGGAAGCTATAAACTTGAAGAGTTTGTCCCATTTGCTACAATGAAATAATTTATTTGCATTACATTACCCATAAGTCAATCTCTCTCTCTTGACATCTGAATTTTGAAAAAGCCATTTCAGACGACTGCTACACATCGACCAACTGTATGTACAGTACATGGCATACTTGGCAACTGGTGTCAATAATAAACAGAAAACATGAACGCTCCCCTTTACAACGTGCATTGCGACAAAGAATATTTGGTCTTCTGCTTTTCAACCTGACCAGCACTGCCACCACTGTACACACATAAGCCAAATTCCTGCTGTAGCTCCTGTAGCTACAGGTCACGTCTCCACACTACTCAACACAGGGTGAAAATATTGTACAATGCGCTATATACACACTGCGTGTATGCAAACGTCTCCTGTATATGAACATGTCTTTTCTTCTTTAAAAAAACTGCAGTGTTAAATTATGTCAACGAAAAGAAAAAGGTTTTGGACGACAACCAATTTCTCTAGAGGTTAGATTTCGTAAAGCCCTTACAATATGTAAAGGTCTCCAGCCAGAGTGGACTGTCCCGCAGCGGGTGACGGCGGGGAATGGGAACCGTCCTGGGGGAAGGGTGGGAAGGGTCTCCTCTATGCGCTGGGCGTGGGGTTCAACGTGGAGCCGTTGCTTCCGGGGATGGTCAGACCGATCTCGTCCTGGTCTGTTTCTTTAACCTTCAGTTTCTCTATCACCTCGTCCTTGAGATCTTCTTTGAGAGGACACACCTCCACACCATCGGGGCCCATGGTTGCGTAGCGTCCCTTGCGGTGCTCCTGGAGGGCCGGGCCCCAGTCCGGGTCGGGCTTAACGGAGTTCTTCAATCGCTGCGGGGTTATCAGAGTGTTTTTTTAAGCATGTTATGACTCTTTGATGACTTTAAAACATTCTAAAAAATCTTGGGTTATTTCTACCCAGCATTGGGTCAAAAATGGAAAAACCCAACTGTTGGGTTATAGATTAACCTATGCTGGGCTGTTTCAACCCATTGTTGCGTCGAATATAAACCATTAATTTAACCATTAAGTTTTTTAAAGACAAAACATGTCTTACCTCTAAAAATGTGGATCCTTCAGAAATAGCAATCCTATACAGAGCATAGACGGGTATACAGATAACTGAAGACGAGGCCATGGCAAACCCAATGACCAACGACCAGCCAGGGTATACATAGTCATTGTAGGTAATAGGCTTGTATTGGATCACGGTAAAAATCAGAATGAACTGTAAAGGAGACAGAGACCAAAATAAACATCAGCTTAATACATCAGCTGTACTCTTTAAACAAAGAAAAGTTAAACAACAGGCCTAGAAATAATATTTTTTTCTGCACTATTTACAATTTCTTTAAAGGTCCGGTGTGTAGATTTTTGGAGCATCTATTAACATAAATGCAATATAATAAACACAACTTCAAATGTCTTAAAAGGTGTATAAAGACCTTACATAATGAAGCGTTATGTTTTATTGCCTCAGAATGAGCGATTTCTATCTACATACACCAAGGGTCCCATTACATGGAAGTCGCCATGTTGTTTCTACAGTAGCCCTAAATGGACAAACTGCGTTTTCGTAAATACGTTATCACCTTCGGCAAAGAAGCGAAAACATGACGACATCTTGGTTCTGTGTGAGCCAACGTAGTGCTATGAAAGGGAGGGGTTGAGTAAAACCTTGATTGCAATTCGCAACCTCATCGCTAGATGCCGTTAATTTCATCTTCTGGAACTTCACATACCTTGCCACAATTTAAATAACTACTATTATAATTAACTTTTTTTACTTGAGCTGTGGGCCAATTTTGTGTAAAACATCTGTTGTTTTTTAACACTTGAAGATAAGTATTTAAGGTATCCTGCAATTTCTTTTTTCAAACATAGATTGGGACAGAGAGCAAATGAAACTTAAAAATAAGTTCTGTCCTACTAGGACTTACACTAATAATTAAAGGAGACACAAATCTCCAGCAGATCCGGAAGAAGATCGGAGGAGGGAATCCCAGCATCATCTCCACATCTTTAAAATATTTCTTGTGGCCTGTATAGAAACACAATGTACAGATGAATTCCTCCATTTAAATGCTGCTTTTCTGAGAACTGTAAATGATCATGTAGAAAACACAAAGAGAACTCACCATAGACATACATTATGCAGATGCACATGATGCATGAGATGACGACCAGAGAGAAACTGGCAGCATAGTTGTCCATTAACAACAACCAGTATATCCCTGCCTACGCCACATAGAGTAAAACAGGTTGAGTTCACATACACATATTAAGAGAATGCGTGTGTCTTTGTTACATGTGTACATATGTTACTCACGCGTGTGGTCAGCGGCACACCAAGCAGAAAGCCTATGATGGCGACACCCAGAGTGACATACGTTTTATTTCTGATAATCCAGTCAGTCCCGATCTCATCTACTACAGCTGTCACCAGTGTCTCCAGCAGACAGAACTTCACACACAGAAAAAACAAGTATCACATCACTGCTACATGAACTAGATCTCGATTAAAGGGATAGTTCACCTCCCCAAAACATTCTGTCATCGTTCACTCATTTCAAACCTGTATAACACAAAAGAAGATATTTTAAAAATGTTCTTATCTGGACCCCATTCAATTACATTGGTTTTGTGCCCATATAATAGAAGTGAATGGGGTCCAGTGCTGTTCGGTTACAGACATTCTTTGAATTATCTTCTATTGTGTCCTGCAGAATGTTTTTTGGGTGAACTATCGCTTTAATAAATAAAATAAAAAATTTGGTAGCGATATGCAATTTGAATATCTATAGAAAGAATGCAAACACTCTTTGAATGTAAGTCAATTACTTATTTGCAAACATTTAAACTCAAAATTCAGGGTCAGTTAATTTTAACTTTTTTATATTAATGTATTTCCACCCCAAAGGGACCTTTGTGCTATTTAAAAAAAACATATTTTAGCATCTCTAAAGTAACCACTGATTTCCTAGACTGTACTTTTGACATTTTATCAACCAGCTTCTTGAGGTTCCACCCTAAAACACTTTAAACAGCATTTAAGACTGAGTTACCCATCTATAATAAGGTCTTATTGGTTTTGTTTTTGTATTATTTGGTGCAATAAATATATTTGATGAATATAAGTGTTTTGCCTTGAAATTAAATAAATGAATATGCCAGCACAATTACATCTTTCTCTACAAAACTAATTCCAAATATTACAAAAACATTTCTGTCAATTATTGAAAAGAAAATTCTGCCAAATTACGAACAGAAGTATATATTTAAGCAGTTTGATCTAATTATAGGAAAATATTTTTACAAATATTTACAAAATATAAAGAAAACATTGATTCAAATAATGTTATATAAATACAAAAAAGAAAAAAATTTACAACAACAATCAAGAAGCATATGGAATGTCATTGCAGTACTTGTTCTGTAAAATAATGCCATAAACACAGGATTGTGCCCACCTGTGTTCCCAGCCCCAGCAGAATAAGCATGAAGAAAAAGAGCAAGGACCAGAGCGGTGATATGGGAAGCAGAGTGAGGGCCTCTGGATAAGCCACAAATGCCAGACCCGGTCCGTGATCGGCCACTTCTGACACATCCACTCCCAGATGATGAGCCATGAAGCCCAGGATGGAGAAAATCACAAAGCCGGCGAACACACTGGTGCCACAGTTTGTTATACTTATGATGATGCTGTCTCTGTTTGAACAAGAGAAAGCAATTTGAGCTGAGCACGTAAGCCTTTAAAAATTTCATTGTGTATTTCACTTAAAAAATTACATCAAATCCACTTAGAGGTGAATGAATATTGACAGAATTTTGGTTTAGCTCAATATGCAGTTACCAATACCAGCCACATGGGGGAGCTACAGAATAATGCATCCCCAAAAGAAAGTTACAAAATGACTTTTCCTCTTTTTTTCTGTTTGATTTTCAGCATGCAACACTCTTTATTGAACATGTTACTCTTCGATTACCTGAAACAGTTATTGTGAAACTTGTTATATGAAGCCATGGTGATCAGTCCGCCCCAGGCACAGCCCAGAGAATAAAATATCTGTGAGGCCGCATCCCCCCACACCTGCAGAACACAGAGACTTAATGTTATTACCCACACATTATCCCTCAGCAGTGATCTTTAACTTCTAGTCATACGTCATGCGTACCTTTGCATCGAGTATTTTCTCCCATTGAGGGGTCAGGTAGTATTTGATGCCGCTGACGGCTCCGTCCAGCGTGATTCCTCTGATGAAGAGAACAGTGAGCACCACGTACGGGAAAGTGGCTGTGAAATACACCACCTGATGAAAGACAGCGTATTAAAACATGATCTTCGTAAGCATCCTCCCAGTTGAAAGAATGGATATTCCACTTACCTTGCCGGATGACTTGACTCCGCGGATGAGACACAGAAACACCACCACCCAAGACACAGCCAGGCAGCCCAGGATGGGAAGACGCACCTCCCCAAAGTTGCCGATACCATCAGAGACATTCAGCACATAGTTTCTGTGAGAAAAAGTGTGAGATATTGCAGAATGTCAGAATTATGTTAACAGTCTGACAAAAAACTCACTGATTTTATTGATGCTTGAATCTCACGCAATGGAGCAAGAATGTCATTCATACTAAAGAGACGACACAGCCCAGAGACCACGAACCATTTACAGAGATGTCATGACGGCCGTGCACATGTCTCATGGTCAAATCCTTGTATTCTCTGACGCTGGCAGTTAAATGAAGTATTCATTCCAAACCATGTACAGTTCACACGCTTAGAAAAACAAAACATTCTGTCCCGTTGTCTGTAATGTGAGCCCACTTGCCTTAGCATCTTTCAACAAACACATCCGTCAAGTTTCATTCATGACACTTCCAACAACAAGACAACATGCACGACTCTGTCAAACATGTATTAATTAATAGCTTTCAACTATCAAGTTTAAAAGGGAGACATCCGTCTTATCTGATATACTATATAATTATCATGAGGCACGTCAGGACTCTTCAATAAATGTATGTCTGCCAACATTTCTGTAGAAATGTGTCTTACTTCAGCATAGCCCTTAAACAAACAGATTAAGGTGAAATCGAAGGCATTAATATCTCAAACCAGAAGCAGTGATGTATGATTTAAGATGGTGGGTGTGGAGAAATCAGTTCATTCTGTCCCAGAACTGAAAATAATGACTTTTCATATTACTCGTTGAATTAATCCATTAATAATGTATAAATGGCTTCTTCAAGATCTCTCCGTATTACCAGCTGCACAAGAGAAGGAGAAACAACCAGCTTCCTGCAACAACCAACATTACCTCCAGTATTCTTCACTGGGACTGGTTCTCTTTGTGCGATTCACAATCGCAGTCACCCCCGACACGACAGCAGACATGTTAGCGAAGGTGGCGTTCGCTCGTGCGCTTCCCATCACCCCACTGCAGTCAGGTGTGTTCCACGGGTTGTTACAGTACGTCCAGGGCAGCAGATTTGTCATGGACATGAAGAAGTAATAAAACGCGATGCAAATCACCACATTGTAGTAGATCCCAATGTAAGTGGAGACCACCATCATTCCATATCCCACACCTTAAAGACAAATTCAAAAACAAACAAAGTGATTTCTAAAGAGAACCTTCATTCCTTTTAAATGCAAATTAAAATATTATTAAGGAACTGTTCACCCGAAAACAAAATTGTTGTCTTCATTTACTCGTTACATTTAGTTGTTTTAAATCTTTATACATTTCTTTTTTCTGATGGACACAAAAAAAGATATTTGGAAGAATGCTTTTGTTATCAAACAGTTCTTGGCCACCATTGACTACCATAGTAGGAAAAATTGCTTTATAAATGTCTTTGCTCTGTTGAAAAAAAAAGAAGATATTTGGAAGAATGTAACAAAGAAAACAGTTCCAACTCGAGGGTGAGTTGATGATGCCGTTTATTTTTGGGTGAACTGTCCCTTTAAAAGGGTCATATGCCGGAGATACGTGTTTTTTCTGTGTCTTTGGTGTGTTACAAATTGCCCATGCATGTATTAGACAAGTAAAATTGAAAAATATGCATTCTATCTAAAAGCGAATGCAAACCCAGACCTCCCTGAAACGCCTCGTGTAGTACGTCACTTTGCCCAAATGTATACGCAAGTAAGGTGGGTGGTCTTGTAAATCTCATTGCACCGTCGCCGGCGAAGCATGATGTTCCGAATATGGTAAGAGGCGTTATATTTCCATGCAGTCTTCGACCAATCACTATGCACTAGTGACCTGGCCAATCATAGCACACCTCGCTTTTCACAGCGATGAGCTTTGTAAAATATCATTGCGTTACAGAGAGGCGGAGCAAACAGGAGATACAAACATGCACGGTATTTGGAAAAAACAGCGTTTTTAAACTTAAATCGTGTTTACACATTGTATTACATCTAAAGCAAACAATGATATTCGTTTTAGCCGAGTCAAATGACCCATTTAAGGAATGTAAGGTTTTGCAAAAAAACATCAAAGTTTATCCAGTGTTATCTGTAAATGAATGATTAAAGACGAGTTTGAGCCATAAATGCATTTATTTCACAGTCAATTTGTCAAATGTTATTAACAAAGGCACGCTCACCTTTAAACATGGGGCTGACCTTCCATACTCCCAGACACCCCAGGGAGGTGAACTGGCCAAACGAGAGCTCCAGGAAGAACAAGGGGATCCCACAAAACACCAGCATGATGAAGTATGGAAACATGAATGCACCTGAGAAACACACCCACAGTTACATAAAATCACTTAACATAACATGCCTTCGTCAGTGATACGAGGCGTTTCCCATACAAACAAAAGGTTGTTTCCAAATAAGTCTTTGCATTCATTGTAGTGTATTTAATACCGGATGAAAATATGTTTTGTGAACCGAAGTTTACTTTTGATGTGTTTTTTTTACATTTGTTTATTGGTCTATAATACAATTTATAATAAATTTCAATTATTTGAATATTTTAGTATATACTAATCATAATAAAATAATCTACTCAACAGAGTCTGATTCTTTGCGGAGTTTTAACAGAAGTTAAGTTTGGGGCACATAACACTTGTTTATGTTGTTGCCGCTAAAACAGTCTACACATTACACATAACATGTGGGTTCTGTTTTAAAGAGCGACTCTGTGAGAAAGCTCAATGTCTTCTTTTTGAGCTATGGGCTAATTCAGGCTGTGGCCCCAGACTACAGGCAGCTCTGGGAACATGAGCTAAGAATGAGCTCAGGGGGCAGACCACTGGGGATTAAAACAGCTTTATTATTACTGCTGTTAGATTCTTGCAGTGCCCTGTTTGCTTTATCTTTGTCTATGTTTAAATGATGTGGGCTATGAGACCTGATGTCCTTTTAAGGGAGCAAGTGATTTTAAAGGCTTCTTAGTAAAAGGCATGACTCATAAAAACAACTTTAGATTATATAAATAGACCACCTAACTGACATTACAGTCTGGTGAAAATAATAATAATTTTAACATAAAGCGTAAAGAATTAATAAAAAAACACACAGAGACCTTTTTTTACTTTGTCTTAATTTACTATTGATATGTGTGTTTAGATAAAATTATCCTTTTGTTTTTATTCTGTGAACTAATAACAATATTAATAATTAGAGACAAAAATTAAAAGAACAATTCTCCTAAATTTCAAATAAAAATATTGTTCCTATTTGCATTTATTTGCAGAAAATGAAAACAGGAGAAACAGGTGAAAATAACAGAAAAGATGCTCTGTTTTTTCATAGACTTATAAGCAATACAACAGTAATATTTGTACATTTATTTAGGAAAAGTGCCTTGTCATGTGTTTTGTCATGATGTCAGAAAATCACAATACTGTTGGATGACTTTGTCACTCCTGAGGTTTGATTTTGTTTGACACTGGACCATAAATTCATCTAGAAATGCTGATTAAATGAAAATTCGGAATGGTCTCTAAAGTGTTTTCCGCATCTGTATCTTCATATTTCTTGATTTATATTTTTCATAAATCACTACTGTTGGCCACCCTAAATGTTTGCCTATTGGTTTTACAAATATTTAAGAATGGATAAGTATTCAAATCTTATCAATGTCAAAACTTGTCAACTTTGATAGCATAGCATTTCATTATTCAAAAAACACAGTGTTATTTCCCTTTCTAGTTTTGGAGATCCAACGTTTCCACCTGTCACTGATGATATTGTGTATGTAACACACAAGCAGAATCAATGAGAATGGTCACCTCCTCCGTTCCGGTAGCAGAGGTACGGGAACCTCCAGACATTTCCGAGCCCCACTGCATAACCCACACTGGTGAGGACAAACTCAATCTGGTTTCCCCAGTTCCCCCGTCTGGAGTTTTCATCTTTCTTCACAGGCTCCCCTGGAACTGCGCCGTTCTACAACATAGAAATACAGATGCTAAGAAAAGGCCCATGTTCTCAAGATGAATGAAAACTGTTGTTTAAATCTCAATAACCCTTTCTCTCAACAGGTAGTGGTCTAGCTTTTGTTGAAACTAGTAACTTTGTATTGGCACCTAATGTATTATGGCTCCTGTATGACATATCGCTTGTTGCTCCCTAACTCTATGTAAGTCGCTTTGGATAAAAGCGTCTGCTAAATGACTAAATGTAAATTCCCACGAGCCACAGAACCAAAAAACAACAAATTGTGGTACAGAAATACATTTTGAAAAGTCACGAACATTTCACAGGACACATATACAATGAACAATTGGGTAGTTTATGACTAACTTAGTTTATGAATAACACGCCAGTGAGGTTTTTTTAGTCACTTCTAGATTTCTTTAAAGATTTTAGATCGAAACTTTTATGAATGTATAAGGGACAATGTATGTTTGAAGGTGTTTGAACAGGTCACTTTAAAAAGCCTTTATTGTCGTTGGTTATGGCCCTGTAGTGTGACAAATACATAACAGATAATACATGTATTCTCTGATTAAACATTATAATACAAAATTGCATGTGTAAGAATTATAACAGCAAAAATACCATTTGAAGTCATTTTAGGTGGAGTATAGCAATCGTGCATGCCAGAAATTATGCAAAAAATCCACAAACCAATAACGAATACTGCCAGAAAGTGAGATTTAGAAACGTGTGGTATAGCAAAAAATAGTGGAAATCTGGCCCTCTCGTTGGGATTGATTTTAGAGACTCGGAATCAAACCACCCAAAACAAAGGCAAAAACAAAGGAAATTTGGTAAACTAAACTCTCAGACTGGTGAAGCGCACTTGATGTAAACTGAAATCAGCACCATGTGCACAAGACCAACATTTGCTCTTGTCGGCCTGATATAAAGTTCCTCTCCATCTGTTCTCATCAGATGCTCTCAGTGTTGACCTCAGATGGAGAGCAGGATCTGACCCGAGCTCTCCGCCCGCACAGAAAGCTCTGCAGGAGGTGAACATTCAGTCCCAGCAACCTTAAGAGGAGTCAACAACCCAGAGTTCACTTTGTGTCTGGGAGCAATTTTGCTTTTTAAAATTGACAGTACTTTTAATATTACGAAATATAAGTTATACAGTGCTACACCTATGAGCAGTGAAATTATTTCCCTTCACAGCGCACACACAGTTGTTTCATTTTGTGGTAAAATCATTGCACACTGTGATCTGTGTCCTTGTCCTCTGTGGAATGCCCAGGTGTTTCGGTCATCGCCGTTTGCTCAGAGGATCTGTCTTGCTGAGCCCAGAGAGAAAGATCGCCCAGCTGGGCCCATCTGCCCATTTATGTAAGACTCAGACACAGTCACACACACATACGAGGTCTAACGGGGACCTGAAATTAGTGGTTCAGCTCCCAGACTCGAAAAAGAAAGACTAACAGAACGACAGAGAGAAAGAAAACAATACCGACAGACAGACAGACGGAAAGAAAGAATAACAGACAGACAACAAAAAAGTAAAGAACAAAGAAATCCAAGACAGACTTCAGAATCAAAAGTGTTTCCATGTTTTCTGTGTATGATGTTTCTATTTGTATACATAGTAATGGAATGTTGTTTGTCAGCTTTGTCTGTCATTCTTTTAACACAGTAACTGTACAAAATGAGACTTTCATTCTTGATCATTAAAAGGTTTCTTATTCTGCAACTTTAAACATTGTATCCAAAGCTACCACGGCTGCCTCTTTGACTGACAGCAGCACAGCACTTCTGAGTAACGTACAGCAGGTATGTGACCCTGTCAGTTTACGGTGGAAAGTGAGAATTGACCTTTGACTTCTCAACTTAACACCCAGAATGCCTGGAGATTTTCATTTAGAATGTGGCTGTGCCATAGCCGAGTATAACAGATCCTTATCCGCTAAACAGGATTTGCATTTAAATGGTTGGACATGAAAGTGTTTGTGCTTTAGAGATGCACCGATACTAAATTTCCCACGAAAGCCGATTACTCATATTTATATATTTATATCTGCTGATTCTGAAGATTAAATTAATATTTCTTCACTTTTTTAATGTTATTAATTCATATAACGATTATTAATATTAAACTTCAAACTGGTGATGTTTCTTAACATTGCATATAAACAGAGCACAAATTCATTGCATTTTATTGTCCTTTTACGATTGATGGATATATCGGCACTGATCATCAGCTGAATTTTTTTTGCAATTATCGGCCGATAACATGAAAAATATCATGTTAATAACAAAAATATAACATAAGTAGTGTTTTTCTCTTGAATATTTCTTAATCGAGCTTAACATGCAGAATATGAAAATCAATTTTTTTTACCATCGAAGGGACTCACAAAAAAGACTAAAAAAGTATTTTCTCACATTTATACATTTCGGTCTTATTACTCGTCTGCAGAAATGACAAGGTACTGGCATAACACTGAGCTCAAAACATCAGTTTAACATGACAATTATCTAAAATTAGTCATCCAAAACTTCAGAAGTGTACATTTGATCATTTTTGTCTTTTGTGACTGATACTGTGGAAGTATTTTAATGCAATAAGTCTTTGAATCAAAAAAGCATGTGGAATTACCATTAATCCAAAATAACTCTGTTGCATGTGCATGCATGTCAGTGCATGCATTTTTAGACTTTGTAATTCAATATGGTTGTATAGTTAAGCTCTGAATATGCAAAATTTCACCTTGAAAAAATAAAATGATCAAAATCCACCTTTTAAATTTCATTAACAAAAATGTCACGGGGATAATTCCAAGCGGCTTGGAATCAGTGGACTAGTCACACATTTATTATGTTAATTAAATCATTGAAATATCCTATCCCATCGCTTTGTACTTCATATCAATAGTACGAGTTTATGTTTGTATTTGTATTTATACAGTTATTCATTACTTTTACATGAAAATAACGTATGAATGTACACTAAAATTGCGCACATGCAAAAGGTAATTTCTAAGTATAGATATCTCGCCAAATACAAACATAAAATCGTAAATCATAAAATATTAATAAGCACCATCTTAAGTCATCAAATAATGGTTTAAGTTTCAGGGATGAGAAAAATTATTGGGAAACGCGCTCAGAAAGCAACAAATGTTGTATCTTTGCGGTTAGACAACAATCTTACAGCTGCTAGATCCATATCGCCGTGAGGTCTCTTGCTTGGCTACAGGCTGTACATGACGATTCGGGTCTAGTCAGGTTCTAAAGAAAGCTGTCTATTTTTATCTGGTCTGTTTTATGTGGCCTGCACATGGCTAAAAGATTTAATGAAGATAAAAAATGACGAAAGTCTCCACAATTAAACAACATCCAGCATTTTCTGAGATTCGCAATTTAAAACAAGATCATGTGATGAAAAGAAAAAGAAAGCTTGTAGAAATTGCTGCTACAATATAAAATACTGTATACAGATGCACATAGTGGGTCAGTAAAATTTCTGAAAATATTGAAGATGCATAAGAAGATATCAATGAGAACAAATCATTTCACTTAATAGAGCGGATGAGTGGACTTTGCGGCCAGCATTTAAAAAGTATCTACATTTCTTGCTTTGTTCTTCATCAGAACCGACTTGCACCACCTGTTGGTGAAGAGGTCAGGCAGGAGGTAGAGAGCATGCATTGGTGGATGCGCGCTCTATTAGTTCTCCTGGGATTCCTGGATGTGGAACTTTGAATTTCACGCTAAATTTGAACCACTGAATTTATGGAAGCGGATTTTTTAACCGAAATAATATGGACCGAAAATTGTCAAAAATTAAAGGTTGTATTTTAAAACAAGTTGGATTTTTTAGATGAAATTTAAAAGTTGAATTTTGATTATTTTATTTTTTTAAAGTGAAATTGTGCGTGAAATATGAATTGAAATATCCATATAATACTGTCCTCACAAACCAAGTTCCAGACTTAGTCAGTCCCCCATCCTCGTTTCATCCCACCTTCTCTGTGCTATAGAAATTCATAGGTGCATCTCAGATGTGTTTACACCTTAAACCTTTTCGGAATTAGGTTTTTGTTAGCAATTATTTTTAACAATCTATTCTGAATCAGCGCACAACATTAATCTATTAAGTGTTTTCCAGTAATAAAGGCTCCATTTAAAAACTCAAGTGTTACATCTTCTAATCTACACTGGCCTTTACAACTCAAATGATGTTACATGCCAGTTGAAAGACTTAAGTGACACTAAATTGTAAAATTGCTGATGCATAGTTACAGTCCCCTAATAGTAAATATTTGCAAAGCACAACAGCAGATGGATGAAGGACATAATGTGCTTCTGTAGTACATGTCAACTTTGGATCACCAGATATATACACAAACACACTTATCCGAGGCCCTTTCACTCTTCACCACGCGTCACATGATTCCTATGTTAAATGAACACCCGGCACAATAAATCCAATAAACCCTTTGACCAGTTATACATATTTATAGTTCAGTTCCTCATATATAAAGACATTTTGACAGTAATTCAACAGAAATCAGTTTGCAACAAACAGAAATCAGGCCTGAAATAAACTTGAGCCTGTGGTAAAGAAGATAAAAATACTGTAAAGAATCGTTGACCTCCTGCATTCTGAGGTCAATAAGTCACAGGTCCGGCCAACAGAGTTACCTTTGCAAAAATAGCCCTGATTGCTAAACTCACCCGGGGCCGTGAAACTTTACAACACTGTGAAGTAAAGGAGATAAGCTGACCGATACTGTAGGAAGCCATTAAGAGAGAAAACAACAGCTCCCATCATGCTGCTTGATGCGAATCAAATGGAGAGGAAGAAAAAATAAATAACAAAAGATTCAAGGAGAAAGCAGATAATGTGCTCTCAGCAATTCTGAAATGTTCAAGGACATCTGTTTAAACACCCGAGTCCATTGAGTTGAGCAATTCTTCAGGGCTGACCTTCTCTCTTTCCAGTGCTTTCGACTGACCTCTCGCATTTCAAAGCCAACATCCTCATCTTTCACTGCCGATGGAGGGCTTCAATCTCCTCAGACTCGTTCAAAGACTTCAGTCAGACATTCACTCCTGGTTTGTTTATCAAGGTCAGAGGTAGGTCCACAATTGTTGTGGTCACTCCCGGAAAGCATCTCGCAGAACTGATCTAGCTGGAAGACCAAGACGCTTTTTCAGTTTAAGGTAGAGAAGTCTGGTTGCAACACGAGAGACCCAAGCGTCAACGTCACAAAAATTTCTTTACAACATGATTTACAAAATCCCTCTCAGACATATGAATATCGAATGAACGGTTTCATATTTTATAGCACAACCTTCCCAGTCCCGGTTAACTCCACTCCTTTAGTTAGGGCATTCTGGGAGTAAACAAGACCGATTCATTCTCCTCAACTGGAATGAAACTAACCAGCGTGGACAATCCTTAAAGAAGCCATTATCCAATCTCTGTGAGGTGAAAGTAATTCTGTTAAGATGCAGAGCTCCGGCTTCTCGCCCTGCAAGGAGCGGGTCACATTCCTGCCCTCTCATCGGATGAGACTCTGAAAACCCGCTTCTCATGCTAGATCAATCAATTTGGGGACTTGTCAGGCAGGCCAGCCCAAACCTGGACAAGGGACACAAAAGTGAGGAAGTGACGGTCACCTTAGTGTCAGGTCAATAGAAGTTCACGTCACTCAAACTCGAGCGGCGCACACGCCCATATCCATAAGATGCGTTTCATCAGACATTGTGCAGATCATGCCAACCCTGTTCTCTCCATTGCCTCTAACTTTCTTTATGGCATTCGATTCATTATCCATGCGAGATGCATGAGATGTGGTTCTTAAATGTGCAGAGCCAGAACACGACAGTACACGTATCAGGCAAATGAAGTTGAAGTTAAGATGCCAAACAGCAACAAGGGTCAGCTAGAGATGAGATCAGGTTTCGGGAAAAACATTGGCTGACATCTTTTGAGAGTCATTCACTTGGGTCAGGGTGGTCAGATTGTATAACATGACCCGAAGCACTTCCTGGTGTTTACAGACCCTTGTACAGTACTGGAATGATGATGCCTCTAAAAACACATGAAATCCCTTTCAAATTAAAATGTAAAATCTAATTTGTACTTTGAAGTGTGTAGCAAACAGGACGCTGAAATTAGAATCTCATTTTTTTCTTTACTTTTTTAGTTTCATCGATAAATGTTATCATATATATCACATTTTGTATAAACAGAAGGGCTTCCAAAAACAAATGATACGAGATGCTACCAACAAACCCTACCTTTATCTTAATGCGAGACATTTTTTTTTAAATGCAAGTGTTCAAAATAAATTCAAAAACATGAAGGCAACAAAATGGCTTTGTGTTGGGCAAACAAATGGCCTCTGTTGTGGTACTGTGTTGAATTGCCTTTCAAGTCATTCAGTAACTCTTTATGTCTTTCTAAATTCCAATTCAACACCCGATCTGGCGTGGTCCATTCAATCCAAACTCTCATCAATGTTTCTACTTAAAAGGATCCAAGTTTTTAAAACTTAGAACCAGATAAAACATTATCATAAAAACATTTAAAGGAATTTCTTCTTCATACCTCAGGTCCCACACACAATTGAGGACACGTTTGATAACATTCCGATGCTGACTGACGCTCTTCTGGAAATCATGTGACTTTAAAAAAGTTTTGAAATAAAAAACGCAAATAATTTGTTTAGCAATTATAAACAATTCTGAAGATGTTCTTGAAAAGCCCCTTTAAAAAAAGACACAAAGCACCTATCCAGTGATAACTGAGGCTTCCAAATCTGGCCGTCTCATTTAGCATCATTCTCCAGTCTTACCTTTATGCTCGTCATTGAATACCCCAGACAGAAGCCTTTACTCAAGCAGCAATCTGCAGAATTCAGGCAAGCATCAGCGTGTTTGTGGGGTCAGAGCACAACACTTCAGATCAGTCTGAAGATCAGAGTAGACTGTAACACACGGCTCCATGAGGAATCTGTTGTACTGTGTCATGGGCTGGGATAAGGGCGGAGCCTAAAGGCATGCCAGTAGTAGGTTTCAATGGCTCATACTAAAATGAGCTCTAACAGCTACTGTTAATATAGAGACACAACCACACAAGATATGGCCGCTTCACAACTATTTGAATAATTTGATTGACATTTTGAGGCAAGTTATTTTTGTAGATGCAATTAAATAAAAACAAACAACACCAAAGTACAAAATTACAAAATTACAAATGTGCAAATTGTTTGAAAATGTTTTAAACAACAAAGTGGTGTTTGTGGATACTGTGACTTTCGTTGTCAGATTTTGTATAGAAATGTGTAGGTGTTTAGTTAACAACGCCCAACCAAAAAATGGCTTAATGATTAGTCATCAGTTACTCACCTCTATGCCATCACAAACCTGTGGCATCATTCAGTTCGGTGGAAATTTGTCTAAACAGTTTTTTACTTCAAATGAATGAATGCTATTGGAGAACCAGGGACAGGCATGGACCCGTCTTACAACATACATCTGGTTGTAAAATGTGCTTCAAGTCCCCTTTAGTGTTTAACAGAAGAAAGATTCTTGGCCCTGCACATTTTTCTAGGTGCGTCGGCATAGCATCGAGACGAAAGTCCAATTTTCAAGTTATTTGAAGAGAGAAAGCGGCGCGCCTCACGTTTTCCACGCAGTTTTAGACGCGAAATGTGAATGGGGCCATACAAAGGTTTTGAACAAAATGAAGGCAAATCATTTATACTGAGTGTATTTTGGGGTGAACTATCCCTTTGATACGTGTCGCACCATCTAAGGGTGCGCAAGTCAAAGATCGCCTATATTCAAAAGTAGGTGTATTTTCTTGTTTTCTGATAACAATAAATAAAAACGGAACTAATATACAGACAACAGGCTAAACCGTATGTCTTTCAGGCATGACAGAGTGTTAAAAGACAGCACTAATCCTTTACATACAACTATACAAAGTACTCACTGTAGTTTGACGTTTCAAAAGCTGAGCAATTCTTTGTTTTCCGCTCGGCTGTTATTTTTCAACTACTTACTGGAAATTACATATCAGGTCATTTATTTTTGTAGGGCTTACATTCAACATTTTGACATCCAGGTGGTGACTAACAGAAAGAACATCATGTTCAACAGCTTTCTTTTGTGGTTTACAAAAGGAAGGTCACATTGTTTGGGAACAAAGCGAGATCATTTCTATTTGAAATAAACCATCCTTATAAATGTTAAAACTGTAAAGTATAACACTTTCTTTCATGTTTTTTGGGGGGTGTATTAACATGTTTTGGAATGAGAGACCAACCCCTTTTTAAACCAACAAAGCTGTCAAACCAACAAAGGTCTGTTTTCAAAAAACAGTTTTTGGGGGGGTACATAAAGCACATGGAAAGACATCTGAGGCTGTTCTCCCGGTCTGACTGGTGCGATGGACCTGAATCTGAGAGCTTTCATCACTGCTGCGTCCTCAGGGCTCGGTTGGTTTGCCACGGCACAGGCCGAGTCCGGAGTTTGCCGAAACCATGACTAAGTGACTGCTTTGCTGGGAGACCAACGCTGGAGCCCTAGGGCATTCCGTCCCAACAGCATGCAATGCAATAAACTACATCCAGTAAATCCCAAATCAAACAAGCGATTCTTTAAATTACATATTGTGCAAAAAGTGTTTGCTTTTGCTGAAATCATCTTGGCCCTCTGGCCAAGCATGTAGGCCCTCTGCTGTGACAGCTGCTAAGGTTGCAGTAGTGGTAAGTCAAAACTTACTTGTTCAAAGAAAAAAACTAAATGTGTTTACAAAAGTACTAGAAACTATTAATGAAAGAGATCACGAATCATTTTTATGATTGAAGAGAAATGAATCATTTTTGTGATCTACATTTCACTGTCATTTCGAGGCGACGGGGCCAAAAAAGAAATGAAACCTTTAATTCTCAGAAGAATGTCATCAAGAAACTCAGTCTAGACTTACAGTACACTAGGTCAATAATAAAACTAATGGTCTGTTCGTAATCTTAAAATTGTATATGAAAGAAATAAAAGATGATCTATTTACCTAAAGAGAAATAGGAATATGAAACCAATGCTGTAAAGAAGACTGACTTTGTAATGTTCATCAAATTATAATTCTACACTTTTGCGGCTTCTTATTACAGCTAACAATAATAGAACAGGTTTAAGTGGGGCATTAAAAGTGGCAAAAGAGAGGTATTGAGAATTTACACTAGGAGCAATGGCAGGTGTTTAGACAGACAACCTTCGGTTATAATCTACTAAAAAAATCTACTGGCTAGTGTGGCTGTAAAGCTTTGACAAGGGTTAAAAACAAACGTATTGAGAATTAGTTCCAAAGTATTGTACACAAATCACAATAAATGAAGTTAAGAGAAAAATCAGCTGAAGCAGAAGAGAGAGAGAGAGAGAGAGAGAGAGAGAGCGGGAGAGAGCGAGAGCAGCTGGAAGCCCAGGAGCACTGTGACTTTGAGACCACTGCCTCTGAGCACACATATGCTTCTCAAATGCTTTTTTTAATCACCATAATTTGTCTTTCTTTACACACCTCTGCTTTTTCATGAATCTACATGTACAAAAACAATTTTTCACAACATACTTGTCAGGATAGTGACCGATTAAAAAAAAAGACTCAAATCAGACTGTCAAACTAACTTATATACTGTATGTATGAATGTGTGTTTATATATGGTATTATCAGATATAATGTAATAAAATATATTAAGTTATATGCTCATATTGCTGTAGGTAACACATTCTATAATAAATATTTTTAGGATGCATGCATGCATAAGAGTTCATATCACTAAAAGACAATTTAAATAAAAGTCTTATTTGACAAAAATCTGTTATTTTTAATTAATAAGGCTTTTTGTTTGAATTTTTTTATCATCACAGTCATTAGAGACTGTAGTCTGTTGTTGAAGGACAAGACGTGAATTCCATCTCTTGCGTTTCAGTAAAAAACAAACTAATTTAAATCAATGTTTTATGAGACGTAATCTGCTGCCATTTCTCTCAATCTCTGAACATTAAAGGAAGCATGAATTAAAATCATAATTTTCCCCCAAGTTATTGTTATATAAGAGGGAATCGTATTCACGCGAACATTTGTAACATGTGTTAGAAGTGAAAACGCCCTTGTAACTGAGATTACATCTGTTATTGACACCAGGCCCAGCGAACGCCATCTATGACGTCATTGATAGGTTTAACACCTCCTCCATAGAAAGAATATGAACGACTACTAGTCCCGCCCACTGGTCATGCATGACAATTCTGAAATAACGCAAGTGGCGCAGAACCAGATAGAGCGAGCAAGCAACAAACAAATGTCCCATTAAAGATATCTAAATATTGTGTCATCCCTGGTTGTGGAAGAATACAGTCGCTGCATAACCTTCGTTCGGATTCCGATATTAGTAATGGGTGGTTAAAGTTTATTTTTAAAGACATTCCAGCTCATGTGGGAAAAACATAGAGCGTTTGTTCGTTTCATTTCTCAGAGGATTCCTTCGTGAATAAGGCAGAGGTCGACTTTGTGGAGGGACTTAAATTAAAAAGCAGTGCTGTGCTGTCAATATTGGATCCGATAGGAATGGCGCAGCAATCTTATGCGAGTGAAACATTTTTGTACTATGCATCACTACTGCTTTGTTAGAGATCGCTTGATGTGCCCAGAGCACTATTCGCACAAGATTATTATTACCTGGGGACTTCTAATAATTGGAGAGGTTGCCTGCGGTCTTAAGCCCGTGCGAATCTCTCTGTGATTTGGTGGGCTCATTTATAAGGTGTCCAGGTTTTGTACACCGTTTGCCAATAATGGAGGCTGTTTTGAAGTATTTTAGTATTTTAGTATTATTTCGGGTGCTGGGTGATTTCCTTAAGTTATCGGGAGTCTCCCGTTTGTTTATTTATCTTGGAAACTTTTGTAACATTTGAAACCGGATCACTACCCTATCTTTCGTCCGGTTCACGATCACAGGTCTCAAATGTTGAAGGTACGGTCATATATCGAGATGGAGATTGTGGTCTAGTGGGTTAAACCACTGAACTGGTAAATCAAAAGGTTGCTGGTTCGATCCCAGCAGCCACCACCAGTGTGTCCTTGAGCAAGACACTTTACTCCATGTTGCTCCAGGGGGATTGTCCCTGTAATAAGTGCACTGTAAGTCGCTTTGGATAAAAGCGTCAGCCAAAATGACTAAATGTAATGTAAATATCATTAAACGCAATACAACTATAGGCTATACAAACTATTCGCAAAGCCTTGCCATCACATCCGGGGAATAAGTCAGTTTTGAGTAAAATCATCCCATGCGAATGCGTCACATGAAATACTGATGTGGGGCAATTATTTATAAATCACATGAGGTCTCCAGATAATACAAATGGCGCGCGAAAACTGTGAATGGTGCTAATGTGTAACCTAACATCACATCTCGAGCCAAATTCACAGAAGGCTCCAACTACGCAAACTGCTATCCAATCAAAGCAGTGGGCGTTTACTTATAAAGTCTTCAATGCGGCATGGCCATTAAAACCGAGCGTTTGTAGAGCTGGCCTCAAAACACCGCTAGAAAATAGCCTATTACTTATTGATTTAGATTTTTTTTAATGTAAAAATCACCCGAACGTCATGAGTAGACCTCATATAACAGTATAAACAATTACAAAGCCCAGTTCATCACACCTTTAATTCTGTTAATACTGCCCGCTGGATCATTACATAAAAAGGAAAATTAAACCAAAAAGTGTCGCAACATCACAAATTCAGCATCACTGTGAAGACATTCTGACCCAGTAAGAAATAACCACCACATAATTACAGCCTCAATCTGACATTCTTATTATCTTAATTATAAATCAAGCATTTACAGATATCAGCATGGCGCAGAATTAACCAAATTAATGATACAGAGACTCGGCAAAGAGCCCAGGCTGTTAAATACAGAGCTGAATCTGCAGGACAGCAATAATGAGAGGGAAAGGCATGGCTGTGACAATACCTGTGACAACACTGGACTATTTTAAGGGAAGTGAGGTCTTGCTACAGAATGAATGCAATAGTTATTTCAGGTTGTGCGCATTTCAAGCTTGAAAGGGATAATAGGATGTTTTTCCGGGCTGGCGCTAAAGCTGTGGCAGATGCACTTCCTCCTCTGAGTATATGTGTGTGTCAGGACACCTGAGACTTTGATGCATCAGCCTATCAACAACCATCAAAAAAATCAACACACTTCATTAAATGCCCTCTGTAGTGCGTCTATACAAACAGTGCCTTTACCCCAGTCATATAACAAGACATTACATTTTCTATCATTTTGAGGAAGAAATAGTACTATGTAAATAGAAAACCTAAACTGAAAAAACTTTAAGAAGCAAATCACCTGTTTTCTCCATTTATGATGCATGTGTTAAGATTAAAGCTAAAATATGCAAAAGTCTGAAAGTAGGTACCCAAACACTAAACAGAAACCTCCATGCAAACACCTTTGATCAGGTGTGTGAGATCTTTCAAAGGTCTCACTCCAAACATCGGGGGGGGGACAGTAACGCATGTTATGTTTTAACCTGGATAGATAAGACTGCGGACAAAATATAGATATCTACCTCTCAATGAGAGAGGTTAGAGTTGGGGTTATCATCACTAGTCAAGTGTTGCAAACAAAGCCCCTCTGAACATCACATTAGAGATGTAAGAGGAAAAGAGAAAAAAACAGACAAAGGTTTAACTTCATGACAGAATCAAAGAACAGTTTTAATATTTAATACTTTCTCTTACTCAATGCGTCCATTTGGCTGGATTTTAACAGCACTTCAAATGCTTCTGCCTTGAATTTGTCATCATCTCTAACGACTGTTCAAGAGCGTAACTTACTGACAATGCAGTTTAAAACTTTCCTGAACTTCAGATTTATGAAACATATTTAATTAAAGACCAACATTCCTGGAAACAGACTAAGCAAGATCACGCCGATAAACACACACTTCCAATCCTTAAAACCAGACACACAATCTCTCAATTAAAAAAAGCAAGCTTTATCTTCATCACCTACCGAAAGCAATCTCATTTTGTCGTGTCCGGGGTTTTTTTTTTCAAGTTACCCGACTGTTACTTTCTCCTAATTTGCACTTGCAGAATAGATGAACGGAAACTGAAGCAAAGGAAAGGATGCGACCGAAATTAGCCCTGCACGTAAATCTGTAAGGCACAATGCACCTTATCGGATATCTATACGTTTTATTTCCAACAAATCTTCCCCGTGACTGTTTAAGTGCCTTGGTGACTAAAAAGGAGGTAAGGCGAGAGAGAAAAAAGGAGAAATATGGGCCAGGCTGCATTCAGCTCCGTCTCTCCTGCCCACTTCCTTGGAAACTTTATCACATACCCTTCCACCAGCGTCGCCAGAACTTCCCACTGCAATTTGTTATAAAAACTTTTCAGTTGGCCCACACGTGGTCTGGTTTTTAAAAGGCTACAGCCCCTTTCTCACGTGGTCCGAAGGCTATTGAGTCGTCACAGGCCCCCTGAATGATGGCCGAAAAATAAGGCACTGCAGACAATGCAAAGTCTTGATTAATTCAGTTCTTTCAGGACCCTGCACCGTCGTCCGGGCAGCTCTGTACAATTGCCGCTTTGATGCGACAGTTAACACGCTCGCGCTCACTCACTCGAGAGATCCAAGATTTTGAATTTCCCTCTCTCCGTTTTTGTCCCGAGTGCTGGAAAATTGAAATCTGTTTGCGATAAAAGATGATGGACTGACCTGATCGGCCGTACACGCCGTGCTGCTGTCGGACTCCGCCATGATTCGATACTGACCGGTAGTTGTCTCGCTTCAACTTTCGAGTTCTTCATTCACACCTTTGCGTTTCGCTTCCGCCGAGAGACAGGAAAAAGAACCCCTTCCTTTCGACTGGGCTTGATTAATGTCTGAATTATTTTCACCTCATTTCATCTGATGGAGTTCTGTTTCCTCTCCGCCTCTTTCAATCACTCGGCGTGGAAGGTCCCCCTCCACCACCGCCACTTTCTTTCTCTCCCTCCCTCCCCTTCTCGCTCTCTCTCTCCCTCACTTTCTCCCTCCCTTTCTGCTTCTCTCTCTCCCTCCCCTCACCTCCTCGTCAAGCTGTACTTTAGGTTAGGGAAAGCACCCCCCCTCCTTCTGTATCCCCATTCTGAAAAAAAGACAGAAGAGATCCACAGCCTTTGCCTTTACCTCCACAATGAATGGAGTCGTTGTCATTCCAGGACTTTGGCTGCATACTGAGTGCTAGGAGCTGCTAGCTTAGCTGCCTGGAGTCACAGTCACTGCCAAGCTTTTCAGCGGCCGGCCCGCACGATAAAAGACAAAAGTAAGGAGAGGTCCACTTCCATGAGGCGTGCTACTCTCGCCGTCTCCGCATTTCGTCCACTTGTTCTCGAGGCAGCTGCACCCAGACCACCAACGCTCCCATTCAGCCACACTTGACTTTCAAATCCTCGTTCCCTGACATTGCCAACTCCCCTGTAAGGTCCTACAAGAGGCTAGCGGAAGTATATACCCTTACTGTCTCTTTGCAGGTTATGAGATTTGCCAACCCATATGTAAACGAGAACAAGTGAGGTCACTACAGGCCTGAAAGAAGCGGCACAACAATTCATGTGAAACGATACTGGCAAAAAGGATTTCTCCAAAACGGTCGGATCTCATTTGCAGCTCTTGGCAGTGGACCCAACCGAGTATCCTGTTATTGGTGCTAAAAGTTGACAGACTTGTGGCTCTCAGCCTAATGAGCATTTGATAGAGGTGTACAATGGTGGTGATGCATTTAATGAGCGGACGGTTGCAAAAAAAGATACAGCACTGACACTTGCTTCAACTCCACAATATGGAATGGACCAAACCACGCATGGTGACCAAATGACCATTATTTTGTTTTATTATTTACCACATATAATTAGTTTTCCACCAGATTAGGAGCTAGTTAAAAGAGATAGCTTTCCTCAAGAGATCAATTATTCAAGTTCAAGATCATTTATTTACATTCATGTCATTTTAAACATGTATGACTTTCTTTCTTCTGCAAAAAAACATAAAAGAAGATGTGTTAAAGAATGAATGGTAACCAAACAACATTGACCCCCATTGACTTCCATTGTATTGACAAAAAAAAGAGACATTTCTCAAATATCCTCTTTTGCATTCCACAGAAGAAAGTCATATGTCATTTGGAACGATTTAAGTGACAGAATTAACTATCCCGATTTACTCTCTCTCATCCTGACATATTAGGATTGAAAATCTAATTCAAATTTGTGGTATTGCAAATGTTAATATCTTCATACACATGTCATATTTTTTCTACTGGACTGCAATTTAATTCAAATTAATTATATATATATGGTACTTTTCACAATGTTGCATTGATTCAAAGCCGCTTTAATTGAAAAAAGAAGGTACAGTGACGAGGAAATGCTTTATTTTACAGTACCCTTGTTACACGTTACATGTATTTACTATATTATTTACTACAAATTATGCATAATCACATTTAACTAACCCTACTTAAATATATAGTTACGGTGTACCACAGGCACTGTAAAATCAAATGTAACCCAAAACTCTAATATTGAAAAATTGAGAAACAATCTTTGAAGAAACCAGTCTCAGCCAGGAGGACCAGTTCTCCTTTTTCACATTAGAGCTGCACTCAGTTACCACACATCATCTTCAGAATTTTCTTAAATCATACTCTTATAATATGGATCATGAGATCGTGGTCAAACTGGAGAATTTGCAAAACTATCTATACAATAACTAAACAACCTATACAAGGATTAAATATAGATTTGTACGCAAAATAGCAGTAGTCGGAAGTTTTCTATGCGTTTCCATTCTAAGACTTCTAAGGAATATATTATTTAACAAATGATGTATCACATTCTGTCCATACTAGTGAAAAGTATTTTTAGATGAGGTAGAAGTGAGGTTCAGTATGCCTGCGAGTTATTGATGATGCTCTCTCAGCTGAACATAAACTACATCTGGTCTGTCTGACCCTTTAGGCACACATAAAGATGAGCATCTCTTAACACATAAATACACAAATGAAGCTAAAATTATACGGCAAAATTTCTGGCGTAGTTAAATCCATTGTCTAATGCTTAGATCGGATGCGTGTTGAGCAAGGCTGCAATAATGTAATGACTAGCCAATTGGTGAGGTCCACTAGTTTATCTACATTATTTTGAATGTGTGCTATTAAGGCTGCTTTTGTGATTTTAAGTGTTTATGTCAAAAAATGTAGATTTTGTCATTTTGGACATTGAATGATCCAATTCTGCATGTTCCAAGATAAGAAAACACAACCACATTTTATGACCTAATTTAAGAAGCATTAATAATGTGATTTGACAATTTGATTAATAGATTAAATGATACATTTGAGGTCAAAAGTTTACATCCCCCTTGCAGATTTGGGAAAATGCTGAAAATCTGGGAAAAATAAGAAGAATTTTGAAAATAACGTTTTTTTTATGCTGCTCTGATCAAGTTATTTCACGAAAGAAATGTTAACAAAGCTATTTCAAAAAATAGCCCAGGTCAAAAGTGTACAGCCCCAGATTATTAAAACTGTATGATGTTGCCTGAACAATCAATAACAGTATTTATGTTTTGTCATAGTTGTTAAAGGGTTTTTTGATTGTCTCGAGTCATTAAACTGTCCACTTTTCTTCAGAAAAAATCATCCATGTCCTCCAGAGTCTTTGCTTTTTTAACTTTTCTGTATATTTGGCTCATGTACACCAGTAACTGTATGACGTTGATATTCATCTTTTTACATTGAAGACATTATGTCCAAAAACATACGACACGTGCGGGGGGATGGGGGGGAGGCGGAACTAAAGCATGTGGGCACCCATTGCAACAAAACACGGATATATGACTTCAATTACCGCATGAAGTTCATGTTTGGCATCTTTTAACGCTGGGACCGCCACGCCATCTATCAGTTTCAAACGATTTCCAAATCCAGCGTCATATACACCGTTTCCATATTGCCCAAAAAAAGTCACCACCTTGATTTAACTTAGGAAATAGGTAAGAGGATGGATTGGATGGAGGTCTAGGTTCAGCAACGTTATATCCCCAAAGAATTAGGTCAGCTGACTACCTGTATACATATTGAATGACCAGGTTATTTCATTAATTAGTTTTTTCTTCCCTGATGGCACAGGCATATTTCAAGATGACAATGCCAGGATTCATCGGGCTCCAATTGTGAAAGAGTGGTTCAGGGAGCAGGAGACATCATTTTCACACATGGATTGGCCAATTCCACACCTTAACCACATTGAGAATCTTTAAGATGTGCTGGATAATACATTGCGCAGTGGTCCGACTCTCCCATCATCAATGCGAAATGTATGCTGGACGCATTATTGCTGAAAATAAAACTCTGTACGGGACATTCTGGACATCGCAGAAGCTTATCAAACGATGACACAACTGATGAATGTCGTAATCAAAGCTAAAGGCGGTCCAATAAAATATTAGAGTGTGTGACTTTATTTGCATGGGCAGTGTATAACTTCCATCACTAAAATGCTGTGAACAAACAAACACACCTCAAGTTCTCTCACTATCGCAAGAGTAATGAGATGCAGGCCCACAGCATTGTCATTTAAAATTGTAAATAAGTCAGAATTCATGAAACACGATTGCATCCCCATTCAAGTTGGGATGTTCTTATTTGTAGAAATGAAACGTTGATAAATATCGGCCAAAGACAACGCAGGGAGGCTAGTGGAGGAGGATGGAGAAACAAAGAAGTCAGAGGGGCACTTGTCCTCAGGTACGAAAAAAGGCACATCCATCAGCACTTGAATCAGTTTGATGAAAGTTGACCATCTGTAGTAAAAGTTCATAGTTCACAAGTTAAGTATTAGTTAATAACTAGAAAATAATATTATGTTAGACTGTGATCTTTTGTGTTGTCACTATGGCCGTTTGGAAAGACTAGGTGCATTTGCGCGCAACATTTGTATACTTTTAACACCCTCCGAGGATAGTGGGGGTCTCGAGTCACTGGCTCTGTTATTTTGGGTGTCGCGGGCTGAAAAGTTTGGGAACCCCTGCCTTAGGGTTTTCTAACTCAAATTATTTGGAACGCACATCCCTCGCCTTGAAAAGTTTATTTTCACGTAACCTTTTTCTGTATGTCCCACCAACTATAGGCGACTGATTAAGACCTTGTTGATGTATTTGTGACACCCACCCACACATATATCCGCACACATAGCTCCGGGCAGCTCCTTGTGTCTGAGCCACGAGCCCGGCTGTAAGGGAATCTGACACAGCCGGTCATTAGAGACTCCTCAGAGGCCCCAGCCAACCCCTATTAGTCAAGCAGCAACACGGGGCCTCGCCTCCCATCACAAAAACACTCACTTCTAATGAGGATATGTGAACTCTATTTGCAGTGCTCCATATCAATAGCTTAATGGCAAGCGATAAGAGAAGGACTGAGGCATTGAAACTGAATCAAAACATGACAACAAATTTCTTTAGAAGGAAACAAAACAAGTGTGCACACTGGGGATGAGATCTCCCGATTGGAAACTCCTCTCTTAATACAGTGCCCACTATAAAAAATTATTATTAATATTTTAAATGAATACCAATGTAGATATCGGTTGATTATAAAAATATTATCATGAAGGTGGAGAATAGACAGTCAATTGTAAACACTATTAGGGCAGACAGTTTTTACAACACAATTATTGTTGCTAAAAGTTTACATATCTATTGAAATTTGTATTAAATAAATTAATAATCTTCAGTTGTGTTTATTTTGTGCTTTGTCTTTTTGGTTATTGAATCATATTTCAAATATAAGTGTAGGAAGCATAAATATAGAGTTTGTGGCTCCTAGGGCAAATTTTGAAAGGGGCGCTAAATTATTAGTTGCAAAATGATTATGTGTACTATTAACAATATACATAATCATAACTTAATATATGGTATTTGTATATTTTAAATGTATTAATACACTTTTTAATACGAAAAATAATGTTATATTGTGACATTCCTAGTATCAGATAGTAAAATGTGGTATACTGTAATTGTTTAGAATAACTGCTTGAATCACAATGCTTGAATACTTTATCAACAACTTACTTACTACAATACTTTAAATATTTCGCTTAAAAATAACTTGTTCTTGCAGCTTACTTGGATAGCTTTTCGTAAGAAGTTAGCAGAGATCACACATACAGTACTACTTAAATGTAAACCTCAAGTCGCTCTGGACAAAATGCAGAATATGTAGATGTTAAACACCTTTATTAAGAGACAGCTCATGAGTTTACACCATTTATGATTTATATCATTGCAATTTTAAAATTTAAAATGACACTTGCACCCTATGAGTCAACAAACAAAACGCTTAACCAGCAGGGTTCCCAAAAACAATACATTTTACAACCTTCCCTTCAGTACTAACCCTACCACAGTACAAAATGAAAGATCGAGAGAGAAGCACAGAGCTAAATTGCTCTGCGGAAGAAGATGCTGTCATCAATTTAGACTTGTGTGTCATGTGGAGCTAACAACCAAGGTTAATATCGTCTCCTCTATTGTAACCTGAATATAGGAAAGTAACACAAGAGGTTTCCAATTTCACCAGAGAGCTTTGGTGAATGTCATTTCCAGCAAAAACCCTTAAGCAGGTGTTTCCCATTCAGAGCACGTTCCCTCTATTGACAAGCAGAACAAGAGGGCCTCAGTGAGGGCTAAAATACTACTGCTGACTGAAAACGTCACTTTTTCAAACTTAGTTCAGGCTTTGATGAACCGTCTCCTTCCGGAACTCTCTTTTGCCCCATTTACAATCCAGAGTGGTATGTCCAACACACAAAAGCAACTCTAAGCAAAGACACAAAACAGAGGACCACGGTTTTAGATAATCTACTCACGAGATTTTTCCCCCCTGCACAAGACAACAGAAAAGCTGAAAACCTGTGCGGTTTACATACAGGCACGCTGGTAATATCTAAAATAGGATACTATAGTCGAGTCATTCCTATGGTCATACTTAAAAAACAAGAGACTTACACAATGTCACTGCAAACCAAAGGAAGCAGTGGTAGTTGTCTTGCTAAACATCAAAGTTTTTCCAAAAAACTCACTAAGCTGCCAAGTTTAGTTTTGGTTTTAAAACAGTAACTAGCATCTTGAATCATGGCCACATTGTATATTAAAAAAGAGTTTCTTAGGATTTTTTAATTTAGCATAACAGATGAACTTATGATTAAATTAACTTTATGATTAATAGAGATATAAAGATTAAAAATACTTTAAATAAAAGAAGGTATAAAACATTAAAAGGTAAAAGTTCTGTGATTTCTCAAGTTCTGCTTTGGCCAATCAGCTGACCACAATGTGACTTTGTGTGTTTTACAGAATTGAGAAAGATTAAAAAAAGTTTGTAAATTGGGAAGCTAACTAGCTTTAGAAGAAATAAGCATCAAGACAAATACAAAGTGAAGGCTCACGAAACTAAAACATGCCAATTTGAACTAATCAATTCATATCATTCCACTATTTGTAAAATGGCTCCTATTAACAGGGTTCAAATAAAGAAGACTATTTTAATAACAGGCTTTCTGATCCCATTGCTTCACTCTGAATACATATTCATGTCTATCATTACAAATCAATTTAATATGCTCCCAATCTCAACAGTGCTGACAATGCCACCGAAAAGGGTGTCCTTCTTGTTTGTAATTTCTTGTACGGAAATGCTTACTTTGTACAGCAGGAAGCAACGCAGTGAATCTTAATCCGAGTCCATGTCGGGCCAGACGTGCCAGTGAAAAGTCTGGCACGGACATTGTCGGGGGCAACAAGGAGACATATTTATGGACCTTCGCCTGAAAACAACTTCCTGCCCCGTTCCTTGGTGTGTTTGGGGCAGAAAGAGTCTGTGACGTCTGCCTGATCCAATGGCTTTCTGGACGCTGAAGAGCAATTTCCAACGCTTGGATTAACCTGAAACTTCCACGATTTGCCCCCACTCACACTACCTCCTGCCATAATTTGGCTAGAAGGGCCCCAGCTGCTAATTCTTTATAAATAGCGATAGCTCAGATCTCCTCCGGGGAGAATGGGGCTCAGAGGAATCGCTTGGGCACAAATCATGCAGGATAAAAACACACAACATACACATTTCAACAAACATATGGGACCATTGCTGAGGATGAAATTGAGGTACATGTGACTTTGACTTGCCTCACGTGGATGAAACTGTTAGCAAATCAGTACACTGAAAACAAAAAAAAATCAAGCTTTAGTTGAGTCTAAGGGGGAAAATAGTTGGTATTTGTTTCATTTGTTAAATCAAAACTCATCTGATATTTTGAAAACTTACACATGCAATTGAAATTGTTACTGGGGCGAGTATTAGGACCATCCTTGTTTTGACAAACAGTTGAAAATCTTTTTTCAACTCAAGAGGGCAGACACCCTTAACTACAGAACAGAGTTTACAAGTTGTCTGTGTGGTGAAGTTCTTTTCCCTCAGCACACAAAAGGAACCAATACAAAGCAGTAGAGGCTCTGTGACACTCGAGCGAAGCTTCCTGTCAAGGGTACATGAGAGGCACACAGTGAGCACTGTTTACCCTTGCAGAAAACATAAGTCATTTTATACAAAACTTTACAATTACTCATGGGACATTTTTATAGTTTGTTATGTAATACAGCAGCAAAAAAAAAGAGATTGATTTTAAACGGTCTAGATCTATTATACTTATTATTAAAGACAAAATATAATTCAGTTACAAGAATCCGGTGTTGTCGTAGCTCAACTGGTAGAGCGTAGCACCATCACAAGGTTATAGGTTTGACACCCAAGGACACAGTAACTGAAAACTGTATACTTCTATAAGTTGCTTATAATAAAAACATCTACCAAATGCTTTAATGTAAAAAAAAAAAACTTTGACCCCAATAACGTTACTTCCAATGTCAAAGACTGATTTTTATTAGAAATTCCGCTTTTCACGGCTTTATTATGGATTTCCAGGCACTTAATTTTTTACATGATTTGGTAAACACAATGGCAAGGGTTGCGCTGCTGTGATCTTGTAACATGGAGAGCTTCAGAATGATAAATAATAGGTCAAGGGGCTGGTTCTCTGGAGAAACCCTGAGAAAAGCAGACCCCCCCACAACCCAGGCCTTTTTCTTCTAATCTCACCAGCCCGGGGGGAGCAAGTCGGGTTCAAGCGCAACAAATTACCTAAATATGAGCCGAAAAGGCTTCAAGGGACTTCAAGTCAACCGTTAAAAATAATATTAATAAAAGATGAGAAGATTTAGGAAGCCAGGTGGGTGGAACGTGGCGATAAACTGCAGTACATAATTTCAGCAGGCTGGGACAAAAAGTGTCTCGTTCTTGGTCCGTATTTTTGTTTAGTCTTGGCAGAATAGGGGTACCTTCCAATATAAAAGCGAGAGGAAGAAAGAGAAAAACTAAATTTTCTGCTTGAGAGGTTACTTCTAAGGAAATCTAAAGCCAGAGACTCAATAGGCCCTTTTTGAAAAGGGGAGTATATTTTAAAGGAATCGCAGCAGTGGACGTGTTTGGAATTTGGTGGCCTTTGTCCTCCAATTGTGCGTACTCCATGGTGGCTGCCTTCTCTGTGGGCTTGTTGCACTCCGCAGTCAGGAAAGTCAGTGGCTCAAACATAGACAAAAATCATGTTTGACTACCCCTGTGCTCGGCCACATCTGTTCTCATGCCCCTGAAGGCGCTACGGTTGCACGGTTACAAAGACACGAACGCTGAGGCTAATGTGAGTGTCGAACAGCTCAATATGTTCCTTACGTAAGTATGAAAGTGCTGCTGACCCAAGAATGGCCTTGACGTTAACCCTCATCACCTAAAACTGAGACTTTTGATTATGAATAAACAGAAACGATCCAAAATAAAGCATTAAAACGGTTCTTGTTCAATTAAAAGTACTTTTTGACGTTTATGTTAACCAATAATGACTGATACTTAAACATTGAAGGCACAACAAACACACTTCTGACAGGAAAAAATCTTAGGCAGCATCATACGTTTAAAGAACAAAACTGTTCGAAGAACATATCGCAACAATTTCTTTAATAAAATTTGTCCAGGATGAGGCACAGATTCAAGAAAATTATCAATCTTTATATTGTTTATTATGATATATTGAATTGTAAATTATTTTCAAAACATAAAAGGTATAAAAAAATTTCTAAAATGGACCATTTCACCAATTATTTATGTTCTTTATTTGTATATTTTATTTATTTCGAGTCTTGACATGGATTAGCAAAATGTGCTAAAGCTAAACTTTCTTTGTATTTTCCAGTAAGTCAATTCTTGTGCGTTGCACATGAAGAGCAACGTTTGTGTGGACTTCGCGAGTGACTGGGAGGAAAGAGTTTTGAACAAAGCCTTGAGCCTGTTTTTATTTCTGGGTCGGACCTACACCGTAGCCTACGCAAAGACACATACCCTGCATCATAGCCTGATGCGCACCTCTCTAAAAATGTCACACTGCATCAATGCGACGTGGACCGCAAGCACTGTGATTGGTCTGCTTAAACCTATCCCTTCACGTCAAAAAACTCAACAATAGCGTCTCGTTTCCTCATACGCTTTCTGAATGAATTACTATTATTTCTGTATTTAACAACTCAAGCTCCAAACGTGACTGCTAAATACTTCTCACACACCGTACACAACGAACCGCTGCTTCTTCAGCTCTTGTTTTGCTTACACAACTATGGAGACTGACGCCTAGTGGCTATTGCCTATTGGCGCAGACAACGACGTACAAGTATAAACGAAAACCAGCACATTGCCTACGGCGTACAGGCTACCCCAAAAGTAAAAAACACGCTTTAGACGTCCTTGATAACAAAAAGCCAACTGTATAAATACAATTTACTAGTGACTAGTTTCTTTTCATATTTGTTGACACAGTGTTTGAGTACACAAGGCAAAATAATGTACAGCAATAGCTCAGCATCCTGTGGGATTGAAGAAAACAGTCTTAGGGATCCAATATTAGTTTTCGTTTAATTTCCACTTCACAGTAAGCAGCACACATTAACAACCCCTGGGAGATGTTGGAGTACAGCCAAAGGACAGAAAAAAGTGACTAAAGCAAAAGGTCGTCAAAGCTAACAGTTCCTCCGCAGCTGTTTCTTACTGTCTGACAGCTTGAGCGTTAATTCCTTTCATGTCATTTTACTCGACTCTAATTATGTTTTGGGTTACAACAGCTTTCAAAGTCATTACTGTCACTGTGTCACTGTCAATAGACAGAGAGTAACAATGGGCGTTACGCTGCTGATATCTCATTGTCAACACGTCAAGATATTCTTCAAGTTGAACAGCATCTGTCGGACACAAAGAGGATCTGAAAAACGTTTACAGTACTGGCTCAGACATGCAAGTCTCTTGACAGCATCTTCTAGGGAAGATTCAAGGACTCCCTTTCATGGGCCAGAAACTGTACATTAGGCAAAACTTATTTGTGTCCAGTGAGGTGTCACTCTCCAAATCACGACCAGTCAATCAAAATGACTTGTAAACAAACCTGCCACTCAAAAAGTCTTTCTTGAGCACCCAACCGCTGTTATAAAGGGACTTCAACATACTTTGAAGTCTTATAGGGTAGCACTTTATTTTACCGTCCTGTTTCCATGTACAAACTGTAAATAGAATAACTGGGTAAAAACTAGGTACTAACCCTGAACCCCTAAACCTAAACTTATACCATGTAGTTACCTTATACTACCCAGTACTTTCTTAGGCAAGTACACTATAGGTGCACGTACTTTACAAATTCAAAAGGAAACTTAACTTACCACAAAATGTGGCAATAAAATAAGATTTAAAGGGGAACAATGATTACGGTTTTGACAGTAAATGTAATGGAATTTAATGCACAAAATCATTTAGATGAAATAACAACACGTAAATAAAGGAATGCAATATTGTAATCGTCTATTAAATGCTTCTATGGTAAACCTAAAATGTACCACATCAAATATAAGAAATGTTCCCAGTAGGTTCCCGTAAACATTTTCATTCGATGCCCCATTTCATGGCTATTAAGAATGAAATGGGATCAGCTCAAATGGAGAAGGAGTGCGAGGGGTAAAACCCTATTTCTGTACAGTAGGGTATTACAGCATGCCACAGAAACAGAAACACACTATCCACTTTAAGCCACCGAAGAAACTACAACATTACTCAACGCCAACAAAGACAAAAAGTCCAGCCTTGCACCTGCTCCACACAAGCCACTGACACTTCACACAATACACTGCCCTCTATGAAACTTAAATTCAGTACGAGTAAAAAACATATCATTTATAATTACTTCAGATGTGTTTATAGCTACTGATGCTGCTTCTAGTTCTTGATTTATAAAGCACAAATAATAACACATCTTATTTTAATTAAAAAGTTTATGGCTGTCCTTATGGATGGAATACACTACAAGACTTGAAAATCTGAAGAGATTTTTTTATACTAGACATAATACACTTGCACACTTTTTGAACGTTTCAAACAGAAACACACTTACTGGTAAAATCTGCAGACTTGAACAGAATTTCTGCAATATGTCCAGACTGAAAAACTGGGCAAAATCTAAGTAAAAGTCTTGTAGTGTATTTTAGCCTTAACATGCTTCATCCTCTCGTTTTAGAGACATCTCACGGGAACATCACACACCCCTGACTGTTACTCTTGCACCACTTTTCTCTCGGTCTTTGACTACAAAAGTCCCACCAAACACTCTCAGGTCTCATCGGTGCCTTCAGCACAGCAACAGTTATCAAACAGAGCCGTCGCATTACAGCCTCTCAATTTCTTAGTCGGAAGATAAATTCAAATTGCTTTGTAATCACTTTAGAATAAATTTTAATTATAATAATTTATCACTGAAACAGTGGATAATACCACTTTGTATGCAGCACAATAAGATTTTTGTGTACTCATGTGAGGTTTCAAAGAATGGCAAAACATTGTTCTTTTCTCCTCTGGATTCACTGTTAAATTCAGTTCCATTACATTATTTTAATCCTTAGTTGAAGATTTTAAGAAGCTTTTAGTACATTTTGTACTCATTTTTTTCGGGGTCTATACACCGCAAAGACTTCAGTCAATGAAAAAGGTTTGAGTTCAACTCCTTGAACCCTTGCAAGTATTTCTAGTGCAGGCAGACAAAACAGCTTAGTGTTAAAACTCATGCTTAACACAACAATTCATTCTTTTCTCAAAATTTAAAATGTTAATCTGCGAAAAATGTAGTGTGAGATGTTAAGAATTGTGGCCTGATCCACAACATATTGGCCCGCTTTAGTTCAACTTATTACAAACTTGTGGGTTTGCATAGGGCAATTCATAAAAATTTATCAGTTAGCATTATTACAAATAAAAATCTAATACAAGATTAAAATGCAAGTAAAAATTAATCTAAAAATAATGCACAAAATTCGAGTGAATTGACTCACCAAAATGCCAGAAAATTGTTTTTCCTCCATGCTTCTGAAGCGTGGGTCCCCTTTCAGGAAGGATGCCCGTCCCCAGCCGCAGGATCTCTGTGCTCTCTGGGACACGTTTTGATTTTCTGGCTATCACTCTCAGTCTCTGCTGTGCGCTGCTTCTCCCACAAATGTTTTTTTCTTTCTCCCAGTTCAGTCGCTTGCTGGTTTGCGGTGTTGGGCTGAGGTGGCGTCTCTGCTTTGTGTTAATTCTGCGTTAATCCAGGAACTTTTCTATGCTGTGAAAGGAACATGTGACAGGGAGGAGGAGGGTAGAAGATGGGGAAAAGCAACTGTTAGCTCCCAACTATGTTGTTCTCTTTCTAAAACAATCATTTCATAACTGCTGATAAGACCCAGTATCATTAACCATGTGCTGCCTCGGGAATGTAGATGCAGTTTATGTAAGACTACAAAGTGTGATATTACAATAGTGAAAAAAATGATAAAATATGAAAATTGTGTAGAGGATGCTGCTATGGTAAATAAACCAGCATAAGCATAAACTACCAAAATCAAACTAAACAATCAAAAACTAGAAAAACTGCAATCATGTACCATATTAATCTATCCTACTCTTTTTAAAGTCTAGTTTTTGGGCAAATTGGGTAGATTTTATGAAAATGTCTAACATGGATTTACATTATTTTGTTTTATTTGTTGAATTATTGGATGTCAGTACAAGTTATACTTCTACAAAAAACATTTTTGTGAAGAAGAACATTGGAATTTTATGATCTGAGGTCACATTTGTAAAACCGTGATCCAACAATTCAAAACTACTTCACAATAAAAGAGACGTTGTAAATTGCATTACACTTACTGGATTATGGTAAATCACACTAGTTTTTGTGATTTACCTATCACGGCACAAGAAAACAGTCCACATTACACATCTATTAAAAAAATTCTGAACTTAATACCTGATATATAATACAAGCAAATGAAGTTTTACAAATATTTGGCCAGATTGATTTTTTTACTTTAAAGAACTGCAATTTAAAGAGCAATTTCTTATGGTTGAATATATCGTTTTTATGGTTAAAATTTATGGTTATAATTGCTCGTCACGCTACAGAAATTTTTTAGCAAATTTATCCTTCTTCTAAATTTATGTAAAGTTATAAGTTATCATTTTATTATCATAACAAGTTGTTAAAAAAGTAAAAAATTACACACATATTGTCAAAGACAACATCAAAATCTCATTGGGCAAGGTATCTGACAACATCAACCATTTAATTTACCAAACACCAAAATATTTACCAAAATATACTACAATAGATCAAGGGTAAAAAAAACTAGGTTAAAAGTCAACCACCACTAACCTTCACAAAGATCTTTATATTTACAAAAAGCAGTAAGATAACCCTTAAGATAAACAGTGAGTACAAACTCTCCACCAATGAACCAATGACTTACTCAAACTCTCTCTTATCAGTATTGTGTTGTCTATTGCCCCACACTCTTTCCGGAATGAGTTGGGGGCTATCTGAAAAAAAGACATGACACTAAATACATGATGTATAAACATTAGAACTGACATTGACAAGAGAAAAGCAAGTTGCTTGATTTTTAAAAACGAATATGTGTAATAATATACAGGAAGGGTTATTGGCTACTATTGTCATCACTTAAGAACAGGTTGTATTTCCATCCACCAAAATCAAAAGCTTTAGATTTGTTTTATCTTTGCTGGGTGGATGTATAGTGTAAACGTAAAAAGGAGTTGTTAATGAAAGGTAGTTTCAGCACAAAAAATATATAATTCTTATTCTGGTCAACATCACCATCAATAAGCAAATAGTGACGGATCAATGTATGTGGCCGCACAACCATTTAAATTTGCTCTTAAGAAGACCCCAAGCACTTCTAAATGGGGTCATATGCCGCAAACACTTTAATTGTGTCTTTGGTGTGTTATAAGTTGCCTATGCATGTTTTAGACACGTAAAATTGCAAAAAAATTGTGTCGGAACAAAAGATCCATTCTATCTAAAACAGAATGCGCACCCAGACCTGACTGAAACGCCTCGTGTAGCGTTTTGAACCTTGAATCGTATATACACATTGCACTACATGTAAAACAAACGATAAAACCCGTGTCATATCACCCCTTTAAAATATATATGTGCCTGTCAGTTGGAAAGTCCCCTGCAGTCGAAAAAACGAAATAAATACACATCAAACAGTGAATTAATGCAATCCCAAATTAATCTATAAATTAAAATTATTATATTACCATGGCTACAACTGTGGACCAGCCAAATGTTTTTCTAATGGTCATTATAATATTCATCTGATACAAGCTACTGGCAGAGCAATATAGAGAAAACAGGTAGCCTTTTAAAAGGATCAGGGCAACTGAACAAGGTATCTGTCTTTTTGGGCTGCAAGGGCCTGATTACAAGTGAACATGTCTGGTAGTGTGATACAATGTGTGCTGCACCTCCTAAGCTCCACCCAACAAAGATAACACGGGCCCGAAAACACTGCTTCATCTCATATGTTTGAGTAACAACGCACAATAATATGTAACAAACCAACTTGCCTGTGCACTATTATAAAAAAAGTACACAGTATACATGTAGCTACATTTTGATAGCATTTAAAGATAAAATACATATAAATTATTGTAATATCAAACAAAAAATTTTGTTTTTTTGTTATTATGATATTAAATTATTGTAATATCAAACAAAAAATTTACTTCACCTTCATTCAAACCAACTTAGTAATTGTATGACCAAGTGTGAGGGGAATTCATATTTAAATGTAGGGCTGTCACACGATTAATAGCGACTAATCGTTTGAAAAATAATAGTTTTTGTTTACATTAAATAAGTGTGTTTACTGTATATAATAATTATGTACATATAAATAGTAATAATTTAAACTATAAATACATGTAAAAATGTATATACATGTATAAATATTCATGTATATATATATATATATATATATATATAAACATGTATGTGTTTATATATTAATAATTATTATATACAGTACACACACATATTTTATGTAAACAAAAACTTTAATTTGCAAACGATTAGTCACGATTAATCGTGTGACAGCCCTATTTAAATTCAGACTCAGGGCATCAGAGTCACCTAAGAATAAAGGCTATTTTTATTATTAATTTATTTTTTGTTGCCTTACTAACACGGAGTATATTACGAGCTATTATCTGCAGAGAATGTATAGGAAACAAGTAACTCTAGTCTCTATCTAGGCTACATGCATATAGATAACAAACCTTGTGCAATGCTTTGGCAAATTTTCACCTCCTTTGAAAAGACAACAACATGGTTTGGAGAAAAAAGTCGTAAAAATAAATGTTGGCATGCTGGATTGTGTTTTCAACCTGGTTTTTTCGTTAACATTTCTTTCAAGTGTTTGTTAAAGCTGGTAAAAATAAAAACTGGACATAATAAAGTTATTTAGGCTTTATAGGCTTCTGGTCCAGTACATTTCTGATAAACATGGACTGACTCCAAACACTCATGTTGAAGCATGACAGCACATACCACAAAAAAATGACAATAAAATTCCCCATTTCCACTCAACCAGCGGGTAAAACTGCTCTCATAATCATTTAATCCCATTAACTTTACACTGTGGACAATTGGTGGACATTCTGTCTGGCCAGGAAATTCAATGTTTTGATTTTCGGTCTGATGAACGTGACTATGCATGGGAGCACTAATTATGAAAATAAAAACTGCCTTACCAGACATATGCATAAACATGTACATTGTTTTTCTCTTTAAAAGGCTTTGAGAAAAGTCATTGGGCCTCATTCATGAAACATTTGTAAATATATGAGTAAATTCCAAGTAATTTGCGTGTAAAACAGACCTATACGAAAACATTCCTCCGGATTCACAAATACTTCGTAAACGGCCATTTTCATTGTAAAATGTGTGTATGTTAATTAATTCCTATAATTCGTAAATAGGGCCACATGCACTGTCATACACAACTAGCATAATCTCCCCCTTTGGTTTACAGCTACGCAAATTACGTATCTCGGAAAGATGGATGCTCTGGACTTCATTCTATGGTTTGGCTACATTATATTGTATAAATGCATAAGAGACTAGCAGGCTATATGCTTACCAATAAATTTATCATTTAAACGGTTTCCTCCCAAGCGTTTTTAGTGAAATAATACCTGGTGCTCTTCTGAAAACGACCAGCAGGTGGTGATTGAGAACGCTTTGGCTCAATTCACATTTCGCCTCCAAAACCGTACGGAAAACGCAAGTTGCACAGCGTTCTTTTTTTCCAAAGCGCCTGGACTTAGCGCTCTCCTGGTTTCTGTCTTCGCTAAGCAACCATGGGCAACGACAACCGTTGACTCGATGAGGTATTAACAAAGAATATATGGATTATATGCACTAAAAATACCTTGCAATAACTCTGCTACTAGATTAAGTTACGCTGTGATCTTCTGTGTCTCCATTTTCATTGAGCTTGACTATATTGGCTGGTTGGTTCTTGTCACATGACCTGCTGTGCGCTTGCGTTTTCTAAAAAGATTAAAAAAATAATCTCGAATCGGCGCCAACGAGCCTGAAAAATAGAGCGTGTTGCACCGACAGCGTCGCCCCCTATTTCCGCACGCCTGCCGCAAAAAAAGACGCGAAATGTGAATCGGGCCTTAGAATGCACTGCGCGTTATTCCAGAGATGCGTTGGTTGCTATGATTTGAATTATCCGCAAAAGTTTTCCTACATGTTACTAGTATCTTATTTTGAAGAATATTATTGAATATGAAAATGTAGTAATTATATTAACTTCTCCATTGTTGTGCATGATGGTTGGTCAAGTGTTTGTCCCGCCTCTTCTCCACTGTGATTGGATGGCTGTGTAAAAAAGGACAGCGAAGAGCTATGCGTTTTAACCAAAGTTAAAAAGTAAAAAATAATAAAAGACAGGGCAAGAGAACTTGTTAATTATCATTATGATACACAGTGCATCAAAATGTGTCTAAAACTGTTATAATCAGTTTGTCTTAAAGATTACGGTTGCGGTTTTACGGACCGAAGGTTGCGCAGGTGTACATTTACGAAAATACGAACATTTTAATGAATCTGTAGATTAACGTTAGAATGACTTTACGAACGATTTACACAAAAAATTGTTCTGCTCATGTTTCATGAATGAGCCCTATGCAGCGTTCTTATCAAGATGATCGTGGATCTTGCTTTTCTTAACACCTCATGCAATTGAAGCCCTCTGGCCATAACGTATATATGAACAATATTTTAAAAGAGCAACCCACAAAAGATACACAATAAATATGCATATGATGATAGATATGCAGTGAAAACAAACACAAAACTATCACTGCTGTCACTTTTCCTGTTTGTGACAAGATGTGACAGGATGTCTACACAGAACTTTTTCCTGTGGTGAAACCAAACCCTACCAAGTAAAGAACACCGGTTCAATGCATTAAATGATTTGACTGCCATGTACTGCTGTCTCACACTACCTGTAACGTTTTGTGCACAGATTGGCACCAGATGTGGCTTTGCGGTCTAGTTATTCTTCAGCCTCTTATCCTCTCAGTGGTATAAATTATCTGAAGTGTTCCCATCATCAATGTTTAAGCATGAAGCACTGACACATGAAAACCGTGCTGTAATAATCTCAGGTGGATCTCATTTCCTGTTTTGAGATGGTCAGAGTTGGGTAATACGTTTTGTTTACAAATAGCCTCGTTCTACTCTTATTTCTCAGGGAAATCAAAGTGTTATACCCTCTCTCTTTAGATGTTTTTTGGAGGATTCACCACCATAGGCAGCATCCTTAATTCAGATTTTGATGTACTGTATGTAGTCAAAGAAGTAAAATCATATCATAAAAGATCAGCTAAATACCAAAATCAACTTGAACAGTACGACAGAACATTAGTAGGCTTAGTTAAGTAATTAAAAATATTCAGAAGGTTTACTTTAGTTACTTCATAAATTAATATTAAACCATCACTTACTACAAGAGATGACATGCTAGTCACCTTGAATGAAGAAAGAAATGTAATGTAACACATTTCACATGTAGACCCATTTAAAATTGTTGTTAATATGACTGCTTGTCCACAATTATTCAGGTTTGCAGTAAAATGTACTAAACATATCATTTAAGCATACTACCTTTCACAGTTTACATATTTATGACTGACATGATGACATTTGAGTGTCTAAGTTTCAGGAAATAAGATGCTGTTGTGCTATTGTAGCGTACAGTCATTAGAAGTTAATGGAATGAAAAGAATTTTGATTCATGTTTCATAAAAAAAAAAAAAGACTTTAACTCGACTGATACTTAGTGACAAAATATATTAAAATAACCACACTTGGTTTAATATTTTTATTTACCGTTACCTTTCTGTTTTAAAAGGTTATTTGTAGTGAGAACATTTATTTTATATTATAAAAAGCAAAGAAGAAATTCTATATTTACGCCCTGGCTCTATGCAATTTCACTTTACGTGGCACGTCCACGTCCCTCATCACCGACTGATGCAAGTTCCACGTGTATGTTGTGCATCTCATAACAAACCCCGCTTTTATGAAACATTTACGTAATTAAACTAAAACAGGAGCTGCCTCGAACAACAAATAAAAGTATGTTGAGGTACATTTCAAATAAATCTAGTTAAACTACGTAACTTTTGATGATGTTATGAAAATGCGGAAGGATTATTCGGTGTTTTATCCGTAATATTCAGTGCGCTTACCATTGGTCGTTGATGCCAGGCTGCACTTTCTGTGTGAATTATAATGATTTGCCCCAAATCATTACCGGCGTCCGGAATTTTGTAAATACTACTTATTCATGACGTTGATAGACATTTCTTTGTTAAACTTGCATCCAACAAAACACGCCGTTCATATGAGACTCCGCCCACTCTACAAGAGTCCCTCCCACTCAAAGTCAGGAAGGGATGTTACATATATGAGGTACTAACCCGTTTACGAAACGTCAAGCTTTTCTAACTTCCACAAATAACCTTGATGATGTGTTTCATGAAAGGTTGGAACAATCCGATAAATAACCGTAATAAATTTGCTAAGTGACCAACGCTAGATTACAATAAAATTACAATAAACACGTGAATCTGTGTTGATCTGATTAACAATTATATCATATCCGATGCAGTTAATGATGCGGATGAATGCACTACAGGTTCACCGGCGCGAGCAGCTAGAGCACGTGGCGACATGATTTACGTCAGTATGCCTCAGACAGTTAATAGACCTGCGTTTAAACGATTAGTCTGACGCTAGGGGTCTGTTTGCCCTCTTTCTTCTAAATAAGCCATATTTGGCTTTTAAACCCACAGAATGTGACAGATGCGGTGAAACAATGCCGTCACGAGGGATGCATAGCAACAGATCGTAACCATGTAATGTATAGTGAATATAATGGAAGATGTGAGGACACTTAGCGAGAGAGATACATATTGTTACCTTTTTATTCTTTAAAGGATGCTCAAAGACGAAATGAGGATATCTACTCTCCATCTAAAACGCGCCGTTGCGCAGCACAGCAGTGGACTGGACTCACCGGACTGAACTACCTGTGTCGTAACATGACCAGTCAACCCAAATGACAAGATGTGTTATTTAAGTAGGATAGCAGAACATTACCCACTATACTCCATTTCAATTTAAATCACGTGTAGACATACTAAGTATATGAGGGGTTGCGAGTAATGGTTTAAAGCAGGTGTTTATATTCTGCTAAGGCGATGAGAAAAAACACTTGATGAAAATTGTGAACATTTATATTTAAATGGTACTAGAAAACGACAGAGGATATGAAATGATTTAGACAAGTCCAAGCTTATTTTCTGGAATAAATACATTAAAAATGTTTGTCTTAAATCTAAATGAGCCTTGAGGTTACCACTTTTGATGTCCAAGGGGTACAGATGCGTCCTTCACAGGTGCGATGTGATTCAGCATGGTTTATAAATATGTACAGACTCATATTGCTTCTCAGTATTTCTGACAAAATGACACAAACTTGGGCTCAACCTTGGGTGGCATTGTACCATCATATGGACATACCATAGCAAATACTGCACTCTGGTGGTGGAAGTTAATACTAACAGCTGGTTAATGGGCTAAGTGCACGCGTTACTCCCCTATCTCACATTGCAGTGGTTTATAGAAGTGCTGTTCTACCGTATTTGACATTATACTTTATATTCTGTGACCCTGCCTGGCAAAACCTAGCTAAATTCATTTTTTTGTGTTTATCCACATAAATTAATCGTATATAATGTAAAGAACGTTCTGTGAAAATATAATCTTGATGTTTAATTTTGATTTAGAAAGGCCAGTTTCACACACCGAGACACATTGAGAATACAGATATTACTAAATGCATTGCACAAGGTCAGGGGCGTAGTTTATGGGGGGGATGGGGGGGAGGTAACCCCCCCAATATTCGAATCCATCAGTTACAACCCCTCCAATATTTCTACATGAAAATCACAGTAGAGCAAATGAAAAATATGTAAAATTACTTTATTTTGTGACAATAATTTTGTTCCTAATCAAATATGAGTTTGTCCTAATAAATTAGACAAAAAATACTCCCCCTCCATTGAACCGATTGGTAACGCCCAACCACTGAGTCGCACTTTCACCAAACAACGCGAGAGGTGTTTGAATGGGAGAGCACACGGGTAACTTAACGTACGCCAGACATGAAGAGAAGCGCTGCACAGCGGACTATATTTAACTGCTGGTCAGAGAGGGATGAAAAAAATAAATAAAGCATGTACTGAGAATGTTGTGTAATAATAGCTAAGTACACACCATATTTGTTAGCTAACTAATCCATTGCAATGTATTTAGCTATATCTATCAGTGTAACAAGTTACCAAAGCAGCCATCTGTTTTATTAGTTCATTTTTCAATAGTGTCTGTAATTATCAATGATAAAAGTATTCACATTGATGTTTGTTTTCTTCCTAAAATAATCTGACTTTTGAACGAATTAGATGATTGAATAATTTAAGTGGCTCACTCAATAAAACAGTGAATCGCTGCCGCCTACTGGCGCTTTCAATACTTCATTTCTTTCTTTTTATAATCTCTTCTATGTTAGAATTTTATGAATGAGGATTATACACGAATTTCATAACGTTACGAGGTGTATAATCTCTTAACAAGTCTTTTTAACAGATTCGAGGTAAATATAGCAACAGGGTAGAAAAGACATCAGAGGGAGAGGAAGACCAGGTGATCAGGTAAAGAAGATGACATTCAATCAATAAAATAAAATAGGAAACGGTATAGAAAAAGCTTTGTAAAGTTAGACTATACATTAATGTCTTTAATGCTTTAAATACTCCAGTAAACAGCTTTATACTAAGTCAAGTTTTACATTCCGGCTTTTCTCTATCACAGTGAGGAACAGGGAGAAGACAGATAGATAGATAGATAGATAGATAGATAGATAGATAGATAGATAGATAGATAGATAGATAGAAAAATAAATTATCCAATAACAATACACATTAAAAAATAAAATAACAGGCAGCATACAACCCCAGATAGCACACGTACGTCTGGAAGATGTCTGTTAAAGATCACTTCATCTGGAAAGCATCTGCTGTTTACTAACATCTGATAGACATCTATAAGATGTCAGTTTAACATACATTCTAAATCATTACATCTTAAAGACATCTTCTAACAGTAAACATCCTATAGACGTATTGCAGATGAGCAAACACTCTAAAAAATACGTCTTCCAGATGTAAACACACACATCAAATAGACGTCTCCGTGATATGTTCGTGTGCTATCTGGGACGTTCAACCCCCCCAATGTTGAAACCAAATCTACGCCCTTGCACAAGGTACAAAACTGAACATGAAAGGGATACTTCAGCCAAAACTGAAAATTCTCTCATCATTTACTCACCTTGATCCAAATCTGTATACATTTCTGTGTTCTGATGAACACAGAGAAAGATATTTGGAAGAATGCTTACATCCAAACTGAATTTGCCCCCCATTGAGTATCAAAGTAGGAAAAAGACAAAAGTAGTCAAAAGTTCCCCAGAACTTTCCTACATTTTTTTAAATGTCTTATTTTGTGTTCAACAGAACAAAAAATGATTATGATCATATTTCCTATGAGAGTCAATGGGGGGCAAGATCTGTTTGGTTATACGCATTCTTCCAAATATCTTTTTTAAATTTATACAGATCTGGAATAACTCGAAGGTGAGTAAATGATGACAGACTTTTCTTTTTTGGATGAGGTATCCATTCAATACCGTTGTTTAGATCTAGTATGTTTTCTTGCCAGCAGAGGGAGACTTAACCATAGCGGAACAATTTTGACAGTCAACTCGTACTGGCTGGTTTGGCTACCGATTTTAGACAACAGAGGGCGACATTACTGATATTTTCCTGAGCAGAAAAACTTGTTCTGGGCAAATAGAAAACCGCAGTTAATATTAACAATGTTTGCGAGGGCTGTGGTTAAGGATGTTCTTTTACAAGAAATAGTAGGCTAGAAGCGGTGAAAAGATGTTGCACTAGTGATAGTAACAAAACATCATTAAAACTGAATAGTTGCACTGTTTCAGATGCTGTTTTTAGATTTTATTCAACCTACTTAGCTGATAATGTTTAAGATTGAAATCATTAAATTTGTTTTATTCTTTAACAGCAGACTTGTGATCCGAAATTCAATCTTAAACGAGAGCCTCATACAAAAGCTTGAATATGTCTACAAAAATGAATTTTTATTCTGCAAAGCCATGACAAAAATGTGTTCCCTGATGTATAAATGTATAAACAAAATTACAAAAATACAAATATATACAAAGTGTGGGTCCTGCCCCATTTCTATACATCTGGGAAAGTACAACATACTTCTAAATGCAATCCTCTTTCTATTAAATACTGTCATAATTTAAACAAATGACATTTTACTGCTATTAACATAACTGCTATCCCAAACAGGAATTGTCTTGGCAATATAAAATCCTCTCGTGGTTTAAAATAAAGTCTTTTTTACATGTGCCTCTTCATGTGCAGGGCTAGATGATCGGATCGGGAGAAGGCTCTCTCGCACAGGTGGCACTGAAACGGCCTATGTCCCGTGTGTTTTCTGTAATGACGGGTCAGCTCGTCCGACCTGGCGAACTTCCAGCCACAACCTTCCCAGCTGCAGTGATATGGTTTCTCACCTGTGAACGAAACAGAATGGATAACATTTATTATCGTGTTCACCAGTCACGTTAATCCAAGTGTCAATAAAAGAAAAGGTATAATAATAATAATAATAAATAAAACAATTCACTGCGTACCTGTGTGCGTTCTCATGTGCGCTTTCAAATGAGAACTTTTCGTGTAAGTTTTCCCACAACCGGGGAAATCGCAGCTGTGCGTCGCGGTCCTTTTTCGTGCCCACGACCGTCGTCCTCGTTTGGGCTTGCTGTCTTCTGGGTTTAAAAACCCCAGAAGAGGCGAGGATGGTGGAGTCAACATCACACCTTGCATGGCCGGGTGATTTGATCGCAAGGGATCGCTGAACACGTTGTAATGTCCGTGATACTGCTGATGCTGGCCGTACTGTGGTGGGTAGGGCGCGCTATTCATGAACTGCTGTTGATGCGCAACGTTAACGTGCTGGTGAGAGGTCATCTCTGTCAAAATGCAGTCCTTCCTGTCTAACATGTCCCGTGCAACATCGTGTTGAATGCCGTGATGCCCGTACGTCTGGTGCTGAATTACGCGCTGTGGTTCATGTCCATAATAATTTCCCACGTAGTCGTTTGCCATCATGCAGGACTGCTCGTGGTTTTCAGTTTTTATTTTGCATCCCATACTATTCGAATTGGTCACCGGTACTTGCGCCGGGTTACGAGAGTTTAGAGCCCTCAGTTCAGTGTACTCCAGCCTGTCTAAAGGTCCTTTCAAACTATAATCATGGGATGAGTCGCCGTTATAATTCATGTCTGGGGTAAACAGCTCTGCTACCAGACTGTGAACAGGACGTGCGTTAAAGTTGTTGCCGCAGAACGCGTTTGGCGTCGGGTGACAGCCGTCGCTGTCATAGACTGTACTGCAACTCTCCGGTGACTCCGGTAAGGAATAGGCGGGCGGCTGCTGCGTCGCGTTGTCACTGTCAGACTTGACGGAGTTGGATAGAATGAACTCTAGATCCAAAAACTTGAAAAGCTCGTCCTCTTCTTTGGCCAAAGGTGGCGACTCCACGATGCTGAACTCCACCTCGATCAGAGGTCTCATGTCTCCAACTGTTGAGGTTTGCCCGGTTTCCCAGTGCTGTAAAACAGACATTTTGAGAGTTAGAATGCTTCATTCTTTAGTAGATAAAGGCAGAATTTTAAAACATTGTCGAGAAAGCATTATGTACACATAGATAGGCTATTTTAGGTCAAAAAATCAAAATCTAATGTGCACTTACCCGAACAATGTCATTCTGCTTTTCATCCAAAGTCTGGTTGCTCGAAAATGCATTTATCGAAGGCAACATTGCATCAGCAAGGGCCATGTTGCAAAAGTTAGATAACTCAACTGTTCGCTCTCATTCAATACTAGACAGAAGATGCGTCTCTAATGCGCCTGTCTGACTGTCTACCTGTCTGTTTATAAGCGTATTGTGGGCGTGTCCCCGTGACGTTGCAAACACTTATAGCCTATTACGTGCTTACTCTGCTGTTTTGACAATATTTACATGTTGTCAAGGATAGCGACAACTTTTTGATCTCTGTTTAATTAGCCATTACTAATCAATCCGTTAAATCATAGAAACTTGGTTTGATAATCTATCACTATATTTGTAAATTCATTAACAACGAGAATTAAACCATCCAACCATGCGCACATTAAACCCGCTGCTACATTTTCATTATGTTCAATGTATTTATTTACGTATTTATTTTTTAGACCCCCATCTTCTACGCAATTTCAATAAAAAGTTCAAAAGCATTTCGATTATTTCAATGGTTTGGATAGTAGACTACTCGCATTCCAGTGCACTATTACTTTAAGTTTTAAATAGGGGTGTATAATTAAAGTGCTGAAGGGGGCGCCACAAACCCCCCACTTGCCAAGTCTTCTTAAAATGTATTAGGGGACACAAAGAGTTGGACGTTTATTGGGTATTGTTTTAATCCATATACTAAAATGTTAGTTATGTTATAAAGGCAAACAGTAATACTTATTTTTGAAGCTTGACTTAAAATAAAATGCAATTAAAACCCACTTGAATATGTTTGGGTTATGATCTATATTTCGTCTTTTAACATTTTATTTCATGGCATTTGAGTTGGTACAGTGAGTGTAGAATGAGTTTCACCGAAATATTGCATTCTATTTGTATTAAAATTGGCCTGCTACGTGTCTCAAATGTCTATTAATTTACCCAGATCCAACTCTTGCTTCATTAGCATTTGAACAGCCAGCTGTAAAATCTCGGAGCAATCGAAACAACATGATAATCTCAATGTTAAACAATACAGGTACATGCTAGTTAATGATCTCTGAGTCAATAGACCTCCTCTTTCAGTTGATTAAAATGCAAATGAATGGCCTAATGCTCCTGGGCTCGTGTTAAGAGACAAGGTGGGCAAGCTTTAACCAAAATACTATATTACACCTGATGCGTTCAGGACGTGGAATTAAACAGGCCTATTTAAAATGAATAAATAATAATATAGATGTTTGAACTTTGAAAAGCAATGCATCATTTTTTGATCCGTCTGTTTTTCAAAATAATCCCGAACTGTTTAATATGCAATCTGCGTGTGCCGTTTCTCTGTTCTGCGGCAATTTTTACGCTATTGGTTTTTATAGTGCAGTTATTTCCATCCGCTACGCACTTCAGATTCCGGTTCAATGGCATTGTCTCCAGTGAGGTGGAAATGGCGAGAGTTTCCTGAAACACAGTGTGTCATTTTCCTCAGCCAAGCCGAGTACTTGCCCATATATTTTTGCCAATTCTAGGCTGCATGCGCAATCGATTCTCGACATTAAATAAATAAAAATAAATGAAATGAAAAAGGACAAAAGAAATAATAATTATCAATATTGATAACAACAACAATTTGTAGATATGCCATTATGTACCATATACTTCGCATTATTTGATACCATCCCACAGCCTAGCCTATATTTTCGGTTGTATCTTCTATATGACCCACGGACACGCGTTTTGTCATGTTTCTCTTTGCCTTTAAAAGGAAAAACGGACGTTTTGTTTCTTTCTTCTTTACTGTTTTCTAAACACAATTAGTCAGATTGCAGATTGGCAGACAAGACACAATCTTCCTGGAGACACACAGTTGTAGCTATTAACAAAATGCCTAGACCAGATAAATAATTGTATTGTGTCCCATTTAAATGTATAATTTCTCTAGAACAACGATTATTTACATGGAGACAAATGCAAACGAATTAATTCCTTGATCTGTTTGATGGATTGTTTTAAATATATAAATCTATTTAATATTATCTGTACCCCGCAATCATTCTTTTGCGCTGAACAGTAACGCTGACAGAGCATTTCTGTTACTTGTGTCTTTGCAATATATTTACTTACAATATCTTATAATTTGTCAAATAACATTTCCTATTTGTCGTTTCTCTGTATGTTGAAATGAGATCTGTGCTCCTGACTATGTTATGTTTCCATAAACATATTTACTTTTGCTTTAAAGCATAACCCTGTTAATAAAATATACAACTTTAACAGATTAAAGCTATATTTCGTTAATTTACGTTAATTTTCGGTTCCAAAGCCTTATGTCGTTTAATAACCGGTACCTGTGCGATGAACAGTTCAAAATTTATATTTAGAACAAACTTGCAGTAATTGGATTTTGATGGTACATTTGATTATATATTTAACAATAATTATTCACATCAGCCATAATAAACTGAGAACATGTAAGAAAGTCTGTTGTAACACAAACCTTGCATCATAAGAAACAGAACAAATATCAAAGTGATATTTAGTCATTTAGTCCGTCGGAAGCATGCAAATCTTTTCTGTTGGACTTTTGTAGGGAGATCAGATAAAGAAAATGTTGATTTGTGTCTCCACAAATGTTGATCCTCGTGTCTCCACCCTCACACACACATGGAAACATACATGAGCTTTGTCAAGTTGTGCATGATAATAAATGTTTACGTATATCTGTTTACATCCATAGTAGGCAATGTATTTGAAGTGTTGCTTTTCTTAAATTGACATGAACTTTGATAGCCAAGAAAATGAGTCTTATAATGGAACTAAAGGTTATTAGTTCTGTAGACAAAATAACTTCTGTGATTTGCCACAAATATAAATAAAATCAAAATTGACCCAGCAAATTTCAGCTCTGATTCTTGCTTAAAGGCAAGATGTATCACTTGGTATAAAAGTGAGACATGCAGGCAAGTTGAAGCAGCGCCCAAAAAAAGAGTTGAGAAGAAGTGCACTTCAGGTCTCTTTTAAATAAAAAAATACGCTTCTCCATTTTTCATTTTCAGGATTTAGTTAATAAAGTGACTAATGGCTGAGTCAGCTGCTGCACACCCATATTAAATATTTTCTACATAAACCTTGTTCTGCCTGTGCTGTAGTTAACTATAAGGGTTGAATTCACATGGATTTCTCCTTCAAAGTACCACAAGAAACAATTAGATCTTGTAAAGTTATTAAACTGATTCAAAAAAGTTTATTTTTTCAACATTCTGATCACTGCCCCTTTCCCTTTCATTGTTCTGTGGTGTTTAAGTGCAGGTAATTACCGATCCCTCAGTGACTCAACATCGAGACAAATTTGTGTGGACATAGGAGCAAATATTTGTGTCCAATGCACCGACCACCAGCAGAGCCCCCCACTCCATCTTCCCGTGCTTGTCTAGTACACAAGCCCGACAAAAGGACAAGTCCTTTCACTTCCATTGGACCGTGCTAAATACCTGAGACCCATTGCAAGGTCCCAGACAAGACAAGGTACAGGTAAAGACAAAACCTCACTCGGCACATAGGTGGTCTCAAAATGGCCAGGGGCCAATGTAACCCCACACAGCAGACGGGTGACAAGCACAAACATTTTCTTAACACACAAATCAATACATAAATGCATAAAGGTACGACAACTTATTTTGCACGGATATAAAGTCACCAGGTTATGCTGATGGTGGCTGATGTAAGTACCGTGTTTTACTGTAATGTTATGCATGCACTGCATTGACTGTGCTGAAGGCTTTAATCTCTATACCCTGTTTGCCTTCCTGTTCTACTGGCTTTTCACTCAGGCACTTCGAATTTCAATTACAATCTAATCTAGAGTCTCCAAAATAAGTAATTATCCCCCATCACACAAGCGAGGGGGGGGGGGTTGTTGCTGCTTTCTAACATAAATAGTCTCCCATAACTGATCTGAAAAAAAGATCACAGAAACTGTAAGTTTGTTAAGAAGAGACAGCACAGTGTAAGGGGGTGGGCCAGAGATATGATCATAATCATGGGAAAGAAAAGGAGCAACAGGTTTTAACTGACATTTCTGTCAAAATTCTGGGGCACGTTATTTACAACATGTGATGTTTTTTTTCATGTTTGACTTTCTCATAAAGCAAAAATGTCAAAACTGGGCCACAAATTGTCATCAGTATAACTTTGTGCTCACCCTGTTAAGGAATTGACATTACAAAATTACAAAATAGACATATAGGTGCATTTATTCATAGCAAATAAGCAGTGCACTTAGAAAGTATGCAACCGCTCCCTGATGTGATTATCAATTTACCTAATCTATGTTTATGTCAATGTCAAACAATATATCAGTGAATTATTTTACTTTCCAGGAGCTGATAAGTCTGTCCCGCTAAAGCTCAGCCCTAGCGCTGCTCCATGTCTCTCATCTCCCCTGGAGGCCTCTTTGTCTCCAAGTGTAATTGGCTCTGCCCGCTTTGGAGAAACTCTTGTCTGGGGACACAAAACTTGTCTCTGTGAATGACTGCATGTGTCTGGGGTCAAAAGTCCACGAGAGAAGTGTACGGGCGTTCTATACCCCATGTGCTCCTAGATGCCAGACAAGGGAGATGCACTTGAGAAAAGTGTCTATTTATACTCCAAAACCTTCTCAGTGTCTAAACGTGAATTATCTTAAACATTCGTCTGATTATTCCATAGGAGAACAAATATTAGGTTTGTAAACGTTTTGTTGGCTCACTGTTAATGCTATCTCGTTTGTATAAGTTGCTTTGGATAAAAGCATCTAAATGAATGAATAGTGTAAAAATAGACACAAACAAGACTTTGTTGTAGCTATATCGAGTATTGAGCTACAAAATGAATGTGAATAGACCTCTATCATCAGATATCAACATTCATTATTTCATTTTTCTATGGCTCAATGCTTCACTTCATTATGTTGATATGTTCAGTTTTAATCATAAAACAACTTTTGTCACCATACATTCCATCAAACAATGTTGTCGAATCATGTTTATTTTTTCAGTTTTAAGTAGTTGTTTTGAACGGTGCATTAAGTTTGCCACTTACATTTCTTCTGAATGAAAGAGAAAATACTCAGTTCAGCTAAAAAAATAACACCTGCCCAATGAGCGACAGCCTTTGTCCTTCTACAGACAGTCTTGTTATCATTCACCAGGGGTGACTTCTACTGTAAAGAATGTAGAGGCGGCATCGGAGGGAGAGTTGTGTTATGAGCTCACCTGTCTTCGTAATGCCTTTCACTTCTGACAGACCTGCACTCTGCCATTGTCACTCCGTCTTTTCACCCATTGACGGATAATAAACACAGAAATGGGAATAAATAGAAGCGGCCGACAGTAAATCACAATCTATGTTTGGGAAGGAGAGAACCTCTGATTACAACACAAGAGCTCACCCAGTGCATGCACTGAGTAAATAAATGTCGTGTTTCAGCGTTAGATATCGATCAGCTGTGTGATTACGGTTCTTACACTTTCTACTGTTGTGACAGGTTGACCTCAACAAGCCATGATATTACACATAATGTCTTTCACGCAGAACAAAAACAATGTTGTGTATTGTATAACCAAAACATAGCATCGGGACCTGCAGGGTTTGAACCCAAAACGAGCACAACAGAAAACTTAGTGCATGTATGAAATAGATCAGCTATTGTGAGAGATGCTACTTGAGTTTCCCACACAATGGGCACGGCACAGTCTCGGTAAAGTGACCCAACTGGGGCAGTTGAAATAGGTTTTATCAGTTGGCACCCTGGAGGATTGTTGAGAGACAGCGAGAAAACATATTTTGCGACAATTATTCATCAATTTAAGTCATTTTTTGAAGTGTGAATCAACTTCCGATAAGTGATCATTTAGAGATTGTTATGGAACAGTGTGTCCTCTGGTCTTAAACCTAAACTGTATTATAAATAAAAATGCACATAGATTTTAAAAAGGTGTGTTTTCACAATTAAGTTTTGATTTTAGTTTTAGTAATATTTTAAATGAACTTGATAGTTCTTGGTAGTAAAGTTTTAGCAATTTTGGTGCAGGTTTTTAACATTTTATTAAAAAAAATGATGTGGCTGTATAAGGTTAATTCATTTTGATATTCGTTTTTGTTTATTTTAAAAACATTTATTAAAATTATATATATATTATATTTCAGTTTATTTTATTTATGGATTTGAGACAACATTCTAATTTTTCCAATAATCTTTGGGTCAATATTTAATATTTCAGTGAACAGAAACTCTATATTATTTCCTAACTATGTGTGTTCTACGGGTTTCCTTTTGCACACAAGTTTCTTTTACACCAATTAAGCATTTTAACAGCCGACACCAGCATGAGGTCACATTCATTAAATCATCCTTTGTTTACGATGGAGAGTTCCTCGCAAATGATTTGCAGGATCAGACTGCCAACATCAGCAGTCAGCCCGAAAAGCACCTAATGAGATTTAGAAGATATTAATCAGAATTACCGGGTTAATTAAGTAGAACTAATAGACTATTTCGGTCTGATAAGAACACGCACGTTAACACATCTCATAGCCAAATATTTTAAGCAAATAGTTGCTATGGGATTTTAACACCTAGGTTTAGTGTAGTCCTGGGCTGGCCTTACATTAAACTAACAAACACGACTGGAGAACTGCACAGGAAAGAAGATTCAAGCTGTGAACAGCTTGTTCTCACCACAAACAATTACAACGATGAGAAACTCTCCACAATGCAACTTGACGGAAAATTAAAATCAAATAAATTCATACAATTACTGATATATAAAAGTAAACATGTCATTTTGTTTAGACTCCTCATATTTCGTGCACATTTAAAAACAGCTTTCTCGTGACATTGAGAGTAGGAAAGCAGAAATTCTGCCCCAAGCTCTGACGGTTAGTTTAGTTTTCTGACAGTCCTGGGTGTTTTCTGGCTTAAACAGGTGGAACTAGTCCTGCAGTGGTTGTTAGCAGACAGGTCTTTGAGCTGCTAATAACCCTGAGAGACTCCAGGGAGACTAACGGTTGGTTCACACTCGCATCACGTGCCCGTTCACACCTACTGGACCATTCTGATCACATGCCCTACTTGCTCAAACACTATGCCTATGGATTGAAAATCTTAGAAAATTATCCTTTTTTACTTCTCAGCCATGACTTTTTTGTTAAATCTCTCACAAAGCATTGTGTGTCGTGAATTTACACTGAATTAGTGATAATCTAAGACTTTTTAACAGCTTGTAGAGGTATCGCATGAGAATGTTTTCAGAGCTGCCTGTCTAAAATGTTAATGATGAAAAGTAGGAATCCGTCTTTGCTTTGTGTCTTCATGTGCAAACAAAGGTCAAATATTGTCATAGAGCCGAACAAAAACCAAAAGAACAACAGTTATGGTGCACATACTTTTACACCTCTGATAGGAGTTTCTGCTTGGCACTTGTGGGTTTTCCCTGATCTCAGTACAGCCCTACAGTCTGCGCAAGGAAAACTCAGAGGGAACAAAGCAAAACTATTATCCAAAGGGGCAAAGGGTGGTCTTCTAGACACACACGTCTCAGGAATTCCTGACATGGAACAATGCCAGGTCAGCCAGGAGCCACACCAACAATAATCGACTTGCAATTTCTCTTGTGAGGAAAGAGAGAAAGGGCCGAGCGTTCATTTGTGGGGCCAGGCATATGGCTTGGCGGTGTGCCCTCTCACGTGGCAGAGTCATAATTTGAACCACCCTATATTGCCTCGAGAAATCTCCTGTCAGGACAATGAAAGATTAAAGGAGTGTAGAAGAATGAAAGAGGGAGGGTGGAATGAAAGTCTCGCATGTGTTCAGAACACGTGACGGCTCAGAACAGGGAAGAGGAATCTTGAAATGGCTAATTGAAAACAAATTTAATGCTGTAAATGTATTTAAATCAGTATTAGATTAAATGGTAGCACTTTACAATAAGGTTGTATTTGTTAATGCATAAGCTAACATGAACTTAAAATGAGAAGTAGTTTTATAGCATTTATTAATCTTTTTTAAAGGGACAATTCACCCAAAAAAGAAAATTCTGTCATCATTTACTCACTCTCAAGTTGTTCCAGATCTGTATACATTTCTTTGTTCTGATGAACATAAAGATTTTTTTAGGAAACATGTTCTGGGACACGATTCACTACTATAGTAGAAAACAATTCTTGTATTTTTCTGTTCTGTTGAACACAAAATTAGACATTTTGAAGAATTCAGGAAAACTAACATTTAAATATTTGCTACTAATCAATGATATCCCAGAACTGAAAAATGCTAAAGTTTTTTCAAAAATCTTCCCTTTGTGTTCAGCAGAACAAAGAAATGCATACAGGTTTGGAACAACTTGAAAGTGAGTAAATGATGACAGAATATTTATACTCGGGTGAACTATCCCTTTAATGGCAATAAAATTGTTGACGTAAATTCATTGCACATTAACAAATTTTAACAGTTATAACTCTTCAATTTAAAAAATGTATTAATAAATTCATAAAGTAACACAAACTAACAATAATAAATACAAGTATAGTTCATTGTTAGTTTTTGTCAGCTAAAATCCATTAACTAATGTTTACACATGTAGCATAACATTATTGTACATTGTTCTAAAATTACAGATTACACTATATTTATATTGCATAACACCAAGCACCAAGTAACGTTTTTATATGTTGTAAATGGTATACGTGTTTTAGGCTGTGCATTTGTAATATAGTACATTTTTATAAGGAAAGACACATAATCATTTAAAAAATATACTATTATAATTTTTAAAATGGTTAAAATATTTAATTAAACGCTGTTTAGCCAAGCATTTGAAACTATTTAAGACACACACACACATTTTACTAAGTGTTAACACTGCATGGAGTCAGTGGATTTTACTTGATGGAAAGAATAATTGTTCATTTCATTAGTAAAACTATTTATAATTAGCTCACTAAATTAAATGTAATGCAATTTAAAAACAATTATATTTTTGGACAACTTACAATGAAATTAACCCTGCTTGTGTATTATGAATAATGTACTGTGTCACTTGGAAAAATGCTTAAAAAGTACCAAAAAAGTTGTTAAACAAATAACTAAAAAATTAATTTCCAAATAGTCTAATGTGATATACTGAGAATTTACTGCAGCGCAGTAGTTTGTTTTAGCCAGGATATGAGGGTAATAGGTCCATCAGAGATAAGGGTTTCTGGGCTAGCCCTTGTCTCAGATCTTCTTCAGTAGTCAGATAACAGCATCTCACAAACACCAGGGCTTTAAGTAATAAATGAGAGGAAGTTTAGCCCTTGGTAAGATCAGCAGTGGAGCTTGTTTATCACAGATGATAATGAAGGCACAAGAACCTTTATTTCGTTATTCATATCTTTGGGATTCTCAAAGGTCAGTATCACATGATCTAAACATTAGAGCAGTAATTGTGATCGGAAAAATGCACAATGGTCATGTGATTGAATACTGCTCTCTACATGGTAAGTTGTGGAGACATGGTTTGCACCAACTTAGACATTCGAGCCTTAAAGGGATACTTCAACCAAAAATGAACATTCGGTCATCATTTACTCGTAGTTAAATCTGTATAAATTTCTTTGTTCTCATAAACACAGAGAAAGATATTTGGAAGAATGCTCATAACCAAACCGATTTTTCCCCCCTGACTATAGGAAAAAATACAATGGTAGTCAAGAGTGCCCCAGAAACGTTTGCTGTACTCAAAATGTCTTTGCGTTTAACAGAACAACAAAGTATTTTTGGGGGGGCGAAATCTGTCTGGTTATAAGCATTCTTCCAAATATCTTTGTCTGTGTTCATCAGAACAAAGAAATTTATATAGATTTGGAACAACTCGAAAGTGAGAAAATGACAGAATTTTCATTTTTGGGTGAAGTATCCCTTCATGGATCCCACCACATAATTCACTACATTGTGGCGTTGGAGAATCTCCCCTCCTCACCGTTGGGTCAGTGGTGTGTCCAGTCCACAAAAGAACAGGAAACTAGATGAAGGTTTATCAGTGTTTCAGGGTGCCGACTTCTGAGAAAAGAGAGAGTGCAGATCACACATCCAATGGCAGATTCAGAGCTGTTATCTCTCTGTCCCCTCTTGTGTTTCCGTTAGACTGGGACACTATCTCAGCCTGCCTTTGGTCACTCTGGTCTGTAGTGAAGTGATTATTGCTGATTAAACCTTAACAGACAAATACGCTGCAAGGCCCTGGACGGGGCATCAGGATGTCACCAGAGGGACCTGCTGGACTGTTGACCTGAAACCTGTTTATTAGTGTGCCAATGCCTTTTTACCATAGGGACCAAAACTGATGGTGTGAAAAGCGTCAATCTCCTAAAACTGATTCTTGCCGACAAATGCAGAATTAGGACAATAGTTTTGCAAGCTAATAAAAACGAACAAAACTTACAAATACATCACCAGTAAAAGGCACATTTTCCCATTATAAATTGATCACATGACTTTATTCCGCAACATATCTAGCAAACACTGGATCAATACTGAATTCTCATTAGAACGAAGGGTCTCTTTCTCTTTTCTTTAAAGCTTCGACCGCAAGAAAGCGTAGGCCGATGGCTTCCTGGCCCAGGCAGACAGTGGAGTGCAGAACCCATGCCTGACTTGCCCTGTCAGTTCCCTAGTGTGCTGCAAATGAGTTGTGACAAGAGTATGACACAACCGGGAGCTCAAGCAACATCCTAAACAAACATACAGAGGGCCACGGCGTGCCAGTTCCCACCACAGACCACACAGCTTGACCGGACCCAGCTCACTGCACATGGCCGTTTTCCACAGGTCCTCGAAATGGCGCCTGCGATAAAGATCGACCAGGACCACATGAAGAGAAGAAACCAACAACTAATTATACTATTACTGCTGCAGGTTGTGATAAAGGTCCCAATCTCAAATGTTCACAGCCACTGGCAAAAAAAGTTTTTGCCCCCCCAAATGTGGCATCCTGTCAGCTTTGATAAATATATGGAGCGCTTGTGTACATATTTTAATCGACTGCACAGACATTTATTTTAAAACCAAGGCTGAAAACTCACAATTTCCCCCCACAGTATTGCATCATAGCGGCTTCATAGTATACGTACAAAGAAGCAAAGTACAGGCAAAAATAAAGAAAAGTAAATAAAATAGGACACAAGTAGATTGGAAGAACCAACTGTGAAAACAGTCAATCACATATCAAAAATATCAAATTAAACATATCAATTACAAAAAATTTGTGACTCTTACTGTAAAAGTTGCTTTTAGTTGACTTTAAATATTTGTAAATCTTTGTTGTGGCATAAATTGGAAAAGAAGATTCAATGTGTATAACAAATATATATTTTTAAAATTTTCTTGAGGAACATAAAGAATTGGATGGAACCGTTCTGATACTACTGTATGCTAGATATTCCTTATTATTTCCTATCGTGCAGCAAAAAAGGAGGGCATAACTTTTTCAAATATTTCAACGTCATTAAAGTTGTGTGTTTGCTGATTATTCATGCCCGTCTCAGAATTGTTGACTCATTCTGTATCAATGACTCTGTGATCTTATCATCGGCTTTTAAGTGTTCAGACAAGTCCTATCGAAACAGTAGTCATCATGTCACGCACAAAGCTGCTCACTTTAGCGTTTTATTAAAGCTACTGTTTTAAAGCCATCCGTGCCGAAGAATATTTAAAAAATATGTTTTCTGTACATCTGCAAATTTACAGACAATGGTCTTTCTAAGTAGTTTTTGTACTTTTTAAAGCAGGAATAAGACGAAATGGAGACACATTAAGGCTGGAAATGGAGTGAACGAATTTAAAGGGACTACTGTACTCTATGGACATTTAATGCGAAAAAATATAGTGGGACTATCTGCATCTCTGGTTAAAAAAATTTAATTCTCCAACTACCCCAGTGAGGTATTTTCAGCACTCCACATGCTTTAAGAAACGTGGGATATTATAAAACTCGTATACTTAAAAACTGCTTGACATACGAAAGTGATTTTATAATAACAAATGATAGTATACAGGCAGGTTAAACAAAAGTTTCTACCTTTGTTCTCTCCTTAAACTTCCTTGTTAAACCTACTCAATAAAATCCAAAGGAATTGCGTGCAAAGGCAATCATAGAAGAGGATTAGCATAACTGAAAAGACTTCCCTCTGCAAATGTAATGACACAAACCGTAACATTTGGACTGATATTACATCCACAATCTAAAGTTACACTTGGATCTCTGTTATACGGATACATCCCGCATTAACCCTGCAGTCGGTATCCAGTGGCGGGACGCAAAGGCCGCTAGAAGGCTCTTCTCCATCCCTGGAGGACACTGTGCAGTACACGCTGTTTGTCTTAATGTACTGCCTTGCTGCCAGAGCCTTGAGGCAAAGACTGCCGTGGTGTTTTTCTATATGAAGGTCTCCCAGGTGCCTGAAACCATATAGTGCATCTTACAAAAGGTAATTAAAAAGAGCGAAAGCAGGCACACAGAAACTGTAATGCATATCCTCTCTTTTCAGAGACATGTTTTGTAACCGCTGTCATGGGGTAAACGGATCTGCCGTGGACTGGCTGATATCGTGGAGGGGGGGGTGATCGTGGATGCCTCGGGGCATGAAGCAGGATAACCAGGCGAGGATGATTCATCTCACTGTGAGAAAATCCAAGGGGTATGCCATGGCGACACCCCACCCTCCCTGTCTACAGAGCACGGTTACCTGCTCCCACAGCCTCTGCTCTTATGTGGTTTTTGCAGGACGGCCACTACGAGGTCATAATGCGACACATAATTCATGAGCAATTGGCCGGCATTGGTTCCAGCTGTCAAATCAGTGATATTGTCCTATACAGCTTATGTAGCGATATACAATAAATTAACTTGAAATAATGATCTGGGCGAATTACAAACCTACAAATAATTATTTTCTTTTAGTTTGATCACTGATAAAATTTATAAAAGATTTTTTTTAATTTTTTTTACGTTTTCCTAAGTACATATATTGTGTTGTTTAAAATTGAATATTAACTTGTTTTCTTTGCGGTATTTGAGGTCTGAAAAAATACAGAGCATCTTTTCTTTCATTTTACCTGTTTCTTCAGTTTTCATTTTCTGCAAAAAAATACATTTTTTTTAATTTTGGAGAAATATTATAAGTAGTTCAGATTACTGAATAAATCAAAAACGATAATTTTACTTAAACACATAAAATAGTTAATTCAGAATATAATGGTCTAACAAACATTTGTTTATGTGTTGTTTTTTATTTTCTTTTTGGGCTATATAAATGTATTTTTATTTTATGCTTCTTTAACACGTTTCTATCTTGACTTGTTTACAACCTATTGCAAAATTTGCAATAAGACCATGTATTCTGGGTATACTACATATTTGATCATTTTTAAAAATGAAAATATTTTTCCAATTTTCAATATAAAATATGAACCCTCTTGAATTGGATTGTTAATATTATTGCTCAGTATTTTCCCTTTTAAGCTTCTTGTCCCAATAACAAATAGCAAAGGGACTACCAATGCACAAATGTAGCCTTCTGGACAAATGTACATCTTTGGATGTTTATTAATGTACATTAACTAAATAAATAAACAAATAAAATAAACCTGCTTTCCAACAATGCAAAATTGCTTAGTAAACATATATGAGTGTGTTTAGTAGACATACATTTATATTCAACCGAATATAATTAGGTAATTTAAAAATGCAAAAATATCACCCTGGACAACACTCAGTTATACAATACAAATGATGAGTCTCAAAAAGTATTTCATGGAGTCATGTAATAATGAGTTAAATGTAATGTACCGGATATCATTTGTATAATTGATATCAAGATTATGTTACACATATCTTTTCCTATCCATCTACACCCGCTACTGAGGCCCAAGGGAAACATTTATAAACAGACAAGAGCTTTGACCACCTCTCAAAACAAGAGACCAAAAAGAAAAGAAGGTAATTTGTCTCATTGCTGGAGGGCGGTATCACCTTCTCAAGATCCTGCCTCTCTTCCTCCAGTTGTCCCCTGTCCCTGCTCCCTCTCTCTCTCTCACAGAGATCGACACTTTTCTCAGAAATAAAGAGGGAATCACCCATCCCCCGTCTGTATTTTTTAACATATTGTGTTCACTGTAATTGAAGCCTTTTCAAACTCGCTCTCTGTCTTTCTTTCCTTCTCTTCAGCTTTCCTTGTGCCAGTGTCATCGCCTCTCAAGCTGTGATCTCCAGGGAGTTCGGAGATCAAACAAACTCTTGCCAAGTTGACATTTCCAACGGAAGTGGTGAGATCTGGAAAGCTTGGGGACGGTAAGAGCTGGACTTTGAAGGTTTAGACGAGATTCCAGAAGTCAGTGATCCATCGTACAGTCATTTCTGATTCATGCAACTCATCATCTATCAGATTAAAGGCTCGAAAATAGAAATGAGCTCAGGAAACTGTGATGTACTCTGATCACACAAACAGGAAATACTTGTTCTAAAAAAGCAAATAAAAGGGTTATATTTGATCGCGCTCTACAAAAATAAAAGGTTTGCTTTTCAAATATATGTTGATACATAAAAAAATGAGCATAATGGTATTTTAAGAGCCCTACAAAATGTGCATTTTCTAAATTACGCTCCCATTTCTTAGTAGCACAATGAAAATAATCCACTTCATATATGAGTCGTGCACTTTCAAAGGAAATTGTGTAGAGAGGCACAAGAAGAGAACAGCAGTGTTTTCAAACACTCATTCATATCACGTACATGAGTGCTGGGCTCAAGTGCATCTCATTCAACCCGAACTCCAGCAGAGGTTTACAGATATTTTGTGTTTTGTATAAAAACCCTCTTGTTCATTTTGCTATTATTTTCCACAGACATAAGAGTTGCCATATTCAGTCTGTCTCACAATGAATCCCTCCAATAATATGCGTCTATAAAAAGGTTTGATTATGTCTAATAGTGAGCACCTTCTCCACTGGCAATGCTTTTCGAAACAATAAGGGGTATTCTCTTCTGTTAAAGGACTTGTGTTAGTTTATAACACAATAACCTTTGCACAAAGCTGAATTTAATTAATACTATAAGAATAACTGTACAGGGAGAGCCAGCAGCTGTTTTAGTGATGCTACTGCACAAACCTGATGGAATCATCTATGAGTAAAACATTTCCAAGGTGTCATGGGTATAAGGAAACGTTTACGCGTGTACAGCATGTGTGTTGTGAATTCTATTATCTCTTTAAACCAGCTTCAGTCTGGGCACTTGGAAACAGGAAGAGCCCAGCAGGTTTTTTGTAAAATCATGGAAAGGTCAGAACACTTTTCCATATGGAGCAAAACGTAGTGCATCCACAGCGCTGCGCGTGGCTTAGGTCACCTCAACTACTTACACACGCAAACAGCCCTCTGGATGAAAAACACACATCACAAACTACATCAACAACTATTTTTAACTAAGAGCACGCATTAAATGAACACACACACAAAAAACTGAATAAAATGGTGCCACATTAATAAACATTATTTTCACCTACACTTAGTACAAATTTGTGAACAAATGCATTTGTTGTTGTTTTCATTACTCATTCAGAATCAACCAACATTACATTTATAGCAAAGTAAATGTTTAAAAAATGTCTTCAGAGGTGCATAAAGAGCGTACACAATGAGGCGTTATGTTTTTATTACCTTAGAATGAGCTATTTCTATCTACATACACCGCGAGTCCCCTTAAGATGTAATTCGCCATGTTCTGTCAGCCGTCGTAGTGTTTGAAAGGGAGGGGCGGAGTGAGCAGTTGTTTGCAATTTGCATCCTTCTCGCTAAATTTCACAGACTGGACCTTTAAACAATGATAAAAATTATCAATACTTATTTCTATTTTAAAACGTGTACACTTAAATGGATAAGAAATCTGTGAAAACTAATCCAATTCTGAGATAATGAGCATCAAAGTTTAATTTCAGTTATCAATTTCACCATGATTTTCACCTTTGACATGGCCTTGCTCAGTCAAGATTAAACATATCGACATTATATTTTCACATAATCTTCTTTACATTGTTTAGGATGATTCTGTATTGAGAACAGTAAATCACCAATAATTGACTTTAGCTGGAATTTCACAGGCTTGGTCACAAATAATATGAAGAATACATACGTAAATAATACCTAATTATCATAAAATACAATTAAGCTTTACTTTTATATAACTCTATAATACTACAAAATGTTAGTGGAGACTTGGTCTTCGTGAGTTTGATGGAATTGATAGTTTGATTTACAGTGCGTGACGTACCCTGAATCAACATGATTTCTGTATATATGTCAGTGTCCCAACACATCTCTAATTTAGCAGTAAATACTTCACAAACACCCTGCAGCAATAATCTTATTTCACGCCACTTTCCTGTGAGATGTGAGATTCTCAGAAGCACGGGCAAATAACAGCCTGCTATAGATGTTTGGCGTGGCTCTAACATACCTGCTTTCAAATATAGAAGACCTGAGGTGAGTACCTCAAGTATGTTTCGCCCAGGCTGGCCCAGACCTTAGCCCCCCGTGGAGATGAGGAGACCCAGCCCATGTCTAACCCTACTCGGGAAGATTCTGCAGAAGACGCCTACACCGCCTTGTCCCATAACCGCTGCATGAGACAAACATTTAAGACATCCAAGTGGATCCTCTTGAGCTGCTTAAATATTCTACAATAATGTTATTTAAATAATAAAAAATCATCGACCTGTTCAGTGATGGATCTTTAATTTCTACTGTAACGCGAGACCCAGCTCAAGAAACACCCCTAAGGTTACATATAATCCCATATAATTACTACCAGCAAAGCTAATCATGTGATAAAATGATATAAATTAGATACAATACACACTCATGAGACAAAATTACAAAATTACTTTTAATACCTCATTACATAGTTTAAATCCACCCAAACAGTTCCTATTTCAAATGGGGAAAAAACGTGTGCCTGCGTCAAAACATGTTTTAATAAAGTCCGTTCTACGGAAGTCGGGTCACTCGGCAGCCATGTTTGCAATTCATTTGGCAGCTATTTACATCATAGCAAGTCCACAGTCTTATCTACTTGAATATCTAAAATTGCTGGCAAAAATCACAATTAAGCAGCATTTTTTTACAATCAATAATAACATCTTTGCACTTTGGTTCGCTAAGCTAAAATTGTGCTAAATATCACCATTTTCAATGTCGCCGCAACTACTGAACCCGCACACAGGCTGGAAAACGCCTCACGAGGGCCTCCCCCAAGGGAATCGTCAGTCTTTTTTAATTCACGATTGACTCATTTTACTGGAATGCGGGTCTTTCTTCGCTAGAGCGGCCATATTGAGCGTTGCATTCCCCTTCATTAATTGTAACGGCAGTGGCGCATCTTGTTTATATTTGTATCTTTGGTTATAATTATTGATTTGTTTATGTTTCATTCTGTGCTTCTACTGCTTAAGAAAGTTTTCTCTTGGGGTTTAACTTTTATTCGTTGACAGATCCATTCATATTTAAATAAAGTTCATTTTTAGTTTAGCATTCATTCACCATCTCTTCATTCCAAACCTGAATGACTTTCTTTCCTCCGCAGAACACAAAAGAAGATATTTTGAAGAATGTTGATAAGAGGCACCCATTTAGTTGCATTGGTTTTGTGTCCATACAATAGAAGTGAATGGGTGCTGGTGCTGTTCAGTTAAGAACTTTCTTCAGAAGAATGAAATCGTCATACAATTACGAAACGACAAAAGAGTTAATTATGACCGAATTTTCATTTTGGGGTAAACCATCCCTTTAATTTACATACAGAAGGTTCAATAAAACATTGACTTTGTCAATTCTATGAAAAAATTGAAAATTTCATTTTTTACATTTAAATCAAAATATGATGATTCAGACATAATCATGAACCCAGTCACACCCCTAAAAGTCATCATCCTTACAATTTAAACATTGTTAAAATATCAAAATCTAAAAATAATTTAAAATACATGTAACCATCCGGGTTATTACATGTAACTATTAAAACAATTCTGTTCATAGAGATCAAATAAATATAGTACATGAAAGTTAAAAGTATAAAAACTTTTACACATAGTAAAATAAAATAAAACCTAACTAAAGATGATATACAAATATTTACTAATTCATTTATTAAATTATTTATTAATTTATATTGCAATAAAAATAAAAGCTAAACATTAAACTACAATAAACATGAAAATATATATATATTTTTTAAATATAAATATTAATACAACTACAATATCATAAAAACATAATAATAACTTTAATAAAAGTGTTTGGCAATGTCATAAAAATTAGTCAGGAAAGACATTCCATAACAATTTTGTTATTAGTCAAATAATGGTGTTATGTGCCTTGCCTGAATAAGATGGGCTTCCCCAGCCGACATCTACATCAACATCTTTTATCATTTTATCATCTTTTATCATTTTCCTAGCTATGTATTTGCCTATTGCTAGCTAACTGAGGGCATTAAGGCATGATAAAGCTGTTTTAAGACAATAAGTATATTTAATAGCACTATACTAATAAATTAAGCATGACTGAAGGTATTTCCCATGAACCATAAGTCCTTCCTGAAAGACAAATTGTCTAGATCTGGGACAGGTTGAATTAAAGGTTGGGTCTTGGTGTGGCAGACTCACCTGCCCCACAGGTTTGTGGATGAGGTCTGGGGAAGGAGCTGAGGCCTCCCGTAGAGCGGCCGGAGGCCTCAAGGCGGGCCTGGGAAAGGGGCTGCATGCTGAGGGCCATGAGGAGCTCTCCGCCTTTCACGGCAGGGCCTCTGTCAGTCAACGCTGGCCCCCTGCAGCCCACAGACCTGCCAGGACACAGCGTAGAGAACACACAGGTAAGTGTAAGGGAGAGGAAGGATCTCTGCATGGGGGCTTCGATATAATACCGTCTAATGTTCTCAAAGGAAGACAACTTGATGGATGAAAGACACATAGGCTAGAGTTGAGAATATTGTGAAGGGATTGCATTGTGTTTTCCTTGAAATTGTCATTTGGTGGTGATGCATTAGAGATGATGGATTTTTTTTTGCTCGCTTTGACTATATGTGAAGGTTTTCATCATTATATGCTGTGTCTAGTGTTGTTAAAAATAGAGCGCTATGAATAAAACGCCATAACTCGATAGAGCAATAACAACACAGTAGTGTGTTTGAAGTGCATTTTCCAAGCGGTCATGTGTAAAGTAGTCGTGCATGTAACATTTAATCAGTTAGCGTTCCTTTAACAACCTGATGTTGTCTCGGAAATCATCCAGAACTGTGAAAGTGTTTATGCATTTCAGCTAAAGCAAACTTCACTTGTTATTAACATCTACACTACGTATCCAAATGTATTTTGCTTCTGTGTGGTGAATAGCTTGCAGAAATTCCATGAATCTTGTCAGGGGGTAGAGATGTTTCCATGACTGTGACACTTTTTTTACACGTTCCAAAATAACTGAGTTTCCCAAGGGATCAAACTAATTCCCAACAACAGCACCTGTTGACATACGACTTGAATGATCCCAAACTTCCATTAAAAGGGTTATCTTACATAATTTGTCCGGGCAGGCATACATGTTTGAAAAGGATGGGATCTTTTAACCCAAACCAGGTATCAATTGTATAATTATAAAAAAATATGAATTTCTGTCTGATAAATATGATCTGTGACAATATGTTTTAATTAAATAATGTAAATAACAGGTCAAACCGCAATAGTGAGTAGTGAGCAATATTGGGTATCGCTTGAATTTTATCGATTCTGATTCTTATCGATTCCCAGTTTCAATTCCACATTCGAAGTAAAACTTTTAGATGTCGACCTGTATGTTCAATCAGCCTGCTTATTGACTGGTTTGCAAATAATATACATTTTTATGAGCAAAGTTGTGTGTATATATTCACATAGCAACCTTTTTTCTGATTTATTACAATTTGTATTGTCATAGTTAAACTACATTATTAAACTGTAGTTACTATAATGAAACTATGCTAAATTTGTATTTAACACATGCACACCATTAAAATATGCACACAGGAATTGTTAAGGGAAATTGACATTTTGATTTCAAGGAACCGATTTCCATTCCTTCGATTCTGCTCTGATTCCTAACCTTCCGATTCTGATTCCTAATCGGAATTGATTTTCGATTCCCAACCCTAACGTCAGCTTATAAAGGTTCAATAGTTTATTTCAGGTACTCACATTTCAAAGATAAACTGTAGAATCCAAATGAAGGATCAGTATGGTTTAAGGATTTAAATGAGTCTTATTGAAGATCATTTATTCAGATTGTAATAACTTTACTTTTCCGGAAGTGTTTGGTCGTTGTGCAAAGTATTTGTGGCTATTGTGTCTCAATACCTGAAAAAGTTTAAGAACCACTGGTCTTGAGAGACAGTACTGAAATGTAACTCTGGAGATACACAACTTATGGGTGGATGTGTGATGTGAATAAGGCTGGAATTCACAGGCTTGGTCACAAATAATATGAAGAAAACATAAATAATACCTAATTATAAGTCAAAGTCAAAATTGACTGATAAATAATACCTAATTACAAGTCAAAAGTCAAAACCGAACCCACCTAGGCCTGGGGAAGAGTCTGTCAGAACTCAGCTGGATTGATTGATATTAGTCACGAGAAAATATAAAAAAAGATTAGACGAATGCATTATACTCCAATTGGTACAACTGTACATGTGCAATCTGAACAGTATAGCAAGACAATCAATCACATCAATGCCTCATATCTAGTGAGAAAATCTGACAGTAGTTTGACTTGACAAAACAACTATTATAAAGAGAAGCAGAGTTCACATGACCTGTGAATGAAATGTCATGTACTGAAAGCTCTTGTGTGTGTGGTGACCAAGTGAGTAACATCTGGGGCCTCAAAGCGAGTCAAACCACATGTAAGTGGTGGCACTGGTTTGTACAGACCTTTTGATATGCGCTCAACTGGCCAAGCTGGACGAGAGGTAACTGAACCTATTCACTCATTCACATCATATGTGGGTGCGGTTTCACTGGTTCTAGATCAGCTAGTTTAGGGCTTAGTCAGACTGTTACCGCTGCCAGAGCAGACACGTTGAGTTGCGTGTTTTGGTTGGCACGTTGAACAACCATGTTTTTTAGAAAGCGACATTTATGTTTTTTCCGCACGTAATGCAACAATTCTTTTTCTCCTAATGCAACTCTATATTTGTTCATTTTTGCAGGGAGCACCAGTGACAGTAATGGCTCGCCTGGCGCTTTAGGAAAGAGAAAAAATGACCAAAGGTAAAAAACATATTTTTGGATAAAAAAACTCATGGTACCATCTTAGTTAAGCAAACACGAGAACACGGAATTAAATCCCAATACTGTAGCATCACATATCTTTACTACCATATTTTCATTGATATTATCTCATTTATTTTTATGCGTCAATTGTCATGTACTGAAAGCTCTTGGGTGGTGTGCTGAGCAAGTGAGTAACATCAGAGGCCTTTAAGCCAGTCAAGGCAAACACAAGTGATGCCACTGGTTTGTACAGGCCTTTTGATACGCGACTAACTTGCCAAGATGGACGAGAGGAACTGAATCTAAACACTCATTCACATCATATGTGGGTGCGGTTTCACTGGTTCTAGATCAGCTAGTTTAGGGCTTAGTCAGACTGTTCCGCTGCCAGAGCAGACACGTTGAGTTGCGTGTTTTGGTTGGCACGTTGAACAACCATGTTTTTAGAAAGCGACTTTTAAGCATATTTTTCACATGGGCGTAATGCACCTATTCTTTTTTCCCAACACACCTGCATATTTGTTCATTTTTGCCGGGAGCACCATTGACAGTAATGTCTCACCTGGCACCTTAGGAAAGAAAGAACATGACCAAAGGTAAAAAACACATTTTTGAAAAAATTATTTTAGGGTACCATTTTAGTAAAGCAAACAAGAGAACCCGGAATTAAATTCCAATCTATAGTGTAGGATCAAATATCTTTACTACCATATTTTCATTTAAATTATTTCTTTTATTTTTATGTGTAAATTATCATGTACTAAAAGCTCTTGGCTGGTGTGCTGAGCAAGTGAGTAACATCAGAGGCCTTTAAGCCAGTCAAGGCAAACACAAGTGGTGCCTCTGGTTTGTAAAGGCCTTTTGATCGCTTTGTTTTACAGATATATCGGCCACATCTGTGAAACAAACGGTTGTTTATAATGTTATGGTATCGGCCGAAATATCAAAGCCAATAAAGCCATTTTCTGTCTTGAGACCTGTTACACTTGTTGCTGAAAACTACTTTCTAGGTGGGAAATCTATGATTTGTTTATTAAAAAGCACTTAAAAGTAAGTCAAGAAAATAATGAATAGCAGATTTAAAAAAATATATATATAAAAATTCTTAATATAATTATGTACCTGTTTTTAACAACAACATTTTTTTTAATTTAGTTTAAATAAGGTAAAAATCTTGGGGAAAAAATCTACTAATTTTGGTTGTTAAGATTTTAATTGAGTAATTTTAATCGAAAAAATTATTAAGTAAATCCAGCTCAATTTTATTATTAAACCCATTTAAATTGGCCAAATTAAGTTTACTTATTTATATTGTGTTGAGACTACGTCAATGTTTTTTGCAGATATTAACTACCTTGGCCATCTCATCTCTAGTTACCAGCATGTTTTGTACCTGACTGCATAAGGAGATACATTTTCCAGAATAACTGTCATTTTAAGAGTTTTCATTAAAAAGAAAGACTTGTTCGTGTTTTTGTTGATTTTTTATTGAGGTTTAGGAGAGTTTTGATTTTATCTTAAGTTTAGGTTTTTTAGGTTGTTACTGTTGTTCAGAAAAGAGGTGCATGTGCCTAGCCAGAGGGAGGCATGAAATTAGTCATAAAGTGTGTTATTTCACCTATTGAGCAGTTACTGTGCTTATTCCAGTACACAGTCTCTTTTTACTTGACAATCTATGTAGAAACAAATAGCATATTTCAATATGTAAGTAAGTGATCTGTGAAGTTTGAATAAAACACATTTTTGTTCTGCTTATAATTTGTTTTGTTTACATTTAAATTTACTTGATATTTAACAAAAACAAATGTATTCAATAAGTAGAATTTACTTTATTCTGATTAGTAAATTGTACTTGAATTATAGCAGCATATTTTACATATTTTTTTTGCAAATTATTATGAGGATTCTATAGAGTAAATTCTGCAAGTGATTTTACAAAAAAAGAGAACTAAATGTAACCTTGTTTTCTGTATTCAATGTTTTAAAATAAAAGCATTAATAAAAGATTTTATTAAAAAATAAAAATATATAAAAAACGTAATTCATGTTGCACATTTTTGGTTTGAGTGTTTTATTGGAAAATAGAATCAGAATAATTTATTGTCATTATTAAAAAATACAATGAAATTATGTGCAAAAACAAATCCATCCTCTGAGACATGTATCCTATATTCACAAGCAAGAGAAGAACATTACCCCTCTTCCAAGTTACCCAAGATAAATAAATAAAATAATTAAACAGCCCTGTGTATATGTATATATATGTCTGTGAACGAATAATATTATTGGATTATGGAATTATTGGAAAATAATTATTTGAGGCTTGGCGAATAAGTGGGTCTTGGGATAGATTCTACCTGTCTAAATGGGAATAAAAAGTTTCAGACAGACGCTTCTCACCAAAGCATTCATGCAACTTAATTATTAAAAGTGCAAAATGATATTGTGCTATATCGAAGTATCATGAATGAAATGACATGGCTGAAGTCCAGCTAAACAGGAGACATTGTCAACAAGTATCATGTCTCTTTTATGAGTGGTCCCTGGTGGGATTCCTTAAGATTCCAGCAGGCAGGGCGAGGCTGCCCACAGAGGAATGTTGTTGCTGTTTTAAGTGACTATTACTACCTGCTGGCTCTCTTTCACTCTGGCCTCTATTGCCCGGGGATTCGATTGGATTGGAGCTGTAAAGTCTTATGTTCCACGGGGCTGGTCCCAGGGGTAAATTGATGGGAGGCAGGACCCTCATTCAGACCCAGTGGGGGGCTACAATCGCAGGCCTGCCCTAGCCTTTGGGCTGCCCTGCTTGCGGCTAAGGAGTCCTCAGCAGGACACGCTATCCCAGTTACACGGCTCACATGCTAATCACCTCCCATAGCAACTATAAAGGTTGGGCTAAAGAAACGTCCAGTATTTATCAACATGAGCGTTTTTACTCTTTGACATTTGTTTTTTTCAAAACGCTGTGAACAAAAAGACAATGCTTCATTCCCACAGGTGGAGCTGCACCAAATAGACGGATAGGCCTCCACCCTGACAGTTTCAATCCCACGCTTTTACAAGGGTATGATATACACAGCGCATCACATCCAGCACTTTACCAGTCCTAGAAATTACAAAAAAATCCCAAATAGCTAATGTAATCCCAAACGGGCCAGACTGGGAGGAACAGAACACTGAGGGTGAGACTGAAGAGGTGAAGAGTTCATACGCTGTCAGGCTAAAACCATGTATCCAATATTTCATGTTTTCCATAAATTATTACTATTGGTCACCCTTCACCCTTGCAAATATTTTGAAAGTATTGAAAAGCGCTTGTCAACTTTGACAACATAGGGGTGGTTTCCCGGACATGGTTAAGTCCCAGACTAATTCAAACATTAGGTGTCTGGATCGAAAAAACAGTTTGCACTGACATATCTTAAAATAAATGTGACTGTTTAGTCTCAAGTTAGACACCAGTAATAATTTTTGTGAAGTATGTTTTTTAAAACAATTTAAATATCCTAATTTAACTAAGGCCTAGTCCTGGGTTAAAATAATCCCTGTCCAGGAAGCCGGCCCTTAGTGTCTAATTATTGACAAAATATTTTTAAGGAGTTTTGGAGAAACAAGCTTTCAATCCGACACCGACAATATTTTGTTAGCGTCTGAGAGGACGGAGGATTGTTAAATGGGTGCGTGTGCTTTTTCAAGATATGTCAGGGCAACTGATTTTCTCTTAAGAACTGTAACATTCATTTTAAACTGGGAGTAGTCTTCAGTTTTGTCTGTGAAACCAGGGGGTGTATTATAGAAAGATCATAACTTGAAAATTTTATCCTATCTGTTTGGTAACCATGTTAATTTCAGATAGGACCTCGTTTAGGACAAATGATATTACAGAACAGCACTTTCTAAGTGCATATTCTGAACAACATATAGGAAAGGTGTATTACAGAAGCGTCTTAACTTTAGGACGACCCCACAGCTGTCCTTACTTCAAATTATTTAAAAACGAACATAAAAAACACTTACAATTACACTGTCCAACAATGGCATTACATTGATTGATAATTGAAAATGAAGAACGGAGAAGTTTCTATTTCCGTGGCACTAAAATGAAAGGCTCGCCAGTTTTGTTTTTCCATTTTGTTTACCATATCAGTAGCTCGCATGATTTTGTAAGATAGGATAGGAATCCCAAATTAAGTTAAGATTTGCTTCTGTAAAACAGATTTGTGTAAAATCCTAATTTAACGTATCAAAACTCAAGACCTAAAATAACTTTTTTTAAGAGTTTAATGATAATAGAAGCGGTTTCCCTCACTAAAAGAATACAAATTGGTTCGGTTCTAGGATTCGAATTGGTTCATGATTCATAATATAGCACACAAGACCTATTCACTGATTTTTTTATTGCCAACACATCCCATTACAATATTGATCAATTTGAGTCGATGGGTAATTTGTTTTCAAACGACTGCTTTGCACCATGGAGTGACGATTTGGTTTCGATGTAAACCTTTAGAAGAACCGTTCTTCTAATACTTGTACGATTATGTTTGATTCACATGTAAATATTTACATTCCTCTCATAAGATTATGTTGGTATTATCGAGCACCTAAAGCATTACTCACTGCAAAGAAATTTTTTTATAGTCTCTTGATTTAAGAGTCAGAGACAGATGCTATGCACTCAAGTATTCAAGTACAAGTTTAACTTGATTTAAAAAAAAAAGGTCAAACAAGGTTCACAATTGCAGGCAATATGTACTGTAGACAGAGTGTACTTTTGATGTTGAAAGACAGCATTAGGAGAACACTGAAAGGGAAACAGCTGAAGTTGGCATGTCACTGCAGTGTTTGACAGTCAATGTGATACTGTTGTCTTCAGCACCTCTGTACTCATTCCTCTGTTTTTACAGGTGCCTGTTGCCGGTTGTTTTAGGCAGACGTGAGAGCATTACACTGAGCAACTGGAGGAAAGAGGTGGCCAGCCCACGTCATCACCTGCCCAGGGTCAGCTCTACTGACATGAGGCAGGGCAGTCACTTCTGACAATGCCTCACCGCTCATCCAGAAGGGCCCATACAAGGCCAAAAAGTGCCTTTTCACAACCCACATTTTTGCATCTTAGTCATAGGAGTCATATACCAGACTGGTTATATTTCTCGAGGGGAGAATAAAGGAAACTGTCTTTGCACAGGAGCCGTAATGTTCTTCATGGTGCTTTGAGAAACACATATGGGACAGAGAGTATTTCCTCCATCAACACTTGAACACTACACATGTTTCCATTGTGATGATCTACTTTTCTCTTGGGTATAATTCAGGAAACATATTATAAAATGCTGCTGCTTATTTGGTGTTCTGTTCTCCGTTTAATATGTATTATCTGGAAATTGACCCTAACAAAGACTGACTGAACAAAAAATATCAAGTCACCATTATGTTTTAAAAGGAATTATAAATGTTAGAAGCATTGATCTACTTCTATCCCATTTAGTTCATACTAGTTAGATAATTTTAGTCTAAAGGTTGAATGAGATGTTGATGTATTAGTGTTATTACAAGTAATTAAAATTGCTCTTATTTATATACATCATGCTGACAGAATATGCAAATATATAAAATGAATGAGATTAGAAGATAATGAGATTTAATTGAGATTATATAATTACATATTGCATTATATAAATAATAATATTAATTAAATAAACAATTTGATGACAGATGTCTTCCCTTTTTATTTAAATATTTTTTTAAAGAATAATGATTAAAAAATGCATTTTTGTTTCATAGTTGACAATATATGGAATATGATTTTTGTATATTTGGATAAAAAATATCGTTTCCATTACATTTAAGCATTTGGCAGACGGTTCTATCCAAAGCGACTTACATTTCATTATCCTATACATTTGTTTCTAAGCATGTGCAACCCCCTGGGATCGAACCCAAGACCTTGGCGTGGTTAGCGCCATACTGGTTTAACTTTGTGCTGAAAAAAATTCCAAATACCATGGTACCATACACCTCACATTAAAACATACATTCTTATCTAAATGAACTTGTTTGTCAATAATTTAGCCTTTTGGAAAAACCACAGCAAAATCTGACCTGACATTTGACCAAAAGACATTCTTTGCCATGTTTTGAAAGAATAGGCATCCAGTTTCATTGAGCTTTTCAAATACATGAGGTCATTTAGCACAGAAACATTTAGAATGGGATCCAATAGGTTAACCATCCGATCTTTCAAACTGTCAGAATAGCACACAGCATACCTGCATTTTAGGGTAAGTTTTTCTCAGAAGAATAAAGGCCTGAGAATAACAAAAGAGAGAACTATCCCTGAAGGAACGAGCGCACTAGCCAAGAGGACATGATAAAGATCTGGTCTGGCCTGGACATTGCTGCTGCTCCAGGGCAAGACAGTAGGATGAGTAAATATGTGCCATCAGATAAACCCGTCTCTCCAGTTCTTCCACATTGCAGACTCCACTAGAGGAATCTAAAGCACTGAATCTAAACTGATCCCACCTGCTCACAATGCACAGTTACCATCTAGCCAAGCAAAAAGTTTGAATCATTTAGCGACTGTGTACATTCCTAACACACACTTGATGGAGAGATATAATCTGTCATTCAATTAATAATGATCATTCAATGATATGAAGTTTTGTTACCGTGAAAGCAAATGCAGGCTTGCATGCAGAGAACTGTTTTACTGCCCGCTGTATGATGTGGATGAAAGCTGGGACCCCCGCTGAGACAATGAGATTCTGATCTTTAACATCAGCACCCATCCGTCCCCACTCTAATTACAGAGAAGAATCATGGCACGGATCACATTGACATTCTCTGATCAGGACACATATATTTGTTCCCCTCCAGCCATTCGTTCCCTCATTGTAATAAATATTATAGGTGAGGTTCCTGTAGTCTAATCCATGGGTTTACAACAGGGTTTATTTAAATGTTAGATACACATTTACAGCAGTGTCAACAAAACATAACGGATGATGTGAGTTGTAAATTGTCACTCAGACACGTGTATCCAAAGCAACTTACAGTGTGTTTAATACACATACATTCCCCTGAATCAACATGGGATTAAGTGCCCACACATGGATCACCCTGTGCAAGGTTCAATCATTTTTAAGATCAGTCTTGTTTTCAAGTAATAATATTTACATCTATACCGAGTAGTACAGTAAAAATAGGTACATATAGCGAATTTACCTTTAAATTGAAAAACTAGTTTTCCTTCTTTAAGGCACAAAAAAACTATGTTAGATTCTCAGGGAAAACAATACACAAACAACAAAAGTTAAAAGAAGAAGTTAAGTTAAAAATAAAATACAAGGCATTTAAGAAATATTTAAAACATATAAATAATACATACTGTATGAATAATATATACATACACACACACACACACACACTATTATACATATATATATATATAATTTATAATACATATATATACAATATATAATGCAAAAATACGGTTATTTTGAAAAAATATACTACTTTGCAACTTTAATACCAAATCTCAGAAATTGGAGGCGGCCGCCTTCGTCAAATGTCAGACTCTCGCCAAGATGTGTCGGGTGTCTTCACAAGAAATGCTGCGTGCATTTAACAGACGGTCATTTGTTATTACAGTTGTGACATTACGCCACTGTGGACGCGCAGTTTCGTTATCAGCACACTGAATTGCTAAAAAGAGTTGCCAAACAAGAGCTAGCTGTGTTTCACAGCTGTTTATTTTGCATCCAAGTACATTATAGTTTCTTGAAATTTCTTAAATAACATGAAGTACATCATTTTAATGTCTTTAGCTGTGCAGTTGTATCGTTCAAAATGCATATACTGTACACAGCGAGTTTGCCATTTTGAACGCACATTGTGTTCAGAACGACTCACACACGAATGACTCATTTGAATCGATTCATTTAAACTATTGCTCTTTTCAGTCACTTGCGAATACAAGAGATCATTGAATTATTTAAAGTAAACTACAGAGAATGCAAGATGTGAATGAGTAGGTACGCTTAAAGGCCTATTTGTGAGTGTACAGTACAAGATCAGGATTGCACCACCTCCCCCTCATTCGAGCCAGGAAATTTGCCTCTCAAGTGCATCCATTGTGCTAAAAATAGTAAGACTGATACAAAATTACTGTATAGGTTTCTCGAGGCAACATTTTGGTTGCCAGCCAATTTGAGCCAATGTTTTGTAGTTTGTAGATCATCTACAATCAACAACAAAAAACACTACAACCAAATTGTTTCACTTTTGGCAATTGCAATTTGTTATTAGAAATGCAGATACGTTAGCAAGTTGAATAACACATGTTCACCGACTGGTTCAAAAGTTTTTTTCGTACCGGACCCAATGCAAACATCTGTTTGATGTCACACTGTTGAACGGGGCTTATTTAGCATGGAGACAGACACTGCGCTCTGATTATTAGCTGCGCATGCAATGAGACAGGAAGCCCGGAACACAAGGGCAAGCAGAGGAGAGGCTGAGAACGGTTGATGGTTTAATGAAGTCTAAAGGTCTTCAGCAAAGAGGAAAAGGAGGGTTCTGGAATCTTTCATGGCTGGACAATGTAACAGCCTCTCCCAGTTCGGAAAGGTACAACTGTGAGACAAAGTTAGGAGAAAAACTACACAATAAACGTGTGATGTTAGAAACCCATGATCACGTTGAATCGAAAAGAGACTAAAACAGTGTGCAAAGCAGGGCCCTGCCACACTTCACATCATAGAATCTGGGAACACAGTCAAGTTTGGGGATTTCTTTCTTTCCGGACAATTTGTGGCATTTAGGCAATTGCCTGCCTACCTTCCTACATTCCCACCTTTCACACTCTGCCTATTCACATCAAACAGTCCTGGACATGGGAACGAGGGGAGCCGGGTGAAGGGGAAAACCCCAGTGTTTCTGTCCCCCGGAATGGAGCCACGAAAGCCCCGGTGAGGGACGCAGCGGTTTAGACCATGACCACTAACAGGCCCCCTGCTGCAAGACTGCGTAGGACTGCGTACAGTAGTTAAGGATCTGACTATTAACTGATGGAGACGCGGCTCACGGAAGTAGACTGGTTGCCCTAGCGGACACAGAGGAAGCACCTCATGCCCCAGTGCCTATTAAAGCCAATTAGAGAGAGCTTGAATGTGGGCTTGTCTGGCTTCTGTTACTGTAACATTAGAAAAATCTGTCATTTAAGATTTAACAGTATGAGATATGTATGAAACTAGTGGTATTTACACTAAAATTATACTGGTTCAAGTTACTTTGGCTACAATCAAGAGCAACAAGGACATATTGTACAACAAAACTGTAGCAATGTTCCAGGAATAGGAAGAAGAAGGCGGGAACTGTCGAACATTAAACCACTTTTAATAAAATAAGCAAACAACAAAACGAATATAAAGCGCAGAGAGCCCCGTCACAGTCGACTGCCCGCCACACAAACATAATAAAACATAACATAAATCCAGAACTGGTTGTCTCTCGTCCTTCACTGCTGTTGCTTCCGAGCTCCTCTGTGAGAGATGCGAGACCGGCACAACGCACAGCTGACTCGAGTGATAACGAGCGTCACCGGCCTCGCACCATTCCCTCACGGCCCTCGTCCCGCTCTACTCGTCACAAAAACATATTCTGTTTTCTCAGACAAACCTGTATCATACTCCAAGTAAAATTGGTGAAATTTATTGTCTTGTCTTATGGAACTAGAGATAAACATAAAAGAACTTCACTATAAGAACACAGCAGATCATGTACACTATGTTGCCGCATATTCAAATCCTTTAATGATATGATTCATGTCGTGGGAACCTCAACAAGAGCAAGAGAGAAAAATAGGTGGAATTTCGAAGTTGAGTCCTTTCACAAACTTCAGTATCGACCCCGTCATCTGAACTTTGCTGAAAGACTGAAATTTCTCAGGTCAAAATACAAGGCAGAACAACGCTACAACGTTGTCAATTGAAAACACCATCGCGAGGCTTAAGAAAGACAAATGCTCATAACTTTTCAGAACTAACGACACATGTCAGACGTGTCAGATTTAGAAGAAAAACCTCTGCCGGTCTTTCTTTACAAACAGAGAGTAACAGCTGTTCAAACCCGATACGATCTATCTGCGAGTCATCTCCATTATTCCTGCTGTCTGCAAAATCAACTTTCAATGCAAATGACATGAAGAAATCCAACACTTATTCGTCTCGTAGCAGACCCTTCAGTCAACTTCCCTATACATCGGCCATGAGTGACTTGGGTCAACATTTAATCTGTTTACGAGATGTTATTACAGTACCACAGAAAAGCTAACAGAATTGTTTGCTTGTTACTCAATTTTCACAGCAAACATGAAGTAAGAACACAAGCAGTTTCCTTCATTTGACTAGAGTATTATTGTCTTTGCATAGTTCACTTGATGTTAGTAGTGCAGAAAAGCTTGTTTTGCTATTCACGCCTGCATCAAACAAATGGAGACATCATTTCAAAACAAACGAATACATTTGACCTAAATCATTGACTAAAATTATCACTGTAATGAATAATAAAAAATACAATACATCAAATTGCAGCCAATCTTGCTACAGACATCCTCATTGTAGTTTACGTCCTTATGTGATAAACTACACATTTACTATACATGAATAGACCACATCAGAAGACACAAACATTGCTGGTCCAAAAGAACTTCCTGTTTAAGTTTTTAACACTGCTCAAAGGTTTGACCAAAATACACCCAACAGAACATTTATAACTGAATCACTTTCATCTTAACAATGTAAACAAACGTTACTGCGCATGCGCACTTTTGTCACCCCAACTGAACTTCCAGTAGACATTCACAAACAATAGAGAGCCTGTAGATTATGTCTGATAACAAGCAAAAGAAACCGAGAAGAACCGGTGCTTGGCTAAACTGGTCTCTCCAATTTATTGTATTTAGACACTAATACCAAGCTCAACCTCTAGTTTACCATACGGTTTGTTTAAATGCGACCGAACTACAGGTCCCATTCAACAAATTGTTTACATCATAAAATGAATATACTAAAAAATGTGTTTGTTTAATACAAGTATTATAAAGTAAAAGATTAATACAAATTAACATTAACATAAGTCAAATAAAAATATATAGTTATATTATTAGACAATAGCCAAACACAAACCGGAAGTAAACTGGGGGGCAGCCATGCGCCCGTCCAGTGAAATGGTGTAAGTGTAACCCCCCTAAAAATTAAACCTGTATCTTAGAATTGAACCAATCAAAATTCCACAGTATATTTCGTAGATCTGCCTAGCAACATTTGAGCATTCGAGTAAAGGAAGTTGCTATTGGTTGAAAAATGTTCAACTCCGCCATGGTTGTTTAGGTGCACGCAGAGCCATTGATAGAGAGAGTCGCGTCTTCTCCGTTGGCTCCAATGGTAGAGTTTTTTCACAGTTTTAATAGTTTCGGGAAGTTACTAGTAACGCGTGGAGCTGCGACTAAATAGACCAACTGAGGTAAACTTCTACCACATTTAAAGACGAAAGCTATTTAATGAATAAAAAAATGAAAGAACTAAAGCATTTAAAGAGAAAACATCACTTCCTGGAACTATCTGAGGGCCCCATGAATCACATAACGCTCCAGCTTTTTGGACTTCCATTGGTGGAACTCTCTCTCTCAATGGCTCTGGGTGCACGATTAATGTGAGACACATGAAATAAGCAGGCAATAAAGAATAAAACCGTGATTAAATCAAGCAAGATTGTTGTCATTAAATGGAAGTTGCTTTTAAAGTGGATGCTACGTATCTGAGGGTAGTGCAGAAGATATATATTTTTCCTTTAAATGGCCAGTGTCCAATTTTTTGGAGGATCTACTGACAGAAATGCAATATAATATACATAACTATGTCATCATATGAGTATAAAGAGTGTACACGATGAAGCGTTATGTTTTTTTTATTAACAGAATGAGAATGTTAACATTTGTTAACAATACTATGAAGGATTTGATAATTAATTTCGATAGCATGTGATGTAATGTGAGGTATGTAATTACCAATAAAGTGATGGGAAAAAATTTTTGGGCACAATAAGTGAAAGGATTCTAAAGTGTGCTCTGTGAGAAGGGAAACTTCAATTTGTACAGGGTGACATAACACCAGGTAAGCTATTTCTTATAATGTTATGTCATCATGTTGTTTGGCATTATTACTTCAGAAATTATTATTTATATACAGTATTATTAATTATATAAAGTAAACAATTTCCTGGATATTGGGCATACATTGTTTTACAAAAATCTAGAAAACTAAAATAGGTTATATTAATCAAATAGAATGGGTCAAACGAAATAACCCAGCACATGAGTAACACTTCTGTCACATGTTAGTTTCACCCACTGGTCGGGTCAAATGAACAACCCAGAATTCTGGGTCTAATGGTAAAACCCAGCACTTGGGTCAAACAAACCCAGCGCGTGTTCAGTCCAATAGTGACCCAGCGGTTGGCTTGTTTTTTAACCCAGCAGTTTTTTTAGTGTAAATATAATTGTAAAAAAAACTGGAAGTGCTGCTAAAGTAGACCAGTGTTTACATTTCCCGAAATTGGTCTATGCATGTTTTTTCCCTGCAACTGTAATCTGAAATGTACTGATTATTGCGCAAAACATTATTAAATAAGGAGAAAAAAAATGAAATGAGGTAAACAGATATTTAATCTAAGTGGGTGTATACTTGTCATGTTTTCATCCATCACAGAGACATACCCAGACAATATTATTGGCAAGACAAAACAAGTTAAACGAAACGGACTACAATTTTGTTACTGTGGGAAGATTTTCTAAATAAACCGGCAGTCTATAGAGACTTTAGAGATTTTGTTTGCATGGCTGAAAGAATCTCCAAAGTAATGCTAATATGAGTCTAGGAACTAACAGCCATGTATACTTTACCCACAAATGACAATTCTCAAAATGAGATCTTTAGCAGAATGATATCATACAAATGGACGGGGACCAAAAGATGGCGGAGGTCATTTTTGGGCAGACAATCCCTTTAGGTGCTATGGGTATACCATTAACTTTTCTGTAATGAAATATGCACCACGTCTGCATTTCTATGTCACAGAGTAAACATCACAATACATTGTACGTCCTGTACCTTCCTATTGACATAATCAATCAATTCAATGGGTGAAACAAGGGCATTAAAACCGTGAGTAACCTGAAGGATTCTTCAAAAATGCCTTTACAAAAATAGAATCTAATAAGCCCAACGAATCAACCAACGAATAGGTTTAATACATTATTATTTATTAACTGAATGTGTAAATATGAGGAGTGTGGGTCCAGACCCAGGGGGCACGGAGGTATGTGGCTCCTCTCCAGCTCATCTCCGGCATGGGCCACGGCACGTATCAAAGTCCCGGGGGATTGTTGACAACCAGCAGCTTCCAAATTGAAAAGAGGAAATTCAGCGGATTTGCTTCTGCACAACATCAAAGGCTTGAGATGGAACGACAATTTCCACTTGAGATTTTCTATTTAGATGTTATTGGAAGAGTGGCACCGCCACAACGCAAGGCATTTGTCTCACAGTCACACGTTTACAATGGGAGGTTTGGGTGGTTTTCGTTGCTGTGGCTGGGGCTTGGCACCAAATGAAATTCCTCCATTGTGTATTACGACTCCAAACATCAAATGGACTTTATGTTCTGTGCAAGTTCTTTGAATCTGATAAATAGTTTGTTTGTGCTGGATTGTGATACGCATCTATGCCGTTAGTTGTTAAAAGCCCTCTGCAATCTCCCCTCTTGAGCTGAGCAACAGCCGTGGCTCCGCGATCATTACAGTTCATGAACTAATAAGTGAGCGCTTGGTAGACGTGACTTGGCGGCCCAAGGGAGTACTATCAAAATTGTCACAGACTGCGCCAAACGAAAAGTCTTGTGTTTGAACAAGTTTACGACAATGATCTGACATTCGATAGCACCACTTCATTTCTGATCGTTACAGCATGCAAGATTGGGATTTTGCTTCATTTTTTATACTTGGTGTTGAGAAACAAATAAATTTCTTGTTTTTAACATAAAGCTTTTAAATAGATTTTATTTTTTAAATTGGCCACTGACAACAGTGAGTGCTAGAAGAGTGTTGCGAGAAAGCGGCCAAAAAAACAAAATATAACATTACAAGGATAGTTCACCCAAAAATGAAAATTCTGTCATCATTTACTTACCCTCTTGTCAGTTTTTTCTTCAGCAGAACACAAAAGAAGATATTTTGAAAGAATACATTTTGGTTGTATATATATGGTATTTTACCGCCATTATTCGGGTACCAACATTCTTTTCAAAATATATTTTTTGTGTTCTGTAAAAAAAAGATATTCATGCAGGTTTAAAATGACATGAGGGTGAGGAAATGATGACCGAATTTTCATTTTTGGGTGAGGTTTAATAATAAACATTTCTGTGATATATTAGTGGGTCTCCATGAGAAGCACAGCACCCTCCAGTGGTCTTAGAAGTGCATCTGAAAAGACTTTTAATGGTGACAAAATAATGTTTGTATTTTGGAAGAGAAACCTATTGCACACAATGTAAATATTCCTTTAACATTTTTAACGTATGAAAATAAAAGGAAAGTTGCAAACTGCAAAAACTGTCCGGTTTCTTAAAACCAGTCTCAAAAGTAAATACAGTTTTTGATCAAGTTTCAGGATGTATTAGGAAGTCTAGCATAACATTTGTTATTTTTCTTACACTAGGTAAGCAGGAAATAGTCTTCAACTCTCGTGCCTGGAAACAATAAGCAAAATGCATGATCATAAACATTGTCCTTTCTCCAGATGTTAAATAACATCAAATCGATCTTTAATCCATGTTTTACTTCAGGAATTAGAGAGCAGGAATCAACAACAGCTCATTTCAAGTTACAAAAGTGACTATCAGTGTAATCTACGTGATACAGCATGTCTCAATGATAAGTTATGTTGACCTGAGTTTGGCCAACAGATAAATCTGTTAACACATCCAGACGTTTCACGCAGCATCTGTCAGGGAAAAATACATCAAATTCCAGATTACTCTGTTTAGTGAACTACAAGTCCATGATAGAGCTGCTACGGTCTCTTCTAGCAGTTGTTTTCCAACTGGACGTACTTGAAACTTCATGGATTTGTGAGTTAACTGAGATAAACTGGAAATTGTGTGACAGTGGGCACTGACCCAGATAAACTACATAGCACTTTAATCAACGATGTCACTCACATCATGCACGTTTTTCCGATGCGGTGACAAACACTAAAGCTTTAAATAGAGATATGCGCTCTTTAAAGTTCTTATTCTTCTATCTTTAACAAGACGTTATTGGCAGAAGGAGTGAATAAGGCATAACTGTACCATAACAGTACTATACTTGTAGGCGGTTAAAAGAACACACCTGTTCTCAAGGTGCGGCGACTGCTAAAAAAAGCACTTGAAAAATAACATTCAACACAGAATTTCTTCATTAATCAAGTTATTGTCAAATGCTTTTGAAGAGGTGTATCTTTGCTTTGAAGTCCTGTAACACCCATACACGTAATGCACTCAATGTTTAATACAAAGCAACGTTCGCCAGCGTTTCATAAGAGGCGTAGCGCTTATCCTGATCGTGTATACTGTATGCGTTAGGGCCCCCCCTATGGCGGATACGAATAACACTTAATATTCCCAAAGTATGCAAAGCCCTCAAGCTCAAATGAACTGACCGATCACACCTGACAGCCTTTGAAAAAGGAATGCAAGCTCTCATAAGGAGTAACAAGCTTTGTTTAAGATCTGTCATCTTAAGTAAATAAATGTATATGCTGTTCACACTCAACATACAGGTACATGACATCATATGCTAAACATGTAATCTCCCTGTAATAAAGAAATGTGAATTTGTTTGATCGTTAGATTGCCATAAAGTTGGATAGGAAAGAAGATAAAGAAAGAGAGACGATCTGGACGAGAGCCAGGTATGTGTCTGTATGTGCCTGAGGAGCAGTGATCTGTCTGTCTGTATGTTTGACGCCTTCACTGATGGGACAGGTGCCTCTCTTGTATTCAGCCTGACTACATCATCTTACTGATAATTGCCTTCAAGTGCTTTCCCTGAGCCATCCTTCTGTCAGCAGGCCAACCTAAGCTTCACCTTCACTTCTGTGGCAAAAACTTGGAAAAACACGTCCTTCAAAAGTGTCTTTTGAGCAGATTTTATAAGTTCCCCATTAACAATGTCAACTATGTAATCCATAAGCATAAAAGGAAATAAAAGTGAAGCCATCTTGAATTCCACACTATAGTTAGGTAAGGTGAATTAGAACACACCTTTATAAGTGAAAGAAATTTAGATCAAAAATGTCCCACATAAAGTTAGGAAGGTCTGCGCAACATAAATCGAACAAGTCCCCCATCTCCAGAACTCTAGCTTGCCCAGGTGTAAAAAGTACACTTTTATTCACTCAATTGTTCTAATTGCTCTAGTTTCACACACTAATTTAGTATTTAACAAAAAAAGTTATTTCTTACAATAAACTTATGATCGAAGTCTTTTCAACTGAATAGTAGTACACAGCTAGTTGCGTCCCGTATGCACTATTCTACGCAATTTTCGAACATAAATAGAATAATGAGTGCGTTCACATTGAACTCTCTCAAAAAAGAAGTGCACTTTAAGTACCCGGATGATGCACTTTTGAAACCGAAACTATGAAGTGGAACTGTGGACACTTCACGCACCCAACGGTCGCAGTAGCAGAAGTGATAACGCTTCAATCGGATGATGACTAAAGTAATGTTGGGCGAAACAGATGAAAACTTCCATGCACAAATTGTTTTCACTTGTTATTGACGTAATTTGCACTTGTCTGGGAAACTGATATTCTTCCGGTTGGAATACAAGCGTTTAGTATTCCATAGTATTCCAATTCTTAGAACACTACATGGTCAAGTACTATATTTTTTGTATATTTATAAAGTACAAAATGAATGTGTGACAAAAGAGCATTTTAGGTACATGATGGAATTAAACTTCGTGCACTTTTTAACCCGGGTGGGGTTTGTAGTTTCACAAGCGCAACAAGAAACTACAGGATATTAAACTATAACATAACCAGACTTACTATGTTCTCCAGAATTACACAGAGCAAAGAAACAAAAGGTTTCTGTTTAGTGTGTATCCCATCACATAAATACTAAATGACAAAGTGGACAACTACAGCGTATCGCTTATGTACACAACACCTGTGTAGGCATAATAACCCTAGCGCATAACAGGTATGATAACATCTTAAAACGTTTCTCAAAGAATGCTTAATTGGTTTTGACAAGCCTTGTTACATAACATTGTTATACAATGAGCTTAATCCTTGCTCGGTCTTAAAACATTCAAGCAGTTGAGGATGTCTCACGCATTTGTTTGGCAATCCATCTAGTTTCAATCTTTAGGCACAATCTCATTTACATTATTCCAGAGAAAACTCGTATGGCCACAAGAGAATTAGGACAGAAAGGCCATTTCCACTAGCATTCAGTATCTCCTCAGAGGGATCCCCTAAAAACATGATTTAGCATATTTCCCCTGACAGGTATCTCTACCTGCCGAACGTGCCAAACTTGGTTCCCTCGTAGTGCATTTCTCTCAGGTTAGCTCCTTTTTGACAGTTCCCTCGCTAAGAAAAGCAACTCCACACCAGCTGTCTGGTACATTTTGACTGTTTAGCGTACAGCTCTCATTGTTTGGTATGAGGCTACAGGGCACAAAGTTGTGTGGAACGTCTAAACACTCTCCATCCCAGGACCAGAGCGGAAAATGAGCACTCAGATGTCCGGTTCAATGAAATCTGTCAGTGCCGTAAGGCATGATCATGGGTTTTGACTGAAACATATTCGCAGACATAGCGGGTTCAGATTACCAAGTCGAATCCACTGGCTTGTCTCTGAAGACCAAGAGGCTTTGTGGGCTTTGTACACCGAGGAAAGACTAATCTAAGACGGTTGAAAGGCATCGAGCCTCGACCACACAATGACAGATCCTCCATGTCAACGACACGTAACCTTGACCTGAAGATATTATTGTACGCAGTTATAAATAACATGCAAAGTTTGTCACATGAAACCTATTTTTTGTAAGATTTGGCCTAATCCCCCAAAGGTTATTGTATGTCTTCAGAAAAATTGGTATAAACAGCTTTTTTCCTCTTTCGAGCTTAGACGTCATCCGTTGTCATCTACACTCTTAACAAGGTGCTTCAAGATGCCAAAGAAGAACCATTTTGCTGTCTGAAAAGTTTAATAGAAAACCTTTAACATCAGAAGAAAATTTGGGTTCATAAAAAGTTTCTTTGTAGTGAAAAACAGGGTCTTGCGTTGATAAAAAGGTTCTTGTAAGAACCTCTGAGTAAATGTTTTTATGGGGAACCAAAAATGTTTTTTATGTAGAGATGCACCCATACTAAATTTCTCCACTGATAAAGATGACTTGGAGTGATATCTGCCAATGCTGATTCCAAAGATTGATTCTTAACTTTCTAATTGTTATTAATTCAGTTTTTTCGCCAGATGGTGTGAAAAATTGCTTTTATCGACGATACCGATAATTGGCCCTATGAACTTTTTAAGAGTGTTTTCCTATGGAAAAAAAAAAGTGTAGAAATTCTGCGTTACATCTCCTTTTGTGTTACAAAAACGATACCACAAAAATGGATTTGTCGAGGACAAGGATGCCTTTTTTGGTAAACTATCCTAAGAAGCCTAGACAGTTATTCAACGTCAAAACATTATCTGTGAATGCAACAGCAGAAATCTTGGTTCTCATAGACTGGACATCGTAAAGAGACCAAATAAACAACAAACCACATTTTAATCGTCGTCTGTTTGTACAGATGTCATGATAGTAGTATAGCAGGGAAACAATGAAGAAACAATGACCCATATGTGTATGCGGTTATGGATAAGTTTGTCCTGAATGAACCTGGCAGATGAGCAAAACCTGTCCCGCAAGAAGGAGAGCCCCAAGAGAGCCGTTTGATCTTCTCTCAATAAGCGAGTTCCCTCTTTTGTCATAATCTCTTTCTCTCTCTTGTTCACACACAATTTCTGGCCCCCAACCTGATCCCCCCTCACTCCACGCACACACTTCACACACACGTACGCTTATGTCTCTAACATGTAGCCCAGAAAAAGTATTTTCAGGTCGAGGCATGCACAACCGAGCGTAGTGCCGTTCTTTCTGGCTCTGCCATGAACTACATTCTGCCTGTCAGCCCTATTTACCTGTCCCCATATCTCGCGTTCTCATGCGGGAGCGCTGGAGTTGACGTGGAGGAAGCAAACAAAATGCCTGAGCTGCAGAATATAATATACACCCAAGGGAGCATAAACCCATCTCACACCTGCTCATCCAAAAAAGCACACCTGAATGACGATCACGCGTCATCGCATTTTTTGATGATGTTAATATGGCCTCAGAGATATGTTCTTTTATCTAGCGCTTAGCTGGATGGCAGACATTTTGTTGGGTCTCATGAAAATATACATTCATGTACTTTAATCGCAGTGGAAACATGAACAGATGCTTGAAACCTTTTCTTTGTGCCAGCAAACAAAAGGCATCGTCCGCCACAATGCCCGCTCTCCTGACAGAAAGATCTGGCAAAAGCAAAGGCAGCCATATCAAATGCGCTGTTAACTCTGCGCATGTCAAGCCGAGGTCACTGGAGCCGACGTTACCTGTGTAAATCACGGCACAATACCGTGCAATCCCGGCATTCAACAGGTGACATAAAGGACCTTTTGGGAAGTATAGTTTCCACTGGTCCTTTTCTGCAACAAAGGTTTCTTAAACATCATTGCCTGAGGACAAATCATATGACACTCTCAAACAGGAAATCTCTAAATCGGCCATTGTGCCACACCACATCAAAACCCTCCATGCACACAGAAAGGCTGGGGGAGGGACAAGCTACCATCCGCTCCTCTTCTTTGATGGAAGGCCTTTAAAGAGCACTTGTAAGGATACATTTTCTCATACTGGAGACACTCTTGAACAATGTTTAAACAGCGCAGTTTCGGTTTAACAAGGTTGCCGCATAACCCCTGTAAGTGTGAGAACGTGACGTATATATTAAAATATACAGTCAAATGCATTACCCTCGGCCTCCCTGTGGCAGCGGTGATATGCACACGAAAATATGCAAATAGCATTTAACAAATACTGTGAGATTTGCCTTATTTTCAGCATTAGATATAACAAATCTTCCAAAGGCAAAAACTTGTGGTGGTTCCCAACATTGAGAAATGTTAAAGTGAAAAACACATTTACACCTTTGCCATGAGAAAAACTAACATCCTGGTAGATAAAGAAACTCACAAGCAATTTCATATTCAGAACGACTTCAATATTTACACTGGAGACTTAACGGGAAGCGTGATAAGGTAAACATCCAACTCTTGGGATGTTTACATTCACAGTAAAGAGTGCTGTGAACCACATAACGTGCAAGAGAACCGCGTTCCTAAAGTAAACTGTGACTGTATGACAGAGATACATCAGCCGTCTTCACACTTATAAAACTTCTTGAGTTGAGATCACTTGTAACTGGAATTAAAAGAAAGGATTATTGAGCATTGTGAAATGCAGAGACAAGGTTCGATCCTTGAACTGAATATTTACGAGAGAAAAGAAAGGTGGCAGTCACTTAAGAGTATACAGTGGATTTGGCGGATTTAAAACCAGTCTTTCCAACCTTCTGTTTGCACAGGTGAGTCACGGCCGCCTCAGGCCAACATACTCTTTATAAATATGGATAGAGGATGATAGAATGAAAAGGAGAGAAATAACCAGGATAAAAAGAAGCATAATGATATTACAGCCCACTACTGTTGTTCTATGGAGTATCTTAATAGCATATTTAAAAATATGCCTAACACACACACAAAACACTGAGTGCGTTTACACGCACAGTCTTACTTGGGTTATGCTTAATAAGCTGAAAACAAGTAAGGTCATGTAAACGTGTTAAACGGGTAACTTTTATGGGCAAAAGCTCATAAATGGACTAAGCAAAACCCGCTCGGCAAAGGTATTTTTTGCCCATTACTCCAATTTCGTGCTGCATGTAAACGCCTTTACTTTTTTCTCTCAGTTTTGTTTATTCGTGCATGTCTGAAAGCGTAATAGTAAAAGTCCCAAATGGAATTAATAGTAAAATAATGCATGAAAGTCCGCTCTCCAATCATGCAGTTGATGTAGGAACGTCAAACTGAAAAATTGTTGCACATGCAGGTACTGCAGACATGAGAAGACATATAGAGATACAGCTTCTGACTTTTTTTCCCGCTGCATTTTTAATTACTTAACAGACTGCACGCGAGAAACCTGGCAAAGTCTCAAACTTCCACGTAAACGTGGTTTTCTGCATAGCCGGTTTATTACTATGCATGTAACACGTTTCTTTTTTAAGCAGATTTTGATAGATATCCGTTTATTTTGTGCATCTAAAAGCACTTACTGTTGATTTACACATGAAGTTTTAGAGGGAAAATCTAAGAGGTGAATTTTATGATTCCCTAGATGGAGTAAAAATGTAGTAAAGGAAAATAAATGTGATTAACTTTTATCATTTTCTCACTCTCGTGTCATTCCAAACCTGTATGACTTTCCTCTTCAGAACACAAAAGAAGATATTTTGAAGAATGGATCCCCTTGACTACCATTGTATGAAAAACCATTCAGACATTTCTCAAAATATTTTCTTTTCTAAAGAACCATATACACTTTTTGAACGACATGAGGGTGAATACATGATAAAAGATTTTAATTTTTGTGTGAACTATGACTTTATTTTTCAAATGATGCTACAAATGTTATGAAATGTTCTGCCGCCATCTAGTGGATTACAAGGTAAATTGCAGAGAACGTCAGACTGAAACACAGCACAAACCAAGGAACTGCCATGACATGAGCCGCAAAAACACTTAAAGTGGACAGGTCAGATGTGTGGAGATCCAAAACCATGTCAGACATGGATCACAGATAACAATGGTCTTCACAGCAGGAATGATGAACGAGGCAGTCAACATTCTCCTGCTCTCACACATATTGACTGTGAGGATCATGGCTCTGTTGTCACAGATAACACACTGCACAAGCCAACAACCTTTGTTCTTATCTTTCTTTCAGTCTGTCACAAGCACAACATCAGGTACCTCATGTCTGCGCTCTCTCTCTTTATTTGACATTACGTGCGAGTTGGACTCAGATCTCATCCCCTTTTACTCCCATAGTATTAATTTTCCCTACTATGGCAGTAAATGGGGGATGAGATTAGTTTTTTTACTGACATTCCTCCAAATATCTTTCTTTCTGTTTAGCAGAACAAAGACATACAGGGTGAGTAAATGATGGAAGAATTTAGATTTTTGGGTGAAATATCCCTTTAATAAGTAAGTGATGCAAAATCTTTGAACAGTAGTAGAGACCTGTATATATATGCATGTAAATCAGCTTTTGTGCTCCAGAAGAAAGCACATCATGGACACGAGGATGAATACATAATGACAGAAATGTCAATTTAAGCTAAACTGTTCTCATATTAAGAATAACTATTTCATAGTGACACTCGAACGTCTTCAATAAATCCTTCAGCGTGGCCTAATATCTCAGAGAAATGATGTACACTGTTTCTGGGCTTACGCCGTAGCCAAAGTTAAGCATGCATTGTGTTGTGTTTGGTTAGGGGTATGTGTAACGTTTGCTAACGGTTTCCAAATCCCCCTATTAGAGGCTCTTCCCATTAAACACACCAAAGTACAGTTGCAGGCTTATGACATAGTTTACAAACACAATTAGCCGTATTATTACGCAATTAGCCGAGCATATCCGTGCTAACACAAACAAATAAACAGAGTGGGACGAGGTGTGACCACTGTTCTTGAAAGACTGAGATAACCAAACAAAGACGGCTCTCTCAGGAAGACTATGTGCACAGCGTACCTCCACAAATCTTCACACAGAAAACAAATCATTAGACTTAAGACCTACACAAACTGCACAAGAAACTTAACAAGATTTTGTACAGCTCTAAACACAATATTGATAGTTGGATACCGTATGGTATTATCATGCAATGAAGGCACAAAACAATTGCACAATATAACTCAATTCAACAATCAATGTGTCCCCATCATGTGTTTCATTATAAGCCTTATGTGGGGTTATGCTAGGACCTGTCTTTCCCCCACTTTTCAGATAGACAGATACTGTAAAGGGACATACAGATGTAAAGGGTCTACACTCCAGTCCCCCAACGCATAGACAAAGGGCCAGTGTTTGCCCTGTGGCCAGACGAAAGATGAAAGGTAAGGTGATGAGCGGAGGAGATGAAACAGCCGGTATAATAGTTGAGCATCTCAGGCGGCAAAGTAAAAGGCTTTCTTGTGTGAGTGGAGTGGGTCGTGAGGGGGAAACACGAGCTCTAAGTTTCAACTGCTCGCGCACATGTGGGAGGTTAAAGAGAGTCGGGATGTGATGACTTTTTAGCAGCACAGAGAAAACGAATGCTTGACTTTAATATATACATGTATAGCATACTAAAGCAAAAACTACAGGAAAATCAATGGGCTACAAAACAATAGCAGGTACTTCTGCATTACAAAATATCATTTTGTATGTAATATGCTTCAAAGCCTTTAGGTCCATGGCTAAGGTAAAGATGATACTTGTAGCATGGGAAATAAAAAACATGCCCCTGTATAACTGTTCTCAATTAAAAGCAGTACAATACAAGTAAAGTAAAAAAAGCTTTCCTGTAGCTCAGTGGTAAGAGCATTGCGTTAACAATTCAAGGTTGTGGGTTCAATCCCAGGGGATTGCAAATACCTGTATGTATAAACGTATAGGACATTGCCATGAAAGTCGCTTTGGATAAAAGCATCTGCCAAATGCATAAATGTAAATGTAAACAAAATAATACTGTCTCTTAAACCTCAACTCAGAAAGTGAAAACCAGTTTGAATATGCCGTCATATTCCTATGATATATAATATTGTTGGAGATGGACCAAATATCTGGATTGGTTTGTTGTTGGACTCTTGGCAGTGTTCTGATCAATTTGGTCTCTTTAAGAACTGGGCAGAAGAAGAAACATTGGCCTAACTTACCAGACCTTCAGATTTGGAGACTGTGTTGACATGACAACTGTTTCTGGAAAATAGGTTCAATCTCCGTGTACTGAACAGCCGCCTTTTATCTGTCACTGATACGTTTATCCAGCTATTACTTTAAGTAATACAATCACTTTTTTATATTTCTAATATTGTGATATGTTTATAGAAAATACAGATCAGTGCTCAAAATAATTGCCTTATTATACACAGGTTCACAATAGTAAGCTTATAATAGTTATTTAAAATTTGCGTGGCGTCGATTTTGCAGCAGTCCTATTTGCGTCCTTACGTTATGTCCGTAAACACAAAGGAGGAACCGGCCAACGTAGTTTATTGCTGTTAATTCTCACAAATCACAATATTCGCTTAAAATTTAAGATATCATCTAACGTCAGATGTCTGAGTAATTCCGGAATGTTTTAATAAGATCCGATGATTTCATTTAGGAATCACCTGTTGGTCATGACTAGTGTTGGGTCCGAGTCCACCTTTGTAGAACCCAAGGCTGTGTCCGAAATATATACCCTAATAAAGTGCACTATTTGAGGGGACATGTCCGAATTCAGAGTGTACATTATTGAGTGCCCACAATCAATCCCATGATGCATCATAATAACGAGTGTGCACTGTGCAACCGATGTACACTCACGGCTAGCTGCTAGCCTAGCCATCTATCGTGAGGCACGCGCTGAACGAATCCCCGCGTCTCGGCAGAAGATGGCGCCCTCAGCGTGTCCGAACTATTCACCCGCTCCTTAAAGTGAATAGTGAACTAATGTAGGGAATAGTGAATGACGGTATAGGGGGGGGGGGGCGATTTCGGACACATCCCAACACCTTATCAGTTAAGTCCGAGCCCAAAGGGAGCAGAGTTTGGACTTCAGTCCAAGGCCTGGTTGCATAAAGCTCCTTAAGTTTTCCCTGAAGTGTGGTGACTTCCCTTAACCAAAGACAATAGGAGACTAACTCAAGTTAATATTTAAGGCCACACTTAAGGGAAAATAACACTTTAGGTGCTTTATGCAACCAGACCCAAGTCCTTAACATCCGAGCCCAGTCCATAAGGTTTAATTGTTTTGAAAATAACAATTGAACTTTTGCAACATTCACCCATTTTAATAAGTGTTGCCATATCAGAAAGGCCAAGATGCTCTGACACCACAGATCATGTATTCACACAGTGAAAAATAACGGTGTAGCAAAAAGGAAACGTACAATGCACCAGCAGAGAAGACATTCGGGTATTTAATAAAGTCTCTAATTTTTAATGAATTCTAGCAATAAATACTGTTTCGTGGTGCTTTAATGTTTAGAGCCTCCGTTCGAGCAGCATGTTAACCATCATCTCTTCTCATCATAGCAGGAATTAAACATGAAAGAACATGAGATACACATTCTGTAGGCTATCTACTAAAGTGAATCTACTAACTCACCTGTCTGGTTCGTTTGTTGGACAAAAATGGCTGATGACTTTGAGTTGAGTCATTACATGTCATAAATATAAAACGGGTACTGCAAGATTTAAGAGAAAACATTATTTTCATTTTTAAAGTCACGTGTGCATGGCAAGTACCGCAAGTGATACTCCGCACCTCCGTTTTGTATTAGTCGAAATATAGTTTGAATGTAAGATATTAATTATTTAAATGGTCCTGCTAAACGTGTCTGTTTTAACAGGGTTTAAATGGGATTTTGCATTGTTGCTTTAATCTGCTGAACGATAGCGACCTCATGTGGAAGTTGTGTTAAACTACAAGATATCTGTAGAAAGCTGAAGGCTAATTAGCCATTGGAAATTAAAGGCATGCGGCAAAGGTTTAAATAACTATAATTCACATAAACATATATTTGTTTCTTTATTCCACATTTACTTTGACAATTTCATTATAAAACTCTGTAAGAAAATGAACACTATAAAAGTTCATGAAACTATATAATAAAGCAAATGTAACTACAGCGATTATTAATGTTATGTTATATATATATATATTAAATTATGTTATCACTAAAATCCAATAAAAGAAGCTATTGTAGCATTTTTATAGTAACCATTTGGCTTAAACCTTTAAAGGGATAGTCCACCCAAAAATGAAAATTCTGTCATGAATAACTCGACCTCGAGTTGTTCCCAACATGTAGACATTTATTTGTCCTGTTGAACATAAAGAAAGATATTTAGAAGAATGTTTGCAACTGACATTTCTGGGGTTGTCAAAACATGGTAGTCAATGGTGGCCCGGACCTTAATGTTTTCCTAAATTCTTCAAAATATTTTATTCTGTGTTTAACAGAACAAAAAATATATACAATGTTTTTTCTACTATGGTAGGCAATGGTGCCCCAAAAATCTAAATTGTTTACATTTTTCCAAATATCTTTGTCTCTAACCAAACAAAGAAAGTCATAAAGGTTTGGAACAACTTAAAGATGAGTAATTCATCACAGAATTTTCATTTTTTTTGTAAAATATTATTTTAAAAGCTCATGTATTTCAACTCTGGTGTTTCAACATATATTTACATTATATTTTACTTTATATATTTTAACTTTACAGAACACACACATAGTACAGCAGATATTCCCTTTACCGTATCCCCGTGCGTGAGTGCATGCATGTTATTTAGTTTAAGATCTAATATGACCAAGATCCTTAAATAATGATCATTTGTAGCCGCACACTTATTGCACCAGTCAACCGCAGTCAAAGTTGACAAACACAGACAAAGTTTATAAACCTTTAGCTGAGAGCGGATACATTGCTGTGAGTATGGATGCATTATATTGCGGGGTTGTAATATGTTATACTTGTGATTGATATGTGCAATCTCTGGGAAGCAGCGGATATGAATGCAACAGCGGGTTTTCTTTGGTAATAAATAGGTTTTGAGAGAGATTACTGAGCCTGGGGAGCAACACTCCCACGCTGCCCCATTAAGAGTCTACAGCAGCGTAGTCCTAATATCTCATCTTTCATTCAAGGAGGTTTATGGTAATCCTGTCAATAACACACAAACTTGCATGCACATACAACAAGCACAAACCCCATTTCACCTCAAAGACAACCAAGCGTCCCTGTTAAAACCTCATAATGTCACTAGGCAATTGTGAGCATGGGTGAAAAGAACCACAATTCTGTAAGGTTGTAACTGTGACATTAGATACAAAGCTTTTAAAACATTGATAACACACACATTGTATTCCTACCAACAGCTTGTGAAGGATTTTTTTTACATGTCGAATCATACAACATTTGCATTGTTTTCTGTAGGCATGAATGCATTTGTAACAGAAAGCTGTTCATTTTGTTTTCTATCCAGTCACGGTCAAGCCAGACGAATGCACAGCAACCTGTTCTGAAAACATGATGAGCCTGCAGTTTGTGTACCCTCACGTTTTAAAACACAGCAGTACGCCAGACGGCCACACATTTCCACCTTGCTTAATTTCCTCTTCTAGTGCATAACAAAATACCCAAAGCCTTTTTTTCTGTCGAGCACCTTGAGTGAATCGATCTCATAAAGAGGATGAGAAAAGAAGAGCCCCTAATTGAATGAGTTGTACGAGCACTTCAAGCAGAGCCGGAGGAAGTGGAGCACACCATAGGGGAGGGAGGAGACTTGGGGTGGTGGGGAGGGCTCACGTCAAATTCCCCCATGAAGGTGTAAATTACCATCGGTACAGACAGCCAATGCGTTCGAGGAATTACCCAACATGGCAGAGAAGGCCTGTCCTATTGATTGGTCTGTGGAGATGTTTGTAAACTGGCTATAATGGCTCCCACACTTTATACTCCCCATCAGGGATGACTTTGACCTCCAAAAGCAATTTCTATAGATCTGCTTTCACTCAACCGGCATCTTCCTGGTTCCAGTGCCACTCATGCCGCGGGGCGGGAGGTAACCCGAGCCTGGCCCGCGGCCCGCCTAATGCACTCTATGGATCGCGCTGCCGTCTGCTACACGCGGCCTCCACTGTAAGTAAAGACTTGGGTTAGATACTAGAGGTGAGATGATCCAACCACAGTTACATTCACTTACAACCACACGGAGACACATTACCACATACTACACTGAACCCGTATTGAACTCACGGTCAGAAATCTATCCCTAAATGCTGTCAGCAACACTGGAGACACTACATAGATGTAGGTACAAGGATCGTTGTTATTCGTTTTTCTAGCTTGAAAAATGACATCACCTGTGAGTGCATCCATCATTTCCTTTTCAGCAGCCTGCAGTGTTGCACCGGCAGTCTGGCACTGTTTACTCACTTGCTTGTTTCACTCCTTTCAAACAAACTTGAACGAGATGTCAGGCTGTGAGGACTTAATATAAGCTCCTGCTGATTTTCCAACGCATCTATCAACACTTAACGGGCGTCTGAAAGTACTTAATGGCCCGGCTACTGCTTGCTCTGCGGTGCTGATAAAATACAGAATGTACTACTGAGTTTGGACTCGCATCAGACGATCCACCGGGGATGTAGAAGACTTTCTAATTAGAGTCAACATCTTGTAATTTCATGAAAGTTTCATTACAGTCCTTAATGTTTAAAGCGAGCACTGTTGGTGCTTTAAGAGTGCTGTGCAGGTAAAACATCAGCAGGGTATTTAACCTGTAGATGGGAGAACAGAATTATAGAGCTTCCTTTTATCATCTAATTTGAAGCACTCCGTGATGGTGTAAAATCAATGGGGTAGTTTTAAAAGTTCATTATAGCTACCAGATGCAGTGTAATGCGTAACGCAGTGTAATGGGGACTGTGTATATTACTGTTCAATACCTTTAGGAAATGGTCTGCTGTTAGACAGTCCTAATGTCTGAGAATGTTAGCAAAAATGCTTTAGCGTTTTTCTTATTTAAATGATCTTTCTTACATAAAAAATTACCTTTAAATTTAACGGCACCCTCTTCCCATTATAAATTTGGCATTACTTCAGAGAGAAAAACTGTTATGATGACCCACTTTTGCTTGAAAGGTCCAGTGTATGAACGTTGGCGGCATCTAGCGGTGAGGTTGCGAATTGCAAATAACGCCTCACTCCACCCCTCCCTTTCTAAGCACTATGGCAGCTACAAAGACATAATAACTCCATGTAAGGGAACCAACAGTGTATTTAGATAAAAACAGATCATTCTAAGGTAGTCAAGTTCTTTCTTATGTCTTTATAGACATCTGAAGATATAGTTATGTAGATTATATTCCATCTCTGTCAACAGATCCTCCACAAAAATTACACACATTGCATCTCCTGATCCATGTTATCGCAGGACGCAAGTAGATCTTGAATTGCTTCTTAAAGCAAAGAAATCTTATTTGATATTGACACATACTCTACAGAATCATAGATATTTCTTATTTTGTACGTATGTGTTTTAGGAAGTTTCCGAAATCACTTAAAATGAACTCCAACGAATTCTCACACTTCAATATTATGTACTGAAATATATCACTGCTTTTATCTGAAACCTCAAATCTCCATATTTCATTACATTTTTTTGCCGTAAATCATTATTATTATTATTAGACACTCTTACTGTTTGTCACTGGGTTTTGCAAATATCTAACCTATAAAACATATTTAAAAGTGCTTGTCAACTTTGACAACATAATACTTTATCATTTGAAGCAGTTATTCATTTCCGGAAAAACTGTGAATTTTGACATTCAAGGTTTTGAAGCAACAGCGTCAATATTTTATTGCGTTCATGTTTCTACAGTTTGTAAATACTGAGAGCTCCTAAAACTACAACAAATTCCTTGTGTGTGTGTTTGTGCAGACTTTGTGAATCAAGTACATTCTGATATATCCTGCAACTTCAGTTCTTTATATCTTTAATGTGTACTCTTTACTAACGCTCCTCACAAGTTGCTTCTACATGTAAAGCATGTGGTTCACTTTAAAAAGAACATGACCAGCTACTCTTCTGAAGTACTTGCAACGGCATAATTCTGCACTGCTGAATCTATGGCCTGCCAGATCTGGGAATGAAGCCAGCAACATGGTGACCATTTTAAATTTACAGTCATTTAATTGAAGTCAAATGTAGCTTACAAACTGAAAAGACACGTACCATTTTCAAGAAAATACAAGGACACAAATCATATCACACAATCATCTTGTGCAATTTGTCATCTTTGGGGCAGGAACGTAGTGTTCAGCAAAGAAAGGATACAAAGAGTCAACTCTTATTTACTAGCTGTATTTTACAACAGTTACAGAAAAACCTGTTTAGAGGAGCAACACATCTCCAACATTGTGTAAAACTTCAGGATAAAGGTTCAGTTGTTTTTTTTGTCCGTCAAAAACGTAATATTAAAGTAAATGTCCTCCTGATCTTTTCACCCAGCTTGTGAGGATGAGGATTTGAAAAACAGTGAAATAATTTATAACAAAAGCAACATTTGACTGTTTATTGTGGTGTCGTGATCAGCAATGACCTTTCATGTCTTCCTTTTTTGCGCTTACATCAATACAGAAATCACAGAATACACAGATGTACAAATATTAAGCACACGGTCTCATCCCGGGGGAAACGGGAGCTGTCAGCCAGGGAAATGAGATTCTTGACTTCTTCGGTTAATTCATTCTTTGATGAAAAGTGAAAATCATCACGATTATCCTAGAGAGGAAATCTGATCATCACTTGTCAATGAGACCACCCGAACTGTTCAACATTTCTATAAAAGCCCATTTTAGCGGAAAGAAACTGATAAGCTCCTGGAATGAATAAGCAATAAATTCAATCTTTTGTAACAGGGCGAAAGCCTTCTGCAAGCTGGGCTGTAGCGATATTACGGTTAGGGTAAAAAAAAAGTGGTCCAGTTTACAAATGAGGGTGATTGAACCCCCTTTTAAATCTACCCATTTGTCAGGGAAAAAAAGCAAAGAAAACCAAAGACACTCCCTTGCTTGAGGGTTGAATCTACAGTTTTCACTGTATATTTCAATGAAAAATGTACACCTATATCTTTTAAGTCCTAGTTTGAGTAGTTTATTATTATTATTATTATTACTTAAATTTCTTCCTGTACAATGAAATACAACTTCAACTTCAAGACAACAACATCTGTTTAAAAATACAGAGGGTTTTCTTTTTTTTACTCGACAAGATTGTAACATACCCGCCCCTTTTGACCCCAACCACCCCCAACTAAAACTGGACATTTTAATCAATATATACTTCTGTGTTTATGTCAGTGTATGTGTGTGTGTGTTCATGTGTATACAAGTGTGTTTTTGTTCTCTATGTCATTTACTCACAACACTGTAAACATACAGAGACTATTATACATGTGCTTGCACTGCTTCATTGAATTTGGTTGACATCACTAGAACACCACAAAAGAAGTAATGATTCGGGTGAAAAGAGAACACAATGCAGAATAAAGACCATAGGGTGGTCTATCGGACTGACACCGGGGATCTAATGTCTTCTGTTCCAGTCGGGGCGGTCTTGGTAAAGCAGTCGTCACACACGGGGAGAAAAAGAGGGCGATGTAGAGCAGCAGTGGTGTGGGTGGAGGGACAGAATGAGCAGTTTTCTTTCCTTCATTTGCACAGAAGGGCTTCCTCATCGACAACACCAAAGAACACAGTTGACTTTGGAAAGGATGGATCAACACAACAGAACACCTGCCCCTGAGGGGAAGTGGGGGCTTTAAACACAGGCATTTAAAGAGGAGAACTATATACAGTCCTCGTAGTCCTATGCTTGTGAAGTTAGTCCCCTTTAAAGTCAATCCAAGTCTATGCCTCTAATGGTTACGAGGCTGGACGATACTTCACCCCCTCGGAAGGAAACCAAAATACGCTAGAACAAATGGAAATGGAAATTCGAAAAACAAAAGCGAAGAATAATCCAGACTCTCTTCACAAATACACACGCCTGAGGTCCCCTGGTGACGTGATGGTGTTGCATTGTGGGCAAAGTTTCTTGTTTCCCTGTTGGGAGAGAAACAAAAGGGAATGATGAGTTTAAGTTTGCAAAATTGTAGAATACAAATACAGTTGACTGTGGTATCTGAACATTTGTTTTTCTGAGCTAGCCGGCCCACCCTGTTGGAAAAGACTTTTCCACTACCACTCTGAAGTTCAGCCAGTGCCCAATAAAGGCAGCATCATAAAAGCCAAAAGAACAGCAGGGAGATGTAGAAGAGGAGGAGGAAGGTGAGCTGTGTGGTCTACTGTCTACGCCACACACTGACTGAATCACAACAGGATCCCGGTGTTAAAGTCAGCAACTATAGACTGATGTATAAAACACCACAAAGGCGCACTTGACAGACATAGCACAGTCTGTACAGGTTAACTGCAGTATATTCCAAAACACAAGGCATGTTAAATCTTCTCATGGAGAAACAGACCTGACTACAGACTTCAACAACAGACAGAAGCAGTAAAGTGAGGAATTTACTACTATTGATGATTATGTCCTCAAGTGACCTTCTAAAACGTCACGCACATTTACACCGCTACTGTACATATATAAACTGGTAACTTTGGATAGGGTGTGGTTAAAATGCATAGCAAAGTCACTGTTTGGATAGTTGACTGATGTAAACCAATAGTTTGGAACCAGAGGATTTGTGGCTCCATATGACCCTGTTAATGTCTGCATCACAGAACACCAGAAGCCGCTCCTACTACAAGAGATCCAGCAACACTCTATTTGGCTTGTGCAACAAGGCCTTCCATTCGCTCATCATGCCTCGATGGCGAATGCGCGTTTGTCAGAACTGACATCATAATCCGACAGCGGTTCATTTTGATGTGGCTGACTAAACCGGTAAAACGAAGTCAGGTACATAAAAAAACATAGGAAAAACTATTGTATGCTGTTCAACCTGAAGCAGACCACCATTCCTGCATGATCCCCGTTAACCGAGACTCCTCAGACACAAAGGAGTCGCGAGATCCCTTTGTTCTGGGACGCCCAAGTTTACGCGGTTTTAATGAGCGCGGGCAGGTCGTGGACTAAACACGGGCTCCTCACATCAGCGGCGAGCTGCTGCGCTCCATTAGCTTCATAAAACAAGGCTGACGCTAACCAAATTACACGCATTTACTTTGATCAAGACGCAAGGAGCCCCGCCGTGCTACTTTTATTGCTGTCTTCAGGCAACAATTTTAATGCCTGCATTAGTAACAAGCTGCCGTGGCGGCACGGCTGGCACACACACACATCACTGATCTCCCTCACGTCGGCTATAAGCAGACGGCCCGTGATAAGCGGAGAGGCAAAGAGCTGATTTAATATATAGCATATTGGAAAAAGGCTGGGAAACATTTCCTTATTAATTGTTTCCGTGTGTGGTGACACAACGTGTTAGTGGCTAATGCGAGTGGGCTCCCAGAGGAAGACTGGCTAAAGCGGCATAAAGACAAGAGGGAAAGCTCACGTGTGGCTATTAAAGACACACATGTAGAGGCAATCCTAATTCTGATGGTTAGCCGAACATGCAAGGGATTACGGGATGAAGAGCGTCGTGAGGAATCTTGAAGGGAGGTAGAGATGAACTCTTCAACCTACTCTGTGGCCAAATACCAAAGCATTATCAAAATAAACTACTCCATTATGCGCATTATACGCTGACCCGGGCGCCGAATGACTCACCCGACGAGGAGGTTTGGGCACTCTGCGGTGTGCACAGAATTGAAATTTAATATATACCTTAAGTGTCAGCACTTCAAAGCTATAACTGTCCTTTTTATTGAATGCTTTTGTTTAAAATGTCATACAGTGCATTCGAAGGCCTATATTTTAACAGCATGGGCTCCCTGGGATCAAACCCATATCCTAAAAATAAGCCCTGAGATATCCCATTATGTCCCTGTGATGTGATTTATTTTGTGAGCAGGTGTGTGTGGTTCTTACCAGAGTCCTAAGCCAGCATTCTTCACAGTGAACGTGCCAACACTGGATAGAGGTGAGAGGCATCGTATACGAGTCCTGAAACAAAAATCCCCAAAGATAAATTTACAGTTTAAACAGATAAAATAAACATAATTTACATCCTACACCACATACACGCAAACACAAGACATCACCAGACAGCATAGCGCGCGGCCACAAGGGGGGGGGAAGCAGGTGGGGCACAGTGAGGGTGCATGTGGGGCAGTGCAGGGGTCAGGCCAGAGGGAGCACAGAGAGCCTTACCCTCCGGAGCGGCAGCAGCCTCTTAATCCCACTGCTGGCCGCAGCGGCAGTGCTGCAGCCCGTTACGTAGCTTCTGTACAAACAGTACACGCCGAGCTGCAGGGCCTCTGCGCTCCCGTGCCTCTCGGCCACCTGATTCTTGCCGTCAGCCCCTGTTTGGGTCGGCTTCCGCTGCAGGGATATTCAAGAGCGGCACTGAGAACAAGAACGCGGCCGCCACGGCGGGCACAGACACACACATCAGACGGATGGATGCAGCTATGGACAGAAGCTTTTGGCCTGGATAGATGGGTGAAGCTTGGCCGTATATTGCATGTGCATTGCATGTTTGGAAAATAATGGTAGGCATGTGATGGTAGCAATTTTATGATTCTTAGGAATTCGTTTTTACACACAGCCCTGCTATACTTCAGATGAACAGCAGGTGGCAGTAGACCACCACTGGGAAATGCTTAACTCTGCAGACTGCACACTTCAAGGCTCAGGGGAGCTTAGAAAATAAATGCCTTGACTTGCTTCAATTAAATCATCAAAACATTTACAAGCCTCTTTTTGATTCAAGGCAGTAAGATGTGTTCCCTACAAAGTCTACAATAATCAATCAGCAGGATAGGTAACTTTCAGGAGGTGCTACAGCAACCGTTTGGTTTTACTGAAACTTAAATGTTACATTTTAAGTGCCAGTTGATCTCCAGGCTTAAACAAGGTGGGAAGACTGGCAGAAACACTTCAAGAATTTGATCTTAAATTTAGCGTGGCGTTAATATCAATCACTCGAGGAACTCCTGGGTTGCGGAAGAACCTCGCAGAGGTGTCCATTTTTCAGGCCGTTTGGTTTAAAGTGGAGGAAAACCATCACACAGCCAGCTGGATGCATGACGGTGGGTGTTATATTACCATGGCATCTTATTAAGGATGGGTTACAAGTGTACAGACCCACACAAACACGCATGATATTGGCGAGCCAAGAGTTCTCACCATGCATATGAGACACTTGTATCGGTCTCCTCTGAGGATCTGCTTCTCCAGCTCTCGGATGCGGGCCTTTAGCGCTTCCAATGTGGTCGCTGTGGAGTCCTCTGTGATCCTGCAAGGGGAAAAAAAAGAAATTGGTTAATCAGAAAAATACAAACAAAATGGCTTATCAACTACACACAACGCTAAGAACATATTTTTATATTTATATTTGAAAAGCAGAAATTTGTATGTCTCATTAAACACCTGTCATTAATAATCATCCTCGCACCTCCAAAATCTCCAACATCTCACCTCTCCTCAGATAAATGCCTCTCAGCTGGTGAATGTATATTTAACACTGTTCACAGCATATGAACTCGCAATAACTAAATCAATATGGCCACCATTGATTGTGCGATGAGGCGCTTGGCGAGATGTTTATGGTGATCCGCTCATTTTCCAGCCAGATGGAGCACTGATCTACAGTATTGATTTAACGTTGCGCCAGCGTTCTCCTAGGCTCAATCCCCCCGATTAGTGCCTGCCGTTCCTCTGCCTTTTCCAATAGCTTCATTTATTACACGCCTGCGTGACTCACCAATGAGCACAGGCTCGCCACACACACAGGACACGGGCCTTACGGAAATCAGGTAGTATTGGGATGTAAATCAAGGATGGGCCATTAAAACACAGGAAGCACCATTTATGGAGTCAATCTCGCCTATAAGGCCAACATAAAAGGAAGAGCAATGACAGTGAACTGAAGAATCATAAGGTTCCTTAAGAACTGAAGCTCACAGTAGTATTTAACACGTCTTGTTTAATGAGCCTGCTTGATATGTACTAAACTGAATGATAAACAAACAGTCAAGCTAATTCAGTGATGGGAAAGACGTGTCAAATAAAGGAGACGCTACTTAAAATTTAAATTATGAGAAAGATTGATTGTTCTCAAACGGACAGCACTGGCAAGACATCTTTGAGGCTTTCCTAAATCTCAACCAAGTCTCCATGAGACGACGACCTTGACCAAGGAGATCGAGCAGTCCGGTCAGCCCATTCTCCACGTACCGCAATCAGCATCGGGACTATAAACTTTTAAAATCTCGTCTTATTAGTGGTCGTCTTGTAAAAAAGCATTTAGTCTTGATTAGCGTGAATGCTAATAAAGCCGAAAGCAGAGAAGCTCTACTGTGCTCCATGCCTGCTGTTTTGCTTTAACAGCTTCATAAATCGCTGTGGTTCACTTGCCTGCATGCCGTCATCAGGCCCGGCAAAGAATACAACGTTCCCAACTAAATCCCAACCAGCTCCAGTATAAATATTCATTGCGTGGCGATTTATAGAAAACCACATTCTGAAAGTTATTTAATTCCTTGGAGGTTTTATTCTTTTTGTATGTGAACAGACATACAGAAATGGTCCGAGACATCTCAAGCAGGTGTTAAAACTGGACAGGGATTATTATCTGAGGTGGCACAGAGATTTTAAGACATTAAATATTATATTATATATAAAAAAGTCCTGTGACGTAATCTAGAAAAGAAATAATGTCATTTCTTTGAGAAACCACAATGAGAATAACCATCCAAACAAATCATGCCATTTACCTACATCTGTGGTCTATAATGGTACACTTCTTATATTAAAATCTAACTTGGACTTGATACCCCACAAAGGACAGACCTGATGCTTTTCAAGCGCTGCACTCTTTTAGCGTATAAGGAAAATGTGCGCATAAGGCGTGATAGCATTAAAAGGGGTCATATGCAATGTGTATACACGATTTAAGGTTCAGAAACGCTGTATTTTCCACATATCGTGCATGTTTGTATCTCTTCTTTGCCCCGCCTCTCTAACACGAGCAGAATTTTTACAAAGCTCATCTCTCTGAAAAGCGAGGTGTGCTATGTTTGGCCAGTTTGGACAGTGCGTAGTGATTGGTCGAATACTGCAAGCATGTGACAAAAATGTAACGCCTCTTTCCATATTTGTAACATCAGGTTCCAAAGCAATTGTACTGACAGGTAAGCCCACCTTACTTGCTTATACATTTGGGCGGTCTATGTCAAATCATACCATGAACTGTTGTAGATTTGTGGGGGTGTAGTTACAGAAGGCGTTTCAGGCAGGTCTGGGTGAGCATTAGCTTTTAGATAGAATGCATCTTTTGTTCCGACATCATTTTTTGCAATTTTACGTGTCTAATACACGCATGGGCAACTTATAACACACCAAAGACACAGAAAAACACGCGTTCACGCCATTTGACCCCTTTAAACAGGAAGCGGATGAGGCCTGAACCTGTTTCACGCTGACACGGCTCTATTACGGCTTCAGCTCTGGGTGCGATTTCTCATTTCATTATCCTGCCCCTTAACCATCCATCTTTATCAGAGCCGATCCTAACTGTAGAAAGAAGTCCCGTGCACAGCCTGTGATGAGAACAACACCCTCTGACTTGATTTTTTTATCAAGACTAGAAAAATCAAAGGAAAAATCAAAGTGGATGAATTAAAGAATAAAAACAACAAAATGAAAAAGTAAAAAAATCTGCAACATTGTTTGGAATGAGCATGAAATTTGGAATCCTCATGACCAAAAAAATGGGGACAGAGATGACCCCTGTAGCAAAAGATCACCACACATAAGGAAAATTAATCAGCCACATCTGTTGTGCAAAAACACACATGCATACGATTTTTATACTATTTCTTGCGATATAGGAAAATGCTCGCCCTTACTCCAAAACCCCCAAAGACACCACAATGAATCACTGAAACTAAAGAAGACAAGTCTCATTTTCATTGCAGATTGAAATGCACATGTTTCGAGCTTGGAATTGTTTTCAGACTCGAGCTGTAATGAAATGATTCAGCTCCTTATGTGGCCTCTTTAAAGCATGCTCAAAATAAGACCCCTCACTTCAGGAAATTGAAAATAAAACAATGCAGCATTGCAGTATGCGTGCTTCAGCCATCTGAATGAAAATCCAAAATCTTTGAACACGGCACACAAACCTTAAGTAGATAAAACTGCAATACGTCACGCTTTCTGTAAGAACAACATGACGCTTCAACCAGCCAAATTACAACAACAGCATTGCAGTCAAGAAAGAGTTAAAAAGACTCCCTCCTCCCTCTTCTCGTGACCTCTCAGGATTTGATTAATGATATCATCATTGAGATTTATCTCCCTGGCCCCTTTCATAAGACAATATCGTGTAACATCTTGTGATACCTGATCAAATCAGCAGAAGGAGAGAGGAGAGGTGCTCGGCGGAGGAGAGCGAGGGCTCTACTGTCGGGGAGAGATGGATAGATTCAGGCGGAGGGCCGAGCAAGACGGGCACAGACTGGGAGAAATATTGCCGGCAATATTAAATAAACGAGTGTGTGTCACGTCTGGAGCTAAGCGCTAAGCTAATAAAGCGGGTGCGGGTGGGCTGCGCTCATTGCTCCCGCTTCTCCATGACATCAAACAGCTGCGGTGATTCATACCCAGGCAGGCTAAAACACTTAATGCCCCCCGATACAACGCTACAGCTAGCCTAAGCGGCTGCCTGGCGCTCCGTGTGCGCGCGGGGGGTGAAGGCGAGAGGGTCTCTACGGAGGAAAGCAATGAATCAATCTAAGCTGTCACGCTTCTGCAGCTCCACTTAGGAATAGTGTTCTGTCCATTTTCCTCCTCCTACTTGCACACCCACGCTCAGACAGACACACGCTCAGACACCGTTCATAACATCATCCGCTAACATTCGTTTCCACAAACTCAGTCAAACCTTTCCAACAACACCACGGAGCAATTCTTTACGATAATTCACGGCTTTAAAATGTTTCCGCTTCCTCTCGGTAAACACGCTTAACAAACACAATTTGAATCGCAAACTGGAACTGACATCAAGCCCGTTCAGGAGATGAAGTCATCTGACGCAGACGTGCGCTCGACTGGATGGGTGAGAAACGCGATTGTGACGCGCCGACGAGAAAAATCAATTGCGTCGGTTGGCTGTGCTTATTCACCAGTTATCCGCCCTGATATTTAATATGGGGCCCAGTCATGGCCACTCGCACAAGATTGATTGGGCTATACTAGAAGCCTCTCCCTAGAGAAGAGCGTGCGGAGAGAAAGAGAAAAGAGAGGGGGAACTTAAAATAGTGGTCACGAATCGTATTTGTGCTGTGCAAAGAATTCTCGACATTAACACCTTTCGCGCATTAAACCTAAATATTTGATCAATCATTTTCAATGCCGTGTTGGGGATACAACGGCTGTTTTAATAACTCAACATCATCTACTTCCAAACTTTTTTAAATTAGAAAAACTGTGAGCACCTTTAAAATGAGTTTTCTCTTAGACATGCAATCCTGCAAATTAAATGAGGACACACGCAGGACATGGGTCATCTGCGGCTCGCGTCTTGACCCCGGGGAGATAAAAGCAGCAAGAGGACAGTTGTAGTGCCATCGCGTGCGCAGGCAATCAGTCCCTCTCTACCCAGAGCTGGACTCTGACCCCAATTACGTATTCAGAGGGACAGGGCCCCCACACTCACAAGTGGGAGGAGAGTTTTGCTGAAGCACTTGTCTGAGAATATGGATGAGGATGCGGAGATGAGGGAATTACAGGGGCCGGCCTTTCACCCACTCGGTTTATTCAAATTTTTCTGCGGCTAGAGACTGCCCGCTACAATCCCTTCCTTTCGCATTCAGTGTCGAGGGAAGACACTCCCTTTTACACTCCCCTATGTTGTAACGTCCTCTGCAGTTTAACGCTGTAGTATGGAGATACGTGGAGGGTGATTTAGCATTCCCGCCCTGTGCTGTGAGCCAAGCCCAGACAAGGCTCAGCTGCCGGGGATCAATACTCAGAGCCACTCCCTGTGATCAAGCATGCTCGGGAGAGATGAGCACACTAAATGCATCATTTATGATCTTGCAGTCCCTACACAAACTAATCTCACCCCAATACACCAGCAAACACTCTGTCTCTGAGGGCAGCCGTGTGTTTGTACTCACTTTTCGATTTCGCTGTTTTTACAGGTCCGAGGTGTGGAGGACGAACAGGAAGAGCTGGGCTCCTGTTTGCTACTTTCACCATTGCTGGTCGAGGGCATTTCTAAAAACACGGACAAGTGGGAGAAATCAGAAAATGAGAGAAATTCTACAACCATCCAATTTTTTTACGCATTCATAACAAAAAAAATATGACATGATAATCATGACTATTCTTTGTCAGTAATAACTCTGGGATATTTGTGATGGGGTCATATTTTTTGGGACATTCTCGAATTAGGCTGGATATAGTCAATGTCCTTCTGAAACCTCGGATGTCCAAGTTTGCTGTTTTTCCGGACATTTTAAATTATTAAATACTGTGTTGTTACAAGTTGATATGCACTTTTTAATACTTTTTTACTGGTAAGATATTTGCAAAACCCAGTGACAAACACAATGGGTGACTATAATGATTTATGGCAAAAATAATAAGAATTATTAAACATGGAGCAACATGTCTTAAGTTTTAAATCCAAATGTTATAATAACATATTTCCAATTAAGAAAAAAACATAACATAAGTATTTTGTAGCTGCCTAAGATCTTTACAATCTACAGAATTTGATAAACTCCAACTCACCATCACTGCCCCATTTGGAGAATTCAGGTGTTATCCTATTGGATGGCACACCGCCGCTACAGAAAAGAAAGAAATATTAAGTTTCAGGGACCAATGAATAGAGTTGCTATTTACTATTTTGAGATTTTGATAAAGCCTGCTTACTTCAAAACAGCTCCGCGCAGTGCCTCTCGTTCTTTGGCTTCTCCCTGGTCTTCTCCAGAACAAGGAATAATGTCCGCTTCAGTGTACTGGGCTTTGCCATACTCCAGTGTGTCATCTCCATCCACATCCAGGTCTGCATCGCTGTCATGGCTCTCCTTTGTGCTACACATGGCGAAGCCAGTTCCTAAAAAGAGAAGAAGGGAGTGTTAAATATAACAGTAAAGGCAAAGTGGCTGTGGGTTACAGGGATTTTAATACAGTCAAATGGTGTTACTAGGCGCAACACTAGGCGTACAAAAGGCCCTTTTCACATGGCGTCACGCATCTTCCGTTCTGCCAGGAAGCAGTGTAGCGTTATTTCCACTGGCGCCTCAGAATGGGTTTTCCCTGGTGCCTTGTACAGCTGCCACAAATACGGCTAGATGATGTACAACATCTTGCTAACAAATTTTCGTTTACGCCAAGATCAAAGCTAAATGGATACAAATTCTTCGTTGAACAGTACATGTTTGATCATGAACCTAAGCGTTTTGTTTTCTTTTTGTGTTAGCGAAGGTTCTAGGATAAGTACTTGAATGCGTGTTCTGTCAGTTTTTATCTCTGTTGTTAAATTCCAGCGCGATGCCGAAACGGAAGTTCTTCTTCTTCTCTCTGTTTGTTGCAAGACAGATTTTATGATACACTGCTTTGCGAAAAAGGCGAAAGTTAAGCTACGTCATTGTGAAGAGGGCGTATCAACAGTGTGTAAAGAACAGAAAAAGAATTCAATTGAGGGTTGGTCATTGGTGTGCACAGATTAGAAGGAAAATATCTATTTATAAAATATTTGTTTTGACATTTTGAACGAATATAATGCGTATTTATATAATTTGTCACACTTAATAAAACAGATTCAAAGTCAGAACAAATCTGCTGCTAATAACCATTTTCCATTCAAATGGCAAAAATCCACCACAGCTCTGTCATTCTGGAGAATTACCAATTGAGACCCCTGCTGGCAGTAAGACCAAAGAGGCCAAGAACCTGGAGCTCTGGGTCCAGATGGAGACATCACAGTGAGGCTGAATAAGAGTCAAGTCAGGTGCCTGTCAGGGTGTTGGCCCCCAAGCACTGGTGCGTATAGCCTGAGTGGCATTTCTATAAATCCAGTGATGAGCGCAGAGACAAACTCCAGGAACCCGCTGACTGGGTCCTTCACTTCTGGTTAGGGAGAGGTTGGATCGGCATCAGTCTGAAGGGTGGACGAGGCCCACAGAGACTGGAGCCTGATTGAGGCTGGAGCGGGCTGAGACTCTCAGGCGCTGATGGAGGGATGTCAGGGGCACTGCTTGTGAACGGGTTTGTCACAGATGAGAAGTTCAGGTAGGTAATGAAAGAAAGGAACGGTGCTTCCTCTCATTCCTCAGAACTCTGTTGGAGGGGATGTTGATGGAGCCGGAAGACTGAAAGAAAGGATGCAACACCCTCTCTGTAAAGGGATCGGGTAGAGTCAGAGAAGGAATAGAACGTGTGACAAATGCTCCCCCTTTTTTATAATGTGCCCATGGTTTTTAGTGATCAAATAAAAGGGACCTTTTAACTTTTATTTGCTCCCTGCGGCCGCCGAGGCATATGTGAACAATAGCCGAGCTACATAAATCCAAGCTGCTCATGCAGAAAGTTCTGGTGGTATCAGAGACTAGCAGTTCAACCATTAGCTCAGGGTTAAACTGTGCATGTTACTGCCCAACGATCACTTCCATTGAATTCATCATGGCCTTATTTATGAGCCCCTGGAACTTAAGCTTTAAATAAAGAATGAATTCAAGAAATCAAAAGTGCAAACAACACCGACGACCCAGTACCTCATTCTAGCCTGAAAAGAGATACATCTAAAGCTGGATGAAAGCTGGGGGTAGAGCCAAACCAAAAATAGGCCATAATCAGCAAATGATGGTAAACGTTTCATTAATGCGCTGCGGACTTGCGGAAAGCCAGAGGAAAAAAAGGGGGAAAACCTAATAAACAGATTGTTGTGACCACTAATGGCAGCCAGGCCAGAGGAAGATGTGGCAGGCCAGAAAAAAAAAATCACTGTTAATTCAATCAATTGATCAGACCATGGATCCTTTCTAATGCATCGCTGGAGCTAGTGGCAGGACGGATGTCATGTCCCATTGATTCAGCAGGGACTTGCCTCCATAACCGATACAGCAGGACTGTCCACTTTGGTGCACTGATGAAATCTAGCTCGACCAAAATATCAGCTCAGACCTACTCAGGCAAACGCAAGTTTCGAGCAAGCACCTGAATGCCGCATAACTAGCCGTGTAGTGTTGTCTGAGTGTGAAAGCTCTGGCTACTGTTAAGCGGTCTTGGCAGGCAATCTAATCTGTGCCGAAAAGGTCAGTGCCACTCTACCCGCCTCTCGGTCAAATTATGCACGCTGTTGCATCGCCACTCAGATCGGCAGCCTCAGGGACATGAGCTTACTCCTCCTCGATGCACACGCTGGATCAATACACAACTCCACTGACCACTTTCACATACTGTAACTCAGTGATTCTCAAACTGGGGGGCCCTAAGACGTTTCCAGGGGGCTACCAATTTTGTGGCATTTTATAGAAATTTATCATACATTTAGTGCAATCAAACACAATGATGAATTCTACAAATGATGTAGAAACCGCATGACAACAGTGTCGTGGACAAATGCGGAAGCAGTGTCTAGCCTCTAGCAAGCCACTAGCTTTTTTCGAGCAGTCACTTATTTATACACCACAATTATTTGCAACTTTTATAAAAATTGACCTCATCTGCAAATCTTACCTTCATCGCAAACTTTTAAAACAGGTCTCAAAGTGCAAGATTCTGAAAACGACGGCATTATCATTTCCGTGTTAACTCTGAAGGTGCCGTTTTCCAAAAACGATGATGTCATATGCATATTACACGTCAAGTCTGTGAGCATGCACGAGTATTCCCCAAACAATAAACGCGGCATCCATGATGCATGTTTGTGCAGTCTGACCTACAGATTTCTCCAGCAAAAATAAGATTTACTTCACCACTACAACCAGCAGAGACACAGTACTTATATGAACACTACTATAAACACACAAACACGCCGTGTACACAGTGTATTAAAAACGCTTTATTTAGATAAAAACAGTGTATGCGGTTGTGCGCAAGCATGTAGGGTTTCTAACAGCGCAATCTTCTGGCCCCACATGCATATTACATCGTTTTTATTTGTTTTCCCAGATCCATGAAAAGGTTAGCAAGGTAATTTATGATAACGCTCATTTTTTATAGTGTAAACGTACTCCAAGATTAAAAGTCTTTGTTTTGGGGCCCGCAAAGCAATGCATTCTGTACACTGCCATAACCTCTACGAAACCGTATTGTTGCTCGATTCAGATGTGAGAATTTGTATGACAAGACACTTACTGCTTGGTGTTCAAAGCAGGCCGTGGCCTTGTACTCCTTTTAAATGTTAGATCTGTACATGCATACACACATTTGTTCCGTGTTGGGTTGCATTTTGCAAGCTGATTTAAATATTTTCTAATCTACATATGTCACCCGAGACAGGTGTGTCATGTCACGGCTAAGAGATGATATGAAACATGACCTCTCTTCCACTCCGTTGCCATGACACTTATCAGACTTTCACAGCATGTGTCGCGGGTCAAAGTTCGTCCAATCAGGTTGGCATTTAAGCATGTACGCCTGTCGGGTAGGGGGCTCAAAGTGGCCATGATTCAAAGATGAGCGGTGGGCCTCTGTTCTTCCCTGCACTGTCACATCTCCTCCATCTCTATCTCTTCATCAGCACGACAGCCCTGCTAAGCCATGGACACAGGAGGCCTTGCGGGCCTCCGACACAAACTGATCCTCTTCGATTTCTCTCTTCCTCTTTTTCTTCCCGTTTTCCTTATCATGCTCTTTTTGTTCTGTTTAAAGCATTTCCTCCATGCTTTTTTCCTGCTCCTCAAAGAGAGAGAGGGGCTGGTGCTTCAGAGACGATAGCCCTCTTATCCCATTGAAGACCCCTTTTAAGCCCCCTCCTCCCCACAGCCTTAGCTGTCTCCCTCCGGGCTGGAGGGATTCTGCAATGCAGGGCCGATTGAATGCTTGTGGACTTCAGCCGAGCTTTAAAGGCAAAATACACCTTCTGAGCAGCCTGGGGGGAGCTTTCAAGTGGCCCCTGGGTTACAGAGTCACCACTCGACGGGTCCCTGTCTATCGTCATTACACCGGTGTCTGCAGGAGGGTTTGTCTGCGCTGAAGATAAAGGGCTGGAGATCTTCTGTACAGACACACAGCTCTGTTCACATGCAGAATTGATCTGGGCACCGTCTGTCTAGCCAGGCTTTAGAGAAGCGACTCCATTTTTTCTCTTAATCTACACAGCTTTGCAATCTGTTTTCTCCTTGGGATCGAACAGCCTTTCCATTTAAGAGAGCGCAAGTTTACAAAAGAGCGCTAAGGGAGAAGAATAACTCCCTTTACTAAATATGAAACGGACAGTGTTGGGGGGAAAGGAAAAACTCTTAGGTTTTGCTAGGCGTTCGCTCAGCGCTTCCTCGAAAGTGCGAACTGAAAAATAAAGCCCTTTCAAACTGAATCCAAATAACTCATCTGTTCAAAACCTAAGACTGAAAAAGTTCAGAAGAAAAACATGAATGCAACTATGACTGCCACTTTCTCCAAAGTGTGAAAAGAATCGGACCAAGTAAATTATTTATGAACTGACTAGAATTCCCTGGAAAGTCGTTCAATGAGTGTGGCAGCACATCAAAAAGGGTCTTAAGGAGCGTGTGAGCGAGTATGAGTGTGTCTATGTGATGGAGAAGGTCCCAGGTGAGCAGATTTAGGTTGGGAGCTATAATTGCATTCTCGCGACGGGGAAGCCCAGGGGTCAGCGGCCCATTTCTCTCACACACATCTCTGTACTGGGTGAGCCGGGTCAATTGCACAGCTAAATGTGTTTTCCTTTGACTCCTTAAAGGCCGTGCAGGGCCTGCCAGATCTCACCCCGTCTGGACTACAACTACTATACATGTACACACACACTTTAGCACATGTGGGTCATGGGGTCGATCCAGAACAAAACGACTTTGCATTCATTAAACAGCTTAAAGATCCTAATGAATCAATATCGACAATTCAAGAGTATGCATTTTCTTTAAAAACGACAAATATAATGAAATACCTATTGTGCAAATGTAAAGATCGCTCACCTCTGAATCCTCCTTCCAGTAAAGTGGTGGCTCTGACCCTTTTCTGTCCACACCACTCGTACTCTTCAAACCGCGTTCCATTCTCTCCTTCCATGTCTGCCGAGTCATCTTCTGTAGCACCTTCCCTCTGCGACAAAAAAAGACGCTTATCAAACAAGATCCAACACGCCTCAATGTGTCCGAGTATGTAAAAAGACAAAACCACAAAGTGTGACTACATCAGAGGAAATCATAGCAGGGGTTTCTAGCTTCTAATGATGTCTAATCGTAGTAGCTATCAGACCACATGCAACAGAACACCCAATCCAACCACCAAGAGTGCATTAGTTTCACAAAAACTACTGAATAAGACAGGTTAATTGGAACCGGCTATATAATAAAGGGCAAGAGTTGCATCCTGAACCACTAAATGGCACAAAAAGGTTGAGCCAGTCTTAACACCGATCCCATTAAACCCCTTTATGAAGTCAACTCTCATCTTGTGCCTAGCCTATGAAGTCCGAACTTATCTAAAGTAGGTTCAGGACGCCAAAATTGCCCACTTAATTTGATCAAAAGAGGAGAAGGAACCCTTTTTAAGAAAGAGCATGTCCATCAACTCTTCCCTGGAGACCCATGTATGAATCTGTGTTAGTATCGAGGAGGAAGTTTCAGGAACAGCTGGGTGTGTGTGTTATAGATTCGAGGCGGATGTCCAGGGAAAGGTGAGGGCAGATATGCCGAAACTTCTAGAGGAGGTTGGAGGTCCAGTGGTCTGGGTTTGTGAAGCTACCTTGAACAGACATTGTTCCACATGCCTACTCATTTCCTCCTCTGTCCCTGTCAGCGGAGAGCTGCACAGTGGACATACCTGTCCATCCTCAGGCTTCCGGCGCTTCATCTTCCCAATCCGGGCTGCAGCAAAGGTAAAGAAAAGACAGACGTTAAGATAAAAACAACCAAGCAATACAAAAACAATATTTGCTACACTTCTAAATCAAAATGGCTCTGAGCAGTGGAACAGTTGATGTTGATCTAATAGGTTTACAGTGTTATTGGCATCACTGCAAATGCATCATCATGCAGAATAAGTAAAAGAAAGGCACACCATCTTAAAAACAAAGACATTCAATAACATATTACACTATAGTGCTGACCACTTTACAAGAGCTCGGGCACCTGTGACGTTTATGAGCTACAACACCTTCATTAAAACATGTACAAAACAGAAGATCCCACCAAGGTAAAAGCAATTGAGCGTTCAGAAATATTGTGCACTATAAAGCCCATATAAAACGTATTAAGCGCACTCCTTCGCAGAACTAGCTTCAGGCTCGTAGCCGGGTATAGTTTTAGATTTTACCGAGGCAAAGAAGGTGGTAGCAAAACACGACAGCGACGTGACGAGACTCAAAGGTGAACTCTGTCCATTAGACCTTTGCACCCACAGACCAATTCCTCCTGGTTACATCAGTGACAAGCAGGGAATGGCCACGACTCCGATTTCTCAGGGTGTCTCGCGCTTCCCCCTCCCTCCCGGAGCCCATAATTAGAATTTAACACAGCAGAACAGCGCCTATTGTGCCGTAAGTCTCTGTCGCTTTTTCTTAACTGCAAATGGCGTGTGGGGACATTAATTTTTAGGTGGCTGTGATTGCGAATGGGGCCGAGGGGGGCTGAAGGAGAGGTGGGAGGTTCCGCTATTACCTCCGGATAAGGGAGGAGAAAGTGAGGGAGAAGGAGGGACAACGTCTCATTTCTCGGCGGCTACGTTGAAAGTAATGTAGGGAAGGGGGAGACGGGCATCGTTAAATAGGAACAGAAAAAGGCAGATTAATTAGGCAGGGGGGGAGTTTTTCTAGCCGGGCCTTGCTCTGAAATCGCAGCGTCTCAGATGAGAGGTGATGTACATTAATACGGGCTAGGGTTTCGATAGAGAGCCCCGTTTAGCCTAACAGTGCCTGCGGCTGTGATAAAGTAGGGGGGTTGGGGGTCTTACCATGCCGCAGGCAGCAAGGGGCTAGGGGCACTCCTCTGGGCACAGGGTTTGGGGGGCTTTTGAAACTTTCCTTGGTGGAGCGCCTGCACCAGCAAAGGTCATCGACTGTTGACACATGACAAAAAGAGGGGTTAAAGCGATTCTCTGCTTGGGCAGGCGCTACAGACAAGGGAAGTGCAAAACAGGACAACCATATAAACAAAACATTTAAACATCCATGTTTAGACTTAAACAGCCTTATCATACGGCGACTTCAAGTTTGTTGAAATTGCGCATCGCTCGGATAACATGGATCAGATGCTGATACGGATGTCCAGCTTCCGGCAAGGTCACATGACAGACACCAGTGCTGATGATAAGCATGTGTCTGATGCAGCCTGAGAGGCGAGGAGCTCCTTATCCAATAACAAATCCCAGAAATAACAACTGGCCTCAGGTTAGAGTTATCTAGTCTCCATCACACCAACTAACCAATGACCGGAGTTGAGCGCTAAGATATTGTACCAGACAAACAACTAGTCAGTCTGTAAGAGGAAACAGTGTCTTAAGAGCACTTTAACGCTCAAAGGTCAACTTTGATATATTTCATTATGAAGTCAGAAGTCAAATCGATATGTTTAATTAACACAGACCGTAAAATAAATAAGTCACATTTCATTGTGTATGACTTTGTATTTGTATAAGCTTTCCATAATAAAAGTGTGATAGAAAAGTTTAATATTGACTTCATGGCATATGGATTTTTCTCCATGCATTTGAGTGGGGATCATGTAAACGAACGATTCTATTATATCAAGTGCAACAGTGACGTACAACCCTATTACATGAATAAAGAATGCGTTTTAAAAAGCATATGACACAGATGCAGATAAACAATCATGATGCATCACTTCTCTTCACGCTGAGACACAATATACATACCATTCAATCGCGTTTGCCTGTTTGCCCGCACTCGTAAAAATGTCTGCGGGTGAAAAAGAAAAGAAAGAAAAATGTGTCAGTTATCTGAGTTCTTTTGTCATTCATTCATGATGACTTCAGGGAAGCGCCGTATCGCTGGATTGCGCTGGATTCTGCAGCCATCTGATGTAAACAAACCCTACTTCTTCTCTGTTGCCATTGCTCTGCACCGCCTCTTCCATTGCAAAACGCCAGAACTCCCAAAACTCATTTGGAAAACTAAACCATAAGGCTTGAATAACTATCCGCAAAAGCGTCGAGACGAGACTAAATAATCTATTTACGAAGGATGAATAAGGATTGAAAACGAAGGCTCACTGATACAGTTGATTTCAGCGCGCCATCGCCGCCATGTTGCTACCGGTCACGTGATTACGACGTCAGCGTCATGATGTATTTCCGTCTCCTGACGCTAGGGCGCAGCAATACGTAAATGAATCTGTTTCATTCACTTGATAATAAGGTGTTTTGAAGCCTATTTTTATGCGAATGACACATAGAAAAAAATCTTAATATTTAAGCACACTTTTACTTATATAATACTTTATTGGTTTTCTTTTTTTGAAGAAGAAGAAACAAATAATAATGTTGATTTAAATCTTTCAGGAACCAATATCAATCATTTATATATATATATATTAATGTTCAAAATAACAGGACCTAAAATAAATAACGTACAATTTACATCATATTTAAGCCTTTTAAAAGGGATGCATTAGTTCTGACTGCACCAGGCAGATGGATTTCCTTCTCCAGATGCGAGTATGCCGGGCACGGGTTCAAATCTCCCCAAAAAGCAGCTCATGTATCACATCAACAGGCAGTCCCCATCAGGAGCTCTTGAGCCATTGCTGCTGAAAGTCAGTCTATTTTCTGATTATACACTATGTTAATAGCCCTGCGTGTCTATACCAGACAGATTGCGTTACAAAAGATCATGATTTTTTGGGGAAAAGCATCATTAGCTAAAACGTTTGAGTGAGGTCGTTTAAGCTGCTTCATTAATGAAACGGTCTACAACAAACGTATGTTTTAACAAGCTTGTGCTGAGAATCATTCTCGATATTAGCTTACAACGCCTCTTCAAGTTTGTAGTAATGTTACACTGTAAAAAATGGTGTGTTTAATAAGTCATGTTTTTATATTAACTCATCAAAATAATTCAATACAAATGTATTTTTTGGTATAAGTAACAGCAAATTATCGCTAGTCAATACTTAAAATGGTAAATTAAATTTACTTGCACAGACAATTTGATTATGACTCAAGTTTAAGCAGCAAGCACGCACATTTTTACAGTGTAAATTGGAAACACCCTGAAGCAGCCTTCCAATATCTAATGTGAAATTTTATGTCCGGTTGTTTTTGAGAAATTCTCTCACTTCTAAGGTTAGGGACAAATAAAGATCGGGAAGATGTCCCACAGAGCCAAAGCTCCAGGGGGAAACAGCAAAAAAACAAACATGTCAAGGACACTGGAGCACAGAGATGATATCCGGGGCTCGGGGGCAGCGTAGATTAGCCCAGGGTTAAACTATGGATGATTACATATCAGAGCAGGACACACATTACAGCCTGAGTAAACCTGGGGCTGGAGATTAGCTGAACAGATCTCGGCCTGTATTAATACATCCAGCAGTCAGATCCAGTCTGGGATAAGATGGAGGATATTGTGGAGGAGAAAACCTGGACATTCAACTTGCATGCACATTTTTCGACTTGCTGTTGTTCGACACAAATCTTACTTTTTGAGTGTGTTCAACTCAAGACAAATGTATTTATATAATCTATTTGGTAAATCAATAAATTATTAATTTGTGTAATAAATATTTTTTACGACACTGACAGCTAATTCCCAAATGCATGTTTTTATATAGTACCAATATCTGTAATTCTTATTCGAGTTGTTTACGAGTACACTACCCATTGTCCCTTTTCACACTTTTTCAGTTTTTTTAGAGATGTGCCATCCTAAATATTACATCTCAGAGACGGCTCCGAGTTTTCGTGACATGCGTCACGGACATTCCCTTCAACATGAAACCCCTTCATAGCGAGACATCCTCAACAACCCGAAGCCCGCTGCAATGCATGGCTGCATCAGAGTTCCAGTGGTCTGTGTGTGGGATTGTGCCGTGAGTGTCAGAATTGCACAGTTTGCATGTCACTCTGTTCCCCTAGACAGCCTCGCCGTGTCTGAATTGTCCCGTCTCACCTGGTATCTGTCAGAATGGTGAGCGTCATCAGAGGAAAGCGGGGACACGACTGGAGACTCGCCCTCGCGTTTGATGTGCACAGACAACAGGAGCGACTAGAGGAGGAGAAAAACACAAAGCGACAGAGAGAGGTGAGCCGTCATCGGCTAGACATACGTGTCATGCACAGAACTGATATTGTTGCAAGTTTAAAAAACTCCAGAGTGCTGAAACAATGTGACTGATGTGAACATATCTTGACAGATAACCATTAACTGCCATTTCAGCATCAAACTGTGTGTTGACAGAACATCAGGGTTTGGACTAATGGTGGATTTGACAGAGGGATAGAGACCAACCAGGACATCATACCGAATGACAGCACACTCTGATCGCCTATAAAAGCACTAGGAGACGTAACAGGCCCATCCTTCTGAAAACCTAATTGACTTAATTTCTCCAACGACCCCGGAGAGGGGGAAATACTGCTTACTTTCCCGAGAGCCTTGATCTCCGTCCCGCGTTTTATGAGCCGGCTATAAAATATTTGTATTTACAATCTGCTCTGATTAATCAAAGTGAAAGAAGGGGTAGCGGCTTTAGTGGCTGACAACTGTAATCTAATATTAATATGTGAAAAATGGCAGCCTCTCTCTACAGGGACAGTAAATTAGACATTATGCATGGCTCCTTATGCTTTTGAATTGCAAGGTCAGGAAACAATTTATTTGTGATCTCAAAACCTTTGGAGCTTGGGGAATACGGTGTGTGCCGGAGAGAGAGAGTACGTGCGCTGAACGTTCGTGCAGTATCTACTGTGTGTACAGTTAAACTGTTTCCTTGTTCATTAAAAAATGATAATAATCCCAAATAATATCACATTTTCACAGTGTAAAAATAGAGCATTCCTGCTAATGTCAAAACTGCCGATTCTAGCGTAATAATCACACCTCCTGTCTTGGCTGGCCTTCGCCCTATCGGATTAGGAGCCGCATAGACTGGCATGAAGTCGCTATGGAAATGGCGGTTTGAGAGACGGGCCGACTCGGCCCCGGGTTAATCCCCTTTAGAACTAGCGAGCTGGTCCTGATCTGCCTTCTTGCCGTCTTTTAAAAGACAAGCACGGACCCCCTCCGCTATTCCAGCTAGCCTCTTCATTTTCCACACACTCCTACTGAATACTAAGCGTTCGCTATAGAATGCTCAGTCACGCCTCACACGGCCTGTTCTCTAACCCAATCCCGTTTCTTCTGGCTTCCGTGCACTTTCCATACGCTCGGTTTCTCTCCGACCACGGGTCAGAACCGCACGGTTAGCCCAGTCATTTGAGGAAATCATGACTGTAATCACGATTGTCTCTCAACCGAGAAATGTCCCCTGTGACAATTTAAACAGATTAAATTAAAAAGTATCAAGGATGTTTTTAGAGAAAGTGATCTGGACAGAAATTCATGCATTCATCAAATTTGTAAGTACAGTGCTTCAAAACGGTCAACCTCGAGTCCATTTCTTTCTCCTATATCCTGGTCGTTCCACGCTTAACATCCTTGTTTGCTTTCACCTAAACCTCTTCAAAAGCTTTCTAGTAAACCATCTGCGGTGATTGCACGAGGCATTTCCATTTTGTCGCATAATATACATAAACCGCATAATTCGATTGATGTGGATGTGAATTTAATTTAATACACTTTGCATCCTCCTCCTTTTAAGACAGCGAGAGAGCAAAACATTGGGATCATTTTCCACGTCCAGGTCTGTTGAATAACCCAGTCAGGAAGCATTTAAAGCTCTCCCTTTTCCATAAGTAAATTACTGCAGGAAATAAAGAAAGACATTTGTGTCCTTTCTCTCTTTTCCTTGACGGTTATGCGAGACTATGTTTTCCTCTCTATGAACCAGAGCTCTAATTTCCATTAATTGTGGGTGGGCCTATCAGTGCACATAATGATTTTAAATGGCTCCACGGCAGTGGCCATCTTACCTTCGGTGTGCCCGGAGCTGCATTGATGTCCTTGTGTGACGTGTTCTTGCTGTGAGGGAAACAACGGAAAATAAGTCAATACAGGGATGGTTAAAAGTGGCTTTGGTAACTAATAACAACGATTACTATGTTAGCTTACATAAATGAACAATAATGTTGTGTTTATTTATTGTAAACTTGTGTTAACATGCATGAAGCTGTTAAACATTCAGATTGGCTGTCAATGTTTAATCGTTCATCAGCTGGAAAAAAATCGTTCCTCTGTATCATTTTCGCTACAGTTGCTATTTTGTTGGAGATTTTTTTACATTTATATGAATAGGTGCAGCTTATTATATATCAGGAATTTGTTATTAAAACTGTTTTTCAGAATATTGCAGGACACGTCTCCCTCAATATATGCAATGTTTATATCGCCATGTGTAATGTGAATTGACTCCGAAGGTCCATTCTGGAACAACAGAAGCTCACAGCTGACTTGCTCTGATGTTAATTTAGATGGAATGTGATGCCGGACTTGTTGCCGTGACGTCCGATCTGCTTTGATCTCGTGTCACGGCACAGCCTATACCCCATCACCATTTGACTGAATAGAGACTGTAATCCGTCATTTCGTAGCATGTGTGTCTGCATAAGCGTGTGTGATATGTAACTTCTGGCCCCTAAGGAGCTGTACTACGCGTGTCTCCTCAGTCAGCACTCACTTTAGCTCAGTCACACGGAGCGCTCCCCTGCTGGCCTCACTTAGGACCCGATCGGGCCTTCGAGAGGACAGCCGAGACAAAAGAGAACAAAGGCGCACAAATCACACTTTTAATCATCCGGAGATGGAAAAAATGAAAAGAGAAAAAATCCCAGCCATCTTCCGTGCCACTCAATCCAGGCAGCCCTGGGTCATGCTGTATTTGAAACAATTACTGTCCAAAAGTACGACTGCTAAGCCGATTTGGGTTATAATTTTTTTATTGAAGCAATCATTCTCCTGGATGCTTCCATCCAGACCTGATCCCTCCAACCCTCTACAGTTTGACTAAGGCAGAAGGAAATAAATGATTTTGCGGTTATTTGATTTGTCAGTGAAACGCCTTGGGCACTTAGGACTTTGAAATATGTTGAGGACAATGCTTTGGCTTGTAAACATTGTATTAAAGAGGCGGAGAATGGCGGAGAGGGAGAGAAGAGGGTGGGGTGGCGGGGGGTTACACCCTCTTGGTGGATCGTGCATTGAATCTCTGCCTCGTGGACTTTGCGGATTGAGGATGACTGATTGTAAGGCAGGAATTATTAAACGTAACGGCTAAAGCGTCCGCCGACAATAGGGAGAGACATATCAAATCAGATCGCTCTCAGAAACATTAATATCCCTCCTGCCGTCTCGATTGCTTTCTCTTCTGTACACCAACACAGATATACACACATCACTTGCGTCTTTCACTTTTGCCTCTGTCTGTCATCCCGGCTCAATCTCTTTTTTTAGATCCGGGTCACTGCCGTGTGTTTATGAAGCAGGGGGAACAATGACGGTCACCCTTGTCATGTTCGATTTGCATCGTGCATTCACACCTGGAGAAATGGTTGCTCCTGTCTGGCAATGGAATTGAATTAGCCTGCACCCTAATCTGAAAGTCTGATCCAGTAGCCACACTTGTCAACGGAGTGGACAAATGAAACAAGGGATGAAATGGAGCGTAGAGCAAGAGAGCAGGTAGCAGAGGAAAAAGAAACCACGGACCGTGTTTGTGCCCATTTAGATTTGAAGGAACAAAATGAGACAAAGAAATTGCACCGGTTGTAGAAAGAGAGTACAATCAAAGTCCCATTAAAGTAAAAGTGCATCTCAAAATGATTTTTCTTTTTTCAAGGACTTCGGTTTCTCTACAAATCTTTCTTTATTCATGAGAAAGGCAGGTTTGTAAAAAGAGGGCGTGTTTTAGGTAAACTAACCATTAACACAAAAGTTGTTTTTATCATAGAAACGCAGCCTACCATGTCATTTTTCTACAAGTGGTTGAATTTAATTTCTCATGTTTGCGTTTTCTCCAGAATGTGAACCAGAGTGACCCTATCTGGCCTTCAAAGTCTGAACTGCAATAACTGACAGGTGGAGGCGGGGTCTGGCGCTTTGTCCCGCCCCTTAACTCAGGTAATAAGCCTCACGCCCGCCTTTCCCACAATCGGTATGATTGATCTGACAGCAAGGGGAGTAAAGAAAGAATGAGACGTAAGAGAAGAAAGAGACAACACAAATCAGCACCAGGCCTTGAGAGGGGATAAATCGCCCCATCGGTGGCAGTCCGCTGTTTGCGAGATAATAAACGGACTCCCCAGAATCATAAATCCGCCAGTGTGGCACGGTGAATCTCGCACTTCTCTTTTCCTCAACAAAACAACACCGAGATACACTTCATACCCAGGAGGACTGCAACTGTCCCCTCTTTACTCATTAGACACCTACCTACACCACCAAAACTGCTGTACTCGGTCCTGTGGGATAGCCGAAGGATGCCATTGACAGAAAAACACTGTTTACCGGTTTAGTGATGTCACAGCACCTGAGCTATAGGACCTGGGGGATGTTGTGTAATAGCCGGTGTATGGAGCATGAGTTAATATAGGACTAGTGTGTTGACATCACGATTTAAATCATGTTGACTTTTTGCACTGAAATTACTAGAATATTAACTGGGGGTTCAATGTAAGCTTTGTGAGTTCTGGCCGGATTTATTAAAAGCACAAAAATGTTTTTTTGAGAAGACTTAAATTTCAGGCGTCTTAAACAAGACGTGTACTTTTATAATACTTATATTTTGAGCAGCTCAGATTTTCTGCACAAATTTGGTGTTTCGGAAAATCCAAAGTCACACTGGTTTGGAATTTGAATGACATGAGAACGAATTAAGACAGAATTGATATTTTGCCTAACTATTCTTTTAACCTTCGGCGACTCGTCAATTAAACAATTTTCTTCCCGCAATGCTCAGTGTAAAACCATTGATTACGTGCGCCTGACTTTTAAAATCTCACACAAACCGAGCTCTCTCATTCCCCTTTCTCGGGCGAATTCAGGTACGCCGAGACGAGAGAGAAAGAGACGGTGAAAATTGAATAAATGCCAGTCGACAGTCGGGGGGTTGTAAGCCGGAGATAAAGATTGCTTTTCGTGTCGTTTGCCACCCGGCTCTCCCTCGCTCCGCTGGAGGCAAATTGATTACGTGGAGATGCCGTGGAAGGGTGGGGGATATGTAGATTGCCGTGGCCCTCAGAGCAGGCAGACGGGTAAAGGGCATGATGGATTTCCATTTCCATACATGAGGAGCGGAGGACGAGTCAGGGGTGGGGGTACGGCGATGCGGCCACGAGGGAGCGAGAGCCAGGGAGTGTGGCGGTGGGTTCCAATCCCACACACACTCACCCGAATCCACTCAGACATCTGCCTAATGCTACATCTTAAATAGCTTTCCCCATTTTACATGCACTCAAGTCTCATTTGGTGCAGAATGAAACGCTATCATTAAAGGGAGATTTACTACAAATTGCCACAAATTCGCCATGTCACTTCCAATGATCTGTGTGTGCTAGCGTGTGCCGAGCACGGTCCTGCCTGGCAGGAAGTGAGCAGAGAAGACGACGCCAGTTACCCAGAGTTCCACAGTGAACTTTTTTTCACACCGCTCTGTGTTCTTATGTCATGCGGATGCGAATGCTTGATTGAAATTTATTCGTGGGATTTGTGAAACCTAATTGGTCTAAAATCCTGCTCACGTTTATTTAGTATAGAATCAATACAACCTAAATCCGCAACCTAAGCACCATTAACATGATTTCAGTCCAAAATTTTGGTTCTTCATTCTATTTATTCCTGAAGTTCAGAAATACAGAATTTACCGCAATCACTATATAAAATCAACAGCTGCGCAATATATTGAAATATTGCAAATGCGCATATCACGTTTGCAATAACATTGTCAAATTAGTTTTATGTACTGCAATTGTAAAACATGGTTGTTCATATTCGGATATGATAATGATGCTTTCTTGTCCTAAAAGAACATAAAACATGCATGTTGGTAATTTAATTTTCAGTTCTGAAATATTTTGTAATATAATTCAAATTGATATTACAACCTAAAAACATCCGCGTATTGCATATTGTATATAGCGTTATTTAGTTATCACACATCGCATTTCCCTCCGATATTGTGCAGCCCTAATAAAATCGCAATTGCTTTTCTTTTTTTCATCCATCCTTATCTCTTTCTCTGCATCCTAAATCAGTGTTAAGCGATAATGCTGCCTATGGCCTGTAGAAGGAAAATAACTCTCTTGGCTATAAGCAGGGGTTAAAAGGAGCGAAATAGAGGCTAAATCACAGGCCCGTAATGCCGAGCAGCGTCCGACCCTGACAGACCAGGAGCGATGGCGCTATTGCCTTAAATAACCGGCACCATCAAACAGGCAGAGCCCAGAGACATGTCGGTGTCCACGGCCGCTGCCCGCTGGGGAGGGCGGCCCGCTGCCCTTTATTAATTATTAAAAGATAACTTCTCAGTGCCGTGTGATGGATAACACTCGCTCAGGGATGACATCCTGCTGAGAACTAATATCTGTCTCTCTCTCTTTTTCCCCGTTACACCATCTGCAGCCTGACGGCATCATCTGTTAAAAATGAAAAGTGGACTGAGAGATGCTGGAAGGGGAATATTTTCTGGTTCCCCTCGACACAACGTATAGCAAAAGGCTGGGACTATAGCACGTCTGTGACCTATAGATTGACAGTGCATTGTTTCTTGTTATGGCTAATGTTTCTTTGGTCTCGCTGAGTGAGACTTCCTGTCTGGGGTGATGTATGAGAACACACGCAGCACTTTAAACTGGATCTTCTGGTCCATAGCTCCAGGCTGCCCTGCTCTGTATGAAGGCCTCAGGCAGTGTATAAAAGATGGATGCTGTGTAAAATCTCTGTGATGTTACCACGCTTAACCTGGCCACATGAACAGCCAGCGCATGTGGGCTGATGGATGATAGGAAAGAAAAAGCAATCTGTTTATACCATATGTTTATAAGGCTACTGCTCTCAGTGAAGTAAAACAACGGTATCAACCATCCTCCTTGTTTTCTGTTGGTTTCCAAAAACACATGTGTGTGTGAGGGAAAGCAGCCAATGTGCTTCATTTGTTATCGAGATAATTTGGGTAACAGTGACACAAACGGATGAAGCCGTAAGAAGATGCACGGGTCTGCGTACCTGATGTGCATGTGGATGAGCCGCTCCATCTCTTGCTCCATGTGTTCCTGAAGTTCTCCAGGACGCAACAGCACCTGACAGATGGGACATATCGGAGCTTGACTGTCATAGAGCGACACCTTCTTCTTACCTGAGAAAAGCAGAGAATGGGAAGAGAGGAAAAGGTTTGTTTATTGTGCAATGAACAAGTTCCTATAAGTAGCAACCGAATTAACTTTCACAGTGTAACAGAGTAAAACAGCACCAATGAATCTCTTCCATTTAGACCAGATATGCTCCTATTTACTTTCAGGTGGATTAAAAAAGGCATAATTCCCAAATGCAAGAAAAATAAGGATGGTATTGGGGATCTGATGTAAATGCTCCCTAAAACCAGGGTTTTATTTAGTAAATGTAGAGATGAGCACAGGTCATATGAGCCCTCTTTGCTGTCTGTTTCTGTCTCCAGACTGTGTGGATTAAGTGGCTCAGATTTCTGCAGGAGGAGAATCCGTCACCCTCTGCCTCCTGTCTCCTGTTCCCTCATTAAACCAGATCCACAGCTCCGCACAGACAGTAACGCCACCAAGCCCGTGACACTTCGGCTGGATCTAGACAGTCTTACACAGACTCACTTGTGCACACGGCAATGAACGACATTGCATCACACGGTGTAATGCACACAAAGATGTACACTCAGAAACTAGATTTACACAGTGTATTTCTTAAACAAATAGTTAACGAAAGTGTCAGATTTTTACAGTAGAAACAAATAAACACAAAACATGCTTTTATCATAAACCCATAGGCATATTATTTAGTTTTGTACACGTGGCTTTGTTTATTTTCGTGTTTGTCCGTGTAGGGAACGAGCGTGTTTGGGTATAGCCTACGTATGTGTACTGTGCTTGGTTGAGATAGTTTGCATGCGAATTAACTAAAGCACCGCTGTGTTCATTTATAAATGGGCAAAAATACTCAAGGACGAGACTTCCTGTTTTACTCAGATGTCTCCCAATCTCGCCGATCTGGAACTGGCCAATCAAAGCAACTATTTTTAGCTCATGGGACAATAGACCCTCCCCCAAACAGGATATCCTGGATGAACTGACTGTTACCGACACACTACAGCTGTCAGCCACATGGTGAGTCTGTTTACCTCACTCAAAGCACAAACATATACACATAGTGTTCACAAACAGGAAGTGATGAAGTCGCAATCGTCTGACATTTTCGGGATTGTGCACGCAACACACTATTAACTTATATTATTAACTATTATTACATTATATAACACAAGTGGGCACAACATCAGGTGCATTATTGCATTATTGCATGTACAAAATAGTTGATACAGTATATAATATAAAATATTTTATTCATTAATACCTCATTTCATTAAGTCATCGTTTAACTAGAATATGTCATAAAATCTGTTAAAGCAATAAAACTTGCTACTTTTGCATCGCTTCTATGATGATGTTAAAATGATCTCGTAAAAAAAATGTGCACTATTCCATTTCACAAACCGCAGGTCTGTCCAATTATCAAAGTACGTAAATGCGAAACAAACGTCTCATGCCACTGTTGTCCCGGTGTCCGGGAGGCAGGTATTGATCTGTCGCAGCGAGGGTTAGTGAGCATCTTTTCTCGAGATGATGAGGTAACTCGGGGGCAGGTTGCACACAGATGTACAAACACACACAGACACACACGCAGTGGGGCTGTAATCCTGGTTCCTCTCTCTACATAAAGCCCTCGGCTCAGCGTGAGCTCGTCCTTGACTTCAGAGGGCAACGTTGTGTTTGTCTTCTTGCGATGTGTGCATCGTTTTAGAGAGCGATGGATCGGCAACATTGGTGTCTATGCTCGCGCAGACAAAGATGCACATGTAAACACACACAAAGACGCGCATACATGTGGCAAAGTCCCAACGGGGGCACAAATCCTCAGCTCACATATTGGCCTGTCAGAACTATTTCCTGCAAGAGCACAGATTCATCAGGGGTCAGTGTTAGCATCCAAAAACTCCCCCTCCTTCCCCCTATACATTTCTCCACCTGTTCCCCTCCACCCCATCCTCTCCTGTCCCCAGTCGAGCGTGCCTGCGCATACCCTTCCCCTATTCTCCAGCAGCACTACTTAACAGCCTCGCACTCTGGACACTTTAAGTGACTTTGAAAAATAGGTAATCGATTACAATTCTGTGTGTCTCTGTTTCTCTCAGCACCCTTTCCTCGCTCGCCCCTCTCTCTCTCTCTCCCTCCCCCAATCTCTGTCCGGCAACATCCTGCACATCTCTTTCTCATTTTCTGTCCCTCTATTTGTTTTCTGCACTCTTGAGTCTTAGCTTAAATTATTTTGCTCTATTTCTTTCACCAAGGCAACACCACGTTCCATGTGCCATCCCAAAAATGGAGGGGAATTTTGATTTCAACGCTGTGACTAAAAGAATCATGTATTCCAGAAAGTAATGAAAAAATGGTGTATAGAAGTCATTAAGTACCATGATATATATCAAAGTATCACTATAAAATGGTGCCAACGGCCGAAACGATATTCCTATTCATTTCTTTCATCTCCCTCCCTCTCTTTCTCTCTTTCTCCTCAGCACCGGTCAGCTTTATTGCCCTGACAAGATAATTTGAGTCGTGCCAAAGCAATCGCCGTCTGCAAGAGTAAACAAAGCGAGGTCCAGAGCCATTCTACAGCAGATAAATCTTCCCAATTGTACTCGTGTTCTTTACTTTCTTACCGGCCATTTGCAACACGACATCAGACGACCCGAGATTTCACTTTGTGTCGCATTGACACAGGTAGCTACACAGCCATTATTTTAAACCCTGCTCTGTAAATTCACAATGTATTTGACTCGTTTGTTTGTATAAGCTTGTTCTTATGTATTTGGCAGTTTTGGACCCATATGTCAATACATGTATATTTCATTAGTATTACAGTTACAAGACCACTTCCACCATATTTTAATGTTTCTATTTTTCTTTTTTGTCTACTGACATGTAAGCCAGACGGTTAACTGGCAGACTGTTACTCTGACTCTGTTATGTGTGCATGATGGGATCTGTTAACAGAGCATGTGATTGTGTGTGTGTCCCTCTGTCTGTGTGTGAGGAGAAAATGAGTGTGTGCCTCTCCAAACCGGCTCTTTAATTCATCCGTACACAATCAATGGGCTCAGTAATGGAGTCATGATGGTTTGGTCAAGCGCTTGTCGGGACCTAAACCACCTCCCTGTCACTCGTCTCCTTGAAAACACACACACATGCGTAGAGAGAGTTGGTCATTTGGCAGCTTCGATGTTAACACAAGACGGAGAGCATTCACACAATAGAACACACACTAAATCATCTGTCTGTCAGCGCTGTCTAACTGATGAACCTTTATCGCAGAGGGGTGTGTGTTTGTGTGTCAAAGCAGAGATGGGTTTGCAAACACATGAGTTTGTCACAAACGAGTGTTTCTTTAATTGTGGGCACTGTGATATTTTTTTTCTTTATATGTTTTTTAACAAACAATGTTTAATAGGAAATATATGCATGTATCACACATTTCATCATTCTTTGTCATGAACATATCAGTGTCATTTTTACCACTTCTCAAATTATATACTTTGTGATGGAAAATGTGCATATAGTTCATATAATTTCTTTACATTTTATTGTTATTCAAATGTATGTGCATTCCTGTATTTATGTATACATTTTTGTATGAAAAAGTATGTTTTAAAATTTTATATTTTTTTAACATTTTATGTATACAACTGTATTATATATTATAAAATAAGTATATTTTTTGCTACTTTGTCTTGATAAGACATTTTTTTCAAATTCTTGATAATTCCATAGTTATCACTCCAAATCCAAAAGCACACACAACAAAAATATTTTTAAACATTTTGCACAATTTGACATCATGACGGATACATAACGAAGGCATCATAAAATATTTCCAATTAGATTTTAACTTGATTTTCGTATGACAAGATACAAAAAGTTTCTAATCTTTGGACATAAAAGTGCAAAAAGAAGGAAGAAAAAACACCGCCCATATATCCGTGTGTACATGTGTGTGTTAGTGTGCTAATGTTTTTCTTATAGACCGCCCCATTATGTGTGCATGCAGTGTAGTGTTGGTGTCCACCATCTCCCCAGAGAGGATTGACTAATAGAGACAGCCAGTGATTAATCATTTCTCCCCTGTGAGGTCTGAAGGGACACACACACTCACACAGTCCTGGCCCTGGACACACCCTGCTGCAAACACAACCCGCATAAGAACAACATCACAAAAGCAAAAAGCACCTGAGCGGTTACCACAAGCGCCCCCAAAACCGTCCCATTCCCTTTATCTTATTCCCTCCGTCTATCTCTCAGGGAGTGAGTGATGGCTAGCAGAGGACGGAGAGATAAATCCTGAGGTATGGAGGGGGTTTGGCGCATGCTGCTTGTCAGCGCGTTAAAGATGATTAATGTGGGATGCCCCCCTGAGCCGGACCCCTGCACAGAGAAAGGTGGGGACTCCGTTTAATCTGAAGGGCCGGCGAGACCGGCGCGCGGAGAGGGGCAATAACAGGGAAATAGGACTGACAGAACTTTTTAGTGCTCAGATTTCTCACCTAAATGCCATGCTGTGTGTGTGAGAGAGAGATCCGTCTGACAGCTCTGACTGAGTGCCGGCTGGATCTTCTCTAATTTGCCAAGATGGATGGTTCTCTCTCACCCTCTCTCTCTCTCTCTCTCTCTCTCTCTCTTTCTATCTTCAAAAATGGGCTTTATTTCCCCCGTCTCCGTACTACACCTTTATCCGAGTACATCCGTTCACCCGGACCTCACCCGGTTTGATAGCACAGCTAATGAGGGCCAGAGTTAGCGGCCTCTCTCGATGTAAGACGTTCCCTAATTATTAAAAGCACTTTCATCACACGTAACCTCTCTCTAACCTCACTGATAGCACAATTACACCGGACGCTTCAGTTAGCGCATGCTAATATCCCTAACCGCTCTTGAGGGTGGAAATATTGGGCTTTCTATGCTTCGAAATTGAGAGGCTGTGTGGTGATGTAGCGTTCGCCTCTAGCTGCCTCTGACACTTCTCGCATGTTGTTTTACAAGGCGCTGCGATAACAAAAAAACGAGCTCCACAGAAGCCGCCTCAAACGCGCTCTCCCCTGGTAGCTGGCATCCAGCCACCGGCTGCTCCGACTGAGGTTGTAAGCTGTCTGCCTCTCCTCTCATTTAGCATCACGCAGCATAACTCGAACAGCATGCGCCTATTTATTTAACTGCTTCCAAATGCAGAAAGAAACCTCCACACTTGCATATCGGCATCCGTAAAACCAAGCGAAACAGATACTGTGAAACGTTTAGAAAGAAAATTGACCCTAGAAAATCACATTTTATGGTGCATGTGTTTCTATTGCATTTGATTTCGATTCTTTTTGTGCAAACAACTTTTCTTGGAAGTGTACTTCCAAACTTGACTGATCTTTTAGTGGATGTGCACTATAAAGTCAATTCACGAATGCAGATACTGTAGGCGTCCAAGTGCAGTAACCACAACGTTACATCTATCGAAACCCAATAAACTTATTTTATGAAATATTTGAAGGTGTCCAAATACACTATATACAATACATAACATATCACAAGGCCTTTGTAATTGTACTTTTAGATACATTTACAATGGTATCGACACCTCGCCTTCCTGTTTAGGCGAGTTCCACATTGACCTTTCAAACATTACTCTCATAATTGCAGCAAATTCACTCGTTCAATGGCTTTGATAGTCTGGTTTGCTTGGAGGAAGGAACGCGTTCCGCGTAGATGTGTGTGCCACGCGTGTGTGCGATTGTTGAACAGAACAGAAAGCTCTTAACATATTGGCGAGAGAACAAAGCTCCCACTAATGGGCCCGAGGAGAGAGCTTGTGCCTTTTGAAATCTCTCCTTACTAACAGCGTGCCCATGCTGAGCCGAGCCGGAGAGAAAGGGGGTAGAGAAACGCTGCCCCTCACAACACACACACCCTGCCGGGCTCACCTGGGAGTGGCTGAATTCACAAGCCTGTAAAGCCGATCACAAAACTGTACCAAACAGACCCCTGGTTATAAAAACCCACATTCACCAAGACAAGAATGAAAGCAATGATCTTTTGAAGTTACATTTCTCTAATCTAAATGATATCACTAATCGTGAGAATGGATTTTGTGTTGTCATTGATATAATCGGATGCTAGGGTTTTTCCAGCATGCATCAAGTGTTTACGCCTGCCTCATTCCATCTCCCCTCCTGCCCTTAAACACGCCAACATCAGTAAACATTGAAATCTCTCAGCCTCTTACCGAACGTAACCGCATTACGTTGTCTGATAACGTCGTCAAATAACGCCCGATAAGAGGAATTTGATTTGATTCGGACCGCTTTTTTTCCTCCTCAATTTAAAGCCTTCTCTTTTCATCTCCTTGCCTTAAGGCCTCACGCGCGCACGTATCGGCACGCGCGCTCTGCATCTTCTTAAAATGACACCACCTTGTATGCGCAATCAAATAAATCCAGCGAGCCTGTCAGCCCTCATTTTTTGCCTCCCCTCCTCCCTAAATCAGAGCAAGGTGAGCCGCCGCGAGTCATCTCCATAATGGAAAATGTGTGCTTTATACGCGAAAGGAGGGGAATTAGACTGATAATGCGACCGGCCCTGTGTTGTGTGTGTGAGCTCTTCCACTTTATTGTAAGTGAGAAGAGGAGAAGCTAAGCAGGCCGGACAGTATCTGTGCTGATTACTCAGGGTAAGGTGATAAAAAATAGGCTAGGGGATGAGAGAGGAGGGGAATGAGGCATCGCGCCTCATTCGAGAGGACGTCTGATGAAATGGAACGAGGTCATCCTTGGTTTGGGACCTGATGTGCGCCGGCATCGACGGCGGCGCTAACCGCGCGCGGAGGGCGATCAGCGTTGACAGTGATGCATTGTGCTGTTAAACAGCAGCTCCACACGCTCCCGATCACGCGTGGAGCGCACACGCGCCGGGTGTCACGTTAAAAAGGCAAATGCAATCAGTACCTGGGAGAGGAGAGGGAAGAGGGGAGTGGTTGTCTGTCTGAATCGTTCTGTCATTCTCTCTCAGTAGCTGGATCGGCGGGGAGGAGTGTTTGCCTAAAGATGATGCCGGCTTGATGCGTGTATTCAGCGTATGTGCGGGGCGTGTTGACATGCGCCGGCAGCCGCATGGAAACGGGAGGCCAAATTCATAACTACGTTCATTACAGGGGCGGAGACGTCATTACTGTGTATGTAAACAAACAACTTTGAGGACTTTTTAAAGGGCATGATGGGAAAATGTCTCCAAAAATGTATCCTAGTCTAGCACTTTTTTGTGGATCTTAAGCCGGCTACAAAGCTTAGGAAGTGCGTTTATGTCGAGGGCATACCGTCGAGAAAACTGCGTCTTGATTTAGTGTGGGTTTGCTTTGAGGGAATGGAGTTTGTATTGGTTGGAGTGTGTGTTTGGTTTAAGTGTATGGTGCTCAGGATAGGACTCGTGTCGGTGGGTGTGAGCACTCACAGTAGTGACAGCTGTTTATTCAATCAATCACCTTGTGGATGGCACAGCAGAGTGAAACGGCTGGAGATTGAGTTTTGCCTCACAGGGGAAAATGGAGCAAATTAATAGACCATTACCCAGGCGCTGACCCAGGAAATGAGGGTGACACTGCAGGGTTAGATCTGCCAGCTTGCCTGCCTATCTCTCTCTCGCTCACGATTCTATCTCTCCTCAGCCCTTACACGAACCTAGAAACCACAGTCCCAACATCCTCTGCTCCTCCCTTGGGGTAAGAACCATTACGACTGTGGCTTTGCGAGGCAGTCAAGGGCGCATCTCTACTTAAATATGGATGGATTTGCGCAGCTCTATGAAATGTTGGTCTGAACAGGTGGACTGTGTTTGCTGAGTGGGCAGACGGATCAGGGTTGCGTCCCCGAGGAAGACATCCCCGTTGGGCTTTGGACGTGTGGGCAATGGCTTTTCACTGAGGGCCATTCATCAACGGCCAGTGTCCAATAACGTGTGCGGCGAGGGAGCTAACACACACCAACAGTGCTACTCGTCCCCCATGGTTGAATTGGGGGCGACCCGGGAACCTGACTAAAATGGTCTGACCAAGAGGTCGGAGGTCACCCCGGATGTCCCTAAAGAGTAGTTCTGCAGTGCGGGGGCGGTCTGTGTTTGTGTGAGCTCAGCACATCCAGTCCTGAGTAGGCAAGAATGCTAATGCGCTACAAAATACGCAAGTGTGCATTTATTGTGTGTGATGTAAAGAGTTGCCCGTTATGTGCTGTAATGTACCAAATGGAAATATAAAAACATCGCAATAAACTACAAAGTAGGTAAAGTATCTTTCTATCACCGTCTGTATTTGAAACATAAATTGCAGGTTACTTTACGTACTTATCTTTACGTACTATGCCAGCACAATCTCACGGAAATTCGTATGTATTTTATGGGGTGGATAATTCGTACGATTTTATTTGTACGTTTTAGTACGACTTGCTTACCGCAAGTGACGTTAGGTTTAGGGGTGGGGTTAGGGGAGGAGCTTGAGTATTGCTTTTTTCTACTAACCATAAAACATCGTACAAATTCATATAAACTAGCTACGTCTTAAAATAGCTATGCAGTCTCGCCAAGCTAACATTTCTGGCGAAATCTCAAATTTTCAATAATTAATATAAGCTTTCTGCCGTGAATTAAATAGATTTTTATGTACTTACTCAATCACTGTATTTAGTTTAGATTGAACCAAATAAAGGGCCAAAATGTTGTTTAGATATGCCTTTACCAAATAAAAAGAACAAAAGTACCCCATTATTATATCTAAAAGACAAAGGCCCGGCCAGATGGCAGATATAGTGGGCTGAGTGCTCCGGCTTGTAACTGATGCCATGTGCTGCCTACTTTATGCCTGTCCATTAGTGGGCTCGCACGCATACGCACATGCGGCATTTCCTAAATAATGCCTAACCATAATTGATAGCACAAAGCCACCAATAACCTCTACAGGTTTCTTTTCATCAGCACGATGCCGTTGGTGTGGGTCTCTCTCTCCCTACTCGCTCTCATATGTTAGTGAGGGGAATTAATTACCAGAGCCAATTTACTGTTTATACTCTGATGTTTTAACTAATTACCACTAATGGTGACAGAACAGCAGCCAGCGGAGTTAATTGAATTTAGACGGCTGGGCTGCAGGTCCATCTGAATAGCGCATCCCAGGAAGTGTCATACCCGACCCGCCCCCCACTTCTGTCTGTGTTAACACACCCGCCTGTCATCGCTTACCATCTCACCGTCTCAGAAACACGCATAAACACATACGGCTCAAATTCACACAATGCGCCTGTCCACTCCACGTCAGTTCTCTTACATTCATGCATAACCTCATATTATGGATGAATATAGATAATAGCTCATTAGCGTGTCAGGCTGACGCGTATTCCGACAAAGTGCATTGTGGTGTGCTTTCTGTGTCAAGTCTACATTGACAACAGTCAGAACCAATCAGAACAATATTCGTTCTTTCATAGATATACACAGTACAATTTGCCAAAAAACATAAACCAAGCAATCAAGTATAACTCATAAATTTGTGTTGATGTTTCTGATTCAATAACAAATACCATCTACGCACTATATACTGTGGCTGTAAACACCCTTCTGTGTAACTCTAACCTTACATTGTTACCTCTCTGGTTCCTGCGGCCCCGGTTAGCCCCTGATTCTCTATATGACCCCCGTTTAATAATCTGAATACGTCCTGCTTCAGCAATTTGGACCAGCCAAGACGAAAAACGCTTCCCGGGCAAAGCTGTAAAAGAGCCGCCTGAAACACTAAAGGCTTAATGATTTGAAAGTTACAAGAGAAAGTGCTGCCGGCCGTCACCGTCAATCATATCTAGTGCCTCCACGTACGCCAAACGGCCTGGCTGCTGAGCTCACTCTCTACATGCGGCACAGACGCTCCTGGGGAGATTCTGTGATCGCGAATGGTTAACCTCTTTCCCCTCATTCGACCCAGAGAGCCTGAGACCTATTCCTTTTTACACATGTTAACCCGCTGGCCTCCTCTGCTGTAGATCAGATCGATGGAGCCAGTCACTGAGGTGTAGTTGGTGCTGAAACTGGCCTTGTGATTTAAATATGGAGCCCGGTGAACATGCGGTTATCTTGCTTGCTTATCTTGCGACAGTTTGGTGTATAAAGGGCGCTAAATTGATTTCCAGTTCAGCCCTTTTTCTCATGTACCTGGTAGTTGGACAGCAGCCCTAAAGGTAGTTTTGTACTTTGGTTAGGTCTGTATTAGGCACTCAGTGCCACGTCGGGGTTCATGCAGATATTTCCTCCTAAACTGGCTTCGGTTCTGGTGTACACGTAGATAAGAGGGAAGGGGAAAGTGAGACACGGATTGATTTGTCATCAGAGTCTCTCCTGTGTCTGTATGTCTGCACCTTGTGGCCAAAGCGGAAGCTGTGAGCCTAACTGTGCTGCACAGAAACACAGCCATCTCTATTTATCTCTCCCTCTGCCACACACACACACCCTTCTGGGCGTTAGGGCCAGGGATTTCCTGTTCCTAGCCCCGGCTCATCTGTCAGCAACAGCAAGGAGCTGACACGAGCTAACACCTCCATTCCACAAACCATTTAGAGGCTTATCCTCTCTCTTTCTCTCCCTCTCTCTCAGGGCAGTTAACACAGCACCTGTCTGTGCTTCAGGGGAGAGATCAGAAGAAATACATTTATCATGCCGTTTCCCACACAGACGCCAAAATGTTCCTTTACCACTTTGTTATTTCCGGCACTTTAACTCAACTCCTTCACGTTCATTTACATATGTGACCATGCGTCACAAAAACAGTCTTTAGTAGCACAGGAACATTTTTAGGAAAAGACAAAATTACATTGTATGGGTCAAAATTATCGATCTTTTATGCCATTTCATTACGATATTAAGTAAAGATTACATTCCATGGAGATATTTTGTCAATTTCCTACATTAAATAAAAAAAAATATTATTTTTGTGAGTGGATGGCCTGCCACATTGCCCCTGATTTACAACTTCAAAGGCAATTTTCTCAACAAAAAAAAAATTGTACTCTCAGGTTCCAATGCTGGATCTCAGCCAGATATTGTCATATTCTAACAACTCATACATCAACAGAAATCGTATTTATTCAGCTTTCAGATTATGTCAAAATCTCAATTTTGAAATTTGACCCATAAGACTGGTTTTGTTGTCCAAGGTCACATATTTGCTCATTATGGGCGTTTCTCAATTCCAAGAACCCAAAGAACGGACTTGTGTTCTTGTGGAGACTGGTCATGCGAGGCGACTTCGGAAGAACTAACTCGGATGGACGCGCCACAGAGAATTCTGGGACTTCAAGCGGATTCCGTAGGCACGCAAGGCTGCATACGATGCATCCTTGACATCGAGAACACATCCGGGTACTTTCTTACGTTCTCTGTTGTTGTGTTCTTGAGTCTTGGAACCGGACTTAGAGCGAGAACATAAAGACATGGGACCGCTGAAGAACCCATATTGAGAAACTGCCTATGTTTATTTTGGTTAGTTTGAGCTGTTTTCCCTTTTTCACACAAAAGTGCACAGGCCCATCTATCCCAGCTTGCCTTTCTATTTCTTTTTCCTTTGTGTACTCATCTGTCAGAGGCAGTACAGCAAGGATATACGGCGCAGGGGTCACCTCAGCAGAGCAGAAGGCTAATAGGAGCGCTGCTAGTTAGACGTCTCTCTGTACAAATGGGCTGTGATTTATCCTCGACACAGCAGCACGACTTCACACTGTCTGACTCCTCCAGGTCTCTATCACTCTATCCTGTCACATCTGTAAAGCTGCTGTCAGTCACGGTGTCTCTCCCTAGCTTCTGATGTATTTCCCAACTTTTCGAAACTGTGCAACTGTTGTTTTTAAGGAGGAACCAGGTCTTGCCGTGTCCGCAAGGTGGTTTAAAAGAGGAGTTCACCCAAAGTAAAAATTCTGTCATCATTTATTCACCTTCATGTCATTTAAAACCTGTATATGACTCTTTCTTCTGTGTAACACAAAAGGAGATATTTTGAGAATTATTTGGTTACTAACATTCTTCGAAATATCTTCTTTTGTGTTCTGCAGAAGAAAGAAAGTCATACAGGTTTGAAATGACATGAGGGTGAGTTAACGCTGAAATAATTTTCATCGTTGTTGAAACAATCCCTATAAAAAAGATGATTTATGGTATCTTGGTATGTGTGCCATGTGCACATTCAATGGACAGGATGCTTCTGATAAATCTTTTGATGTCGGTTTTAAATTATGCAAACAAGGACTTCTGCCGCAACACCGGCAGAATGAGAACAGGAACAGATCTGGTGTCAGCGTTCTTCTCAACAGGATGTTAGTATGATGGATTGACAGCTCACCTGCAGCCCATTACACTTCTCAGGCTGTTATCAGGACTTGTCACCAAGTGGAGACACTCGACTAATCCTTGCCGCCATACCTGTATCTGCTGTATCTATATCTTTAGCCGGCATATTTCCCTCAATCTTTCTTTAACCTGCGCTCTCGTTTGACTCTGAGAAGGAAGGGCTGGCAGACGTGTTTAATAAAGGCCATATTGGGAATGAGGGGTAATCTGGGAGATGTTTATCAGGTGGAGTAGGTTTTAAAGCAGGCTTCCCCGTATAAAAAGACCACAGGACCCTCGAGGGCCTCCAGCAGGCCCCCCAAGAACTGTTCAATCAGACACGGCCGATTGCATCGCAAACATAAGCCGGCCACCGAAGGACACCGTGATGATCGTATCCATGGTTGTCTCTAGGGTCTTACCACCAACTTCTCCATCTGCTTTCATAAAGAGTGTGTTATGAGTTCTAACAGCAGAGGGGGATGTTAGCCCTCGGCTGTGGTGAGAGTTTGAGCGTGTGTGGTTAGCTGACTGTTTAACCCCTCACCTTATGGACATTAGTCACCCAGACCCTGCCTACCCATGAGGCACAGGAGGAGGCCGAAACAGAAAGAGGCAGAGAGAAGGAACGGCCTCAACCTCTCCCCCGAGAGCGAACAGGTGGGGAGGAAGGCTTGATACCCAGCTGGCTTCATCCTCCACTCGGAGCAGGAGCACACAGATCAATAGAAAATTAAGAGACTGGAATGATTCTGCAGCCGATCACACTAACCTCTTCACTCCTCTATCATCTACTTTTTCTCCATCTCACGTTCTACCTCACACACACACAAAAACACACACTATCTCCAATTTTTTTCGCCAAAACTCTGGTGAGCCATTCCACCTTGAAATTGACTTTTTGCTACATGCCAACGGAGGAAATGTGCTAGCTGTAAATATTTCTTACTGACCATGAAACTGTAATTTGCAATCATTTTTGTTCAAATATGTTTTAATTTTTAAATACATATGTGACCCATGACAACAAAACCAGTTGTATGGGCAAATTTACGAAATTGAGATTTATACAGCATCTGAGATATAGCTTTCCTATAGCTCAGTGGTAAGAGCAGGTTGTGGGTTCGATCCCAGGGGATTGCAAATACCTAGGTAAAATGTATAGGATAAAGCAATGTAAGTCGCTTTGGATAAAAGCGTCTGCCAAATGCATAAATGTAAATGTAAATCTGAGAGATGAATAAACAAGCTTTTCATTTATGTATGGTTTAACATTTGTCAGAGATACAACTCTGAAATCTGAAAAAAATTTATATATTGAGAAAATCGCCTTCGAAGTTGTAAATCAGAGGCGCTGTAGCAGGCTGGTGATAAGAAGAAACAGGTTTGGTTTAACGCTCTCTACAAGCTCACACTGTAATGACGTCGTGCAGAGCAGAAGTTTTACATGGATTCCAAACTTATGTGGGTAATTCAACAGCAAACAATGTTTATTTTTGTTCACGATTTTGCTGCATTCACTCACAAAAATAGTTTTGATAAATTTATGGTAGGACATTTACAAAATATCATCATGGAACATGATCTTTACATAATATACTAAAGATTTTTGGCATAAAAGAAAAATCGATAATTTATCCATCCATCCATGTTCTGTTGGCTTTTGCCACAAATATTCCTGTGCTACTTAAGCCCGGTTTTGTGGTCTAGTGTAACATATTTGTATTTTCTTGCACATTAGTGACAAACACTGTAAGTCATTGCGTCACTCACAATTAAAAAAAAAATGTAAAAAAGGGTAATGTTGCGACTGCTGGGGCACTAGCAAAAAATATAACATAAAAATGTTTTTCGTATAATCACACCCCACTTGTAAATTTGCAGTCTATTTCTATAATTGACCATTTTTACCGTGTTTCAAAAATATGTGAAAATGCTGTTGTGTATTTATTACGTTGGAAAAACATCGGATGCTTATTTTCCTAAACTTCCAAAGTCTACTAAAGACTTAATTTTGAACCGTGTGTACAATTCCGCCCTGGTTCCATCTCACCTAAGCAAGGGAACAAGAGAAAGGGGGGAAAACACCCTTGTGAGGAACTGACAGGTGATGGTGGTGTTTAAGAGTTTAAGCATTAAAAACGGGGTGAAATAAAGCAATGGAGCAGCGTAACAGCACAGCGAAGGAGGGAGGGAGCTTTAGCAGTCTGCTGGCTGTCTGGGGACTCAAATCTCAGAGCAATTTTCGGGCCGGGTGATTGGCAGCTTGATGTGTATTCTTCCCCTGCAGGAGCGGGGCGATAACTCTGGCCCAGTCGCCCATCTCGGGCCCTGTTGTGGGGCTATTACAATGACAATGCCGATAAGGGACATTTATCACTCCTGTGGCGCGCTGACAGAGGGCCACATCAACAGGTCTACCGGGGCCGGTGAGGCACGAACGAGAAGAGGAGGTTCACTGAGTCTGAATTACACAGCACTCTCAACCACATAACAATACGTTTATAACACACGTAACCATGCGCACGTACACAAACATGTACACATTCATACTGTATACAGGCTTGACTTTTTGGCGCATTATAAAACTGGTCAAAAAATTTATATACAAGCAAACAAGTGATGGGGAAGGTGAAAAATGACATAAATGAAAGTGTGAATTCCTCCACTCATCGCTTTTAACACACAGAATGTTTTAACTAAGAAATATTTATTGCATCTCACTGAGCCGTTCTCATTTCCCATCTGTCATAAACACATTCTGCATTCCCCAAGTCTTAATAAAGCTTGTTTTTATGCAATCATCTCACACTTGAGAATGACAAATAGTGGAGTAAGTCTTTTCTTTCACTGCTGTATAATAACAATAGCATTGTGCAGGAGTGTACAGCAAGCAGAGCTCTTTGTGTCAATCTCCCCTCTACGTTCAAAAGGCCCATTGTGCCGTGGAAGGTGGCACGGCTCGATCCACAGCTGCGGACCGGTGGAGGGTGGTGGCTGGTCCAAAGCTTGGTGATCGACCCCCTTCGCACACACACACACACACACACACACACACCAGCCCACTATGATCCCTGACAGTGGGCGTAAATGACCACAGACGTCTCTGGCTGCAGTTAGAGCCACTCACCTGTAGGGAGCGCCAGCGGTGAGAGAAAAAGACCCTCGCTTGAAAATTAAAGACATCTGGCTACAGTGTCATTTAGATTCTGTCTCCATCTTCATGTTCGTGTCAACACTCGAGTGATCTCAGGAGGTGAGAGATATGTTTTTCAAAGAAAACACTCAAGGACTGAATGAACACTTCTGTGAAACAAAGCTAGAAACTTGACTAAACGCTAATAGTCGAGGTGCCGGTGGCAGGCTGTTGACAGCTGAATCTAGGGTTAAATCCTGTTCACCCTGCGAACGAGAGCTTACATTAAGACTCTGAACCCTTCCCAACCAGCCTCTCCCTATGTCTCTTGCCCTTTTCTCTCTCTTCCAGTTTATGGCCCTGACCTTGAGCTATTAACACTACAAACCTCCAGACGAATCAGATAGTTTACAGCACTAAGACAGACGTAGAGACTTAAGAATGCTTAAGACCCAGGTCAAAAATTAATGGGGCCGATGTAAAATAAATGGCAACAAAAGTGTCAAAATACCTCTGAGGTAATGATTTAAAATATATTTGTAGCAGAATAACTGCATACAATTGTATAAGGAACATCTCCCAAAAAACGTCTTTTAAATAAAGTAAATAATATTAAGTTAATGACCACAAGTTCACTATAATGACAGCATATATCAGCCTATTTAAATACTGTACCGATCACAAATGATCATGAATTATACATCTATCTCATATTATTGATGTTATTACTTCCTTAACAGAGCCGAACGTCGCTATCATCTAAAAGAGAAAAGGTACTCGGGCTGTCACGCACCAAAACAAACACGTCGAAACCCTTTCCTTCTATCTCCATTTATCAGCGGAAATCAAGTCCTGCCCACAGCGTGCCATCAACAAGCCGCAGAAACAAACCGCTCCTGATGGATGAGCACTTCACTGGCAATAAATGTATTAACTTTTAACTATCAGCTACCGCTTGGCATGGAGACGCGTCCGCGATGAATTAACCCCCCGGGTGCACCTCCATAACTCAGGAGCAAGTTTTCTCTCCCCTTCGTTTTGCCCATATCTGTCTATTTCTTCGGTAAGGCATTAGTCAGGTATCTATTACCCATTAGCCTCTTTCTTCACACGCCACAGGAGACTAAATGCGGGGGAAAGGTCCAAAGCTGCCTCCATGTTCAACAACAGTCATTTCCTGCTATCAAAGTGCAGTACACGGGGCTGAGAGCGGCTCTGTAAAACTCAGAGAGGGTGTTGTCACAATTGAAAAAGCATGTTTCTATAAGCGTCTTGCTGGTTTTAGGGTGTTTCAGGGGGGGGGTTGGTTATGGCAGCTTCATGATGTTTGAAAGGAGAAAGTGATTAAAATGTGAATAAAAACAACTAAAACGATGTGTGAATTGCTGCCTCCCAATTCGCCTACTTAATGCATTTACTGTTTTTGTCATGTAATAGTATTTACATTATAAAACTGTATGCACGCACTGGGACGCGGAAGTGGCTGTTGTTGACTAGACGACATTGTGATCCTTAACTGTCACGAAACATCAAAATACAGCTCTTCCTTGCATTTAAGTATTTATTCATTCATTATTTTGTATGTTATGTTTGCTGCATTCTTACATTTATTAATGTAGAGAAGCATCTTTTATTACATTTTATTAATGCACTGTGGCGACACCAAACTCACACTTTGTATGTTAACCTGGAAACAGTAGACCGACCGGATACTTTGAGAATACTCATTTCAGCACACCATGATTTGGGACATATTTATTATATTTTCGAATACTGTTTAGGACGGATAGTATGCGAATAGGGTATCGAATAAGGCAGCGTGTGTTAGTCAAGAGGTGTGTGTCGATAAGTAAGTAGTGCGGTTTACACACACACGCATGTGCACTTGACGCATTGCAGAATGACCCATGCCCTGTTTATTGACAGACTCCAGCCAGTCTGGAGTTCATAGGGAGTCTCCATAATCTCTCTCGAGATGATTAAAAATTAATTGATCACCGCAATATTATCCAGATCTCCCCTACCAACCAGCATAGATGACAAGCCGGCTAATAAATGTTAATTACTGTTTTTTCCCCTTCCTGTTTTATGACCCCAGCCAGTCTTAGGCCTCCTGATATCAGGTTGTAAATTCATTAGACGCTTACACACCTAGCAGAGCCAGCTCATTTAGCAATGACAAACAAGATTAGCACAAGAGCGAGGGTTGGTCTTCCCTCAAACTCCTGTCACCCGATAAGAGTGTTTAGATCGCCCTCCCTCCCTGAATGTCGGCTACACACAGGTATGTACGTGAGCTTGGGCACCCGTATAAATCAATAGTGTGTGTGTGTACCTTTAAGGAGCGTTTGCACGTTTGGAGGTTTACAGCAATAAAGTGATTTTCAATGCGAGAAGGTGATTTTTAGCTACCTAATGCAATAAATGAATTGGGAGGTGATCCAATGAGAGTGCAGAGAGGGATTTCATGATTCTGTTGGAAACAGCAGAACAGAAATTCACGTGTGAACATCATGTAAGTGTATTTGTTTATATGTCCGTATATATGCAAAGACTGAAAGGCCACATAAAAAAAATGTCTAATCCTCCCAGTCCAATTCATCAGCACTGCTTATTTTCACCTCTTTGTCTACATAATTATTGAATTGGCACCGATGAATATAACAAATAAACACCCAGAGATCAAAGCCAGACAGAGAGGGAGAAGCGTGGGGCTCGGAGTGGAGATTTTCTGAAGGGCTAATTTCATTAAATCATAATAGGCTTTGCCGTAATCCAGGTAATACTTTTAAGACATTCATATGCATCTGAACACACTGATGGAACACAAAAAAGCCGGCGTAGCATGTCGCATTAAACTGCCAAATAATACAAGGTGTGCTCCAATCCCGCCGCTGCAAACAAAAGAATCTTAGATTAAAAGGAGAAGCGGTGCGGAGGACACCAGACATCAGAAGAGAATCAAAAAATCAATCACATGCCGCTTATCAGGAACAGGGACTATGACATCTCCAGACTAGCAGACAATTCTCCTGAAAATAAATGCTAAGGAGTGAAGAGCAATGGCGTTAAATCCCTTCACACTATTTACAAGACAGACAATTTGCAACGTACGTGCCCTGTAGTTAAGCGTGATATGTCGTCTTGACTCCTCTGGTGGCCAAGACTTTTATTCAAAATTTGTATTATTTATTATATGTTTAATAGTTGATCCTATGTTGTGCTTGGTTAGATATGTGCATATTCACTATTATGTGCTTGTATATAAGCAAACAGGCAAAATCATATTTGATCTCTGACCTCTAACCCAAGTGTTAGATCTGAAACAGACGAAGGAATTTTTTCCACTAGTGTAAAATTTGACACTCGGACAGTCTGTGGCCTGATCCGTGTGAAACAGAAATCCCACAACACTCTTATTTACAGAGAGAGATGAATGCCCTCTCCTCCAGACTCAAGTGCTCGGATTGTTGAAAGTGGAAGATTGCTTGGACTAAACTCTCTTAAACCCTCAATCACGGCATATTAACTGCAACAGCTTCCCACACTGCAGGGTGTAATGGGGCAACCCAGGTTCGGGCACTTCAAGAGTGAATATTTTGTGATTTTTAAGGTCCTACTTTAGTTTATGGAGTGTCCAACAACACGTTTACGTACAAACACGGAGTAAAAAAACTTTTTCTAATAATAGGCAGGTATTATGAATGACTCTCAAATGATTTGTTTGGCGATTCATCGGTCTAATCCACTCCTTTCTGTCAACCTACTCTGATCTGATTGGTCAGATGGTCTGGTCTGCTGTGATTGGTCTACCTTGTGCAATATCGCAAATGGAACGTAGGCAGGCATTAGACGGAGGGATGCAAATCCGACCCGGAATTGAAATTAGATGACTCGTTCGTTTGATTCATAGTCGACTCTTTTTCCAAAGGTAAATAACTATGTTATTCGTTTACTTTCGGCTTTACGAATGCTTACATTCACACACAGCAACATTACACACTGCATGAAATGTAATTTTAAGGACATTGTAATTTTTATTCTTTAAGAATCGCTGCAATTGTCTTTTTAGTGTGTATCACAGTTTTGCCCACAGAAATGCCATTTGGACGATGTAATATTCAAACTTTAAAATTTGTTGTCATAAAAACTGCAAAGCCATCGCCTAAAGTTCTTCTCTATCTTGAGTTCCTCACAATCTGTATCTATGAAACGTCTCATTTGCTTATTCTCCTTGCGAGTTTATGTGAAAGCTGCACGGCACGTCTCCAGTTTCATCCGTCTACAGGACATTTTGCTGGTGACATTTCTCCACAATGCTTTGTGACATCTGCGTCAACAACTGGTGCATAGCGCCACTGAAGGTCAGGGATAATGGGAGAAAAGGCCAGGGAAATATTAGACTGCTTGAAAACAGTGGAGGCTCGGGCTAGCCAGCAACTGTCACTCCTAACGCAAGTATATATGAAAGGCCAAGACTGAAGGGAAGTGTTAGTCAGATTGACAGGCGCCTTAAAGCCCCGGTTGGGTTCCTGCTTAAGTGCCCCAAGATGACGAGAAACCCAAATTTGATCAGTAAAAATGATTTCAATACGTTTCAAATATTTTAAAGAGCTTTTTTATGAAACTTTGAAGTGTGGAGGACACAGCCCTGAGGAACTCCATCAAACTATAGTGCAGTACATCATCAGTACTAGAGGAGATGTCTGTTAAGCAATAGGAGGAAGAGGGCGTACCTGTGGTGGGCTCATGCCGTTAGCTCCCTTAAAACCACATTACCAAAGGGCCTCTTCCTCAGACTAACGGCCAACCAGGTGCAGCTCTAGTCTGGGCTCCCTGCCCTGCTCAGGAGGGTGAGAGAGAACAGCCTTGGGGTCTCCATACAGGAAACCAAGGTTATGGTGCCGCAGACACTCTCGGAGCAGGTTTTCACACTGCCGCTTTGAAATGGGCATCCGCACCAAAACCAGGATTAAATAACAGTGAAAATGTGTAGCTGAGCAAACGGGCCACACGGATGGGAGGGACAGAGACAACCAGAAACAAGTCACTCAATCTCAACTGCTCCGTTGCGGCTTCTGCTGCTGGAGTTGCCTCAGGTGAAGCGTTGGCTTTAAGCAGAAGTCATTAAACCCATCCTGATTCATTAGACTGCAGCGGCTCCTCATTAGCTCAAAGGTATGGCACACAAGGTCTCTCTCACACACACACACACACACATTTTGCTCCAAAATGTACTGAGCTGACTGCAGAGAGAGCATTTTAAGGCATCTTAGATGTGCTTAGTGAATCCTGGAATGCACTACAATGAGTAATATATATAGAGCAACTGTGTCTATTAGACTATGTGTGTTTGAGCACAAAAACATGAAAAAAAGTGAAAGAAGAACAGAGGGAGGGAGAAGACACACACTCAGACACACTGTCCTTGCTATCTGCCATTGTCAGAGGCACTTGCTATAAAGCAGGCTTTTTACTCTCTGCACACTCTCTATAATATGGCCATCACCATTAAAGCTGTCAGGCTATAAGCACAAGTGTTATAGCCCATACATTACACATATTGTGGCCTTCCACCCTTCAGAGCTGAAAACATCATACCGGCAACAATGAGTTCTGGGTCCTACCCTGTTGCGTCTTGTCTGTCCATAGCTCCACCTTCCCTAGAGTTGGACCACTACACTATGGGATAGCAGTGGGAGGACAGCCCTACTACAATTTACGACCATAAAGCTGGAACGCCCACGTGCATAAAAATGTACATCTCACGTCCTCTGTGAGGCAATGCCCTACTCAAAAAACATCACTTAACGGACCAAGATCATAGGTCACCCATTTTAAAACCATAGAATACGGTTGTCAGAAAAGGGTAATTTTAAACAGCGGCGGTGAGACATATAATCACAGCATGATGAAACAACCATGCAAATAGAAATAGAAGAGAAATGGAATTGGACGAGGCAGGTGGAAATGACAAAACTGACAGCAACGATAAAAAAATGACTAAGATGAATGACGAAAGTAGGAATATGTACAATGCAGTCAGTTTACAAGTCGAAAGATGTAAAAGTTAAAATATCTTAATTCCTTAAGACCTTATGAAGTTGCTTGATGAGAGATTTCTTTTCTGTGTTAACATATTTTTCTATAGAAAATGTTTTACGAGGCATATCAAAGAGCTTGACTATTTAAAAAAACTAATAAGACTTTCTAAGATTCTCTTATTTTGCTGTAATTGTTATTTCTTTTCAAGTAACAGATGACTGTTATTGATTATAGAGCCATGTTTATAGAGCCAATGTTCTTTCAACATTTACATTTGGCTTTTCCCTCGTAAGCAACTTGCAGAGCATTTAGACTAAAGAATACATTTTTGAACAGTATATGTGTTCCCTAGGACTATCAACCTTGCTGTAAAAGCCTAACAACAATTATAATGTGCTTCGCATCAGGCCTGTAGATAAATATTACTGACAGATTTTAAATGACCCCGGTACAATTTCCTTTAATTGAGGCAGATACGCTTTTGTCAAATTCTTCCACTCAACTCCACGTAACTGACCTCTGCCATGTCTCACCCCCCCCTTCTCAAGTCTTTCCTGACGTATTTACCACATTAGTATTAGTGCCTCTGCCTGTCATTCTGTGTTCAGAACCCCTGCTCAGACATGCTGTTTGTGGCCCCCCAGGAACCCCGATGGCGACTGATCTGGTTCCTCTTTCCCCTCAATGACAATTTTCACCCTCCCTTCTACCAGCATAAAAAAGTCGGGCAACCGGCACGGCCGGCCAAAAGAACGGTGTTGAGGGTTTCCTGTGAGACAAAGATTACCAATGCCAGCTTCAATATGACAAGTGCCAGTGTTATGAAGACAGACGTGAGCAGGATGGGCAGGGTGACCTTTTCCAAATGTCACATGTCATCAGAGTTTTATGTCAACCCTCCAAACAATATGTCAGGGGCATAGAAAAATCATTACGCCCAAGAATTATGTTATACGGGGCAAAAATAATAATTAAGATTATATTATGGAGATTTGAGGAATTTATGTGCCTACGATTTTCCCGCATATGCCTTTACAACTTCTGTCTGCTTAAGTGGATCAAAAATGCAAGTGTCTGATCTAAAGTTCATCTTACGTTAGCCTTTATCCGGTCGCACTTGTCAATTGCTTTTAACATAAAAGCACTCTAACCCTATGACTCTCTTCAAGGTCAAAGGTATGGCTCATAAGTTTAAACAGGTCGCTTAGTCCAGTGTCCTTGACTGCATGGGCTACTCTGTAAATATTGGCATGAATCAACCGTGAGATCTTCACGAGCGATGCCAGATTTTATTAATGACATTATTGATCACCGGCTGGAGCTGTTGTTTGGAGATAACACCAAACAGAAGAGAACAAGCACCGTCAGGAGTGTGATCCAGAGATCCAGTCCTCTCGCTCTGAACGCTGCTAAACACTCCTCTGTTTCAGCTCAGGTGTTCAACTTCTTTAGATCAGCAGTATAAAGGACGTCAATAAGAATAGGCCTGTCCAATCAGCAGTTTGCAGTGCCTAGGATCAAAGGTCAAGATGATGTCATACATTTTGACAACACAATAAAGATCCTGTCTGAACAAGCCTGGCTTGTGATCCTCATCCCTTTCCTTCTCCATGCCTCCATCCCTCTCTCTCTCTCTCTCTCTCTCTCTCTTTCTCCGATGGTGTAATGGGCTCTTGTCTTTGTTAGTCCCCTACAAAAGGCTGCCTTTTCCCAATCTGGCACTGGTAATAAAGCACTCTGTGAAATCTTTATTGCTTTAATAAACAAGAAAGGGTGATTAATGTTGGTCTTCTCCTTTAGTGTTTCAAATAAATTATGACAGCTTTATATCACGGTCAAAGCAGAGAAATCCCTATGAAACGCGTCAGGAGTGGATGAATAGCCTGTTCTTATGAGTGCAAAAAATTAGGCCTGTGCTGCTTCCGTAATTTGCTTAAAAAACAATCTAATTCTTTCGATTTGTCACGGCACTTCAGGTTTATTTTAAAGAAGCCTTTATTTCTCCTTTTCCCTCTGATTGTTCCAGCTTTCTTTGTCTGCCGGTGCCAGCTGGGTGAACATGAGAGCCTGTAAAGCCTCGCTTAGAAATATTGTGTTTGACTCAAAATAGAGAACTTTGGCCTTGTGTGTAATGAAGGAAAATGCCTGTGCTGTTTTGGGTAAGGGGCTGTGAGTCATACACATTAAATGAGTGAGACTTGCGTCAGTCCGAATGGAGTGATGGTGGTGGTAGCCTCTCTTAATGGTCATAGCATCTAATACTGGGAATCTACAGTGGAACAATGTATTTGGACAATTTTGAAGTGTTAAAGTTTTATTGCGTTAGATGCAAAGGAGAGGTTTTTAAGAACTAACTTTATATTTTCTGAGTCATTTTGCAATTACGTTTAGGCCACTGGTCTCCACTGGAATATTTTGACCTTTCTATAAAATATGAACATGGGTACATTCTGGTATAATTCACTAGCATTTTAAGGTAGTCTGGGTTTCCAAATACATATTAGGGGCACTGTTTAAAAAGGGTCATGTTTATTTATTCAACTCAATGTTTAATGTGGTAAAAATAGTTTCCTGCTCTGGCAATACGAATTTCAAGAATATCCTACACTTGGATAGAGGATTTCTTTAGCATGTGTGTCTTCACTGTTGACCTGACTGCCTCATTTATTCTCCATCAGACAAACGCTAGCGGTCAGAGACAGGAAGGGCAAAAAGATGACACGCCCACACCATTCTGCCTCTGAGTCTGTGTTTTGTGCGTTCCACCGGCATTAAGTCTACATTACGGAATTCCTGACTATTCCTGTAGCTCAACTGCCGCTGGCAACACCAAAGTCACAGGTTTAATTTGTAGAGAACACAAATACTGTATATGAGTAATTTATACCTTAAATGCGCTCAGATTGGATAAAATGATCAGCCAAAAGTGTAAATACGGCGTCCCAGACAATCCGTACACGGCAAACACTACTACCCATCCATCTCTAAACCCCAGCTCCACCCCACCCAGCATTTAATAAAGCGTTTAGCATTTTCCACTGTGCCTTCCAAATGCAGGAATTCAGTCATTTCTCAAAAATCAAACCAGATATGCGGGCGTGGCGGGAGGCACCCCGCAGTGGGGTTCATTCATTGAAGTTTGCTTTTATAAGCCCCTGCGCCTGGCAAGACTAAACGCTGCCATCGCAAAGGGAGGGGGGTGCACGGCAACTTATCAGAATTGAAAATGGTTACCTTTAAGTGGACGAAGCATTATGGTTTGGGTGAAGGTTGTGTTTTTTGGTAAAGTGCGGGCGCAGTAATTGAAATTCAATGGGAGTTACATCATGCCGTAGTCTTTTCAAGTGAGGTGGGAATGAGACATCCAGCATCTGAAGTGGAAAAGCACAGCTGGCAGAAAGGTTGCCACATGCTGAGGGGGTTGCCCTGCAAATGATTGTGCGGCAAGAGGGAGTCATAGCGGGCGAGGTGGGGGGTACAACCGATGGCCTTAAGTCATGGCAGGAACACAAGATGTTATCTCCACGGCGATGTTAAAGAGCCAGCACAGCCATCCCACGACAAAAAAAAGCCCAGAGGAGAACGCTGCAGCCGCAAAGCTGTCAATCTGGAACCTTTTATGAGTACCGAATGCTTTTTATATGAAGCAGCCATTAAACATTTCCTAGAAGAGGAAAAGCAAGAGTAAACCGCCTATTATATTTGTAGCCTTGGGAAAAGGCACGTGGCGCCATACCTGATAGACTCAGCGGTGGTTAGAATCCCGAACGCTTTACAAGCTCTTTACGATCTCCGTCTCTTCGTCTTTTTCTTTAATCAATGATTACTCCGTATGATGGAGGGTAGGGCCTCCGTCTGCTTTCTGCACAATGGCTTTGGACACCTGGAAGGCAGGTAATGAAGTTGCTCCGCGTAGACCTAATGCCCAGGTGTGGGTACTGTTGGCCGGGGGTGTGCGCGATTGTAAGTGAGTGTCTAATGGAGCACCAGGAGGGATGCCAAGTGTGCCAGTCCCACAGCCAACATGGACTAGTGCTCTGCCTGGTGTACTAAACAGAACCAGTCGGTTCAACAGAACTTAATGACACACACGTACGCCCATACATACGCATGGACACAGAACCAACGAATGGAAATAATAGCTATTATTAAGGGCCTTGACTCTAAACTTAATTCAAGAATGATATTTTAAAGTTTTATTCAAAATGATGTCATGGAACCAGACTGCGTTTCATTTAGCTTCAAATCAAGTTTTTTTGTTCTTTATAACGAATTCATAGTTTTCTAAACATAATAACGTTACATTACATGAGTGTTTCCCAACCTTGTTCGCCTTATGTACCCCCACAGCCCTACATTGACACAATGTGTTCCTTTAAACTCCTTTAATACTTGATATTATTTAGGTTTATTGATATACTATTTGATATTGATATGAAAGCAACTAAGAATATTCAAGATTTAAGAATTTAAAATAAATAAATGATTATTTAAAATGTATGGATTCATGAGTATTTTTATAAGCAAATTCAAAATCTTACACTCTCCTGAACCATACTAAAATACTACTTTGAGCTGAAAATGGCATGCATTACATTAAACCCCTTGACTCTTCACTAATATATTTTCCTATATTTCTCAATGTCATCGTCTTGTCTTCTGACCCTATTTCAAATGTAGAACTTCCAATTCTGTCTCTCTGTCTAATCTCAGAGTTCTGTCTTCACCACAGGCCCAATTATCAGGGCCAATATATTACACAGAGGCTAATAGTTTAGAATATCACACCAATACAATCATTTCATGGAGAAGTCAAGGGAGTCATCTCTCTTATTAGTTTTGCAGAGGAATGGAGGTTGGAAATGTTCAAACAGCAATGTTAATACCACTTTAGATGTAATTGTCCTCCGCCATTCTCTCCCACTGAAATATCTCTTTATTAATAGTAATTGAGGGTATAAATTATGAATGGAACGATTTTCTCCCAACACACAAAAGTGAAGCATAATGACCATAATTCTTAATCACCTTTCTGTTCCAGCCCATTTTATCTATCACTATTTCTAACATGCTCCCATGAGAAAACAGAGGCGGCATATCTGAGAGATGCTGAGTTTGACTGCTCATTCAAAAGCAACAAGAACAAATGCTGAAATTTTTAGTCATTTTTGACCATACTGTCAAATTATAGTGTGGTGTGGTGTAGTATAGTATAATATATGCAGTACAGTACTTAAGTGAATTTAGCTTGTAGAAATTACATAATAAGAGTTCTGCTGATGGCCTGAAGGTATTTAGGGAGCTTGGGCTTTTTGGCAAGCACAATGATGATTTTTTGTGTTTCATGTTTCACAATGATGGCTTTCCACACCTACGATGAACCGCTGCATTTGTCAAGCTCCGTACCCCCTCGCCCGGTCTGTTTTTTATTTAGAAGATCAAACGGTTCACTTCATTAGGGCCCTTTTTTGTTGCATTTGAAGCATGTTTTCCGAAACAAAAAGACTTTCAGGGAAAAAGAAATCACGCAGTCTGCAGCGGTTTTATTGGGGGAAATAATAGGCAATTGAGAGAAGGTATTTAATAGGCAAAAATCCAGCGCTGCATTGCATCTGTGGTGGAAAGCCATTTGGTATACTTCTAAAAGTAAAAGGCCATTTTTGGCCCTGATTTTTCCTATAGAGACCCCGGGCAGTGACTGACAGAATGAGTGATGTCATAAAGAAGGAGGGCTTGAGTTTGACAGGCTGGAGGGAATCCGAAGGCTCACAGCCGCTCGCGCAAGGGCATCTGCTCTGCATACAAATGAAAAGCGAATGGACAGAAGACAAAACATTCACTGATCAATACTCCAATATCTGAAGCAGGAAGACTCCAATAACTGCATCAGTGACCACCGATGGCAACGCGGGAGAAAATGATACACAATCCAAATGACAGACTAAGTGAATCAGTCCTGCAAGGATGTCTTCCAAAAACAAACCATTATTCAGGCGGGCGAGACAGCCATGGGTAGAAAAAGATTTCAATACACCTAATAGTAAACCTGTCACTATAATGCACTCATCGCAAGCTATGGGATAATTCCAAAAGTTATTAAGTGGAAGCCATTAGGCAAGGAGTGAGATTTTCTAATAAGATGGGAGGCAAAAGGATGGACCCGATACTAATCAGATCAGCGAGGGATGAAGTGGACACAGGGTGCGGGGCAGTGACCTTTAGTGACCAGTGGTCGGTATGGACATCGCCACAAAGGGTCAATAGCAGCCCCCCTTGGTCCCCCCCAAACGGCACATTCACAGTCAAATCAATGTCAAATTATGGGTTATTTATTGAATAATCAAAAAGGTATTATCGCTCTGGATGTGAAAGAGGCTGTCAGAGGGGAACACTATTTATCAGCTTCCTCTAAAAATTAGGGTAATCAGTTATCATGTAAACAAGAGCCAGCAGCTGCCTGCCAAAGCATGACTATTACTCACAGCTACTTAGCACCGGCTGCGAGTGTGTGTGTGTTTAAGGGTGAGAATGTACATATTTCTAAACTGCAATGGTTTGAAACCAGCAATGTGACTGCCATTCCAGTGCATCGGGAATATAACACACAACCGCAAATACACACAAGCGTACGCAAATACACGTCTGAGCGAAATGATATGATAGAGGTCAAATCACCTTGTTACAGACGGGCTGCAGAGGACACAGGATGTGGCAGTGAGCGGATTGAGTTTCTCTCTCCTGAGCTAAAGGGGCTGGATATGAGCCGGCCACACACGAACACCACACACAAACACACACAAGACACCTCATTTCAGCCAAACATCACGGCAGCATCTCATGGATTATTTGCAGAGTGGGCAATCCCAGAATGCAGTGCGGCAAGCTCAGAAAGGAATGAATGACGGTGGATGAGGAAAGAGATGATGGAACTCTTTACTACTATTCTACAATGTAAATTTAACATATAAATGTATGCATTTATCTATATACTTATATAAATAACTACATCTACAAGAAAAACAATAAGCCCACAAAGTTTCAATAAACATGGATCGTGGGAATACAAGTCAGTTTTGGTCAGCTTCTTCGCAAGACACAGTTTTAAGATTTCCTCCTCCGCTCTTTACAAATGAAATAAATGGCGGTATAGGTCGCTCTTAAACAGCCCCATCAATCAAATACACTTACATCTGCCATAAATTTCCAAGCGATCATAAGACTCTCTAATGCGTCGACTGGTGCCACAGCGGTAGAATCTATAGCCACGGCTGGCCCTTTCGAACCGTTCCTCCGTTTACATTATTATCTGTCACCAGATTTTTTTGTCCCTCAAAAGCATTAGAAAAGCTGATGTTGTCTCCCTAACCAGATTAAGATTGGTTTTTGTCTCGGCCACAAGGGAGGTAGAGTTACCGACAATAAGATCAAAATGAGCCAATTCCTTTTCTATTCTCATTCAAAACAAACAAAGGGGGCTAATAGCCCCAGCATCTGCGTCCAAAGCGGTGGCAGGTCGATATACACACTGATAGATGTGAGCCACAAAATTGCTGGTTATTATGGCAGTGAAAGGGCCTCGCGCGGTTTAAGTGGTCAGTGGCGATCATATCTCACTCTCTGAGATTATCTACCATAAGGCAGAGCTGCGTTCACTTATCGGAATGAAGACTGTGCTTGAGAAATGTTCTGATAAGATATATTGGGTTATAGCTGAGCTGTGTGGAAGCAAATATCTAATATTGTATTCCAGGCTATTACACAGTTTTGGCTGTAATGCATTTATTTGAACCATTTTTGTATCCGCTGCTTCCAAACGTCATGCCTGTACTGGGTACATTGCACATGAGCGTCTTTACTGGAAATACAGCGCGAGGTTGAAGCCCGACAGCCCACTCAGGTGAGTGTGATTGTTTAACGGGGTTTCCGTAGTGTGGATTGTGTTTCGACAGACGAGCAGTCAGTGTTGGTCACAGTGACCTGGCTCGCCTCGGTTGGGCTCCTTTGCGCTTTCCATGTACCTAGTGTCAGCCCTCCCCGGGGAGCTATCACCTCTCTCTCTCAGATTCAATTCCGGGCCGATTTCATTCTCTTGTTGCAAGCCCCAGGCCGTGGCCGCACCAGCGGCAACCTTGTCTTAACCCCACACTCCCCAGTGTTAATTGCATTAGGGCCACAATGTAAGCCCTGTAAGGGGTCACCTCGCAGGCAAGGCTGCGTGCTGCTTACCTCACTCCACCACTTCGCCCCATCCCGGTGCAATATAAAGGACTCCATTGCCTCTCATCCTCTCCCATTACGCAGCATTAGTCAACTCCCTCCATCGGTCCTGGGTCGGGTCCACGGAGGTGTGACAGTTTCGTAACTCTGTTACCGCACTTGTTAGCCGAAATTAATGTTCTCGCCCATCCCCTCTGTTTCATCTAACATGGATCGTCACCTCTGGCTCACCTCTCCTAAACCTTTGGCTTTCTGACCTCAAATTATGTTTATTTACCTTGTAGTGTACGACCGCACATGCGCAAGATAGCAAAAGGACGGCAGACAACCACTCCCATTGATGTGACGGGGACTTTGCTCAGCGTTCCCCCCGTGATCACAAAGCAATCGAAACGAATCTGACATACTCAACAAGCTGCGGAACGCAATGTTAGCATACGTGAATGGATTTAAATCTCATAGCCGACTGATATTAATAGATTTTGCAGAAAAGTCGGATTTTCCAAGGTATTACAACTGTGCTCTTTCATAATGGTTCAGATGCACTTATAATGTCAGTTTGGCGGATCTGGATTAATGGCAACTATCAAAAAATCTGTTGGCTGGCTGAGAACATGAAACATGATTAAACGTATTAATTGCGGTAGCCTGTAAATACGGCCTACTGTAAATATGTCCAGAGAGGAACCTTGGACCCCTCTTATGAGACACACATAAAGCCCTGTGTCTCCAGGGAACTCGGGCCAATAAATATCATATCAGGTTCTGCCTCAAACACCACCCAAACCTCACTACAGTCTGACTGCTCCATTATACTAAGAGGAGCTTCGGTCTTTAATGCCATAAAGCTCCGCCGCCCACCCTCCTTCTCCCCTACGGGCCGGCGTGAGGTTAAACAGCAAGATGTGCATCTTAGCGCAGCACGTTTCGCATTTTCTCCTGGTCCTTGTCTGGGCTAGGGGGGAACGATGATCGAAACCGTGCCTGTATAAACGTCCTCGTAAAAATGACAGCTAGACATATGTATGGATCCCCATTAAAATTTTACTACTAATCACCCGGCTGGCAGGCCTGCTGGCCGAGCGGCGTGGGCTTTCAGCTCACAGGCGGAGCAGCGCCGGAGGGAGCAGTTCTAAATAAAGACATCAAATGCATCTTCCTGCATTCTGCAGCCATCATAAAAGACAGTTGACAACACCTTGCCGACAGGGCCCAGTAATGAGCTTTTTATTTCCGTTTTGTCATGGTGATGCGGGAAAATTAAACCCCAGTTTAGTGTTTGGGGACATGGGGCTCAAGGTCATGAAGGGTGAACAAGGTCTACTGAAACATTTGCCTAAATTTGTTTGGAGGTCTGGCTTTTTAGCATTTTTCACTAGCTTTGTTTAGACAGAAAGGAACTTTAATGGAATAGTGTTTCTTGGTTAATAGAAACGTCGTGATTTTTTTCTAAAATAAATACACTTGACAACAGCTCATTATCACACTGTGTGGCAAGTTGGAGGTTAGGGGGTCTTTAACAGGTCAATGGGGTGACATGTTTGGGGTCAAAACTGGAATGTTGCTTTTGCTGTGGAAACAGTCCAGAGTAATGAGAGGTTAGCAAGGGACCTCCAAACATGCGGTAATAAACTGCAAACAATGACAGGTGTTTGATGGCACGGCGCACCTGCAGAGAAGTAGTTTCCCACACCATAACTCAAACAAAATAAACTCAGCCAGCTTGTTATGACTAAAACTGATCCTTCAATTCTTCTGTTTAAAAGTCCATCCTCTGATCAGAGGCGTCTTAATCTCATTCGATCACAAATCAAGTGAACACTAGTCAGGGTGCATTGTCCCCAAACTGTCAAATTACTAGTATCATGTTGCAAGTAAGAATAAACAGACTTCAATACGCAATGTAAAGATGCCCCTCACACGGTCTGTTTCCAACACAATTCTCTCATTGTCCAGCAAAGATCTGTTAAATAACCAAAGATGGCCCCTTCACGTAAATAGTCCACCACTGAGAACAGAGAAGCTTAGAGGAGAGAGAGACCAGGTCAGACTGAGGAGATACCCTCCAAATGAACCCCTTTTATTAACCCCTCCCACCCACTACATCCCCCGTATTCAGAACACCTCTTCTGCCTCTATTACCTTCCTGCCCGTTTCATTATCCGGCCTGAACTCTCAATAACCCCCGTGGTCATTTTTTATGTCACATCGGGTACAGGGTCTGTGATTTAAAGACACAGTCCCCATAATTTGATTTCATCACAGGGTGCGGTACGGTGAATAGACACGGGAGCGTTATGGGGAAGGGGGGATGTTGGGTCTTCGGGGTCGACTTGGTAAGCGATAGCAGAATGACTTAAAGAGGCTAATAATGTAATCAAGCCCTTAGTTACATGGTAATAATATTGCCCCTAAAACACTGATAACTATTACTTGGCCCAATGATTACTGAACATTAATGGCTTTTCACTTTTTTCTCACCCTCCGCCTTGCTTTCACCAGCTCGCCTGCCGTTGAGCAGTCAAATGAAAGAAAAAAAGCCTGCCGCTGCCTTGTCCAGTAAATAAGAAAGTATGCTATATAAAAATGTTTAGGTAGTTTTGCATTTACACTTACGTGTATTAGACTACACATTTGTATCTGAGTAAGTGCAATCCCTGGGATCGAACCACAACCTTGATGTTGCTAGCGCCATGCTCTAACCATTGAGCTACAGGAAAACTGCAGTCAACAACAAATTTGGATTAGTTTTGGTCAACAATTAATCGAAATCCTCTGTGTTACACTTGTAACTGCCCCAAAAAGTTACAGTAAGTACAAGAAACTATTACTTGACTAAATTAGTTTTTTACACAAAACTAGTTAAATTTTTGTCACAGAATTCATAAGAGTATACAGCACTATACTGTACGCCATATAATTCTCCTCATACTAATTTTACACATCAATATTTACTGTTAAACTTCCACGATATTTGCATTAAAAGAGTATTTTTGATCATCTGTACAAATTATATTTCTCATCTCTGTAAACAATGTTTCTCATATAAGTCCTGTGTTCTGCACTGTGTATTCAGATTGATTCTCCAAACAAAAGTGATAGCTTCATACACTTGCCCTACAATATAAACATTACCATTCATGAATTACCCATTTAAAAAGTGTTTTCTACCCTAAGATCCTCTTACGCCCTGATTTTCTAGCGCAGAGGTCTTTTTAGTAGAGGGCTATCGAACAGCCCTGCTGCCAGAAAGGCCCGATCAGTCAAGTGCCATCAATATGACCCAGCTTGTTTACACCTGGAGACGACACGACTCTGTAGTGGAAATCAATGGGAATCACCTGAGTGGCACCTCGGACGCCAAAGAGAGGAGTGCGGACTTATCCAACAGACAGTCACTTCAACAGACGCTCTCTCTCTCAACAAAAGTTGAAGGGCAAAGATCTTAGTGATGTTTGTATGTGGATATCTCTGGTTTAAGTATGAACAAAAATAAAAAGGTGATGATTTCATATGCTATATTCCCTTTCCAATAAGCATCTGAAGTTTGAAAGTTGGAGGTCTGGACTTGACAGGTGTCTGGTTCTTAACCATGGTAAGATGCCATCTGGAGAGCAGACATTGGGAACTCCAGCCATTACATTATATGGGAGCATTTAGGTGGAAGGGTGTTTGTGTTTTCGGGGAGGGCGGGTAACGGGGTGTCTGCATTCCAAAATGTCGCCATCCATTCCTTTGGTTACAATTAAATGCTGGCACACCCAAGAGGGTGTCACAAAAACGATATATTAAAACTGGTTGACTATTTAAGGCTGTAGCCGAATTAACATCAACAAAAGAATTTCACAAGTTCACCTTAGCAAATAATTGAATACTGTAGGTGGGAATTAAGTAAGCAGAGAATACAGTCCGGGGAGAGGGCTCTGATCTCGGTGTTTGCCCGAGCACAGAGAGCTTCGCCCATCGGGTAGAATAGAAGGCGATTTAACTATTTATAGAGATCGCTCTGATTTGGTAGGATGGGTGACATGATTGCAAAACGCAATCTGCGTTTTTATTTGCACGTGATTCTCCCAAACTTTGTTAACAAAACATAATTTCTGATGTTAAAATTCCTAATTTATTATAAAAAGGACTTACCTGGAATGTGCAGCAAAGGTGAAGAAACATGCAAAAGAAAAAGAGAAAGATCGTATTAACAATCGTCCATGGAAATGTGCAACTTTAAACTTAAGACATACTGTACATAAAAACATGTCAAATATGTCCATTTTTTTAAAAAGCTTGTTTTATTTATTGCAAAAACTTCTAAAACATCTGTAAAGAAACGTTAGTTTCGCAAAGACAGTAAATTTAGCTGTGTACAACATTCTCATCATGGATACTGTCGGCAGTTCATGTCTGACGGCCGTGTCCCCTCCCGCGCCCTTGCGCTGTGGTGTAAACACACATTGTTAGGTTAGAGGTTAAAAGTGTTGTGCTTAGATTCTTTGACAGTAATCTAATTTCTCCTCTCTTGCGCATCTATATTTATTTGGTTTTGTCAACACTCAGGGCTCTTTTTTCTCCCTTTTGCCTTCAGTGTATTGATCTCTCTAATGGATTGGATCTGATTCCAGAGCGTCTAACATGCTTTTGTATCCCTTTATTTTCACCCAGGAAAATCGATCAGGAAGGCCTGAAAATCAGCCAGGATCAGGTTTTAAGAGATCTACCGTGTTGGGAACACTTGGTGAGGGGTAGAGGCGCAGAGAACTTTTAGACAGCCAACAGGGCATTCAGATGCATCTTTTAACACTATACAGAGGCTTTTTTAATGTATGATTTATAGGCCTACAATGAAAATAAACATCTGACTTTCCTCTTCTAGCCGTTCTAAGTAAGATAATGTACAAGCAGCAGGTATTACACTGAAGGGGCTTATTTCGCAATAACAGCCGGCTGCTTGTACATTATCCCGCTTATTACACGGCTACTTGTACATGAGAAAAAACTGGACGTGAAATGTGAATTGGAAATATTTTATTAGCTCATTTTTACCGAATGCAGACCTTCTGCGAGGAAAAAACATTTACTTTCGGTTTTAAGGTAAGAAATGAATGTCACGAAGAGGCAATTTGGTTTAATCATTTGTAAACATATTGTCATATATGTTATTAAAAGACATATTTATATTTAATTTGTCAAAAGAAAACTGACAAAATGATTTGCTGGGTTACCGTGTGTTATTAGTTTTGATAGGTTGTTATCTGGGAATAACGGACCTGCTAATGTCGCGACTGGCCAATCAGAATCAAGCATTCCAACGAGCCGTGTAATAAATGAGCTTTATGTGACCTTTGGATCTAAGCTAGTCAGTCAAGAGCTCTGCCCAGCTGATACAGCATCTTCTCTCTTTTGTTGTGCCAAGGTCTTAGTATTTCCTGTGTTGTTGTTCCAGTCTTCACACACTGTGGTCGGCATGAGCTTGTGTTTTTTATTAATGACTGGGAAAAGTAAACACTAAAAACTAAACACAACACCATTTTGCAACTGTAGCGCGGAATAAGATTTACTGTACGGAGTTAAACATATACATATAACCTTGCACTGAGGAAACCAGACTGCGTTTCTGACCTTAAGCAAACCAGTTCAGAAGTTCCCACTGGGTCTGTAAACATACCACATGAAGATTACCTGCTTCCTTAGCTCTCTGAATAACACGTATAGGCAGGGGTCGGCAGGAAGGGCACGCTTGTTAAATGAACTCTGATTCCTGTTCATGTGGGGTCTGAGCTTTGAGGTGTGCAAAAATCCTTAACCGAGGTAATGTCACTATTGCTTATTTATACAGCGACTAAGTAATTCAATTAGACAGATGAAAATGTTATTGCTCCGAGGTTAGTCGTTCATAGCTCACAAGTCTTAATGGACTTCTCAATTATGTGTATCTAAATAATGACTTGGACATTTCTCAGAAAATTCCTGAAAATAGGGACACAATTGGTTTTATACTGTAAATATGTAGAGCTAGAGAAATTCAAGAGAAAGTTCAAGCTTATACTGAGCGTCAGATGTTTGCATAATTTTGATTGAGTTTCTGATTTCCCCTTACTACAGGTACACACTCCACATTTAAAACTACTTGACAAAAATATCAGTGCGCCATAGCACCAAATCCGCATTTGTGAAGTGATCAGAGGCTGTTTACTCATTCCTCTCTCTCAACCAGGTGCTGGCAGAGGTGCTTGCCCATTTCCCCCCGAGACAACTCTACTTGTGAGGTTGCCGGGGGTTAACAGTGCGAGAGCAGGAGGAGTTATGAGAGGCCGATGACATCTCATAAACTGGTCCACCTCACACACATACACCTGTAAGATCCCTTCTGCCAAAGAACAGAGTAAAATCACTCTGACATCTGGTCCAGAGGGCCTGGCGCGGTGTGATGGAGCTGCCCGTCAAACAGGTTTCGACAGCTGTGGCGGGACACCAGCTGACATGAACAAGGAGGCTCAAACAAATGATAGAATCATGTGTATTAATCAGAAACAAATAAAGCATCTTCCATCCCTATGTATTATTTCATGTACACAGCTGTCCTTCAAGTGCCCTGATGTTAGAGGCGAACGTTGCGCAAACAGCCCTCAGTACAGGTGTGAATGTGTCTGCTCTTCAGCCCCCCATACTCAGTGGCAGTTTTCTTTTGAGGATGATAGGAGATCAGAAGAAATGAAACACTCTCTTTTTCTCTTCCCATATCTCTTGAGCTGATGCTATCAGCTTCTGTGTGACATTTGACAGAAGCCATCTCCAAAAGCATGGTGGCATATGAGAGGTCTGATACTGTGTTTTGGTTTCCCTCAAGAAAACCGCCCAGCTGCAAAGAAATCTGTATCTATCTGCGTAACATTCACCAAAGGAATGTTCTCGTCTTCAACACAACAATGTCAGAGATGAAACGGAAACATCACTTAGGCTTGACATTAATAGGAGACCCTCACAAAGTCTGCCAAGGATCCAGACAAAACTGTCTGGGTCACAAAGAAATATCTTAAATGCATGAACAATTACAATCTTTAAGATTTATATGTTTTCTGTACCATAATAGCATGTTTTCACAATATTCTTGTATACTGTTCATTTTTTAATACAATGACATGTATTATATAACAATAAATGATAAATCAATGAAAGTACAACCACTGTCACTCTGGTCTACGAACACTTTAAATTCAAATGATATCATTTTTATATCTTGTTCTTCATTACAGTAAGAAAAATAATAACGACAACATCACAAATAATAATAATAATATGAATATAATAGAAATATATAAATAGAAATTAATGAAAAATGTATCAAATTGCTTGGTTTTTGGTGTAAAATATGACCGGAAAATATCTTTGCTACATTCTCCCAATACAGAGAACCCCTTTTTACTGACACTTGTACTCAAACCTAAATTAATTTCACTTTTATCTGCGTGATGATTCAGAACTCCTAACTTGATAATCTGTGTTTCGTGTCAGGCTATGAATTATTGAATATTTGATAGAAGGCAGAAACGCAGATGACTGAGAGCGAAGAATGAACTCATACATGTTTTAATGTGATGTGCATTTAGGGTGATGGCGTTCCACACACAGATCTTTGGCGGTGTGAAATCAAATCCCCAAATCTTGGAACTGCCTCTGTGCCTGCACACACACACATATGCCAGTGCACAAGGAGTACTAACATTCAAACACGCACACACGCAAAAAAGCCCCTTCTCACAGATTTATCACCCAAGCCCTGCTCCCGTCGGCATCACAGTGGCTGATTTTCTCATTTCATAGGCCACCGGGGTAGAACAGACATGTGCTTGTTCAAATCCAACCAGCAAGACGCACCGGTCTCAGCACACAACTTTCTCTTTAGCAGCTTAACAGATGCCAGGCAGGGGGGATGCTCAGGAGCGGGTGCACACGTGGAGGGGGGCACACCCATCAAGGGCGAGCCCTCTTCGCACACATACACCCACGAGGTAGAGACAAAAGGCGGAGAAATGAGGTTCCTGCGGCCGTGCGCTCTAGCGACCGTGACAGCGAGGCTCATGGTTGTGGCTTTTATCATTCTGTGCCAATGGTTTTAAGAGATAGCCGCACTTTTTTGGCCCCTTTTTTAAGCGTAAGCTAAGCAGAGCACAGCTTGCCTCCAAATATAGAGATCATGTTTGTATTGTTTGACACTAAGGCCTGATGGAGTGGTTATTCTGTTCCTGCCGACATGGGTAACCCCTTCCTGCGTGTGCGCGGCCCCCTTCCCCACAGCACCTCGGAGAAAGAAAACACAGCATTTAGGCTTCAGACGAGGCGGGCTTTTAGGGAAAGCAGGGACCCACATGAAAGGCATCGGTACAAGCATGGGGGAACCAAAGCACATTCTACAAGAGGTGCGTATATGTCTGCGTGCGCATATATGTGCAAGCGTGCCTGTGCACGTGTGCACACATTTGGCTGTTTATGTGTGCCAGACTGGTAAAAACAGCATATTTTAGAGGGGAGTCGTGCTGCAGTGGATTTAATTGTGCCCTTTTTGAACGATGCCCGATTATTGATGTAATGGTTTACTCATGGTGCGGTTGAGGAGGTACTGTTTAACAATAGGGGCTTGTTAGGAGCCCTGCACACAGCATTCACATTACTTAGAGGGAGCACACAGGCTTGTAATGAGGAGCAGGAACACTCAAATGATCTGCTGTGTTTGGGGTGCAGCTTGGTGTAGCACAACACACGTGTAAATGCCTGTCAGCCACTGGTACCATGGCTGTTCTCAGGTCAAGTGTGGCTATTTGGCAATCGGCTAGGATGAAACAAAGACTCACAGAATCAGGGGGCTATAACAGACACTACGAAACGGGGGAAAATTAAACAGTTCCTTCATTTTATTCATTACAGCTGACAAAACTGGCCTTGATGTAACTCCAGGCAGAGACCTACAAAGTTCATACATGGGATACTCAGGGACAAAGTGAGGCAAACACATGCCGACACAGTTTGCAATAGTAAATGATGAGAGTTGGAGAACCAGAGGTAAACATGCCAGAGAATAAAAAATACTTTTTCTTGCAACCTTGGTTGCTTTCCGTAGTATAAAGGGAGGGATATTTTTCCTTTGATGGTATTCCAGATGGAGTGGCTGTGGATAAACAGAAAAGAGCCAGAAAAATATACAAGGCCGGGGGTAAGGCCTGGGTCTCACTTGAGGAGCCAAGCTATAGAAGAAGCACTTGGTTAGGCATGAGTTCACCTGCCCTGGCCCTGCACTGTCACATGAAGGACTGACGGGTCAAGGCACGATAAGACTGTTATTGTAACATGGGGAACACATGCGAGATCTTCACAACCATTTATTTAATTCCAGTTCTCCTGCTGAGACTCATCTGGCATCAAGATCCAGTGACATGAGCCCCTTTTCCAAACTACTCTATGTTTTGTTCTGAACAAAAGCTTAATAAATCTATGAAATGTGTTGAACAAAATGCCATATGAGAGTGTGCATAGACTCCTACCTCTCTTCTGAGAGACATCGCGCTGCATTTATATGACAGATTGTTCAAATCTACCGGTCTCTGTTGTTTCCTGTTGTAATGACTGTTTGTGCTGCCATTGCCACAGACAGACGCACTCTGGGCGCCTGGCATCCCGGCTGCAGGCCACTGCACATGCTGGCCTATTGTACTTGGCAACCTTGTTCCCACAAACAGATCACAATACACCGGCTCCCTCTGGACGGCCCCGTGTTTGCACTGGGAGCAGCTGTCGTTGAAATGGCCCTGTAAGCTCTTCCTAATTACCCAACATATTCTGTCTAAGAATCCCTGCGTTTAGTCCCCATTTCAGGCTTCCACACTGCCATGCCCGCGCTTGGCAAACAAGCCCCACTTTCTAATGCAAGTGGGGGGTCAAAGACAGTGAGAAGAGAGGGCAAAAAGGGGATGGGTTGGGGTGGTAACTAGGACTATGCAGCCAATCGTGCCCCATCTGCCCCCCACCTCCTTGGGTCAGCCCAATACTCTTCTAGATAATATATCAGCCTGCCGTCCCCCTGGCAACGCAGCCAGACCTCACACACAACACTCCAGGGTAGCCGCCCCCTTTTCTGCTCCCCAGTACTGCCACCTGGCCCCCTTCGCCCAGCCTCTCAAAGAGAGAGCCTCATCGCTCAGCTAGCAGTCCATTGTTCAGCTCATGAAGTGACTGCCGGCCAATTAGCAAGTTAACAAGTTAAGAGGTGGACTCTGTCAAATGCAGAGCTTTTTCACCCCAGGGTCATCGGTGGGGGGATCACTTTCCCTATTCTAGGAGGGGTGCGTCACAAAATGGCGACCGAGAATTTCCAGCCCACCATGATTTTTATACACCTCAATCGTTTTTCAAATATTTCAAAGGCAGTTCATATAATCTAACCGGTGCCTACAAAAGCTGAATTCAGATGCCCTTTTACAGCCTCTCAGAATCCAGAAAATAATTACAGTGGTGAGATGTTTAGCTATTCTGGGTTGCTTTACAAGGTTTGCTGTGATTCATTTGTAACCAAATCCGCTTCCATAAAACCGGTCTGAGTTAGACCTTTTCCCTGCGCATCAGCAATTCAGCTTACCTGTGGTCTGAAAGAACTCTGCCGAGAAGCTTCGTTGACCTGCAGAAAATCGCTCTTTCACTCCTCCCTCAATGACGCTGAGCGTTTCAATTTGAAACAAAGCCTCAACATATTTTCGCTTTAAACTGTGCAATTCACAATCCATTCTACGGCTCCCACATCCTTTCAATGTCAGAGGTCCCCCCACCCTCTCACAACACTTTCTTTTCCATTCCCCCAACCTCCTCGAGACAAAGACAAAAGCTCCAATTTGTCACGTCATGTCCAGCTGTTGACTGGAAAGACCCCTCAACCAGTGAAAGAAGCACAAGCTGGGGGAGCCAAATGGCTTTTTCCCCTTTCTGTGGGAATGTTTGTCCAAGAAAACAATGCCACCTCAACGGGGCGGGGTGGGTGGGGGTTCTCCCAGGGGGGTATGCGCCCAGCTCCATGGGCTTTAACCCTTTTAGGGAGAGCTGTCCACCTTGAAAAGGGTCGCCTTTGAGCTGCTGCTGGGTGGCAGAATAGCATCATTAAGCTTCACTAACCTCACTGTGAATGCGGGTACTGATAGCACTGATGCCTCACATAGATTTACTACTGGATAGTGGGTTTGTTCTTGCTCCCTAAAGAGACTAGATGAGGAGTCAAATAGGAGAGGAGAAACAATACACACAGTGCAGCCCAGCTATGAAGGAAGTGAGAGGACTGGGAACCACCGAATAAAGAACTTATAATAAACTCCAGTGAGTTCACCCTCCCTGAACCGTCTCCATGGGCTACGCCATGGACATCGTTTACTGCTAATTGAGTAAAAAAGTGGTGCTTGCTTGACCCTTCTAAACTAATAGCACCTGCAACCAATTCAAGAGATGATTAATTGATATTCATGTGACACATAGGTTGAACCCTTTAAACATAGTCTTGGGAAACCTCTCAATCCAAATTCAGATCCTAAGTGCATTAATCAGAGCCCCCCCAGCCTTTTGTAAAGGATTGTACATTAAAAAGGACGCCAGAGCACTTTGGTGATTTAACCCAACACCTATAATCAGAGCACCAGAAAATCATATACTGGACACAACAAGGCTTATCAAAAATGTCGGCCCATCAGAAACCGTGGCCTGTCGGATTCTCCCCACCTTCTCCTTTGACACATTGTCCTTTCGGGAAAATATAAGGTGGAGTAGGTGTTCCTCACTCTCCTTTAATGTGCTCCGCAATTACAGCTGTCACAGCACAAGCCACAGTGTAGTTCGTTTCATTACCGCCCTCCCTTTCCCTTTTCAGTGTGTGAAATATGGAGGTAGGGAACAAACCTTCTGTCATAAATACCCGCTCTAGGAGAGCCATCAGAGAGCAGCTTCATCACAGGAGGGGTAGTGGGGAGATTGGTGGTGGTGGGGAATGTTTCTCATAAATTATTTGGGCGTGCAATAATATTTGCTTTGTGGAACGGGCCCCTAGTGTAGCATTTGGACTGCTGGAGCATCTTCACTGTCATGATGAGGCAGAAAAGAGGATAGCATCTACAATCGGGGAGAGTGGGAAGAAGAGGCAGATTGGCTGCCTCACACCAACACTGGCCGCTCTTCATACTACTAGAGGGCTTCCTCTGCCACAGAGTGGTGTGGTTTGGCTGACCAAACGTTGCCCTTGCTTACAACCAACCCTGTACCAACGGACTATCCACTGGCTCAAGCTAGAGAGTGCTTAATCTCATCACAGTGACTACGGCTTGGCAGAGCCCACTGTGCCTCTCTTGTGCCTCATCTGAAGCCATCAATATGCCAATAATCTCTGCAGCCAATATCCCAGCATGCCTGCACAAATGAACAAAGGGAGAGGCCAGCCAAGGTGTTATAGATCCTGCATCGCTCAGTTCTCCTTAAGTCAGGTCATGTGGAAAATCAGGCACAAGGGCGACTTTTAGCCAGAATCCCAATTCAGACTGACACTTTTGGGCCGTGGGGTCAAAGGGCAGCCTGTCTATTATGGATAACCAATATCCTTGCCAACTGTCTGCTTTCACCAGGGTTTATTGGCAGGTTGTGAAACACAGTAAATATTCCAGCAGATGTTCAAGAAAAATCTAACCAAATTTATTTTCAGTGTGATATATTCACGCCACGAATAACCACATTTATTCATGGCACTCACAAGGTAGCTTTACTAGGATTACCACGGTAGGTGCCTTCAGACGTTTTTGACTGAATGCACAACAAAAACACCAAAAACTCATAAACATGGGTTCGTAATGCCATGCATATTCTGTCACGCTCAACCCCACGGCATTCTAATTCACAGGAAATGACACAGATTGGGCAGACACAATGACTGAGAGGTACAGACGCCAATGAGAGGGCCCTATAAACAGGCAACACTCTGAATCCATTGGAGCGTGGGGAGGAGAAGTGCTCCTCAGTACTCCACTGTCTTCCCCGAGGACCCTGAGGAGTCATAATCAGACCCTTGTAATACACTAGTACTTGTGTGGTCCCCTGGGCTCATTTGCATACTAATTACCGATTGCAAATGAGAGGGGGTGCGATTGTGTTCTGCCTGAGTCGCCGTGGCGGCGGAATATTTCGGTGATGCCACTAAGGAGCTTATCCAACACAGCAAGCCGAGCAGAGAAGGGCCCTCCCCTGATATACAACCCCTCATTAGTATTACAATTAAGGACATGAAAGACACATAAAACATTATATACTGCCAAAGTGTTGTTTTCGTACCAATTAACACAGCTCCTGATTTACTATCAGAGAGGACTAGAGATCTCTGAGGGGACCCGGGAACATTTCTCACACACAAACACACACACAAGTATATGGGGGAGGACAGAGCTACACACATGCACACATACATACAAGAAAAAGGACACTGTAGTGATTCAACTCAAGCTAGCACAATAGTCACATGGGTTTCTTTTTGATGGGAGAACCATATAACAGACCGACTCAGATGGCAAATCATCATGTTATTCTGCACAGTTAACTGGTGTAACAAGCCACACACACACACACACAACCCCAGTCTCTCTTCTTCACCTGACACTATCGCACGCTCAGCCATTCCCTTTCCTTCATTTCTAACAGCTCTTTGTTTTTGTCGCTGCTTACACTTTGGCTGGCATGAAAGAAGGATGAGGCGATTGTGTGTGTCATAGCTCAGTCAGATGGATGGCAGGGGTCAGCCAGTCAGTGGAGATGTGTGTGTTCAGCCATGTTTTAGGCTACTTTTCTTCTTGTCTGCCACTGGGGGCCTGTTTTATAGATCTCTTTCACAGCTCTGCTGATTTGCCTGCAAAATACAGCAAGTGGGTCTTTACTACTGACTATGTAATAAAAGGTGCGATATTGCTAGAGCCAGAGCATCTACACAGACAGATTGACGAATGTCACATCAAATACTTATATTGCATACCATTTATAAACATACCTATGAGAAAAGATATTTATTTGACCATGAAAATATGAAAGTAGAAAAAGGAACATATTGTAACTGTTGCATCATGTTGATGACTTTTTCGTTCTCCAAACATGAAACTGACTGGACATAATACACAGATTACTAAGCAACTCTTGTTCCTTTCTCCTCCTTGCTAAACACCTTGCTAGCTCTATGTCTTCTTTCCCTCTCAGCAGTGCTAATGGATCCTGTCCCCAGGCCTTCTTTAACTGGGGAATCAATCACATTGGGGCAGCCATTTCCAACCATTCTCACTCTTGCTCAGTCTTAACCATTCCAAACAGCCCATTAACCTGCATTTAATCCCCACAATGTCTTCTGTGGCCAAAGCCTCACACAAGCAGGGTCCGCCACCGCCAAATACACACACACATTAGAAGAAGACATAATAGACACTCACATATACATTGGGCGTGTCGAGGTCAGGTGTGAACAGGACTCATTGTGGAAATAAATCAGATGTATTAAGGCTATATGTGATTGAAACCTAAGCTTAACAGTTTATAAAGTTGTGACTTTAAAATGCAGGAATTCTTCTGTTCATCTGGCACGTCACTGACGTGACCGACAGTATCTGAGCTTTGTCTGAAGAACGAGCTAAAACTGCATTACTTTCACGTCAAATGATCTGCAGAAAACATGTAGCGCAGCACACTTTGGCTGGCTGTTGCTCGGCTCCCAAATAAAGATTAAGCTCTCCTCCGAAATGAACATGGTTTTTAATAACACGCAGTGTGGTAAGTGTATGTCGGAGCGAAATATATATCTCATCACACTCAGCCTCGCAGAGGGCTGCGCAACGGCTAATAGACAGAAATGTGGGTGCAGGGATTTTTGTTTCAAGCCCTCAAACGTTCTCTGCGCACGGCTGGTGACACACATCTCCCTCTCCGCATGAGCCACATGCATGAGTATTATATCAGGCCTAATTTTCCCCTCCATTCAGTCTGCTGCTACGCAGAGTTAACACGGATCTTTATCAGCAATCTCTCTCCTTTTGCCGACACAGCCTCTATCTCTCTCTCTCACATGCACACAGTTTGCCCTCGATATTCCAGTGATGGTATTGAATACACATTTTCTCGCTTGCTCTCTTGCATAGACATTGAACGTTTGACATATAGTGGTCCCAAAAAGACACTTCAAGTGAAAAATGTCTGAAATTATACAACCAAAAATCTAACCAAGCTGCATTTATTGTAATAGTAATAATAATGTAAAAAATATCAGCAAAAGAAGTTTGTCAAATTTAAACTAATGCATCATCAAGTAAAAAAAAAAATTTCTGGTCGACAAACTTTGTTAAACATGTCCATAGTTAATTTGAAGAACTACATCTTCCGGACACCTGTGTGAACTTGACATTAAAAGTTGACATTCATGTTAAGTCATTTAAAAAATGCTAGAATGATTTTACATTATATGCTCGCAGAAGCAACCCGGTTTGATTTATTGAAATGAATGTAATGACATTCGGCCATATTTAAGTTTGGATTAAATGTGCAAAAGCATTCACAATTCTTGTGAGGCCACTTTAGGTTAATACTGAATATGACCACGTAGTTTGTCATTCATTGTTTGTTAATTCTAAGTTTCTTTGACTTCGTAAAACCGATAAACACATCCTAACTCTCATTATACATTACCACATACCAATAATTCCACAAATCTAAGCCCATTACTCCTTTTCTGCAAAACATCAATGCAGGTTCTATGATAAGCACTCTCGAATAAAATATTGAAGACCCTCAATGAACTGTATAAATAGTTGTGTAGCGTGCGTGCGACATGCATGTGTGTATGAACGTATGTCTATGGTGTGTGCCGTGGTAAAGCAAATGCAAGAAGGGAGAAAGAAAAAGAGAGAGAATAAACAGTTGGAAAGTCACAGTAAGTACTTTTATCTGTTCCTATAGAAGTGGGCGAGGAGACATGCATTTTACAAAGCAGCAAGCACAGCTGTGACCTCACTTGATCTGCGTAGTCCTGGTGATGAGTGTGGTATGAGGATGTGTTTTTGAGGCGATGCAGGAAGTTTAAATGAACTTGATGGTCCTTCGACCTAAACTACAACAACACTAAAAAATAGTAACAAAATGATGATAGAAAATTATGATTGCTAATAATGATAAAGATAACACATTTCTTATCACAGAAATAATTTCCTAAGAAATAGATAAAGAGCTCTTCTCACTGTCTAACACTCTTATTTTTATATGTGGAATGGTGTGGATTTCCAGACGTGCTTCGGGGATGGGAGGGTTCATTTTATCCCAGCCCACCCACTTCCCCGTCCTCTCGGCTGTCCTTCATAAAAGTTCCAGCTCTTCCGGATGGTAATGAAGGTTTACAGCTCAGCAAAGCCTGCTAATTACCCAGTCTAACTACCAACCCCAGACACCTGTCTACCTGCATGGGCCCGACACACAACTAGATCTGAACAATGCTAAGGGAAACGTCTCTTTCATCAATTATTTATGTAAATAACACTAATTTTGAATTCATTGACTATATATCAAAACTGGAAAGAGTTAAATTCAATCAATAGCTAAAATGAAAACAGTATTCTGACATGGAAAGACTAAAAGAGATCTATCTCTTACAATTACATTCGCAGACATTTCCACACAGACGCCGGACACCTTTCGTTTGACCTCGTGCTAACCTTACCAGAATGAAAGGGAACTCGGGTTTGGAGGAAGCTTTGAGAATTCTCAGACCACTGAGGTGTATTCAAGCAGTCCCTGAGCTTACCCCCAACAGACCACTTCAGCATCGAAGGCCACCAACACCTAACAGCCCTACACAGACTAATAAATCCCTCTTTATAAACAACGGCTGTTAGAGAGAGATGAGAGAGAGAGAGTGAGAGAGAAAGAAAGAAGAAATAGCCTAACACAAAGGCAGAAGAAGATGAGTTGATCTGTGGGGTCGTGTGGCTGCGTCTGCTGCCTGACTCAGGCTGAATGGGTCATTAGGGGGTGACCATTTACTACGGCATCACGACTCATTAGGATGGGCAAGAGGAAGGAAGGGCTAAAACGACTTCCCCACATGGGACAGGTCAAACAGGAAGTTCTCAAGGGGTTAAAAAAAGTAAAACAAAAATGCAAACAAACATACCCTGAAAGCTCTTTGCTTCACCCGCAACAAAATAAACATTTTTGATAATAGAGAGATTCTTTAGGTTGTTTTGGAAAACTTCATGGCAACGTCGAAAAAATTGGGATTTATTAACTGGAAAAATATTAAACGCAATTCCTACGACCTGGGCCCTTATGAAAAATGACCTAAGCTTTCGTTCGAGTCAGCCAAAAGTGTTGGTGGAAAGTTCACTGCATCCCTCCTCCCAAAAATACAGGTCGTAATGTTTGTAGAGGTGCTGTCATGTTGTGGTGGTGGCGTCACCACGAAACTACAATTACTCCGTGGCCACATCAGAAGACCTTATTGGAAACATGGCTGCAGTTCGGCCCGGGCATTCTCCTCGGCGAGCCTGCTTTACTGAAAGGGGAAATTGAGGTTGAGAGAGTGCCATGAAACATTCCATTACTGTACCTTAAGCCAAACCAGGACATAAATTTGTACAAATGCAGCTATTTTCCCCTTTTGGCTAAACAAATCTTGAAGCACCCAGGGACAGATTTCTCAACCTGAAACCAAAAAATAGAACAAGGGTGGGGGGAAAACGCTTATGTACAACCAAGTGGAGTTCAAGTCTGCGTTCCAGTTTTTTTATCGTGATTGTACTTCAACCTTTTCAGCTTTTCATCGCGAACCTCTGAGATTCCTTCAGCTGAGCTTTGAGAGTTTCTTATGCTTGTGGGAGCTTCAGCGAGGCCTGTCGGCAGAGCCTTTGAAAGCAGCTGTCTTCTTACCGGAGTACAGGAGCTCCTATACTATTAGTTTTACTGGTAAGGCAATCAGCCCTGGAGGCTTTCTTCACAAGCGGCCCTACAGAACGTTTCCAATGCTATAAAGCACGGAGCCCAAGGACAGGCCACCAGCGACCTGGCTCGCGCACGCATACGGATGCTTAACGGAGTACGTATGAATTTACAAGCCAAAACTTCACTGAAGACCAGCAATCTTGTCCAGTGATATCAGCACAATCACGTTGACAGATGTGCGCACAAAGGCAACTTTATCTTCCACGCAGACAAAGGGTGTCTGACATTACAGGACTTCCCCTGGTTGCACATGTGCACCGATAGCGGCGAGCCAAGCGGGGACCCGTGGTAAATGGCAGGCCTCCTTCCCTTTAAGACCGGCTTTAGCACTGCGTGTCCACTACTCAGTATTTGCTTGAATGATTTGTGGACTCCAGGGACTAGAGATGTGCCTTTTTGTAGTAAGCCAACAATCCGAACCCCCCTTCCCTCCCTCTTCTGAATGCTTTGAGTCTCTTCCCTGCTGTCTTTGAACTGAGATCAGAGAGAAACATTTTGGCACACATGATGCTGGTCGATCAGGTGCAGGGATTGCCTTCTTTTGAGTGGTCTGTTGTTTTAATAACGTAACCCCCCCTTCACCGAGTCTTCCCCTTCCAGTGCTCTCCTTGTCCCGCTCCCTACCGACTGCTCTCTCTTCCCCCTTTCAAAATCATTAAGGCCCCCTTGGATTTCTTTCACCTCACGCCATGCAATTACTACTTGTACAAAGAGAACAAAGTGAGGGCAGTTTGGGAACATGGGTGCAGTGGGCTCTACGGGAGGGGTCAGGGTCCACACTAACCCCAAGCCTTGCCTGGGAACACATGAGTGGAACCTCTTTTAGGGGATTAATCCCTGGACGGCTGAGATCTCTTTCGCTTGAAGCTGAGTGGCTCTTACTTATCAGAAAGTAAAAGTCGACGGCTTGTGAAGTGACCTTGGAAAACTCGAGGAACAGAATTTCCTAGATTCTGTGAAATAACAACTTAACCGCTTCTTAAGGGTTCAGAAAGACAGATGGAAGAAAAGGAGGCTGATTCCGCAGTCTAATTGAATAGTGCCCGGGGTTGTGATTTTTGGGCCTTCAATTAATGTGCCAAACTGCCATTTGGAGAGAAACAAAACTTTGAGGCTTTTTCTGACTGAATGAAAACGAACAGAAATTATAATGTGATGAAAAGGGAAAAAATAAGAGAAAGTGGGGGGAGGATATCCTGTTTAACTACCGCTTTTTTACACCTGTCAAACCTTCCAAAAGCCGCGGCTCTGCTCTGTTTATCTGGGATAAAAGAAGACAGCTTTGATTGAGTAAATCAGAGAGCGAGATGTCGGCAGCCGAACAGAGGGCAGCGAAACAGCTGGTTTCAGCACTGTGCTGCAATTTGGTGTAAATTTGACCTGAAAAACACAGGGTGTTTATTGTGCGCTATCATATAGGCCCTGTCAAAGCACCGGCAATTATTGCCATTAGGCTTCCATCATGTCAGTGGCTGTGCCTCTCCAGCGGCCCGCCCCCTTTCCCCAAGCCCTATAATCTGAACACACTTTTGCTCCATCAGGACGGCCCGAAACAGGCAGATTGTTAAACCGGTGCCCATCTCCCTCTCTTTCTATCCGTCAGACAGGAGGCGAGAGCTGGGTGCTAAGTCACCGTCAGCCGTTCTTTTCTTTTTCATTTGCCTCCATTCGTTTCTGGCCCTTCAGCGGATCTGACAGGCGTTTGGGGACCTGACTGATGTTTGTATTGTGTGCACTGAATTGAAAAGGAAATAGCCATTAAAGTATGGGAGATGGTGGTATGTGAGTGGGTAGGAGGATGATCGTCGAGGTGCGCGTATGTGTGTGCGTTTTGCGAAAGAGGAATTGCGTGCCGCTGTCTGCGGTGGCTTTGGTGAAGCGGTTTCCGTCCGAGTATTCTTCAGACTGCATTTTAACATGCTTCACTAGCACACAGTGGCAGTTCACAGATAGTGGATGAATTGTCTTGTGCATTAAAATTGCGAGACCCCCACGGTCACCCAGAGAGATGAAAGAGCGCAAGAACTCTGCATCCGGATGATGTCATCCGCAAACGCCCTCTGCCCGAAAGGCCTTGTTTCCCGACTGCTGCCCAGTTCTCCCTCCTCCCCCTCTAGGTCCGCATCAGTACCCCAACGCACACCCCAAATCCACCCAGCCACCCTCACCCTCACGTACTGCTCCAGCTGGGGCTGATGCAGGGGGGCGAAAGGACCGCCACCTGTTTCGCTTCTCTATATCCAGAACAAATGGCCTCTCAAAACAATGATTCAATTAGTCTAACCACCCAAAGCATCATTCTGTCATTTACATAATAAAATTACAAAATATGTCTACCTGGGATTATTCAATGGAGGCATCATGTCAGATATGAATGACAGAGTGTCTTCCCAGAACCTTTACTTTTGTGAGAGTCAAATCTTGAGCCAGCTGGCTAAAACAGGGTCTCCTGTGGGCCCAAGGCCGTTTGGCCAGAGATCAGGAAAGGAGAGCTTTGTGTGTAAGTACACACACACAAACAGTGACAGTGAAGTCAGTGCGCATGGCTGCAGAGCAGCGAGCATTCAGGTGTGCGGTGTGGAGAGTCTCCTGTGTGGATCATTAGGGCTATCGAAGGCACTGGAGTAGGATTAAGTGACTTTGAAAGGTAGCCGGCTCAAGCCGCAGACTCTGCCTGGTGGCCACTTAAAAGCAATAAGGTCTCTGGCACTGCGATGTCTGCCCAGCCAAGCAGGCTGATACTGTCTCGCTGCTGCTGGACTACCACTATCCATTTTCGTTTCTTTCTGCTATTTTTGTCTTTTGTTCTTTCTTTCTTTAAGAGTATATAATCATTTTTTTAAATACAATTAAAAAGACGATTCTGTGTCAAAACAGTAATAGTACATTTTGACAAAATAAATAACACATATTTGAATACATCTATTAATCTGAAGAAATTAAGGAAGGAATCTATTTCTCATTGATGTTCAAAAATTAAGTCATATTAAATAAATCAGTTTAGATGTTAACTATGTAGTAAGCATTGTTTTTTCTCAACAAACCCATTTACAATGTGAAAATGATTATAAAATTGCATTGATTTACTTTTGAATGAAAAGTAAGTGTCTGATCATCAGTATTAATAAATACATTTATAATCATAAATAAATGAAATGTTCGCATAGTAAGACTTCTCTTGTTGCCGATCCAACAACATAATTTCAATTTTCAGGTCACTTAGAATCAAAATGCGAAAAACAGCATTAAGAAAATTTCTTTCGGGAAACAAAACGTTATTTAACTAAGTCAAAACAAACAACCAATGTACAAAGCTGTTTGGCTGGTCCAATGAACACAAACATACTCACAGATGGTTCATAAGAATTGGACGCAAATACTCCTCTCCCACTCTCTCTCTCCCTCTTCCCTAAACAGACTTAAGGAAAATGCTGCAGTCAATGGTGTGGATAGGGCCGAGAAACACAAAGGGTGGGTTTCATCAAGGTTCTTTTCAGGTCTGCGGCAGGATAATGTCTGTCCTCTGTTTTGTGTGTGCGTTTTCAGGGTCACAGAGGAGGGCACATTAAGCCAGCATTGCCAAGCTGGTCATTTCACTGATACTTCTGCTGGCAATTTCCACCTCCCTCTCTGTTTCTTCTCCCCCCCTCGCCCCTTTCTTTCCTTTCTAATACAGCACCAGGGCCTAATAGGCCTCAATTGCTGTGTGGCCATGGGGGCTTTATTGAGACACTAGAGTGTTTAAAAACAAGAGACGAATGTGGTGGTGTTGGTGGGGGGTGTCGGTTAGCTACCTTTACCTCGCAAAAAAACTCTTGCTCTTTTTTTCCGTTAGTGTACAAAGAAGGAAGGGAGAGGACAAGGGAAACAGTAGCTGGCGACTATTTCCCTCTGCCCCCTCCTCCCCGAACCCCCCCGCCAGGATGAAAGCTGCCTCCACTTTAAAGTGGATTAGAGGAGCAAAACACTGAAACAATGGGAGGTGAAAAATCAAATTAGGCTCTTAAACATCAAAAAGGGGCCTTGAACAGTTAAGCTTCCTCTCCTCTAATCTGTTTACTTTCATTCAAGTATATATTCAGAATCGCAACCTGTTTCTCTGCAAGCATGGCACTAAAATGCGAGTCTGTTCCTGTCACTTGGAAAAGTTCACGGACTGTATTGCTGTCCACACAAACACGGGGCGACAGGGCAAGGCGAGTCCGTGCGGTCTAGTCTGAAGTGCTTTAAAATGATCACTTTTGAGAGGAAACTTGGGAGCCTGAATACTGCAGCGTTTAAATAGTTGGTCCTCCTCTGTTTGCCTTTTTTTAACTTTCTTCCCCCTTTCGTAATTACTCTATTTGTATTTTCTTGCCCTCTCTCTAAATCTCACACTTATTCTGTCTCTTCATCCAGCGGGGGATATTATCACTAAAGAACACCCCAGCAGTGTCCCATGTTGCATTGTTCACGCTCTGCCTCCAATTTGCTTTCCACATTCTGCAGCCCCGTCCGAGACGTTACGCCGGCTTAAGAGACAAATCGCACACAAAAAAAAAGGGGGGAAAAATGAAGAGAGGAGAAAGGGGCAGCCCTTCACAGCAATGCAATTATCGCAGCATTTGATGCCGGCGGCCACCACTGCTGGCTTTTGTAGTGTGGCTTCTGCTCCTCTCTGTTGCCCTGTACTTCACCAGCGCACCTAATAGCCATGGAAGCAGCGATTTTTACGGTACAAGACATTAACATGGCCGCACTCCCCAACAATAGGCACATTCAATAGGACTTAAAAAGGAGAGGTGGCTTCGCCTACTTAAGTAAGCCAGAACCTGCCACTGAGAAAGACAGTCCGTGAGTTTATTACACCTTCAGAGATAGAAGCAGAGAGAGAAAGAGAGAGTCTTATTATTCCCAGAGCCTAACCGTAAAACCATGCATGAAGTATTTTCTCTTACTGATGATGCATTTCTTAAATGTCAAAGTGGCCTGCATCTGCATCTCTCCCTAAATGTTCATTTAATTAGGAAAGTAAAATAATGCTCACAGACCTCAAATGGAAAAAAATACTAATAAAACACATTTTTTTATAGAAACCACGATCGAAAAGTAAAGTGAATTTGTTCGTCCGCTATGTTAAAGTCGCGTCAAAAACATAGCACGGAAAATTGAGCCTAAAATTAAACAAGAATAAGTTTGTGCACCTCAACGAGCGGCTGGTCCGCTTCCGGTCCACATGACACTGATACGCGGGGTGATATTGCTCTCTCTGCGGCTAACAGTTAGAAAGAGAGAGAGAGAGAGAGAGAGAGAGGAGGAGGAATAAATGCGCGGTGGAGGCGGGGGTGAAAAGAGGGGCAGATGAGCAGGAGGGGCACTTTTACAAAGGCGATGGAAAGAGAAAGTTAGACACAAAGAAACAACGCGGAGCAAAATGCGGGACACGGAGAAAAGAGCGCTGGGCCATTGAAAAGACCATCTGTGATGTGAAATGGATGAGTGTTTCGCGCGCTGTGTTTTTCCTCATCCAGCGCTGAATGGATAGAAACCAATCAGTAACTTAAAAAGGCCATAAACAAATAAATGCGAAAAGACGCTAACGTGGTGACCTTCACAGGACAAATTACACGGGGCGAGTAAGCACGACACAGTCTTTAAAAAACAAAAAAACTACGAAATTGGGAATTAACCTCGGAACATTGTGAATAATGAACGTATGACGAATGTGATTGTGTGAAAATAACGGGGAAAATCTACAGGTTATTTATACAGAGCGAAATACATATAGTGTAAATTTAAATTGAGTCTATTTCTAATTCTTATTACTTTATGTGGCTCGTATAAATATCAACATAAGTATTGTTAATAATAATAGGTCTAATAATCGTGCTGTGCAATAGGCCTAATCCTAAATAATGTAACAATTTTTACGAAAATTAAAACGACCTGTAGGCGCTAATTCGAATAAGTGATGCATAATTATTCACAGCTAAGGATCTATTTATGAACGAAGACAACACCTGCACTGACTGATAAGAATCGTATGTAAAATAAAATAATATTATAACCTAAATGTAGGCACACGGAAAGAGAGGAATCTAACATGGCCCAAATACCACATTTCGGTCAGATGAGTATTAGCTCAAAAACAAATAAATACGCAAAATTTCAATAAGATGATTATTATTGTTATTATAATTATTGAAATAGCCAATAACAAATACACTTTACAGGGCATTAAAAAACACGTCTTCGAAAGCATCATTCATTAAGTGCCTCCGCATGGAGCTCATCTCGGACAATGAATTACTCTTCTATCCATAAAGTAAAATAATGTGAAATACCGCATATTTTAATCAACTTCAAAAGTATTGCTATCCTCAAATTTTGGACGGATGCCGAACACATTCATGGTAGTTTAATTAAATTAACTCACGGTACATCTTTGATTTATACCCATTAAAAATACAATTTTATGGCTCAATTCGGAAAAGCATCATAGAAGGTTAATGACTGAAAGTGGGGCATAAGGAGCTTAATTGCAGATGGACACAGCGGACAGTATTTTATTGTGTAAAGCTAAATTCAAGACACCTATTTTTCAGCTAAGAGGTTTGTGGACGGCATTAAATCACAGAGTAGCCTACCCCGGACAACTGCTATAGAAGACAAAAATGATCCTTTGAGTATATGAAACGTAAATGAACTTTTTACATGTCTCAGCTGGGGATTTAATTTAAAATTTGATTGTTGGACTTTCGGTTTTATGCCTGATTAACCGGAATCAACTTATTATTCATTAAAAGTCAAATAAAAGTTATTTTTAAAATAAAAATAAAATAAAGAAAAATATTTAAATACAAGTCAATGTAAGAAAATGCACAATACTTTATAAAATATATAATGAGTGTAATTTATATAAGTGCAATTATTCAATTTGTTTCTTAATTTTAATATTTAGGTATTCATTTATTAAATATATTTTCTCCATCTCCTCTCACTGCAACACATCCAAACCGAAGATTCTTAATACGCTCATTTTAGAGCTTAGAGGTTTACAGTACTTGGCTCAAGGAGAGTTGAGTTTAATCTAACCTATAGGCCTATCTCAAGCACGCTAATAAACTAAAAGACAAATTTCTGGATGGTGATTACCCTGTTGCTTAGCTAGAAGGAGCTGATGTCAGGAGTGGATACTGAAAGGATGACATTAGCTGTAAATGTAATGATGCAGTGGTCCATCTCTAACTGCTAGGATGAGCTGCATTATGAAGTCAGTTAGGCAGAAGCAGAGGACTCTTATTGACATGGGGGAGTTTGCCTAGCACTAAATTCTCAACGATAACAATGTAGTGAATGGGTGAGAAAGAAAGCAGAGCAGAGATCAGCCTACAGCATGACCCAAGGTGGGGTGGCCTGGGTTTGGGGAGAAAGGGAAGAGAAGGCGGGGTGTACAGGGTCGGCGGTTATAGTCTCTTGACCTCCCACGGTCTTCGTTACTCCGGGAGCAGACCCAGAATGACAGGACCCCCCACCCTTATTCTCCTTTGCAGTCGCTCACTCTTACGCGTTTTTAAGGAATTACGATTCACATTACTGCTAAAACAAACATAAACAGACATCTTTATAAATCACGTCGGGAGACACAAAAAGGACTAAAATAATGAGAATTTGATAAATTCTGCTCCGGTCTAGAAGACCTCAAATTACAAACATTATAAATAGTGTATAACAAATTGCTAGCCCCGGCATATCACTACATTGTGGGGCCATAGGAAGAATAAAGTGCAAGAGAGAAATAAACTGCGAAGATGAGAAGTAAACAAACATCTCATAATGGAAGGGAGCGTAGGGGGCTTTAAAAGCAGTCTACAGGAGCCATTAATAGATTAAAGCACCCTTTTGGCCTGATCAGCATGTTCGCAAACTACTTTTAACTACTAGCAAACTGCTCCTGCCATATTCCTGACACATTTTAATAGAGGGCAGCCTGAGAATCTCAAGCAGTCAATGGATGAGATGGGGTAAGGAAGGTTCGGATCTGACCTGCATGACTGCCCCCTCCCTTAACTCCCCCCCTCTCGGCACACACACAGTGGCAGGGTTAGAACTGGTTGTTGGCAGGGCTCTCTGATTTCACGGCAGGCTGGGTGGTGCCATTGAGCAGTCATCATAGTCTCTTTCAGCCTTTTTAGACTACAAACCCCCAACCCGGTACCTCAGCCCACAACGGCTCTGTCTCACACACACGTTCCAACACTCTCACCCAAGCATCACCGTGACCCCTGCCATGAAACAATGTGATAACCTTTCCAAGCATCTCACGCTGCTAGCTGAGGTGCTCACATTTGAAAATGTGAAATCTGGTTTAATACTGTACATATGTAACCTTGTAGGACAGAATATAAAAAAAAGCTCAAGAAAATTTCAATTTCATTCAGTTCATTGAGAAAATTTTGCTTCTTGAGTTAGCGTATTAAGTATTTTGACTGATTGATGGCACACTAACAAAATAACTACTAATAAAATTAATACCTACTTAAAAAATCCATTGAAAACATTTAAATGTTTAAATCTCTTTCAGACAACTGAAAAGTTTAGCTCAAACAACAGCACATAAAATGCCCGTTCTGTCATGACTTGCTTATAAATTTATGTCATAACGTTTCACAATGTGTCATTTGTCATGCAGTGAAAGATACTTAATTGACATGCCGTGTAAATTACATGGAAATAAAACCATGTGCACAGGGTCAGTGCGGTAATAGCACATGCGCTTATTCTCCTCTCAGTCATTTTCCCCCATTCTCTCCCTCTCCCCTGAAAGCGCAAGTGAGGAAAGCTGTTTTTCGTTTGCAAGTAAACTTTTCTCCTCCTCTTTGAGTGGGCTGGAGAAAAAGTCACCCTTCTCTCCTTTAACAAACTCCCCTCTCTTCTCTCAGACTTCCAGCGGGCTAATTAACATGCAGCAGGGTGACTTTTACCCTCTTGTGTTTCGCTCTCTCTCTAAAGGGTACTTAATAAAATGTGAGTCTGCGGAACGCAACAAAGGCGCAGCGCCTCAGAGCGGCTTCATTTCCATTAGAGAGGCCTCCTGGCTCTCACATTCACGTCTGGACATGGAGTTCATTCTCGCCGATCGGCCCGACAACAAGTCGGAAATACGCAGACAGAGAGAAAAAGCTGGAATGACTCAAGCAAAGGTGTGTTGAATGTAGGCCGTGTTACTTTAATATGTGTTTAACACACTACATATTAAAATATAATCATTGACTAAAAATATATTTAAAACTATTTTTTAAGTAAGTTTTTTAAATTATTAATATGACATAATAATGAAATATAGGCCTGCATTAAAATTGAGATATAAATTCCCCCATATCTTAAAAAATAAATGACCATATTCCTTTCTTTTAGGAAATGACTATGAACTTTGTAAGTTACCTTGGGGTCAGTTTGGGGTTAAGTCAACCTGCCAAAGCCTGTCTGGGACTAAAAGACAAATAGTGTTTACTTAAACTATCCCATCACCACCTGATTAAAAATTCCATTTGTTAAAATTGCGCAAATATGTGTTTCATTACACATGACTAATGGCTTTTGTATTAATGAAACACTTGCAGAGCTAAGAAATTAATCAAAGAGGAGACGACTGAAATAAGGTATTAAAAGTTATTGAGGTACAGTAATTGCGGATGAAAATTGTTTGACTAAGATGTATTCTAGAGCTAAGGCGAGGGATGATTCCCGAAAAACTCGAAAGCTTTAACTTAAACCTTTTCCTCTTAATGTTTATATTGCCCTCTCTCTCTCTCTCTCTCTGTCTCTCTCCCCAACCGACTGGGGCTTCCTCGCATCCCTTCTAAATTATTCACAAGCAGTCCTGCAGTCATGCTTGATTAAGTTTTAATTTCAGCAAATTACCAATCGGCAGGAGGCCACCCTAGTGAATCATATGGCTGGCGAGTTATTTATCAGTGCCGAGGAGGTGTGAATACTTCACCTCTCCCCATGCTCTAATCTACTGGACACTGACCTGGACTTCATTGTGCAAACAGTCAATAGGCCACATCTAGTCATTTACTAACTCAAGCAGGACTCCACCTGTTATGGTGTCCGAGGTGTTCACCTGTACCTGTGGCACACGGCTAACCTGCATGAGACGAGTCATTAGAGGCGCGATGGCTTTGGGGTGAGGGGTTAAGTAGAGCTAATGATGATTAGAGAAAGATGCTCGCTGGAGCATCTTATTGCACTTTGTGCATGGAATGGATACCCCTGTGTGTTTGTGTGTTTACATCATTGCAGTTGTTCTCAAACTTTTTCGTTGTAAAGCCCTCTTTGTGTAGAGTGCATCACTTTGCGGCTCAACAAATAAAGACTTATAATCTTAAACCAACAACATATTCAGTTATCCAATGCTGGAACATCAATTCTTTTGGTTGGTGGTCTTATTTTTCGGATGTTTGATTACATAAAATGTATGGTCCGTAAAACGGCACAAAATCTGCGCCGCCCTGAATCCATCTTGGGTCACCCTAGTTTGAGAACCACAGGTCAAATCTATAAGAAAATCTCCCAAAATAACATATTGCCACTTTTGTTCCAAAATTGTGGATGTCCAAATTCACATCTTTAGGAAATTGATAGGACCATATATTTTAAATGATTTAATACTGTGTTGTCAAAGTTGAGAAGCACTTTTTAATACTTTTTATTGGTGAAATATTTGCAAAACCCGGTGACAAACATAAAAGGTGACTCAGTATAGACGGCAAAAAATCATGAAATAAGGAGATATGAGGTTTCAGAAGGACAGCAGCGATATGTTGATTTTTGTCTTAGGTCCTCTCAGTAAGGCACAAGAACTCAATCCACACAAACCTGATTTGGTTTCATCATATTCTAAAATTTCCAACTATTTTTCAATACAAATAAAAATTCCAACAGCCATTATATTTCCACACTAGGTATTGTAAATGACTAGCAAAGCATAAGCAAAATGTCTTCAAGTATCCCCTAAAAATTGTTTAGATGGCATCTGGGGCACCGTATTTTGTAAGATTGACGTGCACACAGATGAAAAAAACTGATGGAATCCCGTTTCAATCTCCTGACATCATGCTTGGAGTACAGATACCCCTCAACACACTGTAAATTACATTACGGCCTCATTAAGCCCTAATAGCATCTTATTACTCTAATTTACAGATATAGGTGTTTGAAGGGCTAGCTGTGGCACTCCACTGCGCCGCTAACTCTGGGCTTATAGATTAGCGCTCTCCTTCACAATAATCAAACACTAACTGCAGGTAGTAATTTAGCACTCAAGATAATTACCACTAATGATCACATCGGTGTCTACGTCAGGGGCCGAGCGCGTGATTATGTGTATTCACGTGGCGTGTATTTGCGTGTCGAGTGCGTGCAACGGCTGTTGATTTGTGCGCGTGTGAAAAACGGCATCCGTCATCGTGGCCGCCCGCCGGCGGTGTGCGGCGCAGTAGCTCATAACCCATTAGCCCGAGCGTGGGGAGGTAGCCGGGGCCCTGCGTTGGATTTATCACGATCTCCCTGGGTGATTGTCCAACACGGCTTTCCTGTAGCTCTGACAATAGGCCTGGGATTAACGGGGCCTGTCAGTTTCCCTCACACTAGAGATCTTTTTGTCCTTGTTAAAAGCTCCTCTAATTAGCGCAGAGGGGCTTCACCGCTATCTGCTATCGCTCACACACACCACAGGGTTATGTCGGGAAAAAAATCCTACGATTTTTCCTCTCGCTTTCTATGGCCAGTGCACAAAAGCTTCGGAGATATCAGCCTGCCTTCATTCTGTAGCTTTTAGCACTGCGATCGTAGATCTTATTCATGGGCTGTATTGCCTTATCGCGGTCTTGGCTTTAATGAGACGTAATAAGGGGGACATTTTGTAGCAACACACGGCTCTTTTTTATTTGCTGAAGCGTATCTCTCTTTTTCGCTCTCTCTCTCCCCCGCTCTCGCCAGCTCCCACTTGGCAGATGAATCATATCTCTCTCCCTACATATGCTAAAGCCATGTAATTACAGACCACCTTAAATACAACAAGTCTTAAAGCTGTCGCCAGAATTACCGTGAAACAAGCGGGCGTCTCTGTAACCAAGCTGTCACTGTTAAAATTAATTTATCATGGGATGGAGTAAAAAAAGAGAGACTGATGATATAATTTGGCAGAGGAAGGCCAGTGGCTGCAACAATGTGAATTTGAAAAGGGATCGAATAACAGAATAACTGGAATGAAAAATGTCAGGCCTCTGAAAAATGACTTACTTACATTTTACTTTTTCTATTTCTGTTTCAAAAATCGAATAATTACAATTTATATTTTTTTATTATAATATATTATCTATTATAATATCAATACTACAATGCAGCTCCCTTTTCACTGTAAAAACAACTTCAATTTACTTAATTCGTGTGTAAATTTGGGCAAAATTTGCAAACAGCTTTTAAAGTAAACGTTACAAAAAAAACTTGCAAAAACAAGACACAAAAAAATTAAGTAAAATTTACTTCAAAAACTGTTCAAAAATAAAAAAACAATTGGGTTCAAAACGTGCGCAAATTAACAACAAAGTTTATATCCTTTAGCTGTTTTTTACAGTATTGGTAGACAAATAAAGCAACATGGCACAAAAATGTGTTTTGTATAGATGTGCATTTAAAGTTGAGTACATAAGTTGTCTGTGTGTGTCTCAGCGCCCCCCCTCCTTCGGCTGCTAAAGGCTTTAATTCATCAGCCGGTAGTCTGATTGATCTTCTTCTCATGGGCCGCTCCGGCGCTGCTGATGCTGCAGAGTGCGTGTGGATGGCTGGAGGAATAAAGAGTAGCAGTTGTGTGGCTGTTGGTGAGAGTGGAGGGGACATTTTTTAAAACGTATTAATCGCCCTGCTTGATCAGGCCCTGAGTGCTGCAGACAGGTCCTGTCAGAGAGAGAGCAAGAGAGAGAGATGGTCTATGGTCTATAGGACCAAGTGAGTCTCAAAAGGGCCGCTACTCACGCCTACAAACACATTTGAATCCCTCTGTTCTCCAAACAACATACCCACACGCCGGCAGCACTCATAAGAGCACACGGCTAATCGTAATCGGGCTTCGATATCAGCAATTCCCTGAACGTTAAACAAGCTCTATGAAGGAGAACCAATTTGTCATAGTTATGTTTTCTCTTCCCTCTTGATGTTATTTGTATTGCCCTCAAAGCTACGTGATTAATACGATATAATGGCAGTATTATTTCTCTTTTCCCGTCTGCTTGTCTTTTTGCTTTTTTTGTGCACATACAATTCTGTTCTTAATTGCGGAGGGACACGGGGAGGAATAACAATGAGAGAACTGCAAGAAGAGTCGTACGCAGTATTTTCAGCCCCATTTCCGCAGGAGGGTTTGCTGTTGTGGTTATGCTACATCAGAGCTGGGTTGTATGGGTAAGTGACGGCTCCGTTTAAGACATTTGTGGTTACACACTGTGCTATGGTGGTGGATTAACCAATCGACTCCCAACCCTACCGTCGAGGAGCTCGTACAAGCTTCAGTCCCTGCCAATATAGTGATATTTTCTGCTAAATTTGCAGAGAATGAGCCAAAACCACAACATAAGATACTTCAGATCCATACTTAATTGCACGTGCCTTGACTTTGTAGTTGATTTTGTCAGATTTTTGAGTCCGTGACACACATGCACAATACTAGTTTCACTTACATGAATTTTAAAGCAACCGAACACTTTCAAAGGAGCAACTATTAATTACTGGGCTACAAATGCAAACCAAATATGTGAGACTGGATCACAAAACCAGTCTTATGTAGGACGGGAACATTTTTGGTAAAGACACAAATACATTGTATGGGTCAAAATTATTGTATAATAATTATTATTATAATTTTTTTCTTTTATGCCAAAAATCATAAGTTACATGAAGTTATTTTGTAAATTTCCTACCTTAAATATATAAAAACGTTATTTATGTGAGTGGATGGCCTGGCACATTGCCTCTGATTAACAACTTCAAAGGCAATTTTCTCAATATTTAGATTTAAAACGGTTGTATCTCAGAAAAATATTGTCATATTCTTACAACTCATTCATAAATAGATATCGTTTCTATTCAGCCTTCAAGTTATGTAAAAATCTCAATTACAAAAATTGACCCATAAGACTGGTTTTGTTGTCCATGGTAACATATGGATGACACTAAGGAAGCCATTTTTGATTGAGATGAGGGTGGAGCAAAGGAAGAGAGAGAGAAAGAAACTTTATACTTTTATTTTTATCTTAATCTGTATTTGTGCAGAATGTTTATATTTAATTTTCCTGTACTTTGGCAATGTAAATTTGTTTTTATCACGTCAATAAAGCTTCTTTGAATCTTGAAAGAGTGTGTGGTCCAGGCCTCGCTGGCTCCTGGGGTGTTCCGCTTCACTGAGAACAGCACACGGGAAGTGAGAGGAGGGAGCCAAGGTGGCGAATGAGAAGGGAAGGTGACAAGACATCAGGGAGAGGGCAATGAATTATTTATAAGGCCACTGATGGACAGGCTGAATACAAGAGACAGAAAAAGGGGGACATAAGGATCAGTGGAGAGGAGGGGTGGACAGTAGAAACCGCGGAGTCTTTCATGCTGTGCACACAAATATACACTTATACAGACAGACACACACACATACACACAAATGCCACAAGCTGTTGTGACCCTGGCCGGAGAGGCAATGGGACGCTTTGATTGTAACAAACCTTCAGAATAAGCGGGGGAGCTTCGGTGATCATAAGGGGCATGCGGTGTGGAGATGTGTGAGCATTTGCCCTGGCTGTCCTAACATCTGCCTGCATGATTTGTACCAGGACGAGCGTACCAGACTTAAAAAATAAATAAATAGAAGAACTCTCACCATTTTTCACAGGTCCCGGCCATAAGCAGACAGTATGTTTAACCTCAGTTCCCTTACGGTGAGCTGGGTCTTGTTCAGGGCACGTGTGAATGATGTAGTGCCGAGCGCGCGGAGCTCACGTGACCGCTTCATGGGTGCACTACGAGCGAGGGGCCGCGGGGGGCTAGGACTGGTTAAAGCTGGGATGATGAATATTTAACCCTTGTAGACGGGCGGTGGTTAATTTGTCCGATCCGCTGGCTAAATGCCACCATTAGCATTGGGCCCCGATATTGACGGCTGGAGGCTGGAAGAGCAGATGATGGATGCATAACAGCCCAAACCAGACAGCCGGCTCATCACGTCGCTGTATCGACAGAATATTATTAACACAGCGGCAGAGATGCTACAACAGGTAAAAAGGCGAAAAAAAGACCCCCGGGGGTAGACATACATTGATACAACCTACACACTCACACATATACAAAGCTGATGTACTTACAAGCCTAACATAATAGCCAATCATCATCATTTTACTGTCCAATATGTTTCAGGCATCCATTTATATTTTTTATTCTGTTATATTTAAATGTATTTATTTTATTATTTTGGTGTTTTATTTCCTGCTATTTTTATACAGCTGCTAGTAAAACTAACCAAATAACTTACTAAATAAAAAATCTTTTAGGTCAAAAAGTTTTATCATGTTTGTTGCTTTCTTTATAATAGCTTTCAACATCTCTCAGCAGCTCAGAGCTGGGGTTGAGGGTCAGGTAAACCCCTCCCTCCGCTCCACCCCCCACCATTACACCGCACAGCAAAACCCGACCAAAATATTTCCCACCATGCAATCCGCCTTAGTAACGCAGACGTCCTGGGCCACACCAGGGCGTCTGCCCCAACCCCAATTGCCCTGTTACCACGGATATAACACCAGGTTGCCGTGTGAGGTTGTTTCTCCCCAGACACCTGCCACAGGCTCGGGCTCATAACATCCCTCCAGTTGTTACTGTGACATTGGCGCAAAGACGAGCGGTTTTAAAACCTCCACTTTACAGGCCCTTCTGCTATTCACACGGTACATTTCATTGTCTGCTTCCAACGCTGATGCTAACAGCCTCTTACTGACATTATAAGAATTCTGCAGGAGTCGTAACAGTTCGGAACAGATTGCTTGAAAATCCATCCTGGGAAAAAAACGAGAGGAAAAATAAAACTTGCATTCTGGCGAGGCGAAAAACAAATCTTGTATTTCTTTGTGCATCATTCCGTGAAATACAAATACATCTGAGAAAACAAAGTGAAACATTCCTCCGTGTTCACCCCGGCTAGGCAAGTCATTGGTGGTGGGTTTGCTGAAGCCTGACTGAACAAATAGTCTCGTCTAAAAAGCACGCCTCTGTTCTCTGATGCTGTTAGAAGACCAATCCCTCTCTTTCTAAGCTTTCTCTTGCTCTCATTGAGTCTTTATTCAGCAATAACTGTGTATAAGTGTTTTTACCTATATGTGCAGAAAAGATTGTCATGCATTGTAATTAATCTGTATGGCTTTACATTATATTATGAACACAATTATAATTAGAAATTGAAACAAAAATTTATATTCAGATTTATATAAGTACATGAATTTTGTCTGTCTGTCTGTCTGTCTTTCTGTCTCTCTCTCTGTCTCTTAGGCTGATGTACTGAAGGCTAGACTCACACTGAGAGGCGTAGGCCCCGCTCCCCTGATACTGTTTGTTTGTACATGCTCGCTCTGTTTTCCTCCTCTCTGCTCCAAAGATCTTTGCATTTCGCCAGACTCCCCGTGCATTGGAGGGGACCGGTAAACAAAAAGGAGTCATGCATGGAGGGACTAGATCCGCCCAGGCTAAGCCCCACAAAGCAATCTGGACACACATGCATGACCAAAAACTGAGCAAAGTTAAAGCCAAGGCCCCACACGCCGAGCAAACACGCTGTCATACGCATGCAGAAAAATGGTCGACCTGCCGAGACAGCCCTCTTCTATCTGTACAGGGCGAGCTGAGAGGGCTGGTGCCTTTTGATTATTTGCACTTGTTTGATGTCCCCGCAAGAAGGACAGAAAAGAGATGTGTTTAACTTTTAGAAGAGAGCATCATGCTGTGTCCAAGCTATACAAGCACTATCACTAAACCCCACTCAGCCTGCCGCTTGTTAGACAGAGCTCTGGAAAATCAATATATCTTTGAATGGAGGTCAGAGGGGAGGCTGCTTTGGGAGAAGTGACAGATTTGCTCTCTTTTGCTCTGTAAGACCCCCCCTCCTGAGACCCCATTTGTGGGCTCGACTGTGCCCCCCCACCCCCATTTCCCCAGAGCGGCGGATGCCGCACATTCTGCCGTAGGGATGTGGTATTAGACAGCCCGTATCCAAATGGCACCCGCAGAGCCGCGCGAGCACGGGAGCCGGGGGCCAACATGACTGCAGGATTACACAGCAGCAGGTGTGAAACACAGCTTACCTCACAAAAGCATGTATCCACACACTCAACTCATGTCAGGTGGGGTGGGGGGCATTCAAAAAAGTAGGAGTTCAGATTAGCCCCCGCTCGCCACTTTTGGGGCCATTATCGATAGCGACAATTTTCAACACTGCAGTGTTGAAATTGTCAGGGCTCAGGTCTTTGCCGCAAAGCCAACGGGCTAAAAATGGCCGACTGAAGGGGGGCGGTTAGGAGCTTTGATAGGGGTGAAGAGGAGGGGGTCTCTGGTTAAGAAGATTTCTGACCCCCCGCGAGGGTCCGTGCTCTTTGATGTGTGGCAAAAATAAACACGCTCTCATAGGCTGCAATTACCACGGTCAAGAATTGCACAAATATATACGGACGAAAAGAGCATGCGGTGTCACTCTTACTAGGTAGATGCAAAAATGAACAAAAAAATGTACCAATACATCAATAGTCAAGCTGACAACAAAGTAAGCAGAATTAAACAGATTTCCTAATTTCATCATTAGTTCCAGACAATGTTGACGCATCATGCCGATAATGATATTAAATTAAAAGGGATAGTTCACCTAAAAATGAAAATTAAATGTCATTCTAGACCTCTTTGACTTACTTCTGAAGATCACAACAGAAGATATTTTAAAGAAAAAAAATTGCACTTCAACTGTATGGACACAAAACCACTGAGGTGTTTCTCAAAATGTTTTCTTTTGTGTTCCTCCGAAGAGTCCTATACAGGTATGAGGGATAATAAATGACAGAATTTTCATTTTTAGGTGAACTATCCCTTCAATTATTTATTGCATTTTAATCTCCTATATTTTGGTTCATTCTTTTCGATACATAATTTGAATCTCGAAGGATAATGCCACGACACTAAAAGAGGCTACAACTCCGCTTGAAAGATATCCTGAGATGCATATGGTTCAATTACGGCATCACACCAATTGACAGGATAATATGACCATGGATCTATGCTCACAAAATGAAAGGACGAGTAAAAAGGAGGAAGGAACGAGAGACGGCAAAAGAGGGAGGGAGCGGAGCAGAACCGGAGAGGCCCATTTGTAATGTATACTACAGGAGGCATTGATGATTGCAATTATCAAATAGCTGTTTTAAAAGGCCATTGATTGGTGTCATTAACTCAGTGAGTGTTTACTGATTGCTGCATTTGCACCATCGCTCACTGTGGGAGCTTGCGCATCTGTTCAGATTAGCCCAGAAGAGAAGGCGGTCATCAAAGCGAGGTTTAAGCTCGCACGCTTCCAGCTGGCACCCAGCGGAATTAATCTAGCGGTTTTCAAGGCGCAAATTAATAAAACGCAAATATACAGTTCCTGAACGTACACACATACCGTGTTTTCAGACTGGCACTGGCTGGCACTCCACGCACTTATCTACTCTAGGCTCAAATATTCAATTACGTCAAAAGCCTTGTTAGAACACAACTGAGAACCACAACGTCGGGGGTGCGGGGGGCATTTCTTAAGTGCCTACTTTAACTGTTTTCTCCCAGGCAGCCTGGCTACCGGCCCACCCCTGACTGGCCTGCTTTATTGGCATGTAAAAGACCAGCTTCAGGGTCTGGCCTGAGAGAGCAGACTGACAACTGCATGAGGGTTTTAGCTTCCTAACAGCCCTTTCACTAACCTCACACCGCCACGGCACCCAGCTGCCGCTGAGCTCTTATCAGCGGGCCGCCTCTCTGTCACCACAACAAACAAGCTCCTACATCCGCCACACAACCACCCGCAGAAAGACAGAGAACTAGAGACAACAGGTAACACCAAAGACGAAAACATACTGCCGGTCGTGTACAGAAGCCAACAAGTCATGTCAAAATTCAATGTTGCCATTGTGGCATGCCGTCTGCAGAGATGCCTGGTCAGATTTTGAAGGCGTTTTAGATCTTCTATCTGGAGATCTCCCACAATCCTATGCATGCTGTTTGGCTGCTTTTAAATATCGGTATATAAATGCTTTTCTCAAAATGTTAATTCTGTCATCATTTACTCACCCTCTTTTCATATTCAACCTGTATGACTTTCTTTCTTTTGCATAACACAAATTAATATATTTCAAAGAATGTTGGTAAACAAAAATCGTTGTCGCCATTCGCTTCACTTGTATGGACACAAAACCAATGCAAGTCAACGGCTTTCTTCAAAATATCTTCTTTTGTGTTCTGCAGAAGAAAGAAAGCCATACAGGTTTGAAATGACACGAGGGTGAGTAAATAATGACAGATTTTCATTTTTGGGTGATCCGTTTTTCTCTTTCAAGTTCCTACTCCACTGGGAAATAAGCATTGAAGGAATTAAATATTCTCCTGGTTATCTCTTAAATGTACTTGAATTGGTTTTAAATCATAATGCGTGATGTTATTATGTTAAGGTCAACTTCACACGCTGCTGTCTATTTAGTCACCTACTGACTAGGCAGCTGCGAGGTTTCGTCCAGTCAAATAAAGTAAGGGGAAACAGGAACGAAACTAAGAAAAGACTGAAATATGACACAGTGACCACAGTAATCGAAACAAGAGATGCCTACAAGCGGTTTTATGTTTTTTCTAAGCTCTCACTTCTCAAACCCTGTTCCCTCACAACCCCGTTTCGTTCCCAAAAGAATAAAAATGCCTCCAACGTGTCGCTTCGAAAACACCGATGCGGTCACATCTGAGAGGCTCGCGAGTGATACACTCTCACTTTCCCCAGCGCAGCTGTAGCTTATCACGCCCCTGAAACGTAACCACAGCGACAGCCGCGATAGCCGACCGAGTCACAGACAGTCAGGCGCAGTGACAGCCATTGAATTTAAATATGAGCTAGCTGCTGCGAGAGGATGCACAATTAGAATGCAGAATTGGATCAATAGGCATGCTGACAGATGGATTACTAAGGTAAATAGATGATACATGCTGCTAAATAATTAATCAGGCCTCCGCGAGCGCCTGGACAGAGAGTGACGGGAAGGAACAAAATGGCAACACTTTCTAATGTGTGAGGGCTATTGGCATTCTGGAAGAGCGCGCGTGTCTCCATGCAGATTCTCTCTGCCTTTTCCGCCACTGGTCTCGCCGATTGGTACTGAGCGATGATCAAACATGAGCGGACCCACAGAAGTAATAAAGCGGAGCTGGGAGGTTTGTTAGCACCCGAAAACAAGCAACAGCTTAAAAAACCCGCCCGAGGTGGTTAACTGGTATTCCAAAACTGAGAGAGGAGCAACGCTTACATTAAAGACATTTCTCATGCAAACCTTTGTTTTTATCCTTGACAGCCGTCTTTAAACTCCCTGTGCTGCCAGGAGCCCTCGACACATCCCAGCCTGTAATCACTCCTGTTCAATAATTTACATTTAAGGGAAGCAATAAATATATATAATATGTGTGTCCTTTAGCCAAGCCTGCTTTTTGGAAACAAGTCTGTCACAGAAGACTGCACCCGCACACGGAGAGAAGATTAGATTACGGGGGGGATGAGCGAAGGAGTGAGAGAGGATCAAGAGACGGGGTTCGAGCAGGCTGGCTGGGGCGGGTCTGCCGTGCTATGGGTGGTGAACCTGTTAGCGAGAGTGAAGTTTCATCCCCTAGCTATTTAAAGGACTCTGGGGAAGATGTTTGCAGCACATCTGCATTAGTCTGGGATATAAAGGAGGGGAGTTCAAGTGTGATCTAAGGTTGTTCCTGGTCACCGGTGGCCCAGAACTAAACTCTCGGATGCACTGATGGACGGCTGCTGTGGTATTGCGACCCTGGGGCATCCGCAGAACGGAACTGGTGCCAGCTGTGCGGTTCTACGGGACTCGGCGGACTGCTTTCGACTCGCTTTTATAGCAAAGGGTGACATCACCGCAAGACCAACATCCAGGCCATGGGAACGGGTCTGACCTCGAGCATGGGAGTCTGGTTCATATGTTTGTATGACAGAACAGGCGTACAGCTCCATACGCACATCTGCCGATAGCTTGCATCCGTGAATGGAAATCATTTAAGTGATATTCTTGTACCACAATAAACCAAAGCAATAAACAATTCGATAGCAAACAAGCGCTATGTTTGTCAGGCAATAAAGAGCTGCCATACACTACATGAATATCACGTCACTTCACTGTCATTCCAGGTGTTTGTCTGCAGAGGATGCATGCTCTAATCTCATTTCCCCTGTTCATTTCCCTAACAGTAGCTCCAGCGGTCCGCACACACACACACCAGCCTGTGTCCATGCAATTCAAGTGGTCCTGCCAACAAAGCTTGGGCAGGAAGCGCTAATCCTTGATCTGCATCATGCCGCAACAATGGCCCGGCCTGGTGCTCCCTTACGCCGCGGCTGCACACTGCTATGGCCCGCTGCACTGACACCTGCTGTATTTTGCCAAAAGTGACTGGGAGGGGTGTAACTGACAAGAAGTACAGCTCTTCTGTAGATCAATATGAAAACTGTACAGGTTAGTTTAGGGGACTTAATGGAGATTGCGTATGTTTTAGGTGTCCTCAATGTAATGCCACAACTGTCCTCACAAAACAAAAGAGATATGATTGTGATTTATTTTTGTCTTTTAAGAAGAAGGTAAAATGTTGCGACAGCTGAGAGAAGCAATCAGGATCAGTGAAGAAAGCAAAGGACACAAAGGACAGGGAGGGATGGATGGATGCAGGGTGGTGGGGGTACCGACAGGGAGGCAACATGAGAGGACAAGCCTTTTAACATCTGGGTAAGCACAGACGAGAAGTCATCCTGCAGCCTAATTATTAGAACACTCTTACTTAACTTAGCCTCACCACTAGACCGTGACAGAGAGAGAGAGAGCGAGAGAGAGAGCACGAACCAGAACGGGAGGATGGGGGGATTTTTACTGGAATGACAATGTTGATCTTAACTCTTCACCTGCCGGAAAATGGCGACAACAGTGTCACATTATCTTGTGGTTTACTAACAATGTTCAAATAATCCTAACCTAAAAAAATATTCTGTCTTATTTGGCATTTCCCAGCATGCACTGGGGCGTAAACACTTAATGCTGCTGCATTGTTTGGCTGCATTGTTTGCCAGTTTAATTTGGCAAGTTGGGGAAAATCGCACAGAGAAAACATGACTAAAATATCAACATAAACACATATACATTTTAGTCTAAAAATATATTTCTTCCATACCGTGTGTGTTTTTTGTTCTAAAATAACAGTTTTGTCTATTATGATGTCCCCCTGGCACAGTTGCGATTTGCCACTTCCACTGCAACCGTTTCCCAAAGTTTCAATACATCCAAAAGAAAAACACACACAAACACGCAACTGACATCTGCTCTCCTACGAAAAAAAGAGAGGTAAAAAAACAACACTGTGTGTTTTAACAGCTGTCAGTGTGCACGGCTCTTTAGAGCTTTTGAAAGGGAAAAGACGGCGGAATAACTACACACTCTGACAGATCTGCGCGGCCCAATCGAAAACATGAAAACAAGAATCAATCACGCAGACGGTGTAGGGAGCGAGGAGGAAGAGAGAGAGCTGGAGATAGAAACAGAAACTGGCGAATAATTAAAGGCTCGAACCCAGCGGCTGACGGGCGACAACAAAGCTCGGCAGAGACAGTGAGACGCAAGGCAAAAATAACTATGCAAGCTAACACAATACATCTCCGTGCTCCTGCTCAGCAGCCGTGTAAATTAGAGGACAAGCCCTGCCAGGTTTGCCGTTGTAACAATATATCCTTGTGACTGACGCTCTGACGCAGTCAGGGAGGACACGGGAGAATCTTTTAACATGTGTTGATGCGCGCTATAATCTGCGCTCTATATCGACCCGAGCAGAAATCATTTGAAGTTCAGAACGAGAGCGTCTAGAAACGTGCAGTTCGATGGGGAAGGACATGCGACTCAAGGCCGGGTGGCTCTTCGCCGGACCGGTGGGGGTTAAGCGTGGACCTGCCAGCCACCCAGTTGCCCGTAAATCAGCAGGGATTTATGAAGACAGGCCCACACGTCTCACGAGCCGGTCATGTCAGGAAGGAAGCCCGCGCGCTCTGTTGTCTTAAGGATTTTTTCCCCTTTATTTCAGCTGCTCAGGAAGGCAGCTGCAGTCTGTGTTTCAGCTCACAGCGCTCCTGATTGCTCATCCCCTGCCTTTTATTATTTTTGATCTTTCTTTCATCTCGCTCTTCCCTTTCCAAGCCGTTCCTCCTTCTAAGACCTTCTCTCTCTTCATGTCTTATTTTTTCTTCCTCTTTGGAAGACACTGTCTCAGCCTCTCTTTGTTTATTTCACACTTCTCACAAACGCAAGCTTGTGTTGGGTCAGGTTCAGTGCGCAGGTTGTTTCTAATGTGTGCGAGAGAAGAAACAAACAAGCTCCAGGTGTCACGCACACATACCGGGAAATGAACACGTCAACACACCTAAGCACACACAATACTCAATATAATAACTTTTCACCATAATTACTAGTGTATATTCATTATAATTTATCTAAATTAAAATATCAAAATATCAAAAAGAATCACTGTGAAACATTTTACGGCGAGAGAAACATTTTAAGTTAAGAAGTACAATCAAATTGGTTTCACCAAGTAAATTCAACTTAATATTTTTATTTGGTCAATGTCTCTACATTTCTGCTGCTCAACAAATAAGTTAAGCAATATCAATTTATTTATATAAAATATATGAATTAATGTAACTTAAGGCGTTAAAAATGTTTAACAGTGAACTTTCCAGTCTATTCACAGTATATGATTCATTTATGTCTATAACAGTTGTGGATAATATCAAGCGAACACGTTTTTGTTGTTCTGCCAATAACTAAGGATTCTATGGTTATCAATTTCTATTTTAATAAACTATAAACTAAGCATACTTTGCCCATAAACTCAATAAAGATATAATTATGTAACTCTGTGGACAAACCATGCTCTATATATAGGGTATACCCAGAGACTGTCGACAGGAACTGTGTCATGAGTTCATGCCGGGCTTTTCTTCTCATCAGCATACAGGCTGAGACTCACAGCGACTGCAGTACAGTGCAAATTTGGAGCTTAACACCCAGAGAGAGGACAGAGCTCCTGACAGCCAGTAGCATGATACCCAGTCAAGGGGAACCCAATTTAAGTCTCTTCTACAACACTGCTGGAAATTCAATTGCATTAGAGCCCTTGGTGGGCCTTAGGTTTAATCTAATTAGATTCAGCTTCAAAAGAGAGAGAAAGAGATCGAGAGAGGCAGAGACTGAGAAGGAAAAACTGCCTCTAAATCATTGTATTTTAAAACTCTCCCACTCTCCACAGAGAGAAGACCGAAGCTTTCCCATCCCTTCCGCCATCCTAATCCCCTCTCATTTCTGCAAGAGAAGCCGTCGCTCTTATCTGATAGTATGAATGTCAGATTACAGCCCATTGAGAGACTCAGATTATACCTGGATTGGCCCTCGAGAGCCGCTATCTGTGCTTAATCTGAGTTGAGGGTGAAGGTGTTATAATCCCTCTACCAGAACGGGCGAGCACTGTATCTCCGCTTCCTGTACGGCCGGCGGTTCAAACGCGCGGCGGTGGAAGTCTTAAAGAGTGCTTTCAAACGAGACCCCCTTGGAGGGGAAATTCTAGATGAGATACTGGACACGGTTTCCTTTAGTCTGCCTCTCTTCCTATCCCTCGCTCTCGCCTTCCTCTCCCGTTTCTTGTTGGGTGTCATTCACGCTCCTCCCAGCCTGCGCGCTTGCTGTTTTTATCGGATCAGTCTCAGCTCGCCGCCCTTGTCTCTCATCTGTTCGATCAAGGGTGCTTCCATCTTTCCCACTATCTTTCTTTCTGGCTCTCTCTCTCACTTTTCCTGCTGTTTTGGCCTCTGTATATCCCCTCAAGCTCTCTCAAAGAGAAGGAAAATTCTTTTTTCAAAATTTGATACAAAATTCCAAAAAATGTATAATTCGGAATAAAAATAAAAATCGGAAAACGAAAATAATGAATTATTAAAAAATTCAACATTTTAATATGTGATGATTTTAATAAAAAGTGATGAAGAAACAAACTGAATGTTTTATATAGACTGTGGAATAAATCTTAAATTGTATAAACTGTATAGTTTATATATCACGCTGAGATAGAGTGGGATTAAAGAAAATGGCTTTAAACGACATAAACCAAGAAACAGAAAAGAACAGAGAAGACGTGGGAGAGCAAAAGATAAAGAAACCGAGGCAGAATCCAGCATGACCTGAAACTCCACATTTACAATCAACAGTAATGACGACTCACACAGTAGAGACAAACACATTCTGGGTCGAAATAATGCTTCAATAATGTTTACATTCATTCTTAAAATGCAAAATAAATGATTCAAGGAAATTATTCGAATTGTCTACATTAATAAAGAATGTAAAGAACAAAAAATTAGCTTTAAATAATAACAATATGTAAAATCTATAATTTAGAAAAGTGATTACATGTGTATGTGTGTGTAGGCCTGATCACATAGCAAGTTTGCTCTGCTCAAATCAAATCAAATTCACCCACAAAACAAAAAAAAATTAAATAACTGGTTAATAAATGTGTCTCACATCCAGTAATGGGAGAGTGGTAAAAACGGGTTGGCAAAACAGTGTGTGCTATGTTTTCACTTGGACTTGTATTTGGTAATGTATTTGAGTAGAGGGGTCAGGTTGGATTACTACAGTAATACCACTGGGCTTCCGCTCGGCAGAGGTCTTATGAACCCGTGCACACATTTCCCATTTCCTCACCTTCACACGCACACACACACTGTCGCCCTAGAGAAACCTCCATTTCATTTATGAGTTTTATCTGTGGAATTTATCTGCTCGGCAGGACCAGTAGGGCACACTGTCTAAACATTCTCCCAACAGTTTGACATGTGACGTGGGACACGCGCTCTACATTACAGGGATAAAATATCACCGCAAGAAATTTATAGGATAAGCCCTTTAGCAATATTTGTTGAAAAAACATACTGCTTTGAGCTTTTTGTTTCTAAGAATTAAACTTATTCTGTTAAAAATACTGGATAAATGATTGAATTTAGTTTCTTTAAAGCTCATTTTTCTTTCCTTTTTTATGTATTGTTAAACCTAGTGGGCATGTGACACACATTTTAGAAAGTATCTGAAATAAAACCGCCAGCAAATAATGCCAGCAAAAAATAAACAATAAATACAGAAAAACAAAGATGAAAACAAACAACAAACAAATATATCATAAGATTTGTTCGTTATACATCACTCGTGCAAACGAACAAAAAGATTTTTGAGATCTAAGGGCCTGTTTACACCTGGTATTAAGATGCGTTTTGGGTGGATCGGATCACAAGTGGACAAAAATAAGTAAAGTGTAAACGGGGTGTGAAATGTTTTGAGCTTGTCCACTTTCAACCACTTCCAGGAGTAGTCGAAAACGCATATGATCGGAAAGTCTTTGCAGTGTAGCGGCTTATGTGATCGAATGTGTTTGAGTAGCCACAGAAGCCCGCCTACTCTCGCCTACTGATAATGTGCGCTGGCCAGAAAGGCTTTAACTTTACTGGCTAAGACCTAAAAGGTTGGTTTAAAGACAAAAAAACGTATCAAACACAGTGTTTTTCACCATTCCAGATTTCTATCACACACTTACAGTGTTCAGTGCGGTCTCGCAGCTGTCAGAGGAAATAAACATCGCCGCTTTCGGTATGTTTTTATATCATATCAAGTCGCGTTCACCTGTAAATTGCATGAGCTAATTTCGTCCATACGATCGAAAGATAAGAAAAGGCGGATGTTTTTACTCTCCCATGAACACTCCCCTCGAAGAAATCAGGACAGAAGTGGTTGAAAATGGATAAAAAAGACACTAGGTGTAAACCGCCATGTGTCTCATTTGTCCACATTCGACCAAAATGCATCTTAATACCAGGTACAAACGGGGCATAATGGGGTACTTCCTGCATCTTGACCTCCTAAAGTGGTTTAAGTGATGGTACTGCCTTTAGCTATCTGATCAGTTAAAACGCATGAAGTGACCGAATGTAAATACCCCCTTCTCCTTAAGTAGCTGATGTTATTATCTACTCCAGTCAGTGAACCTTAATAGCACACTTTGTATAAAAGTAAAAGGGTACTCACAGCGCTCAATGCGATCTTCAGGGCTGGACGAGGTCTCCCGGTCCGACAGCAGTCCAGACAGTGCGAAAATCTTCTTCCCGGCGTCTTCCACTGCTTTGAGGGCGCTTGGTGAACTGGAGGGAATCTGAGCGCCGCCGAAGTCATACTCTTTCCCTTCCGCATCCGAGTAGCGCAGGTGCGGAGAGGCCTCGGCCTCCAGGCAACCCTTTAGCCGTTTGGCAGGGGTGAAGGCGGACTGATATCCCCCTCCGCCTCCATCACGGTCCTCTTGTGGGGAGGCGAAGGGCCTGAAGGCCCCAACACCACTGTGGTTGAGCATGCTTATGGGGGAGCAGTCCATATTGGGTGGGGCGAACTGATGGTGGAGATGCAAGAGGGAAGGTGGAAAGTCCCTGTTGGGGAAGCCTGGCGGTACGCCGCCCTGCCGATGGTACATGGAGGCGAAGGTATAGGAGGCGTTGTTGAAGGGGAGGTGAATGTCCTTTTCCACAGACACTGGCACGCCAAACGGGCGAGACTGCTGGCAAGGGATGGAGGCGTCACGGCTGGCCTCCGCCGTAGATGCCAACACCATCAGTGCTGGGGATGCCAACGGGTTGGGCAGGTAGGAGGAGCTCTCCATTTTGAAAGCCGCCCTGTGCAAGTCCATTTTGGTGATCGGGCTGGGGCTGGACCGATAGGGGGTTAGGGGTGAAAAAAGAGGGGTGTGGGGAAGGGGTGGAGAGAAGAGAGAGGGGGAGAAGGATATGGGCAGAATGGTGCAAACTGTTCTGTGGTCAACGCTAGGTCAGAATCGGGTCACTGATGGGTCATCCTCAGTGGTTCTCCACCTAAAGAAAGTCGAGAAGAACAGAAGTTACATTACCGTTCAGACAAAAAAAAACACTCAGAAACTCCTGCCTACTTTTCCCTCTCCAAACAGAAAGTTTCCTTCCGCAGATCTGAGGTTCAGATCACATATAAGCCTCTTACTCCATCTCCCTGTGTGTGGAGCAGAACGGCGTCTGAGGCAGATAAGAGCAGAGCGCTGATCAGATAAGAACGCAGCCCTGCTCGTGTGAACACCCTGGTCCTCTGCCTCCGATGGGATTCTCATACTGATATGGTATCAGCCTGCCATCTGCACAGGAAATTTGACTGAATGAATAAATTAGCTGCACTTCACCCCTTGACCCCTGCTTCAGCCAAACAGCCCGAAAAGCCCAAGAGGATAACGTTCACAGATTGGCAAAAGTGTGAGCAGATTTAATGAGAAGCGTTTTAGTGAATCTGTGTCTATTTGCGTGCACACGTGTCTGTCTGTCACTCTCGATCCCTTGTGGGTGACCTGAACGTGATCTTCTGTTACAAGTTAAACAGATACTTAACAGACAGGAAATTCACAAATTATTCTCCTGAAAATATTGATCTGAACAGTTTAGAAAGGCCATTTAAATAAATATTTGCTTTCATATTTAGCAAATTTCTTGGGAGTCGAACCCATGACCTCTGTGTTGCTAATTTGCTGCATTTGCATCATTAACTAGGGGTAGAAATAATTGTATAACTATTGAAAATACAAAAGGGCAATATGTCGGCTAGGCACAGGGTAAACAGGATTTAATCCGTGGACCTGGAGAACAGGTCCCGGGGTTCAGAGTAATTCGAATGGATGGGCCTTTAGACTTGCGTCACGGTAGGGCCATTTCAAATGCCACACAGAATATCAGACTGCATCAAAGAAGCTCCTGGGGAATTTATCAGGGCATTTTTTACAGATATCAGCTGTCCAGAACACTCATTCGAATCAATTTTAAAACTCGATCTGCACACACACATACCGCGGCGCAGTAAAAAGAGCTTTACATTATCACATACATGCTAAGGGAATGCGTGCCGTTTCCTGTCTGTGGAAAATGGGTTACACTACACCGCTTGACGCTGGCGAGGTGCCCCAGAATCACATTACGTTTTGTCTTTTCTCCCAGTAAATGTGGGAAAATAGCACCTTGAAAACGTAGCGACATCAAAAGCCCCCGCTGTCGTATTTTCTCTCCCGCTCGCTTCGCCTCTGTATCGAATCTCTCCCCTCGGATAACCTCTAAAAAATGAGCGCGGCCGGGTCTTGATAGCGAGGTAATACAGTGATAAGTACCTGGATATTTCAATTTTATTATCATTACCATCAGCGCACTCAGGCAGTGTGAAACTGACAATCCAATAAAAGGACACAGGATATCCCCCCAATGGCGCACAGGAGAGGGGGCATAACTAGACTGAGTGTTGTACAGACGTGCTAATCATTGCTGTGGCTGCGGCCGGTCTGCCTGGTGCCCCAGCTACATACGCACGAAGGCACGCACAAACTGAGAACCCAGTATCCCAGAGAAACCGGAGAGGGCGGGGAGTCAGCCTGACACAAACTGACACGCCAAAGAGTGTGAGCGGGCGAGGAAAAGAGAGAGAGATGGAGAGGTCAAAAGGAGGGAACCACAAAGTCTCATCCCTGATGCCTTTTGCTTTGTTTATCAACTAGCATGATGTGAATTCAAGATCCAGGAATTCAAACGACCCAAATATGGATAGTGTTGCATTATTACTGTAATAAATACATTATTAAAAAATTCAAGAATTATGCTGGAATGATAAATTAATTCAAGACATTTACATTTCTATTTCCTTACGATACGTTTGTCACACGTTAGAAATTGAGACAGATTATGCAGTAAATAAATCTGTCACTGAATTGTTACAGTGATCCAGGATAAATTTAGCAATGAATTTTCAAATTACACTGTTATGATATCCCAGTGTCAGTTACAGTGACGGGCGCCATCTCTTCTTTCAGAGAGTTAGTGATGTAAGGAAACAGAAAGGAATATCAGCGAGACACAACAAAGACAAATAAGAAGTTGTCAACAATACATTTTCTCTCCGCAGCTCTTGGGGAACAGCGCAAATGAATCCAATCTCGGAGAAAACAAACCTCTGTCAAATGTGACTGCCTGCCCACGTCGCCAGAGAAAATGCAAAAGTTTGGAGGGTGTCACTCAAACCGCAGCTCCTCTGCCTGTCTGTCAGTATATTTAGAGATTGTTGACAACCGTGAAAGTGCCACTCTTACATTTTATTACAGGACAGGGCAGAAACTGTCATTCAATAGCCTCAGAAAGCACACACTCTCAAAGCCGCTCTCGGTTAGAACCGTCTGAGCAGACAAAAACGGCAACGCTTTCAAGAATGTGCACGACTAAAGGATTTCGTGCTAATTGCTGCTCCAAATTAAGCGGTGCCAATGATTTCACACGCTTTTTTAACTTTCACTGAAATGCTTCCAACGCTGTCAAAACATGTAATGAAGGCTGTTATATGTGCAGCTGCTAAAATCGAGGGCCCTCGGACGACGTCGCAGGAAATGACACTAGGATAGAACTTCTCATGGAGCACTCTTAACTACTTTGCTCTTGAAAACTTCCCAAACGTACTTGCCTGGAGTGTCTTCCGAGCACTGCAGCTTGTTAAGTTTTTAAATCACCCTGGAGGGTAAACTTATGTTTATTCACAACCAGGTCTCCAAGCGTGGCGCTTGGGCCTCTTCTCAGCCTGTCAGTCAGGGGACCGTTACGCGAGGGTTAAAGCGCCCCGTGTACCGACTGGGACACGCTCGTACGGCAGTGGACAGCTCACTTAGTATTCCGCAGGAAATGCTTTTGGACCGAAGGACGGAAGGCTGTCGTTATTATTGAAAATACAGTCGTTCACCGTCGGCTGGCCTGCAATTTAGGACCACACAGATAATATATCCTGCCGAATTAGAATCAAAGCCCTCGCAATATGAAATCTGCAAAGAACAATTCAATAATGTGCAGCAGCTGCGGTATGAGACAAAAAAATATGAACGCCCGCGTTCTGGATACGCGAAAGTGAGATTTAATGACAGAGTTAGAACACAGTGAAGGATAATGACACTTGGACATACAGCTAACTAAATCAATAATGATAGTACAAGCTGTGCCTCAACACTCCAGTTCACTATCAACAAATAAATTCCCCACAGTGTATGACACACAATAAAACTCTGCAATAAATAGTGGTAATCAATCACTGCTTTATTGGATCTTATCGTCTGCATAAGTATACTGAGGGCCTGCCTCTAAACTTTCGCAACTTTTTTTCCCAGACAAAAAATGTGCACAATTTACTCTCGGCATACAAAATGTGCCACCCAGCACGGGCTGTTGGAATAAGCGAGGATTTGCTTTTCAAATAAAGCTTTGCGCTGGGCACTGGGGAACATTGATTCATTGTGAACAAAATGATTTTCAAAGTTTCCTGTCCTGCCTGCCCTATTCATTTCAGGGGCTGATGGACTGTTTGTCTCATCCCACCCACCTGAGCCAACTAATTCCTCACTAAGCCCAGATTATTTGCAAGGTGTCTGGATCCTCTGTGCTCAGAGCCAGCACTGGACTGCAAAGAAGCCACGTCGCCCCCACCCCTCCACCCATACAGCTGTCCACTGCTGCTTGCCACTGTATGCCGAGAGAGAGAGAGAGAGAGAGAGAGAGAGAGAGAGAGAGAGAGAGAGAGAGAGAGAGAGAGAGAGAGAGAGAGAGAGAGAGAGAGAGAGAGAGAGAGAGAGAGAGAGAGAGAGAGAGAGAGAGAGAGACTTTACATTGTTTTGATTTTGCCTGGTTTGAACACTGGTGGGCACACTGTTATCCAGCCAGAGGCTCTTCAATAATATATAACACAAAAGAGCAGCCTGACACTAAACATCCTGAAAACAACTTGTCCTATAAAATACAAGATTCATTTCAGCATGGTTAGCCTCTTATTCCAGAATCAGCTTCACAACATCCAAGACGGTTTTATTACAGTTTAGAAAATGTATTTCATGTTTCATGCAACATTCCCTTTCGTTAAACAAGATATTACCCTACATCAAAAACTGCATTTCAGTAGATGTTGCTTAAATAAAAACTAAACAAATAAAAGCAAGAGCATTTCTAACTCCTCCAATTGTCGGATGTGCTTTCTCTCACTCCTAGTCTAATGTTCTGTTCAAAGACAACATGCAGCATTCGGACAAGCAGATATATGCCTCTTATTGATCCCAGGCAAATGCACTGGTAATGCCTTGTGGGAGAGGGTGTAAAATTAACTTATTCCACAGCACTAAAATCTACAGCCCAAAAAAGTGGACAAAAGGGTAAATCTAAAATAGACAAATTACAAGCCAGCATTACTGTTCCAGTATTTTAGTCAGTTCAACCTTTTGTACTGTACTCGCACTGGTGCAGTGAAAGATCAGTTTTAAATCATAATATAGGAGTAAACAAACTTAAATGATAGACATTAAATGGCCCAAATAGATTTTGATTTGTTTAAATATTTATGTTTCAAAAATATTTCGCATAGCTACTTAATATGGAATATTAATTTTCTCGTTGAATAAAAAAATTAAATGGATCGCGTAAGCCCGGATAATGCTGCAGCCATGATTTAGTAAAGATAAAATATTTATTTTTAGATATAATTAATATAAATCAATTCGCATCAGTGTAATTCTTTTTTTTAAGATAAGTAGACGATGAGCGCATAAACCCAAGGGAAAAACACATTACTGCCAGTTAGATGGGCCTATTATAAAATAAATCAACAAAGTCTACATTATTTTTATTTATATTAAATTATAATTATTCATCGTTTATATACCTACAATATAAAGCAGAGATGTAGTGTTAGAGGACGAAAGCGATCATAAATATTCAAAACCTCACTGCATCACAAGATTTTATACAAAGGCATTACTGCGGTTGGGGCGCATTACCTAACAAAGTATCTCACTCACCATAAAATTTCAAATGTTCCGCCTCGAGACTAAATAAAAAGGTACATGAATAGGCGTGTCTGCACGCTTTAAAACATAATGGAAGAGGACATGGTGAAGTTAGGCAATGCAAGGACTACACCTGATCATTTTCATCTTTATACAGCCGCCCAAACACTTGTCACACGCGCATCTAAATATTTCCGGAGGCTTTAGGATGCTTTCGAATAAATCCTTAAAGGAAAAAAGCCCTTCGCCGTGCTCAACCAGTGTTATTATTTGTATTTTAATTACCATACCATGACACCATCTGCATGACAAATGAGCTTTCAGTGAAGTGTTTATTAGCACGTGAAAACATAAACATGCGCTAGGGCGGGCGCATGCGAGTTAACGGGGTTAATTCTAGTTTAATTCGTTGGGAAACAGCACGCTTGTCGATAACACGGAATAGACAAAAGGGTAATCGAGCCGGTGCGTTTGAGAAACGTACGCTTCATTTATTATACCGCGCTGTGTCGGATGGATTTGTCTTTGGGACACAGACCAGCAAGACTTTCCATTTCACTTCTGCACGCATGAATATTATTTTAAGTTGGAGCCGCAGCACTTTCACACGGCTGTTTAACGCTCAGCATTGCTGCCTTCATCCTCAATCTGTTTGGAAAAGGATGCTCACATAACTTCAAATTGTTAACAGGAATGTAAATGTTTGATTCCGCTTGCTCGCTCTCCGATTTTGTTTAATTCCACGCAGCGCACAAATCCAGATTAAAATAACTCTGGCCATTGATCCGGCCACTGGAATCGACATTAATTTTAGTTCACTTCTCACTTTCCAAGGGGATCAATGAGAAGCAATAACAACTGACATCGGCGCTGAAAGGATAGAAAAGAAAAAGCAGGGCTGAAAATCGAAACGCTGACGAATAAATCATCTGTTACTTTTCTTCTGTCCTCTAGTCAAGTGCTGCCTGTCTCTCGCCAGCTATCGCCATCGGGACTCAAACCGACTGTATCTTGTATCAAAACTGATACGGGAAAAGAAAAAACTCCAGCTTTCATGAGATTAAATCAGAATGAATTAATTAATTGCTCTACAAGAGTTTAGATCCAAAGGAGCAACAGGATGCAGTGTTTTATTATTTTAAGCATCATTCAGATAAAAGTTGTTTAATAATTATCGATAAAAATAGGAAATACGAGTTTAATTTGCTTAACCTATTAATGTATATAAAATATTTATATGAAAGGTTTTGCACAGAACTTCTATATAGAACGAGTATAATTAGAATTAAAATGAATTACTCATAACAAGAACTCGATATCCACTGTATTTATGTAAGCAAATAATACAGAGGAGGTTCCGTATCCACCTGTTATTTATCTTACATTTTCTCATGAGTTAGCCTAAATTAAAACTATAAAAACGAGTTTGGCTCCATTTTTTCCAGTTCAACTATCAATTAATGCGTTTATCGTAGAAGACAGTTTAACCTTTGAGGAGCATCATTTCATTACATAATATTTCTAAGATCAAAAACACATTAAACTTAATGTTACTGTTTAAATATTTAAGGGCCAATCCAACACAGTGCAGTGAAAAATTAAATGTAATAATAGAGATTTAGGACGAAATATGTACGATGAAATATCAACTAAATCAAGCGTGTAACCGTGATAAATGGTTTGGACTGTATCACTGTCTGGAAGAAAGCGCGTGGAGAGTACGTTTCTGAGCTGTAAAAATACATATTAAACGAATTAAATTTTATTGCATCAATTGGGAACATTGGATTAGTTTTTTGGTTTAACTACAGCCTAAAATATAACTTTATGAACAAGTCATTTAAATACATTCAGAATTGTAAAGAATTAAGTATAGCCTCATGCTTAATAAACATTATTGATGCACGTTAAATAATGACTAAAAATAATGAGCTCATAAATACCTTTTACAATGTACAATTCAAGGTTAACAAATTGAAAGATGTTAAATTAATGAAGCTATTTATTTAATAACGCGTGTATTCTGTCATCCAATATCTAAATAATTAATGTGACTGCTAAGAAGACAGAAATACAAGCTATAGCGTGTAGCTCCATTTTGACACTTATCTGAAATTATGTGATTAAATAAAGCTATACAATTTAAACATAATATTACGCAAAAGACAAAAATTAATAGTGTCAAGTGTTTTATCGTCATTACTTGTTTGACTTTTTTTATTAAGACCGTTTATTGTTATTTTTTAAAACAACGAGTTTGTTTTAATTTGTTATTTCATACATTTATTATAGACTATCAAAAAAGTCCGAGTAAGTAACTCGACCTATGGCATAAAAACTCTGCAGACTTTACACACTATACGGATAGGAAAAAATCTAAGTCTGAGTTTTTCCATAAAAATTCTATTAATTTATGAAAACAGCTTAAACACTAAAATGTATGTTGTGTAGACCATAGTGACCCATACTAAACAGGTGTTTCTTTACACTTTGTTTCCTTGATGCAAGGATTTTATCAACGTTCCTCTTAACAAGTGTTGTCTAACTGCTTTGGATAGGCCTAGTTTTTTATTTAGCAATGACCGTTGACATATTAATTTAGACCCAAACATTTCTTCTTCAATTAACACACATATGCGTTAAGAGAAGTGTTATGCAGGCCAACAGTCTATTGTGGCTTTTGAAGAAAAAATAAATTACCCGCAACATTGGTCTCGTGCGCATTAATTCCCGGTCTGATTGCAGACCATAAATGGAGAGGACTATAAATGCTATAGTAAAATCTCCTCGTACAGGAGCAGTTCTCACGTCCACTACAAGTCACAAATTACTAAGGAGACCGTATAGGAAAGCAGATAAACTATCCAGGCAGCTGTGCTAAAGGTAGTAAAACATCAATAAGCTCATAATGTTACTACTTTAATAATAAAGTTAAACCGCTAAACATCAGACAAAGGCATTTTTAAATCTATATATATATATATTCGTGGGTGACCACAGACAGCCATACATCATCACGGGCATCATTACATCAAGTTTAACACACAACAACATGTTTAGTTGCATTAACCCCAAAATTACAGCATTCGAATCTACACCAACTTGAGTTAAACTCAAAATAGCTGGAAAAAATAGCTGCCGTTGTTTACACACGTTGTTCAAAACAAAGCATTTATACCCGTGTTGCCATACGATTGATTACCTTATGATAGCAATATTTATAAAGTTGCACATTACATACCTTTATATAAGTTTGCAACACTCTCGAATGGGTACGCGCATTCCAGTTTGCAGAGAACAAAATACAATTTCAACAAACTTTAACGCGAAGAACTGATGTGAAAGTCAAAGTAAGCTAGATAAATAAATGTTTTAGGAGTTCAGCAACTTGTCCACACTATAAGCATCATTGCTCCATAAAGACACTCACTAAAAAAACTCCCGCAATCAAGTCATCACGAAACATCCGATACGAGAACTAGAAATATGCCAAAGGGATTCATAAAGTTGCGCACCCTCATCTTGCGCGTAACTCTGTTTCCCTACAAAAACATGACAAACAAAAATAATAACAACGCCTGACGAAAGAGATAGTCACGTTATAGCGCGTTTGATCTGATCACAGGTTAAAACTAGATTTCCTCACATTTACATGTAAATGTTAGACGCGGCAAGTTCCGGATCACAAAAACAATCTCTGTCAAGACAAGCGGAGCACTTACGTTGTTTAAGATCCTTTGCAAGGTTTAAGTTGTCCTTTTATGCCCACAAACGAAACTTTTGGAAACCGGCGAGCGAAAGCAGCGGAGAAGCCAATTGGAGTCGCACCTCGGGCAAGGAACGCGAGACGGTCGCCGCGCGTGAGACACAGTTCCCGGGTAGCGTCGCGTGTTGAGAGTTGTATCAGTTGCATGTACCGATGAGAACGAATCTGCGTTCAGTGGCAAAGTAGAGACGATAGACAGAGATTTGATCAGAGGTGGAAATGGTGTTGGAGGTGCAGTGCTGCCGCTCAGCGCCAGGTTCGCTCATTGACTGACATTCATTCTCTCTGCTCGGCTGAGACCCTGACCCCCCTTTCCACGCTCCCGTGGGGGATCTCATGGGCTGTTTTGTGAGCACGGAATGAATTATCCTCTCTCTTCACCATTTAGAAGACTTGGGAAATGAAGTCCACGGCAAAACAAAAGACGTGCTAACAATGTGCGAGATCTTTACAGAAATAGGTAAGTCTCGAGCGTCCCATTGCTGCGTTCATTCTGTTCCGATGCGCAGTTAAGCATGCCTTTATTTTTTTCCGTATGTAATAATTCACTTTTTATACTCTTTAAATATCATGTAAAAAGTTTAAATAATGTATTAGTTGCTAGTTTGTAGAAAGAGCAGCTTTTAGCTGCGTATCTTGGGAACATTTGTGTAACGGAGAAAAAAGTACTGAACGCGTTTTAATATACGCACGAATAGACTTGAAATTGAACGCTTTAAGAATGTTTATGAAAGATTTATCTAAGGTAAATGAGATGTTGTGTTTTTTTTAAATAGTATGGCTCCTATATGTGACTTAAGCTTCCACCTGACACAACACGCAGACAATAAAGTCCACCTGCTGGACACAGCTGGAACTACACGCCGCTCCAAACAAGCAAAATAAACCGCAACTTCACCTATAAAAACATATTTTGTACAGTATGGTTTTATAATTTTACCTTATACTACACCTAACTTTAAGTTTTGTTCAGTAAATGACTCGGGCCACACAGTAATGGGTGGGAGAGTGTAATGTTGGGGTGATGGGAAGGCAGCAGCCATACATATGTGCATTACTGCATTACATTAGCACTCTCTTGTATTGCTAATGACCTCCGTTAAAGCATCAGTGAAACAGAGGAGGAAAAGACCCATCCATGTCCAAGGTCCCTTTCCATTCAAAATCAAATTTCAGTCCTCAGTCTCTTAACATGTCTCTAAATGGACTGGTGTGGATTGGTGAAGTGCTTTGATGACAGCTCTTTTTACCGGGCTTAAGCAGAAATCCTCTCCTCCACTTTCAGAGCCCCCTGATTCGATTAAAATTATTTTACATTCTCTCTGGACTGTATCAAATAACAAAACATATTACTGTGGCTTGATTGAATCCATTATAAGTAAAGCTGGGACATTTATAAGTCTACACTACAGTTGATATAAAAGTTGAGGCAGCCAGAGAGCTTCATCCGAGTGTAAATGATCTCTTGATGATAGAAACATTACCGGTTTGATGTAAGTTTTAATGTAAGTTTTAGAGGCAAGCATCCTACTTTGGCCAATATAGGCTATTTAAATATAGGGAGAATGTGGAAAAAGGAACTCTAATTTTATGCTCATTTTACAAGTTATTTTGTGTTAAAAGAAATGCTTAATGTATTTTAATAAAAATCTTAGCAGATTTTTTTCTGATTGATTAAAAAAAGCAAAAATCTTCTGTTACAAGGCACATTTATTTTGAGCGATTTTGTCTGTCTCTTTAATGCAGGGCAAGGAAGTAATTGGGGCACATGGTGTTTGGAGAAGGATGACCGCTGTAATAACAGAGACATCTTTTTCGACACATCAGTCAGGTCTTAATTATTACCTGTAGATCTGTGGATGCAGTGAATCGGGTGCCAGACGACTTATAGTAGGATGTCCCGCACAATAGAGCCTTAGCACGCATTCCTCATTAGCATATGTCAGCCCCGTGCATCACATGGCTATTCATTTCTGTCACTTAGCTTTGGAAGTGCTCACGCTAAGAGCTGGGAAATTAAATGCAGTATTCTTAACCCAAGATTTGCCTTCGTCGCTGAGCCTGTGAAAATAAATTAATTAAAAAAGGACAAGACGAGGAAAGATTGCATGAAGAAAACAGAGGATGGAAAAGCAAAACAGGAAATTGAAATGACAAGATGGTAATAAAATAACAGACGCAGAACAAGTGGATCAAACTTCACCTGGGAAAAACAAACACAATCTGACACATTACAGCATTACTTCAGAAACAGACACATCAGGATGATTTGATAACGATCCATTGACAAATGTTGTAGGGTAAAAAGCTAAAGAAACACAAATGCGGAATGGATGTGAGATTCCTGCAAAAAATACTCATTAAATTTCTCTTACTCTGAACTCTTTCCCCAGCACGGGAGCTGAACCAGGCTGAGCGGCTTGTTTTAACCAGAACTGAACAGGGCCCCTCTTCTTATCTAAATCTGAGGACAGCCATCCTGCTCAGCGGATCACCAGAGTCTACAGCAATGTCTCTATATATACACACACACACACATGCACCCACACAAAAGAACAGAGGGGGAGAGCGTAAGCATTCATACTGTAGACAGTGCTATGTGATCAAAAGGAACGGGGAGAGAAAAAGAAAAGAGAGAGCTCTAAAAATGGCTCTGCAGCTGATTCTGTGAGTCCTGGTAGACACTCTCTCCAAACATACACACACAAGCACGCCGCTTTCATATTTAACTAAAGGCAGGGCCCAGCGTGTGTCGTACTCCAATAGGGGCACACTTAGCTCTCGCTCGTTTGAGGAGCTTCGGCTTTGTTTCCCCTTGGTGGTGTGGTACCTGGGGGGTGAAGGAGGGGGGCTGTAACTCTTCTTCTTCTTAACAGGTAATAGCATCAGGTATGAAGATGCAAGCAGGCAAACCCGATCGCTCTCAAGTTCCTCCAAGACTCAGCTCCGGAATATGGTGCTATAACTTCCTCACATAAAATCAATGATTTGTTTAATTTAGACAGAGCTCGTAAATGTGCTAATTTCAGAGACAGCCCACAAATCTAGAGGGCCTTGTTATCCCATTTGCTGCTCCATTAGTTGGGAAATGATACAGCCAGCGTTGTTAAGAAACCAAACGGTAGGTCTGGCCGTGCGGAGGAGGAAATAAGTGACGTGGCTCTCGGCGTCTATAACAGACGCGAATGCATAGCGGCTGACATCAGATTTCGACGCCAGCCAATATGCATCCCATTTTTTATTAACGATTTCAAGTGAATTTGTTTCCTAGAAAATGATAGTTCACCCAGAAATGACAGTTCAGTCATCAATTACCCTCTTGTCATTTCATACCTGTATGACTTGCTTTCTTTTGCAGAACACAAAAGAAGATATTTTAAATAATGTTGGTAAGCGAACAATGACACCCACTGACTTCCAGTGGTTTTGTGTCTGTGCAATAGAAGTAGGGATGCACCGTTACCCTTTTCTTAACACCAAGTACGAGTCACGATATCGTTTTTCTGGTACCTGCCGATACCGATACCGATGCCTGTGCCGATACCTGTACCTTTTCACAAGACAATAAAAATAGAATAGCTTCTTAAATACAAACAACTCCACCTTAAACACATTATGAAAAATTAAGAATTTTATGTGCTTATCACAAACTTTCAAGGCTAATCTTCAACAGATTTTTGCATTTATATGAATACACGAGCTTAGTATCGGGCCCGATACCGATACTGGTATCGGTGCATCCCAAAATAGTGTATGGGTATCTCCATCGTTTGGTTACAACACTCTTCAAAAATCTTCAAAAATCTTCTTTTGTGTTCTGCAGAAGAAAAGAAAGTCATACATGTTTGAATTGAAAGAAGGGTGAGAAATTTATGACAGAATTTTCATTTTTGGGAGAACTACCCCTTTAAAACTTAGATCACTGTGTCTTATTTTTTATTTTCTGTGCTCTCATAGTTTGTATAATATATAAAAACCTACATAACGATGTACAATATAAAACTAAATTCTTTAAGTTTAAAAGCCAGGCACAGTATGAGAGGGTATATGAAGGATACAGCATATTCTATTCATAGCTTGAGTGATCCTGTTTAGCACTCCATGTTCCTCTAAAAAATATTTTATCAGCGGTGTTACTGTCACAGTACACACAAATACACAAACGCACGACCCTTTTCTCAGTGCCAGGCATCAACACTCATCTGTCTGACTGGGTTTCAGCAATTAAGGGCCACACAAGCAAATGCCAATTATGACCTGAAGCACAGACACACTGACAAACAAACAGAGACAAATCAAGGGGTGATTTAAAAGCACAGCGCTAAAATCTCAATATTTGGCCATTCCGATTTAGCAGCTTGCCCAGAAAAGGCCATAAATTCATCCTTCCATACATAATTAATATGACAGTGTGATGTAAATCTGAATCGACCCTGTTTGGTTAAGGACCGAGGTTTGCGTCAGCACCATTTCGTTGTTATTTGCCTTACGTCTATGTGCCTGTTTTTATACAATACTCTTCAAATAATTAAGAAATGAAACAAATCAACTCAAACTTCGACGCCAACGACCTCAGTGGCTCGGAGTTAAAAAGAGCAATAGCAGATAGTGAGGTGAGTTTTTATCTGATGAGACACTTCTACGGTTTGCCGTCATATTGCATTTGGATTATCAGCTGCCACTTTGGATGGCCGTTTATGGCACCGCCTCATCGTCGACAACCACGGCACAGCACCTTCTGAGAGGACTCTGGGATACACTTCCAGCGCCCATGGAAAGCCATTTAAATCAACTCATGCTGTCTGGATCTTAGCTCTTCTGCAGACGGTGCGCAGTAAATCAAGTGAGGCTAATATGAATCAAATCAAGACAATATATTACACTAATTGCCTTATCAGATGTCTGTCACAAATGCTTTAAGGTCGCCTCGCAAAGGGTGTCGGAGGCTGCATTTAAAGAACGAAGGGCTGTCCTTGAATAACTCTATTTGAGGAACAGTCTACTAAAATAACTAAAAAAAGAGTCTTTCCGCGTCGCTGAAGTGTTTATGCGCCTGGTGATACATCCAAGAGCAAAACAAGGGGCTTTGTGTCGCATCAGCTCCACGGTTTCCTCTAGGATTATAAGCACGCCCTGAGCGAGGGAGATTGCTCCACGGCACACAGAGCTGCCACCTCTGACTGTGAGCATGATTCAATGTGATGTCCACTTTGTGTCCCTTTATTTGGCTCTGAAAGGAAAAGCTTGTCTTTTATGTCTGCCAAGCGGCCTTTTCCAACCCCTGCGCAGCCAATCATACACGCTGTCAGCACAGCTATGTTTTACACTAAAGCCTGTTGTTCTGTTTAGAAAGCTTAGATCTGTTTATGGCGCAGAAATGATACAGCCTTATGGCAAAATCAATGAAGTCACATGGGTTATAAATATATTAATTTGAAAGACAGCGGAGGCGGAGTAATTATACAAATAAAACGCGGTGTTCTGGGCAGGAAACGCAGTAAGACATAATTGATTAGCATTTTGAAGGTGATAAGACATTTTTCGCTTTGCTCCGTTGTGTGGCGCGCGCGCATGTGTGAATTTTAGCCATCTTGACACGTCCTTGTGGAGTGATCTCAACCGTGATGGTAATAACAATAATTATCTTCTAAGTGTTGAAAGTCAAAGACATGAATATTCTCATACAGCGTTAAGTTCAGCAGACAAGTGCTTTCACATGATTTCGTCAGGACAAATTAACAGTAATTGCACATTGAATTGTTCCAGAAATATCAGATGCTGTTGCTATCCTAGTTTGATTTTATGATTTGGTCGCGGCGTTTAATTCGTTGATCATGACTGCGAGGAAATTGTGTCGCTAAAGACACGTTAAGAAATATTATTACCAGATCGAGTCAAAACACAAAAATACCACTGAAGGCAACCAAGACGTCACTCTTTCATTCGGAGACGGGCAAAATCCGCCATCACTTTTGATTAAATTTTTAGTTACTCTTTCACATGCGTTAGATTTTTGAAAAATTGTTATTAATAAGGACATGATTTCTAGAGATTAACCCCTCGTTCCTTTATCCGTGATCCGGAGACCTTTGGAAAATTGATCTTGTTAGATTGATGGATGTCCTGTTTAAAGGTTTGTCCTTGTGCCAGTGTTTTTGCTGTAATACTGGGGGCTCGTTTGTTTAATGATGCAATTGTATCTCATTTTGTCACTTGTGTGTAATGTCACATTGAACAAACTCCAAGATATTTGGAGTTTGGGTTTAATTAGAATTCAAGAACATGATTGGTCAGCCATATTAAATATGGTAGACTGGTCTTGATAGATATGGGAAAATTTGTACCTGACCTGTGAATACTAAGAGGATATAGACAAAGATTATTTCACACAACAAACACCAAACCAGGAAATCCAGAAAACTGTATGGCACTGTGTACATTTTTTAAATGGAGTAAAACTATTATCAAGGATTCTCCTCTGAATGCAGAGAATAAATGTTGACCAGCGCGAACAAAGCCTGGACTGATGACCGTCACAAACATACATCCATTCACCCCAGGATGAGTGGTCAAAATGGGCTTCATTATGGAGCAGCTTCATGGGGTCTGTTTTCAGTCCCTCTGCCATTGGTCTGACCGCTTGAGATAGAGCTCTGACAGAGACAGTGCTGTGGACAGAGCCTTGATGTTGACACACAACATATTAGTCTGCCTGGAAAAACAGGGGGCTTTGCCCCAAATTTCCATTTCCTCTCCGGCCATTTAACTGGCCTCATCAAACAAGGGCAGATGGGGAGGGACATTACAGATGAGGCAGCATGCGGGTATGTTAAAGGCAGATGGAGGAAAAGGGATGTTTACCGTCCATGTATTTTTAAAGAGGGCATCTGCAGCGCTGCATGTACAAACATACTTTGACCCTAGAAAGCAGGAAGTGAAGAGTGAGAGACTGGATCTCTTGGTACGGAATTGCCAAATCGGAATAGTCAATGCGGGGCCATTTAGTTTCATTACCTCTGACACGCACCTTTCCCCCGTATTATTAATGCCCCTTATTACGGCATAAAATTGCATATTAACTATTGATCACCTATTACCATTCTTCAATAATCAATTCAAACTGCTTTAACAGCATTCAAGTCCATCTTTATTTTAATCCATTGTAATTGCCTCTTTTGTCTAGCGTTGCCATTCGAGTTAAGACAGGTCACGAGCAAAATTAGTATTTATCATTCCATTATGTTTGAATAAACGGGATAATCAGCACGTCAAAGACAGGCAATGCTAAAACAATTATTTATATAGACTGGTAACCTTTTGACCCATGACCTGACTACAGCGCAGTACAATGCAGGCTGCTGTTTGCGAGAGATTAAAGAGAGACAATCTGTTGCACCTGTCGGCCAAGTGTGTCGATCCATGTCATTATAGCTCACAGCGGCCATGAAAGGGCCATTTCCCAAGCCTAGCTAAATGATGACATAAGCCTAGAAATCCACACTGGAGTGTCAAACGGGCCAAAGGATACTTTCGGGTTCAACTATCACAGTTTATAAGATCTATTGGGATTCCATAGAAGTGGAACAACAAGATGAATTTCAAATGACCCACCGTGCCAATTAGTACAGAGTTTTGGGCTTCCCTGTTGAGTGGGGGGTTGAATTTAAAAGAAGCCTGTGATCTAGCCCGTATTCTGCGACAGCAGCGGTGGGCCTCCAATAGCTTTCCGCTCCCCCTGAGTTCACAGGACACGTATCACCTGCGCTCGGCATCACGGCTCCATTACGGACCTGCCGCAGCTTCTGTGCTATTCTGCGCATCTGCTCCCAGTGGTTCCAGCATCTGCGGTCAAAAGCCCATAATGAGCTCCTCTCACTCCAGCTGTCCCACTGATAGCCTTAAACCAGCTGCATGCTGGGAGCTGCAGGGCCGGGCTGTCAGCAGGCCGATGGGCTTGACCCTTGACCCCTACCGTAGCCGAACTTCAGCACTCTGACTGATGACGCTGAGATTAGCGATCCCCGGAGATTCGCTGCCACACGTCTGGTCGAGGCTTTGCTATTGAAACATTGATTCATAGGATTTCCTTTTCCACACGTGGGTTACAGACAGGGTTCCTTTGTAACCTTTGAACTTTAGCAGTGACTCCGCTGGCTTGTCAGAGGAATAGCAAGTCGGCTGTCCGAGTCCCTGATTGGAGCAGCCATCACTGAAGTGTGATTAGAAGTCCACCAAACAAACATGGCGGACTTTATTGAATTCCTGTCAAGTCCATGCAAACCAGAGGTGACAGATGTAATTTGTTTGTCCCGTTGGTTTAATTTAAGCTGATACCTTTAAGCTAGAGCCAGAGTGTGTGAATTGGCAAAAGGAAATGGGTATGCAGACAGTGGAGGGTCCATGGAAAACAAGCGAAAGAGAGAGAGAGAGAGAGAGAGTTATTCACTCTTACTATTTAACAAAGAGGCTAAGGTTTGGTTGGTAGGTGAGGACCTGTTAGCCCCTGTTGGTAGAGATCGGTACTACACTACATGGCTACCAAAGTAAACATTTTCTATTCACATTTAAAATATGCTTTTGAAAGCAACACACACTATAAATAACTAATATTTTATAATAGTTTTCTAGTATACTATGCTTTCTGCAGTGTGGCATTTAAATCTCAGGTGACTGAGAGCAAATTGAGTCAGTGAGCCTGTTCAAGACCACTTCCACAAGAAACCCAGACCTTGTTTTATCTTAAAGTGAATTATATTTCATGTTTTATATTTATTGACATATAAGTTAACACACTTCTTTTAAGGATTTGCAAAAAAAACTGTGGCCCTGAGATAGCGCTTAGAGAAATCTCAAATTTTCTATATAAATAATAAACAAAATCTCATGTTAATCACTGCCATTAGTTTTTGCCAAAAAAGCGCAACTGCAAATGGAACAAAGCAAAAGCACAGTGTTAATGTCACTCTGTCTTAAGATGAGTAAAACATTGCACTATACCCAGCTAAAATGTCACCAATTTTCATTTTTTATCATTACCGGGACTTGCATAGGATAATAAATAATATCCTAAAGAAAATTTTCACTTTTTTATCAAATTAATGGACTAGTTATATATCTATTTGTGCGCTGATGCTGAGACTCTAAATCATGCGGAAATGAGTCTAAATATCTACTCATTCATACAAGGCCAACAATCATAATTCCTGACATACCAAGTAGTATACCTGGCTTTCCATTTAAGACATTTAGGCATGGAAATTATTACATTTAGCAGATGCTTTTATCCAAAGCAACCATGATAGCTGATTTATGTGGAGACCGAAATAAATCAAATTGTTACAATTTGCTTTAGCTCCCAAATAACACCCAAAGTACTATAGAATGGTGTAAATAAACACTTCTTTCATTCAGCCTGATCTGATGGACTGAATTCAAATCAAGGGTATAACTGCATCTGAAATGAAAAAAAGTAAAGGACAGCCTAGTATTAGAGACATCCTAGTGTACACGGAAGGCTAGCTCCATCAGCCACAGAGATTCAACATTTACCTTCTGAAAACAATCCATTAAAACTGTGCTGGGCTGTTGGTCCTGCCACTCCACAAGGAGCAGAAGAGGGAATGGAGAGACAGTGCGAGTAAGGGACACAGTGTATTAACCAGGACTGAAGGCATCATGTGAGTAACAGAGTCTGCACGGGAGAGAGAAAGTGAGATAGGGAGAATGGTGAAGAGAGAGAGAGGGATTGGAGAGAGTGAGTGAGGGCACTGGCGGACAGCTACAAGATGGAGTAGCAGCATGCGGGAGATAAGCTGTCGAGGCAGAGACAGTGTGTGACAGTCCTCGAAGCGGCAAGCAGGCGAGAGTGTGACAGGGAATACAGAGAGCTGCATTATTGTTTAAATCATTGATTGCTTCCTTCCTCCTCAGCCACTGACGTCTTTGACACCAGAGAGAAGAGTGAAAAAACAGGGTGCAACATCTCCTCCTCTTCCCCTTTGTTCTTCCTCATTTCCACTGGATGCACCATATACCTGCCGTCTTTGTATTAACCATCAGTAGGGGTTTGCCTTCTTTCGTTTTTTTTTTTATCTGTTTTACTATTCCATTGCTTTTTGAATCACATTCACCTGGTTCAGGAAATTCGGTCATTATTTACTCACACTTGTGTTGTCGTAAACCTGTTTGCGGTTGTTTTTCTAGACAATATTTTGAAGAATCTGTCTTCACTCAATAACAGTTTACGGTGGCCACAGGCTGTCAAGCTCCAAAAAGAATACAAAAATCAAGTTCGACACATTGATGCTCCGTCACATGACACAATTGATGTGACTGACGTCCAACTTGCATCCAAAGAACTCTGGGCCTGATACATCAATACTACTGTATTGGTGTGGGTCCTGCTTCATCTTGGGCCCATTAACCCCAGTATCTCCAGCTCTGTTGGTGGCATATTAAATTTCTGACATGCATAATTATTCGACTTAACAGTGAATAATTCATAAATTTGAGCCATCTTAAATTTTGTTCATCAAATAAAGACGTGGAATTTAGTACATGAGTCTAGTTAGCTACTTTAATGGCTTTATAATTTTGCGTATAAGCTTTGACAGCCTGTACTCCTTTTGTTATCGTATGGAATAAGTTGCGTAAAGATTCTTTAAGACAACAAAAACATGTAATTGAGCTGTTAGGTGAACTACTTAAAATACACTGCAGCTACATCGGAGGATCTAAAGAAGCCTATGTGTTAAAAATGCACTATTAAGGTATGTTATATGAACGCAGTTGCAAAAACATGAAAGAAGATAGGCTAATTTGATTTGTACAGTAATGCAATGCAATAACCGAAAGCCAAGTGCACTTTATGCTAAATTGTTTGTCCACACAATTCTATTTTTTCATAAACATTATATTTCAATAGGCTTTCTATTACCTGATACCATCAGCGTGCAACACAAATGACAGATAGATACTGTCTTACCCACCACAAAAATATCCGAGCACCGGTCTCACACGTCATCATGCCTTCATGACCAACTCGTCAGCGTCCACCGGAGAAGACTTCTGGAGTTACAATCCAGTGGGGAATGCGGTCTGTTTAATACAAGTAAATCTTTTACTTTCACGCAAATGGAGAATGTAACATAAAAATAAATAATTTCACAAACTTTGGCGGTAGAAATGCGGCCTCAGGTTATTACGCTCCACTCGCTGTTATGGCTTCAAAATACACGGATTTTTAAACGGCCTGAGAAAGTAAATGAGTAACCCTCGCATAGTCGACCTGCTTTCTTTTTCTTTTATCTTTTTAAAATAATACAACTGAACATAAAGAAAAGAAAACATTTGTACAAGAATCGGAAGTAAAATATATGATATATGGAAAAGGATTGCTACTATAGCTTTGCCACAAATACTGTATATGAATAAATTGCATCATACAACTTTTATATATATATGATGTGTAGCTCCATATTAATGATAGCGAATTGTGAACGACAGTGAAAAATGACTGCTGCTCTTTTTCTGTAACAGAAGATCGTCCATTACTGCCTCTCTGGCTCCTCCCACATCAGCCTCGTCTTTTGTTGAGGATGATTACGTATTGACTCTTTATGTTAACTATAAAACAGCGTTATTTTCATTAAGTGTTGAAAACATTTTGAGAAATAATTCAAACTAATATTTCAAGGATGTTAAGTTAAAATGTAGCAAGTAAAATTTAGTTTAATTTATAGTTCTAGAGTGGGATTTATAGCGGCCACTTGCTAAGATCAGTATGTGAGTAACATTGTTTTTTCTGTTTGTTAGAAGATATGTTGTTGTAATATTAGCTGTGTATCAGAGCAGTTTTGAGTCCCTTGTTTATCCGGAACAAGTGTGTTGCTTGCATATACTCGTGTCGTCTTAGCTTATTTTATTCATTTGCTTTATTATTTGTGTGGTCTAAGCTATTATAAGCTTAGCATGTCATGTTTGCATTGCACAGCACGTTTGAGGGCAGAGCTAGCTAACCGCAAATAGCAACGCTGTTAAAGGCGTTTGATCTGACAGCAAGATAGCAGTTAGAAGTAAGTAAGTAGACATTTCCCCCCCTTTGTAAAGTCAGGGACAACCGGACAACATACCACAGGATAGAGGGAGAGGAAACGTGCTTTGAATAGCTGTTTGTCAGGGCTTTTAGGGCTACTGTAGAAAACATGGCGGCGCAACATGGCGAATTCAATGTATTTAGATATAAATAGCTTATTGTAAGGTAATACAAACATAACGGTTAATTACGGAAGGTCTTTAAACACCTCTGAAGTGATAGTTTTGTATATTTTATTGCATTTCTGTCCTAAAAATCCCACATTGCTCCTTTAAGTTAAAATAGAGAAATAGGGACACTGTTTTGACATTGGCTTTTAAAGGGATTGTTCACCCATATTTAAAAATCATCATTTACTCACCCTTATGTCATTCCCAGCATGAATGATACTTTGACAATTGCGGAAGATTTGTAATAACATTGGTAACAAAACCGGCTACCTTCGAGTTCTTTATGGTCACAAACATATTAAGACATTACACAAAATATCTTATTTTGCGCTCCAGAGGAATAATTATCTATACAAGTTTTGGTAAATAATTGATGTCTATTTTTTATGCACACTCATTTTTAAGTTCCTCTGTTGAATGTGTCTGATAAATGAAAAACTTTTCAATTTTAATTGTATTTATCATGCCGCTGTCAGACTTGACTTTTAGCATGCGAAATTCGTTCGGACGTTGGTCTGAAATTGGGCGGGAAGGATTCCTCCTTTTATTACATTTACAGAGAGGTCAAGCTGTGACGTTTTTGATATTCTATTGGTCTCATGCACTAACGTAATGCGAATTCGCAGGTCGGAGTGCTCCAAACTACAAATATAGTCGGTCAGGCTTTAATTTTTGGTCTGACGCATTCGCATACGTATGAATGGATGTCAATGGAATGAAAAGTCAAGTCTGATCTCTTCATTAGCCGTAAAAGAATTACACAAAAACAGAAAAAACACTTCTCAAAGATCAGTGTTTTCTGCCAAATGTGACCAGGTAAATGACATTGCATTATTAACCTCAAAGTGTTAACCTCATTAAAGGCATCTCTCATGTCTCTTTTTCTCTCATCGTGCTTTCGTTCTTCCAGTCCAGGCAGTAGAGCACTGGAAGTGTTGGGCAGAAAGTGGCTAACAGTGAGGTCTTGTGACACTCCCCCCCCACCCACTCCTCCTCTCCGCAGGCCGGCTGTCTCTACGCTCGCCCAGAGCCTGACACTGACGTGACACTCGTGAAATAATTATGAACCAAAAACACTGCTGACAGCAAACAGCCCTCTTCCCTCAATGATGTGTCACCCATGATTAGCATGGGTCCTGGCATCCACACAGCAGCCTGCAGGCGGAGGGAAGAGTGGGGGGTGGTAGAGGGATGAAGGAGGGTTGTGGAATAGAGCAGCAAGATGGACAAAGAAAATATCTAAGTGAAAATGCAAAAATTAACCAGAGAGGAATAAACTGTTAAAACGAACTGGGCCGGTAAAGGGAATGAGTGATATACGGGTGTGTGTGTGGTTGGGGGGGAAGGTGGGTTAGATGCTCCACTTGTAGCCTACGGCCAAAGGGAATAAACCCTGGATACTGACACCTGTATCTGTCGTCCGCTGTTAGAAGACATATGCCTCGCTTCAGGCCACCACCCATCAGCACCAGCAGCATCTCAGGGTAATATGTGGTTCCTGCCCTTTGCCTGTTAAATGCCAAAGGTCGTTGTGTACATTTGTGTGTATGTGTGTGTGTGTGTGTGTGCGTCAGGAAAAAAGAAACAGGATCAGGCCGTGAGATTGGAAACGTGGACTGTCATACAAGCAAGTTAAAGTGTGATGAAAATGAGGCCGGTAATTGTTCCAGCTTTGAGGTATAACATCCAGAGATCTATTGAAGATCTCAGTTTTGTTTCTCCATTAATGTTTTCTTTTTCTCAGAAGACAAATCTGAGAAGACCTCAACCGACCTGACAACCGTCAAGGAGAAACAATTGAGACATTAACGTGATCCCATTTGGCTTTGTTTTCCTACGGGAGAAGGGTGAAATCCATCAGGCTCTTTGAAGCAGGAGGACCGGCCGTTTAAAAAAAACGGTGCGGGATCTCTACAGCCAGAGTGAATTTGTTCGATGGCAGCGAGATTGATAGGTGGATTCAGAAAGCCCTTCAGAACTCTGAAGAAACAGCTTTGTTTACGCGACTTGAGGTATAAAACGCTGAATGTACATAACTCTTCTTAACAGAGAGTAAATCCCGCTAACACAACTTGCCGTCTGAGGGGACAGTACATTTCACCTCAGTATATTTGGAAATAAATCTAGGATGATCAACCATGAAACACTCACCGTCCAGAGCTGGAAAAACGCTGGATTTATAGAGCTGGGACTTTCGAAGAGCTACAAAACGTCGAAAAACATATAAAAAACACTTTATAGTGCGTCAAGCAAATGGGCATCCCAAAACATTTAATTAGCTTTCTTTCCTTCTGGCTTTTCTTTTTATTCATGATTTTAAGGTTACGCTAATAGGCAAAAAGCACTATGGCATACCACATCTTCGAAAAAATGAACCATGTTAAAAATTACCATGGTAATACCTTGACGCAGACTTGATACCTTGCCATCAGTATACAAAAGATAATGGTTTATTGTACCCCAGACTAGTCTAGACTAGCATGTAGGACAAGCTTTGAAAATGAAGGCGAGAGTCCATGTACATAGGGTGTGTGTATAGTTTACCGTCTGTAGCAGTGGGGGGGGGGGGGGGGTGGGCAGGGCAGTTGGTTGAAGGGTGGCACGGAGAGAGAGACACACGGTGACACCATAGCTTTGAAAGTTTCATGCAATATTAATGTCCACGAGGGAGAATCACTAGCCTGGCCCCAGGGGTCACCCAATTAACTGGAACACACTCCCATTTCCAGTGTGTGTGTTCTGTGCAGTCGGCACCATACCTCCTTTCTGACATCAATGTGTGTGTGTGTTTCATACGTGCACATGCTGATAGTCACCACACGCAAGGCTCATCTTCTGTTCCTTTAGTCTCTTGATCTGTCTCTCTCAGGAACTTGCAATGAAGTGCTGTATATTGCATTGATGCGTGGCTGTATTGTTAATATACTGCTAATATACTGTACTTTTTAATTTGCTTCAAATGAATTGAGAGGACTGGTGGTGTTGGCTCTGCTTGTGAACAGATATTGCCCTGGGATTTAAACCAGGCAGATCTTAACCCGGTGTTCTAAATGACTAAATGTACTAAATGTTTTAGGCCATTTTGCCTCTTTATTGGATACACACTTGGTAGAAAAAGGGCAGGAGGAACCCTATGGTAAATTTGAATACTAATGAAAAAAATCCCAAAATTACAATGCTTCTTGAATGAAATTTCAGCATTTTTATAATTGAGTAAGAAATATAAGCTTTTTAACATCTTGGGCCGGTTTTAGAATTAGCCAGGACTTGGACATATAGACATATTAGATATCCCACGTTTAGTGCTTTATATTAGTGCTTTATATTAGTGCTTTATATTAGTGCTTTATATTAGAGGATTTAAATAGTTTTTTCAAACATGCCTTACAAAAATACATTACTTGTGTGTGTTTTGAGATGAAACAACAGCACTGATTTGTTTTAAGATGTGTCAGTGCAAGTGTCATGTGTCATGTTTTCAGTTTAGACAGCTCTAACATTTATGTTTATCTGGGTTTATCTTAAACCCTGTAATGGAAACTGCCCATTTAAAGGTCCCGTTCCCCGCAATCCTATTTTTCAACCTTTAGTGTATGTGTAATGTTGCTGTTAAAGGATAAATAATACCTGCAAAATGATAAAGCTCAAAGTTCATTGCCTAGTGAGATGTTGTCATTAACAGAATTCGCTTTTCAAGAACTGCAGAGAACATCTGGAATTGGACTACAGCCCTCTACTTCCCTGGTAAATGATGTCACTATTCCGATTGCTTTTAATAACCTCCGCCCAAAGGAATACGCCCAAAAAAAGGACGAGGCCTTCCTTAGAGAAGAGGAAGAGCCGCTGGAGTAGTGTTTGGTTTTCAGTGATTGTAAACATTTGATTGAGCTACGAGCTTAACTACTTTCACTTCATCGCAGTCTTACAGCTGGTAATAAGAATTCAGCTACACACAAGATAAACAACGGTCAAATAACAGCTTCCATGACTTTAACATCGGCTGTGAAAGCTGTTCTGTGTAATACACTGATATTGAGTGTGTGTGTGTGAGCAAACCTCTAAAACACTTCTATGAAATGTCCTTTGAAGTCCTCTTGCAAATGTCTCCTAGTAAATCTGCTTGTTTTATTATCCAACTCGGGTCCAATATAAGCAGGCTAAACTAACGCTTCTGTTATTATTAATAATAACCTTCTGTTAATTAATATAACCGGTCTTACACCATTAAGTCCGGTGTCATTTCTTTTGCCATAGCAGGGAAAAAAATGCGATCTCTAACAAAGATTTACGATTGCACATTCACTAGCAGATTTCTGTTACACTTCGATGGATCTGCATGTTTTTAACTGATAAAGTTGAGGCAATTGTTACTGTTTATTGCTAAAAGCAAAGTTTATGAATACACATGCACTGAGAGGAGGACCAACCAATCACAACAGCCTGAGAAGCGGAAGCTCGCTGATATGGTATGGGCGGGACATCCTAACACACACTCTAAGCGGGGAACCAATCAAGACACCTGGGCAGCTTTACCAACCAGAGCATTTCGGTAGGAGAGACTTTATATTTCCCGGAAGAAATCCAGTCATTTTGTTAGGAAAAAATATGTGAAATATAAAGGTTTTTTTGAAACTAGAAACACAAACATTCCATTATTAAACACCCAAAAAACATAACCAAAGCCAGTAAAACAGCAAAAGAATGGCTCCTTTAAAGCCTTCTAAGTAAAAAAGAAAGTTTAAATGTTATGTTTTACCTTTAACACTATAAAGATTTATTAGTGTTTGTTTAAAATAATTTGAAATCCTTTATATATGATTAACTGAATGGGCTCTGTTGTCTAAATAATTTTAAATGTAAAATAGTTGAGATGTGTTTTAATGTGTTTGCTTTCCTGTAGCTCAGTGGTAGGAGCATTGCGTTACCAACTCAAGGTTGTGGGTTCGATCCCAGGGGATTGCAAATGCCTATGTAAAATGTATAGGATAAAGCAATGTAAGTCACTTTGGATAAAAGCGTCTGCCAAATGCCTTAATGTAAATGTAAAGAGACAAGTGCGGCAGTCAGTGCCAGCAGGCACTAGCCATGCCCTCTTTACGTTTGGAGATTTAAACTTTAAATATTCATCTAACTTTTAACAGTTACAATCTATAATTTATAAGTGTGGAGTAAATGACAAATAATTGTTTAATTGCTTAAAAAATGTATTCCAATTTCGGTACAATGATTCCCAGAGGGTTAAACCTGCATCATCTGCACGAGCCACAGTTCAGCTGACATGAAACAGTTTTAAATGAAAGATCAATGCAAATAAAAGAGAATTCATATAAAATGAAATTAATTCATAAAAAATGTATATAAAAACATTTTGTTCTATTGTACAATAAAACAGGAGGTAACTGGACAGTGGAAACGTTATTCATGATAAACCAATACATCTACACGAGTGACAGTATCTCTTGGGCCACAGTCACTTTATCTGGATGTCACAAAGGGTTAAATGAGGGCTAATGGTAAGGCTAAACGCTTTGAATCTGAGTATAAATGTACTGATTGTGTTCTTATCAGCTCTCCCTACGCCTCATATTTCACACTGATGCCTGGAGTCTCTGTGGTCACAGACCTCTGTCAAGCACCTGCAAAGAACTGATATCAGCCTCTTCTTACCATACTACTGCAGCTCAGACCAACAGTGTGATCAAGACGGCATGATGTTGATAACTGTGAAAGGTTATGCACAGAACCATTACATTTGGTAATAGTAAGACTATGACATTCTCAGTCATATCACAAACTTCTGTCATACTGCTTTTCTTCCATTTTTAAGCTCAATCTATCACAATCTGCATTCTACCTTTGCCCGCAGTGCCACTGTAATGTGTACGGCAGAATTTAGCTCCAAATATGACGCTTGCATGAGGCTGAGTTTAGTTGCAAGTGCAAACACTGACACACTCATAAGATTGCAATTAATTACACACATTCATAATGGTCATTTAAATGCAGGGACTGTTTTAAGAAGAGATCAATTATGCTAATTAATGCACGAAGGCCCATTTAAAACAAATCATACCCAGAGATCAGGTGTGGGGGCATTTAGATCCTTTTGAAAAAATGTTGAATGTCATAAAAATACTTTTTGAATACACACGTACAGTAGGAAATGCAGGTTAAGTACTAGACTGAGAGGTCAACAAAATTAAAGGAACATGTTTGACAAGCAATTCTAAATGTGAAACAACTTTTGCTTGTTTTTTTGTTAAACTAGATTTTTGTGGTCTCCAATCGACTGTTCTGACTAGACTCACAATGGAGTAAAAACATGCCCCCCGTTTTCCAAAATTACAGAAACATAATGGTGTTTCTTCAGCTATGAGCACTTTTATGTCCCAAGGGGTGATTTTGATTAAAGCTAACATGGTTTCAACTTTTTTCTTTTTGTAATATGAAGGTCACAATTTAAAACCGTCTTGGAAACTTTTCCCCATGTTTACGTCATTTATAATTCCAACTTTTGGAATGTCTTATGTGTAGATTTTTATTGTTTTACCAGACCCAGACTTTAAATGTAAAAATATGAGCATAATAAAAATATGAATTTAGCTTTTTTAATGATGATCATTTAATCAGGTTGAAAAATGAAAGTATGACGCTTTGATATTTGTTGTGTCTCCATTGTGTTTGTCCTGTTTCCATTGCGACTAACAAGTTTTAACCCTAATACATTTTAAATTTGGTTACACAGACAACTCATTAAATTACACTTTTGAGAAATGTCATGTGCAAAGAAAATAACTTATATCACTTGTGACTAAAATATTTGTGACCCGTCTCTAAAAACTAGGCTAAAGTCTCAAAATCTATTTATAACATTAGGAACATTTAAGTTGATCCTTTCATCCATTATTTCTGCTCAGTGTTATATTGTCACAGAATGTTATTTACATTCGTTAGGCCTGTTATAGCAAACACTAAATAACAAAAAATCACAAAAGAAGGGATCACAGTGAATTTAATCATGTAAAATGTGCATGTTGTAAATGAAATTGATAATTGTTCAGGGGGGATGTTATTTTCATGCAATTAATATCCACTGTTAGATATTTAAGCAACCACAACAAATAAGCTCTATCAGTCGTACAGTAAACAGTAAAACATTAGAAACAAGCAAACGTGTACACAAGCATGCGCCTTGGTGTTGGTAGTGTAGTTCAGTCGGCAGTGGACTGAGTCTGAGAGTAAGTCTCTCACTAAATGACCCTGTTTGCTTCCTCCACAGCTTCCAGGAGAAATTCAATTGAGCCCAGTGACATATTAGCATTCTGCTGATCAACACAGAGGCTGGACAATCCACTTAACAAGCGAAAGACTGCCGCACAGCTCCTCAATATACGATAACATCACACATACAGGAAGGTCACAGCTCGGGGTGACCACTCCACAGCCCACTACACACACGCACTCAAATACACTCTATAGAACAGCCAGAGAAACACAGACACATACACACACTGTTGACTGCCAAGGGCTCATTGTGTAAAATAGATTTCATTTGTGTCAAAAATGGATATTTGGAGAAAGTGAAAACTGGAGAAACAGGTCAAAACAACAGAAAATGTGCTCTGTATTTTATCAGACCTCAAATACTGCAATGAAAACTAAATTCATATTCACTTTTAAGCAATGCAAGAGAAATATTTGCACATGTATTTAGGAAAAGTTGAAAATGATTTTTAATATGATAACCTGGACTTTCATCACGTGTCTTTGTCATGATGTCAGTCTATTATATCGCTTTTGGATGCCTTTATATCACTCCTGAGGTTTGATATTGTTCAAATTCAACGGACTCTGGACTACAATTGCCAACATCTAGAAATGCTGGATAAATGAAAATTAGTAATGGTGAAATTTTTCATGGATATTTACAGTAATTATCAGCATATTAAATAGAAGCTTCAGATTCCTAAGCATATGAAACCGAACAGTATCAACCTCGAGCTTGTTTTAATGCAACACACTGTAAAGTAAAGGGTGTACGTATCAATTTCAAAATGTCAATTCCACACAGCATCTGCAAGTTGCTATATTGTGCTTTTCATAAACACTTCAGTCCAAGAGTTTACGACCATATTTCATATTCTGTCCCATATTAAACAGTCCTCAGCATTCTTCTAATAACTACATGTCGAATTACACCTCGTGCCACAGGCCCATTAGTCACTGACATCCTCCAAAAAAAAATCCTCCAACAAATCATTATTTGTTGCAACCCCATCAGAGCAGGCTGACAGTAAACTTGCCATAGTTTTATGAGCTTGTAAATACATTATCAGGGCCGTTGACTGTCACAGCTGTATATGTGCTGAGCGCTGCTGTTACCACGTCCCTGTACGTGCATGTGTCCTTGTGTGTGTGTGTGTGTGTGTGTGTGTTTGCGTGTTGATTGAAGTAATTAGGCACTCACTGGATGGACTTTAACTCAGCCTCACCAGCTAATAGCCAACAAATATATAAAAGCAATAAACTAATGGTGTGAGTAATTAAGCAAAGCTGTATTTACACGCGTGAGGGAGCAGCCGCTGGAGATCAGCGGAGGGTGGAGTGTTTTCTGCTTTGTCTGATAATCAGAGGCTCATATCCCCTCTGAGAAATCACAGCGGTGTGTTACGACAGGAGGAAGTTTTCTGGCTGCACGTTGAGAGCTGTGAACGTGAAAATAAACAAAGTTATTACTTTAAGATGTTTATCGATCAGAGCATTTTCAAAAAATTATGTTGGCTTCCTTTTTTAAAGGCAGGAGCATTTCTTAAAACTCATCGTTCTTTTGTCGACTTTTTATTTTATGGAATTGAGTTTCAGGCAGCTCGTCCCTGGCTCGTGATTATAATGAGTGATGTACAATATTATTGAATTTACGTCCATTTTGTTAAAATGCATACATTGCAAAATCATATTTCTAATTTACTTTGTAAATTTTGATGTGGTGGGGACTGTGGAACAGGTATATGAACTTTAAAATGATGTTTATTTCATCTTAAGTTATTTATTTTTCGTCATATATTGATGTGTTTATATTTAACACATTTGATTTTTAGTGCTTAAATTATTTACGGATGAAATAAAAATAGGTTCAAGGACAGAGGTTCCTGATATGATGTATAAATGTACTTGATTTTTGTATTCAGGAAGGATCGGAGGGAATCGTGGAGAGACAGAGATTGGAAATGGCATTCGACTCAAGTGTAGATTTTTGCCTCAGATTAAAATGTGAAATGTTAAAAACTTTATTATAAAATGATCAAAAAATTACATTTAGCATATTACACTCTACATTTGATTTTCATCAGCTCTTTCATCCTCCGTGTCGTTGCGCGGTCTATGAAACAGGTGAGTCGAGCCTGGGGCCTTCTTTCCTGAACAACAAACCTAATCTACATACATTTCAGTGCCTTTGAAGGATTCGAAGTGCGGCTGACAGCTCAGGAATTACATATCAAGAGGACAAAAAAACGGCGGATTTATTGCGCGCCGCAGTGTCCGCGGTGAATTTTAAAGGTCGCAAATGCAACTGTTTCACACCAAAGTTCCCGAGGCCTCAAGGCGAATCTGAATACAGATGAGGTCTCCTGATAGATTGATGCATAACAGCTCTCAGCATACACACAGTCCCGACAACCTGCAACGTCAGTTCCCTTTAAAGCCAGGGTGTACCTTAATTTGAATGTAAGCCGGTGATGTTAAGTTTTCGTGATGGGTTAAAACATCACTTTGCAATGCACTCTTCAGCTTGTCTGTCAAGAGATTCCTAAGTGACACTCAAGTATAGCAATGCTTTTTCCTGTTTGCTGAACATGTTGGTCCATCTTTGAAACAAGACTTTTGTAATCCAAAATTGTTGTTTACAAATATTTTTTTTCATAATTTTCTGCCATCACAAATGTAAGCTATTTTAAGAGCTAGAAACCATTCTGAATACCTCTAGTCTCCCGAAACTCTATTCAAGATCTTTTTCAAAATGCCTGAAAAATTTCTCCATCTGTGAGATTATTATCCCCAGCAATAACTGGCTCTTCTCTCCCTGTTGTCGAAATGTGTGTTGCCTTTGGGGTAATAAGGACAAAGGGAAAAATATTATGTCCTTTCACAATTATCTGCATTGCAAATATTAAAGTGTCTGGCTACATGGCTGAGGTTACTTTGATTGCTATCTTAACCTTTGACTACACTATAAAGCAGTCAACTCCCAGTGCCCATATTGGAAGGGCTGGAATTTAATTCTGAAATGATTTGGGATAATAAGGAAGATGGATAATGTATGCAAGAGGGATATTACGTTTGGGCTAAATGCAGTTGGGGGGCCAGCGCTATTGGAGTTGAATAATCACAGCGAGTTATAATCCGGGTGACAGAAATACCGCACTGTCACAGTCAAGAGAGCAACTCTTAAATCACGCTGAGGGAGAGAAGCAGAAAGAGGTGGGTGAGGAGACACAGTCAGGCCAAAGGCGCCCACCGTTGCTCTTTTGCTCAAACTTTCATTAGCGCGCTCGCGTGCCTTTGTTTTAATAGCCACACCCTCTTGTCATCGCGGTCTGGCCGTAACACATTCTTCTTATATTTAATTTCTCAAAGATGCAAAATTGCACAGCCAACCGAATGGTGTCCAGCGTCAGTTTTCACGTTGACAAATTCATACTTCCCAAAGATCAACAGGCAATTCTGATTAGTGCAATGGGTCAATATAAGCAATTTGAATTAGTAAACATGCTTTATTGTCAATTAACTTCACTCATTAAATATGTAATTAGCTAAATTAGTTTTACATAAGAAAATAAAGAAGGAACATTACAGTTTTGGGGAGTTTAACAGAATGCCCGACATGCAAATAACAATATTATACGAATAACAATTTGAAATATGAAACAGAAAGGAGGATAAAAACATGCTTAATAAATCATCACGAACTCCACTAATGTACAGGGCGAAAATACATTTGACAGTTTTTAATTACACAAATATCAAACTCATACATGCTATTCTATGAATTAGCATAATGATTTCATAATACCATACTGTTCAGTTCCTGCCATGCTAATAAATCACATGATATTGTCTTTTATTTCATGTGTATTTCATTCAATTAAAAAAGCCACAGTCACAAAACTGGTGAACTCTGTTCTGGTAAATGACATTTCAAGGAAGCAATATTTGTCATCACTCAGCGTCTGAATTAAATACGTATCATCACAATGGCCGGGCCAGGAATCAAACATTTATTTCATATATCTTAAAATATACCAATTTTCTCAATGTTTGCATCACTTAAGCTGTGGAGTTGTGCACACTACATTGCACGTGATGACTGACTCGGTAAGTTACTCCAGACCACTACCTGCCCGCACTTCGACAACCTTTAATTATTCTCTTAGAAAATTTCACTTTCCCATCTTTTTGTCTCACTCCGTCTCTCTCTTTTCTCCCACACTCCTTTGGCTCCTTTTGTTCTCGTCGTGCCTATTTATCACTGTGTGAAGGTTGAAAGAGATATTATTAATCCTGGGGAATGAAGGCAGGGTTAGCGGCATGGATCGCATTGTGAGAGGGGTAATGATAGGAAGACGTGCTTGGCCAGTGGTCTGTGAGGGCTTGATGAATGAGGAGCAGGGGCAGAGCGACTGAAGCTGGGTGGCGGGCCGCTGGGCCGTGCCGAACCCCCACCCACCCACCTGCCACTCTTTTAAAGATCTGCATTGGGATGAGGGGAAGCCATAAACACGTACATGCAGCACCTATAGACGTACTAAACTCTAATTTATACAATGGAAAGAGGTGAATATTTTTCTTCTTCACATTAGTTTGCTGAGTGTGATACACTTTTTTGTAAATAATGAATATCACGTGTAAGCCACACCCATGATTTCCCAAACACTCTTTAAGTTCCCATATGTTTTAGGAATGTGCAAAAAGAAATAGAAATTTCAGGAAAACAGGAGAGATAGACAAAGATTTTACTCAATTCAAAGGCTCAAAGGTATGATGTAACTGTGCACTACTGTATGTCGACAGGCCTCAAACTCCTTTATTTTGGTTAGAGATGCACCGATAATAACATCAGAGTGATGTATGCCGATTCAGAAAGTTAAGTTAATATTTCCTAACTTTCTGAATGTTATTAATTCACATAATGAACATGAAACTGGTGATGTTTCTCTATATTTTTTATTCACAAATTCATAGCATTATTCTGTCCTCTTTCGATTGACAGGATAGATCGGCCCTGATCATTGGCTGGTTTTAAACTATTGTGTGAAAAATCTAGCTTTTATTGACCAATATCGTTTATTGGCCGATATATATCGATTCAAATACAAAAATACTGTCAAGTGAAATCGGTTCACTAAAACTCAAAACGGATTGTAACTTTTACATAAAACAAATAAACTTCTGTGTTATTTACTAAAACATTTTACATGATATCGAAACTGGATGATTTAACAGTTTCAAATAATAAAGATGCCATTTAAATGTGTTCTTTGGGCTCCGGCACTATTAAGCATAAGCCATCAGCGTAATCAAAACATGAACAATTATGCAAATCACATCAACAAAAAGTAAAAGCAAAACAGAAATTATGTAAATTTGTGTATATGCGTCGGACAGCAAGTAAATAGCACAGCGCAATAATATCTATGAAGGGATCTTTCAGAGCGTTCGATGTGTTTGCATTGGAATCTTATTGTCAAAAGTGACGTGAAGCCACTTGATGTATTTTCAGTGGGAGAGAAAGTGATGGTTTCGCACGCTGCCCTTTTAAACGCACTGTCGTGACAGCTCTGACAAAGCAACAAGCCAATCAAGTCAGCTCTATTACTCTAAGTGTCATGTCAGTGGAGATCTACCACCACGTCTCGCCTCTTTTCCTGTCTACAAGACCATAATATCACCCATACCAAAACCTTATCATCTCAAGATGCTATACTGTATTTACACACACAAAACGATTTTCCTGAATCGCAACGATTTGTGTTAAAAAAACACATTTTTATGTTTCTTTAGTTAGTGGTGCTTCATCATTAAAAATGTGTGTCTATAAAAATGTACGGGGCAAATGTGTGCGTGATATTTGCAAATGACCGTGAGGTCGGCTGACCAGCGCTGTAATGATCTACACCGGTAAAATAAAAAACAATACAGTACGAATCATTACCTCTCTCTACTCTGGAAACAATAATAGATTAGCATGAATTTAATATCACACTATATATCATAGTATTATTGCCTCGTGACAGATGTAATTGAAAAACACTCATTAGGGCCGTGGGGGGTGTTTTTTTTAACAAAAAACCCTAGAGCAGAGAAACATCACATCATACATCACAACCGGGTAGATCGCATGACACCAAAGGATAAATGCAGGTGAACTTCAAATCACGTGCCTTAAAAACTATTTCTTTGAGTTGTTCTCTGAACTATAACATCAGCCAGTTTAGATTTGGATTCATTCTTTCATTCATTCACAGCTTTACAGAAGGGGTTATCATGTGTGTTTTATTCCCATGCATCTTTCATTTTTTGCTCAAAAACATCTAGCATGTTCCAATATTATTAAAAGCATCACAGTGTCTAATAAATCCTTTGCATTCACTAAGAGGCTGAAATGCTAACCGGAGAGCTCTGGATCAAACAGTCAGTTCAGAGAACTACTGTCTCATTACTTGTGTCCTCTTCCTGCTCATCTCCACCATATTCTGCAGAGCTGTGTTGGTAATATTTTACCTTTTTGCTCCGCGTGTTTGTGCCTCCGGCTGGCCTGATGTACATTTATCAGATTCGCCTCTTACTTAAGACGCAATATGTCTTTCTGTTCCGCTATTGAAATGGGAGGCCACCAATGCGCTGATGCTTTTTAAGTAACTGGGGCATAATAATTATTTTGAGAAATTGGGCTGTTCGGGACTTAAGGTGTCATGCTGTTTTATCCATGACCTGCGCTCCATCACGGTGAAAGCACTATCTCTGGAAGTGGCTGGCCATTTCATTAAGTAGGTAATATTTCACTGGCAAAAAAAGTTATTTTATACACTGCGTATCCGTCACGTTGTCCATTAACAGTCTCTGGGACTGATTTTTTTTGCACGCCGCATCCTGGAGCACCTAGTCTGAGCGATGCTGACAACCTCGGAATCGACCGCTGTGATCTTACCTAACAAGCATTTCTGTGTCAAATTAAAGACAGCGCTCACAGTAAAGAAAAAAAGGAGACGAGAAATCCTGAACGTGGCCTATGATCACAGCAAACAAGGCGTTATTTGATCCGGTTTCAAAGGTAGCTGCTTGAACTAACACTGATCAAATGTACCTTACATTTCTCTCCCAAATGTTTTAATACTGATTTGTCTCTTACTTTCTTGGTGTTCAGAAAACCTGATTTAAAAAGATTTTTTAAAGATAATGCTCCACCTCTGATATTAACGTTGAGGGTAATTTGTTACATGTATATGTTACATTTTAATATGGTTGTTTTACAAACTAATTTTTAGGTAAGTACTGTTTTTCAAATAGCGTCTAAATAATGTTTTGTTAACTCCATAGTTGAATTTTACGACAAACTCTATCTGAATAAGTTTTTAGAATCGACATGCTATCTTGACTCCATTGATTTTAGCTACAGCAATTCAATTTACCAAGTAGCATACTCTCAGAAATGAATTGTTCAGTTAACTTAATTTAAAAAAAGTTAATTCAACATGACTGGTTGAGGGGATTTCCAGCTCCCAGCATGCTTTGCGTGATATTGCATTTACGCAGTAAATTTGGAAATTTAGTGTTATCTTCTGAGTTTTTCAGTAAAGATAAAGACTTGTTCATGTTTAATGTTAATTTATCTTTGAGATTTAAAAGAGTTTGTTGTTTTTTGCAGTTTTGGGCAGAACTATGTTAAGAAAAGTATTAAGTGTGCTTAGGCTGTGGAAGTGCGGTCATGATATCAATTGCATCATTCAATGAGCATAAACTGTGCTAATACCACACTGAGATGTCTCTCATCTTGTCTGCTTATTGTTTGTGGACTTAAATGGAGTAAGAATATTTCATTTATATGTGACAACAAAAGTACCAATGAGATAAATAAATATTCAGTTTAGATAAAATTATTACAAATTACAGATACTTAATTTGTTTCAGTAAATTTTAGTCAGAAAAAGTAAAGGAAACTTCAATTAACTTAATTATTTTAGTTAGTTAAACCTAAAGTTTACTTAATACAGTTTAGTTAAGCTTACTTCGTTGAATCAAGGCAAATCGGTAAATTTGTTTAAAAGTGCAATTATAGTTGAAAGCCTCCAGAAGATAATAAACAACATAACTTAGTTAATATTATTATAATAAAAAATATATTGTTCATATAAGATTTTCAAAAATAATGTTTTTTTTATTGTGCATTTCAGTTAATATAAATGAAATTGCAGTCGGGTTGTTTTGATTAAGTAATAATAACTCAAAAAACGAACACAATACACTACTATAAAAACATCATTACATACACACACACACGTGCACACACACACAAACATGTTTAAAATCCGAGTTATCTGTTTTTGCAAATAAACTCTTCATTTGTTTTACTTTTTGTGTCATTCTTGGTGTGAATGAATCAGAGAGAGAGAAAGCTGTCTAATGACTTTCTCTTAAAAACATAAACAAACTCAAACTTGTGTTAAAAGTGTGTTACTTTTTATTGGTCTAGCACATCATTGTGTCAAAAGTTCTGCATTCCCTGACGCTCCCCCATATCATGTGAGTATTTCTGTAGATTTCAAGCACAGAGAAACACTAGTGAAACACAAAGAGAGGTGACGCTTATGACAAATAGACACTCATGGCTCAGTGTTTCACAGTCCGGTCAAAATGGCCAATCCATCATCGGCTGGCCCTTCCCCATCAGTGAGCAATATAAGTGAGAGGGGAGTGCGGCGTGTCTGCCGGCATGTGGCGGGCCCATCAGAGGCAGGAGTGACAGTGCATGGACCGGCCTGATTATGACATCGTTTCACTCCCTCGTGCAATTCGGGGAACGCCGGAATGTTTTAGGAGGCTGTGCCTGCTTGTCAGAACATTAGATGTGCTAATGGAAAAGCTCCCCTTCACATACACGCATGCATACAGGCAACCTGCAATGTTCATATGAGAGCAGCATAACTGCAGCCTGTCACACTTGGCTGGACACTAAACTAATGGTGCAGCAACAAAGAGACCGAGTGAGGGCAGCAGGAAAATAGTTTTGGTGTGAAAGAGCCTGATTGAGGAGACGAAGAGGCTAACGGTGAAGAAGTATGGCAAAGAAAGAAACTGCACACAAATTAGGAAAGCCGAAGAGTGTCATGGGGAGATGAGCATGACGAGAGGAAGAGCGAGAGAAAAAGAGGGAGAGAGAGAGAAAGACTCATTATTAGTTGTGAGTGACGTGGCACAGCCATGATGAGCATTATGCCATGTTGGCAGGGACACCCAGTCAGAATGCACGCCTGCCACCTCTTCCTCCAATCTGGGAGAAAACAAGCCATCCCCCCGAGGGAAAAGACACACGGGCCTTCACCGCGAGGCAGCTCCTGACACCATCGTGTGGCACAGCAAACCAGACAAGCGGGGCAGCCGATGGGTACAGCGAGGCATTACCATCCCCGCTCACATCCCGGCATGTAAATATGTATTTTGTTTTTGCAATATGTGCCAAAGAGGACGCCACGTGTCCAAATGTGGACACATGTAAATAGCGAAAGTTTGTCCAACTTGTTCCAAGTGAATGCAACCAAGAGGATGTCAACCGAGCCCTGTCAAATCAGCAGCTGGGAAAAGCGCAAGTGTGACTTCCCTTTGAAACGGAGCAGAGGCATTCCGGCATTCCGTCACGGGATACGGTCGGATCATCAAAGGCCTGTTCTGATGTCTACATACATTCGCAAACACAAACAAAATGCACTGAACGTAGGCAACGTGCCATTGTTTTTTTTGTGATTAATTGATTTGATTACAGTATTCGTACAATTTGCATCCCACAGAGATCACTGAGAGGATGTTTTGTGGTCGTCATGGCGACAACTAACCCCCTTTTATCAACCCTGGGCATCTTTTCTCTAGGCTGTAGGAGGTGGCCGCATAGGCGGCTGTGTCCATTACAGATCACGCTTCTGCTCTCCCCATCTGCACCTGAGAGAACCTGCCAGCCATACAAAGTCGAAAACCAACACAGCACCTCAGAAATTCATCAAAGGTAACAAAAGAGGGCATTCTATCCCCGCCGGACTCTCACATCCAACAACACTCACAAAGGTGTCACAGTCAGCCCACGACAACAACTCTTCCTCCAGCTCCGGTCGATTCCTCTCATCCGAGCCCTTCTCCTCAGCAAGCAAACAAAATATCTGTCCGCAAAAAAGCCGGCACTCTCTCCGACAATTGCTTTACTGCATCTTATCGAGGAATATGAAACTGTGTTGCATGACATCTCGCGGTAAGCTGAATAGATATGCCAATTCATTTTTTTTCTCACAGCCAGCGATTTGACAAGCTAGACTGCCCCTCTTGAAAGGCATCAGTCAAGCGCGGCGCTGTCGCCCCGGCTTTTCTCTCCCTCCGTCGCCCTCCCCTCCGCTGCCGGCTCTCCTCTTTTTCCACGGCAATCCGTAAGCCTCGCCTCCAAAATTGAAAGGCCCAGTGGCTGACAAAAAGAATGAAAAGAAAATAGAAGGTTGGGAAAAAAGGCATGGCCCCCCCAAAAAAGGAGGGGGGAGAAACGATTTAAGTATTGCAAATATAAAATGATAAGAGGGATATGTGGAGGCTGCTGGAGATAACATTGTGGATATCATAAGCAGAATGGGAAGGAGAGATTGTGCGAGCGAGAGAGAGAGAGAGAGAGAGAGAGAGAGAAAAGGTGCCAAAGAGATTGGTGCCATAAGCTCCAGGTTGAGGAGATGACACCAGCACTAATACGAGTGTTTAAATATTTGATGCTTTGGGATAAAGTAGGATCGCCTTTGAACGGTATTGAGTGTCTGGGGGAGAATCTATTAGTGAAAATCTGCTGTGATTTGACAGCAGCACAAGCGGCTTGGTATGTTATTCCTCAGTAGTTCCAGCAATCTCCTTCTCCTCTCTTCACTTTAATGTTTCTCTGCCTTGCTTCACTAGCTGCTGATTATCACTTTCGCGGGTGAAGCGGGATTGTATGAGCGGATGGTGAGTGGAAGGAGGCGGCTGAGAAATAGTGGAATTCAACTAGAGGTCATTTCCTTTGGAAAGCTTACTTACTAGAATTGCAGATTTTTTGTTATCAAATCTGCAGTCGATACTATTTTGCTCTTGGACATGGGTGCCTTTAAAGAAATGCTCTATTTGCACTCCAATCATGATTTATTCTGCGACTGAAAGTGTCAAACAACAGAGGAGTTACCGTGATAAAGCGAAAAGTTGCGGCTGATCAAGTGATCACGTATCGATACCTATGATGCAACCTGAATATAAGAAGAGTGCAACTTGAAGAATATAAATATTTGCATTAGACTGGATTAGACCTTGCGGAAAATAGATCTAAAGAAGTATTAAACTGCAAAACACCTTCCCGTTGCATAAACTCATGGAGCTTCAAATGTTAGATCTAGTGTTAAATATTTTGGTCTCCATCATCTTAGATCCTTATGACCTTTGGCAGGAAGCAAAACATTGCATTTCCCTTTTAACCTGGACCTGATTGAGACCAGGCCCCAGTCAGGCACAAGATTGATATACTGTAAGCTTACGGCCAACCTTTACCCTGACAAAATGAGAGCAGTGTTCTACAGATTGCAGGTGTGACTTCACGTCAAATAGCCATGGCCCCTTCAAGCACTGAAGCTGAATAATGTCACCCGCTTCAATTTCTTCTTTAATCTACATGGACTTCTGTGGATAAAATATTGTCGTTTTTGACAGCCTAAAGTTTTTGACAGGAGTGACTCAAAATGAACATTTTAATAGTCGAACAATGTAAAAAAGCTTTGTAGGTTTTGTAAAAATTAAATCAGAGTTAATCTTGTACTTCATGCAATAATACAAATTATACAAATTTTGTTTATATGATTACAAAATAACTCTTCTGGTTTCTGGAGATGTTTTTCTATGTTTTTCCTACAGCAGAAGAAATTTGTGCAACACATGCTTTAATGTGGCTCAGTGGTAGGAGCAAGGCGCTAGCAACGCCAAGGTCATGAAGAAAAGGCCTCTGTAGAAAAAGATGCATTAAAACACTCGCTCACCTTTGCTCAAAATATGCAGGGGAACTGTTATTGACTTCCTACAACCGCCTCATTGAAAATGGACTTGTCTGGCTGTCTTGGCAACTATAGACAAAAACAAAGTTCGACAAAATCAAACCTCAGGAGTGACAAAGTCATCCAACAGCAATGTGAAAGACTGACAACATGACAAGACACTGTGATGTAACTGTTATAAAAATCCAGGTGATTGCATGAACAAATCATTTTTTAACTTTTCTTTAATGCATGTATATTACTGTTTTGCTTAAAAGTGAATATGAACTTGTTTTCTTTGCAGTATTTGAGGTCCGAAAAATTACAGAAAAATACAGATTTTCTGTTATTTTACTTTTTTCTCCAGTTTTCATGTTCTGCAAATAAATGCAAAAAGAAACAATTTTTTTATTTTAAATTTTGGAGAAATATTGTTAGTAGTTCATGGAATGAAACAAAAATTATAATTTTGCCTAAATATATACCTATTAATAGTACATTTTAAAATGAGAATAAGGTCTCTGAAATGGTCTCTTCCTTTTGTCCGCGGCTGTATCTACTGCACCTTTCTTAAAATGGGTCCTCAGCACTTGGTACAAAGTTCACCTAAAATTAAAATTTATTTTGTTGCATAAAGTTACTTGTTAAGAATATATACGTATAGGTTATATTTTAAATAAAGTTCAAGTCACCATGAAATCAAAATTTACTATTCTTCTTTTTGTTTAATATTGTAGATTTTTATAAATTATTTATCTGTGCATTTTATATATTTTTTATTCATATGCCCTCATTATCTTCATTTAAAACCTCAAACCTCACCCCCACAAAATATTTTTCTTCGTGTCCCAAGTTATGGCATGAGGGCGGGGCTATTGGGGACTCGTTTATGTCCCTCCTTCCAGCCACATGTCACTGATAAGATTGAACTTTTACATTTACATTTACATTTAGTCATTTAGCAGACGCTTTTATCCAAAGCGACTTACAAGTGGGGTAGGTAATGGAAGCAATTAGGACAGCATAAGTACAACAAGAGCATAAGTGCAATCAAAAAGAAGAGGCTTCATATAGCCTAACACAGTATACAGAAACATTCATTCATACATTTTTTTTTTTTTTTTTTTTTTTTTTTTTTTTTTTTTTTTTTGAGTAGAGAAGAAACGAGTAGAGAAGGTTTTAACAATCAGTTCTCGTTGGACAAAGTCCCACCCAAACTTTTTTCTCATTTCAAAAGCTGTTTCATTTGGATAAACATCAAAATAGGGGAAAACACAACCGTAACTTGAGTTTCATGCCAACTTTAAATGTTTTCCATATATTTTTATGTAGCTCACGTATATTTTTATTATTGTAATCCCTTGAAAAACCTGTGGAGGTGATACACAGAAGGATGTTTATTTTTGGGACTGATAGACCCTTCTAAAAGGTCTGGCAAATACAGCCCCACCAATGAGCTAGATTTAAAGCTGACACACAAGTTTAAAGATGGCATGAAATCAAAATAATATTTTTCATGGAATAGTGTGATTTTTACAAGTGACGTTATCTTTTTTTGTCGTGATAACTGGCATTCAAATCTGCCTGCATTTCGTCAGCAATGTCCAACAATCAAATCAGTTCTCAATGGACAAATCGATAAATGTCACGGATACAGAAAAAAGAAGACTTCTGTTTCATAGTGATTAATATCAATGATTTTTAACATTTAAAGCAACAGTCAGTAAATTTTTTGGTTGCAAGTAAACAGTTAGTGTTCAAAACCATCTCCATTTTAGCCCAATTCACAACAGTACCCTTATAGTGATTTATTTTCAGCTGTCAAGTATGATTTCACACTAAATTTAACTTGTTCTTCAAATCATATAAAGAGGACCACGTAAAGCAACTTTGAATTTTATGTTTCAAGCAGACATGGCTATACAGAGGCAAAACTTACAACATGCAGCTTTCAATGTGAAATTCCATCACAAATTATGAAATATCATTACAAATATCCCTTAATGCTCAACATTATCAATGCTAAATGTTTATACTTGCACATAAATACCTATTTAGTGCATAAATGAAATAGGGCTCCTTTCCATATGAAGAAGTGAAGGAGCTTGAAGGTGCTGTATCCAACCCTGGCAAGGTCAGATGTATTGAGGCCTACTGAAGAAGCCAGCGTGATAATACACTACCACACACATCATATAATGAACCAAGCACACTCCATAATGCACCCATCCCACCCTTCTCCTCCATCACCCTCGTGACATCAGATTAGGGTGCTCAGCCCACGCACCCGTTCCGCAGCTGTACGAGTAAACATTGTAGGTCCGCATCATGTCGTCACAATGTCTTGTCACATTTTCCTCTTGTCTGCCACACAGCTGGGCGACGGCCCCCCGCGCTCGACTGACATGTAAGTGGCCCCGTCTCCAGGCGATCGATGGCTGCTGGCACTTCCTTCCCCGGCCAGGAAAAAACAATTAAAACCCATCGATCCTGCACCGGTCCGAGCCATGAATATGCAGGAGCTTCTCCTTGACCTTCAAAGCTCGGGGAAAGCCAGGTAACTTAATTTCTCATGCGAGCGGCACTGCGAGGCTAGTCCCGGCGTTCATTTTTTACACGCTTCAATGGAAATGCTGTTTTATGACCATATGTGGACTTCCTGTTTCCACCACAGTGGTATTAAATCTCTCCTGATGTAACATGATGCTCGATCAGCTTTTATTGTGTTTATTTGTCATGTTGTCACATTAGTGGAGCGCGTCTCGTGTATACCACGCCGATCGCTGATGTCTCTCGTGCTTACAGATGACATGCTAATTCTTGACGGGCAGAGAGATGCGTGTTAAATATTAAAAGCTTGGCTTTACTCGCTGTCTGCACATGTGAGCCCAGACTCAACATGAAACTCTTTCATTATCAACAGATCAATTATGCAAAAAATATATGTCTAATGCGTGTTCTTTAGCCAATGGTTTGTAATTAGAATAAGCAGTCAATACAGAATGTTTAGATGGAGTTTGCACAAAAGGCTTGCTCAGGTCAAACCTTTTGATCTCTTATGTCATTGAACAGTATATGAAAAGAGTACCAGTCAAAAGGTTGCTTATTTTTTATTACTACTTGTCCACATTTAAGAATAAAAGTCATCAAAATCCTTAAGGCATTCTTGGATTTTAGTCAATTTCAGAAGATGCCGACTGGGATAGTTCTAATGTTTAAAACATCCCAATTCATTCATTTAAAATGAAATAAATAAATAATAATAATGAATAAATATATAACAATAATGAATAAATATATAATAATAATAAATAATAAAAAGTCATCAAAATACTTAAGTAAATCCTAGATTTAGATTCTTTAAAATGTCAACTTAAAAGAAGGGTGCCACCTGGAATAATTGTGTATTTAAAAAAATAAAATATAATTAATTAATTGGGCCACATTCATTAAATCTGTTAAACGATCACATCTAATAAATATCCTTTTTGTTGTAATAAGGCGAAAAAGATGTACGTGATGTTTAGACAGTTGATTCAAAATGCATAAATATAAATGTAAGCATCCTGGATTTACGCCGTTCTTTGATGACACTGATCATGCAGAGCAAAATTCAATAAGTTCTCTTTCATTGAACTGCTGCTTGGTGAGGATCAGACGGACAACAGACTATGTGATGTGATGTGTGTTTATGTGTGTGTAGTGTTCATGTGTTCTGTGTGCATTCTTGCATGTGTGTGTGTAAATGGCGGGTGTCAACGTGGATCTCTCTCTCTCTGTCTGTCTCTCTTTCTCTCTTGCTGCGATCTCGCTCTCTCTCTCTCTCTCTCTCCAGGCTAAGCTGAAGCGACAGGGTGTCCGTTCTGGCTGGCGTGTTCTCCCGCTGTGAACCGAAGTGTTGCATGGGTGCAGCTCGAGAGGTTCAAGCTGCCATTTATCAGCTTTTCTTAGCATCTCTTCAGCCTGGCTGCCCCCCAACACCATCCATTGTGTCTGCAGGCCCCACGTCACCTGACATGCAGAGAGAAAGAGAGAGGGACAGAGAACGTCTGCGGTCTTATTCCGCCCCGGTCTGCCACACCAACACTAATATGAGCTTATCGAACCCTGACCATGGCCTCTTGAAAAATAACACAAAGTGCAGTGTTTCCATCATGCTTGATTGACATGGAGCTTTGATGGAATTGTTTGTTTGCTGCTGTTTTTGATTCATTTTTGGTTGTTGGTTCTTTTAGTGTCGAGCTGATCACAGACATGTGTTTTTTGGGTGCAGGTTATTTTGTAGTGTTGCAGGTGTCATTATTTAATTAATTCAGTTAAAAAAGAAAAAACAAGTTGCAAATTAGTAAACAGTAAATGGGTGTCAATCATTCTGATCTGTTTGATAAAAAATATTTGTTTTCATTTCACTGCATGTCTACTTTTGGATAAAAGCATCTGCTAAATGACTAAATGTAAATGCATTCCTTATCTTTGTCTATAACATTCAGCTGTTTTTAACGCATCATTTCTAAACAGTAAGTTCTGTGGCTGACAAACTAAAAAACATTTTAAGACTTCTGCCTTTCTTGGTGTATGATTTGGCTCTTTTTCTTTCAAAAGTCATTTTAATCTGAGATTGATGAAAACTACAGACAAAACAAGAGATTATTTCCAAAAAGAGATCATTTAAAATTGTTCAAAATCATGTTTTTTATTGTGTATTCCAATTCATATCGATTAAACTGCAGCAGGTTTGTTTTGATTGAAGCAAAAAACAAACAAAAAAATACAGCTAACTAACATTATAAAAACATGATAACATAATAAAAAACATGATTTTTGAAAAAAAAAACATTTTGGGAATTAAAATGTCCTTCATACAAATTGACAAAATAAAATGAATTAATTATAAAAGCTCATCTTGCTTTTTATTCCACTTCTATTTGTGAAGTCAAGATTTGTTTTGGAGTTCTTTTTCTTGCCTGGTCGTTTTTCCTTTGATTCCTCTTATAATAATATTTTGTCTACGTCACTAACCACATTAGTTTATGAGAGTATTTATACTGTATAAATCCACATTAGTGAACACACTTTGAGTTACAGTTTGGTTGCATGGTCTGAAGAGTTTTTTGTGTTCTTTTATCATTTTGATTTTTTTCAAAAAATGTCACTTTTTCAACATTTTATTTTGTGAATTTCATTAAGATAGCCCTTAAGATAAATTTCTACCACAGATATTCTACCTTTAGTCTTTCAAGACCATGCACTTACTGTAGATTCATGCATTTCACAGCAACTATATATAAGGATATATTTGTTTTTATCAGAGATTGCTTTATCAGATATTATATACACGTATAATAAAAGAATTGTAAAATGTTGTTACAGCTAGTGTTGGATGAATTATAGCCTGCCATACTGCCAGTGCCCTGACATGACATGTCAATTGCTCAATTTCTTTTGAGCAGTGGCCATCATAATGGGGGCAGCTATCAATAGCCGGTCCAGTCTACAGTCAGACACTTCCACTTGTTTAAAGCCAGAGTGGCCAGTGTGGCAGTAAACACTAAGGGTATAATCAATGTAGGCCAGGACTCATTGTGAGGCAATTTCATTTGAAGTGCCATAGGTCAGGCCATTCTTATTCCACACCATACCAGGCCTGGCCAGACAGCTGCACCATTCAATATCTCTGGAAATGTACACATATTGAACACATCACAGGAACAGTTTCGCAAACCAACATCGATGGCTGTTCTCGCATGCAGCTATCGGCCTCCCTCCACGGCTCATGTCTGGAGAGGCCATACATGCTCAAGTCTCTGTCACAGAATTTTAGAGATGTGATTTTCTTGTTTAAAAATGTGGAATTGTGTCTCATCCGAAAAGTGTTTTCAACACTGAGTCAATTTGAGAAATTGAATTTTTTTCTCAAGTTCTTTGTCTTGTCTGCTGTGTTGCTCAATTGGTAGAGCGTTAACACCTCACAGGTCATGGGCCTGAAATCCATTGCGAGTTGCTCTAAATAAAGGCCTTAGAAAAATGTGGAAATATAAATGTCTTCTGCAAAGAGTATAAATTGGTTTATTTTTTCCCATATTATATTAAAAAATATTTCTTGTGGGTCTAGATTATACCTGTCTAGGCAGGTCCTGCAATGAAAATGTTTAAAGAACCTCCGAGCTAGAACAAAAATCTACTCTGTACTTGGTCCCCTTACACCCTAGTTGAAACACCATGCAATAACATGCATCTCTCAACAAATTAAGGATAAGTTATAGGTCACAAGACTCATGTCGTGTTGCTTTTGTTTTATAAACAAAACCAAATTAGAGTACATTTTGTATCGGACAAAACTGGTCAAATAAACAATCATAAAAACCTCTCCACATAGGCATCATTAGATTTCCTGTCTGCTCACTAAACTTGTACAGCTGGATGACTTCAACTCATCTGAAAATAATTCGGCCGCAATTAAACAGTTTCCTTTAAACCAAATATCAGATTGTTCGGTCAACTGCTCACAGCAGACAGAATTATTGGCATGTTCTCATAACTGATCATGTCCAATGGCAACTGAATTCACAACACGCTAACAACAATTTTATGTTGTAGGCCTACATTGAAAAAAATCTGTCAGATTTACATAAAAATTGTATATCGGTTGCACATATTAAACTTATGTTTACTCAGCATTATTGATCTATGTTCAAGTTTGCATATTTATGTTGGTTGGGCGAATATGATTTTGTATTCGCTTGTTAAGTGGTGACATGAGGAATACCGTTTTCGGGTCCAAGCATCTATTCATTTCAAGCCATGCTAGCTGTTTATGAGCACCGTTACTCATATTGTATATTTAAGCGATACGTGTATTAACTCAAAGCATGTACTACAGTCACCAGGCTCAATATTAATATTTGAATTAATTATGAAAAATGAATCGCTATGAAGGGACGTGTGCCGTGGCATCACCTTACCTCAAATATAAATACTTTGATGTGGTTTTGACAAATATTAATCAATCATTATTCAACATAATTATTTTGATATAGAAAGTAGAGAATAATTCACGGTTTAAGCCTCTAATGAATGCTTAGACTCTCTCTTCCTGCTAGGTCAGTGTTAATGTGAAAAGGGACTTCATTTCATCATGTTCGAAAAACATCTTCTGTTAGCACGCACTCAACCCTTGAGGAGTTTGTTTGTGTGAGATTGTATTGTTTCGGGAAAATAAGAAAGAGTGGAAAATCAAGAAATTTAATTTGTGTTATACAGTAGTACATGCCTGTCATCTTTGATAATCTATAGAACTATATGTCCTGTCTCATGACTCAAGAAGTGTTTGAGAGCTTTGTGTTCTTGTTTATCTATAGATAACCAATCATGTGAGCTTGATTTACCCAAGTAATGATGAAGTTAGTTGACTCCGTTAGCTTAAATACTACTGAATTTTGGATGTAAGGCAGGTCGGCCTGTGGACCTCCTTGAGAGTACTGAAGCTGACTTCTGTTGACCAAACTACAAACTATTTTTCTTTAGTAAATTTTATTCTATTAAAGGTGGGGTGTACGATTTCTCAAAGCCGTTGTTGATGTTCAATCACCAATACAGACACACCCCTCATTCATAACTGGTCTACGGTCTCTTACTGTAAATACCCTACAGCTGACTGACAATGCGGGATTTCGTTATGAAGATAGTTTAGGATTGAGGTTTCCAATAGTTTTACAGTTCGCCGTGAGTGTATATTATCATTTTTTGTTGTTTGTCTATGGCATATTATTGAGCGTTTGGACCCGGGAAAAGTATATGACCTTCCATACATGGTGGTCATGCTTAGCAACCCCATAAATTAAAGTTTTCAGTTAATGTGACTTATACATTTTCAGGACATTAAGTAAACAAAAATTTCAGTTATAAATATGTCAGATGGCATAAGGACAAAAAATACGTTTGAATGGTAACCTCAAAACTTAAAAATTTTACAAATTCTTTAAACTCTTTTTCAAATGATTATTTTCTCTTATAATTAAATTAATTAAAAAATATATTTAAAAAAACAATTAAAAAATAATTAAATAACAAATCATTTAAATAAATTACTTTCCTAATACAGGCTCACGCAAAGCATGCTGGGAACTATAAAACCTCTTCCCAGTTACAACAATTCTATTTTAACACAACTTAATGGACTGTTTCATCTTTCAACATGAATATATCCTGTTGTGACAAATAAAAAAAAAAACAATTGTTGAATTAACTTAATTAAATTAAGTAAACTGGACGGGGGTTTGTTTCAGTGTAGAAGCCATAAATAAACAATCCTGTTGTAGTGAATCAGAGCCGTATATAATCTATATAAATTATTAGAAGTATTCTGATCTTAAATTATAATGATCAATGAAATATATATAGGCTACTAAAAATGATGATTCCTGTTGAATTTAAGACAGTTGAAGCATCATCTTAGCCGTAAGATGTTGTGTAAAGTATAGTGATAAGTGTGTAAGCCTATGTATAAGATAGATGGTGAAATAGACACAGGGAGAAAGAGAGAGACGTGACCGTAAAGCCACAGACGGCCATGTCTGTTTGAGGGAAGTCAATTTTACAGCTCAACTCCTACCACAGACCTGACAAATCAATAAAATTTAAGGAGATAAATTATTTAAAGCCAACTCTAATTAGTTAGCTATTCCCATGCTATAGATTCCTCTACAATATTGATGATGGAGTCCAATTTACAGAATAGCAGGTACTTGTTCTGACTCCCGCTTAGAACTCAATTTCTTCACACCATCACAGAGGATCAGTTGTGGATAAGTGATTATTAAGAATGCTCTTAATATAAAGATTTAGATGCAAAAACCATCTGGTTCTCCAGAAGGCCTTAGCGTTTAGAAACGTATGAATAACAATATTGAACATGAAGTGGATTTTTGGTGTATTGGGGGTTGCATGCGCGCTACAAAATCCTTGTATGGATCTGTATAGTCATATATAAACATAGATGCATTGATGTATTGAAAAAATGTTGTTTCTAAATATAATCTGCTCTGATGCTGGTGAGATCAAATCTCTGTTTTGGCCTGTTGAAAGCCTCCTTATTCATGCAATACTTCACTTGATTACAACAAAGCATTTCTCCCTTGATAATAAATGACATGTGTCTAGTCCAGATAATAACCATTTCAGTACAAATGTACTCGTCATAGCCTAAAACGAAAACCGTACATCAATCTCTCTCTCAGTTTTTTCCTCTTCAGCGTGTTTCTTAACATCTCTTCCATCCTTTGTTTGGGAGGCAGTTGTTATCAGACACAAGAGGTGGTGGGAGGGCAGACTATTGATCATCTCTTTTAATTACCCCCAGTGTACCAAGAGGCCTAAATTAACTCCCATCTCCCCTGAAATAGCCATGAATATTTCAGAGGGATGAGCCTCCCCGCTGTTTGTCACTCAGGTTCACTCCTGTTCACGTCTTATCTCGCATGTCTTCTACCCTCTGGTCAACCCACTGCGCTCAGTATCAAACATGCCTACAGCTGTCATCTGATGTGCTCAAAGCACACGCTGCTGTTTATTAATGTTAATACAGAAAAACACAATAAAAATCTGGTCTATACTTAACAAAATCTATTGAGTTGTACTCATGATGCTTCTGGACAACTACAGGTGCATTAATATAGAACATTTGGCTGATACTAATAACCAAACATATTTTTTTGTTATACAACCAGTACGTTGGGATGATTTGCACAAAGATAAAATTCTGTCATCATGTATTCACCCTCATGTTGACTCTTTCTTCTGTGTAATGCAAAATTTGGTTACCAAGGTTCTTTAAAATATCTTCTTTTGTGTTCTGCAAAAGATGGAAAGTCATACAGGTTTAAATGACAAGAGTGTGAGTAAATGATGAAAGTATTGTTATTTTTGGGTAGGCTGCACTATTAAAAAAAAATATTTTAAAGAATCGTACTGTTTTTTTTAATTTTCACAGCTTTTTTTCTAAATACGGTAAGAAATCAAAATACAGGAAAAAGACTGCAAATTTCAAGAAAAACATGTAATTTTACGTGAATTGTTTTACTACTTTCACTGGCGCCCCAGGTTACAGGTTTTAACAGGATGTTCTTTTTACAAATTTGACCATGTTTACGTTCAAGTCAAATTTTCGAACATTTTTAAACACTTGTTTAAATATGATGATGCAATATACTACTCAAACTAGAAACATTTCTTCTAATGTTACTGCTTTTAATATCAGCTCAATTCATTCAAAGACCATCATTTTAAAAACACAATTTTTATGGCTCATTCTGATATGTGGTCAACATTATGCATATCCTTACTGGTGCTCACTCTCACTCTCTCTCTCTGGTCAGGAAAAGTGGCCACATCCTCTGTTTCCAAGACTGTGTAAACCCCTCCATCCTAATGACAGGTTTTAGTAGGGACATCTGCATGGCAGCCAGCCACTGACACTCTGTAATCCACTGCCATGTCGCAAGCTGTCAGCCATGCCAAACCCTGGCACAGACCACCACCGGGCCAATCAGCAGGCATTAGGGCGAGCTCTACACCCGCCAGCTCTGAATAATGACCCAGGCCTACAGCCGAAGGAAACCTGCAGAGAAACGCAGATCATACACTTACACCCTCTTCTGACTACGAACACGAATAGATTTATTATTAGGACAAAGCATTCATTGCTATTTAATTCTATTTCTATTTAAAAATAAACCACACATGGAAATGACTTCTAATCAGATTCAATTTAATTTGATCCATTTTAAAGAACAAGTCCTTGCGTTCCCTAAAATATTTAGTATTGTTTGCGTGTTTTTGGATAGATGCTGCCCTACCAACTAAATGTTCAAAGTAATTAAATAATGTCACAAAAAATCTTGTTCATTTTGAATCTATTCAAATGAATCTTTAAAAGCAGAAATGATTCATAAGAACGATTCGTTCAGTGTTTTTTTACTGTAGGCTGCACATATTATGTATGTACAAAGCATTCGCCGATAAAATGTTGTTGGCTCTTCCTTCTTGTTTTCTTCCCATTCTTTTTGCAGGTAAAAAGAGGAACACATCAAGACGACATCATCCCAGTTCCCTGCTGTAAGCTAATAAGGCGTATCCGGGCTCACCGTCGGCGCAGCAGTCTGCAGGTAATGCGCCTGTCAGATGAACCCTCATTTGTGTATCACTGGATCAACAACTTCCTGCTCCGAGTGGAGAAGAGACAGAGACACAGCAAGATAGAAGTGCGGAGAGACGCGAAGACACGGTACCGGGGCAGGAGCGAGCGTGAACGGGACACGCTGTTCTGAGGATGAGTGAAGGTTGAGCAGGGGGAGACACGGACCCCGCGCTCCCCTCGTCCCGACTTGCTGTCTTAATTGAAAAGGAAGAGACTGCGCATCGTTGTCAGGGCAAACAGTAGTCAGTCAGTCAGTGCATTATTCCAGCGGCTTGGCTGGGCTTCCCTTCGCTGGCTGTAATTTAAATGACTGTCAGGTCAGTGGCGAGAGCAGCACCTCTTCCACTAAAAGGAAGGCTGCCATTGCCTTCGCGAGCCTGCCACGCGGCTGATTGTCTCTCTCTCTTTCCAAAACCAAATGGCAGGGAGGCACAGCTGTCACCCACTGGTCACAATGCATTTACTTAGTGACAGAATTCTAATTAGTCGGCAAGGTGGTGTCACTAGACTGAGAAGAGGCGAGATGGAGAGCGAGCGAGCGAGAGTGAGGGAGAGGGAGGGAGAGTCGGTTTGAGAGGATAAAGAAGGAATGGGATGGAGTAACGGAGCGTGGGTTGCAAAGACGCTGCATCATTCAAAAATGTTGCCCGTCTGTGCTCTCGGGACTAAATTAGATAGTCTTATTCTGGGGCTGCTATAGGATCAGATAAAGCTTTAGAAAGGATACACACAGAGACAGTCAGCAGATGGCTCACAGGCCGAATCCAGCACATCAATGCAGAGCTCTCTGCACAAAACTCTTACAATAAGTGTTGTTTGCTTTATATTTCAATCACAGCGAACATGTTTAAAACTCTTCTGGCAGATTGTGCACACGTGAGTGATCACATGTGACCGTGCCTGTGAAAACCCAGATAAAGTACTTTTTGCGATTTGCAACGTAAAATCAGCCCACAAAGTGTAATGAACATTCTGTGAAAACATTATCTGAATTTCTTTAATATTGACTGAGAAAGAACATTTCAAAGATTGATATCATAATGAAATGGAGACTTGAGCCATAGCTTGGCAGTGTGTAAAATGACTGACCCTGGACCACAAAACCAGTCATATAGGTATATTATTTTTATTTGTTAAATTGTTCATGTTGAATGAGTTCATGTTGAATAAATAAGCTTTCATCTAGTGTGGTTTGCTAGGATAGGACATTATTTGGCTGAGATACAACTGTTTAAAACTGAGAGTGCCAACAAATGAAATATTGAGAAATTCGCATTTAAATTGGTCAATAAGATGTGCAGTAGCAGGCCGATACTAAGAAGAAACAGGTTTGTTTTAAGGCTCTTTATTGGCTTACGTCTGTAACAAGGTTGTGTGGATGAACCTGAAAGCATAAATTCTATTTACATAGATGCCAAACTTAAAGTGGTGGTTCACCCATAAACGAAAATTCTGTCATTATTTACTTACCCGCTTATAATGTCAAACCTGCATACATTTCTTTGTTCTGCTACACACAAAGGAAGATGTTAGGAAGTTACCGAACAGATCTCTTCCCCTATTGACTCCCATATTTATTATCTCTACTACTATGGCAGTAAATGGTGGGAAAGGTCTGTTTGGCTACTTACATTCTTGCAAATAACCTCCTTTGTGTTTAGAAGAACAAAGAAGCTCATAAAGGTTAGGAACAATCTGAGTAAATGATGACAGAATTAAAATTTTTGGGTAAACTGTCCGTTTAATTGAGTAATTCCCAAAGAGCGGGCAGCAGCGAGCAAAGTTCGTAGCCGTGATTCGGGCCATTTATGTCTGCAAATTTTCTGTATCCACTCACAAAAATAAAGTTTGATATTTAAAGGAGGAATTTTATGAAATATTTACAAGGAACATGATCTTTACTTAATACAATGTTTTTGGCATAAAAGAAAAAAACTGCGATTTTGACCCATACAATGTTTTGTTGGCTATTGCTACAAATACACCGGTGCTACTTATGACTGGTTTTGAGGTCGAGGGTCACATATGGTGATGAAAATCAAAGCTTTATACAAACTTTTGTCGGAAAAGGTTTTCTTTCTGCAAATGTCTTCCTCGATCTCTACAGCTCATAAACAGTAATAGCAACGAAACTGCATTAACGAATCCTGAGCATCAAATCTGTTCACCAGTGAATATCTGATTATCTTGTAATGTCATATTATTTATTGGAAAAACAACTAAATAAAACGACTAGGAGTAATTTTATAAAATATTTGTAATAATTAATTTATATTTATTCATTTAGCAGACCCTTTTATCCAAAGCGACTTTAAAGTGGAGAGCAGCCAATATTTTGTTATTTTAACATTTTTTTTATTTTTATGTAATTCTCACGTGAAAATACTGTTTTGTTCCATTTATAATACAATATATATTGTAAATGTTTAGATTAAATTGAGATTATTGAATAAATTTATCTTCATACTCATTCAAGTGTTTTTCCTAAAAGGCTTACATTTGTAAAAAAAGTTTTACATTATTAATATTATTAAATATTTATCAAACCCTGTGCTATTTGTAAGGTCAGGGTTTGTTTCACAGTCAATGCTCTTTGTTCATTTATACCAGGGGTCACCAACTAGCGGACTCCGGTCCGAATGCGGACCGTGAGATGCTTCCCTCCGGACCCTTAAGCATTTTGATGTATTAAATAAATGGACGCATTAAATTATTTTCTAATGCAATCAAATTTATTCCAGGCACATCAAGGTCCGCTCAGTAGCACTTAGGGTCCTTCGATGCACTTTTGCTAGAGACAGACTCGCTGCACACCGCGCAGACAGATTTAACTCTCAGTGACTGAAAAACATTTTTCAAAAGTTGGAAAAGTTGACGCTTGAAAATGTTTTCCGAGATGAATTGGTGGAGAGATCGACATGCACAAGGCCGGTTTGTCTGATTTGCTCGGAGTCTGTTGCGATTGTCAAAAGTGGAAACGTTAAACGGCATTACGAGACATTGACACTATGAAGAAACTTGACCGCAGCAGTTCGAGGTAAGGACACGGAAATATATTAGCTCAAAGCCCAGTGTAGCGATCTACCCGTGTCGTCCCTCACTCACTTACCGCCCAACAATAAGCATATGAATGTTCACGAAGAATACAGTTGATCATAGAAAAACATCACAGCCCTTAACTGATTGGAAAATAGTAAAAGAGTGAATGAAAGCTGCGTGTGAAACACGTTTAGAAGGAAAGTAAAGACATGAAATAACTGTAAAGAAAATATTAAACAAACTTCCCTTTCAGCTGCAAAAGCCACAAGAAGAGCTGAAATGTTATCAGAGGATGTACTTGATGCTGCTATTAATGTTAATCTCAGTTTAGCAGAAAACCTCACTTTAGTTTTCTTTTAAAGTTGCTAGTGTTGAAATGAAGGTATGTTCAATTCAGGTTTAAAGATTAGGGTATTTTGCACATTTTCCTTCATTGTTGTCAGATATTGTAATGCCGTCCTATGAAAAGACATGTTTGTTTCTTTGGTCTGCCAAAAAACATAAATTCATGTTTTTAGGTATTTTGGGTAATTGTCCGGACCTTGGCCTATAAGGAGGGTTCCTTTACTGGACCTCAAGTAATTTTAGTTGAAGACTCCTGATTTATACAAACATTTTCAAAGAACACACAAACAAAAGATATACAGGATATATTAAACCAAATGGGATAAAAGTGTCTATATCATAAATTAAGTAATGTAGACATGGGGCTCGCCTTAGATTTTGGTTTGCATCTGGTCACATCATATTCTGATTCAATTCACAATTAGTTCTCCACTATTAATATAACAATACAATGGAAAATAAGCTAAATGAGGTCATTTAAACAACTGATGAGTGAATGAGTGGCTGGGACATACAATAGCGTGAAAATAACCTCCCCATTTACAGAAGCAACGACAACCGCCACATAATAATACCAGTGGTCACAAGACCAAACGCTGCTGTAAACATACTCCTCCTGAGAAACCTGTAAAGCTGTAAACCCGGCGGTAAGGAGCACTCAAAGCAACCTCGCAGACATAAAAGAGGGCAGTAATAACTGTAGGCAGTGATGAGTGAAGCTCCTGGGAATGCCCTGAATAACCTGTACCTCCAGATAGGGCAGTGGCACGAGTGGGCCTTGTCTCCCGGGCTCTCCACGGTAAAATGCTTCCCGAACAAGAGGCTTTTTAGACCCTTGAATAGTTCATCCAGGCCCCATTACCATAGCTCAGGAGTGGGATGCTGACACCTGGCTGGCCGAAGCACCAGAAGCTGAGCTCAAGGGTCCTCCAGGAAGATAGTTAACAAGAGCACTTTCCGTCTCTCTCCGTGGACCCATCTTCATCTTTGACTTTGACCCCCATCACAGACACACACCACAAGCGCATGCGCCCGTGGAGACTGGCAGGTCTGTCAGGGGTCTCTGCTGGTGAAGCTGAAAGGGTCGAGGGGACGGCTGGCGATTGCATGTGAGGGGTGCAGGTCACAGCGCATTTACTCAGTGACACATTTCTAATCAACCAGCTAGTGCTGTGTCACTGCATCAGGCAGACAGGGCACACACCCATACACACACTCACAACCAGGCAACCTCGCTAACACAGATCCTTAAATTTCCACAAAACTGCAGCAGGTAAGAGAATTGTTAAAAAACTAAAGTCTTTAATGGATGCCTAGTAAGATTGTTCAACTTGATTTGTGCCCTCAAATTTTAAGCACATTCAAAATGTCTTTTCAAGTTAAACTATTTTAAACTTAAATGGTTTACATTACTTTAGCTCATCAAGCTACACCAACTCACCAATAATCTCAACAATCTCAAGTCAAAAGTTAAACTTTTGACTTGAGATGATTCATCTTGATTGTTCTTTAAAAATGTAAAGGTCTAGTGTGTAATTTTTGGAGGATCTACTGACAGAAATGCAATAAAATATACTGTTCATAAATATGTCTTTAGAGGTGTATAAAGACCTTACATAATGAGTTTCAATCTACATACACCCTTGTGATGCGCGGTTAAATCCGCGGGCGCTGCGGATGATCCGCGGGTCGGGTAATAAAAAAATGCATTCTGATTAATTGCGGGTGGGTCGCGGCTGGACGCTGTAATATACAATATTAACAAAATTTCTCAAAAAAATACAAATATGTTTTAAATGCATTTTTAATCAGGCGCTTATTTGCAGTAATTTAAAAGAAATGCGCGCGTGGTAGCGGTAGAGGACGGCCTATTTCTTAAAGCCGAAATGGAGGCAAAACAGATCCGAGAGAAATTTAAAAAGGGAGAATTAAAAACAAAACAAAAGGTACGAAAGAAAAGTACCGTGTTGGAGCGTTTTAGCGAAGCGGTTTAACAAGGATGAATCAAGTGCTGGGTATGTAATATGCAACGACTGTTAGGCACTGTATGTATATGAAAGCCATAAGAGTGGTACCTCTTATATTGTACATCATGTGTGTGCTAAATCGAAAGATTAGATTTAAGCATTTACAGACAAAGACAGTAAACCGTAAAAATCAGTACAATTTCCTGAGTAATTAAACTGACGATCGGGTCCGGGTCGGGTGCGGATATCTATATCGGAGGAAATGAAGCGTGCGGGCGGGTGGATCAATTATTTGAAGCAGCGGATCCGGGTGACATTTTAGCTTATCCGCGCATCTCTAATACCCCTTGCATGGATTTCACCACGTTGTTTTTACAGTGCAGGTTTAATAAATACGTTATCTCCTTCTGCAAATAATCTTTGTTCTGTGAAAGCCAGTGTAGTGTTTCTAAGGGTAGGGGTGAAGTGAGCTGTTGGTTGTAATTCGCAACCTCACCACTAGATGCCAGTAAAATCTCCACATTTCTCCTTTAAAGGGGTGATGTAACATGTTTCATGCATTCTGACCTCTTTCTAATGTTAAACGTACCAGTTTCTGGCTCCTCATTTTTAACATGGTCAAAAAATGTGTTGGACCTATGGCTTAGTATTTCTGTAATTAATACACTCCCCCAAGGTTTGTATAGGTAAGGTTTTTTTTAAAATGAAAAACCGTCACGAAACAACTTTTCTTAGTCCCTTATTAGGCAAACCTTACAAAGATGAAAATAAGTTAATAAATGAGCCATAATGTGTTACATTTCTTACACTATAATTTGATATTGCAGATTGTAACAATTTTTTTGAGTATTGAAGACCAAGTAATAACCACAAATAATGTAATTGAAACATCAAAATTATCAAAACAATCAGCGAACAAAATTGTTGACATTTTAATTTATTCTTAACACTTTAAATTGATAGAGTTCTCAGTTGTGTTTTATTTAATTAATATCAACTTAGTCAAAGGTGCTTCACCAAAAAAAGCTTAAGTGAAAAAAAATCACAATTGTTGAAATACTTTTGACATTTGACAAAATGAGCTTAGTTTGTAACATTATTTAAATCACTTCAGATCTCAGCTGTGAATTTTCCTGCTTATTGGTTTTTGTGTGTTAAAAAATGTGCAAAATATATCAGTAAACAATTCCAGCACCCGAACAGAACAGATAAATATGTAACTATTATATGGTATCGTATATTGTTATCATAACAACACTGTTATGATTGGTATAAACCACCATCACGGGCCACACTCCCTCACTTTCGCTGCTCATGATCAAGAGCCCATCTGGCATAATGGCGGGCGAAATATGAGGAAAGATCACAGCACGGGTCACATGAACACTGGCAGGAATAGGGCGATAGCCTGACCCGCCCGCTTCACGAACACACAGCTCAGGCCACATTATGCAAATCAATCTCTATCCAGATAAACCAGCGCAAGGCATAATTGTGTGCATGGGTGTGCGTCTGTGTATGCATGTGCATTTCTACCTGTTTATTTCCTGTGTGTGTGCGTTTGTGTGTGAACCAGTCGATGAGGGGGTATTTGAAAGGCATGCCTGATAAGGTGATGTTTCCAGATTCATTTGCGCTTGGGCATGAGGATTAAGAGGACATTGGCTGAAGATAGAAGACAATTGAACCCTGTTTAAAGCTCACCCCCCTCTCTTTCTCCCTCTCTTTTAATTTGTACATGTGTCGTGTCCTCTTTCCCACCCCGCTTTCCCTATTCAACAAGCTCGAGTCATTAGCGGCTCAGGTGGTCGGCTCAAGGTTAAACAGAAAGTCAGCAAGGAAAGATAAAGACTGTGGCTATAAGACAATAATGGAAAAGGCAAATTAAAATCACTGCTAAGTTGGTTCTGGGGCAAAAAATCAAGATGATGGCTCCATTAATGAGTGGAATATTGCACGAATATTTCTCTGATGTGCCCTTTTGAAATTCATGCATCACTCCGGCTGAAAAGGCCTAGACTGCGAAGGAAATATGGCAGGCAAATGAGAAGGTCAGGTTTCATGATGTGTGTGTATTTGCACTTAACTGCTCTCAGGTATCTGACATGGCTCTCACACTCTCTGCTGGTCTGACAGTGCTGGGAGAAATCATTTGACACAGTTTTTTCTCGTTTTTGCTCTTTCTCATCGTAATCATTAAGACGTGAACTTTTTCCATCTCACTTTTGCCATTCCGGTCTTTCAACTGGAAGCAGAACCTACAGTTGAAATATATCAGATAATAAAGGCAGGTGTCAGGCACCTATCCGCTTGTTAAGTTGTGACTTAAGAAATACTGTTTCTGGGTCCAAGCCTCCACTCGTTTCAAGTGAGGCGACTACTTGAACAGCCATTTATGAGCACTTTTTATTCGTACCACACATTTACGTGAAACTTCTATAAACTTATGGTGTACACACAATACAGTCTCACGGACACTTCGACATTAATATTTCAATAAATTGTAAAAATAAACCACTTTCTCGACATCTGAGGTTTTGTTATGAAGAAAAAGGTTAGATCTTTTTATTAATAGTATTTCTGTTGAAAAAAACAGCATATGATGGTCAGGTAGGTTTTGAAGCATGGTGGCCGGTTGTGCTGGATTGAACTGGTCAGGTGCTGGTTTAAACCAGCACAAACCAGCTACCATGCTTCAAAACCTTTTCATCAACAGGGTTTAAAGCAAACCATCTGTAAATCAGCATTTTTTATTGTTTGCATATGGGATCTGATAGAGCGGGACCCAATAACGGTAAATGACTTTCCATAAACGGTATGGTGGTGCTTGATGTCAGGCTAAACAAGAAGATATATATTTTTTTAAGTCAAGTCAACCAAAAGTTGTGGTCAACTTTAGTATTGTAATGCATTTCCAAGTGGAAATGTAAATAGGGTGGACTTTAGGAGGAGACGAGGCAGCCCTGGCACAAAAGGAAGCCCTGGAGTAAAAGGAAAAAATATTTGGTTTTATATGTATTAAACGTATGGTTTTAGTAAAATGATCATTTTTGTTTCATTCTTGGACTGGTGACAACATTTCTCCCAATTATTTATATACTTTTGCATTTATTTGCAGAATATTTTTACTTAACAATCCAGTCAAACTAACAAAAGCATGACATGTTTGCAGATCAGTTTGCCATGAATACCATAGAGAAGACAAGTTCATATTGATGTTCACACAAAATAAGACTAATGTGTTTACAAGTACTTTTGGGACAGTTCAAAAATGAATATATGATGAACGCCTTTTTATGACTTAAATGCAGCTCTGCATTCTCTTAGTCTTTCACATTACCATTGGGTGAGTTTATGTCAGACAATGGACTGAGCCACGAAACATAATTGTACTAACTGGAGTGGTCTCTCTATTGTTTTAACTACTTGTCTCAATTTAAAATGTTGTTTTGTTTTGCATTCAAGCTGCATTCAATGACCACATTGCTTAAAACTGTTTGACGTTTCTGCCACCGATCCACTGGCCCATTTCAACTGCAACCAGCTCCTATTTCTGATGTCAAACCACTTCATAACCTCCATACACAGTAGATGTCACGGGAACTGCTCTAGCACCTCTGCTCGAGTGACAGTGGGCTAGTTAATTTTAGCTAAGAATGGCAGGCGGAAGAGCGTCCACTTTTTGGATGCTTGTTCAACCATCGCTCTGACTCCGGTGCTCCCCCCTGATGGCCTCACAGGTGAAGCCGCACACCAGAGTAGGACATACGGGTGAAGTAGTATGACTTGTGGGAGGTTTAAACGCGGCCCTACTTCATACTGAGAGCCCGAGCCCATTTAGGGTCATTTCGACAAGAGCGTGCTAGCCAGCTAAGGCTGGAGAGAGCTACTTCAGTGTTAAGAAGTGGCCGGTGAATGTAGGGCCGCTCTGTTCATTAACATGCCTGCCGCAGTGAAGCACCTGCCACAGTCGTTTGATGGAGCACTTTCGCATGGCCCCCTCGGCTTCCCCAGCCGCCATGGCTCGATTACACTTTGGATAACTTCACTGGCCTTGGAATAATTCATTTCTGCTAATTCCGCCTCTTTCGTGTCCCGCCAAGCTGGGCTCGAGAACCCCATGCTGTCATCGGCCCCCATCTCCCTGCGAAATTTAAAGAAAACGTCCAGACAGGGAAATTAAATGTCACCATAAATAATCCCTCCTACTGTACAGGCCCTGTGGGAACACACATTGGCTTTATTCCCATTCCTGGGCAGTGGACGGCAGCACTAAATGATCTTCGGCTCCGTGCGGCACCCCTCCGAGATTTTCACTCCAGCGGTAATTCAGAATAAACCAACGAGAAGCAAGCCATGCAAAAAACAACCGAGCCCTTTTTACGACTCTCTAATTCTTACGTTCGTGTTGCGCTATGATGTAATAATCATACTCTATGTAAATGACAGCGATATGAATGTCCTCTCCGCCAGCGTATAATGATGATCGTATGTGCCGTACAGTCTCCCGCGAGACCAACCAACATCCTTTTTATGGAAGTCATTCTCATAAAATGAAGAGCCATTCCTATGCATGGTGAGGAGATAAATTAAGCTTGTTCTTATCACAGCGGAAATAAAACCTCTAGCTATGCTTGGTTGCATAGTTTTAGCTATTGTATTCTTCATTCAGATGCCTGCACCAGAAATCAGAATCATCGTTTTTTTCACAGTTGCCGTCAATGCAAATAAGGCGGCTCAATAAGTGCCCGCTGTTTCCTGGAATTTAATGATACAGTGGGACGTTCTCAGTCTGTCCTGCTTCAGAACCCATCTTCTGAAAATCCAGTGGCATAATGATACAACCGCAGTTCAATTCCAAACATCCATATAGTAGTCACATATATTCCTATTTTAATGACCGATTGTCCCTGTGCCAGAAAAGGATTCGCTAATTGCACCCCAAACCTTTTTTTGGAGATAGTACTAAACCCCTAGATGTACATAATATGGTTATCAATTCCTGGCTCATTTTTCCCATTTGATTTTGAAAATGACAGAAGCAGATGATGATGATGAGCCCTCCACGCGGTACCATGTGTGTCTATCGTACACCGTCTTGGGGTATTTACGTCTAATGAGTGGTTTGGAGCGAGAGCTAGTTAGCACGGGGGAGTGTTCGGGCAGAACCGAACGGGCTGATTTAAGGTGTGGAGGTCAAAGGCCAGCCCAATTACGTCCTTGGCGAGGTTGCCTCCTGGCTCTTTGATTCCGCACTTCTAAGGTGGCAAGGGAGGGAATGGGGTCCGCGCTGGCCGCGTTATGGGGGTGTTAATTGGAGCATGTTGTTTCAGATGGCCAGGCCATCAGGGCAGGCCACAACACCACCGCCGGCCTAATTGCGGAGGCAAAGGCCTTCATGTTATCTCACGGACGTAGCTTTTACATGTTTCTGAATACTGAAAAAACACAGACTAGTCCATCAATGGAAGCTGTACGTGCAGTGTTCGTTTTCCAGCCTGTCAACTAGCACGAAACATCAAAATCATCACATTATATTTTGAATAATCCTGGCTTTGAGGGAAGTTAAGATGTGTTGTTGTAGAATCTAAATCTGGGTGACAGGGAGAAAACCGGGATGCTTTTCAAGCTCTTAATTGGTGAGCCTGTCTCTGGAGCCACAGCTCTTTGTAATGTTTAATTACAGACTAAACAGTCGAGTATACAGTCTGTCAACTCTGCTCGAATAAAGCCATCGTGTAAGGTTTAGAGCGGTGGGCTGCACACACATCCAGGGAAGGCTTTTTCGTGTTTTTATGACCTCCCCAAACTTGTATTTTCAATTTGCATCATTCAATTACATTTTCACAATGTGCATTCCTGGAAAGCAGCTTTACAGACAATACTGTAGTCAAGGAATATGAATGCTATTTAATTATCATTAAATGTTTAGGTTTACTTCACTAAAAAGTTTCTTGTGATCTTAAAAATCAGTGTTAAATGAGTTTTTTAGACCACTTCAGAAGACGTAAACAATGCTGAGCCAGATGAGCTTCCCGTTTCAGTTTTTTACACACAACAAAAAAAAGTTAAATATATTATTAATTTAACAAAAAATGAAACTTAAAGTGCTTCTGGACCAGTGTGTGTACCTGTGGCGCATTGGTCTATAGAGATTTATTTCCCACCAATATATATATTTATTCTATTATTATTATTTAAAGAAAAATATTTTAAAGGCATAAATTTAACTGAATAATGAAGAAAAACAGAAGAGGTATAAAGGTGAGAGCTTATTAACACAATTTGGACAAACGTCCCTTTCTAATAAGCATATTAATGTATTCTAGTAATAACAAACAGAACAAATATTAGTGATATACTATACGTTTTGTTCTGCTGAACCCATATAAAGATATTTGGAAGAACGTTAGCAATTTTCAGTTCTGTGACATCATTGACCACCATAGTAGGAGATTTATTAAAAGGGTTGTTAAAGGTACCCCAACTTTTTGCTTTCCTAAATATAAAATAAAAAGATTCAGTAATTTTGTACCATGGTAGTGAATGATGTCCCAGAACTGAAAACTGCTAACATTCTTCCAAATATCTTTGTGTTCAACAGAACAAAGAAATGTATACAGGTTTGGAACTACTTCAGGGTTAATACATTTTCATGATTCTGCCTCTTTTGGTCATGTTTTTCTTAGTCTTGTGGTAGGATCATGACAGACCCAAGTGTTTATTGTGGAGAGAGACATGGCGTTGTTTGTTGTTTTGGCATGCCATGCGGTCTTTACCGGTCTTGTCTCGACCCCGCCCCCTCAATTCCTTGTTTAGCTTACCCTCAGTGTTTGATTCCCGTCACTTGCCCTATGTTATAAACCCTTGTTAGTGTTCCCTTCTTAAGCCCCTTGTATTCATTGTCCAGTGCAGGTTTGTCATACGACTACTCAAATGAGTACCAACCTTTATGTTTTCTTATCTTGATTACCTTGTTCCTGTTTTGCCACGCCCAGTCGTGTTTGTGGACTTGTTATTTAAATAATCTTGGACTTTCTTTGTTTTGACCCCTCGTGGGAAGTTTTAGATTGAATTCTTGTTTTGTGAAACATGTTTTCCCCATCGTGGGTTTTTGTTTTATCAATAAATGAAATTCCCTTTCCCTTTAAGATATTAGTCACAGAGATGACTAAAGTATTTACATTACAATACTTATATTAATGTCATTAACAGGATGTCAACCAGAGAAATTTTCAGGAAAGACATTAGTAGGATGTTCAATTGTAGGAATTAGACATATTCTGTAGCAAAAGAAACATGAATTGGACAAGTTGATTATAGTTTTCTTTTGTAACCTCTTTGTAACGTCATGTTCTCTCACCCATTTGCCCTCTTCAGTATGAGAGATATTTGTGTTGTTGTGTGTGATTATTGCTCTCTTCTTGTCGTCAACACGGAGTAATTTGTGTGAGATGAGGTATTGAGCGGTTAAATTGTGCCAGCAGCACGTTTAGCCCGTCATAAAGCATGTCTTCTTTATTGGGATGGCTCTCCAGGCCAGCGCTGTCCACTGCTCTATAATCCAGTGCTAAAAGCTCCCTCTTGGGTCTCCATACAGTCTCCATGTAAAGAAGACCTCTGATCAATACTTCTCAGGAGAGACTCTGTGTGGTTAAAGTACAAGGTTCAGAGAATCGCGAAGACTGTCATACATGCTCCGATGCTTGCCGAGTACAACCTACAGTCCCATGTCGGAATTTAGCAGATAGACACACACTGTAACCGCTCATTTGTTCGGAAAAATGTTGGGTATTGATTGTAAACAAACTGCTGATAACCCCCGAGTCAGCATTCATTTTTATGTGTGAGTGTTATGACAGGACAGGGATGAGAAGTGCCCTAACTAGCAAATAAAGAGGTTTGGAGATAAAGCACCTCATTGGAATTACAGATGCATTTCTGAGCTGCGGCGGGTGGCAGAGGATACACAGACGTCTAAATTAATTGATCACATTATAAAAAAAATCCTTTGAGAATAATCAGTCAAGACGGCTGATAATAAGGACCGGTGCCATTGGCCTTGTGTGTTTGTTCACAGTGAAATGTTAATGTGCCTGTGCAGCGTGTGCCTGAAGCTGAAAAGACTATATGAGGTATTGTGGACAGTGTATTACAAATCTCTCTTTCTTACTCTCATTCTCATTACACTTCATCTTTTTCAAAGGCTGTAGCGTTCATTGTAAAAGTGATGATTGCAATTATGTTGCCTGTTCAAACATAAAACAAATTTATACATACATTAATGTTCTGCTGGTGTGATTTTACAAGCGATTCAAAAGAAAGAAGGCTTTAGGAATAAGGTTGTGTATTATGGTTAAATCACGTAATAAAAAATACAAATGAAACACTAAAACAATGCTGCCTGAGCTGTGGTGCCATGTGTGCTATGGACGGCAAGCATTTCCATGACATATAACGGTTGTTAGCACATAGGGACGCAGGTTTGAGTCTACCATGTATTGATCTCAAAAATCCAGCTTCCTGTCTGATCAAACGCATCACAGAATACATTTCGGAGATACTGCATCTACCATGTCGTATCGTCATGTGACTTTGACCTATGACTAAAAGCAATCTGTACGTCATTTATCGGTACTTACATTTGAACAACGCTCATCTGTTAGTTTTAGTTTATTAAATTTTGAATTTGACCGTTGCTCAGCTCCTGTGGCATAATGGGATAGAGTAGTGTTTATCCAATGCACACTCACAAATCTCGGCGGAAGCAGGAGAGCATCCGGGCATTTCTCGTCTACAGTTTTTTGCATACTGATGACTATACATGACTCATACGACTCGTATGAAAGTAGGCAATTTCGGACCCAGGGTGGGTCTTTGTTTAAATGTGGTCTATCAAGTTGGAGAAAGATGCCAAAGTGGCGAAAGGAGATGCCACACAACTGCATGAGAGAACTGATACATCCAAAATAACTATACAGAATCAAATACAAAATCACAAGGGAGACTGTAATGAGGAAGTAGGGTATATAGAGATTTCCAACTGATTTGATTGAAACTGTTAACTAAACAAGACACTTAGTTTAGAACAAAAATATATTTATTTTAATATGGTCTTGTCAAAGGATATCCAAGATAACTCAGAAACATATACAAACTTTCCCCGGAGAGGGAATTTCTGCTCTTCTCAGCTGGATTTCACAAAAAAAGTCTTGCTAAAATAATAACTTAGGTTTTCAGTTTCCCTATTGTCATAATTAAATTTGCTTCAGGTTTTCTAAGAAGCCTGGCAAGATAGAAAGATAGATGGGTACATCTGGTTCAATCTCATCGTGTTTTGATGACAGATTTTTTCGCTGACACTCTAAAAATTCATGACCCTGGAATATTCGTCCCAGTACACTAGAATGTCAGTAAGGCCCTCTCAGAGGTGCCCATCGAACACTTCATAAAGTTTCATTATAGGCTATGTTAAAAATCATGTGGAGTTCTTCATCTGTGATTTACTGAATGGATTCTGTTGAAATGTATAACTCAACTCAGAAATCGTTGCGAATTCAGACCCACTGTTACATTTATGGGCGGTTTCCCCGACTGGGATTAGCCTAAACCAGGACTAGGCCTTAGCTAAATTGGGATATTTAAGGCGTTTTTAAAAACATAGTTTACAAACAAACATTACTTTGTGAATCTTGAGACAAAACAATGGCACAGATATATTTTAAGTAGGGATGCAACGATATGATTTTTTGCGCCGATACCAATACCGACTATATGCCGATCCGATATTGGTCAATTTCATACACAATTACACAAGATTAGCTAGTTTTCCTCCATTCAATTAATTTTACTGAACATGAATTGGATCCATTTAACATTTTAAGAGAGGAACAACTTAAATGTGCCTAAATTTAAATTAAGATACAAATAAAATACAAATGACAATCTTCAAAGGTGATTTTTGCAATTTAATATTTCTTTAATTAAAAAACATTAACTCAAATTTGACTTAATTTTTTTTAATACATTTGAATAAAGTCTGTGCTGTTGCTATTTACAGTAATTATTTGGCTCAGAGAAAAACATTGGATATTCAGACATCCAACCGATTGCCTTCATGCAGTTAATTAATAAACTAGTGACCTATGAAATCCGTTGAATTTTTTTCCATTTTTTTTTTTCTGGATTCTGTGTTTTCTTTTTTTTTGTGGTGTACAACTATGTTAAAATGAAACAGTATCTTACATCTTTTTTTTCATTTGCTGTTTTAAGTCTACTTTCATCTAATTACTAGTTTTGTAAAATTTTGTAGCAGTTTTGTCATGTGGTTAACCGGACTTTTATTTTGATGACAGACTTTAATTTTGACGGCTTGCCGCACAGTTTGACAGCAGCTTCTCTCAAATGAAATGGTAAAATGTACATGAGGAAAACTAAGCAGTGCTGATACAGTTAATGTGTTCGCGTACACGAGATGCTAAAAAGTCCACTACAGTACACAAAACCACACCACTCATTCACACACAGAACAAGCAGATTGCATATTTAAACAGCAGCTGAATAATTGTTATTATTTTGAATTCTATATGCTGTTCAGTGCTACTTTCTGGTGTGTTTGCTACTGTCCATCCGTGTTTGCTTGTTTACATCCGTGCTTTCCACATCACGGAAATCATAGGGCCCTAATAAACCATCGGTATTGGCCTTTTTCATGCTATCGCCGATATGCCAATGGAATTAAATTAGTCCAATATCGGCCGATTAATATCGGCGGCCAATACATCCCTAATTTTAAAAAATGCAAGTGCAAGTTGTTGTCGATCAAGACAGCACTAACATTTTAAATAGTCTGGGACTAGGTTTAAGCCCTGTCCGGGAAACCGCCCCTTTGGGTACAAAAAATGTTTAGCGGCATTGGTGAGGTTGCGAATTGCAAACAACAAGCACTACAGAGGCTGAGATAGGGCCTACGTGGCAATCACATTTTCTCTTCTTTCTGAAAGGAGATAATGTATTGACAAATGCACTTTGTAGAGCAGTTTGTCTATTTAGGGCTACTGTAGAATCAACACGGCGAATTCCATGCAAGAGGACCTGCGGTGTATATAGATAGAAAAAGCTCATTCTAAGGTAATAAAAACATGACTTTTCATTATGCAAGGTCTGTATACACCTCTGAAAACACAGTTTTTTAAATAATATAGCATTTTTGTCAATAAATTCTCGAAAAAATTACACTCAGCACCTTTAAGGCAGAAGACTGTGCTCACATCTCAGACATAACCCAGTGTGAGAAACCATTGAGTGGAACTCATAGTCCAAGAAGTGTCAAAGTCTAGTATAAATCAGTCCATCTCTGTGTCAAACAAAACACAACAACCTCACCGATACCGCACCGCACTGACAGGGCCTTTCCTCCCCCATATTATGTGATGCATACAGTCTGATGGATGGTCCCTTTTCCAGGGCAGACACCATGATGAACACTATGCCTGGAGACAAACCGTGCCTGGGAGAGCCCCCCCCCCCTTCCTCTACAGGCCTCTGCTCCTAAGAGCCCCCAGATCCCTACACACCTCCATTCATTCTGCTACTTTTATTTATTCACCCGCTCACGGCCTGTTTGTTTTTTAAGCAAAACAAATTGAAAGGAATAAAAGGAAGGCGTGAATTGTGGTTTTTATATTTCACTTGTGTCAGGAAGTTAGGCCCGGGGTTGTGCATCATGCCACATGGGTTATGCATAAGAGCTATGGTGCAAAGTATGATTAAAAGGCAACAGGGTTTACGCAAAGATGTACGGGGGCGGGGGTTGAAGGTGCAGGTTTTTTCATCCAGGAAAAAGATTAAAAAAAATTGAAAACTTTTGGCATGTTAAAATATACTGTAGATGTTTATATCCCCTTATAATAAATGAAGACGAAACGGGATAGTTCAACGTAAACTTAAAATCAGTTAATAATAATAATTTTTACACCCTCATGGCTATTTAAACTTGTATTACCTCCTTTCTTCTGCAGAACACAATGGAAGATGTCTTGAATAATGTTGGTAACCGAACAACATTGACCCTCATTGATTTCCATTGTATGCACATTTCTCAAAATATCTTCTCTTGTGCTCCACAGAAGAAAGAGTCAGGTTTTTAAAAACATGTGGATGAATGAATTACAGGATTTGTATTTTTGGTGAACAGTCTCTTTAAGAAGAGTTGCAGATAATTCAGCACCAAGGACAGCGACCGTTTTCATAAAATGGCAGGCGAACCATTTTCACCATTTTATTTCTGTCGGTCATCCACATAGAACCTTTCATATCTCTTAGATACCCACTTTAGGACTGGAATCCACTCAATTACCTCAGTTGGCTAATCACACGCTATGCTATGAAAGGTGAGATCTGTTTGAACGTAGAATCTAAACATCAAAGCAAAAGTCATTAAAAGCCGAATAGAGAAAGAAACTTCTGTGTGATTATGAAAAAGACGAGCCAAATAACACAAACGCAATCAAATGAAGTTTCTCCACTTGGCTGTAGTCAGCAGGACGAAAGCATGGGAATGTGCCAACGGGGGAGGAAACAAGACAAATCCCCCGAGTGTAACTCAATAAAGGAAAAAGTGTCACGTTGACAAATGTAGATGGGGAGATATTATTTATAGCCACGACTGTGTTAAAGCGCCCGGGTTTGCTATGTGTACTTTTACTTCGTTTGGAAAAAAACGACTGGGCTAAATCTTCTTCTGGGTGGGCAGTGATAAATAAGGAACGAGGGAGTCACCGCTGGTCTGCCGTGCGGGCGACGGGGATGTTGTTGATGCTCATTCACGTTTACCCTCAACCTCCGGCTGTTCGGCTGCTCCTCTCCCTCCCTCCGTATTCCTTATCTTCTCTCTGGCCCTGCGAAGGGAGGCGTTGCTGGAAACAGCCAGCGTGAAACCTGACAGAGAGCGCTGACTTTAATTTTGTCCAGAGGGGGATCAAGCTTCTCTCTCCCCACCTATCCCTCGATCTCGTTCTCTCGCCCCCGGAACAAACAAATATTTGTCCTCATTATTAATTAAACAGGGGGAAGAGAAGCACAAAGGTAAATTGACGACAAACCATCCTCGAGCTCAGCACACAAACGGTTGAGCATAAACACACACCAACACGCGCTGGTGGAAAAACGACGTGGCGGTTGTGATTTACGAGGCCCGTTGCGAGCAGGCTTGGGCCTGAACCAGTAAGCTATTCATAAACAAAAGCAGCTAAATAATGAATGTCTCTCTGGCTGTGCGGCCTGCCCATGTGGCGGTTAAATGAATAGGAATTAGTGGGGAGGAGTGGAGTCGGGCCCTGTGTGATGTTGTTTATGTGTACGGGGATATTCATTTATCTCTCCCAGTGTTCGCTGCCATGTGGTGAGAGCTACAGCACGGAGACTATTAAGTGTGCGTGTGGGTATGTTCTTCCTGTCTTTTTTTTCTCTAACAGGCCACTTGTGGAGGTGATGGTGATACCTTAGGAGGACATTTATCTTGTAAATACTTCTGATTTTTATAAGTATTACCTAACAAGCAAACTTCTAATGTAAATGTGCAGATCCCCAGGGATCCACATTCAAAACGAGAGTCGAGGAGGCCTGTAATATCTGGAGGACGGCAAACTGTTGGCAATGCAATTTTTCTCGGTGGCATTTACTGGGCTGGCAATAAATGCAGAAAGGACCCTCTGGAAATGCATGACTTAAAAATTTGATATCTGACAGGGTTGCTTATAAGACCACAGAAATACTGAGGAACCTGGGCTGTTAATGCCATGTAACTGATCAGGGCAGAGAAATATATGTTAAATCTAACGATTGTTCTCCTTACTTTTTAAAAGATTTTGGATGGAGTATGATATGTTGCATAAAACCTTAAATATGCACTATTTACATTTGATACAAATAAAATGAATTACAAATCAAACTACATTAAAGACATTTCCACGAATTAACAAGAACAATAAGCCAAATGAATGTTTTCACAATTCATTATGACATTAAATAACTTTCTATTTCTAACTATCCTGATTATAAGTAACTGTTTTACGTAGAATGTAGCCATTTAAGGTCCAGTGTATATTTTTTTGTAGAATCTATTTACAGAAATGCATATATAATATACATAGCTGTGTCATTAGAGTAATTTTGTTTTTATTATCTTAGAATCTACATACATCGCAGATCCCCATAAAATGAATTCACCACATCGCTTCTACAATAGCCCTAAATGGACAAACTGCTTTACAGAACGCATTTCATAAATGCGTCATCTCCATCGGCAAAGAAACGAAAATGTGACATCAATGTGCTGTGAGATGGGTGCAATTTGCAACCTCACCACAAGATGCCGCTAAAATCTCCACATTGCTCCTTTAAAGTTGGTTAAGAAATGTAAACATTATTGAGCTCTTATCCAGAAATAATTCAGCTCCCACATTTTGACTTATTTCTGTTTAAAATGGCAGTCTTACTCTCCCTAATATGACGGAGGACAAATCAACCACATTTCAGCAACCAATGCGACATCTACTTATGTTTATGGTGACTGGATCAACTAATTTTAAAATCGGATAAAATTGTACTCAATCTATGCTACATTTACAAGTTTTTGTGCATTTAATGTATGTATTTTTTAAACTCGTATCTTCTGACATGCTGTAGTTTGCCTTTTGCCACATCATCTTGACCAATACCTTTTATCAACAAGTTTACTGTTTTGTTCAATTTAAAAGCCATATTTTGATTTTGATTAAAACAAGCCTGAGGAAGAATTACAACCAAATATTGTGCAAGCATCACGTCTAACAATAGTACAACATGTTTTATATATGCGGTTTCCAAATGATTTGATTCGTTCAGATCAATAGCTCATTTAAAGAAAACCTTTTTAGAAGTTGATATTTTTAGAGCATCTAAAGCAGGAACTAACAGGGCCAGATAAAGGCCGATTCACATTTTGTGTCTAAAACCGCGCAGAAAACGCTACCCACACCTCTTTCTCTCTTCAAGTGACCCGTGAAAAGTTGAACTATTTCCATCTCCTTGCTGCACACCTATTTGCACGAGTCTACATTTAAAATAACGAATAGGTGCGCGTAAAAGACGTGAAATGTGAATCGGGTCTAACCAGACAAACCCAGAGCCTTTCCCCAAGACAGGTGAATAAATTCTTCTCTTAACTTTGGCTATTGCGTAAGAAAGTATCAAAGAGAGTTTTCCACAATCTCCCATTTAACTCCATTATACTTCGATACAGCTTCTCCGAGCCTCCAGGATTGAACTCTTTCTCATGTCCATGAATCAGCTGAATGTTTGGAATGCAAAACGCTGACCTTTCCTCTGTCCAGCGGCCCAGCCCTAAGTCAGCACTCGTTTAATGGCACCTGCCATCCTCCACCGGCCGGCCGTGCTTTCACAGCGGGCATATCTGTCAGCGGTGCTGAATTAGTGATCCGTGTGATCTGATAGCAGAAGGGGCCCGCGGCCCGTCGCTGCTCCTGATACCAGCCAGAGAATTCTCACCTGAGGCTGAGTGACAGCAGAACAGCAGGGGATGGACAGCCAACCCATGTCATTCATATTCATTCATACGTGAGGACATTTACATGGACATGTCAGGCCAGACATTCGAGCTGGGTCTCGGTCTCACACAGCAGATGGGCAAAACAAGCCTTAAGAGTTTTGAAGAAAATGACTCGCTTAGAAGAGGTGGATTTTAAATGGCAATCTAATAAAAGATGATTCAATTGTAAAACTCAACACCTAAAATCAAAATCTTGACAAAGAGTTGTGAATGGTGGAACTCACGGCCTTTGGCAATCAGCTGGTTTTAGAGGGGTTTCCTCATTAGGACCCTCCCGCTGACCCAGGAGCTTCATATTGACTGTGAAGTGAAGAAGTGACAGGCAGCAGAGAGAGGACTAGCCCTGAGCTATCCTTTAACCTCCAATGACATTTAACTAAAATCTCCATCTCTATGAGCGCTGCCATCGACAGAAAAGAGATTGAGAGAGATTATGAAGAAAATGTGTTTGATTTTTAAGAGTTAAACGTGGACATGGTATGATTAAGCTCAAAAGTGTCCAAACGGTATGTTTGGATGTATATGTAATGTAAACTACACATCTTTTATAGTATAAAAAAATGAACAAAAAAAAACTGCATATGATGGTTAGGTATTTTTTGAAGCATGGTAGCTGGTTTGAGCTGGTTTAAGCTGCTCCTGTCATGGTCCTTAGTTGGTCTTGAGCTGGTTTAAGCTGGTCCGGGATTAGTTATTAGCCGGTCATGAGCTAGGAGCTAGTTGTTTAGGACGAGCACATGATAATCTAACCAGCATCCCGTTTTTTTTCAACATGGTAGTCACATTAAAATTATTGCAATGTTTCATGCATTTGTTTGCTACTTTTAAAATGTGCTTGTGTATAATTTAACTGTTTTAATCCTAGACCCAGTTTCTTAAACTAAAAATGAAAATTCAATTAAATCAGCAATGAAAATGAAAATATGCAGAATTAGGGTTTTTGTCAAATCTGAAAAAGTTAACCAAAGTCAGTGTACACTGAAGGATATAATAGTATAAGTGAGAAGCCTAAGTTAAAGCAAGGTATATATGTGTGACGTTTAAGAACAATCAACAAAAATATCAATAAATATTTTTATATTGGGTTATCTCAGGCTGAAATTTTGTTAAACTGCAAAAAGTATAGAATGTTAACATGACTTTTTAAGGGTAAATAAAATGCTATTTTAAATATCAAATAAGCCCTGGCACGGCCAATGCTAATTAACTGTATTCCAATTTTTATTATAAATCATTTGTGATGCTTCAGAAAAATGACAGTGACAATGCACTTGTAATGTGTGTCCATACACAGACATTGTTACTTTTAGACCAATTAAACAAGCTATTGAGTGTGTAAAATAATTTTAAGAGTTTTCAAACAGTTCATAGGGCCAATTGTCCAGAGAAACCATATGTACGACACACACAGATGTAACTGCAGAAGTAGCCACAGTGAGCTCCATTACCAGCAGAGAGGTCAAGGTCTGACATACTGGGACATCATCATCTCCATCTTATCAGTGTTGTAATAATTTGACGATAAAATAAAATAAATAATAAAAAAGCGCCATAATCTCAGGCAGCTGGAATTGGAAACTTATACAAGGGTTAGCGACTGGAGGTGGATGATGCCCTTGGGCCTCTGCTGTGCACTGGCAGCAAGGGATAGAAAGACTGAAAATGTCCTTCTGTTTGACATATTGCACATCATGTCGCCCCTCTTTTACGGTTCTGCAATCTTTAGCATTTCACAGAAGGGTTTCCGAGTGCAGGTTAACTAGTAGCCAGGGGCTAAAGAATCTGTATGACAAATGGAACAGTCAATTGCAATGGGGGAGTGAAGCAGGCACGGTGGGGTTGGAGGGGTTACAGCGGGCTGGTGGACTGATCTGTGATTGTGGTTACGAGGGGGGGTTCAGATAAATCAGATTGTGATGGCTTGATCGAGGTTTGGGGTTTGCGTCCGTGGTGAGGGTCAGGGGTCAAAAGCCGGAGATTGTTAGGGTCCATGAGGGGAATCAGTAGAGGTCGAGCTTTTACGACGTTCGGTGCCCGCGGTCGACCTTGTTTACAGACTGTACCGCTTTAGCACTGCACGCTTTTACTTAAGGAATAAGTTTAGTCAAAACGCTCGCTCACAGTGACACTTGAACATTAAACAGTCTCCTGAAGTGTCAATCATTTGTTTAAAGCACTGATGTGAAACTCCATTTCCTAGATCATTTGTAATGTCCTAATAATACAGTGAGGCACCGTTGAAGAATCCCTGGAGTTTTGCCCTTTTACTAAATTGAGCACATTTAACAGCCGTGTTAAAAGTCTTCATTGAAATACATCAGCTGAAGGATCCTTCATTTCTCCTGACGCTGTTCCCTCTCAAGAGACAACATTCAACAAAATAATCTTTCCTGCTTACTCAATTTACTTCATCAGAACAACAAACTATTTTTATTTAAATTGATCCGACATTATGGTTCATCCTTAACTTTCATTTATTTCGATTGAATATTTACTGCATTCAATCCATTCAAAATATGGTTATCAAATTCATTGAAAAATGCTGTAAGTTTCTTTATGTAACCCTTTATTTAGCCACGTTGTAAAAAAATTGGAGCTCAACTCCAAAAAAATGAGTGACTTGATCTACATTTTTCAACTGACTTTGTCGATGTTTCATAAATCTTGTGGCATATTTTCATCAGGCATTTGTGAAATTTGCAAAACTTTAGATGGAACACATCAATAGAAGTTTTTGAGACGAACTGATAAGTTTTACATTGAAAGTTTATACGGCTGCATGATATTGATATGCAATCACTTACTAAATAATGTAATCCATCAATACGACTTACGTGCTATAATGCTTTAAATCTGTAAAATCACCATAGTGAAAAATAAATATACAAAAATGTTCCTGAAATACATTTATTTCATGCCAAGTATACTGCAAATCCATTTACATCTTATGTAATGAATGATAATACACTGCGATTGTATGTATGGTATACTAAATTGGTATACTTAAAGTCTAATATAATTTAATTTAATATACTTTAATTGTGCAGAAGTAGTGCTGAAGTCCAACTAAAGATACATTTAAGTGTATTTAATCGTGCTAAAGTGGAACTGTTGCAAGTAAGCTTCAGGTACACTTAAATATTTTGCATTTAATGATTGATTTTAAAAAAATCATAAAATCCATATCAAAAGTGACACTAGAACACATTTTTATTTAAACACAGGCCTTTTATGAAGAAATGTGCAGTATAAATAGTACTCCAAAAAAAGTGTAATTATAATTTTAGATCAATAAGCCATGTCAGTTAATCTGTGAACACATTTAAACTATAATTACTATGAAAACAATGCATTTTAAATGAACAGTTTTTTTACCAGGGCACTTAAACGGAAAAACATTTAAAAACCGAAAATTATAAAAGCAACATACAACGCATCCCGTATTTATTCAGCAGCATTGCAGCTTAATGTCGCCGTAGATAAAACAAATCTAACTATGTTTTTCAAACCCATTGAGACATGCATTTTACACCCTGCACATTTGCAATATTTGAAAATTGTGATATATTGTGCTCCTATATTTGCCTATATATACAGTATACTGTATATTCAATGGCATATGTTTAAAAAAATCTTGATGTTATGAATATATTTGATTAATTATATTATTTGGAGTGTGCCGTTTCTACCTCCTAGCAAACTGCAAAAGTTTTGCTGGTTTGATAAGCTAACATTAATTTCAATCTTAAGAAAACCCATTTCCAATGTGCAGAACCACTGTCCCCAATTGAATTAACTTTAGCCAAAGTATTATTTTTTAAGTTAAGTTTTCGCAACGTCCTCCTCTCATTTTTCATCAGTCCGCACATTCTTTACACACACACACAAGCCCTCCTTCCATCACCCTTTCGTTTCTTGCCTCAACAAATGCATTTGTTCAATACCTCTAGCAAACAGATTAGAGGCTTTTTATCTGAGGCAGGGAGTACGTGATAATGGCTTTCACCAGATCCCTCCACTGTCACAGATTAAAATGGCTCCGGCTGAAGCGTATTAGCAATCACTTTTTTTTCTACATTTTTTTTGTTTCTGCTTGCCATTGGATTTCCTGTCCAATCTATTGTAGCAGGACCCTAAAGATACAAGGAGAAGTCAGTTTCAATCTGATAGGTGATTGTTTTTTTTCCGTCTCACCGTTGCTGATTCTCTGGTCTGCCATCGATCGATGCTTCGCCTGGCTGCTCGTCACCTTGGTGTGTGTGGTGCCGCTATGCAAGTGTGTGTGTGTGCACGAGTGTCTTAGTGCTCACCTCCAACACTTCCTTTAAACTTGATACAAAGTGATTGATCTCCAGGTCCAGTGAACAAAGGCAGACAAGCAGGCCTGCGAGAGAGGCACAATACGCTTTGCCATGCCGCTACAGAGGCTCAATTACAGGGGTTACCTGTGCCCCTTATTGGATCGCACCCCGGCCGCATCTAAGAGCTGGCAATTTACCCATAGCTCCGAAACGGACTAACACACTCCATTTTGTTTAATGCACTTTAACTGGGATCAGATTGCTGGGATTGTACCTTTGAGAGGGGGAGCGGTGATGTTAACCCGCCAGCTTACTGCACAATCCATTAAGAACTCTCTCCTGTACTGGCTTCACTTCAACACCTGTCAGACCGGAGCTTCCAAACGTCTGCAGCTTCCAAAAGATCCCCAATGTGGGAACTGTGTTGGGGTTAGAAGACCTTTTCGGCCCAGTATATTGCAGTAATGTTTATTGTGCCTTCTGAGGAAAAACCAGTGCGGAACATAGTTAAAAAAAGGGAAACGGCACACATACGCGCTAAATTGATCTGGATGACCTAAAGACCTTTGCTTTGGAACTTCCTACTCCCCGGGGTCAGCTGTGAATATCATCATGCGGATTTGTCTCGTGAATTTGAGCGGCTGATTTCTCAAAGTATTTGGCCCTGTTTACACCTGGTATTAAATTTGTCTCGAGTGAGCCGATGACAAATGGCCAACCGAGACACACCGCTGTTTACACCTGGTAGTAACATTCATCTCATGTGCCTTCTGTGACCACTTTTGTGGTTTTCTGTAATCAAATCGAATTCAAAGGAGAAGTGATTTCATGACTATACATGCATCACTTGCATAAATAAAATAGAGTTTCCAAATATATTATTACTTTTTAATCTCACTTTAACTGTGATGTTGAGTAGATTTCTCACAATTACATTTTTTTAAGAGTTTTTAGGGATAGTTCACCTGAAATGAAATTCAACCTCATGTCATTCGAAGCCAGTAGGCTATGAAACGTTAAAGGCTTTTTTTGTGATTTGGTGTCTATACAATGGATGTAAATGAGGATCAATGTTGTTCGGTTACCCACATTCTTCAAAATATCTTATTTTGTGTTCTGTTTATGAAAGAGTCAAACATGAGTGAAATGACACAAAGGTGAGTAAATTATTGTGTAAACTATCCTATCTCCAAATGTGATTTGAATGACTTATAATCATTTACATTTAGCGCTGTCCATCTATAACCAAAATGCCCAAAATGGATGTAAACTAAGTCTTGTAGGTTCTCCCAAAGGTTACACAACAGTCTATAATGTCGGGTTCTAAGGACTTATCGGTGGCATGTTTCCCGTGCCGAGATCTCAGGTCAGGTGGGTCCATTAGCAAGCCAGTGCTGCCCTCACGCACATTTCTCAGCCGTGTCATCATCTGGAATTTACTACATGCAAATGAAGCCAAGATGTACGGAGGGCCAGGAGATGAGATATACATATTTAATGAGATAAAATGAAAGGTGGAAGAAGGAGGTGGGGCAGAAGGAGTTAGGGTTCCAGATCCTCTCGTTTGCCTGTTTTTATAGACTGGTCTCTTACAAGCAACCAAATGTCACAGCTGCTGTTAATCCTGGCACATCTGGACTAATGAGGCAGTGATACACAGCCACGGGAGTGCGTGGGGTTGTCAGAAAAGAGGGAAACAAACGTCAGACCACTCGTGTTTGCACATGTTTGTATACGAGGTCTAGTGCCGTCTGAAGGTCCCTCATTTCCCCTGGGGGTGCCGCTAGCTGACTTGTTCTTATCTGCGGCGAGAGTCATTATAAAGATGGTGATGAAACGCTTCCACAAAAGTTTGTTAGCACAGTCATCGTCGGCCCAGCAGGATGGCGTCTTAATCACAGAATGGACCTGATGTGGGGATTCTCTCAGCACACACTAACTAACTCTCTCGCTCGCTCGCTACCCAGAATGTCGGTTGTATTATTGTTTGGGTTCAGTTTGCTTGTAAGGATGCAAATGTGTAGAGAATGTATTGAAATAATGAACAGGCGTAATATTGTTATTGTACACACTTCAAAATAATGTGAATAATTAGAATATTATCTGAATTGTTTAGTTTTCAAGTATACACATTTTTGTCTGGACTAAAACAAGCCAGCCCAGAAAATACTGTGAAAAAATGATATGATTCTTCGCAGTTCACTGGTTACTTTGGGGACCATTTTGAAAGACACTTGTCTAAAAGCACTTCCTGTTTCAGTATATTATTCACATATAAATAATAATAATTAATCAGGTCTTAATGGTGCTCATTTGACATTGATTTGTTTGATTCCGTTTTAAATGTTCTGTTCTGTTGTTCTTGTTTGTTCTTGTTTGTTCTGTTTCATGCAAAATGGTCTATACATTTTCTTACATTTAAAAAAAATACACTTTAATATACTCATAATAGTTTTTCAATCTGTTTTTGTATAAAAATTCAATACCGTGACAATATTGCACACACCATGATAAGAGCTACAATAATTTTCATTACGAAAAACTGACAGAATATGACAGAATGTGTGGTAGATTAAAAAGAACAAAAATCTATTTTCTAAGTATTTGTCCTATGGTGTGCTATAGGTGTGTGCAATTTTTTAAATAGTACATTATTTCATATTATTTATACTTATTTTATGAAATGACATTTAGAGAGATTCATTTTTATTGTTTTATTTGTTTGTTTGTTTGTTTGTTTTTTGCCGCAACACCGCAGAAACAAATTGCATATTCATTTGTCAACTACCCATTTAATTGGTGATTTAAGATGTAAAACATACAAAACACTGAGTCAGCATTCACTGGATGCATGCAGATGTCAAACACACTTTACATTGCCAAAAAAACACTTGGTTAGTGTTTAAGTGCTGGGGAATTCTGTGCTGTAATTGTAAGGCAGGGCTGCTGTGTTGGTTTAGTGTTGCCAGGATCTTCTGAGATAAAGAGCCGAGACCTGCTATGGGTTTAAATCACTTGAAACTTGGTCCTTGCAAGCTTGATTGTGTTGGTAAATGAAAGAGTATGTGACTCTTGTGTCTGCGTATGTGCCCACGTCTGACCAAAACAGACCATCTATGCCTTCCTGAACACAAAAAACGCCTAAAATATAAGGTTTGAAATGAATGTAGTATGTAACTTGAACTATGATCAAGTTACAGGATGTCTTCTTTAAATCCCTTCCTTGAGACATATTGGAACGCTGCACATTACTAAATCACAAACATTCATCTTGGTTATTGATTAATTGATTTCTTCATTGTCATGCTAAAAAGTGACAGCTACTACGTCTAAGCATTTCCAATTAAACGTGACGCTGCGCTGCCATCTAACTAAAATTACATGCGAACCTTAGGCTGTTAAGTCACATCGATAAACAGCCGCAATTTTAGTACAGTAGCGGCCGAATCACGTGACGGGAGTTTTCCCGTAAATTATTAAGGAGCCTACACATGCCACACAGCTGCGAAATGATAAATCATCCTTGAATCAAACAGAAACATCTCCATATGAGCGTAATGAAAAAACAGCGAGGTAACATTTCCATAGGGCGATGGGACGGAGCTCGTTGAGGGGATGGGGTTCTAGTGCCCTGGGCTGGCAGCATCTTCCCCATTACTCTATTGTGCTGTCCTGGCCGGGCCGTCTCTGTCAGCATACCATTATTATGAATAGTGAGCATAATGCGTTGCCATGAATAGGATTGTCTGCCTGATTGTGATGTATAGTTTTTCATTACTGCTCCCCAGCCTCTGCCATTAGGCATGTGGAAAACTCTATTTATCCTCTAATTTGTAAAAATCCCCTCCCTGTCTGATAGCAATCAGAGGACTGTAATTGTCTGTGGAGAGGTGACGGCTACGGCTTGATGAAGAGCTATGTGCGCAGAAGAGCAGGCCGACGCCACCGGCCGGCCCGATCGCCCTGTGCAGCCGCCGCGAGCCCCCGCGTGCAACCCCGCACCTCATCGCTGCACGCAATTAATAACCATTTGCAAATGGCAGGCATGTAACAACCCTCCTGTCTCCATCTTCGAGCACCTTTCTCTCACACACACATACGAGGATGGGCGAATAGGTGCGCTGCCACTGAAAAGACAGGCGGAGGAATGAAGATGTGTGTTAATTAATGTAAATCTAGCATGCCGCGATAACTTCATCCACGGTCTGATCTCTGCTGTCTCACCTTCGCTATCACAGCCAACACTACCTAAACGTTCTCGGCTAAAATAGGTCTCGCTCGTGTCTCGGCGATATAGAAAATTCTGCCTGTTAAACCCACCTAGGAGAACACATGCATAAGGAGAGCTAGAGGAAAATCATCGTTGTAAATTTGGAAGACCACCTCCTCCATCCTCCACCCGTGTAATTCTTCTAATTTGCACAGAGGTCTTAATATATGCGTGTGCATTATTTTAGGCAAATCTGGGAGTTTTGCATGTTAATCGGGTTATTCTAATTTATGATACACCATTATGCAGATAATACTGAATTACTTCTTGATTGAGGACCACTAGCAAACCCCTACCCCCACAAGCACACACGCACAAAAAACAGAGCACTTCAGCAGCCGCACTCCTCGTAGTTAACTGTCTTTGTACTTTAGTGGATCCTTTTAAGTAGACGTCCGTCTTGATAAACACTTTATGCATATCAGCTTCCACTTGTGCCCTGGCAGTGAGAATAATGGCGGACTAATTGACTCATTTAGGGCCCTTTTGCCTACAGGAGAACTTTGCATTTAATGTTTGATCGGCCTAATTTCCAAACACATCATTAGGGCCATCTCCGGCCTCTTAATAACAACTTTATGAGGCTGCTTTAAAAGTCTTGCGTTTTTTCTCCCCCTCATTTTGGGCCGCTCTGTTGTTTGGCCAAGTCGCCGGTCATAATTAAGTCAAATTTCAAAATATGGTAATGCAGAACCTGTTTGAATAAGTGTCTTCCATTTCCATAATTTTATTATGGCATGAAGCGCACTAATTGGTTGAGAGCGCGGGTATAGCTCTGGAGAAATGCTGCAGTAATTAGAAACAGAGTGGTCAACCGCAGCTTATGCAAACACACTACTGCTCTTAAGGAGTGCGCAAAATGTAAACTGCAAACTAGATATAGTTTAGTGCTTGGCTTCCGTGCGGTCATTAGCGGAAAAACTCATTGTGGAAGGAGCACGCGCTACAGAACAAAGGGCAGAAAATGAATAACTTAAAAGTACTAAGAAATCAGAGATACAAAGATAACAAAATAGATTTGTATAGATAGTTTCATCCTAACGACATAAACAAACGATACTGACCCCAAGTAAACTTCCGGTACACATTCACAAACAATATTGGGCCTGTAGAACCGACATATCCCGTTACCTGGCTAAACTTGTCCCTCCATATTTTGAATTTAGACTCCGAGATACCACGCTCAACCGCTAGATGCGTATCACAGGATTTGTTTAAATGCAACCGAACTACAGGACCCATTCAACAAATTGTTTATTTAATACAATTATTAAAATTATAATACAAATTCATATTTACATAAATTAAGTTAAATATAAATAGTCATATTATTAGACACTAGCCAAACACGAACAGGAAGTTATCTGGGGGTAGGCGCGCGTGTCCAACGAAACTATCGATAGAACTTTTATGGATTTTTTAGATGTCATTTTCTTTTAAACCAAATGCCATTCTAAGCAATCGATTTAATACACCACTGTGATATCTTTCCTTCACATGTTTTGTTAATTGTTGGTTGTGTACGTGTGTGTGTGTGTGTGTGTGTGTGTGTGTGTGTGTGTGTGCATGCGTACGTGCTTGTGTGTGTGTATGCTTGTACATCTGTGTTAATCACTGAATGTGAAATATAAAAATCTGTGAAAAAAGCTTATAAATATTTAAAAAATGCTGTTACTGTAAAATTATGTCTAGAGATATGTTTGGGGTTTCTTTAAAGAGACGTTTCTTAGTTAAACAAGTAGATCCTACGGTAAATCATAACCTATAATATACTATATCATTACATTTTTGTTGTATCCTGTACAATATGATACTGTATTACAAGTAATCTGAAGGTTACATATATGTACACTCTTAAAAATAAAGGTGCCTAAATGATTCTTCATGGCGATGCGATAGAAGAAACAATTTTGGTTCCACGAAGAACCATTCAGTCGAAGGTTCTGTAAAGAATCATGTCTCTCTCACCTTTTCATAATCTGAAAACCAAGTTTCTTGGGATGTTAATGGTTCTTTATGGAACCATTTAGACAGAAAAGGGATATTTTATGGCATCATAGAACCTTTTGAAGCACCTTTATTTTTATGAGTGTATACATTCACAGTTATTACATTTGCGCTCTCTCTTTTTTCTTATACATTTTTCGTTTGATTATGTATTTGGAATAAAAGGGGTTTCATTACAAAAACAAAAAATAAGTCCTTCAGGCTATTCCTCCTCAGCAAGCCGTCCATGTTTCGCTGAGAGGGCAACCTTGACATTTCTCTTCAGCAAAGAGACTTCACCATTAAAGAATACACATCTCTATAATCTCAACCAAAGAAAAGAAAAAAGCATCCCAAAGTCATACTGCACAACAATCGCCTCTAATCTTTAGTGTTCCTGCCCCATGACTGTTTACCCTCTGCCTCTGGTTACAGAGAAACACTGTCAAAACACTTAAAGTGAGACAGCAAAGAAACTGAAAAAAACATTGTGCACACTTGTGACTCCAACAACTGTAATTAACCTTGATGCTTACTGCTGTTGTTTCCATTGATTTTTTTGTTTCACGTGTGGGGGAAAATTGCACTTTAAGTTACCCTGAGTGTTTAAATTAATAATGAAACCACAAGAGTGGCCTCCTCTGACTTTCAATTAAAACGATCAAGATTATCCCATCAACGGGGAGAGGAGAGGAGTTTAATTGCACTGGTCAGTTGGATGTGGCCGACACAAGACAGCAGGAAGTCAGAAACACAAACAAGCATGTTCCAGAGGAAGCAGGTGCTGTAAGTTTGTATCTGTTGGTGTTTGGAGCTGTGGATCCTCCAATCAGCTGCTCATCAGGCAGATGCATCCGGGTCTCACGGCCAACCGCCCACATGCTGGCAGCACAAACTAGCTGACTTTAAGTCAGGTCACACAGGTCAAATGTTAGCAGAACGATCACATTTTTGTATTTGCTTTAGCTCATTACAGGCAAGGCAGCGCTATAGATATTCCTTCCTTTCAATAGTTCACGTAAAAATGAAAATTCTGTCTTCAACTACTCTACCTCAAGTTGCTCCATAGGTGTCTAAATTTCTTTGTTCTGATGAATACAGAGAAATATATTTGGAAGAATGCTAACCAAACAGTTCTTGGTCACCATTGACTACCACAGCAGGAAAAAATGCTATAATTTCTTAGATTTTTTTAAAGAATGTAGGAAGGGAAACATTTCTGTGGCTCTTTTGACTACCATTTTAATTTCCAGTAGTCAATGGTAGCCAAGAACTGTTTGGTTACAAGCATTCTTCTAAATATCTTTCCCTGCGTTCATCAGACCAAAGAAATGTATACAGATTCGGAACAACTCCTGGGCGAGTAAATGATGACGGATTTAAATTTTGGGGTGAACTGTGCCTTTAACTTAGATCAAATGGCAAATCTTAAATTTTAATGCGTGTATTTAGCTAACGTAGAAATGTAATTTCTGCAAATTTCAGCCTTATTTAAGACAAAAAAATATGAAAGTAGTTTGCCCTTTATAATTTGTTATTATTAATTAGCATCTTATACAAACAATAACAAAAAAAACTGGTATAATAGTTCACATTTCTCTGAAATCACAGTAGATTACAAATACGCTCAAAATATTAATTTTCATTTTTACTCTTCGTTTTTATGCTTCAGAAGACATTTATAAACCCCCCTATGGATTACTTTTATGACAAATACTGTGAAGCGCTTTTTTGAGCTTCAAAAAGTGAGACACTTTCTAATGTCTTACCAAGACATCTTTCAAAATGACTCGAATTGTTTCCACCTGAAGACAGTAAGTCACATACAGTACAGCTGGAGACCAAATGTGAACAAAACCTATGAGGAGAATGTACCTTTATAAAGAATAACCTTTAAAAAACATGCTAATATCATTTTTAAATACAAAATGTCTGACAATGTCTGCAACTTAATACCATAATAATACTGTATATTACAAAAAGCCCTAGTGAAGTGAAAATCATACCGTCTCATGCCAAGATTAAAGCAGGAAAATCGTCAATTAACTTACATTAGGATATAATGTTTATATCAAAAATGTATCTGAAAAATGACTTTCTTTTTGCATACTTAACAGAGATTGTTTGAGTCTTTCCTATTTTGACAATTTTACAGACGGTTTCGGTGGCAACAACAAACACATGTTATGTGGCCCAAACTTAGCTACCGGTAGACCTGCACAGACAATCAATAACTGTTGAGTAGTTTTAATTTAATACAATTAATATACAATAAAATATTAATATAAATGAACATTCATATTAATCAAATATAAGATAAATTGTTATATTATAACCAAACACAGACCGGAAGTTAACTTCGGGCAAAGCGCGTGCATTCGATGAAAACGTGTATAGCCACCAAACTGAAAACTGCATGGTGTCATGACAATAGGAAATCGCTCTGCATAAAGCATTTTATGCAACACCGAAACTTATCTAAACTTTAAGAACCGTTTCTCCCTGAAGTGTATGCAAATCCACTACAAAACCAGTTTACCTCCGGTCAAAGGAAAGCCCTTTTTAGACTAAAAAAAGCCTGCAGTAATGTAGCCACCTGGGTTGAGTGATCTCATTGGCAGAAGAGTGAAAACAGGGGGAGGCTCCAGTCAATTGTCAGTCCAATGTCAGAAGGTGAAAGTGCAGTAAGGTGACTCAGCGTAAGTCTAGGTAATGGGTTTCCTCTTCCTGTGGCCCGGTGCGTCCTGCCCTGAGAGACCCGCCCACATGGCCATGTGGACCCATGCCTACAATAACAGCCTCCAACATGCAGGCAAAGGGCAGCAGGTGAGGATGGGGCTCTACGTCAGCGGTTATATTGTCCGCAAAACAGGAGGATGTTTGTGATTGAGACGGTTTCTATCTCGCTTTCGTTTCATTAAAAAAAGCCCCCATGGGAAATTCCTTCGCAGTTAAGTCACAACATTTTCCCTCAGTGAAAATAGATTATGAAAATGGCTGGGACAGAACATTACTTTGATTCAAAATGGTGCAAATCGCACTGATCACGTCATCTGTATTAAAAACAACGGGTTAGGGAACTTGGCCACAAGCGATGGATGCACAACAATGTGTTCCATCAACACTAAGCTGATGCAACAGTGAATATCAACAATAATATTTATCTTGTTATGGTTCCGCATTTAATAGAGTTCATTTATATCCCGTTGCTTCAGTTCCTTGATCCTCCCCTGACAACAACTGCTCTATTTTTGAGGCTGTGCTTCCTGAGCTGCTTGATTGCTTGTAACATTTAGTTATGGATCAGTGACACCTGCTGGTGGTTATCTTAAGCAATGCATCAAAAGCATCTTCACGCCCTTTGTGCAAAGGTAACACAAGGCCATGAAGAACATTTCAGTCACTGGGCGAATTCCAAATGGCACTTTTGCCCCCTTGAAGGGCACTGCGGGACAGGGCAGGCTATTAGAAGGGACGTTTCAAACTGTAGTATGCATTCTCAAACTGTAGTATGCATTCTCTCGGCCTTTTCACAGGAATTCACCCAAATGCAGAGACAAAAAAGACTTAAAAGAAAGAATTTTGTTATTTTTGTGTATGATGATGTGACTCTTGCTGACACATCTTTGCAAATTATTTTGGAAGATGAGAACATTCATCTCTAGAAAGTTGGATCTCATCTAACTATTAACAAATCTCAGTCACGAACAAAAAACCTCCTTAAATATTCTTTGGACCACAAAACCAGTCATAGGGGGCTATTTTTCCACATTGAGATTTATCCATGATCACAAATGAGATGTGGTTTTGTGTCCATATATTGGAAGTCAATGGGGGCCGTTGTTGCTTGCTTAACAGGATTTTTCAAAATATCTTCTTTTGTGTTCTGCATAAGAAGTAAAGTCACATAAGCTTGAAATGACATGAGGGTAAATAATCACATTTTAGTTTTTGGCTAATTGTATCACACGCTTTTCACTTTGAGACTGTAATGACTCATTTCACTACATATGACTCATTTAAAGTCCTCTGCCCAGAACTAATGTTTTTCACCCTCTGTTTTTGATCAACTTTGAAAATAGCATTGTGGAAATATGTCCTGGCACGGTCTACTCCATTCCATCATATCCTTCCTTGAGATTCATCACAGGAAGAAATAACAAAAACGGTAAACTTCACATGCAAGTGCAACCACTACACTTACCACTTACAAATACACTACCAATGCGGCTACAAATAAAAGAATACATGCATATGAAATCACTGCATCACTAACATCACTACATTTTCTAATTTGTTATAATCCCTAACGTAAGCAGAAGCGTCCTGTAAAGCAGACAGTCGAGTCTGGCTCCATAAGAACTTGTTGGGAGTGGATTACACATGCAGCTCTCCTAAGCCCAAGCAGCCCAAGAAGAATTAAGGACAGTTAAATATCAGCCACTAAATGAGATGCGAGGAAGAGAGGGACAAAATGGGCTCATAAGACGACCGAGATGGTGAACAAAAGCACAAGAGGGGGAAGGTGGATTGTTTTTTCTGGTCACTCCGCCTTTCTGACATCCCCGCTGAACACAAATATCATTCATTAACAGTAATCTGCCATTTTAACACTGATATATGGTCCCTAAACACCAAGCCACTGGTTCACATGCATGGCTATAAAACAAAGGGACAGTTTAAATATGGACCTGCTGGTCCAGAGATGACTGGCGATCCGTCTCTCTCTCCCTCCCTCCCTTCATCCTCTCATCCTTCCCTCAGCAGAGCTCAGGTGCCGCACCATCGCTCCGCAAATGAACACATTTCCAGCGACCAGCACCTCTGATAGCTCTATGATTTCTGTCAGGTCAACAGTTGGAGAGAGATAGAGAGAGAAAAGAATACTTGAGCCTAAAAAAGACCAGTGCAGTGCATTTACTGGTCAAGAGACTCCTTTGTTTGCATACAGGGTCATGTTCCTTTGACTCTTACTTTCTGTTTTTTTTGTTGCAAAATCTCTCCATAACTCTCCATGATATTTTTCCATTAGACGAAATGAAATAACCAAATTATAACCAAATATATTTAATGTGTAAAAAAGATGGCATCACTCTTAAGGGGTTCTTTATCTCTAAAAAAGGTAAAAAAAAAAGAAATGGTTGTTTTAAAAGGTGCTATATTTTTGGGAGGATCTATTGCCAGAAATGCAGTAGCCTATAATATACATAACTGTCTCCAAAACCTCACATAATGAAGGGTTATATTGTTATAACCTTAGAATGCTTTCTATCTACATACACCGCGGGTCCCCTTACATGAATTTCACCATGTTGGTTCTACGGTAGCCCTAAATGGACAAACTGCTCTACAGAGCGAGTTTTGTATATACATTAAGGTAAAGAAGCGAAAACTTGAGAACATCTTAATCCTGTGTCAGCCGCCATGTTTAGATAGGGATGGGTGGACTGAGCTGATGGTTGCAAATTGCAACCTCACCACTAGATGCCACTTAAATAAATACACTGGACCTTTGAACGTTTCTTTGGGGAACCGAAAACTTTTAGTCATCCCTGTGCAAACCCTTTATTTTATACCATTGATTCCTGGTATTATTCATCCTCGGCCATGTAGTCTTATTTAAATGTTAATATACAATCGATCATAAGCTTTAGTCATGGTCACTACTGCTGATCCGATAAAATCTCTATACTGATCAGACATGCAATGTTTCAAACAGCACTATTCATATTGCACATCAACTCTCAATAAAACAATAGCCTGGGGTATAGTTTGGATAACCATCAAATTAATAATTTAAATAATAATCCAAATAGATGCATACTGTGATTTACACAGAACATTTGCATTACAGGGAAAAAGTAACATGTCCATGTGCAAATAATATACTCCCAGATGCAAAAAGTATATTTCTATTTATAAGAAGTTAACAACACTATTTACTATGTGAAAACAGCATCTGCCGTCTTTACTGCCACATGACCAAAGCCAGCAAAATGTGTTTCCTCAACTTTTTTCCCCCGTTTTTGCAAGACATCTTACACACATATGGCAGCAAAACAAGAATAATGAAGCTATTGGTCCATTTAAGCCATTTGAACCTTCATAATGAAGAATTTAAGTTTCCCACAAGAGGCTCCCGGTGTTGCGGGAGGCAGCTAAGAGCGTGAATCACAGTAAAAACTCAGCGCCGATCCCAGTTCTTCTAATGCGGACATAAAGCCTGCCCCTACCAATGACTTAATCAAGTTAGCATCCAGTTATTTCTGCTGGCAAATAAATATTTCTATAATGCTATACATCGGGCTCTTTCCCATCAGGGCCGGGCTATTAAAGTGATTACATTAGAGCCCCAATAGCGTGAGAGATGGACACGCGGCGACTTTTATGTGCCGGTGGGCCCCACCGCACAATTACAATCTCAAAAAAGTCATTTGGAGACACCACTGTAATATGAGAACGGACACGGCGAGCTGACCTTCCTGTCCTCTCATTTCAATGCGGCCATTTTGTTTGGTGCCGTGAGGATCCATGGTGGCTCAGGGGGTAGTTTGTCCTCATTAGTGCGGCTCTGAATGGGAACTCGGCGCGGGCGTGTGTCCGACACAATCTGATAACACGGCACAGGAGCGGGGGAAAATCAATCCGTTGTCAGTGTGACCAGGGGAACCGTGAGGAGAGATGGCTTCCGTGGCACGGGAGGAGAGAGGTCGGAAATGTGGGGTTTAAGCGCGGGGGCCGATGAGTCATGACGATGGCACTCGAGCCAAAGCGATGATGATTTTGAGCGAGGAATGTGCTGACATTTTAAATATGAACACATACGGTGTAGGCAGACATACACACCGCTGTCATTGCACTGAATAAAGAGGTTGGATGAATTGAAAGCTCCACCATTAAGTTTATCATTTGAAGTCATCATGACCTCGTTTTTTAAGATGATCTTATGAGTAGTTACATTTTGCAGTGCTTTATTTCCTCTCCATCTTTCTGCTCTTATTTCTTTTCACTTACTTTCTATCTCTCTCGTTCTTTCAGAACTAATCAGACATTCAGTCAGCTATATGTTCAAGGATCAGAAGTGTTCCGATAAAGAGTCTGAAATATTATATAATGTATAATGTATGCATGCATACAGTATGTCAGTATGTACAGTATATGTGCACTGTATACAGAACTCTGGAATACGTTTTTTTTAGATCAAGATATAAAATGTTTCAGCGGAAACAACATAAATAAACTTATGTGGCCCAAACTCAACTTCCCGTAGACCTCTGCAAAGAATCAATGACTGTTGAATAGTTTTAATGTATTAATAAATATACAATGAAATATAGAATAAATAATGTTTATAAACAAACAGACCGGAAGTTACTTCGGGCCAGGAGCGTGCCTCCGTTGAAACAGTCTATACAATCTTATATTTCAACATTTTTTATCAACATTTTTTGCTGCCATTGACAATACTTTACAACAAACGAATATACATTTTTAAATTAGCCATAATACACACAAACCGGCGGTTCATATTAATTCTTACAAGGCTTGACTTCACCTTCTTTGTTCATCGTTTGTCTCCCTCATAAAAGGTGCATTAAATTTATGAAAATTGTGTTTCTAATATTCCTAGAGCCTGGCCCATAACGGCCTTATTAAATCAATTGGGTATGATTATGCTGGATAAAAACATCAATGCCAGCCTGTAATTGCATATTACAACGTTATTTTCCGCATTGATATTGATAATATGTATGTTTACATTTCGCATGATTAAAATCAATGTTGTAAAGTGAGTTATGACAGCTCGTGTTGATGAGTCACATTTATGGAGCATGTTTAATAGGGTAGTTGATGCTCCACATAGAGTGCTGTCATTTATCTCCATATAGATTCCAGGCTTCCAGAGGCGGAGCAAGACGATTCTCTCTCTTCCTCTTCAACTATCTATCTATCTTTCCTACTGTACCATTTTTTTATATATCTGCCATTTCACTTATAATTTCCTGCAATAACAACAGAATAATGTTTTCAATAATATTTGTTTTTAGATGGAGGGTTGTTAGACTTAACTTACCAATCATTGCAATAATAGGATTGAAGTATAAAGTTACCAGTCTTCCTTTGAACCAACAAAAACCTAAAAAGTTATTTTGAATGCAATATCCATTATCAGTTGACAAGCACAGTTTAAAAACTTTCAATTTAATCTTAATAATTTCTCCACTTCTGTATGTTTGTCTCTGATTCAATCTTGCCATTACATCCTAGCATTTGCACTTCCATTCCTGCTTGAGTGACGCGCCCATCACCCAAATGAGATTGGACTCCACCGAGGGATAAATGTCCCTCTCCAAACTGTTTTCCCCCCTAAATAGCTACAGCATTTTATGCTGCCACTCGACGTGTGTTTTGTTGGTGCTCGGCACCTATGACGGCCTCACTCCTAATTGTGTTAGGGGCTCTTTGGATGATCCGTTTTACTTTGGGATGCAATGTTTGCTGCATGTTGCCGTATCAGGTGCCTCTCCTGCAGTTTGTGTGTGTAACCAGATCCTCCTCAGGGACGCGGCTGCAGTAAAAACAGAACACATGCGCGTGGGGACACACAAACGCCTGCAATCCTGCCATCTGAAATGATGACTTGATATTGAAGGTGTCCCATCACTCACTAAAAGTGCAGGTGTATTCCTTTGAAAGAACAATCGGAGAGAATTTAACATGATGATAAATGCACCTCGTGCTTTATGAAGACACTTCTTCATTTGCAAGTTGCTATGTAAAAGTGTCTGCCAAATGAATAAATGTAAATGTTATGAGTGTATGCGGAAAGCTACCTTAATGAAACTTTCAAAGAAATACTGAATTCTTGCGAAGTCATTTTGTGAAGAACATATTTTTCTGAATTAAGACCACATTTCGAACCCGGGAAAGAGATTGTGAAGAAGGCTTCATACACCAAAATGTCTCCACATAATAGATATGTGTGTGGAAAAAAAAGCACTTTTACGATTAATCCGTTTTCTTTGTTATTAAAAAAAGCCTGTCTATTATAAGTACAATTTCTAAGTATGCTTTCTTGACGCCATGACGCCAAGGTCGAGGTTGGGCCGCTGTGGAGGGATACTGAAACCCCGCCTCCGCAGGTCTCTGTCTGCTCTGCTGGTGAAGCTTTAACTTTAATTAAAAGTTTCTTCCCTGTAGGTGCCCTACATCCCTCTTCAAGGTGAGTGAGGAAGAGAAGGAAACGGTTCTAAAAAAAGAGAAGTGGGAATAAATGATGGAAGTGTGTGAGGGGGCTAAAAGCCAGACGTAAAATTGTGCCAGAGAGGAAAGATATGACACCCATAGAACCAGAGCTTCACATCAGATCTGATGTTCGACATTCAGTTTCTTTGGGAGTGGGACTAAAAAGGGTAAAAAAAAAAAGAAGCAATAATTGATTTTGATTCATCTGTTATATCGCTGATGTCCTTCCAAACCTTAAATGTCCAAATTCCCTGGAAAAAACTGTACGTTTTAAATGATTTAATAATCAGTTGTTGAGGTTGTCAAGTACTTCTTATTAGTTTTTATTGGTCAAATAAAATATATTAATGGCAACAACAAAAAAAATCTTAAAATATGGAGATACAAAGCTTAGTAGGCACAGCTGCGATGTGTGTAGTTGACAACTAAACCTGCATCTATCCATGGTGTGACAGCCAACAATTTGAAAAAACTTACAATGCTGATAAATCTCTATAATGCTATTTTATATCATAAATATAAATATTACTTACATCCAAAAATATGAGCTTATTAGCGGTTTGTTTTCTGAAGTTTTGCTGTCACGGAAACTTTTTATTGTGATGGTTTTATTCAATTGCTTCCTGCAATTTTTGTAATTATTTAAAATGTTGGCAAAACACTTCTGGGAAGCCTTAAAAAAAGGTACATTGTTTTTAAACATATTTTATGTTAGACGTTTAATATATTTTATATATTTTTTCTTTTTAAATATTTTGTTTTGGGAAACTAACGTTCTTACCACAACCTTCCAGAATCAATGCATATCAGATACAGTGGAGTTTGAAACCAACCTAAAGTCTGTGCCTCAATATACATCTTAATGTTGATAAAACCTGACTTCTTTGCGCGACTTTACTTTTTTGACTTGTTCATCAATCACGTCTCGATAGACAAAGTTCTATCTCAGAAGAAATAGGTTGATATCAAGCTGTTACCGAGGACAGATTTCTACTATTCTTTCATCAGTAAGTGCTCAAACACTATGTAAGTGCAGATCATAAATCATTCTTCTGAGTCATGATTATCAGACAGCAAGCATCTGTCTGGTAACACTTCCCCTCACAAATGATAATTGAGAATCAGACTCCGAGGCCGTGGCACCACCTCCCCGAGCTCATCTTTAGGGGCAATCCGGGGCTCCCCTCTAGTTTAGTAAAAGCAAGGGGAGCGAGATGGAAGTACGAGGGGCCGCAGAAAGTGCGTTTGGGGGGTGGGAGTGAGCGGCTGGGTGGGGTTGAGGACGAGGGAGCTCTATGTTTCACTTAGTGTCTGTCTCCCGGGCTGGCTCGCAGCTGAGCCCTCCCGTGACTGAGACTTTATCTGCGTTCAATCATGCCGGAGCTCCAGCAGGCCAGATCGTTGGCCACCCCGGGCTCCCGGACAGTGAAATATGGCCACAATTAGCCCCGGACACAGTTCAATGATGATAAAGCGCATTCGCACCTTTTACGCCATGATTAAAAGGCCTGCCCACTCAGCCACTGATAGAGAGAACTAATTTCACATTATTATTATTAACATTACCATCCCTTGATTGTAATGCACTCACCCATTTTTTCATCTCACACTCTCTCTATCTCTTGCTTTCAACAGAGCCTCGGATAGATGCTGGGGGGCTCTTTATCATTTACACATCAGTGGCCGTGCATTGCTCCGCTGTCTGCCCCATTTATTTTGCCTTTCTTTTCTATGTATACCTATAGCACTCCATCTTTATTCACATCTATCAGCGAGTGTGCAGGGCGGCCCATCTGCCCGGGGCCACTTCTCCAGTGCCAAACAAACAAGACACCTGCAGAGAATATTACATAGCTCCGTCAGCCGTGAGCCGCCCGTGTCATCCGCACGGATATGAACCCCCGCTACCGCGGCAAAGGATACACGCGTACAATCATAGCCCACTACCAAAAAACAGGCGTTGGGGAAAGTCGCTCCTCACCCAGAAAGAGTTGATAAATGGAGGGGCCGTAATGAAATGGAGACATCAAGGAGTATGAAAAGGAGAGGAAGAGAGGGGTGGTGGTCCGGGGGGGTATGTGCCGTAATCCTGCAGGAAAAGAACTGTCTGCAGAAAAAGGCAAAAGAACTGGGGAGTGAGAGAGAGAGAAAGAGAGAGAGAGAGAGAGGAATAAGAAGGATCGCCTTTCGTCTGTGTTCCATCAAGGGAGAAATTACACATTTACTAAGGTTTTTTCATAGGACGACGGCCCCCATAGATCAAACCGCTGGATGTACGAGCCAATTTTCAACATGAAATATAGACACCGAGAATCAATTTCACCTGTGTTCTCTCCCCCTTCTTCCGTCAGCGCTGACGTCCCCCTACTCTCCCGGAGCCGTGGATAAGACCGTGCTTTATGTCACACACTGTCCAACACGCCTCTATTACAAATGTGGTGCAAGATCTAAGTATTTTAAACAGACTTATTTAAATAAATCATGCTACCCGCTTTTAGAATTGAGTCTGGAATTTTACCTCAGGTAAAAACCCTCTTTTCGTCCTTTTACTAAGCAAATCCCAAGGTTATAAGGTAGGAGAGAGAAAAATCCAACAAGCACACATATAAAAAGTAAATGAAGCAAAAAACAAAAATCAATAAAAATATGTATGATTTGATTACCTGAAAAATATAAGCGCAATTTGCATAAACAAAATAACCCCCAGTGCAAGCGTTTATAAATAACGCCGCTGCGTCACATGAGTGGAAATTCGGGTTCCCAGTGGGAAAGTTAATTAAGACACTCGCAGCACATATCCAGACATTATCTGGGGAGCGTGAGCTCATGATAGCCAGATTATTCCCTTTGTCTGTTGTTTATGCGGGGGTTGAGTTTACGACATCTGGTAATGTTTTTAACGTGCAGCTTCACGAGCACTGAGAGATTCTTACACAGCTGTGTGTTCTGCACCTGGACTGCAGGAAGTGACTCAATCGGCCCACTTCCGTTTTGCAAAGAAATACACACAGCGGATGTCCAGTGTGATATAGAAACTGATAAACAAAAGAGAAAAGATTTTACCTGGCCAAATTTTTTAAGAAAAACACACACAAAAAATAACAATTCTTACGTATTTAAAGCTGTTTAAACATATATTTGTTATATATCATTTCTCATCTAATCTTATAGAATTCTTATAAGAAAATATTATTTCTTAACATACCTACTTTGATTAGTTATTAATAAGAACCACCAACGGTTTTATTGGAATTAAAACAACATTTATTTAAATTGTAAATTAATATATATTGTAATATAATATTGTATAAATTGTAATAAATAACCAGGCCTTGACTTGAAATGTTTCAATTGGTACAACCAAAAATGATCACTTGTTGGATCCGATATAGTAGGAATAGTTCACCTTCAAAATGAAAATGTACTTACCCTCCTGTCATTTTAAACCCGTATGACTTTCTTTCTTCTGCAGAACACAAAAGAAGATATTTTGAAAAATGTTGTATGGACACAAAACCAATGCAAGTCAATGGGGACCAACGATTTTTTGTTGCCAACATTTTTGAAAAATCTTCTTTTGTGTTCTGCAGAAGTAAGAAAATCATACTATTCCTTTAAATTTACAAAATACGTTGACGTAGCGAAATTTTTACAGTGTACTGTTCTGTAATTCAGATGGACAGAAAAGAACAAAAATGCTGTAAAACATTTCCAGACAAATAACACAACCTAAAGGTTTTTTCCCGTGTGCATTTGAAGAACATTAAAGCTCGACTTGCTTTTTAGTCCCATTTTTCGATATTTTATCGGTTCACAGTTCCCCCCTGGGCTGTACACAACCCCCTCAACCCGTGTCTCTCTGTAGACGTGACAAGTGTTCTCAAGCTGTCTCCACTGAAGTTCACCTACAGTCATAGTTTCTGTCAGAACACAATTACTCCACATCCAGGAAAGGGGCCCGGCGATAAGCAGTGGGAGGGGCTTCATGTAAAATTCACTTAGGTGCCATATTTTTCCTCCCGGACAAGATTAATTGTATTATAACTCGTTTCGGGGAAGAATAATGGCACGGCCGCCGTTCTTCTCAAACACTCCGCTCACGGGTATTTCTTAATCCATCCTGCAGAATTGAGGTTAAGAGGGGATCTCCTGGAGGTTATCTGACTCCTCTACAAGAGCCAGCAGAGATTGATGGGTTGAAGAGACTGAGATGCTATGGTCATATTCATATGGTAATGCCCCATTGTCACAAGCACCGCATGGTTTTCTTAATCTCGGTTGAAGTGAAATTGAGCCGAGCGCTTTATCACATGTAGCGTCGATGCGACCGGAGATGCCACAATGCGGTGCGTGCTCGGAATTGGACGTGCTTTTGTAAAACACAGATTATTTGCGCTGGATATCTGTGAAGAAAAATGATATCTCTATCCGTTACTTAAACGTTTTGTGTGTGTTTTTCTACAGTATGAATTCTAGTAAAATGAATGACGAATGAACAAAACAAGCCAGTGTGATAAACGTTTTTGAAGCACCATTCATGGATTACAGATAATATATCTCTTGATTCTGCGTTCAGATTCATCATCAATATAAATTTAACAATGTAAATATTATCAAATGTAAATCCTTGTAATTTATTATGCATGAAAATGTCAGACTTTTCATTGCATGACCATGACTAATAACATTGAGTTTTGATAACTGGCTCTATCTATTCGTTATGTAGAATCCATCCATGATTTTTCATTGACTGATTCTATCAAAATGAATTTGACTGACAATAAGCTGAATAACATTAAAGCTGCAATTTTTACACCTTTTTTACGTCAAAGCAAGTACAATTCACAACAGTAAGCTTTATAATAATAATAATAATTTATTATAATAATTTTAATTTGAGACGACTTCAGAGTAAATGTCAGTGTGACGTCACTTGACTTTAACCCATGTAAAGATTTAAAGTCCATTAAATGACGTCTTCTCAATGATGTCCCAGAAATGTCATTTGCTAACATTTTTTCAAATATCTTCCTTTGTCTTCAACAAACAAAGAAATGTAAACAGGTTTGGAACTTGGGGGTGGGAATTCATGACAAAAAAATTTTTGGCGGTGGAGGATCCCTTTAAGTAACCTGCTATTTTTTGTTTCAAAGAGAGTTATAGGGATCAAAATTCTGTCATATTAACTCACCCTCTTCATATTTTGAAGAATGTTTGTTGCCGAAAAACGGCGGTACCTATTGACTTGCATTGGTTTTGTATCTATATAATAGAAGTGAATGGGTACAGCCGTTGTTTAGTAACCAGCATTCTTCAAAATACCTTCTATCTTGTGTTCTGCAAAAGAAAGTGATAAAAATGACACAGGAGTGAGTAAATTATGGCAGAATTTAGATTTTTGTGAGCTATCACTTTAAGTTAATAAAGTTACAAATTGCAGCTTTAAAGAGTACATAACATGAGATTGACATTTCATGCAGTGTGTAATGTTGCTGTGTTTGAAAGTAAGCAGTCTGCCAAGTTGTAAATCCGAAGGTGAATGAATAACAAAAAAGGGAAAAAAGGGAGTCAACTTCGAATCACGCAACCGAGACGTCCCCAGACCGATTTGCGAACTGCCACGTATGTACGTCACAACATATAGTCCTCGCCTACGTTTTGCTAGGACTGCTTGCAAAAACTTCACTCTTCTCCCCCAAACGTTGTAGCTGGTTAGCCTCATTATCGGTAAACCAATCACAGCAGACTAGACCATCTGACCAATCACATGAGACTAACAGAAAGTGGGGGATTAATTAATTGCGGAACGAATCATTTGCGAGTCAGTCAAGAAGTAAGGTAAAAATAACTGCCTATTGTAACAAAATCTTAGTCTTTTTACACCTACGTACATAAACTTGTTGTTGGACACTAAATAAATCAAAGTAGGACCTTAAAAATCCCTAGTTATGTGCTCTTTAAGCATTTGATTTAAAATTACAACCAAGTGCTGGCAATGCAGGTGTTAATTTCCTGGGACATTTCCTATCCCTCATTACAGTCTCATCCATCAGTCTTCCAACAAAAAGTTTGCAACAAATATTTTTACCAAAATAACATCCAACCTGCACTGATGAAGTTAGTAGGGTGACTGCCGCAATAGCTGTTCCTGCAGTGTCATGGGTACAGATAACTGTAGGAGGACGTAATTAAGTTGATGCAGTGTTTTTGACTGCTGGTCACTCTTTCAGCACCCAAGTGCTTGTGCGTGCATTTTTCTCCATATCATCCGCACACTCCCCAAGTAGCTAATCAATAGGCGAATTAATCATTCGGAGGTAAAAATGTGACAAACCAATTATTAATCTGCCCTGTCAAGTCCAATACAGTAATGAATTTACTAAAAATGGTCTTCACTTCATCCATTCATTAACTGCTGATGGGTGGCAGACTTCACAATGTCACTGGATTTTCCCAAGTATTGATGCTGGCCTGGCAGCTAATTTACAACCTTACCTCTTGTGCGGAGCCGTAGTCTCCGCTAATAAAATGAAGCTTGATAATCTTTCAGGTGCCTGTCGGACAGCAGGTTGACTCACCAAACCTTAGTTTGTCCACAGACTAACAACCCTAACAGGCTTGTACACAAAATGCATATTACCATGTGTGTGCATTTCAGTGTGTAACAGTAAGTGTGTTGGTCTACTCTGTACAGTGGCGGCAGCTGACAGGCAGAAGAGGCAGGTTGCACTCTGGGAAGAGAAAGCCGCACGTTGTCATTTCCATAGCGGACAGCCATCTCGCTGTCTGCTTGCTAGACATGCACAAACACACAGTAGCCCATTAGGTTCACAGTCGGCGACACACAAGTCCACAGACCCACAACTGTCAAAACAGGAGGCTCCGACTTCCCTTAATCATTTACTTACATTACGTCTTCATCAGGTTTTATTGATGGCTGTTTTACACCCCACTAAACCTATTGACTACATAGAGATCAAAGACAGATGATGCATTGAGAAATCATTTACTGGGTGCAACTCTCCCTTGTAAGTTCAATTAATGATCATTCCATGAGGCGAAGAGAACGTGATTAATTCCCTGCAAGCAGAGTGATCAGGAATTTCACAAACAAGCCCAGTTTTCGGTTTCAGCGAGGCCCAGTCGTCTCCCAGACGTAAAGCCTCTTCGCGTCCGTCCAAATCAGCACGCTCGGCCCAGACTAAGATCATGTACTATTTATACACTTACTGTTGTCGAATGGCGAACCCTCTCGCAGCCCCTCAACCCTAAATTTGCATACAAATGAAGTTCTAAATGGGCTCAATGACATAATTGACTTGCAATTAGAAATATTCCAGAGCTGGTCACTTTGCAGTGGACAGAGCACGAGCAAAACCAGGGGAAAAAGGCCTGTTTAGCATATTAATGAAGCTCATTAGCTGTCACTTCACTGAGCTGACAAGAGGACTTATATATGCAATGGCCCCACAGCTTAATTTGAAATGTGAGTTCTCAACACTAATTGTTTTTGAGCATGTTTCTTTAGACCATTGAGGAAATTGTGTCATTTTGTCATCTGCGCGAGAACACTGCGGGCGATACAGACCGCACATATCAAATCTAATATCGCCGTGTTTCTTTAATTCAATTGGCATTCAGATGCGGAGGCAAAGGCATAAAAACAGATGACAAACGATGAGAACGTTTTATCCTGTACATGCACGTTAGTCGAATCAAAGCAAAATAATGAAAAAGAAGGATTCCACACCAACGGAAAGAAGTATTGTGGTGGTGCCAAGGTACATTGAAGGTTTGAGATTGTAAGACCGAGGTACTGATGATGTTCTTTCTCATTTTATGTACAGTACATCAAATAATACCCAAATACCACATTTTTAAAAATCAAAACACAAATTTTTGACCTCAAGGCCATAATTTTTCCACCATAATGAATCTGTTCTGCAACATAATAGTGTTGTATGGATGTTAACGGGATAGTCCACAAAAAATGTAATTTCTTTCATTGTTTACTCATCATGTCATTCCAAACCTGTGATTCTCTCTCCTTTATCTCAAATGTGAGCTTTCACTGTGCGCGTGGTTGTCTGTGTGTCCGCCTGCGTCTGTGTGCCTGTGCGTCAGTGTGTCCATGTGTGTTAATACGTGTGCGTATTCTGTGTGTTGAGAGTTTGTATGTGGATATGTCTGTCTTCTGTGTTTTCACCTTTTTCTTGTTTTTACACGTATATAACTTTAATTGATTTGCTTATAGTCAACAAGTCTCATGTAGAATGAAAATTGTAAAAAGCGCTATTTAAATAAAGTTGAGTTGAGTATGACTTTCTTTCTTTTACGGAACACAAAAAATTGATTTAGAAAAACGTTGGTCACCAAAAAACACTGACTTGCATCCTATGGTCACAAAACCACTAAAACATATCTAAAATCTTCTTTTGTGTGTTACCTTGAAAAAATATCTGTATACAGGTTTTGAATGACATGAGGGTGAATAAATGAAAAAATATCAATATTTTTGAGTGAACTGTTCCTTTTTAGGACCATAAAACCCAACAAAAAATCTTTATTTTTAGGAGTGCATGTCAAAAACACATTAAAATACCACGATGTGTTTGTAAATGCGTAAAGTGCACTGCATTACCTCGCCACAGTTTACATACAATTGATTCAAAACCGAACTGGATAGAGTAGTCAAGATGAAAAGTCTGTGTTTGAACAGTATCCCAAAGCCGGCGAAATTGTATGAGATACAGAGCTATCTTCCCTCTGTAAGTGACGGGCCACTGCAGCTCTCCACTGTCTGGAAGGGTAAGAAATGAAGCCCGGCTCTTTTGTTTGTTGGCTGCCTAATTATCCACTGGTGTAGTTTGTGCCAACCTCTGTGTGTGTGTGTGTGTGTGTGTGTGCCGAGAAGGCTGGTGGTTATCGCGACAGCTTTAGCACCCCCACATTGTAAACACGGGCCCCAGTCGCTTCCCCTGGCTTGTTAACATCATCTGCGTCACTCAGCACACCGTTACTGTCAGGTCCTCGCTGCGCCTGCCGCAATCAGCATTAACCATGTCAGCCCCTTAATGGGCCCGCCATAAAACCAGCTGACAGGCCAGCCAGCGTCGATCCGCTCCTAAGACAAACTGCCTTGCCGCCCTCCGCGCGCACATGCCCACACACACATACTGTAGACACGGGGAAACGTACGCACTCTAGTTAGCTCACAGACACACACACAGATAGCGTCTCATCACTCGGCATCTCCCCAGCCTGCCAGACTCACTAGCGCGATGGAGGTTGCGCTATGAGATTATAATAACAATAACAGGGCCACCCAGATCCATTCTCCTGTCAACAAGTGGAGAAAAGCCACTTGATAACGCTGCTCTTTCCAAGCTGCCATTTTTCTACCATTCACTGACCCTCCACTGGGTCTGTAACTGCACTCGCGAAAAATTACTCTATCATATCTATAAAACTGAGGCAGTTTTTTGTGAACACACACACTGTCGTGCCTTTTCTCCTTCTGTTTTTTTTAACAATGTGCCGGCTGCATAGTGCTTCTCCGGCTGAATCCTAGCTGATGTCATTATCCCATCGAAACGGAGACGCTAAGAGCTTTAACCCAGTATTTGTTGTTTGTTTTACACTTCATGTAAGTGATATGCACTTGCGTATGCACGCAGGAGCGTTCAGGAAAATCAAATGGCCCTGTGCATTAGACGACTGAAATCTAGACACCAGTCATACAGTGTGCGGTTATTATACAAATTGGTGCCTTGTACCTTGGAGGGGATTGTAATGCAAGGTGACTCGCACAACACACATTTCATTTATTGGTTCTGTGGAAATACTGATAACATGTCGGATAAAATGACATAAAGTGCTTTTTGTGAAATTGAGCTTTATCTGAGACGAGATCCAAATCCTGTGCTCACTTGACTCCTAACTTTTCATGCACCAACACTTAAAATTGTTGCATATTTACAACATCTCTTAAAGTGATAGTTTACACACACAGAAAATATGTATTCATTTATTCACCCTTATGTTGTTCAAAACCGATATATGACTCTTTTTCTGTGGAACACAAAGATATTTTGAAATATGTGTCCACACGAAGGAAATTGATAGAGTCAATGTTGTGTGGTCACCAACATTTTTCAAAATATCTTTTGTGTCCTGGAGACGACACAAAAGTTGGACGACAAATTAAATAATTTCCCTTATTTGGGAAAGCTGATCCTTCAAATCAAGGATGGGATCTTCCAGTAGCTTTTTACCTTATTTGTGACTGCATTTTGCAAATCCCCTTAAAGGGCAAAAAAAATTCTTGAGGGGGAGTAAATGAAGACAGAATTTTCATTTTAGGGTGAACAGGCGATCCTTTATATATGATATGAAGCAAATAGAGAGGATTTACGGTTGTGGATGGAGATATCGTAAGGCAACACGAGTCTGCTGCAGCATGTAGAATCTATATGGTAACTATATTGGTGCTGATTAGTTTATGGATCTTTGTGTTAGCAGGCGATGGTATAGGCAAAGGAGCTCACACAGTGGATACCAGTCTGATAAAAAACAACAAATCCTGGATCACTGTACTGAATGAAATCAGATGGCTGACATTCAGATTTTCACATGACTTCACCGCGACGAAATTCAACGTCCCTCAGCACGGGTCATTCAGGTTGAAGACGCTCTCACGTCCGGTCCCGTCCGTCGGGACATAAAAGCAATGGGACGCATGAGCATGTCAGATGCTGGCCTTTACGTAAACGGCTCTCGGGGCACAAAGGCTAAGTACCTCCTCGCCCCCAGCCGACGGCTGCTTTTTCGGCCGGCGCACCGAGACGATGCTTCTCCAGGTAGACCGAAATGGCCATCACTACGAATGCGCTTGACCTTTCCCTCCCTGCTCTAATCTGATTGTGTCTCCTTTATGTAATCAGCCGCTAAAGGTCACAGAGCTATTTAACATGGGAACCCTTTAGCTATGGAATTTGCCTTGCAGTAAATTACCTTTATTATGTTTCACTCACATGTCACCCATGCAAAAAGCTGCTTAACTCCTTGGGTGTCAAGAGTCTTACAAGCGATAATGTTAATGGTTAATCGTTACTGTAACACTGTCCCATTTCAGGGTAAATCATTTGATATATCGGTAAATGTAATGAAGCGACAGGGTTTTTACGTGAGCGGTACTTTGTCTCGTACTCTGGTCAAGCAAATTTAATAACACCTCTCTCAATGTTGAGTATTACTTAAGTATATTTGAGGAAGCCATTCATGGTTAATGTAACTCGGTTGGAAGACAAGGCCTCCCGTGACGAAATAAGAGGCTGATCATAGTATGTGTCCATATTTATTATTGTGAAAAGTAGAGCTTCAGCTTATATCAAATCCATAAATGCAAGATTGTCGGAGATAAATATGACAGTAGAAATAAAATGTCAGGCTCGGTATGACATTTACATTTGGCCGATGTCAGCTCTGGAAAAATGATGGATTTGTCATTAAAAATATGGTCAATGTTTTTCATTCTGACAGTTGTTTATAAATATAAGTCAATTACGCCAGGGACTTCCTAATATAAAAATTCACTCCCATGGAGAAGAGTGAGAAACAGAAAATGTTCAAAGGTCTCTTCTCCATTCACAAATACGTGCTGTATTACCGAATGTCCCAATAATAGTACAACACTACTCCATGTGACTCCATACCGAATTTAGACATTTTTCATATTATTCTTTAAATTAAAGCCATCGAATAACATTTGAAAGCACAAAGAGTTCCTAAAAACTCCTGAAAACCAATATCTGGCATATGGAGCCTTTTGTAAAGTTGAACTTTAGCACTGTCATCCTCACGAAACCCCTGAAACATCATGGCAGTAAAATATTTTAATTATCAGACATAATTCAGCAATAAAAAAATATCATACTAAGTATTATTGTGTTCTCTACCTTGCACAAAGCATAATTTTTATGAATTATTTATTTAATTGCTTTTTCTTTTGAATTTATCATTACCATAACCATACCTGTCAAGATTTGTGTAACGAAATCCGGGAGACCCGCCGGGGGTTGGGGGAATGAGAGGATGGATGTAGAGGGGGCTTGGTTGGCTGTGCAGGGCAAATAGGGCACCCCTCTGTTATAAATCGTTTTAAATCTTTTAATTACTTCAAAATAATTTGACATTAAAATTCTTTATAATGTAAATCTAAGAGACTGTTTAATGCTGCTGATAGGACCATGAATGGCATATTTGCAAGATGTCATCTTAATTTAGAATTTAAATTTTGCCAGAGATCTCAACGTCAGACATGAAATAACTTGCATCTAAACACGGTTTGAAACATCACAAGCAGTTTGTCCCTTCATGCGTCCCATAGTTCGGTCGTTTTAAGTTTATTAGTTAGCAGAATGTTTTTATATTTTATCTACATGGATGGATTTAACAGTGTTCACATACATTTAAACGAACCAGCAAACAACAACAGCTAATAGACTACTGCATTTACCCGTCGATGAAACAATCTGTCGTCTTCAGTGAGTGTGGACACAGACTGTGAGGAGTGGGATATGCACACGGTTAGCGGTGTCATAAGATTAAAGGGGTCATATGGCGGAAATACGTGTTTTTCTGCGTCTTTGGTGTGTTATAAGTTGCCCATGCATGTATTAGACACGTTAAATTGCCAAAAATTGGGAAGGGGCGTAACATTTCCGTTCAGTATTCGACCATTCACTACGCACTAGTGACCTGGCTAATCCTTACCAGGTAACAGATTACTTTTATATTTTTCTAGTTTAAATTGTTACATGATGTATAATTTCTTTATTAAAATATGATATGTTAATGTCTTATTATGTATGATTAATAAACACTTGCTTAGGCGTCATGACTTAGTTCTTTTAACAAAACATGCCATGCGATTGACAATTTTAAATAGTTACGGTAATGAGAATTGTTAAGGCCTTTTTTGTAAAAAAAATCTAAATTTTGTTTTACTGTCAGTAAGTTTTTTTTAATTCATTTAGAGCATGCCATACCCTATTGGTTTTAATGAATGAAAAAATACCTGTGCATGCACAAATTTTCAAAAAAACTTTGAACTAAGATTTCGAGAGAATCAACCTCTTCCAAAGAGCACTTATGTGCACATATCATACAATAAAAGGGATAATTCACCCAAAATTAAATACTGGTTAACACTTCAGTATATGGAACAATTCTCTCTATTGACTAGTTGATTTTTAGCATGCATTTTATTAGCATATTGGCTGTTTATTAGTACTTATAAAGCACATATTCTGCATCATCATATTCTACGTCCCTAATTCTACCCAATACCTAAACATCACAACTACCTATTAACTATTAATAAGCACCAGATTAGAAGTTTATTAAGGCAAAAGTCATAGTTAATGGTTTGTTAATAGCGTGAATTGGACCTTAAAAAAAAGTATAACCAAATACTGTCATCATTTACCAACCCTCTTGTCATTTCAAACCTGTATGACTTTCTTACTTACGCAGAACACAAAAGTAGATATTTTGAAGAATGTTGTTAACTGGCCCCATTGACTTGCATGGGTTTTGTGTCATTACAATAGAAGTGAATGTGAATCAATGCTGTTCGGTTACCAACTTTCTTCAAAATATCTTCTTTTTTGTTCTGCAGAACAAAAAAAGCCATAAAAGATTCGAAATGGCGAAAGGGAGAGTAAATGATGACAATGTTTATATTTTTACACTTTAAGTCTTAAAAATGTTTGTTTAATGTTTGGATTTCGTTGTAAATGTTCTCTCGGCTGTATTTTGTGCTAACATTTAATAAACTGAAACTAAACCAGTGTCTTGCAAAATAGTCTATAAAACCAGTTCACATTACAAAACTTTTAAGAAACTGGGTGGATTTCTACAAACGCCTTGCTTTAGTAATACTACTAGCCTACAGCAACCAGATTTCCTTTACCATAGAGAAAACAGAGTATACGTCTCTTTGGAGGTCACAAATTGAAAAAGACTTTTTGCTGTCCTTCAGCTTTCACTTCTATTTCAACTGCAGGGGAGCAATCTCCTCTCTGCCAGACTGCCACACACACCGGTAAGGCTCTTAAACCCCCACACTATAACACAGCAGCACAGTCCTGAAAAGGGTCCAAATGAGATAATTCATGTCTGTTTGCTCTAAATGGGAAAGCATCGTTTTCTAATAGAATCATATTTCACCCAGACTAAAAGCTTCCTCAGGAACAATTAAAGATAACGAATGAACGTTGCCTTATTCAAACTGATCCCTCCACATATGCACCCATAACTCTCGACCAATTGTAAAATTGCCTCTTTGCGAATGTGCTCCTACGTTTAATATGATGGTACGGTCTCGTTCATTAATCAACTGCTAATGAGATTGAAGCCTCGCTGTTGACCAGGGCGAAGTCCTGCTTACTCAGGTTGTGAGAGCCAGTTTTGCAAAGAAAGGTTTTTTCCAATCACCTCGGCTCTACATTTATGTAAAAGAGTAAATATTTATACACACGAATAGTGACATATTGATACTCGAGAAGGCAAGAAAGCTACACCACACAAAAACAGTGTACACATTTTCCTTAACACAGATTTGTCTACTAACATTTTCCACAAAAAAATATCGCTTTTGCACCATCACGACGAACTGTTCTAAGCACGGTTTGAAACAATTAGTTATGTTTCCACGTGTGCCTGGTTCGACACGCCATGATTACAAAACTAAAGAAAAGAAAAGCACGACCATCTACAGTAACGCGGCTCTGGTGGTTTACAATATCCTATACATCAGGTAAGGTACAGTATCTTTGGAGAGACCTTTTTACCTGTGTTATTTATTTTACCCAAGGCCTATTTTATTTAGACAATCAGCTAACACAATAAACAAAAATAATGCACAACAAACCGAGAAAAATAAGTACTTCAGAGCAGCAGGAACCCAGCACAAATTTCTCTGGTAGTTTTCATCGCCTAATTCTTCTTAGTTAACTAAATTAAATACTGGATAAAAGTAGTACAAGGAGATCATTCCCAGAAAGACAAGTGGTACAAATTAGCATTAAAAAGGTAACGCTCCCCATTGGTGTAATTTATCTTAAAGCAATATTAGACTACACTCTCTCCTCTAGTGTAATATGTGTAATATTCTTAAAACTTCTTCATGCTTATACGGCACCAATTACACGCCTCTATCTGATTAAGAGTGATGTAACCGTGCTGCAAATCCCCATCCCTCTGCAGTACTTATGACTATCTTGTCATTTAAATGAAAGATACCTAGCGCTGCAGGCCTGACCGGCCTCAATCTATTACCAAGTCGAAGATTTAGTGTGAAACTATTTTGGAATTTGAGCGCAATAAACTCTTTCTCTTACCCAAGGGAAAAGCATCTTGGAAAAAGTTACGAAAAAACGTAACTCTTCAAAAGCATCCGTAGATGGTTTCAGGATTGAAATGACCACTTTGACGCCTTTTTAAGGGCCGATCACTCCAGCCAGGGGTCAGGTAAATACTGTTCAGATCGCGTAATGTGTCTGTAATATTTTGCAGATCATGTTTCTATTATTTAAATGACATTGCGCGGGGAAGAGAATCGCACTGGCACACAGAAAGGTTGAGCAGCGGAATGAAATGATTTAATGTAATGGGTGGAATAAAGCGTCATTAGCGCAAATTAACTATTGTCAGCCGAGGTGATCTTGTTGGGTGCTAATGCCATTGGCAGCCTCTGAAGGTGGCAATTTACACGCAGGGGGTGGGGTGAAGTGAAGTGCACATCGGCATGCATTTAGCACCCGATGGCAGTCGCGGTCACAGTCATTCCATTGGGTTTTGTCTGCTCGAGTTTAAGTAGTGCCAAGATGAGAAATGCGCATGTTTAATTCACGCCGTTTATGTTTAACTTCAGGCCAGGAATGGGCCGCAGTCCATTAATTAGTACCAAACGGCCGTTCAAAACAAGATCTGCCTTGTACAGGTCGCCCATTTTCCAAGGTTTTAGAGGCCACGGTTTTACCTCCATTGCCTGCCAAACACCTTGACGTGTAGAGAATCTGCACAATACTCTGCACAGCATCAGTACAAAACATAGAAATACACCTTAATCAAATTTCAGTCGTTCAATTTAATCCTGAACAAGCACTTGCCAAAATACACTTTGCTTATGTCAGGTAAATAAAAACGGCATGTCATGAAACTTGGGTAATTCTCATTATTCAGGGTTAACTGGCATAGACCAATGACATAAAGGCCTATTTATTAGAGTATTTTATGGGATTTAGCAGAAACACCCTTACCTATGACTGTGTGACGACGACGATGATGACGGTGACGATGACAACAATGGAAAATATCAATTTTTGGCACTCCTTTCTAAAGACACAAAACAAATGTTTGAGAGAATTGAACACTGACAAACAACAAGCATAACAACCTGCATGAGAATAATGCTTTAAAATAAACTGAATAGTTTAACAAAATTGCACCGAGTCTGCAAAGTGTAACACTTATCTTCTGCTGAATGCACAACCACGCACTTACGCAATGACAGCTGTCAAAAGAGCTACAGGCTAATGCAACGGGTTTTCACTTTAAACCCGACTGCTAGAAAATAATTTTAGATACGACCTAACGTCAGGTTAGTCAGAGTAAGACGTCCCTTAACAATCGAAATTAGGCGGACGGTACATACAGAGGCTAAATCCCCCATAATTCTGTGCGTATGGCGGGCGGCTATCGCTACTGCTGAGGAAATGAGGACGCGGGAGTAAATCTCCAAATATGGTCATTCCGTTCTGAGAGCGTCGATCAACTGTCCGATTAAACGAGATAAAAGAATGGCAGCAGCCAAAATTAATATCACCCATCCTACCAACCTCCACCTTCTATCATGACAAAAGGCAAATTGATCTGTCTTACGTCATTTTTATCATAAAGATGTGCTTCTGTGTGTTTAATTAGTCTGGATTTCATGCCAAGAAATCGCTCATTACCTCATGCTGTCCGCAAAACTCTCTAGATCAATGAATCGGTTTAGGACACTGCTTTCCAGGGCTATGTGCCGCCTTGCAAACGTTTTATTTTTAAGGATTAAAATAACATTTCATTTTGATTTTTTTATCGTGTCTCGTCTGTTTCGAGCCATGGTTATTTTTATTTTCTCTCTTTTAATTAATCTAAGTGTTTCTTAATATTTAGTTTCTGTTGTAACATTGTTTGGTTATAACAAAATCTTCAATGAAGCATTTAAAAAAAAAAACGCTCAGCTTCGCTTAAAACGGGCCAGTGGTTATAAAATAGTATACAATGCATGTCTTATTGATATTATAGTATACTTTGTGTGACAGTATGCAGACAGTCAATGCAACTAAATGAAAAGGCGACATTCTAGATTTGGACATTGAATGCAATAAAATAATTTGTACCGTTTTTTTATTTACGTGCAGCGGTGATCATTGGCCTTTAGGTAAGTTTAGTTTTAGACTACCTTTTATTAAGGTGCTGTGTGTAATTTTTTGGATGATCTATTGACAGAAATGCAGTGATATATACATAACTGTGTCTTCAGAGAAGAAACATAATGAAACGTTACGTTTGTCTTATCTTAGAATGAGCCATTTCTCTTTACATACACCATGGGTCCCCCCTATCATGGAATTCACCATGTTGTTTCTATATTAGCCCAAAACTCCTCTACAAAGTGCGTTTCGTAAATGTGTCTCCTTCAACAAAGAAACGAAAATGTAACGACCTCATAGATCACTTTTCCACCATTGCGCTGAACTGTTCTTAGCACGGTTTAGAACAGTTAGTTATGTTTCCACGTGAGCCTGATTAGACACGGCACGATTACAAAACTAAAGAAAAGCAATGCACTAGCACTACCATCTACAGTAGCCGAATTGTGCTAATAGAATGCGTACAGAGATGTTATATCTCAGTCTCTTGTGTTATCAAGGCTGCGTGTGACGTGTTTGTGTTTACATCTCCGTTATCAGCCCACAGTGGAAAACTAAACCATTTTCGTATCGGCTGCCATGGATCGGCACGGAGTGGAACGATTAAGCAATGAGAACGATTCGGCGCGAGGGTGGAAGAGCGCTCTTAGTTCTGTGTCACCCACCATAGTGTTTTGAAAAGGAGGGGTGGAGTAAAGTGTTGGTTACAATTCTCTTCCTTGCCGCTAGATGCCGCTAAATTTTATTCCCTGGACCTTTAAAATGCGCAATTGGATGTAAAATATTACACAATATACGCCATATTAATAGAATGTACTTTGTGTGACTGTATATGCAGACAGTCCATGCTACTAAATTAAAGTGCAACATCATAGAATTGGACTTTGAATGCCATTTCCAATAAATGTGCCTACAGAAAATCATTTGTATTGTTTTTTTCGTACTATTGCCATGCATGGTGATCACAGGATATCAGTTTAAAGTACCTTTATTAAAGGTTTACCATTCATTTCAGAGCCTTGACTAAAAATTGATGCCCTTACAAATTCAATTAAAATGTATTTAATAAATACATTTGCCATCTTCATTTTTAGCCACGTCACACACTAGTATTCATTTCTATCATTTGAATGAGACAAAATAACTGGAGAAAGAAACATGATCTCTTCCTTACCATGGCAGGCCAGTCACGTGCTTAGCGAGAGGTTTAAACCCTGCGTGTTAATTAACCCATCATAAACAGGCTTTTCCCACACATACATGGCTGCTGAGTGTTTCTTGCACACATTGTACCGTGTGTGTGAAAGAGGACGGGCAGGCCATTTCAGTGATGATAAGAGATATGCTGATAAGTGATGTGCGTCTAGGGGAAATTTTGGGTGCTTTTTTCTGGATGTTCTGAAGAGGTGGGGCTCATCATCATGGTGACATATCTAAATCTGCTTAGTTGGCGGGGCCTAACAGATTATCAGCAAGATTTGAGTAATAGACTCCTCATTTAGCCTTAATGCGTTTTGCATAGAGAGCAACCTCCTCTCATCATTCTTTAAGATGAATCGTCGTCCCAGGCAAAATTTTAAAGATATTAGTCTACCGGCAACTGCATAAATCATACGATTTTTACTAATGGGACCAAAGCTAAACACAATCCCACCCTCTTAAGCACACAAAGGAGATTATTAAAATTATGTCAAGGTTGTTGCTCCCCAGGAACCTCTATTATTTACATGAGGCCATTTTGCAGCAATATCACACTTTTAATATAAACAATCAACTCGGTCTGAAAAAAAAGGTTTATAATTGAAATGCATTGATACATTAATGGCACACTTATACATTTTTTAATTCTCATTTACATTTTCGCAGGAGTGAATTATATTCCTGAGAATGAAACACACTGTTATGCAGAGGCAGAGGGAACATTTGTTGAAAAATAACCCCTTAATATACTAATTTAATAGCGGGGAAAACAGTATGGTAAAAATAAGACTGACTTACGCACGGTACAGCTGAGTCATCGAGCAAAATGTCAAGGTTTTCTCTTGGCTCAGACAGCTGACACATCTGAGATCTTGCCTCAGTTCAAATCTGTAATAGTGGGATAATGTAAAAATGCCCATTGCCCGTTCACACTAATGCAATGCTGAAGGGCCTCTAAGTATCACAGATGAATGCAGGGACAATTATATAGCAAGTCCAAGCATGCAAAATACAGTGGGCGTTTTGTGTTAAAAACAGCACTGGGGAGACTGGGGCAAGTTGTCACAGACAAAAATTCATATTTTTTGTAGCAGTATGTTTATAGCTTACAACATTACAGCATTTTACAACAGTAAAACCAATATATTCTGTTAAAAGTTCAACATGTGTTTAATGACCTATATGATTCTCTGAGAACAGTGGAAATGTTTTTCAGGGCAATCACAATATTGCAGCGAAAAGAACCAAAGTCTATTTACGGACGTCGTGTCACTCGGCGGCCATGTTGTCTCCTTGCTGGAAATCGCTGGCAAGAATCACAATTAAATAACATATTTCCGATCAATAATTAAACCTGATATGAACTTTATTATTTTCAATATTATCAGATATGTAGTTTTAACACAAAAGCAATGGCCTCGGTTATTAATATCAGGGTTATTGTTTTTGAGACACCCCTATAGTGCCTATACTGTCAAAAATGAATCTTAAACCATTGTAGCGGCTAGCAGCTAAAATACTGAATTCTACAGGTCAGAGGGTCAAATTACATTTATCTCTGTGCTCTTGTGAGAAATATACGCCACAATTTTAATCCAATTTTCTTGTTCTTGCCACACAAGAACAAGAAAAGCTCAAGTGACAGTTGTATGGCAGAATCAAAAGCTTGTTGCTTTGTCTGTGCGCCTCTACAGAGTTTTTGTGAGCCCTTGCTTCTGGAGGGCTGTCACAAAAGAGCACGTCTCTCCTCTTCATTAAACATACTTCCTTCCGCTTCGCCCTATATTTGCCTTACGCCCTCAGTCAAATTAAACACACCCGACGCAGGCTTGGAGACCAGCGGCGTGGCACTTTTACACTTTCAAATCTTTCAAACGAAGCACCACGCATACGCCCTCCAGCAAGTGCACCGCTAGTGCGGCACCGTTGCCTGTGTGATGTCACACGGTTTGTTTTGTACATCTAATTCGACAGTGCTTTTAACAGGAGCCCGCTGCTTGTCAGATGCGATGGCTGTGAAGAGCCGGAGATGTTCTCCTGACGGAGCTTTGTGAAGCAGAGTCACTTTGAACAATCCCGCTCAACCCACGCTCCGAGAGGTGCCGTTCGCACACTGAGGGCCTCTCTCTCTTTCTTCTTCATTTCTCCTCTGTGTCATAAGTGGAAACTTGGAAGGGGAGTTGGAGGCAGGGGAGGACGGGGTGGGTTGCAAGCTAGTCCAACTGAAAGCCCTTCCCTCTTTTCTAAGTGTCCAATTCCTCCGCTTACACACCAGGGAAGCTTTTCAAGTTTGTCAAAGAGGAGACGACTTTGGTCATGTCTCTCTCGCGCTTTTATCCTGAGTGGGAGGGGGCCGGACGCTCGATGTTCGGTTCGGTGGGACGCTTTGCTCATTAGCGAAGAGGAAAAGACTTAAAGCTCCAATGTAACACGTCTGTTCTGAAACAGGTGTTGAGGAAAGGGCCGGTGGCGCGGAATGGACCCTGCAGGCTTACTGTAAGCGCTGTGGATTTGTGTGCCAAAAAGTCAGCGAGTGAGAGAGACGGAAGGACAAACATGGACTGATGTGACTAGCCTGTTTCCTGACACCAGACATTCAATGCTGGAAAACAAAAGATGACACAAACAGGGCAAATGGAAGAGGAAGGAGCAAATGGTGACATGAGCTTATGTTTGACCTCTTACACTGAGAAAGCACATAATATACAACACACGGTTCACTAGTTTTAGGAAGAGAGGTCAAAACCCAGGCATGGGCAACAATGCTTTATAATGTACTGAAGTGGAAGTATATCTCGGACCCAAAAAGATACAAATCAGGTGTTTAAAAGTATTGTATTAGTTGAATATTTGTTGAATAGACAATTTTTTTGTGTGTATTACCACGTTTAATTGTAAAAATACAACGTCAGCATTAAAATTCATGGTTATTTATTCCTTTAAAAATGCTGCAAAATATATATTATAGCTCATTCAGCTCTGGGAAATTTATTTTTAGTTTTTCTAAATGTATTATTTATCAGTATGTATTAATGTGTAATAAAAAAAAAGATTTGTAATTTGCATTCTTTTCTGTAGTACATGAAAACAGGTCAAAATGACAGTTTTCCAATAAATATTGCCAAATAAATAGTTTCATATTTAATTTTAGATTCATTTTAACAATTCAATTATAATTTTTGTATGTATTTTATATTTTTCATGTTTTAAGAAGCGTTCAAAAAATTTGAACACATGAAGCTTAATGCAGTTTTCCATTTTGTCAGTCTTTCAAATTGATGTTGGTCGACTTTATGTCACTCAACAGATACTGGAATGGAATGTTCAAAATACATTTATAGAAATGGGGGCAAAAGTCTCTTTATTCCAGAGCTGTAAAGAACATTTTATTAAAAATGTGTTTATTTTCATTGCAAAAACACATTTAATTTCTTTGCAAAATATGTTTTTTAACAAGTCATGTGAAATATTCTATCTCCATGGGATTTTGGGATTATCTGATCATTTCCAGTCCTGACTGATTTACCCATTTTCCCTCGGATAAGGGCAACAATATCATATCAGATATTACTCTTCAGAAATGGAGCATGAACTTAACTGAGTGGATGGCGATTGTATATGGCAGTATATCTTCACAAGCAGTCTATCTCAGATATCCGAAATGCAGTGCATGTAAAAACAGATGTACGATTTGACATTAAACTCAAAGTAAAAGAGGGTGACAGTCTGAAAATCTCAAAACAGATTTGGAAAATTCCCAGACATCCCCTTTACGTTTCATTACAATTGGATGTAAATGCCAATGCTGCTGCAGGTTATCTTCGTTTAAAGTTTCAAATTCTAAACAAGAAAAAAGAAAGGAAAATGCTGTAAAATAAAACAAACAAACCGGATTTATACTGTAAAAATTACTATTGTGAGACATCTGAAATCTGTCCATTAGTCCAATTAATATTTTCCTTCAAAGGAAACTTGCGGTCTTGCAAAGAACTTAAAAGATATGCCTGAAGACTTGTTCATACTGAAGTATAAGAGAAGTAAAAGTCAAACCCCAGGACTTTCACTTGTGTGTGTTAAAGAAAGTGCATTCTAAGGGGTTTTGTTAGACACAAAATTCGAGCTTTTCTGTGATTTACTGCCCTGTTTTGCTAATGGATATTATTCTTCAGTCTTAAGAGCTACAGTTGCATTTGGTGACACTGCCATCTGTTGTTCAAGACGAAGAAATTACACACCAGTAAAAAGGAAAGATTACAGTTTGTTACAAAAATAACAAATATACTGTAAAAAATATGCACATTTCTGCATATAAAAAATACTTTGATTATTTACGACCTTTTCCAAAAGGTGCAGAAAACAGAATATCGTACTGTGTTATATTTTTCAACACACAATGCAATGACTGAATAAAAAGGAAATGATAGAATGCAATAAATATTTATTATTTGATTAGGTCAAAATTAGATTACAATATAAAAATAATAAAACGTAATGTGTCCATAAGAAATGATCTTGTATTTAGGTAAATAGGTTGGTTAACAAAAGTGTATATTAGGTGGAACTGTTTAATATAATCGGCATGCTTTATAAATTTTTTTAAATGATGTCCCAAATGACGTCCCAGAACTTTCAGTTCCTAACATTTTCCCAAATATCTTTCTTTGTGTTCAACAGTAAAAGAAATGAATACAGGTTTGGATCTATTTGAGGGTGAGTAAAAGATCAAATAATTTTAATTTTTGGGTTGAGTATCCCTTTAAGTACTTGACTTTATAAAGAGCTTTGCCACCGTTTCTCGTACCTAAGAGTGAACGGTGAAAATGGGTCTGGTCTGCCAAATGCCACTATTTTAAATCATTAATCTCTGAGTGAGCTTGCTGTTGGGGCATTCAGATTCCCATAATGTTCAGCGGCTGACAGCAGCCATTTTCCATGGACGAGAGGGCTGAAGAGGCCTGTTGACCCCTTTCCACCACAATCTTCCCTCATCACACAGTGCGACTTCATTAACTCTCAGGGCAATTTCAGGACTTTTATCAGGCATTGCCATTATACAGTGTGCTGTCAATTACACAAGCTGCTGTTTAAAAGAAATTCAATGACAAAGTACTTTGAAAGCCAAAAGACCATCCTTTCCTCTTAAACGTAAATTGAGAGCTTTTTTCTCACAGACTCAAGTAGCCTATAAAATATGAAGAAAAAAATTGCCTAGCACTTTACTGTGGCACATTATATAAACCGCAGATTATAGTGGGTTACACAATGCTAAATAAGCAAAGAGTCCTATTGAATATATTGAAAAACGTATTGATATATCTATAAAGAAGACTGTTTGTGTTTTAACACAAAACACACAGAAGTGAAGGTTAAAGAGACATGTTGGGATTTATTCAAAGAATTATTAGAATCGTGGAAAAATGCTGCCCCCCACTGAAATGTATTTGGTATAGCAGGATGCTATTTGACATTGGTTACTACTGGCCTTTTCCTTAACAGAGCAAAGACAAAGAAAAATGAGAGTAAAGATGTTCCTCACAATAATGCATTTAGCTGCTTTATTTTTCAGTGATACAAGCTAAGATAAATAGATTAAAACCAACATAAACTTTTAAAACCACCCTGAGCTGGTTTCTTGAAATGAAATAGAAGGGTTTTATTCGCTTATACTGAAATTATGCTCAATTTGTTAACCATCATGTTATATTGCATTTTTGAAAATAACTATTTAAATTTGCCCAAAGTATCATTATCACTTTTTTATTTCAGTCCTCGGAATCCATACTGTTTGGTTGCAAACATCCAAGCAATCTGAGCCGCCAGATAAAAGCAAAGCAATCCATTCAGGGTGCACTCCAATAAGCGATGTTCATCTGTCTCAACAGATATATAAACTTCCCTCTATCTTTTTTCCCTATCAATGGCTCTAAATGATACATGATGTGAAACAGAGGGCTTTCCGGAAAAGACAAATGCCAGTGACTCGCTCTGAAATGTCAAACGTGACAGTCGGAGACATGGCATGAGAATCTCTGCCTGACCAATCAGAAGCCTCTCTGATCTCAAACTGACTGACTGTCAGTTACAACAAAGGCCAGTTTCACAAGCCTGCGAGAGAAATCCTTCTGACAAATGTGAAGGTATATTCGCTATCTTGTCAGTTTCTATGGTACACAAAAATAGAAAAGCAAAAAAATACAAGAAAACAGGGAAACGGTATAGGAGAAAAATGGTAATAAGTTTACCAATAAGTTTAAAGATGTAATAACTGTGCTTGAAACACAGAAAGTTTAAGTATTCTTTTGTGTAATACAAGGGCCACACAACACCACCTCATGGGTAGTTTACAAATATACCATACATGTGTCCTATGGTGTGACAGCAAATATTTAGAATACAAAATCTTGATAATATTACACCTTTTCGACATTTATTTGTTTTTGTGTTCAATTCGTATCTCGTGTTAACAAAGAAGCATTGTCAATTAAACAAGGTGTTTGTTGCTTTACCATCCCAGGGCCTAGTCAAAACGCTTCCACCTTGAAGGATAAATTCATCCCAAAATCAAATTTGTGTGATTTTTTACTCACCCACATGACGTTAAACATGTTTTGAGACCTGCTGGCGTCTTCGTTTTACAAAAAAAAATATTTAGGTGACATCCAAGAGATTTCCAGGCCTCCTCATAAGCATCATAGTTGTTGTCAAGGTCCAGAAAGTACTAAAGACATTGTTAAATTAAAGTGAATTTTTTGAAATGACAACAAAAGTGTATGTGTGAAAAAGCAAAACAAAAGAATTACTTTAATGGATATATTCTCTTCTGTCTTGTCAACCTGTGTTGCGCGTTCACAAGACCAATTTGACGCATGGGCATTCAGTGGGGGCAGACGCCGGCGTTCTGACTGACCCACCTGGAAGCGCAACTCTGAGTTTATAAGCAGACGCACGATAAAGCAGCTAAATGCATTATTCTGAGGAATATCTTTACTCACATTTTTCTTTGTCTTTGCTCTGTTTTGTAAATAAGCTGATCTTTGCAAAATGTTTGATGATTTAATATTGAGGATTGTACTTTGTTGCCCAACCAAATGCGCATGCTTCGAAGCTCTCTCGTGAACGCACACCGTAGACTGACAAGCCAGAGGAGAATATATCAATTTAAGTCATTATTTTATTAAGTTTTTCCCACATAAAGTACTGTCATCGCTTTTGGGATGAACTACCCCTTTAACCATTGCAATGCTTACCATTAGAAAAGCTGAACGCGATGACTTCTTAGACAACAGACATTTTATTTCAAAGAAGGCACATCAGTCAAATACACAAATTTATTCAAACACGATGTTTAAATGCACAAATGTACTCCTTCACAATGTCAATAATATAGCAAATCAAGCCCTAATTTAACATTTAATTCACCGCATAAGACAAATACAGAATATTAGAGTGCAAATGATCCCTTAATAAAACTTTGTTTAATAAAAATGTACCGTGTATGTGTGTATACATATGATGCTTTAAAGGCTGGTTGAGAACTTAGAGGCGTTTCTTCGCCAGGGTCTCTCCTGAAGCATTCATGCAGCCTGTCAGGAAAGTCCTGCATCTGCTGGAATAGTCTTCAGGGCAGTCTCTGTACAAACTCACATGGGCAGGGGTGATGAAATCGAAGCTCTCGACCGTCAGCCCTTTCTCTCGCAACACGTTAGCCATCTTCTCCACATCCCTGTATCTGATCACCCGGTCTGATCTCGAATAAAGGTACATCTGAGGCCAATGCGCCGGGTGCTCCATCATAGCATCGTAGTGGTTCTTGTGGAAATACTTGGTCAAAGGATACAAGACAACCCTCAGTAGCACAACTGCCACGGCAAACACCGCGAGGAGGAGGTACTGCAGCAGGACGTTGACTTTGGGCCCTAAAGTGGTTTTGAGAGCTCGGAGGGCTCCGATAACATTCTGACTGCCAGGAGCACTGTCCACAACTGTGCCCACCACACACAGAGTGCTAAACTGAGGGTGACTGTGCAATAACTCCACGATGTAGCGGTAAAGCATGAAGCCTCCGTTGCTGAACACATGGAAGAATATTGGGTTGTTCTCAACTTCATAGTCATATAGGAGTTCAAGTAATCTGTGAGCAGTGCTTCTTAGCTCTTTATAGCCAAGAGGTTCTGAAATGAAAACTGTCTTCAGAGGAGCTGTGAAGCGCAGAGTCACACATCCCTGGATGGAAACAAGAAGCTGTTATTAAGGAGTAGAAATTATATAGGATTTGGGAAATAAATACTAGATGTTTCTTATTCAATAAAAATTGAATTAGGTGTTCAATAGTAAACTGCTCAGGGACAGAAGTTGGGGAATAAATACTCAAATATCTTGAGTATTAACCTGCATATAACTGACACAATAAAAACATGATAACAAAAATTTTTAACCGATTTTCCATTTTGCAAATGAACACTTCATTTCTAAATCAATTAAAAGATTGAATTAGCTCTTTACTAATAAGCTGTTATTGATCTCTTACAAGGATAAGAAATTACAGGATTCATGGAATGAATAATAAATATTTCTAAATAAATTTAACTATTACTGTATGTAATATTTTTCTAGTGTATTTCATATGTGTGGGTTTGTACACAGGGTTATTCCTGAATAAAAAATGTAAGACGGCCCCTGTCAAACTTCGTGCTGCCTCTGACTCTCATCAAAATTATGTTGGGTGTCTGTCTTCATAAAAACAATGCATTCACTCAATACATTTGTAACTGCATTTACAGCATAACTGTTTCGTTATAAGCACAGTGAGGCGCTGGAGAGTTGCTGTTTATTAGGGGTGTTCGGTTCCGGGTTTTTGGAGTCGACTCCGATTCTCGACTCCCACTTTTGGAGTCGATGAAATCGACACTTAAACCATTTACTTATTGTAAAGCGAAGACATTTCGTTTCCTTTATTATTGTAAAAAAAACAGTTACAGTTACACAAATTAATATGTTTTGTTCTTGAAACACCGCGTTTCATTGTTTTGAATTGAGGGTCTGTAAATGTGCGCTAAACATTTTTTTTTTCATTTAAGAATTTATATATTCATCCTGTTCAACACTCTTTTTTTAAAAGGAGAAAATACGTTGTGCCTACATTGTGTTCTTTTCGTAATGTAACTCATTGCCTTACTGTGTTGGACATTTAACTTTTTTTTTATATTAACATAAACTTTTAAATCCAACAAAGATGCTAAAATAATAACCCAGCAACAAGAACTTAATATATGATGTGTGACTCCCTTGCGGTTGCTGATTTTTTAAGTTTTTAAGCTGGATGAAACGCTTTATAATTTGTTGCCAAAAACTTGAATTTAATTTGTACCTTAAATTTCTTCAAAATGTTTCATAAATTAACATGGTGTTCTTCAGTGTAATGTTTTAAGTTCAAATGGCTCGTTGAATCCATTTACACAAAGAACACTGTACACCAGGGGCGGATTTAGTGATTTGGGGGCCCTAGGCAAATCCATTAATGGGGGCCCCAAATATACGCCATTTTACCTTACTGCAAACCTTATTTTTCGTCTCCTCAAAGCACACAACATTTTACCTCCAGTCAAAGTGACAGGGGTAAACTAAGCTTAATAACACAGATACTCAATAATAAAAAAAAAATGAAATACTGGATTCCCAAATGAAAAACTGTGAAAAAAATTACATCTGGGATTGTTCAATATACAAAGTGTCCCATCTTGCTTTGGCAACATCTTTGGTAAATCATCTTGTTTCCTCTCCGCTGGTGTAGCTGCGTTTACTTGTAATTTTATTTCCCTGCGACTTTAACTTTGTTTTGCAGCTAATGTACCACACAGTGACACTCTCGCTGTGGGCAGTTCTACTAACTCCACCGCTGAGTTAACTTTCTCCAGCTAGTGTCGAACTCGTCTCGCGCATATACAGTGATAATTGAATGGTCCACTCTGATCTATAAGGGGGGGGGGGGGGGTGCCTTTATACAGATGTAATAACCTAAAACGTTAACAGGGATATCCTGTTATTACTTTTTGGATGATTTCTTGGGGCTCTACATGGCTGCAGACATGGTTTATTGGTTAAGTCCATCCCTTCCTTTTGGAGGCCTTGGAAGCTCGGGCCCCAGGCGATTGCCTACCTTTGCCTTATGGGTAAGTCCGCCCCTGCTATACACATCGAGTTCGCCAGAACGCTCGCTATGATCAGAACAACTACCAAACTAATAACTCTTTTGAACAGATGGAAATGAATCTTTCAAAGCTCATTGAACCACAAAAAAAAATGAATTTAGTAATAATGATAAATTCAGTTGAATCTTGTGGGTTACAAATGATGAAAACTTAAATGTGATTTTAAACAGCTTTTCTGTTTGGTTGAATTCATTTAATAGTTTCAAAAAAAATTGTATAACTTAATTGTCATTTTAATCATATTTTTGATAAGTTGTACACTATACCTACTCGTAGTTACTAGTTAGCTGTCTTTTTCAAGTTCTTTTAATCCCCAAAAAAAGTTATTTGAGATAAAAATGATTACATTCTTAAATATAAATGAAAATATAAAAATGGCATTTTCATGTTTATTTTTGTTTTATCAGTTTTAACAATATTTAATTACTTCAAAAAACATTATTTGTATTATTTGTTATTTCGATGAAAAAAATCCTTATAAAACGGAATACTTCACCTGTTCATTGTAAATAGAGCTGTATTTTGACAGATGTTTGTCTCTGGATCCAGCCCAGCCTAACAGAATAACGACTGGCTCCTTTGATCCGCGCCAGTGTTTCTCTGCCAAGAGAAAATCTATATGTTTAAGTAAGACCAACATAACTAAAATAACTAAAATCCACATCAAATGTTCACCTTTAAATTTTCCAACGTGCATTTACACGTTACTTACGTAAATTAAATGTTTTACGCAAGGAAGGCAACAGTGGAGGTGGTGCTGTCATGCAGGCTCAGTTCAGCACTTACCTGAGATCAGTACTTCAGGAAACACTATGTTGTAGTCGATGCCATCATCCCCCATATTGAAGATTATTATACCAGTCGCCTCACTGCCATCAATAATTGAGTTGAAATGGGCAACGGGTTTCACTGCATTTGTTGTGCTGCTGAAGAGTCACACAGATACAGGGGCGTTCTCGTGATACACAACGAAGGCGACCCGGCAACATCCCCGTGCCATTGTTTGATATAACTTCCGGGTGACGATTTAAAAGTCAAGCAAAATAAAAGTGTTTGATGGCTGCGCTGATCTGGGGCCTCATCTATCAACAGTGCGTATGCACAGATGTGTGCGCACGACGTAGTGAGTGCGTAAGAATAATTTCATCCAAAGTGTGGGATCTACCGACTTGTATTTATACGTAGAATTGTGTGCTAATATAATCACAGCTCTGATTATGCTTACTCAGAAAATCCATTGGTAGAACAGTTATACTACAAAAAATAACGTGTAACCGTTTGTTTCAAGTGTCCTGTATTTGCAAATACTCAATTAGTAAATTCATAGTTCAAGCTAGACATTTGTTTAATTGGTGTAAGAAGCTACAAAATACTGATGGGAAATCATTTGAAATGTAGTTATTGTGGCTGATATCACTTTGTTGGATGATTTGGCAAAGCTTTTTTTATTGAAAGCACGTGACACACTTAACAGAACAATACATGAAAAAATAAATAAAAGAAAACACATTCAAACAAACTGAAAAATAGCAAAAAGAGGTGTGCATATTAATCATTATTACATAACATATTTATTTAAATAAATATAAATAAAAAATGTAAACATCGTATTGGTTTTCTATTACTTGTCTATTTGGTTTATTTTCAGAAAAAATAATTCACGCAAAATAAATCTCCTATGAATAATTATGAAATTAACAATAAAAAATAAATCGAGCAAAACATTTATTGCGCGAAGAATGCGTTTTCGAAGACCGCTCTGATCTGTTTAGTGAGATCACAGAGAACTGTCACGTGATTTATAAATGGCGGTTTCGTCACCACTTATGGTCATTGGGGGCGTTTCCAAATGCAAATGACCATGAGCTTGGCGCTAAAAAACATGTGGGATTTATCACCAATGATTTGACTACTTACTGGTGTGCGTAAGAATCGTGTACTTACGTTTGATAAATAGGGATTTTTTAAAAACACATTATAAATTTCACTTGTGGGACAAAATATAAAACCTTTTCTGCAACTGTTGATAAATGAGACCTGTGAGCTGTGACACATGGTGCAGGTAACCAGAAAAATGATTAAAAGAATTTTACCAACTGTATTATTTATTTATATATTGACCCAAGGTGATAAATGTTAAAGGTCTTTATTAAAGAAAGGTCCAAAATATTTGTTTCATGTCTCAGAAACGGCAAATATAAAATAAATAATAATTAATTTAAAAAATGAAATTATTAATGCAAATAAAAGAATGAATAGAATAAATAAATAAATTGTCATGTGCTAATATCCTCTGAATGCTGTAGCAATTGACTCCTGGCAATTGTTTTTTCTTTCCATTTTTCTCTATTTTATTGTTGGAGTCAAACTACATTACAGATGTTAGTAACGGAAATAAAAAGAGCGAGGATATTTCATTTAATGCATCTTACACCAAATACCTTTTACATGAATTTCAATGTGTCATTTATATACACTGAAAAAAACTAGTAGGATTTACTTAATTTTCTGTGTTAATTCACTTTATGGCATACGTTTTGAAAGAACAGAAGCAGTGTTACCTGAATGGTCACACATACCTTAAACAATTTTACAAACAGATCAGGATAAGGGAAATAAATAAGTCATAATATAATATAATTGGCCATATTTAAAGCAACCACTGCTTAGGTAACTAACACCAAACTAAACCTCTACATTATTTCTTTAGGTCCCCTCTGAGGAGGAATATCTTCCCATCAGAAACAGTCTCCCCATCTGATGAATCTGTTTCAAAAGCAATCGTGGGCACATGAAGGCCAACAACTTGGACCGTTTTTCCTAATTTCTGCCCACTATTGGTTGTAGTACTTGACTCTTCGGGAGGAATGGCTGTGTCTGTAGAGATCTCTGTGGACACACGACGGCCAAAGGTGAGGGAATTCACACTGGAACCATCAGCCTCACTCTCAGTCCAGTAAGAATCAGTATCTGAAACAGAAGACAATCGTGTCTTTCCCCAGCGGCCGTTGGCTCGCGCTGCATTTCCGATGGTGACCCCCGTGGAGCACTGACTGGTGAGGGTTGGACGACGGGAACACAGGGCACTGCTGGAACTTATAGAAGAACGGAGGTCTTTCTCTTTCACGCGCAGGATACAACGGAGTATTGGAATGTATCGAGCGATAGCCGCCCTGTATTTAGGATGTGTGATGGCATAGATGATGGGATTATGGATGGCGGAGGCTTTGGCAATAACAGCAGGTACTGAATTCATGTAAGGGGTAAGGAGGTGGGAATAGCCCGCTGTTGCAGTAAGAGCCACTACGGAATAGGGTGACCAGGATATTATAAAAAGCAAAATCACTATAAGGGCGATCTTAGCCAGCTTCCATTCGTTCTGTATACGTTTATAAACCTTATTTGTTTCTCCACAATTCAGCTCTCGTATCTCCCTCCCTGCTGTTCGAACAGTTTGGAAAATTCCAAAGTAGCAGCTACCAATGATGCCTAATGGGATGAAGAACACAAAAATGAAGAGGAGGATGGTGTACGCACGCACAGACGGAGTAAAGGTCATGTAGTCCCAGGAACACGAGGTCTGAAGACCCTCCGGGACATAGGCGCTCCAGCCAAAAAAAGGTGGAAGGCTCCAGCCCAGGGAATAGAGCCACACAACAGTAAGAATCACACCAGCTTTACGTCGACTTACTCTGCTCACCAGCGCAAGAGGCTGAGTTATAGCGAGGCAACGATCGGCAGCGATAGCGGTCAAAGTCATCATGGAGCAGATTCCGAAGAGGGCTCCACAGAAGGCATAGAGCTCGCAAACATGCTCGCCGAATACCCACCGCCTGTGCAAGCTGGCCACAAAGAACATAGGTGCTTGCGTGAGAGACATGAAGAAGTCAGCCACCGCCAGGTTCACCACAAACATGTTCCCAGCCGTGCGAAGACTGTTGCTTCGACAGAACACGTAGATCACCAATGCGTTCCCAATCACTCCTGTGATGCCTACTATGAGGATGACAGAGCCGATGATGTAGTGGGCATGATCTGGAACGTCCACCGTGGGGAAAGGGTATGGAGATTCGTGGTGGTGACTGTGGGTCGGTCCATGAAAAGGCACTTGGTGTAACTTGTAGTTCCTGATGTTTAAGGATTCCTTCAGGCTTGTTGTGCAGTTGGTGTCTCCAGAGGCACAGTTATGCTCTCGCCATGAAGAGTGATGACTCATGTTGAGCAGCAATATAAAATATGCAATTGTTTGGGTTTTAAATGCTAATTTGAAATAAACAGTTAAAGGTCCTGCTCTCTTTGCCACTCTGTGAATGTTAGCTCAATGCATTAGCTTTTTATACACTGATCAATGTGACACCAAGTTATTATTGATCGGGAGTCTGTTGTAATGGTCAAGTGTTAACACTCTTTCGATCTGGTTAAAATTTAACCTGTTGCAAATTCTGGACGTTATTGCTATATCGCATTATATGTGGTAGCATAGGTTTAGTTTATAGGTGATCCTGTCATTTCTTTTGATTTTCTAAAGAAAATCATCGTACATAATGTAAAGAATATACTATAAAATATGATAGTTCTATCAATAATCTCTATTGACTGTAAGTCTATGTCAAGATTAAAATCAGTGTTTAGGTAGCCAACCATTTTCAAAATAAAATGTTGTATCAATAAATCAGTATTTTCAGTTTTAAAAATAAAAAGCTGAGTACTGGCTCTCAAAATCTATCATATAATTTACAGCAATAAACACATTTGATCTTTTTCATATTTTTTTTGTCTTGACTACTTTAATGCTCCTGATCTCATAATTTGATACTGAGACTGAATTTCACAGTTAGGTTCACAACATATCAATGTACATTTATAAGGTAAGAATATAACAAGCACATTTATGGAGGATGACTGTTTTGAATGAACTGAATATCATAAATTAAAATTTAAATAATATATAAAAGCAAGAAGAAAATATTCAAACTTAAGTAAATATTTTTCTGATAACTTATTAAAAAAATTGTAATGATCCTATACATTTTTCATGTGCTTTACTTGATTTGTTTTTATTAAAATGTATAAAATGAGTCCTTGCCAGCAGAACTAAATTTCTCAATAATGTTGATATAAAAATAGCTACACTGTCACAGTGAGGGATGTTCCCGTCCACATGACTGACCCCATTTTCATAATTTATTTTGAAATGCGTCATTTAATATAGTGCTCAGCAGCAGAGAAATTAGCTGGACAGTCCTGTCAAAGAAAAAGAGGCCATCGGGAGGAAATGAACATCTGTTTCGATTTTTAGAACTCATTAACTAAGTAAATGCCTTCAATGTTTGTTGTTGAACTGCGAAATGCAGAGGTTGATGTAAAAAACTTGTTTGGACCAAAAAAATAAGGGTGCATATGGATTGTTTGAGTCAGCTGAATCAATGCATGCATTGTGAAAGTGGAGCAGAATGACTGATCCAATAAGGACAGATCATCATGAGAACTGCTCACTGACCTGAACACAGAATTAAATGATTCCCTCTGTTCCAGTTAAATAATCATCAACCTATCACAGTCTGTGTCATCATCAGGACTTGGCCTTCTTTCATAAACATAGACATATTTATCTAATCAGTCATTATTGAATCTTAGCTGTTTTAGTATTGACCTATGAGTGAGGTAAAAAGGTTTATTGAGTGAACCAAAAATATTATAAACATAAACCTTCATGGAAGACAAAAATTCACGATAATTAAAATTTTGACCATTTTTAGATTCCTTCTTGTTAGCATAAGAAAAAAAAGACAAACCTTGGTAAAAAGCTAAATAGCTCAAATATATAGGACAAATAAACAACATAAACCATTTCTGTAAACATTTTATTAGTATATTTAATTAAAAAAATGTTTTTTAAAATATTTTATAAAACGTGTATTTTATAAATCTATTCAAGAGCAAAAAAATGAAGTCTAAAATTTTTGTATTCAAATTTTTCCAGGCATTTATAATATTTAGGTTAAAAAATAATTCCAGGATCCTTTTACTCAAGGATGTCTGTTTCAGAGGCATGTAAGTGAAAGTAGGTGAGTTTGCTGGGGGTAACCTGTGATTTTTGATTCTGATATTCTGATTCTTTTTCAAGGACACCAGCAGGCAGAACTGGGCTCGTGGAGAGATCTGTTTGCACAAATTCGTCATGTCTGATCCTATTTGGACATATTGTTCCTCTCCGTATCTGGGCCTCAATCTCAGAGCTGGAATGAGGTAATACACATATTGCTGATTCCACATTTGACATGGTGACCAGTATATCAAACAATATCAATATAAAGATGTATTAGAGTATTCAGATACTCACCCGCATTGTGAAGAGTGTTCATAAGATGGTTTTACTTTTTTCTCCAGTAAATATGGATCAAAAAGAACAGTTTCTGTATTGGCCAAACAAAACCCATTGGCCCTCCTGACATCTGTGAAAAAGGACCGATACTTTAGAAAATATGTTGTTTAAACATACTTTAGCTATAGAAAAGAATGAAGACAAACCAGCTACAGTGACGGGGCTGTGGTAGAAGGGCTGGATCGGATCAAACATTGTTTTCAAAGTGTAGTCAAGTGGGGAAGTCTTGAAAAATGTAAGAACTGCTTCACACTGAGAATACTGGAAAATGAATATAAATTAGGGTATCCATACATATTTCTCATAGGACGATGAGAAGGTTTACTGTGAATTCATAAGCACCTTTGGTGGCGTTTTGATGATATTTCTTAATAGCTTTTCCATCTCACCCAGCTTGGTTTCGATGTCATTGTTTTCCTCTGCTTCCCTCATCTTTTGCAGGGCTGCAAATACATAAAAGATGAGCACTCGGCACTTGACTCAAAAAAACGACATCTAACGTTACAGGCATAAATGTGAAGTCATACCCTTAAGAATCAACGATTGAGGCAAACTGACGTCGTCCTCTGGAAAGAACTTCTCCAAACTATTAGCAAGTTTCACGAGATCGTGGTATCGCCTTATCAAGTACGTTATGGATTTATCAGACCATTCAGTCCTGATCTCGAAAAACTCTTCGTCTTCTCCAACAGGTCCGACAGCGAAGCGCTCGAGTCCGATCAAAGAACAGTCGTGTAAAGTCAGACCAGAAAAGCTTGTCATATGAACTCCTGCCATAACTATAGTCTTTAAAAAAACTTTTGTCTGGAGATGACTATTCAAATAACGAAACTGAGAATGTGCGTAAAGTTCAGACAGATGACTCGTCCTCTGAGACGCAAAAATAAAAATAGTGGAAAAGTATCTACAAAGTTACAAAACAAGTCATAGGGTTATTATCTGATACAATTTTGCAAGTCTTAGTATCCCACCTCAGTAGTGCGATCTGGTCTGTCTTTCCTTTCCTCCACAGACAATGAGCTCTTATAGCGGCATTAACGCGCATTCTCTGTCTGAACTCTTTTCAGTATCGTACATTTCTCAATGTGTAGGCAACCTGAATGAGCAACCTGCTGTGACCCTCTATCTATTCCCAAGACACAGTTTGAACACAGAACACTTCCTAACAATCGAGTTAAATTCTTATAGAAAATATTTAACTTTTATATTTTTTCCCATGTTAAATGGTCATTCGGCTTCTAATTGGTAAAGTGGGAAAATCCCATTTCTATTGGATTGGTGGTGAGGGTTTGCTTGTCAATTTAAGTACTTACTGCATCATGGTATCAATCCTTTTATCTGTTGGTTTACTATTTTGAAGCTGCAACTGCCTATCTGATATATTCCCTACATGCATTTCACCAAAATAGTGAATTGCTTTAATTGAGACTTAATTCTACTTCAAATAAATTGATGAAACAAGTTACATCTGATTTATGGATGAATTCTAATCTAAAACCAAACCTTTTTAATTTTGATGAAACCCAACAGACACTGGTCACCATAGATCTAAAAAAAATGCTGTTTGTATGAAAATATGGAATGTCTCTTCATTGTTTCCACGCATGTATATAACATGAAATGTACTGCATATAATTCATGAATATCCTCACTTATATTTCAATGGAAGATTTTTTATTAGACCCAAACATGAAAAATATTAAGGAACGTGGCCCTGTTTTATCATCCTAAAACAACTGAGGTGAGGTGACCTGAAGAAAACTCACCAGAGCAAAAGTTTTTATTAACTTTTTTTATTAAAATTCATGATTATTTGGACATCCGTGCTCTATGAGAAGGTGCTGTTTGTGATGCAGGACCAGAGCTGTTTCTCTGTCCCAGTGCACCAGGCTGTTCTGTAATGTGATGTTTCTTCATATGTCGTACCAGCAACTGGCGGTCTGCTGTGGAATACTGGCACAGGTGACAGGGAAAGGATTCTCCTGTGTGATGGCGACGTGAGTGGAGGTCTAAGCTCTTTTTCTGGATGCTAAAGTAAGACAGAGAGCGTTACCCTTAGTTACGAAGGCAGAAGGAAACAAGTTTAGCACATCAACATGGTGACAGGTATGTGCGTGTACCTGCTGTAAGGACAGTACTGACAGCAGTAAGGCCTTTCTTGTGTGTGCGTCCTTGAGTGTCGTCGCAAAGAGCTTCTGTCAATGGAAGCGTAGGAGCACTGGGAACACTTGTACGGCTTCTCACCTAAAGCAAGCAGAAAAAAACATCTCTGAAATTCTTACGCTCAAGCAGCACAGCACCATGGCAACGGCTTCATGAGAACAATTCCTTTGAAAGGGCTTCCACAAAGCCTCCGAATGTCACCATAACACCGAAATGTAAATCTACATCTCTCTTCACTGCAGGGGGATCTGTGTTGTTCCACATATTTGCAGCTCTTCTCATTTAAGAATCATTGAAAAGTCACTCAGTGGCCCAGATTGAATCATCGTTTATGTTTAGTGTAAGAAGAAATGTACTAAACTATGACAACAATGTTACTGCTCAAAATGTATTGATTTTAAAGTAGAAAATGCACCTGTATGGACGCGAAGGTGCTGGATTAGTGAAGCTTTCAGACGAGTGCAATAGTGGCAGTGTGGACACTTAAACGGCTTTTCACCCTGATGGATGCCCATGTGCCGACGCATAGTCAGCTTGGTTGAAAACTTCCTGTATCGAGATGATCACAGAAAACGGACGGTTACTAATTGTTGAGAAAAAAAATGATTAACGAAATGTTTAATCTGTTATATATATACATGTACATGTAAGTATATATATTGTGTTTTATTATACTTACATGTACATGTCTACTTATTAAACTATATGGCAATAGCTAACCCCCAAAAATTATGTCATCACTTATTTACCCTCAAGTAGTTCAAAACATATGGTACACAGAAGAAGATATTTTGAGAAATGTGGTTTTGTATCCATACAATGGAAATCAATAGAGGTCAAAGTTGTTTGGTTACCAGACTTCCAAAATATCTTCTTTTGTATCCTGCTGAAGAAAGTCAAAAAGGTTTGAAATGCCAAGAGGCTGAATAAATGATGAAAGAATTTACATTTTGGTTGAACTATCCTTATCAGTTGCTACCAGTAAATAACAGCTTCAGCAGGTGAAGCTCATAGCACAACAGGGGATTTACTTGTCACAGAGGTTGCAGCAAAACTCTCTCCGTCTGAAAGCAGCAAGTCGCCCTGGAGTCTCATCCTTCAAGTTTGTCACTCTGTCCTTTTCACCTTCATTGTTCTTTTCTGCTCTCACAACCCTGTTTTTTACTTTCTTCTTTTTAACCTGACACCACGACTCTGGCTTCATTCTTCTGAGTGATTCTGGGTACTTTGTGGATGTTTGCGTGGTGAGTTGCGGCTGTTCTCTGTATATAGACAAGGAACCATGTCCATTTTGGGTCATTTTAAATGACATTCAAGTTGCAATGTAATTATTTGAATGAATATATGCCATAGTTACATGCTGTGGACAATCTGCTTCTCTTTATTTACATCACCCTGTTTGTGTTTAGTGTGAATATGCTTCAGGGTCTTCTTCCACGAGTTCTCTAAAAGACAGAATTAGAAACTACATGACCAAGCAATATACAAAACTCGAAAGAAATAGCAGCTGGCAGAGGAATATTCTCATTCGAGAGAGCAGATGGTTGGACAAAATTAATCATTTTGGCTTCGCTTTCACAGAAGAGCAATGTTAAAGGTCTAGTTTACCCCAAAATAAAAAAATCCTGTCATTTTGTCACCTCATGTTATACAAAACTTATCTGTGAAACACAAAATAAAGATATTTTTAGAAATGTCTGATTGATTTTGTGTCCATATAATGGAAGTCAATCGGGGACAACCCTAAAATTCTTCAAAACATCTTTTGTGTTCTGCAGAAGAAAAAAAGTCATACACGTTTGAAATGACAATAGCGTAGAGTAAATGATGACAGAATTGTGTTTTTTTGGCAAGCTATCGCTTTAAATCTGCATCTGTCCATGTTAAAGACAACTCTAGCTTAAATATGAATGCAGAGCAAAGTTTATTAAATAAAAGCTTGTACCTGTAAAATCACAGTGTAAACATCTAAATCCTTCTTGAAAATGACATTGTTGATGTATCTCCCACTCTTTCCTAGATTGACACCATTCCAGACACCGAGAACACTGTGCGAGAGGTGCTGCCTGGTGATGCCGTTTATGATGCCTTTTCTCATGAGCATCACGTGAATCGGCTCTCCTGAAAGTCCTGTGGCAAATACTACATTTATGTGGCCTGGAACTTTTCCTCTTTCCATGCCCCCTCCAGTGCCGCTCCATATCAGCCCATTCTTCTGATTCCCAGCCACAGCGTGGGCACCTGAAACCTTGGTCTCCATTATGGCATTTCAGGTGAACTTCTAGCATGCTACGACTCGATTCAACCGTCTGACAGAGGATGCAGGCTAATCCATCGTCATCCTCAGACTGCTTCATTGTTTTATCGACCGAGGGTAAAGGTTGTTTTTCATCCAAGTTCTGCTCACCTGCGGTACGGGACACTCCTTTCATTGAACTTGAATGACATTTAGTGCTGGAAATTCTGCACAGCCCAAGAGTCATCAAATGAGCTGACTGGGCCATTTCCTCATCATGGACGTCAGTGTCGATTCCACTGTTCAAAGGGACATCCAGACCGGTGCTAGCATCCTCCAGATGAAACACAGGTTCCTCCTCACTGTCCACACCATGGTGCTCCTCTTCAAACAGCGTGCTCACCTTAACAAAACAAAAGCTTACATGTAAGTCCACTCACATTCCGGTTTGACATTCCTGGCAGATTTAAACTCACCTCACAAGTCTGTGCCACATGCAAGTTGCCATCCGAGTTGGAGCCCAGGCCGATGTCACATGACCGTGGGCTGATGTTCTGAAACATCCCATACATCGGAAGAAGGAAAGACATGGGTTCCATGTCCATTTGATCCTCGTTGCTTTTCGAGCCAGAATGGAGGTCGCTCGACAAGTCATAGGGAGAGGTATTTTGCTCAACATCCCCTTCATCATCCACCCTCATTCCCACATCCAAACTCTCTTCATCCTCTTTCTCCAGACATGGCAGGTGGGGGCATGGAGAAGCTGGATCATGTCTTTCCATAACATGATGGCTTATCCTTGCTTTTTGGCTGCTGGTAAACTGACAGACTTTGCATCGGTACACTTCAACTAAGAAAGCTTCCACCAAAGTGGCCACATGAGCTTCGATTCCCTCCGCAGAGCTGCAGTAAAGACTGGAGGTGACGTTCTCTTCAGAGAGCCGAAGCCTCACGGGTTGGACATCTTGAAAAGTTTCTTTAAACCCGCCCATTCTTGGAACTAACAGAGAAGGATAAACAGATCATGAGACAATCTTTCGAAGCTTGCAACGTTATACATTCAATCATTAAAAAAATACCCTAAACGTCTTACTGAAGTGCTTAAGAACGCACAGCATTATTTAATGGCTTAATGTAATTTTTACTGAAACAGGACATCTCTGTGGAAACGTGGTTGAACAGCTTCTCCATTTTAGCATTTTGTTTACGTAACAACCTAGGAAAGCCAGATATTTGACACATTTATTCGCCCCAATGGACAACATATTTACATTATCTGAATAATTCCTTTTACCCTATCCAGTGCAATGTGTTTAAATTAGGAAATTATGATGTGAACAAGAGGCTGTTTTCAGGTGCTGCTTCAGCATCTTTCATAATGTAGGGGGCAGGACGCTTCAGATTGTAAAGTGGATATGATTGGACAGGAAATCTGATGAGGAGCTGAAGTGCAGAATGACGTCACCACATTTCTAGATTTATTTTAGTGCATGTGAGAGACCTAGTTTGAATGCTTATATCTTATCAATGGGAATTTCGTCATCTATTGAACCACACTAAGAATAACCTCTCCAACAGTCATACTAAATATATCCCAAAACTTCAGTCAGTCAGTTGTTGGGAATAAATATATAGTGCCTACATTTACACAGCAATATGTAATTATGCCGATCTAGTAAGCACAAAGGCCAACATCACTGTGTAACAACAATGAAGAGCTTTAGATAGAGTACATACTGTGCTACATCAATTAAGTTAGAATCACACGAACCATTTAGCAGAGGCTTTTAGAGTCTTACGTTAGTCGCTAGACTCAAAGTTAACATTGGCCTAGGAAGCAAGAGGCAGTTGTAAATTAACAACGGACTTCCTTCTAATGCAGCCATACAAAACTTCAAAGTGTTAAATGATGTCCTTACCTGCGCAACACAGTTTGTGGTGCCTTTAATTATATGGCTGACGCCAGCGTGCCGTTTAGGGACCACAGCATAGTTACAAGTCACGTAATAAGCGTAAGATGACACATTCCCTCCCTCAGACAAAGATAAGAACGAGTCGGGTTTTGTAAACATTATTTAGGGTGTTTTAACCCGAAATGCGCGAGGAAGATACCTAATAGTCGCAATGTGTGATAACCGTAGTGGAAGCATTGATCCAGACGGTTCCTTGTCCTGTTCACTGCCTGCTGTTGATAAACTGCGCATGCGTGGTTTTGTCAGGATTTGTTCAACCCATTGAACTGAATCGGTAAACGGTGAATCGATTCCTTATTTAATTCAAATTCAATTCATGAAATTCTGAGATATATAATGCGTCACACATTCATGGTAATCATATATAAAACGAATACATTGATAGAAATCCATTAATTTGTTAAAGTAATCAATGGACTTTTGACTCCTTATTTTGGAGTCAGAACTGATTGAACAGAATGATTCAATTGAATCGGCTCTTTCGACCCCGGCCCCGAACCGACTTAACAGGAATAATCAAGATGGCGAACATGAACGCGTTGACCAAAACAATCGTGAAGGATTATACGTAAGTCATACGTTTAGGCATTTTAAGTCGAAAAAAAATTGTATGTATACATAGAAGCTTTGTATATTTTGCGTAATTTAAACGATTCCACAACTTCTGATTCGGTAATGCGGTTTTATTCCAATGTCTGTGGACACTCAATATATAAGACATCTGTTTGATGTTACTTAAAAAAACACGTTGAAATACTGAAGTGTACTTGAGAATTTAGTATATTAGACTTTTATAAGGTGTTATAGTTTTTTAAACCTTACAATAGTAAATGTTAAAGTATATTACACTATTTACTGCAGTTATCCGTTCACTATAGTTAATACAGATTATTGTAGTAACGTTATACATACACTTACAAAGTGCAGTTATCACCATTAATACTAGTTTACTATATAAAAAAAATAAAGCATGTTTTTCATTGACAACACAGAAATATAGGTTTGATACCCTGTGTCATTGATGTTAATCTTTAGACATCCTACTTACATTAACTATGTTGAGCTGATTTGAAACAATTGGAGATTATATTAATAACAAACTCATACTGTCTACTCTGTGCCAGATTTGATGTGGAAAGCTCTGACAGTGCAAATGAAAATGAATATACAGCGGGTGGAGATGGAGCTAGAAAAGCGGAGGACTCGGACTTTGTCAGAGTGGAACGACACAAGAGTAGAAAGCACAAACATCGAAGTAAATACAGAAAACATAAACATCCCTCACCAGATGACAAGGACCACAAACACAAGCACAGGCATAAGCGAAAACACAGAGACTCGATCAGGAATGACAGAGAGTTTTCCACAGACTACGACAGTGGAATCATCTCTCCAAAGAGATCCAGGCTGGATGATCTGGCTGCGCTTGAGGATCTAGAGAAACAGAGAGCCATGATTCAAGCAGAACTTGATAATGAATTAATGGAAGGAGCTGTTCAGTCAGGTATGGGACTGATCTTACAGGGTTATAACTCCGACTCGGATGATGACGGTGAGATCGAGGAAGCTGTGGAAAATAGTGAGCGTTGGAGACAGGATCTCAATGAGCACGTCATTGCCAAGGAACACGGGGACCATCAGGTAACAAGGGATCCTGTTGGATCTCGACAAGGTCACGTCGATGAGGAAAAAGTTTCCTGGCGAGAAGACAAAAGCGCGTCTGGTGAGAAGGCAATCCGGCATTGGAAGTCAGAAAAAGAAACTGAACTAGATATATGTGATCCAAGCAAAGCAAGGGAGAGGAGTCAATCCTGGAGCACAGAGAGATCCAAAGATGAAGATCAAAGTTTGAAATCTCCTGTGATAGCCAGAGGGCGGTCATCTAGTCATAAAAGGCACGACACAGAGATGGAGCGAAAAACAGACAATGGTAAAAGACGTCCTTCAACATCGCCCGCACAGCGTGATGAGCAGAACGTTGAACTTAGAAATTCCAAATCAGCAGAAAGAAGGAGCAAATCTACATCTAACGAAAGAAATACAAACTTGCCGGATTGTGACCGAGACGGAGAAAGGAAACCAGTCAAGACAACTTCAAAAGAAACCTCATCTGGAAAAGAAAATCGATCTCCTAGCGGAAAACCAGTTTCAGAACATCACAGCCCCAGTGCGCATACACCGGGTCACCGGTCCCCTGAACACAGCACAGACAGGGCATCCAGACAAGATAGATCTTCTTGCCACAACAGATCACCTAACAGGAGAGGCCGATTTCGGTCTGCGGAAAGGAAATGGAGAGAAGCCGACCGCCCAAGATTTTCCAATGACAGGTTATAGCTCTTTTAATTTAGATCTAAAATAGTTTTCATTCTGTCATGATTCTTGAAGTCACACGTTTTTTTATACTCGCTAACAGGATGCGATCTCGTGATGAGGCAGGGGGTCGTAGAGAGGAAAGCCCATCTCTAAGCTCCAGGCGACGATTAAACCATTCACCTTTTAGACGGAGGTCACGTTCTCCCCGTAGACGCACCAGCAGGTCTCCTGTCAGACACGGGTGATTGTGGTTTGCTTTTGTGGATGAAAGTTTTCTGAAAGGCAATTTTATACACTTTTTTGACGACCATCCTGACCCCTTGGTTCTGAATAGGGGTGTAAAAATATATTGATATGTTGCATATCACGATACAAAAAAAAAAAAAGATGTGTGTCATAGAGCTATGGCTATTCTTTTATGATATTTTGGAAACTCAACCAATAGGATAAAACTGTACTGTATATAGGCCGGGTTTCACAAACAAGGCTTAAGGCTAGTCCCAGACTAAAATGAATGTGTGACCTGGCTTAACTGAATATAACTTGCCCAGAAATATCTTAAAATATATCAGTCCCATTATTTGGCTTGAGATGCACACCAGTAATGGATTCTTCTAAGGCATTTTTATAAAAGCGACATAAATATCTTAATTTGGCATCGTCCTGGCTTAAGCTAAACTATGTCTGTGAAATCGGGCCATAATGTATGTTTTTGTGCTTTTCCTCCTAAGTTATATTTTAAGGTTCATTGATTTTGGGGTTTCATTTCTTTTATGAATTCCGTTCTGATTTGAGTTTTGTGCCAAGAATGATGATTTAATTTTTTATTTTTCAAAAACCCATTCAGTTTTTATCAATTTACATACAGAAGGTTCATTTAAACCTTGAATATTGTCACTTCTTTAACAAACTAACAAATGTTTTATAAATAAACCTTTGATAATCTTTTTTTACGTTTTGTTCAAAATACTCACTGTGATGCACTCATAGTTCTCAAGATTGAAGTGGCATTAAATGTCCTTTATTATTATGTAGCTCCAGGGAGTGGGACAGGATGGATCGCAGACATCAGTTACGTTCTAGATCCCAGGAAAGGCGGAGGAGACGCAGCAGGGAAAGAGAAGACATGTTTAAGGGGAGTCTGTCTGAAGGCATGAAGGCCGAGAAGGAAGACTCTGATGAAGAAGTGTGAGTTTGGTTTCACATTTACACATTAGTCAGACGCTATTATCCAAAGCGACTCGCATGCAAATTTCCGTCAATAAATGTCTTTTAACTGTATGTGTCCCTGATCGAACCCAAAACCTTTGTGTTGATAACGTATTGCCCTACCAATTTTTTATTAATTTTCTAAGCATGTTGGAAATGAATAATTATGTAAAAGGGTCAATCTGTTTTTTAGGCTGGTGGACTTTGAAATTAATGAAGAGGATGAGGAGGCTTTAATAGAGCACAGGAGACTTCAGCGCTTGGCGATTATTCAGGTCAGGATGCATGTTTGTTATCAGTGTTACAATATCTGCTTTGCTTTCGACATGTATAAGATGTCTCGGTTTTTGTCCTGTATAGAAATATAAGTCCGTGAATGAAGACAGTAACATGTCAGGACTCTCAGAGCACGGAAGTCCTCAGAGCAGCAGACACAGTCGATCTCCGTCACCTGATGACATCCTCGAGCGAGTGGCCGCTGATGTTAAAGCCTACGAGCAAGAGAACCTGGACACGTTTGAGGACAACGTGAAGGCCAAGCTTAACCTTGTCCCTCAGGAAAAGGATGGTATGTTATCTGCAAAATAACTTAAAGGGATAGTTCAGCCAAAAATGAAAATTCTGTCATGAATTACTCTCTAGTTGTTCCAAATCTGTATACATTTCTTTGTTTGGTTGAAAACAGAGGAAGAAGAAGGCTTGAAACCAAACAGTACTTGGACCGCATTGACTACCATAGGAAAAATGACAATAGTGAATTTCGAAAGTGCTCCAGAACTGTTAACTGTCCTACATTCTTCAAAATATCTTCTTTTGTGTTCAACAGAACAAAGAACATTTTTCCTATGGTAGTCAGCAGGGTCCAGTAACTGTTTGGTTACAAGCATTCATCCCCATGTCTTTATCTGTGTTCATCAGAACAATGTTATACAGATCTGAAACACCTCGAAGTTGAGTAAATGATTACAGAATTTCAAATTTGGGTGAACTATCCCTTTAAATTGAAGGGGCCATTAATAAAGCAAATCCGCCCATCAGGCACAACTGAAACATTTACTCTGAGGTAAAGCAAAGCAGCCAGATATGTTACCAATATGTCTTTGTTCCTTTTATTGAATCATCATTATTTTTCTTCAGGTGCTAATCTGAAAAAGCCACCAGCCCCTGATATGTTCGCAGAGTCGGATGACATGTTCGCCGCTTACTTTGACGTGAGTAGCCAAGACACTGCTTTCCATTGCACACGGTCGGTGGCTTTACAAGGCCCAGAATTTTATTGAATTTGACCATGTAAGGGGATCTCTACTGGTAGAGTTGCATAGTCCTGTGCAGGCTGTTGTTTCTCTCTTGGAAACATTGTTCGAAGCTTTTTACCATGCGGGTAATCCGACTCTGTGGCGCTCACTGGATCTTGAGGCCTCTCAGAGTTTAAAGTCTTGTATGGTGTCAGTCACCGAGCTGAAAACATTTACATGTTTTGTTATCTGCCCACAGAGTGCCAGATTACGGGCAGCAGGCGTTGGAAAGGACTTTAAGGAGAATCCGAGTCTTAAAGACAACTGGACAGATGCAGAGGGCTATTACCGTAAGTTATTATCAGCTTAGCTAATAGAAAATAATGCACTTGAATCCACAGGCCATTAACTTCCAATAAATTGGTATAATTTTGAAAAGGAACTTGTTTCTTCTCATCATGTGTTCAGGTGTGAACATTGGCGAGGTGTTGGACAAGAGGTACACGGTGTACGGCTACACGGGACATGGTGTCTTCAGTAACGTGATCCGAGCCAGAGACTCGGGACGAGTCAATCAGGAGGTGGCGGTGAAAATAATACGTAACAATGAGATGATGTAAGACACTTCATGATCGCTTCTTAGCCAGTTAGCTTCTTGTCTATAGTTCTCATCAAAACCAAAATGTTAGATTTTGGTGGTCCACAATGGACAGGGCTTTGGTTTATCTTCGTCAATATTTTATGACATTCAGATATTGTCTCTTTAGTGTGCTATGGTATAGATATGGTATGATTATGGATTTTTTTGACTTGCAGGCAAAAAACAGGTCTCAAAGAGCTGGAGTTTCTCAGGAAACTGAATGACGCAGATGCCGATGATAAGTTTCACTGTTTGAGGCTCTTCAGGCACTTTTACCACAAGCAGCATCTGTGTTTGGTGTTTGAACCTCTCAGGTACATTCCTGTCAACACTTTCTGATCAGGGGCAGAGCTAGGGGTGGGCTAATGGTGCTGAAGCCCTGAATGTTTTTAGTAAGGGCCGAATGTTTTTATTACCGTGTCCTGTACGAACCACTCGGAGGCCGTTCACATTTTGCATCTTTTGCGCGCACAAGTTTGTTATTTTATATTTAGATGCACAGCAAACATGCTCGAATAGGGAGCTACGTGGTCTCGCCCCCATGTGGGGCACACACTCTTTTTACCAGGCACGTCAGTACTAAATTCCATTTGTTATTTGCCGAGACCTTCTCGTCTTCACAACGGAGCTCAGTATTGCTAACCATCAGCAGACGTTACAACAGCTCCTGAGTGCTTTAAATTAAAACCGTAAAGTGGCACTGCTCGCGTTTTCCACACTAACAAATGTCTCTGGTCTAAGCCCGGATATCCACTCACCCTAGAACCGCCCCTGTTTCTGAAGCAGATTATGTGTTTCGGTTTATGCACTGTGAATATATTCTTTGCTGGCTTTAGCATGAACCTGCGGGAGGTGCTGAGGAAGTACGGCAAGGACGTGGGGCTGCACATAAAGGCTGTGCGCTCATACAGCCAACAGCTTTTCTTGGCCCTCAAACTGCTGAAGCGATGCAACATACTGCATGCTGACATCAAACCTGACAACATCCTGGTGAGTCGCTTCTGACCTTCTGATTGTTACCAAAGTCCTTATCCACAATTTTGCACCGAAGCCAAAATATTTATTTTCAATTTCCTTAAAGGTAAATGAGTCCAAGACCATTTTGAAGCTTTGTGACTTTGGTTCCGCATCACACGTTGCTGATAATGACATAACACCCTATCTGGTCAGCCGCTTCTACAGGGCACCTGAGATCAGTAAGTCACTGCATTGAGAAAGCTTATTGAAAACGGAAAATGCAATGTAGTACGCCTGGATAAGTTCATTTTTGGCTTTTATTTCTTTTGTTCGACAATTTGTTTCTTCTTAAATAGTCATTGGAAAGTCGTATGACTACGGGATCGATATGTGGTCTGTGGGCTGCACTCTATACGAGCTATACACAGGAAAAATCCTTTTCCCTGGAAAGACCAATAATCACATGCTAAAACTTGCCATGGACCTGAAAGGAAAAATACCTAATAAAGTAAGAATTTATTTTCCAAGCGTTCAATTTTTAGAATGAAAAAGAAATCTAATATTTCTTGTTTTCACAGATGATCAGAAAAGGTCTTTGCAAGGACCAGCATTTTGACCAAAACTTGAACTTTTTGTACACAGAGGTCGATAAGGTCACTGAAAGGGTAAGCATTATGTATTCCATCCATACCTGTTTTTTTTTTATTATACAACCGAAATAACTGTTTTCTAACCGGTTGTTTGTTAACTTATCTGTTTTTCCCACTGTTCTTTCTTTCCACATCTCTGACTCTTATGTCCACAGGAAAAGGTCACAGTCATGAGCACCATTAACCCCACTAAGGACCTCCTGATGGACATGGTGGGTCGGCAGGCACTACCGGAGGACCAGCGAAAGAAGGTCGTTCAGCTGAAAGAGCTCATGGACCAGATCCTAATGCTGGACCCGGCCAAGCGGATCACTATCAACCAGGCATTGCAGCATTCGTTCATGCAGGAGAGGATATGAGCATCTAACCATACGTCAGAGACTCCTGCACGTGATGGTTTTGTATCTGCAGATACTGTATGACAACAAAAGACATTTAAACATTTTATTGGTTGTATTGCCGTTTTAAAACCAATGCTATTTTAGTGGTTCAGATTTGTGGACACGATGAGGTTTTTCTTTATTTTTTAAATTCACTTGACTACAAGACACCGTAAATATATTCTATATTGTTCAGAATGCATGCTTCATATACGCCGCTTTTTGTAGAGAACAGAGGCTAAAATAATATGAATGTCAACTATATTTGATATTACGCTCAAGGATCAGAATGTAAAATGTCCATCTGTGCTAGAGCGTTTTACATTCTCGAACAAATATAACTCGGTCACCAAGGACTTATAGAGTTGCGAGTGTCAGGCCAGCATAAATGCTGTGTATATCCACCCTCCCTCAGGTGTGAGAGTGAGAGCGAAACCTGGCGCGCAGGCAGCGGCAAACCCTCGCCACAGGTGTGTTTCTGCTGAACCTGAGGTCTTGGGCCCTGCTTGACCTGCTCTGCAGGGAAAAACTCCTCTGTAAAGGCAGGTTGTGCACCTCTATGAGTACACTGAAGGTAAGCTTACCCTACCAAACCAATCGGGATCGTCTCACCCTTACTGCTTCTCCTGCATGTTTACTGGAGATGTTTATTGGAGAAATTAACATGCACTCTTTGTCAACCTGTGTGCTGATGTTTCTCACAGAGACAAATCTGTCAAGCTTTTGCAAAACGGAAGGAATCCCCTGGGCAAACCGGGTGTTGATTGACATTGAGGGTAAGGGTGAAGGGGAATCTGAATATTTGTAATGGATCAAGCACCTTCAGTGTACTGCTAGACATACTACATTTTATTTCAGCGATGTTTTCACGTCATAGTTTTTGTACAACCTATTGAGTGCTCTGTGCATATGCATGAGCTGATGTAATATGTACGGCTTCAGATGCACTACTGTACAAACCCTGCGATGTTTCGCTGTGGATAGGAAATGTAGATGTGTTGTTTGTGACTGTTCTCATGTTTGTGATCATGTTGTCTTTTGATACAGGGGTTTTCCTGCCCTGATCTATGAATCTGCTTGTTACGAGCGGTAATTTGCTTCTTTACTTCATATCTTTATGTTTGGAATTAAAAGGACACAAAGGTCATGCTGGAAGAATTCTATGCTTGTTATCTGCAAAGACGTCCTGTATGAAAATGTCATAATTTGAGTTTACTGTAAATTGTTACCTTTAAATGATATAAAATAAAGACGTTTGTGGTGTCGTATTACAGGAAACGTTCTTGTTTGATCATCAACACTAACTGCTGTTTGTGCTGTTTCTCCCACTGCTCTTTGTGTTCGAGTATAATCTCTGGCCAATGGAGACACAGCCCCCTGTCTGCCTCTGCTTTCAAAGGAACAAGACATCTTCAAGGCCCTTTATCCAGGTCACTCCATAAGGCATGTTTAGATGTAACACAAAGCTGATGCTCTGTTCAAAAGTATCATTGATTGTAGTTATGATTGCTATAACTACAATATGATTGTAGCTTATGAAAAGTTTAAGGATTTGTTTTTGCCAGTTGTAGTCCAGTTTGTCTGGTCAGGACTCTGTCCGTATAATATAATCTTCACCGTTGGTTTTATCCACGAAAGTTCATTATGGGGCAGCTGTATGGGGCATTCCAAACATAAATAGATTGTCAGCTGATTATTGTCCAGTTCCCCAGGATGTTGCAAGAGCGTGTGCTGTCTATGCTGTACAAAGATACTGGTATATTTATTCTCTGTATTTTAGGTGCTGTCCATTAGAGAAGATTCTTAAAGGGAAGTCTCGTCCAGAGAAAAGGTTTCTGTTTTAGAGAGAGCTGTTAATGACAATTACGTTTTTGTTTTAAAGGGCTATTTCACCTAAAAAGGAAAATTCTGTCATCATTTACTCACCCTCAAGTTGTTCAAAACCTGTGTGTAAATTTCGTTGCTCTGCTAAACAAAAGGAAAGATATTTGTAATAATGTTAGTAACCAAACACTATTGACTCGAATGTTAGACAATGGTGGCCCAGAACGGTTTAGTTTCCCACGTTCTTTGAGATATCTTTGCGTTCAACAGAAAAAAGAATTTAATAGTTTTGATACAACTTGAGTGGGAGTAAATGATGATAGAATTTTCCTTTTTAGGTGAACTAGCCCTTTAATGTTGTTTCTCATGTAGTCTTTGTACAATTTGAGTTACTGATTCGGACTGTTTGTATCCCTAGTTAAGCAAACACAAATAGAAGTTATAGTGCATCACCTTATGCTTAACCCAATTTAACTCAAGTTCTATACTACTATGGAGTAGTTTCAAGATAATTAAGTTGTTTTATTCATAATTTGGCCTAATAAATGCCCAATTTTCAATCAAAAGGTAATTCCTCTTCATTTGTTTACCAATGTCTTCTACATTTGATGCCTGCCGTTTAAATCAAACTAATCATTTCTTAATTCTATTGCAGGGTAAGTCTTAAAATTCCTCCTGACTGCCATGACCACTTGACACTAAGTGTGAGAGATAACCTGTCTTGTCTGCGGATGTCCTGCTGTATTATTGAAGTGCCTTTCAAGTGCTCAGCTGATCCATTAATGGAGGAAATTAACCACTGCAGCCACCCACAGCATACTATGTGTTTATTATGTGTATTCAGTTGGAAAGCCTGAGAATAAAGAGCGACTTTTACAATGACGCATTGTCTTTTTTTATGCAGTCTATTAATATTTTTATATAAGTGTATAAACAAACTGTTACAAATCATGTGACAAGAACACAAGAAAATGTCTAGGGAAGTAAGTATCTTTTATACTGATGTATACAAATAAGTATACAGCATTACAATCAAAGCTGTGGCTTAGTGGATGACGTGCTACAGACATGCATGCTTCGGAAATAACTCATGGTTTCAAACTAGTCTGAAATACATAGTGAATATAATACACATAAAATATTTTGTCCCACTTTGAACTCGCCAATATTTTCTTGCCCACTTAGGGTTGTAAACAGATATTATTAAACAGGCTTTTCAGACTGTTACAATACAAAAACAACAAACGGCATCAAGGAAAACTTTATAATTTAAGAGATCACTGCGAGACAAGTTTTTTTCAAGGTCTTTTTTGACTTTGGCATATCTTTCTTTGTGGGTTTGCGTATCTTGGAAGAATTTGCGCTGTTGCATTTTGGTGACACATCTGAAATACTGTTAGCAAGACCTTGTGTCTTTCTGAATTTGACTGTACTGGAGTTAGTTTTTTTGCACACGTTATATGCTTGCTGTACTCCATTTCGCAGCCTATCACAATGTGATAAGGGGCGAGTATTTTGCCTAGACCGTGAACGAGAGGACGAAGAAAGGGTGAGTTTTGTAAAATTGGCTAATGCTGAATCGCTGCCTATAGTCCTCAAGTGTTCAACCTGACTGCAAGGACTTTCCAACCGTCTCATGCGATTGGCACTCCGTACCAAAGAAGTTGCCGTGCGAGATCGGACTGCTTTTCCTTGTTCTTTTTGTAAAGTTACGGCTTGAAGTTTTTCCAGCTCTAGCAGGCGTGTCACCATAGCTGTGAGACAAGGATCCTTACTCTCCAATCCAGCATCTGAAGACTCACTGAAGTCTTTAAGCGGAACGGGGAGAACCTCAGGGTAACCTTGCTCTTCTTCTGCCACCTCTGTGAATTCCAGATCTTTGTCAACTAAGTCTGTCCTCAGGTCCAGTTCTACAGGAGCCGCCCACTTAAAGATGGGAATATTGTCTTTCTCTTGGTCGGAGAGGTCGCTGTCTTCGGATTCAACTGACATCCGTCTGGAGTTATTTAAAGAGCACTGTTCGGTTATGTTACCTTCAAGAAGTCCACGATTGCAGGTTTCCAAACTGCTAGAATGCGAATCGCAGATTGTATTCATCTCGTCTGTTCTTTTATTCCTTGAAGACACAGTGAGAGTGACCTGTAAAGGACTGTTTTCCGGTGCTGGTCTGGTGTCATCTGCAGATTTACAATGATCAGATATGTGTTCTTGGTTGCTCCAGAGGATCGGAGGCTGTAGACCAAGACTATGCCATCTGTGCGAAAGCGTCTGCGTCGTATTATGTTGCTTCAAGCTAAATAAAATTATTGATAAAAACAAAGCAAAGGTAAGATAAATCCTTTTCCAGACGCCATTTAACCTCAAGTATTGTGACATGGATATGGAGTATCAGTTCCAGGTTGGGTGTCTAGATGTCTAGTGTTGCACGACTATTCAAAGCTATATTCAGTTCAACAAAAGGTTAAGATTACTGGCAAACACAGCAATCCCCAGAGCAAAGAACGGTCTGGAAATGATCTGTATTCCTAATGTATCCGTTTCATTTTAAATGTAATATGGTACCACCTGCATGTGTGTAAGACTGCATGTCACTGCACAACTAAATTGGATTCATATTCCAAAGACTTAGATGACCCTGCCATGGTGATGGCTGTCATCCGGCCGTCAGCATCTGATGAGTCTAAGCAGTCAGTATCTACTTACACTTTGGATGATTTCGTTTGGCTGCAACGGATGGATGGTTCCTGTTCCTGTGCATTAGAAATGCTGGCTAGTAAAGATGCCTGCACAATAAAATAAACTGCAACCGTTGCGATTCTTTCCAAATACACAGTGACTTTCATTGAGATACAGTATATGTACAAACCACTACCTCTTCTAAAAAAACACTATTTAAATTACTTTGAAACGACAGTTTCGAGGTAATTTCATTTTTACTGGATGTATGAAGTTTCACAGGTACGTCTGCAAGATGTCTGCTAAAGATCTGGAAAACGTATGCTGTGTAAAAACATCTGTTAAACATCTTAGAAAAAGCAGTTTTACATTCTAAATGTCTATACGACACCCGCCAGGCGACTTCTGCAAACGTATTGCAGATGAGCAAACAAATAACATCTAACAGACGTAAAAGCAGACATCAAATAGACGTCTCTGCGATGTATGTGTGCTATCAGTACAGATTCCCTGACAGAGCAATACCACGAGTTTATAATCAGAAAGTATACAAATGCTTTAGTCTTAATATTAAACAGTGTGTTTATTATTTAAATCCTCTTTAAAAGGCTTAAAAATACCAAAACACGCTACTTTTTTTTAATATAATTACATTAATACAGTTTAACTTGTTGCTTATCTAATATATTTTTACACTGACCATGCATAATACACACACTATATAGTTTATAAATACTTAAGTAAATAGATAGTACGTCAATTCATTTGCAGATATATTAAATGTGATACCTGTGGTGTGTTGACTACAGTAGACATGTGTAGACTTTCAAGTCGGCGTATTATCTGAGTAATGTAGCTGTCCTGTGAATACACAATTCAAAAGTGTCACTAGACAAAAATGTTTTTAATATCTAATTTTCACTTTTGAGTGTCCACACACACGTCTGCACAAACACAATTATTTTCTTTTGACTACCATAACAGATCGTACTGAGGGAAATGAACTCATACCTTGTCACTTTCCTCCGATGACCAGGCACCTGTGTTAGAAAAAAAGCCGTCAAGGTAAAACATCATGCGTTCCTGAAAACCATGAAGCCTGATGTAGACGTGCACTCACCTGCAGGTGGCGGTGTGAGATCTGTAGGACTCGTCATTCTCTTGAAGCGACAGCTTCCCAACCTTACAAAGTCTTGCAGTAAGTGATGTTGTGTTAATGCACTTTTATTCATATCTATGAGTACTCCATCGTTAATCATTTAATATCCGGAAGTTATTTAATGGCTGTGTCTCAATCAGCTCCCTTGTTCAGTAGTCAGTGCACTGACCAGGGAATCCGCCATTTTAATGGCTGTCTCATTCGCAAGATCCTTCAAGTGCACGTTCGATCCCAAAAATGACCACATTGTGCTTCAAAAACCAGGGAACATCGATGCTTCCTATGTTCCCTTACCGGAAATCACGTGACTAGAAGGTATACAGCTACCTCCACTGGGCATGCGCACTTCAATACCGCATTGTTTTTGTCACGCTTAAAACAGTCGATTTATATTTTGTATTGTTGTAAAGTTAGCTTTAAGGTAGGTGTAGGGTTTGTTGTAGGCGTTAGCTTATGTAATTGATTATAATAAGCGTAAATGGCGCTATTTCGCGCCACTTCCGGCCGTAGCTGTATCCCTTCTAGCCAAAACCCCTATAAAACGAACTCGCAGGAGCCAATAACCCAATGAACTTCACGAAACACGATATAACTTTTTCATCACATTGACAAACGCTATTTTATGTTATGTATAAATATGCGTTGCTAGACAGGCAAGCAACACAACAGGTACATTTAATAATCTACCAAATTTGTGCACTGATACATGACAGAATGTGTTTCGAAATGTGTACTTCAACAAGTATTTATAAAGTTAACTCAATGAGATGTCGGTTATAAAGTTTAACAACGCGCTTAAGGATTCACGTTTCAGGAAAAAAAGTGAATGGTGTCCAAATGGGAAGGGAGTCAGCTAGTCTGTTTACTGCGTCGTGTTAGCTTTTTACTCTTTCAGATTGTATTTCGGCTTTAAAAGTAACAAATGTTGTGTTCATTTGTAAAGATGATCTTGATAGCGAAAACTTGTAAACATCGTAAACATGCATAACATTTCCGTTCTTCCAAAAGTCTATGGGGAAAATGCACAGAGTTTCGGTCGAGGGAACCAGCGCGGTTAGCCTACAAAAATAAGTCATCTCTGAGGTATTTGATGACACTCTGCGTTCCAATAGGGATATATCGCCCTCCGAAGCGCACTTCGGAGCGACAACAATCATGGACGCCATACGGAAGGGTCGTTTCAAACCGAAGGTCTCATAACTGGCCACTTCAAAGGGCCCTTCAGAATGAAGGATTTCAAAGGGTACAACTGATGGCTACTTTGGGCTCCAGTGATTCTTTGCAAAGATTCTTTGTGTGGTGACGCCGCCTCCTTATGTGCGGGGGATGATGACGCAGAAGGGCACTTCAAGAAACAGTTGTTTGGTCCCGTACACCCTATAACCCTTCAAAACTCTCACTACGGGGGCCAAACCATTCGAAGGGTTTAGGGAATCGGGACGAGCCCTTCGAAATGGAACGCAGGGTCAATCTACAACTGTCACCGACAGTATAGCCAGAGTAGTCTAGTTCAAACGCAAGCTCTCTTTATCCCTGGAGTTCTCCATTAAATATTTATAAATCGTTTCGGTCAGAAGATATGGGAATGCAACGGTCTTGCCACTAACATTAAAGATTTCACTTCTAGAAACCGAAGCACACGTCATTTTGCTGTCTACACCTCATATCTTCAAATCTGCTGATTGCAGTAACGCTAACATTTTCGTTGATACTGACTTGTATGGCCTGATTTATACTGCAGCAGGAGCGTAAGTTTGATTTTGTCTTAGTTTCGGTCAATGACTGACACTTCCTCTTCCACCACACGATTAATCTCTTTTGTCACCATGGTAACCCACCAATCTACTATCAGAATCAGAAGGAGCTTTGTTGCCAAGTATGTTTACACACACAAGGAATTTGACTTGGCGACAGGAGCTAAGTGCAAAAGAAGTGTACACATGGTGCAAACATAGTCCAAATATACATAAAGATAGAAAAAAATGAGATTAACTAAAAACAACAACGTACTATAAACAAAAAGTGAAAAAAAAACATTACGTTTCTTACAATGGACAGTTTCCAGATGCAATACAATCGTGAGCTTGTTATCAGTCAGAATGTATTTATTCCTTAACTTTTGTTTTGTGTGAAATAGTCCTTGCATGGTCCGGTTACAAAGTAAATGTTCTCAACTTTTTAGTCTGGTGTATGTTATAAAATACCGCATTAAACACTAGGAGGCGCAAGATAGACAAAAACAAGTTATTTACATTTACAATATGTTTTACCGAATTACTGAATAAATTATTCATTCAGTATATTTTATTGGTGATTGTAAAACTGGCCCCAGTCACATGTAGTTTCAAATAGCACATGTTATGAAGAAGATATGTTGGCTTCTCTGCAACTTCCTGTCGTGAGAAGAGGCAGCAGACAGATTTAAGGTGTTGTTTACTATGTGGTTCTTTTTTTCTTGTCTGCACCTCAGAACATTTCCAATACGTGAGAAACTGAACATTTCATTCTCTCATCGTTTCAAGTCGATATGAAATGAAAAATAAAAAATATTAAAACGTTTAATCATTGTGTGCCATCATGTAGGTGTTTTGAATGCACGGTACTGTTTCATTGTTGATTTGTGTTAACCCCTACCGAAATGACCCCACCAATATAGTAATAATGCCACTTATCTTTTTCTTCGTGAGGACATTTTGGTCTCCGTAAAGTCACGAAAGGAATAAATGATGTTTTTTATGTAAAAAAATATAGGTTTAGGATTGGGGATAGAATATACAGTTTGTTCAGTAAAATATTTATTATGTAAATGGAAAGTACCTATAAAAAATTAAACCTCAACATGAATTTGTACGTCTGTACGTACACGTCTTTGTTTTGTTTTGAGTGTACTTGTGTTTCCCCACAAGACCCACAGTGCGTAAACCAGACAGATAACGTACGTCATAGTCACAACGGCTCTCACCACAATGCATGTATTCTAAGTACTGGCAGTCTGCCAGCCTTCAATAACAAATATTACAAAATCAAACGTCTTCCCGTCATCCTGTATGAATAAACAGGCATGTGCTTAGTTGCTTGCCATGTCAAAATATGTCTGTAAATAACAAAGAAAACACAATTATTCGTCTTTGCTTTTGTTTTAATCTATTTGTGTCTGTATTGAAATAGTGGAATGAGACTACATTTGAGATTATTGTGAGAGTATTGTTATTCAAAAGTGACAAAAATAAGTGCAGCCTGTTGATCAGGTTATTTTGTGTTTAATTAAAATTTGTCATACAAGTTATACAAAATGAGCAGCAAACATCTATGAACACTGAGAAACACTAAGAAAACAGTTTATGTACAAAACCGACTCAAATAAGATGAAAAAAACACATTCACAGTTTTACTTTTGCAGCCAAGAAAAGAAAAATATAATATTTATAATAAAAACAAATAGCATTCATAAAAAAGATTTGTCAAATTCAGTGCTTATACATGATAAATCTTGGTAAACAAAATGTAGATAAACTTAAAAACATTAATGCTGAACAGGTGATGGAAACTACTGGTGACCGTGCACTCTCCTTGTGGCGACACCATTTACACGGTCCACAATTACTTGATCTGGATTTGACATTCACATTAACAGACAACTCAATCAAAGAGAACACAGTTTTACATTTAGGACTGCAGTCGTGGCATCACAATGCCGAACAACACCCCCTGCCAAACAACACGTTTCAAGCGTGCAAAATGTTCTCTCGCAAGCATGGCCGACCAAGAACATCTGTTTCAGATGCCGCGCACCTGCAGTGAAAATAAAGTTCATGCAAAGCAAACCTCACTGCCAGTTTCCTGATATGGCTCACAATGAAAGAGCGTTGGTGGTCTCTGTGTCTGACATGACAGAGGAACGCTGTGGTCCTCCCAGCAGTTTGGACTTCTTCTGGGACGGCATGCAACCATAGGACTGGAATAAACGAAAGATATCCTTTCGGAAACGCACCCCGACGAAAGCGTACAGGAACGGGTTTAAGCAACTGTGCATGTATGCGAGACTCTTCATAATTTGGGTGGTGATATCAAATCGCCGCAGTTCTTCGCATTTTGTGATGGTGGTATTGGCTGCCTGAGTGGCTTCTAAGACCAACATGCTGTTGTACGGAAGCTGAGAGAGGATAAACACGGCCACAACTGCCAAAATCACGCGCAGGGCCTTGTGCTTCTCGAAGTTCCTGGTTTTGAGCAGGGTGCGGATGATAACAGCGTAGCAGAACATCATGACTATGAGGGGAATGCAGAAGCCCATGCAGATCTGGAGACCCAGCACCAGAATTTTGATATGGTTGTTCTCATTGTTCAAGTAGACCATGGTACAAAAATGATTGCCCTCCATATCTTCTTTGGAGCGGGCGAATAGGAACTCTGGGATCGCCATTACCACCGCCAGGATCCAGACTAAAACACAGATGAGCTTGCTGTACAGCAGTCGACTCTTCTTGGAGTTCTGCGCCTTGGTAGTCTGGACGATTACGATGTAGCGGTCAACACTGATGCAGGTGAGAAGAAAAACGCTGCTGAAGCAGTTGATTTTGTAAATGGCGGACATGATTTTGCAGAGGGCGGAGCCAAAGGTCCAGCCGCTGATGGAATCGGCTGCCCAGAACGGCAAAGTGCACAGAAAGAAGATATCAGCCAGGGCCAGGTTCAGCAGATAGACATCCGTCATAGTCTTCAGACGGTTCTTGAAGTGTGTATATATCAAGATCACCATGGAGTTGCCAATGGCTCCAAGAATCACGATGATCCAGTAGAGGGCAGGCTCATAGTACTTTCGAAATTGCCTGACTTCTGCCCTGTCACATATCGATGCATCATCATAATCACCTGTAGGGGTGGAAGAATCCTCTCCATAATCCTCTGAACCCTTTGGAATAAAACAAAACATTAGTTTATTCATCTTAAAGGGAAAGTTCAGCCAAAAACTCCAAATTGCCGTTTATTTACTCACCCTCAGTCAATCGGAGATGTAGGTGACCTTTTTTCTTGAGTAGAACCATAAAGAAGATTGTTTGGTAAATCCGCAGCCCTCTCTCCTTCATATAATGGGAGTCCATGGGGTCCACCTGTCTAAGAGTTCCTAAAGCACATAATTCCAAAAAGCGGCTCCTGGCGACATATTGACGTTTCGTGAAGCAAATCGTTCGATATTTTCATAAAACTGAACGTTATCTTTTATAATGTTAGCCACAATGTGCAGCCTCTGCACACAATCGCAATCTTCTTCTTGTAGTATTTGGTGGCAGATGTTTAGCGCCACCTGCAGAAAGGGAGTGTTGAGGCAGTATGGCTAATATTATAAAAAATGACGTTCAAATTTATGAAAGTATCGCGCCAGTCACTTCACGAAACGTCATCGTGTCGCCAGGAGCCCCTTTTTGGAATTATGTGCTTAAGGAAGTCTTAGAACGGCGCACACCGTATACTCCCATTATATGAAGCAGAGAGGGATGCAGATTTACCAAACAATCTTCTTTATGATTCTACTCAAGACAAAATGACACCTACATCTCGGATGGGCTGAGGGGGAGTAAATAAACGGCAAATTGGAGTAAAGTATCCCTTTAATAAAGTACAAAACTTTATGCATTTAGACATGAACACAGACACTCATTACCAACAGATATTTCACAGGCATACAGCAAATACTTGGTATAAATGCAAATTATGGATTTGAATATCACTTACAATCTGTCTAGTTAACCCAGTGAATGCGGTCACAAACGGAGTCACATTCATTGTTGATCTTCCCTGTTCCTAAACCAAAAAATGATTTATATTAACAACGATTCATGTTTTGTAACATTTTTAAGCTTTTTATTTATATGTCCACTCAATTATTTTGAGTTACTTACTCTAGTTTCTTGAAGAAAGAACTGGACGGCAAAACAGAAGCAGTCTGTCACAGTATCCTCTGGATCGCCAAGTTCACTTTCACGTTGATTTTTGGCGGCATCTGAAAAACATTTGTTTTGCAGAAGCTTTTAAGGTCTGTGGGTAAACCGCAGTGACGCACGAGCAACATGAACTCTCACACTTTTTTTCTTCTTCTTTTTTGATAGGGGCGCCTCCAGAAACAACAGACAGGTTAGAAATATTCATGAGCCCATTTAATACATCTTCAGAAGTAGGACCTAATATCAGTTAACTATAATGCAACATTCACCTGACCATTCTACATAACTTCATAAACCAGACAAAATGTTTTCTCGTGTGAGAAATTGTGTAGGTAAAGGTCAAGCAGACACCAGGTTTTTTTCCGATGTTGAGGTGTGCCATACAGTATCTACACTTTCCCTGGCTGGGCCACCATAGATATCCATAGATTAACAGTCCTCTTTCTTCTATTACCTATTACCCTTGTAATCTTATTACCCTTATAGTCATCATAAGAAAATACATTTCAGGAATGTTTATGCTTCAGCTCCGCATTTTGACTGTCAGAGTCCATTGTTTGCATTTATTAGCTAACAAAACATATGAAGTGGCTGTCCATCTAATCCAAATATATTGTATGTATTCAAGAAGATTCACATTTACATATATGCATTTGGCAGAGGCTTTGACTTACATTGAATTATCCTATATATTTGTTTCTAAGTATGTGCAATCCCCTGGAATCTAGGGTTCACCTTGGCGTTGTTAGTGTCATGCTCTTACCAATGAGCTACAGGAAAGCTTAGTGGTAGTACACTACAAGTCACTGGGGAAATAATCTTGTTTTACCACATTGTTTCAAAAAGTGAACATCTATGTTTATATTCACTGATGTAGCATTAGTCATACATCGTTTCATTTGTTAGGAACTAGATACTTTTTTTTTCCAAAATCCCCGAGTCAAGAAACACCTAGGAAGAAAACTAGCATGTGTAACTGCCACTATCTTCCCTTTTTCTGTTTTCTAAAGTTTAACAGAGAACATTATATGCTGACATTTTCGAGTGACAGAAAATAATCTCACTCTTGTTATGTGTTACCTTGGGTCAGTTTGACAGGGATAACTTTCAAAGTGAAAATACTGTCATCATTTGCTTACCCTCTTGCCATTTTAAACCTGTATGACTGTCTTCTGCAGAACACAAAAGAAGATATTTTGAAGAATGCTGGTAACCGAACAGCACTTATATTGTATGGACACACAACCAATGCAAATCAATGGGTGCCTGTTAACAACATTTTTCGAAATATCTTCTTTTGTGTTTTATGGGAGAAAAAAAATTGTGACAGGTTTGCAGTTACAAGAGGGAGAGTAAATGATGACAGCATTTTCATTTGGGGGTGAACTATCACTTTGAGTTTCCACTGACACCGAAAACAACACCTAAGTGAACTCTCAAAAGGATGTTGGCCACACATCATTGTTGCTTGAATTGGTTCCTTGCTCAACTGTGAACCTTGTGTTTCAGACATCCTGTTTATCTTTAATAATGTCGGACCAGACACTCATTTCATTTGTTACATCATATCCTCCGTTGAAGGAGATGTTTCCTCTTTATAGAACATAGTCAACAGAGTACAGCCCCTCTTTATTTTTAATAAAACAGTTCAAGAGTCGATAAAAAATAAAAAATCTGAGCTTAGCTTGGCACACAAGGTATCATTTTAGCAAGCACTGACAGTCAGCGTTGGTGCATGGGATCTACTGTAGGCATGTAGTCAGAGTTATCTTCAGTGGTGGAAGTGGCAGAGATTCACTGCGGCGACTCTAATTGGGAACATTTTTATATATTTTCCCACTGTAGTTGCAGAATGTCACTGTATTGAAAATGTGCATAGAATTTGGATGCTATTTCACGGTTAAAAGATGGATATTCTCTACATTTTGAGTTGGAACTCCGCACTCTTTTGTCATTCACTTCATGGACTGCATCACCCTGTGCTCCCCCCATTTTTGGCCATGGTGATCTATTCCATCCATCACTGACTGCAACAACGATTGCACAATTAACAGTCATTGCCTTATCATTAGCTTCCAGAGACCATTTACAGTAAAATGACCAAAACTTGCTCTGTGTTCCTCTGTGGATCAACTGGCAGCTCATGACACGAGAAACGGTTTATGGGTTAAACTCATAAGAAAATAATAAAGCTGAAGAACAGACGAAGACTACATGTTCAATGCACTAGCACAGCGTTATGTGACATTTTGTGTTATGGATGTGACATAAACTCTCAAAGGATGTGTTTGCGACCAGTACATTCAATCATCTGTTTATATTTTACTAAACCCCTGTTGATAGAGTTAGAAAGATATCAGTCTATGCGCTAGTTTTCTATTTTAAAAAAGGGAAATAAACATGCGTGACGGAGGTGTCAATGTGTTTTCGAGAGACGACGTACTTCGTATTTCTGTGAAACCAGAAGCAATAATACCCGACAAATAGAGAGGAGACCCCTCGACATACAACATTAAATAGTTTCTCAATTAGAATTTTCATGTGCTCATGTATAAGGAATATGAACTGTTATGGATGTGACCGTTCTGTAAGCTGCACTTACCTGACTGTGGAAAATCATGTGTTACTGGAAAAGACATGGATATTTAAACCACCAAATGTTGATATCTGTGCTATAAGCATATGAAAAGGTTGACATTTGCATGGAACTGCCCAGATGCTTTTACTTGAAGTTACTTAAATATGAGAGCACTTAACATTTTGTCGGTTTTAATAGTTGTTTTTTAGATATAATAGATATAAATAATAATAATAATGCATTTTAAATCATGCCCCCTTTCAGAACACCCAAGGTCACCTCACAGGCAATATACAGGTCACTACATAAAACAAAACACAACAAACATACAGCATATTCATATTAAGTGCAACAAAGTCTCAATAAATCATATTAAAAGGTAAAAAAAAAAAAAAAGCCTGTTGAAAAAGATATGTCTTAAGACGCGTTTCAAAAGTCAACAAGCATTCGCCATTGCGAACATCAAGAGGAAGAGAGTTCCATAGGCGGGGAGCAGCATAACTAAAAGATCTGGCACCCATAGTAGTAAGTCGAATCCGAGGTACCACAAGAGAAATTGAGGATGAAGATCTAAGTGCACGTAAAGGAGTGTAAACATGAAGAAGTTGAGTAAGATATTGATGTGCAAGATTATGAAGTGCCTTATAAGTGAGTAGCAAGATTTTGAATTCAACTCTATGTTTAACCAGAAGCCAGTGCAGTTGCTGAGAACTGGAGAAATGGACTCAGTAAAAGGTGTTCTAGAGAGAACACGAGCTGCAGAATTCTGAACCTATATAACATATTTACGTGTAGTGCTTCTTGTTTAATCTGGCTGAAACCCCTGATTCGTCCTTACATGTGAAAATGGTTATATACAGTGTGTTCAAACGAAAAACAATTAAAGGTGGAAATGTTAAGTGGAAATAATGTGTTTGCCACAAAGAGTGGTGGGCGTTCATGTATTCCACTGTCTCTATATATAAACTCATCAGTGTCAGTCGCAAACAAACCATCTTCCTCTTTTTTAGACTTGTTTTTTGCTTTTGACCAGGTCAATGCATGACGCGCAATCGCTTCCTCAAACCGTTTAGGAATACTTGGTTCATGCTAGACAGCTTCTTAAACAATTTCAATTACTAATAATGATGAAAAAACACAACATTGGTCACACTTAACATCTTAGAGCGATCTTAAATGATTAGTGTTGACACATGCAGATATTGAGCTAGCGTTGTGCCAACCAAACAGAAGATGCAATACAGTCTGGTATTAAATCACTGCAAACTGAAATTAAAGTTTCCAAGATTTAGGTGGCGTCCCACGCGTTAGGTTAGTTAGCGTGACAGCGCTTCATTGCCTGACAACGGTTATGAGGCCCTGAGACACGAGGACAAACATTTGTTCACTATGCTCAGAACATTCTGCGGCGAGCGTTTGCACGACAGGCTGACCACAAGTTTATATATACAGGAACCAAACTTCATATGATGTCCTTTTATATATGCCCCCTCATAACTGTCACTTTGTGTGTTTGAAGTTTCTTATCAAATCGTGTGATACGTGTGTTTTTTCTTTGTATCGGCATGTCTAGATTTTTTGTAGATTTCAGTTTGCAAACCTGATGTTAACATGCTAGGTGCTAATGCTAACAAAATATTTTTCGTTGTGCTCATCAGACATTTATACAGATTTGGAACAACTTGAGGGTGAATAAATGATGAGAGAATTTTCATTTTTGGGTAAACTGTACTGAAAATGTACCAAAATGCAATTGGGTTGGTTTGAGTGCCTACACTCTCAGTGCAACCTCCAACATCACATGATGTTTTTAACAGTGTCATGAGCCTTGTGGCATCAACGTGGTGTGGTAAAAAAATTGAAATGGAAAAAAGTGAGAAAAACAAACATGACTAGGGCATGACTGCACAGAGTATGACTTCCTCAATTTCTTTGTCAGCTGGACACAAAAGCAAAATCTCCTAAAACCAATCATCTGAGGAAAACCAAGAGATGTTAAGGACTCGGTTTATAATTGTACTATAAAGAGAGCAGCATTGCATCAACGGAGATAGAGATCATTTCAGAGATGAAGAAAAAGATAAGATCTGATGCAGTTTCAGTAGTTCCAGTTTCAGGGGCCCTAACTTGGTGTTTCTTTCTGCAAACTTTGACCTCAAAGCTCTGCAAAAAAACCTGCAACAAAAAGCTCTTGTACAATACGTCATTTTAGCAAACATTGTTGTTTCAAAAGTGTCTTATTAAGCATTATGACCATTTATGCACGCAAAAGCATTCATGTTAACATTCTGAAGGGCATTCTGAAGAAAGTATGCACAAGTATCAAAAGTTGGTTTGAAAGCAGAAATGCAGCTTTATTGAATGGAGGTCTGTATCTCTGGACCGGAGGTCTTCTGGGGGTTCTCCATTCATGAAGTCTGCACTGACCGCATACCTCCCAGCATTCAAGAGGATTCAGTATCGTCAGCGTCAGAGATGACTCTCTGTATAGAAAACAAGAGTGCCAAGAGTCACATGCCAAGAGTCAGATGTCTACCCAAATAAAAGTCTTATGATGGAGGTGACTGCACATACCCGTTATGATTTCTTTGACCTTAATTTGACCAGCTGTTACTGGAGGGCAATGGGTAGATGACGGACACAGGGTTGAGAAAAAGAAAGGAGTTTTTTTAAGGGGAACATTTATTTATTTCAAGTTAACTAGAAACCAAAGGTCTACTTTGCTATCATGCGCATTCAATGAACCTGTAGACATTGGTCTTCTACACTGCCCTTGCATTATAGAGTCAAACTTGCCTGCCAGGACGTTTCTAGTTTGTATGTCCTTTGGAAACTTTCTGTTTCACAAAAGGTTAATTGAAAATTCTTCAGATTATTTAAAGCTAAGAAAGAGATGGTTCTTTTAAGAACTTTTGACCAAATGGTTCTTTGTTGAACCCAAAATAGTGCTTTGTAGAACCCAAAATGGTTCTTTGTAGAACCCACAATGGTTCTTTGTAGAACCCAAAATGGTTCTTGTATGGCATCGCTATTAATACTCTTTTAAGCAACTTTATTTGAAATTTAGATTCCTTGAATGTTTATGAACCTTGTTTTCCTCCTCATAAAGCCACAGATGTTCACTTTTGCTGAACTAGTGAATGGCACATGTCAACAACTCATCTGATGCCAATCATGCGCATGTGGAATAAATGATGATAAATAAATAACTTCATAAAAATCAGCCAAAGACGAATTTTAACATCTCAATTGCCATATAGGGCCTGGAAGGGCAAGTCATGGGTATTTAGATAATAAATCTTTCTTTGTAATTGTGTCACAATACTCACACTCATAACTAAACTATACATTTTGTTTGAGTTATGATGCGCGTTGTATTACTACTCAAACCAATATGAAGTATAGTTTGACAGTTTTGTGACACAATAAGATAAGATAGCGTCTGACCACAGAGGTTTTCCAAGCTAGTCAGGAAACTCCCTGATGACTGTCCATGATGCTCGTTATACTGACATTACTTTAATTCTTTGGTATGTTTTACAGAGACATCAGCTTCTGGTCTCTGACTAATCAAACCAACTGAAACTGACGAAAACGGTACTTACCTGAAAAAGTGTAGGAGGACTCTGTAGACTCTGGCACTCTGTCAAAAACCAAACGTGAAATAAGCGGAAAACTTGAGAAAATCTGTGACCGTGAGATTTATTCATGAATATTCCTTAAGGATAAGGGTGGCAGGTATAAAATTTCAGATTGTTTTAAATGTGATCAAAATGTGTGTTAGAGCTGTGAAAAGGTTCGGTTTCAAAACTATGCACAGTTTTAGTAAAATGAAAGACTACCCTTGTGCTTTTTTTTCACGATGAGGGGAATTTTCAATTTAGAGTAAAAATGATTAAATCTTTTTAAGACTTATTTTATATAACAAAATAAAATCTGACTAGTTCAAAGCTGCAATCTGTAACTTTTGTCTCTCTAGCGCCATCTTTGTTTAAAATGGTGTGCCGACTCACAATGCTGTGTTACTTTCAACCAAGCGGCGACCTTCTGATCTCTCTCCTGAAGCCAATACCCAAGTGACTTAAACTGCAATTCATCGACTGGCCTCCAGAAACTGGTTCCAAAGAGAGCGAAATCTTATAGAGCCCCGTGTTAAACTGCCCAACTTTACAGCAGAAATAAAAGATGTTTACAGGCTGATATAAAACATATTTTAGTGTATATAACTAATTTTGCCCTTCATGACAACTGTGTGGGGGGTGAATTTTTGTATAACTCATCCGTTTAATTTGTATAAAGCCTTTAATTCCGCATAATTTTGGCGTGGTCACTTGAATGACAAGTTGTTTCAGGAAACAGGTATCTTAGCTCCCACCACGTCCCGCCTCTTTGCCCATTTTCGTTTAAACAGGAGTGAGGCGCTTCTAAGTTGGTAACGGCCGGCTTCTCCCACTTTACCCTGATAGCACGCATACATCTGGCTTACGTCTATTTGACGTCTGCATTTACATCTTACAGACATCTACAATACATAGTTTGCTCATCTGCAATACGTCTCGGAGATGTCTGCTGTCAGACGTTATATAGACATCTTGAAGACGTCTGTAAGATGTTTATGATTTAATATGGATGTAAATCTGCTATTTCTAAGATGTTTAGCAGATGTTTTTACGAAGCAAATCTGAAGATCTTTAGCAGACGTATTACAGACATTCAAACGTATCCGAGACGTATTGCAGATGAGCGAACTACGTATTGCAGATGTCTGTAAGATGTAAATGCAGACGTCAAATAGACGTAAGCCAGATGGATTGTGCTATCTGGGTAGTGTTCAAAAAAGATCCTCAGAGACAATGATGTCAAGGACAATAAATCCATGTCTATACAATCTATGCTTTCAACACTGGGTAAAAAAAGGACAACTAAAAAGCTTTGCTAGGTTGTTCTCACCCACTGTTGGGTCAAATATAAAAAATTTCTTTGTTAATTCAACCAAGCGATTTGGGTTTGTCTTTTTTGGTATTGAGTGTAGGCTTACCGTTGTAAACTATTGTGTTTTTGTGTATGTATTTTCGTTTAACCAAAAGACTACATGTTATCATCAGCCAACGTGTGTGGAATGTATTTTGCTTAGGTATAATATTTACTTGAAGTCATCTCCCTCAAGCAGTTTTCTGTAGGTGGAGATTTCCACATCCAGAGCGAGTTTGATGTCCAGCAGCTCTTGGTAGGCCAGGACCTGTTTGTGGAGATCTGCTTTAGCAACCTCGATGGCTGATGTGAGGCTGGAAATCTGGGCCTGATACTCTGCCTCACCCACACTGGACTGGGCCTGAGCTTCTGCTAGACTCTGCTCTAGAGACATGATCTGAAAACAGAATTATATGAATTCTTTGAAAAACTTCAAAGTTAAACCAACCAAACAAACAACCAAATGATGATTTAGGGCACCGGTATGAGTTATTTCAAAACAACTTTTTGTTTGCGTCCTACCAACCACTAAGATTCACACAGTGCCTGAGAAATCCACCCGATGCTTCAGCACTCGTGTGAAATCTTGATTTCAAAGAAAAATGACTGTAAATGGCGTCAGAAAAAAAACCTGAAACCTGAGAGTTGTTTGGGAAACCGTGTCTTTGCAGCAGTTAGAAACTTGTCGTGTGGCATTGGGGGTTTTACTGTCAATATGAAACGGCTGAGATCAATAAACCACTTCCTATGGCGTCTGTTTCCTGTCTCAGACAGCTGTGATTTATTCAAAACAAGCTGAGAACCTCTGCTGCACAATTTCACTTAAAACCCTTATTTCTGCAAACCAAAGACACTAAAAATAATACCATATTTAAATCATTTAAACTGCACTGTTTCACAGCTGTTATGTTTATACATGACTTCATATGTATTATTTAACACATACTGCTTTGAAAATGTCACTTACAGCTGCGGCAAAACCCTGCAGCTCTAAGTTCAGCGTCTGCAGTTCCTTTCTGGCTATCGTGATGTCAGCTTTGGTCGACGACACAGCCTTTGTATTTTTGACTTGGCTGTTTGCATCTCTTCCATCTGGAATGAAAAGCAGAAGAAAATCTATCACAAATTTTATATTGGTGTAAACACTGACAACATGTAAACTATGTGCGTGCGGACTCTTAGTTTGTTGTATGCCTCAGCCTCTTCTCTGTGTTGCTGAACGGATTTCTCATATTCCACTCGTATTATATTGAGTGCCGATGCGATGTCGAATGACTTTCCGGTGTCGACTTCGATCATTGAAACTGAAGTGTCCATTGTTGAAGTGTCCAGTTTAGTTTGCAATGAAGATAGTTCCTACAGTGCAACACAACAAAGAGGGACAAAAGTTTGTATTAAAACTTTCCACATCTTCGAGAGTTTGAAATAAATAACCATTGTTGATTTTACCTCCTCCTGTGTCCTGGTGACAAAGTCCAGTTCATTTTTTAGGCAGGAGAATTTGGCATCCAAGTCGATTCTTAGGTCAGATGCCATTTCAATGTCCTTAAAAGGAATACACACAGAACACATTTTATTAAATATATATATTAATTATATTATTTTATTAATAATAACTTTAATGATTATTGTCTTGATTATAATTATTTTTTGTACAAATGTATACAATGTTATCTATTTTGTAAAATGTAATTATTATATATTTTAATATTTTGGTTTATTATTTCTATTTAATAATTTCTTTATTTAATACATAATTCGTTTTTTTTATTATTTATTATTATTAAAAAGATAAGATAAGAATATAACCTTTTTCATGGCTGTAATGTCTGACTCTAGCTGGAACTTCACTCCTTGTTCAAAGTCAAGCCTTATTGAAACCCCAAAACACATTTAGTTAGATTTACTGACTATGTTATATATATTTCAAATGTTAACATTGAGTAAAACCCAATGTACACAGTAAATATTACATAATAAAATGCTGTGATATACCCTCATGAGATAAACAGGAAAACACATGATCCAATGTCACAAAACAGAAATAACACTCACTTAGCCTTCAGTTCATGGGCGGTGCCGCGGACATTGTCCAGCTCGATCTCCAGGTTGACGGTGTCGATGGTGAGCGTTTCCAGCGTAATGCAATATTCAATCAGCTTGGCCTCTAAGGTGGTGGTGATGGATGACTCCTGGGACATATCTGTCCCACCGGTCAACTGGGACAGTTTGGCCTTCAGAGCCGCATTCTCTTGCTGCAGTTCCCGCACTTTCCCCATGTATGCAGAAAAGCGGTCATTAAGCCCAGAGAGCGTCTGCTTCTCCGCAGCTCTGGACAGTATCGGGGCCAAAACAGCGCCCGATGCCGAGCCGGCCATGAGAGCGGAACTCGCACCCAGCCCGCCTGCAGCAGTGGCGCGTCCCATAGCGAAGGCTGGACTGCCAACAAATGCTCCACCACCTCCCAGTGCCAGTCCAGCAACGGCTCCCGCACCTCCACCGAGACCAAAACCGTAACCGTAACCTCCACCAGACCCAAAGCCCAGTTCCCCTCCCAGGCCGAGCCCTCCACCTAAGCCAGCTCCACCCCCTATCCCCAGACCCACTCTTGCTCCCCCACCTCCACTAGCTCGAACTAGGCCGAGACCTCCATATCCACCAGACAGCCAGTGAAAGGGACATAGACATGGTGAACCAGAGAGTGCAGGCAGGGTGAGTGTCTAATGCTTTGTGTTGAAAAAGGGTCTGCTAACAGAGAGGGCGATGACACTGTGGGGTACGAATAAGTTATGACTTGTTTTGGTGGAAAGGTATGGCGTCTGTTGTCTGTAAAATGTCAAAATACACTCACCTGCAGGATAGGTTTTAATTTATTTGCATTGTAAGCTGATTGATAACCTTTCAACTATAAACTTGTTTAAACAATTTCCTTTATTTTCTTTTGGACAGCTGAAATGAAGTCCAACTGAGGATAACATTGTGAGAACGTCACCCAACTGACCCTACATTATCCAGCCATACTCGTGTGTTTGTCAGATTCATGTTGCAAAACTTAGTTTGTGTCAGCTGAATGCTGGAAGGGAAATAAAGGTGGAATCTGACAGCCATATCCTGGATCTTTTAAGTCACAAGGGCAGACTCTACTCATAGGTCTGTGCCTATTCTGATGGCAGGTGAAACATACCTTAATAATTGTCCCAAATTCATGACATGCCCGTGGCATTATTGTGTTTCATAATATGTGGACTCTGTAAAACCACATTTTCATACAGTGGTGGATTTAGTTCTTCTATCAAAAATGACGTCCAGCAGTGGATATACATGCATCTCAAAATAATTCTGTCCGTTTTAAGTTAAAATGTCATTCCTAGCATCATTTGAATAGAGGGACTTTTGTCGCACTTCAAAAAATTCTGGGCTGTTTCATGGTTGGGTAAAATAGGCTTTATGCTGAACATCACTTGGAGTAACCGGAAAACAGGTCTCATCACATTCAGTTCTGGTCTTTTGTATGGTTATACATACAGAGCTCCAAATGCCTTCAAAGGAGCTACAGATGATTGATGCCCATCTGATATACAGATTGGTATATAAAAGTTCATTATTTCTTACTATTTTTTTCTCACTGACATTTTAGTATTGAAACAGAAGAAAACGGCCAAAATTCAAAACAACTAGCTGAATTTCTCAAAAATTCATAGATTCGCTCTGACTTCATACTGCTGTTAACACTTCGTCCGACAAGCAGATGTAGAGACCTGTTTTCCATTTTGGTCGTGTGACATTCAACATATCCCTATAGACCACTTTGGAAGATGTAAATAACGCTGGTCAAAGCTGGTGCAGAAAAACTTCCTGTTTCAGCGTTTACGTTACATTAATATTTTAACAAGATTAAACCAACAGAACATATATAACCCAATTGAAATGTTTATGGAATATCTGAAAGATCTTACAGTTTTTCTCATTTGCTAAGACACGCTCAGTGAAACTGGGATCCACTTGATCTTCATTATCACATTCTTAGCACAGCAGAAGTCTTCTCTTTCAAATGCCTTTACACTTTTTCATTTGTTTCACTCATTTTTCACACCCTATGTCAAAACAGTCACCACAGATTTCATTGAAAGATCCCAAACTCCATTGGATTCACCGTGTTGAACAAAAGGAAAACATCTATTCACAGCTGATAGAAAGTACTTGCATAATTATGAATCTCCAATGCACCTGTGTGAAACTTGTTTGTCTGTAAAGTGGGGAGACGCGGGAGGAACATCATTGGGCAGAGGGCCACTATCACAGTGCCAGGTCAGAGGGGTAGCAATATCACCATGTGTGCTGCCATCTCCAATGATGGGGTCCTTTGCCACATACCAACTGTTTGCCCATACAATACAGAACGGCTCATCACATTTCTTGATGCATTGAAGGAAATACTGATTCCACCCGAAGAGAGAGAGCTGTTGAGGCCTGGCATGAGTCCTCATATTATGATGCAATTCCTCCCTGCATACTCGCCTTTTCTGAACCCAATCGAGGAGTTCTTCTCTGCTTGGAGGTGGAAGGTGTATGATCACCGGCCATATGAGCAGATGCCCCTCCTGGAGGCAATGAATGCTGGTTGCCTGGCAATGGGTGCAGAGGACTGCGAGGGATGGATATGCCATACAAGGAGGTATTTCCCTCGGTGCATTGCAAGGGAAATCATTTAATGCGAAGTTGATGAGAACCTGTGGCATAATCGTCACGAACGAATGGACTAACTGTGAAAGATAAAATATATATATTTTTTTTTAAACGGTATTTCCACCCATAAGTTTCCTTTGGTAGCTTTTTTTTCCAGTATCCATTTGAGTTTGTAAAGTATCATATGTCATATTGATGGCTGTATTTTGTTGTCCATAGTGTAATGATTGATTGAAAGAATAAATTATTTTGACCACAAGTTGTGGTGTTTGATGAAAATATTTGCTTATGTTGCATGTTTTTAATGTGTTGTGAGTGTTAGAGCATTTTGCTAACAAAATTAGTCATTTTGGCCATTGAGCTTCAGTTTTATCCTGTGTGTTAACTGTTTTGAAAATGTGATGTCAGAGTAGGCAAATGTGTTTAAGCAATCGAGAAAAACTGTAATGAAACAGCCCAGCATTTTAGGAGGATATGAATATGAAAATGTCAAAATATTTGATAAAATTCCACTGAACAAGCTGGAGGAAATAACACCCTTGTTCTGCTATCAGAAAGGGAATTCTTTCTGGTTCACCGGAATAAATGGTGCTCTTTTTGTTAAGCTTGTATGTCATAAATGTCTGATGTGGACTTCACATTTCATCTGTGGGTATTTACAGGACTGATTATTTGGAAATTATGCATCAGCATTGTTTTTTCATGGATTTCATAATGCAGCAAAACTAGAGTGGAAAACAAAATGAAAAGCATATCAGAATTTGTGAGGTACTTTAATAGTGTAAAAGTCCTTTCAAGTAACATATTCTTAGAGGTCTCAAATAATGGAAAACCAAAGTTTGCTGCTTTGTCTTTAATGCATTTGTACCAGTTTCAGTTTCATGCAGTGGGCACAAAAAGCCCCTAAATGCACATGAAAGTCATTCTGCTGAAGTCTGTAGAATCGGGACATTCTTCAAAATTAAACTGACAATACAGATGGAGAGAAAATTGCAGCTTTAGATTTGAGCCTCAGGCCTCCATTACAGTCAGGTCTCTTACTGTACCCTACAGCATCAGTTTTGCTGATCTGTAAATGTGAGGCACAGGGCAGAGAGACTGTCAGGATCCTGTCCCTCCTTTTCTGAGTTTTCTTGCCTTGTAGACAGGTTCGTGACAGAACCATGTCTTTTGTGTTTGTTTCGTCTTGTATGGAGACACGTGGCGGTATGTTTTGACATTTGCTGATCTGTAAATGTGAGGAACAGGGCAGAGAGACTGTCAGGATCCTGTCCCTCCTATTCTGAGTTTTCGTGCCTTGTGGACAGGTTCGTGACAGAACCATGTCTTTTGTGTTTCGTCTTGTTTGGAGACACGTGGCGGTATGTTTTGACATTTCGCCCCGTCTCCTCCTGTCTTTAGTTAAGCTCCGCCCCCTTGTTTCTCCGTTATTGTCCCATTAGTGTTTCACCTCCCTCACCTGTCCCATTATCTTCCTTCTAGTTTCCATTTAATGTTAAGTCTTGGCACCTGCCCGTTATCGTCCCTGTCCTATTATCTTTCATAAGTTTTCCCCTTTACAGGTCCTGTTTAAATTCCCAGTCCTGGTCGGTTCATTGTTCCATATTGTATTCGTCTTCCTTTGGATTACCTGTTCCTGTGGACTTTCCATTTTCGTGTTGGATTTATTATTTTTGACTATTTTCGTTTCATTCCCCTTGTGGGAAGTTATTGGTTTAAAGTCTTATATTATTTATCGTGTTTTTCCCCCATCGAGAGTGTTTTTTTTCGTGTTTTTTAATAGTCTTTATGGTTAACCCTTCAACTGCCTGCTTTTGGATTCTGTCCACGGACCCTGACAGAAACTGTAAAGAGTGCCAAATTATCAACACAAATGAACCAAAAAAATAATCTCAGAACTAGTAGCACTTTAAAGGTTAAGGGTTCAGTGTGTCATTTTTTTAAGAGAATCTATTGACAGAAATGCAATTTTATGGAGGCATTAAAATACTTCCATACTGGTGGTATATCATTGAACCACTTCCCACCTAATCTAGGCTCTAACAGGTTGCCTGATGTATATTATTCAGCCCAAGTCATCTATTTCAAAAGTATTTGAAAGAAAGACCAACCTGATTTCACAGTAATTCATAGCGATTTTATGAGGTATGAATTCATACATTGTGAATCATTCAAAAATGTATGCAATCCAGAGGCCCCACCCCTTACCCCGCCCCTAAACTTAACATCACAGGCACAAAAGCAAATCGACTAAAATTATTTAAGAATTAGCCATTTGCCATTTCTCATCCCGCCATTTCCTGTCTCTGTACAGTGTCCTATTTAAAAAAAAATGTGTCTAAAACATTCATTTAAAATGTTTAAGCATAAGTCTTCCGATGAAAAGGCTTTAAGGATCATTAGAAACATTCTGGTTAAGTGACCCTGAAAACTTTGAATATTGTATTGTGTAGTGAATTCAATGAGGAACAGAATTATGTAAACACTATTCTTCATCAAATATGTAAGAATTATCATGAGCTTTGATCCCAATTATAAGTAATATTTTCTCCACCACCCTTTGTAAGGGAAACAAATATCAATCCAAATTGGGATGAATTTAATTAATAATGATCAATTATAATTATCTGGATCAAATTCATGATTTGGGGAAATCACTTAGCATTACGAGCAGGTAGCAAGAATCGGCATGTTTAGGGACTCCGGATTATCAGCATGAACTACAAACAACATCACGTGTGAAATAAAACAGGACTTTATTATCTAGACTAGACACATACTAATCTAACATACACACACATACAGTTAAGCATTAGAAGATGGTTGAAGTTGAAACAGAGAAGAACAGAGCATGGATTATGGCAGAATATGATATTCAGAAGATCAATAGCCTGAACTAAACATCAGTTTCTTCTTGTAACGGACCTTTGTTAAAAGGATTAATGATGCCCTATGCATCCATTAATAAGACTAAGTTTGATACTTGCACGTCTTGCCCATCAAAGAAAGAAAGAGTCCTGATGCAGGTTGTTAAGGCTCCAGTTGATCTTGGCTGGAAGTGATCAGAGAGAACCAGTTTTATGCAGAGGATCTGTATCTGGAAAGACGAGGCCGCAGCCTGGCACAAACTTATGGGTTAAAGGTGAAGTCTTCTTCTAATCCATCCTTTGGAGATGCAGAACGCATCGAGAGAAAGAAGAGCACACATAGAGACAAAAGGAAGCGCGAGGAAGAGAGAGAGAAAAAGAATCTTCTCGTGGTCTCTTTTAAACTGTGAGGATGTCACATCCTACAGACGTGACTGTTCCAATCAGGAGATGGCAACTTTGGAGGGAAAGTTAACTGTTTTTGTCTTTCAGATGGTGTTTTGCATGTGAAAGCTGATTGGATGTTCACTAGAAGACTACTAAGAGTTTGATAAAACTAATAAGAAAAGAGTTACCAAAACACAACAAACATCAACGCGAAGGACATCACAAATGTAGCTCATAGACACCAAACATGATCTAAATATCTTCTTGGTTAAATGAGATACTACAAATCTAATAATTCCAGTAGTTAAACACACATTCATGGATACGTTGGATTAATGTTAAAACAGACATAACAACATGAACATTAATACATGGAAATGTTATAAATGAATGTGTACATTTCCATATAAATGCATTTATAATGTAGGTCTATCCCCAAAGTGAGTAAAGAGAGTTCAGCTCCTTACATTCCAATGGGTCGTAAAATACTCTATCTTGATGAATTGGTGTGAGTTGCTATGGTCACCAGAGATCTTGTCCTGCCCTTGGTGTAAGTTGCAGATTGGGGTTTGACCCCCAAGCGACTAGCCTGCTGGTGGGGTGAGGGGTGTTGTTGTAATATTTAAGAAATTTAAGTAGTTATGCGTGTCTGATCCGTCTCAGGTACTACATATCCCCCCTTTCGCACGTTTTTGTCTGACCTAATAGACAACAACGAGCGACAATTAAGATGTACATGATGATCAGACGTGTCCCGCACGCACTGCAGGTAGCTCGGGTGGACTCCTTGGCCATCGGTGCTTCCTGGAGAGGTGGGACAGCAGGTGTCAAGACATCATCAGATGTTGGGTGAGAGCTGTGTGAAGAGCTCTCTTACTAGTTTCAGCAGCTCCTGTGACTCAGGCGTAGGTAAGTCCGGCTCTCTTTGTGAGGACTCAGATCGGCACCTGTGTGTTGCATCGGATGATGCTGTCAGTGGCTGTTGGACAGCCAGTGGTGTTTCCAAAGAAGAATTTTGCCGTCTCCATGGTTTCTTCCAGTGGTTGGTCTGGTATCTGGGCCTATTACGATGGTGACGGTTTTGTCTTCTGGCAGGAAGCTTTCCTGGCATATCGTTGAAGGACATTGTGTTGTAGTGACAATGTCTGCCTTCTGGTGCAAACTTTTGAATGTTACAGTTCAGACTCAATGGAGCCGTAGAGGCCTTTCTTTCAGATGTGGCCTTATGTTTATTAAAGGCCTTCTGTGCCAGGTCCCGCAACTGATGAATGGTCATCGTATGAGGGCAGGCCATGATGCCTAAATGGTGGCTAACAATTGGATGTAGATTTCTGAGGAACAGGCTCTTGAAGCTGATATCCTCCTCCATCTCAGATTCATTGCGAGCTCCAAAATAAGCTTGTCTGAGTCTGTTAAGGTAAACTCGGGGAGTTTCCTGTCTTCCCTGTTTGAGGTCCAGGGCAGCGACCAGTCCATATTCTGTTTCTGGGTCTGAGAATTCTTGTATAAGAGCTTGTTTCAGCCGGTGGTAGTCGGATTTGACAGCGTCAGGCTGCCGGTCTAGAAAGCTCTTTACCTCTGTACCAGAAGTTATCCAAAGCAGGTGGAGTCTCTCCCGTGTGGTCACATTCGGCATAATTTGCAGGTGAAAGTCTATATCCCGCAGGTAGGCATGGACATCGAGGTCTCCTGCAGAATTTGGAATGAAGCACTTGATGACTCTAGCCAGTTTGTTGAGGTCTTTAAGGGTCGCTCCATGTACCGTTTCAGGGATTATCTGGAGAAGTCCCTTCCCTTCTATGGCTTCAGATGTTTTTAGGATGCTGGCTGGTGAGGTGTTAAGCAGAGAGGTCAGCCCCCCCCCTTTGTATCTTTGAACTGGGCTGAGGGAGTTTGCTCTGCTTACCTGCTGTGACAGTGGGGGATGTGTCTTCCACTGTGGTTCCCATTGCAGCTTGTATGAGTGTTCGAGTTCTCTTTGGACCCTGTCAAGCTTGTCTCTTGTGTTGTCCAGCTGCTGTGTCAGAGATTCAATTTTGGCATCTCTATCTGATAGTTCAAAATGGGCTGTTACTAATAATGACTTTGCATCAAACAGTTCTTTTTCCAGCTCTTCTTTGGCTGCTTTTTCCAGTAGTTTTCTTTGCTCAGCAGCTGAGAGAGCTATCTGAAGTCTGTTAACCTCCTCCTGTTGTTCCATCTTACCAGACTTATTTCGTGTGGTCTGGGTCTCACCTTCCAGTTGGGCTATGCGACTTTGAGCATGCTTAAGTTCCTCTTGGGACTCTGTTGCATGCAGCTTTAGGTCGTTCACCTCATTTCTCAGGTCTGTGAGGTTGTGGGCTAAGGAGAGGATGATGCTGGTCAGCTCCTTGTGGTCATAACTCTGGCTTGGACCATGTGTCATTTGTCTTCTTCCCTCTTTGTCCAGTTGCACCTGTCTCTGGTGAGGAAGGTCATCCGCAGTTCTAGGTGGTAGGGCGTCCATCACCATGCCTTGCCAGGCCATTAGATCTTCCATCTGAGACATTGGGGCAAACTTGTTCTGAGAGTTAGGGCAAGAGACTAATGCAAGACCATATAAAATATTTAGAAATAAAGCTATGTGTATATTGTGCAGCTAGGTTTTACCACGTGTGGTTAACTGCTTTAGGTAGCTAGTGAAGTGTGTACACTATTATTATCTTAACTGCCTATGGCAGGAAGCAAAGATTTGTATGCAACCAGAGATTTAACAATGATGTAAGACTAGTCTAAATCATTTAATCAAAACTCAAAACATACTGATGGTTCTTAACAGGTTTGATCTCTGAATATTGAAGAACAGGAAGTAGAGAGAGAGAGAAGAGAGCCTTCCCGATTCTGATTATGTCAATTAGTGGTGCTCAGAATTATACTTATGCCTTATTAATCATCTAGATTGTGTAGCAATAGGAGTCATATTTCTGGAGCACATATTTAAAATAAGCAGAATCAAGAAAAAGAGATTGGACATAGATAAATAAAATAAAAAAATAGATGACTGCTAATAGTAAAATTAACCAGTAAAAAATAAAATAGAAGGGAAGTGATCTAGTACTGGGAATAATTAATAGTACTGACATTTAACCATATAGGTCAGTGTTGGGCATCACTCCATTGTTGGCTAAGGCTGCTGCGTGTTCAGCTCCCATGCCTATGCCATTACATGTGTGTGCACTTTAGGGTCAATGTTCTATTCAAAATCCCCAATACCTATAAGAATTATTCTCTGAGTAGGCAGTTAAAATTTAATTAAGTTCAATTAAATGAGTAACTGAGCAACAATGTTCAGGAAGGAATGCACCTGAAGTTAGTTAAAGTGAGTCTGAGAAGAATTAAGGAAAGAGAGTGGAAATCAGAAAATAGAGATTTTGTTAAGAGGGAATAGTTTAAATCACTTTACACTGCAATACACGCAAGCACTACTTAATGACTTCAATTACATATGCTATGCTAACCACTAACTATTGAAGTTAGGTATTAGTAAGCTCGTCTAAGGCCGCTAGGTCATGTTAGCTTAGCTTAGCGAACAAATATCGATTGTTAACAATATGGCACCAGCCAATGACACCTATGGTAGGTGGAGTCAAACTGGTTGACAAGTCGTTGTCATGGGAACCAGTGCACCCCAGGGCACTTTAGTTCTCAAAGAGTGTCTGCACCGTTCAAACAATCTCAAATAATAAAAGCGGTACACAGTTGGTTACAACATGGCGCTTACACTTAAATCAATTCAACGCTTTTCTTTAGCAAGCCTAAATGCAAATATAGATGCATTCACTAATTCTTATTATGTATGCTTTCGCTTCTCTGTAAACAAGTACTTTAAACAGGTTTCCTGTCCTTCTTTAAGGAGTACTTACACATTCACTGTAGGTTTACACCCATTTACATACATACAGCTGTTTGTTCCTTACACACAAATACTGAAGAATTGAGAAACACACTATTTTCATTTGGCAATTGTAACACAGTACTGATCACCATTTAGCTAAACTTGTATATGCAGAGTCAAAGTTTAGATGACTGGCATAGTTCTGACTATAATTTAAAGGTCCTTACAACGCAGAAAGAGGAGCATCACTCAAATCTACCTTTACATAACACTGTACTGAGATTCCTTCGTCAGAAAACAGGTTAAACAATATTGCAATTGGGATTTCTTCGCCAAAGCATATTGATTCTGGAACAGTTTCACATGCAGCTTATCTGAGATTCCTTCGTCAGAATAGACTTATGCATTGATTAAATACTGAAATTGGGATTTTTTTCGCCAAATCAGATTTACCTTACACTGATACCATTTAATCTATGTAAAGACTTTTCTAATTCATAGCAGAACTACCAAATCAATCTATCACTATCTACATTAAACAAGCCGCAAATAGCAACATACATGTGTATAGCATGTTGCATCATAACGTCTTGATTTAAAACACACTTAGGCTGACAGTAGTTTAAGCTCATAACTTTTGTTTAATCATGCCCGCATTCTCCACCAATTATGTAGTGAATTCAATGAGGAACAGAATTATGTAAACACTATTCTTCATCAAATATGTAAGAATTATCATGAGCTTTGATCCCAATTATAAGTAATATTTTCTCCACCACCCTTTGTAAGGGAAACAAATATCAATCCAAATTGGGATGAATTTAATTAATAATGATCAATTATAATTATCTGGATCAAATTCATGATTTGGGGAAATCACTTAGCATTACAAGCAGGTAGCAAGAATCGGCATGTTTAGGGACTCCGGATTATCAGCATGAACTACAAACAACATCACGTGTGAAATAAAACAGGACTTTATTATCTAGACTAGACACATACTAATCTAACATACACACACATACAGTTAAGCATTAGAAGATGGTTGAAGTTGAAACAGAGAAGAACAGAGCATGGATTATGGCAGAATATGATATTCAGAAGATCAATAGCCTGAACTAAACATCAGTTTCTTCTTGTAACGGACCTTTGTTAAAAGGATTAATGATGCCCTATGCATCCATTAATAAGACTAAGTTTGATACTTGCACGTCTTGCCCATCAAAGAAAGAAAGAGTCCTGATGCAGGTTGTTAAGGCTCCAGTTGATCTTGGCTGGAAGTGATCAGAGAGAACCAGTTTTATGCAGAGGATCTGTATCTGGAAAGACGAGGCCGCAGCCTGGCACAAACTTATGGGTTAAAGGTGAAGTCTTCTTCTAATCCATCCTTTGGAGATGCAGAACGCATCGAGAGAAAGAAGAGCACACATAGAGACAAAAGGAAGCGCGAGGAAGAGAGAGAGAAAAAGAATCTTCTCGTGGTCTCTTTTAAACTGTGAGGATGTCACATCCTACAGACGTGACTGTTCCAATCAGGAGATGGCAACTTTGGAGGGAAAGTTAACTGTTTTTGTCTTTCAGATGGTGTTTTGCATGTGAAAGCTGATTGGATGTTCACTAGAAGACTACTAAGAGTTTGATAAAACTAATAAGAAAAGAGTTACCAAAACACAACAAACATCAACGCGAAGGACATCACAAATGTAGCTCATAGACACCAAACATGATCTAAATATCTTCTTGGTTAAATGAGATACTACAAATCTAATAATTCCAGTAGTTAAACACACATTCATGGATACGTTGGATTAATGTTAAAACAGACATAACAACATGAACATTAATACATGGAAATGTTATAAATGAATGTGTACATTTCCATATAAATGCATTTATAATGTAGGTCTATCCCCAAAGTGAGTAAAGAGAGTTCAGCTCCTTACATTCCAATGGGTCGTAAAATACTCTATCTTGATGAATTGGTGTGAGTTGCTATGGTCACCAGAGATCTTGTCCTGCCCTTGGTGTAAGTTGCAGATTGGGGTTTGACCCCCAAGCGACTAGCCTGCTGGTGGGGTGAGGGGTGTTGTTGTAATATTTAAGAAATTTAAGTAGTTATGCGTGTCTGATCCGTCTCAGGTACTACAATTGTATTGTTTTTTTTCTTTGTCCGGGGAAGTTAAGAGAAATCTACATGTGCCACAAGCTGTTTTAGACATGGTGAGCATGGGTGGTATTACAGAACGTTTCTTATCTTAGGTCTTAATTTAAGCGTTAAACTCAGATTTTTCATAAATCTGTATTACAGAAGCAAATCTTAACTTGATTTGGGATTCCTATCTTACAAAATTGTATCTTATCTCTATTTAGGAAATCTTAAAGGCGCAGTTTCGGATTTACAGCGTCCACTAGTGATGTATTATAGATTTGCAACAAATCGTTCAGTCCAAACACAACGATGGCCATCATAGTACAAAAAGATGTTGTGCTCATGTTGACACAGGGAAGGGATCATGTGGGCATTAGAAAGACTGTAGAAAGAGCGATGTATTATTTATGACGTTAATTAAAGGTTTGTGAATTTTTAGTATAAAAAGAAGGGCCCGCTCTGTATGTAGATATAAACAGCTTATTCTAAGGTAACCGTTCATTATGTAAGGTCTTTATACACCACTGAAGAAATTGCTTTGTGTATTATATTGCATTGCTGTCAATAGATCCTCCTAGAAACCCCGTATTGTTCCTTTAAATTGTACCATCTAGCTCGGCAAGCCACTTTCAGGTCGGTTACCAAGCAACAAACACTGCTGCTGAAGAGGTCAACAAAATGGAAAATTGAATTTTAGTGCCTCGGGAATAGACACTTCTCCGTCCTTAATTTTCAATTATTAATCAATGTAATGCCAGCGTCGGACAGCGCAATTGTGAAGATTTTTTCTGTTCGTTTTTAAATAATTTTGAAGTAAGGACAAATGTTGGGTGTCCTAAAGTCAAGACTGTTTATTTGTCAAGTTAAGACGCTTCTGTAATACCCCTTTCCTATTTGTGGATAAGATAAGATAATGCATTTAAGAAGTGCTGTTCTGTTATAGCTTTTATCCTAAATGAGGTCCTATCTCAAACGACCATGGTTACCAAACAGATAGGATAAGATTTTCACGTCATGATCTTTCTGTAATACACCCCATGTCTCTACCAGATAACCACTATCAGTTATTTGTTTAAACGTGAAGTTGGCTGAGCCAAACGCATCACTTTCTCATGGGAAAGCAATATTCACCTTCATTTAACCTGTTTTGATGGCATCTGCAGACAGGAAAATGTGGCTTTGGTAAAGAGTATTTATCGAATCCAAAATCATGCTGAAAGAAGTACATATATATATAAACACAAACGCACTCTCCACACATGCAGATACAGTTCTGTTCTCAAGAGCCATTGTGAAATGATGTAGCATCGTTTACTTTCCCTTCTCTCGTTGTAAATGCCAATGGCATAACATGGCCATACATACTGGGGGGGTCCTGGATTGGTCAGGGGCTCTATAGAGCTTTCCTGAGAAGACCACTGTGCTGAGGCAGCTGAAACTGCCTATCAGAGATGAACAAAGAGTTGTGACCAGCATCACCAGGTTTCTGTCACAAAGGTACAGAAACAACAGAATTGCAAACAAAGATCACGCTTTCCAGAAGGCCGGACCACCATAAAAAGACACGCATTGCTAGCTGTCGCCGTTTAGCCTAGGGGTGGTCAAAGGATATTCGTACTTGATTTGTGAGAATGTCTATGGGCAAGTAGTGGCGTCGGAAGAGAAATGCCTATGCCACGACGCCGATCGTCTTTCCTGGGCCAGGGTGCTAATGAGTGGCCGGGTGGTATGGGCCACACGAGCAGAGTAGGGACCTCAGTACCACGGGGGGTGTTCGTAGGGATGGCCGCCACCGGTGGACCCAGTAACCTGGGTGCACGCTCGTCCCGCAGAGCTCTGGGCATCAGCAGCGTGTTCCTGCAGGGCCTCAGAACTAGCGTCCCTGTGGTGACCCAGCACGGTGACAGAGGCCACCAGTTGGGCTTCGACAGTCTCAACACGTGCCTGCTGGAGTACCGTGATAAAGTTCACGCTCTGGAAGAGCTTAACCAGAAGCTGGAGGAACAGATCAGACACTGCCTGGATTGTAAAGCCTCTGGTGCCGGGACGTGGGGCGGCCTAAAGCAAGACTGGGAGGATGTTTATATACAGGTTGGAGAAGATATTGAGTTGGTGTAATACATGGGATGTCAACGCTAGGGAAACTTCACAAATTTTTTTATGTTTTCCAGTAATCTAAATTTCAAAATTGAACTTTAAAAACAATTTGAAGATGTATTTATTAAAATTGTATGCATTCGAAGTCAAGTAAAAGTGACCTATTTGTCAGAAATGGTTACCCATGCCTGAAATGTGACCTCTGCATTTAACCTATCCAGAGAGTAGTGAACACACGCAGAGCAAGTCATAGCAGCACCCCGAGAGCAAGTAGGGGTAAGGTGCCTCTCAGTCGGTACCCGCCAGCCCTGAGATTTGAACCTGTAACCTTCTGATCACAAGTCCGACTCTCTTACCATTAGGCAAACCAATTGATCGATTAAGGTTGCACTGTCATTTTTTTCGTAATTTTACAGAATTTTAATCTTCTTTTTTCCCATTTTTTCCCGTATAATGTAATAATCTGCAATTTTACCAAAAATGTTTACAGATTTTTTTTCACATATTTTTTTTAAATACGGTCAAAAAACGTCAAATTACAGAAAAAGGCTGCAAATTTACCAGAAAACCAGGGAAAAACGGTTACTTTTTACAGAATAGTTCTGGAACCCCCGATGACGGAAAATTGTTTTTTCTAACAAGATTTTTTTAGAGTCTATTTTTGAAATATGATTGAAAACCCAAATTTACAAGAAAAACTGATAAAACGATTTAAATATAATTTTACTGAATATTTTTATATACAGTTTTAACGTAATTCAAGACATTAGGAAAATGATTACAGGATTATTTCCTTCAAGTAAAATAAAATCTGTGTACATATTTATATATTAATGGAAAAACAAAAAAATTGCAGTGTAGGAAGTTGAATAGATCTGGCCCCATATTGGCCTCCAATGGTTCTCCGTGAATGTTAGGGAAGCCCTAGGTGGGCTGGCTCTAGTTCAACTATTATGGGATATTTTCTGATTGGTTTGCACATTAACCTGTTCCTGCTCTCTGTCAGGTTAGTGACACTATCCTGGACAATGCTCGACTTATGCTCCAGACTGAGAATGTTCAAGCTAATGCAGAGGACTTTAAAGAGAGGTGTGAGTGTGTTTCACTGCTAACAACATAGATTTGTAGTTTGATCTCTCTACACCAGTGGTTCTCAAACTTTTTTGCTGTAAGGCCCCATTTGTGTAGAGTGCATCACTTTGCGCCCCAAAATGATTAATTATTTAGTTTAACTTAGAAATTTTAATTGATTCTAAAACTTATTCAGTTACAATGCTGGAACATCATTTCTTTTGGTTGGTGGGGTAATGTTTGATTGCATAAAATGAATGATAAGCTTCTATATTTCATAAAACGCCACAAAATCTGTGCCCCCTCATGATCCTCCTTGGGCCCCCCAGTTTGAGAACCACTGCTCTATACATTTATGAAAACATTATAAGGATATAATCTCCAAAATTTTTACTACACTTTATGGTCATATGTTTTTAAGCCGATTCACGGTGTCTATTGATTTTACTCCCTTAACAAATTCTCCACAAATGGTTTGTGTGCATAATGTTGTAGGTATGAGAACGAACAGCCCTTTCGTAAGGCGGTGGAGGACGAGATCAACTCACTGTACAAGGTCATCGATGATGCAAACTTCACCAGGGCAGACCTGGAGAATCAGATCGAAAGCAGGAAGAATGAACTGATGGATCTGGAGCACAGTCACACAGAGGTGAGATAAGACACCAACAACATTTAGACAGTGAAATAGATCTTCCCATGTTTAATTAGGATCTTGTTATGATCTTCAGAATGTACGAGTCCTTTATAAGCAGTTGGCTGGCCATGAGGTAGATGAACCACTTGGTCCCATTGAGACCAGTCTGGACCAGATTCTAGCTTTCATTCGTTCCCACTGGGAAAAGGTCATCGAGAAGAACCGTGCTGAAAGCGATGCCTACCTTGAATGCAAGGTACGCCATAGATCTTTCAAAAGAATGAATGGCCGACTTTAAATACAAAGGATGATATTATGATGTATACGATTGGGTCTTCCTGGGTTGGCTGAGATTTTTGAGTCTCTATAATGTTTTAAAGGTTTGTAATGTGTTTGTGTGTGTAGAAGGCTGGTAGTGTGACCAGTAAGCGAAGTCGAGAAGAGGAGGAACTTGAAGGCCTTAAGACGGAGTGCAATGAAGCCGGATGTAAGATTCAAAGTCAACAAGCCGAGATTGAATCTATGCGAGCTCTGGTAAGAAGAAACCTACATGTTCTCAAAGTCTAACACAAACATTATAAGACACAACAATCTCGTGCTCACAACAATCACAAACTCTTGTGACAACATGCCCCTTGCAGAAACGTGGCTTGGAGAACGCCCTCAATGATGCCAAGCACTGGCATGACATTGAGCTGCAGAATCTGGGCTCGGTTATCGGGAATCTCCAGGCCGAACTCGCCGATGTCCGCGGAGATATCGAGCAGCAACGGCAGGACAACGAAACTTTGCTCAATAACAAGATGAAACTGGAGCTGGAGATTGGAACGTATCATGGCATCCTGGACGTAGAGGAGAGGAGATTCGGCTCTTCAGCGTGAGTGCCATCTGCAACGGACTCTGTTATTGATGCTTGTGTATAAAACAACTTTCTCAAGTTGATGTTTTCATCCGTTCCATCTTCCTCCTTTCTTCACATAAGTCTGTATTTCTTAGAAACCGTTTTTATAGTTTCAGTTTCTGGAGCATCTTTGAACTCAGATGAGGCTCTCAGAGGAGATGCACTTCATAACCACAGTGTTATGTAATGTACCTTTAGGTGCCCAGATGGTTCATCAGTGCCCGAGGAACAGACTGCCCCCACAACTTTCCCCTGTGGAGCACAGAGCGGTCCACAGGCTACAGGTAAGGTTTCCGAGGAATGTGTTTTTTTTTATATGGAGTGAAATTTAAGATCTTGTAGAATGTTAACCTAATGGTAGTCACAGTAAGATGTTTAGAGTAAATATACACACTGGTCAAAAGTTTGGGATCACTGACTCATTGCATATTTATATTTTTCCACATTTTAAAATATGACTAAACCTAAAAACACAAATGTAACTGTAGGAATTATGTTGTGACTCAAAGGATCCAAAATAAATAAACTGTACTGGACTGAATGTAATTTTCTAATGAAAGGAAATAACATGTTGGCACAATTATATTTCTGTCTACAAAAGTAATTTCAACCTTTGAAACACTCACCTTTACATTAAAAGATTTTTAAAAGCATGAGGAAAATTTTTGAAAAGTGATCATAATCTTTTGACCTATACTGTTTATTTTTAGATTTCTGTTCATAGTGAAAGTTATTATTAAAATATAATACAATTAATCATTAAGAAAAATACAGTAATAAAATAAATATTTTTTATGTAAGAAATATATTTTGATGTCTTCCAGCAGGTTGTAATGCTCCTGGAGCTTCAGAAGAAAATAAGAACGAATGAATTGTGTATCGGCACAGTATTGCCAAATTCACATCAAGTGTTCTACGGTGGTGGATGTCATCTTCTTTTCTTCAAGGCCACACACGATCCACGACTGTATTAGAAGTCTCCCCCTCACTAACAATTTCTGCCCAACAAAACATTCTTGACCTTGGCACAACTGAAAAGATGCGTTTTTTTCTTTATAAAAATAACCAAACACTAAGAAATATCTTGTTTTTATAGCTCATTTTAATGGAGATCTTGTATCAAAAAGTTTTAAGTCATCTTGAGGAAACACAAACTTATTACATGAACATTATATATCACAACATTCATACACTAATCAAAAAGACAAAATGAATGGCATAATTTAGGCATCTGCTCGTGTACTAAATATTTGTATTATTTCAACTAATCTCTATGAGCCATGAATCTGTGTTACGCCCCCTAAAAAAACCTTAACTGACAATCTGGGACAATGGTCAGAATTGTACCTCCTAAACACAATAATGACCCCTTGTGGTTATAATGACAGGTCTTGAGACAGTTACCTAGACATTTAAAACACCACATGTTATTACGCTAAACTACCATTTAGACGTTTAGGAAATCCACTAATAGCAACTTTACTGGATGCATGCAAGATATATACAACATTGAAAAGTAAAATGGTAAAAAGTGTTACAGTATAAAAATTCCAGTGCACAAAGATTACCGATCATTAGTCCTGCACAGTAAAATTGCCAGTGTTCAAAAAAGATGTCAAATGAACACTCACAGTGTATATATAACCCACACTCTCAAAATCTCAAACTGTGGATTATACATGCAATATGAGAGTTAATTTGTGTGCATTAACATACAAGTTAACACAAAGTTTTGCAACTATGCAAAAAATCTTTCAAACTCGGAAAGTATACAGTAGTGAAGATTCATAATCATTCGATCCATTCCAGAAATCATATTAGAAATCGTATTTATGAATCATGCAGGCATACAGATTTGTTTTTTACATTTGGCGAGACGGGACATCTCATTGCTGTGATCTAGTTGGGTCCCCAATGACAGAGAAGCATCCAGCACAGTTTTGTGCCACTTTTTTGATGTTAGCTCTTTTCTGACGAAACCCATAGCTGTTGAGCCTCGGGTCCTATAAGCACAACACAACACGGCTGAATATCCCACATATATATAAACTCATTGCATCACAATATTGACAAACTGTACTTCTCACCTGTGAGTTTTCAAGCGTTACACTGTCTGTAGGGTTTGGATCTGAGCTCTGGACCAGTTGAAATGTCTACAACATGAACAACAAATACAAATGTACAGTACTGATGCCTACAGTAAGCAAAACGTGTATATATTAAATACGTTGATGCTCTCAGTAAAAACATAGGACAGAAAGTATTGACAGAAATTCATATAAAATACATGTTCTTAACAGACAGAATAACTGCTTTCATACCTTCCGAATGATCTCCATGGGCAGAGCTGCTGAAGAGCTCAACACAGAGATGAGCAATAAGACCACCAGCGCTGCGTTCATGTTTCCAGTTATCCTTCAATCCTTCACACTAACAGCACACAGACGCAGGTCTGTTCAAATAAAACACCTTCCAGACAAAGGGTGTGACCAACAGACAGGCGTCACCAGAACAATTAGGAGACCAGACTGCAGCGTGTCCATAAAATCAATGTTTATTTAAGACATTAAGAATTACTTGAAAAAGCATGTTTTAGTCCCACACAAAAAAATCAGTTAATGCCATAAAGTTCCTTCAGGTTAAATGGATTTTTTTTAAGTCACAGAGCAACTGTATTCTTGTCCCTGTTGAGCTCTCCCATCTCACACAGAGGTAGCAGAAGAATATTCAACACATACAGAAGAGATTCACTGACCCATATATATACACACACACACACACATATATATTAGATTTCTGTAAAACGTAAACTTGATTCTCATTTCTGTGAAAGGACGACTATGTGCAATGCTATAAGAAAAAAGAAAAATCAGCAAACAATAAGTTAAAGTCATAATCAGAGATATAAAAAAACAATACGATTAGGAAATACTGCACCACATTTGAAAGTTAATACAAAAGAAATCATGAAATGGAATCTTCAAAAATGGAGTGCTGGTACTAACAGATAATATCAGTTATGTCAGAGTTGTGTGATTTAAAATGAAAAGAAAGTCTTAACTAAAGACAAAACTTTCAGAACATACGTCCATGCAGTCAGTCAGTCCCTTTCTGTTATGAAACACAAATTTGAACAAAACGGGGGAAAAAATGTGCCGAAAATTGGGGAATGTGAATTTGCATCTCGTATAATCCGCAACCGTTACTCCAAGAGGACCTGATGCCACAATAATGAGTGATCCTGAAAGCACAAGAGTTCTCTCCAACTGTCAGTGAATGTAATCTCACGCTTGTTTTTGGTACGTGTGCTGATTCTCACAAATACTGAAAAAACACCATTTTAAAAAGCCGAAAGAATTAGATGGGTCTCTCAACAATTAGTTAGGACAATATAGAGCTGGTGATCGGTTCCACCAAGTTTAAGATCACACTACTAACTAAACCTGATGGAGAAATACTGTTTTTCTCTTAAGGTTTAAGTGAATCAAGTCATGAATCAAAACTTTTTACCTACGGTCCCATGTGAAGTGAAAATGGGTCATGGCACATCTAGCAGATGTTTTGCACATACATGACAGTCCACAATGTCCTGCAAAAAGCAACATTCACTACGAGCAATATCCCAAATCAAATGTTAAGATATTTAATAAACATTCTTGATAAAATATAATAATATTGCTAAATTAGATTTTTCTTATTAATGAAACTTGATTATACTCTCCCAATTATGGCATATGGGTTAACAGTGGTCAACTTTTACCTGTCTATAAATCTAAAACAGCTTTCTCTTTAGCGGAATAGCATATAGCCCATAAAATCCCAATAAAATGCTTTAATAGGTCCAAACTTACATGCTGTCAGAGTTATCTGTTAACACTGAAACATTATTCAGTACAACAAGAGGACTTGTTTCGCCCATTTAGCACATTTTTGTTTGATCCATTCATTTTACTACCAAATGTGTTTAGACACAAACAGTCCAATTCTAGGAATTAACAAACATTGAATTGAATCATTTGGTAGTCAAAAGAACAAAAGCAGAATTGTATTATGTCACCATCAAAAGGTGTACTGGCATATCTGCTTGTCTCAAACTTGAAAAGTACCTGATGCAAACATGTTAAGCGTGGTCATGACATCATGATCATGAATGCATGTTGTAAGATCCCCCAGTACAAAAACCCTTTTTCAAACAAGCAAACGTCCTTTTGGGCTTAAGGAAGATTGTGGGGTTACGCAGGCTGCAGGGGTATACAGCCCACCCCTACCCCACCTTCATGGCACACCATCGGCGCCATAAACGTCCAGCGGTTAGTTTCCGGATCGTACATTTCTAAAGAGCTAAGATTGGACTGTCCGTCGTAGCCTCCCACTGCATAGAGTCGTCCGCAGTTTGCCACCAGGGAAATGCGGCTCCGCCGAGTGTTCATGGCAACCAGATGGCTCCACTGATCGGCTACAGAGCTATACACCTCTGCTCCACTGAGAAACGCAGAGCCGTCATAGCCTCCCGCCACATAAAGATTACTCCCAAAAGCTGCAGCGCCGTGCCGACAGCGTTTGTTCATCATGGGATTGACAGGGTGCCACAAAGAGGTATGCTGGTTGTAATACTCCACCTGGTGGCAGAAACATGAAATAACAAATAAGAAACATTCAGGATAGATAAGGGCTGTCGCAATATCAGATGCTTGAAGACACAATTATTCACAATGGTGATATTATCTATAGATACTTTGTGATAACTTGATATTATGAAGTTTTTTTTTGTGTTTCCCCTTTTTTGGTCAATGTATCACAACAAAATTACAAGTGTAGGGAGATAGTAAGAGTTGTGGCTCTTAAAGGGATAGTTCACCCAAAAATGAAAATTCTGTCATCACTCTCGTCTCTTGTCAAACTTGTATGATTTTCTTTGTTCTGCAGATCTCAAAATAGATATTTTAAAGAAATACAGGTTTGAAATGACAAGAGGGTGAGTAAATGATCACAGATTTTTTTGATCATTATCCCTTCAATGCAAAATAGTGAACAGGTGCGATAGCTCAACCCACTACAGGTATGTCATGGTATCAACCAGATAATGGTGTTGAATTATAATACGTGTCGAAATAACACAATATCAATAATCACAGTTTTTAATATCAGTTATCGACAATAGCGGTAAATTGTGACACTCCCATGGACATCAGAATATTCTTGAGCATTTATGTTTCGAAACGGTCGCTCCTTTAACCAACACACATCATTTTAAAAGACACCTGAAGAAGGTGTGAGATGAATAATGTTTACTCACAGTGTTAAAGATCTGTAAACCATCATGACCACCTGATACGAATATTCTACCTTCAAACACAGACACACCGGCGGCGCTGCGGCTTGCGCTCATTTCTGTAACTATCGTCCATCTAATATCAAAACACAAGATAACAGATTTACATGGTTGGATAGAAATGTTTAAAAATTTTCTTTTTAATGACAAATAGCAAAGCTTATTTAAGTTAACTAAAAAAAAAATGTTTTAATGGTGCCCCAGAAATAAACTGAAATAAGTGTAAGGCACTAAAATTACATTAATAAACAAAAAATAACAAATAAAATAACAAAATCTTACATAGCAAATAAAAATTATACAAATAAATAAAATGTAAAGAGCATGTAAAAAGTTTGCAAATATTAACATAAAAACTGAAAGCTAAAAACAAAACTACAATAACTCTCCAACAAGCGGATGAAAATATATTAAAATATACATTTTCACTCTCAGTTTATAAAGCTTTCGCTGTGACTGGTATATACAGACACACAATCTTTTTGCATCTCACGATTAGATTTAAATCAATTCTTGGGGTCAAAATTCAATAGTGAACCACCACAACAGGAATATATATATGAAGAGCTCTTTTCCAAAACGCATTAAACGCCAAATTAAAAAAAATTAGTTTGTCATGCTATTTTGCTGTGTACTAAACCTATTCAATGCTCCATCAATGTTTTATGCCAAATCGCTATATTTTCTTGCTTAAAATGTACTACAAGAGGCAGTTTCTTTCACAAAGTCCCGGAACCTGTTTTTAGCCTAAATGTGATATGTCCTCTCGACCAATCAGAATTCGCATCAGTGGTATTTGTATGTGTTATTTCTAAATTATTTGTTGTATGTGGTGGAAAATATTGATACATGAATTGAAAATATTTATTTTATTTGGCTGTTATTTATTTCATGCAATTGCATTTATTTTATTTTATATTCATTTATGGTATAAGTCCCTGATGTCAGATGTTTCATTTTCTTTGTTTTTATAAAGAAATAAACCCACTTTTTTTTTTTAAAATGATGGATTTGTAGCGTTTTGAAAAAAATATAAATAAAATTTGAATTTATAATTTCATTAAACAATCATTGTTTAACATGTTCAGACTGAGCCAACAGACCATTTTAACAGGATAAATTAAATATTAACGAAATGTATTGGTCTAGGTAAAAAATGTCATTTTCGTGGATTTATATCGTTTTGGAAAAGAGCCCTTTATATGATAGTATACATTTTTTCAAATTTGTGAATTAACGGAAATCGCTAGAAGATCGGATTGCGATTCATATAAGAATCAATACTTAGAACTAATGATTAAAATCCCGACAGAACACTGGAGTTATATCTTACCTGTCAGTCTCAGGCGAATAACATTCAACTGAATTCAGAGAGGATTTGCCATCATATCCACCACAAACATAAATATGTCCCTCAACCACAACTGTTCCCATTGCACTAACAGAGATGGAAGAGAGGAGACACATGACATTTATTCGTATCCATAAAATATCGACATTTACGATCCAAACCAGTCTACTTCTCACAACTTCTCACCTTCGTTGAGTATTCATGCTGGCAACTTTCGTCCACGTGTCAGTTTCTGGGTTGTAAACTTCCACTGTTTTAAGCCGTGACTGGCCGTCGTAACCACCGATGGCATAAAGAAGACCATTAACAACAGCAACACCCACTCGACTTCGGGCTGTGCTCATTGGCTGGCATCTCTCCCAGCAGTTCCCAATTGGATCAAACACCTCCACGACATTTAATGAGTCACCTGTGAATAAATCAATCGCTTAAGTGTTTGTGACATCTTTCGGCTATCACATGAGGATTCTGAAAGTACCTGCACTGTTGAGACCCCCGACTGCATATATTAAGCCTGCTATTGACGTGCAACACCTTTGCCGCGTTTTGAAAGCCGGAAGGTGGGGTCTGCGCTCCGGCACGAGATGGTAATCTTTCGCCTCATCAACAAGGTCCCTGTTTGAAGTGGAAGTCACAAGCGGCTTCAATATTTTCGTAGGCGCCCACAATTTAGCCGTAATGAGTTTTAAGAAAGCTATTTATGAGAGGTTTTCTGGCCTGCATTTATGGCAGCAGCGCACAAGCTCATCTTGTTGGACTCGGTCAGCCAAGAACTGAGGTCGGCACAGAGGCAGCCGAGTTTTAGACAATAACTCCGGCAATCGCGACTCTCGTTCATCGCGCGTGTGCCTCACCCACGCCAGCACGGCCTCAAACACCTACAACCACGAAAACCATGTCTTCTCATACCAATATGATCTATTGCAAAAACATGATGAGTTTATGACACCAGATGTTCCACACTGACCTGCTCCTCCGCTTGGATGTTGAGCTCATCACATCCCACAATCTCAAGGACCTCCTCCGGCCGGAGGGCAAGGAACTCCTCCGACATGGACACCTCCACAAAGTGCTGGTGGACGAAACTGTTGGCGACGTCATAAAGCGACGTGCACATCATGGTCTCTGCAAACTGTCGCACCCCAAGGCAGTTCTTCGGATGCAACCTGTAAATAAAGAGATGTACCTTACGTCGCATTGCTCAAACAATGCACTGGTGTATCATAAACTGAGATTTGCTCTTCGAAATGTAAATACATTTAAAAGGATTTGTTGTGTGTAGTTTGTACCTCTGTTGAAGGAAAGAACAGCAGGCATCCTTGACATTCTGAAGCTGCAGGAAACTGGCCCCTATCAACAGAGCTTGTACATTTTGTTGGTCTATGGCTATGTGGCCATTGTAGGCGAAGTTTATTAGGGCTTCAAGTGCACTGTTTAGAGACGAAACAAAAATGACAATATCACACAAAGTCATAACTTACACTAAAAAATGTCAAAATGTGTCTCTCTGAGGACTATTACCTGGGGTCCATGCCTTGCATGACAATCTCATCCTGTTTGCATTCCACCATATCGTTGGTAAACATGGCATGGAAGTATGGAATAGAAGCAGCAAGGACTATCCTATGAGCACTGAATTTATGCTCTCCTACCTGCAAACACACAAACAGATACAAACAATGAAACATAAAAATGACATAACACTAGTGTTAAAGGAATAGCTCACCCCGAAAAGGAAAACTATTTTAAATTAGACTCACCCCCATGTCCTTCCAAACATGTATGGCTTTCTTCTTCAGAAATACAATAAGATATTTTGAAAAATGTTGGTAACCAAACAACATCGGGGCCCCTTGACTTCTATTATATTGACGAAACCACTGAGACATATCTTCTTACACAGAAGAAAGAGTCACATGGAGACTCTGAACGACATGAGGGTGAATACACGATGACAGAATTGTTTATTTTTAAAGGTCCAATGTTTAATGTTTTGGAAGATCTATTGATAGAAATGCAACATAATAAACATAACCATGTTTTCAGTGGTGTATAATGACATTACAAAGCGTTATGTTTAATGTTTTTGTTAACCTTAGAATGGGCTATTTCTATCTACATACACCGCGGGCCCCATTACATGGAATTCACCATGTTGTTTCTACAGTAGCCCTAAACAGACAAAATGCTCTACAGAGCGAGTATTGTTTCTTTCAGCAAAAAAGCAAAAACGTGATCACAACTTAGTCTTGTGTCAGCCAGTGTAGCGCTTCTGCAGGGAGAGGTGGAGTAAACCGTTGGTTGTAATTTGCAAACTCACCACTAGATGCGGCTAAATTTCAAACACTGGACCTTTAAGACCTTAGGAATATTTCACCAATTGGCAAATCATGCATTTACGGCACTACTTCCATCCCTTCTTGGATGTCCAAAAGTACTGATCATTGAAGCTTCCATCAAGATACATCAAAATAGTATTGCGTAATCTACGGCAACTCTACATGAGTCTTGTAAGCATGTTGCATGCAAAACAAAGTAGATTATCCTCCACCCACATAAAGAGCTGATGAAAGAACATTACAACTCAGCATTGGACCAGAGAGAGGTTCCAGATAAGCTGATCATAATGCTGCTTTATACAGAAATGTGATCTAGAAACCTATATATACCGGTTTAATGCAGAAAAGGGGAAGGACACCGAGCCATTTGAAAGAATCTTTCATAGCAAGTCAGTGTTGAAAAGAGTAACCGTGAAACTGTAGGGTTATCAACCATCAGTAGTGTTGACAAACACAGGAAAAAATTGAGGAAATTTTCTTTTCTACATCATGAAAAAAAAACCGCTGGCTTATTTTAACTTAGATATACTAAACTTGGCTCGGTACATTGTAGTAGGGTTTGTGAGACATGTTTTTAATGCACTTATGCTTTTTGTTGTCCTAATGTTTGACCCAATTGCTTCCATTGTTTACCCAACTTGTCAGTCGCTTTGGATAAAAGCGTCTGCTAAATGACTAAATTTAAATGTAAGACAGCAGCTCAAGATCTCTTGGATGACTGACTGTTTCTATTACATTTATTTAGACAATGCAGCTCACGCGTTAAGAATTGTCAATTTATTCCCCCTCTTGTCATTTAAAACCTGTATATTACTATTTCTTCTGTGCAACACAAAAGAAGATAGTTTGAGAAATGTCCATACAATGCAATTCAATGGGGGCCAATGTTGTTTTACTAACTAGCTATTTTATTTGTGTTCAGCAGGTGTTTAGGCATGACGTATAAAAGCGTCTGCTCAATGCATAAATGTATATGTAAATGTATGACATGAGGGCGAGTAACAATTTTCCTTTTGGGGTGAGCTATCCCTTTAACTTGGAGATGACACTTTCTCAGCAAACCATGGGGATGGGGGCAATGTTCACACACACCTCTTATAGTTAGCAGTATTTTTACATCTGTGTCTAATTCTGATAACAGCATGTCGCGATCCTCTTCCGTGCTTTTGTAGTTCAACTTACTTATGCAGTTAATATTGTACTGCTAAGGATGTTAGCTACTCACGGCTAACTGCCTAACACCGGATTGACAACACGTCTGCAAAACTAATGCAACAAGTACATATCATGAAAAGTATTAGAGAGGTCAGAAAAGACCGAAATGTACGACTGACAACGTTAAACATTACAGCTCATCCTTTACTAACAGTAATGTGTAACCAATAGCCTCTCCCATGCTGACAGCCCGGTGCTACATGGTTAGCATATCACTGGGAAGTTAACAAAGAAACCAACAGTACCTTTAAGGTCACATCACAGAGTTTCCCTTGTCGTCGGATCTCCTCCATCACGGCATATCCACGAGCGGGCAAATCGGGGACAGAAAAATGCATCAAATCTTCCAATTCTTCAAAAATCGTGTCACCCATCGTCATTGATGGACTTGAAACGATGCTTTTTGTCCAGACGGAGACGCCGTAGCTGGAGTTTAAACTCAGTGCCCTCCACTGGCGGATCATGTAGGGGTCGTTTACTGCTCAAATCAGATTGCTCGTATTCGTGTCACGATTATAAGCCTCTCTGAACGACTGAACAGTAACATTTTGTCAGTTTTTAATGTTTAATGTAGGACTGTACTACACATTTGCCCTTCTGAACAAGACATCAAGACTTTAACCAGTCAGACAGTCAAAACAGATATGTTTGCTTTGCTTTGTATTGTGAACTATATTAAAACAATTCAAAAGGCAACATTTCTAAATGTACAGATCAATAAATAATAATACAAATATACACTGGACATTGTGATAATAATCCAGGGGAGGGAGGTCCGGGGCCTCCAGCAGAATATTTCAGGGTAAAAAGATACAGCAACATTTGCAAACATAGTGATTATTCATTTCTGTTTTAAATTTCTGTTTTTTTGTGAAATGCATAGTTGCTACATGAATTCCAGAATTGTTTCTATTTTTATGTATTTTTAGTGAGTTTTTCTCACAGTAGGTCCTTTTTTCACACTTAAAGTAAAACTTGCTACCACAAATTTGAATTGGTAGTGTCTGGTCACACAGCCTACGTGTACAAGTGTAGCCAACTGTTTTAAGTTTAGAAACAATATCTTTATATTATTATATAACGCATATACAGCTCAAATTAGTCTTTACACATGAAACCTAGGATTACAGCAACATATTCCAGTGTGTTTTTGTAATACCTTTTATATTTAATGATTGTACATTGAGTTTCATCTTTTCTGGCTCTTAAACTGACATGTACTTGATTAAAAAGGCTCACCCAGGTTTGTAAGGGCAGTCTTTTTGTTTTTTTATTTAACTTGTGAATGAATAACATGAAAGGGAAACAAACTAAATTATGAAGGAAATACAATTTACATGGACATTTGACTCATTTCCACTGAATTAAAAAAACGAGCACTGTATATGCCTTTTGCTTTTATGGGAATAAATCAACTTTAGGAACCTTGCAGATCATCACGTGTCAAATACAGTGCGGCAATTTTCTTTGTAACGATTCATCCCTTTTACCAGCAGATGGCACAACGTAGCCAACAACACATTTGTGAGCATAAGGTTCAATGATTGCTGTTTATAAAAATTAATAGTGAACAGACCTTTATTCTGGTAGGCAAGAAATGGCAGACAAACTAGTTCATGTAGATATTACCCTAGACACCCTAGAGTAGAATTGGCTTTCTGAGAGAGTGTTTGGTAGAATAATATTAATGAAAAGCTGTTTTTTATTATTATTTTATGAATTATCTGTAATCAAACTCTTTAAATGAGAAACATAATTGTACATTCTATTGAACATAAGTTGCTTTTAATTTACTGGAATCATATATGAGAAGTTGCTTTCGGGAACTCTCCGTTTTGCAAACTTCTTAATCCAGTATGAGGAAATACACTAAAGCACAATGTTAAGTTATCTACAACATTCTGTGCAATTGTTGAACCTTTGAAAAGTAGAAATCAGTAGTGAGTATCAGTGCGTCTGTATGCCATCTCTATACAGAACAATTGTAATATTACTGCTTATTTATTGTTTTTTTCTGATTGATGTAGACCCTATACCCACCAATGTATACACACTTTCATCTTGCTTCCTCATGCAACATTCCATGACATTTCACAATAGAATGAATTGTAGAAACTGTAAGTGTGTGTGGGGAAGGGGAGCGTAATTATAGATATATGTGATCTGTGAGAAAGGCTGTTAAAAGAGGCCGTGAAAGGTTAGCAAGCATGCCTACACACCATAACTGAACCATTTAAATACCAGTTACAACAATTATACTACAACTATGCAAGCCTTGACTTGAAGACAAAATTACACGCAATCAGCTTCACGTGATTTTACACCCAGTCATTGCACATAGGGTAAAATACAAATTCACCAATCTCAGCTGCTTTAAATGTATAAGTTGAATCAAATTATCTTTATGAGTCAATTGAACTTAATTATATTAAACTGACTTTCTAGATAAGTCAGTTAAAATAATTTAAGTTCAATTGACTCTTAGAGTCAATTAGGATTTGGATTTTATTGATTTGGATTTTATTTGGATTTTATTTTACAGATGTGTATTGCAAATATGAACTTGATTTGAGTGTTTTTTACAAAAAAAACATCATGTCTGTTAAAATTATTTAACTTTAATTGACTCATAACTTAAGTTTTTGATTTTTTTACAGTTTGCAACGCTCATGATTGTAATGTACCGCAATAACTGTTAATGTCTATATTTGATGTGTATTGCAAATATAAACTTGATTTGAGTGTTTTTGACAAAAAAAAAACAAGTCTGTTAAAATAATTTAAGTTTAATTTGCCCCTTACCTTAAGTTTTTGATGTTTTTTACTGTTTTCAACGCTCATGATCGTAATGTACCGCAATAACTGTTAATTGCTACCTTCGATTGTTCATTACCCACACGTATTATAATGCAAATATGAACTTCATTTAAGTGTTTTGAGGTTCAAAACATGTGTACCCTTCATAATTTTGTATTGTATTATTTTTCTTATGTAACTCTGGAACGCTTTAAATGTGGTCATTGCGTCAGAGTCTGAGACGTGCATTTGATTGCGCAAACGGCGAAATGTGTGTCTTTGCGACAGGATCCCAAACGCGATGACTGTGCACGTTGTCCAAGCTTTACGGTAGCATACTAAAAGGGGAAATTCACAGCGATTCAACCAGTCGGAAAAGCTGAGGGGCTATGAAACGACGCTCGCAGGGCATTGAAACGTACACGTTTCTCACGTACGAGACTGCAAAAAGGAGCTTTATCCTTCTTCCGGGAACCCTTAAGGATGGGATTACGTTCACCGTAACACCGACTATTTTACCGCGCTTTAAAAACGGCGTTCACCACTCGTATCATTTTTCCTGTATGTTGCATTATTTCATGCGCTTGACGGTTTTAACACACACCCTGTTACGGAGACCAGCACTCTTCGCTATTAGTCAATGATACACGTTTGCAGCTACAGTATCACTGTGTGCACAGTTGGTCTTAAAGGAGCCATTAAAGGGAGCACGCACGGGTAAAATGACTATGTCAGTCCCGGAGAAGATCTCGGGGTCGGAAGGTAAAGAGGAAGAGAGTGAAGATGAGAGCGAAATCCTGGAGGAAAGCCCCTGCGGACGCTGGCAGAAGAGACGGGAGCAGGTAACACTGTCACACGTCTGCAACATGCCAGGCTTCTTTTAAACACGATGGTTTGATGTTTGCACATCTGTTTTGAGTGTCAAACGCTTTGGAATTGATAATGCAGTGTATTTCGCCGACGTAAAATGAGACCAGATGTGGGTGTCTAGTTGGGTTTCTCCACATGGGCACAGATGACAGTGATTTGCAGCTGTTATAGGTTATTTTCTACATACTGCATGAACCGTTTCGAAAAGCAGTTTGCGTATATCGACGCACGTGTACTTTAATGGCAAGAAGAACTTTTTTAAACGACATCAGGAAACATTTGAGAAGTTCTCAAGCAAGTTTTTTGAGGAATGTAATGTAAACATGGGAACTCACGTCCATCCCCTCCCCCTCTGCGCACGCGCACTAAAAGCGATACAATGTATCTTTTAGTTAGTTACACACTTTTACAAGTTACAAGTTTAACACGTTATTTATTAGTTTGTTATGTTGCTGTTGCCTGATATAAAGTGCACGTTAAAGCGTTAAGAGATCAGGTTTAAAAGATAAGCCAGAGTTACAGTATACTAAAACCTTATCAGTCCTAGCACACGTTCAGCATATCTATAACACGACTGTGTAACGTCAGAAACACCTCTTTCAACCACGTGTTATTTGTAGTATTCTCTGTAAAACTGTATTAGTTTTCTCATGAAATTTTGGCACAAAATAAAAGTAACATAAGTGCATCTCGAATGAATGTATTTCTTCATCTAGCCCTTCCAACTTTCTCATAGATTTGGGGTTAGTCTCAACAGGTGTGGTTATAGTCGCATGTTCATTTTCTTGACACTTTGTTGCGAGCAACAATAAAGATCCAAAACTGGAAAAAACAGTTGGACAACTTTGCTGAAGGGAAATTTTCCTCTCCGTGAATAGCCTTAAGTGTAGGACTGTTACTAGTGTGTGGCCCACAATCTTATTGCGTCAGCGTTGTAAAAGGGTGCCAAAGCCCAAAAGTGTTGGCCAAGACAGATGTGTTTGTACAACAAGAATTAATGTTTTGTTTGCATTGAATCTTTTATTTCCCCACTCACGACTTTTACATGGAATGTGCCAGTCAGACGTCTCTGTTCTGCATGCTGTAACGCTGGGAGTTGTGCGAGTCATCTGTCTGAAACCTGTTTTGAAAATGTATGCCATGCGAATATAGTGTAAGACGATATAAAATAATTTAGTGAATGAATTCACTTGAGGAATCATTGCGGTGAGCTCCTGAATCATGAAACCACGCTTTCAAGGAAAGTGACCTTTGGGACATCACATCAGCGGTTGATGAGTCTTTAAACATGTGCATAAGAGTACAGCCCCTGCACTCAATTATCACCAAGCACATTTGTGTGAATGAGAATCACCAGGTGAAAATGAGTCAGCAGGCAGTTGGGAGACCGATGACGCTCTGTGGCAACCGCTTGTGATTTTTCACATGGCTATAATACACTAAAACATTGAGAAAGTCCAAAAACTAGGTCTACTTGTTGGTTTAATTGAGTTTCATTTAATCTAGCTTGAATTCCCTCTCTGTTGTAGTCTGTTGTGACATGTTCAGTGGTAAGTGTGAATTAGCACATTTTCGTGCTGTAACGAAAGTAGCACGAAGAGGTAGAATTGAACCATTATTGGAGACACTACTGTGATTCCAGTCAGCTTGGCACAGCTCTTAAACACTTTTGTTATGCAACTGTTTTTCCATCGTTTTTGCTGTTTGTCACAAGACATGCTCGCCACGGTAGTGTCTAATAAAAACCTATCTTTGCTTATTTTATTTTACACATGACCAATTTTCTTAAATTAATATGAGGTATTGATGCTTGCTAACGTTTCAGCTGGTTTCCTACCAACAGTTTAAATTATGAAGCGATTTAAAGGAAAAGTTCTACAAAAAAAGAAATATTTACTTACTTTCATGCTATTAAATCAGTGCTGTTCCTCATTTGTAAACAGTTCATTTTATAATAAAATTCCATCATTTTATCGTCCTATACGATGTAAAAAGAACGTTGTTAACCGAACCACAGCGGTACCTATTCACTTCTATTGTATGGACAAAATCAATCCAAGTCAATGATTACGCCGTTGTTCGGTTTCAAATATTTTTTTAAATTTGTTTTCTGCAGATGCAAGAAAGTCTTGCATGGTTGAAATAACAAGAGGGTGACTAAATGATGGCAGAACTTTTATTTTAATATTGAGTCATAACGTTTCAGACACTTGTCATGTAATTCATATATTCTTTCTCTGCTAATGAGAAACGTTGGAAAAGAAGCCAAAGCTTCATTCTTTGTGTGTAGCTGGCCAAGCAACTAGACGGCTGGAACAGAGAATGTGAGTTGAGCGGAGCGACGGCACTATGCTTAAAGTATTCTGAGATCACTCTGCTCTAGCTTTCTTTCACGCTCACTTCATGCTGCTAAGAATCTCTGACACTGTGAATGCTGAAAAGTGGAACCATTCAAACAGTGACTAAATAGTAAGAGTATGCAAAAATTACAGTCATGCATCGAACTCGTGCTTTTATCCAAAGCGACATATAGTACAGGACTAACTTTATAATAAAACAAATAATATGATTTATTGTAGTATGAAAGACTTTGTAGAACTAAACATGTAAATGTGCAGCATTAGCACATCTGTAGCAGCAGTGCTTTGTTGTTAACCCAACAGATTTCTTGACCTTGCTATATGAGTCACGTCTCGGAGATTAAAAAAGCCAGGCTATCATCACTTTGCTAAGGGCATGACATGAGTAAAGGCAGGAGAATAATAAGCCATTGAAGCTGTGCAGTAGGACTAAAGTTCACCTTGTGTGTCTAATGAGCAATGCTTATAAAATGTTTGATCTGTGACCGTCAGATATTCCCAAAGGCAACTCCGTTTCATGGCTGTCGGCATTAACAACCTTTTTAAAGATACAGGCACCCTCATGGACAGAAATTTGCATTCATTTAGTCTTTCTGTGGAGCATGCAGAACATCGGTGTGTCACTCTCTCGCACAAAGACACTAACATCAACACAATGTGTTGGAGCATACTGCATGTTGTCCATTTTAGCGTTTAAATATTTTTACTGGATATTTTCTAAGAAAACACGTCTTTTGACGTGACACTTTACTGGGAAATAAAGGATATTTCTGCATTAACAAATTTCACAGACACTCGTATCATTGACTCGAAATAATTGATTTGTTTATTGTATCAAAGGGCATAGGTAAATGACTTGTATTTACTCAGTGTTTTCTTGCCTACATTCTTCAAAATATCTTCATTTGTGTTCCTCAGAACAAAGAAATGTATACAGATTTCGTAGCCCTTGAGGGTGAGTAAATGAAGACAGAATTTTTGGGTGAACGGTGACTTTAAGTTAACTCTTGTACTGTGTTCAAAGCCCTTTAACACTTGCGGTGTTCCCGGATCAAAATGACCCAGCTTCCGAAAATCGCTTCTAAATCACTTGTAATACAATAGTATCACTATCACCAAATATTCAATATTGAATTCAGTCTTTTTGTCAACTTGTTTTCTTTCATATAGGACTGGTTTTGTGTTTTCTTTACGGATTAAGCGTAGGCCTAGTTAATCTAAGTTAAACCCACTCAGTCTTTGACTGACAATTCTTTTTTTATTGGCAATAAAATATGACACAAATTTGCACTGTTGTTAACACTTGGCTACTTTAATATGGAACCAGAAATTTTTATTTGAAATGCTCTTATTTCATACAATATGGCACAGATTCACACGTTTGGTGTTCCCGGGTCAAAATGACCACCTACTAAAGAAAGCTTATAAATCACCGGATATGCTATATTATCACCAAATATTGGATTCAATCTTTTTGTCTTTTTCTTTCATTAAAGGTGCCGTTTGTAACAGTTTTGCAGTAAAATATCCCAAAACCAATAGGCTAGTGTTATATATTTAGCTGTTTCTTAAAATATCTCAAATGTCTCGAACTACTTGTAAATTGTGAGAAAATTGCCATTCTAAACAGTGACACGGGGCTGTGCAGTCGCCTGTGAATGGCATCATATCCGCATTACCCTTTTTTACCGCCTTTACTGATGTAGAAACCTCATGAAAAGTGTCGCGGACAAATGCAAAAGTATTGTCTAGCAAGCCACTAACTTGTTTTGACCAGTCACTTATTTATAGACCGCAAATATTTGCAAAATTTATAAAACTTTACCTCATCTGCTAAAATGATTTCGCGTTCCAGTCTGATCAGCGGTGGAGTTGAAAACAAAAGATCCCATCATTCCACGTTCCTTCAAAGCGTCTTCAAATTACGGCATTGTTGTTGTTTGATCTTGCGTCCTCTCGTTGCTGAACAAACTTACAAAGTGTGGCTTTAAGGACTGGATTTGAGTTTCTTTTTCAAACGGATTCATTTTAGTTCTTGTTGATCTGAGTTTAAGGAGCCATTCTTCTGCTGATTTTGAGGCTTTTATTATGTTTTTTGAGTGTTTAACAATGGATGTTCATGTTTCTTTTTAAAAAAAAAATGCTTTATATTTCACATTCACGCTTCTCAGGCTGTTGTGATTGGTCGGTGCCCCTCTCAGTGCATGTGTATTCATAAACTTTGCCCTAAAGAAATAAATAGTAACAATGCCGTCAACTTCACTTTATCAGTTAAAAACATGCAGATTCATCCAAGTGTAATGAAGGTCTGCTAGTGCATGTGCAAACATCAATTTTTGTTAAAGATCAATTTTTTTCCCTGCTATGCGGCGAGGGAAATGACACCGGACCTAATGGCGTCAGTCCGGTTATATAAATTAACACTAATAACTTTTTGATTCATTTTTTTTATTGGACCCGAGTTGGATAATAAAAATATCAATTGGGCTTTAGTCCGATTCCAGCCGTTCGTTCTAGTCCTTGAAAAGGGAATTCTGTTCAAGACAATATATTGCTTGGCACTGAACTTTGAGCTTTATCATTTTGCAGGTATCGTTTATGCTCTAACAGTGACATTACACACTAACTAAAGGTTGAAAAATGGGATCGCGTGGAATGGGACCTTTAAGGCACCTACCTCAGTCTTTGACTGAAAAAAACTTTTTTTGGCAATCATTTAGCAATATTAAATAAAATATAACCCAAATCTGCTTTTTTGTTCAAACTAGCCTACTTTAATCTAAATTAATTTGTTTACCAGCACATTTTGTACAAAATGGCACAGAATCACAAAATGAACCCACATCAAAAGAGAGCTTAAAAAAATTGATCTTTTTTTCGTAAATTTGAAAGGGAACCGCACAAGTGTAGCTTTACTTTTCAGAAAATAAAGCCAGTCATTTTTTACTAGGAACACTAGTGTGACCTTGTGCGATTTTGAACAAAACAAAAGCATTTCAGCCTAAATTTTGTAATTTAATTTTTAAGAACAATAGTGTGATAAACAGTGGAGTCGTTTCCATATTTTATTAAATATTGCAAAAAATAAGCAAAAAACGCTTTTTCAGGCACAATTTAGATGCATAAGCGCAGATCAATGAGGCCTACATTTAATCCGTTTAAAAAGAAACAAAAAACACTACTATATTTGGAGATAATATAATTTGGTGATAATATAGCATATAGAAAGATTCACATGCTATCAAGTAGATGGATCTTTTTGACCCTGGAAGTGTGATTCTGTACCATTTTATACACAATTAAAGCCTTTCAGAACAAACTTCCTGGTTAATCAAATTAGTCTATATTGAAGTAGGCTAGTTTGAACAAACTTTTGTTATATTTTATGTGAGATTTCCAAAATAATTCACAAAAAAATATTTTTTCGCCTAACATGCCTAAATTCAGATTAACTTGGCCTACGATTAATCAGTCTGGAAAAAAACACAAAACCAGTACTAAAAGAACGAAAACAAGTTAACAAAAAGATTAGATCCAATATTTTGTGGTAAAATTGCATAACGTGTGATTATAAACTCTTTGTTAGGTAGGTCATTTTGACAATTGTAACAAGGTGGGGGGGAAAGCAACAAAAAAGTACATTCTTATGTGAGAGGTTTTTGTAGTCTTTGTGAACTAAGGCACCACATTTCAGTCCAATCCAATAACATTAACTAGTATTTTTGGGTAAAATATTCTTTTTTTGTGGGGTCAAAATGACCCGAACACAACATGAGGGTTAAAGTGATATGTCACCCAATCATTTACTCAGCCTCAAGTCATTTTGTATTTGTATAAATTACTTTGTCCTGAATAACACACAGAAAGATATTTGTAAGAATGATAGCAATTTTCAATTCTGTGACATCATTGCCTGCCACGGTAGGTCGACTAAATGGTAGTCGAAGATGCCCCAGAACTTGTTTTCCTAAATTCTTCAAAATATGTCACTAAGAGTTCAACAGAACAACTATGGTAGGGGATGATGTCACAGAACTGAAAATTGCTACCATTCTTACAAAGATCTTTCATCGTTATTAAGAAAACAAAGACATTTATACAGGTTAAAAACCTGAGGGTGAGTAAATGATGACATCATTTTTGAGTGAACTAACCCTTAAAGCATTTAGCTTGTCTTTTCAATTCAGCCCTCACAATGACAGCAGATTCCACATCCATTTGTGAAAAATGCAAACAACCTGCTTGAGGTTTCACTGGTAAATAAGCATGTGAGTGGGTTATTTGCATGTTCCACTGTTGGTTAGTGTCTTCTCAGAACTAATGTGCCTTTTTTGTCCCTGATAGTGAGTGTTGTGCAGATGTTTCAGCTGGTCCAACATCTACAAAATAAAGATCCATGTAAAGCTGATAGCGTGCAGACACTTTGTCATTTCAACTTTTTGCACACATTTTTTTGTGATTTGACAGAACAGTCACATAATTGAAACCAAGTAAAATTAACAGGTTTTTCCATTGTGCCTGTATGATTTTTTGCTACACTCTCACTTATTAAAAGGTGGTCATTATGCATCTGTGCATTTGCCTTAATTATTAGCCCAGTGGAAATAAACACATATTCCCCTCCTATTAGCAGAATACACTTATTGCGCTGTGAGAGGGAGAATGAGAGCGAGTGAGAGACTGGGAGTGAGTGAGCCTTGGCCAATGGCCAGTGTAAAGAAAACCCAGTAAGCGCCATCTGTCTGAATGCATTAAGCATCCGCACAGTGTTTCTCTCATTTGCTTGTTGTATTGCTCAGGTTCTAGGAAATTAATAACATAATGTGTGTTTGTGTCCACAGTACATTTTCGATTTCAGTTGGACTAAAACAATAATCCCAGGTAAATTGCCATGGAAACTTGTTTGTCTAGTTTATGTGGAAAACGAATGAAAGTAACCATGTATGCTTGTTATTTCAATTACACTGGGACTCTGTGCTTATTTGTCTGCTTCTAAATGCAGAGGTAAGGCAAGATGTGTAGATATTCGATTACTTGTATGTCTTGTATAGCTTCAGCAAGCCAAAGGACCTTCTGAGACTGCAGACATTCTCATTCAGAACTCTGCTTATCTTTCTTTGACACCTTATATTATCAAGGTTTTCAAAGGTCCATTTTGATTTACTCTTGGCATTGGTTTCAGTGGAATATGCTAGCCCAAATTTCAGACTGCGTTAGTTTTCTAGGACAACTCTAAAGCAGGACTAACACACGGGTTTCTGGCACTCTCACATGAATCTGGAGTACCTATAGAGTAGTATTGCATACTTCGTTTCTTCGAAGAGTATTTAGTTTGATCACATGTATTAAAGATAGATGCAGCTTTACGATCGTTTCTTAAAACATGCGCCGAGTGCGGGGGGGTAGGGGTAGGCTGTAACAAAGCGCACCCATTGTCAACAAAACGCAGACATCAGTTTCACTCACCGCATATGGTTCATGTCCGGCATCTTTTAGCGCAGGGATTGCTCCATATATCCGTTTCAAACGATCTCCAAATCCAGGGTTATATCCACATTTTATATAACATTCATCACCTAAATGCAATGAACAAACAAACACCTGAACTTCGCAAACGTATGCTCTCTCTCTCTCGCCTGCACACAAGTGAAAGTGACGTCTGCGCATGCTCTTTCCGCTGCGCTCATTGCTGCTGTGCCGCGTGCTTTTCTGGCAGAATTGTCCAATAAGGGACTAAGAAAAGTTGTTACAAAACAGTTTTATATGTTCGTAGAAAACTTTTCGAAACCTGTACTATCACAGGGGGAGTGTATCGAGCACAGAAATACTACGTGTAACGAGATTCATTAAAATGAAGGAAGGAGTCGGGAACCGGAAGACATTTTAAAAACATTTAATAGCCAGCGAACAAAAACACAGTAAACCGTAAAGATTCAAGATTCAAAGGAGCTTTATTGGCATGATAAAAGAAAATTTACATTGCCAAAGCACAAGATTAAATATAAACATGCACAAATACAGATTAAGATAAAAAATAAGATGGAATAAAATTAAAAGTCTATAAGTAAAAATATATATATAAACATCTCAATATAAACAGAAAAAGCGCTTTAATTAAAGTTCTCAATCAGGGTGATAGTGTCAGTTTGTGTGTGTTGTCCTGTCAGTGTTGTTTTGTGTTGTGCTGGTTGTTCTTTGCTCGTGGCAGGACTTGACATATCTTGCAGCCAGGTTTGAGCTTCTTGAGTATACAAACATGTTCGGGCCCGGTCCTCTCTCATCGACGGTCCGGTCGCTTGTTTCTTTATACGCTCCCAATTCTCCTAGGTGATTCGAGCCCGGTGTGCGCACAGCTGGCGCTCATTCACAATTACTCACCGGACTCGAACCACGGTCTCGCCCCGCCTACTCTTCCACACTACGTAATATGCCCAACTCGTTTTTTGACAAGTGGAAAGTATTCATGTTTAGAGGCTTGTTTTGTAACATTAGACCACTGTTTTTTTTCTTTTAAGGAAGCGTTCACCCATTAATATAAATTCTGTAGTCTACTCGCCTACTTATTTAACTTGGAACCTAAGGCCATGACTTTAGGTTTAAAACCGAAAATTTTTAAGAATGATCAATGTTGCTTTTTGCCCATTATGGTGGAGAAATACAGTAACCAGGGGCTCTCAAGGTCTGAAAGGTTTAATTACACAGGCTGTGTTTAAGGTTTACTGAAGGCAAGTTTGAATACGCTATAGAGCAATTGACATTTAAGAGTTATGCTGGAGGCGAATTCATTGAGTTGTAGGTTGTAAAATCATGGTACTTGCATGTGTCATTTAATCAAAGAAAATGTCTATAACCTTTTGTGTTTAGCAGTTTTATAACCTTTTGTGTATAGCTGTTTTATTCTCCTCTGGCAGAAAATGTCAGCAACCTCACACATAGCCGTATTACATTATTATCTCAATTTATAATCTCTATAGTTGTATCTCAGGACTTTACATGGTTTGTAACTTTTCCTTTTTATTTAAGTGACTTTCAGAAGATCATTCACAACTGTGTTGTGTGGGTGACGTTGTATCTTTGCGACAGGACTACACCTTTACCACCTTATATGCAGCTTGTGTAAGATTCAGTCATTTCTGGTGTCCGATGCATTTATTCTGGAAGAGTTATCTGCTCGCTTCTCAAGCCTGTTGATACAATGCTACTATTCAGAAAAGTTAAAACGTGATCGGTTGTTTCCATGAATCTGCAGAATCTGTGCATGCTCCATCTTAAATGGGTCATATGGCGCGAGCACGTGTTTTTCTGTGTCCTTGGTGTGTTATAAGTTGCCCATGCATGTCTTAGACATGTCAAATTGCAAAAAGTCAAGTGTCGGAAACAAAAGATCTATCTTAAAGCGAATGCTCACCCAGACCTGCCTGAACCGCACGGTATGTGGAAAATACAGCGTTTTTGAACCTTAAATCTTGTATACACATTACATCACATCTGAAACAAACTATAATATTAGTTTTAGCCGTGTTATATGACGCCTTTAAAAGAATCTCATGCGACTGGCTTTCTATAAGTGTATTGAAGCTGTCAGAGTTCACAGATGACACACATACTGTGTATACGTGGAATTCCATTCAACGTTTTACTTTGCTAGTACCGGAGGGGGTTGAATAACAACATGAAATCACAAGTTTTATCCTGTGAGCAAGACAACCTGTATGTAATGTACTCTTGGTCTTATAGATTGATTATTTGAATCTATTGTGCTTTTATATTCGAAGATGTCAGGTTTTTATACAGCCCGCTCATGTTGATATCTGTCTAATTGAGTCACCCATGAATTTGCATAGAGTCTGCGTCTTTGATGTCAACAACAATTGATGTGAAAACTGGAAACATTTCTACTCTATTTGAATATATTGACAAGTAGATTTTTACCCAACTGTCCACCATTATATGGTTAGTTGGATTCTATGTGGATTCATTATATGCATGTTATTATATGCAAGCAGAATTTTTTCACATGCAGTATCGGAACCATATGGTGACCGTCCCAACACTTATGAACTACTTTCCTTTCTCATATTATAGCTTGTTCTAATAGGGAGATGAAAAAAAACAGCATTCATTTTTCAGAACCTTCACATTAAGTAATATTAGTAAAAATCTGTAATAGAACCACCACAGTAGGTTTGTTGCCGTAGTCTGTGTCATCCGTGATACACGGTGTCCATCCAGCCAACTGATTACATCACTTGCATCACACCACCGTTGTTCATACTTTTTATAGTAATAAATCGCTTGGTTTAGGTAAAGACCAGACTGTGCATCTGAACGCGGCTGCTGTATTCAGCGGAAGCAGAACAAGTGTCGCCGAAAAGATCAGGAGTTAGATTTAATTTATCATGTGAGGAGAGTGAAGTGCTGAATGACAAGACTATGGAAAATATTAGAGTATGTAAGGACTGTCATCAAGAGCCGGTTATGTTTAAATATTTTTTTTGATGCAATTTAAAAAAGCCAGTGCTTTGCCATTTATTTACCACAAACGTTTTTTTGTTTCGGCTATTCGGATCTTATTCATTTCTTATTTATTTATAACAAAAGTTTTTCGTATCGTATTACCTTTCTTATTTGTTCCTTATACATTCGTTTTTGGAGTGTGTGCCGTGATTACTCGTTTTGTGTTAGGCAACTTATTTAACCTAAAAGTTTTTTTGTTATTTTTACCTATTATTTATTTTTGTTTGATGCCTGTCGTGATTGTTTTATTAGAGGCAACCCATCTAACGTTAAGGTTTTTATATTAGATTTAAAAATTTTGCATGGTGTGTGCAGTGGTTATTCGTTTTGTTAGGTCTGTGTTTACAAAAAATACAATGACATTTGCTTATATTAGTTTTATTAAGAAAGGTATTGACCCGCCATTAATTCAAGCAATTGCAGTTCCTGAATTGCCGCTGATTTAAAAAGAAGTAAAATACATCATGCGCACGGCCGCATCTTTGACCAGCCCACAGCAAACCCCTCACCCCCGGTGTCACGTGTTCTACCGGTATTTTACATGTCGATTACCGGTGGGAAAACTTCAGCCCTACCACATCCCTAAACCACAGTAAGGGGAACGCTCCATTCACACTATGACTTCCCACTTCTTCATTGTCACAATGCTGGCCATTCATGTTTCGTGAGCGCTGTGACGAACACATCACATAATGATGTTTCTTTCTATAATGCTCTTTGTTTACTTTTCTTGATTGTTCTTCTCTGCTCTCTTTTTTTGTGAGGTCTGTTGTTGCCCATACATATTGGAACAGCCACAGTTTATGATCATTTCTAATCCATCAGCCTTGATCAAGTGTATATAAAACACTCGTTCATAGACAGACTTCTCAGAACAGCACAAGCAAGCTCACAAATTTACTTTTGTTGTAGTTGCGAGAGTCTCTGGTCTGTACTGGGTGCTTAAGCTGCCCACTGTTCTTGAAGAAAAGCTTACAGGTTCTGGAAGTTCTTGGTTTTTCAAGAATACACTTTCCATGTTCTTCCCCTCGGTGTCTCAAAATGTAGAGAGACAGATTTCCAAGAAAAGATCTACATATAACTACTGTTATAGCTACAAATGTTACTTTGCGATATTTTCGCAACCATTTAAAAGTGGGTGGTCACTTACTTATCTATCTATTTATTTAATGATCTATTTATCTATATTTATTTAATAATATTAAACATTTATTAAAATTTTTATGTTAATAGTAAACTCAAAACTGACATATCTCTTGTAGCTATGGGAATTCAGAAAAATGGAGAATTGTAAAAATATTTTATATTTTTTTATTATATTTTAGCATCTTTTATAACAGTCTAGTCACCCTTTGCAGATACGTTTCTACCTACTGTATGCTGGGCTCTTGTACACTGCGTTTTCATTATTCAGTCATCTATTTCCAAAACAGTAAATTATAATAATTATGATTTTACTATGATTTTACAATTATTAAGTAAGGAAGTAGTTTTACCTCTAGCTCAGTGGTTAGAGCATGGCATTAGCGAAACAAATGCGAAACATTTAAGCATGCGCCTTTAGATCAAAAGTTTTGATTGGTCGAGGCCTGAGGTAGGACGTTGTCACCTCAGTCGCATTCATACCCAGTTGTGCTTTTGCCTGATGTTCCCTAATGTTCGGGTTCATGTAATATCTGCATATGGTCAACTATGGCTCAAGTATCTGGTTAACAAAACATACTTTCCACCGATCATAACATGACGTACACAAAGCTCTCAAACATTGTATCTACAAAAGGGTGCAACTACCTCACTGCTAAAAAGTGACTTACTTACTTTGTTGCTTTCCAGTAAAAATGTCTACAAATTCTTGAATCAAGATACATTTTTTTGATGAGCTAAATGACCTAGTCTTGTTTCTGGTAAAAACATATGAAATTTCAGGAAATTTGTGCTTAAAACAAGCCAAAAAGTTTGCCAATGGGGTAAGAAAAATTATCTTGAATTAAGGTCAACCTTTTTCTTGGTAACACAATTCAAGATTATTTTTTTTACCCAAGTGGAAGTTGTTTTTGGCTTGTTTTAAGCACAAATTTACTGAAATGTCATATTTTATGACTGAAAACAAGATTTATTTTCTTAAGTCAGTTTGCTTCTCAAGAAAATGCATGTTTATTCATGTATGTTTAGACATGTTTACCGAAAAACAAGAAAAAAGACTAGGTAAGAAAGTCATTTTTTGCAGTGCTGCTTTCAATAATGTGAACTCCCTGAATTCTTGGCCTACGACACACACCTAGTTCACTCAGTTTTTTCCCGAAAGCAAATCTATTCATCAGTAACTGCTGATCTTGTCAACTTGCCAAGTCTTTATTCAAACGTGAATACGAGATAAAAGGTTTGGGAGAGGGTTGCCCTCGAGGCAGGAGCTGAAAGCGCATCGCATTTGTCAGTAGAGTTACACATAACAGCTCAAGGTAGTAGAGGATGCAATACATGCTTGACAAGTGTGACAGTTTACTCAAAGACCTTTTTTTGATACTAAGTACTCCCTATGAGTGACTGCCAGGTGTTACCCTGGGTTAGTAATTCAAAGTTAAAAAAAATCATGGATAAACAGGTATTCACACTGTATATGTGTAAGCTCTTTGTTTAACACCTTATACTTTTGACGTCTCTATTCAGGATAGTGACGTAGAAGTGGAGCTCGGGAGCAGTGCTTCACAACACCCTTTTAAAAAGGGGAAACATTGCCTTTAAATGGATAGTTCACCCAAAAATGAAATAGATGTTATTATTTATCCTGTATACATTTCCTTGTTCTTTAGAACACACAAGAAGACATTTTGAAGAATGCGGAAACCAAACAGTCCTGGGGCACCATTGACTCCAGTAGTAGTTTATTATCCTAGTAGTCAATGGTGACCCAAAACAGTTTGACTACTTGCGTTCTTCCAAATATCATTCTTTGTGTTCAGGATAACAATGAAATTCATACAGGTTTGAAACAATTGAGGGCGAGCAAATGATGACACAATTTTCATTTTTGGGTAAACTTTAACCCAGGATTCCTTAATCTGTCTAAAAAAAGTTTAACCAGTGTCGTGGAGCCTTTGAGTGTATTGTTTAATTTCTAATCTAAGAAGGGTATCTGATCTCCATGCCCATGTGAGGCTTTTTCCACCTATACGAGCTAGTGGCCTAGAATCCAATGATTAACTTTTCTTCAAACCCCTTGACTGTCCATGGATCGTCCCATAACACAATAAGACAATTTCCAGAAGGCCATAAATAGATCCACATCGAAGTGTCATGTTTCCTGTTTAACGAACTGGGCAGTGGAGGTTGAATGAGATAAACAGCTGTTCTGCTCATCTCCTAGAGAATTTTCCCAACAGGAATGTGGACAAGCATGTTTAGATGTCTTTCATGTCTTTGTGTTTACTTCAGCTCCGGACCCCTGAGTAGAGGGCCTTCTGGTTGTTTTGGTGGTCTTAAGTGACCACTGGCACTTTCGCTAACAAGAGTTGTTTGTTTTCACATCTGGATCGTGGTCCTGTTCCATGCAGTCACACAACCAGCTTTGTTCTAACATTACAGCAGCGGATTGATGTACTTGTCTCCCGTATGTCAAGTTATACCGGTGATGACTGTGAAACGGGTCACCTTTCTTCATCACAAAGGTAGCCACCCCGCAGAGAAAGGCTCAGTATTTGTACCCAAACAGGATGTTAAGCCCTTTCTATGGGGGCCCTGTGTGTAGTTGTGGCAAGTATCTTATACGAAAGCGCTTTTTAGTGCACTATATAGCTAGATATTGAAAAGCCCACCTATATCTGGATAATAATGAGTAATAATAGAAAAACATGACCGTGACTGGCGAATGGAATTAAGGGGCAGGAAATGAAAATCTTACAGTTTCTTTTTTTATGTGGGTTCATGTTGGAAGGGGCAGCTGAGATGATATCACCTGGTTTTATGGGCACCATGTTGTTTGTCAAACATTTTATTCCCAAATCAAAAACAGACCCAGACAGACCAGGGTCCAATAAGTGTAAAATTGTGCCTGTGTGTCTTTTAGCTGTTGACTTAAGTTGCTTATAGTTGTTTATATGCTTTTGAATTGAAAAAAAAAGACTGTGACTAATAGACCATAATATGATAAACGGTAGTAACATCTTACATGTGCGTCACTGAGGTACCGTACTTGGCAACAAACAAATACGGAGTCTTTGAATGGCCGTAATTCGGAGACGCCAGTTGAGTAGAAGGACACTCAATGGCTCACAGAGGAAGGGAGAAGTTTATTTTGTTTTCAATTACATTCCTCGTCTGTCCGTGAAGCATCTGTGGAATAAATTAACTTCAAATGTAATTGGACATGCTTTCAGTGGCCTTGTTCTCTGGCTTGCATAACCCTGCTTTGCTGTTTTTCCTCCTATTGAAGTCAGTGGTGTCAAAGAACTGTTTGGTTGCAAGCATTCTTCCAAATATCTTTCTCTGTGTTCATCAGAACAAAGAAATGTAAACTCGTTTGGAACAACATCATCAAGATAATTGAAGACAGAAATTGTATTTTTGGGTGCCCTGTTTCTTAAACTATTAAAAAGCTGCATTTGTGCAAGCGAAAATAATTAATTTTAAAATATGTTTGGAGGATTATGTCTTCCCCGGAGGGTAACAGGGTTGACAGTTTTACAGAGTAATTATGGGTTTTAACATTTATTCTAGAAAAATGTGTTACAATAAAAGTAGTAATTACTTTAAAAATTAAGTAATTCCAATATCGTATTTAATGATTTGTTGTTAACTAGATAAAAAAATGTAGACGATGCAACAAATTTATTTTCATACATGCAGATTAGATATGTTTGGTAATAGAGTTCTGAAACACAGAAAGAGGCTTTCTCATGACAAGGCAAAGTTAAAAAATATATATATTATATATAATATAGTATAGTTAATAAACATACAGTAAAAGGTAGCATTCATTCTTGAAGTCCTTTTTACACATATGAATGTACCTGCTTTGCAGAAAGTTATTAATGTTAACATTTGACAAAACTTTTTACATTTCTCTACTGTCCTGATTTATGATCATTAAATCTTTTTAAGGAACATTTTCTAATTCCCGGGCCAGGATTATACACAGTGATTGACAATCAATCCGCCTGCTAGATAATCCACAATACATTTTTATATCCGTCTATTATGAAGATCAACCTTTCATATAGCTATCCTGTGTCTGCCCCAGGCGTTAAGCCATTACAATCAGTCACACACAGTGAAAGCACACATTGGCGATAAAGGAAAAAGAACCACAGGTCAAATATTAAACGGACTATAAATTCTTATATGCAATATTAATTATGTCTAATTTCTGAATTCTAAAGCAGCCCCCCTGGCCCAACCAGGGGATTCCAGTTCCCCTCTGGCAAAAGCTGCTGCCTCTGCACAAGCTCGACAGTGCTTGCACAACAAGGCTAAATAAAAATAAAAAATGATAGATTTAAGATTATGATTAACAATCTAATAACATTAGAAATGTTGTAGGAAAATCAAAGTTGTCGCGTCCTTTATCCAGCTCTATCCTCTTAGCTCTTGTCAGGTCACCGCTTCCCATTCTCAGCTCTGCCATCAGGTCTGGGCATGAACTTCATCCTGCGGTAACCTTGGAACAAAGAGACAAGACTGGCTGAGAGTAGAGTACTGTTCTGCACTCTTTGATGCAACAAGTACATCATTTGTTGTTGGATGTGTTCCTGGTTCCGGTTGATCTAAATAATGCAGCCTAAATCCTCTGAGGATTAATATTATGGAGGTGTAGTGTATGCAAGATTAAAAAGATGAGTCTTTAGTCTAGATTTAAACTGACAGAGTGTGTCTGCCTCCCGGACCCTGCAGGGAAGAATATTCCAAAGTTTAGGCGCTAGATAAGAAAAGGATCTACCACCTGCACTTGATTTTGAAATTCTAGGTATTACCAACTGACAGGACGCCTGAGAGCATAATGTACGTTGAGGTCTGTAATACAATAGAATTACATTCAAATACTGCGTCGCTAGACCATGTGGGGCTTTATAGGTAATAAGCAAGATCTTAAAGTTAATGCGATGCTTTATAGGTAACCAGTGCAAGGTTGACAGAACCGGGGTTATATGCTCATACTTTTTTATACGTGTAAGAACTCGAGCTGCCGCGTTTTGAACAAGTTGCAGTTTTTGTAATAGGCCTGCAGGGCATCCACCTAGAAGTGCATTACAATAATCTAGTCTTGATGTCATGAATGCATGAGTTAATTTCTCTGCATCTGACAGTGACAGCATATGACGTAGTTCAGATATATTCTTAAGATGGAAAAATGCAATTTTACAGGTGTTGGCGACATGTCTTTTTAAATGACAGAGTACTATCGAATACAACGCCAAGATTCTTAGCTATACTAATTCCGTCTATACTGCAGCTGCGTCTCAGTGTGTCTGCATCGTGCTGTTTCTGTTTCCAAAACATGGATCTTGATCACTGGGAGGAGATAACATTTAGCCTTTAAATAGGAAAACGTACAAAACGTTGGGTGTTTTTTAAGGAAAAATGACCTGGTTCTGTTCAGAATATGGGGGTAGAGTGTTTTGGGAGCAAACAGATGAACGTCCGTTTGTATAGCCTATTGTGATCTGTATTTAGTGCATTACAACAGAAACAACTGCCAAACATTACAAGACTGTTGATTTCATTCTCCGTTTGTGCAGTCGAACTTCGAAGTCACAACGTGCTCTCTGAGAGCTGTGAAGCAGGGGGTGGGGCAGAAGGCGGAGAGGGGCGTGTCTCAATTTCTCCTTACAGAAATACACACTTCCTGTGTGAACAATACCAAGAATTTGATACTAAAATACCATGTTTCCAAACACTGTAAAACCTTGTGCAACAAAGTAAATAGTGCCCCACATGCTAAATGCTACTTTGTGTAAACTTGAATGCTGCGTGTTACACCTAAAAATGTCTGACCACACTTTGCTCATTTTTTTCTTGGTTTAGGTCAGTCAGGGCAATGTCCCAGGAATCGAGAGTGCATACTTGGCCATGGACACTGAGGAGGGGGTGGAGGTTGTCTGGAATGAAGTGGAGTTTTCAGACAAGAAGGTTTTCAAGTCCTTTGAGGTAAGACCACACTTGGCATAAATATCTTACTCGCAATACTTGGTGTGCTGTTTTCTGGTAAATTTGCTCGTCGCCTCTCATTTTGAGGCATTAAAGGAGTAGTTCACTTCCAAATGAAAATGCTGTCGTCATTTACTCACCCTCCTGTCAGGTCAGACCTGTATGACTCCTTCCTTCCGCAGAGCACAAAAGAAGATATTTTGAAGAATGTTGTGAAGCCCACCATTCACTGGCATTGGTTACAATAGAAGTGAACGGAGGGCTGTGCTGTTCTGTTACCAACATTTTTCTTTTGTGTTCTGCAGATGAAAGAAAGTCATACAGGTTTGAAATGACAAGAGGGCGTGGAAATGATTACAGAATTTTCATTTTGAAGGTGAACTACTCCTTTAAGAAATATCTGTGATTGATAGTCGTGTTAAACCAAGTGTTATGGACATGTTAAAGGGACTGTTCACCCAAAATGAAAATTGGTTCATCATTTATTTACACTCATGTCATTCCAAACCTTTATGACTTTCCTCTGAGGAACGCAAAAGAAGATATTCTGAAGAACACTGGTTACCAAACGACTCCACTGACCTCCATTTTATGAACACAAAAACATTTCTCCATATATCTCAAAAAAGTCCAATCATTTTTATTTTTGGGTGAACTGTCTCTAAGTTATTATGCCAATATGTAGGCAAACTTTGTTTATTTACCAACCATGTATTTTTGTGAGGTTTGTGAGTGAGTGAAGGAAGGAAGTGGTGATAATACTTCCATTTCATTTTGTAGTAGCTACGTTTGTACCAAATTACTACAACAGTACAAAGAAAGTGATATTACACAACCCATACCAACAAAATGTGTATTCTTTTCTAGGTTTTAGGACAAACTAAACCGATCTCTGTGTCGATGTATTTATGCAGGAAAGGATAAGGGAGATGTTTGAGAACCTGATGCAGGTGGAGCATCCAAACATTGTGAAGTTTCACAAGTACTGGCTGGATATGAGAGAGAACCGAGCAAGGGTGAGATACAAAAACGCAACTGATATAACAAGCGCTCCCGTGACCTTAGCTCTGGATTCACACGTTTAGCTTTTTATTTCCTGTCACACAGGTGATTTTTATCACAGAATACATGTCGTCTGGAAGTCTTAAACAGTTTTTGAAGAAGACCAAGAAAAACCACAAAACTATGAACGTGAAGGTTAGACATTTCAATCTATCATTTAAATTGACCGAAAGCTGGAGGACAACACCACCTTCTGGCAGGAATAGAGCAAATCAACAACAGACTGACGGTTAGTTTTTCACTTTCTTTGTCTCAGGCATGGAAGCGTTGGTGCACACAAATCCTCTCTGCACTTAGGTATTTCGTTTTTCTTTACTTTATCTATAATCTGCTGTTTAATATTTCATTATTTTGTCCAAAATTAATATTCAGACACCGTTGTTAGTAAGCTAAGCATATGTATTGTACTAAAACTATTTTGCACATTCATTCCCAAATGCTATGAACAATTTTCATCTTTTAAAACTACTTTAATATGGACACTTATTTGGAAAAATATAATTTTCCTTATGTTTAAAATTTGATGTAATCGGAGCGTGTGTGTTTCATGACATTTGCTTGCTCTTTCTGTGCTCAGCTACTTGCATTCATGTGATCCGCCCATCATCCACGGTAACCTAACCTGTGACACCATCTTTATCCAGCACAACGGCCTCATAAAGATCGGCTCAGGTTTGACGGGCTCTTTTTAATCCACCTGATGGGGATTTGTGTAAACTTTAACTCAAAATAGAACAACAGATCTAACAGAACGGCTTTTAACAGGATTTTTTTGTCTTTCTTTGCTTTTCCAGTTTGGCACAGGCTGTTTGTAAATGGTGAGTTCACTCTTAGCTTTGTATGCCACAAGGAATGTTGTTATCTCAGAAAGATGACACAGACCGTTTTTTTTCTTCCTCTTAAACAATCCTTTGGATACACAGGATTGGGCACAATCCAAACACTTGTCAGTTTACAGCAGTTGTACAGCTGCTTTGTAACAATGAAAATTGTAAAAAGCGCTATATAAATAAAGTTGAGTTGAGTTGAGTTTACACAATCAAATACATGTCAAAAGAAGAAAAAAAGACCACTTTACCCTTCAGTTTATTTTTTTTTGTTTTAAATGTGAAAGGGCTTTACTATATCCTAAAAAGGTTTAACTGGTTGTAGTTCTTCTTTTGATATGACTGCATGCATAAAGTTTGCAAGTAATGTTGGCGTCTCTCTTTTTCTTTAGTATTTGCTGAGGCTATTCATGGGAATGTACACCAGCATCGAGATGAAATGCGAAATCAGCACTTTTTCGCTCCAGAATACAGCCGTGAGTTTCTGATGGCTTTACCACCTTTATGTCTGCCTTTATTCTGTCCCAATATGCTTTTTACTTTTAGTCTCAACATCTGCTTTATCATTACCCATTTCTTATAGTATTTCTGCCTTGTCCTCTTTGTCCATTGTTTGTCATTTTTCCTTTTCTACTTTCTTTAAACTATTACTAATTTAGTTCCTATGGCACTACAACTTTTTCAGGTAAATTGTGTCCAAAAGAGATGACATTGTAAATGAATCATAAGAAAGTATAAAATAATAAAGTGGCATTTAAAGTGGCAGTCTGTGAGAATGGCCTCTTTGTTGCCATCTCAGTTTGTAATTGCTACAGCAAGTTATGTGCGGAAAAAAATTATTTACGCGAGTTGATATTCGGCACCATCCAATTGCACGAATGAGTCGTTTGTCACATGTGGCCTGTGACAGTGCACCGATGAGAATCTTCACTGCACATCAGCAGCGCATAATAAACACAAGAGACAACATGGCAGATTAAACAACAAAAAAAACAAATAAGAATATAAACAGACCCAAATAGCGTAAGTGGAGGTTGTGTTGAAGTGTTTTGATATTATTTCTGGTGCTGGGTCATATCCATACCTGCCAACACTTTACCGGGAGTCTCCCATAACGCGAACCAAACAGAAGATCCGCGATCGGTCCCCAGATAACACTTAACCCTTGCAAACATGGCTTTAGTTACATTTATCATAATTAACATGACAAGGAGAAAGAGAACAACCGATGACACTGTACCGGTCTGTATTAACACAACAAGGGTGCTACGTTTTTTCTAAATATTGAAAGTCTTACCTGTTCTGTTCATAAGAAATAAAGCCATGCCTGGATCCTTTTTCAATCCTTTCAGAGGTCACGCCACCTTTGAAATGCCTAGCCAATATTAATTCTTGTTTTTCGCACGAGTTCTATCACATTCCCTTTTTCTCTGTAAACTCTCATCAGTTCGTACTTTTGTGGTTTTCACAACTGATGAATCCCCAGACGTCAGCGCTGCTCGGCGTTTAAAGTACAAAACGGCGCCATAAATAATACTAAAAGTTTGTCTGTGTGCAATGCTACCCGTCACCCGCAGCATCCAGACGCGGGCTAGCAGCCGGATCTTCGTTCTGTTCACTAATGTCATGAAATGATACATAGAGGAAAAACACCAAATAAGGATTTCCGGAGAAACACGACCCGACAAGGAAAATTACAAATCATAACTACAAGCTTTCCGTGGTGAACACAGCAAGGGTTATGACACAGTTTTAAGTACCGTTCTTTCATGATCTTGATCAATTATTGGATTTAGCTCATTTTATAAAAAAAAAATGTAAGGATTGCCTGCTATAAAAGCAATAAAAGCATTTTTATTAGTGGTCTCACACTTTTGGACCCCACACTATATGTAAAACAGTTTCATAACCTTTTTACATCTCTTTCCGCAGTTGCCGAAGATGACTACGCCATTGATATCTTTTCATTTGGCATCTGTGCCTTGGAGGTCTGAGAATTATTTCAACTATCAAATCTAGTATAATTATCATGTAACACTAAGATCAGCATTAAACCAAGATCATTGTTTAATTATTTTCTTCCCCATCCACCTTTAGATGGCAGTGTTGGAAATTCAGGCCAACGGAGACGCTGCTGTTTCAAAAGAGGCCATAGATTATGCTGGACAGTTACTTGAGGACTCTCACATGAGGGTAAAAGATTTTAACAGCATATTTATGACTTAATAACTTGATACAGGTCAGTTAAAGTGGTTTGGGTTAACCCCGCTTTACATTGACAGGAATTCATCCAGTCGTGTGTACGCACAGAAGCCAAGACGAGACCCACGGCTCATGACCTGCTGTTCCATAGAGTGTTGTTCGAGGTCCACTCCTTAAAACTGCTTGCTGCGCACTGCTTTATCAACAACCAGTGTGAGTGCATGTGGAAAACATCGTTCATACCTTACATACGAAGAAGTACTTTAATTTTGATTTTAGATAATGGATGGCTCATAAAAGCAAATGAAAAAAGGTTGTTGAATTATAATTTGCTGTGCTTTGTTTGTGATTTTGGTATTCTTAAATATTTTTTCTTTTGTCTAGATCTCCTTCCCGAAAACTGTGTTGAAGAGACGACCAAGTCTTATGATCCTAATGGCATCATGGCGGAGATTAATCACCGTGAACGACCTGGAGTTCATCTAAAGTGAGCTTCTGGAAGAGTGAGGTGTATCTCCCAATTGATTCTTATTTTCAGTAGATTCTCATTTTGTATTGTGTTGTGTTTTTTTAAGGTATTCTCATGTTTCTCCCCTTGAGCTGGACAAATTCCTTGAGGATGTGAAGTGAGTCAAAAATAAGATCTGCTGATGTTAGATTAAAACTTTTTTCATTTCCATGCATGTACATTTTGAAACGACAACTTTTATCTTCTGCAGGAATGGCATATACCCCCTGATGAACTTTGCTTCCCAGCGACCACATCATATACCCCGCGCTCTTTCAATGTCCCAGGAACAAATGGAGACAGTGAAGACGCCATCCCCAGAGCCACAAGAAACTGAAACCAGGAAGGTAAGAAACAGGAGTTGTTTTGATTATGGAATACTCAGTGACTTCTACATCGTTCTTCATTGGTAAAGAGAAAGTGGGAACACATAATAACGATGAACAAGGATCAATTAAAAAAATGCTGACGTCTATTTAAGCATTTCTCAGTAGTCAATGCATGTTGTCCATGTACAAACAATATTTAAACCATCTTTTAACTAGTATTTTTCATCGGTTTATACGCTTTTTAAGGTTCTGTTGTTTTGTGATGCATTACATTTTAAAACAGACAAATATAATATGTTTTACATATTTTCCACACAGGTTGTCCAGATTCAGTGTAATTTAGAAGCAAATGAGGAAGGCACAAGGAGTCATGTAAGTTTTTTTTGTTTGGGTTTTTCACCCTAAAGAAAAGCTGAGAACATTCTGCATCATGTTTTCTTTCTCTGTAGCTCTCTCTCTATTTAAAGATGGATGACAGGCTTCACCGTCAGCTTAGCTGTGATGTTATGCCATGTAAGTAAACGTTAATTTAACCCACATTGATGTCTCTTGGCTTTGCATATGCAAGCATTAATAGGCATTATGAAATCAAACTACATATCCTCAACTTGTAATGATGAGCGAGCTGTTTTGTGTCGTTTATATATATATATATATATATATCATTTTTTTTTTCTCTTGACCGAAAATAAGCATATGCATTATATTTAAGACTACATTTTTTTCTTCAGCTGATACTTCCAAAGACTTGGCTAGTGAATTAGTTCATCATGCTTTTATTAGTGAGGTAAGCACAAGATCTTACAACCAACAGGTTTTAATATTTGGAAATATATTGGTCACCAACTTGTTGTTTGTTTCATTATGCATTAGAAGGCAACAAGTTAAAATACCATACCGTTGCATGTCATCGTGTTTTTCTTTTGTGTCCTGCAGGAAGACTGTGAGAAGTTGGCATGTTTTCTTGAGGATGCATTATGTAAGCACTGGTCAGGCACGTCTTCCTCTCCTACTGCTTTAGCCGTGATGTTCTAAAGACCAGCTGGTCAGAACTGAAGTCCTGTAACAGACGGACAGACCCTTCAGAGTGGGCTTGAGCTTGAAAGAGAGAGAGACAGATCCAAACTTACAAGAGAGTTTGGGAGAAAACTCCAACTTTACACAATTTCATGACAAGATGGCTTCCGTGTAAGTGATTGGCATGGGAGAAGTTCATACCAAACTACACCATACATTCACAATCGAGAGAGAGCTAAAGCTTTGATGTGGAATGTTAGAGTTTGTCATATGAAACACTTGGGAGGGACATGTTCATGTTTTATTCTTTGAAAATGAGTTGAATGGATTTTTAATCATAACCAGTCGTGCTGCCTATGACGTCGTCCGTCCTTCGACCATCCTCCATTTGCCAGGAATAATTTCAAAACTTTCGGATGAGTTTTGGGATTCTGAGAGAGGAGGCTTGAAGTCCATGAAACGATGGCTTCCCTTCAGGCAACATAACTGGATCATGTGTCTGTGTGTCCTAGACCTTAATGTATTATTTATTATTTTAAACTATTAATACCTGGTCTTAATATAGTCACATGTTCATTACTCTAAGCAAGGTAAATATAGAGAAATTTAATAAAACAATTATTCTACACTTCTTTGTTAGTCTATATGTTTTAAAGAGCTGATAGTGAGCAAATGAATGTATGATACTTTGACAAAAGTGCTCTTCGCCTCCGTCATACTAATGTTTCTGTCTCCAAACCCCCTGTTGTAGAGCATCATATTTTGCTCTTTATCAGGGGTGATTCTTGCAGAAAAGGCCTTTATGGTAAATTAATGTGTTGCTCTTATGTTGCTTTTGTTTTTAAACTCGTAATGCGAGTTGTTTGCTGTTTTAAGCAATAAAGCAGAAGAGCACTTCATATTGAGTTATCGGACCAAGAAAGAGGTGTCAAATTGAAAGAGATGCTTTTCAACCAAAGCAGCAAATGTGAAACTCAAGCAATTCATCATAAGAGCATCTTGAGCAGCTGAATAATGCTTCCTATTACTAACAGAAGTTCACACTACGGCTTCTGTCCATCCAATGTCTAAATGCAGCTGTGTTGACATGGGATTTCTCTTTTACATTAATGTGAGTGCTTATACTTGATCAGCTGACTCCTCAGAGATGTTTAACATAATATATGTGCTCCGTTTACTTTTTTCATGTGTTTTTTTAGTGCAAGATATTGTTTTACAAATACAAGCCTCATACCCCTCACATGAAATTATGCGTACAGACAAATCTTAAGTAATCTGACCCGTGATGGAATTAAAAGATTAAACAACTGCACTTGAATAAATGCTTTTTAAGGGAAGGAAGGCCTGTTCTTTCTTGCGATCTGCATGTTACCACAGTGTGTGTACTTTATTTCACGAATATTATGCAACCGATTAATGTCAAAGGCCATATATGTATCTGGGTTCAATGTTGGTTACGAAGATGTTGCTTTTCTGAAATTAACTGAAACTACATTGTAACTATAAAATGATGTATTTGATTGCCACTTGCATATTTAAAACAGTTTTCAAACTGTAAAAAAAGGCTAATTTGCAATGCCGGCCAAAGCAATAGTATCTTGGGGATGCTTTCAGTACTGTACTTTGCCAGTGGCTCTGACTTCCCAATATCTCTCCAATAACAGAAACACATGCATGTCAAAAATAATGCGTTTACAGAATATCTCATGTTTGTTATATTGGCATGTTTTTTTATGGTGAATGTGTTGCAGATTCTGAAAACTATTAATCTCCACTTGTTCTAGCTATTTTAAATATCATGAAAACCATCCTCTCAGTGTTATAGTGAGACACTTTTATGTAAATGCAAGGAAGATATGTGAATGTGCAGTGAATAACTCTTTAATAATGTATTCATCTTCATTCCTGGTGTTCTTCTCATCTAAATCAGGACTTTTGCTTTGGGCAGTTTCCTTTTCTTTTTCATTTTTAATTGTGTTGAAATTGTGAACTGTGACATTAAATACTATATCGTTAAAACATCCAATAAATACTTTAATATGCCTGGTCTTATTTCGGGTTTTGGTATCTGTGTACTTCATTATACTGGAACTTTTATAGCCATTCAACCATTAGATTACCATTTTTGTTAACTCTATCGAGAAGTTAAACTCTACTATATCACTTAAATACCTTCGTATTGTTGCAATAAGATTTTGATGTCCGCCTTAATGAGGCTATGCGCAGACCGATCCAAGTCTGACAGCAAAGTACCGCGATAGGTCGTGGATATCCTATACTCTCGCGGTACCCTGATGTCACACAGCAAACTGTCTGCGCCGCTCCTTTACCGCGCTCTCTTCCAACCAGGGATAAACACTGCACACGCTAGGCGACTCTTATCCTACTCTCACTCTATATCGCGAGATTTCATAGTCTTCCTCACCGTGTGGACGTTGGTGCGGGAAGGTGTGCTCTATGGCGGTGGCTGTTTCAGCGGTAAATGTAATACATTTTACGTAGTTTCTTTAGCGTTTCGCACCATATACACACAATTACATGTTTAAGCTAAATATGTTTACGTCTCTGTAGAAAAGTGTCGTTTGAAATGGCTTCGTAGCGATGAGCAGAGGTTTGGCTAATTAGCCTAGCTCGCCGTGAGCGGGATTTTCTAACGGCCTGCTGCGTGTCTGTGCAGAATTGCCAGTGATTGGTAATGGTTTTACAATGAAACTGTTGTTGACCTATTAACACAACACATTTTAAAGATGTTTTCTTGCACATATCAACCTAAACGCTTGCGTTATCGCGGTCTCGTTAACGTTACTCGAGCTAACGCGTTAATCCATTCACATTGTCCTCCATGAGCCGAGTCAACTTCTCTGCAGCTTCATGACACGAGAGAACACAAGTGTTTCAGTTTAATGTGTTTGTGGGATGTGCGTGTAACCCACATGAGATGCAATTACCATTTCGGTTTCTTAGAGCCTTTACTGTTGTGTTTAACGTAACTCGGTCAAGAGGTATAGCTAGTGACGAAAATACAAGGGGAGGGGGAATACACAGAGATGAGCAAGGGCCTTTTCCATCGAGTGCTGCTGGATATAACCGTAACCGGTGTGAATTTTAAAGTGCATTTATTTGCCAGCCAAACTAGTATGGTCAAGCGAATTTATCCAAATCAAAACGGGGCAACCTTTATCAGGGTTTGGCACATTTATGGGTGATGGCTGATGGAACATCTTGCAGACGTCTCAAAGCCAAGGCCATGTATCGTTGGATAGAATTTGTTCACAAAAGTTCACCCAGTTAACTTGGGAGTTTATTGAAACCTCTTTCTTTCCTTATAGACTGTGTTTGAACAGTAAAAGCTCCCCCTATATAATCTCTCGAGTAACCCCACAACAAGACACCCCAGCGGAGTGCAGGTGCTAGGTAAGGGCCCTTTCCACTGCTCACCCTGACACAGCACTACTCCTTTTAAAAAAGGGGATGCAAAGTAATGTGAAGGTGTCAGATGTCCTTTAAATTGTACTGCATATGCTACCAGAAAACTACGCTTTTATTCTGCATCAGGACTGAATTGCAGAAACATTTAAGATATGTCTAAGCTATTCTGTGTTAAGGCACCTAGATAGTAAGAGGTTTGGATTTTATTATTTAAGCACCTTAGACATTAATTTTCTTATCATCTGTCATGAAAGCTTGACATACATCCTAGATGAGTTTGGGCAATGTGCATTTTTTTGTGCTAATATCAATTATCAATACAATTTTAATACATTTTTTTGTCAGCCCATTCATTGATAATCATCATGTCAAAAACATTGGTTGGCTTTACAATAAGTAGGCAATGTATACGTTTATATGAATTAAACCAAAGCAAAGTCAGCTCTATTTCCCTGGATTTGGTTGTCAGTGATCTCAAATTGTTGTCTCCCTATCCAGTTCTCTTGTTCTAAGTAGGTTTGTGTTTTTTCTTTTCCTTTTTTTCCTTTTTGTCGTTTCTCTCTATGTGTTGTCTGTGCTGTAGACATATCTCTTGACTGTACTATATTTCCAAAGCCAATGGCAGAACTTTTTGGGTTCAAACCTCCTTAAGGGGGGCAGTGCACCACTCTGGAGTTCATGTGAGAAAAGGTACAAGTTTTCTCTTGTGTAGTTTTAAAATAAGAGGGCTCACATACTTCAGCATATGCACTTTATGGATGTATGGTCCTCCAGTTACCAACACTATTATGTATTTGTTTCCACTGAGGGAAAAACATTACCCCGGTTCCCCTTATAAATGTATACAGAAGGCTTTTCATTATGGGCTGCACAGGATAACAGCCTTTCTGTTCAGTGTTTAATGTTGACAGAAGGTGTTACAAATGTCCTGTTATGTTTAAGAGCAAGCTCAACGTAATGTATAATTCAAAAATCAAAAAAAATCTGCTCTTCCTAGCCATAACATAATTGTTTTGATGTTGCAAAATTTCTTAAGGTGGAATAAATGTAAACTAGATCATGCCTCAAATATAGACTCAGTTTGCTCTTAAACTAAGAGATTAAAGCTTTAAGAAATCTGTCCAGTTTGTGTGTGTTGAGCAGATGTGTAGTTTAACTTCAGCTCAGATGTGTCAGTTCTGACAGCTGCTTGTGTTTTGTGCAGGGAGGCGAGGCTCTGATGATGGAGAATGGACAGAGCACGGCCTCGAAGCTCGGCCTGCCGCCCCTTACCCCTGAACAGCAGGAGGCTCTGCAAAAGGTGAGACTTTTCTCAAACCCCTTCATTACACGGGGGGAACAAAAAATGGATACAATGTGGTGCATTATTTGCATGTTTTACTAGGGCCTTGCTTGTTGTTATTTTTAAAGTCCGCTGGCTTTATAAGCATGTGATGGCTCAGTGCACATGTATATAAGCAGTGGACGAGAACAGTGCCAGTGCTATGCCTTCGGTACTAGTGGTGTGTAACCTGTCTGCTAGTACTATTCTCAATCTCTGGAACAAAGACAAGATCATTCTCATTGCATTGCATGCAATCGTTGTGAATTGTCTGGTAAACGAGCTAATCAGATTTGTTAAATCGGTTCTTCAGTTTTAAGAGTTGGAAGCTAAAAAACATTATTTCTATTAATTTCCAATTCTCCTGGTCTTGAAATCATTTGTCAGCCTTGTTTACATGTTATGTCACTAAAGGGGTCTTAGGTTAATGTTTTCTGTTCTGGGTTTCAGGCTAAGAAGTATGCCATGGAACAAAGCATCAAGAGCGTCCTGGTCAAGCAGACACTCGCTCATCAACAGCAACAGCTCACTAACCTACAGGTGAATCTGCTCAAAAGTTATAAATATACACAAATACACATTCCAGTATTGTTACACAGAGGTCATTCAAACCCACTTTTGTAAGTGATGTAATGTAACTTATTTCATCCCGTTTGGAACACGGTTTGTTTCAGAGTGTCATAGTTCATGGTCTGTAGCAGGCCATCTGTGATTTATAGGGTTAAACATACACCGTAGTGTTCTGCTTTACTACTAAGTTGCTTGAATGACAGTGATAGGCTTACCGTGATGATGCTTTTCCTGACAGCTCCCTAATTCCCTTCAGATGGCCTCATTAACCATGGGTTTTCGGAGATCCCCTCTCACCACTACAGTCTGTAAGTGCAACTCATTGTTTTAAATAACTTTCATTGCTGTACCTTTTATAAACATTAGTAAAAATTAGATGCTCCCCTCCATTTCTTGGCATACATGTAGTTGTTCGGTACTCATGTGTGTAATGTAAGGAGGTAAATAGAAGCCAGTGTTATGTCTTCGGTGCCAGCATGTTCATTGTCTGCTGGTTCTATCCTCAATCATTTGGACAATTGTATTACTGGTTAAATTTGATTAAGTGCGTGTTGTAGGACCCCATCTGACGCTTTGAATTGTCCGTCACAGGTTGCAGCCCAGAGGCAACGAGCATTAGCGATAATGTGCAGGGTTTATGTCGGGTCTATCTATTACGAGCTAGGAGAAGACACAATACGGCAGGCCTTTGCTCCTTTTGGTCCCATCAAAAGCATTGACATGTCTTGGGACTCTGTTACATTAAAGCACAAGGTCAGAATAATTTTCTTGATAATTAAAAGATGATTGTTATGGTAGGTTGCGTTTTGTTTGGTTGTTAATGCATTTTATTTCTTTGCAGGGTTTCGCCTTTGTAGAATATGAAATACCTGAAGCAGCACAGCTTGCGTTAGAACAGATGAACTCTGTCATGCTGGGCGGTAGAAACATTAAAGTGAGTGATGGAACCTATAATTCCTTGGCATTCCATATTCCTACAGATGTATTCAGGAATAAAACTCGTGTTTGTTTGTTATAGGTGGGGCGACCTTCAAACATCGGTCAGGCTCAACCAATCATAGACCAGTTAGCCGAAGAAGCGCGCGCCTTCAACCGGATTTACGTGGCGTCCGTACATCCAGACCTGTCAGACGATGACATAAAGAGCGTGTTCGAAGCCTTCGGAAGAATCAAGTCCTGTATGCTGGCGCGGGATCCCACCACGGGAAAGCACAAAGGCTTTGGTTTTATAGGTGAGCAGATGGCTGCTTCAGCACTTCGGTTGAATATAAATGTATCTGACTGAGAGCGGTCAGTCATGGCAGAATGCTGTTCTCTACATGTCTCACAGGGGATAGCAAAAGGGTGGGGGCAGGTTCCTCACATGCTTTCATAGTAAGTTTTTTATTTCTGTTGTCGTTGTTTTCTTAGGCTCTGTTACGGACATTTGTGCCATAAGTGCCCGCTGGTAATTACACAGTAACTGTCTCAGAGCTCTGGTAGATTATGCTGAGTCTTCTTGGAAGCTGTTGAGTCTTAGTCTTTCCTGTTTCCCCTGTAGAATATGACAAGGCCCAGTCCTCGCTGGATGCCGTGTCCTCCATGAACCTCTTCGATCTTGGGGGCCAGTACCTGCGAGTGGGCAAAGCCGTCACGCCTCCAATGCCCCTTCTTACGCCAACCACGCCAGGCGGCCTTCCTCCTGCCGCAGCTGTAGCGGCAGCGGCCGCCACGGCCAAAATCACCGCTCAGGTGAGCACATTCACACTTTTACCAATTATTGTTAGTCAGGGAGTGTGTGCGTGTGAGCGGCTGCCTTACTTCCTTTGGTTTTAAATTCCTTCTATTGCACATTAAGGAAGAGTGATTTAATTGGCTAAGCAAGGCTAGTGCAGACACTTGGTGCTGTATGTGAGGGCTTGATTTGACTCAGCTTAGGCTTTGACTGGCATGAAGACTCTAGTTATGATACAACATTATTTCTTTGAGACAGAGTTTTTACATGCAGAAAGATAACATAGCGTGTAAACTCCAAAAACAGATGGCATGGAATCTGTCCCAGCCGGAGAATCGGACAGAAGAATTCCTCAACTGTCTGGTAAATAATTCAGGAAATTCTGTTTAAAGCACGCTGGTGCCTTTTTGTTTTGTGTAGAATATGAGTGTGGGGAGAGTCTTGTCTTCGGGACCTTCCAGTAACAGTGATGCTCTTGTGTGTTAGGTAGAGAATGTGTATTGGACAGGAACATTACACCTGAATGATGATTGCATTCTTAGAGGCCGTTTACACGAGACAGTTTTCAACCAAAAACGGAAAACTTTTTATGCGTTTTCGCTATTCATTTACACGACAACGGCGTTTTGGGGGACTGAAAACGCACACTTTTGAAAACGGGTCTCAAATTGTGCAAGTTTTTGAAAACAACATAATTATCGTTTCCTTGTAAGCTGAAGGCGGCGTTATCCAAAAACGATGAGGTCATACACGTGCATATTACGCGTTCAGTCTGTAGGCATGTGCGATTATTCCCCAAACAATAATGCAAGCCTCCATGCAGCCATGTTGTGCTGAGTGACATTATCATCTCTCCAGACTTACTGCTACACTATGACCAGCGGAGACATGGTATTTATTTACACAAACTATAAACGCCCATGCGCGCAGACAACGTGTCTTAAAAGCGCTAATAGCTTGGAAAAAAAAGAAAAGAGTATGCTTGCATGCACAGATACGTAGGGTTTCTTTATAGCACAACAGCTCCACCCACTAGCCCGGCATGCAAGATACCGCATTTTTACTCGTTTTCCACATCCATGTAAATGCAGATCATTTTGATAGCGCTGTCGTGTGTAGGTGAAACTTTTCAAAAATGCAAGAGAAAAACTTTTCTGTTTTTCATCGTGTAAACGTACTCTTATTCAGGTGGCTTTAAAGTGGAAATGATTTATCCAGTCAAGTTAACATTATTTGCCAAAAAGTTTTCCACTCAAAAATGATATAAAAAATCTGATTAATGTTACCAAAAGAAAATTGGTGCCTTATGTTTTGTAGCAAGTAGGGCTGTTACGATTATGAAATTTGGCTGACGATTAATTGTCTAGTAAATAGTTGTGATTATGGCGATTAATTGTCTGTGTTATGCTTTGACAAAATAACTATTACTGCCAGTTCATTTATTAAATTAAGAAAATATATGTGAAATGTGAACATTTAATAAACAACTTATAATATTTACAGTATAATGACCTTATCAGAGAAGACTTGACCACTAAAACTAGTTATAAGGGTTTTGCTGTGTAAATGCAGCAAGTCTGAGGAAAAAATAGAAATACAAAGCTAATACAATTCAAATGATGTAGAAATGTCATTTGAATGTAACAGTGAGTGCAGATTAAAGACAGTGGATGTAAAATTCAGCAGATACTGCAGATCACTCTTGTTTTCTAAGGATTCAAAATACTTGCGGTTATAATAAATAATTGTGAAGATGTCAACGAATTACTATCAATTTTTTATAATTGTGAACAGCCCTAGTACCAAATGTGCTGCCACCTTGCAGGACCACTGCCTGTGATGTCACTAGGTTGGTTGCCTTGAGTGAGTTAATCAGACACAATTGTAGAGACACTGTAAAATACAGGATAGTGGGGGACAAATAAGAAAGATAAACACTGAGACAGTGAAACATGGAAGCAGTTAATCCATAGGGCATTACAATGGTAACATTAATATTGTTTATTATATCATTTTTGATTAGGGTGGAAACCTTTTTAGTAAATAAAGTTAACGTGACTAGATGTTTCATTTTCACTTTAATCAGCACCTCTTTCAATAATAATTTTTCTACAGTATGCTTCTATTGTATTGGCCTAAATAATGTTGTATTTAAGTGGACATTTCTTGTTCTTTATTATAAGGTGTGATTCTAGATAAATTTTCCTTTTTATTGTGGATTATCTCTACCTTATTGAACGTTAACAAATCTATGCTACTGCATAGTATGCATAAATTGTAGATTGCAATATTTAAACATGTTGCAGTTATTCTATATGGTTAGTCATGTACTTGTCATATGTTGTCTCATTCTTGTCATTCGTAGATAATTGCAAAGTAAAATGATAAATGCATAACTTATGCAGAATTGTCTTTATAATGTAGTTGTTAAATCAATTTACAGAACATTTTTTGTCATGGTCAATTTAGCCTGTTTGTTACATGTTCTTGAGCTGTATTTTCTGGTCTTGGGCCCAGTTGCATGAAACTTTAAGCAATTTCATCATTACATTTCACACTGTTGAACGATGTCAAGCAGCTTTTTGTTTCTCTCAACTGTTTTTTACCTCAATAATACAATATTTATTTAATAGTAATATTAAAAATTAAACCTTCTATCTGAGGAGGGTCTGCGCTCTTAAAAATGAAGGCGCTTAAAATGATCGTTCACCCACAAATTCTCTCATCATTTACTCACCCTCGTGTTATTTCATACCTTTATGAATCACTTGGTTCTGTTGAAAACAAAGAAAGATATTTGAAAGAATGTTAACAATTTCCAGTTCTGTGATATCATTGACTACCTTAGTTAGGAATAATTAAACTGTATTCAAACGTGTCCCAGAACTTTTTGTTTTCCTAAATTCTTATTCTTCTATTCAAAATATCTCGTTTTGTGTTCAATAGAACAAGAAATATTCAATATTACAGTATTTTCTACTATGGCAGTGGATGATGTCCCAGAACTGAAAATTGCCAACATTCTACCAAATAACTTACCTTGTTTTCAACCGAGCAAAGAAATGTATACAGGATGCAAACAATCTTAGGGGAGGTAAATGATGAAATAATCAAAAAAAATGTGGGTGAACTATCCCTTTAAAAGGTTTTTCACAGCCATTCAATAGAAGAACCATTTTTGGTTCCACAAAGAACTACTCGGTCAAATGTTCTTTAAAGAATTGTCTCTTTCTCGCCTTTTTATAATCTGAAGAACCTTTTTTCGTATCTTAAAGGTGCCAAATAATTCATTGAGACAATGTTAAATTCTCTGATATCTACATTGAAGGCGTGTGGCTTTATTAAGTGCAAAAATATTCAGAAACTGTTTTACATGTCCATTTACAACCCTAGGATTTGTCCCTTGAATGAAAAGGTCTGTTATTGATTTACTTGGAAGGGTCATGAATAGCTCTGCTCTGATTGGCTGTTTCGATGCGTGGCTCATGCCACTAGCTTACACAGGAGACAGATCGCTACTGTCAGGCGTGAAATGGAAAAAGTGGATAAAAGGACTGCTTTCTGTGGGGGTTCTAATGGCAGAATAGTCAGAATTGCCCCTTTCTTAAATCCGTATCAAAACACGTAGAGAAGCCTGCTTGATATTGTTGCAGGTTCGAAAAACTGTCCCTCACTTTTGTCATGTGACTCTCGCTGCTCTGTGCTTCAAATTGCATTGCATCCAAATATAAACAAGGCTAAAGGGGGAAATAAACGTGCACGATACAGATCAGACGGGTCTGACTGTACAATTGTGCAGCTTGTTCCGTATAAAGAAGAAGCTCTGCTTGCGCAGACCTGCCTGACTTAATAACTGTATAAAGAAGATGCGTGTCTGCGCAGCTCGTGTTGTTTAAGGAGGTTTATGAGTTTATAACTGAGAAACTTACACTATACAGATGACACACGCTTGACTTGATAACTCCCCAGCTCGCACTGTATAAAGACGACGTGTCTGTGCAACTCGCGCCTAGACACGCCTCACTTCATAATGTCACAGCTTGTTTAAAGAAGACAACAAAGTCATCGTCCATTGCAAGGTTTCACTGTAGACCTCGTCCGATTGCCAATTTGGTAGACATCGCCAAACCCTGTTCACAATACCTGCAGAACTTCTGATGATTCGCCTATGCATGTCCGGCTGGCCTAGAACATGGGCTGGTAAATGCATGCAACGTTGGGGGCATACATCCTGAATGTAAGGTCATAGTCGGTGTTAAGTTGTGATAGGCCTCTTTTTCAGTGGTCTTTTGAATGCTCAAGATAAAAGGAGTAGGAAACAATAATGTAAAACAGTTTTCCATTATATGGCACCTTTATAGGTTCTATTTAGAACCATTTAGACAAGAAAGGTGCTTGTATTGCGATGTGAAGCACCTTTATTTTAAGAGTGTATACTTAAAGTTAAGTCTGTATTTTCTGTAAAATAGACCTCTAATTAGAGCATCTTTAATCAACACTATGCAGGGCTGTCCGTAATAAAAAATTGCATCTAGCACAGGTGCTACAGGGGTTAAAAGTTTTGTAGCGCAGGCCAAACGGTTGATGCACAAGTATAAAACATCAGTTATATTAGAAAAATATACACATATAAATGTATGTGTAGTTTATCACATAAATAGGCAGTTAACGGACAAAGGACATTTCTTTCAGTTGGGTAAATTAGGGCCATATAATTTAGTTTGTCCAATGTTTCCTTTCCAAGAAATTTCCATTCTTTTACTAGACAATAATTATATATTTGTCCACATACTGAAATATACTATTATATTATTTACTATGGTAAAATTCCTCATTTTGCTGTTATATTTTAAATATTTATGAGTAAATATATGTATACTAGTGTAAATATTTTATAAATTTACTTCTAGAATACTACAATTTACTATAGTTAATATTATAATACAACAGTGTTTTTAATCTGGATTTTTAAGATTAAGAGAAAAGAGTGTGTTGTTGACGATATCTTTTTTCAAACAGTGAAATGCTTAAGAAATAAACTCTCTGAGCAACTCTGGAGAAGGAGTTTGTGTTTTCATGTCCTCCTCGTACAGTGACGCTGACAAATGCACGAGCCTCACACGTGTGTAGGCTGTGCAGCTCATTAACATTCACGCAAAACAAACAGCTGAAATATTTAAAGAGCCGGATAGCACCTCCTCTATTCCCTTCCTTTTTCCACATCGCAAAGCAAAATAGCAGTGCACCATTGATTTACACCACACACAAACTAGCAGCTCTGCAAACACGCAAGACTGAATTACATGCATGCTAGACTGGAAAATGTATTCTTGGCCCAGACCGATTTTTTTTTTTTTTTTTGTAGACATGTCACTGTACAGCCCTGCATTTATGTATGAATCGAGATAGATTTTTTTTATTAATGGTGCAGCTCTAATATAGATGAACATATGTTTTCATAAAAAATCAACTTGGATGACAAGATTGTCGGTTTTGAATTAATTGTCCCATATAAAAATTCTCAAATTATTCCCGGTCGTGCAATCCTAGATGTATATGACTTCCTTTCTTCGGTTAAACAAGCAAATAATTTTATATTGAAATGTAGTTATCTTCCTATTTGGGGGCCAAAATGGCAAAGCTCCAAAAAGCACATGCATCCTTATTATTGTAATCCAAACGACTCCAGTGGATCAGTGCGGTTAATTCAACTATGCCCACACTTCGATATCCTCAAATCTCATTGGTCCCCCAATCTTGTTACTAATTGTTGGGTGTCTTATCACATGACGCACATTAATCTATGGTAGTGGAGTTATGTTTTTAAATGCCGTTTTCCTAATCTATTGATAAATAAGCATTTTAGTGCACACTTAAAAGTTGATTTTCAAGAATCTGTTAACTCAAACATCCCAGTTTTATGCAGCTGGCCCAAGGCTTGTCTGTGTGTGAAGATTTGTGTTCGTCTTCTGTGTCTGTCCTGTCTCGTGTCTGTCCACTTGTGTTAGTGTTGTTTGTGCTTTTAACGGGCGCTGTCCAGGCGGTGTTCCTTTATATCCCACTCTGTTCTTCCAGGAAGCAGTGGCGGGAGCATCGATCCTGGGAGCAATGTCCGCGGGGACAGGCTTGAGCCTGCCCCAGATCCCTCAGGCTGTCATGGCAGCTCAGGCCCCAGGGGTCATTACAGGTAGGTGCACACAGATGTGCTTCTTGGTGAATAATGCTTGCATTCTTGTTAGAAATTATTATTTTATGCCCCCAACACAGTTTTTTATGCTTTAAAATCCCTGACATGCTGAATGTAGGTAGAGTTTGTTCTGCATGAGGTTGACATGGTAGTGTGTTGTACGTGGGTGGTTACTTTTCTATTGGTTGTATTATACATGAATACAGATTTGCGATTCAAAGATGCCTTATGCATTAGCTACATACAGAACTTGCTTATTTTCACGAATGACCAGCCCTACAATACACGCAACACACAGCCATCATGTTTATTTTGATACCCAGAACACATTGCCCGGGAGTACAGTTTTAAGTGATTGTGCTCAGACCAGGTTTTTCTTTTCTCATTCTGCTTATCTCCAGTTTTAATGTCTCGGGGTTAGCTGTTATATGTACAGTTTCTCTTCCTCAGGTTTCTGTTGTCTCCACAGTTCTCAGTTTAACATGGCCTATGGTGGGATTCTGTCCACTAATAGATTTCTCTTTTATTTTCTCTTCTCTCCTTGTCTCTCTCTCTTTTCTCTCTCTTCTCTTCCCCTCCCTGTCTTGATTCTCCACATTCGCCCTGACTGTGGCCTCATAACCCTTCCCCTTTGCTGCACACTGATCAACCAAGTTTGAAGAGGATTGTTTCTAGCCCCTCCCCTCATAAACATATCTCTCATACCTATTGACCAGTGAGTCTCAGATCCTGTGTGTTTTTGTGGAATTCATCTTAATGTGCGCGAGGGGGCTGAGGAAATCGAGATAAGGGAGGATGGGGTATCCCATTATATTAACATTTTTCTGCTATGTAGTTTCAGTAAATCCTCAGCATTGTGATCACAGAGGCAAGTAACAAACACTTACAGAGAAGGTTGGACAAATGTTTAATCAGTCTGGCTTTTTTGTGTAACTTTCCATTGTTTTCCCTTTCCTGTTCCTTTCCCTTTTTACTTTAGGAATCATTTACGTAACTTAAATCAAACACTTTTCAGATGAATGTTGTTTTGGGAAACATTAAATGGTTCTGTAAAGGCCCAAAAGTCCGTCTCTCATTCATAGTAGGGTTTTTTGTTTGTTGAGGGTTTAGCAGGGCTCCGTGCATACAAGACTACAGATGATATAATGACCTCTGTGTTTTTATGCAGGGGTGACACCAGCCCGGCCCGCTCTGCCTGTGGTGCCTCAGGTGGGTCTAGTGAACCCGGTCCTATCCTCTCCGCCTTCACTGTCAGCTGCGGTGGCTGCGGCCCAAGAGGCCAAAAAGGAGAAGGAGAAGAAGGAAGAGGAGGAATCTGCCCAAGACGGCACGGGACAGGAGATGCTCAGTGAACAGGAGCACATGAGCATCTCGGGGAGCAGTGCAAGGCATATGGTCATGCAGAAACTGCTGAGAAAACAAGAGGTTAGCTATGTAGCATAAAAGTGTGCGTGTGTAGAAATTGTATTTGGTTTTCAGAGCGCTTTAGTTGTGGCTGGAATCTTTAAATAATGCTGCTTTTCTTTGTTCTTTCCACAGTCTACGGTTATGGTGCTCAGGAACATGGTTGGCCCTGAGGACATAGATGATGATCTGGAAGGAGAAGTCACGGAGGAATGCGGGAAGTTTGGCGTTGTTAATAGAGTGATTATCTACCAGGAGAAGCAGGGTGAGGAGGACGACGCTGAAGTCATCGTCAAGATCTTTGTGGAGTTTTCAGTGGTATCAGAGATGAACAAGGGCATTCAGGCCCTTAACAAACGCTGGTTCGGAGGTCGGAAGGTCATCGCCGAAGTGTACGATCAGGAGCGATTCGACAACAGTGACCTCTCTGCATAGACTGTCAACAGCGCATCCTGCCCTTCGTAACCTTTCTCTCCACGTCTCTTTATCTCACTTATACAGACACAGCTGCCAATCCCTGTGGCATTGGCTTCTCTTTATAACTTGTAATTATTTTTTATTGATGTTGATATTAATGTTATTAATGATCCCTTCCCGGGACAGAGGCAAGAATACGCTCATGAATATTTTTTTTATTGTTGCTGTTCCTCAATGTGAATGACTGGATTCCCCTCCCTTTTTGGTTATTGGTTAAACCTCTCCAAAGCCCATCCCTCCCGTCAGATAAAGTTCAGTTGCTTTATCTTTTGCCCTTTTATCCCTCGAAAGTATTCTCATTAGCCTGTTATGATGCTTTTGGTTTCACATGCCAGAACAATAAATTAAAGTATGACATTTAAGAAAGCCCAGATTCAAATGATTGTCTGTGGATTTATTTGATTGAACTGCATTGAAACGACTGAAAAGAGATCTCTGTAAAATACTTTATGGTTGAAAGCATATTAAGTAGCTGTATTTTTTATACAAGGAACGTGCAGGGAGTGAAAGGATATGCAACCAATAAAAAATGCAGGGGTATAACCTTGGTGTGCCAATGTTTGAGTTCAAGTCAAACATTTTGTTTTATTTGTTTTTTATTTGTACCTTTGAGCAGAAAAACAAGCAGCAAATATTTATCAGTCATGAAGCTAGTTCATGCTTGTTTTGGGGAATTATTTGCCTAGAAGGGATAGTTCACTCACCTTAATGTTACTCCTACTTGTGTGGCTTTCCTCTAGAGAATATAACAGATATTTTGAAGAAAATTAGAAACCAAAAAAGTCTCTCCCTTCTAGGAATAGTGTTTCAGCCGGTTTAAAGAGAGTGATCTAAATCTAATTGTTCAGTTGTCTGATGGTGAGATTATAATATCTTTTTCTCAATTATGTGGCAAATTTACACTGGAGGCTAAATTAATTATTTGGATATCTACAATTGTGATCCTATAACACAAACCATCGACACATTTGTCTTTGAACGTTTAAATTTTGTAGTGCAAATATTCTGTTTCTGTGAAAAAAAGGTCAATATTTTTTCAAGTAAACTCTGATTTTGTGCTCCTATTAATATTTAATAGACCATTGAGTTGATGATTTATTCATTTGGGATGGGACCAACAGAAGCTGAATCCGAAATAGCTTACTTCCTTACTATATAGCAAATATTATGTCCGTATCGTTAGTGTTCACAAAACAGTAGGCGAGAAATACTTGTGTGTTGGACTATTTCTCGCGAGATTTGGACGTGTGCTTACTAATGCGGCGCACGAATACGCCTACTATGTAGTAGAAGAAAATAATACTTGAACGGAGCAGTATGCCTGAATCGTCAGTTTAAGTTACATCTAAAAAATTACAATACTAAAAAGGTAAATATTTTTGTCAATCTTTTCAGAAAGTGAAACCCATTTATTATATAAGTTCATTATTCATAGTTCATACTACACATATTCAGGCAAAACAGTACGTACCCATCTATACCTGGTTAAGTAGGTACTTACTTGAGTTCATACTCATCGAGTATGCGAATTAGGATTCAGCATTAGACGTCATATCCACTGTCTGGCTAAACGAGACTAAGATCAACATATTTTAGACATCGTCAGATCAGTTTGTCCTGTGCAAGATGAAAGGTTTACTGTGGGTTATTAGTGCAGTATTACTGCTGGGGTCAACAGATGGAGGCAAGAATTATGGGGATCGTATGATATATGAAGAACAACATGAAAATATAACAGAAATTCTTGACAAGGCAATAAAGAAAGCCAACGAGGACTATGGAAGGAAACACATTGATTTTTATTCAATCTTATCTGAAGTGAGTATATCTTTCTACTTGAGTGAAACATTTGCCATGTAACCGAGTGTGTAAGTTTATTTGTGTGATTACTATTTTTATTGTGTAAATACAAAAGCCGTAACTGTTGCACAAGAGTATTTAAACAGCTCTTGCATGTATTTTTAAGATGTCATATATACAGGCATGACATGCAAAATAACATTGATTACAACTTTACATACCTGCAGGATCATTCAAATAAGATCGTTGAGGTGTTATTAACATCCACCACATGTGACAAGACAATCATTGGCCATCGCAAGGATTGTGAAGTTTCAAAACTCAACAAAGTAAGGACTGGTTCTCATTACAACATTGTGTTTGTCCTAATGCGTTTGGAAACCTTTGCAAAATCTACCTGAAGCTGACAGTTTAACACAGCTTTCTTTATGTTTATCACAGCCATCGGTTTCCTGTGTTGCATGTCGTCATGAAATTAATTGTGCACAGCTCAGAGATAAACGAAAGGTATGGCATTAAAGACTTACCTGCCTACAGCTACATAACTTCATCTTTCTGTACTAAAAGGTTGTAACTATTCTCATTGCAGAAAGAAGGCAATCTAAATAAATGTAAAGCTGGAGCAAGTCCTCCTCTTCCTGGAGATCAGCATATTCTGTTCCTAAAAGAAAATAAGCAAGAATATGGATGTCTTGGATGCGTCTGAGAAGTAAAGGGATATTTATAACTTGTTAACAGAGGAAGAGGCATTCGGAAATAAAAGGTTCTACAATTTTGTGTTATTAAAACGTTTAAAAGCAATAATAGGAAAGACTTTCTTATATCTGAAATTAGATAAACTATAACGCCTGTATAACAGAATGCAATATCTGCAGCATATCATTTATCACAGTATAATTTTTCCGATATAGCTCACATATGCATCTGTGCATGATTTTTATCTCAGTTATATTTTACCAACAAGATTTTGCAAGTTCAATCGGTAAACAAATACACAGGCTTTGAATATCTTTATGAAATGTAATTTTAATCCATGATTAATATTTGTTAATGTCTATGTTTCTTAGTGAAGAGCTGGATAAAAAATGTTTCAATGTTCTTTGCATTAAGACCATAGCTTAGACATGATAAATAAATGGTCCAGATCATTTTTGTTCAATTACACTTTAAACACTGCACAAGAGAAAAGCCTTCATGTTCATAAGACTTTTTTATGCAGTTACTCTATAAATAAAACATGATACATGGCAAGATTATTATTATTAATGTTATCATTTATCACATCTTGCATTTTGAACTTTCCCTGTTTTATCACCCACATACTGAAACATCAAAACATTTCTGCAGGTAAAAATTGCAACAACCAAACAAAAAAAAACACGCTAAATACCCAAGACAAATTTAAGTCTATGACCTTCTTCTCTCTTAAATTGACCGTGTTTTATATTTCGCATAGTTTAAATTCATAGAATGTAAATAAGAAGCATTAATATTGAGCTTAGTTTCAGCAGTTTATTTACGTTGGTGGTTTATATGTATATTTGCCCTTTTCAATTTTATATATTTTTTAAATGTTTTTTTTAACAGGATACATGATAATTATTCAAATGATCATTTTAATCGGTTGCTTTCAACGGATACACTTTAGCACCATTCAACTTTCTAATCGCATTTGATAGACAAATAACACAATTAAGTCCTAAACCACTTAATTAATTACTACAATTAAAGTAGGCCTACTTATTTATCCAAACGAAAAAATTGAAATACACATGAAAATATAAAGCTCTTAATGTGCTGTACAGTTGCCAGCCACCCGCCATTTAAAAGGAACAGAAGAAGAATTACGTCACATGATCACGTCGATCGCATTCACAAAACTCCCATTCAGGCAAAACAGTACGTTCCCATTATGCCCCATTTAAGTAGGTACTTACTTGGGTACTTGAGTTCATACTCATTGAGTATGCGATTTCGGATTCAGCCATAGTCCTCAGCATTAGACGTCATATCCACTGTCTTGGCTAAACGAGACTAAGATCAACATATTTTAGACATCGTCAGATCAGTTTGTCTGTGCAAGATGAAAGGTTTACTGTGGGTTATTAGTGCAGTATTACTGCTGGGGTCAACAGATGGAGGCAAGAATTATGGGGATCGTATGATATATGAAGAACAACATGAAAATATAAGAGAAACTATTAACAAGGCAATAAAGAAAGCCAACGAGGACTATGGAAAGAAACACATTGATTTTTATTCAATCTTGTCTGAAGTGAGTATATCTTTCTACTTGAGTGAAACATTTGCCATGTAACCGAGTGTGTCAGTTTATTTGTGTGATTACTATTTTTATTGTGTAAATACAAAAGCCGTAACTGTTGCACAAGAGTATTTAAACAGCTCTTGCATGACGAGGCTGAATCCAGCTTCTTATTCGCAGTTTCTTATTGACGCTATCCGTTCCACCTTAAAATGCGAAGCATCCGCTTTTCCAGTTTCTTATTCACGCTAAGCTTAGGTACCATCACGCGTTTCTCTTCTTTTACGTTTTAAAAAAAACTTTGTGTGTGTGTGGCCGTGTGTCTGTTTGTGCGCGTGTGTGTGTGTGTGTGTGTGTGTGTGAGAGAGAGAGAGAGTGCACAGAGGATGGGCTGCTGCTTGCTGTCTTGCTGTCCCATAAGTGCAACGTTCCATTGAAGAGTATTGTGAGATGTGCCAACTTTAGGGGTCCATAATTTAAAAATGCTAGAGTAAAAATGTCTGCTTTTTGGCAAGATGGAAGTCAAGGATACTGGGTATAAGCCCAATGTAGAAGTCTCAACGCATTCTTAAAGGTTTCTGAGATGTAGCACCTCAAAATGTCCTTTAACTGCAACGGTCCATTGAACTGTATTGTGAGATATCCCAACTTCAGGGGTCCATCACTTAAAAATGCTACAGTAAAAATTTCTTTTTTTTTGGCTAGGTGGTAGTCAAGCATACTGGGTATAACCCCTATGTGGAACTTTCAACGCACCCTTAAAATTTTTCGAGATGTAGCACAGGGGTCAATAACTGCTACAGTAACAATTCAGATGGAAGTCAAGCATACTGGGAATAACCATGTGTAAGAACGCACCCTATTGAGATGAGCACCTCAAAATGTCCAACAGTTCCATCAGGGGTCCATAACTTAAAAATGGTACAGTAAAAATGTCTGCCTTTTGGCTAGATGGTAGTCAAGCATACTGGGTATAACCCCTATGTGGAACTTTCAACGCACCCTTAAAATTTTCGAGATGTAGCACCTCAAAATGTCCCATAAGTGCAACGGTCCATTGAAGAGTATTGTGAGATATGCCAACTTCAGGGGTCCATAACTTAAAAATGGTACAGTAAAAATGTCTGCCTTTTGGCTAGATGGTAGTCAAGCATACTGGGAGTAACTTCTATGTGTAAATTTGAACGCACCCTTAAAAGTTTTCGAGATCTATATACATGTAAAAGGTATAATAATATAATGTGTGGCGTACTGGCTAAGACCAAAAAGAGTATAATAAATTGTATAAGAGCAATTGATCAGAAAAAAATTCAAATAAGCTTTGTTTTCCAATTGTGCACACAAAGACAAGCAACTTGTTGTGGTTTCAGGAGCTCAGAATGAAAAAATACAGTATACACAAACACAGGAAATGGAAAAAGATAAATATATAGAATAAAAATAAAATACATCGATGAAGAAAATAATTAATTTACATAAGAGGTAAGAGGGACAGTTAATTATATATACGCAAAGTATAACAAAACTATGTATACTATGATTTTTACAAATATACACAACCGTATTGCATGCTCTGCACTAGAATATTGCACTTTCAAACATGGAGGTACTTTTGGATGTGATTAATATTCATGGTGGAGATGGGCTGCCTAAAAACTGTTCTATCAAAGTAATATTGAGGCAGGTAAGGGGAGTGGGTGATGGAGGTTCCACGTGAAGTTCACGGTCATCTCAAGAGGCATTCAGCATGTCATGACTTAGACAGCAAGCAGCAGCCCATCCTCTGTGCACTCTCTCACACACACACACGCACAAACAGACACACGCCCATACACACACACAAAGTTTTTTTTTAAAACGTAAAAGAAGAGAAACGCGAGATGGTCCCTAAGCTTAGCGTAAATAACAAACTGGAAAAGCGGATGCTTCGCATTTTTAAGGTGGAACGGATAGCGTCAATAAGAAACTGCGAATAAGAAGCTGGATTCAGCCTCTTCCTGCATGTATATTTAAGATGTCATATATACAGGCATGACATGCAAAATAACATTGATTACAACTTTACATACCTGACAGGATTATTCAAAGCAGATGGTTCATGTGTTATTAACATCCACCACATGTGACAAGGCAACCATTGGCCATCGCAAGGATTGTGAAGTTTCAAAAGGCAACAGAGTAAGGACTGGTTCTCATTACAACATTGTGTTTGTCCTAATGCGTTTGGAAACCTTTGCAAAATCTACCTGAAGCTGACAGTTTAACACAGCTTTCTTTATGTTTATCACAGCCTTTGGTTTCCTGTGTTTCATGTCGTCGTGAAATGAATTGTGCACAGCTCAGAGAGAAAGGAAAGGTATGGCATTAAAGACTTACCTTTCTACAGCTACATAACTTCATCAGCTATTTCTGTACTGAAAGGTTGCAACTATTCTCATTGCAGATACACGACAACCTAAAAAAATGTAGAGCTGGAGCAAGTTCTTATTATCATGGAAGTGGGCATCCTATGTTACAAAGAGGATCAACAGGAGATGATGAGAAAGAATATGGATGTCTTGGATGCGTCTGAGAATTAAATGGATATTTGTAACTTGTTAACAGAGGAAGAACCATTTGCATATAAAAGGTTCTACAATTTTGTGTTATTAAAATGTTTAGAGCAATAATAGAAAAGGCTTTCTTACGTCTGAGATGAGTTAAATTATAACGCCTTAATAACAGAATGCAATATCTGCAGGTTATCTTTTATCACAGTATAATACTTCTGATATAGCTCACATATGCATCTGTGCATGATGTTTATCTCAGTTATATTTTACCAACAAGATTTTGCAAGTTCAATCGGTAAACAAATATATAGGCTTTGAATATCTTTATGAAATGCAATTTTAATCCATGATGAATATTTGTTAATGTCTATGTTTCTTAGTGAAGAAACAAATAAAATGTTCTCTGCATTAAGACCATAGCTTAGACGTGATAAATAAATGGTCCTGATAATTTGTGTTCAATTAAACTTATAAACATGAAAGCTTTTCTCTTGTGCAGTGTTTAAAGACTTAAATAGTATCTTTATAAATAAAACATGTTACATGGCAATATTATTATTATTAATGTTATCATTTATCACATCTTACATTTTGAACTTTCAACGTTTGCAAGAAAAAGCATGAACTACAAAATAGAGTTTTGGCAGCTTATACAGTTTTTGAGTTTATATTTAGAAATCACTTTTAATCTTTGATCAACCGATCATAGTCCTACTATTAAGATAGCATGTTTAAAAGACAGAATGGGAAAACTTGTAAACAGTAGTGTTGTAGTTGAGACCACCAAGACCGAGACCAGAGGGTGACTCGAGGCCAAGACTTTGAGGGGCTGAGACCAAGACAAGACCAAGGCAGGCCGAGATCAAGTCGAGACCAAGACCAGTACTCCCAAAATGAATTCAAAAGATCCACAAAACACTAAAAAGTCGAAATAAAATAATAACAGAAGTAAATTGGGTGATTTATTGTGCAGAAATGTATGTGTTGGATGTTTTATGTTCCTTGTTTTATCACTCACCTATTGTAACATGTTACAAATTTTGTGCAGGCGAAAATTCCAACAACTAAACATGAAAAAAACACGGTAAATAGGCTACCAAAAATAAATTTAAGCCTTTGACATTAAAAAAACAATGTTTTAGCGACCTAATGCGTTTCATTGCTTTGTGATTGCAAAGTACCTTTTTTGCAATCACATCTCGGATATTGTGGGCCTTTGTGTGTATTCATTTTGTTGACAGATTTCTTTAAGACAATCCCCCATTCTTCTCTTCCCAGCAGTAAGAGTAACAAAAGTAACAGAAGAATCAAATAAGTAACAAGTGGTGAATGACTTTAAAGTCAGAAGTTTTACATCCAATCACATGAATGATGTCAACACATAACTCAGACAATGCACCAGCAATTTAATGTTATTCCCACTACTGTGGTCTTGACCGGTCTTGAAATAAAATCCAGAGACCACTGAATCGGAGACCAAGACAAGAGCGAGACGAAAATCAGTCGAGACCGAGACCAGGACCATCAAAAAAAGGTCAAAAACTGGTAACAAAACTGGTAAACCGAGAACAAATAATTTAGTTTTATGGTCAGTCAACAAGTAAGGTTAAAACCACCTATATCTAATATTTTATTCTTCACTAAAGTAAATGTAGTAGAATTTAATGTTAGCCTAATTTAGATCTGGTCTGATAAAAGGTCACAGGATCAAATGGCATTTTTTTTGTCATTTGCACAGTTACATTGTGGAAACTGAAGTGATCTGTTGCACTGGTGTATATATATTTCCTCAACACATGCACTTGACTTCAAATAGTTAATAAAACATTGCATCTTTTATTCTTAAAGAGTCAATTTACCAAATGCATGTGAGTATTCCCTCGATATTCTGTCTCGGTGTTGCGGTATTTATATTGTTATACTCTGACCCCTAAATGTGACTTTAACGTGAGTTTTCGGATAGTACTAGAACAAAATAAACAAGTCATCCAACTGACTTAACTGCCAAGAATTCGACACGTGTTTCCGGTCTGCTTCTGTTGACTTCCGGGAACATGGTGGACACCGGGGCTGCGGACGACCACTGGCGGAATGCGAGGGGAGTGTAGTGTAGACAGAGGTTACAGGCCCTGACAGACGTTTGACAGGAGATGATTGTCATGTATGAATATGTATCCTGACTGATATAGTTCAGATCAGCCAGCTTTAGAAACGTTGCTAAGCGCAGTCTGACTTAAGCAAGCTGGGGAAAGGGACGTAACGTGTTACATGTCGATCAAACCATGTCGTGCTGGCTTCTGTACGGATCGCACGTTTTCACGGACAATATCAGCTGGGATTTATAACGTTGAGGGTTTCGTGACAAGAGAGTCAGCTTCGGCAGACACGAAACTTACTGGAAAGTCAACGGTGCTGTAGCTCGTTAGCTAAAGCTCAGCTCAGCTCTGCTCTTCTTCCGGGGCCTCACGGGATGCTCGCTTAATTCTTTCGCGACATGTCTGACTTCGTAAAAGCTTCAATAAAGACGACTTTTTAATTTCACACCACTGTTCAGCACAACTAGCCAAATCGATATAACCAGGCGCAATAATAGTGCCAATGCCACTGAATTCATCCTCCTGACCCTGCACGTGCATCCATGCGTCATCTTCTGAGATAAACATGTAAGCCTGCTCTTAATAACCCTTAAGTTGCATCATATTCTCTATATGATTAATACGACAGTGGATGCCCGTGTTAACTATGCATTTGATGTGTTTGAAGTGTCTGTTACTTAAAGTTAAGATCTTAGTTGTCATTGTTCAAGTGCAGAGAGATTTTTAACTTTTAAAGGGAAGTCTCATCCCATATGGTTAAATCTGTCACCATTCACCCTCATGTTGCTCCAAACCTGAAATGCTCTTTGCTTTCATGTAACACCCCATAAATCACAGTAACGTATGCCAACTTTTCAGAGCTGCTCTTTTCTATAGACAGAAAGAATCAATTTAAAATTAACAGCTTGCGCTCCATATTCCCTATGTTTTGAAGTCATACAATGGTTTTGTCCGATGAACCGACTGAAATGTAGGTTCTTGTTCAATTTAAAGATGACAGCCACGGTATCTTCCAAGAAAAGGACAGCCTGGACATGCTGCTTTAAATACATCGTTCTGGGTTATACAGGGAAAGCAACATCATGAGGGTGAATACATGACATGAAATAACAGACTGGGCATTTAAAGGTGAACTTTTTGCTTCGGAAGTGGAATAATGAAAGGTTAACAGGGTTTCCATAGTGATTAGTCTAGCCATTGACGCACTACTGGCAGTGCGTTATAAAAAGTCTAAAGAATCAGACTCGTAATGCATGTTCACCACCCACAAGGCCTCTTTTTCATAGATAATTTATTTATTTTGTTGTTGGTCCAGTTTCAGCTGTAATACTGGATAAATATATTGTTGTGTGATGCATTAGGCTTGAATCCGTATTTTCCCATGTTTTACTTACCCTCAAGGCATCCTAAGTGCATGTGACTCTATATATTTATATATATATATATATATATGCAGTCGGAGTTATAATACCACATATACTTTTACTTCCAATATGTAGAATGGGAGTGTATGGGGGGCCATTTTTTGAAGCTCAAAATAGTGCTTGCTCGACACGGCTCCGTGGTTTCAACAAAGGTCTTCTAGAGCGAATCGATGCAATTGTTTATGAGAAATATCCTTAATGGACAACGCTATAAACGATAATGTTTAACATCCGCTGCAGGTGAACGTGAGGCTTGTTTTTCCGCTAAATGATGGTGATGAAAGCGCCCTCTCAGAGGAGGCGGAGTTACTTTTGGCTGAAAATAGAAAAATGCCGTGTTCATCACAGAAACTTACCGAGATTATCGTTAATAGAGCTGTCAATATGGATATTTCTCTTAAACAAACACTTAAAATCGCTTCAGACGACCTTTGTTGAGACCACAGAGCTGTGTCGAGCCGTTCTTTGATTGATGGATGCATTTTTGGAGATTACAAAAATTGCCCCCCATTCCCTCTCATTCTACAACATGGAGGTAAAAGAATACTTGGTATTATAACTCAGGCTGCATTATTCTTCAAGAAGAAAGTGACATTCACTTGGGATGCCTTGAGGGTAAGTAAAACATGGGGAAATTTCGATTCAAGCCTGAAGTATCCCTTCAATTTAGATATCAGATTTGAGGTTAGGTTAGGAAAACCTTCATCAGAGCTTGTGATGGAAAGGGCACATCAACCTGACAATTCTCAAGTTACCGTCTATTTCTAGAGCACCTCTTGCCTGTTTCATTAGTGTGGAGATGAGTTTTTTTAAGGGCTAAAGTTTTGCATGTTAACAGTAAAACCCCTAAAGCCACTGTTGACATATGTACGGTGGACTATAAATATGAAAAACAGTCAGCAATATGCTGTTATTAATAAAGAAACTGTTTCTTTTTGTAGGAATGTTCTCTTGAGCTTCACAGTCGGACCATCTCGTATATCATGCTGGGGCTGCCAGTTAGCTTCGGCCTCTTAACCTGCAGGAGATTCTCCTTGCTCCACCATCCTTCTCGCCTACAGATTCCAGTTGCCCTCGCTAGTATGTACACCGCACGCATGTACAGTGGCGGCGGAGGCAAACCGGCCCGCCGCATTGGCCTGATAGGAGGCGGGCCACCCATGCTGGAGAACCACCATCATCCCCTCCCGCCCCATCATCCTCATGTCCATCAGCCTCTTAATTACCCACCTGTTTATCAAGCCCGTCTAGATGCCCACCGGGCACATTACCAGACCCACCAACATTACCACACGCACCCGCAGGTCGCCCACTTCCCTCCTTCCCATTATCAACCCCACGCGCATTTGCACCACAGCAAGAAGAAGACGTGGAACTTCATCCACGAGAAGATGAGCTACGACACGTTCTTCACCATGAAGCGGCTGATCGATCGCTCGCGCACCGTGGATGAAGTTCTTCGATGGGTCACGCAGAATCCAGGGAAGATCTCGCACAATCATTACCCCATCGCTCTGCAGAAGATCGGTCAGCTTCTGGTTCTGCAGCAGACTGGAGGGAGTGGAGCGGGCGCCGGAGGAGCGGGTAAAGGAGCTTTGCCGGCATCTTCTGGTGGAGGATCAGGGGAGAACGCCATACGACAGATTCTGGACAATCAGGATTTTCAGACGCTCTGTGATGCTATCGTCAATGACTGCTCCAAGTTTGATAACTTCAGCATTGTAAACTGCCTTTATGCTGTAGCTGCCCTTGGTGAGTACTTGAGGTTTAGATCAGTACCTGAGGTTAATATTGTTCACATTATTTTTAAATTTAGATTATAATTGCGATTGAAATATACAGAGTGGAGTTAAAAGGACTCGGCTCTCACTACAAAATATGTTTACATTTACATTTAGGCATTTGGCTGACGCTTTTATCCAAAGCCACTTACATTGCTTTTACCCTATACATTTTACATAGGTATTTGCAATTCCCTGGGTTCGAACCCACAACCTTGCGTTGTTGACGCAATGCTCTTACCACTGAGCTACAGGAAAGCTGTATAATGTTTATAATGATATTTAAACCCAGAAGTAAAGTTTTAGGAGTTTGCCACTTTACAATATTATCTTATTAAATAAGATTTTAAAGAAATTGATCCAAAAATTATTTTGTAATTTATTCACTCTCATGTGATTCAAAACCTGTATATGACTCTTTTTTTTTGTGGAATACAAAAGAAGATTTTGTGTCCATACAATGAAAGTCAATAGTGTATAATCTTTAGAATGTCTTCTATATAAGTCAAACAGGGGCGGTTTCCTAAAAACATTTTTAGGGGCAATTCACATTTCGCGTCTTTTGTGTACGCAAGTTCGTTATCTTAAATGTAGACACTTATGCACCCAGGACTACAGAAAGCGGTGTGGCTCATGTTTTCCATGCAGTTTAGATGCGAAATGTGAATTGCCCCTTGGGCAATAACGGTTGCAAGTTTCTTTGATCCAACATAGTTCACGGTTCAAGTATTTCCCAAAATAATCTTTCTGACGATCAATCGCAAACAGCAACCTGAAGTTGCGTGGTTGGAACTACAGGTCTACAGCTGTGGTCGGAAGCATAGTTCCTTTTTATTATGACATGTAGACTTGCATGCATCATGCCTTTGAGCAAACTAAGCAAGCATATACACTAAACATATACACATTTAATTTGACATCTTTTAGTTTTTTAAGAAAATACGAGAGCTGTTATTTTAATGAAATGTTGTTAAATAAAACAACAGATAACAAAAATAGGACAACAAAAGTTGCCATTAAATGCAGTGTATTTTATTTTCAGCATTTTTTACATTAATTCGATCTGAACGTATTTATTAGTAAACGTCATTACTCCACCACCTGTAGATTCCTGAACCAACTTGGTTCAAACGATTGATTGCCGACAGAGTTATTACCGTTTCGGGAAACAGTCGTAACTACATCTTTAATTTCCTCAATGGTGCATCGTACTATGGTGGTTAACCAGCGAGTTATATCGTTGTTCTGGAAACGCACCCTAGGTTTGAAATGGCGAAATATCATAAGGGTGATAACTGATGAAAGAATTTTTATTATAAGGTGTTTAATGAAGCAAATGTTACACATTGGTCATTGTTTATAACATTTTGGTACAGAAGATCATTCTGGGACAAGAAAAATGAAGAGTATTATATTAGACAAAAGTATTTTCATAGTATATTTTTTATATAATATTTATTTTAGTATAATTTGTGTTGTTTACAATTTATGACTATAATGTATAATATAATAACATTTATTATAATTCTTAAATGTAATTGTTGATTGACTTTTTTTATTTACTTTAATAGTGCTAGTGAGTGACAATTTTTAAAGCACATACATTATTATTACACAAAACTTGTATGTTTATGACAGGGCTGTTCAACGATGAATCGCAACCAGAATAACTTGTGTTTACATAATATACGTCTGTGTACTGTGCATATTAATTTTGTATTTATACACACATACACGTTCATGTACATATTTAGTAAATATAACAATTTTTATATTAATATTTATATATAATTAAGGTTATAAATATTTATATATATTTTAAATTTTCATATATTTTTCATAAATATAAACATGTATGTGAATGCAAATGTGAATTTGTGGATGCAATTAAACATGGAGCAGCCCTAGTGTATTATCATAAGTCTTATTAGGTCCTATTTTGTCAATTTTTATAAAAGTTTCTTTATCATGTTTATGATGTGCTGAAGAATCGATTTTCAAAAAAAGCTTTATATATTACGTATTTCACCTGTGTTTTACACCGTCATCTCGGTTCTTAGAAAACAGGCTGTTGAGTGCCTGGTTCTAAGTAGTTCTTCTCTCTGACACGCTCTGATAGGTCAAGCTGAGCCAGTGTTTTATGATTGGTCTATCGCTTGTTGGTGTTGAGATGCCCCCCCTTACCCTATCCTATCCAGGGGGCAGGCTCAACGAGAATTTGGGGATTTATGATGACAGTAACCCAACAAAAAGTTTGTTTTAGTCCCAACAAGCCGTTTATCGTAGTCTTTAAATAGTGATTTCTTTGAAAGAGAATATCTTCCTTTTCTGTGAACTTTGAGATATAATCTCGTAGTAATATTTGAATAATCAAATTTTCTTCTCTTTCTTCCTAAATCCTTTGTGTTTCTCAGGGCTGCCCAGTGACTCTCAGATCGTTCAGGTTCTGGAGGAAGAATCCCAAGCCCGCCTGTCTCAGTTTAACCAAAAGGACATTTCCATGGTATTCAGCAGCAGTATGAAGCTCCATCCGTCCAGCCAGCACCCTTTGATCGAGTCTTGTCTCGCCGGGTTGGAAAAGAACATCGAGCGGGAGCGTCACCCCCAGACGCTCTTCCTCCTGCTCTCCTACTACCGCACTAAATGGAGAGCGCTGAGGGTGGCTGACGGAGCCTCTCCGGAGCAGCTGGTGGTGAACCGAAAGATCCTGCGGTTGGTCAAGCACACACTGGCTAGCGTCAGCAGCGTAAGGGACCACGAGATGGCTCTGCTGGATGAGATGCTGTCAGTATGTTCCAGAGAGGCCAGCAACAAGAGCCTTGAGCTTATCTTCAGCTCTCACCTCTTCTACCAGAACAGACAGGAGAAGTTTGTGAGCAGCCTTGCGGGTAAGTCGATGAAAAAAATCAACAATTTTAGCCATTATTAATGGTGATATGGTGATATTCCATGTGACTCGTTTTCCAAATGGCTTCATATTGCAAGTCTCCTGTAGCTAAACCATCTTTTTTTCAGAGGAGTTGCCTAAAAAGGTTGATAGTATAACCCCTTACACCATGGCCCTCATAGCCAAATACATCGCTCGCCACCGTCTCCGGGAGACACGCCTCCTGGACACCATCGCTGACTTTTTAGTCAAGAAGGGCGAATACCTGGACAGCAAGGTGAGACACGATGTAGTATTAGACCATTTTCATACTACCGGGGGCATTTTAAACATTTCACATGAGCAATGTATTGTACATGTAATCATTCAGAATCTGTTTCTCTCTCCAGGTGATCCAAAAGCTTGTATTCCCATTCAGTCGTATGAGTTATCGGCCTGCCAACGAAGCTCAGTTTTTCTCCAAGCTGGAGATGGTGCTGGAGTTAAAAGCTTTGAGCTCTCCGCTGGCCACCGTTAACATCCTCATGTCCCTGTTCCAGCTAGGTCATTTTCCTGGACTCGTACTGCACCGTGTCTTCTCTCCACCGTTCATCAGTAACGTCACTAGTGAGTCTCAATACCTGCTTTTAACACAAACTATATTACAGGTGCATTTGTGGGACGCTTGTGAGATTAGTGCTTATCTCTTTAAATATTTATCCCCTAAAATGTCTCCAGATGGTTCATAGTTCATGGGCTCTATCTTTCAATGTTTACTGATCTTCATTTAGAGTATAATGTCCATGTTTACCGAAAAGTAAACAGTGTAACTTCCAAGGTCTAGCAAGATCTCATGCAACCACATCATCAGAAAGCGATAGCAACAGTGAACTCTGCTGGCTGATTTATTTCTTTACATTGTATCAGAGCTTCCCAACGTTCTGGTATGGACTCCAAAAAACATTTCAAAGACTAAAGGAAATCAGATAAATTCACCATAAATGTGTTCTTGGCGTGACAGCTAAAAATCTCTCTAAAGCTATTTCATATTATGAATTATATAAAATAGTATATTAACAGTTTTTTTTCTAAGTTTTGCTATGTCACACCATTGGACAAATGTAAGGTATATATGTCAACTACCCAAAGTAAATTTTGTTCATTGGAGAAAATGATCAACATTTAAGACCAGTTTGGTAATAATGTTTTTTTGTGAATTATGTCCACTACCATAAATAAATATGATTGAAAGTAAGATAAGATTATGTAAACATTCCTTTTAAACAAACATTTTAAATCCACATTAGATGATGTTTACAGGTGTGTTTATGTCTGACAGTTCACAAGGCCATGGCAATAAAATCTATAACTTGATTGAAAATTTTGAATAACCCTGTTCCATGACCTCCTGTCCTACCACTAGTGGCCACCGGGGGCCCCTCAAAGTTTGGAAACCGTTGCATTATATAAAGTTCTTACTGTCCATAGTTAACCGTATTTTAAAGCATTGGCATAAGAGTATATACTGTATTGAATATAGTACAAACATCATCTGTAAACTTTTGATTAAATTCAAGAGATTTTTTTTTTTGTGTTGCTCTGTAGACAGCCCTTATGCCCTGATTGTACGCCGCTATCTTTCACTGCTGGATGCAGCTGTAGAGTTAGAGTACAGGGACTACACTGGACCTCGCCTTCAGGACACCCATAAAGTTCTCATGTTTGACCATGCATTAACTGCAGATGAGGTGAATCGCAAATACAGGTGAGAAACTGTATACCTCCATCCTCTCTCTTGGTCAGAAATACAGGAGAGCTTTCAGGCCATTTGTTAGCTTTTTGTAAATTTGTAAACTTCTAGACAAAGGTGGACAGTACTTAAGCATTTGAACTCTACTCAAGTATATTTTTCAAGTACTTTCCAAGTGCTTTTACTCGAGAGTAGCAGATTTATCGCCCATCAATTAGTATTGGTTGATAAAAGCACATTTTCACACTTTCGACTGTCGGACGATAGTTTAATAACAGTCTATGATCAGGGTCGATATATCCTGTCAGTCAAAAGAGAAAAGAGGAAATGTTAAGAAACATTGCCAGTTCAATATTAATAGTCATGATATTAATTAATAACATTCAGAAATGTAAGAAATATAGATTTTATCTTCAGAATCAGCAGATATCACTCTGAATGTTCGTCTATCGGTATTGGTAGAGAAGTTTACCGGTACATAGCAGTGCATCTATAGTTTTTACTTTTGAAAATTTTACACTACATTATAAATCATATATCACACTCCACAACATTTCATAAGTGTTAAAATATAATTTAGGTGTTTTTTACTTTAATATTCAAGTACATAAAAAATCTCGTACTTTCTTACTTATGCTCAAGTAAAAATTTTAAGGGAAAAGCACTAAATATTCAACACATTCAAATATTAATCGTAAAAAATGATTTGTATTTATAAAATGTATTGGAACAGAGCTGAGAGTGTTATGTTTGTATTTCAGTTATAAAGGTCTGGTGGCAGAGGCGCTCCGGCAGCTTGTCGGCGAGCATGCCTACAAACAAGATGAGGTTCTTGCTCCAGGATATTACACAGGTTATTTTCTTTTTATAATGTGACACCACGCACGCAAATGTCTATCGTCAAGATCTATGCATGTATCTAAAAGTCATTTGCATTCTTATCTTACTCCAGATTTCCTGCTGTGGATCGATAGCACTGGCCGCGTTCTCCCGATCAGAACACCGGCAGCATCATTAACTGCAGGTTCAAACCCGTGTGTAGCGCTAAACCTCAAATCTCCTGAAGGTTCTGCCTCTGTCGCTGCTCTCACAACTGACTTCCAGAAGTTTTCTCCCTTCGCTCCGTCACTAGAGGAAGGGGGTGAAAAACGAGCAGGTGAGGAGCCTGTCTACCTCTCCGCTCACATACGCCCCTCGGCGGCAACAGCAGGTGCTCCAAGGGTCGGCCCTAATGGAACAGTACCACTCGACTACAACCCATACTACACAACTTCTGATTATTACTCTACACTGGCCAAGGAGCACTCTCTAGAGAGCCAGGACAGCTCCACTCTAAGCAGCCCGTCAGACTGCCTGACCCAGGCAGGATCTTCTGTTCCAGGGACGGTCGCCCCGCAAGACTCCCTCTTTCAGTTCTCCATTGGAAAAATCCTGGAGGATGAGGGGGGTGCTCCCATCCCGGCAGGAGCAAACCCGGGGACGGACTGTGAGATCACAACATTTTATGAAGGCGTGTCGTACCCGGAGGGCGGCGAGAGCGACGCAGTGGCCAGTTCTCCACGGCAGCTTCACAACGCAGACAACCCAGAAGCTGAGCGGACAACAGGAGAACAAGTGAAAAGGTTAGTCTGTGTATATGACTGTGTCGTCTGTGGAACACAAAAGAAGATATTTTGAGAAATGTCTCGGGTTTTGTGTCCAAACAATGAAAGTCAAATGTGGTCAATGCTGTTTGGTTACCAGAGGTCTTCAAAATATCTGGTTAAATGTTTGCTTATTGTCGTATTTCTGCCCTTTCTCATACGCAGGGTTATAATGTCTGTGAATGATAAATGGCATTATTGCCATAATTCTGATGTGCTGGTGGGATCCAGGGCAATGAGAGACCGACACCTGCTGTTACTGGGCTACGTGATACTGCAGGTAAACATAAATATTCATAAGTGTCATAAGCACTCTCATGATATACAAAGGAAACCGCTCATTTGTACTCCATAAGGTTATCTATAAAGATCTATATCTCTGCCTTCTGATTTATGTAGAAGATGACAAACACATTAATGTACATATGTCGGGGTACCGTAATAATATAAAATATAAATTAAGCGTTGCGTAAGTTCTGGCAGGTCACATGAGTTCAGCTTGCATCAGGTGCAGCTAATCAACGATAATCAATAGTCATACAACACACACTAGACTGGTTCCTATTTGAGTTGCATTTCTTTGCTTCTTATCCACGCTTAATCGTGTTGCACCTAAAACCCATCTCCTCCCTATCTGCATGTATCGTCGGATCTTTTCATTTGATCTTGTACGCATCAGGAACTGTTCTGGTTCCCCAGGAGGGGGGAGATGCATTGATGCGCTACTGCTATGTTTATGCAAGGCTGCATGGACGGGCAAGATAGTTTGCGCAGAACAGTTTTGTTCCGACAAACTAAATACACTCACCTAAAGGGTTATTAGGAACACCTGTTCAATTTCTCATTAACACAATTATGGTGGTGGTGTAATGGTGTGGGGGATGTTTCCTTGGCACACTTTAGGCCCCTTAGTGCAAAGTGGGCATCGTTTAAATGCCACGGCCTACCTGAGCATTGTTTCTGACCATGTCCATCCCTTCATGACCACCATGTACCCATCCTCTGATGGCTTCTTCCAGCAGGATAATGCACCATGTCACAAAGCTCGAATCATTTCCAATTGGTTTCTTGAACATGACAATGAGTTCACTGTACTAAAATGGCCCCCAAAATCACCAGATCTCAACCCAATAGAGCATCTTTGGGATGTGGTGGAACGGGAGCTTCGTGCATCCCACAAATCTCCATCAACTGCAAGATGTTATCCTATCAATATGGGCCAACATTTCTAAAGAATGCTTTCAGCACCTTGTTGAATCAATGCCACGTAGAATTAAGGCAGTTCTGAAGGCGAAAGGGGGTCAAACACAGTATTAGTATGGTGTTCCTAATAATCCTTTAGGTGAGTGTATATGCTATTGTTAAATAATTGACAACAGTGGTCCCGACTGAAATATATATACAGCCGCTGGAAAAATATAAGGGACCATTTGAAAATTATTTTCTATTTACGGGTATGTGTTTAGATAAAAGTATATATTTTTTCCTTCTTTAAACAACTAACAATATTCAAATTAAAAATATTGTTTCTATTTGCATTGATTTGCAGGAAATGAAAACTAATGATTACCTTGGTTTTTGTCACAGTTTTAATGCGTATTGTCATTCTGTCTGTCGATCACATTTTTGTCGATGACTTTCTCACTCAAAAAATTCAACTGCTGGACACAATACATCTAGAAATGATGATTAAATGAACATTAAGAGTGGTCTTTTAATTTTTCCACGGCTTTATATGTTTGTATTTACATGGGATTCTAAGACAAAAAAACATAAAATTGCTACTAAAAACTGTGTAGTATATCAAAGCAGTTTTTGTCAGAGAGGTTAACCGTTGTTGTTTGATTCTTATGTTCTTGTGCTGTTCTTTGCAGCTGCCCTATCTGGAACTGGAGAAGCTGAACGGGATAGAGGAAGTAAAGCAGTACCTACACAAAAAGCTGCTGGAAGTTCCTTTATGACATCATCAATGGAGAGAGAGTGTGTTTGTGTGCTACAGAGAGCATGTGCAACAGTTTCAAGAGGTTTTGTTGCTTTCAGAAAGACTTTTGTGTACGTGTGTGTATGTGAGTGTCTGTATGCGTGTTTGTTACGCACGGGATGATCAGTCCTTGTTTTCAGGACAACATCTGTGGACACGAGGAATCTGGGTGGGTGTTATATTAGTTCTTTAACTATAGAGTGAGATCTCTGGGCAAATTTCAAAGGTATATCCTATTATGTAGTATGTGGCAGGATGACACAATACTTCCCTCAGCCAATTATGAAGCGCCACTTCTGTCATGTGGAGGAAAATATTTATCCTTCTCAATATACTTATATAAAAAAAATACAGTAGCACTTCTGAAATGTTTGTTTTGTCCAGAGCGAGTGTTTGGTATATTTGGTCATTGGTATGATCACTAAGGGATGAGAGAGGTTAGTTGTTAATTATTATATGTTCCCCAGCGGTTTCTTTTGTATTCGCACATCTCTTTTTGGTGTGTTCATGTGCAGGTTTGGCAGTGTCTTTTGGGGAAAGTATGGAATATAATGTATTTTTTGCAAGTGCACTTGGTGCAAACATAAGTGTGGAGAGGTTTGGTGATGAGCTGTTCGAATTCCTTTATTTCAGATGCAGCCATAAAGATTTTAAACCTGAAAGAACTATGGATGTATATTAAAAATAGATGGGACCGTTAAGTCTTATGATTCTATTGGATGTTAACTATATAAAGTTACAAAATGGAAAAAGGAATGTACAGAAGTTCTGATATGGAGGGAAGGGTTATAGTTAAAATTTTAGTTTCTCAGAAAGATTGTCAACGTTGGTGTCTTGAGAGAAAAGCAATGCACCCAGTTGACGGAAGGATAATTATTAAATAATTTTCATCTCTCCTGTGTTGGAGAATGTTGAGTTTTTAGAGTGTGCCTTTAGATTATGGAGCTGCTGTCATTGTAATCGTCAATTAAATATTTGTGTGATAAGACAAGTCAAATTTAACTTCAGTTTTAAAATAATGGTAATTTCCTTAGTCGAAAGGCCTTGATCCATTGGGTTTGTCTAGGCTGACAACAATCGGTAATTTTTGTCATAGTGACTGTGAAAGGCAACCTTCTATCCAGATATTAAAGTTTACAAAACATACATATTTGTTTTCAACTAAAACAGTGATAGATTATTCAATTTCTTCAGGCCTTGCTTTAATCCATTTATGAAAGCATAAAGATCTTGTAATCTGAGATCTTATACATATGAGATACTTATTTTGTGCTAGTCATTCATATGCCACTTTCTCTGTGTGCATTTGCTTTGCTCTTTCTTTAGAGGGGAACATAATTTATTCTGGGAAGTCAGTGTGAGTGGATTGTGTGAGTGAATGTCTGTGTATGTTTATAAATACATATTAAAATATCTATATAAAAAAGATTATTACAAATAAAAAAGCAAAAAAAACTTGTTTGTCTTTAGTTTTTCTTAACACTTTAGAAGAGCAAGTTTATTGAGGCTGGTAATAATATATTTAGTCAAAAGTAGAATATTGAGATCTCTAAAATGGTTAAGCTCTGATAAAAAAGACTATTACGAGTTTAATGATGTCTGGTCACTAACAATTGGAGACCTTAATTCAGTCTTCAGTCTAACGGAGTCTGATCAGGTGCTAGTGGCAGCTCTGAATTGCTCTTTTTGTGTCCGGCACATCTAGACATCTGTGTGTGAAGGAGAGACACAAAAGACAACAAATTAAGATCAAGTCTATTAGCATAATAATATAGAGGCACCACTGAGTCACATCAGAGATGTGCCCAACACAGGTTGGGTAAATTACTTCAAAAAAGTAATAAGCAATTTCTTGATCAATATATTTAAATCGTTCAGTATTTTCACTGTGAATAAAATTAGATTAATCATTATTATTTAGCATTACTTCTTAAAAGACTTTTTAACCTTGACCATGCAGACAATAGAAGTGAAATCGGCTAAATTTATACAATTTTGCCAATTAAACATCTGCTTATTAAGCGATTTCTTGGACAAAAATCCAAGCAATTAATAAACTGCCTCGTCAATATCCCCTGTCTCCATATGTCTTAATAATACAATATTTTGACAGCAAAGTGGAATCTCTACAAACGACATGAACAAAATAAATTAATTCCTAACCTATTTTTTATTTATTACAGTTTTATAAAGAGTGGTTGAAAGCATGTAGACTATGTAATACATATACTTACAAACTAAGCTTAATTAGTATTTCAGTGAGAAATTATTTAATTCCAGTCATTAGTAGGAGTAGTTCACTTAAAAATGTGCTCCCTAGAAAGTATGATATGTGTCAATGAACTTAGGCCAATGAACTTTTATTTTGACGTATCATGTTTAAGCGGAAGTGGCCTTTTCGGCATCGCTCGCTACTGCCAGAGATCAGGAAGCGCAGACGTAAAACGGTGCAAATCATGGACCATCATACGATGGGATATGTCAACGGTAAGTCGATTTTCCGTAACCTTTCACAGCTTTATAAAGTCTTGATGCAGTTTACCCCGTGGACATGTTTAGATAGGACGCGACAGCTGTGCTGAGCTCGTGTTAGCGGCGCTCGAGATGTAGCAGTGAGCAATGCGCTTAACAGTCACACACACACACATAATAATTCACCAACAACAACCGATGTTCGTCAACAAACACCTATTACACAACGTGCTAAACTTAATGGTTGCTAAGCTATTTATTTGAAATTACTTTGATCGATTATAACTTTTCCATACGTACTGTCTAAGTTACGTGGCTGTAACTATTTTTTTCCGCTTCCTGCTGTTGCTTGTCACTTTACATCATGTTTTATGATTTTCGCGATTTAATTCACCTTTTGTTGGTGTGTCACATTACAAGCGTGTACAATCGCTGCAAAAGAAGTGTATTTGTGGGTTCTCCTTTAAAGTAGTTGTCATATGGCTAGAAACATGCTGACTCTTACAGTTAAAGTGGGTAAAGTGTCTATGAGACCACCTGCCTGCGTGCGTGCGTTCAAAGGTTGCAGCTTATGCACGTAACAGTTTAAAGGATTACACTGAAACTCGATTTGCTTACATAGTTAATGTGTGTTTACATGGAGTATCTCACAGAAGTGACTACACCCCTCACATTTGTGTAATTATTCTATTATATCTTTGATCTGACAACACTGAAGAAATGACACTTTGTTACAATGTAAAGAAGTGAGTGTACAGCTTGTATAATTTATATATATATATATATATATATATATATATATATATAATTTGCTGTCCCCTCAAAATAACTCCACTTACAGCCAATAATGTCTGAACCACTGGCAACAAACGAGAGTACACCCCTAAATGAAAATGTCCAAATTGGGCCCAATTTGCCATTTTCCCTCCCCGGTGTCATGTGATTTTTATTTTTTAGAGTTACAAGGTCTCAGGTGTGAATGGGAGGAAGGTGTGTTAAATTTGATGTTATCGCTCTCACTCTCTCATACTGGTCACTTGAAATCCAACATGGCACCTCATGGCAAAGAACCCTCTGAGGATCTGAAAAAAGAATAGCTGCTCAACAAAAAGATGGCCTAGGCTACAAGAAGATTGCCAAGACCCTGAAACTGAGCTGCAGCACGGTTGCCAAGACCATACAGCGGTTTAACAGGACTGCTTCCAGTCAGAACAGGCCTCGCCATGGTCGACCAAAGAAGTTGAGTTCACATGCTCAGCATCATATCCAAAGGTTGTCTCTTAGGGATATAGACGCATGAGTGCTGCCAGCATTGCCGCAGAGGTTCATGTCAGTGCTCAGACCATACGCCGCACACTGCATCAAATTGGTTGTCGTCCCAGAAGGAAGCATCTATTCAAGGTGATGCACAAGAAAGCCCGCAAACAGTGTGCTGAAGACAAGCAGATTAAGGACATGGATTACTGGAACCATGTCCTGTGGTCGGATGAAACCAAGATAAACGTATTTAGTTCAGATGGTGTCAAGCGACCAGGTGAGTAGTAAAAAGACAAGTGTTTCTTACCTACAGTCGAACATGGTGGATGTAGTGTATTGGTCTGGGGTTGCATGAGTGCTACAGTTCATTGAGGGAGCCATGAATGCCGACATGTACTGTGACATACTGAAGCGGAGCATGATCCCCTCCCTTCGGAGACTGTGCCGCAGGTCAGTATTCCAACATTATAACGACCCCAAAAACACCTCCAAGACGACCACTGCTTTGCTAAAGAAGCTGAGGGTAAAGGCGAAGACCTAAACCCTATTGAACATATGTGGGGCATCTTCAAACGGAAGGTGGAAGAGCACAAGGTAACATCCACCAGCTCCGAGATGTCCTCATGGAGGAGTGGAAGAGGACTCCAGTGGCAACCTGTGTGAAGCTCTCGTGAACTTCATGCCCAAGAGGGTAAAGCCAGTGCTGGAAAATAATGGTGGCCACACAAAATATTGACACTTTAGGCCATACTTCGGACATTATCACTTCGCGGTGTACACACTCACTTTTGTTGCCAGCTGTGTAGACATTAATGGTTGTGTGTCGAGTTATTTTGAGGGGACAGCAAATTTATACTGTTATACAAGCTTTACACTCACTACTTTACATTGTAGCAACGTGTCATTTCTTCAGTGTTGTCACATGAAAAGATGTAATGCAATATTTACTAAAATGAGAGGGATGGACTCACTTCTGTGTGAAACTGTTCCTATAAACTGTGTCAGCAAGTATTAACATTCAGAGTATTTATGTTTTAAACCCTCACCTCATATTATCTTCTCTACAATAAATTCATGAATAAAACCAGTAATTGTGAACATGTGCTATAGGTGCCTAGTTTGAAGTTGCCTTAGTCCAGGACACAGCAGACCAGGATGGCTCTAATAGAGGGGGTGGGTGATGAGGTCACCCTGCTCTTTGGAGTGGTTTTCCTGGTGCTCATCCTGGTTCTGGCCTGGGCCTCCACTCACACTGTCGAACCCCCTGAACACCTCCTCTCACCTAGCCCAGGGACAGCCCCCTCCACAGAGACTGACAACCAGGAGCCACTCCCCCCGGGTAACACGGACACGACACCCGGCCATGTCAGGGAAAACGATAAGAATGAGCCTGGAACTGAAGCGGGAGCGCAGGGGCAGAGCCCAGACGTCAGTACGGCAGGAGGAGGTGAGGAGGGGCTTCTGGAGGAAGCAGAGATTGGGAGGGATGGGTTGAGACATCGAGAGGCAGCGGGTCCCTCTTTTTTGACTCCAGAAGGTACCCCAGATCCCACGCAGCCTTCGGCGGAAGAGGCACCGAACGACACCCAAAGAAACATGGTGCTCAGGCTGAAGTTCTTGAATGATACGGAGAGGGCGGCGCAAGTGAATCCTCAAGACACAATTGGTTACATTAAAAGGTAAGCAAATAATAAAGTAGTATTAACATTTTCATGACAAATGTTTCTTTTAAGACAGTATGTTAGATGGATTATGTCAAATATTCTCGAAACGGCTTCTGTCTTAAATAGACATTTATGACCTGAAAGGGCATTTTATGCATTTTTTATAATTGATGTACATGGCTTTATCCTTGGTGAATTAATTGTCTCTAGGCAACATACACATTTTGTCAATCAATAAAAAGCTTGTGCAAAGATAACGTGGGTAACAGCCCACACACTGTTGCCATCCAGAGACCTTTTTTCAATTCTTCCTCAGATGTAATGTGTGCCACTATGTTTTCAATTAGAAAAGTGAAACCAAGTACAAGGGTACTCGGAGGTAACAACAAAGATTGATTATGAAATCATCCATATACACTAGTACATGAACTTCTTGCTGTTTTGGCCACTGGGCCAATAAAGAGTGCAGGAATGTATTTTTATATGCAAGATCCGAAAGCGACTTAAAAAATGCCTTTTGATTAAAGTCCTGAAATAAGGTCTATGGTAAACAAAAGCTTTTTATTGTTTTGTAATTCTACGACATAAATCTCACTAGGATTACCCCAATGCCCACTCGTGATCTTTTTAAAAGCTTTTTCTATAAAATGATGGTTGCTAACTTTAATAAAGTTTGAAAGAGTTGTTAGAGGGTTGGTGGTTGTGACATTGATATCACGCAACTGTGGTGTAGTCTGTTTATAGCCTCATGTATTGCGCCACTAACTTCCATGGGTCTCATTTATCAACAGTGCGCAGAAAAGGTTCTATATTTAAGGAAGTCTAAGTACAATAATATTTGTATTTATCAAACATGAACACATGGTTCTTGGGCACACCAGTAAGTATTATTAGTGATAAATTAGTTTGCAGTCAGAAATCCCCCAAACAAACTATATATGGTGAAGAATGTAGAGTGAATGTTTGGAATAAAACTTATCATCTCATAATTACATTTACTTTCTAGTAATCCCAAAGACCTTGATTACATGAATCAGATGTGTTTGATGAGGGTTGGAGCAAAAGCTGTGGCCCTCCAGGAATTGAGTTTGAGACCACTGACATAGACCAACCATAAAACAATACTGATGGATCCCTGGGTACCTGTTTGATTTATCGCTCAAGAAAGCGATTTCCCAAAATTACCAAAGTGCCCATGCCTAGTAACCATTTTAGTAGACTCTCGAGAAAATGGTGGAAAAAAGGTTCTCTGACATTTGCTGGAAATATGATGAATTTACTGTGTGGGTGTCAATGCTTGCAGTAGCTGAATGCAGCTTTGCGTAAAGAAAAAGGTCATGGAAAAGTTTATGGGAAGACCCATTTTGTTTGTTTGAGTCAAAACATTGCACAAACTATTCAATGATTTGTGATTAGCTTTTCATTTTTCAAGATATTTTAGATATTTCTGATGCTTTTCATATTAATTGACTCTTTGTATTTTAATGGACTGTGTGCAAGAAAGTCGTTTCGGGTCGGAGAAGTATTCTAGATTTCCCCCAAATGTTTGGTTTGGGAGGTAAATGCTAATATACCCATACAGAATTTTTTCTTGTATTTTATATGCATGTTTTGCGTTTTGTTATGGTGAGACCTAAACAGAGACGAGGTTATGCGAGTGAAATGAGTGACAAAACTGGTTAACAGATGCAGGCAGATCAATCGGTGTGTGTCTTTATTCTAAACATGTGTCTGATTGCATTTGCAGGACTTATTTTGCTGGACAGGAGCACCAGGTACGTCTGATTTACCAGGGCCAGCTCCTTCAGGACGATGCACAGACGCTGGTGTCTCTCAACCTGGCTGACAACAGTGTCCTGCACTGCCACATCTCGCAGCATGCCACACGAGCGATCCCCGCAGGGGCACGTGCCGCTGATCAGGTGCATGTGGCACTTAACGTTGGCAGCCTCATGGTGCCTCTGTTTGTTTTTATGCTCTCTGTGCTCTGGTATTTTCAAATTCAGTACCGGCAGTTCTTCACCGCACCTGCCACGGCCTCGCTCGTGGGCATTACCATCTTTTTTAGTTTTGTTGCATTTGGGGTGTACCGCCGTTGATGGCCGATTCTGATCCCCCACGTTCAGCACATACATGTTTGCAGACACACATTCTTTGCACTTGCTCACCAGTGCCAGTTGGAAAATCTTCTGGGATTTCTGAACTCTGCAGGTCTCCTGAAGGCTGTGATTTTAGAGATTCATCTCTGAGATGTGTGTTTGTTTGATTGATTTAGGTTTTTGTCTTATTTTTTTCATCACTTTGGGCATTTTCCTCTTCACCAAGCTTGTCACAGATAGAAATATGCTATATTTTTTATTTTTAAATAGATTTGCTGCTTATGCCTGCCCTTGTTTTCTTTCTTTTTCATGAGCTTGCTGCCAGTGTGAGACTGGGGTTTGCATATAAGAGGGTGTATGAAATGGTTTTGTGGCTGTCCAGGTTTGAAGCAGGGGTCCGTCTGGCTGTCTGTCGGACTTAAACTGTAGTAAAGCAAGGCAGAGACAACTACTCTTATATGTTTGGACATTTAAAATAATTTGTGTACAATATGTCTTTTGAAACAGAGAAATAATCTATTAAATCATTCTTTTATTTACTGGTCTCTGTTGTTTCTGATCATGTGTTTACAGTACTTGCACTATAGGTTTTTGTAAAAAATGGCACGGAAATTATGTACATACTGTATGTTTTTTGCCAAATGTAAATGAGTTAATAAAATGTTAGTCCAGTAGGCGTCTGTAAGCTTCCTGTGGGCCTTATATTTGAGACTTCAACTTATATTGTGAAGGAAAAAAGCTGGGGTGTGCGTTTTATTTCATTTAATAAATTTAAATGTATACTTAAAAATGTACAGGTCATATCCAAGTGTAGTTTCCTGTGGGCCTTATATTTGAGACTTCAACAATTACTTTGAAGGAAAATAGCTGCAGTGTGCGTTTTATTCCATTAAATAAATACACAAAATGTCTAAGTTTGTGTTAAAATTGAAAATTAAAGTTATACTTAAAATGTACAGGTCATCTCCACATGTAATTTGACGACGTTCCCTTAACTCCTCATTGACTCCCCGCGCGTGCGCCGGTGCGTCTGCCGCACTCACCGCAGCTCGAGCCCGACTGAAATCACAGACACGGGCCTTCCTCGCCAGCATCCCTCCATCCAGCTCCTGTACACGGGGGAGGGGGGAGTATCCGAGAATCTGACTGCAACAACGGAGAAGTTGGTTGACACAGGGTTCTTGTAATTCAGCGTTGTTTCACCTGGTAAAGCGAACTGTGATCAGCAAACTTGCAGCGATGGAAAGAAAGGTAGGAGTGCAACGCCTGCATCGCTCATTATCCGCTTTCCATATAGCAAATGCGTTTTCATTACATTAAAATGAGTTTCCGCGTAAACAGTGTTGCCGCAAACGCCATATTTAACCACTTGTATAATTTTGCGATATTAATGCAATGTTACTAATGTTTAACGTGACTGCAAACAACGCTGCTCTTGTTTGACACCTGTCAAATGAACCCTTCTCCTTTCTCATATTTCTTACATTTTTTTGGAGGAAAACATCTCCGGTTCTCTACTTAGTGTATTATTCATACTATAGTGTTCATTGTGCATCCATTCAGAAATACTATGGTATGATGAATACGGCTGCGGTGCTGATGAAGTTCTTCTCCTTTTATGAGTCCACGTGCAACATGCGTAACTGATGACGAGCATCAGTGTTTAACACAAAATCTCTATTAACACAAAATGTCTATTTGTGCTGCAGACAATGTCGCACTGGACCGACAGATTTGTTTGTGAAACTGAAGTTTGTCATTCCAGTGGAGGCCCATCCACATGAGCTCTTGCTCGGCACCGTGTGCTTGTCTTTTACATCCGTGAGCGGATAGTTTAACAGAATTGAATCTGCAGCCCGTTTACAAACCTGATCTTAAGGCCACTTGAATCCTACACATAAGGCTGTTAAATAATTGTAGAGTTTAATCCATTGTGATTTACGCACAATGAAAGCAATTTCATCATGTGTTGAAATGAATGACAAACCTTTGTTGTAAAATACATTTTTTCATTTGAGTGTTTCTGATAAAAAAAAAATTTGATTTGAAGAACTGGTGAATCTTTTGGCACGTGGACAACTGAATACATGTCTTCCCAAACCTGTGTTTTTGCCCCCTTTACTCTGATTGAATGGGATATTGCCACCCTCCAGTATCAGCCTTTATGGGGGTCCTTAAAGGGGGTCTTCTACAACAGAGATTTCAACAGAGATTATTTCTTCTCTACTTTATTTTGTTTTGCTAAGAATATGAATGTTGTAAATAAATACTTCAAATGTTGTGTGCATACGTCTTAACATAACATCCAATATAGTAATTAATTTATTCTGTGGTCAGGATATTTTGTGAAGGTGGGTTCATTGTGACAGAGCAGAACTCCCATTTTTCATTAAATCCATTCCGGTTATCATTTTTTTTCGAGAAGGTTAATTATTTATCCTTCAATGTAATATAATTTTTAATAACCGACTGTGAGAATAAAGATTGGCGTTATTCCATCCGACTGCCGGTGGAATTCCACAACACACTGGCGGTCCAGCGACAGCCCCCTTCTCAGACCCCCATCCTTCCAAACCCAGACTCCGCAAGAGAAAACGCTACAACAGAAAGAGAGAGAGTGAGAGAGAGAGATTTGACTCTCTGGCCACACGCTGACAAAAAGAGAGATAGTGGAGAAAGGGAACACCAGAGTGCCGAGAAGGAGGGAGGGAGCACTCTCTTTTGGAGAGGAGAGGGAAAGTAGCGTAGAGAGAGGTATTGGAAGCAGGAATGAAGAAATAAGAGAGAGATTTGGAAAAGGGTGTTTCGTAAATGGACATGGAAGATTCTGCCGGAGGAGCGCGCAAAGCCACCAAGAGTAAACTGTTTGAGTTTCTCGTCCATGGAGTGGTGAGTGAGCGTGTTTGCGTGTGCATGTGGAAGCGTGTGAATGTGTCCACAAGGGAAAGCTGGGATGCGGCGGGTAGTGATTTTCATATCAGTTTTATAAAGAATACCAGCTGGTTTGAAGGAGAGAGACCGAGTATGTGAAGGAGTAAAGACAGTGTTGAAAGGTTATTGTTTTTTTTGTATTAAGAAGGATAAAGAGAACATAAAACAGGGCAGTCGGTGGTGGATCATCACCTTGTGAAAGTATGAGAGGACTATGGTGGGAGAGGTGGAGAACTGCTAGAAGATGCTTTTGGTTTGTGTGCTTGCATGCAAAGGAGGGTGTGTTGCAGAAGTGTGTGAGGAGCACCCTGAGGGTGCATCGCACATTAAAATTTAGCTGTTATTTTATCCACGGGTGAGCATGCAGTGGAAAAATGCTTGGCTGTAATTGCTCATGTGGTATATGTATCAAGACGTTTACTGTATAGAGATAAATCTGTTAAATATGAATTTCTGTATACTTTTGAGAACTTTTAGGGGCGTCGTCTAGCCTGCTGTCGTTCCTTGCATGAATGTCAGAATAGCAAATACTAAACAAATACATGAAAAAATGTTAACGTGTTGTTTGTGAAGGGGATCGTTTTTTTCTGAGCCTTCTGTTGGCTTCAGTTTCCCCCAAAATGATTGTCATCATTACTCCTATGTTGTTCCAAACCTGTATTACTCTCTATTTATATGAGTGAACACAAAAGGATTTAAACTTTTATCAAGCTGTACCCATTCAATGCTTTCAAAATGAACAGGGTCTGGAGTTTTTAATATTCAAATAAAATGCAAAAGCACTAAAAAGTGGTCTACAATGGATATGTTCTATTTGCCTCCTGAACTACTTATTAATTTGAGTCAGATCTTTATCATTCATACGGATCCAGGTCACAAATCATGAAGGACTTGTTGACAAATCCGACTGATGTGTATGTTTTAATCAAAAGAATTTGCGGATTCAATAATAAAGATGCGGTGGGTTTTGAGTTTACAACTCGCTGGAGGCGAAGTTTTATTTAGTTTATTTAGCAATAAATAATGACACAAATATTGGGCTATTTCTTATAAATTAATTACATTGTTTTGCAAAATAAGAAAGTATTTTTCAAATAACCTCGCTGTAAAATGTAAAGCAATCTGTTTCAACAGATTTTACATAAGTCTGGCACATTAGAATTGCCATAAGTGCTTTTTCTATAACCCGTCCTCTATGATGTGCAGTTCATCATCCCCAAACCGACCTCCCCCCGTACCCTAACGCATCCAATGTGACCTTGAGAGCCAGGGATTGGCAGAGGCTTGCAAAGACGAGTCTATACACTGCTTCCCATGTCCAGCTGCGTCCACATGTTCCTGTTCCACTGCCTCGCAGCATAGATGTTGTGAGATTGGACAGGCTCCGGACACCCCTGGAGCTTGGCCTACTTTGAGAAATGATGATTGGGTCATGAGGGTCAGAGAACAATACAGGAGCATCTCTGGCAGAGGTGTGCTGTGCACGCACTGCAGGGAGGACTTGAGCTGGGGACTTTGGCTCAGATTCTGGAAATTCAGTGAACATCCAAAGAGTCACAGTGACATTGTGACTCTCTCAGTACGGGTCATGGAGAACATACCTGAAATCTCTGCACTACCTATGAAATAATAACTGATAATAAGAGGAAGAAGATTCAGTTCACATTCACTTTCAGTTTGGTAGGTGCTTCAAAGGATTTCTCATTTTGTGTTCAACAAAAAAAGTAGTTTGAACCAATATGAGTTTATTACTTATAACTATGTTCACAGTAATAATAAAAAACAACATGTTTCTCCAGTTTTCATTTTCTTCAAATAGGAAGAATATTTGAAATTTGAAACCGGTCTAGTCCTTTGATGTAAATGAAGAACATGGTGTGTTATGTGAGGGATAATGCACAGTCAACCGGTTGTTATCGCAGAAATAAGGCTGCTTGTACATTATCCCGCTTATTAGATGGCTATTTGCCGCATGAGAAAAAATCTGGACATGAAGTCTTAATTTGAATTTTGTTTCAAGCTCATTTTTACCAAATGCAGACCTTCCGCAAGGAAAGCCGTTTACTTTCGGTTTTAAGGAAAGAAACAATGTTCAAATCTCCCGAACAGGCAATTTGGTTTAATCATTTGTAAATACAATGTCATCAATGTTATTAAAAGATGTCAAAATGATTTTTGAGGGGTTGTTATCTGGGAATAACAAACCTGCAAATGTCGCAACTGGCCAATCAGATTCAAGTATTCCTTGTTTTTCTAACATTGTAATAAATTTTAGAAAAAATATATCTTTACAAGGGGTAAATAATTTCTAGTGAGCAGATATCACCCTTTAATGAGAAGTGAATTTCTGATGCAGATGAACACTGAGTTATGTGTTTAGTAGACATTTTCGGGGAGAAACTGTTCCTGGGTGGTGGTGTTTTTTAAACCTAATTGTTTTACATTTAAATCCTGATGGAAGAAGGTGGAATGATTCATTCCACGATTGATTCATTCATTACTGATTTCCATTGTAATGTATCATTACAGTACAATTTAGGGACTTTATAAAGAATAGATTTGAATGAAATTCATGAATGAAACATAAGAAAGGAAAACGTATGTGTGCTTGGTGGACTAAAAATCTGTTCAACATCACAGTTAGCATCAGAGCTATCTTCTGGCATTTTGTCTTGTCCAGCATGTCTATGTTTGAGTAAAGGGCAAAGCAGCTGTCAGTTTTGAAGTGACAGGCACAGGTGTGAGAGGCCCTACATGACCCGGTTAAGCGCCACATACTGAATGAGAAGAGCATGAAAAGACTCTTAAAGCGAACTCACACTAACTGGTTTCTCAGCATACTCCAAGACAACCTCAGAATTATTAAATATTGGTGTTATACATGTTTGATGAAGAGGTGCATTAGCTCTGAACCAGTGATTCTCACTTTGTTTTTACAATGTCATACTTCTCCAAACAATAAACATCCTTTTGCGTACCCCATCGCTCTTGACTTAAACACAGACTGCAGTCATTCTAACATAACTTAAGACACAATTTTATATATAGTATAAACATACCATTTTATTTATAGTATATTCATATAAAAACCATTCGAAAGAAATCAAACAGTTTATATCACGAAATAGAATTATATATATATAATACAGGACTCATTAGACTTAGATGTTTAGTTGTATTGGAGAAGTATCCCTGTGGCGAGCAAAGCACGAAACAACTCAGGTTTGTGTCAAAAACCCCGGAGGACAGTTTATTAAAGGTGCAGTTGGGGAAAATGGTGCAGATAATCCTTAGTCCTGGATAGTCCTTTCTATCCATGATCCGTTTTCCTCCCCCCTTCTCTGCGCGGCACCGTGAAACAGACCGTTGGGTTCCACGGGATGTGGGAGAGGAGGCGTGGGTTACTGGCGAAGTTCCTCGTCGTATGGGTCGGCGTCTCCGTCGTTGACCATCCTTTCGTCGGTCTCTTACCCAGGGTACTCTTGTGGTCACCTGGGGACACAAATTAGTGGAGTCGTCCGAGGTTTTGAGACCGTACTCACCCTCTCGCGCATTCCCCTTGGTACTCGCTACGAGGCAGGCATCTTTGTGTTTCGACGGACACCGTTTTCGTCGGCGGCTCCCCCCTCCATTTGGCTGTTCGGTCATGGCAAACAGCTGGTTGAATGCCGGCCAGTCTTTTCCGAGGAGTACCGGTGCTGGCAAGTCAAGAGTGATGCGACGTCTAATGACCAGGAGCCGGGCCATGCTGCGATGGTGACTCTACAGGCTGGAACCCTGCGAACGTCTCCAAATACTCACCCGAGGGGTATTGACATCTTCCCTCGCGGACTGACTCGAACCACCGTGGGGCTGACGAGGGTCACCGTACTGCCGGAGTCCAGCATCGCTTCAACCGGCTGTCCGTTCACCTGCACTATCCTTTTCGGCATGTTGGTGCATCGTGTTGGGTGGCAAACATAGCCGGCCAGCCATATCCGGGGTTCGGGAGAAAACGACTCCTCCAGGCTTCTGCTCATTCAAAGGAGGGAAGACCACGGGTCTGTTCACCTCTCCGGAGGTGTCCTCTGGCTGCCGCCAGGGTATTTCTGCCATCCGGGGTGAAACCGTCTCTCTCTCTCCGTCGTTATGAGGGATCGCCGCCTCAGCTCGTTTCACCGCTCTCGACAGTTCACGATAGGTGCGGGGACCATTCCTGCTCACCACCTTCCGGACATCCCGAGGCAAGGACCGTAGCATCCGGTTGACGGTCAATTTCTCGGCGACCTGTGCGGTGGTAGGATTCCCGTGCAGCAACCATCTCTTTGTCAGGCAGTGCAGCTGGGTCAGCAGGGCGCTCATTGGCTTATCCTCCTGATAGGACCAGTCGTGGAATTGTTCCGCTGTGCTGGTCGGGGACATACCTATTTGAGCGGAGACTTCCTTCTTCCCATCTTCACCATCCCCGTGAAAAGACACGGACAGCGTCTCACATTCTCGTGAAATGGGCGGGGCTACAAGCTTTACCGGACTCGAGAGTACCTGTGCGCTAAGTTCTTGCTGGCGAGATTCCAGCTCAGTCAGCTGGCGCATCATCTCCTCCATCCTCCAGATATGGGCGGGCAAGAGAGAGAGAGCTCGGTTCCCTGTGTGCAGAGGTAAGTGAAACACCAGAAAAGAAAAAAAAAACGAGAGTATTTTACAACTCAGGTATGTGTCAAAAACCCCCGGAGGGCAGTTTATTAAAGGTGCAGTTGGGGAAAATGGTGCAGATAATCCCTCTGGGGTTTCCGGGTGCAATCCTGAGTGTCCAAGTGCGGGGATGTGGTGTCTGTTCCTCTGCCGGTCGTCTTGTTCTCTGAGCCTGTTCAAAAGACAGATATAGATCACAAGCAATCATACGGTGAGCAAGTGGTATGGAAGTCCGTCTTCTCGTTCCTTTCTCCCGTCTTTATAATGCTGGGAACGAGCTACAGGTGTTGACGACCGGCAGCTGTGAGCATGTGATTGTGCGTTTCCCTGGCGACGCTGATTAGGCTCTAGGCGCCTCGTCACACCCCTTTGTCACCTCAGTATTGGAACCACTGCTGTAAAGAATCTTTGCACATTTTTTGAGGTTTTCTGCAATACAATGACCCTCTGATTATCTGTGTTTAATGTATAATTATGCAAAACTATTATTTGCAATTCTATATATCGCTTAAGAGATTTTGAAGGTATATCATCTATAATAAATGGGTTCAACAAAGAATACGACCTTCAGCTCACTATGACATTTATCTTGTGCCCGCAGCGTCCAGGGATGACCTCAGGGGCACGAATGCCCCATCAAGGAGCTCCCATGGGGCCTCCTGGACCTCCGTATGGAGGAACACCACCAATTCGGCCAGGGATGGTTAACCCGGCTTTGGACCCCAACCGAAAACGGCCTGCCTCGACCCAGCCTGTGCAACCTCCTCCCGTCCAGAACCGCACCAGAAAGTGAGTTTTTGATACGAGATATAAGTTTAGATGGTAACTTTCCAATGCACACAACCTACTGTATATGCAATGAAAAAAGTAAATTACATAATGCATTTTGGTTTCCAAGAGCTTTAACTATGGATTTTAAGTTCTTCTGCATTTTCTAAAACCTGTACTAAGGTTCAAACTCTATATATAAGTAGACTGTATTGACTGGAATAGTTTATGTTTGGTCAGTGTGGGTGCTCTTACTTTACAAAACCTTCATTTGATTTCTATAAAAAATGCCCAAATGCTCTTTAGTAGGTTTTAATAGTGCCACTCACCAGTAATTGGGTACCTGAAATAGGTCCCTTTTATTTAGAGAACCTCTTAAAACTTTTCATAAGAACAAATTCCATTCAAATGTAAGAAGCATGATTTTTTTCTGGAGTTCAGGGAATTTGAAGTGAATAATCTCAAGGTCTTTAATGTCTCATATCTGCCCGTTTGGTGCCCCCTATTCTGACTTATTATTTTCAAAAGTTTAGTTCAAACTCTATTTATACACAACTGAATCAATTTGTCTACACTCTGAAAAAATGTTGGGTTATTTCAACAAAGTGTTGGGTCAAAAATCCAAACCCAACCGTTGGGTTACAAAATTACCTTTGCTTGGTTGTTTCATCCCAATATGTTGGGGTTGTTTTTACCTACTGTTGGGTCAAATATAAACATTTTGGGGTTAATTTAACCCGACAATTGGTTTTATCTGTTCTGACACAATGAGGGATAAAAAACTTTTTTAGAGTGTACGTTGTTTGGACTTTGGGAACATGGTTGGAACTACACTAGGGAAAATGGCACTCCATTAGCACGAGTGAGCAACATTGGCCTATACGAGGCTTGTCACTGACAAGTAATTGTTAAAGTTGTATGTAGTGAATTGTTGTAACACCAAATTATATCTTGTTTAACTGTATATGTTTCATTTGTGACCACTGAGGGCAGATAGTTGTTTCCAAAAGATCATCCTAGAACATTTCAATCATTAGGCTTTGTAATAAAAGTACTTTGGCTTTGCCTATGACTGTACATCATTAATTCCAATGCATTCTGGGTCAGAGTTCATCTGTATGAGTGACTAACTAGAGTTACCCCAAATCCCACCAACCTATAGGAAACCACTTGGATTTCCAGCAACAAATGAGATATCCGCCAGACAGATGGACATGAGAGAAGCCCAGTCAGATCATCAAGTTGCTTCCAAGTAGGCGCTTTGTTCTGCTGCATGTAAGTTTGATAGTGTGCGATGCCTGATTGGCCTGTTCCCGTTTGAGCATTAAACCTCACTGGTCACTATTTTACCCATGCATGTGTGTACTTAATGCAACAGAATAAAAAGTTAAAACCGATGGTAATAGGAGTCAACATGACCTTAATCTGAGAATCAGTGTGGTGTGATGCATGGGAGACAGAACATGGAGTCGCAGACAGAGAGAGCGCTCCACCATCTCGCCAAACCATTCTTAGCACAGTCTGAAACGGTTACAGATCCACACAAGCCTGATTCGACAAGGCACGATTACAAACTGTTCTCGGCTCAGAATTTATATATAAGGAATCGTGCTAATGAATGCGCGCAGAGGTGTTGTTGCTCAGTCTCTTGTGTAACCAAGGCAGCATTACATTGTAAAAATCTCCGTTATCAGCCCTGCGGTGGAAATTGAAACCATTTACGTATTGCCTGGCATGGATTGGCACGGAGTGGAACAATTAAGCAACGTGAACGATTCGGCGCGATGGTGGAAAAGCACTCAGAGATGTGTGAAGGTTGCATGACCCTACTGACAGAACATCAGATGTTGACAGATCCCTCTGCTTCAGACTCTTCTGAGGCCATCCCGTGTGTTCACTCAAAACGTGTTTCCCGAGTAAACTACCACTTCAATTCAATAAATGTTCAGTGAAGACTGCTTGCTCTCTGTTTCAACCTCATACCCCCCACCACATCTCTGTCTGTTCCTCTTAACCTCTCCCCGAGGAACAGTGTGGCTTGGGGTGGACGAGTCGGATCATGAGAAAGTTTATACTCCAGAGGGGGTGCTGATGTGAACATGGACAGACATTTCCTGTTCCGATGGACTCATGGGTTCCTCGGTTCTGGTCTTCTTGAGGAGCCGTCAGTGTTTGGAGGAGTGGTGTTTGGAAGCATGCCTGTCAGTGGAAAAATGTTCTTCACTAATGAATTACATGCATCATGTTTTGGTGGAGGTTTAAACAACTTTTTGAAACTGAAAAGCATTTTATGTTAGAGCTCATTTTGATGTGTGTAAAGTATGTTCCAAGGTCGGCAAGTTTTGTATTTTTAAGGTGTATTTTGAAAAAAATTGCACTGTATAGATCTGGTTGTCACAATGTAAGAATAACTGAGACAGCCGGATGTTTTAACAGCACACCACACACTGTACAATTTTTCAATTGTATTTTCAAATGGTTTCGTTTTTATTTATTTTTCGAAAACGTCATAAGCATTTCTACTAGTTTGTCATTTCTATTACATCTTGATTTATGTGTTGTGATTCATTCATGTTGTGGAAATTGTGGCACATTTTTTAAATTGAATCGAACAACAATCAAAACAAAACAAATATTACTGTTTGATTGGTAATATCATACACTAGTATATTCTGTTGATAAATGTGAACATGTATTGAAAAAAATTCACATAAACACAGTACGCTTATGTTTTTACTTTAATAAGGGCAATTATTTTGACGTTATAAATATTGAAAGTTTTTATGATGATTGGTGGAGGTTATCATAGTTACATTTTTTATGATGGGTAATCATGTTGTTTCATATTCATATTGTTCAAATTTATAAATTAGGGTTATCAAATAGTTAATTGTGATTAATCGCATCCAGAATAAAAGTTTGTGTTAACGAATATATATGTCTGATTACTCTATATATTAGTTTTGTATTTATAAACACAAAAACATACATATTTAGGAGATATTTTGATGCATTTATTTATAATCACCAATAATTTAAATAATTCATAAATGTTTATAAAAAACATATTTTCTGAAATGTATGAATGTACATGTATGTTTTTATGAATACAAAAATAATATGCACATAACACAGACAAATATTCTGTTAACACAAACCTTTATTTTGGATGCGATTAATGGCGATTATTTACACATAAACACATCTCAAAAGTGTCTAAAATAAATAACAGCATAGTACAAAAAGTATTAAGGATTGTTCTGATGTAGTCTCAGCCTCAGACCACGGACCGTTGGCTATACGTCTGATGCATAAGAATCACTTTTCTGGTAACACTTCAGCACGTTCGAAGCCATCATCTGATTGGTTGAAATTTACAGGATTTCCGGGAGAAATGCATGTCGCCTAAATAAGGCTTAAATTTATAATCTTGTTGACATGTTCATGAATATACACCGGTATGTTACTGCGGGGACATTTCCATGCCTCTAAACATGACGCGGCACCAAACTAATCCTATTTGGTTGCTTTACCTGTCAGTCATATGGCCTCTTGGGCCTTGGCCAGAGAACCTTCAGTATGAAGCAGTGGCTACGCAAAACTAGTTCTGTGTGACTTTTTCTGACAAATACAAAAATATATATATTTGAAATTACAATTCATTACAGGGACATTCAGTGCCTGCAGTTGAAAAAAACTCAAAGATGACCATTTACATTATGTGTTTCTCTTTATTTAAACGTCCTCTCTTTTATTTCACACACACAGCTGGAAAAACGTCTGGGTGGGTCCCGGTTATTCAGCAGATGGGCTCTGCTATCAGTCACCATAGTAACATGCTTTCCTTCTCTCTCTCTTTTTCTTTATCTCTATTTTCCCCCATTCGTAGTACCAAGAGAAGAAAAATGGCAGACAAGATTCTCCCTCAAAGGGTGAGGTCCATCACTAAGTCTTTTATCTGTTTGTCTCCATTTGTTCTGACATGTGTTTATTTTATGTACGATTGCATGGTGCATGTAATTGCACTAGAAGGTGGGGGGCAGAAAGTGAAAGTGGGGTCCTATGTATTTTTGGTTGTAAAAGGGGTTGATTCCCAGGGCATGTATTGTCGTGTGGTTGCATGGAGAAGAGGGATGTGCGGAGTCACTTAACAGATTTGGTAATACACATCTGCGGGATGTGATACGCAGTTATACCTTATGCACAGAGGTATTGGAGACCGGAGTTGATGTGTATCTGATAGTGGTTTCTAGAATCCCAAGGATACAACACGCATGGTCAATGTCCTCCCAGTGTATTTTTTAACAGGCGAAAGGGAAAATTTTAATTTATTGTGATGGGGCTTGTGTATGAGGTTTGTTAATGCTGAAAGTCACACAGGAAATAGAGGATGATGCAATACAGTGAAAGTCAGCAGCATGTCAGGATAAAGTTTTTCTTTGCATCACACAAGGACAAACATGTTTTGTTTCAGTAACAAGTTATAAACACAAAGCAGAATGTTAAATAGTCATTAACATAAAAACGACGCCGTTCGAGTGATCCAGACGTCTTTGAAATCTGTTAGGTACCTGAATTTAGGTTTAACATTTTGCCATATTGGAATTATAAGGTTCTTTCTGCATTATGAGCAGTTTTGAGATACTTGACTTCTCTTGAAGTGTTTGCATTCCATTTGCCTAGCAAACCTTTTGGTTTCGTGAAATAAAATAAAATAAAAGTTAGAGTCACAGAATTAGAATAAGTACACAACTTAGTTTTGCCCTAAATGTCAGTTAGAACTTTGTAATTCCAAGGTAACATTATATTATAAGCACAATAGGTATGGTGAATTGAATTTAAGTGATTTGCAAAATACTTTAATAAAGTCATTTTATGAATTTCTAAAATGTCTTAATTGGTGTCACTACATTTGTGCTATTAAAACGTTTGAATTAATTTTTTTTGTTCTGCCAAATAAAATATTTGGTTAATGCATTGCTATATTTAATTTTTGGTAGTTTTTAATTCAACTTTGTTATATTTTTAGATTATATACAGGTATATACTAGACTTAAAGGGACAGTTCACCCAAAAACAAAAATTCATTTCTCATTTACTCACCCTCTAGTTTGTTCCAAATCTGCTTACATTTCTTTGTTCTGATGAACAAAGAGAAAGATATTTGGAAGAATGCTTGTAACCAAACAGTTCTTGGCCACCTTTGGCTATGATAGTAGGAAAAATGACAATTGTAGTCAAACGTGACCCAGAACTGTTTGCTTTACTACATTCTTCAAAATATCTTACTTTGTGTTTATAGAACAAAGAAATGTATAAAGCATTTTTTGGTAGTCAATGGTGACCAAGAACTGTTTGGTTACAAGCATTCTTCCAAATATTTTTCTCTGTGTTCATGAGAACAAATTATGACAGAAATTTTCCTTTTGGCTGAACTGTCCCTTTATTTTTTGTGAGGGTCATGTTAAGGACGAATGTTATTGCGTATATACAAAATAATAAATCGACTCCTACTAAAAAAATCATTCTTCAAGTTCATAGTGTACAACACTTTTTCATTAGATCCGTGAATTGGTGCCGGAGTCCCAGGCGTACATGGACCTCCTGGCGTTTGAACGCAAGCTTGATCAAACCATCATGAGGAAGAGAGTGGATATACAGGAAGCCCTCAAAAGACCAATGAAGGTGTTTGTCTGTGTTTATGGCTATACACTACATGTTTGCAGTCAGAGTACACTTATATAAAAAATGTAACTTTAATTTTACCTGCTTGTTGTTTGGAAATGGTAACTTGTTTAGTCAAATGATAGTAAGTTACTGACAGAAGGTTTAAATCAAAAAAAGAAAATGATCATAAAACTGTCTTTTGTTGTAGCAAAAGCGCAAGCTACGGTTGTACATTTCAAACACATTCAATCCTGCCAAACCTGAAGCAGAGGACTCAGAGGGCAGCATTGCATCCTGGGAGTTGCGTGTAGAGGGCAAACTGTTGGATGATGTAAGCATTGAGTTTGCATTCATAATCTTACCATCTGTTCTTTTATTCAGTCTTATTTTCAGGATTAGTATTATTGTTTTAGATGTCTGGAACTCAATAAATGGATCCTTGTTTTACTTAGGTTTACTTAATTCAGTCAATGCAACATAATTCCTGAATATTTCGACAACTATATTTAATTCAATTATGTCTAGTTGATGTTTTTTATTGTAAATATATTTGAATATCTATTTTTTACTTTGGGGATGGTTAACCCAAAAATGAAAATTCTATCATTATTTATTCACCCTCTTGTCAATTCGAACCTGTATGACTTTCTTTCCTCCGCAAAACACAAAAGAAGATATTTTGAAGAATGTTGACAACTGAACAGCGGTGGCACCTATTGACTTCTATTGTATGGACCCAAAACCAATGCAAGTGAATGGCTGCCATCGCTGTACGGTCCACAACATTTATCAAAATATATTCTTTTGAGTTCTGCGGAAGAAAGAATGTCATACAGGTTTGAAATGACAAGAGGGGGAGTGAATGTTTTCTTTTTCGGGTGAACTATCACTTTTATAATTCTTGCATGGGCTGTAACTGGCTGTATGGAAATGTATTTGTGAGTGAATACATACATACGCACCCACGGACGCACACATACACACACACACACAATACATAACATCAATAGTAATATATGTAATACTGTATTAGTCAACCCCAAGATATTAGACAGAATTTCTGTCATCATTCATTCACCCGTATGTTATTCCAAACCTGTACAATACTTTTTCTTCTGTGAAACACAAAAGAAGATATTTTGAGAAATGTTTCAGTGTTTTTTTGCTAGAATGGAAATACAATGAATGTCAATGGGGACCAATGTTGTCTGGTCACAAACATTCTTCAAAATATTTTCTTTTGTGTGTTTTGCAAAAGAAAGAAAGTCATTCAGGTTTAAAATGACATGAGGGTAAATAAATATTGACAGAATTTTCCATTTTCAGTTGAGTGACATCATCAAAAATGCACCTGTAGTGGATGCGTCGGTGTGAACAAAGTTCAAATTCCTTTCTTTTTTTTAGCTTCTGCTGCAAATCCATTCAAACATTTTTCTCTGAAAAGCCTTATTTGTAATTAAAGATTAGCCTTAATTTTTTTCAGGTATCATTATTTTTTTCTGAGTGTACTATACTACAGATGAGTGTTTATACTATACTCTATTATGCTGTCCTCTACCACACAGGTGTACACGCTGTATGTATATATATTACGACCTGATTTTCAAGATCATTTTAATGGTTTGTCTTTTACTCACTGCGCACATTTAGCCTGGGAAAAAAAAGAGGAAGTTTTCTTCATTCTTCAAGAGCCTGGTTATTGAGCTGGACAAGGATCTGTACGGCCCTGACAACCACTTGGTGGAGGTGAGAATTAACTCCGAAATGCACCGATCAGAAGAAAACGGTTGATATTATGCGTACTATGTGTCTTACTGCAGTGAAATGCAAAAGAAAGCCAATGTCACAGTGAAAAGTTTGGATAATCATACTACATGTATAATGTCTCTATATTGTCGCCATAGCAACATGCTACGTAAGGAAGTTGCCCATGACACTGTGTAGCGATTATGACATTGCAGCCAGCAAAGATCTCTGGGCAGAGTTATAAGAGAAAAGAAATGCATTGGTGAAGACAAACATACATAAAACCTCTTAGAGTCAAACGAGCTCTCCGAGTACAAAGACTTTCGATTCTGTGCTCTCTATTTTAGTGAAGAAGCTATTGTGCACAGGTGCTATTCAGACAGACTCGGGCATTTATATTACACAAGGGAGCCTTTCCAGCTGTCTCTCACACTTAATATTTATGGGCTTTGTTAGGGACATTCATGTCTAGAGAAGGCAAGATTCACAGCAGCTGCCCTCAAATCTCAAGGAGGGACCCCCGCGTCTTCGGCCCATCCATTAGGCACGCGTTGTCCTCCTGGCACAAAACTCGGGTTTATTCATTCGCTAGCTCTTTAAACCGTCCTTGGTGGCTGTGGGTTTTCAGCACGGAACACCAGATTGTAGCGTGTGATAAAAGAATGATTTACCTGTGTAGAAAAACAGCATTGAAAAAAGCCTCCAGTGTCAAGGAAAGCTAATTGAGTTGAGCTGTGAGTCATTGCCATTATGTTGTTTCTTTTAAATAGTGGTGTGACCACTCAGAAACATGCGGCGTTTGGGGAAGGTAGAAGCGAGAGCATTTAAAGGGAGCCTCGTTTTATTCAGTCTCCCACTTAAATGCTTTTGCTCTGCATAAAAAGCACATAAGGAGCCCGGTTAAAACGTCTGTTTGTTGAGTTTCGTTTAAATAAGTACATTTTGGCAGCTTCACTTGATTTAACCTCTTGAGAATACACATACAGGTATATACAGTTTTTCTGAATTTACTATTCATAGATGATACAGTATTTTTTGTTAAAAGTGTAATTTTTGTTTTATTTTGTGAACTGCCGACAACATTTCTTCCAAATTTATTATTTGTATTTATTTGCAGAAAATCTAAAATGGACAAACTGGTCAAAATAATGCAATGTGTTAAGACCTCAAAATCTTGCAAAGAAAAGAAGTTCATATTCACGTTTATGCACTACAAGAGTAGTATTTGTACATGTATTTAGAATAATAAAAAAAAATGATAACCTTTGATTTTTTTCATGTGTCAATTTTCATGTGTCTTGTCATGCTGTCAGTCTTTCACATTGCTGTTGGATGACTTTAAGGTTTGATTTTGTTGAAATTCCCCAGACACTGTACTGGAATGGACACAATACATCTAGAAGTGCTGAGTAAAGTCAAATATTGTAAATTTGTATTATACAGTACAGTAAGAGACCACTCCAAATTTTCATTTCAAATCTATATTTTTAGATGTGTTGTGGCCATTCCAGTGAAATGGTCTCTTATTTTTTTCTGCGGCTGTATATTATACATTCCTCATTTTACGAGTATGGTTTTGTCCAAACAGTGGCACCGCACCCAGACGACCCAGGAGACGGATGGCTTTCAGGTGAAGAGGCCTGGTGATGTGAATGTGCGCTGTACTTTGCTGCTCATGCTTGATTATCAGGTGTGCAAACTTTCTGCATTATTGTTAGGTTTCTGGTGATAGATCACTGCTGAAATTCTATGATTTAGAATCCAAACAATCCTGGAAATAAACACATTGTTTAGGGATTATTTCAAATAATAAAAAAGAGAAGTGATGTAATATGAAAAAATCATAAGTCATCATAAATCAGATAAGCCAAAATGTGACATTGATCTTAGTCACTTCAGATGGTTCAGAGTCAGATGTCTCAGATTTTATTGAAGCACACAGAACGTTTTCTGTTACATTTAAGATCATGCTATAGGATAACATCACATTTTTTTTTACAAACTTTTCACAAATATTGTTTTTGTAATTAATTGTTAGTAAAGGGGAAAAGCTGCGTAAATCATAATAATGCAAAAGAAACTTTCTCACCAGTAGTTTGAAATTTTTTACTATTTTGTACTGGAATGGTTTAGCTGTGTCGTGCCATGTGACATGTTTTAATTCCTCTTAAATTTATTTTTTTATATTTTTGCACAAATAAATACAAGTGTTAACAGCTCAAGGATCGGTCTTATTTACTTATAAGACTACATGGAACATTTGTACCTTAAAAGGTGATTAAAGATGCTAAAAAACGTATTTACTGATCTCAGCATTTATTTTATTTCAATTGAAATCTAAAATTTTGATGCTGAATGAAAAATGTTATCATTTTGGTTATACCGAAAATACAATGTATTAAGGTGTTTTATTATGTATAAATGCAATGATCATGAAAATGTGCCAATATTTATCTTTACCAATAATGAAATTAGAACAGACATTACATTATTCTGTGATGTTTGTGAATGTCAGGTCTCTCGCAATGATCTCAATGGGACTTCCTGGAAAAATAAATCAAAAAATGTTTTATTTTATGTGTTCATATCATCAGCCTCCTCAATTTAAATTGGACCCACGCCTCGCTCGTCTCCTGGGAATCCACACTCAGACCCGCTCGTGCATCATCCAAGCATTATGGCAGTACGTCAAGACCAACAAGCTGCAGGACTCTCATGAGAAGGAGTACATCAACTGTGATAAATACTTCCAGCAGGTACTGGCATCTGTCCTGTTAAATTCTTGCATAATTTCATGTGTCACTCTATAGCAAAAATATGTACTGTAAGTTACTTTCCTCTACCAGATCTTTGACTGTCCTCGACTGAAGTTCTCTGAGATTCCCCAGCGACTGACCAACCTGCTTCTGCCACCTGATCCTATTGTGATAAATCATATTATCAGGTATTAAGTCATCAATTCATAATAGAGAGCGGTCTCCAAATTATCTCACAATCTTTCACTAATGAATGTTCTTTCATGTTTTACGTCATCTTTTTCTTTCTTTGATTTCTTACTTTTTCGAATTGGTCAGTGTTGATCCAAATGACCAGAAGAAGACAGCCTGCTATGACATCGATGTTGAAGTGGATGATCCTCTCAAGAGTCAAATGAGTGGATTCCTGCTGTCCACAGCCAATCAGCAAGAGATTGCATCTCTTGACAACAAGGTCAGACACACAGCATCATCATTCATCTGTGAAAGAGAACTTCTTGTTTTATCCAACCACATATAAACAAGCACTGATTGTGCCTTCACATCTTATTGTTTAGATACATGAAACCATTGAGTCCATCAACCAGCTCAAGATTCAAAGAGACTTCATGCTCAGCTTCTCCAGGGATCCTAAGGGCTACATCCAAGACTGGATCTCTTCCCAAAACCGAGACCTTAAGGTGCCTTTAATCATACCGTTTTAAGCAATAATCATAAACAGCCATGTATAATAACATGTTTTTTAAACTCATGATATGATATTATATATTGCATTTGGTCTCTTGTATTAAGCCTATAAACAAGTGAAATTTTGGAACAATATCTTCACCTAGTGGTGAAATGATGCAACTACAACTGCCATTAATGGTTTTTAGATGGAAATGCCATCTTTTTTATTGCTATTATTTGTTTATTATTATATTGCGGTTACAGGTGATGACGGATACAGCTGGGAATCCAGAGGAAGAGAGGAGAGCAGAGTTTTATAACCAGTCCTGGTCTCAGGAAGCTGTCAGTCGCTACTTTTATTGCAAGGTGAGAGGGAAATACACATAAGTGATCTTCTTTTACAACTTGAAGTAGACAAGCATGGCACTGGCAATGCAAAGGCGAGGAGTTGGGTGATCAGAAAACACATGAATCTATCAAATTTACAGAACAAATTAAAGGGAGATTTTTACTTGTGTTTTTTTATGTAGATTCAACAACGAAGACAAGAGCTTGAACAAACTTTGGCAATGCGAACCACTTAAACACTTCACAATCAAGAATGGATTGACAATTTATTTCTATCTCATGTAATTTGGGCAATATTAATCTAATGCTGCGGGATTATTCTACTCGGACGTGAAAGTATTAGAGCAGCCCTCCTTTATTCTGTTCTATGGACTGATTTTAACCACAAGGTTGTGAGACAATGAAAATTGTCATTATTCTTTTTTAAATGTATGTGTAATTTTCATTTGAATGTATATATTGTCACAATACAATGAATTTAAGAATGCGGCTTGAAAAGAATCTTATGAAGTTTTGTCTTAAAATGTGTACACAAATACAGCAGGTGATGTAATTTTTTTAAGATCTGATTTGATGCCAAAAAAGAGCAAATATGCTACTGATTCCCACTTGCTGATTATTAAACTCTAGGAAAAGTAAAAATGAAACTTTTTGATGACTGGGACTTTACCGAAAATGCTAAATGTTCATATGTATTTGTGGATAACATGTTTTTTTTTACATTTGAATATTACGTAATGTTTTGCTTGTGTTTCGCTTGTGAACTTTCACTGTGAAAAGATCGCCCAGAGTCAAATCTGTCAGAATACCTTTATTTGCAATATAAATGACATCTATTGTCATGATTTTGATACACTCTGAACGCTATGTTATCTTTGAAAATGTCTTTTTTTAGACATTCTTCTGCTAAGTCAAACAAAATGTGATCTAAATATACTGTGTGCTGAAAAAAATCTGTCTGTAACAGACATTAATGCATGTTGCACGATAAATATTCTGTTTTTCACTCGTGTTTTTATGATTCAGAAAATGTTTTAAACTTTGTTGCCTTAACAAAGAAATCACTGAGGATGCAGAAGAAGAATTAACCAAAGGTGAAATACAGTTGCTTTTTGAATGCAAATAAATGACTTAGTTTAAATGAATTTTCCATTTCATCTGTTGATCGCACTTGCATACCTGTGTGCTTGATGGGTATGCATATGTCAAGCATCCTTTATTTTCAGAAATATTTGTCCTTGGACCAGATGTGTCGGCTGTCATACATCTCATTTTATTGTAATAAATCTATTTTATTTGATAAATTTCACATACTATAAAAAGACATACTGTTTTATGAATGTCTTAAAGTAAGCTGCATATTTAGAGAGTAGAGAGTTAGACAGTTTACTAGGGGTTATAAAAGATCAAGAGACAGACAGTATTGATGGTGGATAGATTGATATTAAAAATGATGTGATTATTCATAACACATATGACCATGGACAACAAATCCAGTCTTATGGGTCAATTTTTCGAAATTGAGATTTTTACATAATCTGAAAGCTGAATAAATAAGGTTTCTATGGATGTATGAGTTGATAGGACAATATCTGACTGATATACAACCGTTTAAAACTCAGGAATCCGAGAGGGGAAAAAAATCTAAATATTGAGAAAAGTTGTTAAACGGTAGGAAATTTACAAAATATCTTCATGGAACATGATCTTTTTGCATTTTTGACCCATACAAAGTATTTTTGTCTTTTACTAAAAATGTTCCTGTGATACTTAAGACTGGATTTGTGATCCAGGGTCACACATACATAAAATAGAAAGCTTAGAAATAAGAATATAAAATCTCTCCACGGGGTGGCGCATCTGAGTCTTACAGGTTTCAGTTTTCAGGACAGCTGAGTCTATAATCGAAATGGCGCAGAGTTTGGGTAAGATTGACTTCACCAGATACGTGTAGTGTGTTTAAACTTCCTTCATTGATCTGGATCTAACACTTAAAGCAACTGGTCGTGTCGCTTAATAATTTTGCTGTATTTCTGTGAAGTTAAACGTGTTGAAAAGTGCGGCATGCTCGCAATGTGTTTTTGTAATGCTCAGTGTGTGTTCACTACGACACACCATTTCTTTATAAATAATAACACTCACCACTCATCTGGTATCGTTTCTTTATTTTCTGTTGTTTTTTTGTCTTTGTCAGATTCAACACAAAACGTTTCAACCTTGAATAAGCCACGTTAGTACCTTGTTTCTTCTCTTTTACATTTAAAGCCTGTTATTTCTTAATGGTATCTGCAACTTCAATATTCTCGTATGACACATCATTATTAGAAATGCATTCACAGGGCTGCCTGACAACTTTTGTGTTCAGATATCCAGGTGCGCGGAGACTCAAATTCCACTTTACAATTTCAATTTCACCTTTACAGTTTATGTATTTAGATACACATGAAAATATAGCACAGTAGGTAGAAGGCTGAACTTTTCTGATCGCCAACTGATTGACAATTGCATACAAGACAGGTCTATAATTATATCATGTGATGTTATAATAATACGTTTTCAGTAAGATAAGTGTAAAACTATAATGAAACGTTTTTTCTCTTGTGTCCCAATTCAGTGTGCTCCGTCCTTTGATTATCTTTATTTTTTTATTTTTTGAATTATTTCCCGATTTATTGTGTTTTTTTGTTTGTTTTTTAACAAACAAACAGCACATTGTTGACATAAATAATAAATAAATCCAGGAATAAATACAAATTCAGTAAACAAAAAACAAACAAAATAAATAAATAATAATCATTTCAAATAATAATTAGAGAAATAAAAAATTAGATAGTTCAAACAGGGGTTTCAGGGAAAAACTTTTCATAATGATTCAGTAAGTTCTTACTTTTATCGTTCTTCAACAAAAACAGAGATTTAAGGAAAGAGTTTAGTTCCATGAGAAAAGGTGCAAATTTAGGTATTGATTTTGCGAATTTTTGTTTGTGAATCATGAATTTTGCATATAGAATAACAGGTGTTCAAGAGCCATATATTTTGGGTTAACATAGAAACAAATAACATCTTTAAGGGCAGCGTGCTCCGTCCTTTAAAGGCTGCATTTTGAGACCGATTGCGTCACATCAGCGCGACTTTCGAAGGCCTCAAAATGCGACCTTATTTCCGCGGGTTTCTTAACTCGGCATCAATTTAAAATAATCATTCAACTTTTTTTACACAGTGATGAAGTATTTGTTAATAACTATTTATCTGTGCACATCATTATTTAAAAAAAATTGCCCTTGTAGTCTTTAATCAAAAACAGTAGCTGTGTCCCAATTCGGTGGCTGTAACCTTATAAGGTCGCGGACTTAAAAACGAGGACTTGTTCTTCAAAGCACAAAGGCTCAAAAGTCCAAAAATCGAACTGAAATGAGCCAGAATATTTATATTTTATTCTAGAGAATATGACACGTTTATGATTTAAACAGCCCAACAGTATATTAAATTAACCAACCTTAAAAATTGAAAACACAATAAAGCATCAATTTGTTAATTAACAACATCACATATAATATTTTAACACTGAAATGGACCTTTTTGGGAATTACATGCTTTAATTTAACTAAAGTTTTGAATGATTATTTAAAATTTTCAAGCCGTTAAAGGGCTCAATGAATCTCGGGATAGCCAAAGCTGTGAAGGATACAATTAGGTCGCATTTTGGGGCTGCACTTGAAGGAACCTTTGAATCTGAACAGCCTTACGAGTCGCGCTGATATGACGCAATCGGTCTAAAAATGCAGCCTTCAAAGAACGCAGCCCCCGAATTGGGACACAGCCGTTAACCCTCTTTCCCCTTTCATTTTTGGATAATTTGGTACTAATGATATGATTGCAATAATTATAGCCCGTTTTTACCCACTGAAAAAAATAAAAAAAATATACATATTCTTTTTAAAGACTTTTTCAATAAATGCATTATTTAAGGTTGGAACCAAGACCAGGCTATTAAAATCCTTTTTTTTTTATTGGAGCCTTCTGGTTGTAAAAAAAGCAAAAACGTGTGTAGTGGCACGTGTAATGCAGTAACCACTAGGTTCCAGTAAAGCCCTTTATGCAGTAATTTGTGAATTCCCTCATTTAGATATACCTTAGGAATTGTGGATTTGAATGTACATTAAAACAATCTCAAAGAAGATTATTTTTATCTTTTTGTCAATTTTTTTTCACTTTTAGGTATTTTTGTTTGACAAATACCGAGATTTGCATTATGATTAAAGTGAAAAATGAACACTTTGTTACAAAGAGACAGCCTTTCTGTCACTTAGTATTTAATTATTAAGATATCTAACAAAACAAGGAATTCATAGCGGTAAATCAAACGCTTTATACAAACTTTTTGAAAGGATTCAAGTGTCATCTCATTCCAATGAAGCTACGAGTTTTAACACAGAGAGTTAAATGCAGTAAATGAAACATTAGAGTATGTTAGATTGTTTACAAACTATCAGTATGCTAGATATATTGTTTACAAGCTGTTTCCTTTATGTTAAAACATTGATATTTAAGTGACTTGTACTGTTTTTTTCAGCATACTCTCTGATGTTTGATAACAAGAAAGAGAGATGATGTATTCATTCACTTAACATGCACTGTCTTGTGTCTTTTTAGCGTCCGTTTTGTTTTGGAGGTTGTCATGTTGTTTTTATGTTTAAATTAGATAAGTCATTTATAAATAAGTTAATCGTTTTGTAGCTGTATCTGAAGCTCACGCACAAGTTATCTTCTTTCACTAACAGTGTGTGTTTTTCTGTGTTTTGCAGGCCGGAGAGCAAGTCTAATCCTACCTCCCACTCGTATGTCAATTTTACCAACTTCCTAAAATGTGACGTCACATATGTTGAATATATGATTCTTAAAAGTTATATTCATATAAAATATTTATGTAAATATGAAGCAATATCTCTGCAGTGATGCCCAAACAAAAAACGATTTTATAAAAGTCAACTCCGTTACAGTTACAGTTCACTGATAATATGTGTAATGATGTGTAAAAAAATGTGTAATAAAACAATTGCACCAAATGGACCTTGCCACAGGTAACTTATATTTATTATATGTAACTTTCTCAATGTCTCAATGACCCCCATTTCTGTTTTGTGACCACAATAATATTGAGACAATTTTTGCTATTGTGATAACACGATATCGATCAAATTGTTACATCTCTTGTGAAAATTAAATGTGTGCTTGCAGTGAGGATTGTTCTGCTGGGTAAAGATGTGTCAGCAAACAGTCGAGTGGGAAACTTCATGTTCGGAAGAGCAGCATTTGAGAGTGAATCTCTTCCAGACGATCATCACAGTGAGAGAGTCAAAGGAAAAGGCAAGACGATCATCAACTGTCTTCATTTGCTCCATCCCAACCTCTTGTACTCTCAGATCACAGAAGGAGTGAACGAGTGTATCAGTATGTGTGCTCCAGGACCTCATGTCATACTTCTCATACTGCAGCATCATGACTTCAGTGAAGAGGACAAACATAGAGTCAAGAGTGTGTTGAAAGAATTCAGCGATCAGGCGATAAATCGCACAATGGTGCTGACTACTGATGAAGAAACACAAAGCTACATGAGTACATCGGTGCTAATGAATAAATCTATTACTGATTTAAAAGAAATGTGTGGAGGAGGACATCTTCAGTTTGATGAAGAACAACCAACATGCCTATCCGAGATGTTAACAAGGGTCTATGGGATACTGAAAAAAGAACCTGATGAATATCTTGAATGTAAGGTATCAGGAACATTTGTTGATCCAGAGCCGATGGTAAGATCAGAAGAGAAAGATTCTTCTCACAAAGATGATGCAAAACTTACAGAGATCCATAAAAAGGAAAGAGATGAAGGAAATGTTAAAGGTTTCCATTGTAAGTATTTAAGATTGTGTTCTTATGAATTTTACTACAACTTTATTTATATAATAATGCTTTGTCATACTTAAAATATGTTTTTCAGCATCAGTAGCTGTAAAATCAAAGCTGAATTTGGTGTTGTGTGGAACTGATGCGAGACTGAAGGTCACCCTATCCAAACTTTTACGAGGAAAAACGAAAAAACCTGCAAGTCAGAAATTAATCAGTTCCTCTGTGTGTGTGAAGAAAGAAGAGAAAGTACATGGACTTCACATTTCTGTCGTGGAGCTTCCTGCTCTCACTCGACTGTCAGATGAGGAGATGGTACATGAAACTATCAACTGTTTGTCTCTCTGTTATCCTGGAGTCCATGCGTTTCTCATCATTGTTCCTGTCGGTCCATTGACTAATGAAGACAAAGGAGAAATGGAGAAGATCCAGAAGACATTTTACTCCAGTGAACACTTCATGATGATTTTCACGACTGATGTCAATGTTGACCGAAATGTGACTGATTTTGTAGAATTATATGATGAATGTAAGAGATTCATCAGTCTTTTTGGAGGACAATACAGAGTGATGGGGTTAAAAGAACATGAAGAATTTATACCAAAATCATTAGAGCTGCTGGATTATATACATAACATGAAGTCTGAACCATATTCACTTGAGGTGTATGTGAGATGTCAAGAGAAGAGAGCGAGAGATGAGACTGAGGAGAAATATAAAGACGAACTGAATGAATTGAAGACTCAAATTAAAGAGTTACAGCTAAAGATCAGCTCATATGGTGAGTATTATTTTGAAATGATGACTTAAATGTAATGCAGTAACAGGGCCCTATCAAACACCCGGTGCAAGGCGCAGCGCAATTGTTTTTGCTAGTTTCACCCCAACGAAGTTCTCAAGTCTTGCGCTGCATTGTTTAAATAGCAAATGCACTTACGCGTTGGCTCTTTAAAGCAATGAGAGATGAGATTCTGATTGGTTAACTGCACGTTACAACCCCCAAAAAAACGTTATTCATTAAGAGAATCGGGACAACACGTTTAGACCATGCGCCCGGGCACGCCGATGGTCTTCCTGCTTGCACCTTGCGCTTTAGACCATGCACTTAGATCGTGAAATTAGTGCCCATTATGTTAAAGGTCCAATGTGTGAAATAAAGCAGGATCTATTAACAGAAATGCAATATATTATACAGCACATCTTGGGGTTACTTGGCTGTAACCCTGTTCCCTTAGAGAGCGAGATGCTAATTTTTCAAAACGCTATGGGAACATTCTTTGTTCAACTGGTTGTGAATCACGTGTGCCAAACACGCCAAAATGTGGCTTAAATAACCTCGGTGGGTGACGTAGGTAATAACACACACCTGAGGTCTATAAATGCGCGTAAAACGAACATATCCTCAGGTTCAAACTTTGTCTGACATTGAGGCAAAGCATCTAATTCCCGCTTTCTAAGGGAACAGGGTTACAGCCAAGTAACCCAAGACGTGTTATCTCAAGAACACGTGAGCCCGGCTATAGAATTTGCTGGCATATAACCTGTATTTACCTCTGTGGATTGGGCCCTTCGTCCAGCAGAGCTTGCAGTTCCTGTGTCAACAAATGCGCTCTTTCTGGTTTCACGAAAGTGGATACCACGCCGTTGAAACATGGAGGACGATGTGAAAACTGAATCCTGTAGCTGTCTTTGTACTGTTGAACACAAATGGCACGTTCCAAACAGGTTATATTGCCCTACGAAGGGCCCTTTGGGAAGGGGACGCCCCACAAAACATTGCTCCAAATAAAGAGAAAATTACATTGTTTTAATTAGGAACTTGACTGTGTGAATTCTTAACTTGACTTTCAGGGGGTGAAGATAAACAGGAGGATCTGAAGCATTTGAGAATCGTTTTGATTGGGAAGACAGGAAATGGAAAGAGTGCAACAGGAAACACAATTCTGGGAGAAGATAAGTTTGAAAGCCTTGCAAGTTCAGACTCGGTGACGACTGTTTGTGAGAAGAGAGTTGGTGAGGTTGATGGTCGATCAGTTGCTATTATTGATACTCCAGGAATTTTTGACACAACAATGACAAATCAGAAAATACTGGAGGAATTAGTGAATTGTGTCTCACTGTCAGCCCCTGGACCTCATCTCTTCATCATTGTGCTTTGTGTTGGAAGATTCACTCGGGAGGAGTCAGACACTATAGATCTGATAAGAACATTCTTTGGTCCTAAAGTTTCACAGTTCAGCATTGTTTTATTTACTAATGGAGATAAACTTCGTAATGAATCCATAGAGCATTTTGTGAATAGAAGTAACAATAAAGACCTCCAAAAGCTTCTGCGGGACTGTGGAAACAGATTCCTGGCATTTAATAATAATGAAACAGAAGACAGAACTCAAGTGAATCGACTGTTAAACATCATAGAAGAGATGAAAACAACTAATAAGGGTCGATATTTTACGAACAGCATGTTTGAAGAAGCAGAGATCAGCATTAAAAACAAAAAGGAGGAAATACTGAAGGAGAGAGAAAGAGAAATTCAGGCTCAAAATGAGGAATTAAAAGCCAAACATAAGTTTGAAATGGAAAACATGCAGAAGAGACTAAATGAGGAGAAAAGAAGAACAGGCGAGGAAAGAATGAAAATGGAAAGAAAGTTTAGTGAACAGAAGGAAACTCTGAAAAAAGAGTTTGAGGAGAAAGAGAAATCAGAACGGCTGAAACAAGAGAAAGAAAAGCAGAAACAATTTGAGGAAGAAAAACAACAAAAAGATGAATATCATCAAAAGATAGAAGAGATGAAGAAAGAGATTGAACATCAGAGATCACTGTGTGAACAACAGCAGAGAGAGAGAGAAGAGGAGTATAGAAAGAGAGAAGAGAAATTCAGACAAGATGTAGACGAAATGAAAGACAAAGAAAGTCTCATCACACAGTTACAAAAGAAACAAGATGAAGAGATTAAAAAGAGAGAATCCGAGGAGAAAAAGAGGCACGATCAAGAGAAGAAAGAAAGAGAAGAATGGACCAGAAAAATAAGTGAAGCTGAAAACAATAGAAGAAACATTCAAGAAGAAATTAAACGACAAAAGAGGGAATGGGAGGAGAAAATGAAACAACAGATAAGAGAACGAGAGGAAGATGACAGAAGGAGAAAAGATAGTCATGAGGAGCAGTTGTGGGGAAAACAAGAAGAACTGGAGAAGATGAGACAGACATTTGAGAAAGAGAGAGAAGAAGAGAGACAACACAGAGTAGAAGAGAGAAAAAAACAGAGACAAGAGAAAGATGTGAAAGAGAGAGTGTATGAAGAGAAGAAAAATTATATAATCAAATGTTATGAGAAGCTAGAATGCGAGCGAAAAGTGATGTGGGATATAAAAAGTCGAGAATATGATGAGAGAAGAGAAGAAGAGACAAAGAGATGGGAGAAAATGATTGATGGCCTTAAAAGACAGCAAGAAGAAAAGATCAAGAGTAGAGAAACCCAGGAGAGAGAGAGAAAAGAAAGAGAAGAGAAAGAGAGACAAGAAATAAAGCAGGAACATGAGGTGAGAATAAAAGAGATGAGGAAGAAACATGAAGATGAAGCTAGAGAACAAGCAGAAGAATTAAATGAGTTCAGAGTGCAAAATGAGCAACATGTTCAAGAGCTCAAACAAATACTGGAAGAACGTCAAAAACAACATGAATTACTGGAAAAACTATATGAACACCTGAAACAACAGAAAGGCGAAAAAATAGAAGAGCTACGTAAGCAAGTTGAAAAACTGAGAAACAAGTCAAGATGTGTCCTCATGTGATTCTGTTTCTTGAAAAATTTCTAAGACTCCTTTCAATGCTTCTTTTTGAGTGTTATAGACTGAAGGATGATGAAGTGGAAATAGAGTCTCTGTCTCACACCTGTAAATGACCACAGCATCACATAAAGAGAAAAGGAGACCAGTCACACGTGCAAAAACTTCTAGAGAGAATCAAAAAGATGGTGGTTGAAAATAGAGGCCATTACTTAAAGATTATTGAAGAACCTTCTGGCCAAAAAGACATGACAGCAATAAAAAGTAAAATAAGCAAAAGATGAAGAGATCACTCCAGTTTCACCGTAAATCATCATTTTTGCACCTGTCAATTCCAGTTTTTTTATTTCATTAGAAATATATAGGGATCTGAGTTTCTTTAAAGCAACTGTGTGTGTGTGTGTGTTTTCTGATCAATTATGAAATTCTGTTTTATTATTTACTAATTTTTATAGAGAGAGAGAGAGAGAGAGAGAGAGAGAGAGAGAGTGAGAGAGAGAGAGAGAGAGTGCGAAAGAGAGTGAGTGAGTGAGAGAGTGAGAGAGTGAGTGAGTGAGAGTGAGAGAGAGAGAGAGAGAGAGTGAGAGAGAGAGAGAGGAGCAGCAGCAAGATGAGCTCCTGATTATTTTACTTTTTAATGTTATTTTGAAATAAGACAGACATTCAGTTTTAACAAATTCAAGACAAGAAAACTATCTTCCACAATTATTTGATGAAAGAAGATTTAAAATAACAAAGAAAACCAGCGGAAGACAACTGGCTGAAAACAGCTTAAAAAAGTCCTACAACGACCTGCAGAAAGGGAAGAAAATAAGAAATTTCAATGTGAGTACAGATCTGCAATCAACAATCTTTATTTTGAAGGAAAATTGTCTAAAAAGGGGTTACTTTGGACGAATTAATCATCAATATAGCGGCCAAGATTCAGTGGACAGATGCATATTAATAGAACAACAGATAAGTGCCAGCAACTGTCAAAATATTTGAACAATGACAGAATCAGTCCCAATAACATACTCATCTAATGCTACAAATGAGAGCTTAAAGAAAAAACATAAAGAAAAGCTCCTCAAGGACAACGCAGAAACCCTGTTCTCAGACTTATACAAGAGTGGAGAGGCCATTAGACAGCATTACCCCACAGTCATCAGAAAGGGCATCAGCAACGGATGGAAACTACAGATTAAAGAAGAGGATTCAGATTTGATCATGACAACAACCAACCTGTATAAAAATGGGACTGTATTGATTCAGGGAAATCTGAAACAGTTTGAAAAAGACTTCCCTCAGATAAAAGAAAAAGCTCAACAGAATAAGAACAACCCAACAACACTGAAGCAGTCAGCAGATACCTTCACCTTTCAATCTAAAAATGACAACAATGAGGAGATCTCTCTTCTTCACAACATCATCTGTGACATGAAGGAAAAATTCAGAGAGATGGAGCTGGAACTGGTTCAGCTGAGAGACGAGATACATGGAGGAATACAACAAACCAAACAAACCGACAAAGAAGAGGATAACCACACAGAAATAGCAAAACTAAAAGAAGAACTTCAAGAAACTGAGAAATCAGAGAGAAGAATACAACAATCAACTTTGTAAACTTAGACAAGAGATTGAAGAGTTAAGCGAAGACAGAGAGAATTATACAGAAAACATCTGCCAGCCCTGAAAAAACAGGTGACACAAACAGAAGAACATCAACACAATTCTCCTTCAACTACAACAGACACAGACTCCAGCAGCCCTCCTCCATCTGACACCTACAATCAAACACAGCCTCAGATTATACTCCTGATGGACTCCAATGGCAAACGTATTAATCTAAATAAACTGTTCCCGAGGAGAAACGTCAGGAAAATATGGTGTCCAAACACACAGAAGGCCCTGGAGCTCTTGTGTGAAGAACAACTGGGGTCCCCCTCTCACATCATCATTCACACTGGCACCAATGACCTGAGAGCCCAGCAAGAGAGAGTAGCCACAGCTCTCATGAATGTGATAGACAAGGCATCCTCCAACTTCCCCAACTCCAAAATGATCCTCTCCACCCTGTTACCGAGCTCAGATTTCCACCCAGACACCATCAGGCATATCAACGCAAGAGTGTCTAGACACTGTGCTCTAAAGCCCAACGTTCACCTGGCTCATCACCCCACTCTGAATCTGAGGAGCCTCTATGATCACGTTCATCTCCACAGAGAGGCTGTACCCATCTTTGCTAAGACTCTGAAGGACATGACACTGAACCGCAGCTCAACCACACCGCAGCGACCACACGGACCCCTCACAGAGCCGCTTCAGCGCTTCACTTCTGACCAGAGAAACCCCAGGACAGACTCCAGGCCTCTCCGTGAAAGACACCAAAGAACAAGACCGGCAGTCCCCTCTCCTTCACACGGACATGAAACGCATCCAGACACTCAGAGCTACGCTGAAGCTGTCAGCAGATCACTGATTCACTCCAACAGCATCACGGTACCTGAGTCCACCTCCTCCCCATCCAGAGACCTCAAAAACATACAACACATGCTGACTTTGTTGTGCTCTCATCTAATGGGTTAGTGAACAAAAGAAAAAAGTATAAAATATTAGTAGGCCTAAATGAAAATGTAAATATTTATGTGATATATATAGCTAATGTCTGTCTTGTTTTTTAAATAGCCTACAGGATTAGTTAATGCGCTCATATTCTTTAAAAATCTTCAGACTTCAAAAAAGAAATTCAGAATTCTGACATTATAATTTTACAGGAAACATGGAATGTAAGAGATCTATCCACTGGCTGTCCTATTGGATTTAGAGAAATAGTTTTACCATCAACTAAACTAAGGGGGGTGACTAAAGGAAGAGACTCGGAGGAATGATCATATGGTACAAGACAGAACTGATAGACTCTGTTACAATTATGAAAACTGGTGAATTTTACATTTGGTTAAAAATCCATAAAGAGATCGTCTCCACTGACCGTCACATATTCTTGTGTGCTACATATTTACCCCCGGCTGAATCTCCCTATTATAGCGAAGAAATCTTTTCCATCCTACAAGATGAGATCTGCATTTTCCGGACAAAAGGAAATATTATATTGTGTGGCGATTTAAATGCCAGTACTGGAAATGAACTAGACTTTATTAACACACAGGGAGACAAATATATTACAAACAACCACCATCACCTGCCTTCAGTTCATTTCAGAAATAATTATGATAAATTGACGAACAAAAGTGGGAAAATGCTGCCGGAGCTGTGCAAATCACTGGGCCTGTATATAGTGAACGGTCGCATGCGCTGTGACTCTTTTGGCTGTTATATCATTCTTTTCTGGGTAACAGCACTGTAGATTACTTCATAACAGACATTGATCCGGTGCATCTCAGAGCGTTCACAGTCAATCCTCAAACACCTCTGTCAGATCACTGTAAAATGATGACATTACATTTAAAGCTAACTCCAACCACTGAAACATGTACACAACCCTCACAATTACAAAGTCTGCTACCAGTGGACAAAAAACAGCTGAGAGAACTATCAAATTGCAATGGAAAGTCAAAATATCAAACTATTGTTAGACAAATTTACAATGGACACCTATCCACCCAATAAAGCAGGCACAAATCGTGCACTACATGATATTACAAACATATTTCACCATGTGCAATTTGAAAAGATCTTCAAAAAGTAAACCAAAAAATAGCAAAGAAAAGTGTTTCGAAAACGAGTGCAAAACTATTAGAACAACAGTACGAAATCTTTCCAATAAAAAACCCAGAGACCCTGACAATCAAGAACTGCGCCATCAATATTATGAAGCTCTGAAACTATACAAACAAACTCTCAGAACAAAGAAGGTACAACATACAGAACAGCTGTTTAGTGAAATGGAGGAGTCAATAAAAACCAGTAACTTTTGGAATAAATGGAACAGTCTCTATAGTCCACGGCAACAAGAACTGGCCATCCAAAATGTGAACATATGGAAGACACACTTTGAAACATTGTACAAAACAAGAGAAATGAATTCTCATCGAAATGACATAAAAAGCAAATTGGAAATTATAAGAAACAAGATTAAAGATAATAAAAATCCCCTTGATTTCCCAATCACAGTAAATGAGCTCACAGATAGATTGAATGAATTAAAACCAAACAAAGCTTGTGGCATTGATGGAATATTAAATGAAATGATTAAATACACCAATGAAAAATTCAAGACGGTGATAACCAAATTCTTTAACATAGTTTTGAGTGTAGGATATTTTCCGGACACCTGGAATCAAGGCTTAATTACACAAACAAGGAGACAAATTTGAGCCAAACAATTACAGAGGCATATGTGTCAACAGCAACCCGGGGAAAATATTCTGTTCCATCATTAATAAAAGACTGCAAAACTTTCTCCAAGACCACAGAATCCTGGAGAAAAATCAAATTGGATTTCTGCCCAAACACAGAACATCAGACCACATTTATACCCTCCACACTATCATCGACAAACATGTCCACAAAAACAAAAGTAAAGTCTTTGCTTGCTTTGTTGATTTTGAGAAGGCCTTTGACTCCATCTGGCATGAAGGTCTTTTCCTGAAACTATTAGAAAATGGGATTGGAGGGAAAACTTTTGATTTAATCAGCAGCATGTATAAGAACAACACATGTGCAGTGAAAATAGGAAACAAACGAACAGAATTTTTCTCACAGTGTCGAGGCGTCAGACAAGGTTGCCCATTGAGCCCCACTTTATTTAACATCTAAATGAATTAGCCAAAGCATTGAATAATTCGACCGCTCCAGGCCCGATCCTGACTGAATCAGAAATCAAATGCCTCCTCTTCGCAGATGATTTAGTCATTTTGTCAGAAACAAAAGAGGGACTTCAACAGCTTCTTGACATCATAGATACATTCAGTCAAACGTGGGCTCTTAAAATTAACCTCAGAAAAACAAAAATAATGATTTTTCAAAAGAGATCCAGGTGTAGGGAAAATGATTATATATTCAGAACAGGAAACCAAAATCTCCAACACACGAAAGAATAAACTTATCTGGGACTAAAAATAAGTTCAACAGGAAACTTCAATCCGGCTGTAAATGATTTGAAATTAAAAGCAATGAGAGTCTTCTACATGATTAAAAATACAATTCAATATGAAATTCCAATTCAGACATGGTTAAAACTCCTAAAAGCAATAATTGAACTCATCGCATTATATGGCAGTGAGATATGGGGACCACTTAAAACTCAAGACTTCTCTAAATGGGAAAAAGAAGAAACTGAAACTCTACATACCCTCATCTGTAAGAGTATACTTAAAGTAAACAGATCCACACCAAACAACTCATGTAGAGCTGAATTAGGACAATACCCCTTACTGTTGAATATACAAAAAAGAGCTCTGAAATTCTATAAGCACCTGAAAAACAGTGATCCAAGCTCTGCAGTACCAAGAGCAGAACGCTCACAGAAGTCCCTTTTTACAAGTGATACTTCAACTTCACCCAAACCAGCACCACACAATCTGGCCTAACCAAGTGATAAAAATACAAAAACAAAACTATATTGCCTATTGGAAAGATGCAACAAAAACACAAAAGAAGATGGAACTCTATCTACACCTGAAAACTTAATATAAACCAGCAGAATACTTGAGCTGTGTGAAAAAACCTAAAGTGAGAAAGACAATAAGTAATTAAAGCTGCAAGCAGCGATGTGCGGGCCCTCGCGGAAGTGGCAACCGCAACCCTGTGCCACCACGAACCAGTCGGCCTTAGGAACAGCAAACGGTGAGCAATCAGCATACAGGGAGTTACATTATAGAAACACCGTCGTTTATGTGCACGTACCAGATTTCCTGCTGACAGTTCGTGTTGCAATACAGTCGGTTTATATTGACATATTTAACAAGTCTTTCAGGGTATTACTCTAATCAAACATGCTACCTTTGGAGCAGAGTGGACAATGGTCTCATTCACTAAGCATGCGTACACACAAATGTGTGTGTGAAACCAGCACATGAACGTTCAAGGTCAATGTCTACACCATTTAGAATCACAATTTTTTTCACATGAGACTAACCAAACAATGCTTTCCTGTTGCTTACCTGATGGAATTTCAAATGATCAGTTAATGATCGTTACACTGTACTTGTATATGTGTAAAGACAATAAAGTTGAATCTAATCTAATCTAATCTAAAAAAAGACCTAAAACATTCCATTTCCTGTTTCCTGCAGGTGTCGCTATGACTCTATCTGAATATTACAATGTAAAGTAAAAAGTAAATGATAGTTGATCAAATTAATGCAGGCGAATTATAGTAGGATTTGTTATTTATTTATACGTGCAATTCTTCCTTTTGCCAGCTGGTGGCGCTATGACTAGAAGTGAACACTGACATGGATATGGTTTCAGGTCAGGACTCTTATCAAACATGAGAAGTGTGATGGTGGTCGGACGTTGTCTGAGTTAATATAGCTTCCTGGTTCATGGCGAAACATCAACTTTTGTGAAGCCGCCATGGACACGCCCCTAGACGAAAAGTTAGGATCTTTCAATGCATCAAGACAAGATAATACTGGCTTTTCTGGCCAAATATGATGCTGACCTGTTTGAACCTCAATGAGCAGTTAATCAGTGGTAAAAACATGTTACTTCCTGTTGATGGCGAAGGCTAAACTTTGGCAGGCCGCCAGGGTCACGTTTCCTGATGAAAAGTCAAAAGCTCCGCAATTTAGCTTCGTAGAGGCCTTAAGATGAAAATGACACGAATATGATATTGATCGGATAAAATCTCTGGGAGGAGTTCGTTCAAATACGACGCGTGGAAATCGAAACAAATCACAAAATTCAACAGGAAATCAAAAATAACGGACTTCCTGTTAGGTTTAGAGATATGCCCCAAGAGACTTTTCTTAATGAATCGGGGTGATACATGAACCTACCAATTTTGGTGCATGTACGTATTGCGTAGCGGTCTGGGCAGTTCTAGGTGGCGCTAGCGAGCCAATTTGCCAAGCCTAATTTTAATACCCCTATCAGACGCCAAGTTCTGCAACGTCTGATGTGCGTGCAATTTATTGTGAGTTTTCGAGCATGTTTAGGCTGTCTGAATTGCGATCAAAGGGAGATCAGAATAACACAGAAACAATAGGGCTCTGCACTGCAGAGCAAGCCGGTGGCTTGCTCTTTCGTGCTCGGCCCCTAAATACAGATTGAGTGATCACTCTCTAGCTGTAGAAAGAGGACGACACAGACAAAGATGGCAACCGCGAGAAGAGAGACTGTTTTTATTGTGTTCTCAGCTGTAGAAACAGAAGAACACTTCCTCCTGCACTGTGATCACTATCAGAATATAAGATCTGAATACTTCACTCAATTTCAACAAATAGCACCCAATTTTATGGCACTCCCAAATACAGAAAAATGAAAGCACATCTTGGGAGAAAACTCCAGATTGATCACAACAGCAGGAAGCTATATTACAGCTTGCCATAAACATAGAGAATCAGCCAGTGGACAAAAATAAGACAGGGTATTTATTTTTTAAGTAACTGTACACATTTATGTTTATTTGTTTGTTTATTTATTTTTCAGTATCTGTATCTACAAGGCTTTCGAAGTTATGTTTAATAAGTAGTTTAAATTTAGCCATTGATTTACGCATTTTGTTTTGTATATGTATTCTTTATTTGTTGTTTTGTTCATTGCTAATGAAATGACCAATGCTTTGGCAAAACTGTACAAGCCATGTCAATAAAGCTCATTTGAATTTGAAGAGCGAGAAACAGAGGAAGAGAGAGAGAGAGAGAGAGATAGAGAGAGAGAGAGAGAGAGAGAGAGAGAGAGAGAGAGAGAGAGAGAGAGAGAGAGAGAGAGAGAGAGAGAGAGAGGAATTTAGTGCAAGAACTTGTTAACTGGGTAGGGATGAACCAATTATTATAAGTCCTTTAGTGAGAACGTCCAGACAAGAGGTTTGGTAAGCTAGTTTTGCAAGTTATTCTGTATTTACAGTTTTCCTGATCACACCTGATCAAATTTACAAGATCGTTGTCTAATGATAAGCCATAAAGTCGTCCGTGGCCGCAACACACGTCCTTTTTGTGTAGAAACAAACATAATTTATGTTATTTTTAACAGGAATCATTTAATTTTAATAATAAAATGGTCAGTTATTATTTTATTTGTAAGTTGGTGAGAAAAGAAGAACAACCCACTGGCCCAATGGCGAAGTCCAAGTGGCATGGCGAAGGAATGCACGCGTTCTGTCTTTCCAGCGCTCTGGGTATTTACAATTAGTGTTATTTTAATATTGCAAAAGATAAAAAGGAAAACCTTGTTGAATGATACAATTTGTATTTGATTATTATGCGTGATAATAATCCTTCTGCCTTATTGTAAATTATACTCCCTCATCCGATTCTGAGTGTCGCTTATAGTCTCACGCCAGCCGTTACACGCGGATCTCACGGTCACAAACTCGTCAGTCTTGGTCACTACCAGAGGTTCTATGACTAGTAATACTCAGAAAGCATTATTTTATCTAGTCCCCTTAGACTATATAAACTTAATTAAAGTAATGATTATTTCTAACCAGAGCTCATGGCCACTCCATAGAGATAAACAGGCCAATCTTACGTCCTCTGATGGTAGCTTTGTATAATCATGCCATAGTTTCCTATGTACACTTAATTAGAATAATATTCCAATAACCAGAGGTTTGAGACTTGCGTTATTTAGATTGGTCAGACAACATATGTGCTGTTCTTCCCAATTACAATTCAATTCAGAGAATACGAAAACAAAACATCAAATCCTCACAGATTAGTCTACGACTCTAAGACGCATACCTGACAGTAGAAAAAGATGCGATCGGAACAAACACAGTACTGTGTGTCTGAAGGCTCACATACAGCACCATGGGGTTCATCATAGTAAGAATTCCCCAGAACATTTGCCAGCTTCCCTTAAATACCCAGACCAGAATACACTTCCTCCACACAAGAACAATTTACATTGTAAAGGCCACAAATGGGCATTTGCATGAAGACACAACCTCAACAGTGAACAGAATATCTTTAAAGCCTCAAACCTATGTTATGATCTGCTCTACTGCTGAGGATATGAGACCATTGTACCAATCGCACTGAGACATTTCAAACGATACCAAAACATGCATATGAAGATTCTTTGTTCGTACAAGATTTGGTATTTGTCAAATCCAGTTAATGGGTGAGCTTTGAATTGCTCCGAGTTCAGTTGGAGAAAGAAGAGAGGGGGAGAAGAGACAAGATGTAAAGGTGTGAGTTGGTAATCATCATTCATTGTTATACGCTGTCTGAGATGGAGATGCAAACCCTGTGGGGAGTTCATTGTATTGGATTAAGTTCTGTGTTTCCCAAGTGCCCTTTTGGTGTGGACACCTTGGCACCAGCCTTACATATTCATTAAAATTAATGAATTAATAAATCACGATTTAACTGTGGGCCACGCACCGTATTTTTGGCCAGGCTTTTTCACTTAGACTTATTACGTCATATTTATTCACTTCACACTCATTCTCTTGTCTCCATTTCTATCTCTCGTCTTCTCTCTGCTGTCACTCTCTTTCTCAAATGTCTGTCTCATGTTCTCCGGTTCTTCTTGTTATTCCCTCAGTTGCTCCTCGTGACTAAATGTTCTCTTTCTCTCATTTTCCTCTCGTTCTCTCATCTGTTGTTTCTTTTTCTCCTCCCATTCCGTCTGTTGAAATCGACAAATAATTTTCTCCTGATGAGATAACCGTTCAACGCTCCACATGCAGATAAATAGGTGGAGCGTCATTGCGTCTCGCCATCTGATTGGCTGGGGAGCCGGTATTGGCGACACGCGCTAAGTGCCGCTTGTAGCGCCAGCCCTGAGCTTGCTTCTCCGCTGCTAGCGCTCCATCCATCACCAGGAAGAGAAACTAGGTAAGACAACGATCTCATCTCACAAACTTTGTGGTTTACTTTACTTTTAGCTATTCATTAAATATCGATGTCTATGAAACATGTTGTCTTCAGTTACACATTTAGTCATGTTTTCCGGAAGTCTTTTTGATGGAGTCTAGTTTTGCCGGTCGTTAGCTTGTGAGCTAGCTCGTGGGAACACAATGAACCTCGCGCCTGCTTAACGTTAACAACTTTATTCCTCGTTAAGCAGACATGTTTTTTAACGCGTTTACTTAATAACTTTCCCTGTTTGTTTGTTAGACGCGGTTATTGTGTCAAAGTAACCAGATTTACTTGTGATCTGCGACCCATTGGTTCGGTATGGATGCTTAAGAGTTAGCATTGCTAAATCGCCACATCGGTCGGGCCTCAAACACCGACGTGAATTAATCACTTGATAGCAGCAGTATCCCCTTTGCTTTATAACTAAATAATCCGTTTTTCGTGTATTTCGCCAATCGTGATCTTGTTAAAAAAATTGTTGAAGGATGTTTTTGTACCACCGCCATCATTTCTGTTATTCTTAAATGCGTCAAGGAAAAGTACAGAACTCCACGTGAGCCGAAGCAGCCGTTTCACTGCCCTCTGCTGCCTAAAGATGGATGTTTACGCAGGCCGGTAAACGTACTTTATATAGACCGATCGGGCACTTGTTTGTAGAAATTGCATGCACTTAGTTGTACACAAGAACACACGATCGAAGAAACGAACTGTCATGGAAACTAGGTTCTCACTTTATTATAGAATGAGTGTTTTGACCGCCTTCCTGACCCAAATATATTTGTGTTTCTTCAGATTTTCGGAATAGTGGTGTTCCTGGGATCAGTTCAGAAATGCCTTCAGATCTAGCGAAAAAGAAGGCGGCAAAGAAGAAAGAAGCAGCCAAAGCCCGTCAACAAAAGCCCGGCACAAAGAAAGGAGATGAAGTTGATGGGGATGGGGGAAAACCTGAAGCTCAGGAGAATGGAGCAGCCGACGTCAATGGTAAGATGTTCAATAAGATACTCTTGATCTATTGTTTGATACTTGAAATAATCTCATTGAGTTCTACTTTTTTCTTATTTACAGGGATTGTCGGTTTGACGAAGGAATTGGATGAGTTTGAGCTGAAGAAAGCGGAGGCACGGGCAGTGACCGGTGTGTTGGCATCTCATCCCAACAGCACTGATGTGCACATCAACAGTTTGTCTCTCACATTTCACGGACAGGAGCTGCTCATGGACACCAGTTTGGAGCTCAATTCTGGCCGTCGCTATGGTCTTATCGGGCTCAATGGAACTGGTAATGTCCTTTTAGATGGCTGCAATGATGATTTGATTTATGGTTGTGCCAGGGTGATGCTGTATGGCAGAATTTTCTATTGGTTGATGCTGACTTAAAACAAACTTACATTTTTGTGCAGGAAAATCGATGCTGTTGTCAGCGATTGGCCACAGAGAGGTGCCCATTCCAGACCACATTGATATTTACCATCTTACCCGTGAGATGGCACCCAGTGAAAAGACTGCCCTGCAGTGTGTGATGGAGGTCGATGAGGAGAGGATTAAGCTGGAGAAAGAGGCTGAGAGACTCGCTCATGAAGATTGTGAGTTGATATCAATTTATTTGTTGTAATAATACTTTTATATTTATGTAGTTAATAGAAATAAGTTTTATACTTAACCAGTTTGTACAAAATGTTCCAAATTTGTTAGTGATCTTCAGGTCTGAAACAACATGAAAAGAATTATTAATGTAATTGTCAGGTCTACTTGAATCCTTCCACGTTTTCATAGGAACTGCTTTTGTAACAGCTTCCTTTCCTAGGCGTGGTACATGAAGCATCTTAGCTGGATAAGGCTCCTTAATTCTGTACAGTTTTTAAGGATTCTCTGGTTTAAGGCACAAACAACATGCACATTTTTAATTGGTGTGATGACGTTGAGCTGTCCGTTTTTTTTAGTTTGCATCATCCACTCTCTTTTTAGCCGAATGTGAGAAGCTGATGGAGCTGTATGAGCGTTTGGAGGAGCTGGATGCTGATAAAGCTCAGATGAGGGCCTCGCGGATCCTCAACGGTCTGGGCTTCACGACCGCCATGCAGCATAAGAAACTCAGAGACTTCAGTGGTGGTTGGAGGATGCGTGTCGCTCTTGCGCGGTACGTGGAAATTTTGCACGTTTTTTTGTGCTGCTGGGAGATGATGTAACAAAAGGCCGAATGAAGCGCAGTTGCCTAGTGCTAACTGTGCAATGACAAAAACTGTCTGAAGCGTTTTTCTGATCCCTCCAACTTTGTGTCTGTGTATTTTTTTGCATTTGTTAATTTTTTAAGACGTAAGCGTTTCATCATTTGTTTTGTTTGTTTATCAGTGCACTGTTTCTGAAGCCGTTCATGTTGCTAATGGATGAGCCAACTAACCACCTGGACTTGGATGCTTGTGTGTGGCTGGAGGAGGAACTCAGAGAGTAAGTTTTATTTTTAGCACAACGCCTGTGTGTGAACACAGAATGTTTATTGTGGGTTGCTGCTGATGACATGATGTAAACAAAAGGCCGAATTGTAGCTCTTCCGTCAAGCAGTTTGTTCTCAGTACGGATAGAGCGTTGACAAAAACTAGACCGAAGCGTTTAGCTGATCCATCAACGCAACCCCTTTTGCTTTTAAAATGTTTTTACACTTGTCTAGTTTATTTAAATCCAGGTATTTTGGGATGCATCGTTTTACTAAAGTGACTTTAGCGTATTGGTTGCTTTCAGCTGTTTCTTTTAATTTTCTTAGGTTCAAAAGAATCCTGGTTTTGATATCCCACTCTCAGGACTTCCTGAACGGCGTTTGTACCAACATTATTAACCTGCACCAACGAAAACTGAAATATTACACTGTAAGGACACCAATATTTTTACTGTAACGCTGTGCTTTTTGTGATGTTGTCTTGGACCACAAATTTGAGTTTTAATTTGTAAATCTTTTCTTACGAAGGGTAATTATGACCAATATGTGAAAACTAGAGAAGAATTAGAAGAGAACCAGATGAAACGGTTTAATTGGGAGCAGGACCAGATCACTCATATGAAGGCAAGTATTTTCAAAGCATTACACTAGGGGTTTACATGTTCGAATCAGGTACAGTGCAAAGTGCACATTGATGTACCTAAAAACAATCATATTAATTTACAGAACTTGTTTGGAACAGAAAATACGTTTGTATTAATTAAAATAAGAAATGAAACGAAATAAGCCAGAATCAAGTCAAAATGTGCAAAATAAACGTGTTTGGGCATAAAGTCTGAAATGCTGGGGAATATAATTTTCAAAACGCAAGCCACAAATAGTAAAATTAATGGAATTTTTTTTTAAACGCCACGTAACAATGCTTTGCTATATAATACCTGACCAGATCTCGCCTAAAACTATTTGTAAAACTACTCGATAATAATGAATTAGTTTTTACAAGCGGAAATACAACACGTCGCTTACGAATGCACTACAAATAAAGTTACTTCATTTATCACATGTAAAGGAAGATGCAATAAAGCATCTTACCATTTTAAATGGTCAATAAGTCCCTTTCACCTTTTTTTCCCGCTCTAATCTGGCTCCTCCTGTCGAATCTTTGACGATTCGCGGTCACCCCATACATTGCACAATATTCTTTCTAAACGGAATTTTTTTCCAAAATTTCACCAAGTGACATCATGTGGTCATGTAACCTTGGCTTGTTCATCCTCAGAACTACATTGCTCGGTTTGGTCATGGATCTGCTAAGCTGGCCAGACAGGCCCAGAGCAAAGAGAAGACTCTACAGAAGATGGTTGCCTCAGGTCTGACCGAGCGTGTTGTGAATGACAAAGTAAGGTAGAATGAAATAGATTATTCAATGCGTGATTTTAAAACAAACTCAAACCTTAACTTAATTGTATTTCTTTCAGACCCTGTCATTTTATTTTCATCCCTGTGGGAAGATCCCCCCTCCTGTCATTATGGTTCAGAATGTCAGCTTCAGATATTCAGAAGACACGGTATGAACTTCACTCCTGCACCTCTTTCATCCATATTCGGATGCATCCTCTGCTGAATTTACTTTGTCAGATGTTCATGTATCTTTTGTTTTCTGTTTTCATTTTTAACACCACATCTGTGAACACAGAATGTTTATTGTGGGTTGCTCCTGATGACATGATGTAAACAAAAGGCCGAATTGTAGCTCTTCCGTCAAGCAGTTTATTCTCAGTGCGGATAGAGCGTTGACAAAAACTAGACCGAAGCGTTTAGCTGATCCATCAACGCAACCCATTTTGCTTTATAATGTTTATTCACCTATCCCGTTAATCATTCCAGTCATTTTGGGGTGCATTATTTTACTAAAGGGACTACAACATACTGTTTGCTTTCAGCTGTTCATTTTCATGTTTTCACTTGTTTCCAATAGCCATTTATTTATAATAACCTGGAGTTTGGAATTGACTTGGATTCACGGGTGGCCCTTGTGGGGCCCAATGGGGCTGGGAAGTCTACTTTGCTCAAGCTTCTTACTGGAGAGGTAATGCACTTTAGTTCTGCAGACACGACACTTGGCTCTTGAAGTTTTCTAGTTGTCGTATTATGTGAAATCTAGTGTATAGCCATTGATTACATTTTCATAATTTTAAGGAATTATCTTCTCTTTCAGCTCCTGCCTTCGGATGGTATGATTAGAAAAAACTCCCATGTGAAGATTGGCAGATATCATCAGGTGTGTTGGCCTTGCTGCATAAATAATAATATTTTATTTTCGGTCGCAGGTTTTTTGCCTATAATTGTATATTTTCCAAAGTAACATAACTTTTAAGTAACACCAGAAAAGTGTTAATCCTGCATTATGAGTTAAATTAGGGTGGTATATTGAATATTATTGGTTCTCTCGTCTCATCATTAGTTGTGGCAAAATCCATAAGACTGAGCATAAGAAACAATGAGGCTTGATGTGGCACACAATGGAATGAGGGTGACCATATTATGACGCATTGTGATTTCCTTTTTTGTGTTTTGGTAACTATTTGTTTAATATTTCTATTTTGTTTTTTTCGCATAGCATCTGACAGAGCAATTGGAGCTGGACCTTTCACCTCTGGAGTACATGATGAAATGTTACCCTGATATTAAGGAGAAAGAGGAAATGAGAAAGATCATTGGCCGTTATGGGCTCACAGGCAAACAGCAGGTGAGCTTTGTTTAGCTTTGGAAATCCTGTTGTTGTTGTTGTTCATTGCATGTCTTAAAATCGATTCAACCAAGTACAATGTTATGCTGACTTGTTTTCTTATACCAGGTGAGCCCTATTAGGAATCTGTCTGACGGGCAGAAGTGCCGAGTCTGCCTTGCCTGGCTGGCCTGGCAAAATCCGCACATGCTCTTTCTTGATGAGCCGACCAATCATCTTGACATTGAAACCATTGACGCTCTGGCTGACGCCATCAATGACTTCGAGGGTGGAATGATGCTGGTCAGCCACGACTTTAGGCTTATTCAGCAGGTACTGTCTCGTTTGTACACGGCCCCTGTACTTTTCATTTTGTGTGGAACATTAAGGAAAATCATACTTTTTTTATGTTCCTTAATTTCCTTAATCAACCGAAAATGGTTTCTTGTCAAAGGAATATTGTTGACCTTGTGTGTTTATTCATCACTGGTTTGTTTATTTTAGGTGGCTCAAGAGATCTGGGTTTGTGAAAACCAGACCATCACTAAGTGGAAACGGGACATTCTAGCCTACAAGGAACATCTGAAATCTAAAATTGACAAACAGATGCATGATTAATATCTGATAAAGTCTGATAAAAGGGCAGTACCAACAGCCCCCCGCTAGGCAGAATATCGCTGTTCAAGTAAATACAAGCATGCTAGTTAGACTGCAGTCAATGCAGCACATTTCAGAGTGTCATCTTTTACACTTGTCTCAGTTATCGGGGTTGGCAGTTGAGGTAGCTGTCTTGTTTTCTTTATGTTAATATGCATTACAGTATTTGGACTTATCTTTGAGGAACCTATTCAAATCATGGTTGTGCACTTCATATTTTTTATTAGAACCCTGTTTTGAGATAGGTCAAATGTTGGACAGAGGATAAAATATGAAAGCAAACATCAAGGACTCTTGATGAATTTTATTTAATCAAATGTTGTTTAAAGCTGTATTTGCAATGATGTCTGATTAAAAGGGTACATTATTGACAAGATATATGCATTTTCTTTGCCTTCAATGTTAACTTTTACAGCACATGGAACCTATGGTTCAGTGTCTATTCTGTTAAAATATATATTTTAAATATTGAATTGCCATTTTATTCATTAATAAATTGAATAATATTTTATTTAATTTATTAATCATTCATTCATGTTCTTTACTTGTATGTGACTTTCTTCAAGCAAACAAAAAAGATTGTTTTGGTGATTTTTTTTTTTTTTTGTGTCCATCCACCAGAAGACATCGGGGTCCAAAGTTGACAAAAATATACACTATTTATCCTAAAATGCATTTTTTGCCTATGGGTGTCTGTTCTTATATATGTTAATGATCTTAAACAAATGTATCTGATTTGCACGTGTTTACTGCTGTAAAGTGGCTGCAGCTGTGCAAGTCTAAACGCATGCAGAGGATTTTAATTAAAAAAAATACTTTTATACTGTACAACCATTTTGTATTCCCTAAAATTTCACACAAAACGTTCTGTTTTTACAAAGAACGCTGTTTAGTTTTAAGTTCAATTGCTTATATCTGGATGAGAATATCGAGGTGCAGGAAGAATGTTGAATTAAACTAAACTACTAAACGTGATTCTTTAAATACATAAGCACATTGGTTATTATAAATGATTGTTCTTACAGAAAGGTAGATAAATTGCGATATTTCTTTTTATGACTTGGCGTCGTCACTTCCGGAAACACCGGATGTACGTCAGCACGCGGCTGAGTTCATTGTTTATACTTGAGAAGGCGATTGGCTTTTATCCGTTACTGTAACAGTAAGGTAATTTGTATCAGAGATTGGTCTCTAAGTGTCTCTTTGGTCAAGTTTTAACGTGAATTTAATAAAGCTTGTGTGAATAAATACACGATAGAATGCGCTTTGAAAGTATCATCGATGAGCTAGCTAAGCTAAGCGCTGTCACTGTGTATATTCCTCATGTGTGAATGAAGCTGATTCAAGTGTGACAGTTTTACTTCAGTGTAATTGTGTAATACGTGTATAGGTTTCGTAACAATGTTCATGTTTTGTGCATTTGACAGCTTTCCTGTCAGTTAGACGGATCAACATGCGCGGCTAAAGTGGTGTTCGCCGTTTACTAACAGTTACTTTACAACACTTTTCACATTGTCATACATTTAAACCCAAAACAATGCTTAAGTAACGTTAGTTTCATTAGTGTTTGTCAATACATCAGTGTACTCGAAGCATACTCCAGCTGTGCCTTTCTTCCATAATAATGTGTCAGACTTTTTATCTGACCGTTTTAATGTTATACTTTTACAGTAGACCATGAGTTTGCCAGCTGCACCGCCCAGCTATGCCGAAGCCACGGCAGGAGATAAGGAACACGGTACTGGAAACCTAAATTATGCCAGTCAGCCGCCCCCAGTGCCCCCTCCATCCATGGCCATGCATCCTCCATCCATGCCCATGCATCCCAGCTGGGCTTACGTGCATCCTGGCCCCAGTACGTCACATTATATTGCATATTATATTATATTCTTTTAAGCGGATGAATACTATGTTATGACAATGTACTCTTCGAGGTCCGGGATATTCAAATCCTTATGCTGCGGACATGTCATCGCCCTTCTCTGATCCCAGCTCCAGCAGTAGCTTTGATGGCTTGAATGGGAACTACTGGGAGGACAAGAATGTTCGTCGCATGTTCATCAGAAAGGTGAGAATGTGCTGCTGTTTTTTGTTTCATGTTTTCTGTCTGAAAGATCTGCCATTTAAGCATTGTTAATATACTGATATAAGTTTGGAAACCCTTCTTTTGATGCGTCCACGTTATGCGTGTGACATTTCACTCGCCTGACTTCACTTGCTCATCTTAAGGTTGACATTTACATGGAATTGCCCACATGTACTTTAACAAATTAAACATGTCAGAATGTAATTGTGTTTTTAGGTCTTCTGTATCCTCATGGTTCAGCTGATGGTCACATTTGGTGTGGTGTCACTCTTCACATTTTGGTAGGTCATACATAGGCTACATCGCAATAGATGACAATAGACTTTCATTCCACCTAAGAATGTATGCTTTAGGCCATTTATTCCTTATTTCCCATAAGATATGTACTGTCATTCATTACTGTTGTGTTGTCTTAAATTCCACAGTGAGCCAGTTCGGAAGTTTGTCCAGTACAATCGGGTGTTTTATTTGACCTCATAGTAAGTGATGTCTATCCTACAGTTCTTAAAAATAATTTATGACCGCTTCTGGTCAGATATGTCCCTTAATCTGTTAATGACGCTGCATTTTTTTCAACAGCATGACTTTCATGGGAACCTACCTGATGCTTGTGTGCAGCACAAATGCACGGTAACCAGATATAAAAGTCTTTCTTACAGCTTCCATAGGAGCATATAAGTGGTGTGACAGTATATCGGTATTGACAGTAACTGTGATATTAAAAACTACGATTATCGATATTGTGTTTGCTTAACACGTTTGTTAATATAGTAAATAATTCAGCACCTGTTTAAAATTGTGCCTGAAGACTCACAGAGTTTACAAACTCTCTTTCTCTGCCTCCCTAAAATCGTATTTTGAGTGTGATTCATTGATCAAATAAAAGATTAACACCAAAATAGTTTAGTATAGTGTTTTAAAATACAAAATTAAAGGGTGTAGTGTTCATTTGCACATCTGAATGTGTGTGTCTCCTTTGTACAGGCGAAGATACCCTACCAACATGTGTCTCCTTAGCATTTTTGTAAGTAATGCTTCCTTTAGTAGTTGTTTTTTTAACAGCGAGCTTTTACTCGTTTATAATGTTTTATTCATCTCAAGTGTGTGTTTTATATCTATAAAAATGAACAGGTTGAATAGTCTTTCCTTATTTGCAGACTTTGGCAATGTCCTATATGGCAGGCATGCTTGCGAGGTAAGATGTTTTACATAAAATAATGAGATAAAAACATTCAAGTAATAACATTAAGGAATATGTTTATAGCTGTAAATTATATCTGATTTGTTTACTGCGCAATTAACCATGCACTCTATATTCTATATCCAAAAAGGAAATTTCTGTCATATCGTCTTTTATGTTTTGCTGATGTCATACAGTTTTGAAATTGTGAGGATTAGTAAACAATGACAGAATTTTAATTTTGGATGAACTATCACTTTAACCCGTATTATAAATCTCTAACTCGCACTATTTCTATTTTCAGCTATCATAATACCAAAGTGGTGATGATGTGTGTGGGCATCACAGCCCTGGTGTGTCTGGCCATCACGCTCTTCTGTTTTCAGTCCAGGGTGAGCTCACTTTGTGGTTAATAAACCGCGTCTTCCAAATGTGACATCTGTAGTGTGTTTACTGTAGCGTTGTGTTTTGTCATCTAGGTTGACTTCACCACCTGTCATGGATTACTCTTCTCCCTCATGATGGTGCTAATGATTACTGGACTTCTGCTTTTCTTTACAGCTCCGTTCGGATATGTAAGCTGCTTGCAAACCTCGAATAGATATTATTTATGTAGACTCGAGATCATTACTTTAAAGCTGTTACTGTTATGCTCTTACTAACTCAAAAATCTCCTGCTTTTTCAGATACCTTGGCTGCACACTGCTTATGCCGGATTTGGTGCTCTGGTGTTCACCCTGGTTAGTATTTGTCATGACAAGCGCACACAACAAAACTAAAGTGATTGACATGTTTATGTTCTGATTTTTATTCCTCTTTAGTTTTTGGCGTTTGACATGCAGCTGTTGATTGGGAACAGGCGGTACTCTCTGAATCCAGAGGAGCACGTGTTCGGAGCCATATGCCTCTACATGGACGTTGTCTATATTTTCCTCTTTTTCCTTCAGCTCTTTGGAAGCCGTGAGTGAGGTATTCATGCGGCATCCTCCAAAGGCGAGGCTGGAGATCAGTCTTATCCCCTATTAAACATACATACACACACCCCCTTCTCAGTTACTCCAAGGTTTGGTGAGGAGAGAGCAGTCTTCCTTCCTTCTGTGTGGCAGTTTGATTTGTGATATTGTTTTTATGTCCTGGTTGTGGTCAAGCACCTCTTTGCACACCTGTAATGCACCCCGCTTGCGAGACAACCACACTACCAATCAGGCAAACACATGCTCTAGGATAGACAATCACCTGCAAACGACCAGTGAGGATGGCGATCAATGAAACAAAACTTTTCTGTCCTCAGCTGACGTGATTTGAAATGCATCCGCACACAATCGTGGTTAGAATTCCAGTAGAGTTAAAAAAGTAACTTGTGTGATTCAGTGGGGAATATAGTGACAGTATTTGTCAATGGTATTATATCTTCGTTTGCACGTTGTATAGTTGAAGTTAATCTTACACCGGATACTGAAAGGCAGCTCTTTGCTGATGTTTATTGAATATATAACAGTAATAGGCTTTTAATCAGTTTCGTCAACAAGTAAAATATCACGGCGAAAAGCGGAGCCAGGTCCATTTGTGAACGTTTGTTTTCCTTGTGCAATAACCTGCTCTTTACTGGAGGACAGCACCTGTACCTACAGAAAGTTGTTGCCGTCTGTATTTTGTGCCTCCTTTGAATGCTGGTTAATAATGAGGTATTGTTGTATGCAGTTTTAGGGTTGCTTTACATGTGCAGCCTAATCTATAAAAAATATGCTGTGTGCCAAATGTAACCCTGTCACGTGATGAAGACAGAGTTTTTAATTGCGGCACGTTGTCCAACAGGTCAGTCGTGAGGTCTGCAATATACTGTATGTGTCTATAGATTGCCTGAGTTGTGTGATGCTCGGTTGTTTAATGCTCATTTTCAAGACTCTTTTGCTTTAAAAAATGTATTTCCACGTTTAAGTTAAATGTTTTAAATACTGTAATATTAGGTGCTGATTTGTTTAGAAGGAGATGACGAAAGGAAGGTTGGCACATGTTATTACATGGGATTATGTGTTCCAATGCACCCAGGGCTGAATTTCCATTGGCTTTAAAGTAACACATCTTTTGTCTCTTAAGAATATACATGTATAGAGTAAGGGTGTTTTTTTTCTGTAATGTTTACCTCTATTGACATTCCTCTTTTCTTGTGTTTCGTAATGCATCTGAAAGCAAACCATTCTTCTTCTAAGTGGACAGATCATGTATTCCTCAAACAGTAAAACATACCAATACACTTCATCTCTTGGTTTAAAGGTAACAAAACATTGCCAGAATAAGTGGCCGTCTGGGAAAAAACCCTTTGCACATATTTGGAATGTGCATTTTTTGGCATTAAATGTGCACAGATTAAACTTAAGTTCAAAAAGTTCAGTTCTGTCAGTTAAGTTTGATTTTTAAAACATTTTAGGCAGAGGACTTAGCTTTACATGAGCTGATCTATGTATTTAACGTGCAGTTGATAATGTGCATATTAAGTGTGAGTGATTTTTTGTGTATGTGGATCACCCTATGCCTTTTCTCTCTCTGTGTGCACTTATGTGTCTAACCTATAAACAATGCATGATCCGTGATACAGAGACTCTTATTGTAATGTCACTGACTGTGTGGTAACAAAAACTGATAAGAGATTACTACAAAGATTCCTGTAAAAAACTGATACCGTGGATAACAACAGGATACTGTGTTTTGAAACCTCATCAGTGCTTTGCAAATAATAAATGATGGAGTGAATCAATAATTGATATCTGTTTGATTTATTTATAAATGTTGGATATATTCACTTTCTCAAAGTCCCATGGAAAGAGATTATATGTTGTACAGTGGGCAACTGTGAATTTCTGAAAATTGGCTGGTCGGCTGCGCAAGGTTCCCGTTTCAGAAAGGAGGTTTATTGAAAACTCCGAGTATATTAACGCTGAAATGAGAGAAACTCTGGGTTTTCCACTTCACATGCGAGGTATTACAAACCCGAGAAAGCGGGTTAACTCAAGCCCGTTTCTTAAAGAGAGTTATTTTATACTCCGAGTCAGTAACCATTGTAGCTTACTCTGTGAACCTAAGGGTGGGTTTCCCAGAAGCATCGTTTGCCAACTATTATCGCAAGTTCTGTCCTTCTAACATAGTTCAACGATTTAAGGTTTTCTCAAAACCAGCGTTCTAACAATCAATCGCAAACAGCATGGCAAAATTTTGTGGTTGGATCTACAGTTCAAGAGAGCTGTGGTTAGAAGAACCGTTCCTTATTATTATGACATGTAGACTTACATGCATCAAGCTTTTGATCAGAGTAAGCATGCAATAGCAGTGCATTCCATATCCATTATTCTAAATATATACAAATTAAATTTGACCTCTTTTAGTTGGTCAAGAAAATAGACTCCTGTGCGGAGTTAAATAGGAGGAAACTTATGAAGGCGTTAAATATTGACAAATAAAGCAATAGAGAGCAAAAATATAAAAACATTTTTTTCAGATGCTGCCTGTCTGTCTGTCTTTTGTATGAGTGGATTCTGATGGCGAGCCAGAGCCTAGACCATTGGATCGTTTATCAGGACGCAGGCCTACACGCGTGGAGGGTGTGACGTCAGCGAGAGTTTCATTGTGCTTTGGAAAAAAAAGAACGTCTCTTCATACAGATAAGACTCAAAACATAAAATCACACTACCCGGGTAGATGATGTGGCGGGTAAGGGACACGACACACACACAAGATGGCGGTACAACAACCCCTCTGTCCGTATGTCCATCCATCTGTATCCATCCATACATCCATCTAGATTGATCCATCCATCAATCAACCTGTCCGTGTGTCCATCCGTCTATGTGTCCGTCTGTCTGTCCTTGTGTCCATCCGTCCGTCTGTCTGTCCTTGTGTCCATCCGTCCGTGTGTCCATCCGTCTGTCTGTACGTGTGTCCATCCGTCTGTCTGTCTGTGTGTCCATCCGTCCGTGTGTCCATCCGTCCGTGTGTCCATCCGTCCGTGTGTCCATCTGTCTGTGTGTCCATCCGTCCGTGTGTCCATCCATCCGTCTGTCTGTCTGTGTGTCCATCCATCCGTGTGTCCATCCGCCCGTGTGTCCATCCATCCGTGTGTCCATCCGTATGTGTGTCTGTCCATCCGTCCGTGTGTCCATCCGTCCGTGTGTCCACCTGTCCTTATGTTTACCTATCTATCTACCTATCAACCTACAGGTCTCTCTGTCTGTCTATCTATCTATCTATAGATCCATCCATACATCCATCTAGATTGATCCATCCATCAATCAACCCGTCCGTGTGTCCATCCGTCTATGTGTCCGTCTGTCCATCCGTCCGTGTGTCCATCCATCCTTGTGTCCATCCGTCTGTCTGTCCGTGTGTCCATCCGTCTGTCTGTCTGTGTGTCCATCCATCCGTGTGTCCATCCGTTCGTGTGTCCATCCGTCCGTGTGTCCATCCGTCTGTGTGTCCATCCGTCCGTGTGTCCATCCATCCGTGTGTCCATCCTTCTGTCTGTCTGTGTGTCCATCCATCCGTGTGTCCATCCGTCCGTGTGTCCAACCGTCCGTGTGTCCATCCGTCCGTGTGTCCATCCGTCTGTGTGTCTGTCCATCCGTCCGTGTGTCCATCCATCCGTGTGTCCATCCGTCCGTGTGTCCACCTGTCCTTATGTTTACCTATCTATCTACCTATCAACCTACAGGTCTCTCTGTCTGTCTATCTATCTATCTATAGATCCATCCATCAATCAACCCGTCTGTCTGTCCGTACGTCCATCCGTCTGTGTGTCCTTGTGTCCATCCGTCCGTGTGTCCATCCGTCCGTGTGTCCATCCGTCCGTGTGTCCATCCATCCGTGTGTCCATCCGTCTGTCTGTCTGTGTGTCCATCCGTCCGTGTTTCCATCCGTCCGTGTGTCCATCCGTCTGTGTGTCTGTCCATCCGTGCGTGTGTCCATCCATCCGTGTGTCCATCCGTCCGTGTGTCCACCTGTCCTTATGTTTACCTATCTATCTACCTATCAACCTACAGGTCTCTCTGTCTATCTATCTATCTATAGATCCATCCATAGATCCATCCATACATCCATCTAGATTGATCCATCCATCAATCAACCCGTCTGTCTGTCCGTATGTCCATCCGTCTGTGTGTCCTTGTGTCCATCCGTCCGTGTGTCTATCCGTCCGTGTGTCCATCCGTCCGTGTGTCCATCCATCCGTGTGTCCATCCGTCTGTCTGTCTGTCTGTCCATCCGTCCGTGTGTCCATCCGTCCGTGTGTCCATCCGTCCGTGTGTCCATCCATCCGTGTGTCCATCCGTCTGTGTGTCTGTCCATCCGTCCGGGAGTCCATCCGTCCGTGTGTCCACCTGTCCTTATGTTTACCTATCAACCTACAGGTCTCTCTGTCTATCTATCTATCTATAGATCCATCCATAGATCCATCCATACATCCATCTAGATTGATCCATCCATCAATCAACCCGTCTGTCTGTCCGTACGTCCATCCGTCTGTGTGTCCTTGTGTCCATCCGTCCGTGTGTCCATCCGTCCGTGTGTCCATCCATCCTTGTGTCCATCCGTCTGTCTGTCCGTGTGTCCATCCGTCTGTCTGTCCGTGTGTCCATCCGTCTGTCTGTCTGCCTGTCCATCCATCCGTGTGTCCATCCGTCCGTGTGTCCATCCGTCCGTGTGTCCATCTGTCTGTGTGTCCATCCGTCCGTGTGTCCATCCATCCGTGTGTCCATCCGTCTGTCTGACTGTGTGTCCATCCATCCGTGTGTCCATCCGTCCGTGTGTCCATCGTCCGTGTGTCCATCCGTCCGTGTGTCCATCCATCTGTGTGTCTGTCCATCCGTCCGTGTGTCCATCCGTCCGTGTGTCCACCTGTCCTTATGTTTATCTATCTACCTATCAACCTACAGGTCTCTCTGTCTGTCTATCTATCTATCTATAGATCCATCCATACATCCATCTAGATTGATCCATCCATCAATCAACCCGTCCGTGTGTCCATCCGTCTATGTGTCCGTCTGTCCGTCCGTGTGTCCATCCGTCCGTGTTTCCATCCGTCCGTGTGTCCATCCGTCCGTGTGTCCATCCGTCTGTCTGTCCGTGTGTCCATCCGTCTGTCTGTCTGTGTGTCCATCCATCCGTGTGTCCATCCATCTGTGTGTCCATCCGTCCGTGTGTCCATCCGTCCGTGTGTCTATCTGTCTGTGTGTCACACGGTTCATCTGTCCGTGTGTCCATCCATATGTGTGTCCATCCGTCTGTCTGTCCGTGTGTCCATCCGTCCGTGTGTCCATCCGTCTATCTGTCCGTGTTTCCATCCGTCTGTCTGTCCGTGTGTCCATCCGTCCGTGTGTCTGTCCGTATGTCCATCCATCTGTATCCATCCATACATCCATCTAGATTGATCCATCCATCAATCAACCCGTCCGTGTGTCCATCCGTCTATGTGTCCGTCTGTCTGTCCTTGTGTCCATCCGTCCGTGTGTCCATCCATCATTGTGTCCATCCGTCTGTCTGTCCGTGTGTCCATCCGTCTGTCTGTCTGTGTGTCCATCCATCCGTGTGTCCATCCGTCCGTGTGTCCATCCGTCTGTGTGTCCATCTGTCTGTGTGTCCATCCGTCCGTGTATCCATCCATCCGTGTGTCCATCCGTCTGTCTGTCTGTGTGTCCATCCATCCGTGTGTCCATCCGTCCGTGTGTCCATCCGTCCGTGTGTCCATCCGTCCGTGTGTCCATCCGTCCGTGTGTCCATCCGTCCGTGTGTCCATCCATCCGTGTGTCCATCCGTCTGTGTGTCTGTCCATCCGTCCGTGTGTCCATCCATCCGTGTGTCCATCCGTCCGTGTTTAGATTAGATTAGATTCAACTTTAATGTCATTACACATATACAAGTACAGTGTAACGAAATGTAGTTTAGGTCTAACCAGAAGTGCAATTAGCAAGTGCAGATATACAGTGTGAATAAATACAGAATACAATTTTAGGGAAATACTATACAAATGTTGTACGAAAAATATGACAGTCGGTATGTACTATGAACAATATATACAGAAGGCTATATACTGTGAACATTAATGTACAGGTGGTTATGAACAGATAACAATATAGACAATACAATAGTGCAAGTGACTTGAGTGTGCATTAATTACAGACATCAATGTGTCCACCTGTCCTTATGTTTACCTATCTATCTACCTATCAACCTACAGGTCTCTCTGTCTGTCTATCTATCTATCTATAGATCCATCCATAGATCCATCCATACATCCATCTAGATTGATCCATCCATCAATCAACCCGTCCGTGTGTCCATCCGTCTATGTGTCCGTCTGTCCGTCCGTATGTCCATCCGTCCGTGTGTCCATCTATCCTTGTGTCCATCCGTCTGTCTGTCTGTGTGTCCATCCATCCGTGTGTCCATCCGTCCGTGTGTCCATCCGTCTGTGTGTCCATCCGTCCGTGTGTCCATCCATCCGTGTGTCCATCCGTCTGTCTGTCTGTGTGTCCATCCATCCGTGTGTCCATCCGTCCGTGTCCATCCGTCCGTGTGTCCATCCGTCCGTGTGTCCATCCATCCGTGTGTCCATCCGTCCGTGTGTCCACCTGTCCTTATGTTTACCTATCTATCTACCTATCAACCTACAGGTCTCTCTGTCTGTCTATCTATCTATCTATAGATCCATCCATAGATCCATCCATACATCCATCTAGATTCATCCATCCATCAATCAACCCGTCTGTCTGTCCGTACGTCCATCCGTCTGTGTGTCCTTGTGTCCATCCGTCCGTGTGTCCATCCGTCCGTGTCCATCCGTCCGTGTGTCCATCCGTCCGTGTGTCCATCCGTCTGTCTGTCTGTGTGTCCATCCGTCCGTGTGTCCATCCGTCTGTGTGTCTGTCCATCCGTCCGTGTGTCCATCCGTCTGTGTGTCTGTCCATCCATCCGTGTGTCCATCTATCCGTGTGTCCATCCGTCCGTGTGTCCACCTGTCCTTATGTTTACCTATCTATCTACCTATCAACCTACAGGTCTCTCTGTCTATCTATCTATCTATAGATCCATCCATAGATCCATCTAGATTGATCCATCCATCAATCAACCCGTCTGTCTGTCCGTACGTCCATCCGTCTGTGTGTCCGTGTGTCCATCCGTCCGTGTGTCCATCCATCCTTGTGTCCATCCGTCTGTCTGTCCGTGTGTCCATCCGTCTGTCTGTCCATCCATCCGTGTGTCCATCCGTTCGTGTGTCCATCCGTCCGTGTGTCCATCCGTCTGTCTGTCTGTGTGTCCATCCATCCGTGTGTCCATCCGTCCGTGTGTCCATCGTCCGTGTGTCCATCCGTCCGTGTGTCCATCCGTCTGTGTGTCTGTCCATCCGTCCGTGTGTCCATCCATCCGTGTGTCCATCCGTCCGTGTGTCCACCTGTCCTTATGTTTACCTATCTATCTACCTATCAACCTACAGGTCTCTCTGTCTATCTATCTATCTATAGATCCATCCATAGATCCATCTAGATTGATCCATCCATCAATCAACCCGTCTGTCTGTCCGTACGTCCATCCGTCTGTGTGTCCGTGTGTCCATCCATCCGTCCGTGTGTCCATCCATCCTTGTGTCCATCCGTCTGTCTGTCCGTGTGTCCATCCGTCTGTCTGTCCATCCATCCGTGTGTCCATCCGTTCGTGTGTCCATCCGTCCGTGTGTCCATCCGTCCGTGTGTCCATCCGTCTGTCTGTCTGTGTGTCCATCCATCCGTGTGTCCATCCGTCCGTGTGTCCATCGTCCGTGTGTCCATCCGTCCGTGTGTCCATCCGTCTGTGTGTCTGTCCATCCGTCCGTGTGTCCATCCATCCGTGTGTCCATCCGTCCGTGTGTCCACCTGTCCTTATGTTTACCTATCTATCTACCTATCAACCTACAGGTCTCTCTGTCTGTCTATCTATCTATCCATAGATCCATCCATACATCCATCTAGATTGATCCATCCATCAATCAACCCGTCCGTGTGTCCATCCGTCTATGTGTCCGTCTGTCCGTCCGTGTGTCCATCCGTCCGTGTGTCCATCCGTCTGTCTGTCCGTGTGTCCATCCGTCTGTCTGTGTGTCCATCCATCCGTGTGTCCATCCATCCGTGTGTCCATCCGTCCGTGTGTCCATCCGTCCGTGTGTCCATCCGTCCGTGTGTCCATCCGTCCGTGTGTCCATCCATCCGTGTGTCCATCCGTCTGTCTGTCTGTGTGTCCATCCGTCCGTGTGTCCATCCGTCCGTGTGTCCATCCGTCCGTGTGTCCACCTGTCCTTATGTTTACCTATCTATCTACCTATCAACCTACAGGTCTCTCTGTCTGTCTATCTATCTATCTATAGATCCATCCATAGATCCATCTAGATTGATCCATCCATCAATCAACCCGTCTGTCTGTCCGTACGTCCATCCGTCTGTGTGTCCGTGTGTCCATCCGTCCGTGTGTCCATCCGTCTATCCGTCCGTGTGTCCATCCGTCCGTGTGTCCATCCATCCGTGTGTCCATCTGTCCGTGTGTCCATCTGTCTGTCCATCCGTCCGTGTGTCCATCCGTCTGTCTGTCTGTGTGTCCATCCGTCCGTATGTCCATCCGTCCGTGTGTCCATCAGTCCGTGTGTCCATCCGTCCGTGTGTCCATCCGCCTTTCTGTTCATGTGTCCATCCGTCCGTGTGTCCATCCGTCCGTGTGTCCACCTGTCCTTTTGTTTACCTATCTATCTACCTATCAACCAACCGGTCTCTCTGTCTGTCTATCCTTGTGTCCATCCAAGTGTCCATCCGTCTGTCTGTCTGTGTGTCCATCCATCCGTGTGTCCATCCGTCCGTGTGTCCATCCGTCTGTCTGTCCGTGTGTCCATCCGTCCGTGTGTCCATCCACCTTTCTGTTCGTGTGTCAATCCGTCCGTGTGTCCATCCGTCCGTGTGTCCATCCGTCTGTGTGTCCATCCATCCGTGTGTCCATCTGTCCGTGTGTCCATCTGTCCGTGTGTCCATCCATCCGTGTGTCCATCCGTATGTGTGTCCATCCGTACGTCTGTCCGTGTGTCCATCCGTCCGTGTGTCCATCCCTCTGTCTGTCTGTCCATCCGTCCGTGTGTCCATCTGTTCGTGTGTCCATCCATCCGTGTGTCCATCCGTCTGTGTGTCCATCCATCCGTGTGTCCATCCGTCTGTCAGATCCATCCATCTATCTATCTATCTATCTATCTATCTATCTAGATAGATCCATCCATCAATCAACCCGTCTGTGTGTCCGTCCGTCTGTCCATCCGTCTGTGTGTCCGTCCGTCTGTGTGTCTGTCCGTCCGTCTGTCCCTCCAATAATTGCCTGTAAAGTTGATTAAAAGTACAAACTTTGTAGGAAGAGGGTTTTCTTGTCAAACCTGACAGTGTTGATATTGTGTTCTGTCGAGTGGAAACTCCGGTTGTTGTCTTTTGTATGAGTGGATTCTGATGGCGAGCCAGAGCCTAGACCATTGGATCGTTTATCAGGACGCAGGCCTACGCGCGTGGAGGGTGTGACGTCAGCGAGAGATTCATTGTGCTTTGGAAAAAAAGAACATCTCTTCATAAAGATAAGACTCAAAACATAAAATCACACTACCCGGGTAGATGAACAATTACACAACATATTGAAAGTGAACAACTACACAAATACACTGAAGAAAGACAAACTTTAAATATTGACTAAATTCAGACTTGTTTTTTTGGGCTCTTTCTTTTTTTTAACTATCTTTCTTGTTTTGTCTAGGGCCATATATTTTTATAACTCATAATGTGAAATGTATAGTCGTTCTACTAAGTGTTATTCAGTGCAATTTTTCTGAGTTGTTGATAACTTCTGATACGAGGGAAGAATCCCCGCCATATCTGAATACATTTATGTTGCAGTTAAAGGTGGCACTGCTGCCATTAAAGCAATTTTTTTGTTACTTCCCTTTTCAAACCGTTGTCCTGTTCCATTAATCCTCCTTGAGCGTATCTTTATCTTCTGATTTGGCCTAAATTGAGGGAACATAACAGTAATAGCATTATATGTACATTATACATTGTTACATCTATCTTTCTATTGACCTATCTATAGATAGATCTATCCATCCATCTATCTTTCTGTCTACCTACCTACCTACAGATATGTCTGTCTGTCTATCTATCTGTCTGTGTATCTATCTGTCTGTCTGTGTATCTATCTGTCTGTCTGTCTACCTACCTACCTAACTACTAGATCCATCCATCCATCCTTCGACCTACCTACCTACCTACCTATAGATATGTCTGTCTGTCTGTCTATCTATCTATCTATCTTTCTATCCATCCAAAGTGTACTTCGGTCCTCCCATCTATTGTCTACCTACTCAGACAAATTATATATATTTCAATTATATATATATTTCTATTTGTATGATTTCATTGCAGTATTGTCAGTCTTTTTGTTTATCGTCCACATACCCATAAACTATTACTATATATATTATCTAAGTGAATTATTACTTTTAATCAATATTATAGAAAATTATAACATAATTAATTAACTTATTATCATAGTAGTATATTAATATAGTTTGACCACTCCAAAAAAGGGTTCTACTGTATATAGCACTAAAAGTGGTTCCCCTATGATAACTAGCCAAGAACCACTTGAAGTGCTATATAGAAAGTGTATACTTTCGCATATACTTTCATATACCAACCTTTTATCTTATTTTCTTCTATTTATATGATTTCATTCCAGTACAGCGTGGAACCTTTCCTGTAACATAGAGAGTAAATGATAGTTAAGTTTATCTCCATTGGATGTTTTGGGTTCTTCGCCACCGTTTGCATCATGCTGGACCCAATTAGGTTTTGCAGCCACAGTTGTCCCCGGGAACTAGACATTTTATTGTTGCCTCAGCCTAATATATATGATTATTGCCCCACTATGGCAATATTCTGTTAACATACACAATATTAATTAAAGTAAAAAATGCCAATCATCCAGCAGACATACAACACACAAAAATGACGATGTAGACTTACTATTAACTGGCTTGGCTGAAGCAGCGGTACACTTATTAGCAGACTGCAGCAGATTCTGAATTCTGCTTGGCAGGATGGTAGAGGCAGGGGCAAAATTCAATTCCATGTTCATCCGAGTCCTCCTCGCTGCTCAGGGACAAGCAGGGAGTCTTAATGCCCATGTCACTGCCCGAAATGGCCTCTGGAGGAAATTCCGGAATTGGATGCCTTAAAAAATATATGCACTGTTAAATGTACATTTTTTGCTTTAACACATATTTAATTTGTTTATAAAAGTGGATGTGTAACAAAGCCTATAACACACATATAATTGGGATTGCATTGTTGTAATTACCTGAGATGTAATAGCAACAATGTAACATTTTAATAATAACAACACAGAAAAGGTGTAACAGACACTTGTGCCATTAGTATTTTAAAATACAGTTTTTATGTTTTTAAAACTATTCCCTTTAAATGCTATTGAGCGTAAGCTATTCAAGTCTATAAAGTAGTGAAACGCATAGCAATGTTCGCATATGATTTAACGGTTTATTATAAAAAAATCAAACATATAAAAGGCGTGCATAGCTGACACACATATAAAAACTGTACAGTTAGTTTTGTGGCTTTATATACTTGCAAATGAATACTTTGCAAACGAAAAATATTTTTGTGCATGAGCGCATACAGCAGTGAAACACATCAATACGTGCATATGATTTGACGGTATATTATATAAATATCAAAAGTATTGTTTGTTAATATAATAGGCTGTGTACCTTTTCTTTGGATACGGTCCCAAAATTCACGAATACCAAACGTCCAAAATCAAATAAACTTTATGCCAATAGCTAACTGCTGTGATTATTTTTAATCTAGGGCTACCGCCTGAATTTGTTATGCTTGTTAATACTTTTTATCGTTATTTCCATGTCGTTTTGATGTTGTTACTTACCTAGACCTCGATCGTCGTCCCTAAATTCACTCGACGTGTTTGCCTCGAACTGTATTTTCCTTGTCGATTGTCTGTGAAAGCTGGCTGTTGCTGAAGATGAATGTTGCCTCCATCAATTGAGATATAGACATCTTGACTTTGATCAAATGTTCAGCAAGTGGACGTGCCTAGCTTAGCTGTACCGTCTACACAACCGCCGAAAAACAACTGAAGCGATGATTAGAACGCGCGACTTTTGAGTTGGCTCTGTTGCGTAGTCATACCCTGACGTCATCACAAGCTTGATTTAAAGCGGCCGTGCAACGATTTTCACGCATTCTGACTTGTTTACAATGTTAAACGTGGGTGCTCGATACACTCCCCCAGCGATCTTACACGGTGCGGAGAGGTTTTTTTCGAACATATAAAGCTTTTTTAACAACTTTTCTTAGTCCCTTATTGGACAATTAATTCTCCCGGGAAAGCACGCGGCACGGCCACAGGAGAGCAAGAGAGAGCAAACGTTCGCGAAGTTCAGGTGTTTGTTTGTTCACTGCTTATATGTTATATAAACTGTGGAAATAAAGCTAGACTTGGAGATCGTTTGAACCTTATATATCGAGCTGTATCTGTCTTTTATAAATGTGATCAAACTAAATACTCTTCTAAGATACGAAGTATGCAATACTACTCTATACATTTTTAAGATTAAGATGAGATTGGCAGAAACCCAGTGTGAAAAGCCGCTTTTTTAAACTATACTCTCATATAATTTCATACCTGTATAAACGACTTTGTTCTGATGAACACGGAGAACGATATTTGGAAGAATGTAAGTAGTTTTTAGTTATGTAGCATCATTGACCATTAGGAAGAATTAAATGGTAGTCATAGTTGCCCGAGAACTCTTTGTTTTCCTAATTCATATTCTTCAAAATATCTAATTATGTGTTCAACAGAACAAAAAAAATACATTTTTTTTCTACTAAAGTAGTGGATGATGTCTCAGAACTGAAAATTGCTCAAATTTTTCTAAATATCTTTCTGTGTTCATCAGAACAAATACATTTATACAGGTTTGAAACAAACTGAGGGTGAGTAAATGTTGACAGATTTTTAGATGAACTATCCCTTTCCCCTCCCTATTGTATTTTAAGTAATGTTCTGAAATATTTATATGATTAGATATTTATGTAATAAGATAACAGCATAAGGATGGGAACACGCTGTGATTGTCTCTTTTTCAACAGCACGTTCACATACAGTTTACATTTAAAGGCCTTTGATGAATAAGGGGTCGCCATAGCTGGATCCCCAGGCAAGATTTAAGATTGCGCCCCTACATATACACTATTCTGATATATTAAGAATACAAATTTCAACAGACTTAGATTTGCGCATACTATTTTCTCATTTCTATTTAGGAATTGAGACGCAGGTTCATCATGGTCTGCACAGCGCTGAGTTGGTCACGAGAACACCACCTCTACGTCATTGAGTAATCAACACAACATGGCGTCTTGGAAAGAGGAAAGAATATAAATCATATTACAAGAAAAATACAAGAGGCAATTGAAGTAGTAGAAAAATTGTCATTTGCATGGGGATTCAGGTTTTCAGTATAAAACAAATACAATACTGTTCATTAGGAAAATAGTCATTAAGATGACATAAAGATTTATGGACAAATTATTAAACAAGTTGAAAATGTTGAGTTTCTTGGTGTGTGTGGTTTGATGCAAAATTCACATGGAATGGACATATTCAAAAGATTGATACTAAATGTGAAACGATTTAAAACGTAATGGGATGTCTTATATGATCAGAGGGGAGCGAATAGAACAGCAATGAAAAAGATCTATACAGCACTGATTAGATCAGTGTTAGATTATGGATGTATTGTTTATGATTCAGCAGCAAAAACTTTATTGAAGAAATTGGATGTGATATAAGCTCACATTTTGTTTTGCTTAAAATAGTGACAAAGAAGCCAGAGAAATGTTTTTAAGTTAGAAAAGAATACATTCAGTTCCATTATCAATAACGCCACCTTTGCTGTTTCTTGCTGCGTACATTGATTTTTATATGCTAGAGGTAGTGAAAGAGCCTCGAAACATTGTGGCTGTGGTTGAGGATAGACTACAAACTGAATATCAGGCATTTACTCCTGTATGATGGATCTAAAGACTCTAAAAACAGGTTTCTGCTTTAAGTATTCCATCTTTAAATATTTTGTTAATAGTAGAACATCAGTTCATTTATCAGTATATACAGCAGAGATGATGGCTATAGCAACAGCACTACAGTGGATGGGGACTCAAATTTAAAAGGTTATACTTTGTTCAGATTCATGTTCCCCATTAAAATCCTTCACAGCTCAGAGTAGACAAGATATAGTAAATAAGTTATATAAAAATCTAAATAGATTTCACAGTATGAATATCATGATAATATTTATGTGGATTCCATCTCATTGGGGGAATAAGGGAAAGTAAATAATTGATGGATTACCAAAAAAGGCTTTCAAAAAGGAGGAGATCATTAATATCTCATTTGGTAAATATGAGGCAAAAACAGTAATTAAAGCATATGCCAAAAAAGGAATGGCAAGAAATCCAACAAGAAGTAGGGGTAGGGAGGAAAACTAAAAGAAGCACTAAAGAGGAAAATGTAACAAGGTTAAGGTTTGCACATACTAAACTGAATAAAACAAACAAATATACAAAAAATAAAACACCCAACAGAATTATGTGAGGACTGTGGATTAGAAGAGTCAGAAGAACATGTTATTTGCGTTTGCCAAACGTATTCCAGTGAGAGAAATACTGAAGAATGAGCTAAAAAAGAGCGGAGTGGATGAACTAAAGCTTATAAATACAGTATATACACTTATAGAATAGAGCATTTATTTCTTTATCTTAAAAGAACATGGTTGATTAAGAGAATTTAGAAGATCCAAGTATTATTAATAAGAAAATGTTTTATTAATGTCATTTAAAAAGGGCAAACTCTGGTTCACACTCCAAGATAGTAGGTGGCGATAATGCGCCTTTAACGTTGGTGCTACCCGCCATAAAACCGAAAAAAGCAGAAGTACATTACGGCGCTGCGAACAGAGGGTGGCGGTAATGCACCAAGACGCTGTATGCCAACCGCCGTAAAACAAGAAGAAGAAGAACATGGCGCTGCGCTCTCACTGTCGACAGATTGTTTCACGGATAGCTCGTTTGAAGCATTGTGTGAACGACTATGCGATAAATGTACCCTCTTTAAATTTATCTCGTGCAAGAATGAAAACGCCGCATCAGTCTGCCGGCTTGCAATCGAGCCGTTGTCAGACCAGCTGGCGCAGAAGGTCATGGATTCCACCTGTTGGTGTTGCATGTACCAATGATAAGCATCGCACTAGAACAGCCGGGTGGGGTCTTGCAGCATGGGGTACCATGGGTAAGTGTTGAATTATATAAATGTATTACACGGCTCGTTGGAATGCTTGGTTCTGATTGGCCAGTCGCGACATTTGGAGGTTAGTTATTTCCAGATAACAACCTCTCAAAACTAGCACACACGGAAACCCTGATGCAGCAAATCGTTTTGACATGATTTTTTGACAAATTAAATATAAATATGTCTTTTTAAGAAAATCATGACATTATATTTACAAATGATTGAACCAAAGTGCGTGTTCGTGACATTTGAACGTCGTTTCTTAAATTAAAACCGATTATAAAATGGTCAGTTCTGGTGCTTGATTTTGATTGGTTGAGCAGAGTGAGCCGTTATAAAATACCCAGATTTATAACTGCTAACCGAATTACATAGCCTAAATATCACTTTATTTACTTTATTTTATGAAACCTTGCTTCTCATATGGAATAACCCTTTCTGTAAAGCAATAAGCCCTTCAAAGCATTGGGTTACTCGGGGCGTATTGCTTTAAAGTAAATGGCTTTTCCTCTGCAAAACCAGCTAATACAATATTTAAAATTCACATTTCCTGCCCCAGTTTTTTCATGTGGCAAGTAGCAGTGTAATACGCGGGATAATGTACAAGCATCACAGTGTGATACAAGACCTGATCACACTGCCGGGGCTTATTTCTGTAATAAAAACCAGCTGCCTGTACAGTATCCCTTACGTAATAGTATAAGAAACCAAAAACATGCATGATGTTGAAACCGTGACCTGTCATAAAGGTGTTGCATATGAAATTTACATAATGTATAAGTCTCAAGCTGACTCTGAGATTTCCATTAGCTTTTTCGCTTTTTGGAAGCTCCGACGAGAGGACTGAAGAACAGAAGCTTGAAGATGATCTAATCCTGCTGTTGAAGAAAGCCAAGGTTAATGTCGTGTTATTGATCTTACTGCACATAAATCACACCAAGGCTGTATATTTAACCTTAACATCTAATATTAAAATTTAGTCTTCAATTAACATAAAAATAAAAATGTACTCCTTAAATAAATGACAAAACCTTGGTGTTATATACATTTAGTGGGGTCAAGTCCACATTTATGGGTTGGAATTTATTATTAAATGAAATTAAAGCTTTAGAATTTTGAACAATTTGTTGTAAAATGTATGAGTTTATGTGTGCTTTATAGGTGAATAATCAAAAAAGCCAAATTGTGTTATTGAAGATGTTGCTCCTTTAAAGAGGAACTCTGCCGAAAAATGTTAATTCTGCCATGAATTACTCACCCTCAAGTTGTTCGACAACACAAGGACATCCGTTCATCTTCTGAGTAATTCACGGAAGAATTTTAATTTATCGTCGGAGTTTCCTTTAAATTCACTAGATGCTCTTCTCAAACCCTACTAGGATATCATAGATCATGTGTTTTTCTGTCAGCTGAAGTGCATGTCAACAAATAACAAACCATGAGGATAACCCTTGGTTTATCTTTAGAAGATTCTATAATGTTAGTTAGGTTCACACTTGTACATGGAAATCTTTTAATAAAATGATACTGTTGACTTTCAATACCTGAATGTTATCCATCGCCCTCCCACACAGTACAGCTTGATGATCGGGGAACTGGATGCAGCAGACGGTTTTTTGCACAAGGCTGTCCGACTGGCACATCAGACACACAATAACGATGCCATCATATACACATACAGCCTGGTGTGTTTTTTCATTATTCTAGTCAAATACATAATTACAGCCAAAGAACTATAAACTTAATATGTGTCTCTCTCTACAGATGGCGAATCTTGCTTTTGTTCGAGGTCAGCTGGAAAATGTGAGGAATACTCCCCAATGGTTTCTAAACATTGACACACAGTACTCCGTATCAGTGTGTTCATCTGGGGTGAAGGCGAGCATTTGATTTTGTGTTGTCTGTTTCACAGGCTGAGAAGCTGTTCAAAGCAGCGTTGAGTTTCATGCTGTCAGGTGGCACGCCACAGGTAAAATGTCACAATTGATTTGAACATTCATGGAAAATGCTATTAATGTATATGCACAGGAGTTACACGTTACTTTATTAAGTTCCCTTTTTGTGATCAAGAACTTTCTAAAAAGTTAGAAAGCATATTAATATAAGAACTCTTTAAAACATTTTTTCTCTTTTTGGAAAGGATGACAATGCAGTAATTGAAATGTCGCTGAAGCTGGCCAGCATATATGCTACTCAGAACAAGTACGTTTTCATCTTCCACTAAAAGAAGTCGAGTCGGTTGACCTTCTAACCTCTTCTCTGTTCAGTAACTCATAATTTTATTTTCCAGGAACGAGTTGGCAGAGCATGGCTTCCAGTTTTGCACAGAGTCTTTAGAGGCCAAGATTGAGAAACACAAAGACCTTCCACCGGAAAGTCTGTCAGGTAGTTTAAAAAAAAAAAAAACTTTGTCAACACTTGTCTGAATTGATACTGAATGTTTGTGTCTTTTCTGACTAGATGAGGAGCGTAAAGACACAAGGTTGCTGTTGGGTCTTAGTCTAGACGCGAGAGCACGTTATTTAGCAGCTAATCACCGTTTCACAGGGGCTTGCAGGGATTACCGGCATGCCATGCAGATTTGCCAGGAGGAGCAGGGAGAGTCACACCCACAGGTAATAGACTTTCATTTCTGTGTAGAGCAATACATTGGTTTTGAGTATGAACTTTTTATTAACATGTTCTGAGGACATTTAAAGGTCTTTGGATGTTTTTGTGTGTCAAATAAATAAAACAAATTCGGTCTCACAACACGCTTAGTTTTCCTGGTAAAGCAAGGTACTAGCAATGCCAAGATTTATATTATTATCAGATTATATTATTATATTATTATAAGAGTTTGTGATGATGATATTTTCAGGATATCTATTGGAAAACGATGCGGTCGGTCAGATTCAGCTTTTGTTTTGTTTTTTCTCTTTATTGGTATGCAGTAGCACAATCAGTACTGCTGCTGAACTATTTACAGTATTTTCATTGGTTATCTATTGTTGTCACGGTACCAAAATTTCAGTATTCGGTACCAATACAAGTAAAGTTCTCGGTACCAATTGCGGTCCTACAGCAAAACACCAGTAAATGCTCATTGAAACACAATTTTATTAATAAGACTCATTGTTAAGATGAATGTATAAAAAGCAGTGCCAAGTTAATTGTTGCTGAACACTGCTGATGCTGATGAACATTCTCCTCAGTCTGCTGCTGTAAAAGCCAAATAGAATAAACTTCAGTAAGTCAACTGACTGAACAAACATGCATATGCAATATTAAAACTAACGTCAGTTTTTTTACTCCATTAAACAAGATTTACTTACATTAAGGTAATAATAATGGCAAACGATAGAAATATCCATCCAAGACTTATACATAATTTCTAGTCAAACATATATTGTTTTCCAGCAGCTTTCGGATAGGCCTATTTAAAATAGGTACTGTAAACCCCATCATGTCCTCCCAGTTGTTTTGCCACATTACATTTTTAAAAGCATTAAACGGTTAATAAGGACACTTGGCTGGATAAGCACACACACAGAAAACCTTAATTTTAATCTAAACTTTAACTTGACATATGATACAACATTCATAATGCAAACTCTACAGAATTTGAAACTTACCTCTTGAAGTTGTTCAAATAAATCCGGATGTTTCCTCCTTTCAGCACAAAACTCAATGCGTGATATGACTTTAATCTGAAGTATTTTTGCGTGAATTTCTTGTAGACGGAGCCTCGTTTATCCGCTCATCACGTCTTATTGCTTCTATAATCAAACGTTACGGACTGACAACCTGTCAGACAGAGCAACAGTACTCTGTTGACCCGGTACGTCGGTGCTACTGGGTCTTTCGAAAATGAGATAACGGCAACTTTTTTATTAAAATGCACCGACTTTGACCCGAAGTACCGGGACTTTTGACAACACTACTATCCCAAGATCAATAATTGCATTTATTTATATTAATATCACATTAATCCACAAACCGATAAAATGCATACTTAAATTTATTGGGATGAAAGCATATGTATTATTCAGTTGCAATCTGTTTCAGTCCCTGGTTCTGATGAGTGACCTGGCGACCGTTTTGGACCTGCACGGGAAGCATGATGAAGCACTGGCTCATGTTAAGAGGGCAGTTGAGCTTGCACAAGCTTCCGGTCACCCCGATCAACATGTACTTTTAGGAAATATGGCAGGAATTCTCATGCACAAAGGTTCAACTCCTCTCTTTATTTACAGTAATGTTCACCCGTCCAATTGTGTTTTTACAAACCAGGTGTTATGATGTACTATCGACGTCTGTATGCATTGATAATTAGGGATGCACAGATGTGTCATTTTGGATTGTCTTCTTTTTTGGTCATCAGGGGAGTTTGAGGAGGCTGGTAAACTGTACCAGGAGGCTCTGGTCCTAGCACAAGCAGATGGAGATGCAGAGGCCGTTGAACTGCTTCAGGAGGGGCTGAAGGAGCTTGCCAACAGGAAAAGTGAGAAAATGACAGACAAACAGGAAACCGAGGAATAACCCAAACAATGCATGTCTAGAAGTATAACTTATTTCCTTTTATGTTAACATTAGGACAGATTTGTCTGTTTGAACTATGGCATCCTTAAGAGGACCATAAAGCTCGAACCATAAAAACATGTAATATTCATTGTTCAGCGTTTTACGTGTTTAACATTCAACAGTGCACTATTGAACTGATGCCTATTTAAATCTAAATTTCATTAAACTATTGTAGATTTACTTTTAGTTGGAATATGTGGTTCCCTTGTGAAACTGAATCAGGGCAAATAGTAAGTACTGATGTCTGAGTGCTAAAATGTCAGACATGTTAGACATCAGGGTAACTCAACATCAGTCTGTTGACTCGAAGTGCAATAGAAAACAATGTTCTTGTGTATGTGTGTGAAATTTGCAATGATCTTATTTAAAGTCAATTTGTTGTGTAATGTGTTGTGAGAAGTGATTTTGCGATGAACACATTTCGTTTGAATTGATCTGTTATCCCCAAGGAAGCAGGTGGTTGCAAATATGCTTCCTACAGTTACAGAAAACCCTGAAATATCAGGGAAATTAGGATTTGTGCCTTTGAAAGCCAGGAGGTTTCATATGGAAGGTAATAAAATCAGTCAAGAAAAAGGTAAAGTAGACCCAAAAATGAAATTTATGTCATCATTTATTACTCAACCTTAAGTTGTTCCAGACCTTTTTCCAAAGTTTGCTGTTGTGCTGAACACAAAGAAAAAAGAAGAATGTTTGTAAACAGTTCTGGGGCACAATTGACTATCATAGTGGAATAAAGCTACTATTGAGCTTCAGAACTTTTCGGTTACATACATTCTTCTAAATATCTTTTATGGTTTTCAACAGAACTAAAATATTTTTCCAGGTTTGCAAAAACACGAGGCTGAGTGAATGATGACAGAAATTACATTTTGTGTGAACTATACCTTTGAGTCAAAACTTTTTTTGCAGTTTTTTGCATGTTTGCACAGAATCTGAACACAACTAAGTTTGTGTAGATACAGCAAACTCAAAGCACTTGTGAAGATATCCAGCGCTTAAACATTTTGTTAAAGAAGCTATCTTGAAGTTTGCATAGTGTGTAGACTTAAATGAAAAGGAGATTCGCTCAGTTACTTAATAACTGGCCTTGGATCCTTTGTATCCATTAAACCATTAGTCAAGTTTTGGTCATTCTGTGAAGATGCACCAGTTCTCAATAATCAAGTTAAATATTTCCTCCTTTCACTGAGCAAAGACGCCCGACAGATTTTAATCAACAGCTATGTTCCGTTTTGTCCCCCTCAGCATCATTGAGAGACGTTTTGAAAAATGGCTTCTAGAAAAGCTGTGTCATCATGTTCCCAATCCATTAGACTGAATCCAGACATGATATTTTAAACCTGTAATTATTAATAGTGGGAAGGGCAAGAGCCCTAATAAAGGACTAGAGCTCCGTTGGGGCGGGGTGCTGTCAGTGTGGTCTGGTCATATGACCGAGAGTATAAGACCGAGATCAACATGGCTCAAGAAGTAATTTTGATTCTCGGAGTGGGGTTTATCAGATAAGACTAGCTCATGTTGTCATAGCAATCTAATATCAGTCGTTTGGGCCGTTAGGTGGGATAAACAATCTTTATATTGGCCTAGACATTGATGCTGTTAGCTGTGGTTTTCTGCACCTATGAATCCTTCTTAAGAAGGTGCAACGGGAATAAAAAATACAAATAACTATGTTGTATTATCTACCAAATATCTAGTAACTATATTAGGATCCATAAAATGCTTTCATAACGGTGCAATGGCTCTTGGGTATTGTTGAAGGTTATAAATATAAAAAATGTCTGATGTATACTGTGTATGCAAATATTTGTTATTCCGTGCAAATTTGTTGTCTCCAGTAAAAAAAATGAAAATTGGGGAAAATTGGAATGACTCATAATATCTTTGTGATTCAGTTTTTGTTTGCATGCTAGTTAATATGCATGATGTTTATTCATTTGCTAGATTTTATTAGTCAGTACACAGCTCTTTGAAACACTTCATCCAGATGGAGTCCCAAATGGGAAGATGTGCCTCGGAGTTTTGGATCTGGTTTCAAGCTGGTCTGAGCTGGTTATTTGCTGGTCGACCTGCAACCATGTTTCAAAAACCAGTTCCATCACCTTGTAATGTACTAAGTGGTATCCGCTTTGCGTCAGAGTCATGTTAGGGTTGTGTAATAATGACCAGCAGGCTTCAATTTATTCCTTGAACTGCATTTTTGAAGCCCATTACACGAAATACTGAACTCTGCGTTCTCTACACACCTTTAAATACAATACTTTGGGTGCCTAGACCCATGAAGCTCTCTTAATGAAAGTTTAAAATAATATATTATTGAATTCTTACAACATGCTCAAAAGGTTAGTGTGTAGCTTCAGGCAAAGCTCATGTATAAGCAGTAAAGCTTGCAGGTCATTTTTTCACTAGTCTTTCTGAATCGGTTTACGCTGAGCTTTATTCTTTGTTTTTCTTTTTGAGATGTAGCCTATAATATGAATAATGTGAAGCAGGGTTCATTTTTATGGAAGTCATACTGCTTTAGATGTAGGTTTCTCTCTCGCAGAAAAAAAACTTGTTTCCCTGCAGTTTTCCAACAATAAAATAAAATATTAATTACATCAAACAAAATCCTCTAAAGTGAGTTTAAGTTTAGTTTTATCGTGTTTAAACCATGACACAGTTGATAATTTGTTGGTTTTTATGTAACACGGTTTTCAAAATCATGTCAGGTTTTTCCTGAACATTCTCTGAACTATGCCACACTAACCTGCTGATTTTAATGCATTGTGGCGCTATCAGAGCAAAACAATAGCACTCAACTGTATCACGTAATTTTTTTAGGCTCCTCATGTAAACTTTAATCTTGCTACTGCTGATGCTAATAATTTAGTCATACATTTTAGATGTAATTTTTTGTGAAATCCGGTATCTCAAAGCCTCCTTCAATAACAAAAGCTATTATTTAGGCTGAAACAGGCTTTAATTGTTTTAATATTTGTGAGGCAGGTTTGCATAACACTGTTCACTCTCTAATTATTAACAACATGGACAAAGAGATTATTGTTCCCACAGTACACCTGGCTGTTCTCTCATCTGCTTTCTCTCATCAATATTCTGCATATATAATGCTTCTAAAGGTAATTATATATTATTATCTGCTTTCACAGGACCCTTGTGTTTTCACCAAAGACAGCTGGAGGTTCTCATGGTATTGCCATAGTGATGCAGTTGAAAAAGAGGCTGTGATTCCATGCTTAACAAGCTGTTAGGTTCAAATGATTTGTTTTCTTATTGCTTATTTGTCAAATGTATCATTGATCTTAAGGTGATGGTTTACCCCAAAATAGAAATTCTTCCATCGTTTACTCACCATCTTCTCATCTCATACCTGTTTGACTTTCTTCTGCAGAACAAAAAAGATATTTTGTTAACCGGCACCCTTTCACTTGCATTAGTTTTGTGTCCATACAGTAGAAGTGATGGGTGTCAATGCTGTTTGGTTACCAACATTCTTCAAAATATCTTCTTTTATGTTCTGTGGAAGAATGAAAGTCATAAAGGTTTGTAATGACAAGAGGGTGAGTAAAGGATATAATTTTCATTTTTGGGTGAATTATTACTTAGAAGTTCCTTCTTGAAAGGGCATCACCTCAGAGCACTGATAGTAACTTAAGGTAAGGGTCAATATAAGTCTGACATTTTTTTACTAAAGATCACAAAGGTGATGTATTTAGTTATAAGGTATCTGCTTGTGCACAGCTACATATGCATTTTTTTTAGCCAGGGCAATAAGTTGCCAGTATAATGGAATAAATCATGCACACTTTTAGGGTCCATAGATTTCGGAGATCAGCAATTGGTCATTCTGGACAGAATTGATTTGAATTTAAATGTATTTCTTATTTTCAATTTCGCATTGTTGTAAATGCAGCTTTACAGAAAACATATTTTTTGAGGGACATACTTGAAGAATAAATCACATGATCTTTAAATCCAGCAATCTCTTTAATGTTGCCGTTATAGTGATAGTCGAACCAAAAAAGAACAATTCTGTCATCATTTACTCACTCTCCTGTATTTTAAAGCAGCATTTCTTTCTTCTGCAGAACACAAACAAGATATTTTGAAGACTGTTTGTAACCAAACGACGACTGTACCTATTCTCTTGCATTGCTTTTGCATCCGTACAATAGAAGTCAATGGTCGTTTGTTGCCAACATTCTTCAAAATATCCTCTTTTGTGCTCTGCAGAAGAAAGAAATTGACACAGGTTTGAAATGACATGTATGTAGATGATGACAGAATTTTCATTTTTTTCCAAACCTGTAAACATTTATTTGTTCTTCTGAACACAAAGGAACATATTTGGTAGAATGTCATTTACCAAACAGATCCCATCCACCATTTACTTCCATAGTAGGGATACTAAATACTACGGGAGTCGATCTGTTTTGTAACTGACATTCTTCCAAATATCTTCCTTTGTGTTTGGCATAACAAAGAAATGTATGCAGTTCAGAACAATCTGAGGGTGAGTTAATGATGACAGATTATTCATTTTTGGGTGAACTATCACATTAATATAGAAATTTACATAAAAGATGGGAACATCGCAAACACACACACAACAAGGGTTAGTGCATATTTGAACAAAAACCCTCTGAATCGTATATGAACACTTAAGAACAGACATCGAGATTGAGCGGTCGTGTTCGGGTTAATATTCGTGCTGTTCTTCTTTGTGACTGCTACGTTTTTCCCTTTTTTCCCTAGGGATTTAATAGGTCACCAATTAATCACGCACACACCATGCATCACTTCTTGTATATAAAGTTGAGTCTTGAGTGCCCCTTGCAAAAACTTGACGAGAGGCCATGTAAAGACTTCACGACAACACATCTACATCTGATCGACTCGCTTTAGTTGACTTCTCGTGGTCATCCGAACAGACCTGGAGAAATCTTTCTTGCTCATCGACAGGTGAGTTATGTCCACTTCTTTCTACAAACCTTGTGGTGTAGTTTCATATAAAAGTGTATTTTAAAGCCTGTCATTATACGTTTTAATGTAGTGGCAAAAACTTAAACCTATAGATCACTTCTTTTCGATTCATTAACTTCGGTCATAGTCAATATTTGACTGTGAGATTGACCGTGAAGCCCATTTGTCACAGAGATCAACATTTAAAATACGTTCATCCGGCCGTCGATCTGAAGCAAACAGATGAAGAGGTCTGTATATTTGAGCTCTGACATTGACTCCATTTAATTATGTTCTGTGTTTGTTGTAATTGTTTTGTCAGTAAAGCTGTTTACACGACAAGCGCTGTTTGTGATTTATAATGCAATGGTCGAGTTGCGTCGCATGCTGTATAGACTGGTTGTCATTCAAGACACCGCTTCATTGTGCATGACGACATTTCTCTAAGCTTACCGTGCCGAATTTGACATTGAAGTTGACTGAATGGCTTTTGCGTCAGACCGGTCAGATTTTTCGGTTGTGCTGATGAATTTCGCGGTTTATATCACTGACACACGCGCGTCGAAGCGCACGCTTTGATGTGAGACGTCAAGACTTGTAGGAATAAGCAGCTGCGCGTGTGTTTGCCGATGCATTTCAGGGTAAATACTCACGCTGGGCAAGATTTAGCCTCCAGTCCGTCTCTACGACTGCATGGGGTCTCTTGTGCATCGGTTTTTCGTTTCGTGTACGTAAATAACTGTTGTTTTATTGAGGTCTTTGCAAGCATTGTTGAAAGTCAGGCAAGCGCGTTGAAGCGCCAATCTGAGATACTGAGACTGCATTCCAGTTTCCTCCAAAATAGGTACCATTCATTGAATGAAAACACTAAAAATGATTGTTGATTCCATAATAACAGTACTTTTTGCGAATAGATGTGTACTTTTATTTATTGATTTTATTTGTTTATTTATTGCATAGCCTAATACTGTGCTAACTCCTATTTAACTGTATTTGGGCAAATTATGGATTAACCAGCACATAGTCTCATGTTATTATTTCATTTCATTTCTTTAGTAAGTGTCATACTGGAAGCCTAGGGACTCATGTATAGATCCACTGAGAATAGACATGAAATGACTGTTTATTGTAAACATGGTTCTATTAACATCAAAACATAGTTTGTTATTTATTAGGTTGTTTTGACTATGAATGCACCAGGCGTTTCCCGATCATTGATTTCTGGCTGTATGACTTTGCGGTTTATTCAGTTGGAACATGCTGAATCACAGTTTGCCATTCTGGATAAGCGCTGGGAAATTGTCAGGCATGTTTGTCTCGGACGTTTCCATTTATAAATGAAACCTTAACAACAAATATTTGTCGCTGTAAAAATAACTTCCCAACACCCCGCACCCCTCACCCCGACGGCTCCCATCACAGCTGCCTGTTCTGAAAAATGTTATGGCAGGGTTATGTTTATACTCAAAGCAATAATTATCCAAATAGTCGTAGTCATTTTTCAGCCCACCAGTGTCTTGTGCTGTTAAATGTTCATTTACAGTCACAGTTTAATCTTTAATAGGATACCAAGTTGTTTTTTAAACATTTCTTAATAAATGATTTGCGGCTAATGGTAGAATTTATTAAATAAAACTGACGGCTGTATTACGTGATCAGAACAATGCGTCTGTAAATTGACATCATCGCTGGGACAACATGTATGATCCGTTATATCATAATTTACAGCACATTATGTCTCTCTACTGGATATGACATCATTTTTCAACTGCGACTAAGATACAAATCAAATTTCTTAGAATAACAACTGGTGTATTATCAGTTAAACTCAAACAAATGTTGTCTTTACATCATCAAGACACTAAGAACGTCCAGTGGATGCACGCCTGAGGTCATACGCAGGATAAAGCGTATCTCTACTGATACAGTACAAATGCATGTTTGCTTACTTTAAATTGTGGTTTTGTCTAATTATGATACAGAGATGCTCTCATTTTCACGGAGTAATATATCTATTGTTTCATATTTTTAACCTTCGAAAAAGGTGTGTCAGTTTATATCTTTTGTCGATAGATATGCAAAAGACAGCTGTTGCTTTTTTCGCACATTATGCAGACCATGCCTACAGTTTCTTTAAATAAAATAAAAAAAATGTGGAGGCGGTTATAGAAGGGCCGTATTGTCCGAGTCATGTCCCCTTGGTCACATGTTTGTCAGAGGGCTAAAGGAGGAAACTTAATCGAGGGGGGAGGGACGCCTATCAGTGGGTGCCTCAAGGTTGGAAGTGAACAATGTGTGTGAGAGTCAGAGAGAGAGAGAGAGAGAGAGAGAGAGAGAGAAAGGTCGGGTTAAAAAGGGTGCCAGAATTCCAATCACTGCCATTTTTTCACCTCCTGTTCCTCCTCCTCTGTCTCTCTCTGTCTTTTGGTGGCCATCGGTCTTCAGTGGGTCTCTGCCTTCGCACTACAATGACTGCTGTACCTGTAGTCTCCGTGCTGTAAGCATTCTGAGGTAAGTCTCTCTCTCTGTGTCTCATGATAAGAGCAGCGTTGGGTCTTTGGTTTGATGTCTGCCAACGGGTTTTGATAGTATGGGTGTATTTATATAGACTTTGTTTGTGGTGAAAGAGGATAAATAATAGAAAATGCAAGAATTTGCTATTTTGTGAAAACGTAAATGCAGCCCTTCCCGTCTCTGCAAAATGTTTCCTGTTTCAATTTTACACAAACTGTGAGGGGAGAACAATACTTTGCTTAGACATATGCTTGAATGAGTTGTGATGTGATGGTTATTTGCCTGCTGTTGTGGAGCTCACTGAGCTGTGAGTGTCTGGAATGTGAACATCTCTTCTGTCCGTCATTCACTCTATCCAGTTCAGTGATGATGAGAGGTCTAGAGTTACACATGCTATCAAAGCAACAATGGGTTCAGCGCAGAATTAGATTATCTGATGACTCAGGGATGTTTTCTGAAATCTGAATGTTCTTGTTGTTTTTCTTATGTACTGGAACAAATTCTAATAATAGTTTGCCTACTTGAAACAAACTGAAAGCAGTAGTGTTTGTGGAGTGTCATATTTACATGGGTTTTGAAAATACTTTTGTACTTGCAAATGTCAGCCTTATGATGAAATGTATAAAACATGGTTTAAATACCTTTGTAAGTTCTCTGTTAAAGGTTTTAAAGCATTTTTGAATTACATGTTCCATAGGCAGCAGACTGAAATGTCACATCTATAATGTCAGGTCCGTAACATTATTTCTTACTCATATATGCGCACAGAAAAGTTAACATAGCAAATATTTCCCATCTCCATTTGCTCACCGAGTCTCTTGTTGTTCTCACATCTATAATGCATGTACACTTTTTCATCTTAAATAGAAAGCTCATGTATAGACTGATATTGTTCTGATTTCTGGATTCTATCAACAGGGGGTTACTATTGATCATTGGTAAAAAAGTGAAAAGCTGCCTTATTTTTTATTTAAAGCAGTTTGGGATAACAGGTCACTTGAATTAAAATGATATTAAACGGACTGAAATAAAGTCAAATTGAATAAAAATGTATTTGAAAAATTATATGAAGTGTAACATAATTTAAAATCAAATGACTTGATTTAACTTGCCAATTTGATTTAACTCGAAAATGTCAGGAAGCTTTTGAACATATGTTTTCCAGTTGAAAAATAGCTTTTTTCAAGTTTTGACTGCAAATAACACATCCATAATGTCGGAATTGCTCACTTAATGTCAAATTGTCTCTCAAAAATCTAGTTTCATGTTTAATATGCGTCCACAGAACTGTGCGTTTATTTGTTTAATTTAATTAAAAAACAATTCATATTTTAAAACTAGATATAGCCTAAGTATACTAACCATACTTAGTATAAAAAGTATTTAATATGTATTTAGGCTCTGTACAAGTTTATGAATATGCCCCAGACTCAGACCCATCACTGTCCTCAGTCACCTTTACTGCCCAAATTCAAATCACAAGCATAGAAGAAGCACGTGGCTCTTTTAAGCACACCAAGTGAAGTGGAATCATAATGGTACACGTCAACACAATACTCATGCTCACTGAATTGTAAATAAAGCACTTTACATTGACGTTTATACTGATGTTAAACACAACCTTTGAATACACTGTTTGCCCTAATAATGATGGAAACCGTGCACCTGAACTCAAGCTATTATAACTACTCAGCCTTGAAAATAGTGTTCTCTGTTTAAGCAAGTACATGCTTCACCAGCGTCACACATAACTTAACCTTTGAATGAAGGGTGCTACACAGGAAACACAAAGAGTCAGAGGAAGTTGATAAGTCGAGAGAGCAGAAACGTTTGACAACAGAGTGGCAAGATTTTAGTTTTTACCATAAAATGGCGTTGACGGGTGCAAATTATTCTCTGGCCTAAATATGCACGAATGTATTTTTATGAACTCTTTGTAAATGTGCTATAATTGGCAAAGAAAATATTGTGACATTTGAATAACTCTGATATGACACTATAGAAATGATGTTTATAAAAGACGTTTCTCTGATTTTAGTGTTTTTCCATTGAGAAGTGAATCTTTCCATCTGTTCTATCAGTTCATATGAGACGCTGATACTGTGATATTGTGTATTGCTGTCGCTTTGACCTTGTTATCGATGCTCGGACAGATCTGCAGAAAGTGTCACTTGAAAGTGTCGCTTGAAACTGTCCGAACATCTTTCTAAAGCACCATTCAAACAACAAGCATTTTCCAGTCTCATTTGAACTGTGTCCTTGTTTTAGATCAATGAGTAATGACTTTACAGAAGATGTCATTCATTCTTTTCCCTCGAGAATTTATAATTAGGCATCGGATTTTGAGAATGTTTATACAATTGCATCAATTATTTATCCGAGCATGAAGGGCTTTGTGGTCGTTCACGCTCTTATTAAGTATGTTTAATAAAAATACTCCAGTCTGGTGGAGCTTTGAAAGAAAGGGGTATTCACCTCTATTCACAGAATGTATCTTTTGTGTTTGTTACTCTGTAAGGATGTTTACTGAAGAGCTCGAAAGGGCATTAATGAACAGGCTTTAACAATCATTAAAGCCAAGCCATCTCTTTAAAGTCCAGAGCCGTTTTAAGTACAACATTTGAATGGAAACTTCAAAAACAGACACGCAATGAGGATGCAAAGTCATGTCTATTGCAGTTCTGAATGGAGTGAATTATATTGTGTAAACTGATCTGTGCTGAACTTTTAATTCTGAGATCCTCTTTATCAATGTGTCACATCACCACAGGTTATGCTGCTCGAAAGTTCCCAGTTGAGTCTGAGTGAAAGAGAAAAGGGCTAAAGCCAACGCACTTTACACATCTACCCACAACACTTACCATACATAATGAGTGACCCTCAGGACGCCGGTGATGTCACTTCTGCGTCAGGCTTGACTAGACATTTGGTAAGTAATCTTTAACTTGTTCACTGAATGTTCAGTTTTTCGTTTCTTAGGCTATAAAGATTATTAAGCTGGATGATGTATGCCTGTACAAAAGAGGCAAGCTTCATCTGTATAAATCCATAGTTAAAGGGATATTTAATTCATTTCCATTCAATTTTATTTATTTACCATTTTTCACAATGTCCATTGTACCAAAGCAGCTTTACAGGAGAAAATAAGAAAAAGGAAATGGTGAAACACAGCACAGTGCATGGTGTTTAGTGAACAAGCAAGATCATTCTAGTAAATAATATCTAATTAAAGCAGTCTTCCAGGGAGCAAGCCAACACTGGGCAGTGGCGAGGAACCCAAACTCCAATGATAAATAAATGGAGAAAAAAACTTGGGAGAAACCATTCTCAGCCGGGGGGGGCAGATCTCCTCTGACATGTCACAGCTGCACTCAGTGACTTTGATTAAAAGTTAATGAGTAAATGTTTATGGACAATAGAGAGACCTTATTTACAACCAAAATGAAAATGTATTTGTTTACTCATCCTCTTGTCCTTCCGAACCTGTATGACTTTCTTCTGCAGAACACAAAAGAAGATATTTTGAAGAATGTTTTAACCAAACATCATTGACCCCTCCCCCATTGACTTCCATTGTATGGACACAAAACCACGGAGACATCAAAATATCTCTTTTGTGTTCCACAGAAGAAAGAGTCTTTCTGAAAAAAATGGGTGAGCATTCCCTTTAAGTTGGGGTCCTTTAATGTAGGATAAAATGCATACTTCGCACCAATGTATTGCTTGCATTGGACCACAAACGTCTGCCACATGCATAAAAATAAACAGCTCCCTGACCGATTAGATCATACTTTTATCTCTTTTCTACTCTTTCTATTCTTTAAATTGAAAAACACCTTAGCTTTGTATACTGTGGTATGCTATATGAGTCCAATTTTACCGAGCTCATGCTTTTTGTTGTCCTTATGTTGTTCCAATTGCTTACATTGTTTTGTAAGTCGCTTTGGATAAAAGTGTCAGCTAAATGTAAATGTATTGTAGGTCAAGTAAAAAAAGTAAGAGCACAGTCAAGTGGTCTTCGGCTGACCTACTCCCTATGTTCTCTTTGGACCACTGCCTGACTCTCATTTCCGATATGTGGGAGGAGTTCTAGCTCACTGAATATAATCCTGCTCTTGACCACAAGAGTTCAAGCGTTTTTAAAGGGAACTGAGGGGGATCTCTGAATTTGTGTCTCGGGTTGTGTTGTTTTTGGCATAAATAGCTAGCCAAGTGTTATCTAAGGTGAGGCCACTGGTTTGGTTTATTCTCAGCTGTGGTTGATGTTGTGAACTGTGTTATCTTATGAAGTGGTCTAAACCCTCAGTCTAGATTAGAAGCTGGATATACCAGGATATACTTCTGATTAGCCAGAATAAGGGTTAAAACAGTTTGAATCACCATGGAGACAGAGCTGCCTGATATGCCATACCCAGAAATCAATTTACCTCTGAGGAAAATGTTGTGGCATTATGCAGCTGTGATGAAGTCGCACTGTGCAAATGGTGTCTTGGGTTTTAAATACGTCCCCTAGAATTTCAATTCAATGTCACCTGGGTGCTTCTCTTCAAACAGACACATCTGCATCAAATTACTTTTGCTGTGGACGACATTACACAGATAATGATTTATGAACCAGTCTTTGCCCGCAAACAACTTCAATAGTTCTATGAAATGACAGTTAGTATGTGCATGATGTGTGCCCATGGCTTAAAGCAGTCCAGTGATTCTCACAGGGATTTAGTTTCAAAGGAACTGACCCTGGATTTTTCCAATTGAGTTGGTTTTACTTAATTGAGGGGATCCTGACAAAACATATGAACTAAATATACTCCATCTGAAGGTAGAATAGAACAAATTGTCAATTTCCATTTTAGCCAGTTGTGGTGCAAGATCCTGCTGTTAGCACCGATATTTGAAAAATTTGTCCTTACGCGATAACAAGATAAACCAGCTACAGTCCAAAATAATCCATTAAAAACGGACATTTTCTGGCGACTGGGGCGCAGACAAATGCAGTAAACAAAATAAAATAAAATGAAAGGCTTTTCACATTTTTCTTGTTAAACTGCAGGGGCTTTTCTCACTGTAAAATTTTATATTGTCTTGTAAATTTGCAGTCTTTTTCTGTAATTTGACGGTTACCATATTAAACAAATCTTTAAAATAAATAACAATATGATTCAGTAAATTCTGTAATGTAAATAATGTCTTTTACAGTGTATTTGTGTATTAACAGAAGCTCTTATAATTTTACAGTGTGAATATAAATTATTTAGACAGTACGTATGTATATATTAATTTGGCAGATGCTTTTATAAAAAATGACTCAAACTTTAAAATTGTTATCTCTATTTATGTATAACCTTGGTTTCGAACCCACAACCTTTGGCCTGCAAACAGAATGCTTACTGCGAATGCTACAGAAACTGCATCTCCATAAAAAAATTCTGAACTGCTATTAAATGCCATATAACTCTAAAATGTGTATAAGCATAAATAGTCAGTGAAGTGTACACATTATCTCTTTGAAGAAAACATGGGTTGATACAGAGAAAGAAGAAATGGTTCAGTCACATTTTTTGTTGCTGTGACAAGTCACAGCTTCCATTGCTAGACATGTAAACAAAATCCCCTAAACTATATTTAGGGAATATTTACGTTTAACGTCTCGTACATCCCACATAAAGTGGAAATTGTCACAGGAAGTTGATCTTAATTACTTTGATGTTGGTGGAACGGAACGTCCTGAAATGACACTGCTTAATTTCATGGTGGTTTGTTGAAGATTATGCAAAAGATCTTGTTTTTGTCTGACGAGATAAAAGTGGCTGAGCAAAAGTCACAGCAGATTATTCAGCAAAGCCATTTTGTGTCCAGTGAAATGATCAGGTCATTCTGCACGATCTCCTTTGCTTCGTCCCGTGCATTGTTCTCGATATTAAAACGCTGCTCTGGTCTTACAGAGGCAGGCAGACATTTGTGGGAAAATGCAAGTTAATAGGAGCCCACTGTTTGGATGAAGGGAGGAAGGTGGAGGGATGAGAGAAGCATCACGTTTCATCAGACACAGTCCTCACAATTCAGTATTCAGAAATACAATACTTCATTGAATCATATTAGATACATTTCAATCAGGCCATCGCCATGTTTCGTCAAAGACAAGCACGGAGGAAATAAATAGTCCACCTGGTCATTTTTATGATATTTCAGTTGTTTTACCCCTTAAAGGGGTAGTTCACCTAAGAGGAAAAATCTTTCATTATTTACAGATCTTTGTGTTATAAACCTTCATCACTTTCTTTCTTTTGAAGAACACAAAAGAAGACATTGACTTCCACTGTATGGACGCAAAATAATGACATTTCTCAAAATATCTTCTTTTGTGTTTCACAGAAGAAAGAGTCATACACAGGTTTTTAACGACAAGAGGGTGAATAAAAGATGACAGAATTGTTATTTTTAGGTGAACTATCCCTATAAATTAAGACTTAGTGGTATGGATGCAGAATGGTATATAAGAATGCAATGTAAGACATCAGTATGTGACAGCGGATCAAAGATGTCACAGACGATGGATGTTGACAAGTTTCTGATTAGATCCTTTTATGAGCCGTCTGCTTATTGCTCTTGATGGAGAAACGCATCCTCTCCTTCCTCTTCTCTGAGGTCTACCTAATGTGTTGTTGTCATGGTTACGGCTGCAGCTACCTTTGGGTGTGTTGTCTGGAGAGTGACGCCTTATTACTGCCTTCATTCAAAATCAAGTGATGTTTATCCCAATGATGCCTAACGAAACAAAACAGAGTATTGTCATGATCGACCTATCTCTTGTGAGCGTCTGTAGGTGTGCTGACTCACTCTCTGCATAGGTGGGACGAGCTACAGGATGCTTAGCCTACGCGTGCCAAAGCCTTGTCTTTGTATGCAAGTTTAACCACAGAGGGCCTGTGTGTTTATCCTCAGGATAACATACCACAGGCCGCAGGAGAGAAGAATAAAAGAGAGCAAAAGAAAGCTCACACTTAAACATATTGTGTTTATACATTTAATACGTATACAGTCAAATGCAGGTGCTCAGCTAGAGCAGGACCCTATGAAAGTATGCTGTTTAAAAACTGCTTTCTTTGCTCAAGAGATCAAGGTTCTGCATTCAATTTAAGCGAATGTTGAGCCTTGACATCTAGGACAGGATATTTAGAGCCTTTAGGAGATTGTAAAACATATATTGTAATAAAAAGCAACATGTTTGTGAAATTTTGATGCTTGTTAAAAATGTAATTTAATCAGAATGCTTGGCTATATAGAAAAATGCTTTTGTTTTTTTCCCAGATGCATAAATAGAGATGGTCTAGTTCTGGCATCTACCAGCAGGGGCAAGCTGGAGTGTGCATACAAGTCAAATCACTTGTTTTCCACCAGTCCTACTTTTAACTTTGCTTAAATATAGTTAACTTTATGACTTTTATTTGTTTACATATCGTAGTTCTCGAGATTGTTAAATGGAATTATACAATGTTTCTTGATTAACCAATGAGAATGCATGTCTGCAATATATTCTTATCCATGTATCTGCATTAGAAAAATAATATATTTTTTATTTCTATGTTTATTGTAGCCTATAGGAGTGCAATCTCCTCCTCAGCCATGTCATGATGATGATGAAGGGGACTTGAACAGGACTCTGGGAGTACAGCGCTTTCAGCAGATCCTCAGCCCTGCCCAGCGCATGCCCGCAGAACAACACCGCACCTTTAATGAGGAGGACTTTGAGTGTGAGAACTACACCCCTGTCATTTCGTCTTTTTGGCATTAAACATGGTCCATATTGCTCTGTTAGTTTCTATACACTGAGACAAAATATTTCATAATATATTTAATAATGCTGGATTATTTTCAATCCAGTGTGGGTTCAAAAAGAGACAAACCCAACTGTTGGGTTGTAAACTAACTTATGCTGGGTTGTTCAAACCCGATGGTTGGGTTTGACCCTTTTTGACCCCCACTGAGTTGAAAATACTGTAACCCCACATTAAGAGTTTAGATAGAAGCTATAGGTATTTAAAAAAGATTTGGCCTAAATATTAAAACTTTGTAACCACTTTATTTAACAAACTGAAATTTAGAAGCCACAGTTCTCCATACGGCTAAAGTCAAAGTCAGGCTAAAAACTGTATTATAAATAAAAAAAAATGAAAATTCTGGCTTCATTTAGGCAACTCGCCCTCAAGTTGATCCAAATCTGTATAAATTTCTTTGTTCCGCTGAGCACACAATAGATACTTGTGTTCATCAGAACAAGAAAAGTATACAGATTTGGAAAAACTTGGGTGTAAATGATTACAGAATGTTTATTTTTGGGTGAACTGTCCCTTTAAGTCAACAAGTCTTCATGATGTTGATGAAATCATATGGTCAATGCGCTCTACCAACACATGCCCACTGATGAGAGCGAGGCCAAGACACTCGCCACTGTTGACTTTGATGGCATCGAGAGTGAGTGTTTGTGTGTAACAGTTATTGAGGTTCTTTTAAGTCTTTGATGTATTTGCCATTCACAGACCACCGTCATACCTCTCTACACATTCATCACCCTCTGTCCAAACACCTCCCCAGCGAGAGCCGGAGGAAAAAGCCTGGGAGGAAGCGGAGCACCGGACGGATGAGGAGTTTGTCTACCGGTGCGGCTCCCCCTATAGACGAGGATGATGAAGACGAAGGGGCAGATGAAGATTCCTGTAGCCAGCAGGAGAAAGAGGGCACTTCCACCACCACGCCCACCCCAGACACAGACACAGAGATGAACAATGAACAGGTAGACATGGTTCACGTACACGGCAAATCTGTCTTCTTTATCAGCTTTGTGATTTGTTTTTGCAGAACAATACCTTAAAATACACAAAATCTTATTTATAAGTCCAACAAAAGTTTGCAAGTTTTATGCTTCAAACACACTCTGTATTTGACCCTCAGTGTTTTGAATCCATTGATGACCCCGACTCAAGCGCAAAGGAGAACGGGAAAGTCACGCCGCATCGAAAGCTGCCAATCCTACCAAATTCAGCACCTCACACCAGTATCAACATCCCAAGTGATGCTGCACCATCCCAGTATGTGCTCTCACACAGGAAAGAGTTTTTAAAACTTGTATTTTTCTAAACTAAGTTCACTTGCATCTTTATAGGGGCAGAACTTCAGTACGTACTCTTCCCACTGGCAGGCGTGTGTCTGCTCCGTGTTTGTTTCCGCTGAGTTCACCGGACGGAAGCTCCAAACACGGCCGTAGCTATGACCTGCATGAGCGCCGCCGCACGGGCAACATGACAGGCCATGCGCTCTACCAACACATGCCAACTGACGAGAGCGAGGCCAAGACACTCGCTACTGTTGACCTTGATGGCATTAAGAGTGAGTATGTGTGTGTGTTTTGTGTAAGACACCATGTGGGTCTAAACTGCTATAACATCTGAAATTCAGTTTGGTATGAAACACGCTTTGTATAAAAGGCATACAATGTATTTTATTGTGTATTGTACAGTTTTCCATGCCTGTTCTAGCAGTATCATAGCACTGCACATTTGGGATATAATGTCGTTTAGCATAATTTCAGTTTTATAACAAATTTGGAGTTGCATGTATTGTATTCTATATTTTAACATGGAGCAACAACATGATCAAACGTAACTGCGCACGCATTTTTTGGCCCAAACTGCACTTCCGGCACATATCTGCAAAGAGTCCCTTTAGATTATTTCTGATAACAAGCAAAAGAAATAACAAGTAAATGACATTAGCTAGGAATTTAAAAGTCTAGTCAGTTATTCTTTTAAGTTACCAGTTGAAGAAGCGTTTCTTGGCTAAACCTAAATGCGACAAAGTTACACAATATAAATAGTCTTATTATTTACTACTAGCCAGACCAGTAAACAACCCGGAAGTTAACTTCAGGCCAGGCTTGTGTGTCCGATGAAACCATCTATACTAGTATAGTGTTTCCTAACCCTGTTCCAGGAGTACCCAGCTCTTCATAATTTTTTGGTGTAGCTTAGTACAGTGAATTTGAAGGATTTTTGTTGTTTGATCACAGTGTTTTTCTGACATTTGTTTTGTGTTTTCATGCTATAAAGGACTTTTCATTTTCAATGTTGTGCTCTCATTCTTGTGAGCGTGAATCATGTTTTCAGTCTGTACATCTAAACATCTATGGCTGTGATTCAGGAATGTGGACATTCTGTAAGGGTGCACAACTGCCCACAACAACTGTTTCTTTGACTTTGTTTTGTGTGTGTGTGTGTGTGCGTCTTAGAGAGAGAGAGACAGAGAGAGCTGTAAATACAGATAATTACTGAACAATAGGTCACTTTAAGACCGACATGAAAACGAACAATGTTTTTGTGACCCATCAGTTGATTTTAGTGGCTCTGTTACTCTGTTTGAATGCTGAGTATTATCAACTTTAGCAAATAGTTTAAATTCTGTTTTGACAAGTACAGTGTTACTGCGACTAAAGACTTTGACATCATAACGTTTGTCACAGTGAGTACAGTATTGTTTTGACTGTTCCAATATCAACATTTTTTCCTCACTTTCTTACAGGTCACAGGTTTGAAGATGTCCCTGGTGTGCGGCGGCATCTGGTTACGAAGAGCGCTAAAGGTCAGGTGGTTCACATGGGCAAGGACCACAAAGAGCTCAGCAGTCGCGTCAGGACTAAACTGGATCGAACCCCACATGAGGTGAGACCTGCAGCTGATCTCCAGACCTTTGTGTATGATATAATAAATGCATATTATGCCAATAATATCACCATTCGCTGTTCCATGATTCCATGTGCTAGAGAGGGAAAAAAACAGTGTTGTGGAAGTTTAGATTGCATGGTATGAATAAAAGAGAGATCTCACTACCGTTGGCTCACTGAGCCTGCTGTTCTTTATTAGAGGAGATCATGGCCCTGTTACGTGGACCACAGGGTTCGTCGCGCCCGACAGCTGAAGGTAGAGTTGCATGGAGGTGCAGAAGCACGTGTGTGGTTTTAACTTATCGCTTGGTTATCCAATGTCCCATTTGCACATGGGTCAAGACGCAGGTTTTTTGGAAGGGAGTGAAATGGTCGCAATATCAGAATGGTGTGAAAGTGAGGTCACGCTTACAACGGCATTATGTATTTTGACATATTGACAATTCAGCATGATCACATCTAAATGAGTTTTTGTGTGTCTAACATTTAAAACATACAGATATATTTAGATGGTTTGGCTGAAGATAGACTGAAAGCTCTTTAGTTGAAGATTGAATCCTAATGCACGACCAGCACGTTTGTTTTAATAAAGTACAGTTACTGTTTTGTCTTATTTTTTTAAAATGCATTTTGTACTTTAAACTCAACATCCCACTGAACTCTTAAATGCCTTTTATGACGTTTTTCCATCAAACCTGTTCTTTGGATCTTAGAATGCGAAAGATGTGGCAGAAGGATTGACACGTGTGTGTGTGTTCTGACAGGTGTTTGTAGAGCTGAATGAGCTTCTGATGGATAAGAACCAGGAGATGCAGTGGAGGGAAACGGCTCGTTGGATAAAGTTTGAGGAGGACGTTGAGGAGGAGACGGACCGCTGGGGGAAACCTCACGTTGCTTCACTCTCATTCCGCAGTCTCCTGGAGCTCCGCAGGACCATTTCACATGGTGAGGGATGAGATAAGAGACCGTCTGATGTTGGAAAGAAAAACATCTCTTCTTTGAAAAAATAAGAATGGGGAACATCAGCAAAGTCGCCATGAAATTTTAAATATAGAGATCAGTGTACAGTGCTTCTGTAAGTTTTGCCTATCTGTCTCCATCTCTGAATCAGAAACTTTGAAACAATGATGACAATGACTAAATGACATTATCTTAGAAATCTGACCCGACAGCTCAAATTATAAATCATTATTTTATGCTTAGAGTTGTGAAAAAGGGTATAGTAAGGAGAACATTTCTTTTTTAATTTACTTGCTAAATATTTTTATAACCAAAAGGAGTGCAGATACTTGAAGTGGAATTAAAGTGATAGTTCACCCAAAAATAAAAATTCTCTAATGAATTACTCACTCTCTAGTTGTTACAAATCTGTGTATTTTACTTGTTTGATTAAACACAGAGAAAGATATTTGGAAGAATGCTTTTAACCAAACAGTTCTTGGACCCCATTGACTACCATAGTAGGAAAACAATGTATGGTAGTCATAAATGCCTCCAAACTGTTTGCTTTCCTAGTTCCTACTTTCCTTCTTTTGTGTTCAAAAGTAGAAAGACTTTAAAAATATTTTTTTCCCACTATGGTAGTCAATGGGATCAAAGAACTTCTTTTGTTACAACCATTCTTCCAAATATCTTTCTATGTGATAAGAAGAGTAAATTAAGTTTATTTTTAGGTAAACTATCCCTTTTAAGTTTTTATAGTTTACATATTAAAACTAGTTAAAATGTTTTAATTGATTTAATTTAAAATGGCATAAATACTATTTGAATAACTTGAATTAAGGAAACGCTAAACAAAATAAACAAATAAATAATAAAATTACAAAATTACACAAGATTTATAAATTTATAAAAATGATTTAAAAAAATATATAAAATAAAAGTTAATTCAAAATTCATAAAGACACTGAGTTTATTAATATTATTTTTATAAAACATGTTTTTATTTTATTTATTTACATTATTATAAATAAATAAAAATCAAGTATGTATTATACTGGATGCTGTGTGTGATGAATTGTTGGGTGTAAATAAACAGGTGCAGTGCTGTTGGACCTGGACCAGAAGACTCTACCTGGTATTGCACATCAGGTTGTGGAGCAGATGATTATCTCAGACCAGATCAGAGCAAAAGACAGAGCCAATGTGCTCAGAGCCCTGCTCCTCAAACACAGGTCAGCAGTGCACATGTTACAAAACCAATAAACAACATTCACACAGGCACTGAAAATAATGAGATCTTTCGCATTTGAATCATGTGACTGAATCGGTTTCTTCTGTGCATCAGTCATCCAAGCGACGGCAGGGAAAGCAACTTGTTTCACCGAAACATCTCAGCAACTAGTCTTGCCTCTCTGATATCGCCTCATCATAGCAATAATCATATTGCTACATCAGAACCTCCTGCCACAGACCCGCTCATTGGAGGACACCCTAACTTCAATTCACGCAGCGTTGTTGATCTAGATAAGAACGAGGTAGTGTGTTCATTTAAAAAAGCTAGCGAAATAATGACACGTGTGTATTAAAGGGATACTTGACCCAACAATGAAAAACCCTCAGATTTTTCGAAAACTGTATAAATGTCTTTGTTCTGTTAAACACACAGGAAGATATTTGGAAGAATGTGACATCTCAACCCCTATCGACTCCCATCGTAATATTTTTTTTCCAATGGCATTGAGTTGCAAGAAAAAGTATGTGAACCCTTTGGGCTTACTTGGATTTCTTCATAAATTGGTCATAAAATGTATTCTGATCTTCATTTAAGTCACAACAATAGAGAAACACAGTCTGCTTAAACTAATACCGCACAAACATGATATGTTTTCATGTTTTTATTGAACACCCTGCACATGTAAACATTCATAGTGCAGGGTGGAAAAAGTATCTGAAACCCTAGGCTAATGACTTCTCCAAGAGCTAATTGGAGTCAGCCAACCTGGGGTCCAATCAATGTGATGAGATTGGATGTGTTGATTAAAGCTGGCCTGTCCAATAAAAAACACACACCAGTTTTGAGTTTGCTGTTCTGAAGAAGCGTTGTCTGATGTGAACCATGCCTCGCACAAAAGAGCTCCCAGAAGACCTCCGATCAAGAATTGTTGACTTACATAAAGCTGGAAAGGGCTTCAAAAGTATATCTAAAACCTTGATGTCCACGGTAAGACAGATTGTCTACAAATGGAGAAAGTTCAGCACTGTTGCTACACTCCCTAGGCGTGGTCGTCCTGTAAAGATGACTGCAAGAGCACAGCGCAGAATGCTCAATGAGGTGAAGAAGAATCCTAGAGTGTCAGCTAAACACTTACAGAAATCTCTGGCACATGCTAACATTTTTGTTGACAAATCTACAATAAGGAAAACATTAAACAAGAATGGACTTCATGGGAGGACATCACGGAGGAAGCCACTGCTGTCCAAAAACATTGTCCAAAACATTGCAGCACGTTTGAAGTTTGCAAAAGAGCACCTGGATGTTCCACAGCACTACTGGCAAAACATTCTGTGGACAGATGAAACCAAAATTGAGTTGTTTGGAAAGAACACACAACGCTATGTGTGGAGAACAAAAGGCACAGCACACCAACATCAAAACCTCATCCCAACTGTGAAATAGGGTGGAGGGGGCATCATGGTTTGGGGCTGCTTTGCTGCCTCAGGCCCTGGACGGATTACTGTCATCGATGGAAAAATGAATTCCAAAGTTTATCAAGACATTTTGCAGGAAAACTTAAGACCATCTGTCCGCCAACTGAAGCTTAACAGAGGATGGACGATGCAACAGGACAACGACCCAAAGCATAGAAGTAAATCAACAACAGAATGGCTTCAACAGAAGAAAATACGCCTTCTGGAGTGGCCCAGTCAGAGTCCTGACCTCAACCCGATTGAGATGCTGTGGCATGACCTCAAGAGAGCGATTCACACCAGACATCCCAAGAATATTGCTGAACTGAAACACTTTTTTAAAGAGGAATGGTCCAAAATTTCTCCTGAGCGTTGTGCAGGTCTGATCTGCAACTATAGGAAACGTTTGGTTGAGGTTATTGCTGCCAAAGGAGGGTCAACCAGTTATTAAACCCAAAGGTTCACATACTTTTTCCACACTGCACTATGAATGTTTACATGTTGTGTTCAATAAAAACATGCAAGCGTGCGAGGCATGGTTCACATCAGACAACGCTTCTTCAGAACAGCAAACTCAAAACTGGTGTGTGTTTTTTATTGGACAGGCCAGCTTTAATCAACACATCCAATCTCATCACATTGATTGGACCCCAGGTTGGCTGACTCCAATTAGCTCTTGGAGAAGTCATTAGCCTAGGGTTTCAGATACTTTTTCCACCCTGCACTATGAATGTTAACATGTGCAGGGTGTTCAATAAAAACATGAAAACATATCATGTTTGTTCGGTATTAGTTTAAGCAGACTGTGTTTCTCTATTGTTGTGACTTAGATTAAGATCAGAACACATTTTATGACCAATTTATGAAGAAATCCAAGTAAGCCCAAAGGGTTCACATACTTTTTCTTTCAACTGTAAATGGGGGATGAGATCTGACAATCTTGTAAACATCTTCCTGTGTTTTCAGCAAAACAAAGAAATGTATAGGGGTGTTAAGCATCTCCTTATTTTTTCCACAGAGAGATGCACCTCAGTTTTTCGGTTTGCACAAGTCTAAATCGAAGCTGCTTGAGAAGATCCCCGAGGATGCAGAAGCTACTGTTGTCCTAGTAGGTCAGTTTCCCTAAAATGGCCGAACGTCTTTATAACATCAAAACCTTAGGTTTCATGTCATACTGCGTGACTTAAAGTCTTCACATCAATGATCTCAATTTCTAACAGGTAGCGTGGACTTCCTGGATCAGCCCACCATGGCCTTTGTGAGGCTGCAGGAGGCGGTTTTATTAGAGTCGGTTCTAGAAGTGCCAGTTCCAGTGCGCTTTCTTTTTGTGCTCCTCGGCCCACCCACTGCCAACATTGACTACCACCAAATTGGTCGTTCCATATCCACGCTCATGTCTGATAAAGTAAGATAAAGCGTCAATGAGAGTCTATCAAATGTTGCTGTTACTTACCAACTTGAATCTGTTATCTTCATACGTCCCCTCCAGCACTTCCACGAAGCGGCGTATTCGGCAGATGAACGGCAGGACCTGCTGACGGCCATCAACAGTTTCCTGGACTGCAGTATTGTGCTTCCGCCATCTGAGGTGGGCGATGATGAACTGCTGCACTCTGTCGCTCGCTTTCAGAGAGAAATGTTGCACAAAAGAAATGAGCTAGAGGTGAAACTACAAGCAAAAGAACCCAAGAGCCCAGAGGATATTGGTACATCTCTCTCATATATGAACATGAACGAAGAATTCGTCAGTTCCATCGTTTTAAAATAAATGTGTAAAATTACCTATTTGTGTCTCATTTGTTATTTCATTCTGTTATCTCTCAGCTCTTGAGCCGCCACTTAAATCAGACGATGATCCTCTTCGGAGAAGGGGACAGCTATTTGGTGGGGTTATCCGAGACATACAGCGCCGCTACCCTAAATACATCAGTGATTTTACAGATGCTTTAAGTCCTCAATGCATGGCCGCTGTCATCTTCATTTACTTCGCTGCGCTTTCTCCTGCCATCACCTTTGGAGGACTGTTGGGTAAGTCAAAGTTGATATTTTTTTACTGTTTTAAACAGCATTTTTAATGAAAAGCAGGAGTTTCCAGTTGTGTTTTATTAGCAATATTCAGCTTTAAATCAACACACCTATAAAAATGGGGGTCAAATACTTCACAGAATGCTATTAGTTTTTTGGACTGAAAAATACAAATCTATTCGAAATAATGTCTGAGATTGAAAAAATAACCATTTTGAAAGTTTCTACTTCAACTACCTAAAAGAATAGAAGTCGATATATTGAAGTATGTTCACAAATATGAAAGTGTGGTGCTGTTAAATTAATATACATTGTATAGATACACAAAAAAAATCATATATACATAAAATCATATTCAAAGACTTAATTTTAAAGTCAAATTGGCTTTACAAGTCATTTAAACTTAAAATGATATTCATTTGACTTAAAACATATTTTATGCAAATACAAAATATATGTATATATTTTGCATTTTTTAAAAATCTAGTTTAACTGACTTCTACTTCGTTTTCACAGTCAGTTGAATTTGATTTTAGTTAAAGTTAGTTGTAATGCCAATTTAATTGAAATTCTAAATTTAAGGTAGCTTTCGAGCAAATATCTTTTTATAAACTGAGATAATCTGGGTGTAGATCAATTGACTCCTCTTATCGACGTTTGGTCTCAGACATGGCAAATTTCAGTTTGTGACATTGTTAAGATGTCCTCTAGTGGAGGCATATGTAAGATTTCTTAGATTGGTCTTTTTATTTAATCTTATTGCTGTTTTGGGAGAAACATTTAAAACACTTCAGATTTCTCATCTCGTGTATGGGGTGGGGTCTTTGTCCTCCACAGGTGAGAAGACAGGTGGTTTGATAGGGGTGTCAGAGCTGATCATTTCCACTGCTGTGCAGGGAATGTTGTTTTGTCTGCTCGGTGCTCAACCCCTGCTGGTGGTGGGCTTCTCTGGACCCCTTCTAGTGTTTGAGGAGTCCTACTATTCCGTAAGTATTTGTAAACCCGAAACTCAATCGTATGGTAGCCGAACGACCTGAATGAGCTAAACCATGAATCCATGTTTGCAGTTCTGCCAGTCCAATGACATCGACTACTTGACAGGCCGCGTGTGGATTGGATTCTGGTTGATCATAATTGTTGTTCTCATGGTGGCCTTTGAAGGAAGCTTCATGGTGCGATATGTTTCACGCTTCACCCAGGAGATCTTCTCCTTCCTCATCTCGCTTATCTTCATATACGAGACCTTCTTCAAACTGGGCAAAGTATGAACATCTTGTATGTTTTTGTGAGAAAATAATACTGGTTTTACAGATGTTCAGACTGTGTTTGTCTGCTGTGCAGATCTTTATGGATCATCCTCTCCAGAGCTGCTATGGAAAAGAAGACAATGACACTGCTTTATCGTCACCCAATGATACCAGCACATCTTCAGTCGCCCCTCAAACCCTAAATCAGCCAAATACAGCTCTCCTTTCCCTGGTGCTCATGTCTGGAACCTTCTTCATTGCCTATTATCTACGGAAATTCAAGAACAGTGCTTTTTTCCCTGGCAGGGTAAGGCAGTATTACTTCTGACATGTTGTGAAATTGGAAAAAATAGGTTTTCATAAAAATAACTTTGAAGCAGTTCCTTGTTGAGAAGTGTCAGTGTCGGTGAGTGATAAAGTGGTATTGACCATAGTAAAATTCTGTTTTATCTTTGGCTCAGCTCCGTAGGGGTATTGGAGATTTTGGAGTTCCTATTGCAATCTCAATCATGGTTCTGTTGGACCAATGCATAAAGGACACTTATACACAGGTGAGACAAAAATAACTTTCATCAGCACAACTATTGTTTTGGGGGTATGCATGTGTCTGGCTAACCTTGAAGCCGCAAGTATGGTCCGTCTCGATGTAATTTTCGTCATCACGAGGGTTCGCGGACGTACGCACATTTTTTTGTATCTGAATCATACAACAGCATATGCGCGAGAAAAGTGCACTAATCCACTAGGGGTCAATGTAAGTGCATTGAAAGTGTGCAGTGTGCCGTTGTCAAAGAAGAATGATACAAAACCAACACGCTGAAACCAAGAACAGTACGCTTATAAACATATCCTTCTCTATACAGTTTGGTTGTTGTTCTTGTTGTCTTTGTTTGCTCGGATTGTGTGCATATCATTTCCTCTATAATCAATTTGCAGTGGATCTCTGACTGACGCGACTCAGCGCTGCCCTCTGATGGTCTGGTAGTGCACACATACTCTTTTGTATTGCACATGTGTTAAACTCAGACGTCCGTGCTTAATCCTTGATAAGTATGCTCAAGAAAATGTTCCAATACGCTTGTGTGCGTGACGGACACGGAAAGTCAAGTATACCCGCGGCTTTAGTCTCTTTATTACAGTGTAGTTAAACATTAGAAAGAAAATGAAAGTTTGAAAAGATTTACCCATGAATGTTGACTGTTTTGTCGTTCTGTACAAGTTTAATTAAACTGTAAGCTATTGCCTGTTGTTTTGACTCACTGAGTGCTTTTAAATTTGCTTTTGAACTTACTCATCAAACACATAATAATAGTTTTTGGTTTCCCAGTACGTTCTGGAAACATACTATTTCTGTAAGGAAAACTTTCCCGGAGAACCAAAAACTAACATTTATGTCACTTTGTGGGAACCAAAAATTGTTAAGGAAGTTTACTTTAAAATTAACATTTCATGATAATTCACTCACTTGCACATCACACGTCTCTGTGTTTACTTCTTCTGTTGAAAACAAGCTGAGGCTTTTGGGGAGCACTTTCCAGCGTAAAATAAGATATATTTTAAATATAAATATATGGCTTTCACTGCCTCGAGGGCCTACAGGTTGCGCGTCCATGACTTCACGTACTACGTTATCATGATGGGAGGGTCACACATGACTTAAGTTCCGACCCAGTTTAGAAAGAAGATGTTGAATGACACGTTATATGTCTTTGTGCAAGACTATTGTTTAAAATGGTCAATTCGTGGGGGACACAATCAGGGACATTTAAATCTTTTGAAATCAACGTTACGCTTTCTTGGAAAATGACTAATCGTTTCGCTAGAAAACACTGTTATTCATCGGCGGGTGTAGTGTAGGGTCTTTTGAAGCTGCGAGGAAACAGAAATTTAGACCTTAACCAACAGCCCCCTGTTGAAGTCCAATATATGGAGAAGAACCCTGGAAAGCTTTCCTCCTAAGTCTCGATTTGTTTTCGACAGAAGAAATAAACACATAGATGGCTTGTATGACAAGTGGCCTAATGAATTATCATGATTTTTTTATTTTAAAGTGAACGACTCCTTTAACTGGGCTAGTACAGGGCACTTTAGATAAGAAGCTGTATTTGCCAAAGTTTGCTCAGTTCATGTCATCGTTTTTTATTATTAAAACAGTTTAGCATGCATTATAAATGTCCAGCGTTATCTTAAAATCCAGGCTCCAGTTTTTGCTTTATGTAAAAAAGCTGAACATCACTGAAAAGTTTTTGACATTTAAGATTTAGGGAAACCCATCAAAGTCACATGCAGTTTCTGGAAAACACAACGTCACATGAATGGCTTTTCCAACTGATTTGCTAAAGAGGGCCTCGTGTCATGATGAAGTAAATGCATATGAATCTGTTTAAAGGAGACAGATAGGGCATTTTGATGTTTTTTTTAGGATGTGTTTAATTATCTCTGAACTTCGTTTCCTCAATCCAGAAACTAAGTGTACCGGATGGCTTCTCTGTGACCAGCCCGGACAAACGCGGTTGGTTTATACACCCACTGGGATCCGATGGTCAATTTCCCATCTGGATGATGGCTGCCAGCATTCTACCTGCCCTGCTGGTCTACATCCTTATTTTCATGGAAACTCAGATCACCACGTAAGCCACAGTTTACTCTTCTTTCTCAAACTGACCTCTGTAAACTTAATACGGTGTTCTCACCTACATCCCTGTTTTTATGTCGACAGTCTGATTGTGAGTAAGAAGGAGAGGATGCTTGTTAAGGGTTCAGGCTTTCATTTGGATCTTCTGATCATCGTGACCGCGGGTGGGATTTCAGCCTTGTTTGGACTGCCGTGGCTGACCGGTGCCACTGTACGTTCAGTGACCCACGCAAATAGCCTAACGGTCATGAGCAAAGCTGTCGCCCCTGGTGACAAACCCCGCATCCAGGAGGTGAAAGAGCAGAGAGTAACAGGATTTCTGGTGGCTCTTTTTGTAGGTAGGTGACTTACTTTCACGGCCCATCATTTGTAACGCTCAAGATGCACTTACACTTTAAACTTATGATGCTCTGCAGGCCTCTCCATTGTGATCGGAGACCTTTTGCGGCAAATTCCTATCGCTGTGCTGTTCGGCATATTCCTCTATATGGGAGTGATGTCTCTCAACGGGATCCAGCTATCAGAACGCATGGCGTTGCTATTTATGCCTCCTAAGTACCACCCCGAGCACACTTATGTCCGCAAGGTGTGTCACCTACAAGATATCTCGACCTCCATATACTTGCCAACAACAATATTCATAAATCATCACTTAGATGACACAAGGTCTCAAGCAATTACAGTGTAAATTTATCTCAGTGTCATTGACCTTTGGTCTCTTTCAGGTGCGAACTCTTCGCATGCACATGTTCACATGCTTCCAGCTGGTGTGTCTGGCTGTGCTGTGGACTGTCATGTCAACCGCGGCGTCATTAGCCTTTCCCTTCGTCCTTCTCCTCACTGTTCCATTCAGGAGGTTCCTGTTAGCAAGAATATTTACTCAACGTGAGATACAATGTGTGAGTTTTTTTAGATGCGTCTTCAGAGGAAGTAATCTTGTTCATGCTATTTGTAGAAACAAAGAGGTTTTAAGAAGAGGTTTGCTCTTCACTACAATATAAGACTGTGACTATCTTTACACATAGATATTATTTTGTCTTTAATAGCTTATTGTGTTTATGTGACAGCTTGATGCAGATGAAGGGGAGCCGTCATTTGATGAGAGGGAAGGCCAAGATGAATATACAGAGATGCAGATGCCAGTATGACCTCATTCCTCTCTTTTCACTACATGACCTGATGTTCTTTTCAGGCAATAGTGTACGGATGTACTGCTTCAGTCCATTTTGTCCCATAATTATTGGAGAAATTTATTTATACATGTAAACGGTTATCAAAATGTCACTTGTATCTTTTAGAAAATATCTTTATATCACCTGTTTTTCTGTTTATTTATCGGAGTTGAAATGTTGTTGTAAAATGTACGTGTTGTGGAGGGATAAATGAATGTATGAGCCCCAGTCAGTTCAAGCAGGAAGCACTTTAAGGGAGATTTAAAATGAAGCCTTTTCTACTGCTTATTAACTTTAGGCAAGGCATAACTTTTAGAAATGAAAATCTGTACAGAAGAACATTAATGCTTATCCAGTATATATGCGTTTCATATTTTTATAACTAAACAAAAATAATACACAGCTTTATACTATATTCAGCTTTGTCAAAAATATATGTTAGAATTGTAACTAGATAACAAATAAAAAAGAGTATAAACTGCAGTTTATTCGAAGAAAACACAATAATCTATATTGTCTCTGAACATGGCCAAAGAGGTCTGTGTTTATAAAACACAAACACTAAGAGAATCATAGATGGTTCCCATAGGTACAATAAAACATGAAGATACAAAATAAATAGATTTATTTATATTTTAGTGTTTGTATGGTTTAGTTTTACAGAACATGTGGTATAAATGTGTTTTATGATTTAAATTTAACCAGATCAATCTTGTAAAATGGAAGACATCTATTGTTCAATGCACTTGTGCTGTATGTTTATTTTTGTAAAGCATATTTCATAATGAACGTCGATATTAAACAAAAATCACTTTTAAGTTTCATTTAGAAATTGTGCAGGGCTTCAGGTGGAATCAAGAAATTCAGAATGAGTGTTGATTTGGTATAATATTAGAATCTTTTGTGTGTCTCATTTACATTCCAGTCATCAAAAAGATCTCAAGATCTATTTTTATAAAGAAGAAACAAATAAATACGTCTTGCATTATTTAATCAGTTTTGTGTGTAAGAAACCCTGCTAAAACTGACAAGGAGTTTCAAATTGTGCCTTTATTACACTTAAAAGTTTATTTTAGATACAGTCGTGCTCTCACTGTATAATATATATAACTTGGATAAATAAAGAGTCACCTCGTTTTAATGTTTGGCACATTAAAAAGTGTTCAACAACAACTATTGTGATTAACATAAAACTGTAGAGTGTAAATGATGTGGAAATATATCTTTATTTTATCTCTGTAAATATTTTAAAAGCAGGCCCAATAAAATAACATTTGATTTTATATGACATGTTTTCCTTTTCATTTTTCACGTTTGATGGATATAAATTATGAAAAGATTATTAAAGTAGATGACAGAAATATACATATTCTCTTATCTTTGAATCACCCTGTTGCCATCCTAGATGGCTTCCTTTCTTCAGCTTAACACTATCGGAGTTAATAAAATTATATCTTGCAAGCTTTGTAATGCCATTTCTTGGGGCCATTAGTTAAAGCTTCGAAAGGCACATCCATCATAAAAGTAAACCATACAACTCCAGTAGGTTACTTAAGGTATTTTAAAGGAGACACATAGACACACAAGTGAAGAATGGTGATTTAATGGTGAGAATTCTCATATTTCAGTGAACCATTCCTTTTTAATTTGTATGCTTTGTTTAGGGACTTCATAGTAGTGACAATGGTCTAGTCTGGTGCCATTTTCATGCAGTTTTACTGCCATCTCATGGCTAATCGATGGTGGTAGCAACATTATTGTCTGAGATCATGGAAAGAATCGTGGTTCCCTTTATTTCATTGGCTGAAAAATCCATAAACATGATGTAAATCTCAAATACAATATTAACCATGCATTAACTATCATACGGTTTTAGTTTTTAGGCCAAAATCCGAAGGACAAACAGAGGGCACTTGTCACAAAAATGTACAAAATGTCATCACATCTCCTAATTTTTTTTCAAAAATTATGTTTTTTTATTGTGCTTTGCAATTAATGTCAAACTGCTTACTAACACAACAAAACACAATACAAAATTGATAACATAATAAATAACATGATTTCTAGTTTTTTAAACGGAGTTATCTCATTTTGCAACAAAACTATTCAAATTTTCTTGGGTTAACAAATTAATACAAATAAGTGCAAGACAAGTTTTCTCGGTACATTCACCTTCATGGTGTGAATGGAGCATGCTTTCATAGTCAAAGTGAGGGGTTGAGTCAGTGGAGGCTGTCTCCTCCTTTCCCTGTGCCATTGGTCAGTTTCACATAAAGACATTTCCGACACCGTGACGATTGTGTACAACCAGAATGCCATAGAGTCAATGGAGCATTGGCTAAGTCTGAGAGAGGAAACCTCCTCGATCACAGTCATAGTTGGTTTCAATAGTGGGAACTTAAAGCACAAACAGTCTGCGTCGTCTATGCCTACACGCCAGTCAAACAGCACGGTGGAGCCAAACACACAAGACTCTTTCGGGCCACGCTAGGCGAGATTTTGGAGCCCAGAGGCCGCTGTAGTTGCACCGGGAGCCGAATGAACGTGACGGTGGGCGCCCAACTATAATCGCTTTAGCGCTTGAAGAATGCTGAAGTGTTAGCTAAGAGTCCTGCTCTTGTGTTTTTGTCCAATTAAAAACACAGGCATAAAAGACGATTCGCATTTAATTATGAACTAAATTAATGTTTTTTTTTTTAATTATTACCTGCATGACGGTAAAACAAACACTAGATTTAGATGCAAGTCATTTAAAGCTGGTCAACCCGATTCTTTAACATGTTTTAAAATTAATACCGATACACGTTATAACATTTGAATATGTGCATTAAAAATAAAATAACTATTTAAGTTTAAGCCTCCGCCTGTTGTCTCCATTTTTTCTCCCATGTTTTCCCTTGGAGTTCCTCCCCCTGCGGCGCTGGGCGGAGTTTCATACCGAACCAGACGCTCTTTTTGTCGGATTCGTTTCGACCTGACTCCCCGGGGTTTACGGCTAAAAAACAGATACTTAAAAACAATAAGACCGTTCAAAACGAGCACGTCGCAAATCGATAGGAACGTACGCGACTGGATTTTGAAAAAGGTGAGTCGTTTGACTGTTTTTTGAGCCGTTTCGAGCGATTTTCAAATTGCTCGTCCCCGAGTCTTTGTAACATTCATGGCGGCTCTGCAGTGAAGGCTCTGGGGCGACGGAAGGCACAAGCGCCCGCTAATACCTCTGATTTTATTTCTGATTCGCCAAAACGTGGCGTGCTTTCGCGTAGATTTGATATGTGATTAGAATTGAACATTTAAGCTATACATTTATGACAGAATTAATTATAAAAGGATATAATCCATTTTGGGATTCTGCCCTAACGTCTGCAAAAATGTCCAAATATGCATGTATATATAATGGATCATATATCAGCTGGCAGTTAGGAGATTGTTACTATGTATATATTAAGACATCATTTCCTCAATTTTATTGGTGTAAGCAATACTCCACGTACTTTCGCCAATTGCTCGCGCACTAGCTTAGGCATTCGTGCCAGCGGAAGCTGCGTGGTGACTCCTGCCGGAATAAAGACGCCATTACTGGGGCTCCAAACAGTGTAACGGTCGGTGCGTCACAGAAAACTTATTTTTCTGCTCAATAATTTATTCAGCTGGATTGGGCTTCACACGTTGTAAGAAAACATTAGGCTACTTTGCTGTCAAGTGTGATTATTAAAAAAAACATTATGCATTTTTGAAAGTTTACTTGATAGAGTAATTAGCGAAAACTTTCGAACAAATAAAAAACTAAATATATCATTGTAAAGGTGGGAATTATGTTGCAGAGAACGTTTATTATTATTATTATATTTTTATATTATTATTATGTGATTTTTGGCCGAATTGACCTTGCGCGCGGGCGGGAATGACACTGTAACCGAGAAACCCCGCGCCTCGTGCGGGCGCGCAGCTACGCCACGGCGCGAGAGGTACGCGGGCGCGCGGCTTTCCAAACGTACTCGGGTGCAGCATGCGGTAGAGACTCGACACGGCGATGCGTTGAATTTTATTGCACATTGTGGGTTCACTGAAATAAGCAAAATGCCAGTCGAATATTAAAAGCCGGTGTTTAAAGACAAGTAAGTTACAGTTCTGTTTCCTTACTTAAAAAACAAAACCAAATGCAAAAGTTGATGGTAAATGTGACGTTACTATACGTAGTGTTTTAAATTCTCATGCAGATTAAACAAACCTAATTTCAATGCCCCGATTACCGTTAAATTGTAAAAAGCCAAAGAGCTGTAATATTTGTATCCGTGAAGTACTCGCCTATGAATGTGCTGTACTGCCAGCATGTGGAGAACAGGACACCGTCGGATCTCGGCTGACATGACAAGAAACACGTCGAGGCTCCCGTGGACATTTGTCCGTTTTGCGGTTTACTCGTCACATCGCGATGCTGGTGATTTCATGATCCGAATAAAGTCTTCCTCCCCATTCTTCCGAAGCCGATCTCCGTCCTTCCTTGACTTTCGTTTTCTCTCGCATCCTCAAATAGCGGGAAGACTTGGGTAGATGTCTTATGTGTGTTAAGTTAAAGTAGACAGCAATATGTTAAAACAAACGCAAATAAAGGTTTAATAATCGCTAAGTATTGTACATTTAGGTTTATGTCGTCCGGTTCACTGGACCGAACCGGTTCGTTCTCCGATGCGCTAGTATGGCCACGGCGTGATGATGCTCCCCTGCCGAGGTGGGTTAGAGGCGGGGCATGGTCACATCTTCCTCTGGGTGGCAGTGATGAGATCAATAAAATATCAGTTATCACATCACAGGGAGAGGACCATTCATCCAAACTGAATCAGCTCTTTATTTAGGGGTTCTTTTTACCCCAAGTTAACCTTTGTGCTCAGCAGTCCTGTATCATGTGGTATGTATACAGATGAATGCACACTGGCTCTAACATATTAAATAATCTCCCCATGCAGCCACTTGGACACTGAAAAGTCAAGTTGGAGTTTATAGACACCTGTCATCATGAATGGCAGCACCAGCGTGTCCAGCACCCAGACTGGACGCATCAAAAGTGAGACAGGTACGGTCACACGATGGTGGATTGACACTCAACTGTTATGTTGATTTATATTGCACATATAAAATGTTCACTGCAATCGATGTGCTCTCTCTGTGTTAGATGTAGATACATGGAGCAAAGAGGACTGTCTGACACTGCTGGAGAGGATACGCAGTCTGTTACCCGAAGGAGACGGTATGAAATATAAAACCACGGAGTCTCATTTTGACTGGGAAAAGGTGGGCTTTGGGGTTTTCACTGGAGATATGTGCAAGCAGAAATGGCAGAAAGTTTCCACAGAGGTGAGCCAAACTTCAGTGCCACTTTTCAAACAAAAAACACTGGATGTGTATGTTCAATCTCAATTAAAATGTGTGTTTTGTGGTTTTATTTCTCTTTTAATTCTCAAAATAAATTATGACAACCTCATTCAGGAGTCAGGACTGCATTGTTATTTATTATTTTGGAAAAGTTATGATCAGACTGTTCTGAGACCGTTGTTTCCCCTCACAGGTCCGTAAATACAGAACAATGACAGAGGTCATTTTTGATGCAATTGAATATGTGAAGAACCCTTACAAAGGGAAGAAACTGAAGGTAAGACTGCAAAAGTTTGAAATCTAAAATATTATGTAAAGTTATTGTGTGGTGCTTATCTATTAGTCTCCTTTATTTGTGAATTATTTAGACACACCCAGACTTCCCAAAGAAACCCCTCACTCCCTACTTTCGCTTCTTTATGGAGAAGCGCGCCAAGTATGCAAAAATCCACCCTGAGATGAGCAATTTAGATCTCACAAAGATTCTGTCCAAAAAATACAAGGAACTCCCTGAAAAGAAAAAGGTGAGTGTGTCTGCGAATATTGTGCTGTTTTCGTATTTGTACGAAGACATTTTTTTCGAAAACTTGAACGTTTCAGTGAAATATCTTGTGTTCAATTTCTCCTGTTGCTCTGTCAGATCAAGTACATTCAAGAGTTTCAGAGTGAGAAAGAGGAGTTTGAGAAGAACATGGCAAGATTCAAGTTAGTGTCTACCTTTATTGTCCCAAAATACCAAACACACGTTTTCTTTATTGGTGATTCAGCGTGAAGCTTCTGTTCTTTTTAGGGAGGACCACCCAGATTTAATAGAGGAGAGAAAGAAGTCAGACCTCCCAGAAAAGCCGAAGACCCCTCAGCAGCTGTGGTACAACCATGAAAAGAAGACCTACATGAAAATTCACCCAGATGTAAAAGAACTTGTCAAAAAGAAATTGAACTAGAGGTCGAATGGTCTTCGTTCACGTCTCAACAAAATTTGTTTTTGTTTTAATGGCAACCCTCAGGTAAGTCAGAAGGAGCTGAAGGAAGCATTACGCAGACAGTGGTCCCAACTCCCAGACAAGAAGAGGCTGAAATGGATCAGCAGAGCTCTAGAGCTGCAGAAACACTATGAGGTATGGGTGCTTTCTACCTCGAGCAAAGGTAATAAAGGAAATTGTGAGCATAAGTCTGAATTACTGCTTCCTTATACAGGAAACCATGAGAGCGTATCTCGAAGCTCATCCAGAGATAAACTCTGAGGAGCATGTTAAGTCTGTTCTTACCAAAGCTGAAAGACAGCTCAAGGACAAGTTTGATGGCCGGCCAACCAAACCACCACCGTAAGTATCATTGGTGGAATGGGGCAAAAGGCTTCAATTTAATCTTTGGGAATTTATTTGATCGCTGGAAATTTGAGGCCTGGGCGTTGAACGGTCAGTATAGTCCCACCCCCGCACCCATATATATGTCATGCAAAGAAGAGATTATGTTTGGGGGTTCATATTTTTCACTCAAGATTATGAGAGCATATGAATTAATGAATAAAAAATGATATGCACAGATACATCCTTCATAATAAACACCGCAATATTCCATATGAGAAGAAAGAATGGTCCATTTTGATTTCGTTGTGACTTTGGCCAGGCTGGAACTCTGTTTATAAGCCAATTTCCAATACAGTTGTAGTTGTAATAATGATATTTAAGTGGATTATTATTTATGGCTACTTGCTGCAGGAATGGATATTCTCTTTACTGCGCTGAACTAATGGTAAACATGAAGGATGTGCCAAGCACAGAGCGAATGGTTCTGTGCAGTAAGCAGTGGAAGTTGATGACGCAGAGGGAGAAGGACTCGTTCCAGAAACGATGTGAACAGGTCCGTCTGCCCCTTCCAATCAATCCGTAATGAATCCAAATTTCTGATATTCATGACTTAATAATTATTATAATTATTATAATTCTGTTTCATCAGAAAAAGAAACAGTATGAGATTGACCTTCAAAGGTTTATTGAGGTAAGGATGTCCTGCCCACACTGTGTCTCCGCTTATTTGAGCTCTTTGCCTCAATTTCTTTGTTTCTACAGAGTCTCCCGGAGGAGGAGAGGGACCGCGTGTTGTCGGAGGAGAAGCTTGGTGGCAACAGGCTGAACCTAGCGGGTGTCGGCAGCCCTCTTAGGGCTAAATCCCCATCTGTGAAGGTATGTTTATACACTCGCATGCTGTCTTGCTCTTGGGCTATGTATTGAGTTACCATGTTGTTGTGTAGGATCGGTGTCAGAACCCTGAGCTGGATCAGTGGATGCTGGCAAAAGACAAGCGAGACGGTAAAAAGAAACCACGGCTTCCTGAAACTCCCAAGACTCCTGAGGAGATGTGGCAGCAGAGCGTGATTGGAGACTATCTGGTTAAATTCAGGGTAAGCATAATGTGTTGTGATTTTTCTTTTTTGATATACAATAAAACATGCAGGACTAGACGGGACAATAATTAGATGATTTATTTGGTCACTTGAAATCAAAAAGTGTGAACGCTGGCTTTAGACACTAAAGAAAGGGCTCTGTTTGAGCATTTTCCTGACCAAACACATTGAATTTTATCGGATGAAATCACATTATCTATATTTTGAATATGTTAATGAAAACCTACTGTCTGTGGTTGATTTTGGAGATATAGTTTATCCTCCGAATATGTAAAAAAAGCTCCCTTTTAGACGCAAAATGTTAATTAATTTGAGCAAAAGTACTTATCCAAAGCGATTTTTAAAAGGGGCCATCCCAAGCAGTTTTAATGTTGACTGACTTATGTTATTTGCAGAATGACAGGAAAAAAGCGCAGAATGCAATGGAGGCGGCATGGAAGGCCATGGAAAAGAAAGAGAAGATTCCTTGGATCAAGAAGGCTGCTGAGGACCAGAAGCGATACGAGGTTCAGTACCGGACCGTGGTCAGTGACCAGACATTTGACCACTGTCTTCTCACCTGTGCACCTTCTCAATCTCCTCCTCTCTAGAGTAGAGGTGGAGTGGTTTGCAATGAATGCACTTGTATCTCAAACTGTGTTCACTGAAAATGTAACTTGCCATCAATACAGCTTTGTTGCATAATCTTATGTATCATCTACGTGTATATACAGTACATCATTATTGTCTTATATCTTTTTGCTTGTAGCAGCAATTCTTCTTTTTACTCATGACCCTTTTTGTCCCGCAGAGAGAGATGTTAGAGACAAGAACCGTTCCAACAGGACAGGGCCAAAGAAAGCCAAAATTCGACGGAGAGCCCAAGAAGCCCCCTGTGTGAGTGTTGTGTGTTTAGTTTTCACCTCCTCAACGCTTCCCGCAACAAAATATGAATGAATCTGTCCTCTGTTTCTCTCGTCATTTCCACCTCAGGAGTGGTTATCAGATGTTCTCTCAGGAACTCCTGACAAGTGGCGAGCTGAATCACTTCAGTCTGAAGGAGCGCATGGTGGAGATCGGCAAACGGTGGCACAAGCTCAATCAGACTCAGAAGGACAAATATAAGAAACAGGTGGAGGAGCAACAGCTCGAGTACAAAGCCGAGCTCGACACCTGGGTTAAGGTAGGACGTTTGGTAAATCATTTGGAGCTTCAAAACAAATACACTTTCAATTTTTGAAATTGAGATTTCGGGTTATGTATTTTTCTCTCCGTTTTGCTCTTTCCTAGTCACTTTCTCCTCAGGAGCGTGCGGTTTATAAAGAGTTCTCCTCTACGGTAAGTAATCGCTTGATATATGCGTCAATAAATCACTTTGTAATGCGATGCTCTGCCTTTTAGTGTAACATTTACAGTCTGTTTACTGATTCCCCTTTCATTGCATGGCAGGCTAGTCAAGTTGACTTACTTGGCTTAATTTGGTTGACTTGGCTTGTTGAGGCTGTTTTGTAGCATATATTTTTCTTTCGATTCAGAATAACACATGTGTATTTTTGGTCAAACTACCCTGACCTGAAAATGTAATTAGGGCTGCACTAATAATCATGGCTTTAAGCTTGAACATGTTTTTTCTGTGCTGCTCTCTCCTCCGCCCCTCCCTCTCTCTCCCCTCACAGAAACGGCGAAGCACAACGAAAGCACAAGGTCCCGGGGCTAAAGTTCGAGTCACCAAGGGGAAGGCGGTAGGTGCCAGACCCACGGCGGTGGTTGTTGGGGGGGGCAAGCGTTCCATGGCGTACCGAGCCAAGGTAACGCCCGCTCTCTCAGGGCGAATCACTCACACCGGCTACACAAAACCTCACTCTTAGATAAAAGCTGTGGATTGTATGTAAAGGCTTGAATGTTTAAAGGGATGGTTCACCCAAAAATTAAAACTCTGGCATAAATTACTCCAACTCCAATTGTTCCAAACCTGTATAAACATCTTTGTTTAAAAACTCAATGAATGTTAGCAACTAAGATTTCTGGGGCACAGTTAACAACCATCAATATGGTCGTCTAGGTCAGGGGTTATCGATCTGGGGTCCGGGGACCCCCAGGGGACCTACAGAAAGTTGCAAGGGGTCCCCCAGAAAAATTATAAAAGTCCACAGTGTTTAACTGCTTTTTTTGCTTTTGATAGTTTCCAGAATTGTTTCTGTTGGAATATTTCTAGAGAGTTTTTCTCACTATAGTTTCTTTTTAGGGACTGAAAGTGAAATTGAAGCCGACTATGTAGGTTTATAGACAATGTGTTAATAATATCCTATTTACTATTTATCTAACACATTTTAAAAGTTTCTTTACACAGAAAAGATATAGATTGATATATATTTTAGAAAAGGGGTCCCTAAAAAGGTTAATCATACTTGGGGGTCCTTGGCTTCATAAAGTTCTAAAACCCCTGGTCTAGGTTCTACAGAACTGCTTGTTTTCCTAAATTCCTCAAAATATTTTCTTTTGTTTTCAACAGAACAAAAGTAATAATACAAAAAATATTTCTACTATGGTAGTCAATAGTGTCTCAGAAATTTCTATTGCTGACATTCTTCCAAATATCTTTATTTGTGTTTTTAAACATATTTGTGTTCGTGAATAAATCATGACAGAATTTTTATTTTTGGGTGAACTGTACCTTTACCACTTGCAATATTTGATGTAGGGATGCGCAATAATTTGCAAAGTAGAAAGAAGTATGACTTTGGTTTCCAGCAGGACACATCAGAATCAGATGAGGATGATGATAAAACAGACTCCTCAGACTCGGACGATGAAGATGATGAATCGTCTGGCAGCACAGATAGCGATGATGAAGACGATGATGAGGTTATTTTCAAATCTGCTCAAAAAACATAACAAATCTGAGAGTCATTCATTTTTATTTTAACTTGAAATTTCATGCGGTACAGAATGATGATGAAGACGACGATGACCGATCGGACGGCTCCAGCAGCTCATCATCAGAAGACAGCAGTGAATCTGAAACTGACTAACCCGTTCCATCAATCTCATAGAGGGAGCTGTGCCGGACACACCCCTTAGTAACACCCCTCCTACAAAACATGAGATGGGCCGACAGCTGTGAGCTCACAGCTTGCCGTCTACTGGCTCCCTATTTCAACAGGGCAGAAGAGAAGATGGAATCCATCTTTCTCTCAGTTATGACGGACTCATAAGTCAGTCAGACAACTTTTTTCTTTTTAAGGAGCTGTGTTACGTGTGTGGTAATCGCAACAATTTTTATCGCCTTATATAGGTGTGTTATTAAAATGTGTTGACTGTTTGTTTTTGTTCTTTTTTTATTTTTAACTTGAAAATAATATGATTTAGCTGGTTAAGCTTTTAAACATTTTGACAACATCAGGGTTGAGTTCAGAAGGGGATGTTACGGAGTGAGAGACTTTAAAAATGGAGGTGATGGATCCTCCTGTTTATATTTGTTTGACTCAGCCAGTTGCTGGGCCTATGAGGGCTATATGAGCTGCTCAAGTCTTGTTTGGATCGTTCTGTTGCAGATCCTCCATAATAAATGCACTTTTTTCTCTTGTATTTATTTGTATGTGTTCAAAAACATGAGACCGATTTTCGCATACAAGTATGTGGGTAGGATCACACTAAAATGTACCAAACAGTATTTTGCAGAATCCGTTTTACTATTACAGACTCAAATTAACATCAAATTTCACTCTTGAATTTGTAACTAAATGTTCAAAGTTTTTAACCAGTTTAGTTAAACAAAGTATTTTACGTGGAGGAACAGAGCAAAAAAAAGCAAACTGTTATCTCCCTCTTTGTCTGATGAGCTGAAAGACAATAATCTCATAAGCATCACTCTCGGTGAACCAGCGCAGTTCATCATTTCTGTTGATCAGCATAATGTTATTTTGAATGGAAAGAACTGCCACGCTGTTATAAATGAACCTGGATGTAATACTGCATAACGCACTCATTTTTTCTGCCGGTGTCAGATTTCCATTTATAAGTTGTTAAGCATTCCCAGTTCCTGCCATTAGCTCTGAGGTTGTGTGCATGCTGGATTCCCTCCTCCGGCCCCCCTCTTGCCCACATGCTTGATTCTCGCTTCCTGTCCAGCAGCTCCAGATGGGGCAGATCAATGCGCACATTCCTGCCTCAATGCAACTGTAGCGGCATGTGATTTCGCCGTGATGTCCCAGCGCTGTATTCAGCACAATGCAGTGAATATGGTGCGGTCTGGAAACACGGAGCTCTCCGCACAATTTACTTTGCCGCTACTTTTAAAACTGCTTATACGGGGTGAAACCGCAGCGGTCTCGGTAAGTTATAAGGCGTGGCTTTTCCCCTGAATAGCAAAATTTGTTTCATGTCGCGTGATGAACGTGGTGTCAGGAGAAAATAATTATAAACTCCATCAGAGGCACAAAGCTTTGTGATATATTTCTGCAAGAAAAAAATGCGAAACCCATGCAAGTTTGGGTGCTTTAATTAGTTGAAAATAAAAAAAATGTAAATTTTGGATGTTATGCTTCTCCACGCACTGATGATGATGATGCATTTGTGATGTCAAAACTCGAAGGCTGTTTTATTGAGGTGACTACAGAGCCATGAGGTCCTCATCCTCGCGTTTATCGAGTTTTTCCTCCAGGGATTCCTTATGGAGCCGGTGAGTATCTCTTCTGTGCAATTCACTTAGTATATCTGCCCTTGCTTCCAATCAATAGGAAGGAGTTTAGTCTGCCACATGTGCAAAGTTTTAGAAAACTTGATTTGCATTTTTGTAATCCAATTATTTTAGCAATTTAGTGCAAACCTATTTTCATTTTAAAGCTATTTAAAACAACTCATTTAACAGATTTGTCGAATATTGCTGCGGTTCTAAAAAGGGCACATTGGCGGAAATTGAATATATTATATGCCAGTTGTTATTTAGCGTAGTTAATATTGCACTGTAATGATGTCCTGCTCCAGTGCACGTAACATCTGTTCTGAAGGTGTACTTTAAATATCGAAAACAGTTAACTTGACTGCACAACGCTGCGAGCGAACCTCGCCATCGCGCTCCTCCGACGCATGCGCAGTGTTTACTCCTGTTTATTCCGTCATCGCTGGTGGGAGGAGATGAGCGTGCGTGCACGCGCTGGTGTCAGGGAGCGCACAGACCGTCAGGACGGGGAAAAACGGAGGAAAGGAAAACAGAATGAAACCGTTTTCGACACCGGAACAACCATAATTCAAGTAGATACTTAAAATAGATCCTGTGAAGCATTTAAAGCTAAATTTTGAAGTGAGGGCATATAAAACTGCATCGCATCTTACAATTTGAAAGAACAAGGGAAGCCGTTATTGTGTAGATGCAAGTGGATCATTAAGACAAGGAAAGACGTGGAAATTACATGCGGCGGTCATCTCGAGAGACAGGAATTGCATAGTCAGTGAAGGAGTCGCCACTGCCACACTATCGGCTACGTTTAGTTGAATTTTACCATTCAACCTCAACCAAAAAGAGACATCGCTACGTTCCTGACCAACCCCATCTAATTAATGGTGCTATTGTGATTTTTCTCCCCTCCATTTTTACTGGGCGACCGTGTTGTTCAGGATGCCGGATCAGATCTCCGTGTCCGAGTTTCTCTCGGAGACGACCGAGGATTACAATTCCCCCACGACATCAAGCTTCACCACCCGCCTGCAGAGCTGCCGGAACACGGTCAACGTCCTGGAGGAGGTAAGGCCGCTATATTACCGTTAAATGAGGGGGGATCAACTGACACTGTTGTGCAAGGCAGAAATAAACGTGCACAGCCCATGAGCATATATTTAACGCTCACCTGTGCATTGTTATCCCTCTCGAGTCGCTATTTTAAAGGTCCGACTGGTCTTCTTGTGCATGTAGTTCATTGGATGTGGATTTACTGTACATAAGAGAAAATGCGGCGCTGGCATGCGGAATAGCAATGTCTATTGTTAACTATTATATATTTTATTAAAATATTTTGGGGATGTTAAGTCACATCCTTTAATGGACTTTCAACTGAACTGTTCTTATTACAATTATCAATTTTTTTAATTTTTTATCATAAAATATAACGGTGCACCTCGTTTGATGCATACTGCGTAAGGGTTTATAATACACATGCATTTTTTCTTTTATAACATTACAGTCTCGTGAAAAGAGATCAGCTGGATTTATTGCTTTGGTCGTCCGCCAGCTGTTTCACTTCTTGAACAAAAGCCTGATATTGCCTGTTAGTAAAATTCGTCTATTGATGAAATCGGTGATGAAATGCGAAAGAAGTTTAGGATTTTTTGTATTTTTCTGTGTGATTTGAGATTGAACACCGGCTTATACATGGACGAGTATAATAATATCAAACTCAGATAATTGTAAAAAAAGCAACAAATTCATTGAAACAGAGGTGAAGACAGATGGCCCACATGACCTAGATGTCTGTGCATTATTATTATGTTTTCAGGTGCACTAGCGTAGTGAATAAAATCCAAAAGTATGATGAAAAATGTGGGACTGCATTAAAGCTTGAACTTTTCTTTTATACAAGATTTGTGTATGATCATTTTTAATTTACCGAAACCTTCTAAATCACAGAATCAGCTCCTATATCCATTATACAATATTATGCATTTGCTCATATTATTTGCACTATTATAAGCAGCCAGTTGTGCTTCCCTAATTCTCAAAGAGCAGAAATCCCACAAGTCATGGCAGCATCTCTCATCCTCAAAGGAGCTGAGATTTGTGATGATGTGCTAAGAATAGTTTGTGTGACAAGGAGAGGTTATTCTCTTGAGCAAAGAGAGAGAGCGAGGATTAACCTACTTACACATGGGCCAGTGAACACCTGACTTGCCAAGACGACACAGAGCTGAGCAGGCAGATGAAGGGGCTTCCTCTTGATATGCCACACAGCCCACTCTCTACTGACATAATGTTTTATTAATGGGCTAAAAAACAACAGCGCTCCTCAGATGGCTCCAGGAGACGTGAACGTTACCACTATGAATTAGCAATGTCTCGGTTAGTGATAGGAGCCATTGCGAGGCAGAATTAATGGGAGGTGAATGAACAGTCCTCTGAATAATACACATGGGCAAGCAGGCCGTATTTTTTACGAAGATGTTGAGGAAGTGCACAGGAACCTCTTGGTGGGTGTTGTAAAAGAGCACATCACTGGTTTTAGCTCATTAAGTGGTTTTAGAGAGAATTCCCGGTGCTGGATCAGGATGTCAAACTGCCTGTCTCAGTTTTGGCAGCTACACCATTTTGTATATTTATTAAAGCATCACCATAAAGACTGTTTAAATACTAGCATTTAGCACTACACCTCCCTTGAGGTCTTCTATCAGGGTGGGTTTCCTAATTCTAATAGTGGTGAAAATAGATGGGTTATACTTTTATGATATTATGTTGTCAGTTGATCAGGTGACAAAAATGTGGTAAAACACCATGAGAACAGAACAGTGTGGACCTTCAAATTTAGGTGTGATATTTGAACTTATATACAATCAAAATGTACTATTCCTCAATTGAAGCATTTACATTCGCAGTGTCAATCGTTGATTGACTCTTATTTTTAGCTGTGTTTGGAGTGCTAGAGGTTCAGAATATTTCATAAATCCTTAAAAAAAGACTTTAGCAGCAGAAAGTGAAAGACTCATGTTGTAGTGAGTCATTGTGTGCAGCAAACAGTTGGCTTGCCCTTCAGACATTCAACAGTATATTGTTTGTCATTCAAATGGCTGTTAAAGTCGATTACAGGAGCAGATATTCATTTCCATATGCCAAGTCACCAATACAAATTTGTAAAATCATCGGAATATGTTAAATCCAGTTTCTCTCAGTCTGATCTCAACAAAAGAGAGACTGTGACTGCAGCTATGTACTGTATCTCTATTCATTAAAGGTCCAGTGTGTAGTTTTTTGGAGGATCTATTGGCAGAAGCACAAAATAACATGCATAATAACCCCAGGTTATTCTTAACCCCAGGTAAACAGAATCCTGGGTTATCTGTTTCACTTTTTACACTGATTATAATTTCTTGGGGTTAAGAGATAACCCTGGGTATTCATAACCTTACAGGGCTCTAGAGTGCGACTAATTTGGTCGCACATGCGACCTTATTTTTCAATGGTGCGACTTAAAATGATAAGAGGTCGCTCCGGTGCGACCAGCCGTTCGAGGGGAAAAAAAGTCTCCGCAACTCTGAAAGTCTTCCTGTGATTCGATAACAGACACACATTAGACCCATATCGTGGTCTAAACCAATCAATGATAGTGAAGGGCGGACCCCCCTCTGATTGGCTGTGGTCCAGATATTCCTGCACGTGTGTGTACCAGAGGTCACGTTAACTGAAAATTTTGGAAAGTGACTTTTACTTGTGATACTGGACTGTTGTGCTTTTAATTTCATCACTGAACTTTAAACACGATTTACTCCAAATTCCGTTCCTGAAAATCACAGCGCTTCAGTCGACATCTGTTAGACTTTTGTTACATACACAAGATATGAGCAAAATAAAAAGTGATTTGGAAAGGGCTTGAATATGGTATCAAAAACTGTATCGGCTTTATTGGGCATTCGGTTGTGTTACAATACAACAAGTTCCGAGACGCCAGTACAGCGTGATGACGTCACGAACATACAAATTACCACCTAACGCCACCTTGAACCATGGTGAAGGGTAATAACAGATTATGACGGATTTTTTACGAGCATTTCAGTCAAAATGAAAAACTCTAGCGCAACCTCTGGTGTGTACGTTTGAAAACGCGTGTGCTGTAGTGAGACAGAGAGGTGAGGAGCCTAATGCTGTTAGTTAAACAGAGTGGATGTAGAAGGGGATAATGAGAGATGATGAAAAGAACTATTCACAACTTTTTCGTGAATAATGTTAAATTAAGGCCTAATCCGTCCGAAAATCATAAGCAATGCTCTGACACTGAGCCTTCAAGCCCTGGTCCATTTATCTTGAGATCTTTCTAGTTTAAATTTCACTTCCATGAAGCACTTTAAGCACAAACACTTTTTCAGTTAAGTTACCTTTCTTGTAAATTTGTGCTTCAAATAAAGAACTTAATGTTGAACAGTTTGTAAGATAAACATTTACAAGTTAATTTTGCCTATATGGACATTAAACAAAAGTGAACTGGTAAAAGCAGGTTAATGTTAAATGTGATGCGGTCAAAAATTTGACCTAACTTTTTTGCTGGTGCACCCAAGAAAAAAAGTAAGGCGCACCAGTGCAACCAGTGCAAAAAGTCTAGAGCCCTAGCCTAATGTTTCACACTGTACATCACTAAACCCTGGGTTCTCATTCTTATTTGCATATAGTTGCAGTGTCAACAGTCATGATTGGATAAACACTGCAGCATCACACTGACTGATCCGCATCTGGGACAAAATGATGCTTCGCAAATCCTATGGTGGTTTTAAGCCTCCTTAGCGGACGATCACACAAAACGTGCCTTTCTGTTCGCAAAATGCAAGGCTTGCCAAGCTGCTCTTTTGGTTGACTCTTTGCAAAGAGCAGCGCTTTTTTTATGTTGCTAGGTAAGTAGGTAACCACCGAAACAGATGTCCTGTCAGTCAAGGGTTATAGCGTGAGCACTCTAGTTGCTGGTAACTGTCATTATATTATCAGGAACTATAAAAAGGTACAAGCAGAGGGCGCTTGCTTTGATTTTGCCTGGTTAACCCGTGTCCAACCCAGATTTTTTCAACTGCACGGACTTGGAGCACTCCGGCAAAAATGCGAGGCGCCCGGCATGCTGCCAACTGAAAAAAATGAATGGGCGTGTCTAATAGCAAAAGAAGCGTTTTGTCTGATCAGGCTACTTAGACGTTACTTTTAGCAGAGACTTTTATCAGGTTGCTAATGTGACGTAGTCACCTCAGGGGTCACGATCGAGGGGTGGAAATTCTGAAAGGCTGATGCATGGTTTTATTTTTAACTTGACTAATATTTTTATGTTTTGTTACACTTATTGATTAAATACAGTTTTTCTTACAATGCCCCCCGGGGTCCCGAGCTGACCCCTACTTTGGGATCCCCTGCTCTAAGGAACAGTTATGATTAGAGGATAAAGAAAAGAGGATGCTTATGGCTCATTTTCAAGTCATCATTTGTCATTTTAAATATCGCAAAATACCATACAGTGGACATTGTACTGTGATATTATCGCACAGTGAGGTTTTGATATTGTAACATCCCTACTCATTATTGTTTACAATGCGATCTGGAGCCTGCAGCACAGGGTACGTTTCGTAAATACGTTAGCTTTTTTTAAAAAAAAGCGAAATTGTTACGACATCTTAGTCCCGTGTCAGCCACCGTAGTGCTTCGAAAGGGAGGGGTGGCATGAGCTGTTGGTTGCAATTCACAACCTCATCGCTATATGGAGCTTAATTTCATACACTGGACCTTTAAATCTTATATTCTACAATTACTTTGCTCCTGCAATTTTTGCCACAACAACGTAGTCCTCAATCCATAAAAGAACAACTGCTGTCTCCATCCTGATAATGGTTTCCATGGTGCTTATGCACATTCTCATAAGGACCAGATGGCACGGTGGATGTATAGACCGCTTATCGACAGACTGCTAACATGCAAACTCCTATAACGTTTAATTGATTATAATGTTATCTACTTACATAAAAATTCCAGTACATATAGAAATTTTCCAGTGATTTATCTAAAGAAGAATAAATTTGTTGTGGGCTTGGAGGGAAACACATCTACGCTTATGTTCTATACATCAAAACTTTCCTGTAGCTCAGTGGTAAGACTATTGCGTTAACATCGCAAGGTTGTGTGTTCGATCCCAGGGGATTGCAAATACCTATGTAATAATGTATAGGATAAAGCAATGTACGTCACTTTGGATAAAAGCGTCTGCCAAATGCCTAAATATAAAATGTAAAACAGCGTAAAAGACGTAAAAGATTCTCTGTTTTAGCCCTGCACGAAGGAGCACTGCCAGAACTGATAATCTGTACCTGAGCGTTGAAGGGAGAATTCCCCAGTGAATAATACTGCAGTTAGTGCTTCATTTACATGGGCACAGAATAAATCCCCTGCACAGAGACGCGCAGTAATATCCTGCACTGCAGCAAAAGCCATCCAACTGTAAACCAGATTCACAGTTTATGCCTGATGTTGAGCTTAGTTATACAAAACTTGACATAAACCTGTTGAAGTGAGCTATTTTATGTGTGGGATGGTGTGAAAACATAATAATGTCACGGTTGAGAAGTCAAACGTATCTCTAAATATGTCAGTTGAATAGCTCTGTGAATGACACTTATATTGACTAGTCATCTCTGTTTGTAGTACTAGATATAAAGATCTCACTTTACTCACCATTTGCAGTGTAATTTCTTCATTGTTTGCCACTTCAGGCTGAAAGATCAGAAAGGCATAACTGCTGAATGACTGATGTATTCATGTCAAGTTGTCTCATTTCTTTTTGTATAAATAGATCATGTTTGTTTACAACAGGGTGTCATAATTCTGGGGGCTTTTTTGTACCTGCTACTCCAAAAAGGTATCTCACCATAGAGATTTATTGATTGCTCTGTTCTGTATTTGCTGTCAGATAAAACATATGCTAATCGTTCAGCGTACAAATAGCATTCTGGACGTAATTTCTGACTCATTTTGTTAGATTTTTATGTCAAGCTGGAGCAGGTTTGGCATCTGTGTGCTTTGTTAGCTTAACGCTAGTTTATTTTCACATACATCTCTCCCTCATTCACACGGGATGGCCTCTGCACAGTAGTCATGGGAACAACAATAAATTGTTCTAGTGACCTATTTTATGGCGGAACCTGATCCACCCATTGATTTGTGGCCAGATGGGAAATCAGGATTTGCACTACATTTTGTTGACTTGAAATTCCTTGTGAATTAGATCTATGGGATTGTATAGTTCGACATGTCTCTGCTGACCAGATTTTCATATTAACAGAATTATGTTTTTCATTTAGTAGGGAGGAGATTGAGCTGTCATATCCACTTGTAATGTCACATCCATAACATTGTTTCTTCCTCATAATTAAGCAGATGAAAATTTAAAGGCTCTATGAAAAACAATCCCATATCCATTTGTCGGGTATTATTGCTTCTGGTGTGTGCATTTAAATTGAATTCCATCCAAGTATGTTGTCCATTTAAAACGTAGAGCATTTTGTCACATCCATAGTGCATGTTTATTTCCCTAATTTTAAATTGATAAAAAGTTGTGTTTTGAATGATATTTCTGACTCTTATCAAAAGGGGTGGAGTAAGATATTAATGGCAATAAATACATTCTCTGAGAATGATCTCATATAAATAACCAGATTGCTAAATAAAATATAATTAACGTTAAAATATAAAGAATGTGAAATTAGTAATTCCACAATAACATGATGAATAAGTTTTCTTAATATTTTTATTATGTGGTGTATGTACCATATTTTTAATATAGTCACAGCAGAACAGGTCTCGTCATGCCTACTTCAGTACTTAAAAATCCACAAGTATGTACATGTTATAGGAAGAATATAAGCCTTTCATAGGGTCATCCTGAAGTTTATTTAGTGAAAATGATCGATTCTACATTGGATAACTGTCCAAATGTGCTCACCTAGGTAGTACATTTATTTACATTTAGGCATTTTGGCAGACGCTTTTATCCAAAGTGACTTACATTGCTTTATCCTATACATTGTAGATAGGTTTTTGCAATCCCCTGGGATCAAACCCACAACCTTGCGTTGTTAACGCAATAGTCTTACCACTGAGCTACAGGAAAGCTTTACCGTGAGTCCGGTGAGCATGTGTGAGTCCGGTGAGTATGTGTGAGTCCGGTGACTAGTGCTTGTGCAATATATTAAGCTTGTGTGACCGCGCATGCGCAGTACCTGAAGTGATCTCGAAAAAAGTGAATTTTATGCAATTTAAGCTTAGCAATCAGAAGTTATGGTATAGTCTATATAAGGTTTTATCATTGATCAGAAGTATGCTATTTATTTGTTATTTTTGACAGCCATTATTTAAATATCTGCCTTCCACCATTCAAAGGGATAGTACTGTTGACTTGCTTTCACGTTATTAGCTGCCCACAGGTGTTGCAAACATGGGCGCCAAGTGGTTGACTTCCGAAAACAGACTTTGGCTTGTGTCATTATCCACCAGACGCAGCGATCTCTGTAGCAGACGCTGATAACTGAACAGTGGCTGCATAGTGTTGGTCAGCAGAATAAAAGTCCTGCTGGTTTTTGCTGAGGTTTTGTGCAGGGTGTTTGTCTTTTGCGAAATGTCCAATCTGATTTCAGCTGGAAAAGCACACGAGGCGGCTCTGACGGAGAGACAGCGTGCGTCTTCTGTCCTTGTGGTAAGGTCACCAGACGTACTCCTAGGAACGGCCTTTAGGTCTGACCGGGTCCTCTTCCTTCACTTCCTGGCACTGATTCAATGCTAAAATTATACTGTGGTTGACAACAGCATTGTTGAAGGTTATTTTTGTTTCTGCTTAAATTTGAGAGTGTAGGGAACTTTTGAAGTGAAATTTGAGACAACTGTACAGAGTACCAGAGTATTTTTGTAGACCAACCTGGAAGTTAACGTCGCACTGGCTTCCTTGAGCATAGCATATGAGTTTTTCCCATAGACTAAAAAATAAGATCTGTGATAAACAAAGGTTTATGATGTTTACACGTTTTGTCTATCAAGATACTCTTTACAAATGAACACAACATACTTTTGAAGCCTTAATACAAGCTAGAAGTTAAAAGCTAACATGATACTATAGACAGACTACAACATGGCCGCTCGATTTCAACATCACCACCACCAAGCCTACGACAACATTTTCAAACTTTATTAAAAGTGTGCTCCCTGGTAAGTTATTACTAGGTGAATGAATCTCCATCCACATTTTTAGAAATTTGTGACCATGTTGCACTATTTGTAAGAATTATATGCGCAATGAAGTTGTTCTCGGCAAAGGAAGTCGTTTTTAAGTCACAATAAAGCTTTAAAAGAATTGACTTTGGGGTGATGGAACTGGAAGTGCTAAAACTCACTTCCGCGTTTTGCATACAAAAATACATCATCTATGCGGTACTCCTTTATATATGGGTTGTTTTGGTGGGTGAAATATAGTAATATAATTCTTAGCTAAATGCGAATAATTCATATCTTTGGGTCTTTTATGATGTTCCCTTCCCAGAATCGCAAATGGGCTCTATGCATGGTGACTTCCGCATTTCACGGTCAGATCCATAGGCAGTTTCCGGTTGGGGAGACTTAAAGCAGAGAGAAATGGAAAATTGGAAAAAAAATCAATTTAGCAGATGCTGTACATTGCGGTACATAGCAGTGGTATATAGAAGTGCTGTTCTACCGTATTTGAATGTTATAAAGAAATGTTAACTTATGAAAGTATCAATACAAATACGGTAGAACAGCACTTCTATATACCACTGCTTTGTGCCACAATGTGTATCATCTTCAAAATCGAACTATTCTCTCATTTACTATTCTCATTCAAGTATTTAACGGAGCGTTTCTTTAACATCCCTCGGGAATATCCGCCTGGTTCTGTGCTTGTTTATTTATGTGGTTTATTCATCAGATGTGGACAGAACATAGTGATGGTTCTGAAATCCGTACAACCAAAGACATACCTAACATCCAGATTCTGTTTCGAATGGTCTGCCGCTATGGATACGCACCAAACAGACCATCATTTTTACAGTGACCTGTTATTTTCTTATCTGGAGCCACAGATTCAATCACTGCCAGTTGTGAAGTGGTGCTTTCCAGGCCTGTGGGTGTTCCTTAAAGTGTTGACTTCATGTAATGTTTCCCCTTGCGTTTTTCAAATGTTCTTGTTCGTTTGCACCTCATTGTTCCCTAATTATTATAATAAAAACGGACTGAAGTTGGATCACCCTCGGCCTAAGTTCTGACTCATAAACTCCTTGAAACTTTGGCCTAAGCCCTGTTTCATGTAACCTTCCCACAAGTGCGCTGGCTTCGACTTGGCAAAGACTTTATAGAAGTGAGCGGTTCGTGTCTTTGTGGCTGATAGCTGGTGCAGGTCTCTCCTGACCTTAATGTTGAGGTCTTTTTGGCGGTGTGTGGAGAATGTTCTCTTTCCTTGCTTGGCAGGCAAATCATGGTCTTGATTCTCAATTGGCCGCCTTGATAAAGTTCACTATTGATCTTGTTGTTCTAAGTATGAATCTTATGGACTGTGGTTTGATGGAAAGTAAAAAGTGTGTTTTGCGGCACTGTGATTATAAAGTTAGTTTTGACCAGGTGCTCTTTATGCCACAAACGCTATGTGGCATTTCTGTTATGACTAGCATTTGACTTTCAGCAATTCAGATAGGGTTATGGGAGGAACGTCACAGAATTAATATTGATGACTTATATCTTTAACCCTTAGTTTGCAGGTTGGTCCTATGGTCCTAAAATATAGTACTGAAAAATGAAGGATTTTACATTTTAATAGCGCAAATAAGTGTGTGGAGGCCTGTGTTCTTATCATTTAGGTTTTTGGCCTTGTAACAATACAGATTTATACACAGCTGTACTTCTCCTTTGTTTTGCTGTTTCATGATCCAGAATGGTATTGGGCTCCCAGAAATGCATTATATCTGAATATACAGTAAACTCAATGAATGTAGCAGCTGAATGTCAATATAAGCTTAGGTTGTGCAAAGGTAATTCAGTTCATGATCCAATAATCTTTGGTCCATTTTGGCCTTCCGTACACACAGAGACTGCATTTTTGTCAACAAAAACAAAGCTTTTGGAAAACTCTCCAAAGTGGAATAATTTGGAAACGCTGTGTCTTTGTTGCAGTGTGGAATACGAAAACAGAGGCTTACGAAAACAGACATATTTTCGGCAGGTGACACAGTTGTTTTGGCTGCTCTCCAACCGTCTCCAGTTTAATAGCGTTAATGTCTGTTTGTAGTTTGTATGTCAGCTGACGGACTAATCTGCGAATGGTGTGACAGCAAAAATTCTGAAAAAGTAACAACGAAGATAAATCTCTCTTATGCTATTTTATATGATAAATATGAATAACATAATAGGTTTATTTTGTTTTCTAAATTCTCCTATTTCACGCCATAGGACAGATTTACGATTTATTTGTCAACTACCGATAAACAGAAATTCTGTCCTCGCAGCACGTTGTAATCTGAAAAATGCCTGGTTTCTAATGTTTTTTTTTTGTCTTTTCCTACGTCGCATCGTCTTGAATCACGCTGCTCGTGTGCGGTTTAGACAGGGTATTAGTATAGGCAAAACTAGGATCCGAATTAGTGTAGATGTAGGAAACACCTCCTTACTGTAGCCATAGTGCCTTATATATTTTAATTTGAAAGCATCTAGTAAATCTTTCAAAGCAATTTTCCCGAATGTTTTAATTGTACTCTTTTTGAATTACAACACATAATGCACTCCGACAAATCGGGACGTGTTACAACAATCAGAATTTCAGCAGAAAAGAAAAATTATTCATTGTTATGTAAAGATGATGCTTTGTTCAAGTACACAATTATGTTTACTATGATAATTTTTTTTATTACAGAGTTATGTTGCAAAATTCAAATCTTTAATGCCACGATGGTTCAGTGTTTTTGTGAGGTTGACCTGGCTTTACATTCCAGTCTCATGCTAGCATGTCTCATTACTGTGGTTACTATCAAATGTGCATTTCCAGTATGCGGTGCTGCCTTTTCCCTATAATTTCGATAAGTGCAACAATTAAGCTTGTCAGAATTGAGCCGTTATTGTCTTTGATAATTGACAGTGAGCTCTAGATGATGTCCATTAAATATGACCTTGTGAAGGTCGTCTATAGGACAGGAATTGTATGAAACGATCTCTGAAAGAGTCCAGTCCTGATGAGTCACTCTGCAGTAGACAGCCCAATTTTGGTGTGCCCATCTTCAAGCACAGCTGTAGAAAAATGAAAGAGGAAATTATTTATCTCATCGGTGCTACTCAACTATCACTTTTATTTCAAGTACCCGATTTAGCATTGTCCTATCTCAGCATGTTTTGCGAGCAATGTAGAAGGTTTTTGTTGAACGTTGGAAACACAATTTATCAATTTATCTGTAAGCATATAACAGGTCGTCAGTCTAGTATAGACTGGAATATAATACAAGCCACACCCCTCAGAGGTCAGTGCTATTTATCAGCTGATGAACTGTTTCCTGTCAGGTTTCCGTGACATTCACATTTCTTGTTCCTTCTTTGAGGACACCAACATTATATTTAATACATTTGTGGGTGTTTGTTTGAGAGAGTGTGTTTTTTTTGATGATGGTTAGAACCCATATTTGTTACTACTACCAGCACAAAGCACAAGAATCCATTACGAATAGCAAAGACATGCTGTCTCCTGTTCTCCAAATACGCTTTTGCATAGAAAAAAAATAAATGAGTGGAATACAAATTTGACGACACATTTTTTCTCGTTTTCCTAGACAAGATAATTGCGTAGACTCAGCTTGTCTTTACTCTGGTTAATTTAACTACGACCAAGCCTGACACGTGTCAGATAGACTGGGTATCAGACAGTTCCCTTGGCCTATATTTGGTTTCTCTCTTTTAAAAGCCAGGAACAAATACATATAAGGTCAGCTGGCGTAATTGAGGAAATTATTTGTTTACTCCCTCTTGTTTACTGCATTTACATTTACATTTAGTCATTTGGCAGACGCTTTTATCCAAAGCGACTTACAGTGCACTTATTACAGGGACAATCCCCCTGAAGCAACATGGAGTAAAGTGTCTTGCTCAAGGACACACTGGTGGGTGGCTGCTGGGATCGAACCAGCAACCTTTTGATTTACCAGTTCAGTGGTTTAACCCACTAAACCACCATCTCCACTGTCGTGCGTCAAATTATTTTAAGGAGAATCCATGAGCTGAGAGCTGTGATCCTCGAGGGTGTGTCTTGTTTGCTACGTTCTCCTAGTGGATTTTTTTTTTGACATAAACAATTGACAATTATATAAATAATGTGATAAGCCTTCTGTAATAATGATGTGTGGTTGAGGGGTTCTTCCAGCTCTCATGCAGCGGTTGCTATGAGACTGCATGTCAAGGGTCAAGCGCTGCTATGTCAAGTTGTTACACGTTTCTTCCCTGTATTGAGTTATTTGAGTGTAATTAAAAAGGAAATTTGGGGTATATGAAAGCATTTTTTCCTTTGTAATGTCCAACAGTCGCTAGCATATAAACGGCCTCAAAACCTACACATGTAAAAAAAATCATCTTTGTCTTTGGTTTATAGTATGTTGTGTGTAAGATGCTGGTCCGTTGCACCGGTCTTAAAGAGAATATTTCCGTCAGTTTGTCCTTCTCTTGGCCTATCCGAGTGTTGAAAATGGTCTCCAAGGCTCTGCGGTGTCTGTGTTGTCACGGTTACAGTGTGATTGTGGATTTCCCAGTGTTTATTCCCCTAGAGGCGTGGACAGCGACATCATTCCTGTGGAATTCAAAGATTGATGTAGTCAGTCATCATGAATCCTACATGAATCACAACTTATTTTAGCATTTTGATATTTAATCCTTTTTTTCTGTTTCTGTCTGGTTTTCCAGGCGTTGGACCAAGACCGAACAGCTTTACAAAAAGTCAAGAAATCCGTCAAAGCTATCTACAACTCCGGTCAAGGTAAGTTTGACCCAGATTTAATGCTATCTGTTCTGCAACAGTTGGGTTCAGGAAATCCTTTTCAAAAGAGAAAGGGGTTTTTGGCTAAATAAATAATACTCCAGCCATGATTCTGAACCATCAATCAGAGAAGCCATTGTTACTATGGAAACAAGAATTGATGTAAACTCCACAGCCGTTGGTTTTCTCAAAATGGCTTGTGTTTGACAGCCGTTCGTCCAGGTTGTCAAGGTGATATAAGAAAAATATTAGTGTTGTACGTGCCTTTCATGGTGTTGTCTGACATTTTGCTCTTGACATTGGAATCTTTATTAGACATGTGACATTTTGCACTGAATTTCTGATTGGACACTGTTAGTCTTCTTTCCATCTCCTCTAGTTGATTCAGGAAAGCAAGTTTACATGCCCTCTGGGGCAAATGAGCATCCAAGGTCAGAAAATGCACCGCTCTTATCCTTAATAATCCCCCAGACCATGTACTCGCATTGCGTCTGTGGTTTTTGGTTTCCCTTTGCCGCAAATGGCCAGCTGCTGTTGGAAGAGAGCTTTATAGCATTTAAAGCTGATCACAGATAGACAGTGGTTTGAAGGATAGCTTCTAAGGTTTAAGAGAGGTAGAATAATATTATGTCTAATGCTCAAAAAAAAATTTAGGAAAGGTTTGGTAATAGCTATGCAAAGAATTAAAACTAAGGTTTATAAAAATGTTTTTGCTAAAAATAAACGTAAGCAGTTAGTGGGCATTATGTAAATTGCATTACTGTGCTCCAAAGGTAAGCTTATAATAATGATTCAAAACTTGAACTGTCTCGTACAATTTTGCTGAATATGTCAATTTGACTTAATTCAATTTCACGTAAAGTACATAAAATAACCTGCTTCAAACAGAGATGGCGATAGTGAGGACTAGTTACAAATTGTAGCTTCAACGTGCACAATGCTTATTACAAGTTTAAAATATATGGCAAATAACTTTTTCCAACTACTCCTGAAGATCCCATGATAGATCCCCAGATAGCCCGTGTTACCAGATGTTCTTCAAATATCATTACAAAGTTTAATGTTTTGTTACTCCATAATTTATTACTATTATGACAACAACTGCGACCAGGCGTTGTATTTTGTATAATAACTACACTCAACTCGCTATGAAACAGCGCATAGCATATAATTATACATAACGATAACATTAGCCTACTCAACGACTGAACTGTTCAACAATTACTTGCATAACTGGTCTGATCCACATTTTTACCACAAATGTTTATGTTGGTTTGGTAGTCTTCGTTTACAAGCATTACACAAATGCGTGACGAGAAACAAAATGCTAGCGATCGAAATATTGCCGTAAAGCATCTGATGGGCAGGGCTTGGGATCCTACCCGCAAACCAAAGTTACAAGTGTGATTTCAGCCAATAGAGGGCTGCTTAGGTGAAAGCTGCAGTACATTTCGTCGAGTTGAGAGTTGTCCTACCACTAAATAATTTTAAAGAGATTATTTTAAAATTGAAAACGGCTCATTGTTCCATAATCTATTCTAGATAGAGAAGATTACATGCAAAAATGCACATATTGCTGCCACTACTGGAATTCAGACTATATATACTGTAGACCGTTGATTACGCCACAGATGTACACAGACTCAGGGTCAGTGCTAGAGTTATTTACTTAATGCCGATATACAATATTGATATGAATTGATTGTATAACCACATGTGAGGAGTTTAAGCGATGTCATTTGTGGGACCTCTTGCAAGCTGGAGTGCTCTATCAGATGTATTGGCTGACCTCTGTGTGACCTCAGTATTCCTTAGAGAGCACTCATCCTCAGTGTCTCTTCAGCAATGCAGAGACATCTCGATCGTGAGTCAGCAAACTGCAGTAGGAACTAGAAACCTCACCTGCTATGTATGGGAATGAAGGCTGAATGTGGCCGCTCTGAGTTCTGCTGTTGGGGAATGAGTGTCATGTCTTGTGCCATGTGCTGCAGGGAGGATGTAAAGCAGTTCCTGCTGTGCTATCGACTCTCTGCTGTGTGCCTCGCAGTAGGCCACAGTGTCATGATCTTACTGTTTAATCACATGTGACTGTGTAGTAAGCACTTTAATCAGCTCCAGGTGATTCATACCACAGCTCCTGACACACAGCACAGCCCTTTTGTTCCCGGGTGATTTCTTTTGTGGATTTTGCTTACAGTCCTCTTTGGATCTGTTTGCCATCTTTTACTGTGTTTGACAGGGTTCTCTGCATGGTCAAATTCTCTTCATGTACAAAAATGTCAAGGTGATTTCAAATAATAGATCTCAACCAACTGAAATGTATTTATATTGCTACTTTACTATTATATACAGCCACAAAAAGAAATCAGTTTTTATGATTTTAGAATTGACTATTTATAAATATGTGTTAGATTAAAGGATCATTTTTGTTTCATTCTGTGAACTAGAAAAAACAATATTGCTCTCAAATTTCAATTATAAATGTGTTCTATTTGCATGTATTTGCAGAAAGTTAAAACTGGAGAAACATGCTGAAAATAGTAGAAAAGATGCTCTGTTTCTTTTTTTTAGACCTCAATTACTGCAAAGAAACAAGTTCATATTCACTTTTAAGCAACGGTCAAATCTGTATATGTATTTCGGAAAAGTTAGTAGTTTGTAGGCTTGTTTCTAGTCATTTTTGTTCATGATTTTCCACATAAACTCACAAAAATAAAGTTTTGATATATTTACGGTAGGAAGCTTACAAAATAACTTCATGGAACAAGATCGTTGCCGAATATTCTTAGGATTTTGGGCATAAAAGAAAGATCTGTCATTTGACCCATACAATGTAAAGTTGGCTATTGCTACAAATATAGCCGCGCTACTTATAATAATAATAATGATAATAATTTGTTACATTTATGTAGCGCTTATATGATCACTCAAAGCACTTTTACATGGAAGGGGGGAATCTCCTCATCCACCAGCAATGTGCAGCATCCACGTGGATGATGCAACAGTAGCCATATTGCGCAAGAACGCCTACCAAACACTAGCTTATTGGTGGAGAGGAGACATAGTTTTTTACTTATGACTAGTTTTGTGATCCAGGGTCACAAATCTGAATCAAGTCTGCCTCTAAGTCCTTATCAAGCAATTACAAATTTCTAAAAAATAAAATTCATGTAAATAAATTGGAAATGAACAGAATGTAGGAATGCTAGTTGCCTAGCTAGCGTGACATGGTACAATCTGTTTAACCTTTCTGACAGTGGGTGACACACAGTTAGACATGAGCTCAAAAGACATAAACACTGATTTTTGCTAGTGTAATATCCTGAAAGAGCAGCTCTAACATGCTGTCGTTTCACTTGAGTTCAAAAAGATACAGTAAACTCTCCCAGCTGGTTGTTTAGTGAAGGTGATGACACCCTGTGTCGGGGCACCGGATCTCAAACACAACAAACGACCTTATAATGACTCTGCTGTGGGCCGGGGTCTTTGGGTCAGAGGTGCAGGGAGAGCCGTGTTAATCCCAGAGGCCAGTGACACAGCAGTGTTTTAATGAGCTGAACGTTAGTTTACAGACTGTTCATTCATCATTTGAATATTGTAACAACTTTTCATCTCTATGATGTAGCATGAGACTTTACAGTTTGTGCAAAGACCCTTCATGCCGTGGCTCAGTGGGATTGAAACTTAAGCTCTTTCGTGTATTGGAAAAGCCATTACTGGTTTATTTAGCATCCTGTGGATGGGAATTCACACAGGAAGGCAGGGAATCCTCCGTGGTGAATTCTGTGTTAAAGCACAGGTGCATTACTATGAATTTGGCATGATTTAGCCATTCGTTAGTTTTTTTTTATAATTTATGTGCAATGTCTCTTCTTCTGTCCCACAGAGCATGTGCAGAATGAAGAGAACTACGTTCAGGCGTTGGACAAGTTTGGCAGCAACTTTATCAGCCGAGATAACTCTGATCTGGGAACAGCCTTCATCAAGTTCTCAGGCCTCATCAAAGAACTGGCCGCTCTCCTCAAGAACCTGGTGAGGAATAACAGACTATTACAACATTCCTCTTCACGCCCTAGATGGTTTTAAAAGGTGTAGGTTTTCTTTTAAGTCTGTTACGGTTTTATTTTAAACGTTTGGGAAACTAGAACCTTTTCGGTTGCGGAATCCTTAACTTTATCCCTTGACCTTAGTAAAGATATCGTAATGAAGATTTATAAATGAGCTTTATTTTAATTCATGGTTTATATCAGTTTAACATCATTTTATTTTAATCTGTGTAAAAGTATATGAAGTTGCCTGCAGTTTGATGTTTTAAACCGAGATGGCGACAGAGAGGCAAAAGAGATTGAAATGCAAACTCTATTTATTCACCCTCACGTCGTTCAAGCCATGTGTATGACTCTTTCTTCTGTGGAACGCAAAAGAAGATATTTTAAGAAATGTCTCTGTGGTTTTTTGTCCATACAATGGAAGTCAATGGGGGTCAAGTGCGGTCCGTTTTCCAACATTCTTCAAAATATCTTCTTTTGTGTTCTACAGAGGAGAGAAAGTCAGACAGGTTTGGAATGACATAAGCTTACGTGATGAAAGAATTTCCAATTATTTACAACGGTGAATGTCTATGAATGGGAGCTGTGGCTGTCAGTTTGTAAACATTTTTATTTGAATATATTCGTTGGAAATTTACCAGACACAGCAAAATAACTTACAGTAATAATAAACGTTTGCTATAAACAAACATGAATGTTTGTGAAGGGCCAGTGGTTGGACTATAGATGTTTTTATTATAGATGTGATTATTAGGTGTGTGTCCAACTGTGTGTGAGAGTTTCTCCTGTTTCTTCTCTTCAGCTTCAGAGCCTAAGTCACAATGTCATCTTCACCCTGGACTCTCTGCTGAAAGGAGATCTGAAAGGAGTGAAGGGGGTAAGATTTAAAACCCTACCGTCGGACAGCACTAATTGGAAAGGCCCCTCTCTGAAGAGCACACAGATTTACCGCCTCAAACCCGCCTTAAATGACTCTCTTTGGATCTAAAACATACACCGTAAATCTCCCCGGAGTTAAATTACAGGGCACTTCGCGCCAACGTCCTTTATGAAAATGCGGTGCTGGAGGACAGACCACTGTTAGCGCTACATAACGGTGTGGGAGTGTTTGTAAATGTTTACCGGCTGACTGCGGTAAAGAGCTCAGGCGTCAGACGGGCCGCTCCTGTCAGCCTGTTGTTGATCTCAAACATATAGATATGGTGAGAATTACTTAAAGTGTAGGGCCGTCTGTTGTGCCGGCTTGTTTTTGAAAGGGCCGTCAGATTGTTTTCACATTATCGTGGCCCGGGCTAAGAGCCTTTGCAGCATCAGCTACATTTCTGAGTGAAAGTGATGAGGCTTCACTTTTTTTGTTCAGCAGACTGAAAATACATACCAACTGGCCCCACTCGATCGCTCTTAACTCTAAAACGCTGTGGATCTCTCTCCGTCTTTCATTCTTTTACCCTGATGCCCTTATTGACAGCAGCAAAAGCAGCTGAAGGGAATAAGTGACGTCCCTGGAGGACATTATCAGCTCTATCTAAAATCTTTCCTGAGCAGAAACAGATGCTTCATAAAGCATTAACAAGCACCCACGCTAATGCTCCTGTATGTGTATACAGGACTCGCTCAGGACTCTTAAATTGTTTGAGGAAATGAGGACAAAAAACAAAACAAGCGGGGTTTCGTATTTAGTTGCATCAGCATTACAGAGAAACACAGTTTGAAATCAGTTTTTAGACAAAACTGTGCAAACATGTTTGCACTGTTGAAACATAGTTTTGAATTATTTTTAGTGATAGTCTGACATATCGCCGTGTCTGATATATCGGATCGATATTTGGAATTGTTAAATTATCAGCATTAGGTGGATGAGATTCAAATATTGTATAGTAAGTATTGATAATACATTTGAATTCCCATATATTTTAGTCATATTTTACGACGGCGTTTTAGTCCCATGTTAAAAATAAAATAAAAATCCAAGATTTCGAGAATAAAGTCGAAATGTTACGAGAATAAAGTCGAAATGTTACGAGAATAAAGTCGAAATGTTACGAGAATAAAGTCGAAATGTTACGAGAATAAAGTCGAAAAGTTACGAGAATAAAGTCGAAACGTTACGAGAATAAAGTCGAAACGTTACGAGAATAAAGTCGAAACGTTACGAGAATAAAGTCGAAACGTTACGAGAATAAAGTCGAAACGTTACGAGAATAAAGTCGAAACGTTACGAGAATAAAGTCGATACGTTACGAGAATGAAGTCGAAACGTTACGAGAATGAAGTCGAAACGTTACGAGAATGAATTCGAAACGTTACGAGAATGAATTCGAAACGTTACGAGAATGAAGTCGAAACGTTACGAGAATGAAGTCGAAACGTTACGAGAATGAAGTCGAAACGTTACGAGAATGAAGTCGAAACGTTACGAGAATGAAGTCGAAACGTTACGAGAATGAAGTCGAAACGTTACGAGAATGAAGTCGAAACGTTACGAGAATGAAGTCGAAACGTTACGAGAATGAAGTCGAAACGTTACGAGAATAAAGTCGAAACGTTACGAGAATAAAGAATAATCAAAGAATTGCTAGAAGCAATAGATGTGGTGGATTTGGTTCAGTCCTACTTTAGATTAGGATTTAGCAAAAGGAAATTCTTTGTCTTCGACTCCAAGGATATAGGTGGTTACATCTGCGTGCTGCACCTTCGAGTTCTTCCAAATATGTATACATTTCTCTGTTATGATGAACACAGAGAAAGATATTTGGAAGAATGCTTGTATCCAGACAGATTTTGATCCCCATTGACTCCCAGAGTAGGAAAAACAGCAAACAGTTTTGTGACACTTTTGACTACCATTATATGTTTTCCTAGTATGGTAGTCAATGGATGCATTAAAATCTGTCTGGTTATAAGCATTCTCTGTGTTGATCAGAACAAAGAAGTTTATACAGATATGGAACAATTCGAAGGTGAGTAAATGATGAAAGAATTTTCATTTTTGGGTGAAGTTTCCCCTTTATTGTAAGGTTCTAATCTAATTTAAGGTTCCAGGTCTACTTACTAGGCATGTAATGCATAATAATCGTTCGTTTAGTTAATTTACTGTTATTGCTTTTGTGTTATATCGGCCTCTTATCCGAAAATCAGCAAACATACTTTCAACATCAGCCATTAAACTACTATTTATTTCAAAATAATTGATTGTTTGTATGTATGTCCGTGTTGTTCCATTGCTTTGATGAGATTATTATTCATTTAAAATGTGGGAAAATATTAATACACTAAAGGTCAAAAGTTGTCAGAACTTGTGTAAAATGATTCTTATTGTCTTTAAAAGTTTTTTTAAAATGCTTAAATAAGTTTTATAAACAAAATATATGATAGTGCAAATAAAAAGGTTTTTCATTATAAACGAATATAATGTTTTGAAATAAAATCATCTTTGAAATCGATGACTTTGACTAGATAATGAAAAAAGAGCAACCAATAAAAGCTCAGAATACATGTGAACTCCTTAAATAATGTAAAAAAAAACTTGCGTGAAACCCCAAGAAGTGCCATGATAAAAGGGCCAGAGAACATTATACGCAATTTTTCATTTTAGGCAAATGTGACTACATTAAAGATGCTAATATATAACACGTTTTATTTTATAGTTTCGATTTTGTAGTTGAAACATAATCCTCATAGTTGCTTCTGTGGCATTCCACAGTTTTTTGACCGGTAGTGTGAGAAAAGGCTGTTTGCTATTGGAGTAATGACTGTTTTATCAAATTAAAGCTATGTAATGTGGCTCAAAAACATTAAAGTGCTCAGGATAAGATATGACGAGCTGTTGATACACTTTGGATAAAGAACCATGTGAATAACATTATAACATTTAGAGAATAGGTTGCTGAGACTAACAAAACCTGATTAAGCAACTTGAATTACCAAGAATCTATATTAGTCCCACTACTGCACATTTGCGGTCTGTGTTTCAGTGTAATGTTCAGACAATACGTTATCTGCTGAAATTTAAATTGCTTTGTGGTGCTTTATATTGCGTAATAATGTGTTTAGTTTAACAGCTGTGAAAAATGTCTATTATAACTGCGCAGTAAACCTAATTGTTTCCCGCACTATTTATGTCATTTTCCCGCAACACAGGATCTTAAAAAGCCATTTGACAAGGCCTGGAAAGACTACGAGACCAAGTTGTAAGTATCTTTATGAAGTAGCTGGGTTTATATTCTCCGCTCTGTTTATTTAAATGGTTGTTTAACGTAATGCGGTGATGTACGGCAGTTTTATGGCAACACAATATATCAATATGATGGCGAGACAATGGTAATTGCAAGATAAACCAAACGCAGTTAGTTGTTTCTCTATTGTGATGGATTTTTGCGTTTACTGTAGCACAAAGATCGAAAAGGAAAAAAGGGAACACGCCAAGCAGCACGGCATGATCCGCACGGAGATCACCGGCGCAGAGATCGCAGAAGAGATGGAGAAAGAACGACGCATCTTTCAACTGCAGATGTGTGAGGTGTGTGTGTGGGTACTAGTGGGAATCAAACTTTATTTCACTTTCTTTGTGTAGTTTTGTTCAGAGAAAAGATGGCTTGAGAGGGATCTTGATTGTTGAGCAAGTTTGGGTTGTCTTTTGTTTTACTCCATCATGACTTCTGTGCTCACTTGAGATGCACTTTTGATTTTTGAGATGCATTCTTGTCTGTCACACAACAATGCAGTGTAGACACTAGACATTAACATTTATATCTGTCTGGTGCGGTTCTTAGGATCAGAATGATATTATTTTGGTAAAGGGATAGTTCAGCCAAAAATAAAATTGTCATCATTTACACACACTCTTGTCATTTCAAATATGTATGACTTTCTTTCTTCCACAGAACACAAAATATATTTTAAAGGATGATGGTAGTGTCGGTTTGCATACGTCTTATACGTATTGTATTTCTCACTGTTTCCAACAGTACCTGATCAAAGTGAACGAGATTAAAACCAAGAAGGGAGTGGATCTCCTCCAGAATCTCATCAAGTATTATCATGCACAGTGCAAGTAAGTATCCCAGAATTCAGTTTTCTCAATAGTGTTACTGTTTTAATTCCTAAGAAAAAGCTTTTAGATTAGTACTAGTGCATCAGTTTATTTGACATTATCCTGAAATTAGGCCTGTCAAAAGATTTATCGCATTCAGAATAAATGTTTGCATTTATTTACATGTCATGACAGTCATATGTTATGTGAACACAGACTTTTATTCTGGATGAGATTAATCATTTGATAGCCCTGAAATATAATCAGTTGCCTTTATATAGTACATGCTTTAACAGACTTGATCTCTATTCACAGTTTCTTCCAGGATGGCTTGAAAACGGCTGATAAATTGAAGCAGTACATCGAGAAGTTAGCAGCCGATCTTTATAATGTGAGTTACCCATCCTTCATATCTATAGTTAAGATGAGATCAGTTTTTAGATCGGGGCAATTCCAGCTTTATGGATGTAACACTTTGTGTCAAAATTTGAAATATGATTCTCAGAGAATGTATTTATTACTAATATATTGAATCATCTGTTTATATTTTGCTATGAGTCCAGATATTTATCAAAAAGTCTGTGACTTAAAATGTTCAAACCAGAGGCAATAACACCCAACAAATAAAGAGGGGATGGCTCTTCATAGACCACAAAAAAGTTACCATATTATATACTTTACTATACATGCTCATTTATGTGGAAAATAGAGCATAAGGAATTTGACAAGAAAACAATCCTTTAAAAAATCTTCACAAATATTGACATCTGTTCGGTGCAATCCTTTGGTATTAGATAACCTACAAAAAGATGGTGTGTATTACATATTATATTTATGAACATAAACATTATTGATGTACAAAAATGAAACCGTAATAAACTGTTCTTTCCAGAAAGTAATAAATTGTGTCTCGTCCAGAGAGTTTTCAGTGTTATGAAAACCTCTAGAAATGCAGCGTTGTTTATGTGGCCGTTTATAATAACACTGTAATTCTTTGTTGTCAGATAAAACAGACCCAGGATGAGGAGAAAAAACAGCTCACTGCCCTCAGAGATCTCATCAAGTCTTCTTTACAGCTGGACCAGAAAGAGGTAGATACAGCATGACCTCTGTCTTTAATCCACAACGGCATGTTAAGATCCTTTTGAATTTGATTGTCTGATCACAGAGAATAAACACCACGTTCAGCTCTGAATGATAAAATATTACTTTTGCCGATTGTACCCAACATTGGTGTATTATTAAAATTATTAGAATGAATAGAACCATCAGTAAAAAAACACGACACAGGATAAGCCAGGATTACTTTTACCTAGGGATGGGCATTTTTCAATGATTTCATTTAAGAATATTTAAGCTCATAAAAAACGAATATTTGAATATTAATTTATATAAATAAAGCTAATAATGACGTAATATGTTATATTTAGTCAAAATTGCACAGAATTATCATTAAATATACATGCTGCATTAATATTAAATCCTGTATATAGGTTTTTTAATGTTGAAAAAAAGAAAAATACATAAAAACTGCATTTAAACTTGCGCGGAACGGCGTAATACAAAAAGAAAACAGACATAACGAACAAAACGCAACGTATATTGACAGTCTGAGATGTATGGTCATCTTGTCTATTTTGTTTTAAATGTTCTTGATAAGAAAAACAAGCATATGTCTATTTTACTCTGGTGAAAGTTTGTTCAACAAGCCGACAGCGGAGAAAAAAAGCCGCTCTTCTCTAACTCCCGGTAACTAAACCCAGATCTGACAAGAATTTCTGGCATTATTGTTTATAATGTTGATAATAAATCAAGACTACGGGTTTGATACCTCCATGCCGACTGGTTAGATCCTAAAAAATACCCTGCGACAAAGACGGAGCAATAGTGCTTGTTCCCCTGTTTATTATGTGACTGTCATCTGAGGAAGATATTTCCTGCTGATCAGCACCGCATAAAAATATTGTTTTCATCACGGTCGTTTAAGGACAGTGTCTGTTTTATCTAGCTTTGAATTGCATTTCTATCAATATATAAGGTAGACCTATTGATTTCAACGAAGGTAAGAAATCACAGCGTGTTTTAAAACAAGCAAAAAAAGCATCCGTGCAAATTTATTTACAGGCTGTAACCTGAAGGCGACAGCCCTTTTGAACTTCTAGAAGGACAATTCTGGCTATTAGGGATGGAAAACGCTGCCAGTCTTATGTTAAGGCCAAATCCATTAACATTAATTGCATTGAAATATACATTTTCATGTTTCAAGTTCTTGAAATTTAGCATAACTTAATATATTTTTAACGAACCAATGTGAATTTACTAAGAACAACCGCTCCGAACAAGTTATGGTAATTAATTAATTATTGTTTATCATTTAGTATAACGTTATACCTAATTTAATGATAACGAATTATGTGGCTCACCGGTTTTGAAACATTTTTATATGGTGATGTGAGCCGGAAATAAACGCGATCCGGGCATCTGGTGTATCTTGCGATCTGAGTGAACAAAGATTTAGGAACACATACAAATTATTTTTTATATTTTCTGTATATTATAAAATCATTACAGATGAAGTGAAGCGTCACATAAGACTTAACTTTTCTGTTGTGGTAACTTAACCTTGTGGTGACGCAGTTTTATTCTTATAAAAAATATGAATATTCAAATAGCATTTTTAATATTCAATTAGTTATTAAGGAACGAATATTCGAACATTGGTGCACATCTCTACTTTTACCCATAGAGAGAATGATCCTGTGGGAACAATTCTAGGTGCAAAAAGCCCAAACGAGTTCTGTTGTGAATTCGCTTTCCATTTCCAATGTGGGTCATAACATTAAGAGCCCTGAGAGACACGTGAAGTGGGTTTTCAGTGGTTTTATGCGAGCGTCATGTTCTCATGAAAGAGAGAGAATGTTGACATTAGGGTCAGGCAATGACAACACAAGCTCTTTTGTAGAGCCCATCGTTTGATCTTTTATGTGTTTTGTTTGGAATCAATGTCCATTTGAACTGGACGTTTCTGCTCTAGAATGAATAACAATGCTCTGTGTTTGTAGATTTCGTTCGCTAGCATTTTCATTCTGTGCATTGCAATAATAATCAGACGTTTGCATATCTAACTCCTTCTCCTCTTTCTCTTTCACTGCCTTCCAAATGAAGTCTAGGAGAGTAAGTCCATCAAATAGATGTGTTATGTTGTCAGGAAGCTTGTTTTATCATTCTTTATTATACTGGGTGGATCCGATCATTCGAGACCACTAGTGAAAATGCATCTATGTCATCTTAAAGGGATAGTTCAACCAAAAATAAAAATTCGGTCATCATTTATGCACCCTGATGTTGTTCCAAACCTGTAGAAATCTCTTTGTTCTGATGAACATAAAGGAAGTATTTTGGAAGAATGTCAGTTACCGAATAGATCTCATCCCTGTTGACTCCCATAGTATTTATTTTCCCTACTATGGCAGTAAATGGGGAAGAGATCTATTCGGTATCTGACATTCTTTCAAATATCTTCCTTTGTGTTTGTAACAACCTGAGGGTTAGGAAATGATGACAGAAAATTCATTCTTGGGTGAACTGTTCCTTTAAGAGTTTAAGTTCACTTTGGCTTTAGCGTCAACACGGATTTAAGTTGGTACACGCTTGTGAAGAACCGATGATCGTTCTAAAAGCAGAAAACTTTGAGAACGTTCTAACTGTGCAGATATCAATGTATTACGATGGGAAGCGTGGAAACACAGCCTGTGTCTCCAATTTGATGACATTTAGTTTAGTGGTCTCAGATGTTGGACACCACTGTAGATGTTTTATTCATTGAAATTTCATTTATTCCGATTTTTTTATATGAAATAGGTTACAAGAGCGTATAACAGTGTTTATATGTGTTCAGTACAGTGTGTGAAACGTGGCAGTGAATGAGATTATGTGTGTGGGTGTGTGTGATGATGTGCAGGATTCTCAGAGCAAGCAGAGTGGCTACAGTATGCACCAGCTGCAGGGCAATAAAGAGTTTGGCAGTGAGAAGAAAGGCTATCTCTTCAAGAAGAGTGATGGGTGGGTTTGCACACTAATCCAAGTGGAATGCAGTCAAATGTTTTTTTTTTACACATTCTGGATATTGTGCCACTTAATAGCCTTTTAACAGCGCCTAATGGGACTGGCAGCACTTTAACATTAAATAAGTCGCTGTAACTACAAGTTTCCTTCTCCAATTATCTTTGAGATGATACGAGAGATGTTCTATCCTATAGGATCCGTAAGGTGTGGCAGAGGAGGAAGTGTTCGGTGAAGAATGGCATCCTTACTATCTCTCATGCCACAGTGAGTATTACACTATTACCCAGAATTCTTTATGTAGGCACAACCAAGTTTTCTGTGGTGCTCAAGATGGGTCTTGTACCATCATGTCTCTGTGGGTCTATTGGTATAGCATTGCATTAGCAATGCAAAGTTCATGGGTTGAAACTCTGGGTAACAGTCATGATGATAATGTGTATAGTTTAAATGCATTGGAAGACGCTTCGGATAAAAATGCACCAATTTAAATCAATTTTTTATGTGTGATATTTTTTGGCCTACTATACAATATCCTACTTATTACATGGCTGTGCGGCAAATAAATAGTGGACATCAAATATTGAGTTAACAAGTATACAGTTAAGCTGTCAGGATACGAATCAAATGGAGAACACTAGGGTTGTCAAAGGATTAATCGCAATGAATCGCATCCATCATAAAGGTTTGTGTTTACATAATATATGTCTATTATTTAAAACGTTTATATTTTTCTTAAATTGATGCATGTATGTGTATGTTTTTATACACACAAAATGAATACGCACAGTACACAGACATATATTTTATAAACACAAGATTTTTATTTTGAATGCGATTACTCACGATTAATGGTTTGACTGTCCTAAAGAACAAAGCAACCAATCAGAAGCAAGTATTCAGAAGAGTCGCGTAATGAGTTTTAAAAAGGATCTTGGTTACTTAGGTTTGAGTCTCAAAAAAACTTGACAATTACTTATATATTCATAGAAAGCTCTGTTTGATTGTTTAATAATAGATGCGCTTTCAGACTGTTTATATAAACACAGCGAAGCACCACAGCTGCCCAAATTTGTATCAACCTTAAAACTTGTCTCACTTCAGCACTCAAAAATCTGGGGTATGGGTAAGCGCTGCCCTGTTACCATAGAAACATGCACCCGGTGCGATGTGACTCATACAATCTTAGCCAACGAGACCCAGCGTGGTCCGGCCCCAGGTAGTCTATGAGTTTTCTGGTGTTATGTGTTGCTCGGCAGACACTGTGAGGAGCCATTGCATTTCATACTCAATATTCCTGGTAGTGTTTTAATATGATGCGCTTTTTTTAATTTTTCAAAAACAGAACATGTCATCATGGTTGTTACAATATCCTTGTACACATAATATGCATAACATTATTACTGTGGGCTATACATGTCTAATATTCACTACAGTATCTTGTAAACTGTTTGCAGGACGAGTTAACCTCTTTTATTTTATTCACTAAAGTTGTCTAATAAAAATTATAGACTCGTCGTAGGGAAGTAAGGATTCACCATGAGTCGCTTGAAAATTCAAGTCGATTCAAGTCGGTTGAGATGTTAAATGAATCGCAATACATGTTTTGAACAGCAGGGGCCGCTGTGTTTACTGCAAACTAGGTGTAAGTGGATATGCTGATATTTCTTATAACAATGTGAAAAAAACAAGTTCGATAAGCCACAAAGTCTTGGTTTGTTTTTATTGAAAATAATTGTATCATACGTTTTTTATTTGATTTGGGATTTGTTTTAAAATTGCAATTTAGTTTTTAAATGACATCATTTCTTTTTTTTTACAAAGAAACGTGCAGCATTTGAGAAATAACAAAAGGGTAGTTGTTCATTTCTAATTTTGCAAAACCGCGAATAAATCTAGTTAATCTGTATATCCCTAGTCAGATGAGACGCGTCTGTTGAACTGCGAGTCACTTACTCACTCTGTAATTGTCCAGTCCAACAGGCAGCCGGTGAGACTGAATCTGCTGACCTGCCAGGTTAAACCCAGCGGAGAGGATAAGAAGTGCTTTGACCTGATCTCCCGTGAGTGGCCGTGAGGCAACAATTTCTCCCTGACACACTTCGGAGTACTTTCATCCGTGCCAAGTGCTAGCTAGACTAACTCCATTATACAGGCAGAGAGCACTGAAAGCAGTGCACAGTGACTGATAACATAATACACTTCTTCCATAATAACACCATCTCTTTCTGCAGATAATAGAACTTATCATTTCCAGGCAGAGGATGAACAGGAGTTTGTGATGTAAGTGCTAATCTTGATGCTTTTCAATATAAATCATATTAGGGTCACACGACTAGCAGGAGTCGTAAAATGAAACACATGACATCGACCCTGAAACCTATGAGAAGTTAAAGGACAAATAAAAATCATCACAATATTCAGCTTGATTTATTGCTTGTGTATAAACAACATTTGTCTTTGGGTGTCAGCAATCCATCTGTGTTAGCGTGCAAGGCATTAATGCACATATACTTGCACATGTGATGTGCAGATGGATCTCAGTGCTGACTAACAGTAAGGAGGAGGCTCTGAACATGGCCTTCCGTGGAGAAAAGAGCGCTGGGGATGACAGTCTGGAAGACTTGACCAAAGCCATCATCGAAGACGTGCTACGCATGCCTGGAAATGAAGTCTGCTGTGACTGTGGAGCACCAGGTGAGCTCAAGATATGTCCTTTGTCTGTGCAGAAAAGTATCCAAATGTAGATTCATGCTCCATCTTGTGGCTTTGAAGTGAATTGCAGGTCACTAAACTCTCAACAGCTGTAATGTAAGTCCCAATTTTTTCCAAATTTTGCTGAAGAGCCCAAATGGTTGTCCACTAACCTCGGCATCCTGACATGCATCGAGTGTTCGGGGATCCACAGGGAAATGGGAGTCCATATTTCACGGATCCAGTCCATGGAGCTCGACAAACTCGGGACCTCTGAACTCTTGGTAACTCTAATATAGTATATTTAGTAGGTTAAGCGTGTTGTCTTTTATATTTCAGCTCTTAGCGGAATTGGTAAATAGACCACATGGAAAATCTGGATGTATTAATATATAGTCATGATAATAATGAAGATAATGATGTAAAAAGGATTTTAAACAGGAACATTTATGCGAAAAAATTCTGAAGAAATACTTTAGATAATAAATATTAAGAAATAATATTTTTGTCACAAATCTTAAGCTCCTGACCATTGAATTTGGGAAATCATTATTTTTCCATTATCAACAAATGCTGGTGTTTCTACTATTACCACAATTGTTTTTCCTAAAAAAATATATATATTTAATTATATATTATATTATGTATTATATATTTTTACTTATATAATTGTAATCTAATTTAAGTTACACAGATAAATCTTATGAGAAATAAAATAGGAGAATTTTCAGACCTGGACTTTGTACGTGGTTTCACAGGTTAATACACAGGTAATAATTCATAGTTTTCTATGGGTGTGTTAAATCTCTCACAGCTTGCGAAAAATGTGGGTAACAGCAGTTTTAATGAAGTACTGGAAGGCAACCTACCAAGTCCATCCCCCAAACCAACACCATCAAGTGACATGTAAGTGTGTGTGTGGCTGTTTTTTTGTCATTACAATGTCCCATATTTCCTATACAGAAACACTGTTTAATAGAATACACTTGGTACGCCTATGTGATTTGAAGTGACGTTTTAAAACAAACTTTTTAACAGGACCGAAAGGAAGGAATACATACACGCCAAGTACGTGGAGCACAGATTTGCTCGGCGGACCGCAACCACAGCCACAGCCAGACAGGGTGATCTGTACGAGGCCGTGAGGACCCGAGACCTGATGGCCCTTATTCAGCTCTATGCAGATGGAGTGGAGCTGATGGACCCATTTCTAGAAGCAGGACAGGTATTAAACTCTGAGTACTCAATATATTTTTTTGTCAGTCAATGTATTGCTGTGTATTTGGTGATAATGGGATTTCGTCTATGATCAAAATCATATCAATAAAATTATGAAATGTATTTTATAAATTATATAAAAAAATGTTATGTATATAAGAAGGTTTTACAGCGTAATGAAGTCAATGGTATTAATTCTAAGCAATGTTATTTTAAGCGATCCCTGTTTTGACTCCTACCGCCAACAGGACCCGGGAGAGACCGCGCTGCATTTTGCCGTACGGACCTCAGACCAGACCTCACTGCATCTGGTGGACTTCCTTGTCCAAAACAGGTACCAGACAGAATACTGCGAAACGTGCAACAGATTGACTTGTAAAAGAAGGAGATGATAATGTGTCTCTCTGTGTGTGTACAGTGGAGCTCCAGACAGACAGACAGAGAGTGGAAATGCTGCTCTGCATTACTGCTGCACATATGAGAAGCCAGAGTGTCTCAAACTGCTGCTCAGGGGAAAGCCATCTATTGATCTAGGTAAGTACAAACATCTTAAGCCTGACCTGGACGATGTACATGAGGCCTGTCAACACATGCAATGCATTTGATACGTCGAACCAAATAGACTTTCAGTCTTCAGTCGTTTAAAAAAAAAAACTTAAGAGAATCTAAATGTAATTAACTGCTATTTTGAGACACCATAACAAACACCTAAAAACATACATAAAAACTTTATGTATGGAAATAGAGCACTTTAAGTTCAAATGTATAAAGTGTGATTTATTAAAGTTTATTTAATTTGTTAACTGCGATCATTTATACAAACTAAAACTAATCGGTAAGACTTTACAATAAGGTTGTGTTAACATGAACCAACTATGAACAACACTTCTACAGCATTTATTAATCCTAGTTCATGTTATCTTCAGCATTTGCTAATACATTTTTAAATTTAAACTTGCATCTGTTGTCACTTGTTAAAGCACCATGAACTAACATGAATAACTGTGTTCACCTTAACTAACATTACAAAGATTAATAAATGCTGAAAATCCAAATTTTTCAATGTTAACCAACGGCTTTCCTGTAGCTCAGTTGTAAGAGCATTATGTTAACAACGCAAAGTTGTGGGTTCGATCCCAGGGGATTGAACATACCTATGTATAAATGTTTAGGATAAAGCAATGTAAGTCGCTTTGGATAAAAGCGGCTGCCAAATCCATTCAAATGTAAGTGTAAAATGTAAATACAACCTTATTAGGAAGTGTAACCAACTAATCTCCATAAAGCATCTTTACCAACGCTTGCATATTGTCGAAACGTTTGAATACTGAACCGGTACAAAACATTTCCAATCTCTGGCATTTGATGCTATTGCTGGCATAGTTTCTGAATGTATATCGAAATAAGACTGCAACGAGTATTAAAGTACTGTAAATATATGTATTCACACAGGACTGTAAAAACATATGGGCCTTTTAAAATCTGAAGTTGAATTTCCTGCATGCGTCTCTGAATGCTTGGAGGCTTGCTTTTTCGACATGGTTCATTCCTCAAATTCATTCCTTTGGCACTGTATTATCTCACAGGTGTGAAGATTTGCAGTTTGCTCAATTTAAATGTATCTGCACATTCATGTAATTCATACATATTGCAATGTACATAAGTGATGACAATCTGAATTATTCAAATCCTTTAGTAAAGACAGTTGTTTTGTCTGTTTTTAGTCAATCATAATGGAGAGACCGCTTTCGACATCGCCAGACGATTAAAGAATACACAGTGTGAAGAGCTAGTGAGTGTAAAGTTTTGTTTTTCAGATTTTTCTATAGTAAGATGAAATAATATCAAGGTCTTTATTGATGATATTGTTTGTCATTTCGCAAAAGAAATGATTTTGTTAAAAACAAGACGATTTGTGATATGAATGTGAGAAGAGGAGACATGCGTTATGTTAATGGATGTGATTGAATGCGCAGCTGGTGGAGGCAGCGGCTGGCAGGTTTAATCCTCACGTCCATGTAGAATGCGAGTGGAACCTGCGGCTGGAGGAAATCGACGAGAGTGACGATGACCTGGATGACAAGGTGAGTTCGACCTGCTTGAGTGGCATCTACAAACATTTCATTTTTTACTAACTGGTCTTAAGGTCACACTTATTAAAGGTATAAACTCATGAACATGTTCCACATCGACAACCAGAACATTACCAATAGTTTTAGTCCTTAGTTTTCATGTATCCAGTCTTCTGAAATGTGTTTCTATTGTAAACAATTTGTTTTTCTCTCAGCCTAGTCCAGTAAAGAAGGAGCGTTCTCCTCGTCCTCAGAGCTTCTGTCATTCCTCGAGCGTGTCTCCTCAGGAGAAACTGTCTCTACCAGGGTACTTGGGACACAGGGACAAACAGAGACTCTCCTACGGAGCATTTGCCAATCCCGTCTACAGCACATCCACCGAAACACCTGCTTCTCCCATATCGGAGGGTCCTACAATAGCCAGCAAGCCCACGACAAAAGGTACGACACCATGAGATCATAGTGCATGGACCGCTGTTACATTACAGAGACAGCTTGCATGTATCTAACATATTTACATTAACTCTAATTGTGGGGGTGGTTATTTATACAGAGGACATCAGGTAGATGTTGAAAATATACTTGGAAAGAAATCCTCTCACATCAAGACCCCTGTTTGTTTGAACTCATCCGGAATGTGTAACACTCAACTCATCTTGATATTCATCTCCAGCACCTGCCCGTATTCAGGGACCATATTGAGTGTTCTTGTATTATTTTCTTGTTTTTGGAGGGGTATTATGTACTGTACACTACACACAAGTGATGAAAGTGTAGCTTTTCCCCGTCGTGCCCGAACCTCGCTTCCTGCCTCTCGACCAATCACGACGTCAGCTCGTCTCTCTTTCAGCTCCGCCCTCTGGACCGCCCACCTCCCTGCCGCTGGCCTCTCAATCAAGTGTAGGAGGCAGCTCAACTTTGTCTAAGAAGAGAGCTCCTCCTCCTCCTCCCGGACACAAACGTGCCCTCTCTGACCCCCCGAGCCCCGTGATGCAGGGCCCCCAAAGCAAAGGTGCGTCCGGGTGGCAATGCCTCCGTTTTGTGGTTTCGGAATTATATTTTTGATAATTGAGGGATGCTGACACCTCAGCCTGATGGAATGAGGAAATGGTGCGATTTTGTTGTCGTTTTGCTGTTGGTGTGAAATGGGTAAGGATGAATTTTGACACTGACCATCTTCGATCTCAAATGCTAAAAGATACTAAAGTACTATAGCTGCAAGTTCTGATGGATGGTTTTAGGATGGTTTAACCTTAGAAATTTCTCCCCCCCCCAATGAGAGTTAAAGTGATTCATTTTGAGCTTTTTTATAAGCTTATGGCTGCTTTCTGTTTGTTTTGTCATTCTTAGCTTTGGCATTAATGAATTACAATAGTTAATTTGTTCTCATTTGTTCATGTTGTGTTTTTGCCAGTGACCCAAATTGATTTTTGTATTTAACCGTTATATTATTCTACACTTATAAACAGGTACTTTTACATACAATTGTTCCATTATGTTGTTTAAATGAGAAGTGAAAGGTTTGTGCAGTCTGCAGTGCTTGCCTAACCATGCAAAATAAATGAATCGATTTATAGTCTGAATGTTTTCCTGCTTAAAAAAAAAAAAAAACAGGGTCACCCACAATAAACATCACATTTAACATATCTTGGTAACATCAATATATATTTTGTGATATAGATATTTGAACAAAAGATGCTGTGCTGACATATTCCAAGATACAGTTGCAGAATCGGGAAAAGCTGAAACTTTTGGAAAAACAAGGGGATTAAAAAAAAAATTGTCCTGCCCTGAGCAAGTTTTTCACTAAAGAAATGTCAACATAAAGTTCACACTAAAGAATAATAACATAATTTTTAAAAATATCCCAGTGCAAAAGTTGTACATGCCCCTGATTCTTAATGCTGTATGATGTTACCTAAACATCGATGACTGTTTTTGTTTAGTCATAGTTGTTTAAGGGTTTCTTGTTTGTCATGAGTCATAAGACTGTCCACTGATCTTCAAAACAATCACCCAGGTCATCTACAATCTTTTCCTTTTCAGCATTTTCTGGATATTTGACTCATGTCCACCAGTAACTGTATGATGTCGAGATTCCTCTTTTTGCATTGAGGACAATCAAGAGACTCACACACAACTTTTACAATAGATAAAAACATTCAGTGCTGCCCACAAAGTCAACACCATTCATTTAAAGTCAGGTGGGTGTGAAACCTCTGAAAATGGTTTTGGGGTAAACAAAATTATATTTAATATCGTGAAAAATATTCATGTATTTTTAAATCTTATGAAGGACATTAGTAAATGAAAAAATAAGATGAAATGAAACAATAACAATATCAAAAAGCACAGATTGTGGAGGACCTGGGTGAATGTTTTGAAGATCATTGAACAGTCTTATGACTCATGACAAACAAGAAACCTTTAAACAACTATGAAAAACTCTCATTCATTGATTCGGTTACATCATACAGTATTAAGAATCAGGGTTATGTAAACTTTTGCCCTGGGATATTTTTAGAAATTCTGTTATTATTCTTAAGTGTGAACATAATGTTAAAAAAAAATTGTTTAAAAAAATAAACCTTAATTATCAAAAATCCTTCTTCAACTTTTTCCAGATTCTGCAAGGGGTGTGTAAACTTTTGAGCACAACTGTATTGAAGATCTGTAGTATCACTTTGATCATGTTTTTATTTTGAACCTCACAGGAAGTGAAACCACACACTCTTCTGCAAACCGGACGTCTCCTGCTAATAAGTTTGAGGGAATTCAGCAGCAGCAGAGGTGCACAGCCACACCGACTTTCAGCCATATAGATAAAAACTGCTGACTGTTTGTTTTATGATTGTGCTACTTCACTTTTTTGAAGGGATAGTTCACACGAAAATGAAATTCATTCAATTCAAATGAAATATACACGTTGTTGTTCCACTGAACGCAAAAGAAGATATTTGGAAGAAAGTTTGTAACCGAACAGTTCTGAGACACCATTGACTTTCCTTGTAGGACACAAAACTACTATGGTGGTCAATGGTGACCCAGACCTGTTTGGTTTCCTACATTATTCTAAATGTGTCCTTTTGCGTAACACTTCTGAAACTGAGGAGAATTTAAAACAACCTGTGGGTAAGTAAATGATGACAGGACATTTTTGGGTGAACTTTACCTTTAAGTCTACGCTTTTAATAAATTAACAACCATTTTAAGTTCCCCAAAGAACCATTTTACGTCACATTTCTAACTTTAGATTCATCTTCTGTGTGACTTGGAGACAATAACCAGTTTGAACATATTTCTGCATTGTGTTTTTATTAGTAATTGATAAATGGACATTAATCGGTTTAACATTTTGATTTTAGCACTACATCTGCGAACACAAAAGCAGGATTTGGCCCACGAGTTCTTCCCAAACTACCTCAAAAAGGTATCTAAGTATTTACATATTTTAATACATTCATCTTTTTTTAAATCTATGTAATAAACTCCATGTGTTATGTTAACCTGTACATGATGTTCATACTCTTTCAGTGGCACTACGAAAGATTGACACAATCCATCTCCCTTCAGTGGACAAGACCAGTCCAGGACCGGACGTGCTGCAGAAACCCTCACAGGCCCAGGACACGCCACCCGTCAGAGCTTCAGATACGATAACTAGACCCACGGAACCCCCTCCTAAAATCCCCCAACCCGCCGAGCGCTCGGTGCCGGTTGAGGTGCCGCAGAAACCGCACGTCTCGGACCTCCCACCTAAACCGCAGTTGTCGGATCTTCCCCCGAAACCGCAACTGTCGGATTTACCACCAAAACCTCAGCTCGCTGATCTACCCCCGAAACCCCAGCTTAAGGATCTTCCACCTAAGCCCCAGCTCTCCGATCTTCCAGCTAAACCGGCGATGACTTCTCCTGCCGAGCACGCACAGAGGCAACCGACGCAGGAGGAAACGAGTCCCAAACCCCAGCTGACAGACGCACAGTCCTCCGGCCAACAGGAGGAGCTGTCACCCAGACAAGCTAGTGAGGATACGAACGGTGCACCTGCAGGAACTGTGGAGATGCCAGTCCCTATGCCACGGAAAATTAACACAGTAGTGAGTGACTGACGTTTCTGAATGTTTAGGATGTCACGACATTTTATGTTGTAAGCTCCCTGCTGAAAAAAAACAGTATAAACCATGACAGAAATTCTAATTTTCCCATAAAAACCATTACAAAATGTCTTTTCGTGTGTGTTTTGGGCATTATTACAATAGGATTAATATGTCAGATGACATCCCACCAATAGAATCCATCACATAGCCGTAGACACTTATAGTTTCCATTGCAACTAATACAATTCCCATTAGAAGCATTAAATCCTTTACATTTTTATAGTGTTTTTTTCAGCAGTGCTGTTATTCAGGAAGGAAACGTTCAACAGGTTCAAGTTCAACCCCAATAATCTTTCTTAACAGGCAAAAAACAAAACCAGGCGCGTGAAAACCATCTACGATTGTCAAGCTGATAATGATGATGAGTTGACCTTTGTAGAGGGAGAGGTTATCATTGTTACAGGAGAAGAGGACCAGGAGTGGTGGGTAAGTAAATCTGCAATGCAGTTTGCAAATTTTATCGAGTTTTGGAATAGAAAATATCCTCAACAGTTGCTCATCCTTTTATTACTTCATAAAATTAGTCAAAATGACACATATTCAGTTAACATTTCAGTACATTATTATGTGAACTGTTTAATTTTGAGAACGTTGGGTGAATCTTTTTGCAAAAAAATTGGTAATTTTATACATTTTTATTTATGATTATGTTAATTTTCAATATTGAAATGTTTGTTTTTTGAAGAAATTGTTCTCAAATAAAAAATGTAGTCAATGATGATACTGTACACCATAATAATTGTATAGAAAGGAGCAGCTTAATATCTCCTTGTTGATATAAAATAGTATTTTCAGCAACATGAGGGAGAGTAGATTTTTTAACTGCCCAGCATTTTTTAAAGGTGTCAATCATTTTCAGAAAACTTTGATGGCCATCAGAATGTTTTACTTAATGAATATATGAACATAGAATATATAAGATAAGAAAACAGACCTTCTTCATTAAAAAACAAAAAAATATATTATATCTTCATTTGTTCTTTACCACCTCTTGAATTTTGGGATCATTTTTTGTGCGGCCTTGGAAAAAATAGACCACTCCAAATTTTTAAATCAACATTTTCGATTTATTGTGCCCATTCCAGTCCAGTGTCTGTTGAATTTCAGCAAAATCAAAGCTCAGGAGAACCTCATAAAGTCCTCCAACAGCAATGACTATGTTTACAGCAGTCTCTGCCCCGTATCTTCATACAGGAACCGTGCGAACTTGATGACAGCTTACACAAATGCAGCAGAGACATTTTCATCATATTTCTATATTTATCAAAGCGCCAAATAACTATGAAACAAATCCGGGGGAAGACAATAAGACTTTGACGTTAATATATTGAAACAATAGCCAGTAATGCACCTACTGCACTGTGTATAAAGCAAATAATCAGAATAATTAAAACTGCATGTAAATGGGAGAGAGAGAGTTACTCGTGTCTTGTAAACATGTTACTCTGATTAAATCTTACTATGATTATTGGAAATAATCCCATTATTGGCGCACATGTAAAGTTATTCAATGTAAAAGTCTGAAAAACACATGGAAATCATGATAAAAATCAAGGTTATCGCATGAAAAAATATTTTTTTACTTTTCCTAGATACGTGTAGAAATATAACTGTTGTGTTGCTCAAAAGTGTGTTATTTTGACCCGTTTCTCCAGTTTTCATTTTGGGCAAAAAAATGCAAATATAACCAACACTTTTTTTTATTGAAATTTGGGATAAATATTGTTAGTAGTTCACAGAATGAAACAAAAATGAACATTATGAATGGTCAGTTCTGGTCCTTGATTCTGATTGGCTGAGCCGAGTTCTGAGCCATTATAAAATGATCCTCTTGAACAAAAAGCAGAGGAAATTGCATTTTTGTATACTCAGATTCTCCTCATTCTTTAATCTTGTTTGGTGTTTTACAGATCGGGCACATAGAGGGGGAACCTGACAGGAAAGGGGCCTTCCCAATGTCCTTCGTGCACATTTTGTCAGACTGACAACATAGGATCAGCAGGTGTGAGGCTTTGTAACTAGCACAAGCTCGGCTCTCTCTCTGGCCTCACACTGAACTGTGGGCATTGCCTCTTTACATAGCTGCTGAATCCAATCAATCTCCAGACAAACAAAACATTAAGTATCAAACCCATGCTCCCTTAATCCACGAGGGTGAAATGTGTAAACTATGTGTCGTTCATAAACCGTGTTATCCTGCCTACCAGTATTATCGTAGCCATGGCAACCCACCATGCCAAACTGGGTTTTCAGTAGCTATTCTTGGAATCTAGCACTTAACATGTATGCTGTAACTTTGTGTATGTGTACGCATATAGAATTCTATGTATGTCCATTTTAAGTGTGTCTTTGTACATATATATGCACAGATGTAAGTGTGTATTTATGTACGTATGTATAATGTACAAGTGTGCAAATGTATGTTAACCCTGCTTGCTTACGGAGCCAGAGTGACTCTAGACATTTTAGTGTACTGTTTTAAAAAAAGAATCATCTCTTTGGAAGGAGTTAAAGATGAGAGCAAGAATACAACGACGTTAGTATAACGGTGTTGAAATTCCCAGCATAGGGGCATGCTGATCAGGGATCAAAACCAAAATGTAAAGGTTTTCAGCATCTCATCTCGTATACATACACAATCAAAATATGCATTCGGTAAGTTTGAATTACTGGCCTGAGCCATCTTAATTCTGAAGGCCTCAATGGTTTATTTGAGGAAAAGTGCTTGTTACCTCTTTACACCCATAGTCTCTTAATGCCGGTATGGTCATATCCACGGGACTGATGTACCCATCCCACTGTTGACTAATGCCAAATCTGACAAAACTGATGCCTCAGCTCTGGGAAAGTGTCCTTGTCAATCTTGTTTTATGACATCACACAACATGGTCACTGGTTATCATTCATAAATCATTAAGCTCACATGTGACTCTTCATACATGGATCTGATTGGTCAAAAGTTGTTGGCTTTGTACAAAAACACAATGTGTTTAAGATTGGTTGGGATGAGTTTGTTTCGTTAAGCTTACAGTGACTGTGGAATGTGATTTCTCGTGGTTTTGTTTTGGGTCATTTCTGTTTGAATTAAACTTCAAGGGAACTCAGCAGTGAGTGACTGACTCAGTTCGACTCAGAATGAACTATCGCTGCCTCTTACTTTCTCTTTACCCTATCAGGGAGACCAGCATTTACTTGCTTTTTAACTATTACTGTATTAACAAAAGAGATATATGTATTAATGAATGCCACCTGTACTATATTTGATGACGATAGTATTTGACATTTATAGGGCTAAAGTGTTTTAGCATGGAAAAGGATTGACCTTTTCCCTTCAAGTGTTTGTTTTTCCATTTGTTTTAGATCGTTTTACGTGAATTGATAACAACTAAGGGATGCATACAAGTATTTAGCACAAAGAACTCCGTAAACATGCTAAAAACAACTTCAAGATTGTGAACCTACTGTTGGACCAAACGTCTCGGTCCAGATCGATGTTCAAATTCTGCTTTTGCGAGCATTTTAACATATCAGTTGATGCTTGGAAACTGTAAAATGGCCAACATCACGTTTAATTAAACTGGATTCAGTCCTAATGTTACATTAAGGATGTATTTTGCCACTCTTATTGTTTTTTTCTGGTCTGTGTTTTGATCCACTGTAAGTTACGTCAGAAAGAAACCACACTATCAAGGTTAAAATGTTTAAATAAAGACCTTACGTTCAAACGCATAGTCTCCATGTTATTTTGTCTAACAGGGTTTTTTGTCATGCTTAAATAAAATCTCCAACATTTTAACTTTCCATTTGCTTTGATAAGGAGGGTTCTTAATCTAAACAAAAAGCATATATTCAGAAATGTCATTCTACAAATATGGTGCCGTTGATGGATCGAATAAATAATTAAAAAAAATAATCGCAAGCTTGTACTTTTGTCTTACTTTTTTAGCTATGTTTGACCAAATTCTCTGTTTAAATGAAATGCAATAAACTTTATTTATAAGGACAATGCTATTCTTTGAGGTAGTCCCTTTTACCTATTGGCGGTACAAAAATTATGGGCCACTTTCTAGTGTACCTTAATGCATTTTGTGACAGCTCATCAATATTTTGTTAAAACATATTCTCAGAAAATGTGTACAGTTAAAAAGTGGTTCAAATAACAAATGATGTTTTAAAGTATTAGTGAAATAACTTTTAACTAGGGCTGTCGACAGATTAATCGCGATGAATCACATCCAGAATAAAAGTTTGTGTTTACATAATATATCTGTGTGTTGTGCATAATTATATGTATTTATTAACACGTGCATACATATATTTAAGAAAAATCTAAAAGTTATTAAACATTTATATATACTTTCAATTGTTGGTAAATATAAATAAATACATGTAAATATTTCCTAAATATGTATGCATGTGTATGTGTTTGTATTTATAGAAACATAATGAATATGCACAGCACATAGACAAATATTATGTCAACACAAACTTTTATTCTGGATGCGATAAATCGTGATTAAACCTACTTTTAACATAAATGCAAAATGATTAACAAAATATCCTCAAATTAGGTATTTTTCAACTGTTTAAAAAAATAACTTTCAACAAGAAACAGAGTCTACTGTTCAAGCACACGTCCATTGTTCCAGTTAAGAAAATGACTTCAATCCTTCCCTCGTTTATTTTTGTCCCGTTCTCTTATTCTGGCCCTTTTTAGTTGATAACCGGAAAGTTGTGCAGAATGTTCAAAACTAGTAACAGCCCGATCAAAACGCGACACCATTCACCACAGACAGAGTAGATCTTCGCTTCCTCTTTCTCTGTTTTGAATCAATGCCTTTTATAGTCGTGGGCACAGCCTATGAAACGCTCGAGCCTCTTTAGCGCTCCCGTCGTCGCGTCGAGCGCAAGCGCGCGTCTGACGCGAGCGCAACACTTGTGATTGGCCAACCCGGAAAATGTAGACACACGCCACAATCTTCACAATGATCCGCTGAGCAGAGTGATCTGCAGCGTTTCCCGATATTTACATCTCACTGAATTGACTGGAAATTAAGGTAAGAAGCGTGTTTTTGATATTCACGACAGTTTGCGCTCCCTAATGTGACACCTGCGGCGAATGACTTGAGTTTCCTTCAACTCAGGTGAGTCTCTGTTAAAGATATCCGCGGTCTAAAATCACTATACATGAAACTAAACCGAAAGAAGTGTGAATTATACTTTGAACTCAAGATACGCCATTTAAAGTCAACAACATTGAACTTTCGCCTCGCGTGACGTTGAGCGCCAATTTGTTTGATCGTGTTTGACGAGGTGTGTTCACTTCAGTCTGTCTTCAGTAGAATGGACGGAGATGATGTCTCTTGCGTTAAATATTTACCTTTAATTCTTGTCAGTTGTGTATTTTCGTATCACTTTCCTGCTAAGGAGAGAATAAAAATACATTTTCTCATGAAACGGAGATGGTTCTGATGAACAAAAGCAAGGGTGCTAGACTTCCTCTCTGTTCAAATAGATCGTGCCACTTCCTGATTTTGTTTATTCAAAACACGCATTTCAATGCACAGCAGACTGAGAAAGTTACTCATACAGCCATAGATGGTTTTAATTCATAGATTTTCCCACGTGCGTTCATGTCTTAATGCTTGTTGTTCGTTTTTATGTAACAAATGACACTTTGATACCTCCAAAAGTTGATCAAATTGTTACTCTGACATCATTGCGTCACAACAAGCCCATTCATTTTGAGTTTAAACGTGTGCCTATTTTAAACCCTACGGAGATGTTTTGCATGTACGCAAACGCTTTGTTTTTCTGCACGTGCACGTCATCGCACTCCCTACATGTTCTGTGCTGTGGAAAGCCACCGGTTTTAATTAAGCACATGAACTCTAAATATTGACACTGCACCCTTTCTTCTGACCTCCTACTGTGGTCAGCATTTATCAACGAGAATGTGTGCACGTCGGATTAAGTGAAAATGTAGATATAGCAGCATTGTAAATCACTTGTAGCTTGTATACAGCAGTTAAGAAAGCAAGAACCTGCTGGTCTTGAATCACTCTTGAGATGTTAAACAGTAGCTTTCAGTGCAGGCAGACTTTGTGACGTCTCAGGTGGCTGTGTGGCTGTATTTCTGTCATAAGCTGAACATTCTTGTGTACTGGAGGCTGGTCTGAGGGCACTTTATATGCCCGTAAGGCATGTGCGAGTAACTGAAGCACAAAGCTCTTCACAACCGTGCTGTACCACGATATTTGATTCAGCTGCAGATTGAGATTTCAGTCTGTTTATTATATAATAGTCTTTATATTTTATATATTCACTTTTTTGCTTTCGTTTTGCACCACGCACCCGAAGATCTGTAGAAATAAGACGCTGAATAAAAGTCATCTGAAGTGTTTGGGTGTGTATATTGATATGCATTTGAACGCTTGAAAACGTATAGCGAGCTACATCTTCCTTTCAGTTCGCGCCTTTAAAGGTGGGAACCGTTTTTAAAGATATTTGTTCAACTTCCTGGTTATGCTTTGTTGCTCGAGACGCTTGCTTTATCAGTCTTTGACTGAAAGTCATCACCATTTTGTGGTTAAACGCTTTTTTAAAACACATTTGAACACTTTACTGCTAGATCAAGAGCTGCGCCCGATGCATTCATTTAAAAGGAGGCACATGCAAAACTCCTTACAAAACCAACCTGTTCCTTTTTATTTATTCATCAAAAATAGGCGTTTAGGCATTGAATGCTTTATTTTTTACATACACTGTACAGAACAGAAACATTTTCAATATTTACGGTAGCTCATGAAAGATGCAACAACAATATTTAAACACCAAGAATCCCCTTCATGTGTGATTTTTACAGCAGCAGGAGGAGAAACACCTGTGCTGTCATGCCAGGAGATGCCTGTTCAAACAGGCCCAATAGCTGCCGCTCACGTTAGCTTTCTCCTGTTTCAGCCTGTGGCGTTTTTCCATGTGGCTTAGTTTGTTTGAGGAATAGAGAAGTGAATCCAAAAGCACTTCAACAGCCAGTGCATGCAGAAGTCTTGTTAATGAGCACCAAAAAAAAATGTGTTTAAGATAGAGGAAACAGAGCCGTGTCAGAGTTTATCTTGGTTTTAGTGCAAAGTATTTATGTTAGTTGTTCAATGATCTAGCACTGTATCTCTGTAAGGCGCTTTTGATAATGTCTTGTAAATGTAGCACTTGGACTTTCAGTGCAAACACAGTTTCAGTGCAAACAGAAATAGCTTTGTTCCGGTGCAACGCTTGAAGTTTTGATGCACAAAAGTGACACAAAATGCAAAGTAAGAGGACTAAAGGTTTGTTATAACCCAACTGCATAAGAGATTGAGAAATTGACTGATTTATTGATTTCGAATTTATATGATTACAGTGTTTTACGCTGTTTAGATCTTTTAATTGATAGGATGAACCCACTATGCCAGACATAAAAAAATATTAAAAAAATCATTCCGCCAGTGACATTAACATATTTCTGCATCTTTCTCTTAAGCACTGTGGTTGCCGTTTCTGATCCATCTGTTAATCTAAAGTACTTGAGGGCAAATAAAAAGTACATAGGATGAAAATAGTAAAAGTAAGGATGCACCGATTTGTATAATTTGGCCTAGAACGATATCTGACAATTCTTAAATGTTGGAAGCCAATAACCGATTGGCTGATATAGTATCTATTAATATACATTTTTTTCTATGCCTGGAACAAAAGGCAATAAGTGAACAACTGATTTTATTTGAAAACATTGACTGCAGAAAACAATCACATTTACAGATGCTTTTATCAAGCCCACAAGGCACTATTGAAAGATCCTTTGACATTCAAGCCGTAGTGGTAAAATGTTTATTTAATGAACAAATTATAGATGTTCTTCCAGTTATAAACTTATGAAAGTGTTTTCTAAATTCACAAGTTGAACGGGTATCAAGATCGAAAGCATTTAGACAGGAATCGGCTTTAAACAATATGCGTTTGTTCCTAAATTTTACACATTCATTTATATCTTCATACTTACCCACATTACACCAACAATGTTTTTCTTATAAAAGTAAGTGAATGATCATTACAGAAGGACACTGACTGTACCGTATTAAACTGTGAGCACTGTGAAATTTATTCATAATATTTACGCTTTAATATATCAACATGATTTTATTATCGTGCCCACATGAATAACATTACAATAAACAATTTATCGACGGATACCGATATGGCCGTTTATTGTGCATCCCTAAAACATTGTTTGTTATACTGTTCTAACTTCTTTATTGCCTGTACTTTACTTGAATTTAGTCTCTGTCTGTCATATTGCTCTTTTGTCCGTTCTGCTTTTAAAGCTGTAGTCATAACCTTTTTTGGTTTGAATACACAAAATTATGTTACTGTAAAATTGCATAATAATTCAGTGTTAAAAACTCTTTCCTTACCCACATTCTCGGCGATAGGCTTGTATGCTAATGGTTTATAATTTGAGCGGCATGGTGTGATTTGTCAGGAAATGACAGTTTTTTTAAACCACGTGAAAAACTACGGTATCCTGCATTTTATGTTTCAAACAGTGATGGCGGTAGACAGGCAAAATTTATGAATTGCAGCTTTAAAAACATCGAAAAATGTTGTATATCATGATGTCCAAACATGTTTGTTACAGTTCAAACACTTTTCAATTTATTTGGTTGCAAAAAATAATTGTAAGTTTCATATGTGAACATGCCTGTGAAAATCCAGCTGAAGTCCAGGGGGTCGCGTTAACCGAAAATGATCCGCCATTGACAATTTTTTTTACCAGCGACGTAAAATTCTGAAGGCCGTTCGTCATTTTGATGGATAGCAATGAGGAAATTTGTAATTTCCCTTCATTAGAGCGTGTTCGTAGGCTTACCACCCCGGTCCTGAACACGAGCACCAAGGGAAGTGTGTTTCCCATTCATCAATTTACTTAAAATTAGGCGTGGGCGATCCCGATACTCTGTTCATTCAGTTCATGAAAACTCTGCAACTGCTGTCATCTGTCACTCTCAAAGCATACACTAGATCAGTGGTTCTCAAACTTTTTTGGCTTCAGTACCCCATTTTATGATTTTTTCAAGCCAAGTACCCCTTGACCACACAACAACATTTTACTTTAAAATACAGTAAAAAAATAATCAAACAGTTATTATATCTAAATTTATTAATTTAATTTTTATGCAACTTTGTGTAGTCCTAATTTCATAAAAAATAATTTTATCATAATTTATTGATTTTCATTATTTATTCCTAAAAGTCAGTTTCTCTCACGTACCCCCTGCAGTACCCCCATTTGAGAACAACTTCGAGTATAGTGTTCGGTGACAGTCAGGACGCTACTCTTCCCAAGACGTCCAATGTTTTAATTATTCCCGCATAATCATTAGATAATAGTCTTTGGTTTTGTTTAAAAGGACTGTATTTTGCTGAAGTTGGACATCACTGATGAGTGTCTTAGATTAAAGCATTGGAAGCGGTCTGAGTAAAACGCGTCACTCACATACAATAACTCTGTTTTTCAAAGGCTCAGTAGACTGTTGTAAGGATGCAATGAACTTTATGTAAAACATAACATACCTCTTACCTTTGTGTTGCGACTTCAGAAGAAAAAAATTGTAGAGAAGCGGATACATTGAGCACAACATTCTGCACACGGGATGGGCATGTGCCCCTTTGTGCCACTTTACAATAGAGCAGAGATGAACTGTAGTGAAGTATTTTCAATTTTACTCATGCCACAGTGGTGCGTTTTTTTAGAGAGTTTTTTCCTTCAGAAGAGTATCAAGCATCTTTTTGCATAAACTTTAACTTTCACTGAACAGAGAAAATGCCAAGAGAGACATATTTTCCACTCACTGAGAGGCAGAAACGGTACATTCATCACCAAACCGCAGCTTACTTGGATGAGTGATTAAAAATGACTATTTACAAGCACCCTGTCATTGTTACTGAACAGACATATGAATATAAACATTTGTCTGTAATTATTTTTTTATGTCTGACAACCGAAACATGACATATATAAATAACAACTGCATTCAGTTGTATAAAAATACAGAAAGTTCCGAGAGTTAACGCAACTACAGAGTGATGACGTCACGAAGATGCTAATACCACGTAACACTATCTTGCACCATAGTGACGGGTAATAATAGATTATGACCGATATTTACGTCCCAATAAAAAGTCTTGCTCAACCTCTGCTACAATAATTTTTTGTGATTTTTCTGTTTTCTACATACAATCATTCTACATTATGTAAAGAACGTTCAGTGAAAATCTAATGATTGGCTAACTTTGATGCTTCTAATCTCATGTTCAGATGTCACTCACCAACTTAAATGACCAGCTTCAACAAATAACAATGGTGTGGATCCAAATAACCATGGTTTTAACCTTACACCTCAATTAACTTAAACCTGATTGGTTGATTGAAATGTCCAAGATGACTCAGAACATCTTAAACTTGGTAAAATCAGAAAAAACTGATGCCATAACATCTAATGTCCACCAAGGGGCAGTAAAATCCTTCCACAGTCACCCTCAATCCCATTATATGAAGTAGATACATAACCATAGTACTATCAAGGTCATACCAGCTAGAAGCAGTTTTTTTCTCAAGCCAAATCTTGAAGGCAACAATATGATACAACATTAAACAAATCATGTAAGCATTACATTTGTTACAATCTAAATGTGTACGGATTAGATGTCTCCGAACATGTTAGTGACACCCCTATTATTGTCCTCTGGGGCTTGTGGAGAGTGGCAGTGGATGATGATGATGGTTGTTGTCTTTTGGCTTGTGGGCAGAGGGGTTCAATGTCTCATCCGTGATCACGCAGAAGCAGGGCAAGGGATGGTTTGTGAGTGTAAAAGGGATTTCTTCTCGGGTTCATGTGAAGTTCAGCTGTGCTCCCTGCACAAGTTCATCAGATACATTTAGATCTTATACAACTGCAAATGTAAAGAACACCTGCCCTGAAGCCTGATGAGATATTCCAGGAGAAGTCGTAATGGATCATGAATATTGTTTCATAAACAAATTTTCACCAGCCGTGTCATCGCTGATTAAACAAAGTGTTTTATTTGATAAATATCAAAGGACAACCCAGATTCAATAGAGTCTGAGGAAGGAAGCAGATGTCAGAAGGCCTGTCATACAGCGGATAGAGAAGTGACCGTTTTATGTTTTTGGCTCATGGGTTCAGTGCTATACATGCCGTGTCGATGTGTAGTCTGTCTATCCAGAACACGTGCAAGCGTCGCTTTCCCTTCAGCGAGCTGACTTTAACAACTCTGTTTGCTTGAGTAAATGGTGGTGGTGGGTCACCTTGACCTGTGAGAGGGGTTGTATACAAGATTTTTGCAGTCTCGCCGTTATATTACTTAAAGGTAAAGTGTTAGTCAGCAAAGGCAAGTGCAAAAAAAATTGGTAACACTTTACTTAAAGCATATATGTATAATGCATTATAAAAGTAGTTTTAATGGATTAATTGTGCCTTGTTATGCACCTAAAAATGTCTTATGAATTTGACCAGTGTTTATACACTTTAATACTTATTGTTTCACTTTGCATTTTTACTTTGGTTATAATTCTTTACAACAACATTGAATGTATTACAACACACATTGTGAAGAATTATAATCCATCATACCATTTAAAAACTATTAGTAATGCATTATACCTAAAGGCCTTTAAGTCATACAAAAACATTACTTAAGTCTGCCATTGGTGGAGCTGTGATGTATTTAAAATATATTAAATCAACCTTTGTAAACAATGTTTTTCCATATAATTTTTTAAATATAATTACATTTTTAATAATTAGAAATCTTAATCTTAAAAACAAATCATATTATATTATATAATATTTTATTAAAAAAAATTGTAATTTGTCCACCACTATGAAAGTCGGTGTTGTTTCTTCAAAATATCTTCTTTTGTGTTCTGCAGATAAAAAAGTTAATCGTACAGGTTTGGAAAGATACTAGGGTGAGTAAATGAACTATCCACCCAAATAGTCCACCCAAAAATGAAATTTCTGTCATCATTTACTCATCCTTTTGTCATTTCAAACCTTTATGACTTTCATTCTTCCACAGAACACAAAAGAAGATATTTGGAAGAAAGTTGGTAACCGAACAGCACCAGCACCCATTCACTTCTATTATATGGACACAAAACCGATGCAAGTGAATGGGGGCCGGTCAACAACATTCTTCAAAATATCTTCTTTTGTGTTTCATGAAACAAAGAAAGTCATACAGGTTTGAAATGACAATAGCATTTTCATTTTAGGGTAAACTATCCCTTTAAGTGCCAAAAGCGGTAAAAAAATCTTCTAATAGACACACAGTAGTACTTTAGTGGCCGATGGCGTGCGTGCCTGCGCTCTGCGTGTTAAGTTGACAGTCTTGACTCCTAGAGGCGTCCTGCAGCGTATCTGTCCGTGTCCTGCCATTTCGGGGTTAATGTTAACCCAGTGTGACGTGTCAGGGTGGAAACTAGGTCAAGAGACGCATTGCCGCAGACTACCGTAGACCGCAGAGCCTCGCCTCCCCTCCCCACCTGCACGTGACGTCCCTCCCCTCTCTGTGTCGTATGACAGGGTAGGGGGGGCGAGGGGTTGTATTCCTCTCTGGTTGGGTGATAGTAGTAGTAGTAGACGCGAGAGCACATGGACACACATGCTGTCACATGCTTAAGCACGAGTACTGCAGTGGACAGAAAACTGCGTCCACACCCAGAATGTCAGACTGTCATTTAAACCAAACACAGCTGATGTAAGACCTGAGATCTAGACGCGGTCAGTTTACGGATCATTTTAACATTTTAATATACTGTTCAAATAGTTATTGAACGCTAGTGTGTTTTATTATTTTTATCTTCTTTGTAAACCTTCAAAAAATGAAAAAACGACACCGCTTTCAATTCCCTGATTGTTTTTGAATCACCCGTCTCCACGCTCATGATTCATTTATTTGAATCCTTTCAACTCTGTTTGACTACTACTGTTCTCCGTCTTCACCGCTGCGCTCTTCACCAATTGGCTGTCGGCACATTTTGGGTCGAAAAATATTTTTAGGCTCCATGGAAACAGCAGAATGTTCTGGCTCGCTCCTCAGCCAATGGGATGCCAGGGTGGGTATGTTGTAGCCAAATGAGAAACCTCGGTTCAGATGGTACCATCCTCCCCCCCACCTGAGGGGTGTAAAGCTGGCAGGGGGGCTCAGGGGATTCAAGACAGATACGGCAGTTCTTGTTTAGCCCTTCTGGCCGCCCTAAATGCCATGAGATCACGGTTATGCCAAGACGTAAAGACAACACACCCCCACATGCTCGAAGTATGCACTGTAGGTCAGTGAGACGCAGCATCGACCTATTAACATACTTTCAAGTCCTTTGAAGAAGTCTTTCGATGAGGTGACACTCTGTATACGTGGCAGAATTGTTTGAATTTTCTGCAGTGTTATTTAATCCGTTTTGAAGTCACTGCAGGGGCTCTGACTCTCTGGGACCAGTCAGAGAAGGTGAATCACAATGAGAACGCACTCTTTTCAGGGAACATATGATTCTTATTTGAGCAGATTAAGCACAGCCCGCAGGGAGGGGTCGCTTGGGAGTGTCAGATTTGGGCTAGAGAAACACTTTGACTGCTAGGGGGCGGCATGATCCTGCAGTAGGATCCACCTAATGACTGTTGGACGTTCTCTGCATTCTGTAGCTTTTAACCTGCAGTCGGGAGTGTGTGAGATTCAAGAGGATAATGCCGCAGCGTTTGGGTGGCTTCTCCTTTTCTAAGGTTCTCAAACGTGTGGTGGGAGACCTCTGGTATTGCTCATTTTGATTCTGCCTCATTTGACACACCCGATTTATTTGTAACCGTTCTTTATATACTGCACATAAAAATAAGGGAACACCTGAACGTCACAGCATAACACCAAGTCAGTTGACCTTCAGGAATCATTAGTCAACCTGATAAGCAAGCATAAGTAATTGTGAACCATTTTCACTTGTTTTGGGGCAAATAAAAGTGACAACAGGTACACTTCAGGGGTGGTCTGGCAATAGCAAGGGTGGTCTGGGTAGGACTGTGCTCGGAGGGTCTCAACACCTCAACGTGCTGTGTAGTATTGGGATGAAATCCTCAGATCTATTGTCAGATCTTATGCTGTTACAATGCAGGGTCTTCCTCATGCATGATAATGCACAGCCTCGTGAGTCAGAATCTGTGTGATGAAGGCATTGATGCCATTGACTGGCCCTCATGTTCCCCAGATCTAAATTCAGTTGTCGAGAACCTCATAGCCTTCAAGTAGCACCATGGACTGTCCTGGAGCTCACTTCTTCTATGATAAAAGTCTGGGAGGAGATCCCCCAGGACACCATGTGTGCCATCTCATCAGGGGAGAACGCCCAGACATTGTTGGGAGTGCACGTGGTTCCTTGAACATTACTGACTAACATAAGTTACTTAGATGAAATTCAAACAAGTTGAATCGGACAGTATTTTCATTTTTACAGTGATTTTACTGTAATTCCTTCCCTGACTGAGTTATGATTTTGGCTTTTTTATTTTGCAACATTATGCGAAGTAGCCTAGGTAAGTGAAGAGTTTTAACCTGGATATTTCTGTCATTGAGATCTATAAAATGAGATTTCGGTGTTCCCTAAATTTTTCTGAGCAGTGTATTTGTATATTAAGGGCCGAATATTAGTTATTATCTACGTCAGTTTAAATGACTAAACTGAGCCGCAAACAAAATACATTTATTTTATTGCAAACTAATAAAATGTCTTGTTTCTACATAGATGTCACCTTTCGTTACTTGAAAATCTGATGCAAAATTTTGACATTTATAAGGAATATTTATTAACACTGAGGTGATATGAACTGAAAGTATTTACACTTTCTCTGCAACATGGTCTATCATAAATTCATTTTAAGAGCCTGCCTTTGACTTTTATAAAAAGAAACTGAAGAGGATTGCTCACCTTCATTGCATATTTTTGCATATAAGTGGTGACTTTAATGTGTAAAAGTTAAGGTACAAATGCAGTATGATGCTGTTTGCTTTGAAGCTTTTTCGTGAGTTACTTAGCAGTAATGCTAATGCAAATTTTCTCTGACTGATTCTGACGTCACAGTTGGAAATAAAGACAAAGATTTAGTTGTTAATGTGTGTGAATTGACTCCACCTTCATGTTGTAGTGAATATATTTTTGCAGGACTTTCCCACATGAGCACAAAAGATGGAGATATTTCTGTCTTGATTTAGACTGAAACGTATGTCAAATGCACGAAAGTAAATCTGTCAAATATCTTTTTTGTTTATTCTCTCCTTTAGGGCTCTCACAGTTCGTGATGGGGAATCTGATCAAGGTTCTCACACGAGACCTTGACAACAATGCCGGGAACTTTTTCCTGGACTTTGAAAGTAAGTGTTGTTATTTCTGCAGTGCTGAATGCACCACAGTATGAATGAATCATTCACATTACCGCCTCATTGCTTAATGTTTTGCCGCATTGTTTACACTTGTTACTGTATGTTTGGTGTTTCTTGTGAGTTGACTCATGTGCAATAGAGCAGTTTAGAATGCAATAGTGTGATTTAATTAAAGTGGAGGATTAATTGTAGCGGTGATCGTGCCTTTTGTGTGGCTAACCCAAGCCTCTGGAACGCCTTACAACAATCATTAAGACAAGCTTCTTCTCAATATGTTTAAATCCAGGCCAAAGATATTTTTATTTTCTCATGCGTATGATTGATGTGTTGTTCTGTTTTTTTTCATCTATTTCTCTTGTCTGTGTCCCTTACTGAAAAGCACATTGGTCAACTGTAGTCGAAATTAATTGTGCTATATAAATAAATTGTCATTTTTGATCGTGATTGGCTTTTGCAAGTGGAATAAAAAAAAACATGCCTACCGAGCCTAAAAGTTTTACTTGTTATATGCACTTTTTGCACAATTTTCTAGTTTCACATCCATTGTTATTTTAATATTTACAGAAATATCTCTTTAAATTATTCTTATAGCTAAAAAGCAACACCCATTGCAGCCTAACTGGCATTTACAAATGTTGTATATATAGTATAAATACAGCCACGAAAAAAAATAAGAAACAATTTAACTATTTAACGGGATGTGTTTAGATAAAATGCTCATTGTGTTTCATTTTGTGAACTACTAACAATATTTCTACCAAATGTCAAATACATGTATCTGTTTCTATTTGCATTTATTTGCAGAAAACTAAAACTGGAGAAACAGGCGAGAATAACAGAAAGATGCTCTGTATTTTTTCAGACCTCAAATACTGCAAAGAAAACAAGTCCATATTCACTTTTTAGGCAATACAACAATTTATTTTGTCTTGTGTCTCGTCATGTTGTCAGTCATTCACATTGTTGTTTGATGACTTTGTCACTGAGACAAAGTGGTTTACTTTGTGAGCTAACTTGTGTGGTATGTCATGCAGAAAGTTCATCCACATTGAAACGTCTTTTCCCATAACAGACTATGAGAAAACGATTTATGTAATTTCTGGTAGATAAAGATTTGCCTTGTTGATGTGTATGACATCTATTTTTAAAACGCACCAAACATTTAATATCTGTCTTATCGCTCGCATACCAGCAATGACCTATTGGCATGCCAGAAATAAACACCTGTTACACAGAAGCAGTCTCGACCCAAGATTACTATGATGAATATGAAGATACCGACACCAGCTCTACTGTAAGAATTCAGCTGATCTCGCCTCCGTATTTCTCCGCTCCTCAGATGCCAAGCCCACAGAAGCAGAGAGGAGAGTATGGGAGGAGGTCAATACGGTGTTAAAAGAGTCTGTGAGCATACTACAAGACCTGCAGTCTTACAGCGGAGCAGGTGAAGCCATCAGACAGGCAAGTACAGTACCCATAATGCATTTCAGGCTTTCCAGACATCAGCCAGTGCTTTCATAAGAAGTACATTACGCCAATAGACTCGCGTTGAGCTTTCTGCTGCAAAACAGAGATAAGAGAGATTTAATCAAACAACAATGAGTGCTTCCTGTTATAGCGGCTATTAAAATGGTTATTTAAAACGGACAGTTGAGAACCGTTGAGAGAAAATAAGCTGCTTATGCATGCCACTTGTGTGCACAGTGGATACCCATATAAACGCCCGCTGCGCACGGTTGTGGTGTGAAACGGGTGCGAGTTCCCCAATTCATTACATTTCTGTTCCTGGTTATGTTGTGAAAATGTTTCCATATCCCCAGTCGTGTTTGACTGCGTATGTTGTTCCCTCAGGCCATACAGCATCCGAACGACGAGCGCGTGCAGGAGGGGACGTGGACAGCTGTGGTTCCACTAGTGGGCAAACTAAAGAAGTTTTATGAGTTCTCACTCAAATTGGGTATGTTGTTTTATTCTTTAAAAGGGCACAGTACACAATAACTATACATGATAACACTGCTGTTTTTACCTAGAGGTGATAAATGTGAGATTGTTTTAATGAACTCCATCATAGTCCCAGTTTAGAAGTCGCTTTGCTTGCTTGAACGATTCCTCACGGGGATATATGGTCCACTGACCCATTTACCATTTTAGATTAGTGGCTGCTCTGAGCTTATTTCAGCCTTGACTCCCGGTTTTTGCTATATGACACTTTACAGCATGTCACGTCAGCAGTCGTAAATGATAATGTACAATCAACTCATCATTGTCGCCAAATAACCCCCGACAGGGTCCGTTTGGGAACACCCTAAAAGGTATTTTTCTATAGTTACCTAACAAATATATATGAACTATTTATTTCAGTTTAATTTGCTGTCAGGTATTATACAAAAACAAATCGATTTTTATTGCCGGGGCAAATAAACAAATCATAGAGCATCACCTGATACTGTTAACCAATCAGAATGAAGTATTCTGGAGAACCTTTTAATAATATTTTATGTTATACAGACCTTTCTCAATAATGCAATGAGAGAACTGAAATTACGCTACTTGCAGTTTCTACCTCATGATGATTTATTATGGTTTTGCTATTAGTTTTGTGTTGTGTGTGTCGGCATTTTCCATCTTACAGGACAGCCGGTTTGATCCTGCCTTTAATCTAGTTTTGCAAGTCATAACAAATACGAGTCACGTTTTAGGATTAAGATCCATCCTTCAGTTCAGTTCTGATGAAATGCTCATGTTCACGGGAGACCAGCCTGAAACAGAGCAGTAGTGCATTATAATTGGATTAGCACACTGCATGAGGAAGACCAATTTCTTCTACCACGTCTAGTGAAATGCAGCTCTCTTCATCGCCATTGAAGCTGTTTGTACAACCCAGATCTACTATGACTTAGTGACAAGTTAACCAAGTTAATGAAGATTTGAAACATATGGCTTTATTGTAGACCTCAGCATGTGTTGATTCTTGGGGTGGACATTACAGTGGATCTGAAAAGTTCTGCTGTTAAAATTCATTCACATATTGTCACAGCCTTTGGCTTCATCATGTATGTTTGGGTGATTCGTGCCCTTTTTTCGGGAACATGTCCTCCCCAGAATTTTGGCTGCAATCTTCCAGAGGTCGCATTTGTTAACCGGATACATCATTCTCATCGATGCCGTCAAATTTCAGTTAAATAATATTATAAAATGAACCTGTATTTCACTTAAGGCGTAATCTGTGGAGTTTCATTCTTGCCTTAAAATGTAACGGTTGCTTTCCTGACATAAAAGCTTATATAATAAATGTAAATGACGTATGCGGTGGACAAATGCGAACTTAGGAGGGCACAGCCGAGATCCTGGGCAGGACATGTCCCAGAAAAATGCCACGTATAGTCACCCAAATTTACTTGACTCAAATTTAAAAAAGTTAATTTCAATAATTATTCATCGATTCAATTATTAATTAAATAAATGCATTAAAATAATCATAGTTTATTTACCGTCATGCCATCCCAGATGTATGACTTTCATAATTATATAACCAAATGCTGTGCTGTTATCTTATACGGTGCTCAATTTATATTTAATATTTTTACAGCATGTCATGTTAATTCATTTTAAACTGTTTATTTATGTGCCATCATCAATGTATTTTATATTTAAGATGCGTTTTATACTGTGTGTGTTCTTGTTAGTCGTGGTTTGGAGTGATTCAGATGGAGGGATTGATGTTGAGAAATAGTCACGGCCTAATTAAACCTGACATGGCCCTTAATCACACATAAACAGCAGCCAGTGTGTGCGCTCTCTGCTCAAAGATCTAAAACATCAAAGGTCTAGCATCTCTCTGTCAAACACACATCAGTGTTTATCTACCAGAGCCTTGATCAGATGGCCATCTGAACTCCAAATCTTTCCGTGCTTTATTTGTACCTCTATCAATCACCATAGTCATAAACATTTATCAGGTTGTCTTTCTCTCATTCTGTATGTCCTGTAGAAGATGGTCTTCAAGACCTGTTGGAATTCCTCACAAGCGCGCGCTGCAGTCCGTTGCAACATCTGGAGCAGGAGCAGGCCTTGGCAAGGCAGTTCGCAGAGATCCTGCATTTCACGCTGAGGTTCGATGAGCTGAAGGTAAGCAGGAAAAATCTCGGGTCCACAACGAGGTCTTGTGCTCCATCACTTCGTAATGTGCTTCATCCATACAGCTGTAGTGAAGCCTCCAATAAATGAATGAGCATTAAAAGACGTGACAGCGAGCAAGAAGGAAGTCTGTGTGAATTGTAGAGCAGAGTATGAATCGGAAGAGTCAAGTAGATGATAGGAAGCGTGACGAGACGTCAAGAGGGAACACAAGAAAGAGAGCTACACTAGAGTATTGAATAGAAAACATGTGGAAGAAAGAGGTTGTCATTATTTCACACCTGCGTGTTTTTTTTGTGGATTTCACGTCCAAATTTTTGCTCGCCGATGACACTTTAGAATAAAAGATTAAGGGTTTATGAACAGTTGTGGGAGCAATGCCCACTGGTGTAACCCACACCCACAAATACATACAGAACATCTACTGACAAAACATCAGATGCAACTTATGTCGATAGACTTTTCCTCAATGGAAAATGCACCACCAGAAGTTAAACTTGCATTTTTTTCTACCAAACTCCACATGGCGACAAATATGTGTGATATTTCTCTCTTATTTTTCAAGTTAAACAGAAACTCTTTGGAAGTTTAAAAGATTTGGAAACAAAACCGAGAGACAATAGTTGTGTCCCAAATGACATGCACTATGCACTATACCATCTAGTGCAGTGGCTCTCAAATGGGGGTACGCATACCCCCAGGGGTACTGCAGGGGGTACGTGAGAGAAACAAAAAACATAGTTTTTCTAGACTATTATCTAATGATTATGCACAATAATAAAAACATTGGACGTCTAAAATGTAAAATAGGTGGTTTGTTATGGCTGTGACGTTTTCTGTCTAATTCTTGAGATTCATGTGCGCATGTCTGACAGCTTAAATAGTAAAAGTCTTAAACGGTAGTAGCAGTAAAATAGCGCATAAAAGGCTGCTTCATGTAGAAAAAATAAAAAAAACTATGATTATGTTTGCAGGTACTGCAGGAATGAGAAGAGATCAAATAAAATACAGCTTCTGACCGATTTCCCATGCCAGTTTTAGTTATCATCAATACTGACATCACTGCACGCGCGAAACCTGACAAGTCACAAATTTCCATGTGAATGCGGTTTCCGCGTAGCCGGTTTATTGATACGCATGTAAAAACGTGCAAACAGGTGTCTTTTATAAGCAGATTTTTGATAGATATCTGTTTATTTTCTGCATGTAAACGCACTCAATGCTATGTGAAATGTCTGATATAATTGATTCGTTACAATTTTCTTTCTCATTAGTTAACTCCGCAGGAAGACGATTCATCTCATTAGTTGAACTAATGTCATACAAAGTCCAGTTGCAACTAATTCGTCAATTTAATGGAAAATCCAGAGAATCTTTTATTTTTTTCATTATTTTAATGATGAGTTCTGCCAAAAAACCCAAAGACAGATGAAATGTCCATATGCCTATATCATTTTGTAAATCGCTTGCTTGAATTCACATATCCAATGCGAGTTAAATATTGATGAACAAATTTCCCATTGTGTACTAGTGAAAAGTTGAAATAAGCTGCCAGTTCTGCATTTTAACGCTCACCTTCTCTCTTGCCAGATGACCAACCCGGCCATCCAGAATGACTTCAGCTACTACAGAAGAACCCTGAGTCGCATGCGGATCAACAATCAAGCAGTGAGTGTATCCGGACTTCGCTCTCCATGCAAATCCGTCTCATTATCGCAGGGCTTATGTTTTTGTAATGCCCCGTTCCCCCGTGACATGGGGGTTAAAGAGAGCACTTCTGTTCTCTGATGGTCCGGATCATTAGGTGACAGCAAAGCAAATCCTGACTCAGACAAATGTGGCATCTCTTACACTTTTCCTGCATTTATTTTGTACGTCTCCCTTCTCGTTCTTTCATGTTTTGGCTGACGCAGAGCAAGCGCGCTCGGCTGACGTTGAGTAGGTTGAGCGTGTTAATGACTTGAGTCTCATTAGCGGGTGCTGTATCATCAGGGAGGGTCTCAATAGGGGTCGACCCAGAGGATTGTGACCTTGCCTCAGCAATTAAAAGCACTCGCTGCGAGGAATAATAATGACGGCACCTTTCATCTCATGAAACGTGTGCTCAGCTCCGGACGAACACGTATTAGGAATTCTGGACATGTCTGCGGATTAAAGCAGATTTACATTTCGTTTTGAGCATACTGTAATGAATGAAATGTTTCGAGACTGGCGCTAAACTGCCTTTTCAGCACATCTCAATGCCCAGTTTTCGTTTCCATTTTCCTGATTAACTACTTGAGTAAAGCTGAGCGAGGAAAAGCTCGTACAATACCTCCTAAAGTGGCTTAACTGACCCTTCTTCCAATGATATAGATTGTTGCCATTAAGAGTATTAACAAAATGATCTATGTTGTCTTTTTTTATAAAGGCAGAGGAGCATAATGAGGTCGACAACGAACTGGCCAATCGCATGTCTCTCTTTTACGCCAATGCCACGCCCATGCTGAAAACGTTAAGCGATGCCACAACTAAATTCGTATCTAAGGTAGGTGGTCCGATTTCTACAGAACTTAAAGGCTTGTCCAAACCTACCTCATTTATACCAACTAATATAATACACAGTATCCAATTTAATTACAGATTTAGCCAAGAATTAAACTGCATTACTTTTAGTGTCCTTTAACTAACTGATGCTTTCTTTGATCAGCATACAGAGTTACCAGTAGAGAACACGACAGATTGTCTGTGTACAATGGCAAGCGTTTGTAAAGTCATGTTAGAGACACCGTAAGTTGACACATCTATTTTTAATCGTCCCTTCTGTTTCCTCGTGTAGCAGGTTGTAACTTGTAATTTCATCCCTGTGTGTGTGTGTATTGATCAGGGAGTACCGCAGTCGCTTCGCCAGTGAGGACACTGTTTCATTCTGTCTGCGTGTGATGGTGGGTGTGATCATTCTGTATGACTACGTCCATCCTGCTGGAGCCTTCGTCAAATCCTCAAAAATCGATGTGAGTCTAATTTTCATTGTGATCAAAGGTCAATAAGGAGGGTCTGGATACAGACGGGTTTCAGCAGCATCAATATAACCGTTAAACTAAACGTTAAACATCCAAACTTAACTTACAACTAACCTCTGCAAAGAATCAATGACTGTTGGGTAGTTTTAATTTAAACAAAAATATACAATAAAATATGAATGTAGATAAAACATGAAATAAATTGTGTGCAGCCACTAGCCAGACCGATAACCAAATAGAGACTGTAAGTTAACTTAGGAACAGGTGCTTACATCCGAAGAAACCAACTCTACCAGTATTGACAGTGACTGTGACATTTAAAATTGTGATGATCAATACTGTTTAATTCTGCATGATAATATCGTAAATAATTCAGCACCTCTTCAAAATTTTGCCTTGAGAGCCACAATGGTTTCTCCATACAATCGTAATTTGAATGTGATTCATTGATCAAAAAGGATAAAATGCTAAATAAACTAAATTAAAGATGAATTTGACTGAAAGCATCGCCTTAAAAAAACATTTTTGTAAAGTAAAATGACATGTTTTGTAAATTTAAAGTCTATTTGTGTAATTTTATATTTTTTACTGCATTTCAAAAATACACAGATTAATTAAAATTCTCTGTTAAATGTAGTTTTTAAAATATAATAATAATATATATATATATATATATAATATTTGTAAATATTTTTTTATTTTCAAAACTCATTTCAATAGACTTAGCGCTAATATTGTTGTCATAATTTCTTGTAAACTTGTGTTGAAAATCTGATATGATGAAAGTCCTATATTCCATGTTCAGTATACTTTTTTATATGAAAACATAACTCTCCTTTTTATATGATATAGATGAAAGGATGTATTAGGGTACTGCGATATCAGCCGCCCAACAGTGTGGAGGGGCTTCTCAATGCACTCAGGTTTGTGAATGGCATTCTTTTATACATTTGGTAGTTGTTCAGCAGGTAATCTTATTGCATTATTAATGTCTGAACACAGTTATTGAATACACAGCACAAGTAGTTCAGATTCACTAATAAATTATTCTCACAAGCTGGTTATTGTCTTTTGTGTGTCACAGGTACACAACAAAACATTTGAATGACGAGACTACCGCCAAGCAAATCAAAAACATGTTACAAGCTTGACAGTGTCTACCCAAAGTATTACCGCTCAAATACACTTGACCAGACGCTTGCGCAGTTTTTGTAATACGGGAATAGCCATGTATCATGTGGCAGCTACTGTTGACAGTCTGTTTTTATCTTAATTGTTTTAGTTATTTACATTTTATTTGACTAGAATTAAAGTTGTGTGGCCTGTAGATTTTAATAAAACGTCTTTGTTGTGGTGCCGCACTAACAGAGATAAGCTGAATCCATTTCTACCATGTTCCCTACGGTTGAGCAGCCAGGCAGTTTTTTGTTTGCTTTATAATGACAATTTTTACTGTGACTTTTATTAACAACTGAACTGAATAAACTTATTTTAACCAAACGACTGGTGTGTGAACAGCTTTTATATAATGTTAGAAAGGATTGAAATCCCATTTCAAAACTATTATTTATGAACCCACATCCTTTTTACTAGGATAGTATCAGGATTATTCATTTCCAGTGAATGTTTATTCCAGCAAGTCATCGGTTATTATACAGTCCACTCACCAAGATGTAATTTATTGTTCTGGCCCTTTAAATCCCCACAGAATCCTCAAGGAAGCCCGATATTGGAACAATAAACGAACAAATGTTTATAGAAATCCAGCCCATCCTCCTCACTGTGTTCTAGATTGTAACATCCCTTCAACTTTCCTAAACAGATAGAAAAAGAAAATCTGGGTTGTCCATTGGCCTTTGATGGTCAACTGGTTAATCAGAGTGGAACATGATTCCCACATCATCCAGCCCAGGAAGTGGGAGTTTGTTACACAGCCGTATGAGTAATACATTCCTCACTCCAACCATTTGATCTGCCTCCCTCTGGAACCGAACTCCATCCGTGAGGGAACCTCTCCCAGTTTGTGTTACGATTCGATCTGCTTCGTATCTGCGACCTCTGCGGTGTTATTGTCTCACTCTGGGTTGAGATCGCACATTCTTTCCTACTGTTTGTCTGGCTGTCTCAGCGTGTGTCATTAACAGGCACATATTTTTCCTCCTGTAGCATGTGTGATTCTTGCCCCCACAGTTCTGTCTTTCCTCGTCGGATGCCCACTGTTTTTTTAATGGCTTTCCTGATGAGCTCGGACACTTTTCCCGGGAGGCCAATATGAGGCCAAATCCCTGTCTGTTCCCTCTACCTCTGTGAGAAAGATACTTGCGATGACTTCCTGCCAATACCACTGAGTGTGGGACCCATAATTCCAGAGCGCTGCTTCGCTGTATGGGCCAAATAATGCAGACCAGACACCATATGTTCAGTAGATCCCGACTGCTGGCATTTGATTCTGTCTTTAGAATTAGCAAAGTTACTACAGAAAATGATTTTGTGTACGCACGCTAATGTCATTTCAAACCTATGACTTTCTTTCATTGGCAGAACACAAAAGAAGATATGTGACCCTGGACAACAAAACCAGTCTTATGCACAGGAATATTTTTAGTAATCGCCAAGAATACATTGTTGGGGTAAAAATTACCGATTTTTCTTTTATGCAAAAAATCATTAGGATATTAAGTAAAGGTCATGTTCCATGAAGATGTTTTATAAATGTCCAACAGTAAATGTATAAAAACTTTATTTTTGTGCGTGGATGGACTACTAAATGCCCTTCAGATTAACAACTTCAGAGACAATTTTCTCAATATTTTGCTTTTTATGCACCCTCAGATTCCAGCTTTGCAAACAGTTGTTGTTCCGCCAGATAGTGTACTATCATAACAAACCATTTATCAATAGAAAGCTTATTTCTTCAACTTTCAGATGATGTAAAAATCAAAATGTCTAAAAATTGACTCTTAAGACTGGTTATGTCGTCCTGGGTCACATAACTTGCAGAACAACACTGGCCCCCATTGACTTCCACTGTATTGAAACAAAACCACTGAGACATTTCTCAAAATATCTACTTTTGTGTTCCACCGAAGGACGAATCATATTATTTTTTGGGAGAACACTTTAAGAATTTCTTTAAGAACGTGATTTTGCCACACTGCACATCTGATGTAAATCACAGATCTGACTTCAGTTTACCCAAAAACACAAGGAAGCAAGTTTCTGACCTTAAATGGGTGAATAATTGTGTCCAAACTGGACTGTTGTCCTGAGAGACAAGTGAAATAGAGCAGTCATAGTGAACTAACAACACTGTAATGTTTGGATTGTGAGTCAGTCAGATTGGAGCGCACTAGCTCCACTGGATTCCGTATTTCTGCCCAGTCCCACATCCTGTTATGGGAAGCATGTTTTTATACTTCTCTCAGCTTTCCCCTTACAACTGTATCAAACATCCCCCTGTGGTCTCCGACTGTGTGTGTTAGTTCAGGAGCAGATGACGTGAATAAGTGCCGACTCAGATCTGCAGATGGCAGCAGTAACTTGTGAGACAGTTTTTATCCATATGGTGAGCAAACATGCTGTTCATATTCAGAATGAGGATCATGATGATGGGGAAAGAATACAGTAACTATACTATAAGAATACATTGATGCAGTGGAGACTAAAGTAGTCCTACTGTAAAGCTAAACAACTCACTTTAGCTTAAAGGGACGGTTCACCCAAAAATGACTTTTTTGTTTTGCCAAACACAAAGATATTTGGAAAAATGTCAGTAAGGAAACAGTTCTTGGGCACTATTGTTAACAATAGTATGACAAATATCTACAATGGTAGTCAATGGTGCCACAGAACTGTGTATTTTTACCATATTCTTCTAAATATCTTTTGTGTTCAACAGAATAAAAACATTTTAAACAAGGGGGAGTAAAAGTGGGGGAACAAATTACTTCTCAGAGAATTTAAAGTAATTTTCATCTTTGGGTGAACTATCCCTTTAAAGGGCCACATGTTTTGTTTAATATACAGATTTGTTTTCAGAGTATATAAGCTGAATTGAGTTTCCCATGCGCAAAGCAAAAACACATTTGCAAATGAGTTTAGAAAAGGCTACTTAATTCAGTCTCGAGTCCTTTAATCTTACACAGTTTTGCCTTTTAAGTAAATGGGTCTGAATGCATTTACTAGACAACCCAGCCTCAAAGGGATAGTCCACCCAAAAAGGAACATCTTTCATAATTCACTCCCCCTCGTGTCAGTCCAAACCTGTGTGACTTACCTCTGCAGAATACATTTTAAAAAAAAGGTTGATAACCAAACAACTCTGACACCCATTGACTTCCATTGACACAAAAACACTGAGACATTTCTCAAAATATCTTCTTTTGTCTTCCGCATGAAAGTAAATAAACGATGACAGAATTTAAATTTTTGTGTGAACTATCCCTCTTATGCTTATTAGGCAAATTGTTTCACCGTTGCATTCAACAAGTCACGTTTTAATGGTCTGGCCATGGGCACAGCAGATGCATGTTATGGGACGGACCCTCAGCATGTTACTACCTGAGGGGGCGTCCTCTCTCGTCTCGGTAAAGAATAGACGTTTTCAGCAGCAAAAACAAATAAATACACAACCAAAGAGAATGAACCAGTCAAGCGCTTACAGTACGTCTTTCCAGTTATGTGTACTTGAGTCTTTATTTGTCTGCATGTGCAGGATGTGCTCCTGTCAGTTTTTGAGGTGCCCTGAACTGCACTGTGTGTGGGATCTGGCAGCAGGACTGTGGCAGTTGTCCAGCTGTCATGCAGTAATCGTATTACTGTAATTAGGTAGCGTACTCCCTAATCCACTTCAGTCAAAACACTGGCCTGTGTCTGACGCACCCTTACGCCTCTGTCATCAATTACCAAGACACGGGCACATTCTCATTACGCATCTCTGAGTACGTCAGATCGAAGCCATGAATAGTGTTTGTCGTTTGGAGCTTTATTTTACATTTAATTTAAGGGTTCATTTAAAGTTTACATAACACATTTTTGCATAACAATGCAATTGGGTCCAACATTTTAGGATGTAACCAATGGAGACTCATCATATATATTGTAGATATAAATTGCAATATACAGTATGTATACGCTGTACAAATGCATAATCTACTACCAAACAAACAAAAAGATGCAAAAATCAATTACATTTACGGCATTGTACGTCTTTCTCTAATATTCCAGTGCTGGTGTCATGTCACTAATGCCTTTGGGTGTCACATAACTCATTGGCTTCAAATGTATATATGAGGCCTGCAGGTGGAGCAACAGCACCAGCTTTATCCCCATCCATACGTAAAGCTTTATCTCATGTATACATTCTCTGCACGGCTGCTTTACATCCTCAAGACTCCCCGACGAAAGGCTTGGTCAATGTTTAGCATTGTGGCTCTTGGAGGGGAAATCATAACTCCACTCCCATTGTGAGGAAAAGATTATACGAGATCAAATACTTCCTGTATCAAATCTCTTCCGTGATCAATAATGTTCAATAATCTGGAACAATTTCGCACACACAACTGGCCCAGCCTAGAATGCGCTTTCCTGGTGTCTCCACGAAAGGAGATGTGATAAAACGAATGCTGTAAAGATCGACTGAGAGCTGCAGAAATATCGATGTCAGAATGTTATCATGGACCATGAGGATGATTGCTCAGCATCTGTATTAAGCACTTCTAATAAAAAGGACAAAAATTATTTATGTCAAATAAACAGCCGTGGAAATAAATGAAGAGAGCATTCCAAAGGTTCATTTATTCTGCAGATGTATCGTAGCCATTCCAGTCCAGTGTCTGTTGAATCGCAACCAAATCAAACCTCGGGAAAGTCATCCAACAGCAATCTGAAAGACCGACAAAATGACAAGACACATGAAAGCTGTAAAAACAAATCTAGGTGATCGCATAAAAAAATGCGTTTGAACTTTTCCTAAATGCATCTAGATACATTACTGTTGTATTGCTTAAAAGTGAAGGTGAATTTGTTTTCTTTGCAGTATTTGATGTCTGAAAAAATACAGAGCATCTTTCTTGTTGTTAAACATCTACAACTGCATTTCAAAAGACCTCACTCACCCTGGACATCATCTTTTCTCCCCCTCACCTTCTGGGAGAAGGTACAGACTGATAAAAGCCAAAACAAACAGAGTGAAAAACAGTCTCTTCCCCTGGGCAGTGAGATGCTTAAATACATGATCAGATCAGTCACACTCCCAACCAAACTAAACTGTGCAATAAAAACTCCTATAAGAGTGCGATAACCGCACTATATTACTCTGCTATATTTATTTATATTTCTTGTAATTTTGTATTTATGTTTCTTATAATTGTTTACCGGTCATCCAGAAGAGCTGCTAAACGGTATTTATGTTTCTAAACAGTGACGATAAATTTCTACTCTATATTTTCTGCAAATAAATTCAAATAAAATGATAAAAACGTCTGTATGTTAAGCCTGAAAAAACTCATTCTTGGAGTGCACATCTGCTCTCTCCGGTTTCTCAGTTTTCCTAACAGTTTGTATGTCCATTTCTTTCAACATTTGTTCAAATGACTAGTTTTCACTACGAAGTATGAAGAAATGATTCAGCAGTTATGTCCAATGAATGGATTATCTTGTATTGCCAGGAAGCAACACTTCCCTTTATATACCGAACAACAGATTACTGTGAATGATTTTCCTTTGAGTCAGAAGTCAAACAATAGTTTTCCTTGAAGCCCCGTTCTGCCATGTGTTCAGCCCTTATGTCAACAAACAGTCTAATTACCTCTAATATAATTTCCTCTGGCATTTCTCTCTTTCTCTTCCGTGTTGGCATACACAACGAGGGGTGCAGAGTGCAAATTACTTTTGGACCCCAGCGGTCACAGTTCAGTCCTGGGGTGTGTCACTATTTTCAACGGCTGGCCTTGCTCCATGACCTCGGGTCAGGTCTATCTTCATCCTCTTAACCACCACAGAGGTGCAAATAGCTCTCCTTTTCACCTCTCCTTCTTCACACACCACGTGGCATTAATGACTGAAATAACACTGAGATTTAAATTAATTTATAATCTCTGTAAAAAACTGAAATAAAAAACTCGGCCAGCTGGGGCCTCATTTATAAAACGCAAAATCTGCGGGAACGTCCATATTTATAAAAACAGTCTTTGACGTGGAAAAGTGCCTAGCGCTACATCAGCGTCTGAGAGCAGACGTACACACTTTTGCTTGTCCGAGCGCTCCAGGTTTCTGGAAATATAAGTCAGACTTTGACAGGTGCTCTTTTATATATCAGTGACATCAATTAGACATCATTAAAAGACGATGATCTAATACGATTCAGCTGAGCGCAATTTCACAATCATTTGCGATTCATAGATTTCATACTTTGAGAAATTATCATAAAATCAAATTTAGGCCGGTTTCTACACAACATTTTGTGAATGAGGCCCCTAAGGCGTCAGAAATAAACATTTTTTCCCTGTAAATACATGTTTTCTTGTAATTTTGCTCCTTTACTGTAAATTCACGTTTCTTAACCGTATTTTCAAAAATACATGAAAAATTGTAAAAAAACGTGAACTTCAGTACAATATGAGTTTTTAAATTATTAATGGAAAATCTGTAATAAAATCATTGAATTGTGTCTGTGTTAACCATGACAAACAGATCATTGAGTGATGTGAACATGAGAATCAATACATTTACATTCACGCATTTGGCAGACGCTTTTATCGAAAGCGACCTGCATTGCTTTATCCTATACATTTTACATAGGTATTTGCAATCCCCTGGGATCGAACCCACAACCCTGCGTTGTTAACACAATGCTCTTACCACTGAGCTACAGGAAATAGTTTAACTACTTTTATGCTTTAAAATGTACCTCCATCAATCAGAATTGAATGGAAAAGTGTTACAGATGTGTTCTACAAGAATTACTACAGGTACCAACATGAGGGTCAATAAAATAACAGAATTTTTGTTTCTGGTTGAACCATAAGTCATGTTTATACAATAAAAGGGCCGAATGCATATGATGGTTCCACATATCTTTGCATAATCTCATATCACGCCAGACAGCAGAATGTTTGCATCCGACCCAGACTCAAAGAGTCATGTTTTTTTCACAATGCATCTAGAGCTGTACAGGAATGCCTCACTGTTCCTGACATGTTAAGGAAATGATTAAGCACATTATTGTCATCTTAGTACTTTAGCAGGTTTTAAAGCAGAAAACAGTCCAGCCCAAATCACCGTTCAAACATTAACCTTTGAGTCTTTGAGTAAGTGACTTTTTTGATACATTGCAGATCATGACTTTGAGATTAAGTGATTCTTTAAGGGCCAACAAGAGGTGTGTTACCTCTCCGGAAATATGAACGGGCCTTTTATTGTCAAATAATGGCTTTACATATAAATTGCAATGTTCTAGCAAGTAAGCGTTTTGATCTTCGAATTTTGTCCAACCAAACTAAAAAGCTGTTTCCTTAAAAACAATCCTTAGCAATGCAACTGAGATATTACCCCGGCAACATACAGAGGTGCTCATTTCGAGCGTACGAGCCATAAATCTCATGTGTTTAGAGGGAACGTTTTTGCTCACCGTAGAGAGTCTTTAGGGATCCCCCACGGCTATGGTCCACGACTCCTGCAGGCTGGCGATTTAACACAAGTGTAAATAAACAATACTTCTCCGCAGACACACACACACTCCTGCTGGAGTCAATTGAAGACTTTGACAGTTGCGCAAAAAGGAATTGCTCAACCAACAAAGGCGGTATTGTGTTGAACAGGACCAGAGAGGGTGAATGTTTCTGTATAGTCAAAGATATATAGTGGACTCTTAAGAGAAGGTCTGTTTTTTCCTCCCTGACTCTTTATCCAGATGACTGGAAACGAAAATAGAGCCGTTCGGGCACGTGCACTGTATCTGAACTCTCAAGGCTACCATGCGTTCACTTCCCAGGATGTGTCGGAGGCCGAGCGAGGGTCATTCTTCACCTCCGTGTGAGGCGAGTTCAAACACAACAGAGGTTTTCATAGGGTTTCCAGAACGTCTGACTCTCATTCGGTCAGTGCGTGATAAATAACGCATTGAATCGTGCCATGTGTCCCAAATGATCTCGATAGCCCTGGGAACATGCAGAGCTCGGACAATAGATTCCCTCAGTCACGTTATATTAACATCTGTACTTGATTCGAGCTCCGTTTCAGACACATTTGCTCGCTTGAGTGATTCAGTTCATTCGTAATGAGATCACAGTAAAACGTACCTGTATTGCAAGTTGCTTTGGATAAAACAGTGTGTAACTAACTCAAGTTTGCCGACTCACCGGATTGTATTGCTGTGAAATGTTATGGACATGTTTTGAATAAGGCGGAAATGTGATAAATGTGTCCGAGATCAAAGATGGGCTAGATGAGCAAATGTTTAAATTCTGAATAGCGACATAGAAACATTTTGGGATAATGTTTGTTTTCAGGTAAATTCACGTTCCCATTACATTTGGGATGTTAAAAAGAAAAAAGCCGAGCACCTTTTCTGCTGTAACTCCACACTGCGCTTCATCCTTCAGATCTCAATTACAGTTTCGTTGAATAATTATAAGCTTTTATTGTGCTATCAACTTTCTTTAGAAGAGATTTGATTTTGGCACTGCTTTTGAAATAGGAGCCGCCTCCCACAGAAACAAGTCATATCGGCCCATTAAAGTCGGGAGGGATCATGACCTCCTCATGTTGTACTGAAATGAATACAATGAAAGAACCGAGCAATATGTGTGGCTCGTATGAAAATCTATACCTTAATCTAATCCTATCACATTGAGTTTATCTAATCCAGGTCCTTATTCTCGATTTCTGTGCTTTGGTCCATGGTGAGGTGGGAAACGATTTCATAGGATAACGTGATATTTAGAGAAATATTGTTTTGGCATGTCCAATCCATAATCAGATTATTATGCAAAACTATTGAGACTATTGAAGTTCACATGACATACAATTTAACCAATTCAATGTGTATAGATTGTTTCAGTGGGAACAACATAAACAAACACTATGTGACCCAACTTAACCGCAATGAAGCAGTAACTGTTGAGTAGTTTGGTGTAATTTAATACAAGTTATGTACCATAAATTATGGATATAATTTATTTAACGTTTAACTCTTGACACGAGATATTGAATGCATTCATTAAAATCCCTTATAATTATTTAATAAAACATCAGGCTGATATTTCCATATACAACAATTTACAGAACATGCTTAAACTCTTAAAAAAGCCAAAATCTCAATTACAGTTCATTACATAACAGCGCAGAAAGAACAAGGGTCTACATACTGTACATTCACTTTATCTCAACTCCCCCCAAAAATGATGTTTAACATAACTGATCGAATAAATTTGCTGAATCATCATTTCATGACATCTCTAAACTGAAGATCAAGTGTCAAGTGTCATTCATTAGTTGTGAAATCACAAACTGTGTCATAAATACAATATCTTCAAAGAGGACCAGTGAATTCAGCTTGAAAGTGCCGCTAGTACAATAAAAAGATAAAAGATCCAAGTTCAGTCAATTTCACTGAGATCCGTTATGCAGAGAAGCGCTTTGAAATGCGTATGACTATTGTATTGTATTTTACTATGTATGAATATGTGTATGACTGATTTTATTGTAACGAGAACAACCGCTTCAAGTAAATCAGGTAAAGACACGATCAAAGCAATGTGCATAAAATCATAACTATGTACACAAAATCACAATAGCTAACAGCTCTCAAAATGTTATTTTGCCTGAATGTATTTTTGAATATTTATCGAGACAGTTGATAAAATGCTCTTTTGACATGATCACAATATGTTTTTTGATAACATAAAGACGGCGTTTAGGTAATGTTAGCTGGAGAGGTTTATATACTGTAAGGTTTAATACGAGTGTTGATCGAAGGTGAGTTTAATCTTCTGAAACAGACCAAAGACATTATATGTTTAATCATATTGAGTTTAATGTTACGCGTAAGAATGAAAAGAATGATAAATGAAAACCGAAGGAAGTTCCTAACACAAAAATATTGGGTATGTGTAATTCACACTCCATCAAGCAGACCTGCTGAGGTTAATGTCAAATCCTGTCGTCCTCTTGAACATGAATGTGTTAAATAGATTTGCAACAAAATAAAGACCCCTCAGGTACTGTTCAGTGAGGAGGGTTGCTTCATCTTGTCCATTTCCCTTTGGCGCTCAAACTGTGGGATTCCAGGAATTGTGCTCAGTTTGAAACTTAACTGCCAGCACGACAGGTGTGCCCAAGTCATGTTATATGGGTAACGGCTCACTTTGAAACCCTTTCTGTGCAAATCTGACAGGATGTGTGGGGCCTCACAGTCTGGGAAAGTATTTGGTGCTGTCACATTAGAAGAACATACATGATTACAACACACGTGACATTTGCTGTACACGCACATGTCTCTATGTAGGAGTCCAAATATCTGAAATCGTTTTGAAGATTCCAAATCTCATTTTAAGTGAAGAAATAAACTAAATGAAAGGTAACACTTCATTTCCGTAACATGTTACGTGTTCTGACTATATATGAAGAGTTTGGTTACAAAATGAGACGACGCCGTTTTTAACAATTTTCAAACAAATCATGTTTTTATTGTCTTTTACTGTGTTAGTTAGCTGTTTATTTTTACTTATTAAGGCTTAAATCAAAACAAACCAACTGCAGTTTGATGAGATTAATTGAAATACACAATAAAAAACACACGATTTCTGAACATTTTTAAAAACGGAGTTATCTCATTTTGGATAATAAGTAATAAGTAAATGATTCATAATTAAATGCAAACAACTGACCCTAAACCAAGCACTAACCAATGAACCACTTTGCAAAATGTAAACCTGGTCCAGAAGCACTTCCGGTTTCAGTTTTGATTTACTACTTATTACTAAAATGTACTATTTAGTTAGTTAAGACTAGTTTAGTCAGTTTGTGTCATTGACATCTATTGTACAAGCCTGATATTGCTGGAATTCATGACTATTTCATGAGGTGGCTAATTCGTGTGTAATTTTAGGATGTGAATTATACAAAAACATGATTATTGGGAAAAAAACAATACTACGCCATTGGTACAAAAGTAAATTGTACTAAAGCGTACATAAGATTGTACAAATTCCTACCAATTCGTTTCTTTGTAAGATATGTACGAATTACCATGAGATTGTGTTGTTCAGACTGCTTTGCTTACATTGGGAACATTTTCAAAGCATGCCGAGATAATATGAATCATCAGACTGTCTTTATTAGCTTGGTATTATGGCATCATTAAAGCATGATCATATTTGTTTATGAGGTTTGTGTGAGGGTGACACTCAAAGAAAAGGGAGAGCAAATCACAACACGTGAAATGTGTGTAAATACCTAACCAAATGCCGCTGAGAGAGAACAAATAATCTGTTAAAGGTCCAATGTGCAATTTTTTGAAGGATCTACTGACAGAAATGCAATAAAATATACATAGCTATATCTTCAGAGGTGTATAAAGAGCTTACATAATGAAGCGTTATGCTTTCATTGCCTTAGAATGGGCTATTTCTATATACATACACCGCGGGTCCCCTTACATGGAAGTCGCCATGTTGTTTCTACAGTAGCCCTAAACGGACAAACTGTTCTACACAGCACGTTTCATAAATACGTTATCTCATTCAGCAAAGAAGTAAAACGTGACGACATCTTAAAGGGGCCCTGCAACGGTGTGTCATGCTTAATACGGCAACTAACGCATACCGTAGTATTTCTGTGCTCGATACACTCCCCCAGCAATCGAAGGTTTCGGAAAGTTTTCTTAGAAATTTTCCTTAGTCCCTTATTGGACAATTCTCCCATCAGCATAGAGAGCAGGAGAAGGACCATGCGCAGACGTCACTTTCATTTGTGTCTAGAAGAGAGAGAGCATATATTCGCAAATTTCAGGTGTTTGTTTGTTCACTGCATTTAGGTGATGAATGTTATATAAACTGTGGATATAACGCTGGATTTGGAGTTCGCTTGAAACCGATACATGGAGATTGGAGATTCTGGACATGCTGTGAGTGAAACTGATGATTGTGTTTTGTTGACATGGGTGCGCATGTGCTTTAGTTCAGCCTACCCCTCCCCCCCCGCACGCGCCATATGTTTTCGGAAACAATCATAAAGCTGTATCTATCTTTTATAAATGTGATCAAACTAAATACTTTTCGAAGATACGAAGTATGCAATACTACTCTATAGGTACTCAAGATTAATAACCGAGTGTGTTACGCCCGCTTTATTTCTATAGAGGCCACCGTAGTGTTTCTAAAGTGAGGCGTCACTCGAGCCATTGGTTTGTAATTCACAACCTCGCCACTAGATGCCGCTAAATTTTATACACTGGACATTTAATCCATTTTAGCCCGATTGAGGATACATTACATGCCATTTACATTTAGAAATGTAGAAATTTACATCAATCTCTATTATTTCACCCCATATCCCCTTTCCACTCTAAATCACCTCCTCGCTGGTCACGCAAAGTTGTTTATTAGCTTCCTGACAAGAGCCCCATGCTGTTTTACCGTCCTGTTGCTTGCTTTCCGTTTCATGTGAAAACCGTGTCAAGATAATTTATTGACTTTACATCACCAGCTGATGTTAGGATCATGCATGAAGGTAAAATAAGATGTTCAAAAATAAAACTCTCTAGAAAGCCAAACATACAGAGAGTTAGGTAAATCTCAACAGTACATAAGGGTTAAATCATGATGTACAAACACGGCAGAACGTTGTATAACTTTGTAGTTAAAGCAGAGGTTGCCTTGCGTTTTCATCAGACCGCAGAAAAAATGTTACATTCTTTGATGGGAAAGTTATGGGACTCAACAAAGGATGAGTGTGTTGGTTATGTAAGTGTGCTTACGGGGCATTAGAGTAATGTGCTCCATACTGTATACAGCAGATGCAGCAGCTGGCCACGATCGGCCGAATAACCAGAGAGACAGCGGTAAATGAACTTTCACTGAAAGAAATAGAAACACAAGCGCTGAGGTCCTTTAAACAGCTCGGTGTTACACTCTATATCCTTTAATGCCGTGGTGGTCACCACCAGCACACGGCGTGACAGTAAACACGCCTCCTCGCCATAAACACATACGTATGACTACATTCGATGTACAGTTAATACCGTGTTAACTTCTATTCATGATGATCAGCACTGGGTCCAGGATTAGATCTGCGAGTAATTCTGTATAGAAAATCTCATTACCACCCATGTTCATTGGCAGATGCTAGGGGTTTACAGATCAGTGTCCAAGCTACAAGGCTCGCCCATGACCTCGTCTGCCCAGACACAGACCTGTTTACACACACCTCCGGTTAACAAGCATCAAGATTTTATGATTCTAGGGTCTGCCATTTTGGCGTTAGCCAGCTGAAACTCTGACAGCTGGGCTTTATGTGTCTGGCATTTTGGGAAAGTGCGATCAGCTGTCAGCACGTCGAAAGACAAAAAGCTCCCATAGTGTTTTTAAGGTGTCTGGGCTGCAACACTTGCTCCATTGATGGAGTCTCACATACTGGGGGTTCTGTAGCTCCTGCGGTGCAAGGTCATGGGATCAATTGGTGGGGAACGCACATAGAGATAAAATGTAGGTACAACATAATCCGCACGTGCGTAAATGTAAATGTGTTTAAACAATATTCAAAAAGATATGTTGACGTTTGAAAACAGAGCCTTGTATAAGGATGTCTGAGGAAGCAATGTCTGAATGCATCGATAGAGCGGGTTTGAAACAACTTGAGTGTAAGCAAATAATGAGAGAATTTTCAATGTTTTGGTGCACTGTCTCTTTAGTTATCTCTAAAGTTCAGATGAATTTAGGGCAGTTTCCATAGGAGGTCCCATTATATACAAGTACAAAACACTGGCTGTTTAGCTGGTGACTGACAGTCTGCCATTGGGTTCAGAGGCCGCCCATGTGTGTGTCTGCTGGGTGATGTTCCAGCTGCTCGGGGAAAAGTAACTGACCCAGTTTCAGGTTGATATAGGATGGCTTTATCCACCCAGTCCCATTTCACATGTCCAGGGCGCTGATAACAATTGGAAAATTAAATCAAGCTCTTCCAATAACATGGAACATTTACCTATTATAACAATAATTTTACTAAAGAATATCATTGCACACTTAAGGTTAGCATTAAAGTTATACGTTTACTAAAACATTTTTTAAATATTCCTGTTAATTGAAACTTAATAAAATATTGGTCTTAATATTATTAAAAGGGATACCATAGTAGGAAGAATTAAATGGTAGTCAAAGGTGCCCGAGACCTCTTTGTTTTCTTAAATTCTTCAATCTCATCATGTGTTCAACAGAACAAAAAAATACAAAACTTTTCTCTTACTATTGTAGTGGATAATGTCCCAGAACTGAAAACTGCTGACATTCTTCCAAATATTTTTCTCTGTGTTCATCAAAACATAGACATTTATACAGGTTTGAAACAACATGAGGGTGAGTAAATGATGACAGATTTTTGGGTGAACTCTCCCATTGAAATCTTAACATTTCGGCAATAAACTGCAGTAAGCTGAGGCGCTAAAATTATTCACTGACAATAAATTAAAGCTGAACTAAAACTAAACCTGAAACAAAAATTTAAACTTATACAGCAATATAAAAATAAGCTCATTTAATGATAACAGTAAAAAAACGGTTGAAAATGTGACTACTATGAACATGAAAACTAAAAATCGAAAAATAAAACATAAGAAATGCGAACTAAAATGTTTATATGATTATAAATATAAAACCTGATACAAAATATTCACATAACTGAAAGCGAAACTTTAAAATGCATTAGTTAATGCAATAAAAACAATGAATAATACTTCAATAGAATTTATTAAACTTGGTTAGGAAATACGTTTAATGACCAATTGTGTAGTACTTCGCTGATGTACTTCTGTAAACTCGTATCTCCTTATTTCGTTATTATTATTTTTTTGGCCCATAAATCATTGTTATTACTCACCCTTTATGTTTGTCGTAAATTTAAACGGGATACCTTATACATTCACTAATGTTAATAAATTAAACTATATGGTCAAGTATTAGCTTTACTATATAAAAATAAGCATGCAATAGTAAATGTCAAAAGCTAAATTACTTCTTTTAACTACAATAATTTCTAAGTGACAGCAACACATATGCAACACATATCTATGAGTCAGCAATGACAGAAGTATCAGGTTGTTCACAGTCAAACAGATCAAGATCACAGTCATCTATCTGCAGTGGTAATGAAGATAGTGTTTGAACGTTAAACATGACTGACCTCAAGGCTAGAAATCTTCTGGCAGCTGTGGGTTAAAAGTATTTGGGTATCAAATGTAAGAGAGGCAGTCAAACGTGTGACACTTATGAAGTGCTGATCCTTCCTCGGTGTAGTAAAACGTGATACAGCCGTGTATCATATTTTACTACACTGCTTTTCAATATTGCTTAATAAGTATAAACGTTCAGTATCTTCTGCCGGAACAATGCGGAATTTGCATTTAATGTGCAAGCTGCAGTATATGCTCCAAAACATTTGATGGCATTCAAATATTATGAATTTATAATGAGATTCTCATCAACAGGCATTTCTGCTTTCAGTTCACACACAAGGTTTCCTTATGTGCCCGTTTCAGTTAAAATACTGTGAAGTGATGCCACAAATGTTCATAACTTAAAAAATTGCCTTTAGCAGATATAATAAAGTAGCGTCAAAGAAGGGTACATGTTTTTGTGGAAATGTGGGAAAAGACCGATTAAATAGATTCACTTAAACAAGGGTAAAGCAAGATAATTGAAAATAATACAAAATTGATTATAAAAGGGAAGATTCTTCTTAGAAATGTCTAGCATCATTATCTTAAGATGCCCTTGGTTATATTATTTATATGTAATATACTGTAAGTTGAATAGTGTAAATGTATTGTAAACTGCAAAATGTGTAACTGTAATGTCACTGAGCAAAACTCAATATTACATTTTATTTTCACAACAGACGACTGGATAAACAGTTCAATGCAGAGTTATAGTTTTGATTTCACCGTTTTTTTTATTATTCTTTTTTTATGTTAATTTTAGTAAAATATTTAGCAACATTGTTTTATGCTTTTTTTCATTTTATTATTTCTTTGTTTGTTTATTACGTTTCTTTAAAAGATTAATTCATTTTTATTTTAGTTTTGTTTACCTTTATAATTTCAGTTTATTGAAATAGGCCTTGGGTCATATTTAATTTTTTCATTTTGTTTTTTCTCCCCAAAATTTTAGGCTAATATTTGTATAATTTCAATGAACAGAAACGCTTTCGAAGTTTTAATTTGTGTCAAACTAAAATAACCTTGGTACAATGTGTACAAGGCACTAGCTATACATTCTATCAGAGCGCGCCAAATTCACGAGACCATATTTGGCACTTCCTTCCTCAGTATCCATGCCAGGCACATAACAGGCTGTAAATGTGTGCCAAGGGAAAGCAGGAACACACTCATATATCTTTCAGATAAGAAATGGTCTGTTTTTTATGTACACAAAAGAACAAAGCGCAGCTGCCACGGCTGTTTCCTGTGTATATTCCCCTTCACTTCTTTCTGAAATCCTTATCTCTTGTTGTCAAGTACACATTATCAGCCAGGTTTATCGAACTGGGTTGTGAAACCACCGATGACAACCTTGTGTGTTGTTCAATCGGTTTTACACTGCTTTCATGTCACAATAGTTGTTTGAATGCAAAGTAATGTGACGTACAGATGGAAGCTAAGCCTACATACAGTAAGAACATATCAGCACATGCCCACGCATAACTGCTCTTTGAACATTAATGTAAACTATGCTCTTTCAAGATAAGGAACTAACACTGCAACACTTGTCAATGATATTTACAACCATACATGGCATACTAAGCCATAGGTCAGAAGAATAAAGGACCCTAAACCGGCACATTCTGTCAACTGCTACTTGAATTGCATCTTAAAGAATATGTGTTGAATGAGATGTTGAAGATGCAGAATGATCTGGAAGGTAAACAGCCGACCAGTGTAAGTACAAACCCAACCCAAACCGCTGTTATGACAAAGAGACCTTGTGACCACACTGGACTCCCGTGAACTCTTGGGTTTGTGGCAACCGTGTGCCACATGTTTAATTCTTTATCCTCTTGTGGTCAGCTCTCCTCAAGACCACCCTTCAGTCACAATCCTTAATAGTTTGCAGGTTTCGCTGTGAAAGCAGCATTCATCGTGACCTTCGTCAGAGCTGGTCAACACCACAGCATGCCGCCATCACTGACGCTTGTGGGTGTAATCTAGAGCTGTCACATGTGGGATTCTGAGGTCTGCAACCAATATCCTTAAATACAGAGGATAGTTAGAGTTTGCAGTATGAAAAAAATGATTTTACTTTGATGAACGAAATACTGACTCGGCAAAATGTGTTATTTTAGCACACACTTAAAAAAATTGTTACAAATTCCGTTTATTTTTTATTTCTTTTGCGCTTTTCACACCATACTTATTTGTATATTTTGTTGCATTGCTCTGAAAAAGATATTTGGAGAAATGTTTGTTCTGGGGCACTACTGACTGGCTACCGTAGTACTCGAAATATCTTCTTTTGTGTACAACAGAGGAAAGAAATGTATACATGTTTGAAACAACATGATAGTGTTGTGTAATGATGACAGAAAATTACAAACACATCGCAAGATATTTCAACTACTTCAACTACTAGCTGTAACTTAAAAATAAAAAATAATATAACATGAAAATGGACGTAGCAAACTTCACAAAACTATCTGAGATACTTGAAGGGACAGTTCACCCCAAAATAAAAATGTTTACATGTTTTTGTTGTTCCAATCTGTATATATTTTCTGTTCTGATGAACAAAGAGAAAGGAATGTGGACGAATGCTCATAACCAAACAGTTCTACGCCACTACTGACCACCAAAGTAGAGAAAAATCATAAATGGTTGTCAAAAGTGCCACAGAATGGTTTGCTTTCGTACATTCTTCAAAATAGCTTCCTGACATTAATGGTGCCCAAGAACTGTTTGGTTTGACATATTCTTCAAAATATCTTATTTTGTGACTGATAACATAAACGAGGCCAATGCCAAAAACCAACCTTGTCTATAAAACAAATGGGATTTCAATCTTATTCTTTCAATAGAAAACACACCAATGCATATCAGGGTCTCTGATTTTCTGCAGTATGACAGTTAAATATGAACTTGTTTATCACAGAAGCATGATGGTTCAGGGAACACGAACATGTGCTTCCACGCACCCTTCACAGTTGGTCAATGTGTCCCTTTATAATGGTTACAAAAGCAGTAGGTGTCTGTCATGATTGCTCCATAATAAAAAGATGCCCATCCCACATCGGGTGTAATGTACTCTGACATTGTCATCAGCACAGCATGACCGCCACAGGAGCACAGGAGCTCTCGGCACCATGAATTTCATTTCATTAAGCATGAAGAACCCCCCTCCTGTGTGACCACTGGGCGCTGTAGATCCAAAGAGCACAGGTAACACCAAACCACAGCTTTACTGGAAAACACAGGTCATTGCATTCATGTGCAACACTTTGGTCAAGATAACAGGAGGACTATGAAGCATCACAAATACTGTTTTTCTGACAAGCAACATAAAACCTCATGTTGCTATTGTTATAATTTTCATGTTTAAAATTGGTTGAATGGTTGTCACAAAGAAAGTAAATGAAAGTTGTCAAACACATCTAAGTAATGCCTTGTGTCATGCTGTGACTCCTCTGACTTTAAAACATTACAGACGTAAAAAATTGATTCCACAGACGTCTGGGTGATGAATAAGTCAGTGTTGTGAAATTAAAAATGAATAATCTGAGGTTTACTGAAACCGTCTAGTCAGCAGGGTTAAGAGCTACAGGAACATACAGTAACACTGTAAGGAAATATGTTTATAAATCCACATGCTCTATACAATCATTATAATCTTAAAGCTGCAATCTGTAATGTTTAGCTCTCGATCACCATCTCGGTCTGAAACAACATTGCAAGTTCCTTATATTTGTCTTTATAGGGGTTAAGGGCAAAAGAGGGCCAATTGAAATTTCCTATGAAATCATATAAGGCACCTCAAATTATACTGTAAATCGTTATTATAAACTTGGAGCTATGAATCGGGTTAAGGTAAGAGGGATAGTTCACCCAAAAATGAAAATTCTGTCCTCCTTTTTGACCCTGGACGACAAAACCAGTCTTAACGGTCAATTTTTCGAAATTAAGATTTTTACATCCTCTGAAAGCTGAATAAATAAGCTTTTAGTGTTCACAAAGCCGGAATCTGAGGGTGCAAAAAAGCTAAATATTGAGAAAATCGCCTTTGAAGTTGTTATTCAGGGGCACTGTTGCAGGCCATCCACTCACAAAAATAAAGTATTTGATAGATTTACGGTAGGAAATTGATATCTTCATGGAACATAATCTTTACTTAATGTCCTGTGATTTTTTGCATAAAAGAAAAATCTGTCATTTTTACCCATACCCTGTATTTTGCCATTTACTAAAAAGGTTCCCGGATACTTAAGACCGGTTTTGTGACCCAGGGTCACATTTATTCACCCTCAGATTGTTCCAAACCTGTATACATTTCTTTGTTCTTCTGAACACACACAAAGATATCTGGAAAATTGTCAACTCCAACCCCCCATTGACTCATATACTATTTATTTTGCCTACTATGGCAGTAAATGGTGGGTGAGATCGGACAATCTTCCAAATTTCATCCTGTATGTTCAGCTAAACAAAGAAATTTATAAAGGTTTGAACAATGAAACGATGACAAAATTTTCATTTTTGGGTGAAGTGTCCTTTAATTTGCTTGAGAAGAACGTTTTAAACGCAATAAACAAAAAAGTCACAAAATACAGCCTTACATTTGAAAGTACATGCAAGTTTTACGAATTGATCAAAGTGAGGACAAAAACACGCACATCAATCTTAAATGGATGCTCGACCGAGTTACACCGACAAAAGTCGGTACATTAGAGCTTAAAAAATAAAAAAAATATGTTATTATAAAAAATGTGCCAAAGTTTTTTAAATTATAAAGTATTTTTGATATTTTTGGAGCTCTGTGGGGCGACTTTTGTTACTACTTAGGTTTACATATTAAAACATGCCAAATGTGTCATGTGTGTGGCATATGGTCAATTGGAGCTCTGAACATTGACTGTAACAATAACACTCAAGCGCATTCATGATGGACGAAAAAACTCCACTTACTTTAATTAAAGAAGAGCAGATAAAGCTATCAGATACTCCGCTCTTCACTCAATGCCAACAAGTCTGCTGCCATTATAGGTATTGCATAGCTTTGTTGCACTTGACACAGTTTCATTAAAGTGTGGAACAGTGGCACAGGCGTTATCATGTTTCATCAGTTTGGTGGCGCACGGCTGAAAAGAATATGTGCAGTTTATGCTTCCACTAGTAGAAGACAGTAGAAGCTGTCACATCCAAATTGAGAAATTAATTCCTGTATCGCAACTTTGGACAAGACATCTCCATTTACTAGTCTCTTTCAAGCAGCATTTTAACAAAGATATTTATATTATGTGTCCCACACATTATATTATGTGTCTTCACCCACACAACTCTACCTGTCTTTTCGCCCTGACGATCCGACTGTCTCAGCACGCATCTCAGCTTGCCTAGCCGACATCTCACTCTGGATGAACGGCCATCACCTGCAGTTGAACCTTTCAAAAACCGAACTGCTTGTTATCCCGGCTGATATAAAAACTTATCACAACCTTTCCATTCAACTGGGCTCATCAACCATAACACCTTCCAGAAAGGCAAGAAACCTGGGAGTGGTGATCGATGACCAGCTCAACTTCACAGATCAAGTTGCCAGCACCACCCGGTCCTGTAGATTCATCCTCTACAATATCAGGAAAATTAGACCCTTCCTATCAGAGCATGCTACGCAAGTCCTAGTACAGGCTCTAGTCCTGTCCAAACTGGACTACTGCAATGCACTACTGGGAGGACTTCCAGCTTGCACAACCAAACCTCTACAGATGATCCAGAATGCTGCGGCAAGAGTCATCTTTAATGAACCGAAGAGAGCACACGTTACTCCTCTACTCATTAAGCTACATTGGCTCCCTATAGTCGCTCGCATCAAATTCAAGACTCTGCTCCTGGCCTACAAGACCACCACTGGTTTGGCACCACCTTATCTTCACTCACTACTGCAGACATATGTACCCGCCAGATCCCTACGCTCTGCAAACGAACGGCGTCTTGTGGTGCCATCCCATAAAGGTAGAAAATCTCTCTCGCGCACCTTCTCCGGATCTGTTCCACCTATGTGGAATGATCTGCCTGCTGCTACAAGATCTGCAGATTCTGTAGCCATCTTTAAGAATCGCCTGAAAACCCATCTCTTCCGCCAACATCTTACTGTTCTGTTCTGACTCAAGTTTCTTCTCTACTCTTTTCTTCTCTACTCGTTTCTTCTCTACTCAAAAAAAAAAAAAAAAAAAAAAAAAAAAAAAAAAAAAATGTATGAATGAATGTTTCTGTATACTGTGTTAGGCTATATGAAGCCTCTTCTTTTTGATTGCACTTATGCTCTTGTTGTACTTATGCTGTCCTAATTGCTTCCATTACCTACCCCACTTGTAAGTCGCTTTGGATAAAAGCGTCTGCTAAATGACTAAATGTAAATGTAAATATTAATAAAGTTATATTATGCTAATTCTGTGTGTAATGTCGCTTCTGGCAAGCATGTGTTTCCAGTGTGCTCCTATTCTTGTTTTGGCTTAATATTGATTTCTTTCCAAACTAGGCGCTACAGTACATGACAGGGAATGTCAGAGGCGCTTGTTGAATTGATCTCCCCTTTTCTATTTCTAAGTCATGAGTCTGACAGATTCTCAGTTGGGATTTCAGCAATGGCTGTCAATATGTGTGATTTTCTTTACTATTATGATGTTTTGTGTGGTGCAGCACCAAAAGGACAACCCAGTCCCCAGGCAGCTCGTGGCATAGGCACACCATTTAGAATCTATTGATACGTGTTCATGGACGCAAATTTACCCCTTTTTCAGCATGCACGAAAAAAGGGGGGAATTCGTGCCCCTGGACACAAATTAGTAGAACACAGTTTGTGACAATGTCTCAAATTCCTGTGTGACTCTGTTGCAACATAGGCAAAAGTCCACCTGAAATCAAACTTGATCCTGTTTACATTCTGCATATTACTAGTTCTCTGGTTAACTTTTCATCTCTGAACAATTTCTTTTACATTTGGACAATTCCAGCGTTATGGATGTGACATTTTTAGTAAAAACGAAGTATTTATTCTATATTAAATCTAGGCATGCACCGAAAATGTTTAACCGAAAATAGCAAAAAAGCATGTTCGGTGTTCGAAACGGATGTCAGTCAGATTTGCTTGCATGGATGTTTTTTCCCCTTTAAATCATTTTGCAGTGCAGCCTTTAATTATACAACAGTTTTCATTTTTTCATATTTCGTTTGATCTTATAATGTTAAATGACAGTTTTTAATGAAGGGTTTTGTTGCAGGGGTACAGAGTACAGTACATTCTTTCATCACTCAGTCATCATCCTTATATAGGATATTCAAGAAGGGAGTGGGCTAAACATTTTTTAGTTTATCCTAATGGTTTTATTCAATTTTATTTTAATTTATATTGTTTTATTGAAAGGCAAGACAAAATATAAAAAGCACATTTTGATCATTCAGTGGAAAAAAATGGCTAAATAAATATGAATGATAAGAAAAGCCATGTTCGGTGTGTGGTATTCGGCCTTGGCCAAGTGTTAAATTTTTATTCGGCTTTGGCCAAGAATTTTCGTTTGGGTGCATCCCTCATTGAATCATTTGTTTACATTTTACTAAAGCCCCGAAGATAGAGTCCAGTATTAGTATTAGTAAAAACACAAGTTTTCTGTTTTAAATGAGACAAAAAAGGATGTATGTATTTCTGTGAATTGAAATGCAAAAACTACAAGAAATAATATCCAACGAATGGAGAAGGGATGGCTCTCCATAGAGCATAAAATAGTTTTTTTAATTTCATGTGACCATTTATGAGGAATATTTACTTTTTTAGATGTGACAATTCACTTAACTGTCTATGGAATCTATACCTTAAAAACAAAAATTCAAAGCTAATAAAAATATTGAGACTCCAAATATTGACATCTGACCTGTCGCTATGGTGAAAACCTTTGGTAAACATTAGATTTTTTCGTCTTAAGGTTGAAATTTTATTGAAATTGCCCATTTATTAAAATCTGAATTTTCACTCTGCAAAATACTGAAATAAAGTCGATCCCGATTTCCACTTCACTAAGAATTTAGACTACTGCCCTCTATTCAGAATAATGGGAATGTGAAAAGCTAAAATGTGGTTGGTTTGCCAATGACAACATATATGTATTTCATAGACAAGTTTATCCCAAGCGACACAGAGTGCATTCAATGTATACATTTTATCAGAACGTGCCTTCCCTCATAATAAAAACCGTGACCTTGCTCTACCTAATGAGCTAGGAGCAAAGTTGTGGATTTCGACCAAACCAAAATACTACACATCTTAAAATAAATGGCTGGCTGGATTAATACTGTCTCTGTGTCACAGCATGCCAAGTTTCATAAAACCTTCTGCATCAAACATAAGCTCCTCACAACCAGCATTTGCTAATATATGCCTTCGGATTTCAGCTCAAGAGCTGCAAAGGGTGGATGGAAGGATGCTTTTCTTTCAGACAGGGCATGAATATCCTCACATTTCTACTTGAAGTTAGGTTAGGTATAATCCACCTTTCTGGGCACTCTGGTTTGGCCTAAAAGCCCATGAGTAAGGCAGACTTAATAGGCTAAGCTTGATTTAAAGCTGGAGCGAAAATCCTTTAATATTACTTGAATAACAATTAATGTGCAGCTTGCTTGTGATCTTAATGATGTCAGCAATTCTGGACAATATCCAGAGGAGGCCACAACAGAGAGGCTCTTATTTCATTTAAGAATTGAAGCCCTATTAAGTCCATTTCCTGTCCTGTTTATCGTCTCCGCGTTCAACGGCCCATCTTCTGTGCTTGTGGCCTGGGCTGAGATCACTGCTGTGTGGTCCACAAGGTTACAAAGTATGATTTATAGCAACCAGAGTGAAGAGCCTCTTCTGAGAAAGTGGAGAACACATACGGCATCCATGTGAGAGCAAGAACGCGCGGTCACCGCCGGTGCTATGCGCTCTCCGCCTTCAGCCGAGGTATGTACACGTGAGACGGTGGAAAATATGCATCACTAGCCCACAGCTATGCTGTGTTACGTGTTGAAATGTACTACAGTTGTGTATACAGTGTACATATTTGTTAGCATTAGTGCATCTGGTACTTCAATATTTTAAGCACTTCACATAGGATAGATCAAAAGTCTCTTTCTGTACAGTGTCAGCCAGCTATGGGAAATTATGGGAAATGAATGTGTTGCCTACTTCTAGGAAGCAGAAATATTCACGGAGACATTGGTCAGCGCACCTTGTTGATTTATGAGGAAGTCCTGAGGGGTGTTTCACTCTGTCAACAGCAGCGTTCATACATATCCATGATCACAAACAAGACCTCCCAGCGCTCCTGACAAAATATGATCTCTCGCTGAGGCAGAGAAGCATTTATTAGGCAATGCAAGAAATTAGCCTTAAAGGGGTTCCCTTTCAAAGGTTCGTTTTTAGAAAAAGACTTAATTTCAACTCACGGTAAACCAAGGTGATGCACAATACAGTCTAAGAGAGATATTGCAGACATAATATACAATAATTACTGTGGAAGGATCATTAGAGATTTAAACCATAATGAACATATATAAAGAGAAACTGTTTTGGCATTGACATTGAAGGGGACATATGACTCGGCTAATATGAATTTTATAGTTTGTTTTAGATGTAATGCAATGTGTAAACACGATTAAAGGTTAAAAATGCTGTATTTTCCACATACCTTGCATGTTTATTTGTTTCATTCCTCTCTGAGACGCGCATATTTTTAACAAAGCTCATAGCTCTGAATTGCCGATTTAACCAGTGCGTAGTGATAGGTCGAATACTGCAAGCCTGTGATGGAAATCTAATGCCTCTTACCATATTTGGAACATCAGGTTCCAAATATACAAATACAAAAACACGTATTCTTTTACGTACACGTATATAACCACTTTAACAAAGATTAATAAATGCTGCATGAATATATAGTTAATTGGTAGTTTACATCAGTTAATACATTAACGAATGTGATTGAATGAAACATAAAGTGTTCACATTGGAAACTAAATAGTCTTTATTCAAAAATATGTGATGAAACAAAATTACAAAAGATTCAGAAAATGTAATTTACTGTGTTGAGGAGATCCAATATCCATATTCATCCAATATAAACACTGTCGTTATCAGTCGAGAGCTTTATTAACATCAGACAATCATTACTCATTGTTTTTATAAAAGCTGTTATTGTGTTACTGTATAACTTCATGATGGTTTACACAGTAAGTATAATAACTTTTCTATTTTAGCATGGTGCCTTAATCGCAGCTGTCTGATCAAAGCAACATCGCCACAAACACACATGGGCACTTTCTGTCGAGAGCTTTATTAACATCAGACAATCATTACTCATTGTTTTTACACAAAGTTTAAACCAGGAGTCAGAAACCATCACATGCCTGGTTGCCTTGGTGAAATCCTGTTAGCATCGAGTAAAGTTTAATGATTACTAACAAAAGAATGGCTGTGAGGCCCTTGACTTAAGAAACCAAATATTCTTTTGAATATTTGATTAAATTATTTGCATAATTTAGTAATTTGCCAAAGTGCAGATGCATGTTAAATCAGCAACTCAAAAAGCAGCTGAGCCATTCGACTGTCACATTAGATCTAAGCGTGTTAAGGCATTCAATAGCTACTCTTCCCATAATTACCCATAAACACTTGATCTCTGACCTCCGTAATTGCTTTTAATCAATGCCAATTGTTGACCTCCTTAAAATAGAAGATCAACACAGGGGACAGTGACATCTGAAACAGCAAGACTTCCATTAATCCACTATACCATCCACAACCACATCATTACACAATTGCAAAAACTATTGATCTTAGAAGTGTATAGTCTTCTAAAAAAGACATTTAGTGACTTTTGAAATGTCAATAAGAATCTAGAAAGAAAGTGAGTGTATGTGAGTGTGTGTGCGAGACTGAAGGCTGTGTTGTGTAGATCAGTGCTTCTAAAACCGGGGGCCCCAAGATAGATCCAGGTGGCACACATTTTGTGGTATTCTATGAATTATAGAAAATTATATGTAATTAAACATTACATCTTGATGTCCCACCATTGTAAAGATGAATATGTTCTTGGTTTCACTAAAATTTATTAAGGTTATAAACCTTTGTTGGGGAGGCCGCAAAGCGATGCACTCTACAAAAGAGGAGGTGCCCCACAACAAAAAAGTTTGAGAACCACTAGTGCACATGCATAAAAGACTAGTTTCCACTATGATGGAGATGTAAAATGCATGGATAGTTAGTGTAGTGTGGAGGGAAATCATTACCTTTTAATGTCTTGAACTTGGACAAATGAGAAACATAAGAGCGTAATGAAAGAATAACTCCAACCAAATACAGATAATGGTCGCGAGTATAATTTTGGAAGTTCCTGATGAATGAATATGTTAGAAATATTTTCACAGCTATACTAATAACTAACAAGAGCGTGAAACACTTAACAAACCATGCTGGAGTCTTTGTGTGCCCATCAAAATCACTGACACGTTGCTTTTACCTTTAATAGCGGGTGGAATGTCACCTCAACACGGCTGCTTCACAAGCTGATTTTTTTGCTGCTACAATTCCCACAGGACCGATGGCAGCACACAGAGGATATAGAGTTTTACAATATTCATAAGGAGCTTATGGAATCATTAGACAAAGGTAATGTGTTCTTCATTATTTATTAACAGTGGTCACGGCGGAGTCAGAGTTAAACTGTCCCAGGGTTCTCCAGACCGGCCTGTTAATTGTAATTCCCACAGGAACTATTTCTCATGTGTACAGTGGAACTCGAGACATGTAAAAGCCCACCAGCCTACGATCATGACAACATAAACCCATCTTAAACTCCATCGAGTAACTTAAAACTCTTCCAAGGCGTTATTTATTACAACAATAACACGTCAAAGCAAACCAAATGTCTAAAAAGAAAGACTGCACATCAAAGTCGACTTTGGTAATTTGTGCATTCTCGTGCCACGGTTGACCCGATTCCCGTCCACATTCTGGCCTGTTGGCAGGATCCAGAGGAATCCTGAGGTCCGCTAATTAAACCCGGGACGTTATTTTTAGGAGCTCGGCCTCGATACAGCTGTTCCCTTTTATTGAGAAGCAGCGGTGGAGGTTGAAGTTGTCTTTAGGTACCCTCACTGTGGTGCACACAGACAAAGTGCGCTCTGTCTCTGGTTGGATAAACGGCGTCTCTGTGGATGCCGGGTTACACAATGAAACCAGAAGCTCCAGGCATGAAGCCCGAGCAACTGAAGTGGTCAGAGAGGAGACTCCTAAAAATATCTCTCAGTCTTTCTCTCTCTTCCTCTGTCTCTATCTCCTTCTCTTTTTACCAGCCTGACGTCTTCCCACACTTCTTCTTATTTCCGGTTCTTCCCTCTTCTGGTTTATAGTCATGTAACAAGATGTGTCACGTATTGCTCATTGTGCAGAAGTGAGCAGCTGAAGGGAATTAGTCGGCGCGGCGAGCTACAAATGACACCGTGACACATAGCTTGAAGCAACAGTTCAACCAGGAATTGCAATTATGATATATTTTACTCCAGTCTGCTCTTTTTTTGTGAAACCAAAAAGGACAATTTTTCACATTTCAATAAAGTGTTCATTACAACGAAATATGTGCAATATGTATGTTATATTTGAAGTAATGCCAAAAAAAACATTCAGGCATATTATTTCTTTAAGACTTATATGATGAAGACTATTGAGAAAGATTTGTAAGTCCTGCATTTGGTGCTTTTATTTGTCTCTTTTCTATTGTTTTCTTAGCATTAGTGACTATCATAGCTGGAAATGGATGAGATTCACTATAGTTATGGACATTTTTATATTTTATTTATTTATTATTATTTATTAATTTTATTTATGTTTGAAATGTGCATAGCATTTGGATGCTCTTGTTTGGCTTAACGATGGAAATCGCTTCATTTTGAGGTGGAACTCCGGTCCCCCCTTTCTTTTTTTAGGAAAGAAAAAAAGTGTTTCCTACCCCATCGTAATTTTCTACCCTTTCAGAAATTTCACTCTCATTACCCTTTAAAGCTTTTTATTGCTTTGAATTCAACCACCGTTCTAATGTGTCACCTTCTAATGTGAACCTCATACAACATTACAATAATATCTTTTTTAGTCTACACGTCAGGAGCACAGCATCCCATAATGCTGCCTATAGCCTGCATGATAGTTTTGGAACAGGGCCACTATGATCTCAAGGGTCTATTGACTAATGAGACACCTAAGCGGCCTACTAGTATCTCCCTGCGATCCAATTCGAGACGCTGAGCTCCTGCGCATTCTGTGTGAGTTATATCACCACTAACATTTGGAGACCTCACAACTCTTGCCAAGAGTTTTTATAAATCACCAACTCCGACACGTCTCTACGTTTGAGCCCAACAGCCCCGGATGCTATAAAAACCTCCATTGTCTCCACATTTCCTTTGTTGTCGTAGCGTCTGGAGGCAGTTTGGGGAGATGTATGGAAAGACCGACTGTTTGACAAACTAAAGCCTCAAAGAGGACTGTGTTCAGGCAGAACAGAGGGAGGCACCGAACGACATGAGCTACATCTAACGCACTCTCTCGAATTAGCGAGTCAACGAATGGAAGCGTCCCATCTGACACATAATTACAAGACACTGCAGTTGTCTCGGCCCGGGTTCAACTCCTCCTCAAAAGGAGACAAGATAGTTAACAGCTAGTGTTGGTGTGGCAATCTAGTGAAGACTGCAGTCAGACGTGATAGAAGAAGGGCTGACCAACCACTAATTACACCAAAACCACCCGGATTTGAGCTCCTCCATGCACAAAAATAAAAAGAAAGATCTTTACATTGCTCCTTTTTTGTGGCTTTTCGGTTGAACCCCGGCCATCTGCAATCAATGAAAACATCCTGCCACAAAGTGCATTATTCACGCGCAACCACATCATTTGGAGTCCGCTAAACAATGCTTATTTAAGAACGAGGGTGGTGCTACACAAAGCACGTTGGTTTTTATTACACTGGTTACTGTCGAGTGCAGAGAACAGATGACTATCCAACACCATCCAACTGATCAGAAGCTGTGAAAAGTTTCACTTTAGAGAATAAAAGATCTGTCAGCTGGAGATGTTTGAATGGCTGAACCATAACCTCATCTACAGTTGCATATAATTAAGATATGCATTTGACAGATGCTCTATCCAACAAGATTTAGAGAGCAATGTTCTACCAACTGAGCAAGAGGAACACATTTACAGGAACAACTTAATATGGAACATTTTCACTTACTTTCCACTTGTAAACTTCATCATAATACATCTTCGGGTAGAATGAGAATGATGAAGGTTTAAGTTTATATGAAAGAAATATAGTATGTGGACCGGTACCGGGTCACAAGTCCATCAGAACACGCTTGCAGAATTGTGATCCAGAACCACAAATCTAGTCATTTTTTGAAATTGAGATTTATACGCACCTGAAAACTGAAAATCTGATATCTGAGGGAGCAAATGCATTAAGAAAAGCACTGTAGCAGGCCGTTTCTAAGAAGAAACAAGTTTGTTATAACGCTCTCTATGGGCTAAGCGCTGTCATGAAGTTGTTGTGAGTAGATGAACCCGAAAGCTGATATTCTAAGCTTTACATAGAAACCAAACTTGGTTTTGGGGAACTTTGTGGGCTTGTTTCTGGCCCTTTTTGTTCTCGATTCTGCTGCATCCACTCACAAAAATAAAATTTTGATATACTATCGGGAGGAAATTTACAAATATCTTCATGGAACATGATCTTTATTTAATATCCAAAAGAATTTCGGCTTAAAAGCAAAATCGTCAATTTTGAACCATATAAAGAATAGTCGGCTATTGCTACAAATATACCCGAGCTACTTATGACTGGTTTTGTGGTCCAGGGTCACATACAGTATATGAAAGATGAATGACAACCGTTCGAAACTGTCCGGGGAACGACCCTATAGATTCCTTAGCTTTTCCCTCTGGCACACTGAAGTTAGGGAGAGACCCACCAGTTTTCTTAGATCTGATTATTTAAGGATCCATTTGTCACTGGCACATTATGCACCTCAGAGGCAGACACACCCTGAGTAAACGTTTTATAAACGTCCACATTGCTGCTATGAAAGATTTTTTTTCTCCTGTGTGCATTTACTTAAGAGGCTACATCAACTTTCTTTTCTCAGCTTGGCACAATCTTTCACACGCTGAAGTGCTGAGTATGCCATACGCAGAATAACGTCAGTAGGCAGCATTCTTCTGAGTGTCTTTTATGTGAAAGAAATGCAGGGATGCAGACATAACATATGAATATAATGATGAATGATCCTCCGTGTCAGGTCTATAGATGAGTAATATGATGACACACTGGATTCACGCCAGTGCAAATACTCTTAGTTACATTCCTTCAACTGACGTCTTTGGACCGCTTTCTTTTTTTCGGAGCTCCACGATCTGTTCGCAGTCAATCAAAGTCACGCACAATGCGGTGACATGCTGTTTGCTTTATTTATAATAGGGTTTCATGGCAGTGTTTTCAGAGCACTTTTGTGAAAGGCCTTTAGTAAACAGCTGCGGGGTTTTATCAGATAACCTTTCGGTTTGGAGATCACTGGCATGTTGCTGTAAAGACAAAGGTTTCAAACGGATAAGATGTTATAGGAGGATCCTGCGTGAACAGACTTGCCACGAGGCTGTAAAAAAGTATAGTGTAGTCTAGTCAAATAGGAGAAGTGTTGTACCATGGAAACGAATGATATCAATAATTATTAGGATATGTTACAGAAAATTCTAGTTAATCAACACACCAGTTAGAAAATAAGGTTGTGCAGCTAAGATGCTATGAACAAAAACGGCAGCATTTCAACGTACTGTTTGTGCTACAACCTTCAAGTAATAATCTTTTCCGGAAACGTTTAAGAGTATTGAGATGCCAGCAATTAAAATGTCTCGTAAAAAGATGCATTCAGTACATACTGTATGGATATATGAACCCTGCCATTTGCCATGACCATCGGCACATTGTAGGGATGCTTACTGTATATTCCTATATATAGACAGTGCTTCCAAAATTATTACACCACCACAATCCAGTGTAAGGTTTGTGCCACAGCTGTCCTAAACCAACAGTATAACTAAATACTATACTATATTATAAAACAATTTATATGTTTCTGTAATGGATAATCCACCATTATTTACAGTATAAGCTCTTTGGTCACAGTTGTATGTCTAATGCTAAAATATTATTCTAGTTGGTATTCATGAATTTTCAAATTTGGACAGATATAGTAAAGCACTTAATTACAGTCAATAATAACAGAGAATGTGGAAAAGTACATAAAAACAATGCCAGCAACAATGCAAACTGTCATCAAGGAAAAAGGAGGCCATAAAAAACAAAATATGTTTTTGTAGGTTATAATGTTCGATTAAAGACTATTTGGTTGTTTAAGTGACATTTTTCGTTTTTTGAGAGATTCCTAAAATATTTGTTTTCTCTTATTGTGACAAGTGGTTTAATAAATGTATTAAGCACTGTATGGGTACTTGACATAAACCGAACATTTCTCCTATGGTGTGACATCACTCTAAATAAAATCTGTGAAAAAAAGGGCACAATATACTGTATTAATAAGAAGGAATTTTCCGTGTTCATATTTACAATTTACCTGTATTTTACATTTTGTGCAATAAAATGCATTTTAGCATATTCGGATATGTCTGTAAAATAATGGAAAATGTACTGCCACTATTTTATCCGTTTTTTTACGAGATTTTTTAAAGTTCAGCAAAAATGTGGAAAAGAAACTGGCAATTATTTATTATTTAAAATAATTATTAATAATTATATAAATTAGAACAATGACTAACTTCATTGTTAGTTATTTTCTGAATCGTTGCTCTACACAATAGGACACATTTGCGGTTTATTAAACAAACTTCACACATTATTTATAAATGTCCCTTTACATTTAGCTTGAAACATAGTTAGTGGCATTACACAGAAACTGTTAACTGATTCAAAGAAATAATCGTCTTTGCGATTCTCCGTAAACTTGTTTATGACAGGTGCAATACAGCGTTATTCCTAGATCTCTCACCTGTCTGCTCCTAAAAAGATCAGGTGCGAACTAATTTTAATAATACAAATAGATTACAATAAATAGAAGCACCCCTATTTATAGTATTCAGGTGTTGCCAGATGCTTCAAAACTATTTTCGATGCATTCGAGGCTTCCTTATCTGACAGCTCCCGCTCTCGTTTCGGTCTGCTGGCTGTCTGTAGTCGTGCCACAAAAGCTTGTGTCTGCTACGGTTCAGAGAGCTGCTTTAAACCTGGATAAAACCACGCGTCTCTCACTCAAGATATTGAGGTTTCCCCTTCTAGCAATTTGTTGCCATTTATAAAGCAGAGAAAGTAGATCAAAGTGCATGAACTTCTCATCTGATAATACATCTAAATACAGGCAGATGTGAATTATTTAAGGGAGCTGTGAAACAAAGGTATATTGGTATTGTTTTGTTCAAACAAACCCCTCTAAACTCATTGATGTGCAATTGGTGTTGGTAAATTATTCCTTCACTTTCCTAAAACGGGCCGCATAGTGTCCCACATATCCCCCTTGAGGAATCTTAGGGAGGACAGCCAAGCACATGGTGCTATTTTCTGTCACATCCAGCAGCGAGTACAGAACAGGCTGAACCGAGAATAAGCATCAGCTTTAGAATAGTAATGGGCTCATTCACAGTAATGCTGTGAGGTACAGTACATACAAGAAAGCTGTTTCTTTCCACGTTTATCATAAATATATTCATGATTTTGCAACTGTTAGAAGTTAAAAGCAATGACACGCAAAAATTCTATGATTTTAACAACCAGTCAAAGTTTGGAGACACTTGCTCCAACTCAGTCTTAACAATGACAATTTTGACCGTTTTTCTGTTTTCTTTTTTCAGTTTTGTATTTCCAATATAACAACGTCTTTAAAGGCGGGGTGTCCAATTTCCGAATCACGGTGGTTTAGATATAGTCGGGCCAAGTACCAAAACAACCTTGTAGCCAATATGCATTGCACCTTACACAGTGCACTGGATGGAGATTAGTCGAACCGAGCGCTGACGAAAGGGAAAGATAGGGGTGGGGGAGTGTTTGTTTTGGTGACTTGAACATCAACAATAGCTATGAGAAATCGGGCATCCCGCCTTTAATGTAGACACCATTTTAAATTTAGCTCCAAGCAATGCCTCAACATACTTGATTGGGTTTTCCTAAAATTTTTTAAGAAGCATTACATGACATGGACGTTGTTGCATTTGGCTAAATCGTTTATCCAAAGATGCTGTATTTGCAGTGTATTCAAGCTTTACATTTTATCTGTACGTGAATTCAGAGGAATTTGACCCATGGCATTGACAGTACCATGCTTTACATTTGAGCGACATTAGTTTCTAAAAAAGCTTAAAAAACTAACAATAGTGACATTTTTATTTAGTAGTCTTCTGGGGTCTCAATTATAAAACTATGCGTAGGATCCTTACTCAAAGTGTACATGCGCCCGAAAGCCAAAAATAGCGTACGACAAAAAACATTCAGACTTATAAAAGCGTGCGTACATCCTGTAAGCAATATTTGCAATACACACAGTATTAAGTTCAGTTACTGCAAAAGTAACTGTAATGAAATAACAGAAAAAACAAGAGTAATCCCTCACTTTACTTTTTCAAGGAAAAGTAATTTAATTACAGCAACTAATAACATTCCTCTGTTCTCTTATATCAGTTTCAAAATGAGACAAAATTAGACCTGCAGTTTCAACAAATTTTCTTCCTGTGGCTCAGTGGTTGGTGCACGGCACTAGCAATGCCAAGATCATGGGTTCGATCCCGAAACAAATGTATAATACAATGCAATGCAAGTCGCTTCGGATAAAAGTGTCTGCCAAATGCGTAAATGCACATTTTCGAAATCACAACTAATAAGCTCTCTCTGTTATTCATAAACACTTTTAATAAAAGTCACTGAGTGCAGCTGTGACAAGTCAGAGGGGAACTGTCCCTCCCGGCTGATATCAGCTTATTAGCACAAAGGTTCGGTAAATCCCGTTAACATCGTTTTATTAGAATGATCTTGCTTGTTCTACAAAACACCATGCACTGTACTGTGTTTTACCTTTTCTGTGTTTTTCTTTTCTCCTGTAAAGCTGCTTTGGAACAATGCACATTGTGAAAAGGGATATGTACTGCAAATATGATTTAATTGATGTTGAATTGATTGCTTATCAGCGCATGAACCGTTCATGTTTTTAACATTGTGTGACAATTTTTTACGTTCCCATCAAACCCTGAAACAACAGCACACAGGGTTTTTGTGACTGTAAACGGCTCACGATAGGAGCTACTTGCCATTTAAATTCTGATTCTGATAGTAGTGCTAACTGTTTTAAATTGTCAATTCAAGTGTAAAATGTTATTTACCAATGGTTAATGTCTGAGTTCAAGATGAAGATAAGACCAGTGCAAAAAGCCTAATATAAGTTAATATTGTATTAACAGGCATCAGCAGTGTGAAGGTTATGTGAGCACTTATAAAAGGCCATACTGACTCAGCTGTGATCAATGATGAAGTCACTCGTGATGTTGATACGCTGTGACATCTGATATCAAACCGAATATCATGCTGTATTAGATGAGACATCTAATTCCTCATGGACAGACTCTCTATTTGATTAACTAACAGCATGAGGAAGAGTGTCCTTTCTACTCAAACAGGAGATGAAGTATTGAACATAAGTGCCCGAGATGCGCCATATGCCCGGTTTCGAGACATCCACTGTAGTTTAAAAGACTGATGTTGATTATATTGAACCCTTCCCGGTAAGATACAATTGTAAGGTCTCGTTCTCAAAAAACACACGCGCTCGATCTCTGTTCGAGTCTGGAACTGATTCACCAACAGCTGGTGAGGGCAGTTAACAGGGTTTGGCACATGCCTTTTACACCTCAAATGCGCCCTTCATCAATTCAAGGCCCATGGCTCGCCACTCCATCAACAAAGATGAAGAACGCAACGAAAACAAATGAGACAGCACTACCTCATTGTACTGGCAGAGTGCCAAGCCAATCCCATCACAGGCATGGCTGGGCATCGCCATGGTGACCGTAACGTCGGTCTGCCAGAAGAGCAGCTGGTAAATGGGAAGCGGTTTGAGCAAACAGACTTACAGAGTCGAGCACTGTGTGTGAATGAACAAAAGGCAATCTGCCAATGCCAAAAACGAGGATAAAATGACTTTTATTCACTCCTAGGCTGCGCTGTAAAGACATTTTGGCGCCAAATTAGAGATCCCCGTTTTGCTTTTTTCTTCCTTCGCAGTATGTTAGGCAGCTGTCTGATGTTTAGTCACTTATCTGGTTATTATTCCTGCACCACAAAGACTGCTTACATGTATTTAATAGAAAGAGACGTCTGTTATTTCATTATACAGCTAAAATGAGGCAGATTTAAGATCTCGGACAACAGCAGATTGTGTATTTCTCTATTCCTCTCGTTTCATTTTGCCCATGGCCAAATCATGATAAAAGATCAAAGATGCCATTTATTTGAGATAATAACTTTTGCATGTACAGTAAATATATCTTCCTCATTAAATCTTACTATGGACCTTTTCCCACAAGACCTCCAATGTTTTTAATATTTTCATTTGAAAAAATGCACAATTCTTGGCATTATATAACCTTTATTGTACCAAATTACAAAAATAAAGTTGACGGTAATGCGAGAATGCTTCTTATACAGCATCTATGGAATACAAGGTAAATCTGATTGACATCATTCTTTTGACTGTGACGTTATCAAGCTCTCTCTACTTTTTTCATTTCATTGAAATCAGAGAAAACACAATCGTTGATGTTTCCTTTTGCTATTTGAGCAAATGAGAATGCAAAAAATATATTTGTGGAAGCCTCCCATTCACGCAAGTAGTTACTTTAGTCGTTTTTTTTGACGGGAAAGTAGAGTTCATTCACTCGAGTAGGTACTGGACCAACATGTTACAGAACCGACCATTGTCAATCATTAACAAACACACACATAAAAAAAGTCCTTACATTTCAGCTAGCTTCATTCATTGTTTAAGTAATGTTGACTGTACGGGTTAATAATTGAAGCATTACTTATTTCATTCATTATTCACTATCTTCACTAAACTTCCCTGTCAGAGGGTATATAGTTAGACAGCTATTTCCAATTTTCACTTTGAAATAAACCCGTCTGTGCTAATAAAACACTCTTTGTCCTACAGGGCTCCTTCGTATTGTAGCTGAGAGAAGCAGTTTCTGTGTTGAGTTCCACTCATGATAAAGTCCTCTCCCTTAAGGGCTCAAGAGTGCAAGAAAAACTGATTGAGGGTCAAACTTAAAATGGCATCTGAGAGGAAATAAACACACGCACCACTAATCCCTTAAGTGCCCGGACGTTTCCAAGATGGAGAACAAATAAATATATGGCATTGTTGAATGATGGTTATGTGTTTATCAATGAATTGAGCACTCGGTAAACACAAATGTCTGAAAGAGGCATCATGTGCCAGATCTGTTCATTTCAACAGAGAGATTACACAGACTCTTCTTTATGGCCTTTGACTAAGTCCCTAGAAAAAAAAGACTAGCTGCGGGCAAGATGAACCCATTGACACAATCACAAGCTACTACACACTACAGATTCAGAATGTCTTCACAGTCCATTAACAGAACATTCCTGATCTTTTCCCATCACAAATCACACCCTAGGACAGCAGGCTATAGGTCATGAAATGATTGAATAACAGTGCTGTTTGAGGGAAAGTACACCATATGTTCACTCAATACATGAAAATAGGGAAATGGGGTTGTTTTGGATAAGTATATTTTTTATTTCAAGTTTGTATCTATACTATTAAAAAATATATGTCCAAGAGCTTTATTTAAGCATGCTATATTATGCTTTTTTTAAACCAGTAAATGTTAAATCTAATTTTAATGCGCTTAAATACACTTCAAATTACATCTAAGTATAATTATACTGGAAGAAACATCCAAGTATACTGGGCCTATACATGTACTCGCATTACATTTATTCTTTTAGCAGATGCTTATATCCAAAGCGACCAACATTAACATTTTGATTACTTGAGTATAATGAAGTCTTCTTGGCTATTAGTTGTCTTACAAACTTAAAAAGTTCACATAGAAACAATATAATACATAATATTGTAGTTCATCATTTATATATTACCCTTAAGTTAACCTATAGAAAATGTACAAGTATAATTGCTGTATAAAAATTACTAATATAGTGGTTTACTAAGAGTTACTAATAAGTAAACCATGAGTATACGTACAGTGCTCACTTGTAGTATGGTTGCTGTCCAAACGAACAGTTGTATAGTTAAGTCGTACTGTGATACTTTAAAAGTTTACTTTTAAAATCTAAAAAGTGGGCCAAATACTGTATTATTACACTTCAATACTACACTTAGTATAAAACTAGTATACTGATATTAGAATACTCACTACATACGATATACTTAAAAAATACACAGAATCTCCGAAATTAATATATGTTAATTATTTTTAATGAACCGCTGTCTGGACATATGGGATAATTGAGATAAATGTTGGTATTTTTGTTGTTTGCCCATATGGCATCTGAGCGTTTGGAGCTGGAAACGGTACATGACCTTATATGGTGGTGTGTGACGACAGGCTAAAAAACGATTGAAAGAAAGAGAAAACAAAGATAATCTGAAACATTCTCCAGAAACCTCCGCTGTGTGTCATGTGGTGGAGGACGCTCATCTCAGATCTAAAGTGAATGGAGAGATTTTATCCTCCACTGGTGTCTGTGTATGTACTGATGTTTGATTGATGACAAGCCATCCCTGATAATCACAGCTTCTGCAAAGAGACACACCATACTCATAATACTAGCATACTAGATAGATTGTATGAAAAGGCAGAGGTGACAGCACTCAAAATTGAATGAAAAATAGTGATCGTTCACATGCAGTTCATTTAATACAATACTACCCTTTGAAAATGTAGGCCTGTACATTAGATTACTGAGAACAGAATGCACAGCGTATAGATCATCTTTGGAGACACACAGACTGTGTGAAGCTCTTAAAGGCATTTCCCACATTAATTGGTGAGACATTTAAAAGTAGATGTAAGTGACAAAGCATTTAGACTCGTAACGCCTCTTTTATACGTCTGATTTTCAGGGAATGTCATTTTATGGGACACAAATTGCTTTTTAATACTGGAGGCAATACAGGATTGGGACGAGTTTGCACATGCCCGTGGATAAGTGATGAGCGCAGCATTCTGAAAGAGAGATGTGTCGTGGGGGTGGGAGCAAATGCTAATCCTGCTATTGTCATTCCACGGCTGACTGAATGTGCTCAGCAGAAATGTCACCTTAGATATGTATGTCGTTTTTTTCAGATGCTCACTGTTTATTGAGAGGTAAAGTGACTATTGTGAAGGGCTGAGTTCAAAGGCTGGTGTGTAAGGGTGTGTTCAAAAACTGCTGAGCAATCTCCTACGGCAAAAGCAAAACATGACAACATCTTATGGCCTGTGTCAGCCACTGTAGTACTTCGAAAGTGAGGGGTGGAGTGAGCTGTTAGTTGCGATTCTCCACATCACCTCTAGATGCCGCTAAATTTCATACACTGGACCTTTAACTTTAACAAATGCAGTTTTTATTTTTTGGGAAACAGAGTTAAAGTATTGATGACTCATGTTGCACAAAACAGATTAATGCCCAAACAGATGTAATCTAGTATGAGTGTGTCCCTCCCCCAATATGACATGTAACAGTGCAAATCATTCATGACTGTAACTTAAGTCTATTAAAAAATGAACATCGCAGAACCATTTAATATATCTGTTTCAATAGGATATAACATGAGCAAAATAGTCACAAATCATTTCTGCAGTCATTTCTACTCAATATATCACTTTAATGAATACATGCACATTGCATGTGCTGTTTGAGTTATACAGGAAACAACTCAACCTTGGCCACAGCCTCCCTGTAACTAAATTGTCTGTCAAGGCCGGAATGAAGCAACAGTGTCCTTCGCGGTTAAATTCAAGGCAACTCGGTTCAACAGCCATGAAAGAAAACCTAAAGCAAAATGTAGCGTCACTACGCAAATGTATGTAATAAGTTAAAACAGCATTATTTAAAAGGGACAGTGCACCAAATTCTGGCATCATTTATTCACCCCATGTCATTCAAAACCTGCTATAGACTTTCTGTAGATCTCAAAAGAAGATATTTTGAGAAACGTCTCAATGGGGGTTCAATGTTAAACATTCTTTCAAATATCTTCTCGTGTGATCTGCAGAAGAAACTAAGCCATACAGGTTCAAAATGATTTAATTTTAGAGCGTACTATCCCTTTAAGGCCCTCTCGGTACATTTAAAATGTATTGCATATAGAAAATTGTTATTTAAGGCAGTTTCGCAGGGTGTAACAGGGAGATTCATTATGGTCTTTGTTTTACACATTTCTCCGGGCAAGAAAAGTACTTTCTCCCTTCTAACCAAATTGGCTGTTTATAATTCAAAGCATACCCGTTTCCCGGTCATATATCGTCTAGCTGTAGAGCTGCTATGTTTTCTTTCCACTGTAGGGTTATATAATGCTAGCGAGGGCCTCTGAGCTTTGGCTGATGTCCAGTCCCACACAAGCCTCTCTGTGCTGCTTTCTTCTGGCTCCCTCCAGCTGCCTTTATCACCCAGCAGCTGACTCCCTCACATGCCTCTCTGCTCCTAATGAGGGTCTTTGGGGCAAGAATTGTAGCCCTTTCTTGTTTTCCTTCATCTGTAGCCTCTCTCTCTCTATCCAACTGCCCTCAAGCCATTTGTTATCCCTCACTTGGCCGCAAGACAGGATGAGTCCAGCTGACGCGCACCTGCTTAGTGGCCCCGAACAGGACGGCTTTAGAAACGGAGAATTAACGTCTTTCTAAACCGATGAAACCTCGATCCAAATGGAAATAGAGGACTTTTTGATGGCTAGCAAACAACAGCTTTTTATCAGCAGAACTGTGTTGAACGGTCCAAGTAAAGGCTGTTTATAGGATGCTGAGAGCCCATGTGCTGCACAGATCGTTCTTTCTATTCCACAAACTGTTGATCTTTGGAAAAGGTCAATGTTGGAATATTAAGAAAAAAATTTGGACAGTGTTACCGGTTTGTGTTTTGTGTACTGCTCAGTTTTACACACCCTTGATTTCTTCAGTTTATCATAACCACAAATACTCCCAAATGTGCAGTGAGTTGACTAAGAACATTAATTTGCGTCAGACGCTGATGTTAATAGGCAATTTTATTTAAAGGGATATAATTAAAACCTGAATTGCACAAGTGTTGAAATCTCGAAGGGAATGTTATACTGGTACTAGACCCAAAGTCAAAAGCCACAAGAAGAGATCATTTCTTGCTGAATGCAATATAGAAATTGAATTATAAATATACTTTTATGCAATATTTCTTTTCTGTGCACAGCAACATTTTATATTTATTATGCACAAATATATTCTGCAATATTTCTGTATAAAAATGATGAAAAGGAACACAGAGCACTCATATTATTGCTAAAGAGAGAGACTGACATTTGTTCATTCCGGATGATTCCTATGATGTCAAGAATCCTTTCCTTCATCACAGCAGGATTTTTGAATGATGAAAGTCTAACAGCGTTTATTAGTATTATTATATTTACCGGGATTTATGCAGAAAATGTCAAAAGGATCAATGGTTACACCCTTCCTAGAAATTTTGCATTAATAAATGACAAAGTATGCTGCAACATCGACAAACTGTCTCAAAGTATCAATAAATGTGACCCTGGATCACAAAACCAGTCTTAAGTAGCACAGGAATTTTTCTAGTAAAAGACAAAAATACATCGTATGGGTCAAAATTATCAATCATTAGGATATTAAGTAAAGATCATGTTCCTTGAAGATATTTTGTAAATTTCCTATCTTTAATATATAAAAACGTTATTTTTGTGAGTGGATGGCCTGCCACAGTGCCCCTGACTAACAACTTCAAAGGCGATTTTCTCAATATTTAGATTTTTCTGCACTCTCAGAATCCAGAGTTTTAAACGGTTGTATCTCAGCCAAATATTGTCCTATTCTAACACCTCATACATCAGTAGAAAGCTTATTTATTCAGCTTTCAGATTATTAAAAAATCGAAAAACGTACCCCTAAGACTGGTTTTGTTGTCCAGGGTCACAAATTGATCAAAATGAATTATAAAATAATTCCATAATACAACAAATGTTAAAACAATATCATCAAAATAACGAAGTATAGCCAATAAAAAAATGCAACTAAACTTCATGTTTAAAATAAAATGAGAGAAATAATCAAGGATTTAGAAACTTGCAAATGCATTTCAAAATTGAAAGAAAATGAATTCTAACTCATTGGTTTATGTCTTTATAATTTAGTTTTGAGAGACCCGCTGGTATTTTTAGTGTTCCAGAGAGACTTCAGATCTTACATGCATCAAACAAGCATCACAGTATTTATTCAGAGAAATACCGAGTGGCAGACTCAAGAAGCACAGAGACATCACAAGTGACTTTGATAAAGTTAATGCTACACTGGCACAGATACACTGACAGCCGAGCTATTTTAGGCAACACAAATAAAGAGCAGGTCAACTGTCTGCGTGGAGGGACCTGTCAGCTCGGAAGACAATTGGGTTTGATGGAAGAACTGGTCCCAGCTGGGTGCAGGAATACCGCAGAGATGAGGAGATAGGCAGAGATGGGGAGATTGGTAGGGAAAAGTAAAGCGAGATAGGCAGAGTGTGAGAGCCGTACGGGGGAGGAAGAGGGTTCGGGTTTGAGGATCAGCAGGAAACAGCTGAGGCAGAAGGTACAGTGATCCATCACATCCTAAGTGGCTCAGGTGCTCCACATCCTGCTGGACATGTTAGATAAATGATGGGCTCTTGGGGCTAGAGGCGCTTAGAAACCGGCATCTGTGTCCTTGCAACTTTATACCACAATGTGAAGAGGCTTTGTTGACCGCTCAAATATTTCGGGAGTAACCAGGGAAATTTTAAGGATGAAATCACTGTTCTATTAAATGAGCTGGTCCGCACACAATTCAAAGGGCCGGAAGAAAAACACGACCTTGAGGATGGTGAACTAGCATGACTGTCTGTATTCAAACAGCAGGGCTAAAAAATCCTCCTTACCAACTCATGGGGATGAAAGAGCCTATTTGACAACAGTCACCTGCTTAGGACCTTTGTAAAAAAAAATGGACCTACTGTACTTTTGCTGTCATCGTCTAAATTTGGTCTGGAGTTTGGAACAGCCATTGATCACTTTCTGCCTCAAAAAGAGTTATTGGTGAATATGAACACTGCTTTAATGATTCATCAGTAATCCGCCTACAGAAGCCTCAGAGGACCAATTCTCTGCTGAATAAAGATAAATAAAAAGGTGAACACCGTAGAGCCTTTCTTCCTCGGGTATGACAGTCTCCCAAAAGGGTTTTGAAGGATTTCTTAAACCTTTGTCATTTCTTCATTCGGTTGAACAAAGATGTTCGGAAGAATGTTAGAATCTGACAGTTCTGGGGCACCATCCACTACCATGGAAGGAAATAAAATGATATATTTTTGTTCTGTTAAACACTAAAAGAAGATATTTTGAGGAATGTTAGAAAGCAAGAGGTTTTGGGGCACCATTGACTACCATTGTTTTTTTTACTATGGTAGTCAATAGTGCCCCAGAACTGTCAGCTGCTAACATTCATCCAAATATCATTCTTTGCGTTTAACAGAACAAAGGAATATTTAACAAGTTTGGAACAACTAGAGGGGGAGTAATTCATGACAGAATTTTCATTTTTGGGTGGAGCATCCCTTTGATACTATGATAATGTCATAGATAATTTAGCACATGGGGGCAGTTGCTTATCCGCTAAATTGTCTTAACGTCACTCAATCTTGAAGAAAAAAATTAGATGACTAACTTGTAAGACTAGTCTAAGCAGTTTATGCAACCGGATATGCGATTCATTAGCCAAAATAGAAAAAAACGAACTGTAAATTAAATATGAAACATGTCCACAGATATCGCGTTAACATCGTTATTTTGAATACTTTCAGCCATGATAACCGTGTTGTGAAAATCTCATCCTCTTTCATGACAGGCAAAACATTGGTTAACAATGCAGATCTTGGGGATCCACAGAACTGATAGTTTGTATGTCTCCACTGTCTCGCATGGTCAGTTGATGGATCTCTCCTCTAACAGCTAATGATTTGAATCGGGTGTGTTAAATGAGGAAAACATCCAAAACGTGCATTAGTGTCGGTCGCCAAGACCAGAACTGAGAATGACTGATCTAGAGCAGAAGATGGGGAATAAAACCAGTAACTATGTCAGCAATCTAGTGGGGATTTTTTACATTTTGACACTAAAAATTGAATAAAAAGCTAAGTATTAGTGCATTTACAGTAAGTTATGCACTCCTTTTTTCCATCGGGTTGTGTGCTCCCTGGAAATCAAACCCATTACTATTGAACTGCTAATGCAATGCTCTATCAATGACGGGAGTAACGATATGTTCAGCTCACAATAAAATATGATACACAATACTGGGTTTACGATTGCGTCACAGTACTGGCAGAAAGTAAAAATAAGACAATGACACGCAAATGACAGATTTTCCCCAAAAGATTAACAAATTGTTTATGTCAAATTAAGTAGATCTTTCACAGCAAAATAAGACTATTTAAATTATTTCATTAAAAATATATTGCCATAGCTTTACAATAAATATCTTATTAGCTCTATTAAACATGTTAATGACATCTTAATGTTTTTGCATTGTGGTACTTCGATAGATTGTTACACCTACATGAACACAAGTTAAAACAACAATAGTAATGCTTGGTGATTAGGTCACTTTAAAAAATAAAAGTATTAACATCATTAAAACTATAACCTGTTGCTTTTATAGGTTAAAGATAAAAAACAATTATTAAGCAAGTATATAGCATTACATCAATGTGTTAAAAATCTGTGTTTTTTTAACCTATCCTTGATTCGTATCAGCTTATACTGTTATAATGAGCTATTGGGTACAATTGTTTTTTTTAAATATCATTTGACCTAAAATTACCTAAAGATAAGTGTGTAAAGTAACCTGCTATTTTATCTTTCAAACAGAGATGGCGACAGAGAGACAAAAGATACAGACTGGTGTTTTAAATGACAAAGAATTGTTTTGTAATGTAATTTTCCGAAGTATGATTTCTCTGTCAAGGGATATTTCACCTAACAATTAAAATAATGTCATCATTTACTCACCTTCGAGTTGTTCCAAATCTGTATAAATTCTGAAGAATGCTTATAACCAGACAGATTTTGCCTCCATTTGACTCCCATAGTAGGACGAAATACAATGGTAGTCAAAAGAGCCCCAGAACTGTTTGCTGTCCTACATTCTTCCACATTTCTTATTTTGTGTTCAACAGAACACAAAAATGATAAGGCAATATTTTCTACCATGGGAGTCAATTGGGGGCAAGATCTGCTTGGTTATAAGCATTTTTCCAACCATCTTCATAACAACAAAGAAACGTACCCAGATTTGATACAACTCGGAGGTGAAGGACACCTTTAAAGGGCACAATACATATGAATGATGGATCATCAACCTGAACGCCAGTCATCCACAGTTTCTCTCGATGCAGTTAGACATCCCTGAGCGTTGAGACAGAAGAGACCGGCTATTGGCGCCGAGTCAGCAGGAGCTGTCTGGCCACCCCAGAGAGGCGGCGTGCCTACGAATGTCAGCACATTCTCACTGCAAACACAACACAAGCCACAGGTCTGTGGGCTTGTATACAGAACATATACGCTTCGTAAAGCTTCTGCTATCACTCAGCGAAAATAGCCAAGGGCTTACACAAGGGCTGAGATACGTCAGTGCGACCATCGTGTGAACTTTACAGGTCCTGGGAGCCGAAACGAACACGCTTGTGTAATGCGAAACAAACACGCTTGCGTAATGTAACACAAATCACGCGGCTGGTGTGTAAATCAATGCTGTTACATACTCATCACTGAAGCTAATTCTGTACCTGTGTACATTAGGGTTTAACCATTACAGCCTCATCCATCGTTCTTACACAAATCATAAACAAGTGACAGGTGCCTCATTGCCAACCTCACTCAACCGCGGCTTCGGAAAGACTATGATCGACAAGTGGCGACTGCTGTCGAGTCAGCACTGTTGTACACATGAAGGGTTATGAAAGCATTTAGGCCAGGGGGCTCAGGGTAATGGGAAAATGCCATGGAAACGCCAAGGTGATGGAGGACTTATGTTTCTCACATGCTAATAATACCTTTAGATAACAAAGACCTGGTCTGATAGAGTCACTTTGAACGTCTGATACAACATCGGACCAGTCTACTTTGATAAAGCCATTAAATAGCCCTTTAGTCATAAGATTTTATGGCCAAATAACGTTTGACAAAGACTGCTAACATCAATGCAAGGCAAAGAATTTTGTACATGGGTGTGCCTGTTTTACGTCTCTCCAAGCACCAAATAAAATCGTTTGTTTATTGTACGTTTATTTATTTATTTGGTTAGTAGGCATGCAATAACCTGGATAATGTGGAGTCAGCCGGTCATTACAACAAAATAACCCCACAGGGTCATACAAAAACCAGGCTTTATTTGTAATAATAGACGAGCCGACTTACTATACATCATTCCCTACACCTTTTTATTAAAAACAGTCTTGACATCTTGATCACATTAGCCATAAAGACAAAGGACGTTAGAACAATATTTATGGAGAATTGTGTTGGGGGGGCTCATTTGCGATATTAGGCGCCAACATTCCCCTAACAATAATTATAGACAGTAATTCATCACCGGTGTCCCGGGATTTTGAAAGGAAGAGCGCGGATCTGAAAGCCGATCTGAGAGGCAGACAAGAACACATTGTAATACAGAGGTCAGTACTGTAATCATCTGACCCGATCAATAATTAACCAAGGTCACCTTTAATGACGGATAAGCATGTGACATTATTCGTGGTACAAACGGCATCTGGTAGACGGAAGAAAATGGTGGCGCAAGGCCGTGGAAGAACGACGAAGGTAACGGATAAAATGCGGATAACGGATCTCTCTAAGGAGACCATCCTTTATCTGTCCGCCGATGAACTCTTAAAAGGAATGTGTTGTGTAAATATGAAACTAACAGACTGAACAAGATTTGATGCGGCGAATTCCAGCGTAGTCCCTACTGGATGAATCACTACAGGGCTGGAAGCCTCCAGCTGTAGTTCACTCAAACTCCACAAGAGCTCCACAGGGACATTCATCTTTGAGGAAATGAGGGGAGGCAGACTCCACGGGAAGGTGTGTGGTGAGAGAGAAGCAGGAATACAGCAGGCAGCCAAGCATGCCGAGACTCACATTGCAAGGAAAAGAGGGAGAATATGAGCCAAACTGGTGTCACTGGTTCATATCCCACGTGGCCGAGGGGATTTCCTAACTCTCCCTCACATTATCTGCACTCATACAGGAACAGATAAATGATGCAATGTCGAGCAATCCAGATGAATCAAGACTGTTGTGACTGCGCCAGCACTCTGTTAACCCTGTGATGAACCCTCATTCAGGAATATTTGCTTTTTTATGTTTTGAAACACGGACTGTAAAGGGTTTTACAACGTCTTGCCTCGGTCAGTTACCATTTGTTGTGTGTGCAGATGACAGTTTTTACATTTCTTTATTTGGTTGTTTTCTAGTTCTACTTAATGTGTATTTACTGTGTACAGCTCCTTGGTCTACTGCAGTGGTTCTCAAACTTTTTTGGCTTAAATACCCTTTTTATGATTTTTTTTAAAGCCAAGTACCCCTTGACCAGACAACAACATTTTACCTTAAAATTCAGTGAAACAAGAGTCAAACAGTTATTTTATCTAAATGCATTAATTTATTTTTTATGCATCTTTGCGTAGTATTAATTTCATATAAAAAATACTGTAGTGGAGTAGGCGGGGCGAGACCCTGGTTCGAGACCGGTGAGTAATTGTTAATGGGCGCCAGCTGTGCGCGCAACGGCCTCGTATCACGTAGGAGATTGGGAGCATATAAGAGAACGAGCGACCGGACCGCCGACGAGTATTTGTATTGACGTTTTATTCGCCGGCCGTCGACCGTGAGGGGCGGCCGGCTGTCTTTTTACTTAAGTGTTATTGTTTGTTTATTTTATTAAAACTTTATTTAAATGTCTGCCGGTTCCCGTCTTCTTCCTTCCTTGTCTTTGAACTCTCTACAAATACTATAATCATAAATGATTGATTTTCATTCTGTAATCATAAATGTCAGTTTCTCTCACGTACCCCCTGCAGTGCCCCAAAGTATGAGAACCACTGGTCTACTATGTAGTGGAAAGGGCTTTATAAATAAAGTAGACTTATCAGATCAGGGGTCTCATTTAGAAGCATTGCGTACGCACAAAACAGTGTTGCAAACGTGCTACGCCACTTTCCACGCAAAGGTTGTGTTCGATTGAAAAACAAAATTGACGAGAGAAGGTGCGCACCTGTAAGCAAACTCTGACCCATGCGTAAGCACATCCTGGAGACGATGGGAATTAGCGACACAAATGGTGAGTTAGTTGACTCAAGTTAGATTGCAGAAAGTAGCCTAAATGTGAGAAGAACGATTATAAGAACGCCATTAATGCTTAACACACATTTCATTTCCCTTCATAGCATACATTAGATCCGCATTATCATGGGGATTAAATCTTCAGTGTTACTTGCGTTCGTATTGAATTGTTTCATGCACCCTCATTGTAAAATTCATCTTAAATCTTAAATCCAAATTCAATCTAAATATTTAGTCATTGCGGTCTCATCGTCACACTACGGGAGCGCATGAGGAGGAGATGGCCCGACTGCATGGAATACAGGACAATAACTGCAGAACATAGTGTAAATAAATAACAAAATAGATTTTTCTTAAATACTGTGCATATATCATCAAATGTCAAAGTCTGGAAATACAGCCATTAAGCTCTCACAATCGTATCTCAATCTATTCCCAACTTATCACTCCTAACTATAATGGTGTTTCCGTTTGTCTGTAAGTGCATTTGTCTGTCTGTCTTTACATCTATCTGTCCGTCAATGTATCTATTGGTCCGTCCTTCTGTGCATCTGTCTGTCAATGCATCTAGCTGTGTGTCTATCTCGCTACCTGCGACGAAAGCAAGACTACATTACCCATAATGCACTGTGTCAGCAAAACCTGGCCGGGAAGAGTGAAACAATCAACAGGTGTGTGAAGCAAGTGTGTGTGCCGGGTATGATAGAGTAAGCTGCGGAAAAATGTTGATGCAGGCAAACAAAGAGTTTTTAAACAATGTCTGAATTTGAGTGAATGCAATTTATAAATGAGCAGAAATGAACCGCTTTGAGAGTTTTATCAGCTGCACGGTGGACGGGTCGGAGGACGGATCCGAACTGCTACATATAAGAGATGGCTATGTAACTTTCCTGAGCTTTCTCATTATCGTTTTGGAAAAATATAAAAAGACATCCTAAAGACACTCGTCAAATAAGTTAATAATAAGCTAAGTCTGGAACAATGTGGAACTGAATCTTCTGTGAATCATATGCCAGTTTCCCCTTCTGGTTCGAATTGTAAGACTCATTTGACTCCAGGCAGGACAATAACTTTTCACTCTGGCCTTCAAACGGATACCTGCAATCACCAATGAAAAAGACGCTTTGCTGGCTGAACCATACAGTACATATTGCACACGCTTACACTTCTTTTGCTTCTTTTGATTTTTTATTATTGCTCAGAATACCATCACAAACCAATAGAAACAAATAAAGCATACCAAATCGCAGGTAAGGTCCGTCAACTAAACTATTCACCCCAATACACACGATTGGTACAGTGTTCTCTTCCAACTACATCCCTTGTGGGAACACACAGTCCTTTTTATTTCACCATCTAGTTACGCTACAGTATTTGTGACCACAGGGACTGATCTAGTGGGGTAAATTCAGAACACTGCCAGCAGTGAAAGAGCCGAACAGAATCTATTAATGCTCCAACAATCCATCTAATTACACAGCATTCAAAACATCACAGTCACTTCAGGCCCTTCATTAGTCCCCTTCTCCAAGCCATAAGCTCAGCTGCCCAAGCAGTTGACAGCAGCGCAGTTACAGCAAAGCCTCCATTTCAAAAATATACAGAAGATTCACCCAAGAAAGCCGACAGAATGCCTCCCATACAATCACATTGTTTTAAAAACTAAAATCCTGTTCCTCAAATCGCCTGTCGCTTCCCTTTGAAGTCATGACCAAATATTTACCGACATTGGGTATGTGTGTCCTTTGCCTGCAGGTTTCCACTAAACTGGCCGCTTTCTGAGCGGTGGTACACATTTCTGGCCTGGTGGCCTCAGATAAAGAACAGTGTCCGAGGGAAAAAGAAACTTAAGTTTAAAAGAACTGATTAAAAATCGGAGAAAGGTCCAAATAGGAAACACTTGACAAAATTCACACCAACTTGCATTTAAGTTGACAGCAGTCTTTACATAATGTGCATGTCTTATAAAAACAAACACACACAGGTGGCATGTGGTGTTTGCATCAGGGAGCTCATTAAAGGGCAACAAACTTATATTACAGCATGTTATGCTTGAACAAAAAAACCTGTGGGAAAGTTGGCAAGTTCTAAGAACTGCACCTCTGTGACAGGACCACCCGGTAACAAAGTCCCGTGATAGAGGTTTGGGACCACTTAACAAAGGAATCTAGTTTGTAAGCGCTGACAGTCAGGGGTAGCAGATACACGACCTCCCTAGAGTAAGGAGGAAGCACATAACACTTCGTAGGGTGAAATTTTTTTGCACCTTTTGGTCTACAAGTGAGATAAAACAACACATTTGCTGGTCTTGTAACCACTAGAAAAAATTCACAAGTCGTGGGTGTCTTTCCATCGCTTTTATTCACCATTCTCAAAAAACATCAGATTGATATTTCACATAAGACCCCAAGCCTGAGCCTTTTGTTTTTTGTCAGAGGCGATCACATCCGAGAAAGAGGATTATGAGAATCCACTGACAGAAAAGTCTAGCCAGATTGGGCGTGTCCTCCAATGAACCCTCCTCCTGTTATTAGGGCTGGTGGAATCCCGCTATCCCATCATCTAAGGCACTCGGATTAATCTAAAGGGATGCGTCTCAATCCCCAACAGCAGATCTGAAGCAATACCATTAACCTGAGGCTTTACAGAGGCTGCCCTGGAAAATCCCGGCCAGCGCTTTACCTTATTAAGCCATTTTATTATATAGACATTATGATGTCATTCATTTCAAATGTACTTAAACATTAATACGTACAATATATGTCAGTATTACCGTTTAATCGGGTCACTCTGGGTTTAACACATTGTGATTCTACGTTTCTTATCCCATTTGTATTTTAAGTTTTAAGAATTGCATTTTAAGACTGGCATATTACATATTATTAATATAAATGACATCTGGCTAAGTAAAACACTTAAACATTTTAATAAAAAACAAGCTTAATCTGTGCATTTTTGTTTAATAAACAATTTTTATTCAGAAATATATCAGACAATAACTGGTAGGCCCCTCCAAATACCATTGACGTAAGAATTTTTAATTTTCACACAACATGGATACAACCTCCATTAAGATCAGTCTGGTCCACGATTAGGTGCTTCCGACCCATTAACAGTCCAGGTGGCATCATACTTTGATGTCATCACTGACAGTGTGACTCACGATGTTCGGCAGGACATCGTCTCCCAGGTTAAGTACCCCGTGTTCCCCGGCTCATTCCGTGTCACTGCTGTCCAATACTCTGAAGGTCATGGCGTCCCGCGGCACGCTCTTATCACAACCTCTTCATCTCATTCCTTATTGGCAGGGTGAGTGACTGATGCACTGGTGCTTTCTAGAAAACAAGTAAACAGTGTGGGCATGACCTAAAAGTACATGAACTGTGAACAGGATTGAGAAAGAAAACTAAATCCTGTATTCAACGAATCCTGTCATTAAGCAAAGATGGATGACCAGCTGCCCTCTGTGATTACCGTCAAAGGCAGAACAAAAAACATCAGTTTTAAGGAAGTGCATAAATACATTCATCGTCATAAATAGAGAATGGTGAGTTTTTAAAACTTGAAAATGGTCAAAGGAATTTAAGACATTTACATTTATAAAAAAAGATGCCTAGAGTCAGAGACACACAGGTTAAATTGAGTCATGTGTATGTGATTTTATTCATTCATCATTTAGCAGAGGAGTGAACTGGCTGAAAGCCAATATAGGGAATTAATCGCACAACCACGGCAATACACTTTATACAGACTCTCTCGGCTTATTTACCAACAACTCAAAGGGTACATCACAACTGAGACATGCTAAAAGTCTGACAGTATATTCATAGTCCACAGCGACATATAATAATTAAGTGCAATATTAATTATATCCTCCAGATAATACACAATTTTTAATTCAACTTTTTCTGTAAATTATATTTCATTCTGCTGTATATAGCACATACCTTCTACTACAATAGTCTATTTTTATTTTTTACATATACATATTTACACACACCCATAGCTTTACTCTCTATATCTTTATCTTATGTTTATTGTATTGTTTCTCTTTTTATACCCATAGGCCCTTATTTAAATCATCGGTGCACTGCATTCAATTGTCTCTCTGTGTACTGTTGTTGCTGTCACCAAAACAAATTCCTTGTATGTGCAAACAAACTTGGCAATAAAGTTCTTTCTGTTTCCGATTTCTGAACTGTGTGTTTATTACATTGTGAGGGATATCAAATAATAAATAAATAAATGGGAATTTTCTGATATTGACATTGACCTAAAGCTCAAAAGACAAAAGTATGACGCTGCTCACTTCATTATCAGATTGATTTTTAAATAATAGTGCTGCGAAATTATCTAAATATCACAATATTTTACAATAACAAATTATTTAAAAAAAAAAATACATTTAGACCACTTTGTATAAACAACGCTGATCCAAAAGAACTTCCCATTTAAATTTTTTAACACTACACAATGGTAGAAAAAATTCAGATAACAGAACATTTTTAATCAGATCAAAATGTTAATCTTAAAGGGATAGATAACGAAAAAATAAAAATTATGTCACCTTTTACTCATAAATTTGGAAGAAAGTTAGCAATTTTCAGTTCTAGGACATCATCCACTACCATGTAGGAAAAAATATGGCAGTTTTTTTTCTGTTGAACACAGAATGAGATATTTTGAAGAATTAAGGAAAACAAACAGTTCTGGGGAAGCTTGACCATTTAATCTTTCCTATTATTGCAGTCAATGGTTTCCCGGAAATTAAAATGACTGACATTCTTCCAAATATCTTTATCTGGGTTCATCAGAACAAAGTAATTTATACAGGTATGAAGAAGTAAATGAGTAAATGATGACCGAATTTAAATTTTTGGTTGAACTATCCCTTTAAGATTCAATTATATACGTGTGATTTTTCTTTAATATCTTGCAGCCCCAAGTTTTTCAATATACTTTTAAATTCATTTTAAATTGATCTAAGAGAGAGACTTGTTTAGGATTATTTAGCATGCTATCTCATATTTTTACTAAATATCGCACTTCCTATTAAACACACAAGTATCAACAAGTTAAATACTAAAAACACTACATGTAAAGTGTAAACGTTTATAGTGCAAAAATATGTTCAATTCAATATGTTCAAGACATTCAGGGAATATCTCCACAAAACCTAAAATCAATCTGTGCTTTTGAGCTGGTGCCATAATGCTCAAGGTCTGATTCTGAAGACCTCTGTTTATAGGGAAACCAGACAATGAACACACTAAAGAGGCTTCACTTTCACACATACACACTCTGTTCCTGTTCATTTCACTTTCCACAGCTCTCAGTCTCCGCTCCCATCATCCCACCTTCAGCTCGCTGCCGACTAAATGAAGCATTGAGGATCTGAAGGATGAATTCATTCCATCTCAGTGACCGTCATATCACCATCTAATCCATATGTAGAAAGACACCCATCCATTCAAACTCTCAGTCGGGGTGAGTGATCGAGTGACCATGGCAGATTAACGAAGGCCTGCAGCATGAAGTCTGGACCTCACTGGAGCTCAACCACCCACTTAGAGAGCAGAAAACGATCTGTCTGACATTTTCAGAAAAGTAACCAACCTTGCGGTTTCAGGTTGGGAGGGGCTTGTTTTAAATCATTTTGTTCAATCAAAAACCTGCAAATAATGATAATATTTTCTTTGAATGACTATACCAAAAACTGTGTAGGTGTATTAACTTTCCGAGTAGTCCGAAACTACTGAAAAGCACTGATTATTTCACAGACATGACACATAAGGGACCAGGTGAGCTTACTGCGGTCAGTGAAAAGACACTAACAGGGTTTAATAAAAGTGTGTCAGGAAACTTTAAAAGTGACCCGTTTATAACCCCAACCAAACCGACAGAAGTAACACAAACAGAGGAAGGTGAAACGATAGAGGAGGGAACAACCGTTCTCTCTCAGTGAAGTGTCATCGACAGTTACGAATTTTCCTAGAAGGATTTTTCCTAGAACGCCTCTCTGTCGTTTGAAAAAATGTCCTGAAAAATAGCCATCGACCGCAGCGTCTTCTTTACCGAGAGTCTGTGTTTTAGTAAGAGACAGCAGAGATGAGCTCCCGCAGTAACTGATCCCGATCGTCTGTTTATTTTCATGTCAGTGTCTCAGACATTACTCCACATTTATGTGCTAATCGCAGCGCTGACCTGAAATGCTCCGCCACCGCAGAATATTTTACAGTCTGTTACAGCACACTAGAGCCTGACCAGCTGTAGCGCAGACACACTGTTGCTCGGGTTTCACAGTAAACGCAGACCAGAGAGTTCCCTTCTCCAGGAGGATCTGGGCTTCGGTTACGTCAGAGAATTCACATGGATACTGTGGCCTACGAAATTTCCACGACACTGTATATGCAGTTACGACTACATCACAGCCCCGAAGTCTCTTTATTAGAGATCAAGTCTTCACCGCAGCCAAATCATTTAAGTCACTAAATGTATCAGACTTAATGATGTAAGACAATCTTTTGCACACCATTATATCTGCTTTTCATTTGGATTCTCATAATCCGCAATCTTACACGTCTTTGTCTGCATTCGTAGCTGTTCCCATAACAACTAGCGATGGGAGAAAGCGGCGAGGGAAGTGTGATCCAAAAATTCCTTTACTTTAATTTCAAAAGTACGACATAGTTCCTGGTATTTTTTGCATGCTTTCTTAAATCAAGTCAGACAAACGAGGTCATTGTGACTCTCAAGGCAAGCTCACGCCTTTCTCAGCATTCCAGTTACACAGGAATGCGAAAGCAGCGGTTTATCAGGGGATTACATAACCCTCCACATCTCACAAGCGGAGAGAAACCGTTGTTTCTAGGTAGCAGAAACCACAACATTTAGAGATCCGTGACCGTTACGAGAGCTGTTTTCCCACAGCGAGCAAACAACAACAGAGGTCTGACCGCATCCAAACCCTAGAACCCAAACACAGCCTTCTATCATAATATTGACATCCTCGCTCGTTTGTTCCTAATAAACACAGACAGAGATGGAGAGAGCGGCTTTCACTAGACTTGTTTAGACTTGAAGTACAAGACAAAACACAGAACGACCGACAACAGACACAGGTTAAAGAGACAGTTCACTCAAAAATAAAACTTCTGCCGTCTTTTTCTCACGCTCGAGTGGTTTCAATTCTGTATAATGGAATTTACAATGTTAGTCAAGAGTTCCCAAGAATTGTTTGCTTTCCTACATTCCTCAAAATATATTTTCCAACTATGTTAGTCAACAGTGGCTAATAACTTAAGTAACAAGGATTCTTCCAAATATCATCCTGTGTGTTTATCTGAACAAAGAAATGTATACAGACTTTGAACAACTCGAGGATGGGTAAATGAAGACTACATTTTCATTTTTGTGTCTATATTATCCAACCCCAGAAAAAGCAGGAAAATGGATCTCGCGGGCCAAAGTTGAGAACCACTGGTTTAAAGCATTGGTCAACGCCAATGTCATGGGTTCGATCCCAGGGATGTGTCGCAGATACAAATGTATCATATAATGCAATGTAAGTTGCTTTGGATATTAGCATCTGCCAAATGGATAAACGTAAATGCATCGTCTTAAATACTGACAACAAACTATTTAAAAGTTATGCAGTTCTAGAGTTTCTATTTAGTCTCCAGTTCATTCCAGCCCAACAGACTGAGTCTGATTTATAAAATACAGTATGTACTGTGGGTTCCCATCCACCCAGTCCTGTTGATACCGTTTAATCTTGAAAAGGAATGTGACCTTATCTCAAGTCCTTGGCTTGGTCCACAAAGCTAAATTTGACCTTCCCTTTCATTTGGGTAGCAGATGCACACCAACAAAAATGCATTTTTGGCAAATTTTGGAAAATTATTAAGACGGAATGACTGATATTGACCCTGAAGTTCATACAAACGGAGCTTACACCGTGATTTCACGGCGATGCTAGTACAGAAGAGGACAAAGGACATGACAGCAAGCGTAAAATTCCACGGCACACAAATCCACGTTCAAGGACTTTTAAAATGATCGATCCCTTTATAATATCGAAGCCGTCACATCACATTAATACCTGCGTACAATTACACACGGGGATCTGTTTTGTGACAACAGCCTTCCATCTAAATGCAAATCCAGCTCTCAAAACTAAAACATTACTCCGCCACGTTAAACTTTCGGATGTTTCTTAACGTCTGTTATTTCCCAACAGATTCCTGTACGAGGAGAGTGATAACACTAGCGTTTTACTTGGGTTTGCCTGCGCAGGAGGTGCACTGAGATTGGCTTCTCAGGAAAGAGCCACGGCTGTAACGCACCGGCTCAGTTCGACCAAGATGACTAGAGACCTGCAGCTCTATCATAAACACAAGTATTTTCTGTTGCCAAGATAAGTCCCCACCGATCTTTACAAAACTCTCCTGCCTCACCTATCTCTGTCAACTTATTACAGTGCTCCTTGTATCTGGGTGGGGACGACTTCCTGCTTTTATCTGCCAACGGAGCACAGACCATCCATCACTCTGTTCTTGCTGTTAAAGACACAAACACACATTTCCACTCAAGATTATAATACTTTGCTCATCTTCAGTAATGCTTTTAGTTATTTATAGATTGGAAACAAAATTGGCTCTATAGACGCAGATCTATAGATTTATTTGAAGTCGGCAGAATAAATGCATGAATTGACAATGTAACGTATGGTGACCTAATGTGACCCTGGACAACAAAACCAGTCTTAATTAGCACGGGAACATTATTAGTAATCGTCCAAAATACATTGCAGGGATAAAAATGTATGATTTTTCTTTTTGCCAAAAATCATTAGAATATTAAGAAAAGATCATGTTCCATGAAGATATTTGATAAATTTCCTACCGTAAAAGTATAAAAACTTTCTTTTTGTGAGTGGATGGCGTGCTTAAGTGAGTCAGTTTAACAACTTCAAAGGCGATTTTCTCAATATTTAGCTTTTTTTGCACCGTGAAAGTACAGCTTTGTAAACACTTGTTGTTCCGCCAGATAGTGTCCTATCCTAATAAGCCACATATCAATAGAAAGCCAAGCTTATTTCTTCAGCTTTCAGATGATGTAAACATCACAATTTCTAAAAATTTACCCTTCAGACTGGTTTTGTGGTCCTGGGTCACAAATATGTAAACACAGCTACTTTCTATCTAGATGAATCCTCTGAATCTTCCATAATGATATGTACTCGCATGTCGCTATGACTTTTAAAGGGATAGTTTACCCAAAAATGAAAATTCTGTCATTGCGTACTCACCCCTTGTCTTATTCAATATGTATGACTTTCTTCTCCAGAGCACAAAATAAGATATGACACCCATTCACTTCTACCAATGCAACCGATCCAAATCAATAGGTACCGTGGTTGTTTGGTTACCAAAATTCTTCAAAATATCTTCTTTTGTGCTCTGCTGAAGTCATAAAGGTCTGAAATGGGAATAAATGATGACAATCAATTTTGGTTGAACGATCCCTTTAAGTTATTTATATGATAACAATAACAGATATACACATTTTGACTACATTTTTGAACAGACATAAACAGAAATCCGCTCTAATTTTATATCCGATGTCTAGTGTGAGTTGTTTAAAAATAGGAACTTTTTTACAGTATCAAAGGGGTTAATTCTTTCAAAACAAAATGTGACGGTGAGGTGGTAATTCTCAGAACTACGCCTGCACTGAAGTTCAGATGTGTGAAGGAACGCACAGGAAGCTCAGGGTATTTTTGAAGAGCTGGCCCCCTGCATGTACCCCGCTCATCTGTTCTGCCACACATTTTCACTCTTGGTTTAACACTCAACGCTGAGACACCTGTGGTTTCTTGTAATGGAACGCCCGATAGAGGAAAACTCCGCTGTCTATACGGACAGAGCTGTCAATGTTTCCTTCAGGGTGACAATAGGAAAGTTTGTGTGAGTGTCACTGCATAGGGCGATTTACCTCACAAGCTCCATTAGGATGACGTCGCTGACTTCCTTGCAAACATCCTCACCAGCTTTCTTTACACCTAGGAGGAAACACAAGAAACGGGCGTTTAACAGAATTTGATCATGTGAAAACAGAGTTTAAATTGGTAACTTTGCTTTGAAATTGGAAAATAGCTTTGAAATGATTAACCTGCCAGGGACGGCGGATGTATGTAAGTGAACTCGCACAGGAAATGCAACCCGTCAACAATACACTCTGTTTCACAATGAGCCCTACGGTTTCTTTTCCTAAGAACCTCATCACCACACCACAGCACACTTCAAATCACTAAAATTATAGTATTACTAGCTTGCAGTACTAACAAAAAAAACATTGACTTTTTTTGGGAAGTTTCAAAGGGCACATTTTTGTTTCATTTGACCAAAATACACTTTTAGTTCCTTCTATAATGCAAAACAAACCTAGCTATGAAATTCATGGTTGCCTTTGAAAGTTCAATATTGGTTTAATTCTTCTTGATAACAGATAATGACCAATTTTATATTGAGATGAAAGCCCTGTACACAATGGAGAGAAAAACATGCCAATAAACCAATAAACAGCCTCTTTTGTTTATTCTTTATGGTAAATAACCCTGTAAGTGGTTATTATTGGGAAAAGAAACTGGAGGCAAAAACTAATCTAAAATACTTTCATTGTCTTTTAAGGTCTCAATGGCGCACATTCAAAAGCCACAGGTCAAGATGCAAGAACAGTGACAGCCCCACATTGAAATGGGAGTTTACCCAAAGTGTGTGACTGGCATTCTGTCCCAATGTTTAACCAATATTATTGCCAGTTTCAAAGCTGTTTGTGTACACCGATTAGATTTCCTGCTTATGACGTCCATTTATAGACCATAAAGCAAAGCAGACACACAGACATGTGACTCAGAGGCTTGTGTGATTGAGAGTATATGGAGCAGTTCTCAAATCTGTGCGGTCTACAAGACAAGAAGTTTCAAGTGAATAATGTACAAGTCACCACTGATACAATTTTATGATTTTGATATGTAGAAATCCAGCTAAATACCATTTGGATTTGTTTTAGGCACTGGTATGCGAGTGGTTTTACGATGCTATTTCAGGCTTGCGTGATCTATGTAATGAGGTCAATGCATCATCAGATGAAAAATGAAATCTCAGCAGGTTGTTTCACGGCTGGAGGTGAGGAGAGAGTAGCAAAGGTGGCGGCAGTTCAAAGAAAAGGCGGAGGGTTTTAGAGCGTTTGTGTTAGAGCTTTCTTATGACCGTTTGGACGAAGTGTGTCATTTTGTGATGTTGAATTATAAGGGATAGTTCACCCAAAAATAAAAATTCTGTCATCATTTACTCACCTTCGAGTCTGTATAAATTTCCTTGTTGAAGACAAAGACATTTGCAAGAATGCTTGTAACCATACAATTCTTGGCCACCATTGACTACTATAGTAGGAAAAATGAGGTCAACAGTGCCCCAGATTGCTTTCCTACATTCTTCAAAATATCTTCTTATGTGTTAAACAGAACAAAGAAACAAGATGTTCGTCCTACTATGCAAGTCAATGGTGGGCAAGAACTGCTTGGATATAAGCATTCTTCCAAATATCTTTCTCTGTGTTCATCAGAACAAAGAATTGAATAAAACATTTATGACAACTACACATCCGGATCCGGATCTTTGCTTCATTTCATCCGGACCTAATAAACCATTTGACTATTTCTGTTGTTTAAATTGAGATGCCAGTCTACACTACGTAGAATCACATCACATGCACTCTCAGGAACATTTATGCAATTGATCTTCTGCCGGTATATCTTTAGCGCCAAACGTGCTTCATTTTAACCCTTTCCGCTCCCCGTGCTGTTATTTCAACAACACTAGTCAGGGCTCTAGACTAACTTTTTGCACTGGTTGCACTGGTGCGCCTTACTTTGTTTCTTGGGTGCACCAGCACAAAAGTTAGGTGCACCCAAATTTTTGACCGCATCGCATTTAACATTAACCTGCTTTTACCAGTTCACTTTTGTTTAATGTCCATATAGGCAAAATTTACATTTGTAAATGTTTATCTTACAAACTGTTCAACATTAAGTTCTTTATTTTATTCTTAACTTACTGAAAAAGTGTTTGTGCTTTCAATTTCACTTCACTGAAACACTTTAACTAGAAAGATCTCAAGATAAATGGACCAGGGCTTGAAGGCTCAGTGTCAGAGCATTGCTTATGATTTTCGGACGGATTAGGCCTTAATTTAACATTATTCACGAAAAAGTTGTGAATAGTTCTTTTCATCATCTCTCATTATCCCCTTCTACATCCACTCTGTTTAACTAACAGCATTAGGCTCCTCACCTCTCTGTCTCACTACAGCACACGCGTTTTCAAACGTACACACCAGAGGTTGGCCTAGAGTTTTTCATTTTGACTGACATGCTCGTAAAAAATCCGTCATAATCTGTTATTACCCTTCACCATGGTTCAAGGTGGCGTTAGGTGGTAATTTGTATGTTCGTGACGTCATCACGCTGTACTGGCGTCTCGGAACTTGTTGTATTGTAACACAACCGAATGCCCAATAAAGCCGATACAGTTTTTGATACCATATTCAAGCCCTTTGCATATCACTTTTTATTTTGCTCATATCTTGTGTATGTAACAAAAGTTATGGCTGATGTCGACTGAAGCGCTGTGATTTTTAGGAACGGAATTAAATCGTGTTTAAAGTTCAGTGATGAAATTAAAAGCACAACAGTCCAGTATCACAAGTAAAAGTCACTTTCCAGTGGTGAGAGACTTACTCTATTAACAGTTTATTTAAAAAAAGTCTAGTGTTGAAGTCTATAAAAATACTGTACAAAACCGTTTGAATTAAACGCAAGTAAGGAAAATGGTGCAGCGCAAACTTAAAGAATGAGAGCTCTGCCATTATCACTACACAAGGAAACTAACAAACATTACGGACAACAACTAATAAGCAGTGAAGCAAGTTTAACGTTGTTTATCATGTGCATATCGTCTGGACGTGATCATCTCTTGTATGTTTTGCGATCACGGTCCGGCTCGCGTGAGCAGCGGAGCGGTGTCAACTCCTGGTGCTGCACACTGGGAGCTCTGTCAACTCACGAAAACATTGTATAAAAAAACTTTGCGTGACATAGTTTACACAGGACAGGAGTGAAATGTGGAGTGATACTCCTTCATTCTTCATGTTATGTGGTTTACTTTGATATGTGAACTATCTTTCCCGCATCCCAGCGCGACATGCGACGGGTTTTCCCAGATTGCATCTCATATGTCTAGTCAGTCACAATGACAGGTGAAAACACGCAGGTCGCTTCGCGAGCATATCACGCTGAAGGGAAACGGGGATTTACAATTTGCCCTCATTGTAATCCGCCAAAATAATGTACGGCCTTCAGATTTTTCTGTCACGGGTAAAAAATGCGTCAATGATAGAGAATTTTCAGTTAACGTGACCTCTGGTACACACACGTGCAGGAATATCTGGACCACAGCCAATCAGAGGGGGGTCCGCCCTTCACTGTCATTGATTGGTTTAGACCACGATATGTGCCTAATGTGTGTCTGTTATTGAATCACAGGAAGACTTTCAGAGTTGCGGAGACTTTTTTTCCCTTCGAACGGCTGGTCGCACCGGTGCGACCTCTGATAATTTTAAGTCGCACCATTGAAAAATAAGGTCGCATGAAATTAGTCGCACTCTAGAGCCCTGCTAGTGCAGACACGCGGAGTTGGTAAATGGACACAAAACAGTAAAGTACTGGATGCAGCAATATTAAAGTATTTGTATCTGTCTGTTTACTGTTTGCTATATGTCTCATACAGTTCGTCCAGATTTGTGATATTTTATGAACCATAACGTTTAATCTACATTTAGCGTTAGCATTATTGATCAGCATGTAATATTTGTGAACCTGTGAAAACCAAGGCTACAAGCATTAATTTCACTAAGATTTCAATCTTTGAAATAGCATTATTCTGTAGGATGATTTTATGTAGAAAACAGCTAAAAGCCTTGCTGGGTTTTCACAAGCGGGGTTACATTTTTCAATGAACAACGTTCTTTTTGGGAAGTTATTTAAAGATAAAAGTGGTTCTGGTATGAATGGCATGGAAAGGCTAATTTAGTAAGTAAATCTGTTTTTTGTTTATAATGAGAGTATTTTAATTACATTTGTTGTTTTTATGTTGACAGTAGTATTTATTTACAAATAATAATTGTCAGACTTCTATTAAGGAGGCATTCCCTAGCCACAGAGCCTACAATACATACATACATACTGTTAATATCAAACTATATCACACATAGAGTAAAACAAGCAGGTACTGGTGAAGCAGTCAAAAATAAACACTTAGTCCTGTGGGAACAAGGAATCGGAGCCAGAGAAGACTACCAGCAACCTTCTGGCAGCCAAACACAACCAACCTAACCGGTCTCTGCCAACCACACTGAATTGTGCCAAAGAGGTCTCGCTCATGCCAGTACCAAAGCAGCGCTTACTCAATATGAGAAATGAAACCGTATAAAGCAAGATTTTTAATGTAGCATGAAAGATCACAGGCAAGTACATGACGCCCACATCAAGATTCACCTCAGAGAGTTCAAGAAGAGGAGCAGATGAGTAACAGGCTGGGCTTTTTCTTGTGGGAGGAGATGAGAATTGGCCCGCCCCCTCTGAATTTACGGTCATTGAATGTAAACATTTTGACGTCTAAAGGAAATAAAAACTAGATCTGTACTTTATTTGGAAAAAAATTTGCGTGGGATTTCTTCGTGTAAGGGTGTGTTCATGTGTGCCGTGTTAGGTTCGATTAAAACGAACTCTGGTGCGATTGCTCTGTTAGTGCCGAGACCTAGACGTCTGAAAAGATGGTTCTCGGTCCACTTTCAAACAAACTCTGGCGCGGTTCGATTGAAATATGAACGCAACACGGAACAAAGGGATTGAACCGAAAGCAAAACAGGAAGTGATTACAATATACAACCTGAAAATCAAGATCAAGAGATATTTGGTAATATAAAAGGAGTGTTTATTAGAGCTGTGCTTGCGCAGGCCGTTTTGACTGCTTTAAATACTTCATGAGGTCTTCGCGAGTTAACGTCTTGCTAAAAATACCCTCATATGCGCAGGCCAGGTATACACTGAGCATGTTTAACCCAGCACACATCATCGTTTTGGATGTCCGGTAAGTTCGGTTTCAAAATATAAATCATTAAAGCCGCCCAATCACGTTGCGGATTTTAACGTGAGCTGTTAGGTTCGATCGCTTTGGGTTCGCTGTTAAAATTCCAGTCTGAACGCTAAGTGAACCAGGACTACATTTATTTTTAGATTTTTGGGTCCGGACCAAAATAACCAAAGAACCGAACTAGAAATAGGAACGCAACCTAAAACCCATTAGGTGGGAGGTCTCCAGAGCGTTGCCATCCGTTTTCTGGGTCTTTGCTAGGTGGTGACTTCAGAAGTTAAATAGGATGGAAGTGTGGTGTCAAAAGTAAAAGCACACCTCTTCTCAACCACAAGATATGAAATACAGATTGGTGTGTAGCACAAATGCTCTTCGCAATCGCGACTAACACAAGCACGAGTCATTATATTGACAAAAACAGTAAAGCTTCACTCTCTGTAAAAGTACCACAGCAACAAGAAAAGAAAGACATCGCGGCCATAAAGTTTTATTAGTATTAATAAAAGGAATTCTGCAGTGCACTTATTAAGCGGTTGGGTTTCTTAATAAAAGAACTGGAGCTAAAAAGTGCAGTGGGTTTTGAAACATAACCAGGGGAAATTTGGGTCTGAACAAAGGACTTTACTACCAAAGCTCAACACATTCCATCAAAATGTTCCTTCCTCACAAACATTAAAAGCCATCAGGCCGATCTTATCAAATGATGAGACTTTGTTGATCTGTCAGCAATGTTTGTTTTACATTAACACAACTGTAATCCCTTATCTCATTTCTTTATGGCCTGCACACAATTGTTATGAGACTATAGGGAGCAAAGCTAAAATGGACTTGACTGTTATACAAGTACAGTAGGCATTCGAGCTCCGGTTAGAACACACAGAAACATGTCATAACACTTTCTTACTCAAAACACTCCACAAACATAATACAGGCTACAATAAATGCAGGGACAACAGTGTTTGATATTATTACTGTGCATGTTAGACCTCTGACCTCAGTAATCCTTCCCTAAATACAGGATCTCAAAAGAATATTGATCACATGGGCCGGTATGAGATTGACGGTGTGATAAACTTAAGGGCAAAATCACGGTTTGTTCTTTTAACAGTCTGGATAAAAAGACATTATACACAATATATTTTTTATTTTGAAGCAACAAACTTTTTTGATCCTTTTTGACATTATGTCAGGTTAAAGCAGTGGTTCCCAGTCCATTAAAAAAAGCAAGGCACCCATTTTTAAGTCATTTTTACATGCATTTCTAGTTATTAAACTTACATAAATAAATAAAGTAGGCTACGTGCAGATGAGCAAACAACAAATTAAGCATAAACAAATAATTGCACCTGATAGATTCCTTCACCTTCTGTATCGATGAGACATAAAAAAAGCTCATACCTTGGAAAGGATATAACAGAACATTTAAGTGGTTTTAAAACATGCCGACACACTACAGGGAGGTTTCTTTTGTGGGAATGCTATCGTTGCTGCTGGATGTAATACAGGGACAGCTTTTTGAAGCAATGTGGAAGGAATGCAACTCATTTAAGCCAAAAGAAACTGCTATGGAACTACAAATGGGAAAAACAAACGGTTTACAAGTTGCAAGTATCCTCCAGAGCCATTACACTCAGAGCGAGAGAGCGTTTATGGAGCAGGGAGGAGTATTTTTACAGCACTCATGCACTGAGACGCCTTGTTTGTTCCACAATAGGACTGGTTGGTTCCCATCGCATCGTTAATGCCCCCCATAGTTGAAGTTTGGCACATTGTTAGAATTTGTTAGGGTGTAAGGAAAATTATTCTGCTGCTTCACGATGCTACAAGACAAAGAAATGCTTCACAAGACACAATAAGTCACCAACATCCTAACTGATGTATTAACAAAACATCAAAATCATGTCTTGCATCATGCAAGCTATCCAGGTTTGTAAACATTTTCTAAGGATCATGTCCATGTCATGTGTAATTTCCGCCAGGATCCTTTGAGGATGAAGCAATCTATCAGCAAGGGCCACGTTCACCCCACTATCAGTGCACTGATAAGATTATCTATCACGTCAGACAATATACAAAATGTTACTTTGTGTCTCCCACACCGACTGTTCCAACAAACTATTAAGCAAGCAACAAACTCATTATCTCATGATTCAATACGATAAACAATAAAGGGTACACAATTCCATTTGTATTACAACATTTTATACGAAATGTAAAAAAACGTATCAATTTGCAGACTTGTTTCTGAAACATTAAGAGTTTTTATAAACATCCGATCAATCACTCAAACAATTAAATTAACAATAGAATCTAAAGCCAAAGAGAGAACATCTAAAGGAAGTGAAACAACAAAATTAAACAAAACATTACAATATTATACATACATGTTGACGCATATACATGATATAGCATGAAATATAAATAAACAAATATTTGATTGGAACTTAATCACATATTTTCACTGCATTTTAACAACTTGCCTATTTTTATCTAACACCTGTCTACACTGGACCCGGCGCAGAGTGACAAAGAAGGAAAAAAAGCATTTTAACCCATCTCCGGTGCAGACACGGCATAACAATGGAAAGAATAGGCATGGGCCGGTAATCGATTTTGGCGGAATTATAACCTTAATCAAATACATCACGGTTTTGCGGTATTGCTATTACAACACTAATATGTGTTATTCCACATATCCAAAAACTTTTCAACTGGACACAATACATTTCATTTTGAGCCATCATATAGAACATGCGTGTCAGGTTAAAAAAAATCCTTAACATTACAATATTCTTTTTCATATATATCAGACATACACATCAAACATTGAATTACATGATTTATTTATTTTTTTCCTGTAAAAACAGCCCATACCTTTTAAACCTCGGTATACCTGGAAATCGGTATTCAGGCCATGCCTAAGTCAGAATATGATTTAAGTTGTAATAAATAAATTAAAAACTTTGATAAATCTCATCAAGATGCGCTTTATTACTATTGTTATTCTTTGAAAATGTTCAGTCATACCGCCACACTCATGACCCTATATAAATGTGTGAACAAACAAACATCACTATACGTGCAGAAAATAAGGCAATGTAGTAGTAAAAATTTGCACAAGACATGTCCTTTTTACAACTTCCTGGTAACCTTTATCAACCCCAATCTCTGAGGTTTCAATAACAGATTCAAAAAATGGTTAATCGGTAATAAAGAGAAAAACATTTCTAAACACATCCTGGCTACACCACTACAGGCACAAAGCAGTAAACCATTTGAAAGCTGAAGTTGTGAGAGTTTACAGTCAGTCTGTGCTGATCTCGAGGAATTTGTAACAGTGCTGTGGAGAGTCAAGCATCTCTTTTATCCTTTAACCGGGGTCAGAATACCTGCAGCTAACAGCCAGTCGTGCAGGCAAAAAAACACACCCAGGACAAAACGGTTATCCCTTGTACAACTGCGATCATTAGTGCTATCTTTGCGGCCACGACTCTCATAAATAAAAGTTTTTTATTTGATCAGTCACAATAGGGTGTCATTAAATCTTGAAGTCAAAGTCCACAACCAATATTATTTACAAAGCAGTTACGCCTGAAGCAGTTAATGTTAAGACACTGTGTCAAAAAAATAAACATTCACGTGACTTACAGTTTATTCTGGGCAAATACAACATACAGAGGTCTTATTGTTTGGTCTATTCTTCAGTTAAATGTCAATCCCTGACTACAAACCGGCCCACAGGTCAGGTGACTGCAGCGCACACATGTGACTCATGAGGATGGCATCGACCCACCAGCTGTTGAATAACGGCATGAAATCGGAGAATGTCACACTCATCTAACAAAGCCATGAAAATCCTGTCTTCCCGGATTCACAGATAATGGCAAGAGTTGTTTTCTAGTAAGGTGTCATGGACAAATACTGCAGGTCTGCTGAATATTAAAATAATCATGCACAGCATTGTGTGCTAAGCAGAACTGCTGTCTTTTTCATTGTCAATGTAATTGCTTTCCTATGACATTTGCAATGTTGTAATCACTTAATAAGTTTGTTTAAAAGGCAATTACCTTTCAATAGAAAGATCTTATGATGTTCTTCATCATTTATCTCAGGGTAGAAAAGAAAGGATATAAACAGATTTCCCTGCCGAGACGTATGAAATATGTGCTGTTGATGTTTTCAACAAACACAAGTGTTGAGTTCAGCCGGAGGCGAGCTCCAACAACTCAAGGATCTCATTTCATTCACGGCAATTACATCGTGTTTGCAAAACATTGACATTATCAGATTGACATTAAGCAAATTCAACCGCAATATTCAAAAGCGGCAGGTGAATCAATAACCTACTGAACTGTTCAGATGAAAACAGGGAACACACTGTTATCAGTTGGAACGTAACATTCAGAGAGCATTTTGTCCTTTAGAAAACCAAACACAAAACAAGCTATAGCTACCAAATTCGTTTAATAATTAATATATTTTTAATGCCTACTCAATTAGGATTAAGCGAACTGTTCAGATAAATACTACTAAATATATTATAAGAATACAACGTGAATAAAAAAATATTAGCTGAATTCTCATTGGACTCCAGTTTTAAATGTTTGCTCAGATTGATCTATTTGTTCTGGCTGCTCAAGTTTCTTTTAAGTTGCTCGTGTCTGTCATCAGTAAACAGTATGCCAATATTACATGTGTGCAGTAAAAGTGTGCATAACAAAACCATGACCGGTATTGATTGGGTTCGCTTCTACAGTATGTCTGAAATCAATACCTCGATGCACAGCTGTGGATGCTTTTCAAGATACAGCATGGCGAAGTGATTTTTACCCGAAGACCCTAAATCACATAAATGTACTTGAGTATTGCAGAGATTGTATATTTTTGTACACCAACTCAGAAGTCACCACCACAATGGTTCCCTTGATCAAGAGTACATGGATTTTCCCCACAGTCTTTCAGGAGATTGCAAAAAATGAGATCTGTAATTAATAAAGGTTTTTGATACTTATACACTTTGTCCATCAAGACAATCTTTACAGATTAACACAACATTTGCTAGATAACAAAATCCAGAAATAAAAAGCTAACATTATGCTTTAAACAGACTGCACAGCGGTTGTCAATATCAACGTCGGCACCACCAAGCCTCCGACAATTTTTTTAATTGATATTATCCACATTTTTTTAGATTTGTGCCCATGTTAAATCATTTGTGAGATTTATATGAACGATGACGTCTAATGACCTCACCAAAGTATGTAGCCGATTTTAGCAACTTGTTTGCAACCGGAAAGCGGTGGTTATAAACTGGTGTTTTATATGTCATAGAATGAAACATGAAAAATATTTAGAGGAATAGTTACCACAAACCTTATTTTAGGCATCTAGATAAAAACCCATAGACTTTGGGGCTACGTGACCGCAGATGATAAAATGCTTACTCGATTCCGGCTTTTGCATTGAAAAATAAATAATTTCTGCAAAACTCTATAGCTTGAAACCCTGCACTAGTGCAAACCCAGAACCCAGGTGTAGAGACACGTGCATGTTGATAAACACTTCAGTGCCACATCAAAAAAGCAAACGTGAGCGCTAACAAGAACATTCAAGCCTCATAAAATAAAACAAGAGCTCCAGTCAAGCTTAAAATATAAATGTAAAAAAGTGTAACTGAAGTTATCAACTATAGTCATTTAGCAGAAGCTTTTATCCAAAGTGACTTACAGTCCTACAATATTGCAGATACATTTGGCATTCTACAGCAACCAAAATCGCTTCAGAGGTCTACCAAGCTGGTGGTTGAAAAAAAGACCAGTGGAAAAGTTGTCTGAACAAGAGAACTTGCTTACCCGGGAATACCGACATGCATACAGATTATGCAGATGCTGCACTGCAAACGCAGATCTCTATCAGCTGCTGACAGAGGAGGTTTGACTGTCGCAGCTCTGAGAGCGACAGGCATGGAAGCGTTTCTGTAACGCTTCGAATTCCCTCATTGAACAAAAGCAAGACAATACTGCTTACAAAAAAGATAGTAAGTTGTGCTAAACTGTATTCCCGAACAGTATAATCTACTCATTAAAAATGAGCCAAGTGTACTCAAAACTGTGAATAAGTTAATTTATCTTAAATCTTTTAAGTATGTTTAACGATTTTGATATTTCCAGTTCCAAGGACACCAAAATAAGAATTCAGTTAACTCAAAAATGTTATTTATATCTTTAAATGACGTCAGAGGGAATGCTGTGGACTGGATAATGGAAGTAAATCACGAAATAATGCATTTATATCAAGATTAGGACGGGAGGAGGCTTGTTTTATTCTGTTCCATTCAATATTTAAAGAGATTTGTAACATATGGGATTTTGAAAGGTTACCATTGTGCAGACGAGTAGGGCATTTGCTTAGGAGGAAAACAGACTCATTTCCAATCTTAATTGTTTAATCTGAAAGCATTACATTAGTAATGCTAGAGCTGTAGTTTATCTGTTGATCCTTGATGACAACATTGATAATTGTTCCAACTGAAACTCAAGTAAATGTAAAATGGAATAACAAAAAATCTAGTTTATTAAAAAAAAATGATTTAGAGTTTACTGGTCTACTGCGTTAAGTGTTCTTTACGAATTGACTGAACTCAAAAGTTTTGCGGTAATAGTTTCCTCAAATTTGTTATCTTAATTTATCAGGGTTTACAATTGATGTACAGAATGAGTATGTTACAGATTGATACAAAAGAACAAAGAAAAGTGAAACCTGGATACGTCCCAGAATCCCTTCCAAGAATATCTCCAGGTTTAGGTGAAATCCATCGGGAGCCTTGTGCTACGATAACCCGAATGTTAGAGAAGCTGGGGGTCAGATTGGTCAAGACCCTCAAGCTGCTGCAAGGCTTCAGAGTGACGCCCACCAGAGACACAAAGGTTTAGAAAAACCTGCTGTGGTAGAGGGGAATGGCCCATAAATCAGCTTTTCTTAGCTATGAGGAAGAAATGAGGATAGTATCCAGACATCTGTCTGGATCTCACAATATATAAAGAAGTCAACGAAATTCAAACAATGAAATAAAACAAACTTAAACTGACACAAATAATACACAGAGAGATTGTGATTTTGAGATGTTGTAAACAGATCCCTTGTTTGCTTTGGTGAAAAGTACAATCAGCTGTTAGTGTCTATAAATTTCCAGGGCTCAGAGAGAAAGTCAATAAAGCTGAACACAATGACGCACAAGACCATGCTCACCTGGACAGGCGTGGGACACTCCCTTTTGTTTCCCTTTAACACTTTTACAACCCTCTTTGATTACAACTGCAACTACAAACATTAAGTTCTCCACACTACGTTCATTAATAGAAAATATCGAGTACTGTGGAGGGTGTACGTGCTGTCACCCATTGAGACACTTGTTTACAAATGTTTTACTGCACAATTGACATTTTTGTAGGATAAGAAATGCAAAATAATATACATAACTATGTCTTCAGATGTGTATAATGACCTACACACGATAACACAAAAATGCTCTGATAAGTCGAACGAAGAGCACATTTCTATTCCATCTTCATTTTTTCTTTGGTGTGACTTTATATTTTTCTGTGCCACAACATGCCAAGAATAAAGGAATCTGTAAAACTTTGTGAATGATGACTATTCTTCAAAATTCTTCAGCTATTTAAGGACACGGTCAGGGCGCGATGAATGTCGTCACTATCTGGGCTCAGATGATCCTGCAGAAGCATTACAGCACCTTCACGTTTGGCATTTTCCCCTCTGTGTACTCTATGTTGGGAGGACCACCTGCTGTGTCATGTCCAGCAGACTGCAGCTTCACTCCAAGCCCATTTTGGGACTGGCTTAGACCCTCAGCCGGCTTGAAGCGACGATGTGTTCAAGAAGAGTAGCAGCCGTACGTCACACGCATTAACAGACAGCACTCACATGAGATCCTATACCCGTCAGCTGTGGTCAAGATCAGATTCCAAATGGGGGGCTGTGGAGAATCAGAGTCATCTGATCAAGAACCAAACCCTGAGGCATTGCCTATTTCAGATTCATTTCCGCTCCATTTGTGGTCGTCTTTCACTCTACAGCGAGAAAGCCAAATTGCCAAAAATATGAGTGTTAATTACGATACGCACTTTAAAATGATGATCAGGATAAAAAATATGTAGGTTTATAGAAATCTCACCAAACGCTACAAAGGTTTTCGAAAAAAAAAAACATTAAACATGAATGACGGCTCTAATATTATTGCTCTAGTAATTCTGAAAGTGTGGAAAGTGCTATAGTGCTTAGTTATAGAAAAGTCCATATTTCCTTAATAATAAATGTGCAAGGTTTAACCGAGGGAGAACAACACATCTGAAACTACAGGTGGGCTCATCATACAAGTTATCGTATTGTAGTTAACCAAAGCAGCTTCCTATTAAATTGGAAAAAACAATGTTTGTATGGGGTTTTTCTTACACACTAATTCTGAAGATAGTAAGGTTTGGTTTCCCTTTCCGTTAATAGAGCAAAGATCAGAGCCCCTTTGCAAGAAACCCCTTTGGAGAAGAAAACCCTTAATTCTAAAAGTAACAGCATTGTTAGGGTTCTTACTCTTAGGGGTTTCTTGCAACTGGCCCCAGGTGTCTTACTTTATGCGTTCACAGTTGAGCGTGTGCTTGGAAACTGTATTCAAATGATGCCATGCCATATATTACATACTTGGCCATGGTTCATTGGAGGGGGCAGTCCCCACACACGGAAAGAGTTAGTAACACACAGCTATAGTCTAAAAACAAACCCTTCAATGTGGTAAATGAGAAAAACAATAGAAAAGCGTGACAAAACCACAAACATCAATGCTGATAAGAGCTGTGTCGATACATGATGACATCGTCGATGGCTGACAGCCATCATGATGTTGGGGCGGCATAGTGATTCCCCTGCATGAAGCAATTTTTTCGTCAATCTGGAGGGTCCGCGGTCGTCCGCACATCCCGTCCGGATACAGCGCATTCCCAAGACAAATGTTGACAGCCGAGTCCACAGTATGACATTCTGCGCATGTGTCGAGCTTGTAACTAAAATAAAATAATAATTATCAAAATCAAATAAAAGTATTCACAAATAATGAGGTATTTTCCTATTCTGGCTAATTCTGGCTTGACTGTAGCAGCAGCTGATTTTACTACAGATATCACGTTACGGTCATTTGCGTGAAGAAAAAGACAGTAGGATGCCTGCCTAGTCGGAGACGACAGAGCATCGTTTTGGATAATTTCGAGTTTTCTTCTCAAACTGGAAAAAGCTATTTTATTTTCTTGGTGCAAGATAAGAGTTGTGGGGTTGAAATAAGGGGGAAAAATCCAACAACCTGAAAGTGCATTTGCAATTGAATCACCCTAAGTTTCCAAATTTGCAGGTCGTACATGTGCGAGTACTGGAAAACTGGTCACGAAATGTGTTTTGGTCGCAGTCTGGAGCCCCGCCTTGCCTCGTCCCCTGATGTCACCGTCCATCGCTATGTTTCACTGTAGGAATTGTCCGATGCCAATTTGCTGAGCCGTTTCTAGGAGCAAGAAAACGTACTTTATTTCCTGCTTATAACCTACATACAAAACATATCTAGCGCAAGGTTAACAACTACATTGGTTTGCAAATATTAAAGTTCCAATGTGTAATTTTTGGAGGATTTATTGATATAACTGCAATATAGCATATATAATGTCTTCAGAGGTGTATAAAGACCTTACATAATGAAGCATCATGTTTTTATTATCCTAGAAAGAGCTATTTCTATCTACATACACCGCGGGTCCCCTTGCACGGTCTTGGCTATGTTGTGTTTCTACATTAGCCCTAAATGGAAAAACTGCTCTAGAGAGTATGTTTCGACAATTTAAAGAGAGTGTTCCCCACGATCCCATTTTTCACCCTTTAGTTAGTGTGTAATGTTTGCTGTTAGAGCTTAAATAATACCTGCCAAATGTTAAAGTTCAGAGTTCAGTGCCAAGCCAGATTCTTTGACAGAATTAGCTTTTCAAGGACTACAGAGAACGGCTGGATCAGACTACAGCCCTTTACTTCCCGTGTACATGATGTCACCATTCTCAGTTCTTTTAATAACCTCCGCCCAAAGGAATACTCCAAAAAAGGGGTTAGGCCTTCCTCAGAGAAGTGGAAGAGCCGCTGGAGTAGTGTTCACTTATCAGTGATCGTAAACATTTGACTGAGCTACAAGCTAAACTACTTTTCTGTTATTAGTGTTGATTAAGTGTTCGTTTTGATATAACCGGTCTGACGCCATTCGGTCCGGTATCATTCCCCTCGCCATAGTAGGAACAAAATTTGCGATCTCTAACAAAGATTGATGTTTACTTATCCACTAATAGACCTCAAAGCCTCTAAAACGGCCAAAGACTGGGTTCTTTAAGTCTGTGCGTAAATGTAAATAAAAGCTAAAAAGAAGCAAATTGCTTTTACCTGGCATACAAAATATTTTAATGGAACAAATGGAATTACACGCCTCACCTTTAAATTCAGTCAATTAAAACTCACACGAGTAGTAAAACACTTCTCAAAAAACAATATCACATCATTGGCCTCAGTGGAACCCACAAAAGAAACACAGGATTCTGTTCCATTAGAAATGCATGCTTGCATTAAGTTATGTGTTGACCTCTGACACGACTGACGTTTACATTGGTGACACACATTTAAAGGTAAGAGTCTCGCAGCAGTTTAACGAAACTTAAACCAGAAAGAGGAACGTATAAAAGTCAAAAAAACCCTGCATCAAAGGGCAGGTGGAACATCCTTTTTAAGTCTGCAAAAACAGGATTTCTATGGCACTTTCCTCCAGAGGAGAATCAAGGTTGGAAAGGCTGTTTTTGACCGCCAAACCCGGTGTCAACAACCACACATACTTACTACACTGCCTAGGTCTCAATGCATCCCCTTCCATTACAAGCTGAAAAATGAGGAAGCTTTGTAGAGATGAATCATACGATTTGTCATAGCAAGAGGTTTTCAACCGACTCATATGTATTTTTAAATAAAATATTTAATCACCTACACGTCGCGTCTAGAAGGGGAAGACCGTTTATAAAAAGAGGATGTTACCAATAATAAAATATTCAGATATCCAAAAATATCCCAATTTTTATTCGGATGGACAGTATGTACTTTTTGTTGAAAAGACAATGCTCCTTTTGAACAACACACTCCGCATGTTACAACCCCAAAGAGACAACCAGACCTAAACCACCACAGGCTAGTGCCCCTGAAAAATCTTTGAAAAAACATTTCATAAAATTCTGTGTGGAATGTATGGCAGAACCTTGTTCATTTTTCTTTTTATAGCAGCAATGTGTTCGTTTCCGGTCCCATCACATTGGACAATGGGATGTAACGGAAAATAGATAGTTAAGGAAGTGTCCAAAAGCCAAAACAAGTGAATAAGCGGAAATCTGTGATGCCAAACACATTGAGTCAGAGTGTGGGGTCTTCATGGCTCAGGAAAATATGAACATATGTGCATTGTTTTCATAATTTTTCAATAACAATGGACTACGGAACAATGAAAATGCGAAAATTAAAGAATAGAGTTAGACCTCTGTGGATTTAATCTTCTTAAAGTTTCACGTTTTGTGATTTTTCCAGTAATGTTTTGCCTTACAAGTGGTCTAGAGTAGCCTTATCGCCGCTTTCTTTGGAAACGCCCGCCCAAGAGGCTATATGTCTGACAGGTAAAGCAACCAATAACGTTTCGTTTTTGCCGCGTCTTGTTTAGGCGCGTGGAAATGTCCCTGCAGTAACAGACCGATGCACATTCAAGAACGTGTCAAAAGTTAATAGAACCAACAATGATTATAAGTTTATCCTATGAACTTCGCATACTTTTAAGAATTGAGCGTTCAGTCAATCGTGATGAATTCTTATAGCAACCGTTGTCAACACCACAGCTTCCTTCTTAGAACAGAGGGCTTTGTTGTTTCCAGGTGGACCGTTAAAGAACGCGACACGTATGTCTCCCAGAAATCCTGTGAGATTCAACCAATTTTGGCACACTTTTCCAGAAAAGTGTGCCATATGCATCAGACGTTCAGGTAATGGATCGTGGGCGTAACATTTTAGGCTGAGATTACCTTACAAGTAACATTAGTATGCAAAGTTTATTTTAACAGTGTACTCACCACGGTCATACAGATAAGACTTGAACTGATGATAAGAATGTGATGGGGGGGGGAAACATCGACAGTTTACTCACTATTCATACATAAATAATAATCCATCAATTCCATGTTGTGACACTAGAGAGAGTTGCCTCAAACAGTCATGACCTGAGATAGCCCTTATGCTGAACTCACAAAACCGCAAACTGTTATTGATAAACCTGTAAACTTGAAACGTTTGATATGAAAATAAGCTGTAGACAGTAATAAGACATGACAGTGGAAAGATTTGCATTGCAAATGTTAACGGTCAGAGTGTTGTTCAAACTATTCTAACCACAATAAGATGATAGAGACTTGAACGCCACCATTTCCAGGCTTTCTGGGAATGTGAGGGGAAATTTGAATTTATTTGAATACTACAACTGATACTTTAAATAATACAGCAGAAATGCGGCCAGTGTGGACATGAAGTTAAAATACAACAAGCTGATTAGACCTTCTGGCCAATTCAATTTTCGAAACCAGAGACCCACCCATGAGTGTGAAATAAATCTGGAGAAGAGAGCTGAAAATGTAATGCTAGATAAACCCCATAGTAATAAACACATGACGCACAATACATAATCAAATGACATCAATGCAATATCTGAGGATAATTTATTTAATGATTTCTTATTTAATAAATGAAACAATAGCAGCAAATTTATAAAGCCGTTTAAAAAAAAAGTCCATAGGAAGAAACAGCCAACATTTACTTCTCATCAAGAATGCACCTCAGGCAACTTCAAACAACCATCTAATTTGCATACCACAGTTTCCTACTCGCAAAGCAAATCTTTACGTTAGCAGCAAATTCCCCCAAAGAACCCAAGCTTGTAAACAAAGAATGCTACTGCAGCACTTGACGATTTTCATTGCGCAGACGATACGCTGTTCTGCACACCGAGAGCTCTGCAGCGTGATGACTCCATCTGAACTCAATGAACCTTCTCAAGCCCATATTGGAAAAAGATCAGCCTCCTCAACAGGCCCCGCCCCTCCCTGCCCCTCCCCCTGTCGACCACTCTCTGCGCTCAGCTGACTCTGCTATCTCTAATGGGGATGAATGTGACATCTTCCTGTCTGTGTGTACTCTGCTAACCCTCTCAGCTGAGCAGAACCTCCTGCTAATAGAAACAAAGCTCCAATGCTACAAAAAACAGCTTTGCTATCAGATCTACAACATGGGAAGAGCTATTCTCATGGGCCCCTATTCTAGGAAAAACATTCAAACGGGGAGGTAAAGGTACCGTGACAGGGTTAAATCCACAGCTTCTAACGTGGATCCGAAGGAATTTGTGCAAGCGGTGACATCACACGGAAAATGTGCTTGTGCATACAGCGAGGACCTCCAGCTCATATGACAGAGTTCAAAGCTGCTCTATTGAGTAGAGCAAAGCACACAAGTGTGTAGGGCTGTGCGATTTTGGGAAAATATCTAATTGCGATATTTTTTTCGATTTGAGTTACGATTTAAAAAGTCAGGCTTCAGAACAATATTGTCAATAGTGTGAAGCACAGTATGGGTATATTTACCCTGCTGAAAGAAAACAATAAAAAGCATTACTGAAATTCTCGTTGTTTCCATTAAAACCATTACAAAATTAATTTTGTTCAAATAGGACTTACTGTTGTTTTATTGGTTCCCAACTGCCAGATTACATCACACCAATAGAATCCAAATACCACTGTACTCTATTATAGTTTCCATTAAAACAAATAAAAATCTTATTATATCCCCTAAATCCATAAAATGTTCTAGTGTGTTAGTGAATTATTAAAATAGTACATATGTTACTTAGGCTGATTTATTCACTTTTAAGTATTTGGGATTTTAAAAGCAAGTAGAAAATGTACCAAATGTTTCATCTCATCCAAGTGAAATTAGCAAAATAGTTTTAATTTCATAATTTACATTTGTCTGAAACGCAAAGCTAGTCATGAGTCGAAACGGTGCACGCGTGCATCAAGTAGGGGCGGGCATCTTTTTGTAGCTCACCCTTCGATTATTATCGATTAATGGATTAAGATTCGATTAAAAATCGATTCGCGATTTTTAATAACGATTCTTCATAAAATTAGATTTGATATACATTTGGATTTTATTTCATTTTGCTGAAATGATGGGGTTCGATGCGAGTCCTTACGTTTGTTGTGTTCCCGAAATACTTACCCTTCACTTTTCAAAGCGTGCATATTGCATACGTCTCGTCAAGCTCCTTCTTACCCTCGAGTTGATCAAATCCGTAGCATTTGCAAACACTTGCCCTCGGTTAAAATGGGACGGGATGCGTTTCTTTGTCCTCCGCCAACACTGTTGCTGAGCTTGGGATGTGCGGTCCATTGAATGTCCGGGTGCCACACCGCTCTCGCAGTTGAGTTTCCGTCTTCTTTGTTCAGACAAGATCAACAATTATTATATTAACTAGAAAAAATATTTTTGAAATATAAGAATTGCTAGAGGAATGAATCGTGAATCATAAGCGAGTAGTTTTTTTCTACACACCCCTGACGTCAAGCCTCGTCCATATTGCTAGATTCGCTTGTGGAGACTTGCGGTGTGGATCCGGACTCAAGGACTATAAACAAGCATTACAAAACAACCAGTGTGTACTCGTCAAGTTTAAATGTCTCGTCCAGGAGATATAGGCTGTGTCTGCAGTCTTCTGAATTGAAATTTTCTTTTGTATTTATTTGTCAAATGTGATCGATCTGACTCTGCAGACACGTCAAAATCACTCTCACTTTCATTCTCTCTCTCTCTGAGTTTTTATTTAATGACGGATGTTTACGCAGTTGGCTAGGGCAGTGCTGATTGGGCATAACGGAGGTGAAATCACTCAATTAGTCTTGGAACAGACGCGTTTCATATTTTTCACTTTTACATTTTTTCACCTCTTACGATTTGCAAACCGCAACATCACACAACGTGATTGCGATTCGATTAAAAGCCGGTGTGGCAACAAGTTCCTGTTCCTCGAGTTCCCTGGAGTGATATCAGACCAGGCCATCAGTCTAGCATCACGTTAAAAAGTCATTTCAAGGCAAAACTCACAAAAAATGTTGAGCTGTTGTGGTGAATCTGACACGACAGAAGTGCACAATGTAGTGTGACCCAGTGCCATTGATAGAGAGAGTTCTGCCAACAGAAGTCCAAAACGCTATAGCGTCACGTGATTCATTTGAGCCATCATATAGTTCCAGGCGGTTATGTTTTCTCTATAAAAATGCTTTATTTCTTTCATTTTTTTATTAAATAAATGGCTTTCGTCTTTAAATTGGTTAGAGGTTTACCTCAGTTTGTCTGTTTAGTCGCAGCTCCATGCGTTACTAGTAACTTCCTGGAACTATTGAAACTGTGTAAAACTGTTCTATTGGAGTCAGCGTAGAAGACGAGACGCTCTCTATCAATGGCTCTGGTGTGACTTAAATCATTAAACATAGAACCGCAGAAAAAATTAAAAGACAAATTTTCATTTACTCACGTTTCTAGATCTATTGTAACCGTTTCAGTTCAGTGTCTGTTGAATTTCAACAAAATCAAACCTAAGGAGTGACAAAGTCATCCAACAGCAATGTGAAAGACTGAAAGCATGACAAGACACATGAAAGCTGGAGGTTATCACATAAAAAATTATATTTCCTGTATTCATTTCCTGACTACATGTACAAATATTAACGTTGTATTGCTTAAAAGTGAACATGAACTTGTTTTCTTTGCAGTTTTCGATGTCTAAAAAAATACAGAGCATCTTTTCTGATATTTTCAACCGTCTCTAAAGTTCTCATATTCTGCAGATAAATGGTAATAGAAACACTATTTTTCTTTGAAATTTGGTAGAAATATTGTTTTTAGTAAACAAAATGAAACAAAAATTATAATTTAACCTATAAACATACCTATAAATAGTAAATTCAGAAAAACTTTTTCTATAAAAAAGGGTTTAAAATTTAACCGCCTTTTGATTGAACAGTGTTTTTATAATATAGAAACTATAACGTAAATTTTTCACACAACTTCTATATCGGGGCAGTTCTCTGCAACAAATTCAAATACGAGGTCAAAATATTATGAAGCATAAATAGCTCAAGTTTCTGCTGTGCACAACCATGGGAAATAAACTATTACAAAACAAGCTATTGTAAGGGTTTCAATGGCTGATCCTTAACAATACACCACAAGGACCGCTCATGTGAACCATTATTAGTTCAAATTCACTTCCTCCAGACTGATAAAGAAACACTAATAATACACGGCAGCCACTTTACAATGTACAATGAGATATTGACGATAAGCTTATATATTCGTCCAAAAAATATTTAAACATGCCCAATGAATTTGTCTATAAAGCGGCAGGGAGGGCTGGCGCCGCTGCGGTGAGGAAGGGTCCGATTTAACAGATCGCCATTGACATATCACCGCAGCTGAACTATAGGGCCCTGCAGCCCACCTCTGGCCTTTCACTCGTGAAACTCAATACCAGTCAACTGAAATCACACACACTAACGCACAGACCTCCAAACCTTAGGTTCCCTGATGCAGCAGACACGTATCTAGAGCTACTGAGTTTCAAAAAAAGCGTGCGTGCCCTAAGTGTGAGAGAGATCGCATAAATAGCGCCTGTGTGCGTGTATGTGTGAGGGCTCGTATGAATAGACTTAGTGTGCGAGTTAGCAAGAGAACAGAGAGAGAACAGAAGGAGAACAGAGAGTTTATATAAACAGACTCGATGTGTGTTGGCTCCTGGACACTAATATTCATCTTAGTTGGCATAAGCAGTGAAAGGACGCTTAAACCTTTCCCGATACAATCGTGCCTCTGTTTCACCGCGTCTCCCGAATCCACACATAAGTCTTTCAAAAAATGAAAGAGAAAAAGCTCTCTATAAACAGCTCGGAGTGGAAGGAAACTCAATTACCCACGCTTCCGTCGCATAACCTTTCCTATGTCAGCTGGTCTTATATCAGTGGTTTTGTGTTAAATAGTCGAGCAGACCATGCTTAACAACTGAATACTAGGTACATTAAGGGCTACCTTTGTTTGGGCATTTGGCAGACGCTTTATCCAAAGTTGATTACAGTGCAACTTGTGATATATTTAATCATTCCATGTGTTTTCTGGGAAGCATACCCATGTCTTTGGTAATGTTGTTGCCATGCTTGGGGCAGGGAGGGTCAATTACGAGGACAGGATGGCAAATTTCGTACAGTTTCTTTATAGTTAAGAATCGGAAGCATAATGTAGGGCCGATGAAAGACAAAGAAACTCATTTAAATGGTTCCAATGTCAACTTGCAGGAGAGCGTGGCAAATCTTGCTCAAAGTTTGGATAAAAACAAAAAACTGGAAATACAGTCGTACAAAAAATTAGGTGGACGTTATTAATTGTAGAGATGCAACGGTGGGAAAATTTAACATCACGGTTATATTGATTATTAGTATTACCGTGGCTTTGTTGCAATGCGCTTGAAATGTAAAAGTTTTGCATGGATGTGACTTTTTAGGAGCACTTTTTTTGTCGTAAACATCAAATAAATAACATGAATATTGATTCTGGCACAATGGGATCATTTAGTAATATTGTTCAAATTGTTTTCGTAATTCTATGGAATCAACCGAAATGAAGAAATATATTTCCATATAATATATCAGCCCAACAGGTGATGTTAAAGAAGTAGCTCACTTCAAACTTTGCCACTTGGACTTTCCATGGTACATTTTTATTCCAACTATGGAAAAGTCAATGGGGGCAAATTTTCAAATGAACTACTCATTTAAGAAAGATCACCAGTTTTATGTTCAAATATTAATAGTCGTTTCATGAATTAATCACCATAAGAAAGTAAAAAAATATTGAAGTCACCATGCATTCAAACAGGAAAAGTGTTTTACATAGTGCTGCAGTGATTGGGCGTTATTACATGACGTCAAAAAATAGGTAGGACTATACTGACTGTCCAATGGCCATGCATTTTTTGCCCCCCCTCCATGCCCAATTTACAACAAACCAATCAAAAAAGGAAAGGCAAAATAAAGCCATTTTTTCTAATTTCAGAAGCAGTTTCACTTGGATACACGTCACGATGTGGAAAGAAAGTCAATCGCAACTGCCGTTTCATGATGACTTTAACGTTTCTTCAGAATCGGTGTCAGCAGATATCACTCTGAATAATCTGCCATTGGTATTGGTCTCGGAATTTAGTATTGCTGCAACAAAAGTCAAGACATATTAAACTTGACAGGACGTACAATGTCTTACGACTTGGAAGTAAAACCAAAAACTTAAGTGACATGACAAAGAAAGCAAGTGAACGCTGAATCCCTTTCACCCCAGGAGAGAACAGTCCAGAACACACAGCTTCAGAGGGGTCAACACAAGTCACTGACTCGAGGCCACAGCTGTGCTTCATAAATTAAACCTTGATGGACCGCCAACATAACAGGTGTCCCATCTGCCACAGGGGTGTGAGTAGAGCGCAACTTTAGTCTTGATCACTTGCATGCTGAGCTACAAATTTCAAAATTAGCCCTTAAGCAATTGAGGTTGTTTTCTATTGGCTGGAGCAGATGTTACATCCCCTTCAACGATGCCCCACGGCTTAAAATTAACATGTCATGATCCTTGCGGCCTCTTGGACCCATGTTACCCTATGTCGGCTGTTTTAGATGTCTCTCCCTTTATCTCCGAGGTAAAATCGTTGAACTCTCGTTCATCATGAGCTTTAAGTCATAGCATCATGTCACAGAATGGATTCAACTCCTACTGATGTAATGACTTAGGGTTGGGCCAATGGCTTATAGACATGATGATGTTGAGCCGGCATCGTGATTGCAACAAATGTTTCACTTTCGCCATGAGACGCTCGCTGCTCTGTGCTGCGCGTTGCAAATCGCTCACGCTGTACAGAGACGTGCTTCAGTTATGTCTCTTTTATTGAATATAACATCAGAATAAGAATACAATCTAGCCCCACTTTATAGTTGTGAAGCTTTCGCTGTACAGATGAAACACGTCTGAATTTATAACTTCCGCTGAATAAAGAAGATCCTGCGCAGCTCATGCCAGATGCGCCTTACTTTAAAACACTGCAAGACGATGTCATCGTCCATGGCGATGTTTCACTGTAGCCATCATCCCGTGCTGATTTGATAGACATCGCCCCATCCTAGAATGAGTGCCGTGGCTCAACATCCTGGAGCACATAAGGTAATATTTAGGTTGTCATCATATCCAGACAGCCATAATACAATGCACACATGTTATACTGTAATAAACATCAGGATGTTGCATACACATCTGCATTAAAATCTGCATTAAAAAAATACAAACCCATTGACAGAGCTGGGTAGTAACGGATTACATGTAATCTGGATTACGTAATCAGATAACAAATATCAAGTACTTGTAAATAGAGCAAATTACATTTAAAATAACTCATAATCAGAGTACAGTTACGTTTCTATGGATAACATGATGACATATTATTCAACGAAAGGCAGCAAGCTGTTAACAGTTCAGTGATTCTACTACACTTTCCCCCCCGTTATTTTATGTCTATTTTTATGAATTGTAATGAGACTTAAAAGTGGCAAGGCATGTTCAAAACTAATTTCAACTATCAAACTCGATCACGCTGATATCAGGAGACAGCTTTTCATTTCGACAAAAAATCTTGTCACGTATAGACAGTATTTAGTTTTAGGGACACTCATGGGTAAACTATTCAGTGTTACTATCAGTTAACACTTGAAGCAAGTTATATCAGTTTTGGTATTTTATCCGTTTTACTGTTCTGATATTGAGGCTCTTGTTGGTGATAAAGAATTAAATATGTTCTTTCCTCTTTGTATCTTTTAAAATCTGCTTCAATAAATGTGAACTCAAAATGGATTTAAAAGTAATGTAAATATAATCCAAAAGTATTGAGATTCTGTTCCCAAAATTGTGTAATCTAATGTTGTGTTCCCACCGAAGGCGAATGAGGCGTTAAGCGCGAGTGATTTACATATTAAGTCAATGCAAAGACGTGATAGGAAATGCTGCGGCGCGATTTGCGCAAATGAGGCGGCACGAAAAACGCGATTCGCGCGAATTGAGCGTTTGACAAATCTGAATTTTGGCAAAAAAATATCGCACCGCATTAACCAATCAGGAGCTTGCTCTATTAGTGAAGTGATTATGAGGTAGCGAGTAGAGAAAGAAATCCCAAACAACAATGGAAAATGCGTGAATGAAGCAAATAAACTCAAAATGTTCAAGCGTCCAACTACGCGCGAATATCAAAATTCATTCGTGCATGTCGCGTTTGGCGGGAACACAATATTAGAGATTATATTACTGACTACAAATTGTATCATGTAGTTAGTAATCAGTAACTGAACTGATTGATGACCTATCCCTTTAATTCTATGTGGCACACAGACAAGGGTTCTCGAAGGAACGCAGGAACCTACAATGATGGTAAATTTACATACAGAAACAACCCTTTATCATTCCCCTAATGAAATCTGTGCCCATTTCACTCATTTTACCAGATTAAAATCTGTCAATGTTCAAAAATGCATCAAAAGGTTTTTATCTGGACCTCGAGTTTGCTCATATCTTCAGTAACACTTAGCAAGAAACACAAATGTCAAGAGACATGTTACCAATGAGGGACGAGCTGATAAAATGGGGGGAAAAGCTGTCAGTTGTCATACAGATCTCAATGGAGATATAACAAAATGTGTCAAAAAATGTGTTCAAAGAAGCTATTCTATCATCTTTTCTAATTTCCAGCTACCTGGTTACATCAAAGGGTCAATTTCTCTCTAAACGCTTCTTTAAATCAAATACAACAATTTATGGCGAACGGAATATTCTACCCCAAAATTCTACTCCCAAAATGACTGGACATGGCAGGACTTTAGGCTTAAATTTCAACCAATTTCACACAAGCTAGTGCACTGACACAGCCCAGACTGCCCTTACTGACAAATACACCGCCAGAACATTCAACAATCCTGATCATTTTCCGTAAATCATTCTTCATGTTTCACTGACAAAATTCAAGTGATTCCATAATTACTCATCTGTAACGCCAGTCATGCTATTACACAATAAAGACTCTCGCTTCTGAAGTGGGTTTGGTCATAAACACAGGGCAAAGGTTTTGGAAGCTTAGTCGGTCCATTGTTCACACAGACGCCATAATTCCAGCCTGTTTACGGTAAACGTGTGTTAAGCCGCGCTGGCAAGAGGCCTTCTGGGTTGGGACCTGGCATAGTTTCGGATTTTTCACTAAGAGCTGGAATCTCCTAGCCCCATGATTGTTAAAGCGCTTTTATTTACCGAAGACACAAGATATTCAATCAAACTATAAAGAATTACTCATTTCTCTCTGCATAACTTCATACCTCCCTCACTCGCCCTGGTTGGCATCCGCAATGTCTTCCAGGAAGCTGGCCAAGAATGAAAATGTAATTGAATCTAAAGAGATGGTGAATGAAATACAAAAAAAAGGTGCATGGCAGTGTTTCCCCTACCATTATATAAGGGGGGCGCCCCGCCCTCCTAACGGCTCGCCCCGCCACCCTTGAACGTCAAGTCAATTTGATTGGATTTTCTTTATAACGCCAGATTACAATTTGTTATTTTTTAAAACAAACTAAATAACCCTTAAGTAATATGTCATTTATCTTATTTCCACGATGGCATTTCTTTTCTGTCTGTGTTTGAGCGTTTACAATTATCCCAATGAGTGCGCACGCGCGCACACTCACACACAAACGAACACTAGCGGACAGAGAGCGCGCGGCGGGAAATATGTCGCGTCATTCAGATGAAAATATTTGCGGTTTTTAAACGCTCACGTGGAACTGAAGATGGCAAAACTCACTCTAGTGCGAGTAGCAGCAGATGTAGCTCTTCTGCTCCAAGTCTAAGTGTTGCGCATCCTGCCCCTGACAAGCATCAAAAGTCCGGTCATCACCGGATGACAGGTAAAATGTATATTAATGCATTACATGCCGCTTACTAGTTACATATGTGTGTTTAAAATGTTTTTAGTCAGGACATTGTAAATCTGCTGATTAAATAAGACAAGAGATATTTAATACGCTATGCAGGCCGCTCTGTGTTGTATGGGAATGTCCTGCTCACGTGATGACGTTCAGAACAGCGTCTGCGTCTGACAGGATTATTCTCAAATAAATGCATCATAGAAAAAAAAACGTCTCACAAAAAAAGCCCATCTAAAATTTGTTTATCACATAAAGGTATTAACTAACATTAACAAACAATGAATGAGCAATATATTTGTTACTATTTATAAATCTTTTTTTAGTTGTTAGTTAAAAAATAAAACTATTTAAGCTCTGGTCCATTAATATTAACAAATACTTCTATAAATTTAACAAAGGTTATTTGCAAAAGTCAATTTTAAAAACATTTAAATGCATTTATTTTATTTTTCTAAAGAGATATCTTATGTTAACATTTTTAACTTTTACAAAGCATTACCCTCCCAGACAACCAATTTATGTGACATAGATAGATAGATAGATAGATAGATAGCACATAAAGAATGAAAAGGAAATTATTTCTCGTCAATTTTCCCCAACCAACCATCCAACCCCCCCCCCCAAAGCTGTAAACCTAGGGGAAACACTGCATGGGATGCATGAGCTCCCTGCAGGGTCAACAAACAGAACCGATCTATATACTGGATAGAGAGCAGAAGGAATATATTAAGACATCTGGCGTCTTAAGTGTGTACATTACAGACTGCGGATCATAAATAGAAACCGCCGGCCTCTCAACTCTGTCCTAGTTTGGGCTTTTGGGTTTTTGCTACATGCTATTAAGAGTTAACCGCACCGTTTGCCCTGCTTTAGATCTTCCGCCCGTAACACGACTGCCGTGCATTCTTCCACGCGGTGTAAGCGAATCCCGTTATACCTCTTCAGCTCTTTAAATACACGCCGTGACTCAGCAAGAGAGGGAACATGACCGGGCAGGAGGCACAGCTGGACGGAAGGGGTAAATTAGTAAATCACTGTGTCATGGTGAGAAAGACAAACCAACAGAGCATGACAGCTCATTCACAATCAACAGAAATTAAAGAGACAACACACGCTGGGAAGATGACACTTTCACACTTCAGAAACTTCTGAACTGGCTGGACAACTATGAAAAACACAGATCTATTTTTAGCCTGTCCAAAGACCCTCGGAAGAAATGTTAGCACTAAAGAAAATGCTACAACTTTTGGGAGTCTGGTATTATTTTTCTCCGGTTGTAGGGCGTTTCTGTTCTTTTGGCCTGTGGCTATTTTAAAAAATGAACTGGTTTCAATTAGATTATATAACGTAGCATGACAAGCGGTGCAGGACAAGAGGACTTTCTGAATGTCTTAATCTTAGATCTTACAAACCAAAATGGTGCTGTGGTCTGGTAAAGCTTGTCCTAACCAGGGGCGATGTGTCAAGACTGAAATATTGAAAATACTGAAAATGTACAGAAGTTATAGAGTTAGGTTAGGGTTAGTTTACTTTTTATCTTATTTAGTCATCAATGTCCTGTTTTCGTTCAAGTTTAGTCGACTTAATGTCTATGCACTTTTTAGGGGTGGGAATCATTTGGTCCCTCACGATTGATTCAGAATTGATTCTAAGGTTCACGATTCAATTCAGAATTGATTCTTGACGTACTAATTAGCATACAGAAAACGTCATTAAGTCGCATTTGCGCTAACAGTCAGAGTAGTGTTGGAACTTTCGCTTCTATTCTTTGAACTGTCACATATTGTATTTAATACAACCAAGTCCCCTATAAAGCCATTCTCATTTCCATTTTCTGTTGTCACCACATAAACACAAGTGTATAATAGTAAATAAAATTCATTAGTGCGAAGATTCATTAGTGCCAAATGCTAAACGGCAGTCTCTTTTACGAATTGACACATCCTCTGAAAAAATCATCATACACATGAGAGAGGTGGTTTTTGCAATATACTGTATCTGTCTCATGCAACGCATGTGAGCTGGCTAACATATTTACAGAAGTATGCTCATGTTCTTAAGTCTAAACAGTGACAGGAACGCGCTGTTTCTACATGCTGCTCACTGCACAGTGTTGATGCAAATAAATAAGTTATATTAAAGTTTAGTCCAACGGGGTTGAATGGTTTTCGCTTTCTCTACTGCTCGTGTATGCTCCTCTGTATCTCTGCGTGAGGTGTAGTATTTCTAACTGGATTGGGTGCTGCACCTCTCTCGTAGTTGACTTCCACCTTTTTGTTGCGATGACATCACGTTATTATTTATTTTATTTGTGAATCGATTTGAATCGCTAGAAGACTGAATCACGAATCAAATGTGAATCGATTTTTCTCTCCCACCCATTGCATTTTCGTCTCGTTTTAGTCATTACAAACTAGTAATATTTTTGTCATGCTGTAAAATGGTTAAAATTATAAAAAAATGTTTTTGCTAAAACTTCTAATCAGAGTGATTGTTGTCATTTGATAAATGTATTTTTACATTTCATTATAAGCTTCTTTTTTCAAAAAAGCACAAATCAATCGAATTTTAAATCATGTGCATAGTTTATTCAACTTCATCTATCTTCATCTAAGTAGCAAGTCTTTTTTTCACAGAGGTTTGATAAGTGCATAATCTCTCCATTAAGTTCTTCCGCAAATTTCTATGCGAGGTGGGATGTTTTTATTCAGAAACCACAATCGCAAACAAACAATGTAGTGGAGATCAGAGCGTCTCGAGCAGATCAGGAGAGAACACAGACCAGCTGGAGATCAAAAATCTCTTGTTCATTAACTTAAGATCCACAACAGCGAATAGCAACAGTGATAGCAATTGCGTATGGTTGACAGATTGCATAAAAGAAGTCACCCATTGGCCCATTTTTTAACCTTTCATCCCTTTTTGGGTATCTGAACTCCAGTTATCTGGAGACCGCAAACAAAAATGCTCGTACAGCAGAGGTTTGCACAAAAATCTGTAATATTAATCTTCCAATGTTTTGATGAAGACTATAAAGAGTTTTCGGGTACGTTTTTATTTTATAACTACAATTTTTGTTTCATAATTTTCGTCAACGATATTGCGTGCCGATACAGTCTTAGTTATCGTTTTTATTGCGCTATTTTTCGTCTCTCATCTTCGTCTTGGGAAAATAGTTGTTGACAAATATTTTTCATCATATTTCGTTAACGGAATGAACTCTAGTTAGAACAAAATGCATAATGGAAGTGATGGTTTCACGCATCTGGTTATGGCGTTAGTTCAATTGTACAAAACTTTAGGTTACTGGAATAACATTAACTACCTCTTGACATTTTCCTGTTATTAAGACATTCAAACGTTGGTTGCCAGCAGTCACAAGTATAAAGAGCGTTTAAAACTGAAGCATTTACTGGAAAAACAGTGGAGTCGGGCCAAACTTTAAGATTCTTCTCTTTCCACAGAATATTGGCTTCATTGTTGGATGGCCAATTATCAGGATTTTCAACATACACAACAACGATGAATGTATATGGAATAAATATGCAAGCAGGGTTGAGAGAAGCACATATTTATTTCAAACTGATCCCAGTACGTAAGAATGAATGAAAATATGTAATGATATGGCTTTTGGCAAAAATATTTCATTTTTATCTGCTCATCAGTAATACTACAACATACAACATAGAGGAAAGCCTCCGTGGACACCCGGTCCATTTAAATACAGAAACATCCAGCTCAACTTTGACATAATGCAGAACACTGGCCACTGGCCAACACAACAGCAATGTCAGTTGTGAAGATGCTGAGATGAACTTTCAAGCGCGATACATCCCGCAAGGACATGACACGTGGCTGAAACAAGACTCCCGAAAGCGTCTCTAAGAATAAAAAAAACATGCTTCCAAGAAGACTTGGCATGGATGAAATCCTCAAGTCCTGCTTCTGAGAAAAGGCTATATGGACAGGCAAGGCAGTTTGGCCCTGAAAAACTTTACATGGGCTGAAGGACCAAATTATCTTCTCACGACAGATCATTAGCTCGGCAAATCACTCCTCGCACATGAAAGGGGATGCCATACCTGGAACTAGGTATCTTTACCTAGGCAACCCAATCTTACAATTTGTCAGTTCGACACCTAGTATCAGTGTCAGCTCCAATGCTTTTCTACTATTAAGCACAAATTTTCTCATTTGTACTTTTATTTTATGTTTAAGATTTACATTCATGAACCCCCTTACAAAAATAAATTCCACCTCCACCCTACATTCAAATGTGATGGACTCATGAGATTCGGTTCCTGGAGGGGGACTCCCTGATCTGTCTATAAGACCCCACACTAAGGAGAAGAAGAAAGAGGAAGTACAATTTCAAGACACAAAGAATAACATATTCAAACTAACACTTAAGAAAATACAAATCAAAACACACCAAACAGGCTTCCTTATTAGTAGGTACTTCACCATAACGGATCTGACTATTTTGGTTCTTTGGCTCATCTGTGTCAGTCTATAGAGAGGAAAGGTCTGTGTAAGACAGCGCTCCAGAATCTGTCAGGCCAAATCAGTCCTCAAGGCACTGGTAATGAACAGAGAGCTGGTTCCTTTGTTCAAGCCTCGAAATTGAATAAAACCATTATGGTTGAATCCGTGCCTGAAACAGCAGAGTAATGCTCACATTTACAGGAAACATCACACACTACTCATATTCAATTAAGGGTCTCATGAATGCCGTTCGAAAACAATTAGAGGTATAATTAGGAAAATAGTTTTCAGAGACGGAAAATATCTGCCAGTTCGCCCGTTTTCTAAGAAGCAGAATTCAGATTTCACTGCTTGGAAGGATTCCTTACAGAAAAGTTTCATCACACTCATTTTTGCATGCTATGACTTCAAACCCACTTAATCACAGAGAAAAATGAAGATACAACACCAAAAAATCCTTAATTGAGCTCTAATCAAAGATTATATACTTATAGTTATTTTACTATAAACAGGGAACACGGCACAAAACTCCTACCTTTAGTAAAAAAAACAATCATCCATCTTACGGATTACTTCACAAATTGTTGTAAACTTCTCAAATGCGCAATAGCTAGTTTAGCCTGAAAAAATGGTTTTGTGTCTATACAATAAAAGTAAATGGGTAAAAAAAAACAATCATCCATCTTACGGACTACTTCACAAAGTGTTGTAAACTTCTCAAATGCGCAGTAGCTAGTTTAGCCTGAAAAAATGGTTTTGTGTCTATACAATAAAAGTAAATGGGTAAAAAAAAACAATCATCCATCTTACGGACTACTTCACAAAGTGTTGTAAACTTCTCAAATGCGCAGTAGCTAGTTTAGCCTGAAAAAATGGTTTTGTGTCTATACAATAAAAGTAAATGGGTACCGCCATTGTTTGGTTACAAACATTTCAAAAAAATGTCCTGTGTTCTTCAGAAGAAAGAAATCATACAGGTTTGAAATGACAAGGTGAGTAAATGATAACAGAACTTGCATTTTGGGGTTGACAGTCACTTACATATGCTAAAATACACCATATTGATTTGTCAGTCAAAATACCATAGTTATCCCACAGCTTGATAAGTTTGCAACTGTTCCACTATTGTACTAAAAAAATTAAGAAAAAGGATAATAAACAGGTAGTGAATGTACAGCAGCCGAAATTATTATAAGTGATGTGGCCGAATACATTGTAACGAACATCAAAAACGGGCTTAATAAATGCAGGAATCCTTGTAGAGGATTTCAAAGTGTCAGAAATAGACACAGCACGGAACCTGTGGCGTAGGAGTACATTTCCGAATGAAAGCATCTTTACCAGTCGGTCACTTTGGTGTACTTCAGATATGAGCGGGTGGTCTTGAAAGTAGCCTCAACATCCTTTGACATCATAAAGCGGTGGCATGCACACAGTCCCCTATACTAAACACCTTGTCAAAGTATTTTCTGTGCATCCCAGCCACGATTAGGGCTGTGATGGTTGTCGTGACAACAGGACCACCGTGGTGGTAAAGTGCCATGATGGTGGTGAACTGCCACCAGCGGTAGTACACGTCACTGTGGAAAATATAAGTGAAATAAAAATGACAGTTGCGATACGGATTAGCTTTCAGTTGCGTCAACACCCAGATTATTCTGCGGGGTCTGCAATGGATCTTGTTGTGAAATGAACAGATACATAATATCAATATGCTTGGTGTCGGAGCACGCACAGGTTTTGCAGCGGTTGCGGAGAGACATTATTCATTTGCGCTTTGAGCACATCTTCTGAATGCAGCTGTACACATCATAATCTGGACAGTGTCAATTTGTTAGTTTTCCATCATCGAGCAGGAAAAAGTAACGTTTTTATGCCAATCTGTATAGGACAGCCAGGGTAGGTTAAACAGATTGTTTCAAATGGAATTGTTAAGGACTGTAAGGGTTAATAAGCGACTGACTGAAATTGTCACTCCAACAAGAGCTTTTTTATTTCATGTTTAACATTCTTATACAGTGTTTCTCCAAGGTTTACAGCTTTGGGGGGGGGGTTGGTTGGTTGGTTGGTTGGTTGGGGAAAAATTGACGGGAAATAATTTCCTTTTCATTCTTTATGTGCTATCTATCTATCTATCTATCTATCTATCTATCTATCTATCTATCTATCTATCTATCTATCTATCTATCTATCTATCTATCTATCTGTCACATAAATTGGTTGTCTGGGAGGGTAATGCTTTGTAAAAGTTAAAAAAAGTTAACATAAGATATCTCTTTAAAAAAAAAAAATAAATGTATTTAAATGTTTTTAAAATTGACTTTTGCAAATAACCTTTGTTACATTTATAGAAGTATTTGTTAATATTTATGGGCCAGAGCTTAAATAGTTTTATTTTTTAACTAACAACTAAAAAAAGATTTATAAATACTAACAAATATATTGCTCATTCATTGTTCGTTAATGTTAGTTAATACATTTATATGATAAACACATTTTAAATGGGCTTTTTTTGTGAGACGTTTTTTTTTTCAATGATGCATTTATTGGAGAATAATCCTGTCAGACGCAGACGCTGTTCAGAACGTCATCACGTGCTCTGTTCAGAATGTCATCACGCTCGCTGTTCTGAACGTCATCACGTGCTCTGTTCTGAACGTCATCACGTGCGCAGGACATTCCCATACAACACAGAGCGGCCTGAATAGCGTATTAAATATCTCTTGTCTTATCTAATCAGCAGATTTACAATGTCCAGACTAAAATCATTTTAAACACACATATTTAACTAGTAAGCGGCATGTAATGCATTAATATACATTTTGCCTGTCATCCGGTGATGACTGGACTTTTGATGCTTGTCAGGGGCAGGATGCGCAACATTTAGACTTGGAGCAGGAGAGCTATTCCGGCTGCTACTCAGTTCCATGTGAGCGCTTAAAAAACGCAAATATTTTCATCTGGTTTTCATCTGATTGACGCGACATATTTCCCGCCGCGCGCTCTCTGTCCGCTAGTGTTTATTTGTGTTTGAGTGTGCGCGCGTGCGCACTCATTGGGATAATTGTAAACGCGCAAACACAGACAGAAAAGAAATGCCATCGTGGAAATAAGATAAATAACATATTACTTAAGGGTTATTTAGTTTGTTTAAAAAAATAACAAATTGTAATCTGGCGCTATAATGCAAATCATTATTCATTATTTATTGATGTTTATTTAAATGTTTTATATGCTGTAGTGTGCCGTATCACTGATGGATTTGCGCATTAAACATGGACGGATGTTTCATCCTCATTTATTTCAGATATCATATTTCAAATTGTATTTAAATATAGTTAAAATATTCTATATTTCTCTTCCACTTGTCATGTGGTTGCTACACGCAAATATAATTATATAGATGGTGGTAAAAATCTGCCACCGTCACAGCGCTAGTCACGAGTTCACCTTCTGAGAGAACTGCTAGCTTTTGTGGGCGGAGTTTGGCGGAGAGACATGAATTGAAATGGTTGTCAGTCAGCCTCAGTCAGAATTGCTTGCATTTATTCTTATTTCTTGAAACCATGTTGCAGTGTAGAATTACACATTACAATGTAAATTACAGTCTTTCAGCAGTCAGTCCTAATGTAGGTTATTCAGGAAGGGAGAGGGCTACACATTTTTTATTTATTTACTTTTGCTCAATTTTAATTTAAGTGATCTTCAATTGTATCGCATGAAAAGCAAGACAAAATAAAAAAGCACATATTGACCATTCAGTTTATGCTATAGTGAGAAAAATTGGCAAAATAAATAGAAGAAATGTACATGTACGGTGTCTGGCCTTCGGACAAACGTTTCATTTCGGCCGAGAATTTTCATTTTGGTGCATCCCTAACCTAACCTTTTGAATGGTAGTGTTTGCTGGCGTTTTATTCCGATATCATCAACACATTTATCTAACCCTGAAAGCATAAGCTTTCAAGAAAGGAACTTGACACTTCCTCCTGAGTTAAGGGTAAGTAGAGGAAACTGTTTGGCCATTGTACTCTATCAGCCTGGACTGTATTGTTCTTGTTCTGCAACCATCTTCAACTACTGTTTATTGTTCCAACACCCCAGAGTTTTTTTTTGTGTGCGTCACAATAAGGAAATGTCTAATAACGGAGATAAAAAAACAATGCAAGAACCCACATAAATGATTTAATCACAAAACACATCCTCACATTTGCTCACAACATACTGCAATCCGCAATAATTTTGGGGTAAGAATAATCAGAATTCAATTAATGAGTAAATACATAGACAGATGAGATCAAAACGATTTGTCTTTTCTTACCCTTATCCACATAAGCTTATAATAATGATTTATGATTTGCGCTGTTGGGTCGCCCCATGTAGGAAATTTGAATTTGGGGGGGTTCCTCTTTGCGTCATTACATCAAGTCTGTAAACACAAAGGAGTGGAACCGGTTGCAGCGGCACTGCTGCGGGTGACAGAGTGTTGTTCATTCTTATAACGGTCGCTTGGAATTTATATCATCATCTAGATGGCTGTGTTTAAAAGAGATTATCTGGGGAATGTCATGTAAACATCTCAATTTATTAAGTTCTGACGCTGATAACATCTGGGGAATCATCTGTTGTTATTAACAAAGTAACGGAGATCAAAAATCACAGCTTCGTGCTAAACCAAAAGCTAATATCGACAGGGATTTTGAGAGTTGGCTCGACATCTGAAAGGTTTGCATAAACGGGTAAGACGTCACTATCGTGATTATTATTTTAAAGTATTTGTTTCATGTAGTCAGAACAAAAGTGGCAGTGCAAAAACACAACATCGTAAAGTAAATAACTCTGCATATAATTGAAACATTGTTTCAAGCCGAGATGGCGACAAAGAGGCCAAAGTTAAGGACTGAAGCTTTAAACGCTTAAGAACAACTCGTCAGTCGTCAGTGTCTTCAAATCACGACCACTCACGGCCTGTTCTCTCTTACTACAAGCTCTTGACCTTTGGCTGCCAAGAACATACTTCATATGGCTCTTTTCCTACACCAATATCTATGCAGGGATCTGCTCCACACCATTACATCGTGGGACTCAAGAGGGCACCAATACAGCCATAGCACAACTTGACATCTCCAACTACTGTCCCATCTGTTCTGGAGAGCCCCCTGCCAGTTAAACTAACACCTTTTAAACCATTCCTCCTTTCACAACACGACATCTCTGTAAATCAAGCCAGGGCACATTCTTTCATCTCACAACGTCCACCTTGTGACTATGTGGAATGGAAATGTAATCCCAACAGCTTCATATTAAATATTGAAATGTCATGAAGAAATGTCATTTAATAGACTTTCGTAACGCTGAAAATACAACAATGCAAACTTAAGTAGTTCAATATTGATTGCATTTAAATCTTCATTTCCGTAGTATCATTTATAGGTTAATATATTGGTTAATATAGTATTAAATTAATCATTTACGATATCCAAGAGCATTGAACAATCTCAGATGATTACATAAACAGATAAAGATTTTTCAATATGAAGCTTGACAAAATGTGACTTTTGTTCATCCAATAAGCGCTCATCATGCGCCAGGTTGAATTATTCATTGTGTTTGGCTGTAATATTTCTATACATGGTGTGTGTGCGCAGAAGAACACGATTACCCTCTAGTATCCAACTTACAAACACACAAATGTGTGAAAATCACAAAACTCTTATATTCTACACTTTGGTCAGGTATGAAAATACTAATACAATATAATACGAATATTATAAAATGTAAACAGCTGATGTTTAACTTGCCTTTGAAAATGTTTCAAGGCCGAGCGAGACATGTTGGTGGAGGATGATGAGGCACTTTAAATGACAGGAACCAGTGGTGATGGTATCATATTCTCCAGATGGCCGGCTATCTCTTCTCCTTTACACAGGGGCCGGCCGGAGCAATTCAAGCCTCCCTGGGGACACACAGGGCTTGTGCGGAAGAGTTCTAGTCAATGAGCCCTCAACCACTCATCCCCATAACATGAAAGGGAAGGCCGCTCACTTCACCACATCTTCTGTTTTAATCTGCCATAACGGGAGAACATGCACTTGAGGAACCGCTATGTGATCCATTAAAGGCTAGAAGATATGTACCATCTGATATGTTCCTGTCCTCATCAAAAGCTTGGACAACTTATTGAAGTATTATACAATGAATACAAAAAAAATCTGTTAAAGTTCTGTCTTCTATTCCAGCCATACTACTAGAGTTTGCCGTGCTCTTAAAATTGTGCAAGTGATTGGTGCTGGTGGTTCAGTAGACTGTCTTCCGGCATGTGAGTGACTCAAGCTCAAGTTCCAATCTCATTTATCCCATATTGGTTCTTTCTGTCCCGTCAAAAAAGCTTTAAAAAAAACTCAACCAAAAGCATAAGTCTGGAAACGCAATCGAAATTAGTTTTTCTAAATGACATGAGCTAGGGATCCAGATATTATATATTGCGATATTATGCAGTTCACAATTGTTTCCAATACTTATGTCAGATTTGATGTCCTGCAACAATAAGAAATGACTGTCCACTTTCAGAAGATTCAATGATTTATTTCTTTTCCAAGAAAATACAACACATGAATGGTTACATTATTTGTTTTTCGTACACGGCGCTCTGGAGAACTTGATTCTGATTGGCCAGTTGCGACATTCCAAGGGTTGTTATTCTCAGATAACAAAGGCTCGAAACAAATAAAACCCAGCAACCCGGATGATGCAAATCATTTTGACAGGTGCAGATAATATTACACATAATTAAATGTACATATGTCTTTTAATTACATGCATGACATTATGTTTACAAATTATTAAACAAAATTTTATATTTGTGATATTCGAACATCGTTTCTTACCTTAAAACCAAAACTAAACAGTTTTATCTCGCAGAAGGTCTGCATTCAGTAAATATGAGCTAATTAAATATTTCAAATTCACATTTTATGTCCAGTTTTTTCTCATGTGGCAAGTAGCCGTGTTAGCGGGATAATGTACAAGCAGCCGGCTGTTATTGAATAATAAGCCCCTCCAGTGTAAAATCACTGTCATGGCTTAATTCTGCGATAACAACCAGCTGCCTGTACATTATCCCTTACTTAAAATATAACAGAATAGAATCGCATTATTGAAAAATCACATTATTTAGTTACCTCAGTATTGTGCAGTCAAGAGGAAATAAAAATGCACGAAAATACACTTAATTTGATTACACTCAGTACACTTTCGAGTGTATTAAATTCTAATTTTAACACATTCATTTTCTATTTACTTTCCTAAAAATATAATCTTTGATGCTGCTCTTCATTGAGTATAAGAACAGCACAATTAGATCTTGAATTCATTAAAAAAAGTACTTAAGTTACATTTTTTGTATATGAAGTACAAAATATAAAATAGAGCACTAATCATTTAAGTGTATCTAAGTGAACTTTTTCACTTGGGGAAAAGTGAGTCAGACATTTTCGAAATAGGCAACTTCTTTCACAAGGCCTATAGCAACTGGCAACAGGACAGCCCAGCTCGGGTCTCTGACAAGTTTCACAAACCATGTAACGCATAACAGCTGAGAACTTGGCCGAATACTGGAGCCTCTCCTGGAAGCCTCCTGCTACCAAAGATTAAGTTTCATATCAATCCCTAAAAAGCCACTGCGTGCCGCACTAGCACAGAGCAAAAGATAGAACTGTGCAGGTTCTCTCGGTATCTGGGAGGCTGCCAGTGTCCCTGCTGACCTCCAGCGAGAAGCACAGGATGAGACACACTGACATTAGCACCGCATCAACCTCGCACTCATCGTTTCAAAGAGCAGCAGAGACTGGCTCTAAAGCAAAAAACACCGCAATAGGCAATTACAACTCAGTCACTCCGCAGGGGCATGAAACGTTTACATAGAGATCTCACTGGGCTTTGTTATTGAGACAAACACATGCTGTCTGGTCATGGAAATGAAAGAAGAGTTTATACTGTGGTTAAATGACCAATTTAACCGCAGCCTGACGCTCAGGAAAAGAACGTCATCACAATAAACGGTTATGAAATCACAGAGGTGTGCTATGAAACAAGCTCTCTGGTTTACAAATGGGGTCAGTTTTCCATTAAGTAATTTTAATTGATAAAAAATAATGTTTTTGAAAATACAAAAATATAAAAGTGTTTTTTAAAACAGTACAGGCTGGGTTAGGTTCTGGCATAATAAAATTCACATCTTACTCTTCATGTACAACAGTCATCTTTCCAGAACGAACCCCTCGAGGTGATACAAAATGCAATATACAACCGCAGAAATAATTAAGAGACAAAAGACATTTTTCTGATTTTATAAAGTACGATTTAGTATTTACAGGTAAGCGTTTAGGAAAATCATAGTTTCCGTTTCAATATGCGAACTACAGGGCATTTGCGAATGGAAATTAGTCTGTGTGGACCTGATCTAAACTCATAACCCATTTAAATAACCAAATCAAAAAACTACGACTCACAAATTTGCCTCCATTTTTATGACGTGACATTATGCACTGGGATCAGCTGCTTTTCATGCTAGTCAACTGAGCACCGTTTCCCATTATGACAAAGGAAATACGATTTCATTTAGTGCCCCGCTTTTTACTTTCGGTTCTGAGGTGATGTCTTTAGTCTATGGCTCTGTGTGAGTGTTTCATCAGGTGTCGTTTGCAGAGGTGTGTGTCTGGGCATAACAGACACTTGTCGTATACAGGATAAATGTGTCAATGTGGCGTTGCTTTGAATGATGAAATGTGTGCATAATCTGCCCTTGCTCGTGCATCCACTGTACAAGCACAAAAACGCGTAAACCAGTGAACACGTGATATTTTGAGGAATACTGTTTTTAAGTTGCACCGCAACAGCCAAGTGCCTTTCTCCAAATGACAGTTTGGGAACCACATTCTGTGAGAGCTGGAGTCGAAAAGAGGAGTAGCCAATGGACGGACCGCACACTATATATGACAAATATTCCCAACAAGTTATTTCAGAAACAATTTATTAAAATGCTGCCCCTGATCTCCCTCTTTTGTTGTAGTTGAGAGGTGGCTGCAACCAAGGCAAGACAAAAAGTTCACACGAGGTGCAATTTGATTTCATCGTTTGAAAAGCTTAAATCATATGTTATTAATGAGGCATATGCATATTTAATATATTGTAATGATTCTCTGCGTGTGTTTGTCGTCTGTTTTCGTTGGTGGACAGAAATCTTCAGTATATTAATGTTATATTAATATACAGTGATATAAACTGTAATGTGGTTGACAGATCTGGAACTACTTTATAGGTGTGTGCTGTGCTTCCTGAAAAACAATGCACACCAGCATCCTTGGTATAATAGTAACCAATAAGCTTAGTTAATAATGCATTCACATACTTTGTACATGCTTTACAGTGCCAAAATTATTGTTATTATCTTTTACTTCAATTGTCTGTGCGCCTAAATTTTTGACTGTGATCTTAAATTTTTCAATTAAAGAGCAAAAGTTCTCCTTAAAATATAAGTTACCAGTGAGCCCTGGAACTACTATCAATATTTCGAACAAATATTAAATACAATTATTGTTTCTTTTGCAGAATAGGAAAAACAGAGAAACAGGTCAACTTAACAGAAAAGATGCTCTGTGTTTTTTCAGGCCTCAAATGCATTTAAAAGTTAAAAAATATTTTTTATGTCTTTTCGCTGTCACTCTTTCACATTGCTTTTGAATTACTTTCTGTATCCCCAGTGTTTTTTTTTTTTGTTGAAATTCAACAGACACTGGGCTGGAATGGCCACAATACATTTAAAAATGTCTCTTAAATGAACATTTTGAATGGTCTCTTAATGATAAACTATTATAATGTCCTTAAAATCCCATTTAATGCAGTACGTAATGTTGCTCTCTGTAAATGTAAGCAGTCAGCCAAGTTGTAATGCTAAAAGTGACAGAATAACATAGTTGTTGGCTTGAGAAAAATGGAGTCGGCTCTGAATCACGCCAGTCGTTCTAATCTCAGATCCATGTCTAATGTGCGTACACCAGTAGACCAATCACAGCAGGCTAGACCATCTGACCAATCAGATCAATCTGACAGAATGGTGAGGATTAGACATATGAATCATTTGAGAGTCAGTCAAGAAGTAATGAATGTAATAATAATAATAACTGCCTATTATTAGAAAATGAAAGTGTTCTTACATCTTGTATGTACGTAACCTTCTTGTTGGACACTTCAGAAACCAAATTAGGACCAAAAAAAAGCACAATTTGTAGACCTTTATATACAAACAGACAGTAAATGTACTCGCTAACTGTTTTATTTCACAATAATATTCACATATTGTTCAACTCTGCTGACACACATAACTGAGTCAATTTAATGTGATCAGGTGGAAATGTGATAACCTGAACCAAACAGTGAGCACTAACTTGACACATATGGGAGTTGAACCTACCATCTCTGTTTCTGGATCATTAACTTAAACAAAGTGCCATCCGACATATTCAGTTCAACAATCGTTCCCATCTAATCCAAACTAATACAGCCATGTTGCTGCAGCAATCACTATGTCTGCTCCACCAGCTGCTGCATCTCCCAAGGTGCGTCTGAATCCATGCTTCATGACCAATAAATAATGAAGTCAGCAGTAGCTCTTTATGAGAGACAAATGGTGTGTCAACGGTCTTAAGGGTGCTGTCCTATTTGGAACATGGTCGTCCACCGGACCTCAGGTCAGCAGATGACCCCCTCAAATCCGAACTCAACATTTCCGTTGAATTGAAAAGGGGCTCAGAGCAACAAGCCTGGCCATAATAAATCAAAGTGACAGATCTACCACAACCTCACAGAGTGAAATTGAGTCGGGTCTGCTCTCATGGGACATGTTAAGGGTATGGAAGAGATTTGCACAGGAGAGCGTTGTTTAGGGACGCTATTTCTGCATGAGACAGACTTGTCAGTGAACCTGCAGGGTGACATCACAAGGGCCGTGAGACTTGATGTCGCAGTGATGTCCTACGGGTCATAAATCTCTTACAGGATCATGCTAAATCCAATGACAGTGCCCTGGGAAATTATTTATAAACTCTGTCAACACAACGTACAAATGAAGACATTGTAAAGGGAATACAGAGGTTGCTACCCTAACCAAAAATGTATTATTTTATTCCTTAACCCTGATGTCATTCCAAAGACTTTCTTTCTGTTGCACAACACAAAAGAAGATATTTTGAATAATGCTGGCACCCAAACAGCACTGGCCCCAATTTACTTTCATTGCTTGGACACAAAACCACTATGCAAATATCATTTTTGAACAACATGTGGGTGAATAAATGATGACAGGATTTATATTCTTGGTTAATTTATCATATTTCCTGGAAATGAGTCTCACAAAGTTGTTCAAGGGTATGTGAATGAATCTTAAAATATATCATCAATGGACCTAGATGCCTGCCAATTTTAAGCCATTTTTAAAAGTATATAATGTTGTAAAAGTCTTTATTAATGGTAAGCTATAGGAGACCCGTTTTATATTGCACTTGCTTTTTGTTGTCCTTATTTTGTTCCAATTGCTTCCATTGTTTCCCTCATCTGTAATTCGCTTCCTCTGTTAAATGACTATACGTAAAAGTAAAATGTAAAGTACACGTGAAAGAAAGTTTCCATTCAGGCTGGAAAAATGAAACTGTGAACTTTTGGCAAAGCCCATGAACTGTGTTGAGTGACAGCCATGTTTTTTTCCACCACATACAAAAGTTCACACTGCCTGTACTGGCTTTCTATTCCAATCCTCAAAGACCAGACAACTATAAACATGAAACACAACATTTATGTAATATAAAACCTTTATGAGCCGACATGTTAACATAAAACAAATGACGTTACAGTAAACAAAGTCATACATGCAATGAATAGGAATAAATCAGAACAATAAATCATTGCACAGGCACAATCGCGGTTCTCTGCGCAATTATATCACGATATTATAAAAACCACAGTGAAGAAGAAGAATGTTTCGATTCATGCAAACTGATATGGACCACTGAATTTGAAGAGAAATGAAATCCTTGCACCTGTGGCAGCAGGCTAAGCACATTGTTATGCTAAAGCTAAAGCTTTCTTGCACAACTTCTAGATCTTAAACGGAAAAGAATCTTACCATTCAGGACGCCTCAAACAAATCCGTCCACTTTCTAGATGTAAACGCACTTGGTTTCTTTATATTCGAGTAAGGCTCCATTAGCAAAGCTGCTAAGTGCTCGTGCTCTGTCCTCCATGTGCTCTCAGCAGCACGCACATCGTGCAGCAGTGCTCTGCATAGTCAGATCAGGGGCTTGACGTCACCGCGCAACTTCATCCATTACCGCACAAAAATGATGAATTAACTTTTAATCGAGTGCGTAACTCTGTCGTATTTATTCAGTTTTATTATCATGTTCATCTTGATTGTTTATGACTGAGTGTTTAACACTTACACACGCACACACCATCTGAGAACCTTAGACAAAACACAGACGAATAACACTTTTCACAATGAAATGTTTTCTCCATTTCTCTACTTAAATCCATGGTTGGTTATTACAGTATTTCTACATTCCTAGTGTATTTGCCACAAGTTGTGAGACAGGAATGTATGCATGTGTGTGATCTCATAGTAAAACTTGTTGAATAAGGTAATGTGTAAGGCCACACAAGTGTACAAATATAAATGATAGTATTTCCCTTTGGATATTTATGCTGCGCAGGGGTATGATGCTAATTTGAAGATGGCTGACACGGTTTAAGTTTTATTGGCTTTTTTATGCATTTAACAGGGTTTTTTGTCATCGTGCAAGTGAGAACGGGCACACGTCATATATTTGTGATCACTTCCTTACTAAGGATGATTCCAAAAGTTTCCTGACTTCCTATTAAGTGAACAAGTAACGTTAGTACATAGGGTCTCAGCGCTTTAATGCATAAAACCCAAAAATTCTGAACGTTGGATGCATGCTGTCTATCAATTCCTTCTACACCAATCCACAAGACCAAGCCGGCCTCCCTTAAATATTTCTGTGTGCTTCAAAATCAAAGTGGCTTTCTGCATATATATATAGTACAAAATCTTATAAAACTGTTAGTATTGGTCAACACTTGAGATTGCAATAGACATTCTTGTAAGATAAAGTGCATCCATCCAACTTAAAACTGCTAAAAGCCCTCCAAGATGTGATAATAGATTACATTATATCTGTGTGAGTCAGTCTAAGTGCCTTATGTAAAGCATGCAAAATGACTTTCATGTCTTTGAAGGATAGACTTCTGACACAAGCATTTATCATCTAAATACAAGTGACTTACGAATCTTAAGGCGTTGAACATATGCCAAATCCATTATAAAACAGTGTATCCAATCGTGCACGATTGCTTCTCCTTAAACTGGCAAACTGATGGCTATGAGGTTAATGGGTCATAATAGATGCAAAAGCATAAGAGTAAGACTGAAAAGACACGATTAGCCAAACACAATTTATAGAGAAATGCATTTTATAATTCAGAAATCAACAGCATCTTGAATACATATGTGCAATATGTACAAAACGTACAAAAAACGAAAACGTTTAAGTTAAGGCCAACAGCAAGTGGAACCGCAGACGGTTGCAGTACTAAAAAATGAAATTAAATACAAATAAACCTCCAAAATGATGTTCAATTGAGGCAGTGTAATTGTATAAATCAAAGTCAGAGTGCTGCAACGTGCAGGTGCTCTCATCACGAGCCACACCCTCCAGACCTTTGTATTGAACACCTTAAACATACAAAGATCTCATCTGCTTAAAACAAGTGCAGTCCATAAATACGAGTCCAAATAACTTAAGAACTGCTCAGATGTTCAAGTCTCTGTTTTAAAAGTTCACATTTTCTCCTCAATCGCTCCTTTAACGAGAGGAATTTGTGTTCGTCTTCTTGCATGCTAATGATGCATTCCGTTGCCTTTTTAAGTATCACCACTTTGGCGGCCTTCTCGTTGTTGGCTACGTCGGGAATTTCGTCTCTCAGCGCGAAGAAGCTCTGCTTGAGCTCGTTCCGCCTCTGCCGTTCGAGCACGTTATGAGTCCTCCGCTTATCGTTATCCTCCGAGTCCGAAGTCCTGGGACTCGTGCATTTTCGGTTATGGCTAATTTGCTTAAGCACCCGGCTGCTGCTGCTGCTGCTGCTGGTCTCGAATCTAATCCTTTTGACCGCGGGCTGCTCGTTCCGCGTGGATGGGTGGGCGGCGTAATTATGCTGGTGAACATTAACGTGACACCGCTTGAGGACCACGGGGCTTTGATGCGTCGTGTTCGAATCGGACTTTCTCGCAGACTTTCTTTTTTCCACGGTCACGACGTCGATTTCCTCCTCTTCCTCGTCATCTGTTTAGGGAACGAGAAATAAGGGATAAGATTAACAATCGCGCTCATAGTTAAAGCATTGCGCTCATCCACTTCAAACCTCTCATCACATAACCGGGTAAGGGGGGTTAACCTTTACGCAATGGTTACCGACACCACAGATACAGGATCACAACATATCTAAACGACACATAAGTTACATTTAAAATGATAGTACTCACCGGAATCGCTGTCACTGCTGCTGCTCCCACTATTTGGAGGTGTATCCAACGGCAGTGTCGTGGAAGCCGGTGTTGATTCACCGCAGGTTTTCGAGCTGTCAGTCAACGGGAAGGGAAATACTACCGAAGGGTCAATGCACTGCGAGGCAGAAGCGCTCATGTCCTGAAGGTAGCCGACGTTTGGATTGGACTGACAGCTACCCGTAGAGTCATTCCTGGAAGAGTCTTTCCTCGCTGCCTGGAGCGACGCTAATCTCTCCGACACCACCTTCTCTAGTTTGGCCGCGGCCGAGAAGCCGCTCCACATGCAATCCTGAATGATAATAGACTTGAGGAAAGATTGGGAGTAGTCCGCATCGCAAATGAAACTGTGGTTGACCACGTCGTCCCCGAGAAACTCCGAAACCATCTCCAGCTGGTCGGCAGTGGAGGGGAACGTGTCCGACAGAGACGGCCGCCGGCTGGGGGAGAGAGGTGGTGTGGGAAGCAGTTCAAATTTCTTCCATATATCCTCACTGGGAGCCGGAGGTTGACCCTGCTGTTGGGTGTAAAAATCCTCATCCTCGTTGTCGAAATAAAAGTAGGGCTGGTAGGAGTCGTAGTCGTAGTCGTAATTTTTACTCGCCATACTTGAATTCAGCGGCATGGTGAGTGCCTGCGGATAAGAAGCATGGTTACCATCTCGCCCTTTAAATGTTGACACCGCACATCAATCTTCAACAAAAACGAAGTTTTCTTCAGCCGGAACTTAAGTTTGCACGTTATTGAGATATAACGTGCGACAAGACTGGTTTAAGGTACACGAAAGAAGACCAGCAATGTTTATTTGATTAAAACTTGTCAACGTACACCGATTTAACTAATCACATTTTAGCCAATTGGACAAGCTAACGCTAGTTAAGATCCGTCAAAAGCATTATTTGTTCATTAACACAAACGCATGACGTGAATAATTCTCGAGAAAAAAAAATAAAAAAACGTAATTAAGGGTAATTCAGAGGAACTTACCGTAGCCCTGGTGATAATGGATGAAGACTGACAACACGGTTAAAATGTCAGTATGCGAACTATCAAGTGAAAGTAAAGTCCAAAGTGGGAGTGGGTCGCACCGGCGTCTGGTCTCGCACACTCGAGCGGCTGTGTTAAAGCCTCGCGCCTGCTTGTCATTTACTGCAGGGTTTCCAACAGCTGCTCCCGCGGGTTTTAATACTACGGATTGTTTTTATCTCTCCCCTTACTCTAGATATTCATGCGCCTTTCCCGCCAAATGTCCGTGGCGTAGTAAGATGTACAGAAGACAAATGTTTTCTTTTTGCAATTGGATTAACGCATGGCTTCCTTGTTATATGGGCGGTAGTGAACAAAGGTGATGAAATGTCGTCTTTGTTGAATAATAACGTGTTATATATATGGTACTATTCTAGGCGGAGTGATCAAATGTGGCTTGTAGTGCAGGGGCGGAGCTATGGTGATAACACCGCACACTGAGTTCAGCGGTACCCGACGCACTTTATTTACACATTTTACAAGGTCTAAATCTAATAAATCTTAATATTATGTGCCAGACTTGGTAAATTGACATTAGAGCATAAACATCTCGAATGTAACTTTAGCAAAAATATTAAAACATTTCGAGTTATTTTAATCCTCCATTTCTGACCGTATCGATTGACTTTGCTCTAGTTTGAAGATTATTTGAGCATCTTATTTTCTCTGTTTTAATGTTTATTTTTCTTTGTTATTGCAATTTTTGATTACAATAACGGTTTTGGCATCATTATCGTCATTGTGATAACTATTATATAAAAAATCAGATTAGAGGAAGTGTTTATATATTATGAAAGAAGGCTGTTTGTAATATATTGACCCAAGAGAAAAGGGCGAACATCTCTCGATTAGTGGGTGATGCTTCCCTCTAGTGGCCATAAATATAAACAGCATAGAGCTTCTCATACAGTAACTGTCATGGTTTCTTAAGGATGCGATGAGAACTTAACTTTAATTTAGTTGCATGTACAAATGGTGTTTTAATTTAAACGTAGTTATTAAATGTTATGTAATGAACAAAATAAAATAACAAAACGTGAATCACATCTTTTCTGTGTGGGTACTTTTGCATGATTTGAATAAAGTGCAATTATGGGCATTAAGTTCAACAGTATAGCCAGCGGATTGTGCCCGATGTGAGAGAGGGTCCAACCAAAAAAATGTCCTGGGACATGTGAAATTTACTGACAGTCCTTGTGACATGTGATATATGGCCGACCAGAGCCTCAGGGCTCAGGGTGTGAGAGTGGCCCTTTTACCTTGAAGTTACTATTAAAGGGTTTTGTCTCAAAGAGAAATCCTGCAACTTTGACCCCATTTGAAGCAAAATCCCATGAATGTACAAGAAGCATGATAGTACAGCACTGTACATTCGTCTACATAATGTTGGACCATCAGTATCTTATCATAACAGGGGCATTTTGTTGACATCTCCCAAGACACACAGTATTACTATTTACTGTATTAATTCGTACAAGTAGGAATTATTATGTTGAATGAAGTATTTAATAGTCCTTTTTGTTTGCAACTTTATTCAGGCTATGTTATTTGCCAAAGTTATTTTAAACTTTGACTGTTTCTTTATCAGAACTGTTCATTCTAATGAATTTTTAACAATTCAAAATATTTTCATGATTAAGTAATTTGGCAAAATGAACAAATAATAAAGCTAAAATGGAGTGAAAATTGAATTGAAATATAAAATATAACGGCCAGTGAATTGGTTTGTGAATTGGTTTATATATAGTTTCCCACATTGGTTAGCAAGATCCACTATTAAACAACCTCTACTAAAGTGGTTTTAAAATATATAAAATTAATGGATCTGTTCCTCCAGACATGGAAAATAAGCTCTTAAATATGAATATGTAATAGGATGTGCTTTATGCTGACAGATCTGATCTTTGATCATGCATAAAGAGCCCACCTGCCTTAAAGGGATACTTCACCCAAAAATGAAAACTCTGTCATCATTTACTTGTTCCAAATTTGTATACATAACATGTATATTGTAACTAAACAGTTCTTGTACCCCATTGACTACCATAGTAGGAACAATTACAATGGTAGTCACAAGTGCCCCTCAACTGTTTGCTTTTCTACATTCTACAAAATGTATTTTTTTGTGTTCAACAGAACAAAGCAATTTATACAGATTTGGAACAAATCTTTATTTTTGGATTAAGTATCCCTTTAATCCTGTTTATCAGTCACTGCAGTACCAATGTCGCGCGATAGGAGGAGTCCTTGCATCGTTAAAAAAAATGTTCAACGCTACTGAATGATGTTTGGTTTTTCATGGGCTACCTGGTATAAGTGGCATCTAAAGTATAACTTCTGTTTTTTTTAGTTTTAGTAAGTAAAAATGGTCACAACAAGATTGCAATGTTGCAGCAAACAATGGCTTTGATCAATTACAGTCAAAATGACAAACACACTCTTTTCTTGAACATAAGAACCTCAACAAAGACCAGTTTAAACCACATTTTCACTGCTTAATAACAGATATGTTTTGTTCTATCGTGTAATTTTTGCATTGTTCAGAACACCCTATACAAAACAATCTTAACCAGACTTCACTACAATCTAAATTAAACAAACAGTCTATGGCGTCCTTAATAGCTGTGCATTGTTTAAAAAAAGCATCTCAAAGGGGAAGTATGAATAATTGGACTTACTTAATGTGTATTTCACGAACATCCTGAGATACAAAAAAATTGTCCAAATTATATTAAATATAAATAATAAAAATACTGCGAAAGACAATTATGAAAACACACAGTCCAATTCTTCCGTTTCCAACCATATACACGGTTCACAACATCACTCGTACAAAATGTATCATATTTTATACATCTACAACACATGGTATATCTAAAAAATAGGTCCTCTAGATGACCCATAAACCATTTGTCACTCTGAAACTGTTGTTTTCCAAGATGTCCGTCAAATTCATTCTTAATTCCAATAAAAATCTCCATATATATTAATATGTATATCCCTTGTTGATAATAATTTCCTGCTCTGATAAAAGCCAAAGAAAGTGTGAGTTGGTCCTTAAAACTTTCACTGACCTCAAAAGTCTTTTCAAGTCAGTTAATATCTGTTAGATATCAGAAGTAAAAAAAACAGACGAAATATATTCCAAGCGGATGATCTATTTGCATGTAGTATCGTCCTTCCTTTCAAGATTCAAAATGCGTAGGACGGCAGCGCAATAAAGATTAGCACACAGAAAAATAAAGAGTTAAGTGACAACTTTGCTTTGGTACAAATCAATATCTTCACAGTCCTGCATCGGGAGTCTCCTGATGGCAGCTGGAAGACATGAACACGTTTATATGTCGGCGTATTTACTGTGAGGATTTTTCGACAAGGATAATCTGCAGAGGACACCTGGTCTCTACATCATGATCATGTCTAACTCTCCCTCTGTGTGTTTATTTAAACTGAGTGCACACTGAAATGGAAAACTGGACATTCTCCCGGCGTGGCAGAAGGAAAAGAGCAGCGGGGTAAAGCAAGCAATGACGACACTGCCCGAGAAAACAAGAGGGCCCGGATTCCCACAATGCATCCTGCTCAGCGCAGAATCCACCGCTCAGACTTCCTCCAGTTCTTCCTCATCCTCCTCTCTTAACTCAGCGATGTCATCCATGCGATTCCCGCCCCTGACCTCATTCATGGGGGCGGAGTCCTCATCGTCCATGGTAAGGACCTCATCGGAGTCTTTCTTCTTCTACATTATGGACAGAGAAAAACAAGTCAATATTGGCTTTTATAGACAAACCCAAAGATTAACAGTAACCAAACTGCACATCATTTTTGTTCTTTCAACGGACTAGGTCTTGTTCATAAAACACACATCAAGTAGGAAAGACTTTCCACAAAATGGTTGTCATACTAGATGCTGTGAAAATAGGAAGCTTCCATAAAGATCAAATATCTCCACCTGAACCGTGCCGTATATTTTAAGCAACCCTAATGCAATCGAATAGGTTTGGTGAAAACCAACTAAAAACAGAATTATTTAATATTATAACTATTATTTGATGAAAATGCTGATCGGTTCAAAAATCTTTGTTTTAAGACCGTAAAAAAAGTTAAAGTTGACTCGTTCTCCTGTTATGGATATCGTTTTTTTTTTCAAATGTATACTCATTATAAACAGTAAACCTCCTAAACTGAATCAAATATGATTTTTATCAAATATGGAGATACATTTTAGTTTTTTTTTTCACATGCCCTCATACAATTATTTTTACATACAGAATACAATCCAAGGTAACAATCCACTTCTATTGTAAAAAGAAGAAAAGGCACTTTTAAAATCACTTTTAAGTTCGTTATACTCGAAGTAAACCATGATGTCATATTTACAGTCAGACAAGGGCTAGTTTCAGCTCTGCATCTAGAATAAATCTTAAAAGGGATAGTTCACCCCCAAAAAAATTCTGCCATCATTTATCTCCTATTTTATCTCTTGTCATTTCAAGCTCGTATGACTTTCTCTCATCTGCAGAACACAAAAGAAGATATTTTGGAAAATGTTGTTAACCGGGCCATTCACTAGGTTTTGTGTCCCTACAACAGAAGAGAATGGGGGCCAGTGCTGTTAGGTTTCCAATTTTCTTCAAAATATTTTCTTTTGTCGTTTCTTCGGAAGAAAGAGGGTCATAACGGTTTGAAATGACAGGAGGGTGAGTAAGAGGGTGAGTAAATGATGACAGAATTTTCATTTTTGCGTGAACCACCACTGTAATCTTTTAAGATATTTACTAACTAATAGAAAGCATGTAAGCAACAATAGTCAGTTTACGGAAAACCTGTGGACTATGTATGTTACCTGTTTTCGATACACATAGCAAGCTGCAATTGCAACCATAGTAGACTCCCCGATAAAACCGGCCAGCAGAGATCCAACTCCAAGTGTGGCCCCGTGTACCCTGTTAAATACGCTTGTTAAAAATAGACCTGTATGATTCAACTTTCTCACTCAGTAGGTCAGTCTGAACAAAAGTGTCAACAAAATGCCTCACTGTAAATGTTGTAGACCTACCCCATGTAAGGCAGCACTATAAGACTTGTGATGAGAACAATAATGCGGAGAACAGAGCTGGGTGCCAGGACGAAGGTCTTTTTCAGGGTCATGAGCCAACCAGTCAGGTGAGCACGAATTGTTACTGTTAAGATTACAACAGAGAGTTATCAGCTCATGTAAATATAGATACATGAGATAATCATGTGACAACATACAGTAAAGAAACCTTTGCAGACTTACAAATGGCTGAATATTATTTCACTAGTTACAAAAACTGGGAAGCAAATTTTTATGATTGGTTAAGTAGTTCATTTACATGCGAGATAGTACATGGTTATGATTATACATTATTTGAATCCCAGAATACAACAGATATTTTGGACAGCTGTAGTTTTTAAATACATTACACGTTTCCATGTTTTTCTTGTAAATTTGTGTTTTCAAATATATGTAAAATATTCTTAAAGTATTCCAAAGTAAAACCTCTGAAGTGTTATAAATCCCAGAGATGTAATTTCACACTATCAACTATCAACCGATAGTTTAAAAACAGCCGCTGATTATTTTACTATTGAGTGTATGATCAATAAATAAAGGATATAAGAGATGGGCACAAAAATGACCAAAATTTCTCCCGTTTGTTGTGCCCCACTTGTCATGTTTCTATGCCCCGCACTATGAGATACACTGTTATAGTCCACGATCAGACCTGAGGCCTAAACCTTATTTGTTTCTCATGAGTTTCAAATATGAAACCTAAAGGGGTGATGCAATGGTGTGTCATGCATTCTGACTTCTTTACAATGTTAAACGTGCCGTCTTCTCATGCTTAACATGGTCAACTTGTAAAAAAACGAGATGGGCCTTGCATAGTATTTCTGTGCTCAATACACTCTCCCTAGGGGTCGTACAGGTTTTGGATTTTTATTTACATATAAAACTGTTTTGAACAATTTTTCTTAGTCCCTTATTGGAAAATTCTCCCTGAAAAGCACGCCAATGCGGCCTCAAGGAGCTGGAAAAGGAGTAGTGCGCATGTAACCGCAGCAAACTGCACCTCTCCAAGCGTGCCATTAACTGGGTCGGTTCGGCATGGGAGTCGGGCACTCTAACGAGGAGGCTTAAGACCGCAGTCTCTGGCGTCTCTCGCTAGAGTGTCCTTGAGGCTGGGGAGTGAGGTTTACCTACTGCACAGCACTTCACTAGCTTGCCTCTGTTACACGCAGACATCACATTCATTTGTGTGCAGGAGAAAGAGAGAGAGCATACGTTTGCATAGTTCAGGTGTTTGTTTGTTCACAATATTTGGTTGATGAATGTTGTATAAACGCTGGATTTGGAGATTTGGTTGAAACTGATATATGGAGCCGTCCCAGCGCTAAAAGATGCCGGACATGAACTGCATGCGGTGAGTAAAACTGATGTCTGTGTTTTGTTGGCAATGGCTGCGCACGTGCTTTAGTTCAGCCTACCCCTCCCCCCCGCACGCACCTTATGCTTCGGAAATAATCGTACACCTATATCTGTCTTTTATAAATGTGTTCCAACTAAATACTCTTCGATGATACAGAGTATGCAATGCTACTCTACAGGTACTCAAGATTAATATGAGATTGGCAGAAACCGCTTTAATGAATAAGGAATTATAGAGGACTACAGGCTTCAAAATTTTTTTTTTTACGTTTTTGACAGAAAATGCTCTACCTGGAATAGGAAAGAAGGAGAAAATCCGTAATGGAGTGACACAGAGCTCAGCAAAGGCATGATCTACTCCTATGATGTCTATCAGAATCCTCTCAGAAATGTGTGGGGCCCAGAACACCATAAAACAGAGCTGCAAAAAACACAAAAAAACAAGATGGAAGACAGAGATTACTGTGATTATTCCTGAACCGCAAACCAGAACACAAAGAGGTTAATGTGACTGTCAGAAGTACAATCTCACTGACATTTTTACACCACAAGAAATCATTTCAGTATATAGTATTTGTTAAAGTTTATGTTTTGTTGCGTTTTTAACCATATGTTAAAATCCCCGAACAAGTTCAATGAAAAGCAGATAAAGACAAATTTGTGAACAGTTATAAATAAGATAGTAAATAATAACATTTGTTTTGAGGCGACATATTTTAAACGTTCGCCAGTATAAACTACACTGAACTTTGTTATATTTGCCATCTTAATTCAACAGAATTTGTATATAAAACATGTCCAAATCATTAGCAACTTTGCAGTTTCTTAAGTTAAAAAGTTGGTTTGGGTAAAATGGAGTCATATCATCATGTCATCGAGCTAGCATGCGTCTGTAAACAAGTATCCTTCACTTAGCATTACTCTGTTACAACCGTTTACTTTATTTGCTTAAAGAGCGTATTGATTTTATACTGCTTACATCCATCTGAGTGCACTTCATCATCAGCAGAGCCTGTGGAATCTAAAACGCCGCTGGAATGGAAATCGTGTCTGCACTGCACAGACATGTTGACACGAGGAGCTTAAAGTAAAACCCAAGAGCTGATCCTACAACTACTTAACATTATGATACCAATCAACAACACTGGGCAACCATCAGTCAAGAGCAAATGTTACTAAGCAAAATGCTGACACAGAAACTAGATGCCTAGAATTCCTAAGAAACCACAGCGGTTCTCTTCTCTGCAGTATTCATGCAGTATTTCAACAGAGGGGGCCATCTGGACTAAACCATAAGGGATTAAACAGAACACACCCGCTATGAGTGACACTCATTCATATAGTTATATCACTTTCTCTAAGATAACTGGGAAACAAGTGAAATGACAGCATAAATATGATCAGCGTAGCCTAATAGTAGCCAGGTTTTAATGCAAAGAGCATAAATTAATCATTCAGCCCTGACGACAACAACACACACCATCTCACACACTCCTTAAAGTGATAGTTCACCCAGAAATGAGTCTTCTGTCATCATTTACTCATCCTCGTGTCATTTCGTACTTGTATAAATTAAAAAGATATTTGGAAGAATGTCAGTAATTTTCAATTCTGTGACAACATTGACTCCCCTAAAAGGTAGAATTAAATGGTAGTCAAAGGTGCGCCAGAACTGTTTGTTTTTCTCAATTCTTCAAAATATTTCACTTTGTGTTCAACAGAACAAAAATAAGACACAATTGTTTTTTCCTAATATGGTAGTGGATGATATCGCAAAACTGAAAACTGCTAACATTCGTACAAAGATCTTTCTTTGTGTTTAACAGAACAAAAATAAGACACAATTGTTTTTTCCTAATATGGTAGTGGATGATATCGCAAAACTGAAAACTGCTAACATTCGTACAAAGATCTTTCTTTGTGTTTAACAGAACTAAGAAATGTATACAAGTTTAAAACAGGGTGAGTAAATGAAGACAGAATTTTCATTTTTGAGTGAACACGCCCTTTAAATTCGGCCTGGCTAGAGACTTTTATTACTATTAGCAAGATACACGCCCAGTGTGATTTATGTTTTGCATTTTGAATACAGAGGACAACAAGAGTAGATTTAAAATATCAGAAAGGGACGAATAAAGCTTACTCAGGAGGCCATGCACAACACGTGTTTCAGTAAACAGAAAGAAGCCATTCGAGCTAATATTTAATAAATATATAATAAAAAGTATTTGAACCTCGATAAATAAAAGTAGTTCACCAGAAATGAGAATTCGGTCATCAATTACTCACCCTCGTGTCATTTCACACCTGTGTGACAATCTTTTAACACAGAACACAAAAGGCGGCGGCACCCACTCACTTTGACTGTACGGACACAAACCAATGCATTGTTCGGTTATCGACAAAATATCTTCTTTTGTGTTCTGCAGAAGAAAGTCATTCAGGTTTGAAATGACAAGAGGGTGAGTAACTGAATTCTCATTTCTGGTGAACTACCGCTTTATGACAATTGATTATTGTAGGAAAACCATCCTTGTCTAAAATAAGGCGGCAGGAAGCATCATTCACATTTCCATTTAGTTCACAACATTTTCCATTTTAATTTGGTGACAACACCATTTACTAAAATATGAAACCTGTGTTATTAAAGCCAGACAGAAAATCTGAAATCGCTTTTGAAAAACTTACTGTTATAGAAAGAGCCAAACACCCAAAAGTGAAGCGTCTGATGTGGGACTTTGTCGCAACTGTACCACTGCTGGCCAACTTGTTGCTTGGGCTCTAAAGTATGAAAAAACAAAGAAAAAGAGCAGATGAAACAAAAGCAATGTACACCTGAAAAATATTCAAATAGTATTCCAAAAAACAGTCGTTTTTAGATTATAACACGCACATTTATGTACAAATTAATGCAAGACAAGTGTACAGAGTAGGTATCTAGCATCTAGATCATCTTTATTCAAATGAAATATGATTGGCTAGACAACATCCCCTCCCTTCCTGTAGATAAAGTAAATGTGGGTCCTGCAGTTATTAAATCCATAAATAACAGCGTACCACAATGCATCTGTTGTAATTACAGTCTTTGGGAACCTACTCTGTTTACCCAAAACAATATTCTGTCATGGTGGATAGCAAACTATTAGACATATTACATCATAAGCTGCACTCTAAAATGGCAAATATATAAACCATTTGTGTTATCCCTTAAGGTTACATGACAACTTTAGACACCCTGGTATAAATAAAAAGGCACAGTGACTCTCATTTCGGAGGATTTGGGCAGAATATCGGGAAGAGAAGATGCAGAGGTGTAATTTGATATAATGATATATGCAAAGGATGATTATTAGACATTAGACATTGGGTGACAAAGTCAGTTTGTGAGAAACCAACAGCTGCACTCGCCTTGTCAAACGCAGGGTAAACAGCTCGGAGTTCGGTGAGCCAGCCATATGGCATGTGACCCACCGGATATGTTGCCGTGAGAACCGCGACAGCCTGAAAAACAGTGTAAGAGCAAGATTAAAGTTTCAATAGTTACACACAACATAATCTGCACTGAAACACAAGAAGATCTGTGACAACTTTACAGGCACAAAAAGATTAAAGCAGAAAGGAAATTGATAAAAAATTATACTTGTTGGTCTGAAGCAAATGAACAGCACATGTACATGTTTCCTCAATGCAACATATACAAAAATAGATAGGGTGCAGGTAAGAATAAATTATCTGAATTTAGCAAATATGCATTCAAAATAGGTATATGTACAGATTCGTCATTAAATATAGACTCTCTATGTGCATTTGCCATCTATGCTAGTGCTTAAAAAAATCCAGATAGGTCAAATCTTTACTGTGCCTGTTTGCAGCGAAGAGCAAAAGACTAGCAAAAGTAAAATGTATGCATGTATTATATATATGAAGGTATTACCATACGTGTAGAGGCATATGCGTTTTGTTTGTCCAAGGACGTACTAACCTCTGTGGCAGCTGTGCTTCCTTTCAGATCTCGCGATACAAACAGGTTGACGATAGGCCTGCTAATCCTCTGCGTAGCCAGAATCAGAGCCAGCGGCCACCAAAAGCTTAGCATCTTTTTAATAGTGGCATCTCCCTATTTCACAAAATAGACATCAATACAAACGTTTTAGTTGCAAGGCAGGACGAAATGTATAAAGAAACAAACTAATCATTGTAGCTGTGATATTTAAGCAAGTAGAATAAAAGAGTTGAACAGTTTGAGCGTACCCCAACCTCAGGCCCGCTGGAGTCTGGGATGTTGTCATGGATGGTCCTGTAGTACCCCAAACCAACAATAGTGAAGCGTACAAACGCTCCCATATACAGAGAGAGGATTGGAATCAACAAGGGCTCTACACACTCCAGATGACTCTGGAGCAAAATAGCCACAAAAACAACCTACAGAGAGAGAGAGAGACTACTGTGTAACTGGATTACAATGACAGTGATAAATAAAGCCCTTCTTAAGGCGCATACAGAATCCACCGAGACAACTTCACAATTTACATCTCATTCCAGTCATACAGTGGACTCACAATTTATATCTAATTCGCTACTCATTAAATTGCTCATAAATAGCTCTTATTATTACAGAAGGACAGAGTTTAGGTCATCTGACCATTTTTCAATCATATAACTGGAAATAAAAAAAACTTGACTTGATGAATCCGATTTTTACCTGTGTAATGACATCAGAAATAGAGGCACATCCCACCAGGAAACTGTGCTTGTGCTTCAGAAGGATTCCAGCATGAGTCCAGGCCTAAAAGAACACAGGCATGATTTACAATCACATTTAGAGGCTGTTTGTTAAGACGGAAACAACGTTTTTGGGGACTGAAACTTATAATGTTATTTTTTGCCGTTTTCCTTTCAATGTAAACTGCAACTTTCTCAAACGATGACGTGACGCGCATGTGTGTGACGCCCTCAGTAGCGCGAGCATAGCCAAAACAATATGCCGGCTTCCGGTACCGTGAGCTCTTGCTGCTCGACTATGTATAAACGTTTCCCCAGCAAAATGTGGATTTTCTGCCCCAATAAGACCAGAGGAGAGACACACTTTCTACATTCGCCAGACTTTTAACACACATATATGGTACGTCGACCAACGGTTTTAAAAAGCACATTCGGCTCATAACTGTGCATGTGCCAAGGCACGTCCTGTTTCTATACACTCCACCCCTCCCCCCCCACATCTATTTTCATAGCACTACGGTGGCTGACGCGGGACTAAGATGTCATCCCGTTTTCACTTCTTTCCTGAAAGGGACCAAGTATTTACAAAAAGCGCTCTGTAGAGTAGTTTGTCCGTTTAGGGCTTCTGTAGAAACAACATGGCGCGTACCATGAAAGGGGGCCAGCGCTGTATGTAGATAGAAATACCTCATTCCAAGGGAATGCCTCATTATATAAGCTCTTTATACACCTCTGAACATGTAGCTGAACTTTGCTTTTGACAAATTTACTTAATATGATAATTTTGTTAATGTTTATTTACACTCTTGAAAGATTAACAGTATAACAATCATCTTTACTAAAACAATGCCAGTTTAGCTTCCGATATGTTCTGCTTGGGCTGTTGTCCATCCAAAGGAGCTTGACATTTTTCCAGATCTAAATAAGCTCTGAAGCCTTGCCACACGCACACACACTCCTCTTCGTCCATCTGTGCCAGGTCGTCGGGCCAATTTGACGGTCAGGAGAGAAAATTTTACAACTGCATCTACAGTATGCAGAGAGGGTTGTGATGTCACTCACCATGGCATCGAGTAAAGGAAAAGCAGCCAGGTAAAAGAACGCCCTCCGAGTTTTACTCCCCACAGACTCATCCACATGATGCAGTTTGTTAATGATGTAATAGCCCAGCTCTGTATAGGCTAAACAACACAAAAATACATATTTTAATACTTTACATATAATACAGTTTAATACACAGTAACAAACACGAGATATATGAATGTAAGCATGTCTGTTGCTTCCCTCCAGCATGCTTGCAGTGGACAGATGGAAGGCTCGGCTCTAACAAACTGACTGTTAGTGCAAATGAGCTCACTTGGCTTAAAACTGTGTGTATGAGGCCTTCCGAGAACACAATCAAGATGATGGAGTCTTACTGTGGTATGTTAACATACACTATTTAAAAGCACTTGGTTAAATACCGTGGACAGGTGGTGGTGACTCCGGTTAAAAATTCATGCCCCCATTCAGGTTGTTAACTTGTATCCTATATCCATCAAATGGATGGCTGTGTTACCGTGGCAACATTCTGAAATTCTTTCACTATTTTCCTCAAGGACAAGGACTCAAACCAGTGGGCTTTGATTCTGAATCCTTGCTCTGTATGCAAATAGTTATTTGCGTAAATGCAAATGCATTTGGGCCCCAGTAGGTAGACTCACATGTGTTCGTAGAAATTTATTTCAGTTGGTCAACAAAACTCATTTTCCTAATGATTTAGACTGAAGATCAATTTAGGCACTGAATAATTGTTTTCATTATTTACTCACCCTCATGTCATCCCAGAATGTCTTTATTCTGGAGAACACAAAAGATGTTTTGAAGAATGTTGGTAACACTAGCCCTCGTTGACTTATGTGGTGCGGATAAAACCACAAAAAATTCTAATCAAAATATCTCCTTTTGGGTTCCACAGAAGAAAGAGAGCTGTACAAGGTGATTGGGTGAAATGATGACTAAATATTTATTTTTGTGTGAGCTTACCCTTAAAGAAAACTGGAACTTTTAAACCACAGTCCGATCAACATATTTGTAATTTGGTATGCATGGGTGGTGAAACTGCATTTATTTTCTGCCGTGTAGGAGGCTTTGTTTTAGACAATATAATTATATGGATGAACAAAGACCTGAAAATAAAGTATGTGAGGGAAAGTTTGGAGAGTTCGTTGAGAGAGGCCTACCTATTCAAAGACAGACATGAGCATAATGAAAAAACCTTCCGTCAATACAGCGAATGTAATCATTCTTGACAAAATAATCTTTATCCTTTGTGGAGTCATGTTTTCGCATATTTTAACCAACAAACTCAGTAAACATATTGTGTGACAACTGCTTTAAGGAGTAGTTCACCCAAAATTACAAATTCTGTCAACATTTATTCACCCTCAAGTCATTCAGAACCTGTATATGACTCTTTCTTCTGTGGAAAAAAACGAATGAAAATATTTGACAAATGTCTGAGTGGTGTTGTGTTTATATAATGGAAGTCAATTGGGGGGGGTCTGTATTGTTTGGTTACCAACATTCTTCAAAATATCTTCTTTTGTGTTCTGAGAAGAAAGAAAGTCATACAGGTTTCATTTTCATTTTATTTTTGGGTGAACTATCACTTTAAAGAACATAAGAAGACATTTGATAAACACAGTTTTAAGTCCTATGTCTCCTATTCAAAAACAAGAAATTTGAATTATATGTATAGTAAGAAAATGATCATCTCGTTCCTAAAATAGCTCATGGGCTGTTGGTACGTAACAGTTTTTCTTAAATGTTAAATCTATGTGTGATTGATTTGTCCTCTAATTTTATAATACACTTGTTAAAAGGTTGAGCAATGGTTAGAATGTACAGTAGATGTCTTCAAAGCTAGTAGACATTGGTCCAAAGTTACCACAAAACTGCTCAATAAGACTTTTTCATTGTGACCCATTTGTTTAAAAAAAAACACAAAACAGTGTTACTCTCACACTTTGAGCAAATTATGCAACACCATTGCAATAAAAACCACAGAGTTTTTCTCCATAAAGAAGTGAACAGAGAAGTAAAAGACGAGAACAGATGCATATGATAGACTTACCAATGAGAGTGTGGAAAATGATTGCCACAGTTCCTGCAGCAACCATGCAGAGGACCGCCTTGGTTCTGTCCCGTTTGCTGTTTACAAACACCAGCCCTACGTTCTTGAAGTCGCTCATAGGGCCCGTGAAGAACTTCATGAGGGAGTAAGCCAACCCATAACTGGCCAGCATTTCCACCGCATCCTCTTTGACCGCCGCTATTCCCCTGTTCAAAGCCTGAAAAAAGAGATTACACTGATTGATCAGACTCTTCATTTAAGCAATTATCTCTCTTTATGCATTATACGAATAGAATTTTGCATAGTGGAAAAAAAGCCTAAAATCTAGATTTCGCCACATTATTTATGTTCAGATGCTTAGGGGTCCTGTAAATGGGTGAATGGACCATCAATAGGCTATTAATTCTCATAGGATTCTTCAATTCACAAAGAGGGTTTAATCCATGAGATAAACTACTGTGGTCTCAGTTGCCTAAATGCCTTTCATGGTAATGCCACCCTGAAAAAAGATCCAAAACCACAGATCGCCATTTATTACACGTAGGAAACAGGACCGCAAACCCAGAAATGACACCACACACAGTTTTGCTTTAGTTTCAAGGCTGTTAAAGTGCAATATATCCCAAGAAACTTAGTCAGAAAGAGTCAACACCAAGTAACGTTGTTAAGCACTGTAGGTAAATGGTTAGGTTTCTTTAACAGGTGGAGAGTCATCATTGCAACACATTAATGCAGCACTGTGAAGCGTTATTTCGGTGGATTGCATAGTCATACTAAAACAGTAAAACATTGCTCTCAAATGGCACTCATCCCAGTATATATCCCATTAAACACATGAGAGGATGACTTGTAAATGAGTCAGATGTCACAGCTAATGGAAAATGCTGAGAAAGTACTTTTCTATTTGAATAACCTTTGATCTCCGGGCCTTGATTCTACACAGGCAGAATTATTTCTGTACTCAGCAGAAGGACAAAACTCATTTATATTCAGGTCTGAAGCATTGATTTCCCAAGTTTGCTGCACACAGTATAGGACTTGATTTCATTTGTGTTTCAGTAATGTATTAGTGGATCCCTTAGACAAAAAAAAATCATTTGCTTGGTACATAGTCAGTCCTATTTAGACGCATATAGTCAACCTTTATAAAAAATATTACATGAACTATTTCAGGCCACCATTTCTCAGACAAATTACCCTTAGTAAAAACAAATGGTATTTACACTTTGTCTAAACAGCATTTTCCTTTATTTACACTATTTGTGTAAACCAGCATTTAACATCTCTTTTACACCTGCATGAAATTATTCATAGAAAGCAGCAAGCTGTTATAAACTGGACATCAGAAGGTGAACTACTTTTCCTTATCTGCCCTCTACTTCTCAATGTGTCAAACCATTCTTGTCCAACGCCTTACAACAATGTGCAGACAGATAATGATTGTCTGTTACTGTAGGCAGTTGGGCTATTGTGGGTCCTGATCGCATTTTCTTCCCCTAGTTTCTGATTCTGAAAAATGTGTATCTAACAAAAGTAAATTGTGAAACAAGATTGATGAAAACAAATGAATTCTTCTGTGTTGTGACACTAATAACAACATTTCGTATTTGTTTTATTGTTCTTTGTTTAGACAATTAAATCACTAGCCGAATTGAAAGATTGTTCGGCACACTTTCTTTAATAAGATTAAAATTGTCAAAATGTGACCCTGGACAACAAAACTTATTGGTCAATTTTTCGAAATTGAGATGTTTACATAATCTGAAAGCTGAATAAGCTTTCAATCGATGCATGAGTTGAAAGAATAGGACAATAACTGGCTGAGATACAACCGTTTAAAACTCAGGAATCTGAGAGTCCAAAAAAATCAAAATATTGAGAAAATTGCCTTTGAAGTTGATAGTCAGGTGCACTGTCTCAGGACACCCACTCACAAAAATAACGTTTTTATATATTTAAGGTATAGAAATTTACAATATATCTAAATGGAACATGATCTTTAATTAATATCCTAATGATTATATAGAAAAATATATAATTTTGACCCATACAATGTATTTTTGTCTGTTACTAAAAGGGTCACAAATGTGAAACTAAAAATGTTATGGCCTTTAATGTCCAATAAACTCTGATGTTTAGAAATGATCTCATTCAATTTTTGATTTTGCACTAAAATAAAAAAAACGAGCCGCAAAGTGTTATTTTCCCTCTGGTTCAGTAATACAAACATGACAAGAAAAACGTAGAAAATGAGTTTTGAATTAAACTCATCTAAAATCGTACCATTCCAAAGGTTTGGGATTTCGAAGTGAACCCATTTTAAAAAGGTAATGCCTGTTATAAAACCACTATACTAAGCCGCACTACATATTGGTTAATGGTTGACAAAAACAAGGCCATTCCACGCAAAATCAGCCCTTTCGAAAGTGCACATTCGTCTCTGTCAAAGGTTTAGTATTGTTCACTGTAACGCGTTATTGGATGTCTGTATGAGCAGCTGTGCATGAACACACAGCTGATCGGCGGCTCATGGTGCTTGAGATGATGAGCTCTGTTTACCAAGGGCCACTGTGGCATCCCAAAGAAAAATGTCCTAACAGAATAAACGAAGCAACACACATCATTTCAATATTTTGGTTCGATGTCTTTAACAGATACGCATTTCAAAGGATTTGCTGCAGCGTCTCCCAAGAATAACGCTTAAGGATGCTAAAGAAATATGACGTTCACACTTAACGCACGATTCACACTTGCCTGTTCGCCGAGATCGATGGCTATGTTGGTTATAGCCAGAGGAATCAGGAATCGGATGAGAGGCCAGTAGTGCGTGAGCGCTGGGAATTTCACCATGTTTGCCCGGAGGAGAGCAGCGACATCAGCTGCACGCTTCGAGAAGGGATGAGAGGCCGGTGACAGCCCGTCGTGTTGTGAGCGTTTTCTAGCAGAAATCCGCCGAGGTGATGTCCGTCCCTGCCCTCCTACACAACAACAGCATCATAAAGAATGATCCCGTGCACGGGAAAATAGGAGGCTCGCTAGAAATTTCTGCTGGCGGCTTCTCCATTGTTCACCCATCGGTGGAGAGGAAAATCACGCATATGATCGGTCGAGGCGATTAAGTGCGCTACGGGAATGACGCGGTATGACGGAGTCGCGGCGGCAGATATCGAGGCCGCGACGCTTTGTAGCTATTCTCCTCTAGATGGCCACTCGGTTAACTGTACTTAAGTCATCCTCCTTCTTTAACAACACGTAGGGGTCGGCTACATAAAAGCCACTCCTCGCGTATACGTCATCTGCTGCGTGCAGAAAGATCTCCCGACACAAAACACAATGCGGGACCCACAATTGTCCGACAATAAGCTAAAGGAAATTCTAGGAAGAGTTAGGTAATGAGGTCCGTCCAAGCAAAAATAAAAGATTAAATGCCCGTCAGTCCTCCACAACCACCCTATACGACTTTTAAGTTATATTAGATTATAAGGTAAATGTTCACAATTAACAATGATTAAATATTTAAGTAACGGTACGCAATCCATCAGCTGAAATTTAAATAACACTCAAACCTAAGTGCATGAAACCTTGAGCATTCCAGTAGGTGGCGCTGCAGGACAGTCAAATCACTTTTCTTAAGTAAACAAATCCTTATTTTCACCAATAAAAAAATGTATTCAAATGCAGATTTATTCTTTTTATAAGGATTTTATTATTCACGTATATAATGGTGGAATATAATACGTAAGGCTATATTGATGAACAGTTCAGCTTTATCCTATTTAAATATCAGCATGATCAGATAACCAGTGGTATCAAACTGATTTTTACAACATAAACATATGTTTCGCAAAAGAAATTAATTAAAATAATAATAATTTGATTCCCCACCAACTTTTTCCATCAAAATATATTGTGCATTGACACACGTCACAACCTTATTTGATATATCGTGTTTTACCTGAGATTACAGCAGCACATGCAGCTGTCATATTAGGACTTTTTATATAAGCTAGAATATGTTATACTGTAGTTCGTGTTATACTTTACTCATTTAATTTTTCCTAGTAAAACATTTACTGAACAATCTGAGTTGGTGTCTGTGATGAGGAAGGCGGGACGAGAGCCGGTGGCGTGAGTGATAGTTGGAATCAGCTGTGCGCACACCGGTCCCGCACATCTCACGGAGGAGATCGGGAGCATAAGAGGACAAGTGACAGGACTGCTGACGAGAGATGACCGGGCCCAGGACATATGTTTTAAGTTTGTGTTTGTTCATATGGCCGGCAGTCGACCGTGAGGTGGCTGCCGGCATTTTACTTCCGTATTATTGTTTATTTATTTTGATTAAAGTGCTTTATATGTTCGCCTCGGTTACAGTGTCATTCAGTTGTAATGCTGCATGCATCACTATGCTATATGAATTATCGAGCTGCGGCTCTTTCTAATGTAACTCTTTATCATGATGCTCTTAGGTTTATAACAAACTGGAATTTTAGAACTCATCATTGCAAACTGTACTGTAGAGTATGTTGGCCGCCATTAATAATAGGTGTGCTTGAGGACTGGTACTAGTTTGTTTACAAATATTTCCTGGGACTGTTGCCATCATATCTTATCTTTTTCATCAAACAAACAATGTAGGGTTCTTATTCTTTACGTTTGCATAACTCGCATATTCTTTCATTGCCATTTGTACGAACAAAGCTGGGGAAACAATATTGTATTGATGCTGCTTCAAACAATTGCAAAGTTTTACAAAATGATTTCAAGACGCAGACTTTGGTGTCTTAAATCTTTGATCCGTGCATTGTTGAAGGAAGATTCAAGTTGTAAATGTTTTTAAATTTGTATAGATAATGTGTATGACTTTAAAACCGTGTCATTTTGTAAGTTTCTACTGCTGCCCATCTTGGCCAGGACACTTCTGAAATTTTTATCTCAGAAAGTTGGCTGTTCCTGCTTCCTCTCTTTGCTCTGAAAAATACACGGGATGCTAAACAAATAGTTAAACTAACGCTGAGATACTGACATCTGTGAAGGCACAAAGAGCTTTAAAAAAGTCTACATTCACCATTTCGTTTCTGTACAATATGCAAAGCATTTATTAACTTTTTTTATTCTTTCTCCCATACCAGCTGGAGGTGCAGCGGTGAAACAGTTGCACAGATTTGTTTATAAATGTATCATTTTATCCTTAGATTTCAAATTGAAATGTTTCGTAAAACAACCAAAGAGCTGTACAGAAGTGTATAATATTCATAAATAAATCATTAAATCTAAAACTGGTGAAATCCTAAAAAATCCTGGTAGATTGTAAATCCTGAGTTGTGGAAACCGTGAAGAGCTTCCATTGACCTTACAATCGTGTAGTTACGTGTGATTGTCCCTCTGAAGGTTGCTTCCATATTGGCCTACCGCATTCATCAAAGTTGGTGGATCTTTTTGGTACAAGTGCATTATAGTGTCTGTCATCCTCTGTAAGCAAGCACAGAGAAGGCCAGTCCTTCTGGTGGTCATTGGGGTAGTACGTGGTGAACTCCTCTGTGTCAGATTTGTAGAGCCGGTAGACCTGGATCGTCTGTTGTAAAGAATGACCCAAGAGGCACATCTCCACCTAAATAAAATCACAAGACCTCGTGAGCAACAAACTTCCAACATTTTAAAAGCATTGAGTTCAAGATTATATAAAGGTTATGAATCTCAGCAGTATGCCAACCTGTTCCAGCCCGCCATTGAAGCCTACGTGTCTGAGGTGGTTAGTGAGGAGTGATTTGGGGCATTTGGAAGAATCACGAGCAAAAAGAAGCCAGCAGAACTCTGGTACATCAGAGCCACTTGTCATTACTGCGTGCAGCTGAATCGCAGTCCTCAGCATCAAGAACTTCAGAGCTTCCAGAAGCTCATACTCTTCCTCCTGACCGACGAACACCTGCTGGCACAAGCGTTCCCTCTCCTGGAGACTTTTGCACTCGACAGCTTCATGCCACTGAACACAAAACACTATGTATATTTACACTGCATTTTTAAATTGTATGGTCATTTGATTCAAATGTTTTTCATGATCTTAAAAACCCTTTTACATATCTGAATGTTTTAATGAGTTAATAATAATATTGTGCAGGATTTTATTTTTGAGGCACAACATGACATCTGTGTTATTTACTAATTTAAATGAGTTTACTTTTAATTAAAATGTGGAAAAACATTTCAATAAAAAATTGAGAAAATGACCCAAAATTATTAACAGTCACATACATATATGCCAACTCCATGCAGAGAAGAGAAAAACACAAAGTTACCCTTTTCCGTAGACGCTTCAAACAATGTTCCAACATGTCGACTTTGCTCTTCCTGCTTTCTAATGGAAATCGCCATTCCTTTATTAAATCCCCATCAGAATTCACTCGTTTCGGCCACTATGACAATGTAAAAATACACAAAATGAACTTAGAATAATATCTTAGTTTGTTTTACATAAACAATCCAATTGTAATCTCTTTGCAAATACAGAATCTGTAAGTACTGTACCAATAGGTGAAGTCTAATGCGTCTAATGTTCAGGAAAGGCAAATTACCTCAGTGATGTCAGACTGTCCTAACCAGGCAGGAAGTTGCTTGGACAGGCTGAGCACCTGGAAGAGTGTCGCCCTCAAAGCACAGTAGTTATCACCTCTTACTCTGCGTAGGGTGAACTTGTTGGCTAAATGGTCATATCCCTACAATACAGGCACATGTAAGTGACCTTCTGCTTGACTAAAGACATCTTAAAATCGTGAACAATGTGAGAGACAAGCAACAGGCTAACCTTTCGGATGAGACGACTTTTGGAAGTGTTGCCTTTCCACTCTCTCTCACTGTAGGTCTGAATGTCCTCAGGAGCTGACACACTGCTTTGACTTTCACCAGCAGGCTCTAATGGAACAAAAGACACAACTAATTAAGACAACAATGATATAAAATACATCAATTAAGTAAAACCTCAAGGAAAACATCTTTCCCAACAGCGATACCTGGCTTTGACTGATACTTCTGCTGCCGCTCCTTTTCTATTTCCTCTTCGTCTCTGTACAGGTCAGAATCACTACAAATAAAAAGATCGTAGCAATAATCAGCTACGTGTCACAATTACCAACTCTGCATGAAATCGGCAAACAAAACTCCTTAAAAAAACGATGCTGTCGCATTGTCCTGTGCGTGTTTACAGTATGTGAATAATTAGGTTGACTAGAATACCTTTTATCATCTTCATCAACCGATGAGCCCATCAGATGTTGGTGGGATAGATGACTGTCATGAGTAGATTGTGCCTCTGGATCACATCCATGCATAATGGGGGTAAGCTCAGTGCTTCCGTCAGGTCCAAAAGTGTAAGTCTTCTTTTCAACCGCCTGGTCCTTGACATCTGCTTTCCGACCTTGTGTGCTTAGTTCTGATCTAAGAGTGGACAACGATTATTTTATATGACAAAATAGCATGCAAACATACATCAGTTTATTTAAAATGATCTCCATGTAAATTTAGCATACCCGTCATCCTTCTTGGCTTTTTTGCACTGACGCTGGATACCGGAATCAGAACTAGAGTTCACATTTTTGTTCATGGTTTTGACTGGGATGTTTTGCATAGGCTCATGGCGCACGTGCAGGGACGTCCAACCTGCATGTGAGCATTACGAGCTAATGTGAAGGGAAAAGACACTCAATATAAAAGGTAACGATTTGACGTCAATCACGTGTCGAACACCACTTCAGCACGTTACTTTAACTGAAACAAGTGATGCCATAAGAACCAAAAACAAAAACACTTCCGCATCCTGCGATTTCAGCAGACATATTAAGTTAAACGCTTACGTTACATCACAATGTGCTAACAACAGCTTACAGTAACCACATTCAGATACTTTGACGGGACCTTATAATTATAAAGTACCTGTTATTACTGGTCTTCAAAACACGGAACACAAAGTATGTAAATACTCTCCAAAACACCTACGTGTACTTCCGTATACTGAGGGATTATGGGTAATGTAGTTTTGAAAAGAACTGCCCCTTGCCGTGTTTTGAAAGTTGTTTAGCTATGCACAATAATTTGTTGATGGTGCAATAATTACTAAATGTAACATTCATTTTTCATTATAAAAAATGTATATTCATTATAAAATCCCCCTTTTGTATAGTTTTTATGAAGGTTTCAAATATTGCTGTAAGTTTCAATTTCCTTTCTAATATTTAGTTTTTTTATTACTGTGTCTATTACTATGATATAAACTACTCATATTGCACCGTGTTTGGTTTTAAACGTTAAAAAAAGACAGGCTTGAAAATCTGAATAGCAACCCCAGCCAGTCACGACTTGTGTAGATTGTTTTCCATCCACTAGATGACACCACTTACTTCATGGACGACTACTGCATGTTTTCACACGAAATGAAATGTGTAATTTACCAAATATTGTATGGTGCCGGTGCATATAAAATAGGAGTTTAATGTATATAAAAATATATACAATTTTACACCATATTAAATAAAAACATAATTTACTTTGCACTAAGTGTATGTGACCACAGTGCAATAATATGACATTAAATTAGGCAACATAGAAACATTAAAGCATAAAAATAATAAATTTAGGACAATATAGGAATACAAGCAATGCAATAGCGATGTCCTTGTTTTTATACAAGAACTGATATATAGAGCACAAGGTTCTAACTAATGTGCAATATTAACACTTACATAATTCCTAAAATGATTTGGTATCCGGAGTTAATGACAAGAATTATGTACATACTACTTGGTTTTGGGTAATGTGTACTGTGTCTTTAAATGCCGCTCCTCCCCCTCTGCTTTCCGCTGATCTGGAGGTGCTGAAACGCCTTTCTCGTTTCAGTGCAAGCAGCCATGGCTGAAATTAAGACGGGCATCTTTGCCAAAAACGTCCAAAAAAGGATCAGCCGTGCGCAAGAAAAGGTATGTCTAAAAAATGTAACGTTTCGCTATATATAGAAATAATTTGATGGTTAGAGAACGTTCAATGAAGGATAATTCAGCATTTTGTCTCCGCGTAGCTGTCGATGGAGACACTCAGGTGAGGGAGATGCAGGCGTGCGATTTAACGTAGAACAATTCAGTTTAAAACAAATATTTTATTTTATTCATTCGTAGATTCAGATTCGACATTTGTAGTACATCCCATATTCAGCTTTTTATAAAGAAAGCATCTGCGTCAAAATGCGCTCGGTTGTTGGTGCTTGTTGGCAGCCTACGATCTTTACCAGCACTGCCATTTAAAAATCGCCTTGGAAATGTGCTCCATGATAGCAACCCCACTTAAACCCGCATCGCCAGAAAACTACTTGGTGGTCTTAAGGTCTTCTGTGCACATTTGAATACGATCAAAGTGTGGTGTGATCATTAGATAAAAACGTGTCAAGGATAAACTGACACATATTGCAGTCTACCATTCATTCCTCGTCTTCATTTATCTGAATAGCCCATCACTTGTTTCATTCTGTATCGGATTTCTTTGCATTTATGACGATGCAACACATTATGTATTTAAGATGTTGGATGGAACTGTCATTTTCCTGCAAGGTCAGAAGAAGGGGAAGTGGGGGATGCCCTCGTCTATGCGGTATCAATAGCAAAGGAGATTTCCGAGTAGCCACGAGATTGACGAAGGCCTTCGCTTCATGTGCGCGTAGAGACGTGCGACCATTTCTTAAAACGTGATATAAATAGAATAGAAAGTGTGCTTCCGATTGTCGTTTTTGACTAAAAAACTGCCAATGATTTACTGTTTATTTGCAGATTGGGATTTGATGATCTCATTACTCTTAGCTTTTTCTTAGACAGCCTGCGCAATATTTTCTGATTGTGAAATGTCTGTCAGCTCTTGTTTAACACAGAGCACTAGTGGTTTCCCAACCATAGCCGCCGAGCTGCTGTAAGAGGATTGTTTTTCTTTTAATACCCACGGTTAACTCACAGACTCAGGGCCATGACACGTTGAAAATGCTCATTCATGTGAGCTACATTCGATAACAATACGATTTTCTTTAAGAATAATTAATTGTTATAACTAAGTTCTAAGCTTTAGGAACAAAATGTAATATTTAATCTTATATAACCTATTATATCATCATTCTGGTGTATCTGCAACCATTCCAATGCTTATATTTTTCACCAATTGATGGTGAACCTACAGCCAGGGAATACTGAATTTTTCGGTGACGATTGTCAATGCATTGAATCACAGAGTTCAGGAATGTTCTGTCTGACAGACTATTTCTATCAATGCAACTTGATAACGTTTTGAGGGTTGAGATGAGCACATTTAGAAGCAGGTATTCAGTGTACTCCCTCTGGAAGGATCCGGGGCAGGGACAGATAACATGATAAGGAGTGTAAGAGATCCTTTAATCTGAGTCCTGGTAAAGACAAAATACCTCACATTGAACAGAGATCACTTATAATCCTATTGCTTTTTGTCACATGAAGATTATGGCATTGCAGTATTGGTTGCAGCAATTAAAGGGAATTGGATGATACATTAAGTAATGCTTTGAATATGATTTTTTTTACAAATACTAATCAGAAACAGAATAGAAATACATACAATTTGATTTAATCATTTTTGATTTAACATTGAAGAGGTTTATTTAAAAGATCATTTGTCAACACGAAGAAAAAGGCTTCACTCACCTCAGTGCTTTAGACTGAGCAGAGGTTCTAGAGTTGTGTCTGTTTTTGAGGCCAAAGTTGTATTAATATTTAATTGACTGGCTGCTTCTGTTGTATAGTGTTTCCAGGTTGGGCATAGTGTTTTACTGTGGAGTAGTCCAGTTTTTCAGCATTTTGGAAATGTATAGAAATCAACATTGCTAGTAATTACAGTACAGTTTTTAATATTTTATTCTATAAAAAATAAGAGAAATTTGAGTAATGTACATTTACCTTGTACATATATGCAAAAAAATACACAAAACTTAAACCAAAATTTTCCGTAGTGTTTTTTACAGTTGTTCAATTATTGTGTCTGAATCTAATTCTGTGACTTTTAATTTGTTGTTGTCTATTGTATGTATGATGGGATATTAGCATCACATCACTACCTATTGATCCATATTTTCTGTATTTATTCACACTGTATATCCTGCACTTGCTAATTGCACTTCTGGTTAGACCTAAACTACATTTCGTTACACTGTACTTGTATATGTGTAATGACAATAAAGTTGAATCTAATCTAATCTAATCTAATCTAATATCAAAGCCTGTGCCAGTGAACATGTGTGAGTGAGTTTCCTACAAAGGAAACAGATGGCTGGCTAATATCACCCAGGAGCACAGTCAACCCTTTGTTTGTGACCTTATTCAAAAACCCAGGAGACCACATCGGTGGTTTACTAACCTAGCCCCACGCAAAATACTCCACTTTCCCATGTGGTGGGCGTTACATCCATCACGTATTCAATCAAACATATTTAATATGCAGTTTTTATTTAAAAGCAGTGTCTCACCCCATGAGAATCTCGGGTTATTCAGCTTAGAAATGACAAGTGAGTTACCATAAATATCTTCCAAATTTAAAGACATGTCGTATGAATGACTGATGTATTTATTCAATATTTTCACAATTGTTAATCTGATTTTATTTCATAATCTATTATCGTCAGGTTGTCCTGCTCTATTAAATAATAAAGAATATAGACTAAGACCAGGTTATTGTTGATAGCACATAATGTACACAATGAAGGTTGTTTTATTTGTTTGTGTATGAAAGGAAGGCATAACATCTGGGCTTATTATAGAGGTACCATAGAAATTCACAGAAAGATATTGGTAAAGCACTACGTGTTTGTTTGCCAAAGAAAAACACCAATTGCTTTTGTAATACGCTGTAAAGACTTCTATTATATGCGATGCTCAGAACCTGCCCACCCCGTGTACTTTTACTATACAGTATATAGTCATTATTTACATTGTGGTGGAGTGTAGAGCTGCTATATTGAATCAGTTACATTTTTTAACATTTTCAAGATGTTCAGCAGAATTTTGAGAGGCTGTTCAGAGATGTTCAGAGGATGAGTAAATGATGATTGTCTTCAAATGCAGCAGATGAGTAACAGATGACAGTTTTTTCAAATGTTAGTCATTGTGGGTAGGCAGTATGATGGTCATGTGACATTCCTCTTTTGACAGAGAGACCTGACAGACAACCTAATTTATGTCCCTTCCTCCTCCCCCGCTTCTGCTCAGCCCCTTTTCTTTCTTCTGCACTGTCCAGAAAGACAAAAGTTTAAGGATTTTCTCAGACGTATTATTTAGCTGGGGTTCTGCTGTATCAGTGGAAATATTGTGTCACCGGGTTGCGAAGTCATACTTTGGGGCATGTGTAACTTGTTTTTTGGTTATATGATCTATACGAACAGTTTCTCTGGTGTGTCGACAACTTTGTAGAGAGGTACTATAACTCGTGATGGTAACATCTGCATAGTTGTATTTTAAACGATTATTGTGAAGAAGTAAATGTAAAATAAATACAAAGTTCTTTCATTAAACTCTAGATTGTGTAGTCTGATAGGTCTAACTCAATCTGACATGATAATCTTCACCACATGGCGCATCTGATTGGTTCTTTTTTATCAGCAGCCAATGAGCTCGCTGCTCTACATTTAAATCTTGTCTAGTGATTTCCATAGCAGTGCCTCCTTCCCATGCTCCAAGAGTATATATCTGCTACAAGGTGACCATGTAAGCTATATGGGGCAGTGGCGGCTGCTGATCTTTTAAAGAGGGGAAGCTCATTTTCGGCCTAAATCATAAAAATTGTCCATTTATTTATATGTAAATTCTGCCCTACGTTCCTTTTCAAGAAAATGCTCTGTAACCCTGTCGTACCAACTAGGCGTCTTTTCCAGTGACTTGACCAGTGTCCTCTCAATGGCCAGCAGAGCTAGGCTGCTTAAACGGCCTTGGCCCATTGTGTTACGGGTGTAGGACTTGAGCTGCTTTAAACAGGAGAAGCTCCTTTCTACACCTGCAGATGTAGCTCCAATTGTTGCCACTAATGAGAACAGTTTGTAAAGCTGAGGCATTGCACTGTCCAACTCCATGTCTTTAAGGAACACCAAGTAATCAAACAGCTTTCCCCTGTTACTCTGCAAGTCCTGATCTGAATACAGGACTTGAAGTTCAGACCTCAGTCTCCCTGAATCAAAGTGATGGCCATAACTTTTCAGGACACTTTGGAAGGCCTCCTCTGGAAATGCTTGTCTCATGTCATCAAATTTCCGTGGATTGACTAATTCTAACTGGAGGAAATGTGGAAATTATGTTAAACTGAAACAATGAATGTGGTGTGAAATTGTGTGAAATATACGATGAAGGTTGCAGCAGTTTGTCTTTCGACTGACTACACATGCAAAATCCGCGATGGGACTGAGTTGGAAATGGATACACAGAGTGATACGCGTCATAATCTGAAGACCACGCCCACACCAACCATCTCTTTGCATTGCGAGAAGCTGCCGCCTCCTTGTCATTTATGATTTATAACAAAAAAAAAAATGTCTAAAAGCTGATATGTGACAATGTGTATAGCAAACAAGCTAAAAAAAATCAAGAAATACGTTTTTATAAGCTGTCGACCCCAAAAAACGAGCGTTAAAGGACATAAAAGTGGATTAAAGAGAGATGACAGACCCTCCAATCATCACGCAGACGCTCGGAGTCCGGGCCAGCCCACTCCTCCATTCATCCCAGAGACGCTGAGCGTCCGTGGGTGGGACATAATCGCAGCATTATCCAATGACCGTCTTGTTTCTAAGCACTGAAAAAAACTGTTGAAAGCAGCCCCATTGAAGTCAATGGACGCTGGGCTTCAACAGAGTAATGCACTGTACGCTACGGGAATGAATGAGAAGGAAATCGAGTCAGCCGACCTAAGTAGCTGATTCTGAACGAAATTGTTTTTGTTCGAGATGAACGTGTTTAACGCATTTTTAGTCAATAAAATGTTAACATAATAGTACATACAGTATATTTGACCATTAATTTTTTGACAAGTATAGGGGAAGCTGAGCTTCCCTTGCAGTCTTAAAGAAATCGCGTCTGATATGGGGGCTATTTATGTACTGTATGTTTTACATGCTTGAATAGAAAAGTCTCTGTACTTGTGCTGCCACAGCAGCAGGGTAGAAAATCTATTCCGCCAAGACCAAACACATTAATATTGTCACGTACACTACCATGCCAGACCCTCCTAGAGTTGCCATGACGGTACTGCTAATGTCACTCAGTATTACACTTCTTGTTACCTCTTATGCTCTCTCCTTCTAGGTTCTGCAGAAGTTGGGGAAGGCAGATGAGACAAAAGATGAGCAGTTTGAGCAGTGTGTACAGAACTTCAAAAAACAGGAGGTATGATCAATCTTCCGTACTGTTGCTCTTGGATGGGTAATGATTCTTTGGCTGGTTTCTATGCTAAATTGATTTTCCACCAGCAGCAGAGAGCCACACGCTTAATGAGCCCAAATTTATCTTTCGTTCCGTGTTAATATAATGCTTTTAAATGAAAATGGTCAGTATTGCTGAGAAAATGTCTATTCACACGTTCTTTATCTTGTAGAGCTTATATATACAAATGGGATAAAGATCTTGACTTTCTTTCCACATTTTCTCTTTTGTCTAAACAGTCTTTGCTTTGTTTTTTATCATGCCTATAAATCCATCACTACAAAGATTTAATGCAGCAGTACTTCATGCACTTCATGGAGTTTGGCATAGATAAGATTGTTTATAATTTGTGCACCCCCTCCTTAGTGCATTTATGCACATTTATTTCAAAAAAATCACATTTCAAATATCACACCTATTGAAAAGGGGTTACATGCTTCTATGGAATTATGGACATGATGTCACGAATTAAATAAACTGGAATTTGGGGTGAAGTGGCTTTGAACGGTAATAGTTAGAGAAAAGTGTAAATAAAAGTGTGTGTTTGGTGAAGAAAAACAGGAGTCTAATCCCTCCCCCACTTGTCCCCGACTCCCCACTAATCCTTTTTAGTCTGCTTTACGTACTAGCATGCCAGTGCACAAGTGCTTCTAGGAAAAACTCTCCCCCAAATCCCTCCCTCTACCTGATATACCCCAATCTGTTCCTTTACTCTTCCTCTCTATTAGCATTCTTTGGACGGGTTTGCCGTTTTTTTTGTATACATGTGACGCAGTAGTCTTTACTTCCTGTAGTGATCAAGGACTGTCTGGTTTACGTGCAGAAAGAGTTGGTCCAACATCAGATTTGCTGAGTCAGAATCACTGCATTACAGGTGGAAGATCATGACAGTTTCTGCCAAAACTGACTCCACACACCACATGGTGCCAATTTGACTCATCCACCGCTTATAAAACACCCCGCAGGTTAAAATATCCTACACCTCCGTGCATCATCACCCTTGAAAGACTATTAATCAATGACACTGGCTAATTGTAGGGCCATAAAATACACAGCAGGATTTTGCTAAGCAAACACGCATCGGTGAGCTTTAAATGATCATATCTAGTCAAAATAACACTTGCGGTGTTCTAGCAGCCACATGATACCGTGAATTAAGTTGTCATGCAAAACAAACAACAGGTCCTTGAAATATTAGTTGTCTATCCGTCATATTTCTCATGAGTATTTTATTTTTAAAGCTGACATATTGCTGAAAGCTGCATAAAGAGAAGTGCACTGCTTAACCACATTCAAGGGGAAAAGATTGTCAGAATTATTTGCGCTTTTCGTGTCTCCCGCTTGCGGTCTCCGCATGAAATGACCTCCATCTGCAGCATTGAATTGAGAGCTCAGTGTCATAGTGGCTGGCACATTTTTTGGACTGCCTCCAATTTCAATTTCAGCACCACGGATAGCTACATTTTGGACTTAAGCGTTAGTTTATTATGTTTTTTTAGGTTTTAATATAAGATTTTTTACCTGATGAATACTGCATAATAATAAATGACAATCCTGTTTTGTGTTCTGATTCATAGTCGGAGGGTGTCAGGCTACAGAGGGAGATGAAGGCTTACATAGCAGCTGTAAAAGGTGAACCATTGTTCCAACCAAAAAAAACATACAGAACTACATACACAAGCATATTAAACTGAATTTTCGTCTTGTACCATTGCAGGGATGCAGCAGGCTTCTATGAACCTGACAGAGTCATTGCATGAAGTCTATGAGCCTGACTGGCACGGCAAGGATGATGTCATGACCATTGGAAAGGTACACAAAATTATAGCTACCGTATATCTATTCATCATTAGTATGATTGATACTACCCTTGAAGAGTAGATATTAAAAAGTGATGACAGGATGGTGGATCATGGCTGGGTGTTGAATTTTTCTGTGTTGTTTGAAGTGCTTAAAATACTGTTGAGGAAGTGGGTGAAAATGAAATACTTGACTTCTGGTAACCCCTGATAATTGTGATATGTTCATCTGAAGAAAGACAAACTGAAAATATTAACGACAACACTTGTCTAAAAATAGAGATGAAGAGATCTGGTGTGTTCAACGAGCAAGAGGTTTTGGCTGTCAGCTGGGGATTTGTTCTCAGTGTTTGAGCCAAGGCTAAAATAGTGTCTTCTTTAAAGATAAGGGGGCTCAAATTACTGAACCGTTATGTTTTTTATGCACTCCTTTTAATGCATAAGCATATAATAAATACAAATATATTAAGAAGGAGCCACGTTTATTAGACATATTAATCTATAGGCAATTTAAATTAAATACTTATATTCCAAGAAAGATTTAAGGGTGACTTGCCAAGAAGAATAATATATATCCATTGCAGACAAATGTTGTCGTTTGAGGGTGGCAGCTTTTAATATTGCACTGAATAATGACATATGTCATGTTTAGAATAAGAGCGTGGCTGTGACTCAACACGGTCCTCCGAGAGTTTCATATTAATTTACCCGAGGACGACGTTCATATATTTTTCACAAGCAGTTTGTTTACTAACACCTCTCTCTAGGGGAGAGGAATTAATTTAGTTTCCTTACGCTGACTGCCGTCTGTCCTCTGTGAATGAGGAAGAGCCTCATTATGTTTTGATCACAAAAGAACGAGTATAGACGTTGCATTCATGCCAGAGGGCTGCAGAATCACATTTATGCAAATGATAGATTCTATGGTGTGTTACTGTGCTATTGATCTTCTTGCAGTGATGCGCAGTGCTGTTGAGTCTCTAACGGTTGTCAAATGCACTCAGTTGATCTTATTTATGTCTCCTCTGTCTCTTCTGTAGAACTGTGATACTATGTGGGAGGACTTTCATGAGAAGCTCGTCGACTCCACTCTCAACACGCTGGAAATGTATCTGACACAGTTCCCAGATCTCAAGGTGCCCATGAAAGCCCATTCATAATCCTGTTCACAGTAACGGATCCAGTGCTGTAAATAAATTGCTGTATTTTGGCTTGAAGGGTAACCATAGTAACCCCTAGTGTTTTCCTTCCCCCCAGGTGCGGGTAGCAAAGAGAAGCAGAAAGTTAATTGACTATGACAGCGCACGGCACCATCTTGAGACCCTGCAGACCACCACCATGAGGAATGAGAAGAAGATAGCAAAAGTACACGATTCTTCTCAGCGATAATGTGTTTGAATTGCATTGAAATATCTTCAATACAATATATACTGACTTGGTGAGGCTTGAAAATACTGTGAGATGTTGCTTTATGTGCCATGCGTCTGTGCATTTAGGCAGACGAAGACTTGAAAAAGGCCCAGAGGGTTTTTGATGATCTCAATGTTGGCCTGCAGGACGAGCTGCCCATGCTCTGGGATAGGTGAGATATTTTATGGCTGACTGCTAATGAAATTTGTCTTTAATAACTTGATTTATCATTTAAACAGACAGAGCTCTTTTGTCACCGGTTTGCTGTCTGGTTATTTATAACTCTCAGTTTGAGCCGTGTTCGCAACATTACAGTAGATCAAGGCTAGATCAATAATTAGCTGTCGATGTCTTACATAACTTGTATCACGTCCGTTGTAATTATTGTGCTCTCTAAGGGATAGCAGTCATGCTTACAGACTAGTGCCCTGAATTTGCATGGCACTGGGCAGTAATATCGATCTCATTAGACCTACGGTTATTCTGGAATGAACATTTACTTCCCAGTGTTGTAGATTTATCCATCAGTCACACAATATGCTAGCTGTGAACACTCATGTCAGCGCTGCTGCCCACAGAAGAGGTGAGGTGCTGCATTTTATTACCACTAAAACAGTTTTTGTGGATGCTCTTTTGTGCTGAGCATAGATTGTCTAGCTGTATAGGAATGTACAGAAAGAGCTCATATTAAAGTAGATATGAATGTATGGTGGCGTGAGGTGTTGCATAACTGATTCGCGTGGGATACAGACAATTTTCTTGTTCTTGATAATAACAGGTTTAATATGATATACTGTATGTGGTAAGGCGCTGGCATTACACATGGGTGAGTAGTGTAATAGGTCACAGTTATGAATCTGTGTAAGTACTGTCAGTGCGTGATGTTAAGATTATGTTGTACAGCATATTGTCTCGAGGAATTAGTCACTAGTTTATTTAAAGCATCAATGTATAATATAGCAATGTTATAGAGAGTAGATTATACAGTATGTAATACATTCTCATTCATTAATTTATGATTTTTTGTAGAAGATTCAAACCCATGACCTTGGTATTGGAAAATGTTATTCCTCGGAGGTTGCTTTCTAAAAGCTAATGAGATATGATGTGTTCCTAAGTTTGGTTTTATTGAAGTATATCAGATTTTTCTCTAAAAGTTGCTTAGATGAAATGAAGACGGAAATAGACTTGTTAAAGGGATAGTTCACCCAAAAATGAAATTTCTGTCATCATTTACTCACCCATCATGAGGTGGGGTTTCAAACCTGCATACATTTCTTTGTTCTGCTCATCACAGAGGAAGATATTTGTAAGAATGTCAGTAACCAAACAGATACCCCCGTTTACTGCCATAACAGGGAAAATAAATACTGTGGGAGTCAATGGGAAATGAGATTTGTTTGGTTACAGACATTCTTCCAAATATCTTCCTTTGTGATGACAGAACTTTATGATGACAGAAGCTAGAGGAGCCCTACAGTAATGTTTATGTAGTAATTGTGATCAGATTTTTTGGGGATTATGCTGCGGTGAGTACTATGCTGGATTGAGTTGTGCGGGTCTTTATGCTCACTGGAGCAGCAGCCTGGTGACATAATCGGTCCAGTCGGAAGCTTCCTGTCTGTGCCAGGCCCTGCAGACACGCTCAATTCATATAGGCCCACAAAGACAGATGGGTGTGATACATAACATTTACAAACAATAATGGTCAGTTTTTTTAAGATTTGTATAGTGTGTGTGGTACATATTTGTTAAAGTATTGAGCACACAGGATTTGAGAGGAGAGGTTTGAAGATATCGCTATAGATGTTTGAGGGAAAACAACCTTACCCTCGCTGCAATATATGGTGTTCAATTCAGAATGTGTGGTTCCATCTTTGTGTAGATATGATTTCATCAATTCATTGTTTAATAAAGATTAACCGATTTTAATGTTATGTAATGTATAACGTATATTGTTTAAGGTCCACAGGTTGATTTTGAGGCACAACTTTTGAGCAATTCCAGTGTTTTGGTTGTAACACGTGTTCAGTTTTGGCACAAAGCAGAATCAATAATACAAACAAATCAAGGAGGGATGACTATTCACAAATTGTTTTAATATTGTGTGTCCTTTATGAGGAAGAAATGTATGGACATGAAGCTGCACTTACCAGAGTATGGAAAATCATAAAAAATGCTTGAAAAACTTTAACAGAGACCTCCCGTTAATATTTAAACCAAGATATCAGTATGATAAAAACCTTTGGTAAAACGTTTGCTTATTTGCTTTTGCGGGCCCTATCGTACAACCGGGGCAATGCGGCGAAAGACGCAGCCATGTGATTTTGCTAGTTTCAGCCTGACGCAGTTCTCATTTTCCCGCCCTTTGCCACGTCGTTTTAAAAGCAAATGCATTTGCGCGACCATGGGCGTGCTGGTCTAAAAAAGAGGTGTGTTCTGCTATTTTGAGGAACTGAAAATAGACTGCGCCATAGACCAACTCAAACCTGGTCTTAAGTCTAAAGTCAATGGCGCAATATTTTTTAGTACTTTAAAAACGTGTTAGGAATATGCGCCTTTAGATTGGTGCACAGCGTTCGTACATTCTGCTTATTACATACAAAGGGACGTCCAGCAACACACAATAAAGCCAATATTACAAATAAATGGTTTACAATGTAAAATGATTTTTATTGTGGACATAAAGATAAAAATGCAGCTTGTCCTGTAGATGGTCTGCTTGCGTGCTTTAACCTCTCGCAAGAGCAGACGCGCTTCCTTTCTGGAGAAGTGTCTGCTCTTCTGAATTACGACGTGTAAATAGCGAATCCGCCATGGCGGGAGCGCAACTGGCTCTTGAAGGGACTTGGAAACGAGACTCTCATTGGTTTACTGCATGTTTTTCCCAAAAAACACACATTACTCATTACCGTTTTCCCGTGGTTAAACTAGCAAAAGTGGATTCTGACAAGCCCTGAGTGCACCTGCGCCGTGCGCATTAGACCATGCGCTTAGATAGTCAAAATATGGCCCTGCATCTTCAACACCTGTTTCGCAGTTTTTGTAATTTGTGGATATTCTGACTCCCTCTCTCCTCCGAAATTTTCCAGATGCTTCTTCAAAACATTGCACACTTGTTGGAGGCTAAAGTCTAATCTGTATTCCTCTCCCTCTCTCTTTGCAGTCGGGTGGGGTTCTATGTAAGCACCTTCAAGAAAGTCTCCAGCCTGGAAGCCGGTTTTCATAAGGAGATCTCTTTTGTGAGTCAGTTTACTTTTCTAAAGCATGATGTTTGTCTAAAGGATGGATTTCATTACATTACTTTTAAATCCTCAATACTATGCATTACACATTTTCCTGAATTTATAAACGAATACAGCTAAAGGTTGGTATCACACGCTCAACACCGGGGACCACATGTTTCCTAACTGTCAAGTTGTTCTGAAAGTCTGAATTCATGTAGAAAAATCCATCTACAACTGTTAATGTTGAATGTTCAAGAGACACAAACACAAGGGAATTGTTTCTTGCGAGTCATGCTTGTTTTCAATCACAGTGCGTAGCATGTGATTGACAGTCTGCTGCATGAAGGTTTTAAAGTTGTCACAAACTGCTCGTGTTTTCGAGCGTGATTTATCATAAGATTATTTAATGAATATGAGCTTTGCTTCTAATCCAGGCAGTCAGTCAAGGAAAACCCGTGGCTTTCATGGCTCGTCCGAATCTTATTTTCGAGCCGCTCGGTTCCGCCGCAGCAATTTCTCATGAGAGATAGACATTTAAGCGTTTGTATTCGTTTCCCAAATCGCAAATGAGACACTTATGAACCACTGAGGGGTATTTATGAGACCATTTAACTCTAACAATGCATTGCATCTGGAGGAAATCTTATCTGAATGGACAAATGTGGGAGGCCAACTTTTAAAAAATCACTGCAGTCCAAAAGCAATAACTCTTATGAAATGTGTCATCACCATTTAGACTTGTGTTTGGGATGAATATTGATTGTCCTGGAGATCAGGAAGAAAAAAAATACGCACGTATGGGTAGTTGACAAATGAACCGTACTGTACATGTGACGTGATGTGTCCTATGGAAAAAAAATAAAAAATAGTAAAATAATAACAATGAAAATAAATCCATCTATTTTATATTCTTAATTTAAATATTTATAATATGAAATACTATATTGTTCACAGTTTGTTTTCTATATTATCCTATGTCACACCATAGGAAACATGTATGTTATATTTGTCAACAACCCATATATTCTGTTTTGCTGTATTGTATTATTAGGGGCTGCTTATGAGATATCTTATACATGTTAATATAATATACCTGTACTAATGGCATGTTTTGATAGGTTCATGGTTAAAATAATAAATGTGTTTTAGTTAGGCTGCTTTAAGATTTTTAGAGACATGGATGTTGTTGAAGTTCGTTGGACAATCCATCTGTACCTCAGGCAAATTCTGTGTCCACACTGAAGGTTATTATGTTGTAGCTGGGATCTCTACATGCTATTTTATGTTTATTATTAGACACAGCGTGTGACCATCAGTGGGCATCGGTGCATTGTTAAAGACTATTATAGCCGAAAGGGTGATACGGTGCTGCTGAGCACAACATAAAAAAGATTCCTGGGTTATTATTAGCATAGAAGTCAAATACATTGCACTAAAAAAATGCTCCTTTTATGCTGTATCACTTTTTAAGAGAGATAAACCATCTGCATGTTGAAATGTAGAGAATGAAGAGTTTTTTTAAAGTTCCGATTAAGGACAATAATAAACTTTCATCCCTTGTTGCTTGTGGCTATAATGTGATTAGTGAATGATGCTGTCGACCGTAATGTGATCATTTCATCTCATCCAACCGTCATTTAATCTGAGCGCTAGAGCATCACTTATATGTAATGGTGATTTTTAATTATAATGATGGCAGTTAATATGATTTACATTCTATTTTTATATCAACCACAATTTATGCCAATAATAAGACGAGAGAATAAACATCATAACAGGAGCAAAAGTACCACAATAACTGAAAACACTGTTATAAAGCCACTAAAAGCAATATTTGTTGTTCTTCTGTCTTTGTTTTGATCTAGCTTTGTCACAAGCTGTATGAAGTGATGAATAGGCTCGCTGAGCAGCATTCTGACAAAATGTTCACCATTCAAGGAGCGCCCAGGTAAATCTGACTACATAGATTTTGATTTGTAACTACTAAACACTACATAAGCTGACATTAAGGACTAAGATGTCGCCATGTTTTCGCTTCTTTGCCGAAGAAGATGAAGTATTAACGAAACGCACTATGTAGAGCATTTCGTCCGTTTAAGGCTACTATTGAAAACAACATGGTGAATTCCATACAAGGGATGTACTGTAGATCAAAAATGGCTCATTCTAAGATAATAAAATCATAACGCTTCATTATGTTAGGTCTCAATACAACTCTGGAGACATAGTAATGTATATTATATTCCATTTTGGTCAATAGATGCTCCAAAATATTACACACTGCACTGACACTGAGATGAAGTTTAGTGAATAGAACGTAAGTTGTGGTGATGTCAATCTTTTGTGTTTACAGTGATTCAGGACCACTGCGATTAGCCAGGACTCCCAGTCCTCCTGATGATGACGATAGTCCAGATAGCAGCCCTGCTACCAGCCCCAACCACACGCTGAGGCCCAGCTCACCTGGCCCACCTCGACCCAAATCACCTTCACAAGTAGGGCCTGAAACACATCAGATATTTGTAAGAATTGTCCTGCCGCCACAACTAATCACCAATTTGACCCATCTCCATGCAACAGTCGCACGTTATGCATGCTTCATTTACATTTAAATAAACTAGTACTGACAATAGCCTACTGTAAAAAGAATTGCATTTTTCATATTTGTCATCAACATTTTTACGTCATTGTTTCTCATCATCCAGATATAGTAAAGAATAGTTGTAGATCATTGTTAAATGTACACGGAAAGTAGATACTATTTGCCTTGACCAATTGTTGGTTTGCGAGATTAAGGAGCGGATATTAAAAGGTGTATTTGTATATCTACATCTACGATATCCAAAGTGATCTCAACTTTATCAACAATTCAAACATATTGTATTTGTTAACTGTGAAGTGTTGCATTGGAATGATTGTTGTAGCTTTTTGATTAAATTTGCCCGTTTACATCTGTTATGATCAGCTCAAGATGGGACCTCCAAAACCTCCTCCTCCAAAAGCCACTCCGACCAGGGAGCTACAGCAGGAGCAGATAATCGACCTGTTCGATGGAGGCTTTCCTGAGATCAGTGTTACCTCACCACAGGTGAGTGCACATTCATTTGAGTCAGACTTTTTTACAAAAATGTTCAAGTTGGGTTGAAAGACAACGAGCTTTGAAAACATCTTTTAAATATAGGAGATGGTTTTTTTTCTTGTTTTAGCCGAAAGAGAAACCTGAAGAATCTCTCCTGGATATGGATTTTGATCCGTTCAAGCCTGATGCCAACACACCTATCGGGCAAACCCAGTCACCCATGGCTCAGGTGGCCTTTCATGCTCTTTTGTGCTCTATTGTATTGCATTCACACATGAATTAAAAGACTTATCGACTATTAAAGTCAAATCTTGACTGGTTTTCCTACTGTTAAACTGTACAGATATGATGTAACATTGGTGTTTTAACAACATGTTTTTGTCACAGGCATTATCTTGGGATCTTTGGACGGTGAGTTTGCTTCTTGTTTAGTTTCTCTAAAGTTTTCCAAGGGCAGAATATTATTTTAGTTTTTGAATATCAAATGTCTCCTTGATCTGTGTGTGCTGATGTAAATGACAGAAATAAGATTTCCGGTGTCAAACAAAATGGACTAGATTTGTTTTCTGTTAAAGCAATATTGACATGAAATGCATCTAAGACAAGCATGTAGTTGACATTGAATGTGTCTGTTACTTCCTAGGAAAATGCTGAGCCTGCACAGCCCGTAAGTAATGTAATGAATTTCAGGGTCAAACTGATTTAATTTTAAATGTAAAGTTCAGGGCAGAATGAGACACTAACACAGAGCCATTGATGGAGAGAGTCGCATCTTCTACGTTGATCTTAATGGTACAGTTATTTCACAGTTTCAATAGTTCCCCCGAAGTTACTAGTAATGCATGGAGCTGCGACTAAGTAGACCAACTTTGGTAAACTTCTAACCAATTTAAAGACGAGGGCCATTTAATGTATAAAAATGAAAGAAATAAAGCATTTAAAGAGAAAACATAACTTACTGGAACTATCTGAAGGCTCCATGAATCACATGACGCTCGAGCGTTTTGGACTTCCGTTGGCAGAACTCTCTTTATCAATGGCTCTGCACTAGCATTTAAAGGGACAGTTCACCTAAAAATGAAAATGTTTTCATTAGTTCCTCATCCTCGTGTCATTTTGAACCTGTATGAGTTTCTTCTGATATTTTTAGGGACGTTGGTAATCAAACAACATTGACCCTCATTGACTTCCATTGAGTGGACACAAAACCACATTTCTCAAAATATCTTCTTTTGTGTTCCACAGAAGAAAGAGTCATATTGTGACATGACATGAGGGTGAATAAATGATGAGATCATTTTTATTTTGTCTAAAATATGTCTAATTTTTTTACTTAAAATCAATCAAACTCTTACTAAAGAAGGAGGTCATTTAAATTCCTCCAGTTACAGACTCAAACAAACACATTTGTTCGCCATTTCTCTAGTGTGACTGTTTCATGATTGTTTCAGTCTAAAAAAATCCACTTCCTTTAGTCTATAACTGTGTTATAAATATTCTCTTTGCTTCCCACTGAGTTTGTCATTGTGACACATTGGGAGTTCAGACTGTAATCGCTTTCTATCTGTCTTTCCCGATCAGGCTACAGACGCTGGCTTTACTGCCAACTGGGCAGCTGACTTCAGCTCTCTTTCCACCGCGGGTGCTGAGGAATCTGCAAATGTTCAGCCTGCAGCGGATGGGCAGAGCTGGCCGCCTGCAGACGGCTGGCCTACAGCCGAGGCCACACAGCCTCAGGGAGAAGCCACCACAGATGAGGTTAGAGCCTGGGATTCGGAAAACAACCTTGAGCCAAACCCAGACTGTGATCCTTGTGATGTGGGGGGTGGCGAGGCCAAGCAGCATCCAGGACAGGAGCAGGAGGGGGTAGACCGAGGGCAATCAGACTGGGCCACAAATCAAGTGGAATGGGCAGAAGAAAAGCCAGTTTGTGGGTCTGAGGAGAAAAGGGCAGAGGGGGGCTCGCAATCCATGCCCGGCATCATATTTACCGATGAGTTTGGTCAGGAGATTCAGGACGCAACAGTGGGAGGTGAACAAGAGCTACGACAAGGTCAGGATGGGGGAGATGGTTCCAAATGGGGCCTTTCTAGCCAGGTTGATCTAGATGGATCAGGGTCAGAGTACGAGACCGCTGAAGAATGGGGAGATGTCCCGGGACAGAACGGGGGGTGGGTCAGTGCTGATGATGAGTTTGAATCCGCTGAGAATCCAGTTGCGGGATCAGAACAAGACAAACCTGTGACCCCAGAGGGTTTTGCAGACTGGAGTGCAGGTGACGTTGCGCCCGAGGAGATTTCCTCAGATGACTTTGGGTTTGGAGGTGATGCGTTTGCTACCAGTTGGGATCATCCGTGTATTTCAGACCAGACACAAAACTGCTCTGAGAAGCAAGTTTCAGATCCTGCCCAAAGCATAGATGACATTGGTCATAGTGAAGCAAATACAACATGTGATGTTCTCGAACCTACTCAAGCTTCAGACCCATATAGCACCGAAGGGAATGACCCGTTCGGAACGGGAAGTGATCCATTTGCCACGACAGGGGAAGACCCCTTTGGTACAGGTAATGACCCTTTTGCCAGCTCAGACAAAGAACCTTTTGGACAATGTGTGACAGACACTTTGATATCTTCTGATCAAGAACCAAGTTGTTTTTCTCAGAGTGATCCTTTTTCTTCAGAACCCAGTGATCTTCTTGCTTCTCAAGGTTCCCAAACAACAGAGCCAGAAAAAGGCAAGCTTGATTCTGACCCATTCGCAGAGACCCAAGCAGGGTGGGCATCAGACCCCTTTGTCAGTGAATTCCCGTCGGATCCTTTCGCTACGAAGATCAATCAGGACCCATTTGCTAACAGTACCAAACCTGATCCTTTTGTCAGTGAAAGTGGAGCGGATCCGTTCACCAATCTGGACAACCAGGAGTGGGCAGGTTCTTGTGAAACCACAGGGACGAATGAGTTAAGTGGAGAAGGAAAAGATGATGACCAAAGCGCACAAGCCAATGGATGGGCTGCTTTTCCTGCACCTCCTGTTGACTCCGAGAGTTCCAGCAAGGGCTCCTGGCAAGAGGTGAGCGATAGCAGTGGTTTCTTTTCTTCCGATGGCCAAGGAACCTTCACGTCAGGCTGGCCTGGTGAGGCTGGTCAGACACAGGACCCCTTCGCCTCCATTCCTGCCTGTGATCGCAAAGTTATCACTCAAGAGGCGCAAGCTGGTCATAAGGAGCCTGAGAACTCGGACCTGTCTGAAGACGAAGTTGCAAACCGGAGATACGGAAAGTTATATCAAGAGATAGATACAGAGCTGGATGAGGTACCTGAATTGCTGGCACTCTGCTTAGTTTAGTGTAGAGTAGAGTACAGCGAGACTACTCCCCCTCCTTTCCTGCCCACAGATGAAGTAGCATTTTCCTGCTCAGAAACCTTGTGGACCCTGGATCCCCTCCCAGATTCAACAGCCCAGAGCCCTTTTCTCCTCTCTCTCCTTTGCTTGCTTTCACTTCTCAGTGTTTTACTAGTTTGTTCTGTGTTAGAATGTTCTGTACAATTGAAAATGTTTTGATATATTTTTGAGGGTTTAATTATATATTTAATGTGGTTGAAGGCGTCCAACAAGGCTTTTAACAGATTTTCTAAGGTAACTAGGAAATTAAAATGCTTGATTAAACTTTGTAGTAGAAATTTTGGGATAATTCATAATTACATTATGAATTACTGTCAATGTGGACAAACTTTAAACTACATTGACTAACGTGATTGTGTTAGAATAGATTATTATTCGAATCGTATTTTTACAGAATCTATTTTAGAAAAGCACAGAATCTATTTTGTAATACGTTTAACAGAGTTTATTTGCAAAAACAGATTTTCATGCTTTTATTTTACATTCTAATTAATATCAATCAAACTGCAGTTGGGTTGTTTTGAAGAAATAATAAAAATACACACAATTAAACACAATAAAATCATGACAATATAATAAAATCCTTTTTTTAACTCTTCATTTGTAATATAATCAAAATGGCATAGTTTAAAAAAATCATAAGAAACTGATGTAATTGTATTAGGCAACTGGTATGAAATGTAACACCTAGAATTAAAAATAGATGGGAATTACACGGGCATTAGAAATTAATCTTTTAAAACTATATTTGAAATTAGGATTAAATGATAAACCTCACAATTTGCTCTTTCTTTTTAATTCAAATGTTATATGTAAATTATAACCGAGATATAATGTGATGTGAGTCATAATTAAAAGTATTTTGGCAGGTTGACATATACAAAAATAAACATTCAGTACTTGTTGTTAAAGAAATCCTGTTGTATGATCCCTACTAATTCCCATACCCTAGAATAAATCTATATACAATAATTATTTAATACAAACTTAGGCTGGTTATGTTGTAGATTTCATACAAGTTTATTGAATTTGCTGATTACCAGTCCTTTATTGTCTCTATTTTTGTTTAGACGGATTCATCAGTCCCAACATTTTCGGCTGACTTCGACAAGGCGGTGAGTTGGGAATTTTTAAATAGTAAGGACTGTAACATATGAGATGGTTTCTTATCCCGCAAAATCATGTATCATGAAATGATTATTGAATTCTGCTTAGTTTAGTGTAGAGTACAGCGAGACTACTCCCCCTCCTTTCCTGCCCTCAGATAAAGTAGGATTTTCCTGCTCAGAAACCTTGTGGACCCTGGATCCCCTCCCAGATTCAACAGCCCCGAGCCCTTTTCTCCTCTCTCTCCTTTGCTTGCTTTCACTTCTCAGTGTTTGATTAGTTTGTTCTGTGTTAGAATGTTCTGTACAATTGAAAATGTTTTGATATATTTTTGAGGGTTTAATTACATATTTAATTTGATTGAAGGCACCCAACAAGACTTTTAACAGATTTTCTAAGGTAACTAGGAAATGAAAATGCTTGATTTGTCTTTGTAGTAGAAATTTAGAGAGAAATTACAGAAAAAAATACTGTCAATGTGGACAAACTTAAAACTACATTGACTAAAGTGATTGTGTTAGAATAGATTATTATTCAAATCGTTTTTTACAGAATTAAAAGGCATTAGAAATTAATATTTTAAACGTATTTAAAATTAGGATTAAATGATAAAGCTCGCAATTTGCTATTTCTTTTTAATAAATTGTTTTTTTCTAAATTATACCTGAGATATAATGTGACGTGAGTCATAATTAAAAGTATTTTTGCAGGTTGACATTGAGGTTAAACATTCAGTACATGTTGTTAAAAAACCATGTTGTATGATCCCTACTAATTCATGTTCCCTAAAAGAACCAATAATATTTATTTTATAATATTTATTTCTATATACAATAATCATTTAAAACAAAATAGCTGATTATGTTGTAGATTTCATACAAGTTTATTTAATTTGCTGATTTCCTGTTGTTTATTGTCTCTATTTTTGTTTAGACGGATGCATCAGTTCCAACATTTTCGTCTGACTTCGACAAGGCGGTGAGTTGGGAATTTTTATAGTATTGAGGAATTTTGACAATAATCATTTGAAAACCTTCTCTGATACAACACAACTGCTTCTCATTTTTTATGAGTTATTTGCCATAAATGTTTTTATGTAATATAATTTTTTGTTTTTTTAGTTTCGTTTTCATATTTTTTTCTTCACTTGTAGAAAAATATGATGTTTCCCTACTAATTCCTGTTCCCTAAAAGAACCAATACTATTTTTTATATACAAGAATTATAAATAAAAATGAAGCTGGTTATGTTTTAGATTTCATACAAGTTTATTTAATTTGCTCATTTCCTGTCGTTTATCGTCTCTATTTTTGTTTAGACGGATGCATCAGTCCCAACATTTTCGTCTGACTTCGACAAGGCGGTGAGTTGGGAATTTTTAAATAATAGGGAGGGATTTGACAATAATCCTTTGAACTTCTTTCCTGATACAACACAACTGCTTCTCATTTTTCATGGGAGGTTTTTGCCATAAATGTTTTTATGTAATATAATTGTTTGTTTTATCATAGTTTTTATGTTGCGTTTTTATAATTTTTTCTTCACTTGTAGAAAAATGTGATGTTTTCCCTACTAATTCCTGTTCCCTTAAATATCTAAAATTTTTCTGTATACAATAATTATTTAAAGCCAAATGAAGCTGGTTATGTTTTAGATTTCATACAAGTTTACTTAACTTGCTCATTTCCAGTCGTGTATTGCCTCTATTTTTGTTTAGACGGATGCATCAGTCCCAACATTTTCGTCTGACTTCGACAAGGCGGTGAGTTTGGAATTTTTAAATAGTATGGAGGGATTTTGACAATCCTTTGAACAACTTCCCTGAAATAACACAACATTTTTTATGAGAGTTATTTGCCATAAATGTTTTTATCTAATATAATTGTTTGTTTTATTATTGTTTTTATGTTGTTTTTTTATACATTTTTCTTCACTTGTATAAAAATATGATGTTTTTCCCTACTAATTCCTGTTCTGTTAAAGAACCAATAATATTTATATGTTCAAGAATTCTTTAAAACCAAATGAAGCTGGTTATGTTTTAGATTTCATACAAGTTTATTTAATTTGATGATATGCTGTCGCTTAATATCTCTATTTTTGTTTAGACGGATGCATCAGTCCCAACATTTTCGGATGACTTCGACAAGGCGGTGAGTTGGGATTTTTTCCCATTTTTGCCATAATTTTCTTTTTGTAATATAATTGTTTGTTTTATTATTGTTTTTATGTTATGTTTTATATTTTTTTCTTCACTTGTAGAAAAATATAATGTTTTCCTTAATAATTCCTGTTCCCTAAAAGAACCAATAATATTTCTATATACAAGAATTATAAAAAAAATGGAGCTGGTTATGGTTTAGATTTCATAGAATTTTATTTAATTTGCTAATTTCCTGTCGTTTATTGTCTCTATTTTTGTTTAGACGGATGCTTCAGTTCCAACATTTTCGTCTGACTTCGACAAGGTGGTGAGTTGGGAATTTTTAAATAGAAAGGAGGGATTTTGACAATCCTTTGAACACCTTCACTGAAATAACACAACTGCTTCTCATTTTTATGAGAGTTATTTGCCATACATGTTTTTATGTAATATAATTGTTTGTTTCTTTATTGTTTTTTTATGTTGAGTTTTGTTCACTTGTAGAAAAATATGATGTTTATCATTTTTGTTAATTATATAATTCATTGTGCTCTCATCATTTCTGATATGTATGTGCTGAATAGTTTCTGTATGGTCAATTGTGGAAGATGCCAGTGGGCACTCTTTCTTATTTTCTTCTTGTAATGTGTATGAAGTCTGAGGCTGAGGCCCCAGAGACTAATATAGCTAAAGAAGAAGATGAAGCAGCTCCGGTCACAGTACCCGAGGCCTCTGAGGTCCCCGAGGACCCTGAGGCTCCTGAGAGCCCCGTAAAAACTCCTCCTACAGACACCCAACCAGAGGAGATCCCCGCTTCAACCCCCCCTGCAGAAACAGCCCCTGTGAGTGACAGTAAAGTGCGTCCTACTTCAGACATCATCTGAAACATCGGCATGAACATTTTTCTTGTTATATCCATCAATGTATCATATTCATCTCAGCATCATCAACACTGTCATCGCCACCATCATTAACATCTTCCGTCGGCGCTTAAAACATTATTATTATTACCACTGTTTTCACGAGAACTGCAGACATTGATGATATGTTGTGTACTGTGTTGTTGATAAAGAGTCCTGTGGAGTCTCCAGTGTCTGCTGAGTCTGAAGCAGATGAGCAGACTGAGGTATGTTTCTGAAACCCATCATAACAAATCCCTTTATGTTCTGCTATAGAAAAGATAAAGGCTGGATTATAAGTTCTGTGTCATGTTTTTTTATGAGTGAGAATGAATTGAATGTACTTTTTGTATATAGTTTTTTATATTATACATTGCAAGTTTTATCTGATATGTTTTGTCTGTGTCACTTATATTTTATTTATTCTCATTTGTTTATTACAAATATGTTTTGATTGTTATTTTGTTGTTTTTCTTGATAGACACGAATTGTATTTTTTATTGTTTGTTTGTTTGAATGTGTTTTTATTTTTCATTCTTTTGTTTAACATGTACCCAGACAAATACTTTTAATCAGATTGTACAATTGTTTGCTTTTCTGCATTGGCTAAAACTAAATGCTTGAGATTGTATATTGTTGCTGTTCCTCCAAAATCTCTCTGTCTTACTTTAGCCGTTGAATATGAGAATTATGACACTCACATAGACCTCCATAGAAAGAATGGAATGCGTAAGTAACTCGTGTCATGGAACTTCCCATAGTTACAAACATTGCACCAAAGCCCATTCATTTGTTTATCTAGTGAAGTTACTTCATGTTATCATTTTAACGAGTTGGCAGTTGAAATTAAATGTTAAAATTAAACGAAAAGACTGATCTTATATTCATATTACTCCCATAAAATGCTGCTATAAATGTAGTCAACGTTGCAATCAGAGTGTGCTAATATTTTGCAAAATTTATGCAAATGCAGTTGCTTTTATCTATCCCGCTAACATCCATTTAAAATGGTTGACAGCACGGATTTGTTTGGATCTATAGAGGACTCCATAATTCACGTGATCACACGGTGGCGAGATTGAGTGTCTTAACTCATAAAAAACATTGTACTTTTCAATTATTACATACTGTGATGGCAAAGTTGTCAAGTACATTTAAATACTTTTTTGGTTGGATATTTGCAGAACTCAGTAACAAACATAAAAGGTGACTAATATTACGGTTTTATGGCAAAAGTAAAAAAAAAACGAAATATGGTTTCAGAAGGACAGCAGCATTATACATATATTATAGATTTTTTTGTCAGACTATTAGTTATAGTGTTAATCTTTACACTAGTATCATTACTTTGATAATTTTCCCAAACATTTTGGTTGAACCTGTGAATTGTATTGGTGATAAAATGGTCTCAACCATCATTCTGTAGCTCCCAACTGAAGACATACTAAAGGAGCAGCCCGACCAAGAAGTCCCGGTAATTATAACTTATGCCGGGCATAAGAGAAGCTCAAGTCATATGCAGCACTGTCACATATGCACTTGGTTTCTTATCCAGAAAAATCATATATCATGAAATGTTTAATGCGTTCTCAGCACCTACATTTGAGGCAGCTGCAAAGTAACCTAAAATAATTCTTTACTGTATATAATACAAGATGTGATGAGAGAACATCTGGGAAGTATGACAGAAACTAGAGATGGCATGAATGTTTTTATTTGTATGTACTGTAGGATTCTCCTGCAGTCCAAGAAACAGAGGAGTCACCTGCAGAAACAGCTCTGGTAATCACAATATTAAATCCCTGATGCGCATTATCAATGAAAGACTGTTATCTAATCCCACGACCCCACCCTTGTTGTTATCACATCACGTGTTATATACAGCAGAAATAGTGAGCAAGTGATTCACAGAAATGTTTTGAAAAAAGGAAGCCAACCAGGTTCTTGAGGTCTCACATTGAGCTGGTTTAACAGTATTGAAGTATTCTCCTCATTATGATATATATTGTTTAATGATGACAACCACGTTTCTTTGTGTAGGCTACTGAAGAAGATAAAGAGTCTCCCATAGAAGAGACTCCGGTAACTATACGTTTAATAAATCAAATTTATTTCATTTTTATATGATGGAACAGGATCGCTGATTTTTTCAACATGTCTAGTTAAGATTTTGAGAAAACTCTGTTAAGATTTTATTTTGTACTTTATTTTGTTTTGTCTCATCATGGAGCCATATCTAAAAATATTCATTAAAATAAATGCATGGATGTATGACTTCTTGACTAGCAAGAAAAATAAATAAACCTTATTTCGTATAAGATGCTGTTAAATACTTACTACACTGTAAAAAATAGTTTCTGCCTTAAATTTATAAGTAATCAAATTGGCCGAACAAGTCATTTATCTTTACCATTTTAAATCTTGACTAGTGACTAGTGATTCATGCAAAAAAAAGTGCAGATGGTGCAAATGTAAAACAAGTCGCATTCACAACAACATCATTTTTTATAGTGTTTGACCAAATAGTTAAGATATAGATGTTAAGTCTGGTGTAAAGACATCATCTGGCTTCATGTGAGACAGAACTTATTATATGCCAAACTGATGCCTGAAAAAGATTGCAACAGAATGGTAGCTACAGTTATGGTATTCACTATTAGATTTGATTTTTTTGTCTTTTGAACAGTATTTGTTGGTGAATGGAGTCATTTGATGTTCTTGTGTCATTATTCAGAACCTCTAGCCCATTTATTTTGTATATGTGTGTATGTGTATTTTTAAGTTGTTGAAGGTACAATCAGAAATTGCATCTTCTGGCATCTGTTTTTAGATCCAGAGGAAACTAGCAGACAATTGCTGCCACTGTTTCAGCATCTTTCTGATTGTACAAGTTATTTTTTCATTTCATGTTTGTTCCCTTGTCTGTTTTTTAATGGACTTGTGTTGGTCAAACTTTGTGTTAAAGTCGCACACACACTGATATCAATGACATAGATATGATGTTAAAACCACGCAGTTGTCTTGCTTAACCAAATCTTTTAATAGTGCCTTTAAATAGCCGATGACTGTTATTACCCCTCTTACCCACTAATGATTATTTTTGGTTTCCATGGTGACCCCATCCTCACATCACCATAGTTGGCAGCATTGTACACTCTTCTTGAATGCTTGTCCTTGAGAAATAACCAATGTCAATATGTTTAGATGTCAATATAACATACTATATGGATCAGTATAGTTTTGAATGTAATGTGGGTTTTGAAATGAAACGCCTGTTTCACACCGCACGTGTAAGCAGTGTGTATTTTTTCCGGCACACATGTGAACAGAGGAGAGCGTTCATACCGCAAGCGTAAGCAGGCTGTGTTCACAGAGCAGAAGCAACGCGTAAGCAGCAGTGCAGCGATTATTTTGGCGCCAGGTCTATTTTTGCTGCGCTGCTCACACTTAGGGGCGGACTGGTCATCTAGCTTATCAGGCGTTTCCCGGTGGGCAGCTAACGAATGGGGCCGGAACGGACGTTTTGGACGCTCAAACGGATTTACTATAAAAGCAAATTTACTAAAAAAGATATATTGGAGGGTCAATGTGGGCAAAAAAATGCCAGGGCCAATTTCTCTTCCCAGTCCAGCCCTGCTCGGCTCAAATAAAGCGACAGTACATTCTTTACGGTCAAAATCCACATGGATTGACATGTTATGCATGTGTTGCAAATTTTCAACTTGCTTTTATGTACAGTATGTTGAGTATAAAAGCCTAATGACTTTTCACATCCTTTTAGAAATAAAAGCATGCACTTAGTTACATGGTTTGGTGTAAAGGGACAGTTTTTCCTAAAAATTTAAGTTGTTAGAATTTACTCACCCTCAAATCGTTCTAATTTTCTGTATGAATCTTCTGCAGAACACAAAAGAAGATATTTTGAAGAATGTTGGTAACCAAACAACTTTGGACCCCATTTACTGTTATTGATCAGACACAACAACATTTCTCAAAATATCCTGTTTTATGTTACAAATTAGAAAGAGTCATATACAGGTTTTGAATGACATGAGGGTGAATTCATCATTTTTAAGATTTTAAAAACAGCTTATGGCGTTTTTAGGTATTAATATAGTCGTAGTAAACTAGATAAGAGTATAAGAGTCATCCACTATGAATCATGAATCAATCAACTATCCCCAGTCCTTCATACCATCTGGTGATCTTTTCCCCAGTCAAAGTCTTTGACTGATGGTGAAACTCAAGTCAGTTTCTTTGCAGAACTGACTTATCATCACCTTCCAGGACAGTTTAAACCGCAGCAGTTAAACTGACTCCTGTAGCCCATCATCGTGACACTCCAAGTGTTCCCCTGTGTGGTGCCGTGCAACGATCCATCCACATGAGTGGTTGTGTTGAGTGTTAAAACACTGGCTCTCACTCCTGGCCACCTCTTCTAGACTAAAGATGCCCAACCAGAGGAAGAGGCCAGTTCAGTAGATGCCAAACCCGGAGAACCTGATAGTGTTGAGGCCAAACCTGCAGTCGAAGCAGATAATGTTGAACCCCAACCAGGGGATGTTCCTGATAATGAGTCCAAACCTGCAGACGAAGCAGATAGTGTTGAGTCCCAACCAGGGGATGAAAGCAGTGAGGAGAGTGCGGCTAACAATTGGAATATGGAGGTAGATATTCATCTGTGATTCTGCACTTTGGTATAGTGATCATTGACATTGGCTTGGATCACTACAACACACCGAGAACGCATTTAGAATTATAAGTGAAATGCTTTAATGGAAATCTGTTTGCTTGGTATTTTTGTAACTCAATGTGATGTTTCTATGTCTACATAATTTTGTTTTCCATGTAATGTCCTCTTATTTGTATTTAATTTGAATTCTGTAGTTTTGGTCCAAAGTATACTTGCATAATGTTGAGAAAACAAGATTTGTGATTGTATTTATTCTGTCGCCTCAGGAGAAGATGCGTATCCCATCTGTTGTTATTGAGCCTGCCTCTAGCAATGAGGGCGATGATGACCGTGATGGGGATATCACATCTCCAATAGAATCCAGTGGCAATGGGGTGATACCAGAATGCCAGACAACCAAAGACGCCTCTGGAATGCCTTACGGATTTCTTTTCAAGGTCACTGGATGCAGCAACAGAACATTGATACAGAAGAGATCTTGTATAGATGTATTCATGTGTCTTGCTTTCATGCAGGCGACAACACTGCATGATTTTGAAGCAGCAAACCCAGATGAGCTGGCGTTGAAGAAGGGAGATATTGTTTTGGTAGTACCTACAGTACATGCCGAAGATCAGGTGCGATTTATCTTGATGGTTTACCAATATTCATTTTAGTGTCAACGTGTCCTTTTACGACTTTTTCACTTTTGAAACTGTGACACAATGCAAAAAGATGAAGGTTTTTACTAACACAACATTGAAAGTTTTAAACGGATTAAAGGGATAGTTCACACAAAAACAAAAATGATGTCATCATTCACATGCCCTCTTGTAATTTCAAACCTGTACGACCGCCATTCTTCTGCAGAACACAAAATAAGATATTTTGAAAAATGTTGGTAACAGAAAACTGTCGGTCCCCATTCACTTGCATTGATTTTGTGTCCAAATAATAGAACTCAATAGAGACCAATGTTTATGGTTACCAAACTTCTTCAAAATATCTTCTTTTGTGTAAAGAAAAAAAGTCATACATGTTTAAAACGACAAGAGGGTGAGTAAGTGATGACAGAATTCTCATTTTTATGGGAACCATTCCTTTAATACATATAAAAACACAAACCAATACATTCTCACTTGTGTAGGTTTACCCAATTTTTTGGTCGTTTTTTACAACCACAGGCTGCACAATGCGGCACCTTATTTATATTTTTGATTATTAAATAACCTACGAATAATGTTTTTTAATGGTCACTGCATTGCTTGTCTTTAGGATGCTGGGTGGCTCACTGGCATTAAAGAGAACGAATGGTCACAGCTGGGCACTTCGGCTCACAAAGGACTGTTTCCTGAAAACTTTACGCAGCGTCTGGAGTAACATCCTCAGCGTGTCGTGAGCAGGCGTGCGGATCTGGACATTTGAGGCAGACCCGCCCCCCATGAAGTCTGATGTACTGATGACAGCTGTCAATCAGTAGAGACACATGAGAGGAAATGATCGACTTAAAGAAGCAAGTGGAGATACATTAACTACTCAGATCATAAAGAAAATATCCAAGCATGATGTGATAGTATGGTCAACCCTTACCGCGAAACCAAGTTATCCCTGTTTTTGTGTGTTAACCTGTGAGCAGCAACGAATTGATGTATGCTTTGTTGGAACTCTGGTGACCTAATGTAATCTCTGTCTGTTTAAAGAAGATCTAAAGTGAGAGTTTTCCCTCTAAAGACAAAAAAATACTTCAACCTCTCTGCACCAAGTGTATTGTATTGACTTTGTTGCCCTGCAGGGAATTTGATGAGAATTTGTAGTGATATGATCTATTTAACCATTTTAAGTGTTACACAAGATGTAGGTGTTTTCTTTGAGATATTTCAGATATAAATGTTACCTTGCATCAATTTGTTAGTGTTCTCTGTAGTTTCACGGCTGGCCGTGCGCGGCCGTGATGGTGGCATTGGGCATATTTGATATTGACGTTGTTTATGGACAGGACTTTCAGTGTTAATGCCAAATTAATCGAAATCCTGACGGAAATGGTTACTTGTTGATTTTACAGCATGACAAATGTTCTGAGAAGCACCAGGCAAATACTGCTTTGCACAACACAAAATGTAGCTCCCTATAATTACAAACAATATGTGTATTATATTCACAACTACATAAATGCAGAACTTATTCTTGAACGGACATGGAAATATTAATTGGTGAATGGTGTTTTACGTTTGAAGAAGTTTAACTTTATATTCTTAAGCCAATGATGATGAGTGGGAAAGATTAGGGGCGGGAAATTGAAAAAATATGCAATATATGTAACTGGTTGATAGAGTCATTGTCATAATTGTTTGTTCAGATATAAAACAGCATCACTCTTGTGTTTGTATTGTTTCTCACTCTAGAGCATTTCTGTGGTGTACATAACTGTGCTAATTTAACTGTAAAGTGAATAAAGAATAGTTCCTATGAGGTTCATTGGTTCATCTTTTAAGGTTTGGAGGTTCAGCTTCAGGAATATCACTTCAACATTCACACAAATTTGCATACTAAGAAAAGACATGTATGTACTTAATGCATTATAAATTGCTTTGACTTAAAGCGTCTGCCCAATTGCATCAATGTAAAATGTAATTGTAGCGTATTTTAACCCACTTTCATTACAGCTTAATGTGTAATGACACTCGAGTCTCGCAAGGGGGAGACATTTGTCTTGTTTTGTGACTCGGTTTTATTGCTCCAACTATGAGCAGTGTGTATTTTATTTCATTCACAATAGGTTTGAATTAAGAAACACGTATTCACGTGTGTCATATAATCAGTATTTTAGAGAAAGAAAGATCAAGTGTACGGACGACTAAATCCCATTTAAAACGTTTGAATGCTTGCTGTTTTATTGCATTGCATGAAGTGACATAAAGCCAACTGTTCTAAACACAAAAATACAATTCACAAAAACAATGTTATTAGGTTTTAAAAGATAAAATATGAATAATCCAGGAAAAATATATCCGATAAATAGACATTATCTAATAGAGATAAGGCTGATTTGACCTAAATATAAAATCATAAGAGTCACTATGAAACTAATATTCTGTAATCAGTTTTTTTATAAAATATAGTTATAAAATTCCAATGCATAGTCAGAACATGACATTAAGAAACAGTAAAATTACTAAAGAAAAAATAAAGATAGCAAAGAACAATACAACATTGTAAAAAATTTCGGAAAATATATGGGTCAATGACAAATAAGATTTTCAAGAAGAAAAAAAATATATTTGAAGCAAAACAGTTTGAAAATGCATTTTTATGTCCAAAAAATGTATTGTGTTGATTTATATTGGTTTTACAGCATTTAGGGAGCATAAATTCATTGTTAAACAAGATTTCTGATTTTACCATCCAGAAAATGTCAGGTGGTGCGACCATATATTAATTTTAAATAATATACATTTAATGTACTTAGCACCACTGAGACTTGTAAATATGAATCATTGTAGTGTCTAAAATGCATGTCACATGGTAAATTCCCTTTCCATTTCTTTATTTATTGACCTTTTATTCCAAATCATATAAACGGCTGCTTTTCTGTGCGTTCAAACACCCATTTTTCCATACGGACTTTTTATGTTTTGTTTTTAACTGTAAAAATGATTTGTATATGTTATTTAAAGGTTTACATTTATATTTCTTACTTCATTTTGCAATTGCAGTGGGAATTGATGCATTTAAATGTGAATTTGCTGGTTGCACCACCTGACCATGACCGGTCCCACCACCTGACGTTGTGATCAATAATGATTGATATTCACAAAATAAAAAGAAAGATATGTCAATGAATTTTATTCAGGTTTCAATTGGCTTTTTTATTTGAATCCTCTGACCAATTTATACTTTCTCAATAATATAATTAAATTTAATTAACAAGAAAGTGCAAAACAATACTGCATGTTATGATAACATTTGATAATCGTTTCTTTAAAAATATACATTTGAAACCTCAAGGAACACATTTAATAAATGAGAACATCTTTTATATGAATCAGTAAATTAGTGCAAATATTGGGCCCAGAAACATTAAGCGCAGAATTCAATCTACTGTTCAATAGATTCAGTAGTAACAGTAAGTCAAGATAAAGAACAACTCTTTTCAAATATAATTCTAAATCATGCTTTCAGAAAGCACATGCAATGTACAACATATCTCTATAAAAGATACATGGTTTCAGACCCCATCTATTTTTATTAAATGAAAATATATGGGACATACAGGTGAAACTCAAAAAATTTGAGTATCGTGCAAAAGTTCATTTCAGTAATTCAAGTTAAAAAGTGAAACTAATATATTACATAGACTCATTACATGCAAAGTGAGATATTTCAAGCTATGAAAACCTATTCACAATATTCTAATTTTGAATTTGGGGTTTTCTTAAGCTGTAACCCATAATTATCAAAATTATAACAAACGCTTGAAATATCTTGCTTTGCATGTAATGAGTCTAATATAATATATTAGTTTCACCTTTTAAATTGAATTACTGAAATTAACTATTGCATATTACATTTTTTTGAGTTTCACCTGTACTATATCATTTGTAAAATAAATTATTTTAGTTTAAATATTTAATAGAATGGGTAATGGTTTGTTAATCATTTGAATTCATTACTAATAACAGTGCTTTTCTGTAATGCTGTATGACACTGCTATCAAGTATGTATTATTAACATGTAATAACTGTAATTACCACAAAAAATATAACAGAACACCATATTAACTTAAGTTGTAATGTATCTATATATACATAATGAACACAATTCCTTGCTTTTCTTTTGGCCCTTGAAACTGGATCACCTTTTAAATGAGCTCTATGTCATGCTGTTTTCTCCTTGCTTGATAATGGCATCTACAAAAACAAATACAAATAGATTAATTTAAAGATGCAATTGTTTTAGCATCAATGTTGATTATACAGTCCTATATTCTTGAAGAATAGGACTTTAAGATGGACAATGTGCTCTTTAAGTTGTCACTCAAACCATAATAAAATAAACAAATATACATACATATATAGATTGCACCTTTAAACAACTTAAAAGCTTTATATATTTATTAAAATGTATTTAGTATTTTCAAAAACATGAATTAACATGATTTTTTTTAGTTGGTTTAACTTTAACTATGGTCGCGATACCTGACATATTGGTCGCACCACCTGACATTTCAAACTCAATTCAAAACTAAGAGGCATTAACTTGGACGCCTATACAAATGTTTGACCATGTGCTCAAGGTTATACATACATCTTTTAAATCAAATACAAATTTTTATAATAACAGCACATTTTCAAAGTTTTCCAGGGGTCATACCACCTGACATGATAAGTTGAATCAACCTCATCATTACTCAAAAATGTCAAATTATCTAAAATTTATGGGAGGGTGACTAACCTTGTTACTGCTTCAAAGGGTTCCTCTGGAGTCTTCTGTGTGATGTCATACGCTGTCACATGGTTTTCTTAAAGGAACATTGCATAAAATTGCATTTTTATGTCGGTCACTCTCCCTGACATTAGTAGAAGTACATTTTTCGGACAAAAGTTTTTTAAGTAATAGATTAGTTTTGAAATAGGACCGAAACACTATTTTCCCTCATTTATAAGGAATTTAACATAAAATCATGCCAAAATATTTGATTAAGAATTTTATTGAGAAAATTAACATTTATTTCTCAGTTTTGTTCTCTGTTTGCATGTTCGGACGGTCGCACCACCTGACATTTTTGGTCTTTCAAACGCCAAAACTCAAAAAATCTATTGAATTTCAATAAAATGAAAAGGGTTTCCTATAAAGGACATATTGTAGATCCATTTGATACATGACATGTATTTATTCAAATTCTTTTTAGGAAAATAATGAACTTGGACACAAAAAATACACGTCATGTCATTGACCCATATAGTAATGTTTGTATACCTATACAAATATAGGGTATAGTAAATGACGTTATCTGTTTATTTTAAGGACATGTCCGTTAATGCTAAAATGTAATTCAATGTAGTTCAAAATGTATGATACAAGTAAAACAACTGTAAATTCCTTCATATTAATAAAGTATAGCCTATTGTGATCTAATTGTACGGATTTTGCCTCAAAACAAAACACAAACCAGTGCATAAAGGGAATACACATTTTATAAATTAAGTACATTGAAAAGCTTATGAGCTTTTTTTATAACATTCAGTGATCATTGTGAAAAACTCTCTTGTTTCGATGACGTCACAAGCCACTGCACAGTCCCATGATCAATACCGTCGGATCGGCTGATGCCGTTCACAATTTATAAAGTTTCTGCACGACACATGGTTTCGTGGCACAATGACTAGGATGTTGATTTTTTGGATCGTATTTGTATTAGTAGGTGAGATTGCAGTATTCCCTTTACAGTCATTGTTCCAATGCAATTTTGTACACATGTTGACGATGTATCTTTTATTTTTGTAGATGAATGTATGAATCAAGAGATCAAGTATTCTGATCGTCAGATCATAAGACCAAAGGGTAGAACAGTTAGGATGAGATGCAATGTGGATACACCGAATGTTATTATCCACTTGTACAGAGCTAATTCAGGGGGAGCTCTCGAGAGGATCATGTATATAGAGTCTAACAAACCCAATAAAGAGGCCAAGTACGAAAGATTCGGTGGATCTCAAAGTGGAAATCAAGTGACACTCTCCTTTGAAGCAGCGGTAGAAGATGCCGGGATGTATTACTGTGCGCTTTGGAGTTCAGACAACCACAGTGTTAACAGAGAGAGGAAATCTTCACAAAAACCAGTTGACTTCACTGTAATCGTTTTATATCAGCAGCCCCTCAAGGGGGGGGGGGCATTTTTGAATTGTTTAAGGAACTTAAATATAACTTTAACTTGAAATGTTAACAAATGTGTAAAAACAAAAGATACACACTTTAATGAAAAACGTAATATTCTTCCTGCACATTATTCAACAATTTTATACATCTGAATTTTTCAGTGTAGGCATACAGTAGCCATATAGTACATTTAATATTAGCACCTCATAGTAAATTAAAACAAACAAAAATATAAATATAAGTTATAAATAAGCATAACGTCGATAAAGGTGACGGGACAAATCGTGTAAGCCATTCCACTCCAGATGCGATCTCTTAAAAGTACAGTATTTAAAAAGTGTGAAGATTAAGATGATACAATTATATATTATTAATAGAACACTACGTATTGTGCATAACGTGGTTAAGAGGGTTAGTCGATCGCAGAAAATGACATCAGGAAATTTGAATCCCATAAAAGGCTGTGCACTGTACGAATAAAAAAGAATAATAAATAATACTGTTATTTAAAAAAAATGTAAATCATGTTTGCATATATTTATATTGTCCTCCTCTCAGAAATCCCAGGTACATTTACATTTGACATTTATACATTTATCCAACAAACAAAAGTGGGGTACATTATGATATCACATTTACAAATATTGAAATAGATTTAATGATCTTGACACTTCATAATTTTATTAAAGCAGCTGTCCTGGGAGTGGCCAGATCAACACATTTTGGTTAAGGCCAAAATGAGGGGAAAACGTCATATTTTTCTGCAAAGTGACCCATGCAAAATGTCCACTGGTACCAAAAGAAAAATGGGTGAAACCCTGTCAAGACTGCTATATATCACGCATGACAACAACAATCTCCAAGCAAATGACTTCACTGTGTATAAAAGAGAGCTTTATAATCTGAAAATAAGCAACACACAACTGAGTCATGCAGGAGTTTATGCCAGGAACACAAGCAGGAACATAAAAAAATACTTCCATACATTAACTGAGGGATATTATGATTTAGTTTATATGGATAAGATCTAATCATTTGGATATAGACATTTCCCTTGCAAATCTTAAAAGCTGATTTATATTTGTAATGTGTTTACCCACTTTAAACCTTTAATAAAGTACTTACTAATGGTAAGTACTTCAGAATAATGTAAAATGAATGTAACTGTTCATTTAAAATGACAGATTTTTACTAACATAAATCACAGGTGGAGAAGGTTTGACATTGGAACAAAGTAAGAAGATCTGGGTAAAGTCAACTGGGAAATCAGTGTCCTTTATATGTGAAGTAACTGGTCTGATCAGTGGTGAATATGTCCACTGGTATCACAAGAAGGATGGAGGCACACTTAAAAGACTTCTCTACATCACTGACTCGGGGGTAGCCACCATTGAAGCAAAGGATTTTTTAGCTGAAAAGAAAGAAAATTCATATGAGATAAAACTTCATGGAATAAAGAATGAACATGCCGGTGTGTATTACTGTGCAAGCTGGGATGGCAGCCACAGTGACACAAAACTAATACATCAAATACAAAAACCTTAAGAGACACTAACAGGAAGCCAAAATCAAATTGTTATTATGAGATAATGTCTGAGCAAAACAACCACAAACAGTGTAATAGATGTGACGAAATTTGTCACATTCAATCCAGAACCAAAGCATGTTTTCTAAATACAAATTGAACATGGTTAATGGTAAAGTAATGTTGTGGAAATATGACAATGAATATTGTGTTGTTTGTATAGATGAATGTAACCAGTAAGAGTTCATCTGTTATCTGCATCTTCCTCTCTGTAGTGTGTTTGAACTCTTTCCTAAACATGAATACGAGTTCTTCTCTTGAAAAAGACCAAAAAAACTGCACACATATTCCATATGTTTAGAGTATACTGTACCCAGCTACAGCCTTTGATAATTTAAGCTTGACTTCCTGCTTTTCTTATTTGTTTGTTTGATCTTCATGACCTTTCAAGTAAATGCTATGTAACAAAAGTGCAAAATTATAGATAAATAATTTATATAAAGAATAATAAATCAAATTTTTATATTGTCCCTCTCTCAGAAATCTCAGGTACATTTACATTTAACATTTAAACATTTATCAACTTATTTTATTCAACTCACTAAAGTGGGGTACAGTATGATAACCTATTTTTCAATTTTACAAATCTCGAAATTGATTTAATAATCTTGACACTTTGTTTATCATTTTATTTAAGCAGCTGTACTGGGAGTGACTTTGCAACAAGATCAACAAGTTTTGGTTAAGGCAGTGGGAAAAAAGTCATAATTTCCCTTCAAAGTGACCAATTTACAATCTTGGGACCATGTCCACAGGTGGAATTCTCTGGAACTTTTAGATTATAGGTCTTATTTCTAAGCTCATGTTATACTGACTGTTGTCTAAAGAAAGAGGGTGAAACCCTGTCGAGACTGCTCCATATTAGTCCGACTGGTATTGTCACGCTTGACACCAACAATCTCCAAGCAAATGACTTCACTGTGGATAAAACGCAGCTTTACATTAACATTTAGTCATTTTGCCGACGCTTTTATCCAAAGCGACTTACAAGTGGGGTAGGCAATGGAAGCAATTGGGAAAACAGTTCAAGAAGAGCAATTGAACTGACTATTTGTTTACTCTTAACTATCCTTGTCAGTAAATATGACTAACAATCATATTGTAGTTATAAAAAGTTTGTTTGACATGCAGATCATAAACCGTTTTCAGCAGTGAGTGGTACTGAGCTGACAAAAAAACTTGTAAATTACTTACAATTTGCTCAAGAGAATGAATCCATTTCAGACATCTGATGTCTGATAAAACAGTCAAATGTGGTTAAAAAGGCTAAATTCGTTGAATACTTTTTAGGTATCAAACTATTTTACAAGCTGTATAGAGAAGGCATTATAACTCCACCTCAGGAAATGACATCAGCAAAGTGTAAATGAACAATCATTAATTGCTAAACCACGTACAAGAAATGTCATATTGTGCATCTTACAAAACTAAATGAAAGATGTTTGCAATCGTGTCGGCTGTTCTCCTTTCATTGATTTATGGTAAGTACTTCAGAATAATGTAACATGAATAACTGTTCATTTAAAATGACTGATTTTTACTATCATTAATCACAGGTGTGGAAGGTTTGACATTAGAACAAAGTAAGAAGATGTGGGTGAAGTCAACTGGGAAATCAGTGTCCTTTATATGTGAAGTAACTGGTCTGAGCAGTGGTGGTTATGTCCACTGGTATCACAAGAAAGATGGAGGCACACTTAAAAGACTTCTCTACATCAGTGACTCAGGGTCTCCCACAATTGAAGCGAAAGAATTTGGAGCTGAGAAAAATGGAAATTCATATGAGATAAAACTTCATGGAATAAAGAATGAACATGCCGGTGTTTATTACTGTGCAGGCTGGGAGAGCAGCCACAGTGACACAAAACTAATACATCAGATACGAAAACCATAAGAGAAACTAACAGGAAGAGAGAATCAAACTGTTATTATGAGATAATGTCTGAGTGAAACAACCACAAACAGTTCAGCGTAAGAGATGTGACAAAAATATGTAATTCAACCCAGAACCAAAGCATGTTTTCTAAAAACAAATAGAACATGGTTGATGGTCAAGTAATGTTAGGGAAATATGACAATGAATATTGTAAATGGATGTGTAAGGATATAAGGATGACTGTCGTTGGGTTTGACAAATATACAGGTGTGTTTATTCCATTATCCCAACACAAATAAAAATCACAGTATCATTGTTATAGAGTCATCATTTCCTTTAGTGTGTGTTTGTATAAATGAATGTAACCAGAAAGAGTTCATCTGTTATCTGCAATGCAATCAAACTGTGAGTGTGAACTGTAGATCAGGGTCTCTTTACATCCATACATTCACAGCACATTTGCAGGATCACAGAAGGCTTTTCTCACGACACTTTGAAAAGATGATACTATACTATAGATTAATTAATGTATAATGTCATCTAGATGGTATAATTTAGTTTTATTATTTGGATATATATACAATTTGACGTTTGCGATTCTCAAAGCTAATTTTCCATATGTATACAGTATACTGTACCCAGCTACAGCCTTTGACAATTTAAGCTTGATTTCCTGCTTTTTTTTGTTTGATTGATCTTAATGACCTTTAAATAAATGCTATATAACTAAGTGCAATATTTCTAATTTGTTTGACACCAGTCAGAGGAAAGTTATTTTTCCAAGTTAGCAGATTTACAAATTGAGTTTTAACATCTGATATAACAATCTCAGTCACTTGTTGGCTTCCTGATTGATTTACAAATAATATCACATAGAGAATGAGAAATAGCTTTTTACATGAAAATGCTCTATGGAAATTTTGTTTCATGGTGTGTCACATCTGTATTATAAACCACGCTACTAACGCATTTCGGGGGGGACCTTTCTCTCTCCCAAAAAGTGTTGTGTCCTTCCCTGTCCTGTCCTGTAAATAAATCCATGCAAAGGCAAAAAAAAACTAACGAAGGTCTCAAACACCACATTTACCGCAAACAATTAAACCTGATATAAATTACGTTTCTTATCTGTGAACCTATTGAATATTGGACGCTGCTTCCGTATTTTACTTTAAATATTGTTTATCATAAAAAATATGCAGTGAAAGTACATTCAGTAATCAAGCCCATGTTTGAGATATTAATAGCTAGAGAAAATAAATCATATTATTTTGATGCATAGTCGCATAATATAGAGATTGTGTGGTATAATATGATAGAACATGAAGGGTAGCTAAATTAAAGGCAACAAAACTCAAATGTCATTCATATTCAGTCTTAGTGGGAAAATGAAACGATTAATTTTAAATTAAATTTATCAGTCATTTGGCATGTCAAATACAGCCATCAATACCTTTAAATATTTTTAATCCTTTTTACTTAAATGCAATGAAAATTACCAGATAAAATCATGAGATCCACTATGAAACTTGCTGACATGATTCAGTGATCACTGTGAACGCGCGCTCTTGCGGCGATGACGTCACAAGCCACAGCACAGCCCCATGATCAACAACATTAGATCGGCTGATGAAGACATGTTTTTCACAATTTATGGAGTTTGTGAACGACACAGGGTTACGTGTCACAATGCCTGGGATGATATTTTGGCTCTTAATTGTATTAATAGGTGAGATTGTATTATTCCCTATCATTGTTCTAATGAAATTTGCTGTGTACAAACTTGCTGTCTTGTATTTCTCATTTTTGTAGATGAATGTATGAGCCAAGACATCACGTATCTTGATCATCAGATCATGAAACAAAAGGGTAGAACAACTGTGATAAGATGCAAGGTGGATACATCCTTGGCTATCCACTTCTACAGAGCTACATTAGGGGGAACTCTCGAGAGGATCATGTATTTCGATTCAGGATCCAAAACACCAAAAAAAGAGGCCAATTTCAATGCATTCCGTGGATCTAAAGTTGACGGTCAAGTGACACTCTCCTTCCCAGCAGAGGTAAAAGATGAGGGGATGTATTACTGTGCGGTCTGGAGTTCAGACAACCACGGTGTTAACAGAGAGAGGAAATCTTGACAAAAACCTGTTGACATCAGCAAATGGGCTTTATATGGAGAGGCATCAGCAGACCCTCAAGAGGAGGAAAATTAGGCATATGCTGTTTCTTAAGGCTAATTGTTTTTAATAGGAAACCTAAAACTTATTTACTAGATACACTAAATGGAGAAAAAGTAAATTTCTGAACGCAAATTATCCAAAAATGTTATCTTTAAACCTCCCCGTTAACCGTAAAACTCACAGTAAAACAGCTTTCTATATCTAAACTGTAAATTCCTACATAAACAGTTAGCACTATATTTACCCCTTTTCCACAGTGTAGGCGTAACATAGATCACTAAAATGTTGTAATACACACCAGCCACCACAAGGTGGCACGAGGGAGCTTCAAATATTGGGGTCATATTGATGCTGCCACCACTTTCAATTAAACAGATAAGGACCGAGATGAGCACCAATAAATATATACACAAGGATACTTATGTATACAAGGCTGTGTACTGTAAGAATAAAATAGAGCTTCACATCTCAAATATATTTTTCAAGCAGGTAATGATGTTTGCATACTTTATATTGTCCTCCTCTCAGAGATTACAGGTACATTTTACACAGTTTTATCCTAAGCCCCTTACAAATAAGAGAGCATTTAACACTGATATATTTTTTACTTTTACAAATTTTGATATTTTGATTAAGATTAAAAAGTTTTGGTAAGGCAGTGGGCAAAATGTCATATTTTCCCTGCAAAGTGTAAGATTTGCAGTATTGTAGCTGTACGTAAAGTAAGAGGGTGAAGCCGTGCCAAGACTGCTCTATATCAGTGCTAGTCGTATTGTCAGATAACCCCAATACCAAAACACAGCTTTATAATAAGAAAATAAGTACCACACAACTGACTCATTCTGCAGTTTAGTTCCTACCGGGACACAATCAACCACAGTGAAAAATGTATTCACATACTGATATTGCACATTAACTGACAGATATTACGATTGAGATTTATGGTCGTAGATATGACCCTTACATTTTCTTTGATTTTTCTTACGTATTTTCCCTATTAATCCTTTAATAATTTAGGATAAAGTTCCTAAACTGTGTCCACACTGCCAGAGCAGCAATGCAAAAGGCCATTTAAATTTTTTTGTATTCATTTTCTTTTGAAGACCTCTTCAGTTAATACAATAAGAATCATGTTTGTTTGACAGGCAGATCATAGCGTTTCTAACACTGATTGGTGATATGAAAACACAAATTTGTAAATTACTTACACTATTTATAAGACAATCTAGTTCAGGCATCATATATACTAGTCATATGTTGATTAATTTTTTCTTAAATGTACAATCATCTGAGTTACTGCTACTGTTTACATCTGTGAAAGTACAAATAATATCACATACAGTATGGAAAAGGCATTGGTATATATCATAACTCCACCTCAGGAAATGACATCAGCAAAGTGTAAAAGAACAGTTTCAGAAATAGCTGCAAAACTGTGTGAGGAGGAGTACAAGAAATTTCCTAAAGCATATACTGAATTTCCTCTTACATGAGTAAAAGATGTTCACTATCACATTTGCTGTTATCCTCTTTATGATTTATGGTAAGTACATCAGAATCAGGCTAATGTAAAATTAATTTAACTGTTCATGTAAAATGACTGATTTTTACTATCATAAATCACAGGTGGAGAAGGTTTGACATTAGATCAAAGTAAGAAGATCTGGGTGAAGTCAACTGGGAAATCAGTGTCCTTTATATGTGAAGTAACTGGTCTGGGCAGTAGTAATTATGTCCATTGGTACCACAAGAAAGATGGAGGCACACTTAAAAGACTTCTCTACATCAGTGCATCTGGGTCTCCCACCATTGAAACAAAGGAATTTGTAGCTGAGAAGAAAGAAAATTCATATGAAATAAAACTTCACAGACTAAAGAATGAACATGACGGTGTGTATTACTGTGCAAGCTGGGATGGCAGCCACAGTGAGACAAAACCAATACATTAGACACAAAAACCTTAAGAGAAACTAACAGGAAGCCAAAGTCAAACTGGTATTAAGAGATAATGTCTGAGCAAAACAACCACGAACAGTTTATTGTAACAGATGGTTACTCGACACATGTAATTCACCCAGAGGCCTGTTTTCAAAAACCAATGTGAACACAGGATTAGGTTGATGGTAATGAAATGTTTTTGAAATATCACAACGAATACTGTAAATAACTGCAAAAGCATCTCAATATGATGTTAAAAGAACTAAAGTGGCAAATGTGTTCATCACAGATCTAAACTCATTTAATTCTATATACAAGCAATATTTTGAGGTTTACATCAAGGTTATTACTCATCAATCCAGTATACATCCAGTCAGTCAAGCAAGTCTTTACCCAACCATGAGTGGAAACAACCAAGTAGTTGAGTAATTGTTTACTTGACACACAGATCATATCCAAACTGTAACATTTAGCATAACATTTAATATAAATAATATCACCTACATAAAGAAAAGGAAATTGCTATTATTTTACAGTAACTCCGCCTCAGGAAATGACATCAGAAAAGTATAAATGAACAATTTGCATACTGTACAAAACAGGAGGAGTACAAGACTATTTATAAAGTATATACGGTATATCCACTTACATAACTAAATGAAAGATGCTCATATTCACATACACTGTTATCCTCTTGATGATTTATGGTAAGTACATCAGAATCCGTCTAATGTAACATGAATGTAACTGCTCATTTAAAATGACTGATTTTCTGTTTATTGAATGACAGGTGTGGACAGTGTGACAATAAAACAAAACCAGAAGTTCTGGATAAAATCAATAGGGAAAACTGTGTTCTTCAAATGTGAGGTAACAAATCTGGAAAATTATAATTATGTCCACTGGTACCACAAGAAAGATGGAGGCACGTTTAAAAGACTTCTCTACTTCAGTGAATCTGGTACTCCCACCATTGAAGCAAAAGAATTTGGAGCTGAGAAAAATGGAAATTCGTATGACATAAAACTTAATGTAATAAAGGAGGAACATGCCGGTGTGTATTACTGTGCATACTGGGGTGGCAGCCACGGTGAGACAAATCTGTTATATCAGATACAAAAACCCTGAGAGAAACTCACAACAGGAAGCCAGAATAAAACTAATGAACACAAATGCATGTTTTTCAAAGCAATATAACCATAAGACATATTTTTATGTTATGTGTTATATTTATTTCTTCACTTGTAGAAAAATATAATGTTTTCCTTAATAATTCCTGTTCCCTAAAAGAACCAATAATATTTCTATATACAATAATCATTTAAAACAAAATAGCTGATTATGTTTTAGATTTCATAGAATTTTATTTAATTTGCTAATTTCCTGTCGTTTATTGTCTCTATTTTTGTTTAGACGGATACTTCAGTTCCAACATTTTCGTCTGACTTCGACAAGGTGGTGAGTTGGGAATTTTTAAATAGAAAGGAGGGATTTTGACAATCCTTTGAACACCTTCACTGAAATAACACAAATGCTTCTCATTTTTATGAGAGTTATTTGCCATACATGTTTTTATGTAATATAATTGTTTGTTTCTTTATTGTTTTTTTATGTTGAGTTTTGTTCACTTGTAGAAAAATATGATGTTTATCATTTTTGTTTATTATATAATTCATTGTGCACTCATCATTTCTGATATGTATGTACTGAATAGTTTCTGTATGGTCAATTGTGGAAGATGCCAGTGGGCACTCTTTCTTATTTTCTTCTTGTAATGTGTATGAAGTCTGAGGCTGAGGCCCCAGAGACTAATATAGCTAAAGAAGAAGATGAAGCAGCTCCGGTCACAGTACCCGAGGCCTCTGAGGTCCCCGAGGACCCTGAGGCTCCTGAGAGCCCCGTAAAAACTCCTCCTACAGACACCCAACCAACCAGACATCATCTGAAACATCGGCATGAACATTTTTCTTGTTATATCCATCAATGTATCATATTCATCTCAGCATCATCAACACTGTCATCGCCACCATCATTAACATCTTCCGTCGGCGCTTAAAACATTATTATTATTACCACTGTTTTCACGAGAACTGCAGACATTGATGATATGTTGTGTACTGTGTTGTTGATAAAGAGTCCTGTGGAGTCTCCAGTGTCTGCTGAGTCTGAAGCAGATGAGCAGACTGAGGTATGTTTCTGAAACCCATCATAACTAATCCCTTTATGTTTTTCTCTTATAGAAAAGATAAAGGCTGGATTATTAGTTCTGTGTCATGTTTTTTTATGAGTGAGAATTAATTGAATGTACTTTTTGTATATAGTTTTTTATATTATACATTGCAAGTTTTATCTGATATGTTTTGTCTGTGTCACTTATATTTTATTTATTCTCATTTGTTTATTACAAATATGTTTTGATTGTTATTTTGTTGTTTTTCTTGATAGACACAAATTTTATTTTTTATTGTTTGTTTGTTTGAATGTGTTTTTATTTTTCATTCTTTTGTTTAACATGTACCCAGACAAATACTTTTAATCAGATTGTACAATTGTTTGCTTTTCTGCATTGGCTAAAACTAAATGCTTGAGATTGTATATTGTTGCTGTTCCTCCAAAATCTCTCTGTCCAACTTTAGCCGTTGAATATGAGAATTATGACACTCACATAGACCTCCATAGAAAGAATGGAATGCGTAAGTAACTCGTGTCATGGAACTTCCCATAGTTACAAACATTGCACCAAAGCCCATTCATTTGTTTATCTAGTGAAGTTACTTCATGTTATCATTTTAACGAGTTGGCAGTTGAAATTAAATGTTAAAATTAAACGAAAAGACTGATCTTATATTCATATTACTCCCATAAAATGCTGCTATAAATGTAGTCAACGTTGCAATCAGAGTGTGCTAATATTTTGCAAAATTTATGCAAATGCAGTTGCTTTTATCTATCCCGCTAACATCCATTTAAAATGGTTGACAGCACGGATTTGTTTAGAACTATAGAGGACTCCATAATTCTCGTGATCACACGGTGACGAGATTGAGTGTCTTAACTCATAAAAGACAGTGTACTTTTCAATTATTACATACTGTGATGTCAAAGTTTATCAGATGTCAGACTATATGGATCAGTATAGTTTTGAATGTAATGTGGGTTTTGAAATGAAACGCCTGTTTCACACCGCACGTGTAAGCAGTGTGTATTTTTTCCGGCACACATGTGAACAGAGGAGAGCGTTCATACCGCAAGCGTAAGCAGGCTGTGTTCACAGAGCAGAAGCAACGCGTAAGCAGCAGTGCAGCGATTATTTTGGCGCCAGGTCTATTTTTGCTGCGCTGCTCACACTTAGGGGCGGACTGGTCATCTAGCTTATCAGGCGTTTCCCGGTGGGCAGCTAACGAATGGGGCCGGAACGGACGTTTTGGACGCTCAAACGGATTTACTATAAAAGCAAATTTACTAAAAAAGATATATTGGAGGGTCAATGTGGGCAAAAAAATGCCAGGGCCAATTTCTCTTCCCAGTCCAGCCCTGCTCGGCTCAATTAAAGCGACAGTACATTCTTTACGGACAAAATCCACATGGATTGACATGTTATGCATGTGTTGCAAATTTTCAACTTGCTTTTATGTACAGTATGTTGAGTATAAAAGTCTAATGACTTTTCACATCCTTTTAGAAATAAAAGGATGCACTTAGTTACATGGTTTGGTGTAAAGGGACAGTTTTTCCTAAAAATTTAAGTTGTTAGAATTTACTCACCCTCAAATCGTTCTAATTTTCTGTATGAATCTTCTGCAGAACACAAAAGAAGATATTTTGAAGAATGTTGGTAACCAAACAACTTTGGACCCCATTTACTGTTATTGATCAGACACAACAACATTTCTCAAAATATCCTATTTTATGTTACAAATTAGAAAGAGTCATATACAGGTTTTGAATGACATGAGGGTGAATTCATCATTTTTAAGATTTTAAAAACAGCTTATGGCGTTTTTAGGTATTAATATAGTCATAGTAAACTAGATAAGAGTATAAGAGTCATCCACTATGAATCATGAATCCATCAACTATCCCCAGTCCTTCATACCATCTGGTGATCTTTTCCCCAGTCAAAGTCTTTGACTGATGGTGAAACTCAAGTCAGTTTCTTTGCAGAACTGACTTATCATCACCTTCCAGGACAGTTTAAACCGCAGCAGTTAAACTGACTCCTGTAGCCCATCATCGTGACACTCCAAGTGTTCCCCTGTGTGGTGCCGTGCAACGATCCATCCACATGAGTGGTTGTGTTGAGTGTTAAAACACTGGCTCTCACTCCTGGCCACCTCTTCTAGACTAAAGATGCCCAACCAGAGGAAGAGGCCAGTTCAGTAGATGCCAAACCCGGAGAACCTGATAGTGTTGAGGCCAAACCTGCAGTCGAAGCAGATAATGTTGAACCCCAACCAGGGGATGTTCCTGATAATGAGTCCAAACCTGCAGACGAAGCAGATAGTGTTGAGTCCCAACCAGGGGATGAAAGCAGTGAGGAGAGTGCGGCTAACAATTGGAATATGGAGGTAGATATTCATCTGTGATTCTGCACTTTGGTATAGTGATCATTGACATTGGCTTGGGTCACTACAACACACCGAGAACGCATTTAGAATTATAAGTGAAATGCTTTAATGGAAATCTGTTTGCTTGGTATTTTTGTAACTCAATGTGATGTTTCTATGTCTACATAATTTTGTTTTCCATGTAATGTCCTCTTATTTGTATTTAATTTGAATTCTGTAGTTTTGGTCCAAAGTATACTTGCATAATGTTGAGAAAACAAGATTTGTGATTGTATTTATTCTGTCGCCTCAGGAGAAGATGCGTATCCCATCTGTTGTTATTGAGCCTGCCTCTAGCAATGAGGGCGATGATGACCGTGATGGGGATATCACATCTCCAATAGAATCCAGTGGCAATGGGGTGATACCAGAATGCCAGACAACCAAAGACGCCTCTGGAATGCCTTACGGATTTCTTTTCAAGGTCACTGGATGCGGCAACAGAACATTGATACAGAAGAGATCTTGTATAGATGTATTCATTTGTCTTGCTTTCATGCAGGCGACAACACTGCATGATTTTGAAGCAGCAAACCCAGATGAGCTGGCGTTGAAGAAGGGAGATATTGTTTTGGTAGTACCTACAGTACATGCCGAAGATCAGGTGCGATTTATCTTGATGGTTTACCAATATTCATTTTAGTGTCAACGTGTCCTTTTACGACTTTTTCACTTTTGAAACTGTGACACAATGCAAAAAGATGAAGGTTTTTACTAACACAACATTGAAAGTTTTAAACGGATTAAAGGGATAGTTCACACAAAAACAAAAATGATGTCATCATTCACATGCCCTCTTGTAATTTCAAACCTGTACGACCGCCATTCTTCTGCAGAACACAAAATAAGATATTTTGAAAAATGTTGGTAACAGAAAACTGTCGGTCCCCATTCACTTGCATTGATTTTGTGTCCAAATAATAGAACTCAATAGAGACCAATGTTTATGGTTACCAAACTTCTTCAAAATATCTTCTTTTGTGTAAAGAAAAAAAGTCATACATGTTTAAAACGACAAGAGGGTGAGTAAGTGATGACAGAATTCTCATTTTTATGGGAACCATTCCTTTAATACATATAAAAACACAAACCAATACATTCTCACTTGTGTAGGTTTACCCAATTTTTTGGTCGTTTTTTACAACCACAGGCTGCACAATGCGGCACCTTATTTATATTTTTGATTATTAAATAACCTACGAATAATGTTTTTTAATGGTCACTGCATTGCTTGTCTTTAGGATGCTGGGTGGCTCACTGGCATTAAAGAGAACGAATGGTCACAGCTGGGCACTTCGGCTCACAAAGGACTGTTTCCTGAAAACTTTACGCAGCGTCTGGAGTAACATCCTCAGCGTGTCGTGAGCAGGCGTGCGGATCTGGACATTTGAGGCAGACCCGCCCCCCATGAAGTCTGATGTACTGATGACAGCTGTCAATCAGTAGAGACACATGAGAGGAAATGATCGACTTAAAGAAGCAAGTGGAGATACATTAACTACTCAGATCATAAAGAAAATATCCAAGCATGATGTGATAGTATGGTCAACCCTTACCGCGAAACCAAGTTATCCCTGTTTTTGTGTGTTAACCTGTGAGCAGCAACGAATTGATGTGTGCTTTGTTGGAACTCTGGTGACCTAATGTAATCTCTGTCTGTTTAAAGAAGATCTAAAGTGAGAGTTTTCCCTCTAAAGACAAAAAAATACTTCAACCTCTCTGCACCAAGTGTATTGTATTGACTTTGTTGCCCTGCAGGGAATTTGATGAGAATTTGTAGTGATATGATCTATTTAACCATTTTAAGTGTTACACAAGATGTAGGTGTTTTCTTTGAGATATTTCAGATATAAATGTTACCTTGCATCAATTTGTTAGTGTTCTCTGTAGTTTCACGGCTGGCCGTGCGCGGCCGTGATGGTGGCATTGGGCATATTTGATATTGACGTTGTTTATGGACAGGACTTTCAGTGTTAATGCCAAATTAATCGAAATCCTGACGGAAATGGTTACTTGTTGATTTTACAGCATGACAAATGTTCTGAGAAGCACCAGGCAAATACTGCTTTGCACAACACAAAATGTAGCTCCCTATAATTACAAACAATATGTGTATTATATTCACAACTACATAAATGCAGAACTTATTCTTGAACGGACATGGAAATATTAATTGGTGAATGGTGTTTTACGTTTGAAGAAGTTTAACTTTATATTCTTAAGCCAATGATGATGAGTGGAAAAGATTAGGGGCGGGAAATTGAAAAAATATGCAATATATGTAACTGGTTGATAGAGTCATTGTCATAATTGTTTGTTCAGATATAAAACAGCATCACTCTTGTGTTTGTATTGTTTCTCACTCTAGAGCATTTCTGTGGTGTACATAACTGTGCTAATTTAACTGTAAAGTGAATAAAGAATAGTTCCTATGAGGTTCATTGGTTCATCTTTTAAGGTTTGGAGGTTCAGCTTCAGGAATATCACTTCAACATTCACACAAATTTGCATACTAAGAAAAGACATGTATGTACTTAATGCATTATAAATTGCTTTGACTTAAAGCGTCTGCCCAATTGCATCAATGTAAAATGTAATTGTAGTGTATTTTAACCGACTTTCATTACAGCTTAATGTGTAATGACACTCGAGTCTCGCAAGGGAGAGACATTTGTCTTGTTTTGTGACTCGGTTTTATTGCTCCAACTATGAGCAGTGTGTATTTTATTTCATTCACAATAGGTTTGAATTTTGAAACACGTATTCACGTGTGTCATATAATCAGTATTTTAGAGAAAGAAAGATCAAGTGTACGGACGACTAAATCCCATTTAAAACGTTTGAATGCTTGCTGTTTTATTGCATTGCATGAAGTGACATAAAGCCAACTGTTCTAAACACAAAAATACAATTCACATAAACAATGTTATTAGGTTCTAAAAGATAAAATATGAATAATCCAGGAAAAATATATCCGATAAATAGACATTATCTAATAGAGATAAGGCTGATTTGACCTAAATATAAAATCATAAGAGTCACTATGAAACTAATATTCTGTAATCAGTTTTTTTATAAAATATAGTTATAAAATTCCAATGCATAGTCAGAACATGACATTAAGAAACAGTAAAATTACTAAAGAAAAAATAAAGATAGCAAAGAACAATACAACATTGTAAAAAATTTCGGAAAATATATAGTAATGTTTGTATACCTATACAAATATAGGGTATAGTAAATGACGTTATCTGTTTATTTTAAGGACATGTCCGTTAATGCTAAAATGTAATTCAATGTAGTGCAAAATGTATGATACAAGTAAAACAACTGTAAATTCCTTCATATTAATAAAGTATAGCCTATTGTGATCTAATTGTACGGATTTTGCCTCAAAACAAAACACAAACCAGTGCATAAAGGAAATACACATTTTATAAATTAAGTACATTGAAAAGCTTATGAGCTTTTTTTATAACATTCAGTGATCATTGTGAAAAACTCTCTTGTTTCGATGACGTCACAAGCCACTGCACAGTCCCATGATCAATACCGTCGGATCGGCTGATGCCGTTCACAATTTATAAAGTTTCTGCACGACACATGGTTTCGTGGCACAATGACTAGGATGTTGATTTTTTGGATCGTATTTGTATTAGTAGGTGAGATTGCAGTATTCCCTTTACAGTCATTGTTCCAATGCAATTTTGTACACATGTTGACGATGTATCTTTTATTTTTGTAGATGAATGTATGAATCAAGAGATCAAGTATTCTGATCGTCAGATCATAAGACCAAAGGGTAGAACAGTTAGGATGAGATGCAATGTGGATACACCGAATGTTATTATCCACTTGTACAGAGCTAATTCAGGGGGAGCTCTCGAGAGGATCATGTATATAGAGTCTAACAAACCCAATAAAGAGGCCAAGTACGAAAGATTCGGTGGATCTCAAAGTGGAAATCAAGTGACACTCTCCTTTGAAGCAGCGGTAGAAGATGCCGGGATGTATTACTGTGCGCTTTGGAGTTCAGACAACCACAGTGTTAACAGAGAGAGGAAATCTTCACAAAAACCAGTTGACTTCACTGTAATCGTTTTATATCAGCAGCCCCTCAAGGGGGGGGGGCATTTTTGAATTGTTTAAGGAACTTAAATATAACTTGAACTTGAAATGTTAACAAATGTGTAAAAACAAAAGATACACACTTTAATGAAAAACGTAATATTCTTCCTGCACATTATTCAACAATTTTATACATCTGTATTTTTCAGTGTAGGCATACAGTCTGCAAGTATCAAAAGAACCATAGTTATAGTAGCCCTATAGTACATTTAATATTAGCACCTCATAGTAAATTAAAACAAACAAAAATATAAATATAAGTTATAAATAAGAATAACGTCGATAAAGGTGACGGGACAAATCGTGTAAGCCATTCCACTCCAGATGCGACCTCTTAAAAGTACTGTATTTAAAAAGTGTGAAGATTAAGATGATACAATTATAAATAAAACACTACGTATTGTGCATAACGTGGTTACGAGGGTTAGTCGATCGCAGAAAATGACATCAGGAAATTTGAATCCCATAAAAGGCTGTGCACTGTACGAATAAAAAAGAATAATAAATAATACTGTTATTTAAAAAAAATGTAAATCATGTTTGCATATATTTATATTGTCCTCCTCTCAGAAGTCCCAGGTACATTTACATTTGACATTTATACATTTATCCAACAAACAAAAGTGGGGTACATTATGATATCACATTTAAAAATATTGAAATAGATTTAATGATCTTGACACTTCATAATTTTATTAAAGCAGCTGTCCTGGGAGTGGCCAGATCAACACATTTTGGTTAAGGCCATATTTTTCTTCAAAGTGACCCATGCAAAATGTCCACTGGTACCAAAAGAAAGAGGGTGAAACCCTGTCAAGACTGCTATATATCACGCATGACAACAACAATCTCCAAGCAAATGACTTCACTGTGTATAAAAGAGAGCTTTATAATCTGAAAATAAGCAACACACAACTGAGTCATGCAGGAGTTTATGCCAGGAACACAAGCAGGAACATAAAAAAATACTTCCATACATTAACTGAGGGATATTATGATTTAGTTTGTATGGATAAGATCTAATCATTTGGATATAGACATTACCCTTGCAAATCTTAAAAGCTGATTTATATTTGTAATGTGTTTACCCACTTTAAACCTTTAATAAAGTTCCTGAACAGTTCCAATTTAACTGACTATTCGTTTACTCTTGAAAGACCTTCTCAGTAAATATGACTAAAAATCATATAACTAGTTATAAAAAGTTTGTTTGACATGCAGATCATAAACCGTTTTCAGCAGTGAGTGGTGCTATTGAGCTGACAAAGAAACCTTATAAATTCCTCACAATTTGCTCAAGAGAACGAATCCATTTCAGACATCTGATGTCTGATAAAATAGTCAAGTGTGGTGAAAAAGGCTAAATTCGTTGAAACCTTTTTAGGTATCAAACTATTTTACAAGCTGTATAGAGAAGGCATTATAACTCCACCTCAGGAAATGACATCAGCAAAGTGTAAATGAACAATCATTAATTGCTAAACCACGTACAAGAAATGTCATATTGTGCATCTTTCAAAACTAAATGAAAGATGTTTGCAATCGTGTCGGCTGTTCTCCTTTCATTGATTTACGGTAAGTACTTCAGAATAATGTAAAATGAATGTAACTGTTCATTTAAAATGACAGATTTTTAATAACATAAATCACAGGTGGAGAAGGTTTGACATTGGAACAAAGTAAGAAGATGTGGATAAAGTCAACTGGGAAATCAGTGTCCTTTATATGTGAAGTAACTGGTCTGAGCAGTGGTGAATATGTCCACTGGTATCACAAGAAGGATGGAGGCACACTTAAAAGACTTCTCTACATCAGTGACTCGGGGGTAGCCACCATTGAAGCAAAGGATTTTTTAGCTGAAAAGAAAGAAAATTCATATGAGATAAAACTTCATGGAATAAAGAATGAACATGCCGGTGTGTATTACTGTGCAAGCTGGGAATACGATGGCAGCCACAGTGACACAAAACTAATACATCAAATACAAAAACCTTAAGAGACACTAACAGGAAGCCAAAATCAAACTGTTATTATGAGATAATGTCTGAGCAAAACAACCACAAACAGTGTAATAGATGTGACAAAATTTGTCACATTCAATCCAGAACCAAAGCATGTTTTCTAAATACAAATTGAACATGGTTAATGGTAAAGTAATGTTGTGGAAATATGACAATGAATATTGTGTTGTTTGTATAGATGAATGTAACCAGTAAGAGTTCATCTGTTATCTGCAACTTCCTCTCTGTAGTGTGTTTGAACTCTTTCCTAAACATGAATACACGTTCTTCTCTTGAAAAAGACCAAAAAAACGGCACACATATTCCATATGTTTAGAGTATACTGTACCCAGCTACAGCCTTTGATAATTTAAGCTTGACTTCCTGCTTTTCTTATTTGTTTGTTTGATCTTAATGACCTTTCAAGTAAATGCTATGTAACAAAAGTGCAAAATTATAGATAAATAATTTATTTAAAGAATAATAAATCAAATTTTTATATTGTTCCTCTCTCAGAAATCTCAGGTACATTTACATTTAACATTTAAACATTTATCAACTTATTTTATTCAACTCACTAAAGTGGGGTACAGTATGATAACCTATTTTTCCATTTTACAAATCTCGAAATTGATTTAATAATCTTGACACTTTGTTTATCATTTTATTTAAGCAGATGTCCTGGGAGTGACTTTGCAACAAGATCAACAAGTTTTGGTTAAGGCAGTGGGAAAAAAGTCATAATTTCCCTTCAAAGTGACCAATTTACAATCTTGGGACCATGTCCACAGGTGGAATTCTCTGGAACTTTTAGATTATAGGTCTTATTTCTAAGCTCATGTTATACTGACTGTTGTCTAAAGAAAGAGGGTGAAACCCTGTCGAGACTGCTCCATATTAGTGCGACTGGTATTGTAACGCTTGACACCAACAATCTCCAAGCAAATGACTTCACTGTGGATAAAATGCAGCTTTACATTAACATTTAGTCATTTTGCCGACGCTTTTATCCAAAGCGACTTACAAGTGGGGTAGGCAATGGAAGCAATTGGGAAAACAGTTCAAGAAGAGCAATTGAACTGACTATTTGTTTACTCTTAACTATCCTTGTCAGTAAATATGACTAACAATCGTATTGTAGTTATAAAAAGTTTGTTTGACATGCAGATCATAAACCGTTTTCAGCAGTGAGTGGTACTGAGCTGACAAAAAAACTTGTAAATTACTTACAATTTGCTCAAGAGAATGAATCCATTTCAGACATCTGATGTCTGATAAAACAGTCAAATGTGGTTAAAAAGGCTAAATTCGTTGAATACTTTTTAGGTATCAAACTATTCTACAAGCTGTATAGAGAAGGCATTATAACTCCACCTCAGGAAATGACATCAGCAAAGTGTAAATGAACAATCATTAATTGCTAAACCACGTACAAGAAATGTCATATTGTGCATCTTGCAAAACTAAATGAAAGATGTTTGCAATCGTGTCGGCTGTTCTCCTTTCATTGATTTATGGTAAGTACTTCAGAATAATGTAACATGAATAACTGTTCATTTAAAATGACTGATTTTTACTAACATAAATCACAGGTGGAGAAGGTTTGACATTAGAACAAAGTAAGAAGATGTGGGTAAAGTCAACTGGGAAATCAGTGTCCTTTATATGTGAAGTAACTGGTCTGAGCACTGCTTATGTCCACTGGTATCACAAGAAGGATGGAGGCACACTTAAAAGACTTCTCTACATCAGTGACTCGGGGGTAGCCACCATTGAAGCAAAGGATTTTTTAGCTGAGAAGAAAGAAAATTCATATGAGATAAAACTTCTTGGAATAAAGAATGAACATGCCGGTGTTTATTACTGTGCAGGCTGGGAGAGCAGCCACAGTGACACAAAACTAATACATCAGATACGAAAACCATAAGAGAAACTAACAGGAAGAGAGAATCAAACTGTTATTATGAGATAATGTCTGAGCGAAACAACCATAAACAGTGTAAAAGATGTGACGAAATTTGTCACACTCAATCCAGAACCAAAGCATGTTTTCTAAATACAAATTGAACATGGTTAATGGTAAAGTAATGTTGTGGAAATATGACAATGAATATTGTGTTGTTTGTATAGATGAATGTAACCAGTAAGAGTTCATCTGTTATCTGCAACTTCCTCTCTGTAGTGTGTTTGAACTCTTTCCTAAACATGAATACGAGTTCTTCTCTTGAAAAAGACCAAAAAAACTGCACACATATTCCATATGTTTAGAGTATACTGTACCCAGCTACAGCCTTTGATAATTTAAGCTTGACTTCCTGCTTTTCTTATTTGTTTGTTTGATCTTCATGACCTTTCAAGTAAATGCTATGTAACAAAAGTGCAAAATTATAGATAAATAATTTATTTAAAGAATAATAAATCAAATTTTTATATTGTCCCTCTCTCAGAAATCTCAGGTACATTTACATTTAACATTTAAACATTTATCAACTTATTTTATTCAACTCACTAAAGTGGGGTACAGTATGATAACCTATTTTTCAATTTTACAAATCTCGAAATTGATTTAATAATCTTGACACTCTGTTTATCATTTTATTTAAGCAGCTGTACTGGGAGTGACTTTGCAACAAGATCAACAAGTTTTGGTTAAGGCAGTGGGAAAAAAGTCATAATTTCCCTTCAAAGTGACCAATTTACACTCTTGGGACCATGTCCACAGGTGGAATTCTCTAGAACTTTTAGATTATAGGTCTTATTTCTAAGCTCATGTTATACTGACTGTTGTCTAAAGAAAGAGGGTGAAACCCTGTCGAGACTGCTCCATATCAGTGCGACTTGTATTGTAACGCTTGACACCAACAATCTCCAAGCAAATGACTTCACTGTGGATAAAATGCAGCTTTACATTAACATTTAGTCATTTTGCCGACGCTTTTATCCAAAGCGACTTACAAGTGGGGTAGGCAATGGAAGCAATTGGGAAAACAGTTCAAGAAGAGCAATTGAACTGACTATTTGTTTACTCTTAACTATCCTTGTCAGTAAATATGACTAACAATCATATTGTAGTTATAAAAAGTTTGTTTGACATGCAGATCATAAACCGTTTTCAGCAGTGAGTGGTACTGAGCTGACAAAAAACTTGTAAATTACTTACAATTTGCTCAAGAGAATGAATCCATTTCAGACATCTGATGTCTGATAAAACAGTCAAATGTGGTTAAAAAGGCTAAATTCGTTGAATACTTTTTAGGTATCAAACTATTTTACAAGCTGTATAGAGAAGGCATTATAACTCCACCTCAGGAAATGACATCAGCAAAGTGTAAATGAACAATCATTAATTGCTAAACCACGTACAAGAAATGTCATATTGTGCATCTTGCAAAACTAAATGAAAGATGTTTGCAATCGTGTCGGCTGTTCTCCTTTCATTGATTTATGGTAAGTACTTCAGAATAATGTAACATGAATAACTGTTCATTTAAAATGACTGATTTTTACTAACATAAATCACAGGTGGAGAAGGTTTGACATTAGAACAAAGTAAGAAGATGTGGGTGAAGTCAACTGGGAAATCAGTGTCCTTTATATGTGAAGTAACTGGTCTGAGCAGTGGTGAATATGTCCACTGGTATCACAAGAAGGATGGAGGCACACTTAAAAGACTTCTCTACATCAGTGACTCGGGGGTAGCCACCATTGAAGCAAAGGATTTTTTAGCTGAGAAGAAAGAAAATTCATATGAGATAAAACTTCTTGGAATAAAGAATGAACATGCCGGTGTGTATTACTGTGCAAGCTGGGTGAGCAGCCACAGTGACACAAAACTAATACATCAAATACAAAAACCTTAAGAGACACTAACAGGAAGCCAAAATCAAATTGTTATTATGAGATAATGTCTGAGCAAAACAACCATAAACAGTGTAATAGATGTGACGAAATTTGTCACATTCAATCCAGAACCAAAGCATGTTTTCTAAATACAAATTGAACATGGTTAATGGTAAAGTAATGTTGTGGAAATATGACAATGAATATTGTGTTGTTTGTATAGATGAATGTAACCAGTAAGAGTTCATCTGTTATCTGCATCTTCCTCTCTGTAGTGTGTTTGAACTCTTTCCTAAACATGAATACACGTTCTTCTCTTGAAAAAGACCAAAAAAACTGCACACATATTCCATATGTTTAGAGTATACTGTACCCAGCTACAGCCTTTGATAATTTAAGCTTGACTTCCTGCTTTTCTTATTTGTTTGTTTGATCTTCATGACCTTTCAAGTAAATGCTATGTAACAAAAGTGCAAAATTATAGATAAATAATTTATTTAAAGAATAATAAATCAAATTTTTATATTGTCCCTCTCTCAGAAATCTCAGGTACATTTACATTTAACATTTAAACATTTATCAACTTATTTTATTCAACTCACTAAAGTGGGGTACAGTATGATAACCTATTTTTCAATTTTACAAATCTCGAAATTGATTTAATAATCTTGACACTTTGTTTATCATTTTATTTAAGCAGCTGTACTGGGAGTGACTTTGCAACAATATCAACAAGTTTTGGTTAAGGCAGTGGGAAAAAAGTCATAATTTCCCTTCAAAGTGACCAATTTACAATCTTGGGACCATGTCCACAGGTGGAATTCTCTGGAACTTTTAGATTATAGGTCTTATTTCTAAGCTCATGTTATACTGACTGTTGTCTAAAGAAAGAGGGTGAAACCCTGTCGAGACTGCTCCATATTAGTCCGACTGGTATTGTAACGCTTGACACCAACAATCTCCAAGCAAATGACTTCACTGTGGATAAAACGCAGCTTTACATTAACATTTAGTCATTTTGCCGACGCTTTTATCCAAAGCGACTTACAAGTGGGGTAGGCAATGGAAGCAATTGGGAAAACAGTTCAAGAAGAGCAATTGAACTGACTATTTGTTTACTCTTAACTATCCTTGTCAGTAAATATGACTAACAATCATATTGTAGTTATAAAAAGTTTGTTTGACATGCAGATCATAAACCGTTTTCAGCAGTGAGTGGTACTGAGCTGACAAAAAAACTTGTAAATTACTTACAATTTGCTCAAGAGAATGAATCCATTTCAGACATCTGATGTCTGATAAAACAGTCAAATGTGGTTAAAAAGGCTAAATTCGTTGAATACTTTTTAGGTATCAAACTATTTTACAAGCTGTATAGAGAAGGCATTATAACTCCACCTCAGGAAATGACATCAGCAAAGTGTAAAAGAACAATCATTAATTGCTAAACCACGTACAAGAAATGTCATATTGTGCATCTTACAAAACTAAATGAAAGATGTTTGCAATCGTGTCGGCTGTTCTCCTTTCATTGATTTACGGTAAGTACTTCAGAATAATGTAACATGAATAACTGTTCATTTAAAATGACTGATTTTTACTATCATTAATCACAGGTGTGGAAGGTTTGACATTAGAACAAAGTAAGAAGATGTGGGTGAAGTCAACTGGGAAATCAGTGTCCTTTATATGTGAAGTAACTGGTCTGAGCAGTGGTTATGTCCACTGGTATCACAAGAAAGATGGAGGCACACTTAAAAGACTTCTCTACATCAGTGACTCAGGGTCTCCCACAATTGAAGCGAAAGAATTTGGAGCTGAGAAAAATGGAAATTCATATGAGATAAAACTTCATGGAATAAAGAATGAACATGCCGGTGTTTATTACTGTGCAGGCTGGGAGAGCAGCCACAGTGACACAAAACTAATACATCAGATACGAAAACCATAAGAGAAACTAACAGGAAGAGAGAATCAAACTGTTATTATGAGATAATGTCTGAGCGAAACAACCACAAACAGTTCAGCGTAAGAGATGTGACAAAAATATGTAATTCAACCCAGAACCAAAGCATGTTTTCTAAAAACAAATAGAACATGGTTGATGGTCAAGTAATGTTAGGGAAATATGACAATGAATATTGTAAATGGATGTGTAAGGATATAAGGATGACTGTCGTTGGGTTTGACAAATATACAGGTGTGTTTATTCCATTATCCCAACACAAATAAAAATCACAGTATCATTGTTATAGAGTCATCATTTCCTTTAGTGTGTGTTTGTATAAATGAATGTAACCAGAAAGAGTTCATCTGTTATCTGCAATGCAATCAAACTGTGAGTGTGAACTGTAGATCAGGGTCTCTTTACATCCATACATTCACAGCACATTTGCAGAATCAAAGAAGGCTTTTCTCACGACACTTTGAAAAGATGATACTATACTATAGATTAATTAATGTATAATGTCATCTAGATGGTATAATTTAGTTTTATTATTTGGATATATATACAATTTGACGTTTGCGATTCTCAAAGCTAATTTTCCATATGTATACAGTATACTGTACCCAGCTACAGCCTTTGACAATTTAAGCTTGATTTCCTGCTTTTTTTTGTTTGATTGATCTTAATGACCTTTAAATAAATGCTATATAACTAAGTGCAATATTTCTAATTTGTTTGACACCAGTCAGAGGAAAGTTATTTTTCCAAGTTAGCAGATTTACAAATTGAGTTTTAACATCTGATATAACAATCTCAGTCACTTGTTGGCTTCCTGATTGATTTACAAATAATATCACATAGAGAATGAGAAATAGCTTTTTACATGAAAATGCTCTATGGAAATTTTGTTTCATGGTGTGTCACATCTGTATTATAAACCACGCTAACGCATTTCGGGGGGGACCTTTCTCTCTCCCAAAAAGTGTTGTGTCCTTCCCTGTCCTGTCCTGTAAATAAATCCATGCAAAGGCAAAAAAAAACTAACGAAGGTCTCAAACACCACATTTACCGCAAACAATTAAACCTGATATAAATTACGTTTCTTATCTGTGAACCTATTGAATATTGGACGCTGCTTCCGTATTTTACTTTAAATATTGTTTATCATAAAAAATATGCAGTGAAAGTACATTCAGTAATCAAGCCCATGTTTGAGATATTAATAGCTAGAGAAAATAAATCATATTATTTTGATGCATAGTCGCATAATATAGAGATTGTGTGGTATAATATGATAGAACATGAAGGGTAGCTAAATTAAAGGCAACAAAACTCAAATGTCATTCATATTCAGTCTTAGTGGGAAAATGAAACGATTAATTTTAAATTAAATTTATCAGTCATTTGGCATGTCAAATACAGCCATCAATACCTTTAAATATTTTTAATCCTTTTTACTTAAATGCAATGAAAATTACCAGATAAAATCATGAGATCCACTATGAAACTTGCTGACATGATTCAGTGATCACTGTGAACGCGCGCTCTTGCGGCGATGACGTCACAAGCCACAGCACAGCCCCATGATCAACAACATTAGATCGGCTGATGAAGACATGTTTTTCACAATTTATGCAGTTTGTGAACGACACAGGGTTACGTGTCACAATGCCTGGGATGATATTTTGGCTCTTAATTGTATTAATAGGTGAGATTGTATTATTCCCTATCATTGTTCTAATGAAATTTGCTGTGTACAAACTTGCTGTCTTGTATTTCTCATTTTTGTAGATGAATGTATGAGCCAAGACATCACGTATCTTGATCATCAGATCATGAAACAAAAGGGTAGAACAACTGTGATAAGATGCAAGGTGGATACATCCTTGGCTATCCACTTCTACAGAGCTACATTAGGGGGAACTCTCGAGAGGATCATGTATTTCGATTCAGGATCCAAAACACCAAAAAAAGAGGCCAATTTCAATGCATTCCGTGGATCTAAAGTTGACGGTCAAGTGACACTCTCCTTCCCAGCAGAGGTAAAAGATGAGGGGATGTATTACTGTGCGGTCTGGAGTTCAGACAACCACGGTGTTAACAGAGAGAGGAAATCTTGACAAAAACCTGTTGACATCAGCAAATGGGCTTTATATGGAGAGGCATCAGCAGACCCTCAAGAGGAGGAAAATTAGGCATATGCTGTTTCTTAAGGCTAATTGTTTTTAATAGGAAACCTAAAACTTATTTACTAGATACACTAAATGGAGAAAAAGTAAATTTCTGAACGCAAATTATCCAACAATGTTATCTTTAAACCTCCCCGTTAACCGTAAAACTCACAGTAAAACAGCTTTCTATATCTAAACTGTAAATTCCTACATAAACAGTTAGCACTATATTTACCCCTTTTCCACAGTGTAGGCGTAACATAGATCACTAAAATGTTGTAATACACACCAGCCACCACAAGGGGGCACGAGGGAGCTTCAAATATTGGGGTCATATTGATGCTGCCACCACTTTCAATTAAACAGATAAGGACCGAGATGAGCACCAATAAATATATACACAAGGATACTTATGTATACAAGGCTGTGTACTGTAAGAATAAAATTGAGCTTCACATCTCAAACTTATTTTTCAAGCAGGTAAATGATGTTTGCATACTTTATATTGTCCGACTTTCAGAGATCACAGGTACATTTTACACAGTTTTATCCTAAGCCCCTTACAAATAAGAGAGCATTTAACACTGATATATTTTTTACTTTTACAAATTTTCAGATGGATTAAAACAAGATTGACAAGTTTTGGTTTAGGCAGTGGGCAAAATTTCATATTTTCCCTGCAAAGTGTAAGATTTGCAGTATTGGAGCTGTGCGGAAAGAAAGAGGGTGAAGCCCTGCCAAGACTGATCTATATCAATGCTACTGGTAATGTCAGATAACCCCAACACCAAAACACAGCTTTATAATCAGAAAATAAGCACCAAACAACTGACATGCTGCAGTTTAGTGTCCACACAAGCAACCACAGTGAAAAATGTATTCACATACTGACACTGCACATTAACCGACAGATATAACGATTGAGATTTTTGTTTGTAGATATGACCCTTACATTTTCTTTGATTTTCTTTCGTATTTTTCCTATTAAAAATTCTATACTGACAGAGCAGCAATGCAAAGGCCATTTCATTTTTTTTGTATTCATTTGCTTTTAAAAACCTCTTCAGTTAATACTATAAGAATGATGTTTGTTTTTCATGCAGATCATACTGTTTACAACACTGATTGGTGATAAGAAAACACAAATTTGTAAATTACTTACAGTATTTATAAGATAATCCAGTTCAGGCATCATATATACTAGTCAAATGTGGATTCATTTTTTCTTAAATGTACAATCATCTGAGTTAGTTTTACAGTTAATATCTGTGTTAGTACAAATAATATCGCATACAGTATGGAAAAGGCATTGGTATTTATCCTAACTCCACCTCAGGAAATGACATCAGCAAAGTGTAAATGAACAATTTCAGAAATAGTTGCAAAACTGTGTGAGGAGGAGTACAAGAAATTTCCTAAAGCATATACTAAATTTACTCTTACATGAGCGAAAGATGTTCACTATCACATTGGCTGTTATCCTCTTTATGATTTATGGTAAGTACATCAGAATCAGGTTAATGTTACATTAATTTAAAGTAACTCCGCCCCAGGAAATGACATCAAAAAAGTATAAATGAACAATTTGCATACCGTACAAAACCGCGTAAGGAGGAGTACAAGAATTTTTATAAAGTATATACTGTGTATCCACTTACATAACTAAATGAAAGATGCTCATATTCACATACACTGTTCTCCTCTTGATGATTTATGGTAAGTACATCAGAATCAGTCTAATGTAACATGAATGTAACTGCTCATTTAAAATGACTGATTTTCTGTTTATTGAATGACAGGTGTGGACAGTGTGACAATAAAACAAAACCAGAAGTTCTGGATCAAATCAATAGGGAAAACTGTGTCCTTTAAATGTGAGGTAACAGGTCTGGAAAATAATAATTATGTCCACTGGTACCACAAGAAAGATGGAGGCACACTTAAAAGACTTCTCTACATCAGTGAATCTGGGTCTCCCACAATTGAAGCAAAAGAATTTGGAGCTGAGAAAAATGGAAATTCGTATGACATAAAACTTAATGTAATAAAGGAGGAACATGCCGGTGTGTATTACTGTGCATACTGGGGTGGCAGCCACAGTGAGACAAAACTCTTACATCAGATACAAAAACCCTGAGAGAAACTCACAGGAGGAAACCAGAATCAAACTAATGAACACAAATGCATGTTTTTCAAAGCAATATGAACAAAAGATTTGATGGATGTAGATTGAGGGTCATGAAATGTTGGGGAAAGATATTTTATACTGTAAATTGAGTCACTTTCTTGACTTTATGCATACATTAATTGAAATTACAGGCCTAACAGAGGAAACACACATAGTACAGGAGACTGAAAACATTAATCACCATCGGTCTCATATCTCAGCAGTTTCAAAAGACAAAACATTTCGAAACACAGTAGTTTGTGATCTGTAACAAAAAATTGCTGCAGATGTCCAGATAAATTGCTTTGTACAGCTTTTCCAGTTATAGTCATAGTTACTGTAAGACAATAGTTAACTGAATAGCTTATTTAACTGAATAATGATGTAATGTATTCAATAAGTGAAATTATATTCAATATGAAAAGACACAAAGCTCTAGCTCTTTGTTACTATAAAGTTATTTGTTTCTCTGTGTGTTTGTCTGATAAGCAAAGGTATTCTAACATGTGGCTGTATCACTATTTCCTTTGTAATAAAAAAAAACCAATTTGTTTATTACCATTACATGGTACCTAATGTTCCATCATATTGTTTCTGCAATTTGGTTTTAAAGATGCTGAACCCCATGAGCTGCAACACAAAATCTCTCAGAGATCCCAGGTACATTTGCATTTTACACACTTTCATCCTAAGCGACTTACAAATAAGAGATAATTTAGCACTGAATGTTTTTTTTGGAAATTGATTACAACAAGATAAACTACTTTTGGTTAAGGCAGTGGGCAAAATGTCATATTTTCCCTGCGTACAGAACGATTTGAAGTCTTGGAGCTGTACGGAAAGAAAGAGGGTGAAGCTCTCTCAAGACTGCTCTATATCAGCTTTATAATCAGAAAATAAGCACCACACAAGTGACTTGTGCTGCAGTTTAGTTCCTACTGGGACACAAGCAACCGCAGTGAAAAATGTATTCACATACTGATACTGCACACTAACTGACAGATATTATGATTATGATTTTGATTTTTTGACGAAGATATGACCCTCTTTGATTTTTATTTTGTATTTTCCCTCTTAAACCTTTAATTATTTAGGATAAAGTTCCTAAACTGTGTCCACACTGCCAAAGCAGCAATGCAAAAGGCCATTTTTAATTTTTTTGTTCATTTGTTTTGAAAGACCTTTTCAGTTAATACTATAAGAATCATGTTTGTTTGACAGGCAGATCATAATGTTTCCAGCAATGATTGGTGATATAAAAACACAGATGTGTAAATCACTTACAGTATTTATAAGTCAATCCAGTTTAGGCATCTTATTTAACAGTCAAATGTGGATTTTGTTTAATGTATAAGCATCTGAGTTACTTTTACTCTTAATATCTGTGTAAGTACAAATAATATCACATACAGTATGGAAAAGCCATTGGTATTTATCATAACTCCACCTCAGGAAATGACATCAGTAAAGTGAAAATGAACAATTTCAGAAATAGCTGCAAAACTGTGTGAGGAGGAGTACAAGAAATTTCCTAAAGCATATACTGAATTTACTCTTACATGAGCGAAAGATGTTCACTATCACATTGGCTGTTATCCTCTTTATGATTTATGGTATGTACATCAGAATCAGGCTAATGTAAAATTAATTTAACTGTTAATGTAAAATGACTGATTTTTACTAACATAAATCACAGGTGGAGAAGGTTTGACATTAGAACAAAATAAGAAGATCTGGGTAAAGTCAACTGGGAAATCAGTGTCCTTTATATGTGAAGTAACTGGTCTGAGCACTGCTTATGTCCACTGGTATCACAAGAAAGATGGAGGCACACTTAAAAGACTTCTCTACATCAGTGACTCAGGGGTTGTCACCGTTGAAGCAAAGGAATTTGTAGCTGAGAAAAATGGAAATTCATATGGGATAAAACTTTATGGAATAAAGAAAGAACATGCCGGTGTTTATTACTGTGCAAGCTGGGAGAGCAGCCACAGTGACACAAAACTGTTACATCAAACACAAAAACCTTCAGAGAAACTAACAGCAAGCCGCAGAGTTAAACGTTGTAAAGTGATCACGTCTGAGCAAAACAACCACAAACAGTTTAATGTAACAGATGGTTACTAAACAAATATGTAATTCACCCAGAAGCCTGTTTTCAAAAGGCAACGTGAACACAGGATTAGGTTGATAGTCATGGAATTTTGTGTAAATATGACAATGAATACGTAAATAACTGCAAAAGCATCTCAATATGATGTTAAAAGAATTAAAGTAGCAAATGTGTTCATCACAGATCTAAACTCATTTAATTCTATATACAAGCAATATTTTGAGTTTCACATCAAGGTCATTATTCATCCATCCAGTACACATCCAGTCAGTCAAGCAAGTCTTGGAAACAACCCAGCAACTGAATAAGGGTGTTGACACACAGATCAAATCTAACGTGTAACATTTAGCATAACATTTAGTTTAAATAATATCACGAAAATAAATTAGCATTTATTATATAGTAACTCCGCCTCAGGAAATGACATAAGAAAAGTATACATGAAAAACTTTGCATACTGTACAAAACAGCGTAAGGAGGAGTACAAGACTTTTTCTAAAGCCTACTGTGTATCCACTTTCATAACTAAATGAAAGATGCTCATATTCGCATACACTGTTATCCTCTTGATGATTTATGGTAAGTACATCAGAATCAGTCTAATGTAACATGAATGTAACTGCTCATTTAAAATGACTGATTTTCTGTTTATTGAATCACAGGTGTGGACAGTTTTACAATAAAACAAAACCAGAAGTTCTGGATCAAATCAATAGGGAAAACTGTGTTCTTTAAATGTCAGGTAACAGGTTTGGAAAATTATAATTATGTCCACTGGTACCACAAGAAAGATGGAGGCACATTTAAAAGACTTCTCTACTTCAGTGCATCTGGGTCTCCCTTCATTGAAGCAAAAGAATTTGGAGCTGAGAAAAATGGAAATTCATATGACATAAAACTTAGTGTAATAAAGGAGGAACATGCCGGTGTGTATTACTGTGCATACTGGGATGGCAGCCACTGTGAGACAAAACTCTTACATCAGATACAAAAACCCTGAGAGAAACTCACAGGAGGAAACCAGAGTAAAACTAATGAACACAAATGCATGTTTTTCAAAGCAATATGAACATAAGATTTGATGGATGTAGATTGATGGTCATGAAATGTTGGGGAAAAATATTTTATACTGTAAATTGAGTCACTTTCTTGACTTTATGCATACATTAATTGAAATTACAGGCCTAACAGAGGAAACACACATAGTACAGGAGACTGAAAACATTAATCACCATCGGGCTCATATCTCAGCAGTTTCAAAAGACAAAACATTTCGAAACACAGTAGTTTGTGATCTGTAACAAAAAATTGCTGCAGATGTCCAGATAAATTGCTTTGTACAGCTTTTCCAGTTATAGTCATAGTTACTGTAAGACAATAGTTAACTGAATAGCTTATTTAACTGAATAATGATGCAATGTATTCAATAAGTGAAATTATTTCCAATATGAAAGGACACAAAGCTCTAGCTCTTTGTTACTGTGAAGTTATTTGTTTCTCTGTGTGTTTGTCTGATAAGCAAAGGTATTCTAACATGTGGCTGTATCACTATTTCCTTTGTAATAAAAATAAATAAAACCACAATTTGTTTATTACCATTACGTCGTACCTAATGTTCCATCATATTGTTTCTACTATTTGGTTTTAAAGAGGCTGAACCCTTTGAGCTGCAACACAAAATCTCTCAGAGACTCCAGGTACGTTTTAGACACTTTCATCCTAAGCGACTTACAAATAAGAGATCGTTTAGCACTGAATGCTTTTTTTTGGAAATTGATTACAACAAGATACACCAGTTTTGGTTTAGGCAGTGGGCAAAATGTCATATTTTCCCTGCATAAAGAACGATTTGAGGTCTTTGATATCTGGTACCGAAAGAAAGAGGGGGAAGCTCTCTCAAGACTGCTCTATATCAGCTTTATAATCAGAAAATAAGCACCACACAAGTGACTTGTGCTGCAGTTTAATGCCTACTGGGACACAAGCAACCGCAGTGAAAAATGTATTCACATACTGATATTGCATATTAACTGACAGATATTATGATTTCGATTTTGGATGAAGATATGACCCTTACATTTTATTAGATTCTTACTTCGTATTTTCCGTCTTAAACCTTTAATAATATAGGATAAAGATCCTAAACTTTGTCCACACTTCCGGAGCAGCAATGCAAAAGGCCATTTAATTTTTTTGTTCATTTGCTTTTAAACCGTTTCAGTTAATACTATAAGAATCATGTTTGTTTGACAGGCAGATCATAATGTTTCCAGCAATGATTGGTGATATAAAAACACAGATGTGTAAATCACTTACAGTATATATGAGACAATCCAGTTTAGGCATCTTTTATAACAGTCAAATGTGGATTTTGTTTAATGTATAACCATCTGAGTTACTTTTACTCTTAATATCTGTGTGAGGACAAATAATATCGCATACAGTAAAGGCATCAGCCTTTATCATAACTCCACCTCAGGAAATGACATCAGCAAAGTGAAAATGAACAATTTCAGAAATAGTTGCAAAACTGTGTGAGGAGGAGTACAAGAAATTTCTTAAAGCATATACTGAATTTACTCTTACATGAGCGAAAGATGTTCACTATCACATTGGCTGTTATCCTCTTTATGATTTATGGTAAGTACATCAGAATGAGGCTAATGTAAAATTAATTTAACTGTTCATTTAAAATGCAAGATTTTTACCAATATAAATCACAGGTGGAGAAGGTTTGACATTAGATCAAAGTAAGAAGATCTGGGTAAAGTCAACTGGGAAATCAGTGTCCTTTATATGTGAAGTAACTGGTCTGAGCAGTGGTGGTTATGTCCACTGGTATCACAAGAAAGATAGAGGCACACTTAAAAGACTTCTCTACATCAGTGACTCTGGGTCTCCCACAATTGAAGCGAAAGAATTTGGAGCTGAGAAAAATGGAAATTCATATGAAATAAAACTTCATGGAATAAAGAATGAACATGCCGGTGTTTATTACTGTGCAAGCTGGGATGGCAGCCACAGTGAAACAAAACCAATACATCAAATACAAAAACCTAAAGAGAAGCTAACAGCAAGCCAGAGTCAAACTGTTATTAAGAGATAATGTCTGAGCAAAACAACCACAAACAGTTTAATGTAACAGATGTTTACTAAATATGTAATTCACCCAGAAGCCTGTTTTCAAAAAGCAAAGTGAACACAGGATTAGGTTGATGGTCATGCAATTTTGTGTGTAATACTGTAAATAACTGCAAAAGCATCTCAATATGATGTTAAAAGAATTAAAGTAGCAAATGTTTTTACCAGTGATCCAAACTTATTTAATTCTATATACAATCAATATTTTGATCTTAACATCAGGGTCATCATTCATCAATCCAGTATACATCCAGTCAGTCAAGCAAGTCTTGGAAACAAACCAGCAGTTGAAAAATGGTTTACTTGACACACAGATCATTTCCAAAGTGTGACAATTAGCATACCATTTAGTTTAAACAATATCACCTGCATAAAGAAAAGTCATTTGCAATTATGTTACAGTAACTCCGCCCCAGGAAATGACATCAAAAAAGTATAAATGAACAATTTGCATACCGTACAAAACCGCGTAAGGAGGAGTACAAGAATTTTTATAAAGTATATGCTGTGTATCCACTTACATAACTAAATGAAAGATGCTCATATTCACATACACTGTTCTCCTCTTGATGATTTATGGTAAGTACATCAAAATCAGTCTAATGTAACATGAATGTAACTGCTCATTTAAAATGACTGATTTTCTGTTTATTGAATCAAAGGTGTGGACAGTGTGACAATAAAGCAAGACCAGAAGTTCTGGATCAAATCAATAGGGAAAACTGTGTTCTTCAAATGTGAGGTAACAGGTCTGGAAAATAATAATTATGTCCACTGGTACCACAAGAAAGATGGAGGCACACTTAAAAGACTTCTCTACATCAGTGAATCTGGGTCTCCCACAATTGAAGCAAAAGAATTTGGAGCTGAGAAAAATGGAAATTCATATGACATAAAACTTAATGTAATAAAGGAGGAACATGCTGGTGTTTATTACTGTGCATACTGGGATGGCAGCCACAGTGAGACAAAACTGTTATATCAGATACAAAAACCCCGAGAGAAACTCACAGGAGGAAACCAGAATCAAACTGTTGCTACAGTAGGAACAGAGAAACCACACAGAAGCATGTTTTTAAAAGCAGTATGAACATAAGATTTGATGACATAGATTGATGGTCATGAAATGTTGGGGGAAGTTATTTTATACTGTACATGAAGTCTGTCACGATTCTGTCTGTGTTTCCCTGTTTATTGTGGACTTTTAGTTTGTGTGCCTTAGTTCCTATTTCCTGTCTAGTGTTGTAGTCTGTTGTAGTTTATTCTGTTCATTGGTTCCCTGTTGATTTGCTCCCAGGTGTATCTTGTTACCCTGTTTGGCCCTGTCTTTATAAGCCTCTGTGTTTCAGTTGTAAGTCTTCTGTCTGTGGTTTTGGTTTAGTCATGTTTTCGAACACTTTTGCACCTTGTTACTGTATTCTTTTATTTTGTTGTATAATCTTCTTGACTTTATGCTTAGGCTACATTATTTCCAATTACAGGCCAAACAGAGAGAACAAATAGTTTAGGAGAGCGAAAACAAGAATGACCATCTGTCTCATATTTCAGCAGTTTCAAAAGACGAAACAGATTGTGATCCATAATTTGATAAATTGCTTTGTACAGCCTTTCGGGTTAAAGTAATAGTAGTTACTGTATAAAAATAGTTACCCGAATAGCTTTTTTTACCTGAATAATGATTGTATTCAATAAGAGAAATTCTTCCCAATAAGAAAAGACACAAAGCTCTTTGTTACTATGAAGTTATTTTTTTTCTGTGTGGCTGTATCACTATCTCTTTTGTGATAAAAAATAAATAAAAACCACACATTTTTTATTACCATTACGTCATACATAATGTTCCATCATATTTTATCTGCTGTTTGGTTTTAAAGATGCTGAATCTTTTGAGCTGAAACAGAAAATCTCTCTGAACAAAGAAGAAGAGAAGTTAGACATTATAGACTGTTTTTTCCCTTCAGACTGCCGGACCTACATCCACTTATCAGCAAAAGGATGGAGAAACCTTCACTAGAATGCTGTACTCAGATATCTGTAATGGAGACACATTTTGTCATTCACAAAAATGATGCTGGTTTTTGGTCAATAAAATCAGAAACGAAAGCATCATATCACTTTGTTTTTAAAATCACCAAACTTAATAAAGATCATTCAGCAACTCATACACAAATAATACTATGAATCATCCGCTTTATAAGAACAGAAACATTTCTTGTTTCATATTTTAATGGTATGTAAGATCTGTTATTTTTTTATGCATCCCCCAAAGACAAAACATTGTATGAAAAGTGGATTGTATTGTGTTTATTGCCCCGCAAGGGGGAGACAGTTATTTTCTGACCGTTTCAAATAGACCAGCAGCGTGTTATTTCATTCACTTTTTATGTTATAACAGGTGTAAGTCCGCCTTTAAAATGTTTAAATATTTGCATTCCCTTGAGGTATAAGGCAAGATTATATTTCTTAAAATATTTGGATACATTTAATAAGAACAGTTTCACAAAATATGATTTGGTTTTAACTTTTAAATAATAAAACAGTTATAATTTCTTTATAGATTTTCTTTGATTTGATGTTTTGTTGCAATCGCATCAGGTAGCTCAAACGCATTTTTTCCAGCATCAATTTTGAAGGATGAATTTGATCTGAAATTGCGCAACATTATTATTAATTTGAAGTTTCTAGGGGGTTTTTATCGTCCTTGGTTTTCATTTCTTAATCAAAAGCTTATAGGAAACACATTTACGTAACAACAAATAAATAACACGTTTTCAAAAGTGAATTGTTTAAAATATAAAGATTAATAGATTAAAGATTAATTAATCAAACAAAAAAAATTAACTTTTAATCAGTTTTAGCTCCTTAGCAAACCTTTTTTAATTTTTTTACATTTTTATCAACCATAGACCTGCAGTGAATAAACGTAAATATATCGACCATAAAGACACTACGCGGTCACTCATTTCACTTTTATGCTTATGAAATTTAACAAATAATTCACTATGAAACTTAAAGAAATATAAGGCGATCGTCGTGAAAAGTCATCTGGCGGCAATGACGTCACAAGCCACAGCACAGCCCCATGGTCAATACCATCAGATCGGATGATGTGCTTCATTATTAATTTTCTGAACGACACAGGGTGTAGTGTCACAATGGCCGGGATGATTATATTTTGGCTGTTTTTTGTATTAATAGGTGAGGTTTTAGTAGGCAATTACTTAGTCATTGTTCATTACTAATTGTGTGACTAATCTCTGCACAAGCCCTACACAAACTGCATGTTGACACTGTATCTCTTATTTTTGTAGATGAGTGTATGAACGAGATCACGTATCCTGATCGTAAAATCATGCAACCCGCGGGTAGAACCGCCAGGATAAAATGCAATGTGGATGCGTCGACACTTCAGGCGCATCCCATCCACATGTACAGAACTAAATCAGCAGGAGGTCTCGAGAGAATCCTGCATTTCGGGATAGGAGAAACTAAAGGCAAAAACGATGCCGCTTTTGATCGCAGATTCACTGGATCAATAAAAGGAGGTCTAGTGACCCTAGCCATCTCACCCCTCAGGCCTGACGATGATGGGATGTATTACTGTGCACACTGGAGTTCAGACAACCACAGTGTTAACAGAGAGAGGAAATCTTTACAAAAACCTGTTGACTTCAGTGAAAAGCAGCTGTGTCTCAAGAGGAGACTTTTGACATATATTATAGCTGGGTGTAATTATAAATTGTTTTGAAATGTCAATAAATGTATCCATGTCTTCAATGTTATTTACCCACCTTATGGCAAACTGTACCATTGCCTTATAATCAATAGGTTAGACATACCTATGATCAGGTGCATTCTTTATGCTTTAATAAACAGGCTACATAACAAATGAATAATAGTTGTGCTGCAGGAGTTTATAACAGTACAGTATGTAATACCTATGTAAAATGTATAGGATAAAGCAATGTAAGTCGCTTTGGATAAAAGCAATGTATGTAAATGTAAATGTTCAAATGTGCAATCTGCAAAAGAGCTAAAAGAACAGATAAGCAACTCTAAGGTCTCAAGCAGTGAAGGTCATTTAGAAATGGGATGATTAAAATTGTGAAAGACTGTATTTAATATAAAGTACATATTGGCTGATGTGGTTATCGGGTAAATCGATCTCAGGAAATGACAACATGAAATTTGAATACAAGTACTGTAAGAATAAAATAGAGCTTCACATCTCAAACATCTCAATAAACCAGATGAACTATGCTGGCATTCATTTATATTTTCTTCCTCTCAGAGATCCCAGGTATTTAAATTTGACATTTAAACATTTCTGAGATAGATTACTTTCATTCATAGTGGGGAAAAGATGATTTTTTAATCTACATTTAACATTTTTTCATTTAGTACACACTTTCGTCAAAAAACGATTTGCAATAACATGTCACATTTAACACTCAAGTATTGTTTTATTTTTCAAATATTGACATTTATTTTATTGTCTTGACATTTCTTAAGCAGCTGTCCTGGGAGTGACTTTACAACAAGATCAACAAGTTTTGGTTAAGGCAGTGGGGAAAACGTCATACTTTCCCTGCAAAGTGAATGATTTACAATCTTGGAACTATGTCCACTGGTACCAAAAGAAAGAGGGTGAAACCCTGTCGAGACTGCTCCATATCGGTGCAACTGGTATTGTCACGCTTGACACCAACAATCTCCAAGCAAAAGACTTCACTGTGGATAAAACGCAGCTTTATAATCTGAAAATAAGCAACACACAACTGAGTCATGCAGCAGTTTATTACTGTGCGTACTGGGACACAAGCAACCACAGTGAAAAAATGTACTCTCATACTGCACATTAACTATTATGATTTAGATTGTATGAATTGGATTTGATCAATTGGATATAGAAAGGAAATTCTTGCAATTCTTTAAAGCATGAGTTTCATATGTATTAACCCACATTAACCCTTTAATCATTTTGGACAAAGTTCCTGAGCAGTGTAAACACTTCCAGAACAGCAATGCAAAAGGCCATTTTTATTTACTTTTTCATTAGTTTGCTCTTAAATCCTTTGTTAGTAAATGCTATAATAAGAATCATGCAATAGCAGTCATATAAAGTTTGATAAGCAGATTTACAGCAGTGAGTGGTGCTATTGAGCTGACAAAAAATCACAAGTTTGTAAATTACTTACAGTTTGTTCAAGAAAATCCAGTTCACTGTAACATTCAAGTGTGGTAAAAAAGATCAATTTAAAACCCCTTTTTAAGTATCTGAGTCATATTTACGGTTGATTTCTTGATACAAGTGCAAATTATATCGCATTCTTATGGAAAAGCCATTGGCGTTTAGTATAACTCCACCTCAGGAAATGACGTCAGCAAAGTACAAATGAACAATTTCAGAAATCGTTGCAAATAAAGGAAGGTGTAAAGAATATGTATAAAGCATATACTGTTTATCCTCTTACATAACTGAGGGAAAGATGTTCACAATCGTGTCAGGTGTTCTCCTTTTGATGATTTACGGTACGTACTTCAGACTCAAGCTAGTGTAACATGAATTTAACTGTTTATTTAATATGACTGATTTTCTTTTTATTGAATCACAGGTGTTGAAGGTTTGAAATTAAAACAAGACCTGAAGTTCTGGATAAAACTACCAGCAAAATCTTTGACCTTCAAATGTGAGGTTACTGAGGGGAACCCTAGTTATGTCCACTGGTACCACAAGAAAGATGGTGGGACATTTAATAGACTTCTCTACATCAGTAACTCTGGGGTAGCCACAATTGAAGCAAAAGATTTTAAAGCTGAGAAAAAAGGAAATTCATATGAGCTGAAAATTAATGCAATAAAGAAAGAACATGCCGGTGTGTATTACTGTGCAGGCTGGGATGGCAGCCACAGTGAGACAAAACTGTTACATCAGATACAAAAACCCTGAGAGACACTCACAACAGGAAACCAGAATCAAACAGATAGTAAAAGCTAATCTCTAAGCAAAGCAACCATACAATCATTTACTGCAGCAGTTATGGTTACTGAAATAAAAATATACATTCAAACAACACAGGTATGTATTGCCAAAGCAAAATGGGGTCATTATACACTCACCTAAAGTATTTATTAGGAACACCTGTTCAATTTCTCAATAATGCAATTATGGTGGTGGTGTAATGGTGTGGGGGTTGTTTTCTTGGCACACTTTAGGCCCCTTAGTGCCAATTGGGCATCGTTTAAATGCCACGGCCTACCTTAGCATTGTTTCTGACAATGTCCATCCCTTTATGACCACCATGTACCCATCCTCTGATGGCTACTTCCAGCAGGATAATGCACCATGTCACAAAGCTCGAATTATTTAAAATTGGTTTCTTGAACATGGCAATGAGTTCACTGTACTAAAATGGCCCCCGCAGTCACCAGATCTCAACCCAATAGAGCATCTTTGGGATGTGGTGGAACGAGAGCTTCGTGCATCCCACAAATCTCCATCAACTGCAAGATGTTATCCTATCAATATGGGCCAACATTTCTAAAGAATGCTTTCAGCACCTTGTTGAATCAATGCCACGTAGAATTAAGGCAGTTCTGAAGGCGAAAGGGGGTCAAACACAGTATTAGTATGGTGTTCCTAAAAATTAGGAAAATGTAGGTTAGGTGAGTGTAGGTTGATGGTCATGAAATGTAAATGCTGCAGCTGTACTCTTAAAAATAAAGAATTATGGGGACAGGATATAATGGAAGAACGATCCACCAACATGCACAAAACCTTTTTGTTTCACAAATGTTATTAATAGTGAAAAAAGATTATACAGACTTTATTGGTTCTTTCTAAAAGCTGAATGCTTATCACATTTACATTTTGCAGACGCTTTTATCCAAAGCGACTTACATTGCTTTATCCTATACATTTTACATAGGTATTTGCAATCTCCTGGGATCGAACCCACAACCTTGCATTGTTAACGCAATGCTCTTACCACTGAGCTACAGGAAAGCTCTTCAGAATAATAGACAGGTCAATTGATAACTAAATGATTTTTCATGAAAAACAGTAAAGTTGGAACCAAAAAGAGGATGTCAACTTCTGACATGTGATCTCCCAAAAACACTTCAATAAGCCAAACATTCAACAGCACTTACACACCTAATCATCCTTTAATACATGTTATGACAGTGTCTAGTGAGGCACTGTATGCGTACACCTCTGGTCAAACATTTAGGATCAATAATTTCTGAATTAGGTTATGTAATGTAATTCTGTAATGTTATTTAATATCTGAATTGCACTGACTAAAGACAATTTGAAATTGATATTGTATTATCATAAAACCATTCAGGCATTTCTTAAAATATTGTTTGTTTTTGAATGTTTCACAGAAATAAACTTACGAATGCTTTAAATAAACATGCTGATGAATAAATTACTTTTTATTTTCCTGTATTTTTAATTAACCAGTACAGAAGAAACAGTGGGTCGGATTAAGACTGGATTAACATGGGTATTAATATAACAAGGCCCATGTAAGAAAAATATTCATATTATACGTATAATAGGTGTGTGTTGTTTGGTGTGTGTTCCATTGGTGTGTGTTGTTTGTTCAAACGAATATGCAAATAAATTCAGATAATATACAAATATTAAACAAATGTATTACTAATTCTCTGTTCAGGAAAAAACATTGTCCCTCAGTGTGAGAACTGTCTCGGCCTCTGATAAAAAAGACAGAAAAATGTTCTTTGAGTGTTTTTTCTTTATTGATGTATTTTCCACGATGTACCTCAAACACATCAATGCAACACACAGTAATAAAACAATCATTATTGTAATATGTATATCATATATGTCACGCTGGAGCCTTTCTCAGCATCTCAAGCCATTTGTGTCACGGATCAGGATGACAGAACCCAAACGCAAGCAGTAGAAGGGTTAACAAAAATACGTTTGTTAATAAAACAAAAACCATCGATGGGGAAAACAGTACGAAACAAGGAATCAAACTAAAATACTTCCCACAAGGTGGACAAAAACAAACCAGGCATAACGATGATCTAAATCAGTGGTTCTCAACTCTGGGGAGCTAGAAGATTCGTGACTGGAAGGTTTGAGTCCTCACAATATACAGACAGAAGACACCCTGAACAGAGGACATAAAGAACTTCGTAATTTAGATTGTGTGAATAAAGCTTTATGGCTCTAATATATATACAGTATATATATATTTTAACTCTCAAAGCAAATTTTTCATATACCAAGTTAGAAGTTACAATCATTTAAAGCATTTCATTTACATTTCATTTGTTTGTTTGTTCCAAGCTTAATGACGCCTGAAGTAAATGCTACTGCAACAACAGTGCACTGTTTCTTTCTATGAAGTTTGACATAACAGTCACATCCTGTATAAGTCGGCAGATTTAATATTTAACATCTGATGTAAAATTTTTACTGCTGTTACACACAGTTATGGGTAAGGCATTAGCATTTATTACAGAGTTACACCTCAGGAAATGACATCAGCAAATTGTAAATTCACACAACTTAAAAAAGTACAAGAAATTTCATTAAGCATAGTGTAAACCCTCTTAACTATGAAAGATGCTCATATTAGTGTTTGCTGTTCTCCTCTTGTTGATTTATGGCAATGACTTCAGAATCAGGTTAATCATTTAAAACAACAGATTTGCCGTTTATTGAATCACATGTGGACAGTGTGACGTAAAAAATCTATTATATAATATAGATATAATTCCTCACTTAGGGGACAAAAAAGCACACATTCTCACAAGTGATAAAACTTGACAGAAAAAAACAGTAATTCATTTTTTTAACTCAATTTATGCTAAAAAAAACACCTCCACACACAGAATCATTGTCTTCAGGCATTATTGGCTAGGATCTTTGGTGAAAGGTGGGACTTTTTGAGCATTCAATTTCAGCATCTTGGTAATATGATCTTTCAGGGAAATGAGCTGCATTACAACTTCCTGTTTCTTGCACACATAAATCAATTTCCTGTCCATGAGAACAATAGACACAATAAACTCTCTCCGTCGCTATGAGTGGTATTCTGAAGATATTTCTTTTCCTGTTTATCCATCTGATAATCAGAAGTAAGTGTTTTAATATGTGGCCACATCATACTGCTCTGCCATAATTAAACCATTTTTTTTAATCTAATCTATCTAATGTTACTTGATACAAATGTTATAAAATAATAGCTTGATGCATTGGTTTTTGCAGGGGTCGAAGCCTTTGAGCTGCAACAGAAAATCTCACTGACCAAAGCGGAAGAGAAGTTAGCCATTATAGACTGTTATTTCCCTTCAGACTGCTGGAGCTACATCCACTGGTATCAGAAAAAAGATGGAGAAACCCTCAAGAGAATGCTGTACTCTGATATCAGTAATGGAGACACAACGAATGACGCTGGTTTTGAGTCAATAAAATCTGAAAAGAAAGCATCAAATCACTTTGCTTTAAAAATCACCAAACTTAAAAAAGATAATTCAGCTGTTTATTACTGTGCTTGCTGGTCTAACTCAGTCAGCACAGTGAGTATAAAAACTGAAACACTTCACAAAAACTGCAGAAACCATATCTTTTCATCCAAAGCTGTTTTTTATGTGGTCATGCTTATGAAGCAAAACATTTATTTCAATGTTTTTCAGAATCTATAATAAGTATTAAATTATATTCCTGATAGAAAGTTTGATATGATCAATGATAAAAATTGTGTGGAAATGTCTCTGCTGGGTAGTCTTTTCTACTTTGGTCTTTTCTTCTTGGTGTGAGAATGTTAAAACTTAATTACAATGATTGACATCACACATTCAATATATAAACATATTGTACTTAGACTCACATTTTTCAAGCATTCATCCTATTTTTATTTACAATGCAAACAATTTCACATTAATAAACAAAATGTATGTTGCTTTATTGTCCATAGTTGACATGAAAAAAATTATATAAAACATGAGTTGGTACAAAATTCGCACTTTAAAAACACATTTCTGTCATCTAAAATAAAACTTCTATAAACTCTAAAATGTAACAGAGCATTTTATTAAGTTTAGTAAATGTTAAAAAAATGCAATGTATTGCACAAAGTTTGTTTGATACACTGATCATATGCAGCACCGTGGGGTGCTATTGAGCTGTAAAGGAGTATTTCAACAGTAAATCTCTCTACAAGTGCATTGTACAATGCACTCTCTGGTGCATTGTAAATTACTTACAAAATGTTCACGAAATTCCAGTTCAAACGTCTGATGTGACAATCTGGTGCGGTAAAGTTCTTTACAAATATCTAAGTCACTTTACATCCTTATTGCTACTAAACACACATTGGCATTTATTATCACTCCACCTCAGGTAATGACATCATGACAGTGTAAATTAACAATTTCAGAAATACAACTTAATTGCGAAACTGTGTAAGGAGAGGTACAAGACATTTCACAACATATACTGTATAAACTCTTTCATAGCTAAAGGATGCTAATAATCACGTACGTGTGGTTAGTACATCAGAATCAGGCTAATGTAACATGAATGTTACTGTTCATTTAAAATGACTCATTTTATGTTTATTGAATTACAGGTGTGGAAGGTTAACAAATAAAAAAGATCTGGCATAAGTCAACTGGGAAAACAGTGTCCTTTACATGTAAAGTTACTGGTCTGGGCTCTGATAATTATATCCACCGGTACCACAAGAAAGATGGAAACACTTAAAATGAAAAGACTTCTCTACATCAGTGAGTTAGGGTTTGCCACCATTTTAGCAAATTCATTTTTACCTGACAAAAAAAAGGAAAAGATAGAGATTCATATGACATAAATCTTAATGACATAAAGAAGGAACATGCCGGTGTGTATAACTGTTCATACTGGGATGGCAGACACAACTATTACCGCAGATTCAAAAACCCAGAGAGAAGCTCACAGCAGGAAACAAGAAGAAAACTGTTATTACAGTAATGACAGATAATCTCTGCACAGAGCAACCACAAACAGTTTAATGTAGCAATGGGAACAGAAAATATGCAATTCAAACACAGGAGCAACTTTTGAAATAGAGGCTATAAATAAACAACATATGATTAGTTTTATGGATGTCAAATATAACACAAAAGCTAATTTAGAATGTAAAAGAATGCAAAAAAAGGATAGCTAGTGCAACACACACGCAATTCACTAAAGAACTTCAGTGTGTTGAAAAGGCAATAGAAGCAAAGTATGAGGAGAGTGCGGTCAGTATGTTTTGGTTTTGAAGAATAAACTTTAAGGGAATTACATTAACAAAAATACACCTATGTTTTGCCGTTTGCAACAGGTTTGTCTTGTTGGTTTTATTTCTCTTTAATGAAACATTTAAAAGAGTTGCAGGAGGGACAACGGACAAAAGCAGCCTGGTTTTCATCAAATCTGCACCTAATGAATATGTGTATTCATATTATGCTTTGGACTGATTTAGATTAGTCAGTAATACCAGTCACTTTATCAATAGTATTGGCAAGCATGGTATGTCACATGTCATGAACCATAACTTCCTGTTTGGAATGAATTTCCTTCAAGACACAGCTTTAGACTCTCTCTGTCACCATGAGTTGCGTTCTGAAGTTATTTGTTTTTCTCTTTATTCATCTGACAATCAGAGGTAAGTGTTTTAGTATGTGACTGTATCATACTATTTTTTTTTTTTTTTTTAAATCACAAAATGTTAATACCCTTACATCTTATATAATGTAGTGTTTCTATGAAATAATTGCTTGGTATATTTTTTTTTAGGGGCTGAAGGCTTTGAGCTGCAACAAAAAATCTCACTGACCAAAGCGGAAGAGAAGTTAGCCATTATAGACTGTGTTTTCCCTTCAGACTGCTGGAGCTACATCCACTGGTATCAGAAAAAAGATGGAGAAACCTTCCGGAGAATGCTGTACTCGGATATCAGTAATGGAGACACAAAGAATGATGCTGGTTTTGAGTCAATAAAATCAGAAAAGAAAGCATCAAATCACTTTGTTTTGAAAATCACTAAACTTAAAAAAGATCATTCTGCACTTTATTTCTGTGCTTGCTGGGACATTAACTCATACATCACAGTGAGTAAAAAAAATAAAACCCATGACAAAAACTGCAGAAACTCCTCCTCCCAAACCCCGCCCCAAAATGCATGTTTAAGCTATGTGAACTAAAAACTACTTAAATGCATTTGCGTAAAATATTAAGAGACCACTCTCGGAGTGCTATACTAATACTAGTACTTAGCATGTATTGTCATAATTCCAGTCCAGTGTCTGCTAGATTTTAGCAAAAAAAAACTCGGAGTGACAAAGTGAAAGAAATTTCAAAGACTGAGAGAATGATGTGGGAAAAAAACTTTTTTTAATTTTTGAACAATAGATGTAAATCATAAGTATTGTGTTGTTTAAATATGAACTTTTCTATAAAGTATTTGTTCCGTCTCAATTTTCGGCCAGTAAATGCTAATAAAAACAATATTTTAATTTGAATTTGGGTCAGAAATGTCAATCAAAAATAATAATTTACTAGTTCAAGTTGTACTAGTAGCCTTTATTCAGAAAAACTTGCCCAAAGTGATTGTTCACCCAAAAATGATGTCATCATTTACTCATCCTCTTGTCATTTCAAACCTTTATGACTATCTTTCTTATGCACAACCAAAGAAGATGTTTTGAAGAATGTTGTTAACTGCCCCCCATTCACTTTCTTCAAAATATCTTCTTTTGTGTTTGGGGGAAAGAAGAAAGACATACATGAAATGACAAGACGGTTTCATTTTTGGGCAAACTGTTACGTGTGTTTAGTTATAATATCACAATTCATCTTATATTTCATTAACAGTATATTGATATTTTTAAGTAAATTAATTTGATTACATTAAATTAAAACTACTCAGCAGTTATTCTTTGCAGACTGGAAGTTAAGTTTGGGCACATAAAATTTATGTTATTGCCGCTGGAAATACCCGTGATTGGTTGTGTACAAGATTTTTGAAAATAGGGGGAGGGATGTGATGGTAATACTACAGTAATTATTAGTAAATTATAAACATCTTTCTTAAAGAATTTTTTTTGTGAGGTTAACATTTATTAGCATTTATTCACATCTGGTGAATACATAAAGTAGTTTATAACATCATTACCTTGTCTGTCAATTCCTTCCTGTGGAACAGACAAACTCGCATGAGACCGGGAAACTTAGCAACATTACAGCCACCCATTTATTACCTCGATGAAGACAACCCAGATCCCAGAGAAACAGTAGAAGATCTCCACACTCTTACAGCCATCATGCGATTTCCATCCCTGTTGTTCCTTATATACCTGATATGTAGAGGTAAGTTTGGATTTTTTTAGCCGTATCACCATACCATCTAAGCATTTTAACCTCCATTAACAGTTCATCTGTGTTTCTCTCAGTGGTTGAGGGTGTGGAGCTGCGACAGAAATTGTCACTCACCAAATCAATGGAAAAACTAGCAATCATCGATTGTGATTTCCCAGATCAGTGTTCATATTACATCCACTGGTATCAGAAAAAAGAAGCAGAAACCTTTAGAAGAATTCTGACTTCAAAAATCAGCGATGGATTGACACAAAATGAATCTGGGGATGAATCCTTCAAATCAGAAAAGACCAGGTCAAATAATTTTATTTTGAAAATCAACCACCTGACCAAACAACATTCGGCAACATATTACTGTGCTTGTTGGGTCTCAGTCAGCACGGTGTGTATATATATTGAAACCGTGATCAAAAAGTCTCTCTCTCCTAAACAAACCACAACACTTATCTATAGAGGCCCCTGTCTATATGTGTTGCTGTGGTCACACAGGATAATAGCAAAAAAGAGAGGAAACCATCATTCTGTGACCCTTGATCTACAGGTCATTGCGTCTGTTCCTTAAAAGTAGAACATGAATAGAGAAATATAAATACATAGCTTAATTCAGTATTTGGGTATTTTAACTAAACATATGTTTTTTTTTAATCATAACAAGTCCAGAAACACTCTGGGGCCAAATAAAAAGACAACAATCCAAATTATAAAGTTTGTTATTATTCCTTATTTATTTTTAAAAAGTCATTATTAAAAAGGTTAAACTAAACATCAATATATATGGTCATATTATGGTTAAGTTCTTTGTTTATTGTGTTTGTTTTTTATTTCTTGTCAAAGTAATTTCTTGCTGAGGTTGTTTAGTCACTTGTTACCTTAGTTACCAATTATTTTCCCATGTGTCTTTTGTAACTGTAGGTCACTTGTTCCGCCTGTTGTCTTTATATAGCCTTCTCTTTCAGTTGCCCTTTCTCTTTTCTGGTTCATGTTCCTTCAAATGTTTTCTTGTTTGTCAAAAATTTTGTATGAATTTTTTGTGTCATACATCTTCGGATAGTTCTCACAACATGACACTTCCCATACTGCATGTCATAACTGATTAAATCAGAATCAGAAAGAGTTGTATTGCCAAGTTTGCGTGGACACACAAGGAAATTGTCTTAGTGACAGAAGCTTCCAGCACACATACAGGTTAAAAACGGCACTGTAGCGCCGACAAGACGCCAGAATTTCGGAGAGAAAGTGTGCGGGGTGTGAGGGGTCCAGAGGGATTTTGCAAGTTCTTTTAGGATTAGTACAGTTCTTGTAGATTGGGAAGGGTTGTGCCAGTGATTCCCTCAGCAGTCCCGACTATCCGTTGTAGTCTTTGGAGGTCAGTTTTGCAGCTGAGCCGAACCAGACAGTTATTGAAGTGCAGAGGGCAGATTCAATGAGTAGTGGCTCCTGTGGCAGGTTGAACTTCCTCAGCTTGCGAAGGAAGTACAGCCTCTGCGTGGCCTTTTTGACAATAGATTCAATGGAATTTTCCACTTTAGGTCCTGTGAGATGGTGGTGCCCAGGAACCTGAATGACTCTACTGTGGCCACAGTGCTGTTCATGATGGTGAGTGGGGGGAGTGCCGGGGTGTTTCACTATCATCTATTATCATCACCACTGTTTTTAAGGTCTTTAGCTCCAAGTTGTCAGACAGCTGCTCAACCTCACCTCAACCTCACTTCTGTAAGCAGACTCGTCACCGTCCTGGATGACGCCGAAAACTGTAGTGTAGTCTGCATGTGAACTTCAGGAACTTGCGAGAGGGGTCAGTAGAGGTGCAGTTGTTGGTGTACAGGGAGAATATCAATTGGGAGAGCACACATCCCTGGTACTGATGGTACTGTTGGATGAGAATTTACCATTTTAAGCTATTGCCTGTCTGTCAGAAAGCTGGTGATCCATTGACAGACAGGGCTAGGAACAGAGAGCTGAATATTTTCATAGCCTTATATAAAATAAAAAAGAATAATCAAATGAATTGGTTATTTAAAAAGTTGTTATATTATATACTATAGTGTGGGCTGGGCTCTTGCTGGAATGTAAATTATGACAAACATAAAAACAAAAAAGTTGATAAAGCAGGTGTATATAACAGGAAAGACTTAGAGTAGCCCCTGTTGGTAACAGTGTGATATTGTTTTAAACACATGATGAAACTTGAGCACAAGAGCGGAAACTCAACCTCCCAGTTGTAACTCACAGAAATGAGTTTCACTCTCACCCCAGAACCAAGATTTGAACGACCCTTTCTCTCGGACCATGACTCATCTACAGCTGTCCATTCTCTTGCTTTTTTACCATATATATAGAGGTAAGTTCTACTTATTTATTTGTTTGTGTAATTATTTATCTTCATTTAATTTGTTTCCTAATTTCTTCTTATCACAAAAACTTTTTTGAAGAATTATTTATTAGTTTACTTCAAAATGAGTAGTCATGCTGGTCACCATGTCTTATGGTTCTGACAATCACTAAGTGTGTTTTTCTTTCTTCTAGTGAATGGAAATGCGAAACTGGTACAGAACATGGCAGTGGTGAAAACTGAGAGCAAGACAGTTTCCATAAACTGTCATTTCCATTCAGACTGCATTAGCTACATTCACTGGTATCAGCAGAAAGAGGGAGAAACATTAAAGAGAATTTTATATGCATCAATAAGTGATGGAACTCGTTACCCTGATGCAAATGCTGATTCATTTCAAATTGATAAGAAAGGGACCAATATGGCTTTGAAAATACACACTGCAAAGAAAGAGCATTCTGCAATATATTATTGTGCTTGTTGGATCTCAGGCGGCACAGTGATTGTTAATACTAAAACCCTGTTCAAAAACTGCTAGTTTCCTCCCCGACATCAAAAACCATGAACCCACAACCACATTTACATTTTACAAAATAAAACATGAGCGTATACTAACTATCACTAATACACCAAGATCAAAGAAGTAAAGCATGTTTGACACAACAGCCTTGAACAAAAGGAAACTCATGCTGCTGAACAATAAAAAAATATATATTTACCATTAGATTGAGTGAATCAACAGGAATTCAAAAACGCAGGAGAACTTGTTCGGATTAATGGTTGCAGGGCCATCACTTGAAATCAAAGGGTCTGTGACAACATTGTGGTGTCTCATAAACACTGCAATAGTCTGTACGAATGGGGCCCATTTTATTTGTCATCATGACATCCAGAATTGCCTTATATTGTAAGCCTCAATAAATATATCAATCAAACTATTGCAGCCCCTACTGGCAGCAATATGATAACACATGCAGCGGACAACTATTACTGGAACTAGGAAAATAAGGCAAAATAAAAATAAACACAATGGTTGATTTTTTTACTTTATTACAGTACGTGATAAAAAGTCTAGGAATTTTGTACATCGGTGTGATCTGAGAGCAGCTACTATACTTTCTGCAAAAGAAGCATCTTTTTGTTGGGGCAGAAGTTACTGTGGGAGACAGGAAAGTCTTTGGTTCAGGCACCAGACTGTATGTGACAGGTATGGAAAAGTTTATATAAGCATTCTTTGCTAGTCCATTTTTCAACACTTGTAGGGTTTTTGAAATTATTCTTCCAAATGATTTGTGCTTCAGTCAGGAATAGGAGTTAGGCTACCGCGATAGTCCTAATATAGTTAAACAACCACAGTCATTCTGGATTTCTTTATATAAGATCATTCTGTTAAAATGGTGTATTACATCTGTGACCCTCCAAGATGTACCAGGATAGTGGGTTTTGTGTTATTCAGAAGTAATTGTAATAGAATTAATCGAAGTGGGCATCAAACGTTTTGGATCTGGAACAAGGCTGATTGTTACCGGTAAGAAAACAGTGTCCGACGTGCTTCTTGTTTATAAAAATTATGTAAATTCCAAGTCAAACTGATTTATAAAAGCTGTTTCAACCGATGGTTGGGATATGGACAAACTCAAACGTTGTTTTACATTAAGCTAGAAAATATCCATATTTTACCCATCCAATGGTTGAAACAACCCGTAGCATTTTTTAAGAGTGCAGTCATCAGGTTCTGTGTTATTCAGAAGTATTTGTAATAGAATTAATCTGAGTGGGCGACTGGATCAAACGCTTTGGATCAGGAACACGACTGATAGTTACCGGTAGGAAAAAGAGTCATTCGTCTTGTTTATAAACGTGTGTAAATTATGAATTAACATTTATTTTAAAGCCCATGGTGGGTAACATATGGATAAAGTTTAGGGTTACAGAAACCTTAAAATGAAGAGATGGTTCCGAAACGAGATAACGTTTAAAAAAAATTGTATCATGTTTTATTGTGTTTTATTGTGTTAGGTGCATTTTTGAGTTATTATGGATTAAATCAAAACAAACCAACCGGAGTTTGATTGATATTGATTGGAAGTCACAATAAAAAACATGATTTTTGAAAATCTCTAAAAACGGATTTGTCTCATTTTGGAACCAAACTCTGCAAATGATCCTTATTTGACCTAAACGTGGTTTAAAATTATACTTTTAAGTGAGGTCATTGCAGTATAGATTTTGCGTTATTCAGAAGTTTTTGTAAAAGAGTAAATTTAAAAGTGATCGCGGCTGGATCAAACATTATGGATCTGGAACTTACAGGAAACAGTGTCACAGAGTTTGTTCTTGTTTATTTATGTCTAATCTTAGCTTTAGTCGCACTCATAAAATGCTGGTTTGTTTTAAACCATGGTTGAGTAAAAATGGTCATTTAATGAAAATCGTTGAAAAAATACGTAGGCTAATTCTGTAAATTGAAAATAGCATTTTTTAACAGGTCTATACTTCCAGGTTAACAGTTAATTGATGTTATATTACTGTTTTTCTCTCTGAAGACAAAGCTGTCGTGGAACCAAAACTAACGGCATATCCACCATCAGAAAAACATGGTACAAAAAGTATTATGTTATGTCAAGCCAGCCGTATGTTTCCTGACCTTGTGAAATTCTCATGGCAATCGAAGAGCTCAACAAGAGATTGGACCGACCTGACAAGTGATTTTGTGGAACAGAGGGATGAAAAGGATAGCAACATTTTCGTGACAAGTATGTTGATTTTAGATAAAGAGACGGCCAAAAACAACAATTACCAATGCACTGTTGAACATGAGGGAAGCAAAGTCACAAAACAGAAAGCTGAAGTAAAACCAGGTAAATAACTTTTACACAATTGCCGAACTTATATTCTTGGTGACAAAATACTTTTTAAAATGTTGATTTTGGTCATTCCTATATATTTATACAGTATATATACATTGCTATAATTGGCTTTATGTGTCTAAGTAATTTTCCTTTCATATTTCAGATAAAGTAGAAAATTCAGAGAAAAAACCTGAGGATGACAATCCGAATCCAACATGTCCACCCAGCGAGAACACAAAACAGAATTTAGGTGAATACATGTAAAAATAGGATTGTCTAACTTTTGCAATATGTGTAAATAATAATAATAATAATATTAACAATAATAAATGTGCTTTTTCTATAACAGGAAATCAAAACGTGGATCAAAAACCCAGTTCCTATCTGTTTGTCTATGCATATGGTATAATGCTCATGAAGAACGGAGTATATTTTGTTACTGTTTGTATATTTCTACTCAAGAGAAAGGCTGGAAAGAAAGATGAGAGCTCTCAGGGGCCAAGTAAATGAAATAAAAAACATCAAGCAAAAACAATTACTGGTATTTTTTACTTCCATGAAAATGATGCCTATTATTATTTTTTTCTATACATTTTGTCATCTTTCTTAAATTATTTTTCTCTTTCATAGTGTTGCTCATATTTTTTAATGCAGTACTCAGTCACTTTTGGATGATTGTTTAGATTATTCAACATGATTTAATCCAACAGCTTTTGAAAAATATAGCAGTCTTTAAAATAGGCTATTAAATAATGTGATTTTAAGAATTAATGTATTCTTGTGAAATTTGTGTTTTTGGTTTTTGTTTTCTTATTTTAAGTCCTTCTGCTGAAATTGTCCTCTCACTCACAAAATAAAATCTTCTAAACCTCCTTAAAGTCTGATAATTGTTTTTGCATATATCAAACTAAAAAAATCATATATATTTTACAATCATATATTTATGTTTAAAAACTAACATTTTTTTTTGAAAATATACGCTTAATGACCTGATAAATTACAGGTTAATTCAAAGTGTTTGCGAGATTATATTGAACTAAAATTGAATGCAAACTAGGTATTTAGTTATAGCTATATAGTAAATTATTTTTAGATACTAATGCATTAATTAATTACATAGCATTTATTAAAGTAACATGAAAAATCACATTAAGTAAAACAGAAATAGTATTGGTCAAATTGTCATTATATGTGCATTAAACATTTCGATCAAAAAAAAATACAATGAAAAACTTACATATAACAATAAATATAAATAAAAATAAACATTAGTAAAAAAATATAAGTAAAAAAGCATGTTTGAAGAAAGCTGCTACAATATCTAAAAATATCTCAGATTCACTTTGTGTATGGTTTACTTTTATTAGTAACATTACACATGATGCATTTCTGTCATAATTTTTTTAATTATCATACGTTTAAAAACATCGAAACTGCTGTGTTTGGAAAATGTGGTTGGGTATGTACAAGCATGCTGGAAAGAAAACATGCACCAGTTTAACCACAGCATGATTTGCTGATAATGTATTAGCGGCTGCAGGGTGTTTGTCTTGCTCATCTTAGCTGTTATTTGTGGGCAAAGAGGTTTGACTGCACTATTCGTGAGAGCGCAAACTGACTCTAAGCCTCAGTTTCCGCTGCACTTGTTTTTCTCACCTTCACATTGAATGCAAAGCAATCAATTATCTATGCATGCATTAAACTGATGAACAAAATAACATAACAGCACACACTTAACAAAAACGGTAATTGTTTTAATACAGAATGAAATACAGTCTAACATTGTCCAACATACAAGGCTTTATGGGTGCATATGAAGATAGCTGTCATTGCCTAACTGTTTTAAGCAATCCAGAGGTCCCAGACCTGCAACAGGTAGGCCTACATAGACCCTTATTATATAAGTGTGGCACAAGTAAACATAGTATGTTCAATGTTCAGTAATGCTTTCTGATATGGAGCCAAAATCAAAATCAGATCAGACCATTCATGCATACACTGTAAATCCTTCCTTTATGAACATTTCGTGCTAAATTAGGTGAGTCCTTTATATTGCAAGTAAAAAAAATATAAATTTTTAAATCAAGCGTCCTGTCACTCAACGTTCATTCAAAACACTAGCGACTTATAGACAAGGCATTAAAACAGAAAAACATGAGAGAATCAAAGAAAGAACAGCAAATGTTCACACAGTAACCAGTGGCAGTGCAGACCTGAGACTTAAACTGTTATACACATTGAGGTCCCGTCCAGTGATGCTTATGCAATCGAAGATATAAAAAACCTTTATAGACTTAATGCAGACACGTGGATTTTACAAACGGTTGGTCTGCAATGACTGTGTTATGCAGGAGCAGAGTTGAGAACAACATAAACATGTAAACATATGCCTCGTGATGAGCTCCGATATCATCCCTAGATTATAGAATTCACATATACACACTGTATAGTTCACATTAAAATCCTTCATTCTTTTTTAATAAGCACTGCAAAATTTACAGAATGCTTTATTTCGGTGGTAAAAATAAAGACGCAAACGAAAACAAATCAATTTTACTAAGAGCTTTGACTTAAGGGTTAAAGTGAGACAGAGGAACAAAGTTCTGACTGTTGCAAAGGAAGATCTAAGTGGAAGAAACACTCTAACATTGGTGACACACGCATTCAAACTCATGCAAGGACAAGTCGAGTAGTCCCGGACACGGCTGTTGTGAGACCCTGAACTCTTGAGTAGTGGTCTGAGCTTCTGTTAAAAAAGAATGAAAGAAATCGTATTATTTACAGGAAGAAAATAAAGTTGATTGAACACAAGAATTTCGTTTAATACCTACTAGACAAGGGGCTTCTCCAGATCATGTTTATCATCAAGATCTTCATCAGAGTCTACAGAAACAGAAGATGAGTTTTAGGTTTTTAGTGAGGAGTGTTAATTTTTTTGTTATTAGTGTTAAAGAAATGAACGTATTACTTCACTGCAGGCCGACTCAACATGTCTGTTCACTGTTAAAACTGACAGTCAAAAAATATCCAGATACCAATGAGCAGATTTTTTTATTTTTTAGCAACGTATTGCAAAATTAAACTAAATTAAAATTTTAAATATTTATAGATATTCAGTTCCTGTGATGCAGATGCATTATGATCATTAAAATCTACAACACATCACTTCAACAGATTCAACTACAACATTATGTATTTAGGGTGTCAGTCAGAATTTGTACCCAAACCCCAATGTGGACAAAGATGAAAAAGCTCTTTAAAGAAAACCCTGCGGTAATATAAATTTAAAACATAAATTTAGATTGAAAGATTTATAAATCTATCAATCTACCCAAAGATTATGACAACATAGAAAACCCTGAGCTAAATGTAAAGATTGTAGTAAAGTGTAGTTGAATGTAGTAAAGATGTCAATGAACCAGGTCAAGAATATCATTGGCCCCTGGGTTAACACGAAAGAGGCCTTTTGTAAAAATAAAATCTTTCTGGATTTGCTCGTCTAAAATATTTTGTAATCACACCAAGATAAAACGGATGTCTATTAAAAAAACTAAAACCTGGTTTAATATTTTAGCAATATAATGATCTCAGTCATAAGTGATATTATATAAAATCTGGAGCAAATGTGCCTTGGAGATGTTAAAACATGAAATTTATAAAAGCTGTACAAAATTGTATCCGAACAGCGTATTGTGTTTTTTATAACTCAAAATAAAAATATATACAGTTGTGGAAAAATTTCAGAGATCATTTGAAATTTATCTTTAATCTACATTTCTACATATATAGTTGTCTATTGTGGCAAAAGCAAACATAAGATGTAACAGAGTCACCCTAGAGCAATGTGAAAGGCTGACAAAAATTTTTGAGATCTGTGGAAAACTTTTTTTGTTGTTACTTTACCCGTTTGTTCAGTTATTTTCTGCAAATATTTTTATTTGCAATTTGGGAGAAAAGCTGTCAATAGTTCAAAGAATGACAAAATAGTTAACACATAATTAATTCAGATAAACAAAATTTTCGAGTATCTGAATTACTTTAGAACCGTTTTCTCAAAATAGCAAAGTAAGAGTTTATTTGCAAAAACCAATAACTCGTTTTTTTTTTAAATAAAAAAATCATGTTTTTTATAATAACTGAAAAAAATAGCCAAGCAACACAATAAAGCACAAAAACAAGATAACATAATAAAAACATGATTTTTCTCATTTATCTGTTTTGCAAATAAACTCTTCATATACACTTCATGTAAATTTCAAATTTATAAGAAATGATGAAAAATCTTTTTTAAATGTACACAGTACTGAAGTGCACTGTTATAAACTCAGGATATATTATCCATTAATATCTCCACCATTGACCACAGTGCACCTGAACTATGAAGGCGGCAAATGCAATTCTCAGAAATATGTCAGTTACTGTAACGTGAACAGGGTGAGAACATGAGCTCAGTTTAACTGTTATAATTAAAGGTCAAAGACACACACACACACACAAAACACTGTAATGTTAAATTTAAATACATTGATGTGATATACAAACCATTTGTTGCACGATCGCAAAAGGGGAAAGACACTGACTAGATATAACGTTCATAAACATAACTTGCAATACACAATATAGAAGATACTCATATGTTTCAGGGTTCAAGTCATTACCTGCCATGGATTCAGGAGGGGAGTAGAACTGGCCTTCTGAAACTGCCCTTCCTGGATATAAGAGTGGTTCATGATCTGATGCATGCTGCACTGAAAGATGTCCTATCACACAGGACACACGTGTTAGCCAAATATCACGAAAATTACATAAGAACAAATTCAAAATGACAGTGAGCTAAGTTATACTAACACCCATAAGCATGTTTTATTACATGTTTTTTTAATTTGTGTTATTAGAAGTTTGACTCTCACTGATTTCATCACCGGCCTCCTGCGGCAGGACTTTAAAGTCTAGGAGCCACGTCTCTATCCATGCCAGAATGAAGGAGACGATGGGTAACAAGTACCCAAATGCCCCCTGGGACAGAAGCTGGACAACAAGTAGATTTTTTGGTAAATGTGAACTGCATGTGAAATTCAAAAGGAAAAAATTGTACGAAAACCATCTCATACCTTAGACACAATCACTTTAACTATTAAGAAACCAGTGGTGATGGCCGTAGTTATCTGTAATATAGAAATAAGATTACAATTACATGAATGAGTACATCTTATCATACATTACTTTATTTATCTTATAGTAGAGGTTAAGGAGTTCGTTTTTTGAACAATGAAAGAAAAAGACCCATTAAAAAAACAGAGTCAAGTGGTGGCTTATTAAAGAGTTAAGCAACAGTGCCCTCTAGTGGAGGGTGGTGAGAAGTAAAGGAGAAGTCTGCCTACCGCAATAGCCCACCAGTGACGCAGCTTACATACAGCATATGCCAAAATCAAGGCTGCAAAACGGAACACTGCCAAGAGCTAAGGACACAGCAACAGATATTGTGAAAAAATTATATTTTAGGGAATGTAATGTAATCAATGTTATATAATATATTTCTAAAATATTGTATATTGTGTATATGTTTATAGGGAAGCCATGCTGCTCTACTGCGCTTGTAAGGGCCTTTATATCAACATCACATGAAGGATTTGTTGCATTTAACATGTAGACAATGACGTTGGGTAGCAGTTTTAAAATGCTTCATGTTAACATACAGTAACAGTCAATTGCTTCACATAGTAGATTTATTTTTTACAGGTTTGAAATAACAAGAGGGCATGCGAATGATGACAGAATTTTCATTTTGAAGGTGAACTAGTCTTTAAGTCTACTCCTTTAAGTCAGAGAGTAAACTACTGAACAGGAAAGTGTTAACGGTTGATACTGGTAAATTCCCATAAAAATTACAGTACGTTCAAAAAAGGATGTGTCATGCTGGGTGTCGCACAGTACTTACAAATATATCAAAAAATGATTTGTGGTAGTCATAGTGCAACACCTCTGTCGTCAGCTGCTGTTGTATACCCCCATTGACCTAGAGGAGGACAGACAAAACAAAGAAACATCTCATCTGTGCTCATCTAACCAGAATGTATCGCAAATAAGTCACTATTGAAGAGGTAGGAAAATGCTGCATTTCCACAACATGATGTAATTTCAACATTCATGACATTACACATGTAGCAAAAGCGAGGGTATACGTGATGCTACTACATACGTTCAACTCAATGATCCACAGCAAAGTGACGAACAAAAGGTCAAAGGTCACAAACAGGCAGAAGGTTCTCCGAATATCTGAGATGCTCTTCTTTTCTCCTGCTTCGTACGACTCGATGCGGGCAGAAAGGGGAGCGGAGTGAACGGAGCCCGCGCCCCCCACACTGCTGCTGCACTGGCTGGCCATGACTCCTCGGTCTCATCCAGTCATGTCACTCCATTCCGCTTTCCGGAAAGTCCGACTCTGTAGTCATGACCAGCTCTGAAGAAACACACAGATAACAGAGACATTTCACACAGTGGCAGTAGTTGTTTAAAGTATGGGTGTCACATGATCTGGCCGTCACAATACCCCCACTTTAAAACCTGCACAGTCAGTAAGTGGATATTTTTCAAGACACCAAATGAGGAAATACTGCTGAAGACTGAATAGAAAAAGACAAGGACAAATATTACACATACAATGAATTCACCTATAGAATGACCATTTCAGATTAGACGATTAGAAACTAAATTGAATAAATTGTATATTTTTCTACTGATAACTGTTATGAGAAGTAACTATTTATGTTTTTGCCCGGTTAGACTAGTACAGCAAGTCCGACATCAAGTTCCAGAAACATAGCAGAGAGTTTAATTGAACAGTGTCTGTCTGTTGTTAGACAAGTTCCTGTCATTTACTGAACAACGACCAGAAGTGGAAATTTAAGGCTTCATTGTTTGCATTCCCACACTGCATGTCTGGTTCAACTGCACTAGACAGGATTTGTTCTGCCCTAAAATGAGAAAGTTTTTTTAAAGCTGTTATTATTGATTCATAACTTCATGGTTAACAACTAGCAGGAACAAATATATGTTGTTGTGTAATCAATGGATCATTGAATATCATCAAGCGGGCATAGTTCGTGTCTTGACAAAAATATGAAAGTACAGTAATGATCAGTAATTTACTTCAAATATGGATTACGTATCTGTTTATTGAGTATTACGTGTACTGCTTGTTTCAGAGGGTTGATTAGTATTTTGCATAGTAGAGGCTAGCATGACATCATCGTAAAACAGCGAAATCAGGGCAGATTTCTATAAATCTGCAATAATTACACACCACAGATTGCAATCTTAAAATCTTAAAACTGTTCAAATAATAAACGATCACGAATTCACTCTCCTGTAAGCAAACAATCTTCTTTGGCTGTATTGGCTTGTTGACAAGCTCCGGTTCACCGAGATTTTCTAGCCACGTTTTGATTTAAAAATACAACGCCGATTTGCGATCGTGTTACTTACGTTGGTTTGTAATCCTGGGAAAGTAAACGTTGTGTTTAGACCACGTAACAGATCATTGACGATCACCTGCCTTTAGCAAACTCTCGCACCACCATCTAATGACTTTCGTTTAGTCGGACAGGAAACTGTGATGTTGTTTTGGAAAGGGGCTTCTGGGATATGTAGTGCAATCCGGAACTGTGGCAGGTGTACAAACAACTCCAAATTTAAGAAAGAAAATTTAAGATTTGTTTTTCTTTGTAACATATATGAATGTCCACACATATCCGACAGAGAAGTTCGATCATCATTTTGTTATATACCACGAATAACAAGAGAGCGACCATCACTATTTAACCATGAAATATTCTGTTTGCGTATTTATTTTATTAATAACGTAAATCAAGATGCAACGTAAACATAACGAGAAGATAAAAGTCAGCTTTTAATTAAATGTTTTATTGCTGCAGTAGGCTACACAGTCAGTAAATAACACAAAATGTGATGTTTTCAATCAGGAAAAACGTACAACAATAGTAACAACAGCACTTTATTGGATTCAAATTTTCTGAAAACAAAATTGAAAAACAGCAGCACACAATAAATCTGTTTCAAGGAAGGATAAAAAATTGTAGTCGGACTGATTATTTCTAAAATAAAATTAAAATCATTTTTATATGCAGTTGAATTGATCGTTAATCCTAAAACCAAAAATTAAAGTGCAAAGTTAGTTCACCCTGGTGAAGAAAAACACCATTTCCATTTTTCACAGTTCGTTTGTGCTTTTAACAATGACATTGAGCTAATAGCCATCAAATAATATGAATATTCTTGGGAAATGTAATTGCACAAAATTATGTTAATGTGCCTGTAATCATTCCCTTGCAGTGTAATATCAGTACATTTTAAAGAAGTTAGTCTACTTTTATGGTTATCAAGAGTATTTTGAGTATATGTAATGCATAGCCCTGTTGTTTATTAATAAGGAGCAGAGATGAATGAGTTCAGCAGTCAGGCACCATTTTCTCAGACAGCGCTGATTGGCAGGTGCTGGGCGGAATGAACACCCCAGGGTCACTGATGCCCACCTGAAGGTCAAAGAAGCGAGTGGAAGTTGTCACACTGCTGTTCTTGGTGTATGTCTCCTGCACAGGATAGCAGTCCTTAAGAGTGTACACACCCACCCAGGCTTCATCTGTGAAAAACACATAGAAACCATTATACGAGGTTTGCTCCTTACATTATTATTTCCTTTGACAGAAATAAAAGAAGGTCATTTGATGGTTATGATCCTATTTCAGAACTTTACTTTCTGACTCAAATTAAATAAATGCCCCACAAATGATATGCGCACATACTTTTGCGAGCTGGTTTACGATCAGACCATTCTTGGACCTCAATCATGTCTCCAGGTCCACCAATGAAGTACTGATCCTCATATGTGGAGTTCTGAGGGATGTCATAAGGGTCCCAGGCCTCGGTTAGGGCGAGTTTTGCACAATTTTTGGTGATTTCTTCAATCTGAAAATACACTCCACTTTTGTACAGGAAAATGTACTCGTAGAACCTTAAAGGAAATAAAAATACAACATAAGCTTGCACATGATTTAGACTGTTATGAACTCATCTCTTACGCAACAACAAAACACTGGAATGAATAGAGTATAACAATAATACATACACCTATAGCACATTGGACCTAAGTAAAAAACATAACTAGATGAATATGAGCGCTCGAGCTTTGTGCTGCATCAACACACAAGTGCAGAGTGATGACAACACGAAATGTTTGATTAAAGCGTACTTCTTGCATGGCGTGTGTCCTGTCTTCTGTTCCAGGACCCTTATTTGTTGATTCTGAGCATCATAGGAGACCGCTGCCCGCGTGTTTATGCCTGTGCTGTGGTCATATTCAACGGTACGACCCTCCCATTGTAAAGGAGCGAGACAGGGCTGCACCGGCGGAGCTTCTGACGCGGGATAGCCCAGGCAGGGTACCATCGCCGACCAGCTGAATGTAAGCATCAATAGAACGAAACCTAACATGTCTATAGGTGCGAGGCAAAAATCACATGAAAATAAAAGTATTGTCGTTTATTTGGCCGAGGTTTGGACCAGAGGCTAATCCCAAAGACAACGCACGCGCGCTTGTCACAAATACGTCGGTGACTCTGATTGGTCAAACATCTGACCTGAAAAAGAATCGTTTTTTATATTTCCTACTTTCTTATTTTTAATTTTACCTTCTATAATCAATCAGGGCAATTTACAATAAACATTGAGGATATTATTAAGAAGTGACTAAATATTTGATTTATAAATATTATAGATTGGTTATGGTTGTATTTCGTGCACATGTAATTGTCTCTCTTAAATATATGCTTTGTATATTCAAGCTTTGGCTTGTTTGAAATGTGCTATAATAAAGGTCGCCGTTTTGTTTACGGATAGATACAACTGAGACATCCGAACCAGCAGGTGGCAGCATTTATATCTGCGATACTTCTGATTTGGTTTGTTTGTCTTTAATGTGTGTCTAATGTTGTTGGCTTTTAACATGGCACATCACTTACAACGTGGTTACTGAAGTCAGGTTTTTGTCAGTTTAATAAGTCTTACAGAATGTCTAAATTAACACAGACTCAGTTTGAGTCAAGTGAAGATGAACTGCCCGAGGAGGTCGCATTTGATGAATCCAAGAGTGCTGCGTTGAAACGCGTAAAGGATGCGCTGGAGTCAGATAAGAGGTATGTGACCGCGGCTTAGATCTAAGCACATGAGCTGATGTAGGGTCTTAAACAATCTCTTATTTAAGCCTTAACATGCCATACATGTGACGGTCATGTATACAAGTGGGTGCATTGCCAACTCAAAGTAAACCAAGCAGAGGCGTGTCCGTCTCATTTCAGTTTCGTTGTGTATTTCATTTTTTAATGTGTTTCCTAAAATGTATCACTTTACCTTTAGAGAAAAACTCTTATTGAAGGAGAAAAGAAGGAAAAGACAGGAGCTTTTCAAAGAGCAAAAGGTAAACATTGGTTAATTGTTTTCTCTATATAGTTTTTCCTCTTTTTTTTTATATAGAAAGTATTCGGTTTGACAATCCATATTTAATTATACACTAAACACCTGAGTACACGATTTAATCTGACCTGAAAAAGGTCAGGAGGTAATACATACCTTAAGCAATGGCATGATTTGCCAATCACACCATAAGCATTCAATGTTCATGTTCAAACCTAAAGACTTGCATAATCCAAATCATAGATCAATTCTGTGTTGCTTTGTAGAGAAAAAAGTGTCTTCCTGAAGATGTTCTGGAAGAATTTGATACATTACCTCAAAAGTAAGTCTAACATGTTTGGAGAATTGGTCATATTAATTGTCAATATTGTTGTGTCATTAAAATGTCTTCATTATTTTAGACAGTCCAAAGCACCTGACAACAACAAAGGTAAAAATAAATCAAATCTCTGTACAGTATTACATATTTTCACTGTTAAAAAATACCCTTGAAAGAACATTGGCACAAATACAGTACGATGTCTTACAGATGAAGAAGAGACAGATAATGAGAGTGAGGACGAGGCCATCTCCAAAAGGTATAATAAGATTTACCGGTTTGTGTAATTTTACTGAAAGTGTAACAGATGGTGAGAATGTGCACCTTGTGATTTAGTTTACAGGACAGCTACAGTGTGATGAGGCTGAAGGATAACTCCTCTGCCAGATCACTGCAGCAACGCGCCTCGGACTTCATTCAATCTCGCCTTTATGGACCGGGAACCCGAAGAACAACTAGTAAGAGAACATGACACCTGCTGTTTAACTCTTATTACAAGCAGATTTCGTAACAATCCTAGATCATAATAATGTTTTGTTATGTCTTCAGATTCTGACCTTCTATCCCTTAATCGAAAAAGAGGTTTAAATCAAGGTGCAGCTGTGGAGTTTGTAAATAACAAATTTCGTGAGTGTTGCATTTCCATGTTCAACTGGCATGCGTTGTCTTTAGCATGAATTAGTTGTGGAAAGCAATAGGCTGAGCTGTTTTTGTTTATCTACAGGTGCTGACCTTAAAGAAAAGGAAGAGAAGTCCAAGAAAAGATTTAGAGACAAACAGAAACTGGTTCCTGGCACAGATTGTACACGGTTTACAAACTGCTTCTAGCAGATATCGTGTCCGAAGAACACTTCCATCAAGTTTAACAAGAAAACCCTCCTTTTAATCTTTTGTCAGTTCAATATAATCATATGATTTATTTCTGCACTGTGATGGTTTCTCATCAAACAAGCACAGCGGTTTAAGATGAACACTTTTTGCTCAATGAAAAGATAAAACAATTATTTGTATCTAGCATACAAATGTTTCAATAAATGTAATGTAAAAACTATTGTCAGGACTGATATGTGTAGTTAATTGATTTAAAGAGCTTTAAAACAATTAAAAGATTTATATTATGAGAGCCACTCAGTATGGCTATGATTCAAAGTAATCCTGGTTTATAACACAGGAACTCGCTGGTTTTACTTTAACTAAAAAACAACAACAGCCAATTCATCGTTTGTCCGACATACAGAACTGATATCTTGTTTAACTGGGTATTTATGTTTTATTACTGAAAATGATAAGACAGCGTTGATGACAATACTGTACCATTCTCCTTTTTTTTAAAAGTACTGATGATTTTAGGGCTTAAACAGGAGGAGATAAAACAATGGAGCAGGCTTGCCCTCTCCTGGACTAGATATGACCTTATATTACCACGTTCCTGTCTGAACCGCACGGAAACCGCAGGCAACGATGACAAAAGAACGACTGAACAGGAGGAACCTTTAAAACATGAGGTGGATGAAAAGACCATAGACATCAATACAATTACAAATCAAAGTGTCTGAACAATCCTGCTGTGCAGTTGGCAGAGGGAGGTTGCGCTTTCACAAATTAGGGCGTAACTCGTACAGCTCACACTAATGCTCTATACCCAGTACCACCATTAAGAATTACTCCAGCAGTGTTAAGATTTCAGGGATTTAAATATTTTTTTTACTGTAAAATAACTAAATGTTTCACACCTTGTGTTAATATAATTTCAATAATTTTTCATTTTTTAATGGTAGAATACACAAGCTGAGACCTGAAAATGGCAGGGTTCTACTGCACTGGGACCTTAGTAATTCGGCCTCTCACTCTGCCAGCTTTCAACCAAGAACAAATATATCTTATATGCAAGTTTACTGATAATAACATTAATTATGTCATAATTTTCCTCATGCCTTGTAAATAAGGAAACAAACAATCAGCCTGCTGCACCCCCCACCCAATACCTCCTCCCCAAAATAAAAGAGACAAAAGGAAAATAAAGATCATAATGATTTGGGATTTAGAAGGATCCCTCTTCTCCCAATTTGTCTTTAGGCCGGTTTGGGCCTGGGTGAAGAAGATCCAGTCTATTATAGAGCCAGGATGGGTCTGGCCACATGGAGGCTCAGTTCATCAGGCCACGGTTTCAAAGCTGGCCCCAGTTTTTTGGGGGTCTGGGATGGTCTGGGTCGATGTGGGCCTCTTTCATGTAATCATTTGAGAGGATGATTCTCCTGGGGCTAGTGCAGGTAATCATCCACTGATGCAAAGGCGCAGGATCCGCTGCCAGTGCGAGCCATGATGGACAGACACTGGGCTGCCTGGCCGACGGCGAGTGCCAATGGAGGCTGCTTTGGCAGGTTATGAGTCTCTGCGCGACATATAAAAACAACATCCATGTAAGCTGCACATAGTCCAGGCTAAACATTAATATCTTAAATACAGAAACACTAAAGCTGTACCTAATATTGCACTGTTGAGGGTAGAGCAGACAGGCTCTCTCTGGATGGAGTCTAGCTGGTATCCCACAGGGCTGTTCCATGGATCTGAATATGCCAGTAAACTGAACGCATCCTGTAAGAAGAATAAAGATAATAAAAATACATTATTTAGGAAATACATTTTATACCGTGTTTAAATCATAACAAATTATGTAAGATTATCTTCAATGACAGAACAAACTACAACTTTATATTTAACATGTGCATTATTTTACCATTACCTTAAGCATCTTCTTATTGGCTGAATTCTTGCCCCGTTCACGCCGCAAGTGTTCGCTCATGCTCTGTAGCTCTCGACCAAACTGGATCATTCTCTCAATGGCTGCCTGGCTCCCCCCGCACAGCTGCCTCTTAGATTGTGTGCTGTCCACCTCTGTGCAAAGACAGTTTTATACATTCAGTCGGACTTATTTGTATAAAAGAACTAACCAGAGTGTTAAGATTTCTTACAGTACGGTGAACATACGTGCCACTTTGCCAGGATTTTTTTTCTTTCTCTAATTGCAGCTTTTATTTTTGGAAAGAAATCGTTACATTTCAAGGTAAGAATGAAACTACAATGATTACATTTAAAGATAAAACATATTTACTCAAATGAGAACCGCGATGACGTATGCGCCTTCGAATTGAGACGCAGATTAGAAAAAATGGCACATATGGTCGACCTATCTTATACAGGTCATTACACAGGTACTTCCATAGCTGTTCGTTTTATGAGTGAGACTAATTCATTTTCTCACCCATATCGGCATCACAGTCCTCCAGCTCTGCCCCGGGTGTAGAGCTGCCATTCAGAAATCCATTTGAAGAGGATTCAGACACTCCATTTGAGAAGTGATCAACCTCCATCTCCACCTCAGTGCTGAGAGACAGATTAAACATTTTAACAGCACAAAAATGACAACGACATCATCTACCTTAAAGAAAACAGGAACCAAGAACTCAACTTGTGGCACTCTTTTTTAAGATGTTTTGGGCAATTCCCTGAAAATGTCAGCCTTACAGTTAAAATATTAAGTTTAACAACTCTAACGGCAGAGATATCAACCCATGTGAGGTCTCTCTTCAAGTTTCTAAAGCCTTTGTTTGTAAAGTGCATGATTTTTCATCGTTAGGTAAGTGCCATTTTCAGGATTGTCACATCCATAACGGTACATATTTCTCATAAATTGACAGATGTAATAAATAAAGCAACTATTTTATGTTCTATAAAGAAACATCCCTTCTCCGTTCATTGGATATTATTGCTTCATGTCCGTGCATTTAAATCCACATAAATCCTACAAAATGAGTTGTCTCCGAAAAACGCATGTTTATTTTCCTTTTTATTAGAAAATTAGTTCATACTTCATAAAGGCTTTAGACACTGCACTAACCCCGGGTTATCTTCATTTTAAATCCCGCGTTTAACCCCGGGTAAAAAAAACGCTTCACACTTGTAATTTTGAAGCGTGTGCAATGTAAAATGCACAGGTAGAATGATATGGCCAGACCCTTAGCAACGGACCCACAAAATCTGAACACTGCTTCGCTCATTTCACAAGCTATACACAATCACAGAAACTCTGTGTAAACAATCCTTTGAGGATTTTTGATTTATTTGAGTAAGTAACATTTTGGGAGACTTAAAACAGCCGAAAAGGATTTGGGAGGTGTAATTTTTTCCCAGATGCGGAACACAAGTCATTCGGTAATTTAAAAGGACCAAGCAGTATTTTTATTCAGTCAGTTTGACTCTGCAATGTTTATCCAATCATGACTGTTGACACCGCAATTATTCAAATTAGAATGTTAACCCAGGGTTAAGTGATGTGCAGTGTGAATTGTAAGGTTATGAATACCCAGGTTATCTCTTATCCCCTGGTAAATTATAAGGAGTGTGAAACGTGAAACAGATAACCCAGGATTCTGTCTACCTGGGGTTTAGAATAAACCGGGGTTAACGATTTCAAGTGTGAAAAGCCCTAAAGACAGACATTTTTCTGAAGTTTGTACTCTATCTTCAAGGGTTTCGTAAAATACAAGCAAGATGGTTCAATATATTTTTAACAAATACATTCTCTCAGCATTTTAGTTGATATGTCATGTCCATAACGCTAGAATTGCCTTCTCAACTGCAAGAACTGCAACTGTTCTCCAAACCTATGACTCCTTTCCAAGCTTTCTGAAGCCATTCAGTATCTTTGAGTGTCATTCAGCTTAAGGTGAAAGGGAGAAAATCATTTTAATTTGTGTTTAAAGGCTGTCTTCTCGGAAAATCCTAACGTTAGCCTGCTATTTGGACTTACAGCTAGCTGGTCCTACGCCTTCCATAGAATATAAAAACTATAAAGTATCTTTAGACCACTTTACCTAGTGATTGCTATCAGGATGTGGAGAGACCTTCAACCAGCATAACAAAAATGGTTTTGGACAGAATTGCACAACGCTGCCCTAAAACTATTTTATAATGAACAATAATTGCCCTCCTTAATTAATTACACAAGCTGTGTGGTGCACACAGTGCATCCATTTGCAATTTAAATATTGTAAAATTACTGCAGTTAAGTAAACTGTGAGGCTCAACAAAAGAATGTGAAATCTGTACATTTCTATGTACTACAGAACAAAGACATACCCCACGATGGTCTGCTGGCTCCGACTGCCATTCAGGACCCCAAGATCGGTGCTCGGCAGGGCAGTGGGACACGGCTTGTGACTATGAGCCGAGGTGTGACCTTTACTTGATGAAACTCCATTACAGTAATTACTATCCAAACCTACAGACAGAGGGAAGCACACATGATCAATGAAGAACCAATGATGACATCTCCATTTCGCAGTTACACTGCTATGTTTTGAAGATTTCAATGTTCATTTAATGTACTGCCACTGCTTCATTCTTTGGTATGATACCTGTCTGGTAGGCCTGGGAATTGCTGGCTTTGTGAACAGGGCTGTTGAAGAGGTGTGGGGACCCAGGGTAACTATCCTGTGACTTAGGGCTCCTCCCACCCAGACACCTGACCTCACTGTCAGTGCCATTCACCATCTCAATAAACTGCCTGACTCTGGAAAAGAACATAGACAAACAGGCTCTTCATAAATACATTCTCAATGCATAGCGTATTTTTGAAGGGTTTTCACCCATCCGACTCACTTCAACATGAAGAGAAGGTCTGGGCTTATCTCTAGCAGGTTGGGGTAAAGCTGTTGAGTGGTCTCTATAGCCTCTCCCATTCTGCCAGACAGGACCAGCTTCTGGATCTCTGCAATCGCAAATGTGAAATCACTGACTTTGAAATAAACCTCAACCTTTGTGTTAGCAACCCTGATTGCTAAAAGTACAATTAAAAGTGATCAGTTTGGTTTGATTTTAGTTATGTAACCGACTCTGTCTGTTTTTGATAGAAGCAAGTTCCTCATGTACAGCCTGGTCAGTTGATTTAGCGAAGGCTTCAGCGGTGGCACAGTAGCTGTGGTGAACCAGATATGAGGCCACCATTCTAAACAGAGATACCGAACAGAGCGAAATAAAGGACAATGAACTGTAGAAATATGCAGAAAAATGTCAATAAGGTCAATCCGTTAACTCAATCAATGTCAACCATACTAAAAAGTACAAAAAAAGCAAAGTACTCACTTCTGAATCATGGCCTGCCATTCTCCCTCTCTCTCCCCAATAGGGAAGCGGTCAATCTGGGTTTGAATCTTGGTTCTCCATTCACGCATGTAATCCTCGATATCAAAGACAAATGGGTGCTGCCCAAAGTTGGCATCCACGACCTCTCCTGGGGTCTGTAGACCCACTGTGGGGTACAGGTTGGGCTGCAGAGGAAATAAATAAATGTGGATTACATTTACAGGCTTGTTTAACTTGTCCTCCAAAGTTAAAGAAAGTTCAATCTTTAACTTTTAAAATTTCATTTCTTGTGCGACAGGAATATCTATACTACCCTCAGATAAAAAACTGTTCGATGACACTGCATTTAAATCCAGTTTGGTTTCAATCTGATCTTTAGGACAGACATTTTGCAATCAGATCAAATCAGATCTGTTTGTTTGGACAGTAGTGTAGTCAACAGCAACTGACTTAGATACGCTAGATAAAGTAATGATGTACACATCAAATTTGCACAAAAGACAAATTTGTGTCTCTGCTCAGGTTTAACAAAAAACTGACATTATGCATCTTGGCAACTCGAACACTTCAGGTAATGTTACAGAGAAAAGCTAAAAGGGCAAGTATGCAGGATATAACTATATAATTAAAATGTTTATCAGCAGTCAGCTCAGGGGGCAAACACACATACAAAAAACGAAAGGGTCTGTGCTCACGGCCCAATAGAAAGAAAGGTCGGGGCTGCTAAACTGACATAATTCACAGAAGTACTCAGAGTAACATGAATGCTGGTCATCAGCCAACTGTGTTTTCTGCTCAATGGATTATTGTTTTAGCCCCAAACAAGCCTCTGTTCATTCAGTTAGAGAAATGTTTTGGGGCCGTCAGTCCATCATCTTGAAAAATAAAGCAAGGAAGAAAAGACAAAACACAATAGCAAATGGTTTCCCCTGAAATATCTAAAATGGAGGCTTGTTGGAGCGACAACAAAAAACAAATAACTGATAACTCTATGACCTTAACGCAGACAATAGGACTAATATTACGTACAATAACAAGATATAAAGAGGACTTACCGGTAAGTCTGTAAAAGCAATCCCTGAAAAAATAACAACAGACAATTGCATCATTAAAGTCAATTAAAGCGCTTTATATGTGTGATTTCATTATGTGCTTAGACCAAAACTGCTGCTATACCTCCTGTGTAATCTGTGGATATCATCTTAAAAGCTAACAACCTAAATAACAAATATACTATTCCTATTACATTGTATAAACAAAATGTGCACAAGTGTGCAGACAACAACTATTCAATAAGAACTATAACCAGACTTTTAGAAAGTATTCTTTAAAATATTAAATAGTTTTCACCCAGATAATTTAAATATTTGGTGTTAAATAGTTTTTTCCACCAAAACCAATCTCCATTTATTGAAAAATATGTATGCCACAAATACATTTTATAGACATTTTTAGGTACTTTCAAGTTTGAATTATAATTTCCACTTCTATAGTATTGAATTTATTCAGCTCCATATTCACCAAAGTAGTTTTATTAATATTTAATACCTAGACTGTGGCCATTTTTTGTGTAGAAGCAGGTGTTGTTAATAAGGTTCACACAGCAGCCGATCACATCGCCTGTTGTAAACGTGGGACCATAAGGCTGCCCAGTGCCAGAAGAGCAGAAGGAGTGGCCGTCGTCCCCATGGTAGCCATATGAGTGTTTATCCCAACCTTAGGACAGAACATAGTAAACATACTGCATTCTGGACAACAATGAAAAAGAAAAACACAACCCAAGAGTAAAGCAGGGCGGTATGACAGTATATTAGATGTACTAGCAGAAATGTGCCAGCTGACAAGACTGCAATACTGTTTATTTTACAGAAGACCGATTCACGCTGCTATTAGTGGCCACGACTGATTTCTGCTATTTACATGTGACAGAGATGATTCACGAAATAATACACAAATACAGAGTGAGCTATGTCCCCAACAAGGCAATACGAGGAATCACGTGTTATTAAGCATTATGTGAAATTGTGCTTCATGCTGTGCCAAATTGTGTACAGTTGCCAAGCAAATTATAACATCAATAGAAAATTCACGGATGTTTATATTGGCTAATATAACACGCCTTTAAATTTAGATTTGTCACATTAAGGGCCAGATTTACTAACAGCTTGCAACAGCATAAAGGCCTTTATGGCATTAAGAAACTAGTGTCTGTATTTACTAAAGACGTGCAGTGAAAATTTGCGCTGAAAAGGCATTGACACCGCTCTTTTACAACTGATCTTAAAGCATATGTAAGAGTTTCCTCTTTAGACGCAAATTTTATGGTAGGAGATTTGCTACCAGGTACGTTACTAAGTACGCCACTTACTATGGTTTTGTGTTAATTATTGTACCGGTATTACTATTTGTGGTTTTATTTGTGCTAATTTGTGTTGCTGTAAATAGATTGCGTCGTTCATTATGGGAATAAGATATTGCGTCTTCTTTTTAATGTGCGTCTTGGTAGTAAAACCCCTCAGAAATTTCGACTCCCATCTAGGGTTTATTGGGCTCTTGTGCTATTTGGTCCTGTTTAGGCAATCTGGCCCTTAGAATATAGATTTTAACCTATTTAATAATATTACTCTGTCTTTATAGACTTATGGTTTGAATTTTAATCTGAAAAAAAAAGCATTATGTAATGAGATTTTGGTTGCACCACCCACACCTAGAAGACATCACTGAGCTCCCGCTCAGCTCTTATCTCTCTGGCAAGCTGCAGCCCCACAGAGGAACCACCCAGTGTCATCAAGCTTAACATGCCAGCTAACTTCCTCTAACCTACTAACCCTGTCCCTCGATGGTTCAGGAAGACAATGCGTCTCAAATACTTCCGACACAATTTGACCCTATAACATACCTTATGTTGCAGTAAATGCAAGTATTAATACTGTGACAAATTAAAATGAATCTTTAAAATCTGAAATCTGTTGTACCTGGGAGTCTGTTCATGTTGACACCTTGAGCTGATAGGCCGATCCCCATGTACCTGCTCATGAGACAGAAAATGCATTTAAAGAAAGGTAGGTAAAATTACACTATACCGTGGTACCGGTGCTCTTTTTTATTGAAAATACACTTTAATGTCATTCCATACGAAGGTTGTTATTTTGTCCAAACAAAAAAAGCTAAATATCCAAGCATTATTTTCCGTTCAGTGACGGTTTATAGTATATACAGGTTGGAAAAAACACTTTTAACACGATTATGCTCTTCATCATCATAAATCAAATTGTAAACTATTGTAAAAATATCCTACTTACCCATCTCGTCCTTTACTGATGATTTTGACCTCAAAGTAATAGACCCCACAGGCAGCTGGAATAGGGTGTGTTGCACGGACAGATGCCGCATCTTTTGGAGTCTTTCCATGACCTGGATGACAGAAACACAAGTTTTCATAGGTGCGAATAGTTGTCATCACTTAAAAGGAGCACGTAGAACGTTTGTAACAGTTCACCATCACCAAAAACAATATAATCCGTATAATACGCGTTGATGACGTTGTGCCAGGAAAAAGCACATTTGCATTCAAATTTTAAATGGCACAGCTTCTTCATCTCAATATGCATGGTAGTTAATATCCAACAGATTTGTGGCATGCAGTTTATACATAATCATATAATAAATAAACATACATTTTCAATATGCATTAAAATATTTTGATATATCTGGCCTAAAAGTCCGTCTACCTGAACCCTACCTGTCGTAAGCACTCTCAATAATTTTGTGGCCTGCCTTTATGACTCAGCTAAGGGAAATGGCAGACACCTCACTGACCGCATCAAGAATGCAAATCAGTGTATTACAGAAGCTTATTGAACAACTACATTTATTACACAAACGATTTACAGCTCTTCTTTATCTGTCGTATTCCTATAACAGTCTTACACCAATGCGGTGACAGACAATCTGCATCTGCAGACGCACATATACAGGCCTTGCTGGATCTTATCCACCAGGCTTGCTCATTGACAGTCTGGTTAAGAAAGATCGGCAATTTCTATGAAAACACGGCCTTTGTACACAATGACTGAATTTCAGCAGTGAAACTTCTTTACTGCTTCCCGGAAATGACTGAAGCATCTTCGCTGCTCGCTAAAACTCACCACCATTTCTTTCCTACAGTATACGAACTTTATACTTTCAAGATCGTTCAACTCCTACTGCTACATGTATTGATATATGTTCAATTATACGTAAAACAACATCACGTACACACACATAAACAGTAGTTCATTATTAACCTTAAATTAAATTACTGACCAAGAATGAGGCTAAATCATGCTAAAGGGAGGCTATTTTGAAACAAAATACTGCGTTACTAACTAGGTTGGTTGGACAGAGGCTATTAGTACGCGCGATGATCTAAGATCGTCCGTTTCATAACGATTTTAATCATAAAAAGAAGCAAATCAGTCCGAATAACGGACAAAACGAGCACAGTGTAGACTATAATATTTTCATTTAAATATCACAATTTAAACGTGCAACACGACACAAGCTAACCTCGCTAACGATCTTAACGTGTAGCTCGTAAACAACTCGCTATTCTGCTGTTTGTCCTCAGCTGCTGTTAGCATCGTTAACGTTACCTTTATAATGCACCCGGAGGTTGTTCTGAGACAGGCCGATATAGCTGAATTTGTCTTTAGGGCTCCATGATCTGGGCAAAGGGGTCTCCTGTTCGTTGACGGCCGGATAAAGGCGTCTAAGTCGCTGGTTGAACTCTTTTTCCTGCTCGTTGAGAGCCAAGTCTCCGTGGACGACAACGGACATCAGAAACCCACAGCCCGACGACGGTCCAGACATCGCGATCCGATTTCTGCCCTCAATACCAACAGCTTGCCAGCTATCTTTAGCTGGGTAGCTTTCAAAGTGTGTCCAGTGGCAAATGCGATCACTGTCAGACACCGCCAGAGAAGAGCAGCTGAGATTTTAGATGGTTTAATTCGGATCGGATAGCCAGTCGGCTAACTGCGATTAGCCGCAAACAGGCGAACTGAGTTAGCAAGACGCTAGAGAATATTAATCTCTCCGATACACCAAAACGGAAGCTAATAAAGACAGAACACACATCCAGAAAGTTGATCCTTGCTTTTCAAGACGACATGCAGCGGATCAGACAAACTAATTGGGGTTAAAGAGATAAAAAGACAGCAGCAGAGGGAAGCCCGATCTTTTGTTTGTTGTTAGTGCGAAATCCTGCGATCTGATTGGTTCTTTCAAGGTCCAGTCACACTTCCTCGAGGACTTGGTACATGACTAGACACAAGCCACCTTTACACGTAGGTTGCAATGCGTAGTCGAGATGGTTGTGGCAGGGGAATGCACCACGACAATTGCATATTTCAGTTTTTGATTTTTGAGCTTAGTTAGTTATCATAATTGGACGTTAGGATCAAAAATGTACACACATCAAATAGGCCTACCAGAGTTTTTAAGTCCTTTTTAGCAATAGTAATCAAATCAATTGATTATACACTATGATTGTTGTGTATTCGTGTTTATTTCAGTGATGTAACATGCAAATTAGTAAATAAACTAAAGGCAGGGTTAGGCCTAGTGCTTTTGTAGGTTGGGCAGCAGCAGCACCAAACATTTACATAAACATTTAGCCAACATTTATTGAAATAGCCTGTATAAAATGAGTGAATAATAGTATTTTCCTAACAAGTCTTTTCATTTTCTGTGTATAAAGGTGGAATGTAATATTGTGAACCAGTCTGTGAAACCAGTCTGAAGTCTCAAAATATAATTCTGAGATAAGAATCATCAACGTTTGATTTCCACCAATCATTTCAATATGATTTCAGTTTTTGACGTGATCTTACTCAGACAACATTAAATATATCAAGATTATATTTTCACAGCATGTTCTTTACATTATTTAGGATGATTTTATAGAACTGTAAATCACAAAAATATTACTTTAGCTGGGTTTTCACCCATATTTGCTATTTATGTTACTTTGTGAATGTTGTGTTTAAGAATCTGTACCAGGTGATTAAGATCTAAGACATAATGACAGATATGTCTGATATCTTTAACCTTTGTCTTGGAATGTAAGATATTTCTTGTAACTGTAAAGTGCATTTTCCAACATTCTCGTGGAGTTCAACATCACATGTTAAATTGATGGTCAATGATAGTTGAAACTTCTGACACATGAATGCAAAGTGAAATAACAACATGACATCAAAGATATCAAACGTAACTGTGTTTTTTTGTGTTTCCATACAAATATGACACACTCACAATTGAGTATATGTTGTAGGGTAACAGCATATGGTAAACATGCACTGACTTCACATATCTAACCAAATTTTTATTATTTTCTTTAACAGAAACGGTTAGCATCAGTTAACCTACAGTATACAAAGAGTTACTGAATTGCTCTTTTCACTCTCAGTAGGCACTCTAAACAATTATATACAGACTGTTATCAAAAATATGTGGTAGATCATTTAATCAAAGTAGATAACATTGTGTTGTATTAAATCTATAAATTTGATGTACATAAAACATGTAATGTACTCAAGATTTCATTCATGCTCTGCCTTTATGATGAGTCCCACAAACCTGCAGGACCATTAGCACATCCAGTCACAAAAAAATCCTCCATATAATTTTTTTGCTTTGGTTGTTACATTGGAACACAGTCCCAAAGCTCACGGCAGAGACATTGGCAAAGGCCGTACACCATAACAATGAGAAGACTGATAGGAACAACACTGACCATCAGTACCCCAAGCGTTTTAACCTGCATGATTAGTAAATAGACACCTAAGGGCAATGAGCTAAAATAGAGCAGAACCAGCAGCCAAACCAGAGCCTGTGCTAATCTCTGGCATAGGAGAGCTGCACAGTTCCACACTGTCCATCTCTGTGTAGCAGAGGCCATGGAGTCCAGACTGGAAGAGCGGTAATCCCTACGTGGAGGTGGTACAACAGCCTCCTGTTGAGGTTCCATAATGGTGATGACCACATAATTGGAACGAACGGAAGTCGGGGAGGCCGAGGCAGAGTGACCCACCAGGGAAGTAAGGTGTCTGGGGCTGAGGAGAACCTCGCCCGGCCTCTGAAGCAGGTTCTGATGTTTCCGTGTCTGGATGGAAAGTGCTGTCACCAGGTTGTACTCATCTGGTAGATTGTCCACGGCCTCTCCGGGAAGGTCTGTGATATAGCGGCAAAACGGGCAGACCACTGCACTCGGAGACGCTTCACCCAAATCAAGGATTTTTGCAAGGCACTTGGCACACAGATAATGACAGCACTTAAGTACCTTCGGACGTCGACTTGACAGGCTGTAAGCGCAGTAGCAGATCTTGCATTCCAGTTCTTCTGTGGTGAAGCCACCCATCACATCCTCTGGGAACTGTCCCATCATGTCATCTTCCTCTCAACGCTTTCTCATCGGCTGGTTGTAGTCAAAGCTGTGTGGGAACATGGTTGCGAAGCAGCTGTCACTTCTGGTGTCTGGATGTTGTCCTGTGCAGCTCTGGACGGGTTTGTGCTGCGGAACCTTTCTTGCATTCTGTGGAATGGTGGGGAGAGGCCACCGCCGAAAAGATAACTGTTAACACAGCAGTAGAGAACAAACACTACAGCAACAAAGCAGGCCCTGTAAAACCAGGGCTGGAATTTTCTAGCCAGAGCTTTTGTTACCACTGAAATTCAGTCCAATTAGTGGCACTACACTTCTTTCTGGTACTCACTTCTTTTTGCTTGCTCAATACAAATTATGAAAACTATTAATCTGAACACGAATCATGAATGTAAGCAAAAAATGAATTATTATAAACATGTTTAGGTCTTTAATGATGTAAGCCTACAGTTAAATGGCTATTTTGTTTGGAATCTTGAACAGCAGCCAGTGCAGCAGTGCATCAAAAATTAGGCCATCCCTTTAATTGCTGAGTTTGTCTTTCAGATTTATTTTCAGGTAAAATAAGAATACACTGACTACATGCTTCTGTATTCTAATTAATGTTATAAAAGAGTATTTTTCTAAATTACCTTTGACCTTTATAAATTCAATTCAACAAAACCGAGATGCAAAGAATACAAAAATACTTCTATATCTCAACACAAGCATTATTAAATGACCCAGACAGGAACAGAAAAAGCTTTCTAGAGCTTAATGACTTTCAATAGATGAGACTTGATTTGTTCATTAATAAGCTACAGTAATGACATACTGTGTATACACAGCGAATGCAGTTTGCTTCTGTGTGTTATTAATGTTGCTTGTGACTGGAGAAATTGAAAGCAGTCCAATATTAAAGGGATAGTTCACACAAAAAGTAATTCATTATTTAGATGTCCTCTGGTCATTTCAAACCTGAATGGCTTTGTATCTTCTGCAGAACACAAAAGAAGATACTTTGAAGAATGTTGGTAACAGAAAACCATTGGTGCCCATTGAATTGGGGAGCTTCCTCTGTTGTCTGATATTGGTCACAAAATAAGACAAAGTTAGACCTAATCCGTTTCAACAAATGAATTTTTTTAATCCACAACTAATAAACTCTCCCTGTTTTTCATAAACATTTACTCTCCTTACCTTTTGATCTAAGTCACTGAGCGCAGCTGTGACACGCCAGAGGAGATCTGGCCCTCCCTGCTGAGACTGGTTTCTCCCAAGGTTTTTTTTCTCCATTTATTTAACATCGGAGTTTGGGTTCCTCACCACAGGGCCTTGTTGGCTTGCTCACCATGAGACTTCATTTTTTAGATATTATTTACTAGAGTGAGCTTACTTGTTCTATAAACACCATGCACTGTGCTGTGTTTTACATTTTCATTGTTTTTCAGGTCTTCTTATATTCTCCTGTAAATTAGCTTTGGAACAATGCGCATTGTGAAAAGTGCTATCTAAATAAATTTGAATTGAATCGCATTAGTTTTGTGTCCATCCAATAGAAATCAATGGAGACCAACCGTTTGTAAGGCCCAGGGCTCGGTTGCATAAAGCAATTTAAGTGTAATTGTCCTTTAAGTGTGCCCTTAAATATACCTTAAGTTTTACTTAAGTTATTCTCCTGTTGTCTTTGGTAAAGGGAGATCACCCCTCAAGTGTCACACGTAAGGGAAAAAAAGATGCTTTGTGTAACCGGGCACAGGTTCATATTGAGGTCATGCTGAATATAGGCTTTTAGCTTTCTCCTGATTCCAAAAAGCTCTTTGTAACCAAAAACAATAATAATTTAAATAATAGTCACTAAACAAATCAGTTACATTAGAAACCATAGAAATGGTAAATATAATATAGTAAATTATTCCATATTGGCATAAGAGTGAGGTTTGTTTCTGTAAGCACTTTACAGTAAAGCACACTGCACCCTAGTGGTTAAAGAAGCTCGCCTACTCTTCCTGATATTCTTGGATTTTTTTTATTGTTTAGACCTTACTTAAATTATATAAAGAATAATAGATTCAAAAGATTGATTCAAGATTTAATGAAGTAAAGGAAAATAAAGGCTGATGTTGAAATGTAGAATAATTCATGAAAACAACGCATTAAGAAAACGGTTATCATATATAAAAATACTATAACGCACAATACGTAAATTCTGCTTTAATTCCTTGCATTAAGTGATATAGGAGCAGCCAGATGGAAGTCAGAAAGCTGACTGGGCGATGACGTCATGGGCACCGGGGCTGCCTCTGAGTGACGTCAGTGACAAAACAACAACAAAACAGACTGCAGGCGGCAGTGCGCGCGAGGTGCTTGTACCGAGCGCGCGTTCGTATGCTATGGCTCATCGGGGTGGATGTGACCGCATGGTTGGCTCAGAGGTGGAGCCGGTGGGTGAAAGCGCAGGGCTCAAGTCAGGTGGAGAGATGGCGGAGAAGGAGGAAGAGCATCCCACGGGCGTCTGTCATCCTGCAGGCACTTATCCATTCTGTCGAATATCAAAGCTGATTAACTGGAAAAGACCTTTATGGACTTCCGCTTTCTTCGCAACTACAAACATTGTCTTTTGGTGAGACACATGACGCAGCGCAATTTCCCTTGTGCAGTTATTTATATGACATCACTTATTGTTGAATGCAAAATGCGCAGGTAATAGCGGTACGTTTAAAACATTTTGAAGTTTGAATCAAATGTTGCATTAAAAATACGGCTTATATTTTGTAGTGTTCAAATGTACAACACATCTCAGTCTAACTTAATCAGTATAGGCCTAACTGTTGTGTCAAATTAGCCCTGAAGGACATTTCCCCTAGACTATTCTATGTTTTTCTAATGGACTAGCATGCAGCTTTTTTCTATAAGTAAATTATTGTGCCATTGACTGAGCAATTGTTATCTAACCCTGAAATAAAATACACATATAAAGACAAAATAAAGGTAAAAGATGATTTTTAAATTAAATAAAAAATGGTATGGAATGCAATTCTGTACAATTATGCAAGTTCAAAGATGTCATGGTATGAATGATTTACATCTAATTTATGTCAAAGAAACCTTGAATAAATGCGGATAAACGGTATCTAGGGTAACAGGACCACTTGGTGTTCCTTTCTGGAATTAGACAAATAACCGTTTTAGTTTCACTCTCAAAGTAATAGCCTGGATTAAAATACCAAAGATTGTTCACAAGTTGTGAACAAAAATATAAACACAAATAATTGGTGTTTAATGCTGTTAAAACTGTGATGACCGATGGCAATCTTGGCTTTTTTAAAACTTTTGTTAATGTCTGTGAAAAATTCTGGTCTTCTTTCAGGTTTTTCAGTCGTGTATGTGGAGTATAAATGAGTATCTATGTTTTAATTTTCCATACAGGTTGGTGTCGCTCAGTCCGTGTCGATTATTCAGTATCATCTCTTTGTGCCTTACTGTTCTAGTGAAGATACAGCTAATGAGAGATGTGGCACTGTTTAGATCAAGAGGTGTGTATTTGTGTCAAACCATAACAGCATCATTGTGTCACTCGACTGTGGTGACTCATTAAGTATAGATATGTTTATGACCAGTCTCATGAGAAATTGTTATTGTCTTGTACGTTCTAGTTCTTAGCAAAGCTATTTGTCTTATAATTAAACAGTTTGGGTGGTCTCTCAAAAATTGTGCTTCTGGCCAACCATCGTCTTGCTTTGTAGTAATGTACTTGCATGTGAATGTTTAAGTCAAGACTTTGACAAAATATGTATTTAGCTCACATAGCCTATGCTTGACCTTAATGCTGTTTATATAATCAATATTACTGCCAGATCCCATTGATTTCTATGTTCCTGTTTATAGGAGCTGCTTTATGGAGGAGTATGACAAGCAGGTAGGTTAAAAGCATGCACACCTTTTAAAATCACGTAATGCAAGACATTTTTGTATTTTTTAAAGCTTTTCTCGGGTATTAGCTGCAGTTCGTCCTATAACCACTAGAGGGGGGTCTATTCATCTTAATCGGCATTATTGATGACCTACAGCCCTTCATAAAGCCAATCATGTGAGCTCTGAGATGTTTGGCAGTGAGTTCCCATGGTACTGTGTGGATCAAGATTAGTTCCTGAAAAATACATCAATACAAACCTGCTTAAAACAAGTACAACTATACTGAACTTTTTCATCCTGTTTAAATTAAGTCAAAATGTACAAACACATGTTTATTCACTTTTTTTGCATGTGAAATTATTCAAAGGCCAGTCAAATTTTGCATTGATATTGAATTAACTTAGCCTAATTCTTGATTAGTTTATCCAAAACTCCTTATCAATGGCCTTCGGCTTTCTATTATTTTTATCCGGTTGTTGTGCCATGCTGTCATCTGACCAGAGTTGCCCTGTCATTGTTTATGTTGTTATGATAAAAACAAATGCAGTGGCACCGTTGTGCGTCAGGGATGACATGCCAGTTCAGTAATCCTCAATGTGGTGTTTATGTGAGGCAGGCCTCATTAAACCTCGGCTGCTTGAGGAACAGCTGCTGCATTGCCTAAGCTTGTTTGTTTCTGCCTGCTGCTGTTGATGTGAGCCCTGTTTAAACAGTTGTCTTCCCCCTGCGCTCTGTGCCCTCTGCCCCCTGTCCTTCCATAGTAATGGGATAAAGGAACCGCGTGTTTGTGTATGTCAAAAAACTTTTAATATGTAGTCCTGTTTTCTTGTTAATGGCCTTAATTTTGTCAAGTGACTTGACCAAGAAAAGAGCAAATGTAAAGACAATTTCAAAAGCAGGGGTCTCACAATGTACCAGTATTGACCAACCGTTATGTGAAAACCCAATTACCACTAATAACAGTGATTATTATTTATTTGACACATATCATAATATTTTAATAAATTCGACAACTATATAAAGTTTTGCCTCAAGAACCACAATGGTTACAAACATTCTCTCTGCCTTACTCATATTTTAAGTGTGGTTCATTGACCAAAATAAACAAAAGTATTAAACAAAAACATTTTAATAGATATCAAAATAATAATGGCATCATGAATCTGGGGCAGGATTATCGTGTATAGAAGTTTAGTAGGCCTATTGTGACAGCCGTACTTTAAAGTAAATGTCATTTTTTTTCACATATCAATAGATAATAGGTAGTCAATGATGTCCCTGTACTGAAAATGACTAACATTCTTCCAAATATCTTTCTTTGTGTTCATCGGAACAAAGTCATTTATACAGGTATGAATTTACATGAGCTCAAATAAATGATAGAAGAATATTTCACTTTTGGATTAACTAGCCTTTTAACAATACTCGCATGTAGTGCTTTTGGATCGCCAAAATTTGAAAGTTTTCTCACTAAACACATCGTTATCACTTGGTGAAAATTCCCCTTAGTACTATGAGAGCGGAAGTGGATGAGATTTTAGCGGAAGAACGTGATCGTCCCATGTGCATATACCCCAATAATAATAATTCCCAAAAGATGATTGCTAAATAACCCAAAAAGAAAAAATATGATGCATAATAAAAAATCAAAGGGTCAGAGAGCCGAAAGTAAAGCCTACGGTTTATGTAAACAAACACTGGTTCAACGCTGGTCTTGAAGAATTTCAGATTTTTAATCCTACACAAATGTTTGAACAAAACACAACCAACAGAACATTTCTCACCGAATCAAAATGTTAATCAAATATATATATATATATATATATATTTTATATTTATTACAAATTCAATTAAATAGTAAAAATGAAACTGGAGCAGTGTTTAAATCTTGTGAAGTTGTCACTGAAAGCTCATAACATTTAAATGCATTATAAAAAAACTATACATTATAAAAGTGATGAGTGTTTGTTTATCAGTACATTGTGATATGTTTGGTTACATGTGTTGGCTTTAATGTTGTGAAACTTGGGTTTGTGTCACAGTCTGTTGCTTGTCCATGAGAGGCATGTTGGGTCTTCAGAATGACACAGCCATTTGTGTGTTTAAGACTTCTTACCTTACATTTCCTCGCTGTTCTCATTGGTAGGATTTTCTAGTGTCCCAACCAATAAGCCATTCAAATATCTAGGAACAAAAGGTGTGTCAAGACACACAGCATCTCATTGGAGGAAGTCTGACTGGCATCACTTCACTGCTGACCAACTGAACAGGCATAGACTTTCCATCATAGTCAAATGACTGAATAATAAAAACACTATTAATAGATAATGCTAGTAATATTGTTAGGAAAAAAGTACGTAATAAATCTTTATAGATCTGAAGTGTTATCTTTGTACTGGATGGAGCTTTTCATAGAGCGAAAGATTACAATTTATTTATAACTAATAATGTAACACATCCTGTTGTCACAAGCACCAAATATCCTTCAACCAATAAGAGATGATTATTAAGAGAAAAGTGTGAATAATCAGGTTCAGGGATAATTTCCAAGATGAGTACATAGAGTAAGAAAATTATCCTAATCCTCAAAGTGTTCTTTGAAAAGGGGGGTATTAAGAGGGTATTATTTCGAGTGTTTGTACGTGTGTGTTTTCATGCCCCCACCAGCTTGTCCCGCGCTATCTGTGTGATGCTTGAGGAATGCTGTGTGACTATGGTATTTTTAGACTTGACCAGTTGACATAGTGAAGCTCAGGCCACGTTAACATAAACACTAGCTGGTGTGGCTTCATGCAACACTTCATTTGTGAATCGAGCTGACACACTTACCTTCTGACACAAGTACAGTCTAAACACTTTTCATGCTGAAACCTAGAGCTTTTGAGATGACCGCAGAAGACCATGGATCAACATTGAGGTAAAAAACGATAATATTAAAAAAATATAGGTACTATTTTGGTGGGTTGTTGTCTGGATACTTGGCATCAGGATTATTGGAATGGAACCTTAGAGGAACTGGTTTTGTTTATCTAGAGATGTAGAACTCATACCTTTAAAAAACAAAAGATTTCATAAACAAAAGATAATTTGATTTATTCCCATCACTTTTGAAAGCTAATACTATACCTACATATCCATTAAATGTGTCACCTTTCAGATATGAGAATGCTCTGAATTATTGTAAATGTCAGTCATGCATGAGATACATCAGGGGCCGAGAGGTTTCCATGACAGGGCCTTGTTTTGGAACATATGCTTGCTGGAATTTCACGATGATTGTCACAAGGACCTTATTGATACGTGCTTGTATGCCAGGCAGCAATGGAACCTGTCAGTGTGTTGCTGTCTGTGGGCAGAACCAAAGACAGGTTAAAAACATTGTTGAAGAGCCTCACTGTACAGTATAGTATTATTTTTCTTTTGTGATTTAGAAAATATTTAGAGAATGTGGATTAATGCTGTCGGTCTGTTTGTTTAATGTTATATTAGTGGACTTTTCGCTTGGCTTGTATAAGGATAAGACAAGTAGAATCAGCATTCTTTGTTATTTTTAAGATTTTCAATGACAGAATCGTAGTCAGTTTAAAGCCAAAGTTTTTTTTTATATACAGTCACCTGTTGTAGGTGCTTCACAAAAGTCGTAACCAAGTCTTAAAGGGATAGTTCACCCAAAAATAAAAATTCGATCATGAATCACTCACCCTCACAAAGTTGTTCTAAACCTGTATAAATGTATTTATTCGGTCGAACACAGAGAAATATATTTGGAAGAATGTTAGCAGCTGACAGTTCTTGGCCACCATGGGGTGTATGCCCACGGGACCTTTAAATTCTCAGACAGCTTCACTTACGCTCTCATAGGACTAAGGGCATTTTGTACGTGATAATAATGTCTTTAGTAAGAAAACGTTCAAATTGACTACGGGTGAGTATTGTTAAGCGCCTATGTGTTAATGTTAAAAGTTAATGTAAAAGTTCACTTTACTTTTTTCATATTTGTTGACATACATTGAAATGGATAGCCTGTAGTGCTTCTCCTTTTTGGTTGTTGAATTATGGCGAAGTGTTTGAATATTTAGACTCACGTTGTTGATCGTAATCCTATGTGCATCCTGAAGCGAAACGCCATGTTGGCTGAGATTTTCGTTTAAGTACGTCATCGACCCGTCTGCAAATACCTCATTGACTACCATGGTAGGAAAAATCGAAAGGCAGTCAAAGGTGCCCCAGAACTGTTGGCTTTCCTACATTCTTCAAAATATTATTTTGTGTGCAACAGAACAAAGAAATATACAATAATTGGTAGTGAATGATGTCACAGAACTGTCAGTTGCGAACATTCGTCCAAATGTTTCTTCTTGTTCAACAGATCAAAAAATATTTACTGGTTTGAAACAACATAATTCAATGATGACAGTTTTCATTTTTGGGTGAACTATACCTGTAAACCTTCTAAGGAAATTATACATTTTTGGTGAGTGTCAGCAACATAGATTTAGAAGCTGATTTCAAATAGTGTTGACCATCAAACACCATATGGCACCAGTCAACTATTAGTTTTTCCAAACAGCCATCTATACCTCGTAACGAAAGATGTAATGCGACTAAATCCCACCACAATTTTACAAGGCCAACTGCATCATGTGGGTATCACACCTTATTGGTCTCCGGTCATCAGCTCTGGTCCGAGTTGGGCAAGCTCTCTTTTCTTCTAATCTTGAACCGCTTCAGCCACGTGCTCGATGGTGAAATGTTAATGTGAGCTCTGTTGCCTCACAGTCACACGCGCCCCATGTGCCCCCGGTTAATAGGAAACCTCCGGTGGGGAAACATGTTACGCCAATGGTAGAGGTGACAGCCTTATGACCTGCAGGAAACACAACTAGGATCGAATTGCTTGGCATGTTTTGTTAAAAAAATAACTTTTTGAACACATTAGGGACTCTAGAGGGCGTTGTTTGTTGTGTTTTTGGCAAGGGGAAATGCAGGGCAACAGCTGTGAGCGGGCATAATGCAAGATAAAGGGCATTAACAGGCTGCCTGTTAATAGATGCTTACCCGGTGCCAAGAAATTCTCAGATGCCTCATCCAAAAAGTCATGCTAATTCATTCAAAGCTATAAGATCAAGGTTTGACCAATGAAATATCTATTCTATTTGTATGTGTTACTATTAGCGGCCCACTGCTGGATTCTATTTACAATAAATAATCTTGTTTCCAAAACAAAACATATTTAAACAGCCCATGATACGTCGGATGTAACATAAACCCAAAGGGTCCAAAGAATATTTGATATGTGAAAATGTTTGTCGAGCTTTAGCTGTCAGTAGGGTCTTTACGTGCAAAGTAACACATCAATAGGATCAAATCCTCTATAGCAATCTTGCATCATAGAAACAATAAAAGAAGGCGCGTCCTGAATTTAGGCAGAATTTCAATGCATGGAACCACCATCCCATTTATATATCCCATCGGGTATGTTCAGGTCGACTTGATTTCAATTATCACATGAATCTTTTGTTGTGTTAAGTGAAAACAATCCCCTTGCTCATTGCTAGATCTGGATCACGACTAAGACTGGGAAGTATCTCACACATGCGCCGTACACACTTATGGTATCTTCAAAAGCTTGTAAAGCTCTTGTTATAGGCATTTAATTCAACTGATTAAGTTGAATCTAAAATTAAATGTGTTTCAAAGAGTGTCTGTTGAAAAATCTTTAGCTTAATTGTTTGTGCATTCATACCGTATGTTTGAATATCCAAGTGCAACATAACCCATATGGCATAAAATAATTGCTAATTTAATAACTTTTTTGTCTTAATAAAAGGCAGATACACATCTTGTAAGCACATTACAAAACATGTTATGACCTTATATTATTTGGGAATGAGGAACTACTGTAGTGTACATTACAGTACAGTATAGATTCCATACTACACAGTGTCCTCAAGTTTGTATTTCTAAAGGAATGCAAATGGTTCCTGTGACTCTAAAAACCAAGAAAGAGTAAAGAAATCGCATTTATAACATTAATATACTGTTGAACACATTAAGTTCAAGATTAAAAAAAGAGCAATGTCATAAATATGTTTGTTGATGTCATGTGGTTTATTTAATTTTAGCTGGGATGTCATTGACTCTGTCCAGGAGGGCAAGTCTGCTTCAGGATCTCCATTCACAGACTTCTGGATGAGCTTCAAACTGTTCATTGAGGAGACTTCCTCTTTTAAACAGCAGAATCCAGGCAAGGTACGGATGCATTGCCTTGGGAATCTTTGTGCGGTACAGTATGAGGCAGTGCTGGAATTTTAAACACTGTATTTGTCTCTTACCACAGTTCTGTCTGCTGGTATGCAGTATGTGTTCGTTTCTGGCAATACTTGGCCGTTACATTCCGGGGGTTGTTATTTCATACATCTTAGGTAAGTGCCCAAGTTGGTTCTACTCAAAAACACTCGCTAATTATTATCTTATGTAAAGAACCTTGGTATTTTATTGACATGCACATACGTTAATAACATTTGCACTGTTCAGCTTTTTAAGTTTATGAATTATTATATCCGTGCTGCTATTGGCAAAGTGAACACCCTTTCATGGGTTTACCTCTAGAACACCTGACATGTGATAGTGGATTCCTAGTAGTGTAATTATGACGTCATTCACTCAGTCTCTGGTTCCCAGCCGTCAGCAGGTTCATAAACACACTGGTAAGCGTGACACGCACATTAATAGTTTCTACACCTGTTTACTCCAGTGCTGGGCATTTTTCTCTGGCCCTTGGTGTCATCACATGAGTTTGGGATGTGGTTGGAACCAGTTCTGCAGAAACTGGACTTTGGAGTTGGCGAGTTCATTCAGAAAATCAAGGAGAATCATGGTACGTCTGGGATACACAACGGTAAATGTGAAGCAGTTACAAATCTGAAATTTCGATTATTTCCTCGGTGAGGTGACTAGCATAAACCAGCACCAGGGGAAATTTGTAAGAAGTTCATAACAGTAATGTTGGATTCGCATTCTCCACTTTCCTTTCATACCCTAGAGAAAAGGATACTTCGGTCACAAGTCGAGAAAGAGAGCATTGAAGCTGATCTGTCTTCCCTTTTCCCAAAGGTCAGCTATCACACAAGTGGCTGGCTATTGTTACTCACATGCAATGAAACTATGAGCGTTACCCAATTTGTCTATGTGAGAATAAACTGATATTGAAACAATCTCTTTCAGATGGACTCAACCGTGTGCAAAGAGCTGTCGATATCAGACACAGAGGTCTCTGAAGTAACATGGACTGACAATGGTACATTTAACCTTTCAGAGGGACACACGCCTCTGACAGAAAACTCAGACGGTAATCACTATTATCTATCAGAACTATACACTAAATGGCCAAAATAATGCTATTTGCTATTTTAGCTACAGTCTGTACAAACTTTCACATAAAATCAAGTGTACAAAGCTGTGCAATCTCCAATATCCAAATATTGCGGTCGAGCTCCTTAAAGAAATGGCCTGCACAAAACCCAGACCTGTGCTATAATGATTTTTTAATGAAATGTTCCACATATACAGTACCTGTTTTTGGCAGTGTTTTGGTATGTGCATACTTTTTGCCGTGTAGAGTAGTGTGTGAATGTATTTGTTGTGTTTTTATGATTTGTTAACTATAGAGAGGCAGTAACCTCCTTGCACTGGTTAACATGTTCGATTAATAAATATATTAATAGATATTAATCTTAAAAATATTAATTAATATAATCAATATAGTCTACATTTTATAAACAAATCAACAATTAGTTATTTTCAGTTTTTTTATTTACTTTTTACAAGTATATGCTCTGGTAAAATTATTCTGTAAACTACTTACAATATTTCCCCAAATTTAAAATAAAAATATTGTTTTTATATGCTTTTATCTGCAGAAAATGAAATCTGGAGAATCAAGTTAACAGAAAATATGACCTGTATTTTTTCCGACCCTCAAATACTGCAAAGAGACAAGTTTATTTTCTCTTTAAGCAATAAAACAGTTTACAATATTTCTACATCTATTTAGGAAAAGTTTAAAATTCTTTTTTGTGTAATGACCTCAATTTTTATCACAGTTTCAATGTGTCTTATCATGCTGTTCACATTGCTGTTTGATGACTCATTTCACTCCTGAGGTCTGACTTTGTTGAAATTCAACAGTCACTGGACTGAAATGACTATAATCTAGAAATGCTGATTAAATGAACATTTGGAATGGTATCCACATTATTTCCATGGCAAACGTTGTGTGTGTTATCAGTTTATAGCAAAACAGACTCTCTGATGGGTAATATTTTTTATAAATAACCTTTTTCTTTTGAATCTGAATGTGTTATTTGTGAATTGTGTCATAAATGTTTTGACTGACCGACTTATGTTGCCATAAAGTATACTGAAAAAAAAACTTTTGTTCTTTTTGACTGTCTATGTCTTAAATCATTTATTTTAAAATATTTTCTATTTTCTGATGTAGATTCAGACCGGAGAAGTGATGAGGAGGTCTTCACAGGTGGACTGCCTGAGTTTCCCTCGCTGGACAATGGCTTGGGTACAAATGGAGAAGATGATGAAGATCTGAGCCTTGGAATGCCCACCCCTCTGTCCCATCCCAGCAGGTACGGGTCCACACAGTCAGAAGAAGAACCTACAGTCCAACCCCTTGAGATTATGCAGAGGCTAGCAGGAGACATGATAACGGCAGCAGTCACGGCAGCAATGCAGGAACGTCTGGAGGCTGTCGTACCTCTAGCGCTGGTCCAGGCACTGGCTGAGGAATCAGACAGTGAGGCAGAGGACTTTGAGCTGTTGGACCAATCGGAGCTGGAACAGCTGGAGGGGGAGCTGGGCCTGGAAAGGGAGAGCCGCGTTTATCAGTCTAAGCCAAGTAAACCTTCAGGCTTTCTCTCAAAACTACTGGGACGCCACTGATCTTATTTAGAGGGCTTCCGCTTCCCTCTGTGATGGGATGTGGGTGGGAAGGTTTACAGGGAATGGTCCAGAGTTATGAAGGTATTCCACAGTTTTAGCTGTGCTGGTGAAATTCAATTATTTTGCTATAAAAGTAATCTGGGGAGGGGGGTTATTTGTACTGGGAGGGTGTATAGTGGCTGGTTAAGGCACTGCTTCGTTTGAGTGGGTTATTGTAGATGTTCCCATCAGCCTGTCAATGGCCAGAGGGTTATGGACCAGAGTAATGTCACAGGTTTAGCTGTTAAAAGGCTGGTAGATGAAGGATATTTCAATGTTTTGCTGCCAAATTGTTTTTCTCTTCATCTTAAAGCCTCCCACTAATAGACAATCAGCAGAAATTTGACTTTGTTTTCAATTTTTTATTTTCTCATGACGGATTTTTGAAAGTTATTGTAATCCCTTGCATGGATAGTTCTGTTTTTTATTGTTAGATTTTTTATTGTTTTTATTTGCACCTTACTTTAGAGTGATACGAGGCACTAGAGCAAACAGATACAGATTTGCTTGTTGTCGGTTCCGTAGGAAAGTTTGATAGTCTGCCATTCTCCCTACATTGACACAGCAGACATGAGCGCACTGTGGCGCTGATGACATATGATGTCTGCGTGAACAGGGTGCTATGCAAAATACATTGGCTGAAAATGTACACATGACCAGTCACAGCGTTCGGCCAGAACGTTTTTATTGGGCAAACGGGTTTTGGTCCTACGCCTTTCACAGATTATATAAAATTATAAAATATAATATGACGTTATACTTATTGATTGCTATCAGGATGTAAAGAGATTTCCAATCAATGAAGCAAAAAAAATCTGGACAGGATCACCCACCCTGCCTTTAAAGGTTCATTTTCAGTCAAGTGTAATAACCAAAAATATATCAAATCCCCATGAACAACTGTTAATCTGTAAACAATTGTTTATCTTTTTGATAAGGAATATTTTAAAGTGATAATTCACCGAAGAAGGAAACTTCTGTCATGAATTACTGTAACACCTTTGTTCATCTTCAGAACTCTTCTGACTCTGCCATAGACTAAAGCAATAAGCCCCAAGAAAGAGTGGGTTATAGTGCATTTTATAACAGGTAAGGGTGTTGTCCTAAAACCCCCTTAGCTGTTATAAAATGAGTAAAATAAAGTAAATAAATTGATGTTTTGGCTATGTAATGCGGTCAGCAGTTATAAATCAGGGTATTTTATGATGGCATAGAACTTGGATCAACCAATCAGAATTAAGGACCAGAAGTGACCGTTTTATAAAGCAAACCAACTACCACTCAATCTGCACAAAGCCATTAGTTTCAGTCTCAAATACACTGTCTCCTGCATCTGCTCCACAGCGCATGCGGCGCCAACACAGGCTCATGCGTCAGCTCACAGCACATGCATTGTGTACGCCGGCTCCAGCAGCAGCTCCACAGCGCATGCGTCTTGAACACCGGCTCCTGCGTCAAGGCAACATCGCGCTTGCGTCATAAACACCAGCTCCTGCAGAAGCACCGTAGTGCATGCATTATTAAGTCCCTCTCCTGGATCACCTCCACAACACATTCGTCTTGAATGGCGACTCCTGGGGCAGCTCCACAGCGCATGCGTCTTAAACACCGGCTCCTGCATTAAGGCAACATTGCGCTTGCATCATTAATTCCCGCTCCTGCATCACCTCCACAACACATGCATCGGGAATGCCAGCTCCTGCGTCAGCTCACTGCGCATGCACCTTTAACACGGGCTCCTGCGTCCACTCCATAACACATGTGTTGTGAATGCCGGCTCTTGAGTCAGCTCCAAAACACATGCATCGTGAATGCTGGCTACTTCGAATGGTTCGTAACGCATGCGTATACATCTGTACACGCATTAAGACTAATGCAGATAAGAGGAATTGCGCACAAAAAGTATTTTCGTCTATTCATAAAATTACAGTTGAACCACTGTAGTTACATGGACTATCTAATGATGTTTTTTTTGTGAGCGTTCTTTCTGCACTTTCAGTGTATGTTGCGTCGCTGTCTATGGGGGGGGGGTTAATCTTAAGTTATGTTCCAAAAATAAATGAAGGTCTTGCGGTTGTGGAATGACTTGAGTAATTTATAACAGAATTTGTTTTCCTTGATGAACTATCCCTTTATGTTTTCTGTGAGAAAGAGACCAGACCTATTATTTGTTGATGCCTCTTTAAAAAAAAATGAACTTTAGGAGGCACATATATCCAAGACCACATTTTCTGTTCACAGTGAGATTGGTGTGTAATGCATATCTAAATGTATTATTTCTAACAAACTACTGATGTATTATAAATGATGAATTTTGTTTTGACACGGATCAGCAGCCACTTTCTGTAACACAGTGACTGATTGAACATGGGTTTCACAAATCATTTTTTCTATTTTCTGCCACTCATAATGAATGCTGTCTAAATATAAATATGAATTAATGTCAGTTAGATTTTTGTTATTCAAATATAGTACTTTTTTCCTATATGTGTCTCATTTTAGATTGCCTTATGACTGCAAAATATGGTTGTATACACACTATATCAAGAATGTGATTAAAAACTGTATGATTGAACATTATTTTCATCTTTCAATTCTTTCCCGAGCATGAGGATCACATTTGAAGACAAGTACACTTGTTTGAAAAGATCTTAAATGTTTTCAAATATATAGCGATAGCTTTTTACCTAATTCAGTATTACAGGTAATACTAAATTTTATCCAGATGGTAGTAAAAATTAGGCACTTTCACTGGTTTACAAGGTAAGGGGATGTTCAGTCCCCATAAAACTGACCATTTTAAGCACCATGGTGCACCTAAACAGAACCAACCATACATCACCTAAACTTTCCTAAAGTCAGCAGAATAGACAAGTTTTAGTGTTTCGGTTCATTACATCACTATTCGGGAATTTGGATAATGTTCATACCAGAGATTTGCCCAAAATGAAAAACTTTTCATCATTTATTCTCCCTCATGCAAAACTTGTATGACTTTCTCTGCAGAATACAAAAGAAGATATTTTGAAGACAGTAACCAAACAACATCGGACCCCAATGACTTCCATTGTATGGACATGTGAAGAATGACTTCATTAGGAAAACATTTGTCTTCAAGTAAAAATGTGTTTTTTGTATTAAGTTCTGAAAGAAATTTAGAGAATGTTACTTTAAAATTGAAGCACTCTTAAACGGTTAAAAAAGAAATGCATGTCTTGCGGTCCTTTAGGGGTGCAGCCCCAGCAGGAGGTGTTTTTACTACAGAACCATTTCTTTATGAAGTGAGTTCTTTAATGTGGTGTTATATCTGGCTTGGGGCCAAAATAAAAATCAAAGAAGCCAAACACACCTAATGTGTCTGTCATGCTTTTCATTTCATGTAAATTTATACTATAAACTAAGATGAAGGAGACAAAACGTTAACTGCACAGTCCTTCCTTCTTATTATTTTGGACACCAAATGTCTGGGATATTGTAATAGAAATTTACCCATTTGTGCTTTTATCTGTTTGTAACTTTTATCACAACTTTTAAACTTAAAAACAAGCATGAATCTTTTTTATGAATGAAGTCTTGAGGGTTTTTTTGCACTGTTGTCTGCAAACGTTGTGTTGTTGGCATGAGAGACACATAGAAACATAGTAATTTTACAAAAGCTGTGTTTTTCTCAGACAATGCTAATGGAAAAACATTTGTAGACATGTAGCTTGTCTCAAATCTTGTAAACAGACATGACTGAACCACTATGAGTTTTATCACCTTGACCTTCCTGCCACGGTCCTGCAACAGACTTTACCAAAAAAAAGAAACTCACATGTCAAGTTTGAAATATAGCAGGATTGCAATTGTAAAATGTGGAAAGTGTAGACAAAACATCTACATTCCCATAGTCAAAAGAAATGCCGTCTCTTTGAAATCTTTTGATTTTTCTTGATGAAAGCTAATTTCTTTTCTTAAATGTTTTTCCTGAGGACAATTGCCACTGGAAATCACTCAAAAATGTCTTAAACTGTGCCCAGAGTTACAAATATATGTGATTCTTTTCAGTAAAACCTTCCATTTGCTTTGCAAAATTTATGTCTCCTGAAATGATCAAATCAATTTCTCAGCAATAATAGAGCAAAAGAAATTTCTCTCGTGGACATAAGCTGTAACGCAATAAATATATAAAGTTGAAGGCTAGTATTGCAGCAATTTATTTTATTCAACCAAATACATTCAGTGACGGGCCAATGCTTTTTAATGGATTTTGATGTTTGTCTTTTTCTAAAGTCATTTTTTTCTGAAGTCTTCTCTGGCGCCAGGTGTTCCAAAATTCTGAGAGAACCTCACATTCTTCTACAAGTGGTATGTTAAAATTATGAGGCCATATCATGTTGGTGTTTTCAGCTGCTTCCAGCTTGGATTGCAGGTTTATGTGCTGTGTGAAACACCTGTTTGCAACCAGTCAGAAGTTTAATTATATGTGTAACAGTGGATGTGCTGATCCGGCCGTCCCATCATCATGACAGATGATGAATGGATCTCAGTGGATACGATGACATAAAATACCAAATCAACTTCATAAATGCACTTCACATTGCAAAGTCAAGGCGGTCATGTCGATTTGCCTTATTAGAAATGTCAGACCCTATATCACTGAGCCTGCGGCACAACTCCTTATCCAGGCACTGGAGTACTGCAAGGCTCTTCCTTGCTGGTCTTCCTGCAAAGGCTATCAAACCACTCCAGGTGGTTCAGAATGCAGCAGCACGCATCGTCTTCCAAGAGTCCAAAAGGGATCATGTGACACCCCCTTTCATCTCTCTCCACTGGCTACCTATTAAAGCCCGTATCAGATTAAAGTCACTAATGCTTGCCTACAGGACTATAACAGGATCTCCACCGGCCTACTTTCACACCCTCCTACACTCCTACACCCCTTCAAGAACCCTGCGTTCAGTAAATGAGCGGCGTCTTGTATCGCCTTCTTAAAGGGGTAGTGAATCTCTTTCCCGTTCATTCTCCTTACAACTCCTTCCTGGTGGAATATTTTCCCCAACTCACTCCCTTCAAAAACACATCTCACAACATTCAAGAAGCTACTTAAAACCCATCTTTTCTGTGAATACAAATGAAAAAGAAAAGAAAAACAATAACCCTCTGTCTTTTTCTTAACAGGTATTGTTCTGGCTCTTGTGAAAACTAGAAACTTGGTATTAGAACCTATTGCTCCAGTATGACAAATGGGCAATTCCAGCGTTATGGACGTGACATTTTGCATTATGGAAGTGACATTAAAATGTTCAGATAATGAATCTGTTACAATTATATTGAACCATCTGTTTATATTTTACTGAACCCTTGTTGATAGAGTCTAAACATAAAAAAGTCTATGAAAAAAAAAATATTAAAAAAAAGGGGAAATATGTGGTGTTATGGATGTGACAATCCTGAAAATGAAAAATCATGCACAAAAAATACAACAAATGCTTTACAAATTTGTAGAGAGATCTCACATGGGTATTTGAACCACCAAATGTTAAATTCTGTGCTGTTACCATGGTACAAATCGCTGGTAAAAACTTAAGGTTGACATTTTCACTGAATTGCCCATATGGCTTTATTCCTCCCTGAACTCTTTGTAAATGACTAAATGTAAATGTGTATGTCACATAGAAACAAATACTCCACTATTTAACAATAGATTCAGACTGAAATCAAGTGTCTTTGCAATTTATAAAGTAACTACCTGATATGATATATGACAAGCCGTCATGCAGCACTATCGTGTTATGGCCATAAATGTGTTAATGTCAGATTGTTGACCCAACCCTGATGTTTTATAATGTCCTGTTAGCCTCTGGCCTTCTGTTGCTGTCAGTTTCCAGCACGGCAGACAGTTTTTCTTCTGTTCTTTAGAGAGTGTGAAGAAATTGCTAGATAACACCTTCTGAAAGTTGTAGACAGGAATCTGCTTGCTGGCTGGGGGGGGGGGGTGTTACAGCAGGGGTCTTTTCATGCTTTATGTTGTTATGCTATCTGTTTTGACAAGGTATTATAGTACGCACATTAGATTTCCAGAAAAAAAGAATTTTTTAGAATTTCACTTTGCATCCTAATAAATCTGAAAAACAAAGCAAAGTATATCTGCAGCATACAGAATAATAAACTAGGGTGATAAAATCTGACATTGATCTCAGCACATGTTGTCTCAAACAAAATGATTATTAGCCAGAATAGGGGAAGAGCTCAGATTAATGACAGATGGCACCCCATTCATCAACCAGTAAAAAGGGAATTTCCTTGATTATTTCTACATCCCTCCGGCTCCTTCTACCAAGTTGGATCTTGCTGCTTTTCCTCCTATTACTAATTACAGGACTCCCATTGGTACATGAGCTGATTTTAGTGAGAGCCAATCCCAATAAGGGTAACAGCACGCTCCTGACATAAGGCATGCCTGTTTGTTCTTAATGATCACGGAGCTCCTTAAAACTGTAGCGCTTCACGGCAGCACCTCAGAGGGTTTGGAGGGGAGAGCAGAGACTGGGTAAAGAGTTAAGTACACCCCTACAGAGCCCGTTTAACAGCATCTTCAAAACTTTCTGCTGTAACAGGTAGGAGCTCATGACACACTCTCTTTTAATCTAGTTGGCAGGTGCTTTGATCTTTCGATGTGCTACTAAAATATTCATATATTTTAAACATTATATTTTGGGATCTTGTATATTTATCCCATTATATTTGACTGGTATTTTGTTTATTTTATATTGTCATATCTTTTGAATAATCCATAATGTATTTGTTAATGGTAAATGAAGATATACTCATGTGCTTCGTTTTTGCATCATCTTCTAAAAAAGGTAACACTTATGGGATATGAAATGTCATAAAATGTCAGAACTGGCAAATATACACAGTTATGTGTTTACACTTACAAAGAAAGAAAGAATATGAACAGAATTACAATTGCATAGATGTTTCTGTTGCTCTGATGGTGTCATTGCAGTAAAGAAACAGTTCACCCAAAAAATGAGAAATCTGTCATCATTTACTCACCGTCAAGTTGTCCCATATCGGCATACATTTCTTTGTTCTGATGAATACAGAGAAAGATAGTTGGAAAAATGCTTACAGCTCTTGGCCACTATTGGATACCATTGTCATTTTTCCTACTAGTCAATGGTGGCCAAGAACTGTTTGGTTTCAAGCATTCTTCCAAATATCTATCTCTGTGTTCATCAGAACCAAGAAATCTTTACAGATTTGGAACAACTCGAGTAAATGAAGACATCATTTTCATTTTTTGGGTGAACTGTACCTTTAAGTGCAAAGGCCATAGATAGGATTTCCAGGGAAGACACATAGGGGCCTACTGCATACTGATATACTGTATACCTTAAATTCACTGTAACATGGTTTGAATGTGTCTGCAACAACCTATTTAAATATTCAGTATTTAAGGTCACTCTTGTTATTTTATGTTTTTTGTTTTTAGGTGCCAGTAACCGAAAAACAATGGGCAGGCTTTCTCTATCCGTTATGATCTGTGGAATTGCCCTTGCTGTCTTAATGCCAGGTAGGCTTAAACTAAAGACAAAACATGCACTTAAATACAATTATAACATAACTCATATCTCAGAAAGTGATTAAGACTCATAGAAACTCTATATGTAATTGATAGCGTTAATGTGGTGAGAATAATTTTAGCTTTATTTGTAGAATATGAAGCGTCTCTCATATTCTCTCATATTTCTTTTTCAGCCATAAGGGGCCATTCACAAAGCAAATATGATTGTGTTCAGCTATAACACTTTGCAGCTTAATGCTACTGTGGAGAAGAAAGAAACAAATAAAATTATTGACTTGCCACAAATAAAAATGCGGAAAGTCAATAATAATGAAGCCGACTACCTGTAGAGTCCTTAGGGGTTTGTAACATGAGTTGAGTTCTTTATTATGTATGAGATTGTGCAATGCTGTTAACGTTAATCTTTTCATAAACCCTTTCGCAAAGTAGGCCTACTGTAAAATCTGTTAGTCAGTGAAACATTTTCCACAGAAAACATATACAAACATTACAATATACAGCCTGCGGGCTATAAACATTTTAAAAGACCCCCTAGTGGTAAAGATACATTCCACAAATGATTTTGCACGTACAGAGCATTTTACATCCTTCAAAATCATGCACAAAAAATACAACAAATGCTTTACAAATTTGTAGAGAGATCTCACATGGGTATTTGAACCACCAAATGTTAAATTCTGTGCTGTTACCATGGTACAAATCGCTGGTAAAAACTTAAGGTTGACATTTTCACTGAATTGCCCATATGGCTTTATTCCTCCCTGAACTCTTTGTAAATGACTAAATGTAAATGTGTATGTCACATAGAAACAAATACTCCACTATTTAACAATAGATTCAGACTGAAATCAAGTGTCTTTGCAATTTATAAAGTAACTACCTGATATGATATATGACAAGCCGTCATGCAGCACTATCGTGTTATGGCCATAAATGTGTTAATGTCAGATTGTTGACCCAACCCTGATGTTTTATAATGTCCTGTTAGCCTCTGGCCTTCTGTTGCTGTCAGTTTCCAGCACGGCAGACAGTTTTTCTTCTGTTCTTTAGAGAGTGTGAAGAAATTGCTAGATAACACCTTCTGAAAGTTGTAGACAGGAATCTGCTTGCTGGCTGGGGGGGGGGGGGTGTTACAGCAGGGGTCTTTTCATGCTTTATGTTGTTATGCTATCTGTTTTGACAAGGTATTATAGTACGCACATTAGATTTCCAGAAAAAAAGAATTTTTTAGAATTTCACTTTGCATCCTAATAAATCTGAAAAACAAAGCAAAGTATATCTGCAGCATACAGAATAATAAACTAGGGTGATAAAATCTGACATTGATCTCAGCACATGTTGTCTCAAACAAAATGATTATTAGCCAGAATAGGGGAAGAGCTCAGATTAATGACAGATGGCACCCCATTCATCAACCAGTAAAAAGGGAATTTCCTTGATTATTTCTACATCCCTCCGGCTCCTTCTACCAAGTTGGATCTTGCTGCTTTTCCTCCTATTACTAATTAATTGTTATTAGTAATAGGAGGAAATTACTATTACTAATAAAATGTTACTAAGTGAAACATTTTCCACAGAAAACATATACAAACATTACAATATACAGCCTGCGGGCTATAAACATTTTAAAAGACCCCCTAGTGGTAAAGATACATTCCACAAATGATTTTGCACGTACAGAGCATTTTACATCCTTCATTTTATTTTACAGCGCTATGGTAATTACCGCAGGAGCCCTGGGCTAGTTTTCAATCTCTTTGTAGTTTAACAGGTAGACTTGCAGGGGGTCCCGGAAATTGAAGCTCTTAAAAAATCACTCTCAAAGAGGAGAGATGCTAGTCAGCGGAATGATGAGAAAAAGACCTGCTTTGCACTCTTAGGGGCCACATAGCTGTAGCTGGTTGGGATCTTTCTCCATTAGAGCAGCTTGGGTTTTAGTTCATAACAATTTTGTAACTTTTTTATTATTATGGTCCAACACAGACTTTCTGAGTGCTGGCCCTGTAGGGCACCATGAAGACATGAATGGTAAGTATGATTTTTTGTGTTATTATATCATCATCAGTGTGGTTAACAGCACTCAGGTCAAAGCAACAGCCATCAAACATGAATCATAATGCCGCACGTTTTATAAATGGAACCACAACAGCACCATTAAGTGATTCATTGTATCCATTTGTAGCTTAATTGAATCTTATTGCCATATCTTATATACAACTTATAACATAATGATTTAAACTCCTCTGTCGTTATTATTCATCACACTTCACAAAGTTTGAACACACCTTCCTTTATTAATGTTCTTTATTAGAAAAATAGCAAAAATCCCCTAAAGGGTTAAATCTAGCGATCATAACATAACTACTGTGAAATTGACAAGATTACATTTTTACACAGACTGTAGGTGTCATCTAAAGTCCCCGTGATCTGGAAGTTGAGATCATTTTTTCATCTGCATTTTAACACATTTCCGAGTGAAATGGAATCTTGAATGCGGAAAATAGTGTGCGTGGCTTTCATCTTTCTCTGGGATATGATTGGATGTATAAAACAGCAATTGTATTTTGAATTGGAAGTGGCAGCAGACTGACAGTTGAAGGGGTGGAGTTAACAGATGCTCTGCCCAAGCCGTCTGACATATGTCATCTAAGATAGACGGGACGGAAGTGCATTTTTCAGATTTTAACTGAATATTGTGATGGAGCACACATTAATAAAAACATTTCATGAAAAAATAGGAATTGTTATTTTTTATTTCACTGGGACTTTAAATATTGAGTGTGACACTTCAATGCCATTGATCCATTTTTATGCCTGAAACAGCATCATATGCAGCAACATAAAAAATGTTTAAAAGGTTTTTAAGTTTTGCTTTTTGTCTTGTACCTGTTCAGTTATGGATGCTGCTGCTGATGAGAAAACAGACACCGTATCTCCATTGAATAAGCTGACACGCAACAAGAGGAACATTGCTTACTACAGAAGCCAGCCTGATTTCTGGGGCTGGTATAAATATTACATGGAGTCCAACAACCAGGAGGGAGTGAGTTACCTCAAACTATAACATGTAACCTACAACCTTTAGATTTCTGACAAATCACAAGTTAAAATGACTCATTTGACACATTTGGCTTTTGTTTTTCTCTGTGATTGTCTCCACAGCTCGAGGGCATGGATCGCATGTACCTCACATATCTGCAGAACAAGCACAGGGTAGAAGAGGGTCGTTCTTTCAACCATTACCTCACTCACCTGAGCGAAATTTATAAAGCCTGTGCCAACTCAGATGACCCAGACTGCATTGCAGAATCTACTAGCAAGCCCAAAGCTAAGCTTGTCATGCCTTTACCCATAAAGCATGCAGCGGTGACGGCGTGCAACCCGTACCTCGACCCATACTGCATCTACGGTGTTAGACCGAAAGCTGCAGAAATGGAGCCAAAGATCCCAGCTCCCATCCTGAGCTCTTTGCACCCCCTCCCGCTGAAAACTGGACCCAGCCCCTACTACTATGGGCCGGTCATGGAGCCTTTCCTGTCAGCGGAGAAGAGGGAGGAGCTCCTGCGAATCTGCAACCCTTCAGACACTGAGTGTTTGCAGTATCACCTGCGTGCTGCCTACGGCTACAAGCCCTCTCTTAGCCATGTGCCTTCTTATGGTTATCTTGGTTGTGATCCTACCAGGGACCCCTACTGCCGGCCCAATCTGGTAGCCAGAGGACCCTCAGGTCTGTATCACCTGTATCCTGGATGTAACCCTGCCACGGACCCCCTCTGCGTCACCAACGTGGCCGCACCTGCAGCCCAAACTGCCGAGGGCGAGGCCCCAAAAGATAAGTTTTGCAACCCGTTGTATGATGAGGGCTGCAACCCTCTTACAGCTGGCAAGCTATCTGGACTCACTTCACCTATCTACGTTCCAAAAGATGAGCCTGCACCACACAATCTGGCCTGCGATCCTCGCTACGATCCTTACTGTTTGATGGGTGGGACTGCCGCTATCATGAAACCCCCTCCAGTCGTTCCCCAGTATCAGAGCCGTCACCGACTGGGTATCCGTGGGAAGACCAAGGAAGGTCACGACTGTTACGTGTTTTACGATAAGGAGTGCACGCCAGTGGAGAATCAGGACCTCAGGGACGGTTCGCAACTCGACTGCCACCCTTATGACCCCAACTGTGGGAAGTTTGCCCCTCAGCCAGCCACCGGAGCAGAAGCACCTAAGACAGCCAAAGATGGCATCATTGAGCCCCACCCTGACTGTGACCCCGAAATCGATTTCAACTGCCGTCTGCGTAGAGGAGAACCCGCAGGCGAGGAGCACAAGGATTATCCAGCCCAGCAGAAACAAGATTATGCGGCTCCTGAGCATTCACTTCCACGATTCGAGGACTTCATGAGGGGATATGTGGGTGGCTACAAGAAATGAGAAAGCAAACACCCTCCTGCAGAAACTGGATGAGAATGAATGAACACTTGCAAGGATAGATGTCTGGTTATGAAGACTAAAGTTCAGATCGGTGCAAGAGAAGCGATTCAGGATCACCCAAGAATTTTTTCTGTATTTTCATTTTGACTGTGATAGATGTTGGGAAACTTGTGGGATAGATTCTTTGTTAGACTTTGGGGTTCTGTTGATTGTAATCTGACGCATTCTGTGTATTTATGTATTATATATAGTTGGTTCAGGGTATAAATGACTATGAATTTATGCTATATGATCTATTTAATGTTATTTCTGTCACTTTAATAAAAAAAAACATTGTCTCTATCTTCTGTGTCTATTTGCATGTATGCTTTGTTTCCTTAATCTAAAAAAATAAATGACTTGAATTTAGAATGTTGTGTTTCATTTTAGGGCGTGAATATTAACATTTTCTTCAAAGTGAATCATCATGAAATGGAAGTTGCAATTGACTTCTTTTTTGTATCGTGAGGTGTATCCAAGTGAAACAGCTTCTGAAATGTATAAAAAAGTACGGCGGGGCTTTATTTTGCCCTTCCCTTTTTGATTGGTTTGTTGTAAGTGCAGGGGAGGGCTAAAAATGCCTGGCCATTGGACAGAGAGAATAGTCCTACATCTTTTTCATTGCTGACAATATGTGGTGAAGAGTTGTTGTTGAGATGGGGAGAGGAGCTTTTTTGAATTTATAAAAAATGAATGGTGTGCACCGATAAATCATTTATAATAATCAATGCTGTGTGAAACAACAGAATTTTCCGGTTTGATTGCATAGTGACTTTAATTCTGCAGAACAAAAAAGAAGATATTTTGAAAAATGTGGGTACCCAAACAACACTGACCCTAATAGACTTCCGTTGTATGGACAGAAAACCGCTGAGATATTTCTACAAATATCTTCTTTTGTGTTCCACAGAAGTTGTATACAGGGTTTTTGACCACATGGAGGTGAATAAATGATGACAGAATTTTTTGGGGGGTGGTCAACTATCCCTGTTAACTGTCGGAGGCCTTTTTGAACCTACACATGAAAACATATGTTGGAACAAAAATGTTGGAAAATTTACGCTTAGTCTCGTTTGAAAAAGGAAAAGTAGCTGATTATTGCAAAAAAAATCACACACACAAATTTTTTTTTAAAGGTATGTTGTTAGGTTTATTGTAAAAAATAAATAAAAAAGTTTATGTTTTTCTTTGATTAAAAAAATGCAATAAAAAAATACCGGGCACGAAAGGATAACAAAAAATCTAAGCGCACTCTTTATTAAATAGAATCAATCACTCTCCCTACAAAGATTATTTAAAAAAACACCAAAAAAATCTGTATTCTAGACTCTTAGATCTTTCCAATGATATATAGCTTGTCATGATTCGATTAGAAATTACATGCGCAATATTGACGCAAACATAGGTGTCCCGTATACGGGACGGATGATAGTTAACAGGCTACGCCCGAACATACAGTGAAAAATCCTTCTGCATGTCTTTGCGGGAAAGTAATATCATCTATTTTAAGCACAATGAACAAATTACAACTTATTATGAGTGTTCTATCTGTAAATACTGTGATATTAAAAGTCCCAGTTTACATGATAGAAGTAACAGAAAATAAGAAACATTGAGGCAAAATCATCAAGAAACACACTAAAATTCAGGTCAGTTGTGGTCTAGTGATTAGAGAGTTGGACTCATAGCCAGAAGATCGCTGGTTCAAACCTCAGTGCCACAAGGAAATGTGCCCTTGAGCAAGGCACCTTACCCCTGTTTGCTCTGCAGTGAAACTGCCCACTGCACCCTACTTGTAAGTCGCTTTGGATAAAAGCGACTGCCAAATTAATAAATGTAAATGTAAATGTAAAATTTTAATTCATGGACATAGACACATTTCATTGTGTCAGGTAACTTGTGTATGACTAACAGAGTTTCTAGTGCAGACACAGTATTTAAAACCCTCATAGCACTGGCATATCTGCTATGGCTCATATTTTACCATCTAATTGGCACTGTGTTTAAAGGGGGTTTGAGGAAAGGCTAAGAGACTTAGGGCTTAATGGCTCAGTCAGCATGAGTCTGCTTTGTGCTGACTGTTAGTACCTCTCCATAGACTGCATACCCAAAGGACCAGCTGAATGTCATTAAATGGAGTAATTGAGGGTGAATATGTCCTCTGCAAAAGTTAAAAATATGTGTGTGTTGTATTCAGCAGTTATTTTATTATAATGTGACCACTGTCGTTGAGTTTGTTTTCCAAAAACGTAATTCTTTAAAGAAAATAGGAATAACCAAAATTATGATTACTTACTGTTTCAATTGGTTTAAGTGAAATGTTGCAAGTAGGAATACAATGTCTTTCTCCTCCTAAATAGGAATATGACTTTCCTAACTTGCATTGTGTGTTTAATGCAAATTCGATATAACAACCCACAAACGTTGTGGTGCAGTTCGAAATGAGTCCAGTACCTGCTGCTCCTGTAACTTGTGGCTTTTACAACAAGCAAGCTGGTGATGCAACTCCAAGCATGTGGGGGCGCTCTTGCTTAAGCTCTGATAATAATCACATACACCTGAATGCGTTTCTCTGGGGGCTGTGTTCTTTGAAGGCTGCATTTTAAGACCAATTGTATGACTGAAGGGTGGTAAGGCTTTCCAGATTCAAAGGTTGCTTCGAATTCAGCCCAAAATGCAACCTTATTTCCGCAGGTTTTTAAGGTTTTTCACAGCTTTGGCTGTCCCAAAATTCATTGCGGTATTCCGACATTCAGTTTGGTTCTTGGACTTTTGAAGGCTGCGTTCTTTTAAGAACAAGTCCTCATTTTAACCTTAGAAGGTTGCAGCCCCCGAATTGAGACACAGCTTCTGTCATGTGCAAATAATCATGAGTGTGTCTTCTATTATTTTGTCTACACGTTGCCTGCTGTAAATCTTAGCTTTGACTTATTCCGCAAGGCTGCATACGTCATTGATGCTGTCTTATTTCAGATAAGCAAAGAGGATATTCTGCGACATTTGATTATGTACTACTTTTAATTGAAATCTTAGTTAAATTATTCGTTGATGACCCTCCGTATACCGCATCCATCAGAGGATGATGTAGCCTCCGGAGGACTCAAGGACGCAACCTTTCAAAATGATGTATTTCATTAAAATTAGTTCTTTATATTCGTGTATCTTTGGATATTTGTTTATTGTTTTATCAGTTAACATATGTTTATTTAAAGTGTTAACATTCCAACATATTCAAATATTGTTGTGTTTATGGAGGAGATTGTCAGTGCTGTGCGTATATAAAAGATGCACACAGCTACCCGATGCAGCCGCTGAAGCATGTGATGTGTAACAATCATGATTTAAAGGACAGGCTTGAACATCCACGAGGAACATTCTGAACTATTGGTTCAAATGTTTCAGGTGATTCTCAAAGATTCAATTTAAGATAAGGTTGTAGTCTTGTTGCTGTTCTGGAATATATGAAAATATTATTACTCTAAATACATAACATGTTTATAATAGGGAAAAATGTAATTCTGAATTTGTTGAATTTCATAATAACAGTTTTACTGTAAATTAGTGGATTTGTGCATAATAAAGTTGTAGAAAATTTAACAATGTAAATTCAGAAAACATGAAACCCTAATGAGACTAAATAGTCTCACTTTCTACTGCAGAAGTGCAAATAAGTCAAATGAAAAATCTCTCATATGGTATTAAGTTAGTTAGTAACCCGGGAAACCTGCACTTAGACCTGATTTATTAAAGATAATTAAATATAGATCTGTCTGGAGGTTGATAATATTTAATTTAAAAAAATTTTATTACTATTTGTACTACATTAAAGAGATACTTCACCCAAAAATTCTGTCATCATTTACTCACCTTCCAGTTGTTCCAAATTTGTATAAATGTCTTTGTTCTGATGAACACAGAGATAGATATTTGGAAGAATGCTTATAACCAAACAGAGTTGATCCCTAATTGACTTCCATTGTAGGAAGAATTACTTTATAATGTGAATAAAAGAGTAAAATGAATAGGCTCTACCCCCTTTGGTGGATTTAGTTATTCTAGGTGTTATCAAAAGTCCAGAGTTTTGAGATCTTATAGAGCGGGATGACTTGAAATAAGAAGCTCTTTTATGTAGGTATAGGGGCTAAACCAATTAGGGCTTTTTAAGAAATGACGACATTTTAAAGAATGAAGGACAGCAAACAGTTCTTGGGCACTTTTGACTATGTAGTTTTTATGTTCCTGCTCAAAACCCAGTCCTGCAGATTAATCCTCATTAATATTAGTAAAATTAGACCTTTTATCAGAGCATGCTACACAAGGCCTAGTCCAGGCTCTTGTTCTGCCAAGACTGGACTACTGCAATGCATAACTGGCTGGATTTGCAGCTTGCAGAACCAAACCTCTACAGATGATTCAGAATGTAGTGGCAAGAGTGGTCTTCAATGAACCAAAGAGAGCATACGTCACTCCTCTCTTCATTAAGTTCCATTGGCTCCCTATTGTCGCTCGCATCAAATTCAAGACTCTGCTCCTGGCCTTTAAGACCACCACTGATTTGGCACCCCCTTATCTTCACTCGCTAATGCAGACTTGTGTACCCGCCAGATCCCTACGTTCTGCAAATGAACGACGTATTGTGGTGCCATCCCAAAAAGGTACAAAATCTCTCTCACGTACCCTATCAGGATCGGTTCCACATTTGTGGAATGATCTCCCCGCTGCTACAAGATCAGCAGATTCTGTAGCCATCTTTAAGAATCGGCTGAAAACACATCTCTTCCGTCAGCACCTGACCGATCAGTTCTAACTTCTATCTTTTTTCAACACTTACAAAAATGAAGTATACTTTGGTAGGCTATATGAGACCAGTTTTATTGCACTTATGCTTTTTTGTTGTCTTTATGTTACATTGTTTACCTCATTTGTAAGTCGCTTTGGATAGAAACGTCTGCTAAATGACTAAATGTAAATGTATAAACATTTATTATAAACATAACACATTATAAGTAATAAAGGTAAGAAAAATGTATTAATAAAATGTAGTGTAAAAAAATGTGTAAAAATAAAACGTGGTGATATGATTTCACATATTAGGTCCATTTGTCCTGTAATATAATAGTATATTAATCTGCATTATTATTATACCAAATATTTAATAAATATATCGTTTTATTTGCTAAAGAAAATGCTAATGAGTTTATTTTACAATGACTATGCATGCATGTGTGTTATAGCCCGTGCAGAAGAAGTCTGCTGTCACATGATGCAGTCAGAGGCTGAAGAGATGTGAGCGATCGAGAGGCTCAGCTCAATTCATTCTGCACTTCATCATCTCGCTTCATGCTCAGACTCCTTCACTGGTGAGTAACTCCTGTGTGTTATTTTAACATCTGTCGGTTTCAAATCTCTAAATGTTTCTCTAGATCTCAAAATTTTATCATGTTTTTGCTTTCGGTTCGTTATATCAGAATTTCTTAATTGTAGATGACATAGTATTTTGTAAAAAAAGACTTCTTTGCTACTTTTTTGATTATATTGATGTTCTGGGCCTAAAGTATTTGTTTAACAGTAAGCAGGATTTTAACTCATGAGTTGCTTTAGCAGTTTAAAGCATTGAACCTTGCTTGTTTTTCTAGACGATATTTCATTTTATTTTAAGTTATAGTAACCCATTATAAATGTCAATCAAGTTATTTCTTTTTGTGATTATGTTTATTTTATGAGAAAACTTTTGTTATGTAATGAAGTTATGTACAGCCTGCTATTTCACGACCGTGTCAGGCACGTTTTCACACTTGACCTTCTCCATATATTCAGAGACTGAGAATCTTGTTTACAGTAAGTAGCCTACCATAAACTTCTTACAGTGAAGTTCGACAAAATGTCCTTTAATGAGTGATTTGGTTATAGCCCCGTAATATAACATATAATTATAAAATAATTTTAGTAATTTTTCATTTTCATCCTGTTGCAGTTAGTCTTGAAATCAGTCCTCCATTCCTTTTGCACAATGTCTCCAAGCATATAAACCAGTCTGTCTCCTCAGCTAGATAAAATCATGCAAAACTTTTTTTTAATCAACATTATTCTTGTAGTGAAGAAGATGTGTATTTATCTGAAGAAGCAAGATTTACTATTCAGACTGTGTCAGTCAACAGGCAGATGGGAGAAACCAGCCGTGAAATAACCTTTTCCCCAGTAAAGCTTATCTCTCATTGTAAATTCTAGGAGGGACCAGAGCATCTACCATGTGATACCTGGACAGAATTTCAGAGTCTTCCTCAAAGATAAAGCATCATCTAATATAAAAGTGAATTGAGCATACATCAATTTTTAAATATGGTTTTGGAGAAATTTCTGACCTGCTCAAAATATTTTATACATCTTCTCTTATATGATCTTTTCCTATGATGTTTTTGGAGAGGCAAAAATATGATTAATCAAAAGGGAACATTTATATACTGATATTATAGATAATGGCCTTTCTGTGTCAGCAGAACAATTGTCTCCATTGTTTGGCGTACACTAATTGGAAATGTTGTCACCATTATGAGTTGAAAAGATGTTTTGAATCTATTCAGGCGTCATATGTTCTACTCATGGACATTAGCTTTGAATTGACCCTGTATTGTTTCTTAAAGCAATAGATCTGTTTTTCCCAATTCATATCAACTCCAGTCTTTTGTGTTACGCACTAACTAGTCAATGCTCTGTTAACCCACATACACACGCCTAAATAAATTTTATCTATATCTGAAACTGTGTAGAGATGAAGAATTATATTTATGATTCAGTGTATAAATCAAAATAATCTCTGTTCTTGTACATTGAATACTGACCTAAGTGTGATGTGCTGTACAGTGTGAGTCAGAGCGTTGGTGGGTCTGAATGGGAATTTATAACAGAATAATAGAATGTGCACAGGCTCTGTGAAACTATAGTGATGGGGTTTAAAAGAGAATAGAAATGTTATGCCCAGTCACTCTACCTGAGCTCTGCCATGCCTGTCAGCCTGCAGTGAGAATGAGAAGTTTTTGTTATCACAAGGATGTGAAAAGTGTTCATGCGTCAGTGCTTCTGAAGAAATGATGGTGCGCACCGAGAGCTGGATTCTGGTGGGGCTGAGGATCAGTCGCTGGGATTGACTGACTTTCAGAGATTTCGTTTCTTTGTTTTATTTGTGCTACTGTGGTAAATGAGCACTGTTCTCTCTTTGGTGTGCAATTCACAACCTCACCACTAGATGCAGTTACATTACATATAGTGGACCATGAAATTAAGTGTTAAAGGGGTGGTTTACCCCACAAAAATTGAATCTGAAATTGAAATCTGAAATTAACTCACCTTCGAGTGGGTCCAAATCTGTATAAATGTCTTTGTTCTGATATACACAGAGACTTTGAAAGAATGCTTACAACCAAACATTTCTTGGACCCCACTGGCCACCATAGTAGGAAAAATTACTTTATATTTTTGCTTGATCTGTTGAACAGCACAAAAGAAGATAATGTGAAGAATGAAGGACTGCAAACAGTTCTGGGGCACAATTTGTTCAATTTATATCGCGCTTTTCACAATTTTTCCAAAGCAGCTTTACAGGAGAAAATAAAAAATCTGAAAACATAGGAAAGGTATAACAGTTCAATGCATGTTGTTTGTAGAACAAGTAAGATCATTTTAATAAAGCAGTGTTAACGGAATTGACCGAACCTAAATCTCTGTTGTTCTAAATCTCTAAAAATGTTTTTGTTCTGATGAACACAGAGATAGATATTTGGAAGAATGCTTATAACCAAACAGATTTGCCCCCATTGACTCCCATAGTAGGAAAAATTACAATGGTAGTCAAAAGGGCTCCCGAACTTTTTGCTGTCCTACATTCTTTAACAGAACAAATAAAATATAAAGAAATGGGAGTCAATGGTGGCCAACATCTGTCTGGTTATAAGCATTCTTCCAAATATATTTCTCTGTGTTAATCAGAACAAAGACATTTATACAGATTTGGAACAACTCGAAGGTGAGTAAATGATGACAGAATTTTCATTTTTGAGTGAAGGATCCGTTTAAGCTAAACTCCTTGAATTTTGTTGTTACTTTCTTTCAGTTCCATATTTGAACTGAGCCTCAGAAACTTCTCTGATTTTCTTATACTGTGGCTTATACAGTATTCACATGTATCTAAATTAAGGCAGAGAAAGTGGGAATCCTGATGAAACACTTTAAACTTTTTTCGAGTGTGAAGTCTAAACTTCTTCACACCTCAGATTTCTCACATTCTGTAGATTCCTCACAGCGCCTCATGACTTCTGTCCTGTTAACATTCACATCCAGCCTAATGTATAAATGAAGGGATTGTGAAGTGAGTGTTGTTTTTTGAGATGCACAATAGTCCTAAGCAAACAATGCGTTTTATTTTTTTCCAGACAAACTGGATAATATCAAGAGGACAAATGTTCTAAAAATGTATACAGAGGATGTGGGGACAGATCTATATTTTGTTTTATGATGTATGTGGTGGTTTTAAGGACAGTGTGTGAATTTGCAGAATATGTGTCTGATAGCCATACGTAAAATTCATCCACCTCCTCAACCTGCCCCCCCTCACCTCTCTTGCACCATGCACCACTGAACTCTGACCTCATTCGCAGGTCCTTCCACTTACTGACCGGCACTAGTCACTTTATGCAGCATTGGACTGTTCACTACCTCAGTCAGCATCGGTCTGCCCCTCTTCAACTACCTTCTTCTGACAGGTTAAACAAAGCCTGCTCTCTTTGTCACTTATAACAGTTTGATAAGCTCTTTGCACTCCCTCACATCTGCACTGTTGCATATTTCACTGGTTTCACTCCATCTGCCATTTCCCATCTTCTTTTTCTTTTTTAAATATCCCTGCTTGTAAAAGTTGTATTTTACATATATATAATTATCTGAATTTATCTCTATTTTTTATCTCTATTTTTATTCTGTGTAGCGTTATTTCTATGCACCATGGGTCTGAGAGTAATGCAATTTCTATATGTATGTACTGTACATGTTGCAGAATTGACAATAAAGCAGACTTTGACAGAAAATAAATTTCTGTAGTCATTTTTGTTCATAAACTTTTTGTTCCCAATGTCGGTTAGCATGGTGATTTTTCGGGTAATGGGAATGTAGTTTCAATTTAAAACATTAAGGAATAAAGTAATTTTGAATTTGAATCAGTCAGCCGTATGTTCAAACAACTTGTGAGATAGTAAATAAAGACTGACTGATTTCTTTATTTTTTGTGTTTATTTGTGTGTTTCAGGACATCATGAATGAAGGATGACCGGGAAAATGCAAACCAGTACTATAACAAACAAGACAGATCCTCGATCTCTGAATTCCAGAGTGTTTATTGGGAACCTCAACACTGCTGTTGTCAAGAAGACTGACATTGAGCTGATTTTTGCCAAGTATGGAAAGATCACCGGATGCTCTGTGCATAAGGGCTTTGCTTTCGTTCAGTATGCCAGTGAGAGGTTCGCTCGCTCTGCTGTGGCCGGCGAGAACGTCAGAGTACTTGCTGGACAGAACTTGGGTACGTGACATTTTTATGAATTTGTAATTTATTCCACTGAAACAGGAGGAGAAGGGTGAAATGATGAGGATGAGATCAGGAGAAATGCTGTAAAAAGAGAAATGCTAGGAAGGGTGGAACCTACTGTCAAAAAAACAGCTGATCTTAGGTCATAGCAGTCCTAATTACCTGATAAATATCCATCATACCTTATTGAAAAAAAATGAACTTCACTGTACACCAGTCTTTTAATTTTGTTGGATTTTTGTTAAACTCTTTTGTTGTTACTGTTATTTTCTATATCAGTGTTTTTAGATATTTTAGACTCCCCTTGTCTGGTCCTATATATGAACAAAGAGCAGAACAGGGATCCCAGTTCTAGTCAGGGTCCTGGCTAATTTATGGAACAAGCCATCTGTAACAACATGCATTCTAAATGCAATTCCAGGAAGTAAATACTTTCCCTTAAAACATTGAAGTGTAGGAAGGGTAATACAACTAAAAATATAAAAAGACAAAAGTAAGACAAAAATATATTCTATTTTTAATTAAAACAAATCGTTTAGAAACAGTACACTAAAAAACGTAATAAAGTTTACCCTTAAACATAGTAAGTAATCATAAAAGTATTATTAATTAGCATGTTAATAATTTAAAGAGTGCAATTGAGAGAGTTGAGAGATAATTTCCTTATTCACAATGTTTTACTGCCCTCTTCTGTCAGCAAGAGGAAGTGTAAGTGAGCAAACTAGGCAGTCAAAAGAAAATAAGTCTTTGGAGACCAGTACCCTTTTAAAGGGATAGTTCAGCCCAAAACTCCAATTTGCCTTTTATTTACTCACCCTCAGGCTATCCGAGATGTAGGTGACATTTTTTCCTGAGTAGAACCATAAAGAAGATTGTTTGGTAAATCCGCAGCCCTCTCTGCTTCATATAATGGAAGTCTAAGGGGTCCACCTGTTTAAGAGTTCCTAAAGCACATAATTCCAAAAAACGGCCCCTGGCGACATGTTGATGTTTCGTTAACGTTTCACTTGTTCGTTTAATTATTTTGAATACTGGAAAAGAGATCATGTGTAATATGCAGTATTTTTCTTATTTTATTTAATTTTACTGAATTACAAAAAGGCCAGTAAGCAAAGAAAATACATGGAAAATTTGTTTTACAAGCCAATTCAATTTATGATTTTTCATTCACATTACTACATTTGATCAAGTTAAGCAAACTCAACCACAATCACAATTTGTATTGTACCTAGAAGAACTATATAAATTATCAAATAATACCGTAAATGAAATAAACAGCTTATTGCGGCAGATACTCTTATTGTCTCACTTTTACTCAAAAGTGCAAACAGAAACAAAATTACTAAAATACCATACACACACAAATCACAGGAATTTGTCTAAACATTAGTTTGAGTCTAAAAGCAAGATTTATAAAACCTTTATATAAACCTATATGTTTTAAATTGTTTCAAAACATGTAGAACAAAATTGCCCTCAATTAGGCTATTTTCTTACAAGAAGATCAATGTCACACACAACAAAAGGGAATATGTGTGTGTAGCCATGTCACTATAATTAGCCTTTGTGTTTCTCAGCAAACGGAAACTCTCTGACAGATGTAAAGATATCTCAGTGTCTTCAATTTCAGAGCCTGTCTTTAATTCAAAGGAAAAAGAATATTCCTGCTTGAATAGCCTCCAGACAGGATGTCAATAACTATCATCCTTATTAAGCATTCTCAAATGAATGTCACTGTGAGATGCACAGCTTTTGCAGTCCAAAAGCAATCTAACATTAGAGTATGATCTACCGTTGATAGCTTTTTGTTAAAAATTTATGTATGTAATAAAACAATTGAAATCAAATCTTTGTTTTAAACATATGATAAATATGTACAAATAATTTTTTTTCCCCTGCTGGAAAATAACATTTTATCCCTTATTTATCGGGTAATGATTGCCAATTGATGAATACTTACAATATTTTATTTTAAAAATCAATAAATAGTTGCATATTGCTAAACAACCCCATGACTGTGCAAGTGGTACAGTCTGAAATGGTGCATGCCTATGCTTTACTCAATTCAGTCAGTCTCTCTCTGTGACACTACGTTGAAGTGAGTTCAAGAGAAAGCAATCATTTCTTACTCAAAGTATATTATGCACTACCCGATGGACATGTATAGAAGAACAATGCATAAAGGCAAACGCTACAGGGACAGATGTGAGTATTTTTCAAAATATTTATGATACTATGATTCTTTTTTACTTTACAATTTGAATTAAATTTGACAAATCTTTTTGATGAATAATAAATATTTAAATGCAATCAAAATCCAATGTAATTTTATTCAGAAATGAAACTCGGGAGAACTCTTTGGGATTGAAAATGAAAATGTGCAATTGTAGTGTAAGTTCCAATTTGAGATCAAATATGACTTTAAAACAGATGTCAGTCATATGAAATATTTCTGTAATGAAACCATTGAAATAAATAAGTAGGGACTTCAACCACGCTGAAAGCTTTTGAATCGGCAAAATAAACCAAGTTACTCCTGTTGATGTGGTAACCTGTCTTACAGGACAAAGTGTGTGTTTGTGGCTTGTTTGTGTGTGGGGACTTGCATTTTATATGTTAGTGGGGACCTAAACCTGAATGCACACCCAGTCATGGGGACCCGTGTCACTGTGGGGACCAAAATTGAGGTCCCCACTGGCACAAAAGCTAAAATTGTACAGAACGATAATTTTTGAAAATCTAAAAATGCAAAAAGTTTTCTATGATCTTTAAGTTTAGGGGTTGGGTTAGGGGATAAAATATACACATTGTACAGTATACAACTCATTACGCCTATGGACTGTCCCCACGGAGATAATAAAGCATAAATGTGTGTGTGTGTGTGCATTTTTATTTTGCTCTACATCAAATTTGACCACTTTTGTCTGCTTTGACTTGTTAACACCCATAGAGAATCACGCTTGCCCAGTATATATTGCATTTTTTTGTCGGTTCACTATAATGATCAATGTTTTCAATTTGGCTAATTGAAAAAGAAACATCAAAGTTACCAGGCCAAAATTCTGTGGCTGTGAACATACAAAACGGATGTGATACTTGTCCTCAAGAGTACAAACAGTTCCAGGCAGTTGCGCAGATCAGTCACTGAATTACATCATATCAAAAGGAATGAATAAAAAAGTAAAAAAAAAGGTTGATGAGGAGTTGTGTAGAAAAGCACAATCATGAAGAAGATATGTCACAATGTGCGGTGCACAAATGCCAATGGGATCTATGTGATATCAGCTATGGAACTACATTATATTTTGAATGTGCTATACAGTATTAAGGAAGTACTGGTGTTGAACTGAAGAGATTGACTCTTTGAGTCCTTGAAGCTCTTACTATGGCAGTCAGGTATATCCTGGGTCACTGTGCACACATAGATTTATCAGAACTGATATTTCATTCGAGTTTAGCTTTTAAGCACGCGGTATATCCCAGAGATGCTGACTTGTCACAGACAGTTATGTCTTGTCTTGTCACGGATCACTCTAAATACTCGGATCACTCTAAAAGCTCTGCCTTTTTACTCCCTTTAGCTGACAGGCAGACACACTGACAATAAGCGGAGGCTATTGCTAAGAGAAATTCCAATCTTCTCGCTGGCTTTTGCCTGACAGAGCACTGACAGAGGAAAGCATATACTAACTAAGAGAGGCACATTGGTAAACAGAGATTAAAATATTGATACGGCTCCATGTATAAAATAATTAGCATTCTAAATAAATACTGGCATGCCACTGGACCATTTTTTGATTGGAAATGTTGAAGGATTCAATGCATCTTGTTTTGGGTCATTTCATCTCTAAAAAAATAATTTTTCAATTTCCTAAATGCATTATCATTTAAAGGGACAGGAATCACATTTTCTTTCTTTAGTGTATTCAAAGAAGATCAATGGTGTTTTTAAAAACGTAAATGCAGATGATTTTAATTCATAAGTATATCAGAACGTAAAAGTATTCAAAAATAAGAAAAATGTCCTTTTAAAAAAATTATTACACCTTAAAGTGAAAGTTCACCGATAAAGGAAAATTCTGTCATCATTTACTCAACCTTGTGTCAGTTCAAACTGTATGACTTTCTCTTGCAACAGTGATGGTACCCATTGACTTCCATTGGTTTTGTGTACGTACAATAGTGTGAATGTGTTGTCCAGAGACCAATATTACTCAAAATATCTTAAGTGTCCAAAATCAGTGTGCTGCAGAAGAAAGAAGGTCATACAGGTTTGAAATAACAAGAGGGTGAGTAAATATTGACAGAATTAAACATTTTCAGTCAACTATCCCATTAAAAGCCATCAAATTGTACAAATTTCTACTTTGGACCTATCTTATCCTACATTTACACAAATATTAATAACAACAAGCCAAAAATGATGAATTGATTAAGTTAGTAATTAGTTTAACGAACAATTGAACTATGTTAGAACCTCAAACACTATTAGTCAATGTAATTAAAGATGGGGTAACACATGCAGTTTCTGCCAATCTCATTGCATACTAGCTAGCTGCTGAAGGCAGGTAGGGGGGACGGATGCCGACTGCCAACAAAACACAGACATATGACTTAGTTTGAGTTACCGCGTACAGTTCATGTCCGGCATCTTTTTGCACTGGGACCGCGGCATCTCTCAGTTTCAAACAAAAGCCAAATCCAGCGTTATATCCACCTTTTATATAACATCGATCACTGAAATGCCATGAACAAACAAACACACCTCATCTTCTCTAACTATCACAAGAGAAACGAGCTGCAGGCCCACAGCGCAGCCAATCTTGATAAGCGGGTCTTCCTATTGCCCGTCGGTTGGCGTGTGGGCGGGTTATTTCTTGTCATGTCGGGGGCATGCTTTTCCGCGAGAATTGGCCAATAAAAGGAATAGGGGATCCAGACTTATAAAAAACTTTCCGAAACAAGTTGTAGTGCCGGGGGAGCGTATCAGTCATATGTCATATTGTCATATGTCAAACTCGTTTTTTAACATGTTGACCATGTTAATCATGAGAAGAATGTACGTTTAACAGTCTAAAGAAGGCAGAATGTGTGAAATAGTATGTTACCCCATCTTAACCTTTTTTAATTACTCTTTATATAACTGCAATGTTCACTTATAAAACAGCCATCTCATGGTACAAATTGAACTGTACTTTTCGTCTCCTGCCTTTTCTTTTCTCTTTGTTTTCCAATATATTTCAGACGTCAGTCTACTTTTCTAATTAAACTCTTAGTGACCCACTTGCTCGCCAAATGTTTCGAGTTCTCACCATTATAAATACATTCAAATCATGAATGTATCCACTTGAAAGGTCCGTATGCCTCCGTAATGAATTTGGATCAGTCAGGCAGAGACTAATTTAAACTCTTAAAGTGCACTACTTTCCTTGCAGATTTAGTGCTTTGTTTTGCGCTTCATCAGACTGAAGGCTGAAATTGCTTGTAAATGTCTTAAAGCTCTGAATTGTGATTTAGTCAGGGACTCATGCAGCCCGTCCTTCAGGATAACGTGCCTGGTGACCTTGAAAGATATCAGGGAATGATTGTGCATCTGTGTGATGTGTGAGGGAGATGGAGGCTGTTGCTCTGATAGCATATCTCTGTCTGATGATGAGAGCCGTCACCTATGCAGTTCCAACGCATTTCAAATCCATTACAATCACCAGCCGGTGCTGAGCATTTATGAGAACGAGACTAGGATTCAAAAGGAAACAATTCTTCTGCAATTATTTTGTTTACAGATATTAACATGGCTGGAGACCCTCGTCCTTATAGGCCGAATGTGGGATCCAAACGCCCCTATTCCTTATACAGGTAAAGCTTTAAGACATGCATCTGCATTTTCTTCATTGTAAACAGTGAATTGCCATAACATGTTTTTGTGTGTGTGTTTTTTTTTACAGTGGCTATGAATTTGATTATGATTTCTACAGGGATGATTTTTATAACAGGTATGCATGCTGCATTCACTTACAAAAATGTATTAAGAAACGGATCATTTCAGAGCACTACATTGGTATTTCAGTAAATGCTGGAGCTTTTGTTCATTAGAGTTTTAGTTAGATCCCCTAAGTCCCTTATGACCTATACTACAGAAGAAGAAAAAACTGGAGGAAGAGATATCGCCAGTAACCATAATTAATGGTTCAAATTGTTTTGACTCCGATCTTTTGCTCGGGCTAATGAACACTCCTCTCCAGTGAGACATTAACTGAATGTCAGAAAGCTGCCGGGTCATTAACCGAGCAACAGAGACGTGTCGCCCATCCTTCCTCTGACATTTTCATGGGTTTGCTTTTACTGCTCATTTGACAGAGCTTGGTGCTCTGTGGATCAACCAAACCCCTTTTACAATTATTAGAATATATAGAGGAAAAACAGTAATGCTATTTTTTATTGTGGGGCATGGGGTGTGTGCTTTTCCGAAACTTTCTTGCATATAGATCAATTAGGATTTTCTCTCATTTGATATGAAAATGTATTCGAATGAAATCTTACACATGCAGTGTAATGTATTCATTTTCAATATTTGTGTACAGATACTTATTACAAGAGATGGTTTCATTTAATTGGGGTATCCATATACCCAAATACACTTATGTATATATCCGTTTGCTTTTCTCTTCAGGATTTTTGACATTCATGGGCGATTACCACCATCCCCTCGGGCTAGCATACCCATCAAACATTCTCGTGTGGTTGCTCTCTCAACACGCAGAACGAAAAACTCTTTCCAGCCAAAGATGTCCAGCTGCTCTTCTTATGTAACAAGGCTATCTTCAGGTTCTTTTTGCTTTATGGGTTTGTCCTTCATTTCCGTTTAACTGTTAGAGCCATGACATGCTGTTCTTGAGATTTGTTGCCTTATTTCTGAAAGATCTGTTGTTCCCTGTGGCCTTTAACCTCTTTTTACTTTTCATCGTAACACTGTCCCACAGGTTTGGAGCAACCTTAGTGAGGGTTAAAAAAGAAAAAATAATAAGTAAAAAAATATATAATATAACAGTCAAAGATTTTTTAATCACAAGTAAGGGAGAACATTTGGTTATAGCCATTACGCTTCTGTTTGCCGAAAACCATAGTCGTTTTAAAACAAATAACTTAAGTGCTATACAATGAACTAAATATCATGATAACAAATATTATTCCTCCTTATTTTAATGTTTTTTTTCCAAAGTGAAATCCGATCAGCTCCTGTCAATCAAGCAAGAACTGTCTCAGATCAAGATTAAGATTGACTCCTTGCTGGGAAGGTTAGAGAAGATTGAACAGAAGCAGTTTGCAGAGGCAGGTAAGAGGAAGAAATGAACATTGCTGTCAGTGTAGAGGCCATGTTGGCAGGAGGTAGATTAAAAACACTCGTCTTCATCACTTTCAGTGTCAGTGCAGGTAATCGAAAAGAGCGACATTCAGTCTTCACATTAAAAAAAAAAACATTGAGCTGGTAGAGGAGACATCTGGACACTCCTACCCGTGTTTACTTTCTTGGTATAACTTCTGAAGAGTTCACCACCCTAATCCTTTTTATATTCATTGTGGCTTTGGGCCACACTTTAATCTCTGTGTCCCCCGTCTAATTCAACTTTATCTTTACCCACCTCGATCTGTGATCTCGATGTTGTGAAGAGGCCCAAAGGAAGCACGAAAAACGCCATCAATCCCTCTATAGTAAGACAGGAGAGGATTCTGGAGAAGATCAAGAGCGTCAGGAAAGCGAATCTTGGAAAGTGACTGATGATTACTATGATGACAGTGTTAACAATGAACTGGTGAGAACTTGATAAACTCATCTAAATGTAAAATTATTCTGTTTCTAGTTTGATAAACTGACTATTTGAGATCTGAATTTGTGTTTTTAAACTCTAGATAGAAATCCACATATCTGATATAGACAACTGAACGGTTTGTATTCAGTATTCATGTTCCTTTTTCTAAGCAAAATACAAATTTACAATTAAATAGTCTTTCTCTTGTTAATTTATATGAACAAAGTAGATATTCATAGTCCTTCAAGAATTTTGTGGAATGTACTAACATGAACCATCTGAGTTTAAGAGACCCGCTGCTCTCTTTAAGAATACAATTATATTGTTTTTGCTGTTTTCATAATTACCAAAGAGCCCCCAGCTTTTACACTCATTGTTGTGTGAACTACTGTACAACTTTGACGATTTACGCCATTTATTTCTAAATGATACCGTCTCATCATTTGACCTTCCGGCAGATTTTTTCCATGGTTCAGTTTGTAGCCAATAGGTGTTAAAAGCACTTACTGATACTGAAAATATCACCTTCAGGCTACCTTAATATTCCCGTTATTGTAAACACATTTGCTTTTAACATTTTTTAACAGAGTTTGCTTTTTTGCTTTCTTTAGGACGGAGACGAGCACTGCTATCAAGTTTAATTTTTGAAGACGTCCAGCTGGAAAACTGTCAAAAGTTGTTCAGACACATCCATATGTCATTACATGCTTGTCACGGCATAAACCAAGCAAGAGGGAGACCACCACATAATCTTTAAAATTGATGTATGTTAGAAAAGAAGTAATAAAACTTCACTGTCATTGCCACATGTACATGTATATACACATTTCCTGAATAATATGTACATTTATTTGAATAATGCTTTAAAGCACATTTATGTACGATTTATGAATTCTTAATTATCCTTACATTTCAATGTATATAATTCTGTACTTTATATCCTAAATAAGTACTGTGATTTTTTGTGAATTTGTAATGTGTAACCCAATGTGAAATAAAACTGAAAATACACGCAGCGTCTCATTGTAACTTGTAAACTAAATGCTTTGCTGGGCGATAAAAATCTTACTAGTACATAGTGCACAATAAGTTTGAAAAGCGCACGGTGTAACGTTAAAGTCTTTCTCAAGGCAGAGATTTTATCCTACCGTTAACGCAACAAAAGAAAAGTCTTTTACAGGAAGTAGCGATGCCCGGAAGTGCTGAATATGAAGAAGAGCTAAGCGGGACTTTTAATTTCTTCAGCGGCAAAACAATGAAAGCAGGCAGGTGACGTTAAAGTTTATCAACAGTTGGCAGACGATTATTTTATTTCATCGTTTCTACTTGTTAGTTATGGTACACCAGAAACGAAGGTCAGTAGGTAACGCACTGTGAAATAAACAAAAATAAACTTAGGCTAGAAAAAAACCTAAAAGTATCACTTTGCGTTTAATTTCACCTAGATAAGATTTGAATTTCTATTATTTGTAGAGTATTATATGAACCTAAATGCTTTGAAAACAAGTTAATAAATGAATAGGACACTGTTAGCCGATCGTGATTTGTAGTCTTGGCTTTGAATTAACGTTACATGTTATGTTGTGTTGTTAAGTGCTGACAGATGCCCAGTGTTTAACGTAACGATTCTTATTTCAACTGGACCTGTCTAAAGCAAGAACCAGATTTAACACATTGTAACGTTAGTTGTGTGCTAAATAATTGGTTTGGCAAAGTAACGTTAAATGAATGGGTGGCAATGTGAAAGCCCATCACATTTGTTATGCCGTATCCTCTGTTGTTAAACTTTTTGTCCTTGTATCACACAAGAGATCTGCATGGGTTATTGCTTATTTAAAGGATCCTACAGGTTGACGGGTTAATAAAGACAGATGTCTGTTGTCAACTTGCTGTCAATGTGTCTGTAGCAGGTCATGGCTGTTGGAGAGCTCTGTCTAATTGATAAAGACATTTCAAGGTATATCTTTTACATATTATAAACTAGTTTTACTGAATCTAGAGGAAAGCGAAAGTGACGGTTATTTCACTGAAAGTCTCTGTTTCCAGTCTGTTAGGGATCCCATTGAATCCCAGCATTTCATCGCTGAATCTTCACTGTAATCACATTTCTAAGATTGAGGGTTTGACAACAGCGTGGCACATTCGACATCTGGACCTGTCATCCAACCAAATCTGTCGCATAGAGGGATTATGTTCCCTGTCCTCACTGCGCACCTTAAACCTGTCTTGCAATTTAATCACAAAGGTGGAAGGTACGTTTTTGGGGTCGATCTTTTGGTTGGAGTAAACCGAAATGGGACACTTAAACTTAATCTTTATCCTTATATGTGTGTTCTTCCATTACAAGTTCTAGTGTCAGCCAGTTCCAACTTAATCTTCTAATATTATTTGGGTTCTTTTTATATGCAATCTCTCGATGTGTGTGTTTTTTTAGGGTTTAATGGACTAACAAATCTCACAAGACTCAATTTGGCTTACAATCAAATAAATGATCTAACTGGTAGGTGGGACTATTGCAATATTGCTACACATTTTCTTATGTAATGATCCGGCATGTATGAATAGTTTGTACGATCCCAGATAATGCCATATCTAAGAGAAGAACATAAAACATGTTCTGTGTATCTTCGCTGTGCTTTTAGGCCTCTTATATCTCCATGGAGCTGCGTGCAAACTAAAACACCTGCAGCTCCAGAGCAATCGTCTGGATAGTATAAATCACCTGCTGCAGTGCGTGGTGGGACTCCACAATCTGAAAGATCTTACTCTCAGCAAGGACGGCTCAAATAATCCAGTCTGTTTGCAGCCAGGTTTGTATGAAAGACCCAAAAGGAAACCTGACATCTCATTTTTCAAACAAGAAAGCTGTTAAAGTATAGTAGAGCACCAAGGTCACAGGCTTGATTTTCTTAAATGAACAAAATCATAAAGTAAATTGCCTAAATATACTGTAAGTGCTTTGAATATTCTTTTCTACATTAATGCTTAGTGCAAATGTTTATGTTAATGCATGTATAAGTATCAGGAAATGCTAAAAATGAAAAAGGATAATAAAATGTAACAGTGAGTTTTTTTCCTCTGCTTGTAGGCTATAGGGATATGGTTCTACAATCTCTACATCAAGTCACTAAACTAGATGGAGTAGATCGCCTGGGAAACACATCTCTTTCAGCAGAGGAAAGCCCTATGGATGTTCCTGGCCTTGAGGATTTTCTTGAGTTTCTCATTTCATCAGACACTAGTGTTAATGAAGGACCTGTAAGCACTTTTATTATACTTTTCAGCGTACACGTAAAGTGATAGTTCACCCAAAGATGAATATTCTGTCATCATTTACTCACTCTCTTGTCATGTCAAACCCGCATGACTTTCTTTTTTCCACAGAACACATAAAAGATATTACAAAGAATATTGTGAAACCAAACTGCGCCGGCACCCATTCACTTTTATTGTATGGACACAAAACCAAAGCAAGTCAATGGGTGCCGGCGCTGTTCGGTTTCACAACATTCTTTAAAATATCTTCTTTGTGTTCTGCATACAGGTTTGAATCGACAAGATGGAGGGTAAATGAAGACAGAGTATTCATTTTTTGGGTTAACTATCCCTTTAATGCTTTCTACATTTTCCCGAGAAAATTATGTAGTTTTATATGCATGTTCAGTGTATTTGCCTGTTCCGTAGGCTAAGTCGGACGCTCCACTCACTACTCCACGGATTGATGAGGTCCTGTCCCAGTTTCGACAGCGAGGTGAAAAACCAACTGCAGAAAATCAAGGAAATGAGCTGCGTATTAAAAAACTAGAGCAGCAGGTTTCCAACCTCATTCAGAAGGTAGAGGAAAAGCAGACGGATTATGATTCATTTTAATCATTTCAAATTCTAATTTCCGAATATAATTTTTTTATTTACACATCCCAGGTTCCAGCCGGGGATGCCATTAACACAAGCCGCACTTTACCTTCTGCGGTACGTAAAGCTAAGAGAGATACTGATCAGACTTCAGAGAGTGAATGTGACAGTGCAAAAGAGAACCAACGGAATTCCAGAATCCCAGTTCATCCCAAAGGCTCTGCAGCAAAAAAGCCGACCAAGGACAACAGACCCAAACAGACTGACTGGTGAAGTATCTTATACAAGAAGTGTTTTATGAGGCTGCTCCAAATATTTACCAATACATTGTATAGATGATTTCAATGGCAACAATATAAACAAATGTTATGTGGCCTAGCTTAACTTCTGGAGTAGTTTTCATTGAATGTAATACAATTAATGTTCAATAAAACATTAAAATATATTAAATATAAAATAAAGTGTTATATTACCAGCCGCTAGTCAGACCAATAACCAAACACAGAACGGAAGTTAAAGGGATACTTCAGCCCTGAATCACAATTTCCCAATGTTTTACTCACCCTCAAGGCATCCAAAGTAAATTTGAATTTCTTCTTCTTCGATAATACCACTAATCCTTTTACTTACTAGGGGTAGAATGGGAGTAAATGGGGGGCAATCTTTTGAAGCTCCAAAACTGAATCAATCAATCAAAGAACGGCTCGACACGGCTCCGTGGTCTTAACAAAGTTCTTCAGGAGTGAATCAAAGCGTTTGTTTAAGAAAAATATCCTTATTGACAACGCTATTATTGATAATGTCTTACATCCGCTGCAGGCTGTTATTATATGATATTATAACTCTGACTGCATTATTCCTCAAGTCACATGCACTTGAGGGTGATAAAACATGTGGGAATTTTTATTCAAGCCTGAAGTATCACTGTAACTTCGGGCCAGGAATGTGCATTAGATGAAACCGTCTATTCAAAAGTGAATGGTGGATCTAACTCAGGTTCAAAGTCGTACCATTGACAACCTGCTCTGCATTTTAGACAGCTTTTCAGAATTGTGTAAATGGAAAGTTTATCAATTGCTCTTTGTCCACCCACTTCAAATTGACAGTATACATGAATGATTGCACTGTCAAAACTTTCGGTTACAGTTCATTTGGCTTCATCAGTTCTTAGTAGCTCTGCATTTTGATATTAAAATGGCAGTAATTTAAGAAGTGAAGTCAAATAATGTGTTTTGTTTACTTCCCTGAATCAGTTTAATGCTTTTAATAAGTACATCCCACACTCTTGCTAGTGTAATAGTGTTTTGTTTATAGTATATGTAAATCTGTCAATTTCTGAATTTTGTTATGATGCTTCTTTTGTAATGTCTTGCATTTGTGCTTTTGTTTTAATTGCAGTGTTACAGATACACAGAAACAGAGGTCCACAAAGCTGGCGGTTGGCCCCCGTAGAAAGACATTAGTCCAGAGCTCTGGGTCTGAGGAAACAATGACAGTACAGTCTTTGAAAAAGGGTCCGAAAACACTGAGAGCAAGTCCTGTCAAAGGTCCAGCTCAATCTCAGGTTGAAACCTACAGGGTATGCAGACAGAATTGCTCAAATACAACAATCCTTTTTATTGTATGTATGAAAATACATTATAGACTGTAAGTAATAACACACTATTGTGTGTGTTCATATTTAGGCAATAGTGGAAGAGCGCGACCAGGAGCGAGAGCGACGCTGGAAGGCAGAGCAGGCTTTGAAAAGACTTACAGAACAGGTTAAAAACCTGCAGACTCGGGCCAGTGAGGAGAAGGATTTGCAGAGCTTAGCCCTACACACCACAGACAGGTGAGGACACATAAAACCTAGGGTAATATTTTAAAGTGCTGTGTCAATAAAAATAGAATCAACCCATCTCGCCCACTTTTGAGGTTTCATGATGTTTAGCATGGACCTCCCTATGTACGCAGGAAAGCAGCTTGATTTGTTTGCAACAGAGTGATGACAGTCCTATTTTCAGGACGCCTGAAATGATTCCTAAATGAGCAGCTCAATTGAGAGTAACACCGCTGAGAGTAAAAAACAAATATACATTAAAACCTTCCCAACAAACAAATTATTTGAAAATCTGGACATCTTCTATCTCACTCATTTAAACATTTCTGCCAACAAGGACACGGCAACAATTTCCAGCCCCATTCCAAGTATTCATTTGGGATGCTTAGTTACACATATTGCACCTAATTGGTGTCGGCTCCGGTTGAAATGTTAGATCTGAAAACACTGAGGCATAATTAATTTTTATTAGAACTGTCTGGTGTCCCCACCGCTTCTACCTGATGCATGAAGCTCCGCCATCCCACCTGTGCGTCTGTTGCCGAGGCGTGATGATGGCCCTGATTTTGTGCTCTAATATTATAGCCCACGCGCTCCCCCTGGTGATAAATCGTTATTATAATGGAGATTAAAGTCGAGGTGACAGGCACATGTCTCCTGAAGATCATCAATCAATTCTAATTGCCGCCCCTGCAGCACTTGGCTGCTAATGACTCTCGCCTCACTGAGTCCAGTATCCGTTTCATTCATTTATCTTCCGTGGGTATGTGTGGGTTGTGTATTTGCAAGTGCCTACCGATACGATACAAATTTACATTTATGCATTTGGCAGACGCTTTTATCCAAAGCGAGTTAAATTCTTTATACTATACATTTATAAATGGGTATGTGCAATCCCCTGGGATCGAACCCGCAACCTTGCGTTTTTAACGTAATGCTCTTACCACTGAGCTAAAGGAAAGCTATCACTATAGATGTGTCACGACGATACAATATATTACTATATATTTCATACGATACACATTTGCAATATATTGGAATACTATAAGTAGAAAATGTAAAGAGTAGAGCTAGAAATACAATATGTTGTGCACCACCTGGGGTTCTCTGTAAGGATAAGTGTAAAAACAACCCTTACCTCTACAGAGTGGCCATGATGTGTGATGCATGGACCTTAAGATCAGAGGTTTGGGTTCCCAAACTATGGATTGGGCCCCTCAAGTGAGTAGCACAGGGGAATAAGGTGAGTCACGCAAGTCACTTGGCTGTTGTGGTGCATTACAGTTAAAACAATGAACATGGGTTTTTCCGTGCTGTAAATGCGTTGGTGTCACATCCGTGAAAGCACAATAAATGTTTAGGAATGTTTTGTTTGGAAACAAACTTTTTGTCTAATGCACTGCAGTAGCCAAATGACTTGATGGGTCATGACTCCATGACTTATATTCAAAACCAAAGCACAGCCACACATCAGCTCTGAGAGCTCGAAGTCTCTCTATGTTTTTGCCCTGTTCGCTTCCACTTAATTCTGGCCGTACGTATATGACATGATTTAAAAAAACTAGACACTATCGGAAAAATATCGATATTTTTGCGCAGCCCTAGTGTGTGTGTCTGATCCATATTTTGAATAATACATGTATGGAATCATACATTACATGCCTTTAAACAATATTTTATGATGTCCTGTTGTAGAGTTTTAATATTGCAGTCAGGTGTTGCTGTATCTTACTTGATAGAGCAAAGGTCATGCGTTTCATTCTGTGAACTCGCTTTGCAGCAAAGCCTTTGAAAAATGCATGAATGTAAATGTAACTCGTCAGAATCGTGGCTTAGTGGTAAGTATACATGCTCCGATGAACCATAATGCTCTGGTCACCGTCATAGGTACAGATATCAATAATTGTCATTTTCCCCTCCATTATTTCTTGCAATCTCTGTTATGTCATGGCAAGAAAAGGGTCAAAAATTGATGGAAAAAGAATTGTGTGATGCAATGATGATGACATCTTAAGAAAGCCAATCTCTTTCTTTCTCTAGATTGAAAGAGATGCTGTTGAAAGAGCGTTCCGATCGGGCAGGACTGCAAACCCGTTTACAGGAGTTGGAGGAAAGATTCAGGTCTACACTAGAGCAGCTGGAGCAGGCACATAACCGAGATGTGCAACACAAGAGGGCGCTGCGGAGTCTGGAGGACAGCGTGAGCCAAGCAGAGGCTCTCAGAGTACAGCAGCGTGCTCAAGAGGTAACAGGGATTAGCGAAGTACTCTCAAACTGAGAACGTGCCTTCCTGTATAACTGCTTTTTCTGAAGTTCAGTGTTTAGAGCATGGTGCCAGCAACGGCAAGGTCATGGGTTCGATCCCAGGAATTTCCCATTTTCAAATACAAATGTATAGTATCATGCAATGTAAGTCGCTTTGGATAAAAGCGTCTGCGAAGTGCATAAATGTATGAGCTTAAATAAATCAATGGAATATTTACAACTGACCTTTTGCATTTGTTGAACGGTAACCATGAGAAAAAGCAATTTAACATTTCCCTACTTGAATATTTCTTTGTAGACAACATTTAAAAGTGACTGAACTGCAATATTTTCACAGATAAAGAGGACCCAAGAGTTGGAGAATAAAGCATCTGCCTTTAAAAGAGAAGTTGAGATATTGAGAGCATCAGCAAGACAGCACAAAGACAAGCTACAGCAGTTGCATGAATTATTGGCCTCCAGGGAGGAGATGCACAGGTACACAAGCATCATATGCGGTTGTGTGTGTAACATACAGGACTTTTCCAGGAAGCTGTTCCTCTAACTGCTTGCATTTTGCACCTGTTCGACTGCTTATCTTGGTGGTACAGGAAGGAGCTTGCGTCGCGGTTGCTTCCTGGTGGGACTGAGTTTAGGGACGCTGTGGCCAAAGAGGTGGAGGCTATAGAGAAAAGATTTGCCCAGAGACAAGCTGAGATGGAGCAAAAGCTTGGTGATTCTCATAAGCAGTATGCCGCTCTGGAGGATGAGTTTCGCATGGCTCTTACCATTGAGGCAAAGCGTTTCTCGGAGGTAGAGTTATCCAAAAGAAAAGCGTGACCTTTTGACATTATACTTCATTAAGGTTTGGATCGATTGAATTTAGACAGTCAAACACACTGAGGATAAGATTGTAATTATTATTTGGAAAAAGTTATAAGTAGTAAATGTATCAAAGAAATGAGATATGAGTTGAATGTTACTGCACTTCGTAAAATGTCAGAGTGGTGATAAAAAGGTTACTTAAACTTTCCAAGTTCTTTTTTAACATTTTATTGTGAAAGTGTTTTTAACTTTGTGGGTATTTATAGGTGAAGGAGGGGTTTGATCAGATGTCTGCTGAGCTCTTAGAAGTGAAATCAAGCCTCAGTCAATCTCAGCAGAAAGAGAAGCAATCAGTCTCTCTGGTGCAGGAGCTCACTACCATGGTGAAGGAGCAAAAAACAAGAATAGCTGAACTCCTCAAAGCTAAACGGGAAGCTGCAGCTGAGTTTAAGGCAAGACCAATATAATTTTGACGTTACAAATATTTAATTATATAGATCTAAATGTGCACTTTAGAAATCACACTATGCTTTGCTTTTGCATGCCAGACCCGTCTGCAGTTGTTGGAGTCCAAACTAGAAGAGGACAAACGCCTCAACCTCCAGGTAGAGCTATTAAAGAAAGACAAGTCCAGGCAGCTGTCCCAGCTCACAGCTCAAGAGTCTGTCATAGATGGGCTACGAGCAGAGAGGAAGATCTGGGGCCAGGAACTTGCACAGCAAGGTACAGTGGCAGAAAATATGTCTGATCCCAAATCAAGCGTGACACGATGGACTCTCTTACATTATATCTGTGTTCAGAATCAACTTTTATTGTCAAGTACTTTAGGTTCACATATACAAGGAATGGGCTAGTTGCGCAAGATGGCGCCTGTGAGATGTTGCATAGCCAGGGTCAGCAAACTATCTGGTCGTATAACACTTTTGAGTTGTTTTTGGCTTAGCGATGTAAAGAGCAGAAGTCGTATCGCTGATATATTTTTACTTTTTATCTAAAAAACACCCATATTTGCCCGCCAAAAATCCTCCTTTTCCCATACAGTGTTATACGACTGGAAATTAGTTTGCGACTCTGGCGTCCCAAAAGCTCATCAGTGCCGTCTTCTGCACCTAGCGATTTAGAGCGGTAATAAAGCTGTAACTATGAACAAAAATACAAAAACTATAGGAATGTATGGATGTGCATACATAGTGGTTTGTTGAAAGCTTTTTTGTTTTTGCACTGTCATGCCAGTTACTGTGAAATATCATTGGTCCAAAATCCTGCTCCTCATAGTGTACATGAAGCCTAAAATATGTTCTGATTGGCTGTTATCTTATTTAATGTGTAGTGGGGATAGAGAAAATACTTGTCATGTTTTTCCTTGGACAGACTGTGTTAAAGAGATGTTGTTTTTACCTGCTTTTTACATTTTGTGTTTAGGTGCATCTTTAGCACAAGACCGTGGTCGACTAGAGTCCAGGATTGAGGTGTTGTTAAATGATCTGGAGTCGCAGAAGAAACGGAATGAGAGAGACAACGATGCACTTAGGATTAAAGCAAAGATCCTCGATGACCAGACAGAGACTATTCGTAAACTAAAAGAGGTAAAGTCCTGTTCGTTTACAAAATTAGAGCGAACTAAAAATACTGAAGCGAATGCTTGGAGACCAAAATCGTTTGTGCAGCAGGATCAGTCTTCTCTGCCGAACTCATTTTGTTTTCATGTGTTGATCCTAGGCCCTGTTGGAGCGAGATGAGCAGATCCGTAAATTGCGTGAAGAAAGTGTGCAGGACCAGCGGAAGTCAAAACAGCAGCTGGAGGAGGTAATTGCATCTGCCGCGGAGCTCAGAGACACAGTGGAGCAGCTTAGTCTAAGGAAGGAGGAGTTGAAGCAACAGCTCCTTGATAAGGAGGCGGAGCTTGATGAGGTCAAAGAGACCTACAGGTATGGGACAACACGGCTAGTTTATACTTTTTATAAACAGGCCAGGTAACATCACATTACGTCATTGTTGGAACTGCTATCTGCTCTGTAGGGTTTCAAGTAAGAAATGGCAAGAAAAGGCTGAACTGTTGAACAGGCTCGAGAGCCAGGTAAAGCGAATGAAGGAGGGATTTGATTCCAAAGAGAGACATCTGGTGGAAGAAAGGGACAAAGCTTCACAAGCGCACAGGTATGAGGAGGGAAGCACGTCTTGTTTTGATTTATATATAGAATATATAAATATTCATGTAATTTCATTTTTTTAGGGGAGCAGTGGAGAAGCTTCACAGTGTGGACGACGCCTTCCGTAGACAACTGGAATCTCTGCAGGCTTCCCATCAGGCTGAGCTACTTCACCTGGCGAATGACAAACAGAAACAGATAGAGAAAGCCAATCAGAAGGTATTTGTATGTGGTTCATGTATTTATTCATATTAAAGGAATAGTTCAGCCAAAACTGAGAATTCTGTCATCATTTACTCACCCTCAGATTGGTTCAAACCTGTATACATTTCTTTGTTCTGCTAAACACTGATGAACACAGAGAAAGATATTTTGAAGAATGTGAGTAACCATACAGATCTCATCGACTGTGTATTTTTTCGCTACAAAGGCAGTAAAAGAGGGATGAGATCTGTTTGGCTACTCACATTCTTCAAAATATCTTTCTCTGTAGTCATCAGAACAAAGAAATGTATACAGACTTGGAACAACCTGAGGGTGAGCAAGTGATGACAGAATTCTCAGTTTTGGGTGAAAAAATGATAAAATTCATTTTTATGTGAACTATCCCTTTAAGGATTGAAGCTGCTTGCGGACCTACTCGAAGCGTTCTAGAGGGCACTGTTTCCTTACACAGAAAAATAGCAAAATTAACGTGGTCAAATGGTGCGAACACGTGTTTTTCTGCTTCTTTGGTGTTTTATAAGTTGCATGTATTAGACACGTAAAATTTGCGAAAATTAAAGTGTCAGAACAAAAGATGCATTCTATCTAAAAGTGAATGCTCACCCAGACCTGCCTGAAATGCCTCGTGGAACCACACCCCCACAAATCCACGTCAGTTTGTGTTATGATTTGACGAAGACTGTCTAAATGTATACGCAAGTCAGTACTGTCAGGACAATTGCTTTAGAATCTGATGTTCCAAACATGGTAAGAGGCGTTACATTTCCCTCACACGCTTGCAGTATTCGACCAATTAATATGCATTGGTTAACTGGCCAATCATAGCACACCTCGCTTCTCAGAGCGATGTTCTTTGTTAAAAATCTGCACGTTTAAGAGAGGCATGTTTGGTATGTTTTGTATGTTTTTTAGGTATGTTTTTTAACCTTAAATTGTGTATATACATTGCAATACTTCTAAAACAAACTCTAATATTCGTTTTAGCCGTGTCATATGACTCCTTTAAAACAGATGAGTTGTGTTTATATTCATTTATTGAGTAATGTTGAGCTGATGCTCGATCATCTCTCTCTTAAAACAGTTTAAACTTCTGTAGACTGCATTTATTTTTTCTTTTTATCCCAGGTGCTCCAGGTGGAGGAGGAAATGCGCCAGCTGCTTGAGGAAACTGAGAGTAATAAAATGGTAATGGAGGAGAAAATGAGACGCCTCACACGAGTGCTGAAAGACTTCTAACCTCCTATCTGCTGTAGAGCCACAAGATAAACATACTTGGTGCTACCTCATTTTTTAAAAGTCATGTTTTTGTTAACCTTTGGTCTGCCAACATATTCCTAAATATTCACCCCCTTGTATTGAAGTCTAGTTTTTATTAAAACACAATTTAATGAGCAAAACTACAATACAATTACGGTACAGACAGGTCTCTGTAAAATTGTACTATTGAATCCAATTATTTGTTTTTGTATTTTATTATTATTTTATTAACATAATAAATACAAAATAGTTTGACGTACCTTTACAATGCATTATTATGTAATGTACTTTTATGTAACATTTCCTTTTGTTGTTTCTCTATTTAAACCGTCTAATTAAATCTATAAACTCGTTGTCATTACTCCTACGTGTCTGTTTGTTATTTTGAGAAATGAAACGCAATATTTAAACTGTTGGTCAGACTCAGTCTCTTATCTCTAGTCGAACATTCACGCACGCGAACAAGCTGAGACGTTTCTATAGCAACGGTAATCCAACGTCATTTCCTCTTGTTTAAAAACCCTCGAGGCATCAGTAGTAGTATTGCCCTGAGGTAAATAAGTGAAAGAGATGATTCTGGCTCCCCCTCACCAACTTAACGAAGGCCGACCTTCAGACTCCTGAACGAGACAAAAGGGATATTTTGGAGAAACCCCTCAGGCTGAAGGGGGTTTGGGTGGTATGGCGGAGTCGAACAGCGCGAGTTTCCCTCACTCGACACCGAACGGGTCCAGTCGCCACGAGAAGAGTTTGGGTCTCCTCACAGTCAAGTTCGTCACTTTGCTTCAGGAGGCCAAAGACGGGGTGCTCGACCTCAAAGTGGTGGGTTCAAACACAACCGACGGCACGAATAAGCGATAGAAATGAATGAAAGTTGGCAGGCTGTTTTTGAGGAGTCGCACAAAGACATTGTTTTTACCTGAGGGGAGCACCTCCGTTGTCCTGTGAGATTCGGTGTGTAAATGATATGCATAAACACAACGTGTTTGGTTAGTCATTACTTAAAAGTGTCAAACAGTGAGTGAAGACGATGTATTATCGTAACGGAGCGATGGCTTTTTAAACGGAAAGCTGTGGGATATGTGGCAGCCTCACGGCAGGTGTTTGTTACCTGACGCTCCACCGAGTCGCCTGTTGCAGAGCGACGTGAATTTCAAACACATTTCAAACGTTGTTTTAGAATGTTTCGCGTTCCCTTTAGAACGATTTAATTCGTTTTTTCCTTTTAAATTATTGTCAACATTCTAACCGAAAACAATACCGGTGCCGTGATTTTGTGCGACAAGTAACGTTAAGTCTACTTGCACATCTGTCCGTGTCCAACATAGTTTCTGTCAATAAAACCTTTTGAATAATTTCCTAAATGTATTATCCAAATTTCATTTTGTTTTTAATAGGCTGCAGACAGTTTGGCAGTCAAACAAAAAAGAAGGATCTATGATATTACCAATGTTCTGGAAGGCGTAGGGCTCATCGAAAAAAAGACAAAAAACACCATTCAGTGGAAGTAAGTACAAAAAACTAAATTTGTATGAATGTCTGGTGTTGAAAGTTGTAATTTTAAAGGGATTTTTCACTCCAAATATTTATTCAGCTTCGTGTGATTGAGCCTATGTCTCTTTCTACTATAAATCGCCAAGGAAGATATTTTGAGAAATGTCAATGTAGACTGTCCTTGTTTGGTTACATGCAGTCTTCAAAATATCTTCTTTTGTTTTCTGCAGAAGTAAAAAAAAGATTTTTGGATCAAAATAATTATCATTTTTGGGTGAACTATCTCTTTGTAATGTGTAGATTATATCAATGTTCATATAAGGGTGTTTTTTGTGTTTCTATACAAATGACAGTTTATATCTAGTTTAAAAATGTCTATGCTTTCTTTTACATTGCTCGGAGCATAAATGCTTACTGCACTACCGCAGACGCATCGCCTTCTAAAGCGGTTACTGTATCTACATTTTTTTAATAGGGGAGAGAGTACAGGCTGCCAGCCCCAGGAAGTTCTGGAGCAGGTGGAAGTTCTCAAGGCAAATATTGCTGAACTAGAAACTCAAGAGAAAGAGCTGGATATGCAGAAAGCGTGTCTGCAACAAAGCATCAAACATCTGAATGAAGACCCCTCAGGATGCAGATATCCTTATTTCAATAAATAAGAAACGTTGATTCTTTGTTCAAATGTTTGAGTTTTTCATTGGATGTTAAACACCCTGAGAAAAATTCTCCTTTCACACCATTGTCAGAGAAGTGCTGCTAATTATATGGTAAATGCAACACCAGGCCTCACTGACAATGTTTTGTTATTATTGGGCATGAGTGTGCCCCAAATCCAGTTTTTCCAGTATGTAGTCCATTCCACTTGATGCTAGAGTTTCAAAACGCCCTCTCCACCAGTTATTCCTCTTTGGATTAAACTAAAAGTGCAATATTTTTATTTTAAACTGTCATGGTAATTTTTTAACATCATGGTGATTTATTTTCCAAGACAAAGATACAAAAGGATTAAAAATCGGTTCTTTAGCCCTTTATAATTTGTTCCTTAACATTACTTACGTATAGCTATGTGACGCATGAGGACATATGTGATGCTTTCGGTGGAGATACTCTTTTAGCTGTGATGGCACCGTCTGGGACACAGCTAGAGGTCCCAGTTCCTGAGATGGTTCGTTATATGTATCTTATATGAATAGATACCTGTTCTAAAAGAGTTCATTGCTTGTAAAAAATCACAAATTCATTTAAAAGTCTCCCTGCCTTTTGTGTTGATTTAGGGCCAAAATGGTCAGAAGAAGTACCAGGTGAACCTGAGAAGTCACGTGGCTCCCATCCAGGTGATGCTGATAAACAGAGAGACGAGTCACTCCAAGCCTGTGGTCGTCTCTGTCCCTCCGATAGATGACATCTCTGCCATGCCGACTCCGCCTAGTACCCCAGCGGGTCTTCAGAGGTTCCCAGTCTCCTCAGCAGAGCTCTGTGATCTGAAGCGCAGTCAGCTCAAAAGCCCAGCTGAAAGACACCACCTCACGCCGTCCTCCACTCCCCCTGATATGCACATGGGTATGCCGTTCAAACATTGGGACCCACCCCGTACCTACAGTGCGATAAGAAATGTTTGGATTCTGGTGCTGTGTTTATGATTCGTGTGAGAAGCAAACTGCAAATGGCTTATTTTGTTTCTGCTGACACGATATTTGGAAGAATGTCAGTAGCCAAACGGATCTCATTTGTATATGGATATAAACTTCATTTACAAACTCTTTTTTTTTCACCTCTCCTTTTTCTTTAAGATTGCAACCCAGAGTCCCCTGCTAGTCAGTGTTTGTTGATGCAGGAGACTGTTGCAGAACATCAGCGGGAGATGGGGGGTCAGGATCTGCAGTCCATGCTGGATGAAATGAGGGAGGAGAGAGAAGGTAAGGCAGATTCTATCAATAATTGGTCCATGCTAATGAGCGCAGCTGACAGGACACTTCTTTGTAATGTGGGTTTAGGGAATACGCATCACTGACATCTTTTTCTTTTCCTCCAGGTGTTTCTGACCTTATAGATGAATTGATGTCATCCGATGGTAAGTCCACTATAAAAACACTATTTTGTTTTGCATACAGTATGTGTTGGCCTTTACCTCCCCCTTGTGGTCATGTGGCATAACTTTGTTATATATATTCTGACTTTTACTTCTGTCCTTATCAATTAATCATATAGCTATAGCAGTGTATATAAATCTTTGTAATACGTTTTGACCAGAGGAGGATGGGTTTTCAGGGCAGCTGAGTGATGGCCCCTCTCAAGGTTTCTTTCTCCTGTTGATGACAGTTTTTTTTCTTACCACTCTTGCCCTTGGCTTGTTGTTTTATTGGCACTGATCCGTGCTGCTATGCAATGTTTTTCTCATGGATTATCAAAATGTAGAATTACAATGTTGTTGTTTTTTGCGTGTCACGCATGATTTCAAGATGGTTCAGGAGGATCAACCACATCATTTAGGGGCAGTTTCCCGGACAGGGTTTAAGCCTAGTCTCAGATGCGCCAAAATGTAAGCGTTGTCTTGATCGAAAACAACTTGCACTGGCATATCATAAAATATATCAGTGCAATTGTGTTGTCTCAAGATGCATACCAGTAAGGTTTCGTTGTAAAGTATGTCTTTAAAAACGACCTAATTGAACTAATGCCTAGTCCTGGTTTAAGATAATCCCTGTCCAGGAAACCTCCCTATAAAATTGAATTTTTTGTTTATTAAATTAAATTTAAAATCAGTTTTGTTTTTATATTTTCTCTTTGTGGTAATATATATTTTTTAATTCCTTTAGTTTTCCCCCTGTTAAAACTTTCACCCAATCCCGGCGTGGATTACAATTTCAACCTTGATGACAACGAGGGAGTCTGTGACCTTTTTGATGTGCAGATTCTTAATTATTGAGGCATGCCACACTGGTTCACACTTGCTTTCATAATACAAAAGCAGAGCTAATGAGTCTTCCCCCACTGCCAAACGGCTGCATTCCTGCCTCAGTGCCTGCTCCCTGAACCTTGGACTGCACTCAAGTTTCACATTAATTCACATTTCATCCTCCCTTTAATTTCATCCTCTGCTTGGGTTTGCAAGAAACAGTGTTTCCGATCTGCCAGCCTCTTTTGGTGGGATAAGAGTGGGAAAATAAAACCCGTTGGCCTCAAACACTTGACTTTAGGAATGATATACCTTGTGTGTCTATTGACCTTTGGTTTGTGTTTACAGCCATTCGCTTGTTTTCGATTTATTTTTGTCCTCATTATTCCTGATGAGTGATAACTTGATTCATAGTGGCGTATTATAAAATGGTTGAATGTTATCTGGCAAAGTAAAACCACCCTAACTTGACACACTTATTTTTTACTGTACGCTTGTTGGAACATGTGCCTTAAAAGTCTACTTGTTCTTTCTGCTTGTCCTAACTGTGCCATCCTGTCTTATACTTCAGTTTTTTTATACTTATAAACAGTTCTTACGTTTCTTGTCTAGACTGTGCCATCAGAATGTATAATATAATTTAACAGTACAAGCAAATAGTTGTTTGCAAGATTTAATTTGTATAGCTTGATTTGTATCTTGTTTAATAATTACACTAATTGTTTGTATGGAGATTGATGGTTTTGTATTGTAGTAACTCTGATGTTTAATCTGACATATTTATATTGTGTTTCTTGTTCTGAGTTGGAACCATCAATCCTTGGAGTGTAACAATGTTGATTTTGATCTAAACAGCCAATGAAGGTTTTTTTTTAAGCTGTTAAACTGCCGTGGATAATCTTTAATGTGTAAAAACACTGCAAAATTGTGCCTTTTTTCGTTTTTATAATCAAAGGAGAATTCTTGGTTCTGTTGCACTTTTTTATATAATCTTTTTTTTGTGTTTGGAAATCTTTGGTAAGAAACGTCTTTGTTTGTACAACTGTAATATAAGATGCATATGCATAATTCCGGTTTGTTTCAAAATATCTTTAATACAGCTGGCCATCTTAAGGCCTAATTTGCAGCTTTTTGTAGATCTGAATTTGTTAATCATTCATCATTTCATTGTTTTGCCACATAGATTTCTTAACACTATAAATTTATTTAAAATGGTTTCATTGTTTATCCACAAATATAAAGGGTTTTACCTGGTTAATGTTAAACCTGGGCAGTGCAAACAATATTTCTTTATAAAAATGTATCTGAATAAATAGGGATCTTTGAAATTATGCCTTTCTTGGTCTGGAAGAAAACGTGGTTTTTATTTTATACGCTTACATTACATACAATTTATGGTTTTATAAGTCCACAAAAATAGTTTCAAGTACAATAAAAAAGCTCCAAACCCAAAGTATGTATGTAAGTACGTTTAGATTATTTTTTTATTTGATCACAGAAATCCACTCAAACATTTATATTAAAACAAACACCAGGATGTGATGGATGTAACATATTATTTCAGTGAATGCAGCCAGTTTAGCTTAAGTACAAGTAGTACTAAAAGTTTCAAATGTTTAGATCTGCTCTCATTACCCAAGCTGTTTCCTGTTTAGGTTCTATGCTCTAATAACATTCCTCATTGGAGTCAGTGTTGTGAGGAAAACAAATTTTCTTCAATTATGTTTAGGCTGTGTGCTGAAAGATAAACAATCCAAAGGATTTATTTCAAGTATAAAGGCATTTGTTTGATCGTGCAGTTGGAAATGCTGTGTTGACCCTGTGACCCATGACAATCGGCTAAGATCGCTCAAGATTACTTCTGTGTAGTTCTTCTAAAGGTCTGCGAACGTTCTGAAAGTACACTCTTTTGCAGGAGGGGAAAAGTAAATTGCGTGGAACGATTTAAACTGAAATTAGGAAATTGTGCACAACACAAATAAACCCTTAAAATGACCTGGATTTAAACAGCCGATTGTTGACACATAACACCTAGTTTAATATTTTTATTTGTATGATGCTACTCCTGTAATGCATTAATGTACATTTTTAAATGCAATATAATTGAGGTGAAAGGCATTATGTTTCTTAAGCCTTGCATGCATAGAGGTCACTAAAGTGGACAGCTTTTTAAAAACGTTTTTGTTTTTGTTTTAATGGCATGGTTGTATATCAACCACTCCAGGGTACTCTAGTGCACCATCCTACTGTAGCCTACCGTATACATTGCCATCTCTTAAGATATCCTGACTGAGGTTATCAAAATTTATTCATGAAAGGATGTAAAATTCAGGTTCACACTATGAATGGAACACCTTGGACCATCCATGAATACACTTCAAGTGAAGGCCTCTCATAGACTACAGTGCAAGGTTTAAAGAAATTCGCTTTTATTGCTTTTCAAAAAAATAACACCACATTTGTTGACTAAGAAAGCACACCCACACACATATTTGGAACTGAAAGATGTGTATCTAGGGGCCTTGTAGGACCATGATCCGCCCCAGGTGTTTTGTGAGACCCTGATTTATTTGATTTTGATACAATCTAACCACTACAACTTGTTTTGACAGAACAATTGCAAGAGCATCATCTGCTTACAGAATGTGTCACGTGTCCTCAAATGCTGGCACACAACCTCTTTTCTCTTCAATAGGCTCAAATCGAGAAGGTGCTTGTCTCTTGGGACTGCGAATGGGAATTTAAGGAGATGTTCACTTCCTGTTGTTCTCGCACACGTGCCAGCCTCCTCCCTTGGTCTCCGAAGCCTTTTATGCATTTCATGACGTGCAGTCTAAAGGACGAACCGATGAAGGTATAAAGAATGGGGTTTAGACAACAGTGTGTTAACGCAAGGCTCTCTGTGATCTGCGCAGCCCTATCCAGCCCTTTACTAACTCCACAGTGAGTCACAAATGTGTACATGATGTTCATGGCCTGGACGAACTTCACCACATTGTAGGGTAGCTGTGTGACCACAAACACTCCCACCATAGCCAACAGCACACGGATAGACCTCCACTTCCTCGACCTCCTCTCTGCAGAGAGCATCACCAGGGCCCGACCCACACAGATGTAACAGTACAGCATCACCAACAGAGGAAACAAAAAGCCTATTATGACTTCCATCACCTCCAGACTGGCTTTAGCTTTATGCGCCACGTCTGATGGATACATTGCCAGACATCTATTCTTGTGATGAAACTCACCGACGGTTGATAACACTAAATCAGGGATGCCAAGAAAACACGCAACGGTCCACACCCCAAAACAAAGCTTTCCGCAGTGTTTCTTTTGAAAGATTTGCGCAAAGCCTCTGCTTCTGTCTCCCACCATCAAAGCCAGATACTGATCCAGACTGATGTGGGCCAGAAGCATCATACTGCAGGTGAAGTTGATGGTGTATAAAGAAGAGACAAGTTTACAGAGAGTCACCCCAAGCTCCCAGCCTTGGACCGCATCGGCTGCCCAGAAGGGCAACGTTAGGAGAAGCAACAGATCGGCTACGGCCAGGTGAACTATAAACACGTCAGTCAGTGTTTTTAGTTGCTTGCAGTAAGCGTAGACAGCCAAGACCAGGGCATTCCCTGCTAAACCTATCACAAGACATAACCCAAATACAACTGGGAGGAAGATCCTGGCAAAGGAACGTACGTCACTCTTCTCACAAATGGTCTGATAGTCCTCATAGCTGACGTTTGAGCTGTCGTCATAGTAATTTTCCTCTGAGCTTTCCATTTTTCCAATGAAGTTGAGAGCACTGAAAATGAAAACAATGGTTTAAATCACAAAGAGAACTGGCAGTTTTAAATGTTTCTTTTATAGACGGATTTAAAGATGATCTTTCTCACATAGAAGAAAAAAGCATATGGATACTAGGCAGATTATAATATATTTTGACAGGAGTGTAGCAGCTCCTTCATTCCAGACATTCCTACTCCACTTTAATCCAGTGCACTTTCATACACATGCTTAAAATCTCAGATAAAAACGAAACTAGAGATCTGGATCACTTATACGGGGTAAATTAATTCCATCTTTTCTATGTAGTCCGTCATTTGTTGAAAACAAGTCATAAGGCTACCTTAAAATTTGTTAAAAAAACGTTTCTCACTATCTTAGAAATGCATTGTTTTTAAACATTGCAAAACAAATCAAGTCTTGAGACTTTTAAATCTGATCAACCACAGGTCCCAGGAAAAGCTGTTCTCACAAATACTGTTAAAGCATTGCAACGCAATGTAAATATTCATGTTATGACTATACTGGAAATAGTGATCCATTATTTAAATCAGACATTTGTGCACTCATAGCACATTAGTTTCAGTAATCATAGAAAACAACCATTGTCTTCAAATAGCTCACAAGCACGTTGTTATAATTTTGGAGCTTATCTGAACATCTGCAGTCGCATACTTTCTGTTTCTAACAGGGTGCGATTACAGCAACTAGATAATTACCTTTCAGGTATTCTGGTTAACATCTGCAATCTCTAAAATGGTAATCTTTAAACCACAAAGAAAAGTTTGTTTAAAACTAATGTTTCCATGTTTTTCCTTACCGCGTGAGATTCGGGGCTTTGCCGGAGGGCAGAGCAGATTGTCTCTGTCGGTTCTTCCTGTAAGCAAGTCTATTTTCTGTGACTCATGCATACTTTTGAGTTTGCCTCACTGCTGTGTGTGTGTGTGTTCTTTATCAGTTTTTTTGTTTGTGTGTTGCCTATCAGCAACTGTGCACAAACACCTCAAATACTGTACATTTCATGTCTAAATGATATGATGACATATATTATCTATTTGACATATATTATATCTATATAAGCAACATCACATGATGGGAAAACTCAATTTATATAAAAGTGATATATTTCTTTTCTTTCACAGCTTTAATTGTATTTAGTATTTATTTTACTTTTGCATTTAGTGGTATTTTTTATTTAGTATTTTGTTAATAGAGAAAAAGTTCTTTATATTTGGCTGTGTGTTGTGAAAAAATAAAAAAAACTAAGGAAAGAACTATACTTTTTAGTCTAACATCTGCTTTGGTTATAGTGTAAATGTCTTTGCAAGTGCAAAGAGTTGCGTTTGCGTGGTCGCTTGTGGTTGAGCTATAGTGTAAAGGTATTGCCACTGCACTAGTCTAGAGTGTGATTTTGTACACACTACCAGCAAACATTATTGACATTTTGTACAACAAACTGAAAAAGTTTTGCATTATCCTCAGATATTATGCATGTACTGTAGAAAGAGGAAGGTGTTTGTTTTTCCTGATTTGTTTTGACAAAGGTTTGGCAAGACTCTTACAATTATGTATGTTTTTTCAAGCTGGCAACATTTTTGGCCCGTTGAACTAGCAGAACAACTCAAATATACAATAGGTGCTTTTAGCTATGCGGTTTATCAAATAAGCCATTTATCCAAACTATACACACCTCAGATACTAACCTCTCCCGAAAAGCAGAGCAGCCAAATCTTTACAGAAACACATAACACTGTTATAATCCGTCTCTTCTTTAAATACAATTTCACCAAGTCTATAAAACAAGTATATTTAAACACATGCTTTATTTGTAGTTCAAAGATAAAAACAAGCAGATGCAAATTAAACATTGTATTGGTTCAGATGGGTGAACATTGCCTCCTGGTGGTTCCTCTAGAGATTTCAGACAATGAAGTGTTCATTATGATAATGAACAATATCATATCTTGGCTTGAAGTACATTGTGTACATTACTTTTTATAAATAGATGTTTTTTTCTCAAAACTATATTTAGGAAGGAACAGCAGTAGAAAGCAATGTATATTTTTTGAGCCCAAGCCGAGCCTGAAACACTCATTTAGAAACATTTTTTGTGACATTTCTCTATGCTGTTATTATTTTTCCTGGAGGTACCGGAGCCTGTGAAAAGAACACATTCTGTAACATAATCTCTTCTGTAAATATTGTAGAATTGTTAGTTTTTTAAAACTGTTACCAGGGAGGGTACCTTGGCCAAAACACTGGAACTTCCTGGACGTCGCCTCTTTTGTTTGGGTTTCTTGCCATTGTCCTGCCTCTTGACACGAAAGTTCTGGTGGTGACAGTTCAATTGATGAGTTTAGGGTAAAGGATATATGTATTTTAAAAACAGAACATTTCATTACTCGAGCTTGAGTTGAATGTATGTTACTTCAAACAAAGACAAAACAAAAAAGTCTTCAAATAAAATAAGCAATAAGTGTAACTTATAACTTGGTCCATCTTGAAAAGACTTCCATTTATAGGGGATAACACCAGTTCCACCGATTTTTTATCCTCTATTTAGATAGAAATAGCTCATTCTAAGATAAAAACATATAGCGCTATAATGTAAGGTCTTTATATAACTCTGAAGACATAGTTATGTATATCATTGTGCATGTCAATAGATCCTCTAAAAAATGACACATTGGACCTTTACTGTTTTTTTAAATGTATCAAAGGGTAAACTCTGTAGAGTAGAAAGAAAGCAAAATGAGTTGTGAATACCACTTCATGTTGATATAAGATTTGGATAAGCAATACAAAATATATAGACAAAGAAACTAGTCAATTTTTGAGCTCTCAATGCAGAATGAATTAAGAATTTGAGTAATGTCTGGACATTACAGTACATACCGCTAGGATGATGTCAGAATCATGAGACAGAAGATTCCTTTCCTGTTCATTCTCAGCAACCTGATGGGATAAATCCAAAACGATCAAGACAGATGAAGTTTATTTTTCTTAAATTGATAATATCAATCAAATAGTAACTGCTTTTTAATTACACCTGTAGTGTTTACAGTGCATTATGTTTTATATTGAAAAAGTACATATCATTGGAGTAGTAAACGTTAATTCACAAAGAAAATGTCCCACTGCCTCTTCTGAAAAAAATGCACCAAAAGTTCATGACTCACCTGAAATCGAGGGAAATCATCGATATCCTCATCAAAATTGATTGGTATTTGCATGCTGTTTTCTGAATCAATTTCTTTACCATCAAGACTGGAAATTAACAGGCTAAGACACAAAAGCCCTAGTTGCACAGAAGCCCTCATCCTGCTGCTTTCTGGAGTCCAAACACACTATTCTCCTTTATACCCCTGTAGTTAATCACAACCAGATGTCCAAAGTAGGAGCATTAACACATTTTCTCTGACAAAAACATTCCGAAACTGGCAGGTTTTAAAAGAAAAACAACATCTTAATAGTTTGTTATCCACTAATGAAAAGATGATTTTTCATTAGTGATTTGCAGGACAGTGTTTGCTTGCTCCGAGGGAGACTGCATTTATTTATTTATTCATTAAATATTATTTATTGGAATGATCTTGCTTGTTCTATAAACACCATGCGCTGTGCTGTGATTTACCTTTTCTGTTTTTCTACTGGATTAACTTGAACTACTTTGGATATTTTTACAAAGGTGACATACACAAACCTTTATTAACGGAACCAGTTGCTTTTTGAATCAAACTTTTTCTCTTAATCTGGATTTCTGGAACAAAATATCAGAAAGGGACACAAAGGACACCAACCCAACAATCCTGCTCTACAAACAAACCAAAAATAACAAGAGGACTAGCTATTATCAAGGGCTATCTGCTACCAGGTACCAAAGTAAGTACTTTATCAACACTTTGTGCCAAATACTCGACAATAACTACAATCAAACAAACATAAAAAGCAAAAGAAAAGAAAGTTAAAGTTTTACTCGAAGAGACACTAGTGTCACTGAGGCAGCAAACTCTGCTCAACCAAATGACCCACGCCTAAGAGGTGTGAATTGGAAGGTGAGAAACGACTGGGCCAAACAAAGGAGATTCCTCAACCAACACCCACACAGGTGTGAACGGCCCATTTCATCATGGATGCACAACCCCAATGTGTGGAGGCCATTCCTCTACACTACCCAAAAGAGGTTACAAACGATACAGCAAGGAGTCTACAAAAACAAAAGACTCACAGAAAACTCAGAGACTTTATTCGCAGAACTTCATAAAGATGGAAGCACCAGTAACCTGATTTTCTACACCAGTAGTCTTCAACTAAAATTACTTGAGGTCCAGTAAAGGAACCCTCCTTATAGGCCAAGGTCCGGACAATTACCTAAAATACCAAAAACATGAATTTATGTTTTTTGGCAGACCAAAGAAACAAACATTTCTTTTCATATCTAAAGGACGGCATTACAATATCTGACAACAATATAATGAAGGAAAATGTGCAAAATACCCTAATCTTTAAACCTGAACTGAACATACATTCATTTCAACATTATCAACTTTAAAAGAAAACTAAAGTGAGGTTTTCTGCTAAACTGAGATTAACATTAATAGCAGCATCAAGTACATCCTCTGATAGCATTTCAGCTCTTCTTGTGGCTTTTGCAGCTGAAAGAGAGGTTTGTTTAATATTTTCTTTACAGTTATTTCATGTCTTTACTTTCCTTCTAAACGTGTTTCACACGCAGCTTTCATTTACTCTTTTACTATTTTCCAATCAGTTAAGGGCTGTGATGTTTTTCTATGATCAACTGTATTCTTAGTGACCATTCATATGCTCATTGTTGGGCGGTAAGTGAGTAAGGGACGACACGGGTAGATCGCTACACTGGGCTTTGAGCTAATATATTTCCGTGTCCTTACCTCAAACTCAGTGGCGGCTGCTGATCTTTTGAAGAGGGGAAGCTCATTTTCGGCCTAAATCATAAAAATTGTCCATTTATTTATATGTAAATTCTGCCCTACGTTCCTTTTCAAGAAAATGCTCTGTAACCCTGTCGTACCAACTAGGCGTCTTTTCCAGTGACTTGACCAGTGTCCTCTCTATGGCTAGCAGAGCTAGGCTGCTTAAACGGCCTTGGCCCATTGTGTTACGGGTGTAGGACTTGAGGCGCTTTAAACAGGAGAAGCTCCTTTCTACACCTGCAGATGTAGCTCCAATTGTTGCCACTAATGAGAACAGTTTGTAAAGCTGAGGCATTGCACTGTCCAACTCCATGTCTTTAAGGAACACCAAGTAATCACACAGCTTTCCCCTGTTACTCTGCAAGTCCTCATCTGAATACAGGACTTGAAGTTCAGACCTCAGTCTCCCTGAATCAAAGTGATGGCCATGTTCATTGCTATTTTCATGCCTTTTATATGCCCTGTCAAAGTTTGACAGATCTCCAAACCCCAATTTTGACCAAACAACACATCCATGAGATGGTTTCATCAAGAGACATGGCCAGCAATACATTTTCTTTTTCACAGCACTTCCAGTCAGCCAGCTAACTTTGTCATACCAGGAGAGCTGAAAAGACCTGTTACTTTTCCCTATCTTTTGCACTAAATCAATCTTAGGTGTTGATCTGCCCTGCTGTTTAATTCTAAGTTTCTCCTCGTAAGGAAGACTTTCTAATGGCTTTGCCAAAATCAGGTCGACAATATTAGCACTGTCTGCCATCGTGTGCAGTTTGCTAGCTGGCTAGTTCAGACTATATGAATTAATGAACAAACGATCTAATATATATATATTTAACTCAACGGGAGGACATGTGGGAATTATGTTAAACTGAAACAATGAATGTGGTGTGAAATATACGATGAAGGTTGCAGCAGTTTGTCTTTCGACTACACATGCAAAATCCGCGATGGGACTGAGTTGGAAATGGATACACAGAGTGATACGCGTCATAATCTGAAGACCACGCCCACGCCCACACCAACCATCTCTTTGCATTGCGAGAAGCTGCCGCCTCCTTGTCATTTATGATTTATAACAAAAAAAAAAAATGTCTAAAAGCTGATATATGACAATGTGTATAGCAAACAAGCTAAAAAAAATCAAGAAATACGTTTTTATAAGCTGTCGACCCCAAAAAACGAGCGTTTTAGGACATAAAAGTGGATTAAAGAGAGATGACAGACCCTCCAATCATCACGCAGACGCTCGGAGTCCGGGCCAGCCCACTCCTCCATTCATCCCAGAGACGCTGAGCGTCCGTGGGCGGGACATAATCGCAGCATTATCCAATGACCGTCTTGTTTCTAAGCACTGAAAAAACTGTTGAAAGCAGCCCCATTGAAGTCAATGGACGCTGGGCTTCAACAGAGTAATGCACTGTACGCTACGGGAATGAATGAGAAGGAAATCGTGTCAGCCGACCTAAGTAGCTGATTCTGAACGAAATTGTTTTTGTTCGAGATGAACGTGTTTAACGCATTTTTAGTCAATAACTGCTGTGTGTGTGTGTTCTTTATCAGTTTTTTTGTTTGTGTGTTGCCTATCAGCAACTGTGCACAAACACCTCAAATACTGTACATTTAATGTCTAAATGATATGATGACATATATTATCTATATTCTATATATAAGCAACATCACATGATGGGAAAACTCAATTTATATAAAGTGATATATTCTTTTCTTTTACAGCTTTAATTGTATTTAGTATTTATTTTACTTTTGCATTTAGTGGTATTTTTTATTTAGTATTATTGTTAATAGAGAAAAAGTTCTTTACTTTTGGATGTGTTGTGAAAAAATAAAAAAACAAAGGAAAGAACTATACTTTTTAGTCTAACATCTGCTTTGGTTATTGAACTAGCAGAACAACTCAAATATACAATAGGTGCTTTTAGCTATGCGGTTTATCAAATAAGCCATTTATCCAAACTATACACACCTCAGATACTAACCTCTCCCCAAAAGCAGAGCAGCCAAATCTTTACAGAAACACATAACACTGTTATAATCCGTCTCTTCTTTAAATACAATTTCACCAGTCTATAAAACAAGTATATTTAAACACATGCTTTATTTGTAGTTCAAAGATAAAAACAAGCAGATGCAAATTAAACATTGTATTGGTTCAGATGGGTGAACATTGCCTCCTGGTGGTTCCTCTAGAGATTTCAGACAATGAAGTGTTCATTATGATAATGAACAACATCATATCTTGGCTTGAAGTACATTGTGTACATTACTTTTTATAAATAGATGTTTTTTTCTCAAAACTATATTTAGGAAGGAACAGCAGTAGAAAGCAATGTATATTTTTTGAGCCCAAGCCGAGCCTGAAACACTCATTTAGAAACATTTTTTGTGACATTTCTCTATGCTGTTATTATTTTTCCTGAAGGTTCCGGAACCTGTGAAAAGAACACATTCTGTAACATAATCTCTTCTGTAAATATTGTAGAATTGTTGGTTTTTTAAAACTGTTACCAGGGAGGGTACCTTGGCTAAAATAGAAAACATCCCTGGGTTGGGTTTTTTGCGTCGTCCTTTACCAGTGTTGCCTGTCTGCCTCCTAACACTGGTTGGAGCCTAAATGAGATAAAAAGATATATAATTTATATGTATTTTAAGACATATCATTTATGTGTTTACAGGTCTGAAAACAATACCCGAGTCATTGATTCTAAAGCGCTGGAACTTCCTGGACGTGGCCTCTTTCGTTTGGGTTTCTTGCCATTGTCCTGCCTCTTGACACGAAAGTTCTGGTGGTGACAGTTCAATTGATGAGTTTAGGGTAAAGGATATATGTATTTTAAAAACAGAACATTTCATTACTGCTCGAGCTTGAGTTGAATGTATGTTACTTCAAACAAAGACAAAACAAAAAAGTCTTCAAATAAAATAAGCAATAAGTGTAACTTATAACTTGGTCCATCTTGAAAAGACTTATAGGGGATATCACCAGTCCCACCGATTTTTTATCCTCTCCCCTTTAAAAACCTTGGTTCGATTTTGCTCCATATTACACTGTTATTAACAACCCTATCAATTCCTGATGAATACAATCAACATAGATGTTTTCTTATTTAAAGGATCAACGTGGAGATTTTAGAGGCAGTGTTTTGACTGCGAAACACTCCATCTCTCCCCCCTTCCTTTTGAAGCATTGCAGTGGCTGACAAAGGACAACATTTTGCTGGTCGAAGTAGATAACTTATTTACGAAACGCGCTCTGTAGAGAAACAACATGGTGAATTCCATGCGATGGTACCCGCATTGTATTTAGATAGAAATAGCTCATTCTAAGATAAAAACATATAGCGCTATAATGTAAGGTCTTTATATAACTCTGAAGAAATAGTTATGTATATTATTGTGCATGTCAATAGATCCTCTAAAAAATGACACATTTGACCTTTACTGTTTTTTTAAATGTATCAAAGGGTAAACTCTGTAGAGTAGAAAGAAAGCAAAATGAGTTGTGAATGCCACTTCATGTTGATATAAGATTTGGATAAGCAATACAAAATATATAGACAAAGAAACTAGTCAATTTTTGAGCTCTCAATGCAGAATGAATTAAGAATTTGAGTAATGTCTGGACATTACAGTACATACCGCTAGGATGATGTCAGAATCATGAGACAGAAGATTCCTTTCCTGTTCATTCTCAGCAACCTGATGGGATAAATCCAAAACGATCAAGACAGATGAAGTTTATTTTTCTAACATTGATAATATCAATCAAATAGTAACTGCTTTTTAATTACACCTGTAGTGTTTACAGTGCATTATGTTTTATATTGAAAAAGTACATATCATTGGAGTAGTAAACGTTAATTCCCAAAGAAAATGTCCCACTGCCTCTTCTGAAAAAAATGCACCAAAAGTTCATGACTCACCTGAAATCGAGGGAAATCATCGATATCCTCATCAAAACTGATTGGTATTTGCATGCTGTTTTCTGAATCAATTTCTTTACCATCCAGACTGGAAATAAACAGGCTAAGACACAAAAGCCCTAGTTGCACACAAGCCCTCATCCTGCTGCTTTCTGGAGTCCAAACACACTACTCTCCTTTATACCCCTGTAGTTAATCACAACCAGATGTCCAAAGGAGGAGCATTAACACATTTTCTCTGACAAAAACATTCCGAAACTGGCAGGTTTTAAAAGAAAAACAACCTCTTAATAGTTTGTTATCCACTAATGAAAAGATTCTTTTCATTAGTGATTTGGAGGGCAGTGTTTGCTTGCTCAGAGGGAAACTGCATTTATTTATTTATTCATTAAATATTATTTATTGGAATGATCTTGCTTGATCTATAAACACCATGCGCTGTACTGTGTTTTACCTTTTCTGTTTTTCCTGTTTGCTCCTGTAAAGCTGCTTTTGAACAATGTACATTGTGAAAAGGTCTATATAAATAAACTTGAATTGAATTGAATTATTTATACAGATACCGCTTTAATTTAGTAAATAAGAACACAGATGGCAGCCGTTACATATTATATTGTTTTCTGATATAAAGTCAACAATGATCCCATGGGGTCTCAAATGGATGTACAATGTCTCTCTGTGAATGTCACCTTAAAGTAAACAATATATTGATGCATTCATTTTTTTCATAGCTATACAAATCTTCTATGCATAATTGTTGTCTACCAGATACGTAACAGTATCCTTCTATGTCATTAGCTTCATTCCTCCTCTTTCTTTTACTTTGCTGGCTTTAGCCTAGAACTGTTTCACAACAAGCTGTCCAATCAAGACAATATGTCACCCAGTCTGTGCAAACCAAAGTTCCAAAATGGAATTATGTGATTACACACAAAGAGGGAGAGAGAGAGAGAGAGAGAGAGAGATATTTTACTACTGGATTCACTTGAACTACCTTGGATATTTTTCAAAGGTGACATACACAAACCTTCATTAACGGAACCAGTTGCTTTTTGAATCAAACTTTTTCTCTTAAGCTTGATTTCTGGAACAAAATATCCGAAAGAGACACAAAGGACACCAACCCAACAATCCTGCTCTACAAACAAACCAAAAATAACAAGAGGACTAGCTATTATCAAGGACTATCTGCTACCAGGTACCAAAGTAAGTACTTTATCAACACTTTGTGCCAAATACTCAACAATAACTACAATCAAACAAACAAAGAGGTGAGGTAAGAGGTGTGAATTGGAAGGTGAGAAACGACTGGGCCAAACAAAGGAGATTCCTCAACCAACACCCACACAGGTGTGAACGGCCCATTTCATCATGGATGCACAACCCGAATGTGTGGAGGCCATTCCTCTACACTACCCAAAAGAGGTTACAAACGATACAGCAAGGAGAGTCTACAAAAACAAAAGACTCACAGAAAACTCAGAGACTTTATTCGCAGAACTTCATAAAGATGGAAGCACCAGTAACCTGATTTTCTACACCAACCGACCTCATTCATGGCACAAAGCCATCATCTGACACTGAGACACAGAGATCTTCCTAACACAGAACAACCAAAGGAGCTCCATTCACACTGCTTCTGTACTGACATGAGAGAGAGATTCACAGCCCTGGAGGGAAAGCTAGTACAGCTCAGAGAAATTACCCTTACTCTTCAAACCATACAAAGCACAGACCAATCCGGCAACAACCCCACAGCTAAGCAAAAAGAGGGAGACAACATCAGGAAAGAACTGTCTCCACTTCAGGCCGAAGTGAAGCAGCTAGTGCAAGAGAGGCTCAAGGTTGAGTTGGCATCACTGGAAACCCAGCTCACACAGCACACAGAGAGTCACTGGACCCAGTTAACTTCTTTAAGAGAGGAGATAAGAGAACTGAAGCATGAAAAAGATACCCACCTCACAGCCCTCAACTCCAAAATGGTCCAGAACAACAGGTCACCCTTCAAACGGACCACAGCTCACAGACCTCAGTGTCACAACCCAGCCAAAACCGTCCATCTTCACCAAACCCTTTGCCTAGTACAGAACAACGCAATGAACCTGACAACACTCCAACACCCACCGAGGACGCACAGAAAAAAGACATTGTCCTTCTGATAGACTCAAATGGGAAATTTATAGACGAAAAAAAGCTCTTCCCCAAACAAAGGGTGTCCAAACTCTGGTGCCCTAACACTCACAGTGCCCTCAGACTACTGAACGAGGAAAACCTAGGATCATCAAGCCACATAATAATTCACACTGGCACAAACGACCTGAGAGCACAACAAGAAAGAGTGGCCACAGCACTACAGAGGGTAATCGAAAAAGCCACAACCACCTTCCCAAATGCCAAAATCACCATCTCGACACTGCTACCACGGAAAGACTTCCACCCACACATAATTAAACAAGTAAACGCAAATCTCTCTAGAACTTGTGCACTCAAACCTCAAGTGCACCAGGCACATCATCCCACCTTGGTCCTCACATGCCTCTATGACCATGTACACCTATACAGAGCATCTGTCCCCATCTTTGCAAAGAAATTAAAAGATGTTGCTCTAAACCGCAGCACCAACAACCCTCCTAGAATCAACAGAGCAAGGCAGCACCTACCCAGACCATGGATGAACCACACCGCACCTTCAAAAAACAGCCAAAGGCTGGGACCCCTTTCCTGCCAAAACAACAGCCAAGAGACCAGAGCACCACCCCTGCTGCCAACAGAACAGTCACCAGCACCCGGTCCGACCTTACAAGACACCGAAGTGAAATGCCTCCTGTTTGCAGACAATCTGGTGCTGCTGTCACCCACAAAAGAGGGTCTACAGCAACATCTGGACACCCTGCACACTTTCTGCCAAACATGGGCCCTATCGGTTAACCTTAAAAAGACTTGAGTCATGATATTCCAAAAAAAGCCCAGTAGCCAAAACCAACATAACCGTTTCAAACTAAACAACGTGCCCCTGTAACACACCAAGAACTACACATATCTTGGTATAAACATTAGTAACACCGGAAACTTAAACAAGGCTGTGAATGACCTAAAAGACAAGGCACAAAGAGCCTTTTACGCAATCAAAAATAATATCAAAATTGACATCCCAACCGTAATCTGGCTGAAAATAATACAATCAATTATAGAACCAACCGCGCTGTATGGGAGTGAGGTTTGGGGTCCTCTCACCAACCAAGAGTTCACCAGATGGGACAAACACCCGATAGAGACTCTGCAAATAGAAATGTGTAAAAATATTCTACGGGTACAGAGAAAAACTCCAAACAACGCCTGCAGAGCAGAATTAGGACTGTATCCTATAATCATGAAAACACAAAAAAGAGCTTTATAATTCTACACGCACCTTAAGAACAGCGACACAGACACACTCCATCACAAAGCCTTAAGCCATCAAGAGTTGAGCCCAGAAAGAAACCTCTTCATCCAACTGATCTCACAACTAACTCTGCAACCCCAAACATACCCAAGCCAACCCCAAACCCCAGCCAGCCCATTTCATCATGGATGCACAACCCCAATGTGTGGAGGCCATTCCTCTACAGGTACAGAGGGTACAGAGAAAAACTCCAAACAATGCCTGCAGAGCAGAATTAGGACTGTATCCTATAATCATGAAAACACAAAAAAGAGCTTTATAATTCTACACGCACCTTAAGAACAGCGACACAGACACACTCCATCACAAAGCCTTAAGCCATCAAGAATGAGCCCAGAAAGAAACCTCTTCATCCAACTGATCTCACAACTAACTCTACAACCCCAAACATGCCCAAGCCAACCCCAAACCCCAGCCAGACTAAAGGGCTATCTGCTACCAGGTACCAAAGTAAGTACTTTATCAACACTTTGTGCCAAATACTCGACAATAACTACAATCAAACAAACATAAAAAGCAAAAGAAAAGAAAGTTAAAGTTTTACTCGAAGAGACACTAGTGTCACTGAGGCAGCAAACTCTGCTCAACCAAATGACCCACGCCTAAGAGGTGTGAATTGGAAGGTGAGAAACGACTGGGCCAAACAAAGGAGATTCCTCAACCAACACCCACACAGGTGTGAACGGCCCATTTCATCATGGATGCACAACCCCAATGTGTGGAGGCCATTCCTCTACACTACCCAAAAGAGGTTACAAACGATACAGCAAGGAGTCTACAAAAACAAAAGACTCACAGAAAACTCAGAGACTTTATTCGCAGAACTTCATAAAGATGGAAGCACCAGTAACCTGATTTTCTACACCAGTAGTCTTCAACTAAAATTACTTGAGGTCCAGTAAAGGAACCCTCCTTATAGGCCAAGGTCCGGACAATTACCTAAAATACCAAAAACATGAATTTATGTTTTTTGGCAGACCAAAGAAACAAACATTTCTTTTCATATCTAAAGGACGGCATTACAATATCTGACAACAATATAATGAAGGAAAATGTGCAAAATACCCTAATCTTTAAACCTGAACTGAACATACATTCATTTCAACATTATCAACTTTAAAAGAAAACTAAAGTGAGGTTTTCTGCTAAACTGAGATTAACATTAATAGCAGCATCAAGCACATCCTCTGATAGCATTTCAGCTCTTCTTGTGGCTTTTGCAGCTGAAAGAGAGGTTTGTTTAATATTTTCTTTACAGTTATTTCATGTCTTTACTTTCCTTCTAAACGTGTTTCACACGCAGCTTTCATTTACTCTTTTACTATTTTCCAATCAGTTAAGGGCTGTGATGTTTTTCTATGATCAACTGTATTCTTAGTGACCATTCATATGCTCATTGTTGGGCGGTAAGTGAGTAAGGGACGACACGGGTAGATCGCTACACTGGGCTTTGAGCTAATATATTTCCGTGTCCTTACCTCAAACTCAGTGGCGGCTGCTGATCTTTTGAAGAGGGGAAGCTCATTTTCGGCCTAAATCATAAAAATTGTCCATTTATTTATATGTAAATTCTGCCCTACGTTCCTTTTCAAGAAAATGCTCTGTAACCCTGTCGTACCAACTAGGCGTCTTTTCCAGTGACTTGACCAGTGTCCTCTCAATGGCCAGCAGAGCTAGGCTGCTTAAACGGCCTTGGCCCATTGTGTTACGGGTGTAGGACTTGAGGCGCTTTAAACAGGAGAAGCTCCTTTCTACACCTGCAGATGTAGCTCCAATTGTTGCCACTAATGAGAACAGTTTGTAAAGCTGAGGCATTGCACTGTCCAACTCCATGTCTTTAAGGAACACCAAGTAATCACACAGCTTTCCCCTGTTACTCTGCAAGTCCTGATCTGAATACAGGACTTGAAGTTCAGACCTCAGTCTCCCTGAATCAAAGTGATGGCCATGTTCATTGCTATTTTCATGCCTTTTATATGCCCTGTCAAAGTTTGACAGATCGCCAAACCCCAATTTTGACCAAACAACACATCCATGAGATGGTTTCATCAAGAGACATGGCCAGCAATACATTTTCTTTTTCACAGCACTTCCAGTCAGCCAGCTAACTTTGTCATACCAGGAGAGCTGAAAAGACCTGTTACTTTTCCCTATCTTTTGCACTAAATCAATCTTAGGTGTTGATCTGCCCTGCTGTTTAATTCTAAGTTTCTCCTCGTAAGGAAGACTTTCTAATGGCTTTGCCAAAATCAGGTCGACAATATTAGCACTGTCTGCCATCGTGTGCAGTTTGCTAGCTGGCTAGTTCAGACTATATGAATTAATGAACAAACGATCTAATATATATATATTTAACTCAACGGGAGGACATGTGGGAATTATGTTAAACTGAAACAATGAATGTGGTGTGAAATATACGATGAAGGTTGCAGCAGTTTGTCTTTCGACTGACTACACATTCAAAATCCGCGATGGGACTGAGTTGGAAATGGATACACAGAGTGATACGCGTCATAATCTGAAGACCACGCCCACGCCCACACCAACCATCTCTTTGCATTGCGAGAAGCTGCCGCCTCCTTGTCATTTATGATTTATAACAAAAAAAAAAAAAATGTCTAAAAGCTGATATATGACAATGTGTATAGCAAACAAGCTAAAAAAAATCAAGAAATACGTTTTTATAAGCTGTCGACCCCAAAAAACGAGCGTTTTAGGACATAAAAGTGGATTAAAGAGAGATGACAGACCCTCCAATCATCACGCAGACGCTCGGAGTCCGGGCCAGCCCACTCCTCCATTCATCCCAGAGACGCTGAGCGTCCGTGGGCGGGACATAATCGCAGCATTATCCAATGACCGTCTTGTTTCTAAGCACTGAAAAAAACTGTTTAAAGCAGCCCCATTGAAGTCAATGGACGCTGGGCTTCAACAGAGTAATGCACTGTACGCTACGGGAATGAATGAGAAGGAAATCGTGTCAGCCGACCTAAGTAGCTGATTCTGAACGAAATTGTTTTTGTTCGAGATGAACGTGTTTAACGCATTTTTAGTCAATAACTGCTGTGTGTGTGTGTGTTCTTTATCAGTTTGTTTTTTTGTTTGTGTGTTGCCTATCAGCAACTGTGCACAAACACCTCAAATACTGTACATTTAATGTCTAAATGATATGATGACATATATTATCTATATTCTATATATAAGCAACATCACATGATGGGAAAACTCAATTTATATAAAAGTGATATATTTCTTTTCTTTTACAGCTTTAATTGTATTTAGTATTTATTTTACTTTTGCATTTAGTGGTATTTTTTATTTAGTATTATTGTTAATAGAGAAAAAGTTCTTTACTTTTGGATGTGTTGTGAAAAAATAAAAAAACAAAGGAAAGAACTATACTTTTTAGTCTAACATCTGCTTTGGTTATAGTGTAAGGTGCTTTTAGCTATGCGGTTTATCAAATAAGCCATTTATCCAAACTATACACACCTCAGATACTAACCTCTCCCGAAAAGCAGAGCAGCAAAATCTTCACAGAAACACATAACACTGTTATAATCCGTCTCTTCTTTAAATACAATTTCACCAAGTCTATAAAACAAGTATATTTAAACACATGCTTTATTTGTAGTTCAAAGATAAAAACAAGCAGATGCAAATTAAACATTGTATTGGTTCAGATGGGTGAACATTGCCTCCTGGTGGTTCCTCTAGAGATTTCAGACAATGAAGTGTTCATTATGATAATGAACAATATCATATCTTGGCTTGAAGTACATTGTGTACATTACTTTTTATAAATAGATGTTTTTTTCTCAAAACTATATTTAGGAAGGAACAGCAGTAGAAAGCAATGTATATTTTTTGAGCCCAAGCCGAGCCTGAAACACTCATTTAGAAACATTTTTTGTGACATTTCTCTATGCTGTTATTATTTTTCCTGAAGGTTCCGGAACCTGTGAAAAGAACACATTCTGTAACATAATCTCTTCTGTAAATATTGTAGAATTGTTGGTTTTTTAAAACTGTTACCAGGGAGGGTACCTTGGCTAAAATAGAAAACATCCCTGGGTTGGGTTTTTTGCGTCGTCCTTTACCAGTGTTGCCTGTCTGCCTCCTAACACGGGTTGGAGCCTAAATGAGATAAAAAGATATATAATTTATATGTATTTTAAGACATATCATTTATGTGTTTACAGGTCTGAAAACAATACCAGAGTCATTGATTCTAAAGCGCTGGAACTTCCTGGACGTGGCCTCTTTCGTTTGGGTTTCTTGCCATTGTCCTGCCTCTTGACACGAAAGTTCTGGTGGTGACAGTTCAATTGATGAGTTTAGGGTAAAGGATATATGTATTTTAAAAACAGAACATTTCATTACTGCTCGAGCTTGAGTTGAATGTATGTTACTTCAAACAAAGACAAAACAAAAAAGTCTTCAAATAAAATAAGCAATAAGTGTAACTTATAACTTGGTCCATCTTGAAAAGACTTATAGGGGATATCACCAGTCCCACCGATTTTTTATCCTCTCCCCTTTAAAAACCTTGGTTCGATTTTGCTCCATATTACACTGTTATTAACAACCCTATCAATTCCTGATGAATACAATCAACATAGATGTTTTCTTATTTAAAGGATCAACGTGGAGATTTTAGAGGCAGTGTTTTGACTGCGAAACACTCCATCTCTCCCCCCTTCCTTTTGAAGCATTGCAGTGGCTGACAAAGGACAACATTTTGCTGGTCGAAGTAGATAACTTATTTACGAAACGCGCTCTGTAGAGAAACAACATGGTGAATTCCATGCGATGGTACCCGCATTGTATTTAGATAGAAATAGCTCATTCTAAGATAAAAACATATAGCGCTATAATGTAAGGTCTTTATATAACTCTGAAGAAATAGTTATGTATATTATTGTGCATGTCAATAGATCCTCTAAAAAATGACACATTTGACCTTTACTGTTTTTTTAAATGTATCAAAGGGTAAACTCTGTAGAGTAGAAAGAAAGCAAAATGAGTTGTGAATACCACTTCATGTTGATATAAGATTTGGATAAGCAATACAAAATATATAGACAAAGAAACTAGTCAATTTTTGAGCTCTCAATGCAGAATGAATTAAGAATTTGAGTAATGTCTGGACATTACAGTACATACCGCTAGGATGATGTCAGAATCATGAGACAGAAGATTGCTTTCCTGTTCATTCTCAGCAACCTGATGGGATAAATCCAAAACGATCAAGACAGATGAAGTTTATTTTTCTAACATTGATAATATCAATCAAATAGTAACTGCTTTTTAATTACACCTGTAGTGTTTACAGTGCATTATGTTTTATATTGAAAAAGTACATATCATTGGAGTAGTAAACGTTAATTCCCAAAGAAAATGTCCCACTGCCTCTTCTGAAAAAAATGCACCAAAAGTTCACGACTCACCTGAAATCGAGGGAAATCATCGATATCCTCATCAAAACTGATTGGTATTTGCATGCTGTTTTCTGAATCAATTTCTTTACCATCCAGACTGGAAATAAACAGGCTTAGACACAAAAGCCCTAGTTGCACACAAGCCCTCATCCTGCTGCTTTCTGGAGTCCAAACACACTACTCTCCTTTATACCCCTGTAGTTAATCACAACCAGATGTCCAAAGGAGGAGCATTAACACATTTTCTCTGACAAAAACATTCCGAAACTGGCAGGTTTTAAAAGAAAAACAACCTCTTAATAGTTTGTTATCCACTAATGAAAAGATTCTTTTCATTAGTGATTTGGAGGGCAGTGTTTGCTTGCTCAGAGGGAAACTGCATTTATTTATTTATTCATTAAATATTATTTATTGGAATGATCTTGCTTGATCTATAAACACCATGCGCTGTACTGTGTTTTACCTTTTCTGTTTTTCCTGTTTGCTCCTGTAAAGCTGCTTTTGAACAATGTACATTGTGAAAAGGTCTATATAAATAAACTTGAATTGAATTGAATTATTTTATACAGATACCGCTTTAATTTAGTAAATAAGAAAACAGATGGCAGCCGTTATATATTATATTGTTTTCTGATATAAAGTCAACAATGATCCCATGGGGTCTCAAATGGATGTACAATGTCTCTCTGTGAATGTCACCTTAAAGTAAACAATATATTGATGCATTCATTTTTTTCATAGCTATACAAATCTTCTATGCATAATTGTTGTCTACCAGATACGTAACAGTATCCTTCTATGTCATTAGCTTCATTCCTCCTCTTTTTTTTTACTTTGCTGGCTTTAGCCTAGAACTGTTTCACAACAAGCTGTCCAATCAAGACAATATGTGACCCAGTCTGTGCAAACCAAAGTTCCAAAAAGGAATTATGTGATTACACACAAAGAGGGAGAGAGAGAGAGAGAGAGAGAGATAGAGATATTTTACTACTGGATTCACTTGAACTACCTTGGATATTTTTACAAAGGTGACATACACAAACCTTCATTAACGGAACCAGTTGCTTTTTGAATCAAACTTTTTCTCTTAAGCTTGATTTCTGGAACAAAATATCCGAAAGAGACACAAAGGACACCAACCCAACAATCCTGCTCTACAAACAAACCAAAAATAACAAGAGGACTAGCTATTATCAAGGACTATCTGCTACCATGTACCAAAGTAAGTACTTTATCAACACTTTGTGCCAAATACTCAACAATAACTACAATCAAACAAACAAAGAGGTGAGGTAAGAGGTGTGAATTGGAAGGTGAGAAACGACTGGGCCAAACAAAGGAGATTCCTCAACCAACACCCACACAGGTGTGAACGGCCTATTTCATCATGGATGCACAACCCGAATGTGTGGAGGCCATTCCTCTACACTACCCAAAAGCGGTTACAAACGATACAGCAAGGAGAGTCTACAAAAACAAAAGACTCACAGAAAACTCAGAGACTTTATTCGCAGACCTTCATAAAGATGTAAGCACCAGTAACCTGATTTTCTACACCAACCGACCTCATTCATGACACAAAGCCATCATCTGACACTGAGACACAGAGATCTTCCTAACACAGAACAAACAAAGGAGCTCCATTCACACTGCTTCTGTACTGACATGAGAGAGAGATTCACAGCCCTGGAGGGAAAGCTAGTACAGCTCAGAGAAATTACCCTTACTCTTCAAACCATACAAAGCACAGACCAATCCGGCAACAACCCCACAGCTAAGCAAAAAGAGGGAGACAACATCAGGAAAGAACTGTCTTCACTTCAGGCCGAAGTGAAGCAGCTAGTGCAAGAGAGGCTCAAGGTTGAGTTGGCATCACTGGAAACCCAGCTCACACAGCACACAGAGAGTCACTGGACCCAGTTAACTTCTTTAAGAGAGGAGATAAGAGAACTGAAGCATGAAAAAGATACCCACCTCACAGCCCGTCAACTCCAAAATGGTCCAGAACAACAGGTCACCCTTCAAACGGACCACAGCTCACAGACCTCAGTGTCACAACCCAGCCAAAACCGTCCATCTTCACCAAACCCTTTGCCTAGTACAGAACAACGCAATGAACCTGACAACACTCCAACACCCACCGAGGACGCACAGAAAAAAGACATTGTCCTTCTGATAGACTCAAATGGGAAATTTATAGACGAAAAAAAGCTCTTCCCCAAACAAAGGGTGTCCAAACTCTGGTGCCCTAACACTCACAGTGCCCTCAGACTACTGAACGAGGACAACCTAGGATCATCAAGCCACATAATAATCCCCACTGGCACAAACGACCTGAGAGCACAACAAGAAAGAGTGGCCACAGCACTACAGAGGGTAATCGAAAAAGCCACAACCACCTTCCCAAATGCCAAAATCACCATCTCGACACTGCTACCACGGAAAGACTTCCACCCACACATAATTAAACAATTAACGCAAATCTCTCTAGAACTTGTGCAATCAAACCTGCACCAGGCACATCATCCCACCTTGGTCCTCACATGCCTCTATGACCATGTACACCTATACAGAGCATCTGTCCCCATCTTTGCAAAGAAATAAAAAGATGTTGCTGTAAACCGCAGCACCAACAACCCTCCTAGAATCAACAGAGCAAGGCAGCACCTACCCAGACCATGGATGAACCACACCGCACCTTCAAAAAACAGCCAAAGGCTGGGACCCCTTTCCTGCCAAAACAACAGCCAAGAGACCAGAGCACCACCCCTGCTGCCAACAGAACAGTCACAAGCACCCGGTCCGACCTTACAAGACACCGAAGTGAAATGCCTCCTGTTTGCAGACAATCTGGTGCTGCTGTCACCCACAAAAGAGGGTCTACAGCAACATCTGGACACCCTGCACACTTTCTGCCAAACATGGGCCCTATCGGTTAACCTTAAAAAGACTTGAGTCATGATATTCCAAAAAAAGCCCAGTAGCCAAAACCAACATAACCGTTTCAAACTAAACAACGTGCCCCTGTAACACACCAAGAACTACACATATCTTGGTATAAACATTAGTAACACCGGAAACTTAAACAAGGCTGTGAATGACCTAAAAGACAAGGCACGAAGAGCCTTTTACGCAATCAAAAATAATATCAAAATTGACATCCCAACCGTAATCTGGCTGAAAATAATACAATCAATTATAGAACCAACCGCGCTGTATGGGAGTGAGGTTTGGGGTCCTCTCACCAACCAAGAGTTCACCAGATGGGACAAACACCCGATAGAGACTCTGCAAATAGAAATGTGTAAAAATATTCTACGGGTACAGAGAAAAACTCTAAACAACGCCTGCAGAGCAGAATTAGGACTGTATCCTATAATCATGAAAACACAAAAAAGAGCTTTATAATTCTACACGCACCTTAAGAACAGCGACACAGACACACTCCATCACAAAGCCTTAAGCCATCAAGAGTTGAGCCCAGAAAGAAACCTCTTCATCCAACTGATCTCACAACTAACTCTGCAACCCCAAACATACCCAAGCCAACCCCAAACCCCAGCCAGCCCATTTCATCATGGATGCACCACCCCAATGTGTGGAGGCCATTCCTCTACAGGTACAGAGGGTACAGAGAAAAACTCCAAACAATGCCTGCAGAGCAGAATTAGGACTGTATCCTATAATCATGAAAACACAAAAAAGAGCTTTATAATTCTACACGCACCTTAAGAACAGCGACACAGACACACTCCATCACAAAGCCTTAAGCCATCAAGAGTTGAGCCCAGAAAGAAACCTCTTCATCCAACTGATCTCACAACTAACTCTACAACCCCAAACATGCCCAAGCCAACCCCAAACCCCAGCCAGACTAAACCAAATGATCAAAACACAAAAAGAGAAATATCTCAAACACTGGACAGAAGCAACAGCTCAGCAAAGTAAACTGGAATGCTATCTGTCACTAAACAGAGAATATAAAGGGTCAGAATACCTCACAAGCGTATCAGATCCTAAACTAAGAAAAATGTTGAGCATGTACAGACTCAGTGATCACCAGCTCACTGTAGAGACGGGCAGACACACATGAACACAGAGAGAAGAGCGACTGTGTCCACACTTGAACACACATCAGAGAAATATTCTTCCCCCAGCTTTCAAACTTACACAAAGAGTTCGACCAGTTCAACAAAAGGATACAATCTCATACATACTGGGAGAAAACTCAAGAAGCTCAAACCTGGCTGCAAGATATGTCAAGTCCTGCCACGACCCAAGAACAACCAGCACAACACAAAACAACACTGACAGGACAACACACACAAACTGACACTATCACCCTCATTGAGAACTTTAATTAAAACTCTTTTTCTGTTTATATTGAGATGTATATATATATTTTTATCTTAATCTGTATTTGTGCATGTTTATATTTAATCTTGTGCTTTGGCAATGCAATTTTTTCTTTTATCATGCCAATAAAGCTCCTTTGAATCTTGAGAGAGAGAGAGTCTCAAAATCGAATAATGAGATTACACAGAGAGAGAGTGAGTGAGTGAGTGAGTGAGTGAGTGAGAGAGAGAGAGAGAGAGAGAGAGAGAGAGAGAGAGAGAGAGAGAGAGAGAGAGAGAGAGAGACTGGGGTACTTTGACCTTATTTCTATTGTTCTAACCAGCTGACTTGAATTACAAGACAGCTTTACTGTGAGTATTTATATACCTTACAATTGTTAAATTAAAATTTTAATTACATTTAAACACATTAATTATAACTCGTATTCCTATTGTGCTGCAGTACCACAACAATGAGATATCCCATAATTTTTCCCAAAATTGAAATTACGTATAAAAGTATTACATCAAACTTGTCATATGGCAAAAACAACACTTTGTAAATTCCTACTACCCTTCATTGCTTATATATTATAGAAAATCCGTCAAAAGAGAAACGCACCAAAGCGTTCAGTATGTTATATGAGGTCTCGTGCTTAAAATGGCACGAGATCACAGCGGGTAGACGCGCACCCGGCACACATGCAAGTCGCGCGGTTTCTTCTTAAATGTTCAACTATTTCTGACAGACTCGTTCAAGGATACAATAACTCGTTCCAGATACTGAAATACGACGCGGTCGTTGATTCATAGTGACATAGGATACATTTTAGGGATTATTCCTTCAAATCTTGACAGCTTGGAAGCAAAGTGAACCGACGTGAGTGCCTGTGGTGAAGACACAACGGTGAGTGCAGCAAACAGACTGTGTATCAAATTACTGTTCTTTACTAGTTTATTTGGGGTTTTTGTTTTTGGAAAAAAGCGGAATATTTTTTCTTTGTTCTTGAATTAGCGCTAGACTGTTTGCTGCACATTTATATGTAAACTTTAGCATTCATTCTGCTCAGCTCAGGAGATGGTGGCCTGACCTGAGCAGCATGTTTCATGCATTTCATAAGAAGATTAAATACTACCTATACTCAACCCCAACATTTTGGGTTTAACTGCCTCAAAATATAGTTTTATCATACATAATGGTTCATTAAACAGTGCAAAAAAGACAGAAGCTTTAATCTTAACATAATTGTGACCTCTGAAAAAGAGCTTTCATTTTCTTAACATCACTGAATTATTGAAGGAGTGGTTGAAACATCCAGGCATATGGAAAAGTCTATGATATCTCCTGTATGGATGTAATGTAATTTATTATGTATGGTTTTGGGATCTAAATCTTCAAATCTGTTCCTCAGTTCAGCTTACTATTGGATTTAAGGACTTTAAGAAAGAGGGTTTATATTTTGCAATGCACTGTATGAGATTTGTGGAAGAAGTATTAGAATAATCAGAAAGGAATGTTATTTTTTACTTCTAATTTTAAACATTATGATGATGTTAAATGTACCACCAAGGTATCAAAATTCAACTAATATTTACACTAAATGTTTACTAAATAAGATATGAATAAAATTAGTTGTTGCTGAATTAAAATGTACTAAAATTATTTTTTGCTGAATTAAAATGTACTACTTCATATACATTGTGACTCCAATGCTATAGGTGCCAACCCTTTTCCTAAACAACTCTCTTGTCCTTCTATTTGTGTTCTTATAGCCAACAGTTGGGACAGGGCAGGTATTTTGTTAAGTGAGGATGGGCCGTAAACTGGATCTCTCTGGTCTGACGGATGATGAGGCGGAGCATGTGCTAGAGGTGGTGCAACGGGACATGCAACTTCGTAAGACAGAAGAAACGCGACTCAGGTGAGTCCAACCCACTCCTGTTTTACAATGTAGCATCACTTTTATGAAGTTTGTATTTTGTTAGAACACAATTTTAATGGTCTCATTTCACAATTTTTTCCCCGAAGTGACTAACATTGCAGTTATAGGCCTAGTATACATTTTATCAGTTTATGCATTCACTGGGGATTGAAGCCATGAGCTTTAAGTTGCCAGCTCCGTGGGTTCTGATTGAGCTATAGGAAACTATGTTATGGCAGCATAATGCATTCTAGTCATTGCTAGTGCGCAGGAGAAAGTTCCCTTCGTTCCCAGGCCTGCTTTAAGACAAAATGACAGGAAGGGCTCTCCCTTTCCTATTTAGCTGTGACTCACTTCCCGAAGCCCACCGAGGAATCTAATTCTGTTTTTGCAACTGTAAGATACATTACAGGTTTTATACATCAAGAAAATACAATTATGTTCACAGCTGTGCTTTATTGTGTAGCCTATGAGTATACATGATACACCTCTGCTCATATAACCAGTGAAAGATCCTTTATATCCAAAAATGAACAACGGTTTTGAATGGTTTTGTGTTTGCTGATTTTCCCATCACACTATAGGAAATAGGGCGCATACTCAATGTTCTTTCCTAACCCGTCTTTTAACATAATTGTTTTGTGCTATCTAGAAAAAATTATCTCTAGATAAGACTAATTCACTTACCCATGCTTTACATGTAATGTTTTTAATGGATTTACAACGTGTTATCTATGTTTGATTTCTCTCCCCCCTAACCCTCCTTTGTTTTGTCTTTCATTTTTTTAAGTATTTCACACTGGCACAAAGAAGCACGTCACTGACATTTGTACTTTTGGATTAAAAACACATTGTGGTTAATGACTTTTTTGGCAGCAGGATTTTATCTGAACGATAAACAACCAGCCTGACTGCTCTTTTCTCCCTCTCTCTCTCTTTCCATCTCTTGCTCTTTCTTTCTCTCCATTTCTTCACTTTTATTATGGGAAAAGACAGTAAACAATGACACTGAATGAAAACTGTTTCCGCATCAACAACAAATTTAGAGCCTATAACATAGGGCTTTCACAGCCTACTTTTATGATTTTGTTGTGATTTCATAATAAATTCATGTAATATATGAAATGGGAAATATGGGACCAAAATGTTTAGCAGGCAGACACTGTGAATCTTTAACATCACTCTATCAAAGCCTCATTTAATGCAGAAAGCCTTTTTATGCCCCTTTGTTCCCCCAAGTGTGTTGTGTCTGCATGCATCAAGCTTTTCAATATCCTCAGTGACACCTGGGGAGCGTCTCAGCATTTCGAACAGGACTGAGTTTGATTTAAGAGATTGAAGGAGTTAAAAAACAAGATTATTAGAAATGACCCGGTGAGTTCAGGAAAGAAAATAGAATATACAAAAGTAAAATATCCATATTGTAAGAACCCAGAAAGTAAAATATCTGTAAATCAATTACAATCACGGTCAAATTAGTTTTTAATAACATCTACCATACTCCTGTCACGGGAGGATTGTTGTTCTCGTTCATATTTTGTGTTATTTCAAGCTTTTAATGAAGGCCATTACAAATGTAATGTTAAAGAAAATATGTCTGTAAACGCTATCTACATAAAGAGGTAATGTAGAGGAGCTCTAGTAAATCTGGTTGATGGGTACATCATGCAATATTAAAGCTAAAGTGTATGATTTTTTGTGTGGTTTAAGGTTTGTCTGCATTTCAAATCTGATCTAATGTCTCATGAGATTATTTGAATTGAAAATGTTCAATCTTGTTCTGCATATTGACTAACACTATCTCACTGTCTATCTACTTTATGCTTGATAGACAGAATAGCATTTGACAGGTTGACTGTACTGTGATTAAGTACAAGATGATGGTACACAATGTACCACATATTATTTTCTACTAGTTTATACAGTTTATGTGTTGCAATGCCACTGCTTATCTGTGTTAACAAGTTATTCCAGGAATAGGGAATGTAATTGCTACATTGCCGCTGCACTGTAATTACAACAGTAGATAAACCCTTCAGATTGACGGCTTCTGTATGCAGATAGAATATCTGTGTAGACCATTGCTTGATCTAGAATAATAATATTCTAGTCCAGTCTATTGTCTAGTTCTGTCCAGTCTAGTCTAGTCTAGTTTGTTCTAGTCTAGACTAGTCTAGATCAGTTCAGTTCAGTTTAGTTCAATCTATTCCAGTCTATTGTCTAGTTTACATTTAGTCATTTAGCAGACGCTTTTATCCAAAGCGACTTACAGAGAGTTCAGGGAGCAGTAGGCGATATGTCATACAGGAACAATAATACAATATGTGCTAACACAAAGTTACTAGTTTCAGCAAAAGCCAGACTACTACATGTTGAGAGAAAGAGAGAGGGTTAGTGTTTTCTTTCTTTTCACATTTGTCCGTCAAGTATTCACATACTTTGGATACAATCGGAGAATTTGTTTAAAGTAGTTTTTTAATGTTGTGATAGATGTGGTTGACCGGACTGAGTAAGGAAGAATGTTCCACCATGAAGGAGTTGAGAAGGGGAATGAGCGGGAATTTGATTTACTGCCCTTATGACAAGGCAATACAAGACTCCGCTTGTTTGATGAACGCAGGGTTCTTCTTTATGGGATGTAGGAGTTTAAGAGGGTGTGAAAGTATGCAGGTGCAGATCCAGTGATAGTCCTGTAGACAAGCATAAGTGACTTGGCAGCCAGTGGAGAGAGATGAAAAGGGGTGTCAGATGAGCCCTTTTGGGATGTTGGAAGACGATGCATGCTGCTGCGTTCTGAACCAGCTGGAGGGGTTTGATAGCCTTTCCTGGAAGACCAGCAAGCAGAGCATTGCAGTTGTCCATCCTTGAGATTACCAGGGCATGGACAAGGAGTTGTGCCGCATGCTCAGTAAGACAGGGTCTATCCTTTCTGTTCAATGTTCAATAAGGCATAACAGCATGAACGCGTTGTCTTTGCAATATGATAATTGATGGACTGCTGTGAAACAAGATGTAGATCTGGGTGTTGTCAGCATAAGAGTGATACGAGAAGCTGTGTGCCCGTATGATGGGTCCCAAGAATGTCGTGTAGATGGAAAAAAGAAGAGGTCCAAGCACCGATCCTGAGGGACCCCAGTGATCATGTGGTGAGCAGTGGACAGCGAGCCCCTCCATGATACCTTGAAGGATCTGCCTGAGAGGTGCGATTTGAACCAGCGCAGAGGAGTGCCTGAGCTTCCTAGAGATTACAGGGTTACTAGCAGTATCTGGTGCAAATAGATCTAGCAGAATCAGGACCGAGGATATATGTTCTGTCTTGGCCAGCTGCTGTGATTGATCTGTGACTGATAGCGGTGTAGTCTCAGTGGAGTGGTTTGTTTGAAGCCAGACTGCTTGTCATTCAGTAGTTTATTCTGGGAAAGGTAGAAAGACACCTGGTTGAAAACGGCCCCTTCAAGTGTTTTTGCAATAACTTGTAAGTAGTAGAGGGGTCCAATGTGGTTTTCTCAAGTAGGGGCGTGACCTGGGCCTGTTTGAATGTGGATGGAAATGTGCCGGTGAGCAGGGAGGTGTTGTTGATATCTGTGAGTGTGCTGGGTATGGCCTGAAGGAGATGGGAGGGGATTGGGTCAAGAGGACAGGTGGTTGGATGGCTGGAGAGAAGTCTGGTGACGTCAGTCTAGCCTAGTTTATTCGGTTCTGTTCTAGTGTAGTCTAGTGTAGTCTGGTCCAGTCTAGTCGAGTCTAGTATTGTTCAGTTTTGTTTTGTTTGGTTCTGTTGCATTATTCTGTTCTCTTCTATCCATTTCACCCCATCCCATCCCATTCCGAAATATTGTATTATATTCTATTCTATTCTAGTTATGTTCCAGTTTAGTCTAGTTTGCTCTATTCTTGCCTAGCTCTGTTCCATTCAATTCCATTCCATTCTTTTCTTTTCTATTATCTTTTAGTTCTGACCTAGTTTTGTTCCAGTTTAGTCTAGTTTACTCTATTCTTGTCTAGTTCTGTTCTGTTCACCTATCTTGTATATTCTTGTTATTAAAACTAGTTCCAACACAGACAGATATAATCTGCTCTGTTAAAGAATGAACAGAGCTAGTTTATTATGTCAGAATTATAGTTTATCATATTAAAATATATTACAATAGTACTATTTCAGTGTGCTTTACAAATGCACAGTGTTTTTTTAATTGTACATGTGAGTGCATTTCTTGGTAATACAACTTCTGCTCTGTGTGTGTATTAATACAATCCCCCTACACATGAAGGTAATTATGAGAAAAGAGGAGGATATTTATGTTTTTACACTGCAGTCACGCCTTGTTCTTTTGTAACCACTCATTCGTGAAAGATGCTGCCCAGTTTGATGACTTAGCATGTAACATTGGCTTTGGGTTCCCCTCTGTTCTTTGCACCTGTGTCCAGTCTGGTTATCTGGCATTGGTCACTCGGTAGACCTTCCGTTGGATCTACTGGCACAGGACACCTCTGCTCTTCTTTGCCAACGGCTTGATTTGTAAACAACAGAGCATGTTTCCGAGAAAGCGGTGGAAATGGCCTACTGAGTATCCAATTATAAATTCATTTGAGAGAACCCTGATGGAATATCATAATAGTGGCTGATTGTAGGAAGATTTAATAGATCCTTCTTACTGGTCTGTAAAAATTGTTCAGCCATTTATCTTCTTTTGTACTCTTCTCCAGCTTGAGTGTATTTTAAATGCATCTTCCCACTGATTCAGTTTAGGCCGATCGTAGTTGTTTGTAATCTTTTTGAAATGTAGAGTTTAATCTACAAATTCAGAAGACATAGTACATGTCAATTTGTGCCCAAGTGATGTTCAGATTTGGAAATTTTACATCTGTAAAATAAAACGCTTTTTATTCAAATACATTATTCATATTTTCATTACACATTGTGCTTGGCGTGTAAACTAAAGCTCAGCTTTGACAAGAATTTATGGAGACTTGGGAAAAAAAATAACACAAAACACATGGTAAAAGCTTACTGAGGCAAAGCAAACGAGAATGGCTGCTGTTGTCAAAAACAAGACAGGGAAAAAAAAAATATTAAATAAAAATATGAATAACAGACCTATGTTAAAAGCTAAATTCACTCTTGCATGCATAATATGCCGTTACACAACATTGGTCTTCATTCTTTTTCCTTTTTTTGGCTTTGACATTTGCGTGTTTTTAATCTGCTGAGATTATCCGTCATTATTTTTTCTCAGTATTCACTGAAGCTGATCGGTCCAAGCTGTTGGCTCTAATACAGATTTCCTGCTGTTTGGAGAGGCAAAGTTTACAAAACACTTCCAGTAAGCAGATGTTTTTAGTATAATGCAGTACATACTGGTGCAATTCTCTGGTTTCGATTCTCAGGGCTGACGGGTAACGACTGAGTTGCCCTTGTGCAAGGCACCTAACCCCCACTTGCTCTCTTGGCGCTGCAGTGATAGCTGCCCACTGATCTGGGTTAACTTGTGTTCACGACATGCTGTGCATGTGTTACTGTTCACTACTCACTGAATAGGGTTAAAGCAGGGCAACATTTCGGGTATGGGTCACCATATTTGACAAATAGGTCACTTTCAAATTTCAAATGATTGAGTCTTGGGTGTCGCCGTACACAAGTATTGACAATAATCATTATATCAATAATGCAACACATGCTATCATTATATGTTAATGCGAAATATATGTTAATGCAACACATGCTGTATAATAGCCTATTACTTTACATAATTCAGTGTCAGTTGACATCTGCTTGACACTCCAACAAAGTAGGTGGTGATTTTGGACCCATTTAACATTTAACTCTTAAGTTTTTGGGTAATTCTTTAATGTTTAAAGATTTTTTTGTGTTATTAAAATAGTTTATTCCATCAGCACAGTTCACGATTCTGTGATTTGCTGGGCTTGGAGTATGAAAAACAAAACAAAAAATTGGCTTCACTCGATGATTCTAACCAGTAGTACATAACGTTCTGTATAAGAATGTTTGGGATAAAAATGAACAGCCATGTAATTAAGTAAATGTTGACAGAATTTTCATTTTTGGGTGAACAACAATTGGCTGGGCATAAATAATAGCATATTTTATTTATTTATATTTCCGAAAATTGTAGTAGATATTGTGATAATATTGTCATTGTAGATTTTTTTTGGACCCTATAAGAGTGTAGTGAACATTTGCAGAACACAAAATAAGAAAAACTATTTTGAATGGCCCATTGACTTACATCGTATGGAAACAAAACCACTGATGCATTTCTCAAAATGCCTTATTTTGCATTTCACTGAAGAAAGAGTCGTATACAGATTTTGGGGGATTATAAATCATGGGGAGGTGAACTATCCCTTTAATCGGTCACAGTTTATAGGTGACAAGATATTGGAGTATAATTCTGGCATGGTTATACTGTCAGAAATTAAAACTAGATTTTATTTTCATATCCTACTGTATAGTATATGCACATCAGTTTAATTGAGCAGCATAAATCTAATGGACCTTATCCAAACAAAATCTGTGTGCCCGTTCCAAGAGTCTAATAAAATGTGTAAGGTCACTCCACTAAAGGCCAGAGCAATTTTGATGCAGCATTGCTCTCTCATCCCTGGAGGCCTCTGTACAGCTAGAATTACAGACAGATTTAAGATGTTGAAGGGCAAATGTGACACATCTGTCAACACACAGATGTCATGTGAACATTATCCACTCATATAGCATGTCAGCCTCCATTATATAGACATTACTAATTGTTGTTAACGCATTCTCTTAAAGGCACAGTTCACCCCAAAATCCTCAAATTGTTCCTAATCTGTATAAATTCATTTGTTCTGTTAAACACAAAGAAAAATATTTGGAAGAATGTTAGCGATTTTCAGTTCTGGGACACCATTCACTATGATAGTAGAAAAAATGAGATATTTTGAGGATGTAGGAACGCATAAAGTTCTGGGACACCTTTGACTATATACATTTTTCCTACTATGTTAGTCATTTATGTCCGAAAACCAAGCTGCAACCTTCCAGTCTCTCTCGTGATACCAACATGTAAGTGACTTAAGCTGCAATTCATTGACTGACCGCTAGAGACTGGCCCCAAAACAGAGCAGAATCTCATTGAGCCCCATGTTAAAATGGCTAACTTTATAGCAGAAAAAAACATGTTTACAGCGTGGTACAAAAATATTTTGGTCTATTATTATTTAGCCATTCAAGAAAACTGTTAAATTATATTAAGTAATCCGTTTAAATTATATTAAGTCTTAACATTCTGAATAAGAATGCCACTTGAGTTACAGGGGGTTTCGTCAACCTCACCTCCACCCACGTCCCGCCTTTTTGCCCATTTTTTTATTAAGGGAGTGACGCATGGGTTTGTTCCGCCGAGCTGGTGGCGACCAGCTCCGCCCACTTTGCTGTTCAAAATTGCTCTTCACAATTCTACGGGTGATGTAGCGGACACTACGTCCATAAATTATTCCAAATACCTTTCAAAGGAAGAGAAGAAATTTATATAGGTTTGGAACAACTTGAGGTTTAGTCATTAATTAAAACATTTTTTTGAGGGGTGAACTATGCCTTTAATACTCAGAGAAATTTACATTAGTGTATTCGTATATGGATGTGCATATATTGTACAGTTAAGTACTTTATATTACATTATATGGATTATATAGAATATAAATACATTATATACTTTTTCTAACAATCGGTGGGCATCTCTCTTTCTCTATCTCTCTCTCTCCCCCTCTCTCTCTCTTCAGTGAGATGAAGCAGGCGCTGGTTGAGGAGGGCAGTCGGTGTCTTCTTCTTTCGCGTCAACGGAGGTTTAATGAACGCTGCTGCATTCGCTGCTGTTCGCCCTTCACCTTTCTGCTCAACCCCAAACGCTCCTGCCTGGACTGTCACTTCAACGTCTGCAAGGGATGCTGTTCCTACAGTAAGAAGAATAAAGGCTGGCTGTGCTCCGCTTGCCAGAGGAGCAGGTCAGTATCTCTTGGAAAGGGGCAGCGCTAACAAGTGCTAAGCTATACAGTGACTATAAGTATGCTGTGACAGTCAGTGAGAGACAGCTCAGACAGGGGGCTTAAGTGGGAAACACCTGGCTGCGAAAGGCTGACGATGCACCTGCTAAAGGTGAAACCATAACAACTAAAGTTCTGATGTTTGGTGTTGACATATTTATTTATCAAATGTTAGATAACAGTTAACAACAAACAACTGTACTACGAAGGCATTTTATGTTCCATATGATAAATATCAGTGCTGTAAGACAAGATTAAAGGTTTCAGGATAAGTTTGGTTAATAGGGCTGTGGCACAGGACCTCGGCATATAATGAGCAAGTGTCTGTGTGTGTAGGTGCATTTATACTAATGGTCTGATGAAAGGCAGTTGGCTAACAGCACATTACACTATACTGTAATTGAGGGTTCATTTGATGAAGGGTCGCTCTGACCAAGATTAAGTCTATAAAATAATTATGTATAATGCATTCAGTACATACTACTTGACACTGCAGTAAAAGGCATTAACAAAGATAATGTGAGTCATATTACTACTGAATCATGACAGAAGACACTTCTGCTCTCCACGCATGCACAGCAGACAACCACAATTTTTTAAGTCTAACCCACCATTATTGCACATATATAGAAAATAATTTGTCCTTATTCCTGTTTTTAGACAGTTTTATGGGGACTTCATAGACAATGATTTTTATACTGTACAAGCCGTTTATTGAATGCCCTAACCCATATCCATAAACTGCATCACTAACAGTTATGCATTTTAAACATAAAAACAGGTTTTCCCCTTGTGTATCAAAAAATTACTTTAATCTTTATATATTCTCGCACTTTAGGATTTCGCACACATACACAATTGAACAGAGATCTGAGAGGACTAACAATACAATTGAATTTAAAACCCTTTATTGCTAAAAGTTTTTCTCCCTTGCTCACATAAACAGTAACAGAACATTTCCAAATATGGGTATTAATATACATACCCTGGCAAGAAAAGTTATGTGAACCTTTTGGAATTTCATTGTTTTCTGAATAAATTTGTCATAATATGGGATCTGATCTTCATCTAAGTCAAGGGTATTGAGAAACAATGCGTCTAAAAATAATAACAAAAATACTGTCTTTATTGAACACACTCATTCACCATTCAAAAAAGCAGTGGGAATAGTAAGTGAACCCCGTAGAATTAATAACTGGTTGACCAGCTTGACAGCAATAACCTCAACCATGCTCGTTGAGGAATTTTAGCTCATTTTTCATGGCAGAACTGCTTTTGCTCTGTCATATTCTTTGGACGTCTCATGTATATGGCCCTTTTCAAGTCAATCCATAGCATCTCTATTGGGTTGAGGTCTGGGCTCTGACTTGGCCACTCCAAAAGGTAGAGTTTTTTTTCCTGAAGCCATTCTGTTGTGGACTTGCTCCGGTGTTTTGGGTCGTTGTCCTGTTGCATCACAGTTTCAGCTGATGTACAGACATGCTCACATTATCCTGAAGAATTGTCTGATATACTTGGAAATTCAACTTCCCATTAATGATTCCAAGCTGGCCAGGCCCTGGTGCTGCAAAGCAGACCCAAATCATGTTTCCTCCACAATTTTTTAGGGATGATGTTTTCATGATGACATTCCGTGCTGTCTTTACACCAGATGTAGTCCTGAGTGTCCAAATAGTTCAATCTTGGTTTCATCAGCCCACAAAACATTTTGCCATTACCGCTGGAGTGTCAATGTGCTCTTTTGCAAACTTCAGGTGTGCAGCAATGTTCTTTTTAATAAGCAGTGCTTTCCTTCGTGGTGTCTTCCCATGGATACCCTGCTTGATCAGTGTTTTGAGTATTGTAGACTCATGAGATGTTAGCAAGTTCCAATGATGATTTCTAATCTTTGGCTTTCATTCGGGGTTGTTTCTTTACCTCATTGATGAGTCTTCATTGTGCTCCTGCTGTCATTTTGACTGGGCGTCTACTTCTTGGTAGAGTAACAACAGTCCCAAAGTGTCTCCATTTGTAGATTGTTTTGCCTATCTGTAGACAGGTGCATTTCTAAAGTCTTTGAAATAACTTTGTAACCCTTGCCTTCTTAAATGTAGCTCCTATGAAAGTTATTTTTGGCGAGGCATGGCTCACATGAGCGTGTTCTTCTTGTGCAGAGCAAACTCCAAAAGTTGAGAGGTTTTTATCATTCAATGTAGCTGTAGTCCACACCTCCAAACTTATTATCTTAAAGAGACTCCAGGTGTGCTAAAACCTGACTCCAATTAGCTTTTTTTAGGTCATTACTTTTTCCACAAGCACTATGAATTTTTTGGTTGTTCTCAAAAAAGACATGAAAGATCAAAAAAATGTTGTTATTTTTTTAGACACATTTTTTTTTTCAATACCTTTGACAATACCTTTCAGAAAACCATGAAATTGCAAAAGGTTAACATACTTTTTCTTGCCACTGTATATAAATATGCATTATATCATTGGAGAATAGAAGTAAACAATTTACATTTGTGTTATGCTTATTAACAAAATATACTACAATATATATAGTATATGCAGTATATTGAATATAAGACATCTATGCAGTGGTTTAGTACTTGGTGTGGCTCCGCTCAAGGTAAATATGAGCCAAAAATGAGTGCTTCAAAGCAAATATTCTTTGCTCCCGGGGCAACAATATTATTTGTCCTCAAGGGGTATTTGTATCATAAGTTAAAGAAAGATTTTTTTAAGCTTGAAATTACAGCTACTGTATTAAATCATCTAATATTTCTATGCAGATTCCCTACATTTAGGTTCTCAATAAAATGTTGCCATCATGGTGGGGATTATTTAATGTTAACAGTATATGTATGCATTGCATTATGAAAACATATTGACTTGGTCTTTGAAACATAAAAATAAGGATTCTTATTTTGTTAATAGTATTAATATACCAAAAATATATCTTGTAATTGAATAGCTTTTTCTTGTTATTTCTTTGTTTTATATAAATTTACACTCCTCACAGTCTTTTTGACGTTATTTCTTTTAACCTTGGAAGCGCTTTCAGAGCATGCAGTTCCTGTAAAAACACTATTTGATTTTAGACTATGGACCGGAGCTCCGAGTGGAACAAGAACATTGAGTTATATGCCTCCGATCTTGTCTCTTTCTTCGTTGCGTTAACAGATTGGGAAGTGAAGTGGAGTCACTGTAAAAGCGAACAGTATCCACAAGTGCTTTTAATTAGACTGTCTGCTTTTTGACTTTTTTGGGGTATATGCATTTCTGTCATGTCTGCAAATCTATATTTTTATGATCATTTTAAATTTTGAATCATAAATGCTGAATTATTCAGACGAAAAACAATTACGTCCATTCTTAAGCTTTTTCTAGTCTTATTTAATCTTTAAGACATTATAACGTGCGCTTGATTATCTGTTTTCAGGTTGCTGAAGATCCAGTCACTGGAATGGTTTTACAATAATGTGCAAAGGCGTTTCAAAAGATTTGGCAGCGCCAAAGTGTTAAAGAACCTCTACAGGGGGCATGCAGCAGAGCGAGGAGTGCTAGCAGAGCTTACAGGTACTCTCCATCTGGAGTGCTGTCTGACCTTTCCTAAAACTAAAGCACATTTTACACTCCGGCATTTTGTAGCGTACAGTATTTTGTTATATTATGAAGATTAAAGAGTCGGATTATATAGCCTAGCGTGTTTATAACGTGTCACACACACACACGGTGGATAATTCGTCTCGGTTTAGGATATTCTTTGTTGCTCGTTTTCGTCCAGCCATGGTCTAAGTGCCAGGATTATAACATGGGAGGTTTATTTCACTTATATTAATGTAGGTTAGGTTGCATGATGTGAGATGAAAATGCTTAAACTGACAGCATAAGATTAGATTAGATTAGATTCAACTTTATTGTCATTACACATATACAAGTACAGTGTAACGAAATGTAGTTTAGGTCTAACCAGAAGTGCAATTAGCAAGTGCAGATATACAGTGTGAATAAATACAGAATACAATTTTAGGGAAATACTATACAAATGTTGTATGAAAATATGCCAGTCGGTATGTACTATGAACAATATATACAGAAGGCTATATACTGTGAACATTAATGTACAGGTGGTTATGAACAGATAACAATATAGACAATACAATAGTGCAAGTGACTTGAGTGTGCATTAATTACAGACATTAGCTATTAAAGTTACAGTGCAGTAGATGAGTTAATGCGGTTATTAAAGATACAGTGCAGTACATGAGTTAATGCAGTTGTTGAAGTTATAGTGCAATACATGAGTAGATGCAGATAATACAGTTACAGTGTATTAGATGAGTTAGTGCGGTTATTAAGGTTACAGTGCAGTAGATGAGTTAATGCAGTTATTGAAGTTACAGTGCAATAGATGAGTGGATGCAGTTAGTTATGCAATAAATGCAATAGATGAGTTACAGTGCAGTAGATGAGTTAATTCAGTTATGGAAGTAGTTTATTAGTGCAAATGAGCATTCAGTGTAATATTCCTGGTGTGCAAGTGAGCAGTATAGAGTGCAAATGATGCTGTGTGTGTGTAAACAGTCCGGTAGAGCAGATAACATGAAGTACTGGTGTGTACAGTTCAGTCATGGATGCAGCCCTGTTATGCAATGTAAACATGTAGTAGCAGCATTAAAGTTAAAGTTATGAGGGTTAGTGGAATCAGTGGGGAGCAGAGTTCAATAATGAAACAGCTCTGGGAAAAAAGCTGTTTCCAAGTCTGCTGGTTCTTGTCCGGAGGCACCTGTAGCGCCTACCGGAAGGCAGGAGAGTAAACAGTCTATGAGCGGGGTGAGAGGAGTCCTTGAGAATGCTGCGAGCTCGACGCAGACAGCGTTTCCCCTGGATGTCCTCAATGGAAGGGAGTGTAGTCCCTGTGATGCGCTGGGCTGTTTTCACCACCCGCTGCAGTGCCTTGCGCTCAGCAACAGAACAGTTCCCGTACCAGACTGTGACACAGTTGGTCAGGATGCTCTCTATCGTGCAGCGATAGAAGTTCACCAGGATAGTTGAAGACAGTTGGTTCTTCTTCAGTGTCCTCAGAAAGAAGAGACGCTGGTGAGCCTTCTTGACCAGGCATGAGGTGTTGGTGGTCCAGGACAGGTCCTCCGAAATATGGGTCCCCAGGAACTTAAAACTGGAAACATGTTCAGTTTTGTATCATGACTTCAACATCCTCATTAAGACTCATGTGTACAGTTTATTGACCATTTATTTGTTCATGCTTACGGAAAGACACTTGTCACCTCTATACCCGAATGAAGATAATAAATTATGATTTAAAATTGAGTATCTATATTTATTTTTGGCATAATGACCTATATTAGCTAATCATTAGTAGATAAACAGTTTTTACATTTATTCAAAAATAATATATAAGCAGAGCATGGATAATGCTCTGATCCCATTTTCACAGAATGTGTTGTCAAGGGGTTACAAAATGGACACATGTTATAATCTTCCTGAAAAATGGTTGCCACCCACATTTTTGTTTAGAATGGTAGCTTTTGCAGGGTGACAGAATCTCAAAGGTTATTTTTCTCTTTCACTCATCAGCTTAATGCTCCTTTGGCTGTTTGCGCTGGTATACGGCACTCAGTGTACTGAGAGTTTTGATCTGTGCCAAGGCTGTACTCCAGCTGTGGTCGGTGAATGAGAAATGTCTTTTCCATAGACAAATGGACTGGAAAACCATTAGAGTGAAAGCGAAAAATAAAGAGCTTTGACCACACTACACTGTGCGGCCAGGCCATTGAAATTTGATGCACAAAAAGCTGGAAAAAATAATCTGTTAAGAATTTTGCATCAGACAAGACCGATAAGCTTATGCTGTGGCATTATCGTTGTACATTTTTAAGCTGCTTCTCAGTGGGAACATACAGTAGCAACATTAGTTGTCAGCTTTATGTTATAGAAAAGACATGATTGACGATATTGATTTGATTTTGTTTCAGCAGAGAGTAGGCATAAATTTCTTTGTGCAATGTAAAAAGCATTTGTTTTTTTCACATAACAGTAGATTGTGATTTCAGAGGCAGCTTGACCTTCAATAGCTCAAAGACTCAGGGCTCTGTGAAGCGGAGGTTATATGGATATGTCATGTCAAATGGTTGGCAAGCCATTCCTGATATTAAATCATTTATTGTCAAAGTTGGAAAGGTTTCTCAGGTTTCTGGAACTGGCCTTTTTCTTTGAAACAGCAACAAAGATGATTGCATATGGTTGCATTTATTTCCTATTTCATATTGAGCCAAGCTTTTTTTCCACATTTGCGTAATCTTATGAAGCTGGAGGATGTTATTTCCAGCCCATTGCACTTTACACGTTATTGTGCAGAAGCCCAGTGGAATACTGGAAAGTAATGTAGAAAAATCTAGATTTAAAACTGACGAGTACATTCATTTTTATTATGTGGTTGTGATCTAATTATCTATTTAGATGTATTCGAGGCATGTGTTCTGCCAGAAGATTATACAACTTCTCTAAGTGAAAATGGAAAGATTTTTTTCACCAACTCTGTTAATCGAACACAATGTCATATTTTGTACACCAACAGAGGGCAGCACTTATGAGGAGGAGGGCATTTACAATGAAGGCAACGTGTATGAGAGCGACTCTGCATTCTACAGGCAAAGTGAAGGTTTGTTATCAGGGCCCAAAGTTACATTTGTATGTCTATGGCAAATCAGTAATAAAAACACATTTTCTTTATCATATGGGCTTAGAAATGGTGAATTGTAGACTTGGTAATTACACATATCCTATCAAGGTGTGATTTTCTCTTTGTATCTATTTTAATGGCAATGTTGCACTGTGTCTGCAGAGCGCAGCATGGCTGAGACTATAAGCGTGGCACTGCGGGTGGCAGAAGAGGCCATAGATGAGGCCATTGCTACAGCTGAGAGCAAGACTAACAGTCAAGTAGGACTTTCTTATCAATATGTGCAGTGCTGAGTAGAGCTGGACAGGAAAAGACAAAGATATTTTTTGTTTATACCTGTTTCTCCTTGTTGGAAAAGCAGAGTGAAGTTCATTATCTGCGAGAGCACCGAGGAGAGCTGATACAGGAACTGGCCACAACTATAGTACAGAAAGTGAGTAACATTATTGTATAAATCTGGAGATTTACAATTGTGATACAATAGGATTCTAGTACTATTTTGAATAGCATGCCTTAAATACAGGTAGCAGATGTTGCTGATGATAATATTAAGGCATGGTTCTGACTTATATAATAAATACTTTTACATTGTATTGCAGGAGAATCTTAAGCTTAGTCCCAGACTAAATTGCAAGTCTGATTTGTTATAACTGAAAACATCTTACTTAAATATTAAAAGTAAATACAAGTGCTCTTGTTTTCTAAGGCATGTTTGTAAATAGTATACTAAAATGTCCATTAAATATGACACATTTTTTTGTGATTTTAAATCATGTGGTTAAAACCCAAAAGCCTGAACTTTTGTTACTATTATTCACAGTGTTTACTTAAAATTCACAATGTGTTTTTTAAACTTCAGATTGTCCAGCGGAGGAGGGACCTGTCTGAGATGCAGTCTGTTGATCAACTTTCTCCTGATCAAGCTAAGAGTGCCGTCAATGCTTCTCTCTGGGTACAGTGGGTTTTTATCTTCAAACACTTAAGGCTCGGTTTTACAGACACGGCTTAGCTTAAACCAGGACTATGCCTTAGTTGAATTAAGATATATATGTCGCTTTTATAAAAATGCCTTAGAAGAATACATTACTGGTGTGCAACTCGAGACAAAACAATGCCACTAATATATTTTAAGAGATTTCTGAGCAAGTTGTATTCAGTTAAAACAGGTCACACATTCATTTTAGTCTGGGACTAGCCATAAACCTTGTCTGTGATTCCCGGCCTAAATCAAGAGGATTCTGCATTCCACTGGGTTCCATTCATATGCATGTGAACACGGAAGTCTAAAAATGCCCTCATATGAAAAGCTTCAACTTCAAAGCTGTTTGATAAAAAAGAGTGAGATCAGTTTATGTTCTCAAGTGTATTTGCATGCTGAAAGTCTAGTATGGCCGCATCCGTAGTGTCTGGTTTCGCCACTTATAAGATCACGAACCTGCATGTTCTGTAAAGCATTTGGATTGTTTTACAGTTAACTGAATGAAACGTCTTCTTTGACCTCAGAGATCTCACTCAGCTTTCTGCCTTTTACCTGATGAGAAAGTGGACCAGCAGGGCAACATTGAGTCCAAGCCTTCAGCCTTTCAAGGTCATGCTCTGGAAATGAAGAAAGAAGGAACAATGCCTGTCCAGGTCTTGCCTAGCTGGAGGAGTGTTGACCGATTGGACAATTCCAGTAAGAGCATTTCCGTTCATCCATACGTCCATTCCATACATTGAGTTACACTTACTTTAATTTAGTCTTTAGAGAGGTTTATACTCATTTTTAACATTAAACAGTTACATAGCAGATATCACCTTGATTGTAAAGGTTTATTTTGTTAATGGAAAGACAGCAGGAGCCCCTTTATATCGTGTTTTCTAAATGCTATCTGTGTGTTTTGCTTTTCTTCAGCGTTACAGAGCCCTGACGGGAACTGGATTGCTTACCAGAACACCCTACTGTCTCGTCCAAGCCTTTTAACCAAGCGTAAAAGCCTGGTCTACAGCGCCTTGGAAAGGGAATCCGGTGTGGTTTCCGCTTATGATGAGATGGGATCAGAAACAGAGACTGCGTCTGATGGAGTCTGGGGCGCAGCTCTGCAAGAACTTCAACTTAAGATGTCCGCCAACAAGCAGTTGAGTTATCCTGAGTCTTACAGTCGTCATTCAACCTTGCCTTTGGATGCACAAACCCAAAAGTCTACTGCTGATATTGAGACCTCTCCTGGTGACGATGGACCGCCGCATAAGTCCCACAAACCTCTACTGCCCTTCCTGAAAAGGAAAGTGCCACTGGACCACAGGCGACCCTCTTCTGCTCGTCGCACAAGCATTATGGATGTTAATTTCAACCCAGGAGGGGCAGAAAGCAGCGATGATTGCCTAAACGAGAGCAGGGTCAAGAGGTCACGCAGGAGGAAGAAGAATAAGAGAGAGGACGCAGAATGGAAAGGACAGCCAGTGTTGTCTTTACCGGTGAGGATGAATGTTTATGTCATTAACATTTAATCATTTAGAAGACGCTTTTATCCAAAGCGACTTAAAAAGAGTTTAGAGAGCAATAAGGGATATGTCATACAGGAGCAATAATACAATAGGTGCCCATTACAAAGTTACTGGTTTCAACAAAAGCTAGACCACTATCTGTTGAGAGAACGAAAGGGTAAGTGTTATTTTTTTCAACTATTCACAGAAGAGATGGGTTTAAGTAGTTTTTTGAATGTTGTGAGAGATGTGGTTGACCAGACCGAGTAAGGAAGAATATTCGATTAGGAAGCAGTTGTGAATGAGAATTAGCGTTAAAGCGATTTATTGCTTTTATGGGAAGGCAATAAAAGAGGTCGCTAGTTTGCTGAAACTTTGACTTAGTTTGGCTTCGATTTATGTCATATTTCTGTAAAATCAGCATGTATTTGTGCAGAAACATTACTACTCAACATCATCTTTTTAAGCTACAGGGTTTATGTGGTCACCTGGTGATATTAGGGAATGATTTTGTTTTATTCTGTCTACAGGATTGCAGTAGCCAACTCTCAGATGCTCTAGTGAAGAATCTGTACTTGAAACAAGACCCAGTTTTGTGTGATAAAAGTGATCAGGATCTGGATGCTGATGCTTCAGATACTGCTACCCCTGACACGTTGAGTTCTGGAGCAGTGACCCCTGAACCATTTGGACTTGATCTCAGAAATCACAGCAGTGTGGATCACAGAGCCCGAGGTTTGGTTGAATCATTAGATAAGGAGTTGACCTCCAAATTGAGAGAGCTGAACAGTCAAGTTAGAGAAACACAACTCTCTTCCACTGAGGATGAGTTGGAGAGGTTGGAATATCAAATCAGAGATCAAGAAAATGAAAGAAAAGCAGAAGGAAATAAAGTTATAGAAGATGCTACATTTGCTATTGAGGTTGATTTAACAGAAAGAACGAATGAAACAACATATCATCAAATAACAACAGAGAAGCTGGAGGACGACAAGTTGACCTCTAAACTGAAAGAGCTGACCAGTCAAGTCAATGAGACGCAACTTTCATCTACAGAAGATGAATTGGACAGGTTTGAGGATCAAATTGAATTTGATGTCACAACTCAACCAATCAGAATCGAGACACTGGAATCAGATGATAATAAGACAGATAATCAAGACAGATTGATACAATATCAAGAGAAACCCCAAAGTCATGTAGAGAAGATGGTTGAAAAAGCAGAAGAAGAGATATCACAGAAAAGGCCCGGGGACATGGTATCAGAAAAAGACATCAGTGAGCGAAATGTTGTGAACGAGACGTCGAAAGATATTACCACTGGCAGCCATAAACAAGAACTTAATATGACAGACGCACAAGAGAAGATAGCCAGAAAGAAGACTGAGAAGACGAAGAGCCAAAGACAAGTCCAGACTGAAGAAAGAAGCTCAGCTGAAGGTGAACAGAGGGGAGCTGAGAATAGAGAGACTGTGATTCAAACGGAGGCGGCTTTATCCAGTGAACTGTCTCTAAGTGAATTGCTTATTGAGGATGGAGAGGTGGAATTTGATAAGATCATCGATATTGTAGCGAAGGCTTTGGATGACATGGCAGAGTCAGAAGCTTATTGTGGTGAGGGGGTATTTTTAGAGGAGAGTGAGGCAGAGAAACGAGAGATGACGGAAGATAAGGCGGAGCAGGAGACGGTAACTGAGGGTGTAAGACATGAAATGGAGGACGCCATGGAAGTTGAGATATCTTTTGTTGCTGGAAAGTCGAAGGAGGTTCACGAAAAAGAAACGGGGGAGATCAACAAAGTTGTGGCAATTGAGAACAGCCCTGTTACCGAAACATCTAAAGAGATGCTTCTACTAAAAGATGCCAACAGTCAAGGTGACGCTTTAGACACTGAGAAAAGAGAACAGCAGAGCTCTGTTCGGCATAGCGCCCCATCTGGTCAGAAGGAGTATCTCTCACCAGAGGAGATCTGTAAGGTAACAACAAAACTGAATGCTTTAGCTAGGAATCTGCTTGCTGCTGCTAGGCACTGCTTATTTCTTTCTTATTCCTTTTTCCTGTTTTTCTTCCTCCTCTTTTGTTTTTTGTTTTTCTTAGGATTCACACATTCTGGACATAGGGACAAATAAACATTTTGTTGCCAATATACTTCAACAGGTGATACTTGTATACTTATAGCCAGAATGTGTTAATTTATACAAAAATACACTCTTTACTTATGACTTCCTAAAGCAGAGGAAAAGATGAATAGACCATTTCAGAGTTATTTTCTGTTTTTCTGAATTTACTATTTAAGGTTTGTGTTTAGGTCAAATTATCGGTCACTCTTTGAACTACTTTTTATAGTTTTCCTAAATTTCAAATAAAAATATTGTTCCTATTTGCATTTATTTGCAGATAACGGAAAACAAAATAACGGAAAAGATGCTCTGTATTTTTTCAGACCTCAAATACTGCAAAGAAAACAACAACATATTCACTATTTTGTAATATTTTTACATGTACTTAGGAAAGGTTCAAACATTATTTTTATATGTAATAACCTCGGTTTATTGTATCATGTGTCTTGTCATGCTGTCAGTCTTTCACAATGCTGTAGGATGACTTTGTCACTCTTTAGGTTTGATTTTGTTAAATTAGACATATATCAATATCAAAATCTCACTGTACGATAATACCTTGGTATATATTCCGCTGTACAATATTTATTGGGCTATTTAAAATGGCAAATGATGACCTGGAATCGTGCCATAAGCATCCCTTTTTTCTTTTTTTATCCTCTAATCATAACTGTTGCTTTGAGGTATGAGTTATAGTATGAGATTGGTCAAATTACCTAAATATTACCTCAACATAATTGCACCCAATGGACCTTGCATGAGGTAACATCTTTTTTTTCCTCAACATTTTCTATGTTAGGCTCAGAAGACATATGGTTTTTACACAGTCATGTGACAACGAATATATTGAGACAATTTTGCTATTGCGATAACACAATATCGATAATGTTGTTACATCCTTAGTTGAAATTCAACTGACACTGGACTGGAATGTCCACAATACATCCAGAAATGCTCATCAAATAAAAACATTTGAATGGTCTCTTATTTTTCCCCCCAGCTGTATATGGAAAAGTATTATTTAATATGTATTATATTTGAATTCGAGTATATTCCTATATACGTGTGTTTTGTAAGGGCTATCTCACTGTCTTCACTCTCTAGTTTCTTATCTTATCTTTTCTATTCTAACATTTGTGATAGGTTTGATAGAATCTGCTTTAATTTAGTTTTGTTCAGTGTATTATCCCTGTGGGAAGCAGTATTTTTACTGCCTTTCTCAATATCTGTCCTATCGTGAACAGAAGTACTCCACTGCATCACTGCGTAGCATCACCACAGAGGTGCTGAAGGTGCTAAATGCTACAGAAGATCTGATTCACGGATCTATGGGAGACGGCCGAAGCCAGCCAGATCACAGTAACCTCATGACAGTTCCCCCAGCGGAGGCCAAAAGACTAGACGAGCAGCTCGGCCGACTGGAGGAGAATGTACAAAATACTTTATAAATTTCTCCATGACAATAGGCCTTATAGAAGCAGCTTTGATAATTTATTCTGATACTAAGCTATTGTAATTTAAGAAATTTAACAGAATGACTTGAGATGGTGTGTAATATTTGACTTTTTTAGATTTTCTTGTACTATATCAAAGTATTAGTGAAGGGTTTTGGTGTTTGCAGGTGTATGTGGCTGCAGGTACAGTGTTCGGTCTGGAGGCTGAACTGGGTGATCTGGAGGAGTGTGCCCGTAGCATCTGTGCATCCACCTCTGATGGAGAGCTCTCTCACCTGGAGGATCAGGTGGCCTCAGCAGCAGCCCAGGTGCAGCAGTCTGAGCTCCAGGTGTGTTCTTTCTGGAGTTAGTACTTAGATTCTGGCACTTTACTTTCTTAAAACACACTTTTTTTAAATATAAATTGGAAATTATAAGTAGCAAAATCTAGTGATCTTTTTGTTCATTCGGTTTATTATAATTTCACATAAAAAGACTGTACACAATGAGAACTAAAATGATTAGTTGCATTTATGCTCGGACTGTTCTGATGATGTATTCCTCAGGTTTTTGACATTGCTGCAAGAATTGCTGCCTTGAAACATGCAGGTCTTAATGTTGCACCGCAGACCCAGTTTTCCAATGTCAAGACTACAGTAACTAAGGTAATGTCTTCATGTGTGAAGAAAAAGAACACATATCTACACACGCATGTGCTTATGGTTCTTATAATGTTGATGTTTTAGACACAAACCATCGGCTCATCCCGCAAACTAAGAAGGCGACTGCCAGCGCCTCCAACACAAGGTAAAAGCTGCGAGAGTGTTTAGAAAACTCTCTCGGTGCAGAACTAACACTTAAAGAGTACATAACATGAGATAATGACATTGACATTTCATACAGAATGTAATGTTTCCGTGTTAGAAAGTAAGCAGTCTGCAAAATTGTAAATCCGAAGGTGAATGAATAACAAAGTTATTGGCTTGGAAAAGGGGAGTCGTCCCTAGTACGATTTGTACGTCACTACATATAGTCCCCGCCTACATTTTGCTAGGGATAACCGCAAAACTTCACTCTTTTCCTCCAAACGCTGTAATTCGTGAGCCTCATTCGCGGAAGACCAATCACAGCACACTAGACCATCTGACCAATCACATAAGACTAGGCTAGCGGAAAGGAGGTGATTAGACAGATGAATCACGGAACGAATCATTTGAGAGTCAGTCACAAAGTAAGGTAAGAATAACAGCCAATTATATCGAATTAATAGTGTTTTGCACCTACGTACATAAAATTGTTGTTGGACAACACATTAACCAAAGAAGAACCTTAAAATCCCTAGTTATGTACTCTTTAACCTTTACAATTTCAATGACACTGTTATTTTTAATTGTATAACAGCATTAATAAGACCTTAAATGTTCAAAACTGATGTTTGGCATTGAAAACGTTTTAATGAATAACACATATTTTACTTCTAGATAAAGAAGCTTAAAGAGTATGGTGGGAGATTTAAGAAGCAACACTTCAGAGTTTAATGACTGCTAACCAATCAAAGCTCCGGGTCACATGTGCCTTAATGCTATAGCTCATAGAATAAGTTCTATGGAAACAAACTTTAGTTCAAATTGACAGATTTTTTACTGATGTGGTAATGTTATGTTACAACAAAATGTAACTATCAGTATCACAACCCGTCAAAAATAGATGGTTGTTTTATTCGCTCTTATTTATATTTTTTTTATCTAAAGGATTCATGTAATAATACATTTGTGTGATTCCAGATAATTTAATATGGAAGTGTTTTACCATACAGTATTTGAACATACTGTATAGCTGTGAATCAAATATACAAAATTGTAAGAACTTTCATTTAATTGACCTTTTTTTATGATTTTGTCTGATATGAATCAATCATCCAACACACAGACTTTTTAATGGCTGAAACATTCTGCTATGGATTAGATTGGATAATATAGAGAGATTTTACAAGATAAACATACAAAGTTAAGGTGTAAATGATACATGTAAATTCAAAAATCTTATTTTTTGTAGTTTGATTTTATTTTGGTTATATTTTATTATTAACCATTTTATTAATGCCATGAACAGTGTCTTGTGGATATCACAGTCAATTACAGACGACCCCAATAATTGTATTAAATTCCTTTGTTGAAATGTGTCATTTTGTGTAAATGAATTATACAAATTAAAATACACAATTATCAAATACAGAAACTGTAAGCATTGCTTTGTATGAAATTACCATCATTTTTAAATCAGTTTCTGAATGTTACTTAAGGAATGTTTTGCAGGTTTTTGAATCAGTATGTATGAACTACTCATTATAACTCATCACGTCTCTGACACATTTCCTAGACATTTGAATGAAAAACATTCCATAAAACCATTGGAAGGCTTCATATATTTCTCTTTAAAGCCATGCCTCAACAACAGCTCATACAACAAGCTTGCGGTCAAGTATTATCCACATAAATATAGATTTATTGCAATTAGTTCAACAACACTACATGAGGTATTACTTACACATCCTAAATGTATCTTTCAGACTTTCCTAGTTCTCTGTTTCAAACAAGGCATAATATGAGATGTTTGCAATACACAGACCTGTTTAGTTCCTGCAAAAAAAGGGACCCTTCAATGTCAAATATAAAGATTTTCTCCTGAGACTTGCAAATCCATTGGTGTCACGAAACGTGTGGTGAGAGAACCCAATTGCAGGCAGACTGTGGTGAGGTAAAACAAAAGACTTGTGTACATATAAACAGGAAACACAAAGCAAAAACCCACAATGGGGTAAAATACAGGGGATAACAAAGACAGCCAAACAGGAACGGAAAACTCACGGAGGGTAACAAGCTGTAACAAAAATCTTAAATCAAAAATCAGGAACAGAGCGCTGGAACAGAAACGCTGGGACACAGCGTAGGGACAAATCCTTCATAGAGTTCCAAAGAGCATGCAGGTACTAGAAGGTACAAGAACAAACGAGCACAGGACAGAGAATACAAGGCCACTAAATAGGGAGACGAACAAAGGATAATTAACAATAGGCAGGTGTGGGTAATAAAACACTGAAGGGAAGCTAACAAGGAACGAGAGGGGCGGGGCCACAGACGAGAGACGAGAAAGCGCATGACAGCCAATATCTAAGCCATGCCATGTCCTTCTCATAGAAAACCCTAGGCTATGCCATGACTCCGCTGCAAGAACAAGAATAAACATGACATGATAGCGGAATCATGACAATTGTTGTCAAGAGGTCATTAAAAACCATACAGCACTTTGGTCTGGTAATGCAAAAAGCACTTTTTTAAAAACCTTCAATTACACAGCGCAGCTTCCTCTCAAAAACCGAGGAATATATTAAAACGACAGTATAGGATTCATGTTAGCAGCTTCCCATAATGTCGAATGTTCTCTTTGTTCGGCTACAATGAATCCATCCCTCTGGTCAGTTGAAAATAAGCTCTCTCTCCTGTCTGATACGAGAAAACTGTCTCTCGTGTCCATCTCGATGAATCCCTCTTTGTCTTGTCCCACGGCCTCTACCCCCACGTATGACGGTTGTCTTGAACCTCGTCGAAATTTCATTGCAGGCCAATGTGTTGGTCTTCTCTAAAGGTCAAGAAAAAATATTTTTAAACTTTTTTTATTGACATTGTTAGCTGGATGTCTCCCTCAGGAAACACAACTCATTCGACTCTTGTTTGCACAGACTGCAAAACCTAAATGGAGTGAATCAGCCGTGGGAGACATTCAGAATGTGTGGTGCTGCAGGGGCTCCAGGACAGGGATTAGAAGCACTGCACTAGAGAGATAAGCTTCAATCGCTTTAAAGCTCACCTCTATAAAGAATAGGGTGGCGCTGGAGGTGGGATGGTAGTACATGTATATAGTGGCCAACACTGCAGTCACCATGAGAATCATAGTGACCAGGATGCCAATGAGAAGACCTGTCTGCATCTGCTCCTGTCTCTGCTTCTCTGTTCTGTCCATCTGAGACTCTGAATAATTAAAGAAATAACAATAGTCGAGTCACAAAGAGAACAGCTATGGCCCAAAATAATCATTATTTACACATTCCAAACCTATCTTTTTTCTGCAGAACACAAAAGAAGACATTTTAATATATGTTGATAACCAAACCACATTGTCTGATAGTAGCTTTCACTGCATGGACACAAAACCACTGAGACATTTCTCTAAATATCTTATTTTGTGTCCCACAGAAGAAAGAGTCACAGGTTTTAAATTAAATGGGGGTAAAAAATTGATAACAGAATTACATTTTTGGGTGAACTATCCCTTTAACTGCATTATAACTATATATATAAAAAAACTCTATTTTACTAATCTAGCCATTAATATCATAAAACGTACCATTGTTGAGGATGCTAGTAGAACGATTTTTGAATGACAGGGATGTGCTGGCGGTTTTGGCAGAGGAAGAGCTCATAATCGAAGTGATTGATGTTTCTGTTGTTGTAATGGTGTATGTCGATGCTGTTGTAACTCCTGCTTCCACAACTGGAGCACTGGTTCTCATGAGGGGTTTTCTGTCTAACAGTTGACCACAACTCTGATTCTTTATCTTGAAACATATCCAAAGTTAGTTACAATGGGTGATCGCGTATTATAAATCAGGGACAGCTTAAGAAGTTGAATAAAAGCTCCTCACCTCATTTAGACACCCACTGTCAACCCAGTCCTGACGATACTGGTCAAATCCACTGGAACATCTGTAAGAGAAAGTATGAGTTATTGCTACTGTTGGATCCAATTGGCTCTTTTTGATGATGTTGACAAACCACAAATGCAGTTTTCAAATATCAGTGGTCAAACAGTTGAATTGTTGAAATACGGTACAAATACCTTTTTAGGCGACTGCACCAGCTACAGTTAAAGCCAATCTGAGCTGTCACACACATCTCACAGCTGGAGAACTGCAGGCAGGCTGAGAGCAGGAACAACAACAGGTCATGACACATTTCATCACAGAGATGATAAAGAACAGGTGCAGAATATACTGTGAACTCGACCGTAATATCTGTGAGTGGTGAAATTATTGGTCATAGTTCTTAGAAAAACATTAGAAAAATTACACTGTAAAAATCCTGTAAAAAAATGACATTTTCTGGCAGCTGGGGCGCCAAAAATACAATATAAATGTATTAAATAAAAATGAAAGTTTTCCACGTTAAATTACAGTTTTTTTCCATTTACCATTTTTTCTGAAATATGTGGAAAATGTATAAATAATTAAAAAATATACATGAAAATCTATTTAAAAAAAAACTGTTTTTTACGTAAATTTCAATGCAACATTAATTTTTAGGATGAAGTGTTTAAAGTCTAAGCGTAACACAGTTGCGTTTGCAGTTAAGACTCACTCGGTAATGGAAGCATTTCAACCGCAGATGAGTTGGTGATCTTGGATTTTAAGAGCTCTACCCGATGGTATTCATATATCGTTCTCCGTCTAACATCTGTCACAGGAAAACCAATAAGAGCTTGAAATTGATGAATGCGCAGAAGGGAGAATTCATATGTTAATGAAATACAGTCATAATAGAGACATAATATCACAGTGGTAGGCAAAAGAATTTTCAAATCTCAATCGACAAGTTTAGGAAAGAGTTACTTACTTTGAAGCTGCTCAATCTTATGAAGAACCACAAACGCATCAGAGAGCCCAACTTTCACAGGGTGATTGACAGAGCTTATTGTATTAATGTCAATGGGAATCTTAAAGCAGATCAAGGCGCAGTTAAAGCTTTAAGCAGTAAAATGCGATGAAGGTTGTAATAATAAAAAACGATCTTAACAAACTACCTCTTTATATGCAAAGGTGATTCTGCCGTCATTGTGTAAAGTTACTTGGAAGGTAAAACTACCCAAATGAAAAGCGTCCTGGAGATGCACATGGTCCCACTGAACAACGAGAGCTGTGCCTAAAAGAAAGGGGATTGTTTAATAGTTCATATCGATTGGAAATATTTGACTTTTTAATAAGCTTTGTCTGTTTTAACTTACCATTATCGCAGTAAAAAATTGTTGAGTTTGGCGAGATGCTGAGGTCAAAATTTGCCATGAGAGGAGCAATGTATTGAGTTGCGGTCACCATTTTGTGGATAACACTTCCTGTGTATAAGAAGCCTGGAATTACAGAAGCAAACAAAATGTGCCTTAACCCTTTAAGTTTATTTAGAATAAAAAGTATTTTACCATGTTGCACTTACCCCCTGTAGCAACATGTATTCCTTTTAACTTGTGTCCATAGAAAGGGAAATCAAAGGACAGATTCACTCTCTGTAAAAACACATTCAATATTAACACCTAAAATATTAAGAAAAAATATTTTGAATCATCAGACTATAGGGGCGTACCAAGGTTTGTCGATGCGTGTTGGACAGAATTCTATGGGCGGTCCCCATCTTCTTAATATTTACCCACAAATCTTTAACTGTACTCTCTCTGGGTCCATAAGATTTGGATGTGTAGTAGATATAATCCATATCTCTCTGATGGACAAAGCAAACATAAGTCAGTCTTAAAGCACAAATGAATGATTTAATATAAAGTGTGGGTACCGATAAAACATTTCTCCACCTTAATGGTCAAGTTGTCATGGCTGTCATTTGTCAGTACGTCCGGAAATCTGACATGCTCTTCATAACTTTCCTGATCCTGGTTCTGAATGACCTCATTCTCTGGTTTGGATGAAAACAACCATCTCCTCCATCTTTTATTGTACCGCTTGAAGCTGACACTGGAATTCTCTTGCTTGGAGAGGCGTTCAGAGGTAAAGTATGACATGCCTAGCAAATGATGATTCATCGAAACATTTTGTATGCCGAGTTGTTTGCAGAAAACAATATAACATTCGTAAATGGCTCTCAGCTGATATGACAAATTTGTATGATTTCATATTAAAATCAAAATGTCTTTCGGGTGCTTGAAGTATTTAAGAATGGAGCATTGACAAAAACAGCAAGTAAGCTATTTAGCAGCTGTTAGACTCTTTGGATGCAAGCAGTCTGTAATGCAAATAAACACGGTTTCTCACATCCTGCAATGACAGGAGCATGCCACATGTCCTCCTTTCACAAGTGAGGGTGAAACATGCTCAGAATTCCTCATGGTGCAAAAATGGGGGGAGTATGAGGGCAGGGCAATGTTTTGACAGATGTGACATAGGATTAATGTGTTCACAATTTTTAGGTATCCAAACCAGTTCAGATTTTGGACACAATATGCACATTTATTATTCCTTTTTTTTACTTACTGAAGAGTTCATATTTTACTCTGTCTGTCTGCTGTGTACATTTCTGATCTCATTTAAAACAATGGGTGACAACCCTCTATTTCGTTTTACTGCAAATAACTGCAGTTATTAAAATCAATACACGGTACAGATACAAGAGAATTCTGGTTTTTCATAATGAAATACTTTCAAAAGGTCTTATAAAGCATGGGAGAATAAAACAAGTATCAAAGTTATCTTTGTATGGTAAATAAGCAGACAACTCCTCAATGTAAAGATAATTTAAATAACTCGTATTGCATAGTTTATTCTTGTAAGAAAGTATCGATTACAATACAACGCAAATGAAAATACATTTACATTTACATTTAGGCATTTGGCAGATGCTTTTATCCAAAGCGACTTACATTTTTTTATTTTATACATTTTACATAGGTATTTGCAATCCCCTGGGATCGAAGCCACAACCTTGCATTGTTAACACAATGCTCTTACCACTGAGCTTCAGGAAAGCTAAAATAAATGAAAAATAAATGAATCTCTTACCATTTGTTGGTAGTTTCTGAATGGTGAATTGAAATTGAATCACTGCTAAAATCCCAAAGAAAACATTTGGTCTAGCCCACAGCCCCATGCCCACCACTATTTAAAGCATCCTTGTACATTTAAATAGAGGAAGAATAAGACGTTTAACTCCACAGGACTGATGTGCACAGTGCATTACCTTCACCTCTCTCGGACACACCCACACCGGAGCATTCTGAGGTCAACATGGAAAATGGTGACGCGGATATGACATTAGATTGATTTAAAAAATGTATTTTGTTAAGTATTTCGAAATTGCTAAAATGGATATTAAAATAATTACATAAACACCATAAAAAAATCTTCTATGTCTGAAAAAATAAGTAGCATCGTCCCTTATAATAAACTGTCCATAAACGTGCTATGAAATTCTTCAGAGCACCACCATGCCTTATACACATAAACAGTTAGACATTATGTGAGCACAAACACAGCCACAAAATTACATAATTTATTATTGAGTAAAGTCATGAAACACAGACACATCTTTATGAAATAAAATTTTCGGTTGCACATTTTCTGTCCAAACTAGTTGCAGAAGAGTGTTTGTTGCGTGCTCATATTTAAAGAGAAAGAGAGTGTTGAAGTGTTAGCTGACTGTAAGGAAACTGGTTCCTGTGAGAAATGAATGGATTATGGGAGTGTGACATGTCTCACATGCTTGAGAAAATTGCCTTAGCAAGTCAAAACCTATTTACACGGCCATCATAAAGTTTTTTGTCATTTGTCCAAACTAAAACTTTAGAGCAGTCTTGAAATTAATAATTTTTTTTACGTGAACCGAATGTCAAACAATCAGGATCAGAGATCCTCAGATACAGCGAGTTTCATAGGACTTTTAACAAAATTAAACGGATCTTTTCAACATTGATGGCCTCAACATATATATTTAGTTCAATGCTGTCACAGAGATTGTAGAAAAAAAAACATTTGATTAGAAGACAAAGTATAGCCCTATTATACTGTATTAGTGTTCTCTGGGTTTAAAACCATGACTTGTATCATGCGGATAATGCAGTACACCAATGGAACAAAAGGAAGAATAATTTTAATGTGAGGAATAAGTGGGTTCGACATTTAAAGGTCTCTTAAAGACTACTATGCAAATATAAATGTGAAGTCACCGTTACAATAAAGGAATTCAGTCCAATTGCACATGGATTGAGTTCACCACAAGTCACTGTGTAACTTCTTGAAAAAACGGCATTTGGTGTGGTGGAAGTATATTAGAGATGGATGATAGCAAGTCAGACGGTAGGACTGATGGCTTGTTGTTGTAAAAACAGATACACTGACATTAAAATGTGTTTCTTAGTTTTTGTTTGATCAGTTTATATGAATGATGAATCATTTTCGTCTGTTGAAAGTGTAATTACATGTAAGCCATTGGAATCCTGGTAAACATAATAATATACACTATTAAAGACATAAAGCAAGGAACAGTTTATACAGTGTATATTTATTTATGGCAATGAGAAACTCACCATGCAGGTATCAAGTCTGTAGTTCCTATCAAGCACGTCATCTTCAAGTACACATTCCCTGTCAAAACAAAAAAATATTACGGCCTCTTGTTCCATCCCGTATGACAATTTAGTTAGCACGTGATGAACAGGACATAGCCTACCTGTTAGCACCATTTATTTTTTTTATCATAAGAAGGGCAGCACCAACAATAACCAATAGCGTCACTGCCACTACCACTCCTACACCAATACCTACAGCTGAACAAACCCAAAAAGGCTTTTGCATAAGGTGCATTGGACTTTGATACATTTTTTTATTACTTATTTGACAAAAAAATGAGATGTTGACATGAATTCAAGTAATGCTTACTGTCATTACGGTGTGGTGGTGCAGGAGTGGGGTCCGAGTCACAGGTCCCAGGGACGATGTGAATATCATCTATAGCCACACTTCCTTTCGGACCTTCTCCCTTCAAGAATTCAAATATGAACTACAAGGAGAGAAATAACCAATGTTAAACCTATATAATATAGAAATTGACGTTAATCTTATCTACAATTTGATCTTGAATCCCACATGGTACCCAGAAAGGCTCTTTGTGTTTCACATATACGTTGCCTCTCCACCACAAATCTCCTTGATGTCCTGACTCCGTCCATACTCTCTGGCCAAACTCATTCCCATTGTTATAAATGGTGCTGGGAAAAAGAGCTTCAATGAACTACGTTCCTCAAATATACATATACTGTGCACATGTATTTGTGTTGTTTTTCTGTACCTGCTATTCATATACAAGTTAAGTGTCCCAACACGGTCTCCATAAAGATGATACCAGAATGTAAAACAGTGCCCCCTGCTGTCCGGGGGGAATATCTCACTAAGTATCTTCGCAGCGTCTCCCCAGCGACCAACAGAGCTGTCCATATAAATGTAACAACCTAAACACACAAGCATGTGATATTCTCTAGTCGGTAACTTGCATTTAACAACACAAACAGAAAATATCACATTGATGCTGATGTAGTATCTTGAGTATCTGAGAGCTTTGCTGTGCAAGTTACAGTATGAGTGTTGTGGGACAAGAGCACTTTTGTGAGTACAATTCTGTTAATATTCAGTACACAGCACAATTGATATTGGCTCTTTCAGCTCACCTGTGGATGAGTTGCTGGTATGGTCCACACTGGGGCCTGCGTGCTCTCCAGTGCCTGCTTGCACTCTCATCCAGTCTGCATCATCCACCTCAAAGAGATTGAACCAGCTGCAAAAGTTTGCCTCAAAGTCACATTGTCCTGATGGAGTGCAAGGGTAGTTAGTAACCAGCACGTCATCGAGCGCTATGACTCCTTCTTCGCTCTGGCCAGTTATCCCCTCCACCACGATCTGGAATGACAGTTTTATTAATGCGGACACAGGTCCACATCATTAAATTCAAGACTGCCAATTGTGGTTCAAAGGGCAGAATTGTGTAGCTTGTTGATATATGACTGCCAGTGACGGCCTTTGCCTGCGAAGAGTGATTCTGACTGTGGATGTTTAGTTTGAGGTGATCTCATGAGAATTCAGAACTGTTTTGCTATGTACAGTGGCTAGTTTATTTGTATAATGTGAACAGTGTAAAAAAGCAGATTTTAAGTTAAAGAGCATCAGTGAGGCCCCACACCAAAGTCAAAGGGAAAGTTTTATCCAAAAATGAAAAATCTGTCATTATTTACTCACCCTAGGGTTGTTTCAAACCTGTATAAATGTCTTTGTTCCAATGAACACAGAGAAAGACATTAGGAAGAATGTTAGCCATTTTCAGTTATGGGACATCATCATACCATAGTAGTTTCTTTTGAACACATAATGAGATGTTTTGAAGAATTTAGGAAAACAAAGAGGTCTCAGGCACCTTTGGATACCATTTAATTCTTCCAACGATCGTAGTTTACGATGTCCCGGAACTGAAAATTATTAACATTCTTTGAAATTTCTTTCTCTGTGTTCATCGGAATAATGCAATTTATACAAGTATGAAACTACATAAGGGTGAGTAAATGATGACAGCATTTTCATGGGTGAACTATCCTTTAAAGACCTCATTGGCGGAAAAACAGATCGCACAAAAACGTTTAAATGAAATGGTGCAAAATTATACAAATTATGAAATAGTTAGGAATTGCCATGAGATAGTGCTGTATGTTGTATATCAGTGGCTGGAAACAATACAAGCATTTTGTGATTATTGGTGTTAACTGTAGCAAAACGAATAAACTGTACTGCATGAAACTAATATTACAATAATAATTTATCCGTGACTTACATTTAAAAATATGTCTGCATGTTCCTGGGAATCAAACATATGTACGATGCTAATCGCAGGCTTACAATATTGCAACCTTCTATGATCGCAAACGCTTGATCGTAATAATGAAAAAATGGGTGCTAAGCTGACTCTAGGACTCACCCTGGAGTTTGACCCTGAGGGGCCGAGTGGGGTCTGAGCAAACCTCCACAATCCTCCCTGTCCTCCAGACTGGGTTACCAACAGGGACTGATCTTCGTCTGAGAACTGTTGATACACATTTAGAGTCCCAGTGCCCCTTCCCTCCATGTAATACCACAGTTGGAGACACTTGGCATTATCTGCAAATTAAATTATAGTCAACTTCAATCTTAGGTTGAAGTGTTTTTAGAGAAACCTGATCAAAAAGTTTATATTTTATAGCAATAATACGATTTTACCAATATTAAGCGGAGATGTCATTATTGCTTTATGTCCTTGTACGTGAGCAGGCTTGGTATCCATATAAAAATAGTATCCACTGGCCGTATTGGTTGTGTGGTCAAGTCCAGGTCTAGACTTTAAGAATTCCGAATTTTGATACTGATCTGACACTCGAATCCAGTCTAGGTTATCATTAGTCTGTTGTATCCAGCCACAATCCCCCTCCTCAAAGTCACAAAGACCCTCTGAAAAAATATGATGTAAATTACGTATATGAAGAGCTCTTTTCCAAAACGCATTATACGCCAAAATAAAAAAAAAATGAGTTTTATAATTCCATTTTGCTGTGTACTAAACCTATTCACTGCTCCATCAATGTTTCATGCCCAATCGCTATATTTCCTTTTTTAAAATATACTGAAAGATGCAATTTCTTTACAAAACGCTATAAGTGTGCGAACCTGTTTTTGGCCTAATTGCGATATGTCCCCTCGACCAATCAGAATTCGCTCGTAAGTGGTATATGTGTGGTTTTTTTTTACTGTTTTTTTATTTGTAGCGTTTTGAAAGAAATAAAAATAAACTTTCAATTTAAAATCGACAATATCGTTGTTTCATTGAACAACCATTGTTTAACATGTTCAGACTGAGCCAACAGACCATTTTAACAGGATAAATTAAATGTTAACAAAATGGGTCAAGGTAAAAATGTAATTTTCTTGAAAACTATTAGAAATGGATTTATAGCGTTTTGGAAAAGAGCTCTTCATATATGCATTCAAACATATGATCTTAAAAAGCAGAGTTTTATGTTATAAAGCTTAAAGTTAATATCTCTTTAAATAGTTTTAGTTATGAGTAATAGACTGAATGCTAAGCTGGGTTATGTATTACCTGCGGGAGCACAGGCACCTTTAGTAACTGATAAATCGTCTATAGCAATGTGTCCAGATAATCCTACTGAAGCTTCAATTAAGAGCTGATGAACTTCCTGTAGTTTAACATGACTTTGAGCCAAACGCCATTCATTCCCCTGAGACCCCTCTCTCAGCCACATCTACAAGTTTGTATGTAGAAAGAAACATTTTCAGAGACAGTAAAAACAATTTACTTTGTATTAACATGACACATACATCCTTGGACGCATTGAAAATACTGTAAAATGGGATAAAGGTATGAAATGGTAAATCATCATTCTGTCTCACCAGTGTTACGTGGTTGGAAGAAATATCATATATGGACATTCTTAGTGATCTCACATTTGCTCCAAAAATGTGATACCAGAATGAGAAGCAGTACCCATCAGGACCACTTGGGGGTGAAAGAGGAGACTTCAGTTGAGCCTTGTCCCCTGTCCTGTTGTGAATTGAGCTTGTGATGTACAGATAATTCCCTGTAACAGAACATACAGCAAGATCAACACATATTTAAGACGTGTGATGATTGAGCAGCTGAGAGTGATACTTGATAAAACAGTTGACTACCGTTTCCACTAGTGTGGTCTCCGGATGGACCCGTGTTTTTGGACTCGGTTGTTTCGTTCCATCTCTGCCAGTCGAGGTCCTCTGCAGCTCCCTGAAACCACCCACACAGATCCTTCTCAAAAGAGCATGTGGCCAAGGAAAGGTCTGAGCAACAGGTGAGACATGAGTGAGACATGATCACATACCATTGTAGACCAGAGCTTTTTTTGCTCTAAACAAAGCTTTCACAAACTTCAAAAATTATCACCTTTTTACAAACGTTACGTTACTTATTCCCTGACACATGACAGGTAAAAGCAGATGTCATGAGACATCGAGTCTCCATTATCTTATAGTACTTCTAGTACATAGTAATATGAACTTAATATAGTTAATATAAACTTCACAACCTGGAGCTTGGTAGTCCTTTTCACAGTTGTGGAAGGAGATGTCATCTAGTGCAATGCTCTGAACGTTTGTCAGAAACTCATCAGGTCTAAACAAGGTCTGGCTCCTAAAAATGATCTGATAGCACACAGGAAAACCATAAACACACTCTTAAAAATAAAGGTTCTCCATTCAGTTAAAAGTTCTTTGATGAACCATCTCTTCCTTCCCTTTTTACAGTCTAAATAACCTTTTTCGAAATAGAAAGGTTCTTTGTGTAACCATTTGAACAAAATGGTTCTTCTATCTATGGCATTGTGAAGCAGCTTTATTGTCGGGCCAAAACATGCCCGCATAAATCTGCAATAAATGCAGTTTTGTATAATGTACAATGCTTTTTTGTCCCTTATACTATACATCAATGCTCACACACCCTGTATGGCCTATCGTGTTTGCCCAATGGTAAGAGCTCTGTGACCCATTGTGTTGAGCTGTTACGTGATCTCGACCAGAGCAGCTTCCCGTCATCCTCTTCATTGTGTAGAATCACGCTGAGATTTCCTGAACGTTCTCCACCAATGTGGAAGTGAAAACTAGTGGCAAAAGGGCAAACAAAAGGGGGACATTGGTTGTAAGACGCATGCGCATGGAAGAGGTGTTGTGTAACAGTATCTGCCTATTGCAAAAAAGCTTTATTTTGCTTTAACAATCAGAAGTTAAAATTAGAATTTTTCTATCGTTCCACTTACTACGCAATGAAAATTGCAAAATAGGTCATCTGATGAAATGAACAGTACTGCCAGTAAATAATCATATCCAGTGGCCATTTTCCATATTAGCAATTGGACAAAAATTGTTTGACAAATAATTGATTTGATTTCTATTATGTGAAAAAGTATCATTAGAAGCACCGATAAAGTGGTATGATTGAACAAGTCCGAAATCCGTTAGCTCCCTGGATATGAATATTTAGGTATGCCCAAGCCAGTGGCTCTCAAACTTTTGTTGTAAAGCCCCCTATGTGTAGAATGCATCTCGTTTGATTGCATAAAATCTTTGATAAATTTCTATATTTCATAAAATGTGGCCCCTGGATCCATCTTGGGGCTCCCCAGGGGCCACGGCCCCCAGTTTGAGAACAACTGGCCTGAGCAATAAGAACTAAGGATTCCAGATCATTTTAATGGAATATAAAACCATTAACATTTTATTTGTCTTACTAGTCTTATAGATCTGTAATGGCACAACAATGAACAAACTCACAGAAGCTGGCAGTATGCAGAGCTAATTGGCAGAGATGGGCTTTGGAACACAGTCTCATTCTTAGACTGCTCCAAGAAGTAAGTCTGGATGTAGTGGCCTAAAAAGTGGTGAAAATGAATTATTTTCACTGTGATGCTCTGTTTTTAATGTATTGTGCTAGCCTGGCATTACCTGTTCCAATGGTGTGGTCATTGGGTGGGTCTGTGGTGTTAGTTGCCTTTACTCTATTCCATGTGTAAGGACCTACACTCACATCACTCCATTGGCAGAGGTCATTCTCAAAATTACACGGACCTAGAGATGCCAAAGAGGAAAAAAGAATGTTAGGTTATTGATTCATCTCAAAGCAGTTCTAAAAAAAATAGACTCACCGCAGGTTTGCTCATCTTCCCCTAGAGGGCAGTCTAGCACATAATTACACTGAGCAGCAGCTGCAATGCATTTCACACCATCTGACCGCCAGCAGTGAAACTCTTTCTCCTAAATTTGACAACCCATGTAAAGACATAATCAAAAATGTATGGTTTTGCAAAATGAAGTACAGTTGGGCATATTCAAACACTACATTTACAAGTTTAAAGTTAAAAGTCCTGACCGTGCAAGGGTTGACCGTTGGTGAAACTGAAGGAGCAGATGATGTTGTTGCTGTAGTTGGTGTTGTGGTTGGTTCGGGTGTGTCGGGCAGCTCACTGTTGGCAGGGTCGTGAGCACATGACATAGAGAATGAAATATCATCCACTGCTGTTTGTGTTGCATGAGCCCCTCCGTTTCCAATGTACACCAATACCATCTGAAAGAAAACCGTTTTTGAAACCTTGAATCTCAATATCTATACCAGAATCTATACCGGAATATATACCGGAAATAAAAAGTTCAAATTACAATTTGAGTTTTTGCTTTATTGCATGGCGTAGCACTACACTCAAAGGAAAACTTTTCCACGAAATTGAATAAAATTTTTCCAACAAAATGTAATTTGTTTGAAACGGTTCATTGTAATCTTGTTGTATGAACCCTAATTTTTTAGTAGTTTTGATTAAAATAATTTGTGTCTTACCTACACTAAAATAAAATATGTTCACATTTATATTATACATTTTAACAATAATTAAATAATTAAACAACATTCCATTGAACATCAATAAGAAGATATTGAGTCAATAAAACTCAGCAGGATTGCAAATAAAGGCTATGGTAACCACAAAACTCGAAAATATAACAAACTCTTCACAACCTTAAAGATAAATCAGCATTAAACACTTACAAGTGTTTATTTTTACTGAAAAATGCATAAAATAACACTTAGGGACAATTGGGAAATAAAAGTCCTCTTCCCAATTATAACTATTTTATGTTAAGACAAAACAACTCCTTTATGTTGTCCCAACATGAATGGATTAGTTATATGACTAAACATAAAAAAATCATGTTGAGACCACATTTTTCAGAAGTTGTGCTGATTTAAGTGGAGCAAGTTAATAAAATTTAACAACCAGCAAAAACAATTTTTTTGAGTGCAATATTTGTTTTGATTGGTATTACTGGAATACATAAATATGGTTATTGTAAGGAGGCATCCCAATACGTTTAACTATATCAAAACTATATCCCAGTGAGAAAAAAATGGAAAAATAAACTTGAAAACATGTTTTCGTATTTTACACAAATATGTTCATTGCTGTTTATTAAAAAACATGCTTATTAAATCCTTTATGGCAGTGCATTTTATGATAAGGGATTTAGAGGTTTTAATTATGAGATGCGTCAGTCTGACCTTACTCTTAACCCTGGGGGAGAAGGTGACCTCGACTCTCTGCCAGCTGAAGCTCTGTGTCACAGCATTTTCCCAAAGTATAATGTCATCTTCTCCGTTACGAAGTGTCCTCAGTAAGACATTTAGCCTGGCCAAAGTGCTGTTACCTTGACAGTAGTGGTAAAACCTCACCTGCATATCATTTCAATAATAAATGTCTATTTTTTTATTCTGTAATGTGCATCCGTACATCTCATTTGATTGATGTATAAACTCACGGTGCAATCCGAACTGGGCATCAGAGTGCTGGAGATGATCTCTGCTCTCCGATCGCCACTCAGCTCATGTGGTGGAGTAATATAATGACCTGAAACACGCCACAGCATTTGCATTATTGTATCACTGCGCCTTCATCACATGGTGAATGTGACTTTGCAGAGTTTCACATGGGTCAACATCCATATTAGTTATAGGACAACTAGTTACTGTAGGTTTAATGGTAATGTTACAGATGGGTTGAGTTTTGTACACATTCGTATCCACCTGTGATTTTCCTCTGGCTTAAAGTGATAGATCAACCAAAAATGAAGATTCTTTCAACAGTTACTCGTCTGTTACATGAAGACTTGTCTTTTAAAATATAACGTATAATGTATAACGTTCTTCTGCAGAACACAAAATACATTTTAAAGGAAGTACTGTAGGTAACCGAATAACAGCTGTATCCATTCGCTTCTATTTTACAGACAAAAAAACAATGCAAGTGATTAGGTACCGCATCTGTTACTACAGTTACATTGTTACTATGAAGCATAAAGATGTTGCTTGAAAGCAGTATTTTTTAGTAATAGTCCAGTATAGAATTTTTTTGGATAGTTCTTGGTCCAGATGCACTTCTGGTTCATTTTATGTTTGTTGCTATTGGATGTAAACCTGGCATCTCTCCTCATTTCATAAAAACTTCATTGACATTTTTTGCATTCATTCATTCATTCATTCATTCATTCATTTAAAAACATTTAATATGTGATAATTCTCACTTCCCCCAAACTATTTCATGATTACTGTCAGTTATTAAAGCTTTCTGCTTCTGTGTGTTGTGAAATTGGTCCTATACCCGCTGCAGTGTTCCGGGTGTGGTCTCTCGGTGGTCCAAACTTAGGCCAGGCCTGTTCTCCCTTCTGCAAAATCCAACCAGTTGCCAAATCGCTCTTTCCCCATGAGCACATGCCCTGCTCGAAACTGCAGCGTTTCTGATAACCCTGTACATCTGGCCACACAAAAGACAAGACATTATTGACAACACTCTTGTATATGGGTAGATGACAAATAAATCGTACATGTGTCCAATGGTTTGAAAACAAACTGTTAGTATTACATTGTTCTACATTATTTTTAACGAATTTTTTGCCGTCACAACATAGGACAATTTAGCATATTAGTAAGTCAACTATCCATATAACTAACTGATATTTATCCTAAAAACCCCTGACTGGTGTGAATTATTAAATTCAACGATCACGCTTGAAGTTTTTTGGCCAATGGGATCCATTGATTAGACATAATGATTAGTTTTGGCTGATGAAGTCATACCACAGAGCTCCTCATCCGAGCCGTCTCCACAGTCATCACTGTAGTCACACACTCTGTTTGACTCCACACACACACGGTTTGAACACAAGAACATGTCATCTTTACAAGATTCTTCAGGCCCTGGACGATATGAAAAAACAGCCAGACAGTTGGATGCACACTTGCACTGATGGCTTAGCCCATTACGTGTCACGTTTAATGTAAGAGTAGTTCTACTTCTTAAATATTTTTGAAAAGTGTTGGAAACCGGATTATTGATCTTAAGTACTGCAAGAATAGTTAATAGAACCAGAGTACGAATCGGGAAAATCCTATCTCTATTTATGAGTAAGTAGTAAGAGCAGGTGTATTGGAACGGTATGTACCTGGAAGATTGCAGTTTAAGAAAGAAATGTCATCTATGGCAATATCTCCAAGCTCACTGTAGGTTCTGGTAGCCTCAAAGAGGAGTGTAAAAACTTGATGGGTGCGACCCACGCCCAATTCTGCACGATGCCACTCATCTCCGTGGTTACCAGACATCCACCACAAAGGCGTTCTCCTCTGGCCCTCCTGAAGAAACACTTTCAAGTCTCCGATGCCTGCCAAATACAGACAAGTACTAAAGTATCATTTTTTAGAGGTTTCCTAGATGGGCTATTTAGCGTTAAATACTGACGCACCCAGCATTTTAAAGACAAAAAATCGATGCTTACCCTCTCCAAACATGTGGTAGTAAAATTCAAACAAACATTCATTGCTGGCATCTTTCATGGCAGGACTTTGTAGAGCAGCGTAGCTATTGTGGTCACCATGGCTGGCTTCTACTGTCATATACCAGCCTAATAGAAGCATATACACAGAATTAAAAATGTGTCGATACTGTATATAACTTTCTGTATTTGTCTGATTTTCATTAGTCGAGTACATCCTTATGTTTTTACCCAGCTCTGTGCCAGTTGTGTGGTCCACTGAGGGGCCTGTGTTGGCCGTGACTGTACCATTCTGATCCCGCTGCCAAACAAACTGCCCGACACTGATATCTTTCCATTGACTTGTGTCTGCCTCGAAATCGCACCTGGGAAACACTCCACTTTCCACACCGATTTCTAAATATATGTCAATGACGATAAAAAATACAAAAAATCCTTCAAACAATGGTTTAACCACAACTACATCAATCATGAAAAAATGTGTACATATTTGTAGTAGCATTGCAATACAAACAACACAAATATACACAATGATTTAGTACATTTTACCTTCACACGGCCCCTGTGTAAATCCTATGTCGTCCACAGCAATAAATCCTTCTTTACCTGCTTGAGCCTCTATATAAATCTGACATACAAGGTTTATAATAATTATAGTGTATGATCCAAAACTACATAATATTCTGTATGCGCCCTGGATGACAAAACCAGTCTTAATGGTCAATTTTGGGAAATTGAGATCATCTGAAAGTTGAAGAAATAAGCTTTTTATTGATATATGGTTTGTTAGGATAGGACCCCAACTGTTGGAACAACAAGTGTTTACAAGGCTGGAATCTGAGGGTGCAAAAAAAGCAAAAATATTGAGAAATTCGCCTTTGAAGTTATTAATCTGTGGCACTGTATCAGGGCATCAACTCACAAAAAGAAAGTTTATATACATTTACGGTGATACATTTATAAAATATCTTCATGGAACATGATATTTATTTAATATCCTAACGATTTAACGTGAAAAATCTGTAATTTTTTCCCCTACAATGTATTTTTGGCGATAACTGAAAATGTTCCCATGCCACTTAAGACTGGTTTTGTTTTCCAGGCTCACATATTGTAAGCTTCAGAATAAAATTGTATACCTGAAAGGGTTTGGACTTTACCACAGTGATAGAGGCATTTTTCCAAATGTTCCCGGTGTCCCATGTTTCAAACATAACTTCCTGCTCTGTTGCATTTGAATCTAATAACACTCTTAAGATCCCAGGGTCACTGTCGATAGAAAAAGTGCACCATTAAACTGAATTTATCTTACCTGCCAGTCCAAAAATGAAAGAGGGAGTTTTTTTAGAAGAAGCAAAATGGTGGAAAAGAGCAGTCGAGCTATTATTCAGACCTTCCGTTAATATGGTACCAGAAGTCAAGACAGGACTCAGTGGTCAGCATGATCCTTTCCGAGATCAACACAGACCGGCTGTTTTGGCCACGTGTGTTTATCTGAGATGGACTCAAAATAAACTTTCCTGAGAATACAGCATGAAGACACATTTGAAATGATCACCAATTAAATAAAGGTACCAACAAAATTTTGTAGTATTAAAGTCACCATGAAATGATTGACTTCTTTCCCATATCGTATATCTGAGTGAACAGCTTCTAAAATTTGAAAAATGTAGGGCGGGGCTTTATTTAACATTTCCCCTTTTTGATTGGTTTGTTGTAAATTGGGCATGGAGGGAAGGGCTAAAAATGCCTGGCCATTGGACAGTCGGTATAGTCCTGCCTCTTTTTTGTTGCTGACGTCATGTGTTGATAGGGGGAGAGGAGCTTAACTTTTTTGATGAAAGCGCAAATGAATTTTGAAAAAATAATGGAGTGCACAGATAAATCATTTACAAAAATCACTACAACACTGTGAAAAACATTTAGAATTTTCCTGTTTGGTTTAATGGTAGCTTTAAAGCAAGCATTGTTATTGTACTTGATTTCACCATATTTTCAGATAAAAGAAAAACAATTCTCACCATCTGCAGTATGAGTTGTATAATCGACCAGGGGACCTCTGAAGTGACCATCTATATGCATCCAGTCATGTTGATCTGATACTCCATTAGCAGCATTCGCCCATGTGCACTTGCCGGACTCAAAGTCACATGATCCGGAGGCAGAACAAGCCCCACTTCTAATTGAGACATCATCCAGTAGAACAAACGACTCCGGGTATGGACTGATCTTGGCTCTGAATGCCACCTGTATGTGAAAGGTATGTTAATACATACAGTACAGAACATACCATACTGTCTAACAAAGACAAAATACTGGAGTGCTGGACGACTCGTAACGTTTTTTTTTCTTAGAACCTAAACACAGTTAAGCACAACCCATCTGTAAACCACGATTTAAAGACGTTCTATTATAATTTCAGGAACTTTGTGTGAAGAAATGTTCTTTGTAATATTATGATAAGTGACCAGAAAGAAAGGACAGAAAGAACAACAAGAACATTATGACTAATGGAAAATAACACAGAAAAGGGAAACTTGCCCTGAATTTAGAGGGGGATGATATGGTGACCTCAGCTACTTCCCAACTATGAGAAGGTGCTCCAGACAGATCCCAGAGTTCTGGATCCAGCTCTCCATTCCGAAGCATATGTACTGAGAGAGAATCACTTGTGCCTGCAGACAACCAGTACCTAAAAACAGCATTGATAATTTTATTTGGCTAGGGGTGTCACAATATCCCACTGACAGTAACTGAGTTAACTCCTGGTAAAGACGCTAACTTAAACATTGCTCTTTTGGGTATTTGAGGTGATGTACAAACAACCTTATTGTAAATTATTTGGGCCTCAGTAATTGTGTAGTGAAAATCTGAGATTGTAAAGCAACATATCTGAGAACATATTGGAGAGAATAGGTCGCTTATTCATTTAAAGTCAAAATCATACCAGAACTTTAGGCAGGACTCCGTAGATGAGGTGTATTCTGGTGTCAGAAGTTTAGTGACCTCTGGTTTTTGAAGCTCGGCTCCAAGCACAGCCATTGAATGGCCTGGCATATGACATAAACCACAGTCAAAACAATCACTATCAAGCACTTTCAGGCTTTTGTTCTAGTCTTGTTCCTGTGCAAAACTCAACACCACATGATGCTGTAATAGGATGTCGTGGTTATACAACATGGCAAAGTTGAATCGTATGAGTAGTTCTATTATGGATGACTGCAAAGTAACACTAGCTATTTAATATAACAACAGTGGCAGAACACAACAAACGCATCTACTGGGACACTTCTTTACTTACCAAGTTCAGCTCTGTATGTGTGGTCAATATGACCGCTAGTGCCGTCTACACACAGCCACACAGAATCATCAGTCACATCAGACTCAAAGCCACATAGTGAAGGAGATTCGAACCCACATGGATCTTTGGGATAGAGAGCACCCGGGCGGGAAATAAACGTTGAGAATTGCCGATAATAAAAAGGGAAATATATGGCTGTAAAACAGACTCACTGTGTTCCTCACAAGCTCCTGCTGTCAGACTGAGGTCATCAATCGCTATGAACCCTGTGCCTCCTGTGATTCTATTCACGGAGAACTTCACCTGTAAAATGTGATGATGCTTGTATGATTGTTGGTAAATATGTATGAAATATGGCTTGAGATTTGAAGATGTTTATCTTACTCTCTGGACATTTGAAACACTAATGGAGACCTGTGCATTCAACCACTCGGAGTTCTGGGTGCCTGCTCTTGTCCATGCAAGGGTTTCTTTTGTTTTCTGGAACAGATAAATCTAATGATTTTATTTCTTTGTAATCACATGTTTTACATAACCACCGAAATACTAGGTGTCAATTTTTTTGATGGTTTTTGGTTCTAGTTTCTCTTTGTTGTGTAAAGAATAGGTAACCACCATGTTTAAGAATCACTAAGGTGGTCTTTACATTAGCCCGTTGTGGCACAAAAACGTGTTTTAGTCGAAAACATGACCATTCAGACACGATGGGCATGCGTACATTATTGTAATCAGTTCTATGGGCATACATAAGTTGGTTGTTGATGACTGTTGGATACTATTCACAGACCGACCAGTACAAAATGAACACGATGGCGAAGAAATGCAAGGACGTCTTCGTATGGATAACATTAGATGATCCTAATGTTATTAGGCTTGTTTGATTTCATTCAATGCCACAGAGATCGATGGCGGATGACATCGCAGTTGGCCTACTGAGTGAGCTATTTAAAAGCATACGGATCTCAATTCTCTCTCGCGTTGCTGTAATGTCACTGTGTCGATTCGTGTGCACAGCGTAGCTTGAAGTCAAACAAGCCTGTTGTTGTTTACACTGTCCTTGCAAGGCTGGTCATTGTCGCCCTCAGGTAGCGCAATGATACAGACGACTCAATCAATAAGTGAATGTGGGCAACCAAGCCTGCGTATTCTAAAGTTTTCATGAGTTTACAAAGGACCTCAACGGGGTCTGCAGCGTTTCCAAAAGTCTCCGTTTTCAGCGGTCGAAAGCCACGGAATAGTGTAAACGCCAGGCGTAACTGTCGCAAGAATTATGCGTTTTTAACGGAAACACCATCTAAATTCACCAGAAAAACAGCAAGGAGACATTTTGTAAAGTTTTGATATTTTGTTGAGAGATGCGACACGACAAACCCATTGATAAGAACAAGCAATTGTTGCATCACATCACACCAATTTTAACTTCAAGTAAGACGAAATGCAACTTCGTTTTTCAGTCAGTTAAATGTAATTTTATGATGTCAGATATATACAGCGCTGTAGTATGTGCAATGAATATACCGTCTCAAGAATCAGATCTAAGGTCCCAACAGATGGTCCTAACATATAGTGCCAGAATCTGATACAGACGTCAGTGGTGGACATTGTCAGTGGAGAAGAAATAACTGCCGTCTCACCCGTTTTCTCATCAGACATATTTGCAATGAGATAAAACCCTGCAAGAAAAGGGATGCAGAATGCAAAAATATGTTTGACCTGCTCTGTGTATCAAAGGGTAAAATAATGACTCTTACCATAGTCATTTTTTAATGTGTGATCATAAAGGGGTCCTAGCCATGGTTGATTCAGCTGTCCCCCCATCTGACGGTTCCAATCAAAACCATCCGCTGTCTCTTGAACCCAGTTACACAGTCCTATGGGCAAACATCTCATTATTAACTACATCAAATTACGGTAGACACTAATACAATATCTCATGTGATGTCATTAGCCATGCCATGCATACTGTAATACCCTTGTAGTGCACTTGCTTGGACTCTTACCCTCCTGAAAGTTGCAGTCCATGGAGGAGGGAGGAGGAGACGTGGCTTCGGTCGTGGGTGCAGGTGTGGTCGGGGCCAATGCAGAGCAGCTTGTGTATATATCATCCAGAGCAATGGTTCCTATTTCGTCTAATTTTGGACGGGTAACGTCAAACACAATCTGCACAACAACAGTAGTCACTTTTAATACATATTTGAGAAGCCAGCTCTGATGAACGGACACTGTTCTCACCTGGTGTTGTACAGATGATGTGTAGTACACAGTAGCTTGATGCCACACATTCCCCTGATCACCGGTTAGATTCCACAATGACCGTAGAGAGCCAGACTCATTCACATAAACTGTAAGTTTGATCTTATCTGTAAGGTTTAAAGAATACAAAACAAATATGGTGATTGACCTTTACTAGACAACATTTTTTCTAAAAGATCGATATATCGACAGGGTTAAATAGCAAGATTAGCGCATGTTAGTATCTAAAAATATTCTCACCGATGGATGCCCACATGTGCATGTAGTACCAGAATTCCAAGCATCCATGAGAGTTAGGCTGCATCAGTTCACTCTGAATATGAGGAACCTGATCTAGCGATCTTACTGGAGAATATGCTATGTAGTGTCCTGGGGGGGGACAGAAGAGGAAAATATCTGCATAGTCACTGCCACTTAGAAAGGTTGAGGGACATGAGATGAGGGGTTGAGGTCAGAAAGAACATTTTCTGTTTTTAGTGATAAGTAGGTAATGGACTGCTGTTATCAAATTCATAGTATGAATACTGTTTTAAGGAATAGTCCACCAGAAAATAAAAATTCTGTCATCATTTCCTAATTTTCTTGTTGTTCCAAACCTGTATACATTTTCTTGTTTGTTGAACATGTGACAATGGCATGCGGTGAGGGCGGGAAAAAGAGATACAACTCAAGGCAAAAGCCGACCACGCTTCCCCGGATAGGTCCGGGGACCCGAAATTAATAAACAACACCAAAACTTCACAGGTTCATTTTTGGCTGAGATAGGTAGCAGACAAAAAGGGAAGATGGCAAACAATTTATTTCACACACAATATAAAATACAAGTTAACATTTAGTTTAAAGTATTAAAAACCTAGGCCATACATCTTGACAATACTAAGCACACTCACTCACGCACACACGCAGAAATCCTCCAACTCAAAATTGGGGAAACTCGTTCTATTGATCCATAACTCAGCAACCGTTGTGCTCCCTCACGTCACCACACGCCAAAAGAACTTCTCTGTTGTGAACATTGCAAACTAATCATTCCCCAATTCTGGAACAAAAGAAAAATTAATAAAAGACTCAACAACATATAAAAAAAAACATATACCAACCAACAAAACAAATTCAAACAAAATCACTCGAAACAAAACAAATTAACCCCAAATTATCACAAATGATAATAACTCGTATATCATCATCTAGTCCGGTAATCACCCCTCGCGAAGTCCTCAGAGACCGTTCAATGTCGTGGCCTATAGCAATGTCACCAGCGAGGAGCAGAACGCTCCAAAGAGGCAGATTGAAAAGAACAAAGGAATTATTATGCACTGGAATTAACTGTCCGTTAAGTTAAAGTTTTCCTCTACACCAACCCGGGACAAAGACACTGTCCCAGGCACAGCAAAGAGAGAGTGGAAGAGAAATCACCTGAATCAGCACGAGAAGCGTCCGGAATAATCCGGTTCAGGCCTCCGCTACGCAGTTAGATGAGAGAAAAGTTAAATTTAGCAAATCAGCGCCAACACTAGGGACACTGTCTATCTCTGGTCTGGAAACACTCAGTTGTGTACTTTCCTACAAAATAATGACATACACGAGTTCAGGCAGTCATTATACATGCAGGTAGTAGGATAGCGCTACTCCATAAGGGAGAATCACAGCCGCCAAAGAGCGCCGGTATCAGCCCGCTGCAACACCTCCAACACCCCAACTCACTGTAGATAATGACCCGTAATGCACCACGCACTTGGCGCGGAAATTGTCTAATGGCCCACAAACTAAACAGCCATTCAAAGTGCCCGCAGTACTCCTCAGCCACACTCCTGGACTTGTAGCCGAACCCACCGGAAATTACGACACTTCCCGAGGCCCTGTAGGACACACCTAAGTGGCTTACCACTCCTGTCTACTTTAATACCCATGGAACGTACCATTTCCTCAAGCATAGGTAGATCAGGCGATCACACCACCACAAACACAAGAATGATATTTGGACGAATGCTTGCAGATTAGGAACAACTTGAATGCACCTCCGTAACCTCATAGAAAATCACAAAAACAATCCAAGGTTTTTATTTAGTACAATTGGTAAATTAACAAACAAACAGACTTCACCTGACCTGGCTATTCCGCCGCACCTTGGTGGCAATGAATTCATGAATTTTTTTACAGAGAAATTCAAATAAATACGAGACAACATAGCTAAAACCAAACCTCCAAGTGTGTCTGAAGAATAAGTATCGACCATCACCCAAAAAGAAAAGCTACAGTGCTTTTCTCCTGTAACTCAGGAAGATTTAATTAAACTTATTGCAACATCCAAACCGACAACATGCTTATTAGACCCCATTCCGACTAACTTATTAAAAGAGCTACTACCTGTTACAATTGAGCCCATTTGTAACATTATTAACTCGTCATTTAATCTAGGACATGTCCCTAGACCCTTTAAGTTGGCTGTAATTAAGCCTCTTATCAAAAACCTAACTTAGACCCCAACAAACTTGGAAGCAACAGACCGATTTCAAATCTACTGTACTTGTCTAAAATACTAGAAAAAGTAGTGTCCGCTCAGTTGTGTACTTTCCTACAAAATAATGACATACACGAAACATTTCAGTCTGGCTTCAGACCGCATCATAGCACTGAAACCGCACTCGTTAGAATTACAAATGACCTTTTTATTGCATCAGATAAAGGTAACATCTCACTCTTAGTCCTGCTAGACCTTAGTGCTGCTTTTGATACTGTAGACCATAAAATACTATTAGATCGTTTACACAATTATACCGGTATTCAGGGACAGGCACTACAATGGTTCAGATCTTACTTAAAAGACTGATATTAACATGTCCATTTAAATGGGAAATCGTCAAATCTCACGCAAGTAAATTATGGATTACCTCAGGGATCGGTTTTAGGACCCTTGCTTTTCTCCATATACAAGCTGCCCCTTGGCAACATTATTAGAAAACATGGAATTAGCTTCCACTGTTATGCATATGATACTCAGCTATATATCTCATCAAGACCAGATGATTCCTTCAAACTATCCAAACTGGCAGAGTGCATCGAAGACATAAAACATTGGATGACTAGTAATTTCCATCTTTTAAACTCTAGCAAAACGGAAATATTACTTATAGCACCAAAAACACATAAACAGAATATCTCAGATTACAGCCGGCAAATTGAAGGCTGCACTGTTACTCCAACAAATACAGTTAAAGATCTAGGCGTTATATTAGACGGCAACCAGTCATTTAAAAATCACATCTCAAATATCACTGACCTTTTATCACATTACAACCCATCATCCTCTCTAAGATCTCAAAACTCAGGACTTTTGATGACACTTAGGATAACTAAATCCACTAAAGGGGGTCAAGCTTTCTCATACGTAGCACCTAAACTCTGGAATAGCCTTTCTTATACTATTCGAGGGTCAGACACACTCTCCCAATTTAAATCTAGATTAAAGACACATCTTTTCAGCCAAGCTTTCACTTAATGCATAGTTAATGAACAGCAGCTATGCTAATTATTCTCTTTCTGCCTTCGCCTCGGGATGCCCACCCCGAGGTAGGAAGAAATTCCGCCAGGTCCAGATGGTCGACATATGCCCATCCCCACCTAAAGATTATGCCAGCTACAGCTGCAGACAGATTGACCATCCCAGCTCCATCTAAGACAATTCCACCACCACCCAAGAGAAATACGACCATCGGAGCATCCCAGCTCAGACCACTCCATCCCCAACCAAGAGCAAAGACGGACTACTTGTCACGTTAATGCTAAAGTTAAACTTGGTATGTAATGCTAAACTATCATCACATGTCAGCAGTTTGAAGTTATAGCTGGATTCAGTGGCCCTGATTGGAGGTTGTTTGGTGGGTGTTTGTGGGGAGTCGGGGGGCTCGTTGGTTGTGGGTATTCATCTGCTGGGGCTGTGTGGGTCCGGTTTGGCCTTGTTTTGTGGTCGATGTCGGACAACAGAGGAATAAAGCTACAACATGCCATTACTATTTTCCCTGGTTGTTCCTTTGTTTTCAGGTGTCGATCGTGGAGTGCGACCGGGTTGAGCCTGCACTGTTTTTGGTGAGTGGGACTTTCTGGGTTGCAGATGGTGAGCTCTCCCTCTTCCTCGTGGATATTTGCCCTCTGGCTTTTGGTCGGGGTCACTGAGCGCAGCTATGAGACGTCAGAGGGGATCTGGCCCTCCCGGCTGAGCCTGGTTTCTCCCGAGTTTTTTTTTCTTCATTAATCAATCACTGGAATTTGGGTTCCTCGCCACAGCGGGGCAGTGTTGGCTTGCTCACTGGGAGACTGCATTTATTTATTTCTTTATTAATTAGATATTATTAATTAGAATGATTTTGCTTGTTCTATAAACACCATGCACTGTACTGTGTTTTACCTTTTCTGTTTTCCTGTTTGCCCCTGTAAAGCTGCTTTGGAACAATGCACATTGTGAAAAGCGCTATATAAATAAACTTGTATTGAATTGAAGGTGAGTACTAAATGATAACAGAATTTTTATTCAAGTGTGGGTTATGTGAATAAGTCTGGCTCTGTACACATAATTTTACTCACATTATAACACTTTAGCATCTTACACTTTGCTGTCATGCACCTGTACATATATGTTTGATCCCAGGAGACGCAGTCAACTACTTTTCATTCTCGCATGAACTTACCCAGGGCTGTGTTGGTGGTGTGGTCCACTTTAGGAGCAAATGATGACGCACTGATTCCAGATGTCCAGCTCCATTCAACACTGGAGGTATTGACACGAACATTCACCCAGCCACACAAGTCAATCTCAAAATCACAAAACCCTGAGAAGCACATTGTACACGGCTTCATTCCAATGTATAAGAGTATTATGTTCAGTTTTTAACACTGTGTGGTGAATAATATGCACTCAAACACTTGGACAGCACATTGAACCACATAAAGCAGCATTGCGGCCAAGAACTAACCAGATGGTGGACAAGGGTCATTTAGGATAGTCAAGTCATCAATAGCAATATCTTTTCCTTGCTCACCGCCGACCACTGCTTCAAATATGACCTGTTGCACAAGCGGAAATATGAGAGACAGAGTGATGTAACAGAACGTGTTTTATTGTAGACTGTAAGCCGAGGGTTGCCAGATCTGCGTGGCAAGACCAGCCCAATGGCCAACTTAAGAGTGGCCCCAAAATGTCCTGCCTGAAAATACCGAAACTCAAAATATGCCACTCAACTCAACTCAACTTTATTTATATAGCGCTTTTTACAATTTTCATTGTTACAAAGCAGCTGTACATGAGACACATTGAATACAAGTAAAACAACTAAAGGCATATACCTATAAAAACAAGAAAAAAAGGTGAAAACAACAAAGACAGACATACAAATGCTACACACACTCAATATGCATACATACTTACACACATTGACATAGACGCACAAACACACAAACACACTCGCGCACACACACACACACACACACACACACACACACACACACACACACACACACACACACACACACACACACAGACACAGTGGAAGCACACATTTGAGATAAAGGAGAACCACAGGTCTAATATTAAACGGACTATAAATTATTATAAGCAATATTGTAAAATGTAAAAATGTAAAAAAATGTAAATGTAAATGTAAATGTAAAAAATATTAATTATGTCTAACTTCTGAATTCTCACTCTTATCCCTAAAAAACATAACGCTGTTGTGCTTCTGATACCTCCTATCTCCATCTTTCAAAAATTACCCACCTTTACTTCACAAAAAAACAACCTGCGGCAACTGTTTATATGTGGCCAAACTGTAGACTTGGCAACCCTGAGGCCAACATTCCCTGTTCATAACTTTTATGTCAATTTTAACATTTATATATTTACCTTAAGTGTATATTATTAGTATTATCTATTATATTATGAATGTTATTTAGTACAGCAATGCACTGAATTGTACTGTATGTCATAATAACCTTGTATGGGCTGTGAGGGTTAATGATAGATACTCTGCCATGTCTCCACTGTTCTCCCTGATCTCCACTCATACTCCACACAGGCATATGGGACCTGGCGCTGCGCAGCTCCTGGATGTAGATGTTAAGAAAACCCACGTTTCTTCCATCCATGTGGTACCAGAACATCCAGCACTCCCCATGCCCAGGGGTCGGATGATTGACTTTGGTCACCATTCTGCCTCTGCTGTCACTGGGGTACTTCCAAAGCTGTGCACTCATGTAGAATCCTACATATGGGTAAAATCAGTACGAACAATCATGTTATGATTCACAGTATCTTTGTCAAGGTCACTTTGGATAAAATGAATAGGGTAAATTCTAGAACTTTGGCGGGAATAAAAGATGAAGGATCACTGTTATATAGACCTTTGTCAGTTCCCAGAGTGTGATCCATTGCGGGGCTGGGGGTGCCGGTGACCAGTTCTCCTTTTGTTCGGACCCAGTCAAATTCTGTTGTGGGATCAGGCTGAAGGCCACAAAGGGAACCCTGGAAGGTGCACTCACGTTCAGCTGGACATGACCCGTTTACACTGCTCGACACCTGCACGTCATCTATTGCAATGTAGCCACTGGTGCCTTCCAGGGTCCCCTCAAATATAAACTAAAAGAGGCAATGCATAAGAACACATGCATGCACATGTACATTCATCCAGCTGTTACATTTTCTCACTCAGTACCTGGATCGGCTCTTCGTTGTTTGCAAAGCTAAGATCCACGAAACGCCACTTATTGCCTTGGGTTCCAGTTCTCATCCATATAACATGTGTCCCATTCGACTGCTTTGTGATGAATCTTAGAGAGCCTACAACAGCCACAGAAACCAGTGTGTAAACTTATATTCGTTGTGCGGCATAGATCTGCATGTCTTTGCATAATTTTCAAAGTTCATATAGCTAACTTGTGTAAGTAAATTTTAGTTAATTAGGTAAAAACGCGGACATTGTGATCAGTATTTCCTTCAGCCCAAAACACCAAATATTTCATTTCAAACAGAAACAATTCAAGCATGAGATAAACACAGTTTTTATTTATTTAACTGTGTTCAACAAAAGTACTTCATTACTGCATCATGTTTATAATGGGCCATTCTTACTCACCTATGTTTGGACCGTACATTAGATACCAGAAGGTGACACATTTTGCCTGCTGTGGAAAACTGACCAGCCTAGCTATCTCAGGTGGTGTGGAGCTCGATTTTGGTGCTATGAACATATAATAACCTGCCAGAGATAAACATTTGTTTATTTTAAAGGGGTCATATGGTGCGAACAAGTTTTTCTGTGTCTTTGGTGTGTTATAAGTTGCCTATGCATGTATTAGACACGTAAAATTGCAAGACCTGTCTGAAACGCCTCCTTTAACCACACCCCCACATATCCATGTCAGCTCGTGATATAAGTTGACTGAGACCGCCTAAATGTATACATTACCTAAGTAAGGTGGGTGTATCTGTACAATTGCTTTGGACCCTGATGGTCCAAACATGGTGAGAGGCGCTACATTTCCGTCACATGCGTTCATTTTTTTCAGCTAAGCATATTGCAAATAAAAACAACACTAACAATTTAGGAGTATTTCGAACGTTTAGCCTATGTCAGTGGTTCTCAAACAGGGTTCTGAGTTCTCCTGGGGGGGCTCAAGATGGCACCAGGGGGGCACAATTGATTTCGCAATTAAAACAAATTAAGTTTAAGGAAATCTTTTTGAAGGGAATGCACCCTACACAAGGGGGTCTCACAATGAAAACGTTTGAGGGCCATGTCATTTCATGAACCATGCCGAAAAAGGTAAATAAATAATGCTACTGTTTATCCACATTCTGTGGTTATACAGACAGGTCTAAGACATTCAGTTATAACATTACATCAATCATGATTAGTGCACATCATTTAAAAAATATACTGTAATTATTTCAGTTAATTTAATATAGCATTGGGTAGTTGACTCAAGTTTACCAGAGCCGGTAGTGTGATCGTATCCAGGTCCCTGATCAGCTGAAGGTTTATTTCCATCTGCCCTCTGCCATTTGAGCTGAGCCAGCTGATCATCGAACCAGGCACAGGAGTCTTCCTCAAAATCACAGCTGAGATTATCTGAACCTGCCGGAACGTCTGCATCAGCACAGTCTATCAGTGTGATGTCATCCAGAAGGATATCCTGACTTCCGATAAAAACAGGGTCCACAGAAAATTCAATCTGTGTTATTGAGATGAAACAAGAAATTAGTATTCCAAAATAATACAGAGCAGGTAAACCTTTTCGGTTATAGTGTAGAAAATCCCAAACTAATTTTGATCCAAATGACTAGATGAGTGGATTACAGCACCTTCGACCCTTGTAGACGATTACCAATTAACACAGATGCGTTTTCCCAGCCGTTGGTCTGCCCTTTTTTAATGGACCACAACTGCTCAGTCGAAGTGTTAGTTATCAAAGTCAGAGCAAAGTATGAAGACACACTTATGTCATTGTGAAGATGGTACCAGAAGCTGAAATATAAAATCATAACATTGCAACACTGCTAAGCATCTACCCTTGTGAACACATTCAAGAAAACGTTGTAAGTAAACTAAAGAATTATTCCAATAAGATCTGTTAAATGTTAAAAAAAACATAGTTGACCTGATGTGCTGCCACTCACCGTATCTTGCATCCAAGTGCAGTAGACCGGAGAAGTGTGTGCTCCAAAATGGCTTTTGAGAAGAGACCTGCGCTGTCACCCTCCAAATGCATAACTCCGCCTATAAATAATGTACAGTAGAAGGTTCAAATTTACACATGAATGATATCGGATGTCAAAGTTGACTGTGAATGCCTACCCCAAGGTGATCCTGTAGTATGGTCCACACCGGGGATGGCACTAATGTTTGCCAGCTCGAGTTTCCATTGAAATGTATCCTTGCTGCTATCAATCCATCCACATGAATGTTCCTCAAAGTCACAAGAGCCTGTCCAAGAAAATAAGACAAAAAAATTGACACAAATTTACAATTTCACAAAAACATCAAATTTATCAAAAGACACATATTTTCTACTATGTGTCATCAACAAAGAAAAACAAACTTCTGATTTTTGATACAATTGAGGGTTTTGGGGTATTCATGCACTGGGACATTATACTGTAACTACCGCAATACTCTTCGTCTGATCCATCTTCACAATCGATGACAAAGTCACACACTTGTTCCATCGAAATACATTTTTGAGAATCAGTACACATGAACTGTCCATCAGGACAAGTGGCCAGACACACTGAAACTGCACACAAAATGCAAAATACATAGAAGTCAGAAAACAATGTCATTCGTGCATTGAAATTTTACTGATATACAGACAGAGCAATTTGGAGAGAATATGTAATAAAATATAACAAGAAAAGGTTTATTCTCACAGAGTAGCAGCAGGAGCAGCCCTCTCATTCTGAAGAGCACAGGATCAGTTCTACAATAAACTGATGTGCTCCTTGAACTTTTCTTTAGTATGAAACCCGTAAAACATGTCACAGGGACAGAAGATCAATCTTTATCTCTGTCATTTGTTAGGAATGAGGGATTTTTTTATCAGTTATCCGGTTTAAAGTTCACCATGTACTCAACAACCTCATATTTAACATTTCTGCAGTCTACTTTTACAGCTTAATTACTTCCTAAGATTAAAAAAAACATGCTGTATTGCAGTTAATACCAACGGCACGGAGGGATAGTTCACCCCCCAGAACAATCTCACCCTCATGTTAACCACCAAACCGCTATGTTTTTTTAACGCAGATTACAAAAGAAGATGTAAACTACCTCATTGACTTCCACTGTATGGACACAAAACCACTCAAAACTTCTCTTTTGTGTTCCAGAGAAGAAAGAGTCATAAACATGTTTAGAATAACGTCCACGAGGGTAAATAAATTATGACAGAATTTTCAAGAACTGTCCCTTTAATTTGAGCATTTGTCGTTTTATGATGAAGTCAAGATGTGTTTTCTTGATTACAAACATCTTTTATATTAATAAAGTTCTCGTTGCTGTCCTTCCTAAACCTATGATGTCCAAATTCACTGTTTTTCAGGAAATGGAAAAAACACTGTACTTTTTTATTGTTTAAATACTCGGTTGTCAACTTTGTATCGGTTGAATATTTGCAAAACCCAATAACCAACAAGAGTGACTAATAACAATGATTTAAGGCAAAAAATTTAAATCATGAAATATGGAGATACAAGGTTTCAGAAAGACGACAGCGTTATCTTAAGCAGTACTGTAAACATTTGTTTCATTAGTTAAACAAAAATGTATCCCATCAAATTGTGTGCCAAGGTTCTTTTAAAGCATCTTAATACTTTGAAATAGCACTATGCTGGTGTATTGGATATACAGTACAGTGCAGTGTTACTGTAAGTACTGTCCATCATCAGGCAATAGTATCTGTATGGAGGTTAGTCAGGAATAGACACCAGTTCCAAGAAACTGGATTCATGAGCCATTTTGTGCTGAAAGACTTAGTGAGAGCTTATCGCATGATCGTGGTCACGTTGTTTTTGTCATTTTGAATCCTTGTTATTGTGCAACTGTGCTGAGATCTTTCTTACTCATAAAAAAGACATCTCATCCTCGTCATGGATGTCGGCGAATTACTGGCCGCAGTCCTCTGACTGTCCCTGTCCTGCAAACTCAGCATAATGAACATCAACAACGGTATCACTGCAGGAACCCAGAGAGGGAAATGAATCATTATGTAAGGTCAGGAAGAAAGGAAGTGAAACTTGCTTTTCCACCTAACTGTATGAAATTTCTTACACTAAAAGAACCAAATACATGGGAATCTCAAAGAGTGGCAATGTGGGTTTTGACCCGCTTAGAACAGAAGAAAACGGCAAGCATTATTATTTAAAAAAGATTAATTTCAATACGATTTCTGGAGTAAGCATTGAAATACATTTTTGAATAATTAAATACATGAGTGCAAATCTAAGAAAAAAACAAATAACACTCAAGCAAAGGTATCATGGTAATTTAATGGTTTTGGACATACTGCTCCACCACAACACGATATTACTGTTCATTCAATGTCACATTTTATTAGTACATTTACAGTATTCCCTGGACTTCAAACCTGTGATATTGGCAGTCATCCATGACTCTTTATCCCATTTTAATAGGGAAATGAGCATGCCTTCATAGATCGTATCTGTTATGTTTAAACACACGTAGAAGCCTAAGGGAATATGTTGCAGTGATTATAATATAGTTTTCCTGTTAAGCATTTGAACATCACTTGAAATTGCAGGCATGACTACTAAGAATTACAACAATACTGCTTGAATCATCTGTTCTTTTTCGCTGAAAGGAAAACACAACTCTATGAGTCCATCTCCAGGAAAACAGGAATTTCGAATTTTGAAAGATTTTTTTTTCCCATGCACTCGTCTGTCATGAACGCTATCACCACACCACTGTCACAATCCCGCAATCTACCCCGAGAGCGTGACTCTCACTTTCAGAGGACTGAATTTTAAACACTTGCACACCTTCAATCAAGATTCATGGTTCCACAACAAACATTTGCTTTGATGCTTTCTTCAGCTATTTTATAACATTTTCTTGACATGAACCAGCACGTACATTTAACAAAGCTTTCCTTGTGGCAATGCCAAGGTCATGGGTTTGATCCAATATAGTCAGAAACAAATGTGAACTATAATGCAATGTAAGTCGCTTTGGATAATAGTGTCTGCCAAATGCATAATGTAAATGTAATTGTATATAAAAATGATGTATGACCTAATGATGTGAAGAACTTGCAGACAAACCTTTAAATAGAAAAAAGAGAGATAAGTAGGCCTACTAAAAATGAGATGGATCATATCTTAATAATATCTTCAATATTAGTATCATTGAACTAATACATTTAAGTAATACAAAACTATTCCTATCCCACAAGAAAAACACATTTTTCTAATACAGTAAAAAGCTGTATCCCCATAGGTTTATGTCAGGTTATGCAGAAAAATGAATACAGGGCATAACAGGAAAGGGGGACATCCCGATCGTAAAATTTAAGAGGCATTATTTTCATTATGTTAGCATTGTGCTTGCTGACATGACAGATCTATGGGAGTGTGCGCCATATAGGATTTAAAAGGTAAAGATTATACTCTTCTGAAGGGGACTGTATATGTTTGCAGGTAAATTATCAGTTGACTATCAGGTGGATTATTCTGAATTGATACGGATCTTTATCTGAAAACAGTCAAGTCTGGCATAGCTGCTCGTCATTTTCATTATGTAATGCCTGCTTTATGTACGACAGACAGTTATTCAGACTAACAGTTAAGTTGACTAAGATATTTTCAATAACAGTGAAGATGTCCCCACTTCCAGAAAGACCTTGTGATTACTTTCAACATTTCTGAAAAAAGTGTCACGTGACAGGATATATCTCTGATTGGTACAATTGAAACGGTTTAAAAAGCGGGTCGGCGTGAGCAATGTCGAGCAAAGACTGCACTGAAAATAAGCCAGGAGCATCACACAGTTATGGGGATCATGAAGATGAAAATAGTTCGAGTTGTTTTTTTGCTTTTATTACATCTGTCAAACTGCTTGGCACAGTCAGGTGTGTAATTTCTCTCTTTCTAAATCAAACTGAAATTATTGAAAATAATGATTTGTTTTTTGTCGCTAAATACTACTATTGCTTATGGTATTAATATTATTTAAAAAACAGTTACTGTTTAGAAAATTCCAACAAATATTTATATAATTTCCCCAAACCTTGTGCAGTATTTTATGGTAAATCAAAAATCCTCTTTCCTTATTTTTTTGTGCAGATGGAAACTTTTTAATATATAGCATGTTTTCTAACAAATGCTTCACAAACTCTGTGGCATTCACCAGCCTTTCTTATTGTGACCCGCATGCCAAATCACAACAGTTCCGCTGGATTTCAAACAATCGCATTTTGAACATTATCTCATCACGATGCCTTGGTGTGGGAAGTAAGACAGTGGGCAGAACACTTCAGTGGTTAAAGTGTGAAGAAAACAATAAACTGCAGGAGTGGGAATGCATCGGTGGTTCAAAACTTAATTTAAAGAATGAATCCCTGAACCTTGCTGCAAGTGCTTCTGCTGTACCATACATCTCCAAAGACAATGGAAGAGAGAGTAAATGGACAATTCATGGAACGCAGAACAGTATTTGTTCTCGGCCCTATGAAGGTACGTGGCTGAATTTGGCATGAAGTTCCACTGCTTGTTTTTGTAGCTCACTTTGATAAACATGGTGCTAATAAAACCATGATTATGCATTTAATTTTTTGAAAGAGAACAAACACAATAATTAGATTGAATGTGCTGTAAGTCAATTTCTATGTAAGTGTCTGACAAATCTATGTTTTTGAGTTACTCTAAGAAGTCTGGCTTGCAAGGACAATAATTATAAAATATTATTAAAGTATTTCGATTTTTCTCCATTTTTGGTGACACTTTTAAACTTGAAACTTTTTTCAATTATCCTCTGCATTAAATCAGGAAAAACAATCCTGGATGTAATCTGATTTATTGTTTTCGTTCAATTTAGCTTATTGTGCCTTTTTGTGGTTTGAAATGCTTATCAAATGTTTATTCTTAATTTCTCTTTTTCAGAAGTGTACACAATTGATGGAAATGCATTTGGGCGCCCATGCTATTTTCCTTTTAAATATGAGAACAAATGGTATTCGGATTGTACTAAAGATGGTTCCCAGAGTCAACGTCTATGGTGTTCGATTGAGTCTGATTACGATGCAAAGCAACTGTGGGGCTACTGTCCAACACCTGACAGTAAGATTCCTTCCCCTTCTGTTCAACGTGATGCCATCTTTATAGTATATTAATATTGCTGTTTTTACCTAAAAAAATTCTATAGATTCATGGGTAGCTTTGTTTCTTCAGATAGTTTCTGGTCCAAAAATCCTCTGACGAACGTCTATTATCAGCTGAATGATAAGTCGGCCCTGACGTGGCATCAAGCAAGAAAGAGCTGTCAGCAGCAGGGGGCGGAACTACTGAGTGTTTCTGAACCTCACGAACACACTTTTGTGTCAGGTACTGTACAGAGACACTTTGTATGGGCTGATTGCACAAGATCGCGCCATCTTGTGTAACTAGCGAATTGAACTGTTCATCACTAAGGCCATTTTTAATCAAACAGAAATAGATAAATGAAGATTTTTTTTAATTCAAATGAATAATTTTCTTGTTGTTTGACTTTCAACAAGGCAGCAGTTCAGAAGACTTTTAACTAGCTTCAATGTTTCAGAAATAGCCTACTGTACACATGGAAATGGTATGTGTGAGAGATATCTAAAGTCGTCTCACTTGTTTAACTGTCTCAAAATATTGACCAGGAATGACTATGAAGACACAAAATTCACTGTGGACAGGACTGAATAAATTAGATGTGTCCAGTGGATGGCAGTGGATCAATGGACAGCCTTTACGTTATCTGAAATGGAGCAGTGGTAAGACTGAACAACTTGAAGAAATCATAATGCGTAATGCAGTGCTTTTTAAAATCAATATAAAAGTTAAAAGGGTTGCATTGGGATATTCTGTTTACTCAAGAAACTTTGCTAAGTTTCATCAGTGTAAAAAAAATGCAATGATATCATGTATTTTAACATATTCTTTTTAATTTTGTTCATTCATGTATCTATTATTATTATTATTTCTTAATAAAAATGCATGTTAAGCAGCTCTGCAACAATGAAAATTGTGAAAAGCGTTATATACACAAAATTGAATATAAAAGTATATTACTTACTGGGTTAGCTGAAGAAGCAACATTTTTGGCAGCATTTTATGTTTATTTCTGAGAAAAATTTAGGGATTTTGCTATTCTTCATTTAGAGACTTATCACATCTGAGATGTTTCTTCAGTTTGTTGTTCTTATTTACTAAAAAATTACAATTTAAAAACTAATAATTTCATTCTTTGCCAAAGGATTCCCAACAACACAACCAGACTTTAGTTGTGGTGTCCTGCGAACTCAATACATTTCTGAATGGACAAATGAGCGTTGTTTTAACAGGCAAGGGTACATCTGCCAAAGAGGCCACTCTGTTCCTACTGTCCCACCAGGTACGTTTTTCATTCACTCCTTTCATTCATAAAATGTTAAAATCTTGACTTGTTTTGGTTGCTAGGATTGTTTTGTTTGTGCCTGGATAGTGGTGCACACTGGTTTTTGCAAAAGCCCATGGATTCCATATTCAGGGCATTGTTATCTCCTCCATCGCAACGAGAAAACTTGGCTGGAGGCTCGGGGTGCTTGTCTACGGGAAGAAGGAGACCTGCTGAGTGTTCTGAACACAGAGGAGCAAAGCTTTGTCATCACACAACTTGGATACTGTGAGTTTTGAATGTTTTGAATGTTTGTGACGTTAGACGTTTTCTGCGTGGGTTTTGAGGATCAGTTATCTTTGTCGCTGTTCTCAGTAAAGACAGATGAGCTGTGGATTGGTTTCAATGATCGTAAGACTCAAATGCTGTTTGAGTGGAGTGACCAGTCCAGCGTGCCGTTCGCCTCGTGGGAGGTGGGGGAGCCGAGTCACAACGCTGTCCATGCGGAGGACTGTGTCTTTATGAGAGGAGAGGTAAAATAATGTTCTTAATAAACAGATCAAAATTCCTCTATAATCTGTGTATAATTTGATAGGTCATCTTGTAGTTAGTCGTCTAGTTTATTTGTAGTGTTGTTTTGGTTGCTGACCTTTAGCACAATGTCTGTTTCTCCTTTAGGGGGGAAAGTGGGCCGATGAAATTTGTGAACGCAAACATGGGTTCATCTGTAAGAAGAAAACCAGCTCTACGGCCTCTAATAATGACACTGTTGTGACAAGCCCAGGCTGTAAAACCGTATGTGTTTGTATAGAAATGATCATCATTGAAGTGCGATATATACAATGTATTATGAACACTTTGCGATTGAGCACCACTACAACATCCAAGTGCTAAAGATATTAAGAGATGTCTTATTTTGAATTTTAAAGGGTTGGTCTAGGTATGGCTACTACTGTTACATGGCTGGATCCGAGACAAAGACATTTGAGGAGGCGAAACAGATGTGTGAAAAAGATGACTCTCATCTGGTTGATATTGCATCCAGGTGATAGGAACACAATTGCTTATTCATTTCAGCATTTGAGAATTTTTCATTACATTGACTAAAGTGTTGAACATTAAATCTTGACATAAAGAACTGAAATAATATTTCAACGTAATAGTTGCATTAGCAAGAACTCTAATGTTTAAACAAATATTAGAAAATCATGCATTCCAAGTAAGATTACGCAAACTAAATTTGAGTTGTTTTGATTTGGAAATTACAAAAACTCAAAAAAATACAGCTGACTAACACAATGAAACACAAAAAATACATAACATAATAAAAAACATGATTTTTGAATTAGTTTTAAAACGGAGTTATGTGTTTTGCAAATATACTCTTCAGTTATTCATTATTTTAACTAGAAATGTCTGGAGTAGGTAGTATAAGATAGTATACGTTATTATATAGTATGTATTTATATACATTAAAAGATGGTATGTTTCAAATTTAAGGAGCTCAGAATAAAAGAAAGCTGATTCAAAGATATTTAAAACCTCTATCTACCTCCATCAAAGAAATTTAATACTTACTATATTCTGCCATTTTTCCCCATTAGGGTTGAAAACGCATTCCTAGTTAGTTTAATTGGAGCACGACCAGAGAAGTACTTCTGGACCGGGCTGTCCAATCAAAAGGATCTGCACGCTTATGAATGGACCAACACTAAGAAAGTTCCGTTTACTCATTTTAATGCTGGGATGCCAGGTACAGTATAACACTGCACAGGACTATGATTGAAACAAGAATGTCATGCTGTAATCATTTGTGATACATATATTTTTTGTCTAAATAAACAGGAAGGAAACAAGGCTGCGTCGCCATGACGACGGGATTGCTTGCTGGACTTTGGGATGTGATTAGCTGCTCAAATAAGGAAAAGTACATCTGCAAACAACTAGCTGAGGGACTGGTTACAACTCAAGCACCACCAAGCACACCTGCTCTAGGCTGTAGTGAAGGTTGGATACAAGCTGGAACTAGAGACCTTTGTGTCAAGGTAAAATGACAGTAGACCACAAACATTACAGAAATCTAATTTTGCCAAAAAGGGGATGTAATACAGTGTTCTGGGTGGCGTGTAAATGTGTCACAGACAGTGGAGGTATAACAGTACAAAGCAAGGGCTGATTTGATCGGATCTGAATTTTAAAGAGAGGAAGGTCTCTGTCTCATTAGCTTAACTGTGATAAAATAGCCATGTGCCTGTATGATGGGTCCTGAGAATGTTGTGTATAAACAGAATAGGAGTGTTCCAAGCACTGATCCTTGAGGAACCCCAGTGATCTTATGATTTAGACAACTCCCCTCCCCCATTTAATACCAATAATTTAAAGTTTCCCACCATTTAGAGTGTAGGATTTGGAGGATCTGATGATTTGTTGTGTCAAAAGCTGCAGGTAGATTCAGCAAAATGAGGCTTAAGAGACTGATAACCGGGTCGTCTCTGCTGAATGGTTGCTCATAAAGCCTAATTACTTGTAATTTTGCTGTTAATGGGAGGAGTGAGAAAGGTCTGCAGTTGTTTTGAAGCGACGGGTTGAGTGTAGGTTTTTTAGAAGAGGGGTAGCCCAAGCCTGCTTAGATGTTTTGGAGAAAGTGCCAGTGAGGAGGGAAAGTAAATTATGTGTGTGAGTGATGTGATGTGATGGAATCACATTGAGAGGGCAGGAAGTAGGGTGACTGGAAGGGAAGTGTTGACATTTCAGCCTCAGGGAGTGAAGAGAAAGTTGGGAATGTGGTTTTGGATGGCCTACTGTACTTCTAATGGTTTGTGTTGTTAAGGACTGGCTGCTGATGGTTGTGGTTTTCTTTGTGAAAATCTGCAGTCATCAGCTTTTAAAGAGGAAGTGGGGGGAAGTGGACAAGGATGGGGGGGGGTTTAAGGGTTTTAAGGTTTTTGAACATGTCTGTCCTATTGCCAATCTTGCCAATCTAAGTTATTTTTGCAATGTTGACACTGGCAGAAAAGGAGGATCGTACTGACTGATACTGGGGTCAGCAGTAATTTTCTCACTGTCTGTTCACGAAGGACATCAGAGAACCAAGAGTCGGAGGCAGTAGCACGAGTGGGTCTGGAGGAGAAAGAGCAAAGGATAGAAGAACATCCAGCTTTTAAAAAATGTTATTCAGCTGACCTTAAAGGGACAGTTTACCCAAAATTAAAATGATGTCATCATTTACTCATCCTCAAGTTGTTTCAAACTCGTATACATTTTATTGTTATTGCACAAAGAAATAAAGCTTTTGAAAGACCAATTGAAACCAAACAGTTCCGCGTCACTGTTGACTACCATAAAAGGAATGGAAACTGCACTAGTAGTCCATAGCAGTCCCAAAACTGTTTGGTTTTCCAAATTCTTCAATGTGTGTTTTGTGTTCAACAGAACAAAGAAATGTATACAGGTTTGAGATTGAGTAAATGATGACATGATATCCATTTCATTTTGGGGTGAACTATCCCTTTAAGGCTAGTAAAAGTATAGTAAGGTATAGTAAATGTGACGAAATTCAAACAAGTGATTCGTGCAAATTAAAGTTAGATGATCAAGTATGATCGAAAGAGTAGTTGGACAAGAGCGGAGGTTATAATCAAGTCGTTCAAACCCCTTATCAAGCGCCTCGACATTGATTTTTGGTTATTCAAACAAAATAAATTTGTATTGAATATCACACAATTAGAATATATTGCACAATTAAAACACTCCTTCTTTAACAAATTCCTCTCTCTCTTTTGAAGTTGTTTGATGTATTTTCCAGTCAATTGAAAACTTGGAATGATGCTCTTGATTACTGCCGAGAGCTTGGGGGAGATCTTCTGAGCATGCATCAGGATGCTGATATTCCTTGGAAATTAAGGTTTTAATATTCCCTGTTCCTCATTTTCACATCGAAAACTTAACCTATTGAATAAAAAGACAACTTTATACCACATGATATATTTGTTTGTAGTGGGCATCCAGCATGGATTGGTTACTCGATCCAGGATCCATCTGTGGGTTATGTGTGGAGTGATGGGTCTGCTGTGAGTAAATCACATCATTTTTGTTTATTAATCACAAATTATTGAACGCAGTATCAATATGTCCAACTTATGGTTCCTCTAATAGTAGGGATAACTTGATCATATATGACAATGAACATGCGAACAAATTTACCTTGATGTCATTTGGATTTTCTGAAACCTACTTCCACTTAGTCATCCTATCAAAACTGGGGCAGTGATGAACCGAACAATTTAAACAACATGGAGAATTGTGTTGAAATGAGAATTTCGTGGTGGAACCAAAATGGAGTTTGGAACGATGTGAATTGTCAAGACAAGAAGGATTGGTATTGTCAAATCCCAAAAGGTATACTTTAAGTGTATTTGATATAATTCAAACTTTATTAGATTATAATAAGGATAACCAATATTCCCTGTCTTTAGGAAAGACTCCAAAGGAAGTGAATATTACAGAACCAGGTAGAAGTCTTCAGTATCTCATTACAAGGTTTCATATCCTAGACCTTTTCTTTTCTCACTGATTAAGAAAATATGTCATGTTTTTATCTTTCAGTTTATAATGTAACCGAGGACGGCTGGATCGAATTCAAAGGGAATCAGTATTTGATGTCTGAATACTCATCTCTCTCTGCGAAAGCAGCACGGATTAAATGCAAGAAAGGACATGGTGATCTTTTAGTTATCAATGATGATGAAGAGCGTGTATTCATCTGGCATCAGGTATGACATACCTTATATGAGTGTCCAGTACAACTTTACATTGAATTTAACGCGTTGTTCTCTCCCTCACAGGCTAAAGCACTGTTCAATGATTTCATCATTGGTTTGGCTGTTGATCTGGATGGGTCTTACCAGTAAGTCATAAGTATATGTGGTCACTGCTAAACGTAATAAATGAGAAAATAAACAAATCCTTTTCTGTCCAGGTGGATGGATGGGTCCCCTGTAGTGTATCAGGCTTGGGAAGAAAATCAGCCCAGCCTGTTAAACAGCGAGGAAAGATGTGTGAAGATGACCCAAACTCAAGGTACATCACATCCGCTGATCATCCATCACATGCAGGACTTCAAAAACTATTATCCTAATATTTATATGCTCCACTGCATGCTATCTACTTGGATAAGCACGTCTGCCAAATTAAAAAATGCAATGTATTATTGTCCGATCAGGATCTATAGAAGTACTGCATGTGCTCTGGCCATATTGTGTTTGACAATAGTTTTGTGCAGACGGTGTTCTGCTTTCTGCAAGCAATGAAACTGTAGTGCTTTCAGCTACGTTTAACAAGTTTCAAAGGCCCATTCCCAACAATTCTGCAGACAGAAAATGTGAAAAAGTCTGGGATCATGTATATAGAATTGTGTCTTTTTTAGGACTCTGGGAAACCATCAACTGCGGTGAAGATTTCTCATATGTTTGTAAACGAAGCGAGTCTCCTCCGGTCAATGCCACAGTCGCTCCCACAGAGGAGCCGAAAGGAGGATGTGCTCCTGGATGGAAAAAATTTGAGACAAAGGTGATATTTGTAGTTTCGATACAATTTTACAATTCATGAATTTTTAGTCACACATGGAATCGGATTAAACTGTTATACAATAGCTAACAGAAAAGCACAGTAATAATTTGACATTTATTTCATTTTGAATATGAATTTGCTGTACAGTTCTGTGTGTAATGTAGAAAAATATCAGTTTAATGTACATTTACGCATTTGGCAAACACTTTTATACAAAGCAACTTACATTGCATTGTATTAAGCATTTGTATTATACATCGTAATCCCCTGGAATCGAACCCATGACCTTGGAATTGCTGGTGCCATGCTCCATCCACTGAGCCACAGGAAAGCTGTTTTAGACACAACATTTGTAAAATATTTTGATACAAACCATATTTATGACAATCAATATTCCTAGTGCTACATCATGACAGACGACTTGAAAACATGGAAAGACGCAAGAGAATACTGCAGAGAGATGGGTGGAGATTTGGTATCTATTTTAAATAGACAACAACAAGGTAAAAGCTTTGTGATACTTCAATCACAGATTCCTTTATCATTGCTCAAATTCTAACTCTTAATAATATTTTTCTGTCACATGCATTATGTATTGTGCGGTGCGATATGATTGCATTACTGTACATACAGCATAACCGATGGTAATATGTTTAAATAAAAACAGTCCTTTCTTTTTCAAATGTCTTATATACTTAATATACACTGTCAGGGTCAGGGAACAGGTCCAAAAGATGTCACTCGGGTGATACCCTTTCAAAAAGTATACTTTTGCACTAAGAAAGTTCATACTGGTACTAAATGGTACATGTTTGTACCTTTTTAAATGGTACCAGCCCAGTGACAGCTTTTGAACTTTTTTCCTATTGTGGACACTACCGGTGGATTTGATCGGTCTGAGTAGTGGCTAATAATATACCTATTTATATATTTTTTTTACATTTTTATTAATACAAGACATTTAGTTAAGTTTAGCCAAGTAATGGTTCTTCTACTCGTAACCCACAATAATACCGACTAGACATATTTTCAATCAGCTAGGTAATGAAATGTTCATTATCATTTATTTAGCTTTTTATCGGAGATAATCTGCAAGGACTCTATTCTTTGCTGATGTGTACCAAATTTTGGCTACAAAAGTGTGCATGTGCAGTAACATGTTGAAAAATATATGAAAATGTATATTGCTAATATCTCACCCTTTTTAAAATCTTGTCACTTAAATGTACTTCATGTAGAAAGTGTTTATTTGTTTATATATTTATATTTTTGATGCATTTCATTTTTTGTTGTGTCATATTCATCTGATTTCTGCAGCCTATTTTACAACAATGGTCAGTAATAAAACTACAGACTTTTGGATTGGATTCAGCAATTTGGCAAACGGAAGGTTCAAGTGGACAGATGGAAGTTCTGTGGAATTCACAGCCTGGGCCAGAGGAGAACCAGAAGCCATTGCTGTAAACTACAAATCTTTATATATTGAAAATGTAGAAAATCCTGTATTGGCTTAATGTTCTCAGCATCAACTCTGCAAATGATTTATATTTAAAAAGAATATATTGCACTTACAGTGGCTTGTGTTCAACTGGCAGAGATATCACTTTTCAAATGATCAGGTAATGTGATATTCCACCTAAATGTTATGTGAATTATACCTGAATATGAAAAAAGGGCGAAAATAGGCAATTTGTCATTCAAACAGAAATGTACCACTCTTGGACGAGTTTCGGGTACTGGCTTTGGAAAGTGGGTGGCAACAGACTGTAATTCGACCCATGGCTTCATCTGCTCCCGTCATGTTGGTGAGTCTAGCTGAAAGGTAGAGTTTTTAAAAAATTTGCAGTAAAATATCCAAAAACCATTAGGCGAATGTTATATATATTTACAGTATCTCAAATGTTTCCAACTGCTTTTAAATCCTGAGAAAATCGCCATTCTAAACAATGGACCGGGGCCGTTAAGTCGCCGGTCAATGGCGTCACATCCAGGTTTCACAGAGGGTTCTTTGCAGTAAAAAAGGTTCTTCAGATTATAAAAAGTAAAGAAAAAGATGGTTCTTTAAAGAACTTTTGACTCAACGGTTCCTTGAGGAACCAAAAATGGTTCTTCTATGGCATCGCTGTGAAGAACCTTTTAAACACCTTCATTTCTTTTGAAGCGTAGACTTTTTCCCTCATGGCTCTTCAGGCAAAATGTACACTTAAAATAAAGTTTATCTTTTTGTTTTACAATTTTTTTGACATGTTTAGATCCTGCTCTGACCCCTGTGCCATTCCAATTTCCTGAAACCTATTTCAAGATTGGAAATTCATCGCTTAAAATGATTCAAAGGAATCAAACATGGAGTGAGGCGAACCAAGCCTGTAATGCAGACAGTGCTCAACTGGTCAGCATTCGGAGCTCAATAACACAAGCTTATGCTGAGCTGCAGGTCTTCAGAACCAAGCAGCCCGTGTGGATCGGTCTAAACAGCTTACAGGTACTACTAGAACGTGAGGAACAAAGAATCACAGACTAACAAACTGTGAATCGTTATAACATGAATGCAAAAGAATACTTAGCATACAATAAAAGTGAACAGTTTGTTTGCCTATAACACGGCAAAAAGAAAACAACCGTGAGGCCATGAATAGCTTCTTAAGCATTTAGCATAAAAACAGATTGATATGTAACCTCTCTTTATTCTGTATATGTGATATATTCCTTATGCACACTGTATTTACATTCATTTACAGACCGCTGGTTACTTTTCATGGTCAAGTAACTGGCACATGAATATGGAGGAATGGGCAACTGGTGAGCCACGGAAAAACAATCCATGTGTTTACATGGGTGTAAATGGACAATGGAGAACAGCTCTCTGCAATGAAACCTTTTACAGTATCTGTGAGCAAACAACAGGTGAGACTTGACACCTTAACAGGGAATCCACCTTGACTTTTGTGTGAAAAAAAACGGCTTCTTGATTTACAGGAAGTGATTGCATGACATTTTGTCGTTTTGATTGATGTTAAAATTACAAAGCAATTTATACAGCCTTACCTTATCCATGTATTTCTAATGACCAACTAATATTTTGTCCAGAGATTCCCCCCGCCCCTCCGGTACAGTATCCTGGCCAGTGCCCTGAATCAACAGATGATAGCCCACTGAGGTGGATCCCATTCAGAGACAGTTGCTATGCTTTTGTTAACGACCTCCAACCGTGGAGCAGAGCCTCCAGAATGTGTCTGACATGGGGTGGGTCTATAGAACAGATTTAACAGTTCACTCAATAATGTGATAAGCCCTTTACTAATGTAATGTTATTACTATTCATGGATTGTTCCCAAGCATTTCTAGTTGAAGAAAGCATAAAAATACTTATAGACGTTCTTTGCATCAGGTGCATCTCTCGTCAGCATTATGGAAGAAGAGGAGCATGGGTTTTTAGTAAACAACCTTGTCCTGCTTGATCGTTATGAAGGGTTTTGGATAGGACTGTTTAAGACCTCTAAAGGTAATGCCACAAAATCAATTCTTTTCAATTTAAGATGGTAGTGTTGTTGGTTATAGTATATGAATTAACTTTGGATCTGCGCAGGACACTGGTCGTGGATGGACGGCAATGTGGTAGATTATACTAACTGGGAAACTGTGGAAAATGTGTATGAAGAAGAAAGTTTGGAAGAAATGATGTGGGATCCCGCCTGCACATATATCTCTGGTGAAACTAAAAGATGGAGGAAAAAGCATTGCGATCACTCCTACTTGCCATTTATCTGCAAAACGGCCAAAGGTAAGTTTTGTTAGAGCGGAATTCACAAAAGCAGCTTTCTTTTGATTCCTTGTAATACAAGGAAGACGAGAGCTAAGTTGTCCCATGGGGGTGAGGGATATACAGCCACAGAAAGATGTATTTGGTCATTCCATTCCAGTCTAGTGTCAAACATCAGAAGTGACATAAAGTCATCCAACAGCAATGTGAAATACTGGCAGCACGAGGTTATGGCATAAAAAATGATTGAAGTTTTCTAAATACATGTTTAAATGTTACTGATAACCTTGCTTAAAAGAGAACATGAACTTGTTTTCTTTTGCAGAACATCTTTTCTTTTAATGTGACCTGTTTCTCTAGTTTTCATTCATTTTTCAGAAATTGAGGATAAATGTTTTTAGTATATAAGAGAATGAAACTAAAATTCTTTTACCTAAACACATGCCTATAAATAGTAAATTCCGAAAAGCGGAGAAAATTCAGAAAGGAGCACTTATTTTTTCCTGTTTACATAAGATTCAAAAAATCATACAGGTTTGAAATGGCACAAGGGCAAATAAATGATGACAAAATTTTCATTTTTGGGTGAATTATCCCCTTAAACTGTATTAAGGACATACTATTCTTTAAAAAATTTAAAACAGATATTCTTCTAAAAACGGATAATAAAACATGTACCATAGGATGTCAACTACTCGTTCTACAGTATATATAGTCACACACGTTCAGTGTTTTAAATGTGAAATGTGGAAATATTTTATATATTTTATTCTCATTCAAAAGCGAGAACATTTTCATTGTCATCTTTTAATAAAACATAACCCTGTCTGTTCTGTCTGTCCTCCCTGCAGTGATAATTCCAACCATTACGGCACCGGTTATAGGTAATATGAGGATGCTATAATGTTCTATATATAATCCCTTTCCATACATTTTTCTATTTTAATTATAATTAATTATACCCAATTGCATATAAATTATATCACTGCTATTCAACAGAGATTCTCTTAATCATAAATGCTATTTCTGACTTTCACAGGTCCTCCTGAACCTCATAGGGTTTATACAGGATTGGCAGTGTTCTTGGCCATCGCAGGGTTCGGTGTAATAGGAGTTCTAGCCTACATTTACATTCATAAAAATCCAAAAAGACTTTCTTTACCAGCATTTGAAAATCCGGCGTATGGTAATATAGGGGACGCTCTTTTTAGAAGAAAAGATTCCAAGGCATTGATTGATAACATTGAGATAGCTGAATAGACCAGTGCTTCATGCTCTCCGAAACCTGCTTATATAAAAGGTCATGTACAGTACAGTCAGCTCTTCATTAGCAGAAACGTAACATTTGGTTTTACCTCAAAGGGGTGAATTGTCACGGTAATGGCCAGCTGATATCTGCTTATTACACGGCTACTTAAAATAAATCCATGAACATGCAGATTGAGTTAATATTATATTATTATGTAGGAAGAGATTTCAGTGTAATAATCATAGAGCTGGACATAAAATGCCTTCATGGCTTAATATGATTATAATTGTCCTTTATATTTTTCTGTGAATATATTATAGAGCTTTTGTGCAAGAACTCTGAAAATCTACAAAACTAATATGCAGTTCTATCTTTGAAGATTTTAAAGTAAACTGCAATGATACAAACCCAACAAATTCCAGGTGTGGACGGATTTTCATCTTTGTGGGTGCAGCGCAAAACAATGGATGAGATGACGCCCGGCATCTAAAATACAGTATGAATGTTGGACAAAAATTTAAGAAAATCTTATGTATAATTGTATCTGTAATGTCTTGTATAATTCAAAGGAAAAATCCCACCATAAAGCAGAGAACTGTTTTTGTCAAAATGACCCATTTATGTGATGTCATGTACTGAATGAATATTCAGAGGAAAGTAAATAAATGTTTAAGATTATTTTAAGTTGACTGAAGGTGAAAACATAGAACTTACTGAGTGAAAAACACAACAGAAATGGTAAATGTGACATGTGCAGTATTGGTTCAGAAAATAAAGACGATTTACAGCCAGACTGATTGAATATATACAGTAGAAATACATCTATATTACAGTGCAGCAGGAACTGTTCTCAGTTGCATCAGTTCTTATCTACAAAGGCATTTATGAGGTATATACAAATGCATAGAAACAATTCTCAAGCTATATTGTTCTCACAAACTAATGCATAGAGTACTCCGGAAACCTAATCAGAAAATGCAAATAAATGCCATGCTTTCAGAGCAATGTAACAATAACCTGAACAGATCTCAGTGCCTAACATTTCCCTTTTTCCCTTGATTTACTATGGTGTTGGAATAAAATGGCTTTTCCCACGAAATCTGTGTACTTGTATTTAAATTCACACAGGTCAAAACTATGGCTGAAGGGAAAAATAAACATTTGATTATATTTTGATAATAGAGGGAAGGTTTAAAAAATAACAGGGTCACAGAAAGATATTCCATTCCCAAACCAAAATACATAAAGTTCGGTTAAATAAAAGCATAGTTTGATATCTTGAATCAGAAATTTAACTGTTCTAATGAACTGGCAAATTATGCAATAATTTTGCATGAGCAAAGAAAGGTGTTACAGTATGGCTTGGGGTTGAATTTCAACTAGGTTAAAGGTACTTCGATGCCCTAAACAACTGTAACAGTCAAATCTACTGTGTATATTGTAAATTTAACAGCTTTTTATTGTCTACAAAACTACATCAGAATGATCCCTGTTGTAGTAATACACACAGAACCATCTAAGACTTGCCAAGTCTCATTCCTAGAAGCCAACAGCAGTAATGAATGTGCAATTCCAACATAGGATATATCACATAACTCAAATTTTGTGGTTATTAGAATAGCCTGTATAGACGGTTTCGTTGGATGCACGAACCTGGCCCGAAGTTCACTTCTGGTCTCTCTTTTGTTATAACAGCTATTCAAATTATATACATTTATTTAATGTTTCATTTTTATTAATATTAATTCAATATTTTATTGTATATTGATTATATTAAATTTAATTAAAACTATTCAACAGTTATTGATTCTTTATGGAGATCTACCGGAAGTTAAGTTTGGGTCACAGAACGTTTGTTGTTGTTGCCACTGAAACCGTCTATAGGGATCACTTACATACTGATAATTTTGAAACACAGGCTCCCCGGAAGTTCACAAATAGTAAAAAAGCAAATATCAACTCAATCTCATCTTTCTTAAGATTACACTACACCGCTTTGCCCAGATTTTCTATTTTTGTGGGCTGGTCTAACCGACAATTGTTGTAGAAAGTCTGCACCGGATTTTGGGCTGTCGGGATGGACAGATTTTACACAAAATAAATTGTTTTGTTTCTGTAACCATATACTGTACAAAGTCTGCAAGTGTACGATGCCTGTTGTTTTCAAATCTGTTTAGATTGAAAAAGTCATAGTGTATCCAAGGATCGAGGGCCACAGTTTGCAATATAATTATTTTAGGGAGCTACAGATACGGTTTGGATATCACAAAAAAACATTGACATTACAAATGACAGATCCACAAAGTTGACAAGATAAGTTTGCATATGTGCGTTTCACAAAATCATTGTAAGTATAATAGCAAGCAAGAATGTAATCACTCAGGATTGGGGGATTTAAGGGATCCTTCACTCAAAAATGAAAATTTCTGTCATCATTTACTCACCTTCGAGTTGTTCCATCTGTATACATTTTGTTTTTCTAATGAACACAGAGAAAGATATTTGGAAGAATGCTTATAACCAGACAGATTTTGCCCCCCGTAGACTGCCATAGGAAAAAATACATTTGTCGTCAAAGGTGCCATTCTTTAAAATGTCTTCTTTTCTGTTCCACAGAACCAAAAAATGAGAAAGTAATTGTTCCTACTTTGGGAGTCAATATGGGGCAAGATCTGTTATAAGCATTCTTCCAAATCTCTTTCTCTGTGTTCATAAGAACAAAAACATTTTGAAGACTCGAAGATGATGACAGAATTTTCCCTTTTTAAGTGAAGTATCCCTTAAACTGTCATCATTTAAGAGTTAGTGAACCTACCACCCATAGCCAAAACTATGTGGACATCTACAGATGTAACAGAAACAGCCCATTACATAAAATGTATGTCTTCGTATTTTTGGCCATGTGGTATATTGATCAAGCACTATTGTGGAAAGTATGGTAATAAAAATCCTGAGAAGCACAGGATTATCAAGAGAGGAACGCAAGATGTCTACCAGAGCAGGCGATCATGCAGTGGTACGAACCGATAAAAAGAGAGCGTGTTGTCCTGAGTACCCAGTTGCCAGCATTCCACATAGCAGCATAAAAATAACTCAATTCCACACTCGCTCAATGGCGAATGTACATATTTTCTGTCCACTCTTCAGTCTCCGTACATCTGTCCCTGTCGCGCTGGTACGGATAGTGATTTTGATGCGGCTCACCATAGGTATGCTCTTGCCGCATGCGCGACTGGCCCTGGTGTCTCTGCTGCCTGTTACGTTCGTTGTGCTCCAGCTCGTAATCCTGCTGACCGTGGAAGGAATAATCCGCTGGGATGTCCGTTTGCCCCCGGCGGTGGTGATGATGACGGTGATGGTGGTGGTCCCTGTGAGATGTAGTCCTGTTGTGGTAGACCTCGGGTTGGTCCCGGTCGGCCTCGTCCAGCTGCACGCGTCTGCTCCGGGGGTCCGCGTACACAGTGTCTTTAGTGGGAAGCAGCTCGGTCTCGGCTGGCTGTTGGTGACGCGTGTGGTGCTGGGGTTTGTTATGGTGTTCGGTCCGGTTTGTACTGGAGCGATGGTGATGATGATGGTGGTTGTGATGATGATGGCTGTGTCTCTTTGGCTCACTACGAAGGAGTCTCTCTTCTTCCTCTGCCTCTTCTTGCACACCCTCGTCTTCCTCTTCCTCCTCTTTTGTCTCCTGGGGCTGGGCCAGATGCTCCTGCTGGGGCTCTTGAGATCCTTTTCTCTTGGTGGCAGCCGTCTTCTTGCCTTTCTGTTCATCCTGTGTACAGCAACATCAGAGAGTACTGTTTGAGTTTTATTTGTAATGCTTTCTTGTTCTCTTTCACTGTCCTCAGAACATTCTCTGAATAGTTATTTGGCATTTTGGATTTTTATTTGGGAATATGTTATTTGGGATGATAGTCACTAGTTGAATACAGTTTTTCTGGATTGCTAACACACAATTCATGAAACAATTCACAATATTCAGAAATTGCTATAGTATTCTGTAACAAAATTTGGCCAAAGGTGCATAGGATGCCATGTTTATTTATATATTCATGCAGTTGTATTATATGGTGCAATTGTGTTGCATACCCAGTTTATATTGTTATCACATTGTCTTATCTACTTCATCTACTTACATCTAAGATTAGTGTAATTTTTTACAATTGAAGTTCCATTTTTTCCTAAAGCTCATGTTGCATTTTGCTCCATCTACACTATATTATGTTATATATTGCAATAGACACTGATTGTCAAATTACTCTATTCTTGAATCCCGATGAGCGCATTGACATGCACAGTCGTAAGACGGTTTTCTTTCATCAGGAAAAGGTCATAAACGGCTTAAGAAAAACCGATCGGCAGAAGTATGCGCACTGCATGTGAACGCCTTTACCGGTTTTCCCTCAGTTTTGTTTATGTGCGAATGTTTGAAAGCGCAGTATTAAAAGTCCCAAACGGAAGAAATTCTAAAATAACATATAAAAGTCTGCCTTCGAATCATGCAGTTGATGTAGAAATGTCAAAATGAAGAAATATTGTTCCATATGCAGGTACAACAGACGTGAGAATAGATATAAAAGTAAAGCTTCTGACTGTTTTCTCGCTGCATTTTTTATTACCAAACAGACTATCCGCAATGACGTCACTGCACGCGAGAAACACGATACGTCTCAAAGTTCCATGTAAACGCGGTTTTCTGCGTAGGCGGTTTATTATTATGCATGTAAACACGTGAAAACAAGTTTTTTTAAGCAGATTTTTGCCAGATATCCGTTTATTTTGTGCATGTCAAGTGTGAGTGTTCTTGAGGGCTTGTGTGTCATTTTTGGGGGGAAAAGTTTGCGTTTTCAGCAAGTTTGAACGGTTTTGAGTAAAGACCTTCCTGTTGACCCAAAAATAGGATGTTAAGGGAATTGGATGAGAAGTTATGGATTTGTGTTTAGATTTTTCAACAAAAGTGTTAAAGCAATCGAGAAAAACTGTAATATGGTCATTCAGTACATTATGACCGAGTTCAGACAACCTGTAGAGGTGCAGAATTATATATTCTTGCAATCAGCTAGTACATCTGCGTAACTCAAAGCGGTAGTTTGTAGCCAAAGATAATGCATTTTCATTTTAAACTACTGCTATAATCTATAAGAGTGCTTGTCACCCTCCTCCACCCCAGGCTCCACCAGCCTAAATCTGTTTTTAGGATATTGTGCTTGACATTACTTGCATGCTCACTGCAGCACATGGGGTTACAAACTATGAGTTTAGCTTCAATTGTGGGTTGTGCAGAGTCACTTGGTGGTCAATGCTGAAACAAACAGTTGACATTTACGTTTATGCATTTGGTAGACGCTTTTATCCAAAGCGACTTACATTGCATTATCCTTAACATTTGTTCCTAAGTATGTGCAATCCCCTGGAATCAAACCCACGACCTTGGCGTATAAAAACATAGAAAATTTTATTAAAACTTCAACAGTAATTTTTTCTAAAATGTACATATAGTACTTAGTTTATTTAACTAAACAATTATATTTTTATATACTCTTAATATTTTGGTGAATTATTATCGATTATATTCAGATATTCAGATTTGCTAAAAAAAATTGTTTACATTTACAGTTTATTTCATTGCTTTAACAGCTTTAACATTTACTCAATCTTTTTTGTTGTTTATTGTTTTACCAATAAATCACAATAAAAAAGTTAAAGTGCAACTACATCAACATCATGACCATTACAATTTTTTCTAATTTTTGTTTTGTTTTAGTAGAAAATCTGTTTCTAAAAAGATTCTAGAGTGCTGACAGGGTATTGAGTTAGTGTTCTGTGAGACTACAACGTTTAATGGTTACAGCAGTCAAAGAACATTCACTTAGGCAATAACCATAACATAGGCATAACCTCAGGTCTCCTTTTTGAGAAACTATTTAGCTGTGAATTTATATAGTGCTATAGCTATTTTGCCTGTTTATTTGTTAAAGATATATCAGTTACGCTTTAAATGACTGAACATGACTTTGTCTAATAAATGTAAACATTTCTTTAGATAATGTTTTGAATTTCACTGTTTTGCGTGTTTGTAAAGTTCCTCAGAGTACTAAATACTGAAGCAAATAATGTTAAGTCTCCAGAAAACGAACACACTATTATAAAGTTGACTGACTATGTGGAATATTTCTAATGCTATGGATTACAAAGCACTACTATATAGGCTACTAACACTAAAGGTATTTACCTCAGACACTAACATCTCACTCACCAAAGATCCTTTTACCTCAAGTCTTCTGTAAATGTCCAAGAGAGTTTAGTAAGACGTGGAGAGGAAATTAAACAGAATATCAAACCACGAAAGCAAGATTATTCTGATACACTTAGGTTAGATAAACTAAGTGGCAATAAATGTTATGAATATTTAAACACAGGATGACCTGTTTAGTCATCAATACAAAAATCAATTTTATTCAGTGCTTTTGATAATTCAGGACTTCTAGGATACGTGTGTTAAAAATGCAAGTCCTCAATATTGATTAAACTGAAGGACAGAAAATATGTACAATGTTTTGTATGTAACCAACTAGAAAACACATCTAGTTGTTTAGTTTTCTTCTATTATCGTCTATCTGTACAACTAAGATCCGAGTGTACTTTCTCTCCTGTTAAAACATGTTTGAGGGTGTACCTTAGCAGGTGTGGGACTGGTGGGGAGCGTGTTTTCTGCCAGCTTCTCCAGCATGGGGTAGGCTGGCTCCATTTCAGGAGGGTGGGTGGCTCTCCAGTAGGCCTCCAGGTAATCTGCGATGTGCTCGCAGGCCTCCGAGAGCTGGTTCTCATCCAAGATGACATCAAACTGCTCCTGTGAGAAGCAGGAATGATGTCATAACTAGGGTAAGCGAATGTTTAAGAATGAAATAAGGCCAAAAGCACATAATACAGGGAAATTCCTCTATCTAAAATCTCAAGCCATGACAGTACATACATGTTTTCATTGTCGTAGGAATGGTACAGTATGTTCACTTGCTTTTTGAAATGTTGTTTAACAAGTACAATTTGACCGCAAAGTTAAACTATTTTGAGGTTTCACAAGGTTACTCATTTCACATACTGATTTAACACGCTTAACAGGTGTGGGAGGGGCCAATTTCAGACACAGGGTATGTCAATAACTGTGGGTGTCCCTTTAGATGGCTAACAAAATAAAAATAAGTCTCTTGGTAAAAAGCTAAAAATGACTTAAGCTAAACTCAGGAATTAGAAAAGAAGGGTTGTTTTAAAATGAGAGCACCAAAGAGGTACCACAACATGAAAAGCCATTATTAAGAGACTTCTTATCAAATAAATAATATTATTTATGGTTTTAATTTAAGCTAAATATTTAATTCACAAAGAAAAACTCACCAGTAAGCCTTCATCAGTACCTAGCACAGCGTAAGTTGGTCTTATCAAGGATAAAAGTCGACTATACATTTAAGAAATTGTGTATAATAATTTAATAAATAACTGACCAATCAGAACTGAGTATTCCATGGAGCCATGTAACCAGCTAAATACCGAACATTTGTATTGTAAGAATTTTGGTTTATGAAAAAAATACATTTCCAGACATTTTGCAACCTGTTATAACATCTTTGAAACATGCATTAACAGTACTATAGAGGACACACTTACATTAGGACACTGGGCCAGTTTATCTGCAGCCACCATCTGAACGTTCAGATGTTTGCTCTGAGACTTGCCCCTGGTTTTTATCAGTCTTGTGAGAACCTGAACAGCAGATGGGATGAGGAAGGAAGATGAACAGGAAGGATGAGTGGGAGGCTTACGGGGTGAAAGAACAGTGGACATTAGGTCACATCGAGTCACAAGAGAAGGTTTATTGATTTTGCGCAACAGTCTTATTTAAAACACATGTTTTGAGCATACATCCTCCAAGTGATCGCAAAGTTAAAGCTATTTCAAGGTTTAACCGTGAGATTAAATCTGTCGTTGTTTCGATAAATTTCACACAGTGCAAACACAACAAAAATGCATTTGTACACTTACAAGGCCAGATGGTGGGGTCACAGCTGAAGGTTAATGCATTGAGTTCATCACTTGTGCACTAACAGTAAATGTTTGTGGTTGATGATTCTGGGAATGTGAGAATGATTCATGACTCTGTTAAAAGGGGGTCCAACCTTAGGTGATGAAATCTTGACATAGACCAGAATAGGTGCCAACGAGGTCTTGCAAAGTTGCAGAGGATGGTTTATGGTGTCTGCATCCAGAACCACAAGCTGTAGACTGCGGGCCAGCTCGAAAATCCTCTCAACCTCCCCTTGGATCTGGGCTGTTGGGACACGAGGTGAAAATGTTTACCAAGTTATATTCTCTACACCGTACCGTCTCATTTACATCAAAAGATATTTATCTACAGAACTAAATCTAAACTTTTCAAAGCAAAAGTCCAATACTAAAAAATAGTGTACACAGGTCATGCAATGTGTCATTGAAAATGGTAAACAAAATATGCTGATGGTGCATAGTTCCTTGTTCACAGGAAACAAAAGAACAATGAAGGTTTAAATCTTGTTCTTTGCTCCAAAATGACCAAACTTAAATGAAAAAAAAACAGGATAACTCAGTTCAGAACCAGCTCACTCTGAATTTACTTCATACACATTAAATTACACATACTTGTACTGTATTGTTTGACCAGAAGAATTATACAAGAATCATGAAGGAGCTTGTGGTTATGGTGTCTATGAAAAGCCAAAGCTTTTAGGAAAACTATAACAATAACTAAAAGTATCAGTTTTTTTACTTATAGTGTTTGCAAATAGGCAAAGTGGAACTGATGACACCAATAGGAATGAGTTTGGGAAAACAGACAGACTACTGCTGAGTAATACATACCCGCGGCATCTGAGATAAGGGAGCAATGTGAGGGACAGAATGGAGAGAACCAATCAGATCCCCTGAAAGCTATCTACACAACCCATGCCACTACTGTTAAATGAAATACTAGTTACGCCTACAAATAGTTTTTCCTATTAAAACAAACACAGACGAAAAGTACTTTTGACTTGAAGCGGATCATCTCACGGTGGCCACCATGTTGAATACTACTCTCATTATTTAAGCAGCTATCATACACTTTAATGGAACAAATTGTGACGGACTGCAAATAATCTCAATGCTTTTGCTTTGCGTAATGCTGCATCCACACCGATAGATGCCAGTCAAAGTCCAACCAGTAGAAAGTAACCAAGCCTTACATTTAGTTAAAACATATCATGCGATTGGTCTGCAGTGACAAATAAAGACAGAACAGCTTTTACCTAAATTGGAGCGCGTGTTGGAACGATCCATTATGGCGTGTTTGCTGGGGTTGTTGAGGATGGACCGCTTGGCAAGTGCAATGTCCGCTGTCACCCGAGTGATGGTTATTCTAATAATACATTTAGGAAAACGGCATAAGAAGTAACAATACTATATGTTACCACACACAATTATTATATGATAGTAAATATATTTGTCAATTAGCACTGGTCCATTCATCTTCATTTAGGCACCATACCTTCCTTCAAATCTGTGCTTTAAAAAGTCAAAGAGAGCTTTTTGCATCATGTCTGTAACCTGCACAAAAAAAATAATATGGAGTACTGAAATAAAAGGTGTGAACTGGTAATTGAGTACATTAGTAAGATTCTAGAAATGAACAGCAGGGGGCAGTAAATACTTTTGTACAGCAAGAGTGCACTGTAAACAAACATAAACCACAGTTTCTCCGTATTGCACACAAAATGTAATCTGAAATCGTTTTTATTCGTGCTTTTAAAGGTAAAGTGTTTCAATTTGTCTATGAATCTGGTAAATGGCCCACACCTCATAGCCCTTAAGTGAAGGCCCCATGAGCACCACAGGACGCATGGAAGGCACAACATCATACGCAGCCAACTGCTCTCCCTGCAATAATCAACAAATATCCATAAACATGTGTAAATGATAACATAACATCTAAAGACAATCTATAAATATGATATATCAACATAAATGTTTCTTTATTGGCTTACCGATTTCTTTTTCACTTGCTGAACTGAATGTTAGAAAAGAAAATCTAATGTAATTGCATGCAGGCAAGTAAAATGACAGCAATTTTATGTTCTACTAATATTCCAATTAAAAAAATATGTTTTTTATGATTGATTTTAAGAGAGTCTTGTTTATGTGGAAATGCAGTGATGAATACTTTGTCATCATTGTGTGATGATAAATAAATAAAGTAGGTAACATTAACACACCTGTTGGGGGTGGAGCTGCTTTCTTTGCATTCAGATCATCTTTGGTGGCAATAGCCGCTTTACTAGAACAAAAATGACAAACCTTTTAATACACATGACTGCAGATAGCAGCTCTTACATTTAAATTGCAAATTCATTCACACAAAAAGAACTGCAGTCATAACTCATGATCAATTATTAAGCTGTGTACTTGGCTAAAGCTTTGGCAGCTTTTCTGGCCTGCACCTCTCTTCTGATCAGAATGGTCTCGAGGTTCACAGGGCTGGGGATAAAACCAACCTCTCCTCCTTCCTTCACAGGTCTCCCGATCCACCAGTCATTATTAAATTTCTATACAAATAGCAATACCATGTTAACACTTAAAAACAACACAATCCCTTATTTGGTTTACGGAAGCAACACATCTCACCTCTTTGATATGTAGGAAGTCTTTAGCCTCAAAGGACACTCCGTGACCAGGGATGGGGACGTTATCGTCGTCTGCGGGAGCGTAGGTGAAATTTGTTCGTACGGCGAAGGCGACAGGCTTAAACTATAAAAGCACAACGAAAACAAGAGATTAAATCAATTTATATTCTGAAGATACATACATATTGAATGCGTAAGATTAGCAACACAATGTGCATGTCTAATGTTAGAGCACTGTAAACAGAGATATAAATACATCCACAAAATCTTTATATTTTTTGATAAACATATTACTTATTTTTAAAAAAGTTAAAGAATTTGTTTCATATGGCATAAACTTTGCTACGAACAAAAATGTAATTTAGTTTTAAGTCATATAATATGAGCAGTGTCATTCATTTCGGTCCATTATCTATTTATGGTTAAAGGAATTTTGCAATTGTATTGTGGCTGTGTATAAATGTGTGCATGTGATTTGGGAGGGACAGACACTCTTAGTAGAGTTCTGAGACAGAAAAACACTGCTGAGTTTTGCATATGAGCAAGAGCACATGTGCTGTATTGCCCCGGGCAAGTTACTAATAATAGTGTTCATTCAATTACCTTCAAACCAATTGAAATGCATTAATTCATTCCTAAAAGACTCCATATCAGCCTAATAACGGGTAATACAGTCTATTCATGGCTCGAACACAATGCAGGTTTAAATATATTTATGAGACTGAAGACATGAGATGTTTGAAATTCAGTCTGCATTGTAAATGTGTGTATCAGAACAAGTTACCATCTACAATGTATACGGACAGATTAAATGGAGCAAATTCGCATTTCTGTCTTCTTGTGTGTGTTATAATCTATTCTACTGACATAGTGTTTTGTTTAGAAAGCTTTAAAATCCTGAATTAATGTTTTTTTTTTAAACCATGCAAAATACCAACTGAACTTGAGAACCAGTGATTTCCATGCATTTGACGAAAATAAATCCTTAAAAATGCACAAAAATTTTTAATAGTTGTCTGCAGTGTCTCCCAGCCATAATACAATAAATACTAAAGAACCATTTTATTACAAATGTGGTAAATAAATGCATTATGATGTGGTATTTCATTTGAAATAGTCAAATGTCAGCACATCGAGCTTCTAGTAGCTGGTGGTTTTGGACGGCCATGCTCTTTGTCAGTTGCCTGGCTGAACAAGAATGTGATGCTGTCTATTTAGCACCTTAATTCAAAATGACATCAGGGAGCTCATGGGCACGGGCGGCGAGCTTCATTTCCTTTTTTATAGCCATCAAAGAGAAACTAATCAAACTGGACTCTGTACAGAACCAATGATAAAACACCAAGCTCTTTCACAGGGGTCTGAACAAACAGAACAAAAAGTCCAAGTGATAATTGAAGCTATCGTTTCTCTGTTGCATTGGGGGCAATGATTTAACACTGTACAAGATTTAATACTTATGTGCAGGACATTTGGAAATTACACAGTTACCATGTTACTCTGACAGAGGAAGAAATAGTCTTGCAAAATTTTCAGCCCCTTCTACAACGCCGATATATCAGCCCTTTTCGCCAATAGTGAGAATTGTGGAGTTACAATCTACCTTGGCCTTCTCCAGCTGAACTTGAGCATTCTTCTCTTTTTCCTCAGTGGCCCCTGAGTCCTGACGGTCCGCCGAACCCTACGAAAGTCAGACACAAGCATCATTACATCTCACATACTCTTTATAACAGAAGTGAAGTTATTTAATAGAAGGTTAAGTTGGAATAGTGTCTTCATGTGACATCATTATGTGATGGAGATGTAGGTATCTCTCTATTATATCATATCAGCACCATCAAAGTCACAAATGATGACAAACTTTCTCTCTCAGAATCACACATTACTAACTACTCCTTCAATGTCATATGGAGAATTTCTCACTAATGTCACACAGAAGTTATCTTAAAACTAATGATTTTTAACGCCATTGCTTTAGGAAAGCTGTGACCAACCTTGTCGTAAGCTGCGTCTCATCTTGAAGGCTGAGACCTTCAAAGGACAAAGACTTTTAGCCCCGGTTTCAAAGACAAGGCTTAAGACTAGTCCCAGACTAAAATGAATTTTTAGCTTTCTACGGAAAATAACTTGCCCTGACATATCTTAAAATATGTCAGTGGCAGTTTTGTTTGATGATGCACATCACTAATGTTTTTTCTACGGCATTTTAATAAAAGCGACTTAAATATCCTAAATTAGTCCTGGAGTAGGCTAAGCCTTTTGTACGAAACCGGGCCTGAAGGTTAAAACTTGTTCTTTATAATTCCACAAAGCGACCTACAAAGCTCTAAGACGGTCTAGCCTTACAGAGGGTTTTGTTTCCTAGTTGCATCATCTGAATATCAGAATTTTGTTTTTTAATAGTCATCATTTACTCACCTTCTTGTCAAGTCAAACCTGTATGACTTTCTTTCTCTGCAGAACAAAAAAGAAGCTATTTTAAAGAATGTTGTGAAATTCTCTTTGGTTTTGTGTCCATATAGATGTGAATGGGTACCATGGTTGTTAAATCACCAACATTCTTTGAAATCAAAATATTTTCTTTTGTACTCTGCAGAAGAAAGTCATACAGGTTTGAAATTTCAAGAGGGTGAATAAATGTCTTTTTCATTTTTGAGTTAACTATGCCTTTAACAATCTATCTGAATGCTCGTTCATACATTCTTCATTAAATTTCCTGTTTCGGTCCTTTTTTCTTGTTGTTGTTAAGGTTAACTCCTAGTTTACTTCCATTTTAGGATTTTATCATTTTATCAAAAATGTTCACCTTGTCATGGCAAAAGTCATGATGGTTTAATGCCTTGTTAAATGTTACCCTCTATACTGACTTACTCTCCCAAAGCCTCACACAGACTCACACACTGAAAGCAATGGCACACAGTGATGTGCCCTAAGAGAGACTGCTGGTACAGAGTCCAGCATCATTAAAGTTATTTTTAAATCTGAAATAGTCTTAAGTCTGATACCCTTGTTGAGGCACCAGTATTTGTCATGTTTGATGCTGCTTAATAATCTTAACCAGCAAGAAGTGGTTGCATTTTGGTTGATGAGCAGCATGGCCATATTTGGTCCACGTGGTAGACCAGCCTGAACTTACTTGTTCAACATGTTAGTGTTAGCTATTCTGAAAAGCTAGGGGTGAAAAATAACTAATCGTAGCTTCAAACAACAACAATATGAACAAAAAAATGAGCATGACTTTACATTACAACACTGAAACAGCTGTAAATGATGTGACTGTAGTATATTAAAACATTTAATAACAAACATGTGATGTGGTCTTAGTCTCAATATCCTTAATAAAAAATAGTATTCTGAATACATAACAAAAAATTTAGGCTAAATAGCAAAAATCCGGTTGAAAACAACGGAAAATAAAATGAAGAAACTAATTTGGAGGGACAGGTGCTTTCCCTATAGGCACAGTCATGTAGGGGTGCTTGCTTTTTGTTTACTCATGTCTGCCACAGACATCTGTTCACTCAGCGCCATCTCTCCTGCAAGTCAATGTCACGGAGAGAGCAGAACAAAACGCTTCTGAATTATTAAACAACGGGACTGTCATTTAAATGTAGGGTTGGGAATCGTTTTAATTTTATCGATTCTGATTCTGCTAATCGATTTCGATTCGAATCGCTTTGATTCCACAGTTAAAATAAACATTTAGATATTAACCGGTCTGATCCTTTAGCCTGCTTATTGACATGTTTGCAATATATATATATTTATGAGCACCATTTTGTGTACACTGTTTACACATAGAACCATATATTTATATGCAATGAATCAAACCTGGAATACTGAAGTGGCAAATCTGTGCTATAATGTTGCTGACCAATGAAATCGAAGCAGAGACCGTACGGGGCAGGATTTGCGCTCAACTGATATGGGAGGGGAAGCAGGCAGATTGAGATTGCTTATCAACAACACTACCCTCCGAAGGTTGGGGTTTAAAATAAAGTGTACGTTTTAGGATTTTGAAAAATGCAAAACAAAAAAGTTATGATGTATTATTCTGTATTATTTAAGAAAAACAAAAACGCTACCATGCATTTCAAATTATATATTAATGTATAGTATTCAAAAGACAAACACAGAAGCAAATTGTTCACTCCCATCACTTTTGAACCCAATGCATAAAGATTTATGACATCTGAGACAAAAGGAGAGTAACTATGTTTTCTGAGGCAATAAACAGGCATTCTGTGCTCACTTCTTCCTATGCGACCATTATTTGAGGTTCTGGAATCGTATGCTTATTTGACAGGGGCAATTGCCAAGGAAACAAATATACAGTTTGTCTTTGTGGCAAGAGGTTCAGGGTTGTGAACTGAGCTTGTTAGATGTGACAAAAGTATTTCTATACCACATTACAGATACATTAATGGGCTTGTGATTGACTTGCCAGTCCAAAACCAATTAGCAAGCAAACTGTCAGATGGCCAAAACATCACAGCACTGGGGGAACAAATCAGACTTTGTTTAAAGAAAATGAACGAAAACTCTCCAAAACAGCACTTCTGGGATAAAAGCATTTAAACAGAAGAAAAGCATTAAGACGGTAGTAAATAAAATATAGTGTGTGGCATCTGCCGTCTGCATGGTTGTAATTGCTGCAAATTTTGCAGGACAGACATCAGGTGAAGAGATAATAAACACTGCAGGTTTAGATTACTTTAAACAGACCCGCTGTAGAGCAGATATTAAAGGAAGGCAGGGCCTCTGCTTTCATATTCAAGTTTGATTTGAACAGTACTGCAACCTAAATATTACATTTCTTAGCATGTTTTGCATTATCAGTAAATTCAGAGGTTGTCTGTCTATACTTCACACACTTCTCTCGAAACCTGATGTAGGCAAATCAGTGCTGAAAATAGATTAAGGTAAATAAAAAATATGGTTATTTATAAATATTATTACATTTCAGAAGATGGGATGCTGCAGTTCGAAAATAAAATGTTATTTACAGATTCTTCTCGATTGCTAACACGAAATTCATGAAACAATTAACCATTTTCTGACAACTATAAACACATTCTCAGAACAATATGTTTATATATATATTTTTATTAAGGCATTTGGCAGACGCTTTTATCCAAAGCGACTTACATTGCATTATCCTATACATTTGTTTCCAAGTATGTGCAATCCCCTGGGATCGAACACACAACATTTGCATTGTTAGCGCCATGCTCTTACCACACCTCGTTTTGCAAAGGTTTGACCATGTTCACATTCAGAAAACACAAACAAACAATATATTGAACCAAAGTGTTAATATGTAAACTCAAATAGCACACATTTATCCATCAGTTAACATTCAGTTGCAAAACTGATGATACACCAATCAGAATCAAAGGATCATATCAATAGGACCACAGGTAACTGTGCATCCTAAAAACATCTAGAGGGCTTTATATTACTGACCGTAAACATACAGTATAATTACAGTACACTCTATATGAGAGAAATTTCACTATTCTGTATCCAGTCATATGTAGCATGTGTAAACTCTCTTTTTACCGGTTCTGTAATTTTGCAGAAAATACAGAATACTTTTATAAAATTGGGCAGATGTGTTACATTGCCTCCTATTGACAAATGAATTGTTTCCTTTTCTTCTCTGTAAGTCGCTTTGGAAAAAGGCATTTACTATATGCCTGAATGTTAGAATTCAGAAGTTAGACATAATTAATATTGCATAAAATAATTTATAGTCCGTTTAATATTTAATACCTGTGGTTCTCTCTCCTTTATCGCAAATGTGTGCGTTCACTGTGTGTGTGTGCGAGTGTGTTTGTGTGCCTTTATGTCACTGTGTGTAAGTATGTATGCATATTGCGTATATGGAGCATTTGTATGTCTGTCTTTTGTTGTTTTCACCTTTTTCTTGTTTTTAAAGGTATGTGACTTTAGTTTTTTTACTCGTATTCGATGCGTCTAATGTACAGCTGCTTTGTAACAATGAAAATTGTAAAAAGCGCTATATAAATAAAGTTGAGTTGGGTTGAGTTAAATGTAAATGTGATTTGTGCAGTTGTATTCTGTCTTGTGATGCATGACCAGTTTATACTGTTCTTTGTTTTTTTTACTTTTCTCGTCTTTTAGAGTAAGATCATCTTCATCTACTTTACAGTAGTGTAATGTTTTATTTTTATTTTTTCCCAAAGCTCATTCTTGCACTTTGCTCTATGTGCACTCTTTTATGTTGTATATTCTAATAAACACTAAGCTGTCAAATTATTCTTGAATCCCAATAAGAGGTTTTAGTAACAATGTTCTAACTATTGTTAAAACTAACTAAGACTATGTAGAAGTGCGGGTGATTTTGAGGGGTTGTGTGTCATGTCTGCAGGAAAAGTTTGGTTTGTCAGCAAGTTTGAATGGTTTTGAGAAGAGAGCTTCATTTTGACCTGAAAATTGGACGTTTGGGGAATTGGGTGATATGTCACGGATTTGTCTTACTGTTTTGAGAATACGAGGCATAATTTCAAGAAATGTGTCTAAGCAATGGAGAAAAACTGAAATTATGATGTAATTTTGATAAAATTGAATTGTATGCAAAGTTATTAGATTATAAGATTTTATCTGATGTTACCCATACCAATACAATAGAGAATTGTGTATGTGCGTCAGCACAGAGAGCGGAGGAATACAGACGAGAACAGACGTTACTATGGAAACCTCAAGAAAAAGAAATGTGCTGGCTATGCAGTAAATCTTCTATGAGGTGTGTGACTTCTTATGTGTACATTTCCTTTTTTAATACAAAAAAAGTGTTAATAAACCGTTTTGAGTTGACATAAAATGACAATTTGCAGTGACCATATGATTTAAAAACATTAATATATAACAATATGTAATGATTGAGGCTGTTAAAAGACATTTCATGTTAAAAGACAACTCGTGTATTCTTTGTGCTGGGCAGTACTCCAACATCCATCTATTGCAACCAGTGTGACTCCTGCTGCGCAACTGAGAACGTCATAAGATTTGGGTCAGATCCATTTAGCTTGTCAGCACCTTTCACTTCTAAACTGGGAGTATTGTACAGCAAAACAATATCCTTTGAAGCAATGTTCAGTTTTAGCAACAAGCGTTCTTGAATATGTTTCTCTAATGGACTACTGCTGAGCTCACAACAAAACATATATGCAGACAAAATATGCGGATGGAGGAGCAGCACACTTTCTTATTTGTTAATGGCTCCTAATCTAATTATGAAGATTTCCTGACTGCTGCTAAATGAGCTCTGGTAGGTCGCCCAGGTGTTCATCCATTCTGTATTCATGACAGTGCCAAATCTTACTGTTTGTACACTGCTAAGAAAACAATGTACAGACTTTGATGTTTTTTAACCTGTAATTGCCCAGTAAATTCTGTCATCATCTTGAAATAGCAATATAACATATTATAACTATACAACAAAATAAGTGGAAATTGAAAAAATCTGAAGAAGAATGTCTTGGATGAAATAACAGTAAAAGTTCCTTATTATCACTTAAAGAAATGTATGGCTTAAAAATAAGTAATCATTCACAATACTTAGTCAGTTTTGGGGAGGAACTTAGTTGCCATGATTGTTCAGCTGCCAAAGCCATTGTCTGTTCAACAGTCCAATCATATAGGATTTTGTGCCCATGGTGTACAATGTATGTACAGACAAAAGTTGACTGTACAAACACAGAGTCTTCCATAATAGTATTTCCCTGTTCATTTGATTTATTTAACCATGATAATTCTTGACAAAAAAATAGCATTTATATTCATATGTTAGTAATTTATAACTTTTATTTTAATAAAAAATATTATTTTAATTTCTAATATTTAATTTCACAGATCAAGTTGCCAGCACGGCCCGGTCCTGTAGATTCATCCTCTACAATATCAGGAAAATTAAACCCTTCTTATCAGAGCATGCTACGCAAGTCCTAGTACAGGCTCTAGTCCTGTCCAAACTGGACTACTGCAATGCACTACTGGGAGGACTTCCAGCTTGCACAACCAAACCTCTACAGATGATCCAGAATGCTGCGGCAAGAGTTATCTTTAATGAACCGAAGAGAGCACACGTTACTCCTCTACTCAATAAGCTACATTGGCTCCCTATAGTCGCTCGCATCAAATTCAAGACTCTGCTCCTGGCCTACAAGACCACCACTGGTTTGGCACCACCTTATCTTTACTCGCTAATGCAGACATATGTACCCGCCAGATCCCTACGCTCTGCAAACGAACGGAGTCTTGTGGTGCCATCCCATAAAGGTAGAAAATCTCTCTCGCACACCTTCTCCGGATCTGTTCCACCTATGTGGAATGATCTGCCTGCTGCTACAAGATCTGCAGATTCTGTAGCCATCTTTAAGAAACGCCTGAAAACCCATATCTTCCGCCAACATCTTACTGTTCTGTTCTGACTCAAGTTTCTTCTCTACTCGTTTCTTCTCTACTCGTTTCTTCTCTACTCGTTTCTTCTCTACTCGTTTCTTCTCTACTCGTTTCTTCTCTACTCGTTTCTTCTCTACTCATTTCTTCTCTACTCGTTTCTTCTCTACTCGTTTCTTCTCTACTCGTTTCTTCTCTACTCTAAAAAAACAAAAACAACACAAAAAAAAAATGTATGAATGAATGTTTCTGTATACTGTGTTAGGCTATATGAAACACGTCTTCTTTTTGATTGCACTTATGCTCTTGTTGTACTTATGCTGTCCTAATTGCTTCCATTACCTACCCCACTTGTAAGTCGCTTTGGATAAAAGCGTCTGCTAAATGACTAAATGTAAATGTAAATGTAATTTACTTGAAATAATAGGAGCATTTAACTATTTCCTACTGGTTTTAGAGTGATAATTTACAATGATAAAACAGTTTGTTAATATACTGTTTTTGCAATCTGCTTGTTGAGCATGACGTCACGCACCGTGGTACATGAATGTCATGTGTACCGTTTTCCGGCTCCAAGCGCTCTTTCAGATGCTATAGGCAAAAAATGCTGATATACACTGATGGTTTGCTGTAAAACTATCAAAAAAATACAATCTTGACCGTTATCTCTATAAGGAAATCCCAGATGTCCAGACAGCGGATCATTTTTTAAATTATAAAAATATTGATTTCAGAGATTCCATACGTGAGACTGTAGAGTTCATAAAGTGTCACAGATGTGTAATATGAATAAAAACTTTAAACAACTTTAAACAAGTTTAGAACAATTTGAGGGGGAGATTCGTTTTCATTTTTGGGTGGAGTATCCCTATAAATACAAACAAAAGTAATCTGTGTAAAACATCAAAATCTATGATGTCACTGTAGGCCAAAATCTAACAATATTATGTCATCAGACCTAGGTAGTAACTGATTACTTGTAATGTGGATCACGTAATCAGATCAAGCACTCAAAATCAAGTACTTGTAATTGAATTACGTTACATTTTAAAATACTCGTAATGAGGGAAAAGTTACATTTTTAGTTACAGATAACATTGCATAGATTACTTTTTGTAACCCTACGACTTTAACTATTAAGACAACCAACCAACCCATGATAAGGAGTTTTACATGTTTTTGTTTACAAGCATTTAAGTTCACCATGTTTTGTTCAAGAACCATCTAGGAACAACAATACTATGATTTGCATGTTTCATTCATTGCGAAACTGCATTAGTCATAAATTCAAATAGATTTGTGGTGCTGAATTGTCCATGCCCTGCATTCACAATACATCGATTTTCAATATTTTTCAACACAAAGGTAATAAGGGGGAAAAATATTACAATATTTTCCAATGTTTAAATTAGTTATTGTGTAAAATAATCACAAGCACTGGGGGGTGATGCATTTAATCTTTTACAACTTGATTTGATTTGTTGCTTTGCGACTGTTGGTACCTGTCATTTGTAATCCAGTCTTTCTGTGAACATTTGCTATTAGTAAACTGTTAGTGTTGTGGTAATTATATATGTAGGTATTTATTCAACTAAATTGTGTGGTTTAGATAATAAGCTGATTGTCATATTTTTGTTTTGCCCATCACTGCATGAAATTTTCACCCATTTACAATGATTTGGTATCTACACTTGATATCTACACTACAAGGCCTTTTTACTATTCTTCAACAATTTTCATTGTAACTACATGTGATTTGTATTTCAGTCATTCAATACAGGCATTTGACTAACTTGTAGGACTTGTACTTTTTTCATTTATAATTTAATTTAATATCATTTTAATGCTTTAAAATTTAACAATATAAGATAAAACAGATGTAATCTTAATGTAATCGAAAAGTAGTCTGATTACATTTCCAAAAAACTGTAATCTAAAATAACTGACTACTGACTACAAATTTTGCAATGTAGTTTGTAATCAGTAATTGAGAACAATTCTAAAGTAATCTACCCAACACAATTGTCATACAGATGCTTGTCTCGGCCGCAACTAGAACACGTTATGAAAAATGAAACGTTAGGACAAGCTACACCCATGCACAGTACATTTCTCTTTCTCACTGCTGCTCCTGGTCATGATTGCTTCTCTGTAAGGAGATTAAGATGGCATGCGTCAATCCAGGATTTGGAGAGAGAGACAAATGCAAACTCCCCCTGGTCAACGGATAACACCACAGATAGAGACAGTTTCACACATTCTTACTGACCTGCAGGTACAAAACAAGGACAAGTATTCCCGTGCATACCATTCCACCACCTGTCAATTTATTTAAGCAAGTCAAAATCAAAAAGCGTGTAGGCCTACTTGTTTAAAATGCTTGATTTCACTGCAGGTGTGGTAACTATGAGCAGAATTCTGAGTATTGATATTACAAAGAACGTATTTCCTACTCAACAGACCAGCCTTGAGCATCATGCTGGTTCAGACTGTTTTATGATGGTTATAGTGCTGGTTTGGCGCAGATATGGCAAAGCTCGCCAACATACTTCCGCTGTTCACTAGCACAACATGCTGGTCATTTAAACTATTGATGGTATAGTTTAAGATATGGGAACAAACACCCCGTTCTCGTATTTCCAACTTGAGTGTGATATTTGTATATTTGTTTAAGAATTTAGTCTCTGAAAAGTCTCTCTACATTTGGATTTCCCTATAAAAGTACCATGTTTTAGTCATTTTTACTAGATAACAACACTTGAATGCCCCCATCATAAACCATGCATTCGTATTTCAATTCGTATATACCATACCAGTTCTATATTTAGAGATGATCTGAGAAACTGTGTTTTGTAATCCTGACAAATGAAAAGGATTAAGTATGTAATCACAATTCCATCATTTCCAGCAATGCCAAATTTTTGCAACAAGTCATGTGAGGGTCACATTTCTATATCATCCCATGAAACTTTTCACAGGATATCATGTAAGAGTTCAGTGCATTCCTATGAACCAGCACTGGTGCAAACACATTTTTGTTTACGGTACATAAAAGCAATGATAAATGGCTGCTCGAGCTCACATGGATTACAGCAGAAAGCAACAGATGGCATTCTCCTCGAATGACACTTACTCACTCTCATCTCACACACCCACACGTATAAAACCGAAACGTGTTACCTTTTTCTTGGGTGGCATGCCCGCTTGTTCGTTTTCCTTTTCGTTTCTCCACGATTAAAACGTTGAATGGTGCTCAATTGTGTGGTTTCACAGCAGAGATTGACCTGAGAAATATTAATGCACTATCCCCGGTGATCTGCTCCGTCCCATGATAGGCAGCAAACTTTTTAGATGAACCCTAAACGCGTTTTACGCCATGTTTTGTGCAGAATAAAATCCGTCATTTTACGAAGGTTGGTTACTGTTATCCAGTTGAAAGTGCAAAGGATGGGGATTGAAATTCTGTCCAAGAGCGGATGCATTAAGACTGTGAGCGGCTTTTCACACTGAGGGGAGTTTGCCACCCCCCACCTCGTCCTCCTCCTCCTTCTGCCTCAGTTTGAAGGGCTTTATTCCATAGCGTGGCATCTGTTCCTACACACAAGAGCTGCAAACCTGCGTGATTTGCAAGCGGTGTATTCGAAACAATCACTAATGTTTATATATACCGACTCGCCGGGATCCGGTTACAATATAACAAGTTTTATTTAATTTACATTAACATTTTATTGTATAGTAATTATATTAAATTGCATTTAGACTACTCAACGGTTGTTGAATCTTTGCAGAGGTTTTCCGGAAGTTAAGTTTGGGCCACATTGTTTATGTTGTTGCTGTTGATCCCGTCTTTTTATTAGTAAATTATGTCAATTAACCTATTTTATTTCACATTAAATTGTTTTATTTATTTTTATTCTTGTTTTTATATTTTATTCAATCAACAAAAGTGTAGGGATGAGCTCATGTACAAAGCTCATGTAGGGGAGCGCGGAGACAAGTACAATTTTTCTGAAAAAAATATCTTAAAAGATCATTTTTCAGCAAGAGATATATTTTTGCTGTGGTCCGTAACTCACAAGTGCGGTCTAACAAATACCAGGTGGTAATTTGTTCAAATGTTGAATGACTTTTGTATTATTGCACTTTGAAGATAAATTGCATAATGTTACTTTCGACCCCATCAATAGTGACGAAACTAACACACAGGTGGGTCAAAAGTAACACACCAATAAACTAGATTTTTCGTGTTATGCCGCGGTCACACTTGAATTTGCGCTTGCGAAATTCGTTCGGACGGTGTTGCAAAAAAGGGCGGGAACCGGATATGACACGCACAATCACATAAAATTACACGTTTCACTTTTTAAACTTAACCATCTGCCGCTTCTCTTTTTTTTTTTGACATTTTTATCTTCTACTTGTGTGTAGTTTAATTCGCAGGTCAGAGTTCACCAAACTTGAACTTTGCTACGCAGCGAAATGCAAAATATTTCCGCAAGGGCTTGCATTTCCGGTCTGTCGCATGAGGGAAAATTCAAGTGTGACAGCGGCTTTACTCTGGTTTTTATCAAATTAACGGACAATGACCTTGTTAATATGTAACTGTAAACAAACACATTATGTCTTTTATCTTTGCAAAAAAATATAAATTTCTTTTCATTTTAAATTTCAGTTTTATCACACGTTTTCAATTTTTTGTTGAATATTTTATGATTGGCAATGTCAATGCTTTTAATAAAGGATAAATCGTTTTAACACTATGAACAATATGGAATTAAATGAAATAAAATCAGCATAATCTAATTATATTAGCAAAGTTAACAGGACAGGAACTCCTGACATTTAAACCCGATTTACTGTTATAAGGGAAAAACTCTGACAATGCAAACTTCAGGATGTGTTACAGCTCTGAATCACATGTAGATTGATCATTACTGTGACACATGAAACGAGAAACACAACTTGTAATTTAAAAAATTGCACAGCTTCAGAAATGTACTTTCCGCGCTCGAAAACTGTTTTCCGGACCTAGCCGCGGGAAACAATGACGAAATCACGTGATATACGGCAGCAAGGTCAAAGGTTGCGTGTTGAATGTGACGTCAAAGCTTGGAATGCAAATTTAGTCAGGGCTCTGAGTATGTTACTTTCGTCCTGCGTTAATTTCGCCCGCGCTCTTCCCCTACTCGTATTTGTAAAAATGCACCGATACCAAAGACCGATACCTCGTGTTACATAACTGACAAATTTGATTTTAAATTTGCATTGAATGTTTGTAAAGAGCACATAAAATTATTTGCTTTTCAGAATATGTTTAAGGTGAATTTGTTTGTAATTATGAGGGTATTCTATTTATTTTAGTCCCACTGGGTTGTGAAATGGTCCAGGCATCGGTATCGTAGAATACCTGAAAAAAATATATCGGTAGGCCTACTCCTACTCGGTCTTTGAAAAATGGTATCGGTGCTTCCCTAAACAAAAGAAAGATTTTGAAAGATTTAGCTTTGAATTTCTTTGAATTTCTAACTTTGTTTTCTATACTTTAGTTTGGAGACAAAAAAATCTAAGTTATTTGAATACACTTCTTAGGGTACTTTATTCACTCCTAGAGCTAAGTCCACTACATTCTCAGTTAGGCTATATATCTATATCACACTGATCAGTAGTATTCAAGTGTGTAAACCATGGTGATACTGTTTGTTTCTTCAGTTTGGAAATACACGTAACTTAATACATAACATGTTTGTCCATTACAGTATACGTGTATATTTAATAGGTTGGATGAGACATTCAACATTGGGACGACAGATGGAATGAGTGGTTGTATTCGGGTTCATAAATCCCTAGACACAAATTTTTGGTGCCCATGGAAACAGATTTACAGAAGCTTTACAGAAGTTTCATAAGAGTCAGTGGAGCACTTAATCGTTTTCAAATGAAATGTGTCCTGGGTGTCATAAACAGGTAAAATGTGCAACAGTATATATAATTTGTATAAGAACACATACTTTGCATGGCCTGTTTTATCTGTTCGAAGGATGAAATCATTGAATAAAAATACATATTTTTCTCTAATTGTAAAGTACACAAGGTTGTGTTCTGCCGCCTCAATGCATTATGTGCATTAATGTGCGTATATAGATGTTATTGGGTATCATTGTACATTATTGGATTTCAAAATTAGGCTTTTAAAAAAACATGCATGACATAAAGTCAACAAAATCTACAAAAAAGCTAAGAATGCTAGTTCCCTTCCTTATAGTTTTAATACACAGAACGTTTTTGTTTGAAATAGTTTGTATTAGTTTTTCGTTTTTGCACATCGCAAATATGATTAACTTGTTATTTGCACAACTATTCGTTTTTGTATCTTTTTAAAATGACCTCTTTCCCACTGCGATGCAATGCGATTTAATACAATATTTTGATTCTATTTATACATCAAATGTGCTATTTGTATATTCTCTTTATATTTGAATAATCATGGTCAAGTTTATTAGTTGAATTGTTAAATCCTCTTTATTGTACTTCCTTTTGGTAATAAAAGATACGATTTTATCTAACTGAACAATCTAGCTATGTTTCTGCTAAAATAATTGTTTTAAGATTAGTTATGCAAAATATTTATTTTTAAATAAATAAAACATATATATATGAACATAGGTGCATATATGCGGCCGGATTACCGTCTCTCTCTCTTTCGCTCTCTCTCTCTCTTTATAAGCTTCTTACAGAGGGGTGTGCAAATTGTAAAGCCATGCAGAGTAATACACTGCTCAGAAGGGCAAAACTAGGCATGCACGCACTGCTGGAGTTTCAGGCTCAGCATCTCTCCTGGTCCATTTAGGCTTACACATACACAAACACAGCCAGCTGGAAGACAAACATCTGTCTGACTTCACAAACATGCCAGAAATGATCAGCCTATCAGTGTGAGACTACAAAAATGATCTTCTTGGACTTCTGCATTTCATAAGAACTTTGAAAGAAATTTCCTAATAATGTGTAGGCCTATTTACTTTGGCCCAGTATTAATGATGAATGTTTTGCTTCATTTTTTTGTCTGTTCTTTGTATGAAGATGGTTGATTCCCTTTTTACAATACTCCAGAAAAGCTGAATTTGCATTTCTGCGAGAGTATGTTTTGCTCTTTCTGCATTCAAATCACTTATTATGCATGCGTGTCTGTTTGTGTCCTACTATGGCATTGTTTTGTAAATAAATAACTGGGATTGGAAATCATTTCTTAAATCACTGTGATGTCAAGCTAAATGATGTCATGCATGATAATCCTATCTGGTGTGTTGCCATGTTTACATTACTAATCGGGATGTTTATTATTTTTTAAACAAATTTTAGTGACATTCTAACCACAAACCTACTATTAGATTTAATATTATAGCTGTATATTTAGTTGCATATTATAGCATATTTAGGATAAACAGTACTCACCCAAGAGACATTTTTATTCTTAAGAGTTTTAGGCATATCCTGAAGATCCAGTGAGTGTTGCCTTCAAGCTCCACTGTCGGAAGTAAGATCCATTATCTCTGAGATCTTTGGCCCGTGAGCTCTTGTGTTTAGTCCCATTACGCTTCAGCTCATGCACAACTGCATCATGAAAGTCACAGCAACAAACTACAAAGTGGACATCGGTTATACCTACATGACCTGACAAATCAAATCGCTTGACCCGTACACACCAAATACACAACGTCTTGTCTTCTTTACGATTTTCTTTCTCTTCAGCCCTTCTGACCACCAATGCATTAAAATTCTACAAGAATATGCAACGCAACATCTGGACCATGCTCCGCCCCACAGTGCCAGAGGCTTGAACTCATGGAAGGCCAATCCTCATCACACAACAGCTGGAAGAGGAGATTTAAAATGATAGAAAGAATAAGGTGGAGCACAGGGTACGTCCTGCCCAGTCTTGTCAGACAGATTGTATGTCTATCTAGAACAGGATGAGCAATGCTCATAATCCTTCAGCACTGTTGAAATATTCTCTGACCTGAGATCTGCCGAAGAGCACCATTTACATGGATGGACGGACGGACATGGCTTGAAATTTAAAGTTTTAAAGTGGGCTTGTAAAAATGGCTATTTGACGGAATTGTCAGTTTAACATTACTGAGAATAAAACCTTTGTACTACTGTCTTATTCATTTCCTCAATTCAAAACATTTAGCTCTGCCTTTCATGTTGCACGTGATTACTTGCATAAAACAATAAAATTCTTATGACATTCAAGAGCCTGTTGGTGAGGTATCATGTGTCAACATTAATTATACTTGTTGGGGGACATCGACACTATTATAACCAAAGGGAAATTCTTCATAGCGAGGAAAACAGCTTAACAACCATGACAGAATTGGTCTCCTGAACCTTTTCATTTATATAATATTGTGCATATACATGCCAGCAGTTGGTATTAAGAGTCATCTGCTACCATCCTGATTCCCGCTGCCCACAGGATCATGACATTGAAGGTTGATATGCCATTACAGCCCGTGTTAACCGCCAAACATTTCATTTAATTCAAGGTCACTCGAGCTAAAGAAAACACTGAGGTTTTTTTTGCAACTGAAGAACATTAATTGGAGGCCAAATTAGTTCCTGTTTTCAACTCTTCTGACCGTATTAAGGTCTTAATGTTTCACCTTGTCAGGCTGAGCAACAGAGGATTTCCATTCGATGTTCTCCTCAGGAATCTATTACTGATTAAATCAGTTTCTTCCTCACAATTACACAGATGTGAAGAAATACTCACACCAGTAACAAATGAACGAAAATGTCACTGACAAGTCTGGTGGAGGGGAATGGTAAGTACGCTGAGACCTGCAGACAAGTCACGTATGACTAGATAAACCTAAATTGTTTTTAGACACAAATACTTGGTGTATAATCCATGTTGGGATTATATAAACAACCAAGAACACATTGAAGGGATCGGAACAGGCTGCACCTCCCTTCAGAGGCTTTAAATGAAAGTTCAATGCATCACAACACATCAACATCACACAGCTCTCTCAGATCGACACGCTCCCTAGAGTACAAAGCTTCAGTTTGAGTTTATCGATGGCTCCTTGATAATGAAAGTAATTACTGAACAGTTAGGTCTTCTAAACGTCCTTAAAAAAAATATTTAAAGTTACATTAATTTGAAAAGCCTTATTACAGACGTTATAATTTTCAGAACTGTATTCCCCAACGTTTTGTTTAAATAAATTACGGAGCAATGACATAAAAATCAGTGTTCAACTGTCTCAACTCTACGCTTACACAGTATATCATTTATAAATTAAGTTTAGTTGTCAGTGTGATTTTGCAGGAAATGGGCAGTTCTCTGCAAATGTGGCAATTAAAGGAGTAGTTCACTTTTCATGATAATTTACTCACCCCCATGTCATCCAAGCATGACCTTTTCAACGTAATTACGTATGACGTGATGTCATGAACGCGCATCGCAGAACAGAGTAAGTCGAGTTGTGTTTATAAAGCACATGCATTTTTATTTTTTTATAAAATGACCGATCGCTTCGCTAGATAAGACCTTTATTCATCGTCTGGTATCATTTAAAGCCGCACTGAAACTGTCATTTTGACCTTCAACCGTTTGGAGTCCATTGAAGAAAAATCATGGATTGTTTTAATAAAATACCTTAATTTCTTTTCAACTAAAGAACAAAAAAACATAAACATCTTGGATGACATAAATTATCAGGAAAACTTATTTTGAAAGCGAAGTTCTCCTTTAAGACGAAAATTAGAAGGTTTTCACCACACGTAGTCTATTAACTGTCATCCGTTCCGTATACGGGACACCTAAATTTGCGTTAATATTGTGCATGTAATCTCTAATCGAACTATGACAAACTACATATCATTGGACAGGCCTAAGACTCTAGAATACAGATTTCATTGGTGTTTTTTTAAATAATTTATGAAGGGAGAGCTATTTATTCTTTTCAAATAAAGAGAGTGCTTAGATTGTTTTTCATACTGTTGTGACCCGTATTTTTTTAATGTATTTTTTAATCAAAGAAAACCATAAACTTTTTATTTTTACTTTTAACAATAAACCTAACAACATACCTTTAATTTTTTTGTTGTTGTTGCAATAACCAGATACTTTTCTTTTTTCAAACGAGACCAACCGTGAGTCTGTATTCCAAAGAATTCAGGAGTTACCGCCATTTTAGTTCCAACATGCGTTTTCATGTGCAGACTCAAAAAGGACTCTGACAGTTAACAGGTCTTAAGGGTCAGATGTTAATATTTGGTGGTTTAAATACCCATGTAAAGTCATATTTTGTGCTTTATCCAAAGTCAGACATATCGATAACAGCCCATATTCCTCATAAAGGGGCAGATGAATGTGAAAATAGAATAACTATTTCCCGGTCTATGAAGTGCCATCCCTTCTTTATTTGTTGGGTATTATTGCTTCTGTTTTGTATATTGTAATTCACAGATATCCTACAAAGTATGTTGTCTCTAAAAAAAGAAAACTTGGGTTTGGACTTATATTTTCTGTGGTTTGGACTCTATCATCAGGGGTTTAGTGATATAAAAACCGATGAATCAATATATTGATAATAAATACATCCTCAGAAAAAATATTTATCAAGTTTTGACGGAAAATGTCACACCTATAAGGCTATAATTGCCCAAATGTCAGTCTGACTTACATAAACCTGCAATTTTATGTTTCAAACAGCGATGGCGACAGAGTCAAACGTTTCTGGTTTTCGCTTCTTAATCAGAACAGACATAATTATTTACTTAATAAGTTAGCTTTTTTGGCCAAAGGATATATAACATTTGACTGGAAAACTATACAAAATTATTATTATGGGTTGCAATCGCATGACGTGACCTTTAGTAAGAAGTCTTACGAGTGACTGTTTAATAGCCGCAAATCCCAAAGTCGCATGTTCATGGATTTATGTCGAATATTTGAAGTGCCCATTACAGTCGGATGAGACGCTTTCATTTACAACAGCTCTTCTGCCTGCTGACTTACAGTGACACGATGCGCCTATTTCCTATCTGTTTGCTTACTACTTGTTTTGCTCATCTTGACGCACTCTCATTCACTTTCTCTTCATGATGAAACTTAAGTGATAGTAAGAACCTTAAAATAGCAGGTAGAACATTTTTAGATCGTCTGCCTCCCACTGAAAAGACTTGAAAGCAGGTCAGCAGTTACGAATGATGATTTTACAGAGTGATGCATAGGGTACCTTCCGTAACACGTTGTTTTGTTGGGCAGAAGACCTTTTTCAGTTCTTCTGCTACTGAGGGAACAGGTTGCCATTTTGAAATCATTAAAGTCAAGTATGCAGATACTCAGCAAAAAGCAAGACTAGACCTTGCCAATGACAAGACTCTCACACCCGTTGCGAGTCTCATAAAAAGTACACGCATACACTAACATACAATCAAAACATGAAGAAGGCACAGAAAGAACCTGAGTTTCTTTATCTCATACATACAAAAAGTACATTTTTGGACCCGATTGCACACTGCATTCTAACAGGTCGTGTGTTTTCTAACAAGAGCGTTCTGTCCCATCACAGGATTATGCTGAGCATGCTCGGGTTACTCACATAGGTGGACAGTTCTCTCCGCAAGTGTCCCAGACCACAGCAATACATCAAGAGAACATCCAGAGGGGTCGTGATGATGGTGCAGCCCAGAAGAGAGTCTCTAAATCACTATTCTCGTGACATCCCTATCTGTAAGTACACAGCCATCACATCAGTCTAGTGAGAGATACAGCAGGTAGCTGTCTCTCTTCCACACAGCCTCGGGTCATGCCTATAGGTTTACAGAGCATTCCTCCACAAGCGACAGGCTGATGAATGCGACGCTGACAGTCGAGCAGGCGTTCCCCATAAGCGATTCACATTTTCCTGCTGTCTTCCTGATACTCACAAACAGGCACACGCTTCACAGGCTCCAGGTGTGTTTGTTTGTTGCTCTCTCCTCTGTAGCGCTCCTGATCAGAGTTTCTCGCCTTTATTTATTTACGGCAGCCCACAATACACCCCCCCCCACCCTCGACCCCTCCCTCCGCACCCCTTCTCAAAGACACACACAGGCTCGGAGTTTAAAATTGATACACGGTGTAGATGTCATTTTCCTGACTGACTTTCTCTGCGTCAGCCTCTCCCCGCCTACTCCGGCCAATCAGAGTCCAGAAGCGAGTGGCGTCTGGGCAGCCTTGTCTCCAGTCCACACAGGCAGAGGCTGGCGAGCCCACAGCGGTCCTTCTTCTCTCGGCTGCTGTTCTAACTCCACGACTCCTCCCTCCCTTGTGGGTTCCGCTCTTCTCTCTCTCTCTCGTTTCTGATCACCTGAGTTATGCAGCTGTGTCCTTTCTGTGGCTCCTGGCGAGGGAGGATGAGGCTGCTCGTTGTTTATCTCGCTCCCCGCCGCTAAACCAAGTGCTAGAGCTCCTAGTGAAGCAGGAGACACAGGTTGAATTTAAATGTCCTCCGGACACACAGCTTTACAGCGTTCGCTGCACCTCATCGCTTCACTTCTCCCCTTTATCAGTACAATGCATCTTTGTGTCTGTCCTTGCCTCTTCCTCTCTTGTCCCCTGCTGAGAAGGAGAGAGAGAGAGCTTTTCACTTGCAGCATCTGTTCACACCCCGACTGGTAAGTTTAAGATAAATGAATTTAAATGAAGCTTTATTCCAAAATCTGTGGGAGGCAAGCTGAGGCGAACAATTCAGTCATGCATGGAGATGGATTTGTTAATGTCTCCTTTAAAAGAATAAAGAAATTGCAGCTTGTGGGTTAAAAGAGAAAAATATAGGATGAAATTCCATTCAAATAAGTATTCTGAAAAAACAGAGAAAGTCTCTTTCTTGAATACTTGAAAATATCTCCATAAATAATGTGCCGTAAGTGCTGCTTTCAAGACACAATATATTTTGGAAATTTTCCACTTCAAACCAGAAGTCATTTCTGGAATTGCGCTCTTTTTAATGTTAAATGTTACTGATTCCAGACGTCACTTCCAGGCTTTTGGTAGGAAATATCCCAAATCCGAGTTGTCTTGAATGCAGCATAAAATGGATTGGGTTTCAGACACACGGCTATGCATGAACACACACTCAACAAAGCTCAAGAGCAACATCCTGGTTATACATTTGAAAAAAGCCGGAAAAAGCAAGCTATAGTAAAACTTGTTAACTAGTTTACTATTACCATAGCATAAACATGTTTCTGCAATAATAATATATATATATATATATAAAAAATATACAGTATACTGTATATTAGGTATTAAATAAATGACCATGTTAACAATATAGTGAAAATCTATATTGTACTTAACAAGAAAGAACAATGACTTTTAAGGTATAAATATGTTTTAAGGTATTAATGTTAAGGGTCAATATTACAAAAACGAAATGCATTCGAGAGAATGTACACTAGGACTACATCATATGAGCTTTGTCTACCTGCACATTGTTACAGGTGCGAAGATTGCAAATGAGTGGGACAAAAGCCGTCTCACATCGCATTTTACATTGTGAGCTTGTAGACAACTGAAAAATTATGCATTGACTTAAAGAATGCAGTGTTATGAGATTTCGTTTGTTAGATGAAAGGGGATTTTAAAACATAATGGATGGTCACATACCTCTCTTTGTATTGACAAGGATCAGAGAATCAAAGTATTAATGGTCACGTATTTTACAAAAAGTCATCAGGACATGTCATGGCATGAGAGGACACACATGCAGGCAACACACATCTGGTGTTTGTAACCAAAGTTACATTTATCAAATTACAAATACATTGTTGGATCAATGTAAATGACACATATGTACAGGATTTTGTTGCATAGAAAATATAAAAATGTAATAGACTCCACTGTTAAAAAAGGGCAAACTTCTTTTTTGCACCTTTGGGTCTTCAGGGGTCAAATTAAACACCAAAAAGGTACAGTATTTTGTTTTTGTACAAAAGAAGCCCTTAGTGGTTCCTTACCACCTCAGTGACGGCTACTGGACCTATAATTATTTTGCACTTTTTTCCGACACCTAACCAGTACATTTTTCAATAAATACTACTGCTTTGTCTGAAAACAATAACATTCAGTTGTCTGTTCTGTTGCATAGTTTTGGACATCTATATAAAAATATTACAAATTAAACACTTTCATTGTGATAGTTTTACATATTTACAGTTTAGAAATACAAGACATGTATTAGAGTAGTAGTTCACCTTCAAAATAAATATTCTATCATCATTAACAATTGAAAATTGTTGGTAACAGAACAGCACAGCCGTAACCAATGCAAGTAAATGGGGGGTGTTAACAACATTCTTCAAATTATCTTCCTTTGTGTTCTGCGGAAGAAAGAAAGTCATAAACGTTTGTAATGACAAGAGAGTGAGTAAATGATGACAGAATTTACGTTTTCAAGGTGAACTACTCCTTCACATCTTTGCATGTGCACCTACCGCTGCATTTCTTACATAAACAGATCTCCCAAATGTGCTCAGAACATGCTTCCTCTGTTCAGCAGCTTCAGTTTGGTCATCAAGACAAAGTAGACGAATGATCCAGTAACAAGAATGTTCTTCAGTATATACAACACCGGAGTAACATAACCAAACATCCCAACCAGGCATATGCGCACCACCAGGAAGGGCAAATCCTGGGAGAGAACGCTTATCGATGCCAACAAAGGACTGTTGGGAGTTATTACCACTCGCAGTATGGACAGATAAGCCAGTATGTAGAGTGGAAAGACCCATGCCGAGTAAAAGACTGAAAAAGTCCCGGCCACCCTCACCAGTTCCACCGTGTCAAACCAGAACACAAAGCTGGCCACAAAAAGGTCATGCCTGGGGTCACGGATCCAGATGAATCGAAGAGGACCTGAGCGAGAGTGACGGGAATAAAGATAGGCTGCGCTGCTGGTGCGAGAAAGGCTGCCCACATTTGCGTCCCCCCAACGACCTGAGAGGGACCCGTTCTGTGGTGGTGACCTCAGAGACGTGTCACTGTACCCTCCATTAGCCTGCAGCTGTGCGGACACAGATGTCACCTGCTGCAAATGAGTGAGCACCAGGCCTGGTGTCTCAAAGTCCGACTCTAATGTATTGGCTTTTGAAAATGAACATAGTACACAACTTTAGATAGAACAGTAGATAGAAAACACAGTTTATTTATCTCATTTATGGCCTGCTATCTCTTACCCTGTCCCATCAGAGGAAGCGGGCGTATTCGCTCCAGCACGTCCACACAGATGAGGGAGAATAGGACCAGTGAGACAGGGAGCTCAGTGAAGCGGTCATAATAAGCGCCTGCATCAACCTGAACCTGCACAACCATAAATTAGCCAGAAGCTTGCTGAGAGAACTAGAGAGTTTGGAGCAAAAACCTTTTTTAAATCCTCAAGAGAAAACACAGGTCAAAGACTGAAAACAAATGCAGTTGAGTCATAACTTTTTAGTATAGCAACAGAAACAAAGTTATAGGCCTGGCGATATATACACACCAGTCGATAATCTATGCTAAGCGTTGTTTTTTGCATTAAATGCACTATTTAGGGCATATCCATTTAAAAAAGTAAAAAAGACACACTGTTTCTGTTCGAACAACAGAGGAAAGCGCTGCCTGCTATCGCTAGCGATTCATTTATATGTTTTCTTTAGAGATAATAAAATAGTTCAACCAAAAATGAAAATTCTGCCATCATTTACTGCCTCTTTTCATTTCAAACCTTTATGACTTTCTTTCTGCCGCAGAACACAAAAGAAGATATTTTGAAGAAAGTTTGTAACCGAACAGCACTGCCCCCCATTCACTTTTATTGTAAGGACGCAAAACCAATGGAGTGAATGGGGGCCGGTTAACAACATTCTTCAAAATATCTTCTTTTACATTCTGAGCGGGTGAGTAAATGATGACAGAATATTTATTTTTGGCTGAACTGTCACTTTAAATCATTGTACACATGTGATTATTAAAATGTCTGCGACATTTATAAACGCTTAATGTGCTTAGAAAAAAACATTTGAGAAGCTGTATGTATGAGAGAAACTTATTATACAGCAGCATGTCTTTCAGCAACAGCTGTCAATCAAATAAGTGCGCAGTTAGACCAAAGGCTCTTAAAGGGGAAACACACAAATCAGACTTTTTCCTGAGAGGATAAAAAGTAAAACAGGCTGGAAAAAATTCAAGAATAAATTTGAAAATTATAAAAGATTCAAATACGCATTAAAGTCACTATCCCTTAAGGATATGTCAATGAAAGTTGTTTCAGTTAAGACAGCATATACAAGTATTTTAGTCTGGGACTAGGCTTAAAGGGATAGTTTACCAAAAATCGTAAATTATGTCGTCTTTTACTCACTCTCACGTTGTTCCAAGACTGTATAAATGTAATTGTTCTGCTGAACACATAAAAGAGATTTCAAAGAATGCTTGTATCTAGTTCTGGGACTCTATTGAGTACTACAGTAGGAAAATAATCTACTATGGTAGTTAATGGTGCCCCAGAACTTGTTTCTTACCCACATTCTTTACAATATCTTCTTTTGTGTTATACACAACACAACAAAAAAATGTATACAGGTTTGCAACAACTTAACTTAAAATGATAACAGAATTTTCAATTTTTGGGTGTTATAGTGTTCCAAACAGGCCCAGATAAGTCCACAACATTACTTTTATACATCTTAAACCCTCTGACCCATCAGGTCTTCAATGCATTTACTGTTATCAACAATTGTTCCCCAACTATCAAACTTTAGCAGATGATGTTCATCTTACAGCCTTTACTGTTTTAACGCGAGACGCAAAATGGCTGAATGCATAACCACTGACATTCCACAGCCTATAATACACCATCTCTTTGGTTAATAGTAAATCTTCTGTTCTACAGCGGGTTACTGAGTACCCCAGACAAGATCTGTCTGTGAAAACTTTCTGTTTTGTTCATGAGCCCTCAGTTTTTATGATGGCCAGAGAGTGCCATAAAACATCTCATACTCCTACATCATTGAGTCCAGTGTGGACCATAAAGGTCCTTCATAAGAGAAACACAAGTATGTGATTGATATGGATTTAAACAACCATGTCATTCATACTGTGGTTTATAAATTTGACAGCAATGAATTACCTTTGAGCTGGATATGATGATGGCGAAGCAAGGTAAAGTGCTAAGCACCACATAAGCAAGTGTAACAGGTCTCCTGTAGGAGAAATAAAGGAAATTGAGAAATTGATACTAAGGAATTGGTAAACAAGCATGAGAAGGGTTACAACATGAAAGCGGATCATTGAAGAGGTACTTCCACCAGCCAGAAGGTCTGGTCCTCAGATATAACTTATTAGAAGCACCTAGAAAGATGTCATACTCACCAGTTAGTCACTTCTGAAAATCGTTGTGTCTTGAGGGTGGAGTACTTTAAAGGCACCCAGACAAACAGGGTTACAGATGCAACATAAGCCACAGAGGCCGCCACCACCAGCCAATATGCCGTGTCACTTGACTTAACTAATCGAATTAGAGATGCAAAACGCTCCATCACTACAAACACAGGAACACAGAGACATGCAAACTGAAGAACCTCATATAGAATGAGTTTGACAATCTTTCCAGAAGGCATCTTGACGGTGCGAGTCTTCGGTGAATCTCCTTAAGAACACATCAAGTATATGTCCCTCACGGCTGAATGATTGAGCGCTCTGGACTCTGGCACTGCTTACACCGCAGTACTACTTTTGTTCTTTTATTGTCACAGTAATGGAGAAGTCACGATTTTTTTATGGAGTTATGGTAGCAAACTGAAATTATGGCTCCAACAAGATGCATCTTTCAGTATTAGTTTTCTTCCCTTTTTACTAAACTAAAAATTTTAAAATGCTTTTAAAAATCTGTAACTATAATGACATGTGTATGGTGCAGTTACCTAATGTTACCCTCATGTGGTTCAAAACTTGTACATGACTCTTTATTATGTGGAACACAAAAGAAGATATTTTGAGAAATGTCAATGGGGCCAATGTTGTTAGGGGACAAATATACTTCCAAATATCTTTTAAAATTTTCTGCAGAAGAAAGTGTAATAGAATGATGAAAGAATATGCTGAATTTTTCCTTTATATTAGTGCTGAATGGATCTTACAGTATTGACTTTGGTAACTTAAAGATCCAGTGTAATAAATTTAGCTCCATCTTGTGGTGAGGTTGTGAATTGCAACCAACGGCTCACTCCAGCACCCCTCTATTTCAAAGCACTCCGGTGGCTGACGCAGAACTCAGATGTCACGTTTTTGCCGAAGGAGAGAACGTTTTTATGAAACACGCTCTGAAGAGCAGTTTGTCCGTTTTGGAGTACTGTATAAACATGGTAAATACCATGCAAGGGGACCCGCAGTGTGTGTAGCGAGAATGAGCTCATTCTAAGGTAATAAAGAATAACGCTTCATTATGTGAGGTCTTAATACGCCTCTGAAGACATAGTTATGTGTATTATATTGCATTTCTTTTAATAGATATTCAAAATAATTACAAAGGGATCTTAAACTAATAAGCCATCAATGCCCCTAAACTAAAGTATTTTCCAAAAAAAGCAGACATAATGGACACAATCATGAGACGTGCGCTGTACATTTGTCCTAGTTTTATTGTGAATACTAATAAGTAATAAGATGATTAAAATAGTACATACAAACAACAGCTTACACTTAACAGAATTGATACAATTTTCCCTATGGATTTACGTAAGGATTATCATCTCCGTGTGCAAATAAGGTGTTACATTAGAACTGGCTCATGATCCCGGGGATCCGATTTCCCAGAATTTTCTCTATGAAACGTCCACAACTACTCTGATAACACGGTAGCTACATAGAGACAGAGATGTGGGCTTACTAGTCCGAACAAGTGTTGGCATATGAGCCAGTCTTTTTTTTCCTTTAGTGTGGGTTCATCCCTTGCCAGGACTTCAAAACAGGAGGTCAGGTCAAGCGTTAGGGTTAGTGCTAACCATAACCATAACCATACTCACTCATTTCTAGCGGACATTCTGAGAAATCCCAGAGAAGTTGCATGAGGATTGCAAACACCTTAAACAGTCATGGAAATAAAGAGAAACGATTAATGTCATTCTAGTTTTTTTTGTCAAGTAAAAATCACGTGAGCGCTGAACAACTTTTAGGTGAACGGAAAAGGGTAAATTAAAAGTGCATGACGTGGGGCAATATTGCTACCCACCTTCCCATGTTCTACAGAACAAGCAGCTGCTTTGAACGTCACGTCCTAAAGACAGATATCGGTCTCATATATACACATCTGCACACAGGCAGAATATTACATCCTTCTTGTATTAATGTTCTGTCCATTAAAACAGCAAAACAACAATCAAAATATAAATAAAACACTAAAAACATTTCATTTTTTTAACACTGAGTAGTGAGCTTAAAGACACTGGGGTTATGGGCCACTGGCAAGTGTTTCGCTACATGGTTCTGGAGGAGAGGTGGCATGACTTCTATGGATCTAAGCTCTCTCACAGACACACACGCATTCACATATTCAGACGATGATGAGACCTCTCCTACAGGACCTGCTGTGACAAACACTGAACTATTGGGACCTACACTGATAAAGTATACACAACACAAACATGCGGTCTTGTGTTTTTCCTGTAAGAAACGTCCAGTTATTAATTACTGTAATGATATCAGCATGTGAGCTTTGCGTTCCTCATCGCCGTTTTACCAAGAAAAAAATATGTAAAGAAACATCCAGAAGCTCATCAAGCTGCTTTCTGAGATCACGACCAGTTAGTAGTCAACATGTTGCACGTCCTTTCATGAAGTGTTTCTGGGTGTGTTGTCAGTGTCCTAAAGAAAACGAGAAGACGATCTAGGAGATATCTGTGTCTGTGTGTCTTTTGAGGGTGAATGTTTTTTATGACAGTATGCGTGCGTGCGTGTCTGTATGAAACCAGAGATCTCCCGTCTCTGTGGGTCCTATAAGAGAGCTTTTTCGTGGTAATGGGTCTGTTGGTTGTCTGTGGTAGGTGGAAGGCTCTGGGTGGAGGGCATAGTGTAGCCGGGGGTCTGGTTCATGCCCGCTTGGTTCTGGTAAGACTGGAGCTCTGCTGGGGGCATGCTGCCAGGAGTGGGGCTGTACACTGCGGGTTGGCCCATGTACATATGGACATCGCTGATGTAATAAAAATAACATGAAATTATTTATTTTACATTAAATAAAGTGAAACTATATTTAACAAACCCTTAACAAATAACAAATGAGTACCTAGGAGCTGGCTGCCCGGGCATTGGTGTTCCTGTTTGGTTCATTGCAGAGAGCTGCTCCATTGGAACATTGTATCCAGGTACTCCTGTACTACCCATTCCATACTGCCCTCCTGTGGACTGGCCAGGGTACACCTGAAGATACACACATGCATTATCCATTTATCTGATAGATTTCAATATCGTGACATATATCAGAGTACAAAGCCTCCTGAAAAAAAATAACGCGGGGCTTTATTTTGCACTCCCCGTTTTCATTGGTTTGTTGCAAGCTGGATGTTGCTAACAAAACAGAGGCCGGTTTGAATGCCGGTTTACAGTCTGTTGTGGAGGGAAGGCCTAAAAATGCCTGGCCATTGGACAGCGAGTATAATCCTTCCCCTTTTTTCTGACCTCATGTGGTGAAGAGTTGTTGTTGAGAGGGGGAAGGGAGCTTAATGTTTTTGAATAAAGATTGCAAGTGCAATGAATTAAAAAAAAAATGGTGTGCATGTATAAATCACTTATAATAATCACTGCAACACTATGTAAAACACTTAATATACATTTTTTTATAAAATGAAAATTAATTCCATTATTATCTTAAAATCAAGAGTCTTATTTCTTGCCTGCAAGGGACTCACCGGTTGGGAAGCATTGGGAGTCTGCTGCATGTAGTATTGCTGACTCTGTAGTTTAGCATACATGGCATACACTGGGTCTTCATTCATTAGCTTAGCATAGAGGGACAGCCCTTCCATGACCTTCACGTTGAGCTCGGACATCTCGGAGTGTTTTCTGAAAACAAGCAGAACAGATTAGCTTTAGGCTTTCTTTATTGGCTTTGAAAGACAATTTGAATGAGAGCTGGACATTTTAAATACCTGTCTATGTCCTCCAGCTTCTGATCAATGAGAGGACCCATCTGATTGCAGGCACCTAATTAGAGAAGAGAAACAAACTATGAATCTATCATCTTTCCACAAAACCAACTGTTGAACCTTTACTAAATAGAGGCTCTTTTAACACACCCTCCAACTGCAGCAGCTCACAGGTGTCTGACTGATCATCGGTTGCGTCTGCACTCTGAATCATCTGAAGAAGCTGGTCAATTTTCTCCTGCGGGACAAAGACATTGAATTACAGACCAGACTGCACAATACTTCAACTTGAACTGCTTCAACTAATTTTACCACAGTTCCCTGCTGAGAGCATCTGTGATATTGAATCACTGTACTCGATCAAATAGTGGTGTGGCACTTTCTTACCATCGCGGTGGTTGGGAAGTATATATTATTTATATAAATAATACAGATATTATTCAATTTGAGTTTACCAACAACGTGGCGAGAGACCTTATTTAAATACTTGTTGAAATATGATATCTGAAATAAATGAGGATGAAACATCCGTCCATGTTTAATGCGCAAATCCATCAGTGAAACGGCACACAGAGCAGTAACGTTTAAATAGACATCAATAAATAACGAAAACTTAAATAATATAAAAAGTTAAATATTTAATAAAAATCCTGTTGCAGTGATCAGTCGCGTATTAACACTTACAGTCCTTAACAATTGCATTTGAAACAAACTGTTTAAACCTACCTTGGCTTTCCCATTCGGATTAGCATAAAAACGGATTGGCTGAAAACTACCTATCCTTAATGGAACTCTCATATATTACACTTCTATTTGTCACAGTGACGTGCACTACCGTCGGTGGCAGTTCACCAGCGTCATGGCACTTTACCACCGCAGTGGTGCGGTTGTCACGGCCGGGCCAACGTCACAGCCCTACTCGTGGCTCACTCATACCACTGTGCGATTCGAAGACATTTGTGTTAGAAATGGATTAAAACAGAGCAAACCTCACCTCATCGATGTAGACAGGCTCTGGCTCTGGTTCAATAGTCTCTACCTGGATGTCTTCACTGAACTGCACAGTCTTTTTCTCGGTTTTCACTGGGGACAGAAGAACACTAGTGGTGAGTTCCTGGTGTAGAGGACGAAATTAAGGTTGAACCTGCTTAAAGGCACACAAGGTTTTTTATTATTTTATATGCAATAGGTTTAAATTTTTATTTATTTTTTAAATATTTTTATGATGATTTACGTGATATTGTCATTTACAGTGATTTAAGTGAAAAGTAGGAGGAGCCCAACAACAGAACCCAATGCCCATTGTGACACACAGCATTCCTATTTTCATATTCTGAGGGGCAGTGTTTCCTGTTCATTAATAAGACTATGGGGGCCTGCCATATTCCAATTTGTTTTGCAATAGTTTCAAAACAAACCAAAACATTTTATCGTCTACTCATAACAACATATCATCGTGTTGTCTGTTTCCCATATGGATTTATCTGTTACAGCATGCCACACTATTAACACTGGCTGCCATGAACAGATTTTTCATAATTCCAATTTTTAAGAACAATTTAAAACAGCTTAATTCAGTTGCGAGTTGCGAGCGCTCCGTGCCAGTGCCTCTCTCATGTTGCGAGTAGCGCCTCTCGCTCACATGAAAGTAAGAAATTAAAAGGTGGCGGTGTTTTCAATATGCGTACATCTGTGTACTTGCCTTTCCGCGTAAACTTCAATTGTCACAGATGTTATTGACAGAGAAGATGGTTTATCATGACTTAACGAAAGCTAAGCGGAGTTGCCCGCACACCCTTTCTCTATGTGCTTGGTGTGAGTCTGTGTGCAAGCGCTTGACCTCCCTAAAATACGGTGTGCGTGTTCTGTAGATGCAACTCTGTGTGTTTGAATTTGCGCCAAATTGTCTCTGCTATACGCGATGACTCGCATTTAAAATACAAAAGCGCTCATAAAACAACATCACATTGATGAGAAGAGCAACAGCATTAAAAGATTTGTGCTGCATGAGACAAAAAAGCATATACCCAAAATCACATCAATGTAAAAGTACGGTGATTTTGTCAGACGATGTCGCATTTATAAAGCAGGCTTTTAGCACCAGTTAAAGTAACAGCTGGTTGGATTAAACATGAGATGTTTATTGGGTCCTGTTTAGCCACAATTTATACTTGTTTTAAGTCTGACAATAGAACAAATAATATGTGAAAATTGTGGTAAAATCCAATATAATGTGATACATCAGACATTAGAAGCGAAACAGATTTCAACCAAACACACCGTGATGATGTCACAAATATGCTAATTAGTACATGACGTCATCCGCGCCACTGTCTGACAAAACCCTTTGGGAAACACTGAAGGGGAGTATTTGTGTTTGCATTAGTATAGAGATCTGCATAACAAAGACAAAATATTGGAAAAGAATGTGACACAGGAAAAGCAGAGCTTTAGACCGATAGACAGAAAAGACTGAAAGTGACAGCCCTACTCACTCATCTCAGGCTCTGCTGTCAAATCTGCTGTCACAAAGTTTGATGGAAAAAGCCCAACACCCTGATACGTCTCGCCCTTCCACCAGTTAGAATCACTGTGATAGAGAGCAGATACGTCAGCCACTTCTCGTAACCAAGAAAACCAAACTCTTCAGCTGTGTTCAGAATCATTCTCTCAATCAGTGTTCATTAAAGATCGGCTTTACTCTGTAGCACTGCTTCTATTTCACAATCATGTACTTGTAACCTAGCAACCAAAAGAGCTGAATTAACAGTCATAATATAGCTTACAAATGCAAAGATCCTAAAACAACATTGTCAGTGTGCAATTTAGATTGGAAAGAGCTTGTAATAAAAATGACAAAATCCAGAGACTCACCTGTCATCCAGAATGGTGATGATCTCGCCGGATTTAAAGGTGAGCTCGTTGTCCTCAGCCGCCTCGAAGTCATAGATGGCTCTGACCTTTCTGCCGTCAGTCTTGTGAGAGGTGAGGAGGGCGCTGGTGCTCGGGTAGAGGCCAGACAGAGAGACCTGAGGCTGCTGCTGCCGCTGCTCCTTTAGAGACAGCTCGATCGCTGAGTGAGAAATGGACCCAAATGCAGTGAGATCACACATCTTTCTACAAGGCAATTTCTTGATATCCTCAGCATTACAGATGTATGCACACCTTTAGCAAGGTCCTCCTCCTCTTTCTTGATTGTTGATGTTGCAGGATCTTTAGCTACTAATGCAGGACTGGCTTTTGCTTGTTCTGCTGCCTAAACAAACAAATAACGAAACCTAGTCAAACATTTTATTGCCTGTGTGATACATTTAGATGCATTAAAATATCTTGGAGATGTTTTCATTGTTCTTTTGTATCAAGTGTTTTATGTCGGTTATGCAATTTCCGTCTGACACAATGATGGTGAGACCACATCTCTGTGTGGGTTTAAAAGTCTGTTGTAGGACTGCTTGTTCATACAAAATTGTACTTCACTTTAAGGAACACTTCACCAAAAATGTTAAATTCTGTCTTCATATACAGATCTGGAAGTTTTTATTACGGTGTTCTGTTGAATAGAAAATAAGCTATTTTGAAGAATGTAGGACTTTTGACTACGATTGTCATTTTTCCTACTAGGAGGTCAATGGTGGCAAAGACTTTTTGGTTATAAGCAAGGGATGTTCAATTAACCGCTTAACCGTTGACCGATAGTAAAAATGACAGATTAATACTGTCAGTTAAACCATTTTACAAAGTATTTTTATTTATTTTTGTTAAATAATAACAATATTTATCTATATTTAACAAAAACAACATTTTTCAGGGCTTTACTCCCTCCGGTCACATGCAGCCTTGCTCAAGCTCAAGTTTGTTTTAAATGTAGACATTCTGTGTCTTCCCAGCGTGTTTCGTGTCTACACGGAATGAATTGAAGCTCAGCAGAGCAAAGCTAATAGCAGAGCTACTGCAATGGACTTTTGATGCTATCAATCAATTGATCGTTTTTCATTTTTGGGTGAATTGTTCCTTTAATGAATGAAGAAAGAATGGTTGGATATCAATATTTCCTGAGACGCTAAAGCAAAATAATACATTTATTTAGATGTTAGTACATATTTTGTTATCCTTATAATCCGCATTCAGCACAGTAATGTATTATGTGGTTGCAAATTTAGTTAAACCTCTGAGTATGTGTAAATGGGTATTTAAACTGAAACTGCATATTTAACACACTTTAATTCTCAGTATATGTGTATTAAGTAACAATTAAAAACAATTAAAAAACAAAACAATAAAAAACTATATTTCACAGAATCCACCAGTTAAACTGTACAGTAGGGAGCTAGACTGGCCCGCTTTACCTGAGAGCCCACCACAGGGAACATGACGCCTTGTTCTCTGAGATTCTTGATCATGGCGGAGATGAGACTGAGCTGGGGGTCATTACGAAAATCCTCCGCCCATTCCACCATAAGAGCCTTCAGCTTTTCACATACCTTTGGGTGACCCTTAAGGACAGACACCTGAACATCAGTCTTGTGCTTGACACAACAATAAAGTAGGGCTGTCAAACGATCAACCGTTATTAATCGAATCCAGAATAAAAGTTTGTGTTTACATAATATATGTCTGTGTACTGTGGATATTAATTTTGTATTTATAAACTAGGGCTGCACGATTATTATTATTATGATTATTAGCCTTTACAGTTTTACTCTATTTTTTAGTTTTATAATTGCTTTTTATTTAACAACGTCATGCCGCTTTAAATAAACATCCAAAACAAAGCTGTGTTCATGAAATACTGTATTTCTGATACAGTATAGGCTCAAATATGGTTCAATTGTTCTACTCGACAATAAATCAGTAGTTGACAAGTAATTCGCCACTTTTTTCAGATCTATTTCAACGTCTTCCCTTTTGAATAAAGTGCTGGTAATGCTTCAGATACTTCATATTGCACACTGCGTTTCAACTTCATGTGATTGTACAGGTTTGTTGTGTTGCAGTGGTGCATCAACAGTTTTTCAACATAGCTTGCACAATATTACTTTCTGTACGACATAATTGTTTGTAAGCCAAAATAATTCCATACCGCAGATGATGCTTTGCGTTTTGGTACTAATTCTTGTATCTGCCCAGTACTTGACAAGTCATGCGATGTTATTTTATCAGCACACATGTTTAGTGTGAACTCCTTCAAGACGCATTTAGAAAATCTGCTTACGACTGCATGGAAAAGAAACTGTCTGGCTGTTGTTAAGGCTACGCCTACATATTCATGATAGGCTGCTGATTTGCCACTGCTTTTAACGTGCAAGAAACCTGCTGACATGCACAGAAAATAAGCATAAATGGACAGTTGTAATCGCCGCTTTTAACGATAACATCATCGTTGGACCTGTTATCCTAATCTCGATTACTTGTTTTTCGATTACTTGTGCAGCCCTATAATAAACCCATACACATTTATTTATGAAACATTTGCACGTATATATTTATATTTTATTTAAATTATATATACACATTTATAGATTTTTATCCAATATATATGCATGTGTGTATGGGTTTATGAATACAAACTTAATGTGCACAGTACACATGCGAACTGTGTGTCTAATATAAAAACAAAGCACATACCTTATTTAGCACGTTGCTAACTTCACTAGCAAATTCCCGGGAACAAACTTCTAAATGGAATATTTTCCCACAATTTGACACACAGGCACCAAGCAGCTACGTAAGAGAAAGAAACAATCTGCACATTAAGAACAGCTTTATTCCAAACAATCAAAGTTTATCAAAGACCTCAGATGTTTGCATGCGCAAGAAGGGAACATACTCCCACCTCATTAACTAGAATGCATTAAGAAATCGATTCTCTTACCGTCAACGCTTGCATGGCGACATGGGGATCCTTGTGATTTACTCTCCTCATTATAGATCGCAAGCATTCTTTAGGCCTTTAAGAAGACATAATGATGTTTCACATAAACCAATAAATCAAAGACATCTCATAAACATCCTGAATGTTCTTGTTCACTAACCCAGTGCGAGACTGTCCGATCTTGTCACATATGTCCAGAATGAGGCCCCAGTCCTCAGCGGTGTTCATCTCACTTGTTGCTTTCTCTGCAGATAAATAATGTTTTACATGTTTTGTGTCATTTTGAAGAATCAAAGGCATTCAAAAAATTATACTTCATTTGTGGTGTCAATATAATTGTTAATATAATTTTTAATTGTTATGGATAAATTAAGGCCATGTTATTTTATGTTTACCTACAGTTGTTTTAAATTTCTATCATACAATAGATATATATTTGATATATTTGTCCACATAAATTACTAGTATACTAAAGTGTTATTTACTATACTAAACTGCAGTGGAATTCCTAGATACTATAGTGACTTTGAACCATACTATAGTATACTACAGTATTTAGTACAGTTGAACAATCTACTACAAGGGCACTACAATTTCCTTTAGAAAGTACTACAGTATTTTTTCGTTTGGGTGTTCAAGTTAACGGCAACTGATTTTTCTAGTTAACGGCAACTTTTATTTTGACGGGTCATCAGGAAGACGCTTGAGTTTTAATGTAAATGACTAAAGCTTCCCTCAAACTGTCAAATCCTCATTAAATAAACTCTGATGATGAAGTTTATGTGTTTATATCCTCATACAGTGCAGACGCAGACAAATCCTTGAGTCTCGACCATCACTCGTGTAGTATGTTAATCTGTGCATCTAATTCACTCAGACATGCAGAACAGCCAGATGACATTAATATAAGAGCACTATATAGACGACTATGAGAGCGATATACTGCATTTAACAAATATATATGCATGTGTGTGTATGGGTTTATGAATACAAACTTAATGTGCACAGTACACATGCGAACTGTGTGTCTAATACAAAACAAAGCACATACCTTATTTAGCACCTTGCTAACTTCACTAGAATACTATAGTGTAGTATGTTTCATCACGCGAACAATTTACATTTACATTTAGTCATTTGGCAGACGCTTTTATCCAAAGCGACTTACAGTGCACTTATTACAGGGACAATCCCCCTGCAGCAACATGGAGTAAAGTGTCTTGCTCAAGGACACACTGGTGGTGGCTGCTGGGATCGATCCAGCAACCTTCTGATTACTAGTTCAGTGGTTTAACCCACTAGACCACCATCTCCACAATCTTTGGCTTGGAGAAAGATATGCCTTTAGGTTTATGTCTTAGCATAATTAATGATTCTTGGAAGATAAACAGGGATCAATATAATATAAAAATCAAAGAATGTCATATCGCATCACATGACCCATGTGCTGATTGCAGTGCAAGCGTTTTTATGTAGGCCATACCAAACAAATTAGAGTGCAGTTTGTAGTTTCATATGTTGTTTTTTTTATGCAAGTTTTACAAAAAAATATGAACAAATCAGAGAAGTGAATATTCTGGAAAGGATAAGGACAGGACTGCTTCGTCTGTGTGTTTGCTTGTAAGCTAGCTGTCTATCTTCTCCAGAGTAACGCAGTTGCAAGGACAGTATAGTCGGAGTTAGTTTAGTGGCGGAATGATACAAATGAAGCGTATACATATACAGTGAAGCAGTTCAACAGTCAGTTCCCGTTGGGATCCTAGTGGCAACGGCTCTCAGGCAATCAGATTCGATAACCAGAAAGAACTGTTGTATAAATTTAAATAACAGGTTTCCGCATCCACATCTAGTTATATGGACTCAATGCGGTGCGCCATTGATTATTGTCACACAAACAAGCACAACCACGACAAAGGCAATTCACACAAACAAGCAGCTCTGTCTGATGCTATTGTTCTTATTCTTAGGACAGACCGATTTTTCAGTAAACTATTTTTTTTTTCAAGTTACTTCTCCCTTCGGACAAGTTGAATTCTCCCTCACTTGCCCATACAAAACATTCACTTGTCCCGGACTAGCGTTAACGTCAAGCCATGAAAATATTTACGACTTTTTATATTTTTCTTAAATATTTGCATGTACGTGTATTAAGGATGTAACGATTCACCGTGAGCCGGTTGAAAATCGATTATAACTGTGACGATTCAAATCGGTTGAGGTGTGAACTGAATCGCAATACATTTTTTGAACAGCAGGGGTCGCCATGTTCAATGCAAACCTAAACGTGGACATGCTGATATTTCTTAAACGCAAAAAATCCCAGAAAAGCACAGACAGTATTAGTTTGTTTATATTAAAGCGACTTTTTCTATTACTCATTTGTTTTAAAATTGCTGTTTATTTTTGTCATTTGAAATAAAACATTGTATTATACAAAGAAACCTGAAGCATTTAAGAAATAATGCGAGGGAAGTTGTTCTTTTCTAATTTGTTTCAACTCAATTTGTATAAAATAAATTGTGAATAAATCGCATCGTGAGATCAGAATCGTGAATCGCATCGCACCGTGAACGAATCATTAGATCCCTAATGTTTATGTTCTTATAAATACAAAATAACTAAGCACAGCACACAGACATATATTATGTAAACAGTAACACAAATGTTTACTCTGGAGGTGATTAACGGCGATTAATTGTTTGACAGCCCTAGTTATAATATAACTTGAATATATATATATATATTTATATTAATATTTTACTGTATATTAATTATATTAAAATAATTTAAAACTACTCAACAGTCATTAATTGTTTGCAGAGGTCAATCGGAAGTTACGTTTGGGCCACATAATGTTTGTTTATCTTGTTGTAGAAGCTGAAACGGTCTACAGAGAGCAACACATCAGACAACCATGAACACCATTACATTAGCAGACAAATTACATCTGTCCAAAATTTCTGAGTTTGCCCCTGCTGGATTTCAGATCTTCAATAATCTGACATAAACACGACTTTAAAATACTAAAACCACTTCACCTGCAACGCCTAAACATGTTTAGATAACTTCATATGGCAATTAACCTAAACCCAACGTCCATGCAGGTTTTATTTAATCTATCAGAATAGACCAGCCAAGATAACGTTACTTTTAGGTGGCCCAGCAAAACACGAACCTGCTGCTAAAACGATGACATACTACATAACACTAAACTTGATCTTAATAATAATAGCATCCTATAAATACGTCAGACAAGTAATCAAATAAATAATCTCAATAATCACATTCCTTTAATAGGACTGTAGGACATTTGCAGCGTCACCGTACGAACCGTTAGCTCACGTACACAGTGAAAATGCTTCAGATCGGTCTGAATTAAACCTTTAATCGTGTGAAGTCAAATGGACACCGTTGGTGTTTACTTTCTAAGACTGCCAATGCCTTACAAACACATACAAATACAATACCGTTCGCTACAAACTTAGCTAGCAAACAAGCTAATAACATACAAAGCTTGCTAGCTGTGACACTGTTGTCATTAACCCTTTTAGTTCACAGTTTTGCGACAAAATCGCCAATGGAAAATGTACAGTCACCTAAATAACATTTTTGAAGAAACCCACACTTATTAAACAAATAATATAGAAAAGAATAAAAAAGTCGGCGGGTCGCTATGAACAACAATAGACAGCTGAGCTAGCGTTAGCATTCCTGCTAACTGAATGACATCTTAAACTTACCAACATCTTGATCAAAGGGATTAGACGTGAAGAGAGGCATGGCAGAGATATATACACGACGCGATCTTAGCTCGTTCCTCTTCTTGTTCGTCTCCCTGTCAGCACTTGGTTAGATGTGAATGAATAAACATGATAAAATAAAAACTAACGTTTCTCTCCGTGTTGCTGATGGAGACCCCTCCTAAGAGCGCAGGATGACCAGTGTATTGTGGGTAATAGAGAGGTGTTGCTGGAGTAACCCCATTATGAATACTGTTGATACACACTTAACGTTATCTGATCATTTCCAAATACATACCAGATTGTTTTGCGCGAGAGTTATTTGTGTTTTTCGAGTAGGCTAAAATTATGATTTATTATACGTTGAAAAAAAACAGCTGTTAAATCATATGACTATATCACATGGTAGACTCCTGTTACTCAACAGTCATGAGGTGATGGTGAAAACACATAACAGTTTTACAAAATGTAAAACAACAAAAACTTATTTTGTGATTTTAGTTTAAACACGTCACGTCACAAAACAAAAAAATTCATTATCGGCCAGCAAACACTGTAGTTAATACATTAATAACATTAATAACATAACTGTTTCATTATTGAACTCTGCTCCCCACTGATTCCACTAACCCTCATAACTTTAACTTTAATGCTGCTACTACATTGTTTACATTGCATAACAGGGCTGCATCCATGACTGAACTGTACACACCAGTACTTCATGTTATCTGCTCTACCGGACTGTTTACACCCACATAGCATCATTTGCACTCTATACTGCTCGCTTGCACACCAGGAATATTACACTGAATGCTCATTTGCACTAATAAACTACTTTCATAACTGCATTAACTACTCTACTGCACTGTAACTCATCTATTGCATCTATTGCATAACTAACTGCATCCACTCATCTATTGCACTGTAACCTTAATAACCGCATTAACGCATCTACTGCACTGTAACTTCAATAACTGCACTAACTCATCTAATACACTGTAACTGTATTATCTGCATCTACTCATGTATTGCACTATAACTTCAACAACTGCATTAACTCATGTACTGCACTGTACCTTTAATAACCGCATTAACTCATCTACTGCACTGTAACTTTAATAGCTAATGTCTGTAATTAATGCACACTCAAGTCACTTGCACTATTGTATTGTCTATATTGTTATCTGTTCATAACCACCTGTACATTAATGTTCACAGTATATATCCTTCTGTATATATTGTTCATAGTACATACCGACTGTCATATTTTCATACAACATTTGTATAGTATTTCCCTAAAATTGTATTCTGTATTTATTCACACTGTATATCTGCACTTGCTAATTGCACTTCTGGTTAGACCTAAACTACATTTCGTTACACTGTACTTGTATATGTGTAATGACAATAAAGTTGAATCTAATCTAATCATCTAATCTAATTGACAAAGCTTGGTACCTTCTTAACATTACCTAACCACCTGAATATATTAATGTGTTTTTATTTGGGGGATTATTCATACTTCGTTTTTTCACGAAACAAAGCCATCTAACAGCAATGTGAATTATTGACAGCATGACAAGAGACATGCCAAGTTATTTTGAACCTTTTCCTAAATAGTACAAATATTGCTGTTGTACCGCTTAAAGGTACACTTGCACTTGTTTTCTTTGCAGTATTTGAGGTCTGAAAAATACAGCGCATATTTTGTCATTTTTACCGGTTTCTCCAGTTTTCATTTTCTGCAAATAGAAACACTATACAGAAATGAACGTTTTACCTAAACACATACCTACCTATTAATAAATTTAGACGTGAAACAAATGTATGTACTTTCTTAATATGGAGAAGTGAATAAACATCCCAACAGGAAATGAAGGCTCACACACTCTAAACACAGATGGATATGTGATAAAAACATGTTGAATGAAAAAATATTTTTAGCATAGCACATATTTAAAAACACAAACTATATTTTATTTCTGATAAAACATGACCTTTTATGATGACTTACATATTCAAATACACAACTATTTTATACATAACTAATGCATATAATCAAATATTTGATGTTCAATTTTTAATCACATCACTGATAAGACTTGGGAAGCAAAACTCTGAAAACATCCGCATTTTTGTAGCATTATGCTGGGTTGTAGCTTTCTCTTCAATAAAGCAGCTCCAAAGCTTTGTATTGCACTGGAGTAATGTGGCATCAGCGTTGACACAGGCAAAACATTATAAAGGTATTTACAATCACATGATTACAATACATTACAGCTTTCTCATCTAAACAATGCCATGACTGGTGATCAGTGTATTTTAATGTCATTTGCAGTCTTTAGCTGGTCACGCCGATCGCTGATGTCTTTTGTGTCCATCAGGGATGATGTCGACTGGGCAAAACAGTTGTTATGGTTTGTGAGAGGCTATTTGTGACAGAGGTCTTTTGAAGTGTCTCTGTGATTGTCGGATCCAATATTCTCTGCTCATTCAGTAACGGATGCTATAAAACTGGGACTATTGCTGTGAATAAAGAAGAAATCACAATAATTTAAATTCAAACGAGCAAACAAAATATAAAATATATCGTCACTGTCTTTCCGAAACCAAGGGTGTCCAAATGGGGAAAAGCCTGTCCTTTTTAAATGATTAAAAACTGTACTGTCAAAGTGGACAAGCACGATTTAATACTTGTTATTGGTTTTATATTTGCAGAACCCAGAGACAAACACAAAGAGAGGGTAATAATAATGATTCATGCCAAAAAAATAAAGATCCCAAAATATGGAGATGCAAGGTTTCAGAAGGACAGCAGTGAGATTAAAGAAAGAAATGTGACATACTTTCGCTGATTCCTTCACAGATGAAACCAATGCGATCTGCGCAGAAAAAGTCATTCCACTGGCCCTCGTGTATTAAACCCGCACAATCTTCTCCTTCTTCATGACCATGGCTCCAGTTATCAGGCTGTCCAGCTTTCCAACTTCTGTTAAAATAAGTGTAATAAAAAACAGATATATTACACATACCCCTATGGGCAACCTGTGCTATAACACAGAATTTGCAGAACCTTTCATAAATTCCTTTATTGCATACTTTGATTGATGTAATTATATCAGCAGCTCTGTATACCATACATTATTTACTGTAAATATATTCCGCAAAAAAAGCACTGTCCCTGACTCTGATAGTACTATATTAAGTAATATAAGTGCATGTCACTATTTAAACTGAGGTATCATTTGTATGTATTTACTTGATTGATTAACTTACGTATAATCGGGCAGACTTCCATCCACCCATCTCCAGATGTTTTCGTCTGCACTGTCTGTGAGACCCAGCCAGAAATAGCCTTTTCCAGAAATCTGCCTCTTTATCCATAGCTGCGATATTTAATAAAGTTAAAAGTATTAACACAAAGAAGACTATGAGATACTTTAATATATTGCACAATGTTACGCTGCATATTCAAGGATTACACAGAATAGGACTCAGAATCTACCTCCTCATCTTCATCATTGATAATAAGCATCGATGAACTCTTGTTGCTGCATCTTTCCTTTGCCTCATCAAAGTTTAGATACTCTGCTGAAGCTGAGAAGTAGTAACAATTCTCTCTGAAGTTCTTAAACTTAGGAGGGCACCCTTAAATAAAAACACATAATGTCATATAATCACATTTTTTATTATGCTCAAGTTACCCCTAACTCAGTGTCGCATGAATCATTTATTGACATACAAATCCACAACTACATTTTTTAGATGTACTTAATATACTTTATCATAATATTACACATTCATATTACTATACATGAATTATTTACTCTATGCTCTATTTAGTAAGAAATAAGTTTGTACCCGGAGCACTCGTGGGTAGAGCGACCTGGGGATTAACAAAGCCTTGTGGATCAAAATGTGGCAAGACTAACGGTGCAGGAAGTCCTGGTAATCCAGGAGGTCCATGTGGACCAACAGGGCCAGCAGGGCCAATAGGTCCTTCCGGTCCGTTGGGCCCTGGTGGCCCTCTGAGTCCCAAGGGTCCTTGTGGCCCCTGCGGACCCGTCTGGCCATCTCTTCCGGGGAGACCAGGTATACCAGGGTCACCTTTCTCTCCAGGAGGCCCCGCCCTACCACCTGAACCTCGTGAGCCCTTAGGTCCAGTGCTTCCTCTTGATCCGGGTAGACCTTTGAACCCTGTCAGACCTGAAGGACCAGCTGGACCCCTCTCTCCCTTAGGTCCAGCGACACCAGGTGCTCCATTTTCACCAATTTCACCTTTCTGCCCAGGTTTGCCTGCAGGCCCTTGGGACCCTTTGTCTCCCCGAGATCCTCTTGGACCAGGAGGGCCTGAAATAAATAAAAACATATATAATTGACAATAAAAATGAAATTTATTCTGGAAATAAATGCATAAAAATATTATCGCAGCACACGTGATCTTACCACCTTGTTTAGGTTGCTAATTATAAAGACAATCATGTTTTTTTAATATATTTTTGATATTACATAACCCAGATACATAAGAATAAAAAGACAATGAAAATGTGGTCGCTAATGAGGCAGTTTGAACAATATTAATATTATATATTAATAAATAATAATAGTATTGTATGAATATATTATAATTATAAAACAATAATATTGTTATGGTATAAATATGAATTTTATTAAATATCATATGAATATATCATATAACGGTGAATTATTATAAACAAAAAGTATAAATAGTACATTCAAATATATAAATAATAAAATATATTATATATTATGTTATATATTATATTTTTGAATATATTACCATATTATAATACTTTAATCATAATAAATAAAATGTAAATATAAATATCAGATAAAATAATGTAATAATTTGATTATAAATTAGAATTATAACAACCATTTTTTTATTATAGATAACAAAACAGAATCTCACTAAATTAAAGGGAAAGTTCACCTAAAAATGAATATCCTTTCATTAATTATTCAACCTCATGTCATCCCAAACCTGTATGACTTTCTTTCTTCTGCAGAACACAAAAGAAAATATTTTGAAGAATGTTGGTAACACACATAAAATCACATTTCTTTCAAATGTCACAAAATATCTTCAGTCATATACAGGATTTGAACATGAGGATGAATACATTTGTATATTCGTGGGAACTACCCCTTTAAGATTTTAATTTGTGTCAAAATAGTGCCCGTCCCACGATCTTACCCTGAAGGATGGTGAAGTTTGTAATGATTTGCGAGTGTTTGCTGTCGACCAGTTTCATTTCCTCCATGACTATGGAGAGGCTGCTGACCTCTTTGTCAAGCCTGCCTACAAGTTCTTCCTGCTGGGCTTTGAGCTCCGTGCTCTCCGACCTTGTTTCAGCCAAACTGTTGTTCAACCCCACCAGCAGGTCAGAATGTCGAGTCACCGTCTCGGCGCAGGTGCGCAGACCATTGAGATCAATGCTGATCGCCCCTAGCAACTGTGTGGAAAAGCTAACATTCCCTGTAATGCGGTCCATTTCCCCATCGTTGCGGTCTAGACGTGCCTCTAGCGCATCGAACTTCATCGAAGTGCTGTTGTCGTGATCTCGCTGTTGGTCCATGAGCTCACGGAGGCTCTGGTCATGGCCGTCAGTGATGGCGGAGGCGTTTTGCACCTGCTCTGAGAGCGAATTTAACTGTGCGGTCACGTCCTCAAGAGTGTCACTATTGGAGCGGGTGAGTGCTGAATTATTAGTAGCTAAAGCTTGAAGGTTCTGCACTTTCTCTCTCAGCCAGTCTGCGTCTGCTTTGGTCTGCCTGGCCACCTGCTGAAGGCTCTGATAATCATTCTTCAGCTTCTGGACGGCTTGACTCGTGTCCTCCACTGACCTCTGGAGGGAGCTGATGAGGTTTCTCTGCTGGGTTTGGGTGAAGTTCAGAGAGCCGACGCTGTGGGTGTTTTGACTCTGTTTGCTGCTTTGGGTTTGAAGCTCCGACTGAAGCTGTACGGTGTCCTCCTTTAGTCCATTGATCCGGCCGCTGTATGTGTTTAAGGTGCGGTTTACTTTGCTGATGACGTTGGCGTTGCTCTCCAGCAGATCTCGCAGCGACAGGTGTCCGTTCTGCACGTCCTCGCCGACTAGCCGGAGGTCATCCAGAGCAGCTCTGTTGCTGGAAGACCTCAGGGCGACATCATTGAGCTGATTCTGCAAGATCTGAATTTCGTTTTTGAATAAGAGGAGCTCGCTGGTGGCGTTCTCTGACTTTTCTCCCGCTTGATCATCTGCACATTGAATTTAGATTTCAATAAGTAAAATTAATCGATGTATTCTGGCAGACACTTTTCCACAGGAAAACTCACCGAGTTTCTTAAGATCTGTCTCTACAGCCATGATTTTCCCACTGTTGTTTTCCATTCCATCTGTTACATTATCCATCCTTTGGACTACTGTGGGACACACATGACAGAATGCCAGTCAGAATTGGATTCATCTGGTATACAATAAATCAGTTCAAAACAGAGAAATACTAAGTGCTTCAATGAATAAGCTCTAGTGGAATCTTTTATCCAATTTTGTGTAATTCTTGTCTTAAGAATCTGTCGAATTCCACAAAGTTCATTTAAACATCATGAGTCAAAAATTGTAATATGACTTTTGAGTTATCTGGATGTAGTTTTGCACAATAGTGCTGATCCTCTATTGTGGAAGGAGATGATACAAATACAAAAATTCCTGTAAAATTAGGGCCATAACCATGACTTAACATTATTAACCTGTTTAATGTACATGTTTAAAAACACACATTCCTCACACAGTCGTGCAGGAAATGTACAACCCTTCATTTCCTCTGGAATCTGGAATGAATCCTTAAAGGTCTCTATATGAGTGTCTACCAAGTCTTGCTGGCTCCACTATAGCTAAAGAGAGATTCTTCTCTCATCCGTGATTTGTACAATAATGAAGCTCAGTTTGAAACAATTGAAAGATGATTAAGGGATAAAATGTGAATATCCGTAATATTACTAGCGTGGGACTGTTTACCCATGCTAACACAATGTTCTTAGACATTGATGAAAGTGTGTAAGCTTATGTTACTCTTAAAGGTATAGTTAATCCGAATTAAGTACAATTTATCATCATTCACTTAACCTTTTGCCTTTACAAATCTGCATGACTTCTTTTTTCTGCAGTACACAAAATAATATATTTTGTAGAACAAAATTGACCTCATGTACTTCGATTCACATGGACACAAAAATATAATTTTGTTCCACAATTTTGTTCCACAAAATATAATGTATTGAAAAACATGAGGGGAATGAATGATGACTGAATTGAATTGTATTTTTTGGTCGAATTATCCTTTAATTCTAAAAGTTGTGTTAACATGCACCACTAGAGGGCACCTTAACTTTGCATTTGAGCAAATTCTCTTGGTTATAAGTATATGATTACTGTAAAATACCAACTTTCACATTGTCTTTTCCAACAGAACAGTCAAAACGTAGTATTATGGGTCTTTCTGATATAGCAATGAAGTCCGGGATTACATTATTTCACTGAATTTCTCAACTGGTGGTCAAACATGAATGAAAAATAAAGTCATCATCTTTACTCTCCAGTGTATTGTTTTTACACTCGCGTTTCATTCAGACATGCAGCACTTTGCTATTCCCTGCCAGCGAACAAAAACACATCAAAGATGTTGGGTGATAGCATTCCTCACTGCGCTTGTGTAACCAAACACAAAACAAATACATGCTGCAGGGGAGAAACTAAACATCGAGGTCTATTTCAAAGGCTTGTTGGTCATTTTCACACTGGGGGACTGTCAGCAGGAGGTCAACACTGCCAATTTTTCCTCTAGCCCCCCCCAAACTTTTATTTATTTCTTCGATTAGAGAGCATTATTTTTCTGAATAATTCATGTTGTTTTTGAATAGTTTATCAGGAACGTTTTCTTGGCCTCAATGTGACAGAATTTTCCAAAAGAGACGTAAACCCGAATGTGCATCAGAGACCACCGGCACACTCACTGGAGTTAATCTGACAATACAATTATAAACTGATGTCAACGAGACATTGTTTAGTGGATCATTTAGACAAAGTTAAGCAAATGTATCTTCTGACCCTGCCAACAAAGGAAACATGAACTTTATTCAGAATGCCAGAAAGTTCCTGTCAATCAACATGTGGTTTCTGGGACAACAAATTGCAGCTAAAGCATAAAACCGCTTCTGGAGTGGGATGGCTGGGAGACTCGCTCTTTAAATGTCCTGCTCATCTGGTTGGCATTAGACTATAGAGAAGCACACGGGACATGTGGATTTGATGTACCTCAAGGACTTTATCTGGACAATAGAACTGAACTCAGATAAAGGTAGTTCAAAGATAAATGAGATGTTGTCAAGGACAGATTTGAGTGTTATGTAGAAGTTCTGATGACAGAATAATAATTCGATCACACAATATCGCATAAGAAAACTCTTAATATTATTGTTAGACAACCTCAGCTTTTACCTAAATTACTTTCAAAATAAAATACAGCCGAGATCAATTCACCCATTTGGAATATATAGTACCGGATCATCTTATCCTGCTTTTGGCAATAGACACAATAAGCTGTTTCACACAGGCCTGTTTGTGCTGTTGGCTTCTCCAGCTAATAGAGAAAACACATGTGAGTGTAATAGTCATGGTGATAATATTGGGAAACAATCCTGTTTCTGTTGTTTAATACAGTTGCCTTATGTTAAGACGAGAAGTGAACCACAGTTGAACAGGGAGAGGTAGAAATCATGAAAATGAAAGGAGCCAATGAACCTAGATGAAAAGAGTTCCAGGATTTTGGTCTAAACAACAGACAACAGGAATGTCTTCATTATGAAATTTAGCTTTGCAGTGGGCTGCCTCACTACCTACTTACAGTAGTAGACATCTAAACCATCATCGATTCTGATAAGTGACCAATCTGAGCACTTTATATTTGAATACACAAATATGCCACACAGTTTGACATTGACATGTCGCGAAGCTAACAGAGGAAAACATCAATAAGCATAGAATTATAAAGCATGATCATAGACAATTTGTGCACGGCAACGCATTTTGTGTGATGATAGTTGCATTGCTTCCTTAGTATCTGTAGGCAGCATAGTTAAGTTGCACCAGGCCTATGATGCCAGGAAATACTGCTGCCATTGCGAGCCCTCTTGGTTTAGGAAAAGACAAATTGATGCTCCAGTATCCATGTTATACCTCAGATTTCAGAGTCAGAACTTTCGAAGACAAAGAAAAACTTCTTACCTTTGTAGCCGAGTACAGCCACAGCTATGGTGAGAAATGCACAAAGCACATACAGAAGAGCAATAGACACCCTCAGGGCCCAGTCATTTTTACACTTTGTGCATTCATTTCCCTCCTGGATACCTGCAACAGAAAGAAATATTACATTTTTCAAAATAATGAAATAAGAAATCATGAAAATAGGAAAATCATTTGTTAATCTCTCAAATCAACCAATTCTCATTATAAACCACTAATGGACTTATAATGCGCATAAGCTCCTGATATTGACATGAGTCGGGATATCAGTTTCCGGTTTAATTTCTAAAACGATGTTTCATACCTAAACAATGACTGGGGATAACCACATTACTGTCAAAATGTACTTTGAATCAAAACTATCACCATTTAGTCTTTCCTTGTTCCGAATCTCTTTTTAGGCAGATACTTTCTTTATATAAGCACTATATAAAAGTGTTCAACTTCAGATCACTTCATTTTAACACTAAGAGGTTCCTGCTAATTTTGGCATATTTAGCATTAGCATATTTGCTTCTATTTGAAATGAACTTATTGTGATAGTCTTTATGATGCTGATAATGGACAGCTACTACGGTCTTGATTTCAGTTCGTTTCGGAGTTTGTGACTGTTGCATAACGGAAGGTGAACAACATCTAAAACAACACCTGCAGGAAAATTCTTAGAAACAAAAACAAAATTCCAACAGACAAACAAATATTTCAGTGAATTCAAGCAAAACAGCTCAAAAGATCTCTCAGCACGTGAGGAAGTGATTTCCTGAGAATAACTACTCCTATGCTTGTTTTCACAAGCCAAGCTGAAACTACACCATCAGAGATTACCGCGATGAGCGATGACCATATGTGATGTTTGTCCTGAATGTGTCAGCCTGTCTCAGAATGACTATTACATCAAATTATTTACCCGTTAAATCTATAGAGAAACACTTACAACGTCACACTTCGAACCAGTGGGATGTACAGCATGAAAATTGTATTGGCAACAAAACATCATGTAGGCCTATGCAACACACCGCATGTTCGTAGCTAATCCTGTAGAAAACATTTAAGAAGAAACCTGCTGTGCCGAGGTCGACCCAGACAAGAGCCTTAGCAAATAAACATCCAAACAACTTCAGGAAAAGTCCAGACATTCCACAACGGGGCTCACATCCTCGTTTCACTCCCCCCCACCCATGTTATCAGAATGTGGGTTTTATCAGCAGATGGCCACAGTGACAGCCGTGGCATCCAGGTCAGGCCAAAATGAAAGCCCCAGGAGAGAGTTGGGGGGTGGGCAGGTCGCAGGGCCGCTTGTCCTTACCCCCAAACATCTGTGTAAACATCAAGGCAGAACGCCTCGAAAGACCCTCAGGAACTATGGCCCCGGATGTGGAGAATGTATCGAGAGAGGGCTCCAAATGGCCCCCACCCAACCTGACTCAACTATAACCAAACCACAGCATGCGAAGAAGCGCACCTCTGGCTATGGGTCAATAAGCTGTGCCGAAGAGAGAGGAAAAAACAAAAAATGAATGCGTCACATCTACATAGCTTTTTTCATCTGCCTAATGTGAAGTGTTTAACTAGAAATGGGCCAAATGTTCTCAACATTGAAGCTACTGCCTTTAACTACACAGATATTGTCAACTCCCCAACATGTGTTTTCAAATCAAGAGGGAAAAGCTGATTTCAGGGAAGTACAGATGTGCTCTTTCAGGGGTAGGTGGAATTTCAAGGCAGGACTTGTTTCGTTCTAAAACAACACATTTTGGGGCCATTCATTTCAAATGAACTCAGGCCATCTCCATCTCCGACCATGACATCATTAACATTCCATCCCACATCCAAAAAAATAAGTTTTATGTTTTCAGTCAGCATGCATACAAAAATCTGAAGTGAAAAGTGAATTGGGGACCTGAAGTTTTGGAAGGTCGGAAAGGGGACAACAGTTTCAACAGTCCTGCGATGACTGGTTCGGATCCAGGAAATTCCCAATGAGAAAATAACTAGTCAAACACCTGAACAGAGTCAACAGTCCAAACATTCTGTAGCCTACGTACCACACATTAAAGATGAGAAATTATATCTACAGAACACAGAAATTCTGAGCGCTACGGATTGTGTGAAGTTGAGTAAGGAAAGATGGTGAAGATGGTGTTTTGACTGTGTGAGATGGGATTGTTAAACTGTGGCAGAGGTGGGGTAAGAGAGAAAAGCTGAGATCGGCATCCATGGCTCCGCAACAGCTGCGTTTCATTTGGACTCAGGAAGTCGCTCAAAGAAAAATTCCTGTACTTCTCTCCTCTTTTTTCACTGTACCTGAGCCACTCGCACGAGCCCAACTCAACAAAACGCTTGTGATGGAAATTTCCATGGCGACAAAACGGCATTTTTCCGCCTATGTTTGAGTTGCTGTTTGTGTGGCACTGAATGTAACATATAAACATATAAAAGTGATTCATGAATAAGGGGAACTGTTCTGGCCCCTAGGATGATTTTAAAGAAAAAATGCTCAGCAATAGTGCTTTCTAAGGGTAGACTTTTTATGGATCAATTATTCACTGTGAACTCATTTCATTTCATTAAACGATTAATTGTTACTTTTGAATGCGTTTTACAATTGTAGGCCTGTAGTTGCAATTTTTTTCGAAACTTTAAAATGATTTAGTGTTATCAGTACTATTAAATAATTACTTGTTCCAATACTGATGTAATAACCTTCATGCTTAGCATTTAAAAGGGCAATTGAGTTAAGTGACTAATAAATAACTTGTGTTTAATCCTCTATAATGATGTGAGCATTAGTAAAAGATACATTGTAGAAGTAATTCACCAATTTCAGCTGCCATCAATTTTTTTATTTCAATAAAATTTGCTTTGTGTGTCAATTTAACCTTATTATATTGATTTGACTTAAAAAAACAAGTTGTAAAAGACAACTCGCTTTGTCAAGTCAGTTCAATATAATTTGAGTTTAATTGACTCATGAAGTTAATTTGATTTCACTTAAAAATGAAAGAAAGCTGTTTAACTTTGGTTTAAGTTGTTTTGTTACAATAAAAAAGTAAGTGATATAAAACATATAATTACCAACTTATTGATCGTTAGATTTGAATGTTTTTTTGTCTTTATCATTGGCCAGTCCTTTGGGAAATATTGCAAATTTACTATTGCAAAGTATCTGATGACATAAATTGGCTGATGACCATGTTAAAATGTACATCTGGTTAAACCGACAGAGCCATTCTTTAAACTTCATCTGATTGAAAATTTAAACCCATCATAAAAGTGTCAGTGTAATGAATAGAATAGAAACATTGAAATATTAAAACAATGCTTGATTACCTAATGTACAAAAAATCTGGTATCAAGCGTATAAAAGGCACAATCCTTAAGGACTTATAAAATGTACACATGTAATGAATAAATAGAAAGTAACATAAAATAACATTTATAGCATTTCAGGTTATTTTATTGTAAGAAAACAACAAGCTTTATTATGTTCATAAATAGTTGCTTTCTCCATCTCCATGTGACCATTCAGAACATCTGGTTACATGGATTAAACAAGTCTCAAATAATACTCCATTTACATGCATGTCTATTAAGAACTTCTAGCTGGTACATTTCGTGTATCTGGTGCGCAACTCTGGATCCAATCATCATACCCCCAGCACTCCTCATTAAAGGCCCCCTCTCTGGAATGTTAACAAGTAAACCCTCAAAAAAAGAGGTTAAAACCACAGAGACAAATTACTACACCATTATGTTAGTAAACCTCTGAACTGTATTGCTCCACACCGCTGGCATGCAAGCTATTTTTAGACGGCAAACAGGTTTATAACACTTTAAACAGGCACAACAACCCCAACCATCTGGTGCTTATTAAAGACAGAAAAAAATTCAAGGATGCAGGAGAACATTTGATACATCATCCCTTCATGCCAGACACTAAAGAACAAACATCTAACGTGTCAGCTCGGTTTACAATTTGCATGCAAGGAATCCTTTAGTCAAAGAACCCTTTGTGTTACTTACTTAAGGCTAATTTATAAAACACAGCCATCGTATAGGAAGTACATTCTGCGTATTTGAGGGAGGTGAACTTATGAATGACTTCCTTTCCTAGTGTATCTGTGGCCCAATAAAAACAGCACAGTTCATGGACGTAAAATGAGCTCAAACCGAAAATAAAAACTAAACCTGTAATGCGAACTTCGGAAAATCATAACTCAATATAAATAACAGACACAAGTACTTTAATACAAAGCAAATCAACTCAAAGTAGTTTGAGGTTAAAGTGTTCAGCTTCACCGAACAGAACTACAACTGCCTACAAATGGTTAACATTTAGTTGTCTCTGCATACAGAAGAAACAGAAAAAAGTATATTAACATAAAGATTACACACTTCAGCGTTAAGGAACACCTTCGTAGTGTTTGTTCCTAAAGTCATTTATGACATCAAAAAACGAGAAGGAAGAAATAGGAATAAATCATCTCTGTAGTTCAGAGAGAGGCAATAAACTTCTTACTAAGACATTGGCACAGTCACGGGGACACGTGAATAACTCCAATTATTTCCTTATGTGATCAAGACCATGCGCAGTCTTAGAAATCCTGTGAGACTCTGAAGGAATGAGATGACATACAGCCACGAATTGTTAAAAGCAACCACTGCACAAAACAAAAAAAATAGATAAAGCTCTTGTCCTCCAATATGACATTTCCATGGTAGTCGCTGCTTGGAGTAAAAACATTGGCAAAAACAAGAGACATTCATCTGTTTGCATACTAATATATACGGTTAGGATTGCGCACGGCCCTGCAGTCATCTGTATTATATTACTGTAGAAATGCACTGTCAAATATAGCACAACCTAAAGGGGAAACCATAAAAAAGGATCTATGGAAATTGTGTGGAGACAAAAACAAAGATAATTCACAGCCAGACAGACAGGCAGATCCCAGTAAGAATCTGCGACAGGAAATCAAAATCCACATCCAGAGCCTCTGGGTAATGACATCCTGCGCTTTATTGCACAATTGAAATGTTAATACATTGAAATAATGTATTTAGTATTATTCTCCTGCAATCTTATGAATGGTTTAAAGGTTTTTTAAACTGTTTAAAAGTTCAAATGGATAAAAGGTAAGGACACATCCGTTTGCATTTTCCTATGTAACATCTGTCTTTATACTTTCGTCAGAAAATATGCTCAATGACTCATGCAAGTCAAAATAAAATTCCATGAAAACACAGCAGGTAGACATTATTGGCCTTGAAAGTTTGATATATGCAGAGTTCTGCATGTTTTTCTGCCAACAGTTTGAGGAAAGCCACACAAGCTTTGCTTGTTCTTAATCCAGCAAACAATTCCTGCTGGAAATACCAGTTCATACCGGCAAATACTTCTGGAACTTTACATGAAATTAGTTTACAAAGAAAGACTTGCTAAGCTAGTTGGGTTCGAAACACAACACATTTTGCACAATACAAATGCAAAGCAGCTCTTGGGTAAGAATGAAACTTTTTTTGAGTTGAAGAACAAATTTTTATTTTAATTTGTAACATTATATGCAATGACTGCAAAGTCATTCACCTATTTTAGTTGGATAGTAAATACAGAGATACTACCTTTGTAGTCTGTTTCGCCTACATGATGGAAAGACGGAATTGACAGAATCACCTGAATGTCTGTAGGTTACAATCTATCCGTTTGCAATAACGTCATAGACACGCTCGCAAAAATGATTTATTTTGTTGTTATGTAGCATCCTTGTTATGAATACGCTGTTGTTGGTTTTGTAATCGTGCATATCCTTTGAAATCGAATGCTGAGGTAACGTTTTTGCCTCATTCACACTCATGTTTCAAAACAAACATTTTATAATCGTGTTTCAATTGAAGCACAAAACATGCCATTCAACACTGGAAAGATTATATCAGCACACATGCTATTATTATCAGACGTGATCTAGACCAACTAAAGCCCAACTCTAGCAGAGCACTTATTCATACAAAGCATTTGAACCATCAGATTCGTCTGGGCTGCTTCCAAAACAATTTCCTTTACATTGAGGAACATTTTATCAGCAACTAGAGCTGGTAAAAAGGACAATTCCTACATGCCATAATTACACACTTAATGCAAAGTATGCCAATATTCCCCATAAAGCAACAATATACCTTTTCTTAATATTATTTTAATGGAGAACATTCTGTCTCGTTCCAGGGGTGGGACTATATGAAATGTCCAATAACCAGCCTTTCAACTTTCAATGATCCAATCAATTCCCAAAGGATGAAATCAAGCCCTGCCCCAAATATTTTACTCATTTAAGAGAGTCCATTTCACAGAAATATAATCAGATCATAATCTAGAAGCAAACACCATTGCAACTTACATTTTATGCCGACTCTCATATATTATATAGTGTTATTATAATAAGGTATACATAAAAAAAGTGAAGTACGCAGTATGTACAAGTTTGAGTTGAATCTTAACACAATAGACTTTAAAGAGACTCTGGTGGGACTACTAACACTAATGACCTCACTTTATAGAAATCATATTACGAAATAAGAAAGTTATACTTTCAATCTTTTATGGTTGTGGTTTAATAAGGAAGTGAGAGTAGAGAACAGCACTGGGGCTCATGAAAAGAACACCGCCCACAAATGTACTGTTGCCTGCACTGATTTTCAATACGGCTCATTGCTCTTGACAGCAATGTGATGTCATCTAGATGTATCCATGGAGATTCAAAACAGCCCACTCGTTCAGAACGCTGTAATGTTCTGGAATCTGGCCTCGGACTTTCACGAGGGAGAAAAGGACCCTCTGAGCGACTGCAGATTATTTTTAGGGTTTGGAATAAAGTCTTATAAATGTAAGACCTCACCCTTGGAGACACCCGCTTGCATGGTAATTGAATTGTTATGAACATGCTGCTTCAATCAAAAATAAATATTTGAGCGTGAAACAGATGACCTCAGAGCAAAGTCATATGCTGGTTTACAAGATGATTCTGATGTCAGCTGAATGTTTCTGCATTGCGCTTGTTTGCTGTGTACAAACCAATAAAGTGACATTTTTGAAATGATTTTTTTTTAAAGGCGTGATCTCATTTCGTCCAAGCGCTTGCCAACAAACACGCTTCAAGGCGCAAGAAACTCTCGAATACAGTAAATTACAGCAATAAACAATGAGCCTGCACCAGGTTTAGTTAGTTTTATTCTTGAATATTTAGTTTTTATTTTATCTAAACTGTTTTCTATCTAGTTTTTATATATTTTAGTTACAGTTTAAGTTTTATCCAAAGTTGATGACAAGACCTCGATCTTTGAAAGCTCTGTCTGCTGCTTCTCACACTTGGACCGCGAGCTGCTAGCATCGTCATTAGCGTCATCGTTTTTATTGCTCCTCCTTTCTCAATCTTTTATCATTAAGTTTTTGAACGCAGTGATTCGATTGCAAGTGTACTTTCAGGTTTCTCGGATTTTTCCCCCTTATTTCAACCCCACAAATCCCCACAATACATTTGCTTTTTCCAGTTTCCAACGAAAACTCGAAATAGTCCCAAACAATCTCTGCCTTTTTTCGGCCAGCCCTCAATAATGTCTCTCTTCTTCATCCAGTTTCATTTTCAGAAAACCCGAAATGATCCAAAATGATGCTCTATCGTCTCCGACTAGGCAGGCCTCCTACTGTCTTCTTTATCACGCAAATGAGCGTAACTGCTGCTTCAGTCAAGCAAGATTTAGCCACAATAGGAAAAGACCTCATTATGTATGAAAACTATTATTTATTTTTGATAATTATTGTTTTAATTTAATTCGTTTTTAAACATCTGTCGTTAGTTTCATTTCATTTTAGTTGTATATTGATTTACATTTTTTAATTATATTTCAGTTTACAAAATAACACTGGCCTGACACAATTCGGAATAGGTCAACAATTCTTGCATCCAGACCATTAAGAAATACATCAAATTATGAAACACTTTCCCTGTGTTCTCAATCTCTTTAATGTTTAGAGAATGATCCAGCAGAGGAGGGAATGTGGGTTGGGGGATGTGGGGTCGAGCAAGAAAGGTTCATGCTGGTGGGTGGCCCACCACAAGACCTGGATCCTGACTCAGCGATCAGAGGCTATTACAGTAGAAGGCTGTCCGTTACCGCAGCAACAAAGCTTATCCTGACATGAGCCAGAGTCACCCAAAAGCACTCGCAAACTTCATCACTTTACGCAGCCAATAAAACCACTGAGGTCTTTAATAAGTCTCACTGACGGATACGCTTGACACGTAACAGAACAAAGTGTGGCAAACGGTGCGAAAACTGTGCCACTTCACCCTTAAGTTGACAAGATGAAGTGTGAATAAAAAAGGAATTGGAAAAAGAAATTGATTTTCACTACAACCATGTCAAATTAAGCTAGATAGCCCATGATGAATAATAGTGGGGTAGTAATTCCTGTCCAAATGTCAACTGTCTCAGAAAATAATGCCTCTCTTTCGGTTAACATTTCTTCAAAGAGGAGTTCATTAAATCGTAAGTGGGTGATGGTTAACTGTTGACAAGCATCTTAAAGAGGGGCAGTTCATCCAGAAATTAAAATTCTTTCATCATTTACTCATTCATCTGGTCAAACCTGTATGAGTGTCTTCATCTGCAGGACAAATAAGAAGATATTTTCAAGAATGTTGCTGACCAAAAAACGTTGGTCCCCATTGACTTCTATTGTATGGACACTAAACCAATGCAAGCAAATGGGCACCAATGGTTTGCTGTTACCAAAATTCTTCAAAGTACCTTCTTTTGTGTTCTGCAGAAGAATAAAGTCATATGGGTTTGAAGTGGCAAAAGTGTGAGTAAATGATGACAGAACTTCATCGTTGGGTGAACTGTCCCTTTAAGAGCAGAAACACCACACACTGCAGAGGCGACCAAACGTAAACTCATTATAATGTACTGCATGCCTTATCAGGGTAAAATCAAGTCTAAAAAAGTCTCAAATGAAACACGATCATGTAAAATACCGTGCGCCGGTCCCCTCGACAGCCAAAGTAATCAAAGTCTTAGAAACAAAGGCGCTGTGCCTCCGTCTTGGCCACATCTGCAGACAGGACTGCCAGTATGTAGTACACCGACACAAGAGTCGAGCGAAGAAAAATACACATCGTTCCTTCACTCACACATTTTTTGAGGTCAGGAAGCGCAGAGTTGATTTTGGCCGTCACTCGAGCCAAAAGACTTTCATTAATATATCAGACACACTGCAGCACTCGAGTCTGACTTTTATTGGTAATGCCAATAGAAAAGAGTTGGTCTCCATTAATGACATGTGTTGTTATTGAAAGACTGCCAGACCCTGTGGTGCAGGAAAGGCACTGGATCCATCCATCATTTAGGTGTGACACCCTATCATGTGAAAGCTTGTTACAGGGGTCGCGTTTATGGGTATGAACATCCCCGAAGACCTTCTGGAGAAATGCTTGGATGGAAGCTGTCTTGACGGAAGTCTCTCTGTTTCCCTAACGCAAGAGAAAGATCAACAGCTGGTCTTTTTTAGAAGCTGAATTTATATCCATTTGTCAAGAATGGGGAGACAAAGCTTTGTTTGGGTTTTTAGTTTATGCAAGAAGACCACCACTACGGATCTGCTTCCTGTCATCCATGAGTTCAATCTGAATGTAGTCAAGAGTCTATGGGCTTCAATAACAGGACAATTTAACATAAACAAGCAAGCTTTGCTCATCTTCAAGCATCTTGTAACTGTGTAAACTGAATCGTAAGAATTGTTCTGAGCAGGGCCAGGTCAGATGTTGTTTTCTCTTTCCAAAGGGTCACGCTCTGATGTTCAGCAGAGTGGTTTTGGGAGAATCAAATTCCTCTGGTCTGACCCAGTGTTGACCCAGGCCGTTCCATTTGAATGCCCTGAATCTCCTACTGGGAACTGTGGTCATTTTTTGCGTGGGATTGAATTGTATGGGAGGAAAATATCATGTCTTTTGTAAAATAAAAACCGTGTGCCATTATTCTAGGCCTGGTTACAGGGTGGAGTTAAGTATAAAATCCTACAGACCCCCTGACAGCTTAACCCACAGACCCTGTGGGCCAGAGGACAGAAACATTTTTTTTTTCCATCAGCCTTCATACTTTGTCTATGCACGCATATTGGAAACACAAGCATGTCATACTTTATGGCAGAACAATAGCATGAAGACCCCGGGGGTTGCATTGAGCAAGTGCTCTGAAAACATAATAACAAACTTGAGCCAAATGAAAATCCCTTGCTCGCTCTCAGACATATATTAAAGCAAATGCGTATCCACAACGGGACATGTAAACATCAAGAACAAGGCCAAAGAACATCTGCATTGTACCGTTTACATCATCAGATTCCACTGTAAGAAGTGAAAAACTGCTTTTACAGTCAGAATTGGGATGTCAATTGTTTTTATGTCTACATTGAAAATTATAGTTTTAATAAACAGATTTTTAATGCAGATGAAATATTTAAGTATGCCCTAAAATTTTAAGTAAATTTTTCAATAAATGAATAGCACCTTTATGTTTAACTTTAAAAACATGTATTCTTTTACATGTTTGAAAGTTTCTACCTGCGGTATTTGACATATTTAGTGATATTATTAAACCTGTAACATTTCTTTCCAATTGAACTCTTTTCAAAATAATGGGAAACAACTTGTATATACACTGTTAAACAAAGTGTACCAACTCACAAACCCCCTGCAATTCATTCATGAACCACTAGGGGAGCACCAACCTCGGTTTGGAGACCCCTGCAATAGAAGAACCATTTTCAGCCGAATGGACATTTAACAGGCCAAAAAACTTTCTTACTGTTTCACAAAAGGTTCTTTGTAGCTGTGCGTTCGATGGCAGGAAATGGCTCTTATACAAATCTTTAAGAAAATAGTTTCTTCGGGGAACCAAAAATATTTTTATGACAACATTGTAAAATACACTGTGTATGATATATTTTAATTAATGTAAATTAGTAGATAAAATCACTGTTTATGTTAAAATTTAATTTTTATCAACTTGAATTTCTTCTCCATGCATTAAATTTGATCATGAGCATAACTTTTCCGAAACATCCTTCGCATCAGAAGTGTGCACACGATATCCTAAAATGTTAATTTCCGATCCATTCCTTTATCCCAGTGCCATTGACAACATTGAAAACTGCTTTTGAGGTGGTACCCATAATCCCTTTCATCCCGCTGAAGGATAAAAGCCTCTTTGGCCAAATATCTAGCCCTGATATTTTGATTGAAGGGAAAAATAATGAACTTAATAGCGAAAATGTGTTAAAAACCAAATGTCTATGACAAATCCAAACAGAGAGCTTGGATTATTTGGTTATACCACAGAGAGAAGGGGCTAGAATAGTTTCCATGCTTTTTCATCCAAAACTGCACTTGCTCAGCAAAACGGGTGTTTTGGGATGTAATATATCTACTGAGAGAGCACGTACCACTGTAACACACCAGCCTCTAGACCGAGACAGCAGTTATAATATAATATAGTCTACCACATTCTTATAACCCTCTCCTCCGTTCACAACACCCACCTGACAGTCACAATGCAAATGAACATGCATCAAAAAAGTCCTCAAACTGAGGATCAGAAAGGGTATGTGACATCAGACTCATCTTTGAGATTTAAAGTGTGTCTCTTCAATGCATGGCACTTACTGTAAGATTTATGTTTTACATACAGTATATAACCATTATTAAAGCTGTTATCTATAAAGATACACATATCTATTTCTGTAATGTTTATGTGTTGTAGACTATGAGAGTCTTTAGGAACAAAGCCAAAATGTTTTAACAAATTCACCCACTTCTACCAAGGAACTACGGACCAGGGTCCAACTGCTTTTAAGGGCGATTCTTTACGTTTATGGCCTTTATCAACCCGTTCCTCTGCCTCGGTGATCAGACAGCATATCATTGCTCTTTTCGGGGGGCATGACATAGATGACCTAAATGATATCTGAGCCAAACTGGAAATAACTCCAAACCTGCAACCTCTTTCTTGACTCTATAGAATACTCCAGGTGATAAAATAAATAGTTAATGAGATTTATTACTGCATGGAGACCTCTCCTCTAGTAAACAGCCGCGGCTAGATACAACCCAGTATATCTAGAATCACATGGTTAACAAACATGCATCTTCAATGAAAGTGTATTCTTACATACACACAGTACTTTATGTCCAAAAACTTTGCGTTTCAGGTTGAAGTATCACATAACGAAACATGACATATGTTTGCATTCACATCCTCCCAGAAATAATTTCTACTTTCTGTTTCATGTGAATGTACACATGGATAAAAACGAATCCCTCAAAAATGCATGACCATATACAAACCAGAAAAAAGTAAGATGAAAGAAGAGAGAAAGCACAGACCTGTTTACTACAAACATACCCTCCGATGGGCTAATGATAAAAACACATGTTCAGAAAGAAAAACAACTGAGCCAGACGCCAGAACATGACCTTGTATAACTTTTAATCAGCTTTCTTGCCTTTACAAGATCTGATTTATCTATCCGAAAACACGTTTAAGCTGATATATGATGAAGAATAAAGAACACAACTCTATTGTGGACGGCAATGCACTTACCAAACCTTTTGTAGCCAAAAGACTGCACTTCCTCTTCATCATTGAAGTCGTCTGCAAAAAATGACAAATTGAAATGGAATTAGTAGAGTAAACAGTACAGGCCTGATGATCAAAGGATGACTTGAAACTCGAGGACTGGGAGTAAAATGTATGTCTGTAGGGTTATGAGGGGTAAGACCCATCCCTGCAGCACTTGCATTTAAGATTATAATAAAATAACAGACAACAAGCTCTGGAGTTTAACATGACATCAAATATACAGCAGGGGCCAAAAGTCTCAGACTACTAGCCATTTTATAATTTTACAGATTATACTAATGGCAACACAGTTTAGGTACAAGGTCAAAAGAGAAGTTAATTCATATAAATTGTAGAATATTTTAGTGTTTAAAAAGTTATTTCTGAAAAAATAAAATACTTGATTCTTTGTGAATGTTCCAGTAATGTGTGTTCCAGAATGTGTGCTTACTGGAACGGATCACCCCAAAATAAAAATTCTGTCTTCCTATACCCTCCCCCTTAAGTTGTTCTCTGTATACATTAATTTGTTCTGATGAACCCCAAGACAGATATTTGGAAGAATGCTTGTTACCAAATAGATCTTGGCCACCATTGACTACCAAAGTAAGACAAATTACAATGGTAGTCAAAAGTGCCCGAGAACTGTTTCATAGTCTTAAAAATAAATGTACATTTAGTCATTTAGCAGAGGCTTTTATCCAAAGCGACTTACAAGTTGGGTAAACAATGAAAGCAATTGGGTCAAACATAAGGACAACAAAAAGCATTAGAGCAATAAAACATGTGTCACAAAGCATACAACAGTGTTCGGGGCTAAAGTATTTTTTTATTTATAAAAAATATAAATATATATAGGCCTAACATTTTTGTTGACGGGGTTGGGGGGGATGGGGGGAGTGGGTGTGGAGCGTTTGAAGGCATCGGTCCTCCACCAAAAATGTAGACGGAGGGGAGGGGGGTGGCTGGCGGTTGTATGTAATGTGTGCATTTCGTTACATCAGGGGTCTTCAACTACTTTTCTTTGAGGGCCAGATTCCAAAAGTTTAAATAGGATGAAGGCCAGTTTTTACCATATCCTCATTTCTTCTGTTATTTTGTATCTCTGTTATTTATTGTGTTTTGTTCATTTTATACTGTTTTTGTTGCTCTTACATATAGGCCATATATTAAAAGATGCACAAATATTACATCCAGTTTTTCTGCCTTCTCATGATATAAAAATAAAAGGGATATTGTCTTCTTTTATTGTATTTAAATGTCCCTTGTGACGTTCAAGTAGCGTCCTATAAAGCGAGTCAATTGATCTGTGCAAGAAACTGAACGCTATCATCACATCTTCGGGTGAATTCCAATCGCATTCATGTGCCCCGCGCACTTATAGGGCAGATCCTGTGTATAGTGCGAGTTTTGGGAGAAGATCAACAGCTGTTTTTCCTAAATATAGCAGATATACATATTGAATGCAGTAATAAAAACAACACAGTTTTCCCCTTATATGAGACAACCGTTCACGTGGTGGACCCTTCCTACAGTTAGCCCACTGTCAAGGGCACAAACACGTTTTAGGAAAGCGACCTATCGCATACATAAACCGATTGCCTGTGGCTGTGCAAGGCATTGCTGATTAAAACGTTGTAAATAAGATTAAGTTTCTTGGACTGACCGATCAAATCGCTTTATAAGACGTAAATCATTATGAGCCAATTACTTTCGTATTGAATGAAGCAGCGTTTTGAACTTTCAAAGATGTGGCGTCACAAGAGGATGTGCATTTGAAGCAAACCTTTCTTAAAGTCCCTCCACTTACTCGAAATGTTAAGGCCAGCATACTAGCCATGCGTTACATGCGTACGTGTCCAACTCAGTAATGCCTTCGCGTTGCGTACATTCGCATTTATAATAGGTCCGCAAGTCCGCCATTGCTTGGTGGGACCGACGTAATGGACTTTGACAGAATGTCCTACTGGTCCACTGTATATACATGTTTGGAACAACTTGAGGGTGACAGAATTTTCAATTTTGGGCGAACTGTTCCTTTAAATGGAGGCAAGATTATCTGAAATGGAAACAATATGCTATGCTGACATATATGACAGAAACATAACAACAAAAATGTTGTAGATGTTATAGAAATCATGCGGTCTGCTAGTATAAATCTGACTCCTGAAAAAGATACCATCTATTACTTCCTCTTGCTGCCCTGGAGCACAATCTGCCTTCAGGCGCTCTCTCATGTGGCTAACATGCTCATGGGAAAGGAGAGGGGTGACTCCAGGCGGTTTTATGTGTCATTGTCCAAAGCCAAAGAAAATAAAGAAAGAACACATGTTTCTGTAGTCGGAGCCCACTCACCCTAACTTTACCAAACCAGCGACAGAGCCCAGTGGGTGGGGGAACAGTCTATTACGGACCCCTGTAGAGTGTGACCTCGGGTCCGACCATCCAACCCGACAAACATACACAACCCAGAACACAGAAACCTCAGAGTGGAAAACTACAGAACAAATAGGCCCGGCCGTATATTTGCAGACTTCTGCCTATTTCGGTCTTTTCCTGAAAATAACCGTTTCTCTGGGAAAAAAGCTGAGGAACAAAACTCCCACACAAAGCCATGTCCTGAAACACCACATTACAACTGAAATACTGCTCGTAAAATGAGACGTGTAAGATTGTGGAGGAGTAGGATGGAGGGCCGCTGGCAAACACTAACTCAACACCAGTGTGTGTGGTCTGAATTAAGCTATTTACAAGTGCCATGTTGTGATCTGTTTACTAGTCACATAGGCTATAATATGTTCGTTCATTCATTTATTTTATGGCTAAATAAACATTCATCTATCCTTAAGATGAAGTTAAAACAAATTCCCCATTTGTTTGAAGTTTGGACTAAATCCAAGTATTGCACGGGATTTTGCGGACACAAACATGGTGACAAGTACAATTCACTGCTGCTTTTAAACACATTGATTTGTATGGAAGAAATTTACATTTATGTGCTAAAAGGAAATCATTCTTAGGGAATTTCTTATTTTGTATATACATTATTGTTTTGAGTTTAGTTTTCTTTTATTGTTTACCTATCTTAGGATGCACGATAGGCTACACCTGTCATTTCCACTAGATGGCAGCCCTCGACTCGAGAAGATGAAAGGAGAAATGAGAACAGGGATACGGTGTCCGAACATCTGGCCATTGACTGTGTTAAATGACTCCGCATGGAGAGATGCAGGGGGTTGTTCTTACTGTAAGTGTGTCAAACATTATAATTTTCTTGTGCAACCAAGAAACAGAAACAAATCCAGGCTCCTAAAGCACCTTTATAAAGTTTCAGCAACTTCTGAGAATACAGTCGACCTTTTCATTTTCATTTTCATTGGCATAACTCTGACTGTTCATTTTCCATATTGGAAATGAACTCACGTAACACGTTAAAATGTTAGAGACCTATTTTGTTAAAGCTTTTGTTTGATTATGCTTTAAAATAAAACATCAAGTTGAAAAGCACCGTTCGAGAGATCATTTACAGACAAGATTTAAACGCAAAAAAATACTACAGATGTTTCCTTTAACGGATAGTTCACCCAAAAATGAAACTTCTGTCATCATTTACTCACCTTCGAGTTGTTCCAAATCTGTTTACCTTTCTTTATTTTGATGAACACAGAGAAAGATATTTAGAGGAATGCCTATAACCAAACAGATCTCGTCCCCCATTGACCACCATAGTAGGAAAAATTACGTTTAACATTTTTTTGTTCTGTTGAACACAATATAAGACATTTTGATGGAATCAGTTCTGGGTCACTTTTAACTACCATTGTATTTTTTCCTACGATTGGAGTCAAATGGATGCTGAGATCTGTTTGCCAATAAGCATTCTTCTAAATATTTTCTCTGTGTTCATCAGAAAAAATACATTTAAACAGATTTGGAACAACTGGAAAGGTGAGTAAATGTTGACAGAATTTTGGGACATATTTGGATGAAGTATCCCTTTAAGATCCGCGCTTTTGATTTCTTCCAGGATAAGAAAAGCAGTGCTAGTAAACATCCCACACAAAAGCTGGGTCAGTGCGTAGGTCTTTCTGTTCAGCTGTCCTCTGGCAGTTCAGCCAAACAATCCGCTAAACTTACACACCACGAGCACTTTAATCGACACCAGATGTTTCATGCGCTGCACTTACGCACATTCCGCTCACAGGGGAAAGAAAGCAAAGCACAAAATAAAGAGGGAAACGCGTGGATAGACTCCATCAATGTCGAAAAAGCACAGCACCAACAGTGTATAAAACGAAGACGGTTTTGAACCTGACGTGCGTGCAGCTTACCCTTCATTGTGGTCAAACCGAAGCAGCTTCACCGTTCCGTTACGAATCAAACGTTCACATAAATCTCATGACAGTCGTGCGGACTCGAACAAAGTCCCTCTGAATACTTCCACAGTACAAAAAAGTTTCACAGATGCGAGCGGTCCACCTGAAACATATGTAGTGATTCTCGCACACCCCTGTGACGGCCGCAAAGCTTGCAAAAGGCAGTGTGGACAAAAAAAAGTTGCTTTACAGACGATTAAAAAAGAAAAAAACGTCTTTTCCCCATGAGATATATTCAGGAGAGAACTTCAGATGATGTGAGGATGCCTCTTGTTCACTTCTGTTGACTTTTCTTTGAGAGAGAAGCTGAGAGTCTGCGGGGTGTCTGTTAGTCCACTTGTTTTGTGAATTGACTAAATCTTGTTGAATCTCAAAGAAAAACCAGGTGAAGCGCTGCAGCCTCCAATGAGCTTCTGACTCTGCTGCGCATCTGGAGTTAAACTTCCTCTTGGCACGTGGGAGGGCCTTACGCGTTGCGATAGTTGCTTAACGTTGCGCTTAGAGTCCCATAGGAAAATAAAGCATGGTTCATTATAGTTTAACTGTAGTAAGCATGTTTTTGGCGGCTTGATTGCCATTTGTAGAACCACGGGTTAACTACATGTAAAACTACATTTAAAACGGTTGTTCCTGTCATAAAACCACAGTCATTTGTGTTTTCAGTGCTTCTAAGCACACTCAAATAATGAAAAAAATCTATAAATAAGTTAAATAAAGCTAACCAGGCAAAATAAATTATTAAACAAAACGACCCAAATTATTATGCCGTTATAAAACTATTTTAAATATAAAACATATTCACATCCTCTTAGGCATATTTGTCAGCCTTAAAACTTAATTTACGCTAGAGGTTATTTCTAGTGGAGACACCCCACTTTAAAATATATGTGACCCCCCTGGATCACAAAACCAGTCTTAAGTAGCACGGGAACTTTTTTTAGTTAAGCCAAAAATACACTGTATGGGTCAAAATGATTAATTTTTCTTTTATGCCCAAAATAATAGGGTATTAAGTAAAGATCATGTTCCGTGAAGATATTTTGTAGATTTTAACCCCAAATACTTAAAAACGTTATTTTTGTGAGTGGATGGCCTGCTACAGCACCTCTGATGGACAACTTTAAAAGCGATTTTCTCAATGTTTAGTTTTTTTCGCACCCTCAGATTCCAGAGTTATAAACGTCTGTATCTCCGCCATATATCGTCCTATCCTTGACAACTTATGCATCAATTGAAAGCTTAATTATTCAGCTTTCAGATGATGTAAAAATGTCAATTTCGAAAAATTGACCCATTAGACTGGTTTTGTTGTCCAGGGTCACATATAGAAGATAACGAATTACAGTTTGTAATGCAAGTCTGGCTCTGCATATTTACATTTACATTTAGTCATTTGGCAGACGCTTTTATCCAAAGCGACTTACAGTGCACTTATTACAGGGACAATCCCCCTGGAGCAACGTGGAGTGAAGTGACTTGCTCAAGGACACACTGGTGGTGGCTGCTGGGATCGAACCAGCAACCTTTTGATGTACCAGTTCAGTGGATTAACCCACTAGACCACCATCTCCATATATAGGCCTCAGAGTAAGATATCATTATTTTTCGTATAAAACTAGTCATTACGCACGCCAACATTTTGTATCCGCATTCTCATTGTTGCCATATGCGAAATGAAGTATTTTGCATGCGTTGGCTGTTATCCAAAACGACTTGCACAATTGTTCCGCTCTCTTCGGCTTTAATAAGCGCTCAGCTCGTGTTGTTCTTTGAATTTCCCTCTAAACCCCCCACCGCGGGGATCCGTGATTAATTATTTGACATCCCGCTGGATTGCTCACAATCGTGTGATGCGTTGCACCACGCAAGTCTCACACCTCACTTGCCAGAAATGTTATTCCAACTTAACGAGGCTAAGCAATAAACCGTCAACACAACACCGACGTATTAAAGCTCTGCTGGGCCCTAAACCGACTTTGCATGCCCTCTAAAGCACTGCGCGGCTTTCGTGCCAGAGCAGGTGCCTTATCCAATTGCGTTTACAGTACATGGCACGTCAGAAGGTTTCAAAACAACCCAGCACACATGTTTCCACCATGGTTTCTAAAATAACCTATAGCCTAGTTGGCATTTTACAAAAGAGAGAGTCGTTTTGGGATGCTTATGCACCATTTGAAGGACATCCCAGTTTCAAGAAAGATACATTATTTGCTTTAACATGAGAAATGTTTATATTACTCACTGTTCATTTTTGCATGTTTATATAGCCTATGTTTTGTGTGGTCTTGATGTTCTCAGTAACAGCACTGTAGTATATTTGGGTAATTCGCTCTCAGTGTGCCAGTCAACAGGTCTGTGGCACCAGATGAACACAGCGGGTCCAGATAGGGTTATGAGAAACAGGTGTGTTTGGACTTAGCAGAGATGGACATACCAGCCCATATTGCTGTTTCTCATTAGAGGTTAGAAAATACTATTTTCAGGGTCAGAGCCCTGAAGACAGGGCACTTTTAAAAGGACATGGTGTGCTAATGAGAAACGTGAGGGGAATGTGGGCCCAACACCATCTCTGCGCTGCCAATTTCTGCTTTCTATCAGGGGAAAAAACGGTTTAAATGTACTTGCATAGTAACAAAAGTTATTTTTATAGAAAGAAAATGTAGTTTTACAAACTACAAAGTAAAACTATAAATAGAGAAGTTATAATGACTGGTGCACATAATTATAAAGCGGAGAAGCTATAAAGCGGTGCACATAATGATGTGTGAAATAGTGTATATGTGCAGCAGAACAAAAGTGTTGATGACCGGATTAGCAGCACAGTCAGTCACAGCCTCTAAATGCTTTAATCAGATCATCAAGAGCATAAATAGAACCGTCCTGGTAGAGATAAAACGCACACCTACACAAAGAGTGCGTAGTCAAAGATCAGTAAGAATTTTCTGGTAAGTTATCTTTATCTTCCTCATTATGATATGTATACTTATAGTATTTATTTTCTATTGGTCATATTATACTTATTATACCGTCAAATAATTGTTATCAAAGAAGAATGTATATACATTGTTTAATTAAAAAAATGTGAAAGTGCTGCTCAATAGTGAAAATCAAATTAAAAGAATTATTTTATGAATAAAGAGACGCTTCTCCATTTATTGGGTATTGCATCATGTGCATTTTAATTCACAGAAATCCTACAAAGTCTTTCAAATACATGTAGTTTTTGTATATTTCCCTCATCCTAAATAGAAAACATAGTGATATTTTTCTGATGTCTGACTCTATCTAGCTTACTAAAATATAAACAAAGGGTTCAATTTACTGCTAAATACATTCTCTTAGAGTTTATATTTCAAGCTTGACTGCAAACAGCCAGAATTCTGGACTGCACTTTACAATTGCTGCTTGTACCACACATTGTAAAATATAATGTATATATAATGTAATTAAATACTGAAATATTTATTAATAAGATAATAGTAAACCGTTAACTGTTTGGATAGATGGGACATTTGAAAAAGAAGCATGGATTAGCTATTTATTATTTAGCCGTCAATTGACGGTTTATATATTTTAAAGATGTCACCACAGAGCAATATGTAGGAGGTATAAAGTTGGCTGTGCCCTTTACTGGTTAATAACTTAAGCAGTGATTGCATGTCTTTTTTGCTAATGCTCTTTACACTAAAACAGATACTTGCTGATGAAACTAGGGCACAAATTATATACCGATTTGTTGTCCTGTTACTAAATGTTTTACCAATACTCGGATGTATTACGTATGTTGTGACAGCTTTACAACATGAGCTTATGACTTGAACTCACCAAATGTGAGAGCTTTTGTTGTCTATAAAGACAACAGATGGTCATGAGGTAAAGCTGGTGAAACCATCAGACCTCGTATGACAAGCAAATTACAGTTTGGTTCTCCTGCATTGCTTCTCTGGATTTCAGAGTTGTTGTCTGAGACCTTATGTAGAGATTATCTTGTCTTTCAAAACAACACTGCTAATATCCTTATATACCGGTTTACAACTCACAGTTTGACTGTTTGCCAAACCATTTCAACACCATAATTTAGTAGCTTCGACCAATTTGTTGGAGGAATTGGTGGATCAAATGTATTTGTTCTCTCATTATTCCTTATCCTAGTGTGCCTCTTATTTAACCCCAGCAAGAAACTTCTAGAGAACTGAGCCTCTTATGTAAAGGAAATATTTGGACGCAAACTTAATCATGATTCATATTCTAACACAATCTGATCGCACAGACTCAAGAAAGTCAGAATGACAAAAACGGAAAAGAGATGTGATGAATGTATTTTGAGAAGAAATTAGTTAAAACTTTGAATTTATTATTAATTTATCTGAGATACAGCGCCGCCCTGTGGTTACGCTCTGGAGTCACTCCCCTATCCCCAACTGAGATCAAATCTGTGTGGGACATCCCTGTGAAAATTATTTATATTGCGTATAAGTTGCTAAATAATATTAAATAATAATTTTAAATAACAACTATTATTATAACTATTTTGCATGTTTCATTGATGTCTAAAATGTAATTTAACAACAGACATTTGTTTTCACACAGGTTTTGTTCATTCCCTGACTCTAGTCGCCCAAGATGAAGGCACTGATGCTCTTTCTGGTTTTACTGGGATCTCTGGGGGTCTTTCACTGCGCCCCTGATCCTGCCCTGCCCGGAGTAACAGCTGACACCCTCAAACGTGAGCACACCAACTAAATCTTGTTTACATGCGTAGTGTGTAAATCAAATATAAACAAAGACGATAGATTCTCTCAGATGACATATGAACTCAATGATGGAAATATATCTTTGTGCCGATGTCTGTCAGGTCTTTCTCTGGAGGGACAGAAGTTGGTGGATGAAGAGGTTACTAAAGCACTTTATGGTATCAAAGAAATGAAGGAGGTGATGGCCAGGAATGAGGAGAAACACACAAACCTCATGAAGTCTCTCAAGCACAGCGGAGAGAAGAAGAAGGTCAGCGGCTACATGCAAGAATAAGTTCTTGATGCCTGTCAAAATGGGCACATTCAGAATTAAAAATCATAACTATGTTAAATTAATTGTCTCTACTTGCTTTATATGATAGAGTTGAATTTATTAAGTTGGAACTGAATTATGTGGAAATATATATATATATATATATAAGTAGTCACGTACTAAGTTTAGATCACAGTATATCGATATGCTCTATATCAGTGGTTCTCAAACGTTTTACTCTTTTATGATTTTTTCAAGCCATGTAGCCCTTGACCAGACATTCACATTTTACCTTAAAATTCAATGAATTGAGAGTCAAACTTAGTCAAAGTATCTAAATGTATTAATTTATTTTTTATGCATCTTTGTGTAGTCCTAATTTCATATAAAAATACCATTATCATTAATTTTTCTTTTTCTATATCTAACCCTAAATGTCAGTTTCTCTCACGTACCCCCTGCAGTACCCCTGCAGTACCCCTGGGGGTACGCGTGCCCCCATTTGAGAAGCACTGCTCTATATGAACATCTAAAAAAGTATACTCAACAGATCTTCCTTCTTACACCACTAGGAGGCAGCAGAGATCGCTGAGGAGGTAAAAATGAAGCTAAATGAAGCAGAGCAGCAGTGTAGGGTGTCTTTCAATTCCTCCTGGGAGGCATGTCGACCTTGCCTTGAAGACACCTGTAAGAACTTCTTCACCAACACCTGTCGTCGCGGGTTCTCCACCTTCACCAATAAAGTACAACGTCCTCATTCACTTCCACCACGGAAAATCTAAAAAGCGCTCTCTTTAAAAACGCTCAGAGTTGACCCTGTCAGCCACTGAGAAAAGAGTAGCTCCACTTGATGCTTTCTGCATTTATGACATTCGTGGCCTCGTGCACTTTCATGAATAAATGCGGTGTCAACTATACCTGTCCCTCTATTCTCCACAGCTCCAGGACTTCTTTCAAAGACTGAGTTCTCGCTTTGGCCCTCGTGACGCTCAGGACGCAATCGTGTTGATTCAGAGCGCAGAGACCCCTGACCTGGAGGTGGTGAGGATCGAGGACTCCTTCAACAACCTGCTCACCAAAGTGGGAACCCTGGTCAATCACAGTGTGGTGTTGGTGTCTCACTTCCACTTCGAGTTGGACCAGACTCTACACACAGCCTTCAGCCCTGAGGCGGACCGCGAAACCGAGCTGATGCTCAAGCCCTCCAATGAAGATCTTGATTCCGACTTCCTGCAGGGTGTGGGTCTGGATGATGTTTTGGAGTCTTTCTCTGACTTCGGCAGAAGCGTGATGGAGGAGTTCGGCGCAGTGATCACACAGGTCTTCAGTGACCTGCATGATTCTCCGGAGGAAAAGAACGCAAATGAAGGTGCTGTTGTCCTGTAGTGCATTGTAGTGTTTATCCTATACTACTGTGGTTCCTGTATTTAATTGCCTGTATTTGTTACTTCAGAGAAGAAACTCTTCCCCAGATTTCTGCAAAACAAGAGACTGTGCCGAGATCTGCGCAGACAGTCGTCAGAATGCTGGCAGCTGCAGGGAAAGTGCGAGTCCTGTCACGGAGCCGTGTTCACCGGTAATAAAAACACATGCACTCATCTTGAGTTGTCAAGAGAACTGATCATTTACACTGGAATTTATCTGTGTGTGTTACTGTCAGAGTGCCCAAGCATGAGGGAGCTGCACGTGGAGCTGGATGAAGCCTCTCAGCTGCTGGAGGTGTCCAGGCAGCAATACGAGGAGGTGCTGAGCATCGTGCGACGTCACACAGAGGACACCATCAACTGGATCACCAACATGGCTTCTGACTTCGGTTGGGTGGCTGAGCTTGCCGACAACACCACCAGCCCTAAGAGCATCTTTAACATTGCACCGGTGAGACACTTAGATATAACAGTACTGTGATTTTACCATGGTATTATACTAAATAAATCTAGAATGTGGGAAAGCGAACAGTTCTTGAGGTTCACAATACTTTTCCTAGTCAATAGTGAAACAGAACTGTTTGTGTACATTCCTCCAAATATCTTTCTTCAAGATCAGCAGAACGGAGAAAAACTAGACATGTTGTAAAATAAAGTGCAAATATTATTCACAAACGAAACGTGTGTTGTCAAGGTGGTGGCAAGGACTGAAGGAGGCGACAGCAGACCATCATCAGACACAAAAGTGGAGGTGAATATCCTGCACCTACCCACTCTTACCCTGACCGTCCCTGCTGGCCTCACACTTCAGGATCCCGCTTACATTCAATATGTGACACAGGAGGCTCTGGACATGTACAAACAGATGGCCAGGTGAGGCCGTTTACAGTTCAAGTCACATCATTGAGCATGTCACTGTTGAAGCGGAATACTTTACAGGCTTCACCATAATCTGACCCCAACAGTTCATCCAAAAGTTAAAATTCTGTCATCATTTACTCACCCTCAAATTGTATCCGTTTCAATTTCTTTGTTTGGATGAACACACTCACAAAATAAGATATTTAGAAGAATGTAAGCAACTAACAGTTCTGGAGCACAATTGACATTCTTCTTCTTTTATTCTACTAAGGTATCTATATATTTATTTGTGTTCAAAAGAACAAACCAATTTATAAACGTTTTGAACAACTTGAGGGTGAGTAATTGATGAGAGAATTTTTATTTGTGACCCTGTACAACAAAACCAGTCTTATGGGTCAATCTTTCAAAATTGAGATGTTTACATAACCTGAAAGCTTAATAAATATGCTTCCAATTGATGTGTGAGTTGTTGGAAAAGGACAATATTTGGCTGAGATACAACCGTTTAAACTCTGGAATCTGAGAGTGCAAAAAAATCTAAATATTGAGAAAATGTGGTTTGAAATTGTTTATCAGGGGCACTGTGGCAGGCCATCCACTCACAAAAATAAAGTTTTTATATTTATCATAGGAAATTTACAAAATATCTTCAAGGAACATGATCTTTACTTCATATCCAAATGAGTTTTGGGATAAAAGAAAAATCGATAATTTTGACCCATATAATGTATTTTTGGCTATTACTAAAAATGCTCCCGTGCTACTTAAGACTGGTTTTGTTATCCAGGTTCACATTTTTGGTTGGAGTATCCCTTTAATTGGCGTCAAGGGATGGGTCATATCTCATGAAAAATTACCCCGTAGTCTTGTGTCGAAAAATAAAGTGGTTGCTTGTGTCGTTCCGATTTGCCGCTAACTCTGGGTCTTATTTGATTTACTTTCAGGCACGGTGATGTGTACAGCAAATAGAGGAAACCTGTTTTCATCAGGCACACTGTTAACAGCCTATATCCTGTTATGTTAGTTTGATGTTACTTAATGAAATGTGTTCAGTAAAGAAGTCACTTTCCATTTTCAAGCATCGTTCTTTATTTAGGGTCATCCTGTGACAAGTCCGAGGAAGTGAAATGTTATAGTGTCTTGTTAATAGACCTAAATGTTAGTATATTAACCCTGTCGGATTTAATGTACAGCATTACAGTTGACGAATTTCATTGTGTAATCGTTACATGACTATAACTGAACAACTTTAACTAATAGATACAAATAAATCTTATAAAGATTCTTGAAATGTTTTTTTATTCGGCTGTATGGTTCCATGAAGAACCTTAATCATGCATAGAACCTGTACTGCACAAATGGTTCTTCACTCTTTTAAAAAGGAAAAACAGATTTTTCTGACTCAAGGGTTGTATGGGAAGAAAGAAGAACCTTTTATATTACCTGAAGAGCCTAGTTTACACCAATTTATTTGGGAAATAAAGACTATAAATCACAAGCAACTTTAAATTAGATTCTGTTCGTTGTTCCCCTAACACCTTGCCAATATTGAGAACATCTTATTATCAAATGTCTTTATTGGGCAACAGGTATAAAACAACAGCAATAATCCACAGCCAGGTAAAAGCATTACGTAAAATTTTATTTTTTTAACTGTACAAATTCTTCAGATTAGTAATCGTAACCACTGTTTCACAACAAATGTCCTTATGTAGTTAAAACTCTGCATCGGAGACCCTCCTCAACGTACATCAAATTAACTTGCTCTCTTTTTTAAACAAACAAAAAAAAACGAAAGAGTTTTGCACAGACTTGCCTGTAGCCCTTTTACAACAGAAGGGCAAGATGTGTGGGTGACGTCTTGGATAATGTCCCTGGAATACAGAGCTAATATACACAAGGAAAAAGCAAGGCCTCTCTCTAGAAATGAAAAGATACGCAAGTGAGCCCTCTAAACATTTCCACAACGTAATGATCTCACTCAATTCCTGTTCATGGATAAAATGAACACATTACAGAAAGCATGTGACAAATACACGTATATTCGGATTGACTTGTAATACTGTAGGCTACTGCTGTATGACAGTGTCTGTTTTGCCCACTCTTATTAAACCTGTACCACTTTTAGTTAAACAGATAGAACATAAAAAAGTCGTTTGTAGTGTTGCTGAAGCTATGTAAAGCTTTTGACTGAGTTCAGATAGGTACAAAGTCCATCGTAACGACAGCTGTTAAATGGTCTTAATCTGCAGTACCTGAAGTTTCACAGTGATCATGACAAATAAACGGTGGTGACAGTTTCAGCACATGATTGCTTTAGGACCCTTTACGAGGGACAAAACAAATGGATCTGCGTGAAGTCATTTTAGCAAGTTCACATTCGTATGTCAGGATGAAAGTCACTTTGACGTAAGCAGTTTATTTGTGTAAACAATGAAATGTACCATGAGTTGGGTGACGAACATACATGGCAGTGTCGATGCTTGTATATGTAAAAATTAAACTTTTTAGTGTTAGACTGGTGGATTTTAACAGCGGCTTGGGAAATAACGGACTGAAAAGATGTGTTTTAGTGTTTTTGAGTCAACGTCCTCTTTGCTAAATTATTGAAAAATAACATTTGTATGTTTGCAATAGTTGTAGCTTTCACTGGAAATCTAGCAGCTGGTTAAAATGGTGACATATCAATAATAGTTTACCAAGCTTAACGAAACATGAATCATCAATCTCCCAGGATATGATTTCAAGTTCTCAGATTGATTCAATTGAATGCTCTTATTAAAATCGTGATTTACAATAAAAGTCGGATTTCGATAAGTAAAAATTCTGCCCTGTAAATCGATCCAACGATCAAACTCACTCCAATCTCAAGCTCTCATACATTCAGAAAGGTTTAAATCCTCATTCGCTCTCTCTCTCTCTCTTTCTTCTCTGACTTCCACAGTTCTGTCCCAGCAATGGCACAATATCTCTGTATTACCGCCGCAGCGCCGTAGATTCAACCACAGTTATTGGTCACTTTTAATAAACTACGAAAACTACCAACAACAACAAAAAAAACAGCAAAGAAAAACATTATTAAGTAGGGGTTCATTTTACAAGAGGATTTAGTGTTCAAGTGAAAAGAAAACGGTTGTAATTGGGAGAAGAAACAAAAAGCCAACTTTGTGCGACTGTGAGCCGTCAGCCCCGAGCTCATTGCTTTCATCACAGCGCCCTCTCTCTGCACTTACGGGTTAGTACATCCAGACAGAGTTCTGGGGGCATGATGTGGTCCCGCTCCAAACCCTCTCTCAAACACACTACCTTCATCGGCTCCATCACCAATACTTACATACAGGAAAAAGAAAGTCATGCTATAAAACACCCTTCCCATCAGTTTAATGCTCTTATTGAGTTTATAAATTTGAGAGGGAAGAGGAAAAGAAAAAAGAAACTATATAACAAAATCATCTCTTTAAAGAAGCATGTGCAGGGGAGCTGAAGGGAGGAGGTGCCACGACGAGTTCCGTCCTTGTGGCTCATCTTAGCACGTGGTGGCGAGTCTCTAGGTCCTGTAGGTTCTTTACAGGTTGTCTCCGGGCTGGTACTGTGGCTCAGTGGCGGTGAAATAGTCCTCCAGGAAGGACTGAATGTACTCGAAAGTGGGCCGCTCGTCTGGCTCTTTCTTCCAGCAGAGCCGCATCATTTCGTGCAGCGAATCCGGGCAGCCCTGAGGACACGGCATCCTGTAGCCCCGTTCCACCTGCTCCAACACCTCCCTGTTTACCATGCCTGTTGACACAGAAGAGATTAAATTAGTTTTGGTATTGAGGGAAATCATCACCAGATCTGCCAGACTGCTGCAGACATATAGGATGCTTTGATTTACTCTACTAGGGGCGGGAGCTTTGAGACCAAAATGAAGCAGACAGTCTGGTGTTACGTGAGAGGAAGAGTTAAAGCAGTGGGTTGTCTCTGACCGAGAGGTCTCTCGGTGGAAGGAAGCTTTTTCCGGGCCGCCTCTGCTAATGCAAATACAAATAAACTCAATTCCCAATAGAGGTTCTATCAGAGGTTCGCTATGCATGCAAAAACATTGAGTGATGCTATAATTGACACCGCAAAAACTTGCTTGCATAATGACTCATAACGGTTGAGCTTACTAAATGTAAATCAATAAATCTTATAATAGGAGGAGGGTTAAAAGGATTAGACTTCCTGTTGCGTCTTGGCAAAACTTTTCTATATTTGCGCATAATAAACTTTTACAGCAGTGCCATTTATATCCTCTGATGCATCTATTCCCCGCTGTTGAGAAAACACTGTCAAACAGCCTTCAGAAAAAAAGAAGCACAAGCGTGTACAGCCTGGAGCTCTTATCAAAATGAAATGTGTTATTTTGGCAGATGCTTTCATCCAGCGGGCTTTACGGTGGTTTTTTTTTTTAACTAATGTCCAAACAATGATGGCTCAAGGTTTTGCTATTTACTGGAATTTATCACCTTACAACAGTTGAACGCACTTAAGAGAAGTCTGTGTATAAATCCAGAGTCATCTGAGAGCAAAGAAACGATTCCCATCAATAATGGATAACTGAACTCTAATTTTGATATGCAGCCTGAGTGACATGCTTTAGGTAAGCACTACAAATGTCAGGCTGGTCTGTGTAAGAGACGATGGCAGGGAGGGGAGGACAGATGGTGGTGAATAAAGAACCTGTGCCCGGTCAGGCCTTCAAACCCGCCTCATCCAGATGGCTCCTATTGAGTACTAATAACAAACCAGCAGTCCCTCTCTGCTCCAGTAGGGGGCACAGTAGAATCAGCACCTCGGACTGGACCTGACTGTCTTTGGCAGGGTTCCTGGTGATCTATCTACCTGCAGGCTTCATTCTGACCTCTGCTCTAACATACCTGACTGTGAACCTAAAGGCCACGGTAAGCGGTTTAAGGTGAACAAAAAACAGCCCTTCAAGCACACATGACACCAATGTGGAAATGAGTGATTTTAAATGGCATTCACGGGGAAGTAAGGTGATGCTTAGCAATGCCTTGTTTAGTAGCAATTTTGCGAGCAAGTAATGTAAAGTCAGTGTTAAACATTGTTAGCTTGATTTACAGGTTAACGTAGTTAATTTGCAAAAACAGATGATTCTGTTTAAAAAGAAATAAAAAGAAAATCACATTTTGTACATTCCAATTTATATAAATTAAACTGCAGGTGGGTTGTTTTAATTAAGTAATAATAACTTAAACAAACACAGCTAACTTAAACGATAAAAACTTGATTTTTATTTTCACTGATGAGCTTCTAAAACCTTGTATCTCTCAATATTGTGTATTTCTTTTTTCGTCAAAAATCATTATTATTAGTTAGCCTTTATGTTTGTCACTGGGTTTTGCAAATATCAAACAAATAAAATATATTGAAGGTTTATTTACTCAGGCCTAGTCCACACATACACATTTATTTTTATAAACACCGAGTTTTTGTATAAAAAAAACGCGTCCACAGGAAAACGCAAAAACACGCTATAAACAGCTGTCAAAAACATGCCAAAGAACAGGTGCGATATAGCCCGAACCATAAAGTCATGTTGGCCAATCAGAAGCTTGGAATCTGACGTCAAACAACGGAGACGAGGCACCCATTCCAACGCCATACGCCACATATCCGACAACACTGAAACCGGAGTTAATAAAAATCAGCGAATTTTGGTAATCTGGTGTTTCAAAAGAACAGCAACGATGTTTAATCCTTTTTTAACCTTTCTTTGTCACTGCTGTCTGCTTTATTTATTTACTGTAAAGCAATACACTGCACTTTTAACAACAATTCAAAATGGTCAAAAGCACCATAGAAATAAATAATGATTTATGAGCTGTTTGGTACGATTTGACGAATCTGTCCGTTTGATGTCATTTAACTACAACCTGCTTAAAGGAAGTAAATAAAATAACCTGCAGGTTATTTAAACTGCGGCTTTAAAATGCCCATCAAGGAAAAGTAAATATAGTCCTTTATACACAGTATTTTAGGTTAATGGGTCGCACTATCATGCTCCACAATTAAGTTTTTCTGATAAGGTTTTACTAAGACTATTTATTTTAAGTATGTTCACTAGTATATTCGTATTTTGCATTCGTTTTAAAAATTGGTTACAAGAATCACACAGTTCGCTTGTATTGGTATTGACTACTTCAAATTAAATACAATTGAACCTCCAGTCAAAGCAAATTAAACTGCAAACAAAACCATTCACAGTTGCAACTAATATCTCACCTGGATATGGCACTCTGCCCTTAGTCACCAGCTCAGTCAGCAGAATACCGAAGGACCACACGTCAGATTTGATGGTGAATCGGCCATACAGAGCCGCCTCTGGTGCGGTCCACTTAATGGGAAACTTGGCTCCTGGAAGAACAATGCAGTAATTTAGAGATTGTGTTAACAGTGCCAGACCAGTCAATGCTGTTACTGAAGTAAAAGAATGTGTCAGCATTTTAAAACAAGCCCACTGACTTTCTCATTACTTCATTCAAGAAGAAACAAATTTGACAATTTTGCTTTTTATGTCTTTAAGACAATAGAGAGGAAATGAAAGGATGGTGTTGGATGGAAACCTGCATGTCCCACACAAGTGCCACAGCTCAATGTGTCTAGATCGTCTGTGTTATATTCTAGTGCTCATACAGTTCCTAATAACGGTTTAGTCCTATTTCTAGTTTAGGCATATTCATGGAGTATTTATTCACTAAAAGAGTAGTCAAAGAAAATAAGCCTGACTAAAGCTGCTGTTCTCTTGAGTGGAAGTGGACTGACAGTCCAAAAGGGCAAACAATCCAAATGTCAGCTAGACATAACAGATTCCAGACAGCCCCTGTCCATCCAACACAGGTCATTACATCTACACCGAGAGAGAGAGGCTGAGCAGTGTTGCATACAGCTCACAGGATTTTCAAAGAGCCCTACCAGACAGCATGAGTAAGCTTTTTTTAGTGCCCAAAAAGCCTATTCCCGGCATTCCCTGCATCCCCACTGTATCAATACGACAACTTAATCTACCCATTTGCTATGAATCCTGGAAGATAACAGATCCAAAAACTAGGCAAGGTCATTTTGCAAAAGGTGTTGAATGCATTGCATTTTCGGTATTGTTCTAGTTATAAGATGGCATAACCATTTCCTCTACTTAGACGTTTAAAAAAAGCCACAGCATGCCCTGATTTGAAAAAGTCTAAGTTAAGTTTAAGTTTAGTTTCCACATCCCTTTGACTTTATAAACATTGCGTTTGACATGCACGTACCTTGTCTAGCAGTGTATTCGTTGTCTTCGATGAGCCTAGCCAGGCCAAAGTCGGCGATCTTGCAGACCAGATTGTCACCCACCAGGATGTTAGCAGCTCTCAGATCTCTATGGATGTAGTTCATCCTCTCAATGAAAGCCATGCCATCTGCGATCTAGATGAGACAACAGGAAATTAAGCATCCGGCAACTCCAAGCACGCTTCATTTAAAGCCAACCGCTCAGATCTAGGCATAAAGTTCAAAGATCAGATAAAAGCATGAAAAGCTTCTTCTGGAGAACAGCTGGACTTGTTGGAGTAAGAAAATGTTTAAACGGTCTTAAACAAAGATGTGAAAACGCCAGCTGCAAGTGAGCAGACCTGCTGCTAAACACGAGCTTGCGGGAACGAAACAATCACTTATGAAATACTCCAGAGGAAATTTAACATTGTTAACATAAACTGAAACGAAACAGAAACACTTGTCAGCTGTTATGAAAAATAAAACCAAAATGACACTAATGCCTCTCCACTGCAATAACACGAGGCACCCCAGAGAAATGTAATGTCATGAAATATATATTATGTCATATTAAATGCTTACATGATATCATTCCAACAGTGGAAGCCCTGAAATGCTAAATGAAAGGATAACTATACACGCACTGAAAAAAACAAGCCTAGAAATGTTCACAAATGATATAGAATAAACAATAATAAAAGAATCAAAACTAATTGAAGCGCTTTCATATTCATAGCACCATTGGCGCAGGAGATATGTGGTAGATTGAAGCATCAGCCAGACAGTGTGGCAGTGATGGGAGTCCAGGGGGAGAGAGAGAGAGTGCGGAGGAGGTGAGGACGTGAGAGAGCAAGAGTAAGCTTTTTAAGCGAACAGAGCAGAATGGAGTAGACACATTAAAGTGAAGTGGACCCACAGGAGTGGCGGTTAAGTGCTCCAGGCATTAGGCGGGAAATGAAGATCATAGAAGCTGGGAGAAACACAAGGGCGGCAGGATGTCATATCCAATATTAAATAAATATGACAGCCAGATGGAGGTTGAAACTAAAACCCAGCCGCGGGGACACGCTGCTCGTCCAGGTTCTCTGTGACAGGCTTCGGCTACAGATTGAGCAGCTGCGTGTTACTGTGTTGAAGAGAGGACAGATCTGGTGGTATATATAGTGATGTCACGGATAGAGGGAGGTCTCGCTCACCTGGGCGGCCATGTCAACGAGCTGGGGCAGTTTGAGATGTCTGCCCTCGCCTTCCTTTAAGAAGTCCAGCAAACTCCCTGGAAGAAAGACGTATAGAGAATACAGGCTTTAGGTTGAATACAGCAGAAGCAACTAGAGCTGTCTCGACATCAGATGCACAATAATTGTGGCCAAGGAATTCACAATAAAACTATAATTGTGACATTCGTTCAAATTCAATAATGCTACCGGTCAATTTCAACTTTAATTTCAATTCTTTTTTATTTTCTTTCTTTTAGCAAATGATTAAAGGCTGCGAACGAATGAAATTTTTAACTGTTGTTGCTCTTAAAGGGATAGTTCACCCCAAAATGTTTTTCATCATTTATTCACCTTCGCGTCATGTCGAACCTGTATGACTTTCTTTTTTTTCTACAGAACACAAAAGAAGATATTTTGAAGAATGTTGGTAACCAAACAACATTGACCCCCAAAGACATTTCTCAAAATATCTTTTGTGTATCACAGAAGAGAGTCAAATACAGGTTTTTAAAGGCGTGAGGGAAATAAGTGATGACAAACAGATAGTTCACCCAAAATTCTGTCATTCTGAGACAAAATGCTGAACATGTGCAAACCAAAGAGTCAACCAAATACTGGTTCTGAATATTTAACCATTTTATCTTTTGACCATTATTAACGCAAATTTAAAGGAACATTCCCCTTTTTCTTGAATATATGCTTGTTTTCAAACTCCCCAAGAGATAAAAATTGAGTTTTATCAATTTGGAATGTATTGGTATGGCGATAGCACTTTTAGCACAGCTTAGCATAGATCATTGAATCCAATGAGAACAGTAGCATCGCGTTCAAAAATGACCAAAGAGTTTCAATATTTTTCCAATTTAAAACTTGACTCTTCTGTAGTTATATCATGTACTTTGACAGGCGGTAAAAGAAAAGTTACGAATTTCTAAGCAGGTTTGATTAGGAACTATACACCCATTGCGGCGTAATAATCAAGAAAGTTTGTTGCCGTAACGTGGCCGCAGCAGGCGCAGTGTTATCACGTAGCGCATGTGGAAATAGGCTAACTTCAGTCAACATATACAAGCTACCTAGCTTGGGACTAATTTCAGGCACTGCGTGATAACATTGCGTCTGCTGCGGCGTTGTTACGGCAGCAAACTTTCTTGATTATAACACCGGAATAGGAGTATTGGTCTATTGCCAGACCCGGAGATCGGCAGAATACATCCCAAACTCTTGGGGAGTTAGCATACTTTAGCATACTTCCAAAAAAAGTGGAATCTCCCTGTAAAAACTGCATATCACACTTCATGGGACCAATGAGTGTGCATCTAAACAGTGTAAATATTTGTGTCAATACATTTGTAACATCATCATAGAATGAAATTTGCCAAAGCCCAAACAGCTCGTGTTAGAAAACACAAGACACAATTCTGGAGCTCATAAATCAACATATTGGACTCCAATTAAAAACCAGACAAATTCAAGCGCATCTCACCTTTGCCCATGAACTCAGTGACGATGTAAATCGGCTCTTCAGACACCACAGCGTAAAGAGGCACAAGCTTATCGTGTCGAAGCTTCTTCATGATCTGGGCTTCCTGCAGGAAGGCTTCAGGAGACATGGTGCCTGGCTTCAGAGTCTTAATAGCTACTTTAGTTGTGCCGTTCCATGTACCTAGAAAGAAACAAAAGCCAAAGAAAGAATAAGAGGTGCAAAGAATAAAACCAAGCAAAACTTACCAATTGGTTCAAACTGAGTACATCGTGTATGAAAGGCCTTCATTGTTTTATGTGCCTATTGTTTATCTCTAGAAATGTTTGTTTTACAAAATGAAAGTCTATGCCAGACCAATAACAGAGCTGAACAGTATTATTTCCAAAGAAATTTTTTTGAAAAAAAAACACCATGCCTATACCGGTTAATAATCTTAATAATCTAATTTATCTACTGCACTGTAACTCTATTAACTGCATCTACTCATCTATTGCACTATAACTTCAATAACAGCATAAACTCATCTACTGCACTGTAACCTTAATAACCGCACTAACTTATCTACTGCACTGCAACTTTAATAGCTAATGTCTGTAATTAATGCACACTTAAGTCACTTGCACTATTGTATAGTCTATATTGTTACCTATTCATAACCACCTGTACATTAATGTTCACCGTATATAAGCTTCTGTACATATTGTTCATAGTACATACCGACTGTCATATTTTCATAGAACATTCCTTCTGAAAAGTATTTTCATTGTACATACCCATTGTATAGTATTTTCCCAATATTGTATTCTGTATTTATTCACACTGTATATCCTGCACTTGCTAATTGCACTTCTGGTTAGACCTTAACTACATTTCGTTACACTGTACTTGTATATGTGTAATGATAATAAAGTTGAATCTAATCTAATCTAATCTAATCTAATCTAATCTAATCTAATCTAATCCATGTAGCAGCACAAAAAGAATCAATAAATTCAAGTAAATGTATTTTGACACAGAGGCCGCCAGAACCTGACAAAACAAGGTTTGTTTGGTAGACTGTGCATGTTGGAGCACATGAAAAAACAATGTGTAAAATTCCTGAGATGGGTTTATTTGAGGTGACATGCTGAAACTTGCCGTAGGCCGAGCTTTTAGAGAAGTGACAAAAGACTTGTGCGTTTATTAACCCAAATTCGCAAATGATCGCATTTCGAGACCGTTTTTCCTGCCGGTGCGACCAGTTTTTCTGGTGCTAATAACATAACGTAAAATACTTTTTATTTGTAAGTCACTATGGATAAAAGCCAAACATTTATATCAATGTTGCATTCATGAAGAAAAATCATCAAAAGCTTTCAGTTCTAGTGGGCTGTTTGCACACGCCCAGAGAGTCAATGCACAAACTACTAAACTGATTTCTTTCACATCTACATACTCCGAAACGAACATATAAACACAAAACTATGTCAAAATTCTGATATTAACGAACATATAAACTTCCGATATTAGCAAGTAGTAAGTAAAAGCAGTCTGATCCTTGAAAACGTAAATAGGTGGGAAACAAAACGCACGTGTTACAGTATATTAGATCTGCGTATACTCCCTCTTAAAGGGGCAGCTGCATAATAAAGATTTCTGTGCATAATGTTCATCAACTATGGATGGGCCAAAAACATAGCAATGGCCAACATTGGCATAGCATTGTGTGTCTTACCCATCCAGACCTCTCCGAAGCAGCCCTGACCCAGTTTGAGCTCCAGGCGAAGTGACTCTCGAGGGATTTCCCATGCGTCTTTAGCCAGTCCTTGAGTCTGGGGCTTCACTGTCGGGCACACGGCAGTCAGCCGGTAGCACAGCCCATCTGCATGCTCTATATATAAACACAACACAGGTGATTAGTGATGTCACACAGAATGACATCATAGTAAAAAAAAGAATAGGCGTTTGACCTGATGTGACTTAGTGCACACCAGTGGCAAATTAAAGATGGGTATAATCACACTACCATAAGAACAATTAGACCTTGATCGGACCCTGAGCCGCATGAAGCCAAACACCTATTTGTTTGTAAAGCCATTAAAGATCATGACTACGAAACGACCCGTGAGAGAGCAAGAGTCATTAATTATTTTCTTATCCCACCACAAAACCCATTCATCACTTTCTTTGGAAAGAAAATTGATCAAAACCTTTAGAAGGTGGTCAACAGAGAGAGAAAGAGCATGACAAAGAGCGATGGCCTTTCATTAAAGCTTGACATTCTTCACATTACACACAGAAGCCCAATGGCAATTATGTTCCTACACGTCAAATGTCCCATGTTACACTCACAAAAAGTTTATTTTTAGCAATTCTCAAAGGCTTTCTGTTTACAGCTGGTACTGAACACCTAACAAAAAACAATTACAACTACACAAAGTGGAAAAGTTTGTAGAAACTTCGCTAAACAGGCAAAAGTATACAAACAACCATTTTCACGATGGCAGAACACATCATTATAAAGCCATAGATTTTCTTTAGTAAGTATGTCTGTTGTTTGCTGCTATAACATCTTCCACTCATCTGGGAAAACTCTCTTTTTTTTTTTAAATGTCTGCCAGGGTTTGCTCAAGGGTTAAAGGAATAGTTCACTTCAAAATTCACTTTTAATATCATTCATATTCCTACTATGGAAAGTCAATGGGGAGAAATTTTGAAATTAACTACTCATTTAACCTCTAAGGTCACTGTAGTAAAGCTCGACAAAGACCACAGCAATATATGCGTTTCGTTTAAAGCGAACTGCCATCATCTGCAATAACGCTGTGGCACGACAGTCGCGTCACGTTTTAAAGATCAAAGAGGTGTCGATGTAAAAAGCTCTCTCAGACATTGTCCTGAGGAAACTAAGCCAAGATGAACTGTCTGTCTGTGTGAATGAGGATGAGTTTCTCACAGGCGATGTCAGACACCTGTTAGTGTTAAACACCTTCACCTGTGTTGGATTCAGAGCTACATTACGCCGGATAGTTCCAGGCTATGCCACAAAGCCCCAAAAATCAAAAACCCATGACCATTTCAGAAATTTCAGATGTATTTTCTATCCACAATTGACGTTCAACTGAATCTACTAACCTGTGTAATGTTTCACCAGTTTCTGCAGAGTCTCAAACTGTGCTCTAGTGGTGATGTAATAACCCCCGTTGTCAAGTTTTCGGATTTTGTAGTGTTTCACGTTGTCTCCCTTCATCTCATCCCAGTCTCGTATCGACAGAGAGTACGCTCCTGCCAGGAGAAATGAAAGCAATGGAATATCATTGAGATACACGGAAGAGAATAATTCAGTAAGATGTCTGCTGTGTTATGTTTAGAGTGCTTCATGTAAGTTGTCAGACAGGCAGTAATTCACTAACCTTTAGTGGTCTCACTTTCTCTGACCAAGAAAGTCCCTCGCTGGTTTCCAGGATTCAGCACCAATCGCTCAGCATCTTTGCGACCCATTTTTCCAAAGTACCATCTGTGAGACAAATGTTTGTTTGTAAGAAACGTAAAATCTACTGAAACGGTGATTCTTAAGGGGGGGAGGCTAGCTGACTTACAAGGGGTCCTCAAGATTACTAATATAAAAAAATGGACAAAATGAGTATTAAACTAATTTTTTTTTGCCATTTTTATAAATAAACATGTTTCCAGTTAATTTCAAGGGCGGGGGGGCCTTTAAATATTGTTAAATAGAATGGGGGGCCTTGTAGGAGGAAGGTTGAGAATAGGAATGAAAATATGTTATAGAAAATATAAGGGCATATTTACACAACACAACACAACTAATTCAATAAAAAATAAAGTCTGATGGAAGTCTGGTGAAGTCTGATGGAAGAGAATCGTATCATTCTCAAAACGAAAAAGCTTAAATGGCTAAACTGATCACAAAATAATAATAAAAAATCTGATCACTGCAGGGTTATATGCATTCTGAAATTTTTAAATCTCATAAATTGTTTTGCACTAAAAATCTGATCTAAGTTTTCTTCCGGTATTATGAAACAGACCATCAACAGAGGCACGAGGATCTATTAAAAGACTAGCAGTCGGGCTGGTGTTCTGAGAAAATAATGGGTATCAACAGACTGTGATCAAGGCTGGCAATACTATTTCAAAAGAAACCTGCAAACGCAAGAGCTTGGCTAGGCAGAGGACCTTGTGCAAGAGCAAACATTTGTATAAGGAAGCAGGAAGGAAAAAAATTAAAAGAAGGAATATGGTGAGATAAATAATATGGCTAAGATGGAGTCAGAGAAAAGGCAACACTGAAATAAAGACAGATGGAAAAGGAAGTAACTGAAAAAGAGTCTTTTGTCTGCAAGTCATGCGTTTGCTGGCGTGTTTGTCAGCACCAGAGCTCAGGCTGTAAGTGTGGCAGGTCATCATGCTCTCTCAATTACGGTGTGACGGGATGAGATAATTGGATAAACGCAGGAGGAGAGGAGTTACTTACTCTTCCGCTTGGATGGAGTCGGCAGGAGCGACGTAATTGCTGGGAATGTATCCCTTCTGCCCTGTGTTGATGGAGCGAGCCTCCCACCAGTCACCCTCTCTGTGGAGTGAAGCAAAGACACAACTTGGCTTAGACAAAGTTATCAGGGTTCATGTCCTTCACCACAGGCTGAAAAAAATATAGCAAACGTCTGAGTTATCAACAAAGTAACAGAGCAGGAAAGTGAAGGAATTTGAGTTGTACGATTAAAATGTCAGGCCCCTTGGACGCCCAACCTTCCCTGCACCCTCGGAGGGTTAATCTGAGGCGTGTGCGTTTACTGAAAGCTAAAAACTGGCTTGAACAGATGGCCCATTACGGAAACGCATTAACCCGGACAGATTTGGCCCTCGATGAGCTTAGAATACAATGATAGATTAAAAAAACATAATAAATCCTGCACAATTCAACATTTGTGTTTGGATTATCTTTACCGCTGAATGAGATGCTTAACTTGTGCAACCTCAATGTGACATAAACGTTACGATAAATGATTTACAATACATGTGATGATAAATACAATAGTGAATGTTTTAAGCTAAATGTGGTTGTGAATGCGATAGTTATTGTGACAAAAATTGAGATGCTAAATGTGATGATGTAATGATGTAAATGTCATGGTAAATGGGATAATGGATGTGATGAGAAAGTTACAAAAAATGTGACAATGATTTTTAAGCTAAATGTGGTTGTGGATGCGCACAAAAATTGAGATGCTAAATGTGATGAATAAGGAGGTTATGACAAATGTGACATGAATGATCTAATAATTGTGACTGTGAATGTTACAATAAATGTGATAATGAAGTTGACAGTGAACATTACAATGAATGAGCAACGATTATTGTGATGGTAAATATTAGAATAAATGTGATGACAAATATCATGTTAAAAAGGTGAGGATGAATGTGATTGTGGATGTCATGGTAAGTGTTAGGGAGAACACTATCAGTGTTTCCCCTACCATTATATAAGGGGGGCGCCCCGCCCTCCTAACGGCTCGCCCCGCCACCCTTGAACGTCAAGTAAATTTGATTAGATTTTCTTTATAGCGCCAGATTAAAATTTGTTATTTTTTGAAACAAACTAAATAACCATGAAGTAATATGTTATTTATCTTATTTCCACGATGGCATGTCTTTTCTGTCTATGTTTGCGCCTTTACAATTATCCCAATGAGTGCGCACGCGCGCACACTCACACACAAACGAACACTAGCGGACACAGAGAGCGCGGCGGGAAATATTTCGCGTCATTCAGATGAAAACCAGATGAAAATATTTCCCTTTTTAAAACGCTCACATGGAACTGAAGATGGCAACACTCACTCTTCTGCGAGTAGCAGCCGGAGTAGCTCTCCTGCTCCAAGTCTAAGTGTTGCCCATCCTGCCCCTGACAAGCATCAAAAGTCCAATCATCACCGGATGACAGGTAAAATGTATATTAATGAGTTACATCCCGCTTACTATTTACATATGTGTGTTTAAAATGTTTGTAGTCAGGACATTGTAAATCTGCTGATTAAATAAGACAAGAGATATTTAATAGGCTATGCAGGCCGCTCTGTGTTGTATGGGAATGTCCTGCCCATGTGATGACGTCTGCGTCTGACAGGATTATTCTCCAATAAATGCATCATAGAAAATAAAACGTCTCACAAAAAAAGCCCATTTAAAATGTGTTTATCATATAAATGTATTAACTAACATTAACGAACAATGAATGAGCAATATATTTGTTAGTATTTATAAATCTTTTTTAGTTGTTAGTTAAAAAATAAAACTATTTAAGCTCTGGTCCATTAATATTAACAAATACTTCTATAAATTTAACAAAGGTTATTTGCAAAAGTCAATTTTAAAAACATTTAAATACATTTATTTAATTTTTTTAAAGAGATATCTTATGTTAACATTTTTTAACTTTTACAAAGCATTACCCTCCCAGACAACTAATTTATGTGACATAGATAGATAGATAGATAGATAGATAGATAGATAGATAGATAGATAGCACATAAAGAATGAAAACGAAATCATTTCTCGTCAATTTTCCCCAACCAACCAACCAACCCCCCCCCCCCAAAGCTGTAAACCTAGGGGAAACACTGACTATAATATAATGTGACATGAATAGTACGATGGTAAATGTGATGACGAATGTAACAGGAATGTTACAATAAACGTTATGTGAAATTTACGATAAATGTGATGGCAATGCGGCCTGAATGTAAGGATAAACGTGCTGGTAAATATCACGGTTAATGTGTTTGTGACGTAAATGTCATGGCAAATGTGATAATGGATGTGACAAGAAAGTTACAAAAAATGTCACCATGATTGTTACAATAAATGGGACTTTAAATGTAACTCGAATGTAATGACATAAGGCGAATTTGCCTTGAATATGATAATGAAAGTCATCATAAGTGTACAATAAATGAGACATGAACGTTACGATGGCAAATGTCACGCTAAATGTGACTACAAATATATGATAAGATGAATGTGACATGAACGTCACAGAAAATGTGATAATGAATGTTATGATTCATGTAATGCTAAATGTCGCGGCAAACGTGGTGGTGAATGTGATGTTGAATGACACGGTAAATGTGGTGGCATGTAACGGTACTCACGTGTTATTGATGATCTGAAATCTATCGCCTTTCTTGAAGGAGAGATCATCTGCTGTCCTAGCTTCATAATCATACAAGGCCACAAAGAACGTTACACCACCTGCAAGAAATCAAAGTAGATGACATGAATAAAGGTTACGCAAAAACCAAACCCCACAAACAACACAATAATGGTTAGCAGTTAATTCACTAAGCAATTGCCAAAATAAGTTGCTATTTCATTCAAAGTGAAGCATTAGATTCTATTTCGCCCACATAACAGTGTTTTGTTAAGCATTTATAGACATGCTGAAGGGAGCATCCATTGATTTTGTTCTCGGCTCAGTTGTCTGCGCAGTCAGTTATCATTAGCCAACTCTGTCTTGATTACATAAACACTGTGTTTTTCAACAGTGCAGTTTATGGACGGTGACTGTCGGCGGGGTTTGACATGAAGTGGAAAAATACCAAAGCCGAAATGGTTTGGGGACAAAAAAAAGAAGGAAGGATTACATCTAAATTGGTCCCCAAAACCAGATTATCCATTAGTGAAGAACAGAGGACCGGCCTACTTATTACAGCCACACACAAAGATCTGCCAAGTGCAGCAGCATAATGGCCATAAAGCTTGTGTAGGTGTTGTAATTTTTCTGTTAGTCTATTATATTGGATCAGGTTGAACCTGTTGGTGATTTGAAGAGTCGCTGATGAATAATGGCATAAGATTTCAACTGCTTTATGTGGTTTACTGGCAGTGTGGAATCCAAGTTTACGTAAGTGTGCTGGATACGCAGAGAACCTTCCTCTCTTCCTGCCCACTCACTGACATTGAACAGAAATTCTGAGGATTTTCCCAGGAGACAATTTCCATCAGTACACACTGGATTTAGCTGTTAACCAGGAGCTATCAGAGCGAAGGCTGTCAGAAGGAGCATATGTGTGTACAAGACTTGCCCTGTGACAAGACGTGGTCTGATAAGAACACTATTTATATCCCTATTCAATAAAAAAACTATGCAGAGCATAGACAAAGATCAAATTATTCCGCTTTTGTGGTGCATACAAATGTCACATTTATGCTCGGGCCCTCGGAGACAGAGATAACAAGAGATCACTTCATGGAACTGCCTGAAGCAGGGAAATCATCACTGAACAAAGAGGAATAAATCACATTGGGTTTATTCTGGAAAGGCGTGCAACAAATGTAGTTTGTAGTTCTGCTTGAATGTTAAATGCTGGATATTGTTTAAGTGGATTTTCAATAATAATCAAAGACAGCCTTCGTTCTTACGGCTTTAAGAGGTTAAAGTTCACGCAAAAGTTCTGTCATCCTTTACTCACCCTCAGGTTGTTCTAAATCTGTATAAATTGCTCTATTCTGCTGAACACGAAGGAAGATATTTGGAAGAATGACAGTAACCAAACAGATATCTTCGCCCATTTTCTGCCAAAGTAGGGAACATTTATAGTGTGGGAGTCAATGGGAGTTGGGATCTGTTTGGTTACTGACATTCTTCCAAATATCTTCCTTTGTGATCCTCAGAACAAAGACATTTATACAGGTTTGGAACAATCTGAGAGTAAAAAAAATATTTTGGGGTGAACTATCCCCTTAAGTATTTTCCTTTCATATACATTTTCAAGTATGTGAACTTCTTACTTGTTTTACTTTGGAATAATTTAACTTTGTTATATTATAAATCATATTACAAGTTTACTCCTTGACATTTCATACAAAAAAGGATTCATTTTACCTTTACTTAAGTAAATTAAAAGGATTTTTAATCAAACAATTAAAGGCCGGTTTCACAGACAGTGCTCCACTAAAATCAGGACTAACTCTTGGTTAAATTAGGATATTTTGAGTTAGTTTTATAAAAATGCCTTAGAAATAAACATTACTTATGTGCCTTTTGAGACGAAGCAATGGCACTGACATATTAAAGGATGTTTAAAGGCAAGTTATTTTCAGTTAAGACAGATCAAACATTCACTTAAGTCTGGGACTAGCTTTAAGCTTTGTCTGTGAAACCGGGATAAAGAGTTTTAATCTTTTAAATTTAAGGAGGAGTATAAAGAAGAAAGTACTTAAGTTAATACAACGTGAAAATAATGCATACAAAAATGTACTGGAGTATGATATATGCTTGATAATTCAGAGAAGTAAAACGTTGTCTAAAATAAAAGCTGATAAAGTATAGATACTTGAAAATTAACTTGAGAAGAAAATCTAGTCAAACAAAGTAAAAAATACTTCTGACCACTTGGACTGAAAGATCTAGATGGACCGCAGTCAGTGTGAAATGTTTTTAATGAATCAAAACTAACGTTTCTAGCAGGTTTAGCATTTGTTTGTTTTGAGAACAAAATGTACCGACAAATTATCTAAAGTTTATATGTGGAAATGAATAATATGCCTAGGCTGTCGTCTTAAAGTAATAACCCAGTGCTTGTGACTAACAAGCTGAAGTACTTCAAAACGAAATTTGCTTTGTTTCACGATTCACAAAATATCTATTAGAGCAAAATCCCAACCTGCTGGCTGCAAACGCAGACTAGTTGTAAAAAATGCTCACATCGTCTAAAAAGATGAAAGGCAGTTTATGATTCAGTAGCTGCGCATAGGCTGCTTTTGCAACACACCTTAATGTCTACAAGCATGTTAACTTTTTCGCTATATTGGACTTTTTTATCATTGATACATTTTGTTGATAACTATAGTTGTAGCTGGTTTTAGCAAATCAATCACCAATACTTTTCTGAAATTCCTACGTAATCTGGATTTAACATAGCTATACATAACTATCGGTACTATGCCTATCATTTTCAATTGACAGCAAAACATTTGACATTGTTTACACTCCAAGCATGAACAAACTAGATTACTTCCGTTACTTCTACAAAGATTTATACAATGCGAGTGGTTAAACGTAGTGTAATACATCACCACGGCCTAGCATGAAGCAACAAAGGTATAACATATATTTTCACATTATAAATATCACATCATTGTCACGAGCATTACCGGGAAACATTGGGGGAGTAAATCCTTTCCATATCATGTATCTAAGATCATATGGAAGAATTCCAACGTGTTTCAGACTGGTGTCTTTTTATCTTGGCCCTCTACGAAAGATGATGCGATAAAAATGTTTCGCTCATTCACATATGGGCCCTGGAATGGGAACATGGAAACCTGGAATCTGTGAGGCCAGGCCTGGAATCTCACATCTGAGGCTGTTTCTAAAGAACTCTTATTTCCTTAGACAAAGAAACTTTACAGAGATATAGCCTAAACTTCTTATCGCTCGTCCACTCACCTGTAACGGCACCGGGAAAGGGGTTGCTAACAGCAACGGTGGAGAAGGAGGAAGAGGTAGCTCCCCCGAAGGGCGTGATAACAGAGGTGGAGCCACCAAACGGGGTGAGCCCAGGTGTGCGGCTGTTGTAGCTATTGGCGGGGCCCTTGAGCGCCGGTGACTGGCCTATCTGGGTGGGGTCCGGTCCGTAAAGGCCCATGTGTGAACCCGGGGTGGGATGAGAAGGATCTGGGCGGAACTTCTGGGTGGGACCCTTGTCCTCTTTACTCTTGACACAGCCCATAGTCAAGCCTGTGGAGAAAGAAGTTAACATTAACCAGCTGTCACAGCTATTTACATAATTGCACAAGGAAGGAGTTTATAACCTTCGTCATTTTGACCGTTTATGGCAACAATAAAAGTTTGGTAGAGGTGCAAGTGCAAGCGTTGAGATTCACGGCTTTTGTGAGAATCTGGTTAACAAGGTCACATATAAATTTCTATAGCTTTTCTGTAGCTCAGTGGTAAGAGCGTTGCGTTAACAACGCAAGGTTGTGGGTTCGATCCCAGGGGATTGCAAATACCTATGTAATAATGTATAGGATAAAGCAATGTAAGTCGCTTTGGATAAAAGCATCTGCCAAATGCCTAAATGTAAATTGTATTCTTTCATTATTTATTCACCCTGATTTCATGTCTAACCTGTATGACTTGTGCAAAACACAAAAGAAGATATTTTGAAGAATATTGGTAACCGAACAACATTGACTTCAGTTGTATGGATTGGACACAAAACAACAGAGACATTTCTCAAAGTAGCTTCTTTTGTGTTTTGCAGACGAAAGAAAGTGAGATGACAAGAGTGTAATAAAATAAAGATAGAGCCTAATAATCTTAATCATTGCGATGCATGCCCCAAAAGCAATGGAATGGGTTTTCTCAAGAGGGGAAGCGCCAGTTAGACCACAAAGCTGTACGAGCATCTGCTTTCTTTTACTTGCCAAATCAAAATTACTTTCGACAGATTTGCCGTCATTCCCCAGTAACCCACAGCCAGCAAAACATTTCAGAGGTTATCACGCAGACGTCTTTTGAGCAGCGCGGCAAAACTCACTAGGTCACTAATCTATGCCCCGGACCACGTGAACAGCCTCTTGGCAGTAAAGAGGGAAGTGTTGATCTGTTGACTGCTCTCTGAGGTCAATATGATAGGACAGCTTCACCCTTGCAGGCAGGGCTTGTGAGAGATGACAGTATAATCTCCAGACGCTTGTGTTTCTGCCAGGCCTCTATGTCCGGACTGCTCCCGGCCTGACGCACTAGGTCACACACGTGCAGGGGAATGAAGAATGCGAGCGAGGCCTTGAAAGAACAGGTGACCCTGATTGGAGGGTTATATGGCACGGCAGGGCCACCACTCACAAAACACTGATAGCTTGGAGTCTTTGTATAAACGAGATAAACAGATGATTATGGACAACAAGATAGAGAAGGAACTCTTGAAATGTGTTAAGAATAATTCCCTCAAAAATGACTTTAATGAACCTAAACTCTGTCTCACACAACGCTAATGTAAGGCTTTGGAACACATGAAATGTAACACATAAAGCAAGAAACCTTCATTCATAAGCATAAACATGGGGTCGATAAGATTATGGTCGTTTTGGAGATTGACAGCTATAGTTTTCGTTTGCGTTCATCATGTATGACAATGTATGACTTCCTATCTTTAGCTGAAGTACATGTGAAGGTTCCGAAATGGTTGAGTTTCAAAAAAGTAATCCTGACTACTCCAGTGTGTAGGTAGATAAAGGACAATAAGTGAGAGAATGTTATACATTATTTTATGTATATTTAGTGAAACTGCAACCAAAACAACCAAGAAAATTAAATTAAATTAATATAAATATTAAAATCCAAATTTATTTTTTTGGTTCTGCTAAACACGAAAGAAGAAAATTGGAAAAATGTCAGTAACCAAATAGATCTCATCCCCCATTGACTCCCATAGTATTTATTTCCCTACCATTGGACTAAATTGGGGATAAGATCTGTTTGGTTACAGACATTCTTCCAAATATCTTCTTTCGTGTTTACCAGAACAAAGAAATTTACACAGATTTGGAACAACCTGAGTGTCAATAAATGACAGAATTCTATGCCTTTAAGAGGGATAAAGGATCAAACATATGGGTATTAAAATGTAGATACTTAGAAAAGGATATATAAGAGCAGAGATATAAAGCACTAGGCATAAAATAAAGTTTGTGATAAAGAGATGTGCTATATGAAATTCATGTGGAAAATCACAAAAGCAAATACTCCTGAGAAAGAGTTTGGCTTGAATTGGGCAGAACATGTCCAGACGGGTGTGCGCAGTATCTGCCCCTCTGATCTCTCAAGGGCGGAAACAAGCGAAGTCGAAGATAGAAAGGTATCACCTCTCAGGACAGGACAAACCCATGATGGGTGCAACACGTTTCCCTTGTAAACCAGCCGGCGTAAGCTTGGGTCAATACCAGCACTGAACTGAGAAACAGAGGAGAGGAAGGATCTAGAAAAAGACCTCCTGTCACAAGTCACAAACAGCTCAACTACATCATCTTCTCTCATAAGTCTATAGAATGTCACTTGAAAGACTGGGTCTGAGGGGAATTTTTTAACTTTAAATTTAAACATCCTCTTCACAAATGAGCTTTATTTAATTTGATAAACTATAACCTCTGATAGCTACAAGCATGAGAACCAACGTCCAATTTACAGCAAGAGCAAATGTCAAAACTAGCTCACTGCTTTTATAATAGCAAGCATTACGTCATGTACCTGCAGTGCAGACAGCTCACTTGTTTACAGGACTCCCACACCTATTGACCGACTGACGTCTCCAGTCATTTGTGGTTACTAAATAAATCATTTTAGACTTTGAGAACATTTTTCAGCTTTCTTAACATTCAACAAGTGAAAATAGATATGTTAACTGTAACATTAAAGGCCCCCTAATCTAGCCCTTTTACAAAATGTGATATAAATCTTAGGATTCCACAGAATGTGTTTGAAGTTTCTGCTCGATATATACCACAGTTATTTTATTGTACTTTGCCCTATATGTCCATTTTTGCCTTACAGGAAAAACAGGCTGTTTAGGTGTGTGTCTCTTTAAATGGAAATGAGCTGCTGGTCTCCGCCCTCTTTCCAGCAGGGCTGGAGCCGGTGCTTCCAGTTACACTGGTCATTAAGCGAATGAGAAACACAGTCTCATCTTTAAAAACCAAACACATAGTTTTCTCTAACTGAAAGTAGATAAGACTGAAAGTAGATGAGACAAACGCAGTGTTTAAAAACAGAGCACCCTGTTTTCTGAGTGAACACACAAACGTATTATGTCTTTAAATCCAGCACATTGCTCTTATAAGTGAAAGTTAACATGATAAACGCATCATTTCTATAAAAAACGAAAACATGCACTCTCTGAGTGAATGCACAAATATATCATGTCTTAGCAACGTGCAAATTGTTTTTATAAGTAACAATACACAGGACAAACCCATGATATCTATAAAAACTGAAAACATGGTCTATGAGTGAATGCACAAAAACGTTGCGTCTTTACAACGTGGAAATCATTTTAATATGTGACATTACACAGGACAAACGTGTAATATCTATAAAAACTGAAAACATGACCCATTATGAATCCTGAATTTGTTTGTGAAGCATCCTGGTGTAAAGTGACTTCTGCACATTGCGTTGAGAAATAAAACTAATCCTCATGATACACGTCTTCAGAGGCTAAGATGTCAGGAGTAAATGAAGACTTATGTTCAGTCATTCATCCAACAACAAAACACCTAGTTTGTTTACAACATTCTTGTAGCTCACTGCAAGTAGTCCAGCGTGAAAACAATGGTGGACAGTGTACAACTCGATGAGGACAGACAGCAGAGTCCATCAACAGTCATTGGCAGGCCTCAATCAATGTGATGTCAGATTACCAAGAGGATGCCATCTGCTCGTTCAAGTGGACAGTTGAGGTTTATTGGGGATTTAAAAAAATTATGGGTGTATTTTTATCATTCTAGGGTGGTATTTACACACACTCCAGACGCACAGATATGTTCAAACAACATTTGGAAGTCAATGTTCTGGGGCCTTTAAAGAGTAAATATTTTGTGTTTTTTCTTAGGTTTATGGAATGTCCAACAACAAGTTTACGTACATAAACGGCGTAAGAACACTTTCATTTTCTAATAATGGGCAGTTATTGTAACATTACTTCTTTACTGACTCTCAAATGATTCGTCAGGTGATTCATCTGTCCAAGCCCCTCCTTTCTGTCAGCCTACTCTGATCTGATTGGTCAGATGGTCTAGTCTGCTGTTAGAACGATATTAGAACGACAGACGACTCTTTCGCGTGATTCAGAGTCGACTTTTTTTCCCCAAGCCAATAACTTTGTTATTCGTTCACTTTCGGCTTCATAACTTGGCAGACTGCTTACATGCACAGCAACTTTATACACTGTATGAAATGTAATTTTAAGGACATTGTAATATTTACTCTTTAATGACTTTCTTGGGTTTTCTATGACAGTAAGAACCCTGTGATTATGAGGAGACCGATTCAGTTTTTTTCACATTGCACACTTGAAGTAAAGACACTGTGTTAAGTCACAATGCTATTGGACTCGGACTAGAAACTGCAGTGAGAATGTGGTCTGTAAGCACAATCTGAGCTTTGTATGAGAGCTGCTTGGTGCTCAGTGTGTGACAGGCACACAGAGCCGATGGAGGAGCTATAAATCTAGACGATGACTCAACCCCCCTCCACATCTTTTTTAGATATGAACGTACTGTATACGTCACCATGCTCCGATGTATACCTGTATGAAATACAGTTGGCTTTCTGTTGACCCAGCCTGTACTCTATTGAAATTCAAACAGATCTCTTGAAAAAGACAAGCGGATGCGTGTCAGCAAAACTGAGTGCGGGAAACTACATGATTGCACATTACATAATGGGTAATTTCCAACATGATTTATGACATGTCGCTTATCAGGATATTAGTACACCTTGACAATAGAAAAAGTGCAAGATTTTTTTTAATACAAAGAAAAGCTTGACAGGGAATCAAAGGTAAGGTACTTCGAAATCAAGGAAATCATCCCACTAGGTCCTTACAAGCATTAAGAGTGGTCAGCAGTTTAAAAAGGATGGTGTTGTAAAGACCCATCATGCATTGCGTTGCATACGTCACATTCCCATTATACAGAGAGTAAGTATGACAGAGGATGTGGTGATGTGTTGAAAGAGACAGCTGAGACTGAAAGTTCCACACAGCAGATTGTTGGCAAACAATGAGATGTGTGTCTTTATGGCGGGTTGAAAGAGCATTAACTGTGTGTACACATCAGTGACACGGACGGACAAGCCTCATTCTTCATGCTCTAATGAACTCTGTACTGTTTATAAGTGTGGGGTAAGCTGTGCCACTTGAAACTAAAGATATCCACTAGGTTCTCTGACTTTCCCGTTGTACGGCCCCCTCTGTGTGGAGAGGGCACCACTTTTTCGCTCCCTTATATAAACTTAGAATCTTAGACCTAGAATTCTGTTATTCATTGTTGTCACATCAATACTTTTGGTTGGTGGTCTTATTTTTCTGATGTAAATTTCTATATTTCATATATTGCCACAAAATCTGTGGCCCCCTGGATCCATCTTGGAGACCCCAGGTTGAAAACCACTGCACTAGGCAATAAAAGATGCACAAGTACATTCACTCAACTAAAGAAAGGGGTGTGAGTACAAGACCGAAAACTATAAACGAGACACGAGACTGGGTTCACGAGAACTCTGCGTCCGGGGAAGAACCCCTTTCCCGGATCGAAAAAACAACATTCACCGGTCCGAAAAGACTTGCAGAACGAGCCAGGACACGTTGGAAGTCGAGTCGATGCGACTCCCGAGTCGGAAGCTAGAGCTCCTGGTGACCAGAAAGGTTGAAAAATTTAAGCTACGGTACCTGGTGGCCCAGCACCCAGAAGACCAGGCTCCGGCCAGTCGCCTTCCACCAAATGTATCTCCGGCTCCCGTGGTCGCAGCGAGTCAACGCGGGTCATTATAGCATGGGTCTTGCCAAAAAAAAAAATTCTCAAGAGTGGATCAGTACCAGCTGTTTGCGATCAAGCTTCATCTCCAGAAGAAGTAAGTATTACACATAGTTTTTAAATCACCTTTCTTAAATAATGTGTTTAGCATGTTAGCGGCTGTTGTGTACATGTTCGCGGCTAATCCTGAACCTTTACATTGGTCCAAAGACAGGTGTTGTGCCGTAACGTTAGTGGTAAAACGCATCCCTGCCCATCGGTTCAGAAGAGTTGTGACCGTGACATAATTTCTGTAAAGCTTGTTCACTACAACGAAAGAAAGTTATAGCAGTGTCTTTCTCTGTGAGTTCATGCTCACCTAAAGTTAAACTTTATTAAAACGTATTACTGGGTGAATTAATTCACATGTTCTTTTAATCATAACGCCAAATTGCAAAGCGGGGAGATAACCATGCCTAGTTATTTACATTCTGCGGCATAGAAAAATCTCTTACGATTGACATTTCATTCCGCAGTTCACTCCATCATTCTGCATCATTCTGTCCAGTGTCTGTTTTAATGAACATGAGAAGTAATTTATTGAAGGTAAAATAGGCTTTCTACGATCACAAATACAAAACAGCATAGTTTACCATGAAACCGCAAAAGGAAAAAGCGAGCGGATATTAAAGTGGCCCTTGATAGTTTGTAAAAAAAACATTGAAGTCTTCGGAAATTAAAAGGTTACCAAAAGTACAACTTTCTGTAACATTATTTTAAGTTTATACAATAGTAGTATTGATGGTAGTTAACCTAGAAATATAAAAAATATAAAGTAGAAAATTTAGGATGGTTTAAATGGCTTAAAAAACATCAAATTGAAAAAAAGCAATTCATGCTGTTTTGTGGTACAAAGAAACTAATTCTGACAGTGCATAATACACTCCACAGGCCCAAAACTACATATAATGTGCTTTTCTAGGAGAATGTGATATTTCTTTGGCCTCAGTGACATGCATTTTGTATTACATTGTTGTCTAAGCCACCTTGAGAGAAGAAGTGCTTCAGGGCCTGTATTCTTTAGTTATACACGGACACTACAGTGACTTTTCATGTCAAAGAGGTGAGACAAAGGGTCACAAATCTCAATGGGCAGTTAGTAGAGGTCACACATCTGTTAGGCAATGTAAATCAACCCAACCTGTTTAGCAGGTTGGTCATATGAGGGTTTATGAACAGAACAGAAGAACAAAAATGAAAGGGACATCAAATAATTCAATGTCTTTCAATTACCGCAAAATAAATAGCCCCAGAAACATGTATCTACACAATCGGATCAATAACTACCAAAGAACATAATGAACCCTTCCAGGCTAGCGGGAATCCGAATCAAACCTAATACGGTTGGATTACAGAAGGTCCCTAAAGCTTTCAGTCATCCATTCTGAGAAATTTAAAGAGACAGTTCACCCAAAAACGTCATGCATTCTCCACAATATCAGTGATGTCACCTTTCAAGAATGAACACTATTCACTATATAACGATATTATGTTACACACTAATGATCTCAATCCGATGAACTCAATTCTATTCAAATACTCTGAAGTGCTGTGATATGAACCCCTTAATTACAAGACGTCTCATTACCACTTCAGTATTGATGGTTATGAATCAGCTGTTTTACAACCGTCAGCCCTGCTGCTCTAATGACTTCTCAACTGCGAAGAGAGTTAGCCGTGAGATCTCATTCACAACGGCTGTAGAATGATTCTGGTTAGCAATAGTCAAGCACAGTTACTAGGAATGTACCGATACAGCTCACCCACGGTTCAATCTGAACCTCGGTTTTCATCCACAGTTTTCGGTTCTGTTCTGATGGCTTGGCACTTTAAAATGTTTTTTTTCCCCTATGCTTATGTTACAGGAACAGTAAATAGTTAAAAAAAAGGGGAAAAAACGATTTTAATGAAATTCTCTTTATTTTACTTGACTTATTTTATTATCTTTAAGCAAAAACCAACTTGTACAAATTCCTGGTGTATTGAATAAATGTAAAGATTTACACTGGCAGCTCACAGCAGTTTTGGGTTTACGGTTCATCAACATGCCAGTAAAATAAGCTTCTTGAAGACGTTTTTCACATCAGAGCATTAAAATAACGTAATGCAAAACTTGCGATAGCTGTAACGGAAGTTAACATGCAGTGCGTGTAACACTGCAATCACTAGCAGCGCTCAATGAGAAAGGCCAGAGATAATATATTAACAAGGTGCGCCACTGCAATTGCAATAAATTGGAAGAAATGCAATGCTAAAAAGCTGGCTGAAGGCGATCTTGCTATGACGTTAATAGCTGTCCTTAAGGCTGCCGAGTGGCATGACTTTCGTCAACTGGACTTTGGCATGGTGCTGTAGACACTCTTTCTGCATGTGCTGGGTGAGAGCAAGTGTGGTGTAAAAATACGTTCTTGAAGTGCCAAATACGGACATTATCACTTTAGTACAACAGGCATACAATAAAGCCAACCCGCATCTGTTCGTCAGCATAATACTCAACAGCACATTGCTTCTCGTGTTGCAAGCAGTCTCGCAATTTGATATTACTCGTGGGGATGCGTTTATCTATCTAGGAAAGAGCCAGGTAGCGTACGGAAATCATTTAAACACAAAACCGCAATTAATTTACACCTATTGAACTTTGGAGGTCGTACCAAACAGTTCAATTTTATATGAGAGTTGTGGCATCCCTAACGGTTCTACACACACACTCAAACAGGCCTGATTAAACAGTCACATCACCAGAATGCAAGATCAAATGGATTAGGGGCAACAAATCACCAGCACCTCAGAGAGGCCATCATTGTTATGAATGTGTTCTCATCTGCAATTCTACCTGCTGCAGGTCTTAATAGTAAAATAAGGTGCCGTTTGTAATCTTTTGGAGGATTTATTGATAGAAATGCAATACGATATACATAACAATGTCTTCAGTTGCGTATAGACCTATCAGTAATGAAGTGTTATGTTTTTATAACCTCAGAATAAGCTATATCTATCTACATACACCACGGTTCCCCTTACATGGTATTTACCATACTGTTTCTACAGTACCCCTATGGACAAACTGCTCTACAGAGTGCGTTTCGTAAATATGTTATCTCCTTCGACAAAGTAGCGAAAATGTGACAACCCCTAGTCCTCTTGTCAGCCATCGTAGTGCTTTAAAGGGTGGATGGGTTTAGTAAGCCTTTGGTTGCAATTCACAACCTCACCATCAGATGCTGCTAAATTTCATACACTGGACTTGGAAATACACTGGAAATCATTCAGCCCAAAATGCCAACGGCATCAAACTATCTCTTTATCTGAACAATGAATAGGGAGACATATTTGGGAAACACTAGCAGCAAAAATATCTAAATATATATTGAGCAAGTACATAAAAGAACGGTGTTTAAAACTATGTCATTACCCTTGCAGGATTAACGGGAAGCTTCTAATAATGGTTTGTAATTATTAATTATGATAAATGTAATTTAAGCCATTTTAGCACGGGATTAGTATTATCTGAGAACTCATGTGACTTAGAAATTACCTCCCCACATCTGTATTTCATGTGGCGCACTCACAAAGGATAAGCAAAGCCTGTGATTTTACTCAAATTTACGGACTTATTTCCCAGATATGATTCCAAGGCCTTGCATATAGTTTATGTATATATAGTTGTATGGTGTACTGTATAATAATATATGACCATACCTCAGCATTTGAGACCCACGATCGCGTTCGGGGATCTTCTGTGAGGCAAGTGTTGACCGGTATGGATATGACCCAGCACTCTAAATAATATCAAAACACTCTGTAATGTTTATTATGCACTACTGATGTAAAGTGATTCTCACCGGCGCACTGTCACATGCCACCTACGACTCAAAACATCAGACTCATCCGCACAGTAAAGAAATGCCTCAGCACATCACCTGAAGTAGTAATTACAAACTGAGATGGCGACAAAGAGGAAATTCTTACAGACAGCCACTTTAAGTATTTTAATGATGGGGAGGTTGTTGATAATGATCTAATTTCCGAGGGAATCCAGGCAGGTGGAATGAACCCACCCCACCCACCTAAAGTGGATCAGAGCAACTCCTTTAGAGCACTCTGTCGCATTACTGCAGTTATACAACCATTGATACAAGTCCGATGCTGTACATCCCTTTTACACCACATCCGTCCACCATAGGCACAGTCACCATAATATAGTTCACAACAATCTGTGTACCATAAGGCTGGAGCTTTCTGTGTGAAAACAGCGAAATACCATACAACATAACAAATATATAATACAAAACACATCTTCTGTAGGAGTTCACAAAGTATGTTTCTATGCTGAAGAACAACCGAGTCATTTGGAATAAAGTGCTTTAGGAGCCCAGCAATACTATTTTGGTTAAATTCTGCTGATCATACAGCTTGGCTCACGCTTAAGTTTCCTCATCTCGCATCTCAAATTATTCTAGAGCTTTTAGTGAAAATGCTGTGTTTGTAAATACAGAGTTTGGCTGCTGAACATCAAGTGTGAGACTGGAGCTTCTCTGGCACACTGGCACCACTGCGGAATCACCATGGCACTCTGCTGCTGCTGCCAATCAGAGCAAAGCAAGGAGGGGGACCGACTTCCTTCCGACTCCATTCATACCACAAAAGCCACCTGCTGTGCCTGTCAAAGGCTAGAGCGAGGGGTGAGAGAGGACAAAAAAAGATGGACATGGGGGAAAGGGGTTACCACCACAGACATTAAGGGTGACACTAAATGACCCCTCCCCCATTATTCACCTTACTGGACAATTTACACATTTTTCAATAGACGGATCTTAAAATATCTCTCCTTTTGTCAGTGCATCCAACATATATCCCAAAATACCCAAATATTTGGTATATAATTCAGCTCACCAATGCTTTCATGTTCTGTCCCCTCTTTACGCTACCTTGCTACCCTGTGGTACATGTGCTGTTTCAGAACCAAGAAGGAAAAACTTCAATCTTGCAACATGCCATCCAACTTGAAAATCATCAACAAGACAAAAAAAAAAGAGTTCTGATTCCCGAGACATACGACGTTTTGGAAACAAATCAGAAAGAGCTAAAGGCATCATTTCCTCAAGTCGGTATTAGACATCGGGTGGATAAGAGGCTGTGCTTACACACGAATTACAAAAGGATTATTCTCGCGCCTGCGCACGCGTGACCTCACATCATTTGGAGGCCAATGTAAACAACAGACATCGAGTACCCACATGAGGCTGCTTGACTGTGCCCCAGAGCTATAATGCACCACAAAAGCGCATATGTCGAGTCCTATTGTTACACTTGTAGAACTGGCCGCGAGCTCAAACCAAGCGTCATTTAATGTTCAAAATGCAAGGAAACAATCAAACAATGCGACACAGTTCATTGATAAAGAAAGTTAAAAGGGTATTTAAATGAGTCGTGCGGTTCAAAGAATGAATCGTATTGTGAACAATGTGGCGTTGTGGTAACGTTAACCAAAGGCCCGCGCAGTCGCTATGTGTAGAAAAATACACACTGGAATGATATGTACTTGTATTTTTGTAACACTGACGTTGACTTCTTAATAATCGCAAACGGGACAACTAGCACAACATTAACATACACATCTAAAGCTCGTGTACTTTAGGCAGCCACGTTTCATAGTCGAGTTGTGCCGAAGCAAACACGATACAGTCTGCGCGCACAACTTCTGTCGCGAAATAAAACTAGTTCCGGGGTAGAAAGAGTCTGCCGCAGAGATTTGTACCGGCCGCAGAGATTTGTACCGACCGCAGATCTTCACGTCCACTGTTGTTTTCAAACATTGCCATATTTACACAGAGTCAAAGGCCACTAGGCCGTTGACTATACTATACTTCGCGAACCGAGCTTCAATCCGCTTTCTTACCTTTACCGATTCGCTTTCCTTTTCTTGACGTTACATGCGTCTTCGACCGCTTCGTCCCCGAGAAACGTTTCAGGGCACATTCAAAGTGGTATTGTTGCGTTCAACTTAAAAATCACAGTCTGTCCCATTCCTTAAACGCGTAACACCTCACGAGACGAGACAAATAACTGCCGTGAGGGAAATCCGTGATAGAAATGATTAATCCAGTCACGTAACTTCGGTTTGTTCTTCTGTCGGTGTGTAAAGAAAAGAGTAATGGAGTCCAGCCCTGGCAAACAAAAACCTTTAAACCGGAACCGGTAGAGATTGCGTGGCTAGGCTAACGTAACATGACAAAAGACAGCTCTGGGAACAGTGGACGGACTCCCGCAGATGTGCCTCCTCCCTCCGCTCTCAACTTGCAACAACGTTTCCCACAATATGGCCGCCGTTAGGAATGGGATACGGGAGAAAATCACAGGTCTCCATTATCAGTTCGAGGTGAAATAGACAGACTGTGGTATTTTTTAAAAGAAAAAAACAACAATTTCACTTTCTTTTGTGCCAATTTAACAAATAACACTTTCCGACCTTTGATGTACCGTGTGTAAATAAGTATTTTGTCGCCCCCTGTCGGTGCGAGAAACGACTGCATCTCTGCATTAGTTTATGGCCCTAAATGTCCTCTCACTTGCAGCCTTCTTTTTCACACTTCTACATTTTTATGAACATTAAAGGGTTTACTTAAAGAGACATAAGTTTAACACGTTTCACAAAACAAATGAATCCGTAGAATTTCATCGGAGTAAGTGCAAGTTTTCTTTACATTTCTGTGGAGAATGGCCCTAGCCCTCCACGGTGTGCCACAGCTAGGACGAGCATCCGTTTTTCCCTTTAGAAATTTCAAAGTACATACATTGTTTGTTTTTTTACAGTTGAAAGATCTCACATCCCTAGCATGCAGAATGGTCACACGGGTGAGCTTACCCTATGCATTGCAGAATACAAAATGTATTTTGAAGAACGCTGGGAACCAAACAACATGTGCTCCATCGACTTCTATTGAAGGGACACAAAATAACCAAGGCAATTCTCAAAATGTTTTCTTTTGTTTTCCACAGATAGAGTCGTATAGAGGTTTTAAACGACATAGGGTGATGACAACAGTTATATACTCATACACACTATTACCAGTTTTACCTTACTCATAATACTCGTTTTATTTTCGATAATTCGGAGCACAATCAGCGTTTATAAACGCTCAATCCACTAGTAAATACTGACATCTAGTGGAGGTCGATCGCACTAGAACCATAACGTAGTGGTGTTTTACAAAAAACTGATGCGCTGGACAAAAGATAAGTCATGGCTTTATCTTTAATGTTCCTGAGTATTTTAGATGCCAGGCTATCATTACCGTTTCTGCTTTTTCTGTTTTAAGCGATGTCATGACAATTCCCCAAATTATCCAAGGCCTTTTTTATTGGCTTTAACATTATTTTTTTTGAAAACTGAATGAAATTTGATTCATTATTTTCTTTACGAAAAAAACATTTTATATTATTATTTATTAACGCCGTTTCAACTTTTAATGTGAACTTTTATAGAATAACACCTAAATGAACAAATCCTATTTAAATTCTATTTTCATTCTTGTGCACTTTGACAAAAATGTAATGCAGTTTGATTTGACCCTTAGGGGTGGGGTTATTAGATGGGACCCTAAAAATAGAATGACGATTGATGGCACGAAACCATCTGCGAAAGATATTCTGACATTTCTTGCTATATGCACAAGAATGATAATATAAATCTAATTCGGACTTGTTCATTCGGTGTTATTCTTTAACATTTAAAATTAAAAACAGCGGAAAGTGTAGCAAGTGAATACAATAAAGAGACCAAAACCTGCCTGCTACTGTGCTTTTACGCGGAGAAGGGGTTCAGTATTGAGAGAGTCTTCCAGGTTTGTGTTAAAAAGGCAGGCGATTAGCGAACGGAATGTGGGCGGTCCGTGGGCGTGACATCTAGGGATGAGATTTGGGATTGTTATAACATTTTTCTTCCAGTCTCTGAATCCTAGTGTTTTATTCATTTATTTCTGTTTAAATTTTTAGCATTCACATTTATCTACTATATAGACTACATAAGCTCTTACATAGACCTCTATAGTAATAAAAGCAAGCAATACTAAATGTGTATTTAGTAAATAAATCGTAATATAATTATTGTAATAAAAAAATCATAATGCCCAGAAGCATTTTCATGCTGTTAATAGTTATTATAAGCCTTTTATATGTCATTGAGAGGGTATCCAGAGGGGAATCCATTAATCACAAATGGAAATTGAAATGACCACCATCCGCACTCACAGATGAGATGAATATGTGCAAAAACAGTGACTGCCTACCGCTGTAATTGGGAACATCCATACTTACACTCAAATGTGGACCCATTTATTAGAAAGATTGCCAGAGGAATACACTTAATAGCTTTACTGTAAATACTTGACTCACACACTGTCCATTATAGCACGTCTTCCGGTATTTGTCATTTGCTTAATAGTTGTTTAGATCTCTCCTCAGTTTCCTGCAAATGTGGCTGTCTGTGCTCCGAAAATTGCTAATTTATATATTTTTGACTATAGTCTAAAGGAGATAGAAATACAATGATACAATGCAATATTCCAGCAAAGAATATTAAACTGTCAATTTTCAGATATTGAAAGATTTCTAAGAATTAGAGTTTCTGTCTTAAGCATAAAATGTAGGATACATGTGGCACATTCATCTTGAGTAAAATGGAACACTGCATATAGAGGAAATATATATTGAACTCAAATCCTGTACCTTTTTAACATTGAATTAAAATGCTGTGATTTTAGTGGCCTAATGTTGACCATATAAAAAAAATCCTAAATGTATGTGTATCATTGTGGACAAAATCCAATCCTAACATAAATCCCAAGACAACACATCTTTACTTCTTATAATAGACGCCGACAGGCGAACTTATTCTAAAATCAAACTTTAGTATTATGGGAGTATAATGCCTTTGTACGTAATTTAAAATCAGAACCACATGGTGGCAACATTGAGATAAAAACGGAGACGTGCAATGATAAGGAACCACGACGCCGATTCATTTTTCTGCTAAATCACAAACTACGCATACGGATTGATGGAATACACATATAGCCTAAGCAGTGACTTATAGTTTCGTCATATACCACGTCACTACACGTAAATATGAATGAACGTATAATCAATTCAGCTGCTGAGGTGCACGACTCGTTTTCGTCAGTTATGTGCATCAAGGATCTAGTTTAATACCCACAACAAAAGCGTGTACTAAATATTCTAAAACTTTCGTTTCCTTAAAAGAAAAGAAAACGTTCAAAACGCTTATATTTGGAATTTAATAAGAAAAAATTGAATATATGTTTGAACTTAATACTGCTACAATACAACAGGATACGCAATACTTTCCATTCAACGAACAAAGGGCCATGACGCATGAGCCATGAGACTAAGGTTAATAAAACCTGTCTTTTAAATAATCCGTTTCATAACAGCAAAGAGTATAAAGAATTTTGAAAATGCAAAACCTGAACCCTAATAGAAAGCCAAAGGGGTCGTCAAAAGTAGGCTAATTCATAAGCACATTTCAGAACCACAGTGGCGGACAGCTCCTCTATTGACCCCGTGACAAACTTGACGTTTTTAACATGTTATTTCGTTGTTGTCATGTCCACCCTCTATTGTCTCATCAATGCGCAATTGTCTGTAAGCAGTGACTGGTGTGATTCGGGACCTCGAAACCACCCACGATCAGTTGATCTTAATTGTCAGGCACTTTGTCATTTAAAGTTGAAAAACAGTTGCAAATTGTCCTTTCCCAAGAAATTACTTTCGGAGGAAAGTTCCATTTGAGGTGTGTGTGTGAGTGACTCGTACATCGATGAGGAAGGAACTTTACTATTATATCCCAGGAGGAAGGGTTGATGACGTCTGTGGCATACTTAATGTGACTTCTTGAAAAAAAGGCAAGACTCCCCATTCATAGATAAAAATCCGCCGTAATCGTAGCGCAGGAGAAAAAAAGTTTTTTTCAAAGACATGTAGACAAACGAGTGGGTCTGATTTCATCGAGGTTTTGTGCGCAGAAGTGATTTTGTTTATATCGCTTATTGTATAAAAGTGCAGGGGTTGAACCAACGAGCACATAAGGAAGGGACGGTGGCGCTTCATGAAAGAGGTGCTGTGAGAAAGATTTCTATCTCTCTCACACAATCACAGCCGCACCCGAGTCGCATCTACCGGCATCACTATCTACCTACTCTGCAATAGGTAGGTTCTCATCCTCCTTTTGCCGGCAAAACGTCTTTTATTCGGAATTATTTAATGAAGACACCTGGATTTTCCGTTTTTTTAAGATTATCTACTGGTTTTGGCTCATCTGAAGAAGGATTCTGTTGCGCATTCATGGCACACTTTAACTTTCCAAATGTCTTACGAACGGAAAATATACGAATAAAAAGTAGCACTGGTTCCGTTGTGCCTTTCTGGATTTTTTAAACCAAAGTTCTTCGTATAGCATTTATGTCGTATATGTTGCAATCCGAAATTTTTGTAAATTCACAAGGACCTTATGGTCTGTAAGTGTTTTATATTCTTGACGTTATTTATTGAACTTTCCTCTATCCTTACAGCATGGCCAGATCTAGTAAAGCGACTTTAGCGTTGCTCATCTACGGAATCATGATGCACTACAGCGCCTTCTGCACGCCTATTGGGATGACTTTTCCCAAGATGAGGTATGTATATGTGTTAATGTGCTTTTCTACAGATCGTTTGGGCTTTTCTTTCATGCTGAAACAGACAATACGAGGAACTTAATTCTAAAGTCGGGACGCCAAAAAAGAAGGTTTTATATTTAGTGTCCACACAATGTAGGCTGATAAACAGACGAACTATGGGCGTTGTGTTTGTTATTATTCAACACTATATGGCTTCAAATAGTATCAGCCCAATGATATTTCCCAAGAGCGTTTATGCAATGATATAGTGCAAGCGCATTGTGGGAGGGCATTCGCATCGCTAAGAAGGAATCTCTTCTCCGGGACAGGCAGATCCAGCTTAATGAAAATGAGAAACGAATGAATGTAACGGGTGGCCAGTAAGATGACGGTACAGTGGCGTCACGGTACAAACCGAAGAAAAAACGAACGAGAAAGCTCAGTGCGGGTCCGTTCTTCACCACTAATTTTGTAGTGTGACTTTTCTGATGCATGATTATGAAGGCAAGAATACCTGGCTAATAATTTCATAATTTTTACAAATCAATACCCAATTTCATTTTGGCCAAAGACATAGCAAACTGTAACCTACCATTTTTTATGCTTTAAAAACGCATTTTCCTTCTTTAGGCTACCCCAAAGAGAAAAAATTATTGATGAGAAAAATATGTTTGCGACAATTATTTACAATCAGTTCGATCCGTAAACCTGTTTTTAATATTGTGCTTTTAATCCCCGGGTTTGGTTTCCATTTTGCGCCAAAAAATGCGTAATTTACGGCTCAATAGCTTAAAACCCCCGCTATTTTCGTCCACGTAGCCTAGTGATTAAACCGTGATTTATTCAATGCACTTAAACATTTTTCTTCCTAATTGCAGACTAGAAAACGATGTATTTGACGAAGACGGAAACTCGTTAAGCGACCTGGCTTTTGGACCTGATCAGATTGCCATACGAAGTCCTCCATCTCTCTCGGATGACTTATACACGCTGTACTATCCTCCAGAGAAAAGGTACTTTTCAGACGGCGTTTGTGTGTTATATGAAAAATCAATGTCATGTTTCGTTTATGTTGTTCCGCTATGTCTGTTCGTTTTTGTTTGCCAGCCTTTCTTTTGCTTTTTGCTTTTCGTTGCTGTTGATATTTGCATCAAAGTAATTATTTAGTATTATTCGTATAGAGAGATAGATAGATAGATAGATAGATAGATAGAAAGATAGATAAAGATAGGCCTAGATAGATAGAAAGATATAGACAGATAGATAGATAGATAGATTTAGGAGGGGAATCCAAAGTAGCATTTCGACTATTTACGAATGTATGCGAGAGAAGAATAGAAAACGTACTCAGTATGATTTCTTGCAATAAATATAAAATCAAACGTTTTATGTGGTATTTGATTACTGATATGATGTGTTTGGCGTTTTATCTCAGAACGGAAAGGCATGCAGATGGATTATTAGATAGAGCCTTGAGGGACATCCTGGTTCAGTTATCAGCACGAAAATATCTGCATTCTCTGATGGCAGTTCGTGTAGGGTAAGGGAATTTTAAGCGTTTATCTGCCGTCATCTTTGTTTTCTTTCATTTTATTTTTTAATTGACGTGACTTTGTTGCACTGTCTTGACTTTCTGTTGTCTCTATTTTTTCCCGACTTGTCGTGTCTTTGTCTTTGGGCTCGCATGGGCGTGGAATTTCATCGCGAACTATATTCGCAGATGATAAATTCATTCATTCATTTTTTAAACGATATTATCTGTGCCACACGAATGGTTGCTTATTGTCAGAAAAAAATGTCGAAAGGCGATGCGTCAGAATACATTTCGTTTCCAACATGCATTATTTATAAGGCATGTGTGATGGATCTTCTTTCGATTTGTAATATAATTCGTTAACGAAAAATGATCTTAAGATGAAAAACGTATTCTTCTGTCGGCGAGAATATTTATGGGTGTGCTGAAACCTGTTAACGCATTTTCAAGGGCGGTCCGTATCCTAATAATAGTTCATGTTTTTTTTCTTTTGGCAGCGGTGGAAGCAGCGAGGAGGATGCATCGGAACCATTATCAAAAAGGCACTCGGATGGGATCTTCACCGACATTTACAGTCGCTACCGAAAGCAGATGGCCGTCAAGAAGTATTTAGCAGCCGTCTTGGGAAGAAGGTACAGACAGAGAGTTAAAAACAAAGGACGCCGATTTGCTTATTTGTAGCGCTGAGAAAACAGCCCCGACTGCCCTCCCATGTGTACATTCAACCCTAAGATCAAAGTCATTCTGATATAACGGAATAATCAGTGGATCGCGCCTGTGTTCTTTAAACATGTATTTATGTATGAAGTAAAGCCATTAAAATGAATATTTTACTAATAACATTGTTTTTCTTTTTGTACAAAAGCACTTGAAACCGCACAGTTATACTTTGTGGACCAATCCTTTTTGTTTTTATGTATAATACATGTTGAAAACAAAAGGTAACAAAAACCATTGGGAAAAAATGAAAGAAAAAATGTGCACCTTGAACGTCATGCGCCTGGTATCTTTTCAAATTCATCATCATATGCAGAAAATAAATAGATTTTAAAAAGACAATCAAAGCTCTGAATGTTATACTTATTTTTGTAATCTGCTAAAGAAAAAGAATAGTCTGATTTTATTTATCATGTGCCCAGGGATGTAATGGACATGCTCTGTAAATTACAGGGCTGTTTTAAAAGTTGTGACTCCCCCCTGAAAGGGGGGCTGGAGAGGGATTTAGCTGGTATTTCTTTCTTAGCCCACCCATTTGTGAATTGTATTCACATGTCTTATCCAAATAGAATGTGATTGTCTTGCCTGCGTCTGTGACAGGAGCCAGTATGCCTGACTGAAAAAGAATGACACTGGAGTATAACTGTAGTATTGATATATAGATATATTTATATTTTCTCTTGTGGCTTTTCTTTCTACTCTTTAATCCAATGAGTTTGATGTCTTCTTCATCTCTCTGCATGCTATACGTTTGATGTATGCATGCATGTCCTTTCCCACTTTGTTTCAGTTTCGTGTTTCCGTTCATATCTGTTCCATGGTCATTGGATTAATCCATCCATTAGAATAATTCCCCCTGTGAGGAAGCGAGGTTTTTTATGTCTTCAAAGGAACACATTACATTGATGAGTTACAACGAGTAATGGATTTGAATTGAACAAACTCTAACATTGTCAAACGCATGCCCCATTGAGCCTTGCAGAATTGGCCGTCGATCTCTTTGCATGCTTACAAAACCTTCGTGGATGGCTTTGTGTCATTTCGGACCCGTGGTGAAACCTCGTTCTTATGTCGTGCAACGCAGAAGCTGTGAATGCTTAGGCTCGCGCTCTATGCGCTTTGGCTAAACACAATTTACAAATCTTGTGTGAAGGCAATGTGTTAAAACATGCCAGTGAAGAATTAAAACAGTCTGTGTAGTCTACAGCTAATGTAGTGGGTGACACCCTCATATCCATGACTTCATCATGAAACGTTCTTCAGTGGTCTTAATCGCTGCTATAAATAAGATAATGAATGCTCAACAGTTTTATTTATCACCACATTGTAGATCTAGAAAATCAATTGCATTCACGCTTATCTGTAATTGATGCTGATGACTGAGGGAATGTGAGATTGAGAGAATGGGGGCGGTCCTCAGATTGACCATTTTCATATCCATAATCTTTAGGGACAGACACGCTTCCTCTTGTATGTATAGATGAGGGTCAGACACGTTTCCCGTCATCACTAGGGCGGGACACGCTGCAGAACACCTTGCGCTTTATCTATTCACATATTTTGGTTACGCCTGCATTGCATTCGGTATATTTTTCCTGTTTTGAAAACCATCCACTAATTCAATATGTAAACCGTCGTCCCAGGCATGAAATCAATCTTTCTTCAATTTGGCATTGTCCCCCAGGCTTTATGTGGGTATGAATGCGGTTCTGAGAGTGTTATGCGAGGGGAGTGCGCGTGTAGGGAGGGTGGGTGGATGAATGCACTCGTATGCGTGTGTGTGCTAACATAATGATGTTATGAAAGATGATATGGTTTTCTGGCTTAGGTGCCTTGAGACAACTTCTGATCAAAATCGCCACTTATCACGGATGGCAATTTTAGTGGCCCTACGATGCTGCAAACTATTAGGTTCCATTTCACTAACTTCATCTCTTCCTCCCCCTTTTCTTTTGAAACGTAATGGTTTAAGTAGAGCTGAAGGCATGGCCAGCATTTATTGTGTTCATTACTCTATTACTGAACTGGTGTAAATGGTACAAGTATTATTGTCTGGATTGTTTAAGCTGATGAATGTGTGTAAATGTGGCAAGCACGTGTTGATGTTACGCTCTCGCATTGTAGCCTAATGTGGTGGCCCATGAAGCCTAGATAGGTTTATGTTGTTTAATGTTGCACTGTTTGAGGGGTTTTTTGACATCGAGAGGACCACCTGATGGATCCCAGGCCACAGCACAGCCTGTTGTGTACATTTCTGAAAGCGCCGGAAGCCTTAATGTGAACGTTTTATCTATACCTGAAACATTATCTGTGACAAGTGAATATTAGCAAGTGACATCACCATATTAACACATATAGCTCCTTAGGGGGGTAACATTTTTAAATGTTAAATAAAGTGTTGTACGATTTGTATGAATAAATTTTTGTAAACAACACAAGTTCTAACCGATGTCTAATCTTTGGAACGTTCCGCTGTAAATGCCTCAGCACATGTAAACACGCAGCTTGTGTGTTTCTCCATGAAGCAACGTTTATCCACACAACCACACGAGGAGGCTCAAGCTGTGACACTAATGATAGACCAAAGCCATTGCTGCTCGAGATGTGTAATTAGTATAATTCAGATAGTTTGAACCTCTATATATCAGCTCGGCTGAGCTGAGTGATTGTGACAGCAATTGATTTGTACTCACAATGTTGAGAACATTAAGAACAACATTATGTCAATAATCCTGGGAAGCTAGTTCGACTTTCAACGAACCGCCCACATAAACAGACACAAAAGCGCATACTCATACATATGCATACATGCATGCACACAGAGTACAAAGCAAAGTTTTATAATGCATCAAATACAATAGAAGAACATTCAGATATGTGTTTTGAAAATTAAAGATATTTATGTAAAAAAATTAACGGCAATATCAAACTTACATTGGTGGGAGAAGATTGCAGATGCTTTGGGCTGTCTGGGAATTAAGATGCCGCTGAAGAGAAATGAATACACCATGTGTTTCTAGAAATACCTCCAAACAGGTAAGTCAAAAGTCTCATAACGCTGGACTGCCCTGAAGGAAAAGTTTATTGCTTAGAGGTTGCTCTTTCAAGTATCAGCACGGTCTCAGATATTTGGGTTAAAATTGCATAAAAGAAATAAAAACAGAAACAAATTAGATGATTATTAAAACAAAGCATGGAGCTGTAAAATGAATTGTATATGCTGTAGTTGCTGTCCTCCGGAAACCTCGCATCTCCATTTCTTAATTTTTATTTCTTTCCATAAATCATTATGATGTGGAACCCTGTATGTTTAATATCTAACCATCAAAAAGTATTAAAAAGTGTTTGTCAACTCTGACACTACAGTATTTATTCATTTTAAAAGTACAGTTAAACAGTGAATTTGGACATCTGAGGTTTCAGAAGAAGAGCGACCATATGTAAAATAGTCTGGATGTGGGTAAATTTGATTGGAAATGTTTGAAATCTTTATTGAAATTAACTCCTGGCGGCAGACTTTGCAAATCTGAGCTCAGTTTGTGACAGTCGAGATCTCCAATGGAGACATTTGAAATATTTCTGGGTCTTTTTTCTGGGAGAAATATCGTAGATTGCATGATATTTAAGCAAAATTCCCATTTGCTCTCCTTTATATTTCTGTCAATGAGAAATAATTAAGATTAAAATAGGCTTGTATCCTGTTACGATATAATATTATCACAATCCAATAATTGTTGGATTTCCGTGGGTAATCTCATTTCAGGTAATAACTAAGAAGCAATACAAAAACTAAAGGAAAGTGGTCAAAAATGATCGTACGCTCTAAAATGTTAGTCAATGAAGTACCACCTTGGAGACCAAATCTACAGATCAGGGTTCTTGATACAGAAGTTTGTGTGTTAGGACTTTACACAGCCATATATTTAATATAAGAACATTTCAGTTCCCTTGTACAACAGTTCCCTTTCATCCCAATATTGTTGTGTGCTTCACCTTTAATAAACTTTCTTGGCTCGGTCCACTCTGAAAGGAACGTCCATCAAAGTGGTTCAACCGAGCCGGTTACAAGTCCATACATGCCTTACTACACGTTCCCTGCCTTCTCAAATCTCTCGTTCTCCTCCTTTACTTCTCCTGCCACCTTTGTCACCTGGGATGTTAATCTCAGTAAGTCTTATGCATTCTGTGCAAGTATGGCAACAGCGGGCAAACTTTCTCTAGTTGTGTATCTCATAATGTCAAAAACGCATTCCACAAGTAAAAATCATGCTCTAAAACTGCCATTGAGATAACATCTGCTCATAGGAGGCCTGGAGACAAGTGCTAATGGAGTCGCTTCATATCCTTCTAGACGATATAAAAGATCAAACAGAAAGCCACATGGACTATTTAAGGCTACCACAGATATAATGTGTAGGCTTATAAGATCTCCCGAACACATTGAAACACATTGTTGAGGGCAGAACAAACAACACTCAGGAAAACACAAGTCTTCAGTTATCCACGAGTCTTCAGCAGTGGGAGTTTTCCATGTTTGCTCTCAAGCTAGCACGTTTATAAATAGCAGTCCCTGTTGCATGGTAGTGTTGCCCTGGTACACATTCTCTCTGACTGAGAGACAAAACACGAGAGAGGAACTCGACCCATGGGACCGGTCTTAGGGTGTGGCTCCAGATCCATTAGTGCGATTTGATCCGGTGGTCCATGCAGATGGCGGATCCCTGCTCCCATAGTCGGCTAACCTAATCAGGGTAGTGTTGCTGAGCAACAGGCCACAAAGGATTACGTGTATTTGTGTTTGTGTATTTGTAGGTGAGCCTGTGTAAACACGTCGTCTGTATTTGACGTTGGCGACTTTGAGTTGACGATTGGATATTCATTGGAATTCTATAGACGATAGGCTCCTGTTGTACTCTCGTATATTGTTTCATTTAAAACCCTACAGCACTTTAGAGAGATAGTTATTCAATATGTGTCGTTCACATTAAATCTTACGTGAACAGCACATTCATTTCTTCCAGGTTCAGCTCCAAGGTTAGGCTGTTGATAAAAAATCTAGCTATATTTGTAAGGGACTCAGAGGAAGGAATCAGCCCACAGCAGAGCCCTCCTTCCTTCAATTAAAGCTGTGAAAACAGGAGCCAGCCAGGAATCACGCTGAGAGCCTCCATCTTAGCCTTGTACTTGTTTGTTCCCCCTCTTACCATATCCCCTCTCACCCTCACTACTCTCCTGAGGTGCTCGGGCTTCTGGGCAGATGGGTGTGAGGTGGGGGCTACCCAGAGAGGGTGACTTTATTGAGGGAGGCTCCCATCCACCCCCAGTTCTTCTATTGTGTGCCCCCACAATGCTTGTAAAACGTGACGCATGCATGTGCACGTGCACATGCACCTGAACCCGCTCCCTTAGGGAGTAATTTGCTGCCAAACAACAATAAGTCAAAGGTAAATCTGTGGCACGGGTAATTGGGTAGGTTGGGGTAGGGGGCTGGTGCGGGAGAACTTTATTCTTTGGGTAGTCTTGCGTAGCAAGACCTTCGACTGTGACAAAAGGTTAAAGTGGCCAAGAACCGCCTGTTTAGACAGGATAGGCCATGTAAAGTGATCAATCACAATTTGTTTTGATTTAACATGTTGTCTAGGGGTGGGGTTATCAGACATAAATTACACAACAATAACAGAGCAGCTTGAAAAAAAATTATGTTGTTTATTGCAACTAGTTTTGCAAAGACAAAATGGTTTACTCCTTACAGATTAATGAACATTCTCAAAATATAGCCTCATAACATCCAAGTCATTTTATAATAATTGCATATTGATATTTAATGATAATAAAATGCTGTCATGTTATCTTCTTATATGCAGTGCCCCCCCCCTAAAATCCACTCCCTGGACTCTATCCCCCCAATGCTCCCCCCAATTTTAGCCCTGACTATATGGGATATCAAATGTTAAAGCTCCCAAAAGCTTCATAGAGTTATTTATGTAGAAAGAAAAACCGACTTATGATAAAAGAAAATGTCTTTATTTAGCTCAATTTAAATGCATCCAAAAAGATACGAGCACTAGATAAAAATTCGGCAGCCCAATAAAACTTAAAATCTCATAGGCTCTCACATCTCAAAGCTAGTTGTTTTTTAAAGAGAACCAATGAGATTTGAAGACATCGTGTCGCCATTTGAATCTTGCACTCTGTTTGTTTACATGTTTGTTTTGCTATATAATTTCAAAATGTTCATTGTTCTCTCTTGTGAATGTATTGTATTGCTTCAGAAGACATTTTTAACCCTTTTGGATTACTTTCATGGTGGATGTTTGTGCGTTTTGGAGCCTTCCCCCTCTGCACCCCCTACACGGTATGTGGCCATGCCATCTAAAGCTGAGAGTTTTTAATGGATCTCTTGCTGTATTTTGAGCTCAGTTGAAGTGTTGTAGTGGCACCGGTGAGCTACTTATTCTTCCCAATGTTACATGTTCAGACAACAGGCTAAGACGAAAGCTCAGCATGTCACTCTGTGAAGCACTATACAACCTCCAAGATAACACGAGCACCACACAACTATGAATCGTTCAGCGGTGTCCACTAAAAGGCCAAGGGAACGGTCTTCCTCCAGCCTGTCCCGGATTGAACCAGCTCAGTCCCTCTTAGCGAGCCGGCGGTGCTGTCAGATCTGTCAAAGAGCACAAAGCTGTCTATGACACGCTGTCGTACTCGAGGGAATGGGGGGGGGGTCACGCTTATACAGAAGAGGGAGCGGCAAGACGTAACTCGCCTTGACACAGACAGGAGATCATCCCAAAATGGCATGTTTATCTTGAAATCTAAACACTTTGCCTGTTTTTCTCCTCTTTTATCAAGTGCTACTTATGTTCATTATGTGCAAATGATGTGCACGTGGTATCCCTGACACGCCTGACACTGTTCAGTGTTGCGCCGCATAAGGGCAAATGGCTGCTGCGGGTATTTGTGGATGATAGCAGGAAATTAAGTGTTGCTAAGCCACAGGAGTTTGACGGATACCGTGCTAGAATAAAAGAGGAACAGGGGAAAACTCAAGCCTGTGGGGAAGAACCAAAGACGTCAAAAGTGTGAGAGCTGCTAGCTTACCTGAAACGAATGACTGAACTTAACCGTGTGTGGGTCCTGTGTTTAGAGACCGCTGATGAGTCACACCTATTTTTACATTGTAGATGTCTTCAAGTTACATATCGCCTTATTGATGATATGAACTGCTTTGCTGACTGTGTGACAGAAATCGAAACAAACACCTTGGTTGTCGCATAAAGTAAGAAAAGGATGCAAGAACAGCTTGTGGTGCTGTCAATGTATTGAACTCTGTCATGAGTTTACCGGGGCTGAACAGCTTGAAGGAGAAGTTCACCCAAAAATTAAAATTGTCTTGTTTGTTGTTCAAAACCCATATGGCTTTTTTCACAAAAGAAAAACGTTAAAAGAAAATATACAGATCGCTCTTCTTCAATTATAATAAATGAGGACTGGAGCTTCCAGGGTAAAAATAATGTAAAGCACCATCGTAAATGTATCTTTGTATAATAAACAGTACCTGTTTGATGGAAAGCTTTCCCTAATTTTATAGCATGAAAACATAAAAAAGCTTTGGAACAATCTGAGAGTGACTTAACAGTGACAACATTTTATTTTCGGGTGTGCTGCATCTTTTTCTTCTAGTACATCTGTAAAATAAATCTTCTTCAGATAGCAACCACACACAACCCCCTTTCCTTTTGTTGAAATGTATGTATATACCAACTTTCCCTTCATGCACCACTCAGAACATTAAACCTTTAGAAACCAAAGAACCTTGCATAAATGACAGCTCTTCTGTATGCAGATGGAACGGTATAGTTTTCCTTTCTTCCTGATCTCTCACCAACATATATAAGCTGAGCATTACTGCCATCTTGCTGCAGAACAGCTTCTCTTTGACAATGACTGAGGCAGAATGCACAGTGGGTGGGCTGCCAAAAACAGAGACATCCAAAGAGAGTGGGCTTATGGAGTTTCACAGGGTTGGAGATGTGTTGGCAACATTACTGTCTTCGGCTGGATTTTGATGAGAGGTACAATATGCAGGTACTTGGCACATACTTCACTAAAGGGAATTGGGAAGTGACTATGCATTCCTTCAGGGAGGAAAACACTTCTTCCTATGATAGCTGTGTTGAGCATCTGTCCCCAATTTCTCTTATGAGTGGAATTATCCAAACCCTCATTTCACGGCCACACACCCACTCCTCTTAACACATCTGCTCTTGTACAACATGATATTGATTTTGTGAACAAGTAAGTGTGATAATGAATTAAAGTCAGAAAATCAAACACTGGACACACAACACCTTACTTTTAGAAAGGGGAAGAAATAGGGAAAGAAATATTATGTTGTAATAAGAAGTGTCACAATATACTGACATGGACAATAACCTTGATAGTAAAGACCAGGATTGTGGATATCCAGTTTATTATTAAGAATATCACCGTTAATAATCCAGCATCATTTTAATGAATCTATATAGACTCATATTTCACGTCTGATCTAAAGAGAAAACTTTATTTGGATAAAGATGATAAAAAATTTGTTATTTAAAGAAACAAGTAAATGGAAAAATTGTTTCTCCTTAATGTAGCCCAAATTATAATGATAATTTTATAATCATGGTTGATAATTTAAGATGTCAGGTATAATTTCAGAGGATATGCTAGTTTGACGTCATGTGGTTTCAACCCGTGTAATGATAAAAACATAAATTAATCTGCAATTTAGTTATAAACAGAGATGGTGAAAGAAATACATTACGTTGTGATTAGGAGTGTCAGAATATACTGATATTGACAATATCCGTGATATTAAGGACCAAGATTGTCAATGTCGTGTTAGTTCTAGTAACATGATAATATCGTAAATAATCCAGCACTCATTTAACAAATATATATGCATTTATATTAGTCTGGTTCGTTGACTAAAAAGTAAAAACACAAAATAAACCAATTAAGGAGGATTTTTATTGATATAATCATTTATTGATTTTTATGGTATAAATAAACATTTATTTATTGAAACTTATTTTCAATAATTGTCACAATAATATCACAATAAATTATTCTGGCCGCAATTACCGTGTTGTGAGAATTTAATACCGTGACAGCACTAGTTAGTTAAAAATAAACAAAAATTGTTATTGAACCAGTACATGGAAAATCTGTGTTCTCCTTAGCCTGATAAATAATGATTTTATAATAATGATTGATCATTTAAACTGTCAGATGTAAATTCAGAGAAAATATTAGTTTGACATCATCTACAGATTCAAAGTTAAGTACATAAAGTAACATGCAATTTTATGTTTCAAACAGAGCTGGATATAAAGAGGCAAATGTTACAGACTGCGGCTTTAAACAATCTATATCTATGATTGCTATTTCTGTTACGTTGTCATAGCATTACATTTTTAACAATGAGTAACTTATGTTTTATTTCCAATATGTCCATTTTTGTCGATTTTTGCTCCATCAGTGAAAATTCTAAAAGAAGCCAAAGCAAAACTGTTGTCGGTCTGTGTGTCGCCAAGCAACACAAAGACCGTCTGGAAAGCCACACTTACAGACAAGCAGAGGGATATAGCGAAGAATCCCAGTGCTGTTAACCTCAACATTCCCATTCTTAAAATGATGCGTGTCCAACCACAATAGAGGACCGGAACTAATTGTTGCCCAATATTAGTTCATTCACCTCACATTCCCACAAGTCAGGAAATAAACTCAACCTGTCATTACCTTTCTCATTTACTGAAGTAAGGGAGTGGAAGGTTTACAGAGGGCGCATTAGTTGTCTACTGAACTAAAAATAATCTCTGCTTGTGGAGCAGCAGAGTCCCGTCAGCAGGTTCGGCCAAAAGTCAATATCAATGAATTACGTGCATACGGTCCTGTAAATAATGAAGGGAGATGAGGAGAATGAAGTGAGATTGCAAAAATTCAGACCTACCCTGTTGCGCTAAACTAATTATTGAACATATAGTCATGTCCCTCGCATTTTACAGAAACATTTTTCACCCTGTGTTTATAAATACCGTATGTCACTACTACTAATAACTTCACTTCTGGGTCATCCTACTGCTGTGCATTATTTATCTAGTCTTGACTCGCTTCTTATTGTTTATTAATGAAATGTTTATTATACAAAACAGAACTGTGCATATTTTGGATCATAAGCAACTGTGATATTATCTACAAAGTAAAATGTGTCCCAGCCACATGCTGGCAGAAGAACAGATGCTATTGTACTAAAGCAAGGTACTGAAAGTCTTTTCTTTAACAAATGAGCTTGAAAAAGATGCTAGACACAGTGTGAATTAGATAGAGAAGAGGCAATGTAGCTTAAGGTTTCTCATTCACACCTTTTAAAGACCGACCCTATTCCCTAGGGAGGCCGGATCCAAGCCGCCCAAAAGTGGGCGATGTCTCTGCCTGTGCTAAGATATGGCTTTTGTCTGTCTTCCTCACACCCTTTGTTCATTTTGACTTTCCTTACTTCTGTTTCTGTAGCAATTTGCCCACATCTTCAGCATTGAATTCTACAGCATTAATATGAAACCTCCGACATTTGGTATAAACATGTTTGGAATTGTCATTCATGTGCACGAGAAAACATGTATCGTGCTTTAAGGCATCTTCCTCTTAGCAGAGCATGCCTGTTGGGCTCCAGGTGAGATTATGGAAATGGACATCACTGGTGTAAAAACTAAGAATAATTCATTGAGCCTTTGCAACGTGGGTTTTTTTTTCTATTCACGTTGAAGCACTTCTTTTTTGCATTTTATACCTTAAAGGCATAATTCATCCAAAATTAAGATTCTGTCATCATATACTCACCTTTGAGTTGTTCCGAATCTGTGTTCATTTCTTTGTTCTGATGAAGATTTTGCCCCCCATTGACTACCGTGGTTGGAAAAAATACAATGGTAGTCAAAAGTGCCCCAGAACTGTTTGCTGTCCTACATTTTTTAAATGTCGTCTTTTGTGTTCAACAAAATAAAAAAATCCTACTAGTCAATGGGGGCAAGATCTGTTTTGTCATAAGCATTCTTTCAAATATCTTTCTCTGTGTTCAGATCAAAGAAACGTATTTAGATATCAGACAACTCGAAACTCGAGTAAATAATTACAGAATCTTAATTTTTGGTTGAAATATCCCTTTAAGGAGCTTTTTCTACTTGATCTGACCCTTAAAGGTGCAGTGTGTATTTTTTTGGAGGATCTATTGACAGAAATGCAATAAAATTGACATGACTACGTCTTCAGAGTTTAATAAAGACCTTTCACAATGAAGCGTTATGTTATTATTACCTTAGAATGAGCTATTTCTATCTACATACGCCGCGTGTCCCCTTGCATGGACTTTGCCATTTAGTTTGTACAATAGCCCTAAACAGACAAACTGCACTAAAGGAAGCATTTCGAAAATACATTATCTCCTTCAGCAAAGAAGCGAAAACGTGACAACATCTTAGTCCTGTGTCAGTCACTGTAGTGATTAGCATAGGAGGGTTGAGCGGTGAACTCAGCCGTTGGTTGCAATTCGTAACCTCACTGCTAGATGCCGCTAAATTTCATAAACTGGTGTTACCAGAAAAGTAAGGAGTCATAAAACACGTATATCTGAAAAATGTGAGCAAGTAAGCAGTATTTATGACGCTTAACTATTTAATTGTTTTGGATCAGGATCATTTTTGGATCATTGTTGTGGCTGGCTGCAGTATAGATTCAAAGCTCCACCCTCTCTGTGTATACAAACGGGAATCAAACCAAACTAAAAAATCCAATTGCATGTCAAATATATTTTTCCCAAAGATGATTTCTGTGATTTTAGTTAGTTCTCATAGCGCTGATGTATGCTCAAATGTTCGTTTAGTTGTAGTTAGTTATATGATAATTTTTTAGTTTATGGTTGAGTCATCTGGGAATGTGTGTGGGACCATGATACCGTGGCTTCACCTCGTGCTTACTACTGCGCCGACTCTGGCTCCAAATGACGTCATCGGCGTTTTGTCAGCAGCTATCTCAGATATTTGAGCTTCTTTTCCACAATAGAAGTGAACGGGGGACGACGTCCATCTTTAACGTCATAGGTCTATGGATGATGTTATTAAACAATGCTTTCCTGTAGCTCAGTGGTAAGAGCAAGGTTGTGGGTTCGATCCCAGGGGATTGCAAATACCTATGTAAAATGTATAGGATAAAGCAATGTAAGTCGCTTTGGATGGAAGCGTCTGCCAAATGCCTTAATGTAAATGTAAATGTAATGTAAAGGAAAGACAAGAATTGTCTTACAAGTCAATATGGCTACAAGGCAACTAAGAGTTACATAAATGACTTTCTTAAAGAACTTCAAATGAGCTATAATGTTAACTTACTACCAACTGTATCATTTGATGTAAAGTGACATTTGAGCATGAAAGCATCTGCTGCAATACTGTTTCTCAAAGCTTATCGCACGTCCATCATATACGCCAGACACTTGTTTTGCCAAGCAACCTGCCAGCGATAGGAAAAAGAATAAAGGAGGTCAGAACATCCTGTCTCAATTAGACCTCTTTTGTTCATTAATACTGTAATCATTTTAATCTCAAATTACACTTAGTATTCTTACACTTAAATGCCAGTGATTTTTTACCAATGTGAAAAACAATTTTGACTCTATATTTAGGATGGAACATCATGTATGGAATATAACTTTAATAATGCAACTATGGATTGTGGAAAGCTGTTTTAGCATCAACGGCTTCACCATTGCAAGGAGCAATCTGAGTCCATAAGTGTCTATCTGTTTTTTAATGTGACAATAAGCTAAATTGACAGCGATACACAGAAGACCTCTGTCCCTTTTCATAACAAAGAACTAACGGCTATCTTTGGATGACTTTGGATGAGTGAGTCAATGCTTAGTTAATACAATAAACCATTTGAACCACAAAGACAAATGCCTCCTATTTTAAAGCAGGGGAAGAAATATTGATCCCTTGTTCAGGAACACCCTTTGTCAGCAAAGTTCTATTTTAATGCTGGCCGTGCCTCCGAGTGCAAACAAGACACGATGAAGCCTTGTTTCGGCCTCAACATTATCGAATCAGACATGTTTGTTTGAGTAAGCAACCCAGCATATACGATATTTATGTTGTGATTTATGCATCACTGGAATCCAAATTCAGTAGATGCTCAGCATGTGTCCAGCCCAGAATCTGGTGCTGATTGTCATGTTACATGGGAGGTGGTTTCATATGGGCTGTAATAGCCAAGTCCGCAGGGACAGCCTCCACCAGCCCATCTCCTCTCACGCGTGACCGATTAAATATGTAACCCGGAGTGAGACGCTGGTTAATGAAAAACATTGTTTTCCAAAAGTCAGGACAGGAGGTTAAAAACTGAATGTAAAACTGAGAAAAATAAATGAGTAGTTTTGTTTCAGGCATGTAGTCTGATATGGCAATTTATAATTCTTTACACCAACAGTTTGAAGGGATGGTTCAACCCAAGATTAAAATTTCTCATCACTTACTCATCCTCATGATTTCAAACCTGTATGACTTTCTCTAATCTGCATAACACAAAAGAAGATATTCTGAAGAATGTTGGTCACCAAACAGGACGGACCCCATTGACTTTCGTTGCATGAACACAAAGCCACAGAGACATTTCTGTAAATATCTTCTTTTGCGTTCCACAGAAGAAAGAGTCAAGGGTGAAAAAACACTATTCATATTTAAGTGATCTGTTCATTTAAGAGTCATCTATGTCACACTTACTTAAAACAAATGAGTTCTGAGCATTTTGAACTGCAAACAATATAAACATAAAACATAGGACTTAGAATTAAATCATTTTATCTGGAGATAATTAAATAAATAAGAAAAAAAAGCCAATATTGTTGCACCAGAACCTACACATTTAAATGAGCGTCAACCCCTCCCTAAACGTTAATTAAATCAGGTTTTCATGTCGACACCTGGGGCCTGTGACTACAGCCTGTCAGAATCTGGCATGCAGTCACATGGTCACACCCAGTTGCCCAAACACATATAGGAAGTCGCCCCTCAATATACTGGGGCTCTCTTCTTTGTTTTGTCTGAGAGCAGATGCGGCCCCTCTGTAAATCTAATAGAGACGTGGTCCAGAGCCGGGGGGCTGGGTGTGTGTGTAGGGGCGGTTTTGGCTTTCACCACACTTATGAGGAGCGTGTGCTCGCTACTCCCCTTATTAGTGGGCTCCATGTGTCACTGGTGTCAGTGGTTAATCCCAGTGTCCTCTGGGGAATCCCACCCTTCTAAGACCAGTCGCCCCACATCGACAGATGGGACCTTTTTCTGCATACTAATTAAGGCCATAGGATTCTAAGACTTGTGCTTCCCAACCACGACACGCAGAGGATGATGGGACAGCATAATGATGCGATCAGTTACAAAGGATCAAAGGCTTTTTTAATCAAAAGTTAAAGTACCTTGAAAATGTGGGCATAAAAAGGGGAAGGCTATAAAGTGGTTCCCCCTCAGGTTAGATTAAACCAAACATGAGATTTTTAGCAAAAAAGCAAACTAGAGTTTATCAGGGAATGAGTTTTCTTTGAATGTACAAAAAAAGCATTGAAAACCAGAAGCTTAAACGCATACATAATAAATTGACTACGATTTTATCAATTATTAATTTATTTATATATATGTTTTTAAATGTTTTTTCTGGGCCTTAACTCAGTAAGCTTTGTACATATCTTGTGTGTAATTGTTTGCTAAGCCCCTTTAAATAGTTTCAGTTTATGCTTTAAGCTATGCAACATAAAACGATTTTAATACGTCTTTAATAATAAATTTGAAAAAAAGCCAAGTCGACAATTCCCCAAAGTGGACATTACGTTTGGCCAGAACTGTATCCGTCATGTCTTGCTCAAAGTCACTTGGTTGTTTCAGTATATGACACAAACCGTTTAAACCAATTTGTTGCCTTGGAGTAATAATGTTCCCTCCGACATTTTTGTCGAAATTGAGTTATTACTGTAACATATACTTATTCTATGGCAACATATTTACATTCTGTAATGTTTTATTCTTTAGGTTGTGTTTGAGACTTTATCTACCAAGTCAAATCGAATGCAAAAACTTGATAATTCCACATAGAAGAATTACTTACTTGCAATGACAATGGCTTTGATATCTAACCATATTGTGCTAGAGCAATTAAACTTACATTTCTTTTATGCAATTAAAACTGTATGTTGCCTTCTAATGATATATTTGATGTATCTTGAGACAGATTCCACCTGTTTTGTTGAGCACTGAAATAAAAAAGTTTGGGAAGCGCTGATCTAAATGAATAAATAAGCAACATCAAATCAAAAGTTATAAAAGTGTGCGCTTCTTACAATTTTATTTCCCGCCTCTGTAAGCTTCATGAGAAAGTATTACTGTAGTCTATATTAGCTCAAAAGCAATAAAAAGTTGTACTTTACTTTTCTCCCTCTTATTGAGAAGGATGGAGAATCATCAGCGCTCAAGAGGAGGAAGTGACTTCTAATTATAGGGAGAAGACTTTAGATATCCCACACACTGCAGCCTACATAACAAACAGACATTGGGCAGAGTCTAAAAACTGCCAGTGATATCGAAGAAACTGCCATCAAAGAAAGTTCTGAAGTGGAATTTCCAATACGTACTGTGTGGCAGTAACTATACACAGAGTTTGCTTTTTACCATTCATTCCTTACAATGAATTGGGTAAATATACTTAAAAAAACTTCCACATTAATGCTCTTTAAACCAGAGGAAGGCTGAAGAATTAAAGCAAAAAAAGAGTAAGTACCATGACAAAAGATCACCCACAGTGTGCCATTAAATAGTAAAAGAGCAGCAGTAGCAGCCAGCCCAGAAACACGCTCTGCAATATGCAGGGTTAAATTTAATCTTAAAATGTCATGCTGTTTTTGCTTTGTATCCATTCTGAGCCCTTAAATAAATGAAAATCAGTTGTGAGTTACACGCTTTCCAGTGCCAGGAAAACTAAATGACACAGGGGGGGCCTTAACCACTGCAGACATTGATTTAAAGGTGTTTCCGACAGTTAATTCTTAAATTATTACATTTATTCCCCCAATGCTGAATACGTGCTTACATACTTAGCCTTAGCCTTCAGAGAAATGCAAAACCTCATTTGAAATTGCTTTTTAGATACAGCTCAATAGGATTTAGTGTTACTTTTGTAGTAGCAAGGCGGATGCCTTACTAATAATGAATCATTGAAGCAATAGCAGGATGAGACAAGTGTGGAAACAATCTTCTCATTAGTAAGATCATCAAGCGACTGCGATGAAACCCAAATTGAGACAAACCGCACACTCTCCGCATCAGTTTCATTGACGCTGGTTATTTGCAGAATCGCGCAGAATTTGCTCTATGGTCTCCAAAGGCTGAATGGCAAAAAAGGACGTTTGTTTGCGAGAATATTACATTATTTCTAGTGCTCCAATATAAATAATTGATGAGGATGCACTTAGGAAAGCAGCATCTCGGAGGCACTTTACCAACATGTGTCCTTCAAATCCACAAAGGTTTTGTCTCCCGAAGTAAGAGAAATTACAACCACCCCCGTGCCCCCTCAACCAAAACAAACAACACAAAGATGTTTGATCTCCCAAACAATCACCCTCATTGTCAAGGGAACTTTTGAAGCTCCTGGTGAGGACTTGGGTGGGAAGCTTTCACGCTAGGTCACTTGAAAAGCATATGAAAACTTGAAAGCGTATGAAGTTCATGTCTACTGCATACCTCTCTTCATTTACCGCTGCACCGTTGCACTATACAGGAATTCCCCCCTGTGTGATCCGTGAGGGGCTTTGACTGCACGCTCAACAGATGGTCATGATGTAGCGTTGCTAAGCGACTGGTCATCACCGATCCCACATCTCACTCTGGTGAAATCTTTCAAGCATTATGAACTTATTTATAATAATAACACTTTTCATTTGAATAATCGCACTTCGACGGGTTCGATGAAAGACATTATAAATAGTTAATTTGTGAGGACTTAGACAGGTAAAGACTCTTAAGAAAAAAGATGTGTTATTATGAGGAAAGACGGATGATGAAAAGATAATAGGTATTCTGGGTAAATGAACAAAATCTCATTAGCACAGTGACTACAGAAGATTATACACCTCAATAAACAAACACACGACTAGATTGATGGCAATGTCTTCCTGTTGTTCAACCGGTAAAAGTCAACGCACAGGTTTAGTTCCAGGGGAAAGCACCCATTATACTGATAAAATGTACAGCTGGCCGATTCCAGCGTTATTACAGAGTCAAAATTAGAAATATGAATTCTAAGAGGATGTTTTTACTACCAAGATTAAACCTTCTATTTATGTTTAATAAAAGTCCAGACATCAGAAAAATATCATATTAAAAGGATTGTTCTCAAAAAAACGAATATTTTGCCATGAATTACTCACTCGCTACTTGTTTCAAATCTGTATAAATGTCTTTGTTCGTTGAACAAAAAGAAAAAGATATTTGGACGAATGCAACTAAACAGTTCTTGGAGCCCATTGACTACCATAGTAGGAATAATTACAACAGTAGTCTTACGTGTCAGGGGATGGTTGTATAAAGTGCACACGACAACGGAGTAGTCCACAAAAAGGTATTTAATAATCCACAAGAGAGAGAACCAATGAACAAAAGCACACCACATAGACATTTAGCAGACACTTTTATCCAAAGTGACTTACAGAGTGTTCAGGGAGCAATAAGCAATATGTCATACAAGAGCAATAATAACACAGGCGCTAATACAAAGCTACTAGTTTCAGCAAAAGCTAGACCACTACCTGTTGAGAGAAAAACAGAGGGTTAGTGTTTTTTTGTAGATGTTAACAAAGGCAGACAAGGAACAGAAAGACTTAAATACACAGGGGGACATGATCAGGTAAAACAGAATCAGGTGAGGGACTAATTAGCCAATAATGAACAAAGAAGACAAAACCAAACTGAAGATAACTTTGACAAAAAGTGCCCCAGAACTGTTTGCTGTCCTACATTCTTCATTTATGAGGAACTTGGGCTGGATGTGACAATTCTGAGAGCAGCACTAACCTGCCTGTGGCAAATGCTTTGAAAAAATGTTTTCAGAACTTTAAGAGAGACTTCATGTATTTAAACCACAAAATATTGACATCTGGTAGGGCTACACGATAACTTGCAATTAGAGATGTAACGATGTGAAAAATTCAGATCACGATTACAGTGAACAACATTATCAGGGTTATCGATATTATCATGGTTTTATTCATATGTTCTGTAAATGTAAAAAAGTACTGATGTAAACCAAATTTAATATTGAGTTTACCTGTAAATGTACTTTTATTTGATTGACATCAAATGAATAACATTCATATTAGTCCTGGGACGTTGGGGGCATGAGGTAAAACTTTCCTAGTTCAGATTCAACAACCTTATGTGTGTAAATCAGATTTTCATATAAACACCACAATTCAGCAAATCATCTGTCAGCGTGTGTTGTGATAGAATGGGTGTAGCCTACTTCAGGACCCAGGAGAAAGCGGCATGACATCTGCGCTCATAGCAAAAGAAGCAAAGTTTAAATGAAAGTCCTAGTGAAGCACTGTCATCACAAACTCACAGGAGCGGACGAGAATAAATAGTTATGTCTCACGTTGTTTTGTTCGAAATGTGCCGAAAGGTCTTTTAGAAGCAGCCGACATGATGTTTTATGAGTATTTTAGTCTCTCTGCGTGTTTTTGTTTACATCTAGGCTACTAAATCATTGTTGTACTAAAAAGGTAGAAATGCATTTGTATGACAGCTATGTTGTTGCTATTCTATCATGACACTATAGAAAGCAAATCATTTGAAACTTTAAAAAGCTAGTGCAGTTGTTTTATTTTAGAGACATTTGTACCACCCTTTAAATAATGATTGTAATTTGCTTTTGATTGTGACACTAAAATATCTGTTATTCTAAATAGTTGAACTCCAATATAGGCAATCCCCTGTACCTTCATTTTACATTTACAATAAAACGCAATATGATATTAGCACAACCCTATCCTGCTTCTTTTCATTTTAAATATATGTATGTAAAATAGGCAATCTGATGTGATTATTTTCATTTTTAATCAAATGAAATGTGATACAAAACCAGGGCTGGGGAGTAACAAAATACATGCAACTTAGTTACGTATTTAAAATACAAATTTTGAGGAACTCATTACAGTTACTTTTAAATGGGTGGTAATCAAATAACAGTTACAACCAAAAAGTATTTTACATTACCAAAGTGATTCCTTGGAATTTTTATTTAATATATTTAATTTAAACATTAATATAAACCATAACAGGCACTTAGTGTTAACAGCAATCTGTGATTCTTTGACTCTGACAATATGCAAAAGCATCCTAAACCACAGTTTGTCACGGTCCAATGTCTGCCCTCATTCACAGCCGGACTACACTTCCCATAATCCCCTGCACACAACACCGTCTTTGATTACACCCGCACTGAGACCCATGATTACCATCTACCTGAACATCATCCCCATGGACACTTTATATCCCTCGTGTTGTGTTTTGTTGTGTTTGTGGTCAGGTCTAATCCTCTTATGTGTTTGTTTAGTGCTGACCCAGCTGTTTACCTGTGGGTTACCTAACCTGTTTACCTGTGGGTTATCTAACCTGTTTACCTGTGGGTTATCTAACCTGTTTACCTGTGGGTTATCTAACCTGTTTACCTGTGGGTTACCTAGCCTGTTTACCTGTGGGTTACCTTACCTGTTTACCTGTGGGTTATCTAACCTGTTTACCTGTGGGTAACCTAACCTGTTTACCTGTGGGTTACCTAACCTGTTTACCTGTGGGTTACCTAACCTGTTTACCTGTGGGTTACCTAACCTGTTTACCTGTGGGTTACCTACCTTAAAGGGACAGTTTTGTCCAAAACATAACATTTCTGTCTTCATTTACTCCCCATCGATTTGTTCCAAATCTGTATAAATGTCTTTGTTCTGATGAACACATGAGAAATATATTTGGAACTTTTTCTTATTTGCTTGGAACTTGAGAGTGAATAAATGAAGACAGAATTTTCTCTGTTTCTTTCAAGTAAACTTATGCTTACCTGATGACTACTTCCCATTACACTAAGGGAGTGACGACAGTGATTCTTTGTCAGCTCTTGTCAGCAATATGGATGAGAAACTATCCTTGTAATCTTTTTGTTTTTAATATGTCTGTAACCCTTGTACATGGACAATATTAAAACGTGATGCATGGAGAAAATGTGTTTGAGATCAAGTAACACATGTGTGGGAATTAATTGTGTCTGTGTGAATCCACACAGCCTGATCGAAGCGTCTCGAAGGCTGTGGTTAAAATAAGCGCACATTCACTTTTGTTTTTCATTAATATAATGCATTATTCACTGTTACAGTTTCTGTTTCCAGGACACAGAATTAAACTTTTTCAATGTTAACTTGTATGACAATGAGCAATATCTTAACAGTAGTCATGTTCCTAACCGTTACTAAGGCAACCAGAACGAAGAACGCCTACTAGTGATATGAAGCGACAAAGGGCCTTTACCCTTGAATCTGTTCTCCTTACCCTGCAGATCTGACGATCATGCCAGAGTAGTACATTTAAAGTTGTTAAAGGTTATCTTTTGCTTACCATCATGGTTGAAATTTTTGTTTGTGACCAAAGATACTTTTTCCTGGTTTACATATCTGATTTTTATTACTTATTTGAGACCCTTTGGTTCTTTATTGACATAATTGAATTTTTTCTAAAGGACTCGACTTGAAAGACGAGTTCTGTGGACGTTTTAGGTAGAAGAAGTAAAAGAAGTCATGCGGTGTCTGAATGCCTGTTCTTTTGTCCGGGCGGAGGCTTTCTGCCACCATCACAGAGACACTTTTTGATTTGCTGAATCGTTTGGAAATAACTGCGCTCAGTGAGAGAATGGAACGTCCTTGGTGTTGCCTAACAACCAAGTTCCTGTCAAAGGAGGTGGTAATATAGCTTGTACTAATTGAATTTTATCTCTTTCAGATGTAGTGGTCCTTAGACGTTATTAAAAGTGATGCGTTCTTTTTCTAGGTGAAAACAAAACTTGGACCTGACGCTTGCTGCAGTCAAGGTTATCAAGTTCATTTCAAACCATTTGTTTTGTGATGTTCTGAGAGGGAAGATGTAGAATACTTGCGTTTCATAATCAAATACGCACTTATATCATGACCTATACGATATCGCAAGGAAGAAGAACGTACAAAGCCACCTACGGAAGTCAGCTCATCTGACTCAGAATGCAACGTCATGTTCTGTGAGCATCTTGGCATCAGTTATGGTAAAATCCAATATTTTTTGCTTCGTAAACTGGTAAAATAAATAAAGCTTTAATGCCCTTAATGATCCGGAACAGTATTAATTAACTTAATTTAACATGAAATAAATGGGTCTTGTTTTTTTATTCATGGCTCGCCAACAGGGTGTCTGTTTCAAGGAATCTTAAACGTAGAGGAAACTATCTGAGATCTGGACACCAAGTTAATGACTGCATTTGTTCCTCAGGAGACGGCGTGTTTGGCTTTGTTTCATTTCTTCTAAAGGGGGAGTTCACACTTGCTGAATGTGATATGAATAAACTGGCACGATTTAACGAACATAAGGTGTAAAGACATCTCAATCAATAAGGTCTGAACGTGTTGGAAAACATTTTTCTCTTAAATGCACAATCCTTAACGGAAACAATGCAGTACATAGAATTTATCAAGCAGCTGAAATTTCAAAATTGGATTTGTTCTCTGTCACACGATACTTCAATCCAATAAGCAATATGAAGACTGCCATAACTAATAAGAGCATCAGGTAATTACTCAACATTTAGGAATGACTTTCCCTTATTCTATATGTGCATAAATACTCCATGTAGTTTACACCACCAGCAACTCATCCTGTTAAAATTTGCCACGGAGAAGATTTTTATTGTCTTTGTGTGGCAAACATGCATTTTATTCTCAATTAGCTAGACAGGAGATGCCTTGCCATAGAAAATAATGAGAGGTCAGTGTTTACGAGAGTCTGGTTGCAGTGAAAGGTTGTGTTTTATTCTTTCTGCAATTTTTTGGCCCTTAGAAAGCATACATAATGGTTTAAAGATCCAGTGCATTAAGTTTAGCGGCATCTATTGGCGAGGTTGGGAATTGCAACCAACGGCTCACTCCCCCCTGCGTTTCAAAGCATCATGGCAGCTCTCTTGGGACTAGATGCGTTTTCAAGCGTTGTCACGTTTTTGCTTCTTTGCCGAAGGAGATAACGTATTTAGGAAAAAACGCTCTGTAGAGAAGTTTGTTCATTTAGGGCTACCGTAGAAACTACATGGTGAATTCCATGTAAGGGGAGCCATTGTGCATGTAGATAGAAGCTCATTCTAAGGTAATGACATAACATTTCATTATGTAAGGTCTTTGTACACCTCTGACGACATAGTAATGTATATTTCTGTATATTATCCTCCAAAACAATTACACACAGCACTTTTAACTGGTTGAGCATAACGCTAACAGCAACAAAATCACATTTTCAGTTCATGGGAAAGATATTGGGGTGTTAAATTTACATCGTACCTAAAAAACACTATCAATTGTTCTGCTAATGTATTAATGTGAACGTATTCATGTATTGGAATATTCTGAAGTTTCGTGTGCCAAAAGCAATGCTTTCGGACTATATATAGACCATTTTTTTTTCAAACATGCTAGCCAGGTGATAACACAAGCCTTATCTACTTATATTATAAGTCAAATTACATACTGTACAGTGGAGAAGGCCTTAAATGGGTTCCTGGAAAATCAATAAAGCGCAGATACTCTATCCAAAAATATCCAAAGCTTGGCCAAGTGCGCTTTTTATCCCTCCTCCAGGGTAGGTGTCTCAATTTGAGTATCATCATCATCATCTTTAAAAGTGTTAAGCTTGTTTTAAAAAGCATTCACGGTGTTAATGCTGTCTTAATCAGGATTGTTTTTTAAAGTATGACACATGGGCCCTCATTAATGATTTTAATCTGCGATCATAGCCCCGTTCAAAGGGGAGCACCAATTCAATTATATTCTCACTTGACATATGCAAATAGCATCTCCTTGTGCTCTTTGGCCATTGTGAGACTAAAAATAAAAGCATCATTGAAAGACTCAGTGGGTGTTGGGTCAATGGCACCTGCGGTTCTCTTGTTAATAGGGAGCAATGTAACTCCAAGTGCTTGTGACCAAATACAGCAATATGTTTATCCGGTCATGGATTTAGAGGTAGGCGCTGGTTTAGCTTCTTTAGTGCTTGCAAATCTTCTAAAACGGTTAGAAAATAAGTTTCACAAATAGAAACTTTCGCAAAAAGACACTGTGACTTTTAATATTTAGCTCCTTTAAAAATATGTAATTTTTACCCAGAAGGACACGGTAAAATGATTTGTCCATCATAACATTATAAGCATAGCAAAGACTTGAGTATCTAATGGCGATTGTGTTAAATGTTCTATTCCATACAGCAGGGACCTCTGATCTTCTTGGCATTTTGGACTGTTTCGCTGGATCTGTCTCTATTTTCCCTCGATTTAACGCGGATTGTCTTGTGCGGTATTTGCTAGCTTCGCGTGGATTTGTTTCCATGGTATCAGGTAGATCATGCGGAATTGTCTCCGTTGCGTTCTACAGCTTCATGATGCCTTGTGTCTTTGCTATTTGATCGCTTCACACGGATTTGTTTCCATGACATCTGAACTCCTCTCTCACTTCTGTTCTTAGATTTTCCTCGTTAGGAACAGAAACTGAAAAGTTCACATTCTAATGAAGTTATTTCTAGACTAACATACCATGGCTTCTAATTCAAATCATTTTGATGTCTTCAGCCATAATACCTTATGTACTTACTGTGGAGGTTTAGGGTTTGGATGTTAATTGAACGGAGACTCATTATGCATGACAAGCAACAAAAGAAATTCTGCACTTGCTGCTGTAGAAATGTGTAAAAATAGGACATAATTCTTGATGAAGAGATATAGAACTTGCATTATGTCAGGCATTTGAGAAGCCAGGAGAAGCTTAGTAAACTTGAATAAACTGTATATCGTACCACACACGCAAAACAATTTGATTGTGGAAAAGTGACACATTTAACATGGTTAAAGGAGGCAAAAGTGATAGGAAAGAAAACCTGTTAAAATATGCCATCTCATTTGTGCAATTCTAAAGCAGAACATAAGACACGAATCCCTGCCAGGCACATTTGTTATTCAGGGTGAACTTTAAGGAGATGGTTCAGCTCCAGGATCCTGTGGGTAGCGCTTGAAGGAAAACGACTGAATCTTTAATAGAAACTGTGTGACATCAAAGCAGAAAGTTGTGTAACCTATGAGCGTATCATCAGCTGCGATCATGGTTCATCCTTAAATTGGACTTCCTTTCTCTCTAGAGGTTTAAACTTAAGGGGACAAGATGTGCCCTGGTTAGTAAAATAGCTTAAACAAAGCGAGGCACTTTTATTTCACCACAATAATGGCACTAGGTCCTATAGGCTTGCAACGATATTACACAATATTTTGTTACTTGTTGTTCTTTTAGTGCCACTGACAGCCACTGCGGTCGCCCACCTTGCACTCCAAATGAGATCCCATTAACAAGCTCTCTTGGAGCTCCAGAAACAAAAAACAAGATAATAGAACTCCGGTATGAACAGGGCTGTCAATAATCCACAGTTATAGCTAACTCTGCAAAATACTGCTACACAAGTACACATGCATGTTGGTCAGTCTCTTGAGCAACAGCTCTGCCATCATTATTGGAAAATGCCGCGATAGATCATTTTTCAATAAACACGAGTTGCATGTTGAATGTTACTTCCTTCCCCCTCCTCTTGTGTTCTCTTTCCATGGCGTGTAATGCAATTAAAAACAGATTGTCAGATTTACTATGATCGTTCGACAAGAAAATCACCTAAAATTTGCAATTCGTTCCTTGTTAATTTAAAACCATTTACTGGTGCAGATAGAAACAAAATACAGCAGCTGAATGGCAACCAGCAGTCATGTGATCAACTATTAACGCTGTAGGACCGGCCCACCAGTGCCAAAGTGGCAGAAGGGGATAAGTGGTGTGACTTTAGTGTCACTGCAGTGGCTGGAAGGATTCGGAGAGTCGGAACAGGAAGGCAGGTGAGGTCACACTTCCCACCAGATATTCCCACCTCTATTTCCTCACCTGTAATGGACCCCAACCCCCCATCCTCAATAACGGAAGCAAACAGGAAGTGCTGAACTCCAGCACACTTTTACAGCATTTTTGCGAGTGTCACCTGTCTTTCACTTGTCAAACCTGGAAGATATTTTTGGCGTAGAGGTATGAAGTACCTGTGAGTGAAATAACAGCATGTGAACAAGGACCCTATGAGACTGTGATATTATATATTTTAACCTTTAGGGAATAAATGAGTGAGAGAGGGAATTATACTGTTATTAAAAACTGCTGCTTCTGTTAAGGAAAGACGTATTACAGGCTTTCACTGAGTTTAATACGCAGTGTCAGTTTAACAGTAGAGTTCTGAAGGGCCCGGTGCCGTGGCTTCACCTTACTTCAAATATAAATGCTTTTATGTGGTTTTGTAAATTAGGAATCAATTATTATTCAGAACTATCTTATTTTAAATTGATGATTTAAGCACGATACACACCAACCTTTTCTGATACAGAAGCAGAGAATAATTCATGGTTTGAGTCTTTAATGAACGCTTAGGCTCGCTCTTCCTGCTAAAGTAAGCGTGACTGTGAAAAGGGACTTCTTATCATCATATTTGAAAGCATCTTCTGTTAACACAAACTCTACCCCTGAGGAGGTTCTGTGTGTGTGTGATTGTATCGTTTCAGGGAAGTGAGAAAGAGTGGAAAATCACGAGATCGACATAACGTCGTGTTTTAATTCGTATTATAGTACATGCCTGTAATCTTTGATTGGACTATTTGTCCTGTTTCATGACTCAAGAAGCGTTTGATAGCTTTGTGTTCTTGTTTATCTATTGATAACCAATCATGTGAGCTTGATTTACCCAAGTAATGACGCAGTTAGTTTACTCTGTTAGCTTAAATACTCCTTGAGAGTGCTGAAGCTGACTTATGCTGGCATAGTTATGATGACTTTATTCTATTAATTATATTCTTCTTTCATCATATCTGGTCAACGGATCTTTTACTGTAGATCCGCTACAGTTCCTTTTGTATTTTTGGTTTTGCAGAGTACGTGGATTTTGCTTCCAGTGAACTGTGTTGCTGGATGCGTTTTCAATTCATCCTAAGGCGGTACTGAACCATGATTCATGACGTAATTTGCATCATTGCATGCTCCCAGTGTGATTTATTTCAGTACAAGGCATGTCTTAAAGCTACGTGTCTCAACATTAATCTCAAGTAGCGCATTTGTAGGAGACAAAGGTATGTCGTAAACATCTGTGATTTTACTCTATCATGATCCTGTCCTTCTTGTTAGGAGTTTTCTAGTTCTGTGGACAGGGTCTTGACAGTATGTATTTTGTGCTTGCTGTGTTCTGTGTGCTCCCCTGTCGCGTGCCTTGGCCCCTTTCCCCTTATCTCGCCCTTAGTGTTTCATTCCCCTCACCTGCCCAGTGTCATTATCCCTCGGTAGTTTTCCCCATTTAAGGCCCTGGTTGTCTCTGTCTCTTGGCGGTCATTAATGTTCGTTGACGAAGTCCCAGTGGAGTATTCCAGTCCTGCCTTGTCGTGTTTTGTTGACTTGTTATCCTTGTCATTTGGACTTTGTTTGTTTGGCCACTTCCTGGGAAGTTTTGTTTTGAGTACCTCTTATTTGCTGTTAGCCCCTATTGTGCGTTTTTTGTTTTATTAAAGGTCTTTGTTTAATTTAAGGCGTCTGGGTTCTTGTCAGAATCATGACAAACTCATGTTGATGACACGAAACACACTGCAACTTGGACCAAAATACTAACATGTGTAAAGCTACCGGCAGAGGTTTGAGAGGGGAGTCAAACTTATTCTCTGACCAAAAAAGTTGAAACTGTGAAACTAGCCTTAGTCACCATTAGTTTGGACACAGTCCTTGTTTCTGATCTAAAAGCAATTTACTACAGCTGCTTTGGCTGTGGTTGTCTTTTCATGTTAAATGTATCTAGTGACACCTCTTGAACACTGATAATTTATTCCTTACTCCTGCTTACCCTGGAGATATTTATTTAAAGTGAGTGAAATTTTGCTTTTAACAAGATCCCCATTCATTTTATATTTAGGACAGTAATATGAATAAAACGAACTAATGGTTGTCATTAATTAGTCATCAAACTGAATATAAAATGATCTCTCAAAGGTTTTAAAATAGATATGAGATGATAAGAATATGCTCTTGACCGCTGGGACTGCTTGGCCGAGCAATATATCAGACATTTTCTAGAAAGTTTTTGGAGAGAGGCGAACAGCTGCCTGTGAGCTAGAACGGCATGTTTCAACGTTTCTACTCTTCACGTCCCTTTACAACTTCCTCCACCACCCCATGCATATTTATTTTTAAACCAGCATCTCTTATTTTGTGACACAGCATTGGTAGGGCACAAATGAAACAGCAGGCGGTTCAGGAGGAAACGACAGACAAAGCGAGCGTTGGAGATGAGAGGATGTGATGGCTAGAAGCGCTGGGCTAATATAACACCACAAAGTCAGGAGCTCAGGAGGGTTCAGCGTGACTCATCCTACTGAAGCTTTTCCATTTATATTCCACACTACTGGCATCCTGGCTGGACGACTCAGCTCAGACTTTGAAGGAATGGGGTTTTTAATAGCAAAGCCAAGCCTCTTGTGAAGACAATTGTATGTTCCAGATCACAGTATTTCTGATCTTCTTGTCCAAGCCCTTTTCGTAGTTAAACATTTTTTTGTTTGTAAATTAATTTTTAAAGGAGTATTTCACTTTAAAATAAGCCCCCATTGAATTTCCATAGTCATTTTTATACTTCTATAGAAAGTCAATGTCTTATACAATTTATACACAATGTGAAATGCTAATATTTCTTAATAGAACATCAGATCTTTTACCAGTGTCTGTCTAAGGAGAGCACTTAAAACGTATTCAAATTTACATTTATTAATTTGGGAAACGCTTTTATCCAAGCCATGATTCCATTGTACTTTATTCACCGTGCACTGTACACTGTATACACTCCTATAACACTTTATAAGGATAAACGTATATACAGTTCTAGATATGAAATGAGATATCGGCCAATAATTGGTACTGGTTAAAAAATAATAAATAATTTAAAAACAGACGAGGATCTGGACCGATATATGTATACTGTCAATCAAAAGAAGAAAGGACTATGCAATGAATTTGTGCTATGAAAATAAAACATTAAAAAACCATCAGCAGTTCGATGTTTAATATTTATTGTCATTGTATTTATTAATAAGATATTGTAACTTAATATTCAGAATCTGTATCAGCAGATATCACTCTGAATAAATGGCAGCTCTAGGATATAATGTACATTTACATGTTTACATTACATACGCTCTGTATATCTGGCTGCAATTCTTATGCGCAACTTGTCATTGAATGCCAGAGGAAAAACTCCAAATATGCTCCTCAGATAAATGTACAAATGGTTCCCTTTCTGTCGGTCTCTCGACGTTGTGTCGAGAACGACAGATGGGGTTCGCCCTTGAGAACCAATCAACTCGGACTACTATAGAAAAGGCCAATGAAATTTGGCGAATGAAATTTGCATGCCGGACTCCGCCCCCGGATATCCGGTATAAAAGGAAGCCGGCGTGCAGCATTAATTTACCTTTAGTTCTTCAGAGCCTTCGCTCATGAGTACAACTCAGGATTCAAAATCCTCTACAAACTACACTGCTGGTGCCACGACGTGTTGCAGCGGATCGTCCCTACCTGCAGCGACCTTCCCCTGGGCGTCTCGGCGGTTCCGGAGGTGTTAGAGATTTCCTAAAAAGTCCTTTTCAGGACTGACTGAGCATTCTCCAGCGCGGCATGTCCCGCTGTTCTCTTGGGTGCGGCACCCTCATCGAGGAGGGGATGGACACGATCGCTGCATTAGGTGTCTGGGCGTCCAGCACACTGAAGCAGCGTTCGTTGACACTGCGGGCAGATTGTAATTCAGAAGTTGTGGTCAGGGGTGGCTGTCTTCCTACGGGAAGCAGCCACCATTTTGTTTGCTACCTGGGCTGTGACATCTGTGGTTACGGCCCCGATGACCACCCACGTTAGCAGCGTTAGTGATATGGGGAACTCTGGGAAACAGCCAAGTGCTCACGGGCCGATCGCACCCCGATTCGCTCTTCTAAACGTTCCCCAACCGGCGGTGGCATACCGTCCGGATCCTCATGCACACACTCGGAAACGATGTGTGACGTAGATGAGACGTCGCTCGCAGCATCGGAGGGAGACTGGCATCCGACTCTGACGAATCTTAGCTCCACCCCCAGGTCGAGTTCAGGAGGAAGCAGAAGTGATGTCACCCGTGCTAACCTGGGGATGCGTGGTTCCTAGGGTCGGAGCGCGGTGCAAACCGCGCCTACCCCGGGTGCCATGTTTTTCCCGGAAGTGCATGAGGAGCTGTGTAAAACTTGGAACGCTGCACGGACCGTTCCAGTGAAACCAGCTCCGGATCCCTTACTTCCCTCGATGGTGGGGCAGCCAAGGACTACGTCGAGATCCCCCGGGTGGAACGTCCGTCCGCGGTGCACCTGTGCCGCGGACGGCTACCACCTGGGGGGAATCGGCCACACCTACCGCCCAAAGCACGCAAGACTGCGGGCCAGGCTGCCTCCTCTCTCTTCTCCATGGCCATCCTGCAGGTCCGCCAGGCCTAGGTGTTGAGGGGTCCACGAGGGTAAGGCCGACCCGGGTATAATGCAGGATCTCCGTGCCACCACTGGCAGCGCTCTACGGGCGACCAAGGCGGTGGCACGGGCCCTGGGTCTGACGATGTCCACGGTAGTGGTCCAGGAGAGACACGCACGGTTATACCTTGTGCAGAGGAGTGACACCAAGGAAGTCCGCTTTCTTGATGCACCCATCTCGCAGGGTGGGTTGTTGGTAACACCATCGAGGACTTTGCTCAGCAGTTTTTGACGGTGAAGCAGACAGTGGCAAAATCCACATTTTTTCACGCCACGACTCGGCCGTCTAGAGGCCTCCGAGATCCCGCGTGACGTCTGCTTCCCTTCAACCCAGGACCCCTTCGATATCGGCTCCGGTTCCTGTGCCCCCACAGGCGGCACCCCGGTAGCCTGACACCTGACATCTATCAGGTGTCAGGATTGGTTCGTGGCAATTCGACCTGAAGGACGCTTACTTTCATGTCTCGATCCCCTTGACACCGGCCGTTCCCACGGTTTGCGTTCCCACGGTAAACGACTGGCTTATCCTGTCACACTCGTGAGATCTGTTGTGTACACAGAGGGACCTGGTGCTCCGGCATCTAGATCGATTGGGATTTCAGGTCAACTGAGAAAAGAGCAAACTCTCCCCAGTGCAGAGCATCCTCTTCCTCGGTATGGAACTAAACTCTGTCACCATGACGCCGCAGCTGTCCGCAGCACGCGCCCAGTCAGTGTTGAACTGCCTGGAAGTCTTCAGGCAGTCGGCGGTCCCCCTGAAACAATTTCAGAGGCTCCTGGGACACATGGCGTCCTCCGCGGGGATAATACCCCTCGGATTGATGCACATGAGACCGCTTCAACACTGGCTACAGAGTCGAGTTCCGAGGAGAGCGTGGCACACCGGCAGCATGCGCATGGTGATGACGCCCTGCTGCCGACGCACCCTAACCCTTTGGTCTTCCATGAGCTTCCTCCGGGCGGGGGTTCCCCTCGGGCAGGTTACGAGGCACGTCGTGGTGACGACGGACACCTCGCTGCAGGGGTGGGGTGCAGTGTGCAACGGGCACGCAGTAGCGGGGCGCTGGACGGGCCCCCGTCTGCGCTGGCACGCAATTGCCTAGAGTTGTGGGCTGTGCTGCTTGCGCTGAGAAGGCTCCGGCCTCTAGTGCAGGGCCAGCACGTGTTGGTCCTCCGGGATGGCACGACAGCCGTATCGTACATCGCCAGGGTGGCGTACGCTCACGGCAGCTAACACAACTTGCCCGACGCCTCCTCCTGTGGAGTTAGCAGGTGATCCGCTCCCTGCAGGCCACACACATCCCAGGCAAACTGAACCAGACAGCCGACGCGCTCTCTCGTCAGTATACGCCTTGCGGAGAGTGGCGATTCCACCCCCGGTCCAGCTCATTTGGGTGCTGTTCGGACAGGCACAGATAGACCTCTTTGCCTCCCACGACACCACCCATTGTCTGCTTTGGTACTCCCTGACCGAGGCCCCCCTCTGCACGGATGACATGGCGCACAGCTGACCACGGGACGGGCGGAAGCACACCTTCCCCCCCCCAGGAGCCTCCTTGCACAGACATTGTGCAAGGTCAGGGAAGAGGAGCACCAAGTGTTATTGGTTACACCGCACTGGTTTAACCACACTTGGCTTCAGAGTTGATGCTCTCGAACAGCGACTCTCCCTGAACCATTCCCCTGAGAGAGGACCTGCTCTCTCAGGGGAAGGACACGTTCTGGCATCCCAGATCAGACCTCTGGAACACCATGTTTGGTCTCTTGACGGGACGAGAAGATCCTGAGATGGCTACTCCCCCTATACGGCTGAGACCATCACCCAGGCTAGGGCCCCATCTACTAGGCGGTTACAGGCCTCTAGGCGGCGCCTCTTCTCTTCCTGGTGTCTTTCTCAACGAGAAAGATCCACTGAGGTGCTTGATCAGGATTGTGTTGTCCTTCTCACGAGACTGGAGACTAACATGTCCCCTCCACACTGGAAGTGTATGTAGTCGCAATCGCCACTCATCACGACTCAGTTGATGGAAAGTTTCGAGGGCAACACGACCTGGTCACCAGGTCCCTAACGGGCGCGAGAGGGCGAAATCCGCCTCATCTCCGCTCCATACCCTCTTGAGAGCCCCTCGGAGGTTCCGATCTTCCTCACCTGAGTAAGACAGCCCTCCTGTTGGCGACTGTTCAGTCAAGAGGGTAGGGGACCTCCAAGCATTCTCTGTGTCCCCGGATTGCCTTAAATTCGGCCCTGGCACTCTCACGTTATCTTGAGACCCAGGCCCGGATACGTGCCCAAAGTTCCCACTTCTCCCTTCGGGGACCAAGTGGTGGACTTGCAGGTGCTCCCCATCGGGGAGGAAGACCCAACCCCATCCGTGTTGTGTCCTGGACCGCACGCAGAGCTTCAGTAGCTCTGACCAGCTCCTTGTTTGTGTTGGAGGACAGCAGAAGGGGAAGGCTGTCTCCAAGCAGAGGCTGGCGCACTGGGTCGTGGATGCCGTTACGACGGCTTTCCGATCTCAGACTCTCCCATGCCCATTGGCAGTGAGGGCTCACTCCACGCGGAGTTTAGCCATCTCCTGGGCACTGGCAGAAGCGCCTCTCTAGCAGACATCTGTAGAGCTGCGGGTTGGGCTACGCCCACCACCTTCGCAAGGGTTAACAGCCTTCACGTAAACCCGGTGTCAGACCACGTCCTCCTCGGCGACATGTAGGACTGGCATCAGGGGGGGCGTATGCCTGCGAAAGCACCTTCCCACCCTCCAAGAGGTTGGGTCAGTGTGCTATCTACCCTTTTCTTCTTACCCAAACACATGGCAAAGAGAATTGGTAGCTCACCAACCTTCCTTCTCACCCAGACACTGGTTAAGAACAGGCATTCCATGCATCACTAAGCAACCACCTCCTGGGGGTTGGCTGGGCAGAGCAGCCTTCCCCCTTAGGCCGGGATACCTTATGACCTATCACACGTAGTTCTAACCGGACCTGTGCTATCAGACGCAGTAACACCCCCACCATGGGCTGTTCCGTCTGCTATATCCTCATGACAATGGTTCCCACACTTGGTAACCCATGAGCTTCCCCAGGTGGACCTCCACCTCGCGGTTAACTACCCAGTCCGCACGTTCCATGCGTTCTCCTCCAAGGACGAGACCATACATATATCTCCAACATATTCCTCCCCACGGGTAGGAGGTGGCCTCTGCAGCGCTTCTCTGATTAAGAGTTGCGCTTTCCCGGTGTAAACCGAGCCGGACGGCCTCTCGCCTGTAGAGAGCTAAGGCCCCGTCCGTGAAAGGTTACCGGTCAGGGCTGTACCCATCTTTCTCCAGGAAAGCTCTGGAACCCCCCGACCACCACACTGGAAGGTTACAAGTTTCACGAAAGCTTCGAGCTGACACGCCCAGGCTTGTTACCGTCGCTTCGCTGAGATTGTGACGCGATACAGCGTTTGTGGTGTGTTCCATAGATAACCCCATCTGTCGTTCTCGACACAACGTCTAGAGACCGACAGAAAGGGAACGTCTTCGTTACGTATGTAACCTCAGTTCCCTGATGGAGGGAACGAGACGTTGTGTCCCTTATGCCACAAACCCGTATCGTTTCTGTTGCAGTTTTGAGAGGCTCTCAGGCTCTTCAGAACAAGAGGTAAATGAATGCTGCACGCCGGTTTCGTTTTATAGCGGATATCCGGGGGCGGAGTCCGGCATGCAAATTTCATTCGCCAAATTTCATTGGCCTTTTCTATAGTAGTCAGAGTTGATTGGTTCTCAAGGGCGAACCCCATCTGTCGTTCGACACAACGTCTCGTTCCCTCCATCAGGGAACTGAGGTTACATACGTAACCAAGACGTTCTCTTTCATCATCTGTTGTTCGAGATCCACCTATGGGAAGGGCATCCATACCTATGGATTTTTACTCACACGCATTGTGCCGTTCAAATGATGTCAAATTTGTCCTCGTCTGGGAAACCAATATATTTCTGGTATAAAACAGTTTAGTATCCCTTTAGGGACGATACTCCCCTCTCAAATTCATACACTACATTGGTGAGTCCATATAGTGCATAGTGCTTAGTACTGTATGTCATTTGAGACACAACTTAGGAAATGCCGTCTTTCTAAATGGCATTTTTCTATCACCGTTCTTCAGGCCTTCTCAGGTACTTTCATGATAATAAAGTATATTAATAAAGATGATGTTTGACAGGTGTTGCTTATTCAAGTGCACTTTAAAAGTAACTCAAACAAACTCTTTTTTTCAGATAGCACAGCATTATCTACTAATCATGAAAACCTAATCGCTGCCTTTGCTATTACGTAATCGCACTAGACACATTATCTTCATGGGAATTGGGATTGATTGTGCAGCCCTATTGTAGACCTTTTGCGTCTTTCTTGTACACCTTGAGTCTTAAAACAAATGAAGTTGACATGTTTTCTGCTGCTTTTAATGTTAAAGCTCTAGATAGTTGTCATTGTTGAAGAGCTCAAGAGTTTTATGGTGCCATCAGGCCTGTAAAGACATCATTGTCATGGGTCTCAAGGGTCAGATAGCGAAAAATAATATTCCTAAAGCTCATCTTTAAACACCAAATGTAAGTATCTTTGCGTAACAATGACCTCCAAATGCTTAAATAAAAAAGACCTTGGTAAGGAATTAAGTGCTTGGCAGATTTTAAATTGCATACTTCCTGGGGTGCTGTGCCAGCAAGGAAACTGTCATTTGGATAAATAGGTATGCCAACTGGTTTTATAGACCTCCTTGGTCGCAAGTCGCTCTCAGTGGTTGCAGGATCAAATCAATGGTTTTTGTTTTAAAGCATATTCTTGTCTTTACCTCAAGCCTTGGGATGAAGCTTTTGAGACTGAGAAAAATGAAATGACGCATGTGTTGACAGGGAACTGTGCTATTATTCATTAGGCAAAGGGGAAAACGGTTGAGCTTGACAGATCTAGTGGTGGTTGGGCTATCTATTTGTGTGATTGTGTGGGGAGGGTTGGCTGAGTTTTGATGAAACGGTTCCAGGGCTTAGAGGCTGACTAAACAAGGTCTAAACTCAAGGACTGACTTGAGTCTGCCCCAAACCAAAATTATCCACACTCAATTGAAAGCGCAAAGAAAGTATGCATGTGTCACAAGCAAGCATTGTTGGCAAGTATGGTTAAATTATTTTTTATCGTCTTTCAGAGTTGTAGAAAGGCAGATTTGATATCCATTTCTTAAAGCAAATAAACTATTTGCAACGAAGATGTACTAAAAGAAATAAAATGGTTTTAAAGTTACTTTCAGTTGGAAAAGTTGCTTCTAGTTCTCTACATTTCTTTTGTAGTTGTTCTATGAATAAAACACACATCAAGGCCGCAGACTGTGTGAGGCTGACTCTCTGCAGATGCCATTCACAGTTTGTGCTCAATAGATGAGATCTGAATACCTGTTCTTGGCTGACAGACCGCAGCAGATGCTGGTCTTTGGGATTTTCGTGGTCAGTCTGATAGAGACGTGTTGTATCCAGTGACTCTGTGGGCAGACTTTGCTTGAGTATTGTCCATGGCTGCAGCTGGTTGCGACGATGAAGCCCTGCACATCTGTCAGATAAACATTGTTAAATAAAAAGATGGAACATTAATTACTTGTTTTGTCTTAGTTGTCTTAGTGATGAGACTAACACATCTGTTGAGCGGCTCTTGTTATGTAACCGTAATGTATTTCAAAGGTCATACATTCAAATATGTGCGTCACATACTTGTAAGTGCTTTGTGGTGTACACAGACCTAAGCTAGGGAAGGGGCGGAATGATAAACAAGGGCACTGAAGAAATGTTTTTTTATGATTAGTGAGCTACATATACACTTTCCTCCCTGACCTCATCACACTCTTTGTGCAACCTATCTCTTCATACTTTCTCTTTAGCTTCTATCAAAAAGTATGCCGCTACAGAATAATTATCCTATTAATTTGCCTTATATTTACTATTATGTTCAAAGATGCTTATTTATACTTTTTTGTATGTGATTGTTGAATAATGGTTTATTTAAAACAGCAAAGACCCTTTAGCTGGATAAACAATTCAATTAAAGACATATTGACAATTATATTAATTATTATATGAGCTGATATTAATAATTATAAGATTCGTTTTTTTCATATTATTTATAATTTTTTTAGGCAGGAAAATGTTCTGATACTTACATAATCAAAACACTTGATGTGCAAAAGATATAAATATCAAACTCCTGATGAAAATTTTCTGTGTGAATGGCTGCATATTTAAGGGGTCATATGGCGCGAATACGTGTTTTTCTGTGTCTTTGGTGTGTTATAAGTTCCCCATGCATGTATCAGAAAGATAAAATTGCACAGATTAAAGTGTCGGAACATAAGAGATGGATTCTATCGAAAAGCAAATGCTCACCCATACCTGTCTGAAAAGCCTCATATAACCACACCCCTACAAATCCACTTCAGTTCGTGCTATGATTTGACTAAGACCGCCCAAATGTATACGCAAGTAAAATAGGCATACCTGTCAGAACAATTGCTTTGGAACCTGATGCTCCAAACATTTCCATCACACGCACTGGTTAACTGGCCAATCATAGCACACCTCACTTTTCAGAGTAATGAGCTTTTATAAAAAATTCAGAGAGGCAGGGCGAAGAGGAGATACAAACATACACGGTATGTGGAAAATACAGTTTTCTTTTACCTTAAATCGTGTATACACATTGCATTACATCTAAAACGAAAAGATTACATTCGTTTTAGCCCGGTCATATCACCCCTTTAACAGCTTCTTGTTAAGGTAGAAAACAGGAAACAAAGCATCAAAATGTAATAATTTTCATGTGCTCTCGGTGTAGCTGTCTGTGTGACTCATTGTGAGGCATCACAGGCCTATAGACTGAGAGAACAAATTGAATTAATAACAATCTAATAAAAGTGCCAATCTTAACATTGGAAGCAATCCATTCATGTGCTCTATATGATTTGTGCTAATGAAAAGACAGCAGTCTTTTTAATTATTATCAACAATCCGATCTGGGAACTTCTGTGAACTTAATAAGCAGTTTCCAACAATAAAATCTGAATCAACAAACTTTCCTCCAATCATTTGTCACTTTATTTCCAAAGTAAGTTTGTGAGATTGAGAGTTTTACGTGAAACAAGTCGATTCACTGGTATTGCCTTCAGTTTTGCGTGCACCGTTATTTCTCCATAACACACAAAGGCACAGTTCACATTTGAATGGCTTTCTTTTGAAATGTTATAATATTTGAATCCAAGGTGTTTACTACCCTAGAGTGGTGTTTAATGCAGCCTCTCCATCCCCGCACATAAGAGCCATCCACAGTCAACAGATGCTTGCTAAAAAATTCAATCGATTTCTTCCAGCTTTGAAAGTGCTCACAGGGAAGGCACATTCGTAGAAGTGCTATTGTAATGCATCTGATGATGTCCAAATGGACTTAAATATGGACTTTTCAAATATTAAGCCCTGTGAGTGCACGTGGAAAGGCCTCGTTTGATCCTCCTTCACTGAGGATTGTAACTAAGTGGAGAGACAGCCGTATCGCTGTTTACACTGATACTGAGATATTGAGTTTTTTTTTAAAGATACAGTCGTGATTTGTTGGCAAATTGATCTCAAAGGCTAAATCAGCAACAAATTCGTCCAATTAAGCAAAGCGACTTCTGCACAGTGTGGACTTTAAGAACACATTTCAGACATTGAGCCGTAACAATTTAACATCCTTACAGCTCTGTGTACCTAATTATTAAAGGTATCATCACTTAGAAGCAGCTAATGAGCAGTTAATGGTGATAAAGCTTTGATGTGCGAAATAGATAGAATGACGTGCACCACAAGCCATCCCAGCATGCAACAGGCTTAAAGCAGAGCAGTGACTGCGCCCTTGACCTTTGTGTCACTCGACTCAACACTGTGGTGTGCATGACAAAAAGTGTTTAAAATGAGCAGCCTGTAGAAAGTATGCAACATTTTAGCACAGTTTCTGTCCTCTCGTGGCAAGGTCTTTGCTGGTTTAGGGATCGTGCTGTAGTGAAAGTCAGTCTAAAAGTGCTTTTGTAATATTTTGCAAATAGGAAGTATCACCATTACAGATTTTTTGTCTGCTTTTGGCAGAATCATTTATAGTCTATTCTCCTGTGTAAGATGAGAGCTGGGCTTTTACGCGTATGAAGAACTCTGCATTCTGTCAGGAGAAGCTTCTTAGATGGGCTATCAATCTCTTTGAAACAAGAGGGGCTCAGAGGTGTGGCTGATGAATCTCAAATTATACTTTGCCCTTCACCCAGAGCTGAACTTCCCACCCTGATTCCAATTTCTCTTTTCTCTGTCACTGCCTGTGAATACATAGGCGCCTCTTCAGAACACAGGGCACGATGTATATGTTCTTTTGCAGCACCGTTATATGCCCACTGCGTGCTTCTCTCTTGTCTTCCACTTCCACTCCGTTGAAGATGTAAGAATAATAGGAAAGGGATATTTGTATTACATCCAACACTCTGTCCTGTGATGGTACAGCACGGAGACCGTGATACACTTTAACAGCAGCTCTTATTGCTCAACAAGGCTTTTGAGACCCCTGAGAGATGCGTACGAGAGAAAAGATGTCAGCTGCTCATTCGTGTAACTGTAGATAACAAAGGCAGATTTGTACGAACACCAACAGGTTTGATGCTCTAAATTAGTGAGGACGTCTCATACTTGATGTTTTTCTGTTCCCTAGACCCTACCCATACACAAAGCTTTTGATATTATAACTAGACTAGCTAGGACCACCTTAAATGTCCGTTTTGACATGTTTCCATATGTTTGATGGAATATTTTCAAAAATTGGACCTCACATGTTTGGCCATGGTGATAGATCATAGGTTTTATTTTGGAATCACTTGGAACCAATCCCAAGCCTGAGCCCATATCAAAGAGTTCAGGCTTTCAGATTGTATCTTCTGCAGAACACAAAAGAAGATATTTAGAAGAATGTTGGTAACCGAACAACAGTGGCACCCATTGACTTGCATTTGTTTTGTCTATACAATAGAAGTGTACAGGTACCGCCATTGTTCAGTTAACAACATTCTTCAAAGTATCTTTTGTGTTTTGCAGGTTTGAAATGACAAGAGGGTGATAACAGAATTTAAATCTTTGGGTGAACTGTCACTCATGTTACCTGTATTGTAAGCTGCAAGTGCCCATTATGCAACCAAGATTTCGATTTTTTCTATTTGTACTTTACGTAACACACATTTTTGAGGGATGTAGTGTTTACACATCATTCTCATTGGTCAAATCCAGGTAGTCAGGATTAGCATACGCAACTACAAGTATTCTTCTCTTCCAATCCAGTTCAGTGCAGACCTCAGACGTACTCTGGAAAACAGACAGGACTATTGATCACTATATCTTCAGTCATCACCCCTGCCAGCTTCATGGCAGGCACTAAAATAGCAGATGAGCAATTCAAACCTGATCTTGTCTGTACTATTCTAAGACCAGCCGGTTTTTTTACTGACCTGAGCGTAGGAGAAGACCCGTGAAGCAGCATCCGCCAAGCAAAATGCACACTGACTTGAGAGCAATATCAATTTCTTTTCCCTCAAGTAACTTGAATACCTTTTCACTAGAGGCTGCCAATTGCACATGAAATATAACTTAACACAACTGTTCGCCAATCTATCACATTTCTTACCCCGTGAATTATTTCAGTGTAAGGGAAGCAACCTACTTTATGTCAAACAGTATCTCTGTATTAGTATATATTGTGTCTGTCATTTATGTCTGTTATTTGGAGAGATAATTGTCAGCATGGACCATGAGCTTCCGGAAACTGTGAGTCACCAATAAAAGTGACTGTGGCCTCACTGTAGACGGGTTGTCAGATGTGTGAGAGTGGGTTGCTCTTCAAGACAGCAAAGATGTGTGGGAATCAGAAGTAATATATTTCCAGTGTGACTTTCTATATTTAAGACATTGAATGCAACATTCATGGGATGTTTTAGGAAGTAAGGAGACAAAAATAGATAGCCGTGTCTAAAAACCTGTCACTATTTGCATGTCCAATATCCTTATCGTTAATGTGTTGCATATTCCGACCGGGTGACGAAAACAGACTCGCAGAGTTACCAAGTAAATAAAATAAATAAAAATAATTCCTCCCCATATTCACCAAAATAAGTCTAATGTTGTAAAAAAGATAAATGCAGCTGCTTTATTTTCAAGCACAGAACAGACCTGGAAGGCAGACGTTCTATTACATTGACTGTAGATCCATACCACAAATTACATCTCTCTAATAAAACGATGATATTGAAGTCATCTAACACACGTAATTGGCAGGGGTGTCAGGCTGAAACTCATGAATGCTCTATAATCCATGCTGTGATGAGGCGGAGCGCCGTCTTCTAAACCAAAACAAAATAAACATCCCATTTTGTTGCCCAGTTGTCTAGGGGAAACCGAGATTGTATGTTGGATGAAATGTTGAAGCAAAAGACCCACCTGGCACCTGCTTTCTTGTGTCTGTTCTCAACCATCTAAACAGAAATGTATTGATCATCCACCATTTTGCCGTCAGATATGTAGCTCGTTTAATAAACTCTCTACAATAGTTTACTTAACTTATTTAATTGTTTGTTTTCCTTGTTTTGAACATTCAGCTCCTGCATATTTCGCTCTTCATGCTGCATGCGGGCTAATAAGCTATATGAAACCCCGCATGTCTCTCTACCCAACCACAAGCTGCTCATGACAGTCAAGAACCCCCCAGCCTTGCTGTAAGAGATCAGGTGTCAGTGGTCTTTCCACCAATTAGTACAATGGAACAATTGTGAGCCCTAATTAGGGACTCTGACATTTGACTTCACTTTAAAACAGGGGGCGTACTGAAGGGACGGTGGGCAGTTAGTATGCCTTAGTGGGCTACTCTTTCAATGCACTGTGAAATACTTTTTTAGGTGAAAGGTGTTTTTTGCAAGTTCTCAGTAGGGTATATTCAGATTTATGTGAATGTTAGCATGATGTGTCTTGGAATTAAACCAACACGTGGATTAGGCAAAACCAAATGTTTCGGTAAATGTAAAATGATGATTTATTCTGGAACTTAATTTATTTAAATGTATTCCATTCTCTATTAAGCAAGTATTCAGCTGATCATGAGGTCTCAAAATTCCGGCCCTCCTGAGGCGACCCGCTCGAGGTATAAAATGAAACTGTTTTTATCAGACTACTGATATGACTTAAGCATTTTTAAACATGTACTACTTGCGTAAAACTTTTTAATGGGGAGATTATTGAGTTTAAGGGTGTTAATCTCTTTAAAGCTTTGGATAGAAATTCTGAGTTGATGTCTGTTATAAGAATCTAGGGGTTACAAAGAAGGGGAAAATGCTTGGAATTCTTTCAGAAGATTCAAGAATTAAGAGGTGACAGCCTCATGCTCATGCTCATGCTCATGCTCATAGAACTCATGCTCTGAATTGAAAATTGAAATGTAGATGATTTGTGACTCACTTAGTCTTTTCAATTACTTTGATTTTTTTGCTTCTAGACAGAAGGCAACACATTTCAGCTCAGTGCAGATTTGGGCCTTTCATAGACAGTATTGAATGCAGGGGTTTGATGACTCATCTACTAGCAAAAACAACTGGGGCTGAAACTTTAACCCATTTACAAAGCTATTCTCTTAACATGTACACATGCTTACATTTAGTCATTTAGCAGACGCTTTTATCCAAAGCGACATATATCCATAAGCGATAATGCTTTATATACAGTATCAGACCTACCTGCTTTTTATCCCAGCATCATTTTCGGTCCCACGTAGAATCTCATTGTGTATTGATCTGACTCAGTCCCTATATTTGTCGCAAGTCACACTGCATGAGTCCAAAGCATGTTTAGTATGCTTTGAATACACCTCAGCTCGCAACACTTCTCAAAGGAGACTGGGGCTGTTCGTAACCATTGACCTTTTACAGACCTCTCAGCGTTTTTCCATACACTGTTAGTTCTTTGTCTTGCCCGTGTTCCTCTGAAAAGCAATGTATTATTTATTTAACTATGGTGCAAGCAGAATGTTTTATACATTAGTTTTCGCTCGGTGCACGCACGGGGTGAGGGCTCAATCTGAAATTCAGCCTCTCACAGCTGAGCTGTCCCAACATATGACCATATGAGTCGGTAAATATAAACTGCAGTTTTTTTATAATATTAAATGTTTAATGTCGTATTAAACCTTGGACTTTTTATCATTTCAATGGCTTAGAACTGCAGCAAGCAATTTTTGAGAAACACTGTTGATATTCGAAATCAATACTCAAACAAATACGGGTGTTTTCATGTTGCGTGCTTCTGTCCGATCCACTTTGTTTTCATCCTTACCTAACAATACAACCAGGACCATGAGCATTTTTATTACAACATGCATGTAAATCAGACATTTATCACATGTGGCAAATTTCAACAGCGTTTCTCAGAAATCTCATACTTTAACTGTAGCTCAATTGGTAGAGCATTGTGCTAACAACATGGTTTAACCCAAGGGAACACACATACTAATAAAAAATGTATAGCCTGAATGCATTTCTAGTCAATTTGGATACAAGCACATGCCAATACGCGTAAATTACTGTATATAGAGGTAACAGCTGCAAGTGTATGTCACTGTCTTCCCTTTAGGATAATAAGAAGTCACATGCGTTTTATTACATGTACAGTTTGTGAATACAAAAACCAGCAGAACTGCAGCTAACGCTGTGGTCATGTATCATGTATCTAAAAAGTATTTTAAAATATTCTAAAGATTTGTTAGCACTGTTACCACCCTATTTTTTATCAAAGTGTCAAAAGATCTTTCGCATACTTTTAACCATAATGACATGCCTCTTCAGCCTTGCAAACATGCATTACATCCCTTCAGCATGTCAGTAGGGGCATGACAAGTTGTGAGATGATAACCAAAACAGCACGGCTCACGCATCTTGTCAACTCCTGCTTTAGGAGCCCAAATGCAGTTTTTTTCTCACATTCTGTACAATAATTTGAATACACAATCAAAAAGGTCCGTGCTGTCACATACATGTAACTTTTGGCAAGAGGTGCAAATTATTTCGCAGCTAAAATTTAGCTCTTTAGCAACCTGTTTATGAAAATATCCAATAATGTCTAGCGGATCCCATTCAGCCAAACTCAAATTGCATGTCTATCAGAGTTTTTCTTTCCTTCCCTCCCTCTCTGCCCTACCAAGACGGATGCCACTAAAGTCAGACAGCCTGTCCGGCTCAAATTAATCTTCCTTTAAGGCGCTCAGCTTGGTGACAGGCCAGATTGTGAAAAATGTCTGCTGCAACCTAGTCTGAATCGCTTCCTCCCAGGCCTCTCGAATTCTCTCTAGTTGTGAGGAGCCGAGTGTGATTTATTGGCCCGGGCTGTGTGTGAGATATCTGGATATTTGCGGCTTGATTCAATCGTGTGCGCTCATCAATGCTCCGGATCTAGAAATGTGCCACGGAGGGTAGTATAAACAGTATTCCTGCCTACAAGTTCAGGTCTTGCCTCATTAGACTGTGTAAATGAACGCTGCTCCCTGCTCGGGTCAGAAGGCAAGACACGTAGAACAAGCGGGTGAGGCGGCAGTATGCACCGATGCAGAATAGCAATGAAGACATTGTAACTTTGTCACGGACCTAATTTGGTACGTTTGGAAAAGGCCATATTTATGTACGTGGTAAGTTTACAAAAAATGTTAAGCGATTTTAATCAACTTTCTCTGCTGGAGCATTACAATAAAAAAACACCTCGAATGCACCACGTGTACTTTTTAATTAAATATGCTCTTAATTAGCTTGAAATGTTTACCAACAAAGCAGTCAAAGTGTCACGGTCTTTCATTGGTTTAAGGGAGGGGTATGATGGCTAATTACTGGCACATGAAACAGAGTAAGCCTAGTGCTTTGATAGCTGCTCACCAGCGTGTTGGCAGCGGGGGTCTTAGCCATGGCTCAGGGTGTCAGTCGGGAGTCAGAGGAGTAGGACTGTGAACTCAGGTCTGGTTCATTCTCACACTGCTCATCACAGTGCTTCAGTGTCTCGCTCTACATTAGAGGATTTTTCTGGCAGGTCTTCGAGATGATCACAGATAAGTCTGGTCATGGGAAAAGACAATGAGAGGGTGTCAGTACCATGGACAGTTCCCTAGAGGCCTTCAATAATACATTACAAAGTGATTTAGGTGATGAAAGCGGAGCATGTCTTTTTTTGTTATAATGACAGCGTGTTCTTGAATATGACACAGTTTGACAAAGTTGACAGGTTTGCTCCAAATCTGATGATCAGTGTTCTCACAACATGATTTGAGATGTTCCATCTTGAGCATCTTTTGTGTCTTAATAAAGCATGGAAATATCAAGGAGTTGTTCAATGACACAATTTGTTTTGATGAGTGGCCTCGAAAGGAAAGAATCTCAAATAATTTTTCTTTGTGTCACAAAATAACTTTCCGTTGATTTTTCTAGATCTTAAAACTTATTTTCCAAGTATGAATTGGATTTTTAGAAGCTGTCTTGAGGAGCACACTTTGTGTACGATATATAGTGGTTTGGGTGGCATGTTTTCTTTTCTTGTTTGATATGTATTCTGATTTTTAAATAATTCTGATTGTATTAAAATACATAAGTCTTTCTTATAATCTTTTGATTAAATAGGCAGTTATTGCAAGTTTTGTTTAGGAGAAATGTAACTATTTTTGGCTACATTGTGGTAACTAAATGACAATCTAGAGGAATAGTTCCCAACCAAATAAAAATTCTATCATTTATTCACCCTAATGTGGTTTAAAACCTGTATGTGACTCTTTCTACTGTGGAACAAAAAATAAGATATTTTGAGAAATGTCTTGGTGGTTTTGTGTCAGTACTATGGAAGTCACCGGGAAATCAGGGCTCAACAATAAGGACTGCCCGATAGCCCGGGGACAGCATGAGAGACCTTTGAGCCAGTTAACAGATATGTCACTTGTCCTATTACGCCAGTGCTGTATCATAACAAAAGTTTATAATTTACTAGTTTTTATGCCTTGTGTCACGTGGCCAAGTTTTGTTTTCTCTCTCTTGTGTTGGTCGTTTTTGTTTTCCGCTCTCTTTCTCATTTTAGTTTCAGGTTCTGTTTATGGTTGTTCATCATGACGGACCTGTCGATTGACCAATCATTATTTTAATATTCTCAAAGAGACGCAAAAGAGAACTCTATTCTGTTCTCACGGGTCTATGGAATATGCTGGTGGCCGGAAAGTGCATCCCAGACAACTTTCGAAAACACTGAATTAAGTTCTCTTTCACGTCGTCTTACTCTTTCTAACAAGCATATGCACATACAATAATCCCAAATTATCAACTACCCTAGTAAAAGTAATCCATTAAGTCTTAAATGAACGTAAACCGTTTGGAAACAAAACACATGTGTTAGGGGCTGTTCACATTTCGCATCTTTTGCGCTCGCAAGTACGTTATTTCAAATGTAGATATACACGTAGATATGCAGTTGCACATAAATAGGGAATGGCGCAGTTGCAACGGTGCTGAAAATCCCTTTATCTGGCATCTTCTCGTCCTCAAGGTAAGCACAGCTCATGGTTGCTTAGCAACGGTAGACGCCGATATAGTTTAAGTTCCCCGGTACTTTGGAAAAAAATTAAATTGCCGTGGCTCGCATATTCTGGGTGGTTATAGACGCAAAATGTAAATTGCTCCCTCACATTATATTAGATCGGTGCATCTCTTTAAGGGGCGGCATAATAAAGATATTTTTTATGTTCATCAAACAACAAAGTACCTTGACAAAAACACTCCTGACTGAGTATCATGATTGTGTGTCATGATTGAGTCAGAATCGCTCCTGACTGGTTAAATTATAACTTATAGTAAAATATAGTAAGATTTAATCAATATTTCATTCAAAACACCGATTATTTGTATATGCAACAAAAAACTTTGATTACTTGTTCTTATTTTATCACTTACTGGTTAGTTTTCTTCAACAATATTTGCAATTCTTGTGAGTTCGGCTCATAGTTTTTATGGCCTAAAAAACATATTTATTAAGATTACATAGGTAAGACAACAAACAAACAAATAATTAGACAATATTATTCACTTGGCTGCGCCAAATATTTTAGAATTTGATGTTTTTAGGTTAGGTCACTAATATTCTTAAAAAATGAACGAAGTCAAAGTTATTTTGAATGACAACGGGGTGACGAATTTGGGGGGTTAACTATACACCTGATTTATTCATACTGAATGTATCTTTTTCTTTCAGTTTGAGTTTCTATTAATGCTGCTTGATTATGAGAACTCGGTTGAACATTGTGTTTCTGAGCTATCGATTATGAGCTCAGTCAATCCGAGCTTCATATGAGAATGATAGGGCAGGTAAATTGGCCTTTATGTCACCATGCTATTCCTGGTCCTCTCTGGAAGCTTGTGATGACACTTCTGCTTTTTGGAGCACCACAAGGGCTGTGCCAGATTACTCCGGGTTTGCGATGAGGTCAGACATTAGTCACCAGCCTCTCGACAAGGTCAGCCAGAATCATATTTGCCAAACTGGGCACCACAGTGAGATTCTCACTATACTGTACTTATCATGCTGTAGTTACTCTACTCTACTCTACTTTGATTCTGTGACTTGATGAATTATCAGTGGTTTATCATATTTTACTAATGTGTAAATTGAAACATCTTTTATTCTCCAATTTAATTTTCTTATGCTTTGTGTGTGAAAACCCAACTAAATTCATATTTTTGTGATCTGCTGATTTCTACACAGAATCATCCTACATCATACTAAGAACATTCTGTGAAAGTTTAACCCTAATATTTTAAATGTTGACTGAGTAAGGCCGGGTCAAATATTGAAATCATAATACAAATATTGTTCTTTGATGTACTTATTAACTTATTAAAATTAAATTTTGAGACTTACCTGGTTTTCACAGACTGGGTCACATATTTTTGATTATTTCGGATTATGAACAGTTTCTTTGAGGCTTGAGATGTTTGGAGGTACGCAGGCACACAGGAGACAAAACATGAAAGATTCCCACCTCCTGTAGTTTTGCATGTGAAACAAATCTTCGCTTGAAAACCATCAACATGACAAGCACTTGAAGGCTTCACCCAACCTCCAAGGGCTTCTCCAGATCGAGATATATCGATGTAAATTTTTGCTGTCAAAACTTGAAATGTGAACTCATAGAATGTATTCATTACTAGAATATAATTAAACCCTATACGCAGTGGTTCTCAACAGGGGGGCTGTGTCCCACAAGGGTGGCCCAGCTGACTTCCAAGGACGCCATAGGATGGCTAATAATTTGAAATTAGACAAAATGAGCATTGTAATGCATTTTAAACTAAAATCCAGGATATGTTTATTATTTGTCCATTTCTATATCAAATAAACATTATTCCAGTTAATGTCAAGCTATGAAATATTTTATTGGGTAAAGATTTTGAATTCTTGAAATCTTGGACTCAAAAAGGTTGAGAACCCCTGCTCTATAGAAAAGGGATGGCTAATCATGGAACATAAAATAGTTATGTTTTCATGACTATAGAAAATAATGCTTTAAATATAAAGACCTTAAAACTTTAAGAGACCTCACATTGCTATTTAAACCGCCAAATATTGACATCTGAGCTGGTAAAAGATGAAATTTGGTTAATTTTAAAACAAACTTACATCTTTCTAATCATGCTAATATCTAAAAAGGATTGGGTGGAATTGTGAGTGGAGGGACTTTAAATATTGTTGTGGACAATGAGGGAGAATTGAAATAAAAAAGGTTAAGATCTACTGCGTTACACAATAGTTTATGTTGATTGTATAATTATGTTTATATCATTAGATTAATTTGTCACATGCAATGCTTAAGAATGTGTATACGTCTGGGAGAAATTTGTTTGCAAGTTAACTGGCAAAGTTTTTGGCCAGAGCTTCCTGATAAAAAGGGCCATTGTAAATATAACTCTCAAAGGAAGATGAAACTCTTAGTTTAAAAAATTGAAAGTGGCAGACTACACTGTGCACATGGTTGTGTGTGTGCGTGTGTATAAGTGTGTGTTTACCATCTCTCTTCAAGAGTAATTATTCCCTATACATCATTCCGTACTCACAGAACTGACTAATTATTATTTAGCTTAATGGGAACCATATATTATTTATCCTTGGAGATGCCACAATTGTTGTCATGGAAGTATTTAATAAGTACATTGTAAATATTTAATTTAAAATAATCAATCTTAAAATTCATTATTCTTGCAAATTGAAAATATGGCCATTGATAAAAGCACAATATCGCAAAAAAGGTTTTATGCTCAAACGAGACGTTTTTTCAGGCAATTCTATTAAGGAATATTTCGCAAAAAACTGCAATGGAAAGAATGGGAATGGCAATGGGAAGAACATTTAGAGATATTAAAGGTAAGGGATTCACATTACGTACACTATGTCTTATATGATGGCCAAATGCAGAAAAAAGTTCAGTGTGGAGATTTACTGTGAGGTAATAAAATGTATTTAGGAAAATCTAGACATTTCTTTTCACATTTTGTCAAAGTATGTGGTGGTATGCACCTCTAAAGTTGGTGTTCAACCTGCTGTAAAACCTAAAGAAAAAGTTTGGACGGTATGATTTAACAGTGTCACTAGAAGAAAAGAATTATGTTTCGGTCGCATAAATTAATTTACTTATTTTGAGATTTCTAAATATCACATACATTTTGCGCAAATTTTAATGGAAACCCGGCAAATAACAGTGCCAGTGTTTCCTGATTAAGAATTTTGGACAGCACTGGAATGGGTGTACAGAGCTCTTTATGGCATGAGATACAGTTAAGATTCTCCTGCACAAGTAATGAAATCGTTCTCCTGCAGGGTTTGTGTCAACAATAACAAGTATAAGCATATTAAATTTTACCTTAAAGAAGCAGGACTAATGTCCAGTATTATAGTATGTGCAGGATCGGCAATGGGAATGACTTTGGTACGTGCGTTCTGTTCATGCAAACAGCAATCCTGCCAAGTCAGGCAGTTGCACGCTTCCCTCTATATTTCATTTATTTTTTCAGCGACACGTTGCTGCCAATGGCCCTGAGCTTTGGCTCACAGCTTCAGAAGAGTGAGTCACACAATACCCCAGTTATATAGCCATGTCCCTGCGCTCTTTACTGACAGCAGGCCCGTGCTGCAAGGTGAACAGCCTGGACCGACATGAAGCGAAATATTCTAGTTTGTCTTATAATTTCTCTCGAGATAAAGAAAACAAATGGGAGAGAATCTGAGCAATTTGTCCATCCGTTAATTTATGAAATGGACTAAAATTCTACATTTTAAAAATCCTGACATGTCTTAATGCATAATGGAGTAGGCCTACTCCAGTGCTTGTTACAAAAAATTAAAGTTGGATTTTTAATGCATATCATTTTAAAGACAAGTTTATTACGTATATAAGGCAGGTTTATTTTTTGTCAATGTAAAGGGGTAGTTCATCCAAAGCATGACATTTATTTTATCATAAAGGAACACAGAATGTCAACTGTGGACTATTAAATTCTTACATCAAAGCTAAGTCTTTGATTCCTCCTTTAAGTTTGATCACCAGATAAACTCAGTAGTCAAGTCAGGCTTTTCCATCTCAAACGTTTGTCCAAAGTTAGATCTTTTATATCTTTTAAAGACCTGGAAAAAGGTATACATGCATTTGTTTTATCACGGTTGGATTATTGGACTGCCAAAATCATCCTTGTCAAGACATCAAATGGTCCAAAATGCAACAGCCAGAGTGTTAACAAGGGCTCGAAAGCGAGATCACATTACCCTGATTGTAATGTCTTCAAACTGGTTGCCAGTGGAATACAAAATTGAATTTAAAATTTTACTGTTTGTTTTTATGTGTATGAAAGGTCTGTCTCCCTCATATTTGTCGGATCTTCTAATTGTGAATAGGCCGGCTAGATGTCTCTCTATCTCTATCTTATCCAAGGTCAAGATTGAAACAGAGAGGTGACCGTGCATTTTCAGTGGCCGGCCCTAGGTTATGTAACAATTTGCCGCTATCTATGCGATCTGCTTCCTCTGTTCATGATTTTAAATCAAGTTAAAGTCGCATTTACATAGCCGTGCTTTTAATACACTCTAAATCTTAATTTGATCTAATATCTATAATTGTACTGTTTTTACTTCGTAATATGCTTGTCTGTTCTTTTACTTCCTTCACCTCTTCCTTTTACTGTCTCCTTTGTAGAGCACAGTGGTCAACCTTTGTTGTGTTTATTTGTGCTTTATAAGTAAATCAGATGAAAATGAAATCATTTGAACATCCTCATGTCTAAATTTTTATCACTTTCTTTAAGAAAGATATTTTAAAGAAAGCAGGTAACTATACAGCTTTGAGTCCCATTGACTTCAATTGTCTGGACACAAAAAATTTATCAAAATATCTTCATTTGTGTTTCACTGAAGAAGGAGTTTAAACAGGTTTTGAACAACATGAGGGTGAATAAACAATGGCAGAAGTTTCGAAAGTCTCTTTAAAAAAATATAAGCACATACTATATACTGTAGTGATGGCTACAATAAAGATATTAAACGTTATCAGTGTTATTGCTCTGAAAAAATATATTGTTCATTAAAGAAACATTGATTTTCTTGTCCTCCAGTAGAAATATTGTCTCAATATAGAGTATGGATTTTGAAGTTTTAACTTTAGACACCTACATTACATAGCCTGTATTGACCGCTTAACTGCAGAATTGAAATATTCAGCTATAACATATAACAATGAAAAAGGATTCATATAAAAATTAAACCATCTTTTGGCCTTTTGACATAAAAAAAAAGAAAAATTGCATGCATTTAAAAATTGTCGTTTTTACCCTTGGCTGGAATTCTCTCCAAAGAAGGTTCTTTGGACTCCTAAAGGAGACGATCTGAGGATACTGCTAAAACATATGGATTACACTTGACAAGTATTTGCAATATCGTATCTCTCGATTCTAATATCAAACAGCTACGGTATCGACTGGAGTATGTTAGATGAGTCTAACAAGCAGAGGCATTACAGTCATTCATAGGTGTAATACTTGATGGATGTGCATGCTCTGGAATGCTCCATCAGAATAATAACCCTCCCGCCATTCTCCTTCTATTACCCCCGCTTGTGTTGCATGGTTTCCGTGGAAACAGGTTATTGCTACCAGAAACAAAGATACTCTCCAAGGGCAGATGTACTGACTTCAACAGGTTTCATGCCTCCACGTCCTGTCACGGCCTCCCCAGAAAGAGAAGAGAAAAGATAAATGGAGTCATTTTGTCTAAAGCACATTTATAGCCCCCTTGCCCAGAGATAATGATCGTGTGGCTGCACCTGCTTTGATGTGTACACCCCACATCTTTTTTGCTTGTTACCAATCCGCTGTTTTCATGTGTTTGGAAAGGAATCTTATCGGAAAGGTGTCATCCTGTAGAGATATCTGTCATTTTGAGATTAAAAAGTCAGTGAGGAAGAAAACATGGTTCTGTAAATTTAATTCAGGGTGATTGTATCGTATAATCGTTCGTTGAACTTTCAAAACATTGCCCGGATCTGCTATCAGTGAATGCGCTTTTGTAAATAACTGCGAAATGAAGATTAACTGAGTGGAAAAAATTGTCAATTTGTTGCTTTGGGAATTTCTCTGCTGTCAGGTGCTGTACTTGCCGAGCATGAGGTGAGCAGTTTGTCGGTTCTCGCTGTGGTTCTCATCGCTTGGCTCTGAGAATTTTCAATCTGCTCAACAGCTTTATCATCTAGCTCGTGTTAAAGCGAAACGCCATTTGCGCATTGTAGAATTCTGGACTGCCTGTCGGGACTGCACGGGTGATTTCAGCTAGGAAAAGAGCTCGCTATTTTATTGATTCTTGAAATGTCAGGCATTTAGAGAATACTAGAAAACACAAATACACAGTGTTTTATCCACAAATACGGCTACCCATCCCGTATTTTAAGGAAACATTGTTGAAGCTCAGATAGCGTGGTCTTTTGAGAAATACCTCATTCACATACTGTTTGTGAAGGCAAGTGAGGTCACACACCTGTGAGAATGAACACCTGCGGCAATACAACAGTTTTTTTTTCTGCTGTTTTTGTGCAATTTTAGCACTTTATTGCCGGTGAATATTGGATGAATGAAGGTTGGTTTGCATTTGTACCCACACGCAAAAGAATATTGCAGAAATGAGGTATTATTATATGTGATCCTGGATAACAAAACCAGTCATAAGTAGCTTGGGAACATTTTTAATAATCGCCAAAAATACAGTGTAGTGGTAAAAATGACCAATGTTTCTTTTTGCCAAAAATCATTAGGATATTATTTAAAGATCATGATATATGAGGATATTTGATAAATGTCCTACCGTAAATTTATAAAAACTTTCTTTTTGTGAGTGGATGGCCTGCTACAGTGCCTCAGATTAAGAACTTCAAAGGCGATTTTCTCAATTTGTAGCTTTTCTTGCCCCCTTAGATTCCAGCTTTGTACACAGTTGTTGTTCCGCCAGATAGTGTCCTATTATAACAAACCATATATCAATAGAAAGCTTATTTCTTCAGTTTTCAGATGATTTAAAAATCATAATTTCGATAAATTACTGTAACCCTTAAAACTGGTTTTGTCGTCCGGGGTAAGTAACTCTAAAAAAGTAATTAATTCCTAGTTACTAATCACATATTCAATAGTGTAGTTAGATAACTGTACAAATTACTCACTTCAAAATGTATTTAATAACTTTGTATATTCTATATCGACCTTGATAAGTGATTCAAGGATAGACATGAAACGATTCTTAATTCATTCAAAGAAATAATATAAAACTACGTAAAGAACTCTTATTAACTGACTAAAGTTTTTCAAATGTGAGAAAGTTACATTAATTTGTGCATTTTAAAGTTAGACTTTAAATTTTGATGTCACTTCCACTATTGCACAAACATACATTACATACAGTTTTGAGTTCAATTACAGAAGTAATTGTAATTTTATTACAAAAAAAATAAGAGTAATCCCTTACTTTGCGAGTTAGCGAGTTAGCATTTTGGAGGATTAGCATTTTGGCACTTCTGGTCCATTGCCCCAAAGTCTATGAACAGGTTTTTGGTAAATCACTTGAAATAAGATCTGCTGTTTTCAGAACCTCTAAATATTTTCACGTTTTAATCTATATGACAAAAAACACACCAGTTATAAACCAATCTTGATTTTTTTAAGAGCCTCATTGTGTCTTGCAAACGGCAGCTAACAAGCTGCTAAAAGCGACTACTTCCTTTGGCGGAGTCATCACGCATACAATTCTTACAAATAATGCAACATGGGCACACATTTCTAAAAATGTGGATTCATTCACGGAGTAATTGCTTACCAGGAAACAAGTTTTTAATAAAGTCTGAAAAGTTGTCCGAGGCTTGGTGGTGGTGACATTGATATCGAGAGACCTTAAGTGTAGTCTGTTTATAGCCTCATGTTAGCTTTTAACTTCTCTCGGTTGTATTTAGGCTTCAAAAGCAACAAATGTTGTCTTAATCCATAAAGATTACCTTGATAGACAAAACGTGTAAACATCATAAACCTTTGATAATCACAAATCTTATGTTTTGCAATCTTCCAAATGTCTACGGGGAAAATCAGTTGAGGGAAACAGTGTAACGCTAACTTCCAGGTTGGTCTACAAAAATTTGTCATCTCTGAACACATACAATGATTTTTTAAATTGGACCAATGGAGTACTTCAGTGTAAAACATTCTGCTGGTTTTATAACTTTCAGATTTGCTGCTCTACTAGAAAAAATTGCAAATCGTGATTGTTGGACGGGGATGTGTGGGTGTGAGAGAAAGAGAATAGCTGAGAGAGAGAGAGAGAGGTTGGTGCGAGGGTTTGGGGAGGGTTTGGGGTAGGTTTTCTCTGATGTAAAATGTCACATACACAAGGATTCCCATTGGATTAGTCATGAGGTGAGAGGTGGATCAGAGCCAGACGTGACGTAATTAAACTGTGGCTGTGACCACACAGAGAGGGCCAAGGTTATTGATACAGATAGCTTTTGTTCCTTAGTCTATAAAATCGGGCTTCTTTTGATATTTCAGTCGGAGATTTTTGCGTGTTAAATTGATCCTATCTGGTGGGCTAACAATGACACAGACTTGGTAGCTGTGTGGCATTAGACAAAATCAATGCACCACTATGTGTTACTGACCTTTATTGCGGCAATACGTTATGTCAGGCCTGTCAAGAATACACACTTTGAGGCCGTACCACTCATTTTAGAGGCTAACCTCTGCCACCGCTATAGACGGATTGTCTCAGGGCACCAAAAAGGAATCGTCCGCGGGGTGTAATGCATCGAGAAACTGTAATATATTACAGGACTTTAGGGGTGACAACCGGGGCAGGTGTCCTATTTTTCTTGAAAAGCTTTCTTTAGTAAGTAGTACTTCATCTTGTACATAACCTCATACATTTTTTAGAGCCGGCGGTCCATTTCTCTCTCATCTCGTGGCGTAACCCTGCCATCAAAGCACTGATTTTATCAGGGGAGGCGCATGATGTGGCCATTATCTAGAAGAGTGTCCTTTTGACTTGTGTCATTCCAAGCTATTGTGTTAAATGTGCGTTTCGCTCTTTCTATAACTCGTTCAGTACGGATATTCCGCATGCAGATCTGAATGGAAATTCTGTTGGCTGATTCACCGAATGAAAGGCAAATTTAAGGGAGGATGTTTAATTAAGACAGATATTAGATTAGGAACCATTTATCATCTGGAAGAAAGATTACCTCATTCTCTACGAGATCCGTTCCAAGTTTGTGTTTCTTCAAAGCCATCAGATAGACGTAACCTTTAAGTGATCCGTTAGGAATATATTAAAATATATTAATTTCCTGAAGTCCTGCCGAGGATTGCATATGTCGGGATAATGTGGTTAAAAGCTCTAACCACACACAGCTGAAAAGGGTTCTTGTGTGATATACGTCTTATATCGAGATGTATGAGCGATAAAGAAAGGTGCTGTTGAATGATATAATGGTCATTAGGGCCCGTCTGCCGTACTGATGGTTCAGCTCAGGAGCTGTTTTTCCATTTCCAACATCCACCCTGCCCCAACTTTTATAATGGCTTTTGGAGCTATTTTAGTATTGGTCTTCTCGTATCAGCGTTCATTAAAATTACATGTGTTCTTGTCTCCGAGCCGCTTTTATCCCCTCCACAGCTATCTTCTTCTGGCATCGGTACACAGTGTCAATGACTTTGTGATCCCTTAACACCTTTAGCATGAGACGTAGACACTCACACTTTTCTCACTATGCCTAGTAGAAGGGAGACGTCTGCAATCATGTCTTGTTGCAGGGTTTCTCAGAGGCATTCATTTTAGGGAAGAGTTTAATTCTAGAGAAAGTTTACTGCCTGTGTTTGTGTTTTATTGTAGAGTCCAATGACTCATTTTCTTTCCATTAGTTGGAACTTAAATGATTAGAGTATGTAGGAGAGAGAGGGAGGGAGAGAGGGAGAGAGAGAGCTGTTTAATGCTGTGATCGTGCCAGAACACGGCAGCTCTCAGAGTTGTGAGAAAAAAAACGAGACCCCGAGGGGCTTCACACATAGGGGCATTCAGCTAGTCAACTGCACTTCTAGGGTTCAATCTCCACCACATTACTACTCATTATTGTCAATATATGTATTGATCCTCTTTATTGAGGCAGTGATGTCGTGAGACATGTTCCTGATAAGAATCTGCATTAGAATGTATTATCTGAGGGATAATTGGAGATAACTGGAGATGTAGGGTAAATACGCAAATGTGTTGTTCAAACAAGCGATGGCATTCTGTCAATTTACCGGTGAGACATTGTTCACAGAGCTGTCTCAAAATGCCAGTAATATGATGTCATCAAGCGGACGCTTCTTTATAGATAGCTGTAATACAACAGGTGCTCTGTTGAATTTTGGTACCCTCGTCTTGTGATTGGGTACGGGGAGGGGTTAGTCCTGTTTTGCATTGAGGTAGCAAAATTTGATAGGGAAGCATAAATTGTCAGAACACCAACTCTCACTAAGGCCACGTTTACACAATGAAAAACAGAAAAGTCCTTGGTGTTTTCGAGTCATATCAGTGGGCGTGACTTGTTGGTTTTGACTAAATACTTGCTGTTTACGCAAACCCTTGCCTTAACCTAACTCTAACAAACTACCTACGCTTCTTAAACTTGGTAAAAAACACTGACGTGTGATGATGACTCGAAACACAGAGGATTTAGTGAGAGCACAATAAACAACCGGACTAATATTGGAAAATAAAGCGGAGTGTGATTTTTATATCCGACCGAACGCGATGTTGTTTATGTTTGGATCATAAACTTGCTCTTAACCCAGAGACACAGCCATGTCACTTCGGAACAGGAAATACTTCACCAACACTCGAATTAATAAAGAAGGTGCACAATTGCATTACTATGTTAACCCAAAAGATATTGCTCTTGAACACCTGACGAACTTTGCTATTCTATATGCAAAATTCTTTATTCACAAGCAAAAATTCGCCAAATCAATACCTAAATTTGCACCTTTTCTCATGGAACTAAACTCTTTCCTTAAATCGCCGTTTTTGTTGTAGAATGAAATGTTGTTTTCACAGGTAACTTAATTTCTCACTTTCAGGGCTAAGATTGTACTCTTGGCCCTGGGCTTTCAGGGCTAAGATTGTACTGTTGGCCCTGGGCTTTCAGGGCTAAGATTGTACTGTTGGCCCTGGGCTTTCAGGGCTAAGATGGTACTGTTCATGGTGCCACCCTTAAAGTTACACCCTTACAAAAATGTACCATGTTTTTTGTGGTACAAGTGTAGTTACAATGTTTTTTGTGTTTTGATTACTATAACAAAATTGAAAGTAATAAGAAGAAAGAGGCGTGAACCGGCGAACATTTAACAAAGTTTTGATAAAAAAAACGAACAACAAAACGAAAGTAAAATCCCGACAGCTCCCTCACGGTCGACTGCCGGCCACTCAAACATAATAAACATATCATAAAGTCCAAATCTGGTTCTCTCTCGTCCTCCACTGCTCCCACTCCTCCTTTTATGCTTCTGTAGCTCCTCCGTGAGACATGCGAGACCGGTGCAAAGCCCAGCTGACATTCATTATCATTCCCGTCACCGGCCTCACGCAGTGGCGGAGCTAGAGTTTTTCACATGGGGTGTCCTGGGGGTGGCCAAGGCAACTTCAGGGGGTCCATAGACCATGATAGAAAGTCGTGTGTAACCCTAACCTGGCGTCAAAAGAGAAATAATAATTTACTTAACCTGGTGTTTTTTTGTAGAGTGATTTGGCTTAAAAAAATGTATTTACGTATAGTGTCTCTATCTCGTAACACACAACTAGATTCGTTACATGGCTGGCCGTACTATTAAGTAACGTTGCTGTATTTGAATAGCCCTTTATTATATGTAAACAGGCCCTTTGCAATTGAGGTAATCTTTTGAGTATCACGACCAGAAAAATAGCTTAATGTTGTGTTCAGATCAAACGCGAATGGCCCGAATGAATCGCACTATTCGCGCATAGTTGGACGCTTGACAATTTTGAGATAACTCGCTTCACCGCAAGGCTCATAAGTATATTTTACAAACCTTTGCTTTCATTTAATTGTCTACTAACATGTGTTTTGAGTTTATTCCTTTACTCCACCGTTGGCAGCATTCTCACCCAAGACGCAAGACACGACGCGCTCACTCTCATGCGCGTCCCATTCACATCTCCCCTTTTACACCTCTGTCTCTCTCTATGGGTCTCTGGAACTGCCAGTCTTCTGTGAACAAGACTGACTTCATCCATGCGTTTGCCAGCCAGTCTGACATTCACATTCTTGGTCTTACCAAGACATGGATTCGTCCTGAAGACTCCGCCACACCCGCTGCGCTCTCCACAAACTACTGGTTTGCTTATCAAAAATAACTGGAAATATTCAACACTATCTTCCCTATGTAACAACTATTCATTTGAATACCATGCTGTTAATATCACTTTTCCCATCCAACTCAGCGTTGTTGTAGTTAACCGCCCCCCAGGTCCTCTTCACAACTTTATTGAAGAGTTATATGTGCTGCTCTCGTCATTCCCGGAGGATGGCGGCCCTCTTGTTGTCTTTGGGGACTTCAACATCCACCTGGAGAAACCCTATGCTTCTGACTTCCACACCCTCACAGCCTCGTTCGACCTCACGCGCCTCATCACAGCCTATACTCACAGGTGTCTTCCTACCTATCCCAGAACAAACTACTGGATGACAAACAGTCTTGCTTCAAAACAAACCATTCCACTGAGACTGCACTGCTATCGGTCACAGAAGCACTACGGCTAGCCAAGGCGGAATCTAAATCCTCGGTCCTGATTCTGCTAGACTTATCTGCAGCGTTTGATACTGTCAATCACCAGATACTGCTATCAACCCTGTCATCGTGAGGAATCTCAGGCTCTCCTCTCCACTGGTTCAAATCCTACCTCTCCAACAGATCTTTCAAGGTGTCATGGAGGGGCTCGCTGTCCACTGCTCACCACTTGATCACTGGGGTCCCTCAGGGATCGGTACTTGGACCGCTGCTTTTTTCCATCTATATGACATCCTTGGGACCCATCATACAGGCTCATGGCTTCTCGTATCACTGTTATGCTGACGACACCCAGATCTACATCTCGTTTCGACCAGACAATGACACTGTAGGAGCTCGCATTACAGCTTGCCTCGAGGACATCTCAGCTTTGATGAAAGGGCATCACCTCGAGCTGAACCCTGCCAAGACTGAACTACTTGTTTTTCCGGCGCATCCTACGGCTCAACACGATCTCAACATCCATCTTGGCAATACCACAATCACCTTCCAAAACAGCCAGGAACCTCGGAGTCATATTTGATGAACAGCTGTCCTTCAATGATCACATTGCAAAGACAACACGGTCATGCGGATACGCCTTGTTCAACATTAGAAAGGTTAGACCTTATCTCACGGAGCATGCTGCACAACTCCTTGTCCAGGCCCTGGTAATCTCAAGGTTGGACTACTGCAATGCTCTCCTTGCTGGTCTTCCTGCAAAGGCTATCAAACCGCTCCAGCTGGTCCAGAACGCAGCAGCACACCTCGTCTTCCAACAGCTCAAAAGGGCTCATGTGACACTCCTTTTCATCTCTCTTCACTGGCTTCCCGTCGGTACTTTCACACCCTCCTGCAACCCTACACCCCATCAAGATCCCTGCGTTCAGCAAACCAGCGACGTCTTGTATTGCCTTCTCATAAGGACAGTAAATCGCTTTCCCGCTCATTCCGCTTCACAACTCCTTCCTGGTGGAACATTCTTCCTAACTCTGTCCGGTCAACCACATCTCTCACAACATTCAAAAAACTACTCAAAACCCATCTCTTCTGTGAATATCTATTATATCTGTTATATCTATAACTATTTTTTTTTTTTTTTTAAAAACTCACTTTCTCTCAACAGGTAGTGGTCTAGCTTTTGTTGAAACTAGTAACTTTGTATTGGCACCTCATGTATTATGGCTCCTGTATGACATATTGCTTGTTGCTTCTTAACTCTATGTAAGTCGCTTTGGATAAAAGCGTCTGCTAAATGATTAAATGTAAATGTAAATCACTCGCACTTGACGCGCCAGTCGCGTTATGTCTGAACACAACATAAGAGTTTCAAAGTTATCTTAACATTTAAACACTGGTGGTGGCTGTAGCTGACATTACATTACTTGTTTACATTGCATAACAGGGCTGCATCCATGACTGAACTGTACACACCAGTACTTCATGTTATCTGCTCTACCGGACTGTTTACACACACATAGCATCATTTCCACTCTATACTGCTCACTTGCACACCAGGAATATTACACTGAATGCTCATTTGCACTAATAAACTACTTCCATAACTGCATTAACTCATCTACTGCACTGTAACTCATCTATTGCATTTATTGCATAACTAACTGCATCTACTCATCTATTGCACTGTAACTTCAATAACTGCATTAACTCATCTACTGCACTGTAACCTTAATAACCGCATTAACGCATATACTGCACTGTAACTTCAATAACTGCACTAACTCATCTAATACACTGTAACTGTATTATCTGCATCTACTCATGTATTGCACTATAACTTCAACAACTGCATTAACTCATGTACTGCACTGTACCTTTAATAACCGCATTAACTCATCTACTGCACTGTAACTTTAATAGCTAATGTCTGTAACTATTGCACACTTAAGTCACTTGCACTATTGTATTGTCTATATTGTTATCTGTTCATAACCACCTGTACATTAATGTTCACAGTATATAGCCTTCTGTATATATTGTTCATAGTACATACCGACTGTCATATTTTCATACAACATTTGTATAGTATTTTCCTAATATTGTATTCTGTATTTATTCACACTGTATATCTGCACTTGCTAATTGCACTTCTGGTTAGACCTAAACTACATTTCGTTACACTGTACTTGTATATGTGTAATGACAATAAAGTTGAATCTAATCTAAATCTAATCTAATCTAATTAGCCTATATTAAGTTAACAAGTAAATTGTGTAATGTATTGGCACTGCACTGTTTATGTGTATATAACTTGCACAAATGTAACGTTAAACATAATGTTTAGGCCTAATCGGGGACCGATCTCTCTTTTCTGATTAACCCGTATAGCGCCAACATTCATGTTTACTCATACAGCGACTTCACTTTCAAAATGATTTCTGCAAACAAAATCCCAATGCCTAGTGTTAAAACTAACCTTATATGCGACATTTCCTTATTCTTCTGTTACTCGCATCACTTTCGTCCTTAATTAATTCATTTGAAAGCTGCGCGCGGCACCGGACGATTTTTCAGCAAGTGGTGAAATGAGATGTCAATCATCATTTAACTGCCCAATAAAATTTGAGGTGGCACTCGGGGTGGCCACCCAGGACATCCCTCTGGCTCCGCCTCTGGCCTCACGGCCCTCGTCCTGCTCTCCTTTTCACAATTAGGCTACTTATGGCAAAACCATGGTTTTACTAGAGTAACCATCGTTTAACTAGGGTTCAAACACAACATGATTTTCGAATCCATGGTTATTTTGTGGTAACCAGGGTTTTACTGCAGTAACCATGTTTTTTTATTTTTAAATTTAAATTAAGTGTGTGTAAATTGTGCAGGGCACATATGTAAGTAATAGTAAAATTAAAATATAATAACTATTTTAAGTTTGATGAAGAGCCCCTTGATTGTTCTTGGTTTGTTAATTTCATTTCACAGAAATCATGTCGTGTCATCTCTCAAAAACATCCTTTATTAATAATTGTCACATCCATAATGCATTAATTTTTCCCTCTTTACAAAAAACATTTTTTTTTCTGACATCTGTACTCTATCATCAGGGGTTTAGTAAAATGTAAACAGGGGATTTAGTATATTTGTTTGTATTTGTTTAATTTTTGAAAGTTTGACTTGTTATTGATTGCAACATCTGTTATCATGATGTAAATCAGTCAGAAATGTAATTATTATTAAAAACGGGAAGATAGATGAGAAGCAACTTTTTTAATTGTTGTGTGGAGAAAAGGATTGCATTGTAAGTCACTTTTTTCGTAACAAGATTTGATGATAGTCATTAAGGTAAGTTCTTTTCTTTAACTTTTTTCTTACCCCACACACTAACCACATTTTTGCACTCAGTACTAATGATTTCAAATGTGAATCAGTATGGACGCATAGTTCTTCTAGAGATTTGGCTCTGGTTGAGTTTACGGCACTGTGGTGACCTGTGGCTCCGATATGCATTTTGTTGCCCAAGAGTGGTATTGTGAGCTCTGTAAGCTGGAGTGGTGCTGACGTTTCACTGGATGTCCTGGGACATCGGACGCTATATAGACTCATCATGCATAATACAACAGGGCGCATTTCCCCCCCAAATAGCACTGATAATGAATTATTTAAAAACCATTCACTAAAAATATATAACTATTGCTCTGTTGATGATGCAATGGGAAAATGAACAAACATGTCAGAGCTGACAAAAGGAGCATGGATTAAGACTACATTGAGAATCTGTTGAAATGATCTTCCTAATAGTTGTATGCTAATTATGCACACTATAATATTCATATTGTGCTTCAGAGAGACATCAGCATGTGCTATACCCCAAGTTCTGCCACGGATTCGTTTAAACTTTATTGCTAATCTCCATTGTAATGAGTATTGTGTTGTGTTCTATGGTCATACGCATAATTTAATTTGGTTTTGAGCTTTATGGTTATCCCGAACAAATCAAAAGTGCATCAGCATAAAAAGTATGCATAAGGCAAACAAATTGAGAATTTCAAAGCAACAGCTCATCTCTTAGACTGTTACATTGCTGAGGCATTGGAATTAAATTAGTTGAGGGATTTTAATTTGCGCTTTTTGGAGATGTTCTTCCGTAATCAGTTTCGAGTCACATTATTACACTCATGCATATTTTATGAGACGTGATATTGAGAGACCAGATATTGATGCATGTTGAATGAATCTTTCACCCTCTTGTCACACTTCATGTTCATTCGGTATACATTGTGGAGTTTTGGATTTCAGCTGTTGCGGTTCTTCTAGATGCTCTGGAGTTCGAATGTCATTATGTGACTATGAACAAATCTAATAATAAAAACTGGCTGATGATACTAGAAATTTATAGAATTATAAGAGTGTTAAAGGTGTCATATATCTTTGGTGTGTTATAAGTTGCCCATGCATCTATCAGACACGGAAAATTGGAAAAAATAAAGTGTCGAAATAAAAGATGCATTCTATCTAAAAGCGAATGCTCACACAGATCTGTGTGAAATCCCTCGTCTAACCAAACCCCCACAAATCTACGTCAGTTAGTAGTATGATTTGACTTAGACCTCCCAAATGTAAACTCAAGTCAGTACTGTAAGTACAATTGCTTTGGAACCTGATGTTCCAAATATGGTAAGAGGAGTTACATTTCTGTCACACGCTTGCTGTATTCGACCAATCACAATACGCATTGGTTAACTGGCCAATCATAGCACACCTCTGCATTTCAGAGAGGCGGGGCAAAGAGGAGATACAAACATGCACGGTATGTGAAAAAGACAGCGTTTTTGAACCTTAAATCGTGTATACACATTGCATTACATCTAAAAAAACTACAATATTCGTTTTAGCCGTGTCATGTGACCCCTTTAAAACTGTTCTTTCTTTTGAACGTTAATATCAAGTAAATGACATAACTCTTCCACCATCTTAGATTCTCTTTTAAACAAGATTGAAATCTTTATCAAAAGTCTTTTTGCTTTGTTCTTTAATACGCTGCATGCCTGTGCAGCTGGTTGTTTTGTATTTTGTGCTCCAGGATATTCAGAAGGTAACAAATATCTCCAAGGGTACGTGTTTTTGTGCTAATAGCCTTGAGCAAGTCGGATCTGCCGAGGAGTGATCGACATTTGAACCACACCGTCTGCGCTGAGCTTCCATGGTTGAATCATAAAATTCATTCAGCGCTGCCAGTGAGTCTAAGATCCCTGGCAAACATAAAGCTAAAGCCAGGCCCTTGGCTAAGGATTGCTCCTCTGACATCATCATGTATCGCGAAACGAGTTGATGGGAAATATCTCGTTCTGGTCTAATGAACGTCCCTTTGAAATTCAAAACAAGACCGCGTCCGCAGGGATTCACAATCAAGTGCAATATGCCCCACGCACATACTGTATACACTCCCACACATTGTAGGAACTGTGGGGATGAATTATTTAACGGAAAAATAAAGACAGAGGTGAACGCTGAGGCTAAGAGGGAGGAAAATGATTGCTTGTAGGTGAGGACATTTGTTCAGAATCGTAGTGAGTGTCATGACATAAATGCAGGAAAGGGTAAACCTCACATTCCACAAAACACAACAGGCTGCCCTGATAAGATCAGGTTATTACCACCATCCCTTTATTTCTCTCTCTGATGTAATCCAAAGCTAATTGCCTGAATTCTTTTCTTAAATTGACCTTTCTCTCTGGAACAGGGATCTTATTTTGTTTGGCGTTGTGTATTTAGCAGTGAGGTGATGCCCATGTTTACGCAAAACTCTTCTTTGTTGCAAGGGTGGTATTCCTTGGTGTCTTTTGCATGTAGGTTCCCCCTCTGGGAGGCGTGTGCAGCATGTGGTTGCCCACCCCCATTTTCTTTGTTTAACAAACGGGACATCAGCTGGGGGTGTGCGGCTATTCCAAAGGTATCATGGGGACCAGAAATCTCATTTTCGATGTTGACCATGCCATCAATGGTGCAGATGATTAAAGGCTTTAATTTATTCAGTGCCTGGTGAATAAATTCATTCGTTAAATATTAAAACGTTAGCTGTCGTATTGAATAGGTGTCACATATTCAAAATCAGGAGCGTACATTATGGCAGATGACTTTATGAAACCAATCTAAATGTTGATCTTTTGACAAATCAGATTTGTAGAGCATTTAAGGTCCCCCTGCCATGACGATGAACATCTGTTGGTTCAGGGAGTGTTTTTAATAGAAATGGTCCTCTCCTACAAATCATTTATTCATAACATACTGTATATAAGAATATCACTGCTCTCTAAAAAATGCTGGGTTATTTTCAACAAAAAAGAAACTTACATAACTGTTGGGATGTATTTTAAAGGTATAGTTCACCCAAAAAGGAAAATTCTGTTATCGTTGACTCACCCTTGTGTTGTTTTTAACCTTTGACCTGTATACATTTCTTTTGTTTTGTCAACACAAAAAAGACATTTAGAAAAATGTAGGAAACCAAATCATTATGTGTGCCACATTGACTACCATTGTAGATAAGTTGCCTACTATAGAAGTCAATGGTGACCCAGAACTGGTCCGTTAAAAACATCATTGTTCAACAGAACAAAGAATTGTATACAGTGTTGGGACAACTTGAGGGTGAGTAAATGATGACAAAATATTCATTTTTGGGTGAATTATCCCTGTAACCTATTCTGGGTTGTTTCAACCCAAAATGCTGGGTTACTTTAACCCATATATGGGTCAAAAATAAACATTTTCTGGGTTAATTTAGTTTCTGATTTGTCCATTTGTTACCCAGCGCTGGGTAGAAAACAGTGGTGTATTTGAATTAGCTGGTTTAAAAAGTATCTATACTTCTCGTGGTTTTACAAAAAATGAATTATTTTAAATGACAGTTTTCCAAAGATGCATGTCTAGTGAGAGAAGTGGCCCCAGAAATCCCATCATAATTAAAGCATTGGCTCGTGTAATAATGTATGCCCTTTAAAAGAAACAGAGCAGTACTTTATAGACAATATTGAACAGGTGATAGACATTCTGGCTAAGGCTGCTCATTTGGCTTCTTGCCACGGCAGATACATTGACAATTCCTAGTGATTTATTTCACTTCACTATTGTATCATGAGGCTCACTGCTGATGATTAGCCCACTAAGGTTCTCCAAATGATGCAGATGTACTTGTTTACTGTTCGACAGCAGGTACTGAAAAAGACAAATCTTAGCTTTGCTCAGCACACATTTAGTTTAACTGACACCATAGCTGCTTGTTTGTTTTAGTATTTTTTTATTTAGCTTATGCTGAGATTGTAAATGAGAATTCATGAGCCAGCATTGAGTAATGCATCCTTCGTTATGCACATGTTTTTGCCCGTTACTGTACATCAACCCATGCCACATTTCATGGGAAAATAAACTAAGCTCTGTTGCATTCGGAGCTTCCGGTAAGACATAACTTGCATAAACAATCTTTCCGGTTTCCCTGATCAAGCGGTCAAGTGTGTGGTGTATTATATAATCATGTGTTGATATTTTTTTCTTCATTCTGTTCTGTTTTAAAATGTATTTAAAAGGTTTCAGCAGCAACAATAAATGTTATACGGCCCAGAATTAACTTCTCTGCAAAGAATCAATAACTGGTGAGTAGTTTTTTATTTCATTTAATACAATTATTGCATGATAAAATATTACAAGAAATGAATACTAATAGAAATCAAATGAAATGGAAAATAAATAGTTATATTAGGTATTGTGCAAGTTTTGAAGAATGAAATTGGTTTCGTGCAGCGTAGTCACTTGCAATTTAACAATGAACACAACAAGTTTTGCAACCTTTTCATAAGATTTTTTGGACAAACACATTTTAAAATTCACGTCCGCCACAATGGATTCCCATGACATTTCCCAGAGAGGCACATAAAGGTGTTTTCAGGTCCCTAAAGGTGAGGGGTTTAAAATATAATTAGCAGATGTCTTCATTATTATCATCTGCACTCTCACTGTGATCATTTGCAATATAGTCAACTAATTGACACCACACTACTGTAAGTTTCTAAATCCAGTGCTTCTAATTGGCGCTGCATGTGATCTTCCCGAAGGTACATGATGTTCTATATTGTTTTCTACTTAAAACTCTATTAAAAACATACAATACTGGTTCATCTATTCATGCATATTTTCTATGGGATGCCTTGATGTATTTTATAAATTGTGTAAGGTGAAAGTAAATGCAGTCAGTGTAAGACACTTAAGATGTTGCATTAGACCTACAGTAGATAGAAACCTACTCATGATTCATATACTATTTTCGGCATTGTATTGTCTATAGTTAGGGTGTTCTTGTTGTAAGGGAACTGAGTGTTTCTCCCTTATGTTTTTTATGGAAACTGCTTGTGTGAGCAGCCTTTCAAAATCTTAATTCAACATATTTTTTGTCCTTGCTTCTGACCTATATCACATCATACAGTATGAGTCCAATATCCAAGCAATTGAAGTTGGATCTTGGTCTTGAAGTTTTTATTTCATATTCACTTTTACAAAGACTAAAGGAAACCACAAAAGGCAAATAATGCTTCAGAAAACCTGTTTGATGGTCTGGTGTAAGAATGTATGTATGTTTGGTTGTCTTGTCTTAGAGCTTACTTTACTTTGGAGGGGGGGTCTACCAATGACAAACAGGATTCTCAGGTTCTCCTCAGTCCAGCGCTGTATCTGCTGGAGTCCAGAGATTGGCAGCGAGCTTGTACAAGGTACTATTATACAGTCATTCTAACAAAGACTCAAGGGTCAGTTATCAAATCTCCTGAGATCTTCACTAGTGCAGAGTTGTGTCATGCTCTGGCAGACTCCTACCCAGTTTAGTCATCTGTAAAGTGTGTGCTGTACCTGCAACATGTTGAGGAATATTGCAGTGATGTTATGCTCACCTTCCTGCTCATTTTAGAAGAATAGGTGTTGAAGCTAAACCGTTTACTCACTTGGAGTATGCTTGTCTTGGTTTACGGGCATTTCAGAACAGGGTTCATCCATTGTAGTGCTACCTTACCTAATGTTTCCATTTTCAACATGAATTGCAGGAAAGGTCAATAAATCAGAACTGTTATGGGTTCATCGACGTGTTCTTTCCATTCACATGAAATTATTATCTCACATATGATTCATATCCACGCACTTAGTTATAAGCATGTATCATTTTGTGTCATTCTGCTTTAATTCTGTTGTGTCTTCACATTGACACACTTCTCACTCATTACACAAAAATGCTGGGTTGTTATAAATATGGAGATTCTTGGTTAATCAGATTCTTGATGTTGGACCAACCAAATTTTTCAAACTGGAAGAACAAAATGGCTCTGAAAACACGAAAATCCTCCACTGATGCTTTTAATGTTTGCATTAAAGTGCAACTCAACTCAACTTTATTATATAGCGCTTTTACAATTTTCATTGTTACAAAGCAGCTGTACATTAGACGCATTGAATACAAGTAAAACAACTAAAGGCATATACCTGTAAAAACAAGAAAAAGGTGAAAACAACAAAAGACAGACATACAAATCCTCCACACACACAATATGCATAAATACTTACACATATTGACATGGACGCACACACACAAACACACTCGCACACACACGCACACTCGCGCACACACACACAGTGAAAGCACACATTGGCGATAAAGAAGAGATAACCACAGGTCGAATATTAAACGGACTATAAATTCTTATATGCAATATTAATTATGTCTAATTTCTGAATTCTTAAGCAGCCCCCCCGGCCAGGCAGATAGTGCAAAACAATATGCAAACGTGCAGTCACCATACAGTATAGAAATCCCCAAAATTTGTTCAGGGGTTTCATGATGTTTTAGATCAACATATTTTATCCAATCATGGATGATGGTGGATGATAGTGGGATAGAATGGTAAAATACGGGAGAATCCCCGGGAAAAACGGGAGGGTTGACAGGTATGTTTATTACATTCAAAAGAATAATTCTTTCAAAATTGTTGATTTTGTTTCTAACTTTTATCCAGTGTCACACAGGGCGAATAAACAGTCATTGTTTACGTAATGAATTGAAAAACTGTTTAAGAACGGTTTCAGGCAAAACTTTTCCAGCAACAGTTCATTGTTACCGCAATTGTAAAGTCTGAGGAACAGACCAAAACTCTCAACTCTACCTCAAATTCCAACTGGTGCATCCCCGTAACGTCAAGGACAGTCATCTATAGTACAAACATCCGCTAGTGGTTGATAGGCAGCACAAAATGAACTGCACTTTATGACCACCCGGACTTATTGCCTGTCTATGAGGGACTGAAAATGTGAGGTGTTTACCACGGATCGTTTCTATAAATAAAAGCCTTCAGTGATTGGATCATGGGATATTATCGTGATGTTGTGGGCTGAAGTTCCAAATGCATCATGGATTTGAAGTCAAGGAAGAATGTATAACATCTATATTACTCCTGCTTGAATTGTCAGTCACGATTTCGAGGCACGGATGTGTGCTCATTCATTCCTAGACCTTTCATTTAATGCGTGTTGATGCGAGCTTTCTGATTGGATGAAAGAATACTTGCATCCTCCAATCAACAAAGAACTCAAGCAAGATAATAATTGTTACTAAGAGAAGCTTTTTGTCAGATTGAAATGTCCTCAGGGATGCTTGCTTTCTTGAGTGTTCAACATATGAAAGACTTCTTGCATAAATCAGTCAGGCGTTCAAGGCTAACTCTGGCCAAAAATGCCAATTCTGCCTTTATTTTCTCACCCCCAAGTAGTTTAACATCTTTAAAACACAAACTAAGGTAAATTTGAAAGCTTTCTGACTCCTCCTAAGATTGCAACGTAACCAATCTCTAAAGCGCTGAAACTGCGTATAAAGACATCATAAAAAAGCTTTCCTGTGGCTTTCCTGTGACATCGGTGTTGCTAGCAAACTATGGGTTTGAATCCAGGCGATTGCACATAATCAGAAACAAGTTTATAGTACCATGCAATGCAAGTCGCTTTGGATGAAAGCGTCTGCCAAATGCATAAATGTAAATGCATAAACCACTCCGGTGTTTCAGAATAAATTAATATAATGCCACAAGGACACTTTTTGTGTTGAACAAAGAAAACTAATGACTATATTCAAAAATGCGCATGCTCGTTCTGACATTGAGATATCCGAAACAATCTCTTGTGGCTCATGTGTTGCGTTGCAATCTATAGAGGAGTCGGAAAACTTCCAAAACTACCTTCATATTGCATTCTGGAGAAAACGGAGGTCCTAGAGATGTTAAACTCCTTGAGAGTTATTAATGGCAGAACTTAAATTTTTTGCCGAAGTTACCCTTTAAACATTGATTTTAGATTTTGACAATGTGTTGAGCTTATCATAAGTCACTCCATCCATTTATCTGGCTTGGTTATCTGGCATATTGTGCAACACAGATTCAATGTCTCTTCAAGAAAAGGGGCATCAGGTACACACCGTAAGCCAGAACACTAGTCGATATATCTATTTTTTGTGATGAGGTGGAGGAGAGTTGCTCATTATTGCTTGGCTTGCAGACTTTTCCAATTGTTACTTTTTCAGTTGTGCTTAGTTTTTGAACCAGACTTCACCTTAGCGGCTGTATCATAACAAATGGCACAGGTGTTTCATCCACTGGAAAAACTTGTTGCTATAAAAGTTTTGTTTAAAATCCAAGCTGTGTTGTAAAATCTTTATCAGTCTATGATGTCAGTTTTGGAGAAATGTGGACTGTTGCATTCTGTGGTAGGCATTGGTTTATAAATGTTTCTCTTTTGATTCAACATCTCAGTGAGGTTGTGGTCTTTGACTCGAGCATTCCAACATCATCCTTTCATTTGAAGCTGTTCAGTGATATATTTGCTGGTGTGCTTGGGGTCATTGTCTTGTTACATGACCCAATCTTCAGCTGCTGGACAGACAGTGTCACATTTGACCCTACGGTACTCTGGCTTGAAGAGCAGTTCATGTTCTATTCAATGACTGCAAAGTGCCAGAGTCCTATTAAGCAAACTTACATCATCACATACACTTCATACACGTCAAGCACAACATTGAAACATTGTTGATACTTTGATATGTTTGCCACAAATGGTGCATAACGTTAAATTGTCTTTTTTTTTATATTAGACCAAATCTGTTATTTTGGGGATTATTAGGCCGTTTAAACTCTGCCAAAACTTAAAATATAAATAAAAACTTTGAGAATATATGTATTTCCAACATACTGAATCATCACTAAGCCTATGATGATAGAGTCCAGACGTCAGAAAGATATCAGTCTAATCAGTCTAAATCCTGTGGATTTGACAAAAAGCACATACATTTTTGAGAGGCAACATACTTAGAATGCAAAATCTAGAAGCAAACGGACCATAGACCACAAAATAGCGATGTTGTATTAATTTTCATCTGCCCATTTATGAGGAATATGTACCATCATGGAAGTGACCGTTTTATTATGGATGTGAAAATGTTTAAAAAACTTTACATCAATATTTAATCAACCGAATAGCTGTATGGTAAAAACCTTTGTAAAAACGTTTGATCTATTTTAAGGTTGACATTTACATGGAATTTGCCCTAATTTATGTTTAAATGTGGCTTTGTATTTCATGTCAAAATGTATTGTTATTAGGAATTTAAATAGCCCAAAGTGACCCCATAAGGTAATATAATACTAAATGACAAAAAATAAAACCATCTTCAATTAATTGATGCTAGATGTTTTTCTCAGGGCTTTTATTTTTAATTTTTTTTTAAACATTACATAAATTATTTCATGACTTTAGACCTATAGCAAACATCTTTATTTCTTTCCCTGAAAGGTTTGCAATCATTCTACCAATAAAAGATTTTAAGGTGAGGATTAAGAATTCAAATACTTGATAAAGCCAGTGTAAGTTTACCTTACTTTAAATCATCAGGCAGAAACTGTTTGCATGCAGAATCTAAAGCCAAAAAGCTATACGTACACGTACACACACCTACGCTCACAGCTGTCTTGACAGACAGCTATTAAGACGGACAGTTATAAAGACGGGGTCGAGTTGTGTGGTGGTGTGTTTATTCAGTGTGATTGAGCTGGTGAGGAATAGCTCTGTTCCTCGCATCTCAGCGTTCATCATCAACTCGAGCCTTCAGGGCAGCTTTCCTTCGGCCGTCAGATGAGACAGCCCCCGGCTCAAATTTCATAATCCCGCTCTTTGCATGTGCGGGCACGTCCCCAACCCACAAGAACACCCATCTCATAGAAATTAATCCATTGATCCTTTCTGTGCGCATCAGTCACAGAACAATTTAGAATGGGATAGGATGTCAAGTGCTTTGCTCAGTGCTCTAAATCAATAATTAAAGAGTCATTTTAAATTGAAGAGGGACAAAAAAATGCTTTTTTAATAATGCAAAACAGATTTGTTTGGGTGATTCGCAAGAAATTGGGCTTAGAAAGTAAGAACAACTAATATCAACAAGGGCTGAATTTTACAAGAGGCATGTGCAATTCCAAGCCTCTCCATTTTCGGTCCTTGAGACAAATGAACATCAATAGAAATCAAAGGTTCCTTTATCCACAAACAGCTTTGTTACGGCCAGAAAAATGAATTGGTTTGCTTTTGAGTGTATGGCCTGACTTCATTTCTGTGCAATGGATATGTAAAGCGAGAATAAATATCCCAGGATTAAATCCTAGTTTAAAAATGATGAATAAATAATAATAATGCTTTCCGGTCATATTTTTTAGGATATTTCGTGTTTTAACACTTTGGAACGGGGCTGAAAAAGGCGCCACCAATTATGAATTCACAGTTTTCCTGCTACATTATTTCATACACAAGTTGCAATTATAGTTCGAATTAGCTAGTTAGTTGATTTATAACAAGTTGTTGTGAATCTGACGAGTTAAGCTTCTCGATAAAAAAAACAAAGCACAATTTTTAATGAGGACAGCAACTGATAGACAATATTTATATGATGTGATGATAACCATCTCTTAAAATGTTCCAGATCTGAATAAATGACTTTTCTTTCATTTTCGCTCATAATTCTGATAATAAAACATTAGCACAGTTTTATCAGCCTGACCTGAATGACAGATCCAGTGTTTGCTGGTATGACATTTTAAATGTTAGGTCATGTTAGGTGTTGCTGAGGATCAGACTTTGATCAGCCATTCAAAAACATACTGTAAGCTTTTCCTACATTATGAAAATAGGACGAATATTTTAATTGCATTTCTCTATTATCATTGTGAAATTAAATCAAATCATTGCTCGTGCTGTATCCGAGATGCGTAAAATAAATGATTTTGCCTTCTGTGATACTTGAAATTCTGGCGAGCACAAAGTTTTGCCACAAGCTGAAGTACATCCAAGCTGACAGTTAATCTTGCTTGATAAATGAGCTTGAGTGTGTCTTTGTGAGATTGATAAAGATCTTGATTCTCGTGGGTAGCTGTACGCCGTGTGAGATTTATGAGATTGCTGCCGTAAAACAATATATTTGAGCAAATCCCCAATACTACGTTATCATAAGTGTTGTCCTTAAGTGAGAAATCCAGCTTGGGTTCTATTCTTTTCATTGGTAAGCCTCCTGATGATCTGGACCTTAGACTGGAAGATTGGCCTTTGTAACCTTTGTTAAGGTCATCAAGAGGCACAGAGTCAATAGCTCATCTGTAAGATGGTAGATAATGAAGACACTGGCGACCACTGTGTGAGGATACGATGGGACTCAAAGAGCAGCAGGGAGACTTTTACCTCAATAGTGAGAGGGCTGGTGTAAATGCACAATCACTGTAAGAGATTCCCAGCTGGAGCCGAGAGACACAATGGGGTGTGAGGTCACTTTTTTGTGCATAGCAACGGTGCTAAATAGGTTTAAGTTTTGTAGCACAAGCCAAACAGTTGTAGCACAAGTATGTTATCATCAAGTGCAGGTCATCATATAAATAGACAGGTAACTGATATAGGACATTAATGGTATACATATGGATAAATTAGGGCCATATGATTTTAAGTTTTCCCCAAATTTGTTTTGTTCCTTAAAGAAAAAGTGTTCTGTATTTTCAATGCTTTATTTACATTTGTCCCTAAAATTACTGTTGTTCACCATAGTATTTACTACAGGAAACTGCAGTAAAATCATTGTGTACTATAGAATATTTGAACCTTACTATAGTTAATATAAAAGTATACAGTAGTGTATACTAGAGTTTATAAATTTACTAAACTAAGTTCATTTATTAAATCTATATAATGGAGTTTTGGTTCCTTGCCACCATTGCCACTGGCTTACTCACAGGGAGACTCCTGATTCTGTCAAAATCCATTAAACAACATACATGCAGGAATATATATTTAAAAAAACATTTTCTTTCTGCATGTTTTGGTATTTTTACTAATTGTTCTGGTATATTTGAATTTTAGGTTCCCAGTCATGATAACAATATTTAATGTAATAATATTAAATTAAATTAAATATACTTCGTTTGAGTAATTGACAGTCTCTGACAATACAACATAGCGTTTATAGCAGTTAAGTTTCATGTACATCGCTTCGATGAAACTTGCAATAATACCATGTATCTGAATACCATATACTGGCTTTAATTTTTTACCTTTTTAATCACAGTGTACAGTATGTAATGTTGCTTTGAAACAATGAAAGTGGTGAAAAGCTCTATGTAAATAAAATTTAATTTAATTGAATCTGGTTCAAATTAATTTTGGCGGGTTGTCATGAAGCTATCCTGTAGCTCAGTGGTAAGAGCATTGCGTTAACATCGCAAGGTTGTGGGTTCCATCCCAGGGGATTGCAAATACCTATGTAAAAATGTAAAGGATAAAGCAATGTAAGTCGCTTTGGATAAAAGCATCTGCCAAATGCGTAAATGTAAAATGTAAGACGCTTGAGTTTGTGTGTGTTTGACAGTATCTTCACTCAAACAATGAATTGCAGAACAACTCTGTGGATGTAGTTCATGTGTTCATGTCCTCGTCCTGTAAGGTACGGACAAATCCACAAGTGTCACGCTTGTAACATGTTAAAGTGTGCAACTCGTTCACTCATAGACACACAGAACAAGCAGAGGACAAATTTAAATAGTATAATTCCACTTTTGTGATTCCTTACACATCACGCAGATCATAGGGCCCTAGATCAATGGACTCAATGTAGCCAGAAAACAAGTTTTAATTGCGAAAACTAAAGAAATAAAAGGAAAATTAATAGTGGTGCGACATTAGTTAACCTCACACATGAACAAGCACAATGACAAACGCACTTCACACAAACAAGCAGCTCTGTCTAATGCACCTAGCAAACTGTATCGCACGAATGCTACACTATTACATTTCTTCTTGGCACAGACCGATTCTTCCGTAGCATGTACAGATATCGCAATATACAGTCCTTTAATAACTTTGTAAAGACGGAGACATTAACCACAGAACTCACTCATAATGGAACAGATTCTGGTCTTAAAAAAATTGAAAATAGAATGTTTCAGTGTTTTGATCATTGATTGTTTGTTTTATTGTTTCATATTTTAAAGCTCTCAAATGTCATTTGAATGCCCATTGCATGGCAATGCACACTGTCATTGGAGTTTTAGATCTGCCACTTAATTTAATTGAATGGTGTAAAATCCCACTTTAAAAAAACTGAATTGTAATCACCGGTAGGCCTATTGTGTAATGTAAGATACAAATTACAGTTAAACAGGCTGAAGTGTTTGTATCAGCTACCCGCTGAAGCATAAGAAGTGTGGGAGACAAACAAGAAAAAGAAAGTGCATATTCATTGCCAACACAAACGTTGAAAATAAAAATGGAATACTCTGCTTTATTGTAATCCTGCCCACTTCCCCACTTTAGGGTTGTGTGCAGCTGTTGGCGTGCTCAGACAGTTTTCCTGTGGGCTTATCAAACAAACCTCTCCCTCTAAAATGTTAATATACTGAGATTCATACATCAATCTTTAATAATCCACAGTGTAAAAGTTGCAGGTATTTACCTTATTGAGCTATTCAGAGATAGACCTTTCATTCCTATTCATTTTCTTTTCCTTTCCGATTTTCCTCATTTCTTTATAAAGGTTTGGAGGGCTACTCTTGAGCTATGAAATGGGTTGTTTGCACTGCTTTTAAGGAGAGAGAGGCCAAAATCTGCTGGATTAGGTGTACCTGCAGAGCGTCGCTGTGTACTCAAATTCATGGTGAAATTATGCCAAAAGATCATATCCCTGGTATTTATTAGATCTCTTTATTACACTGAAGGGTATAATTAAAACCTATAACACGTTTTTAAACACCGTGAACCCTGCAACCAGTTGTAAACCTGTCTGTGAAATACAATGATGAGCTTAGAAGCATCAAAGTTTGATTTTCATAATTCATTTCACTGTATGATTTTAATCTTTGACATGGGTTTACTCAGTCAATATTAAAGATCATGATGCAATATTTATCACATCATGTATGATGATTTCTATGTAGAAAATCAGTAAAATTATGTTTTCACAGTTAAAGAACAACACAGTAAGCGAGGACTACATAACTAAAAAAAGATTGAAAATGAAAATCTTGAAGATTGTTTTGGCATTGGAGCAAGAGCTGTTTATTTCATGGCCACCTCCAAAATGATTAAGCATGCAGTGAGCTTGAGGCGCGGTGATTAACCGCTGCGACGTCAGAACAGGACAGTGTGTGGGACTGCAGAGGGACGCTGGGAAGATCAGGCCATATCGACCCTCCGCAGAAATCCCACTAATAAGAGTCAGGGATTTAGCATAACCACCCACGCATCAGTACTCATGCCGGTAAATCAGACCTCTTGTGGTGTGGCTTCCTCAGGTAACAGCCAACTTCACTAGTTTCTCTTGATGTCCACAAATCCTATTTCCATCAGGCTTCTTGTTACCAATCCAAAGAATAAACTCTGAAGTGCATACCGAGTGCACACATTTTCTCATATCTAAATATTTGGAAGAATTTATGAAGCCTTCTTCGGTTGTTTAAGGCAAATAACAACTGTGGTTGTTGATGTCTTCAACCCTCGTGTTCTGTGTAGGCTCTCAAACAGAAGAGACCCTAGAGTCATTTTAATAGCTTGAGTTGAAAAACTTCAAATTGAAGTATCAGTGTAATACGTTTTTGTATGAGAAATGACACAATGTGATCACAATCTTCAGTCAGATTCAGTTTTATCACTTACTTTATGTTTGGGGTCTCCGAGACCCTACACAAAGAATAAAATGCTTGTCTATTTTGCAATACATTTATTTGTTTGTTGTTAAAAACATTTTTTATTTTTCTACACTGTGAAAAAATGACCTTCTTATTATTTTTGTCATGTTTTCCAGTTTGATGGCGATATTGGTTCTTGTTTTCTGAAAGTAAAAATAAAGTCAATTTATGCAAAAAAAATCTGCCAATGGGATAAGGAAAATACAAACTTGAAAAGAAAACTAACTTCAAGTTTCAAGTGAATCCAATAAACTTAATTCAGGTTTATTTTTCACACCCCATTGACAAATGTTTTTGCTGGTTTTCAGCATAAACTGACATTTAAGTAAGAGTTCTTTATATACATTTGTACTGGAGAACAAAATACCAATAATTCTTGTTGAGTGATGCAATGCTATAATAAAATCGACCCGTGACCGAAAAAATATTACTAGAACAGAATTCCTTAAAACTGTTTATCTGCGGAGGGATAAAGCTTCAAAGATGTCGATCTACTCAGATTTGATCTCAACCGAGCAAGAGAGTTAACGTTAAAACCATCAGTTTTTCAGACACGTATATCTCAACCCCTGACTAACAATAGAAGCTCAGACACCCAAGCCTTCCTCTGAAACTATATTTGCGCTTGGCATTGTAACCTCATTGCAGACTGTGTTCCAATGTGCACACCGGCCTGCAGCCAGACTGTGTTTTTGCCTCAGCGTGTAGCTTTATTACATTACAATGAGGGATTTGAGAAAAAAGTGTCCCGTGAGCATAGCAAGTCATTCAATGCCTTTCAACTTTGCTCATTCCCCCGTCTGACTGTGTCCCTGTGAGCCTCTCGATGTTCACATCCGACGGGGGGGTTGGGGATTGTGTGACTTGCACCCGCTTTTCATCTGCTTATTTATTTATCTTCTGATGCCCCCACAGATAACTGTATTATATATTTATTAAAGGGTTAGGGAGTATTTGTCACTGTCACGCTTGTTTATCTGAGAGCGGGATGTGTCATAGGGTTGCTGGGGTGTTACCTTGTTTGATGTCCCAAATGGGAGCGTGTGACATACGTGTGCTTGACGTTTCATGCAGTTAAGTGGTGTGTAAAGTCAATTTGAGAAAACAAAAGCGCCGCTTTCTCTGCTCGCGGGTAAAATGAGAGCTGTACCCTGTGCTTATATCTACCGACTATACCCTCAGATACAGCTATAGACAAAATAAAAAACAATACTAGTATGATACAAATCCAGCTACTTCAGGAAAAGCAGGTTGACTATTCAACTTGATTTGAAAGAAAGTATAATGTATTCAAATAAATGTATTTATTGAACAGGGGAGTTTGTTCATATTTCTTCATACATTAGTTCTTTGTTCTCATCTGTCCATCTGTTCATGTTTATTCACTGTCTCTGTGCACTGTCAACAGAGGACCATGTGAAATGTGATATTGTATTTGTTTGTGTCTGAGTGTGAATGAGAGAGATGAGGGAAAGGATGCGTCCGTCTGTGTTATTTTGTCTTTTAAAGTCTATTTACCTCCCACTCCTCCCCTTTGGAGTGAATCATCTGTCCGTGTGTTTCCAGAAAATGGAAAGTGAGGAATGAGATGAGGAGTCACTTTTAAAGCTTATTTTTAGAGGACTCACGCCCCCCTCTCAGACACTGTGCAAGTTGTCTTGGGTGTTTCTTCTTCCTTTGCCCATTTATGAACATATTGCTGGTAGTCTTTCTAACCGTGCATGTTATCAAATGATGACGCGGGATCGCTGTAGGCTTCCTCTGATCTGAATGTGTTGACTGCTGGTGTGTGAACTTTAAGATCTGCTGGATGAACTCTTCTCACTTCAACAATCATCTATTGTTGTTTCCATCTGTGGATTTGTGCATTTTGTGGATGCTTGTATTTAAAATGCATTCAGGCAGGACAATTCTAAAAAAATGGTACCCTTACAGTGAAAAGTTTTTATGCTTTCATCATAATGATAGATGTAGAGCTGCAGGATAAATCGAAAATTAACCGCACACAGTTTGCCGGTTTTCTGCAACTTTTTGGAGTCAGAGGTATCTGCAGGTCGGAGAATTGGGCGGGAAAGGTGGAGGCGTACTGAAATGGAGGGGGTGCCGAAAGGTCTGCCGGTGTATTGTGTCGTCTTGTACAAAACACAATATTTTATTGTAAAGTATAAGGCCGGGAAGGCTACTTTTAATTTCACTACAGAAATAAATGCTCTAAAAAAGTAATCTGTAACAGATTTTGTTAAATTACACAATTTTTGTAACTTAATCTATATACTTTGCAATACTAGGTACATAAATCAAAGGGATCACCAAACAGAGGATTTTGCTATCCTCTGCTTAGTTTTTAAACAACAGCAGTTTTACGGTTTTCCCTCATTGTACATAATCCTTAATTGTTAGTGTATGTCTCAATTCTCTGAATCGCGAGTCAAAAACTTACAATTTTGACAAAAAGTTAGAATTACCTTTAAAAGAAAATCACTAAAACAAGGCACAAACAACTATCACAAAACATGAAAACAGACGTAAATCTTTCAGGTAACCACAGACGATAAAGATTATAGGGTATGTAGTTATTTTAATGTAGCATCAGTATAAATTCAGGCAGTCTTCTGGAGTAGGCCATATGTAAACTTTTGTTGTGTGAAATAGCCTATCTAAGAGAGAATAAAATCAACTTGCAATTTATATGAACCCAGATCCTTTTGATAAAATTTTCATATTCGACAAGGGGTAGGAACTGTATGGGCATAACCGTGTCACCACTCCCACTCATTTACATTTATTAGGCATTTAGCGGACGCTTTAATCCAAAGCGATTTACATTGCTTTATCCTATACATTTTAGATAGGTATTTGCAATCTCCTGGGATGGACCCACAACCTCGCGTTGTTAACGCAATGCTCTTACCATTGAGCTACAGGAAAGCTCTATACTCTATACAAGACGAGCCAGACCATAAATACCTTGTAACAGTTTAATGAAAGTCCACAGGTGTAAAGTAATCCACAGGTGTAAAGTAATCCACAGGTGTAAAGAGGTAAAGTAACCCACAGGTAAACAGGGTAGCCTGTTAACTGTCACATGTTCCGTATACGGGACACCTAAGTTTGCCTCAATTGTGCATGTAATTTCTAATCAAATCATGACAAACTATATATAATTGGAAAGATCTAAGACTCTAGAATACAGATTTCTTTGGTGTTTTTCTAAATAATTTATGTAGGGAGAGTAATTGATTGTTTTTTTATAAAGACTATTTTTAGATTTTTTGTTATCCGTTTGTGACCCGCATTTTGTTAATAAAATAAAAACAAACCTTTTATTTTTATGTTTTACAATAAACCTAACAACATACCATTCATTTTTGTGTGTGTGTGGTGCATGTGTTTTTTTAGCAATAATCAGCTACTTTTCTTATTTCAAATGAGACTAACCATAAGTCAACATTCCAAATAATTCATGAGTTACCGCCATTTTAGTTCCAACATGTGTTTTCATGTGTAGGCTCAAAAAGGCCTCCGACAGTTAACAGGTTTTAAACCTTCCTCAATTTTGAGTCGCTGGACATGGTAACATGTGTTTACCCAGAGTTACTAGTGCTAGGAAGTCACCAGCTCTCAATGAAAACAAATGAGTTCAGGTCACTCTGCAGGCAATGCAAACAGATTAAATGAAAATTAAGAAAATGGGTCTGGACCTGACAGTCAAGTGACCGTTCTAATTTTCGAATGCACCTTGGATGTCAAATCTTTACCTGTTATGGCTATGAAACGTACACTGGAATGCAGTTGATTCAAATCATGTTTCATGCTTATCGTTTTTCCATTTAAAGGGCACAGGGATTTAACTTTAATTTCCTGTTAATCCAATAACGTCTCTCCATATGTTTATGATGATCGTTCCGCTTCAGCGTAACTAGGAACTCAATCATCATTCTGTGTCGTGACGGTTTGGAGCAGTGGTACGGCCATCTTATTATTTATGCGAATGTTTGAAAAAGCCTCCTTTTTAATTACTTTAGGTCTTAGGAGTGGGCCTAGTGGGGTACTACATTGCAATGTGAGTCAGGGGACAAGAGCAGTGGGTGGAATAAGATTAAGATATTTTCCAGAGGATGTACACAGATCAGTTTATTCTGACTGCTGAAACATATGGAAGGAAGTACAACAGCATAACCACCACAAAAAAGGTCTCAGTCACAAAACCACATATGGGATATGGGCCCGACAGGTCAAGTTAGGAGAGCCAGCAATATTATGGGAATGCTTTTAACCACAAGCTGTCTGTCCCAGGCAACTTAATACTGGAGCATTACGATGACAGGCATATTTCGGATATTCAAATTTCAGGTCACCCATCAAAGAAATAAAAAGTCTGCTTATCCTCAAATACCTTCAGATAAAAAATCTGAACTTTATTGATTTTCTCCAAACCCATTTTAGGACCTCTCTAGTATATCCTATGACTTATTAAATAACTCAACTCTGCTGGTGCTTTTTCTAGCATTTCTGGTGTATAAAAGGCCATGCTTTTCTCACTAGATTCGGCCCGTTTAAACCCAGCGATGCAGACGCATTTATTGTTGGATGCGTATTGCTAAAATAGTAACACATATTTCATAATCCGAGGCTAAACTACCTTAGGCAAGTGAATCATTTCTCTACGCAATAAATTTCATGACTTACAAATCTGCTTATTGAGTCACAATCAATACTTCTAAAGGCACATTTATTTACAATATTTAGTTTATATAAATAATAAAAACAACAAAAACAGTTAAAATTAACATAAAACAAGTTTATTAAGTTTACTTTCACAGCAGTATAGGGTTTCTCAGTGGATTGGTAAATCAGATAGGGCTTTCACACAGTGCCAAGCATTGCAAATTTAGAAGTGAATCTCCCAAATGATTGTTTCATACATCTACAGAATAGAAGAATGATTGACAAGGTAACCACCAACGCTCTAGGGTCTCACATTTGTTAGAAAAGACAATCGAGGCCCACATTTTTTATATATTTTGTATTAGCTTCTAATGATAAAACAAACATTAGACAGCATTAACAAGTTTACTGTACATTTGCAAAATGTTAAAAAATCACAGTCAGCAGATGCGTTTTCATTTATCTTCGCTTTTCAAACTGTTGTTACGAAACAACCTGCACTCTCTTGCCTGTAATGTTATGTTTGGGTTGTCCCTATAGACCTCTGCATGGGTTAGTTGGAGCAAATACATGTGTGGGAGTCACGCGGGACTAAACACCTGAGAATAAGCAAAAACACATACTTCTTTCTCCGTCTTGCTGAACACCAGCGTCCTCATTTATAAAACGTGCGTACGCACAGATTTGTTAGGGGCCGTTGTCCTTGTGAATCCTAATATCGGAGCTCCATTGATCATGGCTTGTCGTAGTCATGGTGCAAGCGCTTAACTCAAGGTAAGTCTACCCAGAGTTGATAGTACGAACTCAAATAAGCTGTTCTGAAACCAAAAACTCAAAGTTTCACATCTCGGTGTAAAGTTCACATTTTAACTCGGGGTTTGCTTGAACCTCCTCATTGAAACGGGCCTCGGGCAAGCAAGTCAGCGGATCCAAATGCAGTATAAACATTTATTAAATATGAAACAGGAAAATACAAAACAAGAAAATCCACTGACTGAATAGCTGTACATACAAAGGCAAATACTGACCAAAGCACATCTCAAACACAGGGGTAACAAGCTAACAAGACACACCTGTGTAGACAATCACAGGGAACCAATCACAGGGAACCAATGAAGCAATGAACAAAAGAACTTCATAGACTACAAAGCAATACAGAAAACAGGAACTCAAGAGGTACAAACTAACATTTACATTTAGTCATTTGGCAGATGCTTTTATCCAAAGCGACTTACAGTGCACTTATTACAGGGACAATCCCCCTGGAGCAACATGGAGTAAAGTGTCTTGCTCTAGGACACACTGGTGGTGGCTGCTGGGATCGAACCAGCAACCTTTTGATTTACCAGTTCAGTGGTTTAACCCACTAGACCACCATCTCCATTAAACAACTACATTAAACTAAAAGTCCACAAAAACTAAATGAGCACATGACAGCGACGAGGGGGTCTGTGACAAATTCATCAGCACCGCGAGTCTCCGATGACCGCGAGTGCATTTTTCAAATCCTACCAGGCATTGTTAGTAAGCTAAGGAATGGGAAACACACATCCTTTCTCAATTGTGTTCTGGCATCCCTCATTGACGGATCATTTTCGGTTAACGCAACCTCTGATAGAGATCATTTATTTAGTCAATTACAGCATGTGTTGAATTTCAGCAGAAACAAATCTCTTTTTGGTTCTTTTGACCAGTTTGTCCCATGTAGTTTTCAGCAAATAAAAAAATGTTTTGGGTTTGTTTCCAGGGAATGAACATACTGATAAAATTAAAGTCAGTTTAGCTAGAAGTGTCTAAATTAACCTTGAGTAGCATATCATAACGAATATCCTCAATGTGTGCAATTGGCCCATACTTTTATGAGAATGGCAAAAATGTGAATATTCCAAAATATTGTTGATCACTAATCAGTAGATAAAACATCACTTTTTAATTGCTGGTGAAGTATTGGCATGATGGATAAATTACCACACTCTCTACAGTATATCATGCATGTATCATTTATGGTTGGTTGTCAATCTGGTTATATTCATGTATATTGAGCACTCATTTTATTCATGGTACCAAAACATGAATCAGCAAGGCGGATGGACAAATAACCTAAATGTGGGGGTTTCCCCTTAAAATTACAGAAATGATCCTAGTTAGGAAAAAGTAATTCATAAAGCATATTAACCCGTAAAAGAGCTCTTAAGGTCCAACATTTTAGGATTGAGGAGGAGGATTTTTGGAAACTTAAGAGTTTCATTAGCAGTAGAGAAAATTGTCGAAACACAAAAAAATGAGAAGGAATGTGTTGCAATGCATAACATTTCCATATTACTTTAAAGGTTTATCAGATTTTTTTCTTGTGTGTGTTCAACTGGTTTATCTTGGATTTCTTGTATAGCTGCTTTGATGCAATGCAAATTTTTAAAGCACTTTAACATTAAATTGAATGACAGTGAGATAATAGGACACAACGCCAGATCGTGCAGGGTTTAGGTATGTGACCAATCCTATTAGAGACACGTTAACATCTCCAAGACAGCGCAGGAATGCCATAGCGCCAGAAATAGAAGAAAACACGACATTAAAATATTTAGCAACTGCAGTAATGAAGCAGAGATGATTTGGTAAAGTCACAACCTTCAATGGGGATCACACAAACAATTACAGCTATTACAGAAACTTATTTTTCACTGTTCATTTTCTAAAAATTACATTAAAATTAACAGCATGGTTAAAAATAATAGTGGGGGCATGAGTTTGGCACAACAGAAAAAAATTACATGTAAAATTTCAAACTAATGACCCTTTACTTAAAAGCTTGTTTTTTTCCTTCTTGGCCAACCAACCAATCACAGTCTTCAAAAGACATAGCAACGGGGAAAGCCCCGCCTCCTCACTAAGATAAAAGATTTTGTCTTTTCCTTGCTCAGAGTTGTTCTCAAACTGGTCCTCAATCACTTTTAAGCTAAATTAAGAGCTTTCTTAGATTCATAGAAGCTTTAAGAATAAGGCCCCTGATGATTTCGATATTGGGGAAGACATGTGCTGCGTCCGAAATCACTTACTTCCATACTCTATAGTAGGAAAAAATTAGTATGAGTCATGAGTAGTATGTCCGAAACATCAGTATGCATAAAACCGTAGGCGAGAAATACCCGGATGGTCTACTACTTCCGTCAAGATTCATGAATGTGGATCAGACGGTCGCTTTTCTATCCCATGATGCCGTGGGAGCTGAGCAACGGATTCAAAAGTAAATCAAATAAATATACGAGAAAACTTTAAGGCAGACGCCGGTTTTTAATGTAATTGCCAATAAATTAATTTCTTATGACTAAATTATGTCTTCAATTGAATTCAAGTTTATTTATATAGCGCTTTTCACAATGTGTATTCCAAAGCAGCCAAAAAGCAGCTTTACAGGGGCAAACAGGAAAAACAGAAAAGGTAAAACACAGCACAGTGCATGGTGTTTATACAAAGAGCAAGATCATTCCAATAAATAATATCTAATTTCTAAATAAATAAATAAATGCAGACTCCCGGTGAGCAGGCCAACACTGCCCTGCTGTGGCGAGGAACACAAACTCCCATGATTGAACCAGGCTCAGCCGGGAGGTCCAGATCCCCTCTGACGTGTCATTGCTGCACTCAGTGACTCCGACCAAAGGCCACCGAGCAAATATCCACGAGTAAGGGCTCACCACCCGCAACCCAGAAAGTCCCACTCGCCGAAAACCGTGCAGGTTCAACCCGGTCCCACCCCATGATCGACACCAGAAAACTGAGGAACAAAATATTGTAACTTCAGCATTAATAAGACAAATAGTCCGTCTTTGCTCTTGGCTGGGGGTGTATTGGTCTGAGCTGGGATGGTCCGATGGTCATATTTCTCTTGGCTGGTGGTGGAATTGCCTTAGATGGAGCTGGGAGGGTCAGTCAGTCTGCAGCTGTAGCTGGCGTAATCTCAAATTGGGGATGTGCATCTGTCGATCGTCTGGACATGTTGGAACTTCTTCCGAGGGTATCCCGAGGCAGAGGCAGAAAGAGAATAAAGAGAATAATTAGCGTAGCTGCTGTTCATTAACTATGCATTAAGTGAAAGCTTGGCTGAAAAGATGTGTCTTTAATCTAGATTTAAATTGGGAGACTGTGTCTGACCCTCGAATAGTATCAGAAAGGCTATTCCAGAGTTTAGGTGCTATGTATAAGAAAGCTTGACCCCCTTTGGTGGATTTAGTTATTCTAGGTGTTATCAAAAGTCCTAAGTTTTGAGATCTTAGAGAGCGTGATGGGTTGTAACGTGATAAAAGCTTGGTTAAGTAAGTAGGGGCTAAACCGTGCAAACTGGATGTTTTTATCAACTCTCACGTGTAGGTTGTTGTTAAAAGGTAGGTCAAAGAGCATACGGGTCACATGACCATAAAACATGGCGGCCGCAGCATGTCCGAAATGTATTCATACTACACCAACTCATACTATATAGAACGTACTGTTTTAACGGCTGATAGGCTACTTATTTAAATTCAGTACGTACTGTTATAGTATGCGATTTTGGATGCAGCATTGCACATTTTTGCCCAACCGTACAAACCGAAAGCGAATGCGTCGAAGTGCTCTAGTGAAAGCACACCATAGACTCGCCAGACAGAGGAGAATATATTGATTAAAGTCCTTATTTTGGGCGGTTCTTCGCACACAAAGTGTTGTCGTCGCTTCAAAATAATTCAAGTGAGCGACTATGAGCAGAAGGAACAATTTAACGATGTCTTTAGTACTTTTCTTGACCTTGACAACAACTTTAACCATGATGAGGAGGCCTGGAAATCTCTCGAATGTCATGAATATATTTATTTGTATTCCGAAGACGCCGGGAGATCTTAAATCATGTTGAAAGTCATGTGGGTGAGTAAAAAATAACAAAATTTTGATTTTGATATGAGCTTTTCCTTTAAATAAAGATCATCTCCCATGGAGATATTTTGTAAATTTCCTACACTAAATATATAAAAACTTTATTTGTATGAGTGGATGGACTGCGACAGTGCCTCTGAGTAACAACTTCAAAGTCAATTTTCTCAATATTTAGATTTTTTGCACCCTCAGATTCCAGAGTATTAAACAGTTGCATCTCAGCCAGATATCGCCCTATCCTAACCACCCATATAAAGCTTGTTTATTTAGATTTCATGTGATGTAAAGATTTTCATAAATATTACCCATTAGACTGGTTTTGTCATCCAGGGTCACACATTATAACAAGACCTTAATGATACAATTATGCATACCAAGGCTTAATAGTGACACTTTGGCATTAAGATTGTTTTTTCTAAAAAAATATACACACAACAGATGTACTAGCAAACGGTGACGGATGTGCTAATGCTTGGCTTCTGAACAGGACTAAACCTATTTTATGACTATCAACGTTTTGACTAATTCGACTGTATGACTGCATGTAAAACGACATGTTCGTGTCATTGATTTATCTCCCAAAACTTTAGGCAATGCAACATATTTCCTGCCCAATCTAAAAAAACAAGCAGCTCAGATGACGAATCAATCTGGCAACACTGTTCACCAAGAAGCAATATTGGATCCTGTTTTAAACTACCCCAAAGTCAAACGCAACAACGAATTATTCTCTATGATAACAATTCACCTCTGTGTATATTAAACAGGAAAAGGAACAACTAAACAAGAAAATCAATTCATCAGCCAAAATTACAAATATGATGCAAATCAAATATGATTTCAAACCTTGCACACACCCATGCAAATAACAAAACCCCCTAAGGGCTGAAGCAAATTACCATGCTGCTTCATAAATACTGAGCATCAGAAAACTCTGTCTCAAATATGCATGAAGGTAAATGAAGATAATATTAAATTAATTAAGCTGAAATGACCTGCCATAAATTATCAATTCCGTGAGCTGTATTTTCTCCAGCTTGTCCAGCGAGCAAAATAGCCATCAGTTCTTTCCAATTTAACCTGGAGTTCAATCTAGAATAACTAATGAAATCTGAAGTGGCTTTGCTTTATCTCAAAAAGCACATCACATTGTACAAACACAGGCTATTCAGATACTTTTTCAGTTGTTACACTGTATTCAGTACCTTTGAGTCTTGTTTGTAACACATGAAAGTCAAAGCTGTTAAAAGTATAGTCACAGAGAAACACATTTCTCACATTTCTTATTTGTTCTTTTAAAATAATATTCCGTTCACTTCACAGCAGCAAACTGGATGTAGAGAAGTGCAAAGCCCAGATTCACTAGAAGAAGACAAGTACATCTTGTTCAAGAAACAGACTTCTCACAGTAAAAAGTAGCAAACTAGCAGCCTCCTTACTCAGTTCACACTAGACACTAGCTTCATCTGCAACACTGGCAAGTAAGATTCTGGCATTTCGAAGAAAAAATCTTTTTTCACAAATAGGAGTAGAATCAAATAAACATTGGACATTAAATGAATGAAGCTTCACTCACAAAATAACAAAATTCTCTTACTGAAAATAATAAAATATGTGTTCAAAACAGGGTTCCTGCCTTATCCAGAATAACAACAGGAAGCCTACAATAATGATTTATATTAATAGCTCTCAGGTCAGGTTGGAAAGTTCAGGTTTAAGTCATTGTTCATGCGTTCACATCATGTCTTTAGAAATAGAGCAGAAGATTCAGCGAGTATATTGTGTGGGTGCTGTTAGGAAACTTAATGAAGTTTGTTCAGGCAACAACTTTTTTTTTTACAAATGAATGACTGGTGATATCTCACTACAGTCAGGGATATTCGACGGAAATTGTGTTTGCAATTTGGTTTGGTGTAATTTTCATTTTATTAAAGCCAACTCAATCATCTACATATCCTTATGTCCTGCAAAATCTTAATACTATCTCTTGTTAAATAAAATGTCAAAGCCGCTCCTTTCTATACTTAATGTTTTCTAGAAAATGCATGGTACTCACTGGCTGTTAAATTCGGCAAAAATGTCCCCTTTTAAGCTAAAGATAAACTGGACTATGCCATCTCACAGTGTTATAAGAAACACCAAAGTGATTACTTCTTTCCTTCGATCATGCATAGCGCATCAAGTGAGCTAGGTAGGATCGCCCCTGGTGTCTCCCTCGAATAAATTCACTTTGTGAAATTTCTGGCAGCTAGATTTTCTTGTTACTCTCTCCCCTTCGGCTTCTGTCAAGTGAACTGCAATCACACTTTGATTCCAAAATGCCTTACAGGCATGTTTTGATCCAAGTATGAAATGATGAAGACTTGAAAGCCATGTTAGTACAACTTTATGGTCAATATTAATCAGTCAAACAGCCTTCAAAATATTTCCAGACTACCTACCTGTTTATCAAAGGGTTTATCAAACTTTTATGCATTAATTAACAGTAAAGTGGTTCTGACAAAAAAACTGAAACTACTAAAATTCATTGATCTTCGTACAACATTTCCTAATAAGAGAGTGGTGCTCAATTGCAAAGTATTTACTGTCCTATTATTTTTAACTCGAACATTTATTAAAGGCATCATTATTTGTCTAATGTTATTAAAAGTTATCATGCATTGCAGACATTTGGGACATGAAGTGTGGGGGGGCGATTATTTTGCAATAATTAACATCTGACAACTGTATACAGCACAGCTTTTTGCGTAGATACTTGACAAATAAATGATGAAATACATGGACATGAAATATCGATTTGAATCGAAACTTCATTAGCTTACTTGTGCAGACCGGGGAAAGCTTTTTATAAAATGTTTCTATGGACAACGGTCATTATTCATGAATATATCACCGTCAAATGTCACAGCCAATTTATTGAAGATGCAAAAATAGCTTGTTTCAAACTTTCTGTTGTCAGAGAAACAAACACTAGCATCACTAGAAGAATATTCAAACTAAGAATTGAACTTCACACACTAAACGCATCATGACAAGATGGCAAATGAACGAAACCACCCGCTGCGCAGTGCAAGGGTATGGGGTAACGTTGGCATAAATTCAGGACACCAGCCCAGTCATGGTGAGGTTACATTAGTAGGGGATATTACTCCAGTAAATGAGAATATTATTTTAAATACGCAGAGAACACATGATACCAAAAAAACGTAAAAAAACAAAACGTTGGCCCAAGTTTGTCCTTAAACGCTTTAGTGGGAGCTTAACATGTTGTGTGGACCATTTCAACATGGATTGTTTTGTGAACTGTTCTCAGTGTAATGCTTGTTGTGTAAAGAGGAATTTATTGAAAGACGAGAATGCCCAAACTCGCCACATTTATTACTTGGTGAACTTGAAACTGCGCTCGTTTTAACTTCCGTATTTTGACGCATTTCCAAGTGAAATAGAATTTTGAATGATAACAATAGTGGGTGTGGCTTTCGTGTGCCTCTCTGACAGTTGAGGGGGAGGAGTTAACGGATGCTACGCCCAAGCCATCTTAAATACATCATCTAAGATGGATAGTCAATACATGCAGTAAATTTTCAGATTTTAACTCAATATTGTGAGGGCACACGATTTTTAAAAGGGGACTGACCCAGATTAATAAACTATTTACAAATAACGCAGCAATATTTCATGATAAAATAGGCATGTTTTATTTCACTGGGACTTCAAAGGCACAGCAGCAAAATGCGTAGGGTCTACAGGTCATAGAAAACGTGAAAATTATCATTCAAAACTGATACAAAATGTATTTGGCTGAAAATTCTTTTAGGCAATTAAAATAAATTGACATTCAGAATGCCTAGATGCCTTTGTAGTCACATTAATAAAAACATTATTTTTTTATCATCAAAGAGGCTTTTTGTCAAACCGTCTCACGGGAGCGCCTGCGAGCAACTTGTATTGACAAAGAACCTAAACTTTATTTTTCCCAATAAAAACTGTCTGTTCAAAATAATCAAAAGAATATCTGTCCGAGTCGACTTTGCTCGGTAAGTCTAGCCTAAGGGTCTCATTAATATTCCATCTTAGCCAAACCAAACTTCAACAGTAGAATCACACACGATACGTGATATAGCATTGGATATTAGCTCCCCTCCAACCGTACACATTAGGCTGGTATGACATTCATATAACTATGTATAATATCGATTGTTCTCAACCTGCATTTGAAATGAAAGTTCTTCAAAACCTTTCAAGATCCGAAACCAGAACAAGATTCTTGGTGAGTAATTTTGAAAGATGGTAAAATAATCATGAAGGATATCAAAAGTCATGGCAGCTGATCCACCTTGATCTAGCCTTGTCGAATCGAAGTTGAATTAAGGTGTATATGGAAGAACTTGAGTGGGTCATGCTATTTCTCCTCCACTGAATGGAACACCTCAAAGGGTTGTTTACTTGTGGATGAGTCTTGTGGTTTATGATTTTGAAGAAGAGTCGGAGGAGGGCTTTGTCAACAAGGGAAATTATTCTGCATCTCTTCTTTTGATTAACATGAATAACCAAGGAGGAAATGATGCGATTTGTTTTACTTTGTGCAGCTTCCATGGCTGTGAAATTCAAATGTTTCAATGATTCATGATGATCGTGGCATATTTTACAGCACTTAAAGGATTCTTTAATAAATAGCAAAAATACCGGAACAAGCGTAAAATTACACGCCCTTCTCTTAAGAGCGATTTCAATAAATCAATGGAAGAGAGAAGTCATAAAATAAGATTTCCTGTGAAAACTGCCTTCAATATATTCAATATTTCATTTCATGCTAATGAGTAAAGTGAGTTACCTATTTCATATCATTTGTTTGCCTTCTTATCTCTGTGGAGCAACACCAGAGGAATCTATTCATCTCCACGCTCACCTTTCTGTCAAAATTATGTCTATTCCATGCCGTGAGTTATTGGATTTTGTGTGCTGGGCAGTTCATTACAGCTAGCAGTGTTGGTCAGGGCACAGACTTAATTGACTCGGTCATAAGTTGACTCATAAGCCTCTCGGATTTCTCTTTCAGCAACGTGCCTTATGCCCCTATAGGGATGTGAGTTTGTCATAACAGGCAGTAGTTTTAGGGGTCTTGTTTCCTTCGCTGATTGTACTAAAGACATCCTACACAGGGTCTCCGATCGAGCGTCTATCGGAGCACGAAGGTGACACTACTGTTAAAACACCACAGCTTTGTGTTAAATGCAAAAAGTGTCCGAATGGAAAAATATTAAGAGGCATTCTAGGAACAAGGCAGGCCTGGTTGTGTACAAACAGTTCATTGAAACATTGGTCACTGATGGAGTATGAATTATTATTTCATATATACACAAAATAAAGTGATGTAGATAGTTACGATTATTGATAATGAATTTTAATGCGAGATGTAGTGTTTTTAACTAAGTCATTCTGTAATTGTTTTGTACAGTGTGTCCTGTCACACAGGTGTGAAGCTGCGAAAAAAAGGTTCTCACTCCAGTATAATATGGTGGGTGGCTTAATTCTTCTTCTGTTCCAATAAATGTTGCTTAAGTTTAATTGGAAGACATGAAGACGGCTCCATGTGCCATCTTACAGTGATAATTAGAGTTGCAGTCTAGAAGATCAAATCAGTAATAGTTAATGATTCTCTGATTCGAGTCTGAGATACGAGACGCCACTGGTGCCATCGTGTGAAGTGGGTCCCTGCGTCTGTGGGTGTGACTGTTCAGAGTGCCATCCATTTTTAATACCGTAATGAGCATTCGTCAGTTTTAAAACGGACCCCAGACAACATATGAACTCTTGCATAATGCTTCACTTCATCGATGCGACACGTTTATGAGAGAATGATTTGCAAAATGAACAGAAGCGCTTGATTTGCGGATTTCAGATTTGAGCAGTTATGTATGATTTTTCATCACACGGTTCACAGACACCTTCAGCTGAGAAAGGCATATCGGTTCCTAATCTGTCTTTTCCGAAAATAATGAAAAGCAGCGACAGCCTGACAGAGAGGAATAATGTTGTTGTCAATAAAGTTCTGATATGGGTTACAAAAAAGCGAGACTAATTGGCAGTACAGCTTGAGTGTTGAGAGGAAGCTCCAATAACTGTAAAAGGAAACAGACAGTTCTTAGAAACAAAACATGTTTCTCCCATAGAGCATTAATAAAGTGTGGAGCAAGACAGATCTATGCATCTCTATATTATACATTACTGCCTAAGTATGCATCTGTAGTCCTGCATCATCTTACTTTTGATTTAGAGTGAACTCTAGTGGCATTGCCATGAAACATCAGCTTCTTCATGTATGATCAGCCTGATGTGTTGCACATGGGGATGTTGAGCGTACCACAAAAATAATCAGATTTCATTCTTGTTCTATTTTTTAAATCTATTGGGTTCCACAAAAGAATATATATTATTTATTCATTTTTAGGTATTTCTGATTGAAAAAAGTGTATATAATTAATAAGAAATATATACATTTACATTTAGGCATTTGGCAGACGCTTTTATCCAAAGCGACTTACATTGCTTTATCCTATACATTTTACATAGGTATTTGCAATCCCCAGGGATCGAACCCACAACCTTGCTCTTACCATTGACCTACAGGAAATGTATAAAATATATTCACATACACACTATACTGTTACTATACTGGTGTTGGCATAGTAACGGATTGCTATTAACTCCCGTTTCTAAAATAGGGGAACAATGAAGTTTTCATTTCATGATGGAGTACATACTCTGACTAATACTGAATTAGAGACGCGTGGACTATCATGTATCATTTCTTTGTGAATCACATCGATGTATCTGTGAAGGGGGAAGGGGCTGCTAATGAGCAACATTTATTTACCAAGCCTCAAGGCATGGGGTGAGAGGGGATCACACTTTATGAGAATCAACTTCAATTCTAATAGGATATTACTGTATATTGAGACAACATGGAGCAATGCTGCATGTTAAGACTCCATCATAACCGTATGTGAGCCTTTAGAGTTCAAGTCAAGAAGATCTGTAAATAGACCTACAGGCCTCGATCTAAAACACATTCCACTCAAGACATTTTGTCATCATATTCTTATTTCTAACTGAATTGCTAGATAACTAAATACGAGGATAGAGCTAAAGATAAAAATATCTGAAATCTAGATGATGATTTGCAATTTGGCTGCAGAAATGTTACGTTGCAATGAATTGATTTAATATTATGTCATATTCATTAATAACGTTAAAAGTGTGACGTAAGAAACGGCATCGTTTTAATATATTTATAGAATCGGAAACTGAACGACTACCAGCAAAGTCTAATTAGCAGACACATTAGGTTTCATCTTTCATAGGCCACACTGACTCTTCAGCTGACTAACACAAGATGATATCTGTCTGAACCCGTAAAATTAATGTGAAGGGAAATGGCTCCCTCTAGACCAGCCATCCTCAATAGGTGGACCGCGGGCAGGATCCGGAACCGGACCATTGCTGCATTCCATCCGGACTGTGAGACGTAGCCTAATAAACCATTTAAAGATCCCATTCCCCGTGATCCCACTTTCAACCATTAGTTAGTGTGTAATAATGCTGTTAGAGCATACATAATACCTGGAAAATGATAAAGCTCAAAGTTCAGTGCCAAGCGAGATATTTTCTTTAACAGAATTCCCTTTTCAAGGACCACAGAGAACGGCTGGAATCGGACTACATCCCGGGTAGGCCAATATGTCACAATTCCGAGTGCTTTTTAATAACCTCCGCCCAAAGGAATACGCCAAAGAAGGAGCGAGGGCTTCCTTAGAGAAGAGGAAGAGCCGCTGGAGTAGTATTCGGTTATCAGAGATTGTAAGCATTTGTCTGAGTTACTCTGTAAACTACTTTCACTTTCATCACATTGCTACAGCTGGTAATAAGAATTCAGCTACACACATCCTGAGATAATATATGGTCAAATTACAGCTTCCATGACTTTAACATCGGCTGTGAAAACAGTTCTGTGTAATACACTAATATTGTGCGTTTGTGTTTGTGTATGTGTGCGCATACCTCTAAAACACTTCTATGAAACGTCCTTTGGAGTCTTGCTTGCAAATCTCTCCTGGTCGATCTGCTTGTTTTATTTTCCAACTCGGGTCCAATATAAAAAGCCAAAACTAACGCTTCTGTTATCAGTGTTGATTAATATAACCGGTCTGACGCCATTCGGTGTGGTGTCATTTCCCTCGCCACAGTAGGGAAAAGATGCGATCTCTAACAAAGATTGACGTTTGCACATGCACTATCAGACCTTCATTACACCTTCGATCGATCCACATGTTTTTAACTGATAAAGTGAAGTTGAGGCCATCGTTACTATTTATTATTCAAAACCAAAGTTTATGAATACATGTGCACTGAGAGGGGACAATCACAACAGCCTGAGAAGCGGAAGCTTCTAATTGAGAAATGATTTAAAGAGAAAAAGAGAAAGTAAATCTGGTATTAATAGCATGTGGAACAACTAATTTAGTGAGTAACTTTAATTTCTGATTATTATGAGATCATTTTAATTGTTAAATAACATTTGTTGTTTGTATGTTGTCAGTAGATTTTATATTTAGCAATATCAGGATGTTAATATAAAAAAAAGGCCTTATAAAATATAATATCATTTATCATATATATATATACATACACTCACCTAAAGGATTATTAGGAACACCTGATCAATTTCTCATCAATGCAATTATGGTGGTGGTGTAATGGTGTGGGGTATATTTTATTGGCACACTTTAGGCCCCTTAGTGCCAATTGGGGATCGTTTAAATGCCACGGCCTACCTGAGCATTGTTTCTGACCATGTCCATCCCTTTATGACCACCATGTATGGCTTCTTCCAGCAGGATAATGCACCATGTCACAAAGCTCGAATCATTTCAAATTGGTTTCTTGAACATGACGATGAGTTCACTGTACTAAAATGGCCCCCACAGTCACCAGATCTCAACCCAATAGAGCATCTTTGGGATGTGGTGGAACGGGAGCTTCGTGCATCCCACAAATCTCCATCAACTGTAAGATGTTATCCTATCAATATGGGCCAACATTTCTAAAGAATGCTTTCAGCACCTTGTTGAATCAATGCCACGTAGAATTAAGGCAGTTCTGAAGGCGAAAGGGGGTCAAACACAGTATTAGTATGGTGTTCCTAATAATTCTTTAGGTGAGTTTATATATATCCATGTGGGCTAAATTGATCAAATATTTATTTTTTATTTATTTAAAAATAACGTGCTGTCTGGACCCCCATTTGGAAGAAAATATAAAGACTCTTGGAATTTTAATTGAATACCACTGCTCTAGACCCTCCTCTCATAAATGCCTGCGTAAACATGGCCATACAACCGACCGTACAGACAAACCCACAGACCTCAAGTGATTTTCTTTTGTCTTCATACCGTTATTAGTATCTACCTCATCGCAGTATGAAGCACTTACTCTCCATAGACAGCTAGTCGACACAAACACGTAGAACGCTGGCAGGGGGCTGCTGTAGTCCCCAGATGAGGGGAAAACCCATTAAATGCTTGTTGAATCAACTCTTTATGGAATGTCTCTAAAGACTATTATGCAATATAACGTTTTTCAAATCTGAATTAATTGTGCACAAACATTTAAGCACAGAGAGTTTTCTCAAATCCCCTCGACTGTGTGTAGGCATGTAATAATGTATCCGAACACTATATTAAAGCAATAGTTAAGCAGTGGATCTGCTGTTGAGTTAGTCATATACTCAGATTGCTGATCTGTTTTCAGTATCCTATAGCTTTCTCTTTTTTTTTATACTTTCAATATGTGATTCACATACAACTTGGGTATTTTGCCTGTTGCTTGCAGTATGTTATAATCATAGTAGGTGAAAGTCAAAAAGTCATTAAAACTGGAAGGAACTGGTTCAGATAGTGGGATTCAGAGGATTAAATAATAAATGAATAACATCATGTTCTAATTTGCTGCGATCATTACTCTTCTTGATGTAATAGTGTGATGTCATATGCAGTTCCTGCGTGAGTAATATTTCTAGCCGTACTTTTGCTTTGCGTACGTTATGGGGTCAGTTAATTGCTTACAGATAAGGAATGGATATTTAAATACATGACTACATACAATCTACAGTCTATGAAATCTACATGTAATCTAGTAGTTTATGGGAAGTCTGAGAGAATATTGAAAATTAAATTTGAACCTGCAAATAACATTACTCATAAGAAAAACCCTGCATTCCATTCTGAGGGGCTCATCCCTATGCCCTAATCCTTTCAAAAGGCGTAGCCTCCAGAGTGAGAGCTTCAAAATGATTTCAAAGGGGTGTAAGTGAACCAAAAACTTGGAACGCACTTCTGCGTCATCTTGCAGAGCCAATTACGGGGGCGCTGTTGTCGCACAAACAAAATGGGAACAAAATGTTCATAAGTTGAAACCTTTCTTTCTGAGGTGCCCTTGGAAAGTGGTCAGTTTTGAGTATTTCGATTTTGGACGACTCTTAAATATGGTGGGCGTGATTGTCCACCACGGAGTTGAATTTTATATAATTGAATTAATAAATGTATTTATTTATTTCGAACACACCAACAGTTGCACTTTTTGAGATATGAATTTTAAGTATTTGCAAGACCGTGCTACTGTTTTGTTTAGACATGATGTCTACACTTGGGTAAAGCCAAAGAAATCATGAGAAACACTCATTTAAACTGTCTACTACCATTTAAAATAAAACAATTTAACCGAACACTGTAAAATATTTAACACCTTAGTTTACGCATTTTAGTGATTTGCTGCTTATACATATTTCAATAGACACAACTGTCAATCACTATTTGTGTTACAAATAAAAAATAAGATATTATAATGAGAAAAAATCACCAGCTGTCTACATTATTTTCACAAGAACGTTGTATGAATGTGCAAGCTGTAAATTAGATTATAGATACAGTATATTGTTTTTGTTGTCTTGTCCTTCAGAAGAACTCTTGACAACCAATGACTACTGTCTATCCCACACTACCTGACAGAAAGAGATTATTAGTACGAGAATCTTTTTTTACGAATGCACAGGTCCTGACGTGCTATCTGCCTCTTGTCTCAGGACTGGCTCCATTATAATGTCAAACCTTCCAGCCCTGAAATATACTTGCCCCCTGCAGGCTGTGAAGTGTTGCTCCACAGAGGTAAGGGGTCTCGTAATCTCAAAGCTCTGTATGTGTTGAAAGAGTCACCCGTGTCGTGGGTTTACTTTGCATCTGTCAGTCATCCAGTGTCAGTTTCTTAGGAGTTCTTCTTTAGACCGGCAAGCCAGGTAAGTTCATAATTTGCCCATTCAGCCCATCAAATCCAATGTGCCATTAAAAGTGGCCTCATCTGACTTATTTAGCAGCAAATTACTGTTAGTGTGAAACGGCTGAGACATGTTATCAATCCCTCCCCATTAGCACGCGACCTCCGGATGAAGAGAGTGATGTAACCGTCCATCGTCCGGCTGCGAGTGTAATGTGGACATTTTATCAAGCAGAAAAAGAAGCCGTTTTAAAACGATTCACCTCTTTATCGACAAGAAAATAAACACAGCTTGAACTATGGGAGGACGTAAAGACATGTTGACAATCTATAAAGTAATTATCTGATAATGGGAATAAAGGAGCAAGCAAGATGACCTAACATTCATTTAGATGGCTTATGTCGTCATTTCTCTTAGCTAGAATAGCAGTTGGCGATCATATCAATCAGGAAAGCATCAAGCCCATTACGGAAATCTTTAAAAACACTTTCTAGCATTTCTCTGTGGTTCACTGCAGTCATAACTACATTTCTCATAAACATTTATAAGCGGCAGAACAAGCAGATGACTCATCGCTGGGAGTGAGCATGAACCATGACAGGTGCGCTCTGTCATAGAATTATCTCTTCCTTTCCCACTTTCAAATCCCTGCAGAAAAGTTTGTCTCCGGCTGGAGGCTTTGTGACCAGCGCTGGTCTAAGCTGGTTATTAGCTTGTCTGCAGTCTACCTTGGCCACATTAAAGGAATGCTTCTGCAAAATGAAAATTATGGGTCTGTTTAGTCCCCCTTATGTTTGTGACCAAAATATTCTTTTAAAATCTTTGGGTCATTCTGCTTTGTAAGAAACCAAGTCATTTTTGGAATGACATGAGTAAATGATGAGTAAATGATGACACGGCTGGACTGTGCTGGTAGCACCAGCTGGAAGCTGGTTTGTTGCTAATCCAAGATGGTCTACCAGATTGAAGAAGTGAATGACCGGTTGGAAACCAGCTGTCATGATTCAAAAACACAGCTCTTTGGCAGGAATGATTATAATTTCAGCCTAATTCTATTTTTAGGGTTCTGGTCGCCAGTCACCTGTGGACACATCCTCCTCACACAGTTTAGGGGTTGGCATTAGTTCTGGGAAAAGATTGGCAATGAAATCTAACGCCTCCTTCATGCTCGTAGTTGAAGCGAGGAATTGAATCAAAAGAATGTTTCTTCCTAGAAGGGTTTCTACGCGTTTTGGAAAAGTATGGAAAGTATGGATTGTTTTTCAGGTCTGGATTAGTAACGAAAGAAGAAAATGGAGTATGGGGGAATTTATGAGTTTCCAGACTATTGCTCTATTTGGTTTTCTAAAATATATCAAATTAAGAATTTTAATAAATGATATAAATTATGATAAATGTATTTTTATGAAGTTTGGAGCATGTTTCGAGCGCTGCCAAAAGATTGGTCTGGTAATATTTGTATAAAAATATAAATTCACCATGTTTACTCATCACTGATAAATATAAGACAGACATGGTTTTAGCTACTGTTATCTAATTTACACTATAATTTTTCTAAAATGCACGTAGCATGTAGCACAAAAGTTTAGTTTGGGAAAAAAAAGTTTAAGGACATCGGTATATCAAAAATCCTGCTTATTATTGAACGTCGTCAAATTTAGAAAGAAGCCATGTTAATGGACTTTAATTCTCTTTTCATGGTTCCTGTGGGTTAAGATTTACAATTATTTAATTTGACAATTATTAAAATTGCCACTAAATTCCAATAAAATGTTGTGCATTGAACATGTCTTGGTTTTGTGTCAATTCATATGTACGAGCTTCATATGTCCACTGATTATTTGACAAAATATTATAATGATAAACATACAGTTTGATTTTCAAAACCACAACTTTTTTAAGATGTTAAATATTGTCTGAAAAATATTCTGGGAAGTATATCTTTGAGTTTATGAGGAGAAGATGGTCTGAGAAACAATATTAAATATGTACCCGTCACTAATTGATCCCATGCATTGACATTGTCCTCATTTTGTCTTGTGTGCTTTAATACTGCAGGCAAGACTTTCCTCACTGCCTCCCACTCGTACTCACAGTGATGATATTTAATTTTTTGACATTTATGCCTTTTGGCAGGGATTTTTATCCATTATAGTGCTTTGAAGGTGCCAGTACAATGCATTTGTGTGTCCAGGGATTGAATCTAATGATCTTGCTTTGCTAGCCTCATGTTTCACCAACTGTGCTAACAGGAACCGCTTCCTAGCTCAAATCAACACCAGATAATTTGTTGTTAATAAGAATGGAAAACAATCCATTAGTTTTGAATATTCATGGGGCAGCCATCACTCGATTCCCGCGGGAATGCCTAATGATGTCTTTTCTGGCAAGAAAAAGCAAGGGCTGGCAAAAATAGTTAGTACCTCAGAAGGAAGTGATGATGCTAACAAAACCTTCCATGATGTCTGGATTAGGTAAATATAAATGCAAATGAAGTTGTTTGATGTCTCTGGGTTTGTGTGTGTGTGTGTTAGTATGAGAGACAGAAATAGGCTTCCGAAAACCCTCATACTTTGCTGATGTTCTTGACGTTACGTCTCAGCTCTTGTACTTTCCAGAAAGTATCTGAACATGAATTAACCCAATTTCAATGAACAAAAACATCTACTAAGTTTGTTCAGACCCACCCTGAACAGAAATCTCTTCCAAGGCTCTCAGGAAATGGTTTCACACTACATGTCATCCCTTGGACATTGGGCGTGTATAGTCTTCCATGAGTTCAAACATCTGTTTTGAACGGACTCAGGTGACCTAAGCCTCCATCACACGATTTTATTTTTCCCCTTTTTTAGAGTGTTTTTTAGAGTGTGAGAGTGTAAGCCCTGACTTTTTTGTTTTTCTACGGCAAACTAATATCAACTGTTATGTATTTTTCATTTGGCCACAGTCTATGACACTGTTTTGTACTTTTAGCTATGTGCTTTTTTTAGACCCGAAACAAATGATTTCATGTGTAAATTCTGCTGAATCCTTTTAGCATGTGATTCCACAAATCTCTTCTCTTTCAGTATGTCATGCACCTCGTGCGATGAGATGACTATTTCCCCTACAGAAAACCATTTTCCAGGTTCATTAGATTATGCTGCCTCGTTTCCTGTATCTATTTATGAAATGTCGCTCACTGTTGTGTCACGAAATGACGGTCGACTCGTGTGACATTTTTTGCAAATATCAGAATTCAGCTGGCTGAGGTTACACAGCTAAGTCCTAAATGAAGATCCAGCTTTGTCAATCGAGCAGATCGGCATCACCTCTCCTAATGTCAGTCTCTGCCCTCCCTAGAAATTAATTAAACTCGCAGTCCCTCTAATTCCTCTTGACGTCTTTAGCAATAAGAAGATGAAGACGAGAGAGGCTGAGGGATACTTGGGTTCCTGAAATTAAGGGCACTGGAAATGAATTGTCTTTTACGCCCAGACAAGAGCCATTGGTGGCGACCTTAAGCTAAGCCAAAGGGGAATCGTGTCTTCCTTTGTATTCCGCTGCCGCCCAAGCCATCCATCAGATTTTAAGGTCACTGTCGATTCTTAGTCATCCTAGTAAAAGACCAAGACATGGGTGCATACAACCACACACACTTTCTCTCTTGGTTGCGCGCGTGCACACTCACACACATAGAAACAGACGTATGCACAAACACAAATTACTTAGATCTAAAAATCTGGGATCCAGCCAGAAAAAGGTTTTATTTTAAGCATAACAGTTTTGGCATGTTGAATGAAGAAATTGAAATCTGTTGCCTGATCTGATCATTTTCCAAAGACCATCTTGTGTGATTCAATGAAAACCTGATCTTTTGTTCAAAAGAAAAAACATGGTTTATGTCGCTTAATATATATTTTTTAACTTGATTTAATCTGTGATTTAGAACTAGTACAGAATCTTAATCTCACGTCATGATGTTTTATTTTAAATTGTTACATTTCTTTAAGGTGCAGTGTATGATATTCAGCGGTGCAAAAAATGTTGGTTGACACAGAACTACTTGATGTTATCACGTTTTCCCTTCTTTCCCGAAAGAGTTAACGTATGGATGAAACGCATTGTAAAGCAGTTTGTCGTTTAGGGCTACTGTAGAAGCAACATTGCGAATTCCATGTAAGGGGACCCGTGGTGTATAGAAATAGAAATAGCTCATTCTGAGGTAATAAACACGCTTTATTACACCTCTGAAGACATTATGTATATTATACTGCATTTCTGTCAGTAGATCCCCCAAAAATGACAAATCCGACATTTAAACTTTTGTTTTAAATATTTTTACTTTTAAAAGGCTTTCATTTGCATTTTTTCAAAGTTTAAGTACACATGATGACTCCAAGAGATCGGTGTTGACACAGATCTGCAAGACCTAGTTAAAAGCGCTGTATTATGCATGCCAGACCAATAGCTGGCGATGTCACTTTGAAAAAATCCATCCAAAATTGATGCAAATCTTTTCAAGGGTATTGCTTCCCAATGGAAAGACTTTTGCGTTTCCAACCAGTTTTCATAGGAAGTACGTTCCTCTGTCCACTTTTTACCGCATTACAAAATACGTACTGGCAGGTACATATTGCAACCCGGTATATGAATTTCCAACAGCTATGCAACACCGTATTATATTTTATTGGGGTATAGTGATTTTGAATTTAATCAGACATAGTATTTTGTGAATTTTTATTATTTCGTACGCACAAATAATGTATTTGAGCATGTAACCCGACCCCGCCCCTAAACCTAACAGTCTGTATATTATGGAATATAAAATACAACACATGATTTCTAATTCCCTGTTGCCGGTTTACGTGGTTGCGAAGTGGGTAGTTTTAGGTTTAGGATTGGAGTGTGGTTATAGGTGCTCTAAAATATCTTTTAAAGTACAAATAATAAGCATTATTAAATCGTTTCAGAGACAAATCGTGACACACATTCTCTAGCAGACCAATACAGTTCTTCTCTTTAGCGCTCACAGTGGACTTTTGTGTCTCAAAACTGTTGCAATATGTACCCGCTGGTAGATATTTTGTAGTGCTGCATAACGTGTGCAGAGGTGTGATTTCCTATTAGACCAGGTTGTGTGTTCCCATCAAGTTCCTCCAGCGGATCACGTTGGTTTTGGTAACCTAGTAACTAACAGTAAATAAAAAGATCTGGAAACCAGAAAGACACAATCAATTGTAACAGCCGCTTTGTCTTATGGCTTTAATGTTGGGTATGTCAGACTTCATTTGGCAAATGTCTTTCCATCTCCTATATCATTCACATGAACTGTTTTTTGCAAAAAAGAAACCACCTCATGCGAGTATAAAACCTTTTTTGCCGATTATCAATTTTAATTTAGACATTTGGTGTTTCCATTCACTCGTTTCTGATGTGAAACTTCAAAATGCTTATGAAGCCAGGGTGATTGAAACCTGGCTTTTGTTGTTTTGGTAATATCTGCGCATTCCCACCGACTGAATATGTAGATCCGCAGCTACGCATAGTATTTTGGTTTTTCTATTATAGTGTTGAGTTTTCTTATATAAAATAATACATTTAGTTAGTTATAGGTTTCATGTATTCTTATGAAACAATATTGGGCCTCATGTATAAGTATGAGCTCATGAACACCTGCATGAACAACAAGCATCTTATCTTAGCTGCACGTACACCACACATCATTTTTAATAAGGAAGTTTGGGTTGTTGCATAGAGTCAAGGACGCTGGTATCTCTAAACAGTGAGCTCATTTTAACAAAGTTAATGTTATGAGTCTGAGAACTTGAACATCTGCACACACACCAAATATCTTTTAGAACTAAGACGTACAACCCACACAATTTTGTAGGGAAGTCTAATTAAATCACATACAACCAAGGACACTGGGTAGCTCATTATCGCTAAACCATGATCTCATCTTTGATAGAAACATGGTTAAATCATGTATCGTCCGAAACCCCCAGGAAAGTGTCAAGATAAAGAGGCACCTGTTTTTGAGGGGCGCACGCAACCATTAAATCTTAATATGGTAGGCCGGAACTATGAGCGCAGAGGGACGGGCTAATGAAAAAGTGATGTCATATGAAACCTGATTGGAAGAAGACGATGTCATGCACACATGATTGGTTTAAACTGTGATAACAACTTGAAAACAATGTATAAAAGATGGAGTCAGATATGTATTCGTTGGATCACTTCAGATGAACTTTGAATATCCCACTTTGCTTGCCCGGGCAAATAGAGTTTAAACTCTTGGCACCTGGAACCCTTGTCTCTGAGATTTCTTTCTGCGATGGAAGGCCGATTCGCCACGACAATAGCATTACAGTTTTTGTTATTTACACAGAGACAACGACTGTTTTCAAAAGCTTGCACATTGAAACACGTTTTCAAAAAGTGTTTTCAGTTCCCAATACGCAGTTGTTCTGTAAACTAACAGCCAAAGCACATAAAAAGATTTCAGTTTTTAATTGAAAATATTGTTGAGTAAGCATACCATTCGTTTTAAAAACCCCACTGCATATGACAAATGCATTACTGAAATAACCATGAACAGCACTGCCGAAAGAGGCAACGTATGTGTTCCTGAGTTGATCAAAGTTTTGACACTCTGAAAGGCATGAATGCATGAGCTATTTCTGGTGATCCTTGCCCAGGGAGATCTCTACCTGTTTAGTGGCAGACTGAGACACTGAGAGGTTCCTTTGGTGTGCACAGAAGGAGAGAGGAGGAGGATAAAGAGGAAGAAGCCAGCACCGGCTTTTGATGAAACCAGAATAAGGCATCCCTCTGTGAAAAGCCCATAAAATCGCTCGGTAAACTCTGAAATCTCACTCCTTACTCACCTTTCTTTCAGAAGAAAAGAAAGTGGTTCTCACGTTCACACTAACAACAACTTACAAGATGCGCTGGCTCCAAACAAAGAACATCGACAACACCCCCTAACGCGAGCGAGTTAGTTACAAAGTGTGGGATGTATGTACAGTGTATCAGCCAACGTTGTAAATACTTTTGTACATCGGTGTGACTTTCTTCTTTTGAAGGATTTACTCTGTATGGTGCAGTGTTATGTGAGAAGCCATTAAATGTATCCTTCGTCTGGATCCCCAAACAGGGAACGGCCAGCACAGTGTGTAAGCGTGTGTGCCATGTGTGCAGAAGGGAGAGATGTTAGCTAAAAGTGTGAATCCCACTGCCTTCTGTAAATAATGAATGATCATTTCAGACACAGCCTGTTATCCTCACCACCTCTGTTAGACACAACACATTTAAACGCCCACATACACAAACACCCTCATACACGCATAACACACATGTTGCTACTCCCATCATTCTGACTTAATGCTTTGTTCTCATGAACTTGTTCATCAAAAAGCACTTTTTACTTAATACGAATATTCGGTATATGTTTAAGATTGAGTTTCTTTTCAAGGAAGGAAATATAAGATATAATTGCGGTTTCACATTGTGAGGCAATTTTTGACCCTATAATCTAGATCAAGCCACACAAAAATTGGGTTTCCATGTTTTATGGGGACTTTTATATTTCTCCTGACCCTACCCCTCAACCTAACCATCACAGATACCCATCTGCATTTTTACATTTTCAAATAAACATCATATACTGTAGTTTGGTTGAATTGAGTTTTTCTCTCAATTGACATCTTATAAAAATGACTAGTGTTCCTATCTCTGTGGGGACATGGACCAAATGTTCACACAAACACAGTTACAGGGATACAAACATATAAACAAAAATAAAGAAAAATGTCAAACAAACCACATAAATGATACCCTATACCATACACAGTACATTATAGTTCGGAACATCCATTTTCATATCTTCCAATTTAATACATCTTCTTTTACATCTTTTATTCTCTCATCTTTAAACTATTTTGGAAGAGCTTTGTTACACACATATCCCATTTCCATTTCTTGTCACTGACAGTTTCAATGACAAGTCGCGGTGCAGTTAAATATGATTTATATGCAAATGCAGATTCCATTTAAACTGACAGAGACTGAGCGTGATGCCGGGAGCAAATGATCTGTCTTATACTTACTGAAAGTAAATTCTGTTAATGATTATGCTTTCAAGTCATTCAGCACGCTTACACACAGTAGACGTACAAAAGTCTAATTGTCGCTGTTACTTTCTTATCTTCTCTTTTAAAAACGAATCATAAAAAGTAGATCTGGTTCCTTAGTCATGAAGCAAAAGACGTTTAAAGCGTCGCTGACAAACTGTATTATATTTGCACTTTGAAAGTCAATTTTATAATGTTACAATAACCACAACAGGTAAAATTTATAAGCTGATGTCCCACAAACGTTTACACACCCGGCAGTATAAATCATTGCTTTAGATTTTTAAAGCATCCCAAATAGACAGCAAGACATTGGCTCAACCAGTGGCATGAGTTTGGGGCGGGGCTATCGGTTTGGGTGACCAATGGCAGATTGAGAATTCCATGCAATTCCATGTGATGCTTGCTTATACAGTTTATTATACAATTTAACATAATAAGTGTTATTGCTTACAATTCTTTACTTCACATTTCATGTTACTTTAATTGTGTAGATGATTCAAGAGGAGACTTATTGTTTATCACAGGAATTTTGAATATTAAATATTGAATATTATATTACTAAAAATGTGAATATTGTACATTGTTAATACACGGACCACGCACTGGAGCTCTCCTGTCATGAGCTGTGGTTAATTTCATTGCACTAAGTGTCTCATAGTATCACAGACTGCCATCCTAATGATAGCACTAATTAGACAGAATGTATTTTCTGTGCTGTGTTTTCAAGAGAGTCAGACAAGCATGATGGTGTCAACAACATCTTCCGCGCCTGCTTCTCCAGCGACCAATGATGCACTTAGACAAATCTAATGATAGTAACTGCTGCCACGTAAATGAGCAAGCACACTTGCCTGAAAACTACAGTAATCCGGTCCATTTGGTGACTGGAAAACATCTGGGTATTGAATGAGAATTATGGGCAACTGATAATTCAAATCAATCCACCATTTACAACCACATAGCAGTTTCATATTTGTCATTTAGCTGTTAGTCACCTTTATGGTCTGACTTTCATATTGTTCTTACTCACTGTACACCCATCAGAAACAGACACGAAGAGAGAGAGACTTCATCAGTCTTTTCTGATTTACTCAGCCTCAGGTTGTTCCAGATCTGTATTATTGTTTTATTCTGATGAGCACAGAGAAAGATGTTTGGAAGAATCCTTGTAACCAAACAGTTCTTGGCCACCATTGACTAGTATATTTTCTTAATACATTACTTTGTTCTGTTACACAAAAGAAGATATTTTAAATAATGTAGTAAACCAAACAGTTCTCGGGCACTTTTGACTATACCATTGTATTTGTCCTGCTATGGTAGTAAATGGTGATCAAGGACTGTTCAAGAAGCATTCTTCCAAATATCTTATTCTGTCTTCATCAGAACAAAGAAATACATACAGATTTTAGTGATCTCTCCCTTTAAGTCTCCTGCATTTCAGATATTTCTCCTGATATAAAGACCCAAAAATTTCACAAATATCTCCTTTATAATTTGAAAAAAATAGATAAGACTAGATCAAGTCAATATTTATGAAGATTTTAATATGAACTCAAAAAGTTCTTATTAAATGAATCCAAATCTTGGATTTACCTTTATCCACTTTCATTTACACCTCCAAACTGCTCATGTTTTATTATAAATGTCTAATTTATTACTGTTTTTATTTATTTTAAGCAATTTTAGGAGAGACCATTAATGCTTAAATATAACACAAGTGATCTCCTGAGATATATATGTAAAAGTAAATTCTGAGCAATAAAAATTTCCTGCGGGATACTCATACAGCCGCAGGGAAAATTGAGACCATTAAAAACTGAAATTGACTTTACTATTTATGGATATGTTTTAAGGTATAATGGTCCTTTTTGTTTTTTATTTTGTGAACTATTAACAATGTTTCTCCCGAATTAAATAAAATATTGATTCTATTTGCATTTACTTGCAGAAAAAGAAAACCAGAGAAACAGGTCAAAATAACAGAAAAGATGCTGTGTATTTTTTGAGACAAATCTGAAAATTCAGATTAAATGAACATATGGAACAGTCTCTTAATATTCTTCCGCCACTGTATGTGAGAAATCACAGCTCAAGCGCTACAATTTTACTCCTCATCCTAATTTATCCATAACTAAGCAACATATTAAAAATGTTCAATTCTCACAATTAATTTTGTGATGAAGGATGTCAGGGTGAAATACTGATATTACTTTGCAGTAAACTGCAGTACATGATTAAATGTAAATCCTTAAGTGCCTTTGGAAGACCGCAAAAAATAAGATCTGTGACTAACAAATGTTCCTGATGTTTACACGTTACGTCTATCAAGGTAAGATTTGCAGATGAATACAATATTTGCTATTTTTGAAGCCTAAATACAATCTATATGGTCGCTCGATGTCAACATCTGCACCCCCAAGCCTCCGACAACTTTCTCAAACGTTATTAAAAACGTGTTCCCCTGTAAGTAATAAATGAATCCCCAAGAAGGATTTTAGACATTTGTGCCCATTATGCATTACCTGTGAGATTTATATGCCCGATGACGTCCAATGTCCCCATCAAAGGAAGTGGTCGCCTTTAGCAACTTGTTAGCAACCGGCCGTTTTAAATACACAATAAAGGTTTAAAAAACCTGGTGTGTTATAGTCATGGATTAAAACATGAAAATATTTACAGGTTTTGTTTGCTACAGAACTTATTTCTTGCAATAAACAAAATCCCATTAAAAAACCCATTGATGGAACCGGATGTCTTAAAATGCTAACTTGCTTCCGGGGTATTTACAAAAAATACGTCATCTCTGAGCAACTCCATTAAAAGTGGTTAAAGAAAAAATTAAGTTACTCATCATGATTTGAAAAATATAAGATCTAACCTTTTAAAGGAGATAATGTGCTTCTTTTACAAGTGAGAGCACTTCATTTAAATATTCTTTTGTGATAATGCAGGTGACATTAAATGGCTTGTGATCTAACATTTGAAAAGCCATTTGATATTTTTGTGAGGTGGGTGGAAATTCTCTCGGCAGTGATTATAATAATCTGCGTTACTGTAATAAATTACTTAATTGAAATGATCTGTCGGAGAAGAAACACGTCTTGACCTTTACAAGGAAGGACCTTTGAGCCATTATTATAATGTACCACAAATAAATATCTAGCACTTTAGAGAAGAAATATAAAAATCTGAGTTCAAGCGCAGTTGATTTAAACTGCCTGGATTATGAAAATCCTTCTTAATAAACGACTGCTTTTGTAAAATTGTAATCCTAAAAACACCAGTAAAGCTGTCATAATGGTAAAATGATTCCATTATTAAGGACAAGAAATGCTCTGTGCTCAGCTAAACAGCAGGAAAGCTATCGAGCAGCTAATGCGACACAATACCATTTGACTTGCACAGTATGTGCAATGTAAATCAATTTTTCCGCTTGCCACACCCACATAAAACTATAGTTTCCAACGTAATAGAAATGTAACATCGGAAAAGCAGGTATTTACAGACGGGCTTAGGTAAAGGATAGCGCTCGCTTTTGTTTTTCATTTCGCTGGAAAGACTTTGCTCGTCTCCGCAGATGTGTTTTCATAAATTAGGCTTTGAAGTGCAGCGTGGTGTGTCGAGAATAAGGATCTGAGACTCTGCATCATTATAACAGACGGGGGATAAGCGAGCGACCGTGTCTCCGGGGCCTGGATTGTGCAGGAGGAGGGTTGGATGAGGGACAGAAGGAGAAACAATACAATTATGATTGATGTCGGGATTCCCCTTCACTCCTACCCATCTGAGCCTTTGATGACCCTATAAAATCCGAGGCCTTCCTTCTGGCTACACCTGAATGTAAATATCCTGTTGCTTCCTGCTCCGTGCCACAGCCAAGATGAAATGTTCTCAATAGTGAAGATCGCATCTAATGAAAGTCATTCCTCTTTGTGATGACTGCTAGAATATCACCGGCTTCTTTTTAGGAATACCCTTTATGACATTAAAGTGAGGGAGAAAGATGCAGAGAGATTGAGTGAGGGAGAGAGAGAGAGACCCACAGATGGCTACAAGGAGACCAATATCAGCTGTCCAGAAATTAAAATAAATAAAGCTCAGATTTAAGGTTTTTTGAGGACTCTCAGGGTTACGTTGGGTTGGCAGGAGGCGGCGGGAGAGCGGTTATTCACACAACCATAAGAGATCTTCACACTTCTATCAGAAATGTGTGAACATGTCTTGAAGATATTCGCACATGTCTGAAAAATGTGATTATGTTTCAATGTGACTGCTCGGAATCCCATCAAACCCGCTACCCTGTTCTCTTATTATCTTCCTCTGGTGCAAGTGGCGCGAGCGGGAAATGCCTTGTCATTTATTTCATGACTCCTGCTTGAGGTAATTTAAAAAAGGTTCCTGACCCCTGAAGATTCTCTGTGGGTATTGAGGAAGAAAAAGGACAGTTTGCTCCCGGCTCATGTATTACTGGAGATCACTTTAAAACCACATATGGATGCCGTTGTGTCACAACTCGGCTGCTCATCAGCATGAGTCTTGTTGGCTGGAGAGATATCACTTTCTACTCTGAAACCTAATGGAGTTTTGGCACAATGGATTTCAACAGCTTGTATAATGACTAAGCTTTTGGAAAAGAACATGTGATGATCCATGACTGTTGTCCTGTTTTCATTCTAAGATCTGGGTACATTGCGTGTTGAGTCTACAAATGCCGTCGAAGTAAAACTTGAGAGAAGTCAGAAAAGATTTCAATCCATTTTAATGTAAAAAAAATCATCACACACAGTGCTTTCCGCTTTAAGGGGTCTTTCATCACTCTGACTTCAACATATTTTGTCTGTTTCTCTAGAGAAATCAATCCGAGATGTTGAACGTCACAGCACATATTTTTTCGGATCTCACGTTTTTTTTAAATTCTGAATTTGAATGTCCTCAAAGTCTGTAACTCTTAAGTTTTCTCCATTAAAAAGTTTTAAATACACAATAAAGGTTTAAATCCCAAGCGGTTTATAACTGGTGTATGTCATAGATTACAAAGTGAAAATATTTAGGGGTTTTGTTTGCAACAGCCCTTATTTCAGGCGATTAACCAAAATCCCATCAAAAAAAACCTAAACTTTGGGCCGATGGAACTTGAAGTCTTAAAATGCTAACTCGCTTCTGGGATTTGCATACAAAAATACGTCATCTCTGAGCAACTCTGTTAAAAGGGTTAAAGAACGAATAAAGTTACTGATCATGATTTGAAAATATTAGGTCAAACATTTTAAAGGAGATAATGTGTTCAACATACTTTGTCTGTATCTCTAGAGAAATCAAGCCGAGATGGTGAATGTCTTAGTTCATATTTTCTTAGTTCCTTTAATTCAGAATTCGAATGTCAGAGTTCTCATAGTATGTAACTCTAAAGTTTTCTTTGTTAAAAAGTATGAATGTGCACATCATATACACATATACGATACGTTACTTTACAATGCCGTCTGCTGCACAAACATGTGGCGCTAATACATTTAGGCACTTAAATAATACGATGTGTTAAAACACAGCAAAACAGATGCATCATAAGTGTCAAAGCAATGTGCTGAAATGTGCAGAATCAAACTGTGGTCTCCAATCTTCCTTTTTTGTTTACCTTACATTATTTTCCCATAAACAGACATTAGAGGGACACACTTAATGAGTACGACATATTGATCTGATTTATTTGATCGATCGAGATGTCAAGACTGACATTTCATTGTCCAGCGGGATGACGACATTAAGAGAGATTACCCTCAAGAAATCTGATTTTAAAATGTTCATGTTTTTCTTACTTTAAAATATAAAATCAATAGCATCCCTTTGAGGTGAGTATGAAATGTAATACAGCAACTGTTGTTTTGGGTTGTGCAGCGTGAGCGCTCATCACCTGTACAGCAAACTGCCACAAACAGCCACTAACTGTGATATGTATTCCCAGATACAGTATGTTCGATAAACAAAGAATAGTTTGAAAAAATGTCGTCGCTGAGTAGTGATATATACAAAATGAAGAGACCATTCAAGATTTTCATTTAATAACCATTTCTTGATGTATAGGAGATGGTGGTCTAGTGGGTTAAACCACTGAACTGGTAAATCAAAAGGTTGCTGGTTCGATCCCAGCAGCCACCACCCGTGTGTCCTTGAGCAAGACACTTTACTCCATGTTGCTCCAGGGGGATTGTCCCTGTAATAAGTGCACTGTAAGTCGCTTTGGATAAAAGCGTCTGCCAAATGACTAAATGTAAATGTAAATGTATATGGTCAGTACAGTCCAAGATCATCAAACCTCAGGAGTGACATGAAATCATCCAACAGCAATATGAAAGACTGACAGCACGACAAGACACATCAAAACTGTGATCAAAGTTGTGGTTATCACATATAAAATGTACTTTTAAACTTTTCTTAAACATGTACAAATATTGTGTAATACATTTGTGTTGCTTAAAATTGAAAATGAACTTGTTTTCTTGTATTTGAGGTCTGAAAAAATACAGAGAATCTTTTCTGCAAATAATTGCAAAAAAAACAATATTTTATTTGAAACAGAATGAAACAAAAATTATCATTTTAAACACATGCCAATAAATTGTATATTCAGAAAATAAATCGGAAATTATCCACTGAATTTACTAATGGTTCATTAAACCATAATATTAATTATTTATGCTGTTGCTGAACACTTTCTATAGTTTTAAAAAGTTTCAAAAGAACAGTATATACTTTTCACAAGAACATCCTCTCTTCTTATAGGCTTGTCTCAAAGCCTTCGGACAGGGTTAAGAATGGATGGAGTTAGACTGGAAAATACTTTTTTGCGTAGTTCTATGGCACTGAAAGGATACGGCTAGACGGAAGGCTTATACGCAGTCAAAAGTTAACTTTTCGTTGTGAGACAAACAGCAAAAACCGGTGGAGACTAAGAGAGATCTAAAATAATGCAACACATTGGAGTAAAACTTTCATACTGGCATTCATTGGATGCTATATATGTGCATACTCATGAACATAAACAACCTTCAAGTCTGTGGTGTTTTGAGATAATGACCATCATGGTCCATCTCCTTGACCTGCAGGATGGCGATACGGTCTCTAGTCCTTAACAGCCTCCAGCTCTGGTTTGGGATTGTCAGGTCCTTTGAAGGGGTCCCTTAGGGGTCCGTGCTGCCATTGACCCTAGCTTGGCTATGCTTGATTATCGCACGGGTCAAAGTTTTAATTCAACCTGAGCCAGAGTTGCTGTTCTGCCCTTTGCACTGAGATCAGGTTCTGGAATAATGAGATTTTCTCCAGCAGGTGATTATGTGGAGCAGCCAGCCAGAAAGGCCTTGATCCTCATCGGTGTTTACACTTTGGGTTTGACAACATTTCCCAGATCCTAATTTAAGGGCTACCTTTTTTATGGTGGGTAGAGGGCGAGAACGCAATCGCTTCTTTTACCTCAAATACATCAGTCTGACTGTCTGCTTCGGTGAATAAACGGTGAATCATTGAACAACATATAGAGATGGACATTTTTAAACTTTGATAAAAGGATAACTTTTCCTCATCAGTTAAGCATGATAAGTTTTGTATGAAGTCACAAAGAAGTATTTGTGGTGGTACCATTTTCGAGAAGGAGCTGCTTAAAGTCTGGCTCAAGAAAAATGACAGAATATGACAGCGCTTCTTACAGTCGTGTCAGCCAATTCGTCATCCTGTCAGAGGACATGATAAATAGCCTCATCCACTCATCCCACATGACTCTTCACACAGTACCGCTGTGGCTTTCAGGCTCAGCCGAACTCTGAATTCCTGCCAGTCACTGCACTTTGTCACACATACACCTCGGGGCACATGGCACCGCGGGGGTCAAACCTGCAGTCAGGCTTCTTTTGATAACACAGTGTCAACACCGGACGCAACACGCCATGACACAAGGCTTGTTCAAACAGGATTGTCACACTGCGCCGCATCCGTGAGGACGTATTGTAAAATTAAAATGGGTTCTAATGCGTTCTTTTGTCTTTTGTCGCACTTGCATCACATTGCACCACGTCCAGTGTAGGCATGGTGTGAAGCAATGACAAAACTGTCAGGACGAGTGTAAGATCGTCTAATGCAATCCCCCTAACAGTAATGCTTAGTTTAGCTTGTTCTTTATTCTATTCTTGTATCACGCAGAACAAAAATGTCCGACATGAGTCAGACTCGAACAGCTGCTATAAAAAAATAAAGGCGTATTATATTGCCTATATGTTGTAAGTACAGAGACTTGTCCAAACAGTCTAAGAGAATTGAGTTGACAACACGTTTGATGAATGGGCTCATTATAGACAGAGAGAAAGACATATTGTGTGTTGTTGTTTTTGTGTGCGTGGGGGGGTAAATCAAGAAGATACTGTGAAAGATCTCACTGAGGTCTTTTATTTAATGAAGATCTAAGGAGGGATTTCGTAATGATAGATAAGGAAATGAAATGTGGGGTTGTTGGAGATTTTGTTCACATTACAGCCATGAAGTGATGTCAGTTTAAGTGATGAGAATAAGTTTCCTTTCATGCCTCAAAAGCATATTGCCTTGACTAATAATCAAGCGTTCCAATTACAGTTGAACGCACATTAGGAGCGCCGGGAGCCAAGCCAAATTAACTCAAGTGCATATTTCATACGGCTCTATTTTTATAATTTCCTGATACCATAAATTACGCAACTTATTGATTAAATAAACCACACATACAGCTCTGGGCAAAATGAAGAAAACACTCCAAATTCTTTATCAATTTTTAGGAATTTACTATTTATTGGTATGTGTATAAGACAATTCGATTCGTTTCATTCTGTGAACTACCAACAACACTTCTACCCAAATCCTAATGGGACAAAATAAAGAAAACATATTTTCAGGCCTCAAATACAAAGAAGTTCATATTCATTTTTAAAGGAGTTCAACCAAAAAATGGTTGACTTTCAATTAAAGGAATAGAAATTACTATGGTCAAGTCCACGGAGACCCTTTTTGGGTAAACTAATCCTTTGAACGATACAATATTGATATTTTAAATGTATTTAAAGGGATAGTTAACTACAGAATGAAAATTCTATAAAAAAAATGCATGCTCCCATGCACGTTTGTGGAGAATGAAGCAGAAGGGAGGAAATTGTTGAAAAAAGTGATCTGTGTAAAAGTATTCTAATCGGTTGTCGTCACATTTTTTAATAATGTATTTTTTTACTTTGTTAAAGCGCTTTGTCTACATTGTTTGGATGTCTATGGGAGGAGAAAAAGAAAGCTCTTGAACCTCATTATAACTCATTTAACTTGTGTACTATATCTTTAAAGGTCCAGTGTATGACATTTAGCGGCATCTAGTGGTGAGGTTGCGAATTGCAACCAATTCACTCCACGGCTCCCTTCCGAAGCACTATGGTGGCTGACTCAGGACTTGGATGTTGTCGCATGTTCGCTTCTTTGCCAAGAGAGATAACGTATTTCCACAACGCATTCTGTAGAGCATTTTGTCCGTTTAGTGATACTGTAGAAACAACATGCGGAATCCCATGCAAAGAGACCCGCGGTATATTTAGATAGAAATAGCAAATTTTAAGGTAATAACACTTCGCAAGGTCTTTAAACACCTCTGAAGGCATAGATATATTTCATTCATATCAGTATATCCTCCTTAATCATCCACAATGCACATTTAAGAAAATATATAAAACTAATAATTGACGAAAAAGTCTGATTTTTTTATTCCAGTTTGCTTTCAGAACTTTCAGACTTCGTTCTTGTTGCAATTCAGAAGAGACTGGAATGAAATGGTCACAATACATGTAAAGAAATGCATATTAAACCCAAATTTGAGAGGTATTTTAATATCACCCAGAGCTGAACACATGGAAGTCAGTCCAATTTTGAATGATGGGTCACAGGTAAGCCTATAAGATTCAGGACAATAATTACATTGGAGTCCATTCCTTTTCCAAATGTATCCCATCCCTGATGTTTCTCATCTATATACGAAGGCACGGGCATCTTCTGTCTAATAAGATGACCCCGACAAGCCTGAAAAAACAGCTAGATATTCCGCCTAAGCAAATGTACGATTCGCAACAGTGTCTGCTGTGCTTTATGTGAGCGCAATACGAATGTTAATCTTTGAACTCATGTTTACTTGGTAAACCAAAAAATAGGAGAATGAGATATGATGTGGGCTGAAACGGTTTCTATGGCAACACTTCAGAAGAATAGATGGATGAGAGCGGGGAAAGTTATGAGCAGGTGTGGCGAGAGGAAGTACATCAATTACTGTTGCCCCGAGTGGATCTTCATCTTCAAACAGTGAGAAATAATATTGCCATGGGATATTGGCGATATTGTCTGGGAAGGGATATTGATCACAATTATGTTTTGTAAATGCAAGCAGATTTCTCTCTTCAACGATAACAGTCAGTTAGGCTTGTTGGATATTTACGTAAGCAAATGATTTAGTATGCATTCAGATATCAGACAAATAATTCACAAATTGAATTATACTTTGAAAACGTCCTTAAACGTCCTTTGGAGAAACAGCATTGACATATTTCTGGTGATATTGAGTTTAGCCATCATGGGATTAAATTATTTTAACATTGTATGCTTAACAAATCATTTGCATTAACCCTTTAAATTAATAGGTAAATGAATCACCATGTGAAGGTGTCTTACAACTCTCTTGGTGAACTCAAGCTGTTTAAAAGCTTCATAACCTCTTGCCTGCAGAAACATTCATTAGTTTCTTCTTCATTTTAAAAGTAAAAAGAGACCTTACAACATAGAAGCTCCGATACTTTTATACGTTTATCATCTGAAAACATTCAACTCAAATCATCATGGCACATTGCATGAACCTCCCACTGATCATTGTTTAAATGTTATTGCACAGCATTTCATTAAAATCTTGAAATACTGTCCCATCTCGTGCTATAAGAACCATTAGCTTTGAAAAATATTACTGTCATTTTCAAAGACTACCATAACTGGGTTTTATATTGATGCCTTTAATTGTTTCTTGTATATCTTTCAAAAAGGAGGCAATGAAAGGCAGTGTTTTTATTTGTTTAATGAAGTTTTCGAATGTAAAACCTAGCCCAGTGCTCCAGCTCTTAGGAAATATTCTTTGATTATGGGGTTCAGAGGGAAAAAAGCAATAAAAGTAATTTTATTTGAGGCATAAAGGAGAATGAAAGACTCTTAGTGACACGCCTCGCTGGAATTGTTCTTGCTAAGACGGCTGGTGTTGTCTCGTCCTTAGAGAAACGTCAGGGAAAAAAGCAGTGGGGGGAACTTGTGGGGGTTTAAAAGAATAATGATATGATTGGTCGCACTCATGAGCTGATTACCACACTTTTTTATTTCGCTTTCATTTCCATTTCCTTTCTAAATATGCTGGGTTGAACATGCTGGATATCACATTTCTAATTGAATTACTGCCGTCATATAAATGTAATTATGAACCTGTTGGAATACTTTCAACCAAATGCCCAAACCTGATCCATTTACAAGTGCTTTTGATTTCATTTTTTCATATTTGTATTTTATGAGTTAATACTGTGAAATGATGAATGACAGGAGTACTGTATTTTCAATGGCCCCCAAAATGAGTATTTCAGACCCAAGCTGCCAGACAAATGGCGGCCTTTTCATCTGAAAATGAACTAAAATCCATCATTCGAAACACTATACAAACATTCAACTCCTCTTTCTGTGACCTAAAAATAAGACTATTCTGTGCAAACTGCAACATCCATCTAACAGAGATTTATAGCAAGTCGATGAATTTACAGATTTTGCATATCAATCCGACCATCGGAGATTGAAATCCATTCCATTTTACAGATAGCTTTTTGATGCCTTTCCATTATGAGGATGTCACACTAAGGTCGAATGAAATGCCATCCCAGTCAAAGCCAGGCAGTTTGCTGATGGCATGGAGCCCACTGCTATGCTAAAATACCTCCTCATAGGTTAACCCGAGTCTCCGCAGTGATGACTAAAAAACAGGTCCACTGCCAGTGATGTTAGAATCCTCAATATATGGATATACTGCATGTTAATGAGTGATGGGATTTGCATTTAAGAAGTGATGTGTTGGAGGAAACAGTCCAAAATGAAATTGAGATATCAAGTTGACATAGCTGCAGTTGAAATTACATAATATTCCCTTCTTCGGCTCAAAAAAGTAAATGTGTATAACCTAAGTGACTTTTAGTGAAAAAGTAATGTTTTTTGGACTTATACTTGTTTGCAAAAATTGCAACCAACAGCTCACTCCACCCCTCCCTTTCAAATCCCTATGGTGGCTCACACAGGACAAAGATGCTGTCTTGTTTTCACTTCTTTGCCAAAGGAGATATTTTATTTACAAAACGCGGTCTCTAGAGCACTTCTTCCGATTAGGGCATGGTCGAATTCCATGCAAGGGGACCTGCTGTGTATGTAGATAGAAATAGCTAATTCTACGGTAATAAAAACATAAGGCTTCAGTATGTAAGGTCTTTATACACCTCTGAAGAATAGTTATGTATATTATATTGCATTTCTGTCAACAGATCCTGCCAAAAAATGACAAACTGTACCTTTAAATAATCATTTTTCATGTGATGTCAACACTTCATATGCATTCATCCTAATTTGATCCTCATATTGTCACTGTCAGAACTGACAGATTGGAAAATCCACAAGGTCGCATATGAAGCACTTTCAGAAGTTTTACCTGTTTCCCTGGGAACACTTTTTTTCCCTTAATCAACCTGTACAATTCCCTTAATCAACCTGTACAATGCCTCTTCCTCTGATTGCTTTTGTTGCATGGCAGCACAATCTTTTTTCCTGAACAAGAGCACATCCGCTGTCTAGTTAAAACACGGCAAATAGTGCTGGCGAATGCAGAGCCATCACACAAAATCACATTACAATAAAGACTCACACACCCTTGTGAATCTCGTTTAATAAATACATCACTTCATCAGACATGAAATTATTTAATTTGATATTTTAATTCAACAGTGAGAAAATGTGAATCTTTCCTCAAAATGTTTTATATTTGATCTGTATGCTGGGGGCGATTGCTTTTATTATTTTCTCTTTCCAATATGTATACACTCTTTTAATAGACGCTAACATTTCTTTCCCCCATCCACCATTTGGAAAGCCATTGTGAGGCTTACTAACTTGTGTCATGTCCACACCATCAACCCCACACCTGTGCCTATTCTGCCATCACCATTATGTCTCCTCCAACAGCAGCTATAACCTGTCTGTTTCTGTCTACTTATGGAAAAAATAAATTCCTATATATATTAAATACATATATTATATTAAATTAATATATGTCAATATATAAAATAATTTGATGTATTTTGGAAAACGTATTTTTTTTACAATACATTAGGTATAGGCCATTTTAATACACTAAACAATATAAGCATTTGGTTCCCATATATGGAAATGTATAATTTGATAAATATTATTTATTACCCAGTATATTTTTGTTTCGTAAGGGTCTCTACTACAGTATATGTTTGGCACCAGTATTTGAATAATAATCAAATTTATGATTTTATAAATCTTCCTCTTTGTGGCAGTCTGTGTTCAAATAACCATTTGTGTTTAAATGCATGCACGTATGTATGGTTTATATAAATTGTATAATATGCGTGATGCGTTTATCTTTGTGTGCTTTGTATAAATGTAAAAAATGAGGGGTTCCCCAGCTTAGCTGAATCTCGGTTTGTCTTTCTCAGGTTTCTTCGTCATCTTATTAAACATCTTATTGAGTTATTCTCACAGCCTACAGCTTGGGGGAGGAAGTACAATATGCTTTGGAACAATATGTATTGTAAGATGAGCTGCACAAATAAATTGAATTTAATTGAAAACATCTGAAAAATGTTTCTTTCAAAATTGTCAAAGTTGACCCTTCTTTGATATATTAAAACCTGATATCAACAGGCACAGAATGTGTAGTGTTTTAGTTCTTAAACAAGCCAGAGCGTTCAAATCCTGAACATAGCAAATACAACAACATAATAGTTACATTTATGTTGAATTTTGTACATGTTCCCTCACAAATAAATAACCAAATAAAACAACCTGCTGTTTGTTTGAATGTAAGTCTGCGAGCATGAAACATGATACTGACCTCTGACCTGTTGACATATTGTACAGTCAGCTGTAAACAGACGGCAGCACGGTCACTTCCTGCAGAACGCTGCTGTGATTTCTCTCATTGTAACGGTCTAAAAATAACATGACACCGAGATGTCCGGTCCAGGAAATGACACAGGAAAGCTGCCCGAGAAGAGGAAACAGACAGTTGCACCGATCACCACATAATGACATAATCAAACTATTGTCTTTTTTTAGTTATTTGGCATTTCAGATGCTGTTGTAGCCTGACGTAGCTCCATGGTGAACTGGGATCAGTGATGTGGGAAATACATTAACCCTGCACTCTCCGGTCGAGGAAGAGGAGTAGTCCCGCGGGACAGTGGCGCTGCGTTCTGCCAATGTTATTTCCCGGACAGATTGCACACTTATTGCATTTTGACCTGTTTGGCAGCCTGCTATTGATTTTTGAAGCATTACAGCAATATCGGGATGAAAGGGTTTCTCAGAGGGAAGGCTGCAATAAGCTTGTTTTGTAGCTCTTCTCACTTCCTCTGGCTGCGCTGTTTCTCGTCGATAAAATAAATTCTACGAAATTCTGAGAAATATTGCTTGGCACGTGGCTTCCTCTTTGGACCGGTGGGAATAGATTGTTAATTCAATAAAGCAAGATCTCATTTTAATAAAACATGACCTCTCCTGCTCGTAAGTGCGGCTTCAACCTGTTGCTTGTGGGAGGATCGGGGCAAGAGTGTCTGCTTCTCAGTCTTTCCCATCATGTGTCTTTAATTCTGCCGTGTGCCCGAGATTGGATGCTAGCCACAGGATGAACAAACCCTGTCTGTCTCCACGGAGAATTATTTGGTCTTTAGCATGTATTATTGATTTGGCTCTACTAATCACCGTCTCCACTGATAGAAACCATATAGTATGTGGGCAGACAAAGTGCTTATAAAACATTTCACATGTTACTTTGGCTGTGAATGTTGTTTGTGTGCACTCTTGTCTCTTTCTTTACAGAAGAAAAGTATGACAGTTTTACTGTGATGGTAACGTGCCTTCACGTCTGGTTCAAAATGATAGAAAAAGCTTTATTTTAATGCTGGTATTTAAAAAGCACACTTAGGAGAATTGAGGTCTTAGAGACCCTCTTAAAATGGGCAGATTTGTTTGATGCCTAGGCATAAAAAGGAAATGAGGACGGGCACATTTACATCTCTAAGAATTATTATTTTGTATGTGTTTTATTTGTGTGATAGGATTTATTCATTTATTGAAGTATCACCTATATAATTAATTGAGTACTATGTAGCATCACTAAACTCCGCCCCTCTCCCAGTGAGTTGTGGGTAATATCAGCCGTTTAAGTGTCCATGGATCTACACTACACTTCCTATTTTCACTTTTTAGATCATTCTGGTACTTTGTGAATCCTCATTTCAAAATATGCATGATTTGGGACATAATAATTTTAGTATGAATACTATTTCGGATGGATAGTATGTGAAGTATTGAATGCTTTTATCATCTAAATGTGAATTTTTCCAAGATTTTGGAGCAGAGTAGTTTATTGATGGTTTCATCGGTCGCATGCGCCTAGCTTGAAGATAACTTCCGGCCTGTGTTTGTTGATGGGTCTGGCTGGTGGCTTATAATATAACTATTTATAATTTATTTAATTCATATTCATATTAATTTAGTTTAATATTTTATTGAACACTAATTGTATTAAATAAAAAAAATTGTTGAATGCGTCGTGAAACTTTTTCGCATTTAAGTACAGTTTTTTCTAGGTTACCCAAAATACTACTGACTAGACATACTTTTAACTTTATAGCTTATGTAATTTAATTGTTAATTCTTTTGCTTGTTATCAGAAATACTCTACGGGGACTCTTATCTTCGGGGATGTGTATCTGAAGCTAAGTTTGGGCCGCAAAAAGCATGTATCCGCAGTAACTTTGAAACCATCGATAGATATCCTTAGGGCTAACGTAATACAACTATAAGCCAAAAGGTGTATTATGGTGCATGATCAAAAATATAAGATGGCATGACATCATCTTCCTGCTAAAAGCCCACAGAATCATGAGAAACAGCAATCAATACTAAGATGATATCCACAGGCGTTTTCACACGTAAGAAAAAGGCATCAAAACCAATTTGCCACACAGACACGTGCTTTTCACATTCAAGTGCAAGGTTGCACCTGAAGCACACGAGACCTCTTTTTCCCAACCAAAGATGCATCTCACTTCTTCGGATGTCTTACAGGTGCCTCTGGCTCAAAGCTCGATTCATCTGCACATGTTTGATTAGATATTTGATCTAACAGACATACGGTCGGCCAGTGTTTGAGTATGAGCGATTCTAGCTTCTTTCAAAGACGACCACTTAATTCCAGCAAAGCAGGAATGAAAAGTCACGTCATACCAATGCTCAAGGTAATCCGTTTATTCAAAAAATGGCACATTGAAAAGACGAGAACAGCATTCCTACAAGTCAACTCATTGTGCGCGAGCAATGCAATTTACACTTGATGAAATCAGAGGGCCGGAAAAATAAAGGACGCATTTAAGGTAACAAATTCTTTCTGAAATGAAAGTGCCAAAGACATGGAGGAAGTGACAAGAGTGGGTGCTGTGAAAACATGTGGGAGGTTGAAAACAATGGAGATGAACTGTTGATTGATTTGTTGAGTTCATTGAACCGTGATATCAAGAATAAAAGTACCATTCGAATATCAACAGAAACGTTCCCTGGACATTATTCACCACAAACAATCGCCGCACGTCCGTGCTTACAAGGATATTGACATTTTGAACAATGATTGAATGAATAATGATATGTATCATGCTTTCTACATGAGGTTGAGGTTGATGACAGATAATGAATGAATGTGCTCAGATCACATATTCAAAAGATGTATTGACTATATGTTGAGAAGTGGGTGGAGCGAAATATTTGATAATGTAAACATCACGTTATATAAACTATCCATGTTTTTTCTCTGTTCTCCGCCGTTTTGACTACCTGAACGGAAGCCTGTCCTCCTTGCCTGTCTTGCTATAGTAGTCTTTTAAATCCAGCTCATCTGTGCTATTTGTTCAGATGACGGGGACCTTCCCGCCCCAATGTAATCTCACCTCATTAACATTTTAGGTGACGAGACTGTCATGGTCCTTATGAAGAATTCATGAGTAGGGCTTATGGCCATATTAACATTTTAGAGCCTATAAATTACAGTTCACTCTACTGTGCGCGTGCGAGAGAGAGAGAGAGAGAGAGAGAGAGAGAGAGAGAGAGAGAGAGTCTTTGTCTGTTCTTATACAAGTTGTATATGTGAATGAGTGGGTGCGCACACCAAAGCAATTTCACACGCATTACATTTGAAACTGTCTTCTCAAGTGAAACAATGTTTCCCTGAGAAGGACCCCAGAAAGGTTACGCAAAGAGAGCGCCGCTAATGAGATTCAATTCAACACATGCGCGCAGCATTTGCAGAAAACGCCGCGTTTCGCCCCAATTAAAGCGGCCAGATGTATCACGCCCGTCCCGCGAAGACAGCGCGAGACCCCGAAAAACACGTAGCCGTTTTCTGCCCTTTGTTAGACGCTATCCATTACCCAGCCATCAACAGCGTGAGAGAGTCTCCGTCTCACCCGGCCGCCTGAGAGGGGGCGTAGTGCTCTGAGGAGGATTTTCACACAAACAACAGAGACTAAAGACAAAGCGCCGCGGCGGAACAAAAAAACACGTCGAGGTGATGGTGTGGGCACAGGCTGGTTCCGCAGAAGTGCGCGAGCTGTGGCGGTGTGGAGAGAGCGGCCGTGCCGTGCGAAGTGACTCACCTCTCTGTCAGGACAGCGGCATTGTGCCAGAACGGGAGCGGGCGCGCGCGCGCGCGGAGCGGCGATCACACCCGCCAATTACACACAAACTCAAATCACTTTGTCCACCGTTAGATAGGCTATACTGACAGGTGCACGCGCGGGGCAGAGGTGCTTCACACCCCGTCACCCTCTGCACGGATCGAACTGACAAACTGGACGAGAACACATAAAGATGAGCTTTGTTGCCGAAGTGCAAACAGAGGTCACGCGCAAAAGTATTTTACTATCCATCATGAGTCTGACTTGTCACAAGCCTGCAATAACAGAACAATCATAAAAAAATTGATGACAGGATCCGTGTCGTTTATTTAAGATAGGTGTGTAAAAAGCTATAGATCCAAAGATAGTTTACAAAATGTGCAGGTAAGCCTATTCTTGTTTGCATAATAACACGTTAAGTGTTAGAAAAATGTTTTTTTGGGGGGCGGGGGTTGGGTTGAATTACAATGCATTACCATGGTTTTACTACAAATATATGTTCAGTAATGTTTTAGTTATATTCCACCAGAAATACAATTAAACTTAACTAAAGCTAGCCACGTATGGTAGAATATCCACAGCTATCACAAAACTGTCACGCGCCTGTGTTGGGGAATTATTGAATATTTCCTGTAGCTCAGTGGTAAGAGCATTCGCTAACTACGCAAGGTTGTGGGTTCGACCCCAGGGGGTTGCAAATACCTGTGTAAAATGTTTAGGGTAAAGCAATGTAAGTCGCTTTGGATAAAAGCCTCTGCCAAATGCCTAAATGTAAATGCATGTAAATGCAAAAAAAAGGACAAAATATTGACGCTTGATCTATTTTGATGAAAAGAGCATTTAAATGCCCCTATATTTGAAGAAAATATTGCAGACCATTTTTGAGATGCGTTGTTTGTCTGAAAAAATGTATAGTTTTGTCACATGAGGTCTCATGAGACATCTGATGATAAATCACAAGTTATTTTCAGCCACGCAATATACAAGAGGCAACAGCGTTATGTCGTAAGCAGAGGCGCTTCACGCTGTGTTTTAATGACGTTATGGGTTTAATGTTTCATGGGTCTATACTGCCCTCTCTCGGTGCGTTTACACAAGATCCAGTCATTTGACGCAGGCTCCTCTTTCCACATCAAGTTAAATAACTGCGATTTAGTTGCTTTTGCTTGATCACATTTTGTAGTAATTATCCAATTGACACCCTATCAGAAGAGACTTCTTAATGGCATCAGCAGTGATTTAATCACATGTCTAAGTCTTTCTTCTGCTATCTCTATCCACCATTCACTTCCCTAATAAGTAATTGTGACTAATAATCATTACCATGATTGCCATTTGTACAGAATTACTATAGTTTTACTACAAATATCATTATTAAATATACTGGTATTATTTAAAATATAACATATGCCTTTTTTCATGAGAAGTGTGGTATGTCAACCATAAAGCAGCGGAATATGTAACCGGATGTTCAGATAAGAATACAGTGGAAAAGTATGTGGGCTTACTGCTTGTTTTATTAAATAAATTGACCAATGGCTTTAAAATGCACACGTTTATGGCCTAAACTTAAAAAGCATTCAATGAAAGATGCTATACTTAAAGGGATAGTTCACCCAAAACTAGAAATAGATTTTTTACCTCAAACCTGTATTCCTCACCAGCCAACAAAAGAAGATATTTTGAAGAATGTTTGTAACCAAACAACATTGGACCACATTGACTTTCACTGCATGGACACAAAACCACATTTCTCGACATCTTTTGTGCAAAACGTGAATTTTGATGCTTTTATGCTTTAATTTAGGCCCAGGTGACCGAACTGTCTGTCTGTCTGTCCATCTGAGGACAATTCCCAATATAGTAGTCTTTAAAACACTATTAATTTAAAGAAAAAAGCATTTTCTTGATTTATCCGCTTGAACTGCTTCATGAGAGCAATAGTTTCCTGTAACAGAGATAAAAAGGCAGATGTTTTCAATTGAGCGCGGAAACCCTGTTCATTTAAAACAAGTAACAGGCATGTAAGCAGGGGCGCTATTGTTTTTTAAGCACTTCCCCTACCCCCATCTTTCGGATAGGCAGAACCCCTGTAGACTAGAGTCCACCTTCAGCTTTCTTCGGACTTCTCAAACTTTGGCAAACTTAGACGCAACTTGAAGGCGCTCGTTATTTCTTAAGCCTTTGGAGGCTGGAACAGTGCTCGGCGTTTCTCGCGCTCGTTTACAGGGTTTGACTTTTTAAAAACAATGAATAGCATGCAATCTTTTTCTGGTTTACAGTTAACAGTTTGTTTTATCATAAGCTTTTCTCTCACTTATGGATATCCATCAAGCTTGTTCGAGGGGAACGCATATTCAGGAACGGTCCCCAGGCACAGAAATAAGTAAGTAGGCTATAACTTAAAGAAACGACGTGAATGTTGCAGACATCTTATGTATATTCTCTATTTAAACGAGTCGATGGTGTTTGTCAAGATTAGATTAGTGTGTGTATTGGGTTATTTTTGTCTGCGTCTCACGATAAGCAAATTATTTAATGGGCGCTGCAAGGACTATAACTTTTTTAAATCTTTCTTAAATGAAACTACATTTTCTTAAATTACTTTTTTGTTGTTGCTGAAATGGTCGCTTAAGCAACAAGTAAACAGATGCCAAATCGATTTATTGAACTTTCCCTTTCTCTTCATGTTTTAACATTTCAATGGTCAAAGGGTCGTAAAAAGATTGGCTTTCACTTCAAATGAAGCTTATTTTCAGACATCTTTCAATTAAGCACCTTTTTCTTTAGAACCGACTGTCAACTTATTAAAAGGATGAAACAGTTTTATTTCTTTTGACCTGTTTGTCTGTATATTTTTTTACAGGAACTGGTGCGCATTTATTGTGCAGAAGAACGTCAGTTGCGCAGTGCAGGGCAGCGTGGAAAGTTACGATGAACCGGAGGCTGCGCCCTGTCCACAGCATCAGCCTGACTGCGAGCAACAAGTGATGTAAGCACCTCCAGAGACCGGGAGGGTAACTTTGGCGGTTTGGTAGCTCTTGGAATCCGCAAATCCATAATCCGCCAATAAAAGCGGCCATTTTATCTAGACACCATATAGTAGTTTGTTTGCTATGAAGAGGATAATCAGAGTTCACGCCCTTTTCCCATTTAAAGACATATGATGTAATAGGCTAGATGCTAGATTTACATTTATGCATTATCCAAAGCAACTTACATTGCACTAACATATACATTTATACTTAGTTATGTGCACTCCCCTGGGATCGAACCCACAACCTCTAGATCAGTATAATCTCATGTGTTTGCAACAGGCACAACTGAAATGTAGCAAGAAGTGAGTTTTAAAGCTTATACTTCAATTTATAAAGGTCGTTTAGATGTCAAATCTGTTGTGTACACACCATGGTTGTTTTACTTGTTTCAAGCAGAAAAACATAGCATCCTGCAGTTTAGTTTGCTTATGAACTTTGCCTGGTTTCAAATGTCAGGGACAGGAAAAGATTATTATTATATTATAAACATTTAGTTTAAGGGGAAAGTTAATGACACTTACTTACTCCGTTGAAGGTCTGGTTTTGGAAACTGATTGTGTTGTTTTCATAGAAAATGTTACTCACTAATTTGAACGATCTGATTCATTCTGTTGCAATACTAATGCCACAGGAAATTATGTCATCTGTTGTTTGCTTTGATACAATGAGTATTTTTAAAATGATTTTATGTACCAAAATAAATAACAACTGCATTTAATATTGAATGTATGTTCATGCCAAGTACATGACTGTCATGTGGGACTAGAAATTCATGACAAACAGCCATTTTTCTGTAGACTTAAGCAACTACAATAATAATTGCAATTTAATATCTTAAAGGGACTAGGATCCTGTAACTTTTTATTATTCATCAGAAGTTACAAGACCAACATCATTAAGTGAATCTTAAACAGATTTGGGAAGCCATCTCTTTTTTTATTAATCCGTCGGTCTGGACAAGGTACTGTTTGTCTTTACCTTTCCTTTCATCCTGTAATAGAGCCATTACATTTAGTTCATGGACTATTACTCAAGGGTCAAAGTCAAAGTAACAAGTGGCTTAAGTTAATCATCAAATCATTTTTAATGAGAGTCTAGGGTCAAACTGTTTGTTTTTGGTTTGCCCCTTTCATCTCGTGTGAAAGATCATCTCAATCACTTTTTTTTCAGATATCGGACTCGGTTTCGGCCTACTTACAAGATAGCATACAAGCTAGTGACAGAGCTAGAATGGAGATGTTGTCCAGGAAACCAGGGTCCAGACTGCAGAGAACTAAAAGGCTCTCCAAACAGACAGCTAGTTCATCCACAATCACACCAACCATTATATCCAGGACAACAACGACTTGCGCAGAGTAGGACATTTGTATTTTTTGTTGCCATTTATTTATGTGTATGATTTTAAATTATAGCAATAATGGCATCAGCAGTCTATCTAAAACTGCTTTTAATAAAAACATCCTATTGTAGGACCAGAAAGACGAGAAACCGGCCCATATGATGTCAGACGAGCCGACAAAACACGCGTGTTGGAAGAAGAAGTGCAGCGGCTTTCTCAAACAGTACTGCATCTTCAATCGTCCATGACGGGTTTGGCCGAGAACCTGCGCACGGATCTACAGGAGGACACCAGCAAGATGCTCATTACTCTCCTCAATGACAGGAATCCACCCGACAGCGCTAGAGCAGGTGGTACGGAGGAGAGGGTCGTGCATCTGGACGGCCACCAAGCCACGAGAGGCCACACCCACAGCGAGAGGGAAATTGACAAACTCCTCGCCAGGTTAAATGACATGACGGAAGCCCTCAAAAGTAAAGACGAAGAGCTCGAGGTGCTGCAGGGGACGGTGAAGGGGCACGACGGGCAGATCCGGATGCTTATGGATACCTCTCAAGGCTTGCCGATCACAGATGCCGCCCAGCTGGAGGTAGACATGCTTCAGACGTATATTGATGGAAAGTTCGAGAAACTCAAGAAGGAGCTGGTCTCAAACATGGAGGACCAGATGACCGGTTTGAAGAAAACATGCGATGATAAGATTGAGTCTTTTCAGAAAACGTGTGAAGAAGGAAAGGACAGTGGCTGCGGTAGTTTCGCCGATCTACTGCGCAACAAGGAGGCCGAGCTTAGGAAGGAGATCCGTGAACTTCGATTGGATCGGTCTGTTTCGGACGGTGTAGTGCGCACGAACCACCAAACAACTGATTTGAAAGACAATAGTGACTACGATGACTTAAGACGGGAAATAAATCGAGTGGCAGAGGCTCATCGTGTGCTCAACGTCCGAGTGGACAATGAGCTAAAACATCTATCCACGCTGAAGATAGAAGACCTGTTTGGCACACGTATAGAGGATTTGGAGGACAGGATGAACGTCACAGAGAAAAACGCAGAAACGTATTGCTTCTACGTGGATGAGAAACTTAACACGAGAATTACAGATGAGGTGGCTGTGCTACGTCAACTCCTGGGTGAGAATCTCAACGCCGTGCAGGATCATTTCACCGGCTTGCTGATCGAGATGAACAACAATTCCCCAAACGGGGTGGATTCTGTTGCTGACCTGCGAACGCAAGTAAACTCAAATAATATTCTGATTCAGGGGTTGGAAGACAAATTTAATGCCATTGGTCAGATCTGCACAGCCGGCTGCCCGACCGGCAGCACACCCATTGATTTCCAAAAACCAGACGGTGTGGATAGTCTTGTGCAGGATGTGGGACTCCTCCGAAAAGACTTGGATTTTTTGAGTTCTAAGATTGTCAACAACGCAGCGAAGCTTCATGCATTAGATACACTTACTAAGATGTTACCCCAAAAACAGTTTATCAACACACACATCCAGGAAACCCACAATCGGCTTAACACTTTGACTGACAATGTTAATGGGGTGAGTGGTGCTGTAACAGGATTGGGAGATATTGTAAGCAAATTTAGCCAAGATCTTCACGTTTTAAACTCAAAGTGCTGCCGTTCAGGGGGGGACAGCATTCCTGCTCTACAGGTAGGAAGCGAGCCAGGCCACATCCAGATCGAGGAGTTAAGAGACAAAGTGGACAAACTGAACGAGAGAGTAACAACAGAGCTGAGCGTGTGTAAGTTGAACACAAATGGAGTAGCTGAGGGTGTGTCTGCTGTGGACCAAAGGGTGACTGCTTTGGAGGAGATTTGTGGACGGCTTGATGGTGGAACAAATTATTTACAGCGCTTTGTAGGGGACTTGGCGAGGCAAGTGGCAAAGATTAACACCACAGTGGGTAGCCATTCAGGAGAGATCACAGCTCTTCAGAAGTCCCTTCAGAATTTTCAGAGCCAGCTAGCTGACGTTGCTAAGCAGATCCTTAAAGACCATACGACTAGAGAACACGGTAAGCATTCATTCTTATACTAATGGAAAAATATGGAAGCCACAAGGGGAGATTATTTTATGATTATAGACAGTTTAGGGTTGGAAAATGGAAACTGAATTAATGCCACCAATACACAAGTCAGTCAATGTATTTGACCACAGTAAGACTTTGATTATCTGCCATTACCACCAAATCTTATTTTCTCATCTTTTTCAATGTATTACAGTATTTTAATTAGGCTTTCAGACAATTAATCGCGATTAATCGCATCCAGAATAAAAGTTTGTGTTTACATATTACATGTCTGTTTACTGTGCCTATTTATTTTGTAGTAATTGTAAATAATTCTTAAATATGTATACGTGTAAATTACTCAATAAAACTAAATAATCATGCACAGTACACACAGTAGAGTTTTTTTCTTAATGTGATTAATCGCGATTAATCGTTTGACAGCTCTAAAATTATATATTAAATGTACAATATAAATTATACATAAATATGACAATGCATATACACATGTAAATATTTCTTAAATATGTACATGTATGTGTGCATTTATATATACATAATTATTATACACAGTACACACAGATATATTATGTAAACAAGAACTTTTATTTTGCCTACGATTAGTAACAATTAATAATTTGACCTCATTTAGCCGTCGTTTGATCCGTTATATAAATGAATCTCAAAGTTATTTATTTAAGACATGGTGTCGAGACGCCATGTCTTTCAGTGGAACCACTTTTCATACTGAACCAATAACGGGATACATATACAATAACCTACAATGCCCCCAAGCTGTTGAGATGCAGGGGGCCAGAGAAGGTTCTCTGTGCCAAATGTGCATGCCTGTATTATGTCAAAGCAACGGTTAGGCACTGGAATGGATCCGTTTGACTTCATTTTCAGAAATCTTTCGTAAAGGTGATTTGGTTTAGCATAGTTCTTACAACAAATCATAAGTACACAAAATCATCTCACTTAAAGTAAAGAACATTCTGTCAAAATATAACCTTGATATCTTTAATACTGATTAAGACCTTGTCAAAGATTGAAATCGTTTTTTTAGGAGTATTCAAAAAATTAACAATTTATTATGAGACAATATTAAACTCTCACTATATGATAATACCTTGGTGTAATAAAGTCCACAGTACGGTATTAATACCAATGTTTACGGCGACAAACGATGACTTGGAAAGGTGCCGTAAGCTTCCTCTTTACTTTATCCTCAAATCATAACTGGTTAAAACTGGTCATGTGCTAGTTTAAGTTGGGTCATGTGCGGGTCCTTAGCTGGTCATGTGCTGGTTTAAGCTGGTCAAACCAGCATAAGAACATACCTAACCCAGCATATTCTGTTTTTTCAACAGGGTTGCCAAAGGTAATATCTATTATTTTTCTACGCTAGACCCGGAAGACCTATCGTTTCATACAGTCATGTCACCACGATAATATTGAGACAATTTTGCTATTGCAAAAACACGATATCAATAATATTGTTACATCCCTACAATTTAGTGTCGATAAAGCCATAAATGTCAGTATTTATGATATTATGAAAGTAAAATTGAGTGTTGCATCTTGAAATCACACTCTAAAATCAGTTTTTATGTTCAGTTAGGAGGAAAAAACACAAAACTGAACACATCTCAGTTTTTCTGGGACAAGACATTTTGTGTTACTTTTAACTCAACTTGAGATGTCCCATTCATTTATATGATACAAAATCAACCCAAAATGTGTTCAAAGGACACATAATGTGTGAAAAAGCGTATCAGAAACATGCTTTTTTGAGAATACATATAAAATTCCTATAATCTCTCATTTATAGCAATAAACACACATTTTTATGGTTATGACTACTTTGATGCATCTAATCTGATAATAACATGGAGATTCTAGCCAGGATTTCAGTTATCAGACAGTAAACAATGTAAGCCTCTTAAATGCACAAAGGATCCATAAAGTAAACAGAAGTCAATTATCTGATCATCAGCTTTTAAAGGTATTTTAAGAAACGGTTCATTTGTCTTCGTGAACATTTCACTCATAAGTATTGCACATCCCTTGAGTGGCGTATTGCTTTGAATAAACGGCTACAGAAACATACTAAAAAAACACATAATGAGTAATAATAATCAGAATTGATGTAAAGCCTTACTATCTTAACCTAACTACAGTAACCAAGAAAAATGATTCATTTCGATTGTGAGGTTTCATGTGTTCCCTTATCATCATAGGCTTTAAACACAGCTCCAAGTAGATTTGAACTTTACTCTCAGCCTTAAGTCTCACAAAAATTAGCCACGGCTATTGATTCCGAGCCCAAATCCCCTTCCCCAGCTTTAAGAGATGTGTGGTCTTTAATGATCTTTTGTCCTGCCGTGCCTTCGCTGCCTATAACATTGAGAAGCAGGGAGTGAGTTGAGTTCAGTTGCAGGCAGGTCTGGTACTCATTAAACCCTAAAGTCAATGCACGGGCCTCACGGGGTGATGAATTCCCACACCCCACTGCAGATGTGCAGCTTTCAGATGACTGTGATGTCACGGGAGAACATACATTCCCAAGAGCCTCCTGTGAAAGGCTGATGTCATCATTCCCGAGAAGGGCGGAGGCAGATATTCCAACTCCCATTTATTACAGACACGAAGGCCCTCTTCCAAGAACTTGCCTAATGGATGACCTTGTGTTAATGTGCACATTTTCCACAGTGTATCTGTTTATAAATCTAAAGGACTTCAAAGGGAACATTGGCCTTTATGGAGTATTATTGGACTGTGGGTTTTAATCTTAAATGAAGAATAAGTGTTGCAGTTGATGCTAAATCTAAATGTGCCGTGACAGCTCCGTGTGTTTGCGTGTGGCTGCCTATTACGTACGTTTCTCGTACCACATGTTTCTCCTCGCTTGCTTTTGTTGTTCTATTGTGAGACACCACACGGTTAACATTTTCAAGTGAAAAAACACAATCGACTTCAACCCTGAATAGCTTCAGCGTTACTCAAACTCTTTGGCTTGGGATCATGGCACGTTGCACAATACTGGAATACTGAATGCAGCACATCTGACAGTTTCTCTATGATAAATCCTTGAACGGCGTGCCATGAAGCCTCGCAGCTCAGATTTTCCTAATCGCCTCTAATGGCACTTCATTGATTTTTCATTATTGTGCCGTCATGGTTTCAAGGCATCAATTAGGCACGGTAATGTTTTAGGGACGAAACACCCACAACCATTGCTGGTTCATAATTCTGGCTGGCGTTCAGAAACATCCTCACTTTGTTTTGTTTTGGAGACTTAGTTGTTGTTGCTATCACAAGGTTTTTCCACGACCAGTGGGAACGTTTGTAACAAACATCCACAACAACGCATCCTCTGACGGCTTGAGGTTCTCCCAAAACCTCTTTCCCTCGACCCGCACTCTTATCAGTGGCGTCCCACGCCTCGTGTCCTTTCACTCACATCCTGTTGATTGATATCTCTCAGTTAGAGGATGTTGAAGAAACTCTTTCCTGCTCTCAACGAACGTCTCCGTACTTTGTGTTATTTTTGAAACGTTGTGTGCACGTTGCGTGTACGTTGTGTGACGATATGAAGGGATTTTTAATTGGAAATAAAGGTGTTCCCCATCTGGGTCCGGGTTCAGGTTTCGCTCCGGTTTCCAGGAACCCATCTGGAAATTCTCAAAGCGAGGTTACGCGCAGATGCCTGCATATTACGCCAGGGTGCAACTTTCACTTTGTGCACGTACATGGATCGCCACACCCCGCTGATCATTTTGCTTTCCAGACCGAAAACTGTCATTCCGATGACGCATGGTGGCGAATCCATCTGTAGTGTAGTAATTGTGAGTCATTTAAAGCTCAGACTTGTAAGAGTTGTGTCACCCGAGTCCCTGCATCAATATTGTATTCGTGTTGTTATGCACGATGTGTGTTATGATTTAGAGAAACAGAGTTGTAGGAAACACACGTATAGATGCCTAAAATCCCTCGGGGGACGTAATGTATGTGATTGGAAATATGTTTGAGTGAAAGCTGATATTTGAGCAGCTAAATGCAGACACACAGCGCTGACGCAGGGTGTGAGCTGAGTGCACTGTGCCAGTATCAGCTGATTAGCTTTCAAGTGAACTCTTGGGACTCGAGCTCCGCCCCTTTTGGATCGATCTCAACAACAGCCAATAAAATCAGGAGTTAAAATAGAGCCTATTGTGAAATGACGCACTTCACTTCTCAGTTTAGACAACAGCATCTGGTAAGACAAGTGTTTTTTTACGTGGCTCATAACTCACTCTAAGAAGGGAAATTTGGGTTTTGGTAAAACAGATGCATGTGAGATATGCGAGAACGTTGAAAGTGTGAACTTAAAAAAAGATTTTTTTCCCTAATAAGAGTCTGAGTTGACAGCACAGTTTAAAGACCCAAGGCTTTGTAAATATTAGATGTACGAAGGCAAAAAAACGTCTTAAATGGGGTGTTAAAGCTCGCTCTGGTGTCCTTTAAAAGGATCACTGTTGCTTTAAATACTGTTCGAAGTCTGGAATTGTTGAACAGGATAAGAAGGTAACATGTTTTATGGGAGATTTTACAATATGGTTTGCATTCCATTAGAAGACTTTATGGGTGATGTTGTAAAATAAGGGCTGGAAATCTTACATGTTTTGTGGCGGTTCACCAGTAAATGAAAAAAATGATACGGCATTATTTACTTTCATTTGTTTTGTTACAAACGTGAGTTACAAAACTGAGATGAATATTTGAAGAATCTCTCAGGTATCTGCTTTCCATTTCAAATAAATAAAGACTGGGACTGTAATGCTGCAAAATATAAAAGCAACATTATAAGCAATTCATATGATAGATTTGAAAATTTTTCAAATCTATCATATGAGCAAAAAAGATCTGGAATATTGAGTAAATCTTATACGGTGCTGTTATTGTCATTATAGTGAGTGACAACGGATTCACTTTCATTATATGGAAATATTAAATATTGAATATTTTAAAACAATTAACTATTTGTTCCTTTTAAGGGCTAGTTCGCCCAGAAATATAAGTTGTGTCATCATTTATTCACACTCATGTCTTTCAAAACTTGTATATGACTCTTTCTTCTGTGGAACACAAAAGAAGATATTTTGAGAAATGTCTCAGTAGTTCTTTGTCCATACAATGGAAGTCAAAGGGAGTCAATGTTGTTCACTTGCCTTCATTCTTCAAAACATCTTCTTTTGTGTTCAGAAAAGACAAACAAGTTTGGAATGACATGAGAAGGAATAAATAATGACAGAATTTCCATATTTACGTGAACTATGTCTTTAATGGTGACATCTGATTTGTTCATTTGGTTCTACTCTGTATTCATTCTGCCAACAAAAACTAAAGCTCCATTTTATTTTTCCCTCACACAGGATTGCCTGTGAGGCAAGAGAGACCCATGTCTGTCCCTAAAACCAGACCTCCAGTACAACCCAATAGGCCGTATATTCCTCATATCCACATACCGTTGGTTATACCCCATAGAACAGTGCCGGTGACCGCTCGTCCCCCCGTGCGCCAGCCCCCTGTCTTACACCAGCCCTACTTTCCCCAGCCACCCAGGCAGCCAAGCCATCCCGTACAACCCGACCGACTTCCTGCACAGAAGCCGGTGGTATTCACAGGGGAAGCCGGCCCACCAGGGTATGTACGCAGAGTAACGGTCAGACGGGATCAGACCTCAGAGGACACAAAGACACCAATGACTCGATTCGCAGGTGCACCAGGTATGATGTCAAAAGAGTGCTTTTTCAGCAAATCACAGCCTTGGAGTAATTTTTTAATCTCTTTCATAGGCTATCCTCCAGTTAATCCTGTCTCATATAATATAAGACAACCTCAACCAGGTAATGCACAATTTGTTTATATGTTGTTTTTTGCTTTTGTTAGTTAAAGGTCCAGTGTATGAAATTTAGCCGTATCTAGCGGTGAGTTTACAAAGGGTCAGTCCACCCCTCCCTTTCAAAGCACTACGGTGGCTGACACAGATCTTAGATGTTTTCATGTTTCGCTTTGCTGAAACAGAATACGTATTTTGTGCTCTGTAGAGCAGTTTGTCGGTTTAGGGGCTACTGTCGTAACAGGACCCCGGTGAATGTAGATAGAAATAGCTAATTCTAAGGCAATAAAAACATAACGCTTCATTATGTAAGCTCTTTATACACCTCTGAACACAGTTGTGTATTTTATATTGCATTTTTGTTATAAAATCATCCAGAAACTGACACACTGGACCTTTAAAGGATTTATTTTATTTAAAAAAAATAAAATAAACACATTATGCTGTATTTTTGTTTTTTTCTTACAATAGCTGCTCATATTCCATGGTATCCTGCACATCACAGGCCCATTGCAACCCCAGGTAACTATCTACTATAGTAAAGTAGCACTGTTTCCACATTACGTTCTAAAAAAAGGTAAAGCCCATTGCTCATCAAGTCTGAAATTCGTGTCCGCACGTTAAAGAAGAAATACAACCTTACGTTGTGTCAATCACAGACAAAAAAATTCGGACCAATTTTCTGCGTTTTCCGCATCCGTAGCAAGCATTTCGAGTGGCTTCTTTAACAATTCAGGGACATCGTACAAACTAGAGCCAAATACAAAAAAACGCATTACGAAAATTTCCAACTGTATGTGCAATGGGCTTGAGACTTTACTTAAAGCCTTAAGTTAGAATGCATTATTAAGGGTTCTTAAATGGTACGTTGCATTATAATTGTTCATAATTGTTGTAATACGTTAAATGTTGTTGTAAAGAATTATAACTAAATTACAAATGCAAAGTGTTACAATGATTTTATAAGTGGTATGATGACATTACAAGGTGTGTTACAAGGCATAATTACTACAATAAAACGACTTTCATAATGCTTATACTATTATTCTTAAAGTGAAGTGGTACAACTAATATTAAATCATTGCGTATCACTGTCGTGGCTAGTGTGTACAAAACTCAAAATAACATGGAAAAGCAATATCGTGTAGCATCTGGTGTGGACACAATGTAAACTTTTATTGCTTGATGTTGCTTCTGTGTAACAAATGAATTTTCCTGTATAACAACTTTCATAATTGTGAATTGTTCAAGCAGCTTTACAGAAAATACATATTTGAACAGACAGCAGAGACGTAGGGAATAAACACAAAATATCAGATTTTGTCAACATTAATATTACGTCAAAAATAATTCACAAAAATGATATCACAATATTAAATATAAATCATTTTTAAATAAATAAAATAATGGATTGTTATGAAATAGTTGTAGTAGAATTACAGTAGAATGAATCCATGACATTGACCAAACGTTACTGTAAGAGATACCTTTTTAGATTCTGTCATGTTAGTGAAAGTTAGGGCAGTAAAAAGATTCACCACATGTTTGAATAAATAAAATCTGCCTTTTATTAATTTTATTTCCATTGTCACACAGTGTTGCCTCCAGGGAATGTTCTTAAAATGACTCACACAATTTGTTTTTGAGTTTAGTAATGAGATCTATTTATTCAAAAGTGTTTCAAACACTTGTTGAGGCCTCATGTTGCTGCAATAGAGGGTTTAAGATCAGTATGTTGTACCATCTAGACTTCTTCTCCCAGCTATTTCAACTTGTTAACATCAAAATCTTGAACCTGTCCAGAGACGCTTATAATGAGTGACCTGAAATCACTCTTGAACTTACACATATACCTCTTTTTCACAACAGTGTCACAGCAGAACTCCTTCATGGACCCTTTTTCATTCTCAGCTGGCCTGACAAGACAGACTTTCTCAGGAGACTTTGGCATCATTCGCTTTGATAGGGTGCTAGTCAATGATGGAGGACATTACAATCCTAACACAGGTATGTTGAACTGCAATAGTCTACATCAGGGGTTCTTATGACACATAGCTGTTATTGATCATTTTTAGTATGGCCAACTTTGACATCAATGGTGGATCAATGATCTCACGAAGGGTCAGCCCAGGGTCCAAGACACCTGCACCAATAAGAGATATGTCCTCAGACAGATTTTGAGATAACACCCCTTGTTTTTTTCCCTCTGTAGGGATCTTCACAGTGCCCACCGATGGTCGTTATCTGGTCACTGCAGTTCTTACAGCTCCACGGGGCGAGCATGCGGAAGCCGCCCTCTCTGTGTCCAATCGCAGCGTGCATAAGCTAGACACCGCGGGTTACTGGAGTGGCCAGCCGCGGCAGACCCGAGATCAGTGCATGTGTGGCGGGTCGGCTTCCTTTAGTCTTATCCTTCCACTCAGGCAAGGGGACACGGTGGCTTTGGTCCGCACCGCTGGAAAACTAGCCATTTCGGAATCTAGAGAGATCCTCTCCACCTTCAGCGCTATATTTCTGTATGCCCCCCAGGCCAGGAGATAACCCATAAATCACTGCTCTTTTATACGAGAGATTTGTGACTGTGCAGTGCAGTTTGGCTTTGGGTATTTATCTGAAACGCAGGACTGAGACACTTGTTTGCAATTTGCCAATCAGTATTTTAACAGAGTAATGTTTTAAAGCGTTGAAATACCAGCTCAAACAGGCACCTACTGTAAATGTACCAAAAAATTGAGCGTACTGTTTTTAGATTGAAGTATATTTGCAATAATCTATAGTTTATTTTCAAATCATGAATTTACCAAACATTTATAAGTGTAAAAGCAGGTATATTTTTACCACAATCAATTAACAAATGCTTTTTTATCCTGTTAAAAAAAATCACATCTCACATGTAGATAAAGCTCAAGTGGTTATAGTGTGAATAAAACGTTTTAACAGCCAATATTTTATCTATAAAAACTTACTTCGCACTTATTTGCAGCTCAGGGTGTTGAATGAGTTTTTCCCACTCACTTGCACGAATGCAATACTCCGTAGTCCTATTTTTTAGATAGATTATAAAAAATATATCAGGAAATATTTAAACAGCATAATAGAGACTGCCTACTGAATAATTCAGTTTTTTTGATTTGTAAGTTAAAAAAATCACAAACTATCTTTGTGCATATCCAAGTAATGTGTAATTGAAAGGTTATACGACTTTTTGTCTCCACACTGAGCTTTTGTTTCTAAAAGTAAAAGGGCCATAAATGCAACATATTCATATTAGCAAGTCATCTCTGTAAACAGTCACAACACTTTAGTAAATACATCTTTAATAGAATCATGAACACTGTCCAAACAATACAATTATCCACTTAAAGGAACTTATGCTGTCCAAATGCAATGTGAAGCTACACATCAAAACCAAGAAAGCAGCTAGAAATAAAAGCAAATAAAACAAAAAGGCAAACATCAAGAGAAATAATGAAAACATTCAGCACTTATAACAGCAGTTTCAATATCTATTTTTTTTACAATTTTGTCTTTTTAATTATTCTTAAATTCATAAGTGTGTTCATCCCACACAAGAGGTATTACTTTCATAGAAAGAATGTGATTTCTTTGTTAACAGATTTCACTTGCAAACATCACAACTGTAGACAATATTAAATTACAACAGTCAATTTCACCATGTAATGGCCAAATATCTCCCTAAATAATAGCTTTTCTGAAATGAATAGACAAAAAATGATTTCACTGTGCTCTAAGTTTGTACATCTACTGTAATCTTCAGCACACGGTGCTCTAAAACATCTACCCTTTAGAGATCTTAAAGGAACCCGACAAATGATTAAGAAAGATGTCTTTAAAACATAACAGTTAGTCAAGGTCCATGCCCTCAGCTACTGAATAAAGAGCTCATTACTTCAATCAACTCGCACTCCCTTTCTACACTTGATCATCAACTTCAAGATTCCGTAATAAAAATAACTCGCGAGTGCATGAATAGTGAAAATGTACAATGGCATGACCCTTTAAACTGGTTACAGTAGCAGAACGCATCAATACATAAAACATGAACTCTGTCATATTCATTTATCAAACAAAGCATGCAAAGGCCGGATTATTCGAAAAAAAGAAAAGCAACAACTGTTTGAAACCACTTCAACCTACATTAAGGTATAACACCATACCTTCAAAATGAAAGCAAATTTACTCTACACTCTTCATAACTTAATACAGATATCTTGCTGAGGTTGACTTAAATTATCTGAAAGTGATCATATATTTGCATTGCATTTACAAAAGACCGCTACAAAGCTTCAAACGATATTTCCTTCCAATCACGAGTTAAGTGCAAAATGTGTTGTTCTTCCTCTCTTGGCGGCAGCTGAAAGTGCGATCGGCAAGTCGTTTTGTAGCAGCCAGACGATGAAAATGTCAACGCCAGAGAAACAATACCAGAAACCCCTATTACGACGGCTCGCTCGCTGTAACTTTCATAGGACTCTAGTCAGTATAAGCGGAGTCATTTAAATGATGAGTGGTGTCTTCTGGCACTGCTCATTCCGAGCATACTTCCCAGTGTCAAAGTTTCTGAGCTCATTTCCCAGCATCTGACAATGCATATTCAAACTGGCATACCTTCACCGCATCTTACAGGCAGTGCGTGTAGTTCATTCAAACTAATCTGTATAAATAATGGATGCATAACATACAGCAATACCCCAACAAGTGCACACTCATCTGTCATAGTCATTCTGCTAGCTTAGAGGCCATTGGTTATTCTAGATAATACTAACTTATAGTGTAAACATTAACCCATTAGCAATAGATTCCTTCAGAGCTGAAGCAGCCAAGCTCATAATAGCAGCTAAACCAAAATAATACAGAATATTACATTTTGTTAATGGTCTCAGACAGAGCAGCACCGAGTACATTTGTTGTTTGTTGGTAAAGTTCAACCTAGATTCCTTATATGTAATATGTTGTATTTGAACTATTTTGGTGTTCACACTAGTTGAAAACTTTGAGGTGCTTTTGTGCAGTTCAATCGTTTAAGTGGTACTGATGACAGATTGTTAGCGTGTTTTAGATTTAGCATCTGAAAATGGGTTTCCGGGGACGGTTTAGAAAATCAGGTCCTCAGGACGGATTTCAGGGATGGGCTGACGCCAAAAACAGAAGGTACTGAATTCTGGGAAATTGAAAGCCGAGCTTTGTTCTTTACTCAGCAAGGGAAAGACATGATCCACCAGCTCGCTCAATCTACTGTACCTGCACACAAACAAACACACAGAGAGCGTAAACCAGCTAAACCAAAATAGACACGGGCCTCCAAAGATCTCCTCAAAATAACCACCTTGAACAAACTGAGCAAGAGCTCTGCGTTACTCCTCATAAAATAAATTTGGATCAGCATTAACTGATGCTTATTTCAAAGCTCTTTTATGATGCGCTAAAAGTACTTACGAAGACTTGTTGCCCTTGGTTTGTTCCTGTATCAGCTCTCCTTTGGGGTTGACCGTAAAAATCCGGCAGAGTGGCACTCCGACCTCTTTATAGGCAAAGACGTCCTGAAAGATAGAGTCAGAGGATCCGAGCATCAGCCATAAACGATCGCAGATGTTTTAATCACGAACACTGACATTGAACAGAAATGTCCATTTTCACATTCACTCTGACATTCACAACTGATTTATTATGCAACATGTTTTCATGCTTGCGTAAACATTCCCAATCTCCCTCCACCCAAACATCATCATTTATTCAGCTGGGAAAGATCAGCCGGACTGCAGCTGGTCATACAGTCCGAGACCCAGGACGTATCCTGAGGGGACAGCGCTTCGAAGGTGACATCATCGCCTCAAACGACACTGTTCTCTCGCCTGCCCGCTGACGTCAGCGTGCGTTGGCACTCACTAGGAAAAGTTATTCTACTGCGGTCAAACTCACATTCGTTCGGTTTCCAAATGCGGCGTAAAAGGGATGTTTGTTGGGAAAGAAAAGGTTCTTAATGTCAGTAAGACATTCGATTTTGAAGAGTTCTGGCTTCTTCTCGATCACCTCCCTTAAAGGAAAAAAGTCACTGAGTAAATAAAAAACAAAATCAACATGAATTCTGATCAAGAAAAGTATACGGTTAGTATGACACCTGTGAAATGCCGAGAAGAGGCTGCTGGGAGAGAGCATGAGGGGACCACGGGGCAGGATGATACCGCCGTCGCTTACCCACTGCAGATACCCTCGTGTCATGTCTGCCATGCCAATCGCCCTGGCCGAGCAGTACAAGAACTTGTATCCATTTCTGGAAAACAGAAAATCTGTCTTAAAACCGTTTCTCGTTTTTGCCCTGCTACTGGAGGAAAATCAACCAGGGTCAAAGTTCAAGCATGGAAACTCACTCAGCAACAGAATGGTACAGTTTTGCAATCCCCTGATGCGTCCAGTCCTTCCCAAACTGAGGCAAAATCTGTCCAAAAACATCTGATCTGCAAGCACACAGACATCGCATTCAACATGACACGTACCAACACAAACAGGGACAAACAGCAAAATCTTCCAGCGCACATTTGTTCTACTCGGAAGGACGTCCGAGTCTCATTCAACCCGATTCCTAAATATAGCTTCTGCCCTTCGTTTTCTCTGCCGAATTAATAGACTTGTGAAAGAGAGAGATTTTTTTCTCAGCTTGGCCAAAACTCAGTGTCGTCTTCTAATGAGGATCTTCTCCCCGCTTTAGCATTTTATCTCAGACTCGGTCTGAGTGGCATTATGAGATAGCAGGATTTAAATTGCCTCATTATGGTGACATCCTCCTAGTCCAACCCTGGTCTGGGCGCACCGCAGTCAGCCGCCCTGTTTCACAGCCTCGGCGAGATGTGTCGGGCAAGCAGGTCAGAAAAATAATAAGCGGCAGTCAATCTGTCTGTTTGATGCTGCCGCCCACGAGCCACCGAGGGCACATGTCTGGAGGCGGAGAGCATTCGTTTGCATAAGCACGTTGGTATTACAGCTGGCTTTGCAGTAATTAAAAAAACAAAGATGACGGAGCGTTGTAGCACTAACCCTAGAGCTGTGAACTCTTTCAAACGGCCAGTGGCAGGACGTTGTCCGTTAAATCACGCGTTGTCTTTGTTCAAAGCATTAGTGGAGAGGGATCAGTGATGCAAGATCATTATTAGCGGTTCATTATTTCCCCACATACTCAAAATGCCTGTTTTGATACAGCCAGCTCTACATTCATATATATATATATAAAATTGTGGTTTTGGCAATAAAAACCAGGCAGTGAGCACATTTTGAGAAACATTTATGGGCACCTCAGCCTTTTTTTGCACTTGCTATAAACACAAGCTTATTACAAAGAACAATTAAGCTGAGCCCTAACACATACAACAGGGGCGAGTGTTTTTAATAGATCAAATAGAATTAAATACATACTTTGTGATGGTTCCATCGATGTCTGAGATGATGACCTTATCATTCCAATTCCAAAGGTAGATGGTGCCTTCGCAGCGACACGTGCCCTGGTACTGTGTTGTGATGCTGAACGTGACATCATTGGGCCCTTCCTTTAATTTCAGACTGGCCTGTGGGTAAACCAGCATTATTATTCGCTGATCAGCCAAGATTATTCTAGACTAAAAACACGGCAAGTGCGACTCGGCAAATGTTCCCCAAGCCTGCTGCTTCGGTCAATATATACTCATGCAATAAATGTATTAAAGACTGAAACAATTTCGACCTTTTTTGACACAATTCAATCTGTAAATCTGCACTCCAAGGTCTTCATTTATTCATCACATCATTCATTTATTAAAAGGCTTGCATGTAAATTTTGCTTGCATGTAAATGCTCTATTGCAAAACTGTCTCTGAAGCTGCCAACAGGGGGAGCTCTAGTTGAGAGCAATGATACAAACCCTTTCGGAATGAGTCACTCGGTTGACTTTTACATAACATCTCAAGTGGAAGATTCACGGACGGCTTTTAACAATAGATTTTAAATAGTTCTCAAAACCAGATTTGAGCTCTTGTCCTCTACAAAAAGTTCTAGCATGAACTGGCTTACAAAGCGACTCACAATCTGGTCAGAGGAGATGCGCAGGGACTTGCGGTAAGCGTGAGTTGAGGTGTGGCCGTGGGGTTCAGACTGGACCTTGCGCTCCATGGATGATGCGGCGGCGCTCACCTCCTTCCCCTCCTCGTCGCTGGACGAATCCCTGGTGTCCGCTCTGTGCAAACAGGGAACCGGTGAACTAAATATGCAACCGTATCCACGTTCCTAATTTAGACTACCGAACACCACAGAGATTGAGACCTACATATAGGCTGGGTTGTCCTGATTCACTTCCTCTACATTGAGGTGGAAAATCTGTAGTTAGCGATCCGAGAAAGGGTCAAGGGTAAAACTGATACCTCTATATTATACACGTTTTTTTATAGCCCAGCACCATGATACAGCTAGTTGTGTGTTCCGATCTATCACCTTTGGTTACATTTAATGAGTTACAGAAAAACTGGTTGTCTTTAATATCTGCATGTATTCTACAAAAATGACATTGTGGGGGACAGACAGGAAATGCAGATGCTGTGTCTGTTCTTCATTCAGCGCTTCTGACTCACTTGCGGGCATGGCTTTCCAATGACAAAGACGAGCTGCGTTCCTCCAGTTGGGACTGTTTTATTTCCAGCTTTTCAGTGCTTTCCGACTATAAAACATAACACACAAAACATATCAAAACACAAATCAAACATGAACACACTGATAAAAATAAATACTTTAAAATACACTTCAATTAAACACATAAATATAAATCTAGAAACAATATACTTGTGTGTATACATGTACATTTGGTTTTGATGTTAAGAGCTTCAATGAACCTTAACTATCAACAATGTTGTGATTTCATGACCTCTAGTGTTGTTTTCACCCTCACATGCAGGTACAAGAGATTAATATAAGAGCGATTATTCTCTAATTTCAGAAGAGCCGTATGAGGGCAGTGAATGAGTCTGATATATACTGAATGAATGTAAAAGCTCCAGAGGAAAGATCTCCAGAGGCAACTGCTTTTCATCCTCTATAAAACAAAGATGTGCCCTCATCCCTTTGTTCATTATGTGAAAGTTGATTCTCGTGTAATTGACCGGCCCGCGGGGTCTGAACACAAGTGGTGTAATGTGGTCGGATTAAAAGTCCAATAACTGCTCAAAGCTCTTCATTGATCAATGAGTGGGAACAAAACCTTTATGCTCAAACAAAGTTCTTCTATGTTCTTTTAATTTAAAGAACGCTCTGCAAACGCTTGCTCAACTAATCTGCTCTATTGATATTGCGTTCTTACCTGTTTATTAGTGCTGTCTGCTCTTTTCCTCCAGAACCACCAGCGGCCGGATTTCTTTGGCATCCTCTCTTTTACCCACGCTTCCTCTGTAGCCTGAATAGATCATTGACAAAAGCTGCTTGACTTGACTTGCGGCACAACAAATACAAAACAAACTTCAAAGAACTATCCAAGTAATAAATTATCCTATTAGGCAGAGCAAATACCTTGGGTAGATTCTTCTGAAATGCCTGCAAACTTAAGATCAAAGGAGAAGCCAGTGTCCAATTGTAATACCTAAAATAACAAGAACAAAAGCTGCTAAGTGTTCGGCTCTGTTCCAAAACCTAGTGACCTGTCATATCCGCTGCTTATTTAAGCAGCATCCTAATATTCACAGAACGCTCAACATAGGCAGCAGATCCACCTACTCTGTTGGAAATGCATATATGGTGCCCACACACATAGGCAGCTCACTACCGTTTACAACAAACACGGTTCACATGTTTGAAATTCCAACCCACCTGTTTCCTATTTTTACAACCAGATTGGGATTGTCTATGATAGCTGGATTCTCAGCAAACTCATGATACGTGATGATGTGCTCCATAAACTTTTCTAGAAACAAGCAGAAACGGTGTAAACGAATAGAGCAGAAGAAGTGATTTCTCACTAACATCAGATGTCGCGTTACCTTTGGAAATCTCTCCGTTCTCACCGAGTCCTCCGCACAGAGACAGAGTGACATCAGGGAGATCGCCGGCAGAATCGGACAGGCACTCGGTGCCACTGTCAGCCGCAGCACTGCCGACAGACTGCGGCGACTGAGAGCCTGAGTGCGTCCCAGAATCCATCCAGTGCTTGGAGCTGGGGTCAGACTCGCTACAAACACACACAAAAACATTCAGCATTCATCACATACAAGCCATGATGCAGAAAAGGTCATGCGAGACACCTGCTTTGTTATGAACTGCTCTGACATTATGTAATCTCATCCGCATGTAGGTGAGATGTATGACTCTGTTATACCTCTTAGGAAAATAGCGAGCAGCGACATCCGGCTCCAGCACATTCAGGTCATCCAGGTAGATGTCCTCAGGGCCCTGGTGCTGACTCCTTTTTGGGACTCCTGAACAACAAATTCACAGTCAGCGCTTTAGTTTAAAACAATAATCTTACCAGAACAGAAAGCTGTAACTTGCTTTGTAAAACTTTTAAGTCATCGTAAAATACAGATAAACTCATATCTAAACCCGGCACATTCTGCACTTATGTGCCAAGTTGATATGTTGTTTGCCAAACCACACCAGCTTACTGGATAATGTGCTATAAAGTATCACTTGTCGGAAGAACTGTTTTCTCCTAGTATGCTCAGTTAATAAATGTAAGTGTATTAACTGAGCATTTGTGTCTTTTATAATCACATTATTACCACTGTTTTATAAAAGCAATAAGCCATTCGAGTCTTTAGTGTTTTTACCATTTTACTTATTGCTTTAGTACCTAGCTCTCAGTGTGCTGCAACTGAGCCAACTATTATCATGATGCAACAACATCATGCTTGTTCAACATGAATCAGCTGCAACTTGATCTCTTTTCCCACACGTCTGCTGTCAGATCAAGATAAAGTCACTGTCAACCCAATCATACCAACTACGGGCAGAATATCCTACAAGGTGAGAAAACATGAACAGGCTCACCTTTTTTCTTGGAGGGTGAGTCAGTCTTGGGAGCAGAATCTCCCACCTCTCCACCTATAGGAACAGCAGAGACGGCAGTTTGAGCGGCAGGATGGCTGTCTGAAGGAGTGGAGGTCATCACTGCACTGGGCACCGTCTCCAACTCTGACTCTGTGGGAGTTTGGGGAGTCACAGGGGTGCGGGGTTCAGGTTTAACTATGGTACAGTCAGAAGCCCCTGAGGCTGGTCCTCTGTCATCGGTCTCCATGGCCTCAGAGCTCAGGATGACTCTGAAGTGAGTGTTCTCTGAAGGCGTTATTGTCACGGTCTTCGGCAGCTCTATCTTCTTCTTAGAAACCTGCCAATTTTCAGAGGGGCAACGTGCTGAAGTGTAATCATGACCTTACTTAGAAACTTAAAGAGTACATAACACGAGATCATGAAAATTATTTCATGCAGTGTGTAATGTTGGCGTGTTTGAACGTAAGCAGTCTGCCAAGTTGTAAATCCGACGGCGAATGAAGAACAAAGTTATTGGGTTGGAAAAAAGGGAGTCGACTCTGAATCATGCAAACGAGTCGTCCCTAGTCCTAACTGCCGCGGATTTACGTCACTACATATAGTCCCAGCCTACGTCTTGCTAGGACTCCCCACAAAAACTTCCCTCTTCTCCCCCAAACACTGTAGCTCGTGAGCCTCATGCGCGTTAGACCAATCACAGCAGACTAGACCATCAGACCAATCACATTAGACTAGGCTAGCGGAGAGGAGGGGATAAGAATTGCGCAACCAACCATTTGAGAGTCACTCAAGAAGTAAGGTAAGAAAAATGACACCTATGTGCATAAACTTGTCGTTGGACACCACATAAACCGAAGTAGGACCTTAAAAATCCCTAGTTATGTACTCCTTAAACATATTTGTGGATTATTTTTGGGCATATAACACGCCAATTAAAAAATGAAAGGCACGCTTTTATGTAGAAATTTTCTATGCTGATTTTGAAGTAAAAACTGTTAGCTACTTTAGTACTATTCATAATTCAAAGCATTAACCAAAATGTAGAACTATACAAACAACAAGTAACGATTATATAGGAACTCAATGAGATTTTATTATTGTTAAAATTGATATAGATTTCCCAATGCACAGATTTCATATGGACCTCTATATTACTCATTTGAATAAAAAAGGAAATAAAATCCAAAAAGAACTGCAAAAATAAAATGCAATTTACCCTGGTAGATTCTGGCAACTCTCCCCACGTCCACTGCATGTGTGACTCCCTTTTAAGCAGACTCTCTGAGGGCCGAACCACCAGCTCAGAGTCACTCTTGGGAGAAAAGGCCATGATATGACTGCACAAAAAAATATTAAGATTAACAAAAACTGAAAATGTAATGTCTTACAGCAGACGTCTCTCTGAAGTTGTATCATCATACACATGAAAGCACACTGTATATGCAAGTCAGTTGAATATAATTAAGTTTAATTTGACTCATAAAGATGAACTTAAGTTCTTAAGTTGTTTTTTTACAGTGCACCTGTAAATGTGTGAGAGTTAAGATCAGATACAAACCTATCTGAAGGAGACCAGTCACCATCAGAATAAGGGTAGTTGTCCAAAGAATGACATACTGTTGGTAACTTGGGATCAATGTCTCGAACTGTATTGATTGAAGATGATCTGAAAAAAGGAGTCACACCTTAGATTAGGGCCCTTTTCTCGCCATTTACTACGACTTTTGCCTCTTCACGTGGTCCAAACTATCAGTTTTATGTCTGATTTGTATATCTGTTAGTTACCTGGTGTTGGCTTCCTCATCAGAACTAAGCTCCATCTCAAAGATGTCGTCTGTCGACGCAGTGGAGCTGATGGCAACTGGAGGGGTCAGCTCCTCACGCCGCGGATCGCCTTTGTGCTTCTTCCTCCGCCTTTTCTTCTTTTTAGCAGCCCCTGTGCTGGAAACAGAGGGCTCTGGAGGATCCTCAGGGTCCAGTGGGTCGTCATCCAGGTTCTGACTTATCCTGTGATCACCTCCGATCCAAAACAGGTGAGTATCAGTGGGGATAGGGGAGGTGACCAGATGAGCTGGAACAATTTCCTGCAAATTAGAGACCGTGTCAACACCTTTGACATTTTTGTTATATTTCAAAACAAAAAGCCACTTTAGGTTTAAGCCTTATCAAATATCGAGGTACTGCTTATACTCCTTACTGTAAAGGACACTTACATTATGCTCCTCGGTTTCCTGCACAAAGAAGGCTTCTCCATTATCTCCAAGCTTCATGTGGAGATCCACAGGCTCCCCATTGATCTCTATGTCAATCTAAAAGAATTGCAGAGGATTCATTTCACCACCAACAGATTAAGCCTCACATGCATACTTTCATAAGTTACACTTCATAACTCATGAAGCAAGAGATTTATACATTTATAAACATCTGACACCTTCTTTCTAAATCAGACGCCTGACCTTTGTAATGTGCCTTTTTATATTTATTAAAAACATTTCTGCATGGTATATGCTTCGGGCGACCTTAAAAAGCCAATCTCGGTTGACATTTACCCTACCATTCCCATCTGAACTTGGGACTTTTCACCCCGCTCATCCAAACTCGGACAAACAGGGATCCGGCCACCTAACACAATCAATGAATATGTGCTGCAGTCAGCTGACCTACAATACGGATCACATCACAAACCTGATACAGCAGCTCTACACAGCCCATCAGAACGGGCTACCTTACCTCGAGCTTAGCTTAGTTTCCAATGACATCCCAGGGCTCTAGAGTGCAACCAATTTGGTCGCACATGCGACCTTATTTTTCAAAGGTGCGACTAAAAATAATCAGAGGTCGCACCGGTGCGACCAGCCGTTCGAGGGAGAAATAATCTCCGCAACTCTCTCTGTGATTCAACAACAGACACATTAGGCCCATATAGTGTTCTAAACCAATCAGAGACAGTGAAGGGCGGACCCCCCTCTGATTGGCCGTGGTCCAAATATTGCTGTACTTTTGTGTACCAGAGGTCGCGTTAACTGGAAATTCTCCGTCTTTGACGGAATTTTTTACCAGTAACAGAAAAATCTGAAGGACGTCCGCCATTTTGGCGGATCACAATGAGGGGAAATTGTAAATCCCTATTTCCCTTCATTATAGTGTAACATGCTCGCGAAGCGACCAGCGTGTCTTCACCAGTCATTGTTACTGACTAGACCTATGTGATGCGATCTGGGAAAACCTGTCGGATGTCGCGCTGGGACGCGGGAAAGATAGTTAACCTATCAAAGTAAACCACATAACATGAAGAATGAAGAAGTATTAATGCAAATTTCCCGGCAGTCATGTGTAAACTATGGCACCCAAAGTCTGCAGCGCCAGGAGTTATCATCGCTCCTCTGCTCACGCGAGCCGGAACGCGATCGCAAAACATAGAAGAGATGATCAAAAGTCCAGACACTTTACACATGATAAACAACTTAAAAATTGCTTCACTGCTTATTAGTTGTTGTCCGTCATGTTATAGTTTCCTTATGTAGTGATAATGGCAGAGCTCTCGTTCTTTAAGTGTGCGCTGCACCTTTTTTCTTACTTTCGTTTTATTCAAACGGTTTGGTACAGTATAGAGTTTATAGACTTCAACACCAGGAAATGTTTTTTTATTGTATTGTTATTAGAGTAAGTATCTTAGATTAGATTAGATTCAACTTTATTGTCATTACACATATACAAGTACAGTGTAACGAAATGTAGTTAGGTCTAACCAGAAGTTCAATTAGCAAGTGCAGGATATACAGTGTGAATAAATACAGAATACAATATTAGGGGAATAATATACAAATGTTCTATGACAATATGACAGTCGGTATGTACTATGGACAATATATACAGAAGGATATATACTGTGAACATTAATGTACAGGTGGTTATGAACAGATAACAATTTAGACTATACAATAGTGCAAGTGACTTAAGTGTGCATTAATTACAGACATTAGCTATTAAAGTTACAGTGCAGTAGATGAGTTAATGCGGTTATTAAAGGTACGGTGCAGTACATGAGTTAATGCAGTTATTGAAGTTATGGTCCAATAGATGAGTAGATGCCGTTAATAGAGTTACAGTGCAGTAGATGAGTTAGTGCAGTTATTGAAGTTACAGTGCAGTAGATGAGAAGATGCAGTTAATAGAGTTACTGAGTTACTAATACAGTAATTGAAGTTATGGTGCAATAGATGAGTAGATGCCGTTAATAGAGTTACAGTGCAGTAGATGAGTTAGTGCAGTTATTGAAGTTACAGTGCAGTAGATGAGAAGATGCAGTTAATAGAGTTACTGAGTTACTAATACAGTTATTAAAGTTATTGTGCAATAGATGAGTAGATGCAGTTAATAGAGTTACTGAGTTACTAATACAATAATTGAAGTTATAGTGCAATAGGTGAGAAGATGCAGTTAATAGAGTTACAGTGCAGTAGATGAGTTAGTGCAGTTATTGAAGTTACAGTGCAGTAGATGAGAAGATGCAGTTAATAGAGTTACTGAGTTACTAATACAGTAATTGAAGTTATAGTGCAATAGGTGAGAAGATGCAGTTAATAGAGTTACAGTGCAGTAGATGAGTTAGTGCAGTTATTGAAGTTACAGTGCAGTAGATGAGTTAGTGCAGTTATTGAAGTTACAGTGCAGTAGATGAGTTAGTGCAGTTATTGAAGTTACAGTGCAGTAGATGAGTTAGTGCAGTTATTGAAGTTACAGTGCAGTAGATGAGGTAATGCAGTTATGAGAGTAGTCCATTAGTGCAAATGAGCATTCAGTATAATATTCCTTGTGTGCAAGTGAGCAGTATAGAGTGTAATGATGCTGTGTGTACCACTGTAAAGAGACTTTGACTTGTGATACTGGACTGTTGTGCTTTTATTTTCATCACTGAAATTTAAGCATGTTGTCTCTAAATTCCGTTCCTGAACATCATATCGCTTCAGTCGACCTCAGCCATAACTTTAGTTACATACACAAGATATGAGCAAAATAAAAACTGATTTGGAAAGGGCTTGAATATGGTATCAAAAACTGTATATATATTTGCTCCATGTGTTGGGTTTTCCCAGATCTAATCACATATGAACATAAACATTAAAAGATTAAATATATAAATGAATATAAACAACAACGGCTTTATTGGGCATTCGGTTGTATTAAAATACAACAAGTTCCAGGCGAAAGTATAGCGTGATGACGTCACGAACATACTAATTACCACCTAACACGACCATGCACCATATTGACGGGTAATAATATATTATATGACGGATTTTTTACGACCCTGTCAGTCAAAAGGACGCTCAATAAAAAACTCTAGCGCAACCTCTGATGTGTACGTCTGAAAATGCGTGTGCTGCATTCAGACAGAGAGCCGAGTAGCCCAATGCCGTCAGTTAAACAGAGTGGATGTAGCAGGGGATGATGAGGGAAGATGAAAAGATCAATTGACAACTTTATTGTGTATAACGTAATTTAAGGCCTGATCCTTTCGAAAATTATAATCAATGCTATGACACGGAGCCTTCAAGCCCTGGTCCATTTATCTTGATATTTTTTAAGTTTAAATTTCAGCTCAGTAAAACACTTTAAGCAACAACACTTTTTCAATAAGTTATCTTTCATCTAGATTTGTGCTTCAAATAAAGAACTTCTTGTTGAACAGATTGTTAGTTAATCATTTACAAATACATTTTGCCTATATGGACATTTAACAAAAAGTGAACTGGTAAAACCAGTTAAATGTTAAATGCGTTAAATGCGATGCGGTCAAAAATGTGGGTGCACCTAACTTTTGTGCTGGTGCACCTAAGAAAAAAAGTCAGGCGCACCAGTGCAACCAGTGCAAAAAGTTAGTCTAGAGCCCTGCATCCACAGAAACATTATCCTTCAGTTAGAAGTCCAGGGGAGTACTGATTTACATCCCTTTTCAGTTTCTCGGTTTTTCTGTGGGCTCGTCTCACAGCAGATTTGTATTTGTCTATTGGTTACCTCCGAGCCTCAGTTTCAGGGTTGCTTTGTGATTAATGTGTGCAGAGTAATGGGGCAGAATTTGAATGTCTGTATAAATTATTGCCCTTGAGTAATTCTTTAACAGAAGGTTCCCCCACAACATCATCATTCACGACATACGAGACAAGAAGCGAATGTTGTTGAGATTTTGAGTGACTTTTGTATCTACAAATTTATTTGTTTATTACCACATTTTATCATGGTAAGAGGTCAAAGGTCTCTTATCTGCGCTGTGGGTGATGGGGTTACGGCAGATTCTCTGCGGATTAATACTGCAGCGGGTTTAAAATGGCAGCATTGGGCTTAAAATACTTTTAGAAACATTACAGATGTGAGCCTATGACCGTCTCCCAATCATAGAAGTAACCTTGACAAAACCTCCATTTCCTATCTCTTCTTATTCAGAGAAACCTGTTGCCATAGCGACCACTTCTTTCCTTTTTCGAAACCTCTTCACACATCCTGTAGCTAGTGAGAACTGCTCCATCCCCCCATTCTCTGTTATTTTTCGTGCACGGTGGTAAATGTTTTATGCAAAACACAACAACACATGCTGTCTATGTACTGTAGATGATTAAAAACAGCAGAATGCCTTCAATCTGAGCAGAATGCCTTCAAATGTGTTCGTAATTCTATATTCTTGTTATCAGCACAAATGAGAATCCACACAGTTGATGTCCACCACAGCCCGTTTTCTCAGCCACAACAACAGAAACAACATTTCACTCTGTTTTAATAAGCAGGACAAAACACGGTCATAGCCCCCCCGCCACTGCAGTAATAAATAAATTAGGTTTTTCCTGTCTTTTCAGACAGATGCAAGCATTTACCCTGCCTGTTCTGTCAAACAAAACCTACAATACAAAACATGAAAAACTGGATCTGTTTACATGCAGCAGACTCTCAACCCCCCGCTGGAATACTGTCACAAACAGTGTGGCAAACATGCCAGTAAAGAGATTTATTTCTTCCAGAGCCAATGAGAAACATTTATCTGTAAAGACACTGGCGGGCATGCACACTGTTAAGTATGAGTATTTTGAAATGAATTATCACCTCATTTTACGTTTATACATGTGATGGAAGCTTTTACACAAAGAGAGACTTTCGATAAAGAGGTCGGAGAATCATCAGGACATTTTGGATTACAGCAGAGATTCTTAGAATGAATTCGTGTTTGTTCTTACATCCAACCATTTCACTGCAGGCCAAAGGGGATTAATGCTGTCATGGATTTCAGACCAGAAAGCAAATATTGTTCATAGCTCAGATCAATTATATTGACAACTTTTTTTACATTTCATTATTCTGGCTTTTTACAAAAGTTTTCAAACTCTCAGGTTGCTTAATACATCTGCATTAACATATACACTTTATTATTATAACTATATAACTATTCATTATTTTATTTTTCCAAATTTTAAGTTTTTGTGCTAAACTTATTTTTTATAAAGATTCCTTGCAATAATGTAGATGATGAAAAGCACAACAGAAATAATACAGAACTGAATTATCTTTTGTTAATTTATCAAAATGCTTGTTTCCAAACCGACTAGCAAATAACAGCATTTACAAACAACTTCTTGATCAAAGTCTTGCTTTCTGTTCATAACTCACCACTTTCTCTTTCGAGCGTAGCACACCTAGTTTCCCAAAGCGGACGTGGAAAGGGGAGCACTGATAGGTGCCGTCCTTCTGGCGGACCACCACTACATCGATGCAGCCTGATAGCGTGGCCTGATTAATGCCCTTATACAGCTCCTTCATAGTCACCAGCACCTGGCCTGCCAGCTGCCCCACGTAATTCATGGTGTCAGTCTACACACAGGAACAGAAAGTGAAACGTTACAATGACAAAATGATTTCACCACGAGACATCAATAAACATTCCAAACGAGAAATACTCCTTGTTGTAAAGTAAGAATTGAACTCATTGTAAAAGTGAAATTAGAAAATCTCTTTGGCCATTTGACTTCTAAGCCGTTATCAGGGGACTTCCAGAAGAGCCCAATGCAGTTTGCTATCTGTGGTAATTGTTTTCCAAAACCACAGTTGAAAAGGTGAGCAAAGATAACAAATTAAATACAAACATCTGTGTACAGAGTAGGGATGCACCGAATGTTCGGCAACCGAAATTATTCGGCCGAAAATAGCCAAAAAAAGCACTTTCGGTATTCGGCCGAATAAGTAAAAAGGCCGAATAAATTTTGCCGAACAATGACGTTTTTAATGACGCGATCAAATAGTAACCCGCGTAGAGTGAGAGGCGCGCGCTTTATGCAGCAAACATGTCAGCAGTGTGGAAGCACTTTAAAGTGTCAGAGAAAGAGGCAAAAACGGCCGTTTGCAGACACTGTTCTGCTGAATTGTCCAGAGGGGGCGCATCTGCAAAAACGTACAGCACTTCAAGTTTAATTTATCACTTAAAATCAAGACACCCCGAACATCATGCAGAGTACGAGAAAGACACGGCGGCGGCTTGCGCAGAGAGTAAACGCGCTCGTACTACAGATGAGCCGCGCACAGTCTCGCTGTCTGACATGTTCGATGAGATCCTCCAAGAGAATAACCCATTTGCAAGACAGAGGACAAGCTCAACCGCTCAACAGTTAGATGGTTATCTCTCAGAAGTCCCCATCCCCAGGAGCAATAACCCTCTCGAATTTTGGAGGACCAATCAAGGCCGCTTTCCCGACCTGGCGCAGATGGCACGCAGGTAGGCTACTTGTATGGGAAATTAATTTAAGATTTTATTTATATTTTGGATTATGGTAACACTTTATATTTCTATTTTTTTTTAACATTAACTAACAATGAAAAACTCTTATTAAAAGCATTTATTAATCTTAATGTTAACATTTACTAATACAGTATTAAAATTAAGTATCACATTTTTAATTTTTGAATTAAAAAGTGTCAAAAGTGGTAGGCCTATTTGTTAAAATTGTTAATGCACTTATACTAACATGAACTAAATATTTTTTATTATCTTACATTAACGAAGATTAATAAATACCATAACAAATGTATTGCTAATTGTTAGTTAAAGCAATAATGTTAACAAAAGGAAACATTGTAAAGTGTTACTACCTATATTTTATATTATGTATTTTGTGAAAATTTTACTATATTCAGTGTAGTAAAATAGTAGGCCTACACTGGGTTTCAACCATTTCATTATCTTGAAGACATTTTTCGTTTTGAAATGAGCAACTGTCAGAAAACTGCAATAAAAATGTCAACTATTCTGCAGGTACTTGTCTGCTCCATGCACAAGCACCGACAGCGAGAGACTGTTTAGTGCTGCATCTCATGTCATCGATGAGAAGAGGAACCGACTTTCATGTGAGAAAGCAGAGAAGCTACTTTTCATAAAGAAGAACCTGCCACTTTTCCTGAAGAAGTAGGCTAAGTAGGCTTATGTCTAGGACAGTTATTTATTTGTTGTGGGTTCATCCACATTTTTTGCACTATTCAATGCACATTTGTTGTTGTAGACATACAGAGTTACATTCTTTCAGCAGTCAGTTATAGGCCTAACATAGGCTATTCAAGAAGGGGGGCTTCAAAGATGGCCAAATAAAAATATATTTTTTATTTTACTAATTTATTTATTTTAAGTTATATTGTGCTTTGTTTGTATAATATCTGCTGGAATGTTAAAAAAATGTTCAGTGTTAAATAAATATTTTGAAATTATATTTTTGTTATTTGATTTATTTCTCTGAAAAGCAACACAAAATAGTAAAAAGCTAATTTTTACTATTTAATTATTGTAATGGTGAAAAAATTGGCAAAATAAATGGAAAAAATGCGAAACACCGCGTTCGGTATTCGGCCTTCGGCCTTCGGCCAAGCATTTCATTATTATTCGGCTTCGGCCAAGAATTTCATTTCGGTGCATCCCTAGTACAGAGTAAGGGAGGAGGGGAACGACCATTCTGTTTTCTGACAAACTTTAAGTGTAAAGGAACAATGCACATTTATCTTGCATTGCTGGAATTCTTCCAGTATCCGTTTCACGAGAATAAGAGCACAAACACACTGTTGAACGTTTGTGGAAAATTCGGTGGCACTTATAATGTCAGCTGAGAGGACACAGGCTGGTATGTTTATTATTGACGGGCATCCTAAACCTCTATTGTGAAGTGAATCCCTAATAACAAATGATTTTCATTTAAATCATGTACATTTAGGATTTTAAAGGTGCTGTGAATTAAGACATCAATTTTAACCCAAGCTTTTGTAGCATAAGAGATAATCATATTCAAGCGAACATCATGTAAGTGTCACAAGTGAAAACGCAATTGTTACTGAAATTACAGCTTTACTGGACACAAGGCCCAGCGAACGGCAGGTTCTGGAATGCACCTGTCATAGAAAGGTTGAAGACTGCCTCCACAGAAGAATATCAATGACTACTTCTCTAGCCTCGCACACTGGTTCGCGCATGACAGTACTGAAGTAACATAAGTTGCGCGGAACCTGCCAAGCAAGCAATTAACATGCTGTTAAAGATCACAAAATATTGTGCAGTAGGGTTGCGCGGTAAACCGGTTCTGGAAATGTATCGGTACATGCTAGATTTAAATCGGTTCAAATCTAGAATTGTGCTCGTTTCGGTACTTGAAACACTGCTGTTCCAAAGTTCACCGCTATGCAGCAGTATTTCACAGAACTGGCGCAGAACCAGCAACATAGAAGAACAAGATGAATCGCTTTACAAGCCCTTTTGCGATCATTTAAACTGAGACACAGTGCGTTTCATTACAAATTCGGCTCTTTCTACTTTTGCAGAGTGATCTTTAGATTGTTTTACAGTGTAACGTATATTCTACATGCTGCAATGCGTCTGTACATCCCCTTTCAACGGCATACATCGCATATATAACGTTATCGCTGTTCCAGACATCTCAGTAAGCTTACTAATCATCACGAAGTTCTCTTTCGCGTCTTGTATGTGTTCTTATACTGTCAAATACACATGTTGCTATGTCAAAAACACAACAGGTTCATATAAGCACAGTCCGTTGTGTTTTAAATGTATATCCGCATCAAAAAAATAATTTGCCAAGTTACCTATACATCTGTGTCACATATTAAAGAGAAATTAAACTTATGTAGCTTTATTTAGAGGCATTGCACATTTATTTTAGACAGTGAAGACTGTGGAGTGTTTTATTTTTACTATCTTTCATCTTGAATGTTACGGTTAGCTAGACCTACTTGAAACAATTAATAGTTCTTCAAAAATTATTGTTCATATTTGTGGGATTATGATGATTGTGAGAATCTGGATTTCGTCCTGTCCTCTTTAAATACATCATCTGTGTCTAATAGAACATTTGTCTATCATATGTATTCGTTTATATTAGTATAAGCTTCCTTCACCCTAATATGGGCCCTACTTTCCTGTTGTTTAACCTCGTTGAAAGTCGTACTGACCTGAGTGACTATCGGTCTCCATCTCAAGGCTCCTAATGATGTGAATTGATGTGTTTTGATGCTTAATACGTACTTTGTAATCATATCTGATTGTTCTCAGGAGGAATAAGACTAAACATCAAGTCTGGTGATTTTCCACTCATTGTGTTTTTTTATGACACCTCCTGGTTCAAGCATATAAATATTAGTCCTTAATATAATAAACATTGGACTCTGATTGAACTACACTCTGTGTCTGTGTCAATTCTTAGTCTCCAGGCCTGCAAACTCTGTGTGTTCCGTCGACTAGACTTTTCAACCGTAAAATAAAATCAAGAAGGGGACATTGAGAATTTTACATTCTCAAATCCATAAAACCAAAGCATTTTTCAGTAATACAGTGTTAAGTGTAAAAATAAAATTGCGTTATATAAAATATAAAAATAATATATAAAATAGGCATTAAAGCAGTTTCGTGCAGTCTTCTTAATATTTTTTCAAATAATTTATTTTGGGGCTGGTTATTGATCACCTATTGTACCCATGTGGTACCAGTATCAGATTCCGGTACCATAATGAAGACAAAAATTTGGTATCAGGCCAACACTATTGTGCAGTGGCTGGTTACTGAAGAACAAAGTCACTCTCAGAGGACATGTCCAGTGGAGGATAATCTAGAACTGGCCGGTGGTGCTGAAAGAAGATGCCAATGGCTGTGGATTAGGCCGATGGACACAGCATGGGCTGTCAGAGGACCTTGTATCAATGCGACACACACGCAGGTCTGATCGACCTAGGGTGGGCCTCCTGTGCGGAACTGATGATGAGTTGTATTAATGGAAACCATACAAAGGGCATTATCAGCAGCACCTCACCAAAAGGCCTCTTTCACCCAGGATAATGGATGAGATGAAAGTGGGACATACAACTCATGTGATGTCTCTTTGATAAAGGCAAAGAAATTTGGCATTTAATTTGACTGCAAAAGCCGACTCGGTTGATTCTTATCTGCGTCTGGTGGGTATTAATTTCAAACCCTGAACGCAAGATAATAACTGAAAACATTTTTAAAGGGTTCTACGAACCTCCTGCAATTACGGCAACGGCACGGACAACTAGGGCTCCAACTAAGTTTACTACGCAAACTGCTATCCAATCATAGCAGTGGGCGTTTACTTCTAAGTCTTCAATGTGCCACACCCATTAAAACTGAGTGGTTGTCGAGCTGGCCTCAAAACCCGGGTAGAACATAGCCTATTTCTTATTGATTTTGATGTTTTTGAATGTAAAAACCACCGAATGTCAAAAGTAGACCTCATACAACAGTATAAAACCATACAAAGTCCAGTTCATGACACCTTAAAGTGATGTTAATCATTAAATACAATCATTTCACAACATTTATTTTTCTAACAAAGAATCATGTTATGGATTTATAAGCATTCTGTTAAATTTAAACATGTTTCTATAAAACTATTTCTAATCAGAAAACTGGATTTAGTGTCAAGGCCACAGTATGAGGCGACACACTAAATTAATCCCAATGCAGATTGTGTTACTAAAGTTCAAAGAGAGTTATTTTGGGAATTTATAATTATGCTAATGACAATGAGTAACTCTTATTTAACAACATCTTAAGCATACGGAGTCATTTAAGTCTTTGTGAGGTCTAAAAAAGAACATTAAAATAGGGAAGTTATTTTTAACATCAGATCAAGGAAACTTCAAGATGAACTTCAAACAAATCTTACAAAAGTCTGGAAAGAAGGAAATAACTATAGCAGACCCACAGGGGGTCCAACAAGGTCTTTAACAGACTTTAAACCCATGGATAACCAACTTTTTTCTAATGTATCTTAACAGTCACTGTTTACAGGAACTGAAAGCATTCACCATTATTTTGAGAGGGTAGTACAAAGAAATAGAAAGAAAGGAAATGTACAACAAGTACAAAGTACAAACAGCAAAAAAAATGTATAACACTTGCCATATGAGGATGTGCATTTAGGAGAAGTCTATAAATACCACGGGTACTGCCGTTTTTTGCAATAATGTACAATATGTCAGAGCATTGGACGCTGACAATCCATCTAAAACATAAGCAGATTCAGTACAAAAACAGAAATTAAACTTTTTGTGGAGTTTTGGCAATGGCCATATGGGGTAGAATAGAAGTCATACCATCCAAAGTAATTCAACGCAATTACATGTAATACATCCTAATGTAAATGGATCAAATAATGTAGCAAAGATGAATAGTTTCCATAAATAACTATATGTCCAAACATAATCAGCTCAAAGTTTTCATAGGCCGTAAATCTTTGGTTTGTTCCGTTTTTGGGAGTTACAAATTGCTCTTATTGTAATCTGTCAAAATGATGGACTGCCTTCAAAAAATCTGTCAATGATGGAGAATTTCCAGCTAAAGGCAGGGTTTTCGATTTCTCATAGCTGTTATTGATGTTCAAATCACCAAAACTGACACACCCATGCATCTTCAGCTTTTGTCAGCGCTCGACTCGACTAATGTCCATTCTGTTCACCTTACTCCAGATTGGCTACAAGGTTGTTTTGGTACTCGGCCGACTTTTTCTAAACAAGCGTAATTCGTAAATCGGCGAATTTAATGCGAACTCTTTTTTTGCAATCAAGCAAACAGATATGTAGACAATCTCACCTAATAGTGATGTTTTAATTTCGGTCTACATAAAAACACCAATCAATTACTTCCACAGCTTTATCGCCTTAATTTGTTATATATATATATATGTAATCCAATTTCCAAAGTCAGTGGCACAGAAACGTTATCTTAAACTTGAAATAAACTTAAATATTAGCCTAAAGTAAATCTGACAGTAAAAAAAATCTGCTTACAATTCATTTACAGTGTCAGTAGTTATTATCATTACCAGTTAAATAATGTTTATGTCCACATATTAAATGCCTCTCTCATCTGCATTCCTCACTCACCCAGGACCATGACACCCTAAGGGATGAGGACTCATCTTGTTCACTATTGTCCTCCTCACTGCAGCTGCCAGAGGGTTCAGGATGAAGTCTTTTCATCACCGCTCACCTTATGTCATTCCTCCCATTTTTTCCTCTGTCAGCCAATAAAAACTCATTCTTTGATGACCCACCTGGTCTGAGTTAATGACCTCCTGCTATAGAAGCATAAACTAGTGTAACCTGTCTCACAACACAAGATATACTTGCATAACAAGGGTCGTATTTCAGTTTCTCAAATCATTTTGAGGAAAGCCTAACAAATCAACCAATAAGCTAAAACCACATATTCTCCAGCCAATCAATTGAGAGTACCATGTCAGGGGTTCTGCTACAGATAAGAAATGTTTCCAGCGAGGAGGACACGGGGCTGACTTCTGATAAGGGCCTTGAAAAGGGGGCTGGAGAAATGCTGTGTTCTTTAACTCATCTGAGATGATGTCCACAACACTACAAAGCTGCAAAAGCGAAAGTGAAACTTGCGTTCTGCTGCCAAACAATAATTGCAACTAATTATAGGGGACGTGCAACAGTGTTTCATGCCTTCTGACTTCTTTACAATGTTAATCGTGCTGCCTTCTCATGCTTGACATGGTGAACTCCCCCAAGGTTTTTTTCGATCATGAAAAACAACTTTTCTTAGTCCCTTATTGGGCAATCCTCCAAGAAAAGGCCGGAGGCGCGATCCGGCTCTTTAAATGTGTCACATGATTGCTTCGCGTGAAAGTGAATGAGCTGTTTAACGCATTATTACACACGTGTGACCCTCATGCATTTGTCTGCGTCTCTGTATGACGACATATAAGAAACATTTTTACGGAAAAATGATATGGCCTTAATTTACCCAAAGGTAACATTAATGTCCTTCGTCTGTACCTGCATATTTATGTGATAAACTACACTTCAAAGTTTTTCTATAATACAACATGTTTCATACTTGTGCTACAACTGTTTGGCCAAATGTATCCAATTTCGAGTGTGTTTTCGAAAAACTTCAATTTCGTTGAAAATGCTGTCTCACAACACCTAGACGTAAGGCCAAAACAGAGAAAAAGATGCATTTTCAAACAAAAACTCATTAGTGTGGATAGGCTCGTAGCAATTATTAAACCTATACAATGTTAGCTTAGTTTCTTATTCTCAACAGAAGGGAGCATGCATAATGATTAATCAACCGAGTTCATGACACACAAAAATATGTTTTTGTCCTCCCGTTTCTCAGTCATCTGCTATGTTTAGATGACGAACAAGACCAAAGGTAGATATAGATTGTTCTATGTACCAGGAACACCTGTAATTATAGTACACATGTGTATTTGTCATACTTGTTCTCGATTCTGCTGTTTTTATGAAAATATCAGGTGTATCATGAAGTGTTTGTTATTTGAAAAGACATCAGTGGGCTGTATCACAAAGCTGGTTTCGGTGTTTACCCACGTAAGTTTGCGTTTAGTTTGAGTTTTTGGGCTCAAGAAGGTTGATTCGTTTTGAGCGGGTTGCATCGCCATGGTAAGTTAGGCTACACAGCTAACCTGCTCCGGAGCAGGTTTTATTCTGGGTTAGAGAACGCAAACCAAAACTGAACCAATCGGCTGTAAGAATGTGACGTATATATGAAGAGTGAACCCAGCCAATGGTATCTCTTGTTCAAGATTAAAAAAAGTTTAAGTGATAAAATGTTAGAGGGAAAATCTTTTGATCCTTGTGTATATTTGTATAGTTTTTTACATTTATTGATTACAATTAAAACACATTTATATACTGTAATTATTATATGAGTTGATAATTGAAATTAAACAATTACATTAATATAACTATATTTGTATAAAAACAAACTTCAAAAGAAATTTTTAAGTAAATGAAGCATAAATATTATCTGTTGATATTATTGTAAAGCTATATCAATTATTTTATTTCAGTTGATTCTGTATTGATATAGTCTGTAGCTGCCTTCTCTCACTTTCACTGCAGCAGTTTTTATTCCTGCCTTGTAAATGTGTTTCAATTCATGACATTTTTTCATTATAATCTCTTCATCTTCAACAGAAAGTGAATTGCGCTGATACTCGCGAGAAGTCAGTCAAACTAATGAGGCTTTCCATGTTCTGTGTGATTGGGTGTTTGCCGCACATGTCACACTTTCAGTTGCACACGCCTCACGAACTCTAGTTCAAACCGGAGTTGACAGAGAGAGTTTATACCAAGCGTTGTGCTACAGTTGAACCTAATCTAAACCAGGTTGGTTTTGTCTGGTTTTGTCAACTCAAAACTTACTCTGCAACTTAGTGTGTGTTCACCTCGCTTCTTGATAAAGGCCACAGATGAAGTAGCGAGGGCTGTTGACCTTTCATGCTATCATAAAAGGCACAACACCAAATTGAAACTACCAGTTATTCTTTAACTAGGTTAAAGAACCGTTAAATAGTTAAAAGTAGGCTTGGTACATGGTTTTAAGTAGGGAAAATAGGAACTCATGGTAACCTTGTTTTCATCAGTCAATGTACACGTTTTGCCTTTTGTTTCAGTCTTAAGGAATTTTATATTACTATTAAGATACTGTTTATCGGCCATACGTCGGATTCCAATGTTTAAGAGTTATCGTTATCAGCAAAAATGTACATATCAGTGCCTCCCTAAAAAATTAAGATAAGGTTCAAGTTCAGTTACAAAGAACAAACAAGCCAGCAGAACTAGACTAATGCACTCCTTCAGCTGTGTTATAAATTAATAGTAAAGCTAAAATTTTACTTTATACCTCATTAAAATTTAACATGTATCAGTTCGGTTCCTTAATTCCTTAGTTCCCCGTGTTTGTTTGACATTAGCAAGTAAACACAACTAAACTAAACTAGTAAACTTAAATAATATTTACATTTAGTCATTTTTAGCAGGCGCTTTTTCTCCAAAGCGACTTACAAATATAGCAGCAAGTTTGACTATTCAGTCAAAAAAAAAACTAACTAACATATCAAGAAAATCAGCAAACTCATAACAACAGACATTGTTGATACTCATATTACACAACTAAAGGTAACACAATACGGGTACAGGGAGAAGTTAACATGGTGACATGCATGTAATGACTTAAAAGTCTAGACATTAAGAATCTAATAATTTCCCTCAAGTTTGTGCACGCCTGTCTTTATCAGCACAAATCTCACAAAAGATAATAGGCATGTTATCATTTTCTGCTTTAGGTGTGTCTTTTGAAGAACATTGTCGGTTATCACCATAAAAACAGGTTGTTTGGAAAAAAACAAATGACACACTGTTAGGTGGCATAACAAGTAATTGTTTTTATTACAAAATAAAAAGATTTGCTGAAGCTGACTCCCTCATTTAAGTTTTATTCTTAATCCATCTTATAACGTAATACACGTGGCGCAATTTTATAACCTGCATGTGTCTAATAGAAATTATGAATTTGTACTTAAGTTAATAAATATTGAATGTTCCTTTCTCTTCATTTTCAATATATTAATTAAATCACATAGCCAATTGCAAAATATGCTAAACAAATCTTGACTCCTGTTTGTCAGTACATAATGTTGTTGTGTTAAGTTGCATTGTTTTGCATACCCACATGAGCAGGACGAATGTCATTATGTCATACTGTAACATTAGCCAACTCTAAACGAATACGCCTTCCAAAATACTCACCTTATATCGTTTAACGAGACATTGGACATTTTGTGAGAGACATTAACATGTTTATGTTGACACAAAGGTTTGAAGAAATTTACCGTGACAGCGGAAGCTCACTTGAAACTGGTTAGCTTGACTAGCCCATCGGCTAAACTGACATTTACATCTGTAACATTACAGTGTCTAATGACGACATGTTTCTGTCATTAAAATACACCTAACGTCACGCGATTATGCATCAAAACGTCAAAGTAAATAAACACTTTCGATCATGTTTACCTGTCAGCAGCTGCTGTTGTTGTGAAACTAGACGTTTATCGCGTCTGTTCGTCCGCTGCTCTCTCGCGCCAACGTTTTTCATTCATTCGTGGTGGAACAGCCCCGAATATTTAGTCTTCAACAGGACCCTTCCTGGGTCTCTCCAGAACCATAACAGTGGACTGTTTATGTGGGGACAGTTTTACAAAAAGACCACAGCGGCCGGTCAGTCGGCAGATGCTCGCACAGCACGGCAGCGGTGGTTGACGTGACGTGACGCGACGCGACGCAGGCACTTCAGCAGAGGCCTCGCGCTCACGTGACACACCGCACAGAGGAATTCCCCCGAGCACAGCAGGGCACCAGAAACACTTCCCCAAAAGTTTTTTGTGGTAATTTCCTATCAGTTCCACTACTCAATTTACTCATGTAATGTTGAATGACCTAAAGCACTATATCTCATGCATTGATAAAACAGAAAAGTACAAGTTTTCAGTTGACTCAATCCACGCTTCACGGGTTTTCAAGTAAACACATTTTCTGAATTGTAGTGGTTTCATTTTATTAGCACGATTGTTTTTGTGCGGATTAGGATCTTTGTCAACTGATAACACAGCACAAAACAAATGCGTAACACAACAACAGTCTTGCGGGGCATCAGTCTCACATGCGTCTTCTGCCTTGCAGCTTTTTAACGGTATGTTTAATGTTTACAACATAAAAAGACACAAATGCATCAAGCCATGCAGACATTAAACATAAAACTTAAAAACACGACGATGCATATATGAATTAGTTCTGCTATTTTTACAGACCTCATTTTCAAATTTGAGGTGTTGTAATCTTTCTTTAAAGCAGAATTTTATGTCACGTTTATGATATCATATGATACATTGTATCAGAGCAGTAAGTACACACCACATAAGTTTAATTAAAACAAGACAACAGCAAAGGTACATCCTTTTTTTTGCTTGCACTGCTTCCGGTTTATGTTTATAAATACATCATCACTCAAAGCTTTTTAATTCAAATCATGTCCATCTCACTTGTTAATATCACAGTTCCAAAGTATTATTGTTACCTCTGGGTCCATTGTGATTACAAACAGCACAGTTAAAGGCCTGTAGCCTTAGTTGCTAAAATGTACTTTGTATTTAGGTCTAAAGACTTTGTATTGTTTTAACAATCTGTCTCATAGTTTACCCTGGGTTTGTAAGTTGCTGTATTAGCACCACCTTGGTTAACACCTCTTCAGTAGAACTTCAACTTGTGTAATAAAGGCTTACAATAAAATCAGGCCTAAAAGGCACACTCCAGAAATTTTGTTTTTCGATAACAAAGATACGTGGATTTCCCATATATGAAAAATATTATACTGTCTGGGCATGCTTTGAATAAAAACGCATTGAAATATATACTGATCAACTCCATCTTTACTCCTTCTTCACCGCTTCGTCCTCTGGGATGTAGACGCTGACAGTGAACTCTCCTGCCTCTGTGCCGTACTTGTTCTTCACCAGCAGGGCGTATTTCCCAGAATCGCCTGTGCTGACAGCAGCGATGGTGATGCTGGCAAACTTGCCGTGCTCGAACTTCAGCGCATAGCGCTCATCACCCACCAGCTGCCTGTCATTCTTTATCCAGCTGACCTCAGGAACAGGATCACCCCAAACGTTGCCAGTAAGGTTCAGTGACTGAATAAGGTAGGGAAAGAAATGTGAGGTCTTGTAAATCAAGGGACAGACCACATGGAATGAAGTCCAGAAAATCTGAGACCACAAGTAAAACATTTTTACCGAATTGAATTTAAAACAAATTACCATTGGGGAAGAAAACTAGAAAATTATTATTTCAGAAAGATCTGAGAATGTTTCAGTGGATGCAAGAAAAAATTACAATTATATTATGAATCTTATTTTTATGATATTGTGAAGTTTTTTATGTGTATTTTAAACCTCACTGTACAATTAAAAGGATATGCTTGTATATTAGGTACCTTGCCCTCCTGAATGGTCACGACATCTGGCAGGCCGCCCACCACACGGGCACGGTCTATAAACACACAAATTTAAACAAATTGAAAATAAAAGTAATACACTTCAGATATAAATAAGTTCTGTTTCCTTTGACTAAGTCAATCAATATCTGTTCTCAGAGGAAATAACTTGCATTTTTAAACAAGCTGTCTGGAATTTTGTTTTGATATATTCATTTTCTCTCTCGAACAGAATAACAATTTAAAAAAGATAACTTTCGGGGTAGATAGCTTGTTTGTTAATGGGATGCTTCTGAATTTGTACAGATGGTCAGAGCACAAAAATAAGAGCAAAGGCAATTACTTACTTCTCTCGGCTATGGCTGCCGCCCTGAGGAAGGAAGAGAGATAAACAAACGGTTACTTAGGACTTAAAATAGTATTAGAACCTGGATAGGTGAAAGGCTACATGCTTCTTAAACTTTTCGATATCAGGATATAGTAAAGCACGAACACATTATGACGCACTCATGAGTTGTTTATTTCAATGTTAGTGTGACAACCAAATAACAACAACACAATGTGAACTATATGATTACTATACTAAGCAAAAACAACAACATATTAGTTTAACCCTTTCTTATAATGTATGTAGAGACTTACTTCAGCCTCTTGAATTCTTCAAACGCCTCCTCCCATACTACACAAAGAATTGACAAGAATGAATGTAATAATATTATACATTTACAAGGTAATATAATATGTAACGATAAACTATTGAAAACAAAAAAAAGTTCACATAGGTAAATACCAGGACATCAAGGTCCTGGGTGAATGTGTTCCAGGAACACCTGAACCCTTACCTTGTCCTGAGAGGTCAAGGACCCTTTTGACACTGCCTTTGCCATCGAAGATATCGATGGCATATTTGCCCTTATCCTTCTCTGTGGGCTCATTAATTTTAAGCCAAAGCTGTTCTCCAGTGACTCCACTTTGAACTCTTTCTGAGTGGGAGATCTTTGTTTCTCTGGTACCAGGCAGAAACACACAAGAAGCATTGGTAAGGCCGCGATGCCATGAGTTCAAAAAGTGATACTGGGAAAACACACGTTGGACTTTGAAAAAAATACATGTTTGACATGAATCATTATAAACCAAACATCTGCACCGCACCCAGAGCTGGTGAACAGGTCACACCGGATGTCACATGAAACTAATGAAAACGGTACATAGTGCATCCAGTAGGGCTATACAGTAGTAAACTATAAAAAGCTTACTTGTTAAGCCAGCCAACACGGAGTTCTTCAATGTGGTGCACAACAAAGGAGTACAGAATGATTCCATGCTCTGTGCTCATAATCTTGAGCTCAGTAGACGAGTTGGCTATAAGAACAGAGAAAAAAAGTCACATGAAAATTGCATGACGAGCTCATGCGTGGATAGTGCTTGAAAGCTCGTTCTTAATGGAGTATCATGTAACGTTCAATAACGTTGAGTGGCGAGGGATTGACTGCAGAACACTCACCGATAACTCTAAACACTTCGTTCAGCACTGCCTGATAACCTGTTGAGGAGGAATCGCCAGTGAGTGCAAGTGTATGAATTACTGATGGGAATGAAAGATTTTGCGATATTATTAATGTTTCAATTATCACCTTTAGAAGTCTGGATTTAATAATGATGTCATTATATAGGAAAATAAAAGTATATTAACCCTTTTAAAAAATGTTTTTTGTTTGAAATTTTATTGAATTCTTCAGTTATGTGACAGAATTTCTTTAATTGATATTTCAGTGAATTCCACTTCCTGTCATTTCAAATTCTGATTCAACATGCTGTAGGCCATTTCAATCAATATTTGTGACCCTGGACAACAAAACTCAATTTTTCAAAATTGAGAATTTTACATAATCTGAAGCTGAATAAATAAGCTTTGTATTGATCTATGAGTTGTTAGAATGGGACAGTATCTGGCTGAGATACAACTGTTTAAAATTCAGGAATCTGAGAGTGCAAAAAAATCTAAATATTGAGAAAACTGCCTTTGAAGTTGTTAATCAGGGGCACTGTGGCAGGCCATCCACTCACAAAAATAAAGTTTTGATATATTTAAGGTAGGAAATGTACAAAATATTTTCATGGAACATGATCTTTACTTAATATCTTCATGATTTTTGGCATAAAAGAAAGATTGATAATTTTAACCCATACAATATATTTTTGTCTTTTACAAAAAATGTTCCCGTGCTACTTGAGTTTTGTGATCCAAGGTCAAATATTATATTACTGTATAATAACACAATATTAAATTAGATAATAAAATATAATCATTTGAACATGAGGCAATGGGGAAATCCGCCAAACCCTTGTCAAAGTACCCCATTCATACCTGCTTCTGTCAGATTCAGCAAAGTCTTGTCTTTCCCGCTTTCGTCCTTCAGTTTCACTTCATATATTCCTGCATCTTTCTTTGAAATCTGTCGAGGAATTTTGAAAACAGTAAGATACAGATGGCGGCACGGATTTATCAATCACAATCAAAACAACATCAAAAGACATTTAAATAAACGAAACAGGAAAGACCGAAAAGACAAGCTTTTCTCCTGCGGAGGATGCTGCAGGCCAAACAGAGTACGAGAGAAAAAGACAGCACCATCACATAAAAACAACACATTGACAGTGATGCCAACTTATAAGAACTTCAGACTTTTGGCTTGCTTGGGATTTCTTCGGTGGCGGGTTTCATTTTCCCTTCTTTCTCTTTTTCTTTTTCGCTCTTAATAACAAGCTGTGAATTAAACAAACATTGCAGTTAATGGCGGCGCACACTACAGGAGTGGCATGGGATTTGCCTCTCCATTGCGGCATGCACTAACTCCATTTCTCTCTCAGTCCGTCTGGACTGGCACCTTATTGGTAGTTGAATTCAGCCAAACTCAGATGGTTTTTAATCTTTGTTCCCAATAACTAATAACTAACTAAGGTAAGACTTGACATGATATAACAATTGAAGAAATACCATCCAAGTCTGATTGATTTCAGGAAGTGGCTTCCATGATAACCAAGGTTCACACACGGAATAACCATATATTTATGATATATGGACATAAATGTTGAAAATTGTATGTATCTCTCTGGCTCAATTGACGGAACATTATACACAGAAAATATACAGAATCTGTCATTAAAGTCAACATAAAATGGCATTCGCAACTTTAGATGTATATATTAATTATTTTCACTGTGAAATACTTTACTCAACCAATATTGATTCTATGTAGAATTTAAGTACTGGCTATTATTTTTAATCACGGCTCTTGAAATAAAAACATCTAAACTTAGCAGCTTAATCACTGTGCCTGTATCTCTTTAAATCTTCTCATATATCTGATATAACACTTTTAAGAATAAAGGTGCTTAAAAGGTTCTTCAAAGTGATGCCATAGAAGAACAATGGTTCCACAAAGAAGCATTCAGCCAAAGGTTCTTTAAGGAACCATCTCTTTCTTACATTTTTATCATCTTAAGAACATTGTTTGGCCAAAGAACCTTTTGTGAAACCGAAAGGCTCTACAGATGTTAAAGGTTCTTTAAGGAACCAAAAGGTTCTTCTATAGCATTGAATAACCTTTCGAAGCACTTTTTTTAAGATTGTTGAAACAATCCCCTGTGCCATGCAAAAATCTCATCATTTATGGGTCCGTGTGTCAGAGAGGAAAGTGGCCTTTGGCATAGCAAAGCTTATAGCGTACTTCTCGAACCCCGTATTCAAAATAACATTAGCCCCGCCCAACCACCGTCTGACCTTGCCAATGTCAAAGGTCAAATCCTCAGCAGATTTTCCGATCTTCTTCGCATCCTCATCATCCTCTTCAATCTCAATTCCATCCTTAAACCAGGCAATCTCGGTGGCAGGTTTGATGTTTCCAACCTGTAGCAGGAAACGCGAGGAAAAATGAATGAGGGGATTGTAACAAGTATCTTCTCAACCCGAAGAAATGAAATACGATTTTATGTCCCCGTCACTGACGCCCGAATCCTGACCTTGCATTTCAGATGCACGTCACACTCCGGGGTGACCTCGAAACTGAGATACTCTACGAAATGAGGACCTGTGTGTGGGAGAATTGTTTTAGACATCTTTGAATAACTTAAATTCCGATTTTAAACTGAAAGGACTTATAGTCATTGTTCAGCATACCTTGCCTTCTGACCCACTCTGCTCTCTCAAACTCAGACTTCTTTTGAAGTTCTGCAAACTCTGAAAAACATCATTAGCGAAATGCGAAGAAATTAGGAAAGTGTAAAGAATTCAGCATATTTTGAGTGCTGCTTGGCCATGGAGCTAGAACATGTAATACAGTCTTGTAGGTTCATTTTTAGTTATAAATGGCACTCTACTGCCCTCTAAAGTACATCCTCATACATAGCTCTGACAGATTGTTCTTGTACAGAAGTATTTTAAAATAACAATTTTACAATTTGTTGATCCTCCCTTGTGTGTAATTTGTGTAATCTAGTGAAGATAACAATTTTAAAGGAAACACAGTTCTGGTACTTTTTCAAATATGATATCAGTGAATATTGGTTCGCAGTAAGTAATTTGTTAAACTGATGATTCCTGACGCATTACTGCAGCAATAAAGATATTTGATGAGGAAACAACATTACAGACATATTACGAGTTTATTTGCCTGCAATGTCATGTTATATTTATTTCTAGTGATATTGATTGTTTCATTCGACTGTAGATTAATGAATTTCAAATAAAATTGTCAAATTGAGCAAAGCCAACTCGTCCGACTTGCCTTCTCCGATAAGGACTAAGCTGGTGCGACCGGTTGCTTTGCCATCGACGAGGTTGAACGTGAAGGTTCCTTCATCAGTAACTTCCAATGAGTCCATGAACAATTCAATGATCCCAGTGCTCTTGTCAAAGTTCATCGTGTACTTCTAAAAAGTATTATGAAAAACATGCTGCATGTTTCCAACGTTCTGTCAAAAACAACAATGTTCGTCAATGTAACGTGAGATAATGTTTTCGATATGCTGTACCTTTCCTTGAGAGATGATATTATCATTGAAAACAGTCTCCACTTGGCAGTTAGACGTGAACTTGCCAACTTGGGCCCAGAAACGCACACGTCCCTTCTCCTGAAGCTCAATGGACATTTCAGTTTTGAAGGGAATTACTGCAGAGTATTGCAAACAGTTAGTTTACAACAACATACTTGTGCCAGGTGTTTGTTAAGAGACATAAAACAGGATACACGGAGTACACACTGGCAGTTTGGAACTGCTGGATGGTTTTAAAGGTACAGTTACCCAAAAATAAAAATTCTGTCATGAATTACTCACTCCTTAGTTGTTTCAAATCTGTATAAGAGAAAGATATTTGGCAAACAGTTCTTGGACCCCATTGACTACAATGGTAGGAAAAATAACAATGGTTGTCAAAAGTGCCCCATGCTTTCCTACATTCTTCAAAATAACAAAGCTATTTTTCCTACTAAGGTAGTCAATGGGGTACAATAACTGTTTTGATACAAGCATTCTTCCAAATATCTTTCGCTGTGATCATCAAAAAAAAAAGTGAGTAAATGATGAGAGAATTTAGAACTGTGAACTGTCCCTTTAAGATGTATTTGGAATACAGTAATCCTACTTACTGGGGAACTTGTTATCATGGCTGATCTCCAACAAACGCTTAAGTCCTACAAAGAGAAAACAACATGATCAAAAAGCCTTTGATTTGTGATTTATTTCAATTGTGTAGCATTGTTTGTTGATGGTTTGCGGAGGGAAAACAAATAGTAGCAAGTCTTAAGGAAATGACTTTGAGATGCTTGTGTTCATGCTTGAACGTCATTTGACAAAATGTAACGGGATGGAATATCAGCCAGAAATAAAAGTGACTCGCCTTCCTCGGTTAGCTCGTAGCTGGCTGAGACACCTTCAGTGTTTGTCACCACACAAGAATAAATGCCCAGGTCCTCCACGGATGGATCATTAAAGATTGCTCTTGACCTGCAAGAACGAAGAAAATTACTAGTTTGAAAGAAAAGTATTTTGAAGTATGGGGAATTTGAGAAAAGTGAAGATTGTCATTTACTTGTAGAAGAGTGTCTTAGATTATGTTAAACCAACTCACTTGCCCCCGACAGTTTCAATGGTAAGACGAGAAGTGTCAGTGAAGGCCTTATAATTTTTAGACCACATAAACTTAGAGCTTTCTTTAAGGTCGGAGCACTCAAAGTTCAGAGAGATCACACCGTCATCATCCACATCCACAACAATCTCATTGGTTCCTGAGGATAAGCCAACATGTGTAATACAATTAAAAACAAAAGGTAGTTAAGAACGCAGATGTCTACAATGTGGACACCATAGACTCACCAGTTCGAGTCTGAGCCAAAACAGCATCAGTTGACTTTGAGGGTCCACCAACACCCGCCAGATTTTTGGCGTGAACACGCAGCCTGTAGGAAACACCCTCTTGAAGACCAGTCACCTTTAATAAATAGAGAAAAAGCATACATGAAAACCACTGCGTGATGGCCGCTTTGTGATCTTTTGAATACCACCTAAATTCCTCAAAAGTTTCCTAAAAGTTGCTTCATTAAAGTTATTTGTTGTTAACTATGAATGTGTTAGCCTTAATAGCCACTTGTGTGCCTCACAACATTGACAAAATTTATATTTAGAAGCATTTGAAACTTTAAGGAAATTCATTACCTTCATAAAAGTCTCTTTTGTGGACCTCTCTTGGACACATCTCCATCTGCCATCCTCCTCTTTAAAGTCCACATAATACCCAGTCACAGGACTGCGGCCGTTGAACGTTGGTGGTTCCCACAGAAGCACCAATGAGTTCTTACGCACCTCGAGGACACTCAGGCCGTGAGGAGGACCTGGGTTTCACAAAAAAGTGAAATATGAGCAGAAAGATGCAAAACACTGCTTAAATCGTGATGATTAGAATTAAACTAAATGTAACATTAAAATCTCATTGTATGATAAACATGCTGATGAGTGATGTGTTGTACCTGGAACCGCAACGGTCCATTCCTTGCATTCCAACGGGACACCAGGTGTGGAAGCTTCACCAACACCAGTCTGGTTGAATGCACGCACCTGGAACTGATAGAAAGTGTTTTCTTTCAGGTCCGTCACCTAAGCCAAGAAGAACGAAGGAGCAAGTGCAATTTATTATTTCAGTCTTTTCCATATTGTAATTGCTCATTTCCATCAAATGTACTTGAACCTATCAATGAAATCCAACATTTAGACACAAAGACCTGCCTTATAAGATGTGTCAGTGACTGCCTTGTTGTTGAGCTCATTCCACTTGCTTGTGACTCCATCTTTAACTGTCCTGTAGTCCAGATAGTAACCTCTGATATCTGCTCCTCCGTTGTTCGCAGGAGCCATCCAGCCCAACACCATGTAGTCACGGACACTCTCCAGCAGGATGACACCGGTGGGAGCACTCGAGGTGGCTGCAGCAGGAATAAGTTTAGTTTAGCCTTGCATCACATTCCTTATCGATGCATTTTGTCTTCTTGAGGTGGGCTGCCTGTGTGTCTTCATTGAATGTCATCAGCATATGAATATATAATGTGACGAATATTTAAGTGTTTTTTTTATTAAAGAACATTTCCGTAATTCGGTAATCCGTATGTCAATAATGCTTTCCTACAGGACTATCACTGGATCTGCACAGGCCTACTTTCACAGCCTCCTACAACCCATCAAGAACCCTGCCTTGAGCAAACCAGCAGCGTCTTGTATTGCCTTCTCAAAAAGCCAGTACATTGCTTTCCCGCTCATTCTCCTTAACAACTCCTTCCTGGTGGAACATTCTTCCCAACAGGTATTGTTCTGGCTTTGATGAAACTGGTAACTTGGTATTAGCACCTATTGTATTATTGCTCCTGTTTGACATATCCCTTTATTGCTCCCTGAACTCTCTGTAAGTCGCTTTGGAAAAAAGCGTCTGCAAAATGACTCAAAATGAAGAAGAGGGCAACACTTCATACTGCCCGAACTCTACAAACTCTGCACATAATCAGTTAATAAGTCAGTAGGCATGCAGGTTATACAGTGTAACATGCTACATCTTCACAAAGTCATGTTTTTATTAGAAAGTTGATGACAATAGTAAGTTTTGAAAAATAAGTAACACGAATTTACAGTGCCCTTGTTACACATGTCAGTCCTTTTGTATTTACTATATGTTGCATAATTACATGTAACTAACCCTTAACCATATCTCTATAGTAATTCCTAAACTCTGCAGTAGCCTAAGTACTTGTAGTTAATTATTATCACTCGGTATTTAAATAATTACAAATTAAGTGTGACTGAAAATTCTTATAACATATAACAAAAGAAAGATTACCAGTATTCTTACAACATCGATAATTTAAAGTAATTTAAGATTTTTCAAATCACAGTATTGTGAATTTATTTACAATGTATTTTCATTGTGATAATGATAATTTAGGGGAAATGTGCTTAGCTGTCGTGAGAATTATGTCACAATTCAAAACATTTGATGGGTCTTAGAATGGACTTAGACCGTTAAATAATTACATGTTTTTTGTTTTGTTTTTTGGAGTGAGGTACAACCCAGGCTTTTGTGATATTAACTTGACTGTACTTGACATTCTAAGTACATAATGATACACATAGATCTGTCCCAGTCTGAACAGGCCTACTGTGCTCACTGTGCTTTTCAGAACTCATGCAGGATGACCTTCTCTCCCCCACCCTGCTTATGCCCTGGCATGCGCCCCCTGCCATCATTCACAAAAACAGACATACAGCACAGGCGCACCTGTATGACGACACGCAAAAGCGCACTGTTCCATTTACAATGTGTCAATGTGTAATTTGCGTTCTACTGTGACTGCTTTGTTTTGAGTTTCTAGGTGTCTGAGCCACACAGGATTTCCTCAGTGTTTCTTACGGAAGCAAATGAGTAAGGACAGCGGGGCATGCAACAGCAGGAATGGGTTTAATGATGTTCATGCTGCATGCACGCTCGGTTTTGTTTTTTCATCTGGGTGATATGCAAAGTATGAGTGATACTGCATAATAGTGATTTGAGGACAGACGCTATTGTACAACAAAAGAGAATCAGAGATCCCATTGTGCTGGTAGGGGAGATTATGGTGCTGAGAATTATGTTGGAAATCAACTGCTTTGTAAAAATTTTTCTTTCTCCAAAACTACAAGAACATGTTGTGAGTAAAGAATGCACTCTAAAAAAGAATAGACCTTTATACTGTAGCACTTAAAGTGGTTCTTGGCTTGTAATCATAGGGGAACCACTATATAGAACCTTATTTTGGTGCTTCAGTGGTTCTTCTGCGGTTCCTTGGGATGATTGAGGTGCTATTTAGAACCGCTGAAGAACCATACAGGTGCTTAAAAAGTTCTCCTTATGGAAACGGTGATATATAGCACCTCGGTCACCCAAAAGAACCTTTGAAGAACCACTGAAGTACCAAGATATGGTGCTATATGGTACTTAAAGTTGTTCCCCTATGAATACGAGGAAAGAACTATTTTATATGTGCATTGTATAAGAATTTCCCTAGACTAGAGTTGGCGTTTGAAATTGTATGCATGTGAAGCTATAAGTTATTTAAAGGGGTCAAAAGGCGCAAATACGTGTTTTTCTGTGTCTTAGGTGTGCTGATGTTCCAAATAAGAGGCGTTACATGTCTGATACGCGCTTGCAGTATTTGAACAATCACTACGAACTGGTTAACTGGCCAATCATAGCACACCTCGCCTTTCAGAACGATCAGAGCCATTGAGAGAGAGTCGCGTCATCTCAGTTGATTTCAATGGAACAATTCTTTCAAGACTTTCAAAAGTTCCCAGAAGTTACTAGTAACGCATGGAGCTGTGACTAAACAGACCAACTTAGGTAAACTTCAAACCCATTTAAAAACGAAATCTATTTTATGAATATAAAAATAAAAGAAATAAAGCATTTAAAGAGAAAACATAACTTCCTGGAACTATATGAAGGCTCCATGAATCATGTGATGCTCCAGCGTTTTGGCAGGAATCTCGCTCTCAATAGCTCTGAGAGTGAAGAGCTTCATAAAAATCTGCTAGTTTCAGAGAGTCGAGGCAAAGAGGAGATACAAACATACAAGGAATTTGGAATATGCAGCGTTTTTTACCGTAAATCGTGTATAAACTTTGCATAACATCTAAAACAAAACTATAATATTCGTTTTAACACCCTTTCACATTCAAAGTCGTCAGCAACACCACAAGCTACAACCTAAAACTTTCAGTTACGTCAAATGTGAGTTACACCCCGATAGTGTGAAGTGCTGTGAAACTCAGTTTAGATTTCACAGTTGTACCGACAGCTGCAAGAATACTCACCAATTGCTGCCTGCACAATGCAGACCTCAGAATCCGCAGTGCTTTGACTGTATCCAGCAGCGTTCACAGCCTTCACCCTAAACACACATTTGTCTCCAGCGTTCAACCCGTGGCATTCAAACCTGCAACCACAAGAGATTGACAGCTTTCAAGACAAGCTTTGACTTTAATTCACCACGTAATAACAGAACATAAACACTACAGTTTTCTGGTGGGCATACCTTGTGCCTTTGACGGGCTTGTTGTTGCAGGGAACCCAAACACCGCTGCCATTGGCGCTTACCTCAATATAATAACCCACCAGATTCTTAACCTCTTTGGATGCCCCCCAGGTCACAACCACAGAAGTGTCAGTGCTTCTGATGGGAACGATAGGACCTGGAATAGACGGCAGGTCTGAAAGCAAAACAAACAGCGTACAGAATATTAATATAGTAAATGTATAAGAAAACATTATACAATTATGTAAATAATAATTTTGAGGCTTAATACAATTGCAACAAAATGAATATAAGCCTATATATCAAGAACTACTGAAACACTCTATTATGCAATATTAAACATGTTTCAGTAACCTATTTTAAATTTTTGGGTCAAGAGCTAATACCCAATCTGTCTCCCACAGTGGTCGCCCCAGTTTCTTCCGACGGCTCCCCAACACCAGTAGAGTTGCAGCTGCGGACACGGAAGCTGTAGGATTTACCCTCAGCAAGGTCAAAGAGGGCATAGCGGGGAGATTTCACTGGCATCCCCGGGTTTACCCTCTGCCATGTGCCAGTGTCCACCAAACACTGAAAAATGATTTGTAATGTAAACAGAAGGGTTATACTCTCATACAAGGTAAAAATCTATATCATTTCTCATAATAAAATGGTTTATTGTTCTTTTTTCCTCACCTTCTCCACATAATACATCACACCCTCATGGCCTCTCTGCACAGGGGGCTTCCAGCTCAACACCACGTAACTTTTGGTAGCTTCAGTGACAGCCAGGTCAGAGGTTGGACCAGGGACTACCCCAACTGAAAGAGACAATGAAAATAATGCAGAGAATTTACAATCACTCTGACGGCAGGGTCATGTCGGATATTATTTTTATTTATGACTAGTATACAGTACAGAAGCATGAAATTAAAATGGACCCTATTTGCCTTCGTAGCAATTGTGAGTGATATATTGTTTTTTCTCATTAAATGTTTCCTTTCTAATTGTTAGTAAAAATGGAACGATTTTTTATCAAATATAAATTAAATGAAGTCCCACCTAGTTTCAGTGTAAAATGTAACTTTCCAAAATCTAAATTTTTCATTTAACGTCACATCAATTTGTCTTTATAGTGTCTTAAATTAAAAATTGAAGAATATTTTACCTGTAGGGTCTTCCTCAGTAAATTTGATCATTCCAGTCCATGGAGCAGAGGGACCGGCTGTGACAGACAAAACAGAATGTATACATCCAAATGAACTTAAAGAGATAGTTTTCCCGGGAATGAATATTCTGTCATCATTTACTCCCCTTCATGTCATTCCAAATCTGCTTGACATTGTTTTCTTCTGCAGAACTCGAAAGAAGATATTTTGAAGAACTTTGGTAACCAAACAACATGGATCCCCATTGACTTACAATACATGAACACAAAGCAACTGAGACATTTCTCAAATGATCTTCTTTTGTGTTCCACAGAAAGGTTTTGAAAGACATGAGGGTGAATAAATAATGGTAGACATTAACTCGCTTACCTCTGAGACGAGCACGATCTGCAGGGTCCACTGCAGCTACCGGGTCAGAGGGACGGGACGGGCGGCTTACGCCTGCTGTATTAAAAGCTCGCACTCTAAATGTGTAAGAGCGACCCTCAATAAGCCCGGTTACAGGAAAGCGGGCGTATTTGACTGGAGTGTCATTACACTGGGCCCAGTGATGAGTGCCAACCTCACACCTGTAAAGACATATCTCAATGAGGAACATTGACCTGGCCTTTAAGATCCTATTGGTGGTGAGCCTTAAAATGCCAAATGACTCACCTGTCAATGTAATAGCCCATGATGGAACTGCTACCCTCCACCGCTGGCTGCTTCCAGGTGACGACCACATAATCTTTATTAGCGTCATAGCAACGCACATCAAGAGGAGCAACAGGGACCCCCTCCTCCTCCACATCAGCATCTGATACACATATACACATATTTCTACCTACTGTCATATCTAAGTGTGGCACGGTAACATACAAGACAACACCTATGCTTAGTGGACATAACTCATTTAATATTCTCAGTAGTGTTTCTTTATTCAGGTAAGAACAAGGAAACATATATTCTGATTAAATGTATATCTTGAAAGCCCCATAAAAGATATGAACAATTTATAACTTTAAATATTTTATGAAGCTTTTTAACACAAGTTTTTAATAAACACCTCATTTGTAAGCTAACGAAAAGATAAATTTCAATTAAGGTGATACTAGGTTTATTTTTTTTAGTACACTCCGAGATATTTAAAGGATTAGGTTGATGACAGCTTTTGGTGCTGCAACCAAAAATAGAAGCAGCATTCTCAGAGTGAAACCAAATACACGTGGCAACTTGCTTCTTAAAGATGCAGTACACATTGCCCAAGAACTGACATTAAATTATAACATTACATGCTTTAAAGAAGACTTTCCAAAGCTAATGTGCTCTTCAGGTTTTCAGATCAGGCAAAGTGCACATTTATGTCACGGTACATTCTTTACAGCAGTTGTGGCAAAATATACAGTAGAACTGACCTCTAACAAAAACATAGCAAGAGTGGGAGTCGAAGCCTGACTTGGTGTTGACACGCAGGGTGTAGAGACCCTCATCTTCTTTGTTAAGGTGCACAAGAGTCAAAGTTGCCCGCTCTCCACTCCAATGCATGGTTACCCACTTAGAAGGTGACAAGGCGACACCTGATGAATAAGTGAAGTCACCATCAAAGACTGCTAGACTACTTATTATTTATTAGAGCCTTAGATCTCCTATTAGATCTCCAACACAATGACAGAGGATGCAAGTTTTACAGTGCAGTTAACAGTCAGCTCAAACAGGACCTACCATTTCTGGACCACACGATTTCTGGCTGGTAGCGTTTGACATTGGGGTAGACAATGACAGTACAGCCCAAACTCATAGTCTCTCCCTCGCGTCCAAATGAAACGGCAAACTTGTCAATGATGGTTGTGAGAAAGGTGACTCCATACTCAGGACTGAAACCATCTAAAGAGAACATGAACAGAAGCAGCTCAAAGAAAAACAAGTTCAACAGTATTATGCTGTATGAGAGTATTAGTTCATGTTGATCGATAATTGTATGGTATGTGAAACTTACGAGGCCTTTCAATCACCTCCTTTTCATCCTTGAACCCTTAAGAATGGAAGCAAACGATTTGACAAACAAATGAGTTGTGCTACATGAAAGCTTATACATACAATTTGTATTCTAGGTAAAACTACAGTTAATAAGCGAAATAAGCAAATGGAAAGACAATCTAGAACTAAGGTGCTGCAGCGGCCTTTAATGAACCCTAAACACAGCGCTTAAATTCAAGTTCAAGTCAAGTTCAAGTCATTTATTTATAAAGCACATTTAAGCATAGCCCAAGTTAACCAGTGTGCTGTACAATTGTCATAGCATAAGAATAAAAAGAGGAAAAAATAATAATAATATTATATTTAAATACATATGAAAACATATACAATTTCTACAATCAATAAAAACAAACAGAAAATACTCCAACCAGTAAAACCAATACAACCAATTACCCCAAGCCAATAAAAAGATGGGTTTTAAAAAAGGCTTTGAACTCTTATAAGGTGTAAATTCAATAGAAAGATGTAGAATATACACTTCTTGTCAGAGTAAACATACAGGTAAGACATTTAATAATGACCTTTGTTAACTTATAACACTTATGTAATTAAAATATGACAACAACTGTTGATCATACAGGGCAATGCATAAATCAGTCGATGTTATTATGCATCTGATAAATGTATGTAAACATACTCACTTTTGATAATGACAGAAGCAAAAGCAGAACTTTCTCCCTTCACATTGAGAGAAGATATCCGATACTCAGCAGTGTCATTGAAATTACAGCTGAAATCCACAAGAATAAACACAAAATAAATAATATATTGTATTATATTATAAAATATCTTATATGAAGAGTTTGGTTACAAAATGAGATAACTCCATTTTCGAAAAATCATGTTTTTTATTATGTTATCAGGTTTTATTGTGTTGGTTAGCTGTATTTTTGTCTTATTATTGTGGCTTAAATCAAAAATTGAATTATCTCATTTCAGAACCAACTCTTCATATGATCTTGCTATATTATTTAAGCAACACTTCAGGATGCAGATATTAATGAAGAATGAATTTAACACATTTTATGTAATAAATTAAGGAAACACTTTAACTAAGACAAGTTTCACAAAACACATAATACTTTTAAATAATACGATGAATTAAAACTTTCTTTACTTCTTGATTTCCAGAGAATGCATGTTGTATTGGCTCTCTGTGACGTATTTCTCAGGGTGAGCTTTTGCATCGATAACAACATTGTTTTTGTACCTGAAAGAAGAATTAGGCAATCAGAGTTAACAATAAACAACAATCTTATCACTCTACATTAAATGTATCCAAATGTATGGGCTAACACTTCATTTTGATAGTCCACTTATTTTACAAGTTATAATAAACTTTGCAGATTCTTGTCAACAGTCAGTAGAGTTTTAATCTGCAAATACTTGCTATGGAATAATTGAGAGTTAGTTGACATGTAGTTGCAAAGTTATTTATAGTGACGTATACCTCGAATATGATGTCTAAAGTGGACTATTAAAATAAAGTGTAACCGGATTAGTTAAGTGTAACCTAAGTAGTTTTAATAATAACATTTTCTATGTGGTTTCTAACCAGGCCACACGGGGTTTGGGCCATCCAGCCACGGTGCAGTGCAGGGTCACACTCTTTCCCTCCCACACGGTCTGGCCACGTGGTTTCACAATGAACTCCGGTGGGTGAGTCAAACTGTCTACATTCATCTTCTTCTGGAATTCATCTTTCTCGTGTATCTTGAGTAAAAAAGTACGATATGAGAATAATAGTGTTTTCATTTGAAAATCAAGTTGACAGACACCTGTTAAAATAAGTCAGCTTTTATTTAATATAGTTTGGACGAAGCTTTCAACAGTAAAGGTAACACAAATTTCCAATTCGGGGTCTGCATCCTTTAAAAGGGTGCATTTTAAGATCGATTAAATCACAGCAGCGCAGAAGGCAGTCCCAATTCGAAGGCTGCAACAAATGCAACCTCAAAATGCAAAAATTTTCCTGCGGGTTTTTAAGGATGGAACATATGTTTCCTTCAAAGCCTAGGCTATCCTTAAAGTATGGAATTTGCTAAAACAGTCCCTTTAAGTACTTTTGTATCATATATAATGTTATTCATTAACATTATTGCGTTTTACATTTCTAAGGTTGTTTAATTTAATATACTGTTAGGCTGTTTTAATCTCCATAAACGCGTCATGTTCTCTAAAACAAAATAAACATTTTCTGGCTCCGTTATTGTTTCAAAAAGTTTCCCACTGGTGTCACCCGCAAGGCTAAACGGTCTCATTTCAGTTTGCTTCGTGGACTTCTGAGGGTTCACCTTTTATAGACCAAGTCCTCATTTTATCTCCGCAACCTGAGAAGCCTTCGAATTGAGACACAGCTTTCATATCCTCAACATTTTAAATGTCAAAATAATTTAAGGTGAACATTTTCAGGTGAACTATCCCATTAAAAGACCCAGAAGATCTGAAGTCAAGAAAACATCTTAAATGTACTGGATCAGACCTTTTTGCTCAGAGTCATGCGATCGGCAGACTCTCGCATACTGGTCTCCCTGGTCTTCTTGTGAACCCTCATCTTGAAGTCGGTATCCCTGGAGAACAGGTTTCTCATGACGACATACCCCACACCCTCTTCCTTCACCTCCTCCTGGCTCTCCATCAGCTCTTGTGTGGCTAAATGACTGAACAACATAATTAAATTAATAAGTACAAAACTTGCCTTAAACCTCCCATGCAATTTGGCATATCTTAGATATAACCATGATAAGCATCACAACATTAAAAAAATCAGAAATCAAGAAATAATGCTATAGTGCTATACTGATATAAAGTCTTGTGTATCAGTTTTACAGACTTCCGTATCACACTATGGGATTTGGCCCAACTAACGTGTGCAATCACCTGGTTCTAAAGACCGGTACAACGTATCCAATGACCCCGTTTTCTTTGTCCACTGCCAGGTGAGCTCGCTTGTCTTTTTTGGAAACTGCACTTATTTTCTTCTCTTTCTTCTTAGTTGACGTCTTGACCCTAAACAACAAGAGTCAGGTCAAAAACTAAAAGGGCAAATTCTGTCATGAATTACTGACTCTCTTGTTCCAAACCTGGATACATTTTCTTTGTATGGTTGAACACAGAGAAAGATATTTGGACGAATTCTTGTATCCAAACAATTCTTGGACCTCATTGATTACTATAGTCAAATGCGTCAAAATATCTAACTTGATGTTCAACAGAGCAAAAAAAATTATAAAGTGATTTTCCAATATACCATGGTAGTCAATGGGGTCCAAGGTCTGTTTGGTAATAAGCATTCTTTCAAATATCTTTCTTTGTATTCATCAGAAGCAGAAGCAAGAAATGTATACAGATTAGGAACAACTCAAGGGTGAGTAAATGATGACAGAATTTTCATTTTTGGATAAACTGTCCCTTTAACAGAATAGGATGAAACAGAGTCTTAGTGTGTTAGTGGCCACTAAATATTTGCAGAGAGACTCTCAATATTAAGCATTTATTAAAAATCTTATGGTAAAAGAGAAAAGCTGCAGCACTTTAGAATATCAAAATTTTAGACTTGCTTGGTGTTGTCTGCAGCACAACACTTCTCCATATGACCACCGTATTATAATCTAGCCTTTTGTTCTATATAAATATCCATTTCCACAATGTTCCCTTGTTTTGATTTTTTTTATTAATGTGTTTGGTAAAAAAATCATTACCAGTTGGGAAACATTCTTAAAAAAACATCATCGGAAGATAAACCTAATCATATCCAACTGATCCGGACACTCATTCACTTCTTCCAAAAGTATTATGGGCTTTTCAGGTTTAAAGATAAAGCAGGGTGTTCAATTTAAATACCAGTCTGATCGTTTTATCTCTTACACGGTTACAAAATATCATTGGAATACAGCAGCTTCCAGTCCTTCTGAGGATTTTTATCCTAATAAATACAGTAATACAGAAGTGCTGACGAAACAATAAGTGAAAATGAAGAGATTACAGCATACCGTGTCAGAATGAATTACACATATTGACTATAATTCAACAAATATTCTCGGGAACATAGTCTTCAAATAAAATCACTACGAAACTATAAAAAAATGACAAGCTACAGACCACTGGCTAGTGCCACTTCTGTACAAATAACAGCCATCGTAGACTTCACAAATATGAGGATAAAACTTTCCTCAGTATTCCAACCCCTGGTTTATGTACGTACAGTTACAGTCCAGCCCAACTGATGTGATTTCAAGTTTCAACGACTATAAATAAACTTTTTACAACCATTAATAACTTTGGCTCATTCTCACAGAGGCTCAAATTCGTCCTGCAGCTGAGAGTCAAGCTGTCCTAAACAGCACAACCGTTCCCCTATAATAAGGTTTCTAGATACTCTCAACATCCAAAGAAAGTCACAAAACACATAAACGTGAGCATGATCAAAGCAAAAAAAATACACAGGTCTGAGAGAAACCTTGAAGAACTTCTACAACGGAGTACATCAATGACAACCCATTTTTTCTTATTTCTACCAGCAGGTTAAAAACTATTTCCAGTAAAGTCCACTAAAGGGTTATCCCTTATAACTAAGCCAACCAGCTTCAAATAAATCATTGCACGCTTTTTTTTTTTAAGAGAAGGCAGATGAACATCAATAGGTTATACAGAAGACGTCTTTAGAAAAGCAGGAGGAATTGTGTTAAAAAAGGGGGTTAAAGAAGCACTTGTAAGGGGTTGAAGTGGTTGCGCCACAGGAGCCATTCTTCAGGGCAGCATGAGCACGGGGGTCACACGTCCCTTCTGTCCTCTTACCCATGGCTGCTCACATAGGCAGCGTAAGAATGGCTGCTAACAGATGACAAGGAGCTGTGATGATAGCTGCTCTCAAAGTGCGTCTCGAGGTCCCGTTTCTCCTGCTCCTTTTGTACTTTTAAGGATCCCGACATCCTGAGTGTGCTTTATGATCAGACGAAGAAACTCCTTTCTCTCTCCGTTCACAGCCTCAAATTCCCATCGAATGTCAATGCACAAAATAACACATAATTGACAACAAATGCTGAAAGGAACTAGGTTGAGCTATTCTTGCTTTTTCCAAAATGGTTTAAAATACACATTCTGTTTTTATTTAAAAGAATGTAATTACGTTGAAAAATGTATGATAACATGACAATAATAAGACCACTTAAATAGTAGCCTGCATAGGCAGACAATATAGATATGTTTAAAGTACAGTATGTCTAATGGACAACACTAAAATGACAAGCAATTCGTTCAATACACAGTTTTGTTGTGATGGTAAGTCACAACATGTTAAGTTCCACACAACTGGCTGTGTTAACACTTCATTTTCTCTGTTTGGGCCAGGGCTAGCCTCTGTTGTATATACACTGTCACTTACCAAAATCAAAGTTGGAGGAAAAGTTGTAAGACTCCAAAAATGAGAAGCGAGTGAGAATCCAGGCACTGCGGTGGGGATGAGGCAGCCGACAGGAACAAAAATAATGCTGCCACTCTGCAGATTGCTGTGGACAGCCACGACCTTGTATGGCCACCGGGTCTGTTAAATATAGACCCTGAGAGGCTGTTACAACCTGTGAACGCTGACAAACGCGCGAAATTCAAGATATAAATGCAATGATTTATCAATATTTTTGAAACTAAAGATGATCTTCTCTAACCATAAATTGGGCAGCGTCACATGCACTCTGTATTAATTAAATAACGCTCACAATATTTTACATTAAAAACAATTTTGACATTTTACATTACGCTAATTTATACACATTGCAATTGATCTTATTTAAGGTGTGCGATCTCTAGAAGCTACACCTAATAAAAACGCACGTTACATTTCATCTTTCGGTCTAGCGGTAATTATTTTGGCATTCTTCCCGTAGGACTACATGTCCCCACCCGACAGAATAACTCATGGACTATTCCTGTCGGTGATGTAATGATATATCGATGGGACTTTCCCATTGCGGTCAACTTCATAGGGGTGTTTGGAGCCCCTGTTTTTTGCGTGGCAGGCGTTGTTTGAGGTGTCCTGTCTTTTTTTTCCGGAGGGTATAGGTAAGTATAATATAATTGTATGTCATTGCGATCACGATATTTTAATAGCTGTTGTATCTTACTTTATAGTTTTAATGTAATTCACAATCGAAATATTACTGATGACAAATAAGACCGCTATCCGCTAACTGTCGCGTTATTAGTAACGTAACTAAGTTCTGCTATTTCATGTAAACAATTCATGGTTTATTATTGACTGTTAGTGCTCATACAAAGATATCATATTTGAATGTGTCCAAAGGAATATAAATTGTATATAAATAATGATAACTATTTGTAAGGTACAGTAAGCTAGCTAACTAGCTAATGTTAGTCTAACGTTACTGTTCACCTCATGTTAACGCACTTAGCAAAACAATCATTTACAGTCTTATAGATAGTGAGTTATTTTAATGCGTTTGTTTAAAATAAGGTCTGTTTTTAATATAAGTGCTCAATAAACACGTGATAAAAATAGTATTTTGTTTACTAAACGCAGAATGTATTTTGTTGTTGTTGTTGTAGCCTATGTATGTATCTGTATGTATTATAATACCTCGTGTCTTCGTGTAATCTTTACACAACACGTGTGAGCTCTTGTTAACTTTTAGGGCTTACCGGCAAAATGTTTTATTTCAGTTGTTACAGCACAGAAGTGTCAAAATGTCAAGCAAAAGGGCTAAGGGAAAGACCACCAAAAAGCGCCCCCAGCGGGCCACCTCAAATGTGTTTGCCATGTTTGACCAGTCACAGATCCAAGAATTCAAAGAAGCTTTCAACATGATTGATCAGAATCGGGATGGCTTCATTGATAAGGAGGATCTGCATGATATGTTGGCCTCATTAGGTAAAGACAAAGTAAATTTGGTCAAGAAAGCATGTTATCCCCTCTACCCGTAAGTCTTAGTCAGATACAAGTAGATTTTGATGAAATGACATGCTGTTATTTTTTGTGACAGGTAAGAACCCTACAGAAGAATACCTCGAAGCGATGATGAATGAAGCGCCTGGTCCTATAAATTTCACAATGTTTCTCACAATGTTTGGAGAGAAACTTAATGGAACGGATCCTGAGGATGTTATTAAAAATGCCTTTGCTTGTTTCGATGAAGAGGGCACAGGTAAGCATTACCAAATGGGAAGCATCAAATTACTGTAATAAAATAGCAATGGTAGCACTTAGCAATTAGTCTGTCATCAAAATAAGTTGAATGTGGCATTACTGCTGTTTTTGGTTTATTATTTTAACAATCGTTACATTTATATTTGGTCGTAGGTTTCATTCAGGAGGAATACCTAAGGGAGCTCTTGACCACAATGGGAGACAGGTTCACAGATGAAGATGTAGATGAGCTGTTCAGAGAGGCCCCTATTGACAAGAAAGGGAACTTCAACTATGTGGAATTCACACGCATCCTGAAGCACGGTGCTAGAGACAAAGATGATTAGAACAGGGCTGGGCACTACTGACACTAATGAAAATGACACTGTAATATTATCTGTTTGACTGCTTTTCCAATATGGGCTAGTGCAAGGGGAAAATATAAATCAGCAAGGTGATATCAATTGACATTACTTATGGACCTTCTCTTACACAGTCTAAGTAGACTTGTACATAATTATAATACACATGAAGAGTAATATGCGATAAACCTCAAAATAAAACAATGCTGTTGTGTGATGTAAATGTTGAAAAATAAATTCTGAATGTGTGACGTTATTGTAGCCAGTGGAGCTTCAGTTGGATTCACATTTTGTAATTAATAAACTATTTGAAATAAGGTATCCAAGTCCTCAAATTTTCATTGCAAAATGTGAGATGGTTGATGGAAAACCAGCCAGTAGGTCTTACATCATATATTTTAAAAAAAGAAATTAAAGTTTTTCATTTATTAAGATTGATTTCAGCTCCTCTGTTGTACAGAATGTGATTAGCACCACACAGACGAACCACAACCATGGTGGATAACATTTAAAATTATAATGGGTTCTAATGCGTGTCTAATGTCTTTTTTTAGTCGGTCACACCTGCTGTAGACACGGTGTAAGGCAAATCACCACAGCAGATGAATAGTTACATTACTGGAATGACACAAGATGAAAAACTGTCTTCAAATATTTGATTTCCTTCAAAAACATCTTAGGACACAACCACCAGTGGTTTGAGGCAACCTGAGATTTATTTTTGATAAAGAACTATCAAACTGTCTGACTTTATAAATACAAAATAATTGCATGTATTTATACATATTGTATGTGTTTACAAAGCGGAAAGGAGTACAATGTGAAAAGCCAAATAAATGTTAACACCTCAAGACAAATTATATAATTTAATTAGATCCTTTATAAGGACATTTTACAGCACCATCATTTCTTTTCCAATTGAAAAACACTATGGATTTAACATTTATAAAACACATTAGGTTACATCACAAAACTAAGAGGGAGATGATTCAGGATGGCCCAAGCAGTTGATTCATCAAATAACCTGGCACAGCCATAAGCAATTTCAACATAACATGAAAAAAATTGTATTACATTTTATAAATTGCCTTGTTCTTTCTTTTATAGCAGGCATGTGTAGGTCACAGGGTGTGTTGTTGGTTAACTGTTGGAGTGCCAAAGTTCTGGATGAGGTTTTTCCTCCGGTTGCTCACAGAGCAGCTCCAGTAACTGAAGTCAGTCTTCGGGTCTTTTTTAGCTTCACTCTGCTAAGGCTAAATTTTTGGTCTGAATCTTGGCCAAGTGATCAGATATTCCAGCTTCAATTTTGTCACACTGAGCTAAGAACCCCTGTGCATAAGGAGCAGGTGGAATTTAGTTATACATGCTTTTAAATAATACATAAAGGACCAGTTTCACAGACAAGGCTTGAGGCTAATCCCAGTCTAAAATTAATGTGTGACCTGTCTTTACTAAATATAACTTGCCCAGCAATATCTTAAAATATATCAGTGCCATTATTTTGTCTCGAGCTGCACATCAGTGATGTATTCTTCTAAGGTATTTTTATAAAAGCGACATAAATATCTTAATGCAACTAAGGCATAGTCCTGCCTTAAGACAATCCGTGTCTGTGAAACCGTAACAAACCCTTAAATAATAAAAATCCTACTTGAACGGATTTCACAAGTCCTTTTTTCTTCGTTTTGCAATCGCCAAAGCTTTCTGGCAGGCCCTGAAAGTAACGTTGGAGTTCATTAAAAGTAAAAAACAGCAATTAACAAGAAATGTTTCAACGCCTTAAAAACACAAAGAAACGTAAATTACCAGAGCATCTATTTCCTCTAGGATCTTCATGAACTGCTCAGCAGCAACTTTCACCCTGTGGTCCAGTTTGTTAAGAGCCTCGACTTGCAACTCTTTGGCAAGAAAACCCTAAAAAGATAATTTTGTTTTTGAACCGTACATAAAGTCTAACCCCGTATAAAATGCACGGTGTTAAAGGAATTAAGAGATTTTTAACATTTCAGACATACATTCTTAAGTCCTGTAAGTTCCCCATCCACTTTCTCAAGCTTTTTAGCTGTTTGTTCCACAGATTTTTCGATGTCTTTAAGCTTTTTAAGCTCTGCTTCCTCCTCAGGACTGTTCTATAAAAACAAAGTAGCATTCAAATAGTTTGATACAATTCAGACTCATATACTACAGTTTTATCACCACCATTCATGAACCATGCATGTAGATAAGGCACAAAACACATTATTACCCTTTTTCCGATCATCATTAGTTTACAGCCCTGTTTTACTCCAAAGCTGGACAAAGATTCCTCCATCTCTTTCAATGATTTTCCTAAAAATGAAGATAAACATGATAGGGTCAATAAAACAGCCAAGTTATATTTCAATGAATACAGACATTCAAGCATCTAGTGATACAACACAGCAATGTTATGCTAACTGTGATGTCTAAGATACACTTAAATCAAATACCAAGCCTGTAGCCTGAAGTACCTTTAAATATAATTTTCTGGGATGGTGTTGGTACTCCCGTGGCCTCTGTCAGAGCATCGGACAAATCCTTTAATGATGGTTCGTGTCCATCTTGTGCTGTTAAAGTGATGCTGTGTTTGGTCGTGCCTGAGACAAGAACACTCATCATGGTCAAAATATGTGCAGATTATTACTCAAAATGAGAGGACATTTGAGATGCCAGCCTTATTACTCCTTAATAATATAAAGAGAACGATGCATTAGGAATATGGTAAAATATACACCGCTGGTTTAAGCTGATGTTCAGTTCATGTGCTGTAACGTTGCATGCAACTTCGCTAACGTTAGCTTCATTTATAAATGTACAGAAACAAATAACGCTAGTCTCGAAAAAGCACACTTATCACCTTAATATATATCACTGTTGTGAATATGAAATGTGGTAAATCATCTTTACCATAAGCAACTGTCACTGTCAATGTGTTGTCCGACATATCTTCACGCTGTTAGCAGTCGCTTCGCAACCGGAAGTGACGCGTTTGTGCGCGTCACGCTTTTCTCTTTGCCGTCTAACATATGGTTGTTCTACTGCCATTGGCTTTTTGTTCTTGGCTGTACATGTTATAGAAGATGTATTTTATATGTAATTGTTATAATGTACATCATGTTGTATATTGTGTTATTTAATAATAATGTGTGTATATTTATACATATATATATATATATATATATATATATATATATATAAAATGATATATATATATAATTATATACATGATTGATCCACAGTATTTTCCAATGCACCTTTTTTATTCAGTCTCAAAAGACCAAAAGCTGTTAATACATTTATTGCCAGAGAAAAAAAAGAGTTACCTAAAATGAAGTGCACTTAAGACATTAAATGTATGTTTCTCTCTTGTTCCAAAGGGGTAATTATTTGAAATCATTCATAGAATGTGAGAAATCTGGTTTAGGAAGGGCGCAATATATGGTGCTTTCCTTTAACAAAATAACTGTATATATAAATATATATTTTACAGTACACTGGATGCAATATTGTTCCTTGATGAAGTCTACATAAATTTCAAAATTATCATTCTGTCGGTCAAAAAGCACGAATTTCTGCCACATGTCCCAAATTTCTCGCAATTTAAATTTCTAAATATTTTCTAAATATTCTTGAGTAGATACAATGATCTTTATCCTGCCACAAAATTCACAGGTATATGAAATGTTAAAGGGAAAGTTCACCCATAATGAAAACTTTGTCATCACATCTCATTTCCCATTTACTTTCAAAGTGGGGAAAATTAATACCGTGGCATCTAATCAGGGATGACATCCGTTTGGTTACTGACATTCTACCAAATATCGTCCTTTGTGTTAAGCAGAACAAATACAAGTAAACAGGTTTATAACAACCTGTGGGTGAGTAAATTTCAATTTAGGGTGGAGTATACCTGTAAGTTAAATGATGTCAAAACATGTTAGGGTTCAAATCAGTACTTTTTAAATCACCTCTTTGAAGTATTTGTATTACTACCTTTTTTTATTAACATTACCAATGTAGATACTCACAAAATTCATAATAAAAACTTCCTTGAAAGAAACACCAGACTCTTTGGAATTGCATCTCCACACAGTGGTTCCACATCCAGGATTTATTTTGATTATGTTGCCAACTTTATGATGTATGCAAAATGTTTCATTCATAAACAAAAATGGTTAAAATCCATGGTGTGTTCCATTATTTTTGTGTTTATTTCTATAATTTCTTTTTCACTTTTTGGCATTACTATATATATATATGAGAAAGTTTTTACTCCAGTATTTTCAAATACAACAATTTATTAAATGTCTTGTAAGCGACTGTTATGATACATTTTGCAATAATATTTCACATTCGAAATATACATTTTATAAACAGATTTTCATATTCTATTTTTTTAATAAAATATATTAACAACAGAACAAGTTCATGTTAAATATGTAAACTACATTTGCACCCATTAGACGGACTTGCTTAGTGGAATCCATTGAAGTGAAATACTGTACCTGAACAGCATCCAGAATAATTATTTCGAAATCTAGATCAACCACAGAAAAGATAGACACAATCTGTCTTGACCAATGTGGCTATAGGTAAATAAAACAAATACAGAAATATGTAATTGCAGTGAAAAAGGCATTTCTATATTTACATACAGAGACTCATATGTAATACTTTAACTGGGTAAGTACCATCTGGGTTGGTAAGATTCTACCCTGGCATACCAGAGCCAGATTCTGACTCTAAAACTTTTAACGTATGGAATTAATTTAATGCTTTTTGCAGTCAAATCCTATTCTTATAATTTATTGTAATCGGGTGGGTAGAGGCAAGCAGCTGCATGCCATGTCTAATGGAATAAGAAAATAAGTTACGTTAAGCATAAATGACGAATACGGTTACTAACAATGTCATGTGCTAGACTGGCCAGTGAATACCTCAAAACACCTTTAGCACCATATATTATCAAAGACAGGTTTTAGGGGGAAACTTCCTCCTTCACACTCGAACACTGATCACAGAACAGCGACAGTTTCTCTGTATATACTTCTTTAAGTTGCAGGGATCTGTGGTAGGCCAAACTCATCAACCAGAACTCCGTCCTAAGAAATACACCCATAAAATTATAAATAAATCCAAAGATAAATGTCACAAATACAACTTTTAAATGTAACTGAATTGTATGAAATACATATTCATATATATTTTTGTTGTTTAACAATGCAGGCTATACCTTATTGGTTTTGGAGTCACTGGGTACTCCTTCAGGAATGGACGGTGCTGATGAAGCTTCATCAAGATAAGAGTTGTCATCATCCAGCAGGAGCTCGTCTCCAAGAGCATCCAACTCTGAATCACAATAAAAAAACTAACACTTAAGCTCCAAACACACACAGACACATGCACGAACGCACATATACACGCAACTACCTGCTTCCAGTTCATCATCATCAATTTCTGGTGTGCCATAGTTGCGACTGAGAGCTTCCTGGACCTCATTGGCATCCTCCATCATATCTTCCAGTTGATCCTGCAGGTCCTATCGGTCAGAAAAAATTTGTTTTTGCTATTGAACATTTCTATAAAAGCACCAAGTATTCAAATGATCCTTTACACACTTCAATTTGGTCCATCTTCACTTGCTTATACGCTTTCTTCATTTCTTTTGCTCCCACCTTCATAGCTTCCACCTATAAAATATTTCACATAAATAGGGCAGTCGGAAATAGTAAGAAAATAAGTAACATGGAGTTATGATGCTGCAAGTCTTAACTGTTGTTTTGGTGTCTCTTAAAGACTGGATTGTATAGTTCGCTTGTTCCATATTGAATGATTGTTGAGTGAGTTGATCTCTTTGCCCCTCATACCTACATAATACAGTGAAAAAACTGATTCAGTATAGGCAAACAGTGATTTATTAATGTGTTATGAATAGAATATGCATATAAGTAAGGGCACAAACTCACATTCTCTTTTGTTTCAGCACTCTCATCGCCTTCTGTTTCACGGTATTCTGTAAAGAGATTACAGTATCTCGCGCTTACCGAATTGTTTATGGCAAGGGTGACAGGTGCAATGTTGAGATTGTATCAACTTGCGTCTTTGATGCTCACTTTTGATGGTCCATCCCTCATCTTTTTCATCTGGTCTTTATACTTCATCAGCTCCGCGTCGATTCGTGCGATCTTTTTATCGAGTGACTCGACCCTCCCTTCCACCTATAACGGTCCATCAAACAGCATCCACATCATGTATGTTTGACATCAGGATACAACGATTTTTTAATAGCCGTTTACAAAAGTAACTTACTTACATTGCCTATGCAGTCCGACAGGTTGGGAGTAGGCGTCTGCTTGCTACGACCGAAAAGCCGATTCATTTTTAATATTTTTTGTGATTTGTAAAGATATTTAAATGCCGAGTATCACAACGGGCTTGTTCCGGTTGCACAGAGAATAAAAAGCATAATAAAAGTCACTGCCGTCTGCACTGATTCCCATATAAGTTGTATTAACCATTTTAATGACATATGTATATTTTCTCAAACGTAATGTACTCCATTTCTCGTCAGAATTATCGTTTTTATTTCTATGACTCATTTATAAATGTAGTCGTTTTAAAAAATATAATGAGGTACACATATGTTGACGTACAGTGAGTTTATTTTTTACTACAGTGACCGTAAAGAAATCCTGGTCACACTCCCCTTTAACTAAATAAAATATTTTTTCCATAAGACATTTTGTGATAATTAATTATAACTGTATACAGCGGGTAACAATAACATTGTTTAACGTGATTATTTCCCCAAGCTAATCTTAAATTCCAAAGTCCTGCCTTCAAGATGCCAGATGTCATCAAATGTACATGAAGAGTGCAGGTACTTTCATTTTTAGCACATTTAACTGCTAAACGCACACAACTGATGCACTTCACAGGAAATTAATCATATAGCATAATGCAAAAAAGCACAGCTCTTCTATAAGGCTGATAAACAGATGTTTCACGACCACACAGCGTGGCCTTGAAGCACTATATTTATCCATTAAGGTCTACCATGGCAACTCCAGCACACCATTAAACTTACCAAGAACCACATTATGTGTCGGAAGAGCTCTCTCTGAAAAGTGTTAATGTTCAACCAGAGAAGGTTGGAGTTCATCCTTATTCATTACGTTTAGAAAAAAAAATCAGTGTCTGCTGTGTCTTCTCCTTATTGCGTCAAAAATACGGAAAGATACGAATATTTTGTCTCTCTGTATGAATTTAGAAGTAAGATGCATAGTGAGTTGTCATGGCAATTCAGCTTTTGTCACGTGAAATGCATTTCTTGTCTAGGTTAAGTTGGCTTCCATGAATTTTTTGAAACTTTATTCAACCATTTTGGATATTTGTCCCAAGTTAACTGATGTAGGTCCAGACTTTTCAACAAAGCATGACTAGTCTCAACACTGGCTTCATTTAACTGTTTCATTTATTGACAAAACATTTCAAATACATGTAATATCATACAAGCAAGGTACTGCTTATATCATAGCAAAGCTCCTTATAACAAGTTAACAAGTTGAATGGCAAACTTATATATGAAATCGTCTGTTATGTAATATTACAAGCACATCAGTACAGTCAAATCAACCAACAGAAGCATCTTTTACTGCATTTTAATGTGCTGTGTACTAAAGCATCTACAATCACATGGAGTAAGCAGTAATGATGTTAATATTAACCATTAAAACCAAAGGCACAAAGGTCATAACATATTCATCACTTTTGTAATTAATACTGCTATTGCGATAGAGTACTGATGATGTCATACCGTAGTTAATCGATAAACGTTTGTTTTCCATTTAGTCACAACCATCCTACCACCCACAGAAGACAAAAACCCTAAAAGTAATTTTGAAGTCATCTTCGTCAGGATCTCCTTCATCAGGAGTTCTTTACAGTGAATCTTGTTTTGTAAAAACACATCATACACATCACTGAAAGGCAACATGAGAAATACTTACAGACAATCAACTTTTACATCAATATCATTAATACAAGAAGTCTGCGTACAGCACACGACACATTTACATTTTGTATTAAGTGTTTCGCTTGAGACATTTTTCGGATAAATAGTTCTGTTTCATCACTGCAATCACATATTGTATTTACATGAACATTATTCTACTCAAAGTTCATTGTTAAACATGCATTAGAGATTTCTCTTTTTTCTATATCTGTAGAAACATCAAAATATTACGAACAACCTGACTAAGTAATTTCAGTCCATTAGTCAGTTGTTTTGAAGCCCTATGCCCAAAAACACAAAACGTGATTTTATTTTTTCACAAATACTTTGTATTTAATTTATATTTCAATCATTCATTTCATGTTATATCTTGTTTACAATATTAACATTTGTACATTAACATTTAACATTAAAACTCTTTAAGAACTAATTCAAACTTGCCTAACAAACACCGAAATAATGGGGCGGTTTTCCAGACAGAGTTTAAGACTATTCCCAAACTAACTTAAATTTTAGAGATGTCTTGATCGAAAACAACTCAAACTTAAAATATATCAGTGTGTTTGTTTTGTCTTGAGATGCATACCAGTAATGTTTTTGCAAGGTGACTGTTTTAAATTACTGAAATATCCTAATTTAACTAAGGCCTAGTCCTGGTTTAAAATAATCCCTGTCCGGGAAACCGCCCCTTAAAGCGAACCTGGTGGATTAAACGGGCGAGCAATGGAATGTTAATGTTTCTTACAGGGCAGTTTGATGAAGCCTTAAGGAAACTCAAACAGTTTACATAAATTAAATAAAAAGAGTATGAAGCACTTAAACAGTATGTTTGGAAAAACTACACTAACTGTACTCCAGTGTCCTGTCCTACTGGAGCAAATTAGTTTGGCGTCCCTTGTAAAAAACACAGTTGGCCATTTATGATATAGACATTCCTGAGAGATAATTATGATACACTCTATTTATTGTACATATTTTTTTTATACAAAATAGGACTGTTCCACAATCCAAAATAAAGGCTCTTGTGACTATTTACAAACCAATGCATTCAAACATAGTTTTTTGTTTGTTGCTTTTAGTCTACAATTCGTGTACTAATGCAAAATATATTTTAGAGGGAGGGTTAACCTAAATATAGAAATTAATTTACTCACCCTCATGTCTTTCCCATCTTTCCCATTTCTTTCTTCTGCAGAACACAAAAGGAGTTATTTTGAAGAACATTGATAACCAAACATCACTGACTTCTACTGTTTCGACACAAAATCACTGAGACATTTCTCAAAATATCTGCTTTTGTTTTCAAAGGAAGAAAGCGTGTTGTACAGGTTTTGAACGACATGAAGGTAAATAAATTAGTTTTCTTTGAACACTTTAAATTGATAATATTACTCATTATTTGGGCTAGTGGTGATACGTGTACTAGAAGTTTGAAGAGGACCAGGACATTAATCGTATAGCATCTTTGGTTAAAGGAGTCATTCGCCGGATGTACGTGTTTTTCTTTGTCTTTTGTGTGTTATAAGTTGCCCATGCATGTATTAGACACTTGAAATTACACAAATTTATTAGTTGTTACAAAAGATGTATTATATTTAGAAGCGAATGCTCACCCAAACCTGCCTGAAACGCCTCGTGTAACCGCACCCCCACAACTTGACGTCAGCTCGTGGAGTGATTTGACTAAAACTGCCCAAATCTACACGCAAGTAATGTCTTGTAAATCTCATTTTCCCGTCGCCGGCAGAGCCTGATGTTCCGAATATTTGAAGAGCCGTTACATTTCTGTCCAGTATTCGACCAATCGCTACGCCCTAGTGAACTGGCCAATAAACATTGTATTATATCTAAAGCAAACAATAATATTCGTTTTAGCCGAGCGCTTTGGCCCCTTTAATTACTTTAATTAAAAAATGCTGTATTTCCCACAAAACTTGCATGTCTGTTGCTCCTCTTTACCCTGCCTTTCTGAAATGCGCAGATTTTTTTACGAAGCTCATCACTCTGAAAAGCGAGGTGTACTATGATTGGCCAATTAACCAGTGCGTAGTGATTGGTCGAATACCGTAAGCGTGTAACGGAAATGTAATGCCTCTTACCATATTGGAAACATCAGGTTCTAAAGCAATTGTACTGACTGTACCAACTTGCATATGCATTTGGGCAGTCTGCGTCAACTCATAGCATGAACTGACATGAATATGTGGGGGTGTGGTTACACGAGGCATTTCAGGCAGGTCTGGGTGAGCATTCGCTTTTAGATAGAATGCATCTTTTGATCAGACAATTACATTTTTGCAATTTTACGTGTCTAATACATGCATGGGCAACTTATAACACACCAAAGAAGCAGAAATCACTTATTTGCGCCATATGACCCCTTTAACCTCCTTTGTCTGAAGGGCTCTTTCTCAGATGGCAGTGGTTATCTGTGTCAGTCCCAGATCATTTGAGTCTTCCCAACCATGAAAAGAGGACATCTCCACGGCTAGTCATACAGGTCTTCCTCGGCCGCCTTCCCCTTTTCCCTCCGCAGGGCACGTATGCTCACGGAGCGTGCTCCTAACCCGGCTGAGGGCGTGCCTGTCTCCTGCTCTCCGGCCTGGGCAGCAGAAGTCCCTAAAGCACCGTTTAAAGTTTTCATCCAGAAACGCGTACAGGATGGGGTTGAGGCTGCTGTTGGTGTAGCCCAATGCCACGCAGAAGAAGTATGCAGCCATGACAGCGGTGGTCTCCGGCACTCCGGTTGAAAGGGCTTTGACCAGTATGAAGATGTGTATGGGTGTCCAGCAGATCACAAACACAGCAACCACAACCAGCACTAGGCGGGTGATGCGTCTCAGGTTGCGGTCTTTCTCCCGTGAGCCCGAGAACAGACGTACACTTTTGAGACGCAGGACCATTAGGGTGTAACACACGGAGATGATGATGAGGGGAGCCACGAAGGCAAAGATAAAGACGCAGATCTTCATTAACGTGTCCCAGTAGATGTATGGGTCTGGAAACTGTAAAGCACACTCAGTGGTGCCTGTGGAAAGATAAACAGCAGTTCATTATTGGAATGCTTAGTGCAGAGTAATGATGTGTAACCATCGAAAACGATGTGTGACCTCAAAAACATCTCATGACTTATATATATGTATATTACCATTGTTGGTCTGAGTGCTCCCAAGAACCATTGCAGGGATGCCGGCAGCAGAGGACAGAACCCAGATGAGGATATTGATGATCTTGGCTTTCATTGGTGTGCGGAAATCCAAGGCTTTCACGGGGTGGCAGACTGCCACGTACCGGTCAACACTCATCATGGTCAAGGTAAAGATGCTGGTGAACATGTTATAATAATCGATGGAGATGAAAACCTTGCACACCACTTCTCCAAACGGCCACGAGTTGAGCAGGTAATCTGTGCTCTGAAAAGGCATGGTGGTGGTCACCAGAGCATCAGCCACGGCCAGGTTGAAGATATAGATGTTGGTGGCAGTTTTCATTTTAGTGTATCTGCCGAAAAGCAGAGACATCATCAAAAGAAATTATAAATGTGACAAATTTGAATATATCTATCTACTTTCGTAGTGCGTCATCATAGTTGCATGCCATCCATCGATCGAAGAACCGCTCGACACGGCTCTGTGGTGTTAAGAAAGGTCTTCTGAAGCGAATCGATGCCTTTGTTTAATCTAAATATCCATATGGACAGCGCTATTAACGTTGTTGTCTAGCTTTCGTCATCTCTCGAATGCGCGAGTACCAGAAGCCTGCATTTCCGGCAAAGGAGGGTGACGAAAGCTCCCGCCAGAGTAGACGCTATTTTAGTTGAAGAAAATGAAAAATGCAAGCGTTCGTCATCAGAACATACGTTCCTGCATCGCCTGCGTAATCTGCCGGAAAAACAAGCCTCTGGTTCAAGCGCATTCGAGAGGGAAGCAAGACATGGACGTTAATTGCACAGTCAATATTGCTCTTAAACAAATCCATCGATTCGCTTCAGAAGACCTTTGTTAAGACCACGGAGCTGTGTGGTGCACTTCTTTGATCGATGGATTCACTTTTTGGAGCTTCAAAAAGTCAACACCCATTCATTCCCATTCTAGCGATTGGAAGTGAAATGATACATGATATTATAACTTCTTATCAACATTCAGCTATGATGCCTTGAGGGTGAGTAAAACATGGTTACATTTTGATTTAGGGGTGAAGTACCGCCTTAAGGTCCTTTTGACCACAATGCGCTTTCATACGCACTCCACCAGGTGGCGAGAAAATGCACCTGCTGATTTATGCTTGAACCCTTAACCATCCCGTACGCTCCCCCTAAAGCACCCGCACTTTCAACCAAACAAACCAATAACCATCCCATCAGGACTGTTATACGCTGTCCAAACCAAAGCCTATCACCACTTCTTTAAACGACGGATATCTTTAATCTTTATTACAAGGCAACACATCGTGGCACAATGACGTGTCTTACCTGATGATGACAAACATCACAAGGCAGTTTCCCACTAGTCCTACAACAAACACCACAGAGTACACAGCGGTGATGATGGGAATGATGGGGGACATCGTTTCCTGCTCGCTCGCCCAGGTCTCATTCACTGAATAGTTATATATGTCCGAGACGGCAGGCTGCCACGTGAAGTTGTGTAAACACTTCTCTGGGAGAGCAGAGGGGCATTTGTCCTCCTTAAATATTTGGACCACGTTGCTGTCCATCTCCTGTTTGTGCAAGAATGAAAGCTGTATGTCTGATTTACTGGAAAAGTTACTACAGTACATAACGCATTAATTCATAAAAAGCCATGATTAAACAAATAAAGAAATTCACACTAAGATGCTTTAAAAGTCTATAGTTGTATTATTGTGGTACACATGTATGCTGATACATTGCCGCAGGTTTTCTTTGCACAGTTGGCCAAATGAGAAATAAAAGAGTCTTACCTTATGTTCAGTTGCGAGCTGCCAATTTGAGATAAAAATCCAAAGGTTTTAAAACAACAACAAACGATGCCAGTGCGCAGTGCGCTTGGTTTCTCTTGCTCGTTCCTATTCAATTGATGACTGCCACCTTATCGGAGCGGCTGCCTGTGCGCTCGTCCCGTATGACATCAGACCTCATGTGACAGTCTGCATGTGAAACAGCGCGGAGCAAAACTGTGAGATTTAACACAAACAAGCACTAATAGGTCCTCAACATTCCTCTCGAAAGTGATGTCGAAACAGAATTGATGAAATGAGATGCTTCTCATCAAAGTTCATTTCTGGAGACTCATAACGCGTGCGCGTCCACCACACAGACGTGAAAGGGCTCAATACAGATGATGTCTGGAGAAACGAAGTTCTAGCGAATGTATTAGGACTTCATTGTCTGGAAGTAAGATGGGAAAACCGTATTAATAGTTTGAACGAGTTGCGCGTAATTGTGTTGCGTCACACATTCAGCAATAACACGAATATACGCGTACGTGTTGCCCCAATACAAACTGCTCCAAAGTTAAATGAGATCGTACATTTACCAGCATTTTTCATTGTTTAACTATCGAAACCATAGATTTTTTGTAGCTATATCATAACGATAAGGTTACTCACGTAAACCCAGCTCGGTGAGATAACGGGAACGAGCAAAACCTATTGGCCTGGTCCTAATGATACACCATGATAATACACTCTTAGAAATGAAATATTGTATTTAATTAATAAAGTTATGTCAACCGGTCCCACATAACTTAGTTGCTTAAATGGAAAAGGTAATATACAATTAATTGTAACATAATATTTGAAGTAAATCGCTCATAACTGTGTTAATTAAATGGTACATCACACACTTATTTTGAATAAATGTAAATTATTGTCTTGAATTTAATGACTATAGCTTGATCTAAGATGACCTGATTAAGTTCAATTTATTTAACAGAAATAAGCTTTGATAATGTTATCCATTTGTGTTGATTGTACTTAATGATTGGAACTTAGAGCAACTAAATCTGTAGGTCAAATAAAAAGACTAAAATAAAACGAAATGTTCAACATTTTTTATATTATACATTTGTAACAATTATTAGACATTATCTCGTTTAACTTCAATAAGATGATATTGAGAAAATAGAACTCAACAGAAATGCAAAAAATGTATTGTAACCGCCCACCAACTAACCAAAGGCAACACTTTTCTGAACAAGGGTAACCACCAAACTCAAAAATATATCTAACTCTTTAAAAGTTTTAAGATAAATGAACATTAAACGCTGACAAGTGTTTCTTTTTACTGAAAAATGCATAATATAAAACACTTATTTAAGAAAATAACTCTCAAAATGCAGTGTACGCAAAGCATGCTGGGAAATATAAGTCCTCTGCCCTATTATAACTATTTTATGTTAACGCAACACAACTCCTTTATGTTGTCCCAACATGAATGGATTCAGTTATATGACTAAACATAAAACAATCATGTTGTAACTATATTTTCCAAAAGTTTTGTTGATTTAACTTAAGCAAGTTAAGTAAATTGAACAGGCAGCAAAAATCATTTTTTTGAGTGTAGAAATAGTAAGGAATCCATCAAAAAAACATTATTCCATCACTTTTACCACAATAAAACAACCCATTTAAAAAACGCTACATAAATAAAAATGATTTGATTTGAACATCTGCATTTACTTTTGGATTGCATAAAGGTATATCTAGTTATTGTCACATGTAAACCAGCTATCTTTGGCACTGAGAAACATTGCAATTTAGTAAAAGACATAAGAAAAATAACGCAATGGATGCTAATTTTGCAACACTGTTGTCTAGTATTCTGTTGTTTTTATGAGTGATCTTTTCTAGATGGTGAACAAAAATAAATGGACTAAAACACATGCTGTATTTCAAGTGCATATGCTTTTCGTCTCCTAACAACTTTGAGAAGAAAATGCACGAGCTCCAATGTTTCTGTTTACTCATGATTGATTTTACATTACTAAACATCGCTCTGTCACATTAGGATGCCATAAGCATCTCGTGCATGCATGGCATACTAGTATTAACTCACATTGTTTTTTCATTATTTTCTGCATCGGTTGCTAGGAAACATACCTAGGTAGGTGTTGTCTGTGCGGTATGATTTAGCCCAAAATGCTTGTGCTTCATATCCTCATGTGAGTGTTGATAGTGGAAGATCATTAGAGCTCCATTCGAGACTGCAAAATCCCAGTGAGAAACCCAGGAGTGTGGGGAAACTAAACATTGCCAGTTAAATGAATGTCTCTTAGTGTTTTTAATGAATTTCATAGTTATACACAGATAAAATGATCAAATGCTTGGTGTTAATGATAAGATATAGTTTCAAAAATCTGGAATATAGCCTAGTGCAAACAGTACTGGAAATACTCGAGAAAAAGGGTGATTAGCAGGAGACAGTCTTAATATTGAGAAACCATAGAAGCAGAAAAAGACTCTATGAAATGTGTAGTTTAATGCTATTTCATAAAGAAAATATGCACCGAGTACACAAATCATATAAAGTAGAATGAAGTAGAGCTATTGGTTCTATATTAAGCTCGAATTTTACCTTTGAATAAATAACAACATGTTTGTCTAGAACGGCCTGATGTTAAGCAAATAAATAACGATAAGTAAATCTCATAGAATAGTTTATGGATCCATTTCAAAACCATAAGCAGAGTATACAAATCTTTTAAACTTTATACATGCAACTGTTAAACACATTGAAAAAATCTCTTCTTTAATAAGTGTGACTCAGTTTCAGTATGAAATAAGGAGGGCGGTGCACAGAAAATTTCAGCTAATACAAGAATACACAATTAGTCTAATTGCACAAATGTTTGCATAGTTTATTTGTACTGTGTGTGTGTGCTTTTGTTTGAAAGAGAGAGAGAGAGAGAGAGAGAGAGAGGGAAAGCGAGAGATTGTTTGATCGTTTCCTTCTATTCTCCAGAAACCTTGAAGAACAAAGTTTGTTTAGAAACAGTTTCCACGGCAACCAAAGTTTATTTTCTATGTAACATTCAAGACTCTACGCTTCAGGAAGTGTGTGATTTCATGCTAAACTTCAGACCTCTGATCCATGAAATGCATTATTGGTGCCTCAAAGATTGCAAATATGATGTGAGAGTGACAGCATAGAAACGAGAGACAGACCTGACCCATTCTTCAAACCATTAAATTTGAAGAGATCAAAAGAGGAAATCAAGCATATTGACGACACCGTTACCTGCGTCATGTAAGCTGGGCTACTGAGAACAGACAACAGGTTATCAACACTTTCTCTGACAACTTAGATGCTTTTTCCAAGCAGAGCAATGAACTTATTGCAGGTTTTTATATCCCCTGTGAGGTTGTAAACCAAGCAGCAGAATCACAATTTAATACAAAACATGCAGTCTCAGCATTCATAAAAATCCACAATGAATGACACATTTTTTTAATATTTTCTTTCCCTTGAGTAATTCCAAATCTCTATGGACCGCTTCATCGGACGCGCGCGCCTGACCCCTAGTTAACTTCCGGTTTGCTTTTGTCTAGTGTCTAATCAAATTACTTTTTATATTTTATTTTAGCTAATAATTATTTTATATTGTATAATAATTGTATCAAATAAAAAATGAAATTTGATGTATGTTCATTTTATTAAATAAACTATTTGTGGAAGGGGTCCTGTAGTTTTTACGCATTTAAAAACTGTATGGCACATGGACATCTAGCGGTTGAGCTTGGTATCGCAGTCTATAAATTAAAAAATAAAGGAGGGACAAGTTTAGCCATGTAATGGTTCTTCTCTGTTTCTTTTACTTGTTATCAGAAATAATCTCTAGGCGCTCAATTCTTTGTGAATGTGTACAGAAAGACACAAAAGAGTGCATGCGCAGTAACTTTGTTTGTTAAGATAAAACCGTCTATAAACTTCTTTGTTCTGATGAACACAAAGAAAGATATTTGTGCTCATAACCAAGCAGTTCTTGGCCACTGTTGTCTACCATAGTAGGAAAACATAGTAGTCAAAAGTACCCCAGAACTGTTTGCTTTTATACTTTGTTCAAAATATCTTCTTTTGTCTTCCACAGAACAAAGAGACTTATTAACAAATTATACGGATTTGAAACAACTTGATGGTGAGTAAATAAAGACAGAATTTTCATTTTGTGGCAAACATCCTTTAAACATAAAGTGTTCCTTTAAACCTAATAGGTTATGTGCAAAAAAGATCGTTGCTAAATATTCATACCAACCATTCCTGAATCTAGAAAAAAATTCTAGAAATGATATATACTCTTTATTCTGAGGGGGAAAAACACTCCCCACCTTACAACAAATTCAGACAAGAACTATAAAGCATTAAATACATCTAAAGGCAAGAATAATTTTTAATTTCTTGTAACTTTCCACTAAAAGATTCTTAGGATACATAAAGCATACACATGAATGTTGAGATTAACACTTAAAAGTAATGCCCTTCTGCATACTTGACTGCACATTTGGGACAAAGTAGCTCTAGAATTATTTCTGCTCCGTTGTTCTCAGTCTTTCTCATTCACTCGTTAACCGTGAATGCAGCGAGCAACATCCTGTGCCAAGAACGGCACGGAATTCATCATGCACACAATGGAAAAGGAATATAAACTTCAGACTTTCCATTTCAGCCCACCTGTATACAGCAAAGAGCCTCTCCAAATGATGAGCAGATGGCTCAGCTGAAGGTTTGATCAAAGTCCTCCTATGTCAGGCTAGCACACAGCAGAAGATTGAGCACTCTTAAACAGCCATTAGTGCTGCTGGTACAGTATTAAAGAACAAATTTATGGCTCTGGAAAGAGTTGTGCTTCATGCACCGGTGGCTGCGCCTTTTTACGATATCACCCAGTAATAAATAATAACAAACTGCATGAACTGAGCCAGTAAAAGTCATATTTAATAGGCGGCTGGCGTTATTTAGGCATTTTGGTTGAAGCATATCATGTAATTTATTGATGACTGTTGTATATGAGGTTATAGGACGCTAAGACTCCCCAAAACCCCAAAAAGTTAGAAAAACAATTTATTTCAGATCATCGTTTGTCTTTACACTCAATATCGTACTGGAAGTCTGATTTCTGTGCCTTGATAAATGAAGTTATGGGCTGATTTTCCCGAGTTGAAGGTATTTCAGCATTCCATGAACTGGCCCTGATCTCAGCAATCAGGAGCTGTATAGGGACTCCTGTTGTTAGTAAAAGGTTCATTGGAGAAGAAATGAAGAAAATGTCAAATGAAATCAATCCCATACTGATTGTAACAAAGTGATAGAAATCCAATATTCAGTCTAGCAATGTACCCTTGGTAACGTTTTGAAATAATTTAACTCCCTTAGTTAAAAAAGTATTTGGGAAGAAAGCTTTTAAATATAATCGGCTCCATCGGACGCATGCGTCTGAACCAAGGTTAACTTCCGGTCTGTTGATCATTCTGGCTAGGGGCTTATAATATTACTATTTTATTTAATACATTTTTATTTATATTTGATTGTATTATTATTGCAATAAACAAACAATTTGTGGACTTTCATTGTATATTAATTTGATTAAAAAAACATTTGTTAAATCGTGTAACGTCGCGTTTAAGTTTAGCCAATTTTACAGTTCTTCTGGTAACCCAAATGAACAGGGGCTAGACATACTTTTAACTTGCTAATGAATTTTTCTTCTTATCCGAAATAATCTGGAACTCTATTCTTCAGACTATTCTTTGCGGATGTGTAACAGAAGTTAAATTTGGGTGGTAAAAGCGTGCATCCTCAGGAACGCTAGTTTGTGTTGTTGCATTGAAACTGTATATAAGGCACCTGAATAATTTAGCTTTACAATCTTTGACATCATTTCATATTTCGTAAAACGGTTTGTTTCTTTTTTGAAACACTGTTCCTCTGTCTATATTCAATAATGATAGAAAATTGTTTGTAGGTTATTTATTGGTTATGTTTATTAATGTTTTGTTATTTTATGTATTAATTATTTTGCAGTGGAGTATTTGTAAATTGTCCTATTAAGTTTGTTGTTTTGTTTTGTGCTATGTTATGAAATTAATGTATAAGGACTCCCTTAAAAATGAGATGATGCATCTCAAAGGGTTCATCCATGAGAATACATTTGTTACATCCTCAGATGACCAGAAAGGCACATGTGCAGACCTGCTACCGCTGCACCCTAATGTAATCTTTAAAACTAAATTCTTGTGTAAACTCTCAAGCAGTTTCAAAGACACTGGGAGTGATTCATTTGAAAACAACAAACGGCACAATAAATCTTGTTGACAGCTGCAGTGTCTTCTGAGTATGTCTTGAGTTAGTATGACAGGGGACTCACTCAAATGCCGTGCGAGTCGCTCCTGTTTAATCGTAACGATGGAAACAAGCAATGTGTGACCTGTGTCAACCAGAGAGGAGGGACCTGGTCAATATGTCTAGTCAATAATAGCCACCTGTATTACAAAGCCATGGCTCAGGTGGACAGTCTCAGTGAATGGCTTGGTTGGACACTGTGGTCTTTTACAAAGACCAGAAATGAAAGATTTTGTAATCTTAAAATTTTAGCATTATATCAGGTTAAATGGTAACAGTTATATTTTTAAAACAAACCTTGTAACCTTTAAAAAAGTTAATGCACCATAAACTAACAATAAAAATTGTATTGACATTAACTAACATTAACAAGGATTAATAATGCTGAAAAACTGAATTGAGGGGACGGTTCACCCCAAAATATTACGATTAAAGTGTTTACGTGAGTTGATTTAAGAATATACCTTTCAAGTCCCCGTTTTACATCTTACACTATATAGTTCGATTAATGGCATCATTATGTCCCTAAGCGCAACCATAATTTCATGTATCAACAAACAGTTTGTCTTCGCCATTGTACCACATACAGTTTTTGGTGTTTCTTATATTTTCTAGAGTTGTTGGCATCTTTCTTGTTTCCCGTTTGGACCCAAAATGTTGTTTGCATTAAAACGAAACAGCTGTCCAATGGGCTCTCACTAAATATTTGTTGTTTGAGTCTGACGTCATCACCCAAACGTGTTTTTTCGTCCATTTTTAACAATCATGGGTAGTTTAGATGGTTAGAGACAGGTTAGGTCAGGGGTGTCCAATGTCGGTCCTGGAGGGCCACAGTCCTGCAGATTTTGCTCCAACTTGGCTCAATGCACCTGTTTTGAAGTTTCTAGTCTGCTTTGTGAGACCTTGATTCGCTGTTCAGGTGTGTTTGATCAGGGTTGAAGCTAAACTTTGCAGGACAAAGGCCCTCCAGGGCTGACTTTGGACACCCCTGGGTTAGTGTGTGGGTTAGGGTAAAGGTTTCGTAAGACTTGAAACACCAAAGATTAAGTTAAAATTCCAACAAGCCACGCCCAGCTGTGTACATGTCTATTAGATAATGCGACTAAAACAAGCGTACTACGCCAACAATGTGCCTGGAAACACCTCTTTTCTTAGTCCAGCAGATCGTTGGGTGCACAAATGAGCGCAAATGTGTTTGCTTTCTAAAAAATGCACAGGACGGGAAAATGAGAACTCCTTTGGGTTGAAACTAGCAAAAACACTTGCGGCGCATTAAACATAGTGTACGATAAGGCCCAAAGTGTGAAATATATGAATAACATTCCAGATTTTGGGGGGGATTCCTGATTGTATAAACTCGTCCATATCTGGTAAGGTTCTAAGCGAAAAGTTCTCAAAGGCAACCAAGAGGCCTTATAGAAAATCATCATTATGAACATAAAGACGTCTGCTCTCATTTAAAACTCCCACTCAGTGTGGGAAGTGCAGGCACGCCATACGTCTTCTTTCCAGCTCTGCTGAGACGTCAGTCAATTCATCGTCTGCACAAAGAGAGCCGCTGCATAGAAATGTGATGTGAATGGGGAATGACAAGGTTTTGGATAGACTTGAATCAGACATCTGATAATGCCACTAACAATCTTGTTTTACCAGAACTTGGGCACGCAGCATACAACCCAAGATTACCCCGTTAGAAATGACCCTCAACACATTACATCAGAGTTGATAACAGCATCCAGTCTGGATCAGTCTGATAGCGGAGTGGTAATGGGCTTTGAAGGTTATCTCTATCCGGACATCCACAAAGCACACTGAGTACCCACCTATTTGCTAACTGACTGCTCTACAGCTATAGCTTGTTTTCCATTTAGGGACAGAGAGAGAGAGAGAGAAGGTGACAGAAATTACCCAGTGGCTGTATCTGCTCCTCTGTGATGCTCTGCCCTGTCGTCTACTAAAAAGGTTTCAAGGGTTATTTAAAAATGGCATGCAACAAATAACTGTGTAATTGCCACATGGATTTCTGTTCATGAATCTGTGCACTACAGCCTCACCATAGAAGCTGTAAAAAGTGTGTACTGAAACATGCTTTCATCTGATTTAAATATTTTGGAGTAAAATTAAAATGAAGTGTAGATGTTACTGATATGATATGTAAAGAGCTCTTAGTATCACTGATCGGGAGAGAAGTCTGGTTTAAATGTATCCTTACATTTTATTACATATTACATTTTAAGATCTGAGGTTCAGTGTCATTAAGTATCGAGAGCATTTTGCTTCGGTTTCTATGTATGAGGTCACGCAAGTTATTCAAAAGAACAAAGCTCTCCAAAAGCTCCATAACATTTTGCCTTGGAGTAAAATCTGAAATTTTTTATAGTCCAGTGGAATGTGAGAAGTCTATTATTTATTTGGCTTTTTCAAAAGTTAAAAGAAATAAGACAGAAATCAAATTACAACCTGAAGGTTATTATACTTCATATCCACTGAGTCAAGTAATATGATCTAGAGATTTCTCATATAAAATGATTACCATTCCAATCTAATAATGGCAGAGACCTCACAGAAAATCAATTCCTGTTTATAAGCTCCTAAATAACTTAAGATACATTTTCCATCTACCCTGACAAAAACACGTTAAAAAGGGACAGTTCACCCAAAACATTTTTATTCTGTCATTTACTCATTTTCTTCTCACTTCAAACCTGTATGACGTTCTTTCTAACACGGAACACAAAATAAGATATTTTGAAGAGTGATATTAACCGGCACTCATTCACTTGCATTGGTTTCGTGTTCATAGAAGTGCATGGGTGCTGCTGCTGCTGCTGCGTACCAACTCAATACAAAAAAATCTTCTTTTGTGTTTTGCAGAAAGTCGTACAGGTTTAAAATGACAAGGGTGAGTAAATGATGAAAGAATTTTCATCTATGGGTGAACTATCACTTTAAGAAACTAATATGAACCCTTTTTGCACATTTTTATTATAATCTAAGCCATATATACAGTACACATCAACAAAGATTGTTGGCCTTTATACAGTCGCTTTTATTGACAGCATATGAAATGAAAGAAAAGCATAGATGAGATTGGGCCCAGGTAAAATAAACTTCACTAAGTACACATTATTTTAAGTTCACTTAAGTAATGTTCTTAAAGTGCTCTATTGTCACACATAAACTTTGAAGGAGAAGTTAATTTTTATTTAGCGCCTTTCCACAAGCTCAAGGTAGCTTTACAATAAGCACTTTCAAGCAAAAATACATTTTAAAACAAACATACAAATATACGGGAAATATAAAGATTATTGAAATTACATGTCAAACAAGTATGTCTTCAATTGTGTTTAGAAGATGGATAGAAAAGAAGAGTTACGGAGCGATATGGGTAAAGAATTCCACAAGCCGGGGGCATTTACACTAAATGACCTTCCACCTTGACAGTGTAAACTTGGGAATGGTAAGAAAATCCAAATCAGATGATCGAAAAAAAGACAGAGTTGGTATATATGGGTGAATTAGGTAGCCAGGTGCAGGACTGTTCAAAGACTATGTAGAACTGGAGTAATGTGAGCACTGCGACTGGTTGAGGTTAGTACCCTAACAGTAGCATTCTGGACATGATTTAACCGTTAAATGTGTTTAACTGGCAGACCGATGAACGGAGCATTGCAATAATCTATCTGTAATGTTATTAGACCATGCACTAGGGTTTTTTGTATCAGGCAGATTAAGAGAAGAGTGAAGACGTGCAATGTTGCGCTCATGATACAAAAACTTTGAACCACTGAAGCAATATGAGATGTTTCAATCAGGACAACTAGATTTTGAACAGAGGTTGAAGGTTTAAGAAGACCTCCATCGATGTCAAAATATAAGTCCTCTTAGGTATGTGACGCAGAGTACATAATCAGCGGTATTTCAATTTTGCTACAGTTTAATTTAAGGACATTTAGCGGCATCCACTGTTTAATATCAGCGATGCAATCCGTTAGTGTAGCAGGCAAAGTAGATTTTTCAGAGGCAGTGGTTAAATCAATCAGCATAGAGATGAAAATGTAGACCATCTTTACAACTTATGTCACCTAGTGGCTGTATAGAGATAATGAAAAGCAATGGGCCGAGAACAGATCCCTGTGGAACACCTTGAGTGAGTGAAACAGTGGCAGACCTATAGCCTTGCATGTCAATAAAGCATTTTCTGTCGTTTAGATATTATTTGAACCAAGAAAGAATACTGCCATTGATGCCAAGTTCTGATATACTAGAAATGAGAATGTAATGATGGCAGTATCAAATGCTGAAATTAAGTCTTGTTAAATTAAGATGGTAGTACACCGAAAATCCATTAACAGGAGAACATAATTCATTACACGAACAAGTGCTGTTTCCGTGCTGTGCGGTGGGCGAAAGTCAGACTTGAAAGGTTCCAAGAAATCATGTGCACTTAGATAATTTCTACTACCTTCTCCAAGGTTTTTGCTAAGAATGTTAAGTTAGAGATCGATCTATAATGAACGGTCTTGGGTCTACATGTAGAGAAGAATTTTTGATAGAGGAAGAAAAATATAAAGTGTGTGCTGAGGTGAGGGCTGCACGGTTGTTATGTAGATGTTCGATGTTAGCATGAGAGCATAGAGCAAGTCCAGTTTTCCTGTACCATCTTTCCAAACAACGACCTTTTGCTATCATAGAGTTCTGTTGTGAAGCTGGCTGATGCATGAGTGGGTGGCACTAGCCTAGTCCTAACCATGGCATTTTCATCTAATATTTGTGTGATAACATTGTTATAGGTAGAACAAATTTCTAAAGGACAGGACAAAAATGATGTTCTTATGGAAGCAAAAAGAGCCAGTGGCTTCGAAGAGCCAAGTTTGCGATATGAAATCAACTTCTTTTTACAAAAAACCGGGAACTTAGTATACTTTATGTACTACAAACATAGCTTTTAGTACTTTTATTCATGGTGTCTAAAAAAAGCACACTTATGCACGAAGATCTTTGTGTAAAGTATTAAAAACGTTTTGTAAGTGAATCTAAAACTAGTGTGTGAAAATAAAGCACTTAAAATATATTTAAATATATAAAAGTGCACTTTTTACACCTGGGCGAACAGGAGTCGGGCAAAGTTAACAAACAAGGACTGGAATCCGGGTCGGCCTAAGCACTTTTGTGCAATACTGTATGTCGATGCAAAGATGATTTGGCCATAGACAATTTCATCGGACGCAAACACCTGGTCCTAAGTTAACTTCCGGTCTGTGTTTGGTTATGTTATAACAATTTATTTTAGATTTAATGAATAAGTATTAACTTATGCTAATATTTTACTATTTCTATATCAATTGTATTCCATTAAATTAAAACTACTCAACAGTTATTGATTCTTTGTGGAAGTTTGGGGCACACAATGTTTGTCTATGTTGTTGCCGCTGAAACCGTCTATTGGCCCCAGCAAAACTTCATTTTTCAAGTTATTTTCAGTCAAATAAGTTGGCACATGTTATTTGTTGCACAAGACTCTTTATTGGAATGCATACTCATTATTTTACATTTAAAGACATAAATAACTTTTCTTTATAATCTAGATTACGTGATTTCACAACAACAATGCACAACAAAAAATAAGAGGTACAGTATATCAACTCGCCGAATGGCTATTGTTTGAAATATTCATTACGTAACACAGATAAACATTCACACAGACAAACACTATATCATACACACACAAGCACAGGGCCAGTTCAGCTCCGGGTAGCCACAGCTGGAGTCGACTGCTCAGTGGACTGTAGTTGCTTTCCCAGGTACTCCCTACAAAAAAGAATAAGAAGCATTATGCATTTAACAGCTATGACGAGACGTCCCTCTTTGTATTTCGGGATAATACGCAAGGCTTTATGGAGGTAAAATCGCAGGTTTAGAGACGGCACTTTAAGCACTGTGAAATTGAAAGAGGTTGCAAAGAGATTCACAGCATTTCTCAACCAAATGCTGTTTAGTTCAGCACAAATTCGTTCCAACATTGTCAATTCAACTCATCCACCTGAATGAGGATTCCATTCCCTAAAAACATCATTATACATAGAGCAGTCAATCCTGACATCTGTGGTTTCAGATGAGGCTATCGCTGTCATTTGAATCTTTCCATTTGAGACTTAAGTGACCACCATTCTGAAGTCGTGACAAAGCCGTCCGCTATTCATGTCAAACACTGATAACCGTTTCCCTAAAACTGTGACATTTTGTGAAGTGGTGTGCTTCACTCCAGACATCAGCTGCTTCAGAAATCTCAGCTTTTAAATGAGCGGACGATTTAGAAGGAGCACAATAGATCTTTCCTTCGCTTCTTAACCAAATGACTAAATAAGCACACACCTGCCATTCATTAATTGTCACTTGGCGGATGAAACGTCTAATTAAAGAGCTACTGAGTCCGCAGTCTACAATACATCAAGTGACATTTATATGGAAACAATTGTGCATCAGTGTTGAGCTCGAGAGAGGGAGAGATCCTTAAGAAGCTCCTTCAATAGAGCTAAAAAGAAACCAGTTCCACCTCCATATCGTGTATCAGATTAGCTAAAATATGTATTAAAGAATATCAATTCAATTTAACCCGTTCATAAGTTACTAAGGAGAAAACATACTGATTTCCCTAATCTTGAATTTAGTGTTAATTGACCATATGTTCGTAAGTAAATGGTATGAATAGAAAATGACAGGTGTGTTTGCATCACTAACTAATTGTACTTTAATATCTTTAAATATATACTGACTTATGTGTTGCTATGGATTCAAAATAGATAAGCTACCTGCAAACAATTTATATATAGTACATATGGTAACAGGGTCTATTTTTCAAGCATGTTTAATTGAATATTAATATAAGTTTAACTACACCGTTCTGTGTTAACTTCAGCACAGCCTCGAGATAGAAATATGAGCAGCGGAACATTTAGATGTTTTAAAAAGGTTCTTTTGGAAATGTTAATTTTGATAAAGGCGCTGTTCCTTTTAAAAAGAACACTTCCATCTTGACTACGAATGAAGTCATTTCGAAACTTTAGTAATAATGGCGGTCTAAAATCAATATGCAGAGGAGCACATTACTCTACCTCTCGAATGTATTTTAAAAAGGATGTTTATTATACTGCGATACATCTTCTTATCTGCTAAAAAGCACATGAGTCAATGTCTAATGTATGGTTGTTTTGTTGTTAACACTTTATATCAAGGCTGTCTTTGTTAACACGAAATGCATTAACTAACATGAAAATAAGGAATTTTGTTCCTTATTTTTGTTTTAATCATCTTTGTTACTGTTTGTTAATGTCAATACAATTATTCATATTAGTTCATTGTGCACTAATGAATGTTAAAAGTTAAAATTGTGATTTCCAAAAATAACGTCTTTGGCGTTCTCTTGTATGCGCTCACATACCATGACACATTAATGCTTTTGAAGTATATTTTATTGTTAGTTAAAGGGGTAATATGACATGATTATAAACATTAACTTTGGTTTTTGGTGCAATACAATGTGTTAATACGTTTTAAGGTGGAAAATATTTAAATATTTTTCACCTTACATTACTGTAGCTAACAAAACTCATCCCTCTGGAAAGCGCAGTGTGCTCTGATTGGCCCTTTGAGCTGTGCGTGTGATTGGCTGATTACATCAAACGTGCGGTGGAAATGTCATGTCCCTTACCATAACCGCAAACTTTCACAACGAGGTCGATTGTCAGTTCGTGTCATATCAGTTGCAAAAACAGTACACTTATAACAGCAGTGTCGGATTAAACAATGAAACATGCAGATGAAAACCAAGAACAGCAGAGGCCAAACATTGTGTTAGAAGCCCAGCATGCGAAACTCTCATGCAGAGAGGATCGTGATTTCGCCTCGCCACCCAAAAAGGAGTGGATTCGTGTGGGAGCGGTTATAATAAATAGCATAAACACAATTGGTATACAAACACAGCATTGGTTTAGCCTTCAAACCTATTTTGGTAGCACCCAATTCCTAATATTGTATTCTGTATTTATTCACACTGTATATCTGCACTTGCTAATTGCACTTCTGGTTAGACCTAAACTACATTTCGTTACACTGTACTTGTATATGTGTAATGACAATAAAGTTAAAGTTGAATCTAAAAAGTTGAATCTAATAGTTAGAAGAATGAAACCAACGGATCGACAAGATGGCCACTTTATGGAAGTGTGTATTTATTTTTATTTACGCATTTCCGCTTTGGCTGCAGCACCACGGCTGTAATAACTGAAGCTACTCACTTCTTCTTTGGGTGTACATTTGGGCAGCATCATACAACATTACCACAAACTGACGTAGAAATGTAGGGGCATTATTGATCGAGGCGTTTTAGGCTGATCTAGATCAGACTTGTCTTTTAGTTAAAGTAAATAGTTTAGTGCAAAACTTTGACTTTAGACGTCTTATACATACAAAAACAGTTATATAACACACAAAATCAAAAGCAAAACAGGAAATTGCGACCAATCACACTGTTCAGATGAAGCAAAATGCCCACCGCACATACAATTTCCAGCCAACTTGCAAAAGACCCAAACCACAAGGTATAAGAGAAGGAACACAGTGTCAACTTGATGACTTTAAGAGCCTTTTGACTTCTTTTCATGGAAAAAAACATCAGGGTATTATAAAGGTAACACAAAGGAAAGTCAGCAAATCTGTAAATGTCATGTATTATCCTTGTTCATCCTCTAATGTGGAAATAAAATGAGTTCCGTATAAAATTCTTCACCCTCTCTGTTCAACCCTGGGTAAATGTAACCAAGACCCAGTGTGACCTTGTATGGATGAGTTTGAAAGGCGAAAAAAATAATTACTTTTAATACTAAAATTCAGAAGAACAAAAATGCAGAGGTCACGTTAACCGAAAATAACTGTCATTGACAGATTTTTCATTTTCGTGATGGAAAAATCTGAAGGCCGTCCGTCATTTTGATGGATTACAATGAGGGCAGTTTGTAATTCCCATTTTTGTCGAGTTGGTAGCATCCAATCATTTCCTTTCATGAAAAGGTGATCATAAGCATGTCTTGAAAGGACCCATGTTTCCCATCAATTACTTATAACTGCCTCGTCCATTCTTGAAGCCAGGCGCGTGTACAAACAACAAGACATTAGACTATGAAGGCTGCCACAGTCTAATTTGTTTCGCCATAGTTTATAAAAACAAAAAATCATTTGACACTTTTTATAATAACACTGCGATCTCTAACGTCGTTTCTGTAAACAACAGCATGCATCTTTAAAGGCGTACACAGACTTTTTTCCTTCAAAGAGCAATAGCGACTAGCGTCATTTTGGACCTTAACATCCAGTGAGTGAAAACTGTCTATCTGCATCTTCTCAGTTCAAGACCAAACAGTAGCTTAAAGATACTTGTAATTGAATGAACGAATGACGGGTATTCAGTTTTTTTAATATGATGATGTCGCAAACATGTACGTAACACCACCTTGCACCATAGTGACGGTAAAATAGATTATGAGCGTCGTGCACAACCTCTGCAAAAATGAGATGCATGTTAATAATCTGTCTCAGTCTCTAGGTGTTTGAAACTTCAATCATTATGATGATTAAAATGAATTCCTCAGTTACACTGTGGAGTACTTCTAAAATGATTTATTTCAAACGCTTCCCATTTAAAGAATTTGTAATAATGAGTTTTCAGACTCACAAATGTAACCGCAGTCCAGCGATAAACATTACTGCCATAAGACTGTAGAAATCTCTAGAACTTCTTTAGTCAGCACATATCCTTTAACCTTTCACGGTCTTAAAATCCACAATTCATGTATCTGTCCTGCAGTTTAACCGAGCACGGCCCTAACAACGGCAAAGTCTTGGGTTCGTTTCCCGAAGGACGCTCATATCGCTAAAATACTTTGAATTATAGTGTCTGCAGCTCCATAACGGTTAATGTTCGAAACAGCAGTAAACTGATTTCTATGCGGGAAAGTTTTCACATTTTAAACGAATACAAATACTAAATATGATACAAAAGTGTGACTGTGCACAGTAAGTTATTTGACTCTGGACTTCATTTCTGATCAAATTAAGGTTAACAACGGCGAGGGATACCTGAGAGATTTCACGCTATGCTGCATTGAACGTGGCAACATCTCAGACTGGGCATCTAGCGACTGCATTGCTACAGATGCACATCACCACGTCTCAAGAGATACAATAAAGCCAGCGCTGTACAAAGTAAGCCATCCAAAACTGTGCCAACTCAAGCATCTTCTCCTCTGCTGTTGCCATGACACCAAACAGTCTCTACGGAGTAAGAATGGGGCAAAACGGCAGCCATAGCGTGGCGACAGAAGAACCTCTCCTGATGGGTTAATTTTTGTCTCCTGCTAGGTGTAAACAAAAAGAGGATGCACAACAACAACATCAAAATAAGATCAATTTTGATCAGTATCCAAAAAAAACAAACCAAAAAAACGCGAGATGCATAGCAATAAATGCCATGGAAACAGATGTTAGAACACATCTGACAATCACGAGAGATGGGAAAGCAAGCCGTAAAGTTCTTGAGAAGAAAACAGTAAAAGGACACAAAGGTATGAGGATGCAAATGGATTGCAAAGATGGCATTTGAGAGCAGGAAGTGAACGTCTATTCTAGTACGACTCTTTTTCACAGCGCCTTGGAAACCCATTCAGACAATCTTAACTCAATAGTGCTGCTTATAGTTCCGCTGTGACCGCAATTAAAAACACAAACAACAGTTGACCTTCAACTCGCTTTGCCTCCTCCGTCCACTTGCATCTTTTTCATAACCGTTCTCTCTGTTTTAGAGGCAGCTATTTATTTAATTATTTCGGAGTTCGATGCAAACTTGCCGTCCCGTTTTCATTTGTTGAGACGTACTTCTCCTCACAAAACGCTGCAGCAATAATCTTGAAAATTATGCACAAACCATTTAGCTAATGGCTAATAATTAAGGATGCAATGATTATAGATTTTGTTGGTACGATTATAGTCTGAGATATTATCACGGTTGCACCATTATGACGATTATTATGCATACATTAATTTCAAAAAAATTTCTGGCCCTGATGAAAAGGTCACTTGCCCGCCACAAAAAGTTATAAATAACTAATAATGTCGTTTTTTTACCTGTGCAATCTTAATAAAAAAAACTCATAATACCACAAAACTATTAGCCCTACTCTAATGTTGTGTTTCCAGCAAACGTGAATGAAGCGTTAAGCGCAAGTGATTTGCATGTTAAGTCAATGCAAAGACGCGATAGGACATCCTGCGGTGCAATTCGCGTGAATGATGTAGTGCTAATGACACGGCACAAATTGAGCGTTTCGGGCATTCGCGCGAATCGTGTGAGTTGAAAAATCGGAACTTTGGCCAAAAAAATTTGCGCCGCGTAAACCAATCAGAAGCTTGCTCTATTAGTGACGTGATCTGTTGTCAAGTGATTTTCACGTGCGAATGAAGCAAATTTCACGCGCGAATATTACACCGCTGGTTAGGTATGGGTATTGTTAAGATTTTAACGGTATTACTACTCTTATCAATACTGCTCATTGGTCCGCTACTTTAACGGTTTTCTAATCGGTGCTTTTGGACTTATAAAAAAAGTAACACCGTTTTATTTTCTGCAATGTAAAATAAAATGTATTCAGCGGGGACCAGCACTATTAAAAGAAGTTCATCATAGCCGTTAGCAACAATTTTTTAAAAATATTTAAATGTGTATTTAAATGGACAGATTATTGTGTTTGTCCTATGTATGTAAGTAAAGCGACAAATTATTACGTTTTTTAGTTAATAATAAAATGATTAGGGACGCGCTGTTTTCGTTACGCATAAAGAAAGGCACGAATTTCAAAAGCCATCAAACACAGTCTGCGCGTGCAGTGTGTTTCTACAGCACCGAAAGCAGTACCGATAAGGGCGGAGCTTATCGATGCTCCGGTCTTCCATAATTAAGCCTCGATGCTCTTTTAACACCGGGTTTCGATACCCATCCCTACCGCTGGTGTAACTTTGTTTATATTTTAAACAAGTTTCAACGTTTCCGTTCTGTGGAACAGAAACATGCGGTGTAACACAACCTTTACGGTTAATTAACCGTGAATTTTTTAAGCGCGGTTAATAGTGGAACTCTATAATCGCTGCATCCCTACTAATAATAACACTAGTACCTTTTCTAAGGTAGAAAATAGGAAAGCGTGTTAGTTGTTTATGCCTCAGGCTGGCTTCGTAATACAAACACTACAGTCGGTATTTATCTGTCCTCCGGGGAGACCCATGGTATAGATGAATTATGCAGTGATACTTTACAGAGTGTGTCACTTTGTATTACCGCACGCTCCCTATAGCATAGTAACATGGAAGAAGTCGGACAGCATTTAAAGCCACTTGTATTCTTCTCAATTTGGTGCTAAATCTTGCATTGAATAAATCGATTGAAAGTTATCTTAATAAATTAGTAACAGGAACCATTTCTATTTATGACAACAGAGTGTGAAGTCACTGAAGGAGTGAATGTACGTCTGTTGCATTTTAAACATATCGGCTGTGTTCTGGGGTTTATCATTGTTGTTGAAAGTATAATCTGAGGCTCACAGGGATGAGTACAGGCAGAGTAATGAGGTACGTGTGTTGGGTTGCACTCGCTCTACCTGAAGCCGAGCTGACATCTTGGCAGCCTAATGCAACAGTTCGCTACACAATACACAGTGCAGCAAAGACATCAAACGTGGAGAGGAAAGTTAATCATGTTGTTCTGGTTATTTTGTGCTCGGATCTTAATCGTACATCAATGTAGGAAGGACAAAATGTCCACTGAATAATTCAGTACATTATGCATAATGAATATGCTAAGAATATTATGTTGTTAAGATACATTTGCAGATACTGTATTCAAACACTAAATTCTTGTTTGCTCAGAAAATTGTTTGGCACAACTACTTTCATTTCCCATTCGTGCTTACCAGTTTTGCACCATGAGCTTCTGGACGGCCAGCAGGGCGTTGTAGCGGACGAGCTGATCTTCATGATGCATGTGGTTCATCACTAGCTGCTTACCACCAAGCTGCTCAATCACCCTGAAGGACAGAAAGATGCAGGTCAAGATTATCATGTTCTGTCAGATGCTTGAGCTCGGAGCGGTCACAGATTTTTGCATTTCAATCTAGCTCTGGGAATGATGAAAAACAACAGCTGGAGTTCTACGGCAATGCTCAGCACAATAGGCCCTACGGGGTAAAGCAGAAGCAAAATGACATAAATCAAGCTGTTCCAGCAGCCAGATCTTATCTCGGGCTAGATTTCTACAAGATTCCAGTCTGATGTTGCGAGGCGGGTGATTCCCAAGATGTCAAAGAGGATTTTCCGAAATACACTCCCATCAACACATTTTCTTTAAATTCATCAAGAACAAGGGATGACATGTTGGCATTAACATAAAAAACTTTTACTGACAGTTTAACACAGTTTTGAATTAATCAAATAAAAAAAACTTTGAAAAATTCTCATTACCGTTACCATTTAAAACTGTCCAATCTCACAGCATGTTGTGCTAATAAAACGAAGCCATGATGCCAAAGTACGTTTTTATTAATCATACATAATATATAATTTTGTATTAAAATATACTTCAATAATTTATTTAACATCTTTTTAAGGTGTGGAAAACTACCTATATCGGTAATGAGCATGCAAAAATAGTACAAACCATGACTAAAGGATATAAAATATCAAGTAATCTGTTAACCCGTTCGAAAGGTATTGATAAATGTGTTTCTTCACGTAAAATCAAACATGACATAAATGTATTTTTGTGTGTGTAAACTGTCCATTTACATGTTACAGAGGATGAGAATATCAGACTATCACACCTTTTCTTTCCACTCTATATGTATTTTTATTATACATGAACATAAGGCCAAGTCTTTTTTTATTTTTTGGTAATTCGAGAAAATCTCAAATTCAGACTGTTAAATTTAACTCTGTTTAAATTACAACATTAAATGTGCTCATAATTCAATAAATATTTCCTATGGGAAAATGATGCTTTGTGCAAGGTAGAGAACACAATTATGTTTTTCGCGATCTTTTTTTTGTGTGTTACCGAATTATATGTTTTAAAATTAAAACTTCTACTGCCAAGATGTTTCAGTGGTTTGGTGAGAATGACCAAGGCAGTTGATCCGTGCCCATGTCTATAAAAGTATAAAAAAACATTATTTAACAGACATAAAACATATAAATATAGACTGTGTCTTTATATCTATTTAAAAAACTAAAGAAACTCAAAAGCAGCTTTTCAACTCGGTTGGAGCTGACTGGATTTGTTGGAACTGTTAAATACATGTGACAGACAAAACATCTTTATAACACGTTCATAAATGAATTATGAGAATCTTCCCCCAGACATATGTGACCCTGGAACACAAAACCAGTCTTAAGTAGCACGGGAATATTTGTGGCAATAGCCAGCAAAACATTGTATGGGTCAAAATTATACATTTTCTTTTATCCAAATCATTAGGATATTAAGTTACGATCACGTTCCATGTTACAAACCTGTTCGAAAGCCATTTTCTCAATATCTCGATTTTTTGCACCCTCAGATGCAAGAGATTTAAATAGTTGTCAAGAAAATTTTGAACTGACCTGACAACATTCCCAGCTGAATTAAATATTATTGACAGTACAATTATGCTCCATGGGGTACAGTTCTATAGCCTTTGTTGGTTATGGTTACAATTATGTAGCAAATACAATACTTTCTATATCATGCTACTTTAAAGTAAGTGATTTTTCCATAATAAGCCGCAGTTACAACTGAACCACATCTTGGAGAACAAAACTGAGATCTCGGCACTTGTGACAAATGGCTTCAGTTCTTTTAGACTGATTTTCAACTGTGACAAGAGATCTTATCTGAAGTGGTATAGTTATAGGGTTAAAAGCAGGGTTGGTCAAACGACTCCTTATAGATGTCATTTTTTCAAGCAGTTGGAAGGAAAGTGTTGTAACTGGTCACACTTGGGGAATTAAGACTTTTGACTTTTAATCAAACCACAGGCTATGAACCATTAAATAAAAGCAAGATATGTGCCTGGGTCAAACTTCATTGAATGCTACGTGTCAAAAATGTCAAAAGTATGCAGAGTTGTGGCAATACCTGGCAATAGGTCAGTCTGTATGAGCTGGTACCCGGGCACTTTCAAATAACGTTAACGTGAACAGTCACTGATACGATCGCGTGTGTGCAAGTAAACGGCACGGTAATAACTCTAACCCAAGCAGTTCTCACCTCTATAATCATCCAGAGCTACAGGACAAATTTGGGTATTAAAAATCAATCACTGACACCCGCAAATAAAGCGTGAAGGACGTTGTCTCACCTCTTGCCGCGAGGATAATGTCTCACATATTCTCCAACGTCGTGAGCCGCCACAGCAATAACCTGGGGGTCATCAGACACCTCCAACAACCTGGTCAGTATCCTGGCGGGAAGACAGACACGCAATTATTTCAGGTGACTGAAAGCAATCACAAACAGCTCTGGGGTGAAGCTAAACCCGGATTGAGCAAATACAACTTGGTTTACTGTACAGCTGGGAAAATATTAAAGGTTCTGCCATTTCGAGAAGACACGAACATGGAGAAACACGCAGCGGGAGGCTAGTTGATGTAAGGAAAATCATTTCAGGCATTTCTCCCAAGCCTTTACAATAAGTTAAGTGCGAGATGGATCTGCGTCGCAAGGAAAGCTGTGAAATTATAACTGTCGTGAGAAAACTACAAAATGACGGGCTCAGGATAGAGCGAGAAGGTTCAAGCGTACCAAATCACCTACACGCTGAGAGCAAGAGATGGAGGAATACAATGAAAAGATCAGAATTTGATCTGATTGTGGAGAGTGTGGTGATGAGTAGATTAGGATTTCAAGTGGGCTGTCGGAAGGGTGGATGTGAATCTTGATTAAAATACCCAGAAATAATGATGAAAAAAAGCATCTGAACTGCAGCCAATATTTTTTTTATATTTTTCACTTATTACAGTTAATAACCCTATTAAATATTTATTTAGATAAGCAGTCATTATATGTTTACATCTTACATATACTGTACATGTCAAATGGATTGTTGCGCCCCCTCAAAATCAATGTGCACCAGCCGTCCTACATTTCCACCTTTCTGTGTTATCCTGTATAGAGCCCAGGCCTACTGTCTTACTTGAGCAGCTCATAGTTCTTTTCATTCAGGCGAACAGCATTTTCCCTCCAGAACTTTTCAGATTTGTGTACTGGACTCCACTCCAGCCGACCGGACTTCAGCTCAGAGCTGTACTCATCGAAAGAGCTGCATTGACAACAGGAGAATAAAACATCATCATCTGGATAAAAATTCACTTTTACGTTTTTTAAGTTTTAGCAATAGAAGGAACGGTTTGCCTCTTTATTTTACATTATATCAAATGAGAGAATATTCATTTCCACAGATCGATCTCTTCAAGAATTAAACAGCAGACCGTGTCATTCTGCAGACTGATAAACTGTGTGGCGAATACATACAATGTTTTTCCATCCAAAACCTGAACCCAGTTTGTTTTGAATACGACATGCAGTATTCAACAATGTTCACCTGAGGTCCTGAACGCTCTCTCCCAATCTCTCCAGGAGGAGCTTGATGTCATCAGTGATGTCCTCGTCATCATATTTCTGCTGGTCCAGATTCTCCAGCTGTTTGAGCACTTTGCACTGGATCATGGCTAGAGCGTACTCCTGACGCGTCTCTTTCTCCGCTGACTTCTCCAACAGGTTCTGCAACACCAGAACATTAGGGCTGTCAAAAATAATCGATTTTACGATGCATCGCGATGCATACAAACATATAATTGATTATTAAAACATGCAATTAAATGTCTAGCTTATGGGCACGTTGTTACTGTTCTATTGTAAATAGAAAGTGTTGTTGTTATATCTTATATGAAACATTGCTTTTGACAAAAAGCATATAAATACATCTTTAAGAGTTTCAGACTGTATTTTCTACGCGACAAGTGCGTCTCTCCCTCGCTCTCTCTCTTCTTTCTAGCCCGCTCAGATGAGTATATGCACGGAGGAAGCTGCGTGTACTGTAACTAAGGCGCATTTTCATTTCCACAAAAGTTACGGCTTGTTTTTATGCCAGCGGTGCGACGTGACAAAAGACTATAGAACCCATGCAGAGATTTCGTCCCCACTGGATACGGCGAGACAAATGCCTTGTTCTTGATGGTTTCTGTTGTCTTTTGTCGTGTCGCACAGCGCCGCTCGCCTGCGATGCAGACAGAGTGGTGAGCTTAGTCTGGTGCATCTCTGGATCTGCTCTTCCCTCTCTGCACGACATCTATAACAGGCGATGCAAAGTCAGAGCTGTTGAAATCATTAAAGAACCTGTAAATTCTCTTTTCTGTCTAATGCAGTCTGGTCGACGTTTCTGCCGACTGTTGGCCAAAACAGAGAGCTTTTCCCCCAGGCCATTAGAATCCTTAATATGGACACATCCCACACTTTAAGGACTCTGACAGCGTAAAGTCATTCATAAGCTCTCATTGCACTTCACCATTGTAATTATAACCAGCTAACATATATTTGCACATTTCCGATTCCATTGCCATCTGCTGTCTACCTCAACACTGATCTCATATTTAAACCCCTATTTTATCATAACAGAAATATCTTTAAATGTCTTAAAATGTAAATACATTGCTTTGTTTTTTCCTTTGAATATTGTGGTGAGGAAGGCGGGACGGGAGCTGTGAGGCGGGGCCGGTGGCGTGAGTGATAGTTGGAATCAGCTGTGCGCAGAACGGTCCCGCATATCTCCCGGAGGAAATCGGGAGCATAAGAGGAAGAGCGACAGGACTGTGGACGAGAGACGACCGGGCCCGGACATGTATTTAGTTTGTGTTTATGTTCTTGTGGCCGGTAGTCGACCGTGAGGTGGCTGCCGGTCTTTTACATCCGTGTTATTGTTCCTTTATTTTTATTAAAGTTTGTTAAATGTTCGCCTGTTCCCTCTTCCTTCTTTCCCTACTTTGAATTTTGTTACATATATATATTTTCTACACATATTTCGCACAGTTTAATGAATGTACCAAATTAACATTTTACTGCTTGTTTACAAAGTGTATGTGACATATAAAATCTTGAATCTAGAGTGTTAAAGTGTGAAGGAGACAGATTTACTTGTGCAGTGATATTTAAAATTGATGATCCAATGCATTGTGATGTATTGAAATGCATCTGGATATCGAATCGAATCATTGACATAATAATCGTAATCGAATTGTGAGAGCAGTGACGATAAATACCCCTGCAGAACTAGACGACTGTATAACCAAGAGAAATATTCAGTAGATAAAATGAAATTTACACCCTGATGCAACGTGACAGGCTTCCAGTGAAAAACAATTTGTTTGTTCACAATAAACATGCTGCTGGACAACGTGACACAATCAAAGAAAATTAGGAGATATTTGATCATCAAATGTGGGTGAAAGAGGATTTCAGTGGGGGGTGGGTCTAGCGTCAAAACACTACAGAGAGAGAAATGTTATGTTGTATTCATGGCTGTTGAAGTTAAAAACAAAAAGATTGTATCTTTATGTATTGCCATTTAGTTGTGTTATGTCAGGATAAAGTGTGGCGTAGTAGCCAAAATTTTGGTACGACAAATCCATGTACTGTACATATGATTATATATTTTTATTTAAAATGTGGAAAGTATAGTTTGGTTTCATGTAACTATATAATTTTTATATAAAATGTGGCAAGTATAGTTTGGTCTTAGACACCATGTTTCAATCGTGTTTTTTATTACAGACGGTATTGAAGAGCTGTAAAAAAACGTTAAAGCAACAGTAGTTGAATGCATGAAATAAGACCCTTGGTCCTTTGGCCTCAGCAGTCAAAAGAGACACTAAGTTGTTGAGAGTGAGATACAGAAGTATGAAAATAAATTCCCCTTTACATTAAAATCCCAGTTATTTAGACTAAAAGTCTGTATTCTGTAAGCTTTCCAAGGATTTCTTTGCCTTTACTGAGAATTTCTGCCACTTTTTTCAGGTCAAACAAGATTTCTGATATTTTATCAGTACATGAGTGATATGGGCTCTTTGGAGTTTAATAAAGAACTATAAGTGAAACTTAGTGCTGAACTTGTGACTTGAAGAAGAAATCAGCATGTCAAATGAAAGTGTTTTTTAGTCTTAAAAACACTGATCGGGTCTGATTAATTTGCCAGCAAACACTAATGTTAAAAAAAAGCTCTTAGTTGTACTAAGATGAGGTGCTGTTTTTGAAAGCTCTTTTAAAAGCCTTGTTAAACATCCCAGTCTGTCTGACGTCACTAAAAACGTCCTCTCTGAACATCCTTCCTGATGCAACCCGTTAATAACTTCAATCCAACCGTATGCAATATCAAATCAACTCATACTGCTAGTCCGAGACATGTTGAACAGTTTATGTAAATTAGGATAATCGGATGCAAAACACTTTTATAATAAATGAAACAAACAACAATTTTTGGTCACATGTATTGTGTTAATGCAGCCAGGACCTTTGATTTTAAGTTTAATCATGGGAAATATAAATTCCTTTCATCTTAAGCTCTACATGAAGAACCTCAAATGAATAAGATATTCATTACCTTGATGAAACATAACCAGATCTAATTTCCAATGGGTCTGACTCACTGTTACCGAGATTCTTTCATTTAAAGCGAGCCGAGTACAAACCAAGTCATTATTAAGCATCTTATCGCTTCCCAGAAGCTTTTAATCAGTTGAATTGTGACATTATCATACAATAAAGCCTCCGATTAAACTGAGAAATTAGAGTTACTAAAAGCTCTGCTGTCCTGCATGAAGTCAGGATGTCAAATGTGAGGGGCAGGAGAGATTTTAAACTGAATATGTGATGGTGGAGCAATAGTTTCTATCATGCATTAGTGGCAGATTCCTAATAGTGTGAGAACCGCCAGGTTGAACTACGACACTAATGCATTTTAAACAGCTGATGAACGGCTCAAGAATATTAATTTGCAGCAGACACATATACTGTCTAAATGTAGTTAGGTGCAATTTAACACAACTTGAGAAAATCAGTGACCTGTTCATTTTCTTCTATGAAAGACGGACTATACACATTTCTAGACAGATATGCAATAAGACCAGAGATGTTAAGCGATGGAACCGTTTGTGCCTCTGTAGATGCCACAAATCATTGTGTTTTCTGCATCATTAAATAATATTTAATGGGCAAATATCAAATTAAGTAGTCCATCAGACACAATCCTAAAGAGAGATCCACCAATAAGACATGTTGCTATTACCATGGAAACTGAAACATCCACTGGAGCTATCCCAAACTAAAACATCCCATGATGCATTGCGCATAAGATATTTATAATATTTATATTTGTATGTTTGGTTTTAATTAAATCCAATTACCTGTAAAATTAAAATTAATGGTTTTAAATTATACTGTCATTTTTATGTGATTATACCATTTCCAGTGATTTATGGGATACATTCATATCCCCAAAGAATGCTAGGTTAATAGGTTTGTCACAATACCGCAAACATATCTTACGATCAGAGGTGGAAAGTAACAAATTACTTTTACCCGCGTAACTGTATTGAGTAGGTTTTTTGTGTACTTGTACTTTATGAAGTAGATTTAAAAATCTGTAATTTTACTTGTACTTAAGTATGATTTGTATGATGTATTGTACTTTGTTATATTTAAAATCACATCCGTTACGGAGTAAAAAAAGGAAAACATTGAAAGGAAAAAAGCATGACCGGAAATGACTCCAGTGAATGATGGTCGAGAGAGTTTTTTACGTCAATACCAGAAGAGCAATGGAGACAGAGAAAACAACATTGGTGCTATATTTTAAGTAAACTAATGTGTCTGCACCACATTTACGCATAGTGTATGGAACCGAACTGAACAACTTCTGCTTTAATGACTTATTTAATCGTGTATCATATGTCTCTCTCTTCTGTAAGTGCGGGACAAGAAAGTCACATGACAATATGTTTGCTATTTCATGCGTTTTGAATAGCCTCACCAGCCCTGCCGTAAAAAGGACCGTGTTGCCAGATCATATTGTTGAAAAGAACAGGAAAAAATGAACTAAAGGCTAAAAAAAACGACACATTTAATAAGGCAACAGACCCCTCCACACAACTGTTCACTCTATTAACAATATAATGTATTTGCAGCTTCATAAGAAAAGAATAAACAACGAATACGAAGCTCTTAAAAATAAGTAAACATGACCACACAGCGAAAGACTGCTGTTAGTTCTGAACATAAACAAAACACAGAGTCTCATACTCTCTTTTAGTTAAAATTGCCTCACTTTACCAGCCTTTTGTCGAAAACAGCAGATACAAATCAAACTGTCAATCATTACATTTACCCTCATTCCGGACAAACGTGGAACCCTGTGTTGAACCATTAATACAGTGTGTACCAATTTATTAATTAAGGCTAATTTTTGGATGCTTAATTTTGCTTCTGCAGAAAATGTATATTGAATTAATAATTGTTTAGTTAATATTTTTGCAATATGATTCTGTGATATTTCTGCAAAACAAGACAAACACTTCTTTAATATATAAAATTAGGCACTATGATGACTATTGTTGATGTTATACAAGAAATGTAGAGGTCTTTTAATTTTAACTTAAAAAAAGATTTTTCAGTCACTGGTAATAGAATCTGTGAATGACAGAATTTGCGGTGAAAGTGACCTCTGTTAACTACAGTAGTGGACTTAGTAATATTTACTATGGTAAGACTCAAAAACACTAGTGTCTAGGAATTTTTGTTAAGCTCACTATTGTAAAAATCAAGGTACACTTCACGTGGGAAGTGATTCAAATGTGCGACAAATTTCAGCTAACAACTATATTTAAAAAAGTGAAATGTTAGGCTTACTATAAAATGTGAAACTAAAAGCCCATGTTTTTTGTCAGTGAATCATTCAACCGTTTCGTTCAAAATGACTGATTTATTCACAATTTATTCTGATATATAACACCACAAAAAGACAGATGTAAGTGTGCAAGGTAATGCGCATACGCAACATTATATATGGTACTACAAAACTAGCGCTTAAAATAACAGAGCTGAATCACGGTATAATACTGTAGCACCGACACACCATGAAACCCATAGGTATACGGCCTTCTACACGATTTTTGGTATGTATGAACATGAATGCATAAACCACTGGAACCAAGGACGCATCAATGCTCTGTTGGGAAGCAAACTGAACAAAAACAATTGCACATTCATTCAACTTGGACCAAGACTTCAAGTTGACGAAGTCTCCTTCATATATTTGCCAAAGAACATTTCTGGCTGTATTATACATGTGTCACAACACACAATGAATGATTGTAAGTGTTCGAGGGTCAGACAACTGGCCAACCCGATGCACAGCTGTAGTTAACAGGATGATGGATTGTCGCACAGTGCTGTCCTACACCTCTCTCTGACATTCTACATCTATGCATTCTTAAACACTGCTTTCTCATTCATTGCACATAAGGCATTGATGGATGACTAGTTGGTGTAGCTCGAATGAGAGTAAATGAACATTTTAAATAAGACATTTATCTGAAATGTCTGGACAACCGTCTGTGGAATGGATATGAATAGAGATATATTTCAGAGTTTTCAATGGATGTGCGACAGTTCATGGCTGGAACTTTTAATTAGTGGAGCAAAATAAATTAAAAATGTGCTGCATTGTGTTTAAAATGTGGCTTAGTGCCTGCAGCCGAATCGCTGCCATGATGGCATTCAGTTTTCTCGCTTAAGTGATAATGCTCATAACATATAACCATTATCACCGCTGTCTCACGTACAGCGATTTCATTTAATTTCAGCATTTCAAATGTTCTTTTGGAGAACTCCATCAGACTTAAATACATACTTGTTCTATATAATCTCATACATATCTATTCCAAGAAGAGAGAGAGAGGGAGAGAGAGAGAGAGAGAGAAACCTGAGCAGCCAAATATCCACTACCAAGAAAGATTTCGCTCAATAATGATTTTAATAACACCCATAGAGGACTACAACTAAGCTAACCTGGAATCCAATTATCTTAATCTTAAGTGTTTTAAGCATTTCCTCAGACCTATATAGAACTATTGTTAAGAGTCTTCAAATGTGCAGTATAAATAATTGCAAATGGGCAGAAGCAGATCCATTGATAGATGCAAAATGGAAGCTATGTCATAATGAACAGGAACAGAGCGAGAATACCTGGTCAGGGCAATTTAATAAGCTCTCCAGCAGGTGAGATGAATGAGCGCTGCACTCTAATTCAATACTGTCAGCGACGTGGACAATGAATTCATTACGCAACTCTAATGCCAACAACTGAGTCCAGCTTTCAGGGCTAATTTGAACATTAAACATAGCCAGCAGCCAGCCCGTCGTCAGCCTGAGTGAAAATGAAACACCAAATAAGAATAACAAGGAGCCTGTTATGCGCCTCCGCTATATATTCAACAAATATGCGCCCGCAGAGCAAAAGTAATAAGCCAGACGAAAGATAAAATGCCTTGGGACCAAATTTGGCAGCACTATAGCTTCAATCAAATCATGGGAATGATAAACATCTGTAGGAAGGTCGTTTTTATCAGTTTCCTGTCTCTAAAAACCAAGCGGTGAAAGAGCGATGACAACCAGAGCGTGCACATTTTTGTCAATCTGAAACCTAATAAGGTCATAACGAGTTTCTTGGTGCATTCATTGTGAGAGTTCTGGGGAAATTAAATGCTTTCAGAATAAAAGTATGAACGATGCGCTAATGGACTTCCTCTGCTGCTGCGCGTGAACCTGAGTCTTGTTTTTCCGGCAAAGGACGGTGACGAAAGCTCCCGCACAAAGGAGATGGTATCCTTTTGAACAGAATGAAAAAAATGCTGCGTTGGCCACCGAAACAACACGGCTTCGTCATTTGACGGAAAAACAAGCCTCTGGTTCACGTGCAGCCGAGGGATAACGGAAGTGTGACATTATTGTTAAAAGCATTGACAATATGGACATTTCTCATAATAAAATCGTATCTATTCGCTTCAGACGACCTTTGTAAACACTACCGAGCCATGTCGAGCAGTTCTTTGTTCGATCGATGCACTTTTTGGAGCTTCAAAAAGTTGCTCCGCATTCACTCCCATTCTACAGCTTGGAAGAAAATGATACGTGGTATTATTAATGATGCATGGACTGCAAATATTTCTTAAAGAAGAAAGTCATGTAAAGTGCCCAGAGGGTGAGTAAAACATGGGGAAAATGTGTTTCTCGGCTGAAATATCCCGTTAGCACATGAAGTTTTTAAGTAATAGCCAAAAATAAATTGTATGGTTCATCATGGAACTTTTATGACAAAAATCATCAGGATATTAAGTAATGATCATGTTCCATGTTCAATATTTTTTTATTTCCTATTGTAAATATATAAAGACTTTATTTTTGACAAACTTCAAGAGCTATTTTATCAATATTTAGATTTTTTTGAACCCTCAGATTCCTAACCTTAAAATGTTTTTATCTCAGCCAAATATTGTCATTTTCTAACAAACCATACATCAATAAAAAAGCTTAAGTATTCAGCTTTCAATTAAATAACCCTTAAGACTGGTTTTAATATATTCAATATATATTCTATATATACTGTATATATTCACAAGATGTGCCACTGACATTACAATAAATGAGGAGGAATGCAACACTTAATTTGGACACTCTAGCAAAACAAGTCCATCCTACAAGTAAAAAGACCCAATCCTCAGTCGATAAAGACTGACAGTTCTCTAGGGCGGGCTCTTGTGTGCTGCTTGCCATCATATGCGCATGCGCAGTAGCTAAAGCGAGTCAAGAGACTTAACACAAAAAAGCACAATTTCAGCTTAGCAAACCAAAGTTAAGGTACAGCCCATATCAGGTTTAATCATTGATCGGAAATATGCTGATCAATTGTGATTTTTCGCCGTGAACTTAGAAATATCTGCCTTCCATTATTCAAGGAGACAGGGCTGTTGTCTTGCTAAGACGTAAATAGCTGCCCAGAGGGGTTACAAACATGGTCGCCGAGTGGCACGACTTCGGTAAACAGACTTTGCTCCGAAAATTGATTATATAGACATACAGTAGATGGCTCATTCGACGTGTGAGCAGAAACGAAAGCGATCGTTTCAGTCCCGAGTCTATGCACCATCCTTACATATTTATGGCTCAAATCAGTTTTTTGAGGACTTTAAATGTTGTGGGTGCTCAGCCCAGGATGTGAATATGCCACATTCTGAGAATGTTTTTGATTTTATGTAGAAAATAGTAAATCACAAAAAAGGCTTAAGATGCGTTTTCAATGTGCAGGAGGTTTTCTTTATATCTTAATGCCAATAATGCAATAACACAATGTGTAAGATTTTTCTAAAATTACTCAATGTGTAAGTGGTAAAGGACTGCTAATGAGCCCAGCTTTGAGCTGCCATGTTATACGCCACATACCCTGAAAGCAGCCAGGATAATACGGGTGACCTTCTCTTTGACGGACTCCTGGAGGATGTCGGAGAGCGCAGGTACCACATTGTAACGTCTCAGCTGTTCGCAGAGTTGAGGGCTGAAGGCCAGTAGCCAGACGCAGAAGATCATCTGATACTGCAGCTGGAAGCCGCACTTATTGCTCAGCACTGCCGTGATACTGCAAAATAGAATGGTCAGAGTTAGCAAACAGTAGGACATCTCGCTCCTAGAGTTCTGTTGAGAGGATGCTCTACAGAGAATTGGATCTGATGGTTGAATGGACACAGGGACTATTATATAAAGGAAATTTCCTTAAGGGGCGAGAAAAAGAAAATGATCTTAATAAAAGCCTGATTTTATTTATTCTCTGTCTGAACATGACTAGGGATGGGTACCGAAACCCGGTACTTAATCGGTCCCGGGGCTAAATTATAAAAAACCGAAGTATCAATAAGCTCTTGACATTAACGGTTCTGCTGTCGGTACTGGAGAAATTAAGAAAAGATTTCCTATTTATTATTGCTAAATAAACGTTACCTTGTATATTTTAACTGACCAACCATTTCTAACTTGCGATAATATTAAAGACATTCACCTGAATTTTCGTTATTCGCAATCTCGCATGCGATATTGTCCGTCTGTCCCACACTACAAAGAGCTCGCGTGCACACAACACGAGAGCTCGCACCTAATAGAGTGACGATGGCGGAGAGAATCAAACGGTCTAAAGTATGGTTACATTTCACTCGAGTGGATGCAGACAATGCTCGTTGCAACAAGTGCAACAAGATTTTTCCTTGTAAGAGCGGAAACACACGCAATCTGGCAAAACATCTTTCAAAAGTGCTTTATGTGCAGACAGAGAAATGCAAAGTTTTCGACTGCCTAGCTACAAGTTCATCTTCCACGTCCTCAGGTACGTATGCTAGCCTAGCAGTCTTCCTAAATAACACATAAACATTGCATAAGGTTTCTTTAAATTAGTATGTAATAATTTAATAAACACACATCACATTAAGAATAGCCTACATATTAATCTTTAGAGAATTTTTTCTGCAGTAGCCTATATAAATCTCAAACATTAAAAATGCTTTCACAGTACTGCATTTAAAATGGATGCATAATAATGAATTATGCTTAAGAACTTATAAAGCAGAGCTTACCTAAAAATGAATTTGTATTGATGAAATACAAAACCTTTTTTGGTTTGTGTACTTTGCAAGAGGTTCCAAACCTGTATAACTTTTACGCCAAAACAGAGTTAAATACATTATGTGAATGTAAAGCTGCAGTTACAGTGAACCGATCCACTCCACCATCTGGTCCAATTATGGTTATTATTAAACAACAACAACAAAAAACACAAACAAACTTATGCGCACATGCATTTTATTTTAAACCTTTATGATCACAGGACTGAGCTAGGACAATATAAGGAATGCCTTCTTGCTCTCCAAGGTGCTTTCTTTAATGCGGCAGTGAACGAGGTGAGGGTGAAAAAAAGGACATGTTCAATATTGCTAAAAATAGAAAGTTAAGGGCATTCTATTATAGACAAGTGAATCACCTTTTGTGTATTTATTATACATTCTTTTAATGTATTCAAAATATAAGACTCTCGGACTCACTTGGATCGATGTTAACTGTGTAAAGAATAAATGGGCAAATATCTTTTTTCTTCTGAAAACCAAATAGAATATAGAAACTGAGCATTACCAATTGACTCCGTCAGCCTCCACCCAGGCGAATCTGTATTCATTCACTCTCAGCATCAGCTGCAGGCAGCCAGCGACACACTGGACGTACTGGGAGCTCTGTTTGGATCCAAAGACAAAGTACACATACACAAGACACACATGCACAGTTTAGCTCGGAAACAAACACAAAGGACAACACGATCAGAACACAAAGAACATAGCAGTTCAGAGAAGCTTGGAAATGGATGCATGAAAACAAGCCCGTTCTTTTCCGAAACTAGCAAAGGGATACAATGAAACTGTCTGCAATGATGCTCTCAACACTTCCACATTCACATATGCACGTGCAGTCAGATTCTGACTTCGAGAACGTCTCGAGTAACATGCTGGATCAAAGAGACCACCCCACAATGCAGCAGAGAGATTAGAGCAGCCCTGAGATCTGGACAGAGTGAGTGAATCACAGAGATGTTAGAAGAGAGGAGAGACTCGGTCAATAAGCGAGGGAGATGACGTCGTACATCAGCACCATATGCATAAAAGCAGAGAGGTCCGGAGAAAGGCAGAGATAAGAAGGTCATGAAGAATAGCACAGTGAAGACATCTTAAGAGCCGTAAGAGGAAATCGAATTAAAATGTATGACTGCTTGCGTCGCGCCGGCAGCTTCAGGCTCGGCGACACAAAAGAGATGAAAGAAAAAATATTCTTTCAAATGAACTCTAAACAGCGCAAAAACAAATGAAAGAGGAAGATTGCTATAGAGCAAGACAAAAGCCATCTGGTGGTCCTTTTATCTAGTCTAGTGGGATGGTCTTCAAAACAAACAAACAAAAAAAACAGCAGAAGAACTGGATTATGGCCGTAACCACTCCCGCAAGTAAAAAAAAGGGCTGTATCAGAAAAGTGCAGTTGTGTTAATTCACAGGGAAAAGTGAAAAGATTCAGTGAGAATTAATGGAAAGAGCAGTGGATCTCAAAAACAGAGGGTGAAGATCTCAACCTCTGAAAAGCGATGGAGGCTCGTTCGCAGAGCTGCACATCAGCCTCCTTGACATACTCACTTCACTGGGAGAGATGGTCCCTGTTCCAGGTTCAGCACCTGTACCATGTAGTTTCTAACAAAAAAAAGATAGAAAGAAAAAAATCTGTGATTTTGGACCTAGTATGCAGGCAAATGTATTGGAGAGGTGTGCTTGAAAAATGATGGGGTGAATACAGATGACTTCTGTGTGAGTGAGATTGTGGGAAAGACCAACCATGAACTCATTTCGCTCACAGCTGCATTGAAAAAAAATCTATTCCCAATGCAAAAAAAAACATTATTTAACTTTTTTTGGCTTTTAGTAAAGACAGCATTTTCTGAAAGGTGAAAACATTTGTTCATAGCCTTGAAAAACATTTATTCATAGTCTTCTCAGCTCGGATATTATAAAACACATTTTATGAATAGGTTTAACATCTTATAAACATGAGCTTTAAGAGTGGCCCTCTTTTTATGATTCTCAAATATTCATTAATTCAGAGAGCAAAATAAAATATGAGACTGAAGCCAAAACGCAACATCCTATTACAGCGGCAGACTTAACAGTGGAATTGAAAATGAAAGCTAGACATCAACACATGACCTACATGACGCGGATACACTCATTGTAAGCCGGTTGTCACTGTATGAATCAAAAGGACCTCTATGAATATTATTAAGTGAAGGCGACCGTTTTGCTATTCCACGCTAGAATATTGGATATTAAATCTACTCAACATGTATTACATTAAGCTACGTAAAGTGCTTAATGGCACTTTTACAATCATAATACTGTTTTGGATTATTGATTCTGAAACGTATACTACTCATTGATAAAGCAGTTCTGTAATTAATTATTTTTTAAACATCCTCAATAAAATATCTATGTACCTAAAATATAAATTTCATCTATTTTATAGTAAATCTCATGTCATATCTGTAGGTAACATCACTACAATCAATGCTTTATTAGGCACTTCAAGTTTCGAAGCATTTACGTGTTTTTAGCCAAAGTAAGCTACACTGCATTCAAGGGCGATCAACTCACCTTGGCCTTGTCAGTGCAAAGCTCTAGCATCTGAGCTACAGGGAATGATTCTAAAGAATCTGTTTCGCAACTCAGACTGTATTGTTTCATTCGCTTTTATCGCGCTGGCATCAAATCACGCCAGGCAATGCTGTTTCCAATGAAGTACTGTTTCTCAAGGTTATGCGTCCTGCTGATAAGTGCATCAATGTGTTCTTACGGGGTCTTCCCCCCCCCCCAATGTCTCCTGAAGCCATACAGACCTTGCTGGGTACTCAACACTTGACTGAAAGCACGATTTTGAATAGTCCACACCAACCTCAGTACTTTGATTTAGTCAAAACATTTGTGACCTTGGACCACAAAACAACTCTTTAGTATCACTGTTATGTTTGTAGCGATAGCCAACAAAACATTGTATGGGTAAAAGTTATCCATTTTTAATTTATGCCAAAAATCATTAGGATATGAAATAAAGATCATGTTCCATGAAAATATTTTGTTAATTATCTGCCGTAAATATATGAAAACTTGCTGAGTGGATGCAGCAAAATCGCAGAGAAAAGATGGATGGAAACATGCTTACAAATTCACTCGCTGCTGCCCGTTTTTTGGGAACAACCCACTCAAGTTTTGTAAAGCTTAGAATTCCAGTTTCCACAACTTCATTACAGCGGTGAGGCAAAACAAACCTGTTTCTTCGGCCTGCTACAGTGCCTCAGATGGACAACTTTAAAGGAGATTTTCTCAATATTTAGATTTGTTGGCACCCTCAGATTTCCAAATATTTGGCTGTATCTCAGCCAAATATTCTCCTATCCTAACAACCCATACATTTACATTTACATGTGTGCATTTATAGACTCTATTATCCAAAGCGACTTACATTGCATTATCCTATCCATATATATATAATTTGTAAGTATGTGCAATCCCCAGGGATCGAACCCACGACCTTGGCGTTGTTAGCGCCATGCTCTTACCTTACCACTGAGCTGCATGAAAGCATCATCAATGAAAAAAGTATACATCTCAATTTCTAAAAACGTACCCAGTAATTTGCACAGTAATGCCATTCACAGCAAACAAAGAATTGAATACATCTTCAAAGATATGCATAAGCAGATCTTTGCACTTCAAAATAATGGATTCTAGTTCAGGATTTTAGAATACTAGTTCTAAACATGCACATCTTTGAGTCAACAGCCATTAGTTCATGGCTATTAACCACGATTTGCTTATTAGGAGATATAAGCAGGAGGGGACATTAAAAACATCTTAATTCTGCAAAGCAATTAACATGAACACATACATGTTAGCAAAACTGACTTGTGGCTTTAAAGGAACAGTTTTGATTGGGAAACAGAACATTTAACTGTACATTTAAGGTACAACAATAGCTCGAAAAGGTATAACAAAATACATAAAACAAATACATAACATTTCGATTACCACAGTATGTTGAACACCTGTTTTTAAGAAAGGAAGTGTTCGATTTGTTCCATCAGTAAGAAGGTCAAGCCCTTCATGCTGATGGTAAATAAGTCTTTAAGTGAATTCCTTAATGTGTACATGTGTCTGGACCATTGAAGCAGAGCGCATACTGTGCACCGACTCTCTAAAGCAGCGAGGTGACTTAAACACCTCATTTCACCGATCAGGAGGATTCCAGACTGAAATCGTGCTTTAGACACGTCTCTGTTCATTCTTCTGGTTTTGTCCTTAAAGGAAAGCAGCCTGCTGCAGTGATGACCTGGCACGGCTACTCTTGATTGTTTTAAAAACTCTTAACTGTGATTAGAAACTTGTCCTTTCCAGAGATAAAATCTAACAAAAGCAAAGGAGGAATCAAAACTATGATGGCCAGGACAGCAAAACAACAACTGGCCAATGAATGACAAATCTGACAACAAAATAAGTAAAAAAACTCTGTTGAATCTAATGCAAAAAACTAAATCTCAAAACAAAATAAGTTCGAAAATACAATGACATGTCTAAAAACTAAAAATAAGATAACCAGAATAATTCTAAAACACAATGACAAGTCAGTCAAAACAGGAACGGAAAGTACGGTATCAAGACTGAATAAGGGGACATTGAATACTAGAGATAATGCAGAGATAATAAAAAACAAAATGTCATAATTAAATAATAATGAAAAAATAACACCCATAAACACGTCACCAACTTCCAATCTTGTCCTGACGCCAACAAGCTGTTGGATGTTTGCTCCCTCACTGACCCAAGGTTTGAAAACACTTATTTTGAGGACAACAAAATCGAGGTGCTGAGACTGCAAGCTGTTACTCAGTTGGAGGAGTCCATACTTACTAACACATACTTTAAGCCTGACAGTGTGACGTCTAGTGTCTGGAACACTAAGTGCAAAAGCTCCACATCAGCCACCGCCGGCCCAAAAAAACACAATGGTGAGCTTTAATCCTCCTCCTCCTCCACCAGGGCTTTGTCACAGGTGGCAGTCATTGACAAAAAAACTAGAAAGCTACAGTAATTGTACAGTTCAGTAAGTGCTGACCGTGACACATCCACTTGAGTGATGGAGACTATAGACGTCAATTTCCCAATATATGCAGAACTAGCCAAGAAGAAGTTTCAGGAGGCAGGAACTTGTTTAGTGCTAGATTCCTAAAAAATATGTATAACTGGTGAAATGCATATCAGTTGAACAGTGTAAAATGCAGTATGTATATTAAGCTGCACAAAAAGCATTTATTTCTTCTTGTCTTGCAAAGCTGATACTTTATATCATAAATTATGCAGGATGCTGGATACAACAAGTGCATTCTGACTTCATCTTTCTTCCATATCAGAGGCATCCACTTTAACACATAACAAGTGTGACTCAAGGTTAAAACTCTTCATTTGTATACTTTGCAAAATGTTCTGAGATCAAAATGATAAAAAGATGGTCAATGAAAGCCAAAACCATAAACACATTCAGTATAATCACCGTAAAAAACCAAATACTTGCTGATTCTACTTCTGTGAATTTCATCACAGTAACTCATATTGTTAGTCAGTAATGTGCATGCTCCCCAGTGCCCGTATGCACTCCCAACAATGTCTTGGCATTCTCCTGATGAGATGGCACATGGTGTCAACGGGATCAACAGCATAAATGAGCTCCTGGACACTCAATGGTGCTACTTAACGGCTATGGATACATGAGATCCCAGAGGTTCTCAACTGGATTTAGGTCTGGGGAACGTGAGGGCCAGTCAATAGCACCAAGGCCATTCATGAGCAAAAAAACAAGACTAAAGTGGTGCCCTCTTTTGAAGTTTCATTGCATAGAAAAATTAACATCACAAGGCACAGAAGAGCCGGATATAGTACGTTCTGTGAGTTCAGAGAAGGGCAAGGTGGCTGTTTTGGATCTATTTCACAAATGAAAGCCTTCCGAGAATTCCCTGAAAGCTTTTCTCTGCACTCCACATTTGAAAACAAGAATCTATTAACATTTTCATTTAAAAAACTTTAAATCTTAATTAAAAATCTTAGTAGTCTGGGCAGAGAAGCTCTGATGATTGTAGAATGGAATTGTGTGTGTTTTCTACCTGAGAGCTGAGGTGGGTCTTAATCCAGTTGAAGTAGTAGTTCAGGTCACTTCCCTCCATCAGGTCACGTCCCCAGGCAGCCAGCTTGGCTATGATCCTCGCAGCCTGAGGGCCAAAAAAGAAACGTTGGCTTGATGGCTTTAAAAATGCATTTCCGTTATACGTGACGTCCACACAAATCGCAAGACCTAGCAGCAATCCTTCTTTTTCTATAAGATTGAACGTGAAATGATGCAAGTAAGATAGCCTTTACATTCGGTCATTAGCCAAGAAGATATCAAATCTAAAGTGTTCAAGTGGAATATCTGGCAGTAAAATACTTAGTTTTTTTCCATGAATGCGACCGAACACTTGGTGGTTACTGCAAGAAATGGAATGCGCATGTGCTCTCTTCTGCGCGTACTTTGGACGCAAGGTAACTAAATTCTGACGGTGCGCGTACAGTACGCGCAAACTATTCTGATGACGAAATTTGCGTCGTGCACATTGTTCCTCGCATACCCGTAAAAAGGGAACTTTACTCCAGGCTTTACTAGTAAGTGAAGGTGACCATTGCATTAGATCCAATTGAAACATCAAACTGAAGCTAGGTGTGCCAAATGAACATTTTAGCCAATTAAATGGAACTGGTGAAAAATGACAGGCCATATGAAGAGATTCACAGAGTCATTTCTTCCCATCAGAGAGTGTGCTGTTGTAATGAATGCATTCAGAGCCATCCGGATGTTTCCACAAGACATGACATTTACTGGGCTTGTAAAGCATAAAGAGAAGTTGAGACTGTTTCATTAAGCGCCGAGGTGTGGGTGGCAGATGGAATCAATGCATGGTTCAGAGCCCTAAGATCATCCTCTGCCTGAAGGGTAATTAAACTGCAATTTCTGACTTCAGGCTGTTCTGCCTGTGGAATAGGCCGTCCTAAAAATGTGGGTATTAAGGAAATAATTTAGCTTTTGAATGACCGTACAAAGCTATGCATGGAGACCTTTGATGAAGTATTGACGCACTCCACATCAATTAAAGCTGTCAAACGGAGGGTTTAAAAGGTAATTGCCCTCCATTACAGCCCAATCACTTTTATAGAATTAAAAAAGATATACAATTTGCCGTTATAAATTTAATCACTGCGCTGAATAACAAATCATAAATCTATTATAAAGCGATTTACTAAAGCTGTTTTTTACATCTATAAAGTGGAATCAACGAAATACAGAGTGGCAGACATTGGACATTTTTAGACCTGAAATAGCTTATTGCAGATCCATCACCAAGGCTGGAAATGGGGAGGGCGGGAACACAGGGGAACGGAGTCCACTGAGTGAATATCAAGTAGGGTGAAGTTCCACTTCACAATTAAAAAGGATTTCCATATTTTAAACATAAAACAGCATCTAAATGCTCTGCACATTTCATGCATAAATACGGAGAGAATTTCTCAATCTTTGGTTTAACAATATACATTATGACCCCAACTAGAGTCCAATCAATCAATCTAGTATCAATCAATTTAGGAAATGACATCATTACAGTAGTTAGAAATGTAAAGATAATACTTGTACATAGTATAATATATAATACACTACTATGTATTAAATACCTGTAAAACTAAATTTGCCTCTTATTTTGCAAATTTCTCACATATACTACGAATTATAGAAAAATCAAACTATTCCACATTCCATTATGACTTCATCCAACAAATTAATTTTTATTAAGATTTTTTTTTTTTGAAGAAAATACAATATCACATAAGGTCAGTTTATTAACAAATTAACTGAAAGCATCCTAGAACAATGTATCCACAAGTCTTCCTTTTATGCTTGCGGTGCATTAAAATTCTTCTCCATACAAAATGATTTGCACTCGGAGATACAAACGTATTCAATTTTATTCCATCATGAGGGACAAATGAATGATGGAATAAAATTGTATAGGTTTGTATCTCTGAGTGCAAATCATTTTGTAAGAAGTAGAACAATGTGTTGACACATGGACCTACAGAATAATTGATTACCTCGACAGACGCTGCACGACATTGCAACACACACTCTTAAAAATAAAGGTGCTTAAAAGTTTCTTCACAGCAATGCCATAGAATAATTATTTTTGGATCCACAAAGAACCATTAGGTCAAATGTTCTTTAGAAGACCATCACTTTCTTATTTTACTTATAATCTGAAGATGTTTAAGGTTCTTTATGGAACCAAAAGGTTCTTCTATGGGTTCGAAGAACCCTTTGAAGCACCTTTTTTATAAGAGTGCATTAGAAAAATTGATCTTTTCCCTGTTATTAACAGTTTTGGTCTTAACCAGCGACAGAAGCGATACCCGGCAAGCTGAAATAAATTGTATCAAAGAAACATTTTAAAGAGGAGGTTTCATGAATCTCATAAAATTACCGGCATCGCAGTTTGTAACATAGCTTTCCTTCAATTTTAACGATCTCGGAAGTTGTTAATCCCAAAAGTCCATGATAAATAAGATATTGGCTTCCAAAGTAAGGAGTCGACTCTGAATCGCCCAAACAAATCGTTAGGTTTTCGAATCTTTTGAGTGTAACATTGATACGTCACAGTGTGTTGCATCAGAAACAGGAACACTCTGACCTGCCCCTATATCACTTCAGGTAGTATTGCGTAAACAACATGTCGAGGACGGAGACGGTGTCTTTTGTGTGTTGAATGTACTTCAACATGTTTTCGCTCCCAAAGATAACACTGCATTACAATTCCAACCTTGTGTTATGTGCTTGTCATTTAACTGACGATTGCTTCTCAAATTTCGGCGAGTTCAATTAGGGATTTGCCAGTCCCTTGAGCCTGAAAGACCAGTCATTAGCAACTTTATTTGGACCAACAAGCATCTGCAAGTAGTATGATAAATAGGTTATGTGTACATGTTGAATTGAGTGCTTACAATATAAAGTAATTGTGCTTATCCGTGTTGTATGTAGTACAGCTGTAGCTTTCCATGTATACAATGTATAACAGTGTAACAGTCTTACCTAATAATGTGGCGGTAGACTGTTGTTGTTCTACGTGTCGTTGTATTGTACAAACTGTATCCCTTTATCGTTTAGTCATGGTAGCACTGTGCTAACATGTCTCACATTATGGTTTTGTCAAGTGTGCAAAGTTTAGCTGTGGTCACGATGCCCTTCAAACAAAAGGGTTTGTCTTATTTTAAAAAAGGACTGCAGCACTTTATAATTCTACTATGTAAAGGTGTGTGCATTATCTTTGGAAGCTCTCGCTAACTTGCTCAGTTACTCCTCTCTGTATAATCAAAGTAATGATCAACTTTTATTCTGAATGGTTTATGAAGCTAGATGGAGTACTTGTGATATTGTAATACTGATGCCATTTTTATACACTTACACCATCTTTGTTTACAAAAACCTTCCTGAGATAAGAACTGTGGTAATGGGCGTTTTGTTTCGAAGATGCAGTGTATGAAGAAAGACCAATCACAACTGATTGGGCCAGTTGGCCAATCGTAGCACACTGGACTCAAGGTATGGGGGAGCTTAGAAAAGCAGAAAATTTGAAGAGCTTCAGAGGAATCGTTTAGCGATCTTTGAGAAATGGATAGATCCTTAATGCATATTTTAAGAGAAACTCCGTTTTTTTTTACCTTTGATGCATTTGAACATGTTGTTGGGGACTCTAATACAACATTAGGACACTTACAAAAACCTTTAAACCTGCTCTTTAAAATAAGGGCTTCTAATATAAAATCCATTGAAGCTGGCTGTGTATCCCCATGTGGCTGGATAGTTATAATTAACTATGCTACTATGACATGAGTTCTTTCTAGACTAAGCATTCAGGGGAACGTATGATTAAGATGTGCTGTCATCAATACAGAACCTGTGGTAAAGAGGGAAATAACCCTTTGCTTGCAGTTCAACTCACCATATGTACAGTAAACAGGTCCTGACGGTTCAGCATTGGCAGAAAATTTGACCAGGCAGTATTCTTAGTCTTCTTGGCATAATCAAAGAAGATATTGACTCTCTGATGGTTTTCCTGCACGGTAGAGTAAAAGAACCATCAAGCCAACATAAAATACCTTTATAAGGCACATCTTCTGATAAAAGTATGAAGCCTTTATCTCGTTTTGTCTGACCCCCAGTCATTACAGCACACTGATTCATTTTGGCAGGTGAGAGCTCCTTAGAACCTTTGTAACTTTTATGTCAAAGGATGTGCCCAGAACCATCATTTTTCAATAATCAATATTTCATTAAGACCCAGCCAAAGACATTCCGTATTCTTTTACAAGTATAAGATGAGGTCGTCTGATCAGACAGCGTTTCAAAATCTTTTTACATGTGATAAGAAAATATCTGAAAGACTGACATACTATTAAAACAATTAACATTAAATGTGTAGAGAATACTCTAACATCCATTATTCCATTCTTTTAAAGTTATTCATCGTTGTAAATGTTTGTTTGAGGTTAACTAAAAGGTCAAAAAGGCATTTATCTTATGGAAACAATGACAAAAACTGCCATTTGCAACTGTGAAGTACCGTCTAGGTTTCAGTGCCACTACAGCAATACAGAATAATTGCAAGCACTGCATTTGGAATTTTTTTTACCTTACATCTACTGGTTATGTCATCTGAAGAGACAGTGCATGCCGAGTCCGACAAACTCCTAATTTTCTCAAGTCCCTTAGAGACGGCTTTATATAATGAATTGATTTTGAAATGGAAAGATCAGCCTGTTTGTCTTGGTTTTACAATTATAACCACTTTGCATATGAATGGAAGATCTCATCTTGGGCTTGCAGGCTAAATGAGTTGCGAGAGGACAATTCATTATATGAATAGAGAGATGCTTAATATAGACACTGAAGGACACAGTACCGCTATAAAATACATCAAAAGTCAAGACAGATAGACTATCGGCACACTCTTAACAGATCATAGTGATGCACTATACAGATTAAAAGCTACACGAACGCATCATTCTATGTCTGCATCAAGATGCAGGCTACTTCTATCTCAAGAATCTTATAGAATAATGTTATAAATCAAGGTCAGCCTTAAAAACCTTTGTTTTTCCTTTAAGAACATTTGGAAACATTAAGATGAGTATGTCATCAGAATATGGCAAATTGAAATTGCCAAGCTTTAAAGGAGTAGTTCACCTTCAAAATGAACATTCTGTCATCATTTTCTTGTCACTTCAAGCCTCCATGACTATCTTTCTTCCACAGATCACAAAAGAGTATATTTTGAAGAATGTTGTTAACAGCCCCTAATCACTTGCACTGATAACAATAGAAGTAAATGGGGGCTGTGCTGTTCTGTTACCAACATTTTTCAAAATATCTTCTTTTGTGTTCTGCAGAAGAAAGAAAGTCATACAGGTTTCTGATGATAATATAATTATGACAGAATTTTCATTTGGATGGTGACCTACTAATTTAAAAAAGAATATTAACTGTTCATCTAATTAATTTCAATACACTTAACACCCACCTTTAAATTCTTTACAGTCACAACACACAAAGTGATGACAGGCTATGAGAAAATTTATTTTTAACATATCTGAAATTGTGACTGGATTTACCTGCAGTGTGTCATCAATCAGGGTCAAGATGTACTGAACGGTTTGCTCTTTGGATATGTGAGCCATAAGGTTGAGGAAGGTCTTTGCACACTACAATAAAATATTTCAGACAGTTTATTGAATGTATAATCTAACATTACAACACATCAATATACAATATGAGCCTTTATTTGGACAAATGTATCAATTATGAATGTTCATTTACTAAGAAATAGCATTGAAAGTGTGTTTTTAAAAAACAAAACAGGTTGGGTAGTGTTAAACAAGTCTAGAAAGAAACCGATATCAACCTGATGTCCTTCTTTCGTCAGAATCTCTTGCTTATCCTCAGACTTGGCAACTTCAAACTTCGAAATAAACTCACAGTCCTCAGCTGAGATCATTTGGCCCCTGAAGAACAATGAAACTTATAAATGAGCAAACAGAGACAGACGAAATAAAAGGCAATCCAACAAAATGCACCTTTCATCGAAATTCTTTAATGAAACATATTTGTTCTTAGTGCCATTGTATAAGTGTTTTTTGTTTTATAGCTGTCTAACATAAACCTTTCACAGAGACTCTTTAATGAAACATATGTGTTCTTAGTGCTTTGTTTAATAGGTTTTTTTTTTTATCGCTGTCTAATATTCAATATAAATATTTGACTCAGGAGGCCTGCACAAGTGTCTTTCTTTTATCAAGGGACTGTTTTCAGGGTACAACAATACGTATGCTTAGACAGCCCTCGGCAGAACTGTCCCTTGCCCTATTCTGCTCTATTGCGCTATTGATCTTCTTCATGTAATATGTAACATTATGGCTTTTAAACTGGTTTTCTGTGGCGTATTATGTTGTTGTGAATTGTATTCATATGTCAGCAAGTAACTGCTCATATGTCTGCAAGTATCTATCTAACTAACATAGAAGAGGTTTGGTCAAAATTGGGATTGATAGAGAAAAAAATCGAACACAAAACCTGTAATGTTCTGCACCATTTACCCTTTTTAGCATTTTAGTTTCATTTAGGATTCAAGCTCCTGTTTTAAAGTAAATATCTAATCCAATTCCTAAACTATTATAAACATAACATTACATTTATCAGAGTCGAATTATTTGCGTTATTTTAAACAAGAAATTCCATCCGAAATTCTTCATGTGGACCCCTGGCTTGCTTTAACCACATGCAATACTGTGAAAATACCGAGAAGCATTCTATTCTACCATTTGAAGAGCAAATAAAAATCACATATGGGTTACAGAAATCAACTAGAAGTACATGTTTAAATCCTACATGCTGTAACTTATTTTTTAAACAATGTTGCATGCTTACTTTGTCATTAGCATATACAAGTGAGAAATAACAAAACATTTAGGGGCAGTTTCCCAGAAAGGGATTATCTTAAACCAGGACTTGGTTTTAGTTAAATTAGGATATTGAAGTCATTTTTTAAAAACATAATTTACAAAAAACATTACTGGTGTACATCACAATGACTTATTTTTTATGTCATTGCAAGTTGTTTTCGATCAAGAAACTTTTAACCTTAAAGTTAGTCTGGGTCTAGTCTTAAACCCTGTCCGGGAAACCGCCCAAAAATGTATAAAAGTAAAATAGAAGAATGGACAGAAAAACGTACAGACACACACAAACTTTGAGAGCCCCGTAACTGTCACAAGACAATGACACGGCGACAGTTTCCTTAAAGGATATAAACTATGTTCCTGTTTTAGAGAGCAATTACACCACTGAATGTAATGTTGGGTATTATAAGCCAAAAAGCGACAGCATACTTTAATAACCCAAAATGATATCTAGTTATCTAGCTCATTAGGTTTTACGCCAGTTTATTTCCCATTACAACAGAATACAAACACTCCATTAAGATGATCCATTAAGCGGTTCAGATCTTGAAGAGATATATAAAAGAAGAAGTGATATTCAGATGTACTTACTGGAGGTAGGACTTCCAGTTGACCTTGTTTGCTCGGACCTCTGCAGCTTTGGCTGCTATGATGTTGGTGGGGACGGCAGCATCCACAGCCCCTCTGATGTCCATCTTAAGCTCTTTGTTCTTCTATATCAAGACACAAATACTAAAAATAACGAATTGCGCTGAGCCACCTTAAGGAATGATGATGGAGCATCATCTTCTAGCTAGCTCCCAAAATTAATTTCGCATTGACCTAACTGTAATGTCAGAATTGATAACAAATACATTGAAAATTAAGAACAGGTTAAAATGATACAGAACGTAGTTTACTAACAACCAAATACAAGACGATGGTGTGTCAATAATATACAGCTAAATTCATAAAGCATTGTAGTGGTCAACAGCTAGCTAAGGATGAAGGAGTAACATTTGATTAAAACGCGAGAAAACGTTATGATTTAATAACACTTAGACAAAGACACGACGTTTTAACAGCTTGAGACATAACAATTTTTGATGAATATCGTTTAACGTTAGCTGAAGCTGTAACGTTAACTTACTTAAATACGTTACTTACACTTGCTAATGTACGTTAAGCAGAGAGCTGGATAAAAAGCGCCTCGTGTCACTGTCAACGCTGACTTTTAAACGTACTGCCACAGTTACCTGAAAACTACTTATAGGAAATAAACAGTCTTTATAGTATAAACATGACGAATACATTTGATTTCGCTTACCTGCTGCAGCTAAGCTGTCAATACGGAGGAGACGTCACGGGATCAATATCACGTGATGCTGTCATGTGAGCGGACCCACAAATCTATATCACGCAGCGCTGCGCAGACTGGTCGGCGTAGGACAACAAAGTACCGCGAGAGTTGGAGCTTTGGTAGAGCTCTCACGGTATTTTGATGTAATACGCAGATTGCTGGACAGCGCCGCATTAAGGCGAATCTATTCATCAGCTGCTACGTATTTCCGCCTGACGTATGAGCTCAGTATGATAATTTCTAAAGTGGGGTTTTTAGTTGTTGTAGAGAATGACCCATTAGTTAAAAAATACTGATTGTCAAGGCTTACGATTGGACTGATGAAGCTCAGGGAATCCATATAACGTTAGGCCTATTTATTATATACTGTAGCTCGAGACACAAACTTATGGCTATGCACAGTGATTGCATACATCCTGTTTTTAATCTTCCTTAAGCCCTTGAAATGCCCAATGGGATATATAAGGGTAGCCTAATCCCTTTTCTGCCTTCCTCTCCAAGCTGTTCTCGCCGTCCGCATTTCTTTTGCTAAGAACTTGTTGACAGGTGTGTGAAACCGACATAGATCATAATAAAAACTATGGGTTTCGACCTTTGTGAACTTACTATCACTCTGACAGCATGGAAAGGCTTGGGATAGGGAATGCCATATAACCGGATTGTCTGGGAGGTCTTCTGTGGTGCAGAGATACAGCTTTCTCCCTGTTGGATGTGGGGGCAGATACGGCGTCTTCTCCTGGCCTGTCGGCACGACGAGAGTTACTGGACGTCAAGACGTTATGAACGCGATGACAGTGGGGAGGATGGAGCCAAGGATGTCACATCCTTTCAGGTACAGTACAGTGTGTGTACCAGCCTCTCTGATGGCAAAACTAGGAATGTGTATGATAATATATATCCTGAACTAACCAATAACCACACAACCATTCGGTTTACATGATTAATTAAGCCATACATTATTTCTGGCAACTGGTTGAGTAGGATTAGAAAGAAAAGATCGCTTCCTGTTCCACTTCTAAAAATGGCTACTGGATGCTATTTATTGTCAGTGAGCAGTAATTCTGGACACATTCTCGTCTCAGTAGGGTTTGACTTAATGGTTGCATAATCAAGTTGGTGAAACACAATATGCAAAGAATACCTGCCACAGTCCATTGATTTTGAACATCACTGGAAAAGATTTTGGTGTAAGGTTTGGTGTAAAACAGATTTCAAAATCTGAACAAGTCGTATACTTATTACATTGGAAGATTATTACATTTTCTCTTGATCTTATAGACAATTGCAATAAATACAAAGTAAATTTGTTGTGGGGTTTAAAAGGATGCTTCACCCAAAAATGAAAATTCTATCATCATTTACTCACCTTTGAGTTGTACCAAATCTGTATAAGTCTTTGTTCTGATAAACACAGAGAAAAGATATTTGACAGAACGCTTATAACCAAACAGATTTAGCAGACTACCATAGTAGGAAAAAATCACTGGTAGTCAGTAGTGCCCAGAACTGTTTGTTCTACAGTACATTCTTCAAAATGCCTTATTTTGTGTTCAACAGGACAAGTTGAACAAGTAATCTCTCCTACTATGGGAGTCAATGGGGGGCAAGATATGTTTAGTTATAAACCTTCTTCCAAATATCTTTCTCAGTGCTTATTAGAACAAAGAAATTAAAACAGATTTAGAACGACTCCAAGTTAAGTAAATGACGACAACATTTTAATTTTTGAGTGAAATCCCTTTAAATGAATTCTGCATTTAGTAACAAAACAAAGCACTGCCGTATGCAACCTATTTTATTTGTGGTGACTTGTGGTTGTGGTCATTTCCGTCCTTCGGATGAGACGTTAAACCGAGGTCATGACTCCCTGTGGTCATAAAAGATCCCTGGCATTTCTCGTAAAAGAGTAGGGGTGTAACCCCGGTGTCCTGGCCAGATTCCTTCCACTAGCCCTTGTCAATCATGGCCTCCTAATATATCCACATCCTCTGAACCGGCTCTATCTCTCCTCTCTGCCAATAGCTGGTTTGTGGTGAGCGCATTGGCGCCGTTGTACTGTGGCTGCCATCTCATCATCCAAGTGGACGATGTACACTGGTGGTGGGTGAGGAGATCCCCACTCATATGATTGTAAAGCGGTTTGGGTGTACCGCTATATACACAATAAAGCACTATATTAATGCTTCATTCATTCATTAGGCATATCTGTCAAAAATTTCACAGTGTTCTTTTTCCTTAAATGACTATACTGATTGTGACATGAGTTTTTGCACTCATCAATGTGAAACGTCTAAGTAAATATGGCAGGGTTAAATGGATTGAGCTCTACATAGTTGCCCTCTGTCATCCTCAGCATCTTGGATGGAAATTGGAGTAATTTAATGATTTAAGAAGTGAAAGTCAATTTCATGTGAACTTTCATGTTGCTGCAACATTCAGTTTCGGCACATCCGTTGTGTAAAGCACTTTATCCATTCACCTGTAATGTGAAAATGAAAAACTCTGTTGAATGGTCTTGGGAAAAGATTTATATTTCAGACTTCCCTGGGCATGTAATTTGCAGGGGTGGGCGTCTGGTTTGTTTTTCGATAAACCACATGAAGTTTACAACAGTAACTCCTTTATGGTGATCAATTTTATAAATGCCATTAACCCTGACCTTTCTGCAGCAAAGGTTAAGACAAGCAGTTCTTCAACATTATTGACATAAAGTATGGTTTTTGTTAGAAAAATATTTTAAATCCAACAATTTATCACTGAAGGCTGGAATAATTAACAGTTTAAAATGTTAAAGAAAATAGACATGCACTTAAGTAGAAAATAATTGCATGCAATTGCATGTTCTTTTAGAAGCATGTTTGAGTTGTAATATTATATCAAAATTGGCCAATAATTCGTCGGAAAGAAACTAGTATGACATCCGTAGATAATATGTTTTTATCTGGACAGCCTTCTTTGTTGTTCATGTTGCAAAAGAGTTATCACCAGGTAAAGACAGGTCCATTGTAAGTGTTGCCATGGAATTTCATTGGCTATTCTCTTCAAAAACAAACTTCTTAAATAAACAAAATCCGCTGCAAAGCTTGTAGAATGTTATTTAAAATCTTGTTATAGCAAGTGAATGGATTTATACAAACAGGCGAACAGTACCACCTAGCGTTTTCAAACAGACGAGGCTCCATCATCTTCATTATTGTAAAGCAGCCGTGGGTCATTGCATAACATCTATTAACTTCATATCTAAACGAATATGTTCTCCTTCTCAAATATTCCACATGGAATTGAAATATTATAGCTTCAAATAATTTGCTTGAAATATCACGTCTCCCATATACACACCAGGGTCGCTTGTAATGTCTTTCTTACTCACTTTTAATTTTTCGCGTACAGCACCAGCAGATGTCAGTAATGCTTTTAGATATCCGGTTGACACACAGAAGACAGGCAAAGATTGTTATCACGACTATTTCCGAATCCTAATTGTCAGCAATGGTCGTGTTGCTGGACCGAATCCGTGAACGCGTTCAGATCCAAAGGATGAACATATAATGGGGTTAAACTACCATCACAAGTAATATTTCGTTACACAAGAGTATTTTTTGTATTCCTTAGGTTTCTTGAATCTCTCGTCCGAGCACACTGAACGCGCACTGCCAGCGCTGGGAATTCAGGACCATGGACAGAGATCAAACTGATTGAATTTCCTTTAAAACGTTTTTTATATAACTTATATAAAATCTGGTCGGAAAGTTTATAAATGAAGTATCATTAAGATGTATTCTAAGAGGAAACACCAGTTCCTAAAGAGAAAGGGGACCTCCGCATTTTATTTTGAATGAGAGTCTACCTCACATTTTCAACCCCATGGTCCACCATGACCCTCTCACACTCCATGACACATCACTTGAAGCGCACAGGTACAATATTAACCTGCATTTCATTGTGGGTAGCGCAGCGCTCCTGCTATCTTTAAACCTATCTATCCTGGTTCGTTAAACACGCAAACCACAGCTTTTCAATGTAGCCTATTATTGAACTGACATGACGCGTCGTGGTAGTGTTCAGTGACATTTCGTTTTTAAATGCATGTCATAAAAATGACACAAGGATACAACTCGGTGTTCCTGTCGCGGACAGAAGTGTAAGAGAATATTGAAAGACATCGTGTGACTGTAACGCAGCCGTAGATTGAGGTGCATAATGAATCAGTAACATCCAAAGGATTTACGCTACCTCCAGATCGCGAAAGGACGCATGCGCATTGACAAAAAACAGCCGGTCTTTAAAAAAATCCTTATGCCAGCGGATGTAATCAAGGCAAAGAATATATCTTATATCTGGGCATACATGGTGAAATTGTAAGTATGGGTATCCTAAGTTGGTTTTTGATGCACAGGTTATCCGTAGAAACAACCTTGATTGTTGAAGATGGCATGTCATGCACTCTAAAAAAATCCGTTAAAATAGGGCACAATATAGCCTACTGTATTAATATGAAGGAATTTTCCGTATTAATTTTTACAGTTGCGTTACCTGTATTTAACATTTTGCACTGCATTTAATTGCATTAGAGCATTAACGGAAATGTCCGTAAAATAAAGGAAAATGTACTGGTCATTTTGTGCCAGTTCTTTAACGGAATTTATTTTTACAGTGTGTTTGACAGTCGATGGTTGTGCTTCTGCTCAATATATTGAGATATTGTAGCTGTGCTTGATGGAGGCACTTTGAAATGCGATGATATTGGATGGCGTTATTCGTCCATTATGGTTTTGCGGAGTAGGCTACTGTGAATTAAAATTATAGCGGGTTTTTCTTCTCACTGTATGCCCAGTCGTTAAGTAAGGGGTTTGTATTGAAAGCTATGTAAAATGCATGTGTCGTCTGTTCTGCTTCGTTTAAATCAAGCAGAGCATATCGGTCTTTTTCTGTCAACCATTCTCAGTACAAACGTATGCCATCACTGCGCGAGATCAAAGACAAAACACTCAACGGGAAATGTCCGATTATAAATCTTTATAGTCTATTTAAAATCGTGTTCATTTTCTTCGTCTGCGGTTTGAACATGTCTTATGCACCGTGGCTGTGATCATGAAGGGATCAGACTGCAGCTAGAGATGCGTACTGCGCCCCCTCTTACCCTCACCAAATATTCAAACATCATCCAACGAGTAATTTGTCATGATTCCTTGAACACAGCAAGACTCGGTGTGGTCAGAACAGTGCTCATCTCTTTTCAATCTTATGAAAGCATGGCAATGTGTATGAATTAGCTTTAATTGTATAAGGTCATGCTCTGTTTTATCCCCTAAACCATGCTTTTTTTATGTCAAAGATTGTGGAAAGAGGGAGAGCACACCCACATGGCATCAAGTCTTAATGTTGTGCTGTAGGCCTATAAGGATCTGTTCACAATGTTGAGACGCACTGTAAAACTATTTGTGATAAACAAGTATTTGAATTTCTTTCATCAACATTCTTATGATAACAATTGTTTGCATACATTCAGCATCATTGGACTGCGGTTAGGAGATCACATGTATGAGACAACATGTTAGGTAATTTTAATGTTTGTGACATAGAACATTTAGGAGTATGATCAAGTTAAAACACGTTCATGCTCAGTCAATCTGAATGTGCATCTAAAATGGTGCTAAATAGAACTAAAAGTTGTTATTTGGCTTGTGAACATACACACAGAAAAAATGGTGCTTCAGCGGTTTGTTGGGATGATCGAGGTGCTGCTATAGCACCACTGCAATAGAAGAAACTGTTAAGCCCTTCACTCATGGAGAAAGAACTTATTTACAAAATGGCACTTTGCTTCATGCATGTATTTCAATTATTCTGCTATATTTTGTCATTGACTTTTACATTGCTTGATTTTACATTGCTTGCTTAAATATGCTTGAATGCAAATATTTTTTTTACATAATTATAATAACAAGAGATAATTTAAGATATAACAAACATAAGGGAACATTTCAATCCAATAGCTGGAAGGCAAAAAAACTGAAAACGGTTCCCCTATGATTACGAGCCAAATAACCACTTTAAGTGTTATTTAGCACCATTTTTTCTATTGTAGGGGAACCGTTTTAGTGCTATATAGCACATATTTTTAAAGGTCCTGTACAGCACCTTTATCAAATGGTGCCATTTAGAACTATAAGAGGTACCATGTAAATTTATAGGGTTCAATCTTTATGGTTAATTTTAATGGATTTTTTTGTCCTTTTTGAAAATATCACATATATGTGAATTAAATATTTTTGACAGCTAAAATAACCACAGTAGAATTACTTTTGAAATAAAAACATTTAATAGTTTGATTGTTAAACGATTGTTAAATTTACAGATTTGATGACTGTAAACATGCACGCATATGAACAAATCAATAAAAAAGTTAAATTGAAATAATAGCAATTTATGAATCAGAATTTTTACTGTGAAACCACAGTAAAATACATTTTTTTCACCCTTCACACTCACATTCGAGTTGTTCCAAATCTGTATACATTTCTTTGTTCTGATAAACACAGAGAAAGATATTTGGAAGAATGCTTATACCCAAACATATCTTGCCCCCTATTGACTGCCAAAGTAGGAACAATTTATTTATCTTTATTTTGCTTTGTTGAACACAACAGAAGACATTTTAAAGAATGTAGGACATCACACAGTGCTTGGGCACTTTTGACAACAATTGTATTTTTTCCTACTAGTCAATTTCCTTCTAGGGGCAAAATCTAGAATTATTTTTCCAAATATCTTTCTCTGTGTTCATCAGAACAAAGACATTTATACAGATTTGCGACAGTATGAGATAAAATAAAAAGTAAAGGATCTGAAAAGGATACTGAAAGTCAACACGTATAAGTAGTTATACTTATAATTATTTTATAGAATACATCCCGGTTGATCCACTTCAGTGCATTACCATTTCTGTGCATTTCCATCCAAGCTCATTGACCCATTCCAGACCAAACACATTTACACACAAAAATCTTGCAATATACAACTGCAAATGGGGATCTATGAATAGTTAAATACAAGTTTATGTAAGATGCAGATTTTCTATTAAGTAATTGCCACGTGCACAATAATACCTACTATTTTTAACGTATAGTTAAATAGGCTACTTACACGGCAACACAACACGTCCAAAGTGATAACATGTTTTCTCTGCCGTCTGCTTTAATAGCTTGATTGCAGGCTATATCTCTGACGTTAGCCCAGAAAACAAGTCATGTGACTTCTGTCAATCATCTGCTCTATTTATGCGGGGCAAAGTAATCGCTGTTAACACATCACGTAGAGATACAATAGAAAGCGTGTATCATTGATCTGATCTATATCATTAACAGATAATAGTTAGCACAAACATTCGCGGACATTAATCCGCAATCCATCTCTCTCTGGGGAGAGTCGGATGATACACGGGCTGTGTCCCAATTCGAGAGCTTTGAAGGCTGCATTTTAAGACCGATTGCGTCACAGCAGCGCGACTGAAGGCTGACGAGATTCAAAGGTTGCTTCAAAGCAGCCCCAAAATGCGACCTTATTTCCTCAGGTTTTTAAGGATAGAACGAATGTATCCTTCACAGATTTGGCAATCCCGAGATTCATTGCGCGCCTGTAACGTCGTGACAATATTAAACAATCCAAACTTTAGTTAAATGAAAGTACTTAATTCACAAAAACGGTCAATTTCAGTGTTTTAATATTATAACTGATGTTGTTAAGTAACATTCTCATTAAAGACCGTCTCATTAAAGTTCGCCTCCTGGATTTATGAGGCTGGGTGCTTCGAAAACCAAGTCCTCGTTTTTTAAGTCCACGACGTTTAAGTTTACAGCCCCTGAACAGATAAGTCATTCATAAGAAGACAACTGATGTCACCTGTATTCATAGCAGCTAATTTCTCATTAATTATCCATTTGATGGTTAATCATAAATAATAATAAACGTATAATAATATATTATGTGAGTTGTTCATGCAATGGTATGCAAAATTCATCAAACAACCGTTATCGTGATCAATGTTTGATTTAGTTAGGCTCTTGACTCTTGTGTTTTAAATAGTATGTTTTCTTTAGCTGTCCATGTGTATTAAAACACATAATCATGGCAAAGAGAACTAAGATCCAACGGGATCAGAAAATGATTGATATTTAATCACAATCAATTTCTTTAAACTACTTTCGAGTGTGATATGTTATTTATATGTGAATGCGGAGCTATGATACAGTTTAAAGAGATTCAAGCAGTGTGACGGACACCTAACAGAATAAATGATTTTCACAATGCTGTTACATTTCTGAGTCAGACATGTAGAATCGTTGTATGAATCTCAACAATGGTGACAATCAACAAAAGAAAGCTTCATGGTGCAATGCATGTTGGGAAAAATAATAGTACAAGAATCATTCATGACTCCCAGCATGCATCGCAGTTGATCTATTTATCTGAATTAGTTTGATGATTGTCACCGTTGTTGCAGTTTGTGTGATTAGTATTGATGTCCAAGTGTGTCAGCAAGGTTTTTTCGGTTTAATTTGTCGCAGTGCTTTTACAAACCTCACAATTTTCACCAGTCGCTTAAAGCTTAACCTACACATTATTTGAAGCAGATTGTTTATGTGATCACAGGCAATATTATAGAAGCAATGAGCCACAACTTTACAGGGGGTTAAACAAATATCTTGTAAGACTTCATCAATGAGTAAGGGATTTTATTAAACACTATTTCAAGAACTGAAATAAAATTAACTTAATCCGAGTCAAGAGCTCAACTAAATCAAACACTGATCTAAGTAACGGTGGTTTGAAAAATGTCAACATTTTTTCAACATTAATACCAGGTGCAAAAGTGATCAACATTTCAACATTGGGGGATGAGGTGAGGGCTGCCCGTGTAGGGCCAGCTCTAAGGGGCCAAAAGTTTTGCCAATGAGGTAATTCTCGGGAGCCCTGCGCTGACAGCCTGCTGGAGGCCCGTAAAGTGCTAGTGCAAGTTTGCTTACAGTTATAGTGTTTAGCCTAGATGAAGACCAAAACTTAACAAAAACTCTTTATAATTTATGCAATAGATAGATGGAAATCTTGCAGCCTTCATGTTTCTTACCTTTACAACCTTCTTCCAATTTTGGGTACCACTCTCAACAACATGTCTGAGCAAACTACCGACCAATCAGAGACCGCATTGTAGTGGAGTATGCGAGGCGAGACCGTGGTTCGAGGCCGGTAAGTAATTGTTAATTAGCGCCAGTGGTGCGCATCACGTAGGAGATTGGGAGCATATAAAAGGAACACGCGACCGGACCGTCGAGGAGAGAGGACCGGGCCCGAGCTTGTGTTTGTATTGTTTTAATGTTGTTGTTCGCCGGCGGTCGTCCGTGAGGGGCCGCTGGCTGTTATATTATGTTTTGGTTTGTTTGTTTGTTTGATGGCCGGCGGTCGTCCGTGAGGCGCCGTCGGCTGTTATAATATTTATTAAATGTTTTTTATTGTCTTCCGGTTATCGCCTCCTTCCTTCCATACTTGAATCCTATTACACGCATATTTTATGGTGTCATCACGTAGACTTCTTAAAAAGTATTTTGCAATATTTTGAAACTACAAAAATACAAACACTGAAGTATTTTGAAACAAAATAGTAAGCCTTTTCATCAACCCAATCAAATACAAATGACAAAATACTATTTTGTATTTAAAATACGTATTTTAAATACATTTAGGTCTATCATAAATACTGCCGAGCCCTGTTGCTAGGTAACCACCGAAACAGCTATCCTGTCAGTCAAGGATTATAGCACGAACGCATTAGTTGCTGTTGTTAATTGTCATATTATCAGAAACTTTCAAAAGGTACAACCAGAGGGCTTTTGCTCTGAACTTGCTCGGTTAACTCGCATCACTCTCAAAAAAGTTTCTCCTTCATCATTGCAGTCCCAGCAACTGTAAATTTCCGTCACCACATCAGATGGCCGCCACATCTTTCATTTGATTGGAGAATGGGAAAAAAGAAGCATGACGTCTAGCGCTTTTCTGCCCAGAGTTGAGTTGTTCAACTTGAGGTGCTCAGAGCGCTCCTCTAAAAACATGAGGGGCCCAGCATAAGCGCAAAACGCTCCCTGCAAACTGAAAACGATTCGATAGAGGCGCGTCTAGCAGCAAAAGACGTGTCCTGTCTCATCAGGCCCTATGCTGCCTTCACGTGATCTCCGAAATTTGGTAATTCCCACTTGTGAGGTTCCGAGCTGGTTGTGTTCAGGTGCTTTGATGTCCGAAAGAATGGAGGACGCCAGATTCATGCTTGTGTCTTGGGAAAAATTAGGCCTATATGCTAATAATTTTTTTATTGACTTTTCTGCAATATTGGTGAAATACATACTATTTTCGCACTGTTTAAAACATACAGTATGCTTCAAATTAATATTCATATATACTAATTCAACGACAAGACAAAGCAACGAAGCTGTTTTCGAAAAATAAATAAATCCATCCACCCTGTTGAGTGTGTAAGGCCCGCACATCTCGGGAACTTGGGCATCAAAAATATTTCCCATGTTCCCAGGGGGGAACGCGACATCAGAGGGCGTTCATGTGCATTTTTAACCTCGGAAACTCATATTTCCGATCATTTCGAGAGCACTTGAAGGCAGCATAAAACCAACCGCAAAACATTGACAACTCCTTAGAAAACAGGTTGCTGAGAACTGTAGTCCAGTTTTATGAACGTTACTTTACATTTTTTTATTATTTACATGTACTGTAAGTCTATTTAATGTTGGCTGCCGCAATGTTGGATACAGTTCGTTTTAAACCATTAACCTTTTGAATAGATACTGTATTAAGTTCACAAACTATTCTCGCAAAAAATAATTTTTCTTCCTAAAAACTTTCTTCAAAGTGAATTCAGTTCTGTATAAATAGAATCTTAATATTAATCAATGTTTCGTAAACCAATTATAGAATATCGCTGTGGAATGGGTTAAAGTGATTAACAAACCATTTCACCACGGCCTCTGAGTAGGGTTGAAACAATGTGTTGTTCTGTTTTTAATATATTTCTTGAATACATGTCTTATACTTTGTTTAATTGATACGATATTTTATTTAAGTTGGTTTAAACGAAGTAGATTAAACACACACATGCGCTTAACCTATATGGGTTCCCTTCTAGACACGAGAGGTGTGTGCTTGTAGCCTATGTGCTTCATAACCGTGCAGCCCAGGATGCACTATACCACTGATACAACATTTTTTTTCTGTGTGATACCATCTCACGGGGATTGATGTTTCATCCTTATATTTTCAGGCTCGGTCAGTTAATGGAAACCGCTTTCATACACATTTGTTTGGCAGATTTTATTCTTCTCACGGTGTTTCTTTAAAAGCATTATGCTCTCCAATGGAAACCCCAACATGTTTAAGTGGACTTGAGGAAAATAACTCCTTCCAATAGGCCTATCTACACCATCGAAATTGCTCGTTGGACCATTAATATCAGTCGTTGATCTGCAGTTGCATCGTCTCAATCGCATCCTGTTTTCCTTAGCCCATGGGATCAGAGCGGATGGAGATGCGAAAGAGGCAGATGTCGGTGCAGCAGGAGTCGGTGGCGGGGACCACAGCACCGGCGCAGAACGAGCATCCCGACCAGGGGAACCGCAGTTCTAATGCCTGCTGCTTCTGTTGGTGCTGTTGCTGCAGCTGCTCTTGGTAAGAGCATCTCCATTTCTTTCCTCTTGTAATCTGGATCTTATCTAACAAGGTTAGCCTTGGGCCTTTTGGGGCTGGGAAACCACTTTATTATAAGAAATGAATTGGATCTGACTTGATCTTGTGGCTTGGATGTGGACCGGATATGCTTTTACTCTGCAATACAATCTGCTGTATGAATTCATTATGCATGTAAAGTATAGTGGCATTTTTACTGAGTCATTAGGAAATCCAAGACATCTGCTTTAAAAAAGCCTTTTGAAAGTAGATATTGTGCTCTGATCATTTGAAGTAGTAATGAGCGGCAGTTTCTAAACTGAACATCGTGAAGACTTAAATCAGGTGAAAGGTACACCAAGGCTTCCTAATGCCTGCTGTTAGGTGTCTTGGGATCATGATGTGTTCACTACCTTGCAGTCTCACTGTTAGGAATGAAGACAGAGAAGAGCGGAACCGGAGAGCATCGTATGATCTTAAAGCAGAGGGGAATGCAGACTTTGAGGAGAGGTTAGTCGTTTTTGTTGGTTGTGAAATACAAACCTTCACCAACACAGAAAATGTACAATTCATTTAAATAGAGATTCCTGGTCATTTTGCCACTGTCTATAGCTACATTCATGTAATCCTGTAACATATAAGAGACGTCATGGCTTTATCATACTTATAACAGTATACGATTTGTATGCATTTACGCATATGACTTACATTGCATTGTCCTAGACATTTATACATAGGTCTGTGCGATCCCCCGTCAAACCCACAACCTTGTGTTGTTAACGCAATGCTCTTAGCTCTGAGCTACAGGAAAGCTTACAAGAATGGTGTTCCTAATGTTAAGTCTCATAAAACAAGCTCTTCAGATTCAAATTTGGTCTTGGTAATAAAATGCTTTCAAAGGGGTCAAGTGACATGGCTAAAACGAACATTATCGTTTGTTTTAGATGTAATGCAAAGTGTATACATGGTTAAAGGAAAACAAACGCGGTATTTTCAAAGCTCATCACTCTGAGAAGCGAGGTGTGCTATGATTGGCCAGTTAACCAGTGCTTAGTGATTGGTTGAATACGGCAAGCGTGTGACAGATATGTAACGCCTCTCACCGTATTTGGAACATCAGGTTCCAAAGCAATTGTACTGACAGGTACGCCCAACTTACTTGCTTATACATTTGGGCGGTCCTAGTCAACTCATACCACGAACTGACGTAGATTTGCGGGGCTGTGGTTACACGAGGCGTTTCAGGCAGGTCCGGGTGACCATTCGCAAAAGATGTGCAAATAAATGTAAGATCATTAAAACATTCTAGGAAAAATGTGACCAGTGAGTATTTTATATGTAAAAATATATTTATGCTGAACTATGTGAAAAAAAGCCCTCTTTGTTATTTCAAAAAAGTCTTACTATAAGGGTATTGGACAGTGAGGGATATTTTAATCTTTGTGTCTTGACAGTCTGAATCCCACCGTGGAGGAGGTGCGCTCATGGGGGCAATCATTCGACAAACTGATGCACTGCCCTGCTGGAAGAGCTGCTTTCCGGCAGTTTCTGCGCACTGAGTTCAGTGAGGAAAACATGCTCTTTTGGTTGGTTTGTGAGGAATTCCGTAAGGAAACCAACAAGAGCATGATCGAGGAGAAAGCGCGGGTTATATACGAAGACTACGTCTCCATTCTCTCTCCCAAAGAGGTAAACACACATCTGTCAGCACATGGAATAAGATCCTGATCGAATGTTCTGCATCAGAGTGATCATTAATATGTTTTTTATTTAATATGCCTTTCTCAGGTGAGTCTTGACTCTAGAGTTCGAGAGGTTATAAATAGGAATATGCTGGAGCCGACATCTCACACGTTTGATGATGCCCAGCTTCAGATATATACGCTAATGCAAAGAGACTCATATCCTCGATTCATGAACACCGAAGTCTACAAAGACCTGCTTAAGACAGTGACCGAGCAGCCGGCGGAATCCTAGACACCTGTGATCCTGGCTGAACGCCCCCTTCCTAATTTTTAGTTCGTTCGTTGTGTAGAATATGTTTAACAGGACCCCGGTATGGGTCTTCCCAGGGATTTTACTGCTATCGCGATCTGTACCTGAAAAAAAGACACTCAGGTCTCCAGGTCACTGGATTTTTTAAAAATATGTCTCAAATCTCCTGAGGGCTCAAAACCACAAATACTGCTACAGGTCAGCATAGCAAGACGCTCCAAAGGATTATCAGTGCGTTTTGAGAAAACAATCTATTTTATTTGGGTTGACATTTTTTTATTATGGTTTATTATGATCTTTTTTTGTAGTAATGTTTAAAGGAAGATGTGATACCAATTGTGGGCTATATAGAGTATATCTAGTAGATATATTTATGAAACTATTACATTTCTTCAATCTTTTTTCTTCGTGTTACGATAAAGAAAGAAAAGGGAATTATGGAGAACAAGTTTTGCCCGTTTCTGAATAGTGCGTATGAGAATCAAAGCTTGAGTCAAGGCAACGCTTCAGCTCTACACACAGGACAGCCTGTGAACATACAGTATTGTTTCAGCTACTTCACCAACTAACTTATGATGACTTGGCATCTCCAATGGGAAATTTCAATCTGCCATACAAAGAAACTTTTTTCTCGTTTTTTCAAATAAAGAAATTGGAGAAATAATTGAAATCTGATATCAGAAAATCATCATATCTGAAAGCTATTTGTGTTTTTTGGCAGCTTTTTGTGCTTCATAAAGTATCAATAATATGTTGAAATATTTCCATTAACACGTTATTTTTGTATCATAGCGGTCGGACATGACAATTAAGTCTTGCATGTTTTCATCCCAAAGATGCTAGAAAGACTGAAAAGCCTCTTTTTGGTGTACAGTTTGAGGTAGTTATACTTTTACGATTTACCTTAAATGTTTTTGTGAGGAATAGAATCAGCAGGTTATTATATGAAACACTATTAAATGTGTTGGATCTTAACACCTTCGCATTTATATATTATGCCCCGAATGGAAACTCTCATTTATAGGATTACACCAAAGTAGCCAAGTCCAGTAAAACTGTGCGATTCACCTTTTCTCCAATACAACTGACTAGAATTGGAGCTGCCAAGTTCTTATATTTTTACTTTTGTGAATTACTCTGTTGCCTGACGTTCACGTCGTTTAAAGACAAGATCCTCACTTGGGGAAGTGCCTTGACATTCAATTTTGTGACATCTCTTTTTTGGCAATAGTTGATTTAGACTCACGCCACATATATGGACTCTGGGCCTTTGATAAATTCATGAGATGACATGTCCTGCGACTTCTGAATTATTATTGTCTCTTGTTTCGAAGCGTCACCATCACTTTTTAAGCGCCGAAGTCGTCGTAGTTAAGGAAGTCTGTCTTTTTGTAAGATAGAAATGAGGACGGTTTCGTCAAGATTGTTGATCTGAGTCCAGACGTGTATCTACCAACATGTATTTCATGGAGGGGCTTCTACTTGTCTTAGACTAACTTAATATATGTGCAATTGATATGTGCAATTTGAGCTGATGGATTCACCGCATAGATCAACCTCAGACACAATCTAAGCCAATGGTTTGGAGTTCTACTGCCTATAAATAATTTTTTCTTTCTTTTTTGTTGTTGTTCTGTAAAGTATACGAAAAGTGTTATTTTCCTGTCAGTTTACATACAAATTATAATACATTTTTGATTAATAATATGTGAATGTTTACAGTAATCAGATTAGTTTTTCCTGTTTTATTGAAATTGAGGAAAATCATTTGTGGGCATTTGGAATCTTTAAGAAACAATAAAGCACAATAATTTTAAAATCAGTGGTTGTTTGAAGAAAAAGTGCTGTTGTTATTTTTTATTTCCTTTTAAAAGTAGTGTTAAATAAGACTTTTATTATTTATTTAGTACAATTAAAAACCTAAAACCATCTAAATAGCTTATATTTATTTAATAGTATCCCAGTGTTAATGACCTCGTGCAGAGCAGCTGGTTTATGTTTGCTCTTCATTTATAGTGTAACAGTTGCATCATCCGCACCCTCTCACCACTGAAGAGGATGCACCTGTGAACCTCACAATTGAACCCTTTAGCATGCGTTCCCCCATTTTTTCAGAAAAGTTGGTGCGTATACTTAAAGAATACTGATAAGATACATATTTGACCGTCAAAGAATGAGTATAGCTCCTCTTTACTACATCTTAAACTACTGTAAATAAGCAAAGATGCAGAGGTCTGAGGAAACGGTCGCCTCCTGTTTTCCATATGCACAAAAGCTCATGAAAAACAATCAGCGAAGGCTTGTTTGTTATTCAGATTAGACATTGCTAATGCAAGGGGCTTGTTTAGACATCAAGGCGATAGTGAACATTAAAACCTTTTGTGAGGAGAGTGAACGGAGGGACACATAATCTGACTGCAAATGGCAGGCACCACCTACTTCATATTGATTGCTTATGTTAAGATTTACATTAAGCAATGGGATTGTTTTCAGACTTTTACAGAAATGCTGCTGGCAATTATTGATTTGCTATTTGCTAGATGGCTGAAATTTACTGGATGACATAACATTTTTGCCGAATAAAGATTTTTCTATTTTACTCATAGTATGTAAACTTTGGAGCCATGTGCTCATATAATAAAATCCATAAAGAAACATAAGGGCACTTTCGTCAAATTAACCTTAAAATATTCAATTATCTTTCTTATTTTATAAATTCATTAACCTTATATTATTAGTTTGTGTGGATCAGTATGTTTTAGCTGAAGCAGCTGTCTTTTTATAGACTTTTATCAAATGTGTTGCTTTTGTTAAAATGCAATTACACCGACACACGCCACGAATCTTTGAAACATTTTACTCCTCAAAGTAAAAGCCATGTACACAGTAAAAATGTGTAGATCATGCATATAAATATGTATCATTCAGAGTGACAAAAGAGTTTTTTTAATCAGGTTAAAAATCCTTGAGCTGCTGACAAAACCAAACATACACTAAAACATTTCATTTTTAAAATGTTTTGGGCAAATTTAAGGAAAATTAAATCGTTTTGACTAGTTCTAGGCCAAAGCAAACAATGTAAATGTTGTCAAAATATTAAACTACGTATAAAAAGTGACAATAAATGAAAATGAAATTTAACAACATTGATCGAAGTCCAGAGGCCTATGGCCTAGCTATACATCAAGTCAAAACACAGGACATGAGTTTGTGGAGCATTGTAATATATAAAACAGTGATAGTATCTATTTGGGCCTTTGTACATCAGGTGCGCCGTTGAATTCAAGATTTCTAACTGTCAATGATACAGAAACATGGTCCTGGAATTAAGCTACCTCTCCAAACAGAGAACAACCCCCTTACTTCAGCAGAACTGTGGATACAGAATTAACAAAAAAAAAAAAATTTAGATATTAATCAAAATGAATGTATGGTTTTCATCATCTCTACAAAAACATAATATAGCAAATGTACGAAGCCCTTACCTTCCACCTATTTCCACATTCAGTGCAGAAGACAAATGTCGTCATCGGCTCATCAGCACTCCGAGTTTGAACCTAATAAAAGTTACATATTATACCATATGTTTTCAAGGTGTCGTAGAAAGTCACGTCCTTACATGAGAAACACTATTTATAACTGTAGAATTACCTGGGTGTAAGTACACTTCTTCTTTTTACACTTTCCACAAGTAAACAGGTCAGACAGGGTGCCCCCAGTAGCAGCCACCTGGTGGTCCCTGATGGCCTCTTTGGTCAGATTCTTACGCATCTCCTTCAGCTCATCACTTGCCATTTCCTGTAGAAATATGTTTGTGTTCAAATAACTAATATACAAATATGTATTGCTACCTATACAATAGAAGCACGTTGAAGTAAAACGATTCAGTGTGTGAATTATTCACCTCTGCTGTCATTTTTGCAATGCGTTCTGGGCTCACATTTCCACACAGAACATTCTTTCTCAGGTTGGGGTTCTTTGTATCTTTGAGATTGGAGATTCGGCTTCGTACGCGATTCTTGTATTTCATGTCGGTATTTTTTAATTCCACGAAGATGCGTGCCAGCTGGTCAAGGTCATCTCAGTACAATATAAGATCATGTTGACGTCTAATATTTCATTGACCGCTTTCATTGCTAAAACAATAACTTCTTAAGAGTGAAAATGAAAGGATATATTCTTCAATTTGAGACCCAAGTTCATCACAGTCAGCCCCGATAGCAATGTGGTCATCTGAAACAGAAATTAGAACAATTCGTCAACCACACACACACATTGTTGTTTCGCCCGACCTTTTTATGGTTCTTGTACAATTCTGAGGTGCTGGTTATTGTTGTAATATTTATTTTCATGTAGCATCAATATTTAACTGTATACTTCGCTCATGTTTTTGAGCTTATATCATTAATTACGATATATCGGCATATTGCAAATATACAAAAACTGTACTAAAATCACACATTTTAAAAATGATTTTCCAGTTGGCACTGTCAGAAAATTTTAGAAATGTCTGTTGCCCTGGGAAGGTGGGATGAAGCAATGATGGGTGACTACATCTGGAACTTGGTTTGCGATGACTGTATTAGTCAAAAAAGACAAAATTAGAAATATAAAATATCCAATTCTGAACTTTTGGACGAATATTTTTAGTAACTGTAATCTGTCAGTACCTTGTCATTTCTGCGTAGGTGTAATAATACTGAAATGTATAAATAAGTGAAAATATTTTTGGGGTTTTTGTGAGTACTGTCAATTAGGGATGCTCATTTCGGTTAATTTCCCTAACCAAGAACAATAGCCGTTAACTGATAAGATTTTAATGTTAAATTGGAATTAAATAAAAATACAATACATCGTCCCTGCATCTCGTTTCAAAGGCGTATGCGGCGGACAAACGCAACCTCCGGAGGACACCTTCGAAATGAGACGCAGCTACTGTTGACGAGGGTCTGTGACACGTTAAAAATACAAACATTTTTTTCACAGATTTATTTTAAAGTGCAAACAGCAGCATAACGAACAACAGCACCTGCATTCACATACTATCACATTTTCACGAACCAGCAGCGTTTTGGAGATTGGAGAAAAACTAAAATAATATAAATCCAAAACACAAAGTAAGCAGGCAAGAAAATAACTTAAATACAGTATAGCATATTCTTATTTCACCATACAGAAAACAAAAAGCATGTAAAGTATGATTTAATAGTTATTTAAAAACGAATTATAATAGTATTATTATTATTATAAATAATCTTATTAATATCATTTTACTTAACTTAACTAAAAAATAAACATAACTATACTAACAATAGTATTAATCAGTCAAAATGTTTACTATCGGTTAAACGGTCAATATGAACACCTCTTTGTCAATGGTAAAAAATATTTATGGGATTTTGTTTTCAGCATGTTAAACTTCATCAAGAATTTTAAATGTGTTACATTGTGTAATCAAAAAGGACAATGCAACAAGCCTTGACAAAAAGACAAGTGTCCATTATACATTACCTTTCAAAAGTGTTCATATCCTTAATTAATTATTGCATTTTTAATTGCAATGTCTTCTGTTTTTTTTGTTAGGTGCCTAAACTAAAATGTAATATGTGACCCCTGAACAACAAAACCAGTCTAACGGGTCAATTTTTTTCGTAATTGAGATTTTTACATAACCCGAAATCTGAATAAACAAGATTTCTACTGGCATATGAGTTGTTAGAATATGACAATATTTGGTTGAGATACACCTTTTTATAACTCAGGAATCCGCAAACAAAAAAATCTAAATATTCAGAAAATCTAACTTGTTAATAACAAAAAAGTGTAAAATATATTTAAGGTAGGAAATTTACTAAATATCTTCACGGAACATGATATTAACATAATATCCTAATGAGTTTTGCCATAAAAGAAAATTCTATCAATTTGACCCATACAAAGTATTTTTGTCTTTTACTTAAAATGTTCCTGTGCTACTAAAGACTGGTTTTGTGATCCAGGGTCACATATTGTTTGATTACAATGTTAAAAATGGTCTTTACATTTTAATATGTTGAAAAGAGACTCGTGTCAACATTGATAGCTGTGTTTGATTTTTGCTTTGCAAGTATAAGTTCTCTTAAGTATTTCCTGTATTTCACACTCAATTAATTTTTTAATCTGTTTTTGCACATCACTGTATGCTAACCCAATTAGCATGGGAAATTGATCCGCGTGAACTAAAATGGTCTGCCCCAACTTGCCTCCTGTTTGCAAAGCACTTGACAGCAACTCCCTGCACTTGATACGGACTGAGTCAGATGTGTTTGGCGCTCGTGGGAAAGTGGCTATCAATGCGTTGGCATCAGCAGACTCGCTCTTGCTGCTGGAATTACTGCTTGTGCTGAGAAACAATACAAGAAACAGAGGGATAAGAGACGACCCTTAGAGCATTTACCTACATTTACGCATTTGGCAGCTCTTAACCAAATCGACTTATTCAAGCTACATATATTTTCATCAGTGTGTATGTAGCCTGTGAATCAACCTATGCCAAGGAAAGCTCTACCAACTGAGCTATAGGAAGAGCAATTAGTTAATGAATTTGTATTACCTCTCCTCCTTGGGGTCCGGGCTGTCCTGTGATGGAGATACCACCGGTGGTGTGCGTTCCTTCTTTTTCTCCTCAGAGTTCTTCTCTCCAGCAGGTTCATCTGTACATCAACAGCACTCATTAGCCATTTAATTGGTGAAATTATAATCATCACCAACAGGCCTTACAGTCACTCCTTATAAAACTTTGCTTCTCTTATAAATGCATTAATGATCACCCTGCAGTTTTACCACAAAGCTTCTGAATTCACAGTAATACAGTCACTATAAACGTTTAGGAATACTTGTGTTTAGAAACCTTTGTTGTTGTAATACCACTAACTGCCTGTAAGTGGTAGCAATTTTAGATTTCTCATTTACAAAGTGTCAAATTGTGAATGATTCTCTGAGCTGTTCACGGGACTTTGCAGACAGTGCAATGCAGTCACATTGATTTATTGATTTTGTTCATTGAGACTACATAAACGATTTGCAGGAATTGTCCCACCACATGAAAAAGTTAAGAAACAAATGTTCAAAATGACATCCAAAACATACACGTCACATTTTGTACATAAACCTGGATACTAAAATACAACTAAATCGGTTTTGACGAGCAATCTTACCTAACAACTTTTTCCAGGACTTGATCAAAGACTTGGCCAGCGAGGTAACGTCGTCATCTGTGCTCTGCTTGCGGATGGCATTGACCGACATCCCGATCCTCGTCGACTTTTTAGAAGGAAAGCAGAGAAAATCGATTGTAACGTGTAATTTACCGGAATTTAGAGCTGAAAGGACGTCAAGTAAACATACCTGCAGCAGCTCCAGGGTCATGGGTATACTCTTAAGCTCCTTTAGCAGATCTAGGGCCCCAACCTTATAGAAATATTGCATATTATTTATCAAATACATCTCGTGATCATTCTCTAAATAGTTCAGTCGGATGTCCGATGACTTTCATCCATGCGCATGTTTACGTGAGTTGCAACTTAGTACTTACAACTGTAGCCCAAGTTGCTAATTATACCCACTTTAACCGACTTAACTAGCACGTTTAGTAGCATACTTTTGTTTACAGAAACATAATATATAGTCAAAGACAACACAACCTGATTTGTTTTCGTGCTGCAGGTGAGTATATGCCATGAGTGCCTCCTGCTGACTGACCCGCGCTAACGGTAGCTAACGTTGCTAATTTCCACGCTAAATGCTAAGTTCGTTTCAACAGTAAACAAAATCACTTATTGATATGTGACATTCCTTTGAATATTACACTTCTAAATCCATGCATAAAACGGCTTGCAAGTTTCGCTGTATATGCCATAGTTCTTCTTTATACATTTAGCTGTTAGCTAGTTATGCATCAACGTAACGTTAGCCTCGTACGGTACTACACAGGGAATTCATTCATGACAAAACACCTCACCCCATTCTTCTTTTGTGCCATTTTATCCATCTTCTTTGCGATCCTGATGATCTCTTCTTCTTCTTTCTTACCCATCGTGGACGTTCAGGGGACCGTGGCGTGTATAAAAGGAGTTTAAGCGGACAATATTAGGAGACCGCACGCAACACTCCGCCGGCGATGGACGCAGCGACTACAGATACAGAAGGCGTTTCTACGAAAGCGAAGACGTGGCTAATCGATCCAGAGATAGCAATCGACCTCAAGATCAGACATTATTAACCGAGAAAGCACAGTCGAGTCACATGCGAAGCCTTACGTTATATTAATGTATTTCTAGCTGGTTGCTTGTCACTGTGCTATGTGAAGTTAATTAGATAAAAAGCATATATATTTTATAACAGTTTCAGGTGTAAAGGCCGTTATGGCAGTAATGTGTGATGACGTAGGGGAGTTCACACTCATTTCTAAGCACTAGAGGGCGCTCGTGCTCTGGTGCTTACTCTATCACACTCAATCTCCTGAAATGTCAGCATATGACAGCGTGTATGAAACTATGAATGATATATTGGTCAACAGGTTACACTTTTTTATCGAAAGGAATGTCACACATTATAAATTATTAATCGTTGAAGTGAGGGTGGAGTGTATTCAAGACAATTATTATAAATAAGATAGACTGAAAAGAGCCAACCCCTCTCCCTTTTTCCCTCTTTTTCATTTTGACTATTTGTCTGAGAAGTGTTTATTTGTTGTCGTATTTAAATGATTCAAATAAATGTTAAGGTATAAAGTGCCAGTCAAAAGTGTTGAGTGCTGACAAAAAGATTGCAAACTTTTGACTGGTGCTGTATATACATCTTGTTTTCCTTATTTACACACATACTGAGTATATGTTTCATGTTATAAAATGTTGTTATTTATTGTGTGTAGGGTTTAGGTACACCATCCGCTATTAAAAGTTCACATCAGCAGACCACTTGTCATTTAAATACTGTTGGCACACCAAATACTACACATAGTTGAGTAAAACCCCAAATGTCTGCAGTATAAACTCAATGTTCTGCATGTGTGTGAGCCTCTTATGCTTGAGGATCAAGACAACGTGACCTGTGACTTTCCCAAGTCACTGTGTCCTCCGCAACCTCAAGGAGTATAAAAAAATAATGTGATCTTTTGATAATGTGTGCGGAAATGAAGGCTACAAAGCCCTAGAGTAAAGAGTGCAAGATGTGCGTAGGAAAATTATACACATCTTAATCGTTGAGTGAAACCTTGAAATCATTGAATCATCCCTAGAACACACAGCAAGGCTTATCTTCACCCCACGCTGATAAGGATCTCCCATAAAAATGTCTGTGACTGAGATCACAGGAAACATACAGGTTCAAAATCTCTCGTTATAAAAATAACCATTAATTTTCAAATGGGAGATAACAAATAGGTTTGATAAACAAAGCTCTTGATAAAATTAAGTCCTCTGCCATATGCGGTTTATATCCATATCTGATTAATTATTATGATAGAAGATTAGCATCATCCCGCATGTAATGCGCTGGAAACTGTTGCTCCCCTGCTGGAAACAATCACTATAACAATATGCCTAACTGTGCTTTTGTAGTCACAGTTATTCTCCTACAGAGAGACACATGCTTTACCAGCTGAGACTTCCCTTACTGTCATCATCTAGAAGCATAAAACCTCTTTACTTCACCTCACTCTAATCCCCATTAGTAGAGACCTTAATTCTGCTTATATCTCTTCTGAAATAAGAAACACCTTCAGCCATCTGCTGATTATCAACATGGTAAAAGAGATATGAAATGAAAACCTGACTTTTTACTTTTACAACTGAAATTGGTTTTGCTAAATATACCGTTAGATGTAATGAAGAAACACATATTAAAATAGGCCCACAGAGGCATTTCGTGTTACACTGTTATGGAATGATATCATTTGTTTGAACACTAATCTAATATTTATTATATTGTCATTTTTTATATCTTTGTGTAATAAGTGTCAGTATAACTATCCAATTTAATTTAATGTTAGTGCAGACGTGTTAATCATTGAATCAGTTTCAAAATGTTATTATCACGTCCCACAGGATTAAAATAAAACGTATTCTTATATTATATTTCTTTGAAATGCCTTTTAACCGTGACTAAAGATTAAACAAATTGAGGCTGATGCCTGCATTCCTAAAATAGCCATGAGCTGTGTTCATAATCTCTTCAGTTGATGGACAACTGTATCGCCAACTCAACGCTATACTGAAAATGTGAAAAAGGTAGGATAAGTGTTTTTTAATGTTTGTGTTGTTATCTAATACCTGTAGTAAACAGAACTAGAGATTTGAGAAAGTCAATTGTTTATGCAGGCAAATTTGTGCTAATAATAAGCTGTAAATGTTTCTTTTGAGAACCATTGTATGGACACATAATGTTATGTCACAGGCAGGAAAGCATAAAGGGTGTTAAAATCAATATTGTTTTTTCTTTAGTAGTAAATTCAGCTATTTTTATAGTATTTTTTTGGTTTTCAGAGCATGTCTGGTATCTGTGTCATGTAACAGATATAAGATATATACCAGAATAAACTTCCATTGTAATTTGCCAGTAGAATTTTTCTAGAATTGTTTTTTTGATCAAAAACATTGTTGTCTGTGTAGTTTGGATTTAATTTCTTTTAGCTATAGTTAATTGTGTTTATTTTTTGCTAAGGCTTAGGTAAGTATTTAGCATTAGCATTTAGTCGTGTTCAGGACTTGCAGTTTAGAATCTGGCTGTTAAGTAAAATACATTAATAATAGACTACAACAGACATTTAAGAAGAAAAGCAATGTTTTTGATGATTTCATTAATGCTTATAATAAAATTTGTAAATGTAGTTGTTGCTGCAAATGAAATAGATAGTAATATAGGCTATACAAATAAAATATCAAACAATTTTAAAAGTTTAATTTTTTTCTTTGATAGTCATTTTCATGGAGATAATGGGGGCAATTTCTCAAAATTGTGGAATCAATCAAACATAAAGGAACACTGATTGTTAATAAGAACACATAAATATTTACAGAATGTGAGTTTTCATCATGAACAAAGAGGTAAAAAAACTAACTGGACAATGTTCAAAATATTTAATGTTAACCTTTTTTTTACAGTTTCATTTAACATGAGCACAGTGCCCTTTAATGATGTGTCCCCAGAAAGCATGCGCACACTGGTCTCCAGGCACCTACTTCTCAACTCAGACCCTACTACCTCTAAGAGGGTGTGCTTTTACAAGAGTGGGGACCCCCAGTTCACTGGACACCGAATGGTCATCAACAGTCGCACTTTTAAAACCTTTGATGCCCTTCTAGATGCCCTCTCCAAGAAAGTGCCTCTGTCTTTTGGGGTTAGAACCATCACTACTCCAAAAGGGACACATGCTGTCCGTACCATTGATGATCTGCAGGATGGGGCCTCATATCTGTGCTCAGATCTCAGGAAAGTCAAGCCTTTTAACCTGGACGAGGTTCACAAAACACAGGTCCCTTGGAACAGTACCAGACCTGTTATTTCCGGACATCAAGCACGCAGAGCTCTGGTACGGCAGCTAGTGAAGCGAGGTGAAGGGACCACAAGGGCGATAAAGATGCCTGAAAACAGTGTGGTAGTGAGGACACCAAAAAGGCTGACGGTATATAAAAACAAGGATCCAAGCATTAGGCGGGTGATTGTTCTTCAGAGGAAAACAGCCCCAAATTTTGAAGCCCTGATGGATTATCTTTCAAAAGTAATGCAGTTCCATGTTCTGAAGCTTTACACAGAAGATGGCAGAAAAGTGAGTATTATTTTCAATTTTACTATTTGTCCAGGCTACAATTTCTTACAGCATGCATTTAACAATAAAAGCTTTAATTGTCTGTAGACCCTAAAACAATAATCAAATGTGATATTCTGAGGTATGAATTCTTTTTAAACCACAATCCGGCCCACATAAATATTGCATTGTAACAAAAATAAAATAGTATACTAATATTATTAGGTAATAAGTAACATTGAGATCTTAAAAATGAATACAAATATTTGTAATATGTTTTTAATAACAGTCTTTAACTGCTTTTGACTTATAAGAAACTTAAAATGATGCAATGTTTTGTCTTTACAATATTACAGTGTTTCAAATATGTTTTAACTATATCATAACATAAGCTAAAGCTAAAATATAATGCTCTTGGTGTAAATAAATAGATCGACAAAATGTTTTATCCCATAGGTTGATGGACTTCCTGCTCTCATTTTGTGCTCTGGGATTGTCGTGGCAGCTGGTAATGAACCCTTTAGAATGGGTACCCACAATCCACAAGCTCCCACAAAAACCATACGGTCCAACAAATCTGAATACCTGGGTCCAACACAAGCAAAGAAACTTTTAGGTAAGGTTAACGTTTTTTTATTTCCCAATCCATTAGTTGATATTTAGCAAAAAACTTTTCAATTTTCAAGTGCAACTGATGAAGACCTTTCAGTGCTGAATGACATTTTTCATTTATTTCCCCCCCACAAATTCAATTCTCTTCCCATTCGTCCATTAGAAGAGAAAAACAAACCATCTGCGCCTATTTCAAGATCAAGGAATTTCTCTTTATCCTCAGAGCGCTACCTCGTGGAGCAGATCAATAAGTCACTAAATGGAAGTCTTTCTGAGCACAATTGTCAAAAGACAGAATCAATTGAGACCGAAGACAGTCAGCCAAAAGGACTAGAAGAGAACTGTGACTCTATGGCTAGTCTGGAAAAGAGAAATCACCCCATCATGCCTACAGAAGACGACATTGAGAAATCATTCCGGGTCAATGAGGACGGCAGTATGACAGTGGAGATGAAGGTGCATCTTACTATAAAACAAGAAGAAATGGTCCATTGGACAACGACACTAAGCCGTTCCCCTGTTAACAACCAGCAGAGGGCAGTTGACACTTCCAAGCCGGGATCAGGCATGAACTCATTAGACATCGCCGATGACTCAGGCAAAGAGTCGAATGGGCCTCATAGCCTAGAATGTAAGGAAATGAACACCCTCAATGACAAATCCGTAGGGTTCGTTGAGGAGGAACGAGAAATTTACGACGAGGCTGTATCTCAGACGTCTGAAAAGCTTAAACCAATTTACAGAAGGCTTCCTACTCCAGGTCACAGACAACAGAGGAAAGAGACATCAATTTCAGAGACTGAAGTACAGGAGAGTACAGTAGGTGCATACTCGTACATGGAGCGCACCGGACATGGAGAGTTGATGGAAGGGTACTGTGTGGTGAGTCATAGCAGCAGCACCAGGGATTTGTCAAAACCCAGGAAGAGTGAATCTGGAGAGATCGAGCAGAAGTCGTCTCACTCCTTCAGATCCTCAGGTGTGGCAGAGGTTCTTCAACTAAAAAACAACGGGACAGTGGGAATTACAGAGGCCGTGCTGCACATATATGAGTCGCAGGGCATGTGTGACAATTACTATGCAAATACACTGGTGGATGTGGAAAATAAACCTGAATACTGTACCAAAGCTTTGCCACGCAGTAGGCCAGGCTCGACAGACTCAGGACCCCGGTCCTCCAGTAATGACTGTGATGTGGATCTCACCAGCCAATCCACAAGCTCCAAGTCTGGAGACGGTGGAAGAAATGACATGCTATCATTGTCATCTGCTTCTTCAACACCTTCAAAAACGATAAGCAACAATCCCCAAATCCTCAGTGGCAACGCACCACTGGCTTCAGGAGAAACTGCATCCACAGAAAATAGAATGTTGCAGCCAATAGATGAAGACTATAATGATATGAGGATTATTCGTAATAAAAATACAAATACTCCAAAGTCAAATAAGTCAAAGCAGAGCACTTCTCAACCATCTGGGCTTGGGAAAAGAATCAAGGACATTCCAAGTTCTTCAAAAGGGCTCCAAACGACAAATAATTCTGACACACTGAGCCACACAGAATCAGAGAAAAAGACTCAAGGTTCAGCAGAAAGGGCTAAACACAACAATGGAAGAGATCAAAATAAAAAGACCAAGACGTTCGAAGGTACACCAAAAAGTAGAAGTTTGAATCTCAAAAGAAGTTCAGAAAAAGAACAGAAATCAAAAACAATCAAAGACATCTCTCACAAAGTAAACACCAATGACACTTTAAAGTCAAATGTCTTGGACAACAGATCACCAGCCCATCCAGCACCATTAAAAAAGATGCTGCGGTCAATGAATGGCACAAAATCAAAAGCCTCCACACAAAAACAAAATTTGAGTGAGAGTGTGTCATTGCCTGTTCTACAGTCATCTCCCTCCAATGTGAATCAATACGTTGAAAATTGGCTGCAGAAAATTCAAGCAGACTCCTTGCCCTACGATGACGACATAGAGCATGTGGAGAGCGTACCAAGGGCGGTTTTCCAGATCGGCAGCGAATCTGCAGACGGCTCTGAGAATAAAAGCGAACCTGAAAAAGATAGCGTAGTGGATGAAGAGCTTTCGATTGAACATAATGCTGCAGAGGGGCCTTCACTTGAACATGATGCTGTGGAGAGGCCTGCACCTGTACAAATAAGATGTGAAGGAGAGCCACTAGAGGCCCAAAGACTGAGAGGCTTTTGTAAATCCATGCCAAGTGTGAGAGTACCTCCTGCTGAACAGGAAAGCCACGTGAGAATGCACAAGTCTTCGGAGAACTTGGCTCCGCCTGACTCTTGCACTGAGGCTAGTACGTCACAAAGCACAGATGTTAATACTGGATCAGGTGTGAAACCAGTTTTGACACAGTTATGTTTGTCAATTCAGTCCATCAGACGGGCTTCGAGTCAAACCCACCTGGCACCAACTGTGATGGAAAAGTCCAGTAGCCTCCCAGACTTTTCATCTCAGGTGGCCTCTGCTTTTGGTTCTCCAACTAGAGCTTTTCTTTCCTTTTTGTCTCTGATGACACTAAGAGATGGAAAATCCATCCTTAGCAAAGACGAATCACAAACCAGCTCCTCGGAGGCCATACAGGTGATGCAGTCCTTGGAAAAAATATCTAATATTAAAGACGAGGAAGAGCTTAAGGCTAGCTTGACAAGTCTTCAAAGTTCAACCTCCTCACGATTAAAACAGAGCTGGAGAGATTTCCAGGAGAGAAATTTGTTTGGAGAGAGTCCACCGATGTCACCGAGACAATCTGAGCAAGAGTTCGCTCTAGATGTGGACTCAGGAGAAGAGGGGGAGGAAAAGGACGAAGAGCATGATTTTGCTATAGAGCAGTTAATGGACGAACTGAACATGTCTGGTGATCTTCGCCAAGAGATTTCCTCTCTTATTGAAGGAGATCTTAAAAGTCAATTAAATTTGAACAATGGTGAAAATCATGAAAACGAGGATGGCTCAGGGAATGGTAGTTTGGAGAAAGCTGCGGATATGGAAATGGAAAAAGACCATCGTGAGGAGAATGTTGGGCTAGAGAATGACACAACCAAAGATGAGATAAATGATGATCCAAAAGAACAGGAATCTCAGGAGCAGCATGTAATTCAATCTCATTCCCCGGACTTAGAAACTGTGGGACATGACTTAGTTAATAAAGATTCTGATATAGCAAGGCCTACGCCTGAAGAAGCACCTGAAGATAATTACAGTAATTCAAACAAAGCAGAGGTTTTAGAAACGGCAGATAACAACCAGATAAACACAGGGACAGAAATAGTAATTTATGGAGACTCTGAGAGTAGAGATGTAGAACAAAGCCATTTCCAGACATCTCAACAAAATTTCTCAGATATTGCTGGAGCAGACCATTCTGATAAACAAAACAACATATCTGAAGGTGAAAACAACATAACAGCAGACATTAAAGATGGAGGCGGCAACAAAGAGGAGGAAGCTACCATTCTGCCAGATGACAATACGGATGACATATCAAAACAAAAGGTAACAGATTTAGCAAGAGATGAACAGTTCTCTGATGACCAGGGCATACTGTCTGAAAGAGATAACAACAAGAAACCATATAATCGAGAAGTAAGGGAGCCAAATGAAGAGCAGGACACCATTCAGAGTATCAAGGAACATTCTGAACAGTCAGATGTCTCAGAACCTGACATTGCAGATGTCACATCAGAACAAAAGGTCACAGATTTAACTGGAGACGAACAGTTTGAGTACTCTGATGACCAGGACATTGTGTCTGAAAGAGAGAATAACATGACACCAGATGATCTAGAAGAAAGGGAGGCCAATGAAGAGCGGGACTCCATTCAGAGCATCAAAGAGTATTCTGAACATTCAGATGTTTCAGAACCTGACGTTACAGATGCCACATCAGAACAAAAGGTCACAGACTCTGCTAGAAACGAACAGCTTGAGTTGTCTGATGACCAGGAAAATGTGTGTGAAGGGGATAACAAAACAACACCGGACGATATGGAGGAAAGAGACAAACTTCAGAACTCGAGGGAACATAGTGAGCAGTCAGATTTTTCAGAACCAGACGATCTATGCCTAGCATCAGAAACCAAGTGTGTGGAGTTTCCAGATAAAGAAACTGAACCAAATGAGGACAATGAATCTCAGTTCAGCACAGGAGAAATACGAGTGCCGGACTGTGTTAGAGAGGAAACAGATCACTCTGATTTCGAGGAAGGTGGTGGTGATGAAGAATGGATGCAAGAAGAAGAAAACAAGTCCACCTTAGCAGAATGTGATGTAGAGTCCCAAAACTCCCAACACACTTTATCACATCATTGGGATGCGCAGAGTAAACACACAGTGGATGTATACGAATCAGGTAGCCAAGACGATGAGGTCATGTCTCCAGATGTTGAACATGCTATGCCAGAGATGTCAGAAAGCGAGGATCTCAGTTGCCCTGAGCGTTGTAATAATGTTGAGAATAGTAAAACTGAATATGATGAAACGCAACAAATTGATGACAGTTTTGTGGAAGGGAGGAAACGTGATAATGAGGATCATGAGATCTCTGAACATTGTAAATGGGTAGATCCTGATGCTGAAGCAGGCTCTTCTAGAAACTCAGAACCCGAGGTTAAAAATGTGACAGCAGAAACATCAAGGTCCAGTATGAGTGATTCAGAACATGTTTGTAGGACTTTAGAGGAAGACAGCCACACAGACAAAAATGAAACTCCTGCTGAGCTCTGCGATCAGGAGTACCAAATGCCTGATTTCCCACAACACTCTTTTATTTTTAAAGATGATATTAATAACTTTGCTGAAAGAAAGTCGTGCAGCAGTATGAAAACAAATTCAAGTGAAGAAAAGTTCGAAAATTTGGGCATGGAGCATGGTTATCATTATTTACTACGTCCGACAGAGATCTCACAAGAGCTGTTAGACTTGATAAATTCAGCATTGTTGTCTTCCACACTTACCGTCAAATATGATTCAAATGGCAACCTCAAAATAGAGCCAGACAAACGCAAAATTAGGGAGATGTTCAGAGCTCAACATAGTGTGGATGATCAGTATGGCCAAAAAAATCTTCCAAGCCCTTATACATCCGATCTGTCGGATTACAGACCTGAGACATCAAACAACAGTGGACTCCAGTCGCAGGCCTCGATGGAGCTGTTAACCGAGAGCGATGATGAAGAAAAAAGATTACGAATCTTTAAAGAAGTCTTGAAACAAAGCTCTGAGAACCCACAAAACCTCACGATGGACAGTAGCTCTGTGAAATCTTCTCCCATTTCAAGTTTGAACAGCAATAACAGTCTAAACTTGAGTCAAGATAACAAAAGTGTTTTACATGAACCACATTACAACAGACAAACTTCACATCACAGAAACTCTGAACAGTGCATGACCATAAGCGGAGACGTGGACTCTGAAGAGGGCGTGTTGATTGACAAAGGCAGGTGGCTCCTGAAAGAAAACCATCTAATTCGTAAATCTCCTCCAATGCCCATGGGGATGTATGGAAACGGGGAAACCACGTCGACCGACACGGGTTTGGACAACGTGAGCGAAGATGCACCATATCCACATTATGAGAACCAAGCACCCCTTGCTGTAATATCCTCCTCTGATCTAGAAGATCTGGCTAAACCTTGCACACCCAAATGTATGTACTTCAATGTTCCACACAGCAGTGGCTCGGATCTTCTATCGGATGCCCAAAGCCTGGGTGGAGGTAGTTCAAGGAGGAACAAGGAGCTTAAGGTGTCACCAATGGGGGAGTCTTCCAAAATGTGGGCAAAGAAAAATGGAAGTCTGTCTTCATTTGCCTCTGTCGAGTTCAAACTGGCTGATGGGAAAGTTCATCCACAAAATGGGCCGGTGAATACTAAAACATCTCACAGCATAGACAGTAGAACAATGCAAGAGGAGGAGACCAGGGTGGGCTTAAATCTCAGGTGTGGGCAACACTGCCCAATACTGTAGTTGTAAAGGGAAAATGTAGCAGCTACAGAGAGATTTACTATACATTTTTAGATATTTCTAATATGTTATTTCTGCCGAAATGGTTTGAATAGCACATATAATACAAGCTGTATTAACTGCCTGTGATAAGACTTTACGACTTCACTTTGTTGCCTGCATCAAACAGTGTTTTGAGATTTCAACAGCAAGCAAATGAATCTTTTAACCATGCACTGTTGTGAAATATTTAATATTATGCAGATGCAGAGGGGCTTTATTCGCAAAGTGAATCTGGTTTACTTGAATTTATTGAATTTCCTAAGTGGTATTTGATATGTAAATATTTCCCGACTAGACGTCTAACAATTGTTGTTGTATTTAGATTTAAATGTCTCCCATGTCATGATAAATAAACACGTTCGGCCCCAAAGTATGCCTCATTCAGACCCGTTTAAGAAACATACACAATTTAAACCAGCACTGAAAATTGACTAGGAGGACTGCTGAAAAATACTTCATATGTCTCGTATGCAGAAGTATGTAATAAAACAATGAATATACCTTTTTACAATTTCCTTTCTGAAATGTTTGTGCCATTGTTAATGTCCAGGACATTCTTGTATTTTATAGCAGAGGAAACTCAGACTAACAAAACATATTATGTGATAACCCCATGTAAATAATGACCATAGTTACCATAGTAACCATAGTTTCTCCTTCACTGCATTTTCACCCGATGCAACGTTAAAAAACATATTTATCTGGAAGAAGGCAAGCATGTCAAAAGTGTGAGGAGGCAGCTGTCATCAATACTACATTAAATGTGATTTTGCTGTTTTGTTAAGAGATCAAATAAAATATACATCTAATGTCTTATACAAACTAATAAAACAAGTTACTGTTTTACTTATATATTCTATGCATTGTGTTTATATCATTCAACTCTGTAAACATCTGTTCCACAAATCTCTATGATTAAAACGATAAATTATGTTACAGCAACATTTTATTATATAGTGTTTTACATTGTCTATAGTTTGATATAGTCGGCTCAATAACAGGAAATCAAACTTCCCTGATTTATTGATGTTGGGTTGCTCTGTGGATTAAGCGCATTGCAGCTGTCAAGGACTCAAACAAATGCATCATAGAAAAGACTACAGGCTTCGGTCTCACAGAACCTGATCATATTTCAAATCAAATCATTTAAAGTGAAGAAATGAAAAATAAATGCTCTTTGCATTCAGTCCCAGCGTATTCCCAGCATCCTGCAGCTTAGCTCCCAAAGTTTCTCTGCCATTTCATCATCTCTAGCTGCTCTGGTGCATGTTGAAGGTCCACAGTTACTTAATACATTGTGAGAAAGGAAAAGGGGTGAACAAAACAAATTTAGTCTTGTATTCATTATGATGAGAGTACTTTGTGTGTTTGATGAGGTTTCTGCAGCTATATTTTATGTATTTGATCAGAATTGAATACCTATAGTAACCACCACTTTCTTTGTCTAATTCTGGTTGTATTGCACAATAGATGGTGGTCTGTGCTCCCTGCAATGGGGTCTTTGTGAAAGGTCTGACAACTTTCCACATGATAAGGAGTCCAAGATTCATGTGCCTTTTGAGTTCTGTTCGCACAATTCCTGGATGAACGGCATATGCTGTTACATCAGTATCTGAAAATACAACAAACACACAAAATTAATGTTCAGTAGTTATCAATGTACTCCTCAAAATGTGTATTTTTGTGTTTTACACAGCAACATTAACTCAACGTAGGCCTAGCGTTTAAGGAGGACTATCTTATTAGTCAACAAAAGGGATCCATAATTAAAAATATGCTTTTTTTCTAGTGGTGCAGACACTGCACACTTTATTGACATCTTCACCACTTCACCTTAAACTTAAAAAGCACACTATGATCTGTTAAAGACTCACCCTTGAGTTTTTTGGCCAGGGAGCGAGTGAAGAGAATGATGGCCAATTTACTCTGACCATACGCCCTTCTGCTGTGATAATTTCTCTCACTATTGACATCATCGAGTCTTATAGTGCCCCAGCTATGTGCCATGGACGAGAGGTTGATGATTCTCGATGGGGCGGATCTCTTCAGCAGGTCAATCAGCAGAGAGGTTAACAGGAAGTGACCTAAGTCAAGCTGTATGTTAAATTGCTATTGACCCCTTTACAATGTATATGTAAACACTGGACCGCATTACTTTTTTTACATATATTATTAAATCTTATAAATATTAACATTAACATTTTCATTCAGTTTTACAGCCACAGAAGAAATAAAGAAACCATTTAAAAAAAGGTTTTCTTAATTTACAACTTATTTTAGGTAAAATTATCATTTTTATTTTATTCTTTGAACAACTGACAATATTTCTACCAAATTGCGAATACAAATATTGTTTCTATTTGCATTTCTTTGCAAGAAATGCACGTGTCTTTCACATTGCTGCTGGATGTCACTACTGAGGTTTGATTTTATTTTGGAATGGTCTCTTCATTTTTCCCTGGCTGTAAATGTTTTGTTGGTTTCCAAAGTGGTCTATAGTACAACACAAGTCTTTATAAAAGGAATCAACAGAATTAAAAATGCATAACAAGATCTTAGTTTTGGCCAGAAAGGTAAACTTTTACCTAAGTAATTGACACCAAACTGCATCTCAAAGCCGTCTGCAGTTTTAGAGTATGGGCACATCATGACCCCGGCATTGTTAATGAGAATGTGAAGTGTTTGCACCTCTGATGTAAGAAAAAAGTTAACAGGTAATTTGATGCGCTGACAGCTTAAAGTGTATTAAAAGATGTTTGAAATATATGTTTTAATGAATAATCTAAATATAATATTAATCAATTAGAATCAGTTTTAATAATGAGAAAAAATAAAATAGATGCTCATCACTTACCCTTGTTGATTACATCAGCAAATTCACTGATAGACTTGGTGTTAGATAAGTCCAGTTTTCTGATGACTATGTTTTGATTTCCTGACTCTTCGATGATCTCTTTCCGTGCAATATCTGCTTTGTCAACGTCTCTGCAAGCCATTATTATTCTGGCCCCTGTTTGTGAAACAAATTCCCGTAACATTTATCTTATAAATGCATTTTGTTTATTAGTTATGTGCTGTCTACTGTATGTTTTTTAGGATTCATTAACATCTGTACTGCAGTTATTATAGTGAAGAATGCAAGACTAAAATAAATGTGATACCGCGTTTCGCGAGGTCTCTTGTGGTTTCTTTCCCAATGCCAATATTTGCTCCAGTGATAATGACTGTTTTACCATCAAGTCGTATGCTAGATGACCACCGGCCACAGAAAAATTCTCTGTGCAATAATAAAATCTTGTTTACAAAACAAATAAGCAACATATAATCAACAACAAAAGACAAGTTTAACAATTATTCCCTTGAGACAAATGAATGAGTAAACAAATGTACTGCATCTTCATAAGCGGACGATCCTTACCAGACTTTTTTTACGAATGTCGTAACAAAATATGAATCATGAACTGTTGTTATATGTAAAATAACACACAGTGAACATCTGCATGAAATGATATTATTTGCAAGCGCGTTCCATGAAAGCAATTAAAAATTTACCTTATAGTATAAATGTTGGACATCTTGAAAACAGAATCTAAGATATATAGATGACTTCCCTCTGGAGTTGTTGAAAGAACGTTACGTTGTATTTTATCGAGAGCAACTGTGCACTGCTATGGATTAGAAATTGAATAGGCTAATCCAATGCTAATCAGTGAAGATTTAAATCACTGATCCACTGTTCACTCAGTCTCAATGCATTCCTTTGTGGATTCTAAATGCCTCATGCTTTCAACTATATTCATATTGAATTTGATTAATATATAAGCTTTGGAATAACAAACCATAACTCAAAGGTAATGAATCAGCTAATGAAAAGACTAACTTGTTAATGATTAGCAGGAGAGAAATTACATGAAACTAAAAGGAAATAGAAACACAAAGAGCTTTGAACAGTGAGCGGTGTACGGAACCCAGGTGCAGACAACAAGGGGTAAAATGGAACGAAAAAACACTAATCTTAAATAACACAAACAAATGGGGGAAGAACAACAAAACAGGTGAATACAATGACTCAAACTTGACAGTAACACTAAACTTAATAAACTAGACTAGACAACACTTGATAAATAAACAAGATTGACTAAACTTACTTTTTCCAAATTTCCAGAACATGTAAAGACGCTATGTTTTTTACAAGTTATTGAATACACAACGAACAGGCAAAAGAAAGAAAACACAACGGCATTATAAAGAGAACCACATCAGGACGGGAACAGCTGTTGGGCATAAATAATTAACAATTAATAATAAGGAAACGAGAGGGCGGGGACATAGACAAGACTGGAGAGAGCGCATGTTATGTCAGAAGAACCAACAATAACATGCCTCTCTCCACACAAAACATGAGGCTCTGTCATGATCCTGCCACTAGGCCAAGAAATACATGACATGATGAGGCAGAATCGTGACATTGAACACCACAGGGTGAGATTATATAAATACTCTGCAAATAAACCAATAAAACTGCATTGTGTGAATGTGTCAAATACAAATATAAAAAATATCACCCCACAGAGTCCTCAATTCAATATAATGGGAAAGAAATGCATTTTGCATAAAACTACCTCTACAATTTACTGATCCTTATACATTTTTCAACCTGACCTCACACAAATTTGTAACTATTTTACGAGGTGTTTAATTTGTATGAATTCGTACAAAGGGAATCGTACCAAAACGTACGATTATTACAAAAAAGCAATACTGAAGCCCCTCCCTTAACCCCACACCTAATCCTAATGTTCGTGGCGCGAAAGCAAATTGTACTAAATGTACAAATTCGATCATACAAATTCATATAAATTTACTGCGTAAACTACATCTGAATTCCTGTGAGATTGTTTTGAATTTTCTCTACAGGACTCTTCAGCTTTTTGCTCTCTTGTTGTTTATTAAGTGTGATTGAGGAAGGAATTTGATTGATTTTGGAATAGACCCAAAATGCAGTTCTCTTCCTGAGTCCAATAAAAAAAGTGAAAAAGTCAAATTGAATGTACTCATGTACTTGAACGTTTCAAAAGAAATGTAGAGGCTACTATGTGTTATTAGGATTAGACAGATATTATAATCTAAGAACATGTATATATTTTTAAGGTGTTATGTCTCAATTGGCACATTTACATTATGCACAACTTGAGGCAGAGAAATCTCTGAAGTCTTATAATGTTGGTGTTTTCCGTCTTACATTGTTTCCCACTTCTTCCTTGACGCACAGTACATTGTACTGATAGTGACAGAGAGACAGAGTAAAAAGAGTAAGTGGAAGAAAGGCAGAGCAAGAGAGCAGGAAGTTTCACACAGAAAGGAAGAGAATGTAATAAAAATTCTTTGGCATGCCGTTAAAATTTGTCAATCTTTAATCTCCATTGTCTCGAATCGCAGGAGTGTTTTCTGAAGGCGTGTTTAATCCGTTTCAGAAACAAACGTCTAGAGGACAGTGACAGAAATACGATCACCGTTAGTTCTCTTGACATCTGGATGGATGAACTGTTGTATCACTGTGTCTACAAGTAAAGAGGATTCATTATCTGACTGATATTCAAAGTATTCAGGTAAGTACTGGATTCTTAACTGTTAACATGACTTTCAATCCAGAAAAAATAAAAGTAGTTTAAGATGGTGAAATCTTTATTTTTTGCTATTAAAGAAGAGCAGAATTACTTTCACTCCGTTTTCTCTTTTTTTCAGAGGAAGCGTTTTGAAACTTCTCTATTTGCAAATATTACCTCATTGACACCAGTGTGAAGTTTTATTTTAGACGCCCATAGACTTTCACCTTGACAGTAACCTGTAGATCGTATTTTACCCTTAAAGCATTTTCATTTAAAATATTTTTTTCTAATGTTTTATATTTAAATGTCATAATATGATATATTGTTTCTCAGACAAGGCTAAGCTTTAGCAAAAAGGACTATTTCAATAAGGATATTTAAGTGGCTAATATCAAAATGCCCATAAGAAACATTACTTGTGTGGAAGTAAAGGAAGATATTTTGAAGAATGTTGGTAGCAGAATATCGGCAATTCCCCTTCATTTCTATTTAACAGACACAAAACCAATTCAAGTCAATTGGTACCGCCGTTGTTCAGTTACCAACACTCTTCAAAATATATTTTCTGTGTTCTGCAGAAGAAGGAGTATATTTTCTTTATTTCTTATTTGTCTTAAATCTTAAAAAAAAGCAATTTCTTACATCTTAGTATTATCCGCAGAGCAAATAAAAAATTAGGAAATACTAGTGCTGTCTTAAAGCATGTTGTAATATTAATGCAACACTGAATGTTGAATCTCATTGCAAACATACACTTTTGGATTGAATTCACAAACACCCCTTGTTGGGTCTTACAGTATCTCTGGTATAAATGACTCTTTATGTGTTTTACAGAATGACTGGAAAGAACACAAACGACACACATCATCTGCCACAGGAATATAGATCTGCTCTTTTGGTCATATACATATTCATCATGCTCGGTGGGATTCTGAATGTTGTTTTAATGTCCTGTATGCTACAGTCCCAGAAACACCTCTCTTTCACCAACGTGTCAGTGATCAACCTAATAACCGTGCATTCCTTGTTTCTCCTCACGGTGCCTTTTCGTATTTTCTATTATGTTTCTGATAAATGGACTCTGGGCATACATTTCTGCAAAATTGTAAGTGTTATGATCCATGCTCATATGTATCTTGCGTTCATCTTTTACATCTTTCTTCTTATTGTGCGTTACATGGAGAACTTCAGTAAGAGACCGATGCTGAATTTCCATCGCGTTCTTCACGCCACCATAGCGAGCACGACTGTCTGGCTTGTCATATTTAGCACAATTTTCCCTCCAACTATGCTAAAGTATGGATTATCTGCCAATGATACAACTCAGTGCTTTCATTTTGGTGAAGCTCTTGAACAAAATGGTGTTAAAAACTTGAACTATGTTATTTGTACAGTGGTGTTACTGGTCTGGAGTGTGCTGGTTTGTTTCCAGATTTATTTTCTGCTTTACGTGAGAAAGACTCACGGCACATTTGAGCGTCAAGAATTCTGGGTACAAATGAAGAACGCTGTTTTCCTGTTGATAATGCTTTTGTGTTTTGTGCCCTATCAAATATTTAGGATATATTATATAAGTTATAATAAGAATCCTGAACTTCAGTATAAAAATGAAATATTTCTGGCTTTAACCGCTTTCAGCTGCTTTGATATGATTATCTTTGCTAGTAGAGATATATATAAATACTTAAGCTCAAGGGGATGCACGTGCTGTTTATAATGCAATGTTGATTCGGAGGGGTGCTGTATTGGTATTACTTATTTTCTCATTTATTCTATTTGCTTTAAATGTGTTTAAAGCTTACAAACCTGTTATGAGAGAATATTTCAATTTAAATATTTTTTACCATGTTTCGCCAAGAAAAAGTGATATTTAACTTTTCCCTTTATTAATATACACTGCTTTAATTTTACTTTGTGTTTTCTCTCACTTGTTATGTGTATGTATAAACCTCTTACAAACATTTTTGAGAATAGAACTGTAAAACGTTCAAAACATGCAAACAGTCCATACAACAGAGTTTGGGTGTTACTTCCCCATATGAACAGTGTTGACCACAGAGCTAAAAACTTCTAGTGTAAATCACAGCTTTACAGTAAATTTAACATTTTAATAACGCAGTAAAACTGAAAAAAGTGTTTGATATTTTATCCTCTAATAGAACAGGAGGTGGAATAAACTAAATTCAAAACCAGTACCGGTAGGCCTTTCAGTATTTTGCTACCCTCTAGTATACTAGCTGTTGAAACGCTTAAAGTAATTATATACTCAATGGACGTTCACAATTAGCTCTTCATCAAGGTGTGCATCCGATCAGGAAACCTGCCATTTCAAGGGCTGCCTTAATTCTTGCAGTCTCACTGAAACATTTGTTCCCAAAATGCTAAACATAAAGCCGGCAGCATTGCTGCTCACTGTGTTCTCTGACCGGAAATCACGTCACCTTATTCAAAGCCCTATAAGCGCAATTGTTCAATGTAAATTGGACATTTGGAAATATACAGCCTCAGAATTGTTTTTTCTTCAAAATCCGTTTTTCTGATTTTAACATTTACTTTTATGTATTCTGGTTAAATTATCTATTATTTTTGTTTCCTTCTGTGAACAAACAATATTTCTCCCAAATTTCAAATAAAAATATTGTTTTAGTTGCAGATAATGGATTTGTGGGGTGTGGTTACTGTCAGCAGGCAGACACGGGACACGGAGGTCAGTGCTATGACAAGGGAGTTTATTGAGATACAAGACAGGACATGGGTAAAGCACACACAGTGGAGACGAGGAGCTTGAGCTAAGAGAGTCTATGAGTCTTATCTGGTTTCAGAGTAGATTGTTCAGTACACTGGAGCAGACGGGAAACAGGAGATCCAGGAGTCGAAGGCACACACAAAGGTTGAGTGGAATCCAAAGTCCTTGGTGAATCCTCAGGAGATAATGCTGTAGGGCAGTGGTCACCAACCCTGTTCCTGGAGATCTACCGTACTGCAGACTGTAGCTCCAACCATGCTTCAGCACACCTGTCTGTAATTATCAAGCAAACCTGAACGCCTTGATTAGATAGCTCAGCTGTGTTTGATTGGGGTTAGAGCTAAAATCTTCCGGACGGTAGATCTCCAGGAGCAGGGTTGGTGACCACTGCTGTAGAGTATAATCTCATGGTAGGTTTGAGACCAGACAGTGAGTGAACTGGGGAAGTGTGACTTTATAGTGTGGGGTTGGTGATTGGTGGCAGGTGTGTGATCAGTACTCAGGTGAGTGAGATCTGTTTATTGCAGTGGGTGAAGCTGGTGGTGTCTGTGTCGACTCTCTGACAGTTACACGAGGCGTTTCAGGCAGGTCTGGGTAAACATTCGCTTTTAGATAGAATGCATCTTTTGTTGCGACACTTTAATTTTTGCAATTTTAAATTTACATTACATTTACATTTAGGTATTTGGCAGACGCTTTTATCAGAAGCGACTTAAATTGCTTTATCCTATACATTTTACATAGGTATTTGCAATCCCTGGGATCGAACCCACAACCTTGCGTTGTTTGCGCAATGCTCTTACCACTGAGCAACAGGAAAGCTTTTTTAAGTTTTTTAAGGAAAGCAAATTTTACGTGTCTAATACATGCATCGGCGACTTATAGCGCACCGATGACACAGAAAAAAACACATTCGCGCCATATGACCCCTTCAAAGTTGCCTAAAAGCAGTAACTGTAACTGCTTATGTTTTTTTACAGAATGATTGGAAAGAACACAAACGACACACATCATCTGCCACAGGAATATAGATCTGCTCTTTTGGTCATATACATATTCATCATGCTCGGTGGGACTCTGAATGTTGTTTTAATGTCCTGTATGCTCCAGTCCCAGAAACGCCTTTCCTTCACCAACGTGTCAGTGATCAACCTAATAACCGTGCATTCTTTGTTTCTCCTCACGGTTCCCTTTCATATTTTCTATTATGTTTCTGATACATGAAGTCTGGGCATACATTTCTGCAAAATTGTCAGTGTTATGATCCATGCTCATATGTATCTTGCGTTCATCGTTTATGTCTTTCTTCTTATTGTGCGTTACATGGAGAACTTCAGTAAGCGACCGATGCTGAATTTCCATCCCGTTCTATAAGACCAAATAGCATGCGTGACTGTCTGGCATGTCATATTCGGCACTATTTTCCCTCCAGCTATGCTAAAGTATGGATTATCTGCCAATGATACAACTCAGTGCTTTCATTTTAGAGAAGCTCTTGAAGAAACTGCAGTTTAAAACATAAACAATGTTTATTTTATTGTGGTGTTACTGGTCTGGAAACAGCACACTGGTTTGTTTCCAGATTTATTTTCTGCTTTACTTGAGTAAGATTTACGACACATGTGACCATCAACAATTCTCTGTACCAATGAAAAGCGCTGTTTTCCTGTTGATAATGGTTTTGTTGTTTGTTTTTGGAAATAAACGCATTAGCAGTTCATCCAACCGAGTTTGGGTGTTACTGTAGTTCCCCAAGAATGAACAGTGTGAACCATAAAACTCTTCACCACTAGTGCAAAAGAGACGGCTTACCAGTCATTTTGACCTCAGCTTTTCAATAAACACAGTGAAACTCTAAGAACTAACACATACAGATGTGACAATGTGTGTGTGTGTGTGTGGGGGTGTCTGAGATTTAACAGCTAGGATATTAATTTAACTATAACTCTGATATTTCAAGTAACGAAAGAAGTAGGAATAATCTGAATTCAGAAGCAGTATTTGCCACCCTCTAGAGGACATGAGTTGTTGAAACACTTGCATGAGACGTCAGTTATATCCTCAACAAACTTTTAAAACCTTGTTTCTTTCAGAACTGGTTCAGGAAAATTCTCACATCAAGTAATGCTATTTGAGTTTCTTCACTTTCAAGAAGTAAATAATTTCACTGCCATACCATTAAAACATTTTATTGTCAAACCAAACAGCCTTCACAACGAACTGCAAAACCAACAACCACAGCTGATGCTAAAGTAACTTTCCCAGCTGTTTAAAGGGCATGCAAATTTAGCTTTCAACTGTTCATTACTGCCCAATATTCATCTTTAAATGTTGAGTTATAATAGGCTGGGTAACTGCGAGTAGGGAACTAAGTCTGTGCATTTTTAACTAATCTGCCATTCATTGCCATTGGAGCGAATGAGCTGCAGTGTCACAGAGGAAGTATACCAGGTCTAGACATGCTGTGTCTGTGTGCAGCTCTGGCGGATGGTTGGCAGAAATAGGATTAAAAGTGTTTTCACTTTGCTGCCTCTCACATGACATCATGCTGACATTTGGGTCTAGACTGAAAACCTCTGCGGACAAGGCAGTATTAATTTGAACGGATAAAACAGGAAATATATTTTATTGAATTAATGTTATACCCCTGCTTCTAAAAAGCTATTCATGTCGAATACCCAAACCGCTCTCTTATTGATACCCCATCTAGCTCTCCTACAGTACAGCACCGATCACCCTCTTCAAACCTTTACATACACCTGACTTTTAAATGTATTTTGATGCTTTCTGGTGCACCAGTAAATGCTCATGCCCCTTTTCTGATTTTCGGATACATGCGGCGTGGTTGCTCTTCGGGCGAGCTTGGTTCGATTCCCGTCTCGTGGTCCTTTCACTTCCTGTCACGGTTCTATAAAAATGGCACGAATAATTAGACAGAGAGAGAGAGAAAGAGAGATATGTTCATTCATTTTGATTAAATAAACAGTTTGTTGAATGGGTCCTGTAGTTTGGTTGTATTAAAGCAGTGGTTCCCAACCTGGGGGTACGCGTATGTTATGAAATGTTATTAAGCTATAAACCTGCTTGGGGGGCTCACTGTCTGACTCTCGTTTCACTGTATTTTACTGCAAAATGTTGCGATCTGGTCAAGAGTTACTTGGCTTGAAAAAATCTTAAAAAGGGTACTTAAGCAAAAAAAGTTTGAGAACCACTGCATTAAAGAAATCGTATGTGGTACTTTGACATCTAGCGGTTGAGCTTGGTATGGCAGTCTAAATATAAAATATTGGAGATACAAGTTTAGCAAAGTAACAGTTCTTGTCGGTTTCTTTTGCTTGATACCAGAAATAATCTACACGCACTGTATTCTTTGTGAATGTGTACCGGCTACGAATGCGCAGTGACGTTGAAACCGTATATTGCTGTTTGCACACATCTTCCTAAATGGTACTAAATTTGTATCCCCACTGTTTTTGTGAAGAGACCAACCACAGGTACGTCTCAGAGGTTATTGTTAACCATAATAATCTAAGTGAAATTTACCTGGGGGAGGTACTTCTGAAACTGTGGTTCGCTGTTTACATCACATGTCAGTCACGTTCTTCCTAAATTAGGCAGCAACTGCACAAATAGTCCTGTTTTGTACATTTCTACTTATGAGCTCTGCACATAACAGAAGGCAAAATCAGGTTCATGGAAACGAAAAGTGATTCTTCATACATTGTTGCGTCTTCTGAAAACTTGATACTGAGTCACGACATTAGAAGGTAACACACCGCTCATCCGGGTACTGCCAGCACGACTTGTATTTGTGTGTATCCCTCCACTGTTTCTTCTCTCCAGCAGGTATGAATGTGTCACAAATGAGCTAATAAGGTATATATTTAAATTAATAGTTCGTGTCGGGTCCTGATCAGCCAATGGGGGGTTTACATATTTTCTAAATTAACGTTTTATGCACCGTTTTATTCGCCACCCAAGTGTTAGAGTGTTTTTGTTCAACGTTGAGAAGACTTTGTAAATCCGCGGAATGTCGTGATTTCAAACATTACCGGGAGATGTCGCTGTGGGACGCGTCGTCATCACTGCAGCAAGGCGCTCGGATGGGGATGGTCCAGCAGGAAGGAGGAGAGAGAGGGCGAAAGCAGGAGCTGCTGCTGTATCTGTGGGTACCCACCGCAGTTTTCCGGTCTCTTTCCCTGGATACCCAGCGGATGCTTTTCCAGTCTCAGCGCAGCAGCTCCTCGTATCGAAAGTCTGCTTTCAATGCAAGTCGTCGGGGATGATTTCTGCGCGTCGCTCTCTCTGAATTGTCGGCATTAATCGGGGAGGGGAGGCGAGAAGCGCGTTGTGCCTCTGAACGTTATTCGGTAAGCGCAATGTCATTCCAGTTGCATTTCCAGCTGTCACATTCTCCGCCTTCAGCCGCGATATATGCCACGATAAAGCTCTAAACCGTGGTTTCCACGCTCAAGGCAGGTTATATTTTTTGCATGCGTTTGTGTCAAGGGCTTTAATGCATTTGACGCTCGCATTCGGCTGGCTATGGATCGGAAGCTGGGAACCGAAAATGGAAACCATTAGAGCATCATATTCTCCATCCGAGACGGTGGGGTGGGGGGAGCGCGCACAGAAAACCTATTACTTCCCTATTGACCTAAATTTCAATGATGTATTTTTAAGATTACATGCACGGACATGACGGTTCTTTGTCTTGTTTTACATCATGCTCTTGTCTTTCGGTAATGAAAAGCGAACTGTCAATGGCTTTGGTCAGATGTAAAGCGCCGGATTCATTTTGTCCATTCATTTTGAATATCTTGATTTGCTGGATTGTGTAGTCTCGCGGTTAATGCTTTTTAGAGAAATTTGCATTATCGACCGTCGTGCCAGTTAAAAGAGTTTATTAGGAAAAATGTGGGACTGGTTTTAATACATTATATTTCTAAAATCAATGGAGATAAATGGGATCTTTGTTTAGGTCTGCACAGACAAATGAGAGATGGGATTGGGAGGGTTGTATTAGCTAGACTGACCTCCTCTACTTGTGTAGGTGACGCCGTGTTGAGAAAAAAAATCTCGTAGTATTAGGACGGATGTGTGTGTGTGTGTGTTTGTGTGCGTGCATGTGTGTTTATTTATTTTCCAATCCTAGCACTTGTTTATTTAAACAAAAAGCTCTGCAAAGTACTTCATTGAGAGTGCTACATCGTAGTTGTGGTCATGTGCATTTATCAGTGAAAGGTACATTTATTCTTAACTGATTTTAGATTATTAGACATTAGGATATTTACTGTTATTTCCATCGTTGTACTTAAGTTTTTATCAGTAAAGAGAGTTGGAGTTCAGCTACATGGGTTTCATCTACGGGCGCACTTATAAACAAATTCTGCTGCAAAGATTATGAGATACAATGCAATAGGGAAAGAGAGATTAATAGAGATGTTCCAGATTGTTTAGGGCATCCTACATGCTCAAGTTGATCATAAATAATACAATGCATATGATTTTTTTGTGCAAAAAGGCTTTACCCCTAATATTCAACAGGCGCAGACTTCACATGTTAATGTCTTGATGCACTCATAAGAGTGAGCTCTCAAGATGCAGCAGTGCATGACTGTGAAATATTGTATACATACCGTTACAAGCCTGCTTGCTTTTATACATATAGGGATGCAGCTGTGTTGGCTTTCTATGTAGTACAGGAGTATACATCAAATAATGCTCAATGTAAATTATGCAGTAAAATGAGAAGAGCAATCAAACATTTAAATGTTAAATGTTCATTATCACCTGGATCCCTCCATCAATGGTTCTACGAAGGGATAATGGACAGGTAATCGATAGCTTAAACCTGGCGTGAAAAAAAATCAAAATGGGCAAAAGCAGAGGTTATTTTTATTAATTATTCAAAAGGTGCACTCGCCGCACATGCCGTACATTAGTGCTGGTAACAGGCGTTTTACCAATAGTTGGTTATCCCTGTTCCAGCAGCTAACACTTTTAGATCTCGAGTCATTGTTTGCTTATCGAAGTCTGTTGTGCTTGGAAAGTTGATGTTCATATTATCACACAACAGGTTGGTAGCAGTTTTAAGCAATTTGGGTCATTCTTATTCTGTTTTTACACATATTTTGCCAAATAAACCATTTGGATTGAGATTGGGTCATGAATGATTTAAGGTAGTCCTACATTAAATCAGTTTGCATTGCTCTGAATTTACAACTTTTAATATATAAGATTTAATTTGAACTGTTTTGGGCAACAAAGCCAGAGAAACAAAGCGAGATATTCTCTGGGTTCTTCTGTATTCTGGGCAGACGAAAGTAAAAGACCTATTGATAAATATCACACCCGGCTCACGCCACTTGATATGGACCAACTCTGTCTCCTTTTCTGATAATGACCCGAGAGATAAAGCTGCTAAAGTCACAGACGCTTACCATTGTTGTCATTTGAGCTGACACTCACAGCAGATATGTAGTTACGGCTGTCATACAGGCGGAAATTAGAGTGCCGTTTTATAAGGCTCTTTATTATTTTCATGAATGACCTTGAGAAGGAACTGCCAAATGGTGACTTTTGTTGACTCGCATGATTAAAAAAAAGGATGTTCTCTGCTTGCTCGGGTTCAGATTTGTCCATGCCCTGCCGACATTTTCACTTGGTTCCACTACGGAAAGTGATAATTTTTTTCTTTAGCAAAATATCATATTTTCATCATATAAAGGAAGTTTTCAATTAACCTTTTGTTAAAGGGATAGTTCACCCAAAAATTATAATTCTGTCATTTACTCACCCTCAAGTCTTTTCAAACTTGTATGCATTTCTGTGTTGAAGATATTTTAAAGAATGTGGGGAAACTACCAAAGTAGTATTTTTTTACTATAGCTGTCAATAATGTCTCAGAATAATTTTTTTGGCAATTTATACGTTTGAAGCAGGGTGAGGAAATGATGACAAAATTTCATTTTTGTGCGAGCTATCCCTTAAATATGCAACAATAACAATGCAATATACAAGCTGGGATTTCACATGTAGACTTTTAGAGAATGACGGCATACGCTTCAAATCTGCAACTGAAGTTGATACTTTCAAGACTTTCAAGTAATTTATTACACAGTCTCACAACTGTAACCCAGCTACAGTACATGCTGCAAATATGCCTCAGGCAATCCTTATTGTTGACCCTGTGTTCATTTCTATGCCTGTTAAGTCTCAGGATGATATTAATATAAATGAGTTTCAGAGGGGAGGTGAAAGCCGATTTTATTATTTTGAATGACACACATCCTTTTGTTAACTTTCCTTGAGTGTTAAGTTGTCTTACTGCAATGGAGGGCCATCATTGAGTGAGCGATGTCAACTTCATTTAGCCAGTGTACCATGAAAACAACTTATGTGCACACGACCAATGCATCAGTGAGCTGTCTTGCTTAATCTCACACTGTCAATGCTCTAGAAAAGATGTGATGGGGGCACCAATACATTCTTACCTGGATTATACAGTACAGACATGGAGTCAGAAAAGCTGTGTTCTCTGAGATTTTGGACTTATGATTAAAGAATCCACTGACACATGAAAAATGAAATATGAGAGACAGCAGGGCCCTAGACATCTATTTTTAGAGTAGCAAACCGAAATAAATTTTAAGTGAAGGTTAGTGTGATTTTTGTTCTCGAATGCAGTTATATTGTTGGTTAAAGAATGGTTTAAAGTTCTTAACCTTAGCATTCAGGAAAACTGCAGTCATTTGAGTTATGTTGAGTGAGAAGTGCAGGTTTAGAGGATGAGAACGATATATCCAATTTGCTATGACTGATCAAAATCTGCGTGCTTATATGCTATTTATGATATTAGATAGTTTTATGTGACAATCATGCAAATGTAGTGGTTGAACCTCAGCTTTTTTAAAGTCGACTAAAATGTGATAAAAGTTGCGTCGATGTCGACTAGTCGATGACGTCATTAATAAATAAAATAAGATGCAGGGAATGAATGTTTTGCATTGGGATTTGATGCGTGTGGGCAGTACTGTGTTTGCGTGCGGGCTGCAGGAGAATGGCGGATCTCCCGCAAAATTGCCTCTAAAAATATAGTATCCAAATACAAATGAACTGTTGTTCATCTGTTGCACAAGAGCAACAACAACTAGACTAAGATAAAACAATTTTACAGCGCGAGGTCGGTGGTAGTGGCGCCATGCAGTAAAAGAGCAGCAGGTGGATCTCTACAGCAGACTAACGTTACTTCAGATCTGTAGTGTGTGTACAGACTAAACTTCCCTTGCATTAACAACAAGTCAACTTAAAGGGTCATGTGCACTTATAGATGAAACAACATAAAAATGTGTCGAGTTTGTTCGACGGCCTATAACTTTAGAACAACCTCAGTATATTTATAAACCCTAATGGCGCAGACGCTTTTTCATGGAGGACTTACAAACGCAGCACCTCAGAGACACAGCAGCCAGTATGAGAAACATACTGTTTCTTTCATGTTTTATTAAATGGGGAACAATTACAAAAATAGCCTGTAATATTAAAGGAACGCTCCACTTTTTTTGGAAAAAGGTTCATTCTCCAACACCCCCAGAGTCAATAAGTTGAGTTTTACCATTTTGGAATCTATAGCGATCTATAGCGCCTGCTGCGACCATTGTTAAGCCAGCAAACTTCCTTGATTATTACACCGGAATGGGAGTATAGTTCCTAATCATATCGGCCTAGAAAATCGCAACTTTTCATTTCACGCCAGTTTTAGCACACAATATAATTACAGAAGAGTCAAGTTTTAAATAGGATAAATATCGAAACTCTTTGGTTTGATTTTTGAACGCGATGCTAATGGTCTAATTGGATTCAATGATGTATGCTAAGCTCAGTGTTGGGTTAGTTACTCTGAAAAAGTAATTAATTACTAGTTACTAATTACATATTCAATGGTGTAATTAGATTACTGTACAAATTACTCTCTCGAAAAAGTATTTAATTACTTATTACTTTCTATATCCTAGATAAACCTTGATTAGTTAAGTGATTCAAGGATAGACATGAAACTACTCTCAATTCATTCAAATGAATGATATATAACTTAAAAAAGTACTCTTATTATCTGACTTAAGTATTACAAATGTGAGAGATAAATTAATTCATGCCATTTAAAGGTAGACTTTGAATTTTTATGTCAATTCCACTATTGAATGCATTACACGGCATTTGGTTAAATTACGTCTAAAGTAACTGTAAGTAAATTACAGAAAAAATAAGAGTAATCCCGTACTTTACTTTTTTTAAAGGAAAAGTAATTAAATTACAGTTACTTATTACTTAGCAAGTTACACCCAACACTGGCTAAGCTATGCTAAAAGGGCTATCGCAGAACCAGAGATCGGCTGAATTGATTCCAAAACGGTTAAACTCAATTTATTAATTTAGAGTTGGAGAATGAGCCTATTTCCCAAAAAGTGGAGTGTTCCTTTAAAAGAGCTGCGTGTTGAAGCACAGTACACGAAAATCTATGTAACGTTAGGCTTTACCTGCAAGTTTTTGCGGCTTCAGATCAAATCGTAAATGCTGCGGACGAAAACAGGATGATGCGTGCGGAAGCAGGACATGATAACATACTGTATATTATTGCTGGGAGGGAGACAGAATCCCCCGCGCAACTCTCTCGGAACAGCACCTCTTCTTAAAGGTACAGTGTTAAAATCCCATGACCCGCGACACGTCGAATATTTCGTTCAACCCCTAGTATAAAGTAAATAAAACACAATTAGGGGCGATTCACATTTCACATCTTTTGCGCGCTCGAGTTTGTTATTTTAAATGTAGACACGCAGCAGGTGCACTTAAAGGGAACGATGCGGTTGCGACACTCATACGGTGCGGCAAACACATTTTTCTAGACACATCAGCACTGCATCGAGTTGGAAATATTTAATCTTTACAGAGTGCAGGGTGCGCACCGCGGGTCATGTCACAAGAAAAAGCGTTGCGCCTCGCGCTCTCCACGCAGTTTTAGATGCAAAATGTGTATCGCCCCTTACACCATCACATTTCTAAGTGCAAACAGAGTTAACTCCTTATTGTACCATTGAATATCATGGCACTGTATTATTTTATTTTATCATCGACTGTCTTCAACTATTATATACTGTAGTAGTGCAACTTTCTGCACTTTCTCCCATCATTATAGTGATTTTATCGTATGGAAACCATAAAAGCTTAACAATATTTCCACTGTAAATAGCCACATTTCATTTTAACACATTTCATTTTAAGTCAAGATGAAACAGATTTTATGACCTGTGATGACAGGTTTTAATTCATCAATGTTTGGTGCCAATGATTTACATTTCTAATTTTCAATTGACTGTTCGCAGCTTATTGCAGCTGTGATTTTGAATAAGATTGCCGAAGTCACTCTCATGAGAAAGATTGCTAAACCTCTTATCTATAGGATGGGGGGAGGTTGTGTTCATGAACACTTGATATTATTTGGAGATTTGAGTTCTCTCAGCAGCAGGGGGCCCCTTTGCCACCACTCATCGGCCAATTATAATGAGCCCCACTATGCAGGTGAACATATTATCTCAAACAAACACAATGTTTTGTAACATGAAATTAGACTGGGGCGGTTCATGCGGTGACTTTCATTGTTTCTTTACCGGTTCCTTGTTCCTTGTTTGCTATATATTATGTCTAGTTGTTCACTTACCATTTGAGTAGTTGTTACCATACCTATTCTGACTTGTGTTGGAGAATGGCCGATCAAAGATGTACAGTACAGCTACTTTGGCATGGACAACGATGTAGTTTACTTGTCCTCCTACAATAATATTTGTTGAATAGGGAGGCAGCCTAGCACTACACAGTCATAGAATGCTGCAGGAGTTACATATTTTTGTATGCAAACCCCAGAATCGAGTTGCCATTTAAGCACTTCCGGTTTCATCGCCCCAAAGTCAATGGGTTTTTGGTTACATGCCTGAAATGGGCTATTTGCACGAAGTCGCCGTATTAGATTTCCGATCTAATAGTATGAGCAGGCCTATTTTTATTTATAACACTGTATGTGACGAAAAGGATTTCTGGCCGGCAAATATGAGCGTTTTTTAGATAAAAAGAAGAAACTGATATATCAGTTACATGACAGAAATTCATCTGTACATTTCTGAGTACCTCGTCAGGCCAAAACAACTCGATATAACAGCAAAAAAGCCTTATGATGTTTTATACCAGTCTGTGCGACTCCCCGCGTTTCTCCCCATATCGCCATCTTCTTCAGCTAAACAACAATAAATCGTATTTCCTGCTCACACTGCTAATAGATACGTTTTATGTCTCTGTTTTAACAAATGTTGCAAGTTATGATGAAGTCAGATGGATGGAATACTCTGCGTTGTGGGCAAGAGTGAAACTCTTGTCAGACAGCACCACTTAAAGGGGAGGGATCAGTCGTGTCGTGTTCAACCTCTTTGTGACTAGTTTCTGTAATTGCGTCGTACTTAGTGTGAAAGAGTGTTAATACAGCCATGATCAGGTGACATTTGTATTCCATTCATCGCGAAGTCAGGCGGAGATAGCTCCCGGTGTGAAGAGAGCGTTGCGGTTTTACATCGAAAGAGGAAATAAATGCTTTTTATGCTTAACTGTCAAAACCAAATCATCTCTATGGAAATGTACAATACACACGCTATCTTATCATGAATTGGGTATAAGGAGTTTTGTTAACCACATGAGCATGGACTATAGAAAAAAGATTTTTACATAGAGTTGCTGCGTATCGAGGTACACAGTAATGTAAAGAGGTTCTCTTGTTTCATCACTGACATGTCAGATTCTAATTTTTATCTAAAAAGCTCACATATGCCATACTTGTCAAAAATACTGCTTTTCCCATAAAGTGCTATACGACCGAAAATAAACCCGCCCACACTCACTGATCGGAAATCTAATATGTCAACTTCGTGCAACTAGCCCATAAGCTCTATGGTAACGAAAGCTCTTAATATGTCCAGGTTTTAATCTATGACATAAAACATAATACCCTGATTGTGATTTTTAAAAGCTTTACTGTGTCTTAGAAACACTGCTTGCTTACAATTTGGTAAAAGCGAATAAAGACGATGTCAGCAACGTTAAACATCATCACAGATAAAATATAATGCAATACAGGCATAAATCTAAAAAAACATGGATGGTGATTTATTTTCGGAGTAGTTACTTATTAGTAAACATGTTTGTGATAAAGTTTGAAAGAGATGTTGGAGGCTTAGTGGTGGTGAAGTCGAGCGACCGTTGTGTAGTCTGTTTTAAAGACCGTTTCGTCGCACGTGCCGAGACTCCAGTTTACTTCCGGTATGTGTTTGGCTTGTGTCTAAAAATATATCTATTTATATTTTATTTAATTTATGTTTATATTAACACGTATTATTATTTTTTATTGAATAATAATTGTATTTAATAGATCATTTTTTTATTTAGTTTTATGTTCATTTTATAAAATAAACAATTTGTTGAATGGGTCCTGTAGTTTGGTTGCTTAAAGGAAATCGTATGGTACATTGACATCTAGCGGTTAAGCTAGGCATCGAAGTCTAAATTCAAAATATTGGAGCAACAAGTTAAGCCTAGCAATGTTTGTCCTCGGTTTCTTTCGATTATTATATCAGAAATAATCTACAGCCACTCTATCGGTTGTGAATGTGTACTAGAGGTTACGGGCAGCCCATGAACGCATGCATGCTCAGTAATGTTTGTTTATGTTGTCACTTTGAAACTGTTCACAGCCTTGATAGATTTTTACTTCTGGCTATTTTATTTAGCCTTCAAACCTCATAAATTGTGGTAAATTAGTAAAGATTATATTGTTAGACAAGAATTGTGTGACTATCAAAAACATTTCTTAATCACAAAGTCTTTTTGCAACCCTTTTGGTCGAGGGAACTTACTTTCAACTAATCTCCATGTTAGCCTAGCCTACAAAACTACGTCCTCCCTGCGGCACTCTAATTAACAGCATTATTAAAAATGCGTCGAAGGTGAGTATTTTTCACACATATGTCCTTAGGTAGTTGCAATGAGTACAGCCACGGTTAGCACTTCATTAGTTCTTCATTAAGGCTTTGATTCATCTGTAATTCATGTTGAAGGATGCATTAGTTCAGGCAGTAGTACTGTTTTTCCTCTTTTGGGAAGTGATTTCTGATAAAGGTAATAAACACAGAAAACATTTGTAAACACAGCTTTCAACAATGTCAACCCTTCCAGCTGCAAAGTCATTAATCCCATACTAGGTCAGGACTCATATCGAGCCAAGTGCTTCAACCCAAAGCGGCGCAGGCATGACAGCAATGTACTCATGTTTGAAAAATTCAAGCCGCAAACTGATTTCCCATGATGCATTTTCCAGGCTTACAGCCACATTGCAAATATATCTTCTGTCATTTTTCTGACACATCACAAATATCAGTTGTCTCTGTCGTGACAGTTTTAGACACATTTGAAAAGTTAATCATAAGCTTACATGTAAAGAACATAAACAATTTCAGTGGGTGAAATAATTCATAAATTATTCAAACCGTTTAATTTCAAGTGCTTGAAAATGTGAAATAAAAGCAGTGCAGAATGTTTCTTTCCTCAAGAAAATTTGCCAGCAAGTAATTCATTCATTCATTTTTACAGAATTCATTTTGTAAATGGACCCCAAAGCTTACTGGAGTAATTGTTTCAATTATGGTTCGTAATGCGCAGTGGCCTTACCTTTAATATGCTGTTGTGTAATTCTTAAGAAAAATAAAGAGTGGTAAAGGTGGCCATTGAATGAAACAAAATGTGCTTGAACATCACCACCAGAGACCATAGAGGAGAAAAGGCCTAATAAGCATTGGACCTGTTTGATCACAGCAAGCCTCACATAATTACTCTTTATCATCGATGTCACGCTCAGCTGTCCTCTGAGAACACAAGTCGAGGAGCATTTTAATTGCCTCACATTTGCACTGCTTCTCAATGTATCGTTGACATTTCAAGCAAAAGAGACATTCCTTGAAAAACTACATTTCTTCCCCAAGACCTTGACGTATTCATTAGCTCTTAAAATATGTAATACGCGGTAAGAATTGACATACAGTGAGTCACAAATCACATTGCTAAACAAATTTATTGGACCACCTGTCATAATAAAGTGGAAACACAAAAATGTGTTTTAAAATGTTATTGCCATTAGGCTAGTAACAAACTGAAACTAAAAATACGTTTTATTCTCGTTTTATGACCAAATCTGAGCCGGCAAATTCAACTTCTATTAGAAGTAAAAAATTGATCAAGCGCACAATTCAACAATTAAAACAGAGAAGGAATTCAAGTAAATAGATGTAATTGGTCATATGAATAAAAAATAGGGCTGTTAAAGTTAATTTATTTTCAGAGTAATGCGTTGAAATTTTTAACGCAATCTACGCTGCATCTGTTTATTTTGTGATCCTTTGTCTAGCATTACATTATTTAATGACACTTTTATTCATGTAAAGGCCTTTAAACCAATTAAGCGCAATTTGAAACATTTGCTTTGACGCGTTCAGTGTAGATACACTGTAAAAAATCCAACTTGCAAAATGTTCTCCCTACAAAGATAAATAAGTAACTTGAACATAGCATTTTTAATTAAAGGAGTCAAATGATTGTTTGACATATACTGAACAAATAAGCCTAAACATGTTTATAACAAATATTATTATTTTGGCCAAAATGCGGGAGAAAGTTTGCCCAACTTACAAAACAGTGTATTCTGAAGAAGCAATATTGCCAGAGTTTGAAAGTTCCCAAGATGCATTGCAGCATGTTCAATTCTGTGTTTCATATTTGTTTTTCTTTTAAAGATAAGTGATTTAGTGCTTGATGGCTTACTTTAATAAATAAATAAAATAATATTGTTCTCAATACACACTTAATGTATGTACTTTTCAAGTAGGCAAATTGGGAAGATTTCATCTTCACAGCGTTACTGCGCATGCGCACTTTTGTGACCTCCCCTTAACTTCCCTGTACAATTCACAAAAAATAGAGTGGCTGTAGATAATTTCTGATAACAATCAAAAGAACCGTTACTTGGCTAAACTTGTCTCTCTGATATTTTGAATTTAGACTTTGAAAAGAAGTTCAACCGCTAGATTTCAATATTCAACACAAAATTCCACAAATAGCTAATTTCATAAGTATTATACAATAAAATGATTATAATAATTAATACGAACATAAATTAAACTAAAAATAAAGATATATTATTAGACACGAGCTAAACACAAACCGGAAGTTAACTGTTCGTCAGGCACGCTTCTGATGAAACGGTCACGGCTAAAGGCTGCGTCAGTGAATCTCTGTCAGACAGCGCATTAGTATTAAGTTCAATTTCGTGCTTGAATGAACAAAACCACAAAAGATTATTTCAGAAAGCCCGTTTTGTCTAGCATCATCGTAAGCAGAGATTTCAACGTGTTAAATGAAGTCCTAAATGAATCCAAAGAGTTGTGAAAATGGGAAAGGGGATCAGATCTAGGTAGAGCGGCAGCTCTTAAAGGGTCCGCATTCTTAAATCACTAATGTTAATCAAAGAACAAAAGAAAAGTGGAATTCAATGTGTTTTGTAGCTTTAATTCTCTATTTAATGTAGCATTAAATACTGTAAGGTGTTTGAGAACTTAAATCAAGTTCTGTATTTTTCCTACCTGTTAGACATGAGAGCTCTCCGTTAAACTCTACTTCAATTTTAAATCGCTATAATTAATGTTAAAATAAGGAAAAAAATAATTAATGGAGACATCAGTTGCAGAACTAATATCAGAATTTTGCGTTTTTTATTCACAAAATGATGCTGTCAAAGAAATCTGTTTTCTTCATTAATTTGGAGATTAAATTTTAAAATATTAGAATGTGAAAGTATATTTAAAATGTTATGTTATGTGTGAGTAATCTTAATTATTTTTGTAATTAATTGACAGCACTAATAAAAAAGTATCAAATATTCAGGGATATCAACAATAATTATTTTTTAGCATTAGAAATACCACTTTGACTAAAGATCTTACACATACTGGTGGAATAACTATTACAGAAACATGCTATTGATGTAATAAATGCAATCATATTACACCTTCCTGGTATAATATAAATGTTTACAGGTAGCGCAGGACACCGCACATTATTACTTATTACAATGTAAAGGACACATTATGTTATGCATCATCTCCGGGCTCTATGCAGAAGCTCATAACATCATCTCCCAGTGTGCCAGTTTCAGAGAGAAAGAGATTAGTTTCCTTTAAGACCTTATTGAACATTTTAATCTTCCAATGAGCGCAGAATTGTATTGCTGCTTAATGTTTTCAGTGTGTGTCGAAACAGAATAAACAAATGTTTCCACTGTCAGAATACAAAAGGTCTGATCAATGTCTGTATGATTGAGGAAGCCGTTTTTTGTTATGTTCAGACTCAGAGCATCAAGATTTTACGCATGTTCTAAATCTGACAGTGTTTTTCTTTCTTAAACAATACATGTGAGGTGAACAAAAGTGTTTTGGTAAAAAATTGGCCTGTTTTCATCTTTGCACGGCCACATATTCAATATTTTATTTTTTAATAATAAAAAGTCTAAAATTATGCTTTGAGTGTTAATGCACAGCCCAAATTTCCCCAGTCGTATTTTCCTATCAAGTTTGGTATCGTGTCAAGAATACTATTGTATAACTTAAAGCGCTGGTGGATGTGGGTGTGCCAGTGTGACATGATCTGTGTCTTTTGTTTGTGCATTTTGATACTTAAGAATCCACTTGGGTCTGTTGACTTATAGACGTGTACCGTGAAGTAGCCATGATGCTTGCCAATGGCAACCCCAGTCTCTTCAGTACTTTACAGTGTAGATAAATATTATTGTAGGTTAAAGAGACACAGCAGGTCTATAACATCTGGTGTTTTCACAGGTCTTGAATGAAATTTGTTGTGTTGAAACTGGGAAACGTCCGATGGGACTAAAGCGTTGTCAAAAACATATGGCTTTTGTCTTAAAGGGCTTTAATTGGGATGAAAATACATACGCAGGGCAGATGTTTTCAATGAGACGATGGTTACGGATAACAGGATGAGCAGGTTGTTGAAAATAAGATTGCGTAGCATTCATTGTAAAACAAATTGGATTAGTTGACATCTTGGTTATACTGTCATCTTGTTGTTTTTATTGTCCTGGTTGTCAGTAATATGAGCTTCTTTTATGATTTTTTTTGTTTTTGGAGAGACTGTGCAATTCCATCGGGCGACATCTCATGACTCTCTTAAACCTTCATCAAATGTGCACCTCATATACAATAAACACTTACTCAGAGTTGAAGGAAGTCCTTCACTGCATTCTTGAGAAAAACTCGACTCTTGAATTTATTGTTTGACATTCCGTAGGCTAGATTGTATGTAAATGTGGAGTATGTAATCTATGTCTTTATTTACATACATTCAGTAATATTAGCGTGTGAAGCCGTTTGCATTAATGCCACACCTTGCATCATCTGTATGAACCATCTTGAGAATAATGAGTTGCTGTGTGTACTGTCTCACCGATATAATCAACTGTAAGCCTCATAGTTGTCTTTCTGGTGTGAGAGGGAGACTGTCATAATGGATTGATATCTCTATGGCAACAGCAGCCAGTTAGTTGGCTTAGGCATGATGTCATAGGCAAATGAAGCATTCAGACATGTGCAGCAAGCCCCAATAGAAATATCTTTTCTCTTGTAGTGCTTTAAGCAATTCCATGCTTGATTTTTAGCATGTCACAAAATTCTGCATTCACTATCCCTTTTCAGCTATTTGATCTTTGAGCCCACAACAGAGAAGCTAAAAATGGCTGAAGCAAGCACAATAATTTCAGACAAAATTCAGTGGGGAAGCACAATACGGTGTGCAAAATGAAAATGTAGATTTTGTCACTGTAAATTAAAAAGAAGTCATTAAGGAAAGTAGATTTAATACCTTGCTAACAATAATGACACAGGCTCCTCCTCTGTTTCATTTATTTTGTGTTTTACACTGAAATTGAGGTTGTGTTACTGGACTCTCCTCTGTACTGTGTAAACAAGGAGATTCAGGACTATTGTAAAATACGTTTTAGTAAAATGACTTTAAATGTTCACTGTGTAGCACAGGTCTGTTTCTAGGGCAACTGTGGCCTTGGAATGATCATGTGACCCATAATAATACTATTAGACCCTTTTACCTGTTTTTTCTTATTTTTTTTCTTTCTTTCTTTTCCCACTCAACACATATTGGTCTTTTCAGATTCTAAACTATTATAAGTTAGAGATGTTTGAATCAAGTGCAATGATGCAAATATTTGACAATGCACTCAGTTTGTGAACTGTGTTTTATATTTGTTCATGCATGATTTGCTTCCAGTGCACAACCAGTTGTGAGAAATTGCACTTAATCTAACACTAAATACATTTCAAGGGCCAGATTTACTAAACCGGTGCGACTGCGCAATTCATTTAAATTTTTTGTTGGTGAATACTAAGTTGCATATTAAAAACACAGACACAATATTTCATTCCCAAAATGAACAACTCAATCTACAATTTAGTAAATACAGACAGCAGTTTTTTAAAACAGAAGAGACGTTTGCGCTGCAAGCTGTTAGTAAATCTGGCCCGAAGTGTTCAATATTTAAGTGAACAGATTTTTATGATGTTTTACTGTCTATTATTTTGAAAAAACAGACACAAACTAAAATTATAAGTGGACATGTTTCATTTGTGACTGTAAATAAGTTGAATTCTACAACCGAAAATCCAGGAAATTCCCTGCATGTTATTGTTCACTTATGAGAATTAATATACTTTAGATAAATGTTTATAATGTGTAAACTGGTATTGTTGTCAATAAAGAACAATTAATTAAATATCATTCTTCTATTCATCCAACACAATTCGTAACTATTGTACGAGGTGGCTTAAATTCAGTTTACACTCGTGCGTAGGAGCCTACGCAGAGCCGCGTACCCTGGGCGTACCCTACGACGTAGCCTGAAGCGCACCTCTCCAAAAATTTAACAATGCGTCATCTAGATGCGGATCAAGCGCTATGATTGGTCTGTTTGAACCCATCACATGATTGGTTTATGTTTACTCATCATGTTTACTCATCATGTTTAGCATGATAGCATCATTTTTACTCAAACGCATTTAAGGATTAAATATCTAAGTAAATTATTTGTGCTTTGTACAAGTGTAAATGAAAACTGATACGTAACCTACGGCGAGGTTACGACGGAGGCTACGATGTAGGTCCTATGCACGACTATAACTTACGCTTAATTCATATGAATTAGAACACATTTATTTGTACTTTTTACTGTAGTACGATTTGTTTTTGCGCCAGTGACGCTAGATTTAGCGGTGGGGTCAGGGTGTAGGCTTCAGTATAACTTATTTCTAACATTCTTTCTATTGATATGATTCACATTGTACAAATTCATACGAATTAGTAAAATAGTTACGAATTCAAGTGAGATCAGACTGATGCATCCATTTCGTATTTTTTTTCACCTCATTCATAAATTCAACATGTATGTCACATTAGACATCAAACTGGACGCCTTTGAGTCATTTCATATGCTGTCACAAAAGTATCAATCAAAGGCAGATGGATGACTAAGATTGGTAAAAAAATCTGTAATCCATCTTAGTTCACATGCACCAGCAGCTGGGACTAGCATTAGTTCATCTGCCGTGTTCTCGTCTATTCTACATGATCTCACTTAACCCATAAGACATCAGATTGACCCAGAAAAGAAAAGTTGGGTCACAAAAGCTTATCCATTCAAGAAAGCTTTTGATATTGAATTGAACAATTATCAGTTTTTTTCCCCCATTTCACCCTGTGTTGTACCATCTATTTCACAGATTGTACATTTTGGATTTTTTGTTTGTATATTCTCTGTACCACCTAGAACAGATGTGTTCGCAGTTGTGCATGTTAACTGTTGTGGTTGTGTGAAACTGCTCTGCACGCTGTGTTACAGCTCGTGCTGAACCGGAGCAGCCATTTTCTTTCCGCTCCCGCCGCGTGCAGACTGCTTTGCTGGGAGGGTTTCAATTTGGCCGGTTTGTTTTTGGGAGGGAAAACTGGAGAAGAACCTAGGGGGCCTTCTAAAAGGACCAAAGTATTGTAGCAGAGGTTTGTTCAAACCCAAAGTTTTTTCTGAAGCTGATGTTTACAAATCAAAGCGTGACAAGACAAGAGTGTCTGGGAGTTGCAAACCTCAAGAGATGGAAAGGAACAAAGTAGGTCAAAGACATAGAAAGTAAAAGAGAAAGACAGTTAATTAAGTATCGTGTCTAACAAGCATTACGCTGTGACAAACAATCACAATGCGTATCAAGCTCTCCGACTGGTATTATGACAACTGAAAAGTGGTGAACCGCAATTTTTTAACCAATTTAACTGACAGTCTGTCATGGGAAAGGATCTGTTTAAACTCATTACTCTGAAGCATAAAACTGTCGAAGCTTTGTGGATGTCATCGTGCATACGTTCTGACTCTGTTGTCTTGGTTCCGCAGAAGTAATGCCAGTACCAGACCATCCCTCTGAGAACTCCAGCATGTTGAGCCCAGTACTGAACGCCTCCAATGGAGACGGATCCGAGACGGAGACCACTTCTGCCATCCTGGCGTCTGTAAAAGAACAGGTGGGTAAAAGAGAACCAATTTGTTGATCCTCAGAAGTCCAAGAGTGCATCTCTAAAAGTCATTTTCACAGTATGATTTCCATCAAAAGCTATGATATGCAACATTTCTTCCCTCCCATTTTCCAACACTTTAATTAGAAACTCTCTAAATGTTTAAATACAGTAAACAGTAATTACGCCGAGCCGTGTCGGTCTTTAGATGACAAGCGTATGCCATCTGGCCTAAAGAGCAGCAAGGTCTGGTGGGTTTTGCATTATCCTGTGCTGCCGGTTACATTTAGCGCTTTGTGTCACGGATTCACAGATACAAATGGCGCTAAATGTTTCCGATGATTAACGGCAGTTGCGCCTCGGTGTCATGCGGTTTTGTGAACGAGTAGGAGGATTGCATGTTAGTTTTGGGGTTGTGTGATGTAAGAAACATGCAATATTTGACATGCCATGTCGTAATCGGGTCTCTACGCTACCTGGTCACTCCTCTGGTGGGTATCTGTAATACTACTGGTGTCTGACCTTCTTTACCTGGCCTGATCTGTCAGCAATATTGACACGTGATCGTAATTGCTTGTGACCTCCTGCCATGAAAATAACAGGATTATTGCACGTGTCAAACCGTGACATGTGATAATGGACAGTATTTCTCACTCGTGCATATATGTCTTGCTGGAGGCTATTTTAGTGTCAGCGTAAGGCCACGTGTAGATAGAAATGGATCGTGACAAGGCCCTCACTTCCTGCTAATGTTTAGCTTGCACCCCTACTCTTAACCACAGGAGTGAAAAAAGCGACATGCTCTCAGGGTTGAACATCTACACTGGGAGTGTTAAAGTAGGCCACAGCCATGGGCTGCTGTGAGCCCGTCTAATAGCTCTCCTATCAGAGCGAGAAAAACTGTCTGCCATCTTTTTTTCAAGCATTTCACTGGAGGCTACTGGTGGACAAGACCGACTTTCTGTGCAGAGTTTTTCTCTGAGAGCAGATTAAGCCACGCGCGAGGAATCAGCAGGGATGTGGCGATACAATGTTTTATGGATATCTGGGTCACAATATGGTAATATTGTGATTCTGTATTGCTCTTGGACTTTGGGGCTTTGGAGCTATGTGCTGTTTTAACCCAACCCCCTCGACTTTGAATCAGGGTTAAAAATGATAGTAAGTAATAATGTAATAGCAGGAATAATATAGCAGTCAACGGATAAATATGTGAACCCCCTGAATTTTTACTTTGTTAAACATCCTAGAGCCTGTTATAACTAGGGAAATGTATATTTCGATATAAAGTTAACCAAAGACTAAGAAATGTTTAGATTTTTTTGTTGTGTCATTTTAAATAATTTCAAGTCTTGTGGAAGTTTGTTGACACTCCCTAAAAGCACCAGCCCTGCTCAAAAACGTGTCATTCTTACGTTCCACTTCGATTTAATGGTAAAGTGTTACTTTGTGTATTTAAGTATATGTGTCAAACATATTGTAAACAAGTGCTGCTGGTATGATATATGTTCAGAATATACGCAGACAAATAACTCTTTACAATCTTGTCTTATTGTCTATTTGCATTTATTATGACAAGTCTTTATGACAATTTCTATGACAAATCTGTGTCCTCCACTAGATGGCGATCTCCCATTTAGAGTCATAAACTAAAAGGAGTTTTTCACAGAGGTCATGAGGCTAAATTAGCAGAAAACTGTGTATCAGAGATTTAAAACCGACATAGATTACGACGACAAAGGCAGCATTGTAACACACAGCTTTGAAAACTTCTCTCACCTCTGCTATGTATAAAACAATGTTTCAAAATTTCTGGCAGAATGTACTCGTCTCTTGTATGCCCGCTTTGTGTGCAGTTTTCAAGGTTGCACGTGCAGAACACATTCTCTCCTGTGAATGACTCTCTCCCTGTATCACTTGTGCTAAATAGAATCACATATGAGGGTCAGTGCGGAAGCGACAGCACATTGCACATTGAATATAGCAGTATATAATACTTGCACTGTACAGTATGTTTAGAAATAGGTCCAACATGCTACATCAGCAGTGCACGAGACTTTATGATTACTATCCGCAGGGGCCTTTTATGAAGTTGTTGACTGTGGTTTCTTCTACTCTTTATAAAAACCTTTATTTTATCTTCTTGGTGCAGTGTGTGCATCTCACAGTCATTTTGAGATCTATGTTTTATTTGCAAGAATTAAAGATAACCGCAAATACGCATCAACGATTTTGATGATGTCATCTTTCCTGTAGCTCAGTGGTAAGAGCATTGTGTAAGCTTTTTGGATAAAAGCTATTGCCAAATGCATAAATGTAAATGTAATCTTGCAGTTCAGCTTGTCATCAGAATCAAGTCTATGTTTAAACTAATTAAACCTTATAGATGGTTTCAGCCTTTTTCTGTGGGCCAGACTTAAAGGGGTCATATGGCGCCAATACATGTTTTTATGTGTATTTGGTATGTTATAAGTTGGCCATGCTTGTATTAGACGCATAAAAATTGCCAAAATTGAAGTGTCGGAACAATCGATGCATCTAAACGCGAATGCTCACCCAGACCTGCCTGAAACGCATCCTGTAACCACCCCCCCAGTTCGTGGTATGATTTGACCGCCCAAATGTATACGCAAAGAATAATAATTAACTATTGAGTAGTTTTATTTGCATTTAATACAATTAATATACAATTAAAAATGAATGTAAATTGATATAAATTTAAATTAAATTGTATTATAAAAGAAAATGTAGTTATTTTTTAACCAAACACAGACCCGAAATTAACTTTAGGCCAGGCGCGTACGTCCGGTGAAACCATCAATAGACTCCATGCACGATCATTTACGCGTTTTTGTGTCAGCCAGCTCAGTAACATCCGCCACACATAGAGTCCATAGTGAACAATGACGTTTTTCACACAGTCATATTATATACTGTATACACTACATCATACATCAACAACTAAAAAGAGAAAGGCTTTCGCTTGACGTTTCAAGCCACATCCTCAAATATGAAAAAACAAAGTAAACTTTTGCACTTACTCAAGGCTTGATCACAAAGGCACTCAACAATGCTCGGCTGTATTGCTGTCTGTTTGCAGAAATTTTTACGTTTTTTTAGTAAACATATAGTTAAGTAACATTATTGTTTGGTGAGAAATTACCTCAGGGGGAAGTGGCTTGCAGGCCGATTCATCTTTTTCACGTTTCCGTGTTTCTCAGCCACAGAAGTCGTCATAGTTGGGTACACTTCTATAGCGAATGGGAGACTACCACAAATATATTTTTTTGCATTATAATTAGCTAAAATAGCAAAAAAACTCAACGATAGGATTTTCACTACTTTCTACATTTTTTTTTTAATTAGATTGTCTAAGGACCTCAGTCAAACGAGAGAATGATGTCAAATTTACCGTGACTTTCATAGACGCTTTATAAGAAACACCATCGCATTAGCGTCAACTAGTTTTTTGTAATTTGATGGAAGGGTAATCTAATACAAAGTATAGCGTTAACATTGCATACATAAACAAAATGTATATAAAAAACTTTGGAGGATTTACAATGTGTCATCATAGGCTTGTGAAAAGGTCCACTGGCTGTTTTGTGGTGGAGGAGCCACTCGTTACGTCCCGCCCTAACTTCCTGTTTCAATGGAACAAAACTGCACATTTCAAAGGCACTTCAATGGCTTTTCTCTCCAGTTCTTTTAATTTGGTGTTAATTAAAATAGTTTGTAGCCACTATTGAAAAAGAAATGACCACTAAGTAGTATTGGCATTGTTATACGAAGGTTAATTATAAGCACTGCAAGGTCCTTTTAGAGGAAAATCCAACAGCATTCATAGATATCTTTTAAGTGCTGGTTAAGCCAAGGTCAAATATTATTTCTCCATTTAATTCTTTCTCAGCTTTTTCTCTTTTAGCGCAAGAATGTTAATCAGCTCATTATATCTCAGTCTGATAGGGCAGAGTGATTTGCTTTAGCCAGAAGTAAAGACGCTTATTCCTTTGGTCACAAAATAATTAATGTCACATATTAAACCTTTTAATTATGTTAGGCTTTACAAAATTTCTAGGTTGAGGCTTTTTCGGCATCTCCTTCAAATGAACAAATTATCAACAACAAAGAGTTTTTTTTAAGTTTTTCCTGAGGTATATTCCTTCCAATTGGCCTTGTTTTTGCAACAAAGGATGTGTTTCATTTTCTCTTAAGGAATTCGCTGCACCTTCTCATACAAAGTTCTTTAATTTCATCATATCTGTCTGAACACAATTTTGTGCTTTCTGGGATATTCTGCTGGTGTGGTCAGGATGTGCAGTGGGTATAGACTCATTAAGTTCTGTGAGAATTTTAGAAATTAGGTTAAACCTTAAAGGAACTCGTGAGATGAACCCCCGGTGGCATTTTGCAATCAAACAGACCAATGAAGAGCCTTAAATGTCAGTCTTTGTCCACAGGGTGCAATTAAACATTTAGGGCAAAAGACCACATTCTGCTCTTGAAGCAACAGAATCAATTTCTCCGTCCCTTGGCTGTTTATTTTTTAAGCACAGGTTTAATGGTTGTTTCTAGAGTAATTATGTAAGTTAAAGGGATAGTTCACCTAAAAATGTTAACTCTGTCATGAATACTCACTTTCCAGTTATTCCAAATCTTCATAAAATGGTATGTTTGGTTGAACACAGAGAAAGACATTTGGAAAAATGTTTTTAACCAAACAGTTCTTGGACCCCACTGACTTGTTGGAAAAATGACTATTGTAGTCAAAACTGCCCCAGAAGTGTTTGTCCTTAAAAATATCCCCTTTTGTGTTCAACAATGTAATTTTTCCTATTGTTGAACTTTCCTTTAATGGGGAGATATACAGTATCGTTTCCGTATCCTCTATTGTTATCCTATGAGAATTTCACAAATAAAATTGCTGATTTATTGGATTTAAACAATCGCTTTGATTGCAGCATTGTGTTAAGAGAATGCTGTTAAAATGTTTGGTCCGTGTGATGCATCCGTCCTCTTCAGCCAGAGCCGGAGACCTTTTCCGTCTGCACGGAGTGCTATATTTAACCGACTTTTGTGACAAGTGGAAAGTGAAGGCTGCGGCTCTCAGCTTAGGGAGTCTGTCCATCGCAGGCTACTGAAGCAGAACAGCCTGTTGGGATCCCTGGAGAAAGCACAATGCTTAGCATGGCTCAGTGGAACGGTGCTTTTTTGCTGCCTGGACCAGCATTAAACACCTCTTTCTGTGCCATTCCGCAAGCCTTTCAAAAAGTCCCCACAGCTCCCCCCTCTCCTCTTCAGAGCGGGACACAGATGGCGTCAGAAAGGGAAGAGTTTAGGAGGAGACGGAAGAGTGACTGGGGGGCAGTGGTATTTGGCTGGCTGGCTGGTGGGAGGGACCCTTTGTGATGCAATGTTGCATACATAATGGCAAAGGGGTTCGAAATTCGCTGTTGCCATGACGACCTTTGTGCCTGGCTGCACTCCACTTTTTCTGCTGGAAGGCAGTCGCTAGCAGTCTAGTAGTTTCTCTAATGACTTTACTCTCGATGAACGGAGATGAACGCCGTGTAGAGGAATATTGATGCAACGGAAGAACCACGGCTTGTTCTCGGCGAAGGCGGATTCTAGAGTATGGTACATGTGCCGGTAAGAGAGCTTGCGTTACATTTTCGAAAGCAACAGGTGGTTTATTGTTGGAAGAATGAAGGCACTGCATTCTGTTTTGGAGGAATAGATTTTGGAGAATTGATGTGTTAATAAAATAAAAGAAGTTGTTGATCTGTCAAATTTGAACTTATTTAAAGATTTTTTAAATAAACATAAACTAAAGGAGGTTATGATGGTTTTCACTGCAAGTGCAACAACGTCACAGTCTAAAGTGAGTGTGCTCACTTTAGCTCGCACAGTGTGTGGTTTGCACTGGCTATCATTCACAGTTCCAGAATGTAGCCAAAAATTCTCTTCTATAAAAATGTCATGAATTGAGACTCCAGATTTTGCATGACGATTTGTGAAGTGTTTGAAAGCCGCAGTTAGCACCTCTTTAGTTACGCCGGCTGCATGTCGCCGCAGTCTATAGAGCTCACTTCAACACTGAATGGGCATTTTTGTTTCCTTCATTTGGGTCCATGCCCAAAATAGCAGGTGATGCGTTCCGGAGCGCTCTTGGGTTTAACTCCTCCAGGGATGGTCTTTGACCTTGTGGCTGAGCGAACACATCCCAGACTCCTCATAAAGTGGGGACGTTGCATCGAGCATCATCCCCAGGCAGACGCATAGTGTGTGTGACTGGATTTCCACAGCGATTACTTTAAAGAGGAGCGCTGGGATTTTATCTCGGATTTTACATTGACGAGTTTGTCATTAAATGTTAGCCGGTGCATATCTAATTAAGTTCAGAGCGAGAGAGTTGTGTGAGTTTAGAATACTGTATGTGGTTTCTGAAGAAACTGTGCGGTGTGAATGGAGTGTTTAATTTGCTACGTTTTGAAGGCAATTAATTCTTTATAGCTTATCAAAGCTTGCTCGTCTCTTGACTAAGTTATAATTTATGTGTTATATTGCAGTTTTTAATATGGATTGGAAATGCTCTTAAACATTTTTACAGACAATGCTACCGAAAAGTAAAATTGTGTAGATGATTTAGATCTTTTGGTTCAAGTGATTTTGGTTCAATATGGGAAGAAAAGAGTGACCATCCCTTAAATATCTCGATTGTTTCTCCTAGACACTACTGAGATTCAGAGGAGATGAAATTGAGATGTAAAACGTAAAAAGACGTAAAAAGTTTTTTTTGGTGGTCTCACATTGTAGTCAAAGTTGCTCGATACAAAATTTCAAATTATGCAATATGTATGTCATCCACATAAATGTTTTAGCTCTATGTCAGAAAATATTTCATTTGTGTCTATATTTGTTCCTAAATAAGTTGATACCTAAATAAAACCGTGTATTTAATTGTATTATGGCGGGTCTGATGTGTGCTGTGATCTATGTTGTGGTGTGTGTATGTGTTACTATTTCTTTGATTGTCCAGCACCTTGGTCAACAATTGTTGTTTTTATTTATGCTATATGAATAAGTTGAGTTGAGATGAGTAACCTCTGAGCCATATGATTTTCCTCTTGGTTGTTTCGTCTTGTACTCTCTCTCTTACTCTCACTCTCTCTCTCTCTCTCTCTCTCTCTCCCTGCTCTCTCTCTCTCTCACACACACACACACAAACATTCTATGACAGTTTGACAGTTACTGGAGCATGTAAGTGCTTGTGTGATGCATGCTATAGACGGAATCAATCCCATAATTCTTTTAGGGCTTCACATATACAGTACATTCCGACTGCTTTATTTGTGCAGGAGCTGCAGTTCGAGCGACTGACGCGGGAGTTGGAGGCTGAGAGGCAGATAGTTGCCACCCAGCTGGAGAGATGCAAACTGGGTTCTGAAACCGGAAGCATGAGCAGCATCAGGTAGGATTGATACCTTTCAGTTACTCTTGCCATCACACCCTATTGCATGTCAAATTCGTTAAAGCCATCCATCTATCACACCCCACCCTTTCCTCTTAACATCTCACCATCCAACTTGCAAAAGCTTTTAGGCGTCATATTGTATGTCATTTAAAGGGACTTTAGAATCTTGTGTCTCCCCCTAGTGTCCTCTTTTTTAAAGGAATCATTTTTACATTTTAGGATCACCATAATCAGATTTAAGACGCTGAGATCGAAGTGCTATTTTAAAGAGGTGCTGCAAAAAACGAGTTGGGCGTATTATTTCTGTGCTCGAAACTCTTCCCCAACTAGTGCACAGGTCCCTGAAAGTTTTTTTCGAACATTTAAAACTGTTTCGTAACCATTTTTTGTCCCTTATTGGACAAGTCTCCCGTAAAAGCACGCGGCAGCAAAAAGAGCAGGATAAGAAATATGCGCAGACATCAGTTTCACTTGTAAGCAGGAGAGTGAGTGAGCAAATGTGCGCGAAGTTGAGGTGTTTGTTTGTTCACTGCATTTGGGTGATGAATGTAATATAAACGGTGGATATAACGCTGGATTTGGAGATCGTTTGAATCTGATATATGGAGCCGACCCAGTGCTAAAAGATGCCGGACATTGACCGCATGCAGTGAGTGAAGCTGATATCTGTATTTTGTTGGCAATGTGCTTTAGTTCAGCCTTCCCCCCCGCACGCGGCGTATGATTTCGGAAGTAAACATACAGCTGTATCTATTTTTAATAAACGTGATCAAACTAAATACTCTTCGAAGATACGAAGTATGCAATACTACTCTAAAGGTACTCAAGATTAATTTGAGATTGGTAGATACCACGCGTGTTGGGGCCGCTTTAAACGTTCTCTAAAGTCTTTCACTTCTGCCGAGTAAACACAAGGTTAAGATTTTAAAGGAATAGTTCACGCGATCAACATTCTCTTTTGTAACTTACTTGCCGCATGACTTTCTTCAGTTGAACACAAACAAATAATTTTATATCAAATGCTGTGGTACTATCTTCTTATATGGAATCCAACATTTAGCGATCCAAATTCAAATTTGGCTGTCATCGATGACATCGAAGACTGCGGTCTTTAGCTTCCTCGTTAGAGTGATGACTCCCATGCCGGACCGACCCAGTTCAAGGCCTGCTTAGAGCGGTACGGCTCGTTCTGGTTACATGTAGATAGAAATAGCTCGTTCCAAGGTATAAAAACATAACGCTTCATAATATAACGTCTTTATACACCTCCGAAGACATAATTATGTATATTATATTGCAATTCTGTCCAAAAAATAACACTGGATACCCTAAAACAGCAGGTTGGTCTAAACTAGTTAATTCTGGTTTAATGCTTCCCTTGCTGTTGAACAATTTCAACTAGTGAATCTGGTTAATCGTCATCACCCTGAACCCCCTTGCAGGCACTTGTAGGCATCCCAGGCTGGATATCAGTACCCAAACAACAACATATGCCGGAGATTAGTTATGTTGGTCTTTTCAGCAGGGTGCCTCTAAAAAGTAATTCCAGGTCAGATCGCTCCTCTGACCAAAATACGGCTTAGAGCCGAACAGGCTACTCATGAAACAACATTATATCTAAACAGGTTTAACATAGATCTTGATATTTTACTTTGCGCGCTTTCATTGTTGTTTCTGCTGTTCAACCGACACATTCATTGGACCGCAGTGTTACTTTCCTGGTGTTCAATTTCAATTGCAGAACAATACGTGTACAATTTCTTTTGTGAGGCAGCAAACTGAAAATCACAGTATCCAGAGAAACACTATGGCCCAAAGAAAGCACTTTCAGCCAGTGACCCACTTGTTTAATGATACGTGCGTCTTTTCAAACGCTTCTCCATTTTGAAACGTACAAATGCTGGCCTAGTTCTTAGGCTTCCTGCTCGGTACTCTAGAAGGACAATTCTGTGCTTAGCTCATGTGTAAAATGCCTCTGTGTGTACTGTTACGTCTTGTAGAAAGTGAAGTGAAGTTGTCTTATTGTCTCTAGGAGGACCAAACCTCGGCACAGCACCGAACATCTGCTGCTCCGAATGAGCTTTTGACTCTTTACTAGATGTTCGCTGATGAGCCCTATCCTGTAGTGTAGAAATGTCTCGCTAAACGCTGTCTGTCGAGCACAGCGAGGGAGCATTAAGCCAAAGCTGTTTGACTGGTTTCCTGCCAGATTAGTCCAGAAGTCTCCTGTGAGCCTGGACTGCACTGGCTCTGAGACTGCATCTCCAAATGTGTGCCTGGAGGACAGATAATACTCTGCTGGCATGTGCTGTAAATAAGTTGTATTGAGAAGACAATGTATCTGACAGTTCTTGCTCTCTAATCTTGTTGTAGTAAAACTGCAGCTTCAGTCCGTAACGTAAATCTGCATTGGAAGCAGGAGACTGCAGTTATCAGTATTCTATTCATGATAATATGAAAATAAATATGATGCTTTGAATTCATGAAAATAGTATTTTAATTTTTTTGGTCGGCTTTATACATTCCTCTAGCTGAAGTGGTAGAATGTGTTTACAAGTTCACATGTGATGGTCAGTAAAATGGTCAAAAAATGTACCCAAGCTATCACTGGGGCGGCAGCCTTTCAAAAAGTACACATTTCAACTAATATTAATACATCAGAAGAACATTTTTGTACGAAATAGTGCATATTAGTTCCTCAAAGGCACACATTGATACCAAATCTACAGCCGCGGAAAAAGATAAAAGGAGACCATTTTAAAATCAGTTGTTCAAAATGTGAACTACTAACATATTTCTAACTAATTTCAAATACAAATATTGTTTCGGCTTACATTTATTTGCAGAAAAATGAAAACTGGAGTAACAGGTCAACATAACAGAAAAGATGCTCTGTATTTTTCAGACCTCAAATACGGCAAAGAAAACAAGTTTATATTTACATTTACTCATTAGGCAGACGCTCTAAAGTGAATTACAAGTACGAGAGCATATAAACGTTTTGTCAACACACTTAACAGTATCCGTTAGTTTACAAAGCCATTCTTCTAGGAGGTTTAAGCTGGAGTAAGCAAAGGAGAGAATTCATTTTTTTATATGAATACAATTTTTTAGACATAAGACAGTTTTGAGCTGTTTTTTCAAAGTCGTGAAGGATGGTGCAGTTTGGGTGGAGGCTGGCAGTCCATTCCACCACGTGGGATTCGAATGAGTAAAGGTTTTTGCAAGAGAGGAGCAGCCCGTTAAGGTAAAGGGGCGAATTTGCCTTTAGCGTTCTGAAGGCCAGTGTCATCGATTTAAACATGATGCGGGCAGCAAGTGGCAGCCAGTGAAGCAAAAACTAGAAGTGCAGCTGCATTCTGTATCATTTGCAAGGGCTTGACTGCATTAGTTGGAAGGGAACCCAGTAGGTGGGAGGTGAATTTCAGCTTGTCGTCGAACATCACCCCCAGGTTCCTCGCAGACTTGGTGGGTGTTATAGTTGAAGATCCAAGCTGAATTATAAGGTGTTGTTCAATTGTTGGGTGGGCCGGTATAACCAGGAGTTCTGTTTTGGGGAGGTTGAGTTGTAGGTGATGCTCTTTCATCCAAGAAGAGATGTCCAGAAGGCAGGCAGAGATACGGGCAGAGATGGTGGGGTGATCTGGCTGAAAGGAGAAATCAAGCAGCGTATCATATGCATAAAAATGGTATGAGAACCAACAAGCCGTAATAATTTGACCCAGGGAGGTGGTATATATGGAAAAGGGGAGAGGAGCAAGAACTGATCCTGAGGAACTCTAGATGTCGTATGGCGAGATCAGGATGTCTCGCCTCTCCAGGATACCTTAAAGGATCTGCCTGTTAGATAAGAGTCAAACCAGTTGAGTGCAGTTCCAGAGATGCCAAGTTTGGAGAGAGTGGGCAGCAGGATCTGGTGGTGCACAGTGTCTAATGCAGAGATTAAGCAGAATAAGGATAGATGACAAGCAGAATAAGGATAGATGACAAGGATTTAGCCCTAGCCAGCCATAGGTTTTGGACGACAGACAGAAGAGCGGTCTCCATAGAATGTCCTTTCTTGAAGGCGGATTGCTGACTGGCTAGAAGGTTGTGCACTGAAAAAAATGTAATGTTGACTTTACTTAATTTCTTTATGTCAAGGGGTTGCATGAAATAAATGTATCTAAACCCAGATATATTTTTTAAGTTGAGTGTACTTATATTTCATAAGTTGAGTGTACTTATATTTTATAAGTGGATTGTACTTATATTCCATAAGTGGATTGTATTTATATTTTATAAATTGGTTTTACTAATCTTGTTCAGTAATTTCAGCGAAACTATTTTGAGTAGAATTTATTTGTTTTATGTACCGTACACTAAAATTGTGCAACCAGATCAATTTAATGGTTTGATATCTGCATACTAAAATCAAATCTAATCCAATAGTTTTTTAATTTCTTATTGTTTCTTAACTTTCATTAATATTCAGACACATAAATCAAACCCAATATTTTCAACTCCAACTTTATTTTTCTGATCTAAGAGATAGATTTTTCCTCTCCCTAACAAGAGTGGCTGTATACATATATGTATATACAGGAGAACTTCGGAGGAAAGCCTTTTATCACCCATTTTCAAGAGCACAACATATACAAATAACAAAATACACCAGTACTATATTCACTAAATATAAACTACATTTATGTGGAGGGTGTAGTGCAGTGGTTCTCAACTCTGGCCCGAGAGATCCATTTGCCATCCCAGTTTAGCCACAGCTATGATATATAACACCTGAACAAGCTAATCAGCGTATTTAGGAATATATGTGTTCAACTTAATGCGGCGCTGCGCAAATCTATCAACGTATGAGATTTAAGTACCGTCTCCTTGGCGCCTTCATAACAAAATGTGTCTGCACATGCGCAGACCGGATAGTATATGGAAATTAAATTAAACTTATTTTTTTCTAATTACTTTTAATTGAATGAAATTAACTTGTTTTAGACAAGGGCAGTGAATTTGAAAATTAATAATAAAAAATAAGTAGGATTAAATAACACATTAAAATCAGTGAAATTAACCAGATAAAAACATGTTACCTTGACAAGGGGTCAGAATCATTTTTTTCAGTGTGCTATGAGAAATAGGAAAAGAGTTGTTTAAATACTACTTTTTAGAGGGTAGAAGGGTAGGTTTGAGATTGGTCTGCAGTTGCTGACCACTGACCACTTTTAAACAATACAACAGTAATATTTGTACATGTAACTAGACATTTTGTTGTATATTTTGTATGATCATGATGTCAGTCTTTCACATTGCCATTGGATGACTTTATGTCAATCCTTAGGTTTGATTTTGTTGAAATTCAACAGACAATGGACTGGAATGACCACAATACATCTAGAAATGTTGATTTGAAATGAATCAGGATTTCTATATATGCATTTAATAGTCGGATATATTCACTGTCATCAATAGCAACATTTTCATATGCAACTGGCGCCATGGAGCTTATCATTTTTTGAATGCATTAAAAAATATATTAGCACGCTTAAAGGACACATCATAGGTTTTCGTTTACATTTGCTCTACAGAAGAAAAGTTTGCATTAGAGCATACTGAATTTAACTTATTTATAGAAAGTTACCTTCTGTTATTTCAGAGAAATGTAGACAATTTAGATAATATGCTTGAAATTCACTGTATTCAAAATTGCTCAAAACAATATTGTGCAATTCAGTTATCACGCTAAACCACATTAATTTATACACGTCTGGTCACCGTCTGGTCACAGTTTGATTTACCAGAAACTTTTAATCCATAATGCATATTTGGTATCAAATGCCTGTGTGTAAAATCTTAAAAAAAACCCTCTGTTTAGGGTTTTATTGAGACCATTATATATCCACTGAACTTAGAAATTATTTGTACTATATCAACAGTTGTACTTGAGATTTATTGGTTAGTTGAGTATTGATTAATGCAAAGAAGTGGGTTTGATTGATAAATGACTCTAAATCAGGATATTGAGAAATTTGGAAGCTTGACTCCACGACATTTCTCACGCCTCATGTTACCTACAGTATGTTAGGGTATAAAAGGGTAATCAGTAAAAACCATCCCATCTGTGTGCACGTGGGGTGTTTGTGCACAGACAATCCTCTACCCTTAAAGGATTTTAAGCATATTAAGGGTGTCTGCCGCTCTTGGCTGACTCACACTGTGTCTCCCCCATACATTAAGGGAAGTACATAAGGTATTGATTTAGCAGGCAATCTGTTGGGCTAAAGAGGTGATGAAAGCCTCTGTTCCTGCTCAAGATAAGTTATGAGCCTGGACCGCTTGACTTTGGGCTAAACATGAGGACTTATAAACCAAGTTCGGTGATGGGGATGCAAGAACACTGTCTGCACCTCAATTTCCTGGGCCATTTTAGAAATTTCTGCCTTGCAGTTGGCTCTAGATTAGTGTTTTTTCAACCGTTGGGTTGCGACCCAAATGGGTAGAAGGACTGTTCTGATAGGAGATAGACAGCAGAGAAAAGCTGAATATTTTCAATACTTTACAGTAAGGTTAACTTTGTTTACTTTAGTTGAATAAATAAAAATACTTTAATATTTACACATTTTGTTTTTACATTTTAATTTCTACACATACTAATAACATTTTTCCAATTGCAATAATTTCCAAAGCAATAAATGATGTAAAAATGCATCATGAATGTTAACAAAACAAACCTTTCTTATAAATTGTTAGCATAAATGCTAATGAAAAACACTTTTGGTGTCGCTGTTAAAGAGGAAGAGGAAAGTGTTTTATATAATTTCAAGGCTATCTGTCGCAGCAGAAACATGGGCACACACTCCATCTGCCTCGTGAGAGAGTGGCACACTGCCGCCTAGCTTAACTAAACCGGCCTAGTATAGCGCAGATTTTAACCACTGAGCTCCCTGCTTGTGACATCTCTCTCGCTGTCAGCCTAATGACCCACCACATCCTCACACAGACCCGAAATAACATTTCATCCTTTAAGAAAGTACGCTTGTTAGAGGAAATGTGCCATTGATTCTGTAATTGCTTATGCTAACTGCTGTTGTCTTAGCCTCATGACAGCGCGCTGGGAATAGATCTGTTCATCTTTATGCTGCAATATTTGCCCTGAGGATGTGCCTTGTTTCATTGTTTACACTATCAATCTCCCACTGAAGTACATACAGTGTATTTACTTTTATGAAAATTTATGAACCGTGTCGTTGCAAAGTAAACATAATTTGATTTGTAGTATTAGATAAGCATTTGCAGTAAAGTTTGGCAGCCACTGTTGCTGTAAAACAATTGTTAGCTTATATGTAACCCAATTGTTAGATAAATATGTAAATAAATTGATTTAATTTAAAATAAAATGGTATTTGTTATGAAAAGAGATCTCCATGCATTTAGAAACTCTATTGCTAAAGTAGCCTAATAGAGCTACGTTTCAAATGCAAAAGAACTTTAGCTTCCACCAGAACTACCAAAAAAGTATCATTCTTTACCTTGGAGTATCATGTAGAAAGCATGGTATGTAAAATACACTGTTCAAAAGTTTTAGTTCACATTATTGAAATGATCTGTAGGCAAAAATCTGAACGTTCAAATGAGTTGTTATATAATTGTGGCGATATATAAACTCTTACATTAGAAACTCAACTAAAGAAAGTATTTGAAATGGATGCTGTAGATCGAATAATGATGACAAATCAGCCAATAAGAGTCCAGGACAGATGGGAACTCCTTCAAAGTTGTTTAAATGCATCCTAGGGTGAGATCTCAAGATGTTGGCTGATAAAATGCCAACTGAACATTTTTGCAAAGCGTGACTGCCTGGAAAATGCTCTTATATAACATAGTTTTGTTTTTATTCTATCAAAACAAAAATTCCATAGTTAGAGTGAATTGCCCTAAAGTAGGACACCTATGGTCTTATTAGTTTCACGTGTGTTATCTACAATTTCTCCTTTTGATTAGGTCACATCCTGGGGTTTTTAAAATGGTGTTGGGTGTAGTAATGTTCTAGATACACATAATATGGGCATATCGAAAAAATGGCACTTCACACTGCATTAGTGCAAGTTAACTTTCACCTCAAAATAATTGATTCGGTGTGAGTAAAAATTTTTTTTTGTATTAAACATCTCTATTTTAACCATTTTATTTCAAGGTTTTGGCTCTGGTAGGAAGCAGACAGAACATTTTAACATGTACTTTCTAAATCCAGTCAAGAGAGCAAAGCATGCTGCCAACTTAACCTGTTGTTAACCGGTCTGTTTCAGTCAGTCAATGAAAATGATTCATGTTCTGCCAAAACCAATGGATTAAGTTATGTTAAAGAGTCATCTATTTATGTCAGTATTACACATTGTGTTTGAACAAGAAACCAGTACAATGTGTTTGATCAAACTACATTGCTTAAGTAAAATGACCAACCTTTAAATATCATGTTTTTGAAGGAAGTGTTTTTAATAAATCTATTATTCTGAAATGTGGAAAATCGTTCTAACTTCCGTACGCGTTTCCGAGTGAAATTGAATTTATAATGAGAAAAGTAGTGGGTGTGGTTTGTCTTTTTCTGTGATTTGATTGGATGTAAAAAACAGATTGCATTTTGAGTTGGAAATGGCAGCAGACTGACAGTTGAAGGAGAGGAGCTATGGGATGCTCCGCCCAAGCCGTCTAAGCTTTGTCATTTAAGATGGATAGTCATTAAAGGAAGGAAGTGCATTTTCAGATTTTAACTAAAGATCATGAGGGCACACACATTTTTAAAAAAGAATGTCACAAATTGATAAACTTTTAAAAATTTTCATGAAAAAATACGCATTGTAATTTTTTATTTCACTGGGACTTTAAACTTTTGATTGACAATGTACATCAAAGCTCAGTGGTATTACCATCTGACACCATAGCATAAGCACAGTTCTTTTGTGTTACAAACCAGGTAGAGTTACAACAGTAAAACTGTGGTCGATTTTTGTAGGGTAGTTCCCAGACAAGAGCCTTTTGGTGTCTGTGCTGCAGAGGTATCTTGGGACTTGTGTGTATGTTCCTATACATCGTAGTGAGAGAGTATTTTACCTTAATGCCATTCATATAAACTAAAAAAAGAGTATTTGCAGTTATGAACCAGCTGGATAGCGTCTGTATCACACCAGTTATTGCCTTTAAATCAACAGACACAGTTCTGTTGTAAAAAATAAGACAGTCATGATTCAGCACTTTGAGGACCTCTCTCATTACGGGATGCTCTCTCGCTCCGGGATTGAAATGTATTCCTCTCTGAGGACCGTGTTAGATCTCTCTTGATTTGCAGTGTATCATTTCTCATTCAATGAAAAGCACAAAAGCCCACACAGGATTTTCTGCTTTTCTCATGTCCTTGGTACACTGACTTTTTAAGGAATGGAGAAGCGCTGCTATTATTAACCCAGCGGCGGAGTGGCTATAAAGCCAACGTGCCTTCCTAAAGGAATGAAATGTCAAAAATGAGACTTCTTTAATATTTCAATTATTTCTCCTCGACAGCACTGAGTTTAAATGGGCAAATCGAGTCATTTGCTCAAGTCTCCTGTGTCTCAAAATGAATATAAGGAATATAATTTTTGTAGTTCTGTAATCAAACTGTATGTCAACAATGATATAATGTGTATGGTTTCATTTTCCATGTGGAATTTAGTTGAAACTTGTAACATAGTTGATACTTTAATACTTTGTGCATAACCAAGAACCAGTTTTTTTCCAGAGCTAAAAGAGCAACATATGAACAATCTGCGTTTATTTTTGGAGGCCAGATTTTGAGGCCAGACTTACCTGATAAGTGGATTTTTAAACTGTGAATCTCACATGCAGTAACAGGAGTATTTTAGTCACATTTTAGTTTAATAATGGATGGCCCAGCCCTTTACGCACAAGTAATTCTGTTCTGCATTCATTAAAACAATCACATGAAACCCTTTCACATGCTCTGTCAGTATGACCTATACATCGCAGAGCATCAGTGTCCCTGTATTGAAACATGGGAAAATATGAGCATTAAGCCCCACCCCCTTATTCCAAAACATGTAAAATCACCAGTTTGTTCAATGTGTATGAGCTTTGACTTTTGCATTTAACCACAAAACTAGAAGCTTGAGACAGTCTTCTATGGCAACGTTATCTTTATTCTACTTTGGATTATCATAAACATTTAGCCTAAAAAAGCAGACAGCTTCTCTTTCTTTGTGGCATGTGGCTGTTTTTCTGTCTCTCAATTGGAAGCAACTCATTGACCCCCAGCCGTTTGGGGCCGGTCCATTTCTCTCCCTCCATCTCTGATTCTTTTCAACTACGTTAGCAGTGAACAAAAGCTGCACTCAGCTTTGTTCTGGCTTTTCATAGCACACTTTCACTCTTTCGCACCAAAATCTCTGCTTTCTCTCATTCTTTCTTCTGTGACAATGCAGGGAAAAACATGCACAAAACCCATTTGTATGCTGCGATCTAGTCGGGTTGGTTTTCTAATGCAGGTTCAAAAATAAAGATAAAATAAGTTAAAAGATGTTTTTCTACACACCGATTGAGATTGTTTAAGGTTGGGTTTGTGAATGTGGAAAATGCTACAATCAAATGGGAATACAGATAATGTGATTTCTGAACTGGACTCACCCCTCTGACATTCTCATTGGTCGTCATTATAGTTGCATTATCAAGCTCTCAACTTTTAATCCGATAGCATCCACACACTTACAACCTTCTTACAAAAAGATCTACAACATCTTATTAACATCAGCGGATCACTGTGTTTACATTCATTTCAATAAAAATCTGGCGACTTCCGGTGACACAAGCGACAGTAACCATTGGCGACAGGAAGTGGGGGTGTGCAGCGACGCGACAAAGTTGAGATATGCTCAACTAAATGCAAATGATGAGCTACTTCGGGAGCGACTACCAATAGGAAAACAGCAGCGGAGCTCAAGGCATCCGTCTCTCGTCAGCCGGGTTTGTTTATAAATATTACTAGAGCAACCAAAGCTAGGAACGCCTTCTAACAACCTCATAGCAAGACACTAGCGACACACAGCAACACAGTTGCAGGCGGCCTGAACGCAGCGTTAGTCATTTAATTAACATAATGCATTGGGGCTATGTATCACCAACAACTTTAAGATACAAAACCAAGATACGATACGATAAAAAGATTATCAATTTATCTGAATTACAAAACAAAAATCACGATACAGATTTAGAGCAAAATATACTTGCAGAAATTTGCCATTTATAGCTCCTTATAAACCTATTTCACAGCGTGACGTGTATAAACTGGAAGTAATGCTTGTCCGTTCAATGCTCTAGCTCCGTTCACTACACAGAACAGTTGCGGAGACCAGATGAAGTTAAGCATGTTGTAGGCCTTTATGCTGATTTGTCTAACATATATCAGACTTCCATAGTAAATAAATCGCTGAAAATACTATGTTTTTGTAATACTTGTTTTCCCTATTTTACATCTCCCAGTAAACCACGAATAAGTCGAGCAAAATGTGCTACTTTTATTTTTGGTAAATAAAATGAATGCCTGTGAGAAAACAAGCTTAATGAATTTCCCCTACTTCCGGTCTCCGTCGCCCTTTTGTGAAATAGGCGCATCAGCTAATCTGACAAATCAATGATTACCAGTTGTTTAAAATATTGAGAATATAAGTATGAGGTTGAAAAAATGCAGAAGATACTTATACAGAGACTCTTGTTTCTTGGCTACATCATATACGTGTGTTTTACAATTAGAGAGTTTGTGAGTATAACGAATAAATATATTCATATACGTGCAGTCAGTGTAAATAGATTCAATTAAAGGGTCATATGGCGCAAACAAGTGTTTTTCTGTGTCTTTGGTGAGTTGACTGTATTAGACCCGTAAAACTGCTAAAATTAAAGTGTTGGGACAAAAGATGCATTCTATCTTAAAGCGAAAGCTCACCCAGATCTGTCTGAAACTTCTTGTGTAACCACAACCCCACAAATCCAAGTCAGATCGTGGTATGAGTTGACTAAAACCGCCCAAATGTATACTAAGTACTGTCAGTACAATTGCTTTAGAACCTGAAGGTAAGAGGCGTTACATTTCTGTCACAAGCTTGCAGTATTCGACGAATCACTAAGCACACAGCGATAAGCTTTGTTAAAAACCTGCGCGTTTCAGAAGGGCAGGGCAAAGAAGAGATACAAACAAGCACGGTATGTGGAAAATACAGTGTTTTCTAACCTTTAATCGTGTATACACATTGCATTACATCTAAAACAAACGATAATATTTGTTTTAGCCGTGTTATATGACTCCTTTAAAATAGAATTGTGTTGGATTGAAATAGATGACGTGAGATTTCTAAAGATAAGATTATAGATGTGACAGGTGCTGGAAGATGTTGTCACTTCCGGTTGAAACAAATACATCAAAATGTCACTGAACGAAACAAAAATGATCATTTTAATAGGAAAAAACTGTGCAGTGGTCTTATTTTTTCTGTAGCTGTGTATTTAATGATTTTAAATTCGTATTTATTTTGTTCATTTTGAAAGATTATTGTTCCAGTCCTGGTTGATTGGATAATGCAGCATTCCAATTTACAACATTTGTTCACCTGGCTACTATTTATAGCTCAGCGTTACACCCTCAGAGGCCAACTGTTAACCTCAGCGCTAGGCATGCCTACATGTCAGAGAAAATAGTGACACTTCATTAGTTCCCTGTTGCTTGGCTTTGGCTTTTCTGTTTTCCTATTTCCTTATGTTTATTGTCGTAAACCAAGAAAATATGTATGTATCCTTTTTAGGTGTTATAAGTAAATAAAATGTAAACACAACTGTAGGCAAAATGAAGAAATTTTAAATCCGGGCGCTAATTGCAATGTTTTAAATCACATTGCCTCAAGTGTTTCGGCTAATATGTTGAGTCAATATGGAAATGGAGCACATAAAGAACAGTAATGAAGTACTGACCACACAATGACCCGCAGCTGTGATTGCCTCATCTGTCATGTCATTATTCTCAAGTTAATTATCCTGGGAGAGGAAAAAAATATCCTCATCCTAAAAGGCTTTAATGATCCTCATGAAGACAGACTCATTCTGTACTATCAGCGTGATGTTATCTCTCCAGTGCCTCTTCAAGAGCAATATCACAATCGTCAGCATAATACCATCCTGGAAATTGAAGCACAATTTCCAGGCAGCAGGGACAATTAAATGGGAACTCTTTATTTATTTATTTTTTAATTTGTACCTCAGTTTAAACATAACTTAGACGACATTTTTATTTTGGGGCTGTAATTACCTGACATATCTTGTCAGTATTTGTCTTTTATTGGAAGCTATTAGGATAAAGACAGTTAATGCTTGTTTGAAAGCAGGTTGACTCACTCAGTAGGCTGAAGGGGCGGGGGTCTCGGGTAGGTAGAAATGCCTCGTGGCTCATCTCTGTTGCTCACTTGTTTCTGACAAGGCATTGTTCACACTAGAATCGGTGATGAATGGGTGAATGGGTTTTGGCAGGACAACGCCACAGCCCTATTAACATGTGGCGTTTTGTTTTCTTCCGCGATTCGTCAGCCCCCTCCACAAACACAGACAGTTTCACAAAATGAATCTTTACATTCTCGCCAGAGGAAAATCAATAGAGTGATTTGGGCGCTCCGGTAGACTCCCAAGGACAATGGGTGAGCGTTTAGCCTTCTGATAGCATTACGGGTAGGCTAAGGTGGTATTTACCATGTGCTGGCAAACCTAGTCATCGATTATAGGCGTGGAGCTTGAGTTTATTTTCTTTGAGTGATCACTTCCATTTAATCCATAATCATCATCACCACTGTTTGTGTTTCAAATAGAGATGATGTTTTATTGATCCATCAGATGCGTGATTCTGAAAGTGCAGAAATGGCTTTATGAACTTGATGAGCAAACAGTTACAGTTTATTTAAGTTATTGCATTTGGTAATTGCGAGGTGTAGGGTACAAATCAGAATTGTTTTAAAAGGCAGTTATTTCAGTCATACAAGACCAAATCCTATTCACTTGAACAGGGGAAGGAAAATCAACAACCAAACCTGAAATTTGACGTAAGTTTACTAGTGTTAACTAGTGAACTATTACTTGTGCTTACCATTTTTACTAGTGCTGTCAAAATCGATTAATCACGATTAATCGCGATTATATTACAAATTTTTCTGGTCACACTTTATTTTAAGGTCCAATTCTCTGTATTAATAAACCATTAACTATGACTTTTGTCTCAGTAAACTACTAATTTGTTGCTTATTAATAGTAAGTAAGGTAGTTGTTAGGTTTAGGTATAAGGTAAGATTAGGGAAGTAGAATATGGTCATGTTGAATATGTGCTTGATAAGTACTAAGAAACACCCAATACGCCAAAAAATAGGAATCTAATAAACAAGTTAATAGTGAGAGTCGGTCCCTTTACTAAGGTGTTACCAATTTTCTTAAATACGGTACTTGTGTGTTTGTGTATTTATATCTATATGTACACAACATATAAACACAACACACACATAAGTGTGTTTGTGTTATAAATAAAGCATTATTTTTTACTCTTCCGGTTCCTCTAAAAATCACTTTTTCCAGATGGCTCCGAGCATCCGCACAGGTTCACTCTGTACATAACCCCTCCACCAGAGAATCAGTCTTTAACTATTGATGATTGGCTTTTTACTGCAAGGCGCGACTATATTGAGTGTTTCTGCCTATTTATAGCAATAGAAGTGCAGCATCTTGTGAATATCTATATCTATGCCCCTATCTACAGTAACTAACAATTTTGGTACCGGCAATTAGCAGGTGCATAAAATAAATCAGGTTATCTCTTTATTTATGGCAGGAATATGCCCTTTTTTCTGTTGCAGCTTGTCAGTGCCTCTGTGTAAAAAGTGAGGTTGAAGTTTGCTGGATCAGGGGCTTATTTACACTTGAATAATGGTGTTCTTCTAAATCACATCTATTCTTTTTCTCTCCCCATTTATCTTACAGTTCTGCGGATGAGAAGTTTCGCTGGAACAACCAAGGTAATTTCCCCTCGCTCAAATTGTCTCCCTCTTGTTCCTAAAATGATCCCGCCCATTGCTTTGTCTTTGTAAAATCCGTGGTTGAAAGGTAAGAGGTGAATGTTGTATAAAGAGCATCTTCTGCTGTCTGCCGTGGCACCTTTCATCATCCATCAGACTCTGCATGTCAGGGCGAAACATGTTGACTTTTGACTGCATTGATTGTGCTCCGGCACAACGTTGGCTGAAGACGACACCCTCTGACTTCCTCAACATAAAACAAAGAGGAGAGACTGAGATAGAAGAGCAGGAGCAGTGCGGCGTATAAATGATTCATGAGAGCTCACAGTCACGCCACACTCTTTAAAATACTGCGCTCCTGATGAAGCATCCCAAACAAAAGCATATAAAGCATCACTTGTCACTGAATGCCACAGTAGAGAGAAACTGTTTAAGGCTGTAGGTTATGCCAGCTTTGTTTGGGATTAAAATAGTTAGCCAGATCTGTGAAAAAAGATTGTGACTTTTTTTGAATAAGTAATATGGCTGTTAAGTGGAGTTCGCTATCATTTATCTTGCGTTGTTCCTCACAGATGGACAAAAAGATATAGAGGAAGAGCTCACCACCGGTCTGGAACTTGTAGATTCCTGCATCCGCTCTCTTCAGGAATCTGGTATTCTGGATGCACAGGAATTCACTGCGGGCGAAAGTAAGTATTATGTTAAATGCTTTAGCTGTGTGTTCTGTGTTTATTGTTGGCTTTTTAGGCAAAATGTTAAGTGCTCTCTTGTTGTAGGTCACTTTGGATAGAAGCGTCTGGTAAATTAAATGAAAATGGTGGAGGTTAAACGCAATTACGATTTTACAGACAACTGAGATTTCAAATGTCTCCATAAAAGTTCTGCTCCAGCAGAGTTTGGATCTCAAGCTGAAACGATTGACTGTAATTTACATGTTCTAGATGTTCTCAGAAATAATTTTATGTGTGTCCGGCCATAATATGAGCATGCAGGTGTTCCTCTGTTCTGTAGATCCGCACAGGCTCTGTATATCCTTTAGCTTTGTGAAAATCGTGAGCAAACACTGGCTGCCTTACTTTGTATGTCCCTGGCTTATTGAGTGAATTGAGGTTATTACTTCATTTCCCCTTTTTTGTGTGTTTTGAATTTAACCGCTTGAGCCGTCACAAATTTGTGACAGGCTCAGCTCAGCAGCGTACGATCACATATTTGTGATTTGAGAGCAAGCGTTCACGTCACCAGCTGCTGATAGAGAGGTGTGCTGAATTGGTGGTTTGCCATGCAGGTCGTATATGTAGCTGCACAATCTGTCTAATGTGCCCTTATCCAAACATACACAGAATATTTTATATGTACTGTATATGATGTATATATACTATTTTAATGTATATATAACATGTTATATTAATATATATTTTATATAATGTGTTTACTTTGACTGTAGTGGTTCTACCCTTGTGCTATCAGGTATAAATAGTATATTGATCAAATATTTAGTAGCTCTGATCTGAAATGCAGGTCATGTAGTGTGGAGATAAAACCCCACTTCCCAAACAGATAAGTGACCACCTGGACATAGATCATACAACGCACACGCACTCTGTATGCCAGCAAATGGACCCTTAAGATGTCTGAGACGCATGGCTTGAGACTTGAAAAGGACCATGAGTCTGATTATACATTTATGAATGTTTTTGAATCTGATAGAAGGTAAGGTGGTTACAGTAGTAAACTCCATACATTTTCATTAACTACATATGGGTAGTTTCTGATATTACTAGAACATCTGAAATATCTTCACTGGGTAAGGACATCTTACGTGCCTGGACGTGCGAGTGTATGCGGGAATTATTTTCATAGACTGCAAACCTTTATTGGCTTTCCTTTATCTTTACGGCTTGTTTTGGTTTGTTAAACAGAAATAAATGAGATTGAAAGACGTTTCTTATTTTTTATTCATCTTACAGCATGTCGAGGCGTGTAGACCTCTTGTAAACTGATTTTATTGCTCTGTCAGTACAACCCTGTAAACTGGCATCTTTTTTCTGTGCTGTCAGACACCTTCAAACTAGAAACACGTGCATGAATAAGCAGAACCTATCACACAAAGTACATGCCATCACGATGGAAGTAGCAGGCTGTCGGAGATGAAACAGCATCTCTCACTCTGTTCACACAGCTGATATAGTGCCGTTTCAGGACGGGAGGCCTACGTGAGGAAGAGGAATGCGATTTCGGTTTGCGCTGACCCCATTTTGCTGGATGTGTGCTCGAGTGTCTTCCAGCAGTGATTAATTATGCATGTCTTTTCTGACCATCTAGTCACTTTGAGTCTGAAAATAATGAGCAGAGAAAGTCAAGTACAACAGAGGAGAGAAAGAGTGTGCAATAGAGGATGGTCAACGTGTGCGAGATGAAATGGTAAAGCAATTAACTAATGGTGTGAAGGTAAAATGGGGTAATGAGAATCATGTGAAAGGAAATGTTTAGACCAGCATGGCTGGTTTGGTGGTCTTACACTCTTAAAAATAAAGGTGCTGCTTGATGATGTCATAGGAGAACCTTTTTTTGTCTAAATGGTTCCATAAAGAACATTCCGAAAAGCCTTTCTGTTTCACAAAAGGTTATTTGTTGAGAAAAAGGTTCTTCAGAGATAGAAATGTAAGAAAAAGATTATTCTTTAAAGAACCTTTGACTGACTGGTTCTTCTGGCATCACTGTGAAGAACATTTATTTTTTCGAGTGAAGCAGGTTTGAGCTAGTTCTCGGTTGGTTTAACTGTGTTATCTGAGTGCTCGAAAGGTGGCGTAAACCTAAGTCAACCATCTTAGACTGGTTTAAAAAGATGTTTCAGCTGTGATGGACAGAGAATTAAACTTTAGTGCTTGAAGGGGAGCAAAAAATTACAGGTTTTGATTTGGTCTTCGAATTTCAGACAGCAACCCATGTAAATCTCTAAACCAAACCTTAAAGGGATAGTTCACCCAAAAAAGGAGAAAACCTGTCATCATTTATCAACCTTCGTGTCCTTCAGAACGTGTTTATGACTTTTGCGTTTGTGGAACACAAAAGAAGATATTTGGAGAAATGTTTTTGGTTTTGTGTCTGTGCAAAGGAAGTCAATGGGACCAATGTTGTTCGGTTACCAACATTTTTCAAAATATCTTATTTTGTGTTCGGCACATGAATGAAAGTTATACAGGTTTGAAATGACATGAGGGTGAATAAATGATGAAAGAATTCATATTTGGGGGGGAACTGTTCCTTTAATAGATAACAAAAATAGCAGACATTTTAAATGTCATTTGTGAGTCCAACTGTCTTTTTGCTCCACAGGACCAGGCATACTCTCCCAGAGTGCTTTGCAGCTCAATAATCAAGAGGGCGCTTTTCCATATCCAGTCAGTTACCATAGCAACCAGACCCTGGCTCTCGGTGACCTGTCGGGCTCTCAGCCTCCCCGAGGGGGTCAGGTGGGAGGAGCCCTGCATAGCTATAACCAGGTGGGGATTCATCTCTTTGTAAAAACGCTGTAATTGACCCCCTAAATTTGAATTGTTTTTAAAAGTCTTGCCCCTTGAAAATATAATGTGGGTCACTATCACGTAGCTCCTATAGATGATTGAAATTCCAGCTCTTTATGTGTCACTTACCTCTAGGTGACGTCTAATCGTGTTGCCCAGCTTGCTGCCAGAGAGACAGCCTCCCGGGCCCATTCTCGAGACTCCTTTGACCAGGGTCATGGCAGCGCATGCCACATGCCAGACGATCAGCCAGCAGCCCCTGTAAACTATTCCTGCTTCACTCTTCCAGCCCAGCGAGTGAGTTCTCAATTTTCCATGCAGACTTTGGGCTCGCCGTCCAAACTCCAGAGGCTGGGCTCAGCCTCCGACATGCCCAGCTACGCCACTCTTGCGCGGGTGTCTTCGCCCAAGCAGTCTCCGAGCCGGCTGGCCAAGTCCTACAGCACCAGCTCGCCCATTAATATGGCGGCGGGAGGGTTGTCCTCCTCGCCTTTGCACATGGTGACGGGACCGGGCAACGCCTCCAACTCATCTCCGTTACACCAGCTCAGCAACGTGGTGGGAAGCTACGCCACTCTGTCTCCCACCAAGCGCATGCTTCACTCCACCGATCAGTACAAGATCTCCCATGATCTGTATGCCAACGCCACACTCCAGAGGCCCGGCAGTCTGGCAGGTCAGTCTGCTTTGTGGGAAATATTCATTCCGTTTTGCTGCATCACAATTAACACACAAACGCAAGCAGGCGGGTTATTTTTCACACGTAGCAGTTGTTTGATATCAGCAGACGGATGGATCCATATTTGACACTATTGTTCTCGTTAAAATTGGCTTCCAAGTATATTTAAGCTGTTTTACACTGGGTTTCTTTTTATTGGTGCTTGAGAGTCAGGGTTAAGTAGTGTTCACAACTACATTGAGATAATTGTTTTGTGATCAAATGAAATCAACGATAAGATTTTATTTAAAAAAATTGACAAAGTCTATTTGGTTTGATTATTATGATTAAACATTTCTTCACGGTTAAATCTGTCAAAAGCATTTCCACAACCACAAAGACACATTTCAATGAAAACAACTTTAATAAATATCGACATTACCATTTTAATCTATTGACTTTACGATATGAGTAAATTCGAGCATTCTGGGAAATTAAGGCTTCTATCAACATTGTCAATAAAATGAATTCTTGCTGTAATGGACCGTGCAATTGAACAGGAGTTTCAGTTCTGAATGGCACACAACCCTCTACAGAGTTTTGACTTTCTGCATTATTTAGGTTCCAGAGGTTCGTATAGTAGTCAGCACAGTCACATGGGCTCAGAGATCAGACCTCTGCAGTCTCCCGAGCATCACATCGACCCGATTTACGAGGACAGAGTCTACCAGAAGGCACCTCTGAGGAACTTCAACCAAGGCCAAAGTAAGACACCATTTTGAAGCTTCAAAAGTGATTTTAAAACAATCCTGCTCTTTTCACTCTTTAAAATAAGAGTTTAAAAAAAGAGTTTATAGCATCACCTTTTGTAGAATCGAATACAGTAGTGAAAAGAGCAGGGTTGTTTTAGATTTTTTAGAAGAACTATTTTTGGTCCCTCAAAGAACCATGCAGTTTCTTATGAGACCATAGTAAATCATTTTAACCAATTTATGGCTTAAACTTGACCAAAACGGGTTATTTTTCACACTTAGCAGTTGTTTGATATCAGCAGACGGATGGATCCATATTTGACAATTATATTTAAGCTGTTATACACTGGGTTTCTTTTTATTGGTGCTTGAGAGTCAGGATTAACAACTACATTGAGGTAATAATAAAGATTTTTTAGTTTTGTTTTGTGATCAAATGAAATCAACGATAAGATTTAATTAAAAAAAAATTGACAAAGTCTATTTGGTTTGAATATTATGATTAAACATTTCTTCACATTTAAAGCTGTCAAAACCATTTCCACAAGCACAAAGACACATTTCAATGGAAGCAACTTTAATAAATATCGACATTACCATTTTAATCTATTGACTTTACGATATGAGTAAATTCGAGCATTCTGTGAAATTAAGTCTTCTACCAACATTGTCAATAAAAAGAAAACGGCATGTGAAAATATGTTTTTGTTTAGGTTTAGTAGTTTTTACCTATAAGCCCTGCACTTACAGATCATCACTTTTCTGCTTTCTGTCTGATAATTTTATGTTATATTTAATAATATTTATGTTTATTTAAATTAAAAGTCATTGACTCACTCTCATTTCGTTCCAAACCCATACACTGAATACAAAAAGAAAAGGAATGTATCTTTTCCTGGACCTGATCTGTCAAGTCCCTAAAATGACAGCAGCACCATAATAGTAGTAGCTATGAAACAACACATAATGTTCCATAATGCATCATTGTTTTATGATTGTCCACTACAGTATGTGCATTTGGAACGAAATGAGAGTAAATACTGTAGACAATGACAGGATTTTTATTATGGGGTGAACTGCTCCTAAAGCTTTTCAAGTAAACATTAGCTTTTGACTGCCATTTAAGTGAGAATGTTAAAATCGTGTCTCTGAGCTCCAGTCAGCTGGAAAGCTCCGCAGTTAAGATGCACAGCACTCACTTCTGGTTTCTGTGGAGCTATTCACATCTGAATAAAAGCTGGCCAAACGTAAAAAATCTTTTTCCATTGAAAGTCAGACAAGCTAATAAAACATCTGCTGAAGACCTATCATGATGAGACGCATTGTTCAAGTCATTTTATTGCATAATATCCTTCTTGTTGTGTTTTGCTCCTCCTGTCCACCCTATCCTCTTTTACCATTGTAATGTGGTAATGTTTAACACCTTTTGCTGCACCCAAAGATCCAATAAACCAGTTTTGTGAGCAAGTCGTGAACTTTCTACTCTGTCCCTACTCTCCTGTCTTAGCCCCTTCCTCTCCCGGTGTTGACTCCATACCCTTGCAGCGTACTGCAAGCCAGAACGCCACGGGGACGTTCCCCCGTGCAGGCTATGCCACCGGTCCTGGTGCCTCCACCGTAGACTATGCCAACCCCTACCGTACTCTCCAGTTCTGCCCCTCCACAGACTCGCCCTACAGTAAATCAGGACCTGCACTGCCTCCGGAAGCTACACTGGTCAGGTCGCCCTCTGTAGACAGCATCCAGAAGGATCCCAGGTGAGTCGTCCCACTGCATCTTGAGGAAACGGCACATGGAGAATTCCTGGCACTTTTCACAAATACAGTAAAATCCAGTGTTCCATTGAGATTTTTAGAGATTTACAGACTTAAATGCCATGTTTGAAAGAAAGAACTATTCTATATGTTAGATGCAAGAGCAACAGTAAGTAAGCAGTGTTAAACACATCTAACTTTAACCCTGTCATCCATGTTTATATTTACTCATAACATTTACTAAATTACATAAACTTTTATTAATATACCAGACACTTTCAACTAAAAGTCATCGAATTTGTCAATGAGTCAACAATTATTGCAGTCTACAAAGCTATGGTTAAATGTAGGAGTTGAAGCAGAAAAAATGAACTTTTTTTACCTTTATTTTATTTTAAGAAATAAAAAAAGAAAATATTTTTTTATTAATGATTAATGTACACTACCTATCAAAAGTTTTATAACACTTGCTGACTTATTTATATTTCTGTGTATTTTAAAATAATACAATTCTCATCAAAATTCTGAAGTAAACAAAGGGAACTATAGGAGTTACAAAAAAAATTATATTCTGTTTTGTTTATAGTAATATTAAAATGATATTGAAGTAGTTCATATCTATTCTGTGTTCTTATTGGGTGCTCTTTCTTTCATTATTCATCCATTTCAAAAATATTTTTTTATAAATAAAATGTTTGTTTTGCAATGATTTTGTCTATGAAACTTTAAGATCGAAAATTGTTAAGATAATGAGAAGCATTTCACATATCCAAGTGTTCTAAAGCTTTTGACGGATAGTGTAAATTCATCAAAATAGTTTAAAAAAATTCTAAACTAGCCCCTACTGAGCGTCAGAAGCCAATGTATGTCACATATTGTAGTGTAGGTTTTTTAATTACTTTACAGATATATTTCTGTATATTTTGTTTATTCAAATGCCTGCTTGAAACTCCTACATAAAAAGAGATTTCAACTGTCTCGCATTTTGAGAACGGGTTGCAAAAAGCAGCTTATGTAATAATAATGAGTTTGACTTTCTAAAAGCCTCTCGTTTAATTAAACAGTTTTTGGAAAAGAAAATATATCTTGAAGAGTTTTCTGCTCTATTTTGTACCATGTTTGTGAAATGTGCCTAGCACTGTTCTGCCAGCCAGATGGCCACACTGTATGATCAACAAATCAAGCAGAGCTTCACATGCACAAGTTGTCAATGAAGGCACTTTATAGCATGAATCAGACATAACACGACCTCACTTCCTGTAGTAGCTCAGATTGCTTGTGTACACTGATTAAAATCTAAATCACAATGAGCCATTTGTCATAAAATTATAAATTCTTTAGGAATGATGCAGCATGATTTTACAGTGAGCTAGTCAGTTTGTGATCTTCCACCTTTTCCACTCGATATTAGTATTAAGCATATTTTTGGTTTTATCGTGTGACTTTCATTTGATGTGATAAGAGGCCTTTGACTATCATCCCTTTAAAAGTGAACGAAAGTAGGACTTTTCCTTTTTGTTTGCTTGCCTTTCTACTGAGTTGATCGTTTGTTTTCCGAACTATTGTTTTGTTGATTTCTTGTCATCCCTTTTGTTTATCCCTCACGCCTTTGTTTCTCTCTCATGTCTTTCACTGCTAGTGGTTATGGTGGAGGTGGTATGACGTGTGATGCATTGCATTTACTGGCTGCAAACAAATGAACACAGACTTTTTTCTACTGTTCCAGAATATGCCACTCAGAGTCATTTTTTGTAATGTTTGTTTTATTAAAGGGCGGGTCTGGCAAGCGTACCGGCCACAATTCTTTAGCCATTTACCTATCAAGAAAATGTAAAAACAAAAATTATACGAAATATGTATTATGTATATACACATACATAAATACTTACGTAACCACTGCTCCATTTTGAAACTTAGATGAATGACTTTTTCATGTCAACATGTTCTGATGTATTTCAGTATTCTCACCGACCGGTTTGTAAGCCGGTTTTGCACACAGATCAGCTATCTCCGTCTTTATATCACACTGCCTCAAAAACCCAACAAGCATCAACAAACTCCACAATCCAAGTATTATTGTTTAATTGAATCATTGTGTTAACCGTGTGTGTTTGTGGCAGTGTGAAAGCTAGTTGCGAACCATCCTCGACAGATAAATGGATTAAAATCTAGCCCTGCAGAACACAATGATAACAACCTGAAATGACATGCATGTTAGTTCTTTTCAATAACGTGAGACCCCTCTTTAATAAAAACCAGCAACACAAACTTTGTAGTGCATGTCCGGAGACAAATGCAAGTGTGTAATATGTTCATCCAGCAGCAGGAAGACGCTTAAACATAAATTCGTTCTTATTTTAAATGTCAAATCCCTTTGTGCTAGACACCTACAATCTCTCTTTCTCTGCCTGTCTCCTGATAGGTACGACCCTGAATTCCTTGTCTGGAATCAAAATCAAGCCGAGCAAAGAATGACAAAGTAATCCAACATTTATTTATTTCTCCTACTCATTTACAAAAAGCACTTTTCTCCTCTCTGCTCAACATCTTATTGCCAGGGCAGCATGACTCAATTAGATGTTCTGTCTTACTGTTTCGAGATAAGCTTTGCTTTCACAGAATATGTCTCATGATTTCCTAGAATGCTGTAAGGTTAGCACAGGGTGAGGTACTAATCATTTACTGTTGTTTGTGTGGATTTGCTTCAAACAGTTTGTTTCGATTTGTGAGTGCAAGGCCTTCATTCATCCACATTTAGCTTAATGTGTGGTCAAATCCTAACTCATTTCTGATTGGTCAGATTAACGGAAAATAGAAGAATAGAAATAGAGGTTGATAAATAGTGTAAATAGAGAAGACCTCATTTGGTTTTTTCTAAGGGGACTGCATAGGCGAGTTTGTCTATTGCTGCAAAGCATCACATTGTGCGTGTGTGTGTTTCTCCTGTTTTGTTATTCATTGTTTTTGTTATCGTGTTATGTTAAAGCATGGTTATTTTCCATTATGTTAATTTTCATTTTTTCAATGCAAGCAACACCAGTGCCAATATCATTGTTTACTACATTTAGTAACGTAACAAAGCATAGATTTTCAGTTCAGGTACGAGGACTTTAAGCTAAAATAAATATATATATGTTTTCCTATATTATAAATATGAACTGATTTTGTGCAGTTATTTATATCTAAGGATGCACATGTGTTTAATCATGAATTTATCATCAGAGTTTTTCCCATTGTCAATGTATTATAGATATTCACAATTTATAGCCATACATTGTTTTTTAGTGCTCTGAAACCAGAACCAGTAGCAGTAGCTGTAATGCAGTATGTGAACAAATCTAATTTATGTGACTGTTTTGTGGACAAATGTGTGAATCATTTGGCCAGTTCAGGCAGGTGCAATGTTCAGAGCTGCATTATTGGCACAGTTGATTCAGATCTGAGCTCTCGGTGTGGGTGGCAGGGAATGAAGTGGTCACTGAGTTTGACGGAGACGTATTCTGAGCTCAGTTCAAGCTGCCTCTTAGGACCGTTCACGCACGTGTGTGATGAATCAACACTGCTGCCGACTACTGTCTCTTAAAGAGGGGTCAAGTTTGGTTCACACCATGTTAGAGCTCACCTCCAGTGGCTGCCAATAATATTTAATCCACGATCTTGGAGTCTTAACTTCCTCAGCTGTCAAAACAGTTCATAGACATTATTTCTACGTTTAGGTAGGAACTGTCAAAATGTTCTGGAACCTCAAACTAAATGTTACTCTGAATGTGAAATCCAGGCTAAAGTCTTATATTAAATTAGGACAGTAGAAGCATCAAAGTTGGGTTTCAAATATTTAACATGGCCTTACCCTGTTGAAAAAAACAGCATATGCCTGTTAGGTATGTTTTGAAGCATGATAGCTGGTTTGAGCTGGATTTGAGCTCTTAGACCAGCTTAGACCAGCAACCTTGCTTCAAAACCTACATAACTGTTTTTTTCAACAGTGTACTCGGACAATTTTCAAGATATCAATGCAATATTTTTAAAGAATGTTCTTTACATGATAAAAGATGATGCCCCAATCTGATGTGTTGAATACATTGGTTTGCGAATGAGATACCCAGACAACCTGTAAACAGGTATACCATACAAATAGCAATTCTGAATAAGCCTGCAAGTAGTCGCTCTCCCAAAAATGAGAATATGGTAACACTTCAGTATAGAGGGCAATTCTCACTATTATCTAGTTGTTATTCGCATGCCTATTATTGGCATATGGGCTTTTTATTAGTACTTATAAAGCACATATTCTGCATGACCATACTCTACATCCCTAATCCTACCCAATACCTTAACCTAACAACTACTTTAATAACTGTTAATAAGCAACAAATTAAGAGTTTACTTATGGAAAGGTCATAGGTAATGGTTAGTTAATAGTGAGAACTGCCCCCTATACTAAAGTGTTACCGAAAATATTTACTCACCTTCTTGTCATCTCAAACCTTTATGACTTTCTCTTTTTCCGCAGAAGACAGATTTTTTTTTAAGAATGTTGGTAACTGAACAGCTCCGGCACCCATTCGCTTCTATTGCATTAACACAAAACCAATGCAAGTGAATGGGGGCCAGTTAAAGCGGGCATAACACACGGGGATTCTGCCAATCTCATATTAATCTTGGGTACCTATAGAGTAGAATTGCATACTTTGTATCTTTGAAGAATATTTTGTTTGATCACATTTATAAAAGATAGATACAGCTTTACGATTGTTTTCCGAAAACATACGGTTCCTGCGGGGGGGGGGGGGGGAGGGGAAGGCTGAACCAAAGCACATTGTCAACAAAACACAGATATCAGTCTCACTCACCGCATGTCCGGCATCTTTCAGTGCTGGCACGGCTCCATATATCAGTTTCAAACGGTCTCCAAATCCAGCGTTATATCCACAGTTTATATAACATTCATCACCCAGATGCATTGAACAAACAAACACCTGAACTTCGCGAACGTATGCTCTCTCTCTCTCCTGCTTACAAGTGAAAGTGACGTCTCCTCCTTCTCCTGCACTCCTTGCTGCCATGTGTCCGTGCCGCATGCTTTTCCGGGAGAATTGTCCAATAAGGGACTTAACTGTTACAAAACAGTTTTATATGTTCGAAAAAACTTTCCGAAACCTGTACGACCGCTGGGGGAGTGTATGGAGCACAGAAACACGTTATACGCCCATCTCGTTTTTTGACAAGTTGGCCATGTTAAGCATGAGTAAACAGCACGTTTAACATTGTATGCATGACACATTTTTGCACGGCCGCTTTACAAACATTCTTCCAAAACAAAAATTTCCCAAACTTTTGTGTTCTGCAGAAGGAAGAAAGTAATACAGGTTTCAAATGACAAATGGGTGAATAAATTCTGACACAATTTTGATTTTTGGGTGAACTATCACTTTCAGTGTCAACCCTCCACTTTTGTCAAAGGCGTTGCATAAGATTCATTGTTTCGGAGCATCCTTGGACCGTCTTTGATTAAGCCATCACATGTTGTTCCAGCACTTGTTTTCCAGTTTGTCTTCAGACAAAAGCACGGACTACAATGGAAGTCCAGGAGTGATGTGTCAGTGCTGAGCGATTAAAACGTATTCGGTGCTCCGGTCTTGTTTGAATAGGAAATCCAGGAAGCGAGCCGGGCGGACAGAGGAGCTCTGCGCTCATTAGAGTGTTTGTTTTAACAGCGTGCACGCTTCAGCGGCTAAGCTACAAGCTAGACTTTCAGCGATTACATGGGCTGGTGACTGGTCTTATTTACTCGGTTCAGCATGTGTATGTTGTCTATTCATCTGCCCGTAGTGCCAGAAGCGAGTTGTACACCATGCAAACAAACCTGCAGTGTGCCAGTTATGTTGGCGCTGCCCACACTTGACACATGTGGCATTTAGCAGAGCCATGTCTTCTATGAACATGGCATGAAAATACTGACTAATGCTTCTTTGGATGAGTTTCACCGACAAGGGTTAGTCTTAAATCTATATTAAATCAAGGTTCATTTAATAATTCTGTTGCACCAAACAGTAAACCTTGTTTAAAAATATTCATGTTTATATTTGAGCTATCATTTAATCCAGGTTTTAATTTTACAGTAAATCTAGATTCGCTTTAATTCTGTTGCTCACTTATTTTAAACTCTGATTTATTTCTTAGTTAGCTAAGTTGGTTAGTTAGTTAAACTTGCTACTGAGGAGGTTTAAATAGGAAAAAAGATACATACATACATATATATTATAAAACGTGCGGGAAAATGATCAGAAACAGACACAAGTGTCATGTCATGATGCTCCATTGATGTGTTTATTGTAAATAAATGCAAACAAAACTAGGATCAACAAACCCAAGATTAGCTCTAAACTCTGTTTACTTTAATTCTTGTTGGTATAACCCACCCTTTATGTTTTTGATATATGACGTTGAGGTACAAAATTCTGAGGACCGAGAAGAGCTGGGATTTAAAATGAATTATTTAAAAGCAAATATTATAATATTGTAGTCTCACATATTCTAGTTTGCCACTAATCAAACTCTTGTTGATAAAAGCAAACATGTCAGATTCTAAGAAATCTTTACATTTACATACGTTTTCAATATAACTTTCCACTCATATTGTAATGCTTATAATAAATGTAATGAAACTAAATGTAACATATAAAAATAATTGACGACTTTCCAGTGTATCTATTTCAGGTACGCCCTCCATAACCTTTGCTTCAGAAAAAGCTTTTTTAAAGCATTTTTTTTAGGAGCATTGCAGGATTCGGTGTGCATCCCGCATCCATTCTGAATTGGACCGCATCCATTTCAAACTATCAGTCCATTAGCTCTGATTCTAATGATCATGCTCGCTCGGGCATCGTGAATGCATAATTTATGATGCTTTTATTTGCCTCTTTTTCATGCCACACGTCATTCGGTGGTCCATGAGGGGCTTATCCTCTTTTTCCTCCGGCCCCGTGGGTTATTCAGACTCATTCTCTGAAACATGCAGCGGGGTTTTGTGGTGTTAATGTTTATGCTGTGGGGATAAGAGATAGATTCACCTGACTGAACCAAAACAAAAGCCCAAACAAAGACCTGCCAAAAATAGGCCAGTTTGTCTCAATCCAATGACTTTCAAATGTTACATTACTTTCTGCTGAAGGATTTCAGGCGTCTTGTCTGGCAACCCTGTTATGCTTCCATGGACGAGACCACTCTCTGTTTTTCAAGCCTCGTTCCAAAACCTACTGTACTGCCTACAGCCTACAGAGGCAGCATCCTTATAAACGTGGAATTTAATAACTGACTACTAGGTTTTGAGACTAGGCCTTTCTCTTGTTTCTGATCACAACTGCATGAAATTCAAAATCTTTATTTAATTCTGCTGATGAGATGGAGAGACTTTCAGGTGAAGGTTACAAAACTGATATGAGCAGATCAGTCACCCACCCCCAGAGCCTCCCGTCACAAGGTTTTCAAATCTAACAAAATCGCTCTATGTTCTCTGTAGCATAAATGAGTCGTTTGTCAGACAAATCCTTCTCCGGGGTTTTAGCAAGGAATGACATTTTTGGTCTCAGAGCAGACGTTTGGTTATTCATGTTTGGTGATTAATGGTAGATTCACCCCCGCTTGAGCGACCTTAGTCACAGCGATTGGAGCTGTGCTCGGGGTGTGGCTTCATCCAGGCTTTAATTGTCGTAATGGCGAGGCTAATGATTTGGCTGTCAGTGATAGACCTCAGAGGAGGGTGGTGATGTCACCAGGCAGACTCTGCATATGTTTGTGTAGAACTAGCGTGCTGAGAGTGATTCAGCTGTAAGGTTTAATGATGCAGACGAGGACTCCAGAAGGATTGCATTACAGTTCTGACTTTAATCATAAATTATGCAGTCAGTTTTAAGAGCAACAAGTGTCTAATGAAAATGAGTGCCGGGATGTATGCATTTGAGTCTTACTGCACGTTAAACATCATCATCCTGGGTATCATCTGTGGATATGAATAAGTATCCATTTTTTCGTGAAAGATTTGGTTCCAGAAGTAAGGATTTTCTTTATAAGTGATGTTGAAGAATTTAAAATCTAAAGGGCAGTTTACCCAGACCGGGATTAGTGTGATCCCAAAAATGAAAATTCCGTCATCATTTACTCACCCTCTTGTCATTTCAAACCTTTATGACTTTCTTTCTTCTGCAGAACACAAAAGAAGATATTTTGAAGAAAGTTGGTAACCGATAAGCACTGGAGCCCATTCACTTCTATTTACGGACACAAAACCAACGGAAGTGAATGGGGTCCAGTTAACGACATGTTTCAAAATATCTTCTTTTGTTTTCCGAGGAAGACAGAAGTCACACAGGTTTGAAATGACAAAAGGGTGAGCAAATGATGAAAGAATTCTTATTTTTGGGTGAACTATCACTTTAAGCCAGGACTAGGCCTCAGTTTAATTTGGGCGTTTAAGTTGTTTTAACAAGCGTGCCTCACAAACAAACATTATATGTTTGTATTTTCAGACAAATGATGGCACTAAGTATTTTAAAATATGCATGCTGTTTACAGTTTAGACAGCTCTAGCATTTGTTTTAGTCTAGGACTAGTCTTAAGCCCTCTACGGGAATCCGCCCCTTAAAGCGAATCAACTTCGCAGCATGTGATTTTTTTCAGTGTTTTGGACAAATATCTAAAAATCATGCCTTCTTAAGAAAGTCTTATTTTCTTAAAAGTTTCAAAATTAGGTTTATGCTTCAAACGAATTAAAACATCTCTCTAATGGGGTACAATTCAACTGAATTAAGGTCAAACTTGAATTAAGTTTCTTTTCGTAACACTATTACCAAAGAGTTTTTAGCATAAACTTTATTTTTTTATTTTTGGCACTCTACCTTTATTTTCTACAGTCACAGTCAGAAGACAGGAAGCAAAGTGGGAGAGAGAAGGGGGTGGGATCGGGAAAGGACAACCGTGCGACATAAACTTTGATTTTGTGTTATTTAATTACTTTAATTACTGTGTTATTTATGATTCATTATGCTTCTTTAGTAAGTGTATCTTGATTTTAGAATAAAATGCTAAATAAGAAAGCAGTCGTAAGATTGTCGAGGCTAATATAATTGCTAAATCAATCTTCTACATTGATTTTTTTATTGTCTAATGAATAACATTTTTACTCAGCAGGTGTGTATAACAGGTGTGGAAGATCCCTGGTTTCTGTGCTTATATTGTGAAAGTAGCTGGCTAGAGGCGTTTTGCTTAGCTACAATAGATGCTTGTTTGGTGCTGATGCTGGTAAAACATTGGGCCGTGGCATCTGATTTACTGCGGTGTATAATTACACAGAATTAAACGTTGAGTGAATAAATTCAGTTTAGTGCTGCAGTTAATTGAGTGATTATAGTGCTACAGTCAAAAATGTATGTACACTAATAAGCCCACCATTGATGACCACATAAACTTCATCTGTTTTATAAAAAAAATTGTTAATTAGTTATAATCATGTACATTAACAATTAGCTTGCCTGTGTGATTTATGACAGCATGTAGTCATGCACTACATGCATCTAATGCACTGGTGAGTTTGGCTCGTTGTTTGTGACTGCTGGCCACTCCTGCAGCTATGTAATAAATGTGTTAACAAAGCCCTTTACATTGATGCTTAGTGTGAGATGTGATCTTCAATGCTCAATATTGAACAATGATAGAAAAAAAATACTCAGAGTGAAAACAAAGCAGCCATGTTTGAGGATTATTCCCACTAACCTTCTCCCAATAGACGTCACTTTTCTTTGTGTTACCGCATTCGGCCTGGTACTCGTTGTGCTGGCAAAAAGGGGACACGGTACAACAGATTTTTCCCGTGGTGCCTCATACCGAGAGATATTTGTCGATTATGTTGTTTTTTGCTGCCTCACAGATTCAGAAATAGGTAGTGTTGAATTTGCTCTGCGTTCACCGGTCTTATTTTTTCACTCTCATCTTTCCTCTTTATCCCTGCGCTCTTGGTTTTCTGATCTCATTATTTGAATTGACTTCTTGTTTGAACTGCATCCGACATGTCGCTTTCAGAGAGAGTGTTTGGCAGTCTGTTCAAGCTTTAGAGAGGAAGGAAGAGAGAATGCATGAAAAACGGAGACTTGTGTCTCTTGCTTGCATGCAGTATGAGCAGGATAATTACTCTGTGTGGCGACACAATAGTTCAGCCGATATTAGACATAAAATAAAAACGTAATTTTTATCCAAAGAAACAGCAACATCACAAGGTCATAAAAATATTTTTTTATTTAAAACGATAAAAAAACAGTTTCTACTGCAAAACATATTACGGATAATGTACATGGGATGGGTTTCCCGAAACCTTCGTATCACTACGTCGTTCTTAAGAATATACAGTATATCGCTACCACTCTTAAGGTATAACTAAAGAATGATGTAACATTAAGAAGGTTACGGGAAACCAAGCCCTGGTAGTTTTCTGCCAATACCTTATCCGTTTACTTAACAGACATTTACGATAATGATAAAATGTAATTCAATGCAGTTTATTTTTTAAATAGGTAAACAACTTTAAAAATCAATACATTTTTTACAGATTTTTTATATAGTGAATTGTGTTTGTTAAATGTTAGCAATATATTATTACGTAAAAACTTATTTTCATGCTATACTTCTAGCTGTGGCTTTGTAAACTGTGTTCAAATTTATGCATTTGGCAGAAAGTGCAGTAAATCTATACATTTAACATCAGTACGTGTGTTACCTGCGGCTTGAACCCATGACCTAGTGTTGCTAATGCAATTCTCCACCAATTGAGAGAGGAACTTCGTTTTTTTTTAATACATGAAGTTAAATCTGCGCTCTATGAGCGCTTTTTGACCGCCGCACGGAACCGTTCTAAGCACAGTTTGAAATTGTAACAATTATGTTTCCGCTTGAGCCTTTTTCGACACAGAACGATTACAAACTGTCCTCGTGCTAATGAATGTGCGCAGAGGCTTCATAGCTCTTGTGTTACCTAGGCGGCGTGTGAAGCGTTTGTGTTTACATTAAATTAGCCCTGCGTTGGAAAATGAAACCATTTATGTACCGAATTGCAAAGATCGGCATGGAGTGGTACGATAAAGCAACGAGAACGGTTCTGCGTGATGGTGGTAATCGCTCCACGTCGTATTGAAGCATCTATAAATGTAAATGTAGAGGTGGTACAGTTTCTCTACTCATTTGCTATTGGTAAATTGTTATCTGACATTATAAAGTATGTCTGTGCTGTTTGCTGGAATCGCTGTCATGGTTGATATTCTAGCTGTGTTTAGCGAGTCGCAGAATGTTGGGGTTCATGAAATCATATCTTCTCCTGTGGGGTTTAAGGCACCTTAGGACTGCTCCAGGCAATAGCACAGCTGTCAGTGATACCTACGATAGGCCCACCATTACTGCGGAGGATGTTACTGTCTGTACACATTACTCACAATCTAACACATCTTTGCAAAATATTAGAAATCGTAATTTTAATAAGAATACCCATTCGTTTCTCATTCTTTGTTCTTATCGTCATTTATTTTCCTCTTAGCAAAAAGTCATGCACCATATTTTGAGGTTAATTTGTTTTCATTTAGTTTCGTCTGTTTAGTGTCGTCGTTTCTATGTTTGACTATTTTCAAAGCATTTAAGTAGTGCATTTAACGGCAGGAGATCACAGATGTTTATGGAAAGTTTGGATAGATCGCGTTCAGTTTGATTAATTGTGAAGAGAAGCGTATTCAGACACCACAGAGAGGAGAATTTCTAAATGTTTACACAGAATGACTCAAATACATTTTCAGATAACGAAATGTTGTCCCTGCAGCTTTTGATGTTGCATTGTTTTGTGTGCACGACTCCTCCGCATGCGATAGCGTTTGTGCGTGTGTGTGCATCCTCAGGGAATTTGGCTGGAGGGATCCTGAACTGCCAGAGGTCATTCAAATGCTGCAGCATCAGTTTCCATCCGTACAGTCCAATGCTGCCGCCTACCTACAGCACCTGTGCTTCGGAGACAACAAGATCAAATCAGAGGTCATTTCTACAATATTCCGTTTAAAAAAAGAATTGCACTTTTTTATTTTTTCATAGTGACTTTATGGTTCTTCTGGCATTGTGTATCAGATACGAAGACAGGGTGGTATTCAGCTTCTGGTGGACCTGCTGGACCACCGTATGACCGACGTGCACAGGAGTGCCTGCGGCGCTCTCAGGAATCTGGTTTACGGCAAAGCCAACGATGACAACAAGATTGCGCTGAAGAACTGCGGTGGGATCCCCGCCCTCGTGCGGCTCCTGCGAAAGACTACAGACGTGGAGATCAGAGAGCTGCTTACAGGTAATGAAAACACACATCTAACTTACAATTACGCTTCTTCTCTTTTGTTCTCTCTCTCAACTGGTGTCCTACAGCGATTAGGCACAATGCAACATTCTAGTGAGAAACAATTTGTGAATTCACACTGAACGCTAAAAAGCTTTGTGTTGCAGAGCAGCAACAGACCATCAGACACAGCAACAGGAATGAATTGTATATTAATATGTGGAGTGAGATTTTGGACAATCTCACACATAAAATCACAGATGATTTCTCTTCGTTATTTCTTCTGGACCTAAATGAGAACAAATGGAGGGCAATTGGAAACCTTTGCTTAGGAATGCTGGGTCTTAGATATTTCAGAAAGAAGACCTTTACCTCATGGTTTTCCATATATTTTAACAGCTCTTAAAATCATCTGTACTTGTTACAGTAGACTCAACTACCCATTAAATGATTTGTTAATGATTTTCTAATTGGTTAGCTCTATTATAATTAAAGATAATACCAGTACTTAGCATAGACTCCTTAGGGACTTGTGTATAATGACTCTGACACATTGACAAAAGACTAAGAATCTTCTTAATGCCCTTTACAGTCATTTTATAGAAGAAATTCGAGAGAGCTGTCAGCAGTTTGCTTTTCAAGGCATTTCATAAATGTCAGATGATGAGTTGTAAGGAGACGCTTCAATAAGATGTTGGGACTCCCTTGTGTTTCAGTTTAGTGAGCAATCTAAATGTCCATCAATTGAAAAATTACTATCTAGTAAAGTACAACTATATCTAGCTAGAAACAACTAAATTGTTTAAATGAATACAAGCATATTTAAGCTGAGTGGCACTCGATTATTGCAGCTTCTTGTGCGTATACTGTACTGAGCTGAAACATTCGATTTTTCGTACAATCAAATGCTATTTTCTACACAATTAACATGTTAATTGGAGAGCGGTCCAGTACAGTGACAGGGGGGATTTACTGAAAGAATGAATTGAATCCACCCATTGCGGTGTTTATTTGCATGTGATGTCTGCGTTATTTTAGGACTCTGTTCACTAAAGAAATTATACAAATGAGTTTGTAGTTCTAGGTTGTGTAAGATGCAGCAGATTACAGTAATACTGTTGGGACTGTACAGCATCACTACATCGCTGTGGTCCAGGCTTCTGAATTGTCCCCAGAATATATGTTTAACAGCACCCCCTAGCATAAAACGTGAAAGCATCGTCAAGTCTTGTTGTAAATCACGAAAAAACGTTGAATCGTTGTATCAAACTGTAAATATGTGGAAAAAATTTAAAGAGTTGTTTGCTTTATAATAATGTTTATGTTCTCCATGGAAGCTAGAAATATATTTTAGATATGAAATGAGCCTAATTCATATTTTTCACAGAAAAGACTCAAATATGCCACAGACGCAATTCAGGCTCAATTCAGCTTTAATTGACATGTAGATTTTTGCATTGAAATGCTCTTCAGTGAAATTCACACATACACACAAACACTGTGGATCCTGCTTCACTGCTGGTTGCCGAACCCAAACCCAGGTCTGAGTTGAGGTCTTTTCATTCTGTAGATGGCTGAAAAGGACTATATTTATAACAAACAAGATAAGATAAAATTGTCTGGGTCAGTGCTACACCCTGCTAACAGCTAGAAAGAAAAACCTTCATAAGCGTTCCCTCATAAATTGTATAGAACTCCATAGCAGCAGGGGTCTCGTGAAAGATTCAAGATTGCGGAGAGATTGGACAGGTTCCTCTCCTCAGACACCAACTTCAGGGGGTCGAGGGTTGATGACCCAGAACTGAGCCAGTTCTACTGATTAAGCTATTGAGTATTTGGCACCCCCTGCCCCACGCTGATGCCCACTGTCTAGAACAGTGTTTTTTCAAAGCCAGCTGCTCACATTTTGGAAGTTTCCTCTTATGTAACACACCTGATTCAACTCCTCCGCTCATCAGTAGTGCCCTCGATGATGTGAACCGCATCAGACACCAAATCCGCAGCACTGGGGAGCCCACATGAGTAGGATTAAAGGGATAGTTCACCCAAAAATGAAAATTCCGTCAACATTTACTCTCCCTCCTGTCATTTGAAACCTGTGTGACTTTCTTTCTTCTGCAGTACAGAACACAAAAGAAGGAATTTTTAAGGATGCTACTGAACAATGAACAATGGCGGTACCTGTTAACTTGCAATGGTTTTGTGTCCCCCCATTGTTCGGTTACCAACATTTTTCGAAATATCTTCTTTTGTGACCTGCAGAAGAAAGTCATACAGGTTTGAAATGACATAATGATGCTCATAACTGTTATGGGTGAACTATGACTTTAATGTGACATGGATGATGTCACACACTAAAGTCACATCAGTGGAGGGTGGATCACACTACAAAACAGATGACATGCATCACAAATCACATACTTTGCACTAAATAATGCATTGTTATGGAACTTTAAGGTTAATATATTTTTAAATGGCTTTGCATTTTTCTATAAAAACTCCCTTTCGTTGCAAAGTTAAATGTTTAAAGTAATATCAGCCCATAAAGTATAAAAAATCCACAAGAAAAATTATGTTAATTTGGAACAATGTTTTCAATCGTTATTGATTTGGGATGCACTAGTTTTAATCTCGGATGCTGTTTTGAACAGAAAGTTTGTGAATTATGACAGTCATGGTGTAGCCGTATTCTCATTTCAAGCAGTTCACAGTTCATTCTTATTGCGATGTGGCTAGGACTCTCCAATTTAGTGTGCTAACAAGAACTGTTGACACAGTAAGAACGTTGAAAAGAATTTAGTTTGAAGGCCCTTAACCAAGACCTCATGCAATATTCATATTTTTGCCTAATGCTAAGCTTGTATTTTGTATGTAAATAAGACAACAAAAATAGTTATTCGTTTGGATGTACAGTTACTTTGTGAATTCTTTACTTCTTGATAAAACATGTTGGTTTATGCGTCTGTGCACACTGTAGGGGTGCTTTGGAATCTGTCCTCGTGCGATGCTCTGAAGATGCCAATAATTCAGGACGCTCTTGCAGTGCTGACCAACACAGTCATTATTCCTCACTCGGGCTGGGACACCTCTCCCCATCAGGACGATCGCAAACTTCTCCTGCATTCCTCACAGGTGCTCCGCAATGCTACCGGTTGCCTGAGGTACAGTTTCTGCTTAACTCCCATCCAAAGTTTATGTGCAACATCTCTATTCAACAAAGTCAATAAAGCCATTTGGTTCCAAATGCTTCTCAGTTCCCAAATCTGAATCATTTGTCATTATTTGACAAAGATGCAGGCTCGACACCACTTGTGTGTTATTTAGAAAAAAAAACTGTTGATGTTCGTTCAAGGAGCTTCATTTTCACCTAGAAACAGTTCATTTTTTAATAACAATCCAAGTGATGATTAAAATAAGATTTATGCAAATATAATGTTAATAGCGGAGGGTTTGAGTCTTTCTGAGGGAAGCGAGACATGATATTCCCCCCTGGATGATGAATTTTGGGCATTTAGAAATGTCAAAGTATATTGGGGTCTCGACAGGCAGTAACACACCACTTGATAATGGCTAGCTATGTGAAATCCAAGCACATTTTGTGAATTATCTTTGAGACTGTTCCAGGAGCCCTTCGCTTGTAAGTTGAGTTAATTGATTTGAATGAATAGATTCAGTGCTATTAGATGAATTGGGACGGTTTTTGGACACCAGTGCATAAAACCATTTTGTGACGGCGTCACAGCAGAGCAGCTCATTCTGGAAGATTAGCAGGATTGTACCCAGCATTCGTCTGAATTCAACAAAACTATTCTTTAGTTCTGGAATAGTGCTGAACACTGTGTGATTGTGGACCTGGCAGTGGAAATCCTCTGGCATTGTGTCAAATGCTTGTCTTGGGAGTCCGCTGAATGTATATCATCCAAAAAGCCAGTCAGATTCATGTCATTGCTGCATGTTTTGGACACTTCTTTAATTCTGATGGCATTAATGTATTTTTATGCTGTTTTCCATTTGATTGTTTTTGTAAGAGCAGGATGCATGTTGACCTCATTTGCTATTGGGAGCTCAATGCCCAACTTCTGGAGACTTGACATTAAAGGCCCAATGACAATCCTTTCGTCGTTTACTCACCCTCGTGCCATTCCAAATCTGTATGACTATCTTTCTTCTGCAGAACACAAAAGAAGATATTTTGAAGAATGTTTGAAACTAAACAACATTGCCCCCCGTTGACCTCCATTGTATGTACACAAACACACTGAAACATTCATCAAAACATCTTCTTTTGTCTTCCACATGAAAGTTGAAAGAGAGTGAATAAATCATGACGGAATGTTGTTTTTCGGCGGCTATCGCTTTAAGAGCGATTTACATGCCGTAAGTTTCTCAAAGGCATCACCTCTGTCCGGTGTACCAGTGTTAAGGTTGAAAGCAGCGGGATTGTAGAAAGTGCTGAGTCACTTTAGCTCATGGATGACTGGACTAAGCTGCCCATGCCTGGCCTGATAATTAATCCTCTTCATGGACGGCTGAGGAACTAGAAGTCTGATTGAATATTTAATGGTTGGACAGTGCAGCCACAGACCTGCAGCCGCCTGGACTATCAACTACTCCAGAGATACACACGTATCTCTTAAGAATCTTCGTGGAGAGAAAGAGATTTTTAACATTATTCAATCAATTAAGAAAGACAAGAAACTAAAAAAAGAACTCACATCAACACTGCGAAAAGTTAAAATGAAATCTTACTCCACCACAGCACAAAGTACTTAATTGAAACACCACTGTAATACTAAAGTTTCCAAGTCCTTCATCCCCATATAGTTCAAGCCGGAAAGAAATGAAAGATTGTGTCCGTGAGCCAACAAAAAACACAGCTATCTCTGATGTTGGGATTAATAATAGAAACAAAAGAATCACAGCAACAGCTCCCTTAAAGATTCTCAACTGCAAGTCTCCAGATTTCTTAATCGATGGCGGTTTATACGGAACCCTCCAACTTGGTTTAATTTCATCACCCAGTTGCAGTTTGTCCCTCCATACATTATCAGTATCTTTCATACATTGTTGTTTTATAAATTAATTTGACAAGCATTTGTATATAGTTTTCCCATTTAGTTCCTCAAAGACCAAGTCCTGAAGGTTATCAATATTTACCAAAGAACCAGACATATCTTTAAGATCTGGTGTTATCCGGCATCTAGGAAAAGGGTCTTTCTTGTTAGTTAATAAAGTGCCTTCCTTGTGTCTTTTTAGGAGTGCCATATCATCCACAGACAATCTCTTTAACCATAAATCCACAATCGTTGAGGTATGACGTATTGACTTTAGATTCAACAAAGATGCTAGAGCAGTAATTCCATTCAGTTCAGGTCCAGCGACTCTTGCAATGTGTCCCAGCTTTACAGTCTTGGAATCACACAATCTCTGAAATAGATTTGGCACTTGTTTCGTAATGTCCAGTCGAGCTCCTATGACAAGGGGCTCCTCCAGCAACCAAAACATGGTCTTCTAGAGGTAAAAGAGCCCCAAATCTTAAACAGTTTATTGCAAAAATCAAGTAATCCATTCAGGTGTAATTTATTAGCATCCACAAAAAACAAAGTGGTTTCCAGTCCGAGTCCATCAACTCTTTGGAGTATGATTTTGGCTAAGTTCCTCCAAACTAAGTCCACGGAAGCTGTTAAAAGTCTCTGAATAAATGGCAACCGGAATGTTGCATGTCTGTTGACCAAAGACACCAGGCCTTGTCCACCTCCCTCCACCGGCAAAAATAGTACATCCTGAGATACCCAGTGTAACTTGTCCCCAAAAGAAATCCACAATTTTGCCTGCAGCTGTGGTAACAGTCCAGATGGAGGTTCCACACAGAAGAGTCAGTGCCAAAGGGTTGATGCTATTAAGTTATTAGTAGTACTAGAGAAAGAGGTCTATGTTTTTACAGGTACCTCTGGATTGTTCAAGCTTCCTGATTCAGAATTATTGCATGTTTTGAATACCACTCATAATACCTCAGAGTCGGCCATATTGTGCATGTTTGGAGTTGTTGACATCAGGTTTGCTGTTTTGGAGAAAGATGGGCAAATTTAGTGGTTAACAAGGATAGTTCACCATGAAAAATGTTGCTGTAAATGACGCTTCATCCTGTGGAAAATATATTTTGAGGCATGTTTCAGTGGTTTTGTGTCCAAAAATGAAAGTTAATGGGTCAGCGTTGTTTGGTTATCGCCATTCTTTAAAATATCTTAGGAATACTTTATTGTTTAGAATGACATTAGGGTGAGTTAATAATAAAAAAAAAATACATTTTTGGATGAACTATCACTATGGCATGTGGTAAACATGTATATTGAGCCATTGTGCAAACGCAGATGACAGAGTTCAAACCTGGTTTGCGTCATTTGCATCTCTCAGTCATTTCTTGTGCTTTCTCTTTTTCTCTCTCTGTCCATAAAGTCAATAAACATTGCCAAAAATGTTCAAAAGAGATAGTTACTTCACAATGTGCTGAGGAAGAATCCATGGAGAGCGTATTCATGTTGAAGGCCATCTGCCCTTTGTTGATTTTGTATTGACTCAAAGCTTAAACAGCCGAAGTTGAATCAATGGCACATGTGTGGATAATACATGCTTGACATTGTCTGCCATGTGTGTGAACGTGTTCTCTGCAGGAACGTGAGCTCAGCTGGAGAAGAGGCCCGCCGCAGGATGAGAGAGTGTGAGGGGCTCACTGATGCTCTGCTTTATGTCATTCAGACGGCCCTGGGCACCAGCGAAATCGACAGCAAGGTTTGACCTTTCTCTCTTCTGTCTTTCTATGCATTGACTCAAGAGCAATAGAGAACTCTAGGTGTAGTTGTATAGTTTCGACACCAAGCTGTGTTTATTTGAGCAATACATTGCTACACCTGCTTACTCCTTTTCCACAAGTCTCAAAAAGATAAATTTATGTTACCTTTTATGAGAAAAACATCTCCTGCATAGAAAATAGTCTCTAGACCAACAAAGTACACATGGTGACCAGCTTAAGTGACCAAGAAAAACATATAGTTCTCTTAAAGGAACACTGCAGATTTTGCTACTGGTCTAACTGGATTCAATGATCTATGCTAGGCTATGCTAAAAGTGCTATCGCCCGATCGGCTGAATTGATTACAAAACGGTAAAACTCATGTTATTAACTCTGGGGGAGTAGAAGAATGAGCCTATTTCCTAAAAAGTGTTCCTTTAAAGGGATAGTTCACCTAAAATTAAAATTCTGTCATGAATTACTTACTCACTAGTTGTTTCAAACTTGTATAAAATCCTCTGTTTGGTTGAACACAGAGAAAGATATTTGGAAGAATACTTGTAATCAAACATTTCTTTGATGCCATTGATTTCCATAGAAGGAAAAATGACAACAAATGACAAAAGTGCCCCAGAGCTGTTTGCTTTCCTACATTCTTCAAAATATCTTATTTTGTGTTCAACAGAACTAAAAATATAGAAAGTAATCTTCCTACTATGGTAGTTAATGGGTTCCAAGAAGTGTTTGGTTATAATCATTCTTCAAAATATCTTTCTCTATGTTCATCAGAACTAAGAATTTTTTTTCAGATTAGGAACAACTCGAAGGAGAGAAAATGAACTGTCCCTTTAAGATGCGTTTGGCACTTACATTCTTCATTTAGCTTGACACTAGGGATTGGTGACAGAAAAATAATGTCTTTTTTGGACAAAATATAATATGTGTACTTGCTATATAAGTTACTTTTTTAAAATGGAGGAACCAGTTTTTAACTAAATTGCCATTATAGCCAAATCTGTTTTGCAAGAAGTCGAGTTAAACGTGTACATTGTTAACTTCCACACTTTTAATGAATCATTGAATTAGGGCCGATCACATGAACATCCATGAGATGTGTCAGTGTGTTTCTCTTCATAAAAAAGAAAACAGCTTGTGCAATAAGCATGTTAACAAAAGCCATTGTTCCATTCCATTGTGTTAGTGTCAACACCTTGCTCAATTTCCTTTATTTTTTCCAATTAAAATAATAAAAGACATGTTTGTTCTCACATGCTTTTGTTTTGGAAGTGTGGGAGGTTTGTGAAAGTTGAACACACAGGTAGAAACAAGTCTGTGCCTGTGATAGAATCGCTCGAGTTTGCTGTTCATGGAAAAAGGGAGTTTGAACTGATTTACAGAAATGAATTAAATTAACAGCCTGTAATGTTGCTTTTGGTATATAAGTTTAAATCAGAGACATTATTGAAACATGTATATCTTAATACACTCACACTCGCAAGTTTAACAGTCTAATGAAACTGTCTGGCCACATAAAAACTATAAAATTACTACGATGTTCACAAAGTGACTTAATTTTATATTGCCAAATGCAAAAGCATTGCAGATTATATTGGGAATGATCTGTATATCATCCCGGCTCAGTTTTTAGCCGACGTCACTAATGCACCTTCTACAGAAGGAAACAGATCAGCAGTGCTCATCCCTACAGCATTCCCCTCAAAAGAATGATAGACATTGTGTCAGACAGATCTATGTCAGTCATACAATTGCATTTAACAGCACATTAAGAAGCAAAAAAGACCTCCTTCTTTAAGATGTGGTTGCTATTAAACGGTTTTATGGTAATTAAACAGATTAAGTCATGCAGTCACACACCTCTTTATACCGAGCCAGTGTTTTGTTTGATTTTTGAGGGGTCTCTGTTACTGGCATTATACTTTGTGAGAACCAGTTTGAGTGAGAAAAGACTTTAATCAAGGTTTAATCCTTCAGAAAGCATTTACAAGATCAAAGTCGTCCCTTTTGTTTTTCCCTGCCTCAATGCTCCTCACAATAGGATTAGTTCTTCAGCTCTCTACTGGAGTCCGTCCAGGAGACTAATCTAACAGCAGACTATAAAGAGTTCAGAGCTCAATAATGCACAGACCACACTAAGAGAATAGATCAAATAGAAAAAGACACCTTCCAAAACCTAGCGAGATGCTTACAAAGGCAGCATTTCAAGCAACCCAGTCTCACGGCAGTTCATAGACACGAAATTTGGAAAGTGTCAGTGAGCACAACCTTTTTTTAATGTCACTCAGCACTTTCTATTAGTGTCACTCAGCACGACTTTTAATACACAGACTGTGTGTGTTTTAAAAAAGGTATGAATTAACATCAGATTGGGTTGATATACAGTATATTTATATATGTGAAAGATAACGCGTATTAAAATACCATAGATTGAAAGTCGTGCTGACTGACACCGTAAAAGGGGCAAATTTGTGTCAAACACGAATTAATGGATTTACAGTCCGTGACAAAGTCACGAATTCCCCTGAGACTGTGTTGTTTCAACACAATATTAATAATAATAAAGTAAGAGATAATACACTGAAGGGGTTATTCTGCAATAACATCCGGCTGTCTGTACAATCATCCCGCTTATTACACTTACCTCCTTACGTCATTAAATAGCTCTGAAACACTAAATATTGATTTTAAATATTTTAATACCAAATTTTTTACGAATGCAGACCTTCTGCGAGGAAAAGTCAATGGGGTCCATTGTTGTTGGGTTATCAGCGTTCTTAAAAATGACATGGAGTGAGTAGTAAATGGGGTCCAAATCGGTTAAAAGCGTTCTTCCAAAAGTCTTTATCTGTGTTCATAAGAACAAAATAATAATTATAATGATTTGTAACAACTCGATGGTGAGTAAATAATGACAACATTTAATTGTGTTTGGCACTTTCATGCTTGACACTATTGGGATTGGTGATATAAAATCTGTTTGATTTCGGTTTTAAAGTACGACACAATGTTCAAATGCCAGGAATAGTGCCAGGAACATAGTGTTATGTTATTAAAATGCATTTTTTTTGTAAAATTAAATCAAATGATTTGCAGCATCCAGGTTTTCTGGCAATATCAGACCTTGGAATGTGGTGATTGGCCAATCAGAATCAAGTATTTCAGAGCGCCGTGTAATAATAATTAATAATGGCCAATAAAAATAATGCTGCCTGCGCAGATTCCTCGATTTTAAAATAAACTTAGAAACGAACTGAAGGAATATTGATTTCATTCCATTTAATTCTGACAAGCTTTAAAATATGTTTTAATAATAAAAAAATCTTACTCAATATTTGAGTGTGCTTCATTTTTAATGCTTCCCAGAGTACTGCTTTCAAGTAGTGTTCCTTTAGCTCAATTGGTAGAGCATTGCATGACTTGCGCTTCAATTCCCAGGGAACATTTGTAGTGATGAAATGTACCTTGAATGTAATGTAAGTCGCATAAAAATGTAAATGTAAAACGTAAGTCAAACTATAAAATGAATTCAGAGGGCGTGGAGCGTGGAGTTGCTGCCTACATCTTGGAGAGTGTTCCAAATCAGTCACTTGGGTTGGTGCGTGATGGTCAGGATTTTGCTTTTAAAGATAACTGGCTATCTCCAAGATGCACACTGGGTTTTGGAATAGTGACTGTGTGAAGTAAAATCAAACTGATAAATATTTCTGTCAAAAGATAACATTGTCTTCCATTGTGCAGCTGGGGAGGATCGCAGGTATTTCCATGTACACTTGCTCTTTAAAATTGTTTCTAAAAACGTTTTTCTCCATTCTTTGTGCATCTTCTAGACTATCGAGAACTGCGTGTGTATCCTGCGGAACCTGTCGTACAGGTTGGCTGCGGAGACGTCTCAAGGGCAGCAGATGGGATCGGAGGACCTGGACGGAGTTCTGTGTACTGACGCCAGCGGCAAGGATGCTGAGAGCTCCGGCTGCTGGGGCAAGAAGAAAAAGAAAAAGAAGAGCCACGATCAGGTGGGCCGGGGGTTTTTATCCCTGCAGCTGGAGGCAATTAGCATCACTTAGCGGTATTCACGTGCGGGTCGCCTGCGTCGACACTCGTCCTACTCCAGTGGATAATTACGTATTTTCCAAGCTGATTTCATTTAGTTTCTGAAAACAGATGTAGATAGGGGCATCGGCGGTGTTTGTTCAGCATTTGCATGGGATGAATGGCGAGGTAAAAGGTGGTATTACTTCTCATTGTGACTTTTAAATAACTAAATTGTCCGGGAGTCATCTGTTCTTTAACAAAGATGCAAATGCACATCTGGCTGTATGATGTTGAGTTTGCTCATCCATTCAATTACTCTGTATCCAAAAGACAGCCTTTAACGCTTTTAATACCAGCTTCCTTTTTGATGTTTATTACTATATGACCAAACTAAAGCCACTGTACATACTTGGAGAAAGGGTTTAGGAGTTTGTTCGCATAAGGTCCGAGTTCTGGTTTTGAGTGTCGTAAATAAAATAAAATTACACTTTTATTGATATCTTGCATTGAGTAAATGGACTAACATGGACTCTGTCTCTTCCTTCAGTGGGATGGTGTTGGGCCTTTCCCTGACTCCAGTGATCCTCCTAAGGGACTACAGATGCTGTGGCACCCATCGATAGTGAAACCTTACCTCACTCTGCTGTCTGAATGCTCAAACCCGGACACCCTGGAGGGAGCGGCAGGGGCTCTACAGAACCTGGCAGCGGGTAGCTGGAAGGTAGGCCCCAACATTAAACCTGTGAGTAAACCTGCACCATAAGAGCGATGAACCAACCAGATTGGCTCAGACACCCACCACCAACATGACTGATTCACATTAATACAAGCTTTGATGAGCTGTGGACTATTAAAGGGACAGTTCACCCAAATCTGAAAAAGAAAATTCTGTCTTTTGTGTTGTGCAGAAGAAAGTCATACAGGTTTGAAATGAAAAAGTGATGATGATAGAATTTTCATTTTGGGGTGAACTATCCCTTTAAATTCATAGGATTCTATCTACATACATTTGTCTAACACAAACCTAAAAATGTGAACTGTATATTGAGAACAACGCCTCCATTGGGTGTAGACAAACAGCTAATGCTCACTTCTTTCATCTGGAAACACCTTAAAAAGAGCTTCTATTTCTCTTTTTGTTTCTCAATTTCTCAAAAAGAGTCATGGAAATCCAAAGAATGACTCATATTCAGTGTTTCACCAATTTTGCTCCTTAAAATCTTCTACTGTCCTCTTTACTTCCACACAGAAAAGTAAAAGCAAACACATTACGCTCAAAATTGACACTGAATTCCCTGGTCAATGTTATTTTGTTCTGTTAATGTTTTGTTGATTGTTTTGTACAAATCTTTATAAATGGCAAAAAAACAAGATGAATTGTATTTTTCAAGACAGCAATGAACTGAAATGGAGAGAAAAGTTTCCTGCGTCTCAGATTTTTGTCCTGAGGAGATCTAGTGAGCTCACATTTCAGAAGAGATCAAGGGAATATCAAAAACTGTGCTTAGATATGCCAAGTCACCAAAGTCAAAATAGATATGAGGAAATAGAGAGTCCATAGTGAATTTAAACATTAAAGATTAAAGAAATAGTTCGGCCTGAAATGAATTAATAATTTACTCATCTTCATACCATCTTAGCTTCCACTCTTCAGCTGAACAAAAACAGTTTTGTATTACAAAGTAATTATTTTACTGTTGCCAGTCAAAAAAAAAATCTTGTTATCTGAGGGTGTGTATTTTCTCTTTCGTACACAAAATATAATTGAGTCAACATATTATTTTCTTCTTTTAGTAAAATATGAATTTTAAACGGATTATTTGGAACAAATAATGAATCAAAAGCAGCCAATAAAGGTCCAGCAGAAAACATTAGACTTTTATTTACAAATTCTGGCCAAAGTTAGAAAACTTTGAAGATGCTAAAATATAACACATTTTTTATTCATTTTGGATGCTTTTAGTCGCTACATAATTCTCACAATTGTGTTATTCCATGAGGTAACATAACTAGTCTAAATGTAAAAAATATAAACAATATAAACAAACTTTTGAGCTCCAAAGCACCAAATAAGACATACACAGAAAAAGGAAACATGAGTAAATTATGAGAACTTTTATATTTTTGTGAACTATTCCTGAAATATGCTTTTCCCATTAACTGCGTACTGTTGTTCAATTTCTAAACATATGTTAATAGCATATGTTAATTGGTTGTTCTAGAAGAAACAAATGAGAAATGTGGTTGAGAAATCACATCACCGCTGTTAAAGAGCATCCTCCGACCAATAGCAGTTTTTCTTGTAATCTTTTGACTTCCGCTGTTATCTGTATCATGTGTCTGTAGTGGTCGGTGTATATCCGAGCAGCGGTGAGGAAAGAGAAAGGTCTGCCCATTCTGGTGGAGCTGCTGAGAATAGACAATGATCGAGTGGTGTGTGCTGTGGCCACGGCTCTCAGAAACATGGCTCTCGATGTCAGGAACAAGGAACTCATAGGTATGTTCAGAATGCCAAAGTGTATTTGCCTCAAGCTAACATTTTCTCTTTGACTTCAGCCGAAGAGGTATGTGTACCCTTAAATTACTTGCGAGGCAGAGGCCTTTCAAGACTTATTTCCTTTGTGTGTGTATTCATGCGTTATAGGTGTGGGCATTTTTTTTGTAGCGCTTCTATTGCATTCTTAAGTGAATCTGGCTGGCATTGTTTGAATGGATGCCCGCTACACCCAGAGACTATTGATCTTTTTAATAGTTTGTGTATTCTGATGGGCCCTGTGTCTCCATGGCAACCGCTTTCGGTCCAGACCCGGCCCCTGCGCGAGTCGGAAGACGTGCGAATCCTTTGAGAAATGTAGGGCAAAGAGGAACATGGTCAAACTGTACAAATGTCGAGACGCCATTCCTGGAATACCGATCCCTCGGGTTAATTACGGAAAGAGCTGTACAAATGTCCTCCATCATTGAGCTTAATCAATAATGGAACAGGCAAAGCTGCAAGTGCTCATGGGAACCTTTCCTTCATGTGATTTCAATGAGTGTCGGTGGAAAGAGGTTTTCTAGCGCAGGTTATTCTGGAGAGATTCAGCCCCTGGTGGGAATAAACATTTCATGGTCACGTTTAAGTGTAAGCGAGCTGCTGTGTAATGATGCGGGTATATCACAGGGTTTGGCATTTCCACGGCTGCAGTTGGAGCAGCCCTGAGGTTCAGCCGCCACCTCCTCCGCAGAGCATTTAAAGAGCTCTGAATGCACACAGTCGAATCTCAGTCCCTACAATATCTGAAACACAGAAAGGCCTGTGGTTCTCACACCTGACTAAACAATGTGTAATACTTAGGTACTGTTGATACTAAATATATGTAGCTAATTACATTGTTATAATAAAATTGTAAAAAATTAAGAGACCGTTTAAAAAAATATATATATTTTTATGCCCTGTTTCCATGGGTTTAGGGAAAATTATCGTTTTTGTTTTAGTCTGTAAAATATTAAAAACTCTATTTCTCCTTAATTTCTGATTAAAATATTTATTGGATCAATATGTTCACAGTATTTATTAAATGTTAACTGGAGAAACGGGTACAAATTACAGGATGCTCTGTATTTTCTGGGACATCAAATACTGCAAAGAAAACAAGTTCATACACACTTTTACAAGAGGAATTGTATATGTATTTTGGAAAAGTTCTATTCAAGTTCAGTTGCTAACAGTCTTTCCTATTGCTGTTGGATGACTTTGTCACTCCTGAGGTTTAATTTTGTTGAAATTCAAGACACTGAACAGGAATGGACACATCTGAAAATGCTGATTAAATTAACATTTTAAATCGTTTCTTTATTTTTTGAATATGCAAAGATGTCAAAAAATGCCACAATTTAAAGTAACGTGTTAGGATCGGGACTTAGAAACGTTACAGAATATATGATTGTTGTTCCTAATAATTTGAAATATTCAATGTTTCTTGATCCCATCACTTAATTTCCAAATGTAATGAAAATAATGCAATTTCTCAAGTGTTAATTCTAGATGCATAAACCTTTGAATTGAGTCTAATTTTGATACCGTAACTTAAAGAATATTTTTACTCGCACACCTGTTAACAAATACTTTTTCATTCATCTCAATCCCAAAGGCAAGTACGCCATGAGGGATCTAGTCCATCGTCTGCCGGGGGGGAACAATAACAACACCACTGGCACCAGCGGCACCCCCAGCAAGAGCATGTCTGATGACACCATCACAGCGATCTGCTGCGCTCTGCATGAGGTCATCACCAAGAACATGGAGAACACCAAGGCCCTGCGTGATGCGGGTGGCATCGAGAAACTCATCGGCATCGCCCGCAGCAAAGGCGACAAGTCTGTATCTAGTGTTCCTCACAGTACAAAATGATCAGAACTAGGACTAGGGCTGTTCAAAATATTGAAATGTCGATACGCCTTCATGAGCTCCTGGCGAAGCGGGCATCGATATATCTGCCTCAGTATCGATTCTGCTGCATTTTTTAAATCAGCCAATTATTATGCAAAAAGTACTGTGTAACAATTACTAGTAGTGGAAAGGATCTGATCGGAGTTTACCTGTGTTTGGATGGATCGCCCCATTACGATTATATATGCATGTGACTCGCGGAATGATGGCGAAGTATTCAAACGATTAATCGCATCCAGAATAAAAGTTTGGGTTTACAAAATATATGTCTGTGTACTGTGCATGTTAATTTTGTTCTTTTAAAAACATTTACATTTATTTAAGAAAAAATATTATATTAATGTTACTCATCATTAACATATGATTAAAATGATTGACAAATATAAGGAAATACATGTTAACATTTTCTTGATGTGATCCTGGATCACAAAACCAGTCTTAAATCGCACGGGAACCTTTTTAGTAAAAGCCAAAAATACATTGTATGGATCAAAATTATTGATTTTTCTTGATTTCAAATCAAGTAAAGATCATGTTCCATGAAGATATTTTGTAAATTTCATATCTTAAATATATCAAAACTTTAGTCTTGTGAGTGGATGGCATGCTACAGTGCGTCTGATTAACAACTTCAAAGGCAATTTTCTCAATATTTCGATTTTTTTGCACCCTCAGATTCAAGATTTTTATCGTCTGTATCTCCGCCAGATATCGTCCTATCCTAACACACCATACATCAAAAGAAAGCTTGTTTATTCAGCTTTCAGGTGATGTAAAAACAAAATTTTGAAAAATTTACCCAAAACACTGGTTTTGTCGTCCAGGGACACAAATATATAGATGTTTGTGTACATGTATGTGTCTATAAATACTAAATTAATATGCACAGTGCACAGACCGACATTATGTTAACACAGACTTTTGTTCTGGATGCGATTAATCTCGATTAATCGTTCGACAGTCCTACTGCAAAGTTTCATCATTAAGTGAGAGTTTAAGAGCGCGCTCTCTCTTCTCTCTGCATCCATGAGCGGTATATTGTACATGACAGCGCATTCTCGTATTATTCACTTAAACGGTTTAAGGCAAAGTGTAAAGTTAGTGTTGTGTAGGCTCTATTTGAACACACACATGACACAGCACTGCTTCTGCGATTAAAATCAATGAAACTCACGCCTCTGCACAGGCGAACCAACATTAAGTGGGTCCCAAGGCAAAATTATTCAATGAGGCCCTTCTGACATTTTTTTGTGACTATTTATTTGCAATAAAAATAGAATTGCACAATGATCAAATAAAAGAATCAGCTGAAAACACATCTCTTCCGTCTGCACCTGACTGATCATTTCTGATTTCTATATCTTTTATCTTTTTTTTTAAAACATGCTTAGATAAACCAACTTGGCTCTGTACACTGTAGTAGGCTTTATGTTTTTATTGCTTTTTATTGCTCTATAGCTTTTTGTTGCCCTAATGTTTGACACAATTGCTTTCATTCTTAACCTAACTTGTAAATCGCTTTGGATTAAAGCGTCTGCTAAATGACTAAATGTAAATGTAGAAGTATAGTCAAACACATTTCATAAAACAAAATTTGACACCAAAATTGAACAAGAGCTGTGTTTCCCCGCAGACACACACCAAAGGTGGTGAAAGCAGCATCTCAAGTCCTCAACAGCATGTGGCAGTACAGAGACTTGCGAAGCCTCTATAAGAAGGTAATGATTTTCATCATCTTTACAAGCAAAGTTTTACTCCTGCTTTTGGTTATCATCGTTTCGTAGTGTAAAACAACGGCTGGTCAGAATGTGACATAAATTTGCCAACAGAAATGTGAATGCAGGGTCTATGATGTGCCGTGTGAAACTTAAATACACAGGAATTATTTGTAACCACACTTAGAGGATGAACAGTGTGAAACGTAATCCAATATAAACCATGGTTAAGAAAAAATAGCGTGCCTGAACGTGCTTTTCTTTTGACTGCCATCTTTTGTAATGACAGGACGGTTATTCTCAGTATCACTTCATTGGCTCTTCATCTACAATCGAGAGGGACAGACAACGGCCTTATTCCTCCTCTCGCACTCCATCTATCTCTCCGGTGCGGACCTCGCCCAATAATCGATCAGGTAAAAGCCACTCCGTGTTACTCAATTTTGACAGCGGGTGATATCATTGACATTTCCCTTGCACTCTGTCATCATCAACATCTTTATCTCTCTCTCACAGGTCGATTAGAGGTGTAATTCAACGCTGATCTATAAAAAGTACATTAACGCGCAAAAAAAGAGAGCGAGGTGTATTTATGCCATTATCTGGTCATAGAAGGAACACAGCTGTCATGATCGGGGTACATCCAGATATTTATCCATTTAAATTGATGGCAGGTCTTTGGGACAGAGAGTGTAGGAGTGCTGTGTGTCAGGGTGCACATCCTTATTACACAGTGCAACAGAAGAGTCTGTTCTGCATAACAAAGCCAGGCTTTGTTTAGCAGGCACTGTCTGTTCTTTAGACAAATGTTTCCAGTGGAAACCTTCAGCTATGCACTTTTATTTATTGGGGCCAATTTGATATCCATCTGTTTTTCAAAATCCTCTGGATGCCATCTTTTTTCAAACTTAACGGGATTATATAAATTTTAGGATTGTTTTCTATAAATATTTTACTTTTGTATGTTTTATAAGAACGAACATCGTGATGCCTTCAGTGACTCTTTTTTCACTGCAACAGTTATATTTAAAGGAAATAAATCTGTTGATTTTTCCCTACACTGAAGTGTGTTGCACTAAGAGTTTGTGAATATTACATCGCTGCTTTCCTTCGGCAACCTTGCATCTCCATATTTCAGGATTTTTTTTTTTCCATAAAGCATTACTATTATTGTTATTATATATATATATATTTAATGCTGGTCAACTTTGACAACACAGTATGCAATCATATAAAAACGACAGTGTTTTCCCATTTCCTGAATAACAGCCAATTTGAACCCACAAGGTTGCAGAAGTACAGCGACGATGTGCTAATAATAAGGTGCTCGCATTTAATTCGAATTTACAGACAAAAAACACATTTGTTTTATCTGCTGCCGACACCTTTTACGTTTGCAAGTAAAAGTTGTACATTTTCTGTGCTTTGTAACAGCTGATCATTTTTTGAGGTTTTGTGCAAACGCACTGGTGGAACCTGTAAACAGAAAGAGCCTGAATTAACAATCCAAATCGTTTAAAATGAAGATCGAATCATTAAACATTATTTCATTTATTTGTTATTATTTGGTTATCTCACGAGCAGTCTTGAAAACTTCTTTATCATTAACTTTAGTAAAGTGCTACTTTTTAGTTATTTATATATTATAACTTAATGTTCAAATTTACAAATTCAATTTTGTAGTTTTTATCTATTGTATATTTATATTTAAAGGGACAAACACTAATCTAAATCTAAAAAGGTTTTTTTTTTTGTCATTGACTGATACTGTTAATGAAACGCTTGGTATTTACAAATCGCATTTTCAGACAGAAAGCTGACTGACATGTTATTTACGCTACCCTACGTTTTCTTTTTCTGCAATAAGAGGGAAAGTCATTATTGCCGAAAGAGTGTGAACAATAGCCAGACAAAAACCAATCAATTACCTGACCAATTCCATTACACAATTAGAAAGAGAGCCTGACACCTGTTTGCCTCAAAAAGCAGCCAGAGAATTACCTCATTACAGTCAATGAGTTTTTTATGTAAAATAAAAGATATCGTGATGGAAAGAGATCTTATTCTACTTCCGAATGTGTCAGAAATTAACCAGACGCTTTCGTCAGGACAAACAGTCTGGCTTTTGTTTTTTACCTTTACTCATTATTGGCTGTCTGGTCGTGTTTTTAGCAAGTGCCCCGACCTCCCCTCGGGAAATGATGAGCTTGAAGGAGAGGAAGACAGACTATGAGTCAACTGGAACCATTTCTGGTTACCATGGAAACAAGGGCGAGCACACCTCTAGGAAAGACGCTATGGCAGGTAAGACACAGAGTCTTGCAGTGAGAGGTGAACAGTTTCATATAAGTGCTCGAAAATGATTGATGGACTCTGTGACGGTTTTCCAGACATACCAACAAATATACCGTAAACAAAGTTAATGAATTACATTCGTAACTTAATAATACTGATGATATTTTGCTCTGAGGTGCAAACATTTTCATTCCATAGAAAGCTTTGTGATACCTCGCTCTTGCATCTTGGTGTGAAATTGCAATTCTTCATCTGAACAAAAGTCATGAACTCCATTTCATGTGTCTGCACATCTGTTTCGGAAAGACATTTTCTGTCTTTAACAAACAAATGAATGAGACAAAATGCTTGAGAATCCTCCTCATGCTCTCTATCTTTACAGCTCAAATCTCAAGTGGAACATCTACACTGTTCAGAGGTGCTTACATGTCTCCTGGGGATGACATCAAACATAACCAGGTAAGATATCCACAGGTTACATTTGGTGTAAAGCTTAAATTGCTATTCTTCTCATAAAACTGAATTTTTTTTTAAAGGTGTCCCTATGCCCCATTCCACTGTCACTTGCTCAATTGTAGTTTGCTGACTTAATGTTTAAGAGTTTAGGCTGTTAATATCACTTTTAATATAATGGTCTAAGTACAATCTGAGATACCCATCGTAAGTAAGCTTTTTTAAGTAAATACTATGATAGTTTGTCTTAAATGGAGAAAATATGTTGTCAATACATTTTAGAATTTGCCTTTTTTCTCAAGATATCTGTTCTACCAAATCACAACTATAATGGGTAAAAGAATTCACAAAAGTGATATTACCACAAGATATTGTTTTTGTCATCATTTTTTTGTTTATTGAATTGTTTATTGAAACTCAATTTAAAAGTATAGACCACATCATTTCAAGCTTGTCTAGAAGAACACCCTGGTTCACTACGGAAACATTTGAACAAAGTACAACCAACAGAAAATTTAACCGATGTAAAATCTGTAATTATATATGTAAGATAGATAAATAAAAACTGAAAGTGTTTTGATATATACCATAGGGAATTTACAGCATATCTTCATTGAACATGATCTTTACTTAATATCCTTATGATTTTGGGCATAAAAGAAAAATCGATAATTTTGACCAGTACAATGTATTTTTGACTTTAACTAAAAATGTTTCCGTGCTACTTAAGACTGGTTTTGTGATCCAGGGTCACAGATTAGTATTAGCACCAGTAGGATCAAAAATCATGAAATTATCACGGTTATTATATTGTCACCCCTACTTTGTACTGAGGTGTATTTTCTGTAAAGCTGTTTTGCAACAATGCAAAACCGTGAAACGCTCTACAAATCAGTAAAGATTTAAATAAATGAATTCCAATACAGCATTTGTTTTGTAAGAGGAAGTTTTTCGTTACCGTTTGCTTTTGGGCTTAATGTGGACAATACAAGCTTTTTAAATGTTGAATTCCTAAAAATGTTGTGAATCGGTTTTCAACCTCCGCATAAGCAGGTTAATATTCTTGCTTGTCTTGTGAATTTTATGACTTCTAGATTCAAAACTATACCGTGTCTTTCAAAACAGTATTTCACTCATTTTTTGTCAGGTCTCCGCTCAAGGCAACCCACCTGAAGCCTACCCTCCTTTCCAGACTCCTCCGGGAGCCAACTTTGAGGAGCCTTACTTCGAGGACCAAGCTCATAAACGCCCTCCGCCCGCCGCCGATGGCACCATGCACCTGGGACTGAAGTCCACAGGGAACTACGTGGACTTTTATTCGGCGTCTCGCCCGTACAGTGAACTCAACTACGAGACGAGCCACTACCCGGCCTCGCCAGACTCCTGGGTGTAGAGGCAGGCTGGAGGCTGGCCTACGGACACATGACACACAGACCGGCCCGGCATGTGCATGAACACTAGTAGACATCTCACACACATATACCTTCAGTTCGGTTCAGCGCGACAGCGGGCTGCCAGCCAGCCAGCCAGCCGGTGATCAACCTCAAGAATGAGAGAAGATTTTAGGGAAGGGGTTTCTGAAAGGCTCAAGGCATGTGTTTTACTGAACGGACCACTTGAACTTTCCCGAAACAGTGGGAGAATTGGAATATATTTACGGGCGTAAACGGAAAGCGGTAGCTACATGGTGCAGAGATCGGACTTTACGTGAAGCACAAGAAAACAACACTGGACACAAGCTCAGAAAGTAGTTTTCACACATTTTATGACATTTTCTTAAGTTACGTCATGCTTTTTTCACTCTTAGCCTTTATATCTTTTCTTTTTTTTAATTTGCTTGTTTTTTGTACCTCCTTTTTAACCTCTCAAGTCTGGTGTAAAGTACTTGTTGTATATTGCAGATGTAGAGACAAGGTGCATTGTGTATATTACGCAAAGACTACTGTGTCCTCCTCGTGGCTCGATACGTCGTTTTTCTTTTTAACAGAGACACTCATTCAACTCCAGCATTCTCTTCTATGCGTAGATAAGCAGCAGAACGTGTCTAATTCAAAGGTGTAGTTCGCTCTAATGTGATTCGTCTTCTTTTTTCTAAACTACAAATAACGGATGACAGAGCATCACTGCCTGGAAGGAGTTTACCACCAAAAAAAAAAGAACTTTAATCAGGCCTGTCTGTCACTTTTTGTCTCGGCAGTTTTAAACACACATACACACGTTTTCCCCAACCATACTGAGGGTCATTCTACAAGTGATCTGTGCTTAGTTTTGTAAAATGTGCCAAACGTGGTAATCCCTGACCCAAGGGTTGTTGTAGATCCGCCGTTGAAGTTGCATTTAACGGCATGTCGTTTGGTTCTATGGACGCCCGTTTGTAAATGCTTTTTTTATGTGTTTCAACAGCATTCACACTGTAATGACGACAGAGGGACATGGTCTTCGAAAGCTACTTTCCCTCCAAAGATGTACGATTAGTTTAAGCGGCGTTGTAAAAATAGACATTTGCAAAATCTGCTTTTTCCTTCCAGAGATCAGTGGTTCTTAAGCTCATCGTAGACAAATCTGTCAATAGAGTATGGATTTATATTATAAATACAAATATATATATACTTTTTAATGTGCAGATGTGGATGTCACCTAATGCAGAAACATTGCGGGGGAAAAACGCTAGTTCATTAGGGTTTCGTTCACCTTTATTTCGAATCCAGACGTCGACCCCCTCTTGTCATGTTGTTGCTGTGTAAAACAGGTGAGACCAGGGCTCCGGACACAGAGGGCACGTGTTCGATCAAGTTTCTAACGTTGACTATAAAAGGTGCTAATTCTAAGCTTACTATAACACACTTGTCATTTTGCTTATGTTGTTGCTACCTTGTTAAAACGATTTGAATGTGATTTCATATTTTTTGTAATACAGAGGCCCCCCCTTAATTAATATTGTTGATCCCTGTTAAATTTATGCTCTATAAAAGATGCACCTCTTTTTCCTTCATTGTTTATATCTTATCTCAGGTCATCTTTGCTTTTAGAAGATTGATGAACATTCCTTGAGCAGAAGAGATTGAAAAGACAACAGAGAGGGATGCTACAGCCTGTCATCATAATGTGATTTGAAACTTTAGACTCAAGTCTGGCAGATTTTAGGAAGGTAGGAAGCGCGGTTATAAGCCCTGGTCTTGCCTCCGTATCACTTAGAGAGATCATTTTCAAAAGCGAGGGTCAGGATAATCCCCCAAAACTCACATCTTTCTGCACCATCGATAGTGAACGTCTGAGAACAAGCAAAATATCTGTGACAAAGTAGACATATCAGGCAACCTGTATTGAAGATGTAAGTAAACCTTTTTTTCTGTTGCTAGACAAAGTGTTTGAGAGAATTGTGAACCTTTTTAATGCCAGGTTGCAACTGCTATATAAACTAAATGAGAATCACTGTTTTGTGGCTGTTTTGTTGTGTGTCCAAGTTATTTCTTTCCGGATCTCCTATATGAATAATTTGTCATACGGTGCATTGCCATATTGGGTTTAAAACATTTATTCTTTGCCCTACCTTACATTCAAACATGTTTCTTAGATGCAATGAAAATTCAAAATGCAGCACAGAGTTTTGAATGTATTGATTTGGTCTGCGGCATTTATTGTGTTCCAGACATCAGTACTAACATAAGAGAATTTTGTTACCTTGTAGGCCCACCGGTGTGAGTTTTCAATTGATTGTATTTTTGATAGAATTCCTAGATAGCTATCAGAGGCAACGCAGGCGAGCTGAGAGCTCCTGTTAGAGTTTCATCACCACTCTTTCATTACCATGTTCCCCGCAGAGCAGCATTTTGACATTGACAGGGTATCTGCTTCTCACAATCCCTGCAGGTACTCATCACATGTCATACATAGAGCTTTGAAGCACCAATAAATCTGCAATGATCCTTTCAATCTAATCGATAATCAATTCAATTAGAACAATAACATTTAAAAGAGTCATTTGGATACAAATGTGTTAATGGTCTGATGTGCATGGTTATTATTTTATATGCTAGTGTAAGAATGGATCTTAAGAAAGACATTCGGAGTTGAAATGAAATGGCCACGTATGGATTGGAAACATGAAGCTTTACCTTTATCGAGAAGATGTAATACTGCCCCCCAATGGAAGCTTTTCACACTGCGTCGCTGGTGCAGGTGCAGGCGTTTGTGATAAAAAAATGTGACATTATTTTTTGGCATCTCCATCATTGTTAGATGTCAAGAGCACACCATTTGGTTGTAATGAGCAATATCTGCTCCTGTGTAACTATATCACATTTTATAGCAAATATCAGACTATGAAAAATAAAACTTGTGAGCTTTAAAGGGAGTTTATAGCTTCCTCTCTAATCTGACTTTAAAGGATTCGAAAACATTTTTACATCATGCTATCATGTTTTTTAATGAAACAGCTCGGGTTAACCTGGACCAATAATTCAAGAATCAAAAGATATATAGGCCTACACCCAAGAACACCATTTGCAGGTAGGCCTGTATATAAATGATGAATGGTCGTTCAAAGATGGGGTATCATTCTATGTTATATTCTGACTTTTTAATACTGTTAAACGTGCTGGCTTCTCATGCTTAACTTGTAAAAAGACGAGTTGGACGTATGACGTTGTAGTTCTGTACTTGATACACTACCCTAGCACTCCAACTCGTTTCAGAAAGTTTTTTATAATTCTGGATCCCAGTGTCGTCAAAGGGATCCTATTCCTTTATTGGCCATTCTCCCAAAAAGCACGGCAAGGCGAAGGAGAAAGAGCCCGCCCACGAACCAACAGACGGGCGAGACCCGCTTACCATCAAGGTTAGCTGAACTGCGTCAAGATGGGCTGCGCTGTAGCTTGTTACTCTTGCGATAGTGAAGTTTAGGTGTGTCTGTTTGCTCTCTGCATTTCAGTGATGGATTTTATATAAACGGTGGATATGACGCTGGATTTGGAGATCGTTTGAAACTGCTAGAGGGTGCGGTCACAGTGCAAAAGGATGGCGGACATGAACTGCACACGTTAAATTAAACTAAATCCTACATATCTGTCTTGTGAGAGTGTAGATGCATAAATTACAAAACATAAAGGGATCAATGTGACGATGTGTTCCTTGCTCGTACTGTAGTTCCATCCCTCTCTCCACACTAGTCCCATCTCTACATTTACATTTAGGCATTTGGCGGACGCTTTTATCCAAAGCGACTTACATTGCTTTATCCTATACATTTTACATAGGTATTTGCAATCCCCTGGGATCGAACCCACGACCTTGGGTTGGTAACGCAATGCTCTTACCTCTGAGCTACAGGAAAGCAGCTCATGTTTTACTGGAAATAATTGCACAGCCTTATCTCTGTGATTTACGAGTTATTACAGTAAAATGTGTATGTGTTCACCAGTACAAAGGAAGCAAAACCAGTAATAAGATAAAGCATATTTGGCATGCTGCCCGAGAGGTCTCGAAGTTTAGAATATTTACTAGAATCCATCCTATTCCATCCTCTCTAACCGAGATAGATACCAGCTGAGAGTGATGCAATGAGGTAGCACACAATAATCATCTGGCAGACGTCTATTTGATGTCTGCATTTACATCTGCAGGACAGACGCTAGTTTGCTTATCTGCAATGGCCTACGTCTCGAAGACGCCTGCAGGATGTTCATGATTTAGATGTAAAACCGCTCTTTCTATGATGTTTAGCAGATGACAGACGTACCGGTGCTAGCTAGAAGGATGCTGCAAAAACGGGACAGACTAATTTGCAAATTTTAACAATGATGTGAGGGCAAACATTTGGATGAAAAAAAACTAACAATGATTTATAACTTTATCATTATTAATAATATAAAACAATGTAATATTAACAGTTTGATTTTTAAATTTAGCCATGTCACACCATAGGACACATGTACGATTCATTCGTCAAGTAAATGCTAATATATTGAGACCTCTCTGTGCTGATTGGTTGGATTACGGTACCATGTTCCTCCCGGACTTAGTTAAATAAACTTAAGTATAAAAAACAAAGAAAAATGCGTTGAAATTCATTCGAAGTGTATTTTCACAAAAAAAATGAATCAAGATAAACTATGTTAAATGCATATAAATGTTAATGCGTGTCTAGCAGATCATGACAACATAAACACCAGTTTATTTTAATTGGCCTGCAAAGCCAACAATGTTCTAAGGGGCCATTCACAGATGTCTTGTGTTATGGGCGCCACGTTATACACAGCAAAAAAACAGCGTATCTCAAGAGCACGTCTCTAAACACTTACGTTGTATCTTCTTTATTTTGCTCTTTTTTGAACGTATCGTGTGTGAACGGACCCTAAGGCATCAAAAGCCAGGTCACTTTTTCCTCATCATAGACAATCTTAATTTCTCCTTCTGTTCGGCTTGCTTCTTCTCCTCTTTCAGGGCTTTGTACTTCCATTTAGGGATGTGTAGGTTCTTTGAGTCTTTTAAAGCCTTGCGCCGTGGCCTCTCAGTGATGAGCGCAACGGGAGGAGCTTTGCACAGCATGACTTTAGGCACCACCACACCGGGACGCACGCTGCTCCTGCGCATCATGTGAAGAGGCAGCAGGCTGCTTCTCCTCAGGGCCAAGCTGGCGACGTTTTGTAGCAACTGGGGCTGCAGGCTGGAACGTCTCTCTTGCTTTTTTGGAATCAGCAGCACTCTGGAGTTCTGGAAGAGACGCTTGTAGTTATTGAGATGATCAGGCCCCAGGTTCTTCAGCTCGGCCAGACGCTGCTTGCGGAGGATATCTTGCACGGAAGGGCGAAGTTTTCCCACGCACGGAGGGCTGCTCGTGCACACGGTGCGGCAGGCGGTTGCTATGAACGGGCTGGCCAATGCTGTGGTCATGCGTACCATGTAGTCTAGAACACCTTCATCCAAGGGGTCGGTCTTCATACGCATGGTGAACAGGGGGCAGGCACATTCTGAGAACTTCCTCCAACAGGACTTGGGCTCCTTCGATTGGGCCACTAGCTCGCCCAGCATGGGCCACTCCATTCGGTAAGAGTCACAGAATTGTTCGGCACACGGTTGTTCCATCAGCCGCATTATCAGCCTGGCTGTCTCGTAGCGGCCTGTGAACAGGGCCCATTCTCGTGGTGTTAACTTCCGGCCAAAATCCCTTGCTTCAATGTCTGCTCCTGCAAACAAGAAATCATTAGAGAAAGGGCCTTGTAGGGGGAGAAATTCAGGAAGGAACGGAAAATGAATATGCATGAACTAAATTAAGAATGCATATCATTTTTTAAACTAATGATTCTGTACCTGTCATCATAAGGGCCCGCACACACTCAGCTCGACCCTGCATGGCTGCTTTCATTACTGCAGTGAAGCCGTGACAGTTCCTGCGCTCAAGGTCCAAACCAGGAAAATAGTTCAGCAGGTAGTTGGTTATCATACTGTGGCCTACAGTTGAAAAGAACACAGAGAGGAAACTATTTAAACTGTATAAAGCTGCTCTCGCCCTCATATACAGAACCGGATGTTTCATTTTCAGGATGATAAGCATCGTACTATAGCCAAAGTGTCTCATTCAGTGCAAGTCTACAAAATGCTATCTTGAATAAATACAAACTTATGTCATTTTTGGTCAAAAGCATTGAAAACGGCTTCAAAAACCTAGTTATTTGACCCAACACTATGCATGGATAAGTTGCATGTCAAATGTTAATGCTGGGTTCATTTCAACCCACCGTTGGGTCAAAAGGGGACAAACCCGACCGCTGGGTTGAGTTAACCAAGAAATGCTTATATTTGGCCCAACAGTCAGTTTTAACCAAGGATTTTGGGTTGAAAACCAGCATGGGTTAATGAGTTTGTCCTTTTTTGAGCAAATGCTGTATCAAAAATGAAGAATCGTGTAAGAATTAAGGATCCAAAGTTAGGTATGAGCAATAGTAATAGAGATGAATATCTTAGACAACAAATTCTAATATTTGCCTAAAAGAATTGTTTGTATTTTATATAAACAGGGCAATACTTGAGAATACATCAGGGTTGTTTGGGAATAACTGGAGACAGGAACTATTGCCTGACTATATATTATAACTGCAAATATATAAATAGCAGTTACTTAGACAACTTAAGTTTTCAAGTAGAAAATTACAATAACATCATTCATTCTATCACCACATATTCTATATTTTTCCATTTATCGTCACGGTCCTTCTGAAACCTCGGTTGTGCAAATCTGCTGTTTTTCAGGAAATAGATAAAACACTGTACTTTTTAATTGATGAAATACTTTGTTGACAAAGTCGATAAGCACTTTTTAATACTTTTTGGGGGTTACATATTTACAAATCCCAGTGACCAACATAAAGGTAGACAAATAATAAAGGTTTATTACAAAAAAATCACAAAATTTGGAGACACAAGGTTTCAGAAGGACAGCAGCGTTTTACAAATGTCTCTATATACATGTAATGCTGCTTTGCAACGATGCAAAACTGTGAAAAGCGCTACAGAAATAAACTGAATTAAATTGATAGTAGAACTGAGGTCACTTCCCTTACCTGCTTGAGCAGCATTCATAAGAGCTGTGTTCCCCTCATTATCTTGTCGGTTCACATCCACATGTGGACACTGAGAAAGAGCCATGACCACATCTACATAACCCTGGTAACACGCCACTATCAGACCTGTCTGTTAAGAAAGAGAGACGAAAAATATGAATCAATTTACCAATCTAGAATCAGACATGTTGTATTCTTTAATGTCCATCATTGCTTTAAAAAGAGCTCTGTTGGAGCATTGCAATAGTTGAACAGCAGTAGTTTGGGGGTGAATTTAAAGGCTGTGAGTAGAATGAGACAAACACAGAAGCTTCAGTAATGGACACCTAAGAAAAACTGTTCTTTATTCCTTACATTGTTCAACTGAAAAAACAGCGTGGACATGGAGAGGTCTTCTTATAAGTGCAATAATATCACTTATTAATACAGCAAATATGAAAATGTACAGATGACTGAGGGTTGGGAGGTCAAAAGCATTGCTTCTACAGTATAGTTCTCTTTTCATGCCTGTCTTCAGATTGTGACTGATTATAGAGCACTACAGGCAGATGGTAAGCCCCATAAAGACTATTAGCTAAGATTTAGTATGGGTTCCCATGGGCACAGAGTGCTTGTCTGTTGGTATTTATAACATTAAGCTTCAAAATATCACAAACCTGACTATGCGGTTTGCTGTAAAGGAGAGCTGAAATATATCTAAACAAGAACAGTTATTTTTAACTATTTAATATAGTGTTGTTAAAAATACTGGCTAACAGCCGTCTTCTATCGTCTTCTACCGTCTTCTATCGTCTTCTATGCAGCACCTTCTAAAGAGCGATAAACTTGAATTTTTGTATTGTTCTATGGATTGTTATGTAGTTTTTATTCATTACAAAACAAGACAAATTAAGAACAGAAACACTTCATAAAACTTTGAAACACTTTACAATAAAATGTGTTGATATATGAACTGCACAACATTTATTAATAATCTTAAAATACATTTTAAAATCAAATGTCGAACCTCTTAACGTTGCTTAAAGGTGCTGTGTGTAACTTTTAGGAAAATCTATTGACAGAACTGCAATATACATAACTATGATTTCAGAGGTGTATAGAGACCGTACATAATGAAGAGTATTGTTTTTATTACCTTAGAATGAGCTATTTCTATCTATAAATAATAGACACCGCGGGTCCCCTTACATGGTATAACCATGTTGTTCCCAAAGTAAAGTTAACTAAACGGACAAACTGCTGATCTCCTTCGGCAAAGAAGCGAAATGTTATGGCATCTTTGTCCTGAGGGGTGGAGTGAGCCGTTGGTTGCAATTCGCAACCTCACCTCTAGATGCCACTAAATTTCATACATGGACTTTGAATGTAAATTAATATTTGTATTGACATTAACGAACAAATATTAATAAATGCTGAAGGACTATATTGTTCATTGTGAGCTCATGTTAACAAAAACAACCTAACTGTAAAGTGTTAGTAAAGTTTACAAGATTTTTTACTACATTGTCAAAGAAATATAATAAATCGAAATGAACAATATATAACTTATGTTTTATGCATGTAAGAAATGATTGCATGTCATATAACTCTTGACAGTATTATGTTCAGCTCTTCAATGAGATCACGGAAGTACCTTGCAGTCTTACAGTTAGTAAAATGTCACACCGTCGTAAGATGATTGTAAAAGAAAGCCTCTCTAGTGTAGCCTCCTAAAGCTCCACGGCACTCAGGATCAACAGAAATTCAGCAGTGAAGGTGAACACAAACTCCAAGGTCTAATCTAAACCTACATTTAACACAGAACTCTACATTTTCCAGAACCTTTTACATTTGTGTAGACCTGTTGTCTAATTATCAGCATTGTGAACAGGTTCAACATTACCCAAGATTGATAAACAGGATCATTAAGTATTGAAGCTTAATGGTGCGGTTTAACTGCGCTGCACATGTAATTTCCCCTGCAATAATGGCAGCAGAATAAGATCTGTATTAAACAAATGTTCAGGATCTGTTAGTTGAAAGACATTTACATACAAATGGCTGATAGAGCCATTTCCTTAAAAGAGAAATACATGACTTTTACTGTTGCTCGAGCAAACAAGCGTGTTTTCTATCTCTGTGTGAGTAACCATTTGTTTGCGTGCTGTTTGTTGCTTCTTTATCTGTGTGAACATGTAGCTTTCAAACTGTGCCAAGTTAGGAATGAGTCATACCGTCCAGGATAGAAGGTAATTCAACCGTGTTTTTAATACAACGCCAATAAGGATGTTTGTTAATAGATTCAACACTTGTACCAGGCAGCAGAGTGTGACAAATGATGTTTTTCTTATTACTGGCTAGTCACAGTAAATGTGGAAAGGGCGATTGGTGATGTTTCATGTGTTGTAGTGTGCTATTTTCAGGCAGCCAGATGCGTTAAGTTGCAGTCAGTGCAATTTTAGTTGAAATGATTTATTGAGGAAGGAAGTCATCTCGGTATTCCACATATAATTAAGCATGACAATGGGTGGAGAATTTATATCGAGTACTTCATGGCTTAGAGAGATTCTGACAGCATGTTTGAATACATGATCCATTCTCATCTTAAAGGCCAGTTCAAGGTTTGTCTCTCTCACGTGAGTGTCTCAAAATCCTTTTTGGACAGAGGCTGTGTTTTGAAGTCTTGGAGGGCCTTTTAAAAGCTCAGGTATGATTACGATCAGTTTGGGCCGTTTCAAACTTCAATCTGTTCCAGCTTCAGCTATCAGGATGAAAACCCCAGGAGATCTCAACCATCAACAGGACATTAAAGATCTGATCTAAACCGCACAACCACTCGTTTAAAAGCAGACTTACTTCTCTGAATTAAAATTTGTGGAACATATGGCGAAACCGACGACATCAATATGTCATTTAACTCTCCTGACAGCTGGCATCTAAGCCGGATGTCTTTCCTCTCCGATTCTGACATATTTATGTATAGATGAAAGACTTTGACTTGCGTCTACATGATATGGATATTTATGGAGAAAGGAGACAGCGTCAGCACATGAGCTCATCCCCCAGGAGCATTTCAAGAATGCCTAAAGACTCTTTGATATGATAATAGCCATGCATACACATGACACTGTTATCACCCATTTGTTATAATTGTAGCTTCTCAAAGCTAAGAGGTGTGATAAGATTTATCCCCAATCATGAATGCGACTTTTTAAACACATGATTTGTATGACTGGATTCCGGAAAGTATTAAGGGTATTATGCCCAGATTCAGAGCATGGATAGCATGGATGGTAATGTTAGAGACACGTTGTGCGTTTTAATACACTAGTTCTGTAATATAGAATATATATTACTCAATATAGAAAAAAGCCATAGTTAAACATAAGTGGGCCAAGTTTTCCAGTAAATGAAGTTCAATCCTGAATCTCCTTAAAGAAATGAATCCAAACAATCTGTAAAGCTGAAGTGTGGCATTTTTTAAATGTTGTTTTAGTACATTATGCTATTAAAGATCAATCGTTGCTGTCGAACATAAACCTTGTTTATCCCTTTTATGTGATTTATAGTTTTTTCATAAATCATTACTACTGGTCTCCCATAATATTCATTTGTGGGATTTGTCAATATTTAACTGTTTTTTATTTCCTTAGAATTAGCAGTACAAGGTTTCCACCTGACTGCCATAATATCTAAACACCATTGCCGGAATTGCTATTATCCCAAAATTGGCTTGAATAAAATCCAACAGGTTTGTTGTAAGAAAACCTTAAGAATCAACCAGTGACAGACAAGGAGGATATTCACAAAACCTGCTTGTTAAGAATCTGTATTGCAGTTTTATTTGGTGATGCCTGTGGAACAATCGGTTCACAGTTCAGCTTTATACCAGAGTCATATTTCGCGACACTTACTCTGTTATTTTTGTCCACCTCTCGCACATCGTCCTCCGTCACGCCTTGTCTTATCATGATTTTGACGATGATGACATTGTTAGTGCAGCACGCCTTGAAGAAGCTGAGAGCCTCCGGGCTCGGAGTGTCTTCATACCTAAGTGAATCATCAGGTGGATAGAAGGAATCATCCGACGCGATGCTCTTGGTATCTGGTAGTTGCGAAAAGTCCAACTCCTCAAATTCTTGATATACATCGTCGTCGTCATCATCGTAATGATGGTGCTCCTCATCCTCCGTACAATAAGAATCTTCTGTGGGCTCCCCAGAAGCGGAGCTCTGTACAGAGGACTCTTCCTTACTGCGGGCTCCTTTTTGTTTGTGACTGGTGCCATTGTGATGATCGACTACCAGAAGAAGACCTCCATCAACACCATTCTCAGTTATTACCACCATTTAACATGTGACCTGGTAGGTGGAATACAAATGATGTAGAATCCACAAAGTGAACTGTAACATGACATCAGAAGTCAAAGGCCTTTCCTAGTCATCTTTACCATCTCTTGTTCTTGTGTCCAGCATTGGTTTCGACAATCATCACATGTACGCACAAGATCATTTCCAGCTCAATTATCCATTTTTTCTTTGCTTGACTTGTTTCTAATAACACCTGTCAAACCCGGGTCTTGCTGGAGAATTCACTTCAAGTTCATGGGATGAGGTACTTCCATCAGAAATTCTCTCACTGGCTTGTGCACGAGGGCAATGTTTCTAAAGGAAGCCTTTAAATCCCCTTAGTGTCTTTCTCTGTCTCTATCCCCTCCCTTCTGCTTTCAGTTACATGTGCCTAACAGTAATCTTACCATCCTGGAAATCAATGCGCCAATTTACTGAGTGATGCAACAAATCTGCACCAAAGAATAAGTAAAGCAGTTGACTAACGGTTCACATTGTGCCAAACCCAACAGTTGATTTCAGTCGACACAATGCTTTCTTTCTTTAAATACTGCTTTATCATTACTGCTACTATTTTTAGATGACTTTGATACAAGCAATTCAGAGCGACATGCCACACTTTGTCTTTATTTGAGCGTAATCTACTGTCGGCTCCACGAGCCTCATCACTGGATTAGTGGAAGGTTAATTGGATGCAGCAGAAATAACATGCTGTTGTGGATAAGCTGTTCCTGCATGTCTTTCCTAAAACGCGGATAATAGACAAATCAAAGCAACTTTTACTAACAGTGTTCTGTAGTCACGCGTAGAGTGAAAACTAACAACAACCCATAGCTGTGTGGATTTGGGAAGATAAACTACACAATACTACACCACAGAAACAGCCCATCCCAGAGGCCGTTTTAGGGAAAACGCCAACTTGGCTTTGAAAGATGCCAGATTTCTTAATAAACCACCATATGGAATGGCTTAACCATGCATTAACCAGTGACTAGTTTATCTTTGGTATTTGTGGTAAATCCATAGTAACAATACAATAGGCTATTACAACTACAATATTTTAACCATGATATACACCAACTGTTGTACAAATAGGTTACTTGTTTACTAGATTTTCACGGTATAACTATTGGAAACTACTGATATATGAGATTGTTTATAACACAATCCAGCTGCTATGCTCAGATTAGTTTACTTTTATTGTTTTCACAGTCTGTAGAATTGATGGCACAGTAGCGACTGATGTCAGGTCTTTTACAGTTCTAGACACATCTCTCTGTTGCATAACTGTGTACTGTAAGAGATTATCTGACTAACCTACAATACATATTAAGATTGCAAAAGTCCTGAACTTTGTCGAGTATGAATATCCAGACTGGGACTTAGAAACAAAGTAATGTTGTATATTGCCTTTAACTAAAAGTCAGTTTTATTTTTTGTTCAAAATTCCACTATAAGGGAAGGTAATACAAATGATGTGCAGATTGTGCCCGAAGTCACAGGCTTTATGAAAAGTTAACCATAAATGTCAATATACTGCAAAATAAATCGAATTAAATAATAAAGATATTACAATAGCAATTTTTAAAAGGGCTAAATACTAGAAAACATAAATACATACAAACCTAGACTACAGATCAAAATATAATAAAATAATTGTCCTATATAGGTTTACTACATTTCAGTGACGTTTTAAACCATGCAAGCAGAATAATTCTTTTTATTTTTAGTTTTTTTTATTAATAAAAATAAATAAAAAATTGTATATTTTGTTACATGCTTTTGTCATTTTTTTATGTTGCTTTCTAATATTTATATTTTATTTCACTATTACAATTTTACTGCCTTAAACCTATTCTGATTTATATCGGAGACAATATTTCCATTTTTTTGTTGAGCTTATTTTTTTCCAATAATTGTAGGTCAGTATGTTATTTAATTCCAGTAAACCGAACCATTATCCAAATTTAACTTTAGTAAACTAAAATAAGCATGTTTGAAAGTGTGTCAGGTAACAGACGATTAATTGAAGAAAAATTATGTTGATGCATCCAGGGTGGAACCCGGAGCCTAGTATTCTAGAAATAATCTTTATCGACCTCCAACTCATTCTTCATAATGATGAAAAGAAATTTTCATTTACTTTAGCACAAACACATGACCTTGAAACTGACATTGTTAAAATGGTAAAGGAATCCACATTACACACTTGACTACAGATTTGATAAAAGAGACAAAGGCACTGTAGTACCACACTTTGTGATTTAATATCTGTAATAAAAATTCTTCAACAAACAAACAAAAAATTGTCTGCCAGTATGAGGATGTAATCGTTACAGCGAGAGCCTCCCAGGAGGTTTTAAAACATTCAGAATACTGAATACTTCTCACACAAACATGCTATGAAAAGAAAAGGTTAAGTAAACCAGACACACAACAGTGTTTGGTGCTGGCCTTCTACCTTTACCTGGTTTCAAGCTGAACTTAAACTTCAGAGAAAAAAAAAATCAAACCAATGGCAATGATCAAACATGATGAGAACGGTGTCACTAGTTGCACATATAAAAATAGAACATTTACTTTTCCGAGGAGCTTAAACTATCAAGAAGCATACAGTATCCAGTTTCTGTGTTATAAGATACTATAAGGTCACTTATAGAATCTCAGCGATGTTTAACACTATCTCTAAAGCTGTCCCAGACAAATTCAACCCATCGCTTTGGAAACCTTGAACTTGTCTCAGACGCAGCGGATGTGAAATGGAGCAAACGTACTCTGCTACGAAACATGACCCAGAATAATCAAAGTTACATTATTTACAAGAATGCTGAGGATCTCCTCCTTATCCACACAAAACAGACTGCAGCAAATCCTGAATCACGTTTTTAGTCGATCAGTTTGATCAATTCTAATGAGATTACGTACGTTTAAGAATTAAAAATTTTGGTCTGAAGTGTTTCCAAACTATTGCTGCTCTTAAAACAGATTAAAAAAGTGATAACCTACGTGCGTGCTGGAGTTACATCTTCGAGAATATGTTGCTAGCCATGCTGAGCACGAGACAGACAAACAAGTTGATAACCTGAATAGCAAACACATATGCTAGCTCACATCTGCTGCGCAAGCACTCTTGACTTTTGGATAAAGAACTAGCACGAAGAGGTAGACTTTGAAGCTCATTGTGAGCCATAAAAACTACCTTAAAACAAAACATCAGCGGCTAGCTTCTGACTCTGTGCTTATGACTTGTATGTTCTTGAGATGGGTCGGCAAGAGTCCGGCAAGCTTCCTGCACAAACTGTCATCGAAATGAAATTCCCTCTTTTCCACATGACAGGAAATGGATGGGCGTGTCCTTATAAGTATAACCACTACCCTTCCTAAAACCAGGCATGGTCAAGCATTGAGAAATCAAAGGTAAGACATTACTGATAGCATTAAATCAAGCGAGATCCTCTCATTCAAAAACGTCACGATCGTATTCCATTGAAATAAATTGAAACTAATAAATAAAATTGTACTAATATCACGACAGCCTACGTCCATTATGGGCCAGACGTGTTTAAGAGACGTTTCGGCTCTGTGGTCTGACTGGCCTCTCCACAAAGGTGATGAAAAGAACCATGTGGGTTGATTCTTACCACAAACAAAACTCCACAAAGAAGGCAACAACTAGATTTAATAAATTAATACACATATTTAGTCTTTTTTTGTTTAAAGAGCAAGACATTCTTATTTAATCCGGGCTTGCTTGCTTTAGGGGTTTCACTCTTGCCCTCCAATTTATATACACGGCTCTTTCGCCCCTTTTTGCTGGCAGGGTCAGAGAGGACAAAGGTCAGTTTTATTAGAGTCTTAGTGGACGTGACGTGTATGGACGCACACATCACAGGAAAAGCAGAGACAGCGGGACAGGAAGGCCCATTCAGTCATTCACGTGACACATGCTTGCTCATTCTCACACAAAAAAACAGCAAGTCCGATTCATTCCCTGACTCTCTATTCCTGCACCGAACTGCTGTGTGTGGTAGTGCTGGTCTTGCCAGCCATGCGTTCGTAGTTTACAAGTCTCTGTCCAACAAGGTACCTGCATGGGTGAGAAAAGATTGTTTATATGATCAAAACAAATAAATAAGGACAGACACCCTGATAAAGAATGATTAGTTACTATTGGTTATAAGTGATAAGCAATACTCACTTGTCATTCTTGATGTGCTCATAAAGGCGCTTGAATTGTCGGATTTGGAACGAGAGGATTCCAATCAGCACCACCACCATCAGAAGGAAGGGATAGATTCTTCTCTGCACCAGATTCTGCATCTCCATAGTGACCCCTACACAGAACAATACCACTGATGACAGTCTCTCATCACAGTTGACTGAAAACCACCAGCCGTAATGTTTGACCGGCTTTAACACAATTGCAGGGTCCATAGATACTTTTGGTCTGATTCAAAAAGTGGAAGTTGAAAGTAAAGCCCCGTTCAGACAGCAAGCGACTTTGTCCCTGCGTGTCGCCTTCTCTTGCTATGAGATTGTTAGAAAGCATTCCTGGCTTTGGTTATCGTAGTAACAGTTTGAACAAACTCTCCAGAAAACTGACGAGTGACAGATGACATGAGCTCCACTGCAAAAGTCGCTCATCATTTGCGTAAAGTTGACCAATTCTCAACTTTTGTAGCTAGACTCTCGTTGCTGGACTAGCCAACTTCCTGTCATCCAACAGTCACTGTCGCCTGCTTTCCACTGAAATGAATGCTAGTCGCTGGCGGTCTGACCACGGCGTAAAACGTTTGTGTGAACTACAACCACAGACATAACTGTATGCGGTAAAAATGTTGAGAAAACATAAATTTTAACGCAATAAAGGTGATTCTTAACCTTTGAGCCAAGTTAAATAAGTCACATGTCTCTCAACATCCAAAAAAATCAGTTGAACCAACTTGTTAGGCAACTTTATATAAGTAAATTACTTTTACACTCTACTTTTAGGTACAGTTTGTAGAAACTGCCACTAGAGAGCGCACAATCAAAAGAACAACAATGACGTAGCTTGATAACGCTGTGAAGGAGCGTGGAATGATGGGATCTGTTGTCTTCAACTCCGCTGATGGCCATCAATCAGATGGGATGAGAAATAATGTAAGCGGATGAGGTAGAGTTTTATAAATGTTGGGAATAATTGTGGTCCATAAATAAAAGACTCCTCGAAAAAAGCTATTGGCTTGCTAGACTCTACTTCCGCATTTATCCACGACACTGTTGTCATGCGGTTTCTACGTTATGAAAGGCGGTAACAAAAGGTAACTTGTATTTGATGCCACTGACAGGCGATTGCAAAGCCCCATGTCACTGTTTAGAATGGCGATTTTCCCACGATTTACAAGTATTTGGAAACATTTGAGATATTGTAAGTACTCAGCTGAACAAAATATAAAACAAAAAAATATATGCAAAATTATGACAAACTGCACCTTTAAGAGAGACCAAACACTGGTCAAGTAACTATACAAACAGTTTATGTTGAATTTACTATAGAAGCAACTCTAAATACAATTTACAACTAATAATGGCAACAACGACAATAGCATAAATAAACTGAGCAAATAGTAAACTTTACACTTATGATATATTTTAAAAAATGTATACTAATAATAACCAAATACTTGAACATTTTAAATGTAAAAGTAAAATTCTTTGGAAAAATCCCTGTATTAAAGCCCAGATAACAAAATAATCTTCTACTTATGTTTTTCAGCATACACAAAATAGCAAGTTTACTCTCGCAACTAAAAGAAACTTGTCTAAGATATTATAACCTTTTTGGGAAACATTTTTAAGTTGAAATTTGTGTATTTTATTGTATATCGGTTCACAGTTGTGATTCGAGATTCATCTTCTTGCAATATTCACATACACAAAGAAAACAAATCGCAAAAGTGTAGTTGGTTTTTCCCATAACAGTCAGATGGCCTTCTAGTGGGTGTTTCTCAGCCAAAACTAGTTGCAAAATGGACCAAATTATGCCAATAATCTAAACAATGGCTAATCCACCCTCAATCTTTACATCAGTAAATCCATTCGAAATAGTATTTAAAAAAGAAACACAAAAAATAATCACCAACTAGGTAGTGTTTCTACATACCAAGAAGAGGGACGATGCCTACAGAGATCACATAAGGGATGCAGAGAGAAAGCAGCAGCACGGCGATGACAGGGGCAGCCAGCTTCCTGATGATGAAATGGAGGTCAATGTTCCTGATGCCATTGGCATACACCTGGAGAGGAGCGAGAAATCATTCCGTTAGAAAGTAAATCTGTCAAGTCAACCATCTAGAGCGCTAACAACAACTCCATTGAGATCAATATTGAAAATGATCACTGCAGCTACTAACCTGCTCGATAACGGTCTTCAGCCACCACTGGGGACCCATGAGGGTGATGGCAGCAATAATTTTGGCATGCAGCACTCCTAAGGCCCAGTCCTTAACGACACAATGGAGAGAAATAGAGTCAATGCAGGTATTTGTTTCTAAAGGGTGATCGGAATCTTTTGATTGACAGGACCCCATTTCTGCAGAAGTAAATCCCCTGAAACTAGACAGCCACTAAAGCCTTTTTGCATTTATTTATTTCTTGTCCGTGTTATGTTTGCACCCACTGTGGAAATGTATTTCCTTATTGAGGACAATAAGCTATTTATGTACACACACACCACATTAAAGGGACAGTTCACCCCCCAAAAAAAATCAATATTCTGTCATGTATTCACCCTCATGCCGTCCAAAACCCATTTATGACTCTTTATTCCATGGAACACAAACAAATAAATACTATAGGAAATTGGTTGTGTTCATAGTAGGGATGCACGAAAAACTATCGGCCGATAAATGGTTTTAATGTTATCGGTATCAGAAGATAATAAAATGAAGGCAGATACAGTTGAAAGAAAAAGTATGTGAACCCTTTGGGCTTACTTGGATTTCTTCATAAATTGGTCATAAAATGTGTTCTGATCTTCATCTAAGTCACAACAATAGAGAAACACAGTCTGCTTAAACTAATACCGCACAAATATTATATGTTTTCATGTTTTTATTGAACACAACATGTAAACATTCATAGTGCAGGGTGGAAAAAGTATGTGAACCTTTGGGTTTAATAACTGGTTGACCCTCCTTTGGCAGCAATAACCTCAACCAAACGTTTCCTATAGTTGCAGATCAGACCTGCACAACGGTCAGGAGAAATTTTGGACCATTCCCTTTTACAAAAGTGTTTCAGTTCAGCAATATTCTTGGGATGTCTGGTGTGAATCGCTCTCTTGAGGTCATGCCACAGCATCTCAATCGGGTTGAGGTCAGGACTCTGACTGGGCCACTCCAGAAGGCGTATTTTCTTCTGTTGAAGCCATTCTGTTGTTGATTTACTTCTATGCTTTGGGTCGTTGTCCTGTTGCATCGTCCATCCTCTGTTAAGCTTCAGTTGGCGGACAGATGGTCTTAAGTTTTCCTGCAAAATGTCTTGATAAACTTTGGAATTCATTTTTCCATCGATGACAGTAATCCGTCCAGGGCCTGAGGCAGCAAAGAAGCCCCAAACCATGATGCCCCCTCCACCATATTTCACAGTTGGGATGAGGTTTTGATGTTGGTGTGCTGTGCCTTTTGTTCTCCACAAATAGCGTTGCGTGTTCTTTCCAAACAACTCAATTTTGGTTTCATCTGTCCACAGATTGTTTTGCCAGTAGTGCTGTGGAACATCCAGGTGCTCTTTTGCAAACTTCAAACGTGCTGCAATGTTTTTTTTGGACAGCAGTGGCTTCCTCCGTGGTGTCCTCCCATGAAGTCCATTCTAGTTTAATGTTTTCCTTATTGTAGATTTGTCAACAAAAATGTTAGCATGTGCCAGAGATTTCTGTAAGTGTTTAGCTGACACTCTAGGATTCTTCTTCACCTCATTGAGCATTCTGCGCTGTGCTCTTGCAGTCATCTTTACAGGACGACCACGCCTAGGGAGTGTAGCAACAGTGCTGAACTTTCTCCATTTGTAGACAATCTGTCTTACCGTGGACACATGGACATCAAGGCTTTTAGATATACTTTTGTAGCCCTTTCCAGCTTTATGTAAGTCAACAATTCTTGATCGTAGGTCTTCTTAGAGCTCTTTTGTGCGAGGCATGGTTCACATCAGACAACGCTTCTTCAGAACAGCAAACTCAAAACTGGTGTGTGTTTTTTATTGGACAGGCCAGCTTTAATCAACACATCCAATCTCATCACATTGATTGGACCCCAGGTTGGCTGACTCCTGGATCCAATTAGCTCTTGGAGAAGTCATTAGCCTAGGGTTTCACATACTTTTTCCACCCTGCACTATGAATGTTTACATGTTGTGTTCAATAAAAACATGAAAACATATAATGTTTGTGCGGTATTAGTTTAAGCAGACTGTGTTTCTCTATTGTTGTGACTTAGATGAAGATCAGAACACATTTTATGACCAATTTAGGAAGAAATCCAAGTAAGCCCAAAGGGTTCACATACTTTTTCTTTCAACTGTATATTATATAATATAAATCATAAATAATTTCCACTAGTTAAACTTCTTCAGCTGCACGCTGCTCAAAGTTAAAATACGGTACGTACTGTCCTTCTGTTGTGATCAATCATTTATTGCTATAAGCAAAACATTGTTGATGTAGATTCAGTATGTAGATACAGTATTTATAAATGTGTAAATTATAGGAACTAAAGTATACTATTTGAATCAAACCGTTGGCTGAATGCTGTCTGTTTTGAGACCTGTTAGACATCTGAATAACAAAGAAAAATTTCTGGGTTGCTCTGGACGAATATCTATAATTTGTTTATTAAATAAAAAATATACCAGAAAACATTTGAAGGTTAAAGAACCTTTAACTAGTGTGAAGTAGGCTTGGTACATGATTTTCAGAGAGGGAGAAAGAACTAATGGTTACTTTGTTTTCTGAAGTCAACGTTTTCAAATAAAATCAGTTGTCTACTTTTTGCCTTTTGGTTCAGTCTTAGGGAATTTTTAATTAATATTTAGATACTGAATATTGTCTATTTATCGGCCTCCAATGTTAAAGAATTATCGGTTATCATTATCGGCCAACAAAGTAAATATCGCTGCATCCCTAGTTCATAGAATGAAAGTCAATGGGTGACAATGTTGTTTGGTTACCAAACATTCTTCAAAATATCTTCTATACAAGAAACAAAAAGTCATACAGGTTTGGAATGACAAGTGGGCGAATAAAGGATGACCTGTGAACTCTCCCTTTAACAGGCATTTCATATCCATAGATCATCTTAATATTCTGAGGTAAATTATATGTAAACATCACATTCTAACATTCTGTTCTTAAAAACCCTGGCTTCGAAGTAGGAATGAAGCTGATCGTGTTTTACCTGCCAGGGGTAGAAGAGAGGCGTCTGATCCAAAGGAACTCTAAGAGGAGCTACAATCACCAGCTCAAACATTAGTCCCAATAGCAGAGGAATAACTCCGGCCAACAGCACGGCCACGATCAGCGTCTTCACGATCTGATCACAAACAGAGTTCACGTGTGTTATGACAATGCTTTTATCAAACATTCTGACAGAGTTTATTAATAATATAATTTACTGATAAATAGGAGCTGAAGCTCTTTAGAGGACTTTTGTGTGTGTGTGTGTGTGTGTGTGTGTTTATATATACACACACTGAACAAACTGGTATCTGTTATTAAATTAAAGAAAGTTAACTTAAATAAAGGTGTTCAAAATGTGTACATTACAAATAAAAAGTAACATCATTTCAGAGATAAAATAAGATTATTGTATTATTTACCATGAGGGTCCACTCTTGAACCTTGAGCAGAATGACCCTACGACCCTGAGGCATCCAGGCCAGCAGCACTGTGAAGGCTCTGATGGACAGCCAGCACACATACAGCCCACACGCTGCTGTGTACAGCTCATGGATCTTAGCACTGCCCGTCCAGAACGACATCAGCCAGCGGCCGGTAAACACTGAAAAACAGAGGCAGACAGAAAACTAGAAACTAGACCTTAAAGAGAATCTTCATCACACATGAATATGGATTAAAACAAATACATATGGCACAATTAGTCGATGAAAATGTGTTGTTATCTAACCTGGTAATGTAAGACACACCAAGCTGGCCAAAAGCAGCGTCACGCACATGAACAAAATCAGCAACACGATCTGTAGGGTGGAAAAACATTAAACGGTTCAAATTAAAATCAAATAAACCATGACAATCTTCACAATATTGGTAATAAGGATGGAAGTACATGAGTACCCTCAGAGAAAATTTCATGGGACGGTGATAGGGCTGAAATCCCACCGGGCCGCCCTGTTGCAGTATGGCCTGGTGGGCAGCATGCAGCCCTTCTCCCACCACAGGAATGGCGTTGTTACGGGCCTGCTGGTTGTTGTTGGCCTGCTGGTTGGCATCGTTTTCGTTTTCCTCCTGGTCTCCCAGCAAATAAGAATGCAAGTCCCTGAACATGATACAAAGTTGAGTTTTAGGTGTGAATGGAAACATGTTGGACACATGAAAAATTTGAAGGACATAATGAGTATTAGTGTAAGTGTATGTGAGACTCACAGCAGATAGCCGGCGGTTACTGTCCAGGCTCGCACCAGACCTTTGAGCCACTGCCGCGTGTGACCCTGCTCCAAAAGCGCTGGAAGAACAACCTGCAGCAGCAGCAACTCCAGAGATAACTCACTCACTGGAGCATCACTGAAAAACAAACAGACAAACGTATAGTTCATTTGTATATTAAAAACATATTGATGGTATTGATGTTCTGGGAACTATTTCGTTTCCTCTCATAAAATTAAAAAACTCTTCGGTCAACCTGGGTGTATGACTGTTTGTAAATTTTGTTATAGAACAAAATGCCAAGTTTGACATTTCAATCTGAAATAATTTACTACCGGCTAGCCTCTCTGTATCACAAAACACCCACGCATATAGTTTAACATTAAATGACATGTGTAACTTGTGTAAAAGCACATTTAATGTCCAAATGAACTTCATAAAGAGTGCAAGATACATTTATTTACATTTAGCAGACGCTTTTATCCAAAGCGACTTACAGAGAGTTCAGGGAGAGATATGTCATTCAGGAGCAATAATAATATAAATCTGTTTGGGAATAACTGTGTGTGTGATACCCGTGAGCTGACCGAGAGAAAGCGAGATGCAACACGGCACGTTGTGCAACCCCATTAAAGGGATACTTCACCCAAAAATGAAAATTCTGTCATCGTTTACTCACCTTCGAGTTTGTATTGATGAACAAAGAGAAAGATATTTGGAAGAATGCTTTTAACCAGACAGATTTTGCCCCAAACTGACTAACATAGTAGGAGAAAAATACCATGATAGTCAAAAGTGCTCCAGAACTGTTTGCTGTCCTACATTCTTAAAAAATGTCTTTTGTGTTCACCACAACTAAAAATATATTGAGTACTTTTTCCTACTATGAGAGTCGATGGCTGGCAAGATCTGTTTGGTTAAAAGCATTCTTCCAAATATCTTCCTCTTTGTTCATCAGAACAAAGAAATGTATACAGATTTGAAACAACTCGAAGGCGAGAAAATTATGACAGAATTTTCATTTTTGGGAGGTGAAGTATCCCTTTAACCCCCTCCATCTTTCCCTAGCTTCAACTCTTTTCCTCGAGGCTCTTCCTACTGTGATTATTTTTGTCTCCACAGACAAAATGTTAAACATTCTCTCTCATAATGAATGAATGTAAATCAGAATCTGACTGGTCTTCCTCATCCTGGAAACGAAAGACTGTACATTGTGAACTGTCAATAAGTTCACAGCATAAGGGTAACAAAAGAAATCACTCATTTTTATGTCATAGGACAATAGTCGAAACATCAGTTTTCTCAGGCATTAAAATATTACCTATTCTGTTTAAAATCTTATGTTAAATCTCTCTCTTTCCTCAGAAGAGAAAGTGAGTACCCCAACAATCACACCCCCGGTCAAAGTTCTCTCATAGTGCTTGATGTAAAGAGGGCACCAGGGGGCAAACACAGGGAGAAACTAAGCTTATATAAAGCGTATTGACTTTAATGGCATTAATTGCTGAAGACACAATATCAACTCCTCTATCTCTCTGCAGGATCAGATTGCAGTAATGCTCTATGGGGAATGATGATATCAGGTGCAACACACCTGCCAAATGATGCAACAGGGCCATATGACACTACAGAGACTCCTGGCACACACACACTGGACTACAAAGTTAAGGAGCAGGTATACTTGACTTTTCGCATCCGTCTCACGCACAACCGATCTTGACACATGCGCAGTACAAATGAGTATGTGTGCTCTAACAGTCTGTCAGCGCTGAGTTGTGTCTATCACAGACCCACTGCAAATTAAACCGAGGAAGTCATTCACCATTGCAAACAATCCGAGCAAACAGCAAGACAACACAACAACCAAACAGTAGGATACGTTTCTCAGCCTACTGTTCTTGGTTTCAGCGTGTTGGTTTTGTCTCGTTCTTCTATGACCACGGCACACTGAACACTTTCTGTGTGTGTATTGACCCCTAGTGGGCTTGTGCAATTCTCGCGCATGCGCTGTTGCAAGCGCCACGTCCGCGCGGTCTCAAAAAAATGTAGCCCTTTCTTTTGCCAGGTTGAAAGAACATCATTACTACTGGCTGTTATCTCCTTGTTACCAAATGTACACAGACAAACAAGCAAATCTGCCTACCGACACTCATCTTGAAGCTCTAAAATGGTTTACGCACAGATTACACAATCAAAAACAACATTATGCTTTAAGACTTGGATAATGAGGAGGAATCGCGGTTAATTTACCTGTAAAGCATCACATTGTAGGGAAGAAATGATGGGAAAACGTGTTTGATTATTCGAATAGGAAGCCATAACATGAGAAGAACGATTGAGCCGAACACGACCTAGAAAACAAAGGAGAGAACAGCTTTTCAATTCACGTAACAATGGAAACAAAAACTAGACTTCGTCAAGGTATTCCAAGAGCAAGCACACATGAAAGTGGTAAACATATCCTCACCACTGAAAGTATGAATCGTCTCAGGTGTCTGTATATGGGGAGGTGAATCATTTCCTGCACTGGGTTGAAATCCGGATCGTTCAGGTTTCTGAGAAACCACAAGACTCCGGGCCTCAGAACCTGAGACATACAAAGACGACATTGACATCTCTCAAACTTGTCAACAGCTCCCGAAAGAGCCTCTGCGCGGTTAGATTGATGTAAAGAAACACCTACCTCTCGGAGAAGAAGAATGAAGGAAGCAAAGTAGAAGACGTAGACCATCCCCACCAGCCAGTGAAGGAACATGGTGGTCCCCGGGGCCGATTCAAAACTCAGCTCTCTGTCTTTTAATGAGGCATCAAACATTTCCTACAAAACAAAACATATAACTCAGCTGAAGGCGTGAAACGTATGTTGTTATGTACAGGATGATGAATATGTAGGTTAGCTTTAAAATGCCCTCTCAATGGCTTTTTTTTTACACAACACTGAATGAACCTTAAACTGGTTTGATAAAATGAACGAATATATACCAGAGAGCAGATATCAAGCCACCAGCCACAGATGAGCGGGAACACGCCGATCTCCACAACCACTAGAAGAGACACCTGATAGAAGGACAAAAGACATATTGAATAAACTCAATTAAGTTCCTAATGCTCAGCATTGCTCAATACTAAGAGTTAATTTCATGGATTAAAGTAAAAATAATTATTCTGACTGAGGTATTTTTCAGTCCAACTCATATTTGTCTCACCAACACTTTATTTAAATAGTCGAGACCAATAGCGTTTTAAGGGGAGATGTTTTGACAGCTATAATATTGCCAGTTTGCGTATTTTAAAAGCACTTGTTAATCTGTGAAATATTTTACTTACCTTGGCAAATAATCAACCGTCTACATAACTTTTCAGAGCATGTTTTTATTTATCTTATAAGATCAAACAATATTTTCTGAAACCCTTAATTAACAGAAATAAAGAAAAAAGTAACAGCACCAACATTAAAGTCCGAGTGAAATAAAAATTACAATGCCTGTTTTTTTATTAAATATTACAGCGTTTGTTGTAAACAGAAATGATAGCCACTTCCAGTTCACGGGGACTTTAAAGACCAAAAAGTGCTATTCTTGTGCAAAGGTCCCTAGAGTGCTTTCACTTTTTCTGCCTTTTGGCTGTAAACACCTTCCAGAAGCTTGGCTAGACCTGACACCCGTTTCAATGTTTGACTTGCAACAGTGACTAGTTACAGTGTTTGTTTCTGCCGCGTACTGAGATCTGTCAGATTTACTGTACATTACGTGATTTCATCCACTTCTCAAAATACACAAATGTAAGTGCCTGGTGAACTGGTAAAAGAATAGAGTGGTCTTAACAATTGCTTACAGTGCAGATACTATGTATCTGATGTGAATAAAAAACATTGTCAAATTATATTTCAGGAGATTGTTATTACCGCTTCCATACACATCATTGACTAACTAGAGGGCTTTTCAGACAGCACTGAACCCTGGGTTATCTTCATTCTAAGCCCCGCTTTTAACCCAGGGAAAACAAACATTTGACACATGTAATTTTGAATCGAGGTTATGAGGCAGGGTTAGCACCACTTTTGCAGGGTAAACCCCGCATTGCAGTGTTGAATGTGTGCAGTGTGAAACGAAGCGAGGGTAGAATGATGCGACAAGACGCTTAGCAAAAGACATCCTATCAAAAACTGAACAGCGCTTACCACATTACACAAACTGTGTATAGCTACAGAAACTCTGTGTGCTGTGTAAACAATCCTTAGATTTTTTTTGAGTAAGTAACCTCTTAGGGGGCTTAAAACAGCCAAAAATTAATATTTTTCCCCAAGATGCGGAACAACAAAGTATTCGGTTGTTTAAAGGGACCACACGCTATTTTTATCATCAGTCAGTTTGACACAAATGTATTTATCCAATCAGTTAGGACATTAAAGTCCCTGTGAACCGGAAGTTGCGATCGTTTTTACGCTCTACGGAGAACTTTAATCCATGTAATTTACTTCCAACAAAAATGTATTTCATCTGTAATCTCGGTTGATGTAACATTATAGCATTGGTGCAATTTTAAAAAGCCACTCTACAGTAAATCTCAAAGTACTTATGTACAATTATGTATCCTGAATCAGTCGGCAATCTTACGACACACCTATTGCTCATTCTATTGAGTCAACAAGTTTACCAAACCTGCCATAAATGAAACTGTTGAAATAACTGACCTTCACCACAATGTAGCAAACTCCTAATAAGCGACGTGATCTCTGAAATCTCACCAGTGCTGCTAATCCCTGAGAACTAAGTTAAGAAAAGTAAAATCAGAAAATAACTTGAAAAGAGCTTATCTTGTGTAAAAGTGATGGTGATTTCACTTAAAACCTGCGTAGTTGAGTCTGAAAGGATACATGGCAAACGATGAGTGTGATGGCTAACAGGACGTATCCAACTATAGTGGTGATGAGTCCCTCAAAGTGTGAGGCACGAACCTGATAATAGTTCAGAAAGCATTTTGGTCAACATTGGTAAAAATTCACAAAGAAGGGATAATGATCATTTCATTATTCCAACTTGGGAACTTACATTTTCTTCGAAACCAAGACCAACCACTGAGAAGTGGCCAATGTGGTAGGGACAGAAAGCTAAAAAGAGATTTTGTATATTTATAATTTGAAAACAAACAGACTCTTGTATTAGGTTCTGTAATGTACAAGATCAAAACTGCTCATACCAAACACCAGGATGAAGAGTGTGTTGAGTGAGACCACCCAGAAGACGTGCTCCTGATTTAAAAAATAAAATAAATGTAATTGAAAAGCCACGCATCTTGAGATCTTGATGTTCTTAAGGTTATTTATTAAATATTTATTGGCACATCAGATTTGTCTGATGGCGCACACACATGTCAATAAATAACTTACCAGGAACACCAGGGACCCATCAAGGCCAAGCATCTAGAAAAGCAGGAAAAAATGTGTTTAATATTTGTCTCAAAGCTCTTTGTCTGATCTCTGACACAAGCAAAGAGTCTGACCCGTTCCCATGTGAGCTCCTCAGCTGCACGGTCCCACTCCAGGGCATTCCAGTTCATATCATCTGCACAGAACACACACACCTGTCTATAACTAAAGCTCTACGGTCTACCGCTTCAGAAAAAAATACTTCCACACCAGGAATACCCTTTCATACCCTGTGCTCCATTGTTGCCGTCTGCCACATCTTCGGCTCCTCCATCTTCCTCGTCTTCATTTTCCAGCTCCATCTCCTCAGCCGGATCAGGGGGAATGTCAGGAGCCTCTGCCGCTGCGGCGTTCTCCACCGGGGGTTCGGCCGGAGCGGCCATGGGCTGGTTATCAGCGCCTCCGTTACCCGGAACAGGTGCCTATAGGAAGATAAGACAAGAACAATCAAAAGGACATAAACAAGAGCAAAGTCAACTAAAGTCTGTCTTAAGAAGTGAATAGAAGGCAGTCACAGTGCAGGTCGTCTGTTTAGAGAGCCAGAGAAATAGAGAATATTGGGAGAGATTTGGGGAAGGTTTGAAAGGTTATTACATTGATCTCAAATCTAAAGGGTTGTTACGTGAACAGAAAGAAGAGTGAACAAAAAGTGTCTTGGTGTAAAATGCGTAATTGGTCTCTGAAGAATATCTCCCATCAGAAAGCCACCCCTGACATGAGCCACTTCAGGAATGAGTAAAACATTCACTCCTCACATCATCAAAAGAGAGCAAGAGGATACGAATCCTCAGCAGAAGTAATAATAAGAAAGCCATCAAAACCTCTTGCTAAATTAATAAAATTGAGTGATCTTGTGGTCTTTAACATCATCTATTATCAGAGTAACCTGTATATTTAAAGGTGGACTAAGCGATTTCTGGAAAATATAATATATCTGGAATATTTTTTCTTCCTACTTATGTTGTGTTTGCAATAGGGGGCATGTAAGCTCATGATGGAGGGGTGAGGGGATGAAAAGGGGTGAGCAAGCATTCATCATTTTAAGGGCGGAGCAAGGGTGTGTTTCTTTTGAGAAGGGTTGCGTTTGTTTCAGGACTAATTTTACCAATACTGTCCGCACCTTTAAGAAAAAGAGAGCTAGGAGAAACTCGAAAAAACTTCTATTACAGGGGTACGCTTAGGGTTATCACAATATCAGATTTTCACTACATGTGGCATAAAAATGTACAACGATGATATTATTACAATATACATTTAATTACATCTTTTTTAAAGAAATATATAATGCTGCCATACAAACTTAGCTTACATTTGAAACACTCAAAATATGTGTGTACATAGGCAGCTATAGGGAAAAAAAATGAACAGGTGCTGAACTATTTAGGATATTATCATATATGTAGAATTAAAAAAATATCAATAAATCTTTAGGATCACAGTTACTGCACATATTTATAATGCTGTATATTGTGACACAACTATTCACAATCTTGAACTAAAGACAAAGAAACAGTTCATCAAAAACTCAAAACCTTTTCTTCATTTACTCAACCTCGAGTTCCAAATCTGTACAGATTTATTTGTTCTGATGAACACAGAGAAAGCTATTTGGCAGAATGCGTTTAACATGTGCACGATTAACCGAAAATGTATATCACGTGACTTATGCATAACTTGTGAATGAAGTACGGTAAAATGCTCTTGGATCCGAAAGCCAAATGGCGCTTTCGTGCAGAAACTCCAAATGCGCACAGCAGAAGAAGACCATAACAGGAAATGCCTAAGGACATTTTTTATCACTGTTCCTCAAGCCTCTTCAGCTATTTTCATGATAATAAAGAATATTTATAATGATCATATTTGACGAGTGTTGCTTTTTTAAATGCATGTCATAAGCGACTCAAACTCGCAGTGCTTTTAATTCAAGCAGCATTTCCAACTGATCCCAGAGCCGTGCTTCACGGACAAGCTACGCATATATAAAATAATCGCAGCCAGCTTGATTTCAGTAGGATTAAGTGGTAACTGCTATCAATCGTGCACATGTCTACTTGTATGAAAATGTACTGCCATGGAAGGAGAAATTGCCTTATAAATTCCTTTGTTCTTTTGAACACCAAATAATTTTAAAGAATGTAGGAAAGCAATCAGTTCTGTGTAACAAAGTGAAAGAATGCAAAGAACTGTTCGATAACAAGCAATCTCCCAAATATCTCTCTCCATGTTTAGTTTAAACCGATTTGGAACAACTTGAGGCTGAGTAAATGATGGGAGAATTGTCATTTTTGGGTGAACTGTTCCTGTAAGTATACAAAATATGAAATTGATCCTCTGAGGGGGATCCATTAATATGTGATAAAAGCTGTGTAAATGGGTGCAAACGTTTATATTCTACCTCATTGGGCGGTCCTGCGGCATTGGCAGGCTGCTGCTGGTTCTGCTCCAACCATAAAGGGGCTCCACCATGAACAATCTGCTCCCGCAGCCACACCAGACTGATGAAGGCGCAGAGGGTACAGGTCACCACAAAGCAGCCCTGGAGGCAGTCGGCCAGCAGGTTCTCTCTGCAGGGGCACAAACATTCAGCGCTGAACATCACATCTGAAATATCCTACTATTACAATTCACCCCACCACCCCAGCCTCAAATAACCAAAATATAGGATAAATCATTATCCTCAGGCTGCACAATGAGCCTATCTGCAAACTAAATTAATATTTTAGTGGGGAAAACGTGAGAGCTTTCCTGTCTGGTACGTACGTGGAGAGCATGTCTAACGGCAGGGTCAGGAGGGAGCTCACTGAACCGGTGAACAGACATTTATAGATGCGACCTGTTGGAAACAGAACGTTACGTGAGCAACAAAGCACACAGCAGAAAATGGGAAATAAAGACGCTGTACTGCTCAGAGCGTACCAGACTATGACCTTTGGGCATTACTTACATGCTGTTAAAGGTACAACTCCCAGCCAAGCGAAGGCAACAAGCGTGTAATGAAACCAATATCGGATGGCTGTGCCTATACTGGTGACCAACCCTGCAAAAATGTCCTGCACTGGGAGCCGTGTAGGCATGTCTGGAGAGTAAACTGGGAGGGAAAGAGATGAAGACAGTTTCAGATGCTTGTTTAAACAATGGAGGGTAAACTGACAGCTTGGCAGTGGAAGAACTAAACATTCGTGACAGAAGTTAAAGGGATATTTCAAATTGTCATTCCAAACCTGTCTGACATTCTTCTGAATAAGAGGAAGATATTTTGAGGAACATTGGTTACCAAACAACAATGACTCCCATTGTATGGACACAAGAAAAAAAAACCGAGACATTTTTCTAAATATCTTCTTTTGTGTCCCAGAGTAACATACAGGTTTGAAATGACATAAGGCTGAAAAATTATTACAGAACTGTTATGTTTTAAATTTACATTTATGCATTTGGCAGACGCTTTTATCTAAAGCGACTTACATTGCATTAACTTATACATTTATACTCAGGTATATGCAATCCCCTGGGATCGAACCCACAACCTTGCATTGTTAACCCCATGCTCTTATCACTGAGCTACAGGAAAGTAAAATTTTTGGTTAACTATCCCATTAAGACGCTCAATATACCAAAGCGTCGTATTAAGACTATTGGGTTTCATTCATTGTTTTTTAATATACTGTAGATCCTGCTTCGTCAAGTCTTTCATCTGAAGCATTTATTTACACATCACAACAATTCAAATGAAAAATCACACTGCAGAAGAGCCTCAAGCATTTTATTAGATTTAAACATCAGTTACTGTGCACAGATAACATTTTACTGTAAACAAAAGAATGTCAACGGGGATGCAGTGTCTATGCGTCCAAATCACTAGAGCGTATTATTAAGTCCCCAAACAAATTCCACACATTGGAGCTTTACTATCAGCCTTAATTTACATTTTTCCAAACCTTTTGAAGAGAGTAGCAGAAGCCACGCTTCCAAAGTTTCTAAAGCACCTTGAATGTATACAGAAAAGTCATTACAGAAAAGTCACGGGACAGTGACTCACTGTGGGTTTGTTAAAGGCCTAAATTCACCCCAGCAAAGGCAAACTTTTATCAGACAGCACGAGCCCTCTGCTCTTACATCACATGGCATCCCATGACCCCCTATACCTCTAAAGCAAACAATCGCTGCTATTGAACAGGCCGTTTGGGTAGCTGTAACGTATAGAGTGGGTTCATGGTCATACTACGCCTAAAGAATGAGTGGGTAACTTACTTGGCGTAAAAGCAAATCTGTGCTTGCATAATTCACAGTACTCTTTTCTGCTGTGTTTAAGCCACTGCACCAAGCTGTGAAAACACAAAGGGAAGATGGGGTTAGGAGAGGGACATGATGTTGAGTGATCTGTGTGTGTAAAGCTCAGAAAATCCTGCTTCATTTGTCATTTCCACAAAGAAAAAAAGTAAACGCTGGTTGACTACACATTGACTGGGGCCCTGTCCACATCTACAGAGGCCTGAGTCGCAGCTAGTCTCATGAATTCAAAAACATACAGTTCATCTAATGAATGGATGTTACTGGCTCTTTCCGCCCAATTCGAACACAAAGTCCAAAAGTAACAGGTCATGTCAATGGTAAGGATAACCTACATTATTGTTAGCAGAGGCTGTGCTCCACTGACTGATATTCAACGTTCAAAAAAAGCATATGCCAATTTAGCATGTGGCCTATTTACGGTACAAAAAAATACACTTTCTAAATTAGACCGTGCAATTTCTATAGCATTATATCATACACACAATTGACAGCAAGCTTTTTGTCGGATTATATTCTTGTTTGTTAGTGCTTTTAAACCCTTCTTGCATTGCAACCGGTTAACCATTTTACACCGTCCCATTTGTCCCCTTAAGATTTTTGCCTCGAGCAGTAAAACATAGAATTATTGCAGGACATCATGCTCTGCGAAGTTAAGTGCCCAAATTGCATCTTCCACTTTTAAAGCAAGCCACAATAATCGAACAATAGCGTAAGGCACGTGTCATTTGTCATAAACAGACAAAATGGTAAACCCGAGGGGAAAAGTGTAGTATCGTCTTCTATTTCGAAATCAAACTATTTAGTTTAGACAAATTTACTACATTTAATTTGAGATTTCTTTATATAACACCCAAAAATTCAGATGCACAAATCATAAATCGGTTTTATTTGAGCACAGCTATTGGACACGCAATTAATCACTGAATGAGAAGAGCTCTTACCATTCTTGATGGATAAACTTAATACTTCCAGTACAGACACATGGATGGTAGAGCGGTTTGTCTTGAGTTCCCTCTGAACGACACACCCTACATATGTCAGCTGCAAGACAAAGTGGCCAAAATAAACATGTTTAAAGCACACATCCTATCTCTTGCAGGAGTCAATTACAAAATGCATTCAATACTGCAAATAATACATACGACTCTACAAGAATCTACAACAATACAGAAGATTTACGTTATGAAAATAAGAGTTATTGGTGATGTGGACTAATGACTTTCCATTTACTTGGCCTAAAGTAAGAATGTAAAACCCAAATCAGATATTAGTTAAGAGCAACGTCCATGAAGCCATGTAAACTCGCATACAGGAGTTGACAGTGATATATCACATACCATTACGTCATTCTCAGGTGTGTTTACACCTGGCCACATAATTTCTTTAAGGCTTCCTTCCAACACATGACAGTTTTACACGTCATGGTCGTCGATCAGAGTATAATTACTCTCATAATAAATCTTAACTCGACATCCTGTAACGCATAAACTAGTTCACTCGTTATTGTCTTTATTTAGACTCGATGACAGATATAACGTTACCAAACCTCAGGCTGGCAGTAACGTTAGTTTAGCTTATTAGCTGGCTAGGCTACAGATCATAAGTCCAATACAGTTGGCCAAGAGTACTCATGCTAAATCGTCACCTAGTGATAACCCTATTCCCGTTTTACCACAAGCATGCAGACGATGTATAATCTTTGAAAAGTAATATTACAAACAGACATATGCTAATAGGCCGATGTGTCTACAGCTTACCTTCTTCGGCAGTGTCCATCTTGCACGGTGACGCACTGTCCTCTTTAGAGTCAACACATAACACACACCGCGGAACAAAACACACGATCAGCTAACATGCAACTACACTAATATACAACATGACGAAAGCGAAACCGACTTTGAATGCAACATAAATCTGGACCGGACCTTCTTGCTCAAGGATTAAGCTACTTGTTTGTCGACTACCACGGCTGCATTAAACATGTTTGGCGTAAAGGTTTGTGGCCTCTGAATCCTCTGCTTCCGAAGCGAAGGTGCAGCTGCTACAGATTTACGACAGTTCGCGACACTTTCTAGCACTTTCCGCTGGTGGCTGCGCTTTCTTTTTCTTTTTTTATTTACGGCATAACATTTTAAAACAAAATAGGCATACACTCTTAATTCAAAATTAATCAATTCGTCCAAAATATACATTAGTGTATTTTGGTTGAGCATTGGGTAATGCACAAAAACAAATTGAGAAAAAAAACATTTTGTTGTTTTATATATCTGTTTTTATCTCATTTAACCACTGATGAAGATGGATTTTGATTTAAACTACCTACATTTATGAATGAAAAACTTTGCCATAGAAATTAAAAAAGTTAACAAAATCTAAATATTCCCCCAAATCCCAAACTTGATTTACTGCACTGTAAGGGGCGGGAGTACAATCTCTCTGGATAGTAACAAGTTCTGTACATCTCTCCAAAAAAATTGCACCAATTCACAAAGAATGAAAACATGGTACATACTTTCAATACTAGTTTTACAAAATAGACAACTATTCCCTTCAAACTTTATTTTTAAGAACTCATTATAGCCCAGACTCCTTTGAGTACCATTTCTCCCAATAAACAGACTTTCTACCAAACTTTATGTATTATATATGCTAAAACAACATTTTCAGAAAAGAAGTACCAGCTGATGGAAAGCTGAAAGTTTTACTGGTAAAAAGGAGCAATCAAAATCACATTGTACGATTTATTTTAACTAATCTATAATTTCTGATATAAACACCACCATCTCATTAGGCAAAATATTCCAAAAATAAAATAATGGAAAAAATGATAAAATCATTATAAACATAATAAGTGTTATTACATAAATAATTTATAAATATAACGCCATTCAAATTAACATAATTATTCCAATGACTTTTATTTGGGAAACTTTACATAATTATTGAATATACAAAGGCAAACAAATTAAACAAGAGCACATAAAACATTTTTCTTGTGAAAATACATTAGTTCAGAGAAACATATACAATCAAACTAAAACAGAGAAGCAAACAGTATGAATACTATTCAAGTACTCAACACACATAAAACATTATGCTGGTATGCACAGTACAACCTTTTTTAATAGACAAAAATGTTTGTCAGTTATACAGTGTTGTAAAAGAGGGATCACTTGTTGATCTATTTCATTACTGCCGAGTCTCATCATCTTGTCCTTCATTGTCTTTGTCATTTCTGATGAGAGTTTTGAATGTCTTGGCATCATAAATCCACACGGTGTCAATTCCCTCACCAGCTATGTCATCAGGAGACCAAGTAGGAAAAGGAAAGCGACAAGCTACCACTTTAGCTGAACTATGCAGTTCGGTTTGCAGCTTGATTTCAAGCTGTTCCATCTGTGGAGAAAAGGATATGATAAAAAAAATCATAAATAAGATATAACCTTAGTTAACTCAAACTAGCTGCTTTATACCACATTCATTCGTCTGTCAATGTGGAAAGCCTTACCATCTGTGGCACACCAAAGATGACGACATTCGAGTATTGTGAAAAACTGACCTAAAAAGGAGACATTATGGATCATAATTTTTTATACAAATTACATTGAATTTATATGTAATGCATAAAAACCTGGATCGGGCCAGGATTTTGTGAGTTTATCCTGCACTCACCTTCCAAAGATCTGAAATATAAAAAGATGTGCTGTGATGAACACCTTCCCTCCAGGCTTTGTATCGGGAGTACCAGACCAGCCATGGGTTCAGCTCAAAGCCAACTGCTTTGAAGCCTCTTTTTGCTGCAGCTATAACCTACACAAAGACAGAGAAACAGAGTCAAATTATTAGAGAAACTTTTTTCTCCAAAATCATTATAACATTGTACTTTATTGAAATAAATGATTAAAAACAATATGATACTAGAGGTTCTTCAAAAACACCTCACAATACTTCCATCGATCTAAATTAGGATCTAACTCACTATTCGTCCATCTCCGCTTCCGATATCAACTAGAGACCCAGATCTGGTTAGTAAAACTTTAAGGACGTTTTCGATTTGTGTAGATGTTGCAGGAACAAAGGGAAGACACACTTTCCTTAATGCTGGTGCAACAAATGGTACAGCCACTGAGTACAGAGCGACCAACGACCCCCCGACTACACAGGTTGCGATAACACCAAGTCGTTTTTTTAAAGAAGTGTCGCTACCTGATCCAGGTTTATTATTCTCTGTGGTAGGACTTGGCTTTATGTCAAAGTCAGACATCCTGAAATGACAGCACTAGATTGACCTCAATGCCTGCCCAATGACAACATAAAGATATTCCGCTTATATTTAAAAGCGGTGAGGTGGTCTGATGATAAGCAAAGCATTTCAATAAATTAAAAAAATATCTACAAACCCTAACTATACGTAGCCAAGTGATTCATTTAAAGCGATCATAAAGCTTCCACATAGGCGTAGCGCACGAGAATCATATTATTGGTGCATACAGTAATTGGTCCGATATGACGCTTTCACTGAGAGATATTAGTTCCGCTGACACAGGTTCCTTGAATCAGATGGGTAAAAAAATAGTTACTTATCAGTAAAAGTAATACACATGTTTGCATACAACAACTTAACAAATTACAATTTGTTCATAAGCATTGTTTTTATACCATTTATAATATTTCTTGCAAACGCACTCCCCAGCAACGTTGATGATCCAGAAGGAGGCGCCACAAAATGCATGTCACTAAATATGTGACCCTGGACGACAAAAAAGGGTACATTTTCCAAAAATTTGATTTTATACATCACCTGAATAACCAGATACAGCCGTTTAAGACTCAGGAATCTGAGAGTGCAAAAAAATCTAAATATCGAGAAAATTGCCTTTGAGGTTGTTAATCATGGGCACTGTAGCAGGCCATCCACTCACAAAAATAAAGTTTTCATATATTTAAGGTAGGAAATTAACAAAATATCTTCATGGAACATGATCATTACTTAATATCCTAATGATTTTTGGCCAAAAGAAAATTTGAGCATTTTGACCCATACAATGTATTTTTGTTCTTAAAAATGTAAAAAATGTAAAAAAACGAAAAATGTTCCTGTGCTACTTAAGACTTAAGGTTTTGCGATTCAGGTTCACATATGTCCTTTATTGCTACAAGCCTACAATGCTGTTGTGGTTGTAAATGTATAATGGCATTTAAAACCTAAAATAGTAAAACAATTAATGTGAGCGGGACACACATTACAATACAGAAATGCTTAAAACAAAGAATATAAAACACAATGGCATGGTCGTTAGTTCTATTAGTTTACACATTTGGACATAGAAGGCGATAACCAGACATGCCCTGAGCAGCCAAAGTACAGTAGCATTTTTACTTTAGTTTGTGACATTGGTTTCAGTCTTGCTCTTAGTTTGTTTCCCTTCCTGAGTGGACAGGAACCTTTTCTGACAGAAGGAATGACATTCTCAGTTGTCACGATACGTTCCCCCGGACATTATTGAAACATAGAACAGTGGCATTGTAGTTAGGAATGTTAGCTCATGATAATATGGTTCTTGGTTTAACGGTAACATTCTCAGCCGTCAAATAACATTAAATAACGTGCTACAACTAGCCAAATTCAGCCTGCAAAGGCTACACATTGAAAATGGCCCCTAACAAAGGTTCAAGTTGTCTAGTAGTTTGTGCATTTGGTTTGTGGGTTACAGGTTGTTTGATTGAGGCCTGACTTTGTTTTTCTATTTTTCAATACATTCTTGTTGTCAGGATACGCTCTCCTGTTTAGATGGAAAGTTTACTGATATCATGCTGAAACTCTGAGAATCTACTTGTTGTGTGTTAATAGACAGCAGTGGTAATTAACAAGTATAAAAAAATATTTCTAATGGAACGCAGGGGGTACGGTATCTGACAGTAACATTCGGACGTCAGATAACGTTCCCCTCAATTGCTCAATGACAAATACTTGCCTTAAAAGGTTCCACATTCAGTCTGTTCAGAGCTGAATGGGCCTACTGGTCCAGTGGTTGGCTCATTGGGTTCTAAGGGGTGGATTGAGGTGGTCAGGGGCCTCTAGGCTTCACTTTGGGTGATGCCCCTCTTAGGTGGATTTCAGGTGCCTTTTTTTAGTTTGGAACGGACCACGGTTTGCATGTAAAAGCTTTCACGCGAACCAGGGTACCAAACCCTGGGCATTCGCTTTAGCTGATTACAATATGCATATGCTTCAATAAATCATATTTAAGAGATGATAGCGTTGGTAATTTACCTTGGCTTTGAACAAGAGTGAGGCTGCACTGTTTAGCATGTGGAATCAGAGCGGCAAATTAATTGATGAATTAATATATTTTTTTAATTGTTTCCAATGCAAACGTGATGTTTTTTGAAAACTCTGAATAGACTGTGTAAAAAAAACAATCCAATCACCGGCTGATTTTTTTATATTTCTTATGGGCCGATGAGGGAACCCGCCATTACTTTTTTTTCATTCAAAACAGTGGAACCTTATCTGGCAGCAACATTCATTGTTGTCAGAATAACTGTTTTGATGGAAAGTTTAGTGAATATCAGACTGAAACTCTGAGAACCTTCTTGCTGTGGCGTTAAACGTCAGCAGTGTCAATATGAGACAAGTATGAAAGTTCTATCTAATGGAACACATGTGGGAACGGTATCTGACAGTTACATTCCCAGCCGTCAGATGAAGTTCCCCTTTTATACTGTAGACACACTAAAATTTCCACGCCACACACACTACATGTTACATGTAACAGAATAATTTTTCAAGGGGGTACTATTGGCATCTGTTTTACCTGACTGCCACAATTCTACCCCCTTCAAATTGATTTATGGATGCACACATAGTCAAAACCAGTTTGTTTAAGCAACACTGTATATCTCAGGAAGCACTCATTTTTAATGGCAACACAGTGTAATATTTCAGGACTACATAGACCACATACATGTTACACATGACAGCATAATATTTTGGGCGGGTAATATTGGGCCAGGATAATAATTAGATTGTGGGCCCACTGGACCTGTGATTAGTGCGCTGTGTTTGTTGAGTGCTGGTTGTTGGTTAGAGGAACCTTCTTTCCATAGGAGGAACAGTATCTAACAGTAACATTCTGAACCATCAGACTGAGTTCCCAGGCTGATTTCCCCCTGCCATGATGGATACATTTTGACACAGAATGCCTTTTAAAAAGGCAAAATTATCTATTTGGGCTTGGTCAGATAGATTTAAATATGATCAGTAATAATGATAAGATGTATTCAATAATGATCTATTTGTGCTAGGTCAATCTTTTAATAGTTTCCACCAGCACAATTGCTAGGGTAGAGTATTGTACATAAATCATATAATTTCAATTGTTTCAAGCTAAGAAATTAATTTTTATTAACAACATTTGGAACAAATGTATCGAACGTCAAAAGAAATACAAAATTGTAATTCCAAAATAATAATTTTATAAAAAATGAGACCAGCATGAGTCCAACAACATTACTTGCTTGCAATTTTATCAAATCAAGCGTTTCGAGAATTAGAAACGTGGTAGGATAATCAAATGTAAAAGAAGCACAAGTGTTCTTGCATAGGCTTAAAAGCTAAATATAAATAAAGTCACTTAATAAAGTCACATAGTACTGTAAGACGGAAAGAATCTTGTCCTAAAACAACAGAAAATGGGGTCAATAAACAACAATCATGATATAAAATGATGTCGTGTTATAATAAAACTCAACATGAATCCAAAATATTTACATAATTCACATGCACTGTAATTGTGTATTGGTATAAGAAGTCATATGGGATAAGCAGCATGTATTCCTCACTATTATATGCAAAAAGAAAACTGAGGGTAATAAAGTTTCATGGATCACACATACATACATAAACAGTTTATACGTCAATGCTTCTAACAATGTTTAGTTGTAACCAAGAAAAATATGGAAAGATTAGACAAGAGAATTTAGTCTTTCAGCAAACTAAGACATTCCAAAATAAACAAAGCGCATGACTACCCCAAATAAAACAGTGACAAATGACACAAAAGATCTCAAATGCTCGGAAAACCCTCAAAAGTCATTGGATATTGACCGATGTACTGTTCTCTCCATCGAAGCTCGCCCAAGGCTTGTAGTGGGTCCATCATCCAATTCATCATCAAAGTCATACTCTTCAGCCCCATCATGTGAGTAACTATGGTTCATCACAAGAATATTCCTGTGGCCAATAGGGGTACCTTGCAGAGGGAGGGGAGGTTGCACAGCTTCCTGCATCTCTGAGAATATTGAGGCAGCTTCTCGAAGGCTGAGGTCGCTGCGGCTGCCTCGAGTGCTGGACACCAGGGAGCCACAGTGGTGACCATGGATGCATTTGGAAGAGGACCTCTGCAATTTGTGAAAGTCTTCTGGTAAAATGTCATCATCATCATCTGTGGTCGCTTGCCGTAATGTACACAGCTCATAGTGTGGCGGTTCGAAGGCCTCATGAAGCAAGGTAGGGTCAAAATCATCTCTGCGAATGATGTACTTCTTGCGTGGTTGTTTTATTTGAATGATTATAGACACAGTAAGCAGGATGATCACCAATCCACAGGTAACCCCAATAATGGTTACATTTGTGTTGTCAAGGTTGTCCAGGATAGTGGCTTTTCTTTTCTCTGTGTGAATATTGAGGAGATCATAAATACTGTATGTGGCACATTGTTCTCAATTTATGAAACTAACGCACGATAAAATTGTACAAAAGGTAAATCGTTAAATTCATTATTTACATAAGGGGGTAGGCTACTACTTGAGGTAAAGAAGGCTTGTGTTTGCAGGTCTAGAACTATGCGAGGTCTTGAGATTCTTTTTATTATTATTATAGAATTTAGTAAAATGTTAACAGATAAGAATTAGACTGTCTCCATCATTTCAACCTCATGCTGTCTTTTTGAACCCCCACCTCTCTGTGGACATGGCAATAAAAACAGAATTTAGCAACAAATTGACAGAGAACTCTCCTGACTTTACTGCCAAGGGCGATTTCTCAGTGCACATTGTTTACCAATTTCTGTCAGGAAATAAGGACAAAAATCAGTTGCAGCACCTTGAATAAATTGTGTGTGAATTATTTACAGTTAGACAACAATGTCGATAATGAACAATTTACAAGAACGAATATGAGAACAGTTTACAGCAATGAATGTGAATTATTTACAATAAGGTTTGTGAAAAATCTACCAAAATTGTATCTGATTTATTGTTTGAAATTAAGAAAATGATGTACCATTGCAACCATTCTCGTCCCATGGATAGACGCAGTTTTGGATGCCATTACACACCAGTGTTTGGTTGATACACATGTTGCTGTGGCAAAAGAATGAGCCGGCTTCGCATGGAGCTGCAAGAAAAATGCAATGAGATCAAACATTACCAATCCATGCACAGGTTGTTTAGCCATGGTTCAAAACTCCAAAATGACTCAGGGAAAGATTCGTTAATCCAAATAAGTACAAAAAATATGACGTAAATCACGGCTTTAACACTAGACGTAGGCTAATTGTGTTACCGAAATGTGTCAAGATAAAAAAATGCCTATTGAATGACTCACGCTCCTGGAAGGTGGTGAATAGGATGCGGAATCGACTTCTGCGGCTGGTTTCATCAGCCCACATGCGAATCACACCTATTGAGGTCATCAGCATCACGTCATTGGCCACCGTGCTACAGAATTTATTCTTCAGGTGCTCCACCGAGCTGCTCCCATCATACACTGCCACAAAGTTTCGCTTACACTCATTCGAGTTCTGCATCTCGTAGTCCAGGAAACGTAAGTAAATCTGTGCCGGAAGAACATTTAGATTCACTTATGGGCTCTTTGCTGATGCGTTGATTTCAGGATTCCTTGGACTCTTATTTAGGCATATGCAGTGCCGATATATTATTAGAAAGGGGGAAGAGCTAGATTTGGACGGACATCTGTCATATACATGAGTAACATGGTACGTTTTGTACATAACTTACACATTCTTCTTCAAATTATAGCTGACTGAATATCGTATAAATATTGTAAAAATATATAAAACTGTGAAGTCCTGAATTATCTTGCTCACTTAGTCTGGAAGTTATGATAAACAAAATTGGCTTGCTGTCCAAGAAGGAGGAGCTTGACTATGGAAATAGAGCAAATGAAATAAATTAGAATAGGGAAATAGTTGGTTGCAGTAGGACGGTGTGTAATACACTACATGATTGACAGGTTGACCAAGATATAAAACAGGTGTGATTACCCTGGAGCCAGGCGGACCTCTTATGAACCATCTGCAGTCTACGGCCTCCGACTGCGATGCCTTGCCTTCTTTCGTAACCATTACAGACTCCACAATCCCCTCTGGTCCACTCATCTCAAAATCACAAACTGCGTCAAGAGAACACAAACCAGCAATGTAGCATTATTACTTTCTTATCCAGGCTTTCATCTCTAGGAGAAGTCATCTTAAAAAACAATTCACTCACTAGGAAGAGAGGGGGGAACTCCAAGATCTTTGAAATCTGGATCTGCAAAATAAACAACGTGAAATGTATGAAGAGTTCAGATGAACAACCCTCTAAAAGCCACCTCCGTAAAAAATGATATTACATTGTTGAGAGAATGCTATCCACACATAGTATACATTACTCAAATAGTTCTGCTTCAAATCCTGCTTAATACCACACTCTGGCCTCTTTAGAATATCTGGTATTGCTGAAACCATATTTAGGAGCCTGATTTAAATGAAAAAGGGTTTTGCATCTCAACTCTCAAATGTTTTATATCTTTAAGTCATGTTAAAGTCATATGATGCACAGTCACTCTCTATTATCTATACTGTATAACATCTCATCACAAAAAACGTTTTCATGAATTACTAAGAGGGTTGGCTTTACATAGCTGCCTGACTACAACGTAATATTTTAAAGACAGATTGAAACCCACTGTTGAAAAAATAATCCCACGTGTTTTACTTTCCTCTCTGACCTTGAGAGAGTTCACTGTCCCAGTAAAATCATTTATTTTCTTTAAAATAATAACTGAAACACACAGGATTAGGGAATGAGAGTGATCTCCTGGAGCTTGAGTCATGATTGTACGTGGATTAATAATCCCTGTAGCAGTTTCACACAGATTAGGCAAAGCAAAGCAATACGCTTTAGAAATTCAAGGTGTGGTTTGCATTTCATAAAAATTTGCATAGGGTTTATGTGGTCTTAATGTGATGTGAAATATTTTTTTGTCAATTTATCTTGACTAGATCTAGATACTTTTTTCTCAAAATGTTCACAAGGATAATGCCAATAAGGTTCAATCTAAAATCATTCAGGGATTCTCCGTAATCCTCTCATGTTTTCTTACCTCTGGTTCTGTTTGGTTTAGATTATTCTCTTTGCTGATAACAGGATGCATGGATGTACTGTACATCGGGTCTCAATTGAATTGGATTTATGATGTGTGGGATGGTATAATGTAGTATTTCAAAATCATTGATTAAACACACAATGTAGCCTAATGTATTAAAAAACATATACGATTTTATTAGTAATACTAAAAAAGTGCAACATTTATTTTTAACTGTAAATACAAAGTTAAATGTGTTTTGGATTTGGCAGACGTGTGGCTTAGTGATGCTGGATGTTTCCCATCACCAAAAAAACTCTGAAGACTGGATTTAGAGCTAAAGGGAGATTAGCATTCCTGCTCAGTGTTTATTAGGCAGTTGTGGTAAACACTGAAGCAATCAAAATTTAATTTGATCCTTACATCACATAATCAGTAACACTGGCCAACTTTAGTCATCCGTCTCGAATCTCAGTTGAGACGTCAACACTTATTTCCTTTCTCTCTTTTTTTCTTTTTTCAGTTGATGATTTTATGAAATAAAAATTCAATAACATTATGACAAAAGACTTTGTGCAACCATGTCTAAGGTAATTATTTTGGCCATTCTATCGATTCCCAATAAGATCTAGCCAGAAGTAGCAAGACAGAGCTCAGGGCATGGAGCAGACTGGATGTGCTCCTCTGAAGACAAGCTTTCATTAACTGGGATCAGAGACATCACAAACCTCCCCCACTCAGCTGCTGCATGTGTGCCTGCACTACAAATGCCATCTGACCTGAGTAACCAACACAGAATTTACCAAAATGTGAATAGTTATATGATGATCTTGATTTGGATAAACCACCTATAAAAGCTGAAAATCCAATACTCTTTGATGCTGAAATTCCAGTCAAAGTCTGAGATTACTTCAAACATCTGGAATTCTCATTATTCTTCAAACCTTTAAAAAATAAATGTTATTATGTAAAATAATTAAGAAATATTTGATATTCTGCGTCCTTTAAAAAGCTCCATACCCTAAATCTTTTTTAATTCATGTTAACTTTTCAATAAAACTTTTCACTATACTTTTAAGCTAATACTATCCTACTAGAGCTAATAATATAATAAAAAATAAACGAGGCACTTTCACTACAAATAAATGAATAAATGCAATGATCAATTTTGAACAATATGTCAAGTCCAATATCTATAATTGGAAATGTCTGAACAGCATTCTTACCTTGTGTGAAATTATACCGAGCTGAAAATCCAGTGGCCTCTAGTTCACCATCTGCCACAAACTTTATCCAGAGGTATCGTCCGCTGGACCTGACGTAGGTCGGGCTCTCTTGTCCACAGTATCGGCCAATGATAGGAGAAAAGGTAAACGGTCCATCCCGAACTTCAATGTGGTCAAACTTACACTCCCATGATGGCTCAATAGCATACTTTTCATCAAAAAACAGGTCGATGCATTGCCTTGGAGAAGCTACGACATAGTTAAACACACAAGTGCCTCCAGTTAGCGATGAGAATTTAATGTGATAAAAAATGATCTAAAATTCACTAACCTTCAATTATGTATATGCATTCTCGGTCAGGAGGATATTTCTCAGGGTAGTTAGGTGATGTGAAAAGCCCTCCATCGGAGTCCTTGACCCAAGTACCGCACAAACCCGCGGGTGTTACACCTGAGTTGTTTTTAACTAAAGTGCCAGAGATATAGCGTTACTTTATCAGAGGACACACATTTGGATTCATATATTTACAAACAGCTATGTTAAAAAAGTATGGTATAAAAGGGCACTGATTTGCTCATCAACAAAATGCTCTCTTTGTCCATTAATAGGTAATTGTTAATGAGAGATTATTACCTACAGCTCTCTTTGGGGGTGCTGTTGGTGCTCCAGAAAATCCAAGACTGATCAAACTTGCAACAACTGGGGAACAAAGATCAGAATAGCTTGGTTCATCTAAACAGAGAGGTATCATCTCTCATGTATATTTATTTTAGATAAAGTTACTATCATAGTTCCTTTACTGAAGGAATATTAAACATTTTATGTCATGAAAAACATAAATGATAATTCACAGGTGGAATACGGTTGCATTTTGTTCAACAATTTTATCATCACTGCAACTGTGTGTTGTAATTGGTCTGGTTTAATACTTTGAATGTTGAATCCTAGTCCGTACCAAACGTATGCTGTCTTCTGTCAGACTTTGGTAGTAACATTGCCAAGGGCATAAACAAAATAGACAGGAATGCCTTATACTTGAAAGAAAACCATGCACCGTATGTATTGTTCCCAATTGGTAACCTGGTCGATCGCAACAAAATGAAACATCACATTTATGTTTGGATGTTTACTCACCTATAAGCAGTTTCACCCGCGGCACCATGATTCTCCCCAGGGGCTTCAAGTTTCAATTCCATGAAATGCAATGTGGTGGCGAAGTGCTGAATAAATTTAAGATCAAATATATCTAGTCTACGATTTAAAAACAACAGTCTTCAGAAGAGGTTGCTGAAAGAACGAGGTCCGATTTTTGTGAGATTCATGGCAAAGACTCTTACAGTGCTAGTTGCGGACTAGTTTGATGAAACAGGTTGACACAGGCGCGTAATCCGCCTCAGTGTATTGAAGACCTAGTGGATTAAGAGCATCTCTTCCCTTATATTTAGCCAGAAATATTTGCCTCACATCTTCGTGAATATGTAATACATGCAGCAGATGAATCTTATTCAAGTGATGTTGATCTATTGCATACTTGTTGCATTGTATGTGGATTCAAAGTGATGTAATATTATACAACAGAAAACCATAACGCGTGATTCTTACTCATGCACTGTCGGTGGGATATTAGCTTTTATGAAATTAAATCATAATGCATCTCGATAACGTATTACAAGGTAAGTTTTCAGTACAAAAATAAAAGGGAACACTGAATAAAGTTGTATTTGTTTAACGTAAGTAAGTGCACCAACTAACATAAACCAACAATGAGAAATATAGTTTTCAGCATATTAATCCTTGTTAGGTTCATGCCAATGCAGATTTTTATGTTAATTCATTGTCAAGTCGACTCTGTCACATACAAATTAATTCATTCATAAAAAAACTTCTTCCAACGCAGAAGTTACATAAGTAACAAAGTGATGTGTGTTACAAACGTTATGATGTCAGGCATAACCCCAATTTTTAGGTCAAATCATAAAATGAACATTATTCTGATTTGTGTATATACATGCATATATACACATAGTTTTTTTTGCTTCAGATACTTCGTAGCGCGCGCGTTAAAAAGCAATTTATGCTCAAAAATGAATGCTTCATATCTTTGTTTATCCACTGGATGGCGCAATAGCATATCATATTAGTTCATAGACATCCTCGATTCTCAACAACGGAATGTCGCCGAAAACCATTGCGCTTTTACAATTAATTTTGCCACCAGTAAAATGTCGAACAAAGCTGTCATTTATACAACGTGACAGAAATATGTAAAATGTCTAAATCGAAGTACATTTTAAAGAGTTCTTTTAACTTTGACCTATGTATTATTTAATTCCACAAATTACTTCATGCTTGTCGTAACATTAATAATTGTGAATATTTAAAACAAAAAATGATTTACTACAAGTGTTAATTTCTTATTAAGTCTGCGATGAGGCATTTGCCCTTGAACTTTTAAACACATATTTTACGCACTATCGTAACTTCACTGGTTAGAAAGCACATGGTGAAAAATTGGGGCGTATTCAAATTGGGCGCAGTATGTGTGTGTTCGAAGGATAGAGAGAGAGGTGCTGTCGTCTTTACTGATCTCTTGTCTTTAGCATTTTTTGCTCATAGGTCTTCCACAGTCATGTCGAGAGCCACGGAATCGGGCTCGTTGGCCATGCTGGCCACCACCCTTTTTTTAGGATTTGGCTTTGCGTTCGCCCTCGGACAGAATGATACGGAACCTGTTGTTTTAGAAGGAAAGTGTTTGGTTGTGTGCGACTCGAACCCGTCAGCCGAAGGTGGAGTGACCTCGTCGTTTGGGATATCAGTCCGAGCTGCTGGTGCCAAAGTCGCTTTCTCTGCTGTCAGAGGAACTAACCATGAACCATCAGAAATGAGTAACAAATCAATGACAATCTACTTTGATCAGGTCAGCCCTAAGCTATGTATTCACATTTACACATAATGTGTTCGTTACGCAGAAGTGTTTGTTGTTGTTTTGAATGAATATGAACAAATACACGAAACGTTTCCAGCAGAAATAACCGTTTCTCATTTGCAGGTGTTAGTGAACATTGGAACTCATTTCGATCTTAAGGCGAGTGTCTTTCAGGCTCCGCGCCGAGGCATTTACAGCTTCAGCTTTCATGTCGTGAAGGTCTACAACCGACAGACGATTCAGGTGAGAGCAGACTGTTACTTTTTGAATGGAGAAAAAAAATTGTGCTTATATGTGTCGTGTGATCACGTCTTGTTTTCCCATGCCGTTAGGTCAATCTGATGCACAATGAATATCCAATAGTATCAGCGTTTGCCGGTGATCAAGATGTTACACGGGAGGCTGCGAGTAACGGAGTCCTGCTTCACTTGGAGCGCGAGGATAGACTCTATCTCAAACTGGAGAGAGGAAATCTCATGGGTGGATGGAAGTACTCTACTTTCTCTGGCTTCCTTGTTTTCCCTCTTTAGTTTGATATACTTTAAATGGACCAGATGGAAGACTAAAGGACTTGTCTGTTCTTTCGCAAATAAAGGTAGCAGAGAGATCATGGAATATGTTTTTATTTTATTTTCCTGTCGGGATAAGATAACGAGTTGTATGTGTGCGTGTTTATGAGTTTGGAGAATGGTTTTCAAATCTTACTGTATGTGTTTCAAGGACATTTTTGCATTCAAGGGCGCATTTTGCACGAAACGTGTTCTGTTATGTGCTCGTCAATGTATATTTTGTATACTATTGTATTAATATTATAGCCCTTATAAGTTTGATGTGAAACATGAGGAAAGTACAAGACAGATTTCTCCTTACAGTAATTGTTGTTGTGCTTAATGCATATAGAAGAGCAATGATATCTTGCATTTTTACATAACTTGAATGTAAATACACCATGTCATTAACACGAAGAATGTAGTACTTAAAATTCTTAACTTGCAATTTTTGTTTTGCGAGATCGAAATAAAAACGCGAGAAAAGATGAAGAAATGCAGGACGCGATACGCTGTCCATGGTGCTGAAAACCAGATGTCCGTCAAACCTTGACGTCTTCAACAATTGATGTAGGCATCAACATCAATTCAATACAGAGACACAAAGCGCAATATTCTTGAAACATTTGTTTTGGAGAAATACGTCATCATGAATTAAGAACATCACTTTTGACACCCCCTGAGTGAGACCACACCTTAAAAGGTTTGTTAGCATCATGAAACCTTGACTATACGATTTTACAGCTTTTTTACTTTAAGTCAAGTTGTAAAAGTTACATTCGAGGACAAATACTTAAAATCTTTAAATTATTATTATAAGTATTTAAATCATATTTAAATTGATAGTTCACCAAAAATGTGAAATTATATCATTATTTACCTACGCTCAAGTTGTTCCAAACCTGTATACATCTCTTTGTTTGGTTGAACACAAAGAAAGATATTTGAAAGAATGTTAGCAACTGAGATTTCTGGAGCACTATTGACTACCATAGAAATTATTATTCTCTCTCTCTGTAAGTATTTTCTTCTGTTTTACACAAAATTATATATTTTGAAGAATGCAGGAAAACAAACAGTTCTGGGGCACCTTTGACAACCATTTTAATGGTAGTCAATGGTGCCTTAGAAATCTCAGTTGCTAACATTCTTCCAAATATCTTTCTTTGTGTTCAGCCAAACAAAGAAATTTATACAGGTTTATGAACAACCTTAGGGTGAGTAAATCATGACAGAATTTCATTTTTTTGGTGAACTATCCCTTTAAATATGATTTAAAGACTTTTAAATAATAGAATAGAATAAATTTAAAACATTAGAAACACATACTGATAATATGACAGACACCATATGGATTTTCTGTCTTTCCACATTGGGCAGGTTAGTGGTTAGTGAGCATGTGTCTCACTGTATTATGCAACGGTGAACTTTAGAGAGTCATTGTTTAGAGCTTTGTATATTTTTCAAAGCATAGCACATAAGCAGCGTGGAAATTAGATAATTTATTACCATGGGCACAATTAAAAACTGTGAATACAGCATTATTTGGAGGTGAAATGCAAATGTGATGAGGTATGAGAATGATGTGGGTGTAAGTGTTAAACATTTAGATATTCCTTCCAAGAGTGGATCTTAAAAAGACACTGGCACAGAGCAAGATCACCTTACATTTCATGGTGTGAACGATTAAGGCGTAATCAGAGAATATTTATGATATTTAAAAATTTGATTGATGTATAACCTGCCATTGATTTAAAAATTGTTTGAAAACTCTGTCTTGTTTTCATGCATCTGGTTCTTGTTATTTGATTTGGCTCGGAAGTTAACGTGTCCCAAAGGCTAAAAACTGTCTGAAGCCTGTTTCTGACCTTTCTTTCTCAGAAAGATGATGAAGAATGAAACATGACTCAACAGCACATGTTGCTGCTAGGTCACTAAACATGACTTTGGTTTTGGGAAATAAAACTCAGATTTTTTTTGTGTGCAAATTCGTTCATTTGTCTTTCAAGAAGAAACCATCTTAAAGAACAAAACAGCCATTATACTCTAATTTAGCTTTATAAAAAACACACATTCCAACTTTTAATTGTTAATATATGATTTCTGTGTAGATGATGTTAAGAGAATTACGCAAAGCATATTATACCCACACTTTTATCATTATAGATATCTCTCTTGCTAGTATATAAAATACTGTGAGGTCTCATACCAGCACCCATTAATTTATTATTGTCACAACAATGGTACCACAGCAAGAATTTCTTTAAGATGCCGTATACATTCACTCTGTAATTATATTAAAACTGTCGTGCCATTATTCTGCCTGCAGTCTTTTTTATCTTATTTTCATAAAGGAGTAAACTAAGGTGAGTCTTTGAATCCATACATATCACTCAGAATAACATTCGTTAAAAGATGATTTATAGCTTGTTAACTGGTTGTTAAGATGAATAGATGTGATCAAATATGGTATCAAACCGACCAGAACTCAACAAAGAAGGCAAAGGTAAAAGATTGATTTTATGATTAAAGATGTGAATAACCTGAAACAATAAGTGGAGGCTGGTGTTATAGTGAGGGCAGGCACATGCATGCTTTTAAAACACATACATAGCATTTAGTAGTCAAATACGCAAGTGGGAAAATTCAAGATTTTTGCCTGCACATAATATAAAGTATACTTTGAATTTTCAATGCAAAAAGAAAATCTTTTTTTCATTGTAAGTGGTAATGTGATGTTGGATTCCACACTTAGGACCCGATTGACACATTGCACTTGTTACCTACAACTATGATGTGTTACTGCAGTTCATCTAGTGTGAGAACCTCAATGAGCTTTTCAGCCCTCTCTTTTCCTTTAATAACAGAAGCCGATATCATATTTCATATTTTCTATCTCGGTCTCTGTCATGTGTGTTAGCATCTTCTGTGCTGGCCTAGACTACTCATCTCTCCAGCATTATAGCAACATGGGACCTTTTGATGTCCGTACCCCTGGTGGGATGCATGCTGGGAGTACCCGAGTGACAAAGCATTGGTCCAATCTGTGACCCACTGACACATGGCATACGTGACTCTGTAATCAACACGAGCGCTGACGACTGATGCCAAGATGCCCTTTACAGCCAATAGGACCGGCAGCACTTTCCAGAAGAACCTTTATCTGCTAAACTGGGTTGTTGGTCCATCTTAAAAAAGCATTGTTTTTTTATTAGTATGCATTTAATTTATAATAAAAAAATGATCACATGGCTAAACCGGTCAATACTGGGGTAAACATGCAAAGCTGCTGATGGCATCACGCTTACAGTTGTTGTAATTAATTCATAATTAGTCACCTGGTTCTTCTGTGCCTGCATCACACCTGAAGACTATAATTAATCTTCATTACGCACTAAAAACATGCTGTAGTAGACCACTGACTAAACTACAACCATCACCTTCTAATGTCACCCTGGTTTTGGATTGTGAACTAGTTCTAGATTTAAAATCATGTTGTTTGCTATTCATTCATTTTAACATTTAAACAATTTGTATTGTTTCCAAACAACTTGTTTCCTGTGGCTCAGTGTTGAGAGCATGGGGCAAGCAACGCCAAGGTCATGGGTTCGATCCCGAAGGGGCTTGCACATACTCAGATACAATGTATAGTATAATGCAATTTAAGTTGTCTGCCAAATGCATATGTGTAAATGTATAAAGGGATGCATGAATTTCATAGAGGGAAAATAAGTTCTAGAGTTCTTGATTTAATCAAAATACCCGCATACATCCTTTGCCCTTTGTTCTTTTTCCCCAAATAATATCTCATTTTATGGCATCTTAACCGGTTGTTTGAATGCAATAGTCTACATGCTGGCTTCATCATATGTGGTTTATCGCAGAGAATATTAATATTATGGCATTTACTTTTCTGCATCTAAAGCAGTTTTTCATTCCCCATCTGCTGTGATTTTCAGAACACTTAACAGACTATGCCCCCTCATAAAATTTACGGCCAGTCTGTTATAGAAGTCAGTCATAAATTTGATTCAGTTTAAAAACTTGGGACAGCCTTTTTAAGAGAGCAACGTTCAACAAGCAGTTGAAGATTCTTTTATATCAACCATCGGAGTTGCACTGTACATAAATCCTGTTTGGGCCAATTCAATGTATAATTCAAATACAGTTATTGATTCTTAAGTAATTCAACTGTTTTGTTTGAAAATAATATTTAATATGCCAGCTATTGTCTTCACGGAACCTCATTGTACAAACAGTATGAGAGCATGTCCTCTGTTCTCTGAGCCTTTATTGTCTTGTTAACTGTAGACCTTGATGTCAACTCTTATGAGGATCTGTCTCTAAAGGATGTCAGTGGCTGTATGTAAATAATAAATAAGAGCATCTGCTGGTTGCCGTTACGTACCCTTTACTTACTTCTCATTAAGTCAGTGAGACTGAGTGAGTTACTGTCACGCTGATGTTTAAACACTGGAGTCAGTGCAGAGGATTCCTCTCATTAATTTTTTCAGTAAATTACTGTATATTGTTCTTCGTATTAACAATATCTGTGTGGAATAGGGTGACTCTCAACTAACGAATTTCTATAATGTTAATGATGCATGTCTATGTTTTTTCATGGATACATTAGGCAAAACATTATTATAGGCCTAAGTTAAATGTAAACTGGACAGATAAGTAGCTAAGGTTTATTTCCTTAGGCGGTTCAGTGTTTTTTTTATTATTTACGGCGAAACTTGACTTGTGGTTAAACTTCTTGCGAACTTAAGGTAAAGATCTCCTATAGATGTGACTCACTAGGGGATACGGTAAATTAATGTGACCACACATTTATTTTTGCCCAGAAGTGTGAATCTCAGACACCTTCAAAAGTGGAAGCACCAAATGAGCATGTTTTTATAAAGAACGATATCTTCACAACTTCATCAGATAATTGGGATTGATCATTTTAGACCTTCTCACTCAATAGAGCTAACATTACAGGCCTAATTTCTTTTAGTTTGGTAGTTAAAAACCTGACAAATGTCACATTTTAGCATTACATCTGAAAAACATGTTGTGAAGTGTCCTCTCGATTCAGATTCAATATTAACCAGTGTGTTTCCTGAGAGATACAATACTACTTTCTGTTTTACTTATTGAGAGATCACATTCGAGACGAATTCCACAAAGTGGCCTCCCTGTTGCAGTAGCAACAAAGGATGGCGGTTTGTTGCATCTAGTGCAGTTAAGATAGTACGCATTTTTATTTCATCAAAAAACATACAGCACAAGCAAGCATACACTGCAGCTATCCTTTCAGAGGAGGATTGTGGGCAATACAAATATGAGATGAATCCTCAAGACGGTTTAAATAACAGGTAGGCTACATAAAAAAATCTGATTGGCACCATCAGCACCTTTAAAAAAAGTACAAATGCAAAATAGTACAAATACTGTATATATTTATTTATTTGTTTTGCTGAAAATGTATAAATAGCCACTTTGGAATTATAACGTTATGATCTGCGTTCTGAGCAGATGTCTTCTGAAACCTTGTGTCTCCATATTGTTTTCGGCTTTTAATTTTTGGTAATAAATCAACCTTTCTGTTTGTCACTGGGTTTTGCAAATATCTAACTGATAAAATCTTTTTCAGCTTTGACAACACAGTATTTAATCTCTTAAAAAGAACAGTGTAAAACCTGTGTTTTGGAAGGACAGTGACGATATGAAATCTTTCTGTTTTCTAAAAAAATCACATTATAAACAAGTTGTCAAGGAATAAGAATACGTGAATCATTCAATTTTAAAGGGGTGCTGCAACGATGTGTCGTGCATTCTGACTTCTTTACAATGTTAAATGTGCTGTCTTCTCATGCTTAACATGCTCAATACAGTCCCCCAGCGTTCATACAGGTTTCGGAAAGTTTTTTCGAACATATAAACGGTTTTGTAAAAATTTTCATAGTCGCTTTTTGAACAATTCACTCGGAAAATCACACGCCACACCCACGCGGCAGCATGGAGAGCAGGAGAATGAGCATGCGCAGATGTCACTTTCACTTGTGTGCAGGAGAGAGAGAGAGAGAGAGCATATGTTCGCAAAGTTCAGGTGTTTGTTTGTTCTCTGCATTTGGGTGATGAATGTAATATAAACGGTGGATTTAACGGTGGATAAGGAAAAGGAGAAAAAGGAGGAAAAAAAGGAGAAGCGCTTCAGGCTGTCTGTTTCAAGCTAGATACACAAATATGAAAAAAGGTTAACTTTGCACGCATGGAGGCATGAACACAAGGACATATTACAATTTTCAGCCGTAGTGTTGTCGGTGCAAAATAATTTGAATGTTAGATGATAAATGACCTTGAGCAAAAAGGAAAGTGACAGAAAACGATGAGTCGGTCATGTAAAGGTTAGTCATCCGCGCAGTGTGATTTTTTAATCTTTGGACTTCACTGAGATTTTTTGATGAACATTTATTTTTAATATTTGATTCTACACACGTAATTATTATTACATTCAGCCAACAATATTACATGACTTAAAATATCAGCATCCCAGGAGAATATCTAAATAGGCATGTATGTTATGCAAACTTTTTTTTATATCTATGTCCTTCACATGTAAAGCAAATGTTATTAATGTCTTTTAATAATTAAGTTTCTACATTATAATCCTAGGAAATAATCTTTTCCATGGCTCAACCCCAGGCATGAGGGCTTTTAAAACTAGCAAAAGCAGCGGCCAGTAAGAGCCCTGTATCTAATGCTCAAAATATGATGATTAATTATCACAAAAAAAAAAAATCGCATCTGAAGCAAAAGCTTGATCTTTGTCGGGGTATAAAAACATATTTTTTATATGCAGTATGTTTACTCTTTTTTTAAATCTGCAACTTTGTTTAATAAGTTTACTAACTTGCTGCAGATGTCAAGTATATTAGCAGCACACTCGAGCAGTAAACAGAAGCAGCATCTTGTGAAACCGCAAACTGAGCACGAATCATCCTGGGAAATGACTGCACGCTTTCAGACCGGTGTTACGGTTGCGCAATTCACACAACCATAACACCTCACCTGAAAACAGACCGATTTACAGCTATCTGCTCCTTTCGCACTTCATTTCAAGGTTAGCTTAATTTGACGCTAATGATTCAATGGGTAACACCGGCTATGTTAGGTGTATCGAGAACTCTGTCTCCAGGTATTCTGGAAGCCACATCTGGAGATGCCCTGTGCACATCCTTAGGGTAATCTGATAGAATAATGAATCTTCAAGCGAGTGAGGTATGGTGCCTCGCTGTACTGTTTGCTTAAGCCACCCTTTTATGTGGAGACACATGGTGTGCTCAGAAAGAGGTCTTCTGGGGTTTCTGACAGATGGCATGGCTCACAGATAAAGACAGCATCAATGTGACTAAAAGCTCAACGCTGCAGGTCTAGTAGACCCGCTGTAATATGGCATATGCCTGTTTGATTTACTCGAAGGCTCTGTTCTTGCTTTTCAAGGACCTGCAGGTTAAGAATTTGAGGAGGAAATGGTGCATCAAACTAAAGAGCAGATTAAAGGGATACTTCACCCAAAAAAGAAAATTCTCACATCATTTACTCACTGAGTAGTTCCAAATCTGTATACTTTTCTTTATTCTTCCGATTTTTGGGAAAAAGTTTATTACAAAACAGATCTTCAGTTCAGTTCGTCTTCAGTTCAGCTTTCATGCCTGAAAAACATGCATCGTTACACTTTGGAGGCCATGTGTATATAGACTCATGTGTTAAGCTGATAGGTTTTTAATATTCTTGACTGACTGTCCACAATGTCACAGGGAAACTCAGAAACCGATTCCACAGCATAAAGCCTGTAATTGGTATGTTTCATCTGTGACATTTATGGCAAGTCTTTCAAAACGCTCTCGGCTTTACCAGTCGAACTCATGATACATTTACTGAGAAGAATAGTGGTGGAAAGAATATTTGACCCAATCCCATAATAGCAAATTTCACATCAAAGCTTACAAACGTTATTTACGCAAGTCAATCTGCAGATCAAATCTCAGATAGCGGTCTTTAATCAAAATTAGCAGGGAAAGCGTTGGTGTATAGACTGAATTATTTATAGCAGGTAGCCTACTGAGGTGACTATAACTGAGCGTGTGAAATCAAGAACATAATGAGGGCGACAAAACGATTCAGCAACTCTGAAAGGGGCACGGTGGTGTGTGCTGTAGGTGTTAGTGGATGTATGTCAGAAACAGTGGGGGTGTCCAAGTAAAGTCAAAAGTGAGTTAAGGTTTTGTGCCACTATGAAAAATATTCAGCAAGCAGGCCTTACGGAAGAGGATGAGGATACGCTTTGTCCGTGTTACAGTGTAATTATGTATTTAAAGTATTGTGTAATTTTAAGCGGCATTTTCACTCCACCCCTCTCGTTCAAAGCACTACAGGGGCTGAGAGCAGATTAAAGGGATACTTCACCCAAAAAAGAAAATTCTCACATCATTTACTCACTGAGTAGTTCCAAATCTGTATACTTTTCTTTATTCTTCCGATTTTTGGGGAAAAGTTTATTACAAAACAGATCTTGCTCACCATTGACTCCCATAGTAGGAAAAATTACTTTATCATTTTTTTTGTTCTGTTGAACACAAAAGAAGACATTTTGAAGAATGGACAGCAAACAGTACTGGGGCACTTTTGACTATCATTGTATTTTTTCCTTGTATAGTAGTCATCGGGGGGCAAAATCTGTTTAGTTATAAGCAAATCTACACAGATTTGGAACAACTCAAAGGTGAGCAAATGAGAGAATTTTCATTTATGGGTTAAGTATCCCTTTAAGATGTTGACACGTTTCCACCTCTATCCAGAATAAGATGATGTATTTACAAGACACACTCTTTATAGCAGTTTTCCGTTTAGGACTGATGTAGAAACAACATGGGGATTCACGGTGTATGTAGATAGAAATAGCTCATTTTAGGTAATTCTAGGTAATTAAACGCTTCATTATGTGAGGTCTTTATAAACCTATGAACACATAGTTATGTATATGATATAATATTGTATTTCTGTCAAGTGATCCTCAAAAAAATTGCACACTGGTACTTTAAAGGGATAGTTCACCCAAAAATGAAAATTCTGTCATCGTTTACCCACCCTCAAGTCGTTCCAAACATGTATACGTCTTTTTTCTGCTGAACACAAAGGAAAATAATTGGAAAAATGTTAGCCAGTTTGGGTTCTGTGGCATCCTTGACTACCATAGTAGGAAACTATAAAACGGTAGTCAAATGTGCCCCCGAATTGTTTGCTTTCCTAAATTCTTCCAAATATCTTCTTTGGGTTCAACAGAACAAATAAATGTATACAGTTTTGGAACAAATGGTGACAGAATTTTCATTTGCTTGGGTGAACTATCTTGTTAAATACTTATTAATTATAATGACATGTACTTATAGGTTTAGTTACATGTAATTATTCATACTTTATTGTAAATGCTATAGTAAATACATGTAACGTGTAAAAAGGGCATTGTAAAATAAAATGTTAACATTTAGTAAACCTCTTAGTAAGGTAAATATTCTAAAATGACTTTTTTTATTTAAAGGCCAAATTACTCTCTATGAACAAAAGTTGCATATTTACCATCACTCAAATACCAGTTACATTTTTCCATTTAATGTGTCTTTATAAAAGCAAATTCCAGGATAGACAACTCACATATAGTTTATGTGGCTCATTCGATCTTAAATTTGTCACAAAGGATCATCATCTTATAGTTTCTACAATTACAGGTGGATTTATAGTATATTTTCAGTCTGAATCTTGAAACATTCTCACCTCAGCCCAAAAACATACACATCCACCTTGGAAAAGGTGCTAATTTTGATTAAAAGGGGCTTTTACACCAATAAGTGGAGTGTAGACAGCTCTCAGAGGAGTCTGGTGAGAAATTCCAAAGAAACCAATTAAAACAGAAGGGAGGGAGTTAAAAACACAGCAAGAAATCCTTCATCGCCAGTAATGTACTGTTCTCCAGTCTCTGGAGGACAGTACAATAGTAGGGGGCCACCCAATTTTAAGGGACTGACAGTTTATGGTGCATTGACAAGAGCATACTTTATCGACAATATCTGATGTCCAAATGTGTTTAAGCACCACTTTGCAAACAAAATGGGTGCAGAGAAATCCCACTAAAGGAACCATGTGTGCCTCACTTAGAAGACACTAAGGGGTGGTATACAAAGATCTTCAAAGCGTTTTAAAGTTTATAGTGACTAATGACTGACTTGCACAAGAAGTAGTCACCTCAGCAGCTGTTAATCTTCAATAAAAAATATATATATAAGTTTTCATGTTGCAGCTAATGTCGATTCAATTTCAAAGATGTTTAAATTGCCAATAAAATGTGCTAAGAAACATACTGGCCAATCAAAATCTTTGCAAGAAAAAGAAGGTTTGAGACAAGTAGGACACAAGGAAAATGTTTGTCCCTTTTTATCACAACTCACTACTATCACATTGAAGATAAACTAATCTAGTCAATGTAACTGAAGGAAAGAACATCTGTATGGGCAGTTATTGTTGGATCTAAAAGTATTTTAAAGAAATGTCACTTTGTTTGTAAGAAGCATATTTTGATTCCGCCAGAAAGCTGTTTTGAGGGAGATGTCTCTATTGCACTTCTTTTCACTTACTCGGCAGTTACAACACAAAACTCTGAATATTAAAATTTAATCATCCTGCCTCAAATTGCCTGGTAATAAAAAACAATAACGCAAAATAAAACAAGAAAAGGGAGTCATAAAATGTGTACGCATGCATGCTAAATAGAGAAAACTCAGCCTCTTGGCAAAAAATATTAAACATTTCACACGCTGCCCACTCCTCTTGTTAGGCCATTATTGAAGCACTTAAGCAGTAAAATCGCTACTGCTGAGTATTGCTGTCAAATAAATTCTCATCCTTAATACAGCAAACTGACAATCAATCCTCAAACTCCTCACAAACCACATTTAAATGAGAGCTAAATTACTGTTCAAGTAAACTAAGCAAATAAAATTCACCATGCTCTGCCAGCAACTCACTGAAGGACGTCTCAGATGAAACATTTGTATTATTCCCTTGATACCTTTCATAAAAACAGACAGTGCGCAGACCATATCTGTTGTTCTTCAGTAAACAAAGCCAGTATAAACTGCAATCTTACGGCAAATCACTTGTCAAGTTTTATGGTTGCTGGGAAAAGAAACAAAAAACAGATATGTTTAAAAACCTAGAGTCGGAAAGATGTCATGTTTATTATGTCCATTTACATGAGAAATTTATAGCAAGGCACAAAAAGTTTTGTAAAAGCCTGTCTGATTTTCACTCGAAGTGGATACAAATAATTCTTTCATATGTACGTTTTTGAGGGAATTTTGTAGTTTCATGCATTATGTATGCATTAATGATAATCTAATTTGTTCCATTTCCTATTTTTCTGAGCCCATTTCTTTCCTATCTTGATGAAAAGTAAAAGAAATGACTTTTAGGACCATAAAGTCTCTTTGAGTCACACTCATTAAGGATTTTTCTGCTCGTATAGCAAGTGTCACAAAAGTCAACAAGTTTCATACCATTTCCTACGAATTAGACAGAACGTTTCCTTTTTAAAATATCATTTCAAATGGCTGCCATTTTTGATCAAGAACCACAAGTGTGATTATTTTCATGACCATTTAGCCTTTTTGAATCATGTCAATAGTTTTGGCAATTATTGTGTTCACATAGCCAGAGCCACAATTTACAAAGTTTTGTACCATGGAGTAAAAAAAAGCACAAAAAAATGATGTCATGACTGACCGAAGAATATCAGAGATTCAATGGTCAATTTTACATAAAACGAGTTTGATTGTTCATATAAAACTTTTATTTGAACTGAAGAACAAATTCAATTTACAACAATAAGCAAATTCTTTTCCCGAAAACAATTGATTTAATTTTCTACCTGTACCTTAATCCATAATAGGTAAGTTTTCTGTTTTGAAAACAATGACCGAGAATTCTAATGATGACCTAAAGGACGCAATGGGAAAATGAAGGACAGATGTGTTTATAACGTAACTGCATAAATGACAAATCATATAGTCAAAAATCAATCACATCAAAGATCAGTTTCAGAGAGGCACAGAATCATCTAACCTTGGCATCACATGTGCTAAATAAAGTAAAACAAAGGGGTAAGAATGTGATCTCACAAACATATGTGCAGCTAATATAGCTTATATTGTAACTTCACAGACAGGACATCATTTTAGCATACTTGCAGGTACATTTTCCCTTTGAATACGATAATGTCATGACATAGCAGTTGCTAGTGAAACAAAAGTGATGCATTTAAAAGAAGGAGCGAGGAATGTCACCAAAACCAAATTTCACAAACCTGCAGTCATTATTAGGGTGTTGAGAACACCTCTGTGCATTGTTACAGTGAACCTTACGATAAACTTGTTCTGTGCTAATATCTCATAGGGTGGTATATGCATTAAACACTTGATCTGGACCAATATTCCTGTAACCCAAACAAAACTCTACAGTACTCTAGAGAACATGCAAAAAGCTCCAACACTGACATCCAAACACTCCAACAACATTCTGGCATTGTATCTCTTCACAAACCAGTGGAATTATCTATTCTACCAGACACATAATAGCCAACAATCATCACCGTTTCTTTCAACAAGAAGTGTGATTTAATGATAACAAAACCCTTGAAATATTTGCAAAACCTGTATCGTCGTCCCAAAAGTGCAACTAACAACCAAATCCGGTAAAGTTGAGATTTTGTGTTCAGTAGTGCTTTTCCTGCAGGTAATCTTTCATTTTGTTCGGTAAAGGCAATTTCTGGATGAGATCTATCCGCGTGTACTGCCGGATAACAAATCGACACAGGTACTGCAGTGACCGCACCTGCATGAACCTCGAAACAGGATTGGTCAGTCGAACAGGATACGTTGCAGACCCTGGCAAGCGTGATCTTGAGTAACAAAACGCTCCGGTCTCAGAATCCTTAATGGAATTATCAATGAGATCCACGATGGATATATGACCCTCAATGTCGGGCTGCTCGTAGAAGCTGAAACTGCCGTTGGAGTGTTCGATCCTCGTGTGGAGCGTCTTACCCTGCGAGCGAAAGCTTAAGCTTAGAAGATACCTATCGTCCGAACTGTCGCGGACCAGAAAGGAACCATCTGGAAGATTTGTAAGCTTCTCCTCAGCCTCCCATCTTGTAATGGGTCCCCAATACCATCCCTGCCTGGCCAGCTTTTTCAGTTCTGCCGTGAGACTTGTAACCACCATTGGCCCGCTGCTCTGCACAGCATCGTAGACCCGCTGCACTCCCGGGGCCGTGTTCGGGTCAAAGTTGAGATGGTGCATGACTCTCTCGGCAACCTGAGCGTGGGTACCGGCAAACCCAGGGAAGCTTCTCTGGAGATAACTATTGGGCAACGGAGGTAGCAAGGGAGAAAGAGGGGCTTCGAGTGCGGAGCCCTGCAGCAAGACATTTGCAGTGTTCAAAAAGAGCTGGTTTACGGATGACTCCATGAAGATGTCTGGTGAAAGAAGATCCTGATCAATAGGCTCCTCAGCCGCATGAAGAGATTGGCATCCATCTGACTGTGGAACAACATCCATGGGTGTGGCGCTGTCTAAGCAAAAAGAGCGTGAACCCTGCTCATCGGGATATAGTCCATCATCTAAAGGCAATGTGTACTGAATATAATCCTGAGCTGCGAGACCAAGAACTACAGGCATGTGTTCATCTATTGCAAGATGCAGATCGTTGTTCTCAGAGTGATGATCTGGCACACATCTGGTGATTTTCAGGGGATTACTAGATTCTTCAAACAGACCGTCTCTATGGAGGTCCAGGAAGTCTCGGCGCACACTGTCGAGAGCTGGACTTGGATGAGAAGAGTCCATTAAGGCGTTCATCTTTACATCTTCTTTAACGCACGTCTCCTCCGAGTTCGCCGGTCTCAGAGGCCATGGGGTGGGACTGTAATGATGACTATGGATGGATGTGGAACGCTGGGACTTCATGTCACTTAGACTAATGGGTGCAGAAGAGGAGGAGAAGGTGTCATCATCTATGGAGCCTACAGACGGAGAACCTCCTTTGACCTTTGGTTTCTGTTTAGCCGACAGTCTCCTTTTCAAGGTGCCCATGAGACCCTCACTCTTAGAGCGGACTTTTGGTCTTTTTTCGTCCTCGTTATCCAAGTCACCGCTGACAAGATCTTTGCTGTAGCATCCTCCAAACAGAGAGTCCTCAGCAGAGAAATCGGCTGACAGGTCTGGCTGTGAAACAGCATATTCGCTCTCTTCTTTGCCTTTAATGTTAAACGACTTCCTTATTGTCTTCAGACTGATCTTCTTCATTCTGAAGGCTCCCCCTTGAGAACTCGGAGGGGGATTACGCACAGTGTTCTGGTGATGAAGGAGATGTATGTGAACACTCAGACATAGCTAGTTACATATGATACACGACTGTCATACCTGGAAAACAAAAGAACAACATGTATAATTATTTTCACAACTGACACAAACATTTGATGAACATGAAAAGGCATTCACAGTCTGTTTTACTTCGGTTATTGACATTTGTTAAACAAGATATTCAACTAAAAAAGCACAAACGAAAACTATAAAACTGGACTTTGGAGGCCGAAAAGAAGGTTTCCACCATTTAAAAAATGTACAACTTTTTCCAAGCACAAACTCTGTAGTCTCTAAATAAATGAGGCCTTAAAAGCTGTATGCGCAGCAAAATAATAATAAATAAAAAAGCTAATGATTTGTACTATAGCTTTGGGAACTGTACTGTATGTCACCGCATCACGTTAAGATTAAGACAAACATCAACATCTGTTTTTGTTAAGAATATAACGCACAAATGGATTATGCCAGTTACAACCATTAAAATAACTATGATTTGTTTTGATTTCATATAGGCTTTGATACATGTTATGTATTTATTCCATATCAAGGATTTCCAATCATTATTTTTGATGAAACCCCAAGTTTGTCCATTTATGTGTAATAGCCACAAAAAAATCTGTCCTGTTGCCTAGTATTGAATCTAGTTTTTTTCCATAACTGTGTATAAGTTAAACACATTATCCATCTTACAATAGTATACCAATACAATTGTGTCACTTTGTAGTTTACCTGTTGTTACCAATGTAAACTCTAAATTCAGTGCCATCTTTAAACCCTCCATGCTAAATGCTGGCGTGGCTAAAGCTTAAGAGTACAGTTAGCAGTCACGCTAACCTATTCAGGCCTGTACGTTAAATATCACTACCGTCTCATAATGCAATACAATCTTAACCATCAAAACAAAGGGGTAATATTTACACACAAATAATACGTTACCTGTCGTGTCTTTAATATACTGTCAACTTACAACAGATTTCATATCAGAGTCCGGAGAGCTAAGACATCACATCAGGAGACATTGCTGTACTTTACGGCTAGCTAACGTTAGGCACCTGAAGCCATACAACATCTCAGAAGCGAGTCCTGTTTCCACAAAGCCAATGAATAATGGCACTTTATGACTGCGCTTTGCGGTAAATAAATCTCTTATGTTGTGACGGTTGTAAATGTGGAGGATATTCGGCGTTTGAAACTTTTCTCCAGCTAGCGCTGGCTAGCGTTGCTCTCTGTGCTGCTGTCGTCTCTTTGTTGGCCGTTGCATCATGGGAACGTGTGACGGAGTGTGTGGGGGGGACTCTTCGCTGTCTGCTTGGGCTTCAAACAGCAACAGAAGCTTCAAATTGTGGCTTATAGGGGAGTAAAGTATACATTAACAATAAAACAAAGTAAAGGTAGTTTTAAAACCAGTTGAACTAATCAAAAGTGTAAGTGTGTTGTATTAGCCATAGTCTATATTAATGAGGTCATCTACTGCGAGTATAACATTAATGCATTAACAAAAAATGTTAAGTATTTAAAGAAATTGAAATGTATTTATTTATTTTCTTTGTATGCATTTTAGGCTTTAAGCCGGTGTAAGACTGTGTTCCTCTAATGTTTACTCTTTATTAAAGGATGATTTTCACTTTAAACGCAAAGCTTCTACAAAAGGGATTCAATTCTTATGCAAACAGATTTTTGTTTATAAATCATAATTTGTATTCTTTTGTTGATATTAGAACGTTTTATTGATCAAAGCATTTATAATTTCATAAACTTTTATTTATTTAAGGTTATATTTGAACAATATACCGCATGTGCATTTCTGTGTCGTTGTATACAGACATGATTTTAATTCTCTCCATATTTAATTACACCAGCAGACATGATTAGACACATTTTGTGTGGCACTGTTGTCATAGTGGGATAGTTATCTAGAGAGAGAGAGAGCGAACGTAAGCTTGTGGGAAGTGATTTCACTGAAGCATGACATGTGACAGAAAGAGGAGAGGAAGATGCTTGCAGGGCACACGCAATATGAGTATATGTCCATCAAAAACACAAGAGGGATATGAGTGAAATCATCACTGTGAAGCTGTAGAAGATGTTGTTCATGATTAGAATTCTGACATTTGAGTTTACATTTACGATTTCGGCAGACGCTTTTATCCAAAACGTTTTACATTGCTTTGTATTTTGTTTCTGACTATGTGCAGTCCCCTGGGATCGAACCCATGACCTTGGCATGGCTAGTGCCGTGCTCTAACCATTGAGCCACATTTTTTTCCATTTAATATCATTGTAGGTCATTTTTAAGTTATATTTTTTTGTCTACTCACCAGTCATATACAGAAGTGAAAGCCATCAGTCTACATCAATAGTTTCTATTCAGTTTTTAACAATGTAGAAAACAATCACACATAGTTTATCAATATTACTCATACTGTAGGATTTTGGATGAAATTGTGATGAGGTTATGTGTATCATGTTACAGAATAAATGAGAGGGCTTTGAAAAAACTAATGGCAACTTCTAGCTGCAGCTCACAGGAAAATGGTAATGCGCCAGACTGTTTGTTGTGCTTTTGCACATCAGACTTTCAGATGATTAAAATGTGGTCTAATTAGTGTCAGTAATATTTTAAAGCGGGCGCTTGTGCATGCCACGGCCAGGCTAATTGATGTCATACTCTTTCTCTCTGTTGTTCTTTCCACCCTGTTTAACTGACAGAGCTGTGGGCTGTTTGTGGTCAGGTGTACTGAAAGCTACAATGAGGAGACAGTTACTCTGCTGAGCAATAATGACCTCCTCCATAACCAAGTACAGTATATCTCTCACAGACTTTACATCATACTCCACTGTTACTCTGAGGCAGATTTTGACTTTAAAGAACGTGAATTGTTCACATTTACATTTATACACTGGGTAGACTAGGTCATACACATATATCTGATCCGAAAATCACATTCTTCTTTGACATGCGTTACAGATGTTGCCATTGTCATTGAATATTAAAGTGATACTTCACCCAAAAATGAAAATTCTGTCATCATTTACTCACCTCGAGTTGTTCCAAATAATAATTTTCATTTTTGGGTGAACTATCACTTTAACAACACCCAAAATTGTAAAAGGATGGAAGGATTTCTCATCTTCATTCAATGATATTAAAGGGACACTTCACCCTAAATTTTTGTCATTGTTTACTCACCTTTGAGTTGTTCCTAAACTGTTTACATTTCTTTGTTCTGATGAACACAAAGAAAGATATTTAAGATATTATACAAAGAAAGATATTATTCTTTATAATATTTCTGTTCGGTTGAACATAAGAAGACATTTTGAAGAATGTAGTGTAGCAAACAGTTCTGGGGCACTTTTGACTACCCTTGTATTTTTTCATACTATGGTAGTCAATGGGGGGCATTCTTCCAAATATCTTTCTCTGTGTTCATCAGAATAAATCAATTTATTCAGATTTGGAACAACTCTAAAGTGAGATTATGACAGAAATGATGACACAATTTTCATATTTAGGGTGAAGTGTCCCTTTAATATCATTGAAATTAGATGAGAAATCCTTCCACCCTTTTATAATATATTGTTAAAGTGATAGTTCACCCAATATGAAAATTCTCTCGTGTCATTTTAAACCTTTAGGACTTTCCTTGTTTCTTATTTCTGCAGAATACAAAAAATATATATATTGAAGAATCTTGGTTACCCAACAATGTGGGTACCCATTGGTTTTGTGTCGGTACAATAAAGTGAATAACATCATCGTGCCCTTACCAGTGTTCTTCAAAATATCACCTTTTGTGTTCTGCAGAAGAAATAAGGCACATAGGTTTAAAATAATGACAAGAGGCTGTCGTAAATGATGACAGAATTGACATATTGCTTTCATATTGAACATAACTTTAAAACAGGGGTCTTCAACTGGTTCTGTGCCAGGGACCACCATTCTGACTAACAAGTAATCGGCGGCCCACTATTGTGTGTGTATGTACCAGGGTTGCCAGGTCCAAGAAATAACCCCTCAAAAGCCCATAACCCCTCAAAACCCGCCCAAAAGGAATGAAAACTAGCCCAATTTTGTCCCTGTTTCGAATCAAAGTAAACAATTCACTAAAGACGTTTCTATTGCCATATTTTTTTTTTCTGAATGGTTTCCTGGGTATTGTATATATCGTTTTGTTCTGTTGAACAAAAAATAAGTTTTGGGATATTTAGGAAAGCAAACAATTCTGGGTCATGTTTAACTACCATTATTTTTTTTCTGCTATGGTAGTCAATGATGCCAAAGAATTTTCAGCATTTGACATTCTACCAAATATCTTTGTGTTCAACCGGACAAATAATTGTATACAGGTTTGGAAAAACTAAAGTAATTCATAACAGAATTTTAATTTTTGGGTGGAGTGTCCCTTTAAAAATATCCCACATCTGCCACGCACGCAAATGGACGAGAAACACGTTTTCTCTTCGTAAGACATTCAGAAACTTGCTTAAGAAATAAGGATGGTTACATTTATTCCATAATGTATAATGTGTACAAGCACGTCAATGTTTTAGTTGTTCTAGACTGCGTGTAGCGCTGCTCAAACGTGATATTTGAGAGCCGGGATAATCAAGTGTGGTACACTCATGAGTGATTTATTTCATTGTGCAACGTGACATTCAGCTGATGAAACATTGGTAAAAACATCATTCGGATGCTCTGTGTCTAATACCACCGCTAATTTCTCCTCTTTGGTTGAGCTGAGTTCCCGCGATCCTCCCTGTACTGTAGCCTGTCTGTCAGACTCGTTCTCCACACTTTTGAAAACCGGCTGGTCCTGGAGTTGCCAGGTATTCATTCGGAGTTTGAATACACAATAAAGAAACGCATCAATTATCATTTATCCTTAGAATATAAATAAACATTTTGGCGGCCGCAGTACATTATGAAAGTAGCCCAAAAACTCGCAACCCGCGTCTCCAACTGCACTCGCAACCCGCGTCTCCAACTGCATTTTCAAAATAGCCCAATTGTGAGGGGAAACCGCGACCCTGGCAACACTGGTATGTACGTGTATGTACGTAAATGACGTTGGGGACGCAAAACACAACGTTACCAAAGCATAAGATAGACATGATAGGTGCAAAGCAAGCCTATACTGTGTCAGTTTGAATCTCAACTCAAACTCAAATTATTTTAAATATTTTCATTAAATTTAGTATTCACACCAATGCGCAAATATTCTGGAAATGTTTGAAAAAATAAATTATGGAAAAAAAGTGATTTTCATAGTGAAATTAGGTAGGCTGGAATGCATGTCACGGACCACATGCAATGCCGCCGCGGACCACCAGGGGGCCGCGGACCACCGGTTGAAAACCCCTGCTTTAAAACATCCCGGATTACAAAAGAGACAAAAATGTATACCAAACACTCTATATAATAAAGTGTTCAAAAAAAGTGATCTGTAAAACACCTTGACCCTCTACAATAGACTTACGTTTTGTTTTCTCTATGTCGAACGCATCTCTCCAGCGGTTTTGAACAGTGATGTGATGAAAACCCATAACGACAGCTTGCATGACTTTCCCCCTGATAGCATTAACTGCCTCACACTCAATGTCATCTGGCATGTTTTCATGCCTCAATTGGCGGCGAGGCCAGATGGAAAACATGAGCAAGAGTGATTGACATGCTGGCAAGGGTCGGAGGTCATATTAAGCAGTCATGACAGGCCATCCTTTAACAGAGATGTTTAACAGGTGCACGCAGAGGGCTGGTAAGCAGCAGGACAATGCATTTGATTGGGGGCGATGGAGCCCGGTGTGAGGATACGTGTGATGACTCACCCAACAGGCTGTTCTCATTCACTGCAGAAGTCTTTCCCGTGAGATGAAGTGATTTGAATGATGGATCGCAAATCAGTGCTGATTGTCGACATAAGGCTTTATTTCGGTCTTAAAGGGAGATAGCTGACCCGAGTCTCCTTTACTGCTTGAACAGCACACATCTGTTAGCATAATTCCTTATCATGGGAGAAAAGGTTATTAATATTATAATGTTTTGGAGATTATTAAGCATGTGGTGCTGTGTTTCAAGTGTACTCAATATAAATCCTAACGATACAACATTTACTATAATTATTAATTATTATTACATGTTACTCTGGAATTCATTCTGATTGGCCAATTGTGACATTCCAAGGTATGATATTCCAGCTTCGAGTCAGGTCATAATCACACTGACATTATTATCATATTACTACAATTATTGCATATTAGTAATAATTATTATGTAATAAATTATTCGCAAAAATAGACCTTACTGCACATCATAACAGAACACGGCAAATCAGAGATGTGATTCTGGCGTCAATGGTCCAGTGGACTGTGCGCCGAAATGTTGTGCAGCGACCCAAGTTCAAGTCCCAGTTTTTGGTCTTTTACAGGCTCCTGTTTCCCTCTCTCAACCCCTTATTTCCTGTCTCACTCTCCACTGTCCTATATACAGTATATAAAGATGTGATTCTAAAAACAGCTGACTCACAAATGTGCACACCTGAAAAAACAAGCTGGTTATATAATTTATCAAGATGGTTTACTAAATTAAGATAAATCATAAAGATAAAACTAAATCACCTGTTGTGTCTATTTTTTCTTTTTAAATGCATTGCCATTGTTGCGCAATAGAAGAAAATCCTAATCAATTACAAGTCATTTAAAAATGAAGGAAAATAAAGAAAATTTACTTCTAGTATGTAGTAGGAGAACACCCTTAACAAAAATTTACCATGATTTTATTGTGGTAAAAGTGTGAAGTTTATTGCTGACTTAAGTTTTCAAATTGGCTTTAAACGTAATTTCAACTTATTTTTCGAAGACACAGACTTGTAAAACTGTTTTTATCTGTGCTTGTTTTTGGTGTATTATTTACCATATGCAAAATAATGCAAAAAACATGGTAAAATTTTAGTAAACCAATTGTTACTTTTCATAACGTTACATTTGTTTCTCTTATTCAACCTCCCCATAAAATGTGCTGATGCATTCAATTCGTATTCATGTTCATACTCACTTCTCTGTCTCCCTCATTAACTTTACCTGATATCTCGATTTCCCCTTCGTCCACGATTTCAAATAAATGTGAAATTAAGATTTCACTAGTTCCTCTTATTATCTCTACCAGCAGAGACACCAGCAGTATCTCAAATTTCTCCTACACCTGCACCACTGCTTATATTATTCATTCCAACACAACGCTTTAGGCCACAGTTGAAAGTAACTAACATCAGCAGGAATGGGCACGCTTCATTTTCATAGCTTCCTACACCGGTTCCAGGGTTTGTTTGTTGTTTTGCCCCCGTGCGTATCCGCTTCCTCCTGACTGGCACTGCTACCCTGGGGCCTGTCTTTTCTTGATATTAAAATATAGGGAAAGGGGGATGCTGCCATCATGAGGTCTTACTGTATTTCAATGGAGGAATTAAATATTTAGGCTGCCTGGGAATACTACTGCGAGACTGAGGAGCTTTTGCAAACTGTACCGTTTTACACAAGGAACGTGCTAACCTTGTCCTATTTGAAATTACCTGCAATCAATACCTGTAATACAATTTAGTTTGGGTTATATCACATATAAGTTGTTATCAGTTAACATTACCACACAGTTGATGCTGGTGTTTGTGCGTATGGAGATATATTATCTTTGATCTGTCTTCATTTTTTCTGTAGCTATCTATAATATAAATAACAAAGAATTAAGACACTACGTTTACTAAATAGCTGACCTTTATCAAAAATCGACCAAATGAGTGACAGTAAATAATAGTATCTTGGATCTTTAGGTGTTCTGCCAGGTTTAAATAAGCTGTGTGTTTAGATCACAATGTCTGAAACTGGCTTCAGTTCAGGCGCTTTCAGGCAGGACAACATGTCAATCACCTCAAACTTCCTTCATGACTTTTTCCCTGGGGTTTGGTAGGCACACGGATGCATTGCCATCCAAAACCTCCGGCCTTAAAATCAGGGAATCATCAAAAACCTAAGAATCATTTTAAGAACTGTTTGTGTATGCATTGTAACCTCAACCATTAATATCTTCAATGGCTGGCCTAGAATTGATGAACCTATGTGATATAATGAACAAATCAAGCTGCACAAATAAGGATCGAGACCATATCTCTCAGAGATAATGAGACTGAACTGTGCTTTCTTTGAGGTCAGCTTTCAGAAATGCACGTGTGGATGCAAAAACATCAAAGTTGGATCACCAATTAATATATATTTTGGAACTAGACTAGTATACTGTAGCTGAGCTCCACATCTGGAGTCCCACTGTAAGTCCAGGAGGCCATGCGCGTCCAGTCTGATGAAGTGGGGTTTATTTTCTTTCTACTCAGCTTAACCCCATTGGGTTCCCTGTGGTCTGCACACACAGTTCTGCTGCATTTGCTCTTTCTTTGATTATTGGGAAGAAAGCAGCATATATTGTGCCAAACTTTCCTGAAGCGAGACAAAATTTGGCTTCTTCCACACAGACCTGCTTTGACTGTGCCCCCAGTGTCCCCTTATAAAGGGCTCCCTTGTTATCCGAGACTTGATAGACTAAATTTAAGAAAGGGGCAGAAAAGAACATAACGTTTCATCAAGCGTACGACAGACGCGTTCATGACGTTCGTTTGTACAGTACCAAACTCACAGCAGCACCAGTTAGATTTCTATCTAAATGAGTTTGAAAATTCAACAGCATGTTCACACTTGGCTTCTCAAATTTTTCTTGCGACTCAGATGGAATGGGCTACTTTAAAAGCGTCCCATGGGTTGTGCTTACCGGGACATTTTTGAGACTGAATTACCACATCTGGAAAGAAAGGATTATTGCCTATAGTGTATGTTGACAAAGTGAATGTAATGAGGGTGGGAGGTGATGAGACCCAAGTGACCTGAAGAGGGCAGTGTTGCTTTTGAACAACTGATGGAAATCAAGTGGAAACACTATACACTGCTTATGGAGGATGCTTAGTTACTGTGCAACAACTGACCATCAACAGTTGTTTTTTACTACTCTCCTGATACATTTTTAAATAATCATTATAAATAATCACGTAAGCCATGTTCCTCTGTTCCCTAAATTTGTCATGAGTTTTCAATTTCATCATAAGTATCATATCAACCTTATATATATACAGCATTTGATTAAAAGAAGGAATTCAGATGTGATCAGGAACAGTCCTGTATCACCTTCATTTTGCTATATTGACAGGTTGACTGTATCATCCCAACAAAAAAATGGCATGAACAAATAATGAAATATTGATACGAGTTTAAATCATTTATTAGCTTACTCATAGAGACAGGAGAATTATAGAGTAGACAGAATACAAGGAAAGGGTTGTGCATATATAAATAAATTAAAGTAAAAGCAAATTGAACTGAAGAAACCGGTCAAAATAACAGAAAAGATGCTCTATATTTTTCATAAGTTCATATGCACTTTTAAACAGTAATATTTGTACATTAATTTAGAAAAGTAAAAAATATATATACAATTTGTAATGTTGTCTGTTTTTCACATTGTTGTTGGATGATTTTATGTCACTCCTGAGTATTGATGTTGTTGAAATGTTACCGGCACTGTATTGAACACAAAAGGTCTCTTATTTTTTTCCACAAATTTATATTTTCAGTGGTGTCGGACTTTTGAGCCCCACTCCATATTCCACTGTGATATGAAACTTCTCAACTTAAAGGAACATAGCAGGCAGAGAACACATGCAAAATATAGCAAAGAACTGATATTATTGGTTGGCAGACCTAATATGAGAGGAATATCAGTGGGCACTTTTGTTGGTTGCTTGCCATTCCTTGATGGCTTGGTTGCTTTCCTCCAGTCCTTCACATCCATCAGATCAAGACAAAGCCTCTATTTTACACTGTCCACAAGGGTTTATGTGTGAATGTGAGAAATAAAAAAGAGGTGAAATCAAATACCTCCTCCAAACAGAAAAAGGTCAGAGATGACGTCGACAGTAAGGGCTGTAGCCCCTCTTTTGACCATTATTAAGCAGCCCGGTTCTATAAGCAGCAACTCTTGTTGTTTACCTTTGGTGAAAGAAACCCCAGCACCCACATAAACACCACGACTTGGATGAAATCATGTCATCGCAGTGTACACACTGCACAGTGCATTTATGTATCCACTGCACGGTCAGCATTCAAAGTCACAGAGAGTACATTTTAGGATTTTAAATGATTTATGTTTGCATTTATGATCTGTTTTCTTAAATGGTTGGTTAAACATCTAGTGTGGAATCATTGGTGTTGTGATTCGATATGTTTGCCAGTGCTACTGTATGATGTGTCAGTTCTATGTGTGAAACCCGTGGTGATGAATTGATCATTATGTGATGTATTAAAGTGATAGTGCACCCAAAAAGAAAGATTATCTCATCATTTTTTTACCCTCATGTCTTTAAAACCTGTATTAGACTCTTTCTTCTGTGGAAAACAAATTTTGAGAAACGTCTCAATGATTTTGTGTCCATACAAAGTCCATTGTTGTTTGGTTACCAACATTCTTCAAAATATCCTCAAATGTAAAAATCAGGGTCAATGAGGGATCCAGCCTTAACAAATATCTGTCATCGTTTCAAGACACAGTGTTGATTCTTGTTAAAGCAAAATGTAGTTTAAATAAAATTCATAAATATTACGATGAAAATAGCAGGTTTGTGTGTACTTTGCTCAGGTCAGCGACAGGAGGGCACCTGAAGCTTGTGCCAAGCTTCAACATGCCTGTTTTAGACATAGCGGAAAATTTTCCTTGGGTTCTTTGAGGGCATACAGTGGGGGTACAGCAGAGAACTCTTCAGTTTATACGTCTATGTGAACACAGGGAAAACTACCACCAAGCTGGCACAACCTCTGTGTGTGGAGGATCTTGTCAAATACATCCAACAGCACAGCCAACATCACTTCACAGCTGAGGGCTTGAAGTGCAAAATATTCAGGAGACTGAGAAAGGTGTGTGTGCCTACGTGTTTTAATGGATAAAAAAGCACAGACCTCAACTAATATGTCACCAAATTATGTGTCTATTTGGAAAAGCACACTTAATAAGAGTAATTATAATTGTAAAATAACAGCGATCTCTTTGAGTTTTTATTAAGTTTAAAGGGGTCTTATGACTGGGCTTAAATGAATATTATCGGCTGTTTTAGATGTAATCTAATGTGTATATATGATTTAAGGTTAAAAGGCGCTGTACACATACCGTGCATGTTTGTATGTCCTCTTTGCCCCGCCTCCCTTAAAAGCACAGATTTTTTACAAAGCTCATCGCTCTGAAAATCGAGGTGTGCTATGATTGGCCAGTTAACCAGTGCTTAGTGATTTGTCAAGTATTGCAAGCGTGTGACAGAAATGTAACACCTCTTTCCATATTTGAAACATCAGGTTCCAAAGCAATTGTACCCACCTTACTCGCATTTATATTTGGGTGATCTTCGTCGAATCATACCACAAACTGACGCAGACTTGTTGGGGTGTGATCACACGAGGCGTTTCAGGGAGATCTGGGCCAGCATTTGCTTTTAGATAGAATGCATCTTTTTATCGACACTTTAATTTTTGCTATTTTACGTGTTTAATACATGCATGGGCCACTTATAACACATCAAAGACACAGAAAAAGATTTATTCCCGCCGTATGACCCCTTTAAACTAAATAAGAATATGTGGTCTTGTGTTGTCGAAGGAACAAGTTAAGAGCTTGCTTATTTATAAACCTTAATTACTTTAAATCTCAACCTTATGGTAAGCAGATACTATTCTCCAATACAAATTAAGGTACTAAATATTAATATGTGTGTTTTCTGGAAATCAATCCTATGACCAATACTTATGTTACCAATGCAGTGCTTGACCAATTCAGCATCTGTAACACTTTGGCTCAGATGTGTAGACTTAAATGTGAGAAAATAAAACAGTCCAAAGGAAGAAAATTGTAGCCCAGCGAATATATAAAATGAATGTGATCGGTATAGTTTTCACAGTTTTCAAAGATTTTAAGTTCCTTAAAAAAGGACATTTTGCTTTTGGGCAAATCGAAATCACAATGTGAAACATTGACACAGAACAGACACACTTGAAATGACTGGGGTCTTACGCTCATGAGAGAAACTCTCATTAAAATGCAGTTTTAATTTAATCGTATTACTTTCTAAGTGAAATATATTTGCCCACTGATTTGCCAACAGGTAATATTAATGACCTGCTATTTCAGTGCAAGCCATAAATCTGGTCATCAACAGCTGCGACCCAAATTTTGTTCTTGAAAGTATATCCATAATGTGTCTCTTGGCTAAGCTCATGTTACTACACATTTCCTGTAATTCGCCCTTGTACAAGCCCATGTACAATGTCTTATTTTCAGAAATACCCTTAAAAAATAGATGTATAGAATTATAACATCTGGAACCAGATATCACACTGCTGTGGGATACGATCTTTAGCTGGGGTGGATATTTATGTATGTATGCACCGTTAAAAATATTCCATTATCATTACAAAAACCAGCAATCCAAAGAAATGCACCCTCCTTACCATGTTCCCGCTGTAAGTATGTTAGAATAATACTCATTAAAATTTGCTGTGGTGGTAAGCTAGCAAACTACCTCTGCTTGGCCTTATGTGAAAGTACTCGTTGTTGACCACACACTCATATACGTACACTCGATCTCCAGCCACATAAGCAGGTTCTGGGGATTTCATGTGAATGTTTGAGTCATTTCTAGAAACATGGCTCAGAATGAAAATTGGATTGGTCACGAAAGATCTCACTTTTCCGTGCTGGGTGCTGCACGTTATTTTAAGCCAGGCTTAAAATGCAAGGCTACATTTTTTATGATACACAACAGGGGGTCCCTCACTTTCTTGCTCCATCCACCAAAAAGAGTAAAAAGTGAATATCTGACAATGTAACAATTCAATTATGACCCCAAGGTGAACTATCAAGATTTTTCATTAGAGTTTATCAAGATCCGGCCATAGACCGCTAGGTGCCGATATAAAATATAATGCCTAACTGTTTTCAGAACTTGGATTGTGACCAAGAACACATGAGCATGTGAAACTTATGCAGCTTTACAATCACTGCCAAAAAGTTCAAAGGTCACACCTGGACGACATGATCAACGGTTACTCAAAAGCTTTGGGTTGTCAATATGCAAACAAAAATCGAAATAAAAGAGAAGTTGTCGTTATACGGTTGTCTTTATGTTATTTGTAATGTAACACATGCAGAATCAGTCCTCTGACCGATGTGCCGCCTCTGCATCCGAGTACAGACATGTCCTTGTACCCGTCCAGCTTCCGTTTCTTCCACACTGGGCTGTGAATTTTGACAGAGTTCTGATGCATGCCTTTTCTCTCTGGAGACCACCATACAGATCCGCACACGTCCCACTAAGCTTTCTGACCTCTCCTGGGAGGTTCCCCCGTAATGCTCAGTTTGCAGGTTTCTCCCCTGGTACGTGTGGTCTGAGGGCTTGATTCCAAGCAGTGTGGGTTGATAAAGGAAGGGTTACTGTAACCCTTTTATGCGTGAGTCATGACATTCTCAGTTGCGTTTCTATTGGACATTGTTTCCGATGTCTAGGCTGATGCACTAGTGTCCCCAGGTTGATGTGTAACTACACTAATAAAACTGCTTAGAAGGTTCTTTACAGCAGTGCCATAGAAGAAGCATTTTCTGTTTTACAGAGAACCATTTAATCTCTTTCTTACCTTTTTATAGTCTGAAGGACGTTTTTTCACCACAAAGAACATCCTAATGTTCTTTATTGAACCATTTAGACAAAGAGGTTCTTGACATCGTGAAGCACCTTTAATTTTATGAGTATATGCCCTCAAACTCCATGCATAGACAAGAAATGGCTTTTTGAGTGGATGTACACTGTAGTGACCTCTATCCATAGAAAGGTTTATTAATTTTGAAATATATATCGTTATGTCTTGTTATGCTGTGTGGTAGATGCAGTAGGTGTAGTCAATGTTCAGATGTGACGTCTAGCCAATGTGTAAGTCAATGCAGTAGGCTGAATTTCCATGGATCCCCAGATCAGCGTTTGTTTTTTTATTATTAAAAAAGCTTGTGAAACATTATTAAAAAAACTTGTTTTGTTCTTGTTTCAAAAATGTAAGCTGCTAACAACTACCACAAGAATGTGATGAATAGGATAACCGTCATAGTCCTTATGTAGCAATATATTAGCGACAAAGGGTTCCATGTTGAGGTTCACTGCATAATGTATGTTGTAGAACAAAATGGGACACATTCACAGGATATACTATGTTTTACTCGTAAATCAAATGGTAAATCTTTTCCAGATTTTAGGGCGACAAACTGTACATCTCTATAGAGGGGGGGAAGCTTCTGTGGCACACATTTGCATTATGCGATCTCACAAGAGGCTGCGTCTGTGAAATATTTCTTAAGTGCTTCAAAAACACTCTCACTTTACAAGTCTAACAATTTTAAGTGGGGATATTAATTTAGATATGACAGCTATGAGGACGGCAAGAAAATACATGAACTGCACTAAGATCTTAGCCTGAAGGTAATGATCTTGAGATCAAGTGGCTAAGGAGAGGCATCTGAGAGGCCAGAGAGGAAATGAGAAAGGTGAAGGTGAGCGACAGAGAGCCCACTATTACCGCTCGACCACATCTGTGCCTCACATGGAGGAAATGCACTGCAGGAAGTGAGATTGAAATCATCACACACACTCACATACACACAATGTGCCTCTTTGTCTGTGGCGCATGTGCAAGCTGAGCGTTTTAACGTGAAGCGTGGGTTCGGGTTTTTCATTCTTCAAGGTGCAGAGGCAGCGTCTGTGCTTTCCAGAGTTGAAATAACCTCACAGCTGTTTGGTGCCAACAATCACAAAAATTCAAATACAGAAACCGCACAACTGGATACCATTGTGAAAGATTTCAATATTCCGAGAGCTCGTTTTACTATGTTTAGAAAAAGTTCACAGCACAATACAAAGAAAAGGTGTAAAAGAAGAAGCGCATCAGTGTTTCAACGACAGTGTATATTTATTTTAAATGGTGTAATAATAAATAACCCAGTTACAATGTCTCTCAGCTCTCGCACATGGGTTCGTGGTACATTTTTTAAATTCTTCTCAAACACTAAATGATTTCCTGGCCTGCCAGGTTGTCACAGTTTCATATATGCAGCGCAATATACTGTAAAGCGCAAAACAGCAAAAAGCAGCCTCTGAAAGCTGATATAAAAATATGCTTAGAAAAATAAACACTTTATAACTGTAATATATTGCCTTCTCTACATATTTTTTTAAAATAGTCATGTTTGCATGCACTGGTGTTTTTAATGGCGTATGTGCTTAACATAGACAAACAAGCAACATATATCTTTCACTAGAAAAAAATACACATATATGAAAATGTTTATGTTTTCAATAAAACCATATTAACCATATTTACAAATTGTATATACATGACATGTACAGGCAGACAAATAAAAAGACTGTTAAGGGGATTTTTCGTGACAGCGCTGGCCATAAATTTAGCACAGCGAGCCAATGCAAAACCAGCGAGCAAATGCACAGTAATTACCGGCTGCTACATTACCAAGAGCTCTATTTCTTTGCATCTGTCCTTGGTGGATGGTTTCATATGACCGCGAACACTCTGAATGCTTTGCCTCCTGGGGGATTCTGGAGGCTAAATGGAAGAATAATGGCCAATATTAATACAATTCAAGCAGAGCATTTAAATGCTATATGAATCGTTAATCACCCTTGTGATACTCAATATACCCTTAACACACTCAATACCTCAACAACACTCTTTAAGGATATGCAACATAAAACCTGACTGTGTAGGTGGTCTGGTTTTACTTAGCCGGGACTTTATAAGATTCTGATTTCGTCACCCTTTAAACAACACGATTGGGTCAAGTTCAAGCTAGATGGATGTTTGATAATAATTCATGTCAGATACTTTCCAGCAATAACCAGCGAACTGTGTTAAACATACAGTAGAAGCAGTCTGAATTGAAAAGCGTAAATTACCCCTCAGAGGTGATTCCATTCTGATAGGAGCCCTTGAATTGTCTCCTCTTGTCCACAGGCATGATGTCCACATAACCTCCGGAGTCACTCCGGATCACTCCTGCATGAATGGCGGCCCTGCATATACTGGAATTCTGTTTGATGACACAAAGAGAGGAAAGAGATCTTATTTTTCGGCTGTATTTGAATCGTACATTGAAGTCAACTGAACACTGACTTGGCCTTGATGTAATTGGGCAACCCAGAATAAAATATTATTTACTCAGAGATTTCTATTTTAAACCTCAGGTGACCTAATTGAGTAACTATCTCTTTTTTAAGAATCAGCTTCGTCTCAGGTGTTTCTCTTAAAGGTCCAGTGTATAAAATATAGCGAAATCTAGTGGTGAGGTTTCAAATTAAAACCAACGTCTCACTCCGCCACTCCACATTCCCTTTCAAACCACTTCAGTGGCTGACACAGAACTAAGATGTTTTCAAGTTTTCGCATCTTTGCTGAATGAGATAACGTATTTACAAAACATGCTCTGTAGAGCAGTTTGTCCGTTTAGGGCTACTGTAGAAACAACATGGTGAGTTCCGCATAAGGGGACCTGTGGTGTATGTATAGCTCATTCTAAGGAAATAAAATCATAACGCTTCATTGTGAAAGGTCTTTGTACACCTCTGAAGACATAGTTATGTATATTCTACTGCATTTCTGTTAAATTATCCTCCAAAAAATTACACATTGTACCTTTTAAATTAAGTAAATCTTAAAAATTGATAAAACATTGCTCTGAAAGTATGATTTTGGAAAAAAATTATAACAAATGTCCAAGTTCATATTAAAATGAGTTTTGATCTGTGACGTTCGGTTTCCCTTCTGCATCCTCTCAGGAGCAACTGGAAGATGTTCTGATAGAAATGGTAGGCCTACAACATTTCATTAGAGACAGTTTGAGACATTGTTGAGATCTTTTCATAACTCCAATGAAGACATGTGAGATTACTATGATATGAGTAATAAAAGTTTAAAAAGATCTTTATGAGATTATATAGTTTTAGGATAAAATGAGATTAAGAGATCGTGTTAGTGATTTTTGTTCCTAGAATGACTATTATTATTATATCAAAGTATTGTGTTCGAGTGTAATGAAAACCCCACTCATTTCTTTCGACTTGTAAGAGGGTAGAACCGTTCACAATGCAACTAAACACAGTGAAACATGCGCAAAGACTTACATCTGAATAATAGCGGCTTCCGGTTACTCTGACATTGCTGTTATACAAGCAATTGCGAGGACAATACAGCCTGAGAAAAAAACATCTTGTTAGCTGTTTGTCTTACAGTATTGACAATGATATGTATTTCAATATTTATTTTCAAAATTGACATGGTATTTTATGTCATCTGTGAAGAATATTTCCGTATGAAGTTTACCTGGGACAGTGCCGGACCGGTTTTTTGAAAGGGCAGTACTGGGCCACAGTGGTATCACAAGTAATTGCCTTCACTGGAAGACACAAAACATTTCTTATTCAATTTCTGTGCTGAAATTTTGCAATCTGACAAAGCATGATACGCTTATACTGACCTGGGACATTTGACACTGTGAAGGCATTGGCACTCTGATTTTTACTGAAGGAAGGAATTAAAAATGAAAAGTCAGGGCTGTAGTGGGTCACTCTGTAGGAGTATGAAACACAGGAGGTCTGTGACTTACGCTTGAGTCTGAACTCCATTTTTGAAAGACTTTGAGAAGCGTTGCCTTCTGCCCACCCTGGTGATATCTAACCAGCCTCCATCATCATCTATTATTCCAGCATGCAGGGCGCTGCCACAGATACTAGAATGCTGGAGAAACAACAACATTAATGAGAAATGCCCAGAACTCAGCATCTACCTAACAGAACAGCCTTAAAATGTACAAAAACTAGTACAGTTGAGATGATGTTGACATGAGAAAATAATATTCTTTAAAAAATGCATCACCTACCGTGTCATAATGACCTGATCCATAAACTTTTCCATAGTTGAACAAGCAGCCTGGTGGACACTCGTACCTGTTTAAAGATTTAATTGTCAAAGTCAAATTCTATCACTGTAATCCAATTACACTCAATGTCAAAATCGACACATTTTACCTGTTGCAAGTAGTTCCTTTGCACTGATCACGTAATCTAGTATCACATTCTACTTGCTGAGCTTCAGAAAAGAAAAAACACAATAGTCCATTTTTAAACACAAGTGTGTCATATATCTCTCAGTTAACTGATTTTATTTGTTGGCTCTTGTGATCTAAATTCTAGAGACAATGTTGTTAATCTCCAATTTTAACTCAATTTTTAACAAAATTTAAGTTTGCAAACACACTCCTAAGAAGCCAGTGAAATGCATCCATTATTATTTTGATGTATGTCACATCATACAAGGTAGACAACAGTGATAAAAGTATTTTTTTATCCATAATAATCGGACATTATGTACACTATGCACAAATGCACACAATGCCTCCATCATTCTATTATGCACTTGGCATAATACTGTTGCTTAGATCATTACTATAGTAAACTGATGTAGAGAATACTGGACATTATGTTTGAACCTACAGAATTCATCATCATCTACAAAATAATAGATTTAACAGTCAATCCTTAAGTTCGGACTAAGAAAACCAAATCGCTTTGACCAAACTGATTATTTGTAATTAACATCAAAAGCCATGCTATGAAACTGAATGAAATAAAATCTTACACATCTGTGAAGTACTGGTGACATCATTCCTCTCAATGTTCTCATTGGGTGACGGTGTGGAGACGGACTGATCGCTGTAGTGAGAGCCATGGCTCCGGACTGGCTCAGGTTCTGGCTCGACATAGTTGTTTTCCTCAGTCTCAGGGGTGTGATGCATGTGACTGCCATCATCTGATGAGAGAACAGTTTCATTCAGTTCTTCAGGATGCATAAGATAAATCCAGCTTTACTCCTTTCTTTGCTAAATATTGTTGTCCTTGCTTTTAAAACACACTAGCAAAAGAAATAAATACACAAAGAAATAAATCACTAAAAAAGTATGTTAAATCTTATCTTGTACCTTTATAGCAGAGGTTGTTTCTGCACCCGCCACCATAGCTGGGAGGACAGGCCGAGCATGGGGCTCCATGTTTGTATGGTGCATGTCCCCACCAGTTACCTCTGAGAACAAATGGACATTACAAAACAAAAGTAAGAATAACGCCACTTTTGAATCATGGCACATTGCACTTTTCAAAACATGGTTTCTTACGGAGGAGAGTAGTTGCAGACCAAGTACACAGCTTTGGCCCAGATCATCCCCCATACGTTCATGTTGTAGCACACATTAATGGCACAGCCAATTTTATTGCTTGTGGCCCAAACCAACTGAAAACAAATCATATCACGAATTGACCAAAGAAAATAAAATACATACAGTACTGGTTAATTTATTCGCTGGTCGAGTTTGGTTGAGCTGGTGATGTTACCTGTGTGTAATGTGTGCAGACAGGTCCAGAGCATCTGTAGGGACAGTACGGGTCACATTCTTGTGGATAGGGGTAGCTGAAATCTCTCACCTCATCATACCAGGCTTGGACATGAAAGGTTGGCGGCCTGTCTCTAAAGGCATTTGAAAACAATAACAGTTAGTATACTGGTAAAGCGTTAGTAAACATGTATTAAGGGAATTGATCACTAGTATTTCAAATGTTTAAAAAGTATGAGAAATAACATTCAAAAGTATTTTTAGCACCTTCCCCAGTGAGCTCCCAGATTCTGGCCGATCCGGGTGAGTAGGTGAGCGGGTCCATGTTCCCACAGACAGGTGTGTGCCCAGTGCTCAGCGCTCCTCTCCAGTTCAGTGTCCCACACCTGTCACAACACAGCGGTGACTTTATCAGTGTTAAAGATGCAATTCACAACTTTTATCGCCATCTCTGTTTGAAATATAAGATAGCAGGTTAATTTGTGTAATTTAAGGGAAAGTTCACCCAGAAATGAAATTTCTGTGATCATTTACTCACCCCCAACTTTATACATATCTTTATATAGTTGGACATAAAAGGAGATATTTTGAAGTATGTGGAAAATCAAACAGATCTAGGGCAATATTGACTCCCACAGTTGTCCTTTTTTCCTACTATGGTAGTCAATTGTGTTTGGTTACAAACATTCTATCAATTTTCTTCTTTTGTTTTCAGCAGAATACAGAAATTCACGGGTTTCCAACAACTTAAGAGTGAGAAAATAATAACCGAATTTTCATTATTTGGGTGAACAATCTCTTTACTTTCATAATGACATTTCTAGTGAAATCGTTCCCTTACTGTTGCAAATAAGGGTTTTAACTTTTTAGGAACTTGCTCGATGACATATTTTCAACTAAAAGTAGTTATGGATTGTAGCTTTGATAAAGGTATCTTGGTTATTGCATAGTGCTGCAGAGACCGCCCACTTTTGGTTCTAGTGAATTTTATGCCATAAGAAAACCATTCAGCTGCCAGAACATTAACTTTTATTTTGAATGGGATTGTCATTTTCAACTTTTGTGCTCCATACTTCCATTCTTTTAGTAGAAAGTATAAAGGTAAAAAGTTTCAACATATTGTTTCAAAGGGCAAAATACCTTTCAAATAACACCTTGATAACATTTTTGACAAATGGTCGAAACTAGTCCAGCCTATGTACGTCACTGCATGTTTTTTTAGTTTGACCAGTACAGTAGGTTGATAGTGATCTAAAACTGGGACAATTAAAGTTAAAAACCATAAAGAATTTAGGGTTTGACTTGCATGGGACAAAAGACGTATTTAAACCGTGTTTAGGATCTCCACAGTTTCACCTGGGAAGTTTAAATAGTTTTGTAATAAAGAATAAGTTCAGAGTACTTTAATGGATAGGAATCTAACCGTTTCTATAAGGAAATTATAGAATTTCTCTTAATTTAAAATTACATATGCGTAGTTCGCTGCTGTGTGCTAATATGTTCCATGTGTGCCCAGCTAAGGTACATTCCATTGAGGCAGTCCTCACAAACACTATTCTTCAGTTACCTTAATAATTCTGACTTTTGAAATGACACAAAACATCTCCTGAAATATTTTTCATTGTAATCGTAAATGGAGGACACAATGAAGTTTAATGCACGTCGTATAAAGTGTGTTTTTAAAATCCAAGGCCACTCCAGACCACCATGCACAGTGCCAAGCAATAGCCCAAGATTGTCATCAACAAGTTCCGTGCATTTTTACCATTTCACTTTTATTGTGTCAAAACGTGGCTTAAGCTGAAATGTGCATGGATCTGCAAAGCCCATTGGCATTTTATGTGGCCTTTGAGACACGTCTTGACATTGTTTATTGTTGTGATGCCTAATTTGCTGTTACACCAGCCATCTGGGTGCATTCCAAGGGAGACACGCATCCTTTGTGACTCTCTTCGATTTCTTTTCACAGTAATAATTACCCAGAGGACTGCCGAGACTGGAGGTAGCTAATGTCTCCTCCCCTACCTGGGCCCCACACAAAGACGCATGCTGTTTAACTTTGCTGCGAGATACGGGGTTCTGGGGTTTGACAGATTGCACACATAAATCCCACAGCGTCACAGATGTTATCAGCTCGAAAGCAATTTACCAAGAAGAAAGTTTTGAAACTGTTCCTTAACAGCCGATTGCAATTGTCAGTCATATAAAATAGCCTGTGTGTGTGTGCAAGAAAATGTGTTAGCTGCACATTAAAGCTGGATTGAGAAGTATGAGAAAATAGCATTATGACCTAGTGTTCAAGGCGAGGATGAAACTCTTTTTTTAGGAGTGTTACATTTGAATTTATTCTTTAATGTCAAAGTCAACATTTGTCTTCATCTTGCCAATGCCATGAAGCAACCACAGAAAGTTCTGAGAAGTATCAGGTCATATTTGGTGAAGGCCCACACTGCTCAGAAAGCAATGAGAGGTTTGGCTAAGTGCCATGTACAGTAGGTGAGCCACAGCATGTGGGAAGGAGAAGTTGCATTTTGGCATCCCTGATGGGCTAAACTGTTTGTTGTAGACCGCAAACTTGACTGTAATTCTGTGTTTCATATGCATTTGTAGAGAGTCCTTCTTTTATCATCCTGCAAAACTCATGCGTTACAGAGTGATCGGAAGATTTACTTGATTTTGCACTCGTTTTGTGACACAATCAAATAAAATTTGCTTTTAAGAAATCTTCATAACTGGCAGGTTTCCAACATGGTGCCCACGTTTTGTTTCCCAAATGCCATTTGAATGTGCATGAATGTAATAACATCAGTCAGAATACTAACACTCACAGTTTCAATAACACTGACTAAATATCCATTTTTTGGAAGACATCTTTCTATTTGCACTAAACATTTGATCAAAAAATGGATATTTAAAATGCATCACTTGAATGAGGTGGTCTTACCATGTATTCCATGTTTGAGGCAGGGGGGTACACCTGACCCCTCAATTTATTATGCAGGTCAAGTATAAGCTGCATGTCGCCATGTGAAATGGCTCTCTTGCCCCTTGACTTTGACTGCCACCACGTCTCATCCTTATCCGAGTACCTTTCCAGAATAGCTTCTAAATGGGTGGCATTAGGAATCACCATGGAGACTACAGTTTGGACAGTCAGAAGCAGCACAAAGCCACCCAGGAAATCTTCGCGTCCACAATTCATATTTCTTTCAACTGTCTGTACAAAATCCAAGCAGTACCTCCTATACCTGTAAATTAAAAAAAAAATTACATGTAGGCCTAAATATAACATCATGCATATTTGTTTTGTAGCATGCTGCGATATTACAATAAAATTATTTATTTCTGCACTAAAATAAAACGTTTAAAAGTTTGACTCAAAAAGGACTTTTCACAGATGAAACGCTGATTATTCCCCTCTTGTCATAAACATTCTGTACGCCTTTGCCACACACATGCAATATTTCATACGGTCGTGTTCTCCATTAAAACTACCGCAAACCTCTTTGAAGTCTGTGCAGCATCTTCAGGTCTATATGAGAAACTCTTCACTAATGCTAGAGAAATTATTATTATTCCTGCTGGAGTTACTTTTCGATTCTTTCAGTACCATTCAATTATTTTTAAGAAATGTTAAGCGTTCTTTACTAGCAGCAGTTTACCTTCCGTTCCAGGTTCCGTGAGTTGATGGGGAGTCAAGGTCCGGTGTTGAGTAACTGCAACAATAATGTCCAATGTAATTATTTTAAATACGCTTAATAATCTATTTTACTCGCCTTAAAATATATTGAATTTCAAATAACGAGTCATGTTTAGTTGTGAATAGTTTTGCGTGGTAAAATAATGTGCATTCAAATGTTTAAACGTGTGGGGTTGCTTTTCTTATTTATACTGGAGATTTTAGTACAGTAAGGCGTGACTTCTGAAGCCACGCCCACACAGAGAAGCCCACCGCTATGTATAGTTTTAAACAGCATGTTTGCATGATAATAGTTTTATAGTATTATTAATATGCTTCATTAATTCATGTGATATATATCAATAGCGATTAGTATATTCTGCCAAAGAGAAAAATTTGGTGGAGAAAATTAGATGTAAGAGTAATGTGTACTTGTGAAGGAGAAGATAAGATAGAAACCGTTCTATCATTTACCAAATTACATGAAGTGGGATACGATTTATTATTAAATGCAATGAGTTTGACACACAAAAATATAGATTTATAAAATATGCACAGATTACATGATGTGTGTGATGTGTTAGGTCATAAATACAAACCTAGGTAGATTACATGTGCTAACACTAGATGGCAGCCTTATGTAACTTTTTTAAGTGTTTCGTCACTGGATGAATTCAAAGTTTCAACTCCGTGAACTTTTACTATATCATGAACATGGACTTGGATGGTAATTTCAATTAAATCACTACAGTAAAATCCATTATTTTATATCCCATAATAAACTCGTATTTCTAGTAATTTCTTATAGGATATTTCATTTCTCATAATCTTCGATTTCTTGAGTCGTAGAAATCCTTTTATCGTAAATAATATAGATCCTATAAAACCAATTTTAGTAAGAACTCTGAGATAGCCTATATCTGTGTTTGTAAGGTAACTGTAAATATTTTTTTTATTGGTATTTCTCTAATTCAATTCAATTTATTTATATAGCGCTTTTCACAATGTGCATTGTTCCAAAGCAGCTTTACAGGAGCAAATATCAAAAACAGAAAAACACAGAAAGGTAAAACACAGCTCAGTGCATATAAATAATAATATCTAATAAATAAATAAATATATGCAATCGCCCGGTGACCAAGCCAACACTGCCCTGCAGTGTCATTAATCTAACGGTTATTTGATAATGTAAATATGTAGGTTTAGAGTTCATTCATACATCGGCTCATTTAATGTATGCAGTGGATTCTACCCTGTAGTTTCAGTTTTTGATGGTAAGGGTCTTTCAGTTCTTTCCACTCTTTTAATGTTTAAAATAAATCATTCTGGCACAGTGATCTGGAATATTTTCAATTATCTCTCTTTGAAATCTGAGATGGAAATGCAACAACAGCTTGGAATTATTCAGCTAAAGGCATGCAGTTAAAGGAACACAAATGGTTAAAGAAATGACACAAAAGAAAACCTTTTAAAACGGTCGAGAACCATCCAAGAAATCTGGAAAACTTTGTAACCACAAACAAATAAAGATATACACACCCTGCTTTTGAATATGCATACATGAAAACAGCTTGCATGAATACGCAATACCTAATGTACTAAATGTACTTGTGAGATATGATACGGCAAGACCTAACCTCACTGGATAAAAGCAGATCGTACCAAAGCAAACATTAAATTGTGCTAATTCAAAAAATTGACCCAACTCCTAAAATAGGGAAATAGTAGAAAATTATCTTAGACAGTTATCTAAATCAACCGAATAGCAAAATCTTCTGATTTGACAGTCCGCTGAAAAGCGTACCTTTGTTAAACTGCGTCTCTTTTCTCAGATTATCATAGGTCAAAACATTTGCACTCACACTGTACCTTTTACAAATAAAAAACTTTATCAAATAAATGTGTGTTATTCTGTTCAAGCTAGGGACATGAACTCCTGAAAGGATGTAAGATCAACCTGTCTTTAATAAAGAAATGTAATACAAATATTGTCACATTAATTTCAAGGAGCTACTGTTACAATATGCTGGTAAAAAACATGTATTACATAAAATACAAAACTGGGTATCATGTGATAGACTTCAAATGCAATGTAACAGAGTTTGACACAACAAGGTTAGATCAGACTCGATCAATGTTACAGTACAACAAAGATTAATACTCAAAAGCAAATCCAATTCAGAATTCAGAGCTACAATCCATAGAGAAGCAGCATTTCTATTATCATTGACCATGTTAAAATGTAACACAGACACACAACTCAACATATCAAAACAGAAGAAAAGAGCTTTACAAGCCCTCTGGACAGCAAATACTAATATTGTAAATTATATGTGGAATGTTACTGTATTATTACAAACACCTCCAAAACCAATGTTAACTTAAATGTCTTTTGTATAAGCACCTTGGAAAACCCCTGATGGTAGACAAAACAAATGCACATAAACAGTACGATATAAACATTGTTGTATAATCTAAAGAGTGATCAGCACAGGCTTGATCTGTGCACCAGAGACTAAACCCACCTGCCCATGAGCACCAATATGATGGCTGACCTTAAAGGCTGTCATGTTAAGACTACATGAAAGGGATAGCTCACCCGAAAATGAAAATTCTGTCATCATTTACTCACCCTTATGTAATTTCACAACTGTATTTTCAGTTCCGGGACATCATTGACTACCTTAGAGAATGAAATGGTAGTTAAAGGTGCCCAAGAACTCTTTGTTTTCCTAAATTCTTTAAAATATCTCATCATGTGTTCATTAGAAGAAAAAAAAACAATATCTTTTTATCCTACTTTGGTAGGATGATGTCCCAGAACTGAAAATTGCTAACGTCTTCATTGGAACAAAGAAATGTATACAGGTTTGAAACAACCCGAGGGCGAGTAAACGATGACAGATTTTTCATTTTTGGAGGAACTATCCCTTTAACATTAGCACCATCTAGAATCTATAGTATCACATACAAAACAGCCACATCTGTGGTACAAAACGCATACAGTTTATATTTAAAAGCTATATTAGACAGTAGGTTACTATTACAAAAACAGCTTATTTAAACCAGTACATTAAGTTGGAGTTGATGGCAGGAAAGCACATGTTGTTGCTGCATGAACCCCCGTAGTTTGGAGAACATGCTGAGCATGGTACACCAACTCTATATGGTGCTTCACCAATCCAGTTTCCCCTGAAAAATAAGATTATTAAGATTATTATTATTAACACAGAAAGCTTTTTTAGCCTCATGAGAATGAAAAACACTCATGTGCTGGCATTTATCAAACTGGCAATAAACAAGATTCTTTGTCCGGTGTGTAAGATTTGGCTGGAGTTTCATTAAGCTATAATAACGTGACTAACTTCGGTGAATAATTGCAGACCAGGTATGTTGCCTCCCTCCACACAGAGCCCCACACAACCATATTGTAACAGGTTTGAATGGCGCATCCGACTCTGTTGGTTGAACCCCACACCATCTGTAACATTAAGAGCAAAGTCACGGGAGGGCAGTATTTCAGTGTTTACTTTATCTGAATTATGACTTGAACCTTAACTCACTTGTGTGTAATGTGTACACATAGGTCCATAACAGCGCATGGGGCAGTGGGGATTACAATCACGTGGGTATGGAAATGCATAATCTCGGACCTCCTCGTACCAAGGTTGAACCAATTGAAGAATAGAGCGGTAACTGGCGAGATGAGAAACATTTGTGTGAGCAGAATCCACAGGACCGCAGCCAAAACATTAAATTCTGGTCTGGCCCATTGCCTTGAATTATGTTCAAAGATTGCAGTTTGATAATGCTGCAGTGATATTTGAGGTTTTAAATGAGCACCATTTGTCTTGATCCAATAATGAATTGAAGATCTATGCAGTTTTGTCTATAAATGGAAAACAAGATTTCCCTTAGAAGTACAGTAATACCTACTGGCCAGTTCGGACTGAGAGGTTTTGACCCAGATATTGGAGAAGATAAGGAGGTCCATGTTCCCAAATACAGGTTGCTGCCCAAGCTTCTGCTGACCTGGCCAGACCCTCATCCCAAACCTTTAAGAAATCATGAGCAGAGAAAAATATATTTTGCATATTTATGACGATTAGCACCTAGGGAAGGTATATAATCCATCCTTTGAGTCCATTAATAATAATCATCCATATAAGATCCAAATCACACAGACCAGTTCAGAGCTTGTGTGAAAATGTGTGACATATTCTTATAGTTCACCCCGAAATTTTTATTTTTCCACATCCTCATGTCATTAAAACGTGTATATGACTCTTTCTTGTGTGGAACACAAAAGAAGATATTTGGAGAAATGTCTCATGCAATGGAAATCAATGTGGGCCAGTGTTGTACAAAATATCTTCTTTTGTGGTATGTGGAAGAAAGTAAGTCATACAGGTTTGGAATGACATGAGGGTGAGTAAATGATGAAAGAACTTTCATTTTGGGTGAACTGTCCCGTTGACCTTGTAAGGTAATGACTCAATCCCTGTTTTCAACTATTATAATGTTTCATTGCATCCAGCAGGAGGAGCTCTCGAATGATTTAAGCGCATCATCGACTACATATAGTTTAGGTATAAATTATATACCATGACTACAAGAGGAGAGAGGGCTGCTTACCATGTACTCCATGTTGGCTGCAGGTGGGAAAACATTTGCTCGCACCTTGTTGTGGTAGTCCAGAATAGCCAACATGTCATGCTGTGAAATGTAACGTTTTCGCCTTGATTTGGGCATAGATGCCAATCCGTCACCCCCCACTAACGTTTTATTGGTAGAGATGTTGGCTCCAGAATGGGGTTCAGTCGCATTTTTGACAATCCACGCGCTTGTATCAGTAACTATAAATAAAAGCAACAAGTTGCTAAAAAAGTCGACCTTCTTCATCCTTCTTTGGTCTTTCTATTTTTTTAGTATCTGCAACAACAAAAAAACACGAAAAAAATGAAAACGAACGACATTCGAAATGAAATACAATTTTTGTGTAGTGTTTATTTTTATAAGGCTAATATTAAGAACGATGTTAAAAGTTATCAATAATGTCATACTTTACCATTTAAGTGCTCGGAATCCTAGAAACATAAGCTCTAGATGTGTGGTGAGCCTCCCAGTTATTCTGACCTCGATCTCCCATCCCATCCACAGCTGCCTCTGGCTTTTATACTGGCATTGAGGAGGCAAGCGCAAGGTGCTCAGCTTTCTCCGATCACCTGAACTGTATAGTGTACTCTGATTAAGTCGAAATGTTATCAGTTGTAATGTAACAATGTAACAGTAGTGACTGTGTCAGGAGCTAAATGTGTAAATGCTAAATGACGGACCTTTGGTTATCATACGGGATGCATCTCTTTGTGAAATTTAAAGGGTTTGTCGTATTCTTAACGTTATTGCATTTTGCAGATACACTTGTTCAGTATTCGAGTCCAAAATGCAAGTTTGCCAGCATGTGTGTGTGTGGAGCCAAGTTAAGAAGCCCTTCCAGACCATATCGTTTTCTTTGGCTGGTGGAAGCTGAGAGCAACGTGACGCACATACGACCCCCTTCTCCTGAACTATGAAGCAGCAGGTTTTCTTGGAATTTGTGTCATTTTGTAGTCTTCAGTTCAAACGGAAGATTGTTATTATGTCCAAGCATTGCCTTTAATATAGAAGTCTTGGGTTAAACTGTTTAAAGAAATAATTGAAAATTTTTAATTGAATAGTTAAAGTAAATAGCTGGCTGGTGTTATGTTTCTCTGAAAACCAAAATGTTAATACTCAGTAGATGCCAGTGAATCTGTCAAAAAGCAGAGAGTGTTTCTTTCTACCTTTGCTTTGTATTCTGATTAAGTAACCTAACAGGATGACTATAGAAGATAAGGAGGTCCATGTTCCCAAAAACAGGTTGCTGCCTAAGCTTCTGCTGACCTGGCCAGACCCTCATCCCAAACCTTTAAGAATCATGTGCCGTGAAATGTTTTTTTTCTTATAACTATATTATTTACAGTTTGTAAATTTAAGATGATTAGCACCTAGGGAAAGTATAATCCATCCTTTAAATCCATTAATAATCATTTTCCATATAAGATCATTATCACACAGATCTGTTCAGAGCTTACAAAATGTGTGACATATTCTTTAAAGTGATAGTTCAACCTGAAAATATAAATTTTCCACATCCTGATGTCATTAAAACCTGTATATGACTCTTTCATCTGTGGAACACAAAAGAATATATTCGGAAGAATATGAACGACGAGTGTTTCTTTCTACCTTTGCTATGTATTCTGATTCAGTAACCTAACAGGATTACTATGAGTATTATTCAGAAAAAGGACACAAAGAATCGTTTGAGAAATAAAGGTATCTGGAAAGTGCATTATTTGAAATTGCACATTGTATTCTAGTTGTAAAAGAAAACTTAAAAAAGGCAAGGATGAAACCAGATGAATAAAGAGGAACAATTTAAGTTGATTCATACTTCATCTGAAACCTGGGGGATTTAATTTCATTTTTGCATTGTATTTTATTGTTAATGGTAGAAACATTTGAGCTGCTTTTCAGTTTAAGAACGCCTTTCACATAGACTGAACTTCAGCAGTAGTAAGATGATACAATTTTTTTTATTTATTTATTTATTTTGGCCTGCTTCATATCATATGCTAATTAAACTCTTAAACCAACACATATGTATTTTCAGATTAATTAATAGTTGATGATAGTGGTCATATTCGTTTTTTAGATGCATTGTAACTGTGGGAATTGAAAATAGAGGAAAGAAAGAGAGGGAAATTTATCCTGCCAAACCGTAACCCTGTTTAGCAGAGCTCCACCCAGTGATGTCTCCCAACAGTTGGCAGCTCATAGACTAAGTGCTTCATACCCTTCATGGCCATTTTCTATGGGACCCGCTGAAATGTCCAAATGAAAAACCTGTAATCTAAGCACCAGTTCATTAAAGTAAATCGCTTCTAGGTTCAACAATTGTTTAAATTCTAAAAAAACATTTGGAGCAGCTTGGCTTTCAATCTTTTTTGCCCAGTAAGTGTATGCTATGACCTCTTGAAATGAATTAAAACATTATCAACTTTAAACAATAAACTTCACAAAGTTTAAGTCACATTTTATCACCTTATGTTTTGTTGTTGGTCATTTTGACTGACAAATGTCTTGAAATGTTCATCCTCGTACCATTTATTTATCCAATAGCTGATCCTTGTACAAATTCCTGCCCTGAATACTCTTTCTAAGAGGCACCATCTCACCCCCTTGAGCACAATTCAAATTATAAACTTTAGATTTTAGATATGTAAATCATTTTTGATTGTACTGAATTTTGTTCTGCTATTGTTAACCCTGTTAAGCACTTTTAAAAGCTTATTATGTCTTAACATATTAAATAAGAGTAGCTTGAGATTTACTAACACTATATACTTGATTGAATATTGGCATTATATTATATTTAGTATTAAAAATCTTACAAACATGGACTTAAAAAATCACCTTGATTTTATACAGTATAATGCATACAGTACTTCTGGATTTATGATTTGTGCTTCATACAGCATTCAGTAATCCTTTTATGGACTTTTGTGACTTGGAAATCACACACATGACCACATGCTATGATCTGTGTGATTCCTACAAGGATTTAAATGAATCCCACTGCTTATTTATATATATATTATAGAATTAAAAGCATTTGTTGTTCAATTATGGCTGACTTTATTCAAACTGAAAAAATATGCTTCGTTGGGACAACAAGTGATCTGTTCCCTGACCAATATGTAGAGATCTTCCAAAATATCCAACCAATTAACATTTGTTATAGTTACCATTGATTTGTACCAATGAGTTATTACAATATGTTTGTCAAAACTATCAATCCAGTTTTAAACAACCAGTTAAAGTATACAAAGAAAATTCGTTGTTTTTTAAAACAACATTGATTTTATGATTTTTGTAAACATATTGTTTCCATCAATTATTTCCAATCAAAATAAAACTTTGTGGAAATTGCATTATAGGCCTATATATTTATATCTGATTTAGTGATATAACATTTTGATTGCTATATTTTGTCAGTAAAATATCTCATGTACTCATATTAAGCCTGGAGTTAAAGATGTGGGCTGGAACTCAAAAGAGTGTAGTTTCAAATCAAAGGCATGATCTATGATGTATCACCTTGTGTCTTGGAGAAATTATTATTCTTATTTTAAGCTTTCTTTTTGGATTTCATCTTCACTCTATAAAGCCTAATGACAATTTGCTCTGAAAAATATTTCACTATGTGAGTGTATCCAGATCACAATAAACCACCAGAAGGTAAATCATTAGGTTAATAGAACTTTTCTCTTTATTGTCACTGCCGGTTGCCGAATGTCACATATGACACTTTTCTCACTTCACAAAAACCACATCACACAAAACATTTATGACAATTGGGAATTTCAATAACAATTACAACATTTTACTGACATATGATGCCCTTTAGGGAAGTACAAGAACCCTCTAAAAACTCCATAAAAGCACTAGACTGCAGCTTGAAAATGAAAACAGTATCAAGGACCTCCCTTACCATCATGAGTCACTCAACAGAATTCCCTGGAACACAAAGGGAACTCACTTCACGACGTGCAGTGCTGTTAATATAACAAACACCCATTCTAAACCATCATGAACATGGTTTAGACTTTTCTTTTGTCTACTATTTATTAATGCATGAGATTTATTATCATGTTAGACACTGAAATGAAAAAAGTTTTTTTTAAAGGCAGCATTAGTGTATTGGACTGAAGTCCATTAAGATTGGATTTTTAATCTCTGTGACAAAAGTTAATTAATGTAACTAAATCATTTTTCAAACTCAGTTCATTCTGCGGTGGAGTGTGTTTTAATGTGGTGATTATAATAATGTAATAATCTTAGGCTGATATCAGTTATGGATTTTACCATCAGTCATCATTTTGAGACCACCGTGCACTGTAATGTTTTCCTCATCAGGATTTTAATAGCAAATGATTTATAAGATCACCTCAAAATTCTCACCGGACATGAATACCACGCAACCGACAAAAATCATTAAAAGTGTGGGAATCTGTAATCAAGTGAAGAGAACTAAGTATCACGTCAGCTATTGTGGCTTATAAAGTACTAAATAACCCTTTGAGGTTTGACAATCTAATGTCTTCGGCCAAAACCATGCAGCAGGGAGATTCAGTGTGGTCTAACAGTGCAGCCTTGAGCTGGATTTCACATATATCAACTATAAACTCACTGGCCCCATTTAATCTATTGTCCAGATACATTAAGAGATGTATTTTCTGAATCATATAATGTTGTACATCTAAAAAATTTTAATTTTGTTGCCTACCAAATATTTTTTACACGTCACATTTCTGTGCAGAGAAGAAATATATTTTGAAACAAAAACGCAATTTACATTCATGTTAAAAGAAACTTGACGGGACTGAGCATTGAATCTCCATGGAATTTTTTGATTGTCTCATCCTAAACCTCTTGTTGAATAGTTGGTTTTGTTCAGACCAAAACACAGCTCAACGAAAATCATTGCAAGTACTTTCAATAGATGTGAATTATATTTTACATTGTAGAATAACAAAAGTTAACTTTTATTGTTGTAAAATGTCACGTTGCATCAAAGTGAATTCTAAAGTGATTTAAGTGGTTACGACACATTTGCTTTATGAGCAACAAGATGGACACATACTTTAGGTGAAACCTCATTTAACATACACTGTTTTAAATCTTTCATCACTTACACACCACACAGCTTTACCGAAATTTAGGGCGCAGTGTTGTTACCGTGCTCTTCCAAAGAATCATATACTCTTATATCCAAATTAGACACGTGTTAATGTAATAATAAAAATGTTATTCTTACTTTTCTATAATTTGAATGTCAAATGAGTTTGGATAAACCATAACAAAGGGTTTGATTTGTTATGCATTTCAATGCTTTATATCTGTAGTTGTTTTTGTAGGGATGTGTGTGGGTTTCCAGCATTTTAACATCTTTTTTATTTCTCATTTCACATGTCAGCCAAAAAGGAGCTCTTAGAACCATATATAGAATTTGACTACACAAATAGATTTAGAAACACTCAAACTATTATTACAGAATATAATTCCTTTGCTATATCATCATTCACAACTAAAACCAGTTATAGAAATGACACAATATGAGAGATTTTTGCGTGCCAAATGAAATGAAGCTAACATGCATATCAGAAATGAGCAAAGCCTCACAGACCCTTATTGAAAAAAAAAGGGAAACCGAGTACCGGTACTTTTAAAATCCGGTTTGTTTCAACAATAACAACTGACATAATCCCAAGAACTCGTGCTTTCCTCCTTGAAATCTTAGTTTCAAAATGGAGCTGCATGATGTCATGCAACCATATTAATTCTAGCTGATATTAGGGGTCTGATAGGAGAAGAATACCAAAAAATACCCCTCCACCTGAACAATGCAATAAATCATTAAAACAATAATTATTCACGAACAAAATGACCTAAACGCTTTATATGTTCATTGTTGTGTGCAAATGTCAGGTCCATTGTTCTGTTGTAAATTTATTGCACATTTTGAATTAGTGTAAACCATGACTTCACTTGGATAAAGCAAATCTAAGCTATGAAACTCAATTGTAGTTGTTTGGCCAATTGGACAGTGACCAGATTTGTTGAGAAACAACTCCAAAACAAAACAGAGAAAGAGTTATTTGATGTGTCCTCTTGCGTGTGTTTGCTAACCGCCAAATGTAAACCCTGTGTTTTGGAGACCAGTGTCCTCACAAACAGTATTTTTTGGCAGACAATGAATCATAATCTTATTCATATTCAATTATGCTTATTTGCATTTGCTTATATTTATACAGAACATGTATGCTCGTGAACACTAACACTGAAAACAGTAAATCCCACTTTCACTCAAAACAAAGCACATGCCAACAGCACACTATCCATAGATGGACACACGACACAAAGTAAGTATTGATTTAATAATTCCTAACTTGTCTATGCAGTACAAAGAAACACGCACACATACTATCAAAGCCTGATCCAGAGTTTGGGATTCTCAGTTGTAAGATTTACTGTCAGATAAGTGTTTGCCAAATGTAATTTACACGTTCTTAGTGTTTCTACAGCAAATATTAACTTATAGTATAAAAGACACCAGGACCATCAACCTTATTTAGCAAAGGCTCAATCATTCTTTTGGCACACAGGCCATTGATGACTTTATCTATAAGAATATTGCTTCTGCGGTATCTCCAGGGACACAGTACTGGCAGCAGCGGTTTTGTCTTTACTCCATCTAAGTGCTTAGCAAGTGTTATTGTTGGCTTGCTATTCCATTTCCCTCTAGTTTGAGGCCTGGTTTCACTGTAGTGCTCCCAAACAAACAGAGAGGGCTCAGCCTTTGTGAGAACCACAGAGAGGCATGAAAAAGCTCGGACAAATGACCAGTTAACAGCTGATGGGTTCAGTGTGCTTTTTGACAGGTGTCCATACCGGGGAAAAAAGAAAATATTGTGCTCGATTACTACGTTGCCAACCATTGGATAACAATGATGCAACTCAGCTTTTGTGTAAACAATGTTTGAAAAAATACCATTTTTTTATTATTGATTGTTTGGTTTATGGAGCAAGCTAGAAATAATCAGTTGCTCTGCTTAACTCTAACACACTATATGACTGTGGCATAAAACATAAGAAATATGTTTGTGCCTATATTAAAACAGACTGGTCCTTTTCATTTTCTTCCTGGGAGTGACTGTGTCTCTAGTCAACACTGCTGCTCTTTGGGAAGGGCACTTACCGCATTTGGCCAAATAGAACTAGGAAGTCATGAACTTCGCTTTATATAATTTTACAAAATGGTTGAAGCAGTCAGTCAGACGTGGCAATAAACTGACCGTGAATATAGAAGCAACAGCAGCGTCCAAAATAAAATGGGAAATCTGTAAATAACCTGTAGATTATTATGGTGTTTCCAGACTTAACCATGGAAATGTATCAAGCGCATGCTGGCACCTTGTGGTGAATTATGGTAAAACATCCTTGGCTTGTCTTGGGCACAATTTAATATTTTGAACAATAAAGCAAACCAAGTCAGACTACTTTATATGCATCTCATTTATAGACTAAACATATAATATTAATTGAATCATTATTTGTCATGCATAGTTTAGATTTGTTTCATGATACTGGTAACTCATACCAATTTAGCTTTACCAAACCTAAAGAGGACATCAGAGATATGAGGTATCATATTGTAGGCTACTTTAACATTATACATTAAATAGCATTCGCCTGCATTTAAATGTAATTAAAGTTACAAAAATGTCGCTGTATGATCTGGCTCTACTGTGTGGTGTCAATCTGCAACTCAACTTATCACCTACTTCTCGGATTCTGTCAGCTTTTGGTTTCTAGGTAGCTAAGTAACACAACAGTAGACGGTGTAGTTCTGTGTTCATTGTTGTAACGTTGTTGTAAAATACTGTCCACATGGATCAGAGTTTCTATTCTGAGGACTGATGGTGACGTTCTTTCATCTTTCAGCAACTGTCTCCCATCATCCATGTCACCGGTCTACGGAAACAACAAAATGCAGAGTAACATACTGTCTTCAGTTAGTAGACATGATTATTTAATTGATAGTTATGTTACATTTATTGTATATACAGCGCATAGCCTTATCACATTTGATCATTCCTTTGGTCTATAAATCACTAGTGTGTTGTATGAATCATGATATAGATCCTGAATCTGCTTTAACATTTACAGAATTGGGTTTTGCTTTTATTTCTTTTTTTAAACGTTCGGTTGATTAATAAATAGATCTTTAAAACTCCACAAAAACATAATAGGCCTACATTTTCAGGATCTGTTTTTGAAGTGGTCTGTCATTATCACCACTAAAGCTGTTGTAAATCCATCACAGATGAGCGTGTCCACATCTGATCATGACAGTGACTGCCTGTCTTTTGTTGTGACAACATTACAACTGTTTTCTTCACCAGCAACAATAATACAACATGGACATGACCAATGTAATGCAGCATAATTATAGACTTAATTGCGGACCGCTGGTCCAAACTGGTATTACTGTTGGCAGAATAATTTCGGAACAATAAAACTTGGTGCCAGATCCATAAATCTCAAGCTCTGCTGCAGTCCATTTTCGTCTTGACAAAATGCATTTTGCAATTTGCTCAACGTAGCTGTCAACAAAATGATGTCTGAACAAGCAACCGACCATCCATCCATCCATCCATCCATCCATCCATCTATCCATCTATCTATCTATCTATCTATCTATCTATCTATCTATCTATCTATCTATCTATCTATCTATCTATCTATCTATCTATCTATCACTATCTGATTATCGGCGTCTATAGAGACAGGAACGTACAGTCACCTAAAACGAGAAACTAATACGCGAACGTGTACGAAGCGAGGGCGGGGCCGTAGTACAGACGTCATCAGCTGGGTGTCACTCGCCCGGCTTTGGACTCCGGTCTCCGCTCTCTCTCTCCCTCCCCGTGAAGCGAGCAGGGGGGAGAGGATCATAAAAAAAGCCAGGAACGGCGACAGTGACAGCGCCTGCGGCTCCGGCGCCTGTGCGCGATCCTCCCTCTCACTCACCGCCAACACTCGCACTCATGCGCGCACTCACCCGTCTCCACCAGACACCAGCACGCCGCATCACTGCGCTCGCATCCTAACAACTCCCCTGTTTTTATCGTCGTTGTCGAGCATCCGTCGCACGATCGGCCGTCGAGACACAAACGCTCTCATTTCAACCCTTTCATCTGAATGACGGGAGGACGGTTCGACTTCGACGATGGCGGCACTTTCTGCGGTGGATGGGAGGATGGAAAAGCCCACGGACACGGAATCTGCACCGGCCCCAAGGGTCAGGGCGAATACTCCGGTTCCTGGTCGAACGGATTCGAGGTAGTCGGGGTCTACACCTGGCCCAGTGGGAACACGTACAGGGGCTACTGGGCTCAGGGGAAGCGGCACGGGCTCGGCGTTGAGTCCAAGGGGAGGTGGCTGTACCGCGGAGAGTGGAGTCACGGATTTAAGGGTCGGTATGGGGTTCGACAGAGTCTCAACACACCTGCAAGGTATGAAGGCACGTGGAGTAACGGTCTGCAGGATGGATATGGGGTCGAGACCTACGGCGATGGGGGTGAGTTCAACCGAACATGGCTTGACCTGTTTAATATTCTTTACATTGTAAATCCCGTAGCAGTCACGGTTAATGCGTTATTGGTTGCAGAATTGAGGTCACCGTTTATGAAACTCTTAAAAAACCGGCCTGTCAGAGCCAGTGTCACACTATCAGACCCTCCTCAAATGGACCCTAATAAGTGCAATAAGTAGAGTTGATTTGATGTATGGCACATAACTGGACTGGTCAGCAACGTTGCTCACAGAGGTCATGTCTAATAATAGTTACATCTGCAACATGTCAAATCAAAACTCTTGTGAACTAGCAGACCAACAGAGTGACTCTTGTTTTATTTTGACAGAATTATTTCTTAGTGAGGAACAAATATTAACCGTTTACACAATGTAAAACCTATGCTGATGAAACATAAGAGTTAAACATTAAATACATCTTTAAAAACTGGAACTCAAGTTTTTCTTTCCTTCAGACCATATAGGCTAAATTGTCAAATTTTCCACCTGTTACATGGCCACCTGTTCTTGTTTTTTAAGTTACCTGTTTAAATCAAATAAAATAATGCAGCATCTTAAATAATGAAAGCTAGTGTCAGTCAGAATTGACCTGCTTGTGTTAAAGGGATACTTCACCCAAAAATGATAATTCTGTCACACCTTTGAGTTGTTCCATATCCGTATAAATGTATTTCTTCTGATGAACACAGAGAAAGATATTTGGAAGAATGCTTATAACCAAAAAGATCTTACCCCCCATTGACTCACATAGTAGAAAAAAATACTTTATAATTTTTTGTTCTATTGAACACATAAGAAGACATTTTGAAGAATGTAGGACAGCAAACATTTCTGGAGCACTTTTGACAACCATTGTATTTCTCCGACTATGGGAGTCAATAGGGGCAAAATCTGTCTGGTTATAAGCATTCTTCCAAATATCTTTCTCTGTGTTCATCAGAACAAAGAAATGTATACAGATTTGGAACAACTCGAAGGTGATTAAATGATGACAGAATTTTCATTTTTATGTGAAGTATCCCTTTAAGAAATTGTCTTATTAAATGCAAGTAAAACTCTTGTCCGTTCATACTGAAACGACCTTTGAACAAAGTGCTTATAGAACACGAATTAAATAGCACATATATGGCATAGTATATTATGAAATCATTTTAAAAGCAAATTAATTTTACATACAGACAAGGATCTGACGTTCTCATGAAATGTAGTGCTGTCTGAGAGTGAGGCCTGCTGTTGAATTTATGAGGCAGGGTCACACATTACCGGCTACTCATAATTCAGCACATCCTCTGTAAAAAACATGAAAATAGAGTTACAGCTGAGTTTGCCTGTAGTGGCTCTTTTGCACTCCATATATCACAAGTCATTTCCATTCCCATCGTTTCCCTATTATTAGATTAATAGCTCCTCAGCATTAGTGCTGTAGAGGTATTGAGATACCCAGAATCATAAAGAATGAGGTAAATAGGTAAATAAATAAGAGTTATGATTGGCCGGAGCCACAAACTTCACAATGTCTCAGATTACTTCCAAGTTTTAAAATAGCGCCGGCTCTGCTGTTAAAGCTGTTAGGTCTGACAGACTGGTATATGAGATATAGGAGACAGAGCTGTTCACTTCGTCACATCTTCATCATGGTGTAGATTAAATTACACACAGGCGCGTACCTTGAAAGTTTTTCAATTCTAATTTATTTATGCATTCAAAAAGTTAGCTTTAAAACGTTTTGGCATCTGTTTGAAATTATAATCACGGCTTGCGACAGTAACTCTATGTGCGTGAAGTCACTTTGTCTTTTAATAGATTAAAACATATGATGCAAGGTAGTGAGTTTAAATGGCCTCGATACATAAATTCCAGACATTGCCCAATAAACATCAAAGCACTCCCACATGTCAGTTCCTCTGGTGTATTCTTTCATTTCTAATCCCTGTATTATGTGTTATGCAATAGCTAGTATAAAGTCTCCCTAATCCCTTTGCCAGGTACATACCAGGGCCAGTGGATGGGCGGCATGCGGCACGGTTACGGCGTGCGTCAGAGCGTGCCTTACGGCATGGCCACCGTCATCCGCTCCCCGCTCCGCACCTCTCTGGCATCCCTCCGCAGCGAGCAGAGCAACGGCTCTGTTCTGCACGACCACATGTCAGACAGCCCAGCTGGCACCCGCGGCGGCTTCGTTCTGAACTTCCACAGCGACAGCGAGATGGGCTCCGGTAAAAAAAAGGGCCTGTTCAGACGCGGCTCGCTGTTCGGTAGCCTGAAACAGCTGAGGAAGTCTGACTCACGCTCTTCCATATCCAGCAAACGCAGTTCTGCACGAAGCGACGCCACCATGAGCCGCATCAGCTCCAGCGATGCCAACTCCACCATCAGTTTCGGTGACGGCGAGGTGGCGGACGAATACCTGCCGGCGGAGGACAACGTTGATGCCACCACCACGGAGTCGTACATGGGCGAGTGGAAGAACGACAAGCGCAATGGTTTCGGGGTGAGCGAGAGAACCAACGGAATGAAATACGAGGGAGAGTGGCTGAACAACAAACGCCAAGGCTATGGGTGCACGATATTCCCTGATGGGACGAAGGAAGAGGGGAAGTATAAAAACAACGTTTTGGTGCGTGGCATCAAGAAGCAGCTCATTCCCCTTAAGAACACAAAGACAAGGCAGAAGGTGGACCGTGCGGTGGAAGGAGCTATAAGGGCGTCCGCCATTGCCCGAACGAAAGTAGAAATTGCGACATCAAGGTTAATGCTTCCTTTAGTTCAACCCTACACACCACACAAACACACACATGAGTGTAATCGCAAAATGTTCTCTTTCTGAATCTTTACTAACGTCAGATTTATATTTATCACAACAATTACCTCCCAGTTACAGCGTAGCACATACATGCAGAATACCTGATACCATACGGGAGCTGAAACCTGCTCATTCCCCCTCATGTGAATGAGGGATACACGGAAGGGATGGCCAGGCAAACACACGATCATGCAGCTATTGTGCAGTAGAGCCTAGTCTGTTTGCATGAGTGCCATCACATGCCCCTCGGCCACAGCTCTCATTCTGATCACATAATCAATGCACGGCCAACAGGATGTGCTGAATGAAGTCACAGAGGAATCAGGAGCAAGTCAGGATCATAACATTTTAGAAGAGAGTTTCATAGGAAATGGCATAACCTTTCTCACAAGACTTTTATACATTAGAGTTTTTTTAAAAAATAATAGAAAGGAAAGTTTAAAACTGATGAGTAGACCAAAACACATAGAAGATCCACTTATGTACTGTAACTACAGTACGTGGAGTGGTGGTATATGTTAATCAAATGGTACCTCTGGGATTTAATCAAATTGCTGTTGTTTTTTAATTTAACATTATTAAAGAGATAAAAATAAATTTCTGTCTTGAATGAATCACCCTAACATTGTTCCAAACATGTTTAAAAATGTTTTTTTCGGTTGAACACAGAGAAAGATATTTGGAAGAATGTTAGTAGCTTAGACTACCATATTAGGAAAAATGATTGCAAAAGAAGATTTAGGAAATCAAACAGGTCTGGGGCACTTTTGACTATCATTGTAAATTTGACTATGGTAGTCAATGGTGCCTCAGAACTGTCAGCTGCTTCCAAATATCTTTATTTGTGTTCGATAGAACAAAGACGTTTATACAGGTTTGGAACAACTTGAAGGTTGTAAATCATGACAGAATTCGCAATTTTGATCGGAGAGTTCATGGACAAGTGGAGGAAATGTTCAAATAAAGCGGTAAGCCACAAGGTGATGTGTCAGTGGTTTTACCACAGGTAACAGGTGCTGTAAAAAATATTATACTGCCCAGAAGCCTGTTGCATTTATACACTGCGGCAATAGTAATATATGACAAAGACGGCAGTGTTTACTGTAATAAACAGTCAAATTTTTTGCTTATATAAATAGTGTAATGTCATAACTGTTAGAGTTCGCAGTTGCCAAGTAACAGAGACCATTAATATACAACACAAGTTTGCGTTTATAGTCATTTTTTCACACCTTCAAACACAGCGCATTCAGTCAGAATGTAGCGTCTAAACTCTTTATTTTATGACGTATTTTTCAAATCATTCATATTCTATAAAACTAATAGCTGGCTCAAAGCATACATTGATTATTTTGCAAGCTCACTCAGGTTGTGAAGAACCAAGTGTGTTAAAAAATTTGAATTTATAATTTTGTCATTTGGACATTTGGATTTAGAGTGGTATCGCTAGTTCAGACACGGAAATGTACGTCTAAACTATAGCTGACGGCGCTTATATAGTGTTGAACCCTGATTCTGATGTGGCAGAGGTTTCTTAAGTATTTTTTATATTCCCTCAGTCTAACACCGTGTCTACATCGGACGCGACCGACACAACGCGACAAGAGACATTAAAAACCTATTATAATTTTACATTTTGTCTACACTGGATTCGCCCGACGCAACAAACCCATTAAGAACAAGCAGGTTGTCAAGTCGAGTCCCTTACAAAAATTTGATATATAGAAATACATACAGTAGAGAACACACATAAATACACCATAGTATAAATAAAAACTGAATGTTGCGATTTTATTTTACAGAATTTTCACATAGTGCCTAAAATAGTCAAATTACAGAAGGACACTGCAAATGTACATGTTGGACGTACAACACTATGAAAACATGAACATTTTAGTTTTTTTCTGGCCTCCCATCTGCGTCTTTTTACAGATTATGTTCCCTTTTGTATTTCATACATATAAAACAAGAACATTCATTCATCCTAAAGTATATTACAAGATACTACATCACATACACAACTTTTAAGGCATATCACATTTCTGTAGTTTAATTTTAAATGAATCAGACAGTCAAATGCATGACAGCACTACGCCTAATTTAACTTCCTTCATCTTATATTTGTTTGCCATATGCAGGTTCATGTATTTAACACTTTGAACTAAAGAAGACGTCATGGAGTATGCTTTGCTCTATTAGCGCAGTGATTTTCTTTCTTCCATCAGCACGAGAGCAATGTCCTCGCGCTGTTGCCTGACGGAGCTCATTCATTACCATGCGCCTCATTCTGATGAGCTGAAAGAATATGAATTTTAATGAAAGCTGCTATAATAAGGCCTCCACAGTCCGTGTAGCTAATGAAATAGTAATATGTCCCAGAGCAGCAGGATGAATTAAATATCTCGCACTGGCTTTGAAGATTGTTGTGGAGAGAAGTGATAAGCGCAGTGTGGGCTCAGGGAATGTGCGGAGACTCTGAGACGGCTTTGGCTTGCCTTGAAGGAGCATATAAAAGGAGAGGGGGAGAGAGAGTTGTTCAGCTCTGTGCTCTATCACACATGTGTGCGGTGTGTGTCAGCACTGAGCCTTACTAAATAAGGCATGGCAGGAGTTGACTTCTCGACCACTGACAAGAATATAGTCTTGTAGCTGTTACTGATACAGTAGCCGGACTGAGTTCTGTTATCATCTGTTAGAGCACTCAGGTTTAGAGCTGCGTGTGTGTGCTTATGTGTGTGCTCTTATTCTGCGTTCAGCAAGGTACACAGTTTGGGACCATTCTTACACAAATGTACCAAAGTTTCTGTCAAAATAGTCACTACAGTTATTGCTGTAACACTCATTTGTACATTTCTTCAATTGACGACACTACTAGATAATATCGATCTCAGTTTTATTGTAAATAACTGTTTTGGTTAAAATAATGTTTACCTTTCTGCTTTCTAATGCACTGTAATCTTTGCCATAGTTTTGGGGTATTTGAGGTGATTTTATATTTTTTTATAAAGTGATTTTCATATGAGAGATTTCATAACTCATGGGATTACCTGCAAAGATTAACAATCTTCTGTTTGTCCTCCTCCGCGTTTTATGTGGGGGATGTTTTCATTTATCTTCTCTATCTCTCTCATGATCTTAGATGTGGTGAATCTGCTAATTGCCGAATTAATTTTAAGATTGCTGAGCTGTTTACCTTAAGACAAAGAATACGTGCATGTGCTTGTTTCCAAATTCAAATTGTTTTATACAATTCACGTTCATTTGTTCCTGAGGGTGGTTATATTACCCTTAAACATTTCCGACTCATCAGTGAAGACATTCACATACTCTACGTTAGCATAAGAATACATCCAGAAATGTACAGATTGATCTCGCCGACTGATTGGCTAGATAATGATCAGAATCATGACATGGTGTGTCAGTGGATGTTCTTCACATCATTATCTGAGCTCTTATGGTGATATATAGAGGGAGTGGGTGAGTGTGTGGTGAGACTGCCAAATTAAAACCCTCTGAATTTCTGCAAGTGCTCCATCTGTCGTCAAGGAGATGTTCTTTGGCTCAAACTCCAAAGAATATTGCATAAGATTCAGTCGATTAACACCTTGACAAGGTGCTGCCTTTTACTTGGCTGATCAGTGAAATGTAGCTTTTCTATAGTATATACTTTAAAGGTGACGAGACACCTATCTTAAGAGACCAGAACAGACACCAGACTTTTTTTTAAAAATCCTCAATGATGAAAATATATAGGATGTATAGATATATATTTACAGTATTTTATTCACAAATGTCGGCATTATAAAATCAACTTGTAGTCATATGATAGCTGTATGTGATGAACAGATTTGCAGCAAGTATTAATTCAAAGGGGAATTAGAAATAAATAATGACAGGGTTTATTTTTTGTTGTTGAATTATTGTTAAAATTGTAAGAGGCTTCATTTAAACCTTCAATACTGTAGCCCAGTGAGGTTGATGGACATACTCAGGAAGTTGAGCGGAACCGGGCTGGTGTGGCCTGACTGTCAGGGAGCCCCTGTGAGAGCATTAATCTTGCTCTCACAGAGCATTAGAGACACTTTTTCTCTACATGAACATCTGAATTCTAATATATTTGCTTTATTGCTATCTTAGCTTATTACACGTCTCATTGGAATGCTTGATTCTGATTGGCCAGTCAATTTGCAGATTCGTTATGCACAACCGCTCAAAACTACCAAGACACGGTAACCCGGATGCAGCAAATCATTTTGACAGTTTTTTGGACAAATAGAATATAAATATGTCTTTTAATAACATATAGGCTATGACATTATATTTACAAATGATTAAACCAAAGTGCCTGTTCGTGACATTTGAACGTCGTTTCTTACTTTAAAACTGAAAATAAACGGCTTTTCCTTTCACGCAACGGGAAGGCAGAACCCAAACTCAGGCAGTAGGTGAGGAAAAAACAATGATTTTGATAAATAAACACAAAGCAACCAACCACGAGGGTTAAAACAAAGCTGGCAGGGATACAATAGAACACAGACTCGACAGAAGCAATACATTGGACTTGACAAAACTAACATAACACTGTTTTGACAAGACTAGAATGACTATGAGCAAAAACAAGACTTAACGTCTTTTAACCGGACACATTAGTAAACTCCTTGAAACAAGACACAGTAATAAACTTCTTGAGACAGGAAAAACTAACAACAAACAAGCACAGGACAGAAAACACAAGGGCATTAAATAAGGGACCAAATCAAGGAGGGAACAGGTGAAGGGCATGAAACCGTAAAAAGATAATTAACAAGGTAACGAGAGGCCAGGGACATAGACCCTGAGAGCTCACAGCATGCTGAACCTGGCGATGCCTACGAGCTTCCACACGGAACATGTGGTACTGTCATGATACTGCCGAGGACTAGAAAAACTTGACAAGACGAGGCAGAACCATGACATTTCCTCGTAGAAGGTTTGCATTTGGTTAAAATGAGCTACTACAATATTTAAAATTCACATTTCATGTCCATTTTTTTTCTAATGGGGCAAGTAGCCGTGTAATAAGCAGGATAATGTAAAAGCAGCCTGCTGTTATCGGGAAAAAGTCCCTCCTTTTCACGTCGGGTCCTGATCACACTGTCTGGGCTTATTTCCGCAAAAACAACCGGCTGCCTATACATTATTCCTAACATAAAATCCAAATCCAAGCTTTAAAAATATTTTTTTTACTATTCAAGCTTCCGAGTTCAATGTAAGGGGACCCGCGGTGTGAGTAGATAGAAATAGCTCGTTCTAAGGTACTGTAATAAAAATGAATTATGTAAGGTTTGTAAGGCTTTAAACACCTGTGAAGACATGTACAGTATATATATTGCATTTCTGTCACTAGATCCTTCTAAATATTACACACAAAACTTTTAAATTATATTAAACTGTCCAGTTATATTTTGTTTAACTTCATCTTATAAGTTATACGAAATACAACTTGATATTTGAAACGAAAGTTTTCCTTATAAATTTGACAGTGTCGAGACAATACAAGAAAAAAAGAAAATAGTAAATACCGTCCATAATTTATTCATCCAACTCTTCACCAAGACTGTCACATCCTTTAAAAGCAAGCTTAGCATAATAGTTGCAATGAAGATGGGCCTCAAAAGATACTATGTATGGAATGTTTCATGATGGGTCAAGTCCTTAAATGCCTCTTATCGCAATGATGTAGCACCATTCCTGCATCACGCATTCATGTTAGACTACACAGCTTGCTAAAATGTGGGTGCAAATGCTGGAAGAACGTCTAGCTATTGTTCAATCATTATGGAGGAGACAGAACTAACATTCCAAACATGTCATATTTCAACTAAAATTTTAAGATACGGAGTCATATACAGTACATACTGTACATGTGTATAAACACACTACATGCCGTCATAAACGATGTACTATTCAACAAGCGTTTTATTCTGATGAATTATTCATTCAATATTTGGGCTGATGTTCATCATACTTCATACTGCCAAATTAGCATTTTATAGATTAGAATAAATGGAATGGAATAAATGAAATTGTTCATCTGTGGATTATATACTTATTGACAAAACAACAGTGTATTCTATTTAGCTGTATTCCTAGCACTGCTGGCTTTTATATGTATAAGAAAAGTACACTCGCACACAGCACAGTGACTAGTTCATTTGTGAATGAAGGCATCCTTGTGTGTTTGTTGTGAGTAGAGCTTTAGGCCCATACATCTACTAGTGCTTGTGTCTGATAGTACCAGGCGCGGTTTTACAGTGATGCACCCTCCCGTGTTTTCTTATCTTCCAAGCTGTCTGACTCAAGCTCTGTTTCTTTGCTCTGCTTAGAACCGCACATGCCAGGGTTAAGGCGGAAGCGGCAGACCAGGCCGCTCTGTCTGGCAGCCAGGACTCTGATATCGCCAGAGCTGTGGCCAGAGATCTATCCCCCAACTTTCATCAACCAGGTATCACATTCATTCACACATTCATTTACATTTATGCATTAGCAGATGCATTTATCCAAAGAGACATCGGGAAATGCATATCCTGGTGTTGCCAGCACCGTAACATCAAAGGTTCTATTCTAAACACGTTTCTATTATACATATGTATGTTCACACTCCCAGACACACGTTTTCTCCACCCTCTGGCCCCTTCTTTATTATTTCCTCTTTGTGTCTGGGTCAAGTGTCTCTTGCTTTCACCATCAAGGAGAGAAAAAGATAGCAGATACGATTGCAAATGAGTTGTGAAGGGGAGGAATATTATTTGCATAAATTATCTGCTGCCTCTCTCAGGCCAGACTTATTTTAATGCCTTCAAATTATTTAGAAAAACATGAGGGGCACATTTTCACACTGACAGCAAGTGTTTGTGCGGCAGGCTGCTGTTTTTATATAACATTTACCTATTCTCCCAACCAATCACCTGTTGTATCTTAGTAACATGGATTGTTTTTCTTTGTGTTTGATGACATGCGATATACATTCATATGCATATGCTCATATTCTCTCCTTATCATTCTTTACTCATTTTTCAATATTATTTGGGCCAGAGTTTCTGAAACATCCCTTTTCATATAAAGCCTCTCTAAACCTTTGCCATTTGTCCATACATTTCCAAATGGTTTCAGGATAGTTTCCAAACCCTGCGAGTAGAATCCTTAGATCCCCCACACCCTCCCCAATTGTAGGTCTGTATGGCCAGCTAGTGCTGTCCGTCATATGAAGTTAGTTTATGTTGTGTATGTGTTAGAATATATTTAAACAAGATTCTGAAAATATACGACTTCTTTGAAAGGTCTTGTTCCAATTAATTATTTTGCTGATTCACCACCACCGAGCAGCTGTATGTAAACTACAACCCTGATACAGAAAGTATAAAGCAACTGTTTGTTTTTTATCTTCTGAGAGACAGTGTGAGGGATTTTGTTAACAAGGTCAGACGTTTCTACAAACAGGCACCGCACAAGCTTGAGCAGAATATCGCTGCTGTCCTTCTGTAACCTTGTATCTCCATACTTGTGTTTTTTTCCCCCTCCATAAATCATTGTTATTATAGTCACCCTTTATGTTTGTCACTGTTATGCAAATATCTTATCGATAAAAAGTATTAACAACACAGTATTTGATAGTTTACAACGTACAGTGTTAATTTCCTGAAAAACAGTGAATTTGGACATACAAGGTTTCAGAAGGACAGCAAAGATATTTTAAAAAGAGTTTAAGTGTAGCACTGTTACCTGCACATTTTCGTTCCACTCCATTTTACTGTAGGTTTATGAAAGAGGTCATTAAATACATCCTGAATAATGATTTGGATCAGATTTGTAGATGTTTTTTACTTACAATACACATTTTGGTGGACTGTCAGTTGGTAAAAGTACGGTGTAACATAATTAAATTAAATGGGCTCATGCTGGTTTATACAGTTTTAGTTTATAGAGTCACTCTATGAAATACAATGTCATGAACACTCCATCTTACAGGCAACTTTTTCAGCCCTAGTCATTATCAGAATTACCTCTGTTTATATTATCTTGTAATGTCCTGGCAGTTTTTTGTGGGGGCTTGTCATCAAGGCTCTAGTAGCACACGTCTGTGGTCAGCTCTGTGAAATGGCTGATAAACAGTGCAATTTATGTCACACCCTGGGCCTACGCCTGGGCACGGTCCAGTGCAAGATCTAGAAAGCCCAACCGTGTCAGCTGTGAGGCCATATCTGTGGTCCAAAGAATCTGGTGAATGCCTGGAAGCTCACACTTGAATCATAAAGCAAGTGGCAAAGTTCTTGATGTTCGTCCCTGCATAAACAGTAACAGACTGAGACTGTAAAAATGTGAAATCTGTTGTGGTGCCATTTTTCATTCCGAGCTTCAACTCTCTTGAGATTTTGTTTCCTAGCATTAAACGCCTGCTCTTTTTTGTCATACGACAATTACTGAACTTTTCATCTTTGAACTTTAACCTTTTTTAAGATTCTGATGAGTTGCTTTAAATCTAACACTATATTTCTGATATTCCTGATACCCTTTTTTAGGCCCAGACTATATCAAGCAGAGGTTTTCCAGTGAGCCCATCGAGATTAAAGAAGTCCCAGAAGAAAAGAAAGAGAAAACGCCCTCAGAAAGTCCGCACTTTTATCGCAAAGGCACGACCCCAAATCAGTCCCCCAGCCAAAGTCCAGGTCCTACTCCACCCCCCTCACCACCCCAGAGCAAGAAAAAGCCCTTCTTTAACAGAAGCGCCACGAAAGAAAACAAGCCCCCTGCTGCTGAGAGCCAGGCAGCGGGTGTTAGCAATGCTACTTCCAGAATACCAGAGAAACAGGAAGTAAAACAGGAAGTACTACCAGTACCTAAACCCTACAAGTCACCGGCGCCGGTCGCCAACACCTCCAGCCCTGGTAACGGTGAGCTGCATACCCAGTATCACGGCTACTACGTCAAGGCAGATGTCATGATCCCACCTGTCGAGCAGGAGGTGGAGGAACACCACGAGACTTCAACTGCTCTTGCCAGGATCCCCCCACCTGCGAAGCAGTATCGCGCTCCGACCCCCAAACCGGTGATGGCCAAAGAGAGCAAACCTGAGCCAAAACTGAAGAAACAGGATTCATTGAAGCCAAAGAGCCTAGCAGAAACTAAAAAAGCCAGCATGGAAATTACTACAGACGTTGTTGAGGAGGAATCAGTAAGTGACCAAAAAATAACTTCCTTTGTCTAACCTCAATTAGAGCAGATGTATGTACAGTAGTTTATGTGCCCTTAGTATCATCAAATGAAAAATTATATTCAATATAGTCATCTTTTATTATTTTACTATCATATGCTAATAAAGTAAAAAAACACCAAAATATGTATATAAAGCTTATATTTATAATATGCACCGAGTGCATCAACTAAGGTGCAAAATCGTCTTGATTCATAATTAGTATCAATAGAAATACAGTTTTAAAGGTTTGGTTCACCCAAAAATGAAAATTCTGTCATCATTTACTCACCCTATTTTCATTTCAAACCTGTATGACATTCTTTCTTCCGCATGAACACAAAAGAAGATATTTTGAAGAATGTCGGGAACCAAACAACGACAGAACCCTTTGACTTGCATTGGTTTTGTGTCAATACAAGTGAATGGCTTCCGCTGTTGATCGTTACCAACATTCTTCAAAATATCTTCCTTTTTGTGAAAGTCATACAGCTTTGAAATGACAAGAGGGTGAGTAAATGAGGACAAAATATATATATTGTTTGGTGAAGTATCCATTTAAATTGTGTATTCCAGATAACGAGATTTAGGGCATCCATTTGAATTGTCATGACCGTCAACTGTACATCTACAGCTTTGTGTTTTTTTTGTCTTTTTTCAGGGTCCCAACTCAATATTGGTCATGCTAGTGATGCTGATAAATATTGGACTGGCAATTATTTTTGTCCATTTTCTCACTTGACGGAACCTTAAACTCAGGTAAGACTCTCGTACACAAATGAAGGATACTGCAGGTTTACTCCATTCACACAGAGTCTCTTTTTTATGCCCCCATGTCAGTATCCCGCTACTGTAATCTACCTTACTCTTGCCATGTATTTTCAGCTGTGCCAGAATGTTATTCAACATAATTACTTACCCTCTAACTGTTTCGACCCTTCAGTGAGCTCATGAAAACTAGCGGCGTAGGCCCCTAATTCTCTGCAGTTGCGTCAATGGCACTTAAAACAAAATGGCGCCAGTCAGACTCAGACACAGGCAAAGGACTGGACGACTGGAATTAGAGCAAATCACGGGAGAAAGATGAAACCTGGACCATTCGGCATGAGCCAGCCCAGTTCCTCTGGCGATGATTTGTGACTCGCTTGGGCTCTGAAAGCTGAAGCAAGCAGTCGTTGGGAAAGAAAAGAATCTGCTGATCCAAGCCGTAGCCAGTCAAGTACATGACCACCCCGCTGCTATGGGGAGGGGTGGAATGGGGGGACTTAACTGGATATGTTCGGAGATTCACTTTTAGTTGACGAAAAAGAACAGCTGCCTTACTAATTTACCGACTGACGTTTTAAATGGGGAGAAGTGGGCTGGGTTGCCAGTGTGTTTGGGCAGCAGAAGCGTGTACCAGTGTCCGCTTTCCACTTGCTTGAAAACATCACGCACATTTTGAAAGGGTCACTTGCCAGTCTTATTCCATTACCCATCTCTGCAGCCTTGTCTAACATCTGCTCCTGTTTTAGGAGGTTTATCCGTGACATGCCTGTGCATGGTACTGGTTTATTGACTTTCGTCTTGACTGTTTTCTTTTTCCTGTTGTGTTATTTTGCTGTACTTTTATTGTAGCTTCCAATGGCAAAACAATCTCTAGTGAAATAACAGCATGTTACCGGCAAGTCTTGCGCTAAAACACCGATATCCCATAGAAAAACAATTCAAGCATTATTTTTCTGCATACGCAAATTATTTCAAAGACCGGGCCTTTAGAAAACAGTGCAGTGCGTGGTTTGATGTTATTTATTTATTATAAAAATGAATATTGTAGTGTTTTTTTTGTAAACTAGGGATTATGTTTGATGTTGTAAATTCACTATAGATAATGCATGGCTTTCTTTTTTTTGAGAAATGAGTAATGATTACATGGTTTTGCACCTTTAAACGTCATGGCCTGAGACTGTGGTCTCTAACCCCCAGCCCCTCGCACCACCCCTTAAAGTGATACTGAACCCAAAAATGTCAATTCTGTCATCATTTACTCACCTTCCAGTTGTTCCAAATCCGTATACATTTTGTTGTGTTGAACACAAAAGAAGATAGTTTGAAGAATGTAGGACAGCAAACAGTTCTTGGGCACTTTTGACTACCATTGTATTTTTTCCTACTATGGTAGTCAATGGGGGGCAAAATCTGTCTGGCTATAAGCATTCTTCCAAATATCTTTTTCTGTGTTCATCAGAACAAATAAAGGTGAATAAAGTATCGAAATAAAGTACTCGAAGATGAGTAAATGATGACAGAATATTCATTTTTGGGTATCACTTTAACCCGACAAGTGCAGTATTCTACCTGCAAATTTGTGCTGAATAAATTCAGGTTGACCCACCGGTTCTAAACGCGAATGTATAGATGGATGGCTTTAAAGCATTTGCAACTGTGTTAGTTTACCTAAGAAAATATGTGATTTTGAACACTGTCTTAATTAGGAATTTTGTGCAAGTCTGCTGATATTCTCAATTATTTTGGTCAAGTGGTGCATGAGGATGTGAATTGAAACTATTGTGCACATAGTGCTTTGCACTGTTATTTAAATGAAAGTTGTATACATATAAATAGATCTATTTTATATACAAAGTCTGAATATTTTTAGTCAACAGTTGGATGCTGAATGGCCTTGACTAGAGTTACTCTACAGCACTGTATCGTCTGCTGATTGATTTGAACATCCTGTGTGCATGGTGTATTTTGCGGCTCTGGTTTCTGTTCGGGGCTCATGGACAAGAGGATATGGGGCTGTATGTGTCGTTTGAAGTGTAAATTACAGCAGTAACAGGGTGACTGTTTTTCAGAGGTTTTGTCAGACTGCAAAGTATGTGAGAGAAAAGGAGGAGGGAAAAGAGGAGAATCAGAATGGATGGTAATTTGACAAGGGAGATTTATCGTCGTATTACTTATTTTTTATGAAATATTTTTTTGTGGCAAGGGAAAAAACTTTGATTTACACACATCGGCTATGTATATGGCTTTTATTTTGTTTTTTGTTTTCTATGTATGTTTTTATTCCAATCCCAACCTATTAAATAATGGATGTATGTGTAATTAAAAAAAGATCCCCATGACATTTGGCTTTTCTTCCACCAATACATTTTTGTTATTTTGTTTCAAAGAGTATTTTCTCCACGAAATGAAAGATGTTTCAGTGTTAACTTAAATACTGTATTTGATATATATTTATATTTAAATTCTTCACATTGTCAAACTTATTTGAATGTATTTTCATTTTAAGGTTGAACGTATGGAAAAATGTTGATATTATATTCTCCCCACATATGAATGATTTTGACACACATACACAAACGATTTATCTGTACATACATAAACACACATATATTTTTGGAAAATCTAAGTAAATTATAATTAAAAAATGTCACAATGCAAAATACTGAAGCATGTCCCAACATTGTTCTGTCTCACATGTAGTCAGATGAGTTTATGCGATGACCACTGTTAATAAAGACAAAATGATTAGACAAGCAAGAGCCTGAGCAGGGGACTCCCAATACTTTCATGTAATCTTCCTTTAGGCTCACATGTACGTTTTATTTTAGAGCAGTCCTTCCCCTTGGGTGTGAAAATTGTTCCTTGTCTGGAGGATTGCTGTGGTGATCCTAAGACCAAAATAGTGCAAAGCAGCTGCTGTTGGCGGGGAGAGGGTCGCATTTGAGCGGCGTGAGGGTCTTGCAAGCCTATGACCGAACGCTCCTCCTCTGAGCTCACAGGAGGGCAAGAAGTGGAAGGTCACCCACCAGCTGCTTTGTTGATCTTTTTTTGCATGTGAACATGGACCCTGTAGTGCACTAAAGTTTTTATAGAAAGCGCCTGTTGCACATTCGAAGCGCTGAAGTGTAAAATAAGAGAGATTCTGAGGTTAAACTGGAAATTCTGCCTAAAGGCATAACACAAAGAGTTGGATTTCTAATCATTAGCAGCCATTAGATTCTTCTCACTTGACGTTGTGCATCGATAACTTCCTACTGACGCACAAACAGGAAGAGGAACGTACAAAGGTATGTCGCATAGTTCACATGACACATGCAGCTATAATGGAACTCCCTCGACGTTCACGACAAAGGTTTGCATCATTTTGCTCGCACACAACTGGTCGAGACAAATTTAGAGCCTGTGTAGTTTGAGAAACGTTTCGGCGAGAATTGCCAAGGTCGAACAGCGTCGGTTACAGGGAATTCATGGTATGTGAATGGGAGACGGTGAAAAACCTCTGCAGTCTTAGACTACATACACGGACTCTTATTTCACAGGTCATCACTTATTCTAAAGAAAATTGTTCTGTTAAAAGAGACATTTCGAACTGTTTAAATCTTCTTTATTGCTTAGTTACATCAGGTGTTACAGTCTTGGATGTACAACTGCAACAGCATGAATTTATGTCAAATTTATTTCCAAAATTAACTCGACATATATTCACTTGGAGAATGTGGGCGTTGTTACAGCGTTAATATTCCATTTCTCTGCTGATCTTTGGAATGTTTACACCTCAACTTCCTTTTTCAAACGTACAGTGGAAATTTCTGAAGCCATCGTAATTAACCATATGTGTTGACTCCACCCACTCACTCACACACACCACACGCCATTAGATCTAGACGGATAGCCCCCAATGGGTCAAAGCTGCGAGGTCAACCTGTCCTGTGACACCTGCTGTCGCTTGTCAGCCATGTAACATGGCTCCAATTGCGAATACGCCACCTCACACCCAACCCTCTTGACAAGAGCTCGACCAGGCCCGACTTTCCAGTCTACATATCATACTGGTGAATAACATATGTGCTGGGCAAATTTTCTCATCTTTGGCCATTAAAAAGACATACAACAGATTGTGTTATGTAAATACAACATCATTTTTTTGTTACGAGTCACAGTCAATAATAAACAGTTTGATAAAAAAATCAATAAGAACTTTGACAATAACTGGCTTTCACATACCAAAATTAATTATTACAAATTGCATTCGTTAACAACACATTAACCTAAACGTAAACTGAGCACAGAGAGATCATTGATCTGATCGAGTATGTAGTTAAGGTGGTGAGTCGCACATTTTCAAGAAATGAACAAGCTGCTGGTAGCTGATGAAAGACATTCATTCCGGCGGATAAAGCCACACAGAGCTCCTATTTTAACCTGCTTTAACTATTTCAGTCTGTTCAAGCTTGGAAATCAAATAGGGGCCTGTTCTTCAATGAATGACAATACTCAGCAGCTGATAATGCTGAGAAGAAGATCCAAAAATGGTAGACGGCTAAATCTAGATGTTCTTTATAACACTTCAAATTACTTGGAGAATGGCTTGCTGTAATGAAAGAATCTTATCAGAAAGACAAAAGGAAGCCGTGTCTTACAGCTTGTCCTATAGCACTCCCAGCTGTGGAAAAAATATTTTTTTCTTACTACCATTTTTTACTTCCATAGTGACATTGACACTTAATGACAATGGTCCTTGAAGGTCATCAATAATGATCACTGTCAGAAATATCTCATACTTTCCCTGAAATATAAAAATGTTTTTTGTTAATACGATAAAACAGTAACGTTTTTTATTACATTGCTTATTATTTTTGTGGTTATTCTAACAATTATGATTATTGCTTAGGGGTGGGGAGTAACGAAAAACATGTTACTAAGTTACTTAAAACGCAAAATTTGAGTAACTGTATTTTTTTACAGTTACCTTTAAATGGGTGGTAATCGCATGACTTTAAAAAGTATTTTAGATTACAAAAGGGATTCATTTGAATTTGAATGTCATGTATTATTATTAGAAACTGTTACAACAATTAATGTTGACATCAATCTGTGATTCCATGACACTGACAATCAAAAGCATCCTAAACTGAAGTTACACTCATAAATTTCATATACATTCTGCGAATATGCAGAATTTGAATAATTTTAACAAAATATAGAAATTGCAGGGTATTTTATTAAATAACGTCCTGAATAAGCAATTTCCCATAATATAAGTTTACATATAGTCCACGAGACTTTTTAACAAAATTGCACATACCCTTGAGTCTTTATTGTCTGTCGTTACCTGAATGATCCAGGACTGTTTTCATGTTTTGCGATACTTTTTGAGGTAATTGTGACGTTTCGACTTTTTCCTTACAATTGAGAGTTTGTATCTCACAATTCTGACTTATTTTCTTAGAATTGTGAGACATACACTCACAATTGTGGACTTTATTACAAATTTTGTGTAATCTAACGAAATACGATACAGATGTATTTTGTAATCTGTAGTGAAATACATTTTAAAACTATACAGTATACAATTTTTCTTATATTATTTTTACAACTATTATAATTTCTGCAATTATTATATAATTCTTCTATGGATGAAGCACTACTGTTTATTTCTCACCTCAGGGCCAGTTGTCTTTTTCATATATAGTGGAAAGTTTTCATGAAGCGTTTCTGAAACAAGGAAATATCATTGATCGCATTGTATTAATACAGTGAAAAATAAATTAAAACGTTGCATTGTGTTGTATACCTCCTTTGATTATGTAACATATTTTTGCATCTTCACAAGGAAGATCTGTCTGTGTGTACTCCAGCCACAGCTGACCTTTGTAGTAAACAACAACGTGGTATCCAACACGAGCCAATGTAAACACTTATAAACAAAAAGGGACAAATGCCTACAGTTCACTTCAAAGCTTATGGAATTGTAAATTACATAATAATGGCTGTAAATTTATGTTATATAAACTTTAGGTGATCGCAGAATAGAGTATTCAACTTTCATAAACTTACTTGGGATTCCTGTATAAGAAACATTGTACACAGACACTCCAAAAGAACAGGGGGAAGCACTCATTGACAGGTAATACAAGGGACCTGATTGAAGAGAACATTAACCGTAAACCAAAAATAAACTTTGCGCGGTATTTTAACATAACCCTTTTTTTTGTACAAATCAAACAAAGTAATTGTATTGAAACTTACCATCATATGTGTACGAAATATGAACATTTTCGGAGGAGCACAAAACTCTTCTATCTACAAAGGCTGAGGGCATACAAGACAATACTGCCATAAAACAAAGAAAAGCTAAAGGGTTTGACAACACCATAACGGTTAACCTTTACGATACCAGTGGTAAACTCCCTCTGTCTGAATGGTCGTAAAAGTGTGATGAGTTTTCTGCCAAGAAGCTGACAAACAAACACAGAACTAGTTTCAAGTGAAACACGTGTCTAGAATGGGTCTTACACTATTATAGAGCTATTCAAATGTACTGCATTGTAATCACTTCTCTTTAAATTTAAACCCGTCACAGATTTTTCCTTTGTATTTACCAGTGGTTTTGTGAAGAGGAAACTTATTGAAAAAAAGGAACTCTGGTCATGAGATCATTTACTAAGCATGCATTTAAAAGCATGGGTGTTTAGGACTTTGTTTACACGTTCATCTAAGCTTTGATCAAATAATACAAATACAGATCAAATGAATAAGAAAACATCTGCCTCTGGGATTGTCTGTAGAGCCACACATTTTTTTTCTAAGAGGACGTATGGCATCGTGCAGGGATTGAACATACGGCTGGAATAAGAGAAAAACTTAACACATAGAAAAAAAGATTTTTATTTATAGGTCAAATTCAAAGAAATCACTGAAACAATCAATCACTGTATACAATTTGTAAAGATGCAGATCTATTTATTAACAAGAATTGTGTATTTATATTTATGTATAATTAGTCTGACTTCATTAAAAATGAAACCCCTTTATCTAGTACTTCCTGATGGCATTCTAAACATGTAGTTCTTTCTTTCTTCTGCAGAACAAAAAGGGGAAGCTGTATACCATGTAGGGGATTCAATGAGGAACAGAATTATTTAAACACTCATCTTCACCAAATATGTAAGAATTATCATGAGCTTTGATCACAATTATAAGTAATATATTCTCCACCTCCCTTTTTAATGGAAAAAAATATCAACCCAAATTGGGATGAATTGAATTAATTATGATCAATTATACTTATCCGGATCGAATTCATGATTTGGGGAAATCACTTAGCATTACGAGCAGCTAGCAAGATGTTTAGGGACTCTGGATTATGAGCATAAACTACAAACAAGATCACTTGTGAAATAAAACAGGACTTTATTACTTAGTAACATACTAATCCAACATACACACACATATAGTTAGTATTGGATGAAGGTTAAAGTTGAAGCAGAGAGAAGAAAAGAGCATGGATTTATGGCCGTATATGATATTCAGAAGATCAATAATCTGCACAAAACATCGGTTTCTCCTTGTAAAGCACCTTTGTAACAAGGGTTAATGATGCTCTATGCATCCATTAATACGACTAAGTATGAAACTTCCATGTCTTGCCCATTAAAAGAAAGAAAGTGTCCTGAAGCAGTTTGTTGAGGGTCCAGTTGATCTTGACTGGAAGAGATCAGAGAGAATCAGTTTTATACAGAGTATCTGTATCTGGAAAGACGAGGCCGCAGCCTGGCACAAACTTAGGTGTCAAAGGTGAAGTCTTCTTCTAGTCCATCCTTAAGACATGCAAAATGCAAGAAGAGATAGGAGAGAAAGAACAAACCCCCGCGAACCAAAAAGTAATCCAAAACCGAAGAGACTCTTCTGGCGGTCTCTTTGAAACTGTAAAGGTGTAAAATCCTACACAAGTCATGAGATGGCAACTTTGGAGGGAAAGTTAATTGTCTTTGTTTTACAGATGGTGTTTTGCATGTGGTAGCTGATTGGATGTTCACTAAGAAAACTTCTAAGAGTTTGATAAAACCAATATGAAAGAGTTACCAAAACACAACAAACATTAACATTTAGGAGATCACAAATGGGCCTCATAGACACCAAACGTGATCTACTAATCATCTTGGTTAAGTGAGTTACTACAAATCTAATAATTCTAGTAGTTATACACACATTCATGGATACTTTGAATTAACGTTTAAAACAGACATAACAGCAAGAACATTAATACATGGAAAGGTTATGAATGGATATTGGTACATTTCTATATGAATGTATATTGGACTGTATGTCTGTCGCACAACCATGTGTGGCTCACTTGTCCTTGTCACAATAAACGAAAATGTTTTCTTCCATAAGCAGCCCTTTTCACTAGCCCTGTGATGTTAAAACGTGCCGTCAGTACGTTTTCAAGGTCATCAACAAATGTCCAATTCAAGTATATTTGATATTCTCCCTGAGAAATAAAATATGATATATATAATAATTTCTTGTTTTTTGGTTTTCAAAGGATCATTAAAACATAACACAACTCATTTTGGTAAAGGTTAGTATTTCAAGACTCACATGAGATGAAAAGTAAAAAGAAAACTTGTGATATAGAGTAGTGGTCAAAAGTAGTGTCTTACTTTCCAAATTCAGATATACTTTTAAAATCGTTGTGTTCAAGTTGAATGATTTTGTCTAATTTATGCCTTAAAGGTTTGGTGTTTTGTCCATTTTGTATCATACGCCTCATATTTTTATGGTTTAACCTGAGAAGGAATAACAAGCAAGTACAAATATACTCACCAGAAAGGAATTATCCCCACTACTTAATATAATACATTTTAGTAACATAAACTTGCTTACCTCTGGGGGGTAAACAGCTGACACATACAATGGAAGGCTGTCATGAAGTGTTTCTATAACAAGAATGCAATCATTATTATGCACACCCTCATCACACCTGTGGGTAAAAAGTGAAAGTATTTAAAACATGGTAACGTGTAGTACCTCCTTTGATGATGTAACATATTTTCAGGTCCTCACAGGGAACATTTGGCTGTGAGTGTGCCAGCCACAGTTGACCTTTGTAATGTACAGCAACATCATATCCAATACGAGCAATTGAGAACACTAAAATAAAAAAGTGACAAATGTCAACAAATGACTACTGATTAAAATGTAATTTTTCAACTTAAATGAGCTGAAAAGTAATTATTTAGTTGTATTAAGTATATAATACATTGTGTAATATGCTTAATAATGCGTGATTGGACAAATGAGTAGCATTAATCTTTCATTAACTTACTTGGGATTACTGTATAAATGATATTGTATGTTGTCATCCCTGGAGAGCAGGGAGATGCAGTCACTGACAGGTGATATAATGGTCCTGATTAAACACAACATTCACAACATGATCGTGATATAGTAAAACTCTTCATACCAATGATAACTATCACAACTACATTTACTCTGGAATAGATGAAGATCTGAAATATGGAATCGCAGCACACAAGAGAGGATCCATAAATTGTATTGTGCTTTTGAACAACATAAGCCAAATTTCTAAAAATATATCGGTAATATCCTCCTCTACGATGTATTGAATAAAAGCACGTATTGACTTACCATCATAGCTGTACCAAAGGCTTATACTTTCTGAGGAGCAAAACAATTTTCTTTCAGCTGAAGTTGTAACAATGTGACAAAATAAAACTAAGATGTACAGAGGCTTCATAATGGTTATCCTTTTATGAAACACGCAGTGGACTAATGTTCTGCCTAGAATTTGTAAAACGGACAAATAACCATATACTAACAACAGCTTTTAATTAAAATTTTAATGATTGATAACAACAATGTACTGCATTGTATGTGGTTAAACATCCTTCTCATTTGTATTGAAAGCTGCCACAGGTTTCCCTCTGCAAATAATTACATGAATAAAGAACAACTGAAAAACAGAAGTTAAGACATAAGATAAAATCATGAAAAAAGCAGGCATGTGCATTTAAAGGACATTGTTTGGTTTACACTAAATAACAAAACATACATTGAAGTTAAAGCTTTTTTGCATGTTTTTGCAGTTCATTCTACTGTATGTAGCTTGTCCTACAGCTCTCCCAACTGTTGAAAAATGGCATTCTCTCCACCACAACTGTTTCAAAACACTGTCAGCGTTCATTCAAGCTCATCAACAATGTTCATCCTCGTGCAAATCTCACATTCTCGCTGGAAAATGAAAGAAAATGTCTTGGCTTGCAACGGATCACATTTACATGTTGCAGATGGCAAACTACTTCCAGTAGATTTGCGGTTAATTATGCGTGTTGGTTACGTGTTTATATGCATTTGTGTGAGCTTATAAAGCTCACCTTAGGATCAAAAACCTTTTCATACACATTGAAACTAAATAAGTGACTCTGAAACACGTCCGTGTTCTTATCAATATTTACAAGCACATGACTACAATAAAAGAGTAAAATATGTAGCATCTCTTTTGATGATGTAGTATAACTTGGCATCCTCACAAGCAGCATCTGGCTGTGTCCCCCAACCACAGCAGACTTTTGCAATAAACAGCAGCATGGTATCCAATGCAACAAGAATAATGTATTATGTAAACGTATTTTATTAAACAAGTATTACTTAATATCTTTTGCCGGTATGTAATGCATTGTGCCTTATGGTTCAGGGATCCATTGTTGTTCGGTTGCAGACATTAAATAGGTTACAGACATGACAAATAGGTCATTTTCACTAAATATTTTTGTATTCTGCAGAAGAAAGTGGATGAGTAAAATAATTTTTTGGGTGATCAATCCCTTTAATAGAGCTTTTGAACTCTGAATTTCTTTAATTCTGTTTATTTACTGGTGTATACCAGTAATTAATCTCATAAAATGAGAAATGCTACAATATAAATAAAAACATTGTTATGTTACTGCATAAAACTAATGTAAAATCTCTTTGTCTGAAATCTCTTTACCAGAAACTATCTATCAGAAAACACTATTGTTGTCAGAAAACACGACTGTTACACTACTGTTTTATTGTTTCGTTTGAAACGTCTTACAGGTCTTTTTATTGTAAAAAAAAACCTGAAATTACACCAGGAACTGCTGGAAAACAGAAGAAAGCATTTTGCAGAAAATTCATCAGGTAGGCTATACACAGAGGGTTAAATATGTCTATGAATTTATTTACACTTACAAATACATTTACACAATGCAATTTTCAGCATCACAAAATATCTGTATGGCATACCGTGCCTGCCAAAATTCAATATCTTACGAGAGTCCACTGAAATTATTTGAATAGCTTTGAGATTTTCAGAACCTTAATCAGACAACTTCGCTGTCCAACAAGTATGAACAGATATGCAGTTACAAATCTGACATGTAAGCTAACTCTCATTTGGTTTGTTTAAATCATCTAAGTCAAATAAGAAGGGTCGATCATACCCCATGAGATGGTTGTAGTCATGAGGCAAAGCAAAAAGCATTGGGTTGACAAGCATGGAGCGTTTCTTAGCATAAAAGGTAGTGAACATCCGGCTCACATCAGGAATTTCAATATCACGCTGGTGGAATACAGTCCGTTTCTCCACTAGAAATACATTGTATGTGATGGCCGTGTACATGTCTGTGTCCTTGTTGTGGTACAGGCGTACTACATAGCCTTTGGTGATCAGATGGAGGAGAACAGGAGTCAGAAATGTGAAGACACCTATAAAACCACAAAAGGCCACTTGCAGTGCTAAACTGTTTACACCAATTCCTGTTTTCAAGAGGAGGTATGGCATCACGCAGAGACTGAACATACTGCTGGAATAAGAGAAAAACTTAACACCTAGAAGAAAAGAAGATATTGATTTAAATTAAAGGTTATTCTTTAGGACTAATGTAATAAGTTATAAATAATATCTGATATGGTTATGCCTATGCATTACATGACCTTTGTATAAAACACCATATTAAATATGTTTGAGTTATCTACCAATCACAGCCTTGCCCAGGTTGCCTGTGTAGATCAATTGCCCATCTTCAGAATGTGCTGGTGTGGATGCATACCATCTAACTGCACAATACGGTTGAATCTATAAGCAAAATAAACATTAATAGTCGCTTTTTTAAGTAAGATCATCCTCTATTCCAGTTGCATAGCAGTGTTATAATATTATTTAAGAATATCTAAAGAAAAAGTACTGTCAAACCTTCTTTGTGGATGCTTTTAAAAACGACCTTTGCATCCCATGCAGTGAATGACACTTGCTCTTCAAAGCTAACGTTACTGCATGCGCGTGGGGGTCTTTTTTCGTATTTTCATTGCAGTTTGACGTCGGGCGTGAACAGACGTGGATGCTTCTAACGATCTGGTGCTGATTTGTTGATAGACGACGAAATGCATGTAAAACTCCAACCTGATACATTTTTACTTCAGCCTGACACTCCGTTGAATGCCATGCAACCCGGAAACAATTTAGTCCTGCCTCCCACGTGAGGGATGCGAAAAATGTGTAATCTTACGGTTGCCTATAAAAATATTATATTATATTTGCAAGAAACATGCATTTCACACACAGTGCTTAAAATAAACTGGAATGCGTTCATTAAAATTATTAATACAATTTTGACACAATTCTTAGATAATTTACGGGAAACGCTGACTTTTAATTTGTAAGATATGTTACGGAAGGGGATTCGCTAATGGACGATTGTTTCCTGTAGGCGACACTGACAACAGAACAGCAGTTGTTCACAGTTCGTCAGAGACAAAACTGGACTAGAAAAACCTAAAACACAACAGACTTGCTCAAGGTAAGTAATTATAGTGTTTAGTTCATTTTGTATATGTGTTTTTGTTCGCAAGAATAGTGTCAGGTGAGACATTTATGGAAGACCGATCTGACCAGAGTGCTTGAGCTAAATAATAGCAGGTAACAGTAACTCATTTTCTTATATTTTTTGTAATGCATCAGCATTACAGAGCTATTCTCTCCTGTGTCAAAAACCAATAAACCCACCCGAAGATAATTTGTCGTTACCATTATAATTTGTGTTCACTTCTATTTTTTCTCTTAAATTACAGTGAGAAGCAGAAGAAAGCAGTAAAAATGGGTAAGATCTTCGTGTACCTTGTCATCTAGCAACATGAATATGCAGAGTTCAAATAATCTGTATTATATACTAATATTTACATATAACTAGGATAGTGTTTTGTTAGATGCTACGGATTATTTGGTCTGTCAAAATAAAACAATTGTTATATCATAGTGCTTGTTGAAGTGTGACAGTCTTACAGTTTCTAAGTGTATAATTCAATTAATTAGAAATGCGTTTCTAGACAGTGAAGAAAAGACATACGGTGGCTGTGAAGGGCCAGATGCCATGTATGTGAAACTGATCTCCTCTGATGGCCATGAGTTTATCGTGAAGAGAGAACATGCATTGACATCAGGAACAATCAAAGCTATGCTTAGTGGTCCTGGTGAGTATCTGTTACAGAAATTCTGAATAGAAGTAATCGCATTTATAAATGCAATGTATTATGCATTGTTTCCTGTTGCGGCTGAAGATACTATAATAATACCGTAGATTTCTTTATTCAAATATCGCATTGAGGTGTTTTATGCCTGGCTCAGATTACAGGATTCTATTATAGACTTCACCCCGATTTGACCCTCCTGAGAATCTTTGAAAAAAAAATGTATTGTGTAATGTGAGGCATTCACAGATCAAATCCTACACCTCCCGATCTGCTCTAAGAAAAATCGGGATGCCCCGATCATATCAACCATGTTTTATATGTATGATTTCCAATCGGGATGATGAAATCGGTACTTTCACAACAGCAAATATGAGGCAAGACTTCAAGGTAATTGACAGAACTTTAAAAATGTCAACCGCAACAGCTGCTGCAGTGCAGTGCGGAGATGAAGGAATAGTAAATAGATATAATAGGTCTATAATGCGTCCTTTGAGTTGTCTTTTTATAATGTCCGTTGTGTTCTGTATTTTCCATAAATGTAAACAGGAGTTGCTACTTATTTTTGGTTTTAAGGCAGGTAGCACTAACTTTAGGGTGCATTATCGCCACCATATTCCAGCTGCTGCTGCTTCTTCACACAATTATATTTAACTGGTTCCAGAAACAAAATCCCTGCATGACCACCAGTTGACATAACGCCATACTACCACTAGATGTCCTCATGTCACCACATATACATTACACATGTTTACATCCGCTTCTAGCCTAGGTAGGGGTGTAACAATACTTCGTAGTACGATATCTTGCCGTGCAAAAATGTTATGTTGCGCAACGTATAGAGATGGGGATATTATACAATATGATGCTTAATTCTATTCGTTGAGTGATGGAGACCCTATCTACTCGGGGAAAGGGTAGCACAAGATACAATCTATGTCTCCTCGTGGTTTACGAAGCGTTTTATTTTTCTTCACAAATCAGCAGTAAATTTCTGCTTCATTTTTTAAAAATGATCGTATCGTGAACCAAGAATCGAGATATTAATCGAATTGTGATCTGAGAATATCATAACATCCCTACTTCTAGGTGAGTGGGTCACGTGATACTTTTTTGCAAAAGTCACTAGAAGCCCTGTCCTCGCTCTATTCCTAGTGACCAGAAGTGAAGAGAGGTCATTTTCAGGGGAGGGGAGGAGATTAATGGTTTTGATTTAAAAAGATTACGTGCAAATGAATTTGAAAAAATAATGATGTGCATGGATAAATAATTTATAATATATACTGGACCACTTTGTAAAACAATTAAAATTGACAATTTTTAAGTTCATGCTAAATTTGAGATTTGAAAAAAGACAATCTGTTAAGATTCTCCATTTGTGTGTGCTGCTATCAGATTTCTTAATCGGTCAGGATTTTTTAAATCCTGTAGTCTGAGCCCAGTTTTAGCGTATTGGTTAAATTGTATTTGGATTTATTAAAGCAATGTTATCTCTTTCTTTCAGGCCAGTTTGCAGAGAATGAAACGAATGAAGTCAACTTTCGAGAGATACCATCACATGTTCTTTCTAAAGTGTGCATGTATTTTACTTACAAAGTTCGCTATACTAATAGTTCAACAGAAATCCCAGAATTTCCTATTGCCCCAGAGATTGCATTGGAGCTTCTGATGGCTGCAAACTTCTTAGATTGTTGAAAATACAAACACTTACAGTATTTGACTGCAGAATAAATATTAAGAGAAAACAAAATAGTATTGTTTTGTTGTTTTAAATTTAGGTTCGACAACAGGAATATTGAACTTAATAGCAGGGTGAAGTGCATTACCCAACCTTAGTATCATGTATTCTGTTAAATTTGCGTATAGATTAAAAAAGATTACATCTGTATTTTTTGTTTGTGTGTTTGTTTATACGTTCAGATTTTTTTAAGCTTTGACCCAGTATTAAATTTTACATTATTTCTAATTAAAAGAAAATCCTCCTGTTAACTAAAAGCTCATCAAATCAGACATGATAATTCATTTTATTGTTGATCTTTTTGTATTAACTTTAAATTTAAATAAAGGTTGTTATAACAGACAGACAAATTGTTATTGTTCTTCACTGGTTAATTTTGCTTGTGATTTTTCCTTATTTGTAATTCAATCTGGATAAAAGTTTCTACCTAATGAATAAATTAAGATTCCAGATGCAAAATCCAAGTCACGAGTTTTCATTTGAATTACAATTTTTCATCAGGCCCCTCCTTACTTTCAGCAATAGCAGATATTTCAGACCATGCGTAGTGTGGTATTTTGAGGGTTTTGAAGCAAAATCATTAGAGTAACGTGTGGAAAACCATTCACTCAATTTCCTAATCTCATTTTATGACGGAGGTGTTTGTTGGAGGGTTATTTCATCTGAATGCAAATGGATTTTAGAAAAGTTTAGTGCACTGAAACCTTTTCATAACAGACACATTCTGGGTATACTGTACCTGAGACTTATATTACATCTTGTAAAAAATTGCATAATAAATCCATTTTAACAATGGGCCTAAACCCTCAAAAAACAGTCCCCAAATGATAATATCCAACAAAATCTAAAATATTTCACATTTTACAAAGCTCTGGTAAAATACATTGTTTAGCATCATTTAAGTCTTTTTGAAAGAATCATATTTATTCATAACTATAAAAAAATAAATTATAATACATCTGATTTGCAGTAGGTTTTTATTTATATTTTCTCTCAAGTTAACATAAGCATGGTTTCAGTTTTGTTGGACTAAAATGCAAATCGGTGCATAAAAGATGACTACAAATTTGCAAGTTTTTAACATGTTTTAGCCAAAAGCACAAACTATTTAAAATTCTCTTGTTTGTCAAAAGGACAAGTTAAGCCTGGTCACATATTGCAGCTGCCCTTAAATGAAGTGCAAACTGTGCGAATGTTGTTGCATTGCGGCTCGCACAGGGAAGCGGATCAGACGTCACTTGGCCAATCGCCTCTCAGCAGAGGCTTTCCGTCATGGCGTCTATGCAGGTAAGTGTCTCTTAAAACAAAAGCAACTCGTTTAACATCACAATATAGATCATTTTAACATCGATTTATTATGACATATTTTGGTTTATCCCGTGTCTCTGTTTCTATCAGAACACAAAGCGTTAGTTGTTTTATAAGTACGCACATTTGTTTACTCTGCAAGCTAACGTTCAGTCAGTCTGAAAGCCAACAACTCTGTCCTGTCATCACGTAACGTAACTGCTGTGTCAAATAAAGACACGATATTATTATTATTATAAACCTGATGTGTCACAGGAACCACAAGAAATAGTTGATATTATTAACGCTGCTCCCTAGTTTCAGCAACGTTATCATTGTAAGGTTAATACAATTGTTTACCAAGCTCGTTGTTAGCAGTCAGCTATGTATCTGTCTACTTAATAGTTTGATACTGCAGTGAGTTAACGTTACTATTTAAATACGAGACTTCAGTTTAAGTAACAGGACTGCTTTCGTAATGTCTGATAACAAATAACCGAAATGTAAAGATTTAACGTTGTTTGACATTGAGGTTCTGCACGCTTACGCTTTAACTTTTTTCATTTAACAGAAAAGATTACAAAAAGAACTGATGGCGTTGCAAAGTGACCCTCCACCTGGAATGAAACTGAATGAAAAAAGCGTGCAGAACACAATCACTGAGTAAGTTGTCAGATGTGCAAATGTGTTTCACGACAGCATCCTTTGACAGAGCAGAACAGTCACTTCCGTAAAGACGCGTTAAGCTTCATTTTGACACGCTTGGCTGTCTGCATTCCGCGAACCTGTTTGACTTTTGTATATCTTGAATGGGAGCAATTATATGTATTTGAGTAAGCAATGAGTCAGTGATGTTATCTCCAGTACTCTTGTTCTTGTGCAGGTGGTTTATAGATATGGAAGGTGCTTCAGGTACTCTTTATGAGGGGGAGAAGTTTCAGCTGCTCTTCAAATTCAGTAGTAGATATCCTTTTGACTCACCTCAGGTAATTTTTAGGCTAGTATGTGATTTCGTTAACTGTTTCTATCAAACCTGTTTTTGATTCAATGCATGATGTATTCACTGTGTGTACTTTTCATGTCATCATCACAGTGGAAACTGATATATAGCAAAGATAATTCAAAGCAATTAGATTAAATACATAATAAAAAAAAATGTAAAGCATAAAGGCTGTTTTAGTTACTTGCCAAATCCATTATTAAAATGTTGCATGCCATCTGCAGAGGTTCATTGTCTCATATGTTCTGTTCTGCTAGGTGTTTCTGTGAATTTATTGTTTCTACCTGTTTACAGGTAATGTTCACTGGAGAGAATATACCCATCCATCCACATGTCTATAGCAATGGTCACATCTGTTTATCTATATTAACGGAAGATTGGTCACCGGCTTTGTCTGTGCAGTCGGTTTGTTTAAGCATTATTAGCATGCTGTCAAGCTGCAAAGAAAAGGTAAACACTTTTTTACCTATTAGTAATTAATGTAATGTGTTTTTATATTGTTGTAATGAACTGTTTTTTGAATTTCAGCGGCGTCCTCCAGATAATTCATTTTATGTAAAGACATGTAATAAAAATCCAAAGAAAACAAAATGGTGGTATCACGGTGAGTCCTATTCAATTACATTTTATTTTCTGATGTTAACTGATGCTTTTTGCAATACTAGTTATTAGCAATCATTACCTACACAAATATTTTTTGTCCCTCTAATATGCGTATTTGTTTTGATTGTTCTTTACAGATGATACATGCTAGTATCCGAGTGCATCATTGTGTTACAGTTGTGGACAGACTTTTAAAGTACATCAAGTATTTTATAGAAGTCGTTGGATTAGAATTGAACCAGCAGACTGTGGCTAATGTGTGTGGATTGGGCATGCTGACTGGAAAAGATGCATAAAAACTGCAGGAATGTAACCCACCCAGCAAGCATTTTTTGATGGATGAAAGATGTGGAGCTCTTTTGTTTCAAATTTTGTAATGTTTTGATTCATGTTGTATTATTTCTTTATAAGCCTTTAAGGGTTTTTATTGTTTGTGCAATAATAACTTGAGCTTGGGTTTAAAATAAAAGGAAGGACGGTGCAAATCAGACATCTAACTGCTGTAATGGTTCCATCAGCAAAAGCAGAGACAAAAGTCGACCTTTGCCTTGCCTGGTTACGCACTGTGAACTTTAAACAGTGCAACATTTTTAATTAATATTGTAACATAAACCATAGCTTCTTTTATGAAATAAGCCATTTTTAGTTGAATATTGTTGTTGGGTGTGGTGTACAGTATAGGACTATTTTGATAAATGCACAATTTACTGATATGTACAGATTTGATGCGGGGTGATGTATGACCTGAAATGTAATATGGAATTACACAAAAATGCTTTATGGGATAAGATGTGCACCGGTTTTATAGACGGACAACTTTTGCGTAGTTAAAACAAAGATACATTTTAGACATTATCACTTGATCTTTTATGTAAAGCTCTATCTAGCTATATTAAAATTGAACGTTTGATTTAATGGTTATATATGTTGTGCTGGAAGTGCTTCTTTTAAAAAGATAACTTTTCCCTGCAGCTAGTTTAGAAACTGTTATGTTTGTTTTCATGGTTTTGATAACTTTATTTATTCCTATTAAAGTAATATATTTTGAAATGCTGTCAATTTGTATTATTATTTGTATTATTTTGCTTAATGTACAGAGTGACTTCATGTTAGTAGTAATGTTATCATCCAAAATATGGACATTTTAATGGGCTGCACAATGTGTTAGGACCAAATGATATGATATGATATGACCAAACTAAATACTTTAATAGTCAAGTGTTTCTGCAGACGACACAATATTTATGCTAGTTTGTGATTATCGTATGATCTGTCCACTAGAGGGAGGTACAGTAATGTCTTTTAAGTGCATAATACATACGGGCAGTGTTTGGATTAAATCATGTTTTATGGGGTTATGATAAAACTTATGCATAAATATTATCACGTTTTTAAAGGTTTGCGTAGAAAACATATTGTTGTGTTGATCAAGAATGAAAAAAATATACTTTTTTAGTCAAAACAATGTTCTAGAGAGAAAAGTTATTCTTCTTTTAAATGAATTGCAGTAGAACTAATGAGTGACAAAGCAGCAGACCCAAAATGGCGACTAAAAGTAGAATTTTTAAATATAGGGGCTACATGCCTAAAATATTCTTATTAATTTAAATATTCTGTATTAATATAAACGAAATTTAAATATTTTGTTTACCTACTATATCTTATCAGCTCAAATTTCAGATTTATCATTATTGTTTCCAAAATCTATTTATCTGAGGCACCCTAACGTCTATTTTTATCTCTTAGAGGGGGTTCCTAAATCCGGACCCCAGTCCCTCCTTACTTCAAGCACTGCATATAGGTTTGTTTCTGGTACATTTTAAGTCATCTCAATCTCAAAAAGTTACCCATTCATAACAATTTAAACAAAGCAGTTAAAGGTACTAAAATAGGCCTAAAACTTTATAAAATAAGCTGTACTGCACTTTTTATAGACTGACAGCTGACATGCTAGACAAGCATTAAGATGACTAAGTAAACAATTTAATGGTATACTCATAGCAAAATGACATTGCTGAAATTTCTAAGGTTTGTTTGATGTCACTAAGCTTCTGGTTTGGAGCAGACTGCAAGACAGTCGCCTGTGAGTTGCTTATTGCACATTTGATGGTGATGTGATATCTCCCCCTCATAACTGTGTCTGTGACATCATTAGTGTAATGGCATCATCCAAATGTGTGCAGAAGAGCTATAATTTCCAAGAAATACGATAACCTTTGTGTCAGAGATCTTCCTTATCTCTTGTATATGGACATTTTTAAGACAGGCAGCCAAGTCTATTGCTTTTGGGGAGCCCCACAGAGGATATGCATGTCTTTCCATGTGTCATTGTAATGAGTTATAGACCAATCATGCTTATGCTAGCTCGGATGTAATCTGAAACGCACTTGTTTTTCATTAAATAAAGTAATCATTTGCACAAAAAAGCAAATTTCCAAATGTTGTTTCCAAATTCTAAGAAAAACGAATTATTCCTGTTAAATAAGCTCAATCCCCCTTAATGTAATATATAGTAAGTGGAAGCAGAACCATACTGACAATTTTTAAATGTCCTAATTTTGTAAAGATAAAATAGGAATTATGCTGCACAACCAAGTGTCCGTCAAACCTCATAAATTGTTTGTGAAACAAAATAATCTTCTGTTGCATAATGTATACCTGACACGTCACAAACAAATGAGCTGCTTCTCCTGAACCAAGCATTCTTTAACGCTGTTTTCTCTAATGAGGCTTATGCTTGCATACGTTTTGAGTTTGTAGTACATGAAGTACTTTATTGTTCATTTCTGTTTAGCCTGAAAGTGGAGTTATCTAATACATGGCCTGACAAATTCTGTAGGCTTTTGTTCACTAATCTGAAAGCTTTTGGTCTAGATTTGTTTAGGCTGTGCCAGTTTTAATTCTTTTTCTTTTAATTTTAGATAGTACAAATCCTATCACAACTTTGTAAGTTAACATAAGATCAATGATTTAGACTTGTAAAACAAAGTAAGGAAAAAAATATTTACTTTTTATTGTTGTCCACCTCCATTCAGCCTATATATTATAATAATCAACAGCCTTATTTGCTACAGTTACCCAATTTCTAAAGCCATTTTTCACTTACTTGCATTCTTTATTTGACTATCACTTTTTCAGTATTAATGAGATTCTCATTTTCCATCAGAAGAGAAACAAGTGTGTGATTTAATAATCAATATGATGGCATTGAATGTGATTCCCCATTTTCATTGATAGGAATGTCTGACATTTCAGACTATGATGATTTCCACATGGAAGCTTAAAGAGATTACCCAAAAATAAACTTTCCATCATTATCGTTTATTTAGGCTTCGTGATGTCATTAATGATCTATACTCTTAAACTTTGCTGTAGTTTTGCAGCAGTTCTGCGAGTAACTTAGTGTAGATTTATTTAATTTCCTATTTGTTATCAATTTGAGTTAAACTTTAACCTTAAATAAAACACTTTAACTTTTGAGATTCAAAATGAACCAGAAGAGACTGGCATTAGCACAGCAACCCCTACAGATAAAATGACATTCTTCCCAAGCATGTTTGTCTTGATTTTTTGTAAAATCTATAACTTGAAACTTCTTAAATTACAATATATTTTCATAAAAAGAAAAGTGTCTTTGTTCGTGATAGAAGGAATAGGTAAGTTTATGTTTAAAACTAAATTGTAAATTAAATCTACATTAAGTTACTGACAAAACTACAGCAACGTTTTAAACTGTGTTTTATGACTCCTGTGGAACACAACAGATGTTTGGAGATGTTTTATTGGTTTTATGTCCATACAGTGGAAGTCTTTAGGGGGCAAAATTATTTGGTTTTCAAATATCTAAAATCTCTATTCAAAATATCTTCTTTATATCTTTATTATTTTGTGTGTGAGTGGAAATTACATAAATATTATACATTTTCTGGGATAACTTAACCCAACGGCTAGCTTTGTCCCTTTTTGCGGCGGCATTTTTAAGAGCGTACGTTTTCTATGCTTGCAGTGACTAGAATCATCTTTTAATTCTGACATTAACAGAGGTTACGAAATATAGAAACATTGCAAATAATTAATTTGAAAAGACTTTTTATTTATTTATCAATTCAAGCAATTATGGTAGTTTCATTAGACAGTCATTTGGACCAGGCAACCAGACATACTCAGTACACACAGTGCAAATCTTAGTGTTAAAAGGAGGATGAAACCTCTAAAGTGACATGGGCATGGAATGTTGACAGAAAAAAACAATACATGACAAAATATGAATGCATACAAATAGGTGATTGGCCTTTTTATGCAATCTCAAAGTAACATGCTGAACTTGTGAAGTTTTCAGCTATATGTTGTTTGGAAAAACGTTTGTTTTGTACAGCTTTCACCGTTCCAATGGAACTACACAGAATTTAGCATCATTGCTTAAAGTTGCCACCAGTTAGATGCCAGTCTTTGATTCATTGTTGTTTGTGGACTCCTTACGTTGAGCCAGAAAGGGGTACATACATTTATCAGCACCGATAAATCTGTACATGCATACAGTGGCATCAAATGGCAAAACTCTGTAAAACAGAAATAAGAAAACGTTTAATATATAGCAATAAATATCTTTTTTACAGAAATACCTGAAGATATTGTTCATGGCATATTATGCATACGTTTTCATGAAGGTGACCATGTACATGACACGTGGCGTGCAGATCATTGGCTGGTCTGTTAATATGGCTCTCATGGCTTGTTGTACACAGTACTCAGGCTTTAGTGGTGGAAAAAAGGGAGCCATTTCTTTCCTGTTTAAATCAACAAGACACCAGTTGAAAAACACAAAAATAAAGAAATTCACATGCTTTGTAAAGACATCATTTCATACACTAGTTATTGAGACCACAAACCTAATTTTACAGCCCTTGAACATATCAGTGTCCACCAAAAATGGACAGACAAGAGTCATCTTAATACCGTCCTTATCAGCTGCTTTCAGTTCATGACTCAAAGATTCATGGAAGCCTATGGCACCAAACTTGCTTGCACAATAATCCTACAATAAAGGGGAGAAAAGTTCAGTTCCAAGATACAAAAGTCGCGGTTCAGAAATACAAGGACCATAAAAAGCTAAACTTACCTCCACACCGGCGGTGGTAAACAAACCCAGTGAGCTGGCTACAGTTACAATGTGTCCATGATTCAACTCCAGCATTGCAGGAAGAAAAGCCTTAGTAGTCTGTGGACCCAAAGACAACGATCAAAACTGAACTCTTCTTCTTAAGCATGAATGTTAAAAAGCAGAATGTTAAAAAGCAGAACGTTAAAGCATGTTATATACTGACCCAGAAGTGAGCATGGCAGTTGACCATCATGGTTCTTTCGATGAGCTCGTCTGGGCACTCGAGAAGATGATGTCCTGAGACAACTCCAGCATTATTGATCAACATGTCGATATTACCCACATCTCTGCGCACCTTCTCTGCTGTAGAATATACACTCTCACGTTTACTTACGTCGCAAACGTACGCATACACTTTTGGCTGGAATAGGGGCAACTCTTGGGCAATGCCTGAAGACTCTGTGAGAAGAAAACATGTTTAACGTAAGAACATACAAGTTAAGACTTTTTTTATGCAATACTAAAAATACATTCAAACGGAGTTACCTTCGGAGGGGCTCAACTTTCGGTAGATTTCACGCACCATATCGGCCGTTTCTTCGTTACCCTCCTTGTTGATGTCCCATAGCACAAGTGTCGCTCGTCTACGAGCAAACTCCAGTGCAAACAAACGCCCTAGACCACTTCCAGCACCGGTGACAACACACACCTGCCCCCCGACACTCTTCTCGCGCGGACGAACGAACCATTTAGCGCCAGCCAACACAAGTGACCACATTATTTTAAAAGTGACCACAAACAATTCGGCGACGATATTCATAGCTATTCCTGGCGCCTTTCCAACTTGCCAAACTAAACGTTCAGACTGATTTTTGGTGCCTTAAGAAGAAAAGCACGCACTCAAAAAACCCTCCACGGGCACTAAACAGACGCTGGATCCCTTTGCTTCCACAACGAAATGAAATCGCTCCATCCTGGGCTCTTTAAATATGATCGGACACACTTCGTAACTTTCCCCCCCTGTGGGTCCGCCAGCGTTGCAGAACACTAGTGACGTGTGCGTCATGTTCAGCTCATTTGTTTTAATACTTTGTTTCAATAAGCGTATTTTTATCATACAAAATATACTGCACAGTTTATGTTGCCAAAGAACGAATAAAATAACGTGGAATTACAACAATAGTTTAAAAGGCAAAAGAACTAGACACCTAACGTTAACCGGAAGTGTGATGGACCCAACTCATAAGACGCCACTGCGCATGCGTACAAGCCTCTTTTACTGTAGGGATAATGGCGGGTGAAAAGTAAGTTGGATTCCGTGCTGTTTGAATCTTAATCCATCGGTTAAAATATCGCTCATTCAGTGTTGTTAACTGTCTTGATGAGCAGATAGTATGTGTTTACGTATTATAAAATGGATATTGGGACCAAACGAGTGAATGATGAATCAATAAATTTGACGTCAATGTTGGGTTGCAGCGATATAACAACGTGTAAAGAACAGTTCACGTAACGGAATGAAGATACGTCCAGACATAGAATTTTGTGCGTAAATACAAGACACAGTCGCTATATAATCATTTTGTTGCGCCCAGGTTTTTAAATTGTCATTAGTAAAGTGTCAACGTTAGCTGGTGGTGGAAATGCTATCACGGTGCTACGCTAGCATGGTCCAGTGTGATGTTATGAACCATAGCTGTAATAAGATTATGTTAGCAAATATATAGGTTGTACTTTTTTAATGTTACATGGTTGTCACTCCAGCATGGTCTGTAGTCATAACGTGAAAGTGACATGTGCTTCTATGTGATTTCTCAGGGAAAAGGTGGCTCCCTCAGTCCCTGAAAGCCTCTTGAAGAAGCGAAAGCATTTCGCTGCCATCAAGGCTGTGCGGGCGAAGATGCAACAGGCTGAGAAGAAGGTTGGTGGTTTGTTTTCTTGGTCCGTTTTTCCCCTAAATGGATGTCTGATATGTCAGTTGCTATATGTTGAAGCATCAATATAATGAGTTTCATCACCTCTCTCATCCGTAGGGACGCAAAGTCACCAGGAAGCTCATCTTCAAGCGAGCTGAAGCTTACCACAAGGAATACAGGCAGATGTACAGGCGTGAGATCCGCATGGGTAGAATGGCTCGCAAGGCTGGCAACTACTATGTCCCAGCTGAGCCTAAACTTGCTTTCGTCATAAGGATCAGAGGGTAAATTATTTTTTTAATAGGGTGAGAGATGTCTTGGCATGTGGTTAATGATGTTGCTCTTTTTTCCCCATCATATCGACCATGGTGATTTCTTTCGAAATAAGCCAAATCTTCTGAAACCACAACCGAGCATTAATAAAATTAGTTTGAACTGTCATTTAAGAGTGTTGATGAGCTACCTTTTCTATCCTCAGCATCAATGGTGTCAGCCCCAAAGTCCGCAAGGTGCTTCAGCTGCTTCGTCTCCGCCAGATCTTCAATGGTGTCTTTATCAAACTGAATAAGGCCTCCATCAACATGCTGCGAATTGCAGAGCCCTACATTGCTTGGGGGTATGTAAAGCAGTTGTACATTTTGTAAACGCAGTGGACCCATGGTCAAGGTAAACCTTGCCTAGGAAGTTTTAGTTTGTGTTTTATCTCAAAACTAGTCATGAAATATAAAAAAAATTATATTGAGATGTATTACTTTGTTTTACTTCGCCTGACCGGGTCCATTTGTCTTGCAGCTACCCCAACCTTAAATCTGTGCGCGAGCTCGCCTACAAGCGTGGATTTGGCAAGATCAACAAGCAGCGCATTGGTCTTACAGATAACTCCCTTATCGAGAAGTCCCTTGGTAGGCACTTATTCCACAATGCCAAGCAAGTTCAAATACTTATTAAACCTAAATTGTGTTCACTAGGATTCAAGCGAATTCATTTATATCTCTCCAGGTCGTTTTGGCATCATCTGCATTGAGGATCTCATCCACGAGATCTACACTGTTGGAAAGAACTTCAAGGCCGCCAGCAACTTCCTCTGGCCATTCAAACTGTCCTCTCCTCGTGGAGGCATGAAGAAGAAGACCACCCACTTTGTAGAGGGAGGTGATGCAGGCAACAGGGAGGACCAGATCAACAGACTTATCAGGAGGATGAACTAAAAGTAATAATGGTGAGCACCTGACCGGGCTAGATCCCCAGATGTATTCACTTCCTTTTAAAGGCGTAGTTCACCCAAAAATAAAATTCTTTCTTCTACTTGCCTTGAGTTGATACAAATCTGTATAAATGTATTTGTTCTGATGAACACAGAGAAAGGTATTTGTAAGAATGCTTATAGCCAAACAGTTATTGGACTCCATTGACTACTATAGTAGAAAAAAATACTTCAGTTGTTTTTTCGGTTGAGCACAAAAGATTGTTTGTAATTTTCCCTACTATGGTAGTCAATGGTTATCAAGAACTGTTTTGTTTCAAGCATTCGTCCAAATATATTTCTATGTTCAACCAAACTAGATTTATACTGGTTTGTAACAACTAGAGTAACAAATATTGGCATACTAAAATGTGACCGGGGCTCAACTGATGACAGAATTTTCCCTTTTAGATGAGCTATCCATTTATCTTGTGCCTGCAGGTTGAAATTGGAATGTCTGGTTTCATTTTGGGTTTATGTTGTTTGAAATGTTAGTGCTGTAGATTAATATTTGCATTAGTTATCGTACATCCAGTCTTATGATATCAGCATAGTGGGCATTTGTGAGGTTGTATGATTTGTTTGTAAAAGTTGAAACATGTTCTTAGTCCCTTTGACGTAAATGAGGTCTAGTTGCATCTCAGAACCATTATCTTTTGGTGTGACTTGGTAGTCGTGATATCCATGGTTTTGCTGGTTAAAAGCATGTCAGGAGACATTGAGGATTGTTTAAGGTCTTTTTAATCAGAAATGAATATCTAGGCATCAACAATTCTAAAAGTCTTGGACTTCATGAGTCTCAAGCTAATTGAATGTAGAACAAAATGTTTCATTTTTCCTATGGTTTAAGAAAGCGTGCATACTTGTTTGTGTCTGTGAGTGAGAAAATGAGTTTGTACTTTTAAGTGGAAATTACATCTATTTAACAGATGTCATATCTTTTTGTGTCTCTACAGGTATTTGGAACATTTCTGCTGTTGGTCTGAGAAAAAATAAAGTCATTTACACAAACACAGTTTGAGGTGTGTTTCTTTGAACTTGGCATCCCTTTATTGAATTGTACACAAGCTGGTTAGCTGTCATGGCCTTTGACAATGCCACTTACTATTGCGTTAGTCCCTGGTAATATGGTGCATTGTGAAGCATTCTACTGTAAGAGATGCAACGGCTGTTTAAAGGCCCCCTTCTTAAATAATTATATCTTTAAGGTTGAAGGGCTGCTGAACTTTTCACCTAAAGAATGCGCTTGGTGTTCTTTACAAACATTTATTTCTTTTATGGTCCTCCTAGGTATCTGGAACAATGCCGAAGACGGTTTCATTGTAAAGGATGTACAACTATAAACATCTAATGTCACATTCTGATGTACAAACTAAAAACTGAACTTAATGAAAAACACAAGATAGAGACTGAATGCAGAAATAACACAGACATTGTGTACATGGATGTATTTCCGATGAGTCTGCTTGTGCAAGTAGATGGGATGGTTGTGCGCTGTTATGTATTTTCCCACATCGTTGTTTCTTTGCAAATGTGATGCAATGTCTGCAGAATATCACCTAAATATTCAGAAACTGGCATTTGGGCTATTAAGATTGCATAAAAAAACCTGAGAACCTAATTATATTTGCATATCTTGCTCTATAAAAGTAGAATTTTCTGTAAAGAATTATAATTATTTGGATAAAATGCCTTAAAGCCTTCTCATAAATGACTGTTTATGAAAAGGCACAGATTTGAGTACTTAAAGCAGGACATGTGCTCCTGCCTAACCCATCTTCAAAAATAAATGTAGGATTGACACCACACAAACGGGTAGTTGTCTCTACACTTTAGGATGTAGCCAGTTAAATATACAGTCGATATGCAAATCGTACATTTCACTGTGAAGCGCTAAAAGCTCGATTACAAGCTGTTGACATCCATTGACCTTTTTGGTAAAAGAGCCACTCCGTTGCACATTACGAGAGGAATCCTGTAATAACATTCATTAAATGTACAATATTTCCATCAAGTCCAGCTGATGTATCATAAAGTGCCATTTCCTTCATCCAACAGAGGGCGCAGTTGATTTACTATGGCTATCAGGTACTGTATTTCCCCCAGCTTATTCTGAAATAAAGGCAACATAAAACCATTAAAAAAGATCTTTCCATACAGTTCCACAAATTTACTGATGTGGGGTGTTGTCCACAGCAGTAAACATGCTAAACATTTACGTATAGACTTAACTTATTAATTTACAACTAAAACTGATGCAATTGGAAACACTTACAGAACAGTGAAACCAGCATGCATTTACAGCGATTAAAATAAAATAGTTCTCTGTTGTATGTTTTCTTCTATTACTTGTGGTTTGTAATAAAAGCAGAATTTCATCCACATTTGCAGAGATGACATGTTGAATAACATGTATTGTAAATTACAGCTGCATAGCACTCAGCCAGAAATAATCAATAATGAAGGCATGTTTTGGTCAAGACAAATTCTGACTGCCAATTTACAGAACCATCAAATAAATCCAACACCTTTTAAAAATGTCCATGTGCTTGCTACATCTCAATAAGCTGTAAATGCTACAATGTGAACAGATTTTTATTTACTTATCAGTTATCTGGATGAGTTTATGCTTCAAAAGCTAAGACACAGCTAACTAATCTTTCACATTAGGGGTCATGCTGTTACAAAATAATAATGATATTATTATTATTCGAGTACTGTGAGTATTGTTCATCCACGTCCACTTTCTGAATGAATGTCACTAAGCCCTTAAAGTCAGGAGCAGACCTCTTTCAAGATCATAAAGTCAATCTCTGCACAAAAGCAGTCCCATTCATAATTAACATTGAGACAGAAGAAAATCTTCTTCACTACTTCAGTTTGCCCCTTTCAGTCCACATACATCAGTACATCACATGCTAGTTTCACATGGCGGTGACCGTCCGCCGTCCCCCGACGACTTGAGAATATCAGGGGAAAGGAGGTGGTTGTCCACCTTTTGTCCACTTTGAATGCTGTCTTCTGCTTCAACAGCACCAACCGTGGGTGAAGCGCAGTTTCCTGCGCTTTTAGGAGAAGTGGGATTAACACCTGCTCTATCAACATGGTTTCTCCCTCTTTGGCTTCCAGAAGAGCCCAGGCTGTAACCTGGAGGGCTTGTTGCCGAGCCCCCTTCAAAGCCTTTCCCTGGGGACCTCGGGCTGTGCCGAGGAGAACCTGCCAGCAGCGATGTGTCGCACGCTGTTAGCTTGGGTGTCAGAGTCGCTGTGTCCTCTGTCACGACTAAATTCAAGTTGGAAGCGCCCTCCTCTGGAGATTCAGTGAAGTTCACTTTGAGTCCCTTTGCTTTTACTCTCGGAGGGCTCCTCACGGTTTCACCGCTGGGATCGAAGCTTTGGTTCTCCTCGCCATGTGATGTGGTCTCCGGCTTGCACTGGACGAACTCATATAGGCCCTCCTTGATGATTGTGGGCTGCTTTTCTTTCTTTGCCGAGTGGCTGCTTTGCGGCCACCTGTCCAGAGAGCTAATCTGGCTTAGGTCGAGCGGAGGAGGCGCACGTGGATGTCTCACCTGCGTTCCTACAATATTGGGCAGCAGTGCGCTTTTTTCCACTTCGCTGATATCGGTGGCGCAGCTGGTGAAGCTGTCGACACTGGATATGCTTCTGATGTCTTTCAGAATAGGGTCACTCTGAACCACCTTCATCTCCATCCCTTCTTCTATCCCAACGCTGGCCCCTTTAGAAGCCGAAGGGCCACCGCAGCTTACAGGTGCGGGAGTCGTCATCTGGTTATACATTTGTTCGAGGGATTTCGCGTTCAGGCGTTGAGGGCTTGGACTACGTTTGAATCCTCGATCTGGAGAACTAAGCTGGCCTATTTCTTGATATTTCGCTTCACACGGCTTGGAACACAAGTCGGAGTTTGAGCTCTTTAAATAGTTCCACCTGCTGGGAGAAACGTGATTGTCTGAGCCTTTCTCCTCGTTCTTTTCTATCACAACATCTATTAGCTCCATGTTGCGAGCAAAGGCTTCTTTCAGATTCATGGACACGATGCTTCCGTTCCTCTTGGCCCTCTCAAGGGCCTCTCTGCGTTTGATAGCCTTCTCCTGTCTCTTCTGTTCTTTGTAGAACTCGGAGAAGTTATTCACAATAATAGGGATAGGGAGAGCGATCACTAGCACGCCAGCAATACAACAGAGACCACCCACTATTTTGCCCAGGAGCGTTTGGGGATAGATGTCCCCATAACCCACAGTTGTCATAGTTATTGTTGCCCACCAGAACGAAGCGGGAATACTGGTGAATTTTGTAGCATCTTCATCTTTCTCAGCAAAGAATACCAGACTCGAGAAGATCATGATCCCCATAGCTAAAAACAATATCAACAGCCCGAGTTCATTATAGCTTCTTTTGAGGGTGAACCCAAGAGACTGAAGTCCCGTAGAGTGCCTCGCGAGTTTCAGAATTCGTAAAATTCTCATAATTCGGAAGATCTGAACGACCCTGCGCACGTTCTGGAACTGGAGGACGCTCTTGTTGGATTCAGTTAGGAATATTGTTACATAATAGGGAAGAATGGCCAATAGATCGATGACGTTCAGGGGCCCTTTGAAGAACTTCCACTTGTTGGGGGAAGACAAAAACCGAAGCAGATATTCCATGGTGAACCAGGCGATGCAAATGGCTTCAACGTGGGCAAGGTTTGGATTGTCGTTAGACTGTCCGAATTCATCAATCACTTGTAATTCGGGCAGGGTATTGAGTGACAGTGCAATGGTTGAGAGAATAATAAACAGAATTGATATTATGGCCAGAACCTGCAAAACAAAAGAGAGGAGAGGGGTTAGTCATGAAATGCTAAACGTACATACAATAACAGCAAGGACAGTCAATATGAATTGAAAGGGCCTCAATTCTAAACCAGAACAGAAATATTATGCGCAGATGAGATCAGTATTTCCAGTGAATAAAAAATATTTTTTGTGCTGATTTCCTCAGCAGGTGGCAAAGGAAAAAATGTAGCCTCTAGCGCACTATAATCCCCCAGGGTTTGTTCTGTGAAAGTGTAAAAATAGCCCTCTATTATATTTGAAGTGTAACACAGAAGTTAAAACTAAAAAAGTCTGATATTGCCTGGAATCAGGGCTGCAGAGTAAAGACTTCCTCCATCCCAGCCCTGGAATTAAACAAACGGCACGTTCTTCACAAAAGTTTACATACATAAAAAAGAGGAAGGAAATGAGCATGGCCTTATTAGGATAATGTGATCCGTATCGCCTCGCCTGTTGTCTTATTGTCCTACATCACATTACTTCAAACATGACCTTGCAGTTATTGATTCATCATTCGGTTACAATATGGAATGGGTGTCCAGTGAGGATATCAAGATAATCAAATAATCCTAATCCGACTCTGTTACATACTGTATATCTGGATGTCATAAAACAATAACCATTAAAACATTACAAGTGGAGTAACATTCAAACAAGAGAACAAACACTAACGTATGCAAACTTGTAGCTTGCACAAGTTGAGACTAGAACATGGCTTTTTATTAATGAGGACCTCGTAAATTAAATCAAATGGAAGTTTCCAGAACGTTTTCCAAGAGAATATTGACTCGAGTGGACCGTGAGGAGCACGTTCTATTTTATAAATGTGTTTTTAATCAAGGAAGAAGGCAGCTTCTTTCAACTGCCTTTAGCAGTTTATCCATTCATTTTTTCTAGACATCCTCTTTATCTCTCTATATAGAGAGCAAGAAAACTAGTAAAACTGTGGTATGTGTTTTAAACTATCATAACTCTAGCCACCATATTCCAATTGAATCACTCATATATTTTTATTTCCTGTATTCTTATGCTTCAAAAAGTGTCTGAATTACATCATTTACTCACCCTCATTTAATTTCAAACCTATATGACTTCCTTCACAAAAGAAAAGAACAAAAAAAAGACTAATTTGTAAAAGAACGAAGAAAACCAAACAACATTGGTCCCAATTGACTTCCATTGATAGAACACGAAACCACTGAGACATTTCTTGAAAAATACCTTTTATGTGTTCCACAGAGGAAATAGTCAAATATACTTCTCAACGAACAAATGATGACCGAATTTGATATTTGAGTGAACAATCCTTTTAAAGGGAAAGTTCTCCAAAAAACAAATTCTTTGTTTTGATAAAGATATTTGGAAGAGTCCTACTAAACAAACAGTTCTTGGTCACCATTGACTTCCAAAGAAGTAAAAATTACATTGGTTGTCAAAAGTGCCCCAGAACTGTTGCTTTAAATATCTTATTTTGTGTTCAACAGAAAAAAAGAAATTTACAAATAAATTGTTCCTTTTATGGTAGTTAATGGGAAGCAAGAACTGTTTGGTTATAAGCATTCTTCCAAATATCTTTCTCTTTGTTCATCAGAACAAAGACATTTATACAGATTTATTAAACTTGAGGCTGAGTAAATAAAGACAATTTTTATTTTTGGGTGAACTATCCCTTTAAGATTGGATTAATTGAGATCTAATGAAGAATAACACTACTGACCTTCACAAAGCTCTTACATTGTAAAAAGTGCAAACAACCTTATGAAAAAGTGTTTTAATAATATACATTCAGCATTTTTATAATAATACACCTGAGCTGTTTTCACTCCAAGCTGTTATATGTACATCTGAATTGTTATCTTGCTTTAAAAGTACACAATATATAAAGTGAAATGGATGCTGTCAACGATTACACACAATCACGAGTGTGACACAATTTGCCAGCTCACTATCCTTTAATGAAGTGATTTATATATTTCAATGTTTAAGGAAGACTAAAGAGATTACACGTTGATTCTTTCCTTGTGGGGGGAGGGGAAAGACTGACTAACTGCCCCTAACCTTTCCATATCCTTGCTATACATAGAAACTCAATCCTATTACAATTATCCCGAAATGTCCTGCCACACAGTCGGCAATGTGAACATTCTTATCAGGGCCCATACAGTTCTCCAATTTCATCAATAACACCGAAAGAGTAAAATGGTTGAATATCCCAAGGTCTTTGTGGGAAAAACACATGGACCGACAATGGAGAAAACAGCCAGTTTTGTAAGGAAAGCCTACAAAATGGGCAAAACTTTCCTGGATGTTCTTTAGCTCTGGCCAACGGAGAAGATTTATAGGAAAATGATCTAACCAACAATAGCCTCACTTTGCTTATCACGCCAATATCATTTGAATAGTAAAACAGAGTCTGACATTGTTGTTGTCAGAGTGCTATGGGTCACTGAGAACACATCTACAACGTAAAAAAATCAATGCGCTAAAACGACCCAACTAAGTTTAATTGATGCCTTCAATTTTAAGGTAAAATCAAAGTGTTGCCTAAAGCACAACCGGCATTGATATGTTCTATCCACCATAAAGGTTAATTTCCCACTGTGAATATAATCACTGATTAAGAAAATTGTGCATAGAATCAAGTAGAAAGTTCACACACGTTCAAGACTTTTTATAGTGTGTAGTCAGACATTGGTCAAGCAAGAAAATTCAAATCTGACAAACAAATATGTTGGTCAATAGACAGGCACGACAGAAAGAATAAATTCAAGTTCTTGGCATTATGCAATGGTTAGGAACCACAAGGATAGGGATCCTGAATCGCAGGGATCATTCTTGAAAGGGAAGAAAAACATCTGGATGTGACAAAAATATCGAGCATCCAACTAAGCTGAGTATAAAAAGCGCAGATTTTGATCACTTTTTGGGAGAGGCTTCCTGAGGTAACTCCAAAGAACCGTTTTCTGTTAATGCTACAACTACATCCAAGTCGACAACTACCACATATAAGATATCCTGAAACAGTTTTTTGCCACGTTCTTGCGATAACCTTATTACTTGTAATTTAATTACAAGTTAACCCTTAATAGCCTAACCATACTGTTTCAGCCCATCCCTCTACTATGGAAAATATACATGATTCAGTCCCACTAAATAAGTTCAATGTTTTGACTTTAAGTCTGAAGGACATGAATTCCCAGCCCAACCTGGGGCTGTGGCGAGCTCATTAATCACTGGAGGAGAAACATTTGAAGGTATGTCACACAGGCCTCTGCTGACACAGCCAGTAGAGATCTGTTCTCAGTGAAAGAGACGGGAACGATAAGTACCGAAGGAGAAAGACAGGAGGATTAGCTAACTGTCCTCATCTGTGGATCTGTACAAACGTGATTACATGGCAGTGATCTCAACAATGGGAGATTTCTGGCATTAGACCAGGGCTTGTGCGTACAGAAGCACCAAGAAAATCCTTCGCGTCACCTAACCCTATTTTAAACGGAGAGGAAGGGGTACTTTCTCGTTGACGTCACAAAGACACTTGATATCATTTCTTGAGTGTTTGTGATACATACTTTTAGACACAATTTTTTTAATAAATATTAAAATCACGCTATCTGAAATTCAGCCTTTTGGGATAATTTTCACATTTACACTTTTGCTTGAGGTTGGTAGTAAAACGGTGATGTGTGGGAGGGTAGAAAGATTGAGGTTGATTTCAGATCTCTCCTTCAGCATGGGGTGGAGCTGCTCTTGGCTTCAGTCCTAGGGACATCTGGCTGTTAGACTGAAAGGAGGATCTGAAAATAATCATAAAAAATGTGTATGTGGAAGAACTGTTTCCAGAAGGCAATCTGGCCGAACATGAGGATTTGGCTTTTAATCTGCCCAGTGAGGTAGATTTACCTATTCTTAATAAGTAGAAGGTTCAAGTGGGAGTCAATGATTAGAACAACCATTAAAACATTTTTCTGAGAACAAAAAACTTGAGTTGAATGAATAATGAGTAAACGCTGTTTCATGCATGAAGCCAGCACCACGGACAGCTCCTTCATACGGAACAGATCTTCCCAACTGCAATGGATCCTGGGCAGGAATGAAAGTGTTAAATCCATCCGCTTTTATCTGCAAACCTTCTGTGGTGCTCAGATAACTCGGTAATGTGTTCTTTAGAAAACAATTACAACAGGCCAAGCTTTCAGCTCCACTCAGAGAGTGAAGGGTGTTATGCTTTGCACAAACAATATTAGCATCTATTGCCAGACTGGCCATTTTCCTCTGTTTTCTCCATTAGTGAAGCTATCTTGCTGACATGAAACTAACTGAAATTATAAAATGTATATTACATCATTTTAAAGGTTGAGCATTCAGAATGAATAAAATACAGTTCTTTTAGGTGCTATCGTTTAGTGCTTGAATTTGCCATAACATACAGTAGAAACTTTAAAGTACAGTCAGTGTAAGAAATTTAGCAGCATCGAGTGGTGAAGCTGTGAATTACAACCAACGGCTCACTCCACTCCTTCTTTTTGAATCACCTGGTGGCCGAAAAAGTTCTAAGATGCTGTCACATTTTCGCTTCTTCACCGAAGGAGATAATATATTAATGAAATGCGCTCTGCAGAGCAGTTTGTCCGTTAGGGATAGAAACAACATGGCAAATTCCATGTAAGGGGACATAGAATTAGCTCATTCTAAGGTAATAAAAACAACACACTTCATTATGTAAACTCTTTATACACCTCTGAAGACATAGTTATGTAGATTATGTTGCAATTCTGTCAATAGATCCTCCACAAAAATACACACTGCACCTTCATATGGAGCACTCAACAATCCTAGATATTCACAAGTCAATGTTCTTCACGAGAGGAAGTGAAGGTTAAATTACTTCTGGAAAACATTGTTATTATAACTGCAAAAGAAGACAAAACTCTGCATGGAAACCCAAGAATGTCTTGATCAATATCGAAGGGTTATTTATATAATGGCGACAGGAGATCTGTTCCCATGTTTTTTATAAGAGGGGTTTATGTGACGCTAACCTCCCACATTTTTCAAGAGGTTTTTGCTGAGTAAGGGATATACTATCCACTTCCTATATCATGGCAATAGACATTGAAATATCCATGAGCATTGGAAGCTTATGGAGGTTCCAACCAGCGTGAAACAAGCTGCGGCGAGATGTTGAGATGACTCTTTGGTGCCTGACAGCGTCTTTGCATGTGCAGGGGAGGAAGGAAGCGGGGGGGGTAGTGATTATAGTTATTAGTCAATAATGTAGCCCTGATGACTGCTTTTTGATTTACAGGCTTACCCTCAGGCTACCACTTACAGCTGCATCCTCACATGCAAAATATTCAGCCTCACAAGTGGGGCAGGCGAGCAGCCTCTACTTAAACACAGTGCACAGCCTGTTATTTTGTATGTCCAACTGGCAGTGACTATTTTTAACACATAATCTAAGAAATCTGCCCTCCTGCAAGACCCACCAAATCTTCCAGACATTTCTCCTTGTAAAAGCATTTTAGAGAACCGAAATCACAGCTGGGTTCAAGGTGAGGTTGAGTTCATAGGATAAGGCTCTAAGTCTTATCCTGCAAGACTGCCAGTGCTCCTGCCCATGCCAAGGCTTTAGCTCTTGTGGGTTGGGTAGGTAAAGCAAATAGCATGTATTTGGCTGTCATGCTGTATGAATGACACACGGATTGCTTAAGAAAGTTCAACATTAGCCCAACAATATGAAATTCTTTTACATTTTCCCCCAAACTGTAAAGGAAGCTTTCAGACACCTCATGATTATCACAAAACTAAAGAAATGCCTAGTTTATACTTTTATAGAAGAAAAGCTGAGAAAGCAAGATTAGAAAAATATTAGTGACATGAATATGGATTTTATAGTTATGAACGGTCAGTCATATTATGTGACCAAATGTGTAAAACTCAATTAAGCTTCGTTTTAAAGATAAGATCGTGTCTATAACTCTACAACTCACGTCTATAACAGATTTCAACTAAATGCAATATAAGATAGAACTCTAGCTATTTGGTTTGTTCATTACTTAGATTAAAGTTAAATCCCTTTAGGTTTTCAGGCTTAACATAATTGTGTGACATTGAGGGGGACAAAATCTTCTCTGAGTCGGCAAAGAGGCCATACGACTTGATCCAATGTCCAACGCCCACGCTGGGCCTATGTACAGCAATTTGCTCCCTTTGTATCACAGGCTAAGCCCTTCCTTTTCAATGCACTGGATTACATAACAGAACAATTACTATCAATTTAGAGATGCCTATTCTCATCCGAGTACAAGTCAACTTTAAATCTCATTGTTTTAACCAAGTTTTCCATGCTTGTATGGATATCTGAAATTAAAAATGTTTGACCTATTCATATAAAAACAAATTGAAAATATTGAATGTATAAAAAAACAAGAAAAAACAAAAATAAGCTGTGGTCCGCCACTATTTTGGTAAGTCTGTTGTAATTTTTCTCAACACCGTTAGATTGTCTTTGAAATACAATCATATACAGCTTTTGGAAAGTATATATAGTCAAATAGCATATTAAAGGCTTATCTGAGTCCATACATCACATTATGTACATGACTCTTCAGAAAATAGTGCTGGCTAGTCCATAATCTTAAGAGGAGATCAATTTACCAACCGCTCTCTGAAAGTGCATTGAGAAATACCGGCTGTATTGAAGTGCGCGAAGGATGAATTATTCTAAAATGATTAATGTAGTCTCACTGTAGTTAATAAGATCTAACAAGCTTTTAAAGGAGTACTGAATGTAACCTTTACACTCGCTGCATCTGTTGACCTCCATGGCTCTAAAAGTGATGGCTGAGAGGGGAGCCAGGATTCACCCTTACCAGAATATTGTCACAGGTATCTCCTTCCACAGGCAGACCTAGTGTCTCAGCCAAAATCCAAAGCCTCTTTATTCAGTAACAGATCCTTCGCAAAGAAAGAGTTTTCCTCTTTTCTGCCCCTCCGCCATCACTTGGATCTGTTAAGAGAGCATCCGCTCCATCCGTGGATCTGAGAGTATCATGTCATGAGCAATTACAGTAAATTCACATAAATTATTCACACCTCAGACGCTTCAGGAGAACAGCAGGCTCATCAAAACAATCTTCATACAACAAGACATCTGATATCGACACGTCATGCATGACTGGTACGATTATGATGTATATTTTGTAATAAATTGAGTTTAAATGTCTTTTCGAATGTGATTGATTCACTTCCACTGTGAGCCACATGGAGAAAAATAAAAGGAAGCCTTTGGTGTTGTTTCATTGAATTTTCATTAGCATAAAATAAAAAATCTATTATTAAGATTCGGAGTAAATTATAGAAGGAATTGTTATGTTTGGTCCGATTATGAAATCGACACACAATTTCAAGAGATCTTCATCTATCTATCCTAATATAATATGTAATTGCCAAAATCCCACACTTTACACTTCTGTGCAACAGTATCTCCTTTCATTTTTTACTGTTGACTCAGAACGTTGATACATGCCACACAAAGATGGCTCTTTTCAATTTCATGGCCAAGAATCACGGTCATTTGAATATAAAGTAGCTCAGCCTGACCATGTTTGGGGTGTTAAAGATCTATTTAGTTTAAACAAGAAGGAAAGTAAGGAAAAGCACTGGAAACCACACTCACTTCATACTCAGCCAAATTAAATCACTGAGATGTCAAATTTTTTTTTTGCTGCAAGACAGGAAATTGGCTTGTTTGAAAGGATTATATTCATCCTTACAGGCATGCTCGTCTCTGTATTCAGAAACAGCAAAAACTGTTTGGGAAAATGTCAAATTGAACATACCTACTACTACATAAGTTTAAATAGTGGAAAATGTATCCACCCATAAATTTACTGCTATGGTGAACACGTGACCATATTACATAGTCATAAGCCAGACAAGCTAGAGTCCTCAGCGGTCTATTTGTAGAAACAGACTAGGTAATCACCAAAGGAGATTAAGTATCCATTGCCTCACAGCGATGGCTAAACTGGGTCCTGTTGGTTTTATCTTTTCAACCACCTAGCAACTGTCGAGAGAAAAATATATTACCACTTGGACCTTTTTGCAAAATGAGCAATAACAGCTTATTTTCCAACAACTGCAATTTCAAACACATTTCAGTTTTACTCAACAATGACATACTGCTGAAAAAGCAATTCTAGTGTTACAAAGTATAGAAAACTATTATTGGACTTCATATGACTATGCATTGGGGAATACCTCTTCAGTAGACTGCAGTCATGATCCTGTCCATGTCTCAGATAACCAAACCACCAAACCCACAGAAGGAAAGGTCAAGGTCAAGGTTAGGAGTCATACAACTGGACCCCTGTATTGTAAAGGGGCTTTGTCTGTTGTCCCTCAAAATCAATCTAAACGACCATAACATTGTTACCAAAATTGAGTTACTTTGTTATTTATTATGCTTTTTTATATGAAGAGTTTATTTTGCAAAAATCATGTTTTTTATTGTGCATTTCATTTATAATTAATCAATCTGCAGTTGAGTTCTTTAAATGAAGTAATAATAACAACACCAAAATACAGCTAACTAACACCATAAATAATAATAATTAATAATTTGTTACATTGATATGACGCTTTTCTGGACACTGAAAGCCCAGAACTTTTTTTATAAAATATAAAAACATAATTGTTATGTTTTTTTATCTTTTTTTGCAAATAAACTCTTCATGCAGTATGTTTTTCTGGCATACTGCTTAACTGTTGCAATTTTTAGCATTGTCTTAACCTCTCAACATACTACTCCATGGAATAAAGTAGCGATATGATCAACTGAACTCAGGTGAAGGTGATTTCGGTCAAAATAAAGCTGTTCCTGAGCTGAGATTATGGATGTATTCTAAAAGTGAATATATGCTGTTTGTTTGTGCTGACTCACTCAAACCATTGACTGGCAACAAATCACCCTCTCTGAAACCACAATTTGCTACTCCACCTGCCCAATCACACCCCCAACAATAATGCTAAAGTAAATCTGTCCCACACAATGATAAGAGAGAAATTCTCACACTTATCCACTTTTGTTTTGCATGTAGGAAAGCGAGCCTTACATCTTTCAGACAACATAATGGTGAGTTAATGATAACACAATTTTCATTTTTGGGGTGAACCGTTCCTTTAAAGGGGTCATATGACGGAGCTACAACAAATATTTTTGTTTGTTTTGGATGTATTGCAGTGTGTATACACGATATATGGTTCAAAAACGCAATATTTTCCACATACCGTGCATGTTAGTATCTCCTCTTTGCCACGCCTCTCTGAAACGTGCAGGTTTTTCCAAGGTCATCACTCTGAGAAGTAAGGTGTGCTATGATTGGCCAGTTAACCAGTGCGTAGTGATTGGTCGTATTCTGCAAGCGTGTGATGGAAATGTAACGCCTTCTTACAATATTTGTAACATCAGGTTCCAAAGCCATTGCTCTGAAAGGTACGCCCACCTTACTTGCGTATTCATTTGGGCAGTTTAGTCAAATCATACCACAAACTGACGTAAATTTACGGGGGTGTGGTTACACAAGGCTTTTTCAGGCAGGTCTGGGTGAGCTTTTGCTTTTAGATAGAACACTTCTTTTGTTCCGCCACTTTAATTTTTGCAATATAACGTGTCTACTACATGCATGGGCAACTGACGTAGACGTACACACCAAGACACAGAAAAACACATATATGCGCCATATGACCCCTTTAAATGTTTGTGTCTGGTTTATAAATCTGACCAAAGCACATGATCAATTCACTGAGTTCAGTATGTTAGTTTTCATGATTCCAATGCGCTTATATTGAGGGGCTCAGATATGACGTATTTTTGTAGGCTAACCCGGAAGTAAGTGATGCGCTGGTTCTCTCAACTGAAAGCCATTTTCCCAGAGACTTTTGGAAGATCACAAAAAATAAGCTCTGTGATTAACAAAAGTTTTTTGTTTTACTAGCTTTACAAATTAACAAAACATTTGTTACTTTTGAAGGCGAAATAAAATCTGCAGAAGTAAAAAGCTTACATCATGCTATAAACAGACTACACTTAAGGTCGCTCGATATCAACTTCACCACCACCAACTCTGTCAAACTTTGAACACAAAAAAATGTGTTCCCAGGTAAGTAATTACTCTGTGAATGAATCCCTATCTACGTTTTAAGACATTTGTGCCCATGTTGCATTATTTGTAAGCTTTATATGCGCTATGACGTCTAACATCCCCGCCTAAAGGAAGTAGTCGCTTTTAGCAACTTGTTATCAACCGCCGTTTTTAAGACACAATAAGGCCTAAAAAAATCACAAGGTGGTTATATTTGGTGTGTTTCATGTCAAAATATTAAGAGGTTTTGTTAACCACAGACTTTATTTTGGGCGATTAAAAAATCCCATAGACTTTGGAGTGATGGAACCTTAAATGCTAACTCGCTTCTGGGTTTTCCAAACAAAAATACGTCATCTCTGAGCCTCACTATTAACAGGATTCAAATCACTGTTGTAAATAATATTTTTCCGCTTTATTTATTCAAGATCCTTTACATTTCCTCCTCAGAAAGCTTCCTTTTTCTTAAGAGCCATTGGGTAGAAAAAAATAATGTACATTAAAGTATTTCACTAATGGATCTTCTGACCACTTTCTCAGTCTGTATTCTGGGAAGTTGGTGATCTGTGCCATTGGGACTAGGCACTGAGTGAACCGAAGGCCTCCGAGCAGCTGTGAAAAAGCTTTTAAATTTTCTCAACAACCTTCCACCTAGGCATTCCACTAATGTGTAAGACAACATGATTCCTCAAAAACATCCCTAAATGAAAGTACTTATGTATAATAATCTCTTTATAGGTAAAAATGATCGCCATGCTTTTATTCTACAAAATAATACTTAGTTAATTTAAATGTAAACAATGTAGGTGAAAAGAAATGTTGCATATGCATATTGATCTTTCATATAGCATCTCAACACATTCGCAAAATAAAAAGCTCAAACATCTGTGATGGAATTGCCAGCCAGAATAGTTTCAAATGAGATGCCAAGACCATAAATCTTCTAGTGTAGCCATGCAGTGAGCTATGTACCAATAAATAAAAATGCTTCTTCTTTTGTGGCAGAAACCCCTGGGCTAATATGTCAGTCACGACAGCAAAGGAAGTGCATATGGATTATGATATATTTATAAATTCATCTCTGGGTTTTAGATTTCATCATATTGCTGCTAGCTGCTATTTTACTGTAAACATCGCCCTCTTCATAAGTTGTGTAGGAGGCTCAGAATCAAGAAAAAAGGTGTTGGCATTATCCTTGTGGGATAAATGATTGTGTACATAATTGTGCATTGTGCCATGTGTTTGGCCTACCTTGGCGGGCATAGAAGAACTTGGTTTCTCCAGCAAATCCCAGAGTTTCTGTCTTTTGTCTGCACAGCATCCCGTGTCCACCTCTTCTCCATCCTTCTCTCTGAGAGTTTCAGCCTCCCTCCTCAGTTCTTCATTCATCTGCTCCTTCTTCTGATGGTACCGTGCCTGGCAGCATGACTCCAGATAGATCTCATCAATGCCCCAGTAGTCAAGCTCTTGACCAAAAGACAGAGCGCACATCTCTTCCATCATGTGCAGCTTGCCCGTCCGGTAAAAGTTTAAAATGGAGGAAAAAGCACCAGGGTGCCTATCAAAGAAATACTCATTGTCGTTCAGACTGTAGTCATCACAGATCTCCATTAAGGTTTCATGGGTGTTGCAGTCTCTTAGTTTCCCAAGACGGGTTCGTGGCAGTCGGTCCAGGGTTCTCCACAGAACCTCATGGATCAGCCCACCCACGTTGATCCGGACTCTTCTGGATCTTGCTTTTGTCCGAATGATGTCGATGGGTTCTGGCGGGAGTGAGCCCTGTGGCCTCGAGACCTTCTGAGCCCCGAAGTTTGCCCTCTCAGCCATAACTCTGCCACTTAAATGTAATGCTAATTAAGATGCCAACAAATGGGTACAAGGATGAATCCACCTCAGACAAGTCCCTTCATAGTGGCACCTGAAAGTAAATAACATGTTACTCATAACATGTAACTGAGAGCGATTCCAATAGTATTTTAAAAAGCTTACAGAAAATATCAAACAAGAAATTCTCTTTTTGAGCTCCAAGTGACACCATACTTAAAAAATGTATAAACACATTTAGAAATAAGGCTTAAGACGTTTCTTGGCCGCACGCGCCTGGGGCGAAATTAAATTCCGGTTTGTGTTTGATTATAATATAACAATTTATTTGATATTTAATTAATTTTAATAGTCATTTGTGTAATATTTTATTGTATATTAATTGTATTAGATTAAATTAAAACTACTCAACAGTTATTGATTCTTTGCAGGAAGTTAAAGCCCCACTGCAATGCTTTGAAATGCGCAGCATTATTTGACATGTTGACTTAATTTCACATTTTCAACTGAAAAATGCATAGAGCGCGAGACACATCGAGAGACCCCGCCCCCTTTTAAAATAAACAATGGTGTTTAGTTTACGGCACATAGTGGTGTAAAAGTAAATCGATAAGAATAGATACCAGTGATGTGTCATTTAAAGTTTTTATTTGGGCTACTTTGGTGAGTGCCAGACACAGTCAGTTTTAAACGCTTATATCTTCTAAATGGGAATAAATAATTTTGTCAACACGTAGGAGCATATCAGTTTATAGTCATCCTAAAGGCTAACTTATTTTAACTAAAATAAAAAAAATCATTTTGATTTCACTGGGCCTTTAAGCTTGAGCTACATTACATTTATTTTTTTGCCACTATAAATATCTTATCATGCTCAATAAAATAAATGTAGGCTACCAATCAAAAAGAACAAAGTTTTAAAAGAAGGGGTATTTGGGAGGTTGTTATTTGGGACCCTTTAAAATATAGGCTTTTTCAAATCATGATGTATGTCAAATTAACAAAGTGATATCCAATCGAATGACCATTAGGCCTACAATGTGCCTCTTACGGAGCGTTTAAATGTCAAGCAGGCTATCCTTTTGGCTCTGAGGACAGACGATAATGCGATTGAGTATTTAAGAATGTCTTGATGATAAATCCCGGCAGGACTATTTCCTGCTGTTAAAAGTCTTCGGAAAAGCCGGCTATTTAAAACTTTCAACCAGATAGAAAACTATATAGGCCATCATTTCATAATGGTGCAGCCCTACAATGATTCACGACGATTGTCCCGTCGTGAAGTTTCAACGCTTTAACACTGTCACATCCGATTTATCCGCAGCTTTACGCGTTATCCCCACAAGGTTAAGTTGCTGTGTCCTTATATTGCAACTTAGACAGAAATTCTCATTATCATTAAAAAAATCTACTGAAATAGGTTCTCCCAAGTTAAACGTGAGAAAGTGATTTGATGAAAACCCCCCTGAGACGTGAAACGGGAACGGAAGAATGGATGAGAACGCATCATCGTTTTATGACTCCATTAGCAGCGCCAAAGGTCGTTGGTTCGAAGCCCTCAGACCTCACATTTCTACAAAAAAATAGCTTGAATGAACTATGGGTTAAAAGTGCCATCAAAAGTGCACATCTTACCTGCGAATGTATTTCTAAAACGATTTCCTCGTGACGTTCAATTTATTTAGGTAAAATCGTAACTACTATTCCTTGACCAGTCATTCGCGCGCACCTGTTTCGCGGCATCAGATGTAAGTCCGAAGTGCTGGAGTGCGTCGGCATGCGTGCGCGTGAAGTTTTCTGAACCTGAACAAATGTCCTCATCCGGATGTCAGAGTTTTCACATCGTCGAAAAAAGAAACAGCCTTTTAAGCAAACAAAAAACACAATCTTACCTTCCCGCCGTTCTTCTTTCTCCTCACCCAAAACAACAAGTATATTCGCCCTGAACTTCCCCTCGCATCCGATCAGGGGAGAGAGGCGTCAGTAGTCGCCCTGTTGAAAGGGCAGTCGCTCTTCTTCATGTTCGTAGAGGGTAAATCTCACAAACTGCTCGCGTAAATTAAGAAGAATAAAAGGAAAATATTGATTATCCTCGCCACGATGCCATGATACCGTGTTATAAATCAGATGCTGTGTCACACAGAGCTCAGCGGAGCACGCGGAGCATCGACTGAGCGGGAGTGCTCTGCATCACAGCCCGGAGGTGAAGCCTAATTGGATTGAGCAGTACATCACCAAGGATAGCAGCAGCATCAGATCCCTCCATCCCGTACAAGAATCAGTGTCGGTGATCTCTAGCTCCTTATCATATCCAGTTCTCACGATATGGATACATGACACACACCGACATATATTTGGAACATGTAGAGAACAACTTTTATTTAAGTTTCCTCACATAAAATCATAAATTATCATGAAATCTTTACACTTTTCACACCTCCTCAAAAGTTTTGGACAAACAAACTTTCGATTTTCACAATGGGGTCATCTTATTTGTAAGCACATGCAGACTATTATACAATGTTCTTGGGCTAGGCTATTAATTTTAATGATAAAGCAACATCATAGACAAGTGCTCTGATTCTGTTGACCACTAGAGGGAGATGTGCTCATTTCATCCTCTTTTATCTTCTCATCGTCCTGTCAGCGATTTCCTATTCAACCTGTCTTTAATTGATTGGGACAATTGTTCCTTTGGAATCCAGTGGGGAAGACAAGTACATCTTGCTGTCAACGTGTCACGTTGTCTTTCTGCCATGCTGTTTTTCTCTCTATGCTTATTGACCTAAAAGTCGCAATAGCGCCAAACTCATTAAATATATAGAGGATATGGTTTTTAAAAGCAAACCACACAGCTAAGTAAAGGTCAAGTGCAAAGCTTTGAGGAGTCACGTTCAGAGACCCATTAACTCCCCTCCCTCAATTTAAATGGTAATGTCCTACTACAATTGACATAAGGTTTCATTCTAAAATATTATTTGATGTTTCGTTGTAGCTTTTAAATGAAATCATTGATCATTTCTGTAAGAATATGTAGATCAGTTAGAAGAGTAATGCGTTAGCTATGCAAAGGTCATGAGTTTGTGCCCAGCAAACACACACACTATAATGTATCTTAGACATGCGTTAAGTTGTTTGGGACAAATTTCAGTTTTGTCACTGAAATTATATGTTAAATTTATTTACTGAGGGACTTTTCTCTTGAAATATGTATATATATATTAATATGCTGTGTCTCACACTAAAGCATAGTTAGAGACTTACCGAACCAGCACACTCTAAAACTGTACATCAGACCAAAATAAAAAGGATGCAAGAACAACAATATGTCCTGATTCAGGGGAAGCATGAGACAGCCCTGTTGTATTTGTAGCAGTGAAACCCTCTAGGGGGGTGTGGTTTTACCCAAAGCTATCAGACCACTGAGACTGAAAGAAAATCAGAGATTAATGAGAGTAACTCAAAACCACCCAGTCTCTGAAGAGTGCCTGTTATTGGTTAGCATAAGATGAGTCAGCACTTATAATACACCATTAAACAAAAATATGCAATATTTAAAGTTCTATAGTTTACACATATAAATATGCTGTAAAACCATGCTGTTGTTTTGCCAGTAGCTTACTGATTTCATTTACAATTTTGTTCTAAACATAAACTTACCTATTCCTAAAAACAAGACTAAATCGGTCTTAGGTCACTTTTCTTGCTATGGCATTGTATCGTAATTAAGAAAAAGAAAAAAAATTACTAACAAAATACACGACAAAAATGTTTAGGAAGAATTTTATTTAGCTTTGCTATGCTAATGCCAGTCTCTTCTTGCTCATTTTGAATCTAAAAAGTCAAAGTGTTTTAATTTTGAGTAAAGTGAAGTTTAACTCATATTAAAAATAGGAAAGTGATTAAGTCTACAGTAAATTACTGGCAAACCTGCTGCAACACAACGCAGAGTTGTAATGTATGTCCAGTTCTTACATATTTTTCGTAATCATCACTTTTGTTTTATCAACATTAAAATTTAATGCATCATTTTTTGTTACTAGAAGCAAAACTAAATACTTAAATGCTTTGTAGGGCATGCAGTCATGCCATTATAAATTCATTTATCAAAGTCACCCACATCAGCTATATTGAGTGATGCTATGTGAGAGGCTTGTTTTCCCATAGCACTGTCAAATTGTCTTCTCATCCTGATCCATATCAAATTTGCTACTGTGGAAAAGCCAGGGAACATACATACTGATGAATTCTTAATGCATTGTAAGTTGCTTTGGATAAAAGTGACTTACGGGATTATGGCAAATGCATTCCTATAAATGTAAATAAAACAGTTATCCATTAGGGCCCACGTCTGATCATTTCATGCCTTTTGGTCCCTAAAGGGATCATTCACCCAAAAATAAAAAGGTTCTCGTCATTTACTCACCCTCAAGTTGTTTCAAACCTGTTTAACTTTTGTTGTTCTGCTGAGCACAAAGTAAGATATTTAGAAGAATGTTTGTAATCAAATTGTTCTGGGGCACTGTTGATTATCATAGTAAGAAAGAAATCTATTATGGTACTCAAATGGAACTCTGTAACTTGCCAACAATCTTTAAAATATCTTCTTTTGTGTTCAACAGAACAAATACATTTATACATCGAGGGAGAGTAAAGATGACAGAATTTCCATTCTTGGTGAACTATCCAGTTAAATATCAGGTACTCCCCGAAACCAACATCTTTCTCTTGTTTAAGTTCCTATTTTTATCATTGATCAAATGTGCCTATTCAATTATAAAGTTGATCTACTGTGTGAAGATGTAACCTGATGAACCTTGGTTTATGTCTACATTGATTTTTTTACATGTTTATTTTGGGTGTCCAATCTAGGTCCTGTCGGGCCATCCGGTGACGTAATGTCAAAATGATCATATTTACGACATGAGGTCGCATCAATACAACCACAGTCTTGGCCAGCCAAACTACATTTCCCATCATTCTCTGTAGCAGTGTAAAAACATTAATCGGTTATGCTCCTAATGTGTATTATTGGCTTTCTATTTTGTTACTGTAGTCCTTATCTTGTAATTGTAAAAAAATAATGAAAACAAAGACAAACCATTTTGAGTTTAAAACAGAGCTGAACTGGCTAATCAATGTCTACAGGATTACTTAAATTGATAAGTTACTTAAATTATAGCAGATCTGTTTGATGAGACCGAGGGGTGGTTGCATAAACTGCTTAGACTAGTCTTAGAAGTTAGTGATCAAAATGTTTTCTTCAAGACTGGTCATAACTTCTTTAAATCAACAAAATGTAGATTGGGCTAATTGAAATATATAAAAGAAAGGCTGATTAGTCCTAACCAATTGCTAGTCAATGAGACTAATTGTTAAGATGCATTCTCAACTTAGCGGCTACGTTTATGCAACTGGGCCCTAAAAAGTAATTGATCATTTTTTAGACAGAGTGTGCTGAGATTTTTTGTTATCCTTTTGCGACCAATATTTTTTTTATGTATTTTTTATCAAAGAAAACGTAAACTTTTTCATTTACTTTTACAATAAACCTAATAACATACCGTTAATTTATTTTTTGAGTGTGTGTATGATTTTTTTTGCAATAATCAGCTACTTTTCTTTTTTCAAAGGAGACCATGGTCTGCATTCCAAAGAATTCATGAGTTACCGCCATTTTAGTTCCAACATGCGTTTACCTGTGTAGGTTCAAAAGATATGGTATGACCTTCTTGTTAAAAAAAATCAACCCTCATGTAACATGTTACTTCTGCTCCACACCAAGTGATCGCAACGACCGCATGCCAATTATGCATTAAATCACATGCTATTTACATTTACATTACATTCATGCATTTGGCTGACCCTTGTATCCAAAGTGACTTACAGTGCATTCAAGCATTTTGTTTTATTAGTATACATGTTTCCTGGGAATCAAACACAACACAAAGTTAACATTCAGTAACCTTAATTATAAAAGAGCAAAGTCAAATGCTGCATAATATTTCAGAATATCATCATTTTATTTGCAATCACTACAATTATGTGTGCTTTTGAGTGGAATGACTGATAAATAAAATTGGGGGTTTTATTAAATACTAGCCTCTGTAGCCACAGGAAATGATCTTAGACCCAAAATGGATCACTCTGGTAATAATATGTTACCTTTTAACTGCAGCATCCTACACAGTAATGCTCTGGTTATCAAATTAACTGAAAGGAAAAACCCTAAAGTAAATAAAATATAATTAGAGTAAATTATACAAAATCCCAATTGTATAATTTCATACATAAATCATTGTAAAATGACAACTAGATTTGAATTTGATTCTCAACATCTATACGTTAGTGTTTTTTGGTTTCTGTGTTGATGGTAAGAGTCATTAGATGAGGGCAGCCAGCTAGTTTCATCATTAGCAATAGGAAAATCTTATATTTATGGCCATCCCCCCTCGTCTCTCTTTCTTTCTATCTGAGTGAAACAATGCAATCTGATATCCAAGACACATCTCTCCACACTATAAAAACCCACTCGCTAATAGCAAAAAAGCCACACATCAAGCCAATATAGAGGAGATCGCAAATGGGTGAGAATGAGCCAAAAATCTGATTAATTTCCTTTTTTAATGTGATTTGATCTGTTTCTTTAAAAAACTATTGTCGTTTTTACAGCGTTTGGAAGCCATTCAAATGTTTAGTGGTATTTTAGGAACATGTAATGATAACATACAGAATATTTGTTGCTGTTTTTGTTTTCACATTTGCAGGATGACTAAAAAGAGCAGAAATGGCCCACGTCAACAAGACATCCAGACAGTCCTATGACAGTGTTATGGATGGGGATGACATACACACAGATGTGTTTGAGGTATTCCTCAAATCTACATTCATTCCAAACTTGCACGTTGTACATATTGTCTGGAAACTGTACATTGTAAGAAACAATATAGGTTTAACCTGTAAATAACACATCTGTGGACTCTTTTAAGAAATTATGTGTTTTTTGTCTATATTTTTTCACTTTTTGTATATTGTGCATTATTGTTTTTTCTTAATGTTTGCACCATGTGTACACTTTCTTCTGCACAAAGCTCCTGTCGTCAAGTCAATTTCTTTGTGTTTTTGTACGTATAATAAAGCTCCTTCTCATTCTGATTCTTCAATCTATTCAGTATTCAATAGAAAAACAAAATCTAAATTCAACGATTGTGTCAGTCAATGTGATGGATTTCAATAGTGTTCGGTTATGTCTATGGTTTATTAATATTGTGGTTTACACACTGCTAAAATGTCCGTAAGATAAAAAAATCATGCTTTTCTTGAAAATGTGCAGTCTTTTCCTTTAATTTGATGGTTTATTTGGCCTCTATTTCAAAATTTGTGAAAATTTGCAAAATTTGTGAAAACTCTGTATATAAAAAAAGTGTAAAAGAATGTGCAACTGGTTCAATATCCTCATGGCTGTATTGAACTTTTTGGGGATTTTAGTGGGCAATGCAAGGAAATACAGACGCCCTGGAGAAGCACTCTAGGTACCTGGATATACGGGACCACAACGGTGCCAGCCCCCTGCACTTTGCTGCATCAAAGGGACATTTGTGCACCATTAGATATATTGTGATGATCACAGGACAACAAGGTGACAGCACCACATATTTTTCCTTGAAATATTGATTTGTCAATTATCAGATCAACTAAAATGAAATGCAGAATGTTAATTTGTTCGGTTAAAACTAGCAAACATCTACTCAATCAATTTAATCAGTTTCTATGGTATATTCCAATGATGCATGAATACAAGCAAGCAAACAAGTGAACAAAGAATAAAAAAAGTTAGTTTTACGCATCGTGAGAGTGAAATGTTTGTACCTGCAGAGCTGAATAGCAGGGATGAGGAGGGCAATACTCCTCTGCACTGGGCTGTACAGAGAGATCAGTCACAGAGTTGCTCTACGCTGCTGAGTCTGGGAGCGGATCCTAACATCCTCAACAACAGCCACCAGTCACCGCTGCATCTGGCTATCAGCCTAGGAAATAATTCCCTGGTAGCGGTGAGTCCTGCGTTCTTTTCTCCAACTTTCCATAGTTTCGTTTTTTCAATTTGAGAAATGTTATACTTGCCTTCCCTGTAAAGATATAAAAAATATTTTGTGTTTACACAGCAACTTGTCTCACATAAACTAACTGATGTGAATCTAGAAGGGGACTTGAGAAACACTCCACTTATTTTAGCGGCTTGCTTGAATAACCATGAGGCTCTGGATATTTTGGTAAGCTGATGGGGGAAATAATAAACCTGAAGATAAACATGAAAAATCATGGCACATATTCAATAATTAAACATTTTAATTGTTATTTAAATATGGCATAGTTGTTATAAGATAGATAACTCTCTACAATAAGGTTGCAATTGTGAACATAAGTTAACTACGACAAACTCACAATGAATAATATTTTTACATCATTTATCGATCTTTAATTCATTTTATTTATTGTTCATTTTAACATTTACTAATACATTTTATAATCAAATTTTATACCTCTTAACAATAGGTAATGCAAAATGAACTACCATAAATGCACACTGAATCATTTTATTTGTATATATAATACTTTTTGAATATAGAAATCAATACATGCCACAAAAATAGATTGCTCAGTTCTTAGCTTAGGTATTACCATCACACACTGTAAGAAACAATGGTTAAGAAATGTACCCAAGCTGTCAACAGGGCGGGACCCTTTAAAAAGGTCCTAATATGTAGAATTTAGGTAGTACAGATGTTTACATGTGCTACCATCTCTGATGTAGACTTTTTGAGCATTTTGTTGACATTGAACTGATGCAATAATTGACGTTATCGTAAAGTCTTAACAAAAAATGATTATAACTGAAAATGTGTTTGACCCTCTACTCCAGTTCACACATGGGGCAAAATTATGTCGTCAGAACAAACTTGGACATTTTCCTATTCACGCTGCTGCATTTTCAGGAGCGAAGAAATCCATGGAGGTAATTCTGAAGAAAGGTGAGATATATCTCCTGTGCATTCTCAACCATAAAGCAAGTGTGATCTTATCTGCCTTGTAATTGTATTTCTTTTTCTTTTTTGCACAGGGGAAGAAGTCGGTCTATCTATTGACACCCATATAAACTATGTGGATAAAACGTGCTCTAGTCCACTTCACCTGGCTGTGCGTGGAGGAAATCTTGAAGTCATTAAACTTTGCATCGCATACGGAGCAAATATTGATCAGCAACAGGTAAGAAAAGCTCCTCTCATAACAGCGATGTTTAGTTCCACACTTCCATTGTCACACATTTTTCCTTTAACAGTGCGACAGGTCCACCGCTCTTCATTTTGCATGTAGTCAGGGTGCCATCGAAGCGGTTAAAGTCATGCTGTCAGCTTTCCATAAAGTGTGTGACCTTATCAATATCACTGACGGGGCCAATCAGACACCTCTCCATAAGTACACCAACTTAACATTTGCTTATTAAACAACGGAATTGATCAAACCAGAATATCTCACCTCTTTCTTATTCATTCACAGAGCGGCACTTTTTGATCATTTTGAACTCTCCGAGTACCTCATTTCACAGGTATGACCGATATACTGTTTTTATCAACTTGATACCATGACAGACATTGGAAACCCAGGCATTGTTCTTCTAGGGGGCTGATATTGACTTCGTTGACTGCAAAGGTCATTCACCGCTCCTTCTGGCAACAAATTGTGGAGCGTGGAGAACTGTTAATCTGCTCCTTTCTCATGGTGACTTGCTTGAATAAATTGCAATAAATTCCAATAAAAATAACTTTTTAGACAAATTAATAATGTTTAATTATGTGTGCGTTTCAGGGGCTGACATGAAGACAAAAGATAAATCTGGATGCAATTTCTTGCATCTCGCCATTTTGCAGCCTAGGGGTCTAAAAAACCTGCCCACAGAGGTACTGCAGGTAAATTAGTATAGTGCTACAAGTCTTAAAATCAAGCACTGCTGCCATCTGCTGTAAGGGCAGAGTAAACAGACTCAAGTTTGATTTTGGTTTCCCTACAGCAGGAGAGTGTGAGAGAGCTGCTGAACGACGAGGATTTCGAGGGCTGTACCCCTCTTCATTATGCCTGCAGACTGGGAATACCAGAGTGTGTGAAAAATATTCTGGGATTAGAGATCTCACTCAACCAAAAGTGCAAACAGAATAAATCTGGACTTCATTTTGCTGCAGAGTAAGTCATTTAATTGACTGACTATACCGTGAGGATTCAGAAATGACGAAAATAATTCTTCACCTAGCTAAAATATTTAAAGTCACGTGTATAGATGTTTGTTTTTGTGGAGATATGGAAGGATCAACACGTGCCACAGGCTGGTAGAGATGATGACAGACACCAGACTGTTGAATGAAGGGGATTGGAAGGGACTCACCCCGCTCCACCTTGCCTCTCGCGGCGGTCACGTTAAAGTTGTTGAGCTTCTCCTCCGCAAGGGGGCGTTGTTTCACAGGTAAATCGCACACTTCGTGAACTCTTGTCGGGCACCAGTGCAAGCACAACTGGTACAGTAAAGTTCAACTATTTGCCATCCACACTTTCGTGCAATGCAAATGAACATTTATTTACAATTTTATCAGGGTTGCTTAAAACTTAACATGTAGTAACATCTAGTATAAACCTACACCTACACTACACCTATGTAGGCCTACTGTACACTTTCACTTATTTACAGCTGGGTGATAACTTGATAAATTTCCAAACCCTCCGTGGAAAAGTCAGGAGGACGGTGCATGGTGTTCATTACACAAAATTATTGTTGGCTTTATACCAATAGACTACTCAAACGATGACCCCATGCTATACGCACAACATAACAGTTCATTGTCAAACTGCATCAAGTAACCAAATATGAAATGCATATTTTATTTCTGTCCTTTACCCTTATGTGTAGTGACTACAGAGGATGGTCGTGTCTGCATCATGCTGCATCTGAAGGATACACTCAGACCATGGACACGTTATTGGAATCTAACATTAAGCTTCTGGATAAAACGGATGGAGATGGGGTAAAAGAGTTTGCTTCATTTGCTCAAGCATTTTTGTGAGTCAATCGTAAACCAGTTCAGCTAGTGAACTGGTTATTACAGTATGATGGAATACAAAAGTCCATAGTGAAAATGGATTTATAATTAAAGGTTAAATGAAAGGTGCACATGACTTGTAATATACTTGCATCTCCCTTATTTACTTTAATGCAGACATGCATCCCTAAGCATTTTAAAAAAAGAGACATTTCATGGTTTCATCTAATATATACAATTTTTATATATGACTATATATGTTGCTCTGGATATTGATTATTTTATCAGAGCACAGCTTTACATCTAGCTGCCCGGGCAGGTCATGTGGCAGCAGTAAGACTGCTGTTGTACAGAGGAGCCAAGATGACCCTGAACAAGTGCGATTCATCTTTCTTACACGAGGCCGTACACAACGGGATGACGGAGGTCACTAATGCTGTGATCGAGAGTGATAGGTCAGCTTAACCATTTTTTTGACTTTTGATGTTTGAGGTGTTTTCAAGTGTCTTCATTTATTTCATCTTTGTTTAACACAGGTGCGAAGAGGCTATGACGACGTATAAACCAAACTCGGGAAAACGCTTCATTGTTATGGACATGATCGAGTTTCTTCCAGAATCCTTTAAAGTGAGAATTTTTACAGTTTCTTTTGGCCGTAAATTAAATGGATGTGTTAATACTCTGACTGACAGAGCGTTGCATTTATTTTCCTCAGCATCTTCTAGACACTTGCATAAGGGAACCAGAGGAAGATGTAAACTCCTGTAATTACTTTGTAAGTTTCCTGTGCTACAATAACTGCAACTGCATCTGTTTCTGTGTTTAATTCTGACTTCTGCACCTTTTTGCTCATTTATAAACAGATTGAGTACAATTTCCGGTGGCTTCAGTATCCACTGCAAGAGCTTAAAAAAGCAAGTGGGGAAAGAGACATCACCTACAAGCCTCTTCATGCACTAAATGTTGGCACTTTTATATACATTGAAGATATTTTAAAACGGTTTTCATTTTGAGTTGCTAATTGTTAAGCGACTCTTGTCTTTCCACAGGCCATGGTACATTTTAATCGGATTAGCTTGCTGACCCATCCAGTCTGCAAGAAATATTTGGAAATGAAATGGTACGTTTTTTACAGACATGTACATCTCAAAAAATTAGAGTGTCAGCAGTGCCACATAGATGCAGTAACTCATGCAAAAGGAGGCCCAACCAAGTATTGAATGCATAGTAATGAACATACTTTTCATTTCTGTTTAAAATATTTTTTTTTTACTGACCTTATTGTAATATTCCAATTTTCAGAGACACTGAATTTTGGGTTTTCATTATCTGTCAGCCATAATTATCAAAATTTCAAGACATAAAGGCTTGAAATATTTCACTCTGTGTAATGATTCTATATAATATATGGGTTTCACTTTCTGAAATGAGTCACACATTTTTTTTACCTTTTTCACGATATTTAATTTTTTTGAGATATACCTGTAGTGAAATTTCAATGAGACTGAATTCAACATTCAGAGCTAAAGAGATGTGTTGTTCATAGGAATAGTTATGGCATCAAGGCACATCTTCTGAATATGACTGTGTACGCGCTGGGGGTGTTTCCTTTAACATACCTCATTGTAAACCTGAAGCCCACCCTGAACATTGCCAACAATGTGACATCAGTCAACATGGTCTGCACATCCTTTTACAAGGTATATGGTCATGTGGTTTAGCCCATATGGAAATTCAGAGAAAAATTAAGTACTGCATGTTGTGGAATAAAAAAAATCGGATTTTCTTTGATTCACACAGCAATCCTATTTAATCACAACATGCATGTTCCTGATTCTCGCTATGAATCTGTATGCAGTTGGGAAAGAGATCCTGCAAATGACTCAACAGGTTTGTTAACTCCACACTTTAACATTGCCACCATTTTAGTAATTAAGAATAAGAAATGATAAATAAGAAATTATTTGCCAAGTAATCATTTTGACACTGTTTCTTGCCTCTGGAAGCGGTTGTACTATTTGCGAGATTTGTCTAACTACATGGACTGGGCCGCTGCCATCTGTGCCCTCCTGTTTGTGGTGCCCCTCCTGCTGAATTCGAAGAGCTCCTGGCACTGGCAGGCTGGAGCACTGGCCGCTCTGACCTCCTGGATCAATCTTCTCCTTTATCTCCAACGGTTTTGGATTATAATTATATTTACAAATACATTTCATCATATTTTTTAAGTACATAACATTTTTAAGCATTCATAATATATTTTTTAAATGATCTCGTCCTTGAACTGTAGGTTTGAACGAATTGGTATTTACGTGGTAATGTTTCGAGAGATCTCCCGCACACTTCTGAGCATTATAGTGCTGTTCTTTTGCTTGATACTGGCATTTGCTTTGTCCTTCTATGCCTTGATGATCGAGCAGGTGAGTGTTGAAATAATGCTTAAACAAATATAGTTCATCACAAAATAAAAAAAAGAATTAACCATATGTTTCAATTTATTCTCCCTCATGTCATTCAAACACTTTTTGTTCTTCTGTGAAGCCGAAAAGGAGATATTTTGAGAAATGTCTTGGTGGTTTTGTGTCCATACAATGGAAGTCAACGGGGGCTTACTGTATGTTAAGTGGTCACCAAGTGTTCTGCAGAAGAAAGAAATTGAGATGTTTGGAATAACATGAGGGAGAGTAAATAACTTTTTTACTATCCCCTTGATAAACAAATATATGTATAATGTAAAATATAATAATCTATATTAAAAATATGTTTGTAATTTAATAGTGACTTTAAAGGTCAGTTCTGCCTTAATTGAAATTTTGTCATGAATTATTCACCCTTCTGTGTTCAACGGAACAAAGAAATGTATACACATTTGGAACAACTATAGGGCGAGTAATTCACGAGAAAATTTTTATTTTTGGGTGGACTGTCCCTTTAAAAACGGTATGGTTCAAGCCATGTCTTAAAACAAGGTTTTATTTTACAGCAACACTTTGGCAGGATGTTTCTTTCACTGATGCAGACCTTTGTCATGATGGTAGGAGAAATCAACTACCAAGACAATTTCCTAAAACCATTCCTAAAGGGGAACCTTCCGTTCCCCAACCTGACACTGGTGATGTTTGTTTGGTTTGTCTTACTCGTACCTATTCTTCTCATGAACCTTCTGGTAAGTCCTATGGAAAAATGGGTCCGGTTTAGATGTCAAAGCACACTTTATCAGTAACACCACTCACATATACAGTTGTTTATTTTAGATCGGATTGGCTGTTGGTGACATAGCAGAGATTCAGACGAATGCTTGCCTGAAGCGTATTGCAATGCAGGTACTTCCACAAGAAAATCATTATACTGTTTCCTGATGCATTTCTGAGAAACCGTCATGTGCTGAGCACTCTCGCTCCACAGATAGAACTTCACACGAATCTGGAGGAAAGGCTTCCGTATTGGTTTATGAAGAGGGTGGACCAGATCGCTGTTAAAGAATTCCCAAACAGATGCTTCAGAGGGAAGGTCAGCCAATTCAATTCCCATTTTAAATTGCATGCCAACTCTAAATGACTGATGTGTGGTCAAATAAATGATTGTTCTTCTAAACAGAAAAAGTGGTTTTTGTTTGGGAATAAAGTGAAGAGGGTCCGGACCCGTCTCAGTCCCAGTAACCCTCAGTGCACTCCGCTAAAACGTGAGCTGACCAAACAGAAATACAGGTACCACAGAAGTGTATAACTCTCCATTTGCCTTTACTGACGTTTATTCCCATTTTGAGTCCCCTAACTGAAGCACCAGCATTGATCCCAGATAATATCTGACCAAATGTTGCTCCTAATCAGGCTGAAGGAGATGTCAGATGTTATGGAAAAGCAACACAACCTACTGAAGCTCATAGTGCAGAAGATGGAGATCAGCTCGGAGGCTGAAGACCATGATGGACCTCCGGTCTTTCAGGAGCTGAAGGAGAAACTTCTCACTAGGAGCAAATGGGGGCCGCTGCTCAGGGCAGTGACTGCCAGAAAGAAATGAACTTGTATTTTAAGCATCCTGGCAAGGTGGTCAAAGTTGTCGAGTTTTGAAAACGTTACACGGAACTTTCATTTATATGACATACAGCATTTACACATGAACTGTGATAACGTGGCTAATATTTCTCAGTATTAACTTGCTTCTGTAAAACATAAAGGTCAAAACAAATACTGTCACCTTGTCTTATACGTATACCTTGTCTGCAAGCTTGTGTTCGGTTGTTATGCGTTATGCCCATAAATGTTACCAAAGATATGATTTGGTCATTTTGCTCGAAACCGAAGACCTGCTTCACTGCCAAATGAAGTCTGATTCTGTGTTAATAAATCGATAAAATTGTTTAAATCATAAAATCACAAACGTTCGGCGCACATTTGAATTACAACTGTTCATTGCCTTTTTAAATGTAGGCAAGGTTCACCGCTTTTCAGAACAGTGATCATTTTATTTGTTATAATTATCAATAATAAGTGGAAGAAATACATCTAAAACTAACTCTACATCTAAAAGAAAACAATGCTAGAATGTTCATTTAACCTTAACTCAGAATGTCCCCCGCTACAGCACAGTTTATCAGTTCAGATGCAGAGACAATCTTAGGATTCTTTAGTCTTTTTGGTCTCTCCTTGTACTGTCATTCTCTTCCTCTTGACTCCAGTTTGCTCTGTTGGGATACACAACTTGTAAATATCACAAGCGTCAAGGCTCATTCTTCTCACACAAGATACAAAACTATCATCTGACCTTTGCCTGTGGATTTATTTTGTTCCTCTCTCTGAGCTGACTGTCTCGAGGGTTGTGAGGAGGTGGAGGAAGCATTCGGGAGCTCCTTCCTTTGTCTGTGATCCTCCAACATGCCTAAATCCTGGGCACTTCCTAGAGAAAGGGGTGTTGTTTAGTAAGAAGGGGGAAGAGCACCTGCCTTTTTCAGGTCAATGCTACAACTTCTATTACCGGTCAGTTTCTCCCGACAGGTCTGCATTATGCATACGTTACCTCTGAAATCCAGAGATAAGCATTTAGAGAGTACAAACAAAATTGAAAGCTTGTTAGTTTAGAGCCATGCATTTAGGTTGTTCTACAGCCAGATATACTTGGCATATGAAAAGCATCAGAGACATTAAAAGGGAATAGAGAAGAAAATGCCATTCTACGTAAAGATACATTAATGGTGTATTAATTTGTTCTTTAAAAAGCAGTTGATTCATGACGTTAATAAACACAGTTGCTTTAGTTGATACCTAAATTTTGTGAACAAATCAGTTAAGCATCACAGAATGTTTGTTAATAGATTATTAATGAAAGTTCACATGAATGAATCCTCACCTATTTTCAGATATGTTGATACATTTAAAGTGCAAATGCACTTAATATAAAGCCAATTAAAATGGTATAAAATAATCCCTGTATTAAGAGTGTAACTGAGCAGAGTTGTCAGATTATTTTACACCACTGATTTAGGAACTAAACATAGCTATTTATTTTCCTACACCGCTACAAAAAAACGCATGATTTGAGCATGTTTTCAAAATCAATACAATTACTTGCAGTGTTCTAAAAGAGTACGAGCATTGTTAGTTTGAGCAACCAAGCGGCAACACGCTTCCCAATGATTGGATTTGGAAAACCAAACATCACTCTTAGTCAAAAGCAAAACTACACAGACTGCAGAGCTGCCACATCCCCAAAAAGGATGAAACTCATTTATTTAGGTTCAAATTCTTTTACAAAGTACACAAAGTTGCGTGAAATATTCATATATCACTCATAGGATTAACTCTGATTCTCATCAGGTTATTTAGTAAAGATGTTACAACTATAAACAACATTTGTTTTCATGACATGCAACAATGAGGAACAAAACAATTGAATTATTCATAATAATAATAATATTTGCATATCAGTACAATGGATCCAGCACTCTACCAGCATTAACACAGGTAATATTTAACAAACGCATCAGACAAGTTGCCATTAGGTTTTAACAGTAAGTAACGTATTCCACTTGCACACTCAGTTAGGCAACTCATGCGCAATGCACAATTCTCAATTCACTTTTACCTTTCAGCCCAAAAGCGCTATTGAAAAGGCATGTGCATTCATGAGGATACTGCGACACAACAACGTGCTTGCGGAAAGAAAAAGTAATCTCACATTATGGTCCCAAACACAAGTAAATTACACGTACCCTGTCCAAAATGCTGACAGTCCGGTTTATAAATACAATAACAAAACTTGTTTCGAAATAATGACCTAAAAATAATAAGAGGGAAAACCCCCAAACAAATCAACAAACAAGAAGGGAAACGAAATGTACAGACCTCTGAACGACAGTACTAACATTGTTTGTTGAGCTAAAGTTTGTGCTGAAAGGGCTCCATTATCTTACTTGTGTTCCAATCGCAGGAGCTGTTCCTTACCATTTATGGTTACAGACTTTATCTGGCCATCTTCTTCCACTTCTACCCGTTCCTGTCCATTCTCAATGATTCTACAGACACAAACAAATAGAGCGTCAATGAAATACTGATGGGAATTGTATGTTGGTTTACGTTGCTTTTGTATTTTAAGACTGGGCTGTGGAAAGGTGCTTACCTTTTCGTAGTGACTTTTCTGCCGTTGATGAATTTAGTGGAAGACGACACTGAGCGGAAGCTACCCATGCCTCCGCCTCTGCCTCCACCTACTACGCCTACGCCTAATCCGCCTCCACCACTGAATGAGGATGAGGAAAAGGAGGTAAAGCCACCTCCTCCCATAGGCCCAAAGGGTGTGAAACCTGCAATAAGAAAGGATCAAATTATAGACGGTCCATCAGATGCACATGCCCGACTCAAAGATAATTTCCAGTATGTGTTTGTGGATCAGCCTAGCTAGTGGCTAATCATTTAATTTGTATTAATTTAATTACCATTTTATTGTATATTTATTTAATAAATGTAATACTCAAAAGTTATTGATTCTTTGCAGAGGTCTGCTGGACGTTAAGTTTGGGTTTGGTTATGTTTTTGCAGCCGAAACTGTCTATTCCTTTATTTATTAATCCTTTTCACTTTTTAAATGTAATCTTTTCTATCCACAGGGAATATTCTAACCCATATTTTCATAGGTGAACATAACATCAGCGTAAAATGCTATACAAATATGTTTAATATCCCTAAATGACTTTGACAGACTAATGACGGAGACATACTTACACAGCTGTGGCAGTAATAACTTTTTAAAAGCTTTGGAAACTAACAAAAATGTAAAAATCTTAATTTCACATGATCCATAAACAAGCAAGCAGCTGACCTGCATCAAAAGATGAAAACCCTCCTCCAAACGGAGGGAATCCACCAAAGCCTCCGAAAAAGGACCCTCCTGTCCGGCTCCGGCTCATGCCCCGCTGGTGCCTCCGACCACCAACAAAAAAGTCATTGCCAAATGGATCTCCCCCTAAAATTCCAGAAGAAAGTGAGATGACTTCAAACCGTTTGCATATTTGATTTAACAATAAATGAAAGTCTTACAAATGACACGGATTACAAAATTACAGCATTTCTAAAGCACAACACGCACACAAAGACTTACCAAAGAAGTCTGCAAATGGATCTCGTCCACCGAAAAATTCCCTGAAGACATCATCTGGATTACGGAATGTGAATCCAAAGTGGTCACCGTTGTAGTGTGTTCCCCCACCTCCTGATCAAATGTAATGCATTCAAACTTAGCGGCCAATGATATGAAACTGCTGCTTTTTGATCATCACAATGGACAAAATACAATGTGATCAAACACAGTTTTATTCAAATTCATTGTAGCATTTGAATTACCTCCGCCTCCTGATAAACCTTCTTTACCATATCGATCGTACGTGTGCCTCTTGTTTGCTGAAAAGATGTAGGAAAAACATTAAGCAACTTCAATTGTTTTGTGGGGTTTAAGGTAAAACAGAAAATGCTCAGACTCAAGATAGCAAGAATTACCCTTTCATGTCTTGTCTTTTGGTTTCAAATGTTTCTTCATACAAACCCCAGCCACCCATAATCAAAACAATGTCCACAACTGAATCACACCTGAAAAGCCCCAGGCATACTAACTCTGCACAGTGCATGGGGCTGAAGATAATGATCCATGATTCATTTTAAAGACTTACAGAAAAAACACCAACCATATAGAGCCCTAGATTTGACTTCTAAACAAAACTCCTCCTTCGGAAGGAGTGTCTTAAAAGTGCACGGTCTGCATAGTGCTGATAAGTCCGATAGATGTACAGTGACTCAGAGGATGTTATAGATAGCGTGTGTCATTAGACACATATATAAATGAGAAAAAAAGAAACATGATGATAAAGTTGCAGACACAGTTTGAGACTAAATGACTTACCATCTGAAAGGACTTCATACGCCTCTGAAAGTTCTTTAAATTTTTGTTCCGCCTCTTCCTTGTTATCTGGGTTTTTATCTGGATGCCACCTTAGAGCTAGTCTCCTGTAACTATACAGAAAGAGCAACCATAGTATGACGCAGTGAGAAATAAGTAAGGCTGGACAGGCAGAACAACATTTATCACAACTGAAACCATTTTTGTATTTGTAGATTGTGTAACGTGATTTATGCACTTGACATAATCTACATTATGTTAAACCAAAAATGTAATTTACGATTTTTTGATGTCATCTGGAGATGCATTTTTCGGCACTCCTAGAATCTGGTAATACTCCACCATGACTTCAGAGGGACAACTTTAATGGCTGGCGAGCAGAAGGAGAAATAAATAAGCAAAACATCTGATCTTGAAGTGCTCTTCACTAGAAAGACAAGTTTAACGAAATCACACGTGACAAACGACAATCTGACCCTGAATAACAATAAAAACATATCCGAGTACATAACAGGAAAATCTGGTGTTCTGAGCCTATGCAAATAATAAAGAAGGACTCAATGGCCCAAAAAACCTCTCCTGAGGGCAGGTCACATTTCCCCCCTGCAGAGCCAGATACTACCAGGCTGTTTCATTTCCCATCCAAGACAGCAGCATGCAATGCCTCTATTTTGTCTTTCAATGATCGGATCAGCTCTCATTCGTCCGTGTGTGCCTAACACATTAAGGTACTAACAACATAGAAGATGGCTTTATTTTCTTACAAAAACATATCAGGTAACTTAACTTTAGTCTTGTCAAATATGCAAATGCAAAATTGTGAGTTGTGGATGTGAAATACACGTAATAAGCGTGTGTGAGAACGACTCAACTTTTATTTTATTCCCTTTAATACAACCATTTAATTTAACATAACGCAAATAAATGCATTGCAATAAGTATTAAGGCGAGAGTAACGTAAATACATTGTTGTAAGCATGTCGATAGCTTATTGGTTACCATGGTGAAATGAACTGCACACGACATAAATATTACTTTTGACAATTCACACTTTCAAATAAATTATGCACATTTAATACGTCCTAGAGCAATTTTAGCACCATCTTTTTTTGACCAAAAGCAACTTGTTTTTTCTATTTCGACCTGGCAACCTTGTCATCATCAAGATGATGAGCTAGCGCTAGCCAGCTAGCAACAAGGCTATCAGATAGCCAGCGGGGATTATTGTTATCTCACAAAACAAACCTCGCACGTCCGTCTGGGCAGCACACTGACCATTTAACATTACCTTGTTTGTTAACTGCCAGAGGCAGTTGTGATGTATTTGGTCGACGAATCCTAAGCTGTGGGACGATGTGTGGAGCTGATGTGACAAGCGACGGAACGTCCGGAAATAACACGAATCTTCTGTTTTTGCGAGATTTGACGTCACATCCTGTTTAAGGTATTTGACGCATTCGCGCCTTCGGCTCGAATTAATCGGGTCAAATAAATCATTCAGCAGATTACACACCTCATAGTTTGACAGCCGCTTTATTGGGTCTTACTCAGCTCACCGTTTTTGGCTATCGTATCGTTAAACGTACTGGTGGTTACATTATTGTGACACACACATTACGACCAAATACTGTCCAGAGATGGGAATTTCACACGCTTATAAATATACAGAATTACAAATGACAACTTCTGCTTTGGTCTTTCATTTCCTAATTTACCAATCCCTCTATTTATATAATTATGAATTTATTACACTGTGGTAAAATGGTTTTATTCGTTTTTTATCACGATAGCTGTTCTACAAATATCACGAATAAACTAAAACTACAACAGTGAGACCATTGCACATTTGACTACCAATCCTAGAATTAAACTATAGTTCACGTAGTAAAACCACTGTTCATTTTCAAAAGGGTCTATTCGCGACATACTGGCGCCCCCTGCTGGCGTATTGTTTTTTAGTACACAGTCTATCAGCGAACAGATTTTTTGGTTTAATTGGCAGGAGCTTAAATTTGTTTCCAAGTTTATTTATTTTTTGGTTATTTACTCAGTTTAACACACAAGTATTATAACAGGGTACTTCCGACAGAAAAAGCCCCTTCACTGACACGCATCTGTTTCCCATTAAGCTAAGCTTGTTAGCAGTTTAACAGGCAGCAAGTGCCTTTTCCAGACCCATCACTTATAGAGTCCAGATTTTGAAATATAAATAATAAGTGGGAAGCTTCTCTTAAACCTGTTATGGAGTGCCAGAGAGACACTGTTAGTATTAACTGCTGGCATTAATCATTCCATAAAATTGTATTATACTGTAACTGTAATATAATTTATATTATTTATTTCCATTTTGTATCAATACTTTAGAAAAAAAAGAATCATATAACATGTTGAATACATTTTTTATTTTAATGCTGATATTTAGGCAAATATTAGGCTTGGGGGCCATTCTGGGGGTGCAGTAGAGGAAGCTTAACTCCAGTCTCTTTTATGTGCACTGCTCTGTTTTTGGTTCTCGTAGCTGTTTCTGCAACTGACCATTCATCTGTAAATAAATGAGGTGGTGAAACAGGAAGGCTGCTTCATGTTAGCTACACATCCAGGTTTTAGGGGTAGGCTACTAAAGCTGTTCTGTTGTGCTTTGCTGGATCTCGGTTTCCTATTCCATATCGTGTTTTAAGTAACAATGTTTTTTGTTTGTTGGGCTTTACTTATTTTTTCAAAACCACAGCAGACTGATTTCACCTATTATCATGTTTATACTCTTTGAATTTTTGGAATAGTTCAATTTTGTTGTATTTTATTTGGCACACTGTTTTATCCAAAGTCAATGTACATTTTACAGTATGTGTTCCCTGGAGATCAAGTCCATGAATTGGCACTCCTAACATAATGCTCTGCCAGTTGGGGTGCAGGAACATGCATATTTGTCTCTGTATATAATTTACGCATTTGCCCTATAGACAATTTTGTTTTTTAACCTGTTGAGACAATTCTACAAGAAAGCTTACCCTGCCCTCGTTTATCCTTTTTTATCCTCTTATTTGTCCCTCAGGATGATTATGGTTATTGAATAAGGGTTAATGAGAATGCAGAATCAGGTTGGGCAATCGATCACACAGCTCTCTACACTATTAATAAACATGCTTCATCAGAGGTTGAAGAAATTCTGCAACTCTTCACTGTGATTTTTCCTCTCCAGGGATAAGGGAGATCATTCAAATAGGCTATAATAAGTATAGTGCTTGAGAGAGATTCGTAGCATAAAACATACATTCAAATAGCATTACGAATACATTCATTGCTACTTCGGGAGTAAAGTCGATTTAATCTTAAGTGTTTATTGCACGGGGGAGGTTTAAGGCCGGTTTCATTGGCTTTGAAGTCATTTGCACCTTAACACCTGCACTACCTCGTCTCACCACTTGAGGGCTTCAGAAGACTTCAGACATCAGTCTGGCAGACGGCTGTAAATCAGAGCGCACCTATGGCTGGCTGGTCAGGGTGGACAGTTGGCCAAATGCAGACTGTTTCGTTGACTTTTACAATCATTTTCAATAGTCACTAAATCATATATAAAATGATATACAAAAGCCAACACCACGTTAAAATGCATTGCTTGCTGACGTTCCAGCAACTGATAACAATAAGTTTAATAGCTCTGATTTCCTGCACGCTCTTGGCCTGAAGTTAACTTCCGGTATGTGTATGTTAATCGATCGGGATAATGGCTAATAATATAACTATTTATATACGATTTGTTTATATTCAAATTCTATTTTAATGTTTATTTTTCAATTTGATGTATAGGTCGTGTAACTTTGTCACATTAAAGTTAACTGGTAACCCAAAATAAACTATCTAGACTGGCCAGGCAATGTAATTTACTTGTTAATTTTGCTTCATTGAGTCTTATTGGAAAAAACGACTTCCGATCTGCACAAATTTATTGAAAGAGGTCTTTTATTTTTACACACAAAATGGCTTTCTGAATGATTCTGTTTGTTCTTATTCATGAAATTATGCTCAGGCTGAAGAGTTGAGATGTAGGAGAACTTATTAGATATGAGTGTCTTTCTACTAATAGACATCCTCAGATATATGTGCGAATTAACTGTACAGTCACATTAACATGATGACATACACATCTTTAGCTGTTCAGCTGTGCTCTGAGAGATAAGAAGGACTCTTTCGACTCCGATGAGGAAAGTTAATTAGTTCATTTAAACACGTTCATAAACACTGCATCTCTATCATTAATATTCCATATAGCACTCATTCATTTTTTTTGCTTATTTAACTATACAGTGTTTATATCAATGACCTTTGTACACAGTGTGAGACAATATTGAGACAAAGACTGCAGCTGTGACTAAATGGAATGGATTAATCAACTATACACCAGATCTTGTGGTGTTCCACAGGAATCCCCTTTTATCTTCACCTGACAAGTCACTACAAGCATGATCCTTCCAGAGGGCTTACAAGAGAGCAGCAGACACAACTCACTCTTCTCTTCAATATAGCTGTTGGTAACATAATGATCTCTGCAGTGATTTCAATGGGAATCTGTTAAAGTGCTGACAAGTGCTAGAAAAGTCCCACTTTGTTTCACATGTGTGTAAACATGTAAAGAACAGAGATTGTTGAAATTTACGATGCCCGTAAAATCATCAAAGAGAGCAAACAGTTTCTGTAGATAATTAGGGATCCTGTCATTTTCATTGTATTCTCATTCTGGACTTTGGGCTGCTCGCTGTAGCTTTTGGGAATAGGTGTGTTATTGATGGCTCTGTCTCACTGTGTGTTGCCTTTGCTTAGGGAAGGATACAGAGGCACTTAGGAAATTGCACTGGATGCAAACTTCATTCCACCAAACCTTTTAGTGATGTCATTAATTAAACTGCATTGTGAATATGGAGCGTGTTTGGCAGGAGACTATGACAGCCATCGGCTGCTGGACTGACTGCTTCAAACGGAGGCATTTAACACACACAAATGCTCAGAGTGATGTGATCCAAGAAACGCACTGCTAAGACTATTGGGAGAAGTAGTTTTTAGACAATTCTAATATACTAATATTTTGAAGTAATAAAACACACGTTGATTGGAAATGCAAGTTGGGTTTACAATATTATGGACCACAATCTGTTTCCAAAAATGTTCAATTTAAACACGTTTTGTTTTTCCCAGGAGTGTAAAATAACAATTTCACAGCTATAATATAGACCATCAGCAGAGAAAATAAAAAAAATACAGCGCTATGGATATGCACTTTTAGTCAAGATTTAAATTTTTGAATTACCAATATGTTGAATCAGCTGTTTATATGTTTATTTACCCCTGATCATAAAAAGAAAAAAATAATGCTTTATGGAGGTGACAAAATTAATGAAGTATATATTTGAGAGACAACATACTTTGTAGGATTTCTGTGAATTAAATTGCACAAATGAATACACAACAAATGAAGAAGGAACGACTCTATAGACCACAAAATAGTTTTTTTTCCATCTGCCCATTTAGGCAAGGCAAGGCAAGGCAAGGCAAGGCAAGTTTATTTATATAGCACATTTCATACACAAGTGCAATTCAAAGTGCTTTACATAAAATGATTGACAGGAAGAATAAAACGTATCTTTAAAATGCAAATTATTTAAAACAATAAAACAGCAATAAAATTGATTAAAAATGTGAGTGTATATATAAAAAGAATAAGAGCAAAATAAAAATAAATTAGAAATAGAAGTGCAGTTGATGTAAAGTAGCACAGTGCTCAGGTTGTGAATGCACAGCTAAACAAGTGTGTTTTTAATCTGGACTTAAAAGTATCTACTGTTGGTGAACGTCTGATGTCTTCTGGAAGCAGATTCCAGCTATGGGTGGCGTAATGGCTAAACGCTGACTCGCCCTGTTTTGAGTGAACCCTTGTTATCTCTAACTGACTTGATCCTGATGATCTGAGAAGTCTGATTGGTTTATATTCAATGAGCATATCTGAGATGTATTTAGGTCCTAGACCATTGAGTGATTTATAGACAATTAATAATACTTTGAAGTTGATTCTAAAAGTAACTGGTAACCAGTGTAAGGACCTGAGGATTGGAGTGATATGCTCAGATTTTTTGGTTCTGGTCAGAATCCTGGCAGCAGAGTTCTGTATGAGCTGCAGCTGTCTGATGGTCTTTTTGGGAAGACCTGTAAGGAGTCCATTACAGTAATCCACCCTGCTGGTGATGAAAGCATGAACTAGTTTCTCTAAATCTTGGCTTGAGACAAAACATCTGATTCTGGCTATGTTTCTGAGATGGTAGTACGCTGATTTGCTTATTGCTTTGACATGACTGCTGAAACTAAGATCAGACTCCAAAATGACCCCAAGATTTTTTACCTTGCTTTGTGTCTTTAGACCTCTTAAGTCAAGGTATGTGTTTACCTTGTTAGTTTCATCCTTGTTACCAAAAACAATGACTTCAGTTTTGTTTTTATTTAACTGAAGGAAGTTTTGACACATCCAGCTGTTAATTTCATCAATGCATTGGCAAAGAGAGTCAATAGGCCTGTAGTCATTGGGTGCGAGGGCTAGGTAGATCTGAGTGTCGTCTGCATAGCTGTGGTAGGCAATTTGGTACTTTTTCATTATTTGGCCAAGTGGGAGCATATACAGGTTGAAGAGGAGCGGAGCTAGAATTGAGCCCTGTGGAACACCACAAGTCATGGGTGTCCAGTCAGATTTATGGTTGCCTATGTTCACATAGTAACCTCTCCCTTTAAGGTATGACCCAAACCATTTAAGTACCAATCCAGAAAGCCCTACCCAGTTTTCCAGCCTATTTAGGAGTATGGTGTGATCCACTGTGTCAAAAGCAGCACTGAGATCTAGTAAAATCAGAACTGATATTTTGCCTGAATCAGAATTCAATCGAATATCATTAATTATTTTTATGAGCACTGTCTCTGTGCTATGATGCTGACGGAAACCAGACTGATAATTGTCCAGGTAGCCATTTGAGTTCAAAAATTTGGTCAGCTGATTGAAGACAACCTTTTCAATGATCTTGCCTATAAAAGGAAGATTTGATATTGGTCTGTAGTTAGACAGTAAGGTTTTGTCTAGATTGGCCTTTTTTAGAAGAGGTTTGACAACTGCATTTTTTAGGGACTCGGGGAAAGTTCCTGAGAGCAGTGAGGTATTAACTATTTTTAGGAGATCTGCTTCCAAACAGTTAAACACTCTTTTGAAAAAGGATGTGGGAAGTGTGTCAAGGCTGCAAGTTGACGCCTTAAGATGCTGGACCGTTTCCTCCAGGGTTTTGAGATCAATTGTCTGAAATTCAGACAAAGTAACTAATTTCTGATGTACTGAAGTCAGACTGACCTGACTGCTGCATGGAGCTTTGCTGATTTCAATTCTGATATTACTGATCTTTTGAAGGAAAAAAGTTGCAAACTCATTGCATTTGTCATCAGACAGCATTTCCCTCGGAACTTGACTAGGGGGATTTGTTAGTCTCTCTACAGTTGCAAAAAGGGTGCGAGTGTTATTTATTTTGCTGTTTATAATGTTAGAGAAAAAATTCTGTCTGGCTTTGCCTAAGTCAACATTGAAGGCATGCAGGCTGTCTTTATAGATGTTATAGTGAACTTCAAGTTTGGTTTTTCGCCACATACGCTCAGCTTTTCTGCATGTTCTTTTCATGCTTTGTACTTCTGGTGAGTTTCTCCAGGGTGCTTTATGCCTGCCAGTTATCGCTTTGACCTTTACTGGAGCAATGTCATCGATAGCATTTTTTACTTTTTCATTAAAGCTATCGAGGAGAACATCAATAGAGTCTGCAGATATACTCGGTGACAAAGACATAGCATTCATAAATAGCTCACTGGTGTTCTCATTTATAAATCTCTTTTTTATAGAGACAGGTCTATCTTCAGTGGCAGGACTAATTGATATATCAAAGAAAATACAGAAATGATCAGACAGTGCCACATCTCTAATAATAGTGGATGAAATGTTTAGACCTTTGCTAATGAGCAGATCCAGAGTGTGTCCACGATTGTGTGTGGGACCGTGCACATGCTGGATCAGATCAAAAGTGTTTAAAACATTTAAAAGTTCATTTGCATTATTGTTTTCTGTCTTGTCTACATGAATATTAAAATCTCCAGCAATAACAAAGCAGTCAAATTCTGAGGATATAGCTGATAACAGTTCTGAAAAATCATCAACAAAGACTGGGGAGTATTTGGGAGGTCTGTAAATAATTGTAAACAGAATGCGTGGTGAACCTTTTAAAGCAATACTCAAGTATTCAAACGACAGGTAGTCACCAAGTAAAACTTGCTTGCAGTCAAAGAGATTTTTAAATAGAGCAGCAATTCCTCCACCTCTCCTTACAGCTCTGCAAACATTTATAAAAGTAAAGTTTGGGGGGGCAGATTCATTGAGGATTGTAGCACTACAACTATCATCTAACCAAGTTTCATTTAGAAACATGAAGTCCAGTTTGTTACTGGTGATGAGGTCATTGACCAAAAAGGATTTGTTTTTTAGTGAACGGATGTTTAAAAGTGCTAATTGAATAGTAACTGTTTTTAGTTTTTTACCCCTGTCATTCTCAGAGTGACGTCTAAAAGGTATTAGATTAGATAGCTTTGCCATACGACTGGAAAAGGCCTTAGTTTTGCGATCACTTGTCAGGACAGATATAGGGAAAACTAAAGGAACACTGGGTTCCCACTTGTTCTGTAAATATTTGAGATTGCTGGTGTTATCATAGCAGGGACCCAATTCATATCAGTTACCAGTGCTATTTGCAGTCTTGTTTAGTCCATCTCCAGCAGATGGGGGTTTGTGTGATCCCTGGCGTTGTGGCAGAGGACGGAGAGCTCTTTCAGAGGGAACAGGTTGGCCAGATTGACCCAGAGTCTTTGGTGGTTGTGGGGCCCGTCGCTTTTTAGTTGAAACCTGTGGACTCGCGACAATAGAGTGGGAGAGTTTTGTTCCAGCAAATACTAGTTCCTCCATTTTCTCTGAGAAGCTCAAAAGAGATGATGTGGTAGAGAGGGAGAAAGTGTGTATTTATGAGTACTGTTATGGATGTGACAATTCACTTATCAGACTGTGGAGAACTCAACTATATAGCGCTTTTTACAATTTTCATTGTTACAAAGTAGCTGTACATGAAAACATGTTAACTATAAGCAATGCATTAAATAACATGCACGCACTGACGCACACACCAAAACACACATACATGCATATGGACAAACAAACACACAGACAGACATAAACGATGATAAAAGAAGAGAAACACAGGTGATATATCATGTAGACTATAAATTCCTATGGGGTGGTGATAATTCACACAAAATGTTACATTTACATTATTATTTTATTAACAAGGACAAATTTCTAAAGCTGATGTCAGCAGCCCCCCAGAGAGCAAAACGAGTGTAGAAAGTGTGCAAACACTTGCAAGGAACCCAAAACGGGGAACCAGTTCTCCTCTGGCACTACTGCTGCATCTCTACAAGCTAGTCTTTGCTTGCACAACTAGGCTAAATGAACAAACAAACAAAAAAGAATAAAAGATGTAGATGATGGATTTAATATTATCTTAATATTCTAAAAGAACTACGCTTTAAAACACAAAAAATGCTTTAAAAACTTTAAGAGAGACTTCACAAGGGTACTTAAACCACCAATTATTGACATCTGACCTAGATTATTTTATCTTAAGGTTGACATTTACATTGAATTGCCTGTAAACAGTGTTTATTGTAACACTACAATAAGGTGCTAATAGTAAACATTAATAAATGCATTAGCGAACTATGAATAATTTAGTTTTTCAGCATTTATTAATCCTCAATGTCCTCAACTGTCGAACCGTTACTCATTTTAGTTCATGTTTCATTAACTAATGTTAACAGTGACAACGTTTGATTTTATAATGTATTAGTACATGCTGAAACTCACATGAATGAATAATAATATTTGCTATGGACGTATTATTCATCGATAGTTCATGTTAGCTAATGCAAGTATTGTTAACAAAAGAAGTGGGGAAATTCCAGCATTAAAGTTGTGCCAATATGTTGAATCTGCTTATATTTTACTAAACCCCAAACATAAAAGAATATCAGTCCATGCATGAGTTTTTTCATGTTAGAAGAGAGAAATATTCTTACGTCTTGGATATGACATAAAAATGATGCATGTTTCTGAGGAACAACATGGGAGGAATAGCTTTTAGATCACAAAATAGTTATTTTCATGTGCATTTATGAGGAAAATGGACCATTATGTAAGTGACTGTGGAAAAGTACACTTTAAAAAAGCGTTTATGGGTATTTTTGACATTTGACCTATCATATACGTTGAAAACCTTTGACATTTGCTTGTCCAGTTGAAGTTATTTCCCAGGAGTTGAATCCTATTTGAGGATGCTCTTATTTTCCACACAAAAATCTGATTCACTGTCAATCAGAGTTACATGGGAAAGGTGATTTCGTAGCCTCGGGTGCCACTAAAGGTAATGGTTTGTTAACTCCCATAAAGAAAGTACCTGTTAGAGGTGTGCTGTTCTCCATCAACATGAACTTGTTTCTCTATATCATCAGCGTGACAGCAGAACTGACACCCTCATAAAAGCAGTGAGCTTGTGAATTGGCACTGCCGAGCTTGGGAGAGCTCACTTCTGTACCTTCAATCCATTCTCGCCCTCCCCTTTCTCTCTGACCTTTCTTCAGTCTCTGAATGCCTCATTTGATCTGACCGATGTTTGTTTATAGTCTGCGCAAATACAAATTGAGTTTCCCCCCCTCCTTTCACCAGAGATGTGAAAGAGCAGGAAAAGGATGTGCTCTGTTTGGTTTGCTTGGTGCCCCATTCATTTGTAAATGGCTGTGGATTGGAGAGGCTTGTCCAGGAGCTGTGACAGTTCAGTGAAAGGACTATCCACAAAGAAGAGATCCAACTAATAAGCAACTTCAGAAGGGGACTAATTGCAAAAGGAATGCATTTGGCCAGACGAGGTGTGAGGAGGTTTTGTGTGTGAACATGTGTGCTTAAATTCAACTCCATCCATCAAGCTGCCTAATGAAAAAAAAGGACAAAAATGGATAACTAACATAATTTCAAGGGAATTCGTCACTATTTTATGAGATGGCTTATTCGAATGAATTAGGACAATCTTATTTGTATGTTGTAATACGATTTGATTTTGCCCCCGAAACGTTTAGGGGCGGGATTAGGGGAGGGGCTTAAGAATTGTATTTTTTAATAATTGTTTGTTGTTGTACGATTCACATTGTACAATTGTCCATACGAATTAGCCACCTAATAAAATAGTTAAAAATCTTTTGAATTCGGCTTTCAGCGTTCAAATTTTGAGAAGTAAACACCTGTTATGTTAATGTAAAACAGTTGATTATTATTATATTTTTAAATAACGGCAAAGGCCAAGCATACTTGCATCAATGTTTTATTCCTGAATTAGTTTTATAGTTTTGTTTTTATTTTTATTGTAGTTTTACTGATTTTAAGCTTTTAGGTTTTTTTCATGTTAATTTAAGTTCTATGCATATTTGTTATATGTCTTATTCATTTAATTATTTATTTATTTTTATGTTGCTATATAACATTCTTTTATTTTGATGTATATATATCAATATAATTTTAGTGCCAGTTTATTTTTGAGGCAACATTTAAAATGTTTTTCCAAAAAATGGTTTGGCCAATAGTATATTTGATTTTAATAAACAAATATTTTCACATTCAGGAAACTACAATAACTTTGTTCGGAATACAGACTAGCTGCACCAGCGATAACTGCTTCCAATTTCTATTCATCTCCATTCATCTGATGCAATCCGAATCACAGAGACGTTCTCAAGTCAAGAAAACAGAAGCAAAATCGACCGGGCCGCTGTATGTATCTTACAAGCCTCCACAGAAGAAACCGTCTAGTCGTCTGATGGACATTTTCAGGTCGGTTTGTTAAGAGATTTCCGAACAAGAAGAAAAAGCACAGGCTGGCAGGATGACAATAGGCCTGATAAAAGTGTGGAGTGGAGATGCAGCTGTTCAAATAACAAGCGTGTTGCATCTAGGCTGCGATGAGTCATATAAGCCCCTTATGGGATATCAACAGGTTCTGCCTCCCAGGATTTGCCCGTTGCAGTTGAATAGATGAAAAAGGGCCAAATACCTTAAACAGTTTCGTAAAGCCTCTGTGAAAAGCCTACTTGAGAGAGGAGAGGGTGGTCGGCCGTGTTTTAAGTGTGATGGGAAAGGTCCACAAGCCTTCACCGTCCGTCCACATGCATGTGAATTAACTTGTCAAAGGATAAACAGAGAGATATCATTGGTGACAGAAAACCTACCGAGAAAGGAATTCTGTGATAAATGAACACAGCGATGCCCTAACTGTTTTTCTGACAGCGATACGACTGATAAAATGATAAATAACAGAAAGGTTTTGGTTTTAAAGGATTATACTTCCAGGGTGGAGCTAACACTGTAGATGTCAAAACAAATTGGAAGCTCTTTAATGGGATGTCACGTGCCTTTGGCCTTCTTCGAGAAGATATGATCTTAAACAACATTTAGATTATTATTAAAAAGGTGCCACACATGTATTACAAACTCATTTAAATCTTAGCAAACTATGTTCATTTTTTTGTTTGTAAGGTTGTGACACAAAAACAGTTTTGAACGGCTACAGAGAAACAAAAGCAAAAAAGCCCTTCAACTAATGACATGCAAACGTCTCAAACATCCCAAAAGCATGGATAAAGCTTAGAGCACGGCCGGTTCAAATCCCCTACAGACTCCAATAAACATCTTTGGCTGGTAAAACAATTCAATCAACAACTGAAACATTTGTAAATCATTAGAGGAGAAAGTTTCTATGGGAACTGATTGAACTTTTGACTGAATAGGAGTGCTAGACGAGTTTGTTTGAATCCGGGTGGGTGACCCTCTGTTTGCTGTGCAGCTTTACATTCCCACAATCCTTCCCATGCGCCATCCTCCACTTTGACACAGTGGCATAGCAACCAAGAGAACTGGCATTTTAGTGACACAAGAAAAGCCAATACTAGCTGTTAGAATCGGCTATAGTGACTAAAAGCATTCAATTTCTTTCTCTCCCTGCATGCCTACAGAGCTTTTATTTATAATTTGTTAACTTTATTATGATTCTTGCATTTCTCTAAACTATATCAAAATGTAGACAGTCAGGCAAATGTTAACCACATCTCTGAAACAGCCATCAAGAGATGAGAGTTAAATTTAGTTAAAGATCTATTGATTTCCCCCCGTGCATAAAATACTGTGGTCATAAATGTTTTATTTGCTATTAATAGTTGTTTCGAAATCTATTAACACTCATTCTCGAGAGGTTAACTTGTCGTAAAAGCCAGATCGATGCCTTCTTCTTTAGCGCGAGGCCAAGGTAGCATTAAAACAGGCCTGACTGTTACTTTGTCATAAATCATCTTTACAACTGCCCATAACCTTGTTTCTTCTGCCTTCGTTGATGACAAATAGTCAGTTGCATGATAGAAAAAAATGGTATTGTCAAATGTTTATTATTTATGATGGCATTCCCAGTGGTAATTCAGCTCATGTTGGATGCGTTTAGCTCTCACTGCAGACACATTATGACCGCCTGCACCTGCTCTTGCGAAGATGTTATTGTCGAAAAGATATCGCATAAATGCAACGTAATGAAAATGACCTTATTAGGACACCAATGAGCTCCTTTAAAAAGCTTAAATATACATGTTCACCTCTCTGAAAACAGCCTGGGGAGGGTGATTCATAAAGAAGGTAACGTTGTGATGACAGACAGCAGATCTAAGGAGAAGACACCTAATCCTCACATTCTTTTTTATGTCTGTGCACATCACTATTAGCAGAATGTAGAAATGTACACACTTAAATTAAAATGTGACAAAAACATACAATATTAATAAAAGATTACAACGTGCAAAATGAATACATTGGTAGTTGACAAATAAACCGTACGTGTGTCCTGTGGTGTGCCAGCAAATGTTTAGAAAATAAACTTTGCAGACACTTTCCTTGAAGCATGTATGTATAATGCATTATGAAAAGTTATTAAAGAGTAAAATGCATGATATGAAGTTGTAAAGAAGTATAAACAATTTAAATTGTGTTGTCTAACAATGAATTGCTAAGTGTTATAATAATTATTTAAGAGAGATTACAGTGCATTACAATGCTTTAAAAACGACTTTTATAATCCATTATACATACATGCTTAAAGGAAAATGTTACTGAAACTTTTAATATTGTTTTATGTGTTAATATACAATAGCATAGGGGAGATTTATCTTCATTGTTAGATTAGATTAGATTAGATTCAACTTTATTGTCATTACACATATACAAGTACAGTGTAACAAAATGTTAATTCTTTTGCTGTCACACCATAGGACACGGTTTACTGTCACCATACTGCATAGAGAGATACTTAAACAACACTTTTTTGGTTTCAAGTGACCATATGATAACAGGTTGGCTTACATGGCTTTTGGAGCACTGATCTTGCTGTAAAACCATTGGAATTATAATCTTGCTGTAAAATTGATTTTCTTGAAAAGCTGTTATCTTTTATTACTTTTACTGACGTTGAGTTTGCCGAGCGTCTACAAGGTGACCCAGAGAAGCCAGGCACCTGAAATGCCCCCGTGATAGCTGAACTGTGCACAAGTGTTATGAGACACTTCAAATGAGTGATGGATCAAGTCAGTGACTGAGAAACGCGAGCAGGGTATTATGGGTAATTATCAAGATCCATAAAAGTTAAATATTACATCTGTCTGGTAGATATTAATCAGACTTACATTATGAATGCTTTTTATCTTAAGGACAGAGAAAAGCAGAATCAATAGTGTATCTCGACTTGGTCAAATAAGTAGTAGCTATTGTGCTATTCATAAGCTATGTAAAGGACAGCAAGGACAGGCTCCGGGCCAAAGTGAAGCCTTCATTTCTGTTCAATACGATATGGCAAATGACACTAATGGAAACAAAATTACATAATTGAATTCACAGTTGTTTCATGATGACACAGTGACAGGACGAAGAGTGAAATATACCGCATAAGAAAAAAATACATGCATTTAAATCAGATGCACGCCTGAGAGTGAGCAGGCCAGGTTGAAGGAGTCCAAATGAACAGATGTGATGCGACTTTTGTAAATTAAATACAAATCATAAATTTTAATAGTGGACTTTGGTTTTACTTCATTTACTAAGTGCTGGATTACCTCATGCTCTCGTCTTCACAATGGATTTTCGATAAATCTCGGCACGCTCGCTATGATGGAGAGCTCCACATTTCACAAAAATATGACAGCGCTTATTAGCCTTTGAGAAGTTATTGATTGGACAGTTCGGATTCATATTTTATAGGCTGTTGTAGTACTGGTGCCCACAGACAGTGGTGAGGACTAAGCAATGTTTCCGAATATATCCCATTGACTCCAAAATTTATAGAAGAATATACTGCTTCTTTACATCACATTTGTCCAGTCACAGAATATTCAAAAGCAAAAGTACCCAAATGATCCATACTAAAATCTCAATTAGTTGTCAACAGAGATTCAGTTATTGATGATATAGCCCATTACCTCAATTACAGTCTCACTTTTGACCATAGAATAATATTGGCAGTGTATACTGTAATTTGTAAATGCTTTAGGCCCTGTTTCACAGACAAGACTTAAAGCTAGTCTCAGACTAAAAGGAATGTTTGACCTGTTGTAACGGAATATAACTTGCCAAGAAATATCTTAAAATATATCAGTGCCATTGTTTAGTCTAAAGATGCTCACCAGTAATGTATCTTCAGGCATTTTCATAAAAGTGACATAAATATCTGAATTCAAATAAGGCATAGTCCTGGCTTAAACCAGGCAGTGTCTGTGAAACCGGGCCTACATGTTGTATTATTTAAACCGTAGGCGCCGAACATCTACTGCATTCTGGAGGTGAGAGGTCAGTCAGTTTAGAGCATTTTCCTGCACACTGATCCATGGAAATGTGGCTGGGAAAAAGATTACGAAATAGAAACAAAATCTTAATAGTGAACAGTATGCAAGAATTACAGCTAATTCCTGTACATGTTTCCCATAAAATCCTTTTTGTCCGTTGTTCATGGGCCTCATCCTGTTCCTCTTTACGTACACGATTAAAAATTTCCCTGAATATTACACAGCATGCTTTTTAACATGCACAAAATCAGAACATTTTCTCATAGTTAACGTATTGCATTTCAGATCCACATAGATCCAAATAAGAGAATTTCATAAAAACTTGACAAACTGCACGTATTCTTTTTAAATTAAAGGAATAATTTCCCCAAAATGAAAAATTCTATCATCATTTACTCACTCTCATGTCACTAAGATTCGTTTTAGTTAAGTTTATCCACCTAAGTAAACAGAATTACATTTACATTTAGTCATTTGGCAGACGCTTTTATCCAAAGCGACATACAAAGAGTTTAGGAGCAATAAGCGACATATACAGGAGCAATAACACAGTAGGTGCCAATACAAAGTTACTGGTTTCAACAAAAGCTAGACCACTACCTGTTGAGAGAAAGGATTTTTTTATTTTTTATTTTATTGTCTGTAAAGTATTCGAATAAGAAATGTGTTTTATGTAGTTTTTTGAATTTTTTGAGAGATGTGGTTGACCGGACACATTTTCAGATAAAATTAATAATATTTTTAATATAATTATATCAAAACCCCAAAACAATATACACCAGAAAACAAAACCAACACGAAACACCCAGAATGTACAAAACTAAAAAACTATTTTACAAAACATACATAAATGACCCTTTGAACATTTTACTCATTTAATACCAAAACCCCCGAAAACAATGTGTATCAGAGCATCCAAAAGATTATCCTTTAAATATTTGTTGTCACGGGATAAAGATTTTATTTTGCAAAATGGGATATACCATTCCATAATTTATTATCCCTAAATCTAACAGAGTTTTGTCCTCTACAATTAACATATTTAGGAATCTGAAAATCTGAATACTTAGTTTACTTTAAAATAATTTTTTTTTGATCCAAACCTGTATGACTTTCTTCTGCAGAACACAAAAAATATATTTGAAAGAATGCTAGTAACCAAACAACACTGACCCCCATTGACTTCCATTGTAAGGACACAAAACCAGACCTCAGCATATCCTCTCTTTTTTTGTACCACTGTCATACTGTACACAGGTTTTGAATGACAGGATTAATAAAGGAATGTTCATTTTGGGTTAACCCATCATAACATAAAAGGCCAGTCATATCAGCGTCATAAAGTCCAGTTGATAATGGAAAATTCTATAGAAGATGTAGAGCAAAGAAAATGTTTTAACAGCTTGGCTCACCGCTTCAGCTAAGTCACCGTGAGCATGTTGCAACTATAACAGCGTCTGTGAATGAGGCCTTGTCTAATCACGTTTTAAGTAGCTTTGTCCAAAATGTGATCCAACTAAGCATCTACTTTAACAATTCTCCATTGTAACATGTTTAAATGTCATGCTTAGACCCTTTTCTAACAGGCTGGGACAAATCGTGCAAATATTACAAAACATTAATAAGCTTCCATGTGTAGTATTTAAAAGATTGGCCCGCTACTCATGTTGACTTTGTGCATTGTGCGCTGGCAAATCTCATTGCTCAGATGCTTTAGAACTGCATTCTTAATCATTTACTACTGTACATTCATGTTTCGTAGCCCTCAGGTCATGTCTCTAAAAACCGCAGCCTAGTGTAACCATCGATGACCTGAAGTGCCCTTTTAACATTAAAGACTATTTTTCCTTTTTAAAAAAAATATTCTGTAGTTTAAATATTAGACACTTGGTGAGAATGGAAGCATATAGTTTGATTGATATTATCATCTGCATTGCACCGGGTGCTGCAGAACATTACCTAGACAATATTATAATATATCAAACAAATGTTTCTAATGCACAAGGTACATCAAACTACTTTCCATCACATACTAAAGATGTTTAACAGGAACGTTTAATGTCCCTGACAAATCCCACACTTTTTCTCAATTGTCCTTGTCAACTCACATAATTAAGTATGCACTTTGCAAGTTTTGTGTTGCTTTTATAGTTCGCTTGACATTGCACAACAACTTGCAGGTCATACCACGTGAATATATTGCTGATTTTTGTAAACTTGGAAAATAAAAACTCTAAAAAGTGGAGGAAAAAACATTCCTAAGATGATTGAAACAAAAACATTCGCTTAAATAAACATATGCATGCATAGTGTCACAAGGTTGCATCTTATCTTTCATGTATTCTGAAATATGAACAGAAGCCTATGTGACAGTAGATTTTCATTTAACTGTCAATAGAGCAGAACAACAGTTACAGGAAATGTACCTTATACTGTATATATTGGGCCAAATGTGTTCAAGAGTACAGTGCATGTACAGTTCTGCCCCATTGAAAAGCACTGGCACAAATTTGGTCGGATCATTTCCTCATCACTCTTGATCTCGACTTAACTTCTCCAGACACTACACATGCTTCCCCACTGGTCACATTCAGACGCAACCTGCTGTCACTCTCTCCCTCCCGCTTATCCTCTGCAGTCTCTGCCATCCTCCCTCCCCCTAATCAGCTCTCTCTCCTTGATTCTAACACCGCCACCCTCACCCTTTGCTCCACACTAACCTCCTGCTTATTAGACATCTTATGCCCGCTTACATCTAGGCCATCTCATGCATCTCCTTCTGCCCCCTGGTTATCTGATGTTCTCTGTGAGCATAGTGCCACTCTCAGATCTGCTGAGAGAAAGTGGCGCAAATCAAAAGAACCTACTGACCTCTTTCTCTATCAGTCTATTCTCTCTTCCTTCTCCGCGGATGTCTCCTCTGCAAAAACCCGGTACTACCATGCTAAAATCAACAGCTCTCCTGACCCTCGTACTCCCTTTAAAACATGTTCTGCTCTTCTTTGCCCGCCTACCCCCTCACCTCCATCGGACTTAACAGCTGACGATTTGCGTCGTTCTTTGCAATGAAAACGACCATCATCAGAAATCAATTCTCTGCGCCACCGCCTCTTGACCACGGCCAATCCCCTGACACATGCTTGCTCCCCTCGTTCTCTCTCCTATCTGAAGAGGACGTTTCCAAGGTCATTTCTTCTAACCAACAGACTACCTGCCCCCTAGATCCCATCCCCACTCATCTCCTCCAGGCCATCTCTCCATCGGTTGTTCCCTCTCTGACTCACATTATCAACTCAACACTGGTACATTTCCTACACTCTTCAAAGAGGCCCGTATTACCCCACTACTAAAGAAACCTAGTCTTTATCCTGCACTGTTAGAAAACTACAGACCGGTATCCCTACTCCCCTTCATTGCTAAAACTCTAGAACATGTTGTTTGTAACCAGCTCTCATCCTTTCTCACCCAGAACAACCTCCTGGACAGCAACCAGTCTGGTTTCAAGAACGGTCATTCCACTGAGACTGCGCAACTCTCTGTTATTGAAGCCCTGAGACTGGAAAGAGCTGCCTCTAACTCATCTGTTCTCATCCTACTGGATCTATCTGCCGCCTTTGACACTGTTAACCATGACATCCTCCTGTCCACCCTCAAGGCTATGGGGGTCTCCGGTATGGTGCTACAATGGTTCAGGTCTTACCTCTCAGGCAGATCATTGAGAGTATCCTGGAGGGGTGAGGTGTCTGAGTCCCAACATCTCGACACAGGTGTGCCTCAGAGCTCAGTTGTTGGTCCGTTGCTATTCTCTGTATACATGACATCCCTAGGCTCTTTCATCCGGAAACATGTCTTTTACTATCACTGCTATGAGGATGATACGCAACTCTCCCTGTCTCTTCGGCCTGACGATCCGACTCTTTCTGCACGCATCTCAGCTTGCCTAGCCGATATCTCGCTGTGGATGAATAGCCATCACCTGCAGCTGAACCTTACAAAAACAGAACTGCTTGTAATCCCGGCCGACACAAAGACTCATCACAACCTCTCGATTCAACTGGGCTCATCAACCATCACATCTTCCAGAAAGGTAAGAAACCTGGGAGTGGTGATCGATGATCAGCTTAACTTTATAGATCAAGTTGCCAGCACTGCCCGGTCCTGTAGATTCATCGTCTACAATATTAGGAAAATTAGACCCCTCCTATCACAGCATGCTATGCAAGTCTTCGTCCAGGCTCTTGTCCTTTCCAGACTGGACTACTGCAATGCGCTACTGGGTGGACTTCCAGCTTGCACAATAAGACCTCTACAGATGATCCATAATGCTGCGGCAAGAGTTATCTTTAATGAACCGAAGAGAGCACACGTCACTCCTCTATTCATTTAGCTACATTGGCTCCCTATGGTCGCTAGCATCAAATTCAAGACTATGCTCCTGGCCTACAAGACCACCAGTGGTTCGGCACCCCCTTATCTTCACTCGCTAATACAGAAATATGTACCCGCCAGATCGTAATTTCTTCCATTGCTTACCTCACCTGTAAGTCGCTTTGGATAAAAGCGTCTGCCAAATGACTAAATGTAAATTTTACCATTGTTTCTGACAGTGTAGTGCCAATGAAAACCTAACAAAAGCGGCATTTACAACATCACCGGTTAATACTAAAGTCATAGTGGAGAAAGTTGTTTGTCCCTTTGGCTTCCTTCCTTTCCCCTTTGTTTTCATTATAGTTTTCATACAATTTCTAGGTTCCCCTTTTGACGTCTGCCCCAGGTCCTGTAGACAAAGACAAGACTCAACATGGCTTTGTATTGTTGTGTATGACTCCGCTGAAAGATCTTAATGTTTAATGATTAAAAGGATGCATTAGTTGCCTGGTAGAGTTAAATTTCAACGTGTTTTGCTTTATGTACATTAATAATGAAAGACCTTATTAAAGATATTATCTACACAAACTGATACAATTATAACATGAAATAAATGAATGTCATTTAGTGGAACTGCTTTGTTGTATATCTAAATATCTGTATGAGCGAACAGATTTATCAGCAAAATAAATACTGCCCTATAGATCGATCTGCTTGCCTTTAACTTGAAATAAACAGTAACAGTATGAGGCAAGTGAGATTCAATCAAACTGTAAGATATATAGTTAGGTATAGAATAACATCCGCATCTAACAAGCCTCTGGTGAATTCACTATGGAGGTATGGAAAATTAAAAGCATCGCACCATAACAGCTTAACACGCTGGTTTAACCTCACACTGGAGAATTTTTAGCATTCCTCCTTTAGTTGTAATCTTCTTTCCTTGTTTCTTGTAACTGGACTGAAAATACCATATTAATCTGGAGAGGTCAGGAGATCTGAGGCTCGTTTTTTTGCCGAAACTAAGAAAGGTTGACTTTAGAACACAGGAGGAACAAACTATGAAGCTGCCTTCCTGTAATGTTGGAAAAATGAGATGCTCATAAATCTCTTTGAATGTGGCCTTAATGAAGCTATTTCACAAAACTGTCAATATAGAATCCAACGTTAAAGGAATAGCTCACTTGGTAGCGCATTGCAATAGCAATGCAAAGGTTATGGGATTACACATATTGATATGTATATAAAAATGTTTTAATGAAACAACAGGTTGTTACACATCTCTGCAACCGTTGTCTCTTGGTGGACCTTTCAAGTTTTTTTATTCAAACACTACAAAAAATGCTATATTATTATAAGTTCAAAATACACATTGAAAATATTATTAAAAGAGAACTCGAATCAATCAACTTTTTCATTTGTAGTTTTATCGTTCACAATTTCCTACAGCTATCCTGAGAGAAAAAGACCTGACTTAAGGCAGACAGGGTATTCACATTTATTATCTCAGTCATTATCGATCTTGTCTCTCTTTGCCATCTCACGGGATCTTTATCCTCACCTTGCGGATTCACCCATCACTTTCCTCTGGTTGCCATAGCGACAGACCATTGATCCACTCCACAACCTGAGGAACTGATTGATAAAAAATTGCAGCTAATGGAAAATCTGCTCTTCTTTAAAAGAAACAACACTGCCGTATATACTTGTCTATGCATTTCGCCTATATTTCCTCTATCAATTCTTAAAATACAGTTGAGGCCAAATTCATCTCAAATTTGTGTATTTACCAAAAATTGTAGACCAAAACACGAATTTCTCTGTAACTTTACTAAAAGCATTAAGCCAGATTTTACTAAGCACCCCTGTCACCGCTTCATAAGAAGGGATCGTCTGAGCAAATGCTGTACATTACACACTGAACGAGAAGGACACTGCCGTCAAGATTATTTAATATAAGTTCCCGATATTTATTGCAGGAAAGCATATCCACTGGAGCAAAATCGCTGTTCATTGTCGAGTGAAAACCGATGGCATTCATGCTAGAGAGGCCTAGTGTTTTTTGAGGTTTTTATTCATTCAAGTATAGATTGCTCGATGTCTCACCAAATAATTAGGGAGTATTGGACACATTTGTCTAAGAGGCCACTGTGGCTGCCAAGCTGTGTTCTCAGTTACTGAGACATGTGAATATAGTGACTGCTTTCCTGTACTAACCTCAACTCCAGGATCCATCAGGCCTGAGGGGTGGGAGAGGAAATTCTCATATAGCACCTCAATCCTATTATTGTTTGATTATATTCTTCATTTAATAAAACCTGGCTGGGATTAAAACACGAAAAGGATGTTATTTTTTCCACAAGTACAAACATTGTTACTGGACATAACATCCTAATAACGTTGATCCATAAGATGGTGGTTAACTTACATCATCTTTTTCCATTTAAAGGTGTTGGGTCTAAGTCTTGGGTCTGATTCCCAGGAAACAAACTAACTTGTTTTGGAAAAGAAAAAAATATTGTTGGCTTCATATTGACAATATACATTGATATATTGTTGTGTGTCACATTTGTTAAAAAGCCTGTCAAAAGGATGCCCCGTGATTTTTCTTGTGTTTCATGAAAATACGCAAATGGAGCCATTTTAAAAAAGAAAACAAGACAAATGTAAGGACAATGACAGGATAATGCAGCACTTTCAATCTCTGTCCTTTATGGCAGTGACGCTGGTAGAAGGATGAGTGAATTAGACGGCTTTATTGGCATCAGAGCGTTCATTAGTGGTGAGACTCGCTTTGGCAGGAAAACAGTAAGCTTGTGTGCCAGGTGAATAAATAAATTGATATGGTATGTATGCTGATTCACCAACACAACTTCAGTCTCAATGCTTCCTGTTCACAAATAAATTTAACAACTAGCTGTGAAAGAATAAGTGCACCTGAAGTGAAAAAGTGTGGAATTTTATTCATCCTCCCAGTGTTTTAATGGCCCGAACAAAAAAATTATGAATTTAAGGTCGGGCATTCAGAAAATAATATGTTTTTATTTATTTGCCATAACTGCATAAAATTATGCAGCTCATAGCTTCCCAAGCTTCATAGAGGTAAGCCCCCCAACAAAGCTTTAGGGCCCCCTTTTTTGCCTTTGATATTTATATATATATTTATAGATATAATATATATTGAGACTAAAGTATTAGTTTAATAGCGTATATAGTTTAATCTTTACTATACTTTCTTAAACTAAACTAAAGTATTCATGTAGGCTAAACTATTTCCTAATGAAATTTTGGTGAAGATAAAATGAACATAAATATATTGTATTTGCAATCCAAAACATTTACAAATGACATAAAAGTGTGGGAAAGAAGCTAGTTCACATTTTTGCAGCAAAATGTTTTTATTATATTTGAAAAGTCTGATTTATCAGAATTTGGTATGACCACTTAAAACCACAGCTCTCTTCCTATTGGCAGGTCTCATGTAAGTGGAACTACTGAAGGTCCTGTTATGATTTGTGGGGGTCCCACTCTCCTGTGAAAAGACCTTTATTTCGTAAGTTTTAATATTTAGGCACACAAGTGTTCCCCATTAGATAATTTATAAAATGCATTTAAAAAAATGTAATGCCTGCTTCCCTATTTCAATTTCCAACCACTATAAAGAGCAGACCCTACGTCTAACTTTGAGACTGCCCACCCAAACCAGGCCAGGTTACACTGGTTTCTGAACACACTAAACACTAAACTATGCACAGGTAGTTGCTAATCCCACCCAGAGCACCGCACCAGAGTTAGCAAACAAGTGAAAGGGCGAACAACTCAGATGAAAGTGACAAATTGCGTTCAGGGTGGATTTCCTTTGAAATTATTTGAGCGCGTTGCTATTTTCTTAACTATTTTACATCGAGGAGTTATTCTCCCACATATACAATAAGTTATTTTTTCAAGTCGTAAATTTCCATGATTAATAAAGTAATAAGATTATTGCGTTAATCTTCATTACAGTATAAATTTGGCAAAAAGGGTGTCCCTTTATGCCCCACATAGTTTAAAAGTTTCCTCCCAATGCTTCCAAGACTATTACAATAATAATAAAATTAATAATAAAAATTCAGTTTTGACAACTACTAATGTACATAAGCCAGCTTTACATTACTTTACCTTAATAACATATTTAAATAAGCACCATTCGCAATAATGTTGAATACATATCACAAAACATACCAATGTTAGAAACCACTAGGTCATACCACCAGATATTGGAAGGCCATAACTTTTACGAGAGTCAGTCAAAACATAAAAAGGACGCCTCCCATTAGAAAAGGCAGGTATTTCCTGTGGATGCGAATGTTTTTTTGGCAGAATAGAATAAACCATACCTATCTGAAACAGCTTAACTGGTCCAGTGACCCATCTGTCCACAGGCTTTTTAAAGGACTAATGAGAGTGGTTGAAGTAGACCTTTCAAGACTTGACCAGATGAATGGTCACCACTGAGCATTCCAATAAACCATTAAGTAAGTTTGTCTTTACGTCCCTGTATTCTCTGAGTAGGGTTGAATGAACTCAATTACAAACCAAATCAGCTAATATAACAATAATGTGTCATTTTAAATTCCTGCGCACTGTTAATTCTGTCTATACTATTTTCTGAAAGTGAACCACCAGTAACATGATAGCTTAGTTTCAAATGCATATCAATGGGATTTGTGAATATTTTAAATGTACGCAGGCCAATGGCTAATACAATGCTGCTATCACATTTAGTAAATAGTTTGCTGAAATTAAATTAAACAAAAAATCAGGAACAACAACTTTTATCTAATTGTTCAAGAAAAAAAACTAATCTAGTGATAATTCCTGTTTACATCTGTCAATTCATCTTCCTGCCTATATTGAAGTTAAAAATCACATAAAGAATGACTCTACATATTGTGATGATCAATTCTAAACACTGAAAAGAAAAGTTGTCAGGCATCTTAAAATTCGGTCATAACTTAAAAAGAACAGAAACGTTGTGTCCACTCACTAAAAGCATGTCGTACTCTGTGTTGCCAGGATTGATGTAAGAGCATCCTGTTCACCATCTAAATCAAAAGCAAGAATGGTTTCATCTCGCAAATTGGGCTTTTGTAAAATTAAGGCCACCTCATCCTTTTAAGACTGATTGTGAGACTATATGTTGCGCGAGAAGAGGTCATGGAAGTTTAATAATGAAGAATGTTTGTGGATTTAATGACAAACATTTCAGAAGCAACATACAGTGAAGTTAAGCGACTCAGTCTCTGCACTCCATGGGAATCAAACCCAAGTGCTACGATTTTCTTTATTTTCCCATACAGAAATGTCTCAGTTGAATTTTTTTGTAGGATTGAAATTCCTTCACAAATAAACTGTGGGATACATTTAGAAGTGGTTTCAAGTGTAAGTGAGTCATCTGTGGGTCAAACCCCAGAGTGGCAGGAGGGTGAGTTTTTGCTCACTCACTTGCTAATTTTCAGAAGCCTGTGAAAGTCCAAACCAGGTGGGTGTTATAAATTCAGAGATGCGCAATTCATTCATTTTGCCACGATAAGAAACCTCCAAAATATATGATAAAATGGGACAGATGTGAAACAAACAATAGCAACAAACTCTAGGAACACACAGAATATGTTTGTAAGGTTTTCATATGATCAGCTTGATCATGATGACCTTATAACAGGGTATTTATAACCGCTATGAGGACGATCTATTTGGCTCAAGTTTTTAAGAAAAAGACATAGATTGAGTCTGGTTAATTTCACCTTCACCGTTATATTTGTATCATGATCTCCATTAAACTAGATCTGCAATGACTTGACTTTGAATTACCCAATAATGGCCCAACCAAAGAAAATTTCGAAAAGCATTGCCTCACACCTACCTAAAAATACCCCCAAATCACTCTGAACGGAACATTATGAGCTTATCAAAGCTTCAGATGTCCCGAATCAAGTGCAGCTTTCAGATCCTGCGGTTCAGTAAGTAACTAATGATTAGATTTGCAGAAACTCTGTGTGGGCTATACAACAGAACCGAAGAAAGATCTCTGACTAATAAACATTAAACATGATTAGTCATTAGGAGGGAATGAAGAGACAGTCTTTAGGGACTTATTTCTGAGCCACTAAAGTGCTCAGCTGTGCTTTCCATGAATAAACTACAATTATTTCATCGTCTGTTCATTACTGATCATGCACTGTTTTTACATTGAATTCAAACAAAACATTTAAATGTCCTATAGTTTACCATGACAACGTGAAGCATTTGTTTAATTTCTGTAACAAACAGGGAGGTATGGAGCGTCTTTGCTTGGATGGCATCATAGCACTCCGTCGAGTCAACAGACTCCCTCCCCCTTGCCAAAGATTTGCTCTGTAATTCATATGGATAGACTGCCTCCACTCATAAGCGTCTGACCCTACCTCCCGTCGAAACTAAATCGCTCTTTCGTCTCCCACTTAGCTGTGACAGCCAGCCTCCAATGTGCTCACTCAGTGGTTATCGAGAGCGGTCGTTATTGCACCTGCTTGGGTAGTAGTGGTCGTTGGGTAGCATCCATCCGCTACGCGCGAGAAGAAACTGTGGACCGTCAGAAGCACAAGTGAGCAACTTAAACATCAGAAAAGCTCATTTAACGTCATGGATGTAAGGCTGCATCTGAAGCAAATTGCTTTTCTGTCTTTTATCTGCATTTTCCTGACGCCTTGTGGATTAGCCTGTGGTCCCGGTAGAGGTTATGGAAAACGAAGACACCCAAAGAAATTAACCCCGTTGGCTTACAAGCAATTCATTCCCAACGTTGCCGAGAAAACCCTTGGCGCCAGCGGCAAATACGAAGGCAAAATTACAAGGAATTCTGAGAGATTTAAGGAATTGATTCCCAACTATAATCCTGACATCATCTTCAAAGACGAGGAAAACACAAATGCTGACAGACTGATGACACAGGTATGGACCCATGAGTGCGTAACCGCGCAGCCCTAATCTAGCGGACACTTGGAGACGCTGACAGCGCGCGGTAGAACTAAGTTTAAGATGTCTTAAACCGGCGTTCCACTTCATGACAGCATATCCAAATATGAATGATGCTTTGTAAATTTTATCTAAATTTTAGTTTGTAGCACTGGGAATGGGTACGATCTAATTTTTACCATTTGCGCAAATTACGCACCATGGCCGTCATTTGGTGTGTCAGGTTTACAACATACGGGCTTCCACGTTGATTTGGTTTATTCACACAGACATCTGGCAGTTAATAACATAATTAATACACGAAACACCTCCTTCTCCAAACGTATAGGTTGAGCCTCAGACTCTTCGGTAATATTTTTGTCTCTGGTTTGCCCCATTGGTTAACATTTCTTACTTGTGATCACATCTGTGCTTAAACAGATATCCGTTATAGGGTCTGCTTGCATTGAGGACTTAAAAATAATGTGGGTCAGGGATGATCTTTGACACTGATGTTGCGCGTCTGTTATTGCAAATAACCGGCTGTCGCAGTGAGCGCGTTTTTTTCTTACGTTTCTGTCAGCCGCTAAAATGTTTTCAAGAAATGATGTTCGTTGAGACTTTTCCAATAACAAATCAGACACTCCGGTGACCCTTAACAAACTAAAGCAATAAATTAATAACCAGAAGGAGTCGTTAGAGAAACGTATCTGCAGTTGCCCTGCCTGAGAGCAAGAACTTAAATTTTCAGCTCTGTTTAATCTGTTATCGATCGATCAGTCTGGAGTCTGTGATATGGGCCAATGAAACGAGCTCCACGTCGCCCAAATCACTTAAAGCTCTATCTACAACCTGATGCATGTAATATTGAACGTGAACGCAATAATCTCAAGTTTACATGATTTGGCTTTTGTACTAGAATAATGTTTTTTTAAGGGTTAGTTCCAGCACTTTTCTACCACTTAAAGGAAAGGTCGGCATTTATACTTTTGACAGACTGTCTCTCTCGCCCATCCAGCGTTGTAAGGACAAGCTGAATTCGTTGGCGATATCCGTCATGAACCAGTGGCCCGGTGTGAAATTGCGCGTCACGGAGGGCTGGGATGAAGACGGTCACCATTTCGATGAATCTTTGCACTACGAGGGACGAGCGGTGGACATAACTACCTCAGATAGGGATAAGAGCAAGTATGGGATGCTGTCAAGGCTTGCGGTGGAGGCTGGATTTGACTGGGTCCATTACGAGTCCAAAGCCCACATACATTGCTCTGTCAAAGCAGGTGAGCGCAACACCATCACATTTACTCTCTAACAGCTACTAAAGTTCTGGATGCATAATTTAGAATTAGGTCTTGGGTGTCCAAAATTGTCATAAAATAGCCAAATCATAATGAAAGTGGTTGGAGTGTAATAGAAAGGTATAAAAAAAAAAAATCTAAAAAACTATACAGAAAACAAACCATTCAGAACGTTTGGCAGCATGTCGAGTAGCAATAAATTAGGACTATTCTAATAAAAACAAACACGCACACACAGAGGGTATTTAAAACGACAAATCTTTACAAGATAAGTTCAATAAAGCAAGTTGTTTTTGCTCTATGTGGTATGTGAAGAGTAATACGGTATGTGAATTGGCACTTTGGGTTGCTGCACCTGTGCAAACAGTTACGCAGGGATCAAGGAAAGTCTAGGCTTCATTTAAATAACAATGCCTGATCACTTTATGTTAATTCAGAAGTCAGACTCAACAGACTGGGTCATGACAGTCTCAACACAAATTCACAAGACCTTTGTCTGCTGAAGGCTATACTATTATAGGTTTTATAATAAAATCTTACTCTTTTTTTATTTATTTAGAAAATTCAGTCGCTGCTAAATCAGGGGGATGCTTTCCTGGATCAGGCACGGTGACACTCGCCGATGGGAGGAGGAAACATATCGAAGATCTCCAAGTGGGCGACCGGGTTATGGCTGCGGACGATACGGGAAATATCTCATTCAGCGACTTTATAATGTTCATGGACCACGACCCGAATACCCGAAGGCAATTCCTCGTCATCGAGACGTCAAATCCATCTATAAAGCTCGCCCTCACAGCAGCGCACCTGGTATTCGTTGTAAACGGTTCGCCTGTTCCAGGTATGAGAGCGACATTTGCCAGCAACGTGAAGCTTGGAGACAAAGTTCTAGTTTCTGATGGCACACACGCGACTTTCAAGAGCGTCACAGTGAAGAGGATTTACACCGAAGAGTACCAGGGCTCTTACGCGCCCGTCACCGCGCACGGAACCATTATTGTGGATCAGGTGCTGGTGTCTTGCTATGCGGTTATTGAAAATCACAGATGGGCGCATTGGGCTTTTGCACCGGTCCGATTAAGTCACAGCTTGATGACGTGGCTTTTTCCGGCTCGTGCTTCAAACGTCACCTTGCAGGAGGACGGCATCCACTGGTACTCAAACGCGCTCGTTTACATCGGCTCTTGGCTGCTGGACAGAGACTCTTTCCATCCCCTTGGGATTTCACACTTGAGCTGAGACTGCAGCTACAGTAGCCCATAACATCAAATGAACAGACTCTAATGTATCTTTATTTTCTGTGAGAGAAGCCTTAAAGTGTTCATTGAATAATTTATTTGCATTGGATCATTAAGTCTCTGGAAATGTTACACTTATTCAAGCATGATGTGACCGTTTTTGCGCATTTGGGTAAACCTACGAGAGATTATATGTCGGAAAAATAGTCTTACTTTTAGAGAAAGCACCGAGTTTACAGTGCTGTGCGATGAGCAACTGACGGATCTATTTTATTGGATAAGCATAGGATGGCGCTCAAAAATTATATTTTTATACACAGATTTGTATATTAGATTTTTGACGGATCTAAAGTATTTCCAGAAGTGTATTTCGTTATTTGAAATAGTTAAAAGTACGGAAGCGTGTTACGTTTATTTAAAAAGTCGCGATGAATCGACGAACTGTTCATGTCATTGTGTCAAGTATGTCAAGTGTCATTGTTTCAACGTTTGTGTGTTTGCTACACTTACAGTTTTTTGTTCAAGTGTACCTTGACAAAAGTACTCAAAATAAATTCATGGTACGGCAAAAGTGCCCAAACACAGTGATTTCCCTTCGACTTCTTCAGGAATCAAAATTAAGCATTAAATCAGATTCAGATTGTTTATATTTTTCAAGTTTATTTCAAGGTTTTACTCCATAGAGAACACTTCAAATCCCTAAACGCATACTGCAAAATCCAATTCAATTATTTTTTGTATTATGATCAAATCGCATATTGCCATATGTTATATATTTGCACTGTTCATACTATAACTATAAATTGATAATTTGATGAGAGCAAATTATGCATTTCGCACACTTTTAAGCTTAAATCGCCAAGACGAGGTCAACTGATGATGTGTAAGGTGCAGATAGTGCGACATCTGGTGGCTCTTTCCGGCTTTATCGTATGATGTATTGACGGCTGTTCTATATAAAGAGAGGCGGCTACACTTCATGCTTTTATGAAAAACGTGTGGTGACAATTTGATATTTAAAACGCAATATTCAACTTGACTGATACATACAGACATATCTGTCCCAATAAAACGTGAATTGGGCTACTTTCCTCTTATTTACCTCATATTATGACGATTTCATAGAAAGTGTATATTAGGAAAACACAAAAATCTTTTTAAAGGTTGAATCCAAATAGTAAATGTAATATTCACATACAGTTAAAATTAAATCATATAAAAGCTTATCGTTGCAGTCCTTCTTGTATCTAAATATTTCTTGAGTTATTTTTTTTGCCATATATTATTATTATTAGTCACTCTTTACACTATGTTGGTTTTGCAAACATCTAAACAATAAACGGCATTAAAAAGTGCTTGACAACAAAGTTTTTAATCATTTAAAAAGTTTCATGCTAATTTAGACATCTGAGGTTTCAGCTAAAATAAGATTTATGGTAACTTTAGTTTACTTGAGCATCAGAGCTCAAATGCGAAGAAATTGTTGAGTGTGGTACAAGAATAAAGCACTTTAACATTCTCCCAAATATAACATTTAGGGTAAACGAATGTAAGGGGAAAAGGTAATACACTCGGCACAAGCTTCATAATCAAAATATTGTTGCCAGTTCTGCATTCGCCATACTTTAAAACATTAAAATGAACAAGAGATATTCCTAAAAGACCAGAACAGTCTTAAGTGGAAAATTTAAAATAGCTACATAAAGGTTTAGTAAAAACTGATCCGAAGTCATTTATGTTTCAGAAATGGAGATGATTCAACGCTCAACCCATTCATCATACATGAGCTTAAATAGAGGCCTATTCAAGCAAAGATCTGAAACAATTGAAAGCGATAATGCTAAAGTGTGGCACAAGTTGAAGCAGTGACTAATAACACTGCCTACCTCAGTCGGAGTCAGTTAATCCATCAGACTTCAATCACACACCAGGCACAAAACCTCTGATGAATGATGCAGACAGGCTGAGAGATACACTGGAATGCTGATCTTTTTTCCCTCTCAACATTTAAGTCAAACACAACATCGGCCGGGGGAAGGAGGGGTCCTCAAATTGCTTAATGAGAAAACTAAGTAACATTTAGCGAGTGTTGCGACAAGGATTGAAATTCCACTCACATTCTGCTTTTGAGGAGGGAGCCGTGTTGACTCTGTGCGGTTGAGACTTGCTAGAAGACACAAAAGGAGCTGCTTGGAGACAGAAGGATGACCTTGGGCCTGGCCCAGGTACAAAAGCGCTGCTAAAGGAACATTCCAAGAGACCAGGAAAACAAACTAGCCCCTAATCCTCCCTCTATTCCACAGTCTGCCGGATTAGAGAAGGGCCACTCTCTGCAAATGTTGACATTCCCAAACACAAGATGTCGGAGTCTTGGAAAATATTTTAGAATGAAACGTCTGTTGCGGGCAAAAGAATGGAGCACAATAGATGAGGCGGTCTGGTTATATCTAAGAAGCAGTGAACCACATACTCTTTCAGTGGTCTGTGTGAATCCGTTTTTTTTGGGGGGGGGGTGGTAGGAGTTAAATCAACAATGCTGACAGAATTTGAAAATGGCCCAGATAACAACATGCTGCAAACTCTAAAATGACCCGAATAAGTATGATTTTACAAAAAATGTAAACCTTTCCATTCTTCATCACTTCATAAATTATGATCTTTATGATTTTGTATGATGACATTTATGTTGCGTGCAATTATTAAAGTAGTTGTTTACAGCCTGTATTAACAATTAAACATGAATGTTTCAATTTATTCTTATCTTCAAAACACCCAAAAATAGTCTGGAAAAGTCGAAAATAAAATGCAAAACACGTCACATTGATTAATTGAAAAAGTGGCCAATTGGCCACTAGGTGGTGCTGAACAGCAAGTGTATGAACTTGTATGATTGCTCGTCTCAAATGCAGCGCCTGATGATACAGTGCAATGATGTTGGACAGAAAGAAAGTGATGCACCATCGGCCAAGCACCATTCTTGATAATTTCCACACCAGGCCAAAAGTGATTTCAAGGAGCTATATTTGCTTTACCTCCCTCCCAGGTCAGTTTAAACTTAAAACCATTTGAACATGTGGCATAAAAACAGCAGATGTAATTTAGCTTTTTCGCTAATTTTGGGGCTGTAATATAGACCACCTCGGAAAAACGTAAGCAACACTGATACAACTATGGTCCAGAAGAACTTCCCTTTCCAGTATTTGTACCACTACACAAACGTTTGAACAAAATACAACTAAAAGAAAATGTATAACTTGACCAAATTGTTAAACAAATATCTTTAAGCATAAATTATATATCATCACTGTCCTTCAGACACCTTTGTAGGTCCAAATTGGCTGTTTTTAAGAAAATGTAAAAACACTGTACTTGTGCTGTCAAGTTGAAAAGCACTTTTTAATACTTTATAATTATACTTTAGTTAGATATTTGCAAAACCCAGTGACAAACAAAGGCTGATAGTTATGATTAATGACAAAAAAAATCACGAAATATGGAGATATGAGGTTTCAGAAGGACTGCAACGACATTTAAGATAAAATAAATAAAATGAAACATGAAGTGCTTCTTTACTATTTTTTACATCTTGCGAATTGGTCTATAGCGCCTATTGTCTCAGTTAAATTATTTGTTAAATAAATAAAAATATGGGTTTATTTGAATTAAAAGACGTAGAAAAAAATATCTTTAAGCCAATATTTCCTAAAGCTGAGGTTCAGTTTTCACTTCAAATACAACATCTAACGTGAATAATAATATAACTTATTAAAATAAATAGCACAGATATAAATTTTTCAGAGTTGGACATCACTGTTGACCACTTATGTATTTTCTCTATGCACTTTGTGTAAATTGATAAATTAGTAAGCAATGGAAACCATACATTTTGCTATAAAACAGACTTAAAATCAGTACATTAATAAATAAAAAAACATGCATAATGTAAGGATTTCCAGATTAAAGACATGTACAGCTGCAAGTCACATTCAGCAAGTGTATGTATTTAATGAAACCAAGGAGCAAAACGTAAACGTTTTTAACAATGGGGAAAAGACACTTTCAAGACCAAATGTGAATCAAACTTCGTTCATAACAAAAATGTTGCCAAAACAAGCAAACATTAACTTATTCTTCTCAGCATGTTGTCAAAAAAGAACGATGAAAAAAGAAAGTTTGAGCACTGTTAGACTCATTGATCAAGTCTTACTATGAAGTTGACATTGCTTTGAGCAGCAACAGGACTCTGTTTTCAGGCCGGAACTGAAGGGTCTATAATAGCCGGAACAGAGAAAAAAAAAGAAGCCTTGATTGAGCGACACGGTATATAGTCCACCATACCACATAAACAAATATGAATGAAACGGAGGCGTGCTGAGAAATGATGGTTCTGAAGTGGAGTCTACTTACATGAAAGCGCAGCATTGGTTTTCCCCGAATGGCACCTGTGTCAAAAGAAGGTTATAAAGGTCAGATCAAAGGTATGACCCGAGAGGAACGCTCATTAAAAAATAATGATGTCAAGCTGGCGACCATTATCACGTTCTTGTATTGTACTCTGTCTGTTTTTATAGGGTGATAGTGGGCCTGGTGCCTATGAGGGTCAGCGGTATTTTTGTAATGCTGGTGACATCATAAAACTGCCAGCTCATTATAGGCCACTCAGAAGCGATGTTGCATGTAATGGCCAATACTTTAACAATCCAGGGAGCTACTTGGTCACTGCAGGACGCTGTGTGTGGTACAGATCTCGATACATCTACATCATAGATCCCATCCTGTCACCACTGACCTGCTCGTGGACAAACATGTGTTGTTTAAATAACAGAGAATTACTGCCCGATGCCACCGTTGAAATAAGGTAATGTGTACGTTCCAATCACTTGACATCATTTTTATCCCATAAGTAGTTTCAGTTTGTAGGGTGTAAACTGTATGAAAGTGACTGCAAATAACATAATGAACAATCGAGGATACACTTCACAGGAAGGAAGTAGATACTCATTTGTCTGTGTGTCACCTCTTGATTGCTTTTGAAAGTTTGGCTTTGATAAACATGAGAGTTGGGAGAACAGAAGTTTGAATCAACCTAATTCATCTCAGCAGTAGTTACTGGGATGTTTTGCACAAATATTTATCATGGGACAGATACCACTTAAAGGCAAAGTAGGCGATTCTTTCTACAAACTATTAATGTTATGCTGGCTGAAAATCTCTTCACATCCTAATATCTATCGCTAAGTGGACTACCAACTGTATTCAGTACATCCGTAAAGGACAAAAAAACTGCCAACCCTTCCTTTAAGACGCATACATATTTTAAACAAATCAAATTATTTTCAATCATTTCAAACATTCAATGATCACTCATTATTATAAGGTTTCTTAGTATGATTAATTATATACTGTTTTATGTTAAAATTTATATTAATCATATTTAGGCCTAGATAAAAACACAGAAAACTTTTTCATTTAATCAGCATTCTAGATGTACTGTGCCAAGTTCAGTATCTGTTAAATTTCAACAAAATCAAAACAAGACAGACAGCATGACAAAACATAAAAACTGTGATAAAAATCCAGGTTAACACATAAAAAATAGACTTTTGAACTTTTCTAAATACATACTTCTGTTCTATAACTTAAAGTGAATATGAACTCTGAATTTGAACTCTGAACTTCAGCATTTTTTTTTTCCAAAGCTGTACATTGTTTACATAGGATATGTATAAACTGTTTGTGTTTGATGACACTTCAGGGAAAGGGATTTTTTTTAGAAAACCTCTTTCCTGAGCATAACACCACATAAAGACCCTGTAAACCGAAAAGCATCTAAGGCCTTGCAGGACACACCAAGTGTACAAATGCAGAAAATTTACAAACAACTATATGTTTATACAATTATAAGCTATTTGTATTGCTCAAACTACTTTAAAAGAAAAAGAAAGCTTCTGAACAAACATAGAATTCAAATAAATACATATCAATGTTGGTAAAATTGACATTATACAGAAGACCGTAAGATCCATACCAATAAAAAATCAACATTATAATTCCTGCTTAAAAAGTGAAAAAAGAAACTGCATTCACAATCTGCATTTCCCACGGCTCAACAATCCAAGACCGCCCTCTAGTGGACCTTTCAGATAACTTGCTTCATATTAGGATGCAGAAGCCTCAGGGAATCTCAGATTTAGGATTCTCACAAAACAAGAATGAAATTAATAAAGGAACTCAAAATCCTTGTGATAACAGGATTAGCATCTCACTAAATACCACCACCACGATAATGTAATTACTTCATTCATAATTAATTATCTCATAATTACTTCACAATCATATTAAGTATTTTTTCAAATTAGCCAAGCAAATTAATTCATTCACTGTGACACTGATACATTTCTATATTGCTTAATGTGAAAAACAGTGAGAAAACACACACACACACAGCTATGATTCAGGTGAGTGGCGTGCAAACATTGCTCAAGGCAGTTCTATGATGCCTCTGAGTCGGTGAGTGAACGCTCACCTCTCGCTCTCTGTGCAGTAATGCGCGACATGACAGCCGAACGCATCTCAACCCCGTCAAGCCTTTAGATCTGCGCACACCAGGGATAGAGTCGTACTGTGCCGACAGGCACATCAACAGACTAGGCAACAGCAGGTGATTGGCTGCAGTCGGGATGAGGAACTATGGGGGAATACTCCATCATCGAAGCTTCCTACTTCCTGCTCAGTCATCTGAGAGGCATGTGTTTAACAAGTAATTACATATCAAAACCTAACAACGGATTTTATGACAATCTCTCAAAACAGGTAAGCTAGAAACCCAGGTGAAACGATGCTTTTAGATTGAGAAGCTAAAGTGGTTTCCTCAGAAAGACACGTGAATGCATTTTCAGCATAACTGCGCTGCGATATTAACTGGACAGGACAGGTGTCATTAATTTAACAACTGGGCATGACGTCCAAAAGCGGTTAAGCTGTTTCACAGTAAATTGCACTGATCGTATCAGCTTTCCAGGGTGAAAGACGAGTCTGACAGTGAGCTGTGGAGTTGAGTGAGGATTTGACCCACCTGAACTGAGTCTTACTGACATCAGCAGGTTTTTCAGATGGACCCCAGCGGTTGATAAAGAAAGCCCTTCAACTGACACCGGGACTGCAGCCTTACCCATCCTCCCGCCTCCCCTCCCGCTCGTCTGTTTGCTTGGCACCAAGTGGGCACTGCCCATCTGGCCCTTTTCGACTCTACTGCAGCCCTGAACAACAACCTGCCGCGAGCGCCAGGCGCACACCGAGACGACCGATTTAGTTTGCCCTTCTGGCGTGTGCTGATGTTTCAATACTGACAGGATGCCGCAATGCTTTTTTTTTTCTTTACGGACCAAAAATATACAACAATAACACTCTCACACATTCAACTGTCAGGCACATTCATTTACAATCCCTCCAAACTTGTCTGATCCGAAAAGCACAAGAAAAGCAATGCAAAAGTTAATAAACCAAAAATTATATATATGCATATACTGTATATATATATATATATTGACGCAGGACACTGTAGTTCGTTTATGTAAGTGAGAATATCAAACTTTCACAGACATATTACACTCAAAACAATTCATTCAGGGGACAACCAGAAAAACTGATAAAAATTTAGGACCAATTATTCAGACAGCTTGCCCTGACCATGTTTTGCTTTACACCACAGACTGAACAAAATAAACATTGATTGGTTATTGGTTGCCTTTAATTGGTATGATCTGTTTGTGTACTTATGTTTAACAGATGACAGCTATTCAACCCAATCCATTACATACCTTTCTATTAAAGTTACCTGACATCAACAAGATGAATTTGTACTGACAAAGTCTAACTCTTGTAATATTGTATTGCCCTTTTCTAAACTATAGCGTATAAACTTTGATAATGTGAGAAATGTTGAACGTGTCTAAAAAAATGTCGGTTTGACTCTTTATGTGACCCTGGACAACAAAACCAGTCATAATCTGTAAGCGGAATAAATAAGCTTTCTAATGATGTATGGGTTGTTAGAATAGGACAATATCTGGCTGAGATACAACCGTTTAAAACTCAGGAATCTGAGAGTGCAAAAAACTAAATATTTAGAAAATGAACTTTGAAGTTGTTAATCAGAGGCACCGTGATAGGACATCCACTCACAAAAATAAAGTTTTTATATATTTAAGGTAGGAAATTTACAAAATACCTTGATGGAACATGATCTTTACTTAGTAGTGTAATGATTTTTGGCATAAAAGAAAAATCTATAATTTTGACCCATACAATGTATTTTGTCTTTTACAAAAATGTTCCCGTGCTACTTAAGAGTGGTTTTATGATCCAGGGTCACATATGATCTGTCAGCTACACTATGAGAATTGTGAAGCCATACGATTTCAGTGTTAAGAGCATACCAAAATGTAAGCTTTTATTCTCAGTTTTAATTAAAAGATTCATATTCATCATTATGCAGTTCATGAATAAAAAAAATGCCATCTGTGATGCAGGTGGGGCACCAAATCAAATGTGACTGGTTCTTACATGCCTCATGACAACAAACTTGCAAAACAGGTGGCATATTTAATCTTAGATCTACATGATTTGCATAAATGATGTGGTCAGTTAGTTCTCAAAAAGCTATTAAAGGCACAGTTTGTAAAATCTGTCGCTAGAGAGCGCACATTCAAAACAACAACAACGGTGTAGCTTGATGATGCTGTAAAGGGGCATTGAATATTGGGAACCGTCCTCTTCAACCCCACCACTAATAATCAATCAGACGTGGATGAGAAATCACGTTTATGGATGATGTAAAGTAGTAACATTTAATAAATCTTGCGTTTGATCACATTATTTTAGTTCATTACAACGAATTAGAGGTGATTCATCCAATTAATTTATTACTATTAAGTCAGATGATCTAAAAACGATTACAGCTTGTTCAGTAAATATATACATGACACTCTTGCATAAAAAATAAATAGACTTTAAAACAATAAGACAAACCTTGTTGATCGATATAATAATCATACGTTTTCTGTCAGTAAAGGAATCTAAACAGTTGCTTGCCTGTCTAGAAAAAAAACACAAGCAGGAGCAGCGTCTCTATCTAGTAAAAATTTATCTGATGATCGAACCAGCTACAAACAGTTAGGAATAATTGTTCTCCATTACCACTGCGTGCGCAAAACAAAATTGTTTCTTGATAGAAGCTACAAACTAATACTTTCACATTTGTCCACGAGACTATGCTGTCATGGGTTTCCGCTTTTACTGCCATAGATGGTTTCCGCTTTTACTGCCATAGAAAAAAAGGTAACGCCAGAGACTGTGTTATTAGGGAGATGTAAGGTCTGGAGAAAACATAACAGCTTACATGATTCATGTGAGGTTTTCCATCAACTGTCTTTGGAAAGGGAGATATGATGCCACTGACACGCGACTGGCAGACACGCCCCGTGTCACTGGTTAAGATTACAAATTTCTCACGATTAACAAATAGTTGGAAACAGTTCGAAAAAAATATAAAACACCGGTCTTGTGGTTTTTGGATATTTTACGGCAAAACAGTTACAAACTGCACCTTTAAAGCCAACTTCTAAATAAACCACACAAGTAGCATTGACTACTTCGCTTTTATTTTTTCACAGTGCTTTTCATCTCCTTTTAGGAAACTTCATGGGAAAAGAACCGTATGAAGATTCTTTAATAATAAATAATGAACTTGTTTTCAGTTGAAGTGTTCAGCAATAATAAACAGAACGACGAAGGAGGAAGAGTTCAAGCACTTGCCCACGTTCACACCAATCTATAGACAGAGACACATTTACCTTGTGCTGGGACTGGTTTGGGTCAGCTTCTCTACTGTGATTGGGGCAGAGCAGTTGAAATGAATCAGGTGTTGTTAAGGTGACAACTCTGGGCTCAGTTTCAATCACATTCCTGAACTCTTCCCTCATCTGGCTTCTAAGAGTAGAGCTTGTGCTTTCTTGTCTATCCTGTAAAAAAGCAGAAAAATGGAAACATTTTATAACGTTTCAGTTAATGTTGTGCCTTTCTCTCATACATAGTTAAAAGTCAGTATGCAGATATACCAACAAACATCTTCAATTACCAGTCCTCATGGTCTCATTTGAGTTATTTTGTACTATACAGTACATACATGTACAGTATATTCATCCGTATTCATCTCTAAATTATGTTTTTAGTCCTCAGTATATTTTTAGTCCACCTCCATGTGTCCTCTTGACCTTCCCATGCTGTATCCACCTTCCTGTCCTCCTGCAGAGAGTGTCCCATCTCACACATTAATGAGCACAAACAAATCAGGAGTCCCCATGACTGTCTCTGCTACACCACCAGCACTTCTCTCTGCCGGCCTGGGCTCAATGTCACACCAGACCACTACACTGCTGTGAAAGCAGTGGGCACCCCCAGGCCTGAAGTCTAAACAACTGGCCAACAGTGTTCTACAACAATGTCACTCCCACAGACTATGTTATGATGTCAGACAGCATCACAACATTACCAATGAGAGAACAGACTTGGAGCTAATTGATTCTTCCTGCATGGTCTTTTGAAGCTTTATACAGCCGCGAAAAATGAAGAGACCAAATTTCATTTCATCCACATTTAGATGTATATCTTACTACATTTCGTTACACTGTACTTGTATATGTGTAATGACAATAAAGTTGAATCTAATCTAATCTAATCTAATATGGTCATTCCAGTCCAGTGTCTGTAGAATTTCAACACAATCAAACCTCAGTGACAAAGTCATCCAACCGCAACGTTTTCTGCAAATAAAATCAATATTTTGATTTGGAATTTGGAGAAAATATTGTTAGTAGTTCACAAAATGATAATTTTCCTAAAACACATACCTTTAAATAGTCAAATTTGAAAATTATATGAACAATTTTGAGACGGGTCTCTACATTTTTTCCGCGGCTGTATATATACAAATTTACATTTATGCATTTGACAGAGGCTTTTATCCAAAGGGACTTACATTGCATTGTATTATTAATTTGTTTCCGACTTCGTGCCATCCCCTGGGATCGAACCCATGACCTTGGCGTTGCTAGCGCCCTTGATCCAAAGGAAAGCTATACATATATTCTTTACTTTTCTATTCTACATTTACAATGATGCATAAGCATTTAACCCCTTTTCTGTATTCCTCTGCTCTCAGCGCAGTGTAAAGTGAATACACCCCCTCTGCTCTCCATTACACCAATCACACTTTAAGCTGTATTATCCCGGGTTGACAACACTTGACAAATTCCCCGTTCACCCACACTACCGCTTTGTGTTCCCCGTCGGCGCTCCTGCTATTATTCCTGATGAAAAATTAATTTCCCTTATCTATGGCTAAGCTCCTCAATCCAAATCCGCCACACTAGCAACTCTTTATTTACAAGTATTAGAAGAACGTGTCCTCACTCTCTCTCTCCTTCAAACGCTCAAAGATTAATTGCATGTCTTCAGGGGGTGACATCCAATTCTAAACACCTGAAAGATACTTGATACTGAAGAGAGGCACGAAGATAACATTGTCAGCACGGATGAGACTGACAGCAGAACAATGTCCCTGGTTAGCATCCTGCTGATCTGTCTTTCAACAGGGACGCACCACTCAAACGCAACCTCATCGATTCAGCAGTCTGCCGACGTTTCTCCCCAAAGACAGCCCACCCAACACCACAACCTCTATTAAGACTGACACCCTGTTATCTTCATCTCCCTGCAAAGGCAGCGTGCCTTCGTCTCAGGACAGGTTATGGAGAGAAGAGAAAGGAGAACGCCGTGTTATGCTATATTGAAAAGACCTGGGGTGAATAACGGGTTAGGTACTAGGAAACTTATGGATGTTGCGGTCACGTGAAAACAATACTACATGGATTTATTGTTGTTGGCAAAAAAGGTTAAAAGTTAAAGCTCGTTTTTTGTAAAAGAACAGTACTTACACTTGTGTTGAAGTGTTTGACCACTTTAATTTTGATAGGAACAGATGTATTGGAATCTCCCATCTCTAGCTTCCTCTTCCTAACTTCCAGCGCTTGTGATGCCAATGCAGTGCTGCAGTGTAGGTTCCTGTGATCTGGGAGTAGCACCCTATCCGTCCCCATCTGATGAGGGCAAATAAACGGCATCTCTTTCGCCCGGCCTGATGAAGAGTGAGGTGTGGCCACTAAATAATGGTACTGATGCTCCTGAGGTAAGAGCTGGCATTCTGAATGGCAATTCAAAACAGAACAAAGAGTAGGTTTTTGTTGATGTTGGTTGTTTTTCTTGCATCTCTTGGCATCTCTCCGGCGGCGCTTCTTTAGCGAGCGCTTCTTTTTCATGGCCTGCGTACGTCTCCTTCGTTCCTTCTGCTCCAAGATCTCCTTCCTCAGTTGTATCTGCTCCATCAGTCTCTGCCTATACAACTCGCTATCATCACCACACTGAGGAGTACAAACACACCAGTTACGCTAAGGGCTTCATCACAGAGGATTGGATTCATTTGTTACACAAAAATGTATTTGAATTCCTTTTATAATCATTACGAGGTGAAACTGCATAATCTTGTCTCATTTTATTGCTTAAGGCACAAACATCCAACCAAGTATAATCAAACAGCAAGATGTGTTTTTAATCCTTGATGATATTGGCAAATACGTGTTGATGGTTTGCTGTCTATGCTCAAACTTGACTGCAGAAGAAGAATACAGAGTGAAGCTTGATGGATGGATTGATTTTCAGAGCAAGCCTTTGAAAAGGCCTTGACAGCGCCTATTGATTTCCTCCTGACTGCATTGTTAGAGGTAATAATTGGGTCTAATGAACAGCTTTCAGTTAGTCTGCTTGACCTTGAGCTCATTGAGCATGAGGTGAAAGGCTCTATTACCACACACTTTAATATCAACGCCCAAAAATAGAGAGAGAAGAGAGAGAGAAGGGAGAGAGGCAGACGGAGACTCCAAATAAAGACTAAATGAAAGCTTGAATTTCTTTCAAAGTTAAATTCCACGACATAATTAGTTACGTCTTCATTAACAAGGTTTTACTTTAATAAAGTTGTGATTGCCGAAGGCATCATACTGACCCCTTCATTGTTTTGCGGCTTCACGGGGAGTTTTTGAGGAGCTGGAGGAGTTTGAGGCTCCTCCTTGACCTTCTGACCCGCATTCCTTCCCACCGTCCCCTGCGCTGGTGGAGTTTTGGCAGAGATGGTAGACTTGGCACTTGCTGGCTGCTTTGTAGCAATGGGTATCCCCCTGGCAACAGCCATCGGCTTGGCACTCGATCCCCTCCTGGCAACGGCTCTAACCAGCACAGCGGGTTTCTGTTTGGGATGGAGTTTTGTTTTGTTGAGATAGTTACGTGCTGCAGTTCGTTTATGCAAGTTTTCAACTCCACTAAAAGACCACTGAAGTCTGTTAGATTTGAGGGGTATAAAAATAGATGACACAGTAAGAATTTGGATAAGCAAAACATTTTTTTAAGGCAATTAATTTTCATAAGTTTTATTTGAGGAATTAACAAAGTATGCAAGCATCTGTCTTACAGAAACTTACAAAAATGTATTTCTACTGTAGACATAAAAAAGTGACTAACTAAACAGGTTACATGTTTAACCAATGAAATTCCTCATCCCTCCTGACTAACATTGCGGTTTGCTCTGTGATTGGCCACACTGGGGATGTGGGATGGGGGGGGTTCGCGGATTGGAAACTCAATCATCCATCAAGTATCTAACGTGTTTCATAATAAATGAATAAATGTTGATGGAGATAGTTGCTGAAAAAAACTGAAATGAAATCTTTGATCTTCATATGATTGTATGAGAAGCCATATGGGACAAAAACATTTAAACATTGTCTGCCCCAAACAAAGTTGTTTGTAAATCTGTCAAATAGGCAATAATCTTAATCTTGTTATCTTGAAAGTCTGTTTCAGAAAAACATAATCAAAAACTAAACACAATTAAAATGCAATAACAATATAATAATATTGAAGTAAATAAACATGAAACTCCAATTCAGCCTCTGGCTAAAGGGATAGTTTACCCAAAATTTTTAATTCTGTCATCATTTACTCCCCCTCACTGTCATTTCAAACCTGTATGACTTTCTTTCTTCTACAGAACACAAAATAAGATATTTTAAAGATTGTTGTTAACATTCACTTGCGTTGGTTTTGTGTCCATACAACAGAAGTGCTGTTCGGTTACCAGATTTCTTCAAAACATTACGAAAAAAGAAATTAAAACAGGTTTGAAATGACAAGAGGTTGAGTAAATGATGACCAAATTTTCATTTTTGGATGTACAATGCCGGGAAGCAGCATTATTGCCCAAAGCTACTTTAAACACTAGAGGGCAGCGTAGCCTATGTGTCCATCTGTCCTTGAGAACAGGCCTGTCATTGCTCATCCAATTAGAATATTACCTGGAATACATTAAAATACATTCATGCATTTTAAATACATGATATTAATAGTACCTAATCTGTTTTTTTAAAGAACAATAGGAAAAGTAAATAATGTGATGAAGATCTGATTTATGTTCATGTCACCGCAATAAGCACCACTCCTCAATCCAATTTACCCATAGGACACAGCTCCATCAAACAAAAAAGAATTAGACACATGAGATAAAATTCTGAGAGTGACATTACAAAGAAGGATAGATAAGACATCCAAATGACATTATATAGGGTTATACACATTGAGCATTGTCACAGGACACAAATGAATGTATCAATGCCAAGTGCCTCAATTAACATTACCTGTGCCCGGGATCCAGAGGGATCAGAAAAATGGGGGACAGTCCGAGGTGATCGATAATTCTGAAGAGGGTCCTGTGTGGGTTTGGGTCTTCCAGACTTTGATGGACTCATGGGTCCCTGTAGAGCTGGACTGGGCCTCCGGGGGTCGCTCTCACATCCTGGAGGTAGAAGAAAACCCTTGGGAGTCTGTCCAGCCAGGAGCGGATTAGTGTCCAGAACTGAAGCAGGGTGTTGTTGATCTAACATATGCTGTCCTGGGAACCTTGTCTCTTTGAAGGAGGGGTGAAACAAAGACAAAAGAAGAGGGGAAGTGAACATGCGGCTGCCATATTGCAGCATTTCCGCTGATCTAATGTGACATCTCTACTTCTGTTTGCATGTTGTGTGTCTGGCTGAATACAGCAGGTGCTGAGGATTGAGCAAAGGTCAAACAGGCAAACGGGCATTTTCTCTCCATTTCAAGCATTGTAAATTCATTATGTTAACTCGCAGCTCATTGTTTGTCTAATATATGTTAAACAACATAAGTACTGTAATACATACTGTATACAGCTGAAGGGTAAATTTACTATTTATAGATATGTGTTTTAGCCAAATCAAAATTTGTGTTTTATTTTGTGAACTAGCAACATTTACAGAATCAAACTAAATTCGCTAAAAATGAAACATGACATGACTATTCTGTATAACAATAAGATGCAATGTTTGCAGATCTTCGATTCTGCAAAGATAACAAGTTCAAATTTATGTTTAAACAATGGAATAAGCGGACTTTTTCACAACTTCCATACATTTTTGCATTCTCTCAGTCTTCCACAATGTGAAATTTCACATTTGTAACTGTATACTGTTTGTAAAAAAGTAAGAGCGTTAATAATATGGCACAACATAAATGTAGCTATGGAAATGTATGTTATAACTAAAAAATCCACAGAAATTAAAGGCATATTTATTTTGGAAAAAAGTTATTAAAAATAAAATTTTCAAAAGAAAGACATCCAACATGTCTGATGATATATGTGACCCCGGAGGACAAAACAGTCTTAAGGGTACATTTTTTGAAATTGAGATTTTTACATGATCTGATAGCTGAAGAAATAAGCTTTCTATATATGGTTTGTTAGGATATGAGCTATCTGGTGGAACAACAACTGTTTATAAAGCTAGAATCAGAGGGTGCAAAAAAAGCTAAATATTTAGAAAATCGCCTTTGAAGTTGTTAATCTGAAGCACTGTAGTAGGCCATCCACTCACAAAATTAAAGTTTTTATACATTTATGGTAGGAAATGTACTAAATATCTTCATGGGACATGATCTTTAGATAATATCCTAATGATTTTTGGCAAAAATAAAAAAAATTACCCCTACAATGTATTTTGGGCGACTACTAAAAATGATCCCCTGCTACTTAAGACTGTTTTTTTGTCCAGGGTCACATATATATGAAAACATATATATATTTTTTTTTATTTTTTGTTGTTGTTTTTAACAGAAAGAGTCACCCTAAACTTTTGACCAGCATGGTATCTGTGTGTGAATAAATATACAGAGCACAGTGTCCTAACTATAGAGAATAACTGTAACAGATGGCTCATAGGAAAAAAAGCAAGAGCATGTGGATCTAAACATCCACCTTCTGAGACCGGATGTGTATGCAACCCTATTTGCTCAACCGTCTGGAGTGCATTGTATGCCACTGGGATATGTGGTCTCACCAGGACTGCAGCAGGTTCGGGTGAAGGTCTTCTTTGGGGCAGGCTGTTCCCTGCAGGAGGAGTCTATGTGACGAGAACAGAGACCCCCTCGTAACTCTGCTCCACTCTAACAAACACAAACACACAGACAAATGAGCATGACTTCACATCAAATACATGAAGTTCAAAAGTTATTGCAATACATCAGTGTCTGAGATTTACTTTAAAGAACAATTATGACTAACTTGCTAGTGCTATTGCTTGTAACTGTAACACCATACAAATAAATAATAATAAATTAAGTTAAAACTAATAATAAAAAATATAAAAATTAACTAATCTGTTATTGAGCAAGCAGTTAAAAATCAGTGTCCAAAACTTTCTCCTCATCTTATCCTGAATTCCAAAAGTAAGTTTATAGTAATGATTTATTGAAGGTTTTGTGGGATGCACGCATCCAGCCTGAAGTTACCTTCCGGTCTGTGTTTGTTGATCGGTCTGTCTAGTGGCTGATATAACAATTTAATTTCATTTAATTAATATAAATATTAAAGTATATAAATATGAATGTATAAAATTTACATTTATAGTTATGTAAATATTAATTTATAATGTTATAAATATTAATTTATATTTATAAATATTAGTTTATATTTAAATACATATTAATTTATAGTTATATAAATATAAATTTATAGTTATATAAATATACATTTTTGGTATATAAATATTAATTTATAGTTATATAAATATTAACTTATAGTTATATTGATATTTTATTGTATAATAATTGTATAACATTAACAATTTGTTGAATTTGATTGTATATGAAATTCATTAAACAAACAATTTGTTGAATGGGTCGTGTAATTTCAAGTTTAAGTTTAGTCAAGTAATGATTCTTCTACTGGTAACGCAAAATAATACTGGCTAGACAAATTTTAGTTATTATTTCTTTTGCTTGTTAGAAGAAATAATCCACAGGGACTCTAATCTTTGGGAAGTTAAGTTCGGGCCACAAAAGCATTCATGCGTATTAACATTAGTTTAAGTTGTTGCTTTGAAACAGTCTAAAAGCTCATTTAATTTCAACCCACGTCAATATAAGTTTGTAAAGTAACCTGCAATATGGTATCGCAAAAGTGTGGGCGATATATATGCAAAAAATATCAAATGGCAGCTTTAAATCCATTAATGTCATGCAAAAAAAATCACAGTAATGCAAAATGATAGGGTAACACAATGATGATCACACAATAGAAGAGGTTGTAAGTGCTGGCGGAAACTTTGCTGATGCTCTGCCCATTATAATCGCACCCATCAGACATAATTGTACTCGACTTTTCACAGAAAGCACGATAACAATCCACTAATCCTTCCAAAGAAATCCTAACCATCCTGATTTCACCTTTATCCTCTTAAATATCCAATTCAGCTCTCCAAAAAAAGAAACTTTTCAATGTACTTTGCTTAAAAACGCCACCCCTACCTCTGTTAATTACCCGATGCTATCGCTCCTAATCTGCATTCTTAACCAGAATTGATCACTCTTCTTTTTTCCCTCATCTTGGCCTGTGTGCGAATAAGATTCGAGCCAAGTCATCCTAAACAGAAAGTTAATCAGCGGCTCTATGCAACAGCCTGTGGTTCAGAAATAACTGGCCATTGTGCACTTAATCAGTTCTCCACTCAAAAGGTCACTTCCAGCCCCCAGTAGGATTTAATTAAAAGCACTACACAAAAGCAAAAGCCGCTTGTATGAATTTGATAACCAAGCACGCTTCTTCAATGGCTAATCCCGCATTTACAGAGAGAGCGAGCGAGACGGGGAGGGAGGGAGTGCGAGAGAGATAGAGGGCTGCCGGAGCTCTCCAGGGCTGGAGCCAGGTGTGGATTGCACCTCATTCAATAACCGAGATGATTTGGAGGACAATGGGAGGATGTTTCATTAGAATCATGCTCGGCCTGTTGTCTTTCACTCTCGGTATTAGAACCGCCATTGAGACCGCCATTGAGACGGAGCTGACACGACGGTCACGCCATTGGGTCTTTATACCGAAGGAGAGATGCTGTTGTGGAATCAGAGAGCCATAAGAGTCGTTTATATTCAGTTCACTTTAAATGAGAGGATAATGTGGGCTACCGCGGAGAAAGGTCAAATAAGAGCGAAATAAAAAACTAATCATTTATTTCCAAAATGAACCTAAAATATCCGTGATTTGTTTTGTGAAAGAAAACAGCCTGATGTTTTTCTTTTCACCAACACCCACCGGAGCGATTTGTGACAACACGGAATTAAAAACTTGCGGGCAATCCACTGATCCATAGCAAAGAGGCTTTATCTGCCTCACTCACTATCAGAGCTGTCATTCAGCCAGCGCAAACAAACAGAAGCCGGCCCATTCTCTGCCGCAATTAATGGATTTAATGAGATCTTTCACTGGAGGCGATTCATCCATTTCAATACAATGGAATACTCCATGCACTTGTAAAATGAAGTTTAAAATGATAGACAGGATTAATATTTAAATACCTTTCTTCATAAAAAAAATACTGCATACACGCACACACACACATTGACTCACACGCTAACACACACACATGCCACAGATGGGACCCTCCATGTACGATTAGTGTGTGATTGTATGATAATGGTATGATAATCGTGATTAATCAGATGCCCACTGGCAAATGGAAGTTTCCGGGGGGCATTCTGTCACCTGCATTCTAAACGGCATCTTACCCAGCCTTGATCTGACGCCCCTGCTGATTGGCTGAGGCTTAGTTGTTTCGGTGATGTACACCAATCTTATGAAATGCACATTTGAGAGTGGAAAAACACAGCCAGCACATCATGGGAATCGAGAACGTATGAACCCAACCGGCTTTGAAAAAGAAAAGAAACATGCACTGGGTCAAATGCCCATGATCACGTAATTGCCGCACTGAATTAAAAAGCCATTTTTTGACACGAGAAGAGTAAACCTTACAAACCGTTACCCAAAAACACACACAAGTCTGCACCGTTATGACTTACACCTCATCTAATGCTTACAACCCAACAAATCGAAGCACAATATTCAGAGTTGATATTTGGAGGTTTTGGATTACGACTTGAATTGTACGGAACTTGAGAAAATTATGTTTGGCTGGGCTCTATATACGGAGCCCGTGACCTTACATCCCATCTAGCATTAAATCCCCCTCCTCCCTAGAAATGAAATAAACATGTGCCTAAAGCCCATATCAAACCATTCCAGTTGCACGGGGACGCCTATCAATGTTTACAGATTCAACTCAAACAGTGTTTAGCCAGGGCACTCATGATTAAAAGCAGTAGAAAACATTTACACACAGGCACGTCTGCCAGCGTGAACGTGAACACACACGCAAACACACAAACACACACACACAAACGCACGCGCACATAAACACAAACACACTGAGTGAGCAGCTGCTACTCTCTCGGATGCTCTAGGGATCCACAGCAGGCCTGGCCTGGCTTTGTGTAGACATCAGGGGCACAGCAATGAAAAAGGATAATGCGTCTTTGACACTAATTTCTGGGCGGACACCTCAACTTCCTCCAAAAACAGGAAATGGAATTATCCCGAGTTCTAAATTACAATTGTTAGAAATAAACGTGCGTGACAGAAATCTAAGCATCTCTGTATTTGCATTTAAATTAAGTACTCGGGGTTAAACAATAATGTTGGTTATTCAATAACTAATACCTAATTTTTAAGAGCAGAAAAGGTTCAACAAATGTTAAACTGACTAACATATCAAACAATGTCCAACCAGCAAACTCATGCAATATTGATCAGCTCATTATCTCATTCACAGCATTAACATCTTGATGAAATGAAGTAACATTGAAAGGCCTTAGGCAGAGAGTAAATCCAAGCCTGAATCTGACCTTGCCGGAAGAGGGCTCATGTGGTCACGGAGAGGATGTGTGGCGATTGTGTGGCGGGGCGGAGAGAGACCTGGGGTGTGACTTGGGGCTCTGGGGGTGAATTGCACTTGCCCGAGGGGTGCGATTAAAGGGGAAAGGCTATGTTCGCTATGAAGCGTTTACTTTTTAACACTACTGTATGCCTTCAACAATCAGATCTTTATGATTTCTCATCTTCTTCTAGAAAGATGACTTCATCAGATGCAGAATCATTTGAATATAGCCGAGCGATTCAGCATTTTACTCCGAGGCTGGCAGACAATGAACCTGCCACTCGTTCTGCAGAGAAGAGGGAGGGGCTGTGATACCTCTCCTCCGCCTGTCTGTGTCTATTAATGCCATGATCACAGATTAGCGTGACTTCAGGAGAGAACGAGACTGGGACTGAGGGGAACATGGGAAGAGAGAAAGGAAGGTGAAAAGAGCGCAGGACAAAGAGAAAAAACGATATAGTGCATTTCATAATTGAAGAAACTGTTTTATCGTCAAAAATAAGGTTCCCACACTTTTAAAGACTTTCATTGCTCATCTATGACATTTTAATTATTTAGGGATTTTTATATACACAATTACATATAATTAAAATGTGTACATATATATTTTATAGACGGGGGCAGATTACAATTTTGGTGTCCGGTACCAGTTCTTCAAATTAACAGTTATGAATAATTAAATTGGACCAAAAACATAATGGGATGTTAATGTAGCTCTGAATATCGGCCAATTAAATATCTAACATCCAATTTTTTCAGAACATTTTAATTTTAATCTGTTTCAATTATAACTTATCATGCACTCAGACACAGCTGGACGTGTTACGATGATGCCGTTTTCAGCAAAAGCATGACACAAAAAGAATTCATTCCTAACACAATTATCTTCTTTATGATTATATTTTGTGTGTTTTATATTTAAAATCATCACTGCCATGATGTTTGCTTTCGTAAGAACTACCCAACTAGAAAGACCACTTGCAAAAAAAATTGTTTACGCATGATTGAGTAAAATATGTTCGATCCAATCAGTTGATTTAAAATGTATATATATATATATATTTGACACAACCATGGGTTGAAACAACCCTGCAGGTTGATTTAAACCAATGTTAAGATTTATTCTTTTTTTGGGGGGCGGCAGGATCAAGCAAGGACCACAAGTCAGGATTCGAACTCGGGTCGCTTGAAGCGCAAAATAAGAACAAACCATCGGAGCCGATAGCTTCGCGAGCAAGTGCTCTGGCGGTTTGTCTATATTTTTCATGACTTCTGCCGGTACAAACTAAAAGTACTTAAATAAATAATTATAATGTTATTACTCTAATTTCCCAACAAAGAAATAAAAAAATGAATACTATACCTGGCAATTTAATCAAATAAAGCACGCTTTGTGTAAATGGTGTTGTATCATGAGACAGCCGTTTATATTACAGAAGATGAAGACGTCCACAACTCCAGTCAGCTTCTTACATCTGACATAATGCTAATGTAGAGCTATGCATAATTTACACTCACTCTACCCGCTCCTGACATGTTGACCGAGCAGTTTCAGCCAATCCTAAACCAGCGCCACTTCATTCCACATTCACCATGAAATCGTGATGAAGAGGACGAAGTTTTTCTTCATCGTCAACGAAACAATCAGAGGAATGTGTTAACAGGAATACTGAAGTGCTATCGGGATGTAAAACGAGGCTCTTTTACATTCATTAAATACTGTTGAGGTCTTTGCAGTAATCTCCCAATGCAAAAGATTTTTACCACGCGAGAGATGTTAAACCCAAAGCAAAACACAAAGCTAATTTCGCCTGATTGCCTTAATGTGGAAAACTGCCAAGTTATTTTGCATAATCCAAATATCAACAGCAGTCGGAGGAGCAATAAACCTTGATAATTGAAATTATTTCGTAAAACCAAACCTGCCATGCTCATGTGCCACCATGGCAAAAACCTTTTTAACATGCATTTGTAAATCTCTTCAGACACACACACCATGTATGCTGAAGCCAACAAAAACTGCACATTTATATGTTAATGCATTAAGTCATATTTTAAAATATGTGCTAATAGTTAAAAAGGTAAGCATTTTGTTGAATACATTCATAACGTCCCACTGTGTTTCAGCCTGTTGTGGAGTTTGCGTCTATGAATCACTACTCTTGTCTATCCACAAATTTCCTACGCCCCATGACGCTTTGCGCTAAAGATGGGAGAAACTTCAAAGTTCAATGTAAACACACGCATTTCTGTCTTATTTCAAGTCCATCGTTTTTTGCAGAACGTGAATTTCAACACTGACAGCTCTTATAAACTACATCAGCATTCTGTCCACTGCTTTATAGAGGAATGGGATGATGATTTTAATACTTGACTGTGGATATTTAGCAACTTTATAGATTCAGATGTTGTGATATGATGCTTGATGTATAGATTTCACAACCGAGTCACTAACCATTAGTTGAACACTGCCTCAGTTTTAAGCATCGGTTATATGCTGTTTAGCAATGAGTATAATGTATAGAGAGCAATTAAAAAATTATAAAGGGTTTTTCATTTCTTTCCCTGATGTCGATTGTGTGCTATTTAAAGATGAGGTAAATATAAATATATATTTTTTGTATTTAAAAGCGAACTGCCTTTTTACACTTTTAAACATTCTCTCTACGTTTCGTTTATAAGAAGATAAATGGAAGAATTACCTACCTTACATCAAAGATATCAGATGAGATATGTAGTTAACAGGATGTGATGTATTTTAACAGATTTTTTTAAATATCTTTTAGCTAATTTTTACCGAATGCAGACCTTCCGCAAGGAAAAGCCGTTTATTTTTAAGTAAGAAACGGTGTTCAAATGTCATGAACAGGCAATTTGGTTGAATCACGAACAGGCAATTTGGTTGAATCACTTGTTAATATAATGTTAATATAATTTCATATATGTTATTAAAAGCTGTATTTATATTTAATATGTCAAAAAAACCTGTCAAAGAGGTTGTTATCTGGGAATAACGGACCTGCAAATGTTGCGCCAGGCCAATCAGAGTCAAGCATTCCAATGAGCTGTGTAATAGTTAAGGTGCAATACCGCGTCTCCGGAAGTTGTACCCATGCTCGTTTTCACAGCATCGCCCTCTGGAAACTTGTGGTTAGGCCCAAAGCCTTTCAATTCCCAAGCATATAGTTCTTGCTCTTTATCCATCTCACAATGCTCACCCTCAAAACTCTTAGCCAGAAACAACTAAACAAAGCACCCAGATTTCTCTATACTTTATATTCATTGCTAAACAGAATATACCCGATGCTTAGAACTGAGGCAGTGTTCAACTAATGGTTAGTGACTTGGTTGTGAAATCTATACATCAGGCATCATATCAATTCCCCTATTTTAACCTGTCTTCTCCCAACAGGCTATGAATCGGCAATTATTTCCTTCACACTACTTGTCAGAATCAATTTCTCTGCTCTGTGTAACAGAATGGTTTCGCGTGACATCTCCAATCAGTAGGTAGGGAGCACATCCTCTCAATGGAAATAGAGTGCTGCACAGGGTCGTAACTTCTGACAAAATGCAAATTACATTTGTAACATAAACTGAAATGTCAATTGAGCTTTGCTTCCCCTGAAGGACCCATCCAGGGTTGTTCCTTGGTTTTTGAGATTTACAATGCATTGTGTGCCCTGGACCAAAAATCCACTAGTGGAAGACACAAAGTTTTTTGGTAGCATGATTCGGAAATGCTCCTATACATCTGACTGCTTTTGTTATTTTGTATCTAGCTCAGCAGAAGCTCTCTGTAACAGTATGAGGCTATGAGACACCATCACCATCTGCAGGTGTATGTAAGGTTCTCTACCGTCTAGACCAGGGATTTTCAAACTTTTTTGCCAAGCACCCACAAATATCAGGGACCCACTTCTAATAACCATCAATGTACATACTGTTCATTTAAAATATCTAAAATAAATGATGAGTGATATAAAACAACAACACATTGTTTCCAAAATTAAATAATTGGCTAAACTTGTGGGATGTATAAACCTAAACCATTTTCAATTAAAAAGTATTTGCGTTGTAAATTTCAATAAATCTTGTATCATGACAGCTTAACAAAGAATGGTGCCTAACAAACCTCAGTGAACCCCAAACTCACTACAAAGAAAGAAAACAAATAAAAATCCTGGTTAAGTTTGTAAGTAGCAGGAAATGATAGATGATAGATAAACACTTATCTCTCACAAAATAATATGAATCCCTAGAAACGAAAGAGTAAAAATGTCAGTAGACTTCTACAAATTTTGATTTTTGTCTATGTAATTTTTAGCGGACCTCCATCTGGAGGCCCCCTGGGGTCCCCAGACTCCAGTTTGAAAACCCCTGATCTAGATTAACTTTTTTTTAAATAGAGGTACATTTATGCATCAATTCAGCAAACTGAATAATTGGCCCGGAAGGTTATAAATTATTGGTGGCCAATAGCATGAAACCATTTGAGATACATTAAGAAACCAAAATCATAACTTTTTCAGTCCAGCATTATTTCATGAATAGCTAAGTGATAGGTTATGTCAATATTAACGCATTTTGTGCACTTTTGGTTACTGTTGCATGATAAACAATTCTGTATAGTGTTGGATGTTCAATTGATGTCCAAAATACAATTTAGGTCCTGAAGCAAAAACCACTTTTTTGGGGGGCCGAGAACCCCTTTCAGAAACAATGTACTTAAGTGTACATTGTTTCACATCAGTCAAGCAGGAGACTGAAATACGGTACCTCACTTGACTCCTGCATGGATGACCTGCGCATCACTTCTAAATCAAAATTTTTCATTTTGACTTCATCACTGTAGTCATCAACTTCCTGTAAAATATAAGCAGTGTTTCTAACTCTGAGGTTTTCCTGATCAAACATCTAACCAGTTGACATTTGGATAGAGCTGTCCTTGCATCTGATTAACATATCCAATAGCACCTCTGAATACAGCCATTGATTACTGAACTTTTCGATCTGGGTTATCGGTGACAGCTTATTTGATCCAGTTTTGTTCTCAATCACTTATGAAAAGGTTGTGTCTTTATCCAAACGAACTAACCGCTAGCCCTTTATTCAGGAATGTCCTTCAAATAACGATGCATTGACCTTACTAAACAAATCAGACCCATATTAGGGAAAAGCTCTTTCTCTGGTGGACAGGACAACAAGAGAGAAGAATCAGTTATGTTCACCATATCTAGATATCTTTTAAAGGGTCAATATTTTCGACAACACTAGCCGTTATCAGATTTGGTTTACGGCTTGACAGAAGCCTATGCATTATCTGGCGCTGATAATTGGCGGGGAGTCTCTCCAACAACACAAAGAGTTCTTTTCCGCTGGGATGCGGGCCTCAAGGTCAGATCTCAATTCTGCCATGGAGACAACAGGGGGGCATTACCTTCCACCAAACAAGCTGTCAGCACTAACTTTGTCAGGACACAGACAAATAAACTGCTAGAGAGTGATAATAGATCTAATTTCACCTCTCTGTCACTCGCTCTGTCTGCCCCCTCAAGGGACCTGATTCCAAAGCATGGAAAGAGCTTACGGAGATAAAAAATCAAACAACAAACCCAATGCTATCTAAGCAGATAAAGCGGGAACTCACTTGAAATTCATCTCCAGACGGAGCATTGATTTCGATGTCCAAAACTTCGGCAGGGTCCACCTCTATTTCGGTCCGCTCTTCTTCAGCGCACGTGGCTTGGTCTTTGGCAAGGTGTGAGGTCCTGCACACAAGCAGAGGCTTTGCAATTGCCTGCAGTTTTGGTTGGGAAATGCTTTCATAGTGATATCTGAAAACACAAAATTCGACATGATTTGCCATACAAACTCAAAACGTAATCGTAAAAAATAAATTAAATGAGGAAGCAAATTGTGTCTTCATTAATCAACTATTACACATGCAGATATAAATGGTACATAGTGTTTAATATTTATCTCATACACTCACATGGACTATATCAGTGGCATACCAACTGTTTAATTTTACATGAAGCCTCCTGGGGCGGCCTTGTTAAGATTATAACCAGCTGAATACTACCCTCTCACACCCTGTTATCCTCGCTTTGAGCTACAAATGAAGGCGACAGTGAATAATCCATTTCTGCAGTATACCATCAATAACAGCAACTGAAACCTTTTCTTTTGTGTAACGTTGCATCTACACTGTAAGGTGTCAATATGAATCCAAGACGATTACTATATCCGCCCAGGCAACATAAACAAACATTACAGAGCGCACCATTACAGTGGTAGCAAAACTCTAGCGGTGTCAGGTAATCTGTATTCTCTTTGCAGAGCAATTCTTGTTTGGAAATTTGCCAGAACAAGATAAGGTCATTTTGATTCAACATTCCCATTATCTGTGATGTGCTTCTGCAGTGTTTGTTCGAAGTGGGACTTACTCGAAACAAAAGCTCTGGGGAACATCAAGAATCAACCTTTATCTAACCGTTCACCTACAGGCTGCTGCAGGAGGAGGAAAAGTTCACCCTACCTCATAGTTTTGTTCTCATCATCGCTGCACAAAAGGTCATCGTTCAGCTCTTCATCCGACGTGTCCGAGAGAACCTAACAAATACACCATCAATTAAAGCACAACATTCCAACACAACTTAAAACCGTTCATGATTTGAGATGATTGTTAATCTTTGCTGATATAGACTGCTTAACACGGAACCTTCATCACTGTTCATGCTGCAATCACAGGAAGAACTTCTTTACAAATCTATTTTTACTATATTGCTTGTGGATATCATTTTACAACTATAAATATGAAGTAAGAATTGGACATCTGTTTCCTGGAGTCAAATTATCCAAAATCAATAGTGGTCTTTTAAAATAAATCACAGCTTGGTTGAATATATCATGTTCTGTTCTTTACTAAAAAAATACATTTGTCAAGTCAACATAAAACGACAATAAAAATGAATGTGTATACCAAAATAAATGTTTTATCTTTTATTCTTTAAGCAAGAGAGTTTGCTTTTATGTACTACAAACCCATGTTTTTTATTCCCATCAACAATAAGTCAGATTTAAAGGTCCTGAAATTGTGCAGTATCTTACATCATTCCACCCCTCCATTTCAAAGAAAGCACTATGGCAAAGACACAGAACTAAGATGTCGTCATCTTTGCCAAAAGAGACAACATATTTCCAAAACGCGCCTTGAAGAGCAGTTTGTCCGTTAAGGGATACTGTAGCTTTCCTGCAGCTCAGTGGTAAGACTATTGCGTTAACAATGCAAGGTTGTGGGTTCGATCCCAGGGGATTGCAATTACCTATGTAAAATGTATAGGAAAAAGCAATGCAAGTTGCTTTGGATAAAAGCGTCTGCCAAATGCCAAAATGTAAATGTAGAAACAAGATGCTGAATACCATGTACGTAGACCCGCTGTGTATGTAAATAGAAATAGCTAATTCTAAGGTAGTAAAAACATAACGCTCTTTTACATAAGGTCTTTACACATCTGATAGTTGTGTATATCATTTTGCATTTCTGTCCATTGGTCCTGCAAAGAATGACACATTGGACCTTTAAAACACCTCGGCTGAAGTGAAAGTTTATACGGTGGTTCCCCTCACTCAAAGTCTGGCCGGTCCTCAAGAGACCACAAACCTCAGAAAGAGTTATTTTGATTAGGTCCTTCATCTGCAGAACACCTTGTATTTCTGCGATAGGACACATTTAGCAGATAATATACCATTAGTATAAAAAAGGGACAGCTGGCCCTGTGAAGAAACCACCTGTCACAATCCTGAGGCAGAATGTGACACCCTCACCTCAGACCGGGGATCTTAAAAGACATTTACTTTCATTTATCAGCACTCAGAACACTTCACATGCTCAAGATCCAACAATATCGAAGCCAGGAAACCTGCCAAAAACTATGAAAATACCTTAGCAGTGTGTTCTGGGTTTAACACACACATACTCACTCGTTTGGCTGTAAGCCAGTCATCCACCATCATGTCTTCCTCTGAATCACTATGGAAAGAAAATCAACAAGTGTCTACGGCTTACTTTAAAAATATAACATATACTGATAAAAAATAAACTGTCTTGCAACCACCAGCAGTCTTGATCACATAGATTTAATGCAAGTTACTGGTGAAGTAACCAATGAAAAATATGAGATCATAGTAAACCCGGATCCAACGTTACTCTTCTAAACATGGACAGTGTCTCACATTTTACTTCTACTTTAATTTATTGAATTCATTTCGGTATGACAAGAAACACAATTATATAGTCATATAGGATATTTATTATACAACCAATAGCACGCAGGTCAGCATTACCTTTTCATATCTCGACGATGCTTTCTGAAGGACCTTTCTCTGCCAGGCTTGTCATTATTCTCTGTGAACAGAGATAACGTTACATGTTTATTTGTTTGTGTTTGGATGAACTGAGGTTATAAACGTGCACTAACGCTTGCAACTTAAACAATTTCTAGCGATTTTGTACTGCACTGTTTGCGGCACCACTACTATCTACGTTTCATGCGTAATCACGACTACACGTTTTTGACGCGCCACTTTCCGGTGCACATGCGCAGTAGACTTCTGGGCCGTTTTTCAATTCCAAGAACGCAAAGAACGGACTTGTGTTCTCGTGGAGACAGGTGTCTTTTGAGACAATCTCTGGAGAACGAACTTGGTTGGACGCGCCGCAGTGACTTCTGGAACTCCAATCGGATTGCATAGGCGCGCAAGGCATCCTTGGGGTGCTTTTCAATTTTATTTGTGCATCCTAGTTTTATTTCCTTGCGTCTTAGCTCCACCCCTTCAGGATGCGAGGGAAGGAAACCAGGAAAAGAAGCGAGGACGGAGGAATTAAAATAAGTAAAATGGCATATCCTCGCTCCCTTTAGCGTCACTTCAAAGCGTCGTCAATTAATGATGACGGTACACATTGAAAATATAAAAACACATACTTAAGGCAGATTTCACAATCCCAACTACGATAAAATGCTTAAGAGTGGTGTCAAATATATGTTATACATAAATATTAACTATACTAATATATTAACTATGTGAATATTAACTTTATTGTTTGAAATAGGTACACATATACAAAAAAAAGCGTAATTATCACATTTACGCATGTTTGAATATGATCTAAAGATGTGACGATGCGCAGGGGGACGAGAATAATACGCGCGTCAGGTTTTGTCAACAAAACACTTCCGCAAAGGAAGCACGTGCGTATCCTCGCTCATGACTCCTCAGAATACCTCCTCTCTTCTCCATCCTCTCCTTCTCCCGGTGCAATTAGAGAATTGAGACGTCTTTAAAGATGTCTGTACTCGATCGGTTTCCGGGTCATAGAATGGAGGACGGAGGAACGGGGAAACGAGGAGGCATATTGAGAAGCACCCCTTGTGTTATTGAGTATTGGACTAGTTATTGATGACCCAGAGCGAGAACACGAGGACACTAGACAGCTCAAGACACATATTAAGAAACGGCCCTGAACGGAATTGTTAGACATTAGTTACGTAAACTGGAACAATACAGTTAAAGAGTCATTTAAAGTAAAGCAAGACATTATTTATTATATATTAAAACAGTACCCGCATACGATCATGCAATAATAAACAAAACGGAAAATGAATGAAAAGAAAATAGCCAGATTTTATGCTACAATTGAATTGCTACCTTAAGCTCCAGTTGACTTTTTACTTGTGCAGATGCGTGACAGAACGAGCCTGACTTGAATGTAATATGTTGTTTTTACCTTGACACTGTTCCCCTTGAGTGTTTCCCATTATACAGTAACGTTAAACAGCCTATACGTTTATAAAGATGTGCTGTGTGGGTAATTCCAGAACTGTTCAAACGCCTTTTACTTTAAAAATAAACATTGCATCTTGCTGGATCCGAATAACAACACAAAAACGTATTTATTAAAAGAGTTTATTGCTGTTACTGTTTTCAGTGTAGCTCAGGCCTGAATTTTTGTAGCTTCTAAACATTGAAGCTTTCATTAAATTATTAAGAAAGGCAACATATTTGACGTTGTCTGTTACACAATTGCCTAAATGAATGACGGACAACTTCTAATGCATGATTGCATCAGACTCATCCACTTTTTACCGTATTTTCAAGAGTCAGTTCTATAATCATGTAATATTTTTCAATATTTGCATATTTTAGAACTATAATGTTAAATATAAGCAAGATTCAGATCAATGGTGAAAAATTAATGTATATTTCGCTTTTAATTATCAACTGCAATAAATAATTTGTACATTTTAAAAGCAGGTGCATTTGAGTCACGCAATTCTCAGCAGTGACACAATTTATTTACTTGGTTTCCTTGTAAATTTAAATTATATTGACGTTTATTTATGTATATATTATTCATTCATTCATGTATGTGGAACGCTGGCTGGGAAACATCCGGGTTATTTCATGTCTAGACATTCGCTGCTCTCATTGGATAACAGGCAGAATTCTGTTATTTCATTGGACGCCTCGCCTGTCAGTTCTCAGTGTGCCAAGCATGTTTGCTAGTCGTGGCATCACAGCAGACCGGCACGTAGAGAATTTTGCTTTTTGTACCCGTAGAGGTTGTGTTAGTCATTTTCAGACCGATACTGGGGAGTTTTTGTGTAAACTGCCTGGTATCGAGCTACGAATCTGTTTCGTCGTGGTCGTTTTAAGCAACGAAAACTTTAAAATCTCCATTACCCACCTCTTGTTGTTCTCACGCATCGTCTCAGGTAAGACAGTGAACGCCTTATCGATTTCACGATCTACTTTAATAAAAGTAAGATTAAAGTTTGGCGACAGACTGTCTATCTATTTATATCTGTTTCTTAGTTATTTATTGTAAGCGTCACTATACAAAGAGATTAGTAGTTTAGTTTATTTATGTACAGGTGTAGCAGGTGTGACGTTACTGTGGTGCAGAAGTTTTACACGTCAACTTATAGTTCTGAGCGTGATAGTGAGGGCACATTTACGTTCATATGAAAGGCTAAAAATGACGGAAACATGTCCTAGCCATAATGTTTTCTACCTGAAACAAAGTGCAAATGCTATGACGGAGAGTTAAGAACCACGTTAACACCGTAATGGTCAGAAGCATATGGCATTTAAGATATATAAGAAAAAATGGCACAACGTGGTTTGTAGACATATGGTAAAGTGAACACGAATAAAATAGATCAACTGGGGGCGCCAGTTTATTCCAAACTTTGTTAACAGTCGTAAAATTATCAAAAAGATGAGCTGAATGTTAAGATTTAAGCCATGTCGTACAAACATCAAATGCAAGGTCTGGGATTACAAAATCTCTCTTAAACGTAAAACTATAAATAGAGAACAAGAGCTGTATTACAACTCTACCTGTGAGAATAATGGCAGGGTGTTTTGGGTGTTCACTATTCCATCTGTTACAAAAATCTCACTTGAGAGAGATAACAAATACTTTTTAAAGGAACCTCATTAATTAATATTGACGTCCTATTGTTATTTTTCTTCTGCCAAACAATCATATTTTCATGTCAAATCTCTACATAAATAAAATTTGAAGGGATATTTCACAAAAAATGAAATTATTTACTCACACGCATTGTTCAGAACCTGTATACATTTAGTTTTCTGCTGAACACAAAGAAAGATTGTTTGAAGAAAGTGTGTAACCACACATTTGATCCTACTATATAGGATAAAATGGTACTATAGTAGTCTGTGGTGCCCCAAAACTGTTTGGTTTCCAACATTCTTTGATATATCGTTCATGTAGTTCAGTGGTAAGAGCATTGGTTGTGGGTTCGATCCCAGGGGGTTGCACATACCTTTAAATAAATGTCTAGGATAATGCAAAGTAAGCTGCTTTTAAAACGTATGCCAAATGTAAATCTTCTTTTGTGGTCTTTTGTGTTTTTAATATTCCCTATAATTTATTCACTATAAATATCATATTTCTATCCAAAGCCACGTTTTTCGTGGTTTTGAAACTGCATAGTAGTTAGACATTGCAAATTTTGTGTGTGCTAATTTGAATATATTTGTTTATTTGTTGAATGTTTATTTAACGGAAATAACTGTTATTCACTTTGTGTAAAGATATAGCCACAATAATGGACTGTTGGATACTTGTAGTATCTTATCAACTGGAATAAAATAATATTACTCTTATATGCTTGTAAATACAGGAGACCACTATGTCACCATGGATAAAACAATGTGGCCTTTTTCTTGTGGCACTGGTTATTTTGCCCAAAACAACTGAGTCAAAGAAAGATGAAGTGCTCTACTGTTCAGGTGAGTGAAAGTGTTTGCAGCCTATGCAGAGAAAAAATGCTGACATTTCACAATGTGCTTAGCATGCATCTCCTGCAAAGTTAAAACTGCTCTGTTTGTTTTGAGTGACTAATTGAAAATCTCTCCTGCTTGGCTAAACCACCTCTTTTCTAACTTAAATCTAGATGCATATTTAATTTTCAAATTATTTGCATGGCACGTTTCACAATATGTATTCTACTGGAGGACATTACAAATGTGGTTATTGTTTAGGAGCTATTTTTATATGGTTCTTCATATGTAAAATAGAGGGGTAAGATGGTATTTCATGAATCCTGACACTGTTGTGCTGGCTTCTCATGCTTAACATGCTCAACTTGTTAAAAAACGAGTTGGACGTATGACTTCTGTGCTTGATACACTAACCCAGCACTCCAATTTGCTTCAGAGAGTATTTTTTTATAAGTCTGGATCCCTGTGTGTCCTATTCCTGTTATTGGCCGTTCTAAGGGGAAAGCAGGCCTACGCGTCATCCACTGAGCGAAAGACCACGCCCACATGCTAACATGAGCGAAAGACCATACCCACGTGTCAAGCAACCAATGTGAGAAAGAGCAGCATGAAGCAACAAGGCCGCTTCACTTGGCTCAACGGAAATTTAGCTGTGTTTGTTTGTTCACTGCATTTCGGTAATGAATGTTATTTAAACGGTGCATATAACGCTGGATTTGGATATTGTTTGAAACGGGTAGATGGCATAATACCAGCGCTAAAAGATGTCAAACAAACTCTGTGTTTTGTTGCCAATCGGCGCGTACGTACATAATGTAAACAACAGGAAGGCATAATGCGATTATGTATTGTGTTCTCTTGCTGTAGTTCCATTCACCCCTGCCCTCCTCCAGCAGCCCATCTTTTTCCAGAAATAATCGTTCAACTGTATCCTCCTGGTGGCATGCTGGGGGTTGGAATTACAGCACGAGAACACAAAACATCATCGCATTATCCCTGCATCACTGTTGATTGACTATAAGTTCATGTGGTGTACCTTATGCACGAACGCACCGATTGGCATCTATAAGTTTCGAACAATCTCCAAATCCATCATTATATCCACCGTTTATATAAAATTCATCACCGAAGTGCAGAGCAGACATTTAAACTTCCGTCAGTCGAGTAAAGTGGCATTGATGGGCGTGCTCTTTCTCACTCTGGCTGGTTGACGCGTGGGCGTGCTCTTTACTCACTGGATGACGCATGGGCGTACTTCTCCAGGAGAATTGTCAGAAAATTGTTACGAAACAGGAATCCATGTTCGAACAAAACTTTTTGAAACCTGTTCGAAACCTGACGGAGTGAATCTAGCACAGAAATACTGCGTCATATGTTTAACTCGTTTTTTTTAACAAGTTGACCATGTTAAGCTTGAGAAGCCAGTATGTTTAACAATGTGAAGAAGTCAGAATGCATGAAATAGCATGGTACCCCCGCTTTAAAATAAAAAATTTGAGGTTGTGAATTGATATCATATGTCTAAATATTTGATTGTCGTTGTGTGATCTGATATTGAAATTATGTAGCATCCCAACTGAAATGTTTAGTGTGATAGTTAAAATTCTTCATCTTTTTTTAGCTTGTACTTGAACAGTCCAGCGTTAGTAGAGGCAAAACATTGCATGCTTGCCTGTCGAAAAGGTAGAGCTTTAGACATGTAATCACATGTCTTATATTAGCAGCTCAACTGACAAGTTAAATTGAGTAGTTGGGTGGGGCTATATTGAGAAAGTGGTGCTTCCAATACCGGTTGAGTATAACTAAAGGTCATGGGCCATTTACATAAACTTCTTGAACTAGTCTAACAAGTCAACTTTTTCCCTTATAACTTTATTGAGTTAGATACTTTGAATTTGAATGTAAAATGTAAGACTGATTAGCCTTAACTAATTAATAGTAGGTCAAACTTCTTAAGACAGTGTTAACCCTTAAAATAAAAGTAGTTGTTATGTCATGTGGTTGTTTAGCATATAAATATTTTCTCTGCCTCTGATCAAAATACTAGCAGAAATACAGAGAATAACAACTCAGACAGCATTATTCAAACACTATTAGTATCTCATTATATTTAAATATTTCACTTCAGCAAATATCAGTCAATCACATAGTGATATGATGATGTAGTTTTAATGGGTTTTTAAATGAATAACCCATTTTTTCATTAGCGGTATCAGTATTGGTATCGAGAAGAGCAGTATTGATTTTTACGGTGCTTCCTATGAGTATTACTCATTCTAATTTATGGGTCACTCAGGCCCAAATCTTTGTTTTAGATATCCCATGTCAGATGCATATTCAATTTTTTTCATGCATTTTCAAAAAGAAACCGTTTTACAGCATGATGAAATGGTAATGCATTATCTTGCCATTGCCTTTGTATTTTTGTAATAGGCTGTTTTCAAAATCAATCTTAGTTAGTGAACGGCATTGCCATTTTTGCATCTTGCCAAAACCAAGTATTTGCTTGTTCAAACCGTAGCCTGGAATTGCTAGTAGCTGGTTGGTGTTTAAAATGAAGGGGCTGTGATTTTAATTCATTTATTTATTTGCGAGCACAATATTGGATTTAAATATGTATTCTGATCAGAATTTTCCAACCCAAATATTTTACCTGTTAACATTTCATGATTCTAATTGCTTCCACTGCACCATTTTTTTTAAAAAGGGAAGCACACAGTAAATGCTGAATTGTTCATGAATCATGAATCATAATCCACATAGAGCAAAAAGTATATATATGGCTAATTATTCTTATTAGATGGTTTTTGTTCACAGTCGAATGCATACGCTGAATAACAGTTTAAACTTCGATCTCGCATTGACTACAGCTTGACATTTACTAAGACAATAGCAGACAACGAAGCCATTTGTGCTGATGGATTCTGTTCTTTAAAGTTTTTAATAGATCGCTACCAAAAGTGCCCTCTATTTTGAAATAAACAGTTTTTTTTCTTGTTATCTTTGCGACATTGAACTTAACTTATCCATATGTTGAGTGTCTCAGCTGCCAGTTCAGTTTAACATTTGTCTCAAAGATGTTCTGTTTTTTGTCTTCAATATAATCTATGAGGGGAAGATATATTTATTTTAACATTGGTTTGAATATTTGCAATATTCAACTTTGTTTAAAATTGTGTTTACTAATTGGTGATTAGCAGTTTTGCCTTGTTTATTGAATCGATATGGTGATTATTTGAATGTTTATTCTTTTAGTTTTTTAGTCTCAATTTCAGCAAAGTTTGTTTTTCTATCATTTGAAAATCTAAATGTTGTTTTTAATATCAATAAGTTCATGCACATGTCTGTTAGTATTTCATAATTTTTTATGAACAAAGTTTATCGAAGCAGTCGAAGAGTTGGACTGCTGAATACTTTTTGAAAACTTTGATTAAAGTTTATCATTATATACAAGATGCAGTCTAATAGCAAAAATCCATGTTTGACTTGTAGCTGATGTTAAAAATAAAAACAATGAAATCCATAAGCTAGTTAGAAATGAGTTTGAGTTATAGAGTTAAATAGGGAAAAGAGTCCAGGTCTGCAACACACCACGGTGATATTTTGTTTAAAGGGGTTTATAAATTGAGGTAACTATCTTCCCTGTGTACTGTTGTGTATTTTGTATTTGCATAGTCAGTCGAGATACGTGTACGATGTATAAGATACTTAAAATTGAAGTCTTAAATTGAAATGCATGAAAATGTCACTTATTTTAATTCAATTTATTGACTTAAATCATGAATGTGTTGAGTTCTGATAAAGTTAAGCTTTTAATAGATTTTCTTCACAAAGACGGATAACAATTTTCACACAGATCATCAGTTAATGTTTAGAAAACCTTCGAAAGGCCAATATCACACTAAAACTAAAATGAACTATTTCTAATGTCATAAATAGATTTAATTTCTTACTTCTTTCAGAAGCTTCCCAGGTTAATTTGTATGGTAAATGTACAATTTAGATGTGTACTTCTTTCTGGTCAAACTGCAGCACTAAGATATGTTTTCTGTCAAAAAGTCTTTTGAAATGACAATTAAGTTGCTTTCTGATATGAAATGACAATACTTGGATAAAAATGCAAAATAAAATTTGAAACTTGTGAAACTAATGCTGAGACCAAGCCTTTTTGAAAATTCACAGGGGGAAAAGCTTGGCTCAGATAAAACCTTCTTTTAGCTCCGCCCAGGCTTGGCAGTTGCCATGGAAATATAGCAAGCATGACTAAGCACCAGAAAACTAAAGGTTTTACCAGAAGCTAGCACTTTTGTATATATATTTTTAAAAAGCCTGTTAAAATGTTCAATTTGGTTCCATCTGCATGCAGCAAAAAGTACAATCTTGAAAATGTATCTGAGGTTCATTTTCTGCTTATTTCTGTTCGAAAAATTTTAGCCCATGATAACAGACTGCTGTACACATGATCAACATTGATAAAAGCGACCAGACCTTCAGACTTCTGTCCTAAAGTGTCATGCCATTTGTAAACCTTTTTTTTTTTTTTAATCATGGAGGGTTCGCAATTAAATTTTTTAAAGATTGAATTTTTTTTTCTAGCCTGCTTGGCAATCGCAGATGAATTGAACTATTCAATCAGGCAAACTGATCCAAAAAAGATGATCCATGTTGGTGGATTCAGACTCAAACCTGATGGAAGTCTTACTGATAAAAAGGTATGTAGTTCAGTTACAGGTGCATAAACTCTATATAAAAACTGTATTTTTACCTGTGTTTTTATAATAAATTAACTTTATTATGCTATAAATATTAGCTACTTTATATTTGTGACATTTGAGAGGTTAACATGTTACCAACCTCATATTTATTTTATTTTAAAAAAAGAAATATTCAGCTTTTGTCTCTTTTGTAGTCAAAGGATGTTGCTAAATCTTGATGAGGTCTTCTTCTCTAAATGAGTTTGCTTTGATTTTTTTGTGTATATTGTTTGTTTGTTTAAGTGCTTGTGAACCCTATTTACCACTTTAATATTTCCTGGTGATTTCAAGCTTGTACTGTTTGGTTGGGTAAAGGGAGCCATTTTCACAGTTTCCTTTTCAGCAGTGGTGTCAATGTGTAAAGGTCAGACCAAATGAACTCGAAGCCCTGACCCCTGGTATCCTGGGACTGTCATTAGGAGCCTGACTCCTCTATTGATTAGGGGTTAATCCCCTTTTGATTGTAACTGTTGCCTAATAACAAGTGTTTGTTCAGGTCTGACTTTTCCCCTCCTCTCTCAGTCTGTTTTAACTGTGGGTTAAAGATGTTTGTCTACCTTTTTGATGGGAAATGTGCTGTCAGTAATACTCTGAATACTGTTGTCTAAAGCCTGAATATATACTGTTAAAAAACAGATTGCTTTTCATTCCTAACAATACCTGTAAAAATCTGCTATGTCTTGCATCACTGCAGTTGAAACAGTTGATTAATGAACTACTTAATGTTTGTTTGATGCACACAGTACATCTGTTTTTTGTCATTTATCAGCTCATTGAGGTGAAGTCAGAGAGGTATTTTTTAATTACATATTATGTTTTTTAAGACGCCTCAGCAAGCCATAACAAATCATGCTTTTGACCGATATTAAATCAAGAACAGTTTGACCGAGTGTAAACGATAAGCATGAGATAGCTCGTATTTAATCAGAACGGAATCGTGTAACCAAGTTCATAGAGAGGGACAGCTGACACTATAGATGCCACAGTAAGTTATAAATACAATGAGTGGAAAAACAACGACACAAGCAGAGCACTTGTGTGTGGGTTTGCAATATGTTGATTACACGAAGTCTATTGTATCTTTGAAAATTCGAAGAATGTTGTCATCATTCACTCGCCCTCAAATTGTTCCAAATCGATATAAATGTCTTCGTTCTGATGAATACAGAGAAAGATATTTGGAAGAATGCTTGTTACCAAACAGTCCATTGTAGAATAAATTGCTTTGTAATTTTTTTGTTCTGTTAATATATTTTGAAGAATATAGGAAAGCAGTTCTGTGGCACTTTTGAGTACCATTGTCATTTATTCTACTGCCAACTGTTTGGGTACAAGCATTCTTCCAAATATATTTTTCTGTGTTCATTAAACAAAGAAATGTATAGATCGTTTCATCGGATGCGGCGCCTGACCCCCAGTTAACTTCCGATTTGTGTTTGGCTGGTGTGTAATTTAATATAACCATTTATATTTTGTTTAATATATGTTAATATAAAAGCTTATTTTATTGTATAATAATTGTATTGAATAAGAAATTTTATTGAACTTTGTTGTATTTTCATTTTGTTAAATAACAATTTGTTGAAGGGGTCCTGCAGTTTGGTCGCATTTAAACAAACCGTATGGTACATTCACATTTAGCGGTTGAGCTTGGTATCTAAATTCAAAATAATGGAGAGACCAGTTTAGCCAACGGTTCTTCTCGGTTTCTTTTGATTGTTATCAGAAATCATCTACAGGCACGCTATTGTTTCTGAATGTTTTCCGGAAGATCAGTTGGGGTCACAAAAGTGTGCATGCGCAGTAACGTTTGTTTATGTTGTGAAGATGAAGCCGTCTATATGGATTTGGAACAACTCAACGGTGAGTTAATGATGACACAGTTTTTATTTTTGGGTGAACTGTCCCTTTTTAGTACTTTCCTGTTTCTTTTTTCATGTGTGGCTTGGTTCACTTTTCAAGAAGCTGCAGGTAAACGTTTGGCAATGCAGGTAACCTTGTATCAAACGTCTTTTCTGATTGATCGATATAACAATTTTATACTTTTTTTATTTTCTTTTTAATTTTAAGTTATGTATTAAAATCTTTACTTTAATTTTTTTATGTTCATCATGTTTTTAAACCGTTTTGGGAGAGTTAAGGGAGTTGAAATGAAATGCGCTGTGTCCCAACATCACAATGATGCCTGGCTTTCCAATAGGAATTCAGTGAAGGATGGCATCCCTGAGAAGCCTTTTCTCTAGCTGGGCCGCCTAGACCCCCCCCCCTTTATTCCTACAGAAATTCTTTATTGACAGCTTCTATTCAAACCCTTCAGACTGTTACGGGGAGGAATTAAATTCCCCACCATTTTCAGGATTGCATGATAAGGACTCGGCAGAGGATGCAGCCATCCTCTGTTTGATCCAAGGGGGAGATTTGATTGCGTTTGGACTGTTGTGCAAGACGGATCCTCTCCTGTTGTTTTCAGATGGCTAGTTGAAAGTTCTTCAAGTGTAATGAGTTGAATTTACAACTTTAATTGGTGAAGATCTCAAAAATGATATTCAAATTTTTGTGCTTGGATTTCATTATGTAAGCAATGTTTAATGCTGAGAGGGTTTATTAGTCCGGGGAATAATATTTTGTTATTTTTCTATATCGTAGATCGTGAGGCAATTGGGTCCTTGGTTCACGGATTTTTTTTATAAACCGTAGATGATCATATGTTGTCTTATCTATCGCTCAATCTGACCACATTCAGCTTTTTAATTAAAAAGATGGGGGATGTGTAGCTAGGTTGCTGTCCTTCCATGGGACCTTTTATGTTATTTGTGACCAGATGGCAGTGAGCCATGGAAGCTCCTTTATGTCACCAAACCTCACGAGAGTGGAGGGGGTAGAGACGCCCTCATAATGTAATCGGTGAGACCGGAAGGGTCCATACTGTGTCTGAAAGGGGACAATGGGGTCAGGGATATATCTACATCGCAAGGCAAATCCAGCTCATCTGCAACCTGTCCTCTTTCCAATAACCCCCCCATCACCAACCCCGCCACCTCTTTTGACCGGCCTGACAAGGAAAACTTCCTGCTTTGATCATCAGAGGGTGGAGGAGATGAGCTGCCCAAGAGAACCAAAGGATGGGACACCACTGTTTACCCTGCACTTGGCTGCTGTTGACACCTCCCCTCCCCACCGCTTACCCCCCGCTCTCCAGCTCTTTCACTCACTCCGCCCCCCGTCACCCTTTCCCCTTTCTCCTTCCGGGGGAGGCCAGAGGGGCGGGAGCAGGGTGCACCTTGACCTGTCTAGACACCACAGTGTGTTTTTGTTCTGTTGCCAAGGCAAGGGGATCTACTTTTCCAACTTTGGAGATGCAGGTTAAAAGTCAGCGTCGTGGCACAGGGGATGTGTTTAGATGGGAAAGGAAGAAAGAGGTCAACTAAGTGACCTCGCTGCCCTCCTATTTAGCAAAGTTTTTTTTTTTGAAAGGGAAAGGATAGCTTGGTGTGATAGGATTTGATCACTTTGTTTCTAGGATATTCATAAAAAATGTAACGTTACTTTTTTTCGATAGGTTCCTCTTGTTAGGTCAGAGACTCATTTAACCGAACTGCTGGAAGGAGTTTGTAATAGCATGAGTGATTATGCTCTCTATGAGGACCCGGTCTCCAAAGAAAAGAGCTACAAGAGATTTGCACCCAGAGAAAATGATGGCGGGAATTTTCCAGATTTTAAAAATTTTAAGTTTGATGGACCAGAGAGTTCCAGTGCTTTGAAGTTTGCTGTGAGTAGCACTTTTATATATTTCAATATTTAAAAAGTGGAGGATCTGATTGTTTATATTTATTAATGTTTTGAGCAATACAGGCTTGTACAGTGCCGTCCAAGTATAACCATGTTATGATATTTTTTTGGGAAGCGTACGAACATCGCGTAAAGTTGCGTAAATTATAAAATTGCTAACTGTATAAAAATTTGCTTTGTATTAAAGGTATGTTTTCTAAATTCCTCTAAATTGATATATGCTTGATTACACAACCACTGAAATTGCAAGAGTCAACATCAGTTTTTTGCATCCAAGTTTGATTTTTATCATTATTATGGCAATAAGCTTTATCATCAAATTATTATGATAATAGGATTTAAAAGAATACTTTTATATTATGTTTACTGTACTGTACTGTAATCAATAGCACATTTTCATCAGACTAGCTATTTGCTCTTTCCTTTAATTTTTACGTTTGTGATTCTTATTTTATATGGTTATGGGATTTGTTGCCATTTAAGTTGGTTCGTAAACTATCCAAGATGGCAGACCTCTCAACAGTACATCACTAAAGATGGCTGCCTGTTACCTTTAAAATGTATTTTCTCTTGTTTTTTTTCTTTTACTTCTACTACTTCAGCTATTTTATGTCAACCTTACATGCTCATAGGATGTTAACTATATATCAAAATATGAATTGCAGTGTGAAAGCGTTGTGGAAGAGCTGGAAGATGATATTATCTCTCTCTTCGCCAATGAGTCAGACCATGTGGCCAAGACGCTGTGCAGTGAAGTATCAGGTATTTATTTACCCATGCATTACTTTATTTTCAATAAGCATGCTTATGCTGGAAAATCACCATACCGTAGACTTAATTGATATAATGATCATCAATAATAAGGACTTTAGTTTTTTTTTAAAACTTTTGTAACACTTTTATTCCTTTCAAATTGCAATGTAGGTTTTATTTTTTATTATTTTATGATGCTTAACGTTACAGTTTTTTTTAGTTTCTATTGCATGTAATAGTAATAAAAAATGTATGTAAATTTAATATGACAACATTCACTACAATCTTGTGACATCTGTGTTCTCCATTTAATGCTTTTTTAAGGCTTTACAGTTTAGTATTAGGAACTTAAAATGGATACGAAATAAAAAAGTTTTAAAAAATATTTAAAAAGCAGGATACCTATGAATACATATGATCAGGAGACAGGACACATGAAGCATAGTGTTACAGCTAGAAGTTTAAGGGATCCAATTGCATTGTTGTGTTTCATCCTTAAGCATTGTTATTTTAAGCATTGTTTATTATATCAGCTGCTGTACGCAATTTTCAAGCATTTAAAATAAGTGATTAATCAAAGCATCACTATTGTTTTAAGCAAACGATTGCAAAAGCATACAGCAAAATTGTTGAGCTTAATTTAGATGCACAACACAACAATGATGACAGCATTTAATACACATTATTCAGGTGTATTTCTATGTTGATGAAATTCACAATTACAGAAAATAACAGATAAAGCTTAATGATTTATACATTGTTTTGCAATAATATATTTAATTTGGTTAGTTTTGAAACCTGGTAGGCGAGAAAGATAAGATATTTTGTCTTGTATTGTATCTAGAGTATACCAAGGGAAGGTCAGAACCTAGGGTATAGGCTAGGGAAGGTCAGTAATACTGGTTTAAAGACAATATTTAGAAAAGCAATTACCAAAAATGCATTTATGGGGGTTTTAAATATTAACTATTTTAATGTCACAGTTGAATTCTTTGTTCATGGTGCCTTTCTGTTTTTGGAGCGCGTTAATAATTTTGCTATTTTTCTGTTTTCTTGTCTGTCCAGGTCACTGTACGAGCTCTGTTTTCCAGCACAGTGAACTTTAGTTTCATATTTGCATTTAATGGGAATCAACCAAAAAACTTGGACCAAAACATGGAGACTTTATTACCTATAATATTTTTAAGATTAAGCATACAATAAATTGGTAAGGGTTTTTCACTGCTGAGTAGTGGACACACTCTTCTTTTGTTTTTTCGTACTCCTTTTTATGCTGCCTTTTTAATTAGAAAAACTGTATTATCTCTATGAACCTGTCAACATCATTTAATATTTTCTATATTTACAGGATCTACATTTAATGCACAATGTTCGTATTTTGACAAATCAAGATATTTCCTTAAAAAGATTCTTAATAAAACCTCAATTTATTAAAAAACTGTGTGGCTTATGTTAGGTTTCCAAGCAATAAAAATGGTGAAATATATCAAATACGATGGTGAAAAATCTATATTTTTATCCATGGCACATTTTTTTATTCAGAACTGTTTGTAATAATAAATAACTGTTAGGAGGCAAGTTAGATGCCGTTAAGACAGGCTTTACTGTCCCAAATCATTTCACAGCACATTCTGCTTGTTTTATTCCGCTGTCCCATGTCTGTCCAAGTCGGCTATTGAACATGGCCGCTGGGTAAGCATGATGGCATGTTTTTCGCACCCTTCCCTCACGGCTCCCTCCATGCAGAACTACGCATGCGCCACTGTGGCAGCAGCACAGGGGCAGGTCCTGTTTTGGGAGAGTGAAGGAGCAAGCGACGCCATGATTGCTTAGCTCGGTGTCAGCCAAGTCACTGAAGGGGAAAATGACAATACTCGCTGCTTTCTATGATACTGTTTCCATTGTTTAACACAAGCCTGCTCCATGTGTGCAGAGGAAAAACTGTAGATATCACAAGGAATTATTCAGGAATCCACATGATGCCTGTATCAAATGGGAAATGTAATACTTGGTTGTTTTCTAGTTTTAGGATAGAATAGAAAGAAAACTGTGGTCCTCATTATTTCTGTTTAGTTGTTAGTCCATCTGGGTTTTTGTAAAAAGGTAACATGTTGATCTTAAGAAAATATTTAATAACTTAAAAACTCCTGAAAGAAATAAACGGCACGTCATAGGAAAACTAATCCAAATTGTTCTATGGAGTGAATCCTATTTTTTAATTTTGGTGTCAGAAAGGTCCAGAAGTGCTATAACACAATAACACATTAAATAGCGGTTTTCAAATAGCACTTTTTGACTTCGTTTACATATTGAAGTGAGTCTTGCAGCCCAGCATTCTTTCAACTTTCTTTTCAGATTCCAGGAAACTGCTTGTTTGCATGTTGCTCGTAGCCTTTTTTCAATTGTGTTTACTTTGTGCTCGGAGCTTAATTACATGACTCATCGATTGTTACCAAAGAGAACTATACAGCGAAGCATTAATTTCCTATGCATACTAAATGCTTTAGTAGCTTAGATGGTACTAGAGACATCCCTAGTAATAGTAATGCTTTTTTCTCTGATCATGAGAGCCGGATGAATGACAGTTTTGAGAAATTAACTCAAACCTCGAAATAGATCAGAATGTCTTAAATATAAGTGAAATTTGATCGCTCCCTTAAATTCAGTATAAAGTTTAGCCACTGAGCTGTGGCGTTAACTTGTATTCTAACAAGATTAAAATATATTTGTCCTGGAGATTAGCATACTTAAATCCTTTTTTTGCTTTTTCTGAACTGGCAGTGCGCTTTGATCTGTGTTGCGTGGCAAGAGCCTGGCTTTGGCTCGGCCATCCGAGTGCCAAGTGTGAAATTGGCCTGATGTCATCCCCATTCTTCACCCTCTACATCTTTCACTGCCTTAATTATATTTCCGCCACAAAGCCCAGCTCTTCATTGCATATTCAAGTTTGACTAGGAAGCATTCAAAAACTATAGATAAATGACTCAGTTGGAATGGGGACAAGATAGGCCTTTCTGCCATACGCAGACAAGGGAGATCAACACCGCTCTGATGTGTATTTTCTTTTCTAGACTGACTGGCCTTAGGAACCTCACCCATTCAGATTTTGGTAAGACGGTTTAGGGAGAGGAAAATATGAATGTGCTTTTATGAGGTCAGGTGAACCATTGAAGAACTTCGTTGCAGGCCATCTGAGGTAACTTCACACATCATATGATGTAAGCCAAATTGGGAGTGAACTTTAAAAGGGATAGTTCAGCAAAAAATAAAAATGTTAATCCTGTATTTGACTCAAAACACAAAAGAAGATATTTTGAAAAATGTCTCAATGGTGTTCATACAATGGAATCGAACCGTTTGGTTACCAACGTTCTTCTCAAAATTGACTTTATGCAGAAGAAAGTCATACAGGGTTCAATGACATGAGGGTAAGTGATTTTGGGGCGAACTGTCTTTCTTGAGAACTTCACATTTTGTCAACCCACGATTTGGACAAAACATCTTGATGTTGAGTTTTCATCACAGGCCTTTAAAGTTAGACTTTAATCTCCCAAAGCTGAATATCTTGAGGTTGCAGAATCTTCAGCTCCTGTTTAAAGTGGCAGCAATTAATGAGATGCTTGAAGATCAGTGTTGAATTCGGAGGTGATGAAATGTGGACGAAAAGAAACGAGCCACCTGCAGCTGTGACAGGAGGCTTTGACCTTCAACGGGGTCTCCCAGCCACAGACTTTGTTCAGGAGCCTCGCTGCGCGTCTGAGCTGCAACTGCTTTTCTCTTCTTCCTGAAGCTCATCGAGTCAGTGGCCGTTGGGCGTTACTTCCACATACAAGCTTGGCAAGAATAGAAATGCAGATGAGACTCTCTGGCATTGAGGAACAGGTCAATGCTGGGAATGGTTCTCAGAGATAGCTCGCCTTTTGTGTTGGACCTATTCAGTAACGCGACTTTTCTAGAAATGTTTTCATGGCATCAGGTAACACTTAATAAAGTGTAAAGTTTTTCGGATAGGTTTTTGAGTGCGGGTGAAAACGCCGTTATAATGATTCCCAATCGAAAATACATATCGGCAGTTTCCACAAAAAATAAAATGTTTGTCATTTTTTACATTCAAAAAATTGTTTGCCCTATTTCTTGGATCTAATTAAACAACCATGTCTAGTGCTGAAGAAGTGTGCCACGACTCCTCAGTTGTTATAATTCTTAAACAACAGTAAGACTTAAAACGTAGTTTAGCCAAAATTTGACAGCCTACATTTGCGGTAAAAATGAAATAGTGTTGCTTAGCGTTTTTCCGGTCTTAGATATTTAGATTGAACATGAAGCAATTTTTTGACTCCACCAAGTTGATGTTTGTGCTTAATCTGACTACATTATAATAATTAATCTCCTATCTCAGACCAAATTCATAACATGTCCCATAATGCTCTATTGTTTAGTTATTGCTCGGGTGTCTCTTCTCCCACTGAAGACTTGGGGTTTGGGCTCGTGCTTGGCAACTTAAGAGCACCTGCCTGTCAACGCGTCAATGCAAGGCTACTTCACAAACTTTTATGCCATTATAGCACTTTTTAAAATACATTTTCGTTTTAATTTCGGATGTAATATCATTTTAAGTTTACACAGCTAAATGATTTTGTTGACTTTTTCCCCGCTGTATGGCAACGACTGTTTGGAGTAGCTAGGTTCCCTATTAAGGCAACAGACACCAACATTATAATTATAACTTGTTTGTTAGATTTTTACTTGATCGTATCTATCTATTTATTTTTTTGCTCAACCCATAGCCTAGCCACGCCTTCTCTTAACAGCTTTGAATTTAGTGTTGAACCACATTTAGTTGTTGTTGTTGATAAGACTAGCCGACTCAATTTAAGAACATTATTATCAGCCCTGCACAGTAGTACAATATGTTGTAATCCAATTTTTATTTACAATTTTACTCAGATAAACGCTGTCGAAAATATGCACATAAAACCAACAACACTAACAAGGGCAATGTGTCGTATTATCTGTATTTAAAATAATCTTTTAATCTTTGTTTTTATTTATGCAATATGCGTCTTAGTTTTGACAGTCAAAACTTTGCTTTTTGTTTGTGCGTTGAGGTCTTGAAGAAAAAAGTTGTCTTGGAAGTGTTTAAATTATTGTATATATTTGAATCCGTTTGTAGAGGACTTTCACAAACACGAAATCTAAATACAATTTTTTTGCAGTGTATTTTGGAGCTGGTGGTGATGATGCTATTTTGTTGTAACAATATGTAAATGTCAAAGTTTTAAATAAAGAAAAAAAGGAACAACACTGCAACTCGGGAACATTTCTTAATATCTACTGGTGCAAAATTCAAAGTTGAAATATAAACTTTAGTACACATGGTACTTTCTGTATAAGAGTTTTTCAGTTAAATAAGAAATATAATTCCATTTCCAAGTTATTTTAAAATTGGGTAACCGAAAAACGTCAACCATTTGAAGTCAAACAGCAAAATCTCTTTGCAAAAACTTTGCCAGATGTCCACTTGAAAAATGAGGAGGAAACATTTATTGTACATTCCCAGCGAAGTTCAGCCGACAACAAATAAAGTGAAGTGTTTGCATTAAATCTAGATTTGTAATTCGGAGGTTTACTGCCACGTGCATTCAAAATGTCTCATCTGTTTCCTGAAAATGTTACGACGAATAATCGTCCACCATCATAGACCATTTTAAATACAATATACTGCAGTCTACTGAATTTTCTGTAACACAATTCAAGTAAAAGTAAAACATTCATCCGGACTCGGAGTAATAAAATAATGCTTGAAAACAATCAAACAAACGTTAAAATAAGATAAAACATTTGACCATTTATTATTTAAATCACAGTTGCCTGAATGCAGCAGAAAAATCTTTGGACTTCAGCGAGGATTAAACTGGTCACATGTGGCTCAACGTCAAGTGTCAATCAAAGAGCTTCTTAAAGCGAGAAGCGTCCTTTTCCTCACGCCCTGTCTGAAGTTTCAGTGCACAGCAGTGATACTAACTGAAAAAGTTTTACACCACCGCACACATAAAGTATATATACATATAATATTGCAGAATCATATCTCATACATAAAGTTTTTTCATCCGTTCAATGCTGGTATTTTGTACACTGGCCCTTTTTAAAAATTATTGCATTTTAGATGTCCTCTTTTTCTCGTTAATCGCTGTCTGATTTGTCGTCCTTTGAGGTTGTGGCGTGATTGTATAGTCCCTGTGCCATCAGGTGTAATGCGAGCGTGTTTTTATTTCCCGAAGCTTTTTTGATCTTCGCTCTCTTGTTCTGAAACCAGATTTTGATTTGAGACTCGTTAAGGCCGAGTTCCTGGGCCAAAGCTTGCCTCCTTTGCTCTGTCAGGTAACGATTATTCTGGAATTCAGTCTTGAGTCTCTGAAGTTGCTCCGCTGTAAAAGCTGTTCTTGGACGCTTGTCTTCTTTGCTTGGACTTTTCTTCTTTGGTTTGCGGGATCTTGGTCCTACATTTCAGAAAACAATAAAAGGGATTACGATTTGCCACAACGCCACAAACGGTATACTGTTTATTCATCTTCAAACATTAAATGAAAAAGAACAGCCTAATAAGTATATTTATTTTTATTATATATTGGGTTAAAAATCCTAATAAAACTAAAGCAAAGATTTATTCAAATGATATGTTTTTGGGTGTGCGCTCTAGTTTTGACTGGAAACATGATGTATGCTTGATGTAGTGGTGATGATGGGGGTGGGGGTCACTGCTATAAGGGAGGGGTGAAAGAGCTTTCCCCTCTGTGTTACCATAGGAACTACATTTAGAAGGTTTTTCGTAAACTTGTTATAACTGTAACACATGACGTTTAACGCCATGGACCCGCCTCACTTCATATCTTTTTTTCTTGTCTCATGGTACCCGAATATAGGCTACACCCAAGGTTTCACGGGGCATGAATTCTGAAAAATAGATTGATCTTTAGCCTTTGAAACGAGCACCCTATTTCTACACCTTTTATTTAAGTTAGCCTTATTTCTATTGCGTATATTCTTCTTTAAGACTGCACTTGTTTAATTTTTTTCACCTTGTACTATCGCAACATTAGGAAAGGCAAACATTAAACTTACCCAGACAATGACAAGCGGGCTCTAAGTTACTGTGACCTATCCAGTAGTAACCCCTTATTATAAGTATCGATATGTTGTAATATTTAAAATGTTTTTGACTTGTTACGCTTGCAGATTGCCTGAGAAAAATAGTTTAGAATTTTTGCGCCAAATTACTTGGGAACACGTCCATACTAGAAGTTCCAACTTAACAAAAAAAACTTACCTTCCCACTTCATGCCCCATTTGAACTTCATTTGAAATTAATTCATATAGAATTCGCTTTTTGTTATCGAAAATTATCTGAAGACTACTTTGTTCTTATGGTGCTCTGTGTGTTGATAGCATATTTATTTCAGGAGATACTTTTGAAATGCGTCTAATTTAGCATTTAGCCTCCATGGTGCGCCCAACTCCATTGTTGATAAAAAAATTAGCATATTTTTGACAAAGACGTCGAAGTAACAATGGCGCAAAACTGCCCATTTCTTATGCTTAAAAAATAAAAGCAAAAAATATATTTTTACTCGCAATCTCAAAATGTAACATTTTATTAAATTTGTCTTTTCTTGAACAACTTACGAAATGTCAAGTTGAATGATAACGGAGGGTTATATATTGCACCATATGATACTAACATTTCTTTGCCTTTTATGATCAACTCAGATCACATACAAGCCTACATTGCATAATAATAATAATAATAATACTTATTATTATTATTATAATTTGTATTACTTTACCTTTTATTGCATCGAAGAAATATGTATTTTATAATACATATACATGTTTTTTAAATATCAAATGTGGCGAATATTTGTAGATATTAAATTCTTAAATATAAAGAGTGAAAATATATATATATATTTGTTATTCATATTAATTTAAAAAACGAGTGATTGAACCACAAAAGAAAACTCTTGGCGGGCCATTTCAGATTCGGATCTTTTTCTCTTTTCGTCAATTAAATTTTAATAGACTTTCTCTGTAATATTTGTTTACATGCATACCAGAAGGCATGTGCGCAAAAATAACTGTATAAAGAATAGTGTTCATACCTGATGATGGCCTGTCGGAATATCTTGTGCAATATACCCAGGCTGGCCACAAAATTGGCTTTTTTGCCTGCCCAGTGTTACTTTGCGAGCTGTCCGAATCTGAGCTTGAGCACTGATCTCCAGTCTCTGCACGGGTTTTCAGAGGCGCGTCCGCGGTAATATCAGTTTTTTTGGAGGCGCTTACTGTCTGAGGGCTCGAGGTTCCTTCCCCTGACACTGGAGCTCCCACCTGCCCTGATCCGGGAGCCGATGGGCAGCGATTCTCTCTTTCAACTATGTTAATTTCATTACGCCTTGTTCCCTCTTTCCTGCGACCAAAGTCTGGCCTTAAAATGTTGTCGATGTAAAAGTTTGTTATTCTGTGAGGAAGTATGTTTCCAGGAGCCTGCAGCAGGGGTAGAATAGCCCGATTAGACTCGTCGCCCGAATCTTGACGCTCCACTTCTCTGTTGCTGTGATCATTTTCTTCCATAGTGAAACTCTCCAAATGTCCTTTTTAACCCCTTTCTCTCTCGTACACACTTGTACGCTTGAGTTCCAGCTTTTGTAGTATATTTTCTTGATTTTCCTTGCTTCCCAGCAAAGAGAAATAATCGGAAAAGAATGAACAAATCCGTGTTCTGTTTCTTTTGTTGGTTATGTGCTACGAAACCGCCACGCAAAATGAAAAACCATAGTTGTAGAAATTAATTCCACTGTGTGCCTCTTGCAATTGTTTTTGCATCTACTTTGTACAACATATAGGCAAATATTCACCTATGCGATAGCAAAGCAACAGACCTGCTCTAGTAAATAAGGAAGCGCAAACTGGCTCTGGAATACTTTCACTACGGATTTTTGTTCTTATTTTTAATAGGAGTCCCCCGGGTGACGTCGCAGTCCGGTATCCTAGACACGTGCCTTTGACCAATAAACAGAGAGAAATTGTATCACATGACCCAGTGACTCTGGAGTAAATGACAGCACCCCACCTCTCCTTATTCTCAATATTTAAAGCTATAGTACTCCATAGCGTAAAAGTGCTCAACATCCCAATATTTTTTATGTTCCTACCACAAAAAATGGTAATTGAGTTGAATTAACCTTTTTGACTTTATATCATATCAAGATATCTGTCTTTTAAAGCAGGCTAGTGAAAATAGCGTTATTAAATCATATTGGGGGAGGGGTGTGTTCAGTTTTACTAGTAATTTAGTGTTGGGTCACACGCTGTCCATATTCTTGATTTTGTACGTTCCTCGTTTTAAAGCATTATACGCCATTTTCATTAGCCTACCATTAACGAACGATAACTCTTAATGCAACATCAATGACATAAAAATTCTGCAAAATGTATACAGGACACCTTAATACATTCAATCTTCTGGATATGATATTGTGTGTTTCGTTAATAAGAAACCGCTATCGGTTGAAATCTAGTGTGCCAATTTTAATATACGGGTCTTGATTGCGTCCCGTGTTAAAGGACGTTACAGCGTGAGATGATGTTATATATGCTTAAATTGAGTTTTCATTCCTACACAAAATATTACGTTGAACAAATAGCTTTGTTTCATCAAGAAAAAGGCTCGCACTGAGTCGTCACGTATCTTCGAAGAGCAATTCACTCCAGTAATCCTAAACAGAGGCAGGTGACGTAGCCTATAAGACTTGGGCGCTTTAAAAAGAAACCAGCGAAGCAAACCATCAGTGGTCCTTGAAGCGTACTGTCCTGGAGCGCCAAAGTGAAACAAAACGGACACTTTAGGAGTGATATCATTGAGAACATTCACTACAGGTTTTGGTCTTGTTGCAAATCGACTCGGCAAGTTACGAGGGATCGCATGGCCCATATCGTGTCCTGTAGCAACACTGCTAATATAACTCGTGCATGCTCACTTTTTCACAACAGGAAATTCGCGGATAAATAAAGTCTTTTCAACTTGTTCTCGCTTTATTGAGGGACTTCATCTTAATTTAATGACCGTAAGTTTAGATAAACTTATATCTGTTCATACGAAGACGTTGTTTGATGTTCATAGACTAGTCTACTACACAACTGCAAGAAATTGAAGTTGTTATAAATATGTTGACGCAAATACTTACAAAACGCCGTCCTATGGACTTCTTGTTTAGAATTAGAATTCTTCTTGTTTAAGATGAATTGTGCATCAGCAGACGTTATTTGGGACTTGTTTGTGGCTCGAGTTGTTAGTAAGGTGGGGTTAGACGTTACCAGAAAAGGAAAAAAATGGTTATCCTGTATTTAGCTTGTCCATATCAAATTGAATACTTATTTTTTTAAATGTCATTTGGATTTGGGTACTCATGGGGATTTGGGTAGAGCCTTTTTGAATACCTGAGCGGTCACTGATGCAACTTTGTTACGTTCATTTTGCTTGGGCCACAAGAATAAGTCAGTTAATATGTCCTGTTTCTTATAGCCTACCTATACCATTTTACAACTTAAATTTTACAGAGTAGGGTAGACCTTTAGTAAAAACACATAGTGCCTCTGATGTAATTACACGTTTCAGATATAACTTTGGAAATAGTTTTTATAAAATGGAGAATCTGGTTATAGATTTTGTACACAGACCCTAAATCAAGTGCTTTACAAATAAAATCTCTGTTCCTTCAATGCTTTCAAAAAAATATTTTTGTGTTGCTATTGATAATGCCATAGTTGATAAATCATGCTAAAATAACAGCCAATTTATCAAAAAAATGTAAATTGTTTTTTTTTTAAGTTTGTTGCAGTCTACATTATTTTAACACATTGAAATGTTATGATTATTTCGATAACCCATAAATGCTATGAGTGTTTAAAACTAGTACTTATTGCAGTCAGACATCTTATTATATCTCTTATTCCTGAATGCATCAAACATCATATTATATCTTCAATTCCTGAATGCATCAAACGCATGGAAAGTAAAAATTATGATCAGTTTGCTACAGTTACATTTTAATTTAACTCATTTGTTGATATTGTCTTTTGATCATTTTAATGGAAATGCAGTATTCAGTAGTACATTATAAGAAGTGTATTAACATGCAAAGAGGTCCCTAAAGTGGACAGATAGACATTATCTCTTTAAATAAAAACAAAACAAACACTTTTCATTCAAGTGAACATGCGAAAATCTCTTTGAAAAATATATTAGTGAATTCCGGGCTAAAGTCTAAAAATCTATGTAACGAGCATCAAAGTTTGATTTCAAGAATTAATACCAATAGTAAATATTAAAGATGTGAAATATCATATTTTCAGAATGTTCTTGACATTATTGAGAATTTAGATGCAGGGTTTTCGAAGGCAGAGTCACATGTTAAAAACTCTTAAATCGGTTTTACATTAAGAGCAAACCCACACATAAAAATGCTGATTATGGCTGTTCTCAATTCTTGCATGAAAGATCTGATGTGTACACGTAAACGGTCATGATGTGTACCCATTTAATATGTATTTGTAATAATATAATTGTTAAATGTAACGCAAGACCAATATTTGTTTCATAAAGAACTAATTAAACATATTTTAAAGGAGTTCAATAAGAAAATTAACTGTTCACAAATGACTTTTCCCCTTTTCCAGTCATAACAAAGCTTGTCACAGAAACCCAAAACTTTTCAAATCTGGCAGTGTCAGGGTAATTAGATACACTTGTTTTTACACTTGAAATTCTTTAGGATTATCACTTAAATTAAAACGCTTCAAAAGTGCTGCTCCCTCATGGTAAACAATCCGTTAACATTCACCAGTCAAAAAAAAGCTGGCTATAGCCATGAGTGATGTAAATGAGGCAGTGCATTCTACCCCCCTTTACAAAGTCCATCCTTATCACAGTTAATAAACCGTATTCATTCCTATGTGTTATACATTATTAAAAAATCTCTTAAAATAAAATGATTTTTTACGACTTTATTTCGAAGTTGAAAAGCTTTTGAAAAAAAATGAACTTAAGGTTAAACGTGTTTGCACTGTGTTGTGTTTAAGAAACGTTTAGATTTAATTTCTGCTTTTCTCTTGCAAAATCTCGCGCGCAGAAGCAAAGAGGGATTTGTGAATAGGCGCTAGGGCTTTTGCCAGCTCACAGATCATAGAGCTCAGATCAGCACAGATGTGACCCAGTCAATGGATGTGATATCGGGCCTATAACAATGCTGGGGTCACACGGGATCTCCCAGCTTCCTGTTGCCCTTTGAAAACAAACTGAAGAAATAGAAAAAACCTAGGGACTCAGAGGATGAGGATAAAGGTTACTGACCATTTCCTATTTCTGACTGCGGAGTATGAACCGATACACACTCCTCTACCATCACGCTGATCATAGGATGTGATATTCTAACTGGTTCGGTATTCGTGCTTAAGTTTAGCCTTAAATCTGTTCATCATTACAAATATTTTTCACAAAAACACAAAGACGAGAACAAATCTCTGTTTCACAGCAATTGTGGCTGATCAATATTACATAATTAGGCCTCTTCTTATCTTCTAAGTTGGCTAATATTGTGAAATCTGAATATTTTTCAGAACACCACGCTATTATTGTCACTTCCTAAATTTGAATGATTTATAGCGCGCAAGAAACACATAAGAATGTGGCACAACATTCATACTTTAATGGCGTCAAACAACTTTCGCAATACAATGTATCGTTGTATGTTTCAAATCTATTTTAAGTTACAATCCATTCTCTGTTTGCTAGCTTCCAACTATGTTACAAGCATGCCTGGAACGACGCGGAAAGAGACAGCTGTCTTTTAAATAAAGAACTTGCAACAGGTGTACATCACTTGCGGTCCATTCAGTTCTCTGATTTAATTTCGTAAAAACAGTCCTATTCAATGCCAGTCTATGCAAACACACTAACTTCAGGCTATATTCCGTTCAATTTTCAATCAATATGTTTAGCAACGAAAAAAAATCAAACAAAGTCTTTAAAGGCACCTGTTTATTACATTTGGGCTCATCACTTCTATACTCTCCCTAAAGTGACTATACATGGACATCGTTTGCAAATAACAAACTCAAAAGCTTTTTCAGATTTTACATTTGGAATTAGAAACATAATTTTCTCCAATTCATAATAACGGGGTCATTTGCATTAGATATGACATTAGTCTGTGAATCTTTTAGGCAATGCTCTTCTCAGACTGGACAACACACAGCACAAGTAGCTTACCTTTCTGTTACAAGACACGTCTTTCCCGTGGACCTGCTAGCCGTCAATCACCGATCAAGTGAAAGACACTGCATGTTTAACTAATTGTTTATCACATTATAGTTTAAGAGGTCAATTTTAAACAAGCTCCAACGCTTTTCATTCTCTATAAAACATTTCTAAAGCAATAATAATTGGGGTTTAATAAAGCTTTTTTTCTACGTAAAGAAAACAACCCGAATGAAAAAATAAAAAAGGATTTCTGCGTGATATTTCAACTTGATATTGCTTTAACATAAGTTAGTGCTATCGTTTTTCTCTTTGTATGCTACAGCACTCAATACACGTTTGATTCAAAATAAGTTTAATTTAAACAAGTTTTTAAAAATCGTTTTATTCCATAGGATCCAGGATCCACAAGAAAATACAATATTAATACACGTTGAAACGTAATGAAAGTATGGAAAAGTGGTGTTAGCCAATTTAGCCTTTTAAAAATGCATAATTATTCAAAGTCAAATGTTTTTAACTGTGCTTTATATGTTGATATTGAACGACAAATAAATAAAACACAAACGCTAGCCCAAAAAGTGCGTTAAACATATAGCACAATGTTTTTCACTGTTTTATGTTTTTAGTGTGTCGGTTTGTATTTTAATGATTTTTCATAACGAAATGAAGAGTAGATAGTGCAGAAATATACCTGATCGAGACATAAAGTTGACCTTCAATAAGATAGGTAAGTCTTTGAAACTACATGTTTTGTTTTAACTCACTTCGACTTTTTTCCATTTGTTTTTCTGAATCTTTTAGATTTGGATGTTTTTTTGGAAAAAGGTTTGAGTGAGTGTGTATAGGATTAAAAAAAGAGCACGACGAAAGAAAGTTGAAAAGTGAAAAGAGCGTATATGAGAAAAAGTTGGCGCCCCGAAATCCTTTCTTGTTATTGTTTCGTGAAAGTTTGTCATTGTGAATCTGAGGTCAGGCATAACCGACTGCTGCACAAAAGCGGTAACGCTCTGTGAGCACATAAAATAGAGCGATCCAGCCAATCAAAAGTTTTGTTTTTGTCACGTTCTCTGTTGCTCAAGTTTAAATTCGTTAAAATCTGTGACGTTCTTTTATTACAGGCGTTTTCGCATTTTCCTATGCCTCTCAACAGTCATTTAAGATCAAAAGCCACGATGTTCTTGACCAAGCGTGAGTCCCATGCGTTTTTATATATATTTAGTCCCGTTGCAGTTCGGACATCTATATTAATGTATTTCAGATCAATATTCAGAAAAGGCCACAAGGAACGGAAATGCTCTGTCTCCGTCTCCCCCTCGCTCGTTTTGTTCTGGTATAGACTACAATAATGACTGACCCAGATGCTAATAATATCGGTGAAAGGACTCAGCGAGTCTCAATGGGGAGGAAATGACATGGTCATGTCATTCATACAACATCACACCAGTGCCATTCTATGACAAGAAACCTATGGCAAACACATAGATTTCATCTAAAGACCAAGAACATACCGATTGCAGGGTAGCCTCAAAAAGTTCGTAAGTTTATTTTTTTTATCATCTAGTGGTTTTACTTAATGGAATACTAGAAAAAGAAGTTTAAACAGTGTGCACACGATAATGGATTTTTGGTAAAACTAAATTATCAAAATAATACTTTTTTCGCCCTATTCGTTGCTTTGGTAAAACAAGTTATATTTTGATGATATTTAAACTTTCAAAAATGTTTTTTTAAGATTATTTGCAGTGATGTCATAGAAGAACTATTTCTTTATTACCTTGAAATATTTCGAACTAAAGAATATTTTGTGCAGAACTATTCTGCGGATGTTAAAGATTCTTTAAAAAATCACACAAGTCAAATAGTTTTTCTATGGTTTGCTACAGCACCTTTATTTTTAAGAGTGCATGTCAGGTCTTATAGTTCAGATAACCTGTAAACTACAGTACTCGAAATAGAATCGAGCACTTTGAATACCACACTGTTTGACAGTCTTTGAACGCAATGATAATCACCTGTTTTAAACTCTGTCAGTGGAAAGAACTGATTTTTTTCTTTAAATGAGATACCAAAATTATATTCTCATGTGGCTTTATCCCCAAATCTTATTATTCATCATCATCATCATTCAGGCATTTGGTAGACGCTATTATCCAAAGCGACTTACATTGCTTTATCCTATACATTTTACAGGTATTTGCAATCCCCTGGGATCGAACCCACAACCTTGCGTTTTTGACGCAATGTTCTTACCGCTGAGCTACATGAAAGCTACGGGAAAGCTATTATTAATATATTTGCTGCAGATGTATATTTGTTTGTATAGCCACCGGTTAATCAGCAGTTTTGTTTTAAGTAATATCAGGATTCACACCGGATTTTTCACTATTTTCTTAGTTTAGTTGCCTTTCTTCAAAATAATGATCGAAATTACCGTGTAAACGCACCACGGAGTGCGTTTTTCTGATTTGCAGTCACGAATTAACTTCTGAAAACAATTCAAAGCAATGTCCAGATTTCCTTTTCAAATAGGTAATATTGGGCCTAGTCAACTGACTAAGAGGTTAATATTAATGGTAAAACAGTGCACAGAAATAACATCTAATGTAACTTAGTCTCTTCCATGCAAGGTTGACATTGTCAAAATGTCATCAGGGACTTGCCTTTAATTGGATGTTGTCCTGTGACATCACACACCGCCATTATAGTAATCCCAATAGTGTATCATGCCTTTGTAAAAAGCTTTGCTGCTTGGGTGAAACAGATATATTCACCTGAGAGTCAACTTTTTTGTCTGTTTTTTTACCTCGACAAACAACCCATGTTGTGAAATGTCATTGTGTAAAATAATTCAATGAGCCGAGGCTTAGCCGAAGCTGAACAGAGACGCACATACGCAGTTCTAAGTTGTCAGGATAGACATTGGCAGCAGAATAACGCGTGAAATCCCTCTTATTAGGCTGTTTTGTAATCTGATCTTTAGTTGTAGTCTTGCTTTATAGCTTTATCCTTATCATGTCTATTTTAGACTATTTGATTTTCCAGTTTTCATTGGAAATAATGTAATACCAATACCAGAAACAATCAATAATCATTCTAATCGTGATGTGTTAGGAGCATTTGTTTTCTGTGTGAGCTTAATGATTGCTTTTGGTCTCTCCTTAATATAATTCCACAACCACTTGAAGCCGGTTGCTTATCTTCATCTTGCCAAAAATTGTGTACATTTCATCTCCTTCACGGTTAATCTTTTCTTTTAACAACTTATGACATTATCGAACATTTACAGACCTTGTTATGTTTAAAGTGTATGTAAATGGATGTCACTTGTAATACCATATGCATTTAAATTGGATATTAAGCTTGCCAATGAAATTAAACTTATCGCTCAGGTGCAAGAGAACCCACTTAAATAAAGTTTATGACAGGTCAATGTCGCAATAGTTCCACTTCACTGAATTATTCAACCGAAGGAAGACGCTACACAGATTTTCGTATGTTTATCTTCATGGATGGGTTTCATTACAGAATACGTGATACTTCAACCTTTTAGTGAGAATATAAAATAAAAGTCTGAACAAAACAACACAAGTTCTCAACAAATGTATTTTGTTTTTCTTACGCATTTGTGAAACTTAGAAGCCTTCATTAAAATTGTTACCTTCTGATATATTGGAGGCTATCTTGCATTTCGTTTGATTTACTTTTATGGAATGTGGATAAGTGTGAAGAAAGTAAACGTAGATGTTCTAATTTTGCTCAAAAGAAAATAATACAAAAGTAATTTTTTTGGCCTAATTAGCGTGATTAGAGAGCGGAACTTCATTGACTTGAGCATGATATTTGCCAGCTGCAGAGAGACGCATCAGCGGTGCGTCGACTTCATTTCTCTTTGTTTTAAGATGACATTATGCATTTAGGGATGTAACATGCATTGGTGGTTCACGACCATATGGGTCGATGTTCTCATCTGTAAAACCCCAATTCTCAAATATACTTTATGAATCAGCCTCATTTTGTATGATGTGCGAAAAAGTCAGAAAGCCGTAAAAGGTCATTTATTTAAACGTCCTTTGTGTTATCTGCCTTTAACTATCTGCATGACTGTTGCAATTGTCAAAAGAGGTCATGTCACTTAAAGATATAATTTCAAAACAGATTATTTGTCTAATTTGCCAATAAGCAACACTTACTTGTTTAATGCAAAATATGGTCTGAGTTCAGGTGATTTTATGCCAAAAAAGTTCTCAATTCCCCTGAATTCATCCTATCAACATCTCAGTTGTAAATGTACAGGGAAATATTTCAGTTTTGTAAATGTTGTTTTTTACTCGCAGTAGTGGCATTGCACAAGGCATGGCTGAAACATAAGTAAAGGTGCAGAGAGGGACAGGGATGTATCTCACTTATTAAAGGCTCAGTGGAGCTGAACGCTGCTCTTTAAACTCTGAAGGAAGGCCCTTAAGCTTCTTAAAAAGCTTCTCAATTGGGGATTTGGGTAATGGCCCTCTGCAAATGTTTTACTGACAAAAAGCGTTCCCTGCTGTTCTTCTTATTATCTTCTTAGTGTAAAGGATTTCTAAAAGTTGTTGGTTTGTGTGTTATGCTGCGTGCTTTTTAACATGTTAAGTGTATTTTTTGAACTGCAGATTAAAATGGTCTTTTTTGATGGTGTTTGAATGGCATTCGAGACCTCTTGTCTTGTGTGGTAAATATTTTTTGAATCGTCATGTATTTATTGACAGTTCCTAGGTGATCCTCGACCTTGACCTTGCAGAAGTCGACTTTCAATGTCATACCCGCATAATACCTTTCACTCTGTATGATAATCTCACTCATCAACTTGAAACAGTGTTGTTCTTACCGATTACTGTCCTAATTAAAAACGTTGCCCCGTTTTTTCATTTAACTCTACTTATTAGCTCCCGGTTTAAGTACTACTGTAAATCAACCCAAGGGGCATTTTTTGTAAGAGACACTGCTGAGGAAAGTGTGTTCCAGCAGGTCACTCTTTGATTTTCAATTAATGTTATATTATTAAAGTATAATAGTCCTAATGATTCGATCTCAATTTCTTTGGGGAGCAAGCCCTTAATTTAATTTTCAAAAATTGTTGAACTTACAGGCCCTGTAGTGGTTTCCTGCTAAGTTTGTAAAATTATGTTTCATGTCATAAAATGAAAATAAATGTAGATAAAAAACATATACCTTTCCCGGGCCTCAATTTACATTATCTTAGTGTGGTTTTGGGTGAAAATAATTTATTTCTTAAATGCTTTGACATTTTTATGAGAATGTGAAAGTACAATATCAAGTCTATGAGAAAAAGACTGAATCCAGACTGGGGTTATGACATACACTTTCATAATGAACTATTCTTATACAATTTAATGGCTTATAATGGCTATGAACAGTAATGTTTTAAAATGCTTTTTATGTATTTATTAGTCATTCATTGCATTCACAGCTGTTTTTCTAGTAAGTTTGTAGTAAGGCCATTCTAAAAGCATTAGTTACTAGTACAGATTCATCATGCTGTTATTGTCACTTTGAATTGTGTTTTTTCTAACAATATCATTCGGTTATATTTGATCTTTAAATTAATATTTTAGCATCTAGCATTGGGAATGTGTTTGTTTTTTCTCATCACTTTCTCGTTATATTACAAGATATTATGTTCCATTATATTGTATTATACATGCAGATGCGGATTTACATTAAATGTTCAAATTGTCATTCATTTATTGTTTGCTATTGCTATATTCCCTGATATAACTTTTTTTGCCCCGTAAATCAGTAAGACAGTGCCGGATCTGCACATGAGCGTAAAAACGCATCCTGACTTCTGGCATGTCAGTGGAGGCGGCCTGGTCTCCTGGTGGGGTGTCTGTCTCTGTCACTCTGTGATCTGCTGCGCTCCCCGCAGTGACTCGTGCACCCCTACCATCACCCCTGCTGTGCCCATCCTGGCGCTCGCCCCACTTAATTACCAGATTTGGTGAGAGACACCCATACTGTATCCCAGTCTCCCTTCATCAATCCACCATTGTTCACTTGGTCTTTGGGCTGAACAATAGATCTATCAAGACCAGAGAAGAAAACTTCAGAGATGTTTTATGCTGATGTATGACAGGATATTCATTCATGTGTCCTCTGACAGATCAATGCTATTGTGCTGATGTTGTGTGCGGGGAAAAGTATGCACTTCAGTGTTGAGCTTGCATATAATGTATTTGTTTGTTATGATAATTCCATTTAGTTGTATAACTTTCAACGCTTATTCTTTTTTTATGATATTGTTAAATAGTGAATGTTGTGCATAACAGCAAAAAAGCATGGGATCGGTATTTCCAGAATGCTAAGAGTTGCTGTATACACATCTTAAGGCCATGTGATTATTTTAGAAAGTGTTGTCTTTGCAACAAACTCAGGAGGGCGGGGTAATCTGGCGAATCTCCCAGAAATCTCTGAGCGAAAGGTTAACTGTCAGTATCCCAGCATGCAGTAAGGGCTGCCTCTCAGGAGGGACTTGCAGAGGAGGAGAAGAGAGGGCCACTTGCTTTTGAGACTGACAGTGCAAACAGATAGAACAGAGTCTAGTCTTTGAGGGGTGGGACAGGAGGGATGTGGGTAATGGCATTACACTGCTATGACATGTAGACCCACATGCCATTTCTAAAAATCCTGACACCTTGAAATGTACATTTACCATATTCATTTTCTTATATAAAATGCTGCATGTTTCTATTATACATATTATCGTTTTGTAAAACATACTAAAGTACATTCTAATATGTGACAAACAAAAAAAAACGTCTTTTTCACAATGGATAGAAATGGCACTTAAAAAAAATGTTTAATGTTTGAAAACAAGTGGAATACTGAATATTAACATTATGCTGAATATGACACTATTTACCAAAAGTAATATTTCCAGGTCTGTGTTTCTATCTAGGTCGGATCTCAGGCAACAGGCACACATCTGAAGCAGAGGTGATAAGCATCACATGATATTTTCATCAGTTTGTATTTAAAGTAATTTGATGTAATTGTTGTCTGTCAAATCCCCTGAATCCCCTGATTTTATTGCTTTATGTCTAGTTATTCATAGTAATATCACATGAATGCCAAGAAATTAATATTTGATGCACAAATGCTTTAGGGAAGAAAGCTGGTTCGTTCCAAGTCCAATTTTGCAGCAAGCCTTTCTGATTTAAATGATGTCAGAATGTCATAAATCTCTCTTCGGTTGTGCAGTTGGTGGTGCCACAAGCAAAGTAATTAAACAAACCAGGATGTTGGTAAAGATTCCAAAATGTTAATGATGAAAGATGATTTTCTTCCATAATTAAGAATCCAGGTCCTGATTTGGGGACTTACAGTATATGTAGCCTGTTAGCTTTAGGGAAAAAATCAAACATATTAAATGGACATTTTGTTTTTTGTGTAACTCATTTTACTAATTTTCAGTCATACTCATTAGTCAGTATATCATTTATGCTACCACATCAACGGTTTAAATCAACATTTACTGAGTGTTCTGCTCAGACCGAGATAGTATTTCAGTAGAGAATTGAAAGGCAGAATATTGAATGTGGCCTCCTGGTGCGAGCGTGCCAATGTGCTCATCCTCAGAGATTGCTGTGCCTCTTGTCTACCCCCTGGTTTTGTTTTCTCACATAATTGGTTGGTTGTGGGTGGAGGCACAGATGCAAGGGGTACTGGGAGTTCCCATGATGCTGCCGGATGGGCAACTCCATATTCTGTCTGTAGACAGAGGCCAGAGTACGGCAAATGACATCGGAATACATTTCCTTGAAGGTTACGCTGCGCCTATCCCAGAGGCAGTCTGGGCACATTGAGAGAGCTGGATGTGTGCCAGCGTTTCTGCCGTGTACTAACAAGATAGAATTGTGAAAGAGAGCTATAAGACAGAAGAGAGAATGTACAAAAGCAATATATGTATTGATCACATAATTTATGAATGGATAGGACAACCTGAAAAAGGAAGTGACCGGGTGAAATGTAGTCTACACTGTTTCATCATCTTTAGAGGGACTGTGGAGATAAAACCTTAGTTTTGATTTGCCAAAAAAACTGGAACTACAAAAATAAATAAACTAAAACCAGTTTTTAAAAGTCCAGTTTCTGAAATTTAGCGGCATCTAGCGGTTCGGTTGCGAATTGCAACAAACTGCTCACCCCTCATTTTTCGAAGCACTATGGTGGCTGACACAGAAGTAAGATGTTGTCTCATTTTGTTTCTTTGCCGAAATTAGTTAACATACGAAACGCGATCTGTAGAGTTTGTCCATTTAGGCCTACTGTAGTAACAAAACGGTGAAGACCTGCGTCCATGTAGACCTGCGGTGTATGTAGATAGAAATAGCTCATTCTAAGGTAATTAAAAAATAACGCAGAGGTCTTTATACACCTCTGAAGACATGATTATGTTTATTCTACTGCATTTCTGTCAGTAGATCCTCAAAAATGGACACATTGGACCACAAAGTGTGGTTGGAGGATACTGAAACCCTCAATTTTAAATGGATTGTACTTAAAGGCGGGGTAACCGATTTCCGAATTACGCTTTAGACAACTGAGTCGGGGCCGAAAACCAAAACAACTTTGAGGACATTCATCAGTAAGGTGCAAAGTGCACAGCTGAAAGATGGGGGTAGGGGTGTGTTTGTTTTGGTGACACCCCACCTTTAAGTAAACAAACTCAATGTGAGTAATTGTATGAAGCTGTATTATAAACTGTATAATATGACTTTTATATTTCTTTGCCAAAGTGGCTTTAACTGGGAAAGGGTTCTAGTTCAGCTTTAATGAGCAACAATAATTTGAATGTCTTCATTTTAATAAATAAAGATGTTGAATTCTTATTTTTTCTACGCCAAAACAGATAGACAAAGAAAGTGAGAACTACAGTAAAGCAGACAAATGCTTTGTGGCAGTAATGAATTCATCATATACCGTTAAGCTCAAAATGTCAGAGCTATAGTACAACACGTTCAATCTCAATCAGAATGAATTCATCATGTCATATTCTGCTGCGCTGCCAAGCGATTTGATCTGTCCTTCATTAGCTGTTAACCTTTAATCATGACTAATCTGTACTGATGGAGGCTCTGGAGCCCATGTTTACATTGCAATATCCCAGGATCGCGTTTCTGTAGAATATGACATCAAACTCTCATTCAGTGATGGAAAACGAAGGATTCTGAGTCTTTCTCAGGATGATTGCCTATAAATTAATGAAAACCTTCACACCAATTGTAACATACTGACTATTTAACAGAAATTAAAGCTTGTACACTGACGTGATGGACGCACCTGGAAAGCAAGTGGCAAATGTGAGCACATGGGTAAAATTGGTCTTAATCAATCCTTCACGCTGTGTCAGACAGTCAGGTAAAGGGATGTCAAAACCTAATTCTCTCGGGTCACAAGGTCACATCCCCGCACTGAATCTAGCTGTCAATTCAATGATCTAATTATGCTTCCGATTGGATGCGTTTCAGAGTTTGTCAAGGTCTTTTAATGTTGATGTATTTGACCATGTGACGTATAGGCCCTAAGTGTTTGTGGCAGACCCTGGCATGTCTATATTTTGAAATGTGGATGTATAAACAACAAATATGCAACTAAACCATAAATCACTAATGCTTTTCAAGGTTAATTTTAGACAAAAGTGCACTTCTACATCTTTGGCAGGTGTTTAATTTGTGAGATTTTATAGATGATCTGTGTGTTGTTTTGTTTTGTTGTGTAGTGTGCCCTAACTAGGACAAAAGGCACACAACAGGTGAAAACTACATAGAAACGGCAACACTGTGTTATGTTAGCATTTGGTAGATACAGAGACTGTGTAGTATGTTGGTTATTTAAAGTTCACGTTTCAAGCTTGTACAAAATAGCGAGTTAAAATTCAAACATTTGGAGGTGAGTTTGCCAAAATGTCAGATTGCAGGATGGTAGCCAATAATAACATTTTAATTGGAATTTAACTGGCTTTAGTAAATCGGGACCAATTGTTGGTTTGTGGATAAAGGTAAACCTAAATTTAGCAGAGATTAAAGATTTGAACTGTGTCAAAATAATTAATTGAGCATTAATATGAGATATACTGGACAGTTCTGTCTTTATTTTTGACCATTAAAGCAGTTTTATCCTAAGGCAATGTGCTTCCCGTGTATGTACACCAGGGGGCAGGTTTGCATAACGCAGCAGCAAAGTTTACAGACCTTCCAAAAAAACGTAATTCATGATGCAAAAATGTAATAGTAGAAATAAAATAGAAGAAAAAAGTAAATAAAATTGTTAATTTTACATGAACAAAACATCAGTCAATGTTGTGGGCAGGCTGGAACCGGTGCACCTTATAATATTATAGGTTACATTGTTGGAAGCAATTTTGTGATTGTCATTGTCAATTATATTGCATTTACTTATTGAAATTCTGTGATGTAGTTAAAAATTCAATCAAGTAATAGTTGAACAAAGGAAAGAAGATGGGAGTCAAAAATTATCAATTACATGTTCTTGTATAAATTTAAAAATGAGAGAATATTACTCATTAATCAAGCTATATGATTTCAGAAATTATTGTGAAAGAATGCTTTTAAAATAATTGAAAAATTAATTGCCTGATATCTTGAGGGAAATAACACTTTGCAATATATTAATGACATTGCAATCGGTACAAGAGCAAACTTCTTCAGCATTTCTTGATTCGTCTTGACCCCATCCTTTTTTGAACAAACTACACAATTTGATCCGGACATTTTAGTTTTGATTATCACAAAGAGTACTTACACACTGTAAGTATGTAATTATGTTATAACACTAAATTAATTGCAGTTAATTGAGTTTACTCCTCACGAATCCACTACTTTCTTGATATTTAAACACACAAGCATCTCCAAATCAAGATGTAATTCACTATAGATGCCAATTGTAGTTCAGAATCGTGTAATATTGTTGTGGCAATAAAGAATATTGACTTTTAAATGTGATTGTATGACTTTTATGAAGATGACTTGAATTACATTTTATGTAAAAGTCTGATGTAACTTACATTTACATTTATGCATTTGGCAGAGGCTTTTATCCAAAGTGACTTACATTGCATTAACCTATACATTTATACGTGCAATCCCCAGGGATCGAACATAATGCACCCAACAAGCAATTTATTGTGTTAGCAAACCAATACAGAAAGATATGAATTTGTTGACTTTCACTTAAAAGTTGTCTACTAGAACTACAGATGTGATATTTCAACAGAATAGATCTGATCCCCGGTGGTTTATTATCATTCGCTATGTATGGGAGCAGTGTGTCCCAGGTTAGCGTGCACAATGTCTTTTTATCCTCTTTATTTGTAAAGCTTGAAGATACACATTATGAAGTTTCAGACACCCATAGCCCCAGTAAAATAAATCAGGATAAGGATTGGAAAATAAGATTTTTTATAAGGAAATACTATTGTGTGTACTGTCTTGTTTAAATAACATGTTAAATGCGAACCAGTGTGGTAAGTCTTAATTTGTCATTAAATATTGTCTCAAGTCACTGCTTTATTTATTTAAATAATTATTTACAGTGTTTTATTTATTTAATAACTGGCAATATTTATCCTCAGCTACAAAATAACCATTTGCATATTTGAGCCAGACACTGAAATCTACAAAATTGTATTTGTTTTGACCTCTTTCGTCCTTGCGACAACATATAATGGGTTAGAGTATCTGCAAAAGAAAAGAATGATTAAACCGTCTTTGCTTTTATTAGTGAGACTAATTCTTGTTGTTTTTCTGTCTCGGCTACAGGGGTAGATGCCATTTAGGCAGGTGTCACATCCATTATTCATGTCTTCATTCCAGCAGCAAATTTCATACCTGAAACTTCATGATCCAATTAGTCCTGAAAATATCTCTTTTTGTCACTGTGTGTTGCGAACGCAAAAAGCATTCTGCAACGCTCGGTTTGCAAACAACTGAGCCTTTGGTCTGTCAGTCTTTTGTCTCTCTATTCAGAGCTTTCAAAAAGGCTTCTTTAATGCCTGAATGCTCACATGCGTGATAGGATGAACAGCCATGTAAAATAAGTTGCAGTTTACAGTTTATTCGGGCCGACATCTTATTATGACTCAAAGCCTTTAAAGCCTGAAGATCAAAGCATCTTCATTGAAAGCAAATGAGAGCTGAGTGGTATTTAATAGAGACGGATGCTTTCAATTGCTGAACCCCTTTCTTTAAAGTCCCAATACTAGGAACTATGTCCACAGCTCTTAATCTGTTCTTAAGCATTTTGCTCAAGATTGCTTCTAATAGTGCTATTTCCAGCACTTGCTTATGCATGAGAGACACAGAATGAATTCATGACCTCTAAAGATGACAAGCAACCTGATTTAATTTGCAGTCACGTCAAGGATGAAATGGACACTGCTGATCAATAATTTTAAATTAGATGACTTCAGTCCGAAGGTAAATTATAAACATTGTATACTTACAGCTGGAATTAACAGCTCTTTCACATGTATACCATTGCGAGAATTAAACTCACACCATGCCACATAAATAATATATAACCAGTGTCTTTGTAAGGGGCCCTTTTCCTTATAGTTGAAATAAGATATGCATAGGCTCATCTGTAAACTAAAAGAAATTAAAATAACAAATCAATTAACACTCTTAAAGAAATTAAAACTGAAAGAAAACAAACTTAAACTGACAGTAAGAACAATTAAGTATAAAATTCAATTCACATGTTGATTCACATGTAAGTAATCCTTAACCTCAAATAACACATGGAACTGGAACCATCTAGATTTTTTACTAATCAAATTAGGGATTAACAAAACTAAAATATGATAAAGTTTACTCAAGAAAGCTATGCATACGAAAACACATCAATTAGGCTATTCTGACACAAAAAAATAGATATTATCATGGACAAACGAAATACAGTGGTGTGCATTACAGCTGAGACATTGCACAGCTGATTTTGTGACTGTAAGTCATTCACTGTAAATGCTATTGAAGTTAGAATATTAATGTGTAACTTTGGAGACGGTCCCTATTCACGGCTATCGAACGTCCGCAGTCAAACCAACTATTTGCCAGTGGACATATAAGCCTACTGAATTTGTAAATCTGTAGGCCTACTGGCATTATTTGCCAAAACTTATTATAGTAGAAAAACACATGACTTCTTGTTCTTTTGCTTCACGTTGTTGCCGTTTCTTCCGTTACATACGGATGCCTACGTTTTAAAGTCATGGCCATAATCACAAATCATCATATTATGCGCATGTCATCGCCTGCGCGCACTGCATGATGTCACAGTATGTCACAGTAATTAAAGAAATGAGGTGTTAAAAAGTACATTTCCAGATGATTCCTGTAAAGTTTGCAACAGAATACTCCGAAGGCAGAAAGTTAGATCCGAGTCCTGTTTACATTATAGTGTTTTTGATTTGGTAGCCTACTCAATGAGGCCCCTGGCGGTGCAGAGGCCATGCGCAATTTGAGTAGTTTGCGTACAGGAAGGATCGGCTCTGTAAAAGGGATACTTCACCAAAATATGAAAATTCTGTCATCATTTACTCACCCTCGAGTTGTTTCAAATCTGTATACATTTCTTTGTTCTGATGAACACAGAGAAAGATATTTGGAAGAATGCTATTATTACCAGACATATCCTCATTACCCCTGCTATGGTAGTCAATGGGGGGCAAGATCTGTCTGGTTACAAGCATTCTTCCAAATATCTTTCCGTGCCTTCTTCAGAACAAAGAAATGTATACAGATTTGGAACAACTCGAAGGTGAGTAAATTATGACTTTATCCATTTTTGGGTGATGTATCCCTTTAAAGGGATAGTTTTCCCATTCTCATTCTGCTAAAAACGGCGTGTGATATTTTAAGAAATGTCTTAGTGGTTTTGTGTTCATACAATGGAAGTTGATGGTTGTTTGGTCATCAAAATATCTTCTTTTGTGTACTGCAGAAGAAAGAAAGCCATACAGATTTGCAATGAGATAAGGGTGAGTGAATGATGTTGAATTCTCGTATCCATTCAATAGAGCCCACACTTTTCATTGTATCTCATACATTAGTTCCAAATTTGCAGATTATCATCAGAGATGTAAGCAACACAAACCATCTGTTCTCCTCATTTTCTAGTTTTAACCTATAGAGCCTTGCATGGTCAGGCGCTCTCTTGATCTATTATGTGCACATTCTCCTGGTCGCTCTTTAAGGTCATCTGACCTGGATCTTATAGCTATTCCTATAGAACATGTTTTAAGACAAAAGGTGATCATGCTTTTTGTGCTGTGGCTCATATGACTCTGGATCTCTCTCCCTCTAATACGGAGACCTGAGTTCTGTAACTTAATTTACAAGACATCTTAAGACACATCTTTTTGGACAAGCTTTCGACTAACAGTAAGGCTAGGTGTTTTTAAATCTTTGGGATATTTTTGTACTTAATATGTCCTGATTTTATATTTTTTTGAATGTTTGATTCATTTAGTTGTTTTATGTTTGTTGTGTTCATAGAGCACTATGTGACTTTTGTCTGTACCATAACACATTTTTTTTAATAACTCTATTGAGTCTGTCTGCATTTTTATGAGGAACGTTCATGATCATAATGCTTGATGGAGTAACCCAATGCATGAATAACATATTTAATAGGTTGAATGTGTGCAAAATGTTAGCCGACATGAAACAAACATATGCTCCTAAAAATGTCATCACATTCCAAAACAGGGGTACTAGTAAAAAGTCCTAAACAATATTGCCAAAAAGTACAGCAAGTACCAGTGACATTGGTTCTTTTTTTGTGTTTTCTCCCCTAATAAAGTTATAAACTTTCACTAACTATAGTGATAAACAAAACACACAAAACGTGTTATTAACTGAACTAATTCATACATTAATTTGATACTTGTGACCTGCTCTATATCATTTCTAAGCAATTGTTGATTTCAGTTTAAAGACCCACTGAAGTATCTTGATATGCGCAGATAATTTCCATCAAAAGAGGAAATAACGGCAGGACTTCTGCCCCCTTTTAAAATAGCTGGATTAATTCCCCCACAGACAGACTTACATATTCTCACTAAAAGCCCCAAAAAACTAGAACATTAACTCCTGTCTCCCATTTCCTTTATCTCTTTATATAAATATATCAAACTCTTAATAATATGGTTCATTAATGAAACATATTTTTGTCATTTGACTATTTAGGATACTAAGGAAGCGACATAAATAATTAAAAATACATTAAGACAAACCTCAGATGACAAATATAAACTGATATAAGCCAACCGCCTAAAGTGCTTAAGCTGTTGGCATTATAATTTAATGCAGCGGACAGACTGACATTTTGAAAACTCAGATCATATCATCCCTTTCACTTTCCAATAAAATAGTCAGACATGGTTTCTTCAATGCCTTTGTGTTTTGTCTGTGTGAACCTTTGACTACTGAAGCGTTCAGATAACCACACTTCCCGAATCCTAAGGGTGGTTCGAAATGGAATTTTTGATGAAGCCGAGCTGTCTGCTATCTCTCAAGTGGCAGGGCTTAGCGCTGTCGCGAGAAGAGATTCCTGAACGCGTTATTGTAGTTCTTGTTGAAGGCTGTGTAAATGAGAGGGTTGAAGAATGAGTTGGAGTAACCCAGCCAGAGAAAGACGCTTTTCCATATTGGTGGTACGTTGCAGGAGCACAGCGGCATGATGAGCTCGGTGAGAAAAAAGGGGATCCAGCAGAGGACGAACACTCCGATTAGGATGCCCACCATCAGAGCCGCACGTTTCTCTTTCTGTTCTCGCCACGTCTCACTGTCGGTCTGGAAAGTCACCGTGGCATGACGCACTGTGAAAACCATCTGAGGCTGTTGTCTAGAGGCCTCTTTTACCTAAAGGGGCACACCTTACACCATGAGTCTCGAATGCTACTGCTTTTTAAAAAATAAAATCAATTAAAAGCATCTTATAATCAACTTTGTTTTATCTTAAAGCTGCAATTCGAAACTTTCATACGGAATTCGTAACTTGGGTAAAAGACTAAATATCATAATTGACCAAGTTCATAATAAATCAGTGTTCAAAACTGTCTTCCAATTAAAATCTGTAATTTTACAGAGTTTGACTGTTTTTTAAATATATTTCAAATTAAAATCAAATTACAGAATATAAAACTGTTATTTTACAGTAAAAATTTGTTGTTCTGACAGGATTTGCAGTGTACATTATTTACAATGGTAAGTTTATAATAACTTATTTAGCTAGTAATTTAATAACTAATAAAAAATGTAAGAGTTTGGGTCAGATTTAGCAGGAACTGTCAGTTTGACCTGCCTTTGTGTACCACTTTAAATGGAAAGAAGAGTCAGCTGTCAGACTATTGCCTTTGTCAGCGTTTTTTGAGCTACTTATGAATAACCATTGGGCTGGTTATGGTACGCAGATCAGGCAACCCAGCCTCATTCAGATGAGCAGTACCGAGGCACAACCACTAAATGACAACTGCAAGTTTCAAAAAGGCAAACACAATCTCATTTGAATTCTTAACTTTTTTCAAGGTGGCTAATTTGTAGGATTTTTTTTATACCATCTTATAAATGTTATTATAATTTGTCTTCATGCCAGTGACTTTGAGTTAGGGGAGGTTATTAGAGTTTTTTCTTATATTTGTATACGATTTCATAGGTGTGGTACAAGTTCATACAAATTAGCCACCTCATAAAATAGTTACGAAATCCAATGAGATCAGGTTAAACAGCTTTAAGGTAACATAATGGTGATAAAACAATGTTAATGTTTCTAGAAATTGTGCAGTGATATTATGCAATGAAATCTATTGGAATGGCCATGAAAAGTGAAAGCTTTTAAAGCTTGGAGGTTTTTCCATCAATTCTGTCAGAACCATACTTTGCCAATCACTCCCAAACCCAGTGAGGTAGAACAGGGTTGTAATAGAGTGAAAATAATGTGAAACTAATCTAAGGACGATGTCAGAATTACTATTCACTAAAGCGTTGTGACATGCTCAGAAATTCTACAGCGCTGTTAAAAGTTAAAGGAGAATGTTAATGTTCAATTTGCCGTCTTATAATGTTCGGTAGAAAACTGACTGGCAGAATAGGATGTAAATGTACTGATGTGAATAGTTTTGTCATTTCAAAATATTTTGTTGCTCAATTAAATCTCGGTGCATTCAGAATCTGGCTTTATCTCAAGTGCTTTGAAGTTGCATAAAGTAAACGTATAAAATATATCAAAACATGACAAGTACCTCTCCAGCCTCTGCAACTGGAGTGATGGAGTTGTTCTTCTTTGATCCAATACGGAACTTAGCAGCTTTGTATATCTTCCAGTAGACAAACAGAACAACACAAAGAGGCAGGTAGAAGGCCCCAAATGTGGAAAAGACGGTGTAAGATGGCTCCTGGCTCACCTGGCACTCCATGTCCTCTTCTGAATACGTCTCACCCCAACCAAACAGCGGGGAGAGGGAGATAACGGAAGAGAGCAGCCAAGTCAGGCCTATCATCACATTGGAGATCTTCTTGCGGGTCTTCAGGGTATACTCCAGGTGCCGTGTTATGGACCAGTAACGGTCAAGGGCTATTGCAGTCACGTTCCAAATGCTGGCCGTACAGCAAAGGACGTCAAAAGATATCCAAACCTGGCACAGAGCCCGGCCCAGCTTCCAGCGCCGACCGTTGAGCTCATGGACCAGACTGAGAGGCATCACCAGAGCAGCCACCATAACATCAGATATGGCCATGGAGGCCACCAAATTGTGGGGCACGCGGTGAAATGTTCTGACTCTGAGAATGGTGACCAGGACAAGCATGTTCCAAATAAACGTGGCGACCACAAGCATGGCGAGCAGGGTAAACGTCAAGACGCTGAACACGGTCTGAGGCCTGAAGACGTTTTCATGTTCAGAGCTTTGATTGAAGGAGCTGTTCTGGATGGCATCGGCCATGTTATTGAGAGAGCTTTCTGTGACTGAGACACCTTTATTTGACAGTTACAGCTGTAAAAAAAAGAGTTAAAAAGTTTAAAAACAAAAAAAAATCATGAATAGATATTTAATTTGGTTTTAAAACACAGTATTGTCAATGGATAAAATAGTGACACTCTATAAATACAATCATGAAAAACTGTACTGGTTTGTGGATGTACTGTAAAGTAGAATGTTATAAATTCATAACACCTTGAGAAAATTTGGGTGGTTTTGTCAAAAGTCGTTTCACATCTAGAGAACAGTGAATGATAAGACATCTATCACAATTTTGTCAGTCAATCCTGAACTAAACCGACATGACAGAAAACATATCAATCGTCATCTTTTTTAAATGGAAGACTAGGGTGGAAACACGTCTGAGTGTATTATGTGAGCATGGTTTGAACAACAACCTTCTTGTTAAAATGTAATATTGGCAAATAAATAATAATTATGAACTAATTACTCATAAAGATGAAGGATAATTGCCATCTAACCCGCTGACCAAAAAAATCCATTGATAAATGACTAATGCAAATGTGACCATGGACAACAAAACCAGTCTTATGGGTCAATTTTTTCGAACTTTAGATATTTACATAATCTAAAATGTTAATAAATAAGATTTATATTGATGTAGGAGTTGTTAGAAAAGACAATATCTGGGTGAGATACAACCGTCTAATACTCAGGATTCTGAGGGTGCAAAAAAATCTAAATATTGAGAAAATTGCCTTTGAAGTTGTTAATCAGGGGCACTGTGGCAGGCCATCCACTCACAAAAATAAAGTTTTCATATATTTAAGGTAGGAAATTAACAAAATATCTTCATGGAACATGATCTTTACTTAATATCCTAATGATTTTTGGCATAAAAGAAAAATCGATAATTTTGACCCATGTATTTTTGTCTTTTCCTAAAAATGTTCCCGTGCTACTTAAGACTGGTTTTGTGATCCAGGGTCACAAATTTCATATACTTTGTAACTTTAAGAAAATGTTTTGGTTGCTGTTTAAGGTTTGAAAATCACATGTAAAATACAGCACTACTTATAGTCTTCTCCTTCATAAATTGAGTTGAAGGTACATGCGGATCCTTAATTGCTCCTTCCATCACCTGCTCTATATTAATGATCAAAGAATTTGCATTCTGACGTGCATCTTGCTGCGAGCAGAATGTGATGAAGTCTTTGAAAGCGTATTAATATTTAATTTGACTTGAAAATCTGAAATCCATATTTTAGACCAGATATTCCTGTATCACCATTAAATTCATTGAGTGGTCTCAAAAGCGTGATGGAATATATATTTCGTCGTTCTTTGTGACTACATAATGAATCTGCCGGGCTGTGTCTGTTTCGAAACCGTAATTGTGTTTCAGAACAATTTCTGTGTGAACACTGGCCAGGCTGATTAAGCATTCAAACATGATTTACTTGAAAGGCCCACGAACATAGCACAGACACATCAGATCAGGTGGTCAAATCTAAAAGGAAGAAGCAAACATTGAAGACCAACATAGCCCTTGCTTTCTATGGCGCATAAATACAAAAACGAGAATTTTTTTGATGTATGTAAAAATATATATCTTGATGTGCGTGTATATGATGTTTGTGAAACACAGACACTTACAGAACCTCAAACATGAACACACAATATTTTTGGTTTATGGTCAAAATCATCGGTTCCACTTAATTTACAGTATGTTCACTTACATTGTATCTACCCAACAAAATACTGGTAACTACATGTATTTAATATGGTGTAATTTCACATTTATGCATTCTATCCAGTTATAACATTCATAAATGTTCAACTGTAAAATGAAGTGCTTCCAATTGTTCAACAAGAGACAGTCTTTTATCCGTTTTATGCATGTGTGGGAGGTTATGATTTTTATAAATCGCATAATTTCTTTTCATCAAACATGAGGTTTTAAAAAGACTGTCATCTACTCTGACACAACCCTCAGCCTTGACTCGTTCCTTTAATGACAGTTAAAACAGTGCAGCGGCTAAGGGCTCATCCTCATCACACAGACGACACTTGTTCCCTCTTCACAGTAAAACCCTTCAAACATAAGGCACTGTTAACAATGAAATACATACACCCTCCTTAACATTCAGATTATTCGTCGATCACTAGTTTTCTTTTATATTTGCAATGACAGATTTGACTTTACAGATCATTTGATAGCATGTTGGATGTCTTCAGGTCAGAGGTTTATTTCAGCCTATTTACAGACAGGCCAAAATACAACCTCCATGGCTCTTAAACCATTTAGAAACCCCATAGTTTAACCATGATGTTTGTTGTAAAACTAAAACGTTAGTAATACGGCAATCAATCCACCAAAAAACATGCTTGCTACGTTTTTACTTAAATATAACAAAAGATTCTGTCATCACTTTCTCACCCTCTTGTTATTTCAAGCCTGTGTGACTTTCTTCCACATACACTAAAGAAGATATTTCGAAAAATGTTGTCGACCGAAAAGCGATGGCAACCATTCACTTATTGGTTTTGTGTCCATACAATATAATTCAATAGGCGCCACCGCCGTTCGGACATCAACATTCTTCAAAATATCTTCTATGTGTTCTGCAGAAGAAAGAAAGTCATAGTGGTTCATAATGACAAGAGGGTGAGTAAATGATGACAGAATTTTCGTTTTTGGTCGAACAATCCCTTTAAGGAACTGTACTTGAAGGCAATGCACTGATTTCCATAACCTGGGCATCTTGCCAAGCTCTATAGTAGAGTTAAGTAAAGTCCGAGAGCAATAGCGCATGCCTACATTTAAAATTCGTTGCACACCGCATGTCTATTGTTTACATCAATTTATAGACATTCTCTCTGGCAATGAAACACCATACACTGAATAACAATCGAGTCGCAAAGAGTACACGAAAGTGAGGGACGGGAAAATACTAAAGCGCACGACAAGGTTTTGCACAAGGTTTTCCATGTAACATCGATACTGTACAAAACATGTCATAAAACCGTCCTAGTCATCATCTTTTACAATACTGTATCATTATAGGCACACAATGTGGCTCTGCGGCGTAACACAGAGAATTCACGCAGAATTTCATGTCAGTATCTCCACACTTACCTTTGGGAAAGAAGACTTTTAGAACGAAGGTAATATCACCCCATTCGGACTCGGAGGGAAATGTTTGCCTCAGTGAATCCAGGTTGAGTCCGCCAGGTTGTTTCTCTCAGAAAGGCAGCAGGAGGAGTGATCTGCTGCGGCTTTCTCAAGAGCAGACCACATTGGATAGAAGGTCGAGGAACATCGTGTTATACTATTATTTAATCCTGGGAGGCGTTGGAGGGAACTGTTTGTTGCGTATGGGTTTTATGTTTGTCTTAATTGTAATGAGGATCATGACTTTCATTTATAGATACGTGCGCTTAAATTAACTGTGAAGCAAAATATTAAAGGCAAGTAGACTCCACGCATCAAATAAATAAATAAACATCCCATTAAGACACGCGCAGAATAAATAAATCACTGCTACAGTATACTTACATCTATGATGATGGATGGGTTTTAAACTCTTACCTCTTGGGATCTGACGGGAAGAAGAAAATTTCAAAGAACTGCTGCTTATATTGATTTATTTAACACACCACTCATGCAGAATAATTTCCTGTTGGATGTCATTTTGTTGCCCTTGCACATTTGCATACCCCGGAATAGAAATAAAGGATAGTAGGAAAACGTTCACAATTACATCAAATCATTTTAATGGTATAAAAACAAAGATACATTTATTAAGCAAAGGTTTGTGTTTATTTAGAGTCGTGATTCGGAAATATGCTCTGTGGACTGGTGACATTCGCCAACACTCGCGCGAAAACTGCTGCAAATCAAATCAAAGTGTCGCTTAAATTACATTTATGACTAATTAAACATTTTCATTGTCGAAACTCTCTTAATTCAATTTGGCGCTTCATATTTGGCGCGTTTCTTGATGTAAATAAACGCGTGGACGACATTACTCCGCCCACAAAAGTGGCGTGTGGCACAAATATAGGGGTATTAGGAGAACATAGCGCATTTCATTTTACTAATAAAAAATAAATTAAATCTACCAAACTCTCTTGGAGATATAATTATTATTTTAAAACGAAAGAATAGACTTGTTCTTGTACTTCACAGGTATTTGCGAAATGTTTCTTTATTTTAAGGATTCGGTCCCCCCCGTGAAAGATATGTAAGCGTCCAGAGCGCGCCGAATCCGCTTTGGCGCTTCGCCTCTGTACTCCTTTGCTAGCAGCCAATTCTGTGAGGGGCCGGTTGAATGCTAGTCTGACAGCAACACAATGGTTACTTTTAGCTGTACATTTATTTAAAGCAGTCAAAATAATGTCGGAGGACGATTTAAGAGTACCGGAAGAGCTCTTCAAGGATGTGAAGTTCTACGTGGTGGGAGACATCGATCAGAAGGTAAAACTGTCAAAGTGTAAGCTGTTCATTTCACGTTAGCATGTTGGCTAAAACTAGCTGAATGACTTATATTAGCATGAAAGCTATAAGGCTGTCCACGCATTGCCTAGATTTGAGGGCTGTACACTTTTTGCTAAATACATTTGGGGTTAGGTCTGATTATATTTTGCTATATTTGTTTAGGTCGCTCCTCTTGTTTGCATATTTTCTGTCTATTATCAACTGTTAGCAAATGTCCTGAGTGTAGCCTGTTAGCCCAGCTTTTCCCATCACTGGCAACAATGCGTCTGTTATCACTTTATCAGTAACGTCTTTGGACTTTACATGTCCAACCCTTTGTTGTCGTATCTGGGTTGTCAAATATTTGTTTATATTGTTTAACTTAATAATATAATCTAGTGAGCTTTATAAAAACCATGATCAGGTAACAACAATCTTATAGAAGTTACATCAAGCTATGCTTTCTATGAATGTATACTGTTATTGTGACATCAGCTGTTGACATTCCCCATTAGGTTGTGCGACTCCTGAAAGCAGGGAAAGGGAAAGAAGTGTCTTACAATGCACTCGCCACCCACATTATAGCAGAAGATGGAGATAATCCTGAGGTTGGAGAGTCCAGAGAGGTCTTTGACTTGCCTGTTGTGAAGGTAAACAAATATAACTGTACTGAAGGGTTTAAACATTTATACGTGGTCTTTGAAGAGGCACGTGAAAGTGAGTATTGTGTGAGCACTTAATGTTACTGGTAAAAGTCTGGAGATGCAATGTAATGTGTGTGTGTATTGACATTTTCTTCTTTTTCAGCCAAATTGGGTGATACTGTCAGTAAAATGTGGAGACCTGCTACCGTATCCTTATGATTTGATTGTGTGAAAACATCTACACTTAGAAAAAAACTCTAATTCACAACGAATACCTCTTATTTGATCCCTAGTAAAAGTATTTAGAGACACGTTTGTTTCATTTTTTTAACCTTGACTAATAGTGAATCAGAGTTACTGGATTTTCCCCAGAGTCTGGACAGTTATTCTTTGGTGTGACAGCTTGTCTACCACATGTAAGTCTCCGCTTCATTCTCTTGCTAATCTATATGTTCTTGTGTATTGGGTAACACAGTGTTGATTTCCCTCATTCTATCTATAGGTTTCAGGGGATCTGAATGCACTTTGGGCCTTGATAACATTTCATGGCGGTGACTGTCAGCTTCATTTCAACAAGAAATGCACCCATCTTGTTGTTCCTGAACCAAAAGGGGTAGGTGCATGGATGTCTTTTTGTCTTTATGTACATAATCTGTGATTACTATTGGTACTTAGTAGTGTTGAAACAGATTGCGGCTGATCGCGTGATGAGTCACGCTCTACGGTTCGGAACCCATGTTACCCGCGGATTAACAAAATTTGTTCATCGTAGAGTAAAAGATTTAGCGCGTCCTCTCTCTCTATCTGGACGAGTACAAGCGCATTCCCGCGAATATCTTAACTTAAACTGCTGCGTAAAGCATGTGACCCTTAGATGAACTGTAAGTTTATTCATCATAGAGTAAAGAATGCACTCTCACTCTTTCTCCAGTTTTAGCGCTTTAGCCGGTATCTTGGCGAGTACAATATTAAAGTGCATTCTCGCGTACGTCTTAACTTGAACTGCTGCATAAGCAGCAATGTTGTGTCGAGTTAAAGCACAAATGACGAGATCCAAACATCCAAACACACACCATTTCACAATTTTGACGTGTTGCACACTCCTATTTCATTAACACATTTGAGAAGACGAGAGAAAGTCGATGGGGATACTTCATGATCGCCACCTCATAACAACCGTCACATTTACAAACTGATCACTAGAGATCCAGTTGTCAGCTACTCGAAATGCACGTTTATGTCATATTTATTTGTTATACATGCGGTTGTTTTTTTAAAGGGGAGATTTTTTTCTACTTTTACACAAATGTGATATAAATCTTAAGGGTCCACAGAATATGTCTGGGATGTTTCAGCTCAAAATACACAACAGATCTTTTATAATACCATGCCCTAATTGCCAAGTTTTGCACATGAGGAGAAACATGCTGCTTTTATGTGTATCTCTTTAAGTGCAAATGAGCTGCTAGTCTCCGCCCTCTTTTTCTGCAGAAAACACAGCGGTCATGCTTTCTATATGCGAAAGTATATGTGACAAATCGGTTTGCGTATGCACAAACCATACACGCACTGCTTTTTATAAGGGAAAGTTCCCAAGTAAGCAGGGTCACATAAAACAAATGAGAAAATCTGTGTCTCGTTTTTAAACACTAAACACATTGTTTACTGTAAGCATACCTGTTTCCCCCGAGGCCATCTGCTAATGCGCTCCGGTCTCCGTTGGTCTGGTCACCGCTTTCTGGGGTTGAGACCAGCGATCGCGTCCTGGGGTTTAACAAAATAACAAAATGGGAGGGTGACATTTTATCTACTTTTAAGTTGCCACAGGTCCCTGAGGTCTTACCGGTACTAACAATGTCTTAATCTGCAGCTTTGCCGCAAAATCGAAGTAATGGGCAAAAAATGACCTCTGCCGAGCGGGATTTGCCTACACCATTTATAAGCTTTCCCCGTTAAAAGAAAAACGTTTTACGCGTTAACATGACCTTACACGTTATTAGCTTATTTAGCATAATCGGAGTCAGACTGTGCATGTAAACGCATTCAATGCCTTGTGGCCTCCATATCTTTCCAAAGTAAAGTGGGGGAGTTGTGTGGGAAGCAACAGCTCAGTTAAATTTTATTGCTAATAGAGTTCCTTTAACGGCTGCTAGCTGCAAGTCATTTGTTTGTAGTTTTACGTCTGTGGGTAGTATGCTGTCCGATCAATTGAGGGATCAGGCGGGACTGTTTTATTGGACTTGGTTTTGAGGCCTGTGGTGCTGTGTTCAAAAAAAGATTCAGTTTTATAGCCCCTAGCTTCACCGTCTCTGTTTTTAAAGCCTGCTGTTATAGGATGCTTTGCCCATTGGTCATCAAACATATGTAATTGGAAACACCTGAGCAGCATGATAAAATGTTCAAGTAGGGATGGGCAGTTTGATCATATTTCATTTCGAGTTCTAGACGGGTTTGAAAAATGAGATTGATTGGGGACGGACGTGTCCCTCATGTTGACGAAAATGCATGTGGATAAAACTAGACAAGATTGAGTAAATAACTAAATCAACACTGTTAGATTATTTAAAATGAGCTATCAATGTTTATAACAAATTATAATAAAATATAATAAACATCTGAAAGGAATATCAGCTTGAGGTGAAGTGTCATCTCTCACCTGTTGCATTTCTGTCTTGCATTGTCTGACGGTAAAGTCTCTTAGGCTCGTCTGACTTGTCTGTCTTATAACAGTGTTCTCAATTGACATTTTGTGTCCAAATATAATGGTCCAGAGCAGGGCAAGCTTTCCATTCATCCATTCTTATGAACTTGAGCGCACATTCACGTTGCACTCGCGGAGCAGTGGAATGCTTGCTTTGCTCTGCGAGCACAGCTTCCATGGGAATGGGTTGAAACGCTCGCCCTGCTCTGCGAGCGGCGCGAATACAACACTAGAATCCATTATAAACAGAGATTCTGTGCCCACTGGATGCAGCGCGAAGAGACGCAACAAACGCCTTGTTTGGTTTCATTTTGCTTTTGCCACGTTGCATCGCGCCACTCGCATGCGGTGTAGACCGAGTGTTAGATGATAACACATCAAACTTGTCTAATAGTCTGTGTCCTTTAACTCAAATCTACATATTGGCTATGCAGCGATCTTTGTGTTCCTTTGACTTTTTTTGGCCTAATGCCTTTTTAGTGTAAGCATAAGTCTAATATATCGAATAGAAATAATTGCAGTAGTTTTTCACCTTAACGTGTCTTGTGTTTGGGTATTTCTGTCTGTTTTAGGCAAAGTATGAGTGTGCTTTGCGGCATAGCAACATCAAGATTGTAACACAAGAATGGATTTTGGACACTGTAAAGGACAAAAACAGAAAGGAAGAGGCTCTATATCATCCACGCCTTACAGTATACGAGGCAGCTGAAGAAGAGGGTAGCGATTATGAAAATGAGAGGAGTTCTGATGGGAGCTACAGCGACAGACGGTCACCTCGCAGCCGACGGTCCACCCCTACATCATCCCGCGACGGGTCCCCAGTAGGCAGGCGTAGACGTTCACCCTCACCCAAACAGCGGAAACCTGAATTGATGTTTGATGACTCAGACGACTCGTCCCCAGAAAAGGAGGATCGGAACCTTAACTGGACGCCAGCTGAGGTGCCGCAGCCTGGTCCTGCCAAGCGTCGTCTCCAGCCCGGAAAAGAAACGGGTTTGATCAATCTCTGTGCCAGTGTTCCACCTGTACCTGGAGGCTTTGGCGTGCCAGATGCTAGGATGGGCGGCCCAGGTGTGTCTCTCGGGGTGGAGAGACCAGAGGGGGTGGGTGGATGGAATCCAGCTGCCAGGACGCTTAGGAATATTACTAACAACACTGACACACAACAGACCTCACGACCCTCCAATGTGGCACATGTAAGGATCTAACTTTTCTTTTAGCATTGTTTTATCATGCTCACAGGGCTGGGGAGTATGAAGATATATGTGTATATGTTGGGGTCATAATAACACACCCAAGAGTAATTTCTTGTTTTTCCCTATAATTTGAGATGCTTGGAGCATGATTTTTGTATCATTTTGACTTTTGTCTTGAATTTAGATCCTTCAGAGTCTTTCGGCCTCCTCTAAAGGTGTGGAGCACATCGGAAATCAAGGTCAGCCTGGAGTTCCCAACCAGATTCTGTTTAATCCAGTCAAGACTCAACATCAGCTCCCAGCCGAAGCACAGCAGCAGTTATTGCAACAGCAACAACAGCAGTCACATCAGCTACCACAACAACAACCGCAGCAGCAACATCCACAACAGATGGCACAACCGCTTACCATGATGCATCTTCAGACGCAGCTGCACCACCAGCAGCAGCAGCAGCAGCAGCAGCAACAGCAGCAGCAGCAGCAGCAGCAGCAGCAGCAGCAACAGCAACAGCAACAGCAGCAGCAGCAGCAGCAGCAGCAACAACAACAACAACAACAACAACCCCCACCACAACAACAACAACAGCCACAGCAAGGCTTCCCTCAAATGCCACAGCAATCTCATCAGTTCATACAGCAGCAGATGCATCCGCAGATGTACGCACAACAGCACACATTCCAACAGCAACAAATGCGACCACAGCAGCTCCCTAGGCCGCCCTTGCAGCAGCAGCATGCGTTGCAGCAACACTTGCAGCAGTTACAGCAGCATAGGCTTCAGTTGCAGTTACAACAACAACAGCAGCAACAGCAACAGCAGCAGCAGCAAAACCAGCAACACATGCACCAGCAGCATTTGCAGCAGCAGCAGCAACAGCATTTCCTGCAACAGCAGCTTCAACAGCAGCAACACATGCAGCAGCAACTGCAGCAGCAGCAACACATGCAGCAGCAACTGCAGAACCAACAAGGTCCTCAGCATCAGACCCAGACCGCACCTCAACCTCCAATGATGACTGCACAGTCACACCAACTGTTTGGCCATGAACCAGGCCAAGAGAGTAAGTCCAATGGCTGCTTCTCGGTGATAACACTAAGATGAATGTGCATATACAATGCATATTGTTTGACAACCTTGGACGCCTTTGTTATGAAGATTTTACCAGTGTTTTCTGCTGGAGCACTGATTGCACTTGACCGAAACAATGCCAATGGAATATTAACATTATGGCTTTTTTTCTGCCCATTTAGTTCCTGAGGATGGTTTTCTGGCTGGCTGTGTATTTGCCTTTGCTGACTACCCAGAGCAGATGCCTGATAAACAGTTACTGGCCTCATGGAAAAGAGTAAGTACATTTAGCACACCTAAGCTGGAAATACGACAGTAATTGTAAAATAATAAATATAAGGACACTAATTGTAAAAGAGTACAAACTGATGTTTGTGGTTTTTAAAAACTAGATTAAATATGTCATTTGTAAAGTATTTTGGTCTAATAATGCAAGTGTTTAAATAGATAAATACTGGAGCGTCAAACTGACTGAATAAAAATAGTGCATGGTCCCTTTAAATAACCAAATACCCTATTGATCCACATTTGAGAAAAAATAATGCCTCGCAAATCCTTGGGTGTTTAAGCCTCCTATGACATAACTCCTATGACATAACTTATAAATAAACAAATAAATAAAACAATGAAACGATTGCTTCTATGACTGTGCACAGCTTGTGATATGAAGTATAGCTATTCAGTTGATGATTGGGTGTCCATTGCTTGGTGTCCCAACAGTTGGTTGGGTCATTCTACCCCTTCGTTTCACAATGCACACGTTTAGCACAGCAATGCAGGGTAAACCCTTCAAAAGTTGTGGTAGCTCTGCTTCGGAGCAGGGTTTCATAACCCAGGGTAAAATGCGGAGATAACCCCTCTACTAAATTACAAGTGTGATATGTTTGTTTACCCGGGTTTAAAAAGGGGGTTTAGAATGAAGATATCCCGGGGTTAAGTGCAGTGTGAAGAGCCCTGATGTAAGGTTTTATTTAGGGGTGTGAATCCTCACTGGTCTCACAAGCAATTCCGTCTCCGTCACACTATTACACCCCGTCTACTAGGGATGCCACAATTTTCAATATAATATTGAACCGTTTGGTACAACCTTTATGGTTCAAGACGTGTAACTGAATTGCGGTTTTGCATTTAAATTATATCCGTGCGCTTAATTACACTCTGAACCGACTCTGTCAGTATTTGTCTGTATGTCTGTGTGCTAGATAGATAAACGCATCTCAACGAGTAATATCGGAGTGGTGTCAGTCGGTGAAGGGTGGCTGCCTGAACCACAAGTAGAAATGTGCCCTTGAGTATAATGCTGACGAACAGACGCGGGTTGGCTTTATGTTATGCTCATTGTACTAAAGTGATGATGTCCGAATTCGGCCCATCAAGAATGTATTTTTACACTGCATACGAAAGCAGCACGTTCATGTTGCTCTCCCCCAGCACATGCAGAAAGAGCGTCTACAGCACCATGCCAAAGTCTGTTTTACGGAAGTCATGCAGCCTTTCGGACAGCTATTTACGTCATAGCTAGAGCGCCTCCAGGCAGCTATTTAGCATTGCATTTCTTCTAATTTATTGCAGTGGCGCACCTTGTTAATATATTTTCTTTGGATCTTCCCATTATGTGCTGGTGATGGCTGTGATACACGAACAGCACGTTTACTTCCATAACAGCAATTGCAAGTTTTGCATTACGTTATTTTAAATACTCTGATGTGCAAAACCTCTTCAAGAAGCTTATCATACTGGCAAGTTGATGAACAGTAAACCAAAAATCAGTAAACCTGTGATCTGCCCGTGTAAATCTTTACATTTATTCAAAACACAAGGAATTTGTACAGGTTGATTTTTTGCTTAAAATAAAGAGAACGGTTGAATTAAACCGTGGGTGAGATGTATTGTTGCATCCCTACTGTCTACACAGCATGCTGGGCGGTATGACGGAATATTCCGTTACCGTGGAATAAATTGTCATCCGTAAGAAATTATTCAATTCCGTGAATGTAAATAAGTAGGCGTGGTTAACTCCACGCTCTGCAAATTGGGCGTTATTCTGGAAAAAGAAGAAAATTGATCCACCGATAACAAAATAATCTATCAAATGTTCTTTTGACATTTTTTCAGTCCGTAGTTTAGTTATCTTCTCCAGTCCGGCACTTTCTTTCTCACCTGCAGTGTTGTGAAGTGAACTGCTCGAGCATTTAAAAAAGCAAATTCTTACCACGTATTTGCGAAGTCAGATTGCTTTCTGAAGCCGTTTAATAAAGTTTAACTTAAGCTGCGTGAGTGTTTTGACGTGACGCTTTCCCCTGTTTTGGGGGACGCGTGTGGAGTCACCAGAAACTCGCAGTGCAATAACAAGTGCTAGAATAAACTAACCTAAAGATGCTCAGACCCCATGAACACCATTTACCAGTCATATACTGTACTCTCATTGTTTGTGCGCATATCCAATCTTCATTGTTATACTTGTTGTCTATATGCCTTCTGTAGTATGATTTAGTTAGAAGATAAAATGGAACTTGATCTGAAATCTTCAGTACATTTTCATAATTTGCCTGTTTTAACTATGTTGAGCATTTAAATGACCTGTAAACAATAAATAAAGGAAGTCAATCTAAAAAAATGAGGTATGAGATATAGAATTACAATCAGAGATTTTACAGTGAAATTTATTGACTCATTCAGTGAGCTAGATTTTTTAGCCATTCTGCCCATCTCTAGGTCCTATGGTATTTCTTCACGTTGAATTGTACCGCTAGTGTGCGGTGTAGACAAGGTTTTTGTGGCTCTTTCTTCTCAAAGACCTGAAGATGTGCTCCAGAGGCGCGTGCTTCTTTAAACTGTGGTCCAAGTTCAGAAATATATGAAAAAGCACTTTATTTACAGTGCATGCATCTTGCGCACACACTCATCTGACGTGGCAGAAAGGAAGAGGGAGAGAGTTCTGGAAGTGCTGGATGTACTGAAACTGCAGTCTGAAAGATGTATTAATGTTTTTTGTCAAAAGCAACGTTTCAAATAAGATTGTACATAATAACAACAAAACTTTATTTACAACAAAACCGGAACCACTAGTACATCAGATGTTTAGTTGCATGTTTTAATAATCGATTATTTGTTTTATGGATTGATGAAGAAATCGTTCACATCTGCATAGTTAAAACGTTGATTTTCAACAGCCCTGGTATTATTTCAGTAATACATTTTGTTATAAAAAACTCATTATAACAAGTTTAACAATTTACACTTAAATATATAATTTGAATAAAGTGAACTGTTTCAAAAAGATAAAAATGCAAAATAACTCTACTGTAAAGAACAGTAATACAAATTTGAACATGTTTTAGTCCAGATAAAAATATAATATTTGAATTTAAAAAAAACAAGCTTTTTTATAGTTTAGTCCTTCCTTTCATGTTGAAGCGGTTGATGTCAAATAACCTTATTTGCATTCTAGAAATTTAAACAATTCAGATTATAATGTATTACTAGTTATTCACTGTATATTTAAAGGTGTGCATGTTATAGTATAATGCATGTGTGTTATCACAATTTATTACACAGCTCATTGGAAAGCTTGATTCTGATTGGCGACATTTGCAGGTTCCTTATTCCCAGATAACAACCTCTTGAAACTAGTGACACACGGTAACCCGGATGCAGCAAATTTTGACAAATTAAATATTTTAATAAAATATATGATATTATATTTACAAATGATTAAACTAAATTGCCTGTTTGTGACATTTAAATGTCGTTTCTTACCTTAATACCCAAAGTAAACTGCTTTTCCTCACAGAAGGTCTGCATTCAGTAGACATGAGCTAATAAAATGTTTCAAATTCACATTTCATGTCCAGTTTTTTCTCTCACTGTGTTATAAGCGGGATAATGTATAAGCAGCCGTATACATATTATTGAATACCAGGTACAATTGTAGCACATGAAGTGAATCTCTCCTGATTTTTTATATTTACTCTAGTTTTGCCAATGGTCCATTTATTTTTATTTTTTACACAGATCATTCAGGCATATGGAGGGACTGTGGACTCCGCTCTCAGTCGATGCACTCATTTACTCTGTGAGAGTCAAGTCAGCAATACGTATGTCCAGGTAAGCCCATTTATATAATGGAAAGTGTATGATTTAAAGCAGTTTTATTTGTTGGAAATTCATCAAAAATATTTGTCTTGTAAATTACCACATTGCCTATTTTATGATAAGCAAGTGAATAATTCAGTATGAAGTGGCATGTACGTTATCCTCATCGGCTCACAGACCGGTGTACAGCATAGTTGTTTAATTAGAGGAAAAAAGGCCTGAATGTGATGTGTCTTTTTTTAAGGTTACTCTCAGTCATGACATTTACTAATGATCCATCATTAAGCAAACTGTTTTCCTGTGCCAGGCTCTGAGAGAGGGCAAGCGCTGTGTGACTGCTCACTGGCTTAACACTGTTCTCAAGAAGAAAAGAATGGTTCCCCCTCACAGGACCCTTCATCTTCCCTTCAATTTCCCTCCGGGGGCAAAGCCCTGCTCGCAGCATGTAAGAACCAACCCTTGCCTGGTGTCTGAGAGTACATCATAACATTAGAGCATTTCTATATATTTACATTAACCAGACACTTTACGTGTATATATATATGTACATGGTCACTTATTTAAATATAAGAGACATGTCTGATCGTCATTTTTGTTGTAATTTAGATTATCTCGGTGACTGGATTCGTGGAAAGTGACCGTGATGATCTAAAGCTAATGGCCTACCTTACAGGATCCAGATACACGGGCTATCTGTGTCGAAGCAACACTGTGCTCATCTGTAAAGAGTAAGAACAAGTCTTTTGTTTCTTTAAAGTTGAGACTCGCTTCTTGAAAAACTGATGAAATAAAGAAATCAATGGGACCGATTTTGCAGAGCCTTTGTCAAGGTCTTTTTTATTGAACTCAAAATGGCAGTAAAAGTGGTGTAAAAGAACTATTTCTTCTGAAACGTTAAATGTTTCTTTATATCGTGGCGTCAGCACCGCCGTGAGGTTAGATAAAAGCATAAAGGTTATTGAAGCCTATAGAAAGATTGTAAACCATATTCCACTACTTCAATGAACTGGCATACTGAAGCGATTATTGTTAAAGCTTTTCTCTGCTGTTGATTGTCAGGAGTCTTTGTTGCATTCTCTTATTCAAAGACACATTCAACTTAAATTCCCTTCCAAGGATTTTGTACTTGTCAGCTTTGTGAAAGACTGTTTTAAAATAAAAATGCTTCACATTAGTTATCATTACCACATCAAAGCACAGTAGTTGGTTTTACATTTCTCTGGAGGGCATGCGTGTCTGTTTTTAAGAAGAATTGGTAATAGGACTGTTTACTTTTTACTACTACAAACAAGGGCTGTCACACGATTAATCGCGACTAATTGTTTGCAAAATAATAGTTTTTGTTTACAGTAAATATGTGTGTACTGTATATTATAATTATATACATATAAATAGACACGCATCCATGTAAAATCTTTATAAAGATAATATTTGTATATAATAAATATTTATGTTTATATACAATATAAACTATATATAAATATAAAAATGTATATACATGTATAAATATTTCTTACATTTATTTACATATTAATAATTATTATATACAGTACACACACATATTTTATGGAAACAAAAACTTTAATTTTGCAAACGATTAGTCACGATTAATCATGTGACAGCCCTACTGGAAACAGCATGTTGTAAGTAGAAAAGTTTGATGTAGTTGCAATGCTGTAAATGGCGGTCAAAGTTATTAATAGTACTAAATGGTGTTATTAAGTTATTAATGGGGGTCAAAATTGTAATTGTGATTTTTTTTTTTTGCATTTCTTGTTTAATCTTCATTCGCTAATGTGCTATGCCTATATCACAATGTCAACAGACCAAGTGGGCTGAAATATGAAAAGGCGAAGGAGTGGAGGATCCCGTGTGTAAACGCCCAATGGCTTTGCGATATTTTACTGGGAAACTTCGAAGCTCTGCGGCAAATCCAGCACAGCAGATACTCTCAGTTCAATTTGCCTGATCCGTTGGCACCCAACCCACATCTTGTGCACAATCTTCTGAGTAAGTTTATATATCCAAAGTCAACAAAGGAGCTTTGAGACGTTCAGTTGAGTTATGACGCTGGCATTTTTCCAAGCTGTTAAGGAGGTATGTCGTAATGAGCTGTTTTTTTGGTCAGGTGCTTGGCGCGTTCCTGTGAAGGTCTCACCGGAGGTGTTGGCGGTGAGTGGGTGCCCACACAGACTCTGATTGCTCTCTGTTATTTGTAACGCTCGAGTAGTGCACTGGGTTTTCACTTTTAATAGCATATCTCTGTGAGTGTGGAGATTTAAACAGTCGTTTCTCTTTTTGCCTCACGCAGAGCTTACGTCTGCAGCAGAAACAGAAACAGACGGATGCTAGCTTGCAGCCGCCCAGCAAGAAGCCCAAGTGAGTTAAAACAAAACAAAGAGATTGCTGAAGACGTTATCACACTTAAACGTCCGAATGCTTGTATTGTTACTCTCTTCATTTAGACTTGAAGAGTTGCCAACACCTACTAAAAAGCTTCCCCCCGAGTCCACGCCCTACGTGTACTTCACAGGCTTTGAACCACTACATGCTCAGCAGTACATAAAGGTAACCAAACACACAAACACATTTCTATATGAAAAGTTTAAGGTAGATCCAGTCAGCAGGTACCGGTCCATCATTTTGCTGCACATCTACGTGCACTCTCTGCTCCTGCCCTCGAGGCTGATGGGAAATGGTTCAAAATGGTTAATTTCCTCTGAACCGTTCGAGAGTGCGGTGAAATGTATTGCTCATCTCAGACGCGATTCGGTTTGTAACTCACTTTGTTTTGCTCGCCCACCCCTACATGTCTTCATCCTCTGCCTCTTTCTCTCCCGTAGAAATTGTATGATCTTGGAGGTGAAGTAGCCGACAGCGCTCAGAAGTGCACTCATCTGGTTGCCAACAAAGTGACAAGAACGGTGAAGTTCCTCACTGCAGTATCTGTAGTTAAGCACATAGTCACTCCCGAGTGGCTGGAGGAAAGCTGGAAAAGCCAGAAATTTGCGGGTGAGTCGTGTGTAGTGCAAGCGTGGGGTCGGATTTATATTTCAATCCATTTTGACGGATCTGAAGAGCCTTGCTTCATATCTAAGCCCAGATGTTTTGTAATAAAAAATGGAATATTAATATTATGTAATGAAATCATGGAATAAAGTTGGTTCTTGAGGAGTTGGGTAGACTCAAAAAATGATCAAACAATGTTGACCCGATTTGCAGTAATTTGTGCCAATTTGGGATTATCTGATAAAGAAATTGTATTCGATACAATGATTGATTTTTTCCATGCTGTTGGCTGATTCTAATATCTCGCATTAAACCGATCATCTTTGTAACACACAAAATCCTAGATTAAAATGTGCATTTGGAAAGGCCGATGCTAATATACATGCTTGTCTTTCAGATGAGCAGAGCTATATGCTTCGAGATGCAGAGGCAGAGGTGCTGTTCTGTTTCAGTCTGGAGGAGTCACTGAAGAGAGCTCACGCAACACCGGTCTTCAAGGTTAGTCTCACTGAGGACATTCAGTCCGTCCACTTCATCACTTCCCCACTTTAGTGTGCGCGTCGGTGCCCATGCTAGCGCTTGTGATCGTAGGACAATAGGCCACACAATCAGCCTTCAGCGTATCTAAGCCTTGACATGTGGCCTAATTGGATGTCACAGAGGAGAGGCTCACTGATGGGTGTGTGTTCAGTCATATCACTCTTCTTTTAACAGGGGAAGTATTTCTATATAACACCAGGAATCTGTCCAAGCCTCAGCACAATGAAAGTTATAGTGGAGAGCGCCGGAGGGAAAGTGCTCTCGAAGCAGCCCACCTACCGCAAGATCATGGAGCACAAGCAAAACAAGGTACGCTAATCAAATCCCTGATGGGGGGTGCGCGGGGCTGTTATATTGATGAGGATGCTGTGCCAGACTCGGCTCTCTCACCTAATGAACATCTATTTGCAGCCGGCAAACACAGTTGTTTTGTTCTGTGGTTGGGATAATTACAGTCGTGAATGTGAATTCGGGGAGCACGAGGAATCATGCAGAATAATGGTGCATTGAGGAAAACCAATGGTGCATTGCTATTTCATTAAAAAAAATCCTGAAATATTTGTAGAACACATTTATATTTCATAAACGATTAAAGAAAATAAGCCACAAGGGTGATTTTCAGCATAAAAACTATTCTGTTAAGGAATATTATTCATTATTATCTGTTACATAATGGTTTTGCATGTCCAGAGTTTGTCAAATTTATGAAATGTGTTTTTATTTGATTATGGATTACATTTTATATCATATTTATGACATAAAAGTTAATTGCACACTAATGTATTAAATAAGAGGAAATGTGCAATAAACGGGGTTTAGGTTTATCTCTCTTACCAGATATACTTGTATGAAGTCCAATGTTAACCATAAATTATTCCTGAACTCCTTCAATGGACACACTATAGTAACTTGCACAATAGTGATTATTAAATAGAAAAGTAGAGCGCTGGTATAAGATCAGTTTTAAAATGTTGCTATTGGCAGTGGAGATATTATTCAGAAATATCTCAATCTCTACGTTTGTTTCTTCATCTGCACTGATCGTACTAGAGTAAGACCATTTTGCAAAATGTATACACTGGTCGAGAAGCACGTCTGGTTAAAGTATATAATGTATATATTAAAGTGAAATCTTAAAGCTGTTCGTTTTTAATTTGGTTATAAATGTTCTGTTTGTTCTACTAAGTGTATAGTGTTAAAAAAACTGAAACAAGAAAGTGGGTTTGGACCAGAATTCTTTCTATTGGTTGTTGTAACATGTTGTCCGAACTGATATATTGATGTCATTTATCTATGTTTGTGCTAGAATTTGCCGGAGATCATTCTTGTATCCTGTGACAACGACCTGCATTTGTGCAGAGAGTATTTTCTGAAAAACATCGGTAAGTCATCCAATAAAACTACAATAAAAAGAAATGTATATACATTTCAAAAAAGGTTTGCTTGTCTTGAATTTTCAGGTATTTCATAACCAAGCTAATTAATTCCCTTTATTTGTCTTTTTACATTTTTTAGATGTGCATAATGCTGAGCTGATATTAACAGGAGTGCTGACGCAGTCTTTGGACTACGTATCATATCCTTTTAAAACTCACACTGGCTTTCGCGAATAAAACATTATTTTCTGCTTTCTTCTTTGGCATGATGGGCATAATATACTTTTTAGATCTTGAGTTGATTTCTTTTCTGCACAAATGAACAGCTGTACAAATATAATGCTTTAGTTTGCCGAATTGTTCTCCTTGACAATCTCACATATAAATTTACATGATGTCCTTGTAAGGATTTAAGTATTTTATGACTATGGCTGGTTCCTTGTTCCAGAAGAATGCTTCTTATTACATTTTAGTGTACAGTAATGTTAAGTTTTAATGTTTGTATTTTAATACTTAAATAATAAATCATTTGTTACCAGTTTTGTAAACAAAGTAACGGTGAGCCTAAATAAATGGATGTTATTTGTAATGATTGTTCAAATGAAGACAAAGCTAAGATTTTTCTGTGATAAATGTTTGTCCCTTTTATGGTTTTGAAATAAATTCTGATTGTGATTTAAATATCGAGTCTGAACTGTACGCCACTAAATGAGAATTATTGTATGTTAGGTCCTACTAAATGATAATCTCAGTTTCCGAAATTACTAAAATATTGTTTTACTTCTGAATCAAAGAGTGACCAATGTTGAAAATAAATAGCAGCTTTGACAGGTCACAATACATGTTTACGCTATGGCTCCTAATCATCTCTTCTCAATGATGCTTTAGAGAGTACACAGAGTGATCTTTTCTCATTGAAGCATTCTTCTTTAAAAGCATTATTCCTGATAGACAAAATTCAATTAAATGCTAATGAAGTGTTATAGTACTTACCGGTGGAAGGCAATTGTGTGCTGTCAGACAGTTCGCCTGGGGTGATCCCCTGGCTCCTGAGCTGGGTGGTAGAGAGGAGCTGCCAGTAATGCCCTCTAAAATTGGATAAATTAAAACTTACACAGCCAAGGTCATGTGCCAGAAATCCAACAGGGGGAACGATAGGCGCGGATTCGACCTCGGAGTCTGGACTCAAGTGTGGAAATTAGTAAATGTGCTCCGACTGTGTGCGCTCGCATGTTCTTGAAGCTAATCTTTCACACCGCGTTAGAGAAAGGTTACAACTATTCCTTTGCATACGCTGCAAATTAGCCTCATGCAGGAATCCATGCAGGATCTTTTTTAATCTTCAACCTCACATCCAACACCATGAAATAAGAATGAGACATTATATCTGTTTGTTGAACATTGCAGCTCAGATTTTCATCCCAAAGCTTTTCAAATGTGTTCAAAGCACTGAAGATGTCCAGTTGAGTTATTAGAATTGATTGATAGGCGTGAACTTGAGTTTAAAGTGGATGTTTTTTTTATGCTCCTTTTGTTTCTAATGGTCAAATAAACAGGATCATAGAAACAAATTGCATATTCAGCTTTCCTAATTTCCCATCTAATTGACGCTCTTGTTAATTGCAACGAATTAAAAATGCAAATTAGTGACCAGATCTTTGATTAACTTAAACAAGTTCCTTGTTGGTTTGTTAACGTCCTCAAAGATTTACAATGTTGATGCTCTTGTACCATAAAACATCAGGAGACAAGAATTAATCTTAAATGCTAAAAGGACTTGCGTTTTAATTACTCTTCTTCTCCTCTCTGTAGCATTGTGGCGTTTGGACTTCTCACTTCTTAATAGTAAATGTAATATAATACACAAATTACATGCTAATTAGATGGTGATAAGCTTAGGGATTCAGCCTTCTCAAATTTGCATATGAGCCAATTATCTTTCATTAAAGCTAATTATACTTTTGAAGGGGACCTAGAATTGAACGTGGAGCAGTGTGCCTTTGTCCGGACTCTTATTGATGTAGATTTATCTGAAAACGCTGACAAATTACATGGGATTTGATACAGCATTAAAGAGTGATACAATCTGAAAAATATTTTATCAAAACGTTCAAATGAATAGATGCGTTGAACACTAGAAATGCCACTGCAAGGTACTTGTCATAGCGGTTGGCAAGTCGTTGGTAACAATGCAACGTTGTCATATGAAGATTAAATCCTCCTAAAAGCTGACTGATGACACGTGTCTGAACAGATACGGTAAATTAATTTTTAAAAACTGAATTGAACTTGGCATTAAAAGTAATACATATCTAAGCACAGAGGGAATGTCCAAATTAATAGATGTGCCAATCATTCGTCTCCGAGGAGTTTTTGCTGTCCACATAACAGATATGACTTATACATCAATCAGATATTAATTGCTTTCATGTCTAATATGATGAAAAAGACCGCTGAGGGGCACAGGCACAGTTCTTAAATGGCTTTTGAAACCCATTTTTAAAGACTTATGTTTAAGACACCCACTTCGGTTTATCTCTGATATCTCAATATGACCATTCTTGGATGGTTACTTAAATGATAACACAGTGACAGAATGATTTGACAGAATGGTTGTTCACAGTGAGAGGAATTATGCGTTATATGCTTTCATTTAAACACAAATTGAGTGAGAATGTATACTATTAAAACAGCAAAAATGGCTAAATAGCGATAATTGGTTTCCCAAAGCAAAGGCTAGGCGTTGAAGGGATAGTTCACCCGAAAATGAAAATGCTGTCATCGTTTACTTACCCTCTTGTCATTTTAAACGTATATGTAAACAAAAAGATTTTGAAGAATGTTTGTAACCCTTGGTGCCTTTAATTCTGCTCACTTCACATAAGAACATTGGCCCGGTTTCATGGACAAGCCTTAGCCTGAACTAGGACTATGCCTCGGTTAATTTAGGCTATTTAAGACGGTTTTAATAAAATGCCGTAGAAAAAAACATTACTGATAAAACAAAACAATGGCACTGACAAATTATTTTTTGTCTGGGACTAGTCTTTAGCCTGGTCTGTGAAACTGGGGCTGAATGTGTTGAGAATGCTTAAATGTGATCCTGGATGACAAAACCAGTCTTAAGTAGTACATGGACATTTTTAGTTAAAGCCAAAAATACATTAAATGGGTCAAAATTATAATTTTTTTATTCCAAAAATCATTAGGATATTAAGTAAAGATCATGTTCCATGAAAATATTAGTAAATCTCCTACCTTAAATATATAAAAACTTTATTTTTGTGAGTGGATTGCCTGAAACAGCGCCTCTGATTAACAACTTCAAACGCAATTTTCTCAATATTTAGATTTTTTCGCACTCTCAGGTTCCAGAATTTTAAATGGTTGTATATCCGCCATTTGTTGTCATATCCTAACAACCCATAAATCAATAGAAAGCTTTATTCTTTAGCTTTCGGATTATGTAAAAAACGAAATTTCGGAAAATTGAACCATAAGACTGGTTTTGTTGTCCAGGGTCACAAATGACCATTGCTTGTCAGTGCTGCCCTCTGCAGCAAATTATTGAAGATCTGGAAGTGATTCACAACACATCCAAATATGAACACCATGAAGAACGCTCTGTTTCTTCAAGAAAAGAAGCAACAATCCACTGGCAGCCCTTTATTTCATAAACATCTGGCAAGCTTTCGTTTCACACAATTTTTGTACAAGTTATACAATTTCGGAGATCATATTTACAGCAATATACCTTTGCATTATTCTCTGAATAAATGTATGGGAAGCATGCATAGAAGTAAAGTTTGGCACAAAGTTAAACACCTTTTATATCCAATATTCGAGCAATACTTGATAAGTAAACAACTTTTATTTTTGGCATTTGACAAGCTTTTTAAAGGAGTGTAAGAGTGGCGCAACACATAGCTACAGAATTACTACAATGATTTTATGTCATCCACTCACACTATATACACTTTGTTTGTCACGTAGAGCCTTTCATGAACAATACGTTCATGTGGCGTTGTGGCGAAACAACCAATAAAAGGTCATAGGCCGCATATTGTTAGTTTAAACTGGCACTGCACTGGAGTTGAGGAGAAATTAACACTCATTCGGTTAGATCCATTTCTATTAAATCATTCACCACAGGCTTGAACTGCATGATGTATTTACAATGGGCTTCAAAAATGTGAGAACTGTAGTTTCTATTTGAGAAATCATTTTGTATTTTATCTGGTCAATGTTATCTGAGAGCGCATCAACTCAAGCAGATGTCATTGTCACAAATCTGTTTCAATTTTATTTGCTTCCCAGTAATTCTACAGAATATTACAAAACATTTCTTGGTTTTAAGCCATTATTTCATTAATTGTAAATTCTAAAACTTAATGTTAATGTGCTCACACTTTTGAACGACATTGTATATGGCTAATTATAACAAAATAGTCTTTATCCATCCAAAATAGCATGTTTGACATAGTTCATGTGAATAAACAATATTTCGAATGCACTGTAAAATATAAAGCCAACACTGTCGTTTATGATCCCTCATATCAGTAAAAAACAGGCATTTCAGAAGCACCATAAGTTAATGTAGATCTATTTTGTTGAATTCTTAAGATTTCAGAAGTAGACAGTAATACCAACCTAAATACACAGCATCAAATCAAGACAAATCTCTGTCTACATTACAGAACATCTCAAATCCCCCAACACGAGTGCAAACAAGAAATAAAGAGAGCAATGGAAAGCTCATGCAATGTCTCCGCTTGAGGATGCTGGTGTGCTGCTGCCGTCCGTGTGTGCAGTCCGGCTACCTCGACTCACGGCAGTGGGGGATAGAAGACAGGAAGGGGAAAGAGTCGGCGATACAGATGAAGAAGAGGAGCTAGAGGATGAATAGCAATAAGAGCAGTACTTGACATTTTGAGCGTGTGGACAAAGAGCAAGGTTTTGATCTTTAGATCGACGAGAGCGGCGGGGGCTTTGAATAGAGTCATCCGAGGTCAATTCGGGTCCACAGCTGGGCCAGCTCAGACTGAGAGACGGGATAAAGGATTTAGAGGAAGAGGTTTGCTTAGTAGCCCTTAAAACATTTGAGTTAAGAGAACGGGTCCTTGTGCCACGAGCACAGGCTGGGATCTTAGAAACAGGCAAAGCAAGTGAGGCGTGTTCATCACCTTTCATAGCGCTGCCGTTAGCCTGCGAACAAAGATGCCGGAAGACACGGAAAGTCAAGGAGGATAACACATACGAGAAAATATACATTTCTATTTCCATAAAAATATTCGACAGTGAACCACCTACAAAAATCTTTCTCTAGTAACAAACAGTTTAATGTGGATCAACATTACTTTGGGTTTTTCTGTTGTTTTCACACATGAAACAATGAAGGGGAAAAGGAGGAATAAAAGGATTCTGGCACTACGCAGATGTCTTCATGATCCAACAAAATAAAGGTGAGTCTTTTACGGTCCTTTTGTTGACGGTGGTTATGACAAGCATGCACAAGCAGAGGGTTGTGATGCCGTACAAGAGATCCACGTAGTCCACAAAAAAATGACGCATTCACAGTTTAAGATGTCAGTCACGACATCACTTGGTTGCCCTACAGTAAAACTACCTGTCGGAATTGCCTCTGGGGATCCTGAAGCTTCTGGGGCTTTTCGGGTTTTTCCGCGATCCCAGGATGCGGGCGAGATTTAGGCGATGAAATCCTACTCGAAGCAAGTGAGTCGCCGGTGTTCTGTAAAGAGTCACAAAGAAACACTGTCAAACACTAATAAAGATACCTGGCAAATGCACGAAAACTCAATAAAAAACAACAAATTCTCATTTGTAGACATGATTGCAGACAGAAAAATACAAGCAACATGCGGAAGTGAACCACAGCACCACATTCCCGACCACCACGACATGCATTTTATTAACCCAAGAGACAGAATAGAGCATTTAGGCAGAGAAAAAAGTTCATGGCTTCAACCTCATTGAAAGTCTGAACAGTGAAAGTAGACTGAAAGTGGGACAATCCAGACGACAAGTCCGTAATCATGTCCACTAAGGTCACACACCACAGCGTTCTCAAGTGTACTCGACCGCTGAGGCCTACAAAACACATTCCGAGCGGATTATTAGAATCAGCGGTTGGAAAATCAGACCCTAGAACAAACCCAAGCCACCGGGAGAAGAGGGAAGATGAGCTGAGACCTGTTTACTGCTGGAGCTGGAGGAACTGGAGGAGCTTGACGTGCTCGTGGAGGACCGTGACTGTGCTTTGGATCTCTTATGTTGAGATGACTTGTGTGGTTTTGGTTTCAGAGGTGGTGGTTTTTTGGTGGGACTCCCATCCTCTGTTTCTGCGTGACTTGGGATTCTTTCAAGCTTTGAGTCTCTGTGGGAGACTTCAGTCGACAGTCCGGGTCCAATGTCACTTATGGTGTTTTCGAGCTGTTTGATAGTTTGCTCGAGACTATCTAACGTTTTGTATGTCGTCTTACGGATTTCCTCTGTCCTGTCTCTGGCGGTCTGGGATGTGGCGCTCGAGCTTTGGGATACAGTCCGGGGGGTGGTTGAATCAGGGTCTGCTTGGGATTTGACCTCAAACCTCTTGGCTTCTTTGTGCTCGCTCACAGTTCCATCTGGTTCCTCTTCGTCCTCGTACACGACCACCTGCAGAGTCTTCTTCCCCGCTTTGTTCCGCGCGCGAAGGGCCTGACCAATGGCGGCGAGCTGCTTCTTGGGAAACTTAAACTTGAATTTCTTTTTCGCGTCTTTAGGCGATCCCGTTTTGTCTCCGTCCTCGACGTCGGGAGAGGAGCTCTCGCAGGAACTTTGTCTCTGTAAAGGCAACGCATTACCGACGCTGCTACTTCTCTGATTGTTGACCTTATCTACGATGTTATTTCGCAGCATCATCTGTTCAACGTGACTCCTCGAGGTCATTTCCACTTCTTCTTCGGTCTCTTCGTCGATGCGTTCCTCGGACAGAACTCTCTCCAGCTCTTCCTCGCACTCAAAGACGGTGGATAGACGTTTGTACGCCTGATGGATATCCATGGGCTCATCGAAAATGATAATCACCGGCCTCTTGTCAAATCCGCAGTCCTCTGGGTCATAAAGGGTCTGTTCCGAACCCACTTTAAGAGTCTGGACGTCCTCACCTCGGCTGTTTACCAGCTGCTGGTATTCTCCTGTGGACAAAGCCTGTACTTTGGAGTTAGTGATCCTAAAAGCGATGTTATTTGGTGGAGGGGGGGCTTCTTCTCCGGGGAGGTCTGGACTTAAACTGGCGTCCTCTGTGTATCTGACCTGACTATTGGATGATCTCGTTATTATTTGCTGCTCAATGTCATTCTGCTGTAATGACCATGTGGCACTGCTTGATTGACTGACAGGTGGGTAAACCTGAGGTTCAGCATTGTGAGAGCTTTTGCTAACAAGTGTAACTTCAACAGTGGTCGTTCTAGGATGTACTGACGTGTCTTGCTCATTAGATGTATATGCTATCTGCTGCTCTGATGTCTCAACAGGTTTGATTTTCTCTGAGGTTGTTGGGACTTCCTGCTTTAGTGACTTCAGAACCGATTCTGTCTTCATCTCTATGGGATTTATGAGGGATCGTTCTTTTACAGCCACAGCAAACGAGTTTATAGGACCGGATGACACCTGCTGAGCATCGCTCAGCTTGCTTTGGGTCTCTGATTTAAATGAAATTTTAGACACTTCATCTGATGTCAAAAGGTTTGGTTGGTGGTAAAGGTCAAAAGCGTTTTCAGATGCAACCTTAGATGAAGGGAAAATTCCTTCTGTGGGAACCTGCAGGTTAGCTTCTCCGCTTTCACTTGATGTCTTTGTGGTTGTTCCGTTGAAGTAAAATATGACCTGACAAAGATATTTAGAATTCTTTGAATTTAAAACGACACATTCAAGGCAGAGTGATTATAGAAAATGTTAACAAACAGCCGCAGTAAAAGGAAGAGACCATTTAATTTTTTATTTAATCAGTATTTCTAGATGTATTGTGGTGATTCCAGTTCAGAGTCTCTTGGATTTCGACAAAATCAAACCTCAGTATAGAGACAGTACGTCACAACAATGTGAAAACCTGGATGTCTATTGTAATGCAATCAGTCACATTTTTTTTAATTATCCTAAAAACATACAGTTGTAATTCTTAAAAGTAGATGTGAACTTGTGTTCATTGCCGTATTTGAGGTCTTAAAAATCCAGAGCGTTTTTTCTTTGTTATTTTCACTTGTTTTTCCGATTTCATTTTCTGCAAATAAATGCAAATAGAAACAATCGTTTTGTTAGAATTTCGAAAGAAATATTGCCAGCGGTTCACAGAATGAAACAAAAATAATAGTTTCACCTAAACACATACCTATAAATAGTAAATTCAGAAAAACTGAAAATATGTATAAATGGTCTCTTCTGTGGCTGTATATGCTCTTAACAATAAACAAATATATGTACCCCAGGTGAGGCAGGTGTTACACTGTCTTCTGTAATTTCAGATAGTTCTCCTTCCTCTGACCTATGAGTGCTGTTCTGCTAGGACAGTTTGTTAGCACAGAGTCATTACATTGAGGTGATTGTGTGCCAGACTTTACATGAGCTCAATGTTACAATGTAAAACAGATCAATGGCGCCATCTAGAGTTATTTAACAATTTGCTCTATTAAATAAACATAAGACTTTTGACTCATAGGTGAAAACCAATAATACAGTATGTTGACAAGCACTACAGCAACAAAAAATGCATTTATTGTTACTAAAAAAGTTTTTTTTAGCACTTTCCATGCAAAGATGCCTGTGGAGAAAACATGCTTTATGGTCAGTTCATTTTTTTAAACAAAGTATGTTAGTGGAAAACAATGAGTTGGATTCAATCTTTGAAGAGATTCTGAAATATTGCTGCTGGTTTTAAACCCAACAAATGCCTATAAATGAGACCTGGTGGTCTGCAATCCACAGCCAGAGTGTTTGCATAACAATTTGCCATAAATGATCAAATTGTGCGTTGTTATAATAATACTTAAAAAAATAAACCAATGATTTCAATGTTTGGGTTTATTAACACTACGGCTGTATTGTTCGTGTAGATTTTATGAAGGGTTTTAAGAAAACCTGAAAAGTAGTTTGTAACAATCTAACCATCAAAGCACATAATTGGTATTAACCTAATGTTTTAATTGTGTTTTTATGTATCACTGTAAAATGAGTCTTAAGTATTGATTTGAAAAAAATATCCATATCCAATACAAATTGTGCTAAGGGCATCTTTTTTTTATGGGGCCCTTGGAAAATGTCTTCTTTGTAAGGGGTTCCCGGCCCCCAAAATGTTGAGAACCCCTGATTTATACACTTATAATCTGATCCGGTCGTTAACAAAAACATACAGGGTAAAACTGATCCTGAAACCCGAGTTAAATGTGTATCCAACGGCTGTCAATATGATCTTTAAAAAAGAAAACAATGAGACACCAAACATCGGTCAGTCATTGGTCAAAAATGACCTTAGAGTGGACATCCGTCGTCTTTTTTTCTAAAAATGAACTCTGACTGCTGAAAAGGAAAAAGGTCAAAAGTCAGATTGAACTAAATGACCCTCCAACGGCCCAGAGACTCGGTCACACCCCTCTTATCCGGCCGCATCTATTAGCATTCAGAAAAAGTGCTCTGAGTGACAGACACACATCCAAACATATTATTCCTCTTTTAATGAGGGGTTATGGTCAGACGTCAGTATAAATGTTACGTATTAGTGTCAGTAGAAAAGGAGGTTATGGGACATGACTGCCCGTGTGAGACTTGTGAATAGGTGACTAAGTACACGTCACATTCGTTACCTTTGTGTGGTGAGAGAGGGTACGCCTTGGTTCCCTCTCCTCTGTCCTGAGGGTTAATGGGTGTGAGATCAACAATATATATGGGCTGTAAATTTTTAACGGTGCACTTCTGAAAAACCTGAGGGAGGGTTAAGGGTGCGACAATAGGGGCTGTTGCTTTTTATGGTGAAGGTTTGGTTGAGTGATTAACAGAACAGAGCAACTTGAGTTGCACAGATGAAACTTGTATTGGATGCATGCGATGAAAACAAAAAAGTATAGAATAGTTTTTAAGTACTTAGTTGATCTCCGTGTACTTTTACTTTGTTACTGAAGTCAAGTTACGATGAGGTCAACCACCCGGAATGTGAAACGGCATATTGTTCTTACCAACAGTTTATTGACAAAACTACAGGACAAGTTGCGACACATATTGACATAGGAACAGAGTTTTTCCCATCGCATGACGATTCTCTATTAACCGGATGAGTTGCAAACTTAAACATTAGTGTGTGTCTGTAACTTCCTTGTTTACATCTACGAGGATAACTACATATAGTTTAATATCATCACCATCGACTGTGTCACATGCCTTAATAAGCTATAAATGCTTATTTTTTCGTATGTATTATTATTTATTGTTTGCATTCTTTTTTCAGGTCAGGTGACAGAACCAGTCCTGTGATGTTCTGGAGCAGCAGGATCACAGATGAGGTCAAAGTGACATTGTAGTATGTTAGTTGTAATTGTTAGACTGTTATAAATGTTAAGTTAAGAATCTACAGTATTGTTTCTCAGCGTGTGTTTAAAATAAGAGCTTTGAATAGTTTAGATGCAATTCACCACCAACTGTGTCATTTTATTAGGTAAGCTGTAAAGCTGTAGCCCGGATGGAGAGACAGAGACAGGGTCACAGGTGAATAGGCTTTAACATTATTAATATTTTGTAGGCAAGTTTTAATAATGTAAGCATAAATATGGACGTATATATAAAGTATTTTTTTCCAGACTGTAAATGCAGTTAAATTTACAGTAAAACTGATTGGCTAATTGTGTATTCTGGTGTATTTCTAAGGAAACTGATCCTGCTGTAGAAAGCAATAGACAGTGTAGCAATGATAGTGACAATAATGAAGAACAGTCTAGAAAACTATTTCAAATAAAACTATTTTAAGTATTGTTAATTTTTTAAGTACATCAAGAAAATGACCCTAAACTTTAAAAACAATGAAGACAGTTATTTTTTTTAATGGAAAGGATGACTTCAATAATAAAAAAAAACCGTCAACAGGAGCCCTGCGTATGTGGGGAATCCTTCAAAACAAAGCATCACACCTCAAGATGTTGGCTACTACATTTTTTTTTTAAATTCTCCTGAAATACCCTGAAAATGCTGAAATATAACAGATTTTCGTTTATTTTGTATTTCTTCAGTCATATGAGTTACATTTGTGTTATCACGAGTTTCGTTAAGTTTACTGCTGTTCTACAACGTGTCCTGTAGGTTAAATTATACAAATTATTGATATGTTTTTGTGATACAAACTATTTTGCTCCATTTATTTTCCTTTCCATTGTGTCCAGTTTTTTGGGTGTTGCGTACTGTATGTTTCTGTATGATGTATGCTTTTTTTTAGTTTAAGCTGGTCCTGGATTCATGCTGACATCACAGTCAAAGAGAAAGTTACCTATTCTGAACTACAGGGGGCAGCAGAAGTCAAACTTCTGAGAAACCCAATATGTTTCCCAATATCCCTCAAAGTGGTTTATTTTTGTGTAAATGTTTACATTGGTGTGGCTGTTTGATGTTCATACGGGCTTGAAGTTTGTCACTTAACACCTATTTTTCAGCCAATTGTGTAACCTACTTTCACTTTTTTATCATAAGCCACAGGTTTACCTCCACATGTGTAAAATACTAATGTTTAGAGAGGACAATAGTGTTCTGCTCACCCGTAGCTCAGCCATAATCTTATCTCCTTCATCTTGTAAGGTGGAGGTGTTGACGGGGGGAGGGCTGCACGGCTTGGGCTTGACCTCTGGGGGCACACGCAGGGGTTTGGGCTGTGGAGCTTCTTCCTCAGCCTCCTAGAGCCAAAACAATCAGCCAAGTGTGACCGACCCTCACCCTCTATTATTTCTTTCATAACAACAAGAGCAGCTGGAACCCACACTGTGGCTGTCATTATTATTCACAAAAACCGGACATAATAGGATACACCCAGGCCAAAGATAGCACGATACAATTTCAACACATATCAAGCACAACTGCAGGAATCCACTTAGAGAAGATGTCTGGGAATGCCGTTCAACAAGGCCTGAGTGACTTTAAATATCGTTGTTGTGATCCATATTAGAGGGAGTTGAAACAGAAGAACACACGCACCTGAGCGCTAGTTGACTCTTTCCGGGTGGTGTAGATAACCTCTCCTGACCGACCGGTGGTGAGCTTTGTTCCGGAGGGGTAGAATCTGCGTGGAGGGGGAGGAGGAGGCGATTTGCTGGCGGTCTCAGGGTTGGGCGTTCCTCTGTCAACACTAGCCCTGTGGGGCTTTTCTATGGTCGCCTTCTGTGGTCTCTCTAAACTGGTCTGGACTGGTTTGTCTGCTTTGGGTCCGTCTTGTGGTCTAGCTTCTGTTTAAGCAAAAAGTCATCAAATACACTATGTATGCGATGCATTCTCTGTAACATAAACAAATGATTGAGTTGTATATGCAGATTCATAAGAGTGTATGGACATACCAGGAAGTGGAGACATAGGAAGTGAAAATTCCATTTCATCTCGACTGCTGGATGGTTGGGAGGAGGTTTTGTCCGCCTGATCGCTCAACTCCAGGTCAGGAATAGAGTTCAAAAGGCTGGCCTGGGTCTGCTGAAGGATTCTTTCCATTTCTTTCTCCATTTCAATTCCAGAAGAGTGAAGCGCGCTGTTGGTGTGCTTTCCCTCAACGGCTCTTTCTGAAACCTGTGAAGAGCACCACAGATATCTGAAGTTAGCTCCTGTAGCTCAAAAAGAAATGCCAAGGTCACTGGTCTATTCCCAGGAAACACAAAAACTGATCAATTATTGTAATGTTTAAGATGAGCCTTATAATATCAGTGAATGTGAATGAATGGAAGCTTCATACATACTGTACATTAATAAATAGTTTTATTACTTAACATTTGAATGACTTCAAAATATGTTGCATTAATAGAGCCACAACACTCAATAGATTCAGGTTAGTTTCAATTGATACATTTCTGGACGACTGTGTGACGTGTTATCTTTGGTAAACTGCAGTTTCCAGGGAGACTTCGTAGATAATCACACAACACCATGATGTTTTGTACTAGTTGCAATCTATGAATCTCAATAAATCAAAAGCGAAAGACACAGTTGAGATTCACCTCTTCGGACATGCTTGTGTTTATATTAAAGGTGGTCTCCTCCATGAGCTGTGAACATGTGAGAGGTCCAGTTCTAACAGCAGTGGCTGACAGTTGAGCTTCTTGGTCCTGTGGAGCGGCTCTCTTTTTGAGATCAGGACTGTTTTCTCTGCTCCTGGGTATGACCATCGCCACAGTGGGCGAGTCCCGGCTGTGGGAGGGTGTGAGCGGGGGGCTGGCGTGGTGTGTGCTGATGGGAGTGGTCCGAACCCGGTGCACTGTGTAGTGGGATGAGGGTGTGGACTCTGAGCTGCTGACTTTTGCGGGTGATCTTGGCTGGGGAGTGGGAGAATCCTGCACGGGTTTGGGAGATCTGCAGCCCTCAGCATAGACAACTGAATAATCAGTAACTGTCTTTACTGTTTCAGATGCATGATTCTGGCTATCAGTAGCATATCTACAGAAAACACAGAAAAGGTGTTATCTTCAGAGAAAGAAATCACAGATTTCTTAAAACATTTTAAAGTCTTTTCTAGTTTAATACGAATCATAATGATCAGGGCTGCGTTTCCCGATAACGTTGTCTCTTCTTTACAAAGATTTAAAGAAACCCCTTAACTACAGTTATACCTTTTCTAGGCTGGTTTCCCGAACTATACCACTTTACGAGGTTCTGTCCTTGGCGGTGGAGCTGAATTAATGGATATCTATCGTTCGACAATCAATGATTCACTCTATACAGGGACTGCTTCACTGCGTTATGTGAGGAAGCGGCGTTCTTTATACAGTAAGAAATTCAGAAATAGTTGAAGTTGCATTTATAAGGACTCATAGGATAAAAATAAACAAATTCCAACCTGGGATATTATTTAATTACGAAAATGAGTTTTCGAACCCGCAATCTCACACCCAATGACGTATGGTCATTTATACCAAAGGTTCTCAAACTTTGGGTCATGAAGAAGGCCACGCAAAACCACTTGCTGTTGCGGCGTTTTAAAAAGTTTATTCCAGCAACTAATTAGACTTGTAATGTTGGACACTGGATGCGAAAGTGGCGTGTTTGCAGTGCGAAGCATCAAGCCAAGTTTATTAAAATGTTCAAATATAATCAACATTATTAATCACACTTACAATCGAGGGGAATAATATAAACAAGTATGCCATAATTTATTCAGCCCTACAATAAGGTCATTTGATATTGCAACTAAACTTATTCTTTCATGACAAGAAAAATAAAAGGGAGTGAATGTCTGTTTTTTCGCTATTTTCTATTTAAAAGGTGTGCGATTTCTTTTATTATACCTGTGTTTGGGAACCCTTAATTTATATTTTCATAATATATGTTACAATAGTGTCTTTATGTACTCAATAAAAGCGCAGAACATATAATCACATTTACATTTAAGCATTTGTCAGATGCTTTTATCCAAAGCGACTTATATAGCATTAAACTATACATTTGTTTCTGAGTATGTGCAATCCCCTCGGATCGAACCCATGACATTGGCGTTGTTAACGCCGTGCTCTTACCAACTGTGCTACAGGAAAGCTATTCAACAGGTATAGCAGAAAAAACTCCTAGAGCTCAATTCAGCAGCTGCACCGTTGAGTCTGTCTTGACAAAGTTAGACCAACAACATCCAAAAGCAACTGAACTTGCTGCCATGGCAGGTTTACTTTCCTATTATTATAATTGCAGCATAAATTGTTGCCAGGTTTTCATAGATTGAATGCCCTGAAATGCTCGGCGGATGGCAGCGTCTTTGCAAAGATGGAGAAGAACCCTGGACAGCTTTCCTCGTAAGCCTCTATTTGTTTTCAACAAAATAAATAAACACACAGACATGTATGCCATGGGGGTGAGTGAATTATGATGAAATTTTAATTTTTAAAGTGAACTACTCCTTTAATGCAGATGCTTCTATTCAGAGCAAAATGTAAAATTGTTGATTTTATGGATAGTATCCATATATTTGGCGTTGCCAGACCTTACCATTGTGAAACACGTCTTTACAATTTTTGCAGCAATATAAAAAATCTACCACTGAGTGTCAAAGGGCTATAATGTTGCTAACCGTATAAAGTTTCCCACCTTCTGAGTCCACTGAGAGTCTCAGTCAGGGCTTTGACTCTCTTCAGCGTGCTGTCCATCTTATGCGGCTCCTCCTTCAGAAAACGCACAGCCTCCACCTCCACCCTCAACACCGCACGCATTTTCATCTGCAACTCCGGGAACTCTCCTGAAAAGACGCACCAGCCATTTCAAGATAAAATTACACAGGACAAAGTTATACCAAATTAATATAAAACTGTCATGATTCTACAGGCGAGTAAAATATAAATCCTGTGTACCTTTAAGTGCGGCCAAAGCTTCGCCCACTTTCCGCAGATTGACCGCCCCTTCCTCCACATCCTTCAGGGTGACTGCTTGATGGCTCGTGCCACAGGTGGATTCTCTCTTGAGTTTCTCGACATAGTTCTCCAGCTCTCTGTACCATATCAGACAGACAATTACACAACAGAATATAAAGTAGGGTCTAGTTTCATCAAGTCTTCATATTTTGAGTGTGAAGTTTGGTACGCCCCCCTTTTGCTACTGAGTCTGACAGAATTGGAAGAGGCGTTGACTGCACAAGTTTGTGCAAAACCTGATGATCTGTGTTTACCCAGCATAATTTGAGAATGTTGTGCAAGAAGAGGATCTTGTGCTTCACTAAAAGCATGGAAATCTGATATCTTGTTCAAAGGAATTACCAATAGCCCATGTCACCAATTTGCTTACATTTGACTAGTGACCTAGAATACGTGTTGAATCTAAAACATAGTGGATTTCTGTACCATAAACTTTCTTTTTCATCATTTTACTTGTTTACTTCCAGGTTTAAATAAAAAAATCTGTTCAGAATTGCCAATGTGTTGGTTGTGCTCTTTTGTGTGTATTTTTTCAAATGCTTATATAGCAGCATGTTCAGCATTTAGTGACACCTAACACTGTGTTATAAGAAAGATGTGACTTTCAGACCTGCTGAAGGTTGAAACCTGTTAGACATGCTTGAAGGTTGTTTGTTGACTGACAGTTGAAATACAGAGAAGTTTGTAGCAGAAGATTGCAACAACAACTCAGCCCTCAGCCAAATAACTTCAGAAGATCATAATAACCTCATTGATTCTCAGGGTCTCAGACTCGTTTCTGTTCACATGATTAAAAACTGTAAATCACTGCGGCAGGTCATCATGACATTAGAGTTATACCCGTTTATTAAAGCTACACAGAAAACTGCACATGCTCTGAGATCACAGTTCTAGTACTGTGTTTGTGGGAAATGGTTCTTCTTTTCTGTGATTTACCTGAAGGGTTTTCCCATGCAAGATGTACAAGTTCCGCTTTTGTGAATCAATGTCAAAGCTGGTTACAACATGAATTTAACTAGTTTTTGTGTCGGGTATGAATTGACAGTTGATCGTCAATGGTGCTTTGATATTTGGTATGAGATTGTGACTTACTACCTGTATCTTTTTGAAGTAACCTTACTTATATTAACACACCGAGTTCATTGTGACAGGAAACACAGACGAACGTTAACAAGCATTATTCATCCTAGACAGGTTTGGACAGTGGCTTATTCGATGCGTCATTTCATTCTATCATCCACAACTCCACCCAAGGAAGGCATGAACGCTTTATTCAATAAAGGTTTACACTTCTACGTGGGCCCTTTGAAGAAAACCCAGTACAACACTAATGATGTAAGAATTCCCTCCGTTCGTTGTTTATTAAAGCCGATGTTTAGCAATGTCATGGGACTGTAATTAATTGCTGTGGGAGATGGGTGGGAATTTCGCTTTGATCAGACGTGAGCAGTTAATCAGCATCAAATCTGGCTCATTTGCAGAAACTAATCGCTGCTTTGCTTACTCTTTAGATGGCCACATGCTGCTCTGTTCATCTACAGCTGTCTCCGGCATCCTAGATGGATGACCAATCCGTAATAGATTCTCAGCAGGTAGTTAACGTCAAGTTTTCAACTGGATCAGTAGTGGCACACAAAAGGGGGATTTTCAATGTGACGTGGACCACAAGCACTGTGATTAGACTGTATGAATCCCCTCCCTTCAGGTATAAAAACTTGGTGATAGCATCGGGATACTCGAAATATATGAATGAATGAATGAATGAACACTTCACTAACACTTCTTCCAGCAGCAACCTAGCATTACCAGGAGGTCTCCCATACAAGTACTGACCAGGCTCAGCCCTGCTTAGCTTCAGTGGGCAATTAGTCTTGGGTTAGATGGTGTCACAACTGGCGTACATAATTTTTATAGATCGATTACGTGCTTCTGTATGTCACAACTCAAGCTACAAAAGTGACTGTTTACTTGTCGCTATCACTCTTAAGTGCTTCAGACAGCGTACAAAACGAACCGCTTCTTCGGCCCTTGTCTTGGTTACACAACACAAACAAAAACCGGTGCGTTTGCCTACGGTGTAGGTCCGACGCAGAAGTAAAAATGCGCCTTTACATTTAAGGTGCCCTACTCTCTTACCCAAGCTGAAGGAGAACGTTCTCCTCCATGCACAGGTACTTGTGTCTTTCGTCTTCCACCAGGACTCTTTGTCTTTGAACAGGGTCCTCTGGACGCAGCGGAGTGTCTGAAAGCTTGCCAGTTATCTCCTGTTCTGCTTGTCGCAGCATCATCTTCATGGTTTCCTGGTTTTGCAGCTACATACGCAACAGTTAACGGTTAACACAGGTTATATGAACTCCTGCATACAGGTGTGACATTGAGATTGTACCTGCAGCTGTTTGAGCTGGTAGAGCTGCAGCCTGAGGTCAGAGACATTTCTTTTGAAGGTGAAGAGGAGTGAAGGATACAGCAGGATCTGTGACGGACGGCTGAGTCTGTGCTGGAGGAAAGTCTGTATTCACATCTGGGTCTTTATAGGATGCTAAACCTGAGAAAACACCAGTCTTTTACTCAATTTTATGGTCCCTGCTCAGATGAACAAGGGGAAATGTCATTGAAAACATTAAATTAATGAATAAACAGTAATATATTTAAGGGATAATCCATGGCTAGCCACGCACGCATTAAAGGATTTTACACACAAAGGGCAGGCCAAGAACCACACGAAGCTAAGTAGAGAATAGTTGCCTCCGTGGAGTGCATTTAAATCCTTTTAATGCATGGCTAGCCATGGTTTCTCCCGCTTATACCATAGTTCTTTGCCAAATGAAAGCTGTTATTGATGTTTACAGTGTAATTTTTGATCAGACAGGTAAAAACGAGAATCGAGTATTCAAACAGATAATGGTATACAGTAAAACAGCATAAATAGTAATACAATAGTCTTTGTTTGTTTGAATATTAAAGAAAACATATGTTTGAATGTTTACTGACCACCGTCATGTATGTTATGAGTAGGAGAGGTCCTCAATGTTTTTTCACTGTAGTAAACGAAAAAAAGAGGTCAAAATTCATGGAAATGGTTCTACTATTCACATTTTGACAATTCAACCGATTTGACAAAAATAGACTTCATTCTGTAACACAGTTAATATAAAGCAGCAAAAAGTTTAATTTAACATTTACCTGGTGGTCTCTTTGGCACTTGTATTCGGGCCCTTGAAAAGAGCATGCTGAACAAGTCCTGTCAGACTGGCTATTTGTTGCTCCATAGCCTTTATTCTTACACTAAAAACATAAACCACAGGTCAAAAATACAATAAAGGTAACATTAATTATTATGTTAAGACTATTATTCTAGATTATTATTAAGACAAAATTATAATGTTTGCAGGTCAACCAACTGTTGATCTAAAGGGGAGTGGTCTTCAACATGGTGTCCAACTGAGTTGTCTGAGCGCAATTTTTTTTATTGATTTGGCCACAAGCTGGGATTCGAACTCAGGTCGCCCGCAGCTCGTTCGAAGTCCACTGACATTTGTAATATTTAATTTTCTCTAAACTAATTTTTCAAAGGTCTTCCATAAAAAAGCTTGTAGTATTTCGTATAACATGAAAACATTAAAATAAAATAATAATATTGAAACAAACAAACTTCATGTTGGGAATCAAGTTATAATAAATAAATACATAATTCTATTGATTATGCATTATATAAACAAATATCATTATGAGTGATGATGAACAATATTTATTTTTACTTTTTCTTTATAATGTTATTTTTACAATATCCAATATCAGATATGAAACTCCTTTATGGACTTTCAGTTAATTTAAAATTGACTCTCACCTCTGAGGATCTCCGGCCGAGACACCCTGAAATGATCTTTCTCCATGAGCAGGCGGAAAGTCTGCAAAAACCGGCGAAGTCATGTTGCCTCTCACCCTGGTCAACTCCATGTTTCCATTACCATCCTTACGTAAAGATCGTCTGACAGTTGATGCCCTTTCCATCGCTACACCTTGTGTTTGCATGTGTGAGTTCTGGCCTGGGTGAGTATCAATCATTCTGACCTCATTGACCCTGTGAGGGGAAGCAGGCGGAGTTTTGGAGCCCAACTGACTCTCGCTGTACTTGCGGGATTTCTGCCTGTAGAGGGTGTGCTGGTCCTGCCCGTCTGGGTAAGCGCTAGTGGACTTGACAGAGGAACGGTGCTGGATATTAGCCGCCCCGTCTGGGATGTCTCCAGTATGGCTGCCTTGAGAAGAGGCAAGGCTAAGCCTGGCCTCGAGCTGAGCGTACGGGTCAGCAAACACAGGAACGCTCTTTTTGCTCAGATCTTCATCTGGTTTAACGTCCCGTCGTTCTAGGATGGCACTAGGGCAGGGTGTGTTGGAGCGACTGGTGGGAACGCTCGACAGGCGCTCCCTGGGTAAAGTAGCACTACCAGACACGGAAGTAGAATGGCTGTAGGAAATCCTGGAGGGGGAAGAGGGCACTGAACGAGGTGTAGGAGGAGACATGGAGCCCTGGACTTGGTGAAGAGGACTCTGGGGTCCTGAAAGAGTATGCACGGGGCTGTGGGGTCCATGCTGCTGTCTGTTACTGTAAAGCCTCTCTCTTGTGATCTGGGGGTAGATCGAAAACGCATTAAAGGGAATTGCCAGACAAAAGTTAACGTCATTACAAAGCAGGTTGGATGTTTGGCAACACTGCAAATGTGGAATGTAAAACACTTTTGCTGATGCAAATCATCAGTGGATCACAACCCCAGGACCCATATTTTCATATTTGATCAATTTTCAAAAAAATATATTTTCGAAAGCATTTTGTACCGAATCATGGTAGACACAAGTTATGTTTATTCCTTTTGTAACTTTTAATGTAGTTATGCATTTTATGTAGCCTTGTTTCTTCTACTTTACATTTACATTTCCGTATTTGGCAGTCACTTGACTTATATTGCATTATCCTATGCATTTGATTTTAAGTATGTGTATGTATGTTCAATTCTGGGATCGAACATACGACCTTAGCATTATCTTGCTCTTACCACTGGGCTACAGGAAAACTTTAGATCAAAATAGCAGTTTAAGTGAACTCAACAGAAAATGCGGCAGACATTTTATGTACAAACGTTAATAAAACTATTTATTTCGCTATGCTTAATATACACATATATACAGAATGGTTGCATTTTCCCGCCGGTTAAGAATCGTCATTAGTAATGATGTAATTAGTAGTGAAAAGCCTTTATCACATATTTAACATGAAAAAAAAGTTTAAACAATGTTTTTTGGTAGGAGAAATGAAAAAACGTTCCTAATGGTCTGGAAAGCAAAAACAGATCTGCATTGTATTTTCTGTTGATTTATGTTTAGGAAAGCACATAGATCTAAACAAAAGATTGAACCTTTAATAGCCCTGCCCAGACCTGTCAGTGTACAGTGGCCGCGCTTAAGCGTGCAGCAATAAAAGCCCACAGACAAAATGTGCGTGCATGTGAATAATCCTTCATTCAAAGCGCACCAACACCCTCTGAATGAGCCCAAGGAGGAACAGCATTCTCCAAACCTGTCCTCACAACCTCACAAGTTTTAAGACCAGATTTAGAAGAGTAACCTATCAAATTGTAATTGCACTTAATATTGTTGTCCGATAATTTGGCTAAATGCTTTATTAATGTTACATTCTGAAAGCTGAATGACATGATGTAACAAGTCGCAACGAATAAACCGGACTGCAGTTTCTATCAATTCAGAGATCTGCCAGTAAGAATAGAAACGTTCTCAAGTAGGATCTTCCAAAGCCAGGCATGTTTTAACAGGTGCAGCCCATGGTTTCATTATTGTATTATATAGGATCAAAAACTGTGTCTTTTTCATGGGTGCGCAAAGACCTCCATCAAAATGTAGGGCTTTTGTGGTCGCACAAGAAAATAAAGCTCTACATTCATCTTTAAAGGTAAAAGCTTGCAAGACTGTAAGCTCATCAACATGTCAGGAATGATGCAAAGCATCCGACAATCCACAGAGCTCCAATACTCCAGTCAATAAATTAGATGAATGAAGGACAAGCTTCAACTCCCAGGGGATATAAAGCACTGAGAATGGTTAAATGAAAGGCATATTCATCATAAAGCCCAAACTGTTAAAAAAAGCCCTTCAAAACAAGTGCATCACATCAACAAACACGCCTGTGCATGTTTGCTTTCTCACACTCTTGGGCGACCTGTTTTACACATCCATTTGTTTTTCTAGCTCATATCATGCCACCAATAGTAAATCCGGCTGGGTGGGTACAGGGGTAAAAGGGTCTCCCAATAAAAACCACGTGGAGAGAGATTTTGGGATTCTCAGCTGTGAAAGTAAAACTTCTGTGCGGTCACAGGTGTGAGTTATGTGCGAGACACATGTGCCAAAAAACTGTTTTGAGATTTCATGGTAGGCAGGCTAGCAGCAGCATAGAACAGGAGACAGAAATAAAAAAAATAAACATGACCGACGGGTCACATTACTTGAAAAGTATTACTTTCAAGAATTACTTAAGATCTTTTAAATGCTGTCATTTTGGATAATTCACATTTTTAAAACAATAAGAAAATTTTGTGCAATGAAAGTTATCACTGCATTTCTTAGTTGAACATGTGTCAAAGAAATGTGTTGAATAACGGTCAAGTGGACATGACACTAAAACTAATTCATACAGGGATTCTGTTTAATTTATCAAACAGCCCACCAACTAGTCAGTTGTAATGCTAATATTCATTCGGGAACATTCCTGTATACTTTTCAACTTTCCTCTCAACAACTATGCTTAGAAATGCTCTAGAATCTAAAAAGACTCTTTGTCCTGGAATCTGTCAGCTCTAACCCATCCCTTACCCATCCCTAAAGCTGTTAATTGTATTAGAATAATGATTTATTAAATTTGTTAATTGTTCTTTGTTGACTTCCATAGACTACGTGCATAAGCGTAGCAGCGAACTTATATGTCGCCAGAAGTCGGGATGTTAGTTTCCGGTTTGCTCTCGCACCATGCAAAATGTCAGTGTTGATATGATGTCTTCAAGATCCGGAAACTGACATCCCGACTTCTGGTGACAGCGGAAGTTCATTGCTACACTTGTGGACAGGGCGTATTGTATGCACCCTATTTAGCTTTTCATCATCTGCCAACTGTCCTCCACACCAGAGCTGACAATAATGGATACAGAAAGCGAAGTTAACAGCTGACTGTACGCTGTGTGGTGATACAGACAGGTACTCTCAGCCAGACGCATCCCACTGCCATGCTCTCCAGAGAGCCACTGGAGCTCTGTTTGTCTCATAACTTGACCTCAGTGTATCCCCACACCCGGCCCAGAAATTTCAGCCCTGATTTTGAATTACACACTTCTTAAACCTCTATGACCAACTGAACTAGAGATTTCTTGCAATCGCATAAACTTCAGATAATCAGATATAGCAAATTACGCCACAATTGAAACTATGAATCTTATCCTGTTGCTCCAGCATTTAGTGAGCTGCCTACATTCACACCCTTTAAAGCCATTAAAGGAACTTAATAACCTACTTGGATAAATATTTTTGGTCAAAGTCTGAGACTGCACTGCATGTAACATTTTCGTTGAAAACAATCCCATAAGGCATTGCAACAATGCAAAAAGAAATTCAACGCGGGGACAATATTGCTGTATCTTGTATAATTTGAAGCTTGTATAATTTAATTTGCTAGTCAACTTCCAGAAGTGAAATATTTTATTCATATTCATAGCACAATTCATAAAAAAGGATTTCCATGAAACGCTATTGCAGATTAATTTGACTGAAGCATGGCAACAAATTGAACCTGTTAACCAAATCCGGATGCCATGTGTTATGTAATAAGATAAGGAACTGCCACTGCTTGGCCTGTTTTCTGGCCATTTCCAGAACCCCAGCATCATTCCAGCTGGCATTTAGTAGAAAATAACTTTTTCATTAAGCCTATAATTAGACATAATAAAGTTCACCAAGGAGCCAACCTTAGGAAGAGCTTCGTTGAAGGTGAACAGCCATTATTATAATTGCACAACAGTACTTTGGTAGTCAATATAATAGCACAACAGTAGTTTTGAAAAACCATAAGTAGGCCCCTGTCCAACTCTGAAGGGTGCGGCAAGTATTCTATTTGAACAGATACACCAGGGTTTTTCCTGGCTAAAAATGAGGCGGAGGTGGTGCAACACGCGTGTAGGCCTACCGTCCTTAAAGTGGCTAACCAAAACACTTATATTAAAGTAAATTGGTTTTTATGAAAATGACAACTAATCAGTTATAAAAAAACATTACGCTTATTCATCTGAACAGAAGTGTTGAAAATTTGAATACAAGCTTACCTAACTTTTCAGACGATAATTAACCAGTCTTACAAAATGCGCAAAGTTCACTCACATCCTATATACGTTCTCTTGTTATTCACTAAGCTTTGAATGAATCGCGGATCTCTTACATTCTATTAAAATAAATTGGTTCAAAGGAGTCAAAGGAGTCATTTGTGTGTGCACAGTGTGCGTTCATATTTGCGCTTTCACTGTGTACAGAGTATAACGCTGTTTCTACGAGCCAACTTCACAGCTAAAACCATTCCAATGATGTACAGAAGCGTTAACTTTAAAAATGTTTTCAAATTTTTTTTACGTATAACACATGAACAGCCGTCAAACACAGCGTATACAGCTACTAAGCTCTTCTGCTGAACTCTTCAGCGCCTCACTGTTCTGATAACGAAACAGCGCCTACAATGTGGCGTAATGCTGCAACTGCAGCTTACAAATGACAGTCTGTTTAAAGTGGTGATTCGCCGGAAATACGTCTTTTTCTTTGTCTTGGTGTGTTATAAGTTGCCCATGCATGTATTACACACGTAAAATTGCAAAAATTTAAGTGTCGGAAAAAAGGATGTATTTTATCTATAGGAGAATGCTCACCTAGACCGGTCTGAAACGCCTTGTGTAACCTCACCCCGCCAAATCCCCGTCAGTTCGTAACACGATTTGACTAAGACCGCCCAAATCTAAACGCATATAAGGTGGGACAGTCTTATCTCAATGTCTCAATGTGCCGTCGCCTGCACAGCCTGATGTTCTGATTATGGTAAGAGGCGTTAAATTTCCTGTGCAGTATTCAACCAATCACTACGCCCTAGTGAACTGGCCAATCATAGCACACCTCGCTTTTCAGAGCGATGAGCTTTGTAAAATATAAGCGCATTTTAGAGAGGCGGAGCAAAGAGGTTTAGTGTACCTTAAATCGTGCATACACATTTGTATTACATCTTAAGCAAACAAAAATATTTGTTTTAGCCGCGTCAAATTACCCCTTTAATGCCCGGACTGTTTTTTGTGAAAGAGTCTGAGGCTGCACGAAATTTGGCTGAGGCCCGCCTCAAAATTTTCAATGCAGGAAAAACCCTGTACACTGCTCTATAGAATTTCGAAGAGAAACATTTTTTTTACCAAGATGCAATTTTGAAACAACAGTGAGACTGCTTTGTGTGAATGTGGTCATACTGCTTCACTCACCCTGATATCTCCATTATTGGCTCTGGGGTTGTGATTGAAGGCCTGAGCTGGATCCTTGTGATAAACCTTCAGGCAAGATTGTGGTGTGATGTTCCTGTAAAGTGAAACGAAGTTACATTGTGTTAGCTGGGTTAAAGACAAATATATCCCAACCGTTTGGCTCCTCATGGTTTAGTAAGGGTATATTCAAGACATTGTAATAGAAAAGTGTGATGGTTTACACAGTGCAAATGACAAACAGCATTGTAACGTATCAGCCACTCATAGAAACAAACTGTTAGAAGCATGTCAACACAAGCTCCCTAAAGTGTGTTAAAAAACGCAGTCCAACCTGCACACAAATTGATCCTGCTGACTCTTTAGAGTGGGGTGTGGAGAAGGGCGTTACCCACCAGTCTGTGCACACTCAAAATCAAACACTCCCTGCAATTTTCTGTACTTAAAAACCAACACGAGTGAGCCAACAACACTGCATCAACGACACATAAATCTCTGCGATTTTTCAAGATACTGTAACTCATGTCCAGTATGGCCACAAGCATCACAAGGTCTGGTTAACATTGCAATGCAAAACACTATGCCACATACTAGAAATACTATTAGTGACTTGCGATTGTCCAAAATTGTTCAAACACACACCTGGCATCATTTAACTCATAGTACATGTTCCTCATGTCATCCTTGATGTATATAGCCACACTGGGTGACTCCAGTATCTTCATGGAGAGGTGTTGGGGGAATGCACTGACAAACAGAGCTTTGATAGTGTCTGCACTTGTCACCTCATTGGGCATTCGGATCTGTTTGGTTTCCTCTCCATACTGCAGGTAGAGTACACCTAAGAAAAAAACAAACAAGACTTTAGTAGTGAATACTGCGGATAAATAAAGATACCTATTGGTATATGATGCCAGATGCATTTCTTCTTGCATCTGTGAGTGAAATGAAATGAATATTTTAAGACGATTTAAATCAGGTCTGGATTGAGCATTTCCTTTTTTTAGAGATTATGAAATTTACAAAACTAAAATAACTATACGGTACTGAGCTCTAACATCAACCGGATGTTGAAACATATAAACAAGATTAAGATGCTTAATTTAAAATAAAGTTTATTAAAAAGAATCACTTTACTAATATTTGCTTATTTTAAAATTATGCAAATGCATGGTTTATGTCTGCTACTATTTATTTAAAAAGGCATTTTGGTACATGTAAATATAAACATTTTGAACAGCAAAAAGGAAGAGTGCGTTTAAAAATCCTGTAAGATGCATTTAACAGATGAGGTGAATTGGTCAGTAGAGGAATGGCGACTGTTTAGTGTTTACTTTAGCTGTAATATTTGTCTGATTTGTACACTGCACTATTTTTATCTATTTTTTTCTAGCAAACAGTTTTTATCATGGTTTGCTCTGCGGTAAAAGAACAGTTTTAATGGACAGCTCGCCAAACTACAAAGAATTTGAAAAATCTATAAACTTTTGGTTTGGCTTTCCCTAATCTCACAATGTGCTGGTTACCATAGAATACATTCATATTCCAATACAAATTACATTAATTGCAAAATTAAGTCAGACCTTGTCCATGATATTACATCCCTGCCAAGCTAGTTTGATCTACTATATTTATAGTAATAAAGCATCAACAAATGTAACAAACACAGCCGAAAATATTTGTATTATAAACAGTTTCATTGAATGCATTTGCATGGTCTAAAGTTGACTTCTGGTCTGAGTTTGTTGATTGGTAAGGCTAATAATATATTTATATTTCATTTAAATTTATAATAATTTATATTCATGTTGTACTGTATAATCATTGTATTAAACATAGGGATGTAACGGTATCAAAGACTCACGGTACGGTAAAACCTCGGTGTGGTGGCTGTGGTACAATATTTATTGCGATATTTAAAAAGACAAATTAAGACTTGGAAAAAAGTGCCAAAAGTGTTTGATAAACAATTATGGAACATTGCACTGATGTAAAAATTATGCATGTCATAACATGTCCTCTTTTCTTTATTCTCTAATCATAAGTCTTGCTTTGAGGTATGAGGTAGCCTATAGGTCAAATGATTAGAACCACGACAGAGGTAACATCCATTACATTGTTTAACATTCTCTATGTTAAATGTCAGGAAGACCTATAGTTTCATACAGTCATGTGACCACGTTAATATTGAGACAATTTTGCTATTGGGATAACACGATATCGATAATATTGTTACATCCCTAATTAAATTAAAACAATTAAATTGTATTCTATGTTAATTTAACTAAATAAACAATTTGTTTAATGGCTTGTGTAACTTTGTCGCATTTAAGGTTATGCAAGTTAGTTCTTCTACTGGTAACCCAAAACAATTCTGGCTAGACATAATTTTAACTTCCTAGCTAATGTCATTTACTGGGCCACAAAAGCGTGCATGCGCAGTACATTTGTTTATATTGTTGCTTTGAAACCATCTAATTTACAAAAGCACTAAGATGATACAGTACCTAATGACCTGTCCCTGGTCTGGTTTGTTGACTTGACCACAGGCAGACTAGCTCGGGTGCGGCTACCTCGGGTGAAGGCGGAGGGGGCGTCTCCCTCCGACATGGCCTCCGATGAGTCGAGGCAAGCCAAAGAGAGATGCTCCCCTGACTCCCCTATAGCACACTGAGGAGTCACACTGCGCACAGAGCTCCTGACCTACAAGACAACAAAGAAGAGCTTAGCTTCGAAAAAATACTTCACAAATCACAATATTATAAGTGAAATGAAAACGTACTTTGCGAGAACCCAAAAAAATGTTGTAGTATCAAGACACTGGACATTTGGAGTAGCTTGTTTATGAACTGTGTTGAGCAGCGGCAATATGAATGTCAAGATGTATCGTCATAAACTTTACTGCTCAATAAAGGACGAAAGGTCAGAGAGGAAAGTGGAGATGTTAAATGCCTTCTTATAATAGCACAAAGACGTGGACCAGATAAGATATCAAAACAGCATCACCTGAAAGAGCAGAATCATAAAATTTTATAACTTTGCATTTTCTGTACAGAAGAGAATAACAATTACCTACTAATAAACAAGCCAAAAAGCAGGTTAAGCATCAGTCTGCTGTGCTTTACTGTCTCATGACACGCAAATATACAACTGTCAACACGTCTTAAAGGCAATTACAGCTCAATCCTGTAATTTAGTGGACATTAAAAAAAAGAAAATGGAGAGATTTATATCCATTGTCACAAAAGCAGTAAACTCAAAAGGATAAGTGTGTTCTGGCGGTATTAGAGAAATTACCCTTTTTATATTCTCACAGTGCATATACATGGCTGTTCCAATATATCACACATAAGGTGGATGTGCCGACTTCACTGAACATGTGTTCTCAGCCTGAGGCGTTAAGTCTAGGACAATAAGAAAAACCAACAGGCATACAACCACTTCTTTTGAGTTGAAGTGCGTCTCAACACAACGGCATCACGCACATTGACCTGCTCTGACATGCACGCCTGCTAGATTACCACCCTGCATGACCAGAAGAAACGTTATCCTTCTATACCGTGCTGCCTCATTTTCGTCTGTGGTTTGGGTGACACCACACTTATGAGGTCAGCACACAATTACACCTTACGCTCCGAATCTGAGACAGTCATTTCCCTAAGAGTCTCAAACTATATCTGTAACACACCTTTATATTCCCAAACCTATCATGAAGATATTTAAATCAGAGAATTCATTGGAACGCTTTTACAAAGGTTTCGTAACTTTCGTGCCTCCTGAAGATTAGCTCAAGCTCTAAGTGCATTCAGACCAAACAATGCTCCATTGTGTCATGCTGTTTACCATATGAAGAAGCACTTTCGAGCTGACGTCTAATGTCATCCAAATCTAAAAGTTAATTTGGATCTACCTTAACAACAGATTTCTACCCCTTCTTCACCCTGCATTAAGACACAGGGAATGCACCAACTCTTTCGATTGACTTTATACAATGTGTGGTTGAATTTGCCCCCATTATGAAGGCGACACAAAGCAAAACGTCTTTTCAAAGTCAAAGACTGTGCTGTCTGATGGAAAACAGGGCTCACACAATTTAGTCCACATCCCAAAGCCCTCCGCTCTAAAGGTCCATGGCTGAGTGATGAATAGGAGTTAGATGTTATCTTTGCACAGGTGTTGCATTGTGGGCAGGCTAACAATCACTCAGGTGTTCACAGACGCTGCCTTTCAACACCACTCGAAAAAAACTGCTTTAAACTGTGCACTGATTTACCATGCAAGGCACCTGGGATTATTCTATGCATAATGCAACTCTGCATTAAACGTGTGTTGGATAAAACAAATAAATATATATTTTTTAAAGATAACTTGGGAATAAAGATCACATGCTATACATTTACATATGACACGTAGCAGTTTTCCAAGCAAGCAAAAACACATGCATAAAACAGAGACACAACATAAATTTGCACTGACGCACTATACACTGTAAAACTTTACTGTAGTTTTTAGAGCAGGTTTGCCAGTAACTTACTGTAGATTTAATAACTACTCAATTTACTTTCCAATTAGTACTGTTTTCAATAATTTAATCAAAATTAAAACACTTTAACTTTTGAGATTCTTTTATGCTAAAAAACAAATTTGTACATTAATCTACAGTAAGTAACTGGCAAACCTGCTGCAAAATTACAGCAAAGTTTTACAGTGTAAAAAGTGTCACTTGCAGAATTCAGATAAAAAGAGAGAGGGCTAAATAAAGAAGGTTAAAGTGTAAGGTTTAGCTTGAAAGGAGCAGTCTTTCGAGAGGTCGTCCGGGCGATAAATCGGCCGATTTGGGGGATTTTTCTAATTAATCGGCATTGGCCGATTTTGCCGCATTCTAAGCCGATTAACAAGCAGGTGCATCTGTGAGCAGCTAAACGTTTTTGTTGAACACGCGTCTTTGCCTCTTGCGGCTTTACCACCCCCCTCTGCCTGCTAACTTTTTAACTACCTGCTAACTTCACAAGAAAACGGTTAGACTTCGAATAATTTTTATCCTTCGTTCTTAATCTACGTTAACCTTGTATATTTCATGGATTAAATGTGATGCTACTTGGGAATGCGAGTAGCTTTTTTAACTCTATTGTTGGCGAACCTTCAATCACATAGTTTAGGCTACATGTATGGGCGGGAAAACCTGGTTATGGCGAGCCCAGTGGCTAAATTACAGTTGTCCGCATTGTATAGCTAGATAAACTCTGACGTTATCAATACTGTCTGTAGCGCAGAATTTCACTCCCACTGAGGCTACGAGTCGCACTCTACAGCCATGCCTTGTTAAAAGACGAAACTTCTGGCCTAAACGTGTAAGTTCACTTTCCTGCTTAACTGTGTCTGAGGGTCGGACTCTTATGATACTTGATATTAAGATGCGTTTTGGTAGATCTTTCAAATGGAGGAAATAAGCGCACACAATTTACAAATGAACGTGACCGGGGCAGATAAACACAGAGAAGCGGGCTGTTTCTGTTCTGACAGCCGCGAGACACACTGAACACTGTGCAAATCTGAAATAGAGAGAAAACATTCTGCATGCTTGGTGTTCCGTCTTTAAACCACACTTTAAAGTCTTTAGCCAAAGTTTAAATCCTGACTTGTTGTTTTCCCTAGATCACTTAACGCATTATGTCGTTTTCGACCACAAGAGTGTCTATTTTCCTGTCAGGCTAGAAAAAGGCTTAAAGCTAAATATGACAAAAACGCAGTTATTAGCAGCAGGTTGTGATAAAGAAGTGCTTTTTTATTTTTTATTTAACTTAGATTGTGATCATTTGACTAATAGAAGTGTCTGCCAACAAATAAAAAAATCATGATTCAGAACAGTTTGAGAAGGTGCTTAAAAGTTTTGAGCAAAGTTCTATTGACTGCAGATCTTGTACCCTGCAATAAACACTTCCTCAATCTTTCTCAATCAAGTGCACTGACTCGAAAATACGTTTCTTAAATAAATGTTTAATTTAAGCAATTTTCTGTATCACTTCTTATTACTTATTACAATTAAAATCGGCATCGGCCAGAGAAAAACCCATATCGGTCGACATATATTTTCTTATCACAGGCAGATGAATGGCCATAGAGCATGCTTCATCTGATCTGGTCTGATGCCAGGCCTTTGAAAGCACTGGTAGGGTCAGATAAATCATACCTTCATTTCACTGCGACTGGAGAGTATTGAAGAAAGGAATGAAAGACACACTCCCCCTTACAGGATGGTCATGAGAATTGCTCAGTGCCAGGGGCATGATGATATTCATGGCCAGTCACAGGGAAAGCTAACAAAAAATGTAGACTAATGAAAAATGCAAGAAGAGACTGCACATGACAACTCATAAAAATAACACCAGGTGTGTGGGTTATACTTGGGAGCTCAAAGAAAGGTGGTAACGTATTAAAAATAATCAGGCTGCATATTATTATGTTAAAAAACATGATGTTATCATAGAACTATATTAAAGAAATATTTGACTTTTCACCACTTTTATGTTATTGAAGACACCAAGACAGACATTGAGTACCAGCAGTGCTTTTGTCACTATAATTTAATGTTAAGTAACTCATACGTTATCCGAATTGACTTCGAATAAAATAAAAACCGGTGTGACGACTTTCCTTTTTACAAATTCAGTTTACACAAAAATCATCAGTTCATGTAGATATGTTTTAACATGCTTTACAATGTAAAAACCTGCACATCGTTAAGTTTAACGGTCTTATTAAACGAGCTGCTAAATAATTAAAAAGCCATACAGCAAAAGTCTAAAAATAATTTGATCTGAACGAGTTGATACAAGCATGTTAAAAGAGAAGCAACCCGATCTGACAAAACAATTTTTACAATACCTGGGTGTGAAACGTCCGCCGTGGTTCCTCACATAAGCATCAGGACATTTTCAAAATAATTCACAAACTAAAGCAAACCGGTGCAGGAAACTTTATCAAAATCAAACTTCTCTTTTCAGATAGATCGCAGCAGAAGTGCGTGCTTGCGCGTTTCCTTGAGAGTCGTGACATCAGCGTCTTAACAAAGACACGCCCATCGGTGTGGATTTACCTGAAAGACTTGTTGGGCTACAAAAGATCTGTTGCGAAATGTGTTTTAACTTGTTAACAACAACGGAGATCAATTTTGAAAAACAAATATCTGAGGTTACATTTTATCTGCCTTATTTTGAAAAAATAAATAAATATTATAACCATTACAAAGGGTCTACCGTTAATTCTAAACCATCAGCCTATAAACCATCAACTGTATTTAAACCATCAGATGAATAATGTATGTAGTGGGTTTTTTAATCCAGCAAAATTGAATGATGTTCTGTTGATTCCCATCAACCATAAAGTGTCCCACCAACAGAACCGATTACCATCCGAAAGCAGATTATTTCCTTTTCAAAACAATTCAATTTCTTTTATAACCATTAGTTTCATAAAAATGTATGTGATGTGACCTATTATTTAATAAATATAAGTGACACACATTGCTAAATCCTGGAGGCAGATTAAGACTGATTGATGTGAGGTACCAGCTGTACTTGAGCGCAGTCATCTGGAGATGTTGTGGTATTACATTGTCTCTCTTAAATCAAATCCTTAATACATTTTTTCATATCCTCCCAACATCAATTAACATCAGAATCTAAATAAAAAAATATATAAACATTTTTATCATTTATCTTATTAAGTATTATCTATATTTTATTAAACATATTGTATATTTAAAAAAAGCTTCAGGCTATATTACTCTACAACTCAAACCTATCCAACCAACAAAGACACAGTGAAAATGTCAAGCGGAAACCGACCTCAATAAAATGTCAGTGCTCATTAATCTGTCAGTAGTCAGGTGATACATGGGAACGTCTTAGTGAGGACACTCAATATGCTAAAGAAATGTGTGTGGACCGGCCCAAACAAGTTCCTTATGTGACGTTTCTTATGTAGCATGACTAAATGTAACATAGATTTTTATTGACCAAATCTAATGAATTAAACAGAACATCGGGTCTAAAATGTAAAGTTGTCTGTTTTGTCTGCAGCACATCCCCTATGCTTTTATCTCTTTATGCTGTGCTTTTGTACAACATAATAAACATATTAACATATAAACATATTAAAGCCATTAGGACCAAATTTAGCCTTTAGTGGTGCTTAAAGCCCTAGAGAATCATTCAATGTCATCGGAAACAAATATTAGCCTTTACCAATAACCAACTTCAGTATTTCACAAAATAAATGAATGCAGTGGAGCTCATCTCACCTGTTCTCTGTGTCTTTCCTGGTGACCCATAATGATAGAGGCATGATTAGGATACTTCTGTTTTAGATGCTCGAGAAAAGCCTCTTTCTTGTGGTCGATGCTGTAGGACTGCATGACGATCACGTCCCCAGCGGTGCGAGGCCCTCCTACTGTGTGTCTTCTTGGCACTGTGCGTGGGGACCAAGGGTCTGAGCGATCGATCTCATCTGCGCTGCTTTGCTGTCTGACGTGCTCTTCCGCCTCCTCATGGGAGATCAGCCTCTGGTTGCTTTTTGCTGGCTCTTTGATTAAAGGCAGAGGAAAATATACAAAGGAATAAAGATTAGATAGGGATACTCAGTGGGCGGCTGCACTTGGCTCGAAATCCGCAATTAATTAGAGTGATAACTGACAGAGTCAAGGCAATGACCGGCTTAGAGTCCGCCTGCTGCTGGCCAAGAGAGCAATTATTGAGCAGAGCTCCAAACAGGCAATTTGTTTCGTATAACCAGCTAGCACCTTGCCAAAAGAAGTCTCGGAGCACTCGGTGTGATGGCTTATTATTGGCCTAAGCTGTCTTTATGGCATTTGAGACCCACCAGTGGGGAAAATCAGGGGTCATTTCAACACGACAATGTGTCATAAAGCTTATTAAACAAAAGAGTTCAGGGAAAAGGAGAAATATTTGCTTCTTTAATATTTATTACATTTCAAAAAAAATATTGGGACTATTAATCTGAGTGGTGTTTCCAAATGTAAAGCATTACATATACACGTATACAAATGAAGCTCACTTGTACATTAAGGTACACTGACCTGTGTTATTTGATAAACTGCAAGCACTTCACAAAACTCAGTAAAAGTTTCTTCTGCAAATTACATTTCCATCTTTCGCAGAACCTGTGGTGGAATGAGAAATAGAACATAGAATACAAGCCAGGCATCTGCTGACTCCCCATAAAACTTCACAACATCTTCAACCCACAGCTCTCAAATGATTATTCCCAGGGTCTTAAAATTACATTTTTGGCTCATTACTGGCTTTGACAGATGCCTTCTATCACAGGAAGCTAATGAGAGACAAGCGTTTATCAAATTCATTTTCTTTCTGGTGCTGGTCATTTCAGCTGGAGTCACAGAGTCTCGGGTTGCTTGTTAGAAGAAGACTCTAATGCTCATTGTATCTGAAATTCTGTCATCAGGAGATAGCCGAGTATATGTGCTGCAAATTCTTCTTTGCGGCAACTATATCTTTCCTCTGTGGATACATTGTACTGAGAAAAAGGGAAAGCTTGTAGAGGTCATGGGTTTGAGTAGGTTCTTGTCCAGCATGCAGATCATTACATAGATTAAACACAAAACATTGTGTGGTTTTCTAACATGTCAGTTGAATGTCTTACTGTCATATCAGTTAAAATCTCTTTGGGCTTGGACTTGGCCATGGCTCAGGCCATGACCGACTGTCCAATGACTTTCCTTGATATGACAATTATAGAGAAATGAAAGAAATTTGACATTTTTAAGAAATTTGACATTTTAATGACTCCTTATAGACTCTTAAAAAGAAAGGTACTCCATGATGGCATAGAAGAACTTTTTTTGTCTAAAGGGTTCCATAAAGAAGCTTATAACAGATTATAAAAAAGGTAGAACGTTTGACTTAATGGTTCTTTTGTGGTCTATCGAATCGCTCTGTGTGTACAGAAAACTGTGCTGTTATGGAAAAACATGTTAAACATGATATTTTTGTAAATTTTATGCGTTATATATTTCATAGAAGTGGATATATATTTTGAAATACCGCAGAGTTAGCCATTTTAATATGTTGCAAATGTCACTTAGTGTGTATATTTTTGTGAACAACTTGAATTCATATCTCAAAATATGAATGTTTTGAATATTTTGTACGCATATTAGATTGTGTAGAAAACCATGGTCTTCGCTTTATGTTTCCACACATGCAATCTTAAACAAAAAATATAATTCATAATATACATTTATGTCCACGTATTGAACATAAACTATCATTTATGTAGGCTCATATTTCAGAATTTTCACAGGACATCATGAAAGAAAGACACATTGTCATCGAGACAGAAGAGGGTCAGACCACTGAAGATGAAATGTTTCCTGTCTACATGCCTTTGCACTTATTCTCCATAAAATATAAAGCACAGGAGAAAATCAATTAATTTGTGCAGAAAGTGTCACACATAGTAAATGAGATCTGTTGGGGAAGAATAACTTGCATCTCCGTTACTAGAGGAAAAATGAAACATTTCTCCAGGACACTAGCCTCAAGCCATCATACAGATGAAAAATGTTTTCACCATTTTAACTCATTTTATTTGTGAAAGAAAACCCTTGGTTGGTGGGTGATCATCATCAGACATCTGGACGGCCCCCGAGAGGAAGACTGTAGTTAATGCTGTTGAGTGGTCATAGATATCTGTTGATGGCCAGCTGTTCATTTGGTGATTATGTAGGAATGCCTGATTGTTTCTATTGCTTTGGCCAAACAATCTCTATCCTCTGAATGCTATTATACAGACATATAGCCTCTATTATCGCATATTATAACTCAAGAGGAACCTAGACTACTGAGAGCAGGGACATCAATGTTGTTATGCAAAATGTTGTTTAGATTTCTTTTTTCAGCCTGATGTCTGATTTGATCTTAATTTTAACATATAAAATTTAGCGCCATCTAGTGCTGAGAGTCTACACTTACATTTAGTCATTTAGAAGCGACTTACAAATGGGGTTAACAATGGAAGCAATTGGAACAACATTAGGACAACAAAAAAGCATAAGTGCAATAAAAGTGTTCTCACAAAATTTCCTACAATTTATTTAAAGTCATTTTTATAGAAAGAGTAGAAAACACATAGAAGTTAGAGCTGACCGGTCAGGTGCTGACGGAAGAGAAGTGCTTTCAGCAGATTCTTAAAGATGGCCACAGAATCTGCTGATCTGTTGATCAACAAATGTGGAATCGATCTAGAGGAGGTGCGTGAGAGCGATTTACCTTTATGGGATGGCACAACAAGACGTTGTTCGTTTGCAGAGCGTAGGGATCTGACAGGAACATATGTATACATTAGCTAGTGACGATAAGGGGGTGTCGAATCAGTGGTGGTCTTGTAGGCCAGGAGCAGAATTTTGAATTTGATGCGAGCGACTACAGGGAGCCAATGTAAATTAATGAAGAGAGGAATGATGTGTGGTCTCTTCGGTTCTTTGAAGATCTAGACCTGGTAGACCTTCGGTTCATCTAGTGCTCCAACCCTTCCTTTCCACGCACTACAGCGGCTGATACAACATGGTGATTTACATGCAAGGGACCCGTCGTGTGTAAAAATAGCTCATTCTAAGAAAATAGAAAAATACCGATTCATTACGTAAGGTCATTATACACCTCTAAAGTTATGTATATTATATTGCATAATCTGTCAATGGACCCTCCAAAAAATTACACACAGCAGTTTAAAAATGTTGTAAAACATTTATTATAAATATTTGATTAGCATTATTTAAACATCAAACATTAAAAATCTATTAATGCATGCATTTATGCATTCATCATCTATATATTACATTTATATTTTATTGTCAGTTAATGACTTAAGCTGAATAAAAGATGAACTAACATTATCTCCAGTGGCTAAGAATGTCCCCTCAGGAAATATTGTGTTTATATGCAATTTCACACAAAGACTGTGTGCGGGACTCCATTATTAATGTTCTTCTAATGTAATCTAGTTATAAGTGCTATATTTATTTATTTAAAAAAACGTATCCTTCCACTTCCTTGGAAAATCAAGCTTGACATTTTCCAGGCATGTGAGGTCCTTTTATGGAGAGGATATTCTCTATTGCACTGAAAGATGTTGCTTATACAGTACACGTTGGACCTTAATGACAAACTTAGTTTATACAGATAAATCTCAGCATTTCATGCTTGCTGAGGCTCCTCCATACAGTTTTAGCTAGTTGTCAATTGGATGATTCCAGCATTAAGCATTTTAAAGTCCTTTAATATGAAGCTTCACTTTATGATGAGTTCAAACTTGCCTGTGTCAGACTCATGTCTCTTCATTCCATGTTAAACTACAAGTACAATTTTTAGAGGCTAAAGGATTTACAGGCCCAGCTTTAAGAACATTGGCTTTCCTTTAAATGAAACGTTGATTGCTGTTTCGCGAGAGGTCTGTTAGACCTACAGTATGTGTGTACAAGCCTCTCTTTTCATTAAGAATACTGCAGTAACACGCCAGGTACACAGAAACTTAATCCATCTTTAATAGGGTCATTAGAAGGCCATACAAGAGATTCATTGTGTGCTGCTTCCTGAGAAAACAATCCGCTGTAGATGTATAGAGCGTGTTACTGTATACAGCATGATGAAAGAGAGGTAATTCCCTGATACACAGTATGAGAAGTTAACTGGGCATTTATTGCATGCACGATAAGAGATTCACCCTATTTAAAAGCAACAAAAAACATATTTTGGTTCAGTGAGTTTAGTGATGATTTGTCATAAAATGTGACTGGTGGATTAGAAGAAATACACAGGCTATGAGAGACATCTACAATCAGAGAACAGGGTTAGCCAAAGGACACAAAGTGAGACAAGGGCCTCTTTACAATGACCATTAGGTGTCCCAGACTGAGAGGAAAGGCTTTTTTATGTGACAAGAAAGTGAAGTGACAAGCTACACTTAAGCTTGGCACTAACTGGCATTATGAACATCCTAATGATGTCTTTTGACATGGCTGGCATGGTAGGAGTGTATAGTTGCTGCCATCTGCCATGGTTTGACAGCGGTGCATTGTGATTAGTATTCAGAATGATGTCTTCAGTTGAGAATCCTTAGGTATTATATAAAACCCCTTTAGAATACTAATATAACGCAGGACCTTTAATGACTTGCTTTCAATCAGTTTTGCATTATTGGTGTCAGTGCCTGTGCTCACCATGATAAGCAGCTTTGCATACTCGGGTCTCCCCCCAGATGAGAAAGTTTCTTCAAATTCGTAAAATTGTGTTTGGCATTCATTCATATTCCAGCAGCGAATGCTCTGAGGTGTTACGTAATCTGTATGATGCAGCGTGAATGACATAAAATCGTCCCATTCATCATTCCTGTCAAATGACTCTTACTTAGATGTACTTAAACATCCTTTTTTTGTTTTTTTGTTTTTTAAACTTTATGTATTTTAATAAGTGTACAATGTTTTACTGTACTTTGTGTGAGTTAAGTAAAACTTAGGAATTTAATGTATTTGATTATGCAATGAAATTGCCTATGCAAACAACTACAATTCTTGAGGTAGTTGAAATGTTACTCGGCTGTCTTTAAGTTTCACACATTACGAGAAAACTACCCCCTCTATAAATCTTTTATCAGACCTTGGAATTATTTTGGTTGACCCGTCTGAGTTGATAGTTTCCACTATCCTGTCTGTGTTTTCCCTGGTAGTGTGGACTTTTAGTTTGTTTCTTCGGACTTCCTGTTTCCTGTCCTGCTTTGTAGTCATTAGTAGTTATTTGTTTATTGGTTCCCTCTTGATTGTCACCCAGGTGTGTCTTGTTAGCCCTCTTTAGTTTGTGTATGTATAGCCCAGTGTTTGCTTTGTCTAAGCAAGGCAAGGCAAGGCGACGATTGTTGTACCTGTTATGTTGTATGCTATGTTCTTGTGATTCTTCGTGTGTTTTTGGACTTCTTATTACGCTGTGGACGTAATGGCTCTCTGTGGACTTTATTAAATGGATATTTTACTGTATTTGGATTATCTCTTTCTTTGCATGCATCTACAGGTAACGGAACAATGGACCAACAATGGATCCATCAGTCTGTTTGGCCCGTCTCAGCCAATGTAATAATTCCCTGGAGGACCATGCGCAAACTTTCATGTACATTGCGTGTTTCTCCAAATATCCGGAATGTTTGTTAATTGAAATGTTCTTGATGATCAATACAAAAAATTATATCCCGTTATGGTCCTTGAGGTTCCTTGGCACAGTTTATGGACAATGGTCTGTTGTCTTCTTGGTCCGCCTTTACCGTGGGTGAGGAGGAGGATAACGTTTCCACTAAATATTTTTGGGGGGGCAGTAAGCCGGCTGAGCCCACATTGAAGGTGGCCACCCTGGTCGTCATGACCTCGATCCAGAGCCCGCTCGCAAGATGGCCGCCAGTCCAGAGCCCACTCGCAAGATGGCCACCAGTCCAGAGCTTGCTCGCAAGATGGCTGGTTTGAGGTCCAAGTGTCTGGATTCAAGTCTGGCAGATACTCCTCTGTTGTCTGTGCGGGTGGGTGGTGTCCCTAAGGTCCCATGTTCGGTGGTCCTGGGGGGACTCTGTTGCTGAGGTCCTGTCCCTGGAGTCAGCTCTGCCCATTGCAGTTGGAGCCTTGTGGTGTGTCTGGGCTGTGTATTGCTCTCCCGCTCCAGAGGCAACTGACAAGATGGACGCTAGCGACTCTTCTATGCCTCAGTCAAGATGGCCGCTCTAACTTCTCCTGACACATTCAAGGCTCCATCTCTGCCTGCACCTTCATGTCGTCCTGTCCTGCCCAGGTTTCCAGCACCCCCTGCCATGCCTGCTCCTCCCTGGCCGCCTGACCAGCCTGCGCCTCCCTGACCAGCCTGCGCCTCCCTGACCAGCCTGCGCCTCCCTGACCAGACTGCGCCTCCCTGACCAGCCTGCGCCTCCCTGATCAGCCTGGGGGTCAACTTCTGCAACCTCTGTCTTCCCAGGTAATTTGAACATTTAGTTTGTTTCTTTTGAGTTCCAGTCTTGTTTTGTAGTTATTTGTAGTGCTGTTCATTGGTTCCCTGTTGATTGTCTCCCAGGTTTGAGAATATTTACCCCAGTGTATCCTTTGTCTAGTGTTAATTCTTGTACCTTTTATGTTGTATGCTATGCTCTTGTGTGTTTTTGGACTTATTTCGCCGTGGATGTAATGTTACTCTGTAGACTTTATTATAATTAATATTTAACTCCATTTGGATCCTCTCCCTGTTAGCCTGCCTATCCACACGTAACAACATTAGACAGTGTCTATGGAAACCCATTGGCCAATAAAAAGTGTTATTGGTCAAAAGTTACATTCTTTCAGTGATGCTACAGCCTATTTAAACCACACTGTTCAAACACACAGAGCTTACAGTTTTCAGAAAGTCAAAAACTTGCAACCAACTTTGAAACTCAGTGTTTTTTCATGTGTATATCCTTAATATGAGGATGGAAATCCAATGGTTTGAGTCTGACTATTATAAAACTATTGGGTTAAAGGTCCAATGTGTTTTTTGTTTGGAGGATCCATTGACAGAAATGCAAAGTTATATACATAACTATGTCTTCAGGGGTGCATTAAGACCTTACATAATGAAGCCTTGTTTTTATTACCTTAGAATTAGCTTTTTTTATCTACATACAGTCCGGGTCCCCTCACATGGAATTCACCATGTTGTTTCTACAGTAGCCCTAAAAGGACAAACTGCTCTACAGAACATGTTTCATAAATTCGTTATTTCCTCTGGCAAAGAAGCGAAAACATGTCGACATCTTACATTTAGCAGACGCTTTTATCCAAAGCGACTTACATTGCTTTATCTTATACATTTTTTTTACATAGGCATTTGCTATCCCCTGGGATCGAACCCACAACCTTGCGTTGATAACGCAATGCTCTTACCACTGAGCCACAGGAGAGCTAGTGCTGTGTCAGCCACCGTAGTGCTTTGAAAGAGGGGGGAGAAGTCGAGTGAGCCATTGGTTGCAAGTTGAAACCTCACTGCTTGATGCCTTTACATTTTATACAATATACCTTAAAGCAAAAAAAGTTTAACCAAATGGAGGTTAATGCATATACAGTACACTGGCATTAACATGAACAAAGATTAATACAAACTGAAAATCTATCTACTGTATCTGCTCATTGATAGTTCACATTAGCTAATGGATTTACTAACAGTAACAAATACAACCTTATTGTAAAGGGTTACCATTTTATTTTTTTCTCTAGTTTTCCAAATATTTGAAAAACATGAGCACATGGATTTATATGGCCATGGTTTGAGAGCATGGTAGGACAGTACAGTAGGCTAAAAACAAAATAATCTTGTTTACATATTTGGCACCTTTCCTCCTTTCCTGCTATTCTATGAGTGGATAGCACTGGAATCTTCCATTATCCTGACAGAACATGAACAACAGCAGTCAGGAAATATCACCCAGCCAAGCCCCAACTCTTTCCATTTATTTGTCCTTGACTGTTTTTCCTGCTTTAATGATTTTATAATAAAAACACACAGAGATTCCAAGAATAAATCCAAACCAGCTCTCCTAAAACTAAAACAGTGAAATGCTGTAACGACTTTACAAATCTGACAATTCATACAGGCCATGCAATATTTCTTATCATATTTGTAATAGGCCTAGTTGTTTTATCAAATATACAGCTCAAAAATTTGATTAGAAATCAGTCTAGAAAAATGCATGAGAATGTTAAAGAAGGATCTTAAATACAACTATGTGGACTTCAGTTGAGTTAATTCAGGATTCTGAAGGAGAATAGAGTATGGACATGTGCACAGAGCTCATTAGTGCACATCACAACACACTCAGAATAAGTAAGTAATGTGACCAGGCAAGCGTAGCATCTGCACGTATGATGCACTGGATGAATTTATTCTGCAAGTAGGTTTAATCAAGAATTCAGATCACATTGTTTACTGGGCTTGAGCTTTACCTTTAGAGCAATAGACTGAAAGCAAAAGCAGATGTCGTGCAATTAAATTCCTACATTGCAAAGACATGTTTTTAAAGGCAATTGTAACATCAAAAGGTACAGCATAAATTAATTGCGAATACTGTTTACACTCCAAAAAACAGACAATCATTAGAACATCCCAGTCATAGAATATGCCAGTTGCATACCGTAAACTAACCAGTTGCTTTTTATTGTACAATCCTAAATGACTTTGTATATTGTAAATTAACTGAATTAACAAAACTGTCACATTTCATCCACTATCTCACCCTTCCGCTCAGTCTAAGCCCCCACACCTGTTGTTGGTCATATCGGATGTCCCTGCTCTCTAACTCAGCGCTGGCACTTTAACGTCCAACACAAATCCCCCCAAAGTCAGCAAAGCGGTGGAATGAATCCCATCCAGCGCCCGCTCGCACAAATGCCTCGGCTGAAAGGATTTGGGCTGACGCACGGCCATCAGCATTTCAGCAGACCTTAACAACAATTAAGCCTCATCAACCAGTGCTATTTTATAGACCATTTAGCTGGCCCACAGTCAAGCCCTCTATTCTACACCAATCCGACAAATGGGACTCTAATCGCTGTTGATGCAGCACAAACGTCTCATTGGAACAAAAAGGGCTGAACCTTGATTTCAAAACTATGACAGTTGTGTGTGTGGTTACTCCTGCATACCCAGCTCACTACTGACACTATTAATAATTTACCTGGAACAGCTTGATCATTTTCAAGCTCCTTTAATTTATTGTAAGCTATGTTGGTTGTGACAGGGATACACTTTACCTTAAAGTATCCATCTGATGGTAATGATAACAACATTTATAATGTGGTTATCGTGTTGTATACATCACAGGAACGATTATAGTTATTGTTTTTGACAGAGATAATAAGTGTAATTTCAGGCGAGATGGTTAGTACAGCGCAAGTATTTTTGATATGTTGAAAAAATATAGGCATATCCAACCTGATCTCACTGGAATTCGTAACTATTTTAAGAGTTGGATAATTTGTTTTCGTACAATGCAAATTGTACAACAACTTACAATTTTCACCAAAGCCCCGTCCCCTAATCCCCACCCCTAAATTTAACATCACCGGCGCAAAAGCAAATCGTACTTAAACATGCAAATAAAATTGTACCAATTCATAGAAATTAGCCACCTCGTAAAATAGTATCACATTCCTGTGAGATTGTGATGTCACACACAATCATGATTTGCAGAGCGTATCCACCAACATCCAAACCAAACATTACCCTTGAAATTTTAATTTCAAAGTAAAATTTCCATCCACTAAAGTTTATTATTTTTAACTTCGCTCACCTATGTAAAAGTTGCAAATTGTAAAACCAACAAACCCTTTAAAAGGATAGTAAGGACTTAAACTATTACGACACAGCTTGTCGTCATATTTAATTAAACTGTTGGACGGATAATTCCCAATTCCTAGCTCGAACTTATTGAAGTGTTGTTTAAATACTTTCAACTACTTCATAAAGACGAGTGTTAAATTACTCTTCTGATTTACTGAGCATTCTACAACTCGACAGGTATAGAGAACTAAAGTACAAAGTCAAACAATGTCATCAGGATATACATCATGTCATTGAGCCAGGAAAATATTAGCTATATATCACAGTAAATAGAAATACCTCATTCTTTACAGTGGTTCAACAAAAGCAGCACAACTGAATTTTCTGTTTGTTAAAGCATGCAATACAAATCCCATCAGATCACACAAGTTTAATTTCTACAAAAGAGTTCTGAAGCAGTTATATAAACCTGAGAAATAAGTGTCCCGACCCATTATTTTTATGAAAAGTGTGCACATAAATGACTTGAGGCATGAGGCAGTTCAGCCCTACAAACACTCACCAGCTCTTAATGTCCTCTGAGTCAGTTTGCATGTGTATCCTGATCGGTGTGAAGTTCACACTACCTCACTCTGTTAAATATACGAGGGGTCTCGCCCACTGCTCAGTCCATTGGATCTACTCTCTCCACCACACAGCTGAAGTTTATGTGAGTTAGTATGTGTGAGTCTGAGGTGCAGTAAAGAGGAGGGTCTATTGAATGACTAATAACATCTGAATTCCAGAACCTTTTACCTAGCAAGGGTTCAAAGAGGGATCACTGACTAAAAAGGAAACTTAAGTTTATGTTTGTGGTGTTTCCAAAGTGTGTTTAGGTTACGGCATCAGGCCTTTAAAACAAAGAACGCAGAGATGCAGCGAGAGGTTTCCATAATGTTTCTTTCAGCAAGAGGCTAGTTTTTCAGCAACAAACCCTGCCATTGACCCCGAACAGACAACAACGGAGGTTTCAACAGCACGTTTGACAATGCTTAAAGTGCAGGTCAGATTCCGTTACATCTCCCCCGACCCCTCCTTAAAGAAGAGGAACAATTAGATGTTTGTCAGAAGATGTCAAAAATTCCAAGCCTCTTTGTTTTTCATATAATGTTTCTAACACCTGCCCATTGTTTGCGGGAATTGGAAGTGACAGCTTAGTTCTTGCTTGCTGGGGTTAATCACCAATTTCCTCAGCTGGTTCCTCCAGCCTTCCTTCTCTTCCTGTCCATCCAAACAAAATAAATCAATAGTATAACACTGGTAACACAATTAGACTGAAAAACATAATTGATTCCAATTTTAGATACAATATATAAATATACCGGATAAAGGTTAAACGTTTCAAAATGTTTGACTAAAATCTTTCTATTAATAAATTTCAAGTTGTATGCCTTTTTGAAATTCCTTATGTAAATAAAAATATACTTGTGCAAAAATATCAAAATTATATTCATTTTTAAAAATAGATTACTTGGACCAAATAATATATAAAAAGCAGACAATTAAAGTCCAGCGTAGATGGAATTTCCTTCAATACTAAATGCTTCCTAGGTTGAGACCTGAAGTTCTTTAAATTCTAGTCAACAGCAAATTTGACTGCAAACACAAGTCAAAGGGTGGAAACTTTGGAGATGCTAAAATATAACATCATTTTGAATTTTAGTATTATTTGCTTTCGTGCCAGTGACATAAGGGTGATACTTTAATTCTAGAAATCATACATTTTTGTATGATTCACAACGTACAAATTCAAACAAATTAGCCACCTCGTAAAATAAAATGGTTACAAATTCCTGTATATTCAGTTTAATTGTTTTGGTGAGTTTATTTTTTAAATGCTGAAAAATTACATATGAATAAGTGAGTAAGTGTTTCCGAACTTGTGACTGGTGGTGTGTATCCTCTTATATATACTGTAAACAGACAGATTTTTCCATAAATGCTTCATTGTGTATATATTTTATTGATATGGCAATGTTTATCCATCTAAATATCATTATAAGCAGTTAAGATGTTGCAAAGTCATTTTTTAGCTGTGTAAATAGTAGACATTTGAAACTGGAAAATTTTAGTGGGGAAACACTGATGTGAGAGATTTATTCTTTAATTTGATAATATGAAACGTTCAAATTTTTACTTGTAAAAATAACATCAGAAGCTTAGAAAGCAGAGTATTATTCTGACGCAAACTTTGCAACCAATAAATGTGTATTCAAAGACATGGCTAAGAGCTTGAGTCTTCTCAAATATTTCCCCAGCACCCAGAGAGGCAGACAGACTGGCTACAAAAACCTCTAATGATCATATGGCTCCCTTGTGCTGCTGTCAAAAGACACAAAAATAAACTGTCTGCTATAGGCAAACACCCCCAAAATCTAAATATTATAAAGGGTGCAATTAAACAACTTTATTTATACATGACGATGATACGGGTTTTTCATATAACCTGTGTTAATACAAGCCTTAAAGGTTTAGATTCTTTCAAAAGTTCACAAGCACTTTTCTTATCAAATAATTTAATCTTCTTAATCAGGTTCACATTTTGCCAACCGCATTTAACATTTAAAAGAAAAAGATATAACAAAAGTCCAAATGTACACTCCAATGAGCCAGACTGACATTTATATGGGCTGCCCGGAGGACATTATATTTTTAGTTATTCCTCTTTCAGCACCATTAGCTAGACAGCAGTAACAGATAAAAATCTCTGAGCTGTTCAGTTTTATTCAACCGATGAGGAACATCAGCAGATCCAGTGGCAAGTTTACACCTCTGAGCTCATCACTAGTGCATTTCCTTTTCCAAGGTAACTGCTGAAGGTTTAAATACATCAGTGTTTTTCTAGCATACAAAGAAATCCTCAGCAAACTCTTTCAGACTTGGTTTGGTTTCATGTGAATGGACTGCAAATCAGTGTAATTCGGCTCTGTATATTTGTTTCTTGTACAATGAAACTTTAAATGAAACACATTTTAAGAATCCCAGGGACAGGAAAACCATCTGAGAAACAGCTTACTTCAGCAAGGGTCTTCCGATTGTTTAATTTCACCTCATTTATTCTCACGATATTAAAAAGATTTTCTCTGTGATATCCTATCATGGTGCATAAAATGAGACTTAAATGCAAATAAGTCAAACCCTGAATTTAGGGAGACCTACAGGACTCATTTTTGGGATTAAAAATAATAAGGCTTCCAAAAGGATGCGACATCTAAACGGGACTTTATGAAGAGCGGCACAGTGCACAGAAGGACACAGATGTAGCGAGGGCGGTGGAGAGTTCTCCTGGGTTGACAAAACCAAGCTGATTGATCTAGTTCACTTGTGCCCCTGAGCAGGGTCCTCTGGACCGCTGCGCTGTGATGCTTCACTACACACTGAACGCGTACAGCACACATCACAAATAGCACAGAACAGAGCAGGAGAAATGCATTATGGTCATGGGAACGATCTCTCCTCTGCTCTTCGCCCAAACCCCTGTTCGCAGGCTCCGACAGGATAAAACAAGCTCAGAGATGCGGCAAGGGGTTGTGTGAGATGAGGTGATGGTTAATAGAGGCGGCAGGAGGGAACCTGGCCAAGACATGACATCATTCCCACCAGCTTGTCGACTGAAGGCACTGTACCAAATTACCAGCAGTTCTGGGCAGTCTATTGAGCAAGGGAAAATTCTCATGATTAAAAAGCTGAGAAGCATAATTTATCCCCTGCAGCCGAAAATGCTCATGATTATATCCTTTGGCTCATGTGTCTACAATGCAAACATTCTTTTACAAGGGATGCATTTAGCATCACAATTAAATGACCTTTATAAATACTTAACCTTATGATTCACAGCTAGGAGACATTAATAAGCTATCAAAACATTACAAGGAACCAAGACACGTGTTAAAACATGAAGAAACCAAACATCTTACTAAAGAGAACAGCGACAGATCTAACTTTAGATCAAGTTTGCATGCCTATAGTTAAATCAATTTAGTGATGCCCTTCTGGGACAACTACAAGACGTCTGGGATTTGACAGTTTTGTGTTACAGTAATCTCGAAGGACAGATTCAGTTAAACATAAAAATGACACATTACACACCTCTGTTTACTGCTGTGAAATGAAACTCAGACACACACACTTACTCACTCAGTAACATTCACACTCACAAAAACGCTTTTATTTTAGTTTAGGTTATTATTTAAAGGCATATTAGAAAAACCGACCACCATATAATGACAATATAATGAATATTGTTGTACCATTTAAAGTATGTGACATTTAAAAAGTAAAACTCTGCTTTAATTCTTGTTACTGCGAATGAGGAAGAAATGTCACTTGTGAAATATTTTACTCTTGGCTACTCATATTCAATTGATACTCTGTGATATCTACGAAATTATTAATAATGTGTTTCTCTAACTTTATATTACCAAATAAGTAAAATGCTGAAAAGAAATAATAACAACGTAGGACTAAATTCTCAACAGTATTATACAAACATGTCTGTATTCCTTCCCGACTCAAATGAGGTGGAAATAAATGTCCTTTAAGAAAGAGCTGCTCTCTCCAGATGACCTCATTGTCTCATTACAGGCAGTTTTGTTGTTGTTGTGGGTGTGTGTGGATCTTGACCTTCTAGATTTTTAAGCAATCTTGATTCTGACAACAGAAAGCATATTGGTGGGCTCAGCTACCACACAGTAACTGGGAAACCTTGAGGAGATTTAAGATTAGACAGTATGCGTGCCTAAAGCAGCAATTGCATTAAACTCCAAATCACTATCGGAAAATTGCAAGCAGACGAGAACCTGTAACAAAGCCACTGAAGTTCTTCCATGAAGAACATGCCATTGAGCACAGTATCAAATACTGGTCCACCTTAAAAGGAGTTAGCAATTCAAGCAAGCTATTTGGGTTTTTGGTAAGGTGGTCGTTGTGTGTTTTCTGGACTGTTGACACAATCCAGTAAAAAGTTTTTTTTGAACATGTGGCGCCAGAAATATTCTGTAAAATTACAGTTTTTCTGTAAAATCACATGGCTTTCTCTGTTTTTCTTATAAATTTGAGTTTTTTTCTTGTAATTTAAGAATTTTTGACTGTATATCAAAAATGCATTAAAAAAGTTGTTTAATAAAACAGTACATTTACTGTTTTTTGGACATTATTATCGAAAGATCTGTGAAAAATAACAGGTGTGGAAGATGTAGAGAAACTAAGACTACCACACTGCTGAGCTGAGGAAGGGGACATAAATGAAGTTGGACAGGGCAGTAGATGGGAATGGAACAAGACAAGCGCACATCCTGCGTGAGATCACACTGCTGTCAGAGCATATCGCTTCCTGCAGATTACGTTGACGTAATGTCACACAAAGATCTGGCTAATTCCTGCATTAAATTAGTGATGTAGAGACAGATTCAGAGGGTTTATATAACTACGGAGAATTACAGCCCTAAAGTAGACTTGCAAGATGAAAAGGCCTTGAAACTCAATAAGGAGTCATGTAAGTTCAAGGCTGACGGTGAGCAATTTTAAGCTTTGACATTAAAACCTAAACTACACAGTTTTGAATGGTTTTTTAGACTAAGGCCATCCACTCTTAAACATTTAAAGCATCTCTTTAAGGAACGCATCACCTCTCAAACAGCCTGTTTCTGTCTCAAGCTTTGATGGGTGTTAACTCAGCAGAAAATAACAAAGTGAAAGAATTCCTTCTAATGTGAGATTTTTCCGTGCAGCCGCAGAGCTGGCCAGTGTCATAACGCAGCGTAAAAGATCATCTCTAACCCAGCAGACCATTTCTCCACCCACTTCTCCATCACCGCATAATTATGATAAATATCACTTGCTTTTGAAACATATTTCTCATGTCTTTCACGAAATCTATCACAACATCAAAGAGTATTTTATAAGCTATATTTTGTGATAATAAAACAGCACAGTGCAGCAAACCCTGGTTTCGAATAGAGCAGTTTAACCTGTGTTGTTCTTGCCCTTGACAGGTCGGTTGGATGTCAGGACAAAAGAGAGATGGTGGTGTTTGGTATTAAAAAAGCATAAATTTACACAACATGGGTGATGTCTCGGCGCACCTCTAAAAATGCAATTTGGAGCAAATTTAAGTAAATTTAAGTAAAGTCCAAGGCATAATGAACTGCGGTTCACTGCGTAGATATAGCCAGAGGAAAAGAGGCTTTAAAATGACTCTGGGGGTAGGTCATCAAGTCTTGTGGTGCTACTGGTTTTTAGAAAAAATCTCTTTCAGCACGGCTGGAGCCTCTGAGGGTAGAGAAGAGTCCACGCGGTGTTGTGTTCTTTGCTTGTGGAAATGTCATGTTCCTTCAATCTGAGACACTAAATCTGTCTCTCATACGTCTCAGAACAGTGTAAGAGAAAATCATTCAAGCAATTGAATGATTGATAATACAATTGATAATATGAATAAGCCACGCACAAATAAGTGCAAATTAAACACTGATACAATAGCAATGCAGCGGTGAATACAATTATTAGGGAATTTCTTTAATAAAAAATGAATATATTATTGAAAGGACATTCTTTTTGTTTGAATCCAGAAACCAAAATATTATAAAAATGTTGTGACGCAATCTTCTTCTCTATCGCCATCTATTTGTAGAAACCTAAAATTGCAGGTTACTTTATTTATTTTACATTGTTTTAAAGTGCTGTGTGTAATTGTAATAGCGAGTATCTACTGACAGAAATGCAATATAATATACATGACTATGTTTTCAGAGGTGTATAAAGACCAAACATAATGAAGTGTCATGTTTTTATTACCTTAGAATGAGTTATTTCTATCTACAAACACTGCGGGTCCCCTTGCATGGATGTTATTTCTACAATAGCCCTAATCGGACAAACTGCTCTACAGAGCATGTTTCCTAAATACTTAATCGTCTTCGGCAAAGAAGCTAAACGTGACGATATCGTCTGTGTCAGCCACCGTGGTACTTCGAAAGAGAGGGGTTAAGTAACTTGTTGGTCGCAATTCAGAACCTAATCACTGGATGCTGCTTTATTTTGTAAACTGGACCTTTAAGGTCAAACTGGTCATATTTGTTTATTTTTACTTTAAATAGATTCTATACGACATGATGTTCTGCATGCAGTGACCCGCAGCACAAGACAAAGTCATTCCCAGATTTGATCTGAATTGACTTGTGAAGTCTGAACTAGAGCTCGTCGTACCCATTAGCAACCATGTGGTTTCTAAAGTGACCCAATTAGATCGGTGACAGTTCCTGTAAACTTTTGCCCAAACGCACTGTCAAAACGTGTAAGTCAACAGCTGTAACAATGCCACGTTTCTCTGAGCATCACACAGTAGCATACTTTTTGAAGCCATCTTGAGACATGCTCATTTAGCTAACATTAAATGCACAGAACCACATTAATACTATCTTTGGACATGCAAATTTATTCAACTACACACTAAAAATGTTGGATTTTCAACCCAGCACTTCGTCAAAAGGGACCCACCAAGCCATTGAGATGTATTCATCCCAAGAGCTGAGTTGTTTTAACCCAGTGTTGGGTCAAATATCAACTATTTCTGGGTTGATTTAATTCAACGGTTGAATTCATCCCTCTTTGTTGGGATGTTTATATTCATCTTCATTGTGAAGGTGATGCAAATGCGCCAGATGAAACACTATCAGCGATGGATGGGCACTTTATAATCCATAAATAAAAGTTGCTATTTTTTTTAAATAAAAATATAAAAATTAATACTTAAGAACAGCATTCAAAAATAAATGATTGTTCTGTAATGCCCAAAAATACCCAAAAACAATATTTTTAGGTTGCATTATTTTGTATATAAATAGGGCCAGTGAAATTTCCAAAATGGCCGCCAGTTGAATTTGCCAGCTCTACATGTGAATCTGTCTGAGAGTTGCTTGTTTTATTGGCACAGATAAGATCAAGTGATGTGAGAGAATGTTATGATGAGCGCAATGCAACTATAAAGACTGGACTGTCTTAATCCCCCCATATTGAAAAGGTATCAGCCAAACCATACAAGTCATGTGCTATAGTCAGGAATACCATTCGGTAGCCCACCGCTCTTCTCAGATGGGTAAATCTACAATCATGACAGGACTGTGTCATGTGTCTGCAAGAATGTATTTGTATCTACTGTATTAGATAATGGTCTGTCAAATACAGAAAAATGATTTGCCAAACATTAAACACTCAATAGGTCAAAGGGTAATGTTAATATATACCTGTACCTGGATTGGAACCCAGTTTAGGTGACGTCTGTTGGTACTGAGGTGGTTTGGATCTCACCAGGTTGCCCTCACTTCCAGCCCTCATCAATCTTTCTCCAACTACCAGCATGTGAGATCGATTCCTTGCAGGTTCCTTTCGGGACTGCTTGGAAGGTTTGACCAGGCGTGAAGGTTTGGACATCTCTCCAAGTTCTCCTTAATCTTTTTCCCAAAGTTCACACTAACTGCACACCTGTGCAAATTTCACACTACTGTTTTTCTCTAATGAAGTTCATCGTTTCTTGTCCTGAAGAAAGTTGGTGTTTGAAGTTAATTGTCAGCATTAAAGCAGTTCAGAATTTCTTGGATAGAAGCATATGCACAGCTTGAGACACAACAATGAGACCAAAGATGAAGAAAGATCACGCCTCCAAAACACACATCACGCTGTTGCTGTGAGACAACACTGCAGAAAGGAAAGTTCTGTTGGACACACACCAATGAACTGTCTGGTCTTCTGCCTCTTTAATCACTTCTCACGCTTCGCAGAAATGATCCTTCTTATAATCCAGCGGCAGGCAAGCATCAGGCTTTAATCTACTTGTCCAGTTGCTAGTTAAACAGTACTCCTAATGCAGGGGTAATCCCCACTGTTAAATCGGCATGCAGATATAACCGGCGAAGCAGCAGAGATGATCGCTGTTTGACAGTTGCCCTGCTACTGATGTGTATGCAGACCAGAGCCACAGCTAAACCACACACTCGAGCAGAGAGAAAGAGAGATAGAAGGAATAGAGAGGAGAGAGTTTTACTCATACTGTATGTAATAGGCTGCCTGTAGCTCTCACACGCACCTTCCTGTGGTTCAGCTAAGAGATGATGAGCACAAACCTGGACACCAGTTTGTATATAATTAGGATTGATAACCTTTATATTACTGAAATCAGTTGGTCTATCTTAAAGAGATTCATAAATGAGATTAGCACATCACTGCACACTACCATATATAATAGTTTAAAGTTAGTACATGAGAAACATTAACTGTTTAGAATAATTAACAGTAGCCAGATTTTCCAAGCTCATTCAAGTTATCATATTGAATGATGTTTAATTTAGTCATATTAATTTGTGGAAATAAATATAATAGAAGTTTATGTGACACTCTGCTGTCTTAATATAATCTCATGTTAAAGCTCCATTATGGTTTTCTGTCTTTAATGTCCCAGTGAAATAAAGTTTAACCTGATGTGGTAAACAGTTTATTTACAAGGTCAATCCACAAAAAAAATCTGAAATTAAAATCTGAAAATGTATCTCTCCTCTGAGGATATCTTTCACTGATGACATTATTACGGCTTGGGCAGAACAACAGTCAGGTAGTTTCTGAATGAAATACCTATTTTCCTAAATTGAATCAATTTGCAGTGGAAAAAACAAGCCAGATTTTATTTTTCTTATTTAATATTCAGTTTCTTTCTGAAAATTGACGCAATACTATGAAGTTGATCACAATGGGGACTCTAATGCTTCTGTAAATATGTGTTTATCTTGACCAAGTTACTGTTAATTTGAAAAATAATTTATATTTCTAAAATCGTGTTTAAAATGTAAAAAAAAAACCTGTATGAACAATAACTATGGCAATTTTAAAATCCAATTGCATGGATGTCCACTTTCTTAATAACAATCCAACGCAATAGTCACTGAATACTTCTTGCATCAACAAATAAGCAACAAAGAGAAACTTCTCAGATGAAAACATATCACTCATGCATGAAATGTTGGAGCAAACCGTTCCACCCTCAACAGCTGATTTGAGTCATTAGTCTTTTCCCTCCAGAATCACTCCAACGCAAACCAGAAGAAATGATGGGAAGAGGGATGAGATTATTGGTCATACCACAAATCCTCTGCGGAGGAAGAGGATTGTATTTAACAAGCACTATCTGCTCTTAAGGGAGTTTAATAACACTGCTCAGAAGTCCGTCAATTTATAATCATGAGGAGAATGTGTACAGTTAGAGAAAACTGTTAAGAAGAATATTTTGGAAGACTTGAGACAATATTTTAATTGGAATGGGTTAAAGACTGAGGTCTGCTCACATGATCATTAACATTCTGTGGGTTTGAGCTCTGGGTTATATTGAATAAATATATACTGTTGGCTAATTGACAGGCAAGATAATATTAAATAACATTAAAACAGCACTGAACTGAGCTGAGTTTCCATAAATCAGTTAATCAACATCTATTACGTGGTATTCGATTTGTAGAATCTATACAAAAACCCTAAATAATAGGGATGAAACATTTACATTTATTCATTTAGCAGACGCTTTTATCCAAAGCGACTTTGAGATGAGGGAAATAATGTAAGCAATTGGAACAGCATAAGGACAAAAAGCATAAGTGCAATAAAAAACTGGCCTCATACAGCCTACCACAGTATATAGAGGTAAGTTTTTTTTTAAAGAGTAGAAAAGAGATTTTAAGTCAGAGCTGATCGGTCAGGTGTTGACGGAAGTGTTCATGTGTTTTCAGACGATTCTTAAAGATCTGCTGAATCTACTGATCTTGTAGCAGCAGGCAGATCATTCCACAATTGTTGAACCGATCCAGAGAAGGTACGCGAGAGAGATTTCTTACCTTTTTGGGATGGCACCACAAGACGTCCTTCATTTGCAGAGTGAAGGGATCTGGGGGGTATATAAGTCTGCATTAGCGGGTGAAGATAAGGGGGGGGTGTCAAATCAGTGGTGGTCTTGTAGGCCAGGAGCAGAGTCTTGAATTTGATTCGAGCGACTATATGGAACCAATGTAACTTAATGAAGAGAGGATTAACGTGCGCTATCTTCGGTTCATTGAAAACCCCTCTTAGCGCTGCATTCTGGATCATCTGTAGAGATATGGTTGTGCAAGCTGGAAGGCCAGCCAGTAGCGCATTGCAGTAGTCCAGTCTGGACAGAACAAGAGCCTGGACAAGGACTTGCGTAGCATGGTCAGATAGGAAAGGTCTAATTTTCCTAATATTGTAGAGGATGAATCTACAGAACCGGGTGGTGCTGGGAACCTGATATGTGAAGTTAAGCTGATCGTTGATCTCACTCACAGGTTTCTGGCCTTCTGGAAGATGTGATGGTTAATGAGCCCAGTTGAATGGAGAAGTTGTCATAAATCTTAGGGATTACAAGCAGTTCTGTTTTTGCAAGGTTCAGCTTGAGGTGATGGTCGTTCATCCAGAGCGAAATGTCACCTAGGCATGCTGAAATGCATGCAGAAACAGTTGGATCATCAGGCTGAAAAGGCTTGTGGAGTTGTGTATCATCCGCATAGCAGTGATAGCAAAAAGCCATGTTTCCGAATGACAGAGGCTAGGGATCTCACGTATACAGAAAATAGCAACGGACCATGCAAGCACTGAACCCTGAGGCACCCCTGTGTCGAGATGTTCGGACTCAGATACCTCACCTCTCCAGAATACTTAATTGACCTACCTGTGAGATAAGACCTGAACCATTGTAGCACCAATCCAGACACACCAATAGCCTTGAGGGTCGACAGGAGTATGTGGTGGTTAACGGTGTCAAAGGCAGCAGATAGATCCAGTAAGATAAGTACAGATGAGTTAGAAGCAGCTCTTGCCAGTCTCAGGGCTTAAATGACAGAGAGCAGCAAAGTCGCAATGGAATGATCGCTCTTGAAACAAGACTGGTTGCTGTTCATGAGGCTGTTCTGGGATGAAAAAAGTATGAGAGCTGGTTACATACAACATGCTCAAGAGTTTTGGGAATGAAGGGGAGGATTAATGCCGGTCTGCAGTTCTCTTACACTGCAGGATTAAGAGTGGGTTTCTTCAGCAGTGGGGTAATACGGGCCTCTTTGAAGACAGTGGGATATTTACCAGTGGTGAGAGACTAGTTGATAATGTGGGTCAGAGCGGGAACCAACGATGGAGAGATGTCCTGGAGGAGATGAGTGGGGATGGGATCTAGGAGAGTGAAAGAGGGGAACGAGCTTGTGTCGGGGGCTTCGGCGTGATCTAGAGGCGACGGTGCAGAGAACTGACTGCTGATGGTGGTCATTTTCTTAATGAGAAAACACGCTAAATCATCAGCTGTTAAGTTCGATGGAGGTGAGGGGGCAGGTGGTCAAAGAAGAGCAGTGAAGGTTTTAAAGAGAGTACGAGAGTCAGGCAAATTGTTGATTTTAGCGTGGTAGTACTGGGTTTTTGCAGAGGAGACATCAGCAGAGAAAGAAGAGAGGAGAGACTGATAGAGACTGAGGTCTCTATCAGTCTCTATCATTGTCAATATCATGTTATCGCAATAGAAAAATTGTGACAATATTATCGTGGTCACATTATTGTATGAAACAATAGTTATTCCGTTGCTAACATAAAGAATAGTAGAAAAATGTATAGATGTTACCATGGTAAGGTCCATCTGGTGCAATTATTTTCTTTTTTAAAAGGGATTTTTAGGTAATTTGATCCCGTACTATAACTTATATCTCTCAGCAACAGTTATGATTCGAGGATAAAGAAAAGAGGATGCTTATGGCACGTTTCCAAGTCATCATTTTTCATTTTATAGCTATCATGCAGTGGACTTTATACCGGGTATTATCGCACAGTGAGATTTTGATATTTTTACATCCCTTCTAAATTAATAAATTTAATTTTAACTGCTTTTGTCCGTTTTCTCAGCTCCTAAATGGCATTATTTGCATTTCACAGGACTGAACAAGTGATATTTTACATTCTATAGTTTGATTCAGCCCAACTAATACTGGAGAGCCAGAATGATTATTATGCTCAGATTTTTGTGTCTTGAGCAATTTAGTGTCTTGAAACACTTTGGTTTATAAAGTGGAATTTGTTATCAAAAGAAAACAGTTTTGCTATATAATAGTAGATATCATTGGTATGATAAAATAGACTGTGGCAATGTCTTGTTTCACAGACTAAAGAAAAGACAATCCACATCCTCAAAAAAAAGCACATGCTGTGTATTTTATCGTCACAACAATTGGGTGATGTCCATGTCAACTTGCCCCCTCAAGCAAATTATTGTGCCTGTCATAGGTTAGTGTGCTCTAATCTGTTCCAAAAATATCTCACCAGCACATGTTCCAGGCAGTTTATGCTGTCATGGTTCTCTGAAGAACAAGAATAAAATGGCTTTAATAGGTGTTTATTTTCAGCCAGCCTTTGGTTTTCAGGCCTTAGGTCTGAGAATGAAAGCTAACAGACTTGTGGAAACACAGGATCTGGGACTTGAGGTATCTCATCTCGTGACATGATTTGTCAGGCTGTCGACAGAATCTGCAGTGATGTGGAGATTTTTCTTATTCAAAAGTACACATTCAGCAATCCTGTCAGATCGAACAACTCGTCAATGTTGTCAGCGGTGTCGCATGAGAACAAAAATTGCTGTCTGATTTTTTTACTCACTATGAGGTTATATAAAGGGCACAGAGACACTGACTGATGACTACATCTAATTTATCTCCTTAAAACATTTGACTGGATCTCCCTCTGCGTTGCCCCGTTTTGACCAAAAATTTAACAGACACAGGGATTATTTTATTCCAGGACTAGGCCTTAGCTAAATTTGGACATTTAAGTAATTTTCACAAACATGTGTTACAAACAAGCATTACAGTTGAGCATCTTGAGACAAAACAATGGCACTACTGTATTTTAAGTTTAGACAGTTCTTACATTTATTTTAGTCTTGGACTAGTCTTTAACTCTGTACGGGAAACGACCCCTACAAGACTGACTAAAGATTACTAAAATTTAATTTTATGTAAAATATATTCTAGCTTAATATGCACCAATCGCACCAAAGTGAAGCTGTCTACTCATGGTACATGAAGGAAATGGTCAGAAAACCTTTTAAAAAACGAAGTTGGCTTTTGAAGTTTTGATCATTTAAGGGTTAATTGGGGGTTACGAGTACGACACACTGTAAAAATCCGTAAATATAGGGCACAGTTAACTATATTAACATCAAGGGATTTTACATATTGATTTTTACAGTTGTTTCACGTGTATTTTGAATATTGCATTGCATCATGTTTTGGGGTTAACAGAATGGTCCGTAACAATAATGGATAATGTCCTGGTAGAAACGTTACAGTACAATTTCACTTTTTTATTTAATTTCTTAACAGCGTAGATTATTTTAACATACCAATGCATAAACTATTAAATCGTAAACTATTACAATTCCACACCAAAATGCATAATTACACAACCGCTTATTTCCTGCCACTAAATCTAGAACTACTTAGTTGATGACTCAGCTACATAAGATTTCTTCTTTAAAGCACGGGCAATACTCTCTATGATTCTCTAAGTTCTCAGGAAATTAGTTTTCCTCCTCTTAATTTACTTTGCCTTTGATGGAATAAACACACTCACATTAACCTAACTGATCTTTGTACTCAAATTATGTGTGTGTAGGGCAGTGGTTCTCAAACTTTTTTGTTGTAAGGCACCCTTTGTGTAGAAATGCATTGCTTTGCGGCTCCCCAAATAAAGACTTATAATCTTAAACTAAGAATTTTAACTAAACCAAAAACATATTCATTTATAAAATGGAACATCAATTGATTTGGTTGGTGGTCTTATTTTTTAATGTTTGATTGCATCAAATCTATGATGAATCTCTATATTTCATAAAATGCCACAAAATCTGTGGCCCCCCAGATCCATCTTCGGGCCCCCAGTTTGAGAACCACCGGTGTAGAGGACAAGGCACATTGATATTGAAAGTTATGCCCTCAGCAGGATGTTTGTGGGTTATTGATTTTTGTCTACAAGGCTCAAAGACAGATAGTTAGTCCATCTAGAGTCCAGCAGGGGCCGGTGGCACCAGCTGTGCATACAACTTAGCCTAGTTTTGACATAAATGGGCACTAAGTTACAACTTACGCATTACTAAATATTTTTGAGTTGCACCATTCAACTTAGTTGAAGCGTAACTTTACGTGTAAGGTAAATATTTACGGAAGCTTCCCGTCAGGAGTAGCTGAATAAAATAGCAGATACACTGAACTGACGGCAAAGCTCTTGTTTCACTCGACATTCTTCAATGATTTACACACATGATAATGCATTTACAGTCACTTGAAGAACCAGTCCTTGCGCGTCTCTGTGTGTATATCTGCCTGTGTTGTGCATATCAAAATAAAATCATCTTTTTTTATTGCTTTGCCGGTTGGCAGTAAAATGAAATCACCCATATTACATGTCATTTCCTTTGATTTTTTTGGTCTGTGTTGTTTTTGTATTTTTTAACGGGTTAGATGGGGGCGAATTATACATGTAGTGCGGGGGGTGGTATTGCGAATAGTACCATGTCTTTAGCATTCGCCATGCGTGCATTCGCTTAAATACGTCCGTAGAGCGCTATATTACGTTGGCGGTCCACCGGGAATAAGGATTGTTGGGTTAGGTGGAGGGAGGCTAGAACTAGCCAATCGGACATCTTCAGACATTAACAATCAAACTGCAGAAAGACCGGGTTCACAGATTTCCAGCCAATCAAATTACAGAGATAAAGCAGAATGCAGCCAATCAAACTAAAGAAGACTAGCTTTCAGCCAATCACATTGAAGGAGGCAGAATTAAAATAGGAAGGCGGGCGTTTAACATCTGTGCACTCCAGTGCTGGAGTGGATTAATTTTTAATGATGACCTTGTAAAATGTAGGAAGGCGAACATGACAAAGCCAACGGTTCAGAGATGCAAAACTACTCAACTTTTTGTGAGTATTACTGTTAAAAACTTTTATTAAGCTTTATTTATTAAGGGCTGCGTGCTGAGCCCCTTTCTCTACTCCCTTTTCACACTCGACTGCAGACCTGTGAATGGACCTAACTCCTTCATCAAGTTCGCAGACGATACAACAATGATTGGTGTCATCAGCAACAACGATGAGACTGCTTACAGGGAGGAGGTACGGCACCTGGCCACATGGTGCTCAGACAACAACCTGCTCCTTAAAACCTCCAAGACAAAGGAGATCATCGTGGACTTCAGGAAGGCGAAAGGAGGCACACACGACCCCATTCACATTAACGGGATGGCTGTTGAACGTGTTTCCAGTTTTAAGTTCCTGGGGACCCATATTTCGGAGGACCTGTCCTGGACCACACACCTCATGCCTGGTCAAGAAGGCTCACCAGCGTCTCTTCTTTCTGAGGACACTGAAGAAGAACCAACTGTCTTCAACTATCCTGGTGAACTTCTATCGCTGCACGATAGAGAGCATCCTGACCAACTGTGTCACAGTCTGGTACGGGAACTGTTCTGTTGCTGAGCGCAAGGCACTGCAGCGGGTGGTGAAAACAGCCCAGCGCATCACAGGGACTACACTCCCTTCCATTGAGGACATCCAGAGGAAACGCTGTCTGCGTCGAGCTCGCAGCATTCTCAAGGACTCCTCTCACCCCGCTCATAGACTGTTTACTCTCCTGCCTTCCGGTAGGCGCTTCAGGTGCCTCCGGATAAGAACCAGCAGACTAGGAAACAGCTTTTTTCCCAGAGCTGTTTCATTACTGAACTCTGCTCCCCACTGATTCCACTAACCCTCATAACTTTAACTTTAATGCTGCTACTACATTGTTTACATTGCATAACAGGGCTGCATCCATGACTGAACTGTACACACCAGTACTTCATGTTATCTGCTCTACCGGACTGTTTACACACACATAGCATCATTTGCACTCTATACTGCTCACTTCCACACCAGGAATATTACACTGAATGCTCATTTGCACTAATAAACTACTTTCATAACTGCATTAACTAATCTACTGCACTGTAACTCATCCATTGCATCTATTGCATAACTAACTGCATCCACTCATCTATATACAAATAAATATACACAAGCTGTTGCATTTACGTCATGCCAAATGAATGCATTACAAATATAAGTATTTATTGCTCGGGTGCCATAAACACATGGAATTCAGAACTATAAAAACCGGCAGCTTCTGTCCCAAATAACAGCAATGAAACAACACGTGTGGTCGACTTCACCCGGCGCTACGCAGACTGATCAGCGTATGACAACAAAGTACCGCGAGAGTGATTGGAAAGCACCGCTTGCTCTTTAGGCGTGATGACATCAAGTCTATCCCAAAATGCACTCCCATGTACCTTTGTGGACTAGTGCATGGTGCTCTATAGGTCTGCATGACATGTCATGGTCAGTTTAAATTCATTACCTCATACTACATTGACATGTTTGGGCAGGCTTTTAAGTCATTTTGATTTCGATTTGTTGCTTACACTGAATTGGCCTTTTCTGTGTAACGTTTTATTGGCTTTTTGGCATGAAAGATCTTAAAAAACATTTACATTTATGAACTATAGTACTAAAGAATGGTTTGTGCTTCCATTTGTAATGTTATGTTGCGAGCTGGGTCTTGTGGGCAGCCCCTGACGAAGAAGTCCATGGACACTTTTTAGTCCCAGTCCGCCTGTGGTCTTCCCGGTGTTTCTTCTCCATTAGCCACGATAATATAAATGTCACCTTCTTACCCACACAGGATGAAATAGACACCTCATTATCTTCTGGGGATGAAATGGTGTAGCTGTGTGTCACGGTCAAAAATAGGGCACTCCGGCTTCCCAAAGTAAAGGAAGGAGTGTACATTATTGGTTTAATAATGTACCAGTACCTCAGTCTCTTAAGGTATACTTTACATAATTACAAAAAATAACAAGAAAAGAGCCTATTTCTAATTTTAGGATAATTTTAAGAATTATCCATCCAAGGCAATATTTATTCTGAAGCAAACCATTTTAGGTAGTTAGCGGGTCATAACATTATGCAAAAATTATAATAATTAAGTGGAAAATCACTATACCAAATACATTTTACTTTTGAAGAAAATAAGTCATAGCTCACCATAACTGAAGATGCTAGAAATCTCAGAGACGATGCAGCGTGGTGATTGTATTGGAGCTGGTTTGTGGGTGGTCTGTTAGTGACTTGATCCTTGTCTGCTAAAGAAAGTCATAGAAGTCCATTTTAAATTAACTGGACCTTAATACCAAGTCCTGGTCAGTCTCCCCCACGTTCTGTAGTCTTTGTCTACTCCTTAACAGCCTGCATTAATATCCATGAGTCTGATGTACTCTCCCACAGACCTTTCATTACAGACAACTGCAGCAAGGACAGACTGTGGGGTTAAAGAGAAAAAAACAACATGTCTATTAACATTTTTATCACCACAAATTAGTGAGTGAACCATCATTAACCTGAAGAGTTATGCACAAATAAACTGTTCAGAGTACTGTGACACTACGCATTCTAAAGAAAAGTTGTTTGATTTAAATGGTGAAGATCTTATCCGGAGACACACAAAGCTCATCTGATCCGAACAAAGATAGTGACTCACACAATTCTGTTTCGGCAAAATGATAAAGGATATCTTTACAGGGACATGGCAACCAACACAACTAACATTGAATCTCGAACTTGAGCAAAAATCACTGGTTAAAAACTGCACATTGTGGGCATTATTTCACCTAAATTAGAAAAAAATAGTACAATTATTTATCAGCAAGTTGATAATGCAAGTTGTTAATTTAACAACATTTCTCTTCTGTCTCTTAAAATGGTCCTCAGTAATGAACACTTTGGATCTATCGATGATCATTTAAATGATGTGCCTCTTTGCACATTGTTTTCATAATCAGTCACTGCGGTGAACAAAAGACCCCTCTTGTACTTAAAAGTCATTAGCTTTACGAGATCTCAGCTCATTGGGCAGGTTCTTGGCACAGTTTGAAGTAAGCGCATTAACAGGATTATAAAATCCCAGCAGGATGATGAGAAACATAAGAACTTGGACCTTCCAGCTAAAACAATGTTGCATCTCATAAACGATGATGATAAAATATTTAACAAATTTATTTCTAATGGCACTTGATATATTTTAAGACTTTAGAGTCAAAAAACTACCTGATAAAGTAACAGACATGGTCTCAAGGGAATTCTTGACATGAAGACCTTTTCTCGTGTCACCCAGCATGACTTTCAGTCTAACATGTGATATCTCTCATGTATAAATATACTGTATATCAATATGCATGTGAATTCCTGTTTCCTAGATCTCATTCAAATGTTTTGTAATGATTGATTTCACCCCTGTGACGTTTGGTTAAGGGGCGGATTAGAGCAGTCATTTATCAGTGCTTTGCCACCTCGTGAAACTCGCATATTTAGCAAAATTAGCCTTTGTGGCTGTGATTTTAGGATTTGGGGTGAGGTAAGGTAAGGTGTTGGTAAGCCACCACTTAAAATATGACCAACTTCTTGGTAACACCTTACAATAAGGTGCTATTTGTTAAAGAAAGGTTTTTATTTAGATTTATTATTTGGGCAGACGCTTTTATCCAAAGCGACTTACAAGTAGAGAGCATATAAACTTTTTTTCAAGACGCTAAACAGTACCGTTAGTTTACAGGTCCATGCAGCTAGGAGGATTAAAGCTGGAGTAAGCAACTACAAATACATTATTAAAATCAAACGTTGTCACTGTTAACGTTTATGCACCATGAACTAACATGAATAACTGTATTGACAGGCACTTGCATTAACAAGGATTAATAAATGCTGAAAAACTAAATTCATTGTTAGCTAATGCATTTACTAATGTTAAATAATAGCACCTTATTGTAAAGTGTTATCAACTTCTTTTGATATCAGATTATAAATATTCATACACACCTGGTTTATGTAGGCCTAGTAAAATAAAATAAAAAGGGGAAATTCATGTCCGTGAACACTAATCAATCAATTCCACATTTCGTGCCTATGCCACGAACCGCATTGAGACTGGGTTGGATAGTCAAGCAATTTAGCCAGTGACAAGAACTGATGTGACTTTATGCAAGTTACAACAACAGAAACAACTATTATGATTAATAATTAAAAAGTTAATTTCATAGCCTTTTTGATTTAAATTTTTTTTAAATTAATTTTAAAACAAAACTCATTTTCTGTATGTTTTGTAATTTCCCTTAAACTCGTTCCCTTTTTCTTTATGACATCATCATCCAGGAAGTGACATCATGTGGTGAAAAGCAATATGTGTTGAAAAAGCATTAACAATGGATTTTACTTTCTGTTATGTTTTATTGGTATAAATGTATACAAATACCAGCCTTTCACAAAATGTTTAAAAAGTCAAGTAGTAAATTAAATGTTTATGTTCGTGAGTTTAACCAGAGCATACTTCTGTTAGGTATGCAGTACTGTTTTACAGAAATATTTTCTTAAATTAAGAAACAACACAAGCATTTTACTATGTTACAGAGTGACTAAAGTCTTAGAGCAAGAATAACTCCGTTACACATTAACCTTATGTATTTCAATCAGATTTTTTTTTTATTATTAATAGAGAAATGCATTTTCTATCTGCTCTCTTATGAAAACAGCACTTTAAATCAGGCAGTTAGAGGTCATGAACATACAAGCCATGACACGCCTGTCCAGCTACTGCCCTCTATAGAAAGCTACTAGACATGGCAAACTTCTACACATTTTATCCACGGACTATTAAGAACATCAAATAAAACCCTGTTGGACTGATTTGTTATTCAATTTATTTCTGTGGACACTGGATGTTCTCACTTTCTCCAGGATAACCAAAACGCACCCATAATCAAACTGCCATATGCCATTTAAGCCTCTGTCATCTGCTGCCAACTCTAACTAATTAATTTCTCTGATTATTCAGAAGGAAAGCTTTAGCTTATGTGACCAGAGGCCATTTAGTTGTAATAGTGTGTTTCGCCTCCCTGTGATGTGATCTCTGAGGGCTGCAAGGTCTTGTTTTTCCTAACCAATCGCATGGGCTTCATATGATGTCTGTGTCTCTTTTCCACTTTGCTTTGTATTACTTACTCATGTTTGTATTATTTCTATTACATTATTTATTATTTCAATTACATCAGTTATTGTGATTGCGAACTCATCAAAATAAGGAATGATAATGCAATTGAAATATTTTGAATAACGTTGCGAATAAAGTAAAATAAATTAAATATCTAATATCTAAAATAAGTATCTACTGACACATAAATATCAGGGTTAGGCTACTGTAAAGTAAAAATGAAATTTATACAGCAAATAAAAACAGCATGATTTATGTATGCATCATAAATACATAGTGAAAAAATTGATAAGGCATTTTATAAAAAGCAAACGTTTTGTATAGTTCATTTAAATTACACCTGCATTTTAAAGTCTGACTTAATGTTTGCAGGTCGTTACGTTTGGTAACCAGTAGAGGGCAGCAAAAGGCGTATTGTAGTAGTATCTTATGGGCAGACTTTTACAAGAAGTCTGATTGATACAGAGCTCAAAAGGTTTATAAAAATTGTATTTGCAGTGTCACTGTTGGGGCAAGTACAGTATTAGGAATACCCATGACACCTAACCCTTGGGTACATAGCCTACTTAGAGCCTGTAGCTTATCTATTTATTTATGTTCAAGGGTGTCATGCTGACATCTAAAAATGTGCAATGTACAAATCGATATGTGAAGCATTTAGGTAATCTGCATAAATTAGTGTCAAAATACTAAACATAATGATCTTGTTTTTCTTTCCAAGAGCACCATATTACCCAACGATTGAATTAGATTAGTGTGATTCCTTCAAATGAATCTTGATGAATGAAGTCCACAATGTGATGACATGGATCCCTTTCACTGTGAAGTTCTACCCAGGCCAGCACTGGGGCCCCAAGGCTTCTGCAAAACTGCTGAATGAATCGGACTAAATGAATTAAGGCCGATTTCCATTGTCAGTTGGTGGGACGTGTCTTATGGAATTGCTTGACTTGACTCCAAAAATATGCCTGATGATTGTGATGCTCTGTGGTAAAGATCAGTTTACAATAGCTACTAGTTGCAACAACTGGACGGTGTTATAATAAATGGGTCGATACTTCCAAAAATGTATGCTTTAAATTTAAAGCTTTTAACCAAAAAAGTAAGGAAATGCTTTGAATTAAAACAAACTTGAATATTGTATTTGTCAATTCGTCACACGTACAAATTTGTAAACATTTGTACAACTTCTAGGTTGTTCTATATATTACCTATTGCATTCGCAAATATCATAGTTTGCATGTTTTGTTGTTGCAACAGAGAACCGCATGTTTATTATAAATAATCTGAAAAGGTGTTTACTGAGTATAAGCATTATAATGCAGGTGAACTGTGAAATAAAGTGATGAACAAAAACAATAAAAAAGGTTTCTTTATTAAGAAGTGCATGTTACACCAGCATATCCAAGAGTGTTTTTCACGCCTGACTGATGTTCATCCATGCATACGTTATTTCTCGTTAAGACCTCTGAATTTCAAAACTCCTTCACTCTGATGTAACCACAAAAAAAACGAACCCATAAAGACAGCACACAAAATGTTCAGAAAATCTCCAAGTTGTGAAAACAAAACCAAAAAAACCACGATACGACTGTCCTCTACTGAAAAGAGCTAAACTGATTAATTAAAGGGCCATATTGCCTTGCCCCCAGGGCAGACTCTTACAGTAGAAGCAACGCTGTCTGTGAGGGGGAGGGGACATACCTAGAGTCTGCTGTTGTGACTGCTTCTCTGGGTGAGTTTAGGGCCGCTGAACCATGTTGGGGAGTATATTTCAGTATTGGGGATTATTGTGTTTAAGCAGACTCGAACAGATTATGCCAACTAGACAGACTAATCTATTTTAATAGACTTTTCCTTGTATGAAAATGAAGAGTAGGCTTTGTGATTAGTGAAATCAAAGTGCAAAACAGCCCCCTACACTGTTATTAAGGAGGTAAACCCAGTTAATCTGAAAACCATTGTCTGTCTTTAGACTGAGATTTGAACTTCATTGTCCAAAATTGCTTACTGAAAGCAGAACTCGATCATCTGTTTTCATGGTGAATAAAGATATCTGTGTAGGTCTAATAAAGGGTAATAGGCTTTAGAGATACACTTGTTATTCCAATTGTCAATATCTTGTCTGGTATCAAATGGTTCAATTTCATCTGTACATATAACACAATATATAACACATTTAAACAGTACAGTGGGATGATAAGCATAACGAAATTTACTAAAAAAATTAAAACAGCAGACAAATACATTTAAACATGTTAAAAGTAATACAAATAAATTAATACATTGTATACATCGAGGTACAGTTTTTAACAATTTAACATAGTGTTATATTTTTGTTCAGCCGAGTACTTGCAATATCTCAAATGTTTACAACTACTTGTAAATCGTGAGAAAATCGTAATACGCGCTTCCCTTTGTTACCGCCTTGTACTGACGTAGAAACCACATGACCATCATTTTTAGGACAAATGCGGAAGCAGTGTCCAGCGTCTAGCAAGCCAATAACTTGTTTCGAGCAGTCACTTATTTATGGACCACAATTATTTGCAACAATTATAAAACATTACCTCATATTTAACATGATTTCTTATTGATCCCGTTTTATTGATGGCCATCGGAGGTGGAGTTAAAGACAACAGATCCCATCATTCCACGCTCCTTCACAGTGTCATCAAGCTACGGCATTGTTGTTGTTTTGATCGTGCGCACTCTAGCGGCGTTTTTACAAACTGCACCTTTAACACACATGACAAGTTGGATATCCCGGATGTGTGCCAGATTACTGTTATTGTAAGAATAAAGATTATGATTTTTAAACATTAAAATGGTTTAAAAATAAAAACACATCTATTTAAGCATATTACCGGTGTGTTTATTATGTTTAAGACGTTTTTCATCTGGGCACGTGTCAAACGCATACTACAGCTCCGGTTACAAACTTGTTCACTTCCTGTTAAGTTCCCGTTGCTATGGCAATCCTCTCAAGCTGCCTGCGCGCTGTACCTTTTATGGCTGTCCTGAAGCTAGTTTGGAAGAATGGACGAGATGATTAAAAAGAGATTAAACAGCATTACAGATGAAGCTGAAGATGCTCTTATTTTAAAAGAGATTGAAGAGATAAATCGGTAAGACATGTTTCATGCTGCGGTAAAAGTTGAGTTCAGTCGTAACACATAACTGTCAACAATTCGTTACATTAGTGCAACAAGATATAACGTTGCTGTGAAACTCAAACCACCTTACATTAAACATTTAGATCACAATATAAACCTAACGAATTCATTCTAACACGATTGTTTGTACAGTTTCACGTCATAATTTCCCCCGTTTTCAAGGTTTACTGTATCAAACCAATTGAGGTCAGGATTTTTTGGACAAGATGCCAGCGTCCAAACAGAAGAGTCAGACCTGCCAAATGTAAAGCTTCTTGCTGCTAACACTGCAGAGCTAATGAAGGTGTGTGTATGCAGATCACTTTGGATTATATCATCTATTATAGCAAATGCATAAATGTGAGCAATATGTAGGTTTTTGAGCCTGATCATTGCAGTTGATTTTACCACAAAACAGGAAGCAGTCTGTCAGCTTTCAATCAATCAATGTGCAGCTATTAATGATGCGGATTTGTATAGTTCTGCACATAAAGCTTATACTTTGTCGGTGCATTCCACTAGATTTGCCCAGTGAATTCATTCATGCTTCTGTCTTTTCATCTTATTAGTTCAAGATTCTTCTGACTTCAGCTCTGAGTGGCTTCACAGTTGGAGTCCGGGTGACCCGCTGAGAGGGCATATGGTGTCTTTATGCTATAGAACAGTACCTTCACAAGGAGCGCTCATGACTCTTTTAGCTTAAACATATTGATTAGCTGGCTAGCAGTTAAACAAATACTCTCCTAAATGCATTAGTCCAAATTAGCAGGGGTGTGCAATATATCAACATATCCCACATTGCAACAATTTGCATTTACTTAATTAATCTAATTCTTCAAAAAATAATGTTCAGCCAAAACTTTTTGCCAGTGCAGACAGCAGAGAGACTGGCATGCAAATGTTAGTTGGGATATGTGTGCGTAAGTGCATGCACACATTGTTAAAATGCCATTGTCAGACTTATTTTTAGTTACTTCTACATTAAACGTGGTTGTTTTCTTTCAGAAGTTATAGCAATTCTTTCTTTTGCAAAAAAGAATGTGTAGCATGGATGTTGGTTATATTATTTTCAGTTGACATATTGTAATATAATTTAAATTGATTTTACAAACTTAAATCATTATTGTAGCGCATAATGCATGTCGCTTTTTCCTTCTATATCATGGTGCCCTATTTACTCTCCTATTCAGAATGGTCTTGTTTTCATTTTAGCTTATTTTGTTAGGCAGATGCTTTTATTTAAATGACACAGTGCATTAGATCAAGATGTTTATTAACCCATTTCCCATTGCTATTTCCATTTCAGTAACAGTTACCCTAGTGCGACGTTGTTGTGTTTTGTGTTTGTTTTAAAATATTTAATTCATCTCAGGAAGTGCAGGTTCTGAGGGACGACACCGAAAAGAAACTGAAAATAATACATATTCAGTATGAGACCAAACTTCAGCAAGAGGCTGACGTCCTGTACACAAGAATGAATGAAAAAATCAGGAGTTTGGAAGACTGTCACAATGAGGTTTGTATACAGCGTTGCTCATGTTCTACTCAGTCCAACATGTTTCCTTTCTGATAACGATTTATGGTTTAGTTTGCCGTCTTTTTTTAAAGAAATTATCTGTTCTTCGGAGAAGCTATCAGCAGCAGCTATCTGATGCACTGCAGGTGGTCAAATGCAGCTATAAGGTAACACTGAATGATTGTAGAAAATAAATCAACTTATATATATATATACATGTATATATTTTTTGTGATAATTTGTTAATGTGTATTATCACACCATGTACATGCACTCATCGGGGTGTGGCAGAAAAGTAACAGAAATCTGGAAGAGACAGATTTGTTTCCTGACTCTACTGATGGACGAGTAAAGGAACTTTTAGAAGAGCTTAAGGAGAAGAGCCTGAAAATTCAATGTATGACTGAAGAGCTAAAGAAAAATGAGGTACAAAATCACTATAAATCGCTATTTATCATAAAAAGACTTATACATTTTGACATATCTGTTTCAATCTGTTTAAATATAAATGACTAGTACTTTGTTTAGATGGTAGTCTGTGCACTACCCTGTGTTTGTAAGGAATGATGTCAATATGATTCTTTCCTCTTGATTTCTTAAATGTCATCCAGCTTGTGTTATTATTGACCAGCAAAACGGTAATTATTATTTAGTGGCCTGCTCTATTGTGGGCTGAAGTGCTCTTGGGAGTGGCACGGCCCAATGGCAATACACTAAAAAGCTGGTTCTTGCGTTCCACAAATTGAAATCAATTACTTACCTTTATGCCCTTGTGAATAGGGTGACATGCTACATGAATGAGCTATAAGGTGCCAATAAGTGAGGTGTCTATCATTATTGGCCTTTTTAATAGGCTGCCCCTCTCACTCCGCCTGACTTATCTCTTACCCATAGAGTAGCGGTTCTGTCCAACCAAACGGCTGCTCGCGTAGGCAGATGGCTGGAAGAACGGCCATACAAAACCTGCCACTCAAAGTGTAACAAATGAGTGCGGCCTGGTGGAGTTCGAGCTTTGTTCATTGTGCTAATGAGAGCTCTCACGCCCACAGGAGAGATGCATGGCTAATCACCTGTAGTTCTGTTAGTGCAGCAGATGGTGGAGCCAGAGTTTAAGTTTGGGGTGAAAGAGCAGAATAGAAAACATCTTGGATTATATTTCTAGCAGAATTGCACGATTTACAAATTCAGATGACGTTTTCTGGTCTTAGCTAAATGGGAGTGAAGGATGGATTGAGGGTGGGTGGGTGGGCGAGTGATGTTTGGGCACCGACATTTGGGTTATGGAGGTGACCGCCCCTCATCACTCTAAGTCGTACAGTGTGTGGATGTCAGATTTTTGCTATGCTCTGATGCCCATTCTTATTAGTGATTGAGAAATCCTCTGATCCGTGACATGTACGTCATCATCACTGGACCGTCACATTCATCAGACGACTCTTTATTTTAGGATTAATCTATAATAAACAACTGCGAGCCATATGCAAGCTGCCAGGTTCTGCGGATTTTTGTTGATTTTGTTGATTTTGTTTTACGTACTATGATATGCATGTCGTGGGGGCTCTTTTGAGACATCCTTATGTGTCATCAAACATCAAACAACTGTATAGCAATCAAAACTTCTTTATGGATCTTGCATGCGATTTACTTTCTCCTTATGAATGAAAGAGAGAGAGAAAGAGAGAGAGAGACGTAGCGAAGAAAGTGAAAAAGCTTTGAAAGCCTTTGAACGCCTGCATAATCTTAAGTGTGACAGGCATGCAAAAGCCCTGTTAATGTTCAGGGAATGAATGGTTGCTGCGGCACAAAGTAGAGAGCCAACTGCGTGGATATCACAGGAACCTGATGGGCTCCATGCGGCTCCCAGTCTGCGAACTTCAGCGTACTGACATGTGATGTGATCCTGGTGACACTGGCAGCGCTGCTACTGAGGGACAGCACAAAGGCAACAAGCCCCCCCGGGAAACCGTGCTCTCTGTGAACCCCCTGGGGCCGCTCAGCCATCCTCCGATCGCCCCCCACACCCCAGCATCTCCCAGCCGGGCTCTGCCGGGCTTGTTAGAAAGCTGAGCCCAGACTGTGGGTGGATAGGCCCCAGCTGCCTTCCTCGACTTCCAGAATAAATTGACCTGAATGACAGGGGCACACAAACAGTATGATATGTATTATTCCTGTCAATAAAAATGTCCCCATGAATTATGGTCTTTGTATGTAATGTACTGCCATCTTTCTTCCGGGCAAGAAGAAAAGACAAGAAAGGAGGAAGGGAAAAAGATGGCCCTCTTCGAAGTGTGTTTGCGGTTTTTGTTTCTCACTTTTTATTATGCAGGGGGAAATGGTAGGAGGCAGAAAGTTGTACAATTGCTTTGTTCCTGAATGGCACTCATATTTGCCACGCAGCTTGAGCGGCGTGGCTTTTGTTTCGCGCTGTAAAGGGAAAGTTAAAAAGGACTTGTGTCATTTTTCAGATCGACCCGGAGGGAGCGGCGGACACAGAGAAAAACAGACTCAAGTCAGAGAATGAAAAGCTGAAAGATAAGATCGACTCGCTGCACGTCGAACTGGAAGAAATTCGACAGGGCCTGGAATCCAAAGAACAGACGCTGGGTACTTACACCACATGCACACACAAGTGTTCAAATGATTTTTTCGGGACCAAAGATAAACATTTCGAATGAGTGATATATAGGGCGCTTACCTTATCTGGCCCATTTGTGTGAGGTGGTTAGCATTTGGAGAGCAATGTTTGAGGACACTTGTTCGATCATAGCTATCATCTCACACACTGTGGGAGTCTGTGAGGAGAAAGCAAACATAAGACAGGTGTATTCTCAAGGGTCAGCCCTTTATCTCCCATATATGTTTGATGTTCTTTCATTGCTTATGTAACTTAGGTAACCGCCTGAATATTTTCTGTCGGTTTTTGATTACGCGCGTACACATCTATTTTTGATATGCCACTGATTAAATACTAAGTAACGCGTCGTCCATTATAACACAACATAGACTACTCTATTCACGAAGAGAAGAACCACCTGCTAAAACGTTTTGCATTGGCTGTGACTAAATTTAAGAGCTGCCCAGGTCTTGACCATCTAAATAGAAAGAAAAGCACTTGGGCACTAACACACACTTGGCCCTTGAACTTAGTGGTTTGTGTTTGGTCAGCGCATGTGAGTGGACATGTCAACAGCTATGAGCCAGGTCAGAAGCTTGTCAGGACCCTGAGCCAGAGTGGGTCATTCAGGCCAGAGCCGGCCTTTACTCCATTGACCAGAGACGAACAAAGATGAGTCGATGTCCTGTCGTTGTGTTTTCAACATCAGCAATTGTTTCTCTTCACACAGTTTTCACTACAGAATGGGTAAAGTTCTAAGATAGTTTCTTTAAACTCTCTTTGTTCTCTCCACAGCCGTGGAACTGGCAATGGTCAAATTAGAGGGTGAAAACACCAAAAAGGCCCTTCAGAAGGTACACAATACACCAGGAGTTTCGGACACACATATGAATGACATGTTGTGTTTGATTTGTGTTTTATAATCCCCTAATTTCCATCGATTTCAGTTAACCAGTGAAAATGAGCAAGTGAAAATACAGTTAAGCTCAGAGAGAGAAAATGGCCAGAAAAAGGTGAGATGTTTTTTTTGTTTTGTTCAAATTGAATGATCATACAAAATCATATTTAGATATATGAAAGTTTGATCCAGATATGAATCATCAAAGTCTAAATATTGGTCTTTACAACAAGATCAGCTGCAACACGGCCGTTCTTTGTACTTTTCTTAAATTTTGAAGTCACTATAAGTTTATGTTTATTCACATATTTATATATAATAAAAGTATTAACTAACATGAACTAACAATGAGGAATGTATATTTTTTATATTGTTTTTAATATAAAACATTATTACAATAAAATTGAAACATGTTTTATTTGTGTCAATGCTAGTTAATACGAATGCAGTTGTACATCGTTTGATCATGTCAGTTTGATTTGTATTAACTAATGTTAACAGATACAACTTTTGATTTTAAAATTGCATTAGTTTAAGATTTATAAATGTGTTGTTCATTGTTAGTTCATGCTAAATCATGTATAGTTAACATCATATTGTAAAGTGTTTCTCCAATATTTCTCTAATCTGTCCTGCCCCAGGATACAATTCTCTTTACCAGAAATGGTTACTGTGTGACATCTAAGATAAATATGGTAGCATATGTTAGGTTTGTGTTTTCCCTCATGATTTTGTATGCTGCACTCATGTGTTAGCTTTGTGAGCAGACAGACGCATGCCATTGGAGCATCTTAGCAAGATGTAATACTGTGCAGCAACTGGTGCATGAGAGAGAACTGTAAATGAGTTTATGATATGTGATCAAGCACAGCTGAGAATATTCAGCATTGAGGCCTGACACTGTAGCTTGTTGATTTTGATAAAACATTTGGCGAATAGACGTGGCGCAGCGTTTTTGACACCTATTCATATAGCATTGTTTATTTAGGGTTTTTATCTTTGTGCAGTAAAACTGAAGTGTGTGTGTGAAATAGCACTGCGTGGCGTTAAAATTGGGGCAATGCCAGAGTTTATATTATGCACTACAGTAAGAAACCATGTGGCCAAAGGGCTTTGTTTTGCATTTTGAATAAGCGCAAACTTGGACTGTTGCCTTGTATTCATAAATCACAAGCTTGAATTTTAGCCTCTTTTTGTTATCTTTGAAAGGCTAAACATGATTTGATTTGAAAATGATGAAAATGCAGAATTATTTATTGAAACCAGATGGTTTTTTTACAAAATGTATTGAAGCAGTGGCTAGCGAGAAACGCTTTCCTGGGGTTTATTGCAAGGGACAATATGCACCGAGTTTGCCAAACAATGGCTAAAATTAAAATATGAACACAGCGGACAATGTAAAAAGAGTGTGAAAGACTCTATGGTACTCAGCCATTGAATTTGGCCACACAGAATCCAGAAGGTTAAAAGTCTCCCTCTGGCCTGGCAGGGTTGCTGGGATACAAGCAGCAAGGGTCCTGTCAAAGCTGCCATAATTTAGCCTGCAATCAAACGCTCATATTAGCACAGCTCTTCACCAGGATAAAGAAGGAAACACATACTGATGTTTACCGTTGCCACTTGTTGCCTGAAGAGTTTTTATGTACCCAGACTTTTCGTTATTTACTTATTTGTTTGTTATATAGGTTTTTGGCATGCTGTGTCAATAAAGATGTAAACATTTGAGTGCTTACAACTGACAGTGAAAAGGATGACACAAACCGAATTTAAGTTTTTCTTATAAAGAAATATTAAGTAATTTTTTTGATATTCTCATATAAGGTACAGTTGTTGCTACATACTGTAGATATAATTATCCTTTATTCTTGATTTTATTGTACTATTTGACAATGTCATAATAAAATATCATATGTTTGACTTTAATAAAAAGTAGTAAAACTAGTAAATTAGGTAAAACATTTTTATTTAATTACACAGTTTTGTTTTCTATTTAACAAAGAAGTATATTAGTTTCAGAACAATAATGTGCCGGCTTTTCATGTAGCACTGAGTGGACACAAAACTTGGTAGGTCCATCAAGAGGCTGAAGTAGCAGGTGGTGGCCGAGCACACCTTATGCAGAAGCACTGGTTAAAAACACTAATAAAGACCTCCTTATTGTTGTTTCGGCCACAGGGAGAAAGGATAATCCATATTTAGTGTAGCAGCTTAGATTGGCCTCTTTTCAGTCCTGCACCCTTTGTTTAGCAGGCCTTTTGTGCGATGACTGACAAACTCAATGTTAAGGTCTATCACGGTGGCAATGCATAAAAATGTAAAGGAAAAAAATGACGTTTTGAAAAAACGAGGGTTTTCTTCACTTTTTTTTTGTGACTTTGATCAATGAAGCAGAAAATTTGTTTCCATATCCAGAGGGCCGCAGGGAGACCTATAATGAGAGGCTGAAGGCTCAGGCCAGAGTGGAGTGTGAAGCTCAGCTGGGTGTGAGCTTTGCCTCTGTGAAAAGACAACCAAATGAACAGCCCCTGAACCACACGACCACACCGGTCAACAGCACCGCTGACCCACCGCTTTTGACTTTTCACAACATTTTGTTCATGATATATTGTTTTGAATTGTAAAAAGAAAGTTATATTCTAATGTGGCATCTTTTAAATTAGTGGTTTATCAACTCATAGTTTATATGACAGTCATGGTGAATATATTGGTTAATACCAATTATCTTTAATTATTAGGTCAGGTATTAGTAATAATGGTAACACCTTATTATACACGCTAACACGGGTTGTTTTAAACTCATGGTTAGATCAAATATGGATAATTTAGGATAAGTTGAGTTAGTACTTATTTGAGCTTTGAATTAAAAACAAGCAAGCATTTTATATTTTGTGTAAAGTAAGATTTATTTTCGTTATTTAACATGATATCAACTTGAAATGGGTGCTTGACCAAAAACAAATCCCAAAAAATATCGTTTTTTAATAGAGTTCCGCATAAAGTTTGATGAAGAGCCTGTGTGCTCCAAATATTATGCATGTCGATAAAAAATGATATTTTTAGAGCTTTGGTGTGCCGACTTGTCATACATTTTTCTAATACAATTTAACAAAATCGAAGGATTTATCTACAGTAGCATTACTTAAAATTAGTTCATGCACAATATGATATGAAATGAAATGAACAATAACATATTTTATTGATGTTAAAATGAACAAAGTTTAATAAATTATCTAAAAATGTACAACTTGTTAATTCATGTTATCTAACGCAATAGTAATTGTTAATAAATTGTTTCCCAATGTGTAATGTTACCATAAAGAATAATAAATCATATAATTATATTATTTGCATTTATCACTTTTCAGTGACTTATATGAACGCGCTCCAGCTCATTCTGCTTCACAACTTCTTCCTGGTGGAACATTCTTCCTAACTCTGTCAACCACATCTCTAACAACATTCAAAAAACTTCTTAAAACCCAACTCTTCTGTGAATACCTGACAGACAAATGAGAAAAAAAAACTCACTAACCCTTTCAACAGGTAGTGGTCTAGCTTTAGTTAAAACCAGTAACTGTGTATTGGCACCTAATGTATTATCGCTCCTGTATGACATATCGCTTGTTGCTCCCTAACTCTTTGTAAGTCGCTTTGGATAAAAGCGTCTGCAAAATGACTAAATGTAAATGTAAAGTTCCTCCGTAAAGTATTTTTAGAGGATTTAATTTTTATTTATTTACTTACGTATTTTTATGGCATGGGATATAAAAGATTTAAAAGAATGACTTGCCAGTATTACTATTATTACCAAGATTACTACTTTTGTAAAGACTTCTGATAAGGACTTCCACTTTTCATACTGGTAAACAACATCAGAATGGAATTTTAGGGAAGATTTGTAATTATTAAAAATGAGCTTAAATACACAACTCGTTATAGGCAAAACATTTCGGATATCTGCACTTACACAGGTGTGGTTCACAAATAAGTTTCACCCTATCTTTTGTTTTTTAAAGATAATATTTATATTTTTTCTTCGCAGATGCAACAGTTTAAAGAGCAAATGGAGAAAGAACTCGCACAGGTTGAGGCTTCACACATGACGGAGGTGAGACACAGTGAAACACAGAAAACAGGCCTCAGATACGGCACAGACCTGATGCGTTTTTTGCACGTCCTGGTGGCGAGTTATCTGTCTCAGGATGTTTGAAGGTCTTGAACTCTTGGCCAAAGGAAGGTCCCTTTTTCACCCCAGACATCAGAGTTCTAAAGCAAAGAAGAAGGATAAGGTGCACACGCATCGTCTAAGTGGTATCGATTCTAGCCATGAGCCTGGGGTTAAAATACAACCCGGACCGACACTTAAGCGCATTCATTAACAACCCCGTGTCATGATTGTGGCTATCACTTCTTTGCCTTTCTTTAAAGCAAACAAACAAATAAATATTTATTACACCAATAGAAGCACATACCATAAGTGTTACTTTTTTATACATAAATTTCATAGAAACTTACTATTTAAATGCCCTTTTCCGTTAAAACGTACCTTTAGATAAAATAAAAAAATAACAATTTGTTCAGTGGATTGTATTAAAAAGCAAAGGGATAGTTCAACCAAATATGTACAATTCTGTTGTTTGTTTGTTTAGAATGTTGGTGACCAAACAAGGCAGTACCCATTAACTTCAATTGTACAGACACAAAACCAATGCAATTCAATGGGCACCGCCGTCGTTTGCTTTCCAGCATCCTTCTAAATATCTTCTTTTGTGTTCTGCAGAAGAAAGTAAGTCATACAGGTTTGAAATGACAGGAGGGGGAGTAAATGATGACAGAATTTTCATTTTTTGGGGCGCACTGTCCCTTTAAGTCTTCATCGTCCATCTATTCCTTTTTACTTATTCATGGCTTGTCGAGGCCTCATCCATTGGGACGATGACTCTGTCAACACGGTGACCATAGAGGCAGCGTCCGGTTTGAATCAGCTCAGAGCCTAGGACAACGTGGAATGTGGCATACAGCTGACACAACACACTGACAGGATAGAGTGGGTGAGGGGGTCCTGCTGAATAGAAGTGGACAACAGGCCCGGTTTAAAGTCCACTTCATAAAGGGTGCCCTTACAATGAGCATGGCCACTGTAGTGGCTAGCTATTATGGTAATGTGTGGAACTCTTATCTGTTTTGTAATGCCCGAGCTTCCATCTTCGCTGGCACGTGCCTGGCTCGGCATAGACAGCAACTCAAGCTTAGAAACCATGTGCAAACGGGTTCGTTTATTAACCATGACAAACAGTCTTTGCATAGACATGACCTTTGTCTGAAAGGTTTTTGCGCATTTTTGCTATTTTGTCGTATCAAAGTTTCATTCGATGCTGCTTTTATTATTTGCTGGTAAAATGTAGACATTCATCCTGGATTCATCAGACTGGGTTGGGAGTGTTACTTGCCTTCATTAGTGTTCACGCTCAATATAGAGAACTTCATGTAGACCAACAAAACTCAATATCTTATTGTCACAAATCAACACCTACTCCTTTTTACACACAATGGGTCTTTGAACACTCTGGCAAGGAAACTTTTTTCTCCCATTCTCTTTTTTTTCTTTGGCTCTGAAAGAAAAGGTTGGACTGACACCCTTTTTATGTTGGGTTAGACTAACAACACATTCGGCGCCCACTCATACTAAGAAAAACTTTAAAAGGGACTCCCACGTTCCGTTAGGCCTTTTGGGGGAACATGGGTGGAAAAGTGGATGTCCGAGCTGACCTGAGGTGACCTGACCTTCACACTGCTCTGAACGTTCGCACTCAATCAGCCAACATGTCGTTCCACAAAGCTGTGTCAGGCCTTGATTGGACATGCCACACAAAGTGGACATTTGGTGTTAAAATGACCCTTTGTGAGCAAAGGATTGATATAATGACACACAGAATATGGCCGGCCATTTAAATCTCCATTGAGAAGCAGACCAAAGACCTTTCCTCCTTTGAAGAAGGTGGACGTGCTCCGAACATGTTGCTAGGTTCAGTGTCTGAATTCTTGGGATTTCAGGGACTGGAATAAAAACACAAAAACATGAGTTTCATTTATTTGCTTTTATTGACACACACAAAGTTGTTGCATTATTGTGGAATATGACAGTTGTGATTTTCATATTGTCAGAAAGCAGCGATTGAAAGGAAATTTAAGGAGGCGAAGTCAGCAGAACCCACAAGCATTGAGGTAATACAACCATTCTCTTCTTAACTGAAGATGTCTTAACTGAACATGGAAAAGCTTATCTGAATCTTGATTGTTTTTCTTGTTCAGCCTGTTGGGAATACGGAGCTGGTTCAAAAACTGAAAGAACTAAGAAAGACAGAGGAAGTGCAGAAGAGGGAGATTGAAAGGTACTGTAAAAGTTTGACAGAGATAAATGTCTTTTATCAAATCAATTTGAAACACATTCACAAGCTTGGTTCCTCTCTGGTGAAAGGAGCTGCCGGCCTTCACCCGATCTGCTGAAAACACCACCACCTGCAAAAAACTGAAGACGCTTAACCAATCCATAACCAGCATTAACTTTCCTTTGTTTGACATAACCAAATACTAAAATACAATTTCTGCTTGCAAACAGCTTTGTACACTGTTGTTTCCCAAAATTCTGTTATTTACTCACCCTAAAGTCCAAATCTGTATCAATATCTTTGTTCCGACAGATATTTGGAAGAATGCTTGAAACCAAACAGTTCTTGGCCACCATTGACAACCATTGTATGAAAATGAGTTTTATACATTTCTTTGTGCTATCATTGGTGGCCAAGAACTGTTTGGTTACAAGCATTCTTCCAAATATCATTCTCTGTGTTCATCGGAACAAATACATTTCAACACATTTGGAAAAACTTAAGGGTGAGTAAATGAAGACAGAATTTAAGGCAAAATTTTTAGTGCTCCCTCATTTGTATGTGGCTTTGGATGAAGGTGTCTGCTAAATAAATAAGCGTAAAATACAAACGCAGATATATTGTACAACACATGTTCTCGGTTTTTCAATCTCTTACCGTTTTATGTTATCAGGCTCAATAAGCAGTTGTGCACTTCCAATCAGGTGTGGGAAAAGAAGTTTGAGATTTTAAGACAGAGGTACATTGCAAGGTGTAAATCTAGTAAGTTGTTATGATAGACTATATTTGCTATGCTTCACTGATCCTTTCTGTTATAAGTTTTCATGCCATCAAGGACGAGATGTTCTTACGGCAGTCGCTCCAGCGGCAGGAGGCTATACTTCACAACCCCTCAGTCAGCTTTGCGGTTAGTAGATTCCCTAAGAACACAGCATTTTGTCCTCTAACTATATGATCACTTTGAATAAATAACATGCTCCCCCATGATATTTACACTATTGAGTGAGACCAAAACATGTTTTTTCCTTTATCAAAGCTCCTGATCCTGCCCCAGTAAATGAGGGCAGAAGCTTTAATCATGTAACCCTTAATGAAATCTGCACCTGTGGCCTGTCCCACACACACACAGAGCACATATACAGTAGAGGTTACCCTTAACAGACTTTAACAGGTGCATGCCCATTAAGCCCCTCATCTCTGGCCTCAATTGGTGAAGGCTGATGAATATGTATAAGTTTGGGCTGGTTTTGTTTTTGTTTTGCTCTGCTCCCCACACCCCATTTAACCAGCGTACAAACGCAACTCAAACCACCTCGTTGAGGCCTGCCTGTGCCGGATGTCGTTTATTACACAAATAATACACATGACAAACAGATGAGAAGTAACTCTACGTGTTTGAAATCTTTATTAAGTTACTGTTTGGAAACAAATGTGTATTCAGAAGTGAGCTAAATCTGACAAAACCTCTTTTGCGATATAAAGCCAGTAAAAACATTAAGAGAGCACTCCGGTTTTGACTTTAAGCAGCATTTCTACATTGCATTAATTCCGGATCAGTGTCTGTTGAATTTAATCAAAAATATACCTCAGGAATGACATAAAATCACGTAAGTCTTGTGAAAGATTCATGAAAGTTGTCAAAAATCTCCCTTTTTCAATCATTAAAAAAACCATGTAAAACAGATACTGTGTTCTATTTAAACAGGAATATGAACTTGTTTTCTCTGCAGTATTACACTTATTATTTTTGGCAGTTTCAATTTCTACCAAAAATATTTTTGAGAATATTGTCACACTAGTCAACAAAAGGAAATAAAAATGATAATTTGACCTGAAATAGTAAATTCAGAAAATAAGTCGTCCATTATTTTCATAGCTGTATAGAAGGCTTCAGGACGCACACACGCCTGGCCTAAAGTTAACTTCCATTCTGTGTTTGTTGATTGATCTGTCTAGTGGCTAATAATACAACTTTATTTTTATATTAATATTAATTTATATTAATATTTCATTGTATAATAATTGTATTAAATAAACAGTTTCTTGAATTTTATTGTTTATCATTTGTTGAATGGGTCTTGTAACTTTGTCGCATTGATGTTTAGCCAAGTATAGTTTCTTCTACTGGTAACCCAAAATAATACTGGCTAGACCTACTTTTAACTTGCTAGTTAATGTAAATTTCTTGTTTTCTTTTGCTTGATATTAGACGTAATCTGCAGGGATTATATGCGGATGTGTAGCAGAAGTTAAATTAGGGCCACAAAAGTGCGCATGTGCAGTAATGTTTGCATATGTTGTTGCTATTAAACCATATAACACTTATAATAAAGCAAAGAAGCTTTTGGTGTTTTAAAAATGCATGTGTTTTTCTTTTTTGGAAAGTGTTTTATATATTAGCTTTATATGAAACAATAAAAATGTATAGATGTTTAGATTTTTTTCAAAGGTTAAGGTGTGGATTACATTTAGTCAATAGCATTTATGATAAATCTATGTTATATCCCCATTTAGTAAGCTACTGTGGTAAATGTGTGTGAGAGGATTAGACAAATCTCAGATGTGTTTTTCCTACAGATGGATGTTCCTTGTGCACCACTGCAAAAGAGTGACAGTAATTTAAAACGGTTTGGCTCTACTAGTGTAGCTTCATTGGTAAGGATCTTTCCAAATGAAACTGTTCTGTTCTACGTGTGACGTTCAAACTCTCAAGCTTAGATTCCTATCTGCACTTAGCCACGTATAGGTGCTGGAGGCCAGCAGAAAAAGAACAGGACGATTGGGACAATCGACCTCAGCCTGCAAACTGAGAGACGAAAAAATGCTTTCACCACCTCTGGTAAGTGAATTATGCGCTCCATAACCACCTAAAAAAATAACAGATAACTATTTCATAACTAACAGAGTCAAGAACTTAAACAACATAATGATGTTCACAAAAACATGAGCCCCGCCCCAAACTCGCACAACAGGTTGCAAATCTTCACCTTTTACTCGATTGCAGCTTGGTATAACATTAAGATCTTCTCTGTAATTAAGAAGCATATCACAAGGATATGTTTATGTTGTTTATAAAGTCTTCGCAGATATTGATTTGCCCAAACATCACTCTGAAAGGCTGCCTTGTGAGGTAATATCATATTAGCACTGACACATGAGGAATAGGAATGAGAAATGATGGAGAGTAGTCTCGTTTCAGCTACTTTTTAATCTTTCTTTTGCCCATTATTGACTTTCTGATGATTGGGATCTAGGCTAATGTGCTTAGCAGGCATGACATGGCGAGATAACCGAAAGACTTAATACCCTCTGTCAATATGGAAGCTCTCAGACACAAATATCTGATGCACAGAAGCTAACTAATCAATCGGACGGATTACACTGTTGCCGATTTCAACAGACTGGTAATTATAGACAATAGATGTGTGTCATCGGTTCTACAACTCGAGTCATTTATTGCATTCAAATAATCTTATGTTCAATCATGTTTGCAATAAATAACTAAATCTAAACTTGCTCACAACAATTATTTGAGAAAAAAACCAAATAATTGGTCAGTATTTTCACCATAAATAACAATTTTTGTTCATTTAATGACCTGTGCAGCGCAGTCACCGATTTTTGCATCACCTTTAACCCCTGACACATTGTTCTCTGTATATTTGCTCAAGCCCTTGATAAAAGCCGCTCACTTGCAGCCTGGGCTACGGATAGAGACTTCTACAGGCCAACTAAAGCAGTAGATTATAGTGGGTCTGCATGGAGGGGGGTCACTGGTCCTCAGTCCAGAGGGCCTGGTCAGTGACCTTTACAACAGCTAGCCGGCCCCTGTCTAAACCATGGGAATCTGGTCCATACATCACCACTGACACCCAATAATTGAGACACTGGAGATAAGGCACCGGCTACTGAGGGTCTTGACACTTGTAAAGAGTCGGCAAACATTGTTGTCACACAGCAGATTATGTTTATTCAGTGGGTCACCGATCTAAGGTGGTGTGAATAATTTCAAGTCTGTATGGCAGACCCACTCTTACAAGCTCTTATTTAGACATCTAAACTTTGGCTGTGTGTCTGGGTCAGGGGACGCTTGTGTGATTTTCATTTCACGACCTCATACGTGCTTAGTATAATTCTTCATTTTAACGGCTAATATTTTAAGAGTAAAAAGAAAAAAAATTGCAAATTAAACAATTCATATTTAATATACAAGGAGTACCTATTTTGTGTACATTGCAAACACTGCCGCATGTCTTTTGCCGTTACGCAGTCAGTTTTACTAGGAGATTTAAAGGGTTTCCCCCTTTTTTATATGGGAAGGCTACAAAGTCACTCGGCAGATGATCAAAAGAAGGGGGACAAGACTGCTTGGATACACAACCATAATAAATTTTGTCTTTTTCTTCTTTTTCTTAGTGAATACGTCTGGGCCATATGCTTTGCTGCGTAACTATTTGAAAGAGGCATTTACAAACCCAGGCCCACCACATTAAACTCTATAAGAATCTTTATTCATGGTAACTTATCAGACTCAATTAATCAACCTCAACAATGGCAATTCTGATGTGTTCAAGCAACCTGAAAGGCCTAGGTCACCTCTAGGGCAGTCCTAAGCTTGACTTTTTTCTCCACACTTAGACCCATATATTCCTTCATCATCCATTACCAAGAATCATTTTACATCTTAAACCTGCTGCAAAAAGAAAAAAGACACACTGAAAATGAACCTCTTTTAGAGTTAAACGTGAGCTTTCTGTTTCTCTTCTGTTTTCAAAGCCCTTCGGTTGATAAAAAGCCTCTCAGTTAGTCTCAAAGGAGCATGTCTTCTCTGCTGCATTGTGAATGGTATTGTTATGGCTATTCCAGTGGGCTGAAAAGGGGTAACCACTGGTTTGATTCGGTTACACGGTGTGGTTAAGTTCTCCCTCCCACCCCCTTGGTGTCTATGGAGGGTCCGTGACCTGTTTAGAATCGGCCAGGGAAATGTCATGTTGCCCCTCCCATGGGCAGTACTCACATTCACTTGATTGGTACAAAAAAGGACTTGGGATGGCAAAAACCACTCTTCCTGCATCACAATTTATAGACGCTATATAATATCTATGTCATTTTTGATTTGCTAGTGATATTCTAGCATGTGGTCGGATGATACATGTATATGAACACTGTTCATTATACCTAACTTAGAATTTTCATTTATATATTTCTTGTTTTTCTGAATGTATTTTTAAAGTATATTTAATCGTAACTTATATATATATAAATATGTATGTATGTGTGTTTGTGTGTATGTATGTATTATATTTTACTGAAATGTAGAATTTTCATGAAACTTTTTTTATATTTCATTGCAGATTCCCAGTTGGTCGTTGCAGACGAAAAGAATGAAGAATAGACCTGGACCTTCCTCTTCCCTTTTAACCAGGCAACTACTGTTTATATTTGTTCTGTCCTAACTTGATGACAATATCATGTCCTTCAATATACTGTAAAAATATGTTTTTTTCTTTCATCTGAAAAAAGTCTAAGGCCCGGTTTCAAAGACAAGGTTTGCCACTGTAAACCCAAATAATCAAAATAATCAAACTGATTAAGTAATGTAAACTTTATTTAATGAAATTAAATATTTTAAGTTCCTGAAACATGATTTTTACATATTTTTTATGATTTTTAAAAGTTCTGTCTTCTTAATTTCAGGAGAATGATGAATGAAATATTTAAATCACACTTACTAAGAACTTTTATTTAACATTAATCGAATGTAAAAAAATCTTGCTTAAACCAAGAACCCCTAAAACTCAAAAAATTTGAGGCAATGAGGGGCTTATATTTTTTTGAGTATTGGCAATTTATCCGGGTTTACAATGATACCTTAAACCAGGACTAAGCCTTAGATAGATTATGATATTTTGGTCTCTTTTAATAAAATGCCTAAGAAAAAACATTACTTGTGAGTATCTCGAGACAAAACAATGGCACTGACATATTTAAGATCTTAGCCTTAAGCCTTAACCAGGCATAAAATGACTAAAAACAGTGAATTGGTTATCATGATGTGGTGATTTAATTAATTTCATATGTATAATGATATAATATTGACATTAATATTGAAATCTAACAAAGGAGACCCCTGTCAAGAGTTAAAGAACTAAAACATTTCGTTTTCTCAGTTATAAAGCGGAATTATTATTATTTCATACATCGGAACAAGAGGAAGTTAATTTTGTCAGTGAAGATATCACTGCTTACTGTTTAGCCTGTTTGGCTTGGTTTCAAGCAATGAGAATAGAAAACTTCAAATGTCTGTAAGTAAATGCATTAGATTTCTCCCATAGTGAAGCCACACAGAGCTCCCATTAAGAAAAACAAAAGCTATCGTGACTTTAACTGACTGTAATTGACTGGGCTTTGAATGGACTCAGTCTAATGCAGCTCTTAAGCTTGAATGCTGTTGGAGAGGTGTAGACATGAGTAACTGTATGCATTCTTCTGCCACAGTAAAGAGCGCTCCGAGAATAGTCTTTAGCTTTCCGCATGCCGCATACGGCACAAAACCAGCGGAATGCAAAGCTTTGGAGGCGATCTCAATAGCTGTGCAGCTGAACAATAAGATCTTGGCTCTCAAACCCATTTCGGTCTTTAGTCTTGCTCTGCCCCCATCTCTTTCTTTATTTCACTGCTTCACACTGTACAGAAAAATCTTTGACAGAAATTTGTATTTGAATTTGGAAGATATTGAATGGAAGTTTTAAATGAGTTATATTTTTTTTAAGAAAGTATGAATTTATTATTGGAACTGCTATTAAAGTTTCAAAGCTATAGAGCGGAGGGATTCGGCTGATGAGTTGTCCTCAAACTATGACATTCTGTATAAACGCCGTCCCTCTGTGAAAAACCCCTGCAGAGTTTTTCTCCAAACTCTGGTCTCAGCAGACCCCACTGACCCACAGGGAGAAGCTTAGAATCAATTACCAATTTCTCATTTAACTATCTGTCATGTACAACGGACGGTTATTGGGTTATGGCTTGATCAACTCGATCATTCTGCCGTGACCCTTTTCTCAGGGATTATGTGATTATGGCCTAATTCCTTGTAATCTTCGACTAACTGGTCCATTGCCAAGTCACAAAACAACTTTTCCGTACTGCTGTGCTTCTGAACAAACCAGCATGGTCCAAACTGCTGGTAGCCTAGTAACCATAGAGACTACTATCAGATGTCAGATATATATCACCAGCTAAAACAAACACAGGAGGGGGTATCGCACTAAAGACGTTTGCTATTTTCACAGTGTTTTAAACTCAGGTTGTAAAACAGCGAAGTGGAATTTTAGCTGTACTCCAGAAATTAATTAGTTTCATTAGTTGGAGGATAAATGGTGATGGCTGGTATGTTGGATTCCAGCAGAGTTTCACCATAGAGGGTTAATGGGAGTCTGCCCTGGAAGCTTTCCCAGCTCTGGCCCACGGCCATTTCAGCCAATCATTCTTAACTTCTGGTCAATTTGTGCTGAGCTACTGTTTTACACCTTTACCTGGATTTCTACCATATGCACAGACAGTACAATTGAATTTTTTAACGTGCTTGGATTGTTAGGAGAAATATAAAAAAAAAAAAACTTCAATATTGTATTATGAGATTTTTTTTTCAAATAGAATAAACTCCTAAACTCTTAGCTTTAATTTATACCAGATAATCTCTCTTTTTTTCTTTCTTAGATGAAGTCCATCCAATATGGTGCATGTCTTTGTGTTGCGCAGAAATCATTTATTAATGACATCAAGCTGGACATCTTTACTCACCATAAACTATTTCTGTGCAGAGTAACTTGCAGCTGCATTTGTGTTGCAAATACCTCCCTGCTGTGAAACGCTTATAATAGGAGAAATCAGTTGGACAGCGGTGAGGTTCATGCCAGCGAACAAGTGAAAGGTCTGTTTCATAGATTCGCTTTTGTGAATATTAAAACGGGACCTGGTGAAAAATGATGCATGCTTTTACACTTTAGAAACCTGGCAACTAGGGGAAAAACCCTCTCAAGTCCATCCTGTCCGAACAAAAGGGAGTCGACGCATTGAGCTGGGATGCAACGAGTTCTGCGTCCCAGGCACATGAAGTGCATCATGGAAACATATTGTATCGAAATCGTTTGTGCGAGAATACCAGGGATGGAAAAGAATGGGGCGCTTTGATCCGCGCCCTGGGGTCCCGAGCTCCCCGAGTGCGCGCAGACTGACTGCAAGGCCTCATTCACTTCCAGATAGACACACTTACAACGCCACTGAAAGACATTTGCATATTTGTAATTTATCACATTTTAGCCCGACTTTTCTGTCTCTTTACGGAAGGTAAAAGTTAGAATAATAGTGGATCAGCTATAAAATTGTTTATCACAGGTAGAAGACCAACGGCTGCGTTAAGAGATAAAAAAAATGATGTGAGGAAATAAAAAGTAATGAGACAAACCAACCATGAAACAGATAAAACAAAATTGCGTTTAAAGTGCATTTTTAAAACATTTAAGCGTCTTATAAGAGTTATTGTAAAATAGGCTACTTTAATTCTTAAAAAATATTATTTTTATTAAAAGAAATGCAATATGATAAACTATCAATAAATGTTTACCATTTTGTATAAAACGTTCTCTTGGATATAAGACAAAGCGTGTACCGAAATTGTTTTCACTCTGTTTTGGATTTTTTATCAAAGTTCGTGCATTAGTGATGGGTTTGAACAAATTAAAACAGCAAAGTTAAAAAAAGCATCAATAAAAGTATCCAGGCATTGAAATAAAGTGACAGGCAGGGTCTGGAAAGTTTAGCAATGACACAAAACCGCATACGGTAGCTACATGCCTGACTTGAAATACGAGAGTTTGAATAAAGGAGTAGTAATATTTCATATGGGGCACGCAAAAGCTGGATACAATGCCTCTCATATTAAGAACAATATTCAGTCCATTCTGTTGCGAACAATGATCATAGCAAGACGTCTTTGTGGCTAATTCAGTCAAAGGCACATTTTGGATTCCCCCGCGGTAAGGTCAGTGTCGTTGTGTATGGTCCACCAAGGGTGGTATGAGCTTCCATGGCCAAGCAAAGCCAGCTGTCCTTGGCGTAAAGCGGGCATTCTGGATTGTTATTATAACGCACCAAAGACATCTATTGTAGCTAGTCGTGAACTTTGTGTTATGAATTTGAGGTTTAAAGAAATTTTGTCAGCTTTTCTCCGTCTGTTAACGAAATGTATAGTTTATAACGACAGCTATATGACGGCTAAAGTGAGGCCATTGCACTTTTTTGCGCAAAGCTTCTTATTGTTTACTTTGACCGTGACACGTAAAGACTACCACCGTTCGTTAAATTGCCACATGAACCTGCATGAGAATGTGTTTATTAAACCTCCTGACAAAGTTTGTGAAAATAATAGTAAAATGTCAGTCAGCGTCATTAGATTACTGATAATATTGATTTAAATATGTAATTGTTCGAACAGTGTTATACTTTAGTGTGACGTTATTAAAGCCTATGTGTTTTAGTGTGTTGGTTTAAGTTTCATGATTCATGAATATTTAATAACTCTGAAAAGAGTCGTAATGGTGATCATTTTTAGCAAACGTATATCATAATAACTCAATCTTAGTAAACCTTTGAGAACATTTTAAAGAAAAATATCACAAAAATTAATTTGTGCATAATTTAATGAGAAGAATCGACGCACTTTATCAGCCGCGTATCCAAATACGCCTATGCATTTACATTTTACAAACTATCTCTTATATTGTTTTTGTGGAATATAACAACGAAATGAAAATCAAGCTTGTGCTGGAGGTCTTTTGTGAAGTCAAGTTTTGGCGTGAAGAGAGAGAGGCCACCTTCAGACGAGGCAATCTCTGCCAGCTTCCCACTTTGCTCTTGTTACCCGGGCATCCCGTGCGCAAAAACTCAGCTTGCCTTGGTGATATGTTTTCCAAGGTCCAATGGCATGGCATAACAGTATTTTTTCTGGAACTTACTGGCGTCTTTTGTTACGAGAGAGAATGGGGATCTTCCTGAGGGGGGTCAGTCTCTCCTTTAATGCTCAATTGAACAATATTTTCTTTTTTTCTTAAAAATCCTGCACGCGTGCGCGCTTTTGTGCGCTCGTTTCCCTGGATCCTGTTTGGCTGCGAAGAAGTTAAATGATTCCCAATAGACACCGGTTGCAGTGTCGAGGGGTTCCAGTACAAAAGCTGCTACTTTCGCACCATATGCTTAATGGATACAGGCGTAAAGGCCATAATAAAGGTAAAACGTGGTCTTTTAAAAGTTGGAAAGGTTTCCTTTATTTGATTTAGATGGAGTAGACTACGTGCGCTCTAACCAAAGCGCGCCCGGGCATTGACTCGCTCTTTCTTTTCTTAGGCATTGCAGCCACCACGTAGCTAGTGTGTTTCATTACAACATAAGCTTTTCATCACCCGGCTTTGTTCTGAATGAAAGTAATGCTGTGAATTAAAGAAATGACAATATTTTCTATCAGCTTGAAGGTCCACGAGAAGGGCTCTCAAGCTTGGCAAAAATCAGGCACATCATTCATCATGTCACCCCGCACCTGTGGTCCTGGCATTCAAAGTATACAAACCTATTCTTATTAACCTTAATTATTCAAAACCGACACAATGGCTGAAATAGAGCAGGTTGAAGTCTGTTTGGTCGTAAATGTCTCTCTGAAGATCTCCAAGGCTCTTTGTTAGTCCCGCGCGGAGACCGCTCTTCTCCTTTCAGACATGAGTAGCATTGGACGTTTCAGCGTTCAATCGTAACATCTGCTTAATCGTACGGATCAAAATATGGAGACACCAAACATATGCAATGAAGGATTTGTTAAATCCGGGTAATGAGTTATTAACAAGAGAAAACAATGGGGCTGTATGGTGAGGGCCTTATGTTAACGGAGTCACTTTACGAAGCGCCTCACATTAGCCTGCTCTCTAAATTCAACTGTGTTCTAAACGCCAGGTGATGGCAAGCAAATCAATGTCCTTAGGAGGCAGCTCTCCAGTCCCTTTTTCAGTTCGTGAAAAATTGGTGGACATAAATTTAATGGGTTGATCAAGGCACAGCAATGCGTCTGTTGCCTGTGGACTTGGGGGACAAAACAATACTGTTTGCTGGCTCGCGCTGAAACCCTAAATCCGGGCGCATAATTGAAAATGTGTTTTATTTTAACACACGTCATGCTTTACTGTTCCCATATTGTGCAAAGACAAAAGGTAATGGTACATTAAAGACAAGAAAACCATGCCAACACGTCTTGGAGACGTTGTAGACGGAGACGGGCCTCCCTCTTTGCTTGTTTTAAGCAGCTGCTGTCCAGGACCCAGGCGCACAAAAAGAAGTTTGAAATACCAGGTGCATCGAGAGAAACCTCGACAGGGACCGATATGTTCACGCCTAGGACATAGCCCTAGCAATAAAGATATCATTTCGATTGTCTGGAGCTTCGGCACCGTGTAAAACTAAGGGCGCCTGGACAGTCTGTACTTTGGCAACATAGTCCCCCCCCATTCCCGGGGTGCTTCGTGAGCCAGGCTTTTTCAACCAGATTCAAGCACCTGTTAGATTGTGCTCCGTTGTTCTCGCCGATTATTATGCTCGACAAATAACCAAATAATACATTTGTTGCATTGATGAGCATACTGTAAGCTGCAGCCCCAGAGGCGATTTGGACATGCGGGATTTAGCATGCTTTAAACTGTTTGGGTATCAAGGATTTGGTAAACGGAGAATCAACTGGTGTTTGTTCACCCTGGCAGCTGGCACCCCAATGCCACTGTTACCATACACTAATGAAAATCCAAAGATTTTCAGTCTTTTCCTCCTTGTTTTTACAGGCGATAAACCTAATATGAGATTTAGATCTGTGAGAATCCTGATAAGCGTCGTTCCCAGTAGACTCTTATAGGCTTAATGTGGATCATATTAAAAGATGACATTGATAGTTATAAACCAAACGTAATCGCTTAACTTTTCTTGGTAATTCGGTGTGACTACATGTGTAACTCTAAATTGTTGATGATGGTTACGCGCCAGACCGAAATAGTAAACTTTCAAATTGGACAAGATAGCGCGGCCTTTTCTGCTTTAACGCACACAGGCAGATAAATAAATGGTCTTGCAGTGAGATTATAACCATCTATTTTTTATGCTTAATTTAAGATTTATTTATTTATTCACTAATTTGATTTAAGAATCTAACTGGAAAAAAACTATCCAAAACTGACCAAACTACGCATATTGCCTGGCTTTTGGTAAAACTTTAATACTAATGTATTGCGCGATTAAAAGTCCACATTTAACATTCCAATTCACGAGTATCCACGGTAGCTGGCTGAATCTACATCGCACATAATAATGGCTATAAACCTGACAACCAATAAATGGTTGCCTTTTAAGATTTGCCAAGCCAAAACCCCAAAGTGACAAAACAGAAACCTTCAAAAGATCCAGTGCATGAGCCGTTTTCTTCCGCTCCATCGACGCTCTTCCAAAAGATGCTTTAACGGTTTTGTGCTGTGCCTGTTTTAAAAACACTCTTTCAGTATCATGTGCCAAAATACAACGTCCTAATCAAATTGAAACGTTACCACGGCCAAAAAGTTGAAATCGCCATAAGACGTTTAGGGTCTTTTATCTTAGTTAAGTCTGACTTGGTAACATTTGACTTTCTAATGAGTATAATGAGATTACATGCTTTTAGTGCTGCACCGTGGATAGCAGAAACCCACTCGTTTAATGAGGCGCTAATACGTGGAAAGGTTGGATTATGTCGATCAGTTAAGATTTCATTTAATTAATTAGCGCGCGCACAATAGAATGTGCAAAATATTATTGACGCTAATATTAAATAGATATATCCACTTAAACATTACAACGGAAAAATTGTATCACATTAACATTAGACTGTTATTTCACTGTTTCCAGTAACTGTATCGTTACGCACATTGTTACAGTGTATCGGTAATGCAATACTACAATCAAGTGCAAAAATGACATTAGGAATATAACTGTGGCAGTCATCTATTAGAGTATTAAATAAATACCTGTGATCCCAGTCCATCCGTGACATCAGGCTCCAAGTGCTCTGGACGAGTTTACATTGGACATGTGGACACGGCCATGTGTTTGGGCTACCTCTTAATAACTGCGAGAGCTGACGTAGGAACAACTGGGTAGATGGAGCACAAGTGGATACCACGGGAAAATTTTGCCTTGGAGCACCTGCAGTGGCACCCAGGCCAACTGCCCAAGGCACAAGTAAACGTCATGCTTCTTTGAACAATTTAGAGACGCACGTTAAAATATACTCGTTCCTCTCCTATTTACTTATTTACTTTTTTCACCCAGACTGTCACAGTCACAGTGTGGGTCCGTCAGTTTTCTATAATGATGTATTGTGACATCGTTCAGCTGTTGCGCCATCGTTTACCAAAAGCTTCACACCTCATATAGGAGTAGATGTTAGGTTTTAGTTACAGTTAAACGCACCATTTCACTCTTGTCATTTGAAAGATGCAGATCCTATTTACGCATATCATTATTTCATATTGTAATATAATCTAATAACTGACACAGTTTTCCTAAATACATTTTATTGTGACGCTGAATTGTGTCACAACTAAAAACAATATGGCAACAACTGAAACCGAAATAATGGTGTGGAACCAAACGGAGTAAACACAAATCTGTAATTTATGCTCGCTGTAAGTAAACGAAAACAATAAAGATTTTAAGGGGTTCATTTGATTTTATTAGTTTATTTATTTCACCCACAGGGAAAGAAACACATGAAAGTGAGTCATCATTAGACCGATTTATTGAGTCATCAATATAAATATAGACGATTTTACAGGTTTGGTTTGTATAAAAATATGTTTTGTTTGACAAAAAAATCAGACGTTTTAAATTACAAAAAATATATTACAGCACAATTAAAACAATTAAATATATTCGATATAATATGATTGCCAATGGCTTTATGTTCAATTTCTCACCGAAGAGCTGAAGTACAGAAATATAATACATAGAAACAAAATAAACATTATGGCATATGTCCATACAAATCAGTTGTACACAACGTGTATACACAAATATGCTATTGTAGCACAATAATGTCAATGCTCTAAGAGATCAAATTAAAAGGGGGTTCATTCTCTATGTTGTTTATGGATGATTTCAAGTGCAACTTTCGTGGGTCCTCTGGTGTCCAAACTTTCGCTGTTCTTATGATGTTCTGATCTTTCAACTGCTTCTCATCAGTCCATGAAAGAGAGTGACCGGCGAGAGGAGGCAACCCGTAGTCAGGATCGTTTGGAGATGGGGATCCTAGGAAAAACAGAGAGATGTTTTAATAAGAATAATAACAATCTTAGTAATAACTGTAATAAATAAATGATTCATAATTAATACGATGGCAGGTATAATATACGTACTTGTTCCTCTGTGGCAAATGATGACTTTTTTGGGTTGGTTTAAAGTGTCACTGTTTGGGTTCCGAATTGGCATGTCGGACTGTACAAGTTCTGCTAGGAAATTGATATAGCCGATTGCAAGCCGTAATGTGTCAACTTTTGAAAGTCTCTTCTCGTATGGTAAAGTAGGGATGTGAGTCCTCAATCCCTCGAAAGCGTCGTTAATGGATTGCATCCTCCGTCTTTCCCGGACGTTGGCAGCTTGGCGCAACTGTTGCATCTCCATGTCGGATCTCATGCGCCTCCGCCTCTTCAGCAAGGGACCGTCTCCTCTGTGAGGGGACAGCTCCGATGTGCTGTCAGCGCATCCGTACGAGAAAGTCGAGGAGGAGGAGGAAAAAGAGAAGTTGCCAACATCACAATAATCCCCGTCATGGGATATCCGACTGTCCTTGTAATACTCTTGGATTTGATTTGAGAGAAAATCGACATCGTCGTCTAGAAAATCGTCTGTGTCCAAGTGGTCTCTCGACGACTGGTCCGTGAAGAAGTCGTCGTCGTCAAAATAAGGGGAGGAGAAGGAATCTAAGCCTGTGAATGGATCCAACACAGTGTCCATTTTTTTGTGCTGTGTTGGTGTTGCCCAGTAACAACAATCTCCGACTCTTCGATCTTTCCTCTTGTTGCTCAAGAGTTGGTTCAGTTTGAAAGGCGGCACGCGAGGACTCTTATAACTACATCCATAGTCGCGTGCCATTGACCGTAAGCGCCAACCAATCAGCGCCAAGCATCCCCCAGCGCCTGCAGCTGAGGCAGCTCACCTTAGTGCAAGGCATCTTTACAAGCCACCCCCAGTACACGCCCCTCAGCCCAAAACACTGAGATGTGACATGGTCTAGACTGTCGACAAAGCGTGGGGTACTTTTTTACTGCCTATTTTGACAACTATATCAGAAAAATCATTCCACCGTCAGTGACTCAATCAGTCTTCAATATGTGACCACAAAGATGAATATGGTTGTGATAAAGTTGTTGCAGAAGACAATATTTCATAATGCCATGTGACCAGAGCGCATCACGCACCCTCAAAAAAATGCTTAAGTTTTCTGAAGTGTAATAAATATTTAAATTCAGATTTTGAAAAGTTAACAACCGGGTCATTATAGGAGACATGCACCCTCGTCCTTAATGACTGACAAACGTTGCCATTATGTGTCCGTTTGTCTTCTTACCATTAACAACGAGTGTCTAAAGTGCACAGTTATCACTTGTAATTAAGGGGTCAGGAGGAAGGTCCTGTTGACCCTGCCACCTTGAGGGTCCTCTTAAAGCAGGTAACCATGTCTTCCATTCAATGCTCACCATTCGCGTGCGTCGCAGCCCCTTCATTCGGTCTCTTAATTATGAAGACATGCAGCTATGATAAAGCCCCATTGGCTGTCCACGAGGTCTACACAATACAGCACAAACATTTGTGTATGAGTGATGTCAGTGAAAGGCGCTGTCATTTAAGAGGGAGAAAGGGTAAAGAATAGGTCTCTCATCAATCACGCCTTTAGGATGCCTGTCCGCACGATTTTATCAAAGCAGTGGACACTCGCCTGTTCAGGAAACAATCGCAAGAAAAAAGGACGAGAACTTCAGTGGTGAAGCGGGGGCGTTTTTAGCTTTCAATAAGAACATCCCATAGACGCCCTATACGACTTGTCTGTGACAATACGCGAGACAGGAAGAAAGAAACACCTTGGTTACATAAGGAAGGTATAAATAAAACTGAAACAAAACAAAATGTAACTGGATTTAAAAAAAAATAAAAAATAGACAAAAGCAGAGTGAGAAAAGTATAAAAATTACAAAAATTTGGTAAACATATAATTTTAATGTATAACCGAGACATTAAAATTTAATAAAGCCTATACCGATCTATCGCAATGTTTTGCCGATATTTCTAACAGGTGGCGTTACAAAACATAATGCAGTTGAAAAACACACGCAGACATATTTACCATCTAATAAACATTTAACAATAATAATAGACAAAAGGGTGCCAAGTTTTTACATTGTTTTATCTTGTTTGTAGCAGCTTAATTATAAATTACAAAGCAATATTTAAAACGATTTCATTTAATAAATTCTGTCAATGTTGGTATCAAAACATAACACAACGTGTAGCCATCTAATTTATAATAGGCTTTAAATATCGTTAATATCCTCGAAAATAATACTTAAATGTTTAAAATACTGTCCTGGTTAAATATTTAGTGCACTATTATTTCAACAACATTTGATGAATTGGTTATTATTTATTATCGTTGTAATTATATGACTTATTTCATTACTGTATGTTTATTTAAATAAATTATAAAATACTGTGGTAGTAAGTTGATGACAGTTTCACGCTTGACCGATTCTTTTTCTGAAAAGTGTTTTGTCATATTACTAAAAGGAATAAAGTGATATAATGATTTGTGTTGAAATAAATCGTTAAAAGTCCTTGAATAACAAACAAGAATTAATATACCAGTGTCAAAACGACAGGCAGCGGGTATGGGTTTATTATGTAGGGGGCTGGTACTGGCATTAAAAGCAGTGTGCCTCACAGTTGTCGCCAATAGGGAGTTTTGTAAGACACCTCACAACAAATTATGCTGGTACCTGAGATGCTAACTGGTTGGAGCCTATAAACAACCCTTATTCTCCGCTATTCAAATAGAGATGGAGGGGGTCACTTTGTTAGTAAAGGAGAGAAAGGGTCTGGTGAGTGTATGGTTGTTGCACCCTGCTGCAAGCTGCAACGCGAGGGACAATTCGTGGGAATCGCACCACTTGCGCGCACAGCGCTCAAAGAGACCCACTGCCGGCAGTGAATGAGGAGAGCAGCCGTACAGCTTGTATGCTAAAACACGCATTTACAAAATAAAAAAAGGAAATGCGTGTAACGTGATGAATGTTTTTCTTTTTACAAGAGGAGTGCTATGAAGCGATTTATTACTGGGATGGGGAACGGGGAATCCCCAACCGTCTCCAAATTGTAAGCTATTTAGTCAAATTCAAGATGTGCATGATCACAATCAGCATCAGTTTATCAGATTAGATCACATTATTCACAAAAGTCACTCCACAGTTCACAATCAAGGTCATACATTCATTAATTTAAATGCTGCACCTGTAGTCCACTGTGGCGAGGCACAAGTGGCACCTGAGCACCCACCGGTTGTTCAGCAAAGCGGGTCATTCACCAATTAAGCACAGACAGGACCGTGACCGTCACCTTTGCGCTATCAATTAAGCAATGTCACATATCACAGAGGGCGCGGCCGAAGCAGACCTTGAGCCGGCCTGGGAATAGCAACACATGGATTTTCTGAACAGACATTACAACGATGAGCATTATAAATGAGACGTCTTATTTCAGAGGTCATGGTGCATTACAGTTCGTGAGGCCAGTATAATAAAGGCTAGAGGACGAACTGACATTTAAAAATTGTTTACATATTGAACAGATTTTTATAAAAAATATTAAACATCACCATATATTAAGAACACAATACGTTAATGATAACGTTAGTTAATTTCTAGTGAACATAAAGGAAATAATACTAATAATAACAATAATGTTTTAAAAAGTTTATAGAAAACATTTATGAATTAAAATAAAGAACAAATATTATATAAAAGTATATATTATAAAAATCATATATTCAGTTTCTCTTAGTGGACAAGTGTTGGGTATCCGTAATCTCTAGGGTCAAACAGGATTAGAGAAAGGATTAGATTAAGGAAGATCAAATGAATTAATCTATGACAATAATTGGGCTACTTGACAACGTAATATGGGTTTGAGAGTTCCAAAGTGTTCCAAGCCTATCGAGTGGCAAATATTTTGGAGGACTTGATTTTATGACTTGCCTTCCTGTTTGCAAAACCGCTCTGTGGGTCATTAAAAAAGCAATTTTTCGGACTTCAACAACAAAGTCAATAATTTTGGAAACAATAGCCACACAATGTCTACTATTGGGCCTCGTGTGTGTGGATAACATAAAACGATAAAAGGCACCACACTTTGTCGATGCGCCTGTCAAGTGGCTTTCATTGTTGATACACTTACATTTATTGACCTGGCATTCAAAAAGGATGACTGGTAGACAACCATTGACGACAGGAGCCGTGCGTTTTCACGGCCTCTTTGAAGGGTCATAGATTGTTAGGAGCGCAAGCTGCTGAACACTGGGGATCCCTGGGAATCCAGCCACATGCGCCAGAGCAACAGGAGCAGCCAGCGCGCACCGAGCGCCCGTCCTCCAGCTTGCCAGACAAATTAGAAGAGTAGTCGTGGGGTGTGGAGAGATTCCTGCATTCAGAACAAATAAAGTGCTCACGTCCCACGAGGATATATTGTTCCGCAATGTTTAAGAAAGGTCTGCATAAACAAGACATGTCAGATTGGACATATCAATACATCCACTGCAGAGTGACAATCGAATTAAAATTGTTGCTGCTCAGATAGGTAATTTGTACAGAGCACTTTACATTTTACAACATCGATAAACAAAATCAGTTTCGTGGATTTGGAACAGGGAAAACTATTGTGTTTCTTAATCCTCTTAAATGCGCAAACAGCACCTATAAACCTGTTATGGTTATTATTGCGTTTATCCTACGAGATTAAAAAGATTATTGATTCATTACATAGACTAATTGATTCGTCCAGTGTTAATCTGAAAAAAAAAGGCATCCCCCAGGCGGTTTCAGATTAGTGTGGTGTTTTGCGTCTAGCAAATAAACCTTTGGCAAAACAGAACGTGGGGGGTGGAGGGGTTTCCTCAGTGGGCGCCCTATGCTCATAGACATTAATTAATCCTTTTCCCATTTCAATTATGCTTAATGAGGAATGCAAGGTTGGCTATGAGTTTGCATGGTATTTCGTACAAAAAATGTTTTTATAATCTCTTCATTTTATGGTTAAAAATGTTTAATGGGACAGATTGTTGCCTCCAAGAGACTAGCCTGTTATCTCGTCAAGACCATGTTGGGTTAATAAACATTTTTGAAAATAAATATAATTTTTCTTAATTATTAAACATAGTAAATATATTATAATTATAAATACATACACTAATATAATTTTTGTTCCAGAAAAGCTTAAGTAATTTACCAAGTGTGTTCAAGTGTACCAGCAGCAGAATCCCGCAGGTACACAGAAAGAAAAGTTTAGAAGAAATATGTAATACAGCTTTACTGTTTTAACACAAAAAATGGCATCAGTGGACACAATAAATCAAATATATGAATCGAATACTAATTGTATATTCTTGCTACATGGCATGATATAAAGTTGAAGCCACATAAAAAACTCCAAATTAATGTTTTTTAGGTAGACTACTGTACATTACACACTTAGATTAACTCGTTTTTAAATCCACCAAAAGATACATTATGTTTGATTAATTTATTCGAAGGGGCATTGTGCTGACACGCAGCAACGTCATCTTGTATTTTAGTTAAGATCATACTGCATCGGTTATTGAAATAGATAATTCACCATTCGCATTTGTATCATCTTTCTTAGCATTGCCCATCACAAAGAGTTTTACATTTACGTAAGAAAATAAGAGGAGTGTGAGGAGCAAGATGTCGTGGAAAGATGTTTTGATTAGAAAAGCAAGTAACATATATCCACTTCAGTTCAGATGTATTTTTACAGTTTTGGAAGTGATAAGTTGGCCATGTCACTATGCGCTCAGTTTACGATGGTTTTGGGAAAGATACAGCATTTCTGAGGTAATTTGTACTTGTTCCACTTTTGTAAATATATTTGCATCTATCATCTTTAAAAGTGTATGCGCATAGAGGCCAAATGTGCTGTAGGCTACGTTGGGCATATTTATATGTAATATTTGCATTTAATTCGCATTCAGTAGATTAAGACATCAGTTTATTAAAAGGTATGTTACAAAATGGAAAATATGTAGACCTATGTTTAACGCATTTACTATTTTCTACTAGTTTGCCTTAAATAATGTGGAGTGAGTATGTTTTATCAGATAACGTTCATAACACATCAGTTTAAAGAAACCTCTGGATATTTTTTAATTAAACAAGTTATCTGGGTTAAACTATGTTTTCAACATTTTCATTATTTATATTTTATTATTTATTTCATCTGCATACATTTATATTACGTTGTGCAATTGTTTTGTAAACAAAACTCTGGGAAGCAAATAATCCCTTGTACCTAATCAGCAATCCTAGGATTTATTCATTTAAAATTCGATGACAGGTCAGGGTTACACACACATTTTCTGCCATGGTCTATGGACCCCCTGAAGTAAGCCCATAGGCCACCCCCTGGCTACCCCATATATAAAATTCTGGCTCTACCACAAACGAACGACAATGACGGGCTCGGGCATTTAGTTTAGGATTACAAGAGAAATACATTTCAAACGAAACAGGCATGTGGTCAGAGAAGGTGGCATCACATACCTCAATATTGCACACTGATAACCCAAAACCAGATCTAATGTGTTCCAATGCTCAGGTGCAGGGCTATTCATAAACAGTACCAAGTTAACAACGGAGTCAATGAGGTCTAAGAAATCTTTAACTATTGACTTTGAGGGACAACAAATATTTTTATTAATGAAAATGGTTTGACTTGACCAAAACTTTCATTCTTTTGCATCTTGTAGTGTATCATTCTTGGTCTTTTTAAATTCTGAGTTTCATTTAACACTCCAAGTATAACTATGCATCAGGCATAACTACATGCAAGCACAGATGGGAGATGGGGTAGCCCAAGCCAAGGTGCACCAGAGTAACAAGTGCTCTGTGACAGGATCCTCGGAGACGCCTAGTGTTGGAAAAGAGTAGTGCTGATATTAACAAGTGGAATTGCGTTGAAATATTATCTGACATTATCTTTCAACTACTTCTTTCGTTGATTCGTTTATTTGACATCAGATTCATTGGGAAAAACAAATCAACACCCTAGAATGGGGACAACAATGTTTCGTGGTCGATAAATGTGTGGCGTATAAAACATTAAATTATAGTCCCCCTGGTGGTTGACTGATACATTTCAGTGTAATAAAAATCCGTATACAAGATATAGTGGTTTTGAATATTAGTTTTTAAACACATTATGGCCATTCGGTTCATTGTATGCCTTTTTGAAACGATGCTGCCATGTTTGAACTATTACACTCCAAGCACAACACTTCAAAACTTAAAAGCACAAACTTGTAGCCTATAACAACAACAACAACAATAGTTGTTGTTGTTACTTTGCCTGAGCTGAATTCAAACTAATTCATTTTGACCAAAAGGGAAGCCAGTCTGATCACTGTTGTAGGTAAAATGACAATGATTTCCACAATAGTAGATTTAAACACAGATTACACCGAGTACATAAAATGAAAGGACATTAACTTATTAATAAAATAAAAATATTAAATAAATCATACTGTATACTGTATTTGTTCACATTTACAACAGTAAAAAGTTAATATTATTTTACTTCATGATTTTCTACTGCTGGCCAATGTGCATCATCTATTTTGCTTGAGAACGGTTAAGGTGTTGAATCCGCATACATTCGGTAATTTGAAGACAAAAAAAGTTTCAAGAATTTATTCTTTGTTCATCGTATGTATGCACATATAATGTTTATACATACAGTACAACATATTCACAATATGAGGGTGCCGTGACAGATCACTAAACAGAATCGAAACCATAAAAAATAAATCTTAAATAGTAAGACAAATAAATAAGTACATAAATAAAACAAATAATAGTATAAATCCGATATATCTATAGGACTCATATTGTGTCTGCATGCTTACAGGAACTACCTCATCATTGTTTTCTTGTACAAACAATATAGACCAAAGTAAGAACAAGGGGCTTTGATACTGTACACAAGGTCATGAGGCTACTAAACTTCATCCAAAAAACAAATTCAAAGATTGTGTTAACTAAGGAAATTAGGAAGCACTTTTATAAACACACCCACATACAGTATGCACACAAGCGCACACACACAAGCCACCCGTACCTATTCACCACAAAGATACATACATTCTTCAAAACACACTTGTGTGTGCTTCACACGCAAACACGCACACAAACACACGCAAAACATTACCACTGGGAGACCCTGATTTTGCGGCTCTCTCTATTTCTCTGTCTTTTCCTGAGAGTTTAACGCTAGTTTAGCTCACCTGACATGATGGATCAGGCAGAGTCACATGGTCCTCTCAGAGTCACAACCCCTTTGAGCACAAATCTTACAAAAAATGACTCCCCCTGTGCCCCAACACAGTATTAAAACACATTAAAATATAAGTCACTGAAATTGCTACTGGAAAGACATAATCGTGTGAACAATGATGAAAATCTTGCGTTTTATTAGAATTCCCCTTTTAGTCTAGATTTATTTTTTGCAATCATCTCATTACTGTTCCACTACTCGTCTACATAAAAATCCACAAAAGGCCCCAAATATATATTACAAAAATTGATAAGTAGGTTTATTTGTGTATTATACGCTAAAGAATGCCTAAATGTTCCACATAAAGAGATTTAAACCAAAAATGAACAGGCTACAGCATAGCGAAGGCATCTTTTCATCATCAAAGAATCAGTTAGAATCACTAGCCTACATTGAAAGAAATGCAGTTCAACCTCATTTCAAAACGCGTATTGCTTTTAGCTCAAAACACCCTGTTACGTGGTAATATTTTCCAAATTGTGTTAAAGTTAAGAAAAAGAAGAGAAAAGAGGGGGCAGGAATGGAAACAGAAATAAAAAAGTAATTTGCTCTGCTAAAGAAAAAGATACAGAAAATACTACAGCAAACCGGATACAGTGTTTGCTAGATGGCACTACTGAGAAGGACCGACAGGGGGTTTTCTACTGAAGTGATACCTACTTCACATGTCTTGGTACGTAATTCACTATGGTCGCTTCGGATCGTAGGCTTAAGACAGAATGTGAGAGAGACAAATGGGAAAGACTGGTGAAGCGAGACATTAAACCTGCTATAACGCTCCTTTAAGGGAAAACAGATTATATTACAAACACCCAGTCCACGTCATTCAGAGTGAATACGCATGTTTGTTTGTTGTAAGTGTGTGTCGAACCTTTTTAATTATAAAGTTTATATTCGTGTATATGCCCACATGTATCGACATGGCGAGCGAATGGCTCTCAGAGAGGTCAGTATACACATATGTGCATGTTTAACAGTGCCTCTGTGTGTAAATTTCATATATATATATATACGTATATAGATATATTTGTGTGTTTACAAACAGTTTGTAAACCACACAAGCATGAGAAAAAAGCAGTATACTGTATATAAAGTGACTAAGCTCCAAATAGCATTTATGTGTGTGTCAATGATCTACTGCAATGATTACTCGGGGTCATTAATACGATGTCATTTTTTAAATAATAAAAGATCGAATTTATACTTCTGTGCTATCGTGGCGCTGGTGTGTGTTGACCCTACAGTGATCGATGCTGTAGGCAAATACTGTGTATATCAGTGTGATGTGTTGTGCTTACGGTGTATTTTGTGTGTGAATGTGTGTTTATGTGTCTGGCAGTTTCATAGTCTGGTCTGGGCCTCGGGTATATAGATCTCGATGCTGTCTGCGCTCTCTGTGGCCGAGTTCTGCCGCACGGAAGCGGCCCGCTTGGCTGCCATCAAGCGTTTGCGAGCCTCCTGACGCTGCTTCTCTGTGCTCTCCAGCGAGCGGTCCCTGGCCAGAGGAGGGTGGCCTTTCGGGGGTTTCTTTGGCACTGGGGGAGGCAGCCTTCTCTCCTGGACAGGGATGACAAACAGTCAGTTAGCCGCCGCATCGGGCGGAGAAACAGGGGCGGAGACAGCGATATGGCACACCTGCACACAGACAGCGCTAAAGCCAGCCGCGGTAAACGCTACTAAGGAGCGCAAGCGCTTGCGCGGCCGACTGCGTGCGGTAAGAGAGCGGCCCGGCAGGGGTGAGAGGTTGGGGGCCGGTGCCCCCATGGTGCGTGCCAGATGGAATGACTTCTGAAAACGGCTCACTGTCGAACAAACAAACAAAACAAACATGGAGAGGATGTCAGGAAATTAAGAATGATCGAGAGAAACGCTCACAGTCTTGCACATTAGACCAACAGAACAACAGCAGTACAACAAAAAGCACATGGAGGCAAAAGCGACACTTCAGGGGACAAATTTACAACCTTTAGCTTTAGTTTTTTTTGTTAGATTTGATGAGCTCTCTGCATGATGAGCTTTCTGTCACTTTCCTAATATTTGACAATTTTGAGTTGCAAGCCCCCACCACTGAACGCAAAACACTACAGAAGCAACAGATCATGCAAATGAATGAAAAAAAGACATGGTCCCCCTTGTACTGATGAAGGTTACCCCCACTGCTTCTTCATATCAAAAAGCCAAAGTGATTCTGCAAGTTTGTTATACCTTTCTCTCAGGGGGGTCGAGGGGTCTCCAGTTGTTGGCTTTGAGCTGGTGCAGCTCATCAAACTTCAGGCTGATATTCTCAATGGAGAGCTGGAGCATATCCCAGAACCCTGCGAGATCCTGAGCCACCGGCCGTGGGTGAGCGGTTGGGTTCTGTTGAGCCAAAATAGGTGAAAGAGACAGAACAAGAGCGCAAGAGGGAAGAATTATACTGATCTTGTAGTTTCACTATATTTGTACAGTGTGTTAGGCTTTGACAGATATAACGGTGTTGACCCTTTGTTCTCCCATACTGAAATTTATGATTTTTGATCGTTTGAGCTTTGTCAGGTATAATTTGTATAAAAACAAGAGCTATGTTCTAACTTTGTGCAAACCCGTCTGTAAAAACTAGCATCTTATTCCATCCAGGTCTGGTCTGGTATATTCCGGTCTAGCTGGTGTACCAGCATGCGCCATGGTGTTCTGTCTAAAGGGTTGATTGTCAGACATTATCTACAAGAACTGTACTCATCCAGAGTGGGTAGAGGAACCCGCAAAATCACTCTGGGACCCTCATATCCAGCACACTTTCTTTTTAAACGCCTGCCGTCTGGTCGGCTCTACAGAGCATTGAGCACCAAAACATCCAGACATAGGAAAAGTTTCTTCCCTCAGGCCATCTACCTCATAAACAGTTAAATGTTCTACAGTGCAATAAAAACATGTGCAATTCACAACTATATATACTCATATTTATTAAACATATGTTGTTGATCCCCTGCACAACTTGTATATAACACAGTATCATTTGTATATAGCACATATGTACATACAATATACTGTCCATTGTCAATTTGTCTAATATTATCCTTTCTGTCAAATGTGTATTGTCTCTCACATATTTATTTGTATAAATTTAGGCAGTTTTGTAACCTATGCCTTTTAACCTGTATGTGCACTGGAAGCTTCTGTCACTAAGACAAATTCCTTTTGTGTCCAAGCACACTTGGCAATAAAGCTCTGATTCTGAAGCACTGCGTCTAGTACAACTAACAGGTATTGCACACCGGATGCGCACATTCTCTAAGTCTGAACCTTGTTAAATTCATTTTTGTGTTTTAATATTTTAAAGGGACACTCAACCCAAAAATGAAAATACTTACTACCATCGTAGGAAGAATTATTGTGTCATTTTTAGCTTTGTGTTGAACACAAAAGAAGATATGTAGAATTTAGGAATGTAAACAGTTCTAGGGCATCTTTGACTACTATTTAAATTTTCCCTATTCATTCAATGATGTCTTGGAACTCTCAGTTGCTAGCTTTCTTTCAAATATCTTTCTTTGTGTTCATCAGAACAGGTGTGGAAAAACTATAGGGGATTATTTATGACAGAATTTGTATTTTTGGGTGGAGTGTCCCTTTAAAACCACATATTACACTTCAAATTATATATGCTAAATAGAGCTACCTACAGTATATAGGTTTCTAGTATTAATGCCCCTTTCTTTTGAACTCTTTACAAACCGATCAATATATCTTGAAGCCAGTGAGAAATCAGTTTATACATTATAGAAATGTTCTTTGTACAACTAACTGTAAGCTATTATTACTGGTCGACAAATGTATGGTAACAAGTTGCTTTGGATAAAAGCGTCTGCCAAATGATACATGTAAATGTAATGTAAATGGTCACACATCGTAATATTTCTTGTGTATGGTCATACTGACTGAACTGTATGCTAGTACCCGGTTGCACGAAAACCCTTTAGTAAAGAAAAAACCCTAAGTTGCAAGGAAACCTACCGGTTCACTTTAGAAAACCTTACGGCTGTAAACAAGTATTCACACTTAAAATTGAACGTTCCCTTAAGGGGATACTTCCCCCAAAAAAAGAAAATTCTGTCATCATTTACTCCCCATTAGATTGTTCCAAACCTGTATAAATGTCTTTGTTTTGCTGAACAAACAGGAAGAGATTTGGTGAGCAAATCATGACAGAATTTTGGTTTTTGGGTGAACTATCCATTTAAGTTTTGTTGTGCATTGCAACAAAGTCTTTAAGTTACTTTTTTACCTTAAAAATAAACTCCCCTCAGTCTCAAATGCAATGACTGATATCATGTTTAATAAAGCGGAGGAAGTTATGGTGATGCTCATTTTAAAGAAAATGAAACTAACTATATGCTATTATTGTAAAAAGATCAGTTTTGAAAAAAATAAAAATAAAAAGAATTTATAATCGACAATATTGTTGTTTCATTTAACAATCATTGTTTAACATGTTCAGTCTGAGCCAACAGACCATTTTAACAGGATAAATTGAATATTAACAAAATGCATGGGTCTAGGTAAAAAATGTCTTTTCCTTAAAAACTATTAAAATGGATTATAGAGTTTTGGAAAGGAGCTCTTCATATTTTCATTGTTTTGTATGTTTTTGGGGTTCTTTACACCTTTACAGTTAGGTAAACTCTGAACTAGGTAGCAGGTACACCATAATTATTTGCTATGGAGGAAAATCAACACAAAAATTTTGCTAGTATGGTGTCTTCTTGTAAGTCCATTTGTCCTGTGGTTTGTCCAGTTTGATATTATTCTTGTGAAAGGTGCAATAAAAAATTACCCACAGTTCCTCAATAACACAGTAAGTGGTTTCTATCAAATTCATGATTATTGTTATCATTTCCTATAGCTCATATTGTTCCTGCTGTTCCATTCTTAAACGTAGAGAATAACATTATTAGCGCTAACCTCATGGCTTCAATTCCCAGGCAACACATAAGGGTCAAATTTTACCTGCAGGCCGCTTCGGATAAAAAACATACTGTAAATGTAAAAACGTCCTTTTAATAACTGTTGGTATTGTAAGCAGTTCTCACCAAATTTTCCTCACACAGTTCTCGGAACTGCTGGAATTTCTGAGACATAAGCAGCTGTGCACTTCCCACTGCACTGCGGATCTTCCCGAGGACTAAACAACACACAAACATGTGAGCATTAAATACATCCCAGCACAACCCACTTCGCTCAGCTTTAGTCTTAACAGGTTAAAAAGCAAAAAATATGAGCTTCATAGTGATTATCACAATAAGGCTGAAGGTTGTGATGTTGTGACAAGATTTATGACAAATGATTTGTTTACTAGGATGTCCAGCAGGGGGCAGAAGACTTAAGCAGATGACTTTACTCTAGGACTATGTGGGCTAGAACCAACTTGAATAAGATTTTTTAGATAACGATTATTTAAATTTCTATCAAAGACATATGACCAGAAGCCAAAAAGTCTCCTTATTCTACGCATGGCATTATGGGTAAATCAATTACGCACTATCATCAGGAAGCTTGTTTTCCCTCTCGTCATGTTCCATCTGCCTGCACCAGCCCTCCATACGCTCTGTTTCTGCCTGCAGAAGCTTGAGGAACCAGCGGCCGTCACGCTGACACACCGAGCGGCCCACAACCTCCAGGGGGTCTTCCGTTACGCTGTCAATCCACGGATCGGGCGGGGGCAAGATGGAGGGGTCGAATCCGACGTCCTCGTAGTCGTCTGATGTGCAGGCGTGGTAGTGGTTCCCTGAGCCCTGGATGCTGACGGTGGAGGTGGCTGCATCACGCGAGTATTGCCGTGACATGCAGCCCGAGGAGGGGAAATCTGTGACAAGAGAGTCAGCTGGTGTGTAGTCTGGAGTGTCCAGATTGGCCTGTACTGCTGCCGTCACGCTGTTAGAACGTGTGAACCGACGGTGACTGAGATATAGGGGGTGGAAGGAAGAGAGGAAGTAAAGAAAAAGAAGAAAGGCAGAGAAAGATGGAATGCTGTTACAAATACCAAGAGAAGGTCTTTAAGCAGCTCACTTTCTACACTTTGCGAGAAAAACAATACAAGATGGAGCCGGTGTTTTGTTTAATTATGTCATAAGAACACAAAACATTGGTAGTCATCCAAGAGCGGCAGAACTCTCGAGACTGCTACTCTGGAAAACAAAATACACAACTTGGCACTAGATGTGCCATTAACAAAAGTCACAGCTATGTCTCAAAACACAAGCTGATTTCCTGTGTAATGCCTACCTGTAGAAGTACCAGCCTCTACATCAGACAGCATCTGAACCATGTAAATAACTCATTTTTAGATGTTCTTTGTACTGACTTCAAAACAGCAGTGAAAACGGCACACAAATAGCAAAAGTAAATACATTTATGCAGCTATTTATAATTCAATCCACTGTTTTTAATCATCGTTTCTAGATTTATCGTTGCAACTTAAGTCCAGTGACTGCTGAATTTCGACAGAAGCGAAGAAGTAACAAAGTTACCCAACACCAATGTGAAAGACCGAGTGAATAAAAAGATGCATGGAAGCTGTGAAAACAATCAGGCGTACTCCAATATATATTCATTTTTGATCTGATCCTAAAATACACGTTAAACATTAATATTGTATTCTTTAAAGATGAATATGAACTTGAACAGATAAACACATGCCCAGACTTACCCGTGCCCCTCTTCAACCTGAATCCCAACTGACTGGAACTTGGACGGGTCCTCCATTTCCTGATCCTCAGGCCCATCCACCTGTATAAATGCATTGTATTGAGAGTGGCGTCAAATATTAAACCAATATAACTTACAAGTAAATACAAAGAAAATATCGATGTATTTTCTCATGTCCTGATACGAGGTTTACACACAACAGCGACATCTTAAAAGTGTTCATCTCACCTGGATGCCAATGGAAAGGCACCTGCTCTTCCTGAGCACATCTCTACGAAAGTCTTCAATAGCTGGCATTGGAATGGGTATGGGCAGAGGCATGGGCAGCGGAGAGAAGGGGCTGGTGCTGATGGTGACCGAGCTGTTACTGACGTGCTGACTGGCAGGGCCGTGGATCTGAGCATTGGCCGCCTCTATGGCTGCCGTCAGGGCTTTCATGCTGTCAATGCTCTCGGTGGAATTGCTCAGACCGGAGTGAAGGACTGGCTCGCCACACGTCCCAGGACCGTCCATGTAAGCATCCTGCGCTGACTCTGTGCTGCTCTGGGCCGTGATGGAGATGAAGGGCTTAGTGGAGGTGCGTGGAGGAACTGGCGGAGGAGTCTTTTTGTAGGTTGTGATACATGATGACACTGTAGGCAGAAGAATGCATTTATTTAATGTTGAGGAGTAGAGTCAATAAAGCAAATCATTATGGTGATAAAGGTTAGAACTGTGGTTATTATATTTGGTTTATATAAGCATTGTTTGTTGTTTGACTTTGGCATCGGATTTGGACCCAGAAACCAGCGAAGCGTGACGTCAGACTTAACAAGCGGATCATACCAATTCATCATGGCTACCTCCAAATAAAGTGAGATTTGAAGGCTTTGTTTATCCTACGCATTATTGGGGTACAGCAGTGTACAAGCAAACCAGAGAATGCTAGTGACTGACGTGATGAAAGTAAATCCTGTGACTCTTGACGTCTGCAGTAACTTGCCATTACATCAATGCAAAATCAAATCTGTTTGCTACTGGTTGGTTTCAAAAACACAGACAGCTAAGCCCATGGGCCATATTGTGTTGGAAAGAGAGAATAAGAGACAAGACTCAGAACAGATGAGGATTCAAACATGAATACAGAAAAGCACTTTCGAACCCTGGATCTGCATGAGATTTGTCTCATAAACTTTTTTCAGGTCAAACTTGAAAGATCAGGTGTATATTACTTGCTTACCTGCATAACATTAAATGTATTTGGCAGACAATTACATATGTGACTTGAACAGTGCATTTTATGTGTACATTTTACAAGTGTTTGTTAAACGGCTAGCTCACCCCAAAATGAAAATACTATCATCATGTACTCACCCCTTAAGGTTGTTTTAAACCTGAATTAATTTCCTTTTTCGACCGAACACAAAGGAAGATATTTGGAAGAATGTCAGGACACAAAAAGATCTCATACCCCATTTACTGCCATAGTAGGGAAAATAAATACTATGTGAGTCAATAGGGGAAGAGATCTTTTTGGTTACTGACATTCTTCCAAATATCTTCCTTTGTGTTTAGAAAGAATGAAATTTATACAGGGTTGGAACAATCTTAGGGTGAGTAAAATGACAGTTTCTTCATTTTGGGGTGAACTAGGTCTTTAATCCTTCATACACATCCCTCACAGTTTTCAAAATACAACTAAAACTCAGGAACAGGAACATGTGTTGAAAAATATTCTCACTGTCTTAACAGATATTGTCTAGCATTGCCGAAACCTGGTAACACGTTATATCACTTCCCGAAGAAAATCCTATATCAAACCCACAACCTTTGCATTCCTAAAGCGTGCTCTACCACATGAGCTACATGAGCTAAGAAAAAGTTTCCTGTCCTCTCTATATACACTGTCCTGACCAATAATGGCCAAAAATAGAACATAAAATGAATAGTATATCATCGTTGTCTCAATTTGATATTATCAAATGATGATAATATTTGCACCAATTATGGATATTTTAGCTCAGATGTGTCTGAAGGAAATAACATAAAAGGTTATCACAATATTTAGTTTGCAGTTTCAGTGTGTAAAAATGATAACTTAATCATAGATGTTACGTGCACCTTTTTTTAATCATTTTGCAACATAACATGACCAGCAGAGGCCCCCATGGTGTGATATTCAATGCTTTCTAAACTATATCTTTAAAAAGCTTCTAATGCAGGGCATGGATTAATATGCAATCATTAATATACTTTCAAAAGAATCCCATCTGTTGACATGGAAAGTGTTATCTTGAAATGCTACTGCCTGACACAATAGCCTCACCACCTCCAGCACTTCACTTCAAACAGCCAAATAAGCGTCACATCCCGGAGTAAACCTAAACTCACTAATCTACCAATGGCTGCAGATAGAGATGTGTGTTCTGTGAGATAAACAGCAGAGAAGTTTGGGTGAGCATGCCATAGGCTATATTCTCATTTTGTATTCTGTGAAGCATCAACGCCCAAACGGGGGCATGTCAGAATGAGACGGAGACCGGCTGTTGTTGTCGCTCTCTCATTTCTGTCTCTCTTCCGCTTTGCTTTTTCTTGCCATACAGGACTTCTCTTTGCTCAGACGGCATCGTTTTTGTCATATTTTGGCATTGCATTATAAAAGTATAAAAATAGCATTTTAAGGGATAGTTCACACAAAAATGAAAATACTGTCATCATTTAATCTCCCACAAATTGTTCCAAATCTGTTTAAATGTCTTCGTTCTGTTGAACATAGAGAAAGATATTTGAAAGAATGATTGTAAGCAAACACTTCTTGGCCACCATTGATTCCCATAGTAGGAAAAGTTCTTTGGCAAATTTCTTTGTTCCGTTACACACGAAAGGAGGATTAGACTTTGAATGATAGTAAAGCAAACATTTCTGCGTCACTTTTGACTACCATTGTTTTCCCGTTATGCTAGTAGAACTCTCTTTTTGGGTGAACTATCCCTTTAAAACTTGAGCATAAACTCAATGGCCTCCCTGTTAAGTTTTATTATCCATTTCTTGTTTCTTTACATGTCATTCCAAATAAAAATGTTATGCATTTCTTTTTGTCACTTGGTTAACCAAACTTACATTTTGGCTTTAGCTCCATTCACTCTATAACACTCAAACACACTCACGCTCGACCTGATTTTGCCAAGTGGTTGATGTCCTCAGGGCAACATTTTTATAAATAAAACCTAAACCTAAACCTACACCAAACCCCAATCCTAACCACAACTGTCCCTTAAAATCTGAGGGAAAGGATAAGTGAAAAACAATGGTCTAGAAGCACATAATCCAGGTTGTAAAATTTAATTAAAAATAAACCTTAAACTTAGTTCTAAAATCTGATTGGTTGATTTAAATGTTGTCCCAGGGTCAACATGATGTTGCACTTAGGACATCAACCACTTGGCAAAATCAGGATAGCCCACACTCACACACAAACACAATAAACAACTGCAGCCAAAACAAATTGTTGGTTGTAGTCTGGTTGAGCCTATACGAGAGCCACTTTACCCAAGACAGCTGGCAAGTTCCTGACAAACTCCTGCTCCTTGAGCTCTAGTGTGTACAGCCTGTAGATCAGCTGTTGCTACGGCTCTGGAGATCTCTGTTACACAAGCTACCACTCGTCTCATTTCACCTCCTCCCTCTCTAATCAGCTTTCTCTCTTCATGGTCCACCTGGGTTTGTCGCGATACGGATGATTACCGAAGCCGGATTGTTGTATGCCGCGATTGTTTTAATGTAATTACCAATGAATCTGTTGATTGCATCTTTGTTTTTCGCTGTTAGCTGTTGTCGCACAGAAACAGATGTCCACAGGAGTGTTCGCCAATTATTTTCGAAAGCATCCTAATAGTTGACACCACAACAACAGGCTAACAGGGGTCATTCTGATATAAGACAAAATTTAATTTGTAAACATAGATTGGATAATAGGCTCAACATATAGTAGAAATAGAATCAAAAATGGCAATAAAAACCAAACTGGGGCGGAGCTTAGCAGCGCATATGATTCTAATTGGTCAGTTCCTGTAATAAATATACATTGCACGTTTTCAATTCTATGTTACAGTTTCAACTAGCTGCCATAGTGCCACGTGCAAATTATTGGCCAGATCCCTTATCACATACTCTATGCAACTGTAAACAAACATGTGTCCAATACTGTAAATGAAGCCGAAAGGGGGATTCACCTAGGAGGACCCCACCTTCTGTCAAAATAAAACCCGCAAGAGCATGTAATACAATACTTCCCTCTCTAGTTCCTTTATTTTACATTTGCACTAATTGAAAGTGTCAGCTAAATGACAAAAATGTAAATGTAAGGGAAAGAGATGGCCTGAGACGGCACTCCTGCTAATTTGCTTTAAAAACACCCACACACATACAGTGTTCATGTCAAAGCATTCCCCTGCCACCATCAGCACGTGTGTCATCACTGGACCTCAACATTTTATATCACACAGAGCTGACTTAAACATTCAAAATCTGAGATGCATTTTACTTTGGAATTAACAGTTCCGATACAATAGATAAGGAAGAGATGTCTTCCAATAGTCATTATGTGATGGCATTTGGACATATGCATGTACAGTATTCCTAATGCTTAATGGGACAGTTCACCCAAAACAAAAAATTCTTCCATCGTTTATTCATGTTATTCAAAACCTGTATTGGACTCTTTCCGCTGGGGAACACAAAAGAAGATATTTTGAGAAATGTTTGTTTGGGGCCATACAATGGAAGTCAAGGGGGCCAGTGTTGTTTAGTAACAAACATTATTCCAAATATCTTAATTTGTGTTCTGTAGAAGAAAAAAAAGAAATACAGGTTTGGAATGACACGTGGGGGAATTAATGATAAGAGATTTTTTTGTGAACTCCTCAATTACATATGACAAAGGGCATTGTTTGCTTAACCTTAAGCTTTTAATTTAAATGTAATTTTTACTTTTATAATATTATAAATTAAACACTTAATTAAAAAAACATAACTTCTATTAAAATGTTTTTCTTTTAATATTTGTAGTTAGAAAACTACAATTTGTTGAAACAGGAATCTGTAATAAAAATTGTTTGATGCTTCTAGTATTCATTTATGTCATCATATACTTTCAAGTATATGATGAAATAAATGCTCACTACAAGCGTAAGGTAACAGTAGCAAATTTTCCATTGGTCTGGGCATTGCCAGCTACCTCACTGTATTACCGTAAACTGTGTGTGAAAGTGAATGTGTGACCCGCCGTCACTGATAATAGATATTGTATTGTGTCTGCTATGTACTGACCCTGAGCTCAAAGGAAAAGGTAAATGATACGGTTATCAAGAAAAGCCCCAGACAAATCAATTTCAGTCTAGCGTCTTTTTGCACTGTTGCTACAATGACAGAACAGACTATGCACGTTCAAGTTCTTAAAAAGCTGATAAAGGCGTTTCAGATGACAAAATGACAGTATTAACCCACCCTCAGTTCCTCAGGCTAATAGTCTTTCAACCACACAGAAACATTATTATGAATTAAATTCTACATTTATAATTGCAAGCATCCACATGCATATTAAGTATCTGTACGATTTTCTAATGTCAGATCTTTTCAAGGACAAAGTCACGTGAGCGTGACCAATAAGCATAATGATTAGTGACTTTTAAGGCCATAAAGAACCCATCCGGTCTGAACAGGATCTCTGGGTTTTATTAATATGTCTAAAACTGTGAAAGTGTTTAATGTTGTCTAATTCCTTCCATATGAGAAAAGGAGAGCTTGGTGTATTGTTGTCCCACAAGAAGGAATACATGCTAGCTGTCTGATACACAAAAATACTCACACACACAAATAACAAAGGTCAAGTGCCATACAAGTTGAGGGTTCCAAACTCATGCACTTGTGTGTCTTGTCGCTTGTGTGGCTCGATCCCCAGCGCAAAGTGACATAACGGTACAAAGAGCAGCATGATGGTCAGTTTATATATAATGACGGTAGTAACTGTGCCAAGCTGGTTATCACAGGGAAGATAATAGTTATGAGGATGACCTACACAACACAATCCACATAAATGTACTCGGTGAGTTGATTTCTACCGGACAGCCCCATGACACATATAGTGTACCTTCTTGGCAGTCATGAGTCAAAGCTGCTATATACACGTTCTTCAGATAATGTTGATGTGTTTTAGATAAGCATGTTAAGTATACAGGTGGAGGGACCCTACGCCAGTGATGTCATTCTTAAATTTCGGTCTGATTCTATCCAAGGCATTGCATGGGTTTGAAAGACTTGGAATTTAGCAAATGGTCAGGTCTACTTCTGTCATAGGATAAAGAACATTTAAATATCTAGCAAGTTCTTGTGGGTTTCAGAAAACAATAATAAACACACGTACAGTGCAGCAGTTGACAAATGCCTCAAACTCACATGTTTGGTTATGTCAACGCTTTTATGTAATGTTTTATAGCACCACAAAGTCACAGTGTGAATTCATAAAGGCCCACCAAAACCTTTCTTAAATGTATCTCCACAAATCAATCTTGGAGAGTAACATCTTTATAACTACACACTTCATAACCTCTTTAAATCTCCAACTCTCCACCGGGCCCACCGGTGGGTGCAATGTTGCATTATCGAATCTCAAAGCTGTGGTGCAAAAAACTTTATGGTATCTTTTGAAAGGTTAAAACCTCAGCTTTCTTGCCAATTTTACTTTGTATGTTACATAAAGGAACACAATAAGGACTTTAATAATATTCTATTTCCTATTTACATCACACAAAATCAAAAAATATGGATGAGTCATGTATCCAATAAAAGCTCTCACCGTCTAACACTTTACAGTAACATATCAGAATAATTGTCACATTATTGACTTATTGTTAAAACTGGTTTTCTGTAAAATGAGACCATTTTTATCAATTTACTCCAATGAATTAGGACATATTTTTTAATTAATTAATTTAATTAATTTAAAATGCAATATATTGAGCGTATTTTGCATTAAAAAATCGAAATATGCACCACAGCTGAAAAGGTGAAGAAAGGTTTCAGATTTAAATATCCATCCGCTCTTGTGCCCCTAGAAAGTATCGACCTTTACTGAATGCATGAATATGCAAAGGGACTGTACTGTAAATCCTCTCCTGATCACTATGTCAGAAAAATAACTGTAATGACAAAATAAATAAAAAGGCAACGAATAGAGAATACTTTCCCCCCAAGGCAGATAACAAGAAGCTGACAAAGCCACTGAGCTGCATGCTCTCCAGTTTGAGAATGTGGAATAATGTGGGCAGAATCGTCGCAGCTCCCACAGATAAATGCTGCTTCCCACTGCTGTACTTGTGAAAGTGTCTGAGTGTGTATTGTATGTGCGTGTGTGTATGAGTCAGGCATCAACTAAGAATGACTGTGACGGCCCTTCTTCTCCAGCAGCAGCATTATCCCATCCCCATCTCAACCCGGAGCTCAGCCTGTACCAGTATTACATACAATTCATGTACAATCACACTTCAACCCACCCACGCGCACATACAAACATACACACACACACACACACACACAAACATACGCACACACACTATCATCAACTATCCATCCTATATATCGGGTTCTTATTCTAAGCATTGTGCATTGTTAACTGTGCCAATCTTACATTTACATTTAGTCATTTAGCAGACGCTTTTATCCAAAGCGACTTAAAAATTGGGTAAACAATGGAAGCAATTGGGTCAAACATAAGGACAACAAAAAGCATAAGAGCAATAAAAACATGTCTCACAAAGCCTACTACAGTGTAAAGAGCCCAGTTTAGTTTATCTAAGCTTTTTTTTTTAATATACACAATTTAACCAACATGCCAAATTGCCATCTCAATTTCTTTAAAAAAATTCATCATATTCTGGTAATCCCTCTCTTTGAGTTTTTTCAAAGTAATGTCATATCTAAGAACTCAAAAGACTTAAATAAATACATCAAGACGGGAGTGAGAAACTTAAAGAGTCTTCTGGAACTTTGTCATTCTTTTTTTGTGTTTCATTTCAAGAATGCGAAATCTCTCTACTGTTCCTCCATTCAGTCCTTATCTTGCAAATGAAGCAGCACTGCGTGTATCCCTGCACAAGATTTCCCAAAGCCTCAATTCCGTAGTGAAAATCAATAGACAGGTGGATAGACTCGCTGAGACGTTGCCCATTCATTTAGTTGTGATGTAAGAAACATCCAGCTTTATTCCAAAACTATTATTCCAAGTGTGCTTCTGCATAGATATCCCCCCTCCGTCTGCGCAGGGTCTTCGCTCTCTCATATACACGCAACATCGATTATTATTCTCGGCGGTGGCAGCTTGGGGAAGTGGTTTGAGGACAGCTCTAAAAAAAACCTACATCCTTTGACTGTGAGTCTAAATGATAGCTGCTGCAGGGCCGTGAGTTTAGAGACAGTGGGAGGATTTTGCAGTTTATGCCTGAGGGACGTCACACTTTGAGCATCATCAGAGCACTCTGTGCAGCCAGCCTTACAAAGCGGCTAAACATTGTGTAAACAAACGCTCGGCACTACAACAGCTCACCTGTCAACGTCTGACCCCCGGCTGCTTCACTAACACCCCCCACACACTCTCTCTCTCAGCCTGTTGGGGGTCGGAAACCTCGGCTTGCCTCCGAGTTCAGGCTCACATTAATATTTGAGGTTGCTGAAAGAGTAGAACACTGCTGTGTAAACACACATGCTGTAAATTCGGAGCAAAACTAACCGAGGCTAAGCTGCACTGAAATTATTTAGTGACCCCTGTGGATAAGTCCTGCATTGTTTTGGATTGTGGTTCCCCAGCATGGATATATCTGTGCTCCTCTCGAATACAGAGCAGATCAAGGTATCTATGTAGACAGGATGCTGCGCAAGCATCGTTTCGAACGTGCTTTGATGCCCTCCTACCTCTGCAAAGGCAGCATTTTTCAGCGGGACATGGCCCGAGTTTGTGATCTTGAATTTAAACACTGCCCAGTCTTCTGCCACACTGGAATGCTTTTTTATTTAGATAATACACAAGGGGATGGTGACAATAATGAGGAAATCGTGCTTTTGAAAACAGGCCGCACATTAACAGGTACCGTACATTACATGGCTGCTTCATCCAAAATGACAATTCTGTTATAATTTATTTACTTTCATGTCATTAAAAACTTGTATGACTTTCTTCTTTGGTTCACAAATAAAGATATTTTGAGAAATTCCTCAGTGGTTTTGTGTCCATACAAGGGAAGTCAATGGCAATTCAATCTTGTTTGGTTATCAAAGTTCTCTATCAAATATCTTCTTTTGTGCTCCGCAGATGAGAGAAAGCCGTGCAGGTTTGCAATGAATGGAACGAGGGTGCATAAAACATTTCATTATCACTTCATAGCAGGGGTATTCCAATTTGGGTGAGGGGATCCCCAGGAGACCTCCGGAAGGTTGCAAGGGGTCAATTAAAAAACTTGGGGAAAAAGATAAAGCAAAATGGGAAAAGTCTCTTGAATATTATTTTGGTTCTAAAATATCTGGTTATCTGTGTGTGTTTGTACGTGTGTATTTTGTGTGTCTGGAGTTGCGGGTCCGTGTTTTGTACGTGGTTGTGTTTGAACCTGTGTGTTCGTGTCTGTCTTCTGTGTTTTCACTTGAAATGTTTTGCTTATAGTCAAAATTTTTCATGTACAGCTGCTTTGTAACAATCTAACAAGAGTTATAAGTCTTTATCCGCTCCATGCATAGTTTCCAGAATTGTTCAAGAATATGTCTCTTTCTAGTGAGTTTTTCTCATTATGGTTCTTTTTACGAACTCAAAAGTGAAAGTTGCAATACAAATACATTTGAACTGAAAATGTCTCTTCACTGTAATATTCATCCAAATAGTGTAGCCAACTATTTAAATTTGGAACCAACAAATTTATAATATCACATTTACTATTTATCAAACAAATTTAAAATGTTTCTTTACACATAAAAAGTTATTAAACAAATCGATTAATAAGTCTTTCAGGGGGGTAATAATCTTATCTGGGGGTCCTTGGTATCATAAAGTTTGAAAACCCCTGCTTAAGTGAGAAGCCTGGCCTCAGTTTCCACTTACGTCTGCCCCGTGTGAGTAAAATGAGGTATTGCATCCTAAGGAATTGTTAATTAGTTGCCAGGAAAGATTCCAGAGCAATGCAAACTCCTTATCAATTTACTGAGAAACTTTTTTTTTATATAAAGAAACAAACATAAAACAGCTTTCGCCAACATCTGAATGTAAACATAAAAGGGAAAAATCCCAAACTTTCCTACACTCCAAAGCTTAGATTTCCTTCATCACCCAAAAGGCAGCAGAATCATTGCAATGTGTGATAAGAGCCTGCTGTGTACCAGGCAGATGGTGCAGCTCTGTTAGTCTGAACACACAGTGGTTTTCTGAAGGCGATGTAGGGAAGGTAGGTGCCCTCTCAATGTCAGCCATGACAGTTCCCTCAATTAGACATCCCATAATTCATCCAGCCAGGTATCCATGGTGAGGACATCTGGATGGGACGACGCCGGAAAGAGCTTGTGGCTTTATCTTTCACTTTCACACATCACTGTCAGATGTATATCACGTCTCACATTGGGACTTATACAGTAAGTGTCACACACGCACAAGTATGATCACGGCGGTGTCAGATACGCATCAACTCTTGTTCACAAGGGGTGTACGCCAATGTATCTGACCCTAACAGACTCTAACCGCTCAAACGCATACCAATTCTCATTCTCGATTCAATGTCAGACTGAGAGAGGAGGTCGGGTCACATCTGTCACATCTTTTGCCAGAGTGACACCAGCCAAGCCGTCACATCATACCACTGCTCCCTTGTGAGCTTTGTCAGCGTATGAAGTTTAAACAAGGGAGGAAAATGGCAGCTATCAATTCCAGAGCCCTTCCAGGCCTTATCTGTATCAAGCAGGGTGGTGTAGCCCATGTCTTTATCATCTTCTGAGTAAAGGAACACAACGTCCCTTATGAGCAACATTACACATCGCTTTAGCATCTAGCTCCATAGCTTCACAATGGGTTTATGTATCATGCCACAAGAATATCTACAGATTATTGGGAAAAAGTGTGCTTTATTACTTACCTCACTTTCTTGTAATCACGGGTGTGAAAGAACAATGTGAAATAAATGTAATGACACCAGTTTACATGAATGGAAATACATTTTATTACAGTATTATGTCATTAAATGTCAATTCTGACAAGCCTGTTTTGAGATCATATTGTATCTAATAGGGGCAAGATGGCCATTGCTGAAGCTTTATCTCAAAGATTCAAATCAAAAGTCTGTACTTACATTATATTAACAGGTAACGTGAGCACAAACCAGTGATCTTCACTTAGACCTTAAACAATTTTTTTATATTTCTTCACTTGCTCCTTGGCTAATTTCTCCTTACACTCAGACAGCTGTCTTTACCCCATATGCACCATGGCTGGTGTCCATATGTTCCATTTCTGACTATCCTCTGGCATTCAGAGAATAGCAAGAAAATAACAGCACTCAGATCTTTATTACTAGTCCAGAATGGACGGCCGTCTAAACAGCATCATGCAGTAGAATTGGAACTTTTAATGAAGGTTAAACACATCAAGCTCCCGGTTTAAGTGAAATTAAAATGCCATGCTGCAGCAGTGTGGATCATTTTTCATTTTTATTGACAAGTATACCCGGGTTTTTTCAAACAAACCAACATTTCCATCAAAGAAGTTAACAAATTCTTACACTTTATAGAAGTACAAGTACTACACCAATGGGTTTGTCCACTCCAGTGTGGTTCAGTTCAGCAGTACACAAAGAGCTTTGCATGTCAGCTGTGATGAAATCAAGCTGGGTTTTGATGCTGGAGGTGGATAAGCGATGACTGGGTTTGAAAGAAAACCTCCCAGCTAAAGCACATACAGGTCACACCGAGTTCACACACCCTGTCTGACATCTTGAGCGCTGTTGGTACATTACAGCTGTTGCTTTGTGAAATTATAGTTCGAATATATTTAAGCACCTTCTTCAGACAATAAGTAAAGGGGTATGTATAAGCAAACACACATCAGGGATTCCAGATGGACTACTTTTAAATTGTTGCGCTGTATTTTTATTCAAAAGGTGGACTTTGTTAATCAAGGTAAGTTGAAGTTGTTTATGATTAATGAAATACCGAGGTTTTTGAAAATAAACTATGTTTAATGTAAAAAACAGTCTTTAAAAACATGCCACAAAAGGGTTTTCCACATAGAACCGTTTAGTCAAGGTTTTTACATTAACCATTTTGTTATAGTCTGAAGAAGGTTCATCATACCATGGAACCATTCACACAGAAAACGTTCTTCTACGTCATCGGTAACCAGCTTTATTTTAAGAGTGTATGTCTTTAAAGTATGGGCGTAAAATTTTTGTTTTTTATATTTGAGCTGGAGTCACAGTTTAGGCTAGTTTGATAAAGCTCCGATGCTGGTTTTTGTTAAGCAGATCTGGCAACCCCGAGACACACACGCACACACACAGATGTTTAATACACTACATTACATTGACTTCCATTTATTTAAATTATATATTCTATCCCCAAAACTTAAACCAACCCTTAAAAGTGACATGTGGCATTTTATTTAGTGAGGACCATTCATTGTTGCTGAAGACAATTTGACCCTCGAAGACTGAGGTAAACAAGAACGCACACTCACACATGGGCACACACACATCTTTATACATCGCACTTAAACAAACTCAATCACTTCTCACTTCACTCAATCATTCAGTTTCCCCATCACCGCTGGTATCGCCTCATGGTGCTTATAAACAGCAAATCAAACACATCCTGTCTGGGCTTCTGAGGATAATCAGGTTGTGACCCACCGAGTGGAACTATAAATTAATATTGATTCTTCCACTGCTAGTCTCCTCTATACATAAAAGAGAGGTTTCACATAAATAGAGAGAACCGCCAATGTCATACATGCGCTACACATACATACATTATTTATAGGTGAGTGTGTTCTGCATGTGTATGGAGGGACGGATGGATGAAAGTGTACTCTGTGTATGTAATTGCGCTGGAGGCTGACCTGTGCTGCTCTGTATTGTTCTGACAGTAGTGGTGGTCCGTGGTGGGGAGGCTGGTAGCAAAGGCTCTTCCTCATCCTGCGAGCAGCCCTGGTCCATAGCCCGCACGTAACTGTGACTCCTCATGCGGAAGCAACCGGGCATGGGCAGGTCCAGGGCATCCACCGCCTGCGACTCCATTTCGCTGAACATGCTCTCACACATGGCCTCGATCTGCCCGTTAACCTCCACCTCACTCACCTGCAGTGAACAGCCACAAAACGGACAGAAGAAAAACAAGATCATAAAAGAACAGTGAGAAAAATATGCCAGGCAATGAGGAAGAGGGAAAGTTCTGGGAAAAGGGCGGGAATCATCCGTTCATGAGCTTCAACTGAAATAAACTTATTTATAACATATTAATGCTTAAGTATGCAACGTTTGTCCGAAGGATGAATTTTTTTAACTAAATGTTAGGATCATGTTACAGAATACAGTTGTGATGATAGACTTTTATGATGATGGCTCAAATACATCTCACCAGTGGATTAATCGCAGATGAGTTTCATGATATTCAAATTGGTTTTGATTAATCTGTACTGGATTTACAACTGGAAGCGTGCACCAAAGATGGTGTTGTGGGGAGGTAGGGGGAACAAACCTGGCTGATGGTGCTCATAGCCCTCATGTAGCTCTCATTGCGCGAGCGGTATTGGGGAGAGCTAAGCAGAGCTTTGGGGTCCAGGGTGTCCACGCTCCTATTGATGGAGACTTCACTCACCGCCCGCAGGTAGCTGTGACTCCGGATCGAAAGCTTTGGAGAATGCTCTTGGGAGATCCTGCGGATGAAAGAGACGGTAGATATTTATTTTTAAGGGGAAGTTTAGTTGAAAAGTGGTGAGCCTATGAGCCAAAAAATTAAAAATGACACAAAATATAATCAGCCTACAAGAGTATCAAACCATTACCAAAGTGCTAGGGGAAATTAGTTAAGAACTGGATCCCTTTTAATTTATGAGCTGTAACTTAAAGGAGACGTCATATGAAAACCCCACTTTTTCTGTATTTAAGTCCTATAATTGGGTCCCGGGTGCATCTAGAAAACCCAGAAAACTTGAAAAATGAGAACCCAGTAAGTTTGTTTTGGTGTGCCTTTCCCTGCAAGCATGTGAGAAATCGAGCCGTTCAGATTTTATTATAATGTTACCGCCCCTTATTCTACACAGTTCCACCCACCGCGCTCCACCATTTTTGTTTTCACAAGCGACAGCGCTGTACGTGATGCCATGGCTAAAGTTTGTGGACAACATGCAATGAAGTAGCTGCACAGAGCCCAAACCTAGGAGGAGACAGCAGTGGATTTATTTTATTTTTAGTGGAAATCCCTCATAAACCATAAGTAAAATCCTGCTTGTTTGCGCGAATCACTTCAAACTGGAGTGCTTTTTCAACCTGGGACAGCACAAGCAGGATCAGCTTCAAAGTTTTTACTCAAAAGTGATATCCCATAACCATTTTCTACGTTTGGTTCCTCTATCTGTGCACCACACCTAAACCCTGACTGTTAAACCTACTGTTATAAGTGGAGATGGACATTTGGAGTTTAACTGTATGACTGTTAAAACATTATGTGCTTTAATATGTTTAGCTGCGGCATGCTGTTTGTTTTGCTAACGATCAGGGGCGAACACTGCAGGTTAGTTTCGTTTTAAATGTCTCTAATCATTCGTGCTTAGGCTGAAAAATCCTTCACAGTTTACTAGTTATGCTTTCACGTTGTGTGTGTAACAGTTAACATTATTACTTGTCAATGAAAAGTGCTTAAATACAGTTTATTTCGCTGAGATCTCAGGCAATGCTTTTATGCAAGCATACACGCACAATGTGAGCGCTGTTTGCTGTGACTGATTTTTTTTTTTCTTCTAAGAAATCATACCAACTTGTTGAAACTGGTCGAATGAGGAGACCTTTAAGATATCACAGGATGTTGAGTTAAAATACATTTATACTATTATTTAATAATATAAATGTAATAATTCAATATAATATCATCACTGTCCTTCTGAAACCTTGAATGTCCAAATTCACTATTTTTCATGAAATGGAAAGAACACTGTACTTTTTAAATGATTAAATACTATGTTGACAAAGTTTACAAGCACTTTTTAATACTTTTTATTGGTTAGCTATCTGCAAAATCTAGTGACAAAAATAAGTAGTGACTAATAATAATAATTTATGGCAAGAGTTACAAGGTTTCAGAAGGACAGGAGCGATCTTAAATATTTTTAGTATTCTTAGAATATGTTCCATATATGAGAACATGTTTATGGCTACCAATAATGGATTAATGATGAATCTGTATTATTAGAATTGACTTCCATTTTAATACATATATATAAAAGATTAAAAAGAACAATTTAGCTAACTACAGTTTTTATCTTTTAATACTGATTAATCTGTGCAAGTCATTTTTGTATTCGTGTGCCCTCATAATCTTTTGTCAAAGTCAGAAACTTCCCCTCAATGACACCTCTTTTCTGCATGATTCATGTCTTTGGCTGGGGGCGGGACTATACTGACTTTGCAATGGCCAGGCAATGGAGCCCCGTTTTACAATTTTCCTCAATCCAGAAGCAACTATGCTCATATATACGCCACAATTCAGAAAAAAACACCACTATCACATACTTTTCATGGCAACACATACGTTTCTTTACAGTTTCCTAAGCAAATAAAATACTCATACAGGACCTGTCTGGGTGTCAGGTCTATAGAAGTCTACCGGCTCTTTAAATGGACATACAAAAGACACTCTTAATGAAGTGCAGTGCAGTACACAGACTCTAAAGAAAACAGCTAAACTCACCTAAGGCCGCTCGCGTGGCAAAGTACACACGTGCACGACACTCGTACTGACACTGATGGAGAGACACCTCATATCTGCTGCAGCAATATCAGCAGTACAGGCAGTGAGAACTCCAGCACTGGCATAAATCTACCGGCCTCCATCTGCATGTCTTCACGCATAGATCCACACAACAACTCACACAAATGAACACACACTGAGCAGCCAAGTCCAAAAAGCCCCAGGGCACTTCCCTATCCTGCTGGAAGACAGAATGGCAAAACTTCACAGGAAGCTCTCAGGGGTGGCATATTCCCCCAGAGGAAACCTGGCTTTGGGGAATGGTTATGCATGATGTCATTGTTGTGGAATAAGCGTATAGCTTTTCGCATCACTGCTAAGATCGCCTCAACGGATTGGTTCACTCTGTGGTTGTTAATTGTGTCTACAAATCACAGCACAGTGCTTTGGCTCGTGTAGTTCTGGGTACACTGAAAGCTCCCCAAGGCATCTTAGACTGTCTGTGCTGATGCTCAACAAAGATATAGAATTGTGAAAAGATGTGTTCAGTTTCCTGAGATAAAATCTTAAAGGGATAGTTCATCCAAAAATAAAAATGAATTCACCCACATGTCTTTCAAACCTGCTTTTTCTGTTTTTCAAAAAATGATATTTTGAATGTGTCTCAGTGGTTTGTGCCAAATGCCATTGAAGTTGATGGGGGGTCAATGTTATTTGGTTACCACAGTCTTAAAAATATCTTCTTTTGTGTTCTGCAGAAGAAAGAAAGCCATAGAGGTTTGAAAGGACAAGAGGGTGAGTAAATGATGACAGAATTATCATCGTTGGGTGAATTATCCCTTTATTGTTGGTACGGTACACTCTATAAACATAAACTTATTAGAAAGCACACATTTCTTATTTACTACAGACAAACACAGTTAAAGGTCAAAAGCCTGTTCCTCTAATCCATAATTATAGTGTTAGTTGGTTTACTGGAATGTGATGGTGCTTTAAGCAAACACACATCTCTGGCACGTGAGAGATGATTAACCAACAGATAAAACCGGCAAAATGCTAGATTGAGGAATTCCACAAGATGAAATATTTATGAGCTTTTATAATGCCAAAGCAGTATTACACATTTACAATTCTGCAAATCCTCCAATCCTTGTCTGGGCATTTCACTTCGCTCAGGGTCTCAGAGCACTTTTGTTGAGCTTGAGCAGATACGAATCTCCGTTTGATTCAAATAAATTACACTGTCTGTCAAGTAATACGCAGCACTGACGAGAATATCTTTAACTATTATGAACAGTTAGTGCTTCTTTTTCACACAAAAAAGAGCCATTTAAGTATTCATTTTTAACAATATCAGACTCAAGAAAGATGGGAGAACTTAGAACAGATACAATAATGAGAAGTACATATGATGGATTCAATGACCTCATTCCACCTACAGACCATTTGAGCCATCTTTAGACGTATTACAGCATAAAATCTGTTACCATGGCAACCCCACAGTGACTTCTCCAAACGTAGACCAGCCCCCGCTCATACTGCTGTACTCACATATGCCGGCTATTAAATCATAGAATAACGCATTTGCACTGTATATTAAAGTCACTTTATACACATGAGAGAAACTGTAAAATCAATGAACACTATTACAGATGATGACTTCCCGCTACTTACAAGTCCACAGACTTGAGTTTAGTTGACAGAGACGCGAGAGTGGAAATGTGTTTTATGATAAAAGAGCTGCAATTTTTAGCAAGTCCCAGGGCTAATTTGAGTAATCACTTGTATCTTTTTTACGGCAATGGCTTGGCACATATTACATTTTTAATTAAACCCATACTCTGCTCCTGGGCGGCAGATATAATGGTGGTATGTTACCGTGGAGACACTGACTGATATCTCTGTTGAGGAATGCACGTCTGTGTGACCGCCTAATCTCGCCCCCCTCAATTTATCTGTGTTGGTTTTGTATGGACATATCTACAGCGTTTTTTTCCATGCAAGTGCTAGAAGCTCTATTTCGTACGTCAGGTGGGTAATTAGCACAAAGCCTAAACTAAGCCTAACTAGAAAAACCCAGTGACCTGCATTAGCAGGAGCTAAGTGCCCATGGGGAAACAAGACAGGGGGTAGAATAGTCACACAAGGTTTTAGGATGCTGATGATGTCTCACAAGGAGTAGCCTTGAACAGGAAAATTCTGTGTTTTCACCTTTTTCTTGTATTTACAGGTATAACTTTGAATGTTTTGCTTAAAGTCAATATGTCTCTTGTACAGCTGCTTTGTAAAATTGAAAAAACGCTATAATAATAAAATTGGTTGAGTTGAGTAGAAAATAGATCAAAACTGCCTTCGGATCACACCGTAAAGCAAGGGTATCCTCGACAGCGGAAAAAACAACTTACCAAAAACAAAACATGACAGCCACATACAAAAGCCTTATAACGCAATCTGTGGTCGAACCTGCCCCCAGACAGCACTCTGAAGCATAGGGTATGGCGGACACAACAATCAATATACAGCAAAAGATTAACAATCGAAATAAAGGTTGTGACAAACACGCTTCCTGAACATGACTACAACCAGCCACTGGATGGTACCGTGAAGCAAAGGGTATCGCCGACACCAAAAGATAAACAATTAAACATTAGGTTGTGACAAATGTAGTGACTGGATCAGTGTGAAAAAAGCCATTCAACCCCTGACTCCCTTTTGTCCCGGTTTCTAGATACCATCATCTAAAGATCAAAGCAAGTATGGCTCCATGAGTCTGGGTTTGCGTTTGGAACTTGCACCGATAGTGTGATAACCATTTGGTTTCTCTGTAGGACATTTACGACTCCGTAGCTTCAAAGCATTGCTTTTAAGTCTCTGTCTCACCTCTTACTTAACATCTGAGCTAACCAGAGAAACTTCTCTGACAAATAGGAACCTATGTGCTTAAACTGTCCTTTCATAAAAATGTATCTAAATGTCTGGTTATATGTTGGCGCTCGTGCCATTATAAATACTCTGTAACTGTTAGATATGCAAGTTTTGATTTAGGGTTCATTTGATGTATTCATACGTTGGGAGGATTCACAGCTCAAAGACTTGCATGTTTCATATGTAACTACACATCTCTGAATTCCCTATATGATGAGCTATGTTATAAAAACATAGCATGCATCATACTTTGTCCATAACTAAGTTTAGGTATTAAATGCTAACTGACCATACTGTCAGAGCCATGCAAATGAGGCGCCATGAGAAAGGACCTCTCTTTGGCCCACGGATCTCCTTCGTGGCATTGGCCCACAGACCATCTGGGGGCAGGGCAGGTATGCATTTAAAACACCATCACCGATCCACTTCGGAGCGTCTTTTGATTTAGGAATTGGAAGGGAAAAGAAAGAGGACAATCTAACGTACACCCCCGCTTGGGGCCCCCCCTCTGGGGTCCCCGATTAAGCCATGGAACTCCGGACTCAGGACCTAAACTCAGCGTTTCAACAGGACTGCATTCTGAAACCATTCAAGATTTCCATCCACACGAATACGGATATTGGTCCAACATCGAGATTGCAAGTATCCGTTTCTAAATACAGAGTAGCTGCGTTAAGAGCGTGCCTCTTTGTTAAAATGATTCTATTGGTTTTCAGACATGTTTTACCTGCCTCGCGGCCATCTCTCTCTCTCTCTCTCTCTCTCTCTCTGCGCTTCGTAGCGCACTTGTGTTTCATGTATTTGTTTGTCGTCATTTTGTTTACCATGTAGAGTAGAGTTTAATAAAAACCCATAAAGGCATTTGTGATGAGTTCTCTGTGTTCAGGCTTACAAACTTGGTCACTTAAACTGTGTTTCGATCTATGCTACCTCTGCTCTTAATTCTGTTTGTTAAAGTCACGTTACTTATAGTAATGAGATAACGTTAGTGTATAAAATCATTGATGCATTTGCTGGACGGATACATATAGGATTTTTATCACTATACTGCTAATCAGAATTGTAAAATATGTATGTGTAATGACGATTATTATACATATTTTCCTTTGAGCTAAACTAATTCCTTGACTGAAATTGACGTTTTAAATAACTCATTTCATATATGTTTGATCTTGATAGATCTGGTGGAGAATCTTATTTGTTGAGTAAACTCATCCTTAATTCAACATGCAGCTAAAATCGCTACATAAATTGGTGGAGGGAATGCGGGCACAGTTTTAAACCTTGTTTTGTGAGCAGAACTCAGTGACTATTCATGTGTGTTTTTACGTGTGTTTATTGAAACCGAATACTCTTTTAAATGGCACTTTGATATGTATGAATGAAGGTGTGGACCTATCCTTGGAAGACTCTTGAGCTTCTCACAGAGAAAACCTCAGCGTCTGTCAAAGATTTAGTGACAATATAAAGACGAAGAAATCTCTTTATAACGCACTATATTATTAATTTACCGCCTACATTGAGCGAAGAAATCCTCTTTTAGCGCGAAGAAGACAGAGCGAGCGATGTTCCTCCCTCGTCTTATCTAAAGGCCTTATTGTTAATGCATAGCTAGGTGTAACTGATGTGTATTCCAGTGCAAATTAACTAAGCTATTGCGCTCCCTGGGGTGAACAATCAGTGTAGCTGACTGATAATGTTTCTCCCATTCGCTTAACCCAGCGGATTTTATTAGTAAATAACTCCGGGTCAGTTTTACTATTTAAAGGGGGGTTTAACAAAAATCTTGATCAAGTTGTGTTTTTGTTTTATGTTACGGTCGGCGAAGAAATCCCGACCAAGTACACAAATAACTTTCAGGACGGCGAAGAAATCCCGTTAGTCAGTTATAGTGTAGTTTTGTGTGTTTATTGTTCGTGTAGGTTGGAAAGCCATGTACCCGTGTTCAGAAAACTGACACATTAGACACGCGATGAAATTACACTCGTCGCCATAGAAATTGCGCGTAAACGTAAGTTTAATTCCACACAGAATTGTGGAACCGGAAGTTCGGCAGAAGACATATAACCTTCTACTAACACTAGAGGTCAGTTTGTCTTAAAGTGTCTTAACACTTCTCCTGTCTCATCTCTGCACGACTTTCCCATTTTGTTTGGGCAACGCTTTGTGTGCAGTCTCAGCCAGTCTCTTCTTTTGTTTTATTTTACCGTTTACTGTATGAGAATATTTATTATTTGTTATTATATACAAACTATAATGATAATTAATATTATTCCATTATTGTTTTGATGGTTTGATTTTTCTTTATTTGAATCAGGGTTTCTTACATTCTGTGCCTGGCAGTTAGAATTGTATTTGATAATACTTAAATTTTAATTAAACCAACTTAATTGAATTTAAACTTTGATCAAAATAATCAGATTGCAATCTTTAAGGTGTTAGGATTAACTCCCAATTGCCTTATTTTCTTTATTTCAGTTATTCATTTAATGATTTTACTGACTTTTCTAAGACTCCATAGCGCCCTCTACCTATGGGCCCTATCGTAGACCTTAGTGTGGAGCCAGTTCACCCCCGCACGAAGAAACCCTCCTTCTCTATCCTAACCTCTCTTTCTCTTGACTCATCTGACTTTTATTCTTCTTATCACCAGAGACTGAACCTGTCTGAACATCAGTAAAATTTTTGGTAAATATGTTGATGAATCGAATAGCCTAAGTCATAGAATGACCTCATAGGTAACACTCTTCAGCAACATTATTCATTATTTTCCTGTGTTTCACCCACACAATTATCCACCCCCGCCTTCACGGCTAGGATAATAAGCGTTTAGTTTGCGTCACTAACTGACAAACTCAGTTAAGCATTCAACACATAGCCCACATTTTTATCTCAGTAGATCTGTACGGACTTGCATCTTGCTGTTGTGCCTTTCTCTCTCCCCTGTGTCTCAATGTGTCCAGAAGATCCAATCCTGTCACCTGCCAGTCTAGCTAGAGACCAGGCAAAGCGCTGCAATGGACTCCTGCCTGGGACCAGCATCGGCACATGGCAACTGCGCTGAGAGCAGTTGGTCGGACGACCTAATCCGGCGAAGGGACCACGATCTGAACCAGAGCTACAACTACAGAGAGCCAACAAACTCATCTGAAGTGCACAGCCAGGATCATCGGTGACCACGCCCACGACCAGATCGTCCTACTAGAGCCAGAACGAAGGAAGCCAGGAGGAGCCAGAAGCACGTGCAGAACCGCCTAGACCAGCTGGACCTGCATACGACAGTGGATGAAGAGGACCAGGAGCTACAGGAGGAGATGAAAAGCTACATGAGTCCTTTGCAACACAGACTGAGCAAAGAGAGCTATTGGAGCAGATGCCAGAGAGGAGCTGGTAGGAAAACTCCAACAAGCAAAAGCTCTCTATAATGGCCCCGGCAGACAGCAACACAATGCCACGGCCAAGGCCTATAAAGGCCCTCTGCAAGCAGTCCTTGCTGAAGTCCAAGCCATGACTCAGCAATGGAATCTAAATGAACTGAACTTCACTTGCAGACTACGATGTGAACAGACCGGAGAATGCAACAGATTCTCTCCTGTCGAGTCCCCCAGCTAAAAGCCCAAAGCTGCGAAAAGGGGGGGGGGTGAAACCCCACTGTTCACACCTTACTAGCCAGCAAACACATAGGGGTGGGGCAGGAGCCATCCAGAAGAACCTGCAGACACACACGCTGCATGGCCCCACAGACCCCAGCAAGCTGGCCAGAAAAATGACAGCTGTCACCACTAAATGCTGTCACCCTGAACACTGCAGGAGGCCACAACAAATGGCTACCTGCATAACATTGACTCTCAGGCATTAACACTGCCAAGTGTGACCACAAGAGACCGGTCAACTGATTAGGATCACCTCCAGCCAAGAGGACCACAGCATCCTATGCCAGCAGTCGGAAACTGTCAAAGCGGATTACAGCAACTACAACACATCTGCTACAGCCAGCATCCGAGCCTTCGTCAGACGACAGAACAGGCCGAAAGGGAAGAAGACTTCAAAGCAAAACTCTTCTCCCTCAGAAATCCGCATCACACTTTGAGTCAAAACCTAAGCGCTACAGCCTTTTTCCGCCACGATCACCTGATATCTGCGGAACTCAGCCCATAAGGCCTACAGAGAACATAGCGCCGCCTCCATAAAGACTGTGTAAATCCTGCCTATCTCTGATCATCACAAAGAACTGACTATGTAGGGTGCACCACAGTAGCAGATCTTCAACAGAGACTCAGCAGATGTTACAGCCTGCCGGGAACAGCCAAGCACCAGACAGGAGGCCCTGAGACAACACAGTGTCACCACTTTCGTCGAACTCGGAAGACGACGCCCCGTGGAAACCCAGCTGGCAACCTAGGAGCTATTGACCTGTTCCGGCCCAACAGTCATCGAGGAATTCATCTCAACACCATGGATGACACCTGTACAAAGAGCAAAAGAACCGTGTAACTGCATCTGAGACAGCAGAGATCCTGGGGACATCAAAGGAGCTGATTCTACAAGAAACCTCAACAGGAGGATTTAAATCCAAATCAGACTCTTTCTCACCACGAGTGGCTTTTGAAACAAACAACCCTCTTGAATGCCCCTTTTCTGAGAAAAAATTCCAGATCTCTGTAACCTGCTGGTCGACCACAGAGACATTCTACTACAAGATGAGCATATATGGGCAGATATCTCAGACATCCGCTTTACACTGTTCACACGCTCTCCACAACAACACCAGCTTCAGACATTTCTTCTTCCCTCAAGTGCGCACAGTATCCATTGGACTCATGCCTGTCAACCACAGCAACGACCTAGGACACCTGTGCTCTGAACTTGAAAGGGAATAACCAATGCTGAACATGCTACTTCCTGGTTCTCGCAAATCTCACAGCCCCATGGGGGGCCCTCTCAAGTGCGAGAACCTTCTACTAGACCTACAAGAACAGCCCAGAGCTTTGACCTCTGGTAAATAAATGAGACTGTTGTAACTGCATTCACCAAAAGGGGTCACTGTTCAGCTCAACACACAGTGTGACCAAGCCTTCAACCACACATATTCAATGGAATACGTGGAGCATGGCCCACTCTGGAAGCCACACCCCCTTTTTACCGAATAAGTCATCTTTTTGCAGCGTGCATACTGTACAAGTGAGTACACTTTCCAAAGATTTTGAACAATGTCTTTATGAAGAGCATGACAGCGGATTACCACTCCAAGGAGATGGACCACGCCCTGCCATCAACTGCCAGTGCTAGAGCTGCTCGTCACAAAAGACAATGATGCAGAACTAATGTCAACTATGTGGCCCCCATCACAGAACCACATGACATTACATCCCAAGCTAGCTGCATCCTGGGCTACACAGGACACCACCTACAAGGTTCGTGAAATGTTAAAAGAACTGCCCACTCATGTAAATGAGCGCTCAAGACGGTGCCATGTACACACCAAATGGCACCTGCGCTTCACCACATGCCTGATTGACCCTTGCTGAACGGAGTTCCATCTGAATGTTGGACTTGCCAAACACTGCCTTAACACTGGTCTACACTGACAGCGTGACCAGAACGATAGGGGGGGTAAGCCAAGCACCAGCAAAACATGGCTCTTACCACAGCCTGAGTTCAGACAGCACCACCACAACATCGCCAGGGCCAGCAATGAGACCCCAACCTTGTCCTACACCGCTCACCAGTACTTCAATGAAAGACCCCGGAGTGTGACACCAGCCTTTGCCCAGCAATCACTGCAGAACACCTGAAGGCCAGAGAGCATGCTGCACCCGGCAAGATTCACAAGAGGAAAGTGATGTGAGTAACAAGATTTGGTATCATATCTTTGCCCAGCTAAGTGAGACGGGGGGGGGAATATGTAGACAAAACCCTTCTCCATGACACAGGACTACAGGCTTTTGCATGGAAGCCAATCATGCCATCCCACCTGCTGTTTCATCAAGGACTGCTGCTGTGCATCTCCGTGGAGGCAGGAAACATCCTAACCAACCTGTTGCAAGAACCAGCAAACAGGTGCATGGGTGCACTCCCTTGATGTCTAAGCAGGATCGAAAAGATGAAAGGTACCCAATTAAAGACAATACCTGACCACTCGGGAGCATTCTCTGCCTGTATGTCGAGATCCTGTGGACCAATAGGAACCTCCAGTGATCCCGCCATCATGATCTAACTATCCATCGTCAGCTGAAGTTTACATTCGCACTTCCTCTTCCGAAAGGGGGGATATGTAGTGACTGGATCAGTGTGAAAAAAGCCATTCAACCCCTGACTCCCTTTTGTCCCGGTTTCTAGATACCATCATCTAAAGATCAAAGCAAGTATGGCTCCATGAGTCTGGGTTTGCGTTTGGAACTTGCACCGATAGTGTGATAACCATTTGGTTTCTCTGTAGGACATTTACGACTCCGTAGCTTCAAAGCATTGCTTTTAAGTCTCTGTCTCACCTCTTACTTAACATCTGAGCTAACCAGAGAAACTTCTCTGACAAATAGGAACCTATGTGCTTAAACTGTCCTTTCATAAAAATGTATCTAAATGTCTGGTTATATGTTGGCGCTCGTGCCATTATAAATACTCTGTAACTGTTAGATATGCAAGTTTTGATTTAGGGTTCATTTGATGTATTCATACGTTGGGAGGATTCACAGCTCAAAGACTTGCATGTTTCATATGTAACTACACATCTCTGAATTCCCTATATGATGAGCTATGTTATAAAAACATAGCATGCATCATACTTTGTCCATAACTAAGTTTAGGTATTAAATGCTAACTGACCATACTGTCAGAGCCATGCAAATGAGGCGCCATGAGAAAGGACCTCTCTTTGGCCCACGGATCTCCTTCGTGGCATTGGCCCACAGACCATCTGGGGGCAGGGCAGGTATGCATTTAAAACACCATCACCGATCCACTTCGGAGCGTCTTTTGATTTAGGAATTGGAAGGGAAAAGAAAGAGGACAATCTAACGTACACCCCCGCTTGGGGCCCCCCCTCTGGGGTCCCCGATTAAGCCATGGAACTCCGGACTCAGGACCTAAACTCAGCGTTTCAACAGGACTGCATTCTGAAACCATTCAAGATTTCCATCCACACGAATACGGATATTGGTCCAACATCGAGATTGCAAGTATCCGTTTCTAAATACAGAGTAGCTGCGTTAAGAGCGTGCCTCTTTGTTAAAAATGATTCTATTGGTTTTCAGACATGTTTTACCTGCCTCGCGGCCATCTCTCTCTCTCTCTCTCTCTCTCTCTCTGCGCTTCGTAGCGCACTTGTGTTTCATGTATTTGTTTGTCGTCATTTTGTTTACCATGTAGAGTAGAGTTTAATAAAAACCCATAAAGGCATTTGTGATGAGTTCTCTGTGTTCAGGCTTACAAACTTGGTCACTTAAACTGTGTTTCGATCTATGCTACCTCTGCTCTTAATTCTGTTTGTTAAAGTCACGTTACTTATAGTAATGAGATAACGTTAGTGTATAAAATCATTGATGCATTTGCTGGACGGATACATATAGGATTTTATCACTATACTGCTAATCAGAATTGTAAAATATGTATGTGTAATGACGATTATTATACATATTTTCCTTTGAGCTAAACTAATTCCTTGACTGAAATTGACGTTTTAAATAACTCATTTCATATATGTTTGATCTTGATAGATCTGGTGGAGAATCTTATTTGTTGAGTAAACTCATCCTTAATTCAACATGCAGCTAAAATCGCTACACAAACGATACTTGAGCGCGACTAAAACCCGCCACTGGATAGCACCGTGAAGCATTGGATATTGTCCTATGTAAATAAAACTGTAGGAAAATTGACTGAACTTCATTAATTTGCTTCAAAGTAAATTTGGTTTAGACACATACAATCACTCTGGACACAAAAAAGCATTATTAGGACAGCAAGAACAGCGAAAAGTACAACACAATCTGAACTTTTCTCGGGTGTCGAGAAGAAAATTATAATTAATTCTTCATGAGCAGCACCAGCAAATGCAGAACGACTGAAGAAGACAGACTAGATTGACATGTCTTATCATAGGTACTGCAGAAGAAAATGAAAAACCAAAACAATGAAGATGTACACACCAGACAAATGAATATCTCAACTAGAAACAAATTCTGTGCCTCTCCTTAGGGAGATTTCCGCTACAAAGCAGGTAACAAAGACGTTTAATAAACTCTTAACTCTCTGAAGCTTCATGGTAACAGATCTGCACACTTGGCAGGTGTTAAAGGAGAGAAATGTGTCTACAGTATGTAATTGCCCTGGTATGTTTTGAAATGGGCACTGGGCAGGCACAAGATTTGGAGCCATGAGCGGTCGACGGGCCAGCTGGAGGACTATTACATGGCTAAAGCGCACAGTCACCCTTAAGAGATGCTTGGCTTTGGATACAGCGGCAGAGGAATACTGCCTACATGTCTGCAGGCCACTTAGTATATATTTTTTGCCATTTGATATATTTTATTAGTTTTTACATGTCAAAGCATTAAAATGCTTGAGGTTGCCAACCACATTCTTGACTGTTAATAGGTTGGAAGGTTTTATTGATTTTGCTTAAATTTTCAATTTTCAAAATATTAATTTAATTTATTTGAGTTTAAAATCAACACAGCAGGAAGTCCATATAGTGTATCTTTCACAAATGCATTGATTATTGTTGAGTATGATTGTTAATTGTCAGTTCATTTGTCATTTTCCCAGCAAATCCTTTATGTAGTCCGCTAGTCTCTAGGATCAGCTTTAAGAGAAACATCACTCAACATAAACAAGGGAGCAACTCACTGAGTGATCACTTCAACGTGTTGAGGATTTGGAGGCTGATTTGGATCAATAACTCCGTAGTTCAACTGACTAATTCAATTTCCAAACCAGGTAAAATTAAACCCAACAGATATTACATGTATATCAATAAACATATACACAGCCATGGACAAAATGAACAACAATAAACTAAAATATAAACTAAAATAATAATTTTACCCATACACATACTGTTACTATAAATAGTAAATTGAAAAACTGAAAATGGTATTTAAAATGGTCTCTTAATTTTATCTTCGGCTGTATATAATATTTGGGTTGTTGACAGATGAACCATACCATATGCCTCTGGTGTGACAGCACATTTTTTGAAAACAATCGTTAATAATAAATTATTTTGTAATCATAATATTTATAAAATAAAATAACATAACTTTAATAAGTACAAATCTTTTCAAAGTTTTACTTTAGGTTCGATTTAGTTACCAATGTATGCATTTCTTAACTATTTTGAGAATAATTCCAAAACTGTGGAACTGTTATGTGTGATCACTTGTATTGATAACAGGCACAAATTGGCCTGCAAAACAAATGGTAAAAAACACAGTGAGACCATGACCATGACTCCGAAACAACTCCAAATGCACGACACTGTATACCTGATATTTGAACTCTTACTTTAGAGTGGTCATTTCCGTCAATGATGGCTGTGTGGCTTTGAGGTAGCTGGCTCGTCGCGCCTGCATCTTGGGTGAGGGTTTAGGGCTGCCGTCCGAATCGCCGCTGTCGTCCTCCGCCATGGCTTTCACGTAGCTGCCGCTGCGCATGCGTCTGAACGGGATATCGTCGTCCTTCCCCAACGGAAAGCCCCCCCACTCATCTTGAGGGACCTGCGGGGTCAGAGGTAATGTGGTGTCATGCACCTCTAGTTTGTCAGCATATGAACTCCCTCCTGTGTGCACGCCTCGATGCACAAACACATTCTGATGGCTACTTTCTCTTCGAGCTTTCAGAGATAATTAATGAGGCTGCCGGTGTGAGCGTGCATGATTACACTAACAACGCCTCGATGGGAGGTCAAGCATCTGTCTCAGTTTTGCTCTCTTAGGGCAAGATCAATAGGAATCTCTGAAAGTAAGAGAGGTTGAACTGGGGTTTCAGAAGAGAGATGGCTTCAGACTGACTAAAGCTAAAAGCTTTGATTGTTAAATGTGTGGTTAGATGAAAGGGTTGAAATTAAACGCTAACAATCTAATTGTAATAAAACCTTGGCAAATTCTTAATAAGAGTTTACAAGATAAAAGCAGGCCTGCTATAATAAACTATAATGTAAGCATTAGATTACACACTACTTACACAAAATCAAATTATATTCATTCTATTAGTGTCACAACTGAGTCAATGCTCCTCGAGCTGTCTCATAGTGACAGTTCAACCAAAAATACAATTCTGTCTATATTTACTCACTCTCAAGTTGTTACAAATCTATATAAATCTCTTGTTTCTTGATGAACACAGAACGTGACACTTCTTGAGAGTGAGTAAATGAACACAGAATTTTCTTTTTCGTGTAACCTTTTCCTTTTACAGACTTTAAAAGGTCATAAAAACTACATTTTACTCCATACAACTTATGTTGTATATTTCAGGTGCCCTAAAGCTCTTGAATGGTTTGAGTGAAAAAATAAAAAACAATCCTTTATTGATGATTTTCTTTCCGACATTTCCTAGTTGCTATGGCGAAAAACAGATAGTTACACAGAGATCATTTTTGGGTGAACTATCGCTTTAATGAGCTTTCCTGCTCATTCTCCTACACAACTCCTTCCTGGTGGAACTTTCTTCCTAACTCAGTCCGGTCAACCACATCTCTCACAACATTCAAAAAACTACTTAAAAAACCCGCATATAGCTCCCAGAAATCTTTATAAGTCGCTTTGGATAAAGGCGTCTGCTAAATGACTAAGTGTAAATGTAATGAGCACAAAGCCACTGGCTGACAAACTTCAGTTGGACTTCAGTTGGACATCTGCTGTAAAATCTAGATGAATAGCTTACTATAAGAGACAATGTAAGCCTGTAATACAAACAATCATATAAACTCCTATGGATACTTTTTTCAAGAAGCATATTGATACATTAAATTCACCTATGGATATCCAATAAAAACTAAGCTGGTTACCCTGGTGTATTTAAAGTTACTGCTGCTGTATTGGATGTAAAACCTAAAGGAACAGTGCGATAAAAAAGTGAATGTTTACACTTTAAAATGTTTGAATGGTTTGACTAATCGTTTCACTTCAGAAGACATTTATCAACCCGCTGAAGTCTACATGTATAACAGATGTATGTGCTTTATGTAGCTTAATTTTTTTAAGCCCATTCAGTTGCATTTTAAAGATAAATGGAGTCGGCATATTACTTAATATATTGTGTTCAGCCGAAGAAAGAAATTTATATACACCAGGGATGGCATGAGGGTTAGTAAATGACTACATACATTTTTGTGAACTATTACTTTTAGTTTAAACGCTGTATTATTAGTATTTCATTAGTATTTAAGTTTAAACTCTTACTTCATCCATTACCAACACGCAGATCTTCTTCTTTCTTCTTAAATACAATATTAGTACCTTATGTCGCACTGTTTATGTGTAAAAAAACATCCTTCAGTGCATTAGCTCATGTTAAGCCTATAATAACAGGCCGGTCTCTGTGTGCAATGCTGGTTATATTGCATATGTCACCCCGCACGGATGGTCTTTCAAAGGTTTGTACAGAATTCTCTGCTGGCATCAAGAGAAAATCCCACTTTCACAAATTTCACTGTGATTATATGAATCACCGCAGAGCTTGTGTTACTGGGGAAACGGCTCGCCTTGACGTCAGGAATTGTACAAAAGGCAGTCAGCATCAGAATGTCTCCAGTAACGCCATCCCTTTGCCCACACACGCTCGCAGACCTGACAAATACCAACATTTCCTTCAAAGATACCACCCACACAGGCCTTTGGTCAAACAGGAAATGAGATAAACTGAGTACAGCACTCACAGTTCTTACATCGCAGAGCAGATTGTGCCTCTAATCATTCAAAGGGATGAAAGACTGTGCCCTCCATGAGATCTTCCATCAACAAAATATCTTAAACCAGACTAAGCTAGTTTGCTGGTCTTACGTGATCTCTTAGCCAGGGATTTTTGATGATTTTAGAGGGGCTTATGAGTTTTGGGGGTTTCAAACCTGCATTGTTTGGAGTTTGGAATCCTAGAAGCAGGTACATTCTGAAAAATGAGAAATATTCTTAAGTCACTTGTAAACAAATTGTGGCTGCATTTTAAAATGCTGCCATGTAAAAGTAAGCTAAACCATCTTTACAACAACTCACTTCCAGTTTTGAGAAATAAGAACATTTAACAGGTCTGAGAACACCCTGACTGACTGTAAGAGTTAAACTTAAACCAGATAAGACTGGATAAGACTGTTGTCGGCTGAATCAAATAGAAAAATGTGCGAATCCTCAAAAAAACAAGCAACAAGCATGTAACCTCTGAATCTTTTTAAAGTCCACAAAATTACCATAATTCTAACTTGATATCAAAGAGAAATGACAACTTAGTGAATTTTCCTCCTGAACAGGAACTAAGCGAACTGCACAGCGCAAGCCCTGTCACTCACGGTAACTATGGCAACTGGGCTCCAGATTTAGCCCTGAAGAAAGATGCCAATTATTCTTTGTATTGACAGAGCATGATAGAGAACATGTGAGACATCCTGCCAGCTCCATTTAGCCTCTGAATTAGTATGTGGCTAGCCACGTGCTAATTCTGATTCACAGCCCACTGCAGGTGGTCTTAAGATCTTCACTGAACGCACGCACAACGTAACACGTTACATCACTTGCTTTTTCATTCAGACTTTGAGAACTGAAACGAGAACAGGTTTGAATGAGATAAAATACGTAGACTTCCTTCTATCATTGTACACACATATTTAAGAACAGCAATTACAAGAAAGCAAGCTTTTCTTGCTTTGTCGAACACACTTTTCACAAGCACAGCAGCCACCCATTTCACTCACCTACGCACACACATTCACTCACTCACTTACTCACTCACTCAGCACATACGGATAGCAAGAAAGCAAAAACTTTCTGGAAAAAACTGGTAAAACAATGTGATAATAATACCAAAATAAGAAATTATACCAGCCAGGGATCGAATGGTTTCAAACAGATGCTTGTCAGCTAAACAGAAAAAGTAAGGCAGCTAGTGATTTGCACTTACTTCTCAGAAGAACTCAAATCAAAACTGGAGGCTCTCTCCAGAGTGGAGGAGGAAGAGGAGGGGTGGTGGAAAGGTGGAGGTGGGTAAGGTGAGCATGTGGGTGTAGGGGAGAATCGAAAGGCTTTTTGCATACCTGCAAGAATTGGCATGAGCGCTCCTGCTGACAAGCCTCTGCTTTCACTAGAGCCTTATCTACATTTACAGAGGCCTTCTGGTAGACTTGACGTGCTCTGCTCACCGTGAGAGAGGACGACCACGAGCTCTTCTTCATGAGCTGTGTAGCGTCCACGCTCAGCGGCACGCGCGACGAGCACTTCCCTATGTCGTTGTTGCTGCGCGAGTTTTTAAGCGCCTGATCATTGATGGTGTTGTAGGACTCCAGGAAGTACTGCGACTGCGACTTGTCGGGGTGACGGCCCATGGTCATGACGCCGGGAGGTCCGTGGTGGAACAGGCAGGCCTCGCGTTCCAAGTCGTCTGAGCTCCAGTACCCAGATGGTGGCGTCCGGTTCTTGGGCTCGGCTGACTTGCAGCGCTCCCTGCTCTTGCTGCGCTTCCGGTGCCGAATGGCGGGGGGCTCTCCGTCGGGGCTGGCCTTGCCTCCGTTGATGCTGCTCTTGCCGTGGCCGTGAGCGTGGTGTGGGCCCTCTAGCGAGTGGGACTTGGTGAAGAGCTTCTGAACGGAGTGCACCAGGTGCCGGATTCGTCCGGGGCTGTCGCTCCGTTGCTCCAAGGCTGCGGCGGCACGCTTGTACTGTAGCGTGTGATAGCCGTCCCGAGGCACTGGGAGTTGGTGGTCGAACTGATTCAACAGGGGAACGGGGACACGCTGGCCCTTGTTGGCTTGAACACCTCCCCCAGTGTAGGGAACCAAGGCAGTCTCATCCTTCAGTTCGTGCGGAGAGCTGTAGTGTCGGCGGGGGAAGGTCCCGTAAGGCACCACGCAGTCAGGCTGGTAGGGGCTTCTCTGGCTGTAGTATGAGTGGTCAGTCGGGTGGGGGTTGTCGATCTGACTGATGAGGTAGGGCTTTTGGTCCATGTGGTGACCCATGGAGTCCAAGGAGGAGTCGCAGGTCACCATGTGATGGTGGCTGCGGCTACTGGATAAGCCTTTCATCACAGAGATGGAATCATCCAGCAAGGGTCGGAGGCATCCACGTGCAGTATGGCCCCAATCTTACAGCTCAGTCTGCAAGGAATAAAAAGAAAAGATATGGTTAACATTGTCAATTGTGTTCACTTTTGGCTCTGTATTTTAAAAGGACCGACGCTTTACCACTTAAGTCCACTTAGCACAACACCACCCACAGTGCTCATCATGTTAAAAGCAGTACACCTTCTAACTGGTTTCTAAGACAGTACTTGAATGCGACATTCACAAGGGATTGTTCGAGGTTGAGAGATCTTGACACACTTCTCTGCTCTCCTCAGAGTAAAAGCTAAAACTCAGATAGATGAAGACAGACAGAAAATCTGATACATTGAGGAGGCCTTCCAGCATTCTGTATTAACACAAGTGGAAGTTACTTCTTTAGACTTCTCTGCTCAGAGTAGCTCTTGTGGAACGCCTCTGTTTAGGAGCCGTGAGCTGGTTCTTCAGGTTCAAAGATCTTATTCGTGGCACTGAGGTCCCCCGCAGTGCACAGTCACAACTGCTTTGAGCTGCTCTCCGTCTTTGTCATTCATACTGCAAGATGAGCTGTGATTGGCTCATTCTTTCATTAGGGCTTTCCAACACATTCCAGCACTACTGAGGCACCGATCACAATGCCACATGAAGCCTGATCATTATTCAGGGCACCTCTGATTTGAGAAAATCTCATTTTCTTTTTATTCCAACATCTTTTCAGATGGCATCAAAGCACGACTGCCACTAATGTCCTTCTTGGAAACCACATGCTCTACTGTTATTTAAAATAAATGGACAAAAATGAAGACAGATTCTTCCGTTTTTGAGTTGACAGGTTACCAATTTCAAGTCAAAATTAGCTGAGATAAACACTTTTGAAACATAGAACCTAACTGTCAGTCTCCGGTATCAGTCTGCGATATCACTGGTGTGACCGGCTTTGTCTGCTCAATTTTGGCTCTTTGTAAGGCACGCAGCCTAATCTGAGTAATTGCAGATGGTGAGCATATCCTCATTCAGCCACACTAATTGCATGACGTCGGATACGAAGTACGGTATGAAGAAATAGGGAGGAAAGAGAGAGAACTAGAAAGACAGAGCAACAGAGAAAGGGAGAGAGAGCCAACCCTGTTATTAGATAGGTTATTATTGGGCCCTGTGACATTCTAATGGGAGGGGGCTGTTGCAGTTTGGAAGGCAAAGCCACCGATCTCAAACACCTACTTGCGCTCACACAGAAACAGGAAGAGAGGAGCTCATTTACAGCACATCTTTAGAAGGCAGTGATTCACACACCACTCAGGTTCACACTGGCAGTATGTGAATGTCTTTTCACAGGCATGCCAGCATCATCAATCCATAATCTATTCACAACAGGCACTATTAAGACCGATAGTATATGGAAAAGCTCTATTGTTGTTCTCTGAATTGTGACATCTGAAATTTGTAATAATTTTTATCTTTACGATAGTGGTGGCACAAGAATGATTTATATTATACTTAATGAGAATGTAAAAAAAGATAAATACATAAAATACTATAATAATAATGTATAATATCATATGAATATAAATAATATATAAACATAAAATTGTGTGTACTACATTGGTATGGATTATATTCCACTATAATTGAACCAGGTCATTATGTACATATCATTCACTCTCTGCACAGCACAGATAAAACATAATGACACAATAATGCCACGCTTATCTCAATAAAGCCATTTCCTCGCTCGTCTTTGGAGAAATACCAAATGAGAAAACTTAACAGCTCTCGTAACTCACAACCCGGAATCACAACCCGTTTGGTAAAAGGAAATAGGTCATTGTGACAGGTGGAGCGTGGTTGGCAGTGATATGATTCCCTGAAAAATCTTTCAAACGGAGGCTAACACCTGCCACCCACTTTTCCCCTAGGCGAGACGCAAGTCTTCTACATATCACTGTGATACTACTCTAGGCCTGTTATTCCCAATGCATTTCGATTATAGATACGGGCTGTGAAAAGGCCATTCACACTGCAGCAATATCACCCTGTAGCCCAAGACTGGTTGCCCACTGAAGCTAAGCAGAGCTGAGCCTGGTCAGTACCTGGATGGGAGATCTCCTAGGAAAGCTAGGTTTCTGCTGGAAGAGGTGTTATTGAAACCCGCAGTGGGTGATTCCCTACACTGGCCGATGTCAATCGTGGCCTCATAAAAATCTCTACCCTCTAAATTGGCTCTACTTCTCTCCTCTCCACCTATAACTGATGTGTGTCTCATCATCCATACTGGTGGTGGGTGAGGAAGACCCCACTCATATCTTTGTAAAGCGCTTTCGGTGTACACTAATACACGATAAAGTGCAATATAAATGCCTCATTCATTCAATGTAAAAATCAGTGACAGTATCTTAATCTAGAGGTGTTGTGGGAATGATACTATTATTTTGTCATGATACACAGGGGATATTTAGTTTTTCAGTTTCTGCTTTGAAAATCTTTGCAGCTTATATTTCTGAATACACAAAAAACATGTATGTAGAATTTTTTTAAGTTACTGTAGCGTTGGTAACACCAATGGAAATAAACAATATGTATTTTTACTGCTTAACACAAATGCTTACGTGACTTTAGTAAGTGATGAAATGACATTGCAGTAAACACATTTAGCCACAGAGCTTGATTCCACTTGATTCCAGTCCCTAGTGGTAACAGTGAAAGTCTCTGATAAACTGGTTATGCATATGGCTTGAGCTCATAAGGGACGGTGTGTTGGGTCAGACATGTTTTTGGTTACAAAAAAGTATATTGTACATTTCATTACTGCAGTCTTGCATGAAAAATGTCCATCTGTCTTTTTCACTAGTATTAATGAGAGAGGTTACACAGCGTGAGTAATAAGTCTCTGAGGGGTAAGGGTCACTTCACAGTTGTTGAACAGATGGAACCAAGAATATACAGTATATGTATTACAATGAAGTAAAGGTAGAGACACCCCTTAACATACAGAAACATACAGAAGATGTTTGTCATTTAAGAAATGTATATTGTATATTTAAACAGACCCTTGCTAGCCATATTACATGATACAAATTTGTCTTGACAAAAGGACTGTTAGTTTGAACCTATGCTTGAAACAGAATGCTTGTAATGCTTGAGCTCTTGTAGAGACAGCAGTCTTGACAGAATTAGATTACTGTGATAAATTGTGATTCCCTCCACCCGTTTTATGCTGTGGACTTCCACAATGAATCCTTTTTTGTTCCGCACAACACTAAACTGGCCAAACTCCAACAGTACACCTATACAAATATGAATTTCTATTGTTTGCATTTTAATGTCATCTAATAAATATGAAAATACATCAGATGCGGTGTATGACAGCATTGATACAGAACTAAATACAGGGAAGAAAATTTAGAGGCACACCTAAAATCACCCTGCAATGCAATTGTTGACATTTTTCGCCAATAGCTGTATTACTGAGAAATACTTTGATAATAAATAGACTCAACAATGTGCAGTTTTTTTTAGACATTTCTCATTACCAGGGACATACTGAATCTGCAGACTTTTTTGTTAATTCTCTGCTAATATGTTGGGAAAATCTGCAGAATTGTGTGGAACAGTTTTCAATGCATTTACATTTGTACAGAGATGTCAATATGTGTAAATGTGTTAAAATAATTAAAAAAATACGTCTCTATGCATTTAGCTGCAGGTGACAGAGGTTTGATATTGCTCATAATTGTAAAAGAGACAGAGCTTATAGGGAAGCTTTAAGGGCTACGAAAAGAGACGGTTTAAACTCCAAATACACCAACTAAGCAGGTTTGGGTTTTTACCCAGGTAAGTTCCCATTTAGTTTGAGCATACTCAATATAACTTGAGAACTTAGGCTACACGGCAAACTTGCTCTGAAGCAGGTTTGATTCTGGGTTAGTTATCGCAAACTAAAACTGGACCTATCAGCTGTGAGAAAAGTGACGTATCTCTGAAGCAGTGAAAACACTGCCCATGTATTTCTTGCTCCAAATTATAGTGATAGTTAGTTTAAAGTGATAAGATGTTAGAGGGAAAATCTTTCACTGCAAATTGTTTATTTGTTATTGAATATTTACATATAAATGAATATTAATATATTCCTATAAAAACAAACTTCAATATATAAAGCATTTCAAAGTAATGGAGCATAAATATTATCTTTTGATCTCATTGGAGACCTATTTAAATCCTTTAAATTCAGTTGATTCTGTATTTACTTTCACTGCAGCCTTGTTTATTCCTGCCGTCAAATGTGTTTCAATTCATGACATTTTTTCATAATGATTTTCTTCATCTTCAACAGAAAAGTGAATTGCGGCGATACTTGCGAGAATTCAATCAAACTGATGATGCGTTCCATGTTCCGTGTGATTGGCTGTTTGCCTCACGTGTCACACTTTCAGGTGCACGCGCCTCACAAACTCTGGATCAAACCCGAGTTAACAGAGAAAGTTTATACCAAAAGTTGTGAAACAGCCGACCCAGGATTTAATCCAGGTTGGGTTTGTCTGGTTTTGTCAACTCAAAACCTACTCTGGAACTCAGTGTTTGTTCTCCTCGCTTCGTGATACAGGCCACAGACCAAATAAGTGTTAAAGAGTGAATGAATAAAAAGTCCCTTATTTTGTAATATTTTCAGTGCCTGTGGTTTTAGGGACTTTTGTGATAAAAGCGGAAAAGGAGGAGGAAGTTCGGCGGAATAAAGCTGTGAAGAGAGCTCGTCCGTGTCCGAGGATTGTATTATTTTATATATTCCGTATTGTTAAAGTTATAGCCTTGAAAACACCCAGGAAATACGTGACCCAAATGGTTAGAGAGTTACACTGGTTGCAGCGGTGTTGTTCATCAGACATTCTTTTACGTAATGGATGAACCTCTAAGAGCATCTAAGGTGTCATCTGTTCTAGGCAATAGATTAGCATCTTTAATGGTGACAGTATTAAGACCCCTATAGTCTACGCAAAAACGCCAAGTGCCGTCATTTTTCCTCACCATTATGATAGGTGCAGCCTAAGGGCTATGACGGACTTCCACAATGCCTTTTACTACCATCAGTTCACCTGCGACTGAATCACCTCATGCATCTGAGCAGATGTAAGGTAAGCTCGTTTGCGAATGGGAATTGCATTGTCAGTATTTATTCTGTGAGTGACTATATCCGTTCTACCAAGTCTGTAGGGCTCTTACTAAACACATCACAAAACTCATGTAACAATAAATGCAGTTCGTTCACCTCAGAATCAGTGAAGTCTGCCGTTTGAGTATCAAATGGGCGATGTGACAACTGTGTAGAAGAGGTAGAAACATTACACACAAATATCCAGGCAGCTGGAGAGCAGCAAAGACACTACTTTGACCGCCGTATCTGACAAACAGCGTATCAGCCTGATGATCTTGTATGGGTTGACCTGCCAGACAAAAACTTTCGCCAAAATATACTAGACCATACAGAGTCTTGAGTAGAATAGATTCAGCCACGGAGGATATTGGAGTGACATATAGAGTGTTAAACCTTCTTGATCCAAGTTAAAGGTCTAAAGTGAGTTACTATAATCGCCTGAAACCCTACCGTTCTATATGGTCTCCTACGCCACAGCATGATCCAATAGCTCCTTGTATTGGACGCCCTCCACTGACAACGCTATCAGGTTCCAGACAATATTTGTTTCGAGATTTCTTCGTACCAAAACCTTTACCACCTGCTCTATTGCAACAGGATAGGGATGTTGTGTTACCTCCTGGTCAGGTTGAACTTGTTGAGGCGTCTTGAGCTAATCTACCGGTAAACCTTCCTTGTATACCACCAGCTGGGAGTATGAAACAAGGTCAGGGCATTCAGTGCATACTCCAATACGTTATATGGATGTGTAAGGTTATTTCACCAAATTTTTTTGTGTCTAATTTTACGTGTCTAATAGGAACAACTTCTAACACACCAAAGACACAAACAAACAAGTATTCGCGCTATATGACCCCTTTAACAACCCCTGTCGTTCAAAAATAATAATTTGTCGCAGTCTGGAGCCCTTAAATATATTACTGAATATTGAATATATTAACTACACTTACAGCATATTAATTATATACTGGAATTTTTATATTTTCCTGTGTAGCACATCAATTCCAGTTGAATTCTGAATGGCACAGATTCCTGGTACTGTACATTCATGTACAACATAGTTCAAATCTTCATGTGATGGCAGTAACTACAGTGCTAAAGCCTCTCTTTTCAGCTTTAAGAGATGTGATCCATCATTGGCTCTCTCATGACTCACTCCCTGTGTCAAACCCAAGAAAGATCCATGACCTGTGTGGTCCTTACCAGACACTTTCATCTTCCAGTCATCCATCTATTCTTGACTATCTACCTCTGTTTGCCGGATAGACTCAAAGACATCTACGGCCTTCCAAACTCCCTAATCTCACAGTACTCTTAGCAGGGAATGAGAGTCTTGACTGTCCTGAATTGCTCATTTATCAGCTACAGACATTAGGGTCCCCCGTTTACACTTCCAGCCACTAGTAGCAACAGAGCGTCCTGATGCTATACATTTCAACGGGAGCTTAGCAACTTCAAGGAACACAAGCAACAGTTGAATGCCCAGCGATGTGACAAAGATCTTAACAGTTTCTTTGTGAACACAATTTTAGACACATCTGCAGACAAGTCCATGACACACAAACTTCAGTACAGCAACGGACACTTGACACAAATGTGTTTCTACAACTACAAATTTGGGCAAATTTGGTTGTGTGAAAAAAAACACACAGCATATTAGTCTGTTACATATATATAAATAATATTTAATATACTAATATTAAGCTGTCAACTAAAACTGTTGTCTCCTTGGTAACCAAGAAACTTTAAATTAAACTTTGAGGGAAAAATAAGCCAGCCACTGAAGGCCCGTATAGGCCGGCTGGACTGGAAGGGCAACTACATGGTTGGGTAAATGTATTTCAAAGTTCATTCATTTCTACATTTTCCTGTAATTAAATCGACAGATCGTTATTTAATATATAATACAAATAGGTATTTAGTAAGTATTTCATAGTAATCATTATTAAATAATAATGATTTTTAATGATTTTCATTGTCTGCTGGATATTTTTGTAGGGGCCCAAGAAAAATCTGGAGGGGCAATGCCCCAGCGCTCCAGCCAAAACTTTTTATTCGTTTTCACATCATAAAAATAAAAATATTTTTTTTTCTGTTTAAAACATAGTTTTAATTATGGAATGAATCATATTTTTTTAATGTATTTTGATAGTCTAACACCGTGTCTACCCCAGACTCGGCGCGATGCGGGGCGACAAAAGAACGTATTAGAACCTATTATAATTAAACATTTTGTCCACTGGATGCGGCGCAGCCGTGTGTCATGTTGCATCCCTCCGGTGTAACATTAAATAAAGAAAACAATGAGACCTACAAGAAGGTTATTTGGAAAATAAAAATGTATAAAGGCCGTATTGCTGTATACGTATTATTATTATTAGTAAATATTACAGTGCTTGCAGTTGCAGAATTACCTTCACACATACACCCAGATACACTATAGTTACACACACATGGCCATGTGTAGAATGATGGTCTGATATAGATGTAGGTCAGGGCTGTATTGATCGCAGTCTGGCAGTGCACCACTAGAGGCAGTATGATGGATGGCACACAAAGGAGGAAGATAATGACTGAAATCTGATTTGCACATAATACAATATTTATCTGACATTTATCCATTGTTTAAAGAGAACGGATTAGCTTTCAAGAACAGATGCATTACTTATGATCAATGATAATGTGAAAAATATTCATAATGTTCTGCGAAGAGGAAACTAACTCTTATGACAAACCATGCATTACATTTGAGATTTCTTTAGGCTATTCTGAGGTATTGTGCAGATAGTAGTGGTTGTTTCTGCAGTCATTTCAATACTTGTGTAATTAGTTGGCACAGCTTTAGCTTTAGTGAGGATGTCGGAGCTACTGAATCGATGCAAAGGCCTATTGTGCGTTTTGGTGACTCAAGAGCCTCTGTTTGCAGACTTCCTGAGAGCCAAAAATAAACCCAACTTGAATAGATTTCCTCTCTTCCCACGCAGGCATCAGAAGAACAGAGAGGAGGAGATAGAGGAGAGAACGGTGTGGGGATTCTAATGAAACTGATTTTTATGTGCCTGCATTTTTTAAGCTGAGAAGGTCCTGTGCCATAGCAGGATATCTCTCTGTATGCAATATGGCCTCACATGGTTGTCATATGTGTGTCTTGTTATTTAGTAAAAAAAATGTTTAATAGATTCTCATTAAGAGTCCAAATGCAATGGCTTTGCTGGTAGTCTAAGCATAACATTGACTATCTGTTTCAATAGTTTCTGTTGATGAACTAATAAGAACATGAAGCTACTGTAGAAATGGCAATGTAGCTGTAATAGGCTTGAATTCCAATGAACACGCAGATGAAAAAAAAAAGGATAAATGGTTTCCTCAGACCAATGTGCCTGGCCCGAATTTAACTTCCAAACCTATGTTAGATTATTGTCTTTGATTGAATTCAATTTAATCTATTCAACTACTAAATTAAGATTGACCCACAAAATGTTTCCTGTAGCCCAGGGGTTAGAGCACGGCGCTAGCAACACCAAGGGCATGGATTCGAACCCAGATATTGCACATACTTAGAAACAGGTGTATAGTATAATGTAATTTAAGTCGCTTTGGATAACAGAATTAACTCCGTCGCTTTGAACCGCCGGCCTGACAAGCTGGTCCGTGAACGGTGCCGTAATGGCACTGGACCGGATGGCTGCTTGCCGGAGCTGGATTAACTTCCCCTGTTGCAAGTCTTGTCTATGGTGTATTATGTGTATCTGTTTTTCTCACCACTTTCCTCATGTTATGCTGTATTTTTCATCTTAATCCATTTCGTTACACTGTACTTGAATATGTGTAATGACAATAAATTGAATCCAAATCCAAATGCAAAAGGATCATCTTTCAAGGTGCTAATGGGAAGTTCCCTTTCTGTCGGTCTCTCGACGTTGTGTCGAGAACGACAGATGGGGTTCGTCCTTGAGAACCAATCAACTCTGACTACTATAGAAAAGGCCAATGAAATTTGGCGAATGAAATTTGCATGCCGGACTCCGCCCCCGGATATCCGGTATAAAAGGAAGCCGGCGTGCAGCATTCATTTACCTTTTGTTCTTCAGAGCCTTCACTCTTGAGTACAATTTAGGATTCAAATTCCTCTACAAACTACACTGCTGGTGCTACGACGTGTTGCAGCGGATCGTCCCTACCTGCAGCGACCTTCCCCTGGGCGTCTCGGCGGTTCCGGAGGTGTAAGAGATCTTCTAAAAAGTCCTTTTCAGGACTGACTGAGCATTCTCCAGCGCGGCATTTCCCGCTGTTCTCTTGGGTGCGGCACCCTCATCGAGGAGGGGGATGGACACGATCGCTGCATTAGGTGTCTGGGCATCCAGCACACTGAAGCAGCGTTCGTTGACACATCTGCCCCGGGTGGAACGTCCGCCCGCGGTGCACCTGGTGGGAATCGGCCACACCTACCGCCCAAAGCACGCAGACTTCGGCATCACGGTGTCGAAGGCTTGCGATGCCGCGGGCCAGGCTGCCTCCTCTCTCTACGCCATGGCCATCCTGCAGGTCCGCCAGGCCTAGGTGTTGAGAGAGCTCCACGAGGGTAAGGCCGACCCGGGTATAATGCAGGATCTCCGTGCCACCGCTGGCAGCGCTCTACGGGCGACCAAGGCGGTGGCACGGGCCCTGGGTCGGACGATGTCCACGGTAGTGGTCCAGGAGAGACACCCCCGGTTATACCTTGTGCAGAGGAGTGACACCAAGGAAGTCCGCTTTCTTGATGCACCCATCTCGCAGGGTGGGTTGTTGGTAACACCGTCGAGGACTGTGCTCAGCAGTTTTTGACGGTGAAGCAGACAGTGGCAATAAGCCACATTTTTTCACGCCGCGACTCGGCCGCCTAGAGGCCTCCGAGATCCCGCGTGACGTCTGCTGCCCTTCAACCCAGGACCCCTTCGACATCGGCTCCGGTTCCTGTGCACCCACTGGCGGCACCCCGGTAGCAGAGGTCGAGGGGGAAACCTCCACCCCGTCAGCTACCTTCTCGCGAGAAGGGACACTGACGGGAAGACCCCAGGGAGGACAACTTCGGGCCCGAACCTTCACAGCCACGGCTCTGATCGGTCGGTACGGGACGACTCCTGCCTCGTCACCTAAGCCGGGCCCTTATCAGGGCCTGGCGCCCACTTACTCACAGAGTTTTTCCGTTCTCCCCGGGTGTACTTACAGCCGATCGCACACTCCACTGGACTGTGCTCGGCGAACCGACCTCACACCCTGGCGAGGTGTGAGGTCGTACACATACGACAGCTGTCACCACTCTCAACCGACAGTGCGTGCCGTTGTCCCGCCAGGCAGGTAAAAAGGCGGAGCCAACCTTCCCTCCGGGGACCCTCCGCCAGCCGACGAACCACCCCCTGTGGGAATGATGAAGCAGACCGTCCCCTTGGTCACCCTGTCACAGTCCCTGGGAGCTCGAGAGCTGCCCACACTGTCTCGCTGGCCTTGCGGGCGGTCCGTCTTGGTTACTCGATCCAGTTCGCCAGAGACTCTCCCAAGTTTCAGGGCATCATCTCTCCCTCTCTCAGAGGCAGGGACGCCTCCGTACTTCGGGTAGAGGTCACCACCCTTCTGGCAAACAGGCATCGAGCTCGTCCCTCTAAACCAAGATGTTCAGTGGGTCACGACCCGCACTTCATCGTTCCCAAGAAAGACAGTGGGTTGCGCCCAAATGTCTGCGTACCCGGAACAGAGCACCTTCACAAGCTGCCGTTCAGGGTGCTCACACAGAGGCGCGTCCAGACATCTATCAGGTGTCAGGATTGGTTCGCGGCAATCGACCTGAAGGGCGCTTACTTTCATGTCTCGGTCCTCCTCGACACCAGCCGTTCCCACGGTTCTCGTGCGAGAGGCGGGCATATCAGTACAGAGTCCTCCCTTTCGGTCTGTCCCTGACCGCCCTTTCTCCCTTAGGGGAAGAAGGTGAGCGGGTACTAAACTACCTCAGCGACTGGCCTACCCTGGCACACTCGCGAGATCTGTTGTGTACAGTAAGGGACCTGGTGCTCCGGCACCTAGATCGATTGGGACTCCAGGTCAACCAAGAGAGGGGCAAGCTCTCCTCATTGCAGAGCATCCTCTCTCTTGGTATGGAACTCAACTCTGTCACCACGGCGGCGCTACTGTCCGCAGTTGCGCCCAACCAGTGTTGAACTGTTTGAAATGAACATTTTAGACAGACAGCGGTCCCCCTGAAACAATTCAGAGGCTCCTGGGACACATGGCGTCCTCGCGGGTTAATACCCCTCGGGTTGATGCACATGTGACCGCTCCAACACTGGTTTCAGAGTCGAGTTCCGAGGAGAGCGTGGCACACTGGCAGCAGGCGCATGGTGATGCCGCCCTGCTGCCAACGCACCATAACCCCTAGTCTTATGACTTTTTCGACGGACTCAGGTCCCTCTGGGCAGGTTATGAGGCAGGTCGTGGTGACGGCTGACGTCTCCCTGCAGGGGTGCGGTGCAGTGTGCAACGAGCACGCAGGTGGGGTGTTGGACGAACCCCCGCCTGCGCTGGCATATCAATTGCCAAGAGTTGTGGGCTGTGCTTCTTGCACTGAGCAGGCTACGGCCTCTCGTGCAAGACATGCACGTGCTGGTCCGAGGACAGCACTATAGCTGTAGCGAACACAGATCGTCAGGGTGGCGTTCGCTCACAGCAACTAACACAACTTGCTCGACGCCTCCTCCGGTGGAGTCAACATGTGACCCGCTCCCTGCGGGCCACACACACCCCGAGCAAACTGAACTAGACAGCCTACGTGCTCTCTCGCCAGTTTATGCCTCGTGGAGAGTGGCGACTTCACCCCCGCGCACCAGCTCATTTGGAGGCTGTTCGGGTAGGCCCAGGTAAACCTGTTCGCCTCCCGTAACACCACCATTTGCCCGCTTGATATTCCTGCCCTCGGCACGGATATCCTTGCGCACAGCTGACCGCGGGATGGGCGGAAGCACACCTTCCTCCCCCCCAGGAGCCTCCTTGCACAGACGTTGTGCAAGGTCAGGGAGCAGGAGCACCAGGTGTTATTGGTTACACCACACCGGTCTAACCGCACTTGGCTTCAGAGCTAATGCTCTGGACAGCGACTCCCCCTGAACAATTCCCCTGACAGAGGTCCTGCTCTCTCAGGGGAGGGACACGTTCTGGCATCCCGGATCAGACCTCTGGAAACACCCATGTCTGGTCTCTAGACGGGACGAGAAGATCCTGAGATGGCTACTCCCCCTCCATGGCAGAGACCATCACCCAGGCTAGGGCCCCATCTACTAGGCGGTTACACGCCTCTAGACGGCGCCTCTTCTCGTCCTGGTGTCTCTCTCAATGAGAAAGACCCACTGAGGTGCTCGATCAGGATTGTGTTTTCCTTCTTACGAGACTGGAGACTAACATCTCCCCTCCACACTGAATGTGTATGTAGTTGCTCTTGCCACTCATCACGACTCAGTCGGTGGAAAGAGTCTAGGGCAACACGACCTGGTCACCAGGTTTCCTAACGGGCGCGAGAGGGCGGAATCCGCCTCACCTCCGCTCCATACCCTCTTGGGACCCTAAGTGGTCCTGGGGAGCCTCAGGGCCCCCCAAGAGCCCCTCGGAGGTTCCGATCTTCCTCACTGAGTAAGACGGCCCTCCTGACGGCGCTCACTTCCTTCAAGAGGGTAGGGGACCACCGAGCATCCTCCGTGTCGCCGGATTGCCTTAAATTCGGCCCTGGAAACTCTCACGTTAGCTTGAGACCCAGGCCCGGATGCGTGCCCAAGAAGTTCCCACTACTCCCTCCGGGGCCAAGTGGTGAACTTGCAGGTGCTCCCCATAGGGGAGGAAGACCCAACCCGATCAGTGTTGTGTCCAGTACATGCTGGACCGCACGCAGAGCTCTGAAGCTCTGACCAGCTCTGTGTCTGTTGGAGGACAGCAGAAGGGGAAGGCTGTCTCCAAACAGAGCTGGCGCACTGGGTCGTGGACGCCGTTACGACGACATTCCGATCTCAGAATCTCCCATGCCCATTGGCAGTGAGGGCTCACTCCACACGGAGTTCAGCCACCTCCTGGGAACTGGCAGAAGCGCCTCTCTAGCAGACATCTGTAGAGCTGCGGGTTGGGCTATGCCCAAACACCTTCGCAAAGGTTTAACAACTTTGCGTAAACCCGGTGTCAGCCCACGTCCTGCGTGGCGACATGTAGGACTGGCATCCGGGGGGGCGTATGCCTGCGAAAGCACCTTTCCACCCTCTAACAGGTTGGGTCAGTGTGCTATCTATCCTTTCCTTCTTACCCAACCTTGGCTAAGAGAATTGGTACCTCACCAGCCTCCCTTCTTACCCACACCCTGGTTAAGAACAGGCATTCCATCCATCACTAAGCAAGCACCTCCTGGGGGTTGGCTGAGCAGAGCAGCCTTCCCCCTTAGGCCGGGACATATCTTGACCTATCACACATAGTTCTAACCGGACCTGTGCTATCAGACGCAGTAACACCCCCTCCGCGGGCTGTTCCGTCTGGCATACCCTCATGACACTGGTTCCCACACTTGGTAACCCATGAGCTTCCCCAGGTGGACCTCCACCTCGCGGTTAACTACCCAGTCCGCACGTTCCATGCGTTCTCCTCCTAGGACGAGACCATACTTTCTCCACCATATTCCTCCCCACGGGTAGGAGGTGGCCTCTGCATCGCTTCTCTGCTTAAGAGTGCGCTTTCCCGGTGTAAACCGATCCGGACGGCCTCTCGCCTGTAGAGAGCTAAGGCCCCGTCCGTGAAAGTTACCGGTCAGGGCTGTATCCATCTTTCCTGAAAGCTCTGGAACCCCCCGACCACCACACTGGAAGGTTACAGGTCTCACGAAAGCTTCGAGCTGACACGCCCAGGCTTGTCAACGCTGCTTCGCTGAGATTGTGACGCGATACAGCGTTTGTGGCGTTTTCCATAGATAACCCCATCTGTCGTTCTCGACACAATGTTGAGAGACCGACAGAAAGGGAACGTCTTGGTTACGTCTGTAACCTCAGTTCCCTGATGGAGGGAACGAGATGTTGTGTCGAGAACGACAGATGGGGTTCGTCCTTGAGAACCAATCAACTCTGACTACTATAGAAAAGGCCAATGAAATTTGGCGAATGAAATTTGCATGCCGGACTCCGCCCCCGGATATCCGGTATAAAAGGAAGCCGGCGTGCAGCATTCATTTACCTCTTGTTCTGAAGAGCCTGAGAGCCTCTCAAACTGCAACAGAAACGATACAGGTTTGTGGCATAAGGGACACAACGTCTCGTTCCCTCCATCAGGGAACTGAGGTTACAGACGTAACCAAGACGGTCTTTCCCCACCCAGTGGGTCAAAGGCCGCGCAGGCATTTCTTAATTAGGTGACATGCAGGTGATCCAGGAGGACTATGTGACTTCCCTAGTCAAAAAGCTTAACTCTATATGTGCTGATGTTTCTCTGTGTCTTCCCTCAGAAAAGCCTACTCATAGTTTTGTTCCAGGACAAAAAGTGTTTGTGAGGAGTCGGAAGCTGACCAAGGTTGCAGAACCGGAGAACCACGGACCAGCGATTGTGATTGCCGTGACCCGGACAGGAGTTCTTTGACGGACTCAGCCACAGTGAATACACTCTTCTAGACTGAAGTTATGTTCTTCAGGAGAGCAGGCAAACTCCAATTTACAATAGAATCTTAAAAGGGGATTCACCTTAGGGGGAGAAAGCATTGACTAAGGTGAGGAAAGAACTAGCTTTTATCTTGAGGTGGGGGCAACCCAAACCAAGAAGATAGATGGCCCATTGAGCCTACAGTGTTGACTCCGTACTCACTCCTGAGTGCACTAAGGGTGTTCTTAAGGATATACTAGATATCAATTCTTTCACCGAGTGAACGATTGCAGAAGCCCTCATTGTCTTCGACATTTTGAAATGAAAATCAAACCACAACACATTCTATTATTGCAAGACAATACCCCAGAATTTGATAATGTCGGCCATGGTAGGCGATAGTTTTGCCTGCAGCCGGGGGAGGAACTCATTTAGTAAACGCTCGTGTTTGTCGTATTTGAGGAAGGGACAAACGACATGCACATGCTTCTAAACTCAAAACGAGACAATAGCAAACATCAGTAGATTTCAAATGTGTGTGATTTATACCGCATTCTGTGTATGTGCAAAAATGTGTTTCGTTCCAGAAATATCTCAAAGGATTTTAGGTGAATGTCACCATGGTAACAGATTGTTTTAATATAAATTGCTGCAGTCCTTCCACAAAAAGCTCTTTTAAAAAACAGCTCGAGTATGACTATGAAATGCACCTGTCACTGGAGAAAACACTGAGGAATTCAGACATCCTTGGCAAAACATTTAATATTAAAAGTACATAAAACCCATTGATCTCTAGAATGCTGGTACATTTTTGACAGCTGTAGCAGCCACAGAAGCATCGTACAGGTGTCATCTGCTTAAGTCACACAAATAATCTAAGTCAAAGTGATCTAATATCTGTAATGCCCTCCATTTCCAAATGTCCTGAAAGACTCTAATGTCAAAGCAGTAAATAAGAGCCCTTCCTTTACAACTGAAGGGTTTCAATGTCATGTCTGCTGATTAAAATAACCTATCTGGAAAATTGCATTAAGTATTCCATCACGAGGAAAGTAACAGCCATGAGGAACAAGGACTCGTGTTTAGAGGGCATATGGAAAGTATCTGTGGCTGTATAGTGTTTTTTTGTCATTTTAAGGGGCTTAAAATTAACCAGTCGAGTATAAAATTGCACCTAAAAACAGAACTTCTATAAACCATATGAAACAGAAATGTTGTTTGTAGAGTAGGACTGTGAATTCATATGAATTTAATTCACTTTATCGTTGACTATTTAATATACAAAATGCACTCAAATTTATGTTTGTAATTGTAATATTTGCAATACATATGTATTGATAATGTAGCTTTAAATCCACACGCAGATTTATCTGACTTTCTAGTTTGCAGATTTTGTAAAATATGAATTCGCGTTATTGTTATTTATATGATTGCCTGGCTAACTTGGCTTACAATAGATAACCATTAAAATCCATTAAACAACCAATGAACATGTTAAAAAGTGCAGATGTGGGGTTTAAGCCATATTTTACTATCAAGTGTTTAGTTTAAAAACAGACCTTTAACAGCAGATTATTATTGTAACCTGCTGGAGTTCTTTTTCAATTGGCTCCATCGATCAAAATCCCTTCTGATACAGTGCCTGTTGTGCAACATAAGAAGTGAAGATGACCTCAACCAAAAATTGAGAATATATTTCAAAAGAGAGGCTATTCCCTTGGGATTTCAGATTCCCAAATGACCTTCAAATGATGGAGGCAGAATCTGAATGAGGGTAATTAAAATGCTTTGGGATTGAATTTCAAACATGTGGAGTGATAAGAGGGATTATGTTGCTAAATCAGGAAAACACCCCATGGTGGATTCAGCTTTTTGTAGCTGTATGATGGTCATAGCGTGTGCAACTGTCCTGAGAGGAAGATGCTAATATCAGGTATCTGAAGCTGTTGACCCTTTTTATCTGAACACTATAAAATACTCCCAAATGACCTATTAAAACAGGCCAATGTGACCGGTTTAGACAGTCAAGAATGTGCTCTTAAGAGTACTCTTAAAAATAAATATGCCACAAAAGCCAAAGAGAATTTAAAATCCGAAGAACCTTCTTGTTTCATTAAAGAGTGAATGGTTCATTGCGCAAGCAAATAAAGTAATTTTATGGGAGTTGCTGTGAAGAACCTTTGTTAGAAAATGTCTTTGTTTTAACAGAGCCAAAAGGTACATACAGAAGTGCAATATGCTGGATATTTTTAATCGAGTCTTGGGTCAAAAAAACGACAAACCAGCCGTGGGTCAAATTTGCATATATGACCCAACAAAGGGTTAAAACAACCCAACAAATGGGTTATATTCCAAACTACAGTCTAACAGTCTCAACACTGGTGATAAATGGAATAATGTGGTTACAAAAAAATTGTAAAAAGTGTCGTTTTGGTATCAGTAGTGGCATCAAATGAAAATGCTATTTTAGTAAACTGGACATATAAACACTGGCTAACCCAATGTTGGGAGTTTAAGAAACATGTTCAGGAAATGTATTTTTTGCAGCATTGTGGCACAAAAATGACGTACTCCACTTTAAAGACATTAACATTTAAATTTAAATTCCTTTTTACAGCCTTGATTCCTTTGTCTTATCGTCTCTCTGTTTCGCTACATAAATATCCTTAAATTATATCCTTAAATTGCAAGTATGGTAATACAACAAATACACAGGCAGAAAAAATAGACTAAAATTTCTTCCCAATCATTCTTCACTACTTATACCCGTCAAGTATTTTCCTCCCTTTTTTCTATTGTGCTAAGAAACACATTTTAATTCACTTGCGTTCATCCTTAAACAGATAGTGCTAGGAAGTAAATAATATAGAGGCCCATCTAAAAAGAAGGGCAGCTTATGAATATTTAAACACGTTCTCTCGTATCCCTTAAACTCCCAAAACTAGATAAATAAATAAATTGTATAAAAACCGTTTAAAAACAGCACAAAGCCCTTATTTGTCTCCTTGATCTGACTTTGTCTTTTACTGGCATTTTTGAGGAAGGTATTTTTTCTTTTTATTACTGACTGACATACCAAAGAAAAAAGTTCAATACTGCAATTCTCTTTTTCTTTTTCAACCAAGCAAATAAACCCTTACATAGCACCTTAAAATTGACAGTGTTGTACTTTGATATATTTAAAAGAAAATTGAAAAATGAAGCATAAATATCTTCATCAATGGAAAAGGCCTGGATGTGTTTTTATAAAGACTGTTTGAGCTGACAATATTGAAGCGAGGTGTACATGAGAGTTCTTTAAAGCAAGTGCAGATGTTATCTGTCAACACACATCCTCCAATGATTAGCTGCAAGTCCCACAGGGATGAAGCATTCTCTCTAGGCTCAGCATATGTGACGCTTCTCCATTTTTGCTTTCAATCAAGCCATGATTACAGCCTGAGAAGTACCAAACACAAAGACCCCTCTCAAGCCGATGCATTACAGCAGTCAATCAACTGAAGACTTGAAACAAACGGGATAAACAGAAACACAGGTGCACCGATGCTCACAAACGTACAGACATAATACATTTCAAAGGAAAAAAATGAAGAATTGTTAATATTTAGATGTAGATACCTATAATCCCCAAATGAGAGTTTAATAGCATATTGATATCATTCCAAAAATAGGAGACACCAGATTCTTAAATAAAAAAAATGAGCAGGTGCATTTTTCATAGGACTGCTTCTCTATAATTAGCTTTTTTTGAGAACATCATACTCTTTGAAGTTACTTTCAGATAGAAGACAAAACTCAAAGGAGAAAATCTCAGGTGTTCGGTCTGTGAGCGGGTAGGTAAAAAAGAGACAAAATGGTTTTGCAGTTTTATCAGGCAGAAGGATTAAGCCATAGTTTGGCAGCCACATCATTCCTCTACACAAAAACAACAACTGCTTTTACTTGCGGCCAAAAACCACAGTTTGACAGCTTTTGTCCTTCTTCATTTATATCCATGTAGACGAGTATGCTTGTGTATTAGCCCTGCTCAAAAGAAGTTCTTATCCTTTGATCCAGCAAGACCGTCATGGTCAAACTTTACCAGAAAGACCATAAAACAAGACTAACACCAACCTAGGGCTGCTCGATTGTGACAAAAATCATCATCACGGTTATTTTGGCCAATATTGAGATCCCGATAAATTGACAAAATAACTCAACTTTTAAAACAACACGGAAAAATAAAGGAACTTTTAAACTGTGAATTCAACTGCAAAATAATTGTAAAGAGATAGCACAGCTGAACCACTTTAAAGGAAGGGGCTGCGCTGTGGATTTATACCACAAGAAAAGAGAGGATCCTTGCAAAATGGAAACACATAATCGCCTCGATTCTTTTATTATTGTAGTTGTTGAAGGCCAAAATTGACGATTACGATTAATTTTTCGATGTATTGCACAGACTTACACCAAACCAGCACTAACTTAATACAGGAAACTCATACAGGACCAGCAATTGCTAGATTTTAAGCTTATCAACTTGGACTCAGTTTGTTGTTTCGGACTAACTAGACAGACAATGAGAACCTTTGATTTTGTTGTGATTCTGATCAGACGCCAAACCAAAATTGGATGTTCGGAGTGAAAGATATTACCAGCCACGTCAAGCAACTAACAACAAATTATTTACCATGTAATTTAGGTTTAGCCTTAACTTAAAACTGTATAATGCCACAATAACAGACTGGTGTGTAAAGAAAAATCAGATATGAAAACAAGAGCATATTTGCAGTGCTGTACAAGAGAAGGGCCTTTTAATTGAAGGAAAATTCTATTATAAATGTATGCATTTGAGACTAACATACAATTTTATGTTCCATGGGAATTTAACCTACAACCTTTCACATATCAGTATCACACTGAAGTAACACTAGGTAAAGTAAAACCTAGCTCTTCTCCTTTTTAAATGCAGCATTCATCAGACGGTCAGCGAACGGGATGTGGGCGGTCCGTGGGTGGTCTCAGACCGAGACAACCAACCCCATAGCTTTAGAGATGGCATGCTGATGTAACATATTGTGGCTGGCGTGATGAAAGATTTTGTTAAGGTATTCACACTCTCCCGTCAAACTTTGGATAAGAAATAGAAGTAAGGGAGGAAGGAGCTTCTCCACCACAATCTTAATGGAATCCAAAGGTTAGCAAGCGCTCGCTCATTATCTCACACATCGGGCAGCTTGCACGAATCTATTATGCACCGGCGCATGGAAATGGGAAAATGCAGAGAAAAAGCAGAGATAAGGGAGGAGAAATGTCAGAAAGCGGAGCCGCAGGCTGCATCCTCCAGTCCGCCTGGGATACGTCAGAGAGTGTGTGTTTGTGTGCGCGAGTGTGTATATATGTCTGCGTGTCTTTGGGAGAAAAGAAGCACATTCCCACCCACTCAGTCCCATGATTCAACTGAGCCTGCACCAGGCGTGGGCTTGAGAGAGTGAAAGAGCGACAGAGAAAAAGCTTACTTTCAGAGAAAGCGAGAGCGAAGGAGAGACGTGCAGGGTGAAGGAAGAGAGAGAACGAGAGAAACCAAACAACCGCGAAACAAGGAGAGAGATGAAACATGAGAAAATGTCTCTGTATCCACTTCTCGTCTCTGTGTTGCATTGCTCCTTTTAGCTGGTATGGTGGCAGTGAATCGAGACGGCCGGACTGTCAGGATGGGAGTGATTTAGTGGCTAATGAAAACGGCATATTGATAAATTTGTATTTCAAACCCTCAATTGGTTTTACAAACATCCAGAGAGAAAGCAGGATGACAAGAATTGAAATTCATAATTATGTAATTCATAATCAGTGATGCCGGTAACGCATTACTTAGTAACGCGTTACTCTAATCTGACCACTTTTTTCACTAACGAGTAATCTAACGCGTTACTATTTCCAAACCATTAATCGGATTAAAGTTACTTATCCAAGTCACTGTGCGTTACCACTTTTGTCATTTTCCTTGGTAAAAATATTTATTTTTTGCTTTCTTCTTGCGTCTCATGGAGTGAAGTCACGCAGCATTACGAGACAAGTCACGTTTTTAGCATGAGGACAATTCACGTGTAATAGCCCCTACCACGCAGCGACAAAAATGTAAACAACAATGGAGGGAGGAGAGAGATGCGCGTTTTTGTAGCTAGAAATACAGTCACTATTTTGAGTTTGTGTCAGCTAGATGACAATATTATGGTTCGTTGTACACTCTGTGCTGGCGACAAAGTGCTATCTAGCTACAAAAACACTACGTCAAATTCGAAGAAACAATTGGAGTCGCAGCACAGCATAGTCCAACTTACAGAGCAAGTCCCGCCAGGTGGTGCGAAGCAGAGAGCAGGAGGTCCCCCAACACCCAAACAACAAATTCTGGACTTTGGTGCAAAATCAGTAAGTGGGGGAGAGTTGAAGAAGTTGGTCGGGCAGTATGTTGTAGAGGAAATGCTGACCTTAAACACTGTTGACTCGCTCTCGTTTCGTGAGTTTTATACTTGTTTTGTTTTGTAAAACCTTTTCCTTGCTGCCCTAATGCTGTGAACAACAAGTTCAATGTTCATAAAACATGTTAAAAAGAATTTAATAGTTACATTTATAAATAATGTAGATTATAAATAGATTATAAATGCCATTATTAAAGTGTTAACAGTTAAATATGTCAAGTCAAGAAAGACTGTCTTTATTTTATTTTTTATAAAAAACAAGTATTTACGTTAAGCGAAATCAAGAAAATCAGTCCTTATTTTATTTTTTATAAAAATGTGTTTTTTCAGGAAATAGTTTTTAAGCTCAACTTAAAATGTCAGGAGATACATTGTTGACATTACTGTTAAAAATACACTTCCAATAAAGAGAGTGTTGGCAAAACCGGTTGTCATTTTTATGTTGAGGTGACGGGGGTGTTTTTGGTAGCTGCTGAATGTAACTGATAAAGTAGCTTGTAATCTAATCTAGTTCCTTTGAAAATCAAGTAATCTGCACAGTACCTAAGTTACTTTTTAAAGGGATAATCAGTAATCAGATTACTTTTTCAAAGTAACTGTGGCAACACTGTTCACAATCACAATTCATGTTTTGAGTCTTGGTTTAGAAATATCGACAGGCACTATAATCTATAAGAAGTATTATACAGTATATATGTAAAACTGTAAAGCTGCTTTGCAAAAATGCTTAATTGTATTGCAGTGTGTTTAGTGATTGATATATAAATACATTTGAATTTAATTGACTTATGTAGTTCAAAATATTTATAAGAAAACAATCAAAGTAAATTTTATATCTGAATTATGTTCTGAATTGTTCAAATTAAATTAATTTGATTTTAATACAGTAATACAAATACCTTGAGTGACGTTGCATTCAAAAAACAACAGCAAATGTTACATGGTTAAATACAACAACTATTATATTAACTCATTTGTTTCCTAGTTCACTATGCTAACTGTTGGATGTTTAATGTTTAATAAAACGATCCATTTTAAATTGAATGCAAACTGATACTGTTTAAAGTGATAAACACTTTCATTCCCTTTCTCACACATTCCAGCATTTTAGATGTCTATGTTAATTCAGATTAAAAGTCTATCACAGGTTATATTTTGGAGACTGCATGAGGTGTATTTCAACACAAATTAAGTGTGCTTTCCTCAGCTCTGAAAATATTTTGCCAGTATTACTGAGCCATATGCAGCTCATTTGAATCACTTGCGCTTCCCATGAAATGTTTCTCCAGGCCATGACTGTTTCATTAATGTGCTTCTCTATCTCTCACAAACACGCACATACTCACAAAGGAAAAAAAATGAGCAAACAAATATCAAACGGCGCCCTTTTCACATTTTCCAGATGCAAATGTCCTCTGTTAATGTTCCCTGCCTTGAGTTGGATGACTTGAGGGGAGATAAAAGTTCATGCAATTTGCATAAACAGACGAAACTGCACTGTAAGACAATAAGTCCCCCGGGAAATCTAACATAAGAGTTGATGGAGTGGTCAGAGTGCATTTCACTGAACAGTTTCTGGTTTTATTGAGGATGGGGTTTTAAACTGTTTATTTTGCTTTGTCTGTTTTGTGTGGCTATTTCTTTTACTGTTCTGAAGAGTGCATTTTACTATGTGTCGTGTTATGAGGCACAGGTCAACGAAGTGTTTTCTTTGCGCACGTCTGACAGATGTTGCCACCATGGACAGCTCATACAATGCAGCAAAGCACCAGACTTTCGTTTCAGCACCATGGACAGCTCCCTTAAATCCACTCAACTCTACAATAGCAGAAAGATGTGCAACAACATGTTCCAGCTACCCTATGAGGCTGTATTTCTCTACTAAAACCCCAGCTAATGAAATGCTAACTCCCTGTACTGCCAATTCCACGATCGAGCGCTGGAAAGCGAAAGGGTAAGTGCTAGAGTTCTCTGTCACTCAAAAACACAATACCTGTAAAGAACCAGAAAAAATGTGAAATTGTGATGTTCAAGTGCAGATATAAAAAAAGATACAGGCTACAGTGTACAGACTGTGGGTGGTACATGCAATTGGCTGTGATCTTTTTAGCTGGTGTACAGACTCGCAGGTTGGACAGCCTACATTAGCCTATTTTCAGGGCAGTTTTCTCAATAGGGTGTCACCCCGCTCCACACGACTCATCAGACTTTTTGATCTCCTCTTGCTGGGTAGGAACTGCTTCTATAATTTGCTCTTATAATTAGAAATATTGTACTTTAAAGTGTCTCTTGAATCTGAAATACACCTGATGCCATTGAGGTCAGTAAGTGGCCTTTGAACTTGATGCTGGAGTTCTTTATCTTCAGTGGAGGCTGAAGTACAGTTCTTCTGAATAATGGAAACAAAGAAAAGCCTATTTTGTGACCCCGGACCAGAAATCCGTCCTAAGTACCACGGAATATAATAGTAGCCCGGGCCACCAATACATTGTATGGATCAAATTGATACAATTTTCTTTTATGCCGAAAATCATTAGAATTAAAGTATTAAAGTCATGTTCCATGAAGACATTTCGTAAATTTCCGTCCGCAAATGTATAAAAAAAATATTGAGTGTATGTGGAAAAACGCGAAAAAAAATTACCGGAAACATGCCTACAAACATCGCTCGCTGGTGCCCACTCTTTGTTGCCCACTCAAGTTTGGTATCTATGTAAAGCTTAGAATTTCCGCTTTCGGGTTCATCTACACTCCACAACTTCATTCAACTTCATCCACTTCTATTGTATCAACACAAAACAGTCAATGAGTACCGCAATTGTTTGGTTACCAACATTCTTCAAAATATTGTCTTTTGTGTCCTGCAGACGAAATAAAGTCACACAGGTTTGAAATGACAAGAGGGTGAGTACTTGATGACAGAATTTTCATTTCTGGGTGAACTATCCCTTAAAATGACCAGATCTGCTGTCAGTAAGATATCTCAGGTTTCAACATCACACAAGAGCAGAATCTTATGATTGAATTACATCACCTCACAACATACCGCATATGAGGCATATGTATCGCTACAGTATATAATATTTTTTGTTATAGAAAGAGAGGTATTTTTTCAGGATAGATTCCAATGTTTATATCCATAGCTATTGATAACATAAGAAAATGAACAAATATAAATTCGCATTTATATTTGGAGCTTGTGCCTCCCATGTGAGCAGTGAGTCAGTGAGACTAGTGAGTACAAGCTTGACTCACACGCGTGTTTGTAGGTCAAAGGTAATGGGGAGAAAAAACTGCCTTTGCTATAGGACTGTTTCTCATTTATGTCTTGCAGGGATGGTTTCTTATTTCTGCTGCCATGCAAGGAATTACGTCTCAGGATATGCAATCCTAAGTTACAGAACCCACTTAATAAGAGGGTGTAAAATATGTTTAATATGAGCTGAACACACTGCTGACTGACATGTAAATTGGAGAAATTGCATTCAGTAATTGTTATTGAAGATGAAAGGGAATAGCAGTGAATTACAGGTATAAAGCGGAGATTAAATGATCCGTTAAGATGAAAACGACAGACAGGAAATACATTTTCTCCTCAGAGCGGGTTGAATGACCGCTACATGAGGAGAAATGCAAACAGAAACGTTCAAAGAAGCAAGGGTACATCCTAGAGGTACATGCACAACCTATAATGTCATGCTTTATGTATAGTACTCAGATGCTCTGAGGGTTCTGTAAAAGAAAGAGTAATTGATTGCAAGTGGATTTATTTAAGACACATGTGCGAAGGAATTGTGAAAAGCTATAAATTGAGACGGAAGTATGAGAGCGTTTTCAAGTCCGCTATTCAGCGAGCCAACATGTTACTTATTTAAACAGCTATTATCAACAAAAAACGGCAAGCATGGGACTGCAAGAAAGGTTTATATTAATTATCCTAATATTAAATATTCATTATGTTAATTAATAGCTTCAAGGTCCAGTGTATGAAATTTAGCGGCATCTAGCAGTGAGGTTTTGAATCGCAACCAACGGCTCACTCCACCCCTCCCACTTGAAACACCACGATGGGATGGCTGACACAGAACTAAGAGTTTGTAAGTAGAAATATCTCATTACAAGGTAGTAAAAACACAATGCTTCATTATGTAAGGTCTTCATGTCTTTTAAATCTTCTGATTTAGCAAGTACTACTACAAAAAACTGGCTAAACTTGCTAAATTTCATCTCTTTATTTCACCTCACGCACAACCCAGAAAACAAAGAAAAGGGGAAACATGGAGATATTAAACTAGAATTTTAATGAGCCAAGCTCTCGCCATGGGCGACACAGACAACTCTGAGAAAGTGCATCTCTAGTCACGTGTTTCACCTTCTGCTGCGACACGATAGCTGCTGCCAAAAAATGCCTCTTTTTGCTCCCACCCACAAAAGAAGGGAAACCACACACTTGAACGGCAAAACATGGCCTATTTTTAAGAAGTTCCCCGGAACCTCAGGCATCTCTAATTCAGAGTAAAGGGATCATTTATTAATGCAGACCCCTCTTTTCATATTTTATAAGGATTTCTAATCTCTTCAAAATCGACATGGTTTGTTGTTTGTTGACGCAGTTCAATGTCAAAACAAGCCTTTCCGAAATAATTTCCGAGAAGTTACATTTAAGAATCCTTCTGGTTAAATCAACATTCAAAACAGACATAACAGGTTGATTCTATTAGGGCTTGTGTTTTAGGAAATCTTTTCGACATTCATTCATTTTCATTAAGTTTATAATAATGAGGTTCATTATGCATAAGATGTGACCTTATATTCTTATTTTGCTTGGGTTTGTTTTAAGAACATACACCAGCAGAATCTGAGTGTAATCTCACTGAACTACACGCACAAAAAACTTGTATCTTCCGCAGTTCATGGCTGTCACCTCACAGTCAATGGACGTCATTTTACATTAGTCATCAAGAGCATCTTGAGTTTGACTTCGACTCTGAGGCATGTTGTTCTGGACAGAATAGAATAGCTGTGAAATCTAAAAGGAAGTATTATTCAAAGTCGCTCCAGCCATTATGTGTCACAGCAGCGTGGGATTGTTGTAGCATCTATTAAAATATATGGTAACAGACAAAAGAGGGTTCATAAGTTCAGGAAACTGTACAGTGTGTCTTAACACAGGAAACACACTGATAAAATCAAACATTTTTAAACTTCTTCATTGGAAAACATACATACACTTGATGGCACAAGGGTGAGTAAATGATGAAAGTATTTTGTTTTTAGGCAATCTCTAAATTTGATGATTTTTTTTCTATTTTCACATCTACTCCCATGCATTAAAGATATACAAGTAATAGTTAAAAAAAATGAAAAATCTTTAAAGTGGAAACATGCTCTTTCATACATTCAGACGTCTTTACACTTTTAAACATGCTGGCTTCTCAAGCTTAACATGGTCAACTTGTCAAAAAACGAGTTGAACGTATGATGTAGTATTTCTGAGCTCACTTCACTCCACCAGGGTTCGTGGAGGTTCCCATAATGAGTGCCCTATGATTGAATCGTGGAATCCAGGCATAAACAGATTTTGGTGTATAACGTGGAATGGCACAGAATCTGGCAACATATTTTTTACTTTTTTTTTATTCTAATTGTGCATGAATAACTTTAAAAATATTCAGATGGTGATTGTGACGAGCAAGGCGGGACGAGAGCCGTGTGGGAATGACGAGGGGCCGGTGACGCAACAGATAATGAGTGTCAACTGCGCATTTCCACGGCTCCGCATTATTCCCTCACGGCTCTCGTCCCGCCTTGCTCGTCACAGTGAATTTATATGCAATCTGCAACTGTTTTGCGTGTGCTCGTGGAGCTTTCAGAGAACAAGTGCTCGTGAACTGTTTCTGTTTCATGTGAGAAAAGCAACTGTCAAACATCACTTGTGGCAACTCAGTCAAAATAAAAGTTAAAATCCACCCACATTTAACCACGCATCCCACTTGATTTTCACTGAGTATACTATTTACTTTAGTAAACTATATAATTGTGCTAGTAACATTATAAAAAAATAGATCTTAAAAAATATTACTTACACTTTAGATACTTACACAAAAATATTTTTTCATTTCTATTTTTAAATTTGCCTGTATGGTTCAACGTATTTACTGCAGGTTTTTTATATATAGTTTATAAGTAGATACTGTGGTATACTATTTTTTTTATTTTGGGCAAATATTTTAATATTGTATAGTAAAGGACAGAAAAATTCATAACAGAAAAAACGTAATATGGGAAAAAATTAAACGGATTTCACATTATTGTTGTGTCATACCTCATGTCTGCGGACCCTCATTTTGGATGCTTTTCATGAACTGGCCCCCATGACTAACTAATTGTGCTTAAGAGTGCCCCTCTGCACACCTCCAGGGGCTCGTACTTTTCCGGAAATAATCATACAGCAGTATCTGTCTTTAATTGATTCGATTGATGTAAATCCTCTTTGAAGATACGAAGTATGAAATACTACTGTAGGAACTCAGGTTTAAAATGAGATTGGCATAAACTGTGTGTTACCTGATCTTTAAAATGAAATCATATCAAATAAAAGAGTGCTAAAACACCACATGAAGGTGTTCTGTTCTAGTTCAAATGCACTCCAGGAGCTCGTATCAGTATGTGTTAGAAAATCTTTCTAAAAAGTACATAAAGACAACTAGTGATAGTTTGCCCAAAAATGAAAATACTGACGTCATTTACTCACCTTCTTGAACACACAAACCAATGCAAGTGAATGGGTGCCGGCTAACAACACTTTTCAAAATATCTTCTTTTGTGTCCTGCAAAGAAAGTAAGTCGCACAGGGTTAATGATGACATCATTTCCTTTTTGGGTGAACTATCACATTACCAGGCTTTACTCTCATTCAGAGGACCTGCATGTCATGTGCTGGTTTCCAGGCTGGTTTAAGGTGGTTAACACTTGTTTTTGCTAGTCTTTCTTCTGAAGCATCACACACGCTGTCACGCTGTTTAAGAAATCAGGTGTGGACATCATCTCAAACAACGTCTGTCTTTTCAGCACAAACTCCCTAAAGCTACATTCAGTGGGGGAAATTCACAAACATCTGGATTGCCAAATTTGCCATTTGGGAACAGCAGATATCCAAAACCTCAAAGGATTATTTCACCTGTCTAAATGTATTAAACAGACTTGTCAAGAGATGAATGCATGTGGGCGTAGATGTGTGTAATACCCCATCTGTCTGCAGTTTCTCACGGATGACTTTGTGTCCTTACATGAAAACAGCAAGTACGCAGAGCTACACATTAAACCACATCTCATCAAATTATTATAACGCAAATTACAATAAGGTCAAGAACAATTCAAATCTGACTGACGTCGTACAAACACCACAAGCAAATCAGAAAGTGGAATTTCAACAAGCTCATTATAAAACACAAAATTTGGGGAAGACATGAACACATACTCACGCTCAACAGTGTCTCATTTTAGTTGATATATTCCGGGGCACACAGGAATCCTTTGTTGCAAAATTCCACACAAACCTGGTGGGCAATAAGAGAAAAGAGGCTATTAAATTTAGCATGCACACCAACCGGGTTCTTTCACAAGGGCAGAAAAATACTCCCATCTAATTTAAGCAAGAAAAGAAATCAAATAGCAGAGGCTTTATGGCTCTCATTAGAGGCAGGTTTGTGTTTATTATCCGAGTTACAGATGGAGACAGAATGGGTTGAAGGGAAAAGATGGTGCAGCTTTGAGACATCAAACACAGGGAGAGAGGGAATAAGCAGAGAATTCTTCCTGCCGCACACTTTAAAGGCTTGCAGAATAAGAGACAAAAAGATAGGCTAGTAAACAAACATGACTATTCAAAGACAATGTACAGAGCAGGGAAGCAGATTTTGCCCTTCGGAAAAACGCTGTAAAACAATGTATTAAACAAAAAAACGTTTAGTCAAAACAGTGCAGTTCAATAGGTCTGCGTATTTGAATTTAGAGATGGTCAATATTTACACAAATACAGGACATAGCTAGATGTGCATTTAGTGCACTAGTGTTAGCAAGGCAGCATTAGCATTTGGTTGTGTGTATAAAACCCCAACCCAATCTCAAGGCAATTTGTAACTTTTTACAAGGTGCCTGGCTAATACACCATTCGATTTCCATGTAGTATTTGGCAGTTTCATTATGCTGGGTTTGTGCTTTGTATTTATTTTAGGGCTGTCAAAAGATTAATCGCGATTAATCGCATCCAGAATAAAAGTTTGTGTTTACATTATATATTTCTGTGTACTGTGCATAATAATTTTGTATTTATTAACACACGCATCCATGCACATATTTAAGAAAACCTAAAAATGTATAAACATTTGTATATAATTTCAATTATTGGTCAATATAAATAAATACATGTAAATATTTCCTAAATATGTACATGTGTATGTGTTTGTATTTATAAATAAAAAATTAATATGTTCAGTACATAGACATATATGATGTAAACACAAACTTTTATTCTGGATGCGATAAATCGCGATTAATCTTTTGACAGCCCTACTTTATTTGGCTATGCACAAATCATAATTCAGCATGCAAACAAGTTTAACAAGAAAAGCAATCAAAATTTGAGCACGTACTGCTATAAGATATCCCTTCCGACGTTTGCTAAATGCAATTTTTAAATCAGCAAAGCAAACACTGACATGGTCAGCAAAACATTATATTGTGCTTATGAGAAGTGCTTAGGACTGGATTATTTGTATAAATAATTAAAGTTAGGAAATTTAGAAAGAACCCCTTACCAGAATGTTTTAAAGAATATGAATACAGCTTAGCCTTACAGAAAATGTGTCTTTCCTGACTATAACTATAAAAACGACTGATTTCCTTTGTCAGGGAGATCATATAGGCTTTTCATCTCTGGCAAGTTTAATATCACACCAGTCTTCACAATTTATCCCAGCACTTCAAGAGAAATCGCTCTGTCATGTCATTTAACTCTCAAAGAGCTTCTGTGGGAAGATATCAGATCAATATTCAGATTTCAACCAACATTTGCATATGGACCTCTTTATGAGATCCTCCACAGCAGCAGTCGTTTAGAATATTACAGAAAACCATGGATGTGTCTTGAGATACGCTGGCATACACAAAGACATACACACACACATACACACAAACACAAAATGTCCGGACGCAGCGCAGGACAAGCTGTTTCCTTAGCATCATTATTCACACGGATGAGCATCATTGGCTTTCATCATTAGATGGTATCTTTGATGAAACTCCGTAACACAAACGTGTAAACTGCTGTGTGAGACGTAATGAGTTGGAAGCGCTGCATTGATTTCCCAGCTGAGCTGAACTTATGGGGTTTTCTGTACCATTCTTAAAAATTGTCATGGTTCCACTCTCATGTCATGTTTTATTCCTGTCTCGAGTGGAGCCATGGCATTGCCTGATGGTTTTGTGTGAGAAAGAATGATTCTTTCTCGTGTCTCGTAATTGTTCCCTACATCTCGTTCCTCGTCACCCTCTCCTTAGTTCTAATCCCCAGCACCTGTTCCTCGTTATGATCCTGTGTTTGTTCCCTTTAAAACACCCTCGTGTTCATTGTCCTGTGCTCGTTCATTGTATACCACACCTTGTTTGTAGCTGTTGTGCTTCGTGTTGTGTAAGTTCCTGTTCCTGTGAATACCTTGTTGCTATATGCTTGTTACCTTGTTCCTGTTCCCTCGTGTGTATAGTAAGTGTCAGTTTAGTGTTTGTCTCGAGTGTTTGTTTTCTTAGTTTAGTTGTAAGTCAGTGTCCTAGTCCTTGTTAAAGTTTATATATTATCCTGTCCTGTTTTCCCCCTCGTGGGTTTTGTTTTGCCTTTTGTATAGTCTTGTTTGTTAGTAAAATAAATACCTTTGTACCCCTACCGTCTGTGTCTGCCTGCAATTGGGTTCCCCTGCCATGTCTTCCCCGGTCAATCATGACAAAAAATATCTTCCTTTGTGTGATGTGTAAGAAAGAAAGTCATACAGGATTGAAATGACAAGAGGATGAGTAAATGATGTCAGAATTACAAATTTTGGGCGAGTGAGTAATTTTCTATACTTTAAATAACTATGTAAGTTTTCAGTGACCTGGTGTTAAAGGGCGTCTTTGAACTTTACTACACTGCGATCAAGTGATTATAGATTTTTCATACTTTACAAATTATGGTAATTTGCTTCACATAGTTTTGCATCACACTTAAACCGTCCAAATGCCTCAGGTGCAAACAAACAATTTACCATGAAGGACTTAAAACTATTAGCATATTCAGTGGATACACGTGGATAAACAAGTTCTGATAATGTCAAAATACCCTTGAAAAAAGGCATCACTAGTACATATTTCTGGAGTTTCCCTGTTTTTCATCTCAGTGAGACGCACAACATAATTCGCATAAAGCACTTCATCCCTCTAATGTGTAAAAAAACATTTTTCTGTGAATGGGATATATGCCCCATTCACAAAAGTATGTCCGCGAAAATCTCAGCCAGCCCTGCTACATCCGGCGCACATAGCGTCCATAGGAGACAATGCCGTTTTTCACTCCAAGATGCTTCAAGATGCACTACTTATTAGGCTTATTATCCAAACACTACGTCATACATTGATAACCAAAGAGGAGAAGCGCTTTAAGCTATCCGTTTCAAGCAACGTTCACAAATATGAATTACATTTTTGCACTTATTCAAGGCATGTTTAAAAAGGAATATTTCAATGTTCAGCCGTAGAGTCGTTGGTTTTCTGAAATATGAACGATTTCTTAATCACATCTTTATAACTTTTTTATACAAATTACCCCAGCGCAATGAGAGCAGAAGTGGCTTAGGTGGCTGAGATTTTACCAGAGTACGTCATCGCTCCATATGCATACACCCCATTTTGACAGGAACAAGCTAACTGCTCTTCTCTCAAACCCATTTCTTCTTCACTTATGATGCATTATACATTTGGAGAACACCCGACAAGAGATTGAGACAATTCATTTATATAGAACTGCTCCAGACCCTTCAGATTTCCAGCTCCATGTTGGTGCTTCAGCAATGTGTAATAGAGAAAATCTAATTGATTACATTCTGACATCCCCTATTTAAAATTCTTACTCTCTAATGTTATACTTTTGTAACATTTTCAAGAAAACATCCAAACGCTTTACGATCCAAATTTATTTTCAAAGCCGTCCTTGATCTTATTCACCTATATGCAAACTTTGAGCACAACAGTATGGAATAATCAAGCCAAATCTATTGCACAAGGGACTAAAAACTTACTAAACAGTATTACAAAATAAAAGCCAAACATGACATAAAAAGCATCGGAATACAAGACAAATTCCAACAAAACCAAAAAAATTACTGGCAAAATAATGGAATTTCAATGTAGACTGAATTACTTAAAAATTGACAGTTGAAAAAGATTTATACCTCCAAACAGACCTCTGAGCCATAACTGCTCAGACATTATGGGACTAAGACATTGACTGATCTTTTTTCAATCCCTTTGTACATCAATGCTTAATCACCTAAACGTTCAATAATCGCCATAGCACTGGATCCTCTATTAGCTGACCTTTGCTCCTAACTATCATTTTGATCATATTCGTCTCATTCGTCTTATTATATAAGCGACTCTTCCTTGTGCCCAGTTTCTGTGTGCGAGCATCAGTGACTGATGGAGATAATGAGGGAGTCTGCATCCATTATCGCCTTGCAGGTCGCTGTGTGCAGCAAAATCAAAGCAGGACGGCATGGGATGGCTGAGCACAGCATCCAGTCTCACTGATATATGGCGTTGCCTGAGGCTGCTGGGCAAATGACAAACCCATGATAATGCAATTATGTTGCCTTTCTCTAGACAAGCCATTTTTGAAGTTCAGAGGGGGAAATGTGAACATATCTGGAGCCTTGATGCTAGCAGGTATATAAATATGTACTCCATGGCATCTACAGTATGCCGATTTTGCAAAGTTTAGGTGTTTGTTTGTTCATTGCATTTGGGTGATGATGGCTTTCCTGTAGCTCAGTGGTAAGAGCTTTACGCAAGGTTGTGGGTTCGATCCCAGGGGATTGCACATGCCTATGTATAAATGTATGGGATAATGCAATGTAAGTCGCTTTGGATAAAAACGTCTGCCAAATGCGTAAATGTAAATGATGAATGCTATATAAACGGTGAATATAACGCTGGATTTGGAGATCTTTGAAACTGATATATGGAGCCGTCCCAGCGCTAAAATATGCCGGACATGATCCTCATGCGGTGAGTGAAACTGATGTCTGTGTTTTGTCGACAATGGGTGCGCCCGTGGTTTGGTTCGGCCTACCCATCCCCCCCGCAGACGCCATTTGGTTTCAGAAGCAATCGTAAAGCTGTATCTATCTTTTATAAATGTGATCAAACTAAATACTCTTCGAAGATACGAAGTATGCAATACTAATTTATAGGTACTCAAGATTAATATGAGATTGGCAGAAACCCTATGTGTTATGCCCGCTTTAAAAGCAGCTACTTTTTAGAAGTATTACTCGTTGTTATATAAGGTTAATGAATGCAACTTTACTGTGAAGTTTTACTGCCTACAGTATCTTTGTTTGCCAAATATTATCTGTTGACATAATAAAGGTTAATGAATAATCTGTTCATTAAATACATTTTTATAATTATACTGTCATTGGGAGGTGCACATGAGAAAGAAAAAGAAGGTTGAAAGCAACTGAGAAAAAGCGTTAGCAACAGTTGCTGGGGCTCACTGGCAATTTCACGCCTCACTTTCCTGACAGCAGAACAACATGCATCATCTGCACAGAAGCGGTTTTCAAACTCATTTCACTTTTACATCTGAAATCAAACACATGCTGTCAGCATTTTGAGAAAAGGGACTGAAGGCGATCCAAAGGAAAGCTGAGGGCTTACCTAAAACACAAAGATACACAACTTAACAAGAGCATTACATTGCATCACTCGCAGAAACAAATGGATTTAAAAAAACGATGATTGTTTGAAAAGGCTGTATCACCACTGGGGTTTCATGCACGCCGTTCAGTCTGCAGTAAAGCAGCGCAGATCCCACAGCGCAGCTCATCTGACACCCAGACTGATCACGTGACACACATGAAAAACAGCAGCAGCTTTGCCGGCTCATTTATTTACTGTGAGACTTGCTTTAGCACTAAAGATGTCAGCAAATTAGGACTCGACTATGCCAAAGGGTAGATGTGTTGTATGTGTTCTCAAAATACTGGTACACAAGGTTATGAGACAAATACTAAAAGAATACTTTCATTGACAGACTGGTACTTGTGTCAACCCATTCCTGAAACCTCAACATCATTAACACTTCAATGAGGGCCACTGATAGTGCTGCATGCGCTTTGTTCGCAATCTTTCAGTATATAAGAATGAAGGAGAACTTAAATGAACAGAAGACAGTTAGCTGGATCACAGATCCATATGTCCTCGTTGCTTATTTATAATATTCCTTTTAAGCTTCATCTGAAGGTTAAGCACAACAATATGTTTTCCCCAGTTAAACAGTAAGGAACATTACTAGGAACTTCAATATTACAGGGGCCAATAATATTTGCAACAAAACAAAGTGGAGTAAACTCGGTTTAAAAAACCTATATATATAATGTATATACAGTATATATATATATATTTTAGGGATGCACCAATACGTAAATTTCGGCCCATAATGATAACCAATAATTATTTAACACTGGAAGCTGATAATCAATACATTGGCTGAAAAATAGTATTAAAATATTAATATTACATTTTCTGAGACTCAAACATAGGCCAAATAGTGGACAACTGCTTTCATTTGAAAACATTCACAGCAGAACATAAGGTTAACCATTAATTCTCTTTTTTCCCCCAAAATCATGTACCAAGTCTTTAACTATTTAACTTTTGTAGTATTTGTATTTAATTAACTTATTATAGATGTTCTTCATGACTGGGATGGATTACTGACCGTGCCGATGGGGCCAGTGCCCAGGGGCCCTAGACTACCATGAGCACAAGGGGGCCCTGGGCTTCAAGTTTGCGCCGTCGGGTCAGGTGCAGAAAACCCAACAACAACGAAAACAAATGTTTATCAATGTTTAATACATGGGTTCCATAGCATAAACTCTGTGGATACCGCGAAAAAAATGAAATGATCAACAAATCATGGCAAAATATGTTTTTATGTTATCTTTAATGTACTAGATTCAATTCAATTCATTAACTTAATTACATCACATCTAAATTGCATTTTCTGAATCGTTTGCTTGATGATTTGATTTTTACAGATATGTGTCAAAGGGGCATTTCATGGATACATTTTTTTATTTATTTATGTGATGCAATACATACGTGTATATTTGACAGAAGACCTGTGTTTCATACGCTTTCATTTTGTCCATTGTTGATTTTTCGCTATCTAGCTAATATTAGACTTATATAAACCCTGTACAGATCATTTTTAGCGCATTGCAAGCATTTGACGCAGAGCGAGAAGGGTTTTAATCTTCATCATCATCTTAACCTTTACTTTCTAAGGGAAAGAGCGGAAAAATTGTAGAATGGGGGGCCCTTTGAAGTCATAATCCTTCCTTGCTTCCAGAGCAACCCAGAAAAGTGTTCTTAATAGCCACATGTCTAACTGGTGTCCAGACAGAAATCATTCAGACAGCACTCGTCTTTAAAAAATGCTTTTGTTCCTATTATTTAAACATTCTTAAATATCTACACACTGTACATACATTAACAATGTTTTGCTAATAACGGTAAGTGAATGATCATGACAGAAAAACAGTACTGTATTGGATTTTAACTGTGAGCACCGTGCAGCTGAAGTGGTTTAACCAGAGAAAATAATTCATCATTTATCTGCAATAATTTATTGGCCTAAATTTTATTATCAAATTAAATTTTATTCCCGATATGGCCGATAATTTATTGTGGATCTCTCATACCTCATATATATATATATATATAATGCTGATATACTTCTTTAAGTGTAAAATCTAGCAATAGCAAAAAAAATTCTAATTTAAAAACAAAACAAAACAAAACATTGCTTATATGAAGACTTTGTCATCTGTGAAAGAGTCTGGATACTCCACTGACAGGTGTAAAGAGACACAGCCCACGACCTCTCCTGTGGGAAGTGGTCTGTGATTTCAGGATCAATGGGCCTCTCAGATAAAACTGTGTGAGGAAGAAAACACGGGCCTCTTATGGAAAGCAGTCACTGGGGCATCTTACGAGGGTTCTGTGCTCGGCAGAACCATGTCATTCATCCTTCACATGGAACTCAAATTCGCCTCTACGCATGAGACCCACAGACTTTATATTCGCATAAAAAAACTAAATAACAGCAAACATCCAAGACTTATATACTTAAGATACCTTCCTCGGAGGAGATTTATACCAGATGCATCTCAGCTTTCTCTTTCTATTGAACCGTGAGATCCATTTCCTAAAATATTCATTTCTCGTGTGTCTTTATGCAGTGAGAGGGAAAAAGTTAGCACAAGCAGAGAGGAAAATGATATGATGAAAATATGACAAATTGATATTACACCTAGTACCATGGTGATAAGTTTTGTGGCCACAGTATTATGAATACCAAGGCTTATGGTGGTGAAGGTACTTGCATCCCCAGTGAACTAGAACCTTTAAAAATGATTGTATGTGTTATGGACGCGACATTTGCAGTTACCTGAAATTTAAAGTCTCAGAGAATGTATTTATTAGCAATATATCGAACCATCGGTTTATATTTTCTTAAACCACTGATGATAGAAATATCAGTCTATATAGTATACAAGTTTTCTATTTAAAGGACCATTGTGTCATTTTAGTGTCTTTTAGCTGTGAGATTGCAAATTGCAACGAACGGCTCCCTCCACCGTTTCTCCTTCCTTTTGAAGAACTATAGAGGGTGACACAGAACTAAGATGCCGTCATGTTTTCACTTCTTTCTCGAATGAGATAACATATTTATGAAGCACATTCTACAGCGCAGTTTTTCCGTTTAGTGCTACTGTAGAAACAACATGGCAACAATATTTCATGAAAGCAGACCCGAGGTGTAAGTCGATTGAAAATGCTCATTCTTAAGTAAAACATAACGCTTCAGTATATAGTAAGGTCTTTATACAGTTCTGTCAATAGATCCTCCAAAATGTTACACACTGGGCATTTATTACGAGGGATATTTGCATGTGCGTAAAAAAACAAGTTTTTAAGAGACAAGGAATTCTGTGGATTAAAATGCACATACCAGAATCAATTAATACGCAACGAAAAGTGTTGCTCATAGAACATAAAAATGTTATTTCATAATTTTCATGTTTCCATTTATGAGGAATATGGAACATAATAGATGGCACAATTCTAAAGCCAAACTAACCTGACTAAGGAAAATGGTGCTTTGAAAATAAAAACTGCTTTCAATTCTTTAAGAGAGACCTTACATTGGCATTTAAACCACCAAATATTGACGTCTAGGACTGTTTTCACTGACAAGGCCTAGCTTAAGACAAGAATATGCATTAGTTAAATTATAAGTCACTTCAAAAATAAATAAATTACTGGTGTGCATCTTGAGACAAAGCAATGGCACTGAAATATTTTAAGATATTTTAGGGCAAGTTATTTTCAGTTAAGACAGCTCAAGCGTCTTAAACCTTGTCTATGAAACCGGCCTCTAGGCTGAATGGTGAAAATACTCACAACACTGAAACCCATGTTGCTATTTACAACAAAACCTTTCATAAGCGTGCCTGTGACACCTGACCTATTGATACACAGATCATTTTATTGAAGTATGGCTATGCTGCGAACACATAAATAACTGCCGAGACTTAATGAGATCTGTTCTCCAGCATTTAGACATGAGTAAAAAAGCGCACCGTCCGCCGGCAGTGCACTCCGGTCGGCTAGAGTGGGCGTGCAGACTGGCACCTCGCTGATGCCAGCCTTCCGGCACATCATCACTGCTGGCACACAAAGCTCTCACACCTTCCTCTACAGCCTCTGCATAAGATATTATTTTAGATGAAGGCCAGTCCGTGGCGTATTGACGGACACGTAAATCGAACAATTTGACTGCTGCACTGTGATAAGATTTCACCCGTAAGTGATTTTTCTGTCTAAGCTGAAAGTGAAAATGCAATGTGACGCAAACCAGTCTTGAGCTTTGAAGTATAACACGTCCCCTAAACCACTAAATAAAACAACAACTTGTTTTGCTTAGAGTGTCATCATAGCTTGGACTGTCTTCCTAATTAGAAACCACGTAAGCAACATGACCCATTGTCGACCCCCCTAGTCACAACTCTGAAGGCCCCGAAAGGCTATACATCAGCCTAAAGCGAGAGCTCCCGCGAAAATGGCAAAGCATGATGACATATACACAAATATCTCTTTAATTACATAAAAGCCCACTCCAACACACACGACTGTCTTTCTATTTAAAGTTCTCCAATGACCCAGAGTGTGTAATAATGAGCGTACGTCAAGCTTAAATCCTACGGCAGCACGCCCGCTGAGCTTTTCCTCTGACCCCACAAGACCTCCTCCACACCTCTGGATGCCCGAGTGAGTCACACAAGGCCGGTGCACGAGCGTGCGAGCCCAAAGCAAAACAAATCTGCCGTTCTATTTCGAGTAATTACACTCCATCATAACGATGAATAAGAAAACAGCGGGATGCCGTTGAGTTTTTCTATAGACTTCCGTTTAATGATTCACGTACCCTGTAGCCTCATCTGATGTAACTGTTCTTAATGCAACAACACTGATTGTGCCAGACCACACTGACTGCGCTTCATCGGCACAGCTCCTGCTAATAGCATCACTGCATGCTGGCTGCTTTTCAAGTTTTTAATTGAAAATGCTACAGAGGCTTTCGGTATGGGCTGGGCTGTCAGGTTGTTTTGTTACCCTGTTGATCCCTCCTCTGTTTCGCAAAGCAATTTAATGCTACATCACAGTTGTAATCTCTGTGGTGGCAACTAAGGCAACTAAAGCGACTAAGGTAGCTTTATCATTTGAACAATATGAACATACTTCCACGATCCCCTGACCTCACAGCTAAACATTTTGTATAGAGTGTGTTCAATTTTCATTGAACTAAATTCAACATACTTTAAATTTTGTTGTATAATTTTAATGCATTTACATGTTGAATGCATTTTGAGAACACACGTCACTCCTCTCTTCATTAAGCTACATTGGCTCCCTATAGTCGCTCGCATCAAATTCAAGACTCTGCTCCTGGCCTACAAGACCACCAGTGGTTCGGAACCCCCTTATCTTCACTCGCTAATACAGATATATGTACCTGTCAGATCCCTACACTCTGAAAACGAACGACGTCTTGTGGTGCCATCCCATAAAGGCAAAAAATCTCTCTCACCTACCTTCTCCGATTCGGTTCCACCTATGTGGAATGATCTGCCCGCTGCTACAAGATCTGCAGATTCTGTAGCCATCCATAAGAAACGTCTGAAAACACATCTCTTCTGTCAACACCTGACTGATCAGATCTGACTTCTTTTTATTAAAAAACTAACTTAGCTCTGCATACTGTGTTAGGTTATATGAGACCAGTCTTCTTTTTTTGATTGCACTTATGCTTTTGTTGTACTTATGCTGTGCCAATTGCTTCCATTGCTTACCCCACCTGTAAGTCGCTTTGGATAAAAGCATCTGCTAAATGACTAAATGTAAAATGTTTATTCAAGTAATAGCCAACCCAAAAATTAAAATTCTGTAATCCTTTCAAACCTGTATGTCTTTCTTCTGCAGAACACACAAAAGAAGATGTTTCCGTAAAATTTTAGTATAGGGACCAATTCCCTCTATTAACTAGTTGGTTATTAGCATGCATATTATTAGAATATTGGCTGTTTATTAGTACTTATAAAGCACATTTTCTGCAAGACCATATGCTACATCCCTAATCCTACCCAATACCTAAACCTAACAACTAACTTACTAACTATTACTAAGCACCAGATTAGGAGTTTACTGAGGCTAAAGTGGTAGATAATGGTTTGTTAAAAGCGAGAATTGGACATTAAAATATAGCGCAACCAACATTTCAAAAAAGTTGCAAACAAAACATTGCTGGCACCCGGAAGACAGTGCCAGCAATGATAAATCATACAGGTTTAAATTACATGCGGGAGAGTAAATGATGACTGAAGGTTTATTTTTGGGTGAATTATCACTTTGCTTTGTATTGCAAGAGTTCACATTTGTACTATTTGTCAAATCTATGAATAACACCACTGTCGAGTTTTTACATAATAAGTGGCAAGCAGTGCAATAAAATGCTTTGACATTAACTCATACTGGTATCTGTCAAAGTGCCAATAATAAATGGACTGGCAGTTGTTTTCTGTAAGCAACTCAGGGAAATAAAATAGTGCACCAGCAGGAGGGACACTCAATTTGTGATTCTTCTATTTGTTGCCTTGGGTGAGAGTCAGCATGTTTTACTTGCCAAATCCATACTGTAACTCTTATCTGGGCTACACAGTAAAATAAACATAAATACTGGAGCTTAAAGAATGGTCTACACAAACTCAAACTCTTGGTACTTTGCCTCTGCAAATAAATCTTGGCAGGAGTCTCTCTAGAGAACCTTACAGAACTAATAAAAGCGTCTTAAACAAAAGTTTAGTGAAAACATTCATTTTAGTACGACTCTTGTGGCTAATTGATGAGATAAAAAATATCCCAATATCTTTTTTACTTCTTTAAACGTTTTAAAGGCTCCAAAACAGTAAGTTATATAATGTAACTATTATTAAAAGTTTGTGTTTATTGGCATTGATTTGTCCAGAATAAAGTGCATTTAACTCTCTGATGGTAAGCGTGTGATACCTTATCTTTGAAAAAACAATCAATTTAACGTTGCTTAGATTACGTAGTATATGTTTCGTTTCGTTTCGCCAGAGGATTTGGCAACAATAAGGCCTCTTAAAGGCATGGTGGGTGATCCTGTGCAGAAAGATTTTTGTCATGTTGGTTGGAAATCTCTTTATCCTGATAGCAATCAAGAATTGTAGTGGTCAAATAATATTTGCATAATTATATATCGTCTGTGAAAGGCGTAGGACCAAAAAAGTTCACCCAATCAAAACCTTCTGGCCGACACTGTGACTGGCCATGTGTACATTTTCCGCCATTGTTTTTTGCAAACCACTGCGCTCCCTGTTCACGCAGACATCATACAGCATCAGCGCCCTCACATCCCCTGTGTCAATGTTAGATTATGTTTTTTTAGATTAGATTGAACTTTATTGTCATTATGCAGAGTTCAAGTACAGAGCTAATGAAATACAGTTAGCATTTAACCAGAAGTGCAAGAGTATAGTGTTTTATATAAATGAAAGTGCAGAGTAAGTGAAGCTATGATTTACAGAATGAACAGTGGAGTTGCTATATATACAGTATTGAGGAGAGTATATACAGAATATGAATAGGAATGCAATGTAGGGATTGTATGTACATTACGAACAGAGCAATGTAGGATTATAAATACACATTATGAACAGCAGCAACATGAGAACAATGGTAATAAATACAGTTGGATGAGTGTGCAAAAGTATTGTTAAAATGTATACTAGGGATGGGCGATTTTTCCGATTTTCCCGATAAATTCGAATTTACGTTTTAACAGGATTTCATTTTTGTTAAATCGAGACATCGATATTTAAAAAAGAAGTTTATCATGCACATCCAATTAGATACGTTGGAAATACTTGTCAATACCTCTTGATGGCGCGCCTGATCGCGTCTAAACCGCTCACTCCGAAATCAGTAACGTAGACGTTACAGCTAACATCATGGAGACGCCTGGCCAATGCAGTAATAAAGCAGGCGCCGGTTAGATTGGTGGAGTGGCGTTCAGAAGGGTCACGGGCTCGGGGAAAAAGCTCTTCCTGAGCCTGTTAGTCTGAGAGCGTAGGCTCGTGTAACGTAGGCTCGTGTAACGCTTACCGAATGGAAGGAGGGTGAAAAGTCCATGGTTAGGGTGAGAGGCATCCTTGATGATGTTTCTTGCCCTACCCTGACAGCGCTTGTGATAGATGTTCTCAATGGAAGTTAACTGGGTGCCGGTGATCCGTTGAGCAGTTTTCACCAGCCGCTGGAGTGCTTTGCGGTCAGATGCGGAGCAATTGCTGTACCATACTGAGATGCAGTTTATAGGGAGAATGGCGGGGATACAGCAACAACCAAACTTTACTGCAGAGCCTACAACAAGTCAATCTACCAAATGAAAAACAGTTTTTGAAAAATCAGTGACGAATAAACGTCTGGATCAAGAAAGATGTAAAACTCGAATTAACATCGGTTCAGCTTTTAAACGATGGAGACAGCTCCGGCAGGCAAAGGGTCTGAAAGACGATATCCATGGTCTCTCTCTTTCTTATAGACAGGTATGTACATGCTTCGAGAAGAATTTTTTGTATTAAGTTTGTAATTTCTTGCGTGAATTTATGAAATACAGTAACTATGTCAATAATATGTCTTCAAAGTTACGAGAAAACTATTGAGTCTACAACTTTGGTCCACCAGTAGCAGATGTTTCCACATTTCTGTCTGAATCTTCTAGCGAACAGCGAGTAAAACCTTCTTCAGTGATACCTCAATTACCCCAGGGTAGAGTTGCATGGTAAAGAGGTTCTGGAAATTTACAGGGACATGTTAGATTCCAAAAGGTTCAATACCAGAATTTTGCTTGTTTCCGTACTTGAAATGCTGCTGCTCCAAAGTTCACCACTATGCGGCAGTATGCCACAGAACTGACGCAGAACCGGCAACATAGAAGAACAAGATGAATCGCTCTAAAAGCACTTCCCTTTCTGTCGGTCTCTCGACGTTGTGTCGAGAACAACAGAAGGGGTTCGCCCTTGAGAACCAATCAACTCTGTCTAATATAGAAAAGGCCAATGAAATTTGGCGAATGAAATTTGCATGCCGCGCTCCGCCCCCGGATATCCGGTATAAAAGGAAGCCGGCGTGCAGCATTCGTTTACCTTTTTGTTCTTCAGAGCCGGCGGTTCTTGCCGGTTCCGGAGGTGTTAGAGATTTTTTCTAAAAAGGTCCTTTTCAGGACTGACTGAGCATTCTCCAGCGCGGCATGTCCCGCTGTTCTCTTGGGTGCGGCACCCTCATCGAGGAGGGGGACGGACACGATCGCTGCGTTAGGTTTCTGGGCGTCCAGCACACTGAAGCAGCGTTCGTTGACACATCTTGCCCGCACCGCGAGCAGATTGTCATTCAGAAAGTTGCGGTCACGGGTGACTGTCTTCCTACGGGAACCAGCCACCATTTCGTCTGCTACACGGGCTGTGACATTGGTGGCTACGGCCCCAAAGTCCGCGACATCGGGGCTACGGCCTCGAAGTCCGCCTGTATTAGCAGCGTTAGTGATATGGGGAACTCTGCGAACGTAAACCCGCCAGCCAAGTGCTCACGGGCCGATCGCACCCCGATTCGCTCTTCTGAACGTTCCGTCTCAGACGAATCCGAGCTCCACCCCCAGCGGTCGAGTTCAGGACAATGCAGGAGTGATGTCATCCATGCTAACCCGGGGATACGTGGTTCCTGAGGTCGGAGCGCGGTGCAAACCGCGCCCACCCCAGGTGCTATGTTTTTCCCGGAGGTGCATGAGGAGCTGTGTAAAACTGGGAACGCTCCACTCACGGACCGTTTCAGTGAAACCAGCTCCGGCTCCCTTACTTCCCTCGATGGTGGGGCAGCCAAGGACTAAGTCGAGATCCCCCGGGTGGAACGTCCGCCCGCGGTGCACATGTGCCGCGGACGGCTACCACCTGGGGGGAATCGGCCACATCTACCGTCCAAAGCGCGTAAGACTTCGGCATCACTGGTGTCGAAGGCTTGCTATGCTGCGGGCTAGGCTGCCTCCTCTCTCTATGCCATGGCCATCCTGCAGGTCCGCCAGGCCAAGGCGTTGAGAGAGCTCCACGAGGGTAAGACCGACCCGAGTATAATGCAGGCTGCCTTGGTTGCCCGTAGAGCGCTGTCAGCGGCGGTACGGGCCCTGGGTTCGGACGATGTCCACGGTAGTGGTCCAGGAGAGACACCCCCGGCTATACCTTGTGCAGAAGAGTGACACCAAGGAAGTACGCTTTCTTGATGCACCCATCTCGCAGGGTGGGTTGTTGGTATCACCGTCGAGGACTGCGCTCAGCAGTTTTTGACGGTGAAGCAGACAGTGGCAATTAGCCACATTTTTTCACGCCGCGACTCGGCCGCCTACAGGCCTCCGAGATCTCACGTGACGTCTGCTTCCCTGCAACCCAGGACCCCTTCGACATCGGCTCAGGTTCCTGTGCCCCCATAGGCGGCACCCCGGAAGCGGAAGTCGAGGGGGAAGCCTCCACCCTGTCAGCAACCTTCTCGCGAGAAGGGACAATGACGGGAAGACCACAGGGAGAACAACATTGGGCCCGAACCTTCACAGCTACGGCTCTGATCGGTCGGTACGGGACGATCAGTACAGAGTCCTCCCTTTCGGTCTGTCCCTGACCGCCCTTTCTCCCTGAGGGGAAGAATGCGAGCGGGTACTAAACTACCTCAGCGACTGGCCTACCTTGCCACACTCGCGAGATCTGTTATGTACACAAAGGGACCTGGTGCTCCGGCACCTAGATCGATTGGGACTCCGGGTCAACCAAGAGAGGGGCAAGCTCTCCCCAGTGCGGAGCATCCTCTCTCTTGGTATGGAACTCAACTCTGTCACCATGGCGGCGTCACTGTCCGCAGTTGCGCCCAACCAGTGTTGAACTGTCTGAAATGAACATTTTAGGCAGACAGTGGTCCCCCTGAAACAATTCAGAGTCTCCTGGGACACATGGCGTCCTCACGGGTTAATACCCCTCGAGTTGATGCACATGAGACCGCTCCAACACTGCTTTCAGAGTCGAGTTCCGAGGAGAGCGTGGCACACCGGCAGCAGGCGCATGGTGATGCCGCCCTGCTGCCAACGCACCATAACCCCTAGTCTTTATGACTTTTTCGACGGACTCAGGTCCCTCTGGGCAGGTTGAGACAGGTCGTGGTGATGGCTGACGTCTCTCTGCAGGGGTGTGGTGCAGTGTGCAAGGAGCACGCAGGTGGGGTGTTGGACGAACCCACGCCTGCTCTGGCCTATCAATTGCCAAGAGTTGTGGGCTGTGCTACTTGCACGGAGCAGTCTACGGCCTCTCGTGCAAGACATGCACGTGCTGGTCCGAGGACAGCACTATAGCTGTAGCGAGCACAGATCGTCAGGGTGGCGTTCGCTCACAGCAGCTAACACAACTTGCTCGACGCCTCCTCCGGTGGAGTCAACATGTTACCCGTTCCCTGCGGGCCACACACAACCCGGGCAAACTGAACTAGACAGCCGACGTGCTCTCTCGCGAGTTTATGCCTCGTGGAGAGTGGCGATTTCACCCCCGCGTAGTCTAGCTCATTTGGAGGCTGTTCGGGTAGGCCAAGGTAAACCTGTTCGCCTCCCGTAACACCACCATTTGCCTGCTTGATATTCCTGCCCTCGGCACGGATATCCTTGCGCACAGCTGACCGCGGGATGGGCGGAAACACACCTTCCCCCCCCCCAGGAGCCGCCTTGCACAGACGCTGTGCAAGGTCAGGGAACAGGAGCACCAAGTGTTATTGGTTACACCACACCGGTCTAACCGCACTTGGCTTCAGAGCTAATGCTCTTGACAGCGACTCCCCCTGAACCATTCCCCTGACAGAGGACCTGCTCTATCAGGGGAGGGACAGGTTCTGGCATCCCAGATCAGACCTCTGGAACGGCCATGTCTGGTCTCCAGACGGGACGAGAAGATCCTGAGATGGCTACTCCCCCTCTTTGCAGAGACCATCACCCAGGCTAGGGCCCCATCTACTAGGCGGTTACACGCCTCTAGACGGCGCCTCTTCTCGTCCTGGTGTCTCTCTCAATGAGAAAGACCCACTGAGGTGCTCGATCAGGATTGTGTTTTCCTTCTTACGAGACTGGAGACTAACATCTCCCCTCCACACTGAATGTGTATGTAGTCGCTCTTGCCACTCATCACGACTCAGTCGGTGGAAAGTTTCTAGGGCAACACGACCTGGTCACCAGGTTCCTAAGGGGCGCGAGAGGGCAGAATCCGCCTCATCTCCGCTCCATATCCTCTTGGAACCCTAAGTGGTCCTGGGGAGCCTCAGGGGCCCCCAAGAGCCCCTCGGAGGTTCCGATCTTCCTCACTGAGTAAGACGGCCCTCCTGACGGCGCTCACTTCCTTCAAGAGGGTACGGGACCACCGAGCATCCTCCGTGTCCCCGGATTGCCTTAAATTCGGCCCTGGAAACTCTCACGTTAGCTTGACACCCAGGCCCGGATGCGTGCCCAAGAAGTTCCCACTACTCCCTCCGGGGCCAGGTGGTGAAGTTGCAGGCGCTCCCCATAGGGGAGGAAGACCAAACCCGATCACTGTTGTGTCCAGTACATGCTGGACCGCACGCAGAGCTCTGAAGCTCTGACCAGCTCCGTGTCTGTTGGAGGACAGCAGAAGGGGAAGGCTGTGTCCAAACAGAGGCTGGCGCACTGGGTCGTGGACACCGTTACGACGGCATTCCGATCTCAGAATCTCCCATGCCCATTGGCAGTGAGGGCTCACTCCACACGGAGTTTAGCCACCTCCTGGGCACTGGCAGAAGCGCCTCTCTAGCAGACATGTGTAGAGCTGTGGGTTGGGCTACGCCCAAACACCTTCACAAGGGTTAACAACCTTTGTGTAAACCTGGTGTCAGCCCACGTCCTGCGTGGCGACATGTAGGACTGGCATCCGGGGGGGCGTATGCCTGCGAAAGCACCTTTCCACCCTCAAACAGGTTGGGTCAGTGTGCTATCTACCTTTTCTTCTTACCCAAACACATGGCTAAGAAACTGGTACCTCACCAACCTCCCTTCTTACCCAGACACTGGTTAAGAATAGGCATTCCATCCATCACCAAACAAGCACCCCCTGGGGGCTGGCTGGGCAGAGCAGCCTTCCCCATTAGGCCGGGATACCATGTGAGCTATCACAGATAGCTCTAACCGGACCTAGTGCTACCGGACGTCTGTAACACCCCCTCCGTGGGCTGTTCCAGCTGATGTATCCTCATGAGAATGGTTCCCACTCCTGGAAACCCATGAGCTTCCCCCTCCACCTCGCGGTTAACTACTCAGTCCGCACGTTCCATGCGTACTCCTCCAAGGACGAGACCATACCTATATCCACCATATTCCTCGCCACGGGTAGGACGTGGCCTCTGCAGCCCATTCCTGATTAAGGAAGTGGCGCTTACCCGGTGTAAACCCGAGCCGGACGGCCTCTCGCCTGTAGAGAGCTAAGGCCCCGTCCGTGAAAGGTTACCGGTCAGGGCTGTACCCATCTTTCTCCAAGAAAGCTCTGGAACCCCCCGACCACCACACTGGAAGGTTACAGTTTCGCGAAAGCATCGAGCTGACACACCCAGGCTTGTTACCGTCGCTTCGCTAGAGATCGTGACGTGATACAGCGTTGTGCATTTTCCATAGGCAACGTCGAGAGACCGACAAAAAGGGAACGTCTTGGTTATGTATGTAACCTCGGTTCCCTGATGGAGGGAACGAGATGTTGTGTCCCTTATGCCACAAACACGTATCGTATTCTGCTGCAGTCGTGAGAGGCTCTCAGGCTCTTCAGAACAAGAGGTAAATGAATGCTGCACGCCGGCTTCCTTTTATACCGGATATCCGGGGGCGGAGCCCGGCATGCAAATTTCATTCGCCAAATTTCATTGGCCTTTTCTATAGTAGTCAGAGTTGATTGGTTCTCAAGGGCGAACCCCATCTGTCGTTCTCGACACAACGTCTCGTTCCCTCCATCAGGGAACCGAGGTTACATACGTAACCAAGACGTTTTGTGAGCATTTAAACTGAGACACTATGAGTGACTTAGTACAAATTTGTTTCTTTCTACTTTTGCAGAGAGATCTTGAGATTGTCTTACAGTGTTACGTACATTCTACATCAGGGGTTCTCAACCTTTTGCTACTCATGGCCCACCAAGGACTGTTTAAAAACTTTCCAAGCACAACATTTCCAAATATGATAGTATGAACACAAAATATTCAATATCTGTTATGCCAAATTAGCAGATTTAGTCAAGTCAGCTTTATAGATGAGAACTGTCCTTGTATAATCATAGAAAAGACTTGGCAGGTTTACTCAGTAACCATTTATTCCTGTAACAATAACGATTCAGGTCAGACCGAAGACTGTCAGTCACACAAGGGGGAAAAATCTCTTCCACATCCTATCCCAGATATCCTAAATGTAGTTATTCCTCTCGTAAACCAACAAAAAGACACTACATTGTTTTACAAACCATAAAAATTAATAAAATAACCGATGTCATTTAGAAAGTACTGACGAAATTTTGGTTACAGCTGCATCACCCAGTAACTTTCGACACGTATCCACAGTATCAACAAATTCCTTGTGTGCTTACACAAACTTGGCCAATAAAGCAAATACTGATTCTGAATGGAGTAAATTTACTGGAAGCCACCCCACTTTAGCAATCTGATCTCAGGAGAAATAAATGCAGACGTTGAGCATTTTTCAGTCTCTCTTATCATCCGTGTATTAGTATTGCAGGCTCTCTCCAGTTATTTGTCATGTTTTTCAGTTATTGCTGATAGCATCATTTTGTTCAAACAGATTTTACCGGGGCTCAATGACTTGCACTGTCAAAGCACTTGCATTCTCCAGCAATGAAGCAAAGACTTGTATTCAGTTTGACCTTTTTTTTTTTTTTTATAATTTTTTTTGCCATTTGGCCTTTATTGAACAGACAGAGATTTAAGAGAGGACAGGAAGCAAAGTGGATGAGAGAGAGGGGGTGGGGTTAGGGAAAGGACCAGGAGCCGGGATTCAAACTCGGGTTGCCGGAGACGCACCGATGCCATATGTCGGAGCACAAACCACTCGACCATCGAATCCCACCAGTTTGACCTTTTTATACACAGACCACAAATGTCACCCTGGCTTTGATATTCCTCTGCACAGTCATGTGACATCTGCTGAAAGCCTTACATGCATGCATGGGGTCCACATTTAAATGCTAGGATACGCTTTACTGTACTGAAAGATAAACATGGCAGTCAAACTTATAAAGTAGAGCTACAGCTGTATTCGCTTTTGACATTTTAGACACACAGGTTGATTATTAAAAATAAAAAGATGTGTTCTGACTTATATGGTTCTGAGAAAGATAAGGAAAATCTCCAATGATTGATTAAAAATGATTGTTTTATCTCCTGGGAGGGATGAACCCTGAATAGGATATATTTAATCCCGATGTGGCCTAGATTGTGAATAAAAGATGACATGTGTATAAGGCACAAGCAAACGCATCTAAGCCTTTGTCAAGCTAGACACACTTTCAACAAATGGATGTTAAACAGAACATAATCTAACTAAGGCTGAACTATTTAAGAGATTAAGTACGTTTCAAATTGTTAAACAATCGTTTATTTAGACTTCATTGTATCAAGACGGCCGAACCCACCTTATGGAAAGTAAAGATATTGTGCAATTTCTCTGAAGTATTGCGCATCTGCTGTGCCGACAATAAAATTACCCATCATCCCTCAGTAGGCCTGGATGTGATGTGATTAGAGGCTTGAGGGATCCCCTGCTCGGTCTCAATCCTTCTTCCCCTCTTCTCATTCCTATAGTCTATAGTCTCTGTTCTGGAAAATCTCAGAAGATCTCCTGAGAATAAATGATCCCTGGGTTCGAACCTATGACCTGCATTTCTAACGCTCTACAAACTGAGCCATAGGAACACCAAGAGAAGATAGGGAGATTTTTTAGCACATTCATTCTCTCCCTTTTACCGCCTAGCTCATCTCATTTTCCTTCCTTTCCATTTGCTCCTCTCAGCTATTGTTGTCACACCATCCTTCTCTTTCCCTACGCGAGGAGTCCCCCATCCCATGATGCCTTTCTGTCTGCAGTGGCCCAGTTAGCGCTAGATTATTCCACTTACATCATCGCATTTCTCTGCATCTCCAACCGTCTTTTGTGTCCCCCCAGCTACTCTTGATCTGAGTGCGCACATTTAAGCCTCTTGGATCTGCCCAAGGGGCCTGCCACAGTGCTCTTAAATCCCAACTGTATTTGTTTAAGTCTGAGGTGTCCCGCAGGGTCATACTATAAATTTGGTCTCACCCCAGCTTCACCACCTCATTCACTAAAATGGTTTGGAATGGAATGGTTATACCAGGTTTCCATTCCATGAGGTTTTATATGCGTTGTACAGTGTATAATCTTGTTTATTTTACTGTGTTAGTTTAAATGGATCTGGAAGAAAGATCTTTTGCAAATGGAGTTTCGAACCATAATTCACAGTCTTATGGACATTAAGAAATGTTTACTGCTTCAATGCCTTCTTTAAATGTGAAACGGGAAATAGAACTTGGCCACAAGTTCAGATGCTCTTTTCTAATAATTTGAAACTTCAGAAAGATGCATTTAATTGTTAAACAATATTTTGCACGAAATTATGGCAGCCCACATGTATCTTTGGCTTTTCTAAAGATTTTGTCATGATTCCACCTCACCTTGTCAGGTATTTCTTGTTCTAGAGGTGGAATCATACAGGATCCTCTGTTTCATGTGGGGAGAGATGGTTTTGACACTTGTGGCCTTCCATACTCTCCCCGAGTCGCGTCATTGTTCCCTACCCTCCTGTTTCCTAGTTTGTGTTAATTACCTTCCCTATAAAGAGTCCTCATGTTTCTTTGTCTTGTGCGCGTCCATTGCAAGTGTTACCTTGTCTGTAAGCTGTAGTAATTTGTACCTGTAGTTTGTACCTTACCTTGTTGGTGTTGGAGAAACCGTCTTTGTATCCTGTGGCTTATACTTGTTACCTTGTTCCTGTCCTGTTCTTCCCTGTCTAGTAAATTTAGTGTTCATATCCAGTGTTTGTTTTGTTAGTTTAGTTAGTCTGTGTCCTAGTTAACTTTATTATTTATCCTGTATTGTTTTCCCCCTCGTGGGTTTTGTTTTGCTGTTTTATAGTGCTCCGTGTTAATAAATAGTCTTGTTAACCCCTCAACCATCTGTGTCTGCCATCTCCTGCCTGCAATTGGCTTCGACCATTGAGATTCATAACAGATTTAGTAATTCAATACACTTCTTTTGGACAATAAAGTGGCTGAAAATTCTGTCATCATTTACTAAACGTATTGTTATTTCAAACAAGTATGTATTTCTTTCTTCAGTAGAACACAAAACAAGATATTATGAAGAGTGTTGTTACCCGGCACCCATTCACTTAAATTGGTTTGTGTGCATATTAATTGGTGCCTGTGCTGTTCGGTTTATCAAAATACAGTATCTTCTTTTGTGCCTGCGGAAGAAAGAAAGTTATACAGGTTTGAAATGACAAGACGGTAAGTGATGACAATATATATTTTTGGGTGAACTATCACATTAAAGTGACAATATCTTTTTATCTGCTGCGGCCTTCTGCGCATTCACTGTACTTCGATGAACAACCTCGTACCGATCCATTTATTCTAAAGCCGCCTTTCCTTTAAAAGTTATTTAAAGGTTAGCATTATAACACTTCTAGGTTCAATGATAAGAAGCACACATGCATTTGTGAGTCAAGGACGAGGAGAATTGGCCAGTCATGACGGCAGTCAATTACTCTGTTGACATTTAAAATGAAGAAGGGGGTTTTATAATTTCCATTATTCTCCCCCTAAGGATGCCAGAAACCTCTACCGTGGGGGCGTGCAGCCCTCAGAATGCCCTTCTTAAACAAAAGCTGGCTTTTCTGCATGCCTCAGAACACACAGAACCTCTGTAATCATTTTGTAAGAAATTTCACAGCGTTTCATAAAAAAGTCTGCATCTTTCTCATCATTCAAGTGACAGAGTGAGATCTATAATGATAGGGAGGCACAGCTGGCATCCCGAGATTATGCCAATAGATACGCCACCATGGCAACGTCTGTTTTTTAATGATTGATGATTGCAGGAGTACTAAAGAGATATAGAGCTGCAAATTGATGCTCCAAAGAAAGCAGTTCTATTCAATTTCATTTTAGTGTCAATTTATAGATTTGAGAAAGGAAATGTTTTCAGATACAAAAGAACATCTGGTTTTTATAGCCAAATTTTCTATTACATTTAACAATTACATTTTGGAATGAAGAATTTTTTTTCTCTCACCAAATTCAAAGTCAACAGATCAGCTGAGCAATTTCGCCGAGGCAACCTCCAAGTTGCGTTGCACATGTTAAAATATTTAAGATGAAGTCTTTACACACCTGACATAATTAAGTCTTTAACACTAATATAAATCATTAGGCTCGATGACTATGAGTAAAGGCAAGGCCCATTTTCTCTAATCTGGAAGTATCCATAATGATATTGAGTACCACAGGGCAATTGCATGGGGAGACTTTGGTTCCAGCAGGAACCATATCCATATAACAAGCATTTGTGAAAAGGTTATTAAACAATCCTAATACCAATATATATAGTAAGGTCAATCAATACATTCACAGTTCTTTAAAATGTAGTCTGGAGAAAATAAATGGAGAATAGATTGGCCGGCTAGTCAAACTTTTTCTGTTCTGAATGTTCCGAAAATCATATTAAACTGCATATGTATGCATATGTATGAATCTTTGATTAATTAAAATAAATCTTATATGGATTTAAAAATTCTTTATACATAAACATGGGTAGTGACAACAGCCAATGACATTCTTCTCATGTCTTGCATGAATGCAATAGATTATATGTATATTGCGTACTAATTGGCAGATGCATGAATTAGTGAAAAAAGTTGACAAATTTCTTCTGCCAAGAGGAACGGCAGCGACGTGACGCAGACGGACCCACAATTTAGTTAGGCAACGCATGATCTCACCCATTCCAACCCAATGAGAAGCGTTAACCCTGATGCCCCGAGGAAAAGCACCGAAAGAAACCATACAAGGGGTCCTAATGCCCCGATGTGGTGATGGGGACACTATACGGTAAAAAAGCGCCGTCCTTTGGACGAGACGTTAAACTGAGGTCCTGACTCCCTGTTGCCATTAACAATCCCATGGCACTTCTCGTAAAAGATTAGGGGTGTAACCCCGCTATGCTGTCAGATTCCCTCCAATGGCCCTTGTCAATCATGGCTTTCTAATATTCCCCACCCTCTGAATTGGCTCTATCTTCCTTTCTCTCCTCTCCACCGATAGCTGGTGTGTGGCGAGCGCTCTGGAGCCGTTGTACTGTGGCTGCCACCATCACATCATCCAAGTGGATGCTGCACACTGGTGGTGGGTGAGGAGGGACCCCCCTAATATGATTGTAAAGCACTTTGGGTCAGTCGCGATTTCTTTAAGACTGCAATGGAAGCTCAGCTTCCCCTATAATTGTCAAAAAATGAATAGTCAAATATATGTACTATTATGTTAACATTTTATTGACTAAAAATGCGTTAAACACGTTCATCTTGAACGAAAACAATTTCGTTCAGAATCAGCTATTTAGGTCGGCTGACTCGATTTCCTTCTCATTCATTCCCGTAGCGTACAGTGTATTATTCTGTTGAAGCCCAGCGTCCATTGACTTCAATGGGGCTGCTTTAAACAGTTTTTTTCAGTGCTTAGAAACAAGACGGTCATTGGATAATGCTGCGATTATGTCCCGCCCACGGACGCTCAGCGTCTCTTGGATGAATGGAGGAGTGGGCTGGCCCGGACTCCGAGCGTCTGCGTGATGATTGGAGGGTCTGTCGAAAGACTGCATCTCGTTTTGATTGACAGCGATTTTGTTCTATAAAAAGTCGCTGATGCTAAAGCTATTCAATCTCAGTCCCATTGCGGATTTTTCAAGTGTAGTTGAAAGACAAACTGCTGCAACCTTTTTCTTGGTATTTGCTTGCCGAAATTGCTTGCCAATTTTCATCACACATTTCACACAATTATACACCACATTCCTTGTTTCAGTTTAATGTATACCCACATTTCCTCCGTCGTGTTTATATATTTTTTTTAGATAGTTTGTTCATTCATTCATTATGAAATGAGCTTCCCCTCTTTGAAAGACCAGCAGCCGCCACTGCTTTGGGTGTATAGCAATACACAATAAAGCGCTATATAAAGGCCTCATTCATTCATTCATTCACGGAGAAATCCAAATGACTTAAGACAGTATATCGCATGGAATATGCGTTTCGAAGGTTGTCCGTGCATGCTGAAACACATTGATGTTGCATTTACTTTGTCAAAGTAAGAGCAACCATTAATCCCCTCTGCCTGCTGTGACCATAAGTTGGGATGGCCCAACTTTTAGCCTCTCTAGCTTGGAGTGACATAACGGGTGAAGTAACAGGTATAGCTGGCTGCAAGCCGGCAAACATTCATCCCGACACACTGTATATTTACTGATATGGTAAAAGCACTAAATGACACAATCTTGCAAACCTTTTCATTCTCAAAACATGAAAGATTCTCTCGCAAGCAAATGAGGCTATTCCAAAATCAAAAGCCTTAGGAAACTGACTAGCAAACACCAAAGGAGCAAAATAATAATAGAATACAAAAAAATACCCATATAGGTACACAATTGAGTGATTGAATTAACAGTAAGTTGATTGTCTTAACTCTTTACTCAGATAACTACAGTGCCTCACGGTGCATCGATGACTGTTTTAGGAACACTTCCTGGTCAAAAGGGTGTACTTTATATTCTAGACCTCCTTCTAGACCTCCTCCTCCTTCTTTTTATTCTCTTAAATGAATGTCCTGAATATATTAATCCTACCAGAGATTCATTCAAACCCTACCAGAAACTCAATGTTTCTAGACACCGATTCAAAAAACACTGATTAATAAAAAGACTTTTCTGTTCATTTTACCAGTTTAACAAGGAAGCCCAGTTTGAGAAGAGCAGATGTATAAACAGTGTCTGAACTCCAGAGAAAAAAACATTTATGGGTTATTAAAGGATACACCTGTGTGTGCAGATTATAAAAGGGACTTGCGACTCATTAAAGCATGCAACCTTTCTGCAGAGATTATAAAAAACTGCTGTGCTACTCGCAACTTTTCCCCATTGCCTTTTAAAACGTGCACAAGCAAGAAAACGTAAATTCGACATTATTACACACCTGAAAATAGTCTAGCACCTCATCTCAGCTCCGGCATCTGAAAGAAAGCCATGTCAGCTGTCAATTCAGTTAATTCCAGGAGATCATTCTAAAGGTTTTTTTCTTTTGGTGTCCATAGCAATTAAAATACCCTCATTCTTCATGTTGCCATAAAGCCAAGCAAGGGCAGAAAGGGAGGAAGAAGCAATGTGAAATAATCTCAGCAGGATGTTTTGCAACACCCTATAATTTATCTTTTCTCGCCTCTGGTTTTCAGTTCCCTCAAGGCAACTGCCTGCTCCATCTCACAACAGAGCAGCTTTATAAAAAAGAGTCCCTTGTTCAGACCAACAGTAATCCTACACATTTAGACACAGCTTCAGAAGTCTCCAATCTGATAGTGAATAGCATTACAATTCCATTGTGTCCAAGTGACCTCATCAAAGCCTCAATGGAGTCCACGGCTCTGACTGCTCAACAAAATCAATCCACAACTGCTCTTGACCTGCTATTTCATCCTGACTTTAATCATAACCATGAAGAAAAAAACATTATGATGTTGTAAAGCTTCCTCCTCCATTTTTAGAAGCACGAAAGACTCAACAGGGTTTAATTTAATGATGAAAACTGCTTCGAGGGACAGACGTCTAATCTTTTCAACTGCTGACCTCGATGTCATTCATTCAGTCGAGCAAACTGCCTTCACACAATTGTTAGTGCTCATAAAATTCAGGAAAACCGGTAGTAAAAAACTTTTGAATTGACTATAGGACGATTCCTGACATTAACATAAAACATTCCACTGTTGTAAAGGGGTATTACTGAAAACATAAGTTATGTTTGTGTAACATTTTTAATAAATACTAAGTGAGAACAGATTTAAATACAGTCAACATGAATGCTGCCTGATGGTGATTGAACTAAATATGCAAATCTAGTTAATATAGGTTACGTATTTTTCACTCGAGTTAGCTGGGGGCAACTTTGAAAAATGTGGTGACATTTACAACAGAAATTGAGTTTATTTCCATATACATTTGTCAATTGATCCATTTGTCAATTTTACAGTGCATTCAGAGAATACATTATAATAGTAGGTCTGTTCCTTGGGATTCAAACCCATGACCTTTGCGTCATGACCTGTGGCTGTTCTCAACAAGTTGAAATACCAAATAAAAAAATCTATATTTATTACAGAATTTATTCAGACACTGACTGGACAATGCAGGACAAAATATGGCCCTCGTGAAAAAAACAGCAGAAGCACATTACCTAAAGCAATGGCCGTAATAGGCATTCAAATGAGATCTGTTATCAACACATTAAAGGATGATTTGTTTTAATAAAATAACCTGTTGAGCGACTATAACCCTATACTATGCTGAGCAACGATAGAGAGTAGTACAATTTTTAAAGTTAAATAGTACGACCATTAAAAATCCATTTGGGGTAGTTTGACATTAAAAAAAACTTCCAAATTGCTTCAAATTATAAAATATTCATCTTCAGAGAATGTCTAAGCAAAACAGGCAACTACATCTCTCAAGTAGGACTGTTTAACGATTAATCAAATTAATCACATCGAGAATAAAAGTTTGTGTTTTTTATAATACACTTCTGGGCACTTATTAATTTATTAATTTTGTATTAATAAATATATGGCCTACACATACATTACATGTATATATTTGGAAAAACGTCCACATATTTGCATGACTAATTTAATTATATATAAACATTTATTCATTATTATATTTTATTTGTATATATTATAATATATGCATGTTTATAAATACAAAATTAATATCCACAGGGCACAGATATGTATTATGCATATTCATTCATTAAAACCATTGTCAACCCTTCCACTATATAAAATATTAATCACTTAATACTAACCGGCAACCTTCCGGTGTCAGAGAGTCAACACAGACACCACCAGCTTCACCCACTGCAATCAACAGATCTCACTCACCTGAGCACTGATCACACACCTGCCACCAATCACCAACCCCACACTATAAAGTCACACTTCCCCAGTTCACTCACTGTCTGGTCTCAAACCTACCATGAGATTATACCCTACAGTATTATCTCCTGAGGATTCACCAAGGACTTTGAATTCCACTCAACCTTTGTGTGTGCGCCTTCGACTCCTGGCTCTCCTGTTTCCCGTCTGCTCCAGTGGACTGAACAATCTACTCTGAAACCAGATAAGACTCATAGACTCTCTTAGCTCAACTTCAATTAATCGACTGGCTCCCAAAGAGAGGAGAATCCCATAGAGCCCCATGTTAAAATACCTTTACAGCAGAAAAAAATATGTTTACAGCCTGGTACAAAAAAATATTTGCTCTATATAGTTAATTGTGCCCTTCATGACAACTGTGAGAAGGGTGATATTTTTTTTTTTTTTCCTTTTTTAAACTCAGCCGGTTAAATTATATAAAGCCTTAAAAAATATATAATTAAGTGTTTGGCCACTTGAGTGACAGGTGGTTTCATCAACCAGGCATCTCCGCTCCAAACACGTCCCGCCTCTTTGCCCATTTTCAATTATCCGGGCGTGACACACAGTGATGCGCTGCTAACTCACTTTAGCCTTCAAAAAAGCTCCTCAGAAACCTATTCTACGTCCATGTTTTATTCGTCTATGCTTACTACACATATTAACTGTCTATACAATGTCCGTCCAAATAAAAAGTCACACACTCTTCTATTTTGTTGGAACCGCCTTTAGATTTGATTACAGCACGCATTCGCCTTGGAATCATTCTGCAATGTCACAACATGTATTCCCGTCAAGAGTTGGATTCATTTTCTGTCAAGTTCTTGTATTGATGATGGGAGAGTCGGTCCGCTGGGCAAAGTCTTCTCCACCACATCACAAAGATTCTCAATGGGGTTAAGATCTGGACTCTGTGGTGGCCAATTCCTGTGTGAAAATGAAGTCTCATGGTCCCTGAACCACTCTTTCGCAATTTGAGCCCGATAAATCCTGACATTGTCATCTTGGAATATGCCCGTGACATCCGTGAAGAAAAAATCGATTGATGTAATAACCTGGTCATTCATTATATTCAAGTAGACAGCTGAACTCATTCTTCGGGCACATAACGTTGCTGAACCTAAACCTTACCCCATATCATAGCACTGCCAAGGTGGTGAGCGTGCAGTGTATAACAACACTAACTTTTCTTTCTGACTAAAATTCATGTCAGAACAACTTTACAATCTATTTACGGAAAAAGTCTTTCTGCTCATGTTTCATGAATGAGGCTCATAGATTGTAAGACCACAGAGTGTTTTCATCTGGTGTCATAGTCGTCCTAAGGAGAGCTCATTAAAGCAGCTAGTCTGGTCCTGTGCTAGCACCTTCATTACCAATTGAGACCAAAATAATGATCCTGTGCCTGTTAAGAAATAATTAAAAAGCCAATGAACTGATTTGCAATGAATACATACAGCCTATTCAGGAAATGTGTTAGTGAAACATCATATAATAGTCTGTTTCCAAGCAACACACTGCTGTGCCCCTCAACAATGAGCACTGCGGTCAAATCACATATTCAGTTCCGATCGTTTTATTCTACCTTTAAGTTTCCAGTGATCGGATATTTTAAGGTAATAAGCACAGGTGTATTTATGGCTAGCGTTTTATAAGACGCGATTATTAGCACTTTCAGTTCAAACTATATACTCAATTAATAAGAGAAATTGGTAGAAAAACTATGACAAGACAACTGGAAGGTAAACCACTACTGCTTGCAGGGAGCTTGCAAGTTTATATTTCCATTAACAGATGGTGATTCAAAAATTCAATTAAAAAGGGAAGGATCAGGCTTGCCTGTTTCATTTGAATACATATATATGCCTATTCATTAGGTGTATAGTGCAATTTATTACGTATATATAAGGTATCAATAAAAGTCAATGAGCTGTACATAGCTACTAGACAGCAGTCAATTCTCCTGCATTAACAGCAAAAGCAAAAAGTTTCCAAATGAACTGTGTCATTTGACGTGCGCAGCTGATGGGGAAAACTCAACAGGGGGTCATGCTAATTTCTAGAAGTGCAGCTTGATCCGCAAAGTAACAAATCCCTTAAACAGAAGGTCTTCACTTCAGTACACAGAGTAGACAATTCTCTAGATTATTTTCATTTGACTGTATCCTAAACCACTACTGTCAAAGACCTGATGCCAATCTGCCCTTGCACTTTTGTCTTGCCCCCACTTTTGCCTCACACTACGCTAAACCCCGGGTTATCTTCATTCTTAACCCCGCTTTTAACCCCAAGGAAAACAAACCTCTCACGTTTGTAATTTTGAAGCGGGGTTATCCCCATATTTTACCCGGGGTTTTAAACCCGGGTAAACCACCACTTTAGCAAGGTTAACCCGGCATTGCGGTGCCAACGCGTCCAGTGTGAAACGACTGCACGCAAGGTTAACCCTTGAGTTCTTTATTTATTTGAGTAAGGTACGTCTTAGGAGGCTTAAAACCCCGAAAAAGGATTTGCGAGGCGTCATCATTTCCCATATGCGGAACAACAAGGTATTCGGTAATTTAAAGGGCCGACGCACTATTTTTAATCAGTCAGTTTGACGCTGCAGTATTTATCCAATCATGATTGTTGACGCCGCAAATATGCAAATAATAATTTACAGTCCCAAACATCAGGTTATGAATACCCAGGGTTATCTCTTAACCCCGTGTAAATTATAAGAAGTGTGAAACGTGCAACCGATAACCCAGGATACTGTTTACCTGGGGTCAAGTATAACCCTGGGTTTAACAATTTCAAGTGTGAGAAGCCCGTATGAGTCTAGAAGGCAGTGGAGGAGGCTACATGGGCATGGTGGCAAAGCAACCGCACAAAACTCCATAAATCAGTCAGATGTTAGTTGCAGAAATTCCAACTCAAACCACAGTCACATCACTCAGATCTCTTCAAACATTGTAACCATAATAATAAAACAGGGTTACATAAGAGATTGATGTACTTTGAAACAAAACCGCAGTATTTTTTCGCTTTATCGCACCTTTCAAGGAATCTCTCTGGGACTAGTCAATTTTCAGCCTGAGGCGAGTGTGAAAGACAGCTGCTAAGCTATCAAACAGTGTAAAACAAGCCAGCACCTTCTCCATTTGTTTCTCATCTCATCTATCTGCTGCTTCGAAACACTTAAAAGATCCAGGACATTGTGAGTAGCAGCACATTGTTTTGTCTTTTGCACGGGATTACTGCCCTACATGTGACCTACTAGTGAATTAGAAGGCCCAGTGAAGGTAAAGTACTCGGGGCAGGCCTGTGGCAGGTGTGTGTGTGTGTTCCAACAATGATGTGCTGGGAAAATGAGAGGGGGTTGATCTGTTAAACTGTGAGAACTTGCAGGGGAGTTCGTGAAGCGGCGCAGTGTTGATGATTTGGGCCATTTGCCAAGTGCTCTTTACTTCGTCAACAGCATCAATTTCAACAAGTGTTTTGATCTGAAAGAGGTTTTTTTATGGATGCTCTTCCATACAAACAAAACTGTGTTTAATTAACACACATTAAAATTTGTACTTTTCCTATTCATTTTCAACCATTGGGATTCAAAGTGCGAATGACATAAAAATGGAAGCTTTTTGTCTTTTAGTATACATGTTAACTTTATTGATATCTATAAACCAGTGTGATTTTTATGTATATTGTAATACACTTATCTTTCAGCCATTTCTTCATTTGGCCCATTTTCATACAAGGCAGAATGGCAAGTCAGGGTTAATATGATATCTGTTGTCTATTCCTATACCTTATGTAGCACATCTTGATACATTGTCTATAAAGCATTGACACTTAGCATGTATGTATAAAATGCCTGTTTATTATTTACTACGTGGTCATACTGTACATTAAGACACAAACAGTAAACTATGATATAAAGGTCCAATAAAATCTCCAAATAAACAAATTCACAGTCACTATTGCTGACGTATAAGCTTCCATAAAATGTAAAACACAATTATACCTAATAGTTATGAACATAGCAGTGTGATGTAAATGCTACACAGAAATGTTATACATATAGTATTGCTGATATTGCTGATGTAGCCTACATCACAAAAACTTAATGTATCCTGAAATACAATGTATATTACAGTTTCCTGTTCATTTTCTTTTACCTGATTTTAATTATGTAAGTAAAGTATGTTCTAAAATGTGCTTTCTGTTCAGCTGCTAACTAATATGAAAATAAATATGAAAATATTGACAAAATTAACAATGTAGAAGATATAAGCATTAAAATCTTAGTCTCGTACTTCCACCAATACTCATTGATGATTTTTAACTTCAAAATCTCATCGGGTGGTTGGTTGTGGGTAAACTAAACCCCTATTAGATTTTTAAATGGGGATAAAATATAAAAATAAAATATTATATTATATCAAATTAAAATATTATATAAAATAATAAAATAAAATAAAAGTTCATTTTAAAAAGAACTTTGGGTATAGAGAGATGTATGGCTCAATATATTAACAATGGTATTGACTTTATAAATGTGAAATTAAAAAACAGTGTAACTGTCACACAGTATAAAAAATATTTGTACTCGGAGGCCGCCATTTTTGGCATCAAAATCGGTTATGTCAAATGGTTGCAACCTTTCGCTATAGCGAAACACACATGTTTTCCATTTATAACAGTGAAGATAACTAAATACACAGGGACAGTTGTTGGCGTTATGCTCTCATGATACAGCCTGCCTGCCCTTAAAGAAGAAACGCGTTCAGAAACCTGCCGTCTTTAAGATATTTAAGACTATTTAAGACATCTGCATGAACCATTATCGTATACTTTATACATTATGAAAATATACTGATAAACACAATAATAAGATGCTTGGGGTTCAGTTATTATTCTGTACTAGAGCACACGTGAATATTAGCCCCTTCAGCAAATGACAGACAGAGAGAGAAGATGATAACAAGTCAAAATCTGGATAAATATCGACTAAAAACATTGTATTTATAATAAATTCGAGATTAATTTGGTTATTAAGATGCGTGGTTGTATTGTTTCTGATCAACAACATTAAAATGCATGAAAATACACCAAATAGCGTCTTTATTTTCTTTCTTTATTATTTGAGCATAATTCATAAATATATATATATTATACTACAGCATCTTATATATATATATGAAGAACTGATTAGTGTGTCTAGGTTCAGTTTGACTGCCTGTGCCTGCAACCATTTTGCAACCATTTTTGTAATGAGTATTACATTTAGTTTTTTTTTTAAGAATTGTAAATATTTATGTGTTTCTAACGAGAAATGCTAGTAGTTTAATGCTAATACAACGTACTGGGCCATACATCTCCCTATACACTGGGTTCCCCTTAAGGAATTAACTACAATTCCATTAAATACTAGTATAGAAATAACACATATCAAATGTTTGACCATCTCGATTGCATCATTTGTAATACTTCATGGAAGTAAGTGGTCACCGCAGTTCTGTGTTGTGTGCTGCGAATCTCTGATTGGTTTGTTGTTTCACTGAACAACCATGAACTGTCAAAATTGGATTTTTAGAAATGTATTAACCCAGAGCATAGTGTGGGTTGCCATTAAAGGTTTCACTGTTGTCGTAACTTGATCAGTTTACGTATGAAGATTATTATTTTATTCTAGAAACTTTTCACTTCTTTCAAATGGATACAATGGTAAAGGACCAGGTAGGCCATTAATAGGAGTACAGATATACATCTCTATACACCTGTATTTATGACAAATGTAACAGTGAGTTTCTGTGATTCACATCCGTGACGTAACAGCAGTGCTATACAGAGCACACAATTTTTTCAGTGAATCATCCTGCCACCTCCGCAGCATAAATACCACCTGTTTCAGAGTGCACAGTGCCGCAAAGCTCGGAAAAGCACACAACTCACCTCATTAAAATGCAAACTCCCACAGTCTTGCTGCTAATTCTAAACCCTATACTTACACTTTTCCTCCACAACGTCCAGGGTTATTAGTTAGTATCATTCCAGACACTGCGCTAAATGGAAGCGAGGACTCACAAATTTTCCTCAAACGCATTCCTGAATTCGCTCTAATTTGAGAGTAATCATGTCATGAATCCTCTTAAAATGTCAGGATAAATTACTTCTCTCCATCTGAAAGGTAGCTTTTTATTTACAAGGGATAAATTAATACATTGTTTCCTTTCGATGCTCGCACAAAAAGCAAAGCACTTGCATAAAGTAATAGCTTCAAATCAATATTTCCAGCCTAAGTGAACCAGCCACAGCATTACAAGATTAGACCATTAAGAATTTATACCAATCAGAGGGCACGGGGCATTTAATACAGCAGCACATATCAAGTTTTGGAAATGGAGAAGTGGCGTCTCTAAACCATCTGAAATAAATGGCCACAGAAAAAGTGCGTCGCCTCAACCGACTTGTGTAAAATGAACTGATCAAGTCAAGAGTCCAATTCTGTTATTATGATCACTTCCTAACACGATGGCCGTGTCCTCATTGTCCTCCCTCATCTGGCACATCATTCCCTGTCTGACTTAACCGTGCGGAATGGATTTCAGTAGGACCATTTAATGACTGATTAAAATGAAAACAGCATTAAAGCATTAAGCCCAGTCATGATCTGAGATTCAAGGTGCCCTCGGAGCATATTTCTTAAAGTGATTATTGACTTTAATTGAGCTTCATGGAACAATTCATAATTGGATTATTTTATTCTTATTACCAAACACAGCCATCATCAAGCCGTTCTTGTGTCAGCCAGTGATACAGCTCAGTGGACTCTTCTCTCACTATAAGGTAATGTAAACCAAGCATCGCTATATGACAGAGGTAACCAAGTGACTGAAATTCTAGAGATAATATTGCATTTAAAATGTTTTCTGCTTATAGGATCTGTCAAGGTCACATTTAATAATGTTAACCGCAATGTTTAAATAAAAAGATACAAACAGAACCTTGCTTTATGAACCAATTTTAATTTAATCAGATCTCTGTATATCTAAGCCACATACAAAGCAAACCAGACGCTATTTCAAACTGTGTAAAAAAGCTGTTTAAAATAAGAAATCACATTGTTCTAGGGCACTTGACACAGTGGACTGACTCAGATCTAATAAATCTAATATGCACCCACCTCCGCAGACTCTCTCTCTCTGTTATTCAAGATATGGCTTTTCATTCACCCATGCCATTACTCATTCCAAATTTAACATCCTTTCTCGCATTTAAAGGAATCATATGATTAAAAAGATTATTAACTTGTTGTTTGGTATAATACAATGTGTTTAATAGGGATGCAACATCACAGCTCACCCAAGGTTCAACAGGAACCTCGGTTTTCAACCACGTTTTTTTTTGTTCGGTTCTGATGGCTTGGAACATTAAAGTGTTTTCTTATTGTTCTTATGTGACAGGAACAGTAAAAAGTCAAGAAGAATAAAAAACTATTTACTGAAATTCTCTTTAAGTTACTTGACTTATTGTATTATCTTTAAGTATGGTGTATTGAATAAATGTGAAGATTAACACTGGGAGCTCACAGCAGTTTTTGGTTTCCTGTTCATCAACATGCCAGTAGAATAACCATTTTGAAGAGGTTTTGCGCATCAGAGTGTTTCAAATAACGTAATGCAAAACTTGCAATTGCTGTAATGGAAGTAAACGTTATGTGCTTGTAACACTGCAAATACCAGCGCTCAATGGGAAAGGCAAAGGATAATATATTAACAAGGTGCCCTACTGCCATTGCAATAAATTGGAAGAAATGCGATGCTATGACGTAAATATAGCTCGTCAAACGGACTGTTGGTGCTGTAGACGCTCTATCTGCATGTGGAAAGTAAAAATATATTCTTGATGTGCCAAATTCGGAGATTATCACTTTTGTACATTAGGCATATGATAAAGCCAACCCACGTCTCTCAACCGCACATTGCTTCTCGTGTTGCAGGCAGTCTCGCTTCACCACCCGACCACTACTCGGCTATTAGATATTACTCGTGGGGATGCGTTTCTCTATCCCAGCGCACAGACATACAGACAAACACGGCCAGAGCACGGAAATAATTCACTTACACGTATTGAACCGTGGAGGTCGTACCGAACGGTTCAATATTATATTGAGAATTGTGGCTTCTCTAGTGTTCATACGTTTTAAGGTTGGAAAACGAATTACTTTTCACATGCCGTAGTTTATTGTAGCTCCTCTAATAACTCGCCTTTCTAAACACGTCGATTTTTTGAAAACTCATCGCTCTGGAAAGCGCACAGGGGTCAGATTGGGCAGTTGAGAAGTGCGATGTAATCGGCTGAGTACCTCAGCGTGTGGCGAAAATGTTACGCCCCTTACCATAAACGCAAACTTCCAAGACAAGTCCGACTGTCAGTCCATCTCTCCTCTCTCACCCAGAGATGTTTAACGTCATATCAGTTAACAGCAAAAACAGAACACTAATAACAGCAGAGTCAGATAAAATAATGAAACAATCGGATCAAAAACACATATGCAAGCGCAGCGGAGGCCAGACAGTGTGTGAAAGCCCAGAGCGCGCAACTCTAGGAACGATTGTCAGTTTTTCTCGCCACCCACTTGAGGTGGATTCGCTCGCGTCAGACCACTTATAACAAATAGCACAAGTGCATAAGTGCATAAAAGAGTAAAACCAGCACCGGTTTTGCCTTCAAACCTAGTTTGGACGATGAAACCAATGAATGGACCAGAAGGACGCTTTACAGAGGTATGTTCTATTCCGTCTTATCTATTTCCGCTGTGACATGGCGGTTGCAGCACAATGGTTGCAATAACTGAAGCCACGCCTTTAACATTACGTGTACATTTGGGCGGCGTCATGCAAACATTACCACAAACTGACGTCAAGATGTGGGGCTGTGATTGATCGTGGCGTTTTAGGCAGATCTGGATCAGACTTCTCTTTTAGATGGAGTAGATCGTCATGTGGAAAACTTTGAGCTTTGAGACTCTGGATGTCTCATTCATGCACAAACGGTTATATAACACACTTAAGCAAAACATGAAATTCCGTCATGTGACCCCTTTAAAAACACAATCACATTTGAAAAGGAGAAATTTGATATCCCATTTTTTACTGTGAGAGTACTGTACTTAAGAGGGCAGACATTTTCAGAGATTGGTTTTGCATTACATTTTGATTTAACATTATATGCATGCTTCTCATTTTATCTAAAACCCCCATCAATGAAGAATACAAGTATCTATGTTTTATTATGAATGAATCAAATCAACACTCATGATTGAAGCGTGCTGTTGTTGTTGTAGTCAGTCGTTTACTTATAAAAACACAACCAAGTGGTAAAATATGTGGGCGAAATATTTCAAAGAAATATAAAAATGAGTAGAAAGTCTCTAATACAATAACCAAATATTTTTGTATCCATAGATACAACAACAAATCTATCGTTAAACCATAATATTCATATTCATATTGACAGTAACACACATATCCCACTAATATACTGTACATTCCTTTACTTATCTCAACAGTGTTGCACAAACAATAACACCTCTTGTAACTAAGAAAACCCCAGATAATTTGACAAGGCATCTACTTAAATACTTAAAAAAGCCAATAGGCTATTTCTGCCAAAGACATTTACAGTACAGTAGCTGATTCTTAGCCTACATAACAAGGCGAATTGCTACCTGTCTCTCTGTTCTTTGTTTCACATGTAGCGTTTCTTTAAATGCAATACCGCACATGACGCTTTATAAATTAAGCTCACAGTTATTCTTCACAAAGACCAACGAGAAATATCTTACAACAAACGCGTATGTGTGTAACATTATATCGTTGGCGTGATGAATAAACAGATACCAGAGGAACACGCTCGGCATGTTTCAGTATATGCAAGAGATGTGCTGTCATTTGGAACAAGAAAGCAATCATAAAGCATTGTTGTTAACGACAACCTTACCTTGGGCTCTTTCTCAGTCACAGTTAATACACAGAGCGTGGTGAAGTAAATCCTTTAGCGAGCTGCACAGACAGGATGTCGCTTGATATGATCCTGGAGTCGGTCTGCTTGGCACCTGACAGTGACAGCGAGTCGACCTCCGTTAATGCAGCACTGAATGGAGGTACGTTGGTGTATGTTCAGTAATGCAGGACGCAGGGAAAATGCGCGCTGGAGTTTGCGCACTCCTTTCAGTAGATTTCATTTGAAATAAATGAAAATGTCTGACGTCATATGTTGCTAAAGTATAGGTGATGTTCTAAATGATGATATTGTGTGACAAGTTAAACATATCCTGAAATACTGAAGTAACACGCTTGATGTTTTGCTTGCAGAAATGTGCCTTGATGAAAACTGATTAAGTCTATTCTTTAAACATATCGTATTTATTTGTGCTTCATGAAATATATATGTCGTGTCATCTATACGCTAACCCTGAGTTGTCTGTGAGAACTAGTGAAAGTGTGATATAGATTACAATATAAGAGGATTAACAGAAGCATTTGCTCTCCGCGTTGGCAAAAATTGACATAAACCCATAGAAAGGGAAACATTTAGGTCATTTTAAAGTAAAAATCTCATGAAAAAATAATAATTTATTTTATTTGTGCACAATGCAGATCTGCCATGTAAACCCTGACACATGAATCAATGTTCATATGATTGTCATTCTGTGGATTTATTCCTTGCCAGGTTTTAGTTTTTGCCGACCGGATGCGGTCCATCACACACCATCGTTGTAATAAGTAGTAAAAGCGCTCAACTTCGATTTCTAATATGCAAGCTGCCTTAAGCATTTGCCGTTTTTGTTTTTATTGGCTTTAAAAGAAGTAAGTGTCAAAAATATTATTACATTTAGACCATTAAAAAAAATAATGTTCGAAAGCAAAGTCTTTCTTTCTTGAAAGGAGGAACTGAGCTTTTTTGTAATAATCCATAGCTTCCCATTAATTATATACAGAACATGTTTGCAATTGTGATGGGACTGCCTATCCCTGCCTGGGGCTTCAGATACTGGAATAGACTCCAGCCCTCACATCACCCTGAAGAGGAATGGGGGGTTAAAGAATGGGTACATGGCTTGCAGTTTAACAAGCAATGCAAGTCTCATGGGTTCAGTCCCCATGGATCACATATATAAGGATACAATAAAATGTGAAAAAGTTTAATAGGTTTATGGTCAGATTGCTTTGAAATGCGTAAAGGTAAAAAAATATAAAAATAATGACCCTCACAAACACTGAACATGAATTCCTTTTCATCTGAAATTTTGGAGTCTGTCACATTGTGCTCCAATGCATTCCCCTAAAGGTCTCCTAATAATTTTCCTAAAGCTGATACACATTTAGACACCAAAGAATTACTATTGTGATAGAACACTCAATCATAAAAAAACATCAGGGACAATTCAAAGCACTTGCATCAAGTTTGCCTTTTACAAAAAAGCTGTATCTTGCTAAAGATAGACAAATCTCTTCAGGACATATCATACTTGGCTTCATAATAACATTGATTATAAGCAGGAATCCAATTAGGTCACATTGTTTCCTCTTAAAGTGTCAGAGGTAACTGAATGGAGCTGTGATGCTGTCTGTAAAATGGGGAGAACCATGCTGCGCAGCCTGTCTGCAGAAGGTCAAAATGATCTTGCCCTTTCAGAGAGCTCATGTCACTCGCATCCAATCAGCAAAGTGAATAGGACCAAATGAGAGGTTTCATAAGCTCCTTCTGTCGCTGCCAGTCTTGTTCTTTGTTAGACTCATCATGTATTTGATCCTGTGGAGCCAAATTTACATCCGTGACATGAAAGGAGCTCATTTTCCTCCCATTCTTTCTATCATTGCTGATTCATGTTGTGGCATTCATAGTTGCTTGATGAGCTTTCTTCCATCTCATGTCGAATACAAGACTCTCCGCCCCGTCCTAAAAGTTCTCTTTAAAAACCCAAAAGGATTTTGAAAATATTATCTCCACCGATTCATCATTTAATGTTGTTTTGGAGTTATCCATAATATGTTGTGCATCACATATCTGCGAAATGATTCTAAACTGTTGTTGAAGTATTATTGTTGACTTTGGTAAAAGTAATTTTTAGTCGTTTTTCTAATCAGAAAATCATTAGTTCGACCGTACTTTAATTTGATCATTTTTGTACAAATAAAGTACAAAACATGAAACTGTAAAGCACTGTTACTATTCTTGATCTTGACTAAATTGGTCAAATCAGGGCATTTAGTATTATAAATACTAGTTTATAGTGCAGTGAACAGAAGTATAAGCCTGCCCTGTGTAGACTTTGAATTTGGTTACATTTTTGATTCTGGTTTGTTTACCAGTATAAATAAAAAAGTAATATATTAAAGAAACGAAAAATTAATATATTAAAGAATCTAATTAACATATAACATTTAAAGAATTGTCAAAAATCGTACTTATAGAATCAGTTAACGAAGAGCAGCAAAAAATATGATACTGTTACGACACCTGCTGGTTTAAATGAACTATTACACAAATGGGACCAGCTCGAGGATGAGAACACGTGTCCAATTCACCTGCTGCTTGATTGAATAAAATACAATGTTAAACCTGTTTTAGTTCAGTGCTTGAAAATATTTGTGTTTATCCATAGTGAAAGCTGGAAACAAGCATTATTCCTACAACATGTTTAAACGAGGGTTACTATAGGGTTAGGGGATAATATCCTTAATCCGGTATTTAAAATCAGTGAAAGTCTGGAATGAACTCACTAATGTATAAAAATCTCGAGAAAACACAAAACTCGAGGAAGCCACCACAGTACTTCTGATCGTTTCAAAGAGCTGTTTCCAGTACAGCCGCCAGATGACAGCAGCTGAATAATGCAAAGAGGTCAGACAAGATACTGTAACACTTATCTGTTCAAAAACTGTAGTTGCTATTACATAAGTTGTTAAACAATGTTAGCCAAGCCTGCAATGACTATGTTGGACATATATTGCCGAACGATGGAAATATTAAACCACTATGAGACCACTATTAGCAATTTTTTATTTAATAAGTGACTATCCATAGTTAAAACAAAGCACGGGATAATCTGTGCTACATTTTTCATTCAAAGTAAATGCAACATGTAGTCTTTTTAATCTAAGCGAACGTATTGCAGGCTAAATGGACCCCCGTACGATACGTTCTTGATCTAGCCTAATATCCCCTATAGACTCACTGCGCAGGTACCAGAAGATGTGCAGGCGAAAGAACCCGGACTGCTTTTTTTTCAGAACAAACATACACCAAAAACAGCATTTAATAGTAACCTTTATTGCAGATTCCACAAACTATTGAGCTCATAGGAGTTAGTAGACAACTCTCCACTCGCTCGTGCGGCTACAATTTCTACAAGCACAGCATAGCGAAAGAACGAAGAAGGTCAAGAGGAGATGCATTGCTGCCAGTGTAGGACGCGTTTCTGATGGCTCAGGGAAAACGAAAAATGGAGAGTTCTGTTTTTGGTATCGAACACAATACAGAAAGGACCTTATCTGTTTTCAGGAATGTCTGTCTCATCCGTTGGAGAATCTTTGAGCCGCAAATCCGAACAGCGCAATGGGCTGTTAAAACAGACAGGATGTACAATCTTTTGATTTGTTTGGGTGTCCTCTAACTGAGTCTTTCTGTACTTCTCGAGCCGAACGGAGATCATGTGGCCATGCCCACTGGGTTGAGATATACGTACCAGCAGGGGAATCTATATAAAGGCTGGCATAGTTTGGTATGCTGTCAGTTTGTTCTTCAACATCCGGATCTCATCCTCTGAAAAGGAGAACAGTGGAACAAGTCACAAAAGATCATGTCTCATTCTTGGGGTTATGGAGCAGATAATGGTAAGACCAATTTTACAAATAAATGCATGCACATCTTTAGTAATATAGGACTGGAAAATGAGATAAAGTCTTGAGGGAAGAAACCTTTTTCATTCTTATTCACTAAAAACAGAAAAAAGCATCCTAGATTATTTTCATTCAGTGGGTTACTTTGTAGGAAAATACGTACGTATTACACATTATGATAAATTTTTCATTGAACAGAAAAAAGAAGTGGTTCCAAAGAGGTTATTCCACATACTTTATGGTTTCCTAAAGAACCTTTAACATAAACAAAACCTTTACGTTGCACAAAAGACTCTTTGAAGCGGAAAGAGGTTTTACAGACTACATACAAATCAAGAAGATAGAGCCTTCTGACTGAAGGATTTTTGGGGGCTCAAAAATAGTTTTTCTATGACAAACAACGAATAACTATTATTTTTTAGCTGTGACATTTGCTGACCTTGATCCTGTTGAAGAATTTTTATCTTTTCCTCTCTACATCTCGCTGTTCTGTCATTACAGGGCCAGAAAAATGGGAAGAAGGCTTTCCCATTGCAAACGGACCCAGGCAGTCTCCGATTGACATCGTGCCCACCCAAGCACAACACGACCCTTCTCTAAAGCTTCTTAAACTGAAGTACGATCCTGCCACTGCTCAGGGCATCCTCAACAATGGCCATTCAATTCAAGTGGATTTCGCTGATGACGATGACAGCTCAAGTTAGTACATCGCTACATTGCAAGTAGCTTAAGATGATACACCCTCTTATATAATAATTTATATATTGGTGTAGGGTCGATAGGGTCCCGTATATTAGCGTTTCCTTGGTTGTATTCGTCTTTTGCCTTTGAAGTGCAGAACAGGCTGTTGAAATTGCATTGCTTTGAAATGGCACATTTCTAATATTGTCTAATAAATTCTTTCTAACAATATTGTCAAACATCATTTTTATTAATGTGTGATATTATATTTTTAATATGCCATCAGACTTACATACACATTGATGCTATTGTTAACTCAAATTATCACAAAATATGAAATATTAAATACAAGGAAATAACTTCTCTAATTTACCAGTCTGAGTGTGGGAAAATGTGCATCGGTGGAGAGAACTGCTCACTCTCACTTTTTTACAGTTTCTGCTGAAATGGGAACACAAATTGTTTTTGCCTTCCTCAGCCAGTGGCATTCAGAGCGCTGTGTACTCCCTTGCTAATGTATTCTTTTATTGGAGAAAGAAAAGAGCCACATATCAATGCAGTATGCCGTTGCCGGTCAATGAGAGAACCATGTGCTGAATTTTAATGACAATTCTAAGAAAGACTCGAACACTGCTATAGAAACACAACAGAAAAGAGTTTTCTAACTTAAAATAAATGAAGAAATGATATAATTTTAGGTAGAGAATATGAAACTGTTCGAATAATCTTTAAGCAGTTCATTCATGTTCACATTGAGCGACGGGAAATGCTGGGAGAATGCTGATGTGATCTGACTTGCAGTTCTGGGTGTTTTATGGAACTAGGAAGGTTCCAATTCACAGTCTAAAAATAAATGTAATTTGCTGCTGTTGACAACAACTAATTGTGATTGAAATTGTGTGTGTATGTGTGTAGCTATGACTGGAGGCCCCATTTCTGGGACATACAGGTTGAGGCAGTTCCATTTCCACTGGGGAGACAGTGATGACAGAGGTTCAGAGCACACCATTGCTGGAAACATGTTCCCCTCTGAGGTAATGAATCTCTCTCTCAAGAAATCATTCTCTCATAATCTTCTGTTTTGTTGCTCAAAGTGGTCTCTTCCTTAAAACTACTGAAAAATTACCCCGTAGTGAATGCGTTAAATCTTTCAAAACACATTTGCTTCTTTCTAAAGCTTCACCTTGTTCACTGGAACACAAAGTATCCAAGCTTTGGAGATGCAGTCAGCCAACCGGATGGCCTTGGGGTGGTGGGAGTGCTTCTGAAGGTCAGGATTTGAGTCAAAAGCATTTCATGAATTTCACTGAATGCATGATATGAAAGTACATCTATTTACTATGGCTTTGTTTACCAGATTGGTTCAGCCAATCCAAGACTTCAGAAAATCATTGATGCCTTTGATGAAATAAAATCAAAGGTACTACTAACAATCACCCTTGTTTTTCTTAATCAATTGTGATATTTGCTCACGGCTTTTGACCTTTGCTGCAATTCTTAACATTGTCTCTTTGTGTTTCAGGGAAAACAGACTACATTTTCCAACTTTGATCCGAGGACCTTGCTGCCTGCTTCTCTGGATTACTGGACGTATGATGGGTCTCTTACCACACCCCCTCTACTGGAGACTGTCACCTGGATCGTTCTGAAAGAACCAATCAGTGTTAGCCCTGGACAGGTACACAGGTTTAAATGACTGTGAATAAAGCACAGCTATTGACCAATCAGCAAATGATGCTACATTAGTTTTATAACATGATTTTATTCAGTTTTTCATTGTTAATTAATAAGAGAAAACGTGCAACACTGAGTATATAAGTAAATAATTACCCAAAGGAAATACAGTCTGCTTACAGTAGTACAAATGAGCTTTCAACGTTTCCACTTCTACTTTAAAGATGGGAGGGTCGGTGCCTCATTGGCTTCTGCTTTAACTAGATTACATTATCTTAAGGCTTATGGGTTGCCTTACTGTCAGTATCATATTTAAGGTACACTTGTTCCTTTAAGATAGAAGCCAACACCCCTACATACAAAGTATGTAGGGATAAACTGAGATCTGGATTGGATATATGGACTATGCAATATTTGTAACACTTAATAGAAAAAAGGGAAGTTTCTATGCATACAATTGCTTGTTTCACTTCTCAAGTTAATAAGAGGTCAGCGGAGAACAGACTGCCTGGTGTGAAAATCACTGTGCTATTATGCTCTTTGCTCCTTTCCCACAGTGTGTCTGATCTAATTGGGTGTAGTCTTTAAAGCACCTTTAAAGCATGAACAGAAGAGGTGTTATGTTGTCAGAAGAGAAGGGAATTGATTCTGGTTTTACTTTCACTAGCACCAGAAAAAAATTGAGGTTCCTTAACCATTCTATAACAATTATTTATACTATGGAGGAATGGCCAAGTAATGGGCTTTATGATTTATAATTTTAATAACTTAAGCATACACCATAAATGGTGTAGTTTATAAATATACTGTCCAGCATAATATTATTATCAAAAATGATTTCTGATAAAATATTTGCTGCCAATTATAAAAAAGCTATTGTGTTTATTTAACTACAAGCTGACATTTGAACTACCAGTCAATAATTACACTTCTCAAGTCTCTCAAAAAGTTATTAGTTTATTTCTAGCTATGTAAATGTTTGTGAGTCAGATGTTAATTTTATTTGAGGATTCATAGAGTCGGTATGATGTTTAAGGCTGATAAGTTGGAATACATTTTTCAATTAAATTAATTTATTAACGAGTTAATAAACGAACAAATTGTGTGTCTAATTGTGACTATACTGTAAATGTTAATGTAAATTCCAAATATGATTCAATTCCAGTTTTTCTAATGGATCTGAATCTGTTTTACATAATGTCTCTCTAAATCTCTAGCTGTCAGTGCTAGATTACAAAATAGAGATTTCTGTTCTGATTCATCACTCATGATGTAGGCAGCGCTGGAAGGTTGGAGGATATTTTTAGCTACAGTGGTTAGTCAGACTCTGCAAACGGCTGTAGAAGGATTCTGGCAAGTGCGCTATGAATGAACAGGAATCTAAATATAGTAAATAAAGGCTGTAATAAGACTCTGCACTGCTGCCAGAAACAAACTAAACAGTACAACCCAAAATAAAGCACATGTCTTTCTGTGTTGATTTTAGATGGCTAAATTCCGTAGCCTGTTGTTCAATGCCGAAGGAGAGGAACGTTGCTGCATGGTTGACAACTATAGACCCCCACAACCTCTCAAAGGTCGCAAAGTCCGTGCATCCTTCAAGTAAATAGCACACTTACAGTAGTGGCACATGCCCCCCACCCACATGCTATTGCACTTATCATAATGTTTCTCTTTCTTAATACCTTTCAATTACATTCCCAGTGGAATTGTTACTAAAATTGTATAGTATTTGTTCTCAATCCAGGCTCTTGCCTGCACTACCCAGTATTGATAAGGAAATGGAAAACTTGTTTCAGGAATTATATACAGTACAATCCTCTATGTCTATTTTTGTGAATGCATTATTATTATTTTATGGAAATTAGTTTTTGCTATCTCAGAAACAATGATAAATTTGTAACTGCTATAAGAAAGTTTTTTTAGGATTATGATCACTGAAAACTTAAAAAGGGGAAACTATTCACTTCCTAGTTAATCCTAGTCATTTTACGCTTTTATTTGCAAGCTTCCTCTACGCAGAGCATATACTACATGTTATTCAATATGAAAATTGCCTTGTAGGACATTTTAGACAAGATGGTTCTGTCTGGGTTTGTGGTAATGTGTGGATTGTATCGCAGAGTGACTGATCGGAAGCTAAAAAGCCCTTATTAGGAAAGCACTTATTAACAGAAACATCATTATGTTATCAAGTGGTTGAATATTTAAGAGATCAAGAGGAATACACTGTTTTTATGTTTTCTAAGAATGTTGTACAATGATGCTCTGCTGTATGTATGATCATAAAGGGCCTATATTTTTCAAATTTAAGTTTATGGAAACAACAATGTCTGCAAATCTGTCATAATAGGAATTTTATCAGCAATAAATGAATATGTTTAAACTGACAGTACACTGCTTGTGATCGCTTCCTTTGCACCACACAACATTTTCTCACTGTTTGATGTTAATATGATTATACTGTAAATCCACAAGATGTTTCATATGTTCCTAGATATGTAACCTACAATGTCTGTTATTCAAAAGCTTTCTGAAGATCTCTCCTGTTTCATGTGCACTATAGGTTACATATCAGATTCAGTGTGGTGAAGAAAATAGCAGATAGATGTTGTAGATGCTGAGAATTGAGGCATTAACTTAACATTAACAAAGAAGATTCGATATCTGCCAACCATTGATTCATGTCCACTCTGTGCTCTGTTATCATGGAGAAATAATGAGATCATTACGCAGTGAGACTGTCATCAAGGCTGAGAGAATCCTTTATGTTAAAGCCTGGCACTTCACCATAGATGAGCACAGTTTTGTATTCCCGTCAGCCTCTCATTAACACATGGCTAATGCTCTTTGTCAGTATCCAGCCATACTTATGCAATGTTTGCCCATTCTTACTGCCATCCTGGAGACGTGTTATCATGGATGTCCAAAATAAGGCATCATCTGTACCAGTATGAAGCAGACAGTCATTTTTACAAGCACGTTCTTTTCTGAAAGGATATTCTGGCTTGGTTCTGAAAATGTCACACTCACAAATATGTTGTATAAACGCAGAAGGGTTTTGTTAGTTGCCTAGATGCGACACGCCCCAGTGCACAGCCCTCGAGATGAGAGGTGCTTGTTAAAATAATACAGTGTAAGGGTTAAAGTACTTCTAATCATTAAATACTTGACATTCACAGCTTCGTACAATCCGCATACAGTCGGTTTTCATAAAAGGGTTGCAGGGGAAACAAAATGGCGTGGAAAAAACAAATTAGATAAACACATGCATACAAAAATGAAAAACATATAGACAAAATCTATAGAAGTGCTGAAGAGTATAGAGGTGGGAGTCAGATGAAATGGCACTTTGATAACAAAAGGAAGCAATAAAGGGAAAAAGATACAGAAAAGACTGAAAAGCTCTTTGATTTTCATTTTCTTTTCAGGTCACACGTGTGCAGCATTAGATCGGATTTAATATAAATCAAACTGGGGACAACAGTACATCAAAAATACAGCCGTGGAAAAATTAAGAGTCCACTGCAATTTTAATGAAAGCAGCATTTCTAGGTGAATGTTGGCCATTACAGTCAAGCGTCTGTTGAATTTCGACAAAATCAAGCCTCAGGAGTGACATTAAGTCATCCATCAGTCAGGTTAAAGACTGACAGCATGACAAGAAACATGAAATCTGTGAGAAAAATATTTTTTTAACCTGTCTTGAAGACATCTACAAATATTTCTATTATATTGCCTCTTTGCATTATTTAAGGTCTGGACAAATGTTTCTCCATTTTTACTTTCTAGAAATAAATGCAAATAGAATTATACTTTTGTTTGAAATTTTACAGCATCATGTTTCTGATTGTTTCAATTATTTCTGTCTGGTGACCACACACAAAATCCCAGAAGCAGAGCGCTGATGTGTGGCTTTTTCCATTACACGATTACACGCATTATATATTTAACTATAGAAGAAATCCTCAAACAAAACAACCTTACAGTTGCATTATAAATGTATCATTGTTTTCTATGTGAGAAAAAAGAAAGACACACAGAAGTAGAAAAGGACAGACTGAATTATGGGAAATTTTTTTAATTATCTTAATAGTTCTCCTGTTAGAGAGCACTACATTAGGCGGTTGTTGGGAACCGTGGATGAGTGCTCCAGAAGAAAGCCTCTTTATCTAAACAATAAAACCATTGAAGGACTTCAGGAGAAAGATCCGTTTCATTTTACACCGGCTTTTTGAAGCAGAATCTAAGACCTCCTCTGTCTCGACTTCACTCTAAATTCACTATCACCTTACCTGTTCCATGACCAGGAGAAAACACAGTCACATTCTGTGTGCTTTCCTTATCTTTATTCTTTTGTTTAATGTGTATTTTATGGGTGCTGTTTCGAATGCTAATGTGTTGACACAACAGAAAGAAAAAATGCCCTTGTCAAGGAAAAATTAAAAACAAGCAAAATTTTAAGATTAAAAATGTACAAATAGTTTTATCTATTGAATAGATTAAAGTGAGCTGAAATCTGTATTTAGACAATACTCATGTGGTCAGTGTTAGCAGTTGTTACATAGCAAATGATTGAAAGTGTTACTATTTTGATACAGATTTACATATACTGTATATTTACATCATATTAGGTTTACATTATATGTTTGAAGCCATTTTTATACAGGTGATGCATGGCTTCATCAAGTCAAGTTTGGAAACCCCACAGCTTGAGACTGTCAGATAGAAGATAAGCGTGCAGGCAGTAGTGAGATTAGCAGGGCGGGTCACTGTTAGTCTTTTTACATTATGCTGTTGCCATAATGCGATCGCCCATTGGCCCATGGTATATTTATAACTGTGCAGAAATGTATCCCGCATATGTTCAAATCGTCTGATCAGACACCAGAACTGTCATGTGTTTAGAGGGATTAACAAGTGTTTACGAGTGTTTAGGGGGATTTTCAAGCTATGCGAATAAAGATTTTCTGAAGACACAATGACAATATGCTCCAGTGACAGAAGAGTATTTAATTCATTGAGAAAACATTCTTAACAGCTTTGTGAGGGATTGTTAGCAGCGATGCATTTGTTGCTACTGCAATTCCAGAGAGAACCATTTACAGCTTTTTATGAGTGGGAAAGATTTCGGCGTCTTTTTTTGATTGAGCCTGCTTCCGTTGTCTTGCATCTGGAAAATAACAGGAATAATTGTTCTCTAAAAATGAAATCTTACTTAAACTTTTTAATGTTAGGAATTATATCCAATTAAAGTCAGAAAATGTAAACTGAAGCACACACGCCAAAGTTATTTATGATGTACACTGTAAATGTAACGAGATAATAAAAATGAATGTATTGTAATTTAACTGGGATTAAAAATAGTTGCATTTCGCATATCTTAATTTTATAAGCTATACAAAACACAACTATGACGGATTGTGCATTTTAAAGAATAATAAAATAACTCATCCTATATGCTTTGTGTGGTGAATGAGGCGGGTCGCCTGTCAGTTCATTGAGTGGGTGGGAATGGGTGGGGTTTACTCTCCACTCTAATCACCCTCCGCAACCTGTCCATGGTAGAGTCTTCAATTTTTTCTTTATATACATAAACATTTAAAACATTTAACTATACTCTACAAAAATTCCGGAACATAAAGTTTTTGCTTGACCTAGACAGCACTAAAGGATACAGTATGTTAAATATTCTACAATACCTCAATCCTAAAGCGCTGAAACAAAAAAGAGCAGGACAAGTTGATGTAGCGATTTTAGCTGCATGTTGAATTAAGGATGAGTTTACTCAACAAATAAGATTCTCCACCAGATCTATCAAGATCAAACATATATGAAATGAGTTATTTAAAACGTCAATTTCAGTCAAGGAATTAGTTTAGCTCAAAGGAAAATATGTATAATAATCGTCATTACACATACATATTTTACAATTCTGATTAGCAGTATAGTGATAAAAATCCTACATGTATCCGTCCAGCAAATGCATCAATGATTTTATACACTAACGTTATCTCATTACTATAAGTAACGTGACTTTAACAAACAGAATTAAGAGCAGAGGTAGCATAGATCGAAACACAGTTTAAGTGACCAAGTTTGTAAGCCTGAACACAGAGAACTCATCACAAATGCCTTTATGGGTTTTTATTAAACTCTACTCTACATGGTAAACAAAATGACGACAAAAAAATACATGAAACACAAGTGAGCTACGAAGCGCAGAGAGAGAGAGAGAGAGAGAGAGAGAGAGAGAGAGAGAGATGGCCGCGAGGCAGGTAAAACATGTCTGAAAACCAATAGAATCATTTTTAACAAAGAGGCACGCTCTTAACGCAGCTACTCTGTATTTAGAAACGGATACTTGCAATCTCGATGTTGGACCAATATCCGTATTCGTGTGGATGGAAATCTTGAATGGTTTCAGAATGCAGTCCTGTTGAAACGCTGAGTTTAGGTCCTGAGTCCGGAGTTCCATGGCTTAATCGGGGACCCCAGAGGGGGGGCCCCAAGCGGGGGTGTACGTTAGATTGTCCTCTTTCTTTTCCCTTCCAATTCCTAAATCAAAAGACGCTCCGAAGTGGATCGGTGATGGTGTTTTAAATGCATACCTGCCCTGCCCCCAGATGGTCTGTGGGCCAATGCCACGAAGGAGATCCGTGGGCCAAAGAGAGGTCCTTTCTCATGGCGCCTCATTTGCATGGCTCTGACAGTATGGTCAGTTAGCATTTAATACCTAAACTTAGTTATGGACAAAGTATGATGCATGCTATGTTTTTATAACATAGCTCATCATATAGGGAATTCAGAGATGTGTAGTTACATATGAAACATGCAAGTCTTTGAGCTGTGAATCCTCCCAACGTATGAATACATCAAATGAACCCTAAATCAAAACTTGCATATCTAACAGTTACAGAGTATTTATAATGGCACGAGCGCCAACATATAACCAGACATTTAGATAAATTTTTATGAAAGGACAGTTTAAGCACATAGGTTCCTATTTGTCAGAGAAGTTTCTCTGGTTAGCTCAGATGTTAAGTAAGAGGTGAGACAGAGACTTAAAAGCAATGCTTTGAAGCTACGGAGTCGTAAATGTCCTACAGAGAAACCAAATGGTTATCACACTATCGGTGCAAGTTCCAAACGCAAACCCAGACTCATGGAGCCATACTTGCTTTGATCTTTAGATGATGGTATCTAGAAACCGGGACAAAAGGGAGTCAGGGGTTGAATGGCTTTTTTCACACTGATCCAGTCACTACATATCCCCCCTTTCGGAAGAGGAAGTGCGAATGTAAACTTCAGCTGACGATGGATAGTTAGATCATGATGGCGGGATCACTGGAGGTTCCTATTGGTCCACAGGATCTCGACATACAGGCAGAGAATGCTCCAGAGTGGTCAGGTATTGTCTTTAATTGGGTACCTTTCATCTTTTCGATCCTGCTTAGACATCAAGGGAGTGCACCCATGCACCTGTTTGCTGGTTCTTGCAACAGGTTGGTTAGGATGTTTCCTGCCTCCACGGAGATGCACAGAAGCAGTCCTTGATGAAACAGCAGGTGGGATGGCATGATTGGCTTCCATGCAAAAGCCTGTAGTCCTGTGTCATGGAGAAGGGTTTTGTCTACATATTCCCCCCCCGTCTCACTTAGCTGGGCAAAGATATGATACCAAATCTTGTTACTCACATCACTTTCCTATGTGAATCTTGCCGGGTGCAGCATGCTCTCTGGCCTTCAGGTGTTCTGCAGTGATTGCTGGGCAAAGGCTGGTGTCACACTCCGGGGTCTTTCATTGAAGTACTGGTGAGCGGTGTAGGACAAGGTTGGGGTCTCATTGCTGGCCCTGGCGATGTTGTGGTGGTGCTGTCTGAACTCAGGCTGTGGTAAGAGCCATGTTTTGCTGGTGCTTGGCTAACCCCCCCTATCGTTCTGGTCACGCTGTCAGTGTAGACCAGTGTTAAGGCAGTGTTTGGCAAGTCCAACATTCAGATGGAACTCCGTTCAGCAAGGGTCAAGCAGGCATGTGGTGAAGCGCAGGTGCCATTTGGTGTGTACATGGCACCGTCTTGAGCGCTCATTTACATGAGTGGGCAGTTCTTTTAACATTTCACGAACCTTGTAGGTGGTGTCCTGTGTAGCCCAGGATGCAGCTAGCTTGGGATGTAATGTCATGTGGTTCTGTGATGGGGGCCACATAGTTGACATTAGTTCTGCATCATTGTCTTTCGTGACGAGCAGCTCTAGCACTGGCAGTTGATGGCAGGGCGTGGTCCATCTCCTTGGAGTGGTAATCCGCTATCATGCTCTTCATAAAGACATTGTTCAAAATCTTTGGAAAGTGTACTCACTTGTACAGTATGCACGCTGCAAAAAGATGACTTATTCGGTAAAAAGGGGGTGTGGCTTCCAGAGTGGGCCATGCTCCACGTATTCCATTGAATATGTGTGGTTGAAGGCTTGGTCACACTGTGTGTTGAGCTGAACAGTGACCCCTTTTGGTGAATGCAGTTACAACAGTCTCATTTATTTACCAGAGGTCAAAGCTCTGGGCTGTTCTTGTAGGTCTAGTAGAAGGTTCTCGCACTTGAGAGGGCCCCCCATGGGGCTGTGAGATTTGCGAGAACCAGGAAGTAGCATGTTCAGCATTGGTTATTCCCTTTCAAGTTCAGAGCACAGGTGTCCTAGGTCGTTGCTGTGGTTGACAGGCATGAGTCCAATGGATACTGTGCGCACTTGAGGGAAGAAGAAATGTCTGAAGCTGGTGTTGTTGTGGAGAGCGTGTGAACAGTGTAAAGCTGATGTCTGAGATATCTGCCCATGGTTCCTGTAGGGTGACATGCTCATCTTGTAGTAGAATGTCTCTGTGGTCGACCAGCATGTTACAGAGATCTGGAATTTTTTCTCAGAAAAGGGGCATTCAAGAGGGTTGTTTGTTTCAAAAGCCACTCGTGGTGAGAAAGAGTCTGATTTGGATTTAAATCCTCCTGTTGAGGTTTCTTGTAGAATCAGCTCCTTTGATGTCCCCAGGATCTCTGCTGTCTCAGATGCAGTTACACGGTTCTTTTGCTCTTTGTACAGGTGTCATCCATGGTGTTGAGATGAATTCCTCGATGACTGTTGGGCCGGAACAGGTCAATAGCTCCTAGGTTGCCAGCTGGGTTTCCACGGGGCGTCGTCTTCCGAGTTCGACAAAAGTGGTGACACTGTGTTGTCTCAGGGCCTCCTGTCTGGTGCTTGGCTGTTCCCGGCAGGCTGTAACATCTGCTGAGTCTCTGTTGAAGATCTGCTACTGTGGTGCACCCTACATAGTCAGTTCTTTGTGATGTGCAGAGATAGGCAGGATTTACACAGTCTTTATGGAGGCGGCGCTATGTTCTCTGTAGGCCTTATGGGCTGAGTTCCGCAGATATCAGGTGATCGTGGCGGAAAAAGGCTGTAGCGCTTAGGTTTTGACTCAAAGTGTGATGCGGATTTCTGAGGGAGAAGAGTTTTGCTTTGAAGTCTTCTTCCCTTTCGGCCTGTTCTGTCGTCTGACGAAGGCTCGGATGCTGGCTGTAGCAGATGTGTTGTAGTTGCTGTAATCCGCTTTGACAGTTTCCGACTGCTGGCATAGGATGCTGTGGTCCTCTTGGCTGGAGGTGATCCTAATCAGTTGACCGGTCTCTTGTGGTCACACTTGGCAGTGTTAATGCCTGAGAGTCAATGTTATGCAGGTAGCCATTTGTTGTGGCCTCCTGCAGTGTTCAGGGTGACAGCATTTAGTGGTGACAGCTGTCATTTTTCTGGCCAGCTTGCTGGGGTCTGTGGGGCCATGCAGCGTGTGTCTCTGCAGGTTCTTCTGGATGGCTCCTGCCCCACCCCTATGTGTTTGCTGGCTAGTAAGGTGTGAACAGTGGGGTTTCACCCCCCCCCCTTTTCGCAGCTCTGGGCTTTTAGCTGGGGGACTCGACAGGAGAGAATCTGTTGCATTCTCCGGTCTGTTCACATCGTAGTCTGCAAGTGAAGTTCAGTTCATTTAGATTCCATTGCTGAGTCATGGCTTGGACTTCAGCAAGGACTGCTTGCAGAGGGCCTTTATAGGCCTTGGCCGTGGCATTGTGTTGCTGTCTGCCGGGGCCATTATAGAGAGCTTTTGCTTGTTGGAGTTTTCCTACCAGCTCCTCTCTGGCATCTGCTCCAATAGCTCTCTTTGCTCAGTCTGTGTTGCAAAGGACTCATGTAGCTTTTCATCTCCTCCTGTAGCTCCTGGTCCTCTTCATCCACTGTCGTATGCAGGTCCAGCTGGTCTAGGCGGTTCTGCACGTGCTTCTGGCACCTCCCGGCTTCCTTCATTCTGGCTCTAGTAGGACGATCTGGTCGTGGGCGTGGTCACCGATGATCCTGGCTGTGCACTTCAGATGAGTTTGTTGGCTCTCTGTAGTTGTAGCTCTGGTTCAGATCGTGGTCCCTTCGCCGGATTAGGTCGTCCGACCAACTGCTCTCAGCGCAGTTGCCATGTGCCGATGCTGGTCCCAGGCAGGAGTCCATTGCAGCGCTTTGCCTGGTCTCTAGCTAGACTGGCAGGTGACAGGATTGGATCTTCTGGACACATTGAGACACAGGGGAGAGAAAAAGGCACAACAGCAAGATGCAAGTCCGTACAGATCTACTGAGATAAAAATGTGGGCTATGTGTTGAATGCTTAACTGAGTTTGTCAGTTAGTGACGCAAACTAAACGCTTATTATCCTAGCCGTGAAGGCGGGGGTGGATAATTGTGTGGGTGAAACACAGGAAAATAATGAATAATGTTGCTGAAGAGTGTTACCTATGAGGTCATTCTATGACTTAGGCTATTCGATTCATCAACATATTTACCAAAAATTTTACTGATGTTCAGACAGGTTCAGTCTCTGGTGATAAGAAGAATAAAAGTCAGATGAGTCAAGAGAAAGAGAGGTTAGGATAGAGAGGGAGGGTTTCTTCGTGCGGGGGTGAACTGGCTCCACACTAAGGTCTACGATAGGGCCCATAGGTAGAGGGCGCTATGGAGTCTTAGAAAAGTCAGTAAAATCATTAAATGAATAACTGAAATAAAGAAAATAAGGCAATTGGTAGTTAATCCTAACACCTTAAAGATTGCAATCTGATTATTTTGATCAAAGTTTAAATTCAATTAAGTTGGTTTAATTAAAATTTAAGTATTATCAAATACAATTCTAACTGCCAGGCACAGAATGTAAGAAACCCTGATTCAAATAAAGAAAAATCAAACCATCAAAACAATAATGGAATAATATTAATTATCATTATAGTTTGTATATAATAACAAATAATAAACATTCTCATACAGTAAACGGTAAAATAAAACAAAAGAAGAGACTGGCTGAGACTGCACACAAAGCGTTGCCCAAACAAAATGGGAAAGTCGTGCAGAGATGAGACAGGAGAAGTGTTAAGACACTTTAAGACAAACTGACCTCTAGTGTTAGTAGAAGGTTATATGTCTTCTGCCGAACTTCCGGTTCCACAATTCTGTGTGGAATTAAACTTACGTTTACGCGCAATTTCTATGGCGACGAGTGTAATTTCATCGCGTGTCTAATGTGTCAGTTTTCTGAACACGGGTACATGGCTTTCCAACCTACATGAACAATAAACACACAAAACTACACTATAACTGACTAACGGGATTTCTTCGCCGTCCTGAAAGTTATTTGTGTACTTGGTCGGGATTTCTTCGCCGACCGTAACATAAAACAAAAACACAACTTGATCAAGATTTTTGTTAAACCCCCCTTTAAATAGTAAAACTGACCCGGAGTTATTTACTAATAAAATCCGCTGGGTTAAGCGAATGGGAGAAACATTATCAGTCAGCTACACTGATTGTTCACCCCAGGGAGCGCAATAGCTTAGTTAATTTGCACTGGAATACACATCAGTTACACCTAGCTATGCATTAACAATAAGGCCTTTAGATAAGACGAGGGAGGAACATCGCTCGCTCTGTCTTCTTCGCGCTAAAAGAGGATTTCTTCGCTCAATGTAGGCGGTAAAATAATAATATAGTGCGTTATAAAGAGATTTCTTCGTCTTTATATTGTCACTAAATCTTTGACAGACGCTGAGGTTTTCTCTGTGAGAAGCTCAAGAGTCTTCCAAGGATAGGTGGGCGGGTCCACACCTTCATTCATACATATCAAAGTGCCATTTAAAAGAGTATTCGGTTTCAATAAACACACGTAAAAACACACATGAATAGTCACTGAGTTCTGCTCACAAAACAAGGTTTAAAACTGTGCCCTCATTCTCCACCAATTTATGTAGCGATTTTAGCTGCATGTTGAATTAAGGATGAGTTTACTCAACAAATAAGATTCTCCACCAGATCTATCAAGATCAAACATATATGAAATGAGTTATTTAAAACGTCAATTTCAGTCAAGGAATTAGTTTAGCTCAAAGGAAAATATGTATAATAATCGTCATTACACATACATATTTTACAATTCTGATTAGCAGTATAGTGATAAAAATCCTACATGTATCCGTCCAGCAAATGCATCAATGATTTTATACACTAACGTTATCTCATTACTATAAGTAACGTGACTTTAACAAACAGAATTAAGAGCAGAGGTAGCATAGATCGAAACACAGTTTAAGTGACCAAGTTTGTAAGCCTGAACACAGAGAACTCATCACAAATGCCTTTATGGGTTTTTATTAAACTCTACTCTACATGGTAAACAAAATGACGACAAAAAAATACATGAAACACAAGTGAGCTACGAAGCGCAGAGAGAGAGAGAGAGAGAGAGAGAGAGAGAGAGAGAGAGATGGCCGCGAGGCAGGTAAAACATGTCTGAAAACCAATAGAATCATTTTTAACAAAGAGGCACGCTCTTAACGCAGCTACTCTGTATTTAGAAACGGATACTTGCAATCTCGATGTTGGACCAATATCCGTATTCGTGTGGATGGAAATCTTGAATGGTTTCAGAATGCAGTCCTGTTGAAACGCTGAGTTTAGGTCCTGAGTCCGGAGTTCCATGGCTTAATCGGGGACCCCAGAGGGGGGGCCCCAAGCGGGGGTGTACGTTAGATTGTCCTCTTTCTTTTCCCTTCCAATTCCTAAATCAAAAGACGCTCCGAAGTGGATCGGTGATGGTGTTTTAAATGCATACCTGCCCTGCCCCCAGATGGTCTGTGGGCCAATGCCACGAAGGAGATCCGTGGGCCAAAGAGAGGTCCTTTCTCATGGCGCCTCATTTGCATGGCTCTGACAGTATGGTCAGTTAGCATTTAATACCTAAACTTAGTTATGGACAAAGTATGATGCATGCTATGTTTTTATAACATAGCTCATCATATAGGGAATTCAGAGATGTGTAGTTACATATGAAACATGCAAGTCTTTGAGCTGTGAATCCTCCCAACGTATGAATACATCAAATGAACCCTAAATCAAAACTTGCATATCTAACAGTTACAGAGTATTTATAATGGCACGAGCGCCAACATATAACCAGACATTTAGATAAATTTTTATGAAAGGACAGTTTAAGCACATAGGTTCCTATTTGTCAGAGAAGTTTCTCTGGTTAGCTCAGATGTTAAGTAAGAGGTGAGACAGAGACTTAAAAGCAATGCTTTGAAGCTACGGAGTCGTAAATGTCCTACAGAGAAACCAAATGGTTATCACACTATCGGTGCAAGTTCCAAACGCAAACCCAGACTCATGGAGCCATACTTGCTTTGATCTTTAGATGATGGTATCTAGAAACCGGGACAAAAGGGAGTCAGGGGTTGAATGGCTTTTTTCACACTGATCCAGTCACTACATTGAGTAGAATTGAATTACTATTTGACTTATTTTTACTAATATAATTACAATCTATTTATATTTTACAAGTAGAAGAAAAAAGACTAGATGAAGAATAAGAGTTCTCTGAAACTAAAGGTACAGGAAAACTTGGAGTAATCACCAGGAAGATGTCCCAAAATGCTTAGTCCATCAAGGCCACATTTATGTATTCATACTGCAAATTTACTCTTATATTATATTAAAAATACACAGACCAATCACAGCAAGAAACAGCTGCCAATTCTTAAGACGAATAGGTCTCTAAAACCTAAAGCTGAACACTCATCTTCTCCGTCCACAGACTGCAGCTTTACAGGACTCCTGCAGGAGAATGAAGGACCTTAAATTGGGTTTGGAAATGGGGCAGGAATGCAAGCAAACTCTATTGAAGGGAGAGGCCCCAAAACTTAGTATCACCTTTCGACCAATGGTCCCAGTTCTCTAAACTGGATTTTCCTCTCCGCCACCAGCCGCTCGTTCTTACTTCTGGAGATATCTGTCTGAAAATGAATCTCCTCACCTGCTGTATTCAAAGCAAACATCCTGAGAGATGAATGTCATGTTAAGAGCACTGTACAATACTGGCCATGCCTAACTGAGATAGTAAAACTACAAAGTAAAAACTAAAAAATGATGTACGCTGGCATGGGATATTCACAGTATTTTTACGATAAGACGTTAAGTTATCTACATCAAAATAAATTTACAAAATTGATTTTAAGTCTATTGGAAGCACATTGAATGTAAATAAAATGTCTACTTTATGATTTTTTATTTTATTTTTACAATAAAATGTCGAAATTTGGTTGAAATAATGTTACATTGTCATTCAGTGTACACAATACGTATGTACAAATCCAAACAACATGCTTATTCTGAGTTGTAAATATTAAAATATATAAGAATATGGTAGCATGCTACTTTTTATTGTGCTTTAAATAAGTAAAAATTCTTATTGACAAATGGGCAAAACCTAAGTGGCAAATCTTGTTTTATAAAGATTAAAACTAATTAGCCAGTAACTAGTCTTTTAATATTTCATAAATAGATTTTTGTGTAAATATTGTATGCCTTACAAGATTGTTATACTGAAGGAAATTTAAATGAGCATCTTCTGTAAATCAGGGAAACATGTTTGACATGTTTTTGTTTGCTCAGAAAAACATTAACATTAATGTTTTTCATTAACAACATTTTTAAAGCAGTATAACACTTATTCTTTTTATGCTTAAACCTTATTTTTTTTGGTCTTTGACGCATGCATATGATATGATGCAATCAGGGATAAACAGACAAATGATATTCAAAGTGCGTGTTAAATGCATGCGTCCAGCTCTGCATAATGATCTTGGCTGCATGCCTCCAAACACCGAGTACCAGGATGGCGTAAACAATGGGAGGTAAACACCAACATTTATTTATGGTCTGCTTATATAGCCAATGCTACCACGCAAGACAAAGGTGATGGTGGTGAATGCACAGATCAACTCTAAAATGAGCTGCCTAAAGAGTGGAAAATAGAGGCAGACGTGAGGTGTGTTTGCTGTTCTCTCTGAGGATTCTCATGCTGCATTGATGCCTTTGATCATAATAGTAATATTGAAGGTACACTGAGCCCAGCTCTGGCAAAGCCTTATCACACACGCTTACTCTAGTGGTGCCAGGCAACAACCAGCACCTTTCAAACACCAGCTATTCCCACAGCAGAAAAGGCAATGGACCAGATCCAGGTGTGAGTAAACAGAAACCAATACACACCCAAACCTTCCAACCCACAACATACCCAAAAACACACACGTGAACAATGTTTAAAGGTGAGCATTTCTTTGCACTTGTAAACTAAGTAATTAAACTTAGTCAGAAACAAAATGTTTGTGATTATTTTCTATGTTTATGAAGGCATGTGATGAGATATTTGCTCAGTGTAATTGTTTCCATTTATTTGACTTTAGGCCACTTCACAGCCATGCATAGCAGCAGGAAGTGGGATGCTGCAGGACCCCCTGACGTCAAGCGAAAGAAAAACGGTAACAGTGTCAAAAAGAAATAAATAAAGCCAGATACTATTTACGCTAGGTCCGCCTACCAATATGTGATGGGAATAGAGAATGTGTAAAAACGACGCCATTTCCAACAACTTCTCCAGTGGTTTAAGGTGCAAAGTCTTTTCAGAACGGCACAGGAGACCCAGGTTCTAATCCAATTCTTACTGAATGCGCTATAATACATTTGTTTATAAAATTATAGATCATAAAGGCATTTTTTTTCAATAAAATTGAATTAAAGGAACAATCCGGAGTTTTAAGGAGGACCTATTGACAGAAATGCAATATAATGTACAAAACTATTTCTTCAGAGGTGTATAAAGATCTTATATAATGAACCATTATGTTTCTAATACCTTAGAATAAGCTGTTTATATCTACATACAGAGCGGGCCTACTGTATGTAGAGCAGCCCTAAAGGGACCAACAACTCTCCAACCTCTCTCTGCTGAAAAGTACCTCCATAGATATCTATGAGCATCTCTGCTTAAAGCCTTAGTACTGCAGGCCCTAACGCGTCTCTGCTGGAAAGTCTTTATAATATTAACGTAGGTCCTGGCTCCTGCCTGACTTTTATCGTTCTTTTTATAGTTAAACTCCACAGACCTTTTATTTTATGAAATAAATAAGACATCGCTCTTTCTACAGTCGTTCTAATGCCCGCTTGATCTCTTCCCTGCGTCAACATGAGAAGACACCCTGTCTTAGTCGACGACAATGTTTTGTACGGAGGCCACCGTCATGTTTCGACCGAGAGATTCGTGGCAAATATATAATAAATCCCTAGGGGCACTTGTAAATCAAAATCTTCGCCTTTCAGTTAATCTTACTAGTGTTTTTTTTCTAGTGCGGAAGTCCTTTTTGTTGCTCATTTACAAAACATAAAATTTGTGTAACTATTTGGGTACCTAATTGTACACTGTAAGTGTTGTTCACATGACGTGAAACAACGGATATTTTACTGAATTTTTGCGGAAATATGGTTAAAACCATCAAATCACAGAAGAAGAATGCAAATTTTCAAGAAAAACATTGTTATACATGAATTTTTTTTTATTTTACGGGTTTTTTTCTGGCACCCCTCCTGCTGGTAATGATCCAAGTGTTTACTTAAGTATTAAAAACTAAGCGTGATTCATTTGATATAGAAAAAACAGAATAGAGCCACATGACCAAGATAAAAACTGATGAAGATGAAAACTGCATAGCTGTAAAGATTTTTTGTATATCCGTGCAAAATAGGATATAATACAGATAATACGGTAAATTCAGCAAGGCACATTCCAAAAACAAACATATGTCGTAAACAGCTGCTCTTTTTAATTTCGATATCATCTCTCTCTATCTTGCTCTTTCTCTCCAAATGCTTGACTGGAGACGGCCGCCATAGCAACTGGCTGTTCATCATTTATCACAGGCTGAAAATACAGTGGAATATAATTCACAGGTCCTGGCATAATAGGGTCATTGTTTAATCTGTCAACACAGCATTTTTAATTGGCACAACATGTAAAAGCCAAGCAATTATCTTTCATGTCACCCGCACTGGATTATTTGAGACTGACGTAAAACGTTACATTTCCATCTTTTGCTACGTGGCTTGAAGACAGAATTGTGAACCATCCCATAATGCATTTCATGATGCTGCATCAGATTAGGTGTAAGACATTACAAACACATCTATCCTGATACGTACAGTATGAGGACATCATGAATGATTCAGTGCTTCATTAATTTTTATAGAGCAGTACATTCTGCATAAGGATTTTCCATAGACACTTCTTTGTGAAGAAACATTCTGAAAGTGACTCTGTCCCTCCACCTAAATTTACATTTGACGAAATGGGCTGCAATACAAGTATATGGCCGGACTGTACAATGTGGCTGGAAGAGGAGTCAAACAGATCTGTCTCACAATGTATTACAATAAAACAAATAAGAAGCTTTCATGTGCTCTAAACTATGGATTAATGAGAAAGTAATTAGAGAGAGAGCGAAATTAAATATTTAAGAAGACAATTTACGGATTGCAAGATGCATCATTGTGGTTTGGATAATGTCATCCACAATGACATGAACAGATTCACAGTTACACACTTTGCATTTATCACCATAAAAAGCACTCAGAAGATTTTTGAGTGATTTTTTATAGTGAGTTATTTACATATTTTTGTCACAGCTCGTCACTGCTGGGGTTTGTTGTATCCTAGCAACAACTACACACCCAGTGGAGATCTGCCACTAGGGTTTTAAACAGGACACTGCTGAGGTTAACAACGCGCAAATAAACTTTGCAACAACAAATGTAAATGTAAAATGAGGACACAAAGACAGATTTTTTATGCATAACGCCATACAACTTTTATTTCTGAATTCCTGATAAAATATCGAAGAAATAAAATAATAAAATATTTCCTTTAATTAAAATATTGTAAAAAACATCTTTATGCATCTTTATGATATTTTAATCTTCTGACTATATGTCATTACATGCTGTATGCACAGCATTACAGGATTGGATTGTTACATAATCTGCTTATCTGTATTCATCGAATGCTGTTCCAGTCACACACCTGTTCACAAGATTTCCTTTGAGCATTTATAGCCCAGCTGAACGTCACAGACTACAGACCATTTTCACTCGCCGCTTTGTTTAGGGAGTTTGATCTCTCATTGAGGCAACCAATGGTTTAGAGACCAGACGTGTTTTCTCTCTACCGTAGAAAACAAAACCATTTTTAGAGGAGAAAATGCATATCAAATCATTTTAACAAATGGTTTTGACGTCTGTAAGCTTAACTGACTGAAGATGGAGAAATAAGTCAACAGAAGAACAGATTTGGTTGTATTGTCTTACAGATGGAAATGTTGATGAATATGGGATAGTTTTGCACCATATATTACTTTCCATTCTTTTAGCCTTACAATGAATACCATGAATTTACAAATATATAATTAAAAGAGCAATGGTAAATGCATAATAAATGATACGCTTGTCAAGGCTATTTTGCATTGTGGATTAAGTAATGCCTTAATGTCTATTGTCTGCTTCATTTTCAGTTCCAAACAATATAGTTTTATAACACATGTTTAAGTCAAAGAGAGCTTTGTTTGGGTCAAATGATCTAAGCTTCCTCTAGAGCAATACATTGTAAGAATTGTTTTAAAAAATACAATCTAAATATCAAAAGCACCAATCGACAGATAAAAATCTGTTTAGGGAGAGGACACCACAGCTTAGCTAGATGTGTCTAACTGATACAGAAGAGAGATAACCAATCAACTGCCCAGTAGGACGTGGAGGGAGAAACTTGAAAGTTTGTCAAAACCTCAAAGAAAACTTGTTTATTTGAGAACGAAGATAATATCACTTAATAGGCTACATGAAAACAAGGAAATGTGAAAGATTAGAGAGAAGGCAAGAGATACATAGCAAGAGTATAGAGAAAGAGTTAAGAGTTAAAGAAAGTTCAGAGAAAGACTTCATCACATCAAAACCACAATTGAACTCTTCTATTAGCACAATACCAGTCTTAGAAGACAGTGACTTTCTGACTTCAAAATGTCAAAAAATGTGATTCAGTTTTCATGCATAAAATGTTATGATTAGTATGCACCGGTATGTTTACATTGTCACCAATAAGAATGGCCGACTTGAATCTTGTTTCTTATTTCATTTTTGAAAAAAAATGGTGTAACACCACTGACAAATTTCCACGAAAGACTCATTTTCCAAATGATAGTGAACTCACCTCAAAACATGATGAGGCACACTAAAATCAATACATCATACACTTAGACATTACAGACATACAGATTATAAAAAGTCTAATTTATATTAATGAAAGGGACACTCACCAGTGTAACTGTTCAAACTTTGCTCAAAAGAAACGTCTGTGCTTTGTTCAAAGTTGTGAATACAAACTTTCATTTGCCGAAATGTTCTGTAGCTTTAAAATATTACTTTGTTAGGGTAACAGAAGGTTCACAAGGTTCATTGTAAAAGTAACATAATTCATGAACCAATACAGAATTTTAAGATTTTGCATGCTAACCATGCAGGGCATATTTTTGTTCTTTACTTTAGGTTGTTTGCATGGCATGTCATAGGCCTAATTGTTATCTTAGTCACAATAGAAACTTTTCTCTGGAAACATTGGTGCAAAGTGAAATAGTTAAAGATGTTCAGACAGGCCTCATTCAACAATGTTGTTGTTGTCTGACGAATGATTGCACAACAGTCTCGTCACTGACTGCAAGAAGGGCCAGTTTAATGAGAGGGTCGGCAGAGGAATAATAGAGAATCAGGGCAGGGGGACAGGAGATACAAAGGTATCAGTCTCCAGAGCGAGTGATCTTTAGTCCTCCTGTTCTGTATTCATTCTGCATCATGCTAGTTTCCTGAATTTATTTTTTACGGCAGAGTGTCCTCATACACACACACACCTGGGTCATTTTCAAAATATGTTTACAAACCAGTCCCTTCACTTTACAGACATGTAAAAAGATTTCAAATAAAAAAATCAACTCAATTTAGCCATTAGAACTAAACTCGGCACCTTTTTATATTGATAATTTTTATTTAAGTCTATATAGATTTGTAAAAAAAATCTAAATTAATTTGAATTTTATATGTACTTGAACAAATACATGTCCCCCTCCCTATGTTTAACTCTTTTATTATGGTTTATAAACATTTCATTTTTTATCAAGTTAACCAATTAAACACAAGTAGAGGGCCTAATAAATGCATACAAATGTTTACCAAAATAATTATTTATTAATGCAAATAATTAAAAAAACATATGTGTCATTTAATTTTGTGTCATTCGTGTTATTGGTGACACAAACTATTATTTTTAAAGAATAAAAATATGCAAGTAAGTGCTTACAAGGTAAAAGGCCAACAAAGAAGCTCACACAAGTAGAACTACCTTTTACAAGGGAATCAGACAGAACAGAGAAAGTCACATGACAGGATATCAAAAATAAAGGTTAAACTGAAGTAAGGTCACAGAGACCCAGACAAGCTCAAAAAATCTTGTTTGCAGTGAAAATATTTATAATAGACAGGGTCAGAACCTGCATAACAGATAACGGTAATATGTAAACTCAAACAACTTAAGTCGTACACTATAGTAGGTTATGACTCATATCCATTATTTTTCTGCCTACAAGAGACCTTGGTAAAAAATATATTTAAATTATTTTATTTTATTTATTTGAATGAACTGTTGCTGAACGATTGTAATCATTAAGTTAACTACCACAGAGATTTAATGTAATAAAAAACCGCACAATGACACTATGAATATATCAGTCTAAAAAGATTTTGATTCGCAATATTGTATCATGCAAAAAGCTTTTTTAATAGACCAGATTTTTTTGTATATGACAGCAAATTACTTTAAGAATGACTGAAATAATTATATTAATAAATTTTGGTTCAACAATTAAGACAAATGTTTGTGTGGCATATCTACCTGTTCCGGTATAAAACGACACAACAGTTTCATTTCTCTCTACATAGAATGTAAAAGTCCTACACCACCATCTGCTTGTAGTCTTATGTCATTACAACGGAGCACCTTCAGATCCTCTTTCTCAATGTTCCATAGTGTTAATATAGATATGACGTAGTTAATGTGGTCAACATTACCACAAACAACAAACACAAATCAAATCCAAATTTGCTGCGCAGCACTTCTGTATCCTTCTTTCTGATTGGTCATTTGTGGAATTGAGCGGTCAAATAATTAGGTATAATCTCTAAACTCTGTAATTGGTGTAAACACATGTAACTTTTTTTCCTGCATAACTGGGCTTATTTCACATATCACCACATGGTCTCGTTTCAGGATCAATATTTCTGCATTGAACACTGCAAATTCCAATGCCCAATGATTTATTTATTAAGAAGCCGTGTAAGATATGGCACTTGCACAGTCAGCTGGTCATTACGACCAATTAATCCTCTTCAGATTGACACAAAACCCTTAGATTGAGGTTGAGTTCATCCTGTGGGTTAAAGTCGCAGTAACGACCAGCATACTCTTTTTTATTATCTCTTACACATTGCACGAGAATATACACTCACCTCAAGGATTATTAGGAACACCTGTTCAATTTCTCATTAATGCAATTATGGTGGTGGTGTAATGGTGTGGGGGATGTTTTCTTGGCACACTTCAGGCCCTTAGTGCCAATTGGGCATCGTTTAAATGCCACGGCCAACCTGAGCATTGTTTCTGTCCATGTGCATCCCTTTATGACCACCATGTACCCATCCTCTGATGGCTACTTCCAGCAGGATAATGCACCATGTCACAAAGCTCCAATCATTTCAAATTGGTTTCTTGAACATGACAATGAGTTCACCGTACTAAAATGGCCCCCACAGTCACCAGATCTCAACCCAATAGAGCATCTTTGGGATGTGGTGGAACGGGAGCTTCGTGCATCCTACAAATCTCCATCAACTGCGAGATGCTATCCTATCAATATGGGCCAACATTTCTAAAGAATGCTTTCAGCACCTTGTTGAATCAATGCCACGTAGAATTAATGCAGTTCTGAAGGCGAAAGGGGGTGAAACACCGTATTAGTTTGGTTTTCCTAATAATCCTTTAGGTGAGTGTAGAGTCACCTTCCCCCTCGCTCGACAGTAAAATTGACTAACATTGGCTGTTAAAAGACCTCTAAAATAAACTGAAGATCCGGTGTAAATGATTAATTTTGCTTTAAAAGCAGTATTAACTATCGTTATGTTCTTTGAAGCATTATTAGTAGCAGTAGGTACTTGTACAGTGTATGCGTGTGTGCGCATGCGTGCGTGTGAAACCAATATAAGGAACCGGGAGCACTTATAGCATCCAGGAGTCATCTATTAAGCAGCTATCGACCTCCAGCTGTGAGAGCACAACTGAGCAATTTTGGTAAAAAGATCTCTGAAGATAGAGAGCAGTGGCTAGTGTACATCAACAATACACTTTCATGTCCTTGGTGAACAAATACTCCCCGACACACGAGCACGCACGCGCACAAAATGTATTTGCCTATGAATGCAGGTTTACCTATAGCTGTTCTTGAAGCACCTTTATTTTGACTGCTATTCGAGGAAATATTTGGGGGTCCGAGATGTTACTGCAACTGCTTCTGTAATATTGAGACCTGTATGTTTGTGAAATTCTTCTGATTGACAGCTGGAGTATTCCCCAGCTAAATGGAATGCGTTATAACTTTTTCATCGGTTCATTGAAGCGAATGCTCTGACAAATACTTAAATTCTACTCCAGTCAACACCAGAGGGCAGACTGAACAAGCAAAATGATTAACAGTCCATTGAAGTGCTTAATATTTTTCTCATGAGTGAAAATACAAATGCATTTCGTTTTTAAGTACTAGATCTAGTTCTGATATGATGCAGGTTTGGTATAAATTGAAAGGTGCTGTACTGTTTTATCAATTAGTTTAGATTAGCACCTAATCTCCTTTCATTAAATTACCACTGCAGTCATTTTACAACCTGACAATAATCTGAAAATAAATATTCAAAATACTATAGGTGTGATACTGGGGTGAACTGTATCATGAATAATTCTGCATATTATAAATAACGCTGAACCCACTTGCAATGCAGATTTGTGTGATGCCGCTGTAATCATCGTTGTGTAGGAGACACGCAAGTATCTTATTCCCCCACATAAAGCATAAAAAAGTGGCCTGCTGGAGGCTGATAAGCTTTCATTTGCAGGACTTGGGGGACAGATTGAATAGAGCTGTGCTGATCCATCTCGAAGATTAAATCAGGTAGAGGGACTTAGGCAGAGCCCACGAACGACCAGTGCTCTCAAAGGGACATCTCCTCCTCCGCATATCGTGAAACCCGGAGAGCTGAGCTGAATGAAAACGCAGCTTATTTACATAGATGCTGAGGCTAGTGATGCCAGAACATTGGTGTTCCTGAAGGAATTCCTTTTAAAGCCCTTGTTTTGTTTGCATCCAGAAATCTTGGGTTTCTTTTAATTAACATTGCCTAAAAATAGCGTCATTTGCAATGCGGCTGAACTTAGACACATCATGAGATCACCTCATCTTGGAAAGGAAAAGAGGCGTGTAGTTGCGGCTATTCCATAACTGTATTTATACATTTATTGTTTGTTAAGATGGAATAAATGACCATATCTGACAAGTTTAACTAGAAACAATTGTGATATTATCACTTTGGCTCCAGATGGTTGTTCAATGGTTGACAACATGCAGTATCAGTGTGTCATCGCAGTGTTATAAGGCACATTTAGTGTGATTTCTAATCTTCATGTATCAGTCTGCCGATTGTTGCGGTTAGTGACGGCTACTTAATTGGCAATATTTATTAGACTTTTAAAGTTCCAATGTGCATTTTTAGGAGGATACTGTATATTGACAGATATGCAACATAAGGTACATAAATATGTCTTCTGATGTGTATAAAGACCTTACATACTGAAGCATTATGTTTCATTATCAATATTATAAATGTATATATCTATATTTGTATAGAATGATCTATTTCTATCCAATACACCGCGGGTATCCTCGCATGAAATTCAACATGTAGTTTCTACAGTAGCCCTGAATGGACAAAGTGCTCAACAGTTGTAGTGAACCGTTGGTTACAATATGCACCCTCACCATTATAGATGCTGCTAATTTTATACACGGGTCCTCTTTGTTGGTATTGTAATAACATTTGTAACAATCAAGGTTGAATTGGGTGTAAGATTTTTGGCTTGGGTTAGGATATAGTCTGTGATTGGTATGCTGGAACAATTCCGCCTGTATAGTATAAAAATTTATTTTATTATTTGACAATCATTCAAATCTAGCAGTGCTAGATTTTGCAAGCAACAAATACTGTACATTATAAACAACTCATTACTTTAGAGTAGATTTACCAATAGCTTAACTTATTTGAACTGCCTAAAAGTTGGACTTTTAAAGCATATTTTTCACATAATAGCTCATCATAGTGAAGCCGCTTGTAGAAGCCTACAGAGATTTTGTCCTGGAAACCAGACTTACTGCAGGCTAAAAATTTCCTTCTTAAAAAAGACTTGACAGACGAGCCGTTAATCTAAAATTGTGACATTTAAATTGTTTGATGACTGTCTGGACACCAGGAGACAACTCAGGAAACAGTCTGATGGGGACTCTACAATAAGGTGAAAGGAAATGTTAATTCAATTTTATTCAATTTTATTTTAAATAGTGCTTTCACAAGATTTATATAAAATTAGGCACTGGTTACTGTGATAAGGAAAATTGATAAATAAATGATATCAAAATACATGGAATTTAGGGAGTATATCTCAATACGATATACATTGATGACATTGAATAAATTTTTTTTGGGATATTAATCCTAACAAATATATTCTTCGAGATATATTAGCTAAACTAGTTCTTGAAAGAATCTTGCAAGTTTAGTGATAATACCTGTAATCTAATATTTATTTGGGAAAATTAAAGCTTGTAATTTTGTTTATTCTATTAACAATCACTTTAATACATACTTTATCAAGCCAACAAAAGGAGATCGACAGTATGTTAATGCGACTGAAATCATCGTGCTTGAGTTGCTAAACACAGGGTATTGTCTAAAAGTAGGGTGTCCCCTGATGAGGTCACTGTCTCAGACTCACTAGGTGATGCATCTTTCCAGTTGTCTATAGTAACCAAGTTGCATTAAAACAACATAAATTACAAATTTTCTAAAGGTGTTTCAACCTTGAACACTAACGGTAAGGTAGTTGAGGGAAACAATACTCTTTTCAGATAGATAGCGGGAATATTTGCAGTAAAGTCCTTAACAACAAATAAAAATGCACTATAAAACATGTTACTTGGTGCACCCAACTTTCTGATAAATGCTCTGTGGCTTTGTCAATGTACCATTCATTTCTAACTGCGAGGGATATTTTTGATCAATGCTTTTAATGACCAATGCTTCACTTTGTTTTCTCCCATGCAATCTCCTGAGCTATGACTTGTTGCAATCTTCACAGAGAACACATAAACGCTACAGAATCGCTTTTCAGAACTCCATCCTCAAAGCAAGCAGACCTTCAAGTGGAACGAAATGTTTCATGCAGAGTTTCCTATTGATTTGTAAGAATAATACACCCTCATAGCATTTTTGTTGAAATGACTTTGATTTTTCATGCCACAGAGCCTAAATTCCCAGCATAGAGAGAAAATGATATGGGTTAAAGTTTATGAGATGAAAAAAATAAGTCACAAATCGATCGCTCGAAGGTTGAAAATTTCACGCATGGGAACAAAAATGCCAAGAAAGAGCTCCGGGGGTTTTTTGTAACAGTATAAGTGTGTAATTTTTAACTTAAGGTTACTCAGGATTTTAGAAATATGTCAAACAGAAGGTTAATTGCATATCAAGGGACTATATTTGTCAAACATCAGCCTTAATGGTGCAATGTGGTAGATTAAGGAGGATATATTGACAGAAATGCAATATAATATACATAACTATGTCTTCAGAGCTGTGTAAAGACCATATTTGTGAACCTGGATCACAGTAGCACGGCAAAGTCTTAAGTAGCACATTCTGCTCGCAGCAAGATGCACGTCAGAATGCAAATTCTTTGATCATTAATATAGAGCAGGTGATGGAAGGAGCAATTAAGGATCCGCATGTACCTTCAACTCAATTTATGAAGGAGAAGACTATAAGTAGTGCTGTATTTTACATGTGATTTTCAAACCTTAAACGGCAACCAAAACATTTTCTTAAAGTTACAAAGTATATGAAATTTGTGACCCTGGATCACAAAACCAGTCTTAAGTAGCACGGGAACATTTTTAGTAAAAGAAAAAAATACATTATATGGGTCAAAATCATATATTTTTCTTTAATGCCAAAAATTATTAGGATATTAAGTAAAGATCATGTTCCATGAAGATATTTTGTAAATTTCCTACCTTAAATAAATGAAAACTTTATTTTTGTGAGTGGATGGCCTGCCGCAGTGCCCCTGATTAACAACTTCAAAGGTAATTTTTTCAATATTTAGTTTTTCTTTGCACTCTCAGATTCCTGAGCTTTAAACGAATATGGTTATCGTCCTATTCTAAAAACTCATGCATCAATAGAAGCTTATTTATTTAGCTTTCAGATTATGTTAACATCTAAATTTAAAAAAAATTAACCCATAAGACTGGTTTTGTTGTCCAGGGTCACATATGATGAAGTGTTATGTTTTTATTACCTTAGAATTAACTATTTCCATCTACAAACAGTACACCGCAGATCCCCTTATGGAATTTGCATGTTGTTTCGTCAGTAGCCCTAAACGGACAAAATGCTCTACAGAACACGTTTCGTAAATACATTATTTCCTTATGCAAAAAAGCGAAAACGTGATGATGTCTTAAGCCCGATTTTTACTTCTGCGTCGGACCTACGCCGTAACCTCCACGCCTATAACCCTTTATAATTTTTTGTACCCCACAAATGTTTACTTTCCTACATTCTTTTGTGTTTAAAAGAACAGAGAAATGTATTAAGCAGTTTTTTCATACTATAGTCAATAATGGCTCTTTAAATCTTAAACATCATGAAAGCAAACAAGATAAACACAACCATTGCAGGAAACGTTTACTAATCTGTTTTGGTTTCTGGACCACACTCTTGATTAGTTGACAGATGTAATCTATCATTGGTTTCTAATATGCTGACACTACCCATGTAAGTCCATGAACTTGCTGCTGGTGAAGAACCCTTGATGGTCCCAGTTATCATTAAAACTAGCAGGCCACATAATTAGCAATTATGAATGAGACAGATAAGTGAGTGCAATGATGGTCTCATTTCTCCATCTGCAACTATACCCTGGAATTTAATTATTAATACATGAGCTTTAATCGAGCTTCTGTCTGAGCACATGCTCGGAGTGATTAAAATGTGACTGAGATATGCTCTAAAAGTTAATCGGAGCATCGAGGCCCAATTTGAAATATTTTAAGAAGAAAAGGGGGTCTGCTGATAGCCGGGAAGGTTATATTTGAGGGAGAAATGGCAGTAATCAGAAAACCTTACGATCGTTGTCTGAGCCATGCATCAAGTCTCCCAGGCAAACATTTTATTTCAACAATATAACAGATTGATCTGAGGGATTTTTAAAGCAATCTCTATTACACAGAAGATATTAAAGGTGAAAAGTGTGTCATTTACACGCCTCTAACAGCATGTCCTGTTTAAAGACCCCCTATGGTGCAAACCAAGTTTTTAATGTTGTTTAATATGTTTATGTGTGTTTTTAATGTGCTGTAAGACAAACGATGTGCAAGTTTACAATTTTAAACCTTTGCTGAGTATTTTCTTGATAAAACTGCATTTTACCAAAGGCGGTTTAAAAAAGGTGGTTTAAAACTGCTCCGGTTATTGATGTCATAAACCTGTAACCAATCACATCATCTCATTTTAACCCCCGTGGATCAGCAGCTTGAATCATAAATTTGCAAATGTTGCGCATCGATTCGTAGTGCTCTCAGTATATTTTTGGTCTTTTGTGCCAGATCTGTGGGTGTGGCTTGTTGGTTTTGACTAAATCCTTGCTGTTTCGAGTCTTAGGAACCCTCACGCTAACCCACACCCTAACCTAACCCTATCTGTCTTAACTACCTATGATTCTAAAACTTGCCAAAAAACATGGCTGTGAGATGACTTAAGACTCGAAATACCAAGGACTTAGTGAAAGCCGTGTCAGCACTCGGCTTTATTTTTAGTTTCATACTCAGTTTTAACAGCATCTGAACAGAGTCCGATTGAGTATAGAAGGAACTAATTTGCTTATTCATATATCTGTGTATACTTTACTTAATGAAGCTAAGATGTAGAGTTGCAATAAGTTTTTCTTAGAAAACGAAACATATTTTCACGAGAAAAACATGTTTGATGGTCAAAGATTATTTTTAAGAGACAAAATGATCGACCGCCAGGGGACTTTAAAGCTTGTTAGAAAATGAAAATGAAAGTGTTGCAAGTGTCAATGAGTTTTAAATTGAAATAATGCCGAAAGGTTTCTCTTAAACTCTGATCTGCTTCCAATGTGCTGCAAATTAAATCAGAATGTATCATTGCTATTTCATCGAGCTGAAATATTTACCATGCCATCTTGAGCGATCTAATTTACAGATGATAAATGAGGTAAAACATGAAGCTCGAATGAACTCAATTGTCAACTTTGAGCTTGATTTAGTCGTTCCTTCTCAAACAGCCTTGTGAAAATTCACGACGATATAGTAGAGTATTAGAAACCACAACCATCGTATTTAGATCATACTACAAGATATTTCAAATACTATGGTATTACCATAGTACTTTAGTTAATGTCTCCTACATGGTTTCTCACACTTGACATTTTGCTGTAGATCTTCACAGCCTCTGCATCTGTAAGCAATTATTTTGATCATATGGGAAAAGTTGGAATTCAATGATAAGCAGATTGCATGGGCTCAGAAGAGCCGTATGCTGCAGTTAGGTATTCTGCCTTGAATTATAAAGTGCACAGTCTTAACTGGTTCCTTCACTCTCAGTCAAAGTCAATGAATAGCAACCCTGGACCATCCAGGCAGGTGGAGGAGTGAGACCTCCCTTCAGATACACTTAAAGGTCACCTTTGTTCACGTTACCACATCTCTACAAAAGCGTTTCCCAACAGATCGGAGGAAATCACAGCTGGTTGGATCTCCTTAAAGGGGTGCTGCCTCTGGTTTATTTGTTTTCTGAAATTCTCACAATTCGCAGACTGTTCGGTTCGGCTCTCCTGCGGAGCTCTGACCTTTGGCGTTGTCAGAGAGAAAAGCAATCTCTCCATCTGATCAAAGAGCTGGTGGACATTTCTCACATAAAACAGTGATGGAGAGAATCCAGATGGTAATTGTGGAGATATCTGAGGTGCATTCCGAAAATCACACATCCATAACAACAAACATAGAAGCCTGGTTGAAACAATGTAACTTCTCAGAATTTGAGAAATAATTTATGTATATGCTTAAATGCATCACAAGTGTTTTGCAGAAAAATATTAACAAAAGTGAATAAATAAAACTTGGTTTAACGGTTAACTTAATGAAAGCTTCTGTCTGAGCACATGCTCGGAGTGATTAAAATGTGACTGAGATATGCTTTAAAAGTTAATCGGAACAAATTGAGACCCAATTTGAAATATTTTATGAAGAAAAGGGGGTCTGTTGATAGCCGGGAAGGTTATATTTGAGGGAGAAATGGCAGTCATCACAAAACCTTACGATCTTTGTCTCCCAAGCAAACATTTTACTCCAACAACATAACAGATTGATCCGAGGGATCTTTAAAGCAATTTTCTAAAGGTGAAAAGTCTGTCATTTACACGCCTCTAACCGCATGTCCTGTTCAAAGACCCCCTATGGTGCAAACCAAGTTTTTAATGTTGTTTAATTTGTTTATGTGTGTTTTTAATGTGCTTTAAGACACACAATGTGCAAGTTTACAATTTTAAACCATTGCTGAGTATTTTCATGATAAAACTGCATTGTACCAAAGGCAGTTTAAAAAAAGACAGTTAAAAGCAGTTTAAAGTATCTCCATACATTTTTTTATGTTTGCCATAAATCCATATTATTATTCACCCTTTATGTTTGTCACTGGGTTTGGAAAGTAACTAATGAATAAAAAGTATTTACAATTGCTTGTCAACTTTGACAACACAGTATTTAATCATAGAAAATATTTTATTTTTTACTTTTTCAGAAGAACATTGCATTTGGAGATCCGAAGTTCCAGTAGCACATCGGCGATATTCTACTTTAGTATACATATTGTGGCTCTCCGAAACCTTGCATTTCCAAATTCACCGTTTCTCAGAAAATCGAACACAGTTTTTAAATGATTAAATATTGTGTTGTCAAAGTTGACAAGCACTTTTTAGTACTGTTTATTGGCTTGATACGTGCAAAACCCAGTGACAACATAAAGGGTGACTAATAATAATGATTTATGAAAAAAAATCATGAAATATGGATGTAACAAGGTTCAATTAAAAGAAAGGAAGGAGACGGGAACCGGCAAACATTTAAACATTTAATAAAATAATAACAAAGCCCCTCATGGACGACTGCCGGCGAATAAAACAAACCACAACTAAAATCCAGGCCTGGTCCTCTCTCATCGACGGTCCGGTCGTTCGTTCTCTTATGCTCCCGCCTACTCCACTACAACGGAGATACAAGGTTTCAGATTGACAGCAGCGATATCTACAAAATGAGACAAGAAAAGCCATGCTTAATAGTAGCAAATCACATTTCAAAGTAAAACATACTTGCATGATCAACAAAGAGGAATTTCATTTATGTCTTTTTAGAATTTTGATAATATTACTATCATTACAAAAAGTGCCAATACACACAGGCGTTCCACCAGTAGTTATCTGAGAGAACACCATCACATCCGACCATTTTCAAAGACAAAACTGCATTGATTGGCTTGGGATTAGGATTTAAGAAGTGGCTCATCAGAGTTTAAACTTCTGCTAATTCATTGTTGAAATCTTTAATCACTCATCTTAATTGAGCAAAGGGTCTTATTAAGAACGACAGTGAGAGAGCACAGCATGATTCCTCTCACTTTGCCAAACTCTTGACGCTTATTCTCCTTCGGGTCTCACCTTGGGACTTGACAACAGTTAAATCAGACAATATCCAGAAATGGTTGAAATTCATCTTCAGGCAATACTTTACAGCTACCAATTTACTCCTCAAGTCTCATACGACACGATGATGGGGGTTCTTGTTTACGCAGTGACAAAGAAAACACAACACCTCTAGTTTTTAGGTTTGCTGTCATTCATAGAAGGTTCGTCTGAATGACGATGTTATTAGATGCTTCGGCTGTTCACTTTTAATAAGGACACGTTTATGTGACAGCTGGCAACATTGCCCCGTAGAGAAAATCTTTACATTTCGTCATTCAAAGACAAGAACAATTTTTAAAAGTGAAACTGTGAAATGGGATTTAAGAGACGGAATCGTGTCACAGCCTGATTCCAAAATCCTCATAAATAAATATAGCCTCATATTACATAACCACACCGGCTGATCAGTGAGTGCACTTGGTAAGGGCGGCAAGCAGATAAAATGACAGGTTTGTTGACAGCCTTTGAAATAAACAGCCTTTGAAATAAACCAGACACGGAGGAATGTTTCCCCAAGGATGGTATTTGAGCAGTAGCTGTGACCTTCTAGCATCCACCTTTTAGATTTGGGATTCAGCGATGACCCAAGCGCACAACCAGTCCCTTTATAAGCAGGGGCTGACATTTATGCTTTTATCTGGGCAATGCAGTGCATCTGGGAAAATATCAGCAAGGAATTATGTCACGGGCCGATAGAAATGAAAGTCATTGAAGGGAATGTAGGTTTGAATGCATATCGTGTTAATAAATCCGATCTGACTATTTATTCTGATAAAGGACTGTGTGTAAATTGGGTGGGAATAAATTCCGTGAACCCATTTCACAGAATTCTGCAATAATTCTAATGAAACTTTAAAAAAGATAACTGAGAAGATGTAAATATCTCCTTAGCTCCTCAAGATAATAAAAGGCTATAATTACTCCCTTGACAAAATCAAATCTTCGTTAACTTTAATAATAGTTGCTCAAAAGTTTCAATGGTCAAATAAAGACCAACAATGTTTTTATAAGAAATACTAATTAGACTACTAGAAATATACATCCTGGTCTCATAGGAAATAGCAACCTCTGTGCACTTTTAGTAGCGCCACAAAATATGTACCATCAGGTACATATTGCTTCAGTTTTGAGACACACAAGTCCACTGGGGGCGCTAAAGAGAAGAACTGTATTGTTCTACAACAGAATGCGTGTCAGTGTCACGATTTGCCTCTGAAACTAATTTATAAATACTTATTTCCACTTTAATACATATTAAACCTAAAACTACATACTTCCGAACCACATAAACATGCAAGCAAATAGAAGTCAGTCACTAGTCTTTATTGTAAAATTGAACAAACCAGTACAAAAGCAATACAAAAAGGCAAGAGCGTAAGTTTGATTTTGACATTGGTGGGGACATAAAATTGGTCAGAAGCGCCAAATTGTCACTAAAGTTACAAGAACATATGTAAGAACAAATTTCAATTGTGCATGTTCTGTTTATCTTCATTGTGTCCTCTTCATGTCTGGGCCTCTTTTTAGTATGTTTGTGTGTCTGTGTGCCTGAGAGAGAGAGTGTATGAGAGTATGTTCATAAATGTGATCTAACAAAGGTACAGGACAAATATGACCATATATTCTGTTTAGATTGATTGTAATTGTGATGAAATAAACATCTTTTAATAATTTTAACATTTAAACAAGTTTTTGATTGTGTTGAATTAACAACCCAGAACTGCAGCGGGTCCACTACACACACCAACACTGGCTGAGTAACAAAAACATGAAACCACACATGGGTAAATAGACCACTATAACAATGAAACCTTATTATAACTTTTATACAATGCACAAAATATAACATAATCATGTTTTAAAAAAGGCCAATCACCTATGATCCTGCCTCTGCCTCTCCATCTGGACTACAGGTTGGCAAGGCTCCTTCTGCCAAACACACAAAACACATGCGATCCAATAGCATTTCACTGTCCACGGTGAAGTAATGGTTCACAAAACGGCGGAATTTTTTTTATTCTCTGACTGTGCACAATCCGTCTGGAACGGAGTTTATGGCGGATTGAGAAGGGGATCGCTTTTGGGTCTGTTCTTTGGTCTAATGTTTGGAATAATTGCACTTTTTGAATAAACAGCATATGTAGCTGTGCCTTCCTGTTACGTGTTGTATATTGTGTCATATACAAACTGTCAGGTTTAGGGACGAGGTTGGGGTTATTAGTTCAAATATGTCTAAATTGTGCGTACAAAATGTTTTTCTGGACAACTAAACCAGTCTAATGGGTACATTTTTCAAAATTGAGATTTTTACATAATCTGAAAGCGGAATGATACGATTTATATTGATGTATGAGTTGTTAGTAGAGTACAAAGATATACAACCGTTTAAAACTCAACTAAAAAATTTGCCTTTAAAGTTGTTAATGAGGGGCACTGTCTATCCACTCACAAAAATAAAGATTTTATACATTTAAGGTAGGAAATGTATAATATATCTTCATGGAACATGATCTTTACTTAATATCCTTATAATGTTTGGCGTAAATGAAAAATCAATAATTTTGACCCATACAATGTATTTTTGTCTTTTACTTAAAATGTTCCCGTGCAACTTAAGACTGGTTTTGTGATCCAGGGTCACAAATAATAAACATACACCAAAAATTAAGGGTCTGAAATTTTCATTTAGTGCAAGTTTTTAAATAATCTTTAGACCTTCATTTTATTAAAATGATGACATTATTGTCATGAATCTGGTTCATGGACTTGCATCTGCTAACCACCAGAGATCGCCCTTCCATTTCATTGACCTTCTTATCACACAGACTGTTACACATCACCTTGGACTGCATTTCCCATCATCCATTGCACTGAGTACACACAGCTGTTACCTATGCTCACCTGTAAGGTATTACACACTCTCTCAGATTCTGCTCAAATCGCTGAGTACTGTTCTGCATATATCACTATTCTAGAGTTAGTGGCCTTACGGAGCCAATTACTAGATTCCTTAATGTAGTCAGTCTTGCCATAGTTTGTGTTCTAGTCTTGTTATTTTCTGATTCCTGCCTGCCTTCTCGTTTGGCTCTCAGCGGAGGCGGTCGCATTATTCACTCCCCGTCCTTGCCCTTATTTTCCCTGCTTTGTTTTTCTCACCACTTTCCTCATGTTATGCTGTATTTTTCTTCTTAATCCATTTCGTTACACTGTACTTGTATATGTATGATGACAATAAATTGAATCCATCCATCCAAATCCTTCCCCGACCTATGCCTAGTTTTGGATTATGAACTGGTTTACCTTTGAAATTGTGTTTGCCGGTGATCCTTTGTGTTTATGTCCTGTCTGTTAATAAAGTTTTGCAGATGGATCCGCACGTCTCATGTCTTGTTCGCCCCGTTACAATTATATACTGAAAAAAAGCCTTGTTTCCAATTGCACAGCTTGAGCTGCTTACCGAAAAGAAAACAAACCTCTAAAACTCATGGAGAGGAAATGCAAAACTTCACATTTAACAGGAGACAGGTCCCATTTCTATTTCTATAAAGAAGGTGGATGGCATCCTCACACATTCATGATCCACCCTTGCCTGCACCATTATGCCAGGGCCACACTTCCCATTCTAACGAGCAGGGTCTACAATATAACTAAAAATAAGCCCTGCATTAGCGAGAGATGGGTTCACAATGTGAGGTTTTCACCTTCCTATAAGAGATATGTCAGTCACGGCTGCCTGTCAGTCCTATCCTTTTCCTGTGACAGCTGTGAAGATGTGCTTAGGGATTCCGTAAGCGTGCTCATCTCCCAATCAAAGGAACGGCCAGGGGTGATGGAGTGGCTTTGTGCAATCAATCCCACTCTGAGAATCAATGTTCACATTTCTTTACACATTAAATAAATGATCTTCTCCCCTTTACACGAAAATAAACGTGTGTTGAAAGGAGAGTGTTAAGCCACACGTTTAAGGAACTGTGGCTTAAGCATTTTGTCCGTCCGTTTCACCGTTTTCGATGGATCTCGTCTCACATGACTACACATGAAGGAATATTTGTATACGGCCTGTTTGCTAATCGAGCTAATGAAGAAGGATTAGAAGTGATTGTAAAAGACACATCACAATGAAGATCGCTTTAATATGTTTTTCCTAGACATCGATAAAATTAAACGGACACAAAAACAGATTTCTTGCTTCTTATTTTTTCTGGGACCCCGGTAGTTCAAGATGATATTTATACTTGATTGAAACATAACTCAATTTTTGTTTTCTGATCTTGTGTGTGTGTCCAAACCAAACACCATAACATTAATGGGCTGGTTTCTTGCCCAAATGTCATTTCATCACCATGAACAATTGCATAACTAAATCTGTTAGAGCTGGATCTCACTGCGTTTGAACTGTAAGATTCTGTAGATCCATTAAGGAATTAAATTATAGATATCAATGCTGTAAAGCTGTGGCATGATTCTGTCATGTTCTTCTAAACCACATTATCAACTGTGCACACAAAAGTTCTGTTAAAATACATGGTTTTGAAACAACTATGGTGCAAAATACCTACAGTATGTGTCCTAATATGTGTAAGAATGTATATGAACTGTTTAAAAAACATTAAGCTGTTAATTTGTGAATAGAGCCGTATGGATGTGGTGTGATTTCGCAGGTTAGTTATTGCAATGTAATTTTGAACATGTTATCATTATCCGTGTTGAATGAACAGATGCATAAAATGCAAGTTGTGTAAAAAAAATGCTAAACTATTATGAAATGTACAAATATTACACCTACGTCTATAGGGTTGGGAATTCGGGAATTGAACGTTTTTGGATAGGCTTGATATTAAATAAAATTTTCATTTCCTCTTATCAATTCCTGTGTGCACATTTTCAGAAATGTGCATGTGCTAACTTGTAATCTGCTGATATCCTTATAAAACCCCTAGTAAATCATTGACCTTGGCGTTGTTAACGCCATGCTCTTACAACTGAGCTACAGGAAGGAGCCATTGCAAGGGGGTGCGGGGCCCTGTGCTAACTTGATGTGCGAAATGTTTTTGGATGAGGTTTTGTTATGATTTGTGATGGTTCTCTAAGAAAACGCGCAGTGAGTGTTGCTATATGAATGCAACTTTCCCACAAATCTGATGCGCAGATACTGTAACTGTTCCAGCGTAATTAGAATTTTATAGCGCACTAACTACAACTAACATTGTGTTAAACTTGCTTTTATTATCCAAAAATGCAAATCGTTCAAAACAAACGAAACTAAATAACAAACCTTTATATAAATAAAATTACCAATACGTAAAACAGCAGCATACAGTCGTATCGCAAAAATTTGTTTTCAGAACCCATCCAAATACTTTTTAGACCAGAAAAAGCTAACTATATGTACTATCTGTTGCGTTGTTTTATGTGCGCGCATAATGGGAGCAACGGGAGAATTTAGTCGGAGGCACACACATCAAAACAAAAGAATTTAATTCCATCTTGAAATTTAGTTTTTAAGGTGAAAATACCTTCTATTTTTATGTTATATACTTGTATTCATTCGATTGTTCATTAAAAAAGACTAAACATTTAATCTTCCTTTAGATGGTAAGAGAAAAACTTGAAAGTCTGAAGTAAAATAATCACAGACCTCAGTTTACTCATTATGGTCTCAGTTTTCCAATTGATGAGGGTTGATTTTAGATCAAGTCAATAAGGTCATGACTTTTCAATTTTTTTCAATTTTTAACCTTAATTGGTTGGTTGACGACAAGGTTGTTGTTTGTAGTCATTCAAATAAATCCAGATGCTTAGTGGTCCAATCCGCAAAGTTAAGCTGTATTTTTTCTACAACAATCATCAGTGAAATGACTTTACCCAATCTATAATATCTGATTGCTTAAATCACTTTAGTAACTCCCAAAACCAAATCTGTGAAACCACCAGAAAACTCAAATAAACGTAAGTAACAACTGGATTGTGCTTCTTATAGCTGCTTGCCAGAATCTGCCTGCTCACTTTCAGCTTTAGAATTTCAAAAAAGTGAGTACAGGATTCACATATCAGCCTGCTACAGATTGCTTTTCCTCCAGGATATATGTGAGAATAAAGCTGGAGTTTGACGGATAGCCTTTAATCAGGGTTTGGCCGATAATGCTCAGCGGAGGTTAGTGTCTAGATTCACAGTAAGCAGGCATTTCCACCCATTGCTTTCTTTCTTATGGAATTTTTGTTGGGCGAATAGTCCTCATGCCCCATTCGATTTTTGTTTTCATCTGCAAGCAATAATTCCAAGAACAACTACACAAACGACTTTCCCCTTAATGTGCTTGCTTTGTATTGCATCAAGTTTGTCCAAACCAAATTTACAGATTTGATACCTTCCGTCGCTCTGTAAAAGATCTGAGCTGAAACTAGAGAGAGGGATTCAAATGTAAATGCAAATGTACGCAAAGAGATTTTCTTTTTCATGCTAAGCTTCTAGATGGTCTCCACACACCAGGATGGAACATCGCTTATTGAAAGGCCACCCGATGTGCATTTGATACAGTAACGACTGAAACTCTTCCTGTTAATGGAAACGTTCTGATCTGACGGAAATGTTAATCATCTACAAAAGTGGCCACTCAGTGAAATGTCATTGCTCCCTTTTCGTTGCCTTCCTATAATTAAGAACATGTTATGGACTTCTTTTTGCCTTTCTGTTTGGAACACTGTGAGTGCTTTTGAAAGTTTTTTTTTGAAGAATACAATGTTTCATCAGTTGGACCCCCGAGTAGCTGCGAGCAGCTTGCTCTCTGTCAATGATACTTCTTTCTTAATTCCCCCGTTCATGATATGAATGCATATAAAGAAACAGGATGCACCCAAGATCTTAAGTGTGAATTATTTGCTTTGAATCACATAAGTCCATTAACTCTAATGGTACCTGATTGTCTCAGACATCCTCTACAGCAGTGATTCTCAAACTTAGGGCCGTGGCCCCCGGGGGGGGGGTGGGGGGGGGGCAAGATGGATCCAGGGAGGCCAAAGATCTTGAGGCATTTTATGACATTATAGAAATTTATCACAAATTTTGTTTAATCAAACATCAGAAAAACAAGCCCAGCAACCAAATGAACGGATGTTCCACTGCATTACAGTACATTGCTTGCGAAGCATTGATCAAATGTGAATGATGCATCAAACTAAAGCCTTGAAACTGATACAATGATTCTGCAAAGTGTTACATGCAATATATTAGTCTCGACACAAACACAAGCTTCTGACAGTAAAGAAATCTTAAGGCTATTTCATGTATTCAGTCCTCTGTGCTGAAATGTATAGCAAAGGCTTCTTTCATGTTGACTGTGCTCAGCAGTAGATATCCTTAAATTAATGTAGAGCAAACTATGACCAACAGATCAAAATTCATAAGCTAATATCGTTATATTTCTCTTCTGCACATAGCCATACAATCTTTGAGTTGTGACCTCTGGATGTGTTTTTCTTCTTATGATGTTGTGACAGACTTGATTAACGGAACAGTACAATGGTTGTTGTAATTATTCTCTCTTCTATAATGCATCATGGATAATGTTTCCCCGTGATTTATACCGCACACTGCAAACATATTCATAAAAGGTGACCCCGCGGCAATCACACCACCGTGTGTCATTCCAAATAAAGAGGCTGATATATCAGCAGGAAGGAAGATGGGCGCAACAAATATTTGACAATTGTTGGAGGTTGAATATGTTGCCAAAAACTGGTTTGAAATTATTATTTAAAACCAATCGACCTAGGAATATTAGGAAAAGGCATCCCTTATAGTTAAAGTGATACTTCATATAATGCCTTCATACTTTATTCACCCTCGTGTCATTTAAAAAGATATAAAAAAAGAGCATAGTTAATAGTTAAAAAAATAGAGAATAGGTTTTCTGTGATTACAATGGAAGTCAATGGGGGTCAATATTGTTTGGTTGCAGACGTTCTTCAAAATACCTTCTATTGTGTTCTGCAGAAGAAAGAAAGTCGTAGAGGTTGGACTGACTTGAGGATGAATAAATAGTAAAAAACTTTTAATTTTGGGGTAAACTATCCATTTAAAACCAACATAAAACAAAATAATTTTTAATACCCCAGCTAGATTTGTAATGTCGGCATGTTTTTTTATCCTGCTTTGATGCTTAGAATCTTTTTCATGATAAACACAACCCTTTTAATCTTTAATAAATGAACAGATTTTTGGAGCCACAGAATAATGCTGAGCCACAGAATAAAACATGATGAAAAGCAGTCTCTGAGATAAGATATAGAAAAAATATGGACACACTTTGCCATCAGAACAACAGAACATCTAGAATAAATACAGTTCATTGTATATCAGATGAAGAGCAAATGATGAGAACGGTTTGTATATCACATGGTCGCTAAACAAACTTCATTGTACTAGTTAAGCTTTTAATCATTTCAAAGAAATTGTGTTTTTGTTCCTGCTAATTAAAGGATCTTTTTTCAACTCCGAATTCACACAAGCTTGTGTTAAAGCGCTTCAAAACTCAATCTCAGTTTGATGCCAGCTGCAAGCAGATGGAGACACAGCTGGCAGCTCTTGTCTTTCTACCCGCTATCTCAGCTCCAACCGATGTACACTGCTGGACACCTCCCAGTCCCCATCTCCAATAAGCAGGCAATAACGTAATCTGGTATGCTCAAGGACTCCAAATAGACAAGTGGTATACACGGGGGCAGTACTCAGCATTTATCCAGTCGAGTTACGGGATACCTGCCGAGAGTGATTATAGATCATATTTTACTCTCCATGCCATCTCCATCTTCATTTCTTTTTGAACAAAATGCTACGTTATTTAGTATTTCTTTTATGGTACTGTATGTTAGGTACCTCCAAACATGTAAAGTCTTTGTTATAAGATTAGTTTACCTAAAAATTTGAATTATTTCTTTATCAACTCGCCCTCATGTCTCTCCAAACTCAGACGATTAGCAGGGAAGAAAAGAAAAGGCTTTCAAGCTGTTTGGGGGATCAAGAATAGCTTTGTGTTGCAAAGAGCAATTTGGGAATGCTTCTAACAAGCTAATTTTGCATTTTACTCGTGAGAGACGATCACACGGGTGTGTTAGTAAATAACAGATTTTTCTTATCCTTGGTTAAACTTTCCCTTTAAAATGCAACTCAAGCTTGGCGACTAACTTCTGACAAATTGCATTCTGCAAAATTGCTCGGTGCAAATTGCCTCTTTGTGAAACTCCTCTGAGTAAATATTGTGAGCTGCAAAATATGTAAAACTAAACATGCAGTTTACGCTCACAGTTTAACGCACTTCAAACCTAAAGCTCCACACAGCCGTTGAATATGAGAGTTATGACACTAGACCTCCATAGTCAGAATGGAATGAAGAAGTAACTCGCATCATGGAGCCTCCGATAGTTCCAAACATTGCACTGAAGCCCATCCATTTCAGTGTGTGCCATACGGATATGGAAGTTTATACATTTTAACGAATTGGCAGTTGAAATTATATGTTAATATTAAACACAAAGACTGATCTTATATTCATATTACTCACAAGATAAAATGCTACTAGATATGGTCAACCTATTAATTACTATATAACTAATATTTAGCAAATCAGGTATTTATGCAAATACAGTTTGGAACTGTTGAGGGCTCAATGAACCTTATGACCACACAGCGGCAAATGTTTGCCAAATTTATTTACTATTACATTTCATAAAATTACTTTATATATTTAAAATAAAACACTGCTATATATAACATTCATTTAAATGTTCGTTTAAAAATAACTGTCAACAAGAACAAGCACAAGTAAAAGTACATTCGTGGCATTAACAGTCCCTCTCCTCAAGATTCTAATCAGACTGTTGATTCTCGTTATATTACATTTTTGCATTTATCCACAGCGACTTACATTGCATTGTAATATAAATGTTGTTTCTGACTATGTGCAATCCCCTGGGATCGAACCCATGACCCTGGCACTGCTAGTGTCATGCTCTTACCCGGAGTTAAAGGAAAGCTACTATTGTAGCACGTAACTTAAAAAAAATTATAAGTTGTAGTTACTAGTTACTTCTCAAAAATAGTAATTGAGTTAGTAACTGAGTTACATCATTATAAAAGTAACTAATTACCAGGGAATGCCGTTAGTAATGGCATTTATTTATAACGGCATTATTACCATCTCTGAATATGAATGAACGAGTGTACATCTGATGCACAAACAACATCAGGATGCATTGTGGGCAGAAATAGTGAATAAATGTAGGGAATAAGTTATTAACTCAGAATTTGGACAACACTACAAAATGGCGGACTTCTGATATAGTGCACTATATGGGAGATCTGGGGCGAGTTCAGACACATCTATTGTCTCCTCTTACATTACCAGCATGAAATGATGAGGGAAGTGAAAATATGCACTACGGAAAGTTGAAAGCACTTACTGATGCACAGCGTGTAATACAATCCAGTCTCAACAGCCAAAAACAAAGTGATCAGGATGCTGCAGTATCTTTTATTCACTGCAAAGGGAATCGATGCATTTGGCTCATACACAAAAGCTTTAATTGGCAGTACAGCTCCGACACACTCAGAGCGCTTTACAGCCTGCAGACAATATGGCTATTCATAATGAGAGCCTGCCATTGTCCACAGGTGCCGTCTGGGAGGGTTCAAAACCTCTCACGTAGGGTTCTCTGTTTAAAAGGGACACCGGCAACTCAGACATTACTCACATGCTGAGGTCCATCTCTCAGACTTTATACAGACACAGCGAAGATTTAGGAGGTCAGGGTATCCATTGTAAATGATCCCGTCGGCGGACTGTGCGTGCAACCTTCCATATTTCAACGGTTCATATGCTACCACAATAGTGTAATGGAAAAAATAGCCTTGGGTTGTGTTCCTTCGAATGTTGTGCACCTAACGCTTAGCTTGTTGGTTTGTTCCATATACTCCTCAAGCCACATACTATTTGTGGCACATAAAAAGACACAATCTTAATGATCTAAGGGCTTTTATTACGCCCTGCCCTGATTATGCCACAAGAACTTAACTATGGTCCAGGATGATGTTTAACTAAAGCTTATTTGTCAGACCTCCGCTGTGCTGAAGACCTCTTTATCTTTTTCTACATTACCCGGGCCACAATTACGGCAGGTTCATTGTCGGTGAAGAGTGGCTTTATTTGTCTCAAGGCTTTATTTGTGTGAACATCTCTCCTGATCCACCGGCCTTCTCCTGTCACATTCTCCCTTGGAGGCGACTGGCTTAGTGTTTACGGTGACTTTATCTCCACCTTATCAGTGGGACACTTCTTTCTCCTGCAGCAGACACAGTGCCAACTAAAGAGGTCTACGCTGGAAAGTTAACAGACATGATAAACCTGTGGACCAAACAGATCTTGTCCCCCATTTACTGCCATAGTAGGGAACATAAATGCTATGGGAGTAAATGGGGGATAAGATCTGTTTGGTTACTGACATTCTTCCAAATATCTTCCTTTGTTTTAAGCAGAACAAAGAAATGTATGCAGCTTTGGAATAATCTGAGTTCTATTTAATGATTACAAAAGTTTTATTTATGGATATACTGTCCCATTAAGGCACTTCACTTTATTCTCATTTTATGTCGCAGCCCTTTCCCAACATAGTTAAATACTCACTACCTCTTAATCACAGAGAGAACAGCAATTTTGAGTTTATTTTAATTAAGAATACTAGAAAACAGATAGCTGGAGTGTTTATCTGTGAGATAAAGTCGAAAAAAGTCCCCTAACTAGATCAGTTTGATTTGCAAATAAATGTTTCAAACTAGCAAATATTCGCCAGGAAGTAAAGATTTCTTCATAAAAAAATACACTGAATATGGGAAAATCTGGTACCCAGGGATATTTTAGGTAGGATGCATCGATGGAGATTTCCTTGAACAAGTAATGCCAATCTAAAGCTACGGGACTGACAACCTAATTGCGGTTCCCTTTCTGTCGGTCTCTCGACGTTGTGTCGAGAACGACAGATGGGGTTCGTCCTTGAGAACCAATCAACTCTGACTACTAGAGAAAAGGCCAATGAAATTTGGCGAATGAAATTTGCATGCCGGACTCCGCCCCTGGATATCCGGTATAAAAGGAAGCCGGCGTGCAGCATTCATTTACCTTTTGTTCTTCAGAGCCTTCACTCTTGAGTACAACTTAGGATTCAAAATCCTCTACAAACTACACTGCTGGTGCTACGACGTGTTGCAGCGGATCGTCCCTACCTGCAGCGACCTTCCCCTGGGCGTCTCGGCGGTTCCGGAGGTGTAAGAGATCTTCTAAAAAGTCCTTTTCAGGACTGACTGAGCATTCTCCAGCGCGGCATGTCCCGCTGTTCTCTTGGGTGCGGCACCCTCATCGAGGAGGGGGATGGACACGATCACTGCATTAGGTGTCTAGGGCGTCCAGCACACTGAAGCAGCATTCGTTGACACATCTGCCCGCACTGCTGGGCAGATTGTCTTTCAGAAGTTGCGGTCACGGGTGGCTGTCTTCCTACGGGAACCAGCCACCATTTCGTTCGCTACCTGGGCTGTGACATCTGTGGCTACGGCCCTGATGACCACCCACGTTAGCAGCGTCAGTGATATGGGGATCTCTGCGAACGTAAACCCGCCAGCCAAGTGCTCACGGGCCGATCGCACCCCGATTCGCTCTTCTAAACGTTCCCCAACCGGCGGTGGCATACCGTCCGGATCCTCACGCACACACTCGGAAACGATGTGTGACGTAGATGAGACGTCGCTCGCAGCATCGGAGGGAGACTGGCATCCGGCTCTGACGAATCTGAGCTCCACCCCCGGGTCGAGTTCTAGAGGAAGCAGAAGTGATGCCACCCGTGCTAACCCGGGGATGCGTGGTTCCTGGGGTCGGAGCGCGGTGCAAACCGTGCCCACCCCGGGTTCCATGTTTTTCCCGGAAGTGCATGAGGAGCTGTGTAAAACTTGGAACGCTCCACGGACCGTTCCAGTGAAACCAGCTCCGGCTCCCTTACTTCCCTCGATGGTGTGGCAGCCAAGGTCTACGTCGACATCCCCCGGGTGGAACGTCCGCCCGCGGTGCACCTGTGCCGTGGACGGCTACCACCTGGTGGGAATCGGCCACACCTACCGCCCAAAGCACGCAGACTTCGGCATCACGGTGTCGAAGGCTTGCGATGCCGCGGGCCAGGCTGCCTCCTCTCTCTACGCCATGGCCATCCTGCAGGTCCGCCAGGCCTAGGTGTTGAGAGAGCTCTACGAGGGTAAGGCCGACCCGGGTATAATGCAGGATCTCCGTGCCACCGCTGGCAGCGCTCTACGGGCGACCAAGGCGGCGGCACGGGCCCTGGGTCGGACGATGTCCACGATAGTGGTCCAGGAGAGACACCCCCGGTTATACCTTGTGCAGAGGGGTGACACCAAGGAAGTCCGCTTTCTTGATGCACCCATCTCGCAGGGTGGGTTGTTGGTAACACCGTCGAGGACTGTGCTCAGCAGTTTTTGACGGTGAAGCAGACAGTGGCATTAAGCCACATTTTTTCACGCCGCGACTCGGCCGCCTAGAGGCCTCCGAGATCCCGCGTGACGTCTGCTGCCCTTCAACCCAGGACCCCTTCCAGCCGACGAACCACCCCCTGTGGGAATGATGAAGCAGACCGTCCCCTTGGTCACCCTGTCAAAGTCCCTGGGAGCTCGAGAGCTGCCCATACTGTCTCGCTGGCCTTGCGGGCGGTCCGTCTTGGTTACTCGATCCAGTTCGCCAGAGACTCTCCCAAGTTTCAGGGCATCATCTCTCCCTCTCTCAGAGGCAGGGACGCCTCCGTACTTCGGGTGTAGATGTCACCACCCTTCTGGCAAACAGGCATCGAGCTCGTCCCTCTAAACCAAGATGTTCAGTGGGTCACGACCCGCACTTCATCGTTCCCAAGAAAGACAGTGGGTTGCGCCCAAATATCTGCGTACCCGGAACAGAGCACCTTCACAAGCTGCCGTTCAGGGTGCTCACACAGAGGCGCGTCCAGACATCTATCAGGTGTCAGGATTGGTTCGCGGCAATCGACCTGAAGGGCGCTTACTTTCATGTCTCGTTCCTCCTCGACACCAGCCGTTCCCACGGTTCTCGTGCGAGAGGCGGGCATATCAGTACAGAGTCCTCCCTTTAGGTCTGTCCCTGACCGCCCTTTCTCCCTTAGGGGAAGAAGGTGAGCGGGTACTAAACTACCTCAGCGACTGGCCTACCCTGGCACACTCGCGAGATCTGTTGTGTACAGTAAGGGACCTGGTGCTCCGGCACCTAGATCGATTGGGACTCCAGGTCAACCAAGAGAGGGGCAAGCTCTCCTCATTGCAGAGCATCCTCTCTCTTGGTATGGAACTCAACTCTGTCACCACAGCGGCGCTACTGTCCGCAGTTGCGCCCAACCAGTGTTGAACTGTTTGAAATAACATTTTAGACAGACAGCGGTCCCCCTGAAACAATTCAGAGGCTCCTGGGACACATGGCGTCCTCGCGGGTTAATACCCCTCGGGTTGATGCACATGTGACCGCTCCAACACTGGTTTCAGAGTCAAGTTCCGAGGAGAGCGTGGCACACTGGCAGCAGGCGCATGGTGATGCCGCCCTGCTGCCAACGCACCATAACCCCTAGTCTTATGACTTTTTCGACGGACTCAGGTCCCTCTGGGCAGGTTATGAGGCAGGTCGTGGTGACGGCTGACGTCTCCCTGCAGGGGTGCGGTGCAGTGTGCAACGAGCACGCAGGTGGGGTGTTGGACGAACCCCCGCCTGCGCTGGCATATCAATTGCCAAGAGTTGTGGGCTGTGCTAATTGCACTGAGCAGGCTACGGCCTCTCGTGCAAGACATGCAAGTGCTGGTCCGAGGACAGCACTATAGCTGTAGCGAACACAGATCGTCAGGGTGGCGTTCGCTCACAGCAGCTAACATAACTTGCTCGACGCCTCCTCCGGTGGAGTCAACATGTGACCCGCTCCCTGCGGGCCACACACACCCCGAGCAAACTGAACTAGACAGCCGACGTGCTCTCTCGCCAGTTTATGCCTCGTGGAGAGTGGCACCTTCACCCATGCGCACCAGCTCATTTGGAGGCTGTTCGGGTAGGCCCAGGTAAACCTGTTCGCCTCCCGTAACACCACCATTTGCCCGCTTGATATTCCTGCCCTCGGCACGGATATCCTTGCGCACAGCTGACCGCGGGATGGGCGGAAGCACACCTTCCCCCCCCCAGGAGCCTCCTTGCACAGACGCTGTGCAAGGTCAGGGAGCGGGAGCACCAGGTGTTATTGGTTACACCACACCGGTCTAACCGCACTTGGCTTCAGAGCTAATGCTCTGGACAGCGACTCCCCCTGAACCATTCCCCTGACAGAGGACCTGCTCTCTCAGGGGAGGGACACGTTCTGGCATCCCGGATCAGACCTCTGGAAACACCCATGTCTGGTCTCTAGACGGGACGAGAAGATCCTGAGATGGCTACTCCCCCTCCATGGCAGAGACCATCACCCAGGCTAGGGCCCCATCTACTAGGCGGTTACACGCCTCTAGACGGCGCCTCTTCTCGTCCTGGTGTCTCTCTCAATGAGAAAGACCCACTGAGGTGCTCGATCAGGATTGTGTTTTCCTTCTTACGAGACTGGAGACTAACATCTCCCCTCCACACTGAATGTGTATGTAGTCGCTCTTGCCACTCATCACGACTCAGTCGGTGGAAAGAGTCTAGGGCAACACGACCTGGTCACCAGGTTCCTAACGGGCGCGAGAGGGCGGAATCCGCCTCACCTCCGCTCCATACCCTCTTGGGACCCTAAGTGGTCTTGGGGAGCCTCAGGGCCCCCCAAGAGCCCCTCGGAGGTTCCGATCTTCCTCTCTGAGTAAGACGGCCCTCCTGACGGCGCTCACTTCCTTCAAGAGGGTAGGGGACCACCGAGCATCCTCCGTGTCGCCGGATTGCCTTAAATTCGGCCCTGGAAACTCTCACGTTAGCTTGAGACAGAAGCGCCTCTCTAGCAGACATCTGTAGAGCTGCGGGTTGGGCTATGCCCAAACACCTTCGCAAAGGTTTAACAACCTTTGCGTAAACCCGGTGTCAGCCCACGTCCTGCGTGGCGACATGTAGGACTGGCATCCGGGGGGGCGTATGCCTGCGAAAGCACCATCCCACCCTCCAAGAGGTTGGGTCAGTGTGCTATCTACCCTTTTCCTCTTACCCAACCTTGGCTAAGAGAATTGGTACCTCACCAGCCTCCCTTCTTACCCACTCCTTGGTTAAGAACAGGCATTCCATCCATCACTAAGCACTTCCTCGGGGTTGGCTGAGCAGAGCAGCCTTCCCCCTTAGGCCGGGACATTTTTGACCTACCACTTAGTTCTAACCGGACCTGTGCTTTCAGACGCAGTAACACCCCCTCCGTGGGCTGTTCCGTCTGCTATACCCTCATGACACTGGTTCCCACACTCGGTAACCCATGAGCTTCCCCAGGTGGACCTCCACCTCGCGGTTAACTACCCAGTCCGCACGTTCCATGCGTTCTCCTCCTAGGACGAGACCATACTTATCCACCATATTCCTCCCCACGGGTAGGAGGTGGCCTCTGCAGCGCTTCTCTGCTTAAGTGTGCGCTTTCCCGGTGTAAACCGATCCGGACGGCCTCTCGCCTGTAGAGAGCTAAGGCCCCGTTCGTGAAAGTTACCGGTCAGGGCTGTATCCATCTTTCTCGAAAGCTCTGGAACCCCCCGACCACCACACTGGAAGGTTACAAGTTTCGCGAAGCTTCGAGCTGACACGCCCAGGCTTGTTACCGTCGCTTCGCTGAGATTGTGACGCGATACAGCGTTTGTGGCGTTTTCCATACATAACCCCATCTGTCGTTCTCGACACAACGTCGAGAGACTGACAGAAAGGGAACGTCTTGGTTACGTCTGTAACCTCAGTTCCCTGATGGAGGGAACGAGACGTTGTGTCCCTTATGCCACAAACCTGTATCGTTTCTGTTGCAGTTTGAGAGGCTCTCAGGCTCTTCAGAACAAGAGGTAAATGAATGCTGCACGCCGGCTTTCTTTTATACCGGATATCCGGGGGCGGAGTCCGGCATGCAAATTTCATTCGCCAAATTTCATTGGCCTTTTCTATAGTAGTCAGAGTTGATTGGTTCTCAAGGACGAACCCCATCTGTCGTTCTCGACACAACGTCTCGTTCCCTCCATCAGGGAACTGAGGTTACAGACGTAACCAAGACGTTCTTACACAACATGGTTTCTTGTCATCAGCAAATGAAGTGCGCCAACTAGACGTTTTGCCAAGAGGCAGATGCGACCAACAGCAAAAACACATTTTCTCACAATAATTCACACACTTACTTCCAGGCTGTGTCAAAATTTGCCCCTATCTCCTATACAGTGCACTAATATGGTATGGGCCATTTTAAGTGTTCGTTTATTACTTTTTACCAACCATGCATAAGGATTTTGAGTGTACAAAACACGTGTATTTTGTTATTATTGAGTAAAACAATAAAAACTGTCATGGTTCCACTATCATGTCATGTTTTATTCCTGTCTCTAGTGGAGCCGTGGCATTGCCTGATGGTTTCATGTGGGGAGAGATGGTTTTGACAGTTATGGGCTTCCATACTCTCCCTGTGTCGCGTCATTGTTTCCCTACCCTCCTGTTTCCTAGTTTGTGCTAATTACCTTACCTATAAAGAGTCCTCATGTTTCTTTGTCTCGTTGCTCGTGCATTGTTTGATATCTGATGTACTGCTGTATGCTGTTCCTGTCGCCGTACCCGTACCCGTACCCGTACCCGTACCCGTACCCGTACCCGTACCCGTACCCGTTCATGTTCATGTATCTGTACCTCGTTCCTTGTTCCTGTTTCCCGTAATTAGTAAGTGTCAGTTTAGTGTTTGTTCCAAGTGTTTGTTTTCTTAGTTTATTTGTAAGTCAGTGTCCTTGTTTTGTTGTTAAAGTTATATATATACCCCTGTTCTGTTTTACCCCATCGTGGGCTTTTGTTTTGCCGTTTGTTTAGTGTTTTATTTGTATAATAAACGTCCTTACCATCTATACCGTCTGTGTCTGCTTGCAATTGGGTTCCCACGCCATGTCTCACCTTGAGACTCATGACAAAAAACGTGACAAATTGGGTGAAAATGAACTTCACTATTTTACAAAACAACCCATGGCTACACTGGTGTAATATAAGCTAGGCGCTATGTTTATGACGAATGTCCCGGACAGTCAGACGCAGGCTATATAGGCCTAGGTCAGTATTAAGTTAGTTCTACTTGTAATCTTATAAATAGAGCCTGTATACAGCTGTCTATCAATAAAGATAATTTGTTCTTCTACTGTGAATCTTTTAAAATGAAACCAGCACATAATGAAATGTTCTCCAGAAGACCGCCGGCCTTCAAAACGACGTACATTATGATCAAAAATAAAAGGCTGAATTTATATTTTCTGATCCATACTGCATTGCGTTTGTCATTGTTGCTTGAGAAAACCACTTAACTGTTGCAGCTGCACATGCATAGAAGAGAGATAATCAAGAGATAGAGTGAGCTCTTTTGAGACCTCTCACATTTTTTCGCAAAGTAGATGAAAAACAAAATGGTGAGAAAAATCACCTAAAAGTGGTAAAGAGTGTGCATATTTGGAGGCCCCGTCAAAAAAGAATTTCTGAGCTGGTCTACGGGATTACATCTTTGAAGTCTTTTCAATTCAAAGATTTTTTTCTACCATTTTAGAGGCGTTCCTCCAAACATGTACAAAATTGGAGTCAGTTGTGGTCTAGCGGTTAGAGACTTGGACTCGTAGCCAGAAGGTCGCTGGTTCAATTCTCCACCAAGAAATGACTGAAGTGCCCTTGAGAAAGGCACCTTACCCCTGTTTGCTCTGCAGTGATAGCTGCCCACTGTACCCTACTTGTAAGTCGCTTTTGGATAAAATGCCCTTGAAAATTAGTCCTATTTATTGGAAATCTCACTAATTCATGGCCTCAATGTAATATTCAACAGAAGGAGAGCACAATAAGTGTCCTACAGTAAGAAACATGTTCTATTGGATGCAGCCGATTTTAGGATTAGAAGGTTCTATTTACATAGAAGCTAATTTGCCATTCCACCATCATATTTTTTCCCCCAAAATAAAAATGTAAAACGCCACCTGCACACTCAGCCATTTTACAGTTGGGGAAAGGGGAGATCAATTATTCTCCTTTTTCCTCCCTCAAAAGAAGAGTAAACTGCCACGCTTCCATAATAATGAGATCTATTACATTTCTTTGTCCTGTTTTGTGCTTCCATTCCCAATCGATTTCTTTGAAGTTTTTGCCGTTCCGCTTCTAGAGCCCTTTTGCTATTTGTCCTTGACTTCCCATAGGTATGTACCTGAAAAAAACATACCTGTGGGATGAAGCATAGAAATATAAAAATCAAATCTGTAATCCTTTGAAGGTGCCATGAGTCATACATTTTGGAGGGGACCCAAAATAAAAATTCTACTTTTGCTCTATTCCAGAAATGTAGAAACACAGACTGACAATGCATTCAAATGAGATCAAAACCCCTGGGTTGCCTTTTGAATATCAGTTAGTTTCAATGTATTGCAGCAACTTCACTCTAATGACTCGCTTCCAACGCGTAAGATCACATTAAAACTCGCCACATCTTCAAAGTGTAAAAATCATCCCTTCAAATCCTTTTTAGTTCAGATCTTCTGTCTTCTGTGTGTTTGAACCTTTGTTATCCTTGTCTGGAAAATTCATCAATGCCTTTTGATTCTCCTTTTTACAAGACTCGTAAACATTATCCTTGATGCTATTTAGACATCTCACCAAAATATCATCAACTACCCCATGCCCCCACGCCATCTCAGTCAGACAGCAATATGTCAACTTCCCTCATCACATGTGTGTCATCAATCATGCCGCTGAAGCAATCAAGCCGAGTCACTGGGGGAATTTGTTTTTTGGGCGGAAGAGGTTGCCGTTTACGTTATCCTCTAAAAAACAGCAATATGTAAAGCACAGAAGGGAAAATCTGAAAATCACTGAAATCTGACTACATGCTTGGTTCTTGGTAGACTTTCACAATTATGCTTTAAGACAATATAGAGTTTAGAAACAACAAGGTCCTTTATCTGTCAGACTCTAGGGATGGGCTATACCACTTATTTTTCTGTCAGTCCAAGTACTACCAATATCACTATTATAGACGTAAACTGCAAATTATTAGTCTTCTGTGATCATGATCGATTGACATTTAGAGTAAATTTTTAGACAACAATGGTAACAGAGCCATAACAATAAAAGTCACATTTGGATTTGTTGTTGTTTAGTGTGTAATATGTTGAGACGATGCTTCTCTTCCCTGTCATTATCTCCAGCTATCACTGTTCTCTCTGCTTGAATGAATGCCGTGGGTGAGCGTCGACGGCTTGTCTTTTAGCACTTCTGCCAGTGTTCAGATGAGTGGAAGGAAAACAGTTCCTATCTCACTGTTTTTTTACTTTCCATTTTTTTACTTCAATGTTTATGTCACGAATATGGTTTCCTCAGAGACTCCCGCTGGCCAGTAGAGGGCGTTTCCCCAGAGTTCTAACCAGACTCCATTTCCCAGTGACTCTATAGCACAGCTGTTTACACTTGCAGCTAATGCTAACTTTCCAGGCTTAACATTCCCTGTGGTTGCGGTGCTTCGGTGCAAAGTCTTGTTTTGTCCCGGCTGACATTTAGCATGCCCATTGTTGATTTTGGACTGTGACTTGGACTTCAAACTTTTCTACCTGCCCTTACCATCGCCTGTTTTTATACTCCTGAACGTTACTGTCCCGACCATTGACTCATTAAAACTGCATATGGATCCTCGTTACACTTTATGTGTTTTCATTGTAAATATATCTATTTTAAAATAAATTATCTTTTGTGACTATGGATGCTCGCGATACAAAGCCCTTCAGTACTTCTATAAGATCGATCTTCCCCTGCTACCTTTGAGCCTGTTTACACCTGCTAATAGGATCTGTCTCGGAAAATCCAATATAAGTGGAAGGTGAGATGCATCACTGTTTACACCTTATAGCATAGTAAAAAGGTTCTCCAGTGACCAGAGGATCTTTCATTTCATGACTGCACATATATAAAACATTCTTTCAATATGTTTTGTTAAATGTTTTTGTGTATTGGAGATTATCTAATTATGCACAGTTGTGATGTGTTTATGTAGCACATGAAGGAACATTGCTTATTTTACAGCACACATGCTGTAAACAGCTGAAATATTTATGAAGCTTCTCTGACCCTGACATGTTATCAGTGTGTTTATCAACATCTCATGTTGATAAACATCTCATGTTGATAAAACATAATGAGTAAAAAAAGTGTAAAACTGTTTCTGCAGCGAATGATTGACGGGTGAGTAGGCGGTCGTTCGCTGTCATCCACATCACATCAGGACGGATAGCTTTTGCACTTCATCTCAAAAATGTTTTGGACCCCATACAAACCGGTTTTAGCATCACTGACCAGGTGCAAATAGCTGGCCTTGATACTGGCGTACAACACCCACATCATAAGAACGGAGCAAAAACATTTGAATTTCTGAAGGTGGGCTCGGATATACTGCTATGAGTGGGTAGGGGCAGAGCAGTCAAAATGCTGTGTCACAATGGACTGACATTATTTTCTCATGCTCTTTGTCTCCTCCTCACTCTTGTCAGCCTCCCCACTGTGGTAGACAAGCAGGAGGATAATCCCTCTGACTCAACCTACCCTGACATTCACAATGCACCTAGTCTGGATATAGAGAATCGGCAAGATGCTTGTGCCTCGCATCAAAGCATGTGAGAAGAGCTGAGTTTACGCCCAGCCTAAGCTCACTACTCAGTATTGGCCCTCCTGAGGCGCAAACATGATTCATTACAACCGTGCATCAAAACACTATTTGGACGAACGTGCTGTTTCCCAATTTCTGCTGTATTACAGTGACAGAAGTGAATTGTTTAACTCTCTTTTTTTTTTAGAACAAATGGATACAGAATGTGATTTAACAAATCAGTATTGTTTCAATTATACAAATCAAGCATATTTGTTGTCATCGGCAAATGTCTCTTTTTACAAACGTAGCTGGAAAACTTGTTATTTTCTTTGTTGCAAGTTATGAGCGAACACATAATGTAAATCTAATTTAGAGCTGTAGTAAAATCAACTATGCATTATGTAAGGAATAATTGATGACGGGCTGTTCAATTATCGGTATTTGGTATTTGATAGTTATGAGCAAGATGAAAAAAAACGGAACAAGTATTCAATCGATGTTTATTTATTCATTCAGTGCCAGCTGCAGTTCTTACTCAACTCAACTTTATTTATATAGAGCTTTTTACAATTTTCATTGTTACAAAGCAGCTGAGACACATTGAATACAAGTAAAACAACTAAAGGCTTATACCTGTAATACAAGAAAAAGGTGAAAACAACAAAAGACAGACATACAAATGCTCCACACACACAATATGCAAACATACATACACACACACACACATTGACATAGACGCACACACACACAAACACACTCGAACACACACACAAAAACACTCGCACACACACACACAGTGAAAGCACACATTGGCGATAAAGGAGAGAGAACCACAGGTCAAATATTAAACGGACTATAAATTCTTATATGCAATGTTACTTATGTCTAATTTCTGAATTCTAAAGTTGCATAGAAAGCTTGCAGGTGTTTTTTTAAAGCATTTGCCCCCTACTCTTTCTACCTCTACGTATTTTTATTTTAAGGGAATCGTTGAACACATTTACTGTCCAAGCTGTTGTCTTTTGGGTGTTTTTTTAGTTTTTTTCCTTCAATCTTGTCTTGTTGTTCTTCAGTGACCGCTTTATGACGTTTGGTAATGCTGGCTGTCTTTGATGTTCGCTTTTTTTTTTTTCATCTTCTGGCCTGTCAATTACAGCTTTCGCCCAATTGTCTAAATTTTCTTACTTTCCATAAATATGAGAAGTTCTTTCTAGAAATTTAAATCCTCTTCAATGTTGTTTGAGGTGGACTATAGCTACAGTATCAAACCGTTATAACTGTTAAACTTGGCGCAGTGATATCAAACTGTTATTCGGTCGACAGATCTGGAATTACTTCATAGGTGTGCGTTTGACTGAAAAATAATGTACACCTGTAGAACCTTCGTCAGCCAATCAGAATCAAGCAATCCACAGCCTAGTGGTGTAAGAAAGTATTAACATACGCTACAATTTACCCAGTTATCCTTTACCTTCAGATATGTACTGAAGAGGTACATCATTGTTACAATTACTTATGCAGTAAATTCTGTTTAATTATGCTGTACGTTGCGGTCTGTGAACTAAAGCATTATCCAATTTTAACCATTTGTGCCCTATAGCCTTTTCTATTGTTATGTTTGCATTATCAATGTGGTTCCACCATGACTTTTACCCAAAAGTGGCAGATGTTTACCACTGCAGGCAAGTAATGTACGTCAGATAGATGTTCAACTTCTAGCATTTGTCCTTTTGGACCTTATGGGCCGAACAAATTTTTTTGTAAAGCATTCGTTCTGACATAATTTTCCGAAATCATGAAAAACTTTGTATTTAGGAACCAAACCTTAGAAAGGAGTTTGGAAGACTACATGCCGTTCCTAGACACGAAAGGGAGGGATTATGCTAATTTTGAATGATTAGAATTCATTTACATACACGCGTTAATGTCAAATCTCGCATTTACAAAGCAATTGTGTAAAAAATCCGGAAGAGAGTTATTATGCGCAAATTACTAAATTTACGAAAGTTTCATTAATGAACGCCAAGCAAAGAAGAGATGTTGTTTGCAGGGGTAGAGGAAGTTAATGTTTACATACAAGGACGCATAAAACAAAATGACCAGCACAGATAAATCATTTACAATAAAGACTGCAATGTGATTTCCTGATAATTGTAAAAACTAAATTCTTTAAACAATTCTTCGAAAATATAAAGAAAACGTCTAGTTAATATCCTTAATGCTGCAATGAGTAAAACTACATTTTATGGACATATTTAAATCACATGTCATGTGATCATATTGCTGAAAGCTTTATATAAGGCAAAAGCTTAATACATTCTGTCTTTCATTATGCCTCCATTAAGGATGGAACAGCTCATTTGACTAAAGCTTTAATTTAATATCACTCATCCAGATTTCATTAGCAATGCCTGTTTGACCTAAAACTGCCCACTAGTCACTTATGTAGAAGCCATGATTACAGCTGAAGCCCATTTAGAATAATTAATGTAAGTCACTTCGGAGGTACCAATGAAAGAATACTCTGCCCCAGGATACAAGCTAAATTTCAATGACTCATTTGATTTGGTCTCATTTCTCTCAGAAGCATCTGATCCATTTTAGTGTCAGCGAGTGAAATGACAGAATGCACATCAGACAATATTATGCCATCTGAATGAGACTACTAAAACAGATGCAGAGCCAAGAACATATTTTTAAACAAACAATTTGTAAATGTCTTCTCATGCTTGACATGGTCATTTTGTCAAAAAAATCTGTTGGACGTGTGACGTAGTATTTCTGTGCTCGATACACTCCCCCGGCATCTTGGAAAGTTTATTTCGAACATGAAAATCCGTTTTGTAACAGCTTTTCTTAGTCCCTTATTGCACATGTATACCAAGGAGAGCGGGAGAAGGACCGTGCGCACACATCACTTTCGCTTGTGTGCCGGAGAAAGAGCACTATGTTCGCAAAGTTCAGCTGTATTTGTTTGTTCACTGCATTTTGGTGATGAATGTTACATAAACTGTGTATATAACGCTGGATTTGGAGTTTGTTTGAAACTGAGAGATGGAGAGGTCCCAGCGCTACAAGATGCCAGACATGAACCGCTTACGGTAAGTGAAGCTGAGCCATATGTCTCTGTTTTGTTGGTAATGGGTGCGCACATGGGTTAGTTCTGCCTATAGGCTATTCAAACTATACGCAAAGCCTTGCCATCACATCTGGGAAATAAATCAGTAAATTTGAGTAAAACGATCCGGTGAGAATGCGTCATATGAAATACTGATGTGAGGAGGTATTTTATAAATCACAGGAGGTCTTTAGATTATACTAATGCCCTGCAAAGACTGTGAATGGGGCTAATGTGTAACCTAACGTTATGTCTTGAACCAAATTCACAGAAGGCTCCAACTACGCAAACTGCTATCCAATCAAAGCGGCGGGCGGTTACTTCCGTGTATCATAAAACTGATCGTTTGCAGAGCTGGCCTCAAATCTGGGTAGAAAATAGCCTATCATTTATTGATTTTGATTTAAAAACCACGCAAATGTCATAATTAGACTTCATGTAACAGTATAAAACAGTAAACAAGCACAGTTCATCAGACCTTCAATTCTTGTAATTTTTCTTCTTTTGAGGTTTTAATGGCAGTTGACAAACAATGATTTGGCGTTTCACTACACTAAACTGGTATGGAGTGAGGTTCAGAATATCAGAAACTTTCCTTTTCTTTGTATAGACTTTCCAACAAGTTAAAAAAGTTTAAAATAATAATAACGATTCTGAGTTTTATTGCAGCATATTCATATTCATTTACATTACATTTATGCATTTGGCTGACGCTTTTATCCAAAGGGACTTACATTTTAGTATCCTATACATTTATACTTAGGTATCTGCAATACCCTGGGATCAAACCCACAACCTTGCGTTGTTAACGCAGTGCTCTTAACACTGAGCTACAGGAAAGCTTTATAATCTCTTTACTTCATATTTATGACAGAGTTAACATTACATGTTCTATTGTTTCTTCTTTCCCACAGTCTTCACACATTCTTGTTTTATGTTTAACACTCAATCATTTTAATTTCATTCACACTGACGTTTCACCTGTGGAGTTACCACAAGCTGGCTTGATAGCGCAGAGTTGTACCGAAACCCGAGTGGCTTTTAAGCTTGCTCTGGATGGAGGTAAATTTCCCTTTCACATTCTACAGCCAATTTTAAATGGAAGCGAATAACATTACATGTTAGAATCTTAAATCAGATTTACTGATCAGATCTCTCCCCGACAACAAATTTAATTTGATGTTTATTTAATAAAATGTAAAAGTTGTTTTAATGTTAACTTGACCTCTTCTGTTGCGCCAGAATACAGAAAAATACAATATGGGGAAAACAATTAAATACAGTGAAAGCAGCAAAATGTATTCCTTAAGATGTTACAATAACAATTTTAACATAAATTTATATGGTGTTAAAAAAATATTTTTTTATCCTTAATATTTCTTTTTTTGCCACACAGTACAGTGTAGAGAGACAGAAAACGATGGGCCACAGGAACTGGGAAAGGATCAATTAAGTAAATCTCCTTATAAAGCTTCTTATGTCAGACTTGAGCGCTAATCTTAAACCTAGCAAACTAGCAACTATAAACACGGGGGAGTGGCTCATTAAAGAACCCACATGATAATTAGAAACTGTGGAATATGTATCAAACGTTATAGGCCATTAGTGCTTCACACTAACATCATTTCCGAAGCACCAATCAATACTGTATAGCACATTTATGAAAGGCTAAATCATTTATAACAGTTCACTACAACATAATTAGCTTTGGTTTTTCCGCGTTGTTACTCTTCATTAAAGTTGTGATTTTCTCTACCTCCGCGCTTCCATTTCTTATTCATTCAACAACCAAGGTTATGTTTGACTTCCGTGATTCCAGTCACACAAGAGGGTCAGGTAAAAATAGCTCTATACACATAGTACAGAGCTGTCAAAAATCTGTGACAATGCCAGGGTATACTGAACTGTGCCCAGGTGAGTTTTCAGATATGCTATTGCCTCCGAGCCTGGCTCAAGGAATGAGGGTAAGTAATAAATTACCATGTGTTATCACGTATGCAATATGCCAAAAATCAGGGCCATTGAAATAGAGCCTTAACCTAAAAATTGAGCTTGGTCACCTGCTTTCATTTAGAAAATGCTTTTCTTTACGCATCACATTTATTAATGATTGTGTTAAAGATTTAAGAGCTTGACTCTTAATGTTTCTTTGACAGAGCTGGAAACTCTAGGATTAGTGCATCTACACAGTGGTATGTCCCTGGTGTGACGAGTCTTCTGCAGTGTCACAGAGGAGGTGTCAGATCTATAATCTGGCTCCAAGCTATGCCGAAGGCACTGCTTTCGGATTCAGCCAACCCCACGCCTCTGACAGTCTGACAAATTATTACTTCTTCGGACAGACTATTCACATCCCTCTCATGTAGCAGCATTCACTGACACTATAAAGAACTCAGGAGTACAGAGACCTATGGTCATGGTTTCAAATCCGTTGAATAATGTGAAGAAAGGCTTGGTCGTTTTTGGGTGCAGAGCATCAAACTTGCGGAATTCGTTTTTGATCTTACGCCCATTATACACATGTGAAACAGGACTTCTGCCATTAACCTGCTTGTTAAGTGTCTGCACCCAATTATCACCTGAACAATCTGTCCAGTTACACCTAGCTTTTTTCAACTATCACTTGCGAGATTTAAAAGTGGAAACGAAACACACTATATGTGTTAAAGAAAGGTTTCACAGTGTGTGTCTTTGGTGCTAAAATGTCCTTCCCAAATGTTCCACAGTGACAACGCTAATTGTTTTCCATTTCCATGGTGTGAAGACTAGAGTACGACTTCAGTCGTGGCTGACTCGCTCGATCATCTAAAAGTAGATGTTGTCCCATCCGGCCATCTGGTGTTTATACTATCACTAATCAAGTTTGCATGGATGCCTTGGGAATGTAGATTTCGTTGCTTTTTGTCAGACTTGTATCTGCTGATGTTAAGGATAGGGTTTAAAACATGGATTTCAGGCTTGGCAGAGAGGATCATGGGTAATAATAAATAAGGACCTCAGATTTAAGATGTCAGACGAGAAACAACAAATCAGGAGTTTAATTAACTCGGATGAAAAAGAGCATTTCTAAGTCAATATGTGGGACGTGGTTTAGTTATCATTATTACTGCCGCAGGCAGTTCTCCCGTCACCGGCGAGGTATCCGAGTGTCATTCTCAGTGAGATGAGAGTAATGATCTTTTCTGATGCTAAGTTGTATGTGGTTGCAGTAGATGTAGAGAGCATTAAGAGTGCATTTCAAGTTGTCAATTTAATCAGCATTTCTAGATTTTGTGTCCATTTGTGGTATTGTGCTCATTCCAGTCCAGTGGTTGTTGTAAAATAAAATCAAACCCCAGGAGTAATAGCAATGTAAAAGAATGACAGCATGACAACACACGTGCAAAAAGGTCATGACACAAAATATATACACACATTTACAAATATTACTGTTGTATTGCTTAAAAGTGAACAAGAACTTGTTTTCTGTCTGAAAAATTACAGTGCGTCTATTCCTTTATTTTGAGTCTAAAATGATAATTTTACCTAAACACATACCAATAAATAGTACATTTTGAAATCAGAAAGACTTTTGAAATGGTGTCTTTTTTTCAGCAGCTGTACGTATGACATACAAATAGGGCCTATACAAAAGAATAATAATATTTGCAACTATAAAGTACATTGTAGCATTATTATAAACATTAATAATTTAAATGAATGTTTTAAAACTCTGTTTAAACTCTGCCCTCATTCTAACTGCAGCAGTTATGATGAGACCTCCCATATGTGCCGTTTCATAACATTGGTTGACCTTGACAAAACAAGTTAACATGATGCATCTCCACTGTCTAAATTTCCCCCTAGTGCACCTGTGGCCAACTAGCCTATATAGACCTGCACAAGATACTGACTGTTAGTTATTCACTGTCACTGAACTGATTCATATTCTGGATCCCACGGTACCATTGCAGACTGAGTTTAGGGCCCACAATACATCTTTATTTTGACATCGGTGAAAAAAAATTCTAGCCCGAGTAACATACTATTGTTTCTCTATATAGCTGTCCCACCTGTCTCTATCCGAAAATATTCTGTTTTGTCAATTTTATAAATGGTACAACAGCCTTATATATGTAGTTTCACAAAGTCTCCACCTTCGTCATGAGTTACTTTGAAAAAGTGTCAGATCAACAAGTCTGCTACTAGACCACACTGTAGATCTCAAAAAGGGCAACTAGGACCCTGAAAGTAATTACCCTCAATCTAAAACCGAAAAAAGGCTGTGTGTCATCTATGGGCTGGTAATGAAATGGGCAATTATGTAGTTCATTATTTTTAACGCGAGCTGCCATGTTGAACAGGCGCGTGGAGAATCCACTAGTACTAGCTCCTGCACCATAAAAGTAGTCATCAAAGGCAGCGTGGGAAATTGCTGAACACTGGCGAGCTCTGTGTCGTACGGCTCATCGCGGTTTGATTCCCCGAGCAATTTATGCAGACGGGATCAAATGCATTTGACATTGCGGGACTCATTCAAGGTCTATTTTTGTGGCAACTTGTATGTCTGAGGAAGACAAACAAAGAGTATAAAAAAGCGAACAGATAAAATAAATAAATAAAGGAACATAAAAGATATTTAAGGCTTGGGTTGTGAAGGCACAGACACACAGTTATGAATACAAAACATTTTCAGACATTTTCTAATAAACTTGCGCTTATCAGCTCAAAGGACCTGCGAGTAAGATTTTTTCAATGGTGTTATTTAGACTCAAGTTTCAAATCTTTCTGTTGAACTAAAAGTTCAATTACTAGGCTATACTCTAAAAAGTGCTGGGTTGTTTTTGACCCATGCTGGGAAAATACTGGCCAAAAATTATGAATGAATGAACTAATTAAATTGTCTTTATCCACCCGGAGTTGGGTTGAAATAACCCAGCATGGGGTAATTTCTAACCCAGCAGTGTCTTTAGAGTGAATAAAAACACTATTCCCAAACAAAAATTTTAATAGCACATTGAATTTTATATACATTTTTATAAAAAACAATGTGGAACTATTCAGGACAATAGCCAATCACAATAAAAGATACGCACACACACACATACATGCACAGACAATGAAGAGGTATTGAAATTTAAATGACCATAAATAATTCAAAAAGTTGGTAAGATCTACTGAGGTTATCTTAAATTCTCCAAAAAATATTTCATCCAAATACATGTAACAGTAAAACTAATTAATGCAAATCAACAGTTGACTAACTTTAATTCTGGTATATCTTCATAAAGACTTACAATTAAGGCCTTTTATCACAAATTATGATTTCAAAATGGTCATGCGCTCATTCCTCTATATCTTCTGTAATTCTTTTGATAGCATTAGTGTTAATCTCAGAACTGAAAATGGACTCGTCTGATAAATCAGGACATCAAGTCTCTAACTGTGACAAAGAAATTGCTCACTCTGCTCTTTAGCAAGTATTGATGAATTCCTTTAACACTAATTAGACTCTTTAATGAGAACCGGGTAGGCAAAAAAGACAAAGCTGAGGGATATTAAAGGAGAAGTTTGACTATGAAACCATTAGTCCAAATATGCGTGGTCTAATGGTTAGAGAGTTTGACTCATGACCAGAAGGTTGCTGGTTCAATTCTCAGGGCTTGCAGGTAACGTTTGAGCACGACACCTTACCCTGTCATGCTCAAACATATTGCTCCCTGGGCGCTGCAGTGATAGCTGCCCACTGCTCCGGTTGTAGGTGTGGTCATGACTTGATGTGCGTGTGCGTTCACTACTCACCCGAGGTGGACGAATTACACAACTTCCTTACTTGAGTGAGTGTACAGATACTTCTGGAAAAAAATATTACTCCACTACAAGTAGAAGTTGTAAAGACAGAACCCTTTTGAACCTACACAAGATGAGACCCTTACTTGGCAATACTACACAGAAAGTATTTATTCTTGGATACATGTTTGCTCTTCTCTACGCATCGGTTGGGTGCAGTTGGATTATTGACGCCCATTCTCCTGGATGTTTTGTTGCGGACAATTTACTTTGTATTTCACTTTTCTAACGAATGGAAAAGCTCTTACAACACCTGAGCACTGAGACTCAACACATGAAAGATCTGCACGCACACGACCACAGAGAACGTTTCTGTTCTACCTGATGACAACCCTTCAACTCGCTGGTGATATTCAATAAACCCAGGTCCTGGTGCCCCGAGTCTTAAAAAAAATTTCAGCATGTTTTTTCGGCCCCTGGAGCTTTACCTGTCATCCTGCGGTCGCCAGTGGAGATCGGGGACCTTGCGGAGTTCGACTGTGTCATGGCTGGTTGCTTGGAGTGTTCCGGGGACTTTCCTCACTGGCTATCCGGGGTTTTTATTCCAACAGACGTGTCGCCAAAGTGCGTTGGAGTGATGCCGAGGTGCTGCTACACTTCAGCCGTGGATAAGCATCGTAAGCTGGGATATTTCAAACAGTGAACGATTCCAAAGTAATTTGGGATGGAAGGGCTAGACCTAAGGGTATTTTAGGAGGACATCTAAACATTCATAGTGTATTTTCAAAAACACCACTTAGATTTTCTGTGTTTAACTAAAACTTGGTTGACTCAAAATTCTCCTAGTGTTTGGGTATAAATCTTTTAGACAAGATAGGACAACTGGTAGAGGAGGTGGCCTTCTTGTTTATGTTAAAGACCATTTCATGAGTAAGCAAGTCAATCTTGAACTGTTCAAATGATCTAGAATGAACAGTATTGCTGTTTCAATTATTTTGTACCCAAAAATGTCTTTTACAATTGTTGCAACCTATAGACCCCCTTCTTCTGATATTTCATTTCATGATCGTTTTAAAAACATATTTTAAATGAAGTCGATACAATTATCGTTTTGGGGGATTTCAACCTAAATTGGGATGATAAAAAGCTAAAAGAAAACTGCACATAACTAAACTACATGACCTTACATAATTATTTGAAGGACCAACAAGAATTACCTCAACTTCTCAAACTCTTATAGATCTAATTTCTACTAATAAACCAGATAGGATCACTAAAACGTTTAACCTCTTAACTGGAATATCAGATTATAACTTGACTCTGATCTCTCGGAAATTAAAAAAGAAATGATTTGTTTACCATGCTAATAAACAGAACTGTTCGCATAGAATCCAGAAAAAGGATCAAATGCATTTAAAGGAGGGCTTTCTTAAATTGATTGGCCACCCCTTTTATCTACTGAAAACTTGGAGTCTGCTCATAATAGTTTTGTAAAATAGATAAACAGCATCAAAAATACACAAAACTAGTAAGAAATAAACATAATTTACCATGGATGAATGAACAGTTTTAATGAAAAAGTGGGACGTTACATTAAAAGAGCTATTAAAACGGGATTATGACAGGATCGACTTCTTTTTAACAGTCTGAGAAACAAGGTAGTCAAGACGTTACCTGAGGCTAAGGCAAAAGTTTTTACTGATATTTTAAAGGAAGCAAAAGGTAACAGCAAATATGCATGACTATTAATCAATGTGTAAAATTGTTAATAATCTCGCCCCCTCTTCTTTGCATGAATTTATCTCTCAACAGAATTTAAATGTGAGAAAAACATGAGCTTCGTCTAGACACGACTGTGAAGTGAAGTTTAGAGCTACTAATTTTGGTCGTTCGGCTTCTTCTGTAAGAGCAACCACCAGCTGGAACCGTCAACCAAATAAAGACAGTGATCCACTTTTGCACAATTTAAGATAAATTTAAAACTATGGTTGAAAAAGAGCCAACTATGTTATCGTTGAATGTTGTTGTTGTTGTGCTTTTGCTATAGGGCTTTGATGATGTTTTGTACATACAGATTTATTGTGTTGTATTGGGTTGTCTGGTACTTGGTGTTATATGAGCTTTTATTGTTGAAGGATGTATGTAGCTGTTATTTGTATTAGAATTCCTGCCCAGGGACGACGGATGAAATTTATTGACCCTGCTAAATAAATCAATGAATAATAATAATAGTCATTTTTCTTCCAACTATGGAAAGTCAATGGGGGGCAAATTTTGCAGTGAGCAAAACCTTTAAGATCTTTATATCTTAGCACATACAGTATACAGTAAGTTTAGTTTAGATATTCAGGATTATGATCATTTAGCCTAATTGTCCTCATTATCCCCCCAAGCCTAAATGTATATCAAGCTCTCCTCAGCGATCAGCCACACCCCCTCCAGCAACTCCGCCTCCCAGAATCAACCGTTCACTCTCACTGGACTATTGACACTCACAAACACCAATTCCCATCACCCCTTGCACTCATCATGAATACACCCGCACCTGATTGACATTACTTGGACACTTTATGTACACCGCCCTGTGTATTCCCCAGTGTCAGATCTTGTCATTTCCATTAATGTCTAGTTCCGACCCTCCTGTGTTTCCGAGTTCTCCTTGTTGCATGTTTCTAACCAGTTGGATTATAGCTTTTGAGGATTCCCTTTTTGTGCCCGTTACCCCTTTTTGGATTTGCTCTTTTGGATTTATTGGATTAAATATACCCTTTGCCGCGTCTCCTGTTGTGGCATCGTTCTTCCCCTTATTCAACAACTTATTCAACAACCAACATAAACTAGCTAGTATAATGAAACTATGATACTTTAAGTTGCTTTGGTTTTACTAAAGATTATTAATTGGAGTGTGGCTACTATATAGAGAAAATGGTAAATGTGTGGATACTGTGGTTTTACTGCAAATACCATCCCTGCTGAAACGAATTTCTTAATTATAATGAGATTTTTAAATTAAATTCCTATTTGTAGCCTGTTTTGGGTTTTATTTCAATAGGATTTACCATTCCACCATTAGAATTCATCACAAACAAGTAGACAACAAGTATCCATATTACAATTCCTACTATGACCATTAAATCCATTACATTTTATGTTGTATTTTGGGGAGGGTTTTATTGTTTTTATTTCGACCGTAATACTTATATACTACTATACTTAAAAACATCATTAATTTTGCAAATCGCTTTAAATGATATACCAGCTGATCAAAAGTTAACACGCATGCATAGCTCAAGGTGTATGTGATGCTTATTTACCGTTATGCCGATCATTTTCATGACAATGTTTCTACGATCTTTGACTGATCGTAAACCACAGATGATTACACCACACTTTAACATGTGCCTTTTTCATCTTTTATGTTTCTATTTGCCTTTGAAGAGCGCTATCAACGGTTTTCACTGGATGGGTTAAATGCAGAGGTCACATTACGGGTATGGGTCACCATATCTGACAAATACTGTAGGTCACTTTCGAAACAAATACTTATTGCTCAGAACTATATGAGGTAATTCAGAGGCCTCTTGTTACACAGTGCCACTGCATGAAAAGTTAAAAGGAAAGAAGAAATGAAAATAACACCTTTGTTGATGTGCGAATAAAGTTGTGTTAGACACATGCAGAGTAGTGAGAACATCATAAATCTGTTCACACAATCACAAAAGAACAGATAAGCAATGCTGTCGGCTAATCAGCAAAAGGAAAAAAATCAATGAAGTTTTACTTCTATGAACAAAGAGCTGTAAGGTTTTTTAACATATGATGCGATTAGTAATTTAAATCACTAAATTCTTGCCTTTCGATCTTGAAATTTTGAATGGTGTTTTAACATTTTAATGTAAACTCTGTTTTTTGGCATACTGTAGCAATCAAATGCATGTATACTTGACATGAGCCATACATTTGATCACCTAAACTGAAAATATCGGTTTTGTAAATAAATTCCTAACAAATATTTTCTATTCTTTTGGTTTGATAAGATTGTATTCAATATTCTATGTCAGAGTGCTGATGAGCAGCCAGGTTGTGCAGGAAAAGACCATTTCAGCAATGAGGCTAATCAACAGACGACCATCATCATCTTTAACAGAATAGCCTCTTCTTCAGTGCAAACACAACAAATTATCAATCAAGAAAAAAGCATGAAAAAGAAACGTTGATTTCTTTTTGTGACTTTGGGTAGATGGTGGCGGGAAGAGTGTATAAAGGCATCAAAACATACAAACATTATTACTGACACCAGAGGTGATGTTAGGATTGTATAGTGTGTGTCAGAAATATGAGCAGGGTTGCCAGGTCTGCTACTTTTATATTGTTGCCACGGGTTGTTTTTATTCTGTGGCTATAGATGGAAAGATGTTCATATTTAGTCATCTTTGAAGGTAAAATTAAGTTATTTATAAAACAAACTTGGCCCTATTTTAACGATCTAAGCGCATGGTCTAAAGCGCAGGGTGTAAGTGCTCTTAGTACGTGTCCGAATCCTCTTTTGCAAGTTTAAGGATGGGAAAAATGGTCAGCGCCTAGCTCATGGTCTAAAAAGGTTGTCCCTGTGCGTCCCTCTGTGTGTAATAAGCAGAATGTATGCACGCTGTGCACCCGCCTGTAGGAGCATATTAGTAACGCTCTTTGAACAACGTTGATTTTAGATTAGGTTTCAGTTGGTCAGTGGCGCAGTCTATTTCAGTTGTCTCAAAATAGCACACAAAATAGAAACTCCTTGCTTTCAGACCAGCACGCCCATGACGCAAATGCATTTGCTATTTAAACAATGTGACAAAAAGCACTTGGATTGCACCTGGCGCCACATTGTGCCGAGTGTAGGGCCCATTGTCACTATGATTAGTACTCTAAAGTGATAATCAAAAATAAACTGTGAGTAATGCCTAAAAGTGATTGTAAAAAGGCAGTTTTGGTATGGGAGAAGCAAATCTTTAGTTTTTTGCATTAGATCCAGGGTTCCTTGGCATGTATTGATGCACAGATCTGGCAACCCTGCATATGAGCCCACCAGAACATTTGAGGACACGAAAATCAGCAACTTGCTAATATTTTCATCATTTTTTCAAACCTTAGTCTTTATCATTCAATTATTTTCAATTGTACATTAATGTTCACAGTATATAGCCTTCTGTATATATTGTTCATAGTACATACCGACTGTCATATTTTCATACAACATTTGTATAGTATTTTCCTAATATTGTATTCTGTATTTATTCACACTGTATATCTGCACTTGCTAATTGCACTTCTGGTTAGACCTAAACTACATTTCGTTACACTGTACTTGTATATGTGTAATGACAATAAAGTTGAATCTAATCTAATCTAATCTAAATTGCTTAGACACTTAAATTGATATGTGAGGCACACTTAGTGAAAACATTTACTCACATAACTAATCTTTGACCAACTCTTGCACCAACAAGCACATTACGTGCTTTAAACTCAGTTTGCATTTTTTCAAAACTCTAAACACAGTTTCCGATATTTGACACATTTTTATAGCTTTCATTAGAAAACACTTCCATTCAAAATGACTCACGCATGTACTGATTTCCTACACAAAGTTCTTACATCTGAAAACACTTAGAAATTAGAGCTTAAGCGCTATATATTGGCTTCAGGATACCTTTCTTGGTTGGACAACAATGGAGGCCAATTTTTTAGACAGAGTTAGAGGAGTGAGAGGAAGAGGGGGACAAGGACAAAGAGGAAGATAAGCACAACGAGGATGAGAGGTAAGACATGAAAGAGGACAGAGGAGAACAATTACACATGAGATCCAGGCCAATTTTCTTGATCATGTTGTCAAACATGGTCTCAATTTCAGGTATGCTGGGCAGAGGGTCCAGCCTACCTTAAGTCGCTACCCCATAGCCACTATCATCCGGACATTTCAGAGTGAGAACAGGTAAGTTAACATACAATTTATACAGTAACATGCTGTACTAACAGCACTACATAAACTTTTCATTGCATACTAAAAGAAACCTTGCACACTAACCAGTCACTTTGTGATTTTGCAAAATTGATCGAAACCCTCACTTTAGGAAGAAAGCACATCTTCAGAGCAGATCAGGAAGAACACATAGTGAATATGGTCACAGCAAGCATCATCGTACGTTTACGACAACTGCAAGAACACATCATCACTGACAACACAACATTTAGTAACATAAATAGGATGGGTTTATACACACTCAGCAATCTCGTGAAACGCAATCAGATTCGTATGAAGCACCACTACAGGGTACCATTTGAACGAAATTCAGGGAGAGTGAAACAACTTCGTTATGAATACGTACAAGTAAGCTATTTGTCCTTATTGAATGCGAAAGTGACCTATTTGTCAGATTTGGTGACCCATATATATGGTGACCCAATTGTACTGAATTTCAAGTAAAAGTACTGGTGTTAAAAAAGTAATTGAGTAAAAGTACAACTTACTCCTCTCAAAAACTACTCGGAGTACTACTTACTTGTTACTTTTTAGGCGTTTTTATTTACTTTTAACAAAACACATCTTTACCTTCCTGATAAAGCATGTAACTGCACACAACTCAGACAATATAACCATTCAATGTGCTGTCTGTCTGTCTATCATTAGCTCAGTTTTTCGGTTTAAATGTACTTCCAACACTGTTCAATCATGTGTACTGGACCCCACAATGCAGAAATTAATAAATAAGAGCCCCAGATACTGCATGCAAAAAATGCAAAACATTTGTAACCTAAATTGCATTAGATGAGCATTAACAGTCATATCTGTAGAGGAGCTGGCTGATCAATTACTCAACCTCAAGCCATCCAAGATGTATGTGACATTATTTCTTAAGTAGAACAATAAAGATTTTTACCTGGAGTTGTGGTCCATAGCTGTTCATGGTTCGTGTCTTTAAAATTTCAACATACAGAGAGAGGCAACATAAAAGTAGTCCTTGCGGCTTCATTCGATTGAATGAAGTCGTATTTAAGCGAATCGATCGAACTGTGCAAGAAATGGAACGTTATTTACAACATTATAATGCACAGTTTGCGAAACTGCTTCGCATGCGTCCAATCTCATATGTTCCATACTCACTTATATGGGCAGAGCACTTGATGTGGAGACTTTGGAGAGAGATGGACAATTTTATCTCATTATATAGCCGTTTGGATGAAATTATATATGAACCATATCTTTGACGAGCCTTCGTATTGTGTACCTTTCCCGCACTGACTTTCAAGTGGGCAACGCCGCCATTTGATATAGTGATGGTGGTCTAGTGGGTTAAACCACTGAACTGGTAAATCAAAAGGTTGCTGGTTCGATCCCAGCAGCCACCACCAGTGTGTCCTTGAGCAAGACACTTTACTCCATGTTGCTCCAGGGGGATTGTCCCTGTTATAAGTGCACTGTAAGTCGCTTTGGATAAAAGCGTCTGCCAAATGACTAAATGTCAAAATGTCATGATACTCGCTCTGCCTGCCGCACGCGTTCGTCCTCCTCCATGATTGGACTAAATTGAACTAAATTGGCGGCAGATGTCTTGAAATCTGTGTGAAGCAAGTTTTCTATGTGTGATATGTGTGGACGGGGTAACGTGACAGGACTGATATTCTCATAAGCCAATCAAAAAAAATTAAACATAAAGTACCGACGACCATATGAGGAAATATAGCGCAGTTAAAGTACAGATACAGCACTAAAAATGTACTCAAGTGAAAGTAGAGACTACTTTTTAAACTACTTAAAAAAGTACAATTCCTGAAACTACTCAATTACAGCAATTTGAGTATTTGTAATCGTTATATTCCACCACTGCCAGTGAGTAGTAACACACACACAGCAAGTCGTGAACAAACATTCACCCAGGGCAGTGGGCAGCTATCACAGCATTGCCCGGGGAGCAAGTAGGGGTAAGGTGACTTGCTCACCTTATGGAGCAGAACATTCAAGGTTTATCTGTGACAATGTAAGTTTCCACTGGACTCTTCTGGTCCGCAACTGGTTCAATGACCATCCACAATTATTTATGCTTTACTGCCACAATATTCCCCATTTTTAAACTCAATAGAGTAGTTATTTTTTCATTGTGGCGTTGGAAGGTATACGTTTGTCAACCCCAACAAAGCACTTCTCCAAATGATGGAGGAGGCCTGTGGCGACATAGACGAGGAAGCATGACAGGGATGGATACTCCACTCTAGACGTGACTTCCCCCACGGTTTAGCCAGAGAGAACATTGCTTGTGATGTTGATGAGTTTTTGTGGCCAGACCCAAACAGGAGACAGGATGCAAATTTTTTTTATCCTTTACAATTACAATAAAACGCATATTTGTTTACAATATAAATGTATTTTTTTGTCTGTTACTGTCGATCACAAAATACAATATTTTTAGAATAAAATATATACCTCCGCTGCATTTATTTTTATAGTGAACATATGTATTGAATGCACTTATAAATGTACGTGTGAGTGCTATTACATACTCTTGTGGACTCCACTGCACCCTGGACAAGCAAAAGACAGAAGAGAGTGGTGTTTTACATTGTTTACATCTGTGTGTAGTTTGATGATTATGTGGCTAATTATTTTATGTTTGTGTGCACAGTATCTATGCAAAAATAAAAAAAATTTGGAGTTAAAATAGATTTTAATGACATGTTTGCTTTTACAGGATGCGTATGGCATTTTATGTGAGTGTGTTTGGTGGCACGGGGTGTGTAGAGCTTTGAGAAATGCAGGCATAGTTTCCAAAGTTTCGTGATTTATTTATTTAGGATTTTATTGCACGACGTGGGGGGAAAGACCACCCGAGGCAGGTGGAGTGTGGTAGCCATATCATACCCCCATAGCACATCTGATGTTGTTTGTTTAGTGTTATGTTGTGGTTTATGAACAGTCAGACCAGTGATTAAAAATGTCTGGAGCACAATGACCTGATTAGAGAGTGAAAATGAACATTTTCAGTTGAAAATGAGAGAAATGTTACTATTCTTGTCATAATTGTGTTTGTTGATTAAATGTCACGGTCTTAAACACAACATTACATAAAATCCTTAATATTACACACACCTCCAAAACAGTCTAGACAACGAAATAGGTCGTTTTTATTATTAAAGGCCTGAATAAAACAACTTTTTTTAAATTTAATGTACGCAGTTTAAAGACATCATTTTTGCAATGTTACAGTATAAAAATAGGTCTGGTCTCACAAAGAAAGATTTTAAAACTCACTAAAACGCATCTGATTATAGTGTGTATTGTAAAAATATATAGTCTTGTAGCAGCAAGACAGTTTGTGTGATAGGCCAACCGGTAAATGTTAGCCTGCCAAGAAACAGGGATTTTATCTTGTCATGATTCTACCCAACTGTCTCTTTAAATATCATTGGTTTATCTGTCAGCCGGTTGGTTTCCCGAACAGGTTTCCTAATTAACTATTGCTGCTGTCAGAGGAAAAAACACACATGTGAAACTCCCCCGGCATTCAAAAAGCTGTCCTCCTAAACACTTCAACATTATTTCAGACAGCTGAGCACATTCAGATCAGGGAAAGCTGTTGATGGTCAGAAGGCATCATGATCATTAGGTGGGTATTAAAGCAGTCTTCGGGCTCTTTATCTCCATGTTGCGAAGCTCGTGGGAATTGATCATGACTGGATTGCAACACAGACTTTTCACAGTTGATTTATAAGTCCTAGGAAAGTAATAAAAGGTGCCCACTCAACCATTTGAATCCAATTATCTTTCGCAGAAAGCCGTTGTTATCCAATTAAAACTCTTACTGGTTGTGAGAATTATAATAAGTTACTTTCTCACTTTTGACAGATGTGATTTATACTGAATGTTGTAGGCTCTATCTTGAATGTTGGTCTAGCATAGAAGGGTACGCGTCACACACGTGGCGAAAAATTGCAACGTTAGACTACGGGCTCTAAACACAAAATTCAATTTTTATTCTGCGAGGGAAATAATCAGTTTAGTTTGAAAAATGTCTTCATAAACCAGCCGGGACATTTAAGTGGTATGCTTTTTGAGTCATTGCTGCTTTTATGTGGTGAGAATTGACGAATATGCAATAGATGTAAGTTTCAAGATCTGGAATCATGAATTTTATTAAGCAATAGAAAATATACACCAGGGAAAATAGCTTCCTTTATGAGTTCAGATTTTTTTCAAAATTTTCAACTTTTTCTTCAAAAATCAACTTACTTTCTTCCACTTGAAGAGGCCGGTGAAAAACAACAGTCAAATAATCCCACAGCAAAACCAGATGACAAAACGTCTCGACTGCGGTCCCATTTGACCAGACAGGAAAACGACACACAACTTCTGGTTTACGAAACATGCACAGCCATTATGGAGTGTGCTGGTTGATTTTCTCTTCAAAGAGTCTGCTGAGTATTTGTACTTCGGGACCCCAGTCATCGACCTCACTGAGGTCCAGAGGTTCAGGCAGGTCCAGAGAACTGATCGAGCCAGAAGGGGAGCCACGGCCCTCGTAAGCATACGTCTGAAGGGAATCGTATGGAGGCCCGCTCATATCCCGATCGGCCTCGACCACTTTCAGTTTAATCACTTCCTGGATGTCCTCATCCGGTAAGGTCAAAGAAGGGCTAAGGGCCTCCATGCCTATTGCTCTCCAAATCTCCGTCTGAAGGTCTTTCCTTAACCTCATCTCCTCGGCTGCCGCAGGGTTCCTCAGCGCTGCTATATCAAAAGCCTCCGTATCTTCCTCGCCTCCACCTTCATCGTCGTACGTCACTACGTTCTCTCTGATATCCTCTGTTGAGATGATCAGAGGCTCTTTTTTGCTCTTCTTACTACGCAGGGTGACAAACAGAACCACGATGGCTACGAGAGAAGAGACACGTGTTTAGTTTTTTCATCCGTGTAAATGCAAATGAACTTTAGTGTAATCATGACTTGTACGGCGCAGGAACACAATCATCTACTCGCTGACATTTTAAAGCTTTGGTTAAATAATCACTAATAATCACTTATTCACTGGTGCAAAATCAATTATGTTTTGCAATAAATAGCTATGAAAAGACCTAGGGTTGTCAAACGATTAAATGCATCCAGAATAAAAGTTTGTGTTTACATAATATATGTCTCGGTGCTGTGCACAATCATTTTGTATTTATAAACAATAACGCATACATGTAGAGATATTTAGGAAATATTTACATGTAATTATTTATATTTACCAATCATATATAAATATTTGCTACTTTTGAGATTTTTCTTAAATACAGTATATGCACGTATGTGTATGTTTAAATTAATGCAAAATTATTATTAATATTGTAGCACATTACAAAGACATATATTATGTAAACAAAAAATTTAATTTGGATATGATTCATCGCAATTGATCGTTTGACAGCCTCTGGCCTCAGACAGATTGTGTTGTGAACTGATCAGAAGTTTTAGAAACGTGTAAATGGTGAGGGAATTATAAAAAAAATTATCTATAACCATTGAACAATGTTTCTTAGAATGTCAGTTAAAAAAAACTATGCATCTCTCTGTATTATACAGATTAATTCTAAAACATCTACAACAATAAACATTTTTGTCATTGTCTTTCTCGAAATTGCTTCATTCCTTCAATCTCAACTCATGTATTTCTAGTCATGTCCAGTCATGTTTTCTTGGTCACACGTTATTTTAAGGTCCAATTCTCTGTATTAATAAACCTGACTTTTGCCTCCGTAAACTCCTAATTTGTTGCTTATTACTAGTTAGTTGGGTAGTTGTTAGGTTAAGGTATTAGGTAGGATGAGGGAAGTAGAATATGGTCATGTTGAATATGTGACCCTGGACGACAAAACCAGTCTCATGGGTCAATTTTTCAAAATTGAGATTTATACATGTTGAATAAAGTTGAATAAATAAGCTTTCTAATGATGTATGGGTTGTTAGAATAGGACAATATCTGGCTGAGATACAACCGTTTAAAACTCAGGAATCTGAGTGTGCGAAAAAATCTAAATATTGTGGCCATCCACTCACAAAAATAAAGTTTTGATATATTTAAGGTAGCAATTTTACAAAATATCTTAATGAAACATGATCTTTACTTAATATCCTAATGATTTTTGACATGAAAGAAAAATCGATCATTTTGACCCATACAATGTATTTTTGGCTTTTACTAAAAATGTTCCTGTGCTCCTTAAGACTGGTTTTGTGATCCAGGGTCACACATGTGTTTTATAAGTACTAATAAACAGCCACTATGCTAAAAATAGGTATCTAATAAGCAACTAGTTAATAGTGGGAACTGGTCCCTGCACTTAAGTGTTACCGTATTCTTTTTTCAATTAATGCTGGTTATACAGTTATGATGGAAAATGGAAAAAAATTCCTTGACAAAACTGTACAGCCTCCAAAATTGGGCAATATTTTTTTTTAATCAAAGAAAGAATGAATGAATGAATGAATAAATCAATGAAATGGAATATGACAATGGAATTTATTCCTTGATAATCTGTTATAAAATTTGTCACTTGCAGCCAAGAACTTCTAAATGAACAAAATTGTTTTATAACACATGTGAAGGGCAGCTAATGTCTTTTGTTTTTAAATAATAAAGTATTATACTGTATAAAAATACAAACTATTTGCTACTTGTTCCATGTTAATTATGGACCATGGCTAGGCCTCCAAATCTAATCAGTTGAACAGATTGTTTTGATTTAATTCAACGTGTTGTTAATCATCCTTCTGGTCTGTCAAGGTATGTGCATACTTTGTAGTTGTAGTTCATTGTTTCAGCCCACACAGTTGTGCAGTAGCCAAGCACTCCTTAGTAGTGTCTATATTTGTTCTTGTCCGTGGACGAGAGTGGGAGAAGGGGTTTTCACACATCCTGGAGGGTGAAATCTTTCATCTTCAACCAATGAACTTTGAGGCAATGATTCTTAGGATGTCAGGTAAACATACCAATTCGGAAGAACATCTTGAAAATGTATTCATCTGTATTTTACCCCATTCTAATAAACAAAATCTGCATCCATCATTTTTTTTTCTTTAATCTCAACTCATATTTTTTGCATTTCCTGATCAAAATAAGTCTTTTTTTTCTCAATTACTGCTAGTGAAGCAAACTAAGTATTTTTGAAAATATAAGTTTTAATGTAAGTGACAAAGACCATGTTAACTTACAATTTTATCTAGAATGTTTTACAGTCCTTGCGGTTATAACAGATATATTATTATTATTAGACTTGTATGTTATTGAATAATGCTATAATTTTTACTTTTGGGTGAACTCTCTCTAATTACATGCTGTCATTAATGGTGAACAGGCTACGTACTAAGAAATTTGATAAATGTGTTAATTTTCATTTAAAACTTTCATCAGATATAAGTTGAGAGCAGAGCTTTATTTGTGCCGGAATAAGCCGATTCCGGCACCCCTGAAATCCGATCTGGCACCTCCTTTGGCAGATCCCGCTCGTGGAAAACGTTCGTGCTGACCTATTGTACGCATATATTTCATTAAAAAGCACGTATAATAATTATAACTATTTTATTTTGGTAATGAACAGGCTGTCAAATTTGAGATGCTGGAATATTGTGTTTGCACATAAGGTGCCGGCGCAATTGCTTGAGCTATTACTTATAACGGCAGACACAACTTAAAAATTCTGTGATGATTTATTGTCAAACAGATATGACTATGAATATATCATTAGATAATGCAGAGTTAGCTTCTTTTAGCCGTGTGCACACTTGCACTAAAAGCAGTATAATTTGCTTTTGCAAAATAAAGAAAACTTATAGGATGGACTTTTCTTTCCTTGAATTTATTTGTGGAGCTCTGCACCTCACAAACTGAACAGAACTCATCAGCATATTGTCACAGTTTTTTCCCTTTTGTTCTGTTAATCTGTTAATTGTCAAATATCTAAATAAAAAATATAAAAATAGTTTTGCATTATATATTGAAGGGAACTTTTCGAGATATTTGTTGTTGGACAATGCTGCGAAGAGACGCATAACATTATACACGGCAGAATCCTGCACCCGCAGGTGTAATTTAAGTTTTATCTACATAGTTGGATAGAAACGCCCCCTTATTCCGGCACCTGGTAATCTACAAATTAAGCACTGTTTATATGTCATTATAATAACTTTCACGATAAATAACAAAATATGTTTTTGGCCCTATTTGTGTTCCATAATTTGTCTCACTCATTGGAAATGAATACAGAAAGATCTTTTGTCTTGGCCTCTGTGTTTTCTGTCTTACCCAAGAGGATGAGCACACACAGCAGGATGGCGATGAGGGCTCCAGTGCTCAGACCAGCCGAGGACAGGAATGCTTGAGCCCTACACACAGGAGCACGGGCTCCACGCTGGCACGGACACACCCTGAGCGTAAGCGTGCTGGTGCTGCTGAGGAGGGGCTCTCCTCCATCCCACACAATCACGGGCAGCTGGTACAGCTCTTGTTCCGCCTGGCTGAAGCCCTGTCGGCGCGCCAACACGCTCGCGCTGCTATCTGTCAGAAAGAGCAGAGGTTTATTCTCTCTGGCTCCGTACGTGACGACTCTGTGCAACACGAGCCAAACAAAACAATTCGCTCCACATCCTCGGTTGTTGCCAGTGAGACTAGAGAGCAAATCTTTGAATATTTCATTGTTACAGTGTTAATACATCACCACACAGTATAAACATTTATTTTCAAGAAAATACAGAGTTACTAAGTACTAGTTTTTTCTGATCATTTGTGTGGACCTATTTTATCTATAAAGAAACATAATATAATTACAATTTTAGAAAATAAGACGATTTTTGAAGTAAAAAAATCAAACAAAGGAAGGCAAGTTCCCAGTTATCTGAATCACACTGGCACATGACTCACATTTTGATTGAGTGTGATTTAAAAAGGACAATGCAGGCTTTCTGACATCACCTCTCAAACACCAATTCTGGAGGGCTGGTGTGCTGACAGCTTGTAAACCTCACACACTCAGTGACAAAAGCGTCGCGCTTTATTAACTTTCTACGCTGCACCAACTTTTTACATTTTTGAGGCTTCTGGAGGATTTTCACCTTCTATCTTTCTTTCTTACATACGCTCCCACCCACAGCCAGGTCCTAAGCACCTCATCGTATGCACAGTCATGTAGCGCTTTATCACTGCAGCTGTGTGTTGAGCGGAAAGTGTCATCTAACTTCAGTCTGGAGAGAAGGGTGGGTGGGTGGTTTAAGGGTTCTAACTTGGGTGCAAGTCGTAGGTCTCTTATCACCTCCCAGGAGACCAATGGGGTGGATTTGGTTTTAAAACAGCTTCTTCAAGTCATCAGTTGTTCTTGTATATACTGAAAACTTCTATTTTAAACCTACCCTGCAGGTAAATAAAAACACAAAAACCATACAAAACAATTGCTTTTCGAGAAAACAGAAGCTTTGAACATTTAAATGTCCAATGTATAATGTTTTGGAGGATATATTGACAGAAATGCAATATAATATACGTAACTATGTCTTCAGAGGGGTATAAAGACCTTACATAATGAAGCGTTATGTTTTCATTACCTTAGAACGAGCTATTTCTAATTACATACAGCACGGGTCCCCGTACATAAAATTCGCCATGTTGTTTCTACAACAGGCCTGAAAAGGCAAACTGCTCTATAGAGGGTGTAAATACATTTTCTCCTTTGGGAAAGATGAAAAAACGTGGCCAAATATTTGTCCTGTGTCAGTCACCTTATTGCTTCGAAAGGGAAGGGTGGAGCTTTAGAATTCAGAAGTTAGACAAAATTAATATTGCATCTAAGAATTCATAGTCCGTTTAATATTTGACCTGTGGTTCTCTCTCCTTTATCGTCAATGTGTGCTTTCACTGAGCATGTGTGCGAGTGTGTTTGTGTGAGGGGGCGAGTGTGTTTGTGTGTGTGTGCGTCTATGTCAATATGTGTAAGTATGTATGCATATTGTGTGTGGAGCATTTATATGTCTGTCTTTTGTTGTTTTCACCTTTTTCTTGTTTTACAGGTATATGCCTTTAGTTGTTTTACTTGTATTCAATGTGTCTCATGTACAGCTGCTTTGTAACAATGAAAATTGTAAAAAGCGCTATATAAATAAAGATGAGTTGAGTTAAGTTAAGTTGAGAGTGAGCAATTGGTTGCAATGTTTCAATCGGTTTCGCTGAATGTCATACACTGCACCTTTAAACCGATATTATAGTACAATCGGTTACAAGTGAGAAAACTGTAGTCACTTTACTTCCTTTTCGTCTTTTCCAAATCTATGGCCATATCGAAGATGCAGAGCTATTCATCTCCAGCTAATTAATGCAGAACCAGGATCTAACTTGTTTGCATTAGATATTACAGAAAGTGTTATAACAAAAAATATAAAAGTCAGGGTTAGGACAATTCAAATTTGCATCAGATTTAAGCATAAATTAGCCCTTCACACAGTGACCTACATTTGTTTTGGACTTAATGATGTCGGGGTCTTTTTAATAGTCTACAGGTATTCAATGCGTTCAAACACTATGAAAAATGTAACGGCAGAGGGTGGAATGATCATTAGCAAATCTTAAAAAAAAAAGAAAAATGTGCCATTAATTATACATGGGTGGCATATTCACAGCTGATTTAAATAGCATTGAATCGTACACACTTTCCTGCTAGCACACACGTAAACAAAGCGTGCATGCAATGAAAAAAAATTAATCTTCCTTAGATGCCCTGCGCAATAAATAAACAAACAATAAAATAAATAAATAGAAAATAGCAACAACAACAAATACTGCCAATACTGCAGCTCTGGCACGAGTCCTGATCACTGTATCTGTTATAGCTTAATGTGAGTGTTTAAAGGCTCGAGATAACTCGCCCCGGTTCCAGAAAATTAGTTTGGGAGGAGACCTCTCACAAGCTCTTGGATGAGACCTGAACATGCGCATGTGATCATAAACATATTTGTATGACAACTTAGCGTTATCATGGATCTTGTGGAATGGGGCGCCATGCCCTTCATTACCCATTTTAAAGAAATGGTAAAAACCTTCTCTAGATTCAAAAGATAAACTGCGTCATAAAATATAACCGTCAAAAATATATTATTCAATCCAACCCGCAGCCATTTCCCAGGAGGGAAATGAAAATACCTCCAGAGGGAATTTCCATCATATTTTTAATGCCTCATCCTGCCAAACAGTCTGGCCGCGTGGACAGAAACACAATCACTGCAGTGCCACAAGCTCAAGGAGAGAAGCGTTTGTGTGATCGAGGTTGACAGTCCTACACACCCACCCAATCAGCAAGCGGCCGGAACAGAGCGCTTCTTGAGCCCCTGTGGATCCCCCCAGCCCAACGCATAAAAGAGTCAATAATGGTCCATCCACAGGGATGATATTTAAGGACGGGACCGACTGTGGGAGAGCTTGGCTCGTGCCGTTTGATACAAACTAGAAAAAAGCTCTAAATAACAGCTTCTCTGAACTCTGGACTCATAGCGTCTCCCTCTTATCTCCCTGATTGCCCATTAAACTCTATAGTCCACCCTATAGCTCCCCACTCACACCCGATTCTCCAAGTCAGCAGACCAGCATTAGAAGGAATCATTAGAGTTTGGCCGTCTCCACCGGGAGTCTTGAGCTAACATAAACACGGAGCCAGTTTCCCGGGAAACAGCAGCACTGGCCTCGCAATGATATTAAATAGAAGCGCGAAGGGGAGGAGAAGGCAGAAAATGAGGGGGATCTGTGTGACAACATGTGGTACTTAATATGTTTGTGGAGAGGCACTGAGGGTTTGCCCTGAGCAAACATCAGGAAATCAGTTGGAAAACATTAGAAGATTCCATTACTGTGATTCCTTTGGAGAGGCTCTTTAGATCGGCTTATTTGACTTTCATGAGAGTCTGTATACAACATAAGCACTGAATATAGAATTTGTTTTCGTAACAAAATCCTAAATTTCAGGCTTTCCACGTATAACTGTTTCCACACGCTTGTGGATCATTTAACTTTTTTAATAGCGGCAACATCCTAAACAAACGTTATGTGCACAAACATAACTTCCAGTAGACCTTCCGCAAAGAATCTGAACTGTTGAGAAGTTTTGATGTAGTTTACTTCAATTAATTAACAATAAAATATTAATATAAAAAAATATATACTATTACTAATCACAGGTTTGTGCGTCTGATGAAACCATCTTTAAACCAAAAATGAATTCTACGGCACAGTTGTGGTGTCAAATTCACTGCATTTTACCTTCATTGTCCTTCAGAGTGAAATTTGGATTGACTGGAAGGTCCTCTGGTAACGCGAAGGAGAACTGACCATTGGCAAAGTTGTCCTTATCCGTTGCCCTGATGGTCTGAATGACCTACATGGAGAAAAATAAAGAACCAGAGAAATAGGATGAAAAAAAAAGCCTAATTTTTTTCTGCACTCTAAAAATGAGGGTTGAATTAAAAGTGGGACTAAAAATATCTAAAAGAGGCCCTTTGGGCACTCAACTCCTAGAGAAGGATCTGGTCAACCTAGAAATGTAATTGGACCACCTAGGCTTCTATTTCCTCGCTGCTGTTGAAAGACATTCACTTCAGATTGAGGACCTAGAGTTAAGCCCCTTGCCCAGTGGGATGTGTGGATCACAGACATTGAATAGATAGATGGTTTCAAGGTTTGCTCAGTCCCATGATGTTCTGTCAGCTTGTTAATCTAATTGGCCACTGCTAGCGCGTCAGCAGCAAGTGGGAATCTCCTCACTCAGAGTGTAGACCATTATTGATGCTCTTCACCTGCCTTTGCTGTAAACCGCAGTCCGTTCGACATCAAAGTGCGTTTTGTTTGGTTAGTGTGGTTTCGGGAACTCTGGTGATCATCTTCCACGTCCAAGCGTTGGCAAAAAGTGGTCTGGTGTAATTCGCATGCCATTTATGTCATTTAATTTGCATCTTGCACGCCCACGGTCACACTTATTGTACTACAATGTATTTCTGTAGCTGCCCTGTAACATTTCTGTAACATTCTTTGCATTTCTAACAAATTTGCATTGGCGCAAGAAAAACACAAATGCCATTCTGTGTGTGTTTTAGTGGTTAATCCAAAAACACTCAAGAAGCAGAGTGAGAATTGCACATTCTCCTCCTTAACTGAGCAACAGTTGATGGAAAACAATCATAAACACTTGAGTGGTTGACATATCTGCAGTGGTATTCCTGTTAACGCAAATGTGCTGCCACTGTAAACCCAAATGTTCAATAATCAAACAGATTAACTATTGTAAACTTAATTTTACAAAAAAATTCTTCTAACTTAAGTATTTGAAGTTCCTGAAACACTTTTTCACTTTTGAGAAAAGTATAAAGATTATTTTTGATCAACTTGAAGTTTTGACTTAAAAGGTAAAGAAGGATTTACAATTCCAAGCATGCTTCGAGTTACGCTGCATTAGGAGAGTACATTTAAAAAAATATGATTATGTAACATGTTTATAGAAAAATTAATGACTTGTTAGTGTTTAATATTCACTTATCTTAGATATTTAAAAGAGCTTGACATATTTTTCAGTTTTGCGGTTACCATTTTTTAGAAGAGTGGTGCATACGCTGGTTCTGCGAAGCTACATTTGAACTGTGACATGTGTTTTGTTACCAGTGATGAGGAACTTTGCTAATGCCAGTTGTGAGATCTTTCTCTTCTTGCTCATTTTGGACAAGTCAAAGTTCGTTGATTTATGCATATTAAGATTAAGAAATATGTAAAAAAAAAAAACTGTAATAATTTAGTTTAGTTAGCTTAAAAATGCAATTTTTGTAAATTTATTTAAGTTCTGTCTACTTAATTTCATAAAAATGATTAATTAAATATTTAAGTTCAACTTGCTAAGATTTGATAAGAACTTTAAATTAACGGTAATCAAAATTTTAAAGTTCTGCTTACTTAAACCAATAACCTCAAAAACTCAAACTCTTATCCAGGTTTACAGTGTGCGGTTCAGACACAAAAGGAATGCAATGTGAAATGAGTTGGAATTGAACCCGGTTCGAATCATGTTAAGTGTGAAAAAAGCCTACAGTATGATACAACTTTGCAGTTTTTTTTGTTGTTTTTCAAATTACAGCGTGTAGTTTCATGCAGTTTAGTCCTGTGAATCAATGCAGATCAGATCAAACAATACTGTAAAAATGTTCCTATGAGGTGACGCGAGTCCAAGCAATCTGTTTTTGTCTTATCTCAGTGGAAACACTTAATAAAGGCCACGGCATGACAGTAAACCCTGATTATTTTACACTGCTACAGTACAATCATGTATTCTGGAAATTGGAAAGAGGATTTATTTAGACAGGCCAGTTCTAGCCCGGAAGACCAAAACCCACAATAAAAAAGAGCCAATTTCTACACCTACGAATGGAACTCTGCCTTCTAAGGACTTCTAAGGATAAAATGGGTTTCTTGACTCATGAGTAGAAAAATATGAAAATGCTGCACAGCTCTCTTAAAGAAGGCTTTAATTAAGCAAAGGTTCAAAAAGAAGGCATAACTTTTATATTAAACGTCCTCTTTTAGTCAGAATAATTTCCTTTGCCTTTATTTCAATAGCCTCCGAGGTTTACCTCAGACAGAAGTTATTGGAGAGGACCCTTGATATTTAATCTATGAAACTGCCGCTCATTTTCCCACGTCATGTAGATTATATGTGTCCAGCTGCTTAGCAATCTCATCGAAGGGTAAAGCTCAACCGCATATGCCACTCCGCCGCTATCCATCGCAGCACGTGGGCCTGGACGCAAACGTGTGATGATTAACATTTCCTGCGAGCCATTTCTATTCCGCTCATTGCAAACTGCTATCTGCCGGTGAATACATTGAAACACACTGAATTATTTATAGGTTTAAAAGCTTTCCATGTCTGTCAGTCCACAGATAAATCCATTCCTGACAGTGTCAGACCTAGCATAAGGGAATAGTACGCTATCTGTGTTTATGCATGGATCTGTGGCGTGGGTGTAGGCGGGAAAGGGTGTATATACAAAAAGGAAAGAAACACTGCATTAAAGCATGGGGAAAGGGAGAGGGTTTAAGACAACCGAAAAAAATAGGGCAGAGGAGGAAGGCTGCACAGTAGTGATGGGAGAAACCGAGCATTGAGGGATTGTCGAGGGCGATGAGGAGAGGGTTTGTGACAGGTTGAAATAGAATGACTCTGGGAATGAAAGAAAAGGACAGAGAGAGAAAAGTGAGAAATGAGGGGAGATAACTAACCTGGCCTGCCTTGTAGCCTTCACACACAATAAGGGCGCTGTCTGTGGCAATATAGGGCGCATTATCATTGACATCCAAGACCTGCACTGTGACTGGTACAAAGCTCACAAGATTTGGATTGTCTGAAAAGAAATATGACAAATGTTCAATTATGAATGCAATAAGATTAACTACAGTGGCCATCATTATCAGCCCACTGTTAGCAGGCATTATCAGAGAAAAGTTTTCGCATATTAGCTGAACACCAATAAGAAGAGAGAGGTACAGGAAGGATAATTGCTTAGATGAGCATCTGTTAAAGATAAAATACAGATAAGAAAAAAGAGAAGAAACATTAACCCTGTGACGTGTAGCCTCGGCATCAATCCCAGAATGCAATAGTCCTTTAAGAACCCATTCTCTTCGATATCAATGATTCAGTCTTCAAGGCAAATGATTTCCTCTTGGAAAAGGAATTTCCAAATCCATACTTCAAGAAAAATGCTTGTTTCAAAAAATAGATGTAAGTGGTAAAATTGTGCCCTGTGTTTTTCTCAGAAACTCACACACACTGTCAAAAATCAATGGGCGCAGATAGGAGTCTGTCCTTAGAGTAGTACATACCAATCTCTGAAGCCATCACAGTGATATTGTGCCAAGCTGCTTCCTCTCTGTCCAGACTTCTGGTGGTTCTAATTAGTCCACTGATGGCATCAATGCTGAAAAGTGTATCATCTTCGGCATTCTGGTCAATGAAATACCTAAAATTGCGAAATGGAAAAGTTTTACGGTCATGTTAAGGTGCACATACAGACCTTGAAAAAATGAAGGGACAAATGTTCATTTAATCAGCATTTCAAAATGTATTTGGACATTCCAGTCCAGTGTCTGTTGAATTTGAACAAAATCAAGTGGGAAAGTCATCCAACAGCAATGTGAAGACTGACAACATGGCAAGACACATGAAAACTGTCATAAAAAAATCCAGATTATGACATAAAATATATTTTTTAACTTTTTAAAATACACTTCACATATATTTGAGGTCTGAAATTTTGACCTGTTTTTCATTTCAAATAAATGCTTGAAATTTGGGGGAAATATAGTAGTTCACAGAAACTTAAGCAAAAATAACAATTTTAACCGAAACATACCTTTAAATAGTAAATTCAGAGAAAACTTAAAATGGTATTTTCAACGGCAGCTATATACTGTACGTATTATGTTATACTTTAAGAGGAGTTTCAAGTCTGGGAAAAATGATCTCTATTATTTATACAGTTTGTTTATATTAAATACATTTTACTGTGCAGGAATTAACATTTTCTTGTTCCGTCATTTTAAGAATCAGATGAGCACTTCTTTTACATAAGTACTATTCACACAACATTTTAGCCATTAATAAGTACTTATTAGCCTGTACTTATTAATAAGAATTCACTTTCAACAACATTTAGTCAATTAGCACACGCTTTTATCCAACGCATCTCACAAATTAAGACAAACAATGGAACCAATCACATCAGCAAAAAGTGCAGAATATACAAGTGCATTAAAAACGTATTAATGTATAAGCATTCAAATGATGAGACAGAAATCATTCATATAATAATGCCAATAAATATTTATATATCTGAAAGCAGTGCTATGTTTCTTAGACATTTATGGTCATTGATTTGGGCCAAACATTTATTTTATCAATCATTGCTATGATCTCAGGAAAAATGCTGTCAAAAACTCACTTGACTTTACTCCTGGTGCTATCCGGGTCTTGAGCAGTAACCATGCCAACCTCTGTCTCGACTGGGGCGTTCTCATACACATCCATGATATAGTAGTCCATAGTAAAGACCGGAGCCTCATCAACATCCCCGATAATAAGCTTCAGCGTTGTGGTGTCTTTGAAAGGGCCCAGGTAAGAAAAGCGATGATCCAGATGGGTGTTGACACCTTCGATGTTCAAAGAATAAGCCTTCTTCTTCTCATAGTCCAGAGGCTACAAAACATCAGAAAGAAGATCAATGGAGACAGATGTCACAGATGTGACATTTGGCCAGGCTGGGAAAAGATTCAACATAGCTGGAAGAACAGACATGAATATACTGTATTTGGCAGGGGAACCCAAATCCGAAGCTATCATGATATACAGTATATATGAGGACAGGTAAAGCCTAGTCCAGACCTTTTTGAGGGAGATGACTCCTTCTTTTTTGTCACTGTCGGTGGAGATGGAAAACATGGCGGCTCCTTCTTCATTTGTGATTTTGTATGTCATCTCCGCGTTAATGCCGAGGTCTTCATCGTTCGCTTTGATTTTGCCAACAGCTTTTCCTACCTGAGCAGATTCTGGCACGTACAGCTGATAGTTCTCTAGAGTTGAGATTACACAAAAAAAACAGATGCGATTTTATTAATCAGTTGAAAACTATTGATTCACATCTAACATAGTGTTGCTCGCGCTCAGCTAATTGTAAGAGGTTTAAACAGGATAAACTCGAGCTAGCTCAATAAAAGTGGTTTACTTTTACCAAATAAAGCTGAAAGGAAAGCAGCCATTTGGAATACATTCACAGTACATTCAAAGGGATTTAGGGATTACAGCATTTCTGTAAAGACGTGCCTAAAATCCACACTTTTCGTAATGAACTAGAAAAGAGGAGAGCCTTACTTTGAGGGAATCTTGGTGGATTGTCGTTGACATCGGTCAGCGTGATGTTGACTGTGGTGGATCCAGACAGACCCCCTACAGAGCCGGCCATGTCTTTGGCTTGGATGATGACCAAGTACATCTCTCTCGATTCTCTGTCCATGTTTGGCAAAGCAGTCCTGATGACACCTGTGACCCAGGGGTAGAAAGATAAATATAGTTCCCGCTGACCTACATAACCCACATCCCATTTCCACATGTTGAAAATGCGATTTCCATTTCCTACAAATTACAGTCTTGCAAGTAAAAGGTTATAACTCACATTAAACCACCTACATCAGACATATGGCTTAAAGGGACAGCTTCATCCTTTTTCCTCAATCTCATGTTGTACTTAAGGAGATAGTTCACCCAAAAAGGAAAAACCCTCCATCATTACTCACCCTCATTCTGTGTGTGTACTGTCTGACTTTCGTTCTTCTGCAGAAAACAAAAGAAGATCTTGGTAACCAAACAAAATTAGACCCCATTGAATTCCATTGTATGGACACAAAACCACATCTGATATTTCCCAGAATATCTTCTTTTGTTATCCACAGAAGAAACATTAGGATGATATAATTTTCCTTTTTTTGGTGAATTGTCTCTATAACCTATGTTGCTTGGGCCTTTTTAATAAGCATAACAAATTTGAGATAACATGAGAAATAAGAGAATTAACAGTTTTTTATTCTTTGGAGAATTTGTCCTATGATAAGAGCATGATTTATGTCACATTTCCAGCCATAAAATCCCCTGACCCCCGACAAGAGTACATATTCAGAATTCCATGTGGACATCACAGATCACTGACCCCTGGTTATAAAGGGCACACGCTAACATCCCACGATTATCTGTGTCTTGTTCCTGATCCAGTATGAACCTGACAACACACCAGCCTGTGCGGTCTGACCTTTGACCACCAAATCCTATAAGTGTTTGGTGTAATAAGGGACTCCAGCCGTTACCATGAACCTTCCGTCTGGCTGCATGCACACAAACTCAGTTCTACACTGGCACAATGTGTGCTGGCCATCATCTTGTGCATACTTCATAGCTCTACACCAGAGTCGACCATCTGCTTCAACCATTCCCCTCAGGAGATGAAGGAGAAGAAAATCTGAGAAACGAAGCGATGGTTGGAGAGCAGAACAGCTTTAGCTTGCAATGTGAACTTGTGTTTGTGCCCCTATTTGTCATTGGATCCCATAGCAATGTTTACTGAGCAATAAGCTGCAATTGACCCCTGCGGACCACAAAGCAACATGTGATGTTTAATGACAATGAGAAGTTGACTTTATCATTTCAAACAGCAAGGCCTCTGTCGGGTGTATAAATTTCATTTAACTGAAGGTGATTATTATTATAATTATATTTATTGATTTTTACACCCAAGCATTTTCGTTTAGTCTTTACTGTACCCTCTTATTAAAATCAATGTAATGCACAACCTTTAAGGTTATGAAAAGCTCCAGCATATGTTAAGCTAAAAAATGTAGGGCAATTGGGTCAGAGGGTAAATATCCAAATACCCGGTGGAATATATTTAATTTAAAGAATGGGAAAGGTAGTTTTATTATGTAATAATATATGCAATGCCTTAATACTTTCAGATCCAAGGTTATATACATACAAATACTCAAAAGAATACATCCAACCTTAGCTGCATACAAATGCAGGTCAAAATGAAATGTATATTAGACGTAGATGTTGTTGAACATACATCATTCTCAAATGTTTATTATTATATCATTATTGTTTAACCCTGCCTATACATTTCTGTTTTCAAATAAACATTTCTTTATCCGATAATCAACAGCTCTGTACTGTAAAAGGTAAAGCCCTGATATTGCAATGCTAAAATAAATAACCATATATAAATAACTAGAAGTTATTTATTTATCTGCATACTATGACTATAACTGTATAAGTATTATATTAAATACTGTAAACTAAATAAACACTAAACATATTTTAATTTTTACGTTTCAACATACATAAAACTGTATTGAAACGTCTTTTTAATAAATGTTTAAAATTACGAGTAATTTTAGAATTTTTTCATAATTATTCTATTATATAAAAATTCATTATTATTATGTCTATATAAATACGTGCACACACACACAGACACAAATATGCACGCACGCGCACAAAAACATCACACCAACCAAACTCTAGATGTTTACACGTATATGCACACATAAAAAAGCGTATGCATAACCTGTAAGCTAGTTACAATGGGGGAATTTTAATTACATATGATGTGTGAAACTGTGAGACGGACAGATTTATTATTCCAAAATACAATGTTACTTTCTTAAATGGACAAGACTAGTGGGAGTGAGACAAATTATGCAAACAGATACCTCAATCCGCCACAACAAATAAACACACGGCAGTGTTGAGCCCCAGAGAATGTCATAGAGATTTCACCCAGCCCATTGAGAGCAGACACCACCTGCCAGGACAGGGGATTTCAGCAGACAACACACCAAAAAAGCAAAATGTTCATGTTAAACAGGCTCTTAGTATTCAGCTAGTAGCCACAAAGCAGAGACGGGAAGTAAATAAAGGATACTGAAGCAGACACTGATGCAGAACCGGGCAAAGCCCTTCGTTTTGTACTCTGGTTTGATTTTCTATTAAACAACAGATAGTCAGCCCTTTCTTGTGAATGTGTGAAACATTAGCTTTGTTAACGATCAGCCACGGTTAAATGGGGAAGTCTACCAAGTGCAGAAAAGTGCAGAGTAATTCTCAGCTAAGAGTATCAGACACAATCGTGCAAGTTAGTATTATACTTTAATAGAGATGGATGGGAGGGAAAGCTAGCCTGGAGCAATTTCTCACCTAGTCATTACACGGTAAGGACGAGAAAAATAAATTTAGCCTACTTCAATGCTAAAAGGCAAAATACAGCCCTCTGCAGATTTCTACTATATTACATTACAATTATTCTGCAAGAATAAGACAAGATTTCAAAATACTACACTTGTATAGTGAAGCATAGATGAAAAATTGAAACCCACGGTTTTTTTTGTTAAAAATGGTAAGAAATTTTAAATGTATTTAACTATAATTATGTTGTTTTTATAATGCACGATAAAATGAATTTTTTTAATGGAATTTTCAGGTATTTTTGAAATGTCGTAAAAATAGTCTGCAAATTTACAAGTTTGGTGTAAAATAACAAGATTTCTGATAGGTTTTTTCCGCCTTTTCTTACACTTGGACGATATTGGTGGCACACGAGTTGTCCTATGTGGTATGATGAAAGGCATGATGACTAATCGTGAAACCAAAAAAAAAGGTATCTACTTCGAATATAATTCAAACATCTATTAGGTTAACACCAAATAAGCTCAAAATATAAATTCTTCTTTCAAAAGAAATAGTTAATATAACATCATTTAGTAAATGTTCTATGAAGTGAAACTAAGTTCGGGAGGAGAAGCAGGAGATAATTAACTTGGCTGGTCCGACATTCAGCAATCACAGCACCCAAAGTATCAGTTCATGAGAGAGAGAGCCTCACTAAATAGTCAAGACGTCTACCTTCACTCTCTCTCACCACCACCAGGCTCCTCACCTGGAGCCCCTCGTCTCCAACAGGACGTGAAAAAAGGGGGGGGTGATTCTGGGTTCAGGCTAATGCCGGATTCGGAGCCCATTCCCCGACAGCACACCAAATACGCTTACCCTCAAACCTAGACCATTATCTGCATAGGCGAACTCGTGAAACTTCTGGAGTCGTATGGTTTACTTTAGAAGGATCACATCAGAAGACATTTATTAACCTTCTTTGGAGTTAGATGCACACTTTGGTGCTCAGGTGCTAATCAATTTCATTGCAAAACTAGGAAGATATTATTTTGATGCCCAGTGTATGAAATTTAGCAGCATCTAATGTTGAGGTTGCGAATTGCAACCAACGGCTCACTTCACCGCTCCCTCTGCCTTCCAAAGCACTATGGTGGCTGACACAGAACTAAGAATTTATCATGTTTTCGCTTCTTTGCTGAAGGAGATAACGTGTTCACGAAATGTCCTCCGAAAAACAGTTTGTCTGTTAAGGGCTACTGCAGAAACAACATGTTGAATTCCATGTAAGGGGCGATCGGTGTATGAGGTAGATAACCCTTCATTATGTGAGGTTTTTATACGCCTCAGAAGATATAGTTATTTATATTATATTGCATTTCTGTCAATAGATCCTCCAGATAATTACACATTGGACCTTCATACAACTGTGATTGTTTATAAATGAGACCCTAATTTTGTATCTTTTTGAACTAAGATGTTTCTTGGTAATAAAGCTGTGGTGCTCATAGCAGAAGAGGTGAGTCTCCATCTGCTCTCTAGCCTTAATCCTAGACCTACCACTCTCCACAGCTAAACTGGCTCTCTAAACCTGGAGTATAGGATTATCTGAGAATGATTCAATCACACATACAAAACTCTACTCTTTGTGCCAAGGAAACAACGCTTTATTATAAACCGAGGAAGCAATACTGATATGCAACACACACACAACACGGTGCTAAAACATTATTACATAGCATCTTAATACTATCAAAACCATCATGTGATACCTACAAACAGCGGATTAGCGATCAAAGAAAGATGAGAGAGTGACCATGCGGGGATTACTGTTTATCCAACCTAAAAGCTTCAACTCTGAAGATACCACTGGAAGACAAACCCCCATCAGAGATCCACTGCTTCACTGGAGGGCACAATCGTCCCGGAGGGCCCAGCAGGAGAGAGACTTAATGAGCAATTATTACACATAATAAATAAACACACAGTGAAGCATCCATGAAGCAATTCTGTGTAAATTGGCTGGGATTCATGCTGAATATCTGAGAGATGGCTGTGTATACTGGCGCTATGTTCAGTCTCATGGGTCAGCTGCTTCTGTTGTTGCTGACGGAGCACTACTGAACAAACCTAATACACAACTGGAACAGATGCAAGTCACCATTTTACCCTCTACAACAATGATATAGATGTTTGCACGCACACACATAATCACACAACCTGGAACGCTCGACTGCAGACAAACCCCAGCACATTTATCCTGCACCAAATAGGCTCCATCCTGGGACAAGCACGCTGCAGTTTGGCACATTCAAACTGGGACAAACACCCTGCAGCCAAATTCAACTTGACATGAACAAACACCACCTCTGTGGAAATTGAAGCAAATGGTTACTAAGCACAGAGCGGTAAAAGGGGATGGGGGGTGTAAAATTGGGATATACACTGTAGGAGAGCGGTACATCATAGCAAGAATGACACGTTTTGGGCTCACAGCTGGGTAGTTCAGGTCAAGCCTAGCTGTGCTTTAACAATTCACTCACATATTGATAATATTAAGAAACTGATTTGTTTATCCACTGGGGTAATTGAGTGTACCGTGCGAGTCTCAGCGAAGCATCCATATTTATCACTCGGAATGTAGGTTTATTGATTTTATTTTTGAGATACAATTGAGAGAGATACTGTATTTCCCACTTGCTTTATTGGAATTTCCTAGAGTCCACGCCTCGTTCAAGAGAGCAATATGCACTCACGTCCCTCACATCAGTCTAAGAAGCAAATCCAAATGAATTCCGAGTTGGATCTTTCGAATGTCAGCGCAATAAAAGATTTTGTTACTGGTAGGGAGGAGTTTTTCCTTTCAAATCATTTTACGCTTCTTATTTTGTCAAAGGCAGCATGAAAGCTTTTCAACAAAATGAGGGCGCTTCAATTATGGTCCACAGAGGGTTGCACAATAAATTGGGAGTTCCTTTGTGAGTCGAAACGTTGTTTTATGGGCTATTGTGAAGTGACTCATGCACTGATGACTTTGTACTTGCAGAGACAGTCGGAAATATTCTACGGGAGGCTTTTATAATCATTTACATCTCAAAACATCATTACTGCATTCAGAGCTCAGAGACAATATCAGAAGACGATATCACCCAAAAATTAAAACGTACGCAACCTGGTGTCAATTCAAACCTGTATGACTTTCAACAGAACACAAAAGAAGATATTTTGAAGAATATTTGCCCCCATTGACTTCCACTTTATGGACTCAAATCTGAGAGATTTCTTTTGTGTGTTTTTGTGTTCCATAAAAGTCATAGAGAACAACATGACAGTGAATTAATGATGACAGAATTTTCATTTTTGGGTGAACTGTCCCTTTAATGGAGTGTTGACAGCTGACAACTTGAAAAGAAATAAACTATTACAGATATAAAAAAGTTCTCTTGTCTAGCTCATTTCGTGGCTTTTAAAGAAATCTTTAAAACAGGTGATATTCATTGATAACAAAAGCAATTCCCTACCAATTTTGGGGTCAACAGTGAAGAAAGGCTGCCCCTGTAGAATACTGTAGACAATCTTGGCACTGTTTCCATAGGTGGGGTCATCAGCATCTGTGGCAGTGACTTGGAATACTGAAGTTCCTGGTTGGACAAAATACATTAAATACAATTATATTCCTTTTTCTAAGTAACAAAAATCCAAACAGTCAAAATCATTAAAATTATCACACCAATATAAAGATTTTCACCCAGCTTCAACCGTGCATATCGCAAGCACACAACACTTTCTTTGCAAAATTCACTTCTCGTATGCCCTTGGCTTTTTTTCTCTATTCAAGTGATTCATCTCATGGCTCATTGACCTGCATTGGGTTGAATTCACCTATCATAAGCCTTTGCTTCAAGCCTTGAAGCATCTAATGCAATTATGAAGTGTGGGTTTTGGATGGTCGAGATAGCACTGCTAGACCAAGCCACATTCTTGGTGTATAAAAGAAGAGCACAAAAGAAGGAATGAATCTGGCTCTAGAATAGCCACTCTCAAAAGTGCAGAGGTCCTCAGCCTCTATCTCTGATGCCAGTGATTAATCCATCACCAGTTGGTGAGTGGAGACAGGGAGCTCACCAGCTCAGTGGTGATGTTTGCGTTATATTTCATAAGATTTAATAGTGTGCTAAATCATTGTGACAATGAAATGAGGAGGGAATGAGATTAAAGAGATTCTAGACAAAAGGTGACCTGTTCCCAGTGGAATGATTAAGCAGACAGGTTGAGGGATAATAATTCTGCAGCTCTTTGGCTAATGTCCAGCAATTGATTTGGATTGGGAGGAACAACATCCCTGACAGTCGCTTTTCTGTATTGCTGATATGCATAGACATTGATGCAGACTCGAAAGCTCTGCATGTGGAATACTCTCTAACTTAGGTTGGACAGCATTTATTTTACATTGATATTTCACGCGAAGATATAGGTTTATGTGAAGATAAACACAGCAGATAATGCGCTGATGTTCCTCTTGGTTTGGAAGCTATACGATTATAGGTTTTTTTGAAGGATATTGGTACAAATTTTAGATTATTAGGTTGAAGTGTGATACACAGAAACCAGAGGGTCGCTGTAAGTACTTTTTCAATTTCAGAACAACAGACAATAAATGCTATCCCCTTGAAAGGCTTTCCATGAGAAACAATAGCTTTAATAAATCCCACTATAAATCCATTTTAGCCAACCAGCAGCATGAGATGAGTTCAGACTAATGCCAGAAAAAGCTCAGATCTGCAATGAGACTCCGCAGCGCTTTTTCTGAAAGTGATGACCCAGCTAATAAAACCTACGCTTTTCTGACAAAATGTTCTGCTGTTACACCTCCCAAAGCCCAGAGGTCCTGACTGTTGGCTCACCGGTGTCTGCCATCTCAGGCACAGAGGCTGAAAAGGGGCCATCTGGGAACTTGGGGGCGTTGTCGTTCACATCTTGCACCTTGATGATGAATTCAGACTCCGGTTCCACAGCTCTGTTGGTGAGGCGGTCGATGGCCCGAGCGTGGAGGACGTAATGGTTCTTCTTTTCCCTGTCAAGACTTTTCTTAGCATGAATGTCACCTGTCATCTCGTCGATTATGAATATGGTACCAGCACCTTCTCCGGAGAGGAGATACTTGACCATGCCATCACCTTTGTCTGAGTTTGAGTGTAACTGTAAGAGAAAAGAGAAGATGAATTAATTTTGGTATGGTCTCAATAGCACTGTTCAAATGGAAATGCTCTGTGGTGTATAATGGATGTGATAAATTTGTCAAATCACTGTCTTTACTACCATAAACCAAACAACAAAGCCAAATAAAAAAATCAAGCGGATAAAGTAGGTTCACACAGTAAAGCTCAAATCAGCTTATATCATCTACCGTAAGAAATAAGATGCTTTCACAGTGTACGTCAACTACCAGCAGCTTATTGCAATGCTGGGGAAAAAATTACCCTCCTCCGTCCCCAACTCCACCTCACATTTACAAGCAGGATTTGACTTTCTGATATTACTTTTCATGAGTCTTAATCGCATTTCAATTATGTGTTACACTTAAATGTTATAAAAACTACAGTAATGACGTGTTTGTTCTATTCTGTTTACGCTTAGGGGGGGTTTTGCTGGTGGCATGGATGGGCAGGGAGTTTTTACCCAGATCCATTCCACCAATCTAGACTGAATGCTAATGGTCAAACATTTTTGACATTAATTGTCACGACAAGAGTTTATGCATGAATGAAATATCGCAGTTATGATGTTTTGGAGAGTAGATGAACCCCGAAGGCTGAAATTCTAAGCATTACATAGACATCAAACTTGAGTGGGTTATTCCCAAATAGCGGGCAGCAGCAAGTGAAGTTTGTAGGCTTGTTTCTGGCCATTCTTGTTCACGATTTTGTTGCAACCACTCACAAAAATAGAGGTTTGACATGTTTATAATAAGGAATGTACTAAATATCTTTCATGAACATGATCTTTACTTAATATACTAACGATTTTAGCATAACAGAAACATTTATCATTTTGATGCATACTATGTATTATTGGCTACAGCTACAAATGCTACTTATGACTGGGTTATTTTTTCCAGGGTCACATTTTTCCTAATCGCACCACATTTAAATTAGTTATGAAATAAGAGATTCCATTACAAAATATTGCATTCACTGCCTTTAGCTAAGAATCTACTGTAATGCCATAAACCCAAGCTAGTTAGAATTTGGTTATTGACTAAAATGGCTTTTCCCATGTATCTGATAAATCCTTTGGTACATATAGGTATATGTTTGGTATATATTTATGATACCCATTTGTTACTTATGTTTACAGATGAACATCACAAAGGAGCAGTTCTATTTAAAAGCTCGAGTAAGGCAGTGAAGATGTACGTTGGATCAGCCCCACCTAGTCTGAGAAACGTCTTGGTTACGTCTGTAACCTCAGTTCCCTGATGGAGGGAACGAGACGTTGTGTCGAGAACGACAGATGGGGTTCGCCCTTGAGAACCTATCAACTCTGACTACAAATAGAAAAGGCCAATGAAATTTGGCGAATGAAATGTGCATGCCGGACTCCGCCCCCGGATATCCGGTATAAAAGGAAGCCGGCGTGCAGCATTCATTTACCTCTTGTTCTGAAGAGCCTGAGAGCCTCTCACAACTGCAGCAGAAACGATACAGGTTTGTGGCATAAGGGACACAACGTCTCGTTCCCTCCATCAGGGAACTGAGGTTACAGACGTAACCAAGACGTTCCCTTTCTGTCGGTCTCTCGACGTTGTGACGAGAACGACAGATGGGGTTAACTATGGAAAACGCCACAAACGCTGTATCGTGTCACAATCTCAGCGAAGCAACGTTGACAAGCCTGGGCGTGTCAGATCGAAGCTTTCGTGAGAACTGTAACCTTCCAGTGTGGTGGTCGGGGGGTTCCAGAGCTTTCAGGAAAGATGGATACAGCCCTGACCGGTAACTTTCACGGACGGGGCCTTAGCTCTCTACAGGCGAGAGGCCGTCCGGATCGGTTTACACCGGGAAAGCGCACTCCTAAGCAGAGAAGCGCTGCAGAGGCCACCTCCTACCCGTGGGGAGGAAATGGTGGAGAAAGTATGGTCTCGTCCTAGGAGGAGAACGCATGGAACGTGCGGACTGGGTAGTTAACCGCGAGGTGGAGGTCCACCTGGGGAAGCTCATGGGTTACCGAGTGTGGGAACCAGTGTTATGAGGGTATTACAGACGGAACAGCCCGCGGAGGGGGTGTTACTGCGTCCGATAGCACAGGTCCGGTTAGAACTATGTGTGATAGGTCAAGATATGTCCCGGCCTAAGGGGGAAGGCTGCTCTGCTCAGCCAACCCCCAGGAGGTGCTTGCTTAGTGATGGATGGAATGCCTGTTCTTAACCACGGTGTGGGTAAGAAGGGAGGCTGGTGAGGTACCAATTATCTTAGCCAGGGTTGGGTAAGAAGAAAAGGGGTAGATAGCACACTGACCCAACCTCAGGGAGGGTGGGATGGTGCTTTCGCAGGCATACGCCCTCCCGGATGCCAATCCTACATGTCGCCACGTAGGACGTGGGCTGACACCGGGTTTACGCGAAGGTTGTAAAACCTTGCGAAGGTGGTGGGCGTAGCCCAACCCGCAGCTCTACAAATGTCTGCCAGAGACGCGCCTCTGGCCAGTGCCCATGAGGTGGCTAGACCCCGAGTGGAGTGAGCCGTGACCGCCAATGGGCATGGCACATTCTGAGATCGGTATGCCGTCGTAACGTCATCCACGATCCAGTGCGCTAATCTCTGTTTGGAGACAGCCTTCCCCTTCTGCTGACCTCCGAAACAGACAAAGAGCTGATCAGAACTGCGGAAGTTCTGTGTGCGGTCCAAGTAGAGGCGCAGTGCGCGTACTGGACACAACACGGACCGGGTTGGGTCTTCCTCCCCGGTGGGGAGCGCCTGCAAGTTCACCACTTGGTCCCGAAAGGGAGTAGTGGGAACTTTGGGCACGTATCCGGGCCTGGGTCTCAGGCGAACGTGAGAGTTACCAGGGCCGAAATCAAGGCAGTCCGGGGACACAGAGAATGCATGGAGATCCCCTATCCTCTTGAAGGATGCGAGCGCCACAAGAAGAACCGTCTTACTCGTTAGGTGAGGAAGATCGGAAGCTTCAAGGGGCTCAAAGGGGGGCTCCGCTAGGCCCCTCAGGACCACGTTAAGGTCCCAAGAGGGTATGGAGCGGAGACGAGGCGGGTTGCGTCGTCTCGCGCCCCTTAGGAACCTAGTGACCAGGTCGTGCTGTCCTAGAGACCTTCCGGCCACTGAGTCGTGATGAGAGGCAATAGCGGCTACATACACTTTCAGTGTGGAAGGGGAGATGTTGGTCTCCAACCTCTGTTGTAGAAAGGACAGCAGGGTCCCGACCGAGCATCTCTGTGGGTCTTCTCCTTGGGAGAGACACCAGGATGAGAAGAGGCGCCATTTGTAGGCGTAAAGCCGCCTAGTGGATGGCGCCCTGGCCTGTAGGATGGTTTCAGCCACAGCGGGGTGTAACCTACTCAGGATGTCCTCGTCCCGTCCAGAGACCAGACATGGAGGTTCCAGAGGTCTGGCCTGGGATGCCAAAACGTGCCCATCCCCTGAGAGAGCAGGTCCTCTGTCAGGGGAATGGGCCAGGGGGGAGTTGTTGTCAAGAGCATCAGCTCCGAGAACCAAGTGCGGTTGGGCCAGTGCGGCGCAACCAGTAACACCTGTTGCTCCTCTTCCCTGACCTTGCACAGGGTCTGTGCAAGGAGGCTCACTGGGGGGAAGGCGTACTTCCGCTTGTCTCGTGGCCAGCTGTGCGCCAGGGCATCCGTGCCGAGGGGGGCCTCAGACAGGGCGTACCAAAGCGGACAATGGGTGGTGTCGCGGGAGGCAAAGAGGTCGATCTGTGCCTGTCCGAACCGCACCCAAATAAGCTGGACTGCACGAGGGTGGAGTCGCCACTCTCCACAGGGTGTGTACTGGCGAGAGAGCGCGTCGGCTGTCTCGTTCAGTACGCCTGGGATGTAGGTGGCCCGCAGGGAACGGATCACCTGCTGACTCCACAGGAGGAGGCGTCGGGCAAGTTGCGATAGCTGCCGTGAGCGCACGCCACCCTGGCGATTGATGTACGCTACGGCTGAGGTACTGTCCAGGCGAACCAGTACGTGCTGACCTTGTACTAGAGGCCGGAGCCTTCTGAGTGCAAGCAGCACAGCCCACAACTCTAGGCAATTGATGTGCCAGCGCAGCCGGGGGCCCGTCCAGCGCCCCGCTACTGCGTGCCCGTTGCACACTGCACCCTACCCCTGCAACGAGGCGTCCGTTGTCACCACGACGTGCCTCGAAGCCAGTCCGAGGGGAACTCCCGCTCGGAGAAAGGTCATGGAAGACCAAGGGGTTAGGGTGCGTCGGCAAACAGGAGTTACCACCATACGCCTGCTGCCGGTGTGCCACGCCGTCCTCGGAACTCGACTCTGTAGCCAATGTTGAAGCGGTCTCATGTGCATCAATCCGAGGGGTGTTACCGCCGCGGAAGATGCCATGTGTCCCAGGAGCCTCTGAAACTGTTTGAGGGGGACCGCCGACTGCCTGAAGTGATCCAGGCAATCCAACACTGACTGGGCGCGAGCTGCGGACAGCTGCGCCATCATGGTGACAGAGTTGAGTTCCATACCGAGAAAGAGGATAGTCTGCGCAGGGGAGAGTCGGCTCTTTTCTCGGTTGACCTGAAGCCCCAATCGATCTAGGTGCCGGAGCACCATGTCCCTCTGTGTACACAACAGATCTCGCGAGTGTGCCAAGATAAGCCAGTCGTCGAGATAGTTGAGTATACGCACCCCTCTCCCCCGGAGAGGAGAGAGGGCGGCCTCCACGATCTTCGTGAAGACTCGTGGAGACAGGGACAGACCGAAGGGGAGGACCTTGTACTGATATGCCCGACCCTCGAAAGCGAACCGCAGGAACGGTCGGTGTCGAGGAAGAATCGAGACATGAAAGTAAGCGTCCTTCAGGTCGATTGCCACGAACCAATCCTGACACCTGATAGATGTCAGGATGCGCCTCTGGGTTAGCATCTTGAAAGGCAGCTTGTGGAGGTGCCTGTTCAGTTTGCGTAAGTCCAGAATGGGGCGCAACCCTCCGTCCTTCTTTGGAACGATGAAAACCGGGCTGTAAAACCCGCTGAACATCTCGGCCTGTGGGACGGACTCGATCGCCTGTTTCGCCAGGAGGGTGGATACCTCTGCCCGAAGCACGGAGGCGTCTCTGCCTCTGAGAGAGGGGGAGAAGATGCCCCGAAACTTGGGAGGGGCCCTGGCGAACTGGATCGAGTAGCCGAGACGGACCGTCCGCATTAGCCACCGAGACAGTGTGGGCAACTTCAGCCAAGCTCCCAGGGACTGTGACAGGGGGACCAAGGGGACGGCCTGTTTCACCATTCCCACGGAGGGTGGTTCGTAGGCGGGTGGAGCCACCCATCCCTCCGGGGAACCCCAGGCATCCGGTTGGCTCCACCTCACCGTCGAGAACTGCTGCGCGAAGCTCTCGACGGTGTCGCCAAACAGCCCACCCTGAGAGATGGGTGCGTCGAGAAAGCGTACTTTGTCGGCGTCACTCATGCTCGCAAGGTTTAACCAGAGGTGTCTCTCCTGGACCACCAGAGTGGACATCGTCCGACCCAGGGCCCGTGCCGTCACCTTAGTCGCCTTTAGAGCGAGGTCAGTGGCGGCGCGGAGTTCCCGCATAATACCCGGGTCGGCCCTACCCTCGTGGAGCTCTCTCAACGCCTTCGCCTGATGGACCTGCAGGATGGCCATGGCGTGGAGAGAGGAGGCAGCCTGGCCCGCAGCACTGTAAGCCTTCGCCACAAGGGAGGCAGAGGTCTTACAGGCCTTGGACGGAAGACGAGGTCGGGTCCTCCAGGTGGCAGCCGACTGCGGGCATAAGTGCACCGCAATGGCACGCTCCACCTGGGGGACTTCGACATAGCCCCTGGCTGCCCCACCATCGAGGGAGGTGAGAGAGGCGGAGCTGGTCTGAGCGGAACGAGCCGTGAGAGGGGCGCTCCAGGTCCGACACAGCTCCTCATGCACCTCCGGGAAAAATGGAACCGGGGGTGGGCGCGGCTTGGCACCGCGATCCGACCCCAGGAACCAAGTGTCCAACCGCGAGTGTTGGGGGAGAGGCAATGGAGTACATTGCAGCCCAACACTCGCGGCAGCCCGGGTTAGCATGGCCGACATCTCGACTTCCGCTTCCTCCAGAGCTGTGCCCCCCGGGGGGGGAAGCTCGGATTCTTCAAAATCGGATGCCGGCAACTCTCCCTCCGATGCTGCGATGGACATCTCATCGGCTCTGCACTCCGTTTCCGAACGTGCAGAGGAGGATCCGGACGGTGTGCCACCGCCGGTTGGGGAGTGGTCAAAAGAGCGTGCTGGGGTGCGACCGGCCCGTGAGCGTTTAGCTGGCGGGTGTACGTTCGCAGGATTCCCCAAATCACTAACGCCGCTAACCGAACCTGAGATCTGGGCCGTAGCCATAGATGTCACAGCCCGGGTAGCCGACGAGATGTTGGCTGGTTCCCGAAGGAAGACAGCCAACCGTGACCGCAACTTTTGGATGACAATCTGCCCGCAGTGCGGGCAAGATGTGTCAACGAACGCTGCTTCGGCGTGCTGGACGCCCAGACACCTAACACAGCGCTCGTGTCCATCCCCCTCCTCGATGAGGGTACCGCACCCAAGAGAACAGCGGGACATGCCGCGCTGTAGAGTAGTAAGTCCTGAAAAGGACTGTTGTAGAAACTTAAGCTCTGACACCACTGGAACCGCCGAGACACCCAGGGGAAGGTCGCTGCAGGAGGGACGATCCGCTGGAACAGGTCGTAAATCCGGCAGTGTAGGAGTAAGTAGTTGTAGTTGTAGAAACTTCCGATTTGCATTCATGAGTCGATGGCTCTGAAGAACAAAAGGTAAATGAATGCTGCACGCCGGCTTCCTTTTATACCGGATATCCGGGGGCGGAGTCCGGCATGCACATTTCATTCGCCAAATTTCATTGGCCTTTTCTATTTGTAGTCAGAGTTGATAGGTTCTCAAGGGCGAACCCCATCTGTCGTTCTCGACACAACGTCGAGAGACCGACAGAAAGGGAACAGCTATTTTCAGGCCACTTATCCAACAATAAATGCTGTCATTTCAGTCACTAATGATCATTAATGTGGCTTCCCAAAAAAGGCAATGAGTCTGAGCCAAAGAAAAAAAATACGGAGCAGCAGGAATTGGCAGAGCATGGCCCTTGGTGGGAAAATAAAAAAACACATCGCTTGGCATGTTCTGACTTGCCATTCAAGCAGCTTTCCTTTTCCCACAGTGTTCCCATAATTCTTGGCAGCTCCTGTAATCCCACGGCAGTGAGCAATTAGTCCGAAGGAAGTTCACCTTTCAAACCTTTCCCCCCCGGCTAAGAGGGACATTCACCTTCAGATATATAAGGCAGACCTGATACTCCACTGTTTCTGGGGCTATAACTTTATCTACAAAGCTGGTCACAGCTGCAATGCAGCAATGCACATATTAACAGACTTGTATACACACAGATCTATATCCAGACTCCACGCCTTTCACTGTGGTAGTGTATAGTCATGTTCCCCTTCTGCAAGAATCTTCCAAAAAAAAGTGAGTCTAATTTTGCCACAGTTTTACTCTATGTGTGCCATTAGTTTGCTCTGAGCATAATAATTTGCATTCTTTGTGGTAATGAAATTATGTCATTTACATTTTAAATTGCTAAAATCGTTTAAATCACTGAACAAACATTAAAGCTTTACGTCAAATGAACTGTTTTAAAGTTTTGAGTGCAGTTTCATTATTTAGATTCCAGGATACAGTGTATTATTCAGCTCTTTAATAAGGGGATTAATTAACAGAGACTACATGTAAATGTTTTGTGAGAATGTTTGAGGTGGTGGATAATAAATTAAAGCCCAGCCCATTTTAGTCACTAACATTTAAACACTAACGTGGTTTAAGTTATGGGTAAAAACAGCAACCCCAAACAATGTGAAGGACCCCTTAGTGAGTACAAAATGCCATTCAAAATTCACGTTTTAATATTGTCTGAGGACACGAATTATGAAAATGTCATTGCTATACTTTGCTATTACAAAAGATCATTTACATATACAATTTTTAGCCCTTAAACTTTCAAATGATATATTGGCTGTGGAGTTCATTTATTCTTACTGTTAAACACACAAATTAAAGTCAATTCACATAAATGAGGACTCATCTCTCTTAAAGAGGCTGCAAGTCAAGATGATTGCATTTACTGGTCCAGCAAATGGTGCGGTGATTCCTAACACACCACTACCAGATAAGAAAAAGAGGAGAAACCTGTCTGACAGACATAGAATCAAATGTGAATGCAGTCTGTCTGACACACAACAAATCAAATGTGATTAATGTGATTATAAATGAGAGCAAACACTTGATCACAATGAAAACTCATTAACCTATAGGAAACAAACTAGGCATGTTAGACACCCTGCATTCTAAGCAGATCGAGTACTGTTTGGAATACACAAAGAATATCGATATCCAAAAGTACAAGGCCACTAGGATTCAGGAAATAAAGAAAATGCTGTATTATTTAATAACGTTGGGTCATACGGTTTACCTATGCAGCGCTGTTTTATCCCATTGTTCGGTCAAATATAAAACCGAACAATGAATTTATTGGGTTTGTCCCTTCTGCCATTTTTTAATAAAAGTAATTTTATTTCTTCATAACATTCTGCAAAGCCTATTTAAGTTGAGTAATTCACAGATATTCGGTTTTAAGTCTTTGGTGTGTATGAAAATGCTAAGAGACTTTGAAAAAATATCACCCCACATTGTCAAAACAAGTCCCTCATAAAAGTTACCATCAGACCGGGACCAGCAGTATTTGACAACATTATCAATATTCATAACAATGCCTACATTAAGAATCCAGCACACTCTCAAAAGTCAAGGCTTTGACTAAGGGTTTGCGGTTACTGCCTCTGCAGACCTGAGAGCACAGGTTGCCTCGTGCGCGGCTTGATAAACTGCCCACGCTACGAGAGGGAAGGGACTGATTAAATCAGGACTCAGCCTCTGCTGCTAACCGCAAATTAAAGTCGGCGTACTGATGGAAAGGTCAATTTTACACTGCACCAAGAGCCCTTCACGTCAGAATAAGGAAGCGTGCCTGGGCAGAACATAGTTTGGTAATTTGCCATTAGCGAGAGGGAGGTGAGCGGTTTTATGTAATCCTCCATCTTAAAGGGGTCATATGGCGCAAATGTGTGTTTTTCTGAGTCTTTGGTGTCTTATAAGATGCCCATGCATTAGACATGTAAAATTGCAAACATTGTTGGTGTTGGAACAAAAGATGCATTCTTTCTAAAAGCGAATGCTCACCCAGACCTCCCTGACACACCTTGTGTAACCACACCTCCACAAATCTATGTCAGTTCGTGATACGATTTGACTAAGCCCGCCAAAATGTATACGCAAGTAAGATGGGCTTACCTGTCAGTACAAGCTTTGGAACCTGATGTTCCAAATATGGTAAGAGGTGTTACATTCCATCACACGCTCGCAGTATTCGACCAATCACTACACCCTGGCTAACTGGACAATCATAGCACACCTCACTTTTCAAAGCGATGAGCTTTGTAAAACATTAGTGTGTTTAAGAGAGTGTTTACATCTAAAACAAATGATGATATTCGTTTTAGGTGCCTCATATCACCCCTTTAAAATCTATGATGACAGATATTCATCAGCCACACTGGATCTGACCAGTTCATTGCAGTGGACCGATGTCTTTCTCTGTAGCAATGTCCACTTCATGGTAGACGTTCTCTAACTAGACCATTTTTCATACATTTACAATAACATGTGCAGCCAGTCTTCTGATTAACAGAGAGAGGGAGACCTTCTTGAGTGCCGGCAGCTTGCTTGCTCTTTATTACAGATCAAAGCTTAAGCTGTTTGTGTATTTGTGTATCTCTTTCTGTCTTTCTCTTTCTCTCTCTCGCTCTCTTTGGATGTGTGTGCGCAAAAAAAACACAAGAAAAGAGAGCATATTTACCATAGCAGTAATCTAAAGTACAAAAACAAATTGTATCTGCTAGGCAAAAATACACTAAACAAATATTTTCTCTCATCTTTTCTCAGACTCAAACACTGCTGGAGTGCTTGCTGGCAACATTTCGATGTTATTCATTCAATATACAAGAGCTGAGACAAATAAATCAAAGAACAGGTGAATTGAGCACCGGGGGAGTGCGTATTTCCAAAGTCCGTTTAAGGAAGTCGTGCCACTCGGCAGCCATGTTTGCAATGCATCTGGGCGGTGGTCTACGGTACGTCGTAGCAAGTCCTCACTCCTATCTAGTTGAATGGGGAAGACAGATATTTCTAAAATCGCTGGCAAAAATTACAATTAAACAGCATTAATAATCAATAATTAAACATGACATGAACTATAACATAATGTTGGGTTGCTAAGCTTAAATTGAGCTTAAGTCGCCTCATCTACTGTGCCTGTGCACAGGCTGGCGAGCACCTCACGAAAGCCCCGCCCTAGAGAATCGCCAGTCATTACTGATTGACAATTGGCTCGTTTTATAGGAAGGCAGGACTTTCTTCACGAGAGCGGCCATATTGAGAGTTGCATTCCTCGCCGTTTATTGTAACGGCAGTGGCACATCTTGTTAATATTAAAATCTTTGTTATTTCTCATTCAGCCAAAAACCTTTTCTACAATTTAATAGGATGTCAGTAACCAGTAGAGACCACAGATGTTGTACCTGTATGATTTGTACAATGCCGGTTTTATGACAGATACAAGAAAACAAATTTAATTTGAAATTACAGTACTTACAAAATGGCTGATGATTTCTGCACATCACAAAAGAGTAACTGGAACATTAGTTTCCAAAGGTACAGTAATGAGACCAGGACTGTGTCATTAGAAATGTACAGCTCATGGTTCAAAATTTCTTATTAACCCTCGTGTTCTTCATCTAACGCCTTTTAATAGCTCAAACACTGTAATAGTTGACAGGTTCCCTGCTGACTTAGCTTGTTTTACTGAAACTGTCCTTCAGCCTGACCAGATCAAAACCAGTCTGTTAAACCAACTGAAAGCAGGCTGAGAGACTAGCTTAAACCAGCCAAACACCTTATACCGTGGTGTCGGATCTTCTGGCTGTGTGGACAGTGCCATTGGGAGACCCAAGTTCGAGTCTGGGCTTGGCATCCTTCCTTGATACTGCTCCCTCTCTATCCTCCCAATAACTTCCTGTCTCTCTACACTGTCCTGTAATTAATAAAGGCAAAAAGCCCCAAAATATCATTGTAAAAAAATAATACAACTCAATAAAAGACAATAGAACCCATTAAAATCAATGATGATGTCCTTGCTGGATGGGACACGATGCAACACGACAAATGCATTGTTCTAAACAGGTTCTTGTATTTTGTTGCGTTGCTCATGTAGACGTGGTGTTAGGCTGACGTGGTGTTTAGCTGTTTTTTGAGATCCCTAGTCAAATATTTTATAGTGGTACCTAAAACGAGTTTGAGTTTACATACAGTACATGTCATTGTGTGGTTATGTATTGCAGCATAACTTTCACTGCAAATGTTTTGAGACTGTAAATTTGGATATTCATTGATATATCATGTGTTTGCTTGTTTTCACATTTAATTATTTAGCTTGTTAGTTTTTTTCTGGTTTCCTCTAATTGTTCTCACCTGTGTCTTGTTAGCTTCATTAACCCTTGTGTATTAAAGCCCTCTTGTTTCCTGTATGGATTTTTAGCTCTTCTATTATTTAAGTATGGTAACAGGATGGGTCTTGGGTTTTTCTTTGCGGCTTGTAACCTTGCTGTTTGAAGACTCAGGGCCCTATTTTAACGATCCAAGGACATTGTCTAAACCGCACAGCGCACATGCACTCACTTTTGCAAGTTTAACCAGGGTAAAAAAATCGGAGTGCCCTGGCGCATGGTCTAAATGGGTTGTCCCGAGTCTTATTGAGTAATGGGTGTTTTTAGGCGTAATGTGCAGTAAACCAATTAGAGTCTCATCTCTCATTCCCTCTAAGAACCAGTTGCGCTAACGCCAAGGCGGATTCGCTATTTACATGGTGGAATTTGCAAGAGCAAAGACTGTACGCTTCCCCAGAGAGGAAACGCATCTACAGGACAAGCCAGATTTTTATCTTTATGTACACAATAATAATCGTTTATATTGTAATCCATTTAATTTTATTTGGCATGTTTGTGTGCACCTGTCCTTGCCTCTGTGTGACAATTAAAGTGAAATCGCGTTGTAGACCCTCTCAGCGGTGCATTTTCTATTAACGCGCTCTTTAAATAAAATAGAAAAGATTGCGCCATTGACTTTCGACCAGGTTTGAGTTGGTCTATGGCGCAGTCTATTTTCAGTTCTTTAGTATAGCAACACGCTAACAATGCACATAAAAACACTTATTTTTTAGACCAGCACGCTCATGGGCGCACAAATGAACGCAAATTAATTTGTGGCTCAGGACGTAAAAAAGGGGCGTCGGGCTGAAACTAGCAAAAACACTTTGTTCGGCCCTCAATGTGTAACAGGAGGCACATGTCACTTTAGCCACATGTTTTCCCTGGGAAAGAGAGATACAAAAATAAATGAACCTAACATGTCAAAAGTATCTCAAAGATGTTTAAATGGCATCCAGATGGAGGTTTAGTTTGTCCGGCCAATAAACTTTAGGATCATGTGTTAACAAACAGCTCTAGCTTTCATCGCTTATCCGTAAATTTTTGATCTGTTTTTGAAAGTGACACAGTTGAAGTTTTCATCACATGATATTTAAGGACAGAAAGGGTTGTACTAAAACAGGTCTATCTGGGTCCCAATTACTTCTCTCTTTTCCTGTCTGACCACTGAAGTGTAGAGGAAAGATGGTGGTCTGGGGGGACCAGACAGGATGAGGTGCGGAAACTGAAAGAGAAGTGTGGAAGGCAAGCTGGTGCCTTAACCCATTTATGTCAACGCAGTTTAAGAAGACCTCAGAGAAAATATTGAGTTCAGTCAAATTTCTCTGTCCAACAGAGGGGTCACACGGCAGCTGCTCTAAATTAAGTGGCACCTGTGTGAGCAGAATAAGGGCTCTGTTAGTGTTCGTCTCTATTTAATATAAATAAAACTGTTCTCCTGCGGTGTATTATTCCTTTACAATGTTAGTTTGGACAGGAACTCTGCAGAACTGGTAAAATGGCGCAATAAGTACACGCCAATTTCTTATCATGACTCAACCCGGTACAGAATTTTGACCACTGATTGATGAGTTTTTTTATTTATTTAGAGACTTTTTAGTGGTCTTGCATGTGACTGATTTCTCATAGAATTTTAGGAAAATTTGGACAACTCAATATCGAAGTGTAAAAGCTTTACTGTACATACTGCAGACAGGCCAATATTGGCAAACAATGTAAAAAGTGCATGAAACATTAAGGATATACCCTATGGTATTATTACAAAATACAAGTATATGTACCACCCACAAAAACAATCGTACTGTTATGATCATAGCGCTCTTAAATAAGCCTGCGTATCAATTGATTTCAAAACATATATTATCAACTTTAATAAGTCATCTGCAAGACTGTCAACAGTAAATCTAATATATTAAAATAGGTGTAAAATTCCAAATATCAAAAACATAAAAAAAGTGTATATTAACGATGTTTACAGTAAAGTAATAGTCTTATGGAACTATGGAATAAAAACTATCATCACCTCGGTATAAAAAATGAAATGAAAATGGAAATCAATCAGAATAAAAGAAATACCCACATCTCTGTCTGGATGTGTGTACATATTTGGGAGGTAAACTGACAAAATCTAAGGACATTTAATTGATTAATACTTGATTTCCTCATTTGAAAATAGTTAAAACACATTGTTAGAGTTGCCTTTTTTGCATCTATATTACAATCTCTGTTTGAAGCTGGTTATTTTAAAATCAGAAGACGTCAAACCAACATTTCCCATGACATTTTACCTAGCAGCTCAAATTATAATTATTATTTTACTGTCGTCAATCAGGGTAAAGTAAGAAGAATCAAATTTTACCTGTACTTGGTCAATAGCTTAAGATAGATCATGCACGCAATAACTAGTTATATTTCTTAAATATAACAACACAACACCCCTCACCCAACCAGCAAGCTAGTCACCAGGGGTTCTACCCCAATCACTTCCAACCAAGATCAACTGGAGTCTCAACAAACTGCATCAGGACACTTTTTTTCTTTTGATAGGCAAGACATGCAAGTATCATACTTAGTCTTAATAATGGATGCTTAGTGCATAAGTAATTCTTTAAACAAATGTGCTTTACAAGTAGGAAACTGATGTTTTGTTCAGGATATTGATCTTCTGAATATCAAATACTGCCATAAATCCATGCTCTGTTCTTCTCTCTGCTTCACCTTCAATCTTCGTCCAATGCAAATCTGTATGTGTGAATGTTACATAAGAACGTGTTTTGTCTAGGTAATAAAGTCCTGTTTTATGTCACCCCTGCTGTTGTTTTTAGTTCATGCTCATATTCCGGAGTCTCTAAACATTCATCTGCTCGTAATGTGTAAGTGATTTCCCCAAATCATGAAATTGATCCAGATAGGTATAATTGATCATAATCAATTAAATTAATCCCAAACAAAGGGTGGTGGAAAACATATTACTTACAATTTTGATCAAAGCTTATGATCATTGTTACAAATTTGGTTGAGAGTAGTGTTTAAATAATGCTGTTCCCCATTGAATCCCCTACAAAGTGGTTACTTATTGATTCCAGCTCCAAGGTACGGCTCTCCTGTTTTTGCCAAGTGGTTGATATCCTTAGGAGAACAGCATGCTGTCTCTGGGACAACATTTAAGACAACCGAACATATTTCAGAAATAAGTTTACAGTTTATTTTAAGTTTAATCTTCCAACCAGGATTAGGTGCATCTAGACCATTGTTTTTCACTTATCATTTCAGTCTGATTTTAGGGGTAAGTTATGGTTAGGGTTTGGTGTTGGTTTAGGCTTTATTTATAAAAATGTTTTACTTAGGTCAACAAAATATGTTCTCCTGAGGACATCAACCACTTGGCAAAATCAGGTCGGGTCTAACGTACGTATATCAAAAACAGAATCTACGACATGTGCCCCCTTAATTGGGTAGATATAAAGCAACCTTTCAAATGCAATAAAAGGAAAACAGCACACACATTTGACTCAGTTCCTAGGTGTAGACAATTGATGGCTGCTCATCCATTTTTTTTATAAATTCTGTCATCTTCAGTTTAACCTTCACCTCACTGAGGCAATGTCAGATACTGTCAGTGTCACCATGGATTATTCCAACTCATGAAACGCTGTGGTTTCATCTTGACAGAGCTGGCCAGTATTCACAGAACAGAATGAGCGAAATAATTGATTCTACCGCTTGTGACTTTTAGAATTCACTGAGGGATTTTTGTATTTGGCTCAAAGTCACAAAAAATATGGTGCCCTTACAGTGATTAGCATGAGAATATGTTCGCTGTCTGCAACCTTGTATATCAAGACAAACAAATAAACAGAGATGAAAATAGTTTCCATTTGTAATCTTTCCCTGCAAAAATACCTCAGGATCCTACATTTTCTCCTTAGCGGAAAGTCAAAATAATAATGCTGCAATTAGTGGGACGGATGTTATGGGTCAGCCGGTAATTTTAAAGCCAAATCAATTTTCTCTAAAAAAAAAAACGTGCTGTTCAAAGAAACCTGGATACTGAGTAGTCTTCTCCCCTGTTGGCTCAGTTCCAAGAAAATGACATGATTACAAAAACATGTTGACGTTAGAAAGCCTAGATTGACCTAATACCTCTAATACGTCCATTTTAAAGTCTCCAGTTAACAGATCAAGATGACACTTTTTCAAGGAATAATTGGTTCAACAGAACCCTAATCTACCCCAGAAAGGACAGCTCACTTTGTTACAGATAATCACCTGAACAAGAATAAACATATGGCCCCAAAATCAACCATTCAGCTCAAATAAAAAATGAATAGCTCTTACCTTCCCCACGTACTGCGCATCTGGTCCGATATGCTCCTCCAAAACAAAAAACTGATTCCAGATCCAGCCTCTCTTGGGCCGATGGTGCGCATCCTTTTCGCCGTCGGCCGATTTGGTCTGGTTATGGGTAAGAGTGGGTCTAACGGGACTGGATGGGGAGGGCGTCCCGTGGCTCCTCTGGATCACGCACAGGCACAGCAGCAGAGGGCAAAGACAGGCAGGGCTGCCGGCTCCTCTCATGTTAAAGAGTTACTGCTCCAAGGTCAGCTCATCCAGAGGTCTCCCAGAGTGGGCGGCTTTAGACTCCGACCAGACCAGTTCGCAAGCCTTGAACGGTGGCCATGGTTAAAATCCTGTTGTCGCTGAGACCGAACGGGCAACACTCACATCCTGGACCGAGAACAGGATAGGTCGATTCATTGGGGAGATGGCATACACCGTAGGCTCACTTGAGGCGATGGCAGGTCGCCACGGAACATCTGTGTGAAGGAATAGGACAGGCTGTACTTTCATGAGGACGAAACCAAACCCAGCCAACGGTTATATTAATTTATCTCACATCAAATTTTGGACAAGCTCTTCTGTTGGAGATCTGAATTTGAAAATTGGCTTGTTTCCTTTCTACACGCTTTCATTTTAATCAAAGCCCATCACAATCTAGCCGTTTGCAATTCAGTGAAACAACTAATACATTTTAGATGGAACATCTGCTCAAGTATAATAGCAGGAATCATGACTGGTGGTGAAGGGCTTCTCTGTAATGAGAGCTCAGCCTGGCAAGTGGATTCAAATGGTTGAGCAGCATTTTTGAAGATCAATGGTTTGCAATGCATGCCCCTGATTCTTGGAAAAGTAGCCGATAAATCTCGACTCCTCTGCCTCCCTGTCCATTCTGATTTATCATTTGAAGAGAAACTCTTTCATAATCGGACAGCATAAGGGATACTGACACAAATAAACGAAATACTGTTTATGTGTTAAAGACGTAGTTTACACAAATATAATAACCTCTTTCTTCTGTGAAAAAAAAAAATGCAATTTTGAGAAATGCTTCAGCGGTTTTGTGTCCTTAATATGGAAGTCAATGGGGGCCAATGTTGTTCTCCTAAAGAAAGTCAGTCATACAGGTTTGGAATGAGATGAGGGTGAATACATAATGGAAGAATGTTCATTTTTGGGTAAACTATCCCTTTAGAAATTGTAAAACGGCATGGGGGAGTAAAGCAAAAAACAAACAACAATGAAAGTGCTGCCGGGAGGACATTTCCTGTTACCTTAGTTCTATGTGAACATTTCACTTTGAAAATGTTAAAAATACTCACAGAAATGGAAAGAGTGTCATCCCAGGGCTCCATCATATGACCTGGAATATGTATTTCATAATGCATCACAAACTAACAGTGAGGTCTAAGACATCCTTTGTTTGCAAGGAAGATGCCAGCATGATATGTGAATATATATTTAATCACTAAAATATAACATGGCATCTCTGCCATAGTACAGCACTGTTATTGTTCTTTTTTACTAATTTCTCCTGAAATTTTATGTGATAATGAGACCCATTTCATAATGTGATTTCAATAGCTCACGTAAGTCAGTCATTCCGTATAAGAGGTTGAGTGAAGCAATAGTCTTATATAGAAAAGATAAACAACTTAATTATTTTTTTATTAAAAGTGCCTTTGTTGATATAGTCTTAGAATTTCTATGCAAAAGAGCCACTAATATATCAAAAACACGCCAAATTTAAGACCACCAATCCAGTCTAAAGAGCTTTCTTGCCAGTACTTTATGGCCCAGTTTATTGTATGTTATATATTGATATATAGAGGTGTAAAGTATCGAATTATAAATATTCAAATTACTCTTATTGAGTAGTTTTTTTCAGGAAATTAAATGTTTTAAGTTGTTTAAAAACAGTGTATTTCTATTTGAGTACATTATAAGTGCTGTATCTGTACTATTACTGCGGACATGCATTTAATGAAAAACCATGGACCACAACTCCAGGTAAAAATCTTTATTCTTTTACCTAAGAAATAATGTCACATACATCTTGGATGACTTGAGGTTGAGTTATTGATCAGCCAGCTCCTCTACAGATATGCTGATCCAATACAAATGTTTTGCATTTTTTTGCGTGCCGTATTTGTAGCTTTTATTTATTAATTTCTGCATTGTGGGGCCCAGTACATTCGATAGACAGACAAGCAGAACAGCACATTGAATGGTTACAACTTAGTTGTATTCAGTTATATGCTTTATCAGTAAGGTAAAGATGTGTTTTCCTAAAAAGTCACCTTTTACATTTTATATATAAATCTCCAAATTTGAATAGTCATAATTATTCTTAATTCATAAGATAACCACGTCTGAAAAATAACAAGTAACTAGTAATCTGAGTAGTTTTTGAGAGGAGTCATTTTTACTTTTACTCAATTACTTTTTTAACACCAGTACTGTTACTTGTAATTGAGTACAATTTCAGCAATGTAACAGTACTTGTACTTAAGTACACATTTCCAGTACTCTTTCCACCACTGTTGATTTGCAAGGTAGCACATAAGTTTGTCAAAATCAGTTGATTCGAAGTTATTGGGGTATTTTGCCATTTAAACCACTTTTAAAAGATCCACTGTCTTATCTGTCATGTTGAAACAGTGGGACATTTAAAAAAATTGCCAAATGTTGAAGATTCCTTTCTAAGTGGAAAGTTATTTTAAAATTTGTAATTCATGTTTGACTATTTTCTTCCAGCGCTGGACACACATGCCTCTTTTAGACAAGCTTCACATTAAGCAGCACAACATTGTTGGCAAAGTCTAACCAACTGATGAGCCAAACTAATTAGAAACTTACTTATTTTGAAACTATGAGCATCTGTAGTAGTTTTACATTTAATACTGTTTGTGGAAATTTGGGTAATTGTGTGATTCCCGTCAACAGAGGCAACTACAAATGGAAACTGATCAAGTAACATGGATTGGCCGGTCTTTATAATATCTTTAAATGTATTTCATGAAAGACAATGGCAGAGACAAAGGTTAGAATGAACGCACAAACACAAACAAATATTTTGAATTGCAACATACGGGTCCATCCCTCCCTTTCGAAGCACTATAGCTGACACAGAACTAAGAAGTCATCATGTTTTCCTTGCCGAAGGAGATAATGTATTTACGAAAGCCGCTCTGTAGAGCAGTTTGTCCATTTAGAGCTACTGTAGAAACAACATGGAGAATTCCATGTGAGGGGACCCGCGGTGTATGTAGATAGAAATATCTCAATATGTTAGGTCTTTATAAACTGCTGAAGACTAGTTATGCATTTTATATTGCATTTCTGTCAATAGATCAACCAAAATATTAGCCTCTTTTAAGCAACCACCTCAATAACTATTTCCTCTGTGTCATCCAACATTATTCTCCAACATACCTGTACAGACACACATGTGTGGGATACATGTTCTTACACATTTTGACCTCCAGAAATGTCTTTAAGTGGAAAAGACCTCTGAATAAACATCTCTAAATGCAGCTGGGTTTTGGCTTCATCTGTGTGATGAAACGTAACTGATGTCATCATGCCTGACTGAACCCACTGGTCCTGATGCAACTCCGTGCAGCAACGGGAATTACCAGATGAATGACCTCAGGTCATTGGACGGTGCTGAGCCTGAAGCTGCCTGAGCTTTTAATGTCTGAACGAGTGACATTTGTACCTTGAAAGGTGAAAACAGGATGAGGAATGTTGGATTGAACACCACCATCCCTGAACGAAACAAAACAACTCCGCGTACAAGCCCCAGTTTCATCAATGTATGCTAATTACACGCATATTATATTCCAATTATGCAAATTAAGGACGTTTTTTCCCCGTGACCTGTTTTTAATTTTGTTCGAGAAATCAGCAAGTCACGAAAGGTAGTTGTACTTTTTTTTCATCTTTTACACATTTATCCTTAAAGAGTCTTTTTGGAAGTTGTTGCAAGGCAGAGGCCTTAATCTCGTATTGAATGGAAAAGAATATGCTCCTCATTCAAAATAATGTCCATCTGCTCAATCAGAAATGCTATTTATTTACTGAGGGCCGCTGAAGATGTTTCGAGAGGAGAAGAGAGGGTAGTGTCTCTACGCACTTTCTTTAAGCTTATTGTGTTGCTTTGAAAAGAAATGGCTTTTTGAGTGCCTTTTGACTAATTCTAGACGACAGCTCCATTTTCTTTTATTTTGTTCCAGTGTTTTCTGTTAAACATAAACAGTTGAAAATGTTCCGCCGCTAAAACCTCATCTTCAAAGTGTTTCACGCAAACTTCATCTCTTTGTGAATGTGTTATGAGAGATCTTTGCCAGTTTTTCAAACATGCCTCATTTGGTGCTTTCTATACCAAAATGTAAGATATTAACTATTAGAAAAGACATTTGGGTGGTATTGTACTACAGCGCGTCCCAAATTCAACATGGGCTTGTTAAAGTCAAAATAATGAAGAATAAAACCATCAAGTTACTTAACAGAATTGAGCCAAGATGTGTCGATACTGTCAAAACATGTATTGTGCTAAAGGTTAATGAACATGCACTCTAAGCGAAAGGTGTTACATATGTAAATGAAGAATTGTTCTAGCAAGCTGGGAGGCACAGATAGCTCGCGTGCCCTTGTTCAGCATTTCAAGAGCAAAGGTGTCTTGACTGATTCGCGAAGGTTTCTTGAGGTCTTCAAAACAAATTTGTAATACTGATTAGAATCCAGAGACGCTAATTAGGATGCTAATTGGAATGGAGAGGAGCTCGGATGAAACAGTGGCTGAGAGGCGTCTTCTCACACTAGCCAGGTTTCCATTACAGATTTGCACAAAATTTGAGTGATGTTTTCAGAATGTCGATTAATACAATATTGCGGAATGACTGCGTTTCCATTAAATCATGGTATGCGATTAAATTGTATTTTGATCCTACTGACGATAAGTCATTCTGGCCGAAATTTTCCTATTAACTTTCTTTTTTGGCAGGTTGCAAACTACTTTAGTGCATAGTGCCACCTACTGTGATGAAAGAGTGAGAAGAAATGTCTATATTTCCTTTTATACAGTATTTTCATGTTACATCACTGTTCAAATTAATCTCCGTACTGTACGTAATTTCCTGCATTTGGGTCATCGTATAAGATATAACTTAATGTGAATTCCTTACATCCGGTCTTTCCAAATATTCTGCCAAAACATACCGTGAATGGTCATGTGACTTTTTTTATACGCCACGTGACTTGTAAATACGACAAAAAGTGTTTCCCTTGCAGTTTTGTGAAAATCATATCGCCTAAAAAACACCTCATTCGAGCGTGAGAACTTGTTTGCGATACATGGGAGTTTTTGCGAAATTGACGTGTTTCCATTGGGCATATTTTTGCGCTATTTTTCAATTTGCGCATTTTGAAGGATAATGGAAACCTGCAAGTGAAGTTCTTCCGTGTTTGATTCTGTTGGCTCTTCACTTCACTCATTGCTCGAATTAATCTTTTAATTACATGCAAGTAAAAGAGCATCAATGATTGAATATTCATTAAATGTAAATCAAAGTCAGTATTGCTATTTTCTTTCTAACATAGATTATACTCTAAAAATACCCATTTTGGGTAAAATGGGAACAGAATGATCTCTTGGTTTAAATTAACTTTGAAAATGCACATATTTGACCCAACCGCGAGTTGAAATGAACCAGAAGAGGTTAGTATAAACCCAGTAGTTGGGCATCTCTATATTTGATCAAACCTTGGGTTGAAAAAACTCTCATTTTTATTGGGTAAAAACAGAATTGTTAGACAGTACGTTTCATTCAAAAATATCTTAGCTTTAATACACATGATTTACGTGTTAGATGCGTTCTGATGTCATTTACTACAATAATCATAATTCATTTTCATTAACAGACAGACAGCACCAGCATCAACATTATGTATATAACTACTAACGTTAATATAAAACAAAACTTCTTCACTTTCCTTTTGGAAAATGTGTAAAAAAAGATTGGAAACTATTAATGTTGTCTATGAACTAGCTCACGCATCGAAAATAGCGAGGCCTATTGCAAAAATCTTTTATATACTCGAATCATTACAATAACCCCAGCGTGGTGGGTTCTGCCCGATTTATTTCATTTATTATTTTATCATGTCTTCTTCACTTTTCAACTCTAAATTGCAGATCTTTTTATAGTAGCGAAGTGGTTTAATAACCTCGCAGGTTCCGTGCAGCCTCTCCCTGCGTTTGCACTCAATCCAGAGGCTTGAGAAGGTGATGTCGAGACTGCTTGCTACAGGATTAATAATAACAGGGGAGGGACTCCAGGAATGCATTGATGCATGTTTGTCACCTTGGCATGTCCACGGCATGAAGGCTTTCAACTAGACACGACTGACCCTATAGATCAGACAACTTCCCCCATACATTCAATGAAGGCTTAGGAAATCACTTTATCATTCTCAGTCATACAAGAGTATCTGATTGTTATGCATCCCCAGTTTGCTTTGAATGCTTCCAGATAAAGCATTCCTGTAATTGTATGTGTATTCCCTTGGGATGAAAAGCCAAATGCTTGAAATAAATAAACTTGACGACTCAAGGAAACAAAGACTACACATTTTTTATGAGACTATCAAGGACTATAAAATATAACGAAAGATGTTTCAATAGCATCACTTGCTGTGTTAATTGTTCATACTGAAGGTAAGTGAGAAAAAGAATAAAACACGGCTCGGATGAAGTGTGGGAAAAAAAACAGATCAACAGACAAACAATGCCTTCCTATTTACAAGCAGCTGCTCTGTTTTGTCAACGACCACATGCATAGACAACTCTTAGACTTTCTGAACGCTGCCTCTCCACCAGCCAGACAAATGGCAACACTCAACCTTCAATCAGCACATGAGAAAGCCAATCATGATAAAGAGAGAAAAAAGACACAGAAGACTGTCTTACCTTCTCAGTCTTTCCTTAAAAGAACACAGCGCTTTGGAACATGGACGAGTTCTCCAAATGTTCCTCCACATGTTTAAAGTCACGCTGAGTGCATCTGCAGCTCTCAATCCAGCCCAGAACAGTCCGCTAGCTCCAAAATCTGCCAGCCTGCTGCAGCTCGGGAGGTGTGTTCTGATTGGCTGGCTCGGCACACTGTCATATCCACACACACATACATCGAAAGTCAGCCGTGCTTTTTTCCCTCCCTCACATTTCCTATTCTCTCTCTCTTTCTATCGCTTCTTCTCTTGCTTTACATCTCTAACTCTACCTCTCTCACTTTATCTTCCAGTTTCTTTATATCCCCTCTGTCTGCAGCTGGGAGAGGCACACAGGTTCGCTCAGAGAGAAGCGCAGGCAGTATTTGGTTTAAGGCAATAACGCGGCTCCAGAAGGAAACCTAATTAATAATATAGGGGGAGCTCCGAGGAAGCGGGTGGGGCGGGGGATGATGCGAGGCACGTGCACTAGCTAAGCCCCTTCAAGACCGTGGGCCATTTTTTCCAAAGGAAAGGCTATCCTGTCAGCTCATAACAGAGGGCTTCAGGAACAGGGCAGTAGCTATGTGGCAAGGTAAGATAAAAATGTGATAAAAACAAAGGCCTTGAGGGACAAGAAAAAGCTTTATGTACCGCAACTCACAGTCATCAAACCCTCAGCCGACTCTCTTAGGTGATCCATCATTTACCTGCAGGTCTCCTTCTTCCTTTCAGCCTCGGCACAGGTTGATGATTTATCTTTTCGACTCCATTTATTTATTTACATTTTTCCCCTTTCTCAGCTCTGCCGGCGTCCTTGCAGGTGAGCTAATGTAAAATGGAGCTGTCTGGCTTTTGCTTTTCTTCTTTTAGAAGCAGGAAAAATAAACCTTTATTCTTTATTGCATTTATTTGTGTTGTGTGCTGCTTTGGTTAATTGTATGTTTTAGTTTTGCTCATTTATAAGAATAAAAGCAATTACTTTCGCCAGCCAAGCATGATACATAAAGCTGTAACAGAATTATAAAACAATAAATGACCAGGTGTCGAAGTTATGCTACAATAAGCATATTTGTTATGTCATTTGTAAAAATGAATAAATCAAAATTGTATTTTGTTGTTTAGGAAACACAGAGCTGTTTTTGTTCCCAGGGGATTGCAAATACCCATGTAAAATGTATAGGATAAATATATGTAAGTCGCTTTGGATAAAAGCGTCTGTCAAATGCCTAAATGTAAATGTAAATGTTATAAGTTGCCCATGCAAAATTGTAAAAGGAAAGTGCTGGAAAAAAAGATGCATTCTGTCTAAAAGCGAATAACCACACGGACCTGCCTGAAACACCAAAATGTATACACACAAGTTAGACTGGTGAACCTGGCGCCACAATTGCTTTGGAACGTGATGTAACTGGCCAATCATAGCACACCCCGCTTTTCAGAGCGATGAGCGTTGTGAAAATCTGTGCATTTCAGACAGGCGGGGAAAAGAGGAGATACAAACATGCACATTATGTGGAAAATACATCTAAAACAAAGGATAACATGCGTTTTAGCCGTGTCATATGACCCCATTAAGTGTGAGTGGGTGTTAAGAGTGGCGCAAGGATGGAGCTGAATGACATTCAGTAACAGGTTTTTATAGCTCTTTTGTGTCAATTGTTCCTTGAAAAGACGTATTTCTGTTGCATGCATTGAACGATATAAACTGAACCAGTGTTTCGACTTTATTTTCATCTCAAAGAGTTTTAGAGAAGAAAGACAGAGTTTTTGAAGTTTCTGTAAAAGCTGAAAAGATTCCTCAACCAAACAACTCGAACTCGCAGTGAAGCTAGAAAATTATCTGGATTTCTGGAACTTGTGAATAAATAAAGTATGGCTCTTGACTGCTGTTGATTGTAAAAATGTCTGAAAGAAGATTGTCATCCTCAAACAGCAATATATGAATGTAAAAACTTTACGGAGACATTGCCGTAAAATAAATTCTGTTTTTTCCAATACTATACTATACTGAAACATCTCAACTCAATGGTTTTATCTTCACTGACAGGACAAACTGGATGCGTCTTGAATTGGGTTGGGTTTGATGAAGATTTTTTCCTTCGTATCATATTCCAGCAATATAGTATGACGGTCTTGGTAGGAAGTAGCCTTGTATTGCCACCAGATTAAGTGTGGACCTATTGCACATGTGAGAGTTTTTGATTAACACATTGACAGAAGCGCAGGGTAATGAGCGAGAAATTCATGTTACGTTTTTCCTGTCTTTCATTGTTCATTCACATCCTGCCTCCCCCAGAAAATAATCCACTGGAGTCCCTCTTGGACGGTGTTACTGTAAAATCATGTGATTAACAAATGATTTAACCCCTAGGTTTTCTACTCCATTTGCTAATTTTTCAATTAGATTTTGTTTTCGAGCAGGCACCACCTCCCTCTGAGAAGACCGCATTATAAGCAAGTCCAATGATGTTTTTCAGTGAACATGACACATGAAATGACAAACAGGTACTGCTAACAAAGGTATATATTTTGTCATGAAGGTTCCATTGGCTCATAACAAGTCCTCATTTTAAAGACTGATGGACTACTTCTCTTTCCATTATTCTTAACAAATTATCTGCAGTCTCTAGACTGTTGGGGATCGGACTTATTGAAAAAGACCATCAAAATTTAATTTACATCCTTTGTTCCTTTTTATCTATTCAGGCACCCAAGCACACAACAGGATTTGTTATATTGGTGTAACCAGCTATGAGTAATATCTGTGTCATTGTGATAATGACAGTAAAAGCAATGCATTATGGGTATGCATAGTGACCTGAGCTGCTTTTAGTAGCAGTTTAGTTCTTGAGTGGGAAAGAACCCTAGCTGAGTAGCATTTGTCAAACAGATATAACAGGAAACTTTTAACATTTAACCCTGATTTACCTGACATTTGGAACTTTGTCATTTTCAAGAAATTCTGGCTCAAACAACTATGAAGGTAAACATTTCGAATCCATTCCATGACCTTAGTTTAAGCCAAGAGTATAGTATTTTATATGTGACTTACAAAACAAAAATTTCAATGTTATTCTTGAGATAACATAATGGCACTGATTTTAAAATGCAATTATGATAGCCTGATGAGTCTTTTAAGATTAAGAAAGCTCAAAAATGTATATTATTCTGGGGACTAAAATTAAGCATTAAAACCATTTACTGTATTTTCAATTGTAAATAATTTACATCTGAATAATCTACATATATACAACAGAAAAGCATTCATATATAAATCTAATGTTTTATCTTTTCTCTGTCATACTGTAGTATGTGGTAAAAAATACATTTTCCTTTCTCTCATTAAACAGGTAACTGATCCGTGTTGTCAAAACAGGAGTGAAAACTCATTCACTCCATACCGGATTAAACACTTCCACAATTATCTCTGGCCTAATTCAATGTGGATACGTAAAGATCACATTTTCTTACCTTATATGATTAGCTTTTTTTCTATTTTGTTCCTACTGTTTATCGTCATGTAATTTCCATACTTTGTATACAGTAGTTAAAGTATCATGTTTCTTCATGCCTGGTGTTGTTTTCCCCTCTTTGGGAGTCTGGTGGTCTGGTGGTCTATTGCTTAAACTGATAACTAAAAGGTTATAGATTTAAACTTTGAAAGGTGCTTTCCTAAAGATAACACCCTCTCGCCCTTATAAATGCACTTAACCTCAGGTCGTTCCAGGGGGTCCTGAACCGCGACAACATTTTTTATTGATAGTCTAAATGTGTAGCAGTCTACTATAAGAGAGGAAAGCAAATTGCCTCTGGATGTAATGGTTAATGGAACAAATGTATCATTTTTAAATAAACTACAATCCACCAAACTAAAGAAACAACACATTCTTAATTCTAGTATATTTTCTTATGGACATGTGATGTACTATACATTTCTGTTATGGGGGAAAGGGAACAACATCATGTGCCTTCTTTTAAGAAATATTGATTTGTGGATCACTTATCTCAGCAATTACAGGCATCCATGTAAACAAGTCAAGCAATAAGCTTTCAAGCAGCACATATTGCGTTCAAACAGGTGAACATCGCTTTCATTTCACACAGCTAGAAGCCTCTTTCAGCAAGATGTTGGTGGCAGTTAATTTATCTCAATCTGTTGTGAATGAATTTTCATCAGAGTTGTCAGGCCTTGTGGCTTTAATTGCTGTAGTCTTTTCGATTACATAGCAAAAGCAAGATAGTGGCACCACAAGCCCATAAATCACTTGACATCAGAAGATCTAAAAGGTGTTTTACTAAATTGTTTATCAGTCAATTACCCGTGAGTTTTCAGAATTTTAGTGAGTTCATTTTGTCTTAAGATTCAGACATTATTGTAAATAGTACGTGTTTAATTTACTTCAAAGATAGTAGGCCTATACATTTTGTATAACGTGTTTCTTCATTTGATAAGCAACATTGTTCAAAACAGTTTAAAATGTTATTTTGTACCTTTATAGCCACTTGACAACTTCTAAGGTCCAGTGTATGAAATTTAGTGGCATCTAGCGGTGAGGATGCATCTGACTCCACCCCTTCCCCCCTGCCTTTCGAGACACAACGGTGGCTGCACAGGACTAAGATGTCATCACATTTTACGAAAAGCAGTAGAGTGTAGAGTAGTTTGTCCGTTTAGGGCCACTGTAGAAACAACATGGCAAGTTCCATATGAGGGGACCCGGGATAGCTCATTATAAGGTTAAAAAACACTTCATTATGTAAGGTTTTTATACATCTCTGAAGACATGAAAATGCACACTGCACCTTTAAACATGTCCAACAAATAGGTTTAATTCAGTAATTTGCAAGAAATAGAGATGAAATGGATGAAATGGAAATCCAAGAGTAGTTTAGCGTTTGGTTCAGCATTTGATGACAAATGACATCATGACTGATTCTGTCAGCAGTCTGTGATGGTAAATTCATTTGGCTGCATGATCAGAAAACGTTCTAGCTCTAATATAAAGGGACTTGACATCCCAGACTTCCTGAGCGAAGTTAAACCAGACCCTCCAGCAATAGCCATGACATAAAATGAGTCGATTTGACAGAGGCCTATTATCCGATCGCCAAATCTGGCATCTGTCTTACCCTGTGTCAGTGAGTATTTAGCCTGGAAGCAAAGCAAAAATACTAATATCTGAACTTTTTAGGAAGCTACAATACAAAATCAATACAATAACCAACAGCACATGTTATGTCACGCAATAGAGCAATGCGTTCTGCACCACACCTAAATTTAAAGATCCAAACAACATAAATCTTCCTTAAAGAACAAGATGAAACAATAAGAGATGCTTTCCTGTTGCTCAGTGGTTAGAACATGGCGCTAGAAACACGTCATGGGTTCGATCCCAGGGATTGGACATACTCAGAAACAAATGTATAGTATAAAGCTTTTCAATGTAAGTAGCTTTGGATAAAGGCGTGTGCCAAATGCGTAAATGTAAAGATGTCTTTATAATTACGCACCATCTTGATCATTCGAGTCACGGTGACCAATTTTATTCTCAATAATTAAAGTCCACAAAGTGTGAACGAGCAACATCAAGACAGCGTGCGGGGTCAAAGTGTTGACATAGACACAGAATTCATCAAAGCGGGTAATGGTCCGTTAGACAGTGGGCTAGTCAGGGGCTCTAGCTTATTGACATTCAGAGTGCGTCACAGCTCTCGGGTCCCTATACCGCTGTGACAAAACACAGCCTCTGAGACAATCACAACAGTGTCTGTTACACCTCAGTGAGATGGAGAAAAAGCCACCAGTGGCAAACATGATAGCCCCTCATTTCCTGTCAATGTCCAGCCTGTATATGTGAGCATCAGCGTGTATATAAGCTATGTGCGGGACAAAAAGATTGGATTATTATCATTGCATGTTCACAAACAAATAAACCTTTCATTCCGATGTGCGGTTCTCATTTCAGACAGGGCTACAGAGCACAAGCCCCGGTAGATTATCTTCTACCTCGTATACCTCAATCTGTTGCTTATCCAAGTTTAACACATTTCCAAATGAACACTGAATGAGAATCTTTTCATAGTATAGAAAATGATTACACTTTTTCACTCTGAGAAATTAAATGGCATCATTAAGCATTTGTCACATGGCATATGAGACAAATCACTGATCAATTTCTGAAGAATTAAGCAATTTAAGTTAAAATTCAGAGTGTAGTGTGACCAGAGCCGCTGAAAAACAGAGTTACGACACTCACATAGACGTCCGTTGGAAGAATGATATGCGGAAGCAACTCATGTCAGGGAGTGACCAATAGTTCCAAACACTGCACTGAAGCCTATTCATTTCAATATCTCCAAAATATGTTGGCGGACTTATCTTGTATTCATAGATCTTATATTCATATTACTCCCCGGACAAAATATGGCTATAAATGTAGTCATTGTAGTATTCAGTGTACACTAAGTCCTAATATATTTAGCAAAATGTATGCAAATAAAAATGCCGTTGTCTGTCCCGCTAAAATCTATTCAAATAAGTTGACAGCACTTATTTGTTTTGAAGTGTTGAGCGATCCATGAACAAAGTGACCAAATGGCGGTGAGATTGAGTGTCGGAACTCTATTTTTCACCGGCTTTGAGTGAGACTAATGGAAATGTGATGTTTCATTTTTTTTTAACCCATGTAAAATGATAATCAGAAATGCTCTTCTGCCATAATTCTAAAACGCAGTGACTAATCAAAACAACATATGCAGACTCATTCTGTGAAACGTGATTCCCATAATGAGTTATGAATGGCCAAATAAATGTACATAAATTTCCATTTGCATTATATAAAAAATATCAAATAATTGTGAACAAATGAACTTTGGAGTGAATGAATGAATGAGTAAAGGATGCAGAATACAGCTGGTCCTGTTTTTTTATTTGCTTGTCTCTTCATTGTGTTTGTCTTTAATCATTTTTTTCCTAAGTACACCCTCAGACATTGATTGAATGTCAATGTTGAAAGAAAATGCCGTCATCTGTTCATGGCCTCTGTTCTCCTGAGGTTTCATAATGAGATGGGAGACTCCACATCTCATATCTTTTGAATTTGGGGAAAAGTGTCACATTGAAATTCTACACTTTGGCATTAGTTAAACGTGATGGATGGATATTGCAACTTGTAATTTATTTTCATGGCCGGGCCAACGCCTGTGAGAGATGGAGATCACTAAAGAGGAAGTATTAGTCCGGACACTATCGCTCTGGTGGCTATTTGAGTTACAAGGTCAAAATTTGAGTTCATTTAAAAAAAAATGGGCATAATAAAAGGTTTTAAAATCAGGTTAGATTTGATTAGATGTTATAAACTTGATATGTGATATAGAGGACTTTGGTATGGAGAGTTACCATTAAGGCTATAAAAAGGATAAGACAATGACTCAAGACAACAAAAAACAATTAGTTGTATTACAAAACTTTAAAGTGGCCCTAACTCACACAGTTTCTGCATATCTCATGTTAATCTTGTCAAGGCTGACATGAGGACGGACCCAGACGCAGACAGCGGGTAAGGGGTAAACACAAAGCAAAACAAAAACCCACAAGCTGGTAAAACAACAGAACAAGGGTAAAAACATAACGGGGGAACTGGAACACATGATAACTACTTAGACTAGACTACAGCTAACACTTGACAAAAGAAACAACTAACTAGACTTAACTAGAACCCGGAACAAAACTACATGGAACATCACGGAACCAGAAGAATGACAATGAATCAGCAGACGACAGAAGACGCAAGGGCATTATAAAGGGGAGGCTAAAACGGGTAACTTACAACAAGGCAGGTTCAGGGAATGAAACCGTAATGGAGAGCTAAACGAGGGAACGAGAGGGGCGGGGCTATAGACTACACCGGAGAGAGCACATAATAAGTCATGACAACAATAATATGTCCCTCTCCACACAGAACACACGGCTCTGTCATGATCCTGCCAGTAGATCAAGAGACACATGATATGATGGTGCAGAATCATGACAGAAGCCCCTCCTTAAGGTGCTCCTCAAGGAGACAAACAAGACAAGATAGGCTATGACAATAACAAAAAAAGGTGAAAGCACAAGAATCCAAAGGGAAAGGGGAGTCCAAATAAAGTTCACAGGACTGGGGAACAAACACAATGATGTCTGCTGGGTTGGACTGGATGCCGGCTGGAATGCCGGCTGCTGGACAGGACTTTATGCCTGCAGCTGGGTAACGCTCTCTGGAGGTAGGGCAGCGCGCTCAGGCAGCTGGGCAGCTCTCTCTGATGGCTAGGCAGGACTGGATGACCGTCTGCACCGGACTGGATGCTGGCTGCACCAGACTAGGATGCCAGCAGGGATGCCAGCGGAGACTGTCGTGGGAACAGGATACCAGTGGCCCCAACCCTGGAAGGGAGCCCTGCGGCATCGACCCCTCGCTATGATCCCTCTGTCTGCTGGGTCCTGTTATGGCTGATTCATTATGTTATGATCGTGGTGAGACAAGGACAGAGGACCCAGGTGCAGGGTAAGGGGTAAACACAGACAATTGACTGGAACCGTTTTTTTTTTTAATCTATTTTTGTACTGTTATACAGCATGTGGCGCTGTAACACACCTCTGAACCTTGAAGGTATATGTTTTATCTGTTTTTAATGATGGTTCTGAGAGTAATCTGGGTGGAGTCTTCGACCATAAACAATTAATTATCTCAGCTGTTTAATCAAAGTGATGCATTTTTGAAGAAAACTTCCCACACATAAGGGGTGATAAAAAATAACATATGAAGATAATAGAATACAGCTGAGACTTTTCTTTCATTTGATATATTGTTTGTCCATAAATGAATTACAGAAAACGCACTGTGAGCCATCAAAATTTAGTGAAAATGTTCAAAAACGCAGGCCCCGGGTAGAGGTGATAGATTTAATATAGCAAAAACAAGTTGGGGTAACATAATAGAACAAGAGTAAAGACACAATGGATCAACAAAAATATAGACTAACTACACTATTCAAAACTAAAGATAACATTGACTACAAATAGCTAGACTAGACTAGACTACACTGAACTAAACACAGAGACTCACCCACATGAATCAAAATGAACCAGGACAAGAGAGAAAACACAGGGGCATTTAATAATGGCTCAAATCAAGAGGGGAACAGGTGTTGAGCATTAAACAATTAAAAAGCAATAATGAGGAATCTAGGGGGCAGTGACAAAGACGAACCATAGAGAGTGCATGACATGTCAAAAAAAACAATGCCACGTCTATTTCTTCACTAAACATGATGTTCGGCCATGATCCTGCCACAAGACCAAGAAAGACAAGACATGAATCTTGAGTACCTACAGAATAGTAACGTACCCTTCAAATATCAGTACAGTGTTTAGTTCGATCACATATATAAAAGACAGATACAGCTGTTCGATTTTTTCCAAAACACACAACATGTGTGGGGATTAGGGGTTAACATCACTTAATCACGTGCGCTACCATTGCCAACAAAACACAGACATATGACTTACCGGATGTGGTTCATGTCCGGCATCTTTTAGCCCTGGGACCAGTTCATCTATCAGTTTCAAAAACGATCTCCAAATCCAGCATTATACCACCGTTTATATAACATTCATCACCCAAAAGAAGTGAACAAACATAGCCGAACTTTGTGAAAGTAGTGCTCTCTCTCTCCTGCACAGAAGTAAAAGTGACGTGATCTTCATGTTCCGAAACCTAAACGAACGCGGGGGGGGGGGTCTTATTGAGCACAGATATACTATGTCATACATCCAACTTGTTTTTTGACAAGTTCACCATGTCAAGCATGAGAAGACAGCACGTTTTACATTATAAATAAGTAAGAATGCATAAAAAAATCATATCAAGATTTATTTATAAGGCTCATTAAAAACAACAGAAGTTGACCACTGTGCCGTACAACATTACCAAAACACCGTTGCATCTCCCCTTCAAAGAAACTATGCAAATACTGACCCTGTTGTAAAAAACTGCATATGCTCTGTTAGCTATGTTTTGATTCTGATTTGACCAACTTAAACCAACTAAGGACCAGGACATGACCAGCTTAAACCAGCACATGACCAGCAGCACAATCCAGCATCACAACATACCAAACCATGTGCAGTTTTTTTCAACAGGGGAGGTTCAATATCTACTGAACATGACATTTCAAAACAAAGGGACAACAATGCACAGATAAGCTTAGCTAAAGCTTAAAGACCAAAGCAATATACCACGCAATAAAGGTTTAGTTTAATAATGTGATTTTTATTAAAGTTGTACAAGAGTCAGGTGCAATAATTAGTTGTAAACCTGATCCATTTATTCAAGAAATCCATTCATTTATTCAACGTCCAACAGCTGAGAAGATAATTCAAAACCACTGAGCAATGAAATCCCTTCTGGAGAGGGAAATGCAGCAGAATTTGGCCATGCGCTTCCCAAGGGAAAAAAGTGACTCACCCACTGCTATTACAGTATTACAACACGGTTGCGGCTTACATTCACAGTCAACACAAAGGGAGATTGCGTTTGATGCTGGGTGTTCTGTTAGCAGCACTGCCATGACAACTTTTATCCTACATAAGCTTCTTTATCCTTTATTACCAAACCTCCTTTTGAAATGAACTCAAGAAATGGCCATTGAAAAGTCGCAAATGCTTACCGCACTAATGAGCGTTCTCTGTGGCACGACTGAGTGCAGTACACACACTGTCTACAAGTGTAACAAACAAATGAGAACATCGTTACTACTACATAATAGCAAGCTTTTCCAAAGATACGAAGCTTTTTTTTTACAAAATTCATCTTTGAGAAGTCTTTTTGACGCACTTTTAAATCTTGCTCATAAAACATCCAGACATTTATGCCTTTTCTCATAGACAATATATCCAGAGTTTGATGAGGCATTACCCAAGATATGTCTCACTGCATGAAGCCACTTTTTATTCTTTTAAAGCACTTAATGCAATGGGACAAAAGATTATTATAATCAGGCATCCCTCGCCACCACCTGATTCAGCAGCCACCACTTTTGGTCATTATGTTTGACGAGTTGATCCAAGGGGGGGTCTGCAGCCCCGTTTGGTAGGGGTCCCAATTATTGTCGATCTTGAACTAAGTTGCATGAAATAAATTAACTTTAACAGATTAAAGGATTTAAAGCTAAATCCGCAAGCTGAGCTGAGCCGGAAGGCGAAGCTCACGATTTACCGGTCAATATATGTTCCTACCCTCACCTAACCGAAAAGGACAAGATGACCGAAAGGACAAGATCCCGGATACAGGCGGCCGAAATGAGCTTTCTCCGCAGGGTGGCTGGGCGATCCCTTAGAGATAGGGTGAGAAGCTCGGTCACTCGGGAGGAGCTCAGAGTAGATCCGCTGCTCCTCCACATCGAGAGGGGCCAGCTGAGGTGGCTTGGGCATCTTTTCCGGATGCCCCCTGGAAGCCTTCCAGGGAAGGTGTTCCGGGCATGTCCCACCGGGAGAAGACCCCGGGGAAGACATAGGACACGCTGGAGGGACTATTTCTCCCGGCTGGCCTGGGAACGCCTCGATGTCCCCCCGGAAAAGCTGGAGGAAGTGTCTAGGGAGAGGGAAGTCTGGGCATCCCTGCTTAGATTACTGCCCCCGCGACCCGGCCCCGGATAAGCGGAAGAAAATGGATGGATGGATGGATGGATGGATGGAAGCTAAATCCATAGAGAAGGTTTAGCTAAGTGAATCAAAAAGTAATTGACAAGTAATTTATCAACAATTACCATTTTAATGGATTAGCATGTAAGCATATAATTAATTATGTACATTGTTTCATTATAGGCAAGCACTGCGTGAAGAACTCTGCTTTAGATGTGACATCTTCCTGTGCTTTATAATCTTATTAAAGGAAAGTATTGGATGTATTGAATATCTGATTTGTAAACATCTAATTGAATATGAAAATGTATGCAAGACATTTGCCTATTTTAGGTAAGATAAAAGGTATCAAAACAATATATTCACAAACAAAGGGCCTGGTAATACTTACAGTTGAGGAGAAATTTTCTACTGAAATGCTGAAATATCTTGTTTATTTTGAGTTTAAACCTTGGACTGTGTTGATGCTCACACTCATTTTGCTGACAGTGATGGATTCCAATGTCAGGTGTTTTGACAGGGATCTAAGGAGGACTTTATTTCAGGACTGCTAGCCTGTTTGCCAAGGGTATAGCTCTTGTTTGAACTCAGAAGGTAGTTTGCTTTATTTTGTATATATCCAGTGGAGTTGTAATTTATCAGATTAACCTTTGCAGAAAACTATAAAGTATAAATGCTTTTACTTTGGACACATATTAATGTATCTAATGTTTTGCAAACAAACATAAAAAAATATATATATTTAGAATATACAATTCCAATTAGGAAACACTTAAACTTTATTATTTTACATGTTTAATTACAGTTTTTGATAAGAGTTTAGTCATAAAAAGTACAGTATGATAAAAACATCACATTACAAATTTGTTATAGAAAAAACGGCTTTAAACTTATTCATGACATAGACACACTTCATCTGTTTTGCTGCATTTCCGACATTTTTTGGGTGCTTTTTCTTCACCCTTTTTACCCGACACTGGGTTCAAAATAACCCAGCAATTTATAGAGTGTAAAATAAGTATTACATATACATATATGACCTAATGTAAAACTTAAAGCTTTACAGCATATGCTCAGTACATGAAGATCAGGGGCACAAATGATGTGCCCTTTTCTTGCATTACACTTCAAACTCAAGTACATCATTCTGTTTAAGCAGCGGCTGTACATGACACAATTCCCAGCATGCTCGCTTCTTGAAAAAGAAAACTCCAACAGTGACCTCTCTTCCACTCCATTTCCTCCCTGCTCTCCTGCTCCGCGTGAACAGAGGTCTTTTTCCGAAAGCTTTGTTCTCCTCCAGTTCTTGCTCCGTTGCTGGGAGCATCGAACATGTGCTGATTATTTCACTGAGAGTTTCCATCACAATCTCTCGCTACCCTTTCCTTCACTGTTCGTATCCTCACACCGCCTGCACCCCAACAGGATGTTCAAAGCAGCAGTAAGCTGTTGTAAATGTCAATCTCAAGGGAGATCTCAAATTCACTCGCCGCATCAACCCTTTCCTTTTCTCCGTTCTCGGTTTTGTGCATCTGCTTTTTCCTTTTCGACCCACTGTCACTCCACTTTGTCCTAACCCAAGGCACTGTTGTCAGATATGTAGGAGATGGCAAGCTGGTAGAGAATGTTAATGCTGCTTCCTGCTCTCATCTCGGCTGCCATCACAGGCCAAATGTCAGTGTGTATGATGTATTAAGGTTGATGCTTTTAGGTCCTACAATACCATCATGTAGATAAATGAGCAAGCAGAACCACAGGTTGGTCGTTGCAGTTGTATTGTTAATGATTAGCCTCATGATATCCACAGGAATCCACTAACTTACCTACATTAAGAGCTGACAGCTTACAGCCGGGGGTTACTATTATAAGTACGGTATGCATATTCTGCTCCAGTGTGAGATAATAAAGGAATTTTTATGATAATCGATTAAGCAAATTTCATGAAGTAGCTCTTCTTCAAGCCAGGGAAGTTTTATTTATGCAGCACTTTTTAGCAGTTGCAGGGCAAAAAACTCTGTGAGATGTAAGAAAGAAAAGGGAGAAAACACTGGGAGAGACCAGACTTTGCAATCTACACTTATGTCTCTTAAGGCCGGTACAGACTATAATTTATACCACGATTTTGCCATCCAAGTCTAATTTCTAAAATATGTATTTTGTCGTACATGGTAAACCCGAAGAAGTTGATGTTTACGATGTTCCCAATTTCAAGTAAGCAGTACTTTCAAGTTTTGAGTTTGTTGTACTTAACAATGCTTTATCCATTCTAAAAACGCATCAAATAACACTAAGGTAATTTCAAAGTTTACTCTAGAAATGCAGTCTCACGCAAAGCTTGCTGGGAACATTTTTATCTGCTATTAAGTTTAAACTACTTTACTTTAATTACTTAGACTATTCGGGTTTACAGAGTGGTTCAAAATATAATGTAACTAGACATGCTCATAGACGACAGATTAACTGTCTGTGAGTCTTTGAAATCTGAAATGACTTTTTCTACAATGGCCAACCAAGCACATAAAAGGATAACTATGTATGAGAGCTGGAGATGGATGAACAGATGGAGATATTACATTAAAAATGTTGATACTAGCTTGTCTATGTTATATGCAATAAAATGTGTTATTTAATGCTAGCCTCTTATTATGGTTGCTCGGTAAAAAATGCATCAAATTCATTTACAAGAATGAGCAGAGATTGCATTTTGTATGTTCTATGCAAAGCATTGCAGACATTCGCGTGTTGCCGTCCTAGCTATCGTTTGTTTTATGCATCACAAATGCTATAAAATGGTCCGTCAACCTAGACCCATCAAGGGATGCATATTGTACAGACTGATTTAAAAGACAGTTTAAATGTCTCTTTCTAATCTGTTTTACACAATCATAATACAACTATACCAGGTGGAATTGTACACTTCCTAGTTGTATACAGAATGCATAGATTTTCCATTATCAATGGGATTGTGGGATCCATAACAAAGTATCTAACCGTGTGAGTGACACAGTGACCGGGGTGCAGGCTGTAGCAGAAGACATTAATCACCTGTGCGTTCATGCTGAGAGCTTTGATCTGGGCCACAGGCTAAGTCCTGGCCATGGCAGTAGGTTTATGTCAGCGTAACAAGACAGGTCAGTGATCAATGTCTTTGGCATGCTGGTAGACACTCAGCAGTGGTGGCCCTCACTTCTTGTAGTGCCCTTGAAAAACTGCATGCAAATCAAATAAAGTGAAGTGCACTATGGTTGACGGTTTTGATTCAACAAGGCAAATACTGTATATAGAGAACGTCATTGTTTACTGACATAGACTTTCCCTTGAAAATTTCAAATAGAAATAAATAGCGTAGAGCTCATTACGTTAAAATTTAAAGTTTATAACCCCATGTGTGTAAGTTATTTGGCACTATTTACACGTGGGATGGAGCAGCTGTACATTTTTGAAAAAACTAACATTTTCATGAATAAGAAAACAATTATTTCAAAAAGACTTTACGAACTATTTACACAAAAAAACGTTCTGCTCGTGTTTCATAAATGAGGCCCATTGTGTGTAAAACTTTATCATTGGGGAAAAATTACTTACTATACCTTTAGTCCTTGCATATCATCATTGGCACACAAAGATCCATCTCTTAAAAAGTAAACATCTGTTATCTTTACAAATTTTTGATTTCCCGAAGAAAAAACTACTTTGACCATCATTGCGAACCGATAAAGACTCTCATTAAAGCAAATCTCTTGACTTTTGGTAAACGATTAAAGCGTCTTTGCTGTTGATAAGACCAGCCATTTTCTCAAGCTCCTTCAGGAAAGAAATTACCACCCTCTCTGAAAGACTGTCTCTAATCTGAGCAAATATCTCGCACTGAATCTTATCTCCTTTTATATGGAGCAACACTGTGCTAAAATGTCTTGTGAAATAAAGAAAAGCTGATTTGAGAGTATCTAATAGTGCCCATTTACTCCAACACACCTTGTACATCCAATGTCTTTAATACTTTCTCCATTATGAGAACTCTTCCAAAAAAAAGACCCCTAAAACAGATCGCAAATAGCTACAATTTTAATAATGTCTGTGGTAATTGGACTTATGAATTATGAATGGTTCTCACCATCTAATTTGCAGCTTTAAAACAATTACAATTAAAATATGGGATTTGGTAGGATCCAAATTAGAAGGGCAGTTAATACACCAAGGCAGAACCAATGACAATCGCTATATATCCTTATAATGGTCCTCAATTAATTGAGGATATCAGCAATTCGTGTAGTCAAGTCATTAAGAGGTAATACATCATTAAAAATTAATTTGTCTTATTTCCCTTCATACTGTTGAAATGTATTGTAATGCCTTGCACATTTGATCTAGTGCATACACTGATCTACATGGCATGGACGTGTAAGAATAAAAATAGAAAGTGGCATCCCAAAAGATCCTTTTGGACACCTCAGAGGTTTCCTTTTACAAATATGGTTGCTTTCCTTGGTACAAAGTATGCAAAACAACAGTAAGTCAGATGGGTACTCAGTAGTCATGATATAACCGTGCACAAACAACATGGCGACATTTTGAAATCTGGAACAAGTAGACACTTTGCTACTCGAACGTTGTTCCTTTACAACAAAGTGAATAAATTGTATCGATTTTGCAAACGTTAATTAGTTCAGTGGATATTGACAAAAGACAATGCCGTGAAGAACAGAATGTAGAAAGACCATGAAAAAATTGTGCCTGGTTTCAATGATCCAGAGAACGTGTGAAGACTGATAAGCTTTTATGTTCTTTATATGCTGAGTAGATCCGGATGCCCATTTAAACACATTAAAATGATTTGTCTATGTTGGGGACATCTGTACCACCTTAAGGCCATTTTAAATGAAATCATATTCTGAGGAATAACAGTGAACCATTAACTGACCCTGCCATGTTTACATGCATCCACTGCTAAGATATCTGGAGACTACCCTGAGGACATGGTTGTGTGTCATTACTGCATTGATGATGTGGTATTGTGAGGGCTTGTCCCTAATTTCAGTTACATTACTAACCTCCTAGAATTAGATTTCTTCTGTCTTTTTTATCTTGAATTGTACCCTTGCAATGTATCACCGCAAACATATTTCTGTTTCCGGTATGAGGGCGCTGTGCGCATTTGACTGCCGCTTTGTACTGGGCTGTTTCTTTTGTCTTGTCTTGTTTATGCGTCTTACACACTTATAAATGGACTTCAACTTTTATCTGACTTTAACTGGACAATCCAATGTGCAGAGGTGGTGTGCCCCGCTACAGTATGTCGCTTGTTCTGGTGTTTCATCCGTACCTGAACCCGCTGGCCTGCGTCCCTGGCGGTAGTTATTTCGCTTGTCGTTTGAGGTCTGCACTCCTCTGCGTGTTCCTGTATGCCGCTTGGGGTCCTGGAGTTTGCACTCTGTAAAGTTTGACTTGAGGCACGATTTGAGGCAGGTTGTTTAGTGTGTTGCTCTATGAGGGACTACTTTAGTTGCTGCATTGTTGTTTTACTGTTCCTGCTCCAAAGACTTTTTGGTCAGATAATTCTATATTTCTCACGTTGGTACCATGATTGCTTGTGATGTTTGATAATTATATTGTATAACACTTTATTATTATTAAAATAACAAATGCAATGTTCTCATGTATGGCAGGTGAATTGCCTGCCTACGTAGCTTGCAATTCACCTAGTAATATAATGTAAAGCTGAATGTGTTGTTAGCTTCCAAAGTCATAAATGCAGGTGATTAAGATTCTTTAAATAACACCCTTATACATTCTTAGAAAATGAAATGGCATGTATCAGCCACACCTCAACCACATGTGTGGGTGTTAGGGGTGAAGGTTTGTTGCTTATGCATGTGCATGTGTGTCAAGTCAAGGCTCAATTAAATGTCCCCACAAAGATATTAAAATCCAAATACATTTATGGAGCAGTCAGCAGTCCCCAAGAAGGAAACTGATAAACAAACTAAGTAACGCTGAATTTTTTTAAATTGTAAATTAGAAATGATGAAATCTGAAAATGTATCGGTTTCTGTGCAGAAATTGACTGGCATGCATATTTTCAAAAGCGAATACAAGCTGTATTCTCATAAGATCACGACAGATAATAATTAAAGTTAATTGCTAATGAGTCATAATATTAATTTAAGCTTTATATAAATAGATATATTAACAATGGAAGCCAATATTAAACCATTTATCAATAGTCTATTCAAATCCAGATGGGGTCAACTTTTTATGCAATTAATACATTTTGTATAGCACTGGAGTGCAAATACAGAAAAATGTGCCATCTTTATGTACATAAGTCAAGTCTTTGCTGTGATGCAAAAGTAAAAAATCCTCTTAGAAAAATCCGCCACTCTGGCTTAGTTTAACATGACAGATTTAATGTCATTCCAAAACGCCTCTATTTTTGGCTACTATTTTCTCAGTATAGTAAAATTAAATATTTAAAAACTCACAAATTTCAAATAAAAGTATTGTTTCTATTTGCATTTTTTTAAGTAAATGAAGAATCAACTGAAAATAACATAAGATATTCCTCAAATACTGCAGCGAAAAAAATTCACTTTCAAGCAATACAACAGTAATATTTGTACATGTATTTAGGGGAACAAAAATATATATATGTGATAACCTTGAATTGTATCACAGTCTTTACTGTCAGTGTTTCACATTGCTGTTGGATGATTTCCTATCATCCAAGCATTTATACATTTATAACATTTATGAGGTTTGATTTTGTTGAAATTCAATAGACACTGGACTGAAATCAAATTTGGAATGCTCTTTAAATGTTTTCATTGGCTATAGATATGATACATGTGCTCAATATCAGATGGGTCTGTATGGGTTCATCTGCAACTATTCTTTTTTAAATGTATTTCCTATATGAACATTGATGATTTCTGTTAGTTTGTTTAAAGAAATTGTCGTTTTTAGCACCCAATTCCAGGGTTTACGGTTCAGGACAAACTTGTGATTGATATCTCACGCAGTCTCTGAATTTAAATGTTTACTCTTGAGTTGTGTGAAGAGGTATAACTGTAAGGAACATTGATTTCTCTTTCCCATAAGCCATATGCTTGTTCCCTAGAGCACGAAACAATTTAGTGAGTCACAAGCAAAGCAAAGAACATGCGACACCCTACAATCTCTGGAAGTCCAATATATGCCTTATGCCATTTGATAAATCACACAAACAAGAGTGAATCATCTGAGCACAAGGCTGAACTATGAGAGCTAAATTCAAACCCAAAACAATTTCATTTCAGCTCGAGTTGTCGCTGATAAGAAGAATGGGGTTGTTAAGGTTACATTCACAGTTATGTGCTAGATGGATGTTTTTCTTTTAACCAAAGCAGCATGGGACATTTATAAGAGTCAATTACTTTAACAACTGAAGTCACTGTAATGTTAATTACGTTCACATTTCATACAATTCTTTTTAAAACCAGTGTGCATTGAAGCTCTCAGTAACCCAATCAAAATGACTGATTGAATTTACTGTCCTGGACAAGACTATTTTAAAATCACAGCTAATATCTAAAAAATGTTCACCCACAAACTAAATATTAACAATTATAAAGCCATTAAGAGAAAACTGTAATAAAGACGTTAAAGGGATACTTCACCCAAAAATCATTATTTACTCTCCTTCGGGTTATTCCAAATCTGTATACATTTCTTTCTAAATGGTTATAACGAAACAGATCTTGTCCCCCATTGACTCCCATGAAAAATTACTTAATCTTTTTTTGAAGATTGAACACAAAAGAAGACATTTTTAAGAATGTAGAAAGTCAATAGTTCTGGGAAACTTTTGGATACCATTGTATTTTTCCAACTAGCGCAGTATCATGATCCTGCCTCACCTAGTCACGCTTTTCTAGACTTGTGGCAGGGTCATGACATTTTCACGTGTTTATTGTGGAGAGAGACATGGTATTATTCGTTTTGGCATGCCATGCTCTCTCTTCGGTCTCGTCCTTGTCTCCGCCCCCTCATTTGTGTTCTTTCCCTAGTGATGTGCTTTATTTACTGCTGATCCTTGTTCCTGTAGAGGCCTACCTTGTCTTGTTACTGCCTTGTGTCTAGTTTATTTAATCGCCTCATCTTTAATAGTTTATTTAACCCCTCATCTTGTCTTGTTTATGAAGTTAGTATTATTTAGTTTTCGTTTTATCCCATCATGGGGTCTTTTATTTGTTAAATATAGTTTTGTGTTTAACAACCTCTGCTTGCGCTTCCCAGATCGTGACAGGTTGTGAATGGGTGTCTAAAGAAATGTATACAGATTTGGAACTCAAATGCGACTAAATGATGACAGAATGTTCAAGTATCCCTTTAAATGTTCAGCAGATCACATTAAATCCAACATTAAATGTCAGCAGTCGTTGCCTTTTGGTTAGAGAGTCGGACTCGTGACCAGAAGTTTGTCGGTTTGATTCTCAAGGCCGGCGGGTATTGACCGAGGTGCCCTTGAGCAAGGCACCTTACCCCTACTTGCTCCCCGGGTGCTGCAGTGCTTAGCTGCCCACTACTCCGGGTGTATGTATGTTCAAGACTTGCTGTGCGCGTGTTCACTACTCACTGGATGGGTCAAAGTCGTTGTTCCTTGGCAGAGGTCACATTTCGGGTATGGGTCACCATATCTGACAAATTGGTCACTTCACTTTCACTTTCATATGTTTTCATGTGCGACTAAATTTAGGTAAGGTGAAAAATACATTGACCTTTACTTTTTTATTGTTAGACCAATTAAGATTCTTCAGAGTAAAATATTTTTTTCCCATTCTCTTATTACAATAAGCTATTTCCATCCCCCTTGCATAACTTGACATTTTCATAACCATTTCTGTGAAATTTTGTCATTGTACGACACTCACAGCATTCTAAAATGGGCTTTGTTCTGGTTAGTCAAATTTCCTGATTTACATGTGAAGATGAAAAGGAGACAAAAGAATGACAATACTAGATATTTTGTTTTGAGGCGTTATGAATCTTAGGCTCTCTCAACATTTAATTTACACAAAAATGTTTTGCTGAGTGTGCTTCACGTGGTAACATCTAAACTAGCTCGTAAATTCAAGCATGATTAAATCAATGTTCAAATTTAAAAACACCCTTTAAGGTTTAACAGAAAACGGATCCATATTACTATTTTCGACTGTACCGTCTTTGGGCTTGTTTTAATCAGAAAGCCTGCTGTTTTATTGAAAAAAGCTTCACATGTTATACAACAGCTGCATTTGTCTTTTTCTACTTTCCTCTGCCAACACTTGCTCCCATATTATCAGCACTGCAATCTTGCATCTTGGTCCATAGAACTAAATGCCTGCCTCTGGTCAAATGGTCCATTACCCTGTCTGCTACTCTCTGCTCTCCTGCATTAGTTATTATATCCCATTGGATCAGACCCAGCTCGGATACTGTGCCAAGGTCACACATCTAATACAATTTAGTGATCCTCAAAAAAAGCACTTTCCCACTGGCAAAGAACTACACTGTCAGGTGGTCTACAATAAGGCACCAAGGTTCCTCCGCTCTTTTCAAAGTTTTCCTTCACCTACTTTACCACAGTTTTGCGAACAGGCTGTTCATTTCTTGGGTTTAGAAATTCCGTCCTGTCGCTGATTTATTTAGCCAAGTCTCTGTTTTTTCAATCTCATACTGGTCAAATTTTTATCAACAAAACACCGAAGATAAAAAGTTGCAATTGAGTTTGGAAAACCATTAATGAGCCTCAAAAGCTACAGAAACTGTGCAGAATTCACAGTTTCGAAATTAGGCCTGGATATCTCATCATGTGATGAATAACTGCTGCTGTCATGATTGATAGAACCTAATACAAGGTACACAAACATCCCCTTTAAAAAAGTTCAGTTTACTTCCTGCTTTCTGTGGGCGGTAATACCATAATGTCAACAGCCAGGAATACAGCACTGAGTTTTATGAATAAAGCTCAATCTGTAGCAGGGCTATTTTAGTGTGGCTTGTGAACACGTCGTGAATATATCTTGTGAAATACCACATGCTAAATTTTTGTCCTGTAGTATACATTACAGATTTTCTATTTACTTCTGCTGATGAAGGCGGTTAGTGATTGATTGATGGGACTCAGCAGAGAGATGGCAGTCAATGGATCAACCCTCCATCCACAAGCCTATTAACCCTGTGGTTAGTCGGATCTGCTAAAAGTTGGGTTTAGTCTAGAGGTGGGTATATATTTAACACATTGATCTTTCTCTAGGGTCCAATCTCTGCCTACAAATAAGGTAATGAGATGCTTGGGTAATTATTTTGTTGGCTTTCTTCATTTCGCAAAAGTAATCATGGCTGTACGGTTACAACTTCTGGCACAGGCAGTGTGTGATTGTTTTCTAGATGGGATTTGAGGTTTTCTAACAAATCAAAGGCCTCATTACTCAAGAATTTACTAAGAAATGCCTCTAACTCCTGCATGTTGTTTTGAATGGTGTATTGGTTACATTGAAGCCATAAATTGTAAAGTAATGGCATTTCTATTTTCAAATGCCAACATACACATTTATTTACGCATTTAAAAATGGCCAGCAGGCTGGTATTATAATCAATAAATCACCATTCATTCACACTTGAACCGAACCCACACAAGAACTGCCCAGCCAAATGTAATTATGTTGTTTATCACCACCTGGAAGATTATTACCTTTTACATATGCATGCTGGTTTGTCAGATACCTGGATTGATGTTTGCCTGTGTTCGGCTCCTTCTGAAAATTATATTGTGTCAGGAGATGTTATGAAATGAGCCACAGAACATGAGGTGAATTCATGAAGTCAATCTTTTGACCAAAGGCAAAGTACTGAGCTATAACTAGCGGTAGAACATTTTTAAGTACTCCAAAATTATTATCAGTTTTTCTCAATTTACTAATCATAGGTTTGTATGTGTTTAATAAAATGCTCATTTGTTTCATTTCTTTGAACTAGTGACAACATTTTCTAAATCGGCAATAAAAAATTTTTTCCGTGTATTTTAGAATTGTTAGAAAATTATACTTTTTTACAACTTTCATGTCTTTGCATTCTCTAAGTTTTTCACATTTCTGTTGGATGACTCTTTCATTTCTGAGGTTTGTTTCTTTAGAAATTCAACAGATACTGAACTGGAACGGCCACAAAACTTGAGAGGTATATTAAATCTGAAACGATCCTAAATATGTGCAACAAAAACATTAATGATCAAATATCATTTTCTGTCATGCCCTGTTTTTTTTATATGGGTTCTGTGTTATTTATGCCAGTATAGTATGAACATTAGAAAACAGAGCAGTTAAAATAATAAAAATGCCCTTCTATGATTATAAAACTACTACAGCCTGAAGTTCTCAACACTTTACAGGTCAAGGGATGCCTTGTTTAAACTGTTGGGTTATATGCCCCTTGGAATTTATTGAAAGTCTTTATTTTCACTTAGGTGAGCCAATCACAGCTCTCACACAACATGAAGGAATACGTTTTATATCTGATCTTATTTTTATGTATCATGTGAAGTTTATCCAAAGGATGAGGATTTTTTATTATCTTTCCTTTAGTTTAAAAGGGGGCGGGGAACAAAAATGCCCAAAGATTTCCAAAAACCTACATTAATTACTTAGTTGAATAATGTGGTTTATTCGATATTCTGTCAATGACACATTCAGATACTGAACCTCAAAAAAAATGTATATATACTGTATATATGAATATATTCAAAGCATTCTTGTTTGCTGAGGTAAGCAACATGCAGCTTCAACACTTCAGTAACAGCTTCGACACAGCGTAAGTTAGCGTAAGCCATAATAACAAAAAAATACAGACGGCTAACTAACAACATAAAACGCAATAAAACGTGATAACATATATAAAACATGATTTTTAAAAATAATATTGAGTTATCTCAATTTGGAACCCAGCTCTTCAATTCTTCATGAATGTAACAATCATGTGCTAATGTATTTTGATGCAAATGTTCCTATAAGTCATGCAACATATTTAAATGTGGTTTATACCTCTGTGACGTGAGAAACAGGAGTGAAGCTCCACTCATTTAGCGGCGAATGGGGATTATGCATACAGGTCGATGACACATCCGGCACCAAGGGGAAGAATGGCGTTTCGTTTCAGGACGCACATTGGATTACTATCAAACAACGTGCGTCTGAATATTCAGACACTTCACCATACGTCGGCAACCAAAAATGATATTATCTTTGTCAAGGTACATAATCAAATAGGAAGAAAAGCAAACTGAACTTTTCCACATATTAGAGACATGATCACAGAGGCACTTAACAATGCCCACCTGTAGTGTTGTCGGTTCAGCGAATGTTTTCTCACTAAATGGGAGCAGTAGTGACCTAGCTGGCTGAGATCTTAGCGTGTGCATTTACCCCGTTCCAGTCAGAAGTATGAAGTATGCATCCACCAAATGCCAGAATGCATTAAATGAAAACTCTAGAACTCGGAGTAATCTCATAATGAGCCTGATTTGGAACAAATCTAACAGGGAAAGCAAACAACAACACTGTCAATTTCTCTTTGTCTCTGACTCTACATTTCTTGAAGCTTAAAGGACGCACGCCATACATCAAACGGCACAGCGCAGCCGCAGACTGCTCGGCTTATTAAAGTACCGTGAGAGGGATTCGTGAGCGACTGTTTATAATCGCTCTCCTTGCACTTGGATAGTCGTCGACCGGTCTGCTCGGCGCCATGAAGTCAAGCACACACAAATTCAAGCACACCAACAATATTTTTTGTTTTTTAAACGTGCTTTCATTGGCCAGGGCAAACAATGGCAAACACTAAAGAACATGCGTCTTTCGAAGTGAATCAAAGCTTAAATAAACTGTATTACTTTTGAGATTATGTCTGTATATTATCATTAGACATGGATTGTGTATTATGAGCAACACATTAACCTCAGTGTCCCTTACAAGTTACAATTATTATCGTTTATAGACCTATCTACTCTTAGTTTCTTAGTTTAACATGCTGTACTCTTTTTTGGTCTGAAAGAAGCAGTTTTTAGATGGAAACTGGAAATTGCCCCGATAAATCAGCGCTATGCATTACCTGGGTAGGTAAGTTAAAGCGGTCCCTCACCATTACACAACAACCATTTAACTGAGCAGACTGCCTATCAGAGGGATTCCTAGATTTCGTTTCTGTGCCTGGATGGCCATACGTTCACAGCAGGGTGATCAATAAAAACAGTGAAGGTTTGACATAGAAAGAAATATGGATGAATGCACACTTCAGTACGCTTTACACTTTAAGGTCTTATCTCTAATACAGTTCCAGATTGCTTTGTGGCCTTTTGCCATCCACTTTGAATGTCTCTCTCTGTGTGTGCGTGTGTGTGCACGTGTGCATGCGTGAGCTGCTAGAAATGTACCTGGCAGCCGAACCCTAATCCATATGGAGTATTTAAAGCTACATGGTAATGTTTTGCACGGATGCGCAGGTTGGCATTTTAATGTATTCTTCCACTACATCCATCAGTGATTATGTTGAAGCAGGCTGTCATAAACCAGTGGTTTTGACTATTGGACCTTGGCATGCATACTGACCCAAACATGCTTTCATCCGAATCTACCGGTGTGCATTCTGATAGCCCACTGCATCAGATTGTGTATCATCTGTGCAACTTAGATATCCCTGTTGCTATGGCAGCTGATTCTCCTCGTGAGCTCTTGTCAATGAATTTGTAGGCCTCAAGTATTTGAGCAAATTTACCAGGTCATAAGATTTGCAATGTCTGTTTACTCTTCATTATCTTGAATGCCATGGCGGGTTTTCAGAAAAACGGGCAGATCAATTTATTGACAATTAGATGAAGTAGAGTTAAATAACAATGAGTGTTTACATTTCAATGTTTATAGTTTTTATGAACAATTCCTATTGGGATTTATATCGAACTTACAAAACATCTTCTAAATGTCTTTTTGTGGCTCCTATGGATCTATATTGCTGAATGTTAGGTTTCTCTTACTATTTCTAGTTTGACAGAGAAACAATACAGAAGAACTCACACTGCATCTTATAAATTGCGACTTCACTTTATCTATGTAGATTAATGATGGTATTTGCATGTCATCTTTCATAAACATCTACTCCATTATTCCCATTTCGCTTCTTGTTACAATTTCAAATCTGACATTTTACTTTTGTTTTTAGCAATTTCCTGCTCTGAATCCACTTCATCAGTTTCGTTGTGTTCCTCTCATTAATATACTTCATCAGCATATTTCTTGAGTAAGAAGATGGCATTAATCTACATCTAGTCGGAAAAGCTAATTATACTTGCAAATATACTTCAATGTGTTCAGTTGTTTGTTTGCTTTGTTCATTAGACACTGTAAGATTGTTGGGTGCCATTTTCACATTATTTGAAGCTAAAATGTTATAATGTATAAAATGTTGGCAGGAGTATCAAGCTGGTTCATTTTAGTGAAGTGGGTCGTACTGACAGTTTCATCAAATGAGTCAACTGAGAAGATGATTGACTGATTAATATCAGTTGAAAGTACAGTAGACACCTAGTGGTTTGCCGTGTAGATAACTATGACTCTTAGTACCTTGAATGTAGTTGAATTACAGCAAATCCTAAGTTACAAGTAGTGTAACAATAAAGGTGCTACTTGATGCCATGGAAAACTCTTTTTTCAATGGTTCAATAAAGAACATTTAACATCCGAAGAATCTGTTTCACAATATTTTCTTTGTGGCGAAAAAGGCTCAGATTATAAAAAGGTAAGAAAATTAAAACCATTCACTGAATGGTATTTTGTGGAACGAAAAACGGTTATTCCACGGGATAGCTGTGAAGAAACCTTTAATTTTAAACTGTAGTTTAAGAAGCTACAGCTTAAGTAGCTTCTCAACAGAAGTGGGGGACTTTGAATGCCCTTTAGACTTTATCTTGTATGTTTCTGTGTTTGTAAAGGAATTGAGAAATTGTGTAAATTGATAACTATTTTTGTGACCTAATTAATATTGATGAGCCATATCAGGGGTGTATTAGCTCTGCAGAGGCTTAACACAGTCTTGCTTGAAATTTATGTAAAACATTCAAGCAGAAACAACATATCCTGTTCCTAAAAATTAAACTTGTAAAACAGCTAACATGTTAGGGTTACTTCCAAAGATATTTTTAAAAAAATCCCCCAAATGATATAGAAACTCCTACTTTGAGATTGATGGATTATCCCACCAATGCAACAGAATATCCAAGAGTTAATTCTTGTGGAAGTCCTTGAAGGCTCGGTGCAGTTGGTTGGGATCCAGTCTCAGATGGCTACACCATTGTGCAGGAAGGGCTGCTCTGTTGTGACTGTTACTGCTTGTCTTTTCTTTGAATTCTGTTGTCATAAGGCTCGGAAATGTTGAGGTATAGTAGTGCAAAGTACACTGAAGATCTTGTCAAAGTGAACCTTATAAAGAAATACTAAAGTCAAGCCATCAGCTAGGGAGTTTATGACAGTAAAAAAGATTGGAAAACATGTATTCCCAGTCAAGCTTAGCTTTTTCAATGGCACTGCTGTCTAGCAAATGTAATCAAACGGCCTTCACCCAGACTATTAATCCTTATTTTGAGATCTTCCAAATTTTGTCCAGTCCATCATCTTTCATGACATTTAAAAAAACAAATTAAAAACATATATTTTCCATGAATTCTTGACAGGAACATGTTGACAGCTTTTCGGTGGATTAAAAATAAATGAATTCTCTCGTATAACAGGTGTTGTTCTATCATCTGGAAAATCTGTAAGCATTGACAATGTAAAGACCGTCGGTCGTTTTTGCAAGAATAAACACCTTCAGTTATACAAGACCCTCTGCTTCACGTTGGGCCCTGATCACAATGTGCGGTTTTTAACTTGCTGTCTGTACATTATCCCGCTCATCACACTACTTACCTCATAAGTAAGTTATTGAACACGAAAAAATTATTCAAAATATTTGATTAACTCTTTTTTAATGAATGCAGACATTTTAAGTTAAGACATGACGTTAAATTACTACAGGAACAGGCAATTTGTTTTAATCATTTGTAAATAAAATAATATCTATAATATATTTATATTTCATTTTGTGTGAAATTAAACTGTGCCTGTCAAATGATTTGCATTATCCAGGTTACCATGTGTTATTAGTTTTGAGTGGTTGGTCTCTGGGAATATCAGAACTTGGAATGTCGCGGTAGGTAAATCAGAATCAAGTATTCCAGAGCGCTGTGTAGAAACTTGGTATGCACTTCTTGTAGTACTGACTCACTTTGATATATTGCTGCATTATATATATGTTTTGTAAGTCGCTTTGGAGAAAAGCGTCTGCTAAATGTAAATGTTGATATATCGAAAAAAATCATCTGCTAAATGCCTAAATGTAAATGTAAATATAATGAACTGTATCTCTTTATGAATGTATATTGCTAGCCCCCCAAAAGTGCATATTTAATATACAGCCTTGGAAAAGAACACATTCCAAATTTAATCAGCATTTCTAGATGTATTTTAGCCATTCCAGTTCAGTGTCTGTTGAATGTTCACAATATCAAACCTGACAAAAAGTCATCCAACAGCAATGTGAAAGACTGACAGTATGAAAAGACACATGAAAACTAATATACAAATCAAGGTCTTCATATACAATATTTATGTTTGAACTTTCCCTAAATCCATGTACAAATCTTACTTATATGTCCTTAAAAATTAATATGAAATGGTTTTCGGGATTTTTTTAAATGGTCTTTTTCTGCAAATGTATACATACAATACACATGAACCTGCTTGAATTTCAATTGCTATCAATTCTATTTTCCACATTTAAAATCCTAAAGTCATCAAAAAGTTGAAATAACACAAATTGCACAATTGACCATTTTTCTACATTTGTTAGAATACTGAACCCAGAACATTTTTCCACATTAAATATTTAATCATTGGGTACAGTAATTGACTGCAAAATGATTGCTACTTCTCACATCAAAGCTAATTCTTGGAGTCAAATTGCTTTCATACTGAACTTGCACTAAAACTGCTAGATATAAATTTGTATGTCCTCAGTTGACACAGCAACAGTAAGTGTAAAAGGATAACACTTATTTTCTAAAATAAACATGGCTTCAATCATTTATAAAATGTTCGCATTATTTTCTAAATACGAAGTGTGAGTCCTAAATACCCAGATCCTAAAATACCGCAATGCAATTTTTTTGAACATTTTACATTCAATTCTTGCAGAAATTATTTTAAATGAATGAGATTTTAAGGGATTAAAATTTTAGAGACCATTTAAAAAAAAATCCTGAAAACCATTTCATATACATTTTTAAGTATATTTAAGTAATATTTGTACATGGTTTTAGGGAAAGTTAAAACATAAAAATGTATCACTGCAAATGAAACTAAACCACAGACAGAAAGAACACTTGCCTCCAGGACATTGTCGTGCACATTTACACATAATATTGAGTTACACTGGCAGCTGCTTCAAAAAAAACCCTCTTTGAACAAAGCTGTGAGAATGGTACGAAAGCGTGAACACTAACCACACCTCATAAAGGAAAGACACCCCCTAGAGTACACTAATCAGATCCTATAAAATAAAGTTAATTAAGGTATTACCAGGTATTACTGTGCCACCGGTGCCAGGCTGTGATTTACACGTTACACTGTATCCAGCTGAGTTTAACCTACTCTGATGTAATCTAATCACAATATTTAAAAAATAAACGTTCAAACTGTTGAATTGCTTTGTTAACTACTGCTTTGTTTTCTCACTCGAACTATTATTACGTTTTTCTAAATAATGCTTTTGACACAATCTATAATGAGCTTATTTGTTTAAAATGTTCATACCCGTAATTCATAATCCATATCACAAACTAAACTTTAATGTTTGATTATGTTTTGTCACAGCAGGGCATAAAATATTCACCAAAATTATTAGCTTTTTTAAAATATTGCCCCAATAGAACAATAACCTGTCAGCTCATTTTCATTCTCCTTGAAAACAATTATCTTTTTTTCCGAGGGCTTACAGGTGAGACCAGTTTATTTGGCCAGATTATTTTGAGTTTTATTGCACCGGATGCTGGAAACTTGTTTTGTTATATGCGAAACCTGTCAACTGCTCCAGGTCCATGATGAAGCATCTTGCCTCGGGTTTAAGTGATAACAGAGAAGCCGCTAGGCCATAAAACCACATGCTCATAGTCGCTAATCACAGCCATTTATCAGCACTACCTCATTTCCCTGGACCACAAGGTTCTTTCGCCCATATTTTAAGTGCGGTCTTATTGGTACAGGGAAGTCTTGGGTGGTATTAAAAAGTTTGAGATTCGGACTCTTCTGTCGAAGTATATATTAAGCTTTTTGTATACATTTAGACAAAAATTCATGTTAAGGGATAGTTCTCCCAAAAATGATTTAAAGTTCTTGCAAACATGTGTGATAACTTTTTTCTAACTAACACAAAGAAAGATATTTCGAAGAATGTTCGGAACTTTTAGTTCTGGATCATCATTCACTACCACTACCAAACATAACTGTAACTTTTTGTGTTCTGTTGAACATAAAAGAGTTTAGGAAAGCAAATAGAACCTATACGGGTGGTAAATTATGTCGTGTTCCTTACTTTCGTCCAAAATATCTTCCTTTATGTTGTGGAGAACAAATAAATATATACAGGTTTGGAACAACTTGAGAGTAAGTAAATGTTGACAGAAATCTTATGATTTGGTTTTGGGTAAACTGTTCCTTTAAGAGGTGCAAAACATCTATTTAGTCTAGAACAACAATGTTGTCTTATCTCTCCACTTGATCTATTGAGCTACATACTATTTCTACTAAATGTTTTATGAAGTTAAATTCTATCATTATATGTCTGGGGCAACCAGGGGTCTGTAAGGGTTGCACACGCTTAATCTTCATGATTTTTGATCAGACAATGATTTATTTTCTGCAACATTAAAATTCACTTTGTAAAGACAATGACAAAAAAATGAAACACACATTTAGAAATGTGTCTATTTTGAAACGTTTGCACTTATAGTATTGCATTGGCTGAGGTATTACTGTATAAATCACAATGTCTGTGACAAGCATCTTTGAGCAAAGCCTCACTGTAGGAATTACTAGATGTCTCTTCTTTCACGGTTCCAGAGCTAAAGTCAATTTCGCTTGCTTCCAATAACTGACTCACTGTAACTCTTGGTCAAAGTACACACAACAAGTACATGTTCTGTAAAATGGCAACAAGCATTCTGCAACTAACTGGTTGACAGACAACCCTATTGACAACCAAACCCTCTGAATTTTTAGCCAATAACAGATGCGATGAGATTTCTTTGCAGAGCATGTTTGTAGATGATACCCCTCCACTTTTGTTGCAGTGATTTTGCATATAGAGGCACTTCATGCCAGAGTGCTTCAAGACAGCATTGTGGTGAAAACAGAAAAGCCCATTGTTCGCTTATTAAAAATGTGCTCTACTTGGATGCTCAAAGCACTAGTATTCATATCATTCATACGGTGTAGATGGAGAGCGCTGACAATACCCTGTTTAATACCTTCCCATTTCCTCATAGCATAATGCCTCACAGTGACACAACCTCCAAATGTAATGAGACAACAAGAGTAATGAATGATGGGTGATAGGAGATCATTGGTCTACTATGAGACCGATAAATCAGAAGCACTTAACCTGACGCTCTGTTTAAAGTCATATACAAATGACTGCGCATCCATATTGTACCTTGCCAGAAAGACACATCTCACTTGATCCGGATGATAAATCACACGATGTTATATCAGAATTCTTGAGTTATTTAAAAGACAATCTATATTCTTTTGACAAAAAATGTGAAATAATGGTCAAATTCATCAAGAAAATTGGTTGTTCAATTGTTTGTGGTTGGCAGATGACTAAAAAAAAACCTGGCCTGGTTTGCTCGTCTTAAAGTGATAGTTCACTCAAGAATGATCATTCTTTCATCGTCATTTCAAACCTGTATGACTTTCTATCTTCTGCAGAACAACAAAGAAAACATTTTGAAGGACGCTTGTAACCGAACAACACAGGGCCTCGTTGACTTCTCTTCGACATAGAACACTGTTGAGAAATTTCTCCACATATCTTGTGTTCCACAGAACAAACCACATAAAACAGGTTTGGAATGACAATACAGTTAGTCAATTATTCAAGAATGTTAATTTTTGGGTGAAATATTCCTTTATAGTCTCTTTAAAGCAAACAGTCTAGTCGGGTTTTTCAAACACATATCAGCTGGTCATACTGGGAGACTAGTTAGCCCATCAGCAGATACCCTCATGCTGTTCATTTGGCTGTCTTCGGTATGATTTTTCTCAATCAAAATATTTCCAAGCGCTAAATCTGTATGACGAAACTCAGACTCTCTGGAAATTTGATAGAATGTTATTTCGGTGGCTCAGCTGATAAATTGCTCAACAGTGCGGCTGGACCCACTCTCCACAGAATGAAGATGAAAGCAGACTGTGTTGTGTGATGCAGGAGTTCAGTCTGGGGCTGCTTTGGGTACTCACTCTTTCAAAGACGACGCTTCTAAATTGAACACAGCTGCACGGTGCCATATTGTTTGGCGGACACCCAACTCCCGTATCATCAACATAATTTCACTTCACACCTTACAAACCGAAGCCATATTGGCAGTCAGCTTGCATTGTATTGTGAGTGTTTGTGAATGCTCACAAGTAATGAGCCATGATATGCATGCGCACATGTGGCATGTTCCTTCACAGTCAGGAACTTGACAGTTGTGCACGCGCACACAGGCATACAAAGCGTTTGTTTGACGGATGGGTTCAAAGAAAAATTGACCTAATCATAGATGCTAGAAAAAAACAGAAACTGGATACATTTACAAATGAGTTAGACCTGTGATTCTCAACCTAGTGTGCGACTATCTCCGGAGGTTAACAAGCAGGGTGGGGAGGGCACTTGGCATGATTTTATTTTGACCTTGTTTGCTTATAAACGTATAGCTTTGTCAATTTGCACTGTAGCGTGTGCACCCACTGAGAAATTAAGAAACCATTTTAAAATTGTTTTCTGAATCTAGAATTTGTAGGCATGTGTTTGGGTAAAATAATAATTTGTGTTTCATTCTGTGAACTACTAACAATATTTCAACCAAATGTTTCTATTTGCATTTGAAAATTGTATGTGATAACCTCACAGTTTTCATGAGTCTTGTCATGCTGTCAGTCTTTCACATTGCTGTTGGAAGACCTTATGTCACTCTTGAAGTTTGATATATGGTGTAGATACTATGTGAATTTATTTTTAATTCCCAGACACCGGAATTCACAACTATTACAAGGTGGCTAATCTATATTAATTGTTTGAGGTGAATCATACAAAATATGATTATTAAACAAGCAGATACTATATGTATTCTACACTGATACTGATACTGTACATCACTACATAAATATTTCATATCCACCTCATAAAATATTCATCATTTGCAATGAAATGGTGTTGAAATCCCCCATTTGAATTAGATTTGTAAATATCTTCATCATTTTTCTCTGAAAATATATCGAACAAGAAACAAGCTTGAGTGTCTCAGTAGTAAGATGAAACTACTTTGTGAATCTGTTAAATACCCACAGTATCAATTGCTTTATAATGAATCACTGCAAAATAGCCATAATAATATATTACAATCATTTGGAATACTTTTATTAATTCTAAATGATATTCAATATGACATCAGCAAAAATATTGCTGGCCTTAAAGGGATTCTCCACTTAAAAATGAACTTTCTTTCACCATTTACTCACCCTCAAGTTGTTCTGTATGAATGAATTTGTTTTGATGAACACAGAGAATGATATTTGGAAGAATGCTTGTAACCGAACACTTCTTGGCCACCATTGACTACCACAGTAGGAGAAATTGCTTCATAAATTTCTGTTCCGTTGATAATAAGATATAAGATAATAAGATATTTAGAAGACTGTAGGGAAGCAAACGGTTCACACATTTGACTTCCTTTCACAAATCTCGGTTTTCTTCCAAATATCTTTCTTTGTGTTTGACAGAACGAAGACATGCAGGTTTGAAACTACTTGCTGGATTAATTCATGAAAGATTTTTTCCTTTTGGGTGAAGTATTCCTTTAAGTAGTTGTGGAATTAGTTGTGAAATTGATTGAAATATTTCATTTTACAATAAATGTATTTATTTGTTTGCACATGAACCTTATCATGTTTGTGGTATGTGCTTGCTATGCTTACCTCAAAACCAATACTCCAAGATTTGCTCACATACACAACTTCTGAAAGTGTCTTACCCATCTATTTGTGCGATGGCATTACTTTGAGAGTCTAGCCCGCACCTATGACTCATATCTAGTAGTGATATGGAGGATCGAGTCGAGCTTATTTAATCACCTGCTGTTAGTGGGCTGTCAACCGCAGTGCTCCAATCTTTACTGCAATCCCTCTGGTTTAAAGCATCAGGAAAATCCCGAATGGATATGACAGGGAATAAATTAAAAAACTCTGCTGTGATGACAAAGCTTTAGTGAAAGCCTTCCTGTCCCAAGACAACAATTACCAAGCACGTCCTTGATTCCATAGCAAAACTGTGCCAAAAGAGCAAAATAATACCCATTCCAACAGATGCTGGTGTTCTCTTAAAGCTCTGTCTTCAAAAAGATACAGAAAACCCATATTATTTTCAATGTTGTTCTTTGTAAGAAGTCTCAAAGCATGTGTCCCCTGGCTGTAAGGCGGGGGATAGCAGAAGAAAGAGACGTGTAGCTTCAAGCACCCTTAGGAGGGGGATAACAGAAGAAAGAGACGTGCAGCTTTAGGCACCCAGATACTTAGTGAATTTCCTCTCTGCTCTTCCTCTGCCATTGAAAGGTTGTGCCCTCACATGTGTATATCAAGCTCACAGCTCACTGGAGAACTGTGTCCACCCATGACAGAAAATGATGAGCAGGCTGATAAAGAATAAAGTGCCAGAAAGGGAGGACAGCCTTCTGCACTCTGCCATGCTCTAGTTCCTCTTTAGTAGTCTGATCCATTCAATGTTTTGACTTTTTCTTTATCTCCCTAACTCTCCCTCTCGCTCACACTAACACACAACCCCCCTTCCCAAACACACACACAGACTTCCATCAATCTCTTATTATATATGCTCTATTTTTCCCATTAGCATAACTCTCCTTAATAAACAACAGTTATAATACATTTGCCTATATCTCTCAAAGCGGGTGTAACACACAGGGTTTCTTCCAATCCCATATAAATCTTGAATACATAAAGCGTAGTATTGCATACTTGGTATCTTCGAAGAGTATTTAGTTTGATCACATTTATAAAAGATACATACAGCTTTACGATTGTTTCCGAAAACATACGGCGCATGCGGGGGGGGAGGGGTAGACTGAACCAAAGCACTTGCGCACACATTGACAACAAAACACAGACATCCGTTTCACGCGGTTCATGTCCGGTATCTTTTAGCGCTGGGACGAGTCCATATATCAGTTTCAAACGATCTCCAAATCTAGCGTTATATTCACAGTTTATACAACATTCATCACTCCAATTCAGTGAACAAACAAGCAGCTGAACTTCACCAACGTATGCTCTCTCTCTCCTGCTTACAAGTGAAAGTGACGTCTGCGCATGCTCCTTCTCCTGCTCTCCTTGCTGTCGTGTGATCATGCCACTTGTTTTTCCGGGAGAATTTTCCAATAAGGGACTGAGAAAAGTTGTTACAAAACCGTTTTACATGCCCGAAAAAAACTTCCCGAAACCTGTACGATTGCTGGGGGAGTGTATCGAGCACAGGAATACTACGTAATATGCCCAATTAGTTTTTTGACAAGTTGACCATGTTAAGCATGAGATGACGTTTAACATTGTAAAGAAGTCAGAATGCATGACACATTGTTGCACGGACGCTTTAAAGGGATAGTTAACCTAAAATCATTTGCCTGTGTTTACATGATGCCATTTTTCAGACAACGAGTTGGTACTGTTATGGTACACGGTGGTCTCTGATCACAATTTACTGCTATTGCATTCACAAGGGTCAATTTTGTTGTCTAAAAGAATAAAGAAAAGAAACAGTTATAGAATGATATGAACAATGCCTAAAAATGTAATTAGCCCAAACCACTAATTAAAAACAAATGTAACCCTGATTTATATTCCTGGTGTTTTTATCACTTCAAAGTAGAATGCACGATACTAAATTTATCCCAGTTAATAACAATGATCTGAAGAAACTTTGAGGGTCATCATTTTGGAAAAACAGTTGTCATAATTACACAGTGACTAGTCCTTCCACATATAAACAGATTGCTTTTGAAATTGGTCAGACAGACTGTGCTTTCAATTGCTTTGTTTGTATCTTCTAGATTTAGAAAAACACTTGAGTTTTATTTTTTATGAGGGATTCTTAATAGCCGTCTGACAATGGTAAGGTTTTTTAATGAATGACCATGTTCAGATTGTTGAATCATTTTGCCAACATAATTAAGGGTGCTCTTCTTCAGCTTCTACTTTATTGAAATGCTTTGCTCATAAGAAACTAAGAGTAGTTTTTTTAAATGGTCAATCGCAAGACACAACAGTTATGTCAGTACCTAATAAAAGCTCTTTTATTTTACCAGAGCAGGTTATCGTATGGAAACATGCATATTAAAATCCCATTTCCAGCCAGATTAATCACAATGCCTAGGTTTACAGATGAACACCGAGTCCTTACTGAATATTGCACAGTGTACGTGATATATTGCCAACAAGAATCCATGAAGTGTATGAGTCATCTTGGAAAACATGTCATTTTGCATTTTTAATGAAATTTGGTGTATTTGACAGTCCGGTTGAATAATGCATGAAGGTGATATGATGGTTGAAATATGTCTTATTCATCCATCATATTGGAAATGAAAGGTCATGCTGAGCACGTTGCATTCTACAATTGACTAAAACGTACTGTACTTACAGCAAACTGTGAAGGGTGTGTCAGTAGCATTGAATTCACATATGACAGATCTTTCTACAGAAACACAATGATGCAATTGAGCCTATTAGAGCAAATTTAGAGAAAAAAAAACGGTTTATTTGATCATTTAGCTCCTTGGTGTATTGTCATTATCAGGGGAGAATTTACTGAAGATTGCAGAAAATTAGTTTCAATGTGCCAGACATGCTCAGCAGGAGGAACTTCCCTTAATTTGTTTCCACCTATTTATTTATTTATTTATTTGTATTTTTGTTTATTTATTTAATGGGTGAATTCTCCCTGGCTCTGCTGTTACCATGCACCCACAAATCAACGTCACCTTTTTAACCATGGGAGATTATAAATTATGAATCATTAATGTAACAAACAATTCTAATCCTATTGTGGATTTCTTTCTTGAAGCAAGAAGTAGCTCCCTCCATGTTTCTCCATTACAAAAAGAAACACTCAAAAGACCCCCTGTGTTTTTCCATTCATCATCTACATTGCTGTTTAAAGCAGTGCCATGGGAAGGTCTCCTTTTGAGCTGACAATCAAATCCCCCATAGCTCATGCTGCTTCTCTATAATAACCCTTACAAAAAATTATTCATACTTGTTTTAAACTAAAAATATATGTTCAGTCTACTTTTCAACAATATAATTTATGTACTGTATGTCAGCTTTGGCACCGTGGAATACCTTGGAGTAAAATGTGTGGAAGTAACTCAATCTTCCTTGTACAAAGCGATAATAGGAATTTAAATCATGTGTATATTTCAAGGATAAGAATTAACACCTAGGAACATAATATCTGGCAGTATGCCATGCTTAAAATAGTATAAAGTAGCCTAATAAAAGTGCTTACATGAGTCATTTTATGTTGGTTTTGTGTTACAGTTTTTCTTAGTTGCTTTGGCGCATTTCTCAAATCATTTTTAAATTTAGCGAAATATTGTGTGCATTTCTCAGAACAATTTGTACAAACTGCACAACATCATGGATTTCCTGCAAAAGCGTGTAACTTGTTCAAAATCTCTCAAAATTAATTTTTTGGATCAGTGAACATGTCAGTCCCATCAAAATGGCAAGTCCTTGTGTCATTGTTAATGAACAAGACATTCCAAATGTTTAGCCATGTTGTCAATATAACAAAAGTGCACAATTATATGTGTCAGTATTTTTGGATCTTCCACTAGCCTCAGCCATTGAAAGGCTGTGATTGACAACATGGTCCACAATAGTGGCCCTGATTTTATCAAGGATTGGACCTACGTCCTTTTCTACCTCTTGCCCTGTTTTGCCTCCCTACCCTTCCACCGAGCATTCGTAATCCTCTTCTTCCAGCCTGTGCATTTTCTTGTGCTTCTTCCATTGTTAGAAATAGTCGCAATTCTGTTGTGCTGTGTCTAAATATTCTTGCCAGTTGAATGAGATGCACCCCTGAGCTATTCTAGAGAACTGCTTGATGATTGGCTGATCTAACACTTCACATATTCTCCCTCATTAGTGAAAATCAAGATTTACTTGAGAGCGATTTATCAAATCAGTTCACAATTAGCAAAGTCTAAAAGAAATATATAGGTTATATGCTGATGAGATCATGACAAAAAGGTCAACCATTTTTCATGTAATGGTTTAGGCAATGAACTAATGCCCAAATGTTTGAGGTGTAAGACTATTCAACTGAAAACCGGTTGTGGTGTGGAAGGCGTGACGAGTGCCGTGAGGCGGAGCCGGTGGAGTTATTGATAGTTGGAATCAGCTGTGCGCACACCGGTCCCGCATATCTCACGGAGGAAATCGGGAGCATAAGAGGACGAGCGACGGGTCTGCTGTTCTTGTGGCCGGCAGTCGACCGTGAGGTGCCTGCCGGTCTTTTACTTCCGTGTTTTTGTTTGTTTATTTTATTAAAACTTTATTTGAATGTTCACCGTTTCCCTACACTGGTATAATGTATTTTGAAGAAAATGACACGAGTAACTAAAAATGTAGGAAACAGCAGACAATTGCACATAATCATCTGCATGACTGCACAAAAGCATTTTCTATTTGGCCAAAACTATGAGAATTTGCTTTTAAGTTGTGCACAAGTGACTTGATGTTGTGGAGGTTGATCAATGTGTTGTGAAAAATGTATCTCTGATCTGAGAAAAGCACCAAAGCGACTGAGAAAAACTGTAAAAAATATAAAGGACAACACAAGTTAAGTGGAAAGCATTAGTATCATAGTATATAAGTCTACTTAAATTAAACTTACAAGTACACCTGCACAAAGTATAAAACTACTAGTTTGCTTTTAAGTAGGCTATACTTTTTTAAACCAAAATATAATACATAATAATACTGGATATTGATATTAGTTCACATCAATATAAAGAAATATGTTCCTACTTTTTAATCATAATTGCTTTTACAAACCCCATTGAATTGATTTAGGCATGTGAAAGCCAAAGTTTTGACCCCAACATGTAATGAGGTGCAATAAACTAATTGTTTTCTGTGTAACAATGTGTCCAAGAGCAGCGTACCACTCATCACCAGTGCATCCGTTTTTCAGAATCGCTAACCCTGGTGTGAAAGCTTTGGGGTTAAAATTAATTAACAAGCGATTCTGAAACCTTGAGGAAAGGTTGAGGGGGTTGTCAGGTTGAGGGGGTTGTCAGGTAATCCAGATGGTGTTTTCGCTGGTAAGTGTGGAGACAGAATCAACACAACCTGCCTTTTCAGAAATACCTGGAAGTGTAAGGCTGGTAACAAGCAATTCTCAAGACTTATGGGAAACAATATGTTACCGTGCCAGTCAAACAGCAGACTGTCTGCTGCAGACTGAACTCTAGTTGCCCAGCGGGTCAAATGAGAGCTGCTCTGGGGAAATAGATCTTCTTTAATTATAAAGTAATCTTGTGGTGGATCTTATGGTACTTGGTTATGCTTTACACCTGATGGAGGAATCCTGATGTGTCGTACTGTATCATGAAAAGTGTAAATACAACTGTAGCATGTTCTATTCAATAGCAGTCCGCATGGTCTACAGGGGCTGCCTCAGGGAATGAGCAATTTCAGACTCCGGAGCAGCGGCGTGGAGAGCCTTCTCTTCTGTGTGCACAGAATGTGGATTATATCTGTGTGTGAGAGAGAGACCATCTGATCCATTGTATGTTCCTGTCCTACATAGTAGATACATAGATACCGTCAGACAGATGGATCGACGGACTAGGGACAGATACATACATATATACAGTAGATAGACAGACAGACAGATTGATAGAGCAGATAGACAGATACAGATGGACATTGAGATGGAAGGATAAATATCAATAGACAGAAAGACAGAGAGACAGATAGATTTGGTAGATAGACAGACAGACACGCAGACAGACAGACAGACGGACAAACAGACAGATAGACAGACACATATGGTAGATAGAAAGAAGGGCATGCAGACAGAGAGACAGATTAACGGACAGACAGACAAACAGATGAATACATCAAGACGACAGACAGACAGACCGACTGATACGGCATAGAAATACAGACAGAAGTATAGACAAATAAATATAGATAGAACGGACAGAAGGAAGGACAGCTGATGATGTAAAGCCATTTATTTTAACTGCTAAATTTTACTAATCACAACAGCACTTTACTGTGTTTTGTACTTTACATATCTTGCATTTGATATTTATATATTGTTGTATTTTAATGTATATCCTTTCTGTGTTTTTTACATAATTTTTTTGTACAGTGCGACATTTTAACAAATTACCTTTCTGGGACGAATAAAGTTTACCCTTCCCTTACCCCTTATATCTTTATTTTTTCAAGCTCTCTTTAAATGGCAAAATGTATGCAAGGGGCACCCATAAGTGCAGCAGTGTGATTATTCTGCCTTTTAACGGCTTGTAAATGAAGATGAATGTGCATTTCTCCAGTGCTAATGGCAATCCAAAGTGTGAGGAGATACAGGTTAAGATCAAGGTGAGTGACAGTATTCTGTGAGGAAAGAGAGTAATGATGACCGTAAGAAACCGGCTTTGACTTCCACACGTCAAATGCAAGATAGATGGGCAAGCACTGGTGTAAGTCAGGGAAGTAAGAAGGCTTTTCCAAGGACACTATTGTGTGGAGAGGCAGAGTGGCAGATAAGAACTGTCACACTACGATGGCAAACATAGTTTAATTGGTTTGTTGACTCAACTAAGTTTCTCTCAACGGTATATAAGACCCTTAACAGTGACAGAGTGTCTTGTAAAGATTTCAAGAGTAGCCTGACGTCTGGAAGCGAATGTTATGACAGCAACTAAAAACTGAGGGAAAACTGATATTTGAGAGGTACAAAAGAAGCTAAAAAGAGATCGAATGAGTTTTTCTCATCTGAAGGGGACGGTTGTTTGGGTCAGTCGTGCTCGAGACAGGTTGATTGAAGCGAGACGTTAAGCCACCGAGATGGATTTTGAGCAACGTCTCCATTTACAACTGCCATTATCTGTTTATACTGGACCTAGGGAATAGTGTCCATGACAGTCACTGACTTTCCAGCACCAGAATGAGAACCCCGACCTCAACCTTTGCCACAAAGAAAACTCTATCATTTCCAGTAACTGTTGTCATGGCCACCAGAGCTTTGTGGGGTGGGCTTCCTCTGAACGGTCCATAAATCTCGTGAGTGAGGGGGGCGGCGCTTTGACGCAGGTCTCAAGCAGAGATGAGGAATGGAACCAATGAGACTGATGGAAAGGAACTTGATTTGAGGACAAGGGTGATTAAAAAGCTTGCAGAGAAATGAAAAAGACTCCCGGGGGAAGTGGACGGATGAATCTGAGCTTTGCCATTATTATGCAATATATTCATCTTCTCGTGCGCTAACAGGAATGTGCTAGATTCTTCAGTATGCTTATGCGGTCTCATAATCAAACGCAAAGTGTGAGTTTGTATTTGCATGAGCAGGAATATCACTTTCAATGCGTGGAGCAAACATGCTGACATTTTCTAAATTTAAAAACAGTGTCTTTTAGGAACATGTCTAGTGAGTATTTTTGTGTAAAAGCAGTGTACTCTGTAGAAGACTCTTCATATACAGTGTAGAGACTACAGAACTGCCTACATTTATATTTATGCATTTGGCAGATGCTTTTATCCAAAGTGACTTACAATATATTGTTTTATACTTTTTGTTTTCTGACTATATGCAATTCCCTGGGATCGAACCCATGACCTTGCATTGCGAGTACCATGCTCTTACCACTGAGCCACAGGAAAGAGTACTTTACAATATGCACATTCTGATGTCAGTAATAGACTACTGGAGTCTTATTATGCAGTAATAATATTTATTATATTTATCGGCCATTTTACATTAGGAAAATTTCACACTTCCTTATTTTTTCCTTTTTTACCATTCTGCAAATGCATAAACTGGCATCTGTGCAAATGTACTGCCCTTTTATGAGAAGAGCCGAGTCAATTGCATGGAATAATTTCATGCTGTGACCAGTTCCCAAAAACATATTCTCCTTGTTACGGCCAAATGACCATAGCTGTGATCCATCGGCTCATTTTACCATTCCAATATCACAAAAATGAAAAATGCCAATCTGTGAGGAACGGGTTGTACTGCATGGATATGGCTTTTCAGTTTTTAGGTGTGGTGATGCCCTCTGGGGGAAAATGCAACACATTGTTGCAAACTTAAAATTACACTTGTATCACACAAGTAAGCAATACAAGTGTCAAGAAAAACAAGCATTAACATTTCCAAAATAACGATCATATTATGATAGTACTGTGTACCTTCCTGGTCAACATAACGTGCACATGAAGATAAAACTTTGCCCGTCTTATTACCCAGTAATTCATTTTCACTGTCAATACCCTAACCGGGGCTAAGAGAGGATGAATCACACAGCGCTTGGCATCAACTAGGTGGAGATGGAGTATTAAACTTCCATCACTTAAATGAAACTGTTGCGCTATGATAGAAGAATCAATATTAATTTCAGTAAAGAACAGAGCCTTCAAATAAAGCCGCCTATCTGCTCGCTCTCATTGGTTCTTTTTATCAGCCGAAATAACACTTGCTCAGCAGGAGAGAGAGAAAAGCGTTCCCTTCCCGACAAAGGTGCGTAAACTTATAACGGTATCTTTATTTAATTTTGTAGTTTTTTTATTATTTTGTATAAAAATATACAAACGTCTCCCGTAGGAAAATATTACACGAGGTTGCTCATTCATAGCTCAGGATTTGATGGAGCTCTCAGTTTTGATCATTTAAGTGTTGACTTATTACCAGATGTTTCTCCCAAAATTTCTTAGAATAAAAGAAACAATCAAGACAATTTTTTAAACAATTATCCGGCTGTAAAATTAATAATAATTTGGATGTCACATTGAATTTCATTATGAAATTGACTTTTAATTGCAGACGTGGCAAATGTTTGTGATATTTTTGAGATCTTATCTAAAACTCTAATGGATACATTTTTGAGAATTCTGGGTATTTTCTTAGGATAAATATCTGAGACTCAAGGATTTTAAGGACCAGTCAGTACAAACTTAGCAGCATCTAGGAGTGAGGTTGCGAACTGCAACCAACAGCTCTCTCCACCGCTCACCCCTTGCTTTTGAGGCACTACAGTGGCTGACACAGGACAAACATGTCATCAGGTTTTCACTTCTTTGCCAAAGGAGATAACTTATTTATATTCATATTTATTCATTTAGCAGACGCTTTTATCCAAAGCGACTTACAGAGAGTTCAGTGAGCAATAAGCGATATGTCATACATGAGCAATAATACAATGGATGCTAATACAAAGTTTCTAATTTCAACAAAAGCTTGTTTTGCTGAACGCAGGGTGCTTGATGGGGTGCAGTTGGGTGTGAAAGTATGACAGGGCGGATCCAGTGATAGTTCTGTAGGCAAGCTTTAGTGAATTGAATCTGATACAGTCTTCAACCAGTAGCCAGGGGAGAGAGATGTTAGGAGGTATCACAAGAGCCCTTTTGAGCTGTTGGAAGACAAGGCGTGCTGCTGCATTCTGATTTGCAGGAAGACAAGCAAGGAGAGCATTGCAGTAGTCCAACCTTGAGATTACCAGGGCCTGGACAAGGAGTTGTGCCGCATGCTCAGTGAGATAAGGTCTAACCTTTCTAATGTTGAATAAGGCATATTAGAATGACTGTGTTGTCATTGCAATGTGATCTTTGAAGGACAGTTGTTACTCAAATATGACTCTGAGATTCCTGGCTGTTTTGGAAAGAGTGATTGTGGTATTGCCAAGTTGGAAGGTGAGATCGTGTTTCATCATGTGGTGTGCTGGAAATACGAGTAGTTCTGTCATGGTAGGGTTCAGCTGGAGGTGATCCTCTTTCATCAAAGCTGAGATGCCTTCTAGGCAGGCTGTAATGGGAGATGCTATAGTGGTATGGTCTGGGGGAAATGAGATATAAATCTGGGTATCGTCAGCATAACAGTGATAGGAGAAGCCATATGCCGGTTTGATGGGTCCCAATGATGTTGTGTACATAGAAAAAAGCAGTGGTCCAAGTACCAATCCCTGAGGAACCCCAGTGATTAAGTGGTTAACGGTGGACAGCGAGCCCCTCCATGACACCCTGAAAAATCTGCCCGAGAGGAAGGATTTGAACAAGCGGAGAGGAGTGTCTGAGATTCCTTGAGATGACAGGGTTGCTAAAAGTATCTGGTGATTGACAGTGTCGAACCCTGCAGATAAGTCTAGCAGAATCAGGACAGAGGATTTAGATTCAGCCTTGGCTAGCCGCAGTGCTTCTGTTACCGATAGCAGTGCAGTCTCAGTGGAGTGGTTTGTTTATGTATTTATGTCCGTTTAGAGCCTCTGTAGAAACAACAAGGTGAATTCCATGTAATGGGATCAGCGGGGTATGTATATGGAAATAGCTCATTCAAAGGTAAGAAAAACATAACGCTTCATCATGTAAGATCTTTATACATCTCTGAAGACATAGTTATGTAAAGTATATTATATTGCATTTCTGTCAATAGATCCTCCAAAAATTACACACCCGTCCTTTAAGAAAAATTCACTAAAGAGATATCATGTGGACTGCTTTTCAAAACTATCAAACAGCCATGTTTTGACAGGTAAAGACGGATTACTTTTCACAAGATAAATGCCAGCAACTTAATATATTCCTTCTCCAAACTAATCGTTTGAATAAACCTGTTGGCGAATTGTTAAGAACTTACTCTTTAAGAATGTGTTTGAGATTTTGATGGTTGCTTCACCTGTTGTGTTATTCACAGGTATTCTCTTTTGGATATACAGTATGGGTGAACGTAGCAGTTGTTTGAGTGCTCAATCAACACCCGTCCACCAAGCCCACAGTTGTCAAAATACCCTGACATGTTATAATTATGTGTCATTCACACATGCGATGGTGTCCTCTTAAATCATTCATATTGCATCAGAATGTCTTACAGCTTCTACATTACCAGTTATATTAAAAGTGTAAAAATGTCATACGCAGCTTTTGGTGTGACATTGGGAAAGTGCTTGTCATCCTTTTTTGATAGCCTCTTGTTAGACCAAATAAAGATGTCGTTTATTAGCGGCGTTATATTTAAAAACTTTTTCACACTGACATCACGATTTTCCAGAATCCTGAGAACGCTTTCAGGCCACCTTTTTTTCTCAGAGAGAGCAAGAGAGAGCGGGATGGGTAAGATTGGCCCATACCACTGGATCCCGGATGGTTGGCAAAGAAACTTTATAGTGACATATTTAGAGCAATGATTTGCAAGGGTGATTCAGGAGAGACTATCGTTTCCTTTAGAATTCATTTTGCGAAAACAATGCACTTGTAGTGCAGGCAAGGGAATTGGAGGCCTTGTTATGAAGAAGGGAAGGAGAAAATAATCTCAAAAACACCCACGTGATGTAAGAAAAATGTCTCTCATTTTTATTAACATGACCTATTTATTACCTAACCAACCTCGACTAAAGTTTAGGATTTCATTATAATAATGTACTACTGATATCCAAAAGACAAAGCTGTACCTGAAATAGTTGTTTACTCTAGTTTAACAGATGGCCTTTAATTGTTCAAGTATTCAACAAGGGCATAAAATAGCTGTTTTAGTATTCTGATTTTCTTATTCTGATTTAGTCATAATATATTGGTATTGACAATAACTGTGATATTAATAACCGTAATATTGTGTGAATACTAAACACAGCTAAACAACACTATCTGCTTCAAACTTCAACATATAGTAGGTGGTGGTTTTGCATTCGTTTAAAGTAATAATTCACCCAAAAATGAAAATTGTCATCATTTACTCACCCTCTTGTCATTTCAAACATGTGTGGCTTTCTTTCTTCTGCAGAACACAAAAGAAGATATTTTGAAAAATGCTGGTAATGAAACAATAGTGCAAATTAATTCAATTTATAGCATTATATATTGTGGTAATATTGTTATAATGGATTATTTTGGCAACATCAATTGAGTAGTGAAACTATGATATTGTGACTTTTTGTTTTGTTTTCTAAATTTGTGCTGGAAAACGATATCTTACTGAATCAACATCACAACAGTTATAATAGTCAATACCTTAGAAGAGGAGCAATTCAACAAGATGTTTATACAGGACATCTACTCATGGCGTTCCTAGAAGAAGAACTGTCAAAGGCTAAACTCATGCCAGCTCTGTTGAATTAAGATAACTTGCACAACACAATTAAAGTTCACACCTATCTGTCTCATTACAAAAAGACTTGGAACTTGACATTTAGAACGTGCTTGACATTTCTACGTTTGTTATTGGGTTCTAACACTGAAGGTAATCCATGTTTTTCAACACTAGAACATGATGTCCTTTCGGAAAATAGGCTAGTGATCAAAAGGGAAAGATAGAAAAAGTGAAACATGATTAGGAAGAATAGCCGTATGTGATCAACCAGTTGATTGTAAGAGAAGAGAGGCAGAGCTCATATATACAAACTGAAGAGAAAAGTAATTTCCTTTGCTGTTTTTCTTGCTCTACCCATGTAAGCTATAAATAAGGCCTTAAATTTAAGCTAGTATACACATACAAGAAATGAACAAATGTGTGATTCAAACATCATAACACCTAGACCCGACAATAAAAATATAAGGTAACAATTCCTCTTTAAATAAGGAAAAAGTGTAATGCTATCCAATAAAATCCCAATCTAGGTTGGAGAATCTATAGATAAGAAGAGCATGTATCAGAAACATAACTTTATTGTCCAAAGTCTCCATTTCAGTTTCTTATACACAAGTTTATACGACATAATCAACTGTGACCAAGAGATTGTTTCACATTGTCTTTTTTTAGGTTTGGACAAATTAGGTCAAGGAAACTCTGATACAAAATGGGTAAAAATGAACATTGTTCTGAATCGGCTGGCAAAAACAGAATCACTTGAACAAAAAAAAAACATGTAGTATAAACCAAATCTCTGTTGAATTGCTGAAGGGTGAAGTCAGAGTGTTTGAAAAACTGTAAGACAGGAAGATAACAGGGACATGTGAATATCAAGTGTATTGTAAGAGAACCGCAATACAAGGACTCCATCGGTATGGAAGAAGCCCGGGCTGGTGCATTAAGTGAGGGCTTTTCGAACAATGTTCATGGACATTTGTAAAACTGTGATGCAACGCTCATCATCCTCGTAGAATTTCTATTAAATTCTAGTTAAAATGTCTGGAAAGAGGATTTGAGGGGGGGGGGGCTTTTTAACATGAAATGTTTATCAATATATCTCTTTCTGGTCCACTTTTGTAGCCAACGGGATGTAGTTTGGCTGCAGACTTCACTTGGATCAAAGCGAATGTCAACAGTTGAAAGAGAAAATAAAAGCAGTTCATGAGGCACTTATTCGTATCTCAGAATCCTGGAAAAAGGATTTTTGGTTCATTTACTTGGAGATTTATAAAACCAACTTTAAAATGCAAAGATCTATTTGACATGTCCTTCCAAATAATGAACAGAAGAGTGTAAAGTATGCACGAGGTATAGGAAAGGCACATAGCCAACCTTATCAAAGTGTCTTTTCCTAACCAGAGAATTCTTTACGACTTAAAGGGACAGTTCACCCAAAAAAATCATTTACACACCCTCATGTCATTCCGAACATGTAAGACTTTCTTTCTCCTGCAGAACACAAACGATGATATTTTAAAGAACGTTAGTAACCAGACAACACTGGCCCCCATTGACTTCCATCGTGCAGACACAAAACCACTGAGAAATATCTTCCTTTGTATACAAGTTCTTAAAGGACATGAAGGTAAATAAAATATGACAGAATTGTTTATTTTTTGAGTGAACTATCCCTTTAAGGAACATGCCCGAAATAAATAAACACAGTTTTTCACACACCATTCTAAAAAAAGCCATCAGTCGAGTCTCTCCTCAGTGTGTGGTCTAGTTTCGGAGTTCGCTGTGGTTTTAGACTCATGCTCTTTGAATATCCCGGCCAGAGTTTTGAAACGAGGACCCCAGCTTCTGTAATCCTCTTTGGAATCAAGGACCCAGGACTCGATGGAACTGAGGGATTCGGCCACCGAGCCCTCTCCCTCATAGGCATATGTAACAAGAGAGTCATAAGGAGGTTCTGAGTTGCTGATGGTGTCCTCATGGAGACAATGATGGATGTAGGCTCTGATGTCCTCGTCCTCTTCTGTCGACACGGGCACGCCACACTGATCATCCGATCTTATTTTTCGCGACTGCGCAGACTCCTCAATGCCTTTGGGATTGCGCAGTGTCCCGATGTCAAAGGCTTGAGTGTCTTCTTCACCACCGCCCTCGTCATCATAGTGGATCACATTGTCCCGTACATCCTCTTTGGACGACATCAGGGTGTCCTTCTTTTTGTCTCTTCTTACACCTATATAGAGCATCACCATGACTGCAAGACAACAGAAAAAGCGTTTTATAACGTGGGTTGCGGCAAAATGCACATTGAATTACAGTACATGCATACGCGACCCTTAAACAATAGGAGGATTAGCTGATTTCCTTTTTTCTTCCGACGTGCGTTTTCAAACTGGAACGAAAGAGGACGGCAGCCCGAGGGCAGCCGTAATGCAGTTCTGACATGCTGCCTGTCACCATCCTTGCGCCTCGCTCGTGCGAGACGAGGATAGGTAGTTTTTCAGAGCTTTCATCTCCATCCTCAGAGGCAGTGGAGCTTGCTCGCTCCGCTCCACTCAAAGAAAGAGAGAGAGGCACAGCTACAAGAATTTAAGTTTAGTAAACCTAAATAATGTACATTCAAAAAAGCAGAGTGAAAAATGTACTATTAAACCTGCATATGTTTTAAAGGAAAAGGTTCCTCAGTCTTGAAGAATATAAGGGAAAAAGCAGAATATTTATTCTGATCATTAATTTTGCTTTTGCGCCCCCAAGTGGCTGCGGAATAAAAATCCTCGAGTTGATTTTCTATAGTATTTTTAAATGTTGGCACATTCCCAACCAACCATAGTTGCTTTTTTCTGTAAACCACATATATCTATATTAGTACATTATATCACTAGGACAATATGCTGTGTTTTATTGCACATCATTTTTAAAGTCCACATAAATTGCACAGTATGTCTGGCGATAAGGAAACAGTATGTGTGGCATTCAGCATCTCGCTCACCCAGCAGAATGACAATGCACAGCAGTATGGCCATCACCGCTCCAGTACTGAGTCCCATGGGAAAGAAGACAGCTTCCGCACTGCAGGAAAGCATCGAGCCGTCTGTGTCACAGGCACACACCCGCACCAGCACTGTGCCCGTGCTGCTTCGGATCGGGTAGCCGCCATCCTCCACCACTACTGGCACCAAGTACGCGTTCTGTTGCATTCTCCGAAACCCCACTTGTCTTGTCACCAATCCAGCTGTGTTATCTGAAATAAGACCATAAAACCGTCTGTAATATTTGCACATACGGTGGGGGCTGTTAATTATTGTACTTATTGCAACATAATTACTGATAATCACAGACAGGTTGTCATAGATCTTAACTTGGCATTCCTGCATTTCTCCGTTCCAGAATATTATGCACTCACAAGCTATTTATGTGGCACAAAAACTGGCTTTATTCCAGAATTAAGAAGAGAAGTGCGTCGCTTTGAAGTGGAAATAAGTACAGAAAAGTGGTTCTGGTTTAGGGGATAAAAAGCTGAGTAACTCTGGGGAAAAGCATGGCACACCTTTCTGAAAGGAGATTCAGACGCAGATGGATTCCAAACTAAGCTAGGTTGCAAAACACTGGAGGTTTTTATGCACACTAGAGCATTTCTTACAGTTTTATACTAAACATTAAACAATACATTTAATAAAATCCTCCTTGTCCCATCTAAGGCAAGCAGGACCACCCATTCTGATTCCTCCACTATAAAAAAAACACTTGTCCAGCCAAGTGTTTCTTCTGATCCAAAGGAAATTGAAAAAGCTTTAGATCAAACATGAAAACACGGCGGTCAGGCGCCTGGTGGTCTTTCGCTGTGGCCTTTGCTTAGCGTTCGTCGATGTGTCAAAATGTGCCTGTCTTCGTCTGGAAGGTCGAACGACCCCGTCATCTGAGGTTTGTTACGCCTGAGCAAAACAGGGGATTTCTCTTGACAAGGTAGCAGCCATTAAAGCACACCTTGCGCCTGTGTGGCTGCGTAGCCCTGAGTGACCCTGTCTCTGTGAATCATGGTTGATGATATTCATGTGCTGAGAACGCAAGGGACCAAGTTCGGGAGCGAGGCAGAGAGGCTACAGGCGTCTGTACAAATGGATCAGGCAGAGATGTGCAACTCTGGGACGCGAACGGTATCCACGGCATAGCACTCATTTAGTTATTACAAACAGATCCTGTCCTCACACTGGCAACTGTAATGTTCTGATGAAGTGGGCTGTAGAAGCTATATCTTGACGTTGGTTCTAGAACAACTACACAGCTGCTAAGTACATTCATCAGCTGTTGCCGTGGAGTTCAACTGAGGGCAAGATAAGAACTGAAAAACTGACCGTCATCGTGCTTAATTGCAAAAATAACGGTTGTTTTTTCTCTACACATTCTTAGCACCCCATCACCATTGCCGTCTAACCTATAGCAGTTTATAACAGGCACTTTCTGTAAAGTTTGAAACTATATAAATTAATAAAAAGAGCTAAGTGTGAATTGAATTGATGGTGGTCCCACCCCAAACGAATGCCAATAGTAAGCAATGTACAGAACAAGAGTATGCATTCAGTAAGTAAAGATGTCACAAAACAATAATATACATATTGATAATCTATGCTAAAAATAATAGAAACACTGTACTCATAGCACACTGTGGGGAACAGTGTCGATATTTACTAGTGATCCATTTGTTCCCTTACAAAACAAGTGTACTAATTCATTTCATTACGTATTCTCAAGTAAAATTCAAGTATATTTTTGAGTATACTTTATAAGTATGTCATCAATGTACTTGAAGTATTTCAATAATACTAAGCAAATATCTCCACTTTTTACTTGTGAACCGTTCCCCTTAGTTTTTAGTATTACTACTACAATACTTAACTATTAAAAGCATAACATGAGTATGCTTTAAGCGTAACAGTAGTAAGCTTTGAGTACACAACTAGTTTACAAATGCATATTTTGTTTGCAACTATACTACAAGTGCACTTATAGGTATACTGATTGTTGAGTTCAATTTTAGTTTATGAAACTTTAAAGTATACATTCAGTAAATGAACAATTCAGTAGTTTTTATACTCAAAGAACACATTTGTTTTCTCTATGTGAACTTAAAATTATGCTTAGCGTAGTACTATTGTTTAGTATTTATATGCTATGTTTATTATATACTGTATTATATTGACACTTTACTTTATCAACTTGAACAAGTCAGTTTAAAAAAACAGTATGAAACCATATGCAAGTATTTAGTAAAAATGTAAACACAACTACAAGAAAACGTCCCTCCATCAGGGAACGAAGGTTACGGACGTAACCGAGACGTTCCCCTTCAGTCGGTCTCTCGACGTTGTGTTGAGAGACAGACTGGGGATATATCTAACACGCCACGGCGCTGAGCCGTATTACGACCTCGAGCTGAGCGACACTGACTAGGCTAGCGAGTCACAAGTGAGCGGTGCAGCGAGATGTAACCTTCCAGTGAATAGTAGTGGACCTACTGCGAAGCCTAAAACAGGCATTTTGCGATGCCTGTACAGACAGTCATCACGGACAGGGCGTTCGCCTTGTAAGTGAGGCGCCGTCCGGAGCCGTCGCACTGGGAAAGAACACTGCTCTCCTCTTGGAGAGTATGTTACGGAGACCACATCCTGCCGTACGGGAGGTAACATGTGGAAAACTGACATGGTCTCCCGAAGGAGATCACATGCAAAAATGTTTGGCCGTAGGGGGCCAGCCAAGGTGGTTGTGCCACCGGAGGGGAGGTCACAGATTCGCCAACAGGGGAACCAGGAGTGAAGAATCAACATACGGGACTACCCAACGGGGGAGTTCCTACGTATGGGGCAATAGTCCTAGTATAGGGGTCCACCTAAGTAGGGGCGACACTGCCAGTACTGGACTTGGTTCAAACAGACCGCTCCGCCCGGTCCGTTACCAGATTGCTAGTGATGGATAGAATGCCTATACTTCACCCAATGAGGGGGAAGTAGGGAGACTACATAGCGCACTGAACTTACCTAATAGGGAAGAAGGCGCTTTCGCAGGCGTACGCCCAGCCCAGATGCCTGTCCTACATATTAGGTGTAGGACACTGGTTCCTTTCGGAGGTTGTAAAGCTCACGAAGGTACTGGGTGTAGCCCAACCTGTAGCTACACATGTCTGCCAGAGGGGCGCCTTGGGCCGGTGTCCACGAGGAGGCCCTGCTCCGGTGGAGTGGGCTCTCACTGCGAGTGGGCACGGGTGATCCAGGGATCGGTACGCCGTGGCGCCCACAATCCAATGCGCCAGCCTCTGTCTGAGACAGCCCTCCCTGGTGCCGTCTTCTGAACAGACAAGAGCTGCTCAGAGCTAATGCTCTGAGTGCGGTCCAATTAGAGGCGCAGTGCGCTGGACACAACACTAGGAGGTTGGGTCTTCTCTCTCCCGAGGGGAGCGCCTGCAGGTTCACCACCTGAACCCGGAAGGGAGTGTGGGAACCTTGGGCACGTAACCAGGCCGGTATCTCAGAAGACTACCGCCCAATTTCCAGGCACCCATGAGACACGAAGAATACTAGAGGTCCCTACCCTCTTGCAGAGGCAAGCGCCATCAAGAGCGGCCTTCATCGTAACAAGGACGAGAGGCGTCTCCGAGGGGCTCACAGGCCCAAAGGCCATGTAGGACCTACGGTCCTAAGAGGGTACGGAGCGCAGCCGGAGTCGCGCTCCTGAGAACCTGGTGACCAGGTTATGTTAACCAAGAAACTTACCCTCCAGGCGATTGTGATGAGCGGCCATAGCGGCTGCATACACTAACGCGGAAGGGGAGAGATTACTCTCTAGTCTCCAAAAGGTCAACACTGACCGGATCAAGCAACTCCGTGGGTTCTCACTGAGGGAGAACACTAGAGGGAGGGGCGCCACTTATATGCGTGCACATGCAAGTGGTGGGGCTTTAGGCAGCGTACTGCAAGCCACTCCAGGCCTCCTCGTCCCATCTGGAGGTCAGGCATGGAGATACCAGAGGCCTGGCCTGGGGTGCCAACCGTGTCCTTCCCCTGTGAAGGTTTCGTCAGGGGAATCGGCAAGAGGGGGCTATCAGAACTGAGAAGTCTGAAAATCAAGTCTGGTTGGGCCAGTAAGGCGCAACAACAGTACATGAAGCCACTCTGCTCCGACTTTGCACAGGCCCTGTGCAAGGAGGCTCCTGGGGGAAGTCGTACTTCCGCTTGTCCCGCGGCCAGCTGTGTGCCAAGGTACCCGTAGGGTACAAAGCAGGAATAAATGGGACTCTGGGGGCAACAGGATCTGATCCTGGCCACACCGGTCCCCTGAGAGCTGGACTGCGCGAGGATGGAGTGGCCACTCTCCGAGGCGTTTCACTGACGAGAGAGCGCAACGGCTGTCGGGTTCAGTTTGCCAAGGATAACCTGGCCCGCAGGGATAGATCATCCTGCTGACTCCAAAAGAGGAGGCATGGGGCGAGTTGTGGCATCTGCTGTGAGCGTCTGCCGCCACAGCAGTCGTGCTGCCCGACAGGACTAGCACGTAGTCCTGCACTAGAGGTCTAGTGCCAAGGGGACTGCCAAAAACTCTAGGCAGTAGGGAACCCGTCACTGCCCGCTACTGCCCATTGCACACTACACCCTACCCCGCAGGGAGGCGCTTGACGCGCCTCATACCTGCCCGAGCGGGCCTGCTCGGAGAAGGGTCACATCTGACCAGGGTTTGGGGTGTGTAGACACTGAGGCGTAGCCTAACCCACCTGGTGCCCGTGTGCCGCCATCCAGGAACCTGACTCTGCCAGTGCTGAAGTGGCTGTGTGCATCAACTCAAGGGATTATCCGTCGAGGACGCCACGTGTCCAGGAGCCTATGAAGTGATCAGCGGGACCCGGAGTCCGGCTGACCAAATTCATCCAGTTCAACGCCTACTGCAGAAACTCGTTTAGTGAGCATGCTGCATAAGGGCAGAGTCAGTTCCACACCGAGATAAGAGGAGCTCCCGCTCTTTTGGGGAGAGCTTGCTCTTTCCCAGTTAACCCGTAGGCCAGAAGGTCTAGGTGCCGAAGCACAAGGTCCCATGACCGTTATAGGAAACAGGGACCAACCTAGTACTGATACGTTCTACCTTCAACACGAATATCGCAGAAGGAAGGAGACGTAAGAGTAAGGGTCCTACGGGTCGATTGCCACAACCAATCTTGTCGCCAAGATGCGCTTCTGTAGCAACTCGATACAGAGAGGGGCGCAGCCTCCCCCCCCTTAAAGGCACTGTGAAGTCCGGCCCGGAAAACATCTCGGTTAGAGGGACAGGTTCGACCGCACTTCCCGCCATAAGCAGCAACCTCGGCCTGAGCACGGGAGCTTCCCCCTAGGAGAATGCCCCGAACCTGGCGGGTGCCTGGCGAAAAATGGATCGCATAACCGAGATGGATCGTCCTCTAGCCCTTCGTACGGCAGGTGCTGTACGAAACCGGAGGATGATCTGCTTCACTGTGCCAGGGAGGCTGGTTAGTGGCTGACAGAGCGGTCACCTTACACAGGGTGAGAACCCGGAGAGGTTTGACTGCTCTGCCTACTTACCTGCTTAGTGTTGCCGCCGGCCAACGCAACGTCACGTGGAGATTGCAGAAGGCAGCTACCACAGGGGGAAGCCCGGAGAGAGAGTGTACTCTCCATCTCCACGGCTCTCCTGTCAGGGCCGCCCTGAGGCGGTTACCCAACAGGGTAAAGGCCTCCTCCTGCGTGGCTCCACATTGACGGCCATCCTTGGAGGGCCCAGTCTCAAAGGGGCCACCGCGGGGAGGCGGGGCTGATGGAGGGCAGGCTGTGCAGGACCTAAGCATCCATAGATGGTCGGGTCACAGAACCGTCCGCTTCTTTACCCATCCAGCCCAGGTTGAGCCACAGATCCTTGGACCACTATTGTGGACATCGTCCAACCCAGGGCACACACCCTGACCTTCGTCGCTCGATGCGCGAGGCCTGTGGCGGTGCGCAGCCGGGTCGACCTTTCCATCAACCAGATCTAAACGCTCTGGCATATGACCCAATGGGTCGCCATAACGCTTTGGACCCTATTGACCGCCATAGCGTGGAGCGTGAAAGCAGCTTGGGAGACCTTGTCGACTCCTCCAAGTGGCAGCGTCCGTGGAGTACCACGGGCGCTAGACCACCTGGGTGATCAACACAGCCCTCAGCTTACCTCACTGTCCAGGAAAGTAATAGCTCCCTGAGCCCTTCAGACAAGAGCACGCCGCGGACGGCATACCGACGTCTAATGAGCTCCACGTGGATCTCCAGGGAAGTCCGGGGAAGCACGGCCCTCACTTTGCGTAGCTTCCTGAGCTCGACCGCCCAGAGGCGGGAGCTCTAAGGGGCTTCGCGTCAGACAGGAGCAAGCCGCGAACGGCATGCTCCACGTCTAGTGAGCTCAACATGCATCTCCGGCCCGGGGAAGCACGGCCGTCATCTCTGCGTTGCCTCTTCTTGGGCTCGACCTCCCGAGGGCGGGAGCTCCAAGGGGCTTCGCATCTGATGACCGGAGGTAGCTATCAGATGTTATGACAGAGCACGTTGTCGGATCTTGCCCGATATGGGACGGTATCCCGCCCATCGGGGACGAGCTAGGTGAGCGTGTTGGGGCATGAATGACCCGCGAGCCGAAGCTGGCGGAGTAACAAACACGGGAATCCCCGATCACCACCGACGTTCGCCGAAGCGTTCAACCTCGCCGTGGCGGCGGTCACGCACAGGGAACAGACGGGGTTTGCGGCAACATTCCGGAGAACGTAGCCGCTGTGAACGCCACACCTGAGGACAACCCATACTTGCAGTACAGGTGTCGTGCCCGTCAGACCCGAAGATGGGTCTGTCATACCCAGGAACACAGCTTGCAGCATCCCATCATCACCACACACCGTTTCCGGTGCGTGGTGTAGGAACAAGACGGTGGGACCGTCTCTTGGGGAACGGTCAGACGAGGGAAGGTGCGGACGATCCGCCAGCCAGGGCTGACGAAAACGTTCACATCCTCACATCACCCTCGCCCCTCCCCGCCGCGGACGGCAAGGCCGTAGCCAATGCCGTCACGAAACGGGAAGCAGTGAGTTGGCGGCTGAGTCCCGTGGGAACACAGCCGCCCGTGACGCAACGTCTTAATCATACACCGCCCGCAGTGCGGACAGAACTGATCCAGAACGCTCACATCACCCTCCCCCCTCCCCGCCGCGGACGGCAAGGCCGTAGCCAATGCCGTCACGAAACGGGAAGCAGCGAGTTGGCGGCTGAGTCCCGTGGGAAGACAGCCGCCCGTGACGCAACGTCTGAATCATACACCGCCCGCAGTGCGGACGGAACTGATCCACAACGGCCGGCCCAGATGCCGGAAGCCCAACATCCGGGGTAGCCGCTATGTCCGTCCTCCCTCCTGGATGAGAGTGGAAACTGTGAGAATATTGGTCCTGAAAAGGACCTGCTCTTTTAAATCTGTAGCTCGCTGCCGAGACGCCGAGGGGAAGTCCGCGCTCCGGAGGAGAAATCCGCCACCGAGGGAGAGTCCACTCGCCGAGGGGGATCCGCCATCAGAAGGGAGAAGTCCGCTGCTCTGCGTCAAATATCCAGCAGGAACTCGAAGAGATAAACTCGACATATACGCCGAGAAGGTTCCGAAGAACAAAGGATGATGAATGACCGCCGCCATCTTCCTTTTATACCCGTATGTACGGGGCGGAGACTGGCGTGGGCGGGTCATTGGCCAATCCCCATTGGCGTTTTATCTCGGAGATGATAGGTTCTCAGAACCAAACCCCAGTCTGTCTCTCAACACAACGTCGAGAGACCGACTGAAGGGGAACTACCCTTAGAATACTTCAATATACTTTTCAGATTTGATTAGATCTCCATCATCAAAATATTGAGTGTACAGCAAAATGTACTTTACTTTCTGTATATAAAAGTGGAGAGTAAAGCTGACTCAACGCATCTCTGTCTCTTGTCTCCTCATTTATTGCACTCCACAATACTACACAATATGTTTCCGATAAGTAAATAAAAAGCAGATTGAAATGACACTTTTCTTATGTTTAGGGTACACTAATAGCATACTTCTTATTTTTTTGGAAAATCACGAACGTTTGTCAGTATGCTGTGGATGGCAGCTTTAACTTTTACTTTAATCCCCAAAATGCATATTTACCTTAAAATGGAACACTCTGGTAATTTAACCCCATATTACAATATAAGTGTATTTACTGTAAATATGATGAGTCATGGGGTTTCCAACTTACTTCCATAGTCCCTGATTGTGAAGTTTCTGTTTCTGATGTGCGAAGGGGACTTGAAGTAGAATCGGTGTTTTACGGCGGGCACATCTCTGTCTGTGGCGCTGATGATCTGGATCACCTAGAGAACAGAAAATGATAAGACGGTCTGAATAAACAGCCTGAAAAAACATGACCGAGATTTCATGAAAGCATTTATAATGTATAAGACAGTAACAGGCTGTAAGACTGACTGAGTAGACGTGCTCGACTCATCGGGCCTCAGAGGAATCATTTGAGGTTGCTTGCTGCCTTTATGATTGAATAACGTGGAGCGTAGCTTATGACTCGAGCGCCGTCAGCTCTTTAGAGCTCTGATGACTAAAGCGTGTCTGCTTAGTGAATAACAGCATGAAACGCAACACAGAGACAATTGTTGACAGTTTTTATAGAAATCAGAGCTTCATCCGCTTAGTTGATTGTAAATTAGCACAATACATTAACACTAAAGGATGGCGATTTTTGTTTCACCACGGTGACCAAACAGGTGAGCAAAAATATTAATGTTTTCATAAATCTTCTTTTGTTTTCTGCTAGCATGTGACACTGACATACAGCGTTTCGCTGGCAGTGGCTCTTTAAGCATGAAAGAAGAAGATCAAGGTACAGCTCACTCTTACATTAATTCACTCCAGCTCCAACAGGCCCAGAAGCTCAAATGCACACTCACCTGGCCTACTTTTGCATTCTCACAAACAAATGTTGCGTATTCAAAGGCAAGTTCTGGAGGAAACTCGTTGACATCCAACACCTTGATTGTGACAGTAACTTTGCTGGACAGCAGGGGGTTGTCTGAAAGATCAAACAGGAGACTGTGTGTGATTCACAGTCAGTGGATCAGTGCCAACATGTCAGTTGGAAAAGGAAAGAACGGAGTATCTCATATACTGTAAGACTCAGGAAGCCTCTGGAATCTAATACAGCCGATCGCGTTCATTACATAACAAGTCATTTTGTGGAATCTAGTATAGCTATGTCAACAAAAAGCTTGTAAAATGTCTATCAAATTCAAATCTGAAAAAGGTTGTTATGAATAGGCATTGTCAGTTTGACAATAATGGCATCCGTTTTTTTTACTTCTTTATTGACTTTATTGACGCACTGCTGTATTTCCATTAATGTCCACTAGATGGGTATGTGTTCCTGGATATATTTTACCAAGCAGGTCATTTTTGTGATTTGTGTTTTTCTACATAAAATCATCCTACATCATGTAAAAGCATTCTGTGAAAAGATCACATTGATATTTTAATATTGACTAAGTAAACCAAGTCAAACGTTGAAATCATAGTGAAATTGATAGTTGAAATGAAACTTTGATTCCCATTATCGCATAAATTAGATTGTGAGACTTCAACCTGGTTTTCCCATAACATGCATACCATCTCTGTCATTCTTAAACATCATATGTCTAAATTAGATGGTTTTCTAGAAATTAAAAAACACTTTTTAAATGATTGCATACTATGTTGTTGACAAGCACTTTTTAATTAGTTTTATTTCTTAGATATTTGCAAAACCCAGTGATAAACATAAAGATTGACTTATAATCAAGAGTTATGGCAAAAAGTTAAAATAAATAAATATGGGAGATACGAGGATACTTGTATGCATGACACGCTGTCTGTATGTGAATGAAACTTTGAAATCATACTTACTAACTTTTGTTGCTACGACAGTGACGTTGTGTTCAGCGTTTCTTTCTCTGTCCAGAGCATCATTGACGGATAGAGTACCTTCAACGGGATCAATGTCAAAGTGGTTTTCAGAGTTCGTTCTCCACTCAATAGAATACCTACAGATCAATACACCAAAGAAAACAGGAGGGTTTTCCAGCAAGAGAGATAGATGCTGTTCTATGGTCGTGTAATTGTGACAGATCAGTAATGATAACACAATTTTGCTATACAAAACTAACCATCTGATATGGGTTCTGTGATATCTATGATCATTCTGTAATCGTTTCAGTGAGAAATAGTAGACATGAAACATTCTAAGTGGGGATAGTTAGTCATAAGTGTTTTTATTAATGATGAATAAGCATCTAGAGCCAGAACTATATAGGACTTTCACACTTGAAATGCTTAACCCCGGGTAAACAGAATCCTGGGATATCTATTTCACTTTCACACTGCTTATAATTTACCAGGGGTTAAGAGATTACCCTGGGTATTCATAACCTGATGTTTCACACTATACATCACTAAACAAAGGGTTACATTCTTATTTGCATACTTGTAGCGTCAACAGTCATGATTGGATAAATACTGAAGCGTCAAACTTACTGAATAAAAATAGTGCGTGGTCCCTTTAAATAACCGAAAACCTTATTTTTTCAGCATACGGAAATCCTTTTTGGCTGTTTTAAGCCTCCTAAGATGTAACTTACTCAATCACATAAAAAACTCAAAGGATTGTTTACACCGCGCACAGAGTTTCTGTGACTGTGCACAGCTTGTGAAATGAGGTAAGCGCTGTTCGGTTTTTGATTGGGTGTCTGTTGCTAAGCATCTGGTCGTATCATTTTACCCCCCGCTTCATTTCACACTGCACACTTTTGGCATTGCATTGCAGGATTAACCGTGCTTTGCAACTGTGAATCGTTTGTTTATCCGGGTTAACAGCGGGGTTTAGAATGAAGATAACCCAGGGTTAAGCACAGTTTGAAAATCCCTTATTTGTTGTAATGCAAAAATCATATATTATATGTTAAATAATAAAACAATTGAAATATTAATGTCTGTAATATCCCAAAAGTTTATCCACATATCTTTTATTTAAATACACTCTTGTATAATAAAAATATTCCATATTACTTTTGTACTAGAGTATATTCAAACTATTCTGAATCCATAATGACTGTGAAAATAAAATTGCCTTGAAAATCTAGATTCTTTATAAGTGGTGACTACAGAATGACTGAGTCATGTTCAGGACAGATCTAGCCAAAATGGTTAAGTCTTTGATTCTTGAGTCTTGTTTAGCACTATTCGGTCAATAATTAAATCCAAATGTCATCCGGTGCTAACCCAGCTGAATCTTGTGTTTAGTCTTAACAAACTTCGAAGTTGCATTTACACAGTAAACAGAGTATTTTTATTTACAATATTTAGTTGATCTGGTTTAATTTGTGTTTTTTGATATTGAACCCATGTCCTTTGCGCAACACAATGCTCAACCGATTGAGCTACAGGAAAACAGTAACGCAACAGATATTGTTATGAGTTTAAAAAACACATGTTTAAAACAATGTACACTACTGCATTTGAAATAGGTTACATGCGTATGGTCATAAGTAAGTTTTTTATAAATTGTAAATTAGCAATTATGCACACCTAAAACGCAGATCAATGTATAACGCTTACAATGCAATTTATAGCACGCCCCATTCGTTGCTAACGCTGTTGTTCAGAGAATGTCCCTTACAGCGTTACACCAAAATGCAAATATCACAACATGACTTCAGAAACAAAATTGACTATATAAACACAAGCTGAAAAAAAAATTTGTTCACCCTGACAGCAATTTTACAGTATTTTCAGAGGTCACCAAGTGACATGATTGGTGACCTACACAACTGGCCAGGGCTTTTGAAATCCTTTAAGATCTTTTGTTGTGTTCTCTGTATAAATGTTTCACGGGTTGGATGTGTGGACTATTCCTTGCTATCTATCACTTTATGTATGAACAAGGCTCATTATTTCGTTTTTTAGAACAAGAAATTCGGCTTTCCTTCAATGGTTGTGGCTAGAAGGGATTAGCTACCTCCACTGGGCTTGTGCACTTCAATACCGCATATTTTTTTATTATTTTAAGGTTAGGTTAAGGGTTGGGGTATAGTTGTAGGCAGTAGCTTATGTAATTTATTTTAAGGCAAGATTCTTCTATCACTTCCGGCCGTAGCTGTATCCCTTCTATGCACAACCTCTTTCAACCTGTACGTGTAATTGGAAACATTTGGACAACTGAAAAATAACCTTTCATCACGCCTGCTACCTTTCGGCCCACTTTTGAGACGTGCAGAGACCCCTGTCTGTTTAGCGCAGCAACAGCATGAGTGAAAACAGTCCTGTGGATCAGTGAAGCCAGAAGAATAGCAGCAGACCATTATCTGGGTTATACTCCTGTCGTCCCGGGTGTATCTTCACCCGCTCGCCCGAGGTACTCTAGTAAAGTAAAGCCTCAGTGAGAGGCTCGAAGTGATTCTGCTACTAACTGTTACTGAGCTTCTCTTGTACACACACAGAAGGAGCTGGACATCACGGACTGGATTCTCCTGACCAAATCGCACTTTCATATCAAATTCCTACGTTTTTAAATTATAACAACTCAAGTTAAGATAGTCTAAACGATAGTTTTCTCTAGCACTTTTCACTCAATTTTATACCATGTTTCATGGTGTTCATGTTTGTGTTTTACATAATGTGTATAATATGGTGGAAATGGCCAAAATAGACTTTGGTGTCACGTTTTGTATTTTTAAACCACTGTTTACCGCACTATATTTATGTATTAAATGCGCATAGCCGTTGGTGAATAGCAGAAATGATGATCAGTATTTTTCAGACCTCAAATAAGATGCAAACAAAACAAGTTCAAAGGATTTTTTATGTCATAACCTAATTGTTTCAGTTTTTCAGTCTAAATCACAGTTTTCATGCGTCCTGTCATGATGTTAGTACTTTGTAATGCTGTTGGATGACTTTGTCACTCTTGAAGATTGATTTTATTGAAATTGAACAAACACTGGACTGGAATGACCAAATAAATCTAATTGTGATTAAATTAATTAATTTGGAATGGGATTTTTTTCTGCAGCTGTATATTTTGTAGTGTGGTGGCAATCCGTCATATTTTCTTCATTATTTCTTCCTTCTTGACATTAGAGCGTATTTCGAACTCAAATAACATTCAGTCTCTTCCGATATCTTTCTTTGAAATATTTATTGACAAAGTTAACAAAAAAGCTAAATGTATCAGGTCAAAAAACTGTGCTCCAATCTTTCCTTTCTTTTTCTCTTTACTGCGTCACTTCCGACATGACGTAACTATTAACAACTATGTTATTGGAGCCATACTTGTAGTGATTTTCAGTGAAATTAAAATTGTACATATTTTTATTCATAATATTTAAACACACATCTACTGGCAGAACAAGATCAAGTATTGACAAATGATGGCTCTTACACATCCTATGTAGTTTTCAGTAAGGTACGGTAAGGTCAAACATTAGCTTCTGTATTCTTCATCTGACTCTCTCACCTTGCCTCTTCACTAACAGCTGAGGTACTTTATAAATAAAACAAAATCATCTTAACCCGGCATTAAGTATTTTAATACAAATGAGTTAACATTGACCTATGAATGCAACACTAAATGAAACCCATTTTGGTCACATGGGTAGTAGGAAATTCATTGTGGTGAAATATTTAACCTCTTAAGAGTTACTGAATTGCAAATACTTTTCTTTTTCATGCTCAAAAAAGCAAATGTGCCACATTACATAAAGTCAACACTTGCAAACTCCAACAGAAGTTTGTCAGAGTAGATTCAATCAAACCAATGCAAAACAAGATTGCCAAACCAGGTCCCAGACGCCAAAGAGAGCCAGAAACCAAACCCACGGGAACGCGTTTGTCATTGGTTTTATGTTGTCTATGTACACGTGGACTCATTCTCACAAAATAAATCTGAAAGGAATTCCCTGAGAGGGCTTGCGTATATACAGATGCATTTAAGTGTGAATACAAAGGTGAGTGTGCTGCCTGCATACCTTACAGGACTGTTGCCAACATCCAGGTCCTCAGCTGTAACCGCTCCTGCGATAATGCCTACAGGCGTGTCCTCATACATCTCCATGCTATAGGACGGCCGGCTGAAGACAGGAGGCTCTTCCACATCCAGAACGTTCACTTTCACCGTGGCCGTGTCTTTAAAGGGTCCCAAATGTAGGAAGCGATGATCAAGAACAACGTTTGAAGCCTCGACTTTAAAGGTGTACGCCTTCCTGGTCTCGTAATCGAGACGCTGTGAAATGAATAATACGTTTTACATTAATCATTCAATCTCGACGGGTTTATCTTAACTACATTCATGTCATTATTCTATCCGGCCAATGGCAACAAAAAGAATTGAATGCAGATATTTGTGGCAGTACACTGTTACAGAATAAGAAAACACAGTTCATTTCATTCAGGGTATACAACTCAAAGCCATGATCTAACTGAAATGCTTCCACCAAATGAGGGCTAATGCCGAGATCATACGTGAGGAGAACAAGAAGCAGCAGTCCACCCTGGAATCACACGGCAGAAGAAAAGAAATCAAGTGGGGAAAGTCTTTGGCCGGTAGCTCTTGCATCACTCTGCTCATTCAGTCTTGTAAAAGGCTGAATTTTATTCAGTCACACCTGAGACGCAGTGAGCTGGGACAGACCGCACACTTCAGAACTTCACAAGTGACTTGAAAGGGTCTAACGGATCTATTCACTTTCAATTAAATTACGCCTGGGGCATAAGTGAATGGAAAACATCCGATTTAATGAAATTAATGTGTTAGGAATGGGACGACAAAGCAAAGGCCTCACAGAACACACAGAGAGCAAATTACCTCAATTACTCAAACCACTGCAGAACACACACAAATACATTTGTTGTGATAAATCTTGTCTTGTTTATTCACTAATGTTTGCCTGGTTGGGTATGTGAGACTGTGGGTTCTCTAAGCTTATAAAAATGTCAATTCAAGTGAGCCTATTATGCTTATTACAAAAACACTCCAGGACATCTCATATTGCTCAGTAAAGTAGGCGTTTTAAAAGCAAACATCATCGCAAAAACATTTTTGACACCACTGACAATAACAGATACTTTTGCCATTTTTTATTAAATAAGTGCATCTAAAAACACGAACAAGAGGGGTTTATTTTGACATGATAGTAAAGAAAAATAGTTTTTTTAAAATGCTCTTTCTGGGTTTTCATTTGTGTTTAGTTTGAGCTTCAAGTTGGTCTGATGTTTCTCTTTAAGTTACCTGTGAGATACATGGGTAAAATAATCTGGTTTTCTAAATGTTGGAGTTAATATTGAAATGTTGATTAATGTTACACTTTCTACCAGTAAACTTTTTACCAGTTTATTATGAGCCAAAAACAGGACCTTTGTAAGAGGAATATATCTGACCTTAAAACTTTGCAGATCAGCTCAGGTACAGTACTATTGCTTTAAACACTTTCAAAACCATGAGTTTTTGATAACATGACCGAATGAATGACAACTCTTTTTTATTATTTTCAGCACATTACTGTTCCTGCAGGAGTTCTCATCTTCAGTCAACATTACAGAATAAGGTTAAGATATGTATGTGCAGTGATGTCTGGAGGCTGAGCTCATTATTGTGCTGACCATGCTGAAACAATAACATCCTCAGGCATAACAGAACAGCGATCCAGCTGGACCATCAGATGCAAGCATTGGCCCCTGCGGCAACCTATGGCCATCATTAACCTTGATGTGGTTTAAAAAGCTTTGCTTAGAAATTCTGACCTGAAAAGGAATGTAATAATGGCATAGTCTTTTCTATCTGTTTGCAGTGCTCGCTATATCCAGCAATAACATTCGGTTGAATTAGGAAATCGTTGAGGTATTTAATTGCCTTACTTTAGAAAAAAGGTACAAAAGGGGTTCGTAGTCTTTCAAATAGTAAACATTTGCACCTAATGAGTGCATATAGTAGATCAACTATACGCATATCTGTACATAAATGGTACATATTAGGACGTTTTTTCTGACAATGTGTGAATCTTTTTATAGCAAAACTATACATTTACTCAATTCTATTGTCGTCTAAACCTATCCTGTTACAGTTTTCTGTGTCCTTTGAACTTCGTCTTGCAACAAAGTCATGCTGGAAACCTTTAGATGGCAGTGTTTATCTAGTCCAAGTGTCTTCTGAGACTGTTCCATTGAGAATTAACACAAAGCCTCAGTTCCCCGCTTTGGATCCTCTCCACTCAAAAGAGAATGTTAATCAGATGCAGGCCCATAGTTGTTTTGTTATTCAATACGCTGCACATAGCAAAAACTTAATTAATTCCCCTACTTATTGATATTTATTTATGAATTCTTAACTGCACTGTGGTTACAAGTTTATAAGAAGTCAAAATCCATTCCAGGTTAGAAACGTTGAATTTCCGCTTACTTCAAGAAATGTAAAAGCATTTAAACTTATTTTCAGCCTCCCACGCTAATAAACATTTGTCCTCTGAGCCAAGTAATCCCAGCAAAACCTTAAATATGAGCAGCAAGTTACAATTACCCAGTAAATTAAATTACCAAAACCTTCCCGGGTGTAGCTGCCTATTACTTAAGGAACGTTCCACTTTTTTTTATTTAACAAAATGAGTTTTACCGTTTTGGAATTCTGCCGATCTCCTAGATTCTGCCGATCTCCGGGTCTGGTCTATACTTTTAGCATAGCTTAGCATAGATAATTGAATCCAATTAGTCCAGTAGCATCGCCTGTCTTAGTACACGATATTACTATAGAAGAGTCAAGTTTTAAATAGGAAAAGTATCCAAACTCTGTGGTCATTTTTGAACGCGATGCTACTGGTTTTATTTGATTCAATGATCTGTGCTAAGCTAGGCTAAAAGTGTTATCACCAGACCCGGAGATCGGCAGAATACATTCCAAAACGGTAAAACTCAATTTATTAACTCTTGGGGACTGCAGTGAAAAAAAGTGGAGTGTTCCTTTAAGTCCCATAAATTGCAAGAGTAAAATCCACCTTATGTCCCGGTGTTGACACAGAGACAATTATCTTCTCCAATTAACCGAGCTCATCCTCTTAAGCTCAAACAAGCGCTGATCCAATAAAGTCACGAGACCCCAAATGTTCAATCTCAGCGTTTCAGAAAAGTCCCAGTGAAGCACAGCAGGGAAGTGATGGAGCGGCTCGACAAAGTGAAGTTAAAGCAGAGGGAATTCTGTTATTGAGGACGAAGGAAAGAAAGGCCATTGTCATTGACCCTCTTCCGTGCCCCATGGTGAGGATACCACATATCCATTTGCAGACGTTTTTTTGGGTCACCGGATATGGCACACCCATTTTGCAATGTAAGGACTATGTCACATTGCCGTGCACAGAGAATATAAAAAAGGTGGAAAATAAAAGAGGGAGTGAAGGACGGGGAGAAAAATGATCGCCGTGGCTCTCATGATCTACTGCGGTTAAACCGTTACATTATGAAACACGGCACAGCCCCCTAAAATACGTTGACATTCTGTGGATGCCTCATCTGCAGCAGAAACAAAGTACAGCAGCAGTGTACAGCGGCAGACTGTCATTACATTTCTACAGACTACACCAGCTTTGAGTAATGAAGGAGTAACCTCTCCACCCCCCAGAGAATAAGAACACTCCAAAAGCGTTTGTTTTAGCTTAAGGCTTATACCATGACCAGCTCATCTGCGACTGGCCGGCTGTCCAAGAGAATGTCTACTTATCACTTCAATTCAGGATGTAGACATTACGATGAGCACAACATTCATATATTCATGCCCGCTAAATTCAAGCTCATAAGGTTTTTTTAAACTCCATTTATAAATGTCAGCGTTATAGGTTTCGTTTTCATCCCTGCAATGTTGGCAAAACAGGAATGGAAAGGCAATGTTCTACGGACTACCACATCCACATAATGAATTGATAAAGTCCGAGAGCAGATGTTGCATACTGTAGTGTGGGATAAGCATAAGCACTTTCGCGGCTTAATACATTATTCATTCACAACGCTATGGATGGTCATCCAATAATAAGATATGAGTCACTTGAGGGTAAACACACGAGCTCGTGAATGAAGGAGCACTGTGGGTTATTGCTATCTCCGTGAATTCACAGCTGTGTGAAAGCTTTGCAAATAACATTCTGATTTGCATCTGCGGTGTCAACCGGCCTAAGATAGGGCGGCAAAATATTTCAATATTGATTCCAAATGCTGGCAAAGAATTCAATGCAAATTTTGCAATGAAAGCAATCACGCTAAATGTGAAACAATGCAGCTAAATGTACCATTACAAATGTAATCTTATTATATTCACTTCCTCTCATAAACTATCCCTTCTGTTAATACAGTACATCTTTATTATTATTACAATTTTATTAAAATGTATCATTACCTTGAGCTTATCCTGTTACATTCTACCACACAGATTCTAGATACTGTAAAATCCATCTTAAAGAGATAGTTCCCCTAAAAATTAAAATTTTGTCATTTCAAAACTGAATAACTTTCTTTCTTCTGCAGAACACAGAAGAAGATATTTTGAAGAATGTCAGGAACCGTACAACGTTGGTACCTATTTACTGATGATAGAATTTTCATTTTTGGGCAAACTACTTTAAGTTGTATTGCTTATTCACCAATATGCATCAATGGATCACTGCTCCCAAAACTTTAATTCCATCATCATTTGTTCACTCTCATGTCACGACTTTGTGCAACACAAAATATATTTATCAAACATGCATTCAAAAGGGTGGCGAGAACAGCTAAAGTGATTTATGATCAGAGGTTTGTCAAGCTTGTAAACATACAAGAAGCACAAATGTAGACACAGCATAAAAGCAGCCCACCCGATATGACTGCTTTATGTGAGGATCAGATTAAAATTCTGGTTATTATTCACAGGAAATCGTCTGTGTAGTTCTCGAATCTCGTTCGATTGTGTCTTCAAGCTTAACATCAATGATGCAAAATGTCACTGGATCTGGTTGGTATAATAACGAGAATCACAACAAGCTAGATTTGAATAAGAATATATTTACTGCACAAAGTAAATGAAGATCATTTTTTAGTTTTTGTGCAACCTATCCCTTCAATATAAGCTGTGTCCAATAAGGCAATGCCACTGCATGAATAATAAATGAATTCTGGATGTACAGTAAATACAGTCAGACACCAAATCAGATTTCAGCAGAGGCTGAAAATGACAACAGGAACTCTGACCCTACCTTTCTCAGTATCACTGTTCCCTCCTGAGTGTGTTTATTGCTGTGAATATCGAACAGTGATCCTCCATCAGCAGGAAAAATGCTGTACTCCACATCAGCATTCTTCCCGGAGTCCAGATCATGAGCTCTGAGCCTCCCCACAGATGAGCCCACTGGTGAAGATTCAAGGACCCGCAGGTGAAAGATACCTGGATTCACAAAAATCTTTTTTAGTAATTATCAAGAAATAAGCTTAAATTTTTTTGGGATTTCTACAAACCCCAATTCCAATGAAGTTGGGACAATGTGTAAAATGTAGATAAAAAGCAGTGATACAGTGAATTGACCCATACTTAATTGAATCCACCACAAAGACAAGACTTTTAATATTCAAACTGATAATCTTTATTGTTTTTTTCAAATATTCACTCATTTTGAATGTGATGCCGGCAACACGTTCCTAAAGAGCTGCCACGGGTATTTTTATGACTGTTTCATCACCTTTCCATTTAACATCACATATTAAGCGCTTGGGAACTGAGGACACCAATTGTTGAAGCTTTGTAGGTGGAATTCGTTCCCATTCTTGCTTGATGTAGGACTTCAGTCCGGGGTCTACGTTGTCTTATTTTGCGCTTCATAATGCGGCACACATTTTCAATAAGAGACAGGACTGGACTGCAGTAAGGCCAGTTAAGTATCTTTTCCTACGAAGCCACGGTGTTGTAACACGTGAAGAATGTGGCTTGGCATTGTCTTGTTGATATAAGCAGGGACGTCCCTGAAAAAGACATTGCTTGAATGTCAGCATATTTTGCTCCAAAACCCGTATGTACCTTTCTGAATTAATGTTGCCTTCACAGATGTGCAATACCCATGCCGCGGGCACTAAAACATCACAGATGCTGGCTTTTGAACTTTGCGCTGATAACAATCTGGATGGTCCTTTTCCTCTTTAGCCCGGAGGACACGGCATCCATGATTTCCAAAAACAATTTGAAATGTGGACTCATCAGACCACAGTACACTTTGACAGTTTGCATCAGTCCATCTTGGATGAGCTCGGGTGCAGAGAAGCCGGCGGCGTTTCTGGTTGGTGTTGATGTATGGCTTTTGCTTAGCATGGTATAGTTTTAACTTGCACTTGTAGATGCTTCGACGAACTGTGTTAACTGACAAGGGTTTTCCAAAGTGTTCCTGAGCCCACGTGGTAATATCCTCTACAGAATGATGTCTGTTTTTAATGCAAGGCACCCTGAGGGATCGAAGGTCATGGGGGCATTCAGCATTGGTTTATGGCCTTGTCGCTTACATGCAGAGATTGTTCCAGATTCTCTGAATCTTTTGATGATATTATAGACTGTAGATGAAGAAATACCTAAATACCTTGCTTTTGCACATTAAGTAACGTTGTTCTTAAACTGTTGGAGTATTTGCTAACGCAATTGTTCACAAAGTAGTGAACCGCACCATATCCTTGCCTGTGAATGACTGAGCTTTAAAGGATGCTCCTTTTATACCCGAATACTGTATCTAATAAACTTGTTCACCCGTGGAATAATCCAAACAGGTGATTTTTAAGCAAACCTCAACTTTCCCAATCTTTTTGCCCCTGTCGGAGCTCTTTTGGAAGATGTTGCAAAAATCAAATTCAAAATGAGTAAATATTTGCAAAAAAACAATAAAGTCAAATCAGTTTGAATATTAAATATGTAGTCTTTGTGGTGCATTTTGGATTATGGATCCAAAAGAATTTGCAAGTCACTATATTCTGCTTTTATTTACATTTTACACAATGTCCCAACTTTATTGGAATTGGGGTTTCTAAATGTAGGAATCTTGTGGGTTCAACACTAAGCTCAAAACATTTGGAATGTAGATACATAGGCTACGCTAGGTCACTTACAATAAAAGTAATAAACTAAGGCAAGCCGAACATTAAAATGCAATCTGTATTTTACAAATACAACCCCAAGACCTAAACATTATGGGGCGGTTTCCCAAACAGGGATTAGGTTAAACCAAGGCTAGGCCTTAGTTAAAATAGGATATTTAAGATTATTATTATTGGATTATTTTGGAGCACCTAAAGGGGTAGTTTACGTAAAAATAAATTCTTTCATCAAATTATTCACCTTCTCGTCATTACAAACCTGTATGACTTTCTTTCTTTTTTAAAACACAAAAGAAGATATTTGGAAGAGTATTGGTAACAAAACAACATTGGCCCCCATTAACTTCCATTGTATGGACAGAAAATCAGTGAGACATTTCTCAAAATATATTCTTTTGTGTTTCACAAATAAGAGTTATATACAGGTTTTGAACAAAATGACGATGAAATGAAAATGACAGAATTTTTGGCTGAACTATGCCTTAAAGTGTAATGAGCATTATACCACAAATACACCATAACGTTCTCATAAGACCCTACATATAAATATCACTATGAGACGTAGTGAACAAAAATCCTCCACTAATCACTTCAGCAGCTGAGTAGAAGTCCAGATATCCTAATCACATTTAGGAATAAAACACCATTTAGTTGCCCACAGAAGGAGCCTCGGAGATCTTGACAGTGGCCAGTGATACATCTGAGACACTTTGCCATGCTGGGTCATGCATAGTGTTTTTTCCTGATTTGAACAAAGCTCTTCTTTGCGATCAGTGCCTCCCATTAACTGAATTAAACAATCCAAATAACTGCCTTATGTTTAAGGTTTCCACAGAGCACAGCAAATATGAAACCAGATTAAATTCACATTAAGGTAAACCCCGGGGATAAGCTGTGGCTGATATAGAAACGCTGACTGTGGTAGCCTTGGTGCATTTGATAATGATTCCATGACTTCAGGAAACATCTGTTTATGGACTCACTTTTAGAAAAGCGAGGTGGGTTGTCGTTGACATCCCGGAGAGTGATGTTGATGGTGGTTGTCCCAGCTAAGCCTCCAAGCTGACCGCCCATGTCTTTAGCCTGCATGACCACCTGGTACATTTCCTTAACCTCTCTATCCATGTTGGGTAAGGCAACTCTTATGACCCCTAAGTCAGAAAAAGTGAAAGAGATCAGATCAGAATAATAAATGAATGAATGAGGCATTTATATAGCGCTTTATTGTGTATTGCTGTACACCCAAAACGCTTTACAATCATATGTGGGGGGTCTTTCCTCAACCACCACCAGTGTGCAGCATCCTCCTGGATGGTGCAACGGCAGCCAGAGAACTACGGCGTCAGTGTGCTCACCACACGCCAGCTATGGGTGGAGAGGAGAGAGATTCAGCCAATTCAGACTGTAAATTCATAACTGTAAATGTTTGGTCAGGTAATCTAATGTGCTTCAATTTGTAACATCCAAAAAAGGTTTTAATACTATACCATCTTTTTGAGGGTTTTATCCTTTATAACTATTTTTTCAGATATTGAAAATGTACATAAATCAGTGTTGAAAACTGGTTAACAACCCTAAGCTTGTAATACAGATTTATGCTGTAGTCAGATTTAGTTAAAAGTGGGTCAATGATGTATAAAAACCATGTGGTTTGACCAATAAGAACAATTAACTACATTAAACTAAATATTAAATATCTAAATTTCAGGACTGAAATATAAATCAATTAAACAGTGTGCTTAAGTGAATGGTATTTAAAAATATAATAGTTGTATATAATATAATATACAAACTTTTAGGTTTAGGTGTATGGAGTGGGGTCTGGTTATGTATTAAAATGCATCTAAAGTGTGATGACAAAGTAATAAACGTTCACAAAATACCATGTACACCAGTAACACGCCCAGAGGATGAAAAACGGGTTGGGGAGGGGCTAGTCCTGTTTTGTATGGAGGTAGCAACATTTGAAATGGTCAGAACACTGGCATGTCTAAAACACGCTTCGGCGTGATACCGGGTTGTGTGATAATATCGCTATCGTAAATTCCATGTTTTTAATTTGTAGCAGCCCAAATATACATCAATTGGTTAAAAACTAGATGGACAGTAGATATTTAAATGGTATATAATGTAGTTTAGACCTTTTAGAATTCAGTAAAGTTCTGATGGACATAAAGCACCTACAGGTAGATGGAGAATTCAACAGGCCTTCATTATTCAATGTAGAACAGCTTCTGAGAACTGTTTTAAAAAAGTCAGACCTTTGACAGCCTTTTAAAGGCTAATCAACCCTAATAGAGTCTCTCTCAGAGGAGCCACGTTTTGATCTGCGGATGACAGCATGGCTTAAGGTGAATAGAATGCCAAAGGCTAAGCAGATGAATGGATGTGCTTTGCACAGAAAGCCATGCTGAGCTCTGCAGAATGCAAACGATCTGGGGGAAAATTAACAAAACAATTCAGTTTGCTAAATAAGCTTAAACTGTACAGTGAGTCTTAAATTCAAGATACAGTACATACATGCTTCCTTTAAATAAAAATCAAGCTCATTATTACGTTTACATTTAGTCAACAAAAGCTTAGCTTACAAATCGAGCATCACAAGCGTTAGTTATTTACAAAATGCAGCATTCTTTGCATTGTGAAACTAACATTGCACCATTACCACCCTCTCAAAGACAAATTTGGCTCGAAAGAGATATTTTGTATATATTCTGGCAATCACGGCAGAAGTAATCTATTTAAACCATAACCCAATGATGATGAAATGATGGGAAAGAGTATCATAATCGAGCATATAAAGAAGAAAAAGCTGAAAGAACTTCGATATGGCGTTTATGGAACTGATGCAATGTGCTAGCTGCATTTGGCGAATTGTCTGGAAAGATCACGGATTCAAAGTTTAGAGTTCAATCTCTCCTTGAACAGCACATCCAAATAAAGAACGCTATCACTTGATTTATAACAATGTGCTGTCTCACCTGTTTTGGCATCAACTGAGAAGTAGGGCTGTCCATGCAGGATACTGTACACAATCCGTGCACTGTTTCCATATGTGGGATCATCAGCATCAGAGGCGGTTATCTGCGTCACATATGTGCCTGCTCGCAAACACCAAACACAAATAAAATGTCACATGCAACAAATGTAGATACATACAGAGCTTTCGATACTTTCAAGTTTGTCTTTGAGAACCGTGTTAATGATGACAAGGCCATGGGTTCAATTGTCCGGGAACACACATTTAGAAATAAATGTACCGTTAATGCACTGTAAATTGCTTTGGATGAAACTGTCTGTCGAATGCATAAATGTAAATGTTCCAGTCAGAGCAAAGAAGGGCATCACTACCACTTTAAATACATATAGAATCTGAAGGATAGAGAGACACAAACCAAATGCACGTATTGCATAAATGTATAAGCATTTTAAGCACTTAAATGTACTTGGCATTAATTTGCTCTCATTATATGTTGCTTATTGATCTTTACCTCATTTCTCAGCTCAAAAATTTCTGCTTTCTTGCAAATGTGTGTGGACTTTTAAAAACATGTTGGCTTTACTGTTCTCTGCATGTTAGCTTATCGCCCTTAAGCAAACAAACAAAACAAGTGTACATGCTGAAAAGCTTTGAATAGTTTAACAGGGTGCCATTCTTAAAAAATATGATTGGAAATCTATCAATTCAAGACATTTACATTTAGCAGACGCTTTTATCCAAAGCGACTTACAGTGCACTTATTACAGGGACAATCCCCCTGGAGCAACATGGAGTAAAGTGTCTTGCTCAAGGACACACTGGTGGTGGCTGCTGGGATCGAACCAGCAACCTTTTGATTTACCAGTTCAGTGGTTTAACCCACTAGACCACCATCTCCACATGGTTTAGGAAAACCTGCTAATGGAATGGGATACAAAAGAGACATTGCGGTTTCCTAAGGGTAAAATTATTGGAATGGCAGATTGGGATGAGACACTGTTGAGCAGCATTTGCTTTAAGACTAATCTTTTGGGATTTGTTATCAGCCCATTCTGTTAGAGTAAGCTAAAGAGATAACAGTATGTCTACAGATGGTATTGGATTTCATCCATTCAGGGATTGAGTGACGTTTTTATGTGTTCATGTGTTGAATCCATAGTTTAGAGTCACTTGACAAACATGTGTCTCATAATCTTAAAAATCTCAAATGTTTGAATGTCTCTTACAAAATATAATTTTGCTGACTTTAAATTCAATTTTTAAAATCCTAATTTTAAATGCATGGTGTGGAATGAATTGAGAAATAAAGAGAAATAAGAGAACAATAAAGCAATGGCAGACAGTAAAAGCCCCAACAATTTGTTGTTGTACTTCTGAAAGCTTGTTTTTCCATTTGTCTTGATTTAAATTTTTTCCATAAACTTAATCATTATTTTTAGTCAACCTTTATGTTTCTCACGGGGTTTTGCAAATATCTGACTTTTTTTAAAGTGCTTGTCAACTTTGACAGTATATTTAGTCATTTTAAAAGTACAGCGAATTTTCCATTTACTGAAAACCAGCGAATTTGGATTTCAGAGGATTAGGTTGGATAGTGACAATATATGGGAACTCTTTCAATATTGTTTAAAAAGCATCCCAGAGTGAAACCTCGAGAAGCTGGTTTAAAACATGTTTGAAGAACATCTTTGCAGATTCTAGCCAAAGAAAACGGACAATGCTAAAACTCAACAAACTTTATTATGCATTTTCTTTTGTTTGGAAAAATCCCAAAGTAACATTTGTGGTATTTTATAGTTTTTACAAGTTTAATGCTTTTCTAAAGTTTAAGTGAATCTAAACTTTCAAACAGTATGTGTGATGTATTTTTGTGTCATGATAGTTCCTATTAGGCAAAAACAAGCAGAGAAATGTTCTGAGAACTCCACAGAAAGAGATTACACTTTTTGTACATTACACTTAGATATGAGAATGTATTAAAATATATAAAAATGACACGCTTGCTGTTTAATTACTATAAGCTAAAGACTGATGTCTAAAGGGATGTCACTAATATTGAACATGCAGTTATGAGCTACAGTATTTAGTCAATACGTTAACTAGGCGAAAAATCCAAAATACATGCAGTAATTACGAACTACAAATAATTTATTATGGCTCTTTCACGATGCCCCTAAAAACTGCCTGCCATCTGCGATATAAGGAGAAATGAACTCACCGACAGGTGACATCTCTGGAACACTGGCTGTGTACGGGCCCTCCAGGAATCTTGGCTCATTGTCGTTGATGTCCTGAACTTTGATAATAAACTCAGACTGGGGTTCTAAGGGTCTTCCAGTAAGAACGTCAACAGCCTGCGCTCTCAGCGTGTAATAAGGTTTCTCCTCTCTGTCTAGGCTCCTTAAGGCGTGAATGTCTCCTGTGCTTGGCTCAACAGCGAATATAGAGCCAACTCCTTCACCTGAGAGTGTGTATTTGACCATATTATCTCCCTTATCCAAGTCTGAGTGAAGCTGAAATATGGCAAAACGAAAAGCAGCGATGAAAATTTGCTTTTCATTCATTACTCATTCGTATAATTTAGTTGTAAACATCTGAAATATGAAATCAGAAACAAGAAGTCCAGCGTGTGTTGCAAGAAGTAATCATTTACAAAACGTAAATCTATCATTTCCAAAGGGACATGGACAATTTATTTTAATCCATTTCAAATATACTTACAGTAAATCAGATTTACAAACCAATTTCATATCAGCATCAGATTACGTGACCACGTGTCGGCTATGGTGTGGGTGACATATCACTACTGATACAGTTTGAGGATGTCCAAATAGGATTGATGTGGTATTACGTTTCAGTTTGTAGGCTTGACAACATCATGATTTATGAACAGCATGGGTGTTCAACAGCTGAAAATATAATGGAGATTTTTCTGGAGATTTTATAAAACTCTGTTTTCAGCTTGTAATATTTTTTTACCACTATCTTCCATCTGAATGGAACTGTAGGGAACACCACACTATTTTTAAGATCCTGTGACATTGAGTTTGATGCTCTTTCTGAAAGGAAAGGATTAAGTTAGAAGTTCTGGAATTAATATGCTGCAATAAAAACATCTCTGGTGTATTGTGAAAGGATGTGCGATGATCAAAACATTGAGGCAAAACTGTAATGCTAAATCGTGCCAAGTTCACGGGTAGCTAATAAAAAAATTACATTAGTTGGTTACAACAGGCCATCAAATCAAAGACCGTAAGACTTTATGATCCACAGGGGCACACTTTAAGGGAGTAGATAATCCATGAGCTACTGTAAAAAGAGAATCTATGTCCAGCTTTTATACCACTAATCTGATATGAATGTAAATTAGGCAATAAACCTCAAACCAGAAGATTTTGCTAAAAACGACCAATTTGAATGTCCATATAGCAGCGCTCGGTTTCACAACTGTATCCCACAATGAGTCTAGAGGTAAAAAGACCTAGTGTTCACAGTACAATAGCAAAAAAAGCCAGTGGTTTCAAGAAGAGTTATTTTCTAGCGAAAAGGTCATACGTGGAAAGAAAATGTGACAGTGGGGTAATATATCCTCACTGCAAAGGTCAAACAAGGAGTGTGCATTGCTTCACAGGAGAAATAAGGACAAAAGAAAACTTGTGGAAAAATTAGATAAAGTAAATTGGTCAATTTTTCAGTGTTACATTTTCTAACTGTTACAGTTAATCACGAAAACACAGTTTAAGTTTGAATTTAAGACAATTTGGGATCAACGTGATTTTAATTGTTGGCATGATCAGCTGTATAATTGAAATTTATTACCAAAATTATTCTCCAAAACTCCAAATTAAACAGTTCCTTGTGACAACCTCAGAAACACCTTAAATCTAACCCCAGCCGGTAGACAAGCCAATCAAAATGCTACACCAGAGTTAGCAGAGTAAGCTACGACATGTTTTCCAAACAAATGGGGTTAACTGAGCATTGCAACTGAGCATTTCATGACCCAGATGGTTAAACAGAACATCAGCAGTCTCATCCTTCTTATATCTATAGACCTACGTGACACATCGTAAACGCAAATCAGAGGGAACTTTGTCTTCCATTACTGTTTCACTTGCATGCTCACTTTAAAGATAATTCTTTGTTATGCAACCCTTTGATGTGATATGTGATGTCTGAGGACACATTAATTGTGATGGTGGCTCAAACAGAAGATGATGGAATGAGTTATAATTTCCCATGGTGCTGCCTCTGATCACAGTCTCCCTCAACAAATACCACAGGAATAAAGTGTATTGATCTGAAACACATTTTGTAGAAGACAGTTTCTGACTGGCCATACATTCTTAGTATGACGTATATATTTAGAGAAGTCCGAGTATATCTAGTCAATTGCTACGAAATCTTTTGATCAAGATGATGTCTTCTATGTATACTTGGCTTTGATTGAGTAGTCTATTCAATTTTTTTTTAAACATAGGTTTCTACTGTCTTATAAACGTACATGTTCATGTTTATATACCAACAAGTCAGATCTGTGGAATATTATAGGGAAAGTAAACATGTGTGTAACTGCATCTGATCTTGTTTGTAAGGTCATAATCGGAAATTTACCTTAATAAAGTATAAACCGAAAGTTTACTGACAATATACTTCAACATGTTCTTTCATAAACTAAAAAGTGCTGCAAATATTGAACTAAACTATCAGTTCACTTAAAGTATAGTTGTAGAAGAAATAAAAAATATATCTGTAAAATAGTTTGGATTCAACGTTTACTACTCCAACACTTTAAATATTATTTTTATAAACTAAATTTAGACAATTTAATACCTTGTATTACTAAAATAGAGCACTTGCAGCTATACTACTAGTACACTGATATTAACTTTATACTGATAAAATTAAATTTTTTCAAGTGTATTTCAACATTTTGGAGGAAATCGTTAAAAAACGTCATTAACTCTTGTGTGTGAACATGTTTCGTCAATTCTTATTAATACTTTAGTAATTGTTGAGACGATGACTTATTCATGATGTTAAAGGAATTGTTCACCATCAAAATGAAAATTCTAGGGATGCACCGATATGCAAATGTTGGCCGATAACGATAACCGATCATTCTTGAACATTGTTAGCCAATAACCGATATATTAGAAAAGCATAACATTTTCCAAAACTGAAAATTCTTTTTTCCCCTAAAAAGCATGTACCAAGCCCACTTTACACTAATAAAAGAATTCTTTAACTTTTAAACTTTTCTGGTATAATGTTTATAACATAAACTAATTAAAGATGTTCTTCCAGAGCAACCCAGAAAGGTGTTGTCAATAGCAGCAAGTCTAACAGACCTTAAGACATTCAGACCGCAGTCGGCGTCAAACATTATCCTTTTTTTCCTTACACATTCATAAATATCTACATCCAACATCAAAAATGTTTTCCTAATAGCAGTAAGTGAATGTTCATGACAGAAAGACAGTACTGTGCTGGATTTTAATTGTTAACTGCTGCATGCAGCTGAAGTGGTTCAACCATAACTCATAGCTATAATATATCGACCTACATCTTATTATTGACCGATAACATTAAAAATGACCATTTATCAGCCGATACTAATATAGACCATAATTTATTGTATATTTCTTTGAAAATCTCCCCTTATCATTTACTCGCCCTGTTGTCATTTCAAACCTGTGTGATTATCTTTCTTCTGAAAAATACATAATAAGATATTTTTTTAAATGTTGTTAAGCATAAACCGTTGGTCCCCATTGACTTCTATTGCATGGACACAAAACTCATGCAAGTCAATTGGGACCAAGGATTTTCTATTACCAACATTTTTCAAAATATCTTCTTTTGTGATCTGCAGAAGAAAGAAAGTCACACGTGTTTAGAAATGACAAGAGGGCATGTAAATGATTACAGAATTTTCATTCTGAAGGTCAACTATTCCTTTAAAATCTGAAAAAAATACTTCATAAACAGCAGCATGCCCATGTCATTTGGACGAAAGTATCACCCATGTATATCATCAGTAGCTTGTGAGCCATCTTCCTCCAGTGACCTGTGTTAAAACAGCCTAGACCCAACAAACCCAATTCATAAGGACAGGCCTACACGCCTGTTTGCAATTAAATTCTGCTTCTGATGTTAGATAAATCAGAGGTAACAGGCACGGCTCCATAATGTCAACTTGCCTTATCTTTGGCAACGGAGACTGAGTTAATGCGGCGGCTCTACAGGAGTAGAGGTGGCAGGTGTTTGAGAACATGGCTGAGACAAGCCCCTGTCTCCCAGTTTACAACCGCTCAGACAGCACTAGGTTAGGCCACACTGATTGTACTGGCATTGACTGCAACTATCCAATTTAACTCTGATCCCATTTAAGCTGGAGGTGCTCAATTCCAACTTTCTTTATAAAGGACCTTGATACTGGATTTTCAGTCAGGGACACATGGTGTTCTTTTAGACTCATCCCTTTGAATACTAATAAAAAGTGGTTTCAGATTATAGCAGTCAGGGTTTGGTTTTTGAGGTCAATGTTTGAATTGTGGTGGAATCCAACGTGTTCAATAAACAAAAATGTGCAATAAACCATTGCCTTTTAGTGTCCTCAGTAAATAGACTTGTGCCACTATCAACTATTAACAATATGTGCTCTTGCCATTATCGAGAGTGAATGCAACGCTCAATACGACCGTTTTTGTAAAGCAAGTCCCGCCTTCCAGTGAAAAAACGGCTGTCGACAATTGATTGAGACTTACAATTCTTGAAGGTGGGGCTCCGAGAAGAGGCTCCTGAGGCCCACCTGAAGGGACCACAATATAAGGTGTTTTTGGTGCAATCTAAGCATAGGAAGCATAAGTTATGGTACAGTTCATGTCAGGTTTAATGGTTGGTCAGAAATATGCTATTTAACTGTGGTTTTCGCCAGCAATTTTAGAAATATCATCCCCCATTCAAGTAGATGGGACTGTTGTCTTGCTGTGACTGAAAAGGATAACTGAAATAGGGATTGCAAACTCTGCTGGTATTCAATATTACCATTTACAGTGATAAATAATTTGCACACGCTTGTTATTGTGGGCAATTTAAAATATTGTGAATAATTATAGATAGTGGATTAGCATAATTGTATACATTGCTTTGAAAGCACTAGCTTACACAGTTGAAGTAGAATACTTATACATTATTCAATTAAATATAAATCATATTTTATTTTTTAAATATTTTGATCAGTTAGTTTCTTAAATGCTCCAGATCGAAATACTTTTTATTTACATTCAATATTTTTAAATATCAGTTGGTGTTCAAAAGTAAAAAAAATGTCATTAATAACAACAATAATGATTTAATGCAATACCAGGATAATACGGCACAATAAAAGGCTCGGCAATTGTTATAATATTTCATAACAACAAATACTAATGAGTTAATTCCATAGTTTTGTAAATATTACACTGGTCAATCTAAAGAAATTTGGACTTCTATGACGTTGTGTTTGCTCAGCTTATAAAACTATACAGGTTATTACTAAAGATGCACCGAAATATCGGCCAATAATCGATATAACAGTCGATAAAAGGAACTTTTCATTGTTTTCAATAGTTTAAAAACAGCCAATGATCAGGGCCAAAATATATTTTGTCAATCAAAAGAGGACGGAAAATGCAATGTCTTTTGTGCTCGGTAGAAAATGTTCACACCAGTTTGATGTTCAATATTATTAGTGATCATAATAGTTAATATCGTTGAGAAAGTTATAAATAATAAATTATAACTATGAATTTAATCTGCAGAATCAGTATCTGTATTGGCACTAGCAGATATCACTATGAATAATTGATATCGGTGGAGAAATTTAGTATCGATGTATCTCTAGTTTTAACCATTTCTTATCTCTCTGATTGAAACATGTAACATGTCACAATCATATAAAATATACCGCTTTAATCATTTTAAAGCCGACCACGAAAAAAGTATAGCCGGAAGGATTTCATTACAAAGAGCAAGCACAAGCCTTTGAACTCCTCCACATTCTCTTTCACAGGCCCCAAAATATCAATAGCTTTGATTTAAAGCATTGCCTTTGAGAATCTATAACATCTTACCTTCCCAACATACTGTGGATCGGATCCCATGTATTCCTCCAGGACGAAGAACTGATTCCAGACCCATCCTCTCTTGACTCTGTGAGCTCCCATCATTCCATGTTTCCTATGTGCCATGAGATTCCTGTGGTGCTCCTTCGCCATCCTGCTCTGGGTTGAAGAGTGCAGGGGAGACACAAAGCTTTTGTCTAAGAGACACCAGAGGAAGAGCAGCAGGCAGTTCCCCATGAGCATTGGAACAAGCTGTAGGTGCACAGATCCTTTGCTGGACACAAGTAACTTTTATAGAGACGCCAGGGGTATGATGAATCCAATATGATGCCCTCCACAATGCCTTGGCTGCATGGAAGAACTAATATCCATGGAACATCAGGGCGGTTCTTGACATTTTTGTTAACTACCTACAAGAGAAATTAAGTAACTGTGTTTTAAATCATTTAGATTAAAGGCTATTTAAGGTTGTTTGAAGATCACGCTGGCATTCAATAAACAGAAAAAGAAAGCCACCCACCCCGTCTGATACATCTTCATCTTCTGAATATTAGTGTGTACATTTTTGTCTAGGCTATTAAATAATCTTGCTTAAAGGCTTTGCAAAAACAGGAAACATGGACAAATTGGCTCATTTGGGTTAATTTAGAACTGAGAATTTGAAAAAAGATTGGAAAATAAGATTATGGTGGATGTGCAATGCTGTGCACAAATGTATTGCATTATTCGTAAAAATAAAGGTTAACCTGCTTAAAAAGTTTTTTTTGCAATTTGACCTTACAACACAAGAAGTAAGCCATTCCAGATAGTAGGCTTACAAACTTAACTGAATTCTTAATCACTCTCTAAATAAAACCTGTAAAATTAGGTAGAAGTGAATCTAATATCACACAAAGAAGGGCACATCACATCTCTCTGGCTATTGAAACAAAATACTGAATATGCTTTTAAGCAGGTGTCTTCAGCCTTTTCGCATTTTAATCCTCCTTAACGGTGGAAGAAAACAATAAATTACAAATCACATCACAAAAGCGTTCTCCTTTTTTCTTGATTAATCTTTTTCAACAAGCATACGAAAGACAAATTTTATGAAGGACAGAATTTCCTGTGCCCCTGCAAAATAAGTGATTGCTTAGACTTTCATTTTATATAGTCCACTTTAGACATTATACTGAAAGTAACTTTGAAACAACATGTCATTGGCAATAATTTGCATCTACATGTTAACAAACTCTCCTTTGAGGATTAGTAAACTGTTCGGTTAAGGTTATGGTTGGGTATAGAGTTTGGAGAATAAGTTGATATGTATAGTTACAAAGTTACTTATAGACAGCAGAATGTTTTTCGAGGGATTATAATAGTTAAGTATTAGCAGATATCAGGCAGACAGTCTACTAATACTCTAAATGTGCAAAGTTCTATTAAAGGACTATTAAATTGAACAGTTAACACACCAAATTATCTGAGCTGTCAAAGTGATGAGATTAAAAAGACACAAACACAGGTTTCTGACAGGTTTTCTTTGCTGATATGCAAATATACAGTGTGACTATTGACTCAAATTATGACTTTGTTTAAATGAATCACTATTAAGATTCAACAGCACACAAGCATTGAATCAGTGAGACGAATCTATTAAATGAGATTAGTTATTGACTAAATAGTCTATGCAAAAATAAAGGATATTTTCAGTCACACGTTACTACAGAGGCATAATTAAATGAAACACGTAAAATGACACATAATAGAAATCACAAATAAATGGAAATTCTGTTTACTCACCCTCTCGTCATTTTAAAGTTTTGTGACTTTCTTTCTTCCACAGAAAAAAAAGAAGATATTTTGTTGAAAGCTTGTAACAGAACAGCACTGGCCCCCATTCACTTTTATTGCATGAAGCCAAAAACAATGCCAGTCAATGGGGGCCAGTAAACAACATTCTTCAAAATATCTTCTTTTGTGATATGCAAAAGAAAGAAAGTTATACAGGTTTGAAATGACAAGAGGATGAGTAAACATTTTTTTTTGGATGAACTATTACGTTAAATGATTATTGTTACTGGTTATGACCATCTATTATCAGTAGCAGCTTCTGAACATAAATTAAATGGAGGGTGTGGTAATTTTGGGTTGTATTTAATTGAAGATGATCTGCCAGCAGCCTGAGTTGTTCAAACGTGATATGAGGAGAAAGTCAGGGGAGAAAGATAGTGAATAACAGATTCAGTATTTATTGATCGTTGTTGAACAATTATCTGGCTTGTCGGCGGTTGATAGCCAGTTTCCTGTTAACTGGTAATCTCTTAAAGAGATTCTGAAACAGAAATTCAACACTAGTACACTCTCCATGTCTACAACAACTGAACTGATGGAGACTGACACTGCTGCCGTGATACAGGTTTAAGTAACACAAAAACAAGTCGGACAGACAGAAGATTAATATGAGATTGGCATAAACTGCATGTGTTACCCCATCTTAAATTCAAGCGCCAAAATGAACAACTGGTTGTACGAACAAATATGAGGAATTAAGCATCGTAGACTTCAAAGTGGTGTCATGATGCAACATGTAAAAATCAATTTAGATAAAGAGGACAAGACCACAAACAGGACAACTGCAACATTAATTGCTGGACAGCTCACCACATAGAGCGTGAGTGCAGTCCAGTCTCTGGAGACCTGTTATGCTCTATACTGTGGTAGTGACATTATGTTTGGAAGGACATTGCGTTTCTGTAGCAATTTTCTCTCTGGGAAAACCTCAGCATTTGTCTCAACACTTAACAAGCTCAAAGATTTCAAGTGCAATGTACCCAGAAACAGTCAGCGTGCCCAAAGGTTATCACATTTTAAAACTATGCCCTCATTATTTTCGACTTTTCATGTTTTTCTTGTTGATCTTGACTCTGTTGAACTGGTGTATATTTCAACCAGTTGGTGCATTTTGGCTGACGTGACATGAAACAATATGAGCCAACTTTTAAAATGTTGCAGAATAAACATGTTACTTTCTAGCATGCATCACCCAGCAGAATCGCTGAACTTGTGCTGTCATGTCCTGTTAGACAATAAAAGAGTGCAGCAAGCAGAGGCTGAGGACAAGAAAAACAGAAACGGAAAGGTTGTCCAAGAAGAAGAACTGGCAACACACACACATATTGTAAATTCACAAAGCAAATACTAGTGAGGTCTTCAAAAAACGAATATTTACTATACATCTAAACCGACCCCATACAACTTGTGACATGATTAATAGCAAAAGATGATTTACAGTTATGCGTTTGGCAGACGCTTATATGCAAAGTGACTTACATGTACTAGTATGTGTGTTCCTTGCAAATCCAACGGGCAACATGCAATCAGTTAAGCAGTGGCATCCCGCAAAGCACAAGACGGGCCCCTCCCACCAGCAGTGATGGCATGTCAAACACCTGCTTTAACGGCATAGCCTACATATCTGTATTAATTACATTTAATGTAGGTTTTAAAATGTATGTGTCGCCATTTTGAGAGAAGCTACGCAAAACTCTACTGTGGAACAGTCCCTCAACAGTTCCCCCTGCTTTTACCGTCACATAATCTTCAAAGCCTGCTTTTGACACACCCGTCTAAATTAATTATCTTCAGTAACTTTAACTTGCACTGCATGTGATCTGTGTATTTCCAACGTCATACTCGTCCAAACGTCAGACATTTGCTTTCCACCAAGTTGATATTCTTTCTAGCTTTCCAGTAGCTTACTGCAATATAAGTCGCTTTGGATAAAAGCATCTGCCAAATGCTTAAATTTAAATGATATTAATAAGCATTTAAATTAGCCTATCAGTTTCAGTGTCTTTCATTCAGCATGATTTAGATCTGTTCAATAAATTAGCTTTAAAGAAGCTGTGCGAAATATACAATGCTATCTTCGAAATTGAAACTTAGAATAGTTAAACTTGAGACAAAGATGAGCACTGGATGAAAACCACATTGCATCTACAATTTGCAGGTATTGCGCACCAGATACGTATGCGTGAGCTCAAGTTCAACGTCTACTCCTGATGGACAATGAACAGGATTTAACTTAATTTTTACTCTGTTTTAGTTAAAAACGTTAATCAACGAATCGCGCTATGATGGATTGCTTTGCGCGGTCAGTTAATGTCCGAATGTTCCGCATTTACAAGCATGTTTTCGTCACTATGTTGCATATAAACCCCCCAAACATCACTGTGCACCCTAGCACCCTGGAGGTAAATTTGCGAAGGGGCCCATCAAAGGGGTGGGGCCACCAAACACCGCGGGGCGTGCAGGGTGTCCCGTACACCACTGAATTTAGGATACAGGAGCAATTGATTGGTATGGTTCTATTTGTGTGGAATTTTGCAATATTTGGCCCTCGCATGTATTGCCAAAACCTGCACACAGATCCACTTTTTAAGGACAAACCTTTAAGTGAAAAGAGATAAACATGTGCTCTTACATAAGTTTGGGTTCTGTTGAACAAAGTGAAAGAAAAGCAAATGCAGAAGATCATGTAATTATATATTGAAACTTCGTCCCAATGTGATTAAAAAGGAATCCAATTACCCATCAAGAAGCTCATCCCATTCAAAGCCTGTCAACTTAAGACATAGGGCTTACACTACAGAGCAAAACTCTGTATATAGGCTTTAGCACTGAAGCAGATGGTCTTTCCGGGCAATGATCACTTAAAATATATAAAATTTTAGTTTTAAAAGTAATTCGAATGATTTTATTTATCTGTAGATGGAAAATGCCGACTCATCTGTAACATAAAGAACACCCACTTTGCTCGCATGCCAAATATTACTTGCAGAGGGATCATTGCTGAGGAACATTGACCTTGGATTAGCCAAGGTAGATTAAGACATATTTAAATTAATACAAAGGAAAATTATGTTTTGAGGGACAAAAGTCCCTCAAAATCATTTGTATTTTGGCGCATCAACATTTTAGATTAAAAAACACCAAAAACACGTCTTCACAAATTAAAAAAGTACCTGTAATTCCACGCCGAATTGAAACACCTGTAATTCCCAAAATTTGCTTTATCCCAGGATAGATGGTTTTATTCCACTAAAAACAATTTATGATATCTAAATCCATGGATTATGTCCTAAAATCAACACAAACCTGTCAAATTCTAGGTGTAGGCATGATCTAGAGTCAGTGTCGCTATGCTAAATGACCTATTGGTCAGGTATGTGTCAGGAAATGTGATCTCTGCATTTAACCCATCCAGAGAGTGAACACATGCACAGCAAGTGGTGAACACACGTACACTCAGGAGCAAGTAAGGATAAGATGCCTTGCACAAGGGCACCTCAGTCATAACCCACTTGCCCTGAGGATCAAACCGGCAACCTTCTGGTCACGAGTCTGATTCTCTGACCATTACACAACGACTGTCCCCCTTATTAAAAACAAATTAAACATGGCAGGTCACGTTTTGGTCTGTGGGACTTATTTCGATAATACAGTCATGTATTTGGACTTGCTGGTGCTTGACCTCCACAGCACATTAAAGTATGGCCATTAATAACAGCGTTCAAATGTCTTCTGTTTAAGACATTGTTGACGTTATTAATTACAATGATGTGTAAGCATGTGCAAGAGAGGGAGATTGTATTATTTAATTAAAGGATCAGCATCAGGAATAAAACATTTAATTAACCCATGCTTCCAACCAGGACCATTTTTTTAGCACCTTTCAACGGCACCCTTCAACCTTACAATTGCCCCTCACAGCATTACTTTAATTGGTATCAAATTAAAGATGCGATCCACCCTGACTAAAGCCCACTGGTGCTTCATGTGTGTCGTATTAGCCGGACAATTTATTGAGAAAATGTTGTATCCTTCTGAAGGTATCTTTGCTGATCTCAGCCGTTTCCTTTTATTTCAATCTATTTTTATAATTCACATTGACGACCACATCCAAGACTTTGTTCACATCCACTTGTTTATTATGTTGTGTTTTTATATAGTCTCCCTGTCCTGATACCTGTGCATTATAAATGGATAGGTTTCTATAGGACTGCCTTGGGGAAACTGTATTCTCAGAGAATACACGGAATCTCTTTGTATAGCCAACGAGAGAACATGGCAGACAACGCAAAGCTCAACAGAACACAGAAGTTTTCTTCACATATACTCTGGTTCTCAGGGCATTTGTTTGTTCCGAAAACAGATAAAGGTGTGTGGGCATGTACAGTATATTGTGTACAGTATTTCATGACAGAACATGGGACTCTGGACTTCACTCTTGGAAGGGTTGCAAACAGTGTATGGCATTGGGAAGCTTATCATCAATAACTTGTATTTGTATCAAAATTATTGTAGTTAATTTGAATGATTATAATCCTATTGATGTTAAACAAAAAAATATAGCAAACATTAGACTCTACACTATTGCTATGAAACATAACAGTGAACATTTTAGAGGCTGCATCCATTGCATCTCTTAGCAATGTGAATAATATGAATACATCTTTTGATAGGTGAAAAAATTATGGCATTTTAGACGATGGTTCTCCAAAACAAAAAAGTCATCATAAAATGATGCAGTGTGACACTATAAAAAGCTTCATATGGGTTAATTTAAACATTTCTTTTTAAATATTTTATATTATCAATCCTTAATTATTCATTGTCTTTATCAATGCATCATTTGCTTGGAAAGTGAATACTATGTGCTCAACCACAATGTTTTGGGATGCACTTTTTCTTTAATATTTTAATTCATCAACCAGCAAGGAACAGTTCACACAACACAAATTCTCTCATCCTTTTCTGACCATCAAGTTGTTCCTAATCTCTTTCTTTGTTATGATGAACAAAGAGAAATATCCTTGAAAGAATGCTTGTAACCAAACAGTTCTTGGGCACAATTGACCACGACAGCAGGGAAAATGTCTTTATACATTTCTTTGTTCTGTTATGCACAAGATATTTTGAAGAATGTAGGGAAGCATTTCTGACTACTAATGGATTTTTTCCTACTATAGTAGTCAATGCTGGCCTCGAAGTGTTTAGTTACAAGCATTCTTACAAATACTTTTATATTTATACAGATTAGGAACAATTTTAGGGGCAGTATAGGATGACAGATTTTTTGGGGGGTGAACTGTTCCGTTAACCCTCAATTGGATGAATTTTTTTGTCATGTTTTTTAGGAACAAAGACATTTTTACAGATGTGGAAATTGTGGCGATCAACCTCAAGGATTGTAACTATTCCAAATTAATGATGAAAGGCAAACCAATGCATGACAGGATAAACCAATTAGAATTGAGTATTCCAGAGAGCAGGGTAATATTTTGTGAAGATGACTTAATAAATCTTACTGTTTAAAATGCTTTTTACTGCTGTTAATGTTTCTTTCTAAAATTATGTCCTACTCCAAAAAATCATGTTTTTCTCCCCAAGGCAGAATCATTTTCCGCACCCACACACAGAAATATTTTATAGGAGCTGCAATATTTGGATCATCCTATTTCTTTGATTACCTAGGTTTGCTATTTTGTGGTAGATAAAGACATATTTTTCATGTCTTACAATAAATCGAAATGTGTAGGACTAAATATAATGTGTAGGCCTATATATTATTCTTTATAATAAAATAAGTATAAACAGTGAGGGAAATAGGTATTTGATCCCCTGCTGATTTTGTAAGATTGCCTGCTTACAAAGAAATGAAGGGTCTATAATTTTTATGGTGGGTTTATTTTAACTGATAGAGACAGAATATAAAAAATCTGGGAAAATATGTAATATAAAGGTTATAAATTGATTTGCATTTCAGTCCCCTTGCAAAACATAACTTTGTACTGAAAACTATGTACTGAAAAGTTACCTCTGTGCTTGCCCTTGTTGGCAAGCACAGATTTAAAATATTTCTGATAGTTGGTCACCAGGTTTGCACATGTGTCAGGATACATTTAAGTCCACTCCTCTGTCAATCTTTAAAGTTTGTTGTAAGGCATTTGATAATTATTTTGTATTTCTTCTGTTTCCAACTCGTACCAACAGTTGTCTTCTTCTCAGCAAGCTTCTCTCTGTAGCCTATTCATGGTTTGTGCAAGTCTACAATTTTGTTCCTGAAATCCTTTAAAACCAATTTGGTCTTGACCATGGTGGTGGAGAGGTTGAATGGAAGATACAGATTCTGTTGGCAGGAATCTTTTATGTACATAACAAGCAGATTTAGGTGTACCGTCTTAAACTGACAGGACAAATCTGTGGTGCATATAGGCACATGACCAATCTGTGGAGACAGAATTCTTGCTAGTTGGTAGGGGATCAAATAATTATTTCACTGCCTGAAATGCAAATCAATTTATAACCTTTATATAACATTTTTTCCCCCTAATTTTTTTAAATATTCTGTTTCTATCAGTTTAAATAAACCTACCATAAGAATTATAGACCCTTCATATCTTTGTAAGCAGGCAAACTTAAAAAATCAGCAGGGGATCAAATACTTATTTCTCTCACTGTATACATGTTCTGAATACTGAATAACACAGATTATTATTATTTTTTAATCATTATTTAGAGACAATATCTCATTATCATAAAGCATTCCATTTGGAGTTTTAGCGGTAAAAAAATATATTTGGGGGATTGTGGTATTCTCTGTGTCTAGTACAACAAGATATTACATCATTATTTTAAAATACTACTCCAAAACAAAAAAATACATCACTTATATTGAAATAATGAGATGTGTTCCAAAAACAATATGGACATACCTAAAAAAATTCAAAATAATGGCTCGTGTGCTGGATTTTTATTAATATTTCACATGCAGAAACAGGCTTCAATAGAATGGACATCCATGGCTTTTCAAATCTATTTGCTCCACATACACCCTGGAGGGGGTCATGAAGATTTCTCATTCTATTGTGTTTAGGATAGTAGTGCGATTTATCATATCTTGAGTTTAATGCCCAATATTGAATTTTGAATTCAGACCAGTATAGTGGTTCAGCTAGAAATGTTACACATCTAAAGTACTTCCTGTTTCAGTTGATTTATTTCTTTAAATCACATATACAATTTAAATACTTTAAATATGTTCATTTAAGATTTTGATTCACTTCTAAATGTTCTGTTGGTTGTATTATTGTTCTAACATTTGTATTGTGTTTAAAACTGAAACAGGAAGTGCTTGTGGTATTCTTTTTTTTTGTAAATATTGAATCCCTATTTTCTTCATCGGTCCGTCTTTGTTATTCTATATTAAGGCACTACAATAATGAAGGCTGTGGAAAATAAAGAGATGTGTTTAATTGTGTAGCTCTGTCCTCCTGAGTCTGACATGTAATGGAACGGTGAGACTAATCTCATATTCACAGACCTATTGGCCCATCCAGAAGAAGCCCAAGAGAACAGCCTGGATGCTGATGTTCCAGTGTTTGAATGTCTGAACGCACACAACCAAGGCTGAGTGTTGAGACCATGAATAATGCCTTTCTATGTGGGCTATTATCCGCCGAGGTGAGATGTTGAAAGCTAAGCCATTGGGAAATGGAAGACAAATGTTATTGTGTGTTAATTTGGCCAGTAATGAATAAGGAATCAATTCCTTTGCAAATTACGAATGTGTCCATTACAAATGGGCAGTGTTTAATTCACACAACAACCTATTTACACACACACACCAACATGTTTGCTTTGGTATATTTGTGGGGACTTGTCATAGACTGCTATTTCTCTTATGAATTGAGTTTTCTATCCCCTTTCACTAACCACATACCTAACATTCAAAGAAACATTTCTGCAGTTTTACATTGTCAAGCATCTTTTAATATGTTTTATTAATTTCACTTGTGGGGAGCAGATTTGGGGTTTTATTTCGTAGGCTACACCTGTACACACACATACCGAAATTCAAAATCATTATACTTTTTATAAATGATTTTACATACAGAATCACCCATCATTCTGATTCCCAGACAGACAATTTAATTGAGAATGACTGAAGCTTTCACTCGGGCTTAGTTATTCAGAGGATCTGTCTGCGGCTTTCTCCTCCTCGCTATTTGCAGTGTCATTATTTGTTCGGTGAACTTCTCTGTTTGGTACCTCACAACAAGGTTAGGCGGTGACAGGCTGCTTTGTTAGTCTGTGCATCACAGGGAATGCAAGTTCTGCCAAGTTCTGTTATTGGCACTGCCAATATATTTGAAATATATGAAACAAATAGTCCGGTGCTATCTAAAACCAAAAACAACATTTGAACTACATCCATCTTTTTGCACATTTGTTAAGATGATACTTTTTAAATACAGTATGTAGACCTATTCATTTAAACACTTGAGAAATTCCTTCCGACCCTTTTACAGTGCATTTCTTATTCATTACTGTACTCACATGGGATAAATATTTCACCTATCACAGGTGCATTAGGGAGTGACCCCTGGTGGTGCTTACCGGTGCATCCCGTCACACACTTCAGAGTTACAGTAGACATCGATAACACTCTCCCACATTATGCATGTCTCCAACAGTGCCTACAGCATTTGCTTGACTAAGATCCTCATGCATGTCAAAGTACTAATAGGAAAAGTGTCTTTTGACTGACATGTGGGTTAAAGAAACAAGAATGATGATCCATCAACGTATGAAGATAATAATGCTTTGTTACTACACCTTAACCTAAAATGTATTTTATATTTGAACACACTAAGATTTTTCCACTTTGTTAATAATCAGTAAAATATGCAATATGGCTGATGTATTAATAAACGATGACAATACTGTGTCTTTCAAAACGAAAGTAATAGAAGGTTTGATCAAGTAAAAATACTAATTAAACGTGGTTTTAGTTTTACCAGGCAGATATCGATAGTTTTCGATAACCATGTTTGACTAAACAATCCACCAAAAATCACTTCACTTTTACAATAGTAATGGATCATTTTCTTAAGCTTCGTTAAGGTAACGTCCACACTTTTCTCACCTATTCACTATAGTTCGCCGATCGATTCCACTTAATAGGTTGCGGTTCTTCAAAACGCAGTTCTCTTCTAACACGCCGCTACTATTAAATCAAAATCGCCACGTACCTCCCAAATGTCCCACAGTGTCCGGAGAATTAAAGCGCTGTAATCCAGACCTCCAGCCGCGATCGCTATAAACTCTTCAGCACACACTCTCTTCTCTTCAATCACTCCGTGTAATGCGCGCGCCCTCTCACTCCCTCTTTAACTTGCCCTCGCGCTATCTCTCCCTCTCTCATCTGAGCATTGTGCAGAGCTCTGTGAAAACAGAATGAGGGGGAGAGCAAAGCGCTCAGCCGAATTCAGTATTCACCCCTGCAGTGTCAAGGGGACAGAGCAGAGAGAGAAAGAGAGAGAGGGGCTTCAATCAGGCTCTATGATGTTGGGCGCTGTAATGTATACGCGCTCCCTCAGAACTGTCCTTACATCCCTTTCAGAGATTGGCTCTCCTCTTAAATCGAGAGATAAATGCGGGTCCCACCAGTGCTAAACATAGTCCACGTAGCCAGCTTTGCTTTGTTAACCTCCAGGGATTCATGTCACATACAGATATTTTCAACTCGCATGCAAATGTTGACTGAGATTACTGGCTTCTCCAAGTCTTAAGTGTTTTTTGGTTAAGCTTAGTGATGTCGTTCATTCACCTTTCCTGTAGTGTAAGCATTATTTTAATAGAAACACCATCTGTTGAACAATTAATAACTTTTGATGTGAATCCCACGGTGGTGGATTGATCTAATTTAAAAGAGACATTTGATGTATTTATGCAAGTCTTAGAAATTGGTTTACTGACACAGAATAAATATTGTTACTTGGCTAGAAAACCAATAAAAATGGTGTAACATTATTCAGCTTTAACCCTTTAATGCATTCATTACGTGATATATCCTTTCAAAATAGAGAATATCATATATTCCAAAATAATATAATAAATAACTTTTTATTCACTTACTTTAAATTGTGTATTTTTCCAGTAAGGTAAATAATCTACAGGCACAGTTGATGCATTTTAGGCATGATAAATAGAATTGTTATGAATTTAACCCTTGGAACACGTTTTCAATCTAGAAAATAATGCGTGACATTTTTCCAACCTCAGTCAATATTTTTCCTAGATGCTGAAACAATTTTTTTTTATGTATCATGGATTTTGTTAAAATTTATTCCCAGAAACAGTGAAACCAACATTTATTCAGACCCCTAAAAATATCTCACAAGACCAATTTATTCAATATGGTTCAGAAAATGGTATAAAATATGACACAATCTCAGAGTTAAACTGTGTCAGAACAAATTTATCTTTATAATGTCAGATAACTTTATAGAAAGTAAATGGATTAGGTTGAATAGCTGTCAGTTGTTTATAGAAGTACAAAGTAAGATAATATATAATCTATAAAAAATGATATCTGGTGTCTGAATAATTTTGATTTGACTGTATGCTGTCTATCTTTTGTTTAAAACGGGGAAGTAAACATCTGTATTTTTATGGCTGTAAATAATGCTTTAAGTCTACAAAACGCATCAACATTGGCTACGTAACAAAAACGGCATAGAAGGGTTACTTTGCATTTCCGTAAAAACTAATACAATAAACACTGTTTTTAGTGGAAAAACTAACTTACATAGAAGCACATCCACAAAGAGATATCAACAGTACAGTATAGGCATGGATCTCAAATTTCAGTGTGAATATGCACGTCGTTTCAACATGTCTCTTTGTATTGCACATTCAGCGGTGAAAACCCCTGCAGCGGTTCTGAAACCACTGGTCCATCTGAAGCAACTCACATCACTTCAGTTTTTAGAATCAACCACTCATGCTCAAGACAATTTCAATGAACTTAAGAAGCATTCAGCCTGAGCAGACAGGCTTAATAAGAAGTGCTTGAGGTAGACTGATTAGTCCTTAAACAGCTAAATGAGTTTTAAAGCCATCTATTCCTAATGGAGTAAAAGTGTGCTGACTCTGCGCAGTTTTAGGCTGAGGTCCAGCACAATTGAAGGACATGCATACATGCACAAGCTCTAAATACATCCCCCCACATCACAGTAAGCACTAAAATAAGGTACGGTCATCTTCTAATTGAACCATTAACCGAGTCTCTGGTCATGCAGGAAATTTACTTACAACCATATGCAAAGCCATTGAACACACACTAATGGCGGCTGAAACAAGTTAAGGCACAAGGGTGATACGGAACGGGGTTATATGTGTTTCAGGGTTTTCTCATTGCAAACACTTTACCTCAATTTACTGGTGGTCAGACATTGGCATCAATCCCTGAGTCTGATCATCCTCCGAGCAGATGGCATGGCAAGCTTCCATTTTGAGTTAGACTAGGAGATAATCCGCAGAGCACATGGTGGGCTGTAATGAAAAGACTAGTTTTTGGACGTGGGGGAGTCCAAGTGAGGGGGTGGAACATTGTGAAGGTCCTGAAAGCCAATACATCAAGGTGAGTTCATAAAGCCGTCCAGGTGGGAGTCAAGCTTACTGGACACTGCCTGTAATCCCCTAACCTTCTTTGGTCATTAGATCTCAAATGTTAAGTACTAAATATAAAAATAAAGTTTACACAGCGTGCGATGCATTTTGAAGTCCGGAAGAAATGCTCTGTATTTTTCATACATCAAATACTGCAAAGAAAACAGGTTCATATTCACTTTTAAGCAATACAACATCATTTGAACACGTATTTAGGAGTAGTTCAAAAAGTTTGTTATTTGATAACCTCGATTTTTTCACAGCATTTCTGCGTCTTGTCTCAATATCTCAACATGACTAACAAGAAAGAACTCTTGAAAGTTGATTCTGGAAACATCGAAAACAGATGGATGTAAACTTTGGAGATGGGTTCCATTCAAGATTAATAATCTGTAAAAGAATTAGGCCTACATGATTTTGAACGTTTCATTTGGTTTTTTAATAGAAAACAAGACAGAAATACAGATGAAGAAAACAATTTGCAGTGAATGTGGATGTAATTGTGAGTGATGAGGATTAGCATTGTTAACCTCCACGCAAATGTGTAGGGCCCAGCAAGCTTGGGGCCCCCTAGTGGCTAAAGTGTGTCCAATGTCTTAAAAATGCCAAAGAGCAGGGCGTTTAACGCACACTAAACCCACACTAGCTTGAATACCGCTTCGGAGCGATATTAAGGCTAAGCGTATCCCATCATGCATCATCTTCTGGATATGAATCATGAGACTTTTTGCTTGGGTCTCGCGAGATGTTGCGGAAAGCTTTCCAGTGCATGAAAATTCTCCTTTTTAAGTTAAGATTTTTATTTATTCCATGTTTGGCTTACATGTGATTTTCTTTAGTTTTTTGGGTACAGCTGCTTTGATACAAATAAAGCCCAATAAAAATAAATCTGACTTGACGATATAATTAGATAGTACATATAATTTCGTAGTAAAACGTGGTGTTACATATTTTCTCGGTGAAAACTCCAGATTTATGTATTTTATAAAACTGCTTTTTTAATCAAACAATTAGAAATACCACATTAATTAAAGTTCTATGTTTGAACTTTCTAAGTGTGTCCCATCCGGTTTCAAATAATACATGCTCACTTGGGATCTTCAGGCCAACTAGAACACTTGGGCCAAAAAACTGGAAATACTTGATGAAAGTAGTCAAGTGATCAAGTGCAAAGACCGTAAGATGTACTCAATAAAGCACACGTATCAAAGCGGTGCTCAGAAACGAAAGAATGCAAAATAAATATAATTTTACGAATAAACCAAAACAATGCTACGAAAAGAAGCATGAAAAGAATAATCTTGCACCTTTGACTTTCTTATACTGTAGCTAAAACCATTCTGTAGTATTCGGAATAAAACAAAGGATACTTTTTCATTCCAAAACCAAGAAAGTTTATTCTTATAACAAACTGTAGAGAATTTTGTGCTGTTATGTGGTTCAACATTAAATAAATCCAGTTTATATATATTGTTTGAATATATGTCTCATTAATTCTATGTAGTCAATACTGCTGTGCAATTCAAAAAAAATGTAAGGCAATATGTGGGGGGCCTCAGGTCTTGTCTGTGCTTAGGGTCCCCCAAATTGTAAACACGCCCCTGTAAGCACAGTTTGGGGGTGTGCATGTATATGAGTTTTGCTAAGGGAGTAGAGCGTGGCTCTGAGCTCTACAGCCACAATAACAAGTCTCTGGCTGCCATCTTCATGCATTTACTTATTAATGTACATTATTAAACACTTTGTTGTAAAGCAAAGGCTTCAATGTCATAAATGCTTTGCTGCACTCGCATTGGGGGTTCCAGCATGAAGTTATGACAGATGGGTTGGGATATCATCTGTATGAGGGCATTTGAAAGACAATCCATTGCATTGGTGATGAAAAACCACAAGTAATTTATCAAACAGCAGAGGGAAACACACAGTCATTTCAATATTTCCCCTGTGCTCAATGCATCAGATGGTAACTGACAACGTTGGTTCATTTCTCCGGTGTGCGGAGATGCATAAGGAGCGTGCCGTTATAAAGCTCCTTTGAGAGAGAAACGGGTTTAGAGTCCAAGCATGCTATCTGAGAGTCACAGTAAGAGGGGAGGAGACCACCTTTAGACCCCATCAACCCAGCTGTGCATACTGACTGGTAAACTCTGCAACCAATGTAATCATTTGACCACTGAGGAACCATCATTAAAATGCATGAGAGAACTCTTTTTATTTCTCTGCCAGTCTCCCTTGCTTCTCTTTATGTCAAGAGCTCTTTAATTTGTTTCGGGCTTGGTCGGTTCACACACAGGCCGCATCAATACAGTCTCATTAGACACTCAACTACATCACTTGACCATGGCCGCTTGACTGTCTTTTGTGAGGCAAGGTACCTAAGTCTCACAACCCGATTCGCTAGAATCCGGTATGTTCTGCCCACTCATACGAGGTAAAGTAGTCTTTGTAGAGGAAGAGATTTCACCTGACCTCATTTCTGCCCATACACTTGGCTTATGGGATTAGATGGCAGGCCGAAATCCCTTCAGCTCCATTCAGTATTATTTTACATGACAGGCACCTGAGAGGAAACTGTAATTTTTGAAAAAAAACATTTCTTAAATGTGTTTATGAGGCGGAGGATATGTCAGAGCATATAATTGTGTGTCACCGGCATCGCTTGTCAGAACAAGCTATTTTTATAGTTCAGTCAGCGCACGGAAATATTAATGTGTCGACGTCTGACATTCACTGTGATGAGGCTTGGAAATGGGTGAAAGTCTCTTTCCTCTTTGAGGTGAAACCAATATAATACATTATAAAGATGTGAAATGGACCCACACAGCAAGAGCCCAGCTTTCAAAAGGCCCTAATGGATTGATAGACGTTGTACGTAGGCTATAGAGGTTATAGATGTATGGATGTAGACTGGAGACCCGGTGAGTCAGGCTGCTGGGATGTGACTTGATTTACACTAAGAATAGAACGCTGACCACTTTGAGGCAAAGCTTCATGACATAATCTTTCATCGAAACATATGAAACCCCTGCAGCAGTCAAGCAAAACAATAAAGCAGAGTATTACGGAGACTTAACACAGTTTATTGCGCAGGACAGTGAAGGGCTGGCTATTTGTGACACAAAACTAAATAGAGGCCTGACAAGATGTCATTCTTAAAAAATGGGGTGCTCGAAAATAATAATAAAAAATGCACTGGATTTAAAATCCATTCATTGCTTCAGAAACAATATGGCGAGACCGAAATGCCCCACAGGTTTTTCTTCTTTACTTGCAGCTCAGTCTGGTGACAGATACCCAGGTGGATGCAGTTGAGTGAATGCTTTCCTTCTCCCAACATGATGCCTCTAGGAGAAGTGAGAACTGCAGAAGGGGTAAAATGTTGAGTAACCAAGCATGGCCTGTTTTTCTTTCTTCAAGCCTTCCTTCTTTCTCTCCTAACTTCAGAAAGAATTCATTAAACTCACATTCTATGATACATCTACACTTTTGCACCATAAATGCATTGACTCAAATCAATCGCACACCTTAATGATTGTTAGCGCAGTGATCTACCGGTTGAGCAACAAAAACACTGAATACTAATGAAGTTGAACAAAGCTATACACACGCTTAACATAATTATGAGGCTGCTGCAAAAAACAAATCTAAAACAGGTTTATTAGAATTCAGTCGCAGTGGGCGATTGTTAAATTCAGGTGGCGTATCCTGCGGCATTGAGATGTCAGGTTGATGATGGTACAATGATTCTAACACACACAGCACGTCAGGCTGACCAGAGTGACAAACAGTGAAGACAAACAGTCTCTTTCAGCCGATGCATTTAGCTAATGCATCATGCATCCCAACGAGCCATGCAAGAATTGAAACAGCGCATAACTTACTGCACATCATCTTCATGTTGAACTCATCTTTTGCCAATGTATGTGCGTTACGTATTTGCGTGACGTATTGCGAAACGGTCAAAGAACATCCAAAGCAAACAGGGGAACTGTCCACGCCGAGAGGGAAAATTGCGAGCATGCGGCTAAGCATAGACAATTGCCTCTGGCTGGATACAAAATAAGAACACATCTGATACCGTGGGGGACGTTGCAGCCACTTTGCAATTAAAATCGTCCCTCTCGTCACCCTTTTGTTCCTGTGCTTTACACATCAGATGACCTTACATTGTGCAACATGTGGTCTAAAAAGGGGTTTATTATGCGTTTTTTTGTGGCATCTCGGCTACTGACTAAGATAAATGGGCAGCAGAAGAACGAATGAGGGTCTGAGAGCTGCTTTCGTTCAATGCTGTGATTCAATAGCCAAATTAACCTTATTGCTGTGGAAAAACGCTGTTACTGTTGCTGCAGACATCGTTACACTATGGTTGGTCTGATAGTGTCATCAAAGTGGATGTCAGCTCATTCAGTTGGGTAAATATTGCAGCTGGATGGTTGCACGGAGGCCCAATTATAAGCTGTAGATGGAATGACCTGATTCCCCGCTATACTGTAGGTAATGATCCAGGCCACACTGGAGTGTCAGATGAAGAGATAAGAACAAGGAAAATGAAAATTCCCTTTTCCTATCTTTTTTTAATAGGAAGGAAAAAACTTGGAGGAAACCGAGTCTGGTAGGCAAACCATTCTTCAGGTCATACCAGAGGTTGTGTTGACCTTACATTTTTGTAGAGGATGGTGATAAAACGAGTGAAGTATTAAGGCCTTATCACAGAAAAAAGCATGTTGTTGAAGCTACTCATAAGTAGTTAAAGTGATGGTTCACCCGAAAAGAAAAATTTGGTCATCATTAACTGACCCTCTTGTCATTTCAAAACGGTATGACATTCTTTTGTTCCGCAGAACACAAAAGAGAATATTTAGAAAAATGTTTTTACCTGGACCCCATTCACTTGCATTGGCTCGGTGTCAAGTCGTCCAGTTACCGACTTTCTTCAAAATGTATTATTTTAAATAAGGTTTGAAATGACAGGAGGGTGTGTAAATGATGAAATAGTTTTCATTTTGGGGTAAACAATCACTTTAATATACAATTAAAATACTAAAGGAAATAGCAGCATTGAAACATTTTTTTTACCATAACATTGTTTGCCACATAAATGTATTGTGGTATACTTTAGTATACTAAACAGTGATACTGTAAACTTTATTAAATTTGTAGACACACTCTTAAAATGATGGGTTATTTTCGAAAGGGCATACAAACTCAGCAGGTTGAAAATGCATTTCTTGGTTAAATTAACAATAATAATATATTATAATAATAATTGTTTGGCCCAACAATAGGTTAAAAGATTTTGAGAAGAAACAACCCAGCAGTTAATAGTTGGTTTCGTTCCTTTTTTTAAACAACACACCATTTTTAAAGTGCACTACTGTGTCTTTGAAACTTACCGGAGTAGATGTTAAAGTTTATTAATTGATTTATTACGCTATTAATTCACTATGGTTAAACGTCCAGTACGTGAAACTGCAACCACCCGCTCACTCCACAGCTTGCTCTTCCCTTTCGAAGCACTACGATGGCTGCAACCCGGTCTCATCAAATGCGTATAAACAACACGCTGTTGCATTGTGTAATACGTACGCCAAAGTTCGATTTTGCGTGCATATGATACACCAATGTCTGGGTGCACCTGGTCGGAGAGCAGCCGTTTTTAAACGTACATGAAGAGGAAACAATGAAATAATTAAAATAATACTGTTAGGTTTAGGGATTGAGTTAGGGTTAAGATTACAATATGCATGCACGCTAACATTAGGTTTAGGGTTTGGGTTAGGGGACAGGTTAATGAGACAAATTGCTGTTTTATATGCACACAGGCTAAATTGGCGTATCATATACACGCAAAAATAGGAGTATTGTATGCACGCAAAATCGAACTTTGGCGTACGTATTACACGATAATGCAACAGCGTGTTATTTATACGCAGTTGATGAGACCGGGCTCATGGCTGACACAGAGCTACGATGTTGTCACGTTTTTGGTTATTTTCTGAAGGAGATAATGTATTTACAAAAAACTGTAGAGCATTTTTTCGTTTTAGAGCTACTGTAGAAACAACACGGCGAATTCCATGTAAGTGCACCTGTGGTGTACGTTGATAAAAATAGCTCATCAGGGCTCCAGAAAAAAAAAACAGTTAAAAAATATAGGTGCCAACTTCTATTTTCACATAACACATAAGTCACATAACATAAACTAACAGTTTTAAGTCACATACTTTTAGTCATGCTGTTGTGTATAAATTCCTTCCTGAAATTTGGGAAAATCCACAGAATAGTTTTAAATGTGTCTACATTTGTACACAAATCTAAATGTGTGTAAATGTTTCCAAATAGTCATAAAATGCTGGCTGTCTATACATTTAAATGCAGTTTACAGCATATTTTGTTCTGCTTATTTAAAAAGAGGCAGAGTGTTGTTGATTGATGCTAAGACTGATTAAACTCTAAATACACCGGACCAAATTACTCTGAATTAATTTTAACCAACAGAGAAGGCGCATGTCAAGACCGTTTGTATTTATATATTATACTCTAAGAAAAAGTATATATTTGATTGTTTAAAGAGATTAAAGCAAAACGAACGGGCTTGATAGGTAATTGTGTCGATTTTAGTTTGTAATAATTATACTTTTCCACATGTTCACAACACAAAGTAAAGATATCTTCAAATAAAACTTAAGAGAATTTGCCTGATATTCATTCTTGCTGTGAACGGATTTGAAATGATCCAGTGGTGTCTTAAAGATACGTTCCCTGAACTCAAATATCACATTGTTTGTCCTCAGGCTCATCAATGCAAAAAAAAATGCATACTAGTAACATGCTCACGTTATGCGTGTCTACTTGTCAATAACAAGCTTTCTGCATAGATCTGCGGGCACTTATTACACGCTGCTTCTTCACATTGGTACGCTGAGTGAGGAAAAACGGAGAGGAGAGCGCTGGCGCTGAACGTACGGGAAGAAGCCCAGCTTCTGGTGTAACTGGGGCTGGGAATCAATTCCAAGGCATTGAGAATCAAAAGTCGATTCCAAAGGTGGGAATCGATTCCATTAAGGGAATCGACTCCTCTTAAAGAGACTTCAAAAGCACAAGCTTACCTTAGCCAATGTCATCGGTCAACTAAATCACATTAGTTTCTTGTCTATAACATGGATGAAGTCTGTGGAATGACATAAAATATCATGCATGCATGAAAGCAAAAGCTTTGTTTGCACACACAATGCATACTGTATATGATTACATGTATCCACACATTTAACAAATCATATAAGTACGTTTGTTTATTTAGAGGGACTGTAAACGTACAATCTTCTCTTACTCTCTACCGTTAGCTCAGTATGTGCTTGAAAAGAGTTGCAAGTAATGTAAAGATGTAAAAAAACATATTTACTTGGACATCTGTTTAAAGCTTTTAAAGCTGGACAGAGCTTTTCCAACACCTATTTGCATTTAACATTAAATGAGAAGATTAGAAAGAGAAATGTCAAACAAATGTGAGTCTATTAGTAAGTAAAAAAAAATAGAGTTACTTAGTACCGGTTCTCTAGAGATCTGTCGGTCATTAACATTTGCAGGACGATTAATACATTTAAACAGTGACAGCTTAGAAAATTGTATTGCATTAAAAATGTATACATTTTTTGATTACAAATAAAAATCTCTGGTAAACAAGGAATTGAGCAGGAATTGAAAACAGCAGCTTGGAATCGATTCTTTTGATTCCCAAAAAGATCTGAATCGAAAAGCCCTAGATGTAACCAGTCTCTCTCTCGCAGCTCTCCTGTTACGTTTTGGTATGGGAATCGGGCACGTCTGCTGCTAAACCACCTCTTGAGTTCGGGAATTGCACCTTCCCTGAGGTCTCTCTCGCTGGCGTGCCGTATTTTGTTAAGTGCAGTGCTTCTGTTAAAAACAAGTTAATTTGCATGGTTGCCAGTGACCAGATCTCTGCAAAAAAAAAAAGGGGCTCAAATTGATGTTTTCGGTTGCAAATGCAACTGTTTTTGGCGCAGTCTGGAGCCCTGCTCATTCTAAAGTAATAAAAACATAACGCTTCAGTATGTAAGGGGTTTATACACCTATGAAGACAAAGTCATGTATATTATATTGTATTTCTGTCAATACATTTTCCAATTACGCACTGGACCTTTGATACTACACAATACTAGTATACAGTACATTAACAGAGTGGTTTTTACTATATCGTACTACAGTAATCACTGTAAATACTACGATAAACTACAGTGTTTTGGTCAAATGGGATATTCTATTATGACTGTTAAAGCAAACATTAAAGCCGCAATACATACAACAATAGATGGCAGTAATAAATAATTTTAGTTTGCGATCTAAAATTTGTTTTGCTCACTTTACACTGCAACTTGCTGTAAAATATATTTAACTACTGGAAATATGATACAGTTTTAAAAGTTACTGAGCTACTGTCAAGCTCCTGAAAAATGTAGTTAAATTAGTAGCGTTCTACTTGTAGTTGCTGCAGCTGCTCCCTGATAAAACAAAGTCAGATTTTCCCTAAGAAGGTCAAGGGGGCTTTCAAACACATTTCAGATGAAACCATAATTGACAGTATAAAGAAAAACCATACGTCTAATGACAACTGGTAATAGCAACATGGCATTGTGCATAGAGAAAGCGGTTACTGTGACACAAGAGGATGCAAAAGTCATTTGTATTCAAGCAGTCTTTGGCAGATCTGTGAGCCATTCAGTGATAGGAAATGCCTGCTGCTAAGCATGAGCTCACCTGTCATGTATGAGTCGTAGCCCACCTTCTTACTGCATATTCACCTGTCCTTACCCCGTTGCCCAGGATATAAGTCAAAAGTATCATTTGAAGACCTGGAGGGCCACCTTCCCGCAGAATTTAGCTCCAACCCTAATGAAACATACCTGAACAAGCTAGAAAAAAATAAAAGGTCACTTCTTCAGGATTACTTGACAATTTCAGTCAAGTGTGTTGATGCAAAATTGGAGCTAAACTCTGCACATGGATATCCCAGATCGAGGCCACCTGCACTTTACCTATGTGTATATGACAGAAAGACGGATAACAGACTGTCATTGGAGCACAGCAGATGTTTCCTCCTACGCCAAACAGAGACGTTGAAAACAGAACGAGCAGGAACACAAAGCTGAGTTCAAGCCTTCACTGCAGGAATGATATTTGCCCTTTGGAGCAACATCTCGACCGGCAGAAGAGACTCAAACTGGCACTGATCAATACGCAAAACACTCTGTGACCTTATTACAGTTAAACCCCCCTTTGATATTGTATCCACATCGGAAAAAGCCTATTTTGAAGCCCTTATGGCATGTGAATTGTGAAATGTCATAGTATTGGTTCATCTCATCCATCAAAATCTCTTGGTCACATTTGTATATTCATTCATTTCATAAAAAGTATGATGGATATTGCATTTGTGCACTACACAGATGATTCAAAAGACCGATAGCAATTGCTTTATCATTATAAAGCCCTATTTTTTTCTTCTAGGCAGCAAGAAAATTAAAAGGAGATTAATTGGAATCTCTTGCATTTCAAATATTTCTCCTGGGAAAATTTTAAGGAAAACTTAAGGATCTGTCAACATTTATTGATAAACAAACACACAAATTTTCCATAAACTATATCCATTGACTATCTTGACTTTAATATAATAAAATTTCAATTTCTCACACAATTTAATGATTGAATTTCCTTATTACATGAATTTTATTACACCTATCATCAAATCCTTCTATAACGACTATTTTAAGCAAGATGAAGAATGAAGTATTCACATTCAACATGCATAGGTAAATAGAGGCTGTCCAACCAAAACAGCATCACACCAAAAAAATAAAAAAACATATACATCACATTACCTCCAATGCATTGGCCTCAATGTTCCGCAGAAGATCGCTAGATTCCTCTGACATTTCATTTTTTCTCACATAGGTTGAAAAAACTGTTAGAATTTTAAATGTGATTGATGTGGTCCAATCACCATAAAAATAGGAGCGCAAACATAATGGAATACTGATGGACACAAAGCACATCCACCAAGGTCAGGAACTCCTCTCATGCTACCCCCACATTTTCAAAGAGCAGCTGCTTTCAAACCGAATGCAATTGCACTACATTAAAGCTGTACCAATCATCATCTGCTGCCGTGCTTAAAATATTCATACAAATGAATTTGTAAAAGATACGATTTGTCAGTCACTGCAAATGGCCGAAAGAGATCTACTTTGCATTTTAAATGGGATCATAATATTGTGATGTACATTCAAACCTTTTGCATGCCTGTGAGGCCTCACATACATCATGAAAGATCCATTTGCAAGCGTTCTACATTTCGTTTTTGGTCTCCGGACGAATGATTTGAGACATTTAAGACGAAACTAACCGCAAAGGAATTCAGGAAACATAATTTTGCCGATGCAATAAGGGTTTTGTTTACACAGCTATTGAGTGTTTTTAAGCAAAATATGTTCCAGACATTTCACGAGGACCCTAATAAATCATGCCAACTTGTTGAAAGTGGTCGTATAAGGCAACCTTTACGCCCATTTGCTTCATGGGCAAATGCTTTGGCTATCTGTCTACCTGCTGGAGGGATCGGCATTATAGGTTAGTACAAAACATGAGGTTTCTTTTCATTAGACATTAACTCAGGTTTAGAATCTAATCACAATGCATTGACTATATAGTAGATTTGTTAGAGAGCAAATGCAGAATGATTTCCAGAACCCAATGAACAGTATGTGTTAATGCAGTCAGACAGACCGAATCATCACAAACATGAAATGTGGAATCTGTATGGTTAACTTGTTCTCTCTGTCATAATGATTAGCCTACTTATGGTAAGAGTAAAGGGCCGATCAGATGTTTGTGACAACAAGGATAAATTTGGTTTCTTCTATGCTCACACGCTGAAGTCTTACAGTCACAAATACAGATGTGGATGACCTGCTTAAGTAAAAAAAGGGAAAATAGAATTTTAGGTACAAGAAATTTAGTAACAATAAATAGAGGAGTTGGGAAAAGGAGTCGCTCTGTTGAGAGATTTGTCGTCTTTAAAATACTTTTTTATTCTACTTCGTTATCAGTATCATCCTGGATATCGTGAAAGAGGACATCAGCAAGAGCCAAACAATACAGGATCAGCGACAATGACCATTTGTGATGTTTTACTGTTCATCAGCGGGAACAAAATTGTTCTGAAAGTGATCATAACATTACAGTTCCTCTGCATTCTTATCAATATAGTTGTGGTGTGAATGCTGCTATTCTCCTAAATTTAGATTTGTAAAACTTTATCTTTGCAGTTATCATGAATGGTGTGAACAACCTTTAAAAGTTCATGTCAGGTGTTAATGAGCAGAATTAAGACTTTGAAGTTCAGACATGGAGGATAAGCTCATAGTTAGTGGCAGAACCTGCAGCATTTCTTACCAGGACCCACAACGGATAGTAAACAGCATCTCCAGAAGCTGAAAAAGCTGTTAGAAAACTAAATTAGATATGACGTCATACAAGAACTCCATTAAGTCAAACAGCACACAACTCCAAAATGTCCAAATATTCCCAGGCTGCCCATAAATATGCATGTGGGGATGTGACATCTCATCAGCTTGCTGCTGAGGATCTGAATCTAGCTCTTATCTCTCTCAAATGCCCAGTTGCTGGCAACTACAGTGCTTTTCAGATGCTAATACTGGAAATATTTTGCTCACATCACAGACCGGTTGCCTCTGCATGTCAATCTAAAAGCAATTTAAAGAGTAAATTGTTTTGATTACGGGAGCCAGTGTCATTTCTCTGGTACTTCTCTTCAAAGCTTAGAAAATGTTTTTGCGAAAATCATAAATGGATATTAGCTGGATGTCATACTGGACACTTACTATGAAGTAGTAAGTTTCACTACTTGAAATTCTTCTTTCTGCGGGCTGCAAATTGCGTTGTACACAAATATGAAAAAGGCTAGGGGGCATTAAGCTCAGACGAACTGTACAAATCAGACTGCCCTGACTTAATGCTATATAAAGATTACACACAGTTTGCGGTGTCTGCGCAGCCCGTGTTTTATAAAGAAGATGCACGTCTGCGCAGCTGCATTGTATAAAGAAGATGCGTGTGTGCCCAGCTGTACTGTATAAAGAAGACGCGCCTCACTTTATATTTCTCTGTGCAGCTCATACACGCCACACTTTACAATGCTGCCCAACCATTTAAACTTTTCCTCCAATTTATCAACTTATAAACCTTAAAATGGCAATCTAAAATAATAATTTACACAATATAAGAACTATACAGAATTTGTCATTGTCAAAGGTTATTTCAACCCCTTTTTGGGTCAAAACTGGGTTTGACCATTTTTTGTCCCAATGCTGCGTTGAAATAACTCAACATTTTTTTTGAGTTTACATGGCTCACCCAGAATTTGATATCAGAAGATTTGTCTTATAGTAAAAAAGATACACAAGTACTGTTAAGAGTCTTCCTGAAACTATTCATGTTGAAAAAGTTGTAAAATGAAAACTTACATTTACATTAACTATCACAATTTTACAGCCACACATTCATACTTTAGCTTACGCAAAGACAGATGCAAACGTCCTTACGGAGGAATACCAAGCCAATCACTATTCATCCAGAGATAAAACTTTGGAGAGTGTTTATCTTGGAATTCTCACAGCAGTAATACTTAAAAGCCTTTTCTAGGTCCCTGATAACATTACTCTGCAGTGCTTCAGGTTTAAATCACAAGGTTTATGACCCACAACACTCATCTGTTTGAGGTTAATAGTCATGATGAGCATGTTTAAAATTAAAATATTGTAACTCATTATGTAAATATGTAAATGATTTCCTACTGCATATAAAGGTTTTACTGCACATTTTATAATTCACATATCAGTTTTCTTATTCTTTTATCGTTTAAAACTACTCCTTTTATTCCTCCTATCAAGAATTAATTTCCAGCGATAATGCTGCATGTTCATGATATTGTGGATGTAGTATATAATTTAATAAATCTACAGTATGGTGCCTTGATAACTTTCCATAGAAGAAAGGACATAATCAACCGTTGTATTGTTGCTTTGACCGTATTGTTATTTCTTTCAAACAATGGCTATAATATGGCATAAAATAGCAAGAAATGTCAGGAGAAATTGACAATGTGTTGAAGGTGACTGCCCTTATAGGACAAATTGAGATAAATTGTGTCGTAGCCAGCTCCTCTACAACCCATTGGATAAAAAGTTTTTCAGGGATAAAAGAGAAAAGAATCATGGCAGAGCTCACCGCGATGTTTTGCGGAGGATCTGTATTTCCATTTTTTTTCCTCGTTTGAATTAATTTGACCAGGTGCTTGTTATACAACTTACCAGGGATGCCAGGTCATTCGAGCTAGTCTCATAAAACATTGACTCCAACCTGACTGGAGTGGTTATTTTTACCTTTGAAAACAAGCCAGAAAATATGAAACTATCTTATGCATATTTCATGCAGGTAATTTCAGCCTCCCTCTTGGAGATTTTTGACTTCAAGACAGATTACATCTAGTTCAAATCAAAATGCACCAGTCCTCAGACATGTTTTGCTTTTCCAACCAGACGTTGCGATTATGTCAGACACAAGGGGGTAGGGCTAATTTACACGTGGGGTTAGCTATTGATAATTTCACTTATTACAGCCAACATAGACCGAGGAGAAACCAGGTTAGGATGATTGGTCCAAAGACAATGTCAGTGTACTGTCAGAAAAAAAAAATCACTGTAGGGCACGCTAGGGCAGTACCCTCAAAAGGCACAACTTCAGTCTAAAATATATTTTTTGTACCTCTAAAAAGGTCAATCCCTCAAATGGGATACCATCTCCTCTGCGCGGGACGTTTTGTCACCAACATTTCCTGGAAAGACAAGCCTCAGGTTCATGCACAGCAGAGGGATAACAGAAGCTAGATATTAACGTTCATAGTGCTCTCTCAATATATATTTTTCTTAAACAAAAGCATAGATTCGCTTCAGAAGACCAGTGTTAAGACCACAGAGCAGTGCGGAGCCTTTCTTTGATCGATGGTTGCACTTTTTGGAGCTTCAAAAACTTGCCTCCCATTCACTCCCGTTCTACCGCTTGGAACAAAAATGATACGTGGTATTATAACCCCAATCGCACTATTCTTCAAGAAAAAGGTCATATTCAGTAAAACTTTAACATAACTTTTGAAATTTTCAAAAATAACAGAATTATTGCAAACCATTGAGATATTCATATTGTTATGTCCTCATTTGTGATACTCTCAACATGTCGGTATATTGTGCAAAAAATCTTATTGTAAAGTGTTGTCTATGGTCTTTTAGCAACATATCACAAGAACATTTTATGTCTATCATTTTTCACATTCGTATAGCTAAATATGCCTTCACAGATGACTAAACAATTGCAAGGCTAATAAAGCTCACATTGTATCCGTGTAAATCCATGAAACAATGTACTTTTAATCAACGGTTTAACTCAAACTGGGGAAATTCCATCTTTGTAAATGATACTGAGCAGAGCAATGTCAACAGTGTCCAAGAGGTGATGGTCTATCAACAAAGCAGAGGGCCCAAATGTCACCAAGTGAACATGTTACTAATAAAACTCTTGGTCTTTTCAGATAAGTTTCGGCAGAGAGGCAGGTCATTTAAACCAGCGGTGAAGCATGACAATAACCTTTAGCATTATCAATGACACAAGTATTATTCACAAAGACAGAGTGTCTGTGTGATGCACCTCCTCCATATTACTAGAGTGTCCTCACTTTCATATCACACAGATATTGAAGCTGAAGTTGCTGGAGATTTGAAATAGAGCACATTCTGAAAGATTTAAAATGTATTAAAAAGTGTGGCTGTGTAATTTTAAAATATTTGTAATGCTTTTAAGACACAGTATTTCATTATAAATCATCCGCCTGAAGGAAAGCTCAGCGTAATTCCTTTTCTTCTATTATTTTAGGAAGATAAATAACATAATCCATCTATTTACCATTTTTGATATACATTTAAAAAAGCTGTAATATGAGATGAAGGGTATCCTTTTATATCTGCTATTAGCCAATTTTAGCTATACAAATGTAACATACAGTAAATACTGTGTCTACTGTGCAAGGACACTGCTGTAATTAATGTTTTGTATTGGTTTTATTTTTACACTAATATTTTTTGTTTTTTTACATTTAATATTTTAAAACATTAAAAGTCTAATTAATGTACTATAGGCACTAAACAAGACTTAGATTGTTTTAAAGACATTATAATATTTCTCTAAACACTGTGTAGTCTTAGTGGTTCAGTCTTGAAGAAAGATAAATTACTTGTAGCAAATAAATGAATAAATCTGCCACAAAGCTCACTGGAACAACATGTTTGCACAAATCTGTGTTCTCCTTTAATTAAGTTAGTGTCTGTATCCTGCAGGCTTTCTTCAGTGGTGCATACCCTGAATCAATACATTCTCACTTCAGGAAACACATTTTTCACAACATACTTTTATTTCTGAGATTGCCATCCCTGTCCATCAACATGTCACCACGGGGCTAAAGCCAGCTCTAATTAGCACAGGACTGAAGCTTTAGTTGGGCTGTCCCTTTCCTGAAGTGAAAGTCTAATATTAATATGTCTTGTCTTGTGCCACAATCTCCCAGTTAAATCAGCACATGCAGCGAGTAAAATAAAATATCTGTTGAAGTAATCAAACATTTGAAAAAAGTAATCATCTATACCATTTTGTATATTTAACAACATGAGCACATGATTATGTCTTTATGTTTTACTTATTGAAATGGACACAAAGTGTGCAGATCCCTCCAGGAGAACACAGCCACAGTGCACCAAAACGTCATTCACTACGTACTAGGCTAGCTTTATGGTGGTGGAGAGAAGATGGAGCAGTACAGACAGTCATTGTAAATGGGGATCATTAGAAGGCCATGATGACCGTTTATAAGTCAATGTGGAGATGTAGTCAAGACACCAAGGTAAACTTTGTTCAAGAAGCACCCTGAGATTTTTGGTTGTGACCATTGAGCACGAGGACCTCAGAAAAACAACCAATGGTGCCTTTTAAACAGTATAGTGTCTTCATATTTTGGTGCATTAGGATGGACTCACACAACCTGCAGGATGGGCACCCCCTGCTGGACTGTTACACATATATTGCAGAAGCAACATTAGTTGATCACATGAGGTCTTCTAATACAGAAGTCAGAGCCTAAATCGAGTGTTACATCATTTGCTATTCTTTATAATCAGAAGCTTGAACAGTCAAATAGAATAGATTATATTTTTCTTTTAATTACTGTAATAATGTGAAACTCCAATCAGAAAAGTGAATTATTCTGCACAGTCTTGAAATGGCCTCAAAATAATGTAGCTCCTGTGAAGTAATACTGCCACCTAGCGTCCACGTAAAACATTCAGTTTTAAAACTGAAAAGTAGGCCAGTCTTTACTGCCCTCTGTTAAAGTGTAACAGAGTGTCACTGTCAAAGTGATAAAGCAGTACATTTAAATTCTAATGACAAATGTCCTACTAATCTTACTAGTTATATTTCCACACTCTTAAAGAAATTGCAGAATGATGCCAGGCAACTTCCACCGTTTCCTAAAAAAACACACTAGAGCAGCACTGAACTCTCATTTGAGGGTCTGGGAGCAAAGTGCAATAACATCTCTAGTATAAACAACTGTCAATAGTTTTCCAACTAAACAACATGCTTTACAAGTTTATATTCAAATTACTTTTGAATAATGGTAGCCTACTAAGGTTCTTATTTTTTACAGTCTAGAGCTGTGGTTCTTCCCAAACTTTTATGTAGGCTATGTTAATATTTTACCAACCCTGGACGACATTCTTCCTTCTGCAAAATAAGATATTTTGAAGAACGCTGTTAACCAAACACTGGAACCCATTGACTTGTATTGTACGGACATAAAACCACTGAGCATTTTCAAAATCTGTCTTTTATGTTAAACAGAAGAAAGAAAATCAAACAGGTTTGGAATGAAATGAGGGTGAATAAATGAAAGAATTTTCATTTTGAGCCATTTAAGAGCCGGCAATAAGCATATACACACAGCTACATTTTAGTAGGCAATGTAATGAAGCTATGAAAGTCTCTATGGTCTCTCGTTAAAATAAAGTAATATCATCCTTGGACAGGAGTATATGAAATTGTCTTATTAACGTTTTTAAATCATACCTTAAGTTACCCAGGAGTGGAAGAAATAATATTTTCCAAATTACCCAAATGAAATGCAGGAGTTTCCTATCCATTACCTGTTGTTTGAAAAAGCATCATAAGCAGAACATTTATTATTACTCAACTTCTTTTTAAATTCAAGAATGAATAACTGCAAGGGAAAAAGAATGACTCTGCTTTGCAAGGAATATTTATGCTCTACTTTATCCAGTTTACCTCCCACTCATTTTTTGCTTTTACCTTTACCATTTCGCAAATTAAAAGTTATGTCCGCCATATGATTACAGCATTGTGCGAAGAGACACAGCTTGTGTTGAAAGTTTGTCAAGGACACTTCATGCAGCGGGCTGAAGTGTATTATTTATGAAGCATCGTTTCAAAGAGAGTGAGGTCCATTCCTCCTACAGTCCCTCAATTACTGCATGTTTCTGAAATGTCCTGCCTACATACAGTACAGTACAAATGTTATCCACGGATATTCTAAATTAAACTACTTTAAAAGGCTTACTAAAATGTTGCATTGCTTTAAACTAAGTGGTCATTAGGATTTCAAGAGCAACACACAGTAGCCTACAGTACTTTATAATCACATAGTACTACAGTAAGTTTGTGTAACCCATTAATGTAGATTATTCAACATGTTCTGTCTTTGAAGACCATTACTTTAGTTCCAGGCTTTCTGTCAGAATAATAGATTTATCAAACAAAACTTCTAAATTAATTTACAGAACACAACTATACGAAACTCGTTTACAAGTTGTAGTTTGACTATTTCAGTCTAAACCACTGTAACGTTTGATTGAACACAGGGAACAAAACTTGAGTTAGAAAATGTCCCTAGTAAATGAAAGAATACCTGAAAATATCGTTTGGCCGTGGTGAGGATCTACGTTAGATAAATTGTAATTTAACAGGTGCATTTTCCGGCGCCTCCGTCAGCTCCTCACGCAGGCTGCCGCACAAGGAGATGCAAGGGGAAATATTTCCGAGCTTTCCTGTGAGTTAGTCAAAATACACGACAGCGTCAACAAAACACAAACACCTCAACAAAAATACTCGAGTCCACTCATATATTACTCGTGAAGGAAGCGCGGCCATTTTGAATATGACGTCATATGACAAGCGCGCCAAACAGCGTCGCGTATAGGAAATAGTTGTTCTCGTCGCATGAGAGTCAAGGTGGGTGATTTAAATTTACGCGTTTGAAGATACTCTTTATGAAGTAGGTAACACATCTATATGAAAACAAAGAGGTGGAGCAGAACAACTGGTACAATTAGACGATTTTGCAATTTTTCCATATGTAGGCTAACCTGGATTGTTCCGTCTAGCCACGGAACAAAATGAAAAAAAAATGGTCTGTACACAACATATATTTCCTAGTTTTTTTTTTTTTTTTTTTTTATTTCCTAGTTCTTAGGCTGAGGTCCAGTGTGAAGGTGTCACGGCTGAATTTTGGGCATGGCACAAATAAAGTGATGCTCTGCATCTGTATAACATTACCATGTAAAACCTTTTGAAAACGTGAACTGTGTAACATATCTTTTTGTTGTTTAAAGTAAATGTATTTGAAGTATGTACATTTAGTAAAAGTAAATTAGCCTACATCCTAATGGGGCCAAGGGCATAGTGAACTTGTCAGGTCTGCAGTGGAAGGAAGATTATGTAAATTTGCAGTGAGTAATTGTAACGGAGTTTAAATAATGTTGTTAAATTCATGCATTAATTGGGAAAACTCGACGTTGGCTGTTGCGCCACTTGCATTAACACATCTCGCTGTTGGTAAGTCGCATCAATAAGCGCTGCGTTATAAACAATGAGTTTAGATTGATTTATCTTTGTTTATTTCATTCAAGACTTTGAGCAACGTTGATGCTTTGATGCGCTGTCCTTTAACCAGCTTTTGGTCGTGTTTGTCCCAGGTATGTGTTGTATTCAGATTTGTCATGTTCAGTGTTGAGTATTAGCATTAAAACACGTGCTCGCACGTGCTGAACTGTGTAACTGCGCCATTTTAGGTGTGCGTTTTCTCTTTTGGTATTTCACTTAAACAAAATATGTAAAAGATGGTTACTTAAGTTTGTAATCTCTCTGCATTTATGTGATTTGATGGGAAATGAGAACAGAGAAAGTGATTTTATATTTTATTTCTTTAATGTATGTTTTATTTAGAGTTTTATTCCACTATATGTTCACAATACAATGTATATTCAGCAGAGTTTCACATCTCTCGCTGTTGACTTTGAGCAACGTTGCTGTGTTGATGTGCTGTCCTTTAACCAGCTTTTGGTCGTGTTTGTCCCAGTTTGTCTGTGACAGATTCCAGTAAAGAGATCTTGAGTGACCATCCACCTGCTCTCAGTGTGATTCCATCCACACAAACACACACAGTCACATTGGTGCCGTGACGCGGATTGGGAGTGAGGTTTAGGGGGGTGAATGTAACAGAGTCAAACCAGTGAAGTGCTGAGCAAGTATGTGAACCTCACTCCTTTGCCTCAAGGACTCTCTAGCGACAGACGCTAGAAACTGCGGTCTTTAGCCTCCTCGCTAGAGCGCCCGACTCCCATGCAGAGCCGGTTCGAAGCCCGCCTGGAGCAGGTGTGGTTCGTTCCGTCACATAATTAATATTTTTTATTATTATGTCACCATGTACATGTACAACCTGAAAAATTATAAATGGAAAAACAGACAAAACCAAATAGCCTGTCGTTTGTGTTATAGGGCTGAGATATGTGCCAGCAAAGGGTGATGATTGTTGATACCTGTTCATGGTTGATATAACTCATTCCACTCTATAGGGTTTAAACATTTTATATGGTCTTAAAATTGATGCTGTGTCAACATGAACTTGTTATAATATGAAACAAAATCACGCATCAGATATTACAGGAGGGAGGCCTCATAAGAGCTGCTGCACACAACAAAACAATCGGGCTGAATGTGGGCCAGTTTTCAATCCTACCGATCGTTTGTACCGATGATGATATATGATTTTGTTGAAGGTATGTTAAGAGGGGGGGCAAACCTGGTCCTGGAGGGCCAAAGCTCTGCAGAGTGTTGCTCCAACCTGCTCCAAATGTCATCATTTACTCCCCGTCTTGTCATTTCAAACCTGTATGACTTTCTTTCTTCTGCAGAACACAAAGAAGATATTTTGAAGAATGTTGGTAACCGAACATCACTGGACCCCATTCACTTCAATTGTATGGACACAAAACCATGGTCAACCCATCAAGTGAATGGGGACAAGTTATAAAGATTCTTCAAAATATCTTCTTTTGTGTTCTGCGGAGAGAGGAAGTCATTTGGAATGACAATAGGGGGAGTAAATGATTTTTTTTTTTGGGTGAACTATCACTTTAAGAGTGATTGAATCTGCTCGGAATGATGTTGGGGCTGCTCCGATCAATATGTTGGATTTTTACGATCAGAAATTCAGTTTTTTGTTGGGCACCCACGAGGACAAATGCTTTAACTTTTCACGTTGCACGAAACGATACCCATGTAGAAAGTGAGCTGATGAAAGACAGAAACATAACAACCACAGTGATGTCATCTTTATGCCCATCACGGTGTGCAGAGTAATCGGCATGCATAGGGTTAACCTGCAGTAATATGGGATACATTTTTTACGACCTTTGCCAATACAAATGAAGCACAGAGTGGAAAGATGTCAGCAGTGCATTCATGTTTTTTATTAAAATATATACTTAAAAAAATGTGAATATAAAACACTTGGACTTAACATTCATTCACACAAGTTCAGTGAGCTGCAGCTTTGTAATCTGCATGTTCTGCAAATCAATCAAATTTCACACAAGCAAATGAAGTCGAGGAGAACTGCCTTTCATCCAGATTTGAAAACACTCCCCTGTTCCTCTGTGAGCTTTTCAGTGCTGTAAAGATAATGTTGCAGTAATGTTTCAACAAGAGAGCACTTCAAAAGATGTGCAGAGAAGCTATGTCTGTATGCAATGAAACATTCAGTGCATCTGCACTTTCAAACTGAAATCCTTCTGTAGCCCTATTCAGAAAGTAATTGTTTTACAAGGGAACATAAGTGACTCTTACAGGGGATTCAGAAGTGGTGCGTTTTTGCCTTATAAAGAGTCTTTCTTCCACCAGGTACAAGGAACTGTAACCTTATATTTTGCGTTAACCTTGTTTCCTTGAATTTCCACATTTTAAAAATGAAGTCTATGATGTTTAAAGACAAAATGCAGGGGAAACTAGGGGGGTAATGATAAATTGCACGTCATGATACAAAGGTTTACGATATGATGTCTGTTTAATTCTATAGGTTAAGCTCCAAACATGTGACCTGCAGCTTTAAGAAGTTCTCTCTAATGCCAAGTTCACATTACATGATTTTAAGCCTGATTTGCAAGTCGTTGAGCTCACCGACAGGTCGGGGTGTGATCGGGGGCAAAACATCATGCGATTAGCGTGCGATCACCGCTCACCAAGCATTAAGTGTGAACTAGTAAACGACTCCTCAAAGAGGCTCCCTGACGCGTCGCTGATGCCTCTCAGACACTAGACAAATATCTAGCATGAAAAATGTCTAGAGCTGTCGTCCGACTCGACATCATGTGATGTCATGTGACAGGACGAGCCACAGCCAATGACAGCAAGCCATGGGTTGAGGTCACCGAAACTGACCCCATATGCTGTTCCATTCTTTCCCCCATATCCTTTGTTTTTTCATTTTTCTAGGGTTTTCCCTAGTAAACCATCAAGTAAACAGCTTGAAGCGCAAATTTCTTTCTGATGTCCATTTTCACATAAACGATTCCCATGTCTCATGTTTTTCGTGTCATTTTCCGTTCCACTTCTCGCGTTTTTTTGTGACAAAACGTGGTTTGGGGACCTGATTGAATCGCTGGGTTGCAGAACTGTTCACAGCTCGTGTAGTGTGTGACCTACTGTTGCTGATCATTTACAAAGTGTCACGTAGTATGAACACTTTAACAACTTCACAGAGAGCAAGTCATGTAGTCTGAACAGCTCAGCGATCGACTAACTTTTAAAGTTGTGTAATGTGAACTTGGTTTAAGGGGCGGTTTCCGGACAGGGATTTAAACCAGGACTAGGCCTGGTTAAATTAAGATATTTAAGTTGTTTTTAAAACATACTTTACAAAAAAAACATTATATTCTCTCAAATATTTGAATCTGTTAAAATTTCATATTTTATAGCTTTGTTCATAATATTGTGATACAATTGTAATTGTAAAACCAATACTGTTACGTGTCATATCATATTATATAATTTATCGTGGGATGAGTGTATCACTACCCCCCTAAAGGAAGCAATTCAAATAATTTAACATTCATTTTCTTTATAACCATTTTAATGTTTGACTTGATAGCCTTCTATTTTTTCTGTCTATCTTATGGAGTTGTATGCCTTGTAATACATTGTAACATAGTATATATGTATCTGGCTTACCGTTTGTAATTCTGGATTTGGGATATCGTACCAAAAAACTAGAGGAACAGGGAGTCCCGTGTAATCTGTCAAGATGTAGGCAGTCCTGTCAGGTTTTTTTTTTTTGTATCATCATTATTTCTCTCAGTCTGTTTTTTTCTGCCATTGAACAAAAAACAATATCATCATCACAAAATCACCTTACCACGACACCGTCCACGAAAAATCCATCATAAAAGTGAAATTCAGCTAATGTTGTAGGAAACAAGGATAAATTCTTCTTTGAAGCACCTCCTTTTTTCCCTTTGTCTTTTTTCTGTTTCCTTTACGTCTCGAAGCCCAGAACGACAGCCACGTTTATATATAGAGAAAGTGAAGGTTCATTGAATGGCATCTTAATTGGCAACTCCCGTATCCTTACCGATGTACATGTCAGCAAGCTTTTTGAACTGCGGGCCCCAGTTATAGAGGTAATCATATTCATGGTCTCCCTCAGCCGCAGACGACTCCAGAGAACTCAGTGACTCAGCAATTGATCCATTGCCCTCATAAGCATATGTGGCGAGGGAGTCATAGGGAGGTGCAAAAGGGTCTGTGTCATTTTCTTGCAGTCTGCTAATAATGAAATCTCTGACATCCGCACACTCCTTCATGGGTGAAGGTCTGTGATATGGAAATAGCATTTCAGGGATGATGTCACGTCTTAACTTGTTGCTCTCGATCACCTCTGGGTGCCGCAGTGTGCCGATGTCAAAGGCTTGTGTGTCCTCCTCACCACCACCTTCGTCATTATAGCTGACAACATTATCCCTTACGTCCTCTTTGGAGATGATCAGCGGTTCCTTTCTTCTCTGTTTCTTTAGAGCCGAGAACAGGACCACGATCACTGAGAAGAAAAGAGTAAACAAAAACTGTATTTTAGAACATAAAATAATTGGTGGTTTTTAGCTGGTCCAAGATGGTCCTAAGTATTGTTTTAAAACCATCTTTACTAGGGCTGTGCAAAAATATCAACACAGCAAACTATCACAATAATTTTTTCATGATCGTGTATCGATAGTGTATTTTCATGATCGTGTATCGATAGTCCAACCTGCTATGGATATTTTTTTTAAATCACGATTAACATCATATATAGTCCATACGGCCAAGCAGGAGTGAGCACGGTTATCTAGCTTTTAGAGCCGACAAGTGGGTGTGCTTTGATTTTAAGATGCGCAGCCCATGTTTAGAGCATGCATGAAACACGCATTCAACCCATCTTAATCAGTTTGGGAACATCTGTGGAGGTCCATGCATGTAATAGCCACTCTTTAAACTTCTACGTAGGCCATGTCCACATTAATACGTTTTCACTTTATAAGAGAGTATTCGTTTTAAAAACGCTCTTCATCCACACTCGCGTTTTCCAAGTGCTGCCTATCCGTACTGAAACATCCTGAAAACACTAAGCCTATATCCATGTACTGCACACGAGTAAAACATTTTTTTTCCGGTATAACTTCTGTCAGGGCCTTATTTACGTATGCCTTATGTCGGTGCAATGTAGAGGAAAGGCACAAGACTATAAAGTTGCAAAACCAAAGTGAACTATCCTCCCGCTCGGCTCCCAATCAATAACTATGAGTTATTTAATATTCCGTCTCCTAAAATGCAATCTAAAGTATGCACAAACTGACATTAACACTCTCAAATTCAAGAGCAACCAAAAGAACCCTGCTGAAAAACAATAAAAACCTGACCAAAACCCATTAATCATTATATTTATCGTATCGCAAGGCCCGTGCCCATGCACAGCCATAGTGTTTTCCTGGTTTTGAGAGCTGGTTTGAAGTTGTTAAAAGGTTTAAAAGCTTAGACGTGAAACCACCTACTCTGTTTCAGAGACTGTATGGGTGATTCTCATGAAATCTTGGTTTCAAGATGTCAAAAATGATTTACAACTAATTCTATTGGTTGAGCTGCCAACGTGTGATCTGCAGCTTTAAGAAGTTCTCTCTAAGGGTTTAGCCTTCTTAATTCCCTTCTAAATTAATTTTTTTGTTAAAATTCAATTTTATCTTTCAGTTACAGATCTAGTCGTTTTTTTTCTAAACCTTGAATATTGTGAATTCTCTAACATTTTCTCAAACATTTGAATCTGTTAAAAGTATTATTAAGCTTTGTTCATAATATTGTGATTATTGTAAAACAAGAATCGTACCGCATCATGTCATATCATATAATTTATCATGATATGAGTGTGTCATAACCTCCTCATGGAAAAAATTCAAATGATTGAACATTCATTTTCTTTATAACCAATTTAATGTATGTGGTATATGTCTCTATAATCTTCTCTTTCTTTCTCCCTTATGAATTTTTATGCCTTGTAAAACAATGTAACACACCATATCTGTAATACTGTTTGTAATATTGGTGTTGGGATATGTTCCCATAAAAGTAGAGGTACAAGGAGTTCCGTGTAACCTTTGTCACAAAATCATCCCGACATTTTGCTCTCAATCTCGTGTTTATATGCTAGTGAACAAAAAACAATATCATCATCTCAAAATCACTCTACCATGAAATCGTCCCAGAAAAATCTATCATAAGAGTGAAATTCAACTCATGTTGTAAAAAACAAGGAGAAAGACTTCAGTTGAAGCACCTCCATTTTTCCCTTTCTGTCTTTTTTTCTGTTTAATATACGTCTCGCAGCCCAGAAGAACAAATAGAGAAAATGAAGGTTCATTGAATTGCATCTAAATTGGCGACACACGTATCGTTTCCGATGTACATGTCAGAGAGCTTTTTAAACTGCGAGCCCCAGTTAGAGAGGTAATCATATTCATGGTATTTCCATAACAGAAATTTCCTCTCTATTCATTAAAAACAATATATGAGATGTTCTTTTACTAACAGTTTAACATCATTTTGAAAAATAAAGTGAAATAGAAACTATTATTACTGTAACCATCTAAAAAACTATATTTTCTACTTATTTTTTTGTCATTTGAAAACATCTAGTAGAACATGTGCGTAGTAATGTTTTTCACAAAATTTTAATTTGACTCCATTTAAAATACAACAAAAAATACAATACACTCAAATCCGGACATGCTACCGTAATGATAATTTTCAGCAGAAAAAGCAATAAAATACAAAAATAGTTCATTTTTATGTTAAGATTATGCTTTGTGTAAGGAATTACAGAATTTTGTTGAGTATGATCATTTTTTGTGTAACTGAATAGCCTATGTTTGAGAATCTTTACTGCTATGTTTCAGTGGTATCGTGAGAATAACCCATACAGCTTTGGCCTAATGTCAAGGTGTATCATACTTGCATAAAAGACAGTAGATGTTGCGCATTGTGCTGTGGCTTTTACCTAAAACCTGAATGGGATTACACCGTACACTAGTCTGACAGGGAACAGTAACACGGTTGTTAAGAAGCATGCAAATTGTACAGTGTGTATCTGGCTTAAGCTGGCATCTCCAGCAGTCTTGTTTTTGTTTTCTCATTATAAATTGATGTGACATGGGTTATAAAAGCAAATCTGGGGCATCACTGAGATAATGGTTATTGCATCCGAGCATATGGTGAATATAAACTCACTAAGCAGGATAAGGATGCAGAGGAGTATTGCCACTAGCGCTCCAGTGCTCAGGCCAGCAGAGAGCAGTAATGCATCAACGCTGCAGGAACGCATGTTGCCGGTGGCGTCACAGCTACACACACGAATCATCAACGTGCTGGTACTACTCTGGATGGGGTAGTCGCTGTCGGAGATAACAACTGGCAGATAGTAGACACTCATTTCACGCCTGTTAAATCCACTTCTTCTGGTCAGAATTCTGGCTGTGTTATCTGGGGGGAGAAAGGTGTTAAGAAAACATTTAAACAGCAAGAGCTGAAGATATTATCTTATGCTGAGTCAAACAACAAAACGTTCAAATCTATGTTCCTAAAACCAAAAAAATTTAAAAATTAAGAGCATGAATTTAACGAAAGCTTCAAGATTTATACGTCAAAGGAAAGGTTGATTCACCTTCATTATCAAAGATGGTGAAGTTTGTATTCGGGGAACTCAGACTAAATACAAATTTGTGACCCACAAGAGGTTCATCCGTGTCAATGGCACTGATTGTCTGTATGAGCTGGAAAGATAGACATAACATAGAAAGATTTTTTAAACCAAAAGAATGGCGCCTACTCTTTTAAGCACTAAATAATAACATAAAAGTGTAGCTGTAAGTACCTGCCCAGCTTTTACATTCTCGCACACAAATGTCTCATAAATCATGGCAAACTCTGGAGCATTATCATTTACATCCAAAACCTTTATCAAGACAGGAACACGGCTTCTTTGGTGAGGGTTATCTGGAGGAATAATGCAAAGAACATAGCCAGAACACATTTTATGAGTTTGTTTGTGGGCTTTTATCTGTATGTTAAAATTCGCAATGCGTTGTATTGTGCTTTAGGATACACTCTTAAAAATAAAGGTGCTTAAAAGGTTCTTCACAGCCATCCCATAATAACCAGTTTTGATTCCAAAATGAACCATTCAGTCAAAGAACCATCTCTTTCTTACTTTTTTATAATCCGAAGAACCTTTTTGAAACAGAATGGTCCTTCAGATGTTAACGGTTGTTTATGGAACCAAAAGCTTCTCCTATGGCATCGAAGAAGCTTTTGAAGCACCTTTTTTTAAGAGTGCAACAGAAGTGTCCATAAAATGAATGTGAAATGCCATGTCAGAAAATTCCAAATATTTTTTCGTTTTGTTTTTCGTATCCTTTTTTTACAGTAAAGGCAAAGTGTATTTTGTGCATTTTATATTCACATACTCATCTCGCTCGCCAGGATGGACAGGTTGTGCCACTTTGACACCTCCCTGTCAAGAGACCTCAGAATTGTGATGGATCCATTCTTGGGGTTGATGTGGTATAGCCTCTCAGGGTCCGAGTGCTGATCTATTGCGTATCTATTGGTGGGTGTGAGAAAGATATGAAAGAGACATTCATAGTCATATTTAATTCACTTAACAGTTGCACCTTTTTTTATAAAAAAAACATAAAATACATTTGTGTACATTTTCTAGCAATCAAGGCAGCAGAATTTTGGTAAATGATGGAGAATAGCCTCATAACGGGAATACATCCAGACAAACTTAGCAGTCGAGCACACTTTCCATATTTTAAAGAGCCAATTGAGGTGCAAATGCAGTGATGGTATACAGTCCTAGTAAATTATGCTAGATTGCGGTAATCTGCTGCAACATTCCAAACCAGAATTCAGAGCGGGCCTACAAGACGGGGAATTGCGGCGTGCAAATTGCATTCGGCACTAATTGTTGAACGTGCTCGCAGCGTTACCTCATTTGCATAATTACTTCAGTGAATCGGGTCCCTGAAACAATACAGACGGCGCATGCAAATAAACAACACTATCAGTATGGCGCAATTCATTTTTTAGTGCATGTCCTTCCCCAGACACTATAATAACTGAATATATTAAATCCTCACAGGATTGGGTAATCTGTAGCGTCTGGGTCCCAGGCTGTAATGGTTCCGATTGCAGTGCCTTTTGGTGTATCCTCATTGACCTCGAAGGCATACTGAACCCTGCTGAAGATAGGTGGCTCGTCCACGTCTTTGGCTGCGACCTTGATGATGGCTGTGTCTGAGAACGGCCCCAGATGAAGGAAGTTGGGGTCCTGGTGCGAGTTAGACACCTCCACTTTAACAGTGTACACTCGCTTGCTTTCATAGTCCAGTTTCTACGTGAAGGTCAAGAAGACTGGTTGTACGTATTTGTATGTTGCAAATGAGCATCGTAAACGACAGTAGAGTGTTTTACCTTTTTGACAACAATAACACCCTCTTGGGTTATGTCATCTGTAATTATGTCAAGGTATTCTTTGCCATCACCATCCAAAATTTTGTATTTCATGTCAGCATTCTCTCCCTCATCCCCGTCATTGGCTTTGATTCGCCCCACTGTTGACCCAATATCAGCTGACTCATAGGTGCTGAGGTGGTAAGAACCTTTAAAAGAATTGGTTGGTGGTTTCAGGCATACGGTTCACACCATTTATGCAATCTAAATGTATAAGATATCTTATTATTGACTCACTCTTAATGCTGTTCTATACTCATAAGACTTTCTTCTATCAAACAAATACTGTATATGCACACAGGAAGATGACGTACCTCCGCTAAAATCGCTGCCAACTAGGTCACTTCCGTATAGCACTAGGCAATGTGTTTAGTAAGAAAACATTCAAATTTGGGCGAACCCCCAGCACTACGGGTGAGAATTGTGAAGTGCCTCTGTGATCATGCCCCTAGTACGTGCAAAAGTTTACTTTGCTTTTTTTCATATTTGTCGATGTACCTTGAAACGGATAGCCTTGAAGTGCTTCACCTATTTGGTTTTCAACGTATGGCCAAGTGTTTGAATAATTAGACTCACATAGTTTATCCCAATCCTATTCGCACCCTGAAACGTTCCCTATCGGGCAGGATGTAACAGAGCTGGCAGAGATTTTAGCGGAATGACGTCATCGCTCTGCATGCATATATCCCGTTACTGAATCTCTTCATCACTAAAATTCGGTCTAACGTAATTTTTGTGTTTCTGTGTAGGTTTGGAACAGCATATGCGGGTGAATAAATAATGACAGCCCTTGCAAAATATTGATGTCGTACTGTAAGCAAAACGTGGTGGACTGTCATTAACATCCGTTAAGGTGACGTTGACAATGGCGGTTCCAGATAGACCACCCATCTGTCCTGCCATGTCTTTAGCTTGTATAACCACCTGGTACTCATTTCTCACTTCCCGATCCATGTTAGACAGGGCTATCCTGACAATTCCTGCATAGGAAAACAGAGTTTATCATTGACATAATCACACAGGGTAACACAAAGGAAGCCAGACATGGAAATTTACACATTTACTCATGTTGTTAATAACATATATGATACCAATTTTAATGGTTAACTAACAAAGCAATGGTTACAAAGAGTGCATACTGTATGTGATGGCATATAGTTTGTGACGGCAGCAATTCTGCGGTGTCATGTAGGCAGAATTTTACTGTAAAATTATTTGGTTGTTTTTAACTGAAATTGTTCAACTGAAACAGAAATATTCACCAGGCAGTGTATAGATTTTGCTGACACTCTTGGATGCTTTATAAGTGTTAAAGTGAGTCATATTGCCATTGTATTGAACTCACTCAACTGGATATTCATTCAATTCTCAGCTTTTGTGTTATACAGAGGAAAGAAAGTCATACAGAATCTCTGAACAACATGAGGGTGAGAAGATTACTGACTACTGGGATTGCTGCAAAAATGAATGACAACATGCGACACAATTGTTATCCGCAAAAAATATATAAAATCCATGTCATTTTTAAGTTAACGGATTTGCATTCTTTATATGTTATTACTCTAGTTATCAAACTAAACTTCCAGCAAAGGTTTTGATGTTATTTGATAGAAATGACATATAACTCTTAATGTTAAATACATGGCCTAATAATTAGTTCCATTGCTAGTTTATTATTGGTGGTAAATAGTATCCGTGTGTGATCTTTGTTTCAAACATTCAGCAACACTGAAGTTCACCTGTCTCACCCCTCAAAAGGCACAAGCAAAAAGTCTGAATATTGTGTCAGCGGTGAATATATTTTTAGCCATATGTTTGGAAGACTCGCCTGTCTCAGGCTCCACTGAGAAGTATGGTTGGCCCTGCAGGATGCTGTACACAAGTTTAGCACTGTTCCCATATGTGGCATCATCTGCATCGGTGGCATTCACTTCGATCACAAAAGTACCTGTAAAATCCCAAACAAGTCTTTTTATTCTCTTAGTTGTTTCTTTAAACAGAAGTGAGATCAATAGAAGGGGTGAGCATAAAGAAAAAATAATAAAATTAAAAACTAAAATTATACCTAGAATCTAAATGTTAGTCCATGGGTGTAACAGAAGCTTTTTTACAGTTGCAAATTTATGTGCTAGGAAAATCAGGTTTATTCCTTATTTGTTTTTATAATTAAAAACTATTTTATCTAGGGATGCACTGAGATGTAAATTTTGGCGTGTAACGTTTACCGATAATTATTTTACATTGGAAACCAATAACTGATATATTGGCCGATATACCGTGTCTAATATTAATATAAAATTCCCTAAGACTGAAACTAAAGTCAAAAAGTTTTTTGTTTGAAAACATTGAGTTCAGAAAACAACGTAACCATTAGTTCTCTTTTCCTCCCTGAAAGTTGTGTAACAAGCCTACTTTACACTAGCTAACGATTCTTTAACCTTCAAATGTTTCTGGTATATTTTCCATAAAATAAACAAATAATAGATTCTTCCAGAGCAACCCAGAAAATATATAATAACCACAAGTCGAACAGGTCTCAAGACAGAAAGCATTCAGACAGTAGTCTGATTCAAACCATATGATTTTGTTCCTTTATTTACGCATTCATAAATACTGTATCTACATACTGTACTGTAACTACATCAACAATGAGGAATTCCATCAATTCCAGAGGGAATGATTTATCCTTTACCGGCTAAAATATAACGGCCTGAATTTTATTATCATCTGATAGGATAATATTAAAAACCACCATTCATCAACCGATGCCGATATGGCCGATAATTTATTATGCATTCCAACTTTGAACAATGTACCAAATTTTTATTTTAATTTGTTAGGAAATGTTTTGCATTGTCTCATTTGATTCAATATGTATTTCTGCGTGTCATTTTTTAGCATAATTATATGACTAAGGTCAATATCCAAATCATAAATGAGACAAATCTCTTAGAAATACGCATCACCTCTAGGTAGAGTGGCGGATCTATATAATACATTTTGTCTAAGTAAGGAGTGTTTCTTGCTCTACATAATACTGCGACATTTACATTTCTTAGCCGTGCCATCAATACATTTATTTTCATGAGTATAATTTTGAAAAGGAAACAAATAGTTTTCTTGTTTTGTTTTTAGAACTGCACTATTAGCATTCATTATATGGTTCAAAGACTAGTGCCTCTAACCCAGATTTACTTCCGTTCCTTAAATTAATAAACACAGATGGAATTGCTTTTGGCCTAGGGTTATGTGTCAGAAGGTAACCATAATGATGCCTTGTAATATGAGTCGCTCCTTGATTGAGGGCAATAATTTCGTAAATAAGCTGTACATTCTCTCATATTAGATTCCAGAGGAACACGGGAGCCTGTTTGAGAGAAGGAAGAGCATCATTAGATTTACTTTGGGGAGCTGATACCAAACAGACTGCTGCACTGCTTGAGGACTGACTTGATTGGAAACAGGACAACCAGAGGTTATTATGATATTACTGAGAAGCAGCGTGATGTCCCTGAATATTCATGCACTGTGAATATGTATGGTGGCATGTCAATGCTAGAACAGAGCCACTGATTGTGTGAGACAGTGCTGATAGATGATGTGGGAATGGGAATAAGATGTAAATAGAAAATGTGATAAGATGAACAAATAGAATCTCCTACATCAGGGCTCGGGGGAGACGATGCCTTGTGGGCATTGCTATATTCGTTTATATTTGCATATGACTACCTGTAAAATAACTTGTAAATCGTTTCAAAAGGTGCTATGTAAATAATGCTTCACTCACTTATTGTGAAAGGAATAGTGTGACTATTCATAAAAAGAACAATTTTTTAGTAATACGGTTATTTATTAGTAGGATCATGCAATTGGTTTATATATCCTACAAGCTCTCTCGCTGAAGAACAAGTAATTTTACAGATTTTTCCAATTCAGACCGAAAAGATCTTTAAAATGCCTTGTGTTGGACAATAACATGATGCAGGGGCAAACACTGCTAGAAATAAAATGATATACGACAAGGTTGCGAACATGACTGACTCTTATTGTGTAACCACAAAATGGAATACACTTTTCAATTACCACATGAGACAGAGTATAAAGAACAAACAGAAAAAAATGGAAAACCCAATAACACAGCCATTCTAGACCACGAAATACCGCAGTGACAGAAATATCACACCTCTTTGCAGTATCCTCGCATGACACGTAAATGCACTTCAAATAGCAACAACAGGAGAAAAAGTCATTTTCATTCACTCACCGACGTCTGACATTTCAGGTACACTGGCACTGTAGACAGCCTGGGTAAATTTGGGCTCATTGTCATTGATGTCATGTATCTTGACAATGAATTCGGTGGCAGGCTCCAGAGGGAGGCCGGTGATCTTGTTGAAAGCTTGAGCCTGCAGTGTGTAAGAGGCCTTTTCCTCTCTGTCCAGTCTCTGAGTAGCATGTAAATCCCCAGACTTCTCATCGATACGGAAAACCGTGCCCGCACCTTCCCCAGAGAGAACGTATCTGGCGGTTCCATCACCACTGTCTTTGTCCGAGCGAAGCTGTTTGGGTATAAAGCAGACTGCAGCTTAACCCAAGTTTAACCGCGTTGTAAAACGCAAATTTGACATTTGGCACATGCTGTAATGCACCCCTAAGCTTTAATCAAACGTTAGAGTCGTCCTTCCTATAACTTTAAAATGGTAATCCGATATGCTGCCATGTTTTATTCACCCGTGGACTTTGAGCAAGCGTGCGGTTATATTTTCAATCGTGGTTAGCAACCTTAAAGAAGAAGCTCTTGGAGTGAAAGCTCTCTGGGGACCATAGAAACTCATAAAAGCCAGATTCATACAAGTCTTCAAAACGTGTTCCATTAAAAACTAATGAAGCTTTTAGTCCCTTTAACCACAGAGGTATCTTTTTTACAACACTGCTTGTGGCTTTTCTGAGAAAACACTCGGAATAGTTTACAATTTTAAACATTTTAATAGTGACAGTTATAATCAGAATTTTAATTCTTATTGCTATCGTTGTACTCACTGGTCTCATAATCTTTAGTTACCATGCAGAGCCAAAGTACGTCTGTAGTAATGGTGTACACATCTTACTAATAATACAAAAATTTCTAATAACTATGTAAAATAGTTTCAGTGATAAACCAATGACGATGTTTTATGACAACTAAATATTAGTTTAATGCAAAACCCTAATTCAACTGATTCCGCTTCACCTAAATGAGTTTATTTGGCCAAAAGCCGTCCAACTGTCCCTTCCTGATGCCTGACCGGCGGGATACATTTAGGCCTGTTCTAATTGGCACAAATTAATTAAATAACAAATCTACCGAGCAGGTGTTTTTTGAGTTTATGAGTGCAGATGTAGGTCCAACATCAGGTCATGAAGTCATTAGAGTCACAGAGGCATGTAATGCGTTTATCCGGAGCTCTAAAAGGCTGTTTTTAGAAAGAGCCAGAGGGCTAAATCCACCGGCTGACCGCTCAGCAGGATCTCACAACGAACTACACTTTTTGCCATCCACGCTGACTGACAGGAAGGTCAAATGAAAGGCGTTGGAGCTTTGTGATGCAGGGAGACAAGGAGATTGGTAAATAAAATCTGCTTGTCATTTATTTCTAACTTAAAGTGAAATGAAGCCGTCACCGAGTTGTGCGAATGCAGAATGATTTGACACAGTCGGGCTTGTTTAATGTACCGTGGTTTGCTATTGAGTTTCCAAAAATGGCTTAAATGTTAAAAGATGCATTATTTAGGATAATCTGTACGTCTGTATGTACGCAGCACAATCGGTGCTTTAATAACAGTGACTGTTCTGTTGAATGTCAGTATGGGCTCTTCTTTCATGTTTAATGTGGCATAAATATAGCATGCCGGTGAACTGCAGTCTGATGAATTGCAGTCCCTTCCTTCACAGAGCCACTGCAGATGGGTGGAAAGTCAATGGGGGGAAAAAAGAGTGAGTGAAATAGCCCGTAATTGTTGATTCCTGTCAAGTCTCTGGCGAGCCTCCTTATCCTGGAAATGAGAGCGCTAAAAACTAAACTCCGCCAAAGTATTCTGTCTCCGCACTATTCTCGTTCGTTCTCTGTCTTGTGAATATTCATGCCTCAGTGACTGTGTAATTCATAATTGCGCAACTTTATTTGCTTTGATGATGGCGTCAAGTTTTTCCAAGTGCCTGCCACACAGTGCCGTGTTCAAATACAGTGTCAAACCGCATAAAGCTCAGGAAAATGAAAGCGGAGTACAACAATGATGCAATTTCCATTTCTCGCATCTTCTCCCAGCGCTGTTTTGTAAGACAAGTTGGATCATTTTGGAGCTACAGTGCAATGTAAGTTATCACAGTCTCTCACCTTGCCGACATACTGATTGTTGCTTCCTGTGTATTCCTCCGACAGGAAGAATTGCCTCCACATCCAATCTCTCCTGAATCTGTGCAGCACCGTTTTATCTTCTTCCATCATATGATTCCAGTTGAGAAGGAGATTTCCATCACTCCTCTCTAGCAATATGACTGGAGAGCTCAGGTGGGGAAAGATCAGTGGGAGCAGCCAGAGGAAGTGATTCATTATCATTGTAGCCAATCGATCGTCGAGACGACCGCAACTCAGTATGAATAAACTAAGAAGGGGGGCCGCGCAGAATCGAAAGCAATGTAGATGGCAACATCAGCAACCCTGACATTGTAGAATTGGCTTTGATCCTCCTTTGATTTCCTATAAAAAATAATCAAAGGAAAAAGTTACAGTCTTGTTGGAGGTCATTGTGGCCCTTGTAGAGCCTTTGTTGTTCTGCTAGCGTGTCCCGCTGTATTTTATTCACTTAACATCAAAAAATGGAGCCTTGCATATGACTCAAATGACCACATCAGTAAACATTACATACTAGATTAGGGTTGCGGTCAGAACAGAAATAACTCTTGGGTGAGTTAAGGTCTTCAGTGTCAATATCGATCCAGATCACATTTTATCAACATGAAATGATTAAGCACCGAAAACAAAGTCTGCAAGTGAATGAAGTCACGAGACCACCCTTATTCTCAAATTGATCCCTATTCCAAAGCTATCATCTGTTCTCTTGTCGTCTAAATACGTTCCACGTACAAATCGATTTCCCGAGAGTACCATTGTATGGCTGTTGCAACTACATTTGACAACCGAAAAAGCAACACATATAAAGGGATCGATAGCAAAGCTTGATTATATATCACTGAATATATCGGGTTGGATTCAGATGCCAGTCACACTATGTAAAAGCTCTCGCGCGCTGCCTCAAATAGAGATTGCTGTTGGCAGAGTGGCTTGCCGCTGTGTTGATTCCTTAGCTTTCAGCTGAGGGTTTAACCATGACGGCCGATGTGCGATACATTCAATTAACTTGGACTAAGTGAAACATTATTCACCTCCTTTTAGGCTCTTTAAGAGGAATTTTTTAAGAGAGAAAGCTTTCCTGTTGCTTAGTGGTTAGACCATGCCACTAGCAATGCCAAGGTCATGGGTTCGATCCCAGGGGATTGCACATTGTCAGAAACTAAATATATAATACAATGCAATGTTAGTCGCTTTGGATAAAAGCGTCTGCCAAATGCATAAATGTGAATGATTCCTCTGAATGTCTCAAAATGTTTCAGTGCCTTTCTAGAGAAATTTAGACCCATGCCGTTAATTCACTGGACCGTGGAAACAAACATTCCTATAATACAGCCACGGGGCTCTCGTGAGCGTATTTAGCTGTTGGATTTGTGGAATGAGATGCTTCGTTGTAACAACCAACTATCTTGCTGACAACTGACATCTTGGTACATTCATAGCATTCTGTCTGCCTTTGGGTTTGTGGACAATAGATGGAAACGATACATTTGGAGAATCATTTCTTTGTATTTAGTACACCAGACATTATTTATTTAAAATGCTTTTTTCTGATCGCTGACTGCAGCTTGGCTGGCAGAGCGTGGCGCCAGCAATGGCAAGGTTATGGGTTCAAACAAAAATTGATCAAATGTGACCTTGGATCACAAAACCAGTCTTAAGTAGCACTGGAACATTTTTAGTAAATGCCTAAAATACATTGTTTGGGTCAAAATAATTGATTTTTCTTCTTGCCAAAAATCATTAGGATATAAAGTAAAGATCATGTTCAATGAAGATATTTTGTAAATATCCTATGATAAATATATAAAAACAAAAAAAAGTGAATGGCCTACCACATTGCCCCTGATTAGTAAAAACTTCAAAGGCATTTTTCTCAATGTTTAGATTTTTTTGCTCTCTCAGATTCCTTAGTTTTATCTCAGTCAGATATTGTCATATTCTAATAACCCAAACATCAATAGACAGCTTATTTATTTAGCTTTCAGATTATGTAAAATCTCAATTTCGAAAGATTGAGCCATATGACTGGTTGTGTTGTCCAGGGTCTCAAATGTATACCTTCAATGCACCATAGGAATCAAATTTGGTTAAAGGGATAATTCACCCCAAAATGAAAATCGTGTCATCATTTACTCTCCCTCTTATCATTTCAAACCTGTATGACTTTCACAAAAGATATTTTGAAGAATATTGGTAACCGAATAACAGCGGTAACCATTCACTTACATTGGCTTTGTGTCCATACAATAGAAGTGAATGGGTACAGCCGTTGTTCAGAATGTTCAGAATATTTTGAAGAATGTTAAAGCGATAGTTCACCCAAAAATTAAAAAGATTTCGTTCCCAACCTGTATACAGTTTTTTGTATTTGTAAGAATGTCAGTAACCGAGCAGATCTCGTCCCCCATTTACTGTCATAGTAGGGATAATAAATATTAAGGGAGTCAATGGGGGATCTGATCGGATATTGACATTCTTACAGGTTCAGAACAATCTGAGGGTGAGTAAATGATGACAGAATTTTCATTTTTAGGTGAGCTATCCCTTTAACAAAATTCTTCAAAATATCTTCTTTTGTGTTCTGTAAAACAAAGTCATATATTTTTTAAATGACAAGAGGGTGATTAAATGATAATGGAGTGAACTATCCCTTTAAGCCTCTGCCAAAACATTATGGCAAATGTTCCACCAAAGAGAATGACTTTAACAAAAAAACATTGTTGTTTTTTCGGGGATTTGCATGTAGTATTTACCATTCATCATTGCTGTGTAAATATCGCTCTGACTGTTTAATACGGTTTAGTAAAGTGATGTGTACCTCCATGTTAATTCCCCTCTTGAATAAAACCCTTTCTGTTTTGAAACATGTAATCCACTTTGATTATTATTGTGAATAAATGCCGCAGTTATAATTTAGACTCTTTTCATGAGCCCTATTAGAATATTAATACCAGATGCTCGCTGAATAATAAGCAGCCTTTGACACCTCATGAATTTCAAGTTATAAGTGGTCAGCGATATGGCCAAGGAGAAAGAGATGGGCATTAGATACGCTCACGGGACATTCCGTATATCACCTAATACGAGAATTACCATTAAGGTCCTATGCTTCCAGTCAAGTACCCTTGGTCCTTGTATCCAAGTCATTGCGGTGTCGAATCAGGAATCCTTAATGGTAGATAATACCTGCGTTTCCTCAACCTTCTACCATTCTATGCAAATTTAATGCAAATATGCCCATTAGTGCCCTTGCCGTATGTATAACACATGCACGGAAGCCTAAATCAGCGTCTCTGTTTAAGCTCAAGAAATAAGCCCCAGATGCAACAGTTACCACTTGGTGGAGCCCAAGACCTTTTTCAGCTCTCTCAGGATGGATCTCTCCATCACTCCATCCCTCATGCTGGACGGCTCACACAGCTGGCCTCTCTTTTGCAATATTAATGCCCTGTCTTCTTTGTTTTGAAACTTTTTACAGATCAGATATGCACCATGTTGATTGCCTGCCTGGAGGACTGGCTTTGATTCTACCAGGTTCGCAGACTCAAGGCAATCATTTACACCAAGAGTTATTAGACAGAACACTTTCTCTGATTTCGTGTGGCTGTGAGGATCTAATGAATTCAAGAGCGAGTTTCGGTCGGAGCTGATGGGGGTCCTGTCTGATTTAAAAAATGATGCGCGTTGTCAGAGAAGGGCAGCGAGGTGGGGAGGGTTGCTCGGTACATACGTACGCTGTTAACAGTGCCGTGGCGTATAACTCAGTTTGGGATTCAGACTGATGCTCCTTTGTTGGAAGTTAATGTCTTGCAATTACTAGTTTAGCTTTTTTCAATCATTCACCTATTAAAATGGTTTGCGTTTTGCCTCAGGTTAGTACATAAATATTATTGCCTGCCACAAAAGAAATAAATTGATTGTATCTTTGGCCTCATTATGAGTCAAATTGGCTCACATAGGACCACCTCTTCGTGAGGCAGAAAGCGGAGAAGATAAAAGAGAGAAAATGATAGGGAGAGACACGCAGGGGGAGAGAGAGTTGAGAGTGGAAGCATGTGGTGCTTTATCTCATGATTTATCTCTGCGTTGAAAGCCAATTATACATGTGACACTGGCTCAGAGGAAGTGTGCGCTTTAATTTGTGTGAAACAGTCATGCCATTATGTGTTCACGTCAGATGTATAAATCACAGACGCCATATAATGGCTTGACGGTGGCTCAGAAGCACGGAGCTAAAAAATCTGATGGGTTGCCAAACCATCTGAAGTCTATGATACTAATGAAATAAAGGTTTACTTGGATATCATGTGATGGGGCTGTTAGTTGTCTAAAGGTCACATGAAATACATAAACCAACAAGAATGAATTCTTTTTAGCAGTTTTGCACTATGCACACATTGATTTGTCTACAGTCTTGAATCTAAATGTCATGTTTGTACCTAAGCGGTGAGTTGAAATGAAAGCCGGAGAATGGCTATCCTTCCCTACAAGAACACTTTAGAGAGCCGCCTAGGCAGGTTTAGTGTTACGGCTTTGGCCAGTGTACTCTCCGAATCTGTACTGCTTTAGTTAAACCCTGGGTTAAGAATGCCAAACAGACACAGTGACACATGAAAGCGATTCCCGTTCCTTGGCTGAGATGCGTTTTTGTCGAGGATCAAACACGCACAGATCTCTCGACACGTGTACACGCCTTCTTGTTAAAAGCTAGGATGCGATCAAACAGATAAAACAGAGGAGGATGTCAGGAAGTTCACCTGCGGTTGCAACTATTATAGGGGGTGAACTTTAACCAGAAATGGACGATTTTCAAAATATAATAATTATAAACTGAAATAATGCTTGAAACGTTAGGGAACACAAACACACGCATATATAAATATATATATTTTTAAACAATCCAACAGTGTACAGTACAAACACACAAACAGCTATACCAGAGCCTCAATATGTGCAGCGGGTGTTAACTAAACACTGTGCTATTACTATTTTGAATTTTATACTTTTTTTTGCGTTTTTTTTTTACATTTACAGTGTATATTTTGTATTTTCTGTTACGTATAAGCTTTATACTTCCTGGGCTTGCACCCATCCCAGGCTTGCTCACCTGCACCCACATAACAAAACGGCAATGCTCCATCACCAGTGCAGAGCACAAATCACAGAGCAGATGGCATGTGTTATTATGTAGCACGTCTGCGGTATTATGACAAATGGAAAACACATGTTGAGGTTATTACTATGAAAACTCGTTCCATTTAAAACAGTTTAGATTTTAGTTTCCAACACCTTATCAATTGTCACAAGAACTAACTACTAGTTATCGAATAACCATGTAATTTAAACTTGAAGCGCAAACGTAGCATAACTCATCCGAACTGTAAGATACACGTAAGGCTCTTACCTTAACAAAACGGTCTCCTGTGCTCTTCTCGGAGCATGTCATCCTCATGGAAATACGATGCTGGCTTCTGTGCTTGCCTCTTGGCAGCGCTCGGATTCCAAGACTGACTACAGTTGTGTGTGAGTCTCCAGCTGCCTCTCTCTCTTCCTCTATCTCACTCCCTCTATCACTCACTCTATTACACACAAACCCCTCTCTCTCTCTCTCTCTCTCTCTCTCTCTCCATCCTTTCTTTCTTGCTCTGCTGGACAAGGATGCAGTTTGCGGAGGGGAGCATGCTCTGATTGGTTGCCATTCATAAGATTGTGATTGGGGATGGAGTTGACTTGCGGGGGGGAGGGAGGGAGGAGAGCGAGAGAAACCAATGTTGGCTGCAGACCAGGGCATTGAAATGAGGACAGTGGGTTTAACACAGCAGGCATGATGATTTTCGAGAATTAAATCTTGGACTAAAACATTGTTAAAGGCCAGAAGCCCCAGGAATATCTGACACGCTTAAAACTGCGAATCTACGTTACAAAGTAAAGAAGCGACGGCTGCTTTCATTGCGCACAAATATAACTGTCAGTTTTTTCCGCAGAGCACATAAATCAGATCACTCAGTCGAGCTGACAGTCTTATACAACAAAAGGAGTTTTATGCAGTTGAAAGTACATCGGAAGGGTAGTACAGTGAAATTTGAGGAAATTAAAAAATATGGACTTTTGTTAGAGACCGGGGCTAGTTGTCACACAGTCAATATTTTTCAGGCTAGAGCTTGTTTTTTCAGTCAGTTGTGGGCACGTACCTTAAGGTCTTGGCTACAAAAACGATTGAACGACCTCTATTTTGTGTCGTTGAATTTCGGGAATGTTGTCACACTGTTGAGGGTAATTTATCAAAATGGCATATGGCCTTAAAAAGCCTTTTACTTGTTTTTGTGCAAAACACAAACACTTTATTAAGTTCCAAACAAAGGTTTTCAATTGTTTTCCATGCATTGTATACTGTATATAAAGTTTTTATTACTGCAGTTCATATGGCACCCCTCATCTACTTCAACAATTATCCAACCAATTTGCAGTAATAATAAAACAATCCCCACCCCCTTTTGTTTCGGTCAATACTTATTTTACTTAAAAGTACATCACGTTAGTCAAGTCGATGGTACGATTATACTGAAGGTCCCGGAACTTTGGCTTTCATTGCCAAGGCCCACCCACAAGAGGACATACGACTGACAGGCGAAGCAACCAATCATGTTTCGTTTTGTGCTGCGTCATGTTTAAAGGTGTGGAAATGTCCAGATAGTAACAGACTGGTTTACATTCATGGGTCAAAAGTTAAGAGCAACAATGTTTATACCTTCAAGAATTTAGCGATCAGGCAATCGTGAGGAAGTCTTATTTCCTTATTTCCATACAACAACTTACTTGTTCGATCAGACGGCTTTGTTATGTTTCAGGTGGACCGTTAAAGAACTCATCACGCATGTCTTCTGAAAATTCCTATACAATTCAACCAATCAGATTATGATGTGTGAACTAAGCCTTATGCATCAGACGTTGATCGCAAATTCTAGTTAACTTGGACTTTAAAGTCAAACTATGGGAATCCATGAAGATCCATATGTTTTTTTTCTCTTTCATAAAAAAATTGCTGAAAGTTGACATACATGGCTTTTTATTGTGTGTACAGTATGCAGTTGTGTGGATAAGTGTCATCGTGGATAAGTGGTGGAGATGAGAGAGTATTGAATAGAATCTGACTCTCGCCGAGCTAGAAAGAGCCAAGGTGGAGATGGCAAATACAGCTTTTCATTCCAGCCCTGCTTTGATGTGCTATACGAGGTGGATCAAAGACCACACCACTGTAGCTGTCCTAAGGCTCAGATGTTGAGAGAACTTCCAGTCAGTGTATTAGGAAACGAATAAACAAATAAAATTCGCAATAAGCCACATGAGCCAAGATGTACGTTTGTTTTTATTTTCTCTACTGGGTACAGTCTCTACCCAGCTTCAAAGCGTGTGGATTTAAGTTAACTCAACAGGGCTTGCTACTCGAAATAATGGTTTATAATTTTGTGAAAAGGTGGCCATAGGTGATAAGAGTGTGTTTAATTTGATCACATTATTTTTACAATAACATCCATGCTTTTCTTGACGCTCTGCCCGGTTTACAAGGATCCTTGTGTGCCCATGAGGGCAAATGATCTCTAATTGGCTTAAACCAGGTGCCTCAAGGAAGCTAATGTACAACATAATTTAATAGATCTCGGTTCAAATGGACCTTGCTCCATTTTCATTGCTCTGATTTAGAACATTGATTAAATCTTACACAGGTTCCGGGATTCAATAGATCGCTCCCTAATACTGTTTGCTACTACCTTCATATCAAAGATGGCAAATGGACAGCTGTAGTCTTAAAGTTCGTAGGCCCTGGCCTTGTAGTCTAAAGTTTTCCTGACGATTGGAATGATGTTGTCTAAACATATTTTTTATTTGTGTGGTGTAGAAAGAAATAGCATTACACAATGTAACATTTTTTTTCGCTTTCATTTTTAGTGTGAAGTTTAACATGCTGAACACGTTTATCACATTCTTTATTTTACCATCGACGGTTCTCAAAACAAAACAATATGTTCACACATTTATACATTCCAGTATTATTACTCATGCACAGAAATTACAAGGTACTGGAATAACACTGAGCTCAAAACTGCAGTTTAGCATAACAGTCACTAAAATTGAAAACCTCAGAAGTATTAATTTTTTTCTGTCTTGTATGACTAATACTGTCCTCATAAATCAAGTTCCAAACATAGTCCCCCATCATTACATCATCCCACCTTCCCTTTGCTACAGACATTTCTAGAATATTCTGACAGTGACAATTTAGAAATCATTTTTAAAATAAGGGGACATTTTTACAGTTTTTGTTTATTTGCAATATATCGATATATCATAATTGATGATATAAGCTCAACATTTACTTGAGCTAAATAAACACTTAAACATTGATGCTACATGAAAATAAATATTACCACAGTAATAAGTACCACAGAATTGTACAAGAACTATAAAAAGGTGGTCGTGTGAAACAAAAATTTGTAACACCGTGTTATGTGCCATGTCACTAAAATCGGACAAGCTGCTAAGAATGGACTTACGAACAAAACTTTCTTTTTGTCAGGCTTAGAGATGATTCACGACACTTTGCTGTGCCGTAAACAGGATTTTGGATGACAACATTAGCATGGACCAATGACTGAATAGATTTCCTTATTAAACAATATTCTCCGATACATTCACGTTGAATGATGCAATTCCTAAAATAAGGTTTATATACAACACACATATGACAACAAAGACTTTTCAAGAGAGTATATTATGATTTAGATAAATACGTTTCCACCATTTCCGTTTTAAACCAGTGCTGAAAATTAGTCGAGTATTTTTGCATTAACTACAATTTTATTTTCAGTATAAATCTTTTCTTGCATGGGAAATTACACATACCATTTAGAACAATACAGCATAAAAAGAATGAGCAAAATAATGCAAATCCAATATGCAACATATCAATACAGCGTAACGAGAACCCACAACACTGATGATCCATAGAGCGAATAATTAAAATACGCGCACGTTACGGACTGCGTGCCTTTTATTTTGCGCGATAAAAACAACAACAATGCCGTTAGCTTGATGACGCTTTGAAGGAGGGTGGAATGATGGGATCTGTTGTCTTCAACTCACCTGCTGATGGCCATCAATCGGATCTGAACGAGAAATCATGTTAGCAGATGTGGTAAAGTTTTATAATTGTTGCGAATAATTGTGGAAAACAAGTTAAACAAGTTAGTGGCTTGCTAGACGCTACTTCCGCATTTGTCCACGAAACTAGTTTCTACGTCAGTAAATGTGGTAACAAAGGGCAACGCGTATATGATGCCAAAGACAGGCGACTTCACAGCACCGTGTCACTGTTTAGAATGGCGATGTTCTCACGATTTACAAGTAGTTGGAAAGATTTCAGATATTGCAAAATACATAACACTAGCTTAGTAGTTATCGGATATTTGACAGCAAAATTGTTACAAACTGCACCTTTAAATGTAAATTGGATTATGAAAAACGATGGCTAGATGCTGTTTTATAATAAATGCCTTTCGCAAATTAACTTTAAAAAAGTGGTTGGGACCGGGGACACAATCTGTCCCTACAGCGATTTCGCCTATGCTGGGAAGTACTGAATTTATGCCTGTGGAATGTGAAATCTACGGTACCATTGGTCAAATCCCTCTGTCAACCACATGTTTCTGTCTCCTTGGCGCCATTACGAGCCCCTTGAGAGTCTTCTCGAGCTGTCTTAAATAATGAGTAGCATTTTGGAAGGAGCCACATGTGTCGCCCCGCCCACTTCACCTTTCATTGGATAGTGATCATACGGAGCTTGTTGGTATAGAGACGTGTGATGCTTGTACAGCTTATTGGTTTAGAGAAGTATGAGGACAGTACAAGGAGAGTAATTTTTCTTCTATTTATTTAACTTCACATTTTAACGTTTACATGATGTCTGCTGGGAACCCAAGCTTTGCTTTATGGTTAAGATTTCTACTAAATGGAACTTTCCATACGTATCATCCTTCTTCGTTCTCTTATTGTTATTATGTTGTTTATTGTCGCCGTTGTCTACTTCCTCGATTCAACCCGTCCAAACTGTCACACTTGTCTAAACCAATAAGCTGTTCCTTATCATGAACCAATGAAAAGTTGAAGTTGGCAGGGCGACACATGTCGTTCCGCTTAATGTATCGTACCGACCCCTCGTCCAAACTGCACTCTGGGGTACTGTAAAGAGAGATTGATTCTTAGATGTAAGAAATGTGATGACTTGCTTTCATACTTAAGTTTGGAAGTAGGAGTAAATTTCATGAATAGCCTACTCAGTACTTAAGACTAAAATGGCACTCTGAGAAGCTTAATAGATACGGCCTTGATGTTTTCACAACATGTATGATAGGATGAAAGTTAATCTGCTTTCCAAACCTGTTACATGAGTAACTGTTGTTACTTATTCCACATGTCTACAGATATTGTTGCAATGTTTACATTTAAGGGTAAAAAAATAGACTATTTTATGCACATAAATAAAAAAATAAATAGGCATTAGGGATACCTTATAAGGAAAATTAAATGATGAAATGTTACATCCCTGGTAAAAAAATGTGCTTTCTTTTCCAAATGATGTGCTATTTCTGTGTTCTTGTCTCCCCCCATTAGCCTCTTCACATATTTGTTTTAGAAATTACTTTCTGTTTACATACTGCTTGAGGCCACAGGTATATTCCTACTTCAGTCCATATTTGTTTGTAGTTATTTTTATTAGACAGGTTGTCATGGTATGCATTATTGCCTTGCAATACAATAATGTAGTTATGGTATTGCACATTCTTATCTAATGTTTCATTTTCAATCTAAAATTAATCACAGCCCCTATCCTAATCCATTCATTTACGCCACATGTACATGCCACTTTATTTTTTTCAAGATTTAGCTGGGTCATAGTGCTTGGAACATCGCACAGTAGAAACATGGTACCAAGAACCGATGACAGATGGATGGTAAATGAAATGTTAATAGATTCAAACTCCTTACACAACGTCTGGGCACCATTACAGAGATAGCCAAGTGAAAAAATCAACTGCAATGATGATTGAATGCCACAGTTAAAAATCTAAGACAAATTTGTGGCAAAACCAGATAATAACTATATACCTGCTTATTTTGGTGCCTGGCAGAAAGCATCGCAGGATATAACGCCTCCTTCCCTGACAGTACCACACCTCAACCTTGTCCGTCTCTCTCCATGCCCTCCCTTTACATTACTCGTTCATATTCATGAACCTGTTCACATTTCTAACCTGTGCTCTACGATACGTGCATTATATTTACAGTTGGTAGTTTCACATGCACTTTAATCCAAAGTGACTTGTAGGTGTAATGCGAAACATCACAAGCAATTCATCTTACAGAAGCAAACATTGCACAAAATGTCACAATACCATAAGCTATAGAGCACAAGTGGAAAAGTATGTTAAAAAAAAAATTCCTTAGCTGATTTTTGAAGGATGTGATACTTGCATGTTGTTTGCATTCTGTGCAATGTTCTACGATTTCTGTTCAAAGCCCAATATTTTCTGCAAACTCACTAACAGCTTCACTAACACTGCCTGCAACTGTTACCTCATATCAGCGCAGACCAAAGCCTGAATACTTCAGTGGTGTATTTATGAATTGAGCTAGCAAAGTGTCCTCTTTGGGCGTGAATTTGTGAGGCCAAAATTATGATTCAGTTCCATTCAATGCTAACATGGTTTTCAGGTTGAAGGCATATGGAATACAATTTTGATCTTACACTTACAAGCAACAAATAAATATACAATCATACAAAAAATATGCTGTTTATATAGACGGTTTCCTCTTAACAACATAAACAAACGTTACTGCGCATGTGCATTTTTGTGACCCCAACTGTACACATTCACAAACAATAGAGTACCTGTAGATTATTTCTGATAGCAAGCAAAAGAAGCCAAGATGAACCTTTCGATGGCTAAACTTGTCCCTCCAATATTTAGAATTTAGATTGCGATACCAAGCTCAACTGCTAGATGTCAAACGTCATTCGGTTTATTAAATGCGTCAAAACTACAGGACCCATTCAACAAATTGTTTAGGGTATTTAATGCAATGAACATACAACGAAATTCAACAAATTGTTAATTTAATGCAAATACAATACGGCAAAATATTATCACAATTAATATTGACATGAATTAATTTAAAATATAAATAGTTATATTATGAGACACTAGCCAAACACAAACCGGAAGCTAACTGGGGGTTAGGTGCGCCCGCGTCCAATGAAACGGTCTATACTACACATACATACACAAACACTGAAAAAATTAAGAGATCAATTAAAAATGATTTTCTGTTTTTCTGAATTTACTCTTTATAGGTATGCATTTGGGTAAAATGATCATTGTTTGGATAGTCTTACGTAGTCCAGCTTTCATTGGCGAAGGCCCGCCCAAGATGCCTTATGACTCACAGGTAAAGCAACCAATTACACTTCGTTTTGTGTCGTGTCATGTTTAGAGGCTTGGAAATGTCCCCGCAGTAACAGACTGGTGTACATTCTCGAACATGTCAAAAGTTAACAGCAACAACAATTATGAGTTTATGCTGTGATGTTTGCACACCTTTAAGATTAAGTGTCGATTGTGATGAATTCTTATTGCAACCGTTGTAAACACGACAGCTTACTTCTTCCATCAGACGGCTTCTTGTTTTTTCCAGTTGGACTGTTAAAGGGGTCGTATGGTGCGAATACGTGTTTGTCTTTGTCGTTGTTGTGTTATAAGTTGCAAATGCATGTATTAGACATGTAAAATTAAAAAGTAAAAATAAAGTGTCGGACCAAAAGATGCATTCTATCTAAAAGCGAATGCTCACCCAGTCGTGCGTGAAACGTCTTTTGTAATCACTCCCCCACAAATCGAGATCAGTACGTGGTATGAGATGACTAAGAGTGCCCAAATGTATACGCAAGTGAGGTGGGCGTACCTGTCAGTACAATTGCTTAGGAACCTGATGTTCCAAATATGTGACCCTGGATCACAAAACCAGTCTTAAGCAGCACGTGAACATTTTTAGTAAACGACAAAAATACATTGCATGGGTTAAAATTATTGATTTTTATTTTATGCCAAAAATCATTAGCATATTAAGAAAAGATCATGTCCATGAAGATATTTTGTGAATTTCCTACCTTAAATATATAAAAACTTTATTTTTGTGAGTGGATGGCCTCCCACAGTGCCCCCGATTAACAACTTCAAAGGCAATTTTCTCAATATTTAGATTTTTTGCACTCTCAGATTCCTGAGTTTTAAATGCTTGTATCTCAACCAGGTATTGTCCTATTCTAACAAGTCATAAATCAATAGACATCTTATTCATCCAGCTTTCACATTATGTAAAACTCTCAATTTTGAAAAATTGACCCATAAGAAAGGTTTTGTTGTCCAGGGTCACATATGGTACAAAGCTTTACATTTCCGTAACACGCTTGGAGTATTCAACCAATTACTATGCACTGGTAAACTGACAAAGCTTTTCAGAGCGATGAGCTTTGTTTAATAATACATGCATTTCAGAGAGGTGGGGGGAGAGGAGATACAAACATGCACAGTATGTGGAAAATACAGCGTCTTTGAACCTTAAATCGTGTATACACATTTCAGTAAATCTACAACAATCGATAATATTCGTTTCAGCCGTGTGACCCCTTTAAAGAACACGACAGGCACATCTCCTGGACATCCTATAAAATTCAACAAATCAGATGACGACTTTGAATGTGCTGAAGTGTGCCTTATGCATCAGATGTTCAGCCAGACGTAGGCGTGACGTCTGAGGCTGAGACTATTGTGTGAACTACTAACAATATTTCTCCCAAATTTCAAATAAAAATATTGATTTTATTTGCATTTATTTGCAGAGAATGAAAACTGGAGAAACAAGTGAAAACACGTTCATATTCACATATAAGCAATACAACTATGGATTAAGTAAAACTTCAAAAATATTTTTTTATGTAATGACCTCGATTTTATCACAGTTTTCATGTGTCTTGTCATGCTGTCCGTCTTTAAACATTGCTGTTGGATGAATTTGTCACTCACAAGGTTTGATTTTGTTCAAGACACTGGACTGGAATAACCAAATACATACAGAAATGCTTCTTAAATGAATATGGAATGGACTCTGGAATGGAATTTTTCTGTGTCTGTATTACATGCTGATAAAATGTCAATAAGTCAATTTAAAATAAACAAATCTTCCAAGTGCCTAAATGTAAATTGCGACCAATTAATACTCAGACTATTGCTTGACAAATGGAGCAATTGAAGGTCACGGGTATGAAAACCGGCTCACTCACAGATCATCATTAAATCATTTTAAGATCATTTTGATTCCGACGTGACTGAAAGTAGTGATGTCTGAGCCAGTTAACTCTGCAATTACATCTTTAATTTTCCCGTTTGACTCATTCAGGCCGATCCGCTGCAAAATGAAAAGCATGAAAAGCGAGTATAATTCCAATCACATTGTCATCAGTCAATCAAGGCGCTGCAGAGGAATGCTGTGTGTTGTTTTGAACCTGAATTTCCCCTGAGGAAAAATAAAGAACATCCATCTTCCCAACTGCCCGCCATTCTATTTCATGAAATTAAAATTGGATTCGTATTTAAAATGATGCAGATATGGAAATAAACGCTCCCGTGCGACAAGCAGTTTTCCTAAACAGGTTGCATCGGCTTAGCATAATAAATTGCAGGGCTTAACAGACACGGCCAATTGATTAGAAAATGAAGAGGCCTTCGGTTATGTGTGCAAAGACAAAGGCGGCTTAGCTGTCTGGCAATAGTTGTCGAAGATGTTGACGGATTGATATTATTAGGGAATTTCAGTCACGCAACACGATTTATCATCAGCAGTGTAGTATATTGCTGACAGCACCTCTTTCTCTGCAGAACTCGGCATTAGCAGTGGATCCGTCTCAACCTGTGTCTCCCTCCTGCAGGGCTTCACGTGCGGCTCTGCACGGACTGACTGAATACTTCCGCTTGATTCTTACATCAATGGCTTTCTGACACCAATTCCAAATGCTCTGCTGGCGTAACGTTTTTCCATTTTTAAGGCTTTTTTTCATTTTCGCCGCAAAAGGCCAATTATAGATGTTAATTCATAAAAAACACTAATGAGCGATAGGCTGCGTTATGGCTAACGCTTAAATTTGACATTTCGCGCTGGGGCTTAATTATATAAGAATGTTAGGCAATCCTTTGACTATAGAGGAACCCCCACTAAGCGCCTAATACCCCATTGATTGAAATGATAATTGTCTGTTTACAGAAAGAGCCCAGGTGCAGTAACATTCTGCTGGTTTACCATGAGCATCAGAATTGGCCAATCAAGCCAGAGCTCCAGCTGACAGACCTGGTGAGGAAATTACTAACACTTGAGCAACAGATGGCTTTGGCCTCCACACAGCCTGAGTGGCCATCATGGATGCTCCAGTTGGGAGAGCTTTGGAGGAATTCTCGCTGTGCTGTGAGTGGTGGCTTTCTAGTAATCATTCTGCTGACGATTTTCTTTCGAGATGTCAGTGAGGGATTGTCTTCATTCGATATTACCCCGAAACTAACACAGTGTTGATACTGTTGAAAAGAGTCTACGATCATGTTGTGACCCTGACACATTGGGGCTTGTGTTATGTGACCCCATGTTCATCGCTATACATGCTGGAAAATGTTTGTAATGACTCACTCACGCACATTAATATGCATATAAAACTGAATATAAAAAGCATAGAGTCAATGGATTGTATCCATCTGGTATTTATTGGCTTGCCTGAAAAGGGAGGCAGCTGGTTGGAGGATATGTGTGCACCTTTGCACACTGTTGACCTTTAGCAAATGTGCAAATGGCGATTCATTATCTTGTGCATGCAGCACATAGAGTTACTTACAGTATTGTTATGTGTAGTATTACAATGACATTGATAATCATGTTTTTTTGATGTGGTTGTCACAATATAGCGGTATATTACCGTGAAAACAGTGATTTTTGATACCATGATTTTTTTTTTGAACTAGTACAATCAAGCCACAAAAGACCAATTCATACATATTTAAAAAAAACTCTTGAGTATAAAATACACAAAAAAGCCATAGGCTTGTTAATTTTACACATACAGTATGACATCGTAAATACTTCAGCACCCATTTGAAGTTTTGCCTGAAGCGTCACAATGTTACTAACTCTTTTAAATTAATACAAGAATTAAAAGTTAACTTTGGGCCAGGCATGTACGTTTGATGAAACCATCCATAATCCTTACACACATTTTAAGTGCGTTTGGTTGGCCAAGAAAGCACAAAAGAATCCAAATTAAAGATTCATTTGACAAATTTTGACCATTATTTGTTCATAAAAAAACATTTTAGGATACTGTGATAATATTGTTACCATGAATTCTTTTGGACACACTAATGTGAAGTGAAAATCTCATAACATGACAGCTGTAGCTCAAAATGTACGAGACAGTCTCAAGGCAATTCGTGAAATGTAGAATCTATTAATTCGTGTTCATGGACATGAATTTCCCATTTTCTTCTTGTCACTCAGCACAACTTTTTTTGTGTTACTCATAAAGGATACTGCGTATTAAAATACATGAAATTCGTGCTATGTATAAATATATATCAACGCACTCTGATGGTAATCCGTATCTATTTTACAAGGTGCCTCATTTGAATTCCTACGGTCTCATTCGTACTCACACTTTGCTCCTGTGATGTAAGGTTTAGGGGCGGGGTTAGGGTGGACCTTTCTCATTGCTTGACCAATTTGTAAAATGCCTTTGCGCCTGTGGTTTTAGGCTTTGAGAGGGGTAAGGGGTGTTCATAGTTATCTTGTGAAACATGTACGACTTCCTCTGGAGCAGGTTTCAAACATATAAATGTATATACTCGTGTGTATCGAGTAATCGAGTATAAGTCCTGCTGAGTGCACGAAAAATGTCATGCTAGTGACACGAACAAAAATTGTGCTGACTGGAATGTCCATGAATACAAATTAACGGATTCTAAATTTCGGAACCATGACATGAACTGCCTTGAGACTGAGTTGAAATATAAATAGTATACTACACTGTAGCAAAGGACATTGCAATGTATTTGTTAAACCAGTTTTAACGTTTACAGGCAGCTTTTGACCGTCCCAATGTGGTGGACGCACAACAGTATTGCAATTTAAAAAAACTTGGAAACTTGGAAAAACTATTTATAGTTATACAAAAACATTAGCATATATCAGCCGAAAATGTTTATTTACTGTCTGAATAGGTCGGATGACACATCCTGTACTGTAGTACGCTGTAAAAAAACTAGTAGGATTAACTCATTTGTGCAAGTTTTGTTTTTTAAATCCTTCTAGTTTTTTTACAGTGCACCATGCATGCAGAAGCATTAGGGTTGGGAATAGTTTGGTTTCTCACGATTTGATTCAGAAATTAGGGTCAGGATTCAATTCAAATTCAATTCTTTATGTATTGATTAGCATATTTAAGATTTAAGATGTCATTGCATCACTTTTGCGCTCAGAGTCAGACTAGTGTTAGTACTTTGGCTTCTATTCTTAGAACTGTCACATATTGTATTTTAATACAACTGAGTGCCCATTGAATCCAATTTCATTTACGTATTCTGCTGTCAGACATCAAAAAATAGTAATTAAGCGCGACTCATTAGTGCCGTATGTTAGACGACAAACTTCTATGAATTGCCACATCGTTTGACAAAATCATCACACACACATACATTAAAGAAGCGGCTAACTTACTTATATTATTTTATAAGTCCAGTGCACAGCATCCAGCGCATCCGTCTGGCTAACAAACGGTGAATACGTGAGGTGTGCATTCTGTACAAGATCCGGGTGGTGCACCGCTCTTGCTAAATCAATATTTGAAATTTGTGAATCTATTCGAATCGCTAGCTGATTGAATTGATTTCATATGTGCACCATTCCATAACATTACACGATAAAATGAATTGCTTTTTATTGAGTAATAGGAACGAAGCAGTAATCTTTCAATATTTTCTTCCATTAATCATATGAATGTTTTTTGTAACTGCAAAATAAAGAATATTACTATCTGTATTTGTTTTGGACATACTGGGGATTCCAGGGGTGAGAACAAGCCTTGATAATTCATTTATGAGCAACTGTCTGAAATGTATGACATTTAAATATACAAAAATATGTGTATGTTCTGATGCTTGAGAATAACATGGTATTTAGGGAGGTTAATTGTTTGTCATCATTTCAGCATTTGTTCCACCCAGGGCCGGCCTAGCCTCTGTTGGTTCCCTAGGCAAGATTTTAGATTTCGCTCCTACAATACAAAATAAACAAATAAAAATATTAGAAAATTAGCTATTTAAATATTTTTATATAACATGAATTGTGATTAACAAAAATAGGAGGTAAATAAATAACCAATTTTTTCTCAATACGTACTCATTGTTTGAAAATAACGCTGAAAATAAAATAAAAGTCTCTCAATAATAATGTAGTTGAAAATTAGAGCTCATAAAACAAATATTTCATTATTATTATTATTATTTAGAGAAAGGTCAATGAGAAAGTTTTTTTTTGATATTTTGTAAAGCTCAGCGCAAATGCAAAAGTGACACAACTAAAAGCTTATTGTATTGTTTTGGATTTTCTTAAATACATGGCATGATCTAGTCACAGTGTAAGTAAACACTTTTTGCAGTTCACTTAGTTGAAAGCAGTCAAAAAAAACATGCAGTGTCAGTGTTACCAGTCTAAATAAGCAAGCTGCTCCGAGTGGGATTCAAACTTTAAACAGGCAACGAGTTCGGAATGGGAAGCAGCTCCTTTTACCACAAGGCAACAATCTAACACAGGAAATTTCTTGAACTCCCTGAGTGAAGTTTACCTGCAAAGACCACACTTGCTGGTCTCCGTAAACATGCATAATAAATGCGTTAAGATTATCAATCATAGTTAATCATAATCACGTCATGATGCAAGAATCTGTTCACATGTCACGTTTTCGCGCTCTCGTCTAGCGCCCCTCTGGTCATTTTGCGCCCTTGCCTATGTCGCCTATTTAACAGGCCGGCCCTGGTTCCACCATTGTAAAGTTTTCTGACTGTACTGTATCAAGGTAAGGTGCAGTAAAAGGCCATGTTTAAAGTTACAGTAGTTTAGGCAGAGTCTTCGCTCTGGTGTTATAGGGAAATGTGAGCTGTGTGTAATGTGAGTGATTAAATCAAGGATTTCTATTCTTACCAGCCGATCAATCCTCTCTTTGCCCAGCCTTGAATCTGATGCTAATGGCTATTTATGTCAGATGATGTGGATAGCTGTTACAGTACCTTTCAGTCCAAGGCTGATGGTTTGTTCTGTCTATTCAGGCGCTCGATTTATAACAGTGTAGGTGTAAAAATGTAAAATAGTCAGTTCTGTTTTTGAGAATCAAATGAAGTCACCTTTTTCATATCATTGCTGTCCTTCCGAAACCTCAGATGTGCATATTCAGTTTTTCAGGAAATAAAAAATCACTATACTTTTTAAACATACTGTAGTGTTGTCAGAGTTGACAAGCTCGTACCTTTTACTACTTTTTATTAGTTTGATATTTGCAAAAAGCAGTGGCAAACATAAAGGACTAATAATAATGACTAATAATGACTAATAAAAACTGAATAAGTAGAGGACAGCACCGATATATAAAACTTTCTCAAATTTAATTAGACAAGAGAGCGCAATAAAAGCATAAATAATGCAGAATACTAGAATTAAACGCAAGAAAAAACATTTATTGTTTAATCTTTATCTTGTTTCTTGGAGCTATTTAAATTAAAACTTGAGTGTTTTTGTGATCACTTCCACAGTTTTGCCAGTTTCTCTTGCTATAACTTTAATTATAGGACACAGTGAGTGAACACAGTACACAAATCATTTGGTAGACAATTATTTACTTTTTGAGTGGAAGGGTTTTCTCAAATGGTATGGCGCATGCCTTTGTTTTGAAGATGACAGGAGCCAGAATACAAGCCATTTAGATACCACCACTGATGCGAGAGCTTATAGAATTTGTGCGATCGTGACACGCTCAGAGATTACAGTATGTGTACATCTTACGGTTAAGGTGGGCCACATATGTTCGTATAGAAATAGGGCTCATGTGTATTTGTATTTTGTCAGTATTTGTGAGAATTCCAAGGGCAGTAAGGTGGGTAATCCCTCTGTGGTCTCTGGCTCTATGATCCCTCCTCACAGAGCCGTGAACAATCTTGCAATCTTTCAGGGGGTCTTTAGGAATTTTCGTGTTCTCCCAGAAGGAGCCGGGGCGGCGCAGCCTGGCAATAACAACATAGCCCACTTACACGAGGAACTCTGGGGGATATTGTGCACATCTGCTGCTCAGCATAGCTTGACTTTGTCTTAAGTGTCCTTCCCTGCATGCTCTGATAAGATATCATACTTGTCCAGTATGGCAATGGAAAAGAAGGTAGAAGTGCCAAGCTCTTGTGCAATTACGACATGGGTCACAAGGTTAGACCCATCTTCACCGAACCATCTGAGATTCTCTTCTTCCAAATATACACGCTGATGGTTCGGCACAGTTTCTACATACATCTCCTCCGAAAGCTGACTCTTGCCCACAAGGCGGAGTTAATTTTGTCAGCCATTGCGTAGGAAGATAAAAAGCCTGGACTTACTCAAAGTCGGCCGCTGGCTCTGCCACCAACTCTTGCCCCCCATTATTATGAGAGAACACTCAGAGATCAAATCTGTAGTTATTGACCTTTTCCGTTTTAAAATGTTCTGTAATATTTGCCTTGTTGCGATGTTTTCTTGTGCAGTCTCTGGGTAAAGCGAGGTGACAGGGCTCCGCGGGGAGAGAGAGAGAGTCAGGTTATCATCTGTAAGGTTGTAATTTATGGGCCTTCATCCTTAGCAACCTTAGCAACATATAAACCTCATTTTCAGAAACGTTTAGCGGTGGGAGTTTTATTAGTTATAGACAGATAACGTATGCATATTTTCTTGTGCTTGTTATCACCGTTTCTGATCACAGCGACAGAGTTAACGTCTTAATGCGGATAGAAAGTCGTCCCTTAGAAAGTGACTGGAGTCTGTAACAATTGCTCTTTTTCCCATTTCAGTTGTCAAATTCACATCCGTTAATGGCCGTGGAGGCATCAGTGTCTCACACAACGCATGCTGTGTCAAATTGCGAGATAAATAATGACCCGGCAATACCGCACGATTCAAGTCATACAGCAGTTTTGACAAAAAGTGATTCCAGTCATGCTGCAGCTTAGACTAAAATTGCTTGACACCTAAGGTTAGATCGCACGATGAATGGGATGTTGCACGCTATACATACTGTATTTCTCAAGGTTAACATGTCAGATCTTATTCAGATGGTACAGATTGAAACTTACGTAGCGTTGAAACCTTTTTTGATAAATGCTTTAATACATTTATGTATTATATTGCTTCTGTATCAACACATTTATCTGAAAAGCCAAACATCTAAAAGAGGAGCTTTAAGGAATCCCACACATGGACTGGCAGGATTGCAATAGTCCAGATTGTGATTTGTCACTGGTATTATGGTTAAGTATTATCCTTTCTCTTACCACTAGGGCTGTCACGATAAACCGACGATAAATATCACGTGATTTATGCAGAGTTTTTGAGTGAAGTATGGGAAAATGCTGCTGCATCCAAAACGCTTGTGCGGAAACTCCAAATACTCACTGCAGATGAAGACCATAACACATTGAAGGATCAAGAGAATGCCTATGGACATCTTTTTATCACTGTTACGCAAGCCTCATTATGTATTTTTATGATAATAAAGTATATTTATAATGATCATGTTTGACGGGTGTTACTTTTTCAAATCCAAATTATAATCGACTCAAACTCACACTGCTTTTATATCGAGCAGCATTTCTTACTGATCCCAGAGCCGTGCTTCACGGACCAGAAATATCGACACATTGCATATCCTAGCCAGCTCGATCAAAATTTAATGGTATCACGATTAATAATCGTGCAGCCCTACTTAACAATGCAAATCGTTGCTGAGAGGACAAGTAATTAACATCATTTCTGTCATCTTTCTTTTGAGTTTGTGGTTGTGATCATGCAGTGACATGCAGGTTCTGTATCGCTAGGTTTGCTGTTAAAATACCAGTGTGAACGCTAAGCGAAGAGGACTAAATGAATTCTTTTCTTTTTGGTGTGGACCAAAATAACCAAGAGGATCGAACTTCTGTACAAATATGAACACACCCTTATTTAAATTGCACCCTAAACCTAATCACTTATGTCCTTCTGCCACCTTCTATGATATTTATTTATTGCCATAAATCATTATTATTAGTCACCCTTTATGTTTGTCACTCGGTTTTGCAAATATCTGACGAAAACTTTCTAATAAGAAAGTATAAAAGAATGCTTGTCAACTTTGAAAACACAGTCTTGAATCATTTAAAACGTACAGTTTTTTCTTTTTCCTGAAAAATAGCGAATTTGGACATTCAAGGTTTTGGTAGGAGAGCAGCATTATGCGTTATCAGACTGAGGTAGGGCTGTTCCATGATATATTTGTGTTGACATAAGATATGTCTGTGACTTGTGCGTGTTAAATTGGTTTATAAACACATTGACATTTATGTATTTACGAATAAAAAATGTTTATATGTAATTTATGTTAGGCCTATAATTATTCATATAAAGGCCTACATGCAAAGCATATTTCCTAAATACATACATGTACTGTGTACATTTATGTGTATATAAATACAAAATAAATATGCATAGACATACATTATTATGTAAACACTTTATATTCTGGAAGCAATTAATCGCGATCAATCAGAACAGCCATAGAGTGTATCTGAAGATCAATTAAATATTATTTTTTAATTAGCCATGTTTGTTAGTTATATGGAGCTCAGAGCCATGACATTGTAAAAAGGATTGTTTTCAGCTAAAGACAGTCATCTGCCTGAAGTTCTAACAATTCTGAAATGTCTGGCCATGGCTTTATTACTTGTCATTAGCAGGCATTTTTTATCTGAAAGGCTTTACATTACACTAATTGCTCGAGCAGCATCCTGAGGTTAAGTGCACTGCTTCACACCACAATACTCACTGTGCTGATAAAAGACCTTATTATATCTCCGGTTCATGACTAACATTCTCTCTAAGCCACACACTGCTTGCCTGCTTAGACCCGAAGGAAATCCACACAGACTTTAAGCTACCTTGAATTCACAATTTCATAAATTTGAGTTATAAAAAGGTGCTGTTTTAGCTGGAGTCTCTTCAAATGCCCTTCAGTTTTCAGTATAGATCCGAAGATGTGAGAAATGTGTTGTATTGATTGATTCTTAAAGGGACATTTCACCCAAAAATATATTTTTTCTCATAATATCACCATTTACTTTCCCTCAAGTTGATCTGTATACATTTCTTTGTTCTTATGAAGACAGAACCATATATTTGGTTACTGTTGTAACCAAACAGTTCTTGGCCATCATTGACTACATTAGTAGGGAAAAATACAATGGTAATCAAAAGTGCCCCAGAACTGTTCACTTTCCTACATAGCAAATGTAGACAACATTTTTATTTTGATGTGAACTGTCCCTTTGAGATAAGAACTGCTGGAACACTACAAAGAGAGCGCCATGGAATCGCAAAAATAATGACATACGGAAGCCATCCATTTTTATGTCTCAATATTTCTCAACAGTTTCAATAGGAATTTGTTATAACAAATGTTCAAGCATCTCTGTGGAAGACACCTTGAAACATTCTTTAGCAGAGCAGATTGATTTGAATGAATGAGCATCGCATTAAAGCAAGTTAAAAGCATCGCATTAAAACATGCGTTAGTCTCACCTCATAATGGTTCTGATGGAATTTAATTAAAAAAGCAAGCAATTAGTCCCTTAATAGGAAACATTGTGTTAAACAACAGAATAAAAATGTGCAGTCGTAGCCGTCAGCCTAAGAGCGGTTGCTCATACGCAGCTGTGCATTGCGCACATTTTCATATACAATGGTTTAATCTGATTTTATTTAATTTATATAAATGCAACTATATTATGAATCGCTAATATGAATACCTCGAAATATTGTGCAAGTATCATTCAAAGTGCATATTCAAACACCATGGCTTTGATTTCACCGTTATGAGAAAAGGGACCGGATATTATTGTTGTAAACAGTGTGTCAAGCAATTTAATGGTTAATGTGAAGCTGTAATTGAGGTAGCCAATCAATGGACTGAAGTAATTAGAAATTACAATGTCCTCAATTTGATTACTGAATTTTTCAATAGTGTGTGTGGGGAGAGAGGAATGAAGGATGAGAGAGAGAGAGAGAGAGAGAGGCAGGCTGGCAGGCAGGCAAAGTGCCTGGCTAAATAGAGTGCTTTCAGAGCAAAGGGGGCTGCCGGAGAGGCTTGGCAGCGGAATTTAATGTCTGTAAAAATTTCTTTTGATATTGCGCTCCAATACAACATTCTACATTCATTCCTCCAAAGGAGAACATAACTAGGACATCTTGGCATTAAATGGAAAGATTTAAGCTGAGCGCAAGTGCGAAATCACAAGCTTTGTAAAGATAGGCGCAGTCACCAAAACGGCATTAGAGTCACATCAACTTAAACGTCAGGATCTTAACAATCACTCTTTGTGCCTGGGTGGTGCCTTGTGTGTGTTTTTTTCTGTGTGTATAACTACACTTCTATGAAAGTGTCAAACATATAAGATGATAAACCTGTCGACTGCAAAAGTAATTTTGTGTAAGAAAATATCCTACTGAGACTAGATGACGCAAGGTTTGTCTGAGCCCTCCAGACTGACATCTGACAAGCTTGTCACAAGCAGCTCTAATTCTAATCTCAGTCATGGCTGGCACAGCGAGTCAGGTGAAAATTGGAAAGCCCAATTGTTGCTTTGAGATGAAAAACCTTTCTACCAGCTGTTTCCACCACTGGGTCCATGCATGTGTGCATTGAGGGTGACAATAGTTACATTATTGACTGGACAAGGGAGCAAACAGCTGACTCTTTCTCTGAAGCACAGGACATACTGGCTCTTCGTTTTGATTCTCTTTGTGTTGGTGAGCTTTGATTTAACAGTATAGATCTGTCTGATCAGCAATATGCACACAAGTCAAAATGCTGATGTAAATGACCCATCCGATTTTATATTCCAATCACGTATATGTCCATGAAAACATTAACGGCATGTATAAATGCCATGGGCAGCGGATTGTTTTTTTCACCGGTTGCTAAGTAACCTTGGTGCTGTAAGTGTGTGATTAGGTTCTCCTGAGCATCAAGGAAAAACTCACCGGATGCTCAATGCATTTCATATTCCGATGTGAATCCCTTTATTTTTCCTGTTGTTGTATTTAATTGAGGGCCGGATTGGATATAGAGGGGATTCAAGACGAGCCCTTGTGTCCATTAAAGAAGGTAAAAGAAAGTAAATAAAATGTCACTTTTATGTTTTTCATGTGATTTTGGAAGCACTTTTTGAAAAAGAGTCACATGTTAAATGTGACTAATTTATTTAACATATAATTGATGGTAAACTAACATTAGCAAAAAGTATGTATAGTATAAGTACGTTAAGCTTATTATGTTTTATACCAAGGCAATTTATAAAAAATAAATGTTACCGTTTTGTATTAAATACACAAAAATATGTTAATACTAATTGGGAATATATACAGACTTGAATTTTAGGTACGCTTTAGATTAGTTATACAATATATCACTGCTGTCCTTCCGATTGGACGAAAAATCGGTTTCAAGGTGCAGGGTTTGAAAAAGTCACGGTTTAGAAAACACACAAAAATGATGTTCCTAGGGTATGAGCTCTTTTTATGCCTTATCAAAGACTTAAAGTGTAGGAATCCATCAGCTTCTGTGCTATTTTTGTTTATGCTTAATTTTTGTATAATCATCTGGATTTAATTTATGTATAAATGCATGTGAGCATGTGAGTTTAATTACTAGAAATACATGTAAATCCTTCCAAAGGATTGGGAACCACTGATTTACTCTGACATACTGTTTATGTTTAGTACTGTGCCAAATATTTTGTGTTGCTTAAAATTAAAATGTATTGTGTCATACCCTTAAAATCTCATACCGGCCCATGCATACACATAATATACATGGATGGTTAGATCGTTCCTTAAGCATGTCATATATGTAAAGTTGTATGTCACTTTACATACATGTACGTTAAGATAATGTAAAGTGGAGCAGCACTGTGGTCCTGTGAAATGTCATTCCGTTTGTGTACGTCTCTACATACAGTATAGCGCGACAACAATACATTTAACTTCACTACACTACATGTACAATGTCAAGAACAATAAACAAATGTGATTTGCTGGACCAATTTGTTTTACTCTTTTACTAGTATGCTTTGTCTGGTACTCGTTGCTTTCCTGCTTTCTCAAGGCTGTCACAGCAGTTTGCGTTTCAACAAGAACAACAGCTGCAATAGAACGAACTGTGTTTAAACGCAGCAGGATTCTCTAATTATTTGTTAATGAACTTTGTGTCATGTTATCTGAATTTTGCAGCAGACTTGGAAAAAAGCAGGCGCTGTATTTGTGAGAACAGTCATGCTGTTCATAGAAATTCAGAAGTACGCAGCACCACCGTGAATAACAAGCTCAACTGTTATGTGAGCCCATTGTCATGTTTAGGGCTTCAGTTCTGACACAGCTACACAACAAATCCATGGCCCACAGGATCCGTTTTACAGGCCGTATCATATCGGCTACATCAGCTACTCAGGTTTACAATGCTCTGGAGTGCTGAGATATAAAGTATAATATCAAAACCCCTTTTCAAAGTTGAGTTTTCTTCTGTTCTCAAACCGTTGTTATATCGACTGGCTAAGTGCTGTAATGTTTAGGGACCATTAGCATGAAGAAAACAGCGGATTGTATGATAGGTAATATTAAACACTATCCTTGATCTTCTCTACGTGACCTTGAGCTCTATCCACACAAACTATCTTTACTCAAAAGTAAGTAGTCAATAATATCTAAGAGAGAATAAGGGCTGTTTCACATAAGCACTTTTGGTGCGATACCCGGGATCAATAACCTCAGAGCTTGGTTCGTTTGGAAGATGTGAACGCTATCTTACGAACCCAGGTGCGCACCCGCAAACTGTACCCTAGTCCACTTAAAAAGAGAGGTCTGGGGTGCAGTTCATGTGAACTCCAGTACAGTTCTCTGCTGATATGAACGCAATTGTACCAAATCAGAGAAGTGAACCACTACTAATGACGTTTAATTTGGCAACAGAGTTAACAGCTGTACATTTACATTTAGTCATTTAGCAGACGCTTTTATCCAAAGCGACTTACTAAGAGTTGATATGTCATACTGTAGGCTTGATGATGCAAACAAACCCCAATTCGGACCGAAATAAAATAATATCAACACCGTCCAGGGGGGGCAGGGAGCGCAATCAAAATAGGATTTGGACCCAGCAATCCAACTAAATTTGAAATCACCCTAACACGTGTCTACACCGGATGCAGCGACGCCGGTGTAGCCACGTTGTTAAGCATTTCAGATTGAACAGTTTGGATCGATCAAGGTAACGATTGAGACTTATTAGACAGAGTTTGTTAGGACAATATTTCTTTAATAATTCTGTTTCCAAACAGAAATATTTAAGTTTATTTGAGGAACCATTTGGTGTTCTTCACATGGCCACAATGCTTGGGGAACCCTTTAATTAAAATTGTCTGGAACCACCTTGGGTCTTTCAAGGCACCGTTTTACAGTTTATCTTATTAATTTGTTAACCCTTGTAGTGTACTGTTCTTCTGTATTGCCATTTACAATATTTTAATAAGCAGAAATCCTAAAACCAAATACAAACGGTTTATTGATAACAACAATTTACATTGAATAAATACTCACTGAATAGTCAATATTGTACATTACAGTTTTAAATTCATGAAATCACACATCAATGTATAATTCATATTGTGTTGGTAATATTGTTATAAATTAAAAGTTTTTATCTCAATAAAACTGTAACAAATAATTTGATTTAACTTTAAATGTAAATATTAGAAATGTCCATGAACTTTGAAAAAACGTGCAATTAATATACAATGCAATTAGTAACATCTTAACTGCACATTACTAATATTTATTTGGGACATTTGACATAATTGATAATACTCAAGACAGCTGAAGAGAACTTGATGCTCTGCTTCTGAAAGTCCAGCAATAAAATTGTTGTAATGTTGTGATATGACAGCAAGCAAATCCTTCCAAGAAAAGCAGAATGATCACAATGGGTTTCCTGCTAGATTCAGGTGGTGTGAGGATCCATATAGTCAAGTCAAATTTTTCTATAGTAAATTTCACAATTAGTTTCACAAGTACCGCTTCACACACATATATATACAGTATCTCACAGAAGTGAGTACACCTCTCACATTTTTGTAAATATTTAATAATAGCTTTTCATATGACAACACTGAAGAAATGTCACTTTGCTACGATGTAAAGAACTCAGTGTACAGCTCGTATAACAGTGTAAATTTGTGGCCCCTCAAAATAACAACAAAGTGACTACAGCCTTAAGAGAAAATGTACAAATTGGACCCAATTAGCCATTTTCCCTCCCCGGTGTCATGTGATTCTTTAGTCTTCCAAGGTCTCAGGTGTGAATCCGGAGCAGGTGTGTTATTTGGTGTTATGGCTTTCACTCTCTCATACTGGTCACTTGAAGTTTAACATGGGACCTCATGTCAAAGAACTCTCTGACGATCTGAAAAGAAAAATTGTTGCTTTACATCAGTAAAACTTTCCAAAGCTCAATACCAAAGCCAATCCAGAGCTCAGGCCCGAAACCTCTCCCGAGCAGACGCGATTTCTTTAAGACTATACCTATACTTGTCAAAAAATGAATGGTCAAATATATGTACTATTATGTTAACATTTTATTGACTAAAAATGCGTTAAACACGTTCATCTCGAACGAAAACAATTTCGTTCAGAATCAGCTACTTAGGTCGGCTGACTCGATTTCCTTCTCATTCATTCCCGTAGCGTACAGTGTATTACTCTGTTGAAGCCCTGCCTCCATTGACTTCAATGGGGCTGCTTTAAACAGTTTTTTTCAGTGCTTAGAAACAAGACGGTCATTGGATACTGCTGCGACTATGTCCCGCCCACGGACGCTCAGCGTCTCTGGGATGAATGGAGGAGTGGGCTGGCCCGGACTCCGAGCGTCTGCGTGATGATTGGAGGGTCTGTCATCTCTTTTAAATCCACTTTTATGTCCTAAAACGCTCGTTTTTTGGGGTCGACAGCTTATGAAAACGTATTTCTTGTTTTCTTTTTAGCTTGTTTGCTATACACATTGTCACATATCAGCTTTTAGACATTTTTTTTTTTTTTTGTTATAAATAAATGACAAGGAGGCGGCAGCTTCTCGCAATGCAAAGAGACGGTTGATGTGGGCGTGGGCGTGGTCTTCAGATTATGACGCGTATCACTCTGTGTCTCCATTTCCAACTCAGTCCCATCGCGGATTTTGCATGTGTAGTCGAAAGACAAACTGCTGCAACCTTCATCGTATATTTCACACAATTTCACACCACATTCATTGTTTCAGTTTAACATAATTCCCACATTTCCTCCCGTTGAGTTAAATATATATATATATATTAGATCGTTTGTTCATTAATTCATATAGTCTGAACTAGCCAGCTAGCAAACTGCACACGATAGCAGACAGTGCTAATATTGTCGACCTGATTTTGGCAAAGCCATTAGAAAGTCTTCCTTACGAGGAGAAACTTAGAATTAAACAGCAGGGCAGATCAACACCTAAGATTGATTTAGTGCAAAAGATAGGGAAAAGTAACAGGTCTTTTCAGCTCTCCTGGTATGACAAAGTTAGCTGGCTGACTGGAAGTTCTGTGAAAAAGAAAATGTACTGCTGGCCATGTCTCTTGATGAAACCATCTCATGGATGTGTTGTTTGGTCAAAATTGGGGTTTGGAGATCTGTCAAACTTTGACAGGGCATATAAAAGGCATGAAAATAGCAATGAACATGTGAGTGCATGTGCAAGATTAAGTTGCATGGGCAGGATCAGGGTTGAGCATGCAATCAATGAAGGTGCTCGCATTCAAGTGGCTAAACATAATGAAACTGTTAAACAAAACAGGACCTTCCTTAACCACCTTATTGATGTGACATCCTTGCTTGGCCGGCAGGAGCTGTCATTTAGGGGACATGATGAGAGTAGTGAATCATCCAACAAGGGGAATTACAGGGAGTTCACAGAAACATTAGCTAAATATGACTCTGTCCTGTCCACACAATTGAAGTCCTCAACTGTGTTTTCTGGTATGTCACACACTATTCAAAATGACTTGATCTCTGCTCTTGAAGCCACCATTTCTGATCAGATCAGAGATGAAATTCAGGATGCTCCCTTTTTTGGATGGCAGGTGGATGAAACCACTGATATATCCTGCCGTGCCCAACTCTCTGTCATTGTTCGCTATGTGGATAGTGCAGGTAAAATTCAGGAGCGCTTCATTGGATTTTTTTATGTTTCTGGGGGGCGAGATGCTCAGTCCGTTTTTGATGTTTTAAATGAGAACATGCAGGGCTACAATTTTAAGGATAAGCTTGTGGCACAGATCTATGATGGGGCTGCTGTCATGGCTTCAGCTCTCAATGGTCTGCAGGCCAAAGTGAAAGCAATAGCCCCCAGTGCAATGTTTGTGCATTGCTATGCACACAGACTGAATCTGGTGCTGTCACAGGGGGCCAAATGCTTGCCTGAGTGCAGAATTTTTTTGCATCACTCTCAGGGTTTGCCACATTTTTCTCAAAATCCACAAAGAGGATGTCTTTTCTGGAGTCTGCAGGCTGCTCAAGGTTGCCCAGAAACGCTCCTACTCGATGGAATTTCACATCACGGATAGTGAGCACTGTGGCAAACAATTATGATGGCCTCCTGCAGACATTTGATAACATCATTGGAGATACGACAATGGATGATGATACACTGGATTGTGCCAAAGGTTTTGTGAGGAAACTGGAGGATTTTGAGTTTGTGTTCATGTTGTACACATATGAACAAATCTTCTCTGAGACTGATGTGGTCTTTGATATTGTCCAGCAGAGAGCGATGGATGTTCTTTACTGCAAGAAAATAATTGAGTCTCTTCTTGCATTTGTCAAAGAGAAGAGGTCAGAGGGGGCTTTCCAAGCTGTTTATGCCAAAGCAGCAGATCTCACATCAGACTCAAGAGATGAGCCCATGAGAAAGCGCCGTCTGACTCAATTGCAGGATCTCCAAGAGCGCTACAGAAATCTGTACATTGCCATCCTTGATAGCATCTTGGAGCAGATTCCTCGACGTTTTTCAAATTTGGAAAGTATGCTTTTCTTAGAATTAGTCAATCCAGGGAAATTTGATGACATGAGACAAGCATTTCCAGAGGAGGCCTTCCAAAGTGTCCTGAAAAGTTATGGCCATCACTTTGATTCAGGGAGACTGAGGTCTGAACTTCAAGTCCTGTATTCAGATCAGGACTTGCAGAGTAACAGGGGAAAGCTGTGTGATTACTTGGTGTTCCTTAAAGACATGGAGTTGGACAGTGCAATGCCTCAGCTTTACAAACTGTTCTCATTAGTGGCAACAATTGGAGCTACATCTGCAGGTGTAGAAAGGAGCTTCTCCTGTTTAAAGCGCCTCAAGTCCTACACCCGTAACACAATGGGCCAAGGCCGTTTAAGCAGCCTTGCTCTGCTGGCCATTGAGAGGACACTGGTCAAGTCACTGGAAAAGACGCCTAGTTGGTACGACAGGGTTACAGAGCATTTTTTTGAAAAGGAACGTAGGGCAGAATTTACATATAAATAAATGGAGAATTTTTTTGATTTAGGCCGAAAATGAGCTTCCCCTCTTTAAAAGATCAGCAGCCGCCACTGCTCCCGAGCCTAGTCCCGAAACCTCTCCAGAACTCCTTACCGAAATTTTTACAAAGCTCAGTCCCAAAGTTATCCCAGATCTCAGCCCGAAACCTCTCCAGAGCTCAACCAAGAAGCCTCTCCAGAGCACAGCCCCGAAACCCGTTGTAGAGGTCAACCCGAGTCCCCACTACTCCAGAGTGCCCCAAGTCCATTGCTCCAAAGTGCCCCGAAACCACTGCTCCAGAGTGCCCCGAGCCATTGACCCCAGAGTACCCGAAACCCGTTGTCCCAGAGTGCCCCGAGCCCACTGAAAGGGTTGTAGTAGCCTTGTTGTGGATTGCGCCTGGGTCTCCTCGTCTCTGGGCTCCAGCGTATCGGACACGAAGACCGTTCCCAGCTCCCAGTTGCCCGATTCCAACGTCACGGCCAAGACAGTTGTTCTCATCTCCTGGCTCCTCCATCACAGTCACGGCTAAAAGCCTTAGACCCCCAAGGTCGTCGAACCTGCCCACGCCTCCGTGGCCGCATGATTGACCGGCACCACCATGGACCTCTTGAACCAAGGTGTCGGTAGCACCTCCAGGATGCCCACCCCCCACCGCAGTTGTTCATTGGCACGAGGACGCGCATTCCCGGAGAGGAAACAGCCGGTTTTCCCCGAGATTTGATTTCCCACGCTCTCTCATCTGTCCCTTGTCAATGATCCCCGCACCTGCCCGTCATCAGACTCATCACCCGGACACTATTTATACTATGACTGTTCCTTTGTTTATTGTTGTGTCTAAAATGTAACCAGTGTGTGTCTACACCTTCAAATATATTTTGTACCTCGTTTTTTTCATTTATGTGGAGATATCATTACAATGATTATTGTCTGGAATCAATTTGAGTTACCTTTTTATTTTTACAGTGTAAGCTGTTCAGTTCATGCAAAGTTTCATGCAGATGTTTAAAGTGATGTAGTTTCGGCAACAAAGAAATTGCAAAAGTTCTAAAATGTTGATCTTGTAATCTGGTATACGTACTATACAGTAAACAAGAACGCAAATGTATTAGTATGCAACAGATACAAGCTCGCTCCGGGATGGATCAGGCAGGCCAGGGTTATTATTTACACTGGCAAAGACTGCATTACAATTCTTCCCTACGTGTCAAAAGAAGGACAAAACCCTAACAGAGGCCACAATGCATCACAGAGAGATTGATAAGAGATGAGATTGTAAAGACCATATGAATAATGTCCACTAAATCAACAGGGAGGGTAAAACTAAGATGTATGTTGTATAATGGCATTTCCATGCTTGTGTACTAATATAGTTCATACAGATGACTTATAATTTGAATAAAATGTAAGCGTAACAGCACTTTACTGCACAGGTATTGTGTTATTAAGTATAATTTATATTTTTACAAAGTATGTACTACTTACTTTTAGTAAGTAGTATTTAGGGAATTTAGGGAATATATTTCAGGATATAGGGAATTGACATTTTTATTTTACTTTTTTTTTTTCAACAATATTGCTACATTATTTTCCTGTTCGTAATTCATAACTTTTTCGAATACTAATTATTCGATTGCAAATATCTGAATGGTGCCTTGAAGAAACTGGTGATGGTGAACTTGAAAATTACATGTTTTTCTAGATGCGTGTTGGGTGGATGTGCTAAACAGATGCATCTTTTAATTGTGACGTTCCTTGTAACGGTTTCAACCATATGGTGCATGACACCTGACAAATTAATCCTGATACTGATGATAGAAAAAAATCAGGTCTTAATTCTAGCTTGTTTTGATAACTGTGATTTGGTTCATTGAACGCATCGGTGCATTCATTCATTTGTAAATAAATCTCTATGGAGAGATATCTACTGCACGTAGCAGCACTGTCCAGGTGTGGAAAACGAGATAGTAATTGGACAAAATTACATTTAAATTATGTGAAATTGAAGTAAACAGGGGGTGTAAACTCAGTGTGAATTAATTCGGCTCTTTCTGGTGGATTTCACCGTCAATTTTGTTCACTACAGGGACACAATTATTCTTTCAAGACGCTTTAAATTTTGGTTTCAAGAGCCGCCGGTGTTTCTGTTATATTTGTATTCTGTTTTGTTGTTATAAAGCCTAGCTGGACATGTTTTGTTAGGCTAGGACAATGCAGCAACAGTTAAGACATGATATTTTGTTGGCGCTGTCAATGAAGGACATTGTTGTTTTGCAAATGTCAAGACTTTTTGGAATTAATTACGGAAGAGCTGAACCAATGAGAGATTCTTGTTGAATTCCTCCCATGCAGGTTAATATTATTGGGCTGTTTTTACCATCTGGATACTTTCTGAGAACAGCTGGATGTCAAGAATAAATGCTGGCAACACACTCGTCCATGTGAAATATTGGCAAATGCTCAGGGATATGCTGTACCGGGCCAATTAAGTCTTGCGTATTAGCGACACACAGGTAGCTCATGTGACAAGTTATTGACTTGTTTACATCTGGCTGTTCCTTTTCCAATTATATTTTGCACCTTCAATTGTTAACAATTGTGAGGCCGGTCAATTACAGATATCACACGACCATACACGGGGAGGGCTGGAGCCGGGGCACCACGCACAGTACATTTCACATGTAATGAGACATGCTCGTCTACCTGTCTGTTCAGTTGACCGCTACTGCTTTAAAAAAAAGTCTGCTGTCAGGATCCAGCAATGAAACAAAACTCCATTTCAAAGGTTGAAACATGTCAATTCCATCTGTCAGACATATCAGTCAGAGGCGAGAGATTTAATATACTGTCCTCTGAGCAGTATCCATTCCAAGAGTTGAGATTGCACCTAGACGAAAGATATGCTTGGTCAAGGCTTGTGCTCAGAAAGTTCACATTTTACATTTATATAGCGAAATTTCAATCTGGAAATGCACTGTATGATATCACACGGCTAAACGGGACAAAATAGCGTGAGAGCACAATTTCAAAAAGCACAGACGGGAGTGGAAATTTCTGTGGGTGATTTGCAAACAAGTACACATAAAAAAACACAGGCGCAATATCTCATTCCCATTATGGCCGAAGCTATACCGACAGGCGTTTACACTGCCGCACGCTGTTAGTAAATCTGGCCCTTAAACAATATAACTTAAGTTTAGAGAGAAGGCTTGTAAAATTGGTAAATGATTTATAATCATGCACTTTCACTACCGGTTACCAGTTAAGAATCATTTAACTCAAATGTTTCCCGTGATCTTAAAAAGCTTTAAATCGGAATATTTCTATGTTTGACATTTGCAGGCAAAAATACATTTGTCCCAACATATTCATTTCGTTTCATTTGAAATCGATAAAATAATAATGAATAAAAAGCAGCCAATAAGAGTCCAGAATGGAAATTTCTTGAATACGGTTTGAAAAGCTTTCCAGGTTGAGACCTCACAAAAGTGGATGATAAAATACCAGCCGCACAAATTCAATGCTGTTCTTATTCTAGGCAAATTCTGTGTGACTACTTTTAAGATCAAAAAATAGAACAGAGGTCATCTATTTTGGATGTTTTTAATCACAACATAATTCCCACAGTTGCAATTGTTATTCTGTGGTTTTGATAAATTTTCTTTTATTCCAAAATAAGGGAAACGTGTGAATAAAGAATGTACACTTGTTTCTAAACCCAATCTTCCAGGACACTTCTTTGTTGCTATTTAAACAGTTTCAAAACCACTCACACTTTTAATAAAGCATCTATCATTCATATTCTTTATTTTTAATCAGTATCCTGAGGGTTGAACCCACAACCTTTAAGTTTTCTTGCAATACTCAACCAGTTCAGCTACAGGAACACAACCTATATATTTTTATACAGTACCTGTCAGTTTTCGGGCGGGCAACAGCATGGCTTTATGGCTGGCAGTTGGAGAGATCGTGAAACAGAATACGTGACCATCCTACATTCGGCTTTGAATGGAACGCACCATTATTCTGCTAATTAAAGACTTGAATCAGATTCATGCCATAAGCTTTGACGAATATGGATTTTCCACGACAATTGAATGACCTCAAAGCTCTCGATTGTTCTGACTTGAAGATCATGAAGTCGCATGGCCTTTTCTAGCACCATCAAGGAGTTTCCTTTCCAAATAGACCGGGCTCAGATACAATATCAAACATTTGGACGAAGTTCATGCATCTGTCGTAATCGCACAGACCGGTGCCAGTTCAGTGCCTGCACCCTAATCCTGCCCCACAGGCTACAATCTCCCCAAACTAATTATGCCATGCCTCCATACTGCGGCTGTTCCTCTTTCAAACAGAGCGCTGCGCTGATACAGACACACTTCTGTTCACCAGAGCCTCCCGCTTTTTCTCTCTCTCACTCTTTTCCTTCCTCTCTATTTCTCTGAATTATGCATGCTGTTTCTATCATTCATACTCTTCCTAAGACTTTTCTGTTGGCAATTAGTGATATTGAGGCACTGAACAGAGAGAATACTAGCAAGAAAGGCTATTTTGATTTGCGAAAGAGCAGCAAACGTGTTTGTGGGTTATAAACGGCTTGCTTTGGGTTGATTAATAGCTGACTCAGTAGTTGGTTTTGAATAGTTGTTCTTTCTGATGTGAAATGCAGCATTCGTGAAAACCTTGTTTGAAAGCGAAAGTGTCACGTAGCAGAGAGCATGAGTTCTAGAATCATCATGTTGTTATATTCACTGAGAGACAACTCCCTGTCAGAGAGCAATGGCTTGTAACAAACCGTAGCTTTTATGCCCTTTTTTTCCAGGATGGATCAAAGAGAACTGTTTGTGCAATCTACAGTATTTGAATGGAACCAATATTGCTTATGACATTGTTCACGACTGTAAGGAGGAAGTTAGCCATGGTTTATTACAGGTGTGAAAACGAAGTTTACACACCAATGTAAAATTCTGTAATATTTGTTTTTATTGATTTCTCAAGAATTTGTTTGTTTTGCTAAGGCGAGGAGCAGATGTTGGAAAGAAATGCAAATTATGTCTGCAGTACAGCAGCGTGGGCTGAGAAAAACAAAACTTAATCCAGATAAAACAACTAACCATAATCATGCATATAGTAGATAGAGATGCAAAATCATTAAGTTTACTATTTGAAGAACTTTTAGGATTGAATCCTTGACATATTTTTTTGTTGACCTTAAAAGTTAACATCCAAGCATACTAAAGTATTTGAAAGCAGACTTTATGCAGTTTGATATTGTCAAAATAGACAGATGCCAGTCAAAACAGTCTCAGGTATGACATGACCTGATCCTTTAAAAAAAAAGTTGAAACCCTAAGAAATCTGTAAAACAGTATGTTAAAGACTAGTTCATCAATAAATTGCTTATCTACTCAGAAAAGGCTTTTCAGTCTGTTATGTTACAGGGATACTTCATCAATAAATTAATATTCTGTCATGAATATTGTTCAAAACGGAGTTTGTTCAAAACCTATAAAATATGTTTAAATTGTTTAAATCACAAAGGAAGATATTTGTGAAAATGTTAGCAACTGACATTTCTGGGACATCATTGACTACCATAGAAGGAAAAATTAAAATGGTAGTCAAAGGTTCCCTTGAACTTTTGGCTTTCCTAAATTCTTTAAAATATCTAATTTTGTCCTACTATGGTAGTCAATGATGTCCCAGAAGTGTCAGTCCTAACATTTTTAAAATAAATTGATACAGGTTTGTTACAACTTGAGGGTGAGTAATTATGACAGAATTTTCATTTTGGGGTAACATATCCCTGTTTCATGATTTGATATTCAGTACTGTTCCAAATTTTAAAAGTCTATGTTAGTTTTTTAAGCTCCCCCCAAATGGTTTGAAACAAGTTATTTGTATCGATTGCTGTAGTATGTCAGTAAACATTTCCAAACATTCCTTGTGCATTATTTGTAATACATTTTTTGAAAGCACAACGAAGTGTGAAGAAACAAAGTTCCCTATTGACACTCCCTGACAGGGGTGAAAATACTAACATAAGACTTTTGCACAATACTGTAAATGTAAGACCTGAGCAAGAAACTGCAGTACAATCTATGTTGGCCCATCTCACCATAGTTTCAGTCAAATTTGTAGTAATTGAATCTTCCACCTGAGGGCAGTGCTAAATAATTTAAGAGTATTAAATTATAGTACCATCAATTAACAGAATTAATCATCATATCACTTTCTTTATTAAAAAATAAAGAATATAAAGTCGTTGTTGCCCTCAGTCTATTTATTCGTTTTTATTTCATATTTTTACATTTATCCAACCACTCTTGGTCTCTTATATACTGCTTTGCTTTTGCTATCAGAAAATATATTTTTAAGACATGAACTAGAGATTGTTTTTTTTAAACTCAATCATCTTGCCTCCATCAGCAGAATTTTGAATGTAGCCCTGGGCTAGTTTCTTTCGCTTATAACCTTGTTGTTTATAAAAGAATAGATAACGCATAGTGTTCTCTGCTGGAAATGTGTGTTTAAAAAAATATTAACAGGAACACAGAAGAGATATACTGTATAAATCCAAGCACACACCACAGGACTATGCCAAAAATGAATTCCTGTCTTGATGCTTAGAAAAGTGAATAGTTTACAAAACATTATCAAACATGTCTAGTGATATGTTAATCCACAGGATGAGATGAATAAATATGTAAAAGCTATTTGCCCTAAAAGCAGACTTTGTGTCTTTTTCTTTTGTACTGTTCCTTTTGGGTATACGGTTGTTTTTGCTGTAGGTATGCATTTTATAGATATTCACATTTTAATACAAAAAAATTGATTCAAAATATCAGTCATGTAACCCTGTGGCCCTCTGATGTATTTCATTTCGCTCACTTGCATCTCTCTACACATAGGCTAATGGAATGACAACAAAATCAGACTTGACTTGATTTTGACATGTACACAAGCATGAAAATGGGTTACATAACATGATGCATGTTTAAATATTAATGTGAGACATGTGAGAATAATGCAAGAAATACTAAACACAGAGATGATGTGTATTGTTTTGTTGAAAACTTGAGCAGTATTAACCATCGATGTGTCGCATTGATGGGAATCATACAAAGGGCATTATCAGCAGGACCTCACCAAAAGACATCTTTCGCCAAGGATAATAGATGTGATGAAAGTGGGATCAGACACCCAACTCATTAGATGTCTCAATGATAAGAGCAAGGAAAGGTAAGTATGATTTCTATAATAATTTATCCCCCAAACACAGAGGATGCCTACCCGACGAACCCAGTGAAACAGCAGACTTCCTTTCTTCTATTCATATTCTTGACTACTCCCTTTGTCATGCTTAAGATGTGGGAAATGCCCTTTTGGGCAATTCAACTGTGCAGAAATAGTGGGATCATTACACCTAGTCCTAAGCGAATCTTTCTGTCCTCTTTATTTTGGCAAATGAACTTGATTTTCTGGACTGAAAAAATAACAGACGTGGTTTCTGACTTGGTAAAGAAAGAAACATTAAAACTGAGCTTAAAAAAATCACAGAACCAGACGCTTGTCCTAAAAGTTCATGTTCCTTCTCATCATCTTCTGACAATATAATTTTTGGATCAACCCTGTAGACTGGAACTGCGAATCAAATTGCGAATTCCGACAAGCTGTTATGCAGTGAGTATCAACACGAGATGTTTATTTGTTAGTATAATTTTCCGTCGCATCAGGATTTTATTAAAGAAAGTGAAGCTTGAAGCCCGTCGGGAGGTCCCACCATCACACAATGCCTCATGGTAAATAAAGATCTGAAGCTGTGATATCAAAGCCTTCCCTCGCTGCAGCCCGCTCTACCATGGGACATCTAGACAAATCTGTGCACTGCTTACTGTGAGGGAACAAGAGCGTTTCATTACGTTATTTATAAAGATATATGTCTTTCGCTAGTGCTTTCCACCATCGGCGATCCCATTTGCCACAATGATCTTAGGGCTGCGAATAAAGCAAACAGCGACTGCAATTTTTCCGTCTGTTGAGTTCTTCTCCAGCTATCATTTATGTTACGTTTTCATATGCTCTCATAATGTAACAGCTGGCCCAAAGGTTTTCATTTTTTATTGATGTGCTTTAATAACATATTCCCCGCTGCATGCAGTAGCATAATTTGTTCCTTTGGTTTGAAGGCATCTATCAGTTCTCTTCATCCCATATGTGCGATGCTCAACCCCTTGAGAACGCTAAACCTGTTACTGTTGACTTTTAAGTCCAGCACCTCGGGCTGTAGTTCACTTTTGAACTCAAATGATCATCTCCAGATACTGTGCTGAATAGGTGTTTTGTTGCTTAAGGTGTATTCCGATTCAAATTAAAGAAAAATAAGTTTGTATTTGTCATTGTCTTTGAGGTAAAAGTTCCTTTCTGTTGTGAGTGGGTGTTTTGTGCACTCAAAGGAGTAGTTCATCCAAAAAGAGTCGGTTTACTGACCTTCATGTCAACCCAAACCTGGGGTGCTTTTCATAAAAGCATCGGTAGCCTATTGGTTAACCAATGGTCACAAGTTCCGTCGTAACAGCATAGTTCACCGATTTTAAGTGTTTCCAAAAACCATCGTACAAAAGATCAATTGCAAGCAGCATCGCTGTGTGGTTGAAACTACAGGTCTAGAGCTAGTTCGAAGCATATTCCTTTATGACATGTAGACTTACATGCATCATGCTTTTAAGCAACATGCAGTGCATTCTATATCCATCATTTTAAATATATAAAAGTTCAAATGTACAGATTTTAGTTTGTCAAGAAAATAGAAGCGCTATTTTTTGAAAAGTGCACTGTAAAAATCTAACTTGCAAAATTTTCTCCCTACAAACATAAATAAGTAACTTGAACATTGCATTTAAGTTAAAGGAGCCAAATTATTACATTGCATATACTGAGCAAAATTAGACTAAACATGTTACTAACAAAAATAAAAATTTTAGCTGGTTCGTTTCTCAAAAGATGCATCTTGCTATTGTGGTTAACCAGCAAGTTATGTTGTTGTTCAGGAAAAGCACCCCTGTATGACTTTTAAAACATTGGCCCCCATTGACATCCATTTACACAAAACCACTGTGGTAGTTCTCAAAATATTTTTTGTTTCTACTGAAAAAAGAAAGTCATACAGGTTTTGAACAACATGAATACTGACAGAAATTGTATAAAGAACTCTTTATGGAGACTATTCGGCTGATCAAAACAGGGACACCAGGTAGTCCTGAAAAACATATCCAAGACCAGGAAACCAGCTTTGGTATTATTTTACTTGAGTTTATTTTGCAGCATCAACATGGCTGTAATATCTTTATCATTCTTTAACCTGTTAAAGCGTAGAGCAATTCAATAGTCTTTAGTTCATAATGTGTGCACAGTTCTTCAGACTACACCAACATTTTAAAAACCTCACCTAAGCAACAGCACACATAAGAAGGGGGCATGTTTAATGTAGGATGTACCTTAGTATGTGAACACTGTAACTGAATCAGAGCGGAACCCATGGTGGAGAGTAGATCAGGATTTCTTCCAACTCTTCCCCGTTGGAGCATCCATGATGGCCACTCAGCCTGTTTGGAGGCCAAAGCCATCTGTTGCTCAAGTGTTAGTAATTTCCTCACCAGGCTTGTCAGCTGGAGCTCTGGCTTGATTGGCCAATTCTGATACTCGTGGTAAACCAGCAGGATGTTACTGCACCTGGGCTCTTTCTGCAGGCAATTATCATTTTTAGTCAATGATGACACAAAGAGCCTAGCTACTTGCTTTGTGGTACAAGCATATTCTTCAGTTCTTCAGTATGTTAACTTTAAGTGCCAAATTCAGATGTTAGAAATCGATATACATGGTGTTTTGGAACTGTGCTTCAATTTTTTAGCAGAAGCTCAAGTGGATTTTGAAAGCCTCTTTCCAATATAAAATATTTGTCTTTAAAAAAAAATTAAACAGACGTATGACGTTTGCATACTTTTCACATCTTTCTGTGATAAAATTGATACATCATTATTTGATTAATACAAGTATTTTATACATATTTAATTTTTAATTATTTATTTGTAATCACAGTATATATACATTTTTAAACCTATTGTTGCTTTATTTGTGTTTTAACAGTCATTGCAGTAAATTGGTAGTGGAAGTAGCCTAAACCATACACCATGGGTCTTCAACCTGGGGTCCGCGGCCTGTACGAGGTCCTCCGTGGAACTGCAAAGGGTCCGATAATTAATGTTTACTCAGAGGCAACTTTTTGTTAAAAATGTAAATCATGTATTACAACCAATGTTCTCTTCAAGCTGTGCACACACGCGGCCACGCGGATTCATTGAAGCTCCTGCACATTGCAATTTTAAACTAAGTATGGACAAAAACATCCATTCAGGCCGCTGAAGTGATAGGAGAAACGTTACATATGCTTCATCATCTCCTACCGATAAGTCCAGAGTTCGGATGAAAGGAGATGCGTGCACATATAGTGCATTCTCATATATTTCTGAACTTCTGTTCAAATTTGTCAAAGTTGTAAAGCGTTTATTTGACAGGCAAATGACACCACAACGCTTCTGCATTGTAAACTCTGCCAAAACTACCGTACGTGTTTAAAATCAATGAAACGTGTACCGTGTATTGATGATGCTCATCAAACAAGTTGCCCCTAAAATAAATGGGACTGCATTGTTGCTCTCTTTTGTCTGATATGATGCTCTATAGAAAAAACGTGTGAATTTTTCTGATCGACGAGAAAGACTATGGAGCTCAGAATTATATAGGAGCGGTGTGTTCTGCAACACACAGAGAAGTGGAAGAAAACAAAGAATTACACTTAATAAAACGGCCTGCTTTTACAACAGAATGCATAAAATGTGATCGCATCCAGAGACAACCTGTACCTCCACTAGAATAGTCTTTGTGCATAACCAGGGTCAGTCATCTCTTTGAAGGCTTAATATAAACTAAGGTTCAGAACAAGTAAATTGTCCATGCTGCAAATCCCTTAAAATAATCAAACAATTAATATTACAATAAAAATAATACATAGAAAAGTATGTTCAGTATGTGCAACAATAATATGCATCATAGTGCTAAAGTAACGTCGTAACATAATTTTGCATTGACAATAAGGGTTGTTTTACAAATTTAGTATTAGGGAGTCTCCCTGTTCCATGCATCTCTCATCTAAGGGGTCCCTGCCCCGAAAAACCTTGAAGACCCCTGCTATACACCATAAGTATGAGCAATAAAACATTAGTTTGTTCCAAACTTCATTACTAAATCAACAATTTAAATGAATACTAATGATATTTACGTGTCTACCTTTTTCTGATATTGTTCTTTGTTGTTCAGGTATGACTTATACTGTACCAGCATGTTGCTCTGGAAGCAACATCTGTGCCTCAGGACAGCTACATTGCTGTGGTCTTTGATCCACCTCATATAGCACATCAAAGCAGGACTGAAATGAAAAGCTAACCTCGGCTCCATCCAGCTCAGAGAGAAAGAGGAATCTATCTATTCTCTTCTCTCTCATCTGCACCGCATGACCGCATGGCACTTCTGGTTAAGCACAGATATGTACAATACTGAAACTACCTCTGAAAATCACTCACAATGACTCTTCAAGAGCCACAGAAAGGCCTGATGAATCATTGCAGGGTGTGGATAAAGGGCCTTTTCAAGTCTCGAATTTCATCGCAACAATTTGTCTGTTGTTGATCGTGATTTAAACGGATAGCGCACTGTTTAAGTGGAAGGCATGCTGACAGAGCACATATGTAGCACACGGCTGGAAAGAAGATGACCGTAAATGTAAATATGATTCAAGGCATCCTAAAATGACATTCCCCCCAGCAGACTTTCAGCATGCGTGTTATTTCTATTGCTCAATTTTCCTGAATCTCCATAATAAAATAATGATGTAAAAACACAGTACAGGCTTAAATTTAAATGTGATTGTTTTGCAATACAATTATATTGTTTCAGGTATCGATGTTTGCTGTTATCTCTTGAAGTTTCACACCTTGCCATCATCTCAGCCATCAGAGCCATCTCAGCCTTCTCCTTCCCCCTCTCTCACTCCTGTATCAGCCAATGAAAGATCGCACTGCAAAGTGCATCCTTATCTAAGCCAAGAGTGGATGGAAAGGGGAGGAAAAGAATGTGACATACAGAAGCTGAAACGGACTTTAACAGAATCTGTGATCTTTAGAAAGAGTTGGATTATCATATTGCCCCAAAAAGGTCAAAGATATCTCAAACCAAGGTAAGCATCACAAATTCAAATTATTTAAATTAAGGACCGTTTTCAGGTTTATTAGATTAATATAGAAGAGACAAAACAAAGACAAACAAATTTTTATTGGGCTTATTGTTCTGTCATGGGTGTTCTTATAAAACAATTAGACTCATAAAGAAATAATGATTATTCTTGTTGAAGGGGATTACATTTTAATTTGGAGGCACAGATTAAATGCTATGTGTGTATAGATCCATTAAGGGTCGGTAAAGATTTCTCAAAGAGTTGTATTTGATATATAAGACTGTGTTTCTATTTATTGTAATGTGTTTTTGCCTCCAGCCCATGATGTACAACCCTCAGAAGTCACTTTTGCTTAAACACATTCTGAATGTTTTATTTATCTGCCCGGGATAGTTGGAACACAGCTCATGACTGAGACGAAACGGTTGAGCTGCCTTAATGAAAAGCGACTCGGAAAGTTCATCTCGGTTAAATTCCAGCTATTCCTTAAAAGTTGACGTGACACATCAAATGTCTTTCCTAATGGGTTTGTTGTGTTGCGACAAGTTATAAATGAAATTGGAAATAATTGAAAATCATTATGGGTTCTATCGTCTTGTGTCTCGTGACTCGCATCGCACCGCGTCCGGTGTAGACACAATGTTACAAGTACTCTGAAATACTTTGAATTTGCTGTAAGTTAAAAGTTTCTGTAACTTCAAAATGCTCAACTTATTTTGGTGAGTTGAAGAAATGTAAAAGAAACTCAAAATTAAGCCTTAGAGAGAAGGCTAAGCTAAACATATGGCATGAGGTGCAAGTAACATAAAAGGAGAAGAAGATGTTCCGTGATGCTCACGGTGTTGAGGTAACAATCAGTTTTGGTTTGTATTTTCGAGTAAATAACAAGTAATAAATACGTTTATTGAGGTATCTATTGAGTTAGCGATGACACTGATGAGAAACATAACCAATATAAAATACATTTAAAATGAAGTGCAAGTTCATGGATACAATATTAAACGAAATGCAAGTGCAAGGATACAAACAAACTGCAAGGCAGACAGGAACCGGAAGATTAATCACGGTTAATCTTTTGACAGCCCTACTGCGTTCATTTTTACTCAGTTATTTTAGGGAGTGTGCTTCAGTAAAATATTACATAAGACTAAGCATTTGTTTTTTTGAAAAGTTACAAAACGTTATTTATTTCTAACTTATAATCAAATGACAATTAAGGCAAAGTGTAGAACATTAAGGCTGCTGATTCAGCTATTTAGATCACTTGACATTCAACACACCTGATTAGATTATTTAGATTATTCATCGGGAGATGTGACTGCCTCAAGGATCGATTAGGAGCAATGATGATGGATCACTTCTTCTGGCTGCATCCCTCACCTAAGTGCTTTAGCAAAAACAGGTGTTGCAAGAGACTTTTTATTTATTGCATTATTTAACACCTAACCAATGACCAATCTATTGATTACCATGTACCAAAGGGCAGAGATGATAGATTCAGAAGTTTTTGGCATGAACCACAGGATATAACACTATGTTTGCTGATAAACTGAAACAGTCAACCAAACTAACCATAAAGTAGCACTTTAAAGGTAATCTTTTTTAAAGAGAGATGTGGCTCAACTTAATCAGTTCTTCCTCCAAAATGGTTGTACAACTAAACCACCACTAGGCTGATTTCAAGCTTGACAGATTTCAATTTATTTCCTTGATGGATTCCTTTCATGCCCACAGCAGAAGCAACACATGTCTATGTCTTATAGAGGCTTCTCAGAGATGAGTGGGATTTATTTGAAAAGAAGGGGTGGGAAGTTAGCAGTCCAATACTCATGACCGTCCACAAAAAAACAAACCGAACCGTTTATTGAACACAGTGCTTGGAATGTTTGGTCTGAGAAGAATAAATGCAAACTGGAAAGCATGAGAATGTATAAAACAGCAAAATCGAACAAATATATATTCCAGTCCTTGAGTAAAATATTCGCCTCAAAATTGGGTTGTTTCAACACATGGTTGGCCAGATATTTACATTTTCGGTCGCCATTTAAATCAGCGTTTTTGGTGTGTCCACAGTGAACTTAAGCATGGTTGGAAGCAACCCAGCATTTTTTTAATCAGGTTTTCGTGGTAGTTTGTTACATTGTGTTGGATCAGTTAAATAAAACGAGTTTAGCCATGATGCAGTGCTTCTTTACTTGGCATTATGTTTTCATTTAGGTTTTTGTCACGCTTCAAAAAAGTTGACATACCTTTAGCAGAAAATATTCACTTTTCTCTAAATTGCAAAAATATGACACAAAGTTTTTCAATATAATATTTCGCAATTTAGTAATCTGATCTGACTTTGGAAACTTGTTGTTGTTAGCTGTTTATTTACAGTAAAGTGGCATAACGGAGGTGGTTAAATAAAAAAGGTTTAACTAGAGGTGTATTTATTTTTTATTACTTTCCAAACTATTTTTAGATATTCATTATATCGGTGTCAAAGAGATCTGCTTAAACACAAAATTTGTCTGTGTATACAAAAATACTTACAGTATCAGAATTGTTCATGTTTAATTCACTTTTGCATCTTGTAGACGTAATAAAGATCATACATCTAAAGGGAATAGAATTTAAGAGAAACCGGCTGCATGTACGCTATTGAAATATTTCACAAGGTCAAGCTCCAACGTGAATGTGAAAATACTTAACATCATGGTACTGAATGTTATGGAAAAAATGTGGCATCCTCTCCACAAGGTCCGAGTCAACATCGTATCAGTTTCCAACTGTGGGCTAAAGCTAAAAATTCAAAGTGTGTTTAAGTGTCCCAAGGGTGAATAGGCAAAATTTCCAGACCTGTGAGAAAGTTTTTTTTTAACTTTGTCCGTTTATGGCTACTGTAGAAACAACATGGTGAATTCAATGTAAGGGGAACAGCGGTGCATATAGATAGAAATAGCGTATTGTAACATAATAAAAACATAATGCTTCATTATGTAAGATCTTTATACACCTCTGTATATATTATATTGCATATGTCAATACATACTCCTAAATATTAAACACAGCACGTTCACAGAATATAATACTCCCTTGAAGGAACAGAGCCTGTGACGTCATTATGCTGATGGGTTTACTTTTCCCTGTGCAGCATATATACAGCAGTGAGTGACATACATTTGGTCTGGCACACTGTTCCTTGTCTCCTGCATCGCTGTGTCAGTGCAGGGGGAGAGCATTATTTGATAGATATGCCGAGAAGCTACTGCAAAAACATGAGTTGTGACAGCACTTAACTGTCATTGCTCTTAAGATTTCCTCCAAGACAGAAAACAAGACAAGACTGATTTTCCCATTATATTTTGAATGGAGCTTCTATATTCTTGACCAAACAAATATGTACCCATATGATGAATACACGTGTTTTCTTTACATTTTTAATGGCTTTCCTGTAGCTCAACTGGTGGAGTACTGCGCTATCAGTTCGGAGGTCACCGGTTTAAATTACAGGAAATGCACATACTTGTATATTGTAAAAATGTGTGACATTTAATATCAACGTGTCTTAATGTGGGCTTGGTTAGTCAATTCCAGATCCAGTATATCAAATAATTGCACACCCTCCAAACTAGCCAGCACAGTGGCAGTTCAGCAGGATACTAAAGCAACAGTCATTATTTTCTTCCTACTGTTGTTTGAACAACAGAGAAATGTTTCTTCGCCTCTAGCTGCAGGTCTATGCAGTACTAGGGTCAGAAGCTCCCCTCATAAGCAGGAGGCTAAAGGCTGGACGAGACTTAATGAGCTGTCGCATTCAGCTGCCCGGCATCCTCCAGGCCTCCACAGGCACGAGCACACACTCTCTCACTTTCTTTCTCTGACCTTCTACTGTCAGCAGGCCTGGTCTCAGAATCAATTCATCCTACACAGGACAAGATTGGAGAAGTGGGACGAGATGAAATGGGGGTTGAAATACTGTCAAGCTTCGCTCTGAAATGGCCCTGCAGCACCCCACATACTCAAGGGTTTCAATAGCCAGGATGTATTGAAATCTCTTTTGTGCAGAATTTTCGGATGTATTCAGAACGTGAACACTTGAAATTATTTTTAAGGAGAGAAACAAATCAGATATAAACACAAAGCCGTTGCTACTTCAACAGTGTAAACTGGGTTCAAGACAGTACGATCTCTACAGAGTGACCTTAACCAAATCATGCGATCCATAAAAAGTAAGAGCGCCCCTCGCGTAGGCTGTCAGTTTGAGTTTAACATGCACTCTTTAGCTCTGTAATGCTGGATGAGATGTGTCTCTTACGGTATTTCTAGGCTTTCACAACAAGGCCGTTATTCGCTTTGAGTACTTCAAGTGTGTGTGTGTGTGTTTTTGTGCATTTGTAACTTTCTGCATTGACTCACAGTTCATATTTGTAGATCTGAATTAGTTTCCGCAGCAAAATTGTGATGGGCCAGCTGTTGTGGAATAATCCCGGCTTCATATTGTCCCGTCACAAAAGTAGACGACGGAATGTGCATTTTATGAGCTAAAGTCAATTTTATCTTCATGACACAGGTGTGTGAATATCTAAATGTAATTGTTTCAAGTTTAAAATATGAATAATCTTGCGGTGGCATTTGGAAAATTGCTATGCGGAACTCCTAGGGCTAAATTAGCCCAGGGAGGAAAGACGGCATTCCTGCAGGTGCTGATTAAGCCCAATCAAAGAAAGATTAAAAACAGTGAAAAGAAATAAATTAAATCAAATTGGTTGTGCCATTTATATAAGGCTCTTTCGTGGAGCTTTTTGGGGGTAAATAAAAATTCAAATATTGATGTCATGAAATAAGACATCATACACTTGTTTTAAAAAATGTTGGGATGTCACAGGCTTTAATGAGGTCCACAGGCTCAGAGATCTAGGGCTCTCGGCATCCCATGGGGAGCTGATGATGGGCGTTTGCTTTGGGAAAGTTTTAATGAAGCTTTAGAACTAGTTTCTTAGAAATGGCTATTTTCAATGTGGGAACTAAGTGAACAAAAGCAGGCTTTTGTTTGCATGGCCATGCCACTACACTAGGAACATTCAAGCTTATGTATTGTTTATGTTTTGATAGTAATGTTATGTAAACGTTGACCATGCAAATGTGGTTTTACTTACATTTTAATGTAAATATTATTTAGTGAACAAAATCAGCCTTTTGTTTGCATGGCCATGTCACTAGGAACCGTCAAGCTTATTGTTCTGTTTATGTATTGATAGTATTGTAATGTAAACGTTGACCATGCAAATGTCGGTTTTACTTACATTTTAGTGTAAATATTATTTAGTGGGTCACTTTAAAAAAGTACACCTTTGCATAGTTGTACCAAATGTATACATGTTTGTACATAATAGTAAATTTTTAAGGGATAGCTTAGTGACGGCTTTTGTACATTTTTTGTATATTCTTGGCAGTTGTTTTTGTTATTATATTGTATTTTGCAGTTTTCCATATTGGATGTATCTGTAAAACAGCCGTCCTTCTGAAACCTCGAATGTCCTAGTTCGCTGATTTTCAGGAAATGGAAAAACACTGTACTTTTTAAATGACTGCATACTGTGTTATCAATGTTGACAAGCACTTTTTAATCTTTTTTATTGGTTGAATATTTGCAAAACCCAGTTGCAAACATAAAGGGTGACTCATAATGATTTATGACAAAAAAAATATCATGAAATATTGAAATACAAGGTTTCAGAAGAAAAGCAAAAATATATTAATTATATAATAAAATTACAATAAAAGCAGGGGCGCAACTGCACATTTTCTGATGACTGCGAGACAAGTTTTGGCAAATGTTATTTTTAAACATTTGTTTTCCCATTTACTTAAAAACTAATGCTTAGTGTGTGGTTCATTAATATTTAATGAAAACACAACAATAAAACATATGTTAAACATACTTTGACTGAAACTTTATAGTTAGCCTAAAAATTTTAATGAAAAACGTGATTAGATGGATAACATACATCATAACACAAATAACTAAAAATATCAGATTTTTACCTTATTTTAAAACATTTTTAGTTCGTGGTTCATGTTTTCAATGTCCTCACGCAATCTCCCGGTGCTCTTTGCTGCGCGCTGTATGGATAAGACCCGTCAGCTCGTGTTGTTTGCAGCAGACGCATCTGCTCGCGTCATATGAACTGATTTTACCGTTAATATAATGTAATATGATATGAAATTATTTACTAGTTTTTTCATTTTCTTCTTTTGTTCTGCGCCTCGGTTTCTTTGCTCGATCCATTTGGTCATGTGACAGAGTGAGTGGTTGACATAATAACTTGATTCAATAAAATATATTTGTTGAACTGGTTTAAAATGCTAGACAAGAGTTAAACTAAAACGTTTTATATTATTACTTTAATTTTCTTTGTATTTTTTAAATATTTATAACGTCTTATTAAAAAAAACACGTAATAATATTTTGGCACAGTTGCTGCGGCCCTATGTACCGCATATACTGCATACCCCATTTTTGTGACACTGGACACTGGCCTATGTGGGCAGCAGAAAATGAGTCAACTCCCTTGTTTTTCAGAGCCAGTTTAACCTTAAACAAAAATGGAAAGAGACTAAAGTGGAGTTAAGGGTCTTATTTTTGACGGTTACTGGTACTGTAGAAATAGAGTGAGAAAATATGAAATGCTGAGTTTGGATGTATGGAGACATTTGGGTGTCACAACTTTGTGTCTCAAAACTTGATAAGCTGCCTAGCAAGATCTTTGTGAATTAGACATGTGCATCTGGTGAGACTGCTGACTTGTATTTTAGGTAAATAATACTGCATACATAAGGCAAATAAATAATGCACTCTTATAAGATTCCTCATTTTAACCTAAATTTGAGACAGGATCACATGTATGTTTTATGAACGTGGCAAACCCGTCTGGCGTTGACAAAATCTTTCAGATTGTATTATTTTGTTAGAATATTAGCTTGTTGGCTAGTGAACGTTATAATTAAAGTCGAGTGTTCAATGTGATTCTTGTGTGAGTGTATCACATAAGAGTAATTGCAAAGTTGCTGCCTCTAAAGAGCATTTCAAATCACTGACTTATACAAGGTTCCAGTTCGGTTGGCATGCTTTCTGTAGACAGAAGCCCATGTGGGCAGAAGAAGATGAGTCAACTCCCTAGGTTTTCAGAGCCTGTCAACAAAAATAGAAATATATTGAATGGTAAAGATGCCGATTTAGAGATCTTAGTTGTGGCTAGGCATAAGGTGAAGAGCAGCGCTCTGTTTTGAAATGCCTGAGAGTCCCAGAAGGGATGTGATGTAGAGGGAAAGAAAATATTAAATGCCAAGTTATGCATATTTTAAATCAAAATGAAGAAAAGTTGGAGCAAAGTTGGAGTTGATCTGGCCATAGAAACGTGTTTGGTAGCTGATTGGATCTGTTATTCATATTCTATATAAACCCAGAAAAACAAGTATGGATACAGAATATCTGAAAGAATTTAGCTCAAAGGTAAACGAGCACATGTGGCTCTTACTGCAGTTAATGATACTGCAACTGATAGGAAATAATGAGAATCCAGATTAAACATTACTTGGAGAGTCATGAGTTAAAAATACATCGGTTCTGTATTTAATTCAGTAATTTCTACAATCGGATCATTAATCATATAGGAATTAGCCACCTCTTAAATAGTTAGGACGTCCCGTGAGATTGTGTATGGTCATTCTGAATGGGGGACATTTCTGTCCCCAGGACATTATATGTATAAAAATGCATAAAGGTTAACTTTAGAATACATATTATTATAAAGCAAAAGGCTCTGCACATTTTGCTGACTGCAAATTTAAAACATGAATATAACGACCTAGAACAAGGGTTCTCAACCTTTTTGACTCCAATATCACCCTCTGTAATCAACATTATTCGTAGGCCCCCCTCCCACTCACAAAACTTCAATAATTTAAAAGTTATATTTTTGGACTTCTTTGGGTTTATTATGATAGGATAGTGGAGAGGTGACTGGAAGTGCTTGAAAGGGACAGGGGAGCAGGATCGGCAAAGGACTGCATGAAAAGGGGATCGAACTCGGGTCGCCACAAGTGACTAGCGCTATTAGATGGCGAACTTACCCCTAGGCTATTGACATCGACCAAAACCTCAACATTTCTACCCAAAAAAATATTTGAGAGCTTAATATTAACGTGAAAAACTATAAAAATTGCCAAATAATTAGAAATGTCTTGTTTTCTTTGTTTCAATGCTAATTTTGTCTCATTTTTAAATATTGGTCATCTTGAGGCACAATTGGAAGTCAGCTGGAGCCCCCTTGTGGGCCCTAGCCCCCCTGATGAGAACCACTGGGCAAAACTCTGAAAATAAAAACGTTTTTTACTCTCTATCATAATACTTTACCATCAAGTTAAATAGGGTTTAATCCTTCAAAAACCTCACGTTTTCTTGGCATTTTTGTGTAATTCAGTATTTTATATATAGTTTCATTTTTCTTAAATAATATTTAAAAAAATATATTGCACATTTGGAGTCGTGTCCCCATATATTTTAATTGTATGCTAAAATTCAATCCTGTTACAAAAATGCATCCATCTTCCATTTGAAAACCATTGAAAAAAATAAAAACGTTTTACTGAGGCTGACCTATCCACATTTTAAATAGTAAAATGTGTGTGTAAGATTAAGATTTGAATTTTTATTTAGGTGTTTCATTTAGCAAATGTCGCCCATTCGGTATTTAAACGGATAGTTCACCCAAAAATGAACATTCTGTCATAAATTACTAACTCTGAAGTTGCTCCAAGTCTTTATAAATGTCTTTGTTTAGTTGAACATAGAAAGATATTTTGAGGAATGTAATCAAGTGACATTTCTGGGGCACCATCTACTACCATAGTATTGCTATTGTGGTTGCTAACAAATATCTGTGTTCAACTGAACAAAGAAACAACAAAGATGGGGAGTAGTTCATGAAAGTATTTTTATTTTTGTGTGAACTATCCTTTTAGTTTTACATACATTACAGACATGTATAAATAACCTTGTTTAGTAATGAGTCTACAGCCAATCGACTGGCTTTCAGGGAGTTGTCATGGCACCCCTTTTCATCTCTGTCCGCTGACCATCAGTTGAAGCCAATTTCTGATTCAAGACACTACAGGACTATCATTGGATCTCCACCCGCATACTTTCACACCCTCCTAAACTCTTACACCCCATCAAGAACCCTGCGTTCAGCAAATCAGCCGAGTCTTGTATTGCCTTCTCATAAGGGCCATAAATCGCTTTCCCGCTCATTCTCAACTCATTCCTAACTCGTCCTAGTCAACCACATCTCTCACAACATTAAGAAAAACTACATCAAATCTCTTTTTGTGAACACTTGACAACAAAATGAAAAAAAAAACACTAACCCTCTATCTTTCTCACAACAGGAAGTGGATTAGCTTTTGTTGAAACTAGTAACTCTGTATTATAATCTATTGTATTATTTCTCCTGTTTGACATATCGCTTATTGCTCAATGAACTCTCAGTAAGTCGCTTTGGATAAAAGCATATGCCAAATGTAAATGTAAACACTTCTGTCTCAATAAAAGCATAAAAAATGGTAACCATTAAAGAGATTTTAGCTTTTGAAGCTACATTAAAAAACTGCAGAGGTAAATGTGAACAATTTTATTTATTTTTTCTTTGTTTACGGTACTTTTATGTACCATAAAAAATGATGTATGGACTATAGACTTTTTCCACAAAAGAGAGTTAAACATCTTTTGACACCCGTTTGTCACCCATGGGACAAATATATGTATTGTGATAAATGTACATATTACCCAAACTGTATGCTATTTTAAACCATAGCAATAACGCAAAGTGTATAAACTGCTACACAGTTTGAAATGAAAGGCAGCCATTTCTTATCTTGGCAATATTAATAATTAGTGATGACATTTATTTGTCTTTACTTTGTTCCTCTGAATGGAATAAATTTCCCTCCACAATTCCTTGGTGAAAATACACTTATGAATATATTCATAGAGGTTTCATGTTGCAGAATTTTCACTTGGAGGATATGAATACTGAGACCGTATCCCAAACCTGTTTGGATGAGAATATTTCTTTTGTTATTTTGGAAACTGACTGATTATTGTTTACTTTGGTCCTTGGTGTTCAATGACACTTTTCTATCAACCAGAAAATAAGTCACACCCTCAGCTTTATTTAGAGTGTATTCACATCCAGATTAGCTGAAGCCTTTAGGAATTACATCTCTTTGATGTATTGCTCCCCCTTTTTTAAGGGACCAAAAGTAATTGGACAGTTGAACCAAGAGCTGTTTTCCTCACAGGTATATATGTAAATAAAACACATTGTTTTCCTTAAACAATTTCTTCATAAATAAAGTATTTTAAAGGTGTGAAGCTGAATCTACGTGTGGTGTTTGCATTTGGAAGCTGTTGCTTTGAACCCACATCATGGGTTTCAGGGAGATCTCAATTTAAGTGAAACAGACCCTACTGAGACTTCAAAAACACAACAAATCCATCAGAAAGATGCCTGAAACATTAAGAGCGGCCAAATCAACAATTTGCAAAAACAGCAGAGCTCAGCAACAAAAAATCCTGGGCGTCCATATGTCATATAAATATAGGGGGTGGATGATGACATTATCCTCTCCATAATAAAGAAATACTCCATCAAAATGTCCAGACATGTGAAGAACACTCTTCAAGAGGTAAATATGTTGATGTCTGTCAATCAAAACAATAAAGAGAATACAAGGAAAAATACAGAGGAAAAATACCAAAGGAAAATGCAGGTCTAAAATACAGGGGAGAACCTAATCAGTGAGAACAGAAACAGGTGTGATTTAATTAATAACTAAGGAAACTAATGGATGAACACGGGCAAACTAGAACACAGAACAAAACCGTGACGCAACATAGCAAAACCGTGACGCAACATAGCAAAACAGTGATAATTATCTGGTTTTATTGTAATATTATCAAGTATATCATTCTTAAAAATAGAGCTGCTTTAAAGGTTCTCCACAGCGATGCCATAGAAGAACCATTTTTGGATCCACAAAGAACCATTTAGTCAAAGGTTCTTTAAAGAACCATCCCTTTCTAACTTAGTATAACCTGAAGAACCGGTTTCACCACTAATAATCTTTTCTTGAAACAGAGATGTTCTTCAGATGTTAAAGGTTCTTTATGGAACCAAAAGGCTATTCTATAGTATCGAAGAACCCTATCAAGCATCCTTTTTAAAAGTGTTGTTTAAAAACAACAAATAAATAAAAGTAACACACAAAATAAAACCCAAACTAAATTAGCCATCTCTGTCCATTGTGTGCCAATCACATTTGTTTTCTAACTGTTGCCATATGTTGTGCTGTATATAAATAAATCTAGCAGCAGTTAGAAAAATTATTTGACAAAACCGGTATGAAAATTCCTACTGTGTAGTCAACTCACTGTCTGGTCATCCAGTTTCCTTGCTTATCTGCAGAGACGTGTATATGCCCGTGTGTTTTCATCCAGCAGCCAAAATCAATGTTAAAGATTTCGAGCAGTAAAAGCAATACAATATTTGTAGAGTGGAAAACTGTCTAGTTTTAACTAATTGACCCAGAGGCTTATTGTCATTTTCTCCTTGCATGATAAAGGAGAAAACAAGCTCAAAAGAGCAGAGTGCTCTAAATAATCTCATTACCATATGCAAAGTCTAACCTGATTCTCAGATCATGGCAGTGAAACATAAACACTTGTGTTTCTTTAAAAGTGCAGGTTTCCGTTGAGGCACATCATTATTTTTAATAAGACCTGCATTTAAACGTCTCTTACGTGCATACATTTTTTATAGCGTTTGCTTTTGGTAAACCCTTAATTTAGATGATGTAAGGAAAATCAGTATTTCAAAAATAACAGCGCTGCGTTTTGCATCTTATTTTGCATGTTTAGATGTTTACAACTATGCGTGTAGTAATGACACAGCAGTTTTTCAGTGACTTAGGAAGATTAACAGGAAGCCAAAAAGCAAGAATATGTGGGAGAGAGAGACATTTGACATTTACAAAAGCATTATGTGTTCCGTTAGTTCTGGCAGGTCATCTTAGTCTATCTTGCATCAGCCGATCAGTAGCAGCTTGTTATGATTCCACCTCTCCTTGTCAAGTATTTCTTGGTCTAGAGGTGGAATCATACAGGATCCTTTGTTTCATGTGGGGAGAGATGTTTTTGATCTTGTGGCCTTCCCTACTCTCCCCGAGTCGCGTCATCGTTCCTACCCTCCTGTTTCCTAGTTTGTGTTAATTAACTTCCCTTGAGTGTTCATCCCCTGCACCTGTTTCCTCCTGTGTTTGTTCCCTATAAAGAGTCCTCTTGTTTCATTGTCCTGTGCTCGTTCATTGTACGTGTGTACCTGTACCTGTTGGTCCTTGAATGCTGTGCATCGTCTTAGCTCTTGTTTATGTTATCCGGTACGTTTGATCTTGTCCCTTGTTCCTGTCAAGTAAGTCTAGTTTAGTTAGTGTGTTTATATTCAAGAGTTTGTTTTTGTAGTCTTAGTTTAGTCAGTGTTCTTGTTTTTTTGTTAATAGTTATTCCAGTCCTGTTTTCCCCCTCATGGGTTTTTGTTTTGTTCTTTGTAAATAATAAATCCCTGTTACCCCTACCTACCATCTCGTCTTGTCCTATCCCTGCCTGCAATTGGGTTCGTCCTTGAGTCTCATGACACAGCTAATTAACGTTAACCAATCATACAACACATACTAGAATATGTACTATTTAAGTTGCTTTTCTTTGCTACTTATCACCTTCTAATCGTGCTGCAGTCAAAACCCACCACTATGCCCATCTCATCCATATCTTCATATATCTATGAGATCATTTAATTAAATTCTGTTATGCATCATGAACTGTTCTGGTACTTCAGGTGGGGAGAGATGTATTGCTTTCCTCCTGCAATATCCATGCAAGGCTGCATGGACGGACGAAGAGTTTGCCCAGAACAGTGTCATTACGCCAACCTTATATATATGCTTTTGTTTTAATATTTGATGACAGTGGTCCTGTCAGAATTTTATTTTTACATACTTCTAAACATAGAAGCATACACCAAAAAACTATGTTTTAAAACACATTCCATACAAAGTCTTATTCTCTAAACAACCAAAAGCCAATTCCCCATCACATTTTAATAAAGCTGTATAGTCAGTATCTTCCTCAATGTCACAGTCCTTAGGAATCCTGGAATTCCTCCATTGCAAACCATTCTTTAAAATATGATTAATAAAATCATTGATTGATTACCCCATTCAAAACTTTCTACAACTCTAACAGAATTTAAACCAACCTGATCAGCAAGTTTTCCATTGACCATCAATCATTTTGACAAAACCATAGTTAAAAAACCTATCAATCAAAGAATCTGATACATTTGACCGAAGTTGTTTTGGGGAATTATAAAAAAGTGGTTCTTCTAACCCATAATGTACATCATTTGTTCTTAATGCTTAAAAAAAATCCCATGATTTAAGTACTGAAATATAAAAAGTAACACTCGGATCAGAGGGTTTTTTGACAAAAGATCTTTGGATTAGAAAAAGTTGTTTATCAACACCTTTTCCTTCAATATCCTTGAGTAGGAATCTTCCAAACACCACCAAGGTACTTTATCTGAGCTGTAAAATAATTTCTGCAATTTTGAATTTCATAGCTAAGATCTTTGATTCTAAATGTATAAGCCCTTGACCTCCTTCAGCCACAGGGAGGTGCAGAATACCCTGGAGAAGCCGATGACAGCCATTCCGAAAGAAATTAACAAAAGCTTTTTGAACAGTTCTAAATAAATCTTTGGGAGGGTCTAAAATAGTAAATGTGTGCCACAACATTGATGATGCTAAATTATAAATAACCAAGCACATCCCTCCATAGTTGTGACAATGACCACCTCCATCTCTGAAGTCTGCCACTCATTTTATCAACTAATCCCTCACATTTTTTTTCATACTGTTCCCTTCACAAATAAATTCCAAGCATCTTAAATCCATTTCTATCCCCACTACAGTGTCTTAGTTATTTTGGGGGGGCTGAAAATACCTCTCATGTAATGATTCCGCTATCATGTCATGTTTTATTTTTGTTCTTGGAGCGGAGTCATGGAATAGCCTTAGGATTTTGTGTGAGAAAGTCATGGCTTGGTTATATATTGACGTGTCATACTCTTTCTCGTGTGTCGTCAGTGTTTCCCGCCATCTCGTTTCCTTGTTAACCTTCCCATTAGTGCTTAATCCCCAGCACCTGTTCCTTGTTAATTATCCTTTGTCTGTCTCCCCTTCAAAACACCCTCGTATTCATTGTCCTGTGCTCGTTCATTGTGCTTGTATGTTAAAGTCTCTGTGAATGTTACGGTGAAAGTTCTTGTATCCTGTTGCTCTGTATTTATGACATTGTCTTCTAAGTTCCTGTACCCATTGTCTAGTAAGTTGAGTTTAGTGTTTGTACTAGTGTTTATTGTCATTGTGTAGACAGTCCGTGTTCTTGATTTTGTTAATTATTTATCCTGTCTTGTTTTCCCCCTCGTGGGTTTTTGTTTTGCCTTTTTCAATCTATGTTTAATAAATATCCGTTTAACACGCCATCACCTTGTCTGCCTGCAATTGGATTCTCCCCTTGAGTTTCATGACAACTCGCAAATTTTATTTAAACAAGTTATCAATCTGTTAACATCCTCAGAATTTTTACAAACTACTGTTATATCATCTGAAAAGAGGTTCTATAGGCAATGCATATAGAGGACATCCCTGCCTTATGCCTCTAGTCACAGAAAAAGCTCTAGTAACAGTCCCATTTATCCTAAGCATACTATAAATGTCATTGTCCAACTTGACACAAGACATAAAATATTGCCCAGATCCAAATGCTTCCAGAGTCTCAAACATAAAGTAATGATCCACTTTATCAAAATATTTTTGTTGGTCCAGAGAAAATAGTCAAAAATGTTCTGTTCTGGAATGCAGTAAGTTTGATCCATAAGAATCACAGCTGCCATATGAAGTTTCAGTCTATTTGTCAAAGCTTTAGAGAAGATTTTAAAGTCAACACATATAAGTGAGACGGGACACCAATTGTTTTGAACTCCAAGATCTCCATTTTTTTAATCAGAGTTGACACTGCTACACGGCAACTTAAAGTTCCTTCATTAATACATCATGCAAATCTTGACCAAGTAACTTCCAAAAATCCCTGTAGAACTCCACTGTCAGTCCATCCAATCCGATGACTTCCCGACATTCAGCTCCTGAAGAGACTTCAGTGAAAGCTAAGGGTCCTACAAGCATTTTCTATTGATCTTCTCAAATTGTAGGTAAATCTTGTAGAAATTGGTTTACTCTCTGACTGTCACACTATTGAAAACAATATAATTCCTTATAGAAAGAGATAACGCAAGTTTGAATCTCCGGTTGATTCGTTGTCACTCAACCATTTGAGAATTTCAACTGAAGAAATTGTCACTGCTCTTTTGGGTTCTTTTCCAGACCCCCAAAATTATGTGGTGGGAGCATTTATAAAGCATAGTGAGCTTGAGAAAATCTAAATCTCATCAAGGCAAATTTTCATCTTTCCTACAGCAAAAAATAGAAGCTTGTTCTCGATAAATGGATAAAAAATTATTTGAGTCATCTTCTTTTTTCATTAACACTCTGTTCACAGATGATTCTTTCCAGGGATTTCATCTTTTCTTTTATACTTCTGATACTTTGTGAAGCATATTGTTGACAAAAGATCTTTACATGACATTTGCCAATGTCCCACCATTGACTTTTTTAAATATCTCTCTCCTCTCTAGGTTTCCCAGAAAAGATTGAACAATTGAGTAAAGTTTAGATCTTGTAAAAGACTACTGTTAAAGCACCAGTGTGGTTTATAAACAGACATTGAAAAATTGTGATGGTCAGCAGAGGTGGGTAGGAACACTACTTTTTACTTTGTTACATTTACTTGAGTAACATTTTGGAAAAAAAATACTTTTAAAGGAAAATTAAAAGACGGTACTTTTATTCTTACTTGAGTATATTTCTAATATAAAATCTGCACTTTTACTTCGTTACACTGCCAGACGTTCCTTCATTTAAAAATATGCATTTTTTTAAAATGTATTTCAAGGTTGTAGTCTCTTTTTACAGGGATTTTCCTGAGAGATTGATTCTTTTGGGTCGATTCTTTTGAAAGTGACATTTGAACAACGGGCAAAATTGTCATATTGTTGGCCAGCAATGATAAATTCCTGTCATGTGCGCCTGCCCTGTTCATCAAAAACAGCAACAGAAGCACGACCTGTTAGACAAACCTGACGTGGGCTTGCAGAGATATACATTTGAAGAACAGAAGGAGGAAAACTTGTTGATGGGCGTGTTGTTCACTGTCTACTGTATGTTTACAAGTAAGAGCTTTACACAACAAACACATGTGGCACAACATGAGAAATCTTGAGTTTTGTCTAAAATCGGATTGTATTTCAAATAAAAGATCAATGCACATGTTCTAGATCATCAAATGAAATGCTCTGAGTTTAGTTATGCATTATAAAAGTAAAACTCTGCAGGTTTACTTTAGTTTCACGTGGTATATTATTCTAAATAAATTGTGTAGGCTACATTGACATTAGTACTAGATGAAAATTACAGAAATGCTCGTCTCTTCTGTGTTTGTCTATTCTGTGTGTATATAGCCAAGATATCTGCTTATGATAATAATAATAATTAAAAATATTGATTAAAACATAATATAAAAATATTGGCTTTAAGATTCATTTTATGGATGGTATATAATCAGATACACAAAACTAGTAACTAGCTACTTGAGTAGTTTTTTCATTGCATACTTTTTTACTTTTCTTAAGTCATTTGAAAAATAGTGACTTTTGCCTTTTGTGGAGTAACAATTTCTCTAGTGATTTGTACTTTTACTTGAGTAAAGAATTTGGCTACTCTACCCCCCTCTGATGGTCAGACAGAAATGAAGGTGAAATACTGCTATTAATAAAACTTTCTCTGTGTCTTTTTCTAACATGAAATCCGTCCAGTCAAGCTCCAGACAATTTATTTGAATTTCTTTTCAGCCAGGTGCATTGTCTGACTCCAGGGAAAGCCTCCTTCCACAAATTAACAAAATCATGTTTATTAATCAGATAATGGATGGGGTTCCTCATGATTACGATCGAGCTGTGAAACACACTGGGTTTCTGCCAATCTCGTATTAATCTTGAGTACCCATCGAGTAGTATTGGATACTTTGTATCTTCGAAGAGTATTTGGTTTGATCACATTTATAAAAGATAGGTACAGCTTTACGTTTGTTTCCAAAAACAGGGCGCGTTCGGGGGGGGAGAAGTAGGCTGAACCAAAGCATGTGCGCACCCATTGTCAACAAAGCACAGACATCAGTTTCAGTCCCCGAATGTCCGGCATCTTTTAGCGCTGGGACGAATCCATTTATCAGTTGACAATGATCTCAAAAATGCAGCGTTATATCCACAGTTTATATAACATTCATCACCCAAATGCATTGAACAAACAACACCTGAACTTCGCGAACATATGCTCTCTCTCTCTCTATCCTGAACACAAGTGAAAGTGAGGTCTGCGCATGCTCCTTCTCCTGCTCTCCTGTGGCCGTCCCATGAGCTTTTCCGGGAGAATTGTCCAATGAGGGACTAAGAAAAGTTGTCACAAAACAGTTTTACATGTTCGAAAAAACTTTCTGAAACCTGTACAATCGCTGGGGGAGTGTGTCGCGCACAAAAATACTACGTAATATGCCCAACTCGTTTTTTGACAAGTTGACCATGTTGAGCATGAGAAGATAGCACGTTTAATATTGTAAAAAAGTCAGAATGCATGACACACCATTGCAAGGCTGCTTTAACATACTATTGAATTCACCCCTAAGTGCAACACCTGCACCTAGATTTGTTCCATGAGTGAATACTGCTTTGCCCATCCAGTCTCTGACCCAGCCTACCCGATTTTCTAGATCTGTATGAGTTTCCTTTATCAAAATGTTGTCAAAGGAACTTTGCTGTACTGCTACAACCATTCATATTAAAGGTTGCAAAACTAAAGAGGTCATAAGATATATAAGAAAGTGGCAAAACAAGAAACTCAAAAATGCTCAATATATGCATGTATATGCAATAATGTATGTATTAATTTATATGAAAGATTCTCAATCTTTTCTTAAGAGCACTCATATGTTTTTTAAAACTGTAACGTTTAGGTTTGTCAAGTTCTTTCATGGCCGTCGAACAAGATTCAACAAAACGTTTTAAATCAGGAGAAAAAAGGTTTCTAATTTAGGCTTTCGTTGATGTATTGTAACATCAATGAAATTATTAATCTGTTTGACAGTATAGTAAGGAGATTTAGTTTTAATCCCTAAGATTTTCATTACATTTACATTGTCATTTAGCAGACGCCTTTATCCAAAGCGACTTACAGAGAGTTCAGGGAGCAATAAGCGATATGTCATACAGGAGCAATAATACAATAGGAACTAATACAAAGTTATTAGTTTAAACAAAAGCTAGACCACTACTTGTTGAGAGAAAGAGAGATTTTCCTTACAGAATTTCCTTAAGAACTCAATTCAGTACCATCTTCCTTGTCCGATATAGCACTGTCCAAATCATAATTAAATGATTGAGATTCCCCTTGTTCCTGCTCTGCCAGTGTTTCAGTAAAATTTTTTGACTAACCATCATCCATCGGCTCATCTTCAATATGAATATGTTCTCCAGAACAATTAAATTGATCATTACCATCATCATTTATTTCAGAATCATTGACTTCATTCCCTACTAGCTCAAGCTCAGTTTGATGTTCTCTTTTATTCAAATGAGGCAATATTTCATTTTGTAAAACCTTTTCTCCCTCACTATACGCTTGTATTACTTTAGCAGGATCAGCTTTATTCTCAACTTGATTCTCAACCCCGATTCTCAACATGATTCTCAACTTGATTCACTGCTTGATGGACCTGGAACATTTCATCGAGTCAGTATAAATATTTTATAATCTTTACCTTACATCGTCATTTTTGCAGAGACATTTAAAGTTGATAATCTGCATTCAACAGCATGTGTGTTTTGCGCCGAAAGTAACTTTGGGTTTTTAGGAATCATTTTTATCGGTCGCACAATTTTACCGTAGGGGCTACTGTAAGCAGGCACTCCAGTGAGTCATTTGATATAAACAGGGGTACATAAGATAGCATCATCTTTTTAGAAAAGTTAGATAACGGCAACACTGGCAAAAAAGTATCTCTTACAAACAACCCTTGCTCAACCAAAACATAACCAGAGACTCCTCAAACACAAACTGAAACAGGGCTAAAAACAAAACTCCTCCCACAAGGAAGTCCAAACGACAGAAAAACAAAGTCCACTAGAATAAGGCAAGACTGGAACTGGTGAACAAGACACAAGACTAAATCCACATGAACTGTAACAAACCGGCATGGGACAGAGGGCACTAGGGCTTAAAGTAGGGGAACAATACCAATACCAATACCAAACAATAATAAAGGAGGGGAATGAATCACTAATGGGAAGCTAACATGAAAATTACATGGGGCAGGTGAGGGGAAGGAAACACTATATGGGACGAAGAAGGGGAAACAAGGGGCGAGGCCGAGGCACGCGACAGGACGACACATGGCGCAAAGTTACAACAAAGGCCACGTGTCTGGTGTCTCCACACATAACACAACAACCACAAAAGACATGGCACTGTCACGACTCTGTCAACAGAACTAGATAACTCATGACCAGAAGGACAGAATCATGACAAATAGCCTTGTTCATCCTAGATGCCGACAAGATATTATTAGCATCAATAGCATCTTCAATAGCATTTAAACAATCTTCTAACCGTGATTGATTCATCCCGTAGACATTTACTGCCGTGCAGTTAAAATTAAGAAACCCTCCGAGTCTCGACCCATGCCTGTACTACTTGACGTACAGTTCTAAATTTCACTTATGATGCTTTTTGAACTTCCAAAAAGCTGGAAAAGTATAAACTTACAAAGAAAAGACGATAGCATTCACTCACTCAGACGCTCACAATCCACTAGCAGCCGCTATATGCCACGCATGCTCAAACAGAGAGAGAGAGCATGTATAAATATGATATGAAATCAATGATCACATTACTGTATGTCACTGTATGCTCAAAAGATCATTATCAATAAACATACAAAACAATAGACCAAATGTTATAGTTATGTGATTGTCAAAGTGTATATCTAGCTGAGAAGAACAAGCAAAATATTACCTAGAATATATTTTATCATATTTTCTAAATATGTAATGAATCATTTTTGCTCCTGCATTACACAAATCGTCAGATGGGTTTATGCAGTATTTTACATGCTGGTTGTGGATCAAGAATAGAGCAGTAACTTTAATTCCACCTGTAGTTTTATAAAATGGATATGTGAGAGCTGCCAGATATGGAATAAGACCTGTACAACGACAGTTAATGGAGCGCAGGTATGTGTGTAGTGAGTCATAAGCCCCAAAGGAAAATTCAGCTTTTGCCATAAATTGACATGAAAATACTAATAAACTAGGGCTAGTCACTCACGGTTTTCACTTCCTTAGACAACCTGCATAAAGGTCTGGAACAAATAAATAAAAAAATGGAGCACAGTTAATTTGCCCTCATCCATCATAAGTATAATGGTTACTTGTGTCAAATATTCTACTTGAACTCTACCTAAATTCTTCTTTTCAAGTCCCTGTGGGACTTTTTACAAAACGTATGTTTTTTTAATACATACAGTATATACTCTGAATGGAATCAACACTGGCCCAGAAACACTTCCTACACAAATATGAGGATGAAATTAGTGGTGGGCCGTTAACGGCGTTAACGGCGTTAACGCAGTGAGACTCTTATCGCGCGATAAAAAAAATGTCGCCGTTAATCTATTCTCAAAGTCGGGTTGGGAGCTGGGTCTATACTACACAAGCTATGATGACTTTCACTTTGATATTTTAGCGCGGATGTATACATAGATTAATGTCACTGTAGGGGAAGAGAACGAGATTTTTCAACTCGCGTGATTCGCGTCATTCGCGTCATTCTCGCCGCCTCATCATCTCATAACCAGGGCTTCATTCGCGCGATTCGCGCAGCAAGTAGGTCTATCGCCTCTTTGCATTGACTTAACATGTAAATCACTCGTGTTTGGTCTGAACACAACATAACGTTACTGTGAAATGACCAGATCAAACGTGACGTGCTAACATGGATGCAGCTATGAAGCCGCCGGGTTTGCTTCAGGGAACATTTATTTTTAAGACGCTTCCCAATGGAAACCTCGACAAGACTAAGCTTGTTTGCACCTTGTGCAATGTGGAATTGGTTTACTGTACGAAATTGGTTTACATACAGTTAGTTTAAAAAAAAAAACTTTCTCTCAACAGGTAGTGGTCTAGCTTTAGTTGAAACCAATAACTTTGTATTGGCACCTAATGTATTATGGCTCCTGTATGACATATCGATTGTTGCTCCCTAACTCTTTGTAAGTCGCTTTGGATAAAAGCGTCTGCTAAATGACTGAATTTAAATGTAAATGTACTGTAGGAGCTCTTCCAGTCTCAAGTACCACCTAAACACAAAGCATCCCTTAGCTAATGCGGAAGTAAACACAAGTACATCTTATTGAACATAATTTAATTTTCATCACAAATTATCATAGTAGAACAGCTTTCTCAAGTAGTTTGTGATGCATTTTGGAAACAGGAGATGAGCCCCTTCTCTAATGCGCCACCTGGCTTGAGAAACCCGTTCTTACTTTTAGTCATTATTTGGGTAACACACATATTCTGAATGCCTTCGGCAGAATTCAAATGAGCCATTTTAATCTAGATTAATCTAGATTAATTCCAAGATTAATCTAGATTAATTCCAAGATTAATCTAGATTAAAAAAATTAATCTATGCCCACCACTAGATGAAATACAACCAACAGAGCATTTAAAACTTAATCAAGATGTGTCTACAGTTTCTGCATATACTGTATTTCATATACTGTTTGCGTGTGTGTGTGAGCGTGAGCGTGCATGCATGTGTGTCTCTTACATACACATTACAAATACAACAATGTTACTTTGTTAAGTTGTTAAAGTGTCAACTAACATTTACCGTATAGCATAATATACACATCAACATTTACGTGGCCCATGAAATCCTTTACTTCTGTACAATATAAAGTGAGAAAACTGTTGTGTCTTTGAAATATTGAATATATTGTTGCTTAAGGATTCCTGTATGATAGTGACATCGATATATATGGTAGAGTCAGGATACATTTAGCTATAATTAAGATTGATCATACTGGAGACCCATAACTATTTAGGATATGAGGCAATAGCATGTAAGTTTTTGGCAAACGGATGCTGCATTTATCCGACTACTTGATACCTCAATTAAAGTTTCATTAAAATGTTGCCTCACTTTCAAATCACGTCTTTGCATTGGGGCTATCGTTTTGTTGTCGATGATTTAGTTGTGCGGAGCCTGAGGGGAAAGATACGACACCTTTATACTGGAGGTGGGAACAGACACTTTGGCTCTGATTGAGATGAATGTGCCAGCTGTATCACAATAGACTATAAATATTTGACGGGTTAATTGTGGCACTGCATCACAGGTAATTACCGATTGTAGTATTAATATTTAGATTGATTAGGCCTGCGTCCTTCTCCTGCCTGCATCCTGCTGCACATCAAAATGTCAGCGCTGACAAGCAATGAAATGGCGACAAACACAAGCAGGTACAATGAGATTCTCGGATATTGTAAACTGTCAAGATCCAGGTGCAAGAAATCGCACAGACTATAGATCTCCACATGCGCAGAACTCATTAAGTGACTTGTGATGCTCAGAAGGAACATCTGTGGAAGACTGCCAATTTAAAGGGATAGTTCACTCAAAAATGAAAATTCTGTCATCATCTACTCAACCTCAGGTTGTTACAAACCTGTATACATTTCTTTATTCTGTTAAACACAAAGGAAGATATTTGTAAGAATATTTGCAATTTTCAGTTCTGTGATATCATCCACTACCATAGTAGGACATCTTTTTAATCTTTTGTTTGTTCCGCTGAACACAAAGTAGGATATTTAGGAAAACAAGCAGTTCTGGGGCACCTTTGACTAACATTTAATTGTTCCTACTATGCCAAGTTAATAATGTGACAGAATTGAAAATTGCTAACATTCTTCCAAATATCTTTCTCTGTGTTGATCAGAACAAAGTTATTTATACAGGTATGAAATGACATGAGGGTAAGCAAAGGATGACAAAATTTTCATTTTCGGGTGAACTATCACTTTTAGACGTAGCAGCCATGTTGAAAGACATCCAGGAGGATGACGATTTTAAGTGCAATAAATAGCAGAAGTGAAGCTGATACTGAAAAATGCAGTAAACACGAAGATTCATAAGAGGTATGTCAATGGTTTTATAGAGAATTGCAGTGGCAGGATCAGGACCACGGACAGTTCTTTTTATATCCTCAAAGTGATATGCACCCAAAAATGAAAATGATTTCACCAATTACTCATCCTCTTGTCATTTCGAACCTGTATGGCTTTGACCTGTATGATGTTTCTTCTGCAGAACACAAATCAAGATATTTTGAAGAATGTAACCAAACAGTTGCGGTAACTATTCACTTCTGTTGTATAGACACAAAGCCAATGCAAGTCAATGGGTACTGCAGTTCTTTGGTTACCAGTATTGTTCAAAATATCTTCTTTTGTGGTTTATCTTCATTTTTGTATGAACTGTCCTTTTAAGTCAATGTCCAGAACTGCTTAGAAAAAACAAACCATTAAACTAAATAGGACCTAATGGGGGAAATTGACTAGATGAAATTTTACAGACATTCTGAAATACAAAAGTATTCAATGTATATCAAAATACCTTTATATTATTCTCACATATTACTTAGTCACAATATTTGTAACATTATTATGACTTTCTATAATAACATTAATACATTTGGCAGATGCTTTTATCCAAAGCGAATTACATTGCATTGTACCATACATTCGTTTCTGACTATATGCAATCCCCTGGGATCGAAACCATGACCTTGGCCTTGCTAGGGCCATGCTCTAACCAATGAGCCACAGGAAAGCTTTGATATGATTTAATTAAATTGAAAACAATATAATGTGAAGCAGGGGTCGCGCCCTATGTTGGATGCTGCAGTGCCGCCGCCATCTTGGGAGGATCAAACTCCACTACTATTTTGTTTTGAAATGTTCCTCTATTTGTTTTGTTTGACATATTGGGAAATCGAAAGTGAAAGAACCAGGGGCTTTTCCTGAACGACTCTGCGTAATGCTAATGCAGTTTTTAACACAGCAAGACTGTAGTTATATTTCCTAATCAAACAAGAAAACAAAACAGTGCATTGAACGCACTACCAGTGATCCTCCCAAGATGGCGCAAAATTCAACATGACATAGCTTCACATTCTCTATACCAGGGATCTCCAACCCTGCTCCTGGTGAGCTACCGTTATGCAAACTGCAGCTCCAACCCTCTTTCAACAAAAACTCTCTGTAATTTTCAAGCAACCCTGAACACCTTGATTAGATTGTCCAGGTGTGTTTGTTTGGGGTAAGAACTGAAATCTTTAGGACAGTAGCTAATTGGGAGCAGCGTTTGAGACCCTTGTACTATACTGTAGAAATGTCAGTATTAAGCATGGTTTTTAAGAGACCGCTTGTACTAGCTTTCTTACCTAGAGCGCAACACTTGTAAATAAGGAAGCTGTCTTACTCTGTGCGACATCTTATTACTCTTATGAAGATAAAATGATTTTTTCGCATGTATTAAAATGAATAACCGTCTTGACACTGCAATATACTGCAAGTCACTTTTTCAATATACTGTATATAGATATATATTATATATATATATATAGAATATACAAAAAATTAATCAAATTACACTTGAAAAGGCCCCTAACTATAGAAACTTACATTGAGATTCAGAAGTCTTGATCTTAAAGTATGTACAGATGTTGTGTTAACGGAACAGCACATACAAGATCAACATTAAACCTTGTTCCTAAAACAACTTTGTTTTGTGCTATACTGGCCTAACATGAGTCAACCCTCTGATCCGGGACCTTGATCCTTTTGCCGTCGAACACCATCCCCATTTCTTTCCTGAACCATTCGCGTTCGCCCCTTTCGCATGCAGCAACGGAGTCTTCAAGAGCGTTGTCCGCCCTTCAATGAATCCTCTGATCGCACGCTGTCATCGATGTACAATATATCTACAGAATTCTCCTAAAGCGTTCCACCGTTCAACAAGTCCCAATCCTTCATCTGTTCACGCTTCCACTGTACCATTAATTGGCAGAAAAAGACGTCTTTAAAGAAGCCTGAGTGATAGAAACAGCATGCATAATTCAGAGGGATGGAAGGAAACGAGAGGGAAAAAGCAAGTGGCTGGCGAACAGAAGTGTGTTGTCTGTATCAGAGCAGAAGTTGGTGTTTCAAAACATCTCAGCTGCAGTGCGAAGACATGGCATAATTAGTTTGGTGAGAAAACTGCCCCTGGGGTGGGATTAGAGGTGCAAGACATGACTGAGCTGGTAGTGTTTTGTTAGATGAGGGCGGAGGTACACACATATATCTTTTTGCAGTGCTGTGTTTGAGAGTGTGTGTGTATTACCCCGAGTGTAGCGGAGCAACTACTCTAAAGGGAAAAGAGAAATATGTATTAGAGGGGCCTATATCAAAACATGATGTTGTGAAAATGGTGCCCCTCCCTTGTTGAAACCTGCTGTCTTTAAGAAATTAACAATTCTTGAAGTTTTCTTGAAAAGTTACAGAAACTAGTAGAAATGTGTGTTAAATTGCGTAGGGCACTTGATCTGTCTTTTGCTGTTATTGAGGAGCTGTATGCTAATGAGACCTTAATAATGACTTAAAAATAAAATTGAAACAATTAATTCCGCATTGATACTGATATGTGGTTAGTCACATTACAATGCTTTTCTCATCACATCACAGTTATTGATCACATTGACTTGATTTTCTGTTCTGTGGCAAATCATTTAAGGAAAGAGCTTTTCAATTTAAGAACTCTTTCCATTTCTTTAAAGACGTGTAATTTAATTCATAGAATTTAAATGAACGATATGTAATTGACCTCAGGCATGACAACATATTTCTGTTACCAGAGAATGTTAAAACATGCATTCCCACTGGCATCCTCTTAACTGTAATGCATATTCAAAGTAGTTGATGCAATACATTGGCATATACAGTACATCGGTAAATCATTGAAATCTGAGGGATTGTCAGATGTCCTAGGTCTTTCAACATTATATACGTTCATCCAGATAACCCATCTTAATGGCGGTTCTCACTGTTTCACAAACCATCTGGAGATCTTTCCACTTTCTCTGTGACGTTGCTGTCAGATCTGCACTGATGCCCAAATGCTTGAGTGCCTTGAAGAGAAAATGTCCGACAAAGCCTGACCTGACCTCAGTAGACGTGCACCTCATTTTCTAGACATTTCCAACATTAGTATATTGGACTTCTTCTGAACGATTCTGCTAATGTATTCAAAAGGAAAATGCTCTTGGTTGATTCATTGATGGAGAATGTTTGGCGAGAAGATTATTTAAACCCTGTGTCCACAAACCATGAATGGCATGCTTGGCCGAGTTTAGAACACCCTTGATTGTGTTGCACAACATCACCTTTGTAACAAAGCTGTGATACATGCAGTTACAATCCAACACCTGCAAATCCATTATCAGTACTTTAAATGGGAAGGTGTTAACAGTTTTACACTCTAACGTAATGAAAGTAAACATTTTGGCAGTCAGTGCGTATTGTAATTCATGTGACAGTAGCTCTTTATTTTCACAACAGCCTCTTACCAGCCAATGCTGTCTAATCTGCAGCCATGCCAGCAGCAAACACATCAGCAAACATCTCCAGGGCTGACATGCATTCATATTAGCCAAGAGGTGGGAAATGGTTTACAATAACGGTGGTTTGAGAAGTATAAATTGGTCATTCAGCAGGTCATTCGGTTACGGCTGTGGGGAAATATTATTTCATGCCCCAGTGTTATTATATAAATATTTATTAGCGTCTGTGTTTGATTGGTGTGGCCTTTCAGTAAACACAGCTCACAGCAGGGACTCGCAGGCTTAGAGATGAATTTGAGGTAAGTGCAGTCAAATCTGCAGTCTCTTGAGAGAATAATTGTGTCCCTGCAGTGAACAAAATTGACGATGAAATCCACCAGATAGAGCCGAATTAATTCTTACTGAGTCTACTCCTCCTGTTTACCTCAATTTGATATTTCACAGATTCATTTTTCTCCAATTATTATATCATTCTCCACACCTTGGCAAGTTAATGCTTGTAGATTTGTACTGATGGAGGCAAATAGCTGACTGTTGCTTGGTCTCAAATTCGTTTTTTAAAGCTTCACCATCCATATTTTAGCCTCAGACACATTAGAATCATGCCGTTGCTGCCTTAACATCTGTCTGGGGCAGATTAAATTTGCTCACTGACTTTAATTATTTTCATTTCTTCTATCTGTAGGTATAGAAGTCTCCATTTTACCCTCCTTGGTGACTTGGTGGATATTATTCATACATTATTACGATCTCATTTCTTATCTCGGTTTCCTCTGTGATACATTATGGCCTCTGTTAGAGTTTTTGTTCATTTAACAAGTACAGAGAAATTGAAACGCAGTTATCGCTTGTGCAAATGAAGCAAGACTGCTGCTGCATATATATTTAAAACAACCAAAAAAAGAACCGAAAACTGAGAAGAGTGGTTTTGTTAAAGGGATATTTCCCCTCCCCAAAAAAAATCGGACATCTTTTACTTTAATTTCGAACCTGTATGACTTTCTATCTTCTGCAGAACACAAAAGAAGATATTTTAAAGAAAGTGGTTACCAAATAACGTTGGTAACGATTGACTTGTATTGGTTTTGTGTTTGTACAATAGTGAATGAGTTCCGCGGTTGTTTGTCATTCTTCAAAATCACTTCTTTTGTGTACTGCAGAAGAAAGAAAATCATACATTTGAAATGACAAGTTGAGTAAATGAGGAATTTTTGAAATATTTGAAACCATAGTCCTACTATACAGGACAGGTGTACCTCCTGGCTTATAATGGCTGATAAAATGACTCTCTACAATATAAATAACATTTATATAAGTAAGCAAGCATCTTATTTTTTTTGGGAAGATCAAGGTTTTTAAAACCGTGGAATTCATTTTGTCATCATCATGACTTTCCCGTGTGCGTTTTCGAGCAGTTAAATAATTGTTTTCATTGTAAATCTTGTTCTTCGCACAAAAGATCGCCCCAACAAATAATAAAGCTCAGAGGTTCCAAGATCACAGCCAAAGATTGTCTGAAACCCCAGGGTTTCTCTGTTGGGGAATAAGTTGGTCACCTTTGGCTCGACAGAACTGTAAACACTGTAACTGCTGTCAGTCATAATGATTGTGGAGCCAGTGGCCACAGCTGGCAGACGGGTTTTAATCTCCATGTAACAATTGAGTCTCAAAATTTTCACCTGACACACTTTGCCAACCTTGATTGAATGATGGAGTCTTGTGACAAGCTTGCTAGATGCTGAGCCACACGGCTTTCAGAACACATGTCATCTCTTAAGTTTAAGATGTTTTACCACAATACATCAGCTAATGCTTTATCAGAAATAGAGTCTCGTCTTCGTGACAACTTCAGAAAGTTCAGTTTAACACAACATAATGAAAATACATTTGTAATGAATGGAAAACTAATGTACAATGTTTTTTGTTGTGTAATGTCAAATGCAGAACATATTTTTTTAAATGTGTTCATAAATAAATTTGAATGTAGACATGAACGTTTTGTATGACAGAGAGGGGAAAGCTATATTATTCACAATTCCTACAGTTAGCATTTGAGCACTGCAAAATTTATGACTCGCATCAGGTTTGCACAAACCCCTCATCTAGAATTTCAGAAACAATTTCTGCACAGAATACATTTAGAGCGACTGCCTTTTCACCCTCTGTTTTTTTCCAGAGCAACTAATTTGGATTGCATATTGATTTTTGAGGTCAGGAAGACAGATTGGTTATTGTAAAAAAATGGCCTTTGGAGGATGTACACAATCTAAAAAGCAAGCAAACAGGGTTATGCGGTAATAGAAGAAATCTCAAGTAGATCATGTGATGCCCACTTGTGGAATTCAATGTATTACCCAGAGTTTCCATTCCTTAAATAGAGATGCTCAGTTTGTAGTCCTAAACCCAGAAGAGAATTACCATTTTCGAGGCATGTTTTCCCTCAGGATTCTCTAATGCATTTTCTTGAATAGCATTTTCGATTTATTTAGTATCTAAAATAGGGTCGGTGGTTTGCATTACAGCTAAAGATACTTTCTTGTTTGCTCTGCAACATAAATTAAACATATTCATGGATCGAACATAAATTTTAGAACTGTTAAAGCTGTTTTTATAAATGAAGTTGCTGACTAGTTAGCATAAGAAAATAGCAGCTAAGAACAACAATGGTTATGTGATAGTCAAGTGCCTAAACTGTTTTTATAACATTCTTAAAATTTCTAAAGCAGTTTAAAAGGTTTGAAATTTTTTTTTTGTCATATGACTGTTTGGAATGTATAAATCATTTATACGATATGTAAATTGGAAATCAGATCGGTTTGAATGGGCTCCTATACACAAGGAATCTTCCATATTCAAACATTCCAAGCAGGTCTTTGTCTGCCAGGATTGGGGTTTTCTCACACTGTAAAAAGCATCTTATTTTTAACAATTTGTAGAGATTTTTCACGAATTTTAGAAATACGGTAAACCCCTTCAAAATACCTAAAAGGCTGCAAATGTACACGATTAAATTATAAGTGCCCGTAAAAATCATTTTTTACAGTGCACTAAATTGCGCTACTTCAACTGTTCATTTGTGAAAGATCGGGTTACACGCGCAGTTTCTGGCAATGTCAAATTAATCTTCAGTACCTTTACAATATTGCATATGTCGTATTTTCGAAGAGTATTTAGTTTGATCAAATTTATAAAATTAAGATACAGCTGTTAGAGGCAGACAGTGGGACGGAACTATAGCACGAGCACACAACACATCATCGCATTAATCCCTTCGTGTTTTGAACATTATGCACGTACACGCCGATTGCCAACAAAACATAGACTTCTGATTTAGTTTGACTTACCGCGTGCAGTTCATGTCAGTCATCTTTCAGCTCTTGGACCGCGCCATCTATCAGTTTCAAACGACCTCCAAATCCAGCGTTTTATCCAATGTTTATATAACATCCATCACTGTAATGTCGTAAACAAACAATCACACCTAAAATTTTTCTCCCTTTTACAAGAGTATCGAGCTGCAGTTGCAGGCCCAAAACGCAGCCAATGTTGATTAGCTGGTCTTCCTGTGCTCGTCGGTTGGCGTGTGGGCATGGCTATGTCTTTCGCCTTGTCCTGCTTTTCCGGGAGGATTGCCCAGTGAAAGTAATGAAAAAGAGATCCAACTTTCCGAAACAAGTTGGAGTGCTGGGGTTGTGTATCAAGCACAGAAATACTATGTCATATGTCCAACTCGTTTTTTAACAAGTTGACCATGTTAAGCATGAGAAGCCAGCACGTTCAACATTGTAAAGAAGTCAGAATGCATTTGTGTGTAATGCATACTGTAACACTGACTGTTGAAATCGTAAATACCAGTGGCATAATATTAGTTTTAGGGAATTGGGGTGGCGTCATTGAGATATTTTTGGGTTAGTTTTTAAATGGGTTGGTTTTCTGGCAAGATCTGGCAACTCTGCCCTGAACGCTTGAGTAAACTGACAGAGATGAAACATATTGCCCGAAATCAACCTTTCTGTGTTTGGTTATAATATAACAATTTACACTATATTTGATTATAGTACATATCTCTATTTCTATCAATTTAAAACTATTTAACAGTTATTGATTCTTTACCTGAAGATAAATTTGGCCCAGATAAAGTAAGTTTACGTTGTTGTTGCTGGAACTGGTCTATCGAGTAGTATACGCATGCATCAATATCAAATGTTACATGCTGTTGTGTAGACCCAAACATTATAATTGATAAACTAACACAAGTTGAAGGTGTTAGATAACACAAGAAGGTAACACTCTTCAAAAAACCTGTGAGATTGAGTTAAAACCAAAACATTGTGACCTGTTAAATGTTATCCCAAGTCTTCAGGCATTTAAATCTGCGTGGTTTGAGCGTTTCTACAACACCTATTTGAAATACCTGCCTTAAAAATGATCTAGGTTGGCCTACAGATCTGACTTACAAATAAGCACAAAAAAGTAATCCCTTTTTTCCACACTGAAACATTTTAAATGTAATCTCGTCTCTTCTTTCACCTTCACATGCCGTACATTTATAAAAGCGGCACAAACACCTCAATCTCCACTCTGATGTGTTGTCTCCTCTCCGGAGATTTTTGCTGATATCAAAGTTCTTTCTCCATCTTCTTTTCTCCAAGGATGAAAATGGCGAAGGGCCGGGAGTCTTTCAGATGTTTTGTGTGATCACTGACCTGTGAATATCAGTGATGGTGGAAATGAGTGAGAGGTGGGTTCTTGTGCCATTGCCACAGTGAGTGTGAGACTGAAGCCTATTTTCCAGCTCATTGCAGGCGCTGAGGCCTAACAAGATGAGCGAGAGGAAGCCATTCTTAGCCTGATGTATAACATTTATTCCATTCTGGCGTAGTTGAAAAGATTCCTAGGTGGAGTCATTTCAAAACAGCAGCAATACTTCTTATTACAAAGCACTAATTTTTGCCTTGCAAAGATGTATGGTGAAGTTTAGCGGGCATGTTTTCACCAGGCAATTACTGAAATGAGGAGAGCTCAAATGGTCATGAAGTCAGCCTTGTGTTATGTGTCTATTGCAAAGCTTATGACGTAAACCAAGTTTTTGTCTACCTCATCAGCATCTTATTTTTATGTTTGATTGTTACATACTCAACAAAAGTGCCTCTATCATCAGATATTTCAAGTTATTTCACTTTAATAAATGTGTTTTAACACCCCTTTCCACCAAATGGAAAAATCTAACTGTCATGACAAGAATTCGGAGGCTTCATTAAAAGTTTTCTGAAGCAAATGAACTGCCACCAGCTCCACAAGACACAAAGTCTCAGTTCACTTCTGTGAACCCATGAAGCTCATCAAAGAGACCTCCACACACACTTAAATCTGCCACATGTGCTCCTTTTTTATGATCACGAATGAATCTCGCGTCCATGAGATGTTCCAATATGATCTTGTACAACAAATTTAGTACATTTTGGTTAGTTGTTTGCGTTTTTAGTTCAAATCTACCGGTTGCAGAATTGAATTGACAGAATTGACCTTGTGATTTGGAGATGATTAAATTTGCCTAATTATTTGACTGCAGACTTATCCTGTGGAGCCTAAACCGCAATTTCATTTCCAATCTCGTATTAGTGCTTTTAAGTGAAGTTATTCTCATTTGTTATTCTAATGAGGGTATAAAGCAACAAAATATCCAATTTTATTAGCGAGTTTAACATTTAAATTTAACAAGCCTCTTTAACAATAAGACAGAACAGCATATAAAAGTACTGCAAAGGTATGCCACAACAAGATGCATCTGACTAAATCACTGTTAAACTGAATACCTAAAGCAAATGTGCCAGAACTTGTAAACTAGTATAATAGTGTAACGAGGAAGGCGGGATGAGTTCTCCTCCGCACTGTAAACGCAAATGTTCAAAATAATCAAAGAGCAAGTAATGTAAACTTAATTGTATAAAAAAGTTCTACCTACTTAAATATTTTAAGTTCCTGAAACACTTTTTACTTTTGAGTAAAGTATAATGATTATTTTTAAATAAGTTGAAGTTTTGACCAAAACTAAAATAATAAATTTGTCAACTGACTTAATTTAAACATTTTAATTCAACACAATCGGCCAAGAAAGATTTCCAATTCCCAGCATGCTTTATGTCAGACTGCATTTGGAGAATAAATAAAAAAATATATGATTATTTTTTATGGTTTAGTAAAGTTAAAGACTTGTTAGTGTTACTTTTGTAGAGTTTGACATATTTTTAACTTTTGTGGTTTCCATTCTTTAGAATAGCGGTGCATGTGCCCGGTCTCTGCAAAGCTAAATTTCCCCTGTAACATGTGTTATGTTACCAATGAGCAGTAACTGTGCTAATATCTGTTCTGAGATCAGTCTCCTCTGGCTCATGTTGGATTGCATAAATCAAGGTGTTTGATGTATGCATATTAAGACTAAGGAATATGCAAAGTAAAGAAACCGAAAGAATTTAGTTTAGTTTACTTAAAAATGCCATTTTTGTGTACCTAAGTTCTATCTACTTAATTTTATTAAAAGGATATATTAAATAAATTAACTAACTAAGATTTGGTAAGAACTTGAACTTATCTGTAATCAAAATTTGAAGGTTCTGCTTACTTAAACCAAGAACCTCTTAAACTCAAAAATGTAAAAAAAAGATTTGAGTATTGCCAATTTATCCGGGTTTACAGTGTGTGAGAGATGCGAGACCGGTGCAAGGAAAAGCTGACACTTATGATCACTCGCGTCACTGCCTTGCTCGTTACAAATAGGTTGTCTGCACTCTTAAATCCTGATTGACGCAGATTCAACGAAAGGTGCTAATTTTCTTATTCAGTTAAACAGATTATATTTGATTGTGGGTGATTTTCTAAAAACAGAAATAACAAAAATATCCACATGTAAGTAAATTACATCCATGTTTAAACGAAGCTTACATGTGGTACCTGTTTGTGGTTAGCCATGCAGAGATATTTACAGTATTTATTTACAGTATATGTGCATTTATTATGTAAACAATAAATGTACACAGGATACATCTGTACTGTACAACATTCTGGAACCAGTTGCAGAACAGAACAGCTGATTTATTTCCCTAATCAAAAATCAATGTGCTTTCTGTGGCAACCTTTTGAGTAACACCAGTCCAGGCATGCACCGGGTCCATCAGTGGGCACTGGCAGAGAGATGCACACCACAGAAAAACTAAGAAAAGGAACTGTCAGTTAAAGTAAAAACGGTGAAAGTGCTGAACATAATGGATAGATGAGCATAAACACCAGTTTTAGTACGTTGTGTAAATTAAAATGAAATATCTAAAAACGAAATATACGTTGGAAGTATAATTTCGAACTCGTTTACTAATAGCCGATATAGAAATATTTTTGTATCACGCACTATTGGACTTTGGGTTTGTCTCCAGATTATTTCGCACATTCTCCCGGTTCAGTGGAGAATAACATTAGAATCAGATAAATACCTGCCGCTCAGTTGTATTCGTTTTCCAACACCATTAACATGTGCAAAATTACTTTCAGGTTCTTCTCACTCAGGTGCATCCTTGAGTTAACCTACGACGTGTCCAAATCCTGCTCTCTCTCTCTCAGCAGATAATATCCTTTCGTCACTCTCTACAGATTATTATAAACCGTACTGCATCTGACAGAGGAAAACAAAAGCATGTAGACACAACTTTAAATGAATAACATGATATTCTGCCATCTTTGATAGAAATGTTTTTCTTTTTGCAGTACATTATGGAACAACTGTATAGTCTTGCCGTTACTGATACATTTGATGTAGCATGAGATTTGGGCCAAATAGAGATATTTTGGACATGAATTTATAAATCGTCATAATTCTATTACCAGTGTACTTTTATATATGTCAACTTGATGAATATTAATCTAAAGGTTTATTAACCAATGGAGAGCATGGATAGAGACGTTTCTTAACCTGGGCAAATCTTTCAGTAAGTCTGTAGGTGACTGTAAGTGAGTGGCTGCTATATGGCGTACAAGCAAATGCATTCTTAAACACCGGCTGCGATTTGACATGAAGGACTTGACAAGAATCCAGCCTTCATTTGGCATTGTCCCAATTGCAAATCTTTTTCACTCCACAGTAAGATGAATTGGTTTTAAGGACAAACCTGTAGAGAAGAAGTCAGAAATGTTCAGATCTTGGAGGTTATGTATGACTCCTCATTAAGTCTCACACAGACTTTAGCCTTCTGCTTATGAGAGAAGAGCTCCAACCTCAGCAACTACCCAGAACGAGTGCATGAGGAAAGACAACATCACCCTGTTGTTCCAACAACAGTGGGAGAAAAAATAATGAATGTTGCTTTTCTGTACCACCGGACCTTTGCTGTGCAGGTTAGTTTGGTGGGTGTGAAATTGTTTCCAAGACACTAAATTTGACATTTGAGTGTGGAAGGAGCCGTTCTTCACTGCGTTTAATAATGCATGTTTATATGCATGCTGTTTATGAAGGTGTGCTGTACATACTGTACCAAAGTATCTATGAGCACAAGCGTATGAACACAGTCTGTAATATTGTTATCCCTGGTGGAAATTCTCAAGAAACACTATTTATATGTAAAGACAAATTGTCAAGAAACACTAGTTACTAATATTTATATTTAAAGATAATGAACTTTTTATTTTACTTTTTTATTCAAGATATTCAACTCTTTACAATAAGGCTGTATTTGCAACCATTAGTAAAGGGAGAAGCTAAAATGAGATAACAATGAACAATTTTGTTTTTTAGCATTTATTATGCCAGTACTTATTCTTGACTGTTCAGTATCAATTGTTATCAGTTACAACCTGGTACTGTATATTAAAATGTTTTAGTAAAGGCTTATATAAACACGAACTAGGATGAATAAATGCTTTAGCAATGTTATTCATTGTCAGCTAATGCATTAACCAATGTTAACAAATTCAAGCATGCAGTACATTGATAGCGGAGACAGGCAACAGTGCAGCAGGCTAAATGCATGTCACTCGGCTTCTGCCCAAGAAAACCAGAAAAACCTGCTTGAAGAAAGCATTGAAGCTTCAATGCGTCTGAAATGTTTGTCCCTGTCCTCTGAATCTATCTATTCACTGGAGCAAGACGTCTGCCTAAAGTAAGCTTATCAAAGCCTGATGCTTGCTGTGATTCAGTTTATTGGTAACGTTAGCATTAGCGCTTACATTGACCTTGTATTTTCTGAATGAGAGGTAAAAGCTGCAAAGCATCTACATAAACAGCTTTACACGACAGTTGTGTTGCATCAATGTTTTCTATGTTTAGCCTTCATTCCCATTTAGGGGGTAATTAGTATAGACTTCCTTGTAATTAGAAAAGCACTGAGTTATTGCATCAAAGCCCATTAGCCATGATGAGTTTATTGCTGTACTGGTGACTTTTGATATTCGCTGCGGTATTTTTAATGAACTGTAATAATCTAAAATGGGTTTCTTCAAGAGCAGCATTGATCTACAGAAATGTATGTTTTATCGCTTTTTGAAAACTTTTGAAGATAATTAGTGAAACATATAGTAATCCACAGTTATTCTTATTATGTCATATGTTATAATATCATTTTATATTGTATTTTTTACACTCTTAGAAAAGGGAATTCAAGCGGTTCTGTATTATTAATCTGTATACAATCATTTGTTCTGATGAAAATGTGGAGATGTGTGGAAAATGCTTAACCAAACGGTTCTTAGCCACCTTTGACACCCATTGTTAATATCGCCTACTGCACCATTAAAGGACCAGTGTGTAATTTTTTGAAGGATCTATTGACAGAAATGCAATATAATATACATAACTCTGTCTTCATAGGTGTATAAAGACCTTACATAATGAAGCGTTGTGTTTTTATTACCTTAGATTGAGCTGTTTCTATCTATATACACTGTGGGTCCCCACTTGACCTGATTTTGCCAAGTGGTTGATGTCCTCGGGACAACATATTTTGTGACCTAAGGAAAACATTTTTATAAATAAAACCTAAATCCACACCAAACCCCAACCCTAACGATAACATACCCCTAAAATCAGAGGGAAATGATAAGTGAAAAACAATGGTCTAGATGCAACTAATCCTGGTTGGAAGATTAAACTCAAAATAAACTGTAAACTTTTTTCTGAAATCTGATTGGTTGATTTAAATGTTGTCCCAGGGTTAACATGATGTTGATTTAACCACTTGGCAAAAACAGGAGAGCCGTGGGTCCCGTTACATGGAATCCATGGTGGGTCAGCTGCTGTAGTGCTTTGAATGGGAAGGGTTGGAGTGAGCCTGTTGGTTGCATTTCGCAATCTCAGCGTTAAATGCTGCTGGATGTTACTGACTGCTCCTTTAAATGCTCTTTGTGATGATTAAAGCCCATCCCACTAATATCACATGCCATTTGCAAGCCGCACATCATAAGGTCACAGCTTTGAGAAAACTATAAAGTGCCCCGCCCAAACATCCATCTTAAAAATGAGAAACATCGGAACATTTAGTCAACAATCATCATGACGTCTATAATCTGGATTGCAGACTTGTTCAGTTTCGCCCCGGGGATAATGTTGGGCTGTAGTTTTATAGCAGTGTGGGTGGACTACGCCTGTTGCTATTTCTGTGTCTCTCAGGAGGGCTTTGCTGTGCACACAGTCAGTAATGGCAAGTGCCTCTGTCTCTATCCTCTCTCCAGTGTAATGAGACCTTAATTAAGTCTGCCAGCTGCAAAAAAAGTCAATTAACATATTGTGTCTGGATGACTTATTAGATTTTTCACCGTCTCTTGGGTGAGCAGGTAGGCTGAATACAGTCACATACATTTGCGAAGCGGCTTGATGGCTCAATTAAATTAAACTGCCTTTGATAGCACTGCAGACTCTCTCACTTACATCAGTAATGAGTAATGAAGTCAATAAAACCTCTTGATTCACAGCTGAAGTGAGTCTATCACATCCTATTTAGCTGTTGGATGCAACTGTGTGTGGGGTCTTGATGTGTGTTTGTTTGGTGGGGGGTTAGATATTGTGGAGTTTTATTTTAGTCACATTTTTGTTTGGTAGAATTTTGTGATTTATAGAATTTCTATTATCTTGAGTTGCAAACTCAAAATCATGCATCATTGAAATATAATGCAGAGTTCAAGAGTCCACACTGAAAATCTGGGTTGAAAATGAAGAGAAAGTTTTAGGACGATGTTAATGTTAGAAGAAATATTCATAATTCTGAAATCGTTCTGGGTCTGTAGTAAATTGAGCAAATATTTGACGCTGACTGTGTTGTGTCCTGTACACAAAAAGTATGATTCTCATTTCACGTTTTGAGATTATCAGTTCCATGCCATGAGCGCATGCTGTCATAACTGTGAATGGAGAAAATATCAAATAGTACAGAAATTTTAACGTAATTTTCAAAATTTCTAATAGTAAACAATTTAATAAGATATTTTAAAGCATGTTATATCATCCCCTACCACTAGGGGACACTGTTGCGCAGGACGACTTGTTCTTTGTTTTATCAACCCCACCCCCTCCAAAGGTAACGGTTTCTGTCTCTAATGGCAGATGTAGAGCTGGAGCCAGAGCTAGTCAGCCCCTAATAGATCCATATATTTATGCCTGACTAGAACCATGTCTCACATGATGAGGACAGTCATGCATAAGCTCTCAGACAGATGATCAGCTCAGGGTTAGTGATTTACAACACCCATTCAGTCCAGAAGAAAAGAAACCACAAAGGGAAATATAGAGATTAGAGAAGTATATGCATTTAAGTTTCTTTATTAATTTGTGTGGAAAATGAGATTCTGTCATTTTGCTGGGTGATTAAAAAAAATGCAATGATGCAATAGAAGAGAACAATAATGTACAGTACACAGAGAAAATAACATATATCACAACAAAAATGGGAAACGTACTAAGTAGTCTACATCATGAACAATTTGCACACCACTTAAACCATATGGATGCACATATTCGGACGCCCCCCTCTTCTAATAAACTTGTTTATCTAAAGTTATTCCTAATCAAAACAAATATTTGTGCTATCATATAATACCATATTAAAGCATTTTGTTTCCATCTTTGTGACAACAGTTTTTTATGGGACCTTTTTGTTCCAAAAATGACTGTACCTTGTCAAGGCGTTCAGCTGGGTTCAGGTCTGGGCTTTGTGCAGACCAGTCCAGTTCTTCAACACTGGACTAAATCAATCATTTTCGCTTTCTGAACCTTTCTTTGTGCACAGGGGCATTGTCATGTTGAAATAAGAATGAGTCCTGCCCAAACTATTCTGTAGAATATCATGCTGTAACATTTAGATTTGTGCTCACGGAAATGACTTAAGTAGTCAAACCTGTTGATAAAATGGGGGGGTCCCAATACTTTAACCATATAGTGTAGGTTGTAGGCTTAAGTAAACATTATACAAATTGTGCAGGTTGTACTCAAATAGTACATAAGATTGGACATTGCATTTATCATTCATTTACTGCAATGCATGAATAACATTTGTAAAAGACAATAATACAAAGTAACGTGTAAACTATATAAACAATAGAGGAACTTTTTCCAAGGTCGGTGATATATGGTGATGCATTGCACTGTTGACGTGTGTGTACACTGCAGTCCATCATTTAAGTTTGGAAACAAAATCTTCCCTTTCATATCTCCGGTCGCACAGCGTGAACTTTTCTTCTCCTACGGCGTGGTGCTAAGTGTTGTGGCAGAGCTGGTGACAGACACAGGTGGTGACGTGACTGTGTTAAATGAGTGTGAGGTTGAGTTTCTCTCCCGTGGTGCTGATGGTGGGTTGTTAGCGCGATGACCAGCAAGACGCCCGTTGAGGGAGCTCTGGATCCTCACCGTGTCTTGCTTGCATCGCCATGGAGACGGCGCCTTTCTGCATAAGATAAGCCACGGCGCGTATTAGCGTGGTAATGCACAACAAAACGGTTGTATTACCCGTGTCACATATCAGGTTAGCGTTTAAATGCAAATTTTTCTTCAATATCTAACACCCCACTGTAGGTCAGGTCTCTGCGTGACATTTCCCTAATTTCCTGACAGCTGTTATAATTTATTTGTTTGTTGTTTGCCCTTCTTTCATGTTATGTTAATAACACTAGAGTTTTCGCGGAGAGATCTCGACGTGGGTGTGCTTTCTGCACCTAGACGGAGCTGCACAGAGATCATTGTGAGGATTTGATAGACATTTCCCAGATGGCCAAAGCTGCCGTGACCCTTCACCTCAGACATGAAGCAAGCGTTTGTTGGCGCCATGGTTGGAGGGCATCTCTGAACTTTCCCACCACCGCTATCTCCGTCAAAGCTTTAGGAAAGACACATTGGCCACATTGTTTATCAATAAACGCTTTTCTTTTGGGGGTATATTTGACTGTGTGTATACTGCCCTACAAATCTCCTTTATAATACATCAAAGATTTCACAGTACAGTGCGCATCTTTCTCCACATTTCCTTGTCCTAGTGGCTCACTTATCGTGCTGTCTGGTTGCATTCATTTCCATGACAATGAGGCAATGGCAAGGTTACAGGAAGCAGGCATGTTCCACCAAGCCCCTGAGCAGGAAGTGTCACAATCCCAGCCTTGTGAAAGACAGCCAAGGAAGCGCTGGATGCCGATTATCTTCTACACCAGGCCAGGTGTGACCCTTATATCTGTCAGTGACTACCTTTTAAAAACTCCACACCAGATCTCCACGGCTCCGAGACAGCCAACTGTTTCTCTAGGGATGATTAGACATATGCCATCCTGTCCCGCAACGAACGACATTAGAACAGTCTTCATCTGTTTCCCTTCGAAACGTGACTCATTGGAATTAAGTCTGTTTTATGTAATGACATATTTGTGGTGACACATTTGGTATAGCAGCTCACAGAGCTCGCTCATCACCGATTGAAGTAAAAATAAAAAAAGGGAAAGAAATCGTGTTTTTGAATTCAGAAGACATAAGAGAGAAATCCGAATGAGTCACAGAACAGAAGGCTTTGGCACCAGAGACAACGGAGTGGTATTTAATCGTGTACATTACAATGAAAGTGCGCCGGCGTGTATCTGTGTGTTTTCGGCCTCCTGATAATTTATCCCTGGTGATTGCTCTGTCTCAACAATAAATTTCAACATGACAGCACTAAGCGCAGAAAGTGAGTTTGTTGTCATTATTTCATCACGATCAGTGACACTCAAGCGGGGGGTTTCGAATGGCATATTTTGGTCGCAACGTTATTCGACACACTCTTCAGATCATGCAGTGCGCTCCAAATGGCGTAAATGATGTCTTCATAGGATAGGGCACTTCAAAGGGAAAGCAATCTTGGCAATCTTGTTGTATGCTTATTAGTGCATAAAAGATTACTTAGCTTCTAATAGGAAGGAAAAGGGCATGGATATGATCCTTTGTGATAGAAATGCACCAGTAGAGTCTATACAAAATCATCGGACGGTTTCCAAAAAGGATCCTGAGTATAGCATTGATCTTTCTTAGCAAAGATGAATCCCATAGATTAACTATATGTAACTCATTGTAATTATTATGTCCACCGTATTGAATTCAGACAATTAGGAACAATAAGCAAATCAATGCGGGTGTCTTTATTAGTTCCTCTGTTTGCCGTCACAGAGTCACCATTGAAACATTGAAACAGTCGTAGTAATATCTTAGTATTTCCGTGGATCACAACATGATAGAGGAACATTTCCAGACAGAAAAAAACGTTTGTTGGTGGTTTAGATGAATGCTCACAATTGCAAGTCAGGTCTACAGGAGGTCCACAAAGCTGTTTAGGAGACAGATTGTCTAGATTACTGTTAGGGGGTCTTAGGAGAGCCACAAAACCATGTGGTGCCAGGAGAGAGAGGCTGTTTAAATTGTACTGATCTCCAGGGTTTCATGTGAACGTGTGTGTTCAGCATCCTTGGTTTATGTGTGACACAACATCAGATAAGAGTCGAAAACATGCACGTTTCCTATTTAAATCCACTGTGTCCGGAGAAAATATTGTAATTATCATACGGTTCTCTTTTCCCACAGAGAACATCTCACCTTTGCAACTGGACCTTTGCAATTTGCATGCGTAAACATAGACAATACATTTTTTTGTGAGAGACAGGGTCATGGACCAGCAGTTCATATTTCCCTTTTATATATCAGCATATACAACGTCAAGATAGAATTGACATGACTTCTAAGAATGGACAAGCAAACCAAGGTGCAGTTCTACACCTCTAAAATAGTGCTAAACCATTTCAAGTTTGCAAACCATTTCGAAGTTGGTAAACTGGAAAGTAAACTGAGAGAGAGAGCAATTGCCAGAGAAAACAGCCAGCTTTCAATCTACGATTCAATGAATATATTTTGAATGAATGCTGCTCCAAAAACAAAATAAGGAAACAAACAGAGGAGTTTGGAAAGCCCGGTAATAAATATTTATTATCGCACTGAGACTTAAGTATGTTTGTATTACAGTTGACCTACAAAAGTGTGCCGTCTACAAAGCATGCATTCATGCGTCTTGTCTATTTCACACCATCACATTATTAGCGACAATTACACAACCAACCATAGAGAAATCTCGCTGTGTTCAGATGTGACACTGCTGTTGTTTTAAATAACTAAAGCCAATGCAGATGGCACTGAGAATCAGACGTGACCATGAATTTATCTAGCCACTCATTGTGTGAAAACAAATGTATTACCGAAAAACAATAGCACAATTGATACAAGCTGAGTATTCTTTGTTCTACAATAAACTGTTGAAAGACTGTTTAAGGGAAAGCACAATATTCAGAATTATGATTCAAACTTGAAAGTATTTCAAATGGGATTATAATTATACACGTCTCGAGTTATATGTAAATAAACTAATGCGAAATAATGAGCAAAATCAAATGATACTGAGGAGAGAATTGTAACACACATCCCTAACATTTTATTTTCATCATTTTATTCAATATGGGATACATTTGCAATGCGTCACTTTACCAAATCAAGTATGCATGCATTTTCATACTGCATGCTATCTTTAACGCTGCCAAAGGCAGTAAAATATTCAGCTTGGCTCGGTCCTTTTGTATGCATGCAGTTCACTCATTGAACTAGAATAAAGAATAAAACATGCTTCGCAAACACTTATTTGCCCAATTAAAAATTAAACAAATGTACCTCTATATAACATGAACAAACTGGGTCAATGCTTTTGATGTTATATTACACATTCTTGCATAGCGTCCTTTTGCTTTCAAAGGGTACAGTTCTTGACCAATTTTATGTAGTGATTCAATTGGTTCTCACATCTCCCCCGACACCAAAGGAATATGTTATACTTTAGTCAATTAGCACAATGAGCAGCATTTTTATCTTTGAGGAACCTCAAGAAAAGTAGCATTATTTTATCACATGCCTGGAGGACTTCAAAATTTGAATATAATAAGTTCTATATCTCTGTCACTTTTGAAGTTTAATGACGATATCTGGCACTATGGCACATTTATATAATGATACGTCGATATATATGATACAAATACACATTTTGAGTCAAGGTGGGTTTTCAGGCTTTAAATGAATTAAAGGTGCAGTATGTCATTTCTACATTGTTTAGAAATGTTCAAAATGCTTCAGATTAATGAAAAGCTCATTTTCTCAAGAGCAGACTTGGAGTGTGTAGACTGCACATGAGGAGGTAATGTTTATGCCCTGATCCCAGCAGTAATAACCTGACGATGACTACATCAGAGCAAAGCCGTCACAAGAAATACTCTTCTCTTCTGATCAAAGATGTGCTGTGGGTGAAAGTTTACTAAAGATTTCTTCACCCAAGACGAACAGACTCAAGTGACCCTTTATGAAAAGTAGATTCATCTTGATACCAGATTTTTGTAGTCGATTGAAGTGTCACAAAGGAAATTGACATTTTTTCCAATCCAGTCATGTTTGGCTTACTGCCAATATAGCTTATAGTATTATTACGATGCAACAGTTTATTTCTAATTAAAATTGTTTAATGTTTAGACATTCATAAAACATATAAATATGTTTACTTTAGAAGCAAAATGGCAAATTAAGCATATTCAATGCCTAAATATAATCGAAATAATCAGTTTACAAAATGCTTTTGTGTGATTCATTAAACTTTTGATTGAGGCCAATTCCGTCGTCTGAATAATCATACCTAGATGTGGTGGCTGAAAACAATCGTAATTTGAATATCACGCCCCTATAAATCCAGAGTGTAGATGCCTTGCCCCTAAATTTTGTGACATGGAGAAACATAATCCGGCCAAAAAGAGGAACTTTACTGATTTAGCAATTTGAATCTTTAACCTCGAAAACCAGAATCAAATGAACTAAAAAATATCTATTTTTGAAAAGACCACTGCTGCGGTCAACAGCGTTGGCGTAGTGAACCGGAGTCCACTTCATCAGGTTTGTATTTTTTTGGAAATGTTTGTTTTGTAAATATCACTGCAAATGATAATAGTTTCACTATTATTTTAACACTGAAATACTTGTTATTTTAAATTTCTTTTTTGTGTTACGCATTTAAATAAAATTATATCTGACTTCAGTCTTGAAGAACTTTAAGTTAGCCTACATTAATCAGAATCAGAAAGAGCTTTATTGCCAAGTATGTTTGCACATACAAGGAATTTGTTTTGGTGACAGGAGCATCCAGTACACAGAATCAGTAACAACAACACAGAGACCATCAAACAATACAAAAACAGTCACACAGATGATTTAAATAAGGTCCTATGGGTATAAAAATTTAGAAATACAATACAATGAACATAAGAGTTAAGCTATAGAGAGTAAAGTTATGTGTGTATGTAAATATGTACAAGTAAAAAATTAGAATAGACTATTTCAGTAAAAGGTATGTGTTATATGCAGCAAGATTAAATATAATTTACAGAAAAGTAGAAATAGATAGTGTATTATCTGCAGGATATATTTAAGATTGCACTTTATTATTATTGCACAGAGTTAATTGCACATAAGAAGTTTTGCACCCAAGTTCTAAAAGGTGCATGTAAAAAAAATATTTAACTGTTTAAGAGGTAGATGGCCTGAGGGAAGAAGGTATTTTTGTGTCTAGTTATTTTGGTGCTCAGTGCTCTGTAGCGCCGACCAGACCGCAGAATTGTGAAGAGATGATGGCTTGGATGTGAGAGATCCAGGGTGATTTTCTGAGCCCTTTTCCTCACTCTGGATGTATACAGTTCTTGTATATGTGTTAATGTATAAAAAAATACATAATATAACTGATTATTTTTGCTGGGTAATTATAGAATAATGTTTATATGTAAATTATTTTACAATTTTCTTCATTTGGGTTTAGAAAAAATGGTGTGTGGCGGATATGATAGATGCATGTTTCTAAAGAGGATAAATGTTTGAAATCTAATGCTTCTTAAATCAAGCACACACAGTTTTATGTTTGCTTCATTCATTTTTTCCCTTAAGATCTGTCTGAGCGAAGAACCAGCGGTCTTCAGCCCCCACAAACCAGCCTAGAGCCTGCCACACAAAGCCAGGCAACCTCGAGCTATGTGACCCAGTGCTCGACTTTTACACACACACAAGCACAAATAAACATTGTGTTGTCTGTTCTCATTAGAATGCATATTTATCAAACAAAGAAGCTATCACCTTGCAAGTAAATCAGATTACCCATTGCTTGTAATAAGATTATTTTGGTTTTTAATATTTGTATTGTCGTAAATTATCTATCAAGCAGCCTAAAATCTCATCAGTTTTTTTACACCAAAGTACCCGTTAACCTTGTAATTTCAAACAATTAAATGTTCATATACAGTATATCACAGAACTGAGAACACCCCTCATATGTTGGTTAATATTTTGTTATATCTTTCCATGTGACAACACTGAAGAAAGGACATTTTTCTACAATGTAAAGTTGTGAGTCTACAGCTTGTATAACAGTGTAAATTTCCTGCCCTCTCGAAAGTAACTCAATACACAGCCATTAATGTCTAAACCGCTGGCAACAAAAGTGACTACACCCCAAGTGAAAATGTACAAATTGGGCCCAACTAGTCATTTTCCCTCCCCGGTGTCATGTGATTCGTTAGTGTAACAAGGTCTCAGGTGTTAAAGGGGGCAGTCGTGGCCTAATGGTTAGAGACTCGGACTTGTAACCCAAACGTTTTCGGCTCACTACTCTGGGTGGGTGTGTTACTCACTGCTGTGTGTGTCTGCACTTGGATGGGTTAAATGAAGAGCACAAATTCTGTGTATGGAACACCAGACTTCGCCTCACATCACCAAAATTGGTGTTATAGCTCTCACTCTCTCATACTGGTCACTGGAAGTTCAAATTGTCACCTCATGGCAAAGAACTCTCTGAGGATCTGCAAAAATCCTTATGCTCTACATTAAGATGGCCTAGTCTAAAAGAAGATTGCCAAGACCCTGAAACTGAGCTGCAGCATGTTGGTCAAGACCACACAGCGTTTTTAAAGGACAGGTTCCACTCAGAACAGGCCTTGCCAAGGTCGACCAAAGAAGTTGAGTGTACATGCTCAGCGTCAAATCCAGAGGGAAATAGACGTCTTTGGGAAATAGACGTATGAGTACTGCCAGCATTGCTGCAATGGTTGAAATGGTGGGGGGTCAGCCTATAAGTGCTCAGACCATAAGCCAGGTGAGGATTACAGAGACAAGTGTGTCTTGCCTACAGTCAAGCATGTTGGTGGGAGTGTCAGGGTCTGGGGCTGCATGAGTGCTGCCGGCACTGGGGAGCTACAGTTCATTGAGGTAACCATGAATGCCAACATGTACTGTGACATACTGAAGCAGAGCATGATCCCCTCCCTTCAGAGACTGGGCCGCAGGGCAGTATTCCAACATGATAACGATACCAAAAGAAGCTGAGGGTAAAGGTGTTTTCAAACATGTTTTCAGACCTAAACCCTATTTAGCATCTCATTGAGGGGCATCCTCAAACGGAAGGAGGAGGAAAGCAAGGTCTCTAACATCCACCAGCTCCGTGATGTCATCATGGAGGAGTGGAAGAGGACTCCAGTGGCAACCTTTGAAGCTTTGGTGAGCTCCATGCCCAAGAGGGTTAAAGCAGTGCTGGAAAATAATGGTGGGCACAAAGAAATTAATACTTTGCGCCCAATTTGGACACTTTCAATTAGGGGTGTACTCAGTTTAGTTGCCAGCAGATTAGACAGTAACGGCTCTGTGTTGAGTTATTTTGAGGGGAAAGCAAATTTTCACTGTTATATAAGCTATACACTCACTACTTTACATGGTAGCAAAGTGTCATTTCTTCAGTGTTGTCACATGAAAAGATCAAATGAAATATTTACAGAAAATGTAAAGGGTGTACTGACTTTCTTTGAGATACTGTTATTACAGTATTACAGTAAAAAAGATACTTCATTAATGTAATGAAAATAAGAAATTGCTTAGGAATCTATTTTTCATGTGTTATACTAAACAGATTTTTTATTTGTCATTATTCCTTTTCTGATATCTAAAGAGTAAGGCGTATACGCACCTTCACCTTTTCTCAAAACTTGCCTACACGAGCTGAGACCAGTCGTGAGATTTGATCGTTGCAATTACTCACGTCCATATTGATAAATGCCAAGTTTTGCGTCGAAGCAAGAGTACGCACAGATTTCAGGCGAGCGATCGATTGATAAATGAGGATCAAGGACTTCAGTGATTAGAATTCACGTTTGAGGTCTACAATTTATTATATAAACAAATAAAAAGCGAAGATAGATGTAATGAGTAGGTACAAACAGTAATATATAATTAAAACAAGCAATATAAATGTGAAACTTTTCAGATGATTGCTAATCCACCGTACAGAGACTGTATAAATGTCTAATTGTGTCGCAATGTCCTTTACTAACCTGCCAAACCATAGCACAGTAACTCTGGCATTCTCTTGAACTCTGACATTATAAAGTAAAGCGTGCAATTAAATTTTCTTTTCTTTTTGCTTCTGTCTATCGTGGGAATTTAATGGCAAAGAATGGGTAAGGAGGCATTTTAATTAAATCTTCTCTTATGCGCGGATGTAATCTTGGTGCAATCAAGACAACATTTCTCATTTAATACAATACTGATATAAAAAGAAAAAAAACACTCAATTATACTGTGCATCACTGCCAGATTTCTGTTGTTTAAAAATCAATAGTAATTTTCAGTTGATGATAAACAATCTCATTGCACAGGACCTTAGTTTGATACCGTTTCAAATTATCAACATGATTGTGGTTGTACACTTCAAAACAAAACCATATCTGCTTATTGTTTTCCGCAAGGAATCGAAACGAAATGGGAATCGAACGAGCGACCAAAATATTATAAATAATCTGAAAATGAAAAATGTGCATTCTTTACCTTAAAGAGATTTTAATACCAGACCAAAGCATTAAAACTATTGAATGTGCTGCACACTGGAATAGAGAAAGACTTTTATCTAAAAGTGCCAAGGTGATGTGTTGGTGTTCAGCAATTTTCTTTTTCCTTTCAGGTCAAATGAGGGTAAACACTGGTGCTGAGACATACCAATAAATTTGTGCCAGAAACACATTCTGGCTCATCTCATTTTCCACCGGGATGCCTTGGCAGCATCAACGTCAATCCTTCTTTTCCTACAGTCTTCTGAGTTTTAACTTCCCACCCCGGCTCAAGTGCTACACGACTGATAACACAGAGCCCAAGGTGACTGTTTGTGTGATTCTCAAGTTACTTTTTTTGTTGTCTCCTTTCCAAGGCTTTGCCAGAACCGTCACCCTTTTGCAGTGCGACCCATGAATTTGAGTAAATGATTAGACACTTGTGGCAGAAGTCATCCAAAAAACACACATCCTCAAAGCAGCCTGTGGTTTCCAAGGAGACCGGAATGGATTGGCTTCGATGCAGTTTGCAAAATCTTAAACGCTTATTATTCGTCCTCAGCTTTGTTACCCTCGGGGACCACAAGAGATGGTGGAAAGGTTATAAACAGTGGCATTTGGATCGCACATCTTAGTTGCAACATCATAGATACGTATCTGGCCCTGCGCCCTCCCTGAATCGCTTCTGTCATTTCCATTCTGTGCTGTCACAAGTAAACTACCTCGTAGTTACTGTATGTGACTCAGCACTCATTGAGTCTGAGAGTACGCAAACCTGTCTCGCTACTAGTATTCTGCACCTGAGCTTTCGCATGCCATTTTATACTGCGGCGTTTGACAAGTTCTGACATTTTGTCAGGAGCAAAAGTTCTCTTTTTGGAAACAGTCTACCATATGTACAGCATCTGTTTATATGCATAGCACGCAAAAGAGCAAAAACAGACACTTCAAGTGTCAACGCTTAACAATAAATACTGAAAGGCAAAATGCTGGTCACTATATACGTTATTTACAGGAATGTAGTGAAATAGTTGAATGCAGTTGTAGATTAAACCCGCAACATGTTGCCTGTCTAATTGCGATTCTGAGTTGTGAAATAACTCGCTGTGGCAGTATGTTTTATTGCCCTGGCTCGGGAGGCTGGTGTGAACATCTGCCTAATTGTTTTGTGTCATTGCGGGGCTCCATCGCATACTCATTGTAGAATTAGCCGTGACAGTGTTTGCTCTGAGAGGAAGTGACATGTTGGCTCTCGCTCGGCACACCTCGGTATGCGGGCTCCGCTGTCACCTCGGGTGGCCCGGCACACGCCGACTGAATCTCTAGACGGGACCGGTTTTGTTGAGATATACGTTAGCTTTTGCCGCGAGGGAGCGTGCGTCTCATAAAGCTCTCTTTAAGGCTTTATTTTGCAGGATTGGATGCTGAAGAGAGTCAGGTTTGTGGGAATGCCCATCAGCGCACGGCCTGGTGCAAAGGGAATTTCATAGGAGTGGATGAGACATAAAAGCCAATCTCCCTTCTTTTGCTTGGAGCAGGCATTAGCTGTTTCAGTGGCACAGGTTCAGTGAGCCATAGGTGCATCCTGCTTAATTCATGCCGTGCCATCTGAAGCCACTCTGAATGAAAGCCAGAATATCACATCATTATTTTAAAACAGTATTTTTAGGCTGTACAGTGAATTCATATCGTACTGTTCTGCTGGTTTGATGTGAAATGACTTATGATTATAACTGGCTTGGTGAGTAAATGGTGGACAAAAAGGAAAGTTGAGCTACTGTCTGCTGACAGATGATTCATTTAGAACAATGCATTCAAATTGATGCCTGGCAGATGCTGTGCAATTTTACATAGCGCTCATCGTTTCTTTAAAATCGTGTTGGCAGTATTGGCAGATACGGGCTTTCTAAAGGAACTTGGATGAAGTAAAAGGTACACTGTGTTACTGACAAAATATCAGTATAGGCAGGTGAAAATACATTTTAAAGGTAAACTCAGGAAATGTGTTTATGTTGTGGCTAAGACAGTTGTCAGGGCCATTGCAAGTAGGCACAATTTTCACTCAGTCATGCAAAATTAACGCCATGTGAAAGAACGTGTTACTTTGCAATCTTCACTTTTCTGAGTGAACATTGTTTTGAACATCTTTCAAAAGTATTTTTCAGTGTCTTCTTCTAGGTAAAACTTTCTTGATAACAAGCAGATTGACTGCATTATTCATGCCTACAACAATCAAGAAGCAATTGCAGGTAAAATAAGAGCTCACATAGTATTCAGTAGCCACTGTTATACAAGGCAATACCTAGCCAGAATTAAGATGTAGATACAGCCAGAAAAGTATATGAATCATACATGTTCAGATGCAAAAAGAGATCGAAAATCATATTTTTTTGATTTATTCCAATTCATATGAATTAAACTGCATTTCATTTTGATTTAGTAATAATCAAAAAAAATACAGCTTATTCACACAAAAATACAATTAAGACATGATACCATTATGTCATGAACATGATTTTTTTTAAACTGTGTTATTTTAGCAAATAAATGCTCCATATAATGGATTCACTCTGATCTAACAAGCACAAATAAAGTCCAACACCAACAAACTCCAACAAGCAAACATTCTCAATAATCAAAGACATGGATCCAACCAATGGCAACAGTACAGGGAGGGATGCGGGAGCGCAGGTCAACCAAAGAGGAAAATATAGCGGTACTAGACATTGCATCCGAATTTTGTTTTTACCAATGTTTCGTACTAAGGTGCATGTCACGTTGCACAATGAAAGAAATTACAAGTAAGTGTACAACAGTTGATTCTTCCGGCTGGCAAATATCACGTTTGAGCAGCACTATATGCAGTCTAGAACACCTAAAACATTGACGTGCTTGTACACATTATACATATGCAATAAATTTAACCATGCTTATTTCTTAAGCAAGTTTTTGCATGTCTTAGAAAAATTGTGTAATACAAATCTCTATTAATGCTTTTGATCGGCTAAAGACAAAGATATTTGGTAGAATGTTAGCAACTGAAAATTCTTTGGCATCATTGACTGCCATAGCAGAAAAGATTATTATGGTAGTCAAAAGTGACCCAGAATGGTTCGCTTTCCTAAATCTCCCAAAACATCTTTTGAGTTCAAAAGAACAAACGTATATACAACACCTTGGAAACCATTCAATGAGTACATATATTTTCAAACTAAAATACTTTTTGCCAGTCAACTTCCTCATTAGACTGCATGGATGGGCAGTGTTTCAAATACATATTTATAAATAATATTTTGTATAAAAATTAGTGGTGGGCCGTTAACGGCGTTAACGCAGTGAGACTCTTATCGCGCGATAAAAAAAATGTCGCCGTTAATCTATTCTCAAAGTCGGGTTGGGAGCTGGGTCTATACTACACAAGCTATGATGACTTTCACTTTGATATTTTAGCGCGGATGTATACATAGATTAATGTCACTGTAGGGGAAGAGAACGAGATTTTTCAACTCGCGTGATTCGCGTCATTCGCGTCATTCTCGCCGCCTCATCCTCTCATAAGCAGGGCTTCATTCGCGCGATTCGCGCAGCAAGTAGGTCTATCGCCTCTTTGCATTGACTTAACATGTAAATCACTCGTGTTTGGTCTGAACACAACATAACGTTACTGTGAAATGACCAGATCAAACGTGACGTGCTAACATGGATGCAGCTATGAAGCCGCCGGGTTTGCTTCAGGGAACATTTATTTTTAAGACGCTTCCCAATGGAAACCTCGACAAGACTAAGCTTGTTTGCACCTTGTGCAATGTGGAATTGGTTTACTGTACGAAATTGGTTTACATACAGTTTGTTTAAAAAAAAAACTTTCTCTCAACAGGTAGTGGTCTAGCTTTTGTTGAAACCAATAACTTTGTATTGGCACCTAATGTTTTATGGCTCCTGTATGACATAGCGATTGTTGCTCCCTAACTCTTTGTAAGTCGCTTTGGATAAAAGCGTCTGCTAAATGACTGAATTTAAATGTAAATGTACTGTAGGAGCTCTTCCAGTCTCAAGTACCACCTAAACACAAAGCATCCCTTAGCTAATGCGGAAGTAAACACAAGTACATCTTATTGAACATAATTTAATTTTCATCACAAATTATCATAGTAGAACAGCTTTCTCAAGTAGTTTGTGATGCATTTTGGAAACAGGAGATGAGCCCCTGGTCTAATATGCCACCTGGCTTGAGAAACCCGTTCTCAAAGACTTACTTTCAGTCATTATTTGGGTAACACACATATTCTGAATGCCTTCGGCAGAATTCAAATGAGCCATTTTAATCTAGATTAATCTAGATTAATTCCAAGATTAATCTAGATTAATCTAGATTAAAAAAATTAATCTATGCCCACCACTAATAAAAATACATTTAATCTTACAATTTTTTTCTATTTATTTTTGTTTAGCCTAGATAATTCAAGAAATCAGCAGTCTAATAAAGAGGTTGATTGAAAATACAAAAGACATTTGGTCATTTTAGAATGTTATCCCAATTCTGAGACTGTAAAATTGTAAAGTCAGGGATAACTTTTAAATAACAGTTACAAGTAATCTGTAATGTACTACAGTTTGGAAGTAACTCGCACAACACTGTGCAATGCTATTCTATTCTATTGAAGAGCTTTTTTCATAAGGTGGGAGTTGGTTCCACTAATGAAGCGCAAAGGCTGAGAAGCAGTAACATCTGGACAGGCACCTTTCTTAGGGAGAGAACAGGGTTCTTGGCAACCGATGCAATTTATTTTAGCGTATTGGATGTTTTTCTTAAAAAAAAAAGAAATAGTCAGATGGGAATATGTTTTGCATAGAAACATGCTAAACAGAATAAACCTCATGATTTTTCCAGACACTGGTTATTTTGAATGCCTCATTTAACTTCAAAGCTCTTGACTTCTAGAACAATAACTTCTACGTGATTTGTGTTTGTTACGTATTGCTAAACTTCGCCTGAAGTGGAAAAGTGGGATGCCTTTTTAATTACTATTGTTTCCTGCTGAACCGGCCTTACGTGAAATAACAAAAATATCAACTTCTCTCGTGTAGACAAAAATGGAAATTGACAGAAGCAATTACACATAGACAGACTAAAATATGTAGTGCGCACGCAACAAGACAAACTCAATTAACCTGCACTGTTGTGTTTTTCCTCTCCATGCAAAAATAACCATTAGCTGCATCACCCGCCTCTCCATAGACGACTAAAGCGGGGAGACAAGAAGAAGAGGGACATGTTCATCTCCTTATCTTATCATATGCCTTTCAGCCTCAGAGGTAGGAATGCATGGCTTAACTCTAAAAGAGGGTCAAAATGTATAAAAGATGAGGATATGGGTCATTTAAAGTGACGATTGCTGGCTCGGCACACTATCTCCTTATGAAATCCGTTCATGTAGATAAAGTATAAAAGCCCCTGGAGAGCAAGGGACATTTGGCTATCTGCGCCATCCATTGGTGCTCTTTGCTCAAGACCCATCATGCATCTGCAGACGCGACATCTCTCTCTGACCACTTTCAGGATAGATATAGAATAAAATGTGAAAGAGAGATAGTGGCAGAGCATTGCAGAATGAATATGAAATTGTGACTAATGAGCTCAATGTATTCTTTGTAATTTTTCGTTTGATAAGCGCTCACGCAGATAAGGGCCACGGTAGCCATAAATTATTATACTTCATTGTGCATTAGCGATTTATCTGCAAACACTTAACACACATCGGAATTCGATATAGTAGGGCTTGCAATCCAGCATTTGGTTCGAAGGTGGTCCTGCTGCGTGTAAACTTCTCGCCAAGTGTCGATTATCATTTGTTTCCCAATGAGTCCGTAAGGGAGATTGCGCCCTAATGTTCTCTTCCAGAAGGGCTGTGACTTCGAACTTCGGTAATTTACTAATGGCTCCAAATGAACCATTCTTCTCCCAGCAAAGACATTAGAGTTGTATGGTTGGTTTGCTACCCACACCCCCTTCCCCCTATGGCAAAGAAGACCCTTATACTCCACCCCGCACTCTTGCAGTTCTCTCAAGGCTGGTCCTTCCTGTGAAGAGCCCCTTAGCCACGCACAAACCTGCTTAATGATATCTGCGAGCTCTACCGCACTACTCTAACTGGTCCATGCCAGATATGTCCCTTAATAGAGATTTTGTGAATAGACCCTTCACTCCTCAAGGGCAGGTTTGGAGTGTTTAACACTCTAGAAAGTGATTAATCTTTGCATCTGTTTAAGGGGAGAGTGAGCTCAAATTGAGGCCCTTTATAGACGTGGAGATGTCTGTTCTCTAGACGACAGCCCATTTCGATTGAGACATCAGTTATAAAATTCTAATTTGATGGCGTGTTTAAAAACTAAAGGTTGGATGGGTGTATTAACATATTGGGAGTTTATAATGTAGCCTTTACTTAGGATTACACCTGCTTGTACCTTTGTCTATTTTTATGCGGTGATTAATATCTACAATAATTCACATTTATGCATTTGGCAGACGCTTTTATCCAAAGCAACTTACATTGCATTATACTATTCGGTTGGTAAGTGGTGACGTAAGGAATATGTTTCCGGGTCCAAGCATCTATTCATTTCTAGCCGTGCTAAAGCTTTAACAGCTGTTAATGATCACTGTTTAATCACATGGCATATTTGGCCAGAGCATTTATTAACTCACAGAATTCACTACAGTCTCCAGGCTTACGGAATCTCCGACATCAATATTTGAATAAATTATGAAAATGAATCACTGACTGGCCATGAGGGATTTCGTTAGGAAGATTAAGGTTAGGATCGTGGTTTTCAGATTGTTTTACAGCTCGCCATGGGGGTATATTAGCATTTTCTGTTGTTTGCCTATAGCATCTTATTGAGCGTTTGGATTTGTTTCTGAGTATGTGCAATCCCTGGGAATGATCCAATGAACATGTAGATAAAGTATAAAGGCCTCTGGAGAGCAAGGGACATTTGGCTATCTGCGCCATCCCTTGGTGCTCTCTGCTCAAGACCCATCGTGCATCTGCAGACGTGACATTTCTCTCTGACAACTTTAAGGATAGATATAGAAAACGATGCGAAAGAGAGATAGTGGCTGAGAATTGCAGAATGCATAAGAAGGGGTTTTGTTGAGAAGGTTGCAACTAATGAACTCTACTTGTGAATGGACTTGTAATGAACAAATTTTTTGTATTTTTCCATTCGATAAGCACTCATGCAGATAAGGGCCATATAAATTATTGTGCTTCATTGTGCATTAGCGATTAATCTTAGTGAGTATTTGGATTTGTTTTTGAGTATGTGCAATCCCTGGGATCGATCCAATGACCATGGCATTGCTAGCACCATGCTCCAACCACTGAGCTACAGGAAAGACAATGACAATAATTTGACTTCATGAGTAAACTTTAAATTCTTGTTCTAAAATTGTAACAAAGCCAGCTGTGATCTGGCAGTAGCCACATGCAGTGACACGCTGAGGTGCTTATGCTGACAATGTAAATTTGAATTTGCCTTGTGATGTTCCTGTTCCCTCCTCTCTCCCCATTGTTTCGTGTATGCTCTACGCTTTTCTTTTCGACTGGCAAATTCATTAACGAAGCATTCATTTTTTGTCAATGAAAGATAATAGACAAAATTGAAAAGGATATTTCGAGCAATAGTTCACCCCAAAATTGTCATATTTTAAAGGCTCTTTTCATTGAAACAATCTTGATTTTCTTGCAGTGAACACAAAAGAGATTTCAAGCTTTAAAGAGGTTGCAAAAAACAATTAAAAAGGCATAGAACTTTATAAACTATATTCCATAAATGTCTGTTTCATTAAACATTCATTTAAACAAAATGTATTGAACTAAAATGAAATATCTTGTTGAGAACCGGACAGAAATTAAGAATGGCTTCTTACCGCAATCTGTTGGGGTAAACTATTGCTTTAAAGCTGCAATCTGTTACTATTGTTCCTATATTACCATATCTGTTTGAAACAAAGTTGGAGGTTTACTTTTTTTTTTTTCACCCGAAAAGAAAATTCTATCATCATTTACTCACCCTCTTGACATTTCAAACCTGTATGACTTCTGCAGAACACAAAGAAAGATATTTAAAAGAAAGTTGGTAGCCGAACAGCGTCGGTACCCATTCATTTCTATTGTATGGACACAAAACTAATGCAAGTAAATGGGTGCCAGTTTACAACATTCTTCAAAATAACTTCTTTTAGATTGTGCAAAAAAATTAAGTGATACAGGTTAGAAAGACCAGAGGGTGAGTAAATTATGACAGAATTTTCATTTTGGGGTGAACTATCACTTTAAATCATTATTATAGCTTTGTACACCCTATCTACAGCAGACACAGGCGACAAAAGACAATGGAAGCCATTATAATCATAAATTCGGTCTCCACTGGATGTGGTGTGATGTGACAAACTTCTGGTTCTTAATGGGTTCCGTTGTCTTTTGTCTCGTCTCGTCTCGTCTCACCGTTCGTATCCGGTGTAGACAAGGTCTTACTGTACATTTGTGAATCAAGGTAAGGAGACACTTTTATGTTCTTGCTCAAAAACTGTTATTTACCAAAATAAAAAGTTAAGCCAGTTACAGAAATTTGAGCTATAATAACAGAATTTTGAAAGAGCTCCATTTACAGCATTTTAAGTCTTGAGATGATTTATGAAACAAAATGAAGCAAAAAAATCTTCCTTAAATTTTGTTAAAGAAACCTGACTTCTTCTCATGAGGAGCTTGTTCCCCACTTCTGACTCACTGAAGAAGAGGAATGACAAATGTCAGAAAGCATTTATGCTAAGCATCTGCTCGAGACTAACAGTCAGGCCAAGGGCAAAAATTAAGGAGCCGCATATAAATAAATAAGATGTAATGGTCAGAGGGCATATGGAAAGTCATTGGGAAGACACTGTTGACTGCAGAGGGTTGTGTTGCCAGGGAACGTTACTTGGCAGCCCGGGGTGATGTCAGCTGTCAGTTTAGCCACACTGTGCTGCGCTCTGCACATGTCCACAAGGTTGATCGTCAAAAAATGTCAAGCAGTCAGATGGATAACTTTAATCTGAATGTTTTGTCACCAGTAAGTGTGCATTCCTGCACTTTCATTTTATTTATTTATTTAAGAATAAAATAATACGAGGGGACAAGATATACTGTTAAAGTCTTCACTTTCCATAATCCCAGAATACAGTATCGTTTCGGATATGATGCACTTCAGACTGCATTTTGCATTAATATTGCATGTTTTTTCTTACTTGTTGTTGAGACGTGCTCATGTTAAACAGCAGATTTTTCTGTGGCAAGGAACTGACCTATACTATGAACGTTAATCAGAACGTGCATTAGGGATAGAAGAGCAATGCTTTCCACTACAACATGAGATGCCTCCACAAAGGTTTATTGTGTGCAAGGATGTTTTCATGCATTAAACTGAATGTCGGCGTGAAATCAATGGGTAAGCAGCACATAAGGCAGTGGCAGTGTTTTTGTCAGATCACAGTCGTCACTTTCAGAGGCTCTGGGCCACTTATCTTTTACACATCATAAAACCAGCTGCAGTGAATAGAGCCCATTCAGCACTCAGTACTTCATCCAGCACAATGAGACTTTGTAAGAAGCCAGTTGTAAATTGGAAGTTTTTAGGCATCGCTGCCAACATGCCAATGCAGAATAAGGCTTTTCTGAAAAAGGCTTACTTTCTTGATCTTCTTTTTTGACTGTTAAAATACAACACAGTGACTCTTGTGCACACATGGCATGTGCATATTCATATTGGACTATGAAATGAGCAGCTTTTTCTCAGAAGAACTTGGAAATATTTCACATTATGATTTCCACACCCATGACCTGATGTAAAGAAATAAACAAATTATGGACTTAAAAGGGATTACTCATCCGGAAATGAAATTTCAACCATTATTTACTATTATTTACCCTTAAATTGTTCCAATACTGTATAAATGATTTTTTTCTTTTGAACACAAAGTAGGATATTTGGAGTAGTTAAAATATGGTAGTCAAAGGAGCCCCAGATCTGATTAATTTTCCAAAATTCTTCAAAATATCTTCTTTTGTGTTTAACAGTTTTTTTCTACTATGGTGGTCAATGGTGGCCCCAGAAATCTCAGTTGCTAACATCATCCAAATATCAGAACAAAGACACAACTTGAGGATGAGTAATTCATAACTGAATTTTCATTTTGGGATGGACTATTCCTTTTATTGTTTATTCTTTAAATGTTTAATACATTTTAATTGGATAAATATGTGAAATATTGCAAGCTACATTAATTTACTTTGTTTTCTAGATTTTTTTTCACGTTCAGCAAACCTGTCTGTGATCATTCAGGTATAGAATGTACAAGATGTATTTATTTGTTGTTATGGAATCAGATTTTGTTTGTTAGCTTTAAAGCCCTATATGTGACTGTAGTAGTAACACGTTGATTTTATTTTAATATATATAAATTAAAACAATTCATATTTATTTTTCTTTCAAAAGTACTAATAATTTTGCGCTACACAGATTTTTATCAAACTAGATGCTCTTTAGAAAAAGAATGTCACTAAAACAAACACAAGTAGCAGACCATGGTTTATTGCTTTGATATAACTAAAACACGTCCCCCCAAACTTCCTGTATTAATAGAAAATCCTCCAGCACAAACAAGAAACGGTGTCCCGTGTTTTTATGTGGTGTTTGATCATTAGTAAAAGAGACAGTTTGGGTAGACAGAGAGACACAGGAAATAAAAGTGGCACACATGGGGGAAGTTATGATGGGTGATGTCAGCAACCCTGCTTCTCCATTCATTCAGAAGGATCTATCTGTTAAGTCAGCTTGGGGGGGATCAGCCGGCCCTCTGCACTGTCTGCGGGTGAGACCATCTTAATACATGCTGGGACAGAGCACAATTTATCATAGTGATGTTAGAAATCAAGATTAGAGAGCTCAAAACAACTGGGTCTGACCGATAAGCCGACCAATCTATTTTAAGGTAATTTCAGTCTGTAAAAAACTACCTGCTGGCACTGAGGAATAAGACTCATTCAAAAGTTATATGGAACATAATCGGGCTTGACAGTCTGTGACATGTTACGAAATAGATATTCTATTGATGTGTGTTCACGGATACAAATTATAAAACAAAATACAGATAACCAAACAAGGTCCAACTTACCTTTCATTGTATGAACACAAAACCTCTGAGACATTTCTTACAATATCTTCTTTTGTGTTGTGCAGAAGAAAGTCATACAGGTTTGGACGGACTCAAGGGTGAATAAGTGAAGACAGAGTATTCATCTTTAGATGTTGTTTTCTGAGCTATAATAAGGGGCACAATATCTCCCGGACCCCAAACAAGGGCTCACTTTCGTCTGATGTATGGTCTCAGATTAGCACTATGGATAAAATGAACTCTATACAAATTTGAGAACGATATCATCTAAGCCAGATATGCATAATATATAAGGAAAAATGTCAAGGCTCGCATTCCATTTTGGCGGGAATGACGAGAAGCCTGTGATCTTTTGACAGCATCTCTACCTGATGATATTCTCCAGAGGGACGTCTGTACTCCCAGACCATCTGTGGATGCAGTAAGTGTAACCACCCAAGGCTCTGTATTAGCATTGCTGTGTTTCCCTCTCCTGTCCCTCTCTGAGACGAGTCCTCCACACTCGTATTCATCACCATTCACTGCCGTGTCCAGGCTACATGCCCTGGGCAAACAAAAGCCTGCTGTTACCTTCCTTCCAGCTTGAGCACATTTACTATTCAAATACAAAGAAATAAATAGATGAATCAACTGTTTATTCCCTGGGGGCATGAATGCGATGTTTGATGCACTTCAAAAGCCTTCCACTGATGTGCATTCAGAGGAGTTAATCAAAACGAATTATCCATGTGATAAACAGCCGTGTGCTTTGGAACACAATCAACCAATGAGGCCGCAGAGGCGTGGACGGAATTTACGACTTGTCACATTTCTCTTTCTTAAATTCATCGCTGATTGGCGCTACAAATTCTAGACAATGAAAAGTACCGCGCTGAATATGTATGACCATGAAACCATAAAATACAATGATTTTGAAAAGCAAAAGCTATGAACGTTTTTCTTTTTGTTTGGACTTGGGCAATCACTCAGTGGCGATGGTGTATTTCTGATGCAATCTTTCCTTCTTTTTATCATTTTAAATCAAAATGACTTTCAATACACATGAGGGGAGTGAAAAAAAATGCTAAATAAATAAATCAAAGTGGGTTGGCTGCCTCTCCTCCACTCAGTATGTATTGGCAATGACAGGGGGGTCATACAATATTCCAGCTCTAAATCTGCTGACATAAGAGCGGTATAAATCAAAGACATTATTGCACCTTAGTGCCCAAAGCTCCCAGGCATTTCTCATTCCCAAGGCCAGACAGAGCCTGAAGACCATTTGCACATTCCAAGATGATGAGAGTGGACAGAACAAAAGACCAGGCCTTTTAATAAGGAAACAAATAGGATTTTATCAGCCTCGAGTGTCCGAGGCACTAGGGTTTGTTGATAAAAATGGATCTTGTCTGGCGAAATCGATGTTTGTGTGACGCGGGAAAGTAATGTATGCTCTGTGACAAATATATATTTCTAACTTCAGAGACATTTTCTTTTTCTGACATATGGTATGCAGAAATTTCCTCTCTCGATTTACATGATAAAATATACTTGTTCTTTTTTTCTCTATCCGTCTTTGTTGTGCAGAGATGTTTCTTCATCTCGACCAATTGACAACGATTGAATAGACATACCAGCAATGAATATGAAAGTATTTTGTTCTTTTAAAGGAGCTGTCACTGATTTATATCGCAAGAATATAAAACATAATCCTGCTTCATTTGTAGTCTTTTCACTTCTTCAGACGGTGCTCGTTTTCATGTATTTTCCAACTATAGATTCAGCATTTTCTTGCTATCATCTTTATAAAAGCATGCACTCTTAACAAAAAGTCCCAGAAAAGGAAATGCGCTAGTTTGAGACAAAGAAGAAAAAGTAAAGATTTTTTGTCATCAAATGTCCAGATGCTTTTGCGACGGGAAATGGTGCACAAAAGTCGTGGCCACAAACAAGGTGTTTCCTTTCCCCCAGGTAACCATTATTTCATTTTTGAATCATCCGCTTTTTCATTTCCTTACATGTCATCGTATCTTACAAACAAAAATTCTCTAAAAAAAACCAATGTGACTTCAGTCTCCAAATCGTTGTATTTGCAAGCTGTCCGCTTGATAAATAATGATAAGCATTCATTTTCCCAGCGTTCTTATGTATTAATAGATTTCTATTTGTTTATAGTTTAGCTGAAAGAAACTAAATGGTCATTTAAAAAAAGCCTGTTAAAAGGCTTTAATTATCAAACAGCAGACTGAAGTCTCCCTGTAGCCTTTCATACGAGAACAATACATCCCATTCTCTCGGTAACATTAACAAAATGCTTGTGTGGGTGCCGAGCTGAGTTAAGATGGCTGAATACCATAATGCCTTCAACCTATACGTAACCAAATAATAGGTTTGAGTAATTACACACTCTTTTTTTCTCACCGACTTCATCCTTCGGAGTGAATTTCATTATCTCCAAAGCACGTCTTCATGCGGGGAAACAGCGTGTAACCAACTGTGACTGCTGTGTGCCTGGCACCCCCGTGCAGGCCCATCAGATAACTCCAAATACAGTTTCTTTCTTGGCTTGATAAGAACGAGAGCACACAGCTATGAAGTAAACGGCTGGCCACGGGCCAAGTGGGAGTCGGGCCGGGGGGAAGTTGCAGGCTGTGGGTCACGATTGAGATCGGTACAGGACGAGGGAAAAATTGCTGATGATTTAAGATAATGCCGCGCTGATGGGAGCAGAGACGGCCGCGCTCATCACTCTCTCGGCTGATAGGGACTGAAGGGGAGGGGGGGCAGATATTCGGTAAGGGCACAGCTTCTGTGTGATAGGTCGAATGGAGACGGCCAGGTGGATTTCCGTGGGTTTACAGTGTAAACACCAGGCTTGCTCTCCGGTGCGTCTAGGGGAATTGAGTTTTACTGATGGCCTTCCAGATTCTGCCCGTGATTAAAGACGACAGTTTCCTCTGCCTTCAAATTAGATCGGGAACATGGCAGGAGCGCCGGGCGTATTTTCATAAGACATTACTTTCAGCCTGTGACCCTAATCATCAAGTGGATACAGCAAATGGAGTGTAAATATATTCATGGGCGTGCATGCGAGCGTGTGTATCTTCAGCCAGTTAGAGATGACTCATTCATTTATTAAGTCCACATGAGAAGAAACTGAAGCGATGAGAGGGGATGTGTTCTGCTCTCATGCTTCACGGCTGTATTTTATGACTGAATGCAGAGCTAGATCAATATAAGTGATTGGGCAAAGGGAACCTATTCAGACTGTAGACTTAAGCCACTAGTGGGATTAGCCAAATCCATCATAGTCCTCATGGGGGGCACCTTCACATGACAGCCTTGAAAGGATGATACCTAGAAGGTATTGGCGCTTACAGGTGTCCCTCAGCAAAGACAAGGAGGTGAGCGTGATGGAAAGCCAGGCTGAGTTTTACTTGCTCAGAGGTGAGTTTTGTGAAAGGCACCACTAAGATGCAGTTTAAGCAGAAGCAGCTCGGCGGACGAGTGTGTCAGAGAGCTAAAAGGCCTGATGTATGACAAGCCATCTGGAATCCATGATGCACGCCATGCCTGAAAGGGCGATAAGGATTGGCGCGGGTCTCAGACGGCTCTCCCAGATGCAATATTTCAAAGAAACTCCAGTGTCTGCTATGATTTATGCCTTATTATGAAGCTGTCGCTCATCGCCAACGCGGAACTCATTAGAGACCTTTATTTTTGTACAAGCATTTCAACATTTAAATCGACCACGGCGCACTGTAAAGCGATTTAACATTCACATGTAAATGAATTGCATATTTTCACTTTTCAATTTGCCCGCTTCTGTGAAGCTTGCAAGTTAAAGATGGAGCTAACGTCCGAAACTGAATTAAATTTGGAGGTGAAGAACGGCATTGAAGGAAATGTGTGGCCAACTACAATTTTCAGAAATAATAGAAGTGAGTGCCAAAACAAATCATTGATTCGATAAAATTATAGAGATTAGATGAATTAAATCCTTTTTAATATATCGTCGCCGTCCTGCTGAAACGTTGCATGTCCAAATTCGCTGTTTTTCAGGAAATGGGAATGATTCAATTCTTTGTTGTGAACATTGACAAGGAGTTTTAAATACTTTTTATTGGCTAGATATTTGAGTGACGAACAGGCTGACTAATAACAATGATTCATTTCAAAACACTTAAAATCACCAAAATATGGAGTTACAAGCTTTCAGAAAGACAACAGCAATATCTCTATTCATTATGAGTACAGGAAATGAACAAAGCATATGTAAACAGCACATCCGTATCATAAACATAGGCTATATTTTGCTCGGATTTGTTTCTACTGAAATGCTTTCTAAAAACGTCCACATGTAAGTCCAAAGTTTACATTCTAAATCCTTTTAAGCTTATCAACTTTGGCATTCTACTGGTGAAATGATTATAACAGAGTTGACACTTGACTAAAAACAAGATAAGTAATGTGAACGAATAAGAAATGCTTACAGGTTTCAGGTTTAAGGTTTCAAGAGCAACAGAACTATCCTCCATTACTGAACGCTTATAAACACAATCCACAAATAAACAGTATCAGTAAAATCAGATAAGAAACTTTAAAAATTCCCTCAATCTGATATAAACCTCTATGGAATTCCATTTACACCAGTAAAACTCCTTCCCCATACTGTTTATTTGACAATGTCATCCGTCTTATCTTTAATCAGTTTACGTCAGTCGGCCGAGCCGACCAATTTGCAGCGATATTTGGTTTGACATGGAAAATGCCCTCCCGCTTAAGGTTAAAACAATACCAGCTAATGGAAACTACATTAGAAACATATGTGGCGGAGAGTTTCTAATCCCTGCCGTGTCCAGTGGATTTAGTGCTGCTTGTTAGCAATTAACAATTTCAAAAATGCTAAAACCGTGCCGCATTTACTCAATGGGCAGTTTCACACTTTTGGGAGTTTTATTTCAAACCACAGGGCAGGCCGGGCCGAGTAAGAAATACTCATTTGGGAGGATTAGCGTGTTTTTAGACTTAATCCACTCCCATGTGCGATGCGGTTTAATGGCAGCAATCTCATGTCGGGCGTATATGACGATGTTAGGAGGGGGAAGTGGGATTAGGCTATCTCACAAGGTACAAGTAATTAGAGACACAAGGTTATTATTTATATAGGAGCAAATATCAACAGCAGGGCTGTGAACGGAACACGTGAGAGGGAAACAGCTTAACGGAAGGTCTCAGGGGGGGTCAAATAGGAATTTAATCCTCCCCGTGGATAAAACCATAATTTTTAAAAAGGTTTTTAATCAGAAGAAAACCAATACACCACTTTTTTTGGTGTCTGAAAGTTCAGCTAGGCTCTTGACGTCATCCGTGGTCACAGGAAATGCCAGTTTTCTCAAGGTCGCGTTTCGGCACCAACGTGTGGTCTGTGGCTCCATGTGGAAAGGAAGGGCTCTTTTCAAAACATTTGTGAAGCCGAATATAGAAAAGAAAATTTGATGATTTCAAAGCTTGGCTGAATGTAGGTCATATAACCTCAGCGGTGCTCTTTTAAATTGCTACAGGTGGACTCATAAATTCATTTCTTTCTCACAGATTTCTTCCCTACAGTCCGAGTGTTGATGTATCTAAATCTCCTCCCTGTTTTACCCCGAGGATTTCCATTGTTCTTGCGAGTCCTTGGCAGACTCTGAGGTTCCCTGAATGTAATGCACATCTACTGGAGTTTTTTAACATTGAGGGTACGATTAACATTCACAATATTTAAATAAAAATAATTCAGTAATTCAAAAGCAATGGGTATTCTTCCATATATCTCCCATTTCAGAGACCATGACACCTTCAGGGGTTAATCTCCACTCTCAAGTTTGTAACCCTTTAGACACTTGAACTGAGCATGCACTCTTTCTTTCTGTCTGCTCCAGTCAGGCACTTGTATTGATATATGGTTTGACCTGGCTTCTGTCTGTGTAATTAGAAGGTCAGTGTATTGACTCTTTTCAGCAGATTTAGCACTTTGGATAAAAGTTTAGAGGGCATGAGGTCAGTGGATTGCAGGGAATATGAAGATCTAAGGTTCAAAAAGGGGTTTTAGCTGTATTGAGTTGCAGAGAGGCAAAGTTGGTTTTCTATTTTTTAAAGTAGTTTTAGTGGGCCGACTTTTTTCCAAAGACTCTGAATTAAACATTTAGTTTTTTTTAAATGAGTCAAATCTTACTTTCAGCTTTTGTTTCAGACTTTACAAACCATCGCCTTAGAATAATTAGGTTCTGAATAACTCAATTCTTTGTCAGAATTGAGTTATTCACATATTCAAAGACAAATTATTTACATTGTCATGTTTGTTTGTTCTAAAAAGGACACGTTTTGGGAGAAAACAAAAAGGTTCTATGCACAAAATCGAATTCTAACTTGGTTCTATAAGCTTCTATCTCTGAGCCAGTGTGCACTTTGAATGAAAACACGAGGACCAATCAGCTTTCTTTGTCATGTGGCTGGACTCCTAGACAGTGGGAAACATCTTAGGAAACAATGTTTAAAAGAAACTTCAAGTTTGCCTTATTTGTTGATAGCCTACTCTTGTCAATGAGAGCAGCTGAAACTACAGTATTTTGGTTTTGTTGGAGAGATTATTTTGATATTCATAGACACAACGCTAGCCAGCAGCGTAAGCCTCCTATTTCCTAGGTTTACGTACAGTATTATAATGCAGTAATGCCTCACATTTCGCAATATTAAAGGGATCTGAATATAAAATCTGTCTGGTTATAAGCATTCTTCCGAATGTATTTCTCTGTGTTCATCAGAACAAAGAAATGTTTACAGATTTGGAACAACTCAAAGGTGAGTAAATTAATTTTTGGGGGGAAGTATCCCTTTAAGCCTTAAATAGAAAACAGTGACAACATTATTTCAGGCATAGTCATCTCTGGAAAGCCAGATTAGCTGATTCTGTTTAAACCGAATGAAATTTAATGGTTCCTGCATTAATAAATAAATAATAGTAAATAACACATTGTGTTGCTTGAAAACGATTGCGTAATATACATGTGGAATACATTTAGGGTCTCTGTCTTTTTATGTAGGAAAGAGATTTGTTCCCCGCATAATTTTTACTATATAAAATGCTAAAAACTTCGAATGTTAATATCCCAAAAACGCAGATAGACCTTATAATTCCAAGGTGACAAAATGCCAAGATCTGGCACCTTAGAAAGGAAGGATGTGAATGATTGACATGTCCAAACACTATTTATTTATTTTTGAGATGCTAAGAGGCAAACATCTGAAATTGCTGGTAGCACAATAATAAACTAATATGCAACAAACTGGCAACCTGTGTAAATAATGTCAGTCTCTGCCAAAGTTTATACTTTGACAAGTTTGTGGCTTCTGCCTGCTTGTGGTTTTCAAGTCAATATTGTGTGTATGAATAAGATAGACCAGAATCTCACCTTCTGTTTCAAAACGCAATACATGATAAATGTGAAGGACTTAGTTGTTCATAGTTTAGCCTTGCGTTAAAATCTTTATTCTAGATTTATTGCACCATCCATTATCATTAAAATGATCATGTAAACAAATCCTTGGATTATAAATAGAAAGTCATTAATTAAAAAAATAATGTAATCAATATTCACTGAATGTATAACAAATAGCAAAGCTAGCCTAATGTGATTGCATGTTTATGGAGTGTTATTTAAATGTCTAGCGCATTCCAAAAACCTAATCTTTAATCATGATTTGGAGTTTATATTAATCTCCTTATTCTGTCAACATGAGCTTTTGGTTAGAATGTTTAAAAAAATGCTTTAAATGCCATAATGCTGAAAAAGCATGTTTATTGTACATATATATATACAATTTCTACATTTTTCCTACTTTCTCTTTTTCACTCTCACATTCTTCTCAGTTCAGATCACTTTCAAAGAGACCAGATGGGGGTGAATCAAACAGGATGTGAGGTCACCAACACAGTCTGCCACAGGGAAGGAATGATACCTAACCTGAGCATGTAAGAGTGCAGACACTGGTGTCAATGCTTAACACAGATGGCAAGAGGTAATATTAAGTTTCAAGACACAATATTCCCATAGAGAGATTCAATCTTAATTCTCCCTTTTTATTGGTTTTGTTCATGTACATGTACTTCGATATTCCATTGTTAATTTCAGTATATAGGATGAACATTTTATAAAATAAAACACACATAATAGGCTCCTCAATTCAACATTTTAATTTCAATGCAGTTAATTATTAAAAAAAAGTAATATAAATTTTGCCCCATGACATGTGTAAATACAATTTAATGTAAACAGAAGCCGAAAATGAAAGAATAAGGCAAGGGCGCTGTGTTTATGTGATTGATGAACTCTGTTGCAAAATGGATTGTCGTGGATTAATATTATATTTTATATTATATTTATATCTCAATGAATAAACATTATTAAATGGCATTTCTTGACACATATTGATGCACTTAATTAAGATTTCCTGTAGTTTAATTTTCTTTTTCGATCAATAGCCTTAGATCTCTTAAAATACAAGTAGTATTCCCTGTGAATCCTCATAGGTTGCAGCCAATTTTCATCAATTCCCAAAAAACAGCAGCGTGTCAGTTTCAAGCTGTATTACCCATGATGCAACTGCATTCGCACATCCGGCACATCCATACCTCATTATCCGGAGCGCAGTCTCTCCATCAACCCATCACCACGAGAGGTGTCACAAACAAGTGACCCAAACCCAGAATGTGACCCCAAACCCACTCAATCATAATCACAGCTGCTTTAAGCCCTCGTGCAAAACCTAAAATTAGACTTCGAAAATGACTGATGGATGAAGAAATACGCTCCATCCACACATCGCTTCCTCACGATGAAATTGTGCACCCAAGCGTCATCAGAGATAAATGTGCTGAGTCCCAGTTTCTGACCAGTAACGTGAGCTTTGCTCTTCCACTGCCCTACTTCTAAAAACCAGACAGATTATAGGGCCTTTCTACTCATTGCATCTTCATAGTGTCACACAGCCTTTATCACAGAGGACCCAAAAACCTTCATGGATCCAAAAATATGACCCGTTTCATTTCCCCCATAGTTAATCTATTACTGTTGAAGCCTCTGTTTTATAACAGGAATAAGACCACGGCAGGGATTTAGAAAGCACTGGGATGGCGCATATTAAAGTGTGGCTATTGACCCCAGAGTTAGATGAGAGAGAGAATACGAGGCAGACCTCTGATGGCTTTGATAAATGTCCTCCCATGGATGAGTCACAGGGAACATTATTTAAAATCAATGTGGCTTTTTCTCTCTGGCCCTGGAGTGGCCTGGCGCCTCTGAAAGCTCTGCGGCCTGTTGTAACCGCACCATGATGTTCTTTTGTGTTTGCCTGTTTACACAGGGGGTTAATGCAGCTCAATTACATTCACATTTTTGTCATCTTTATAGCCCTCTGCCCTCCATTTTAATAATCAATGGGATTACTGTAATGCATCAAAGCCAGGTTAATCCATACGTCAGTATTCAATTACCGCTCATAGACTGGGTACATGAGGACTCAGTACATCATTGGAAGGAACCGGGAATTTGTTACGGACTTAAACATGTGCATGTTGTTTTATGCAATTGTGGTGATTTTTGTTTGTTTTATTGATGGGTGAATTGATCTGTTCTTTTAGTGTTATAGCCATAATTTAAATCCTTGTTGTTTTTGTCCACATTTGTTTACTTCATTGCCTTGCAAAAGTATTCATCTCCCTTAATTGAATTTGTTATGTTGCTTTCTTATCTTAAACTACTTTAAATAAAAATAAATCATCCACACTCCATGCACAATAATGACAAAACAAAAAGACGGATTTGTGATAGCTTAGCAAATTTATAAAAAAATAATAACTGAAATATGTACATTGCACAAGTTTTCATGGTCTTTTCTGGGACACTTGAAATTTAGTTCATAAGCATTAGATTTGCTCGTTGATGTTTCTACACTTCAAGTGGAGTTAACATGTGGCAAATTCAATTGGATAAGTATGATTTGGACCGGCAGATATCCTCAACAAAAGGTGCAACAGCTGAAAATGCATATCAGAGTAAAAACCATGACATGAGGTCGAACGAACTGCCAATAGAGCTCTGTGACAGGATTGTATCAAGACACAGATCTGCGGAAGACCTCTGAAAAAAATCTGTTGTATTGGAGGTATCACAGAAGAATGTAGCCTCCATTAATTCTTAATGAAAGAGGTTTGGAACCACCAGATCTTTTACTTATGCTGACCTCCTGTCCAAACTTAGCCATCGATGGAGAAGGTTCTTGGTTAGAGCGGTGACCAAGAAGCTGATGATTATGATCATTATGGAAATGACCCTCGAGGCCAGAATGCTCAGTGAAGACAAATATGGAGCACTTTGAAATATGCAAAAACGTACCTTTCAACTAATCTTTCAAACTGGTTTTCTGGTCTGATGAGTCTCTGTTATGTCTGGAGAAACCAGGCACTGTTCATCACCTGTACAATACCATCTCAACAGTAAATTGTTGTGGAAACCGCATCATGATGTTGGGGTGTTTTTCAGCTGCAGGGACTGAAGCATTTGTCAGAGTAGAAGAAAAGCTCAACGGCACAAAATACAGAGATAATGATCATGAAAACCTAGCCCAGAACAGTCAGAACCTCAGACAGGGCAGAAGGTTTATCCACCAACATGACAATGATCCTGAGCACACAGCCAAAACAATGCAAGAGTGGCATATAGACAACTAGGTGTATGTCCTTGAGTGGCCCAGCTAGTGCTTGGGCTTGAACCCAACTGAACATCTCTGTATAAACCTGAAAATGTCTGCCTATTGATGATCTCCTTCCAACCGGACAGAGTTGGTGATGATTTGGGGAGAAGAATGGCAGAAAATTAGATAATGCAGATTTGTGAATCTTGTCACATTATACCCAAAAAGATTTGAGTCTGTAAAGGTGTTTTAAGGGTTAAGTTCTTTAAGGGTATGAATACTTATGCTATGCATATGCTATGCTATACTTTTTTAAGTTTTAATACATTTGCAAAGTTCTAAGTCACAAATCAGTTTTTTGTTTTGACATTATTGTGCATGGAGAGTAGATTAATGAAAAAAATGTGGAGTAGTTTAAGATAAGGCAGACACATAACAAAATGTGAATTAAATGAAGAGGGATGAATACTTTTGCAAGGCACTGTATAAAAGTTATTTTCAGCTTTTTAAAATTGACTATTTATAGGGACGTGTTAATGTAAAATTATGGTTTTTATTGCATCCTGTGAACAAATTCCTCACAAATTGTAAATATATTGTCAATTATATGAACATTTTATTGACAATTAACTTGTAGAAAATAATATAAAAACAACCGGTCAAACTAACAAAAAAGATGCTTTTAGACCTCAAATACTGCGACAAAAACAATTGTATACTTGTGATACTAATGTTTTTATTAAACAATTATTTCATTATTAACTTATTAAGTTAACTTAACTTATTAAGTTAACTTAACTTATTAAGTTATTAACTTATGAACAGTTGTGATATGTGTTTTTTTATCACATTTTACATGTAATTTATCCATTTAGCAGATGATTCTATCCAAAGTGACATAATGCATTTTTTTATTCTGTCAATTTCTTATTTATGTTTATGTTATATCAAACAATGTTTTATTTGATTAAACAAATTATTGACAAATTATTAACAAACAATTTACAAAAATATTTAAATTGTGTTTTGGTAAGCAATAATAACCTTGTGTGGTCCCACACTTTCCTTTAATATAGTCACTGCATGTAAATGTATTACACATCCAGTGTGTTGTTATTTGCACACGTGAAACAGTCAAAGGTTGACGTTTGACATCAATTGTGCAAGAGGTGCCGTATGTTCAAGTTTGTGTAAGGAATCTTGATACAGCAGCAAGCTGTTGGGCAGCTTTATCACTATAGCATTTTTGCCTCTTCCTTCTTCCCCTTTGGCCCCAGTAAGTGGTTCCTCCCTCATGGGATTTACTGTCCCAACTGTCTCCAAACGCCTCTGGCACTTAGTCTCAGCACTCACACCAATAGCTATCAGGTTTTCGATGATCCATTTTAAAAAGTCAACAGCTGGCTACACAAGCTGGATAACACACATTCTCTTTGTCTCTCGCTCCATTCTACTCTTCCTCTCTCAACACATTGAGTAACACAATTAAATCATGGCAAATGGCAGAGATCATCCTGATATTCCATTATATATAGCATCTGTAATCTTCCATTTCCAGGCTGTGTATTTTTATACAGCAAATGGACAAATACAAGATTAGGTACTGTAGCGAATCCGCACGTGACCTTGAAACGGCTTTTATTCTGAGTAAAATACCTCCAAGACTGTGGAAGTGGTCTAACTATGTTTATTATCTTGTAAACAAAGTTGAACATGTACAGCGGCTATTGGTTAATTATAGCCATTGTAGTGAATTCAATGAGGAACAGAATTATTTAAACACTATTCTTCATCAAATATGTAAGAATTATCATGAGCTTTGATCCCAATTATAAGTAATATTTTCTCCACCACCCTTTGTAAGGGAAACAAATATCAATCCAAATTGGGATGAATTTAATTAATAATGATCAATTATAATTATCTGGATCAAATTCATGATTTGGGGAAATCACTTAGCATTACGAGCAGGTAGCAAGAATCGGCATGTTTAGGGACTCCGGATTATGAGCATGAACTACAAACAACATCACGTGTGAAATAAAACAGGACTTTATTATCTAGACTAGACACATACTAATCTAACATACACACACATACAGTTAAGCATTAGAAGATGGTTGAAGTTGAAACAGAGAAGAACAGAGCATGGATTATGGCAGTATATGATATTCAGAAGATCAATAGCCTGAACTAAACATCAGTTTCTTCTTGTAACGGACCTTTGTTAAAAGGATTAATGATGCCCTATGCATCCATTAATAAGACTAAGTTTGATACTTGCACGTCTTGCCCATCAAAGAAAGAAAGAGTCCTGATGCAGGTTGTTAAGGCTCCAGTTGATCTTGGCTGGAAGTGATCAGAGAGAACCAGTTTTATGCAGAGGATCTGTATCTGGAAAGACGAGGCCGCAGCCTGGCACAAACTTATGGGTTAAAGGTGAAGTCTTCTTCTAGTCCATCCTTTGGAGATGCAGAACGCATCGAGAGAAAGAAGAGCACACATAGAGACAAAAGGAAGCGCGAGGAAGAGAGAGAAAGAATCTTCTCGTGGTCTCTTTTAAACTGTGAGGATGTCACATCCTACAGACGTGACTGGTCCAATCAGGAGATGGCAACTTTGGAGGGAAAGTTAACTGTTTTTGTCTTTCAGATGGTGTTTTGCATGTGAAAGCTGATTGGATGTTCACTAGAAGACTACTAAGAGTTTGATAAAACTAATAAGAAAAGAGTTACAAAAACACAACAAACATCAACGCGAAGGACATCACAAATGTAGCTCATAGACACCAAACATGATCTAAATCTTGGTTAAATGAGTTACTACAAATCTAATAATTCCAGTAGTTAAACACACATTCATGGATACGTTGGATTAATGTTAAAACAGACATAACAACATGAACATTAATACATGGAAATGTTATAAATGAATGTGTACATTTCCATATAAATGCATTTATAATTGTAGGTCTATCCCCAAAGTGAGTAAAGAGAGTTCAGCTCCTTACATTCCAATGGGTCGTAAAATACTCTATCTTGATGAATTGGTGTGAGTTGCTATGGTCACCAGAGATCTTGTCCTGCCCTTGGTGTAAGTTGCAGATTGGGGGTTGACCCCCAAGCGACTAGCGTGCTGGTGGGGTGAGGGGTGTTGTTGTAATATTTAAGAAATTTAAGTAGTTATGCGTGTCTGATCCGTCTCAGGTACTACATATCCCCCCTTTCGCACGTTTTTGTCTGACCTAATAGACAACAACGAGCGACAATTAAGATGTACATGATGATCAGACGTGTCCCGCACGCACTGCAGGTAGCTCGGGTGGACTCCTTGGCCATCGGTGCTTCCTGGAGAGGTGGGACAGCAGGTGTCAAGACATCATCAGATGTTGGGTGAGAGCTGTGTGAAGAGCTCTCTTACTAGTTTCAGCAGCTCCTGTGACTCAGGCGTAGGTAAGTCCGGCTCTCTTTGTGAGGACTCAGATCGGCACCTGTGTGTTGCATTGGATGATGCTGTCAGTGGCTGTTGGACAGCCAGTGGTGTTTCCAAAGAAGAATTTTGCCGTCTCCATGGTTTCTTCCAGTGGTTGGTCTGGTATCTGGGCCTATTACGATGGTGACGGTTTTGTCTTCTGGCTGGAAGCTTTCCTGGCATATCGTTGAAGGACATTGTGTTGTAGTGACAATGTCTGCCTTCTGGTGCAAACTTTTGAATGTTACAGTTCAGACTCAATGGTGCCGTAGAGGCCTTTCTTTCAGATGTGGCCTTATGTTTATTAAAGGCCTTCTGTGCCAGGTCCCGCAAATGATGAATGGTCATCGTATGAGGGCAGACCATGATGCCTAAATGGTGGCTAACAATTGGATGTAGATTTCTGAGGAACAGGCTCTTGAAGCTGATATCCTCCTCCATCTCGGATTCATTGCGAGCTCCAAAATAAGCTTGTCTGAGTCTGTTAAGGTAAACTCGGGGAGTTTCCTGTCTTCCCTGTTTGAGGTCCAGGGCAGCGACCAGTCCATATTCTGTTTCTGGGTCTGAGAATTCTTGTATAAGAGCTTGTTTCAGCCGGTGGTAGTCGGATTTGACAGCGTCAGGCTGCCGTTCTAGAAAGCTCTTTACCTCTGTACCAGAAGTTATCCAAAGCAGGTGGAGTCTCTCCCGTGTGGTCACATTCGGCATAATTTGCAGGTGAAAGTCTATATCCCGCAGGTAGGCATGGACATCGAGGTCTCCTGCAGAATTTGGAATGAAGCACTTGATGACTCTAGCCAGTTTGTTGAGGTCTTTAAGGGTCGCTCCATGTACCGTTTCAGGGATTATCTGGAGAAGTCCCTTCCCTTCTATGGCTTCAGATGTTTTTACGATGCTGGCTGGTGAGGTGTTAATCAGAGAGGTCAGCCCCCCCCCTTTGTATCTTTGAACTGGGCTGAGGGAGTTTGCTCTGCTTACCTGCTGTGACAGTGGGGGATGTGTCTTCCACTGTGGTTCCCATTGCAGCTTGTATGAGTGTTCGAGTTCTCTTTGGACCCTGTCAAGCTTGTCTCTTGTGTTGTCCAGCTGCTGTGTCAGAGATTCAATTTTGGCATCTCTATCTGATAGTTCAAAATGGGCTGTTACTAATAATGACTTTGCATCAAACAGTTCTTTTTCCAGCTCTTCTTTGGCTGCTTTTTCCAGTAGTTTTCTTTGCTCAGCAGCTGAGAGAGCTATCTGAAGTCTGTTAACCTCCTCCTGTTGTTCCATCTTACCAGACTTATTTCGTGTCGTCTGGGTCTCACCTTCCAGTTGGGCTATGCGACTTTGAGGATGCTTAAGTTCCTCTTGGGACTCTGTTGCATGCAGCTTTAGGTCGTTCACCTCATTTCTCAGGTCTGTGAGGTTGTGGGCTAAGGAGAGGATTATGCTGGTCAGCTCCTTGTGGTCATAACTCTGGCTTGGACCATGTGTCATTTGTCTTCTTCCCTCTTTGTCCAGTTGCACCTGTCTCTGGTGAGGAAGGTCATCAGCAGTTCTAGGTGGTAGGGCGTCCATCACCATGCCTTGCCAGGCCATTAGATCTTCCATCTGAGACATTGGGGCAAACTTGTTCTGAGAGTTAGGGCAAGAGACTAATGCAAGACCATATAAAAGATTTAGAAATAAAGCTATGTGTATATTGTGCAGCTAGGTTTTACCACGTGTGGTTAACTGCTTTAGGTAGCTAGTGAAGTGTGTACACTATTATTATCTTAACTGCCTATGGCAGGAAGCCAAGATTTGTATGCAACCAGAGATTTAACAATGATGTAAGACTAGTCTAAATCATTTAATCAAAACTCAAAACATACTGATGGTTCTTAACAGGTTTGATCTCTGAATATTGAAGAACAGGAAGTAGAGAGAGAGAGAAGAGAGCCTTCCCGATTCTGATTATGTCAATTAGTGGTGCTCAGAATTATACTTATGCCTTATTAATCATCTAGATTGTGTAGCAATAGGAGTCATATTTCTGGAGCACATATTTAAAATAAGCAAAATCAAGAAAAAGAGATTGGACATAGATAAATAAAATAAAAAAATAGATGACTGCTAATAGTAAAATTAACCAGTAAAAAAAATAAAATAGAAGGGAAGTGATCTAGTACTGGGAATAATTAATAGTACTGACATTTAACCATATAGGTCAGTGTTGGGCATCACTCCATTGTTGGCTAAGGCTGCTGCGTGTTCAGCTCCCATGCCTATGCCATTACATGTGTGTGCACTTTAGGGTCAATGTTCTATTCAAAATCCCCAATACCTATAAGAATTATTCTCTGAGTAGGCAGTTAAAATTTAATTAAGTTCAATTAAATGAGTAACTGAGCAACAATGTTCAGGAAGGAATGCACCTGAAGTTAGTTAAAGTGAGTCTGAGAAGAATTAAGGAAAGAGAGTGGAAATCAGAAAATAGAGATTTTGTTAAGAGGGAATAGTTTAAATCACTTTACACTGCAATACACGCAAGCACTACTTAATGACTTCAATTACATATGCTATGCTAACCACTAACTATTGAAGTTAGGTATTAGTAAGCTCGTCTAAGGCCGCTAGGTCATGTTAGCTTAGCTTAGCGAACAAATACAGATTTTTTTTTTTTTTTTTTGAACAAATATAGATTTTTTACAATATGGCACCAGTCAATGACACCTATGGTAGGTGGAGTCAAACTGGTTGACAAGTCGTTGTCATGGGAACCAGTGCACCCCAGGGCACTTTAGTTCTCAAAGAGTGTCTGCACCGTTCAAACAATCTCAAATAATAAAAGCGGTACACAGTTGGTTACAACATGGCCCTTACACTTAAATCAATTCAACGCTTTTCTTTAGCAAGCCTAAATGCAAATATAGATGCATTCACTAATTCTTATTATGTATGCTTTCGCTTCTCTGTAAACAAGTACTTTAAACAGGTTTCCTGTCCTTCTTTAAGGAGTACTTACACATTCACTGTAGGTTTACACTCATTTACATACATACAGCTGTTTGTGCCTTACACACAAATACTGAAGAATTGAGAAACACACTATTTTCATTCGGCAATTGTAACACAGTACTGATCACCATTTAGCTAAACTTGTATATGCAGAGTCAAAGTTTAGATGACTGGCATAGTTCTGACTATAATTTAAAGGTCCTTACAACGCAGAAAGAGGAGCATCACTCAAATCTACCTTTACATAACACTGTACTGAGATTCCTTCGTCAGAAAACAGGTTAAACAATATTGCAATTGGGATTTCTTCGCCAAAGCATATTGATTCTGGAACAGTTTCACATGCAGCTTATCTGAGATTCCTTCGTCAGAATAGACTTATGCATTGATTAAATACTGAAATTGGGATTTCTTCGCCAAATCAGATTTACCTTACACTGATACCATTTAATCTATGTTAAGACTTTTCTAATTCATAGCAGAACTACCAAATCAATCTATCACTATCTACATTAAACAAGCCGCAAATAGCAACATACATGTGTATAGCATGTTGCATCATAACGTCTTGATTTAAAACACACTTAGGCTGACAGTAGTTTAAGCTCATAACTTTTGTTTAATCATGCCCGCATTCTCCACCAATTATGTAGTGAATTCAATGAGGAACAGAATTATTTAAACACTATTCTTCATCAAATATGTAAGAATTATCATGAGCTTTGATCCCAATTATAAGTAATATTTTCTCCACCACCCTTTGTAAGGGAAACAAATATCAATCCAAATTGGGATGAATTTAATTAATAATGATCAATTATAATTATCTGGATCAAATTCATGATTTGGGGAAATCACTTAGCATTACGAGCAGGTAGCAAGAATCGGCATGTTTAGGGACTCCGGATTATGAGCATGAACTACAAACAACATCACGTGTGAAATAAAACAGGACTTTATTATCTAGACTAGACACATACTAATCTAACATACACACACATACAGTTAAGCATTAGAAGATGGTTGAAGTTGAAACAGAGAAGAACAGAGCATGGATTATGGCAGTATATGATATTCAGAAGATCAATAGCCTGAACTAAACATCAGTTTCTTCTTGTAACGGACCTTTGTTAAAAGGATTAATGATGCCCTATGCATCCATTAATAAGACTAAGTTTGATACTTGCACGTCTTGCCCATCAAAGAAAGAAAGAGTCCTGATGCAGGTTGTTAAGGCTCCAGTTGATCTTGGCTGGAAGTGATCAGAGAGAACCAGTTTTATGCAGAGGATCTGTATCTGGAAAGACGAGGCCGCAGCCTGGCACAAACTTATGGGTTAAAGGTGAAGTCTTCTTCTAGTCCATCCTTTGGAGATGCAGAACGCATCGAGAGAAAGAAGAGCACACATAGAGACAAAAGGAAGCGCGAGGAAGAGAGAGAAAGAATCTTCTCGTGGTCTCTTTTAAACTGTGAGGATGTCACATCCTACAGACGTGACTGGTCCAATCAGGAGATGGCAACTTTGGAGGGAAAGTTAACTGTTTTTGTCTTTCAGATGGTGTTTTGCATGTGAAAGCTGATTGGATGTTCACTAGAAGACTACTAAGAGTTTGATAAAACTAATAAGAAAAGAGTTACAAAAACACAACAAACATCAACGCGAAGGACATCACAAATGTAGCTCATAGACACCAAACATGATCTAAATCTTGGTTAAATGAGTTACTACAAATCTAATAATTCCAGTAGTTAAACACACATTCATGGATACGTTGGATTAATGTTAAAACAGACATAACAACATGAACATTAATACATGGAAATGTTATAAATGAATGTGTACATTTCCATATAAATGCATTTATAATTGTAGGTCTATCCCCAAAGTGAGTAAAGAGAGTTCAGCTCCTTACATTCCAATGGGTCGTAAAATACTCTATCTTGATGAATTGGTGTGAGTTGCTATGGTCACCAGAGATCTTGTCCTGCCCTTGGTGTAAGTTGCAGATTGGGGGTTGACCCCCAAGCGACTAGCGTGCTGGTGGGGTGAGGGGTGTTGTTGTAATATTTAAGAAATTTAAGTAGTTATGCGTGTCTGATCCGTCTCAGGTACTACACCATAAATATGACATTACAGACGGGTCTCAATCCGTTGTACAAATTATTAACATTAAGTAGGGAGCCTGTCTCGTGGTAGTGACAGGAATGATACATTTACAATTAGATAACTAGACAGGTGCATGTTTATTTGGTTGCATCTTATTTTCTTACTGTTTCCTAAAAAATATTTTTAAGTCCTTGTTAGGGGCTGTAAAAATTGAGCTGTTTTATCAGGCTGAATCTTTTGTGCCTGAGATGGGAAAACTACTTGAAGCCAAAAGCAGAGTGATTAATTTACATCATTGAAGTATTCACACAAAGAAATGTATAGATGCACACTGTAGATTATTATCATTGTGAATTTATTAGTTAGACATCTTAGAGTATATTCTGACATTCAGCATTCATTCACTGTCTCTCTCACTCCACACAAATACAAAAGCTCATTTCACATCCTGATTTGCCAGATGTTGTGATGTCAAACAGATCAGTTCAGTTCACTTTCTGCGCAAAATCTGTTCATATTCCTGTTCAATAAAGATATGCAATTAGCCTCTGGAGAATATGGTTCACACTAGTACTGATGACGCTGTTCTGTGTGTGTTATTGGAATAGTGCGTCGGCAGACAAGCAAACGTTACATTGCAAAGTGGTGTTTTCCACTTTGCATTTGAATCTGAATGCCAAACTATGTTGAAATGCTATTTATTATAATAAAAGATTTCCTTCTTTCTGTCTAAACTGCCTTCACCTCATCTCAGCCGTGCAATGGGTTTAACCTTGCACAAACCATAAGTTGATTATTGGACCCAAGTCATATGCAAGATTGCAGATTTCAATCCACGCAATGAGAATGAGGGCCCTTGTTCAAATAGTTCGGATATATATGTGTTATCTTATATATACGCTTTAAATGTTTTCATTATGTGTAATGGAAAAAGACAAACATTTCCTGTACTTTTCAGGAAATGAAAGGTCAAGGTCTTGCTAAGAAAATTAAGCAACGCTAAAAAATTCATTTGTGAGGTGGAAATATTTCATTACATCCACGTGTAAGAGCAATGATTTTAATGGATTCAGAACATGTAGTCTCGGGCTCGAAGGGAGGGCAAAATTCACTGACTCCTCTCACCGTTGAGTGCTGTAAGAGGTTGGAAACAAAAACACTGAAAAACGTGATCGATTCGCCTTATGGCAATTTCTGATGTTAATGTTGCACTTCACCTTAAAAATATTGTCCTTTTTTATATTGGTACAACAAACACAAATTGTGAAACTGTATTACGCTTTGCTTATCTTTTCTTGTCATTTAGCTGGAAAATGTATACATTCTTTTCTCTTTTTTTAATGCAAGTAGGTTGACCGGACCCAGTGGCACGCAGGAACACATTGTATTGTCCAATTTAATCCATTTAAAGTGTGCGACTTAATGGATAGTAGCTCTCCATATAGGTCACCTCTACATCGATTGCCTGAGGAAAAACAGGATTTCATTCTGATCCTGTCATAACAGTTTTGAAACCATTTATTTGCTTCTTTTTCCCACAGGCCGGTTGGGATCCAAATCACTTGCTAATGCCAAAACATTTCTTCCCACCTGTTCGCTTATATCTATATGCAAAGATGTGAGCGTTTTGTATTTGTTACACCTCTGTGCGCAGATAAAGCTGTTAGCATTCCCGCTAAACCCACAGCGACCCTTTTTTGTCATGATGCTAAAGTCTTACTGTTTGATGCCACATTTCCCTAAGTGTCTCTCTGGGGATATTAAAGCATTGTGCCAGTGTTAATATTTCTGTAGCACTAAAGCACTGATGTAAGAATGAGAAATAGCAGGAGTTTCTGGAGACTTTGTCATTTCATTATAGTCTAACAAATGAAATTAATGCTTTAAGGAGCTAACAGTCACTGCACATCAGCCACGCTAATGCTAAAGTGACTTAACGGCTAAAGCTTCATATTTATTTGTGCGCCTGACAGAGGGAAGAATCGATTGTCATTGTGGAGGGTAGAAAGCGCAGCCCTATTTAAAGTGCGCCTGGGATATGCTTGACAGGAACGAGGCTGGATTTGGGTGACTGCTTGAGGTTGTGGAGCTTCACTTCAGTCACACTCGATGACTTTGGGTCATCTGAAATCCCAGAGCTTGTCAGATTGATTCTGTGCTGCCTTTGTTTAGGTGTAAATCCTATTCTCACACCGTGTGGATGAAGACAGCATTCACCGGCATTAGATATAATGAGAACTGCATTCTGGGTATTAGTGCGCAGTGGAGGGTTTTCCTCCTGTGAGATTCTTCTGTAAAGCCGTGTTAAAATTTGCTCGTTGCTTTTTGAAAAAAACTGTGAACTGATTCTGCTATAGCACAGAAGGAAATGAAGACATTACCGAACGGTACACTGAAGAAAGAGGCTTTACAAAAAAGAGCCGTTTCGAAAAAAAAGCTGACCTGAACTAATATTGTTGTGGCTGGGGTAACAGGTCACAGTTGTGTTTGATTCTTCTTCTGAACTCATTATAGCAGGGAAATCTCTAGATGGGTACTCTGTTTGTATGTTATGTGCCCTCTGCAATGCACTAACTATTCCTCCTTCTCTCTCTCTCCACCTCTCTCTCTCTCTACGCTGTGCTTACATGAGCATGGAGCGAGGCTAATTCGCCACAGCAATGTGATAATTAACCCTGACGGGAAGTGTCACATCAAACAGGAATCACGTGAATTCACCTTGCATGTTTTGCAGCGCACTATTAGCAAGTGTTCTTTGTTGAGCAAGAGGAATTTAGACACCATTTGACATGTTATACATGAGTAAAACTCAAGCACACGCAAATCTGGCATTTAGGAAACACTTGTTGTGTCAGTTATTTAGTAGGCTACCGTGAAAACACAACGATGCATTCGCTTATGCTCGGCATCAGTCCTGGGAATATCTGATTATGAAGCACAAACTCAACCTCATTGACAAATTCAGTCTCTTAACGTGTTAATAAAGTGTTACTAAATTCCATTGTGTCTTCTCAATGTAAATGTATTATTTTACTATATCATAGGATATAATTTAAGGCTGCAGAAATGTTAACTGCTCAACAGTTTATCAGTTTAATTTGACATACAGTAACAAGGATGCGTTGCTTCCAAGTAAGTAGTTCCAAAGATGCTACCGATGTTCAACTTGAATTTTTATGGCTAAAATCAGTTGACATTGTAAGATGGGCCCACTGATGACAAACATGTCAAGACTGAATTTGTCGTATGGTTTTCAGCATGTATTAATCTTTTTTATGTAGGTTATAGGTCCAGGGTGTGGATTTTAGCGGCATCTAGCAGTGAGGTTGCAAATTGCAACCAACGGCTCTCTTCCCCCCTACCTTTTGAACAGTGGCGGCTGCTGGTCTTTCAAAGAGGGGAAGCTCATTTCACAATGAATGAATCAACAAACTATCTAAAAAATATATATAAACACGACGGAGGAAATGTGGGTATACATTAATCTGAAACAAGGAATGTGGTGTATAATTGTGTGAAATGTATGATGAAAATTGGCAAGCAATTTCGGCAAGCAAATACCAAGAAATAGGTTGCAGCAGTTTGTCTTTCAACTACACTTGAAAAATCCGCAATGGGACTGAGATTGAATAGCTTCAGCGTCAGCAACTTTTTATAGAACGAAATCGCTGTCAATCAAAACGAGATGCAGTCTTTCGACAGACTCTCCAATCATCACGCAGACGCTCGGAGTCCGGGCCAGCCCACTCCTCCATTCATCCCAGAGACGCTGAGCGTCCGTGGGCGGGACATAATCGCAGCATTATCCAATGACCGTCTTGTTTCTAAGCACTGAAAAAAACTGTTTAAAGCAGCCCCATTGAAGTCAATGGACGCTGGGCTTCAACAGAGTAATGCTGCACTGTACGCTACGGGAATGAATGAGAAGGAAATCGAGTCAGCCGACCTAAGTAGCTGATTCTGAACGAAATTGTTTTCGGTCGAGATGAACGTGTTTAACGCATTTTTAGTCAATAAAATGTTAACATAATAGTACATATATTTGACCATTCATTTTTTGACAATTATAGGGGAAGCTGAGCTTCTCTTGCAGTCTTAAAGAAATCGCGACTGCTTTGAAGCACTACGGTGGCTGACACAGGACAAAGATGTTGTCACATTTGCATCTCTTTGCTAAAGGAGATAAGGTATTTAAAAAACATACTCTGTAGAGCAATTTGTCTGTTTAGGCCAACTGTAGAACAACTTGGTGAATTCAATGCTTCATTATGAAATGTCTTTAAACCACTCTGAAGACAAAGTAATGTATCCACCTTTTTCGCAATGCGCAAAAATTACCAGTTATGCCTTGGGTATGCTTCGGGGCTGATGCTTAAGACTTCCAGTTCGCCGCTTGATCCCATTAGTTAGGCATTATCAAGTTAGCCTATAAAAATCTTTTAAACGGACGTTATAATACTTTTATGTCATTAATACAGCATAATGTCAAAGAGCAGTGTCTATATTATTTCACAGGGGACAAGCGGGCATCAATTTTTAACCTACCCCGTAAAAAACAACTTTGTTTCTTACCATAAGAAGTTGGATAGCGACAGCTACTGGGATTATGAAATTAAACTCCAGCCAGCAGGCACATTTGTTAGAGCTTTAAATGTATAAAACCACTTTACGTTGTCATAACATTGAACGAATTCTTTCCCATTACCATCAACAGTTCAGATTTCTAAAGTGGAGGTTGTTGAGTCCAATGTTATTAACAGGGGAGTCATTATCTAATGGGAAGATTTTTATACACCAGATATAAATAAACCTGATCACATCGCGTTGGATCTTTTATAAAATAACACAGTATTGGAGACATCTGGATGCTTCAGTGTGACTGGTTCTGGTATGTCAAATAGAGATTCCTGCTGTGCCGATAAACATGCCTTATTTATTTTATAGAGCTAAAATCTGATTTGGCAGAACATACATTAAATACATAGATTACACACAACATACTTTTAAATACTGTGTATTCCCTGCGTCATCCAATATGAATAAGTATGTTTTATTACAGTGCAAATGTAATATTAGATTCAATTTGATATTATAATGAATTATTATAATGTCACTTAGCCCTAGATATATGTTTAATTTTAAATTTACATTTTAGGCATTTGGCAGACGCTTTTATCCAAAGCGACTTGCATTTCTTTATCCTATACATTTTACATAGGTATTTGCAATCCCCTGGGATCGAACCCACAACCTTGCGTTGTTAACTTTTGCTCCTTGGTGTGTTAATAGTGAGGTAATATACAATAAAAAGTAAATAACGAAGTAAACATTATGTTGTGATGTTTTTGAGAGGTAGAGGCAGTAGTAAGAGCTTAGACTGAGCTTTCTTTAAATGTTGTTTACTTTACGCTCTTGTTGTGTCACGTGGTAACAGTCGTCCGTTAGGTCTTTTGAGCTTCCGTGGCTGTTGTGAAAGCCTATAACCGCATTAATTATTCAAGAAACTTTATTTTTAACCATTAGAAATTTCATTTTAACCATTAGAAATGTTCTCTAACATACTACAAATACAAAATGGAAGTGCGGAGCATCAAACAGGAAATTACTCACGGTAATGCCACCCTCCATGGAGACGTCAAGAAAAAGAAGGATATTAAATTGCATTTCAGTCAAAGATGAATATTACACACAGCACCTTTATTGTCAATACAATTTTTCATGTTAGATCATGGTTCATTAACTATGTTAGTAAATGCTGAAATGAATAATAAATAAATAAATAAATTAATAATTGTAAATAACAAAAATTGTAAAACATTAATATAAAGTGGTCCATCATCTTTTTATCATTTCAGTAAAGAAGGAGTAAAAGTCATGTCTTTTTTAAATAGTGCATTTGATCAACTAAAACAACAAACAAAAATGTAATTTCCATGTATTTTCTAAAATGTTTATTTTATTAAATTATGAAATAGAACCATATGTGAGGAGACAAGCCAAAAAATTTGATTTTGTTAATGTGTTTAGAAAAATGTCTATATTAACACAAGCTGGCGTCAGCTATTCATTGCTGAAGTCATTTTTCTGCGCACGTGAGGGACACAAATGGCACCTGTTTCGTGCATTAATCCCTCAAATCTGTTACAGTGCCTCTGAGTTATAATGAAACTATGGTCTTTGGCAGAAGCAGAACTTGTGTGCGATAAATGTTCTGCTTAGTATTCTCTCCATGACAAACTCTATTCTTTGCAAAAGTACAGCACCTGTGCTCTGGATGGTTTTAATTGTATCCATTAAATTAGGCAAAATTGGACTAATAGCATGACGGAGAGAGAACTATTTGACCAATTTCCGTTCACATCCTTAATATTACTTTAAAATAAGTAAAGAAAAGTTACAAGTTTGCCTAGATGTGATGTGTTGGAATGCTTCCCGACAATTTGAAGTAGGAGAAGAAATTAGGTATGCATACATTTAAAAGCAGTAACCGGATCCAAGTCAATGCAATTCATGCTCAATCAAACAGAGGTGCGTGGGCAATAGCTGCCTCATTAATCATTTTGCCGATCCCTTTTTTACACGGTAATATATAGCTTGTGAACCTGTAGTAATTCATAATTAAATAGATACTATTATCTTCAATGTAAAAACGCAGGTAAAGGCTGCCAAGGTCCCAGGTAATGCATTACAGAGTTGCTTGGAGGGTGCTTAGGGAAACTTCAGAAGTCATCCGGGCAATTTAATGGTCTTTTTTAAATGACTCAGCATGTTACTTCCACTTCCATGGTGCTCTATGACAGTCCGCAGCGACGCGTCTAACTCTTTTATGGTTTGTGAGATTTCTTTGAATGCTGCTTGGCTTTTATAAGGGGTTTCAGACAGCTGTATGCTGTGTTGAAGTGCTATATTTATATTAACCAATGGTATGCATGTTGAAATACTGTTTCATTCTTTGTAATAGATCTGGTCTTTGTTATGGAACGGGCTGCTGAAATGGAGTTCAAGGTGAGTCTGGAGTGAAAAAGGACAATTCACATGTTAAAAAGGAATAGAGCACATGAAGGCAATGATATATTTTGGGTTGCGCTACTATATCAGGGAGTAAAGGTAAATAGACAGACTATAGAACAATAAATAAATAAATAGTAAAACTCATTTACATTGAAGCATTTGGGAGATTTTTTATCTTAAGCGACTTGCAAAAGTACGGGGAAAAAAATAAAGTGATTAATCCTAATAAGGCTATATAATATGTGAAATGCTATGGAGAGTTATTGCAGAAGAAAGCAGAAAGAACATATGCTAAATTTTTTAAATAGGTTCAACATGTTCTTCTCAAACCTTAATAAAAGAGGTGCTTTTTTAAAGCTGTTTTTTATATTGTAAGGTACTCGGCTGATCAGACAGAGTTTGAAAGACCATCAAGGAACATGAAGGTAAATATACACATTTTTTTCTCCTTTTTCACTTTTAGTCTGTAAGTTTCAGTGATATGGGGGGTGTTTTTTAATGACCTTTTAAGTTAAATTAAACAGTCAAAATATGAGCTGTATGGTACAAAATGGAAAAAACCCTAAACTCGAAACTAATTATTTGGCAAAAGGCTAACAGTGTATCAGGGAACATGAGATTTATTCTTATATACAAAAAATGCATAAACAACAGAAGCCCTTCTGCGAATATTGCATTTATTTACAATATGACCTGTTAAACTTTATGGGGCGGTTTACCGGACAGGGCTTTAGCCTAGTCTCACACTTAATTAAATGTAAGAGATGCTGTAATCGAAAACAACTTGCATTGAAATATCTTAAAATATATCACTGCGATTTCTTTTGTCTCAAGATGCACACAGTAATGTTATAAAACAACTTTATTATCCTAATTTAACTAAGGCCTAGTCCTTGCTTAAGATGATCCTTGTCAGGGAAACCGCCCCAAAGTTGTCTTCATAAACTTTGTGTTATGTTAAAAAAAAAGCAACACCTTCTTAAATTCTTTTCAAAGCTGAGCTTTTTATACACCGAACACACCACAGTGTAAAGTTTTAATGTACCTTTAGTAAAACATTTGAATAAAGTGCAAAGATTGTCAGGTGTGCAATATTGGACATCACTTTTGACCACCACTGTAGTGGTACTGAAGGAAAGGCGATCATCCTCTACGAAGACAGTAGCTGGATTTTCATCACTCTTCAAAATGCACAAATCGAAATAGCGCATTGAAAACACGCCCAATGGAAACATGTCCATTTCGCAAAAATGTATTTTGGCTCGCATGAGATGTTTTTTCAGGCAATACGAGAATGGCATATTTTGCAAAACTGGAATGGAAACCTGTTTTGTCGTATTTACAATTCACGTGGCATCCAAAAAAAGTCACTTGACCATTCGCGGCATGTCTTGTCAGAACATTTGTTAAGATAGGATTTATGGAATTCACATAATATCATATATGATGACCCAAATGCAGGAAAAGTGTGAAGGGAGTGTAGTTTGGAGATTTATTAGGAATAGTGAGAAAATATGAAATTACGTAAGGTATTATAGACATTTCTTCTTACTCTTTCATGGCAGTAGGTGGCACTATGTACTGAAGTTGGTTTGCAACCCACCATTAAACGTACAAAAAAAAAATCACTTATAGCGAGAAGAAACAAACACTTTACTCGCATAATATCGTTTAATGAAAACGTAGTCATTCTGCAATTTATTTTTGAATCAACATTCAGTTTTGCACAAATCTTTAATGGAAACCTGGCTAGTTATGATTAGGGCCCATTTACACTTGGTGACTTAATGCGTTTTCTTTAAACGCATGTTTCCATCCGATCGTAAAAAGACCAGCCGTAAATGCCTTCTGGAACGTTTTTCAAACTGATAAAATCCGCTCGCGCAAACCACTTCAGAAATTTGTAATGGTTTGATAGCCTGTGTTGGAAGACCGGCAAGTAGAGCATTGGTAATAATCCAGTCTAGAAATTACAAGGTTATTTGTTCTGGTTGGTGTTACGGATGTAAACCCTAGTTGGATGGAGACATTCTGCAGCACTATGCATAAACAAATCAGTATGTTTCACCTTGAATTGTAGGTGGAAATCTTTCATTCAAGGTAGATGTCTTTCAGGCAGACTGAGATTCGTACCTCTACAGTGGGCATCGCTGGCATCCAATTGCTGTTTGGTTTTCAATTTGTGTACACCGTTCGTTGTGTGTCTGTCAGTGAACATGTTTAATCCACATTTGCAAGATTAAATTGTGTATAGCCAGCATGACATGATCTTCTTTCTAAAACTCTAAGAACTCTATCATGAACTGTTGTTATTACAGTGCTCTAAACATCCCTTTAACTTAACCAAAATGTGGAGACACTGCTATTTTGGGGGTGCAGGAGACATCAGACTGTCAATCATGGTTAAAGAGTTGCATTAATGTATTATATTAGTCAGATGGCGGTCATGTTCCCAACAATTAAATGGATCTTTAAATTTTTTTGCCAGTGTGCAGAAGCCTTTGCAGAAAAATCCTTTACGATTTATACCATAAATGACAGATTTTATTCTTTATTTAAATATAATAGAAATTTGAGTATTTTCCTATTCAAATAGATAAGAGCTTTATTTGAATGCATACTGAGTGCATAGAAAATAGCAGCCTGAGGGGAACATTATCAACATGGCCGCTGAGTGAACTGGCTTGCCTCTAGAAGTCTTCACTCGCCAACTGTCATTCTTATTGTTAAGAAACAGAGAGAGTGAAAGAGAGAAACAGACCGACATGACAGATTAATCCCCATCTTCAGCCCACTACACCCTTTCCTGCTTAGGATTGGAGGGGCACCTTTGGCCTAGCACGGAGCAAAAGTGCCATCAACCAGAGCTCAGCAGGGCCCTCGAAGCACCCGTGTATATTGACCCCTCTGCACACATGCCTTTAACAGCCCGCCAAAGTACAAAGAAAAAGTTGGTCAATGGAAAACAGCTCAGCACGACACAGCCGTAATAGCGAATTCATACGCAGCATATTCAAACACATCACCCGTATGAGACGGCAGTTCCCTAATAACATTTAGCTACGGCTATGAAAGGGCCTCACTGCAGCACTAACACAAAATGATGGGCTCTCCACTGAGTCTCGGCAGAAACAGGCAGTCATTATTCATGTAGATGATTTAGATGACACAGTGTGGCACAGTTTGTGAGTCTTTTCAAATCAGCCAATTTATAAATGAATGGCTTATGAAAAGTAAGAGTTTTAATCTTGCGGTGGAATGACATGCTTTCTCGCATAAATATCATAATACTTTCCTTAATGGGAGGTGGCTTGGTGCAACTTGGTTTCAGAAGAGCTTGGGGTTGGATCAAAGTGAAAATGTGGTTTAAAAAGCAGTAACAGGATTCAAGGGTAGAGGTATGCCGGCATCGGTCGCCTTTAACAAATAAGAAAGGCCTGTGTGGCCCCTGTGAAATAATTTAGACACTACTCTTTGACATCATGCTATTTTAAATGACACAAAAGTATTATGACGTCCATTTAAAAGCTTTTAAGATGACAAATGGGATTTAGCGGCGAATCGAAAGTCTTAATCATCAGCGCTACACACATACGCAAGGCATGATGGGTAATTTTGCTCATTGTGAAAAAGGTGGATTATGAGATACTAAGTCGAAATTTCGACCTATTTTCTCGTTATTACGAGACACTAAGTCATTATTACTCCACCAGTACCGAATCAGTCAACCTGAACGGAAGTTCCCTGGAAGAAGTACAGTCCTTCAACTACCTGGGTAGCATCATAGACCAGCAGGGCGGCACAGACACGGATGTCAAGGCAAGGATCGGCAAAGCAAGTGCCGCCTTCATCCAGCTCAAGAACGTCTGGACCTCCAGAGGACTGTCCTTGACCACCAAGATCCGATTGTTCAACTTCATTGTGAAGTTCGGTCTTGCTGTATGGAGCAGAGACATGAAGGACAACCAAGACCACCACCAGGAAAGCCCAGACCTTCACGAACAGTTGCCTCAGGAGGATTCTCCAGATACACTGGCCCAACACCATCAGTAACGCCGGCCTTTGGGAAAGGAAGAGGAGTTGGGGATGGATAGGGCACACCCTACGTAAGCCAGCACCTAACGTTACCCGGCAGGCGCTGAAGTGGAACCACCAGGGAAAGCGGAAGAGAGGCCGCCCAAGAAACACCTGGCGACGCAACATCCCGGCCGACACCACCAGGATGGGAAACAACTGGAGTCAGTTAGAAAAAATGGCCCTGGACAGGGGACTCTGGAGAGATGTTGTTGCATACATTGTGTACTGTATGTGCTGTTTTTTATCAGCGGAACTGATGTGACCGTTCATTTCTGTTTTTCTCACCTCCATGCTCCCAGACAGGAAGGCTACATAGAATGTTGACAACCTTTATTATTTGTCCTGTTCTGTGCTTTTGAGTGTGTTATTCCATCTATAGAGAGGAAGTGAGTTTTGCCCTGAGCATTGCCTTTGTCTTCCTGGGGTTATGGCCACTTTGAAGGTCTTGTCTGGAATAGACCTCTCTCCAGACCAGTAGTAACCCCTCACAGCCAATGACAGATGGGCTTCATAAAGGCTTTTGAATAGCCCCCGAAGTGCTGATCAGGCACTTAGTGCTGCTTCCTCTCGCGACTGCCTTTACCTTTGAGGCGCTGTCACTCTCCTGCAATGACATTTGCATTATAATCCTAAATAAATCATTATTTTTCCCCCTTTGCTTTTAAGTTACATTAGATGTTGAAAAGTTCAATTCATGAGACCAGATTGACCAGCTTTTTTGAACATTGGCTGCGTTGGCCCACCAAGGAAGCCCGTCAGCTGTCACAATATATCAGCTTTGAGAAATAATAAAAAAATTTATATTTACATTTTGGAAATATGGACATGCAGTATTGAGGAAGGGTGCATTACACAACATTGTTTTTAATTTGAAGCCGAAAATGTTTTACACGTTTTGGCTTTTTTGGCTCGACAACTACATTTTGGTGACCTGAAAGGACAATTTTTTTTAAATCCTTTTAAGGAATAGGTTCATGAATCTGTAAAAGCAGTGATGTCATGCACATACATTGCATGTTCAGTGTCTAGGCATGTGTCAGTATAACCAAAACCTTAACGCCGGCATACAGGACTGTGTGTTTGATCTACTCGACATTATTAACATTTTATGTAAGAGTTGTTACATTTTATGTTTATGTCCCATTTTTCACCATAGATTGCTTGCCGTGTAAACATACTCTAAGCTGTTTTTTAGCATCAGGGTGAAATGTCATAAATGCACAATGTTTTGTGTGTGTGTGATAACATTTAAGGATGGACAAGAGCAGTAAACTTTATTGACCCACACAGTCCAAAACTAAAACACATACAGACACGGCTATAGCATGCCATTTTGTAAAATGTCAAAAAGGCCAAGAGTTCGCAATTTGACAGGTCCAAAGAAGCCAAACAAAGAAATCGGTAGCGATCATCCATGTAAAACAACTTAAAGGTTTGTCATTTTTTTCATTAAGTTTCGGGTTCCCTCCTTTATCCCTGAAATGTTTATGGCGCTCATCAATCAAGCACTGTTTCACTCCCTCCTTTGCTAGACTGTGAATGTGTCACCAGGCAACCAAAAAGGTCCAAAGGGTTAACAAAGGCAGAATCTGTACAGGCCACATGAGTGGGCAGCCTCGCCATGTGGAACAGGGAAAGGGTTGTGACTGCCGGTCACTGAACCGAGCCGGCCCCTGAGATCAAAGCCACGGTCTCATACGGAAAGACAGGGCTTGGTTTAGAGAGTATGGGAGTGAGGAAGGGAGGCAGGGGGGGTTGAGCTAGGACGGGTGGGCGGAAAAGGGGAGGGGTCAGATTTGAAGTGAGAGAGACAGGGCGCTGTGGCGGGAGGTATGTCTGAATTTTTCGGGGGCCGGGGTGGGGTGTCAAAAGTTTGAGGGTAGCTAACCCCAAAGGGCAGACATATCCACTGTCTCAAGAGGAAGGCACGTACTGTTGTCTGGATGGCACCATGCTGTTCCTTTGTAGAAAACTCAAAGAATGCCCCCTCCTGACACTGGTACTATATTCTAATGCTAATGCGCTCAGGTATGACTTGAAAAATTTGGCCTTAATATAAAAGCTTTCCCAACTACAAAGAATAAAGTTGTGCATTGTGAAATGTGATATGCAAGCAGGCAGATATTTGTAATAATGTATGCCGTGGTTAAAGTATTCTGTTGATTATATGCATGTACTTTGTAAACACAAAGTCAATGACATGTCACAGTTTACTGTAAAGCTTCATGCTATGGGTTAGAAAAGGATCAAAAGTTTGCTTAGATAACTGTAAGGCATTGAATTGCCATTCACTGTGTTCCTTCTGAGATCAAACTGAACAGAATCCATTGTCTACAGTTACAACTGCATACAGTACAGAATGAATCTATTTAATTACTAGAAGCTTGTAATTAACTTTCTGACTGTACGTTATATTCAGGTAACAGACCTTTATACAAAGAAATAAAACATAACTATTATGTATTGAATTTAGTTTTATTAATGTTTGCAGTTTAAAGACTTAAATAAAAAAAATGTCACTGTGTGGAACAAGGACAGGACCTGGAATTAAATACACTGTATAACATAACATCTAGTCATTTAGCAGACGCTTTTATCCAAAGCGACTTACAGATGAGGTTAACAATGGAGGCAATTAGAAAAACATAAGGACAACAGAAAGAATAAGTGCAATCAAAACTGAGTATGTAGAGCTATTTTTTTTAAAACGTAGAAAAGAGATAGAAGGGAAGAGATGCGTTTTCAGACGATTCTTATAGACGGCTACAGAATCTGCTGATCTTAGCAGCTGGCAGATCATTCCACAAATGTGGAACCGATCCAGAGAAGGTACGTGATAGAGATTTTGTACCTTTTTGGGATGGCATCACAAGACGTTGTTCGTTTGCAGAGCGTAGGGATCTGGCGTGTACATATGTCTGCATTAGTGAGTGAAGATAAGGTGGTGCCGAACCAGTGGTGGTCTTGTAGGCCAGGAGCAGAGTCTTGAAATTGCTGCGAGCAACTATAGGGAGCCTGGTCCTGATCCTGGATCATCTGTAGAGGTTTGGTTGTGTAAGGTGGAAGTCCAGCCAGTAGCGCATTGCAGTAGTCCAGTTTGGACATAACAAGAGCCTGGACTAGGACTTGCGTAGGATGCTCAGATTGGAAAGTTTGAAATTTTCCTAATATTGTAGAGGATGAATCTGTATGCAGCAGTATGTTGTGTGTACTTTGGAATGTATAGAACTTACTGTATGTGTGCAACAAATTTGAGAGTGACTTATCGCAACATGGTGTTTGATTCCTCTGAATCCATTTTCTTATTCTACTGTCATTTCTTAAATGACTAAATAATTTCCTGATAGGTTGTAAATTATTTTATTCACTCTTTCTGCCTCTTGGTTTTTAAATTACAGGCTTTCATTTTTTTTAAGCATGAAAGGGTCCATTTCATTGGATTGCTTTTTTTGAATTTTCACACTTTTGAAAGAGTTGCTCTTAAGTGTTACTAATTATACATCTCTGTTTTTGAGTATATGAGTTGAAAATATTTTAGGTATTTGGCATTCAAGGTATGCATTTTAACAGGATCAGTTGTAAATCATGCAAATAATTGACCAATGTTTCTCATGATCTTAGAAATGTTTTAATTTTTAAGGTGTCTGTTGAAATAATTGTTTTGTTAGAAAATTTTAATTGTGTTGGAAAATAAAATGGATGACATGAATCAAATAATTTAGAAAAATGAGACAATATGAGCCAACAATAGATGGAAATACCTCCAGTGCTTCAAAGGCTTCCAAGAGTGAGACCTCAAGAAGCTGGCTCTTGTGTATGATTCTGCAAATTCTGGGCATGGGTGACTAGTTTGAAGATGCTAGAACATAGTTTTGATTTATTTTGGTTCCTATAGTCACAACAGAATTCCTATAGTTGGTGTTGACAAATATACCATAAATGCGTCCAATGGTTTGACATAGCAAATTTAGCTATTTATAACATATTTTGATTTTTACACTGTCTGAAAGGGGAATATTTGGCCAAGATACAACCATTTAAAATAAAGCTGAAAAAAAATCTAAATATTGATAAAATTGCCTTTAATCGCATTAAAGACGTTGTGGAGAGTAGATGAAAGCTGAAATGCTTAGCTTTACATAGATACCAAACTTGAGTGGGTAATTTACAAAAAGTGGGGAGCAGCATGTGTGTTTTGGGTTTTTTGTTAGCAATTTTGCTGTATCCCCATCAGAAATAAAGTTTTGGTATATATACGGTAGGAAATTTACAAAATATCTTCATTAAAAATGATCTTTATTTGATTTTGACAAAAGAAAAATCGATAATTTTGATCCACACAATGTTTTATGGCTTTGCCACAAATATTCACGTGTTACTTAAGACTGGTTTTGTGGTCCAGGGTCACATAAAAAAAGCAGAGATTTATCTTCATTGTAGTTTTTCCTAAATTTTTGCTGTAACACCATTAGACACATTTACACATATATTTGTCAATTACCCCGTTTCAGTTGTGTTATTCAAAGCTTTCGATAAGTTCACTATTATTCCAAAAAGTGGAACGAATAAAAATAAAGTTTCCAAAATTTTAAACGATACTGTGCTTTCTCCATACGCAGAATTACATGAATTCATCATTGCCATGTGGACACATCTGGCCCTTCTATCTGTTCATCCACAAGGCTTATAAAAGCTCTCTTGTTCCCTATTGGTTTCCCCACAGGTAAATCTGTAGGGAGGATGCAGATGTGTACTTACATTACAAATCTGTCTGTGCATTCATGCAGTTCACTTTTACTTCAAAGTCAGACATCACACCCCAAGCGCTGCCCTGTTGTTGCTCACTAATGATCAGGACGTGAATGTTTCTATTCTGACACAGCCATCCACACCAGAAAATGAGTTCCTGCTGACGAAAATTACACAGCATTGCAAGCTATTGCACTATGAGCCCTGTTTCAAGCATGCAAACTGTAGAATGGAAATGACACAGTACAGTAATAGCAGGACAGACATGACAGCCTGTTGTCGTTATTTTTCATCTATCTCTTCAACCCATGCTGTTTGGCTGTGAATTGGCACATGCTCCACACGCAGAGAGACGGACTCCCAGTAAAAGCTAATATATGTCTTCACTAGTTTCTCTTTTACTTTTTGTTTTCATAAACATCACTCTTAGCCTAATTTCCAGCAGCCTATTTGATGTCCGCCCGCATGCTCTGTAGCCTTCACCCTTCTCGTTCTCCAGCTGCTACAATGGCCATTCTGGCTCAAAGGACTTGTCAACAACTGGGAAAACTGAAAGGCCTTTTGTTGCGAGTTCGTCTGCATTATCTGAAGTGTCCTCAAACCACAGAGTGGAGAACAGAGGTGGACTATATATCAGACCCAGTGCTGTATAGAATATGACTTTTAACATTAGTTTCAATTGTTTGATTCAATTTGCAAGAGATGTGCTGTCAACATCAGCGACGATGTTTCAAAAACTGTTTTAAAAAGACTATGAAAAAGGCATGACGCTGTGCATGTTTTCTGCAAAGAATGGAGAGGATTTGCTGGTCTCTCAAAGAGATGTATTTTGTAAGACTATTATATTGTTTGTGGACTAATGTGGCGCGTTATTTTTTCATTGGTAAAAAATATTCTCGTAATCGGTAATAAGTGATGGTGTTGTTTACCATCTAATTGCTAGAAAATCTGAATTGTGATGGGAAGAGAAAATAGGACTCGTTGACAAAGAATATGTCTATGTTGTTGTTTAAGCATACACAGTATCTGTAACGCAAAATAGATATTATTTGAAAATACATATCTTTTATATCTTGTTGTTTGAATATTTCAACTAGAAAACAAGACTAGAATACTGAATAAGGGAATACAATTTTACATCATACATCAAAATCATTAAATTCCTAAAATTATGCTTTTGAAGTATTTTCAGTGAAATGCTTCCTCAATACGTAACATGAAGAGAAATCAAAGCAAATATCTAGAGAAACGAGAAAAATATTCATGTTATGGTGATATGAAGTGTTATGATGCTAATGTAGAACTGTATGCTTAATACCAAAGTGTTTTGAAGTCTTAAGCCGTCTTTTGGCAACACAAGCGAGTACATCAGTCTGTAGGGCTACTTTGAGCTGACATCAATAGCTGTGTTCTGCTCAGAGAAATGTATGTCACCAAAGGCCTTTGGGAAGAATGATGTCCTGGTTGAATCCCTGGGGGTCATTGTGAACCTCTAGAGTATGAATGAGGGGGAGGCCGAACGGGATGGATGAAGAAAATAAGCACTAGATTAAGACAATATACAGCAATGCAGGACGTGGCGAATATATCTGGAGTAGTTAAAGCAGAAAGTCTTGAATCACCTTGTTTTGCACCGGCAGGCGTTCCTACATTCCATCTATTATACATCAAACTCGCTTGGACCTAAATCAAAACTTTCCTGAGAGCACAAAGAGATAAAATCCACAGCACTTGCAGGCGATCGAGCGTTGTAAGCACTTCTCTTCTCGTTTAAAGATGGGAAATAACAGTAATGCTGGAGTTTTCATTAAATGTAGCGAGAGAGAGCCCAGCCCCCTTGCCTCCTGTAGCCTGCAAATAATGCAAATTTATAATCTGTACACCTTCACAACTGTATCGTCTCTCACAAAGGTATAATTGTTCTGTTGAGATTTAATGAAATGCAAATGCTCTTGGCATTTCACAATCAATTTAATACTGGAAGGTTTAACTCTCATCCACAAATCCCCGGATAACATTGTTTTAAACCTTGTTAATAGTCTTAGTATCTGGAGTGCACAAAGTGATAGCACAATGAATAAAAATGAGAGACTTTGAGAGCGGCGTAATTTTCTAAATTAATGGAAGCCGCCACCATTTGGCAAATTACTTTTTTAACGGGTGAAGCAGTATTTACATCTTTACTCCGGCTGTATATGATTATTTGCGCGTAGGGAAATGAATACAAAGTAAGGGGATGCGTAGAACAGCGTGTTTTCTCTTTTGTGTTTTGATAAATGTGCATTGTGGTTGAGGGAGTCAGTCGAAGCCTTGTATTGAGGGAGCATATGGGGATATTGTGCTCCGCGCCCCGTGGGCTTGCCGGTTCGGAGCTGTAGGCAGGCCGGCGGTGTCAAATATCCATAATGAGCAACTGAAGATGTAACCTTTATCTGCAGGTTTCATCATTGTTTCATTATCAAAATGATGACTCTGAGTTTTAGCTAACAGCACACCTCTATACTTCTGATGTCAGCTCATGTTTTTGAGTGAGATGACATTTCAGTGTTTGTCTGTCCTCCGCGGGCCCCAATTATGAATGATGTTATTTTTGTTTATGATGGTGAAACCATATTGAGTGGCAGAGCATGCACGAACCAGATATCGTACACTGTAAAAAAAGTCCTGTTATTATTTTACAGGTTTTCCACGTAAAATGTAAAATGTAAAAAAACGCTGTTTTTGAAACACAGACATTTTTATGTATCTTTTTGAAAGACGGTCAAAAAACATACAATTACAGATAAAGCAGGGGTGTCATTTTACTGGAAAAACCTGTTACAAGATTTCTTTTTTTACGGTTTACTTTTGAAATACGGTCAAAAAAAATATTATTAAATTACAGAAAAAGTCAACAAATTAACAAGAAATATGGAGAAAACTATATAATGTATATCCTTATGTCCTATTATATTGTGATAAATAATAATAATATATAATCAATTTTTACAGATTTTTTTAATTCAGTGGTGGAAATGCGTTTGAGTATTTAAACCGTATGGAGGTTTTGGTTAAAGGTCCAGTGTTTTAAATTGAGCAGCATGTAGCGTTGAGGTTGCAAAATTGCAGTTTGTCAATTTGGGGCAACTGTGGAAACAACATGGGGAATCCCATGCAAGCGGACCCGTGGTGTCTGTAGATACAAAAAGCACATTATAAGGTACTAAAAACATAATGCTTGATTATATAATGTCTTGATACAGCTCTGAATACATAATTTGTGTACATTATATTGCATTTCTGTCAATAGATCCTCTTAAAAAATGACACATTGTACCTTTCCTGTAAATGAATGAGTAACATAAAAAAAAGGTCTAAAAGATCCCCTCGCATCATGCTATGCATGCCAGCAAGCAATTGTCAGACAGGAGCATATTAATGTTAGGTAAATTCTTCCACTGGTGTGACAAAACCCGTTTCAAGTGTTTCTGGAGCGAGAGAGAACATTTACACTTTGACTTTTAAAAGAAGTCCTCCTCCTCGCTTCAGGCGAAATAGCATAACACAGCTCTCCACTCGACACTGGAACTAACTTTTGTATAAATTAAGAAAATGAAATGGCTTTCCAGCGTGGCTCAAAAAGGTTTTCTTAATATTCACAAGGTTCTTCCCTTGCTACCTTGGTCTGTTTCGAAAGCATTTAGCCGATGTCTACCAGCGTACAGCTCCTAAAAGCGGCAACACAAATTTCCTTCTTTTTAAAATGACCAATGCGTCGACACGCTCGTGGCTGTGTTAATGAAATTTTAATGGGCATTTTTTTCAAAATTAAGGTCTATATTTAAAGCTAATTAGATATGCCTTTCCCTTCATTCCCAGAGGAACAGCTTTCTGCTTGTGGAAATTACAACCTCTGTAAGGCTCACTGTTGGACGTCATTGTCAAACTCTCTCTACTGAGACTGGGATCCAACAGGGGGGCCTTTCTGCCTCCAGACGTCGGCTTTCCGGTGGCTGATTGACGAGAAAAGATGAAATGACTTGACTCAATGCAGCGTAACCGGGGTAATTTTCCAGGTGATGCTCCTATTGGGGGAACGGGGGACATAAAGAAGCAGTATTCTGTTTTCGCATTGATGCCTGCTGCCCTTCTATCAAACTAAATGTATTTTTTCCCTTCTTACCACTCCTTGTTGATTGTTAAGCTCAGTGCAGGCTGAAGGATGGCTCTGTAAGATCTCGAAAATCTGACGAGTGAAATCCGTTGGGGCCTCTGTGATGTTATCCGAAGCCCTCGCATAATTTCTTTTGAACTGTTGCTTCTGAAAGTTTGCAGGACGGGCCCAACGGTACCAAAAGCGCACCTGTGATTTTAATCATGTGATGTGATTATAGACTTTTTTAGTTGTTGTGATCTTTAATTGAATGGTGGTTTGGTGCAAGCATCACATACTGTATCTATATGTCCGGTTCAGGCTTGGGTTTCTTTTTCTGATGATGGACCGGAAAGTATTCCACACTGCATCTGGTATGACATGATTAAAGAGACTCAAAACTTTTATGCTCTTTGAAGAGTGGCTTTGAATACCGAGGCTCCTGAGAGGCTCCTATTCACTGCCTGCTGCAATAATTGGCTTTCACAGAGTATTATTTTTGCGTTAAATTCATAATTTAGATGAAGTAACAAACCTTCAGGGGATTTGCTTGTATTTACTTTCAAATAGGAGATTCTTTGTTTATCCACCACATGTCGATATCCAGAAATAAGGCGAGTCCAGACAATGCTGTTGCCAGGGGCGTAGTTTGTGGGGGGGATGGGGGGGAGGTAACCCCCCCAATATTCAAATCCATCAGTTACAACCCCTCCAATATTTCAACATGAAAATCACAGTAGATCAAATGAAAAATAAGTAGAATTACTTTTTTTGTGATGATAATTGTGTTCCTAATCAAATGAGTTTGTCATAATAAATTAGACAAAAAATACTCCCCCTCCATTGAACCGATTGGTAACGTCCAACCAAAGATTCGCACTTTCACCAAAACAACGCGAGTGGTGTTTGAATGGGAGAGCACGCGGGTAATTTAACGTACGCGCAAAATGAAGAGAAGTGCTGCACAGCGGACTATATTTAACTGCTGGTCCGAGAGGGATGCCAAACAAAATAAAGCATGTACTGAGAATGAGGTATGAGAATATTGTGTAATAATAGCTAAGTACACACGATATATGTTAGCTAGCTAATCCATTGCAATGTATTTAGCTATAACTATCAGTATAACAAGTTACCAAAGCAGCCATCTGTTTTGTTAGTTCATTTTTCAATAGTTTCTGTAATTATCAATGACAAAAGTATTCACATTGATTTTTGTTTTCTTCCTAAAATAATCTGACTTTCGAACGAATTGGATGAATGAATAATTTAAGTAGCTCACTCATTAAAACAGTGAATCGCTGCCGCCTACTGGCGCTTTCAATACTTAATTTCTTTCTTTTTATATCTCTTCTATGTTAGAATTTTATGAATGAGGATTATACACGAATTTCATAACGTTATGAGGTGTATAATCTCTTAACAAGTTTTTTTTAACAGATTTGAGGTAAATATAGCAGCAGGGTAGAAAAGTCAAATTTTCCAATAACAATACACATTAAAAAATAAAAATAAAATAACAGGCAGCATACAACCCCAGATAGCACATACGTCTGCAAGATGTCTGTTAAAGATCACTTCATCTGGAAAGCATCTGCTGTTTACTAACATCTGATAGACATCTATAAGATGTCAGTTTAACATACATTCTAAATCATTACATCTTAAAGACAGCTTCTAACAGGAAACGTCCTATAGACGTATTGCAGATGAGCAAACACTCTAAAAAATACGTCTTCAAGATGTAAACACACACATCAAATAGACGTCTCCGTGATGTTCGTGTGCTATCTGGGACGTTCAACCCCCCCAATGTTCAAACCAAATCTACGCCCTTGGCTGTTGCCCATTTATGGCAGATCAGACAGCGCATCAAAAGTGTCAAAGCAACCTGTGATGCTCAGCACAATAAAGGGATGACAAACTGTCAGCGCATACTTCCTTCCTGTGGTACATATTTTAAATCCGCAGATATGTTTTGTGTTCTTTAACACCATTTCACTCTTTCCACATTTCCTTCCTCTTTTTCAGTGTCTTCATTCACCTGATGATTTTGGAGAGCTTAAATATATAAAAATGGCTTAAGAGAATTTTTGTTAAAGTTAACCACAGTGGAGCCCATGGGCACCATTGCAAAAGTAAATATTAAAATTATGTAAAAGAATAAGAACTACTACCTTATGAGATAGGTGTTTATGCAGATGTATAGTAGGGCGCTTAAATATTAAAATATATTTTTAAATATATTAAAATATTTAAAATACTTAAAATTTTAATTTTAATTTAAATTTTACTGGGCGCTTAAAATACTTTTTTCCCAGTAAATTATCACATTACCTAACTGAGGCCAACCTGTTGCCATGGAAATGAGAAATGTGGGAAAACAATGTTTGCTCTAATTTTTCGATTAGAATTTTTCTCTATGCGATTTTGGAGTAATTTTGCCTCAATTTGAATTTTTTATTCATCTCTGAGATGGTTGGTTTAGTTCAAGGATACATTTTTTTTTGCTTATGGAGAAAATACTTTCACAGCCAAGGCCACTTCAAAAGTGGACAGTCAGTGTTGATGAAATAAAAAAGAAAATGCACATTGATAGCCTTCTGTTTCTTTCCTGTTGAAGATATTATAAGAGAGAGGGAGAAGCCCTAAAGTTTATTATGTTAAAAATTTCTTATGATATTTTCTATGGAGTTGCTGAAGGATATCCATTCCAAAGCCTAGGACATTATTCTATTTCACCATTGAGCTACAATCTTGCAAAGATTATTTTCCAAAGGTAGTCTCACAATTTGTAAATCACAAATGGGTTTCTGTGCACTGAATCCTCCCATTTTTGGCAAATCCTACTTAAATAATTGTGCCCGTTTATTCTGTATCTAAGAAAGATGTTTATGCATTAAAATCCTATTTCTCACTCCACATTGTATGAAACCCCATAGTCTGTTAGATAGCCCCTCGAAGGGAGATATGTTTTGCTAAGAAAGCATATTTTTACCGAATGTCCATGAAAGTATCTCTTCTCAGCGCGAATAGAACTGAGCCCACTGCTGTGTGTTGTGGATAAGAGGAAAGTATTGATGTTGTGATGCCCTTGTTGAGGAGGAGGTGAAGTTTGCAGTTATCTGTGGTTTCTGTGGAAACTCTCCCATGCTTTTATTGTTCCCCTGTAGCCTTCACCTCTTATCTTGAAGATGTGTAAGTGAAGTTAGAGAAAAAGCATGAACTATTGCTCCCCATTATTGCCTTTTCTAAGAAAAATGAGAATAAGGGATGGGCTCATCAATCGAAAGATGTTTTTTAAGTTGATATGGAAAGTTGACTGTCTACTGTCGATGAGCATCACCGTCGTTCCCTCAGGTAAAGTGTCATTGGACCACAATACAATCCAAATTCATCGCTCTCTAGTTCTTCAGTTGTAATATATGAATCATTCAAACCATAATTAGATTCTGTTGGCAATTTCAATAAGTATTCAGCCATGCTCTTCCAGGAGCACTTGCTAGACAGTCACACCCTGCCAGAACCCTTAGTTTCACACAAGTGTCTGAAATAGCACAAGTCTGTTGGGGAGTGTGTCGACATGCCCGATGTTATACCACCTTCAAGGTTAGATTTGGAGGTTGGGCAGAGCTGAGAGGTGGGGGGGTGTTTTGATGGGTTTAACATCTCCCAATTCCCCAGTAATTGTAGGGCAGGAGTTCTCGCCTCGGCAGCTTCAAGGTCAGACTCATTAAGCTGTTGGCTTTGAATGTCGACGCAGCAGTGGCCTGTTTCATTTCATTATTATTTGGGTGTTTTGGTGTCGGTTGTTAGTGGGGGAGATGGTAATAAGCATTCCTATGCTATTACTAAGAGAAATAGATGTATCAGCCATTATGTGGTACAAATAATAATACAGTGAGTAAGTGATGGGAGTTTGCCAAGAGCGTTTGACCATTGCCCATTGCCCATCTGTTGAGTTTGTTTAATGAATCTCAAATGTCCATTTAGAGAATTTTTTTTTTAACTCGGTTCAAAGGCAGAATATTAATGGATTGGAAAACAATTGAAGAAACATGAAAACAACATTATTTTCCAAGTCATGAAACTTTGAAAGCCTACATGTTTTTGAAGGTTACTCATAAGGTCACAGACAGACAAAGAAAAAGTAAAAGAAAGAGAGAGAGAGATAGATAGATATAGAGAGATTCCAACTTCTTGCAAAAAAAACAATTCTGTTTGCACAATTACATTGCTGAATATTTATAATATAATTATATTATTAATATAATTATAATTTAATATACTTTTAATATAATATACAGTTATAATATCATAGTTTATAATATAATTTTGTGAAAATATTATTTCAGATTTTCGAGAGTGTCTTTAAACAGGTAATGTATATGTATATCTAGACAACTTTATTCAGTGATTGCTCATACACTTTAAATAACGGTGCTACAAAATGGTTTTCACAGTGCTACCACGCCACAGCTAACTTTACATCCTTTAATTGTTCTTTAGGGGACATATTTTTTTTCTTTTTTAATTTTTCTTCAAATATTTTTGAACTCCTAAAATCGTTTTGTGATACTGTACATAACTGTTCTTTAGGTGTTAAATGTTCTTTATGGAAGCAGTCAGCAAAAAATGGTTCTTGTATAGCATCGTGAAGCAACTTTTGAAAGAATGTTGGCTGTAGGGAAAATTTCAATCGGCATAACAAAAATATTTCTGGCAAGAATCGCTTAGATTTCCTTCTTTTCAAAAAACTATAACAGCATTCAAGGAAATGATTGCCTAACATGGAAAGCAATGTCATGAAAATTGAAACAGCAATTTCTGCAACAACATTTTAACGATTCCAGAAACAGAACAATCAGGACAAGCGACTGTGGTCCTCCCACACAACACAGCTCAGTATTCTTTTGGTGGAAGAAAATATTAGACTCTCCCAATATCCGAGATCCGTGGAAAACACGGTTAATGGCGGCGTGATTAATGGTAGAAGCTGTTGCGTCCCCTTAAATGTATCACAATTACATTGGTTTGTTCAGTGACTGCCTGATGCATCACATTTTTCTTTAGAGACAAGGGAAAAACGGTTTTCTGGCTGTAAACCTTTAAGTTTCATAATATTATAATGTCATGACAACTATATTGTACAAAGTAAAGCTGTTGTGTTTAGAGTTTGTAAAAAAAACGGAGAAAGTGAGTGTGTACACTAAAAAAAAAGTTGCTGAATGAACTTAATTAAATTAAGGAAAACTTTTCAACGAAATTCAATCACATTTCTCTGACAAAACATAATTTGTTTGAAACGATTCATTATATTCTTGTTGTATGAACTTAATCTAATTAATTTCTGTCTTACCAACACTCAAATAAGATCATATATTATATTTTTTTTATATTGTACATTTTTAACATTAATTAGACATTATTTCATTTAACTTAAATAGGAAGATATTGAGTTGATAGAACTCAACAGAATCAAAACTAAAGGATTGTAACCGCCTACGAATTTAGCAAAGGCAACGCTTTTCTCAACAATGGTAACCACAAAACTCAAAATTATAACAAACACTTCATAACCTTAAAGATAAATGAACATTAAACACTAACAAGTGTTTCTTTTTACTGAAAAATGCATTGAAAATAGAAAATAACTCTCAAAATGCAGTTTTACGCAAAGTATGCTGGGAACTATGAGTCCTCTCCCGAATTATAACTATTTTATGTTAAGACAACACAACTCCTTCATGTTGTCCCAACATGAATGGATTCAGTTATATGACTAAACATAAAAAAATCGTGTTGTGACCAAATTTCGCAAAAGTTGTCTTGATTTAACTTAAGCAAGTTAAGTAAATTGAACAAGCAGCAAAAATATTGTTTTGAGTGTATGTTAGGTATGTAAAGAGCGAGCGAGTATCTGCTATTACTGACGAAATACAAACCTGCTCCTCACCAGCTTAAAGCAGATGGTGGTGCACCAGTGCCTGAACAGATCAACAGAACATCAAAGACTGTGTGATCCTCCAGCAGATGCTTGGCACAGAGGCCACAGCCCTGACCTGCTGTGCCAGAGATAGCTCACGCAACGTGTTCAACCTCTGAGATACAAGAGCTTTGGCTCCAGGTTAATGAACGTAACCCTAGCAACAGTTTGTAGCACTCCAAATACAAATGAGTCCGATGATCATTATGGCAACCGCTAGTCAAACAAAACTGATGGTCATCTGCGATGAGAAAACTGAATCGCGGAGGTGGAGTTATGGCTCTCTGACAAGACATTCATCTTACAAATCTCCTGTTTAAACTGGAAGTGATCTGCATGTAGAGGGAAGAAGGCAGTTGAGAGAGTTTTATACTCCACCGGCTTCGCCCCAAATGCTGGCCACACAAACGGCTCCCCCAGCTCTCATCAATGAGGAATAGGGAGTGATTTACACGCAACGGGGGAGCTTCAGTGAAGTCCATCTCACGGAGCTGGAGCCCCTGACGCGGGGGTGGCGAGAGAAGGTTTCTGCAGCTAGTTAAACATTTGTGGAGCGAGTTCTCTCCCTCTGCCAGCCCTCCTAAATCTGTCCACCTGGATGACAAAGCCAAAGTTATTCACTCACCACATTCAGTCAGAGTTAATTCCCCACTGTGGCTGAGTGCGATTGTGTGTTCGCTTTACAATGGAAGCGTGCGCGGTATACCTTTCTGCCTTTAGTTTCCGCATTCCTGCTTTGTGTTGATGAAAGAAAAATGCGAGGATGTTTAGGGAATTCTCTGTGTGGTCCTGTTTGAACCTTGGGTAAATTTCAAGGGGCCACTAACAGATTGTTTTTTGAGGGTCACTTCATTTTTAATTTCCTGTTTGCGGAACAGCGATTAGTTAACCATTGTTAGGTGACAATGGATTTTAGGGTGTGTGTTTTAAAAGCCGGACTTAATTTTATAAATACAAATCTATATAACACAATATAACCCTCTATATTCTGATCATTTAATAGGTTTGGTAGTTGTCAACCATTTTGATGAACATTTCAGTGGACAAAATGACTGAAATACATTGGTCATCAGAAGTAGACATGACCTAGTTTTCATTCAGGTCAGATTAAATATGCCATCCTGACATATGCCTCATAAACACTCACTGGAATTTTATTGCCGGAGGTCGCCAGGGTGATGTACTTTTATTTGCTAGTCATTCATGATGCCGTAACGTTATTGGTGGGCTGCATGGTTTGTGAAGATTTGATAAACAAATAAGATGAATTCCTAGTCATTTTGTTTCCCCTGCTTTAAAACTCTAATAGAAACCATCACATAAATTTGAATAATTATCATTAAAATACCATTATGAACCATTAGCATTTTCCATTACAACCATTACAAAAATAAGCTGTGCACTGTGTGTTGGACATTATTCCAATATGACTTAATTGTCTTATATTTGTTCCCATAAAATCCAACCATACAATAGTTTCCATTAAAACCAATTCAATTACCATAACAATCATTAAATTCTTTGCATTTCCTATTGTTCTGGACAGGGTTATATTGTTTTTTAGCAGGTTGTTTACTGTGTTTATATATTTACAATTTGTATATATATATATGTATATGAATATATATATATATATATATATATATATATATATATATACTGTATATATATTTCCCGCTAATTGTCATAAAACCTTTGTTTTCACTTTATCAATTCATTCAACACATCCACACGATGCGACCACAATCACATCCGCCAGTAACTTTCAACGAGAATTGCGACAAACCGCTGTCTGTGTAAAAGCTCCATTAGGTCTCTCGAGTTCTTTGAAGATTGTTGTCAAAAAGGGTGGATTTTGACCCATAATTCATCACATGTAATCATTTTCAAATTTTGTTTTTGTTGAATAAGACTTGTGGTTTATCATGTCCGCTTTTATTTTTCTCTTTATATGTTATACAGTAGTTCCGAGAACATGATGAATTGTTTTTTCGACTCGGAGCATATAGCACGGGAGGGATCCTTTCCCTTCCTGTCTCCTGTGAGTCAGTAAGCCAGCCATTTTTTAAGCTGCAAAATTGGATGGAAATTCACAGAGGTATGTGCTGGTCATTTGATTAGCTCGTATGATTTATTGACTGTCTGCACAATAACAACAGCACAGCCCTATTAAGGTTAAAGATTGATATGGAGCCTATATATTAGTATTTGTAACAAAGAAACTTTGAAAGTTAAGAGCGTTGGCTGTGTACAATGAATAACCTCTGTAACTCAATTGAAAAGCACTTCTGGATCCCTAAAAAATTGTAAGTATTCATTGTCTTTTGTTAGATTCATCAAGCAATATTACTTAATCGTAGGAAATGAAAAATATACCTTTGAAGGCAGCTGCAGCATTTTTTAAACAAAGCTATAAGCTGGATTCATTAAAGTGATAGTTCACCAAAAATGAAAATTCTGTCATGACTTTCTCACCCTGTTGTCATTTCAAATCTATATGACTTTCTTTCTTCCACAGAACATAAAGGAGATCATCATTAACAGGAAACCATTCACTTGCAATGGTTTTTGTTCATGCAATAAGTGAATCACATAAACTTCTTCTTTGGTTTAAAATAAACAGAAATCAGTTCTAAGCAAGTACATGATGTATTAGTGTACAAAACTGTTTCCTCACCATGATTCTCAATTGTTATCGGATTTTTGCAGGGAATATCAGTTGTTTTTCAGCACACGGAAAAATAAGTACTGTATATAAAGCAACCAGCAATGTTATGTTTCAAACAGAGATGGCGATAGAGAGGCAAGTTTGCATCTTTAAATAGATATGCCATTGTTGCATCTTTCTGTCATGTTCGTTCCTTTATGTTTTAGTTGCATTTTGTTTGCTGCTGTATGACCCACACAGTTTTCTGATGCTGTTGTTTTTATACTTCTTCCCTCTAATCCATTCATCACCGGATTGTTCTTTTTGATTTAAATAATCTGGAAACATATTCTTATCTGGATTATTTTTCAATTCGTTTCAAATCCAGCATTCAAGGTTACCATCGGTCCGTCTGTGCCATCTGGGTGAATGTGTTCAAAATGCTGAGCCTGTCTCCGGGTGCCAAAACAGGCAACAGATGGAGGGCGCAAACAACCAAGAGCCTGTGTGCTTCAGAGGAGGATTAAGAAAAACCTCAACGCCTGCACTTTGTATATTCTTACCATTTCGAGCAACATCGTCTTGTACACATTGCTGATACGGCTGCGCAGACGCACACTTACACCAGTGCCGATGAGCTATCTGCTGTGGACCCCCCTGATTCCTCCACCACCCACCGGGACTTTCCACATTCTCCGCCTCTAAATCAGACAGCCATTGACCAATGAGACAAAAGTCTTTTAATCCCTGAATCAGGCCCAGTTCCTTGTGAATGATTCAATTTCCCTCTCATTGTATCCAAACAACAGCTCAACATGTCCCAAGCGCCCGTGTACTTGTTTCATTGCTGTCATCTTTCCCAGATTCAGCCTTTGTTTGACAGTGATGTGTTTCCCTAGGAATCTCAGTGTAGGAACTATTTGGAATCTTGTCATTCCCTGCTCAACGATATGGACAGGGAAATAAAAAACCTATGCGCTTTGAAAACATATTGGTTTCTTTTTTGATGTTTCTACTTTACAAATTCCAGAACACATGATGAAAAGCATGATTTATTAAGAATAGGTCAGAGGTCACCTTATGTACTGTAGCATATGGACAGCATCTCATGGTGCGCACTTAATTGAATCCCCTAGCTTTGTCATGTGGAGAACGCTCATATTATGACCTATCATCTTCTTCATGGACCCTAAGATGGTCTTCACCAGAAGCAATTTTGTAGAGAAGAACCACATGGATGCAGGTTCAAAAATAATTGGCATTGGGCTGACCGTATTGCTGAATTACCTACCATTACACGGAATCAGCCTTGATGTATGGATATAAACAGCATATGTCCTACAGATGCTCGCTCACAAACCCTAAAGCACTAAGAAGTCAATGTCAGAAATAATCCAGAGCATATTTTCACACAGTAATTATAACAGTTAAGGAGATACAATGGAAAGGAAAGAAATCAATTTTACAAGTATTGACTTTCAGGACTTTTTCTAATGTCATGGTGTATGTGTGAGTGGTTTCCTTTATCTCGTGCCAAATGCAAAGCAAGACCAACTTGTATAAAATGTGTCCTGTAATTACTGATAAATAATCCATACGTGAAGGTCAGTAAAGTAATCAATTGGGAGTAATTGGCCAGCTGTTTCAGTTTAACCACTGTAATTTTAGACCTAATTGTTGCCAACACCTATATAACCTCGTGACCCTTAAAACTCAGTAATTGAGCAATTGATGAGAAGAATCAATAGAAGACATGTGCTACCACTCAAGCTAATAGTGCTATCATTTGCTCTCTAAGCATGAGACCATCTGGGACTGCGCAATCCTCGACCGTGGAGATATTGCTTGAACGTTTCAGACCTTTGACTTCTCGTAACATGATTCATTGGGTTCAAACACGTGAACCTTCCTAATAACTCTACAAAGGCTTTTTCTATTTCTCTAATGAGCAGCGGTGAGTTGCTTCAAGTCAACCCGCAAGCATCGACTCAAGAATTGCTCTTGGTTGAGGCTGGTTAGAACCGCACTCACATCAGCATATCTGTGGAGAGTTACTGTAATTTATGGCTTCCTTTAACCTTCTATAAAAAGCAATAAGGTGTTATTGTATAGATCTGGCGCGCACTGTAATGGATCTCTTTTTAGGGATCATACCCGCTAAAATCCCCTCTGAACTAAGGTGCACACTTTCATGGCCCATAATAATTTATAGTGGTACATACTTTACGAGTTGAAGGCAACCTCCTTTGTTACAAGGGAAGTGGATTGTCTATCTGAAGCGCTTGTATGATAATAATAAAAAATAATTTATCTTTACTTTATGAAATTGATGTTCAACATCTGAGTGAAATGATACGGCAAGTCCTCTCTGAGCCTTCGGTGTCTTCCCACATTTCATTTCCATCCCAATAACACAATATAAGTCAGACTATACAGTTTAACTCTACGTTGCACATTTATTCTGAAAATAAGTTATCAGACCTAAGATTCACAGCTTGTGAGCGGACACCACATGGAATACATTATTACTGCAATGAATCTATCTTTCTAAGTACAGTATTACATGCAACTCATAATTCATAAAGGAGAATGAAGAAACCGTTCAGTTTGGTCATTTGAAAAATATTTTAATCTAAAACATCTGTCGAGGTGTGTTAGCCTTGTACGCTTTCATTGTTGCTCTAAGCTGAAAATCTAAGAGGACGTTGAGACAAGATTTGCAGCAACATCCGTTGTAAAGTGAAGAGAAATGAACAATATGTTGACATGTAGGATATTATCCATAAAATACATTGTTTCCATTTATATGATGAGAACCAGCTGTTGATCCGTCTGACATTTGGCATTGAGACGATTCAACAAATGATGACCTGAATTCCACTTAGACCCAATTTACTGATTGATTTTGTTTGTATCCCTCTTAAAATAGCGTGTAAGTTATGGATGTTGTCAGAGATAATGCATAAGGCTGAGGCACATTTAAAGGGACAGTTCAAATTAAAATTGATCAATTCTGTCATTTTACTGACACTTGTGTTATTTCAAAGGCATGCGATGCCGAAGAAAATCTCGTGCAATTCTCTTTTGTAAGGTACAGACTTAAATTATTATTTACCAATTGTATTCCTAATTTTATCCTCCATTGAGCTGTTAACTCGAGAGTCAGTAAGTTAGCTGGTTCTTTTTAATGAACCGGTTAATAGTTAACAAATCAAATTGAACGATACCTTAACAAGTGGTCACTTTGAACCGTCATTTAATGGAAAAGATGGGTTTGGATATAAATAAAAGAGATAAAAAAATCCTTTTTGGGTAAACGATACTTTTAATATTCAGATCAAAAATAATTTTAGACGCTACTGGAATTCCATGCTGTGTTGAGTGGCCTCCAACAGTCAGAGTATCCTATACCTATGGTGTTTTTGCCCCAGGTGTAGAACACCACGCTGGGCTGCCGTTGTTAAGGGTAGGCTGCTATGGAGATGGTAATGATGCCCTTTACTCAGAGGGCCTTGGGAACTCCTGCTCCCTGTTCTTTCAGAGTTGTGCTGAGTTCTTGACCCCTGGTGAGCTTTATGAAACCTTTCTACAAAACACATGCCCTCCCTTCTGGCTAGAGGTAGTCTAAACTTAGCCTGTCTGCCTCCACGAGCTCTGCAACAGCACTCCATATCTCTACATTATCGGGATTGTACAACAAATAAATCAAAAATATAATATTCATGGGCGATATCACAGCTGAATTATTACGGCATAAGCACGTTGTCAAATGAGATCGGAATGTTCTTTTTAGCTTTTTTATGCTATATATTTGCTCCCAAGAATGCAAGCGCTGTCTGGCTTGCCGATGAGATAGGGAAATTAGTATTTTTGAGGTGTTTTGGTGAAATCAACAGCATGGGGTATAAGGTTTATTTTAATTCAAATTATTATAAAAAAGTAATTTTTTAAATGTTATTTTATTTAAAAAATAATTTTAAATTATTAGTGATGTCCAATCCATTAAGCATGTTTTCAATATAATATATGTCTGTGTTATGTATATTTGTATAAATATTGTGTGTATGTGTGAACATATATATAACTAATATTTTTACTTAAATATATACATGTATGTTTGTGGATTTATGTATATAAATAAATATGCACCACACACACTAATATATAACATAAACACAAGCTTTTATTCTGGAATCACAGTCAATTTGCCAGCATTTGTATTTATTATTATATTTATTTAGCGAAAATGTATTCCCTAATAATAAGGCAGAATGACAATTCTTGTGAAATTATTATTTCAAAACTGACAAACGATACTTTTTAAACATATTTCGATTGAGAGTGTTTCTGTTAAATATATTAGTGAACTTAATAATTAACTCCACCAAAGACACAAAACAGTTTCTTTTCACGGCTCTTGTCATTTCTTTATTTTAGGTATTATATGGATTAAATAATGTTATAAATGAAATTTACCAAAGAATGCAACAACTGGGCGCCTACTTTAGAGAGTAAGGATGAAAGTAAGCATTTGTTTGTCAGTTAAGCTTTAAAGGGATAGTTAATCCAAAAGTGAAAAATCTGTCGTAATTTACTCTCAGGTTGTTTCAAACCTGCATAAATGCCTTTGTTCCAAAGAACACAGAGAAATATATTTGGAAGAATGTTAGCAATTTGTATATACAATAGTAGGAAACAAATTTTTCAATTTTTTATTCTGTTGAACACATAATGAGACTTTTAGGAAAAGAGTTTTGAGCACCTTTGACTACCTTTTAATTCTTCCTACTATATTAGTCAATGATGTCCTGGAACTGAAAATTACTAACATTCTTCCAAATATCTTTCCCTGTGTTCATCATTTATACAGGTATGAATTACATGAGGGTAAGTAAATGATGAATGAATTTTCATTTTTGGGTGAACTATCCCTTTAATTTTAAATGGAAATATGATGTTCCCAAATCCTCTGCTCGGCTGTACAGTTCACAAACAACCCACCCCAATTCCTTCTTCACAGTGCGATTTACTGCAGAACATCCAAAACCCATGAGCACTAGTTGAACATGGCCAGAATCAAGGCGCTGATAAGTTAGCCCGTGGGCAATAGGGTGCCGATAGCAAGGAGTCTGAGGAGAAAGAAAGAGTGCCAGTGTGTCAGCGGTCCGTACCACTGCACTCCTGAATAGGAGCTTATTCCATAGTGAATGAGCTGTTCGATATGGAATTGAATTAGAGTAAATTGGTGTCTCAGAGACAGAGGCACTCAAAGAGAAAGGGTAAATGACAGTGAAAGGAGGTATAAAGCGAAAGAAAGAAACATGAAAAAGTATTCTAAGTGAATTTGAGCTATAGAGGAGAGATGGAGAAAGGAAAGGAAAATAGATCGAGCGAGGATCATGATTGGGCTTTTAGGGTTCAAGGAGGTGCTGTGTTGGTCACCAGCGGTAGTTTTATCACGCCGTGACTGTAATGAGATTTGACTAGCGGTTGCTGAGAGAGTCTGTAATTACAGACACTCTTAGCGCACCAGTTTCCAGTAACACCCCCAATCTTTCTCTTTATCTCGCTTGCGCTCTCGTAGGCTACTTGGTCTTTTTTTAGTCGGGTTTATCAGTTTGCATGATTATTTGTTTTAATTTCATGCGATTGGCCATGCTGTACGCTTTCTGCCTAATTAGAAGCACATTTGAAATTTCTGTCCTCTGGCTGAGGACCAAACTACATTGCTTGGTTTTCGGTTTCCATTATTTTGGGGAAATTAAATAACTGTCAGCTGCGATTTAGTAAGCAAACACTAGCCTTTAGTCAAGCTAATTACAGCAAATACTTCATGGCCATGCATGTAAACAACATGTGCTACGTGTAAATATATAAAAGAAAAGAAAATGGCGCTGTACAAATGCTGGCGACATCCGAATAAGACTTTTGTACTTAAACCATTTCAATACCTTTTTTACACAAACACCCATTAGGCTCTCGATTCACTCCAGTCAGTGATTTCTGAAACCACAAACTGTGAATGACATAAGCCTCATGCCCGTATACTCGGCAGTCCTCTCATTGCTTTAAAACTTGGTGATTTTATTTCACCAATGGTTGCGAAAGTATTGCTGGTGCCAAAAGTATAAGCTCCTGAGGAGATGATATATAACCTATAAATCAAGCTTAGAAAGTGAAGGCTACTCTCTGTGGGGCTAGTTATTCACAAGGCATTTCATTTGGCCTGCATTCCATGGTCATTTGAACAGACTCTCATTTTTTTTTTCGCTTTCTTTCTGGCAACAGCTTTTGTTGTACACTTTGCACCCTTCTATTGGAAGCAAAGCTTGGCATCGTTCGGAGCCAAAGTGTGCTACCAAGCTAATAAAAAGAATCAAGGTCTTTCAAACAATTGCCTTTCAGGGAATGTGTGTTTGTGAGTAATTGTGTACTGTATGTGGCTGTATGTGCGTGGGTTTAACCGAGTGTGTGCGTGAGAGAGTGAGAGAGAGAGAAGGTGGAAGAGATAAAGAAAGAGGGAGCATACAACCAATCATGTAGATACAATGTATATTTTGAGCCTCCATTTATTTTCCTCATTTATTGTTTTTCATTCAGGCCAATCATCAGTCAATCTCAGATTTTTCTTCAATTACTTTTTTCCTCTGATTATAAAACAGTGGAAGTGCAGAGTACAATTTGTGCTTTGTTCTGTATTGGTTTTGTTTTTTGTGTTCGTCATATCTCGCTCCGCTGATGGGGTCATCTGTGATGCATTTAATTATTGTTCCCACGATAAATCTAGCATCGCGCGCCAGATGTATCCTGCGGAGGGATGGCATCAAAACCAGGGCAGAGACAAAAAAACCATGACGCTTATTTTCCCGACATTTCCCAAACCGCCTCTAAATTTTACATTGTGCACAAACAATGTTGCGAGCCTTTTCGGAAACTCTCAGCTCTCAGTAAAACATGTGACTGATGCTTGCCATTCCGCTCAGATGTCCATTGAGAGGTCCAGACAGCTTTCATAAGCCTTACTTATAATCTACCTGATCAAAGCTAGAGCTTCTCATTAACCAGGAAACCCTGCCTTTCCATTTTCTTTCCATGTGTTCGGTGCTAGAATTCAGGCGCTGTACCTCAAGAGTTTAATTATCAAGGTTTGAATGTGGCAGGGGGGCGAAAACAGTTTTGTAATTGACATGGTCTGAAAATATGTATTGCAGCCTTGAGGAAATGAATTGACAGATGTGAGAGAGGATCATGTGCTGAGCGTAAGCAGTTTAGGCTAACCGGCTCTCAATGAAGACATCTGGTGAGATAGTGAGGGTGCATACTGTATACTGTACTTACTTTTCGCTGGGCTATCCTGTAGGTGTACATATGTTGGAAGAAAAAAAATAATTTCATGTTACTGTATATTTAATTTTTTTATAATGTAGACCTGTCTGTCTTTGAATAATAGTGCGGCTATTACACTTTCAACAATGACTGAAATGGTCTAAAACCTGTTTGAATCAAAGGACGGAATGTTAAATTAAAGGTAAACCTAACATGAATCAACGACAATAACAACAACATCTGTGAATAACGCAACCAGACCTCAAAGACTCCCCACAGTTTGCGAATAGGGGTGCAAATGAGAACCATTCCATAGGGAATTCTCCATTTGGGAGCTCGCGCAACTTATTAATGCAAACGTCTTGTCTCACGCAGGGTTTTAAATGTCATAGTCAATTTAGAGCCGGAGCGGGAGGCAAAATTCATTTCATCCTTATACCTTTCCAAGACCCCTGAGCCAAACCCCCATGTTTGTGTGCATATCAATCTCGACTAAACGCCTTGAGACAGCTGACAAGCTCGACAGAATGTATCTTCGCACACCACTCGTGTAAAGACAGTAATGGTTCGGTTTGAGACAGGTTGTCTACAATGCCGGCTCCTTCGCCTCAACCTCCCTCTCCCCTTCCTTCCCCCGAACAGCCCTGATCAATTCTACTTATTTTTCGCCTTCAAAATTGATACCAGGCCTAACCGAGTGGTGTGAGGAAATTGACTTTGGCCGCAATCTCCACGCTGTGGTGTTTTCTTGGGTAGAGGAGGACAGACCACACCAGTGTAGTCAAGCCTACTGCCGGTCCATACTGTGGATAATGCCGTAATGTGCATGACTGGAACAATGAGATCAGGCAGGTGAAAGCATGAGCACAGAGAAGGAAGTCTATCATTCACCTTCACCTTGTAATTAATAATAATACTCGCTAACCTAATACGCCAAGCAATTGTGTCAGCTTAAAATGAGAAATAGTAAAAAGGTAGATCCACAGAGAAGGAAAAAAATATGTTTTAATATTTAAAAACAAGATAACTAAAGTTTTCCTCCACTCATATTTTTTTGCACAACATAATGATTCATTCATTTCCAATTAAGGAAGATGAGGTTCAGCTCATTAAGCTTACACGTAAATATATGTTTACACGAAAATTACATTTCTGTCATCGTTTACGTGCCAAACCTGTCTCGTTTTCTGCATATTTCCTACTGTTCTAACACATCTGACGTTAGGTTGTTATAACAGATCCATGACCTGAACGGACCATGTCAGAGCGTAAAAAATAAGACAACCTGCAATACAATTTTTGAGTTGGCTTAATTATTGTTTTAACATTTGATCATTCACGCAATGCAGATTGCTTGATTTTGCTAAGTAAGTTTCAAGTACTCTCAATAAAAAAAGGTTTTATTAAAATGTTGAATATTTTGGGGTTATACACATTCACACTTATTTAACAAATGCCAACAGTGGCAAGCGCAGATGGATGCAACCTATGGAGGTCCAGGGCCGTTTTTTGTCCCATTTCAGCCCTGATTATGATGACAATCTTTAAGGATAATTTTATTAAAAAACAACTCTTAATACAACAGGCAGCTAACATAAAGCCATAAAACCCTAAAAACTGTATATGTTTAAAAATATGAACTACCGAATTGGCCATGCTGGAATGCATGCTGCTAAATTTCCAAGCCCTTGTCTAATGTAAAATATTTCGTCCAGACAACAAATCATCTTCAGTAGATGCAAAATAATAAGTTGACACTCCTTCTAAAAAGTCTTGGAATCTGATTTTTTACAGTGTAGAAAATTACCATAATTGACCTAATATGGGCTAAAGAACCCAACCCTTTTTTAAATGATAGAAAAATAAAATGCACCTTGGGTTCCCAGGACTGAAGTTGAGAGGCACTGAGCTATAGTAACAGATTGTCCAAGCTCTTTTATTCTATACGATAAGAGTGAATAGTGACCACGTCTGTAACTACAACATTCATCAGCCCAGGCAGCTCTTACTCAGAAAACCTCTGTTGGCAACAGCTTGTTTAAGCCACTGTGACGGTGACTGTAATGTAAAAAGCTAGACATTGAAATGAAAAAGAGAAGCAAAAATCCAATCAAAACATCATTTAGCAACGCAGCTCCTCAGTAGTTTCACTTGTTTCATCAGAATTGTCACCCTATAACTCATCTGATATATGACACCTGAACCCAGGGGCGGACTGGCTTTCTAGTGTACCGTTTTCCCGGTGGGCCTCTAATGTATGGGGCCGGAACGGACGCTTTGGTCGCTCACACGGACATATTATAAAAGCGAATGCAAGCAACATGAATGCATGAAATTAACCCCGGTCAACAGGCTCAGACATGCATCATGTGTTTGCGCAATCGCTTGAGCTGTAACTCATAGCGGCAAAACAACTTAAAAAATTCTGTGATGATTTATGGTCAAACAGATACAGTATGACACTTAGACCGTCATTGGATACTGCAGAGTTTTTATCCATATGCAAACTTGCAATAAAAGCAGATAGAAAATAAAGAAATTAACGGTTTGCCATCTCCTTTCCTTTGTGGAGCGCTGCAACTCACAAAACCTCACCAAACTCATCAGCATCTTGTCACTGTTTTTTCCCTTTTGTTTATTAATCTTTTAATCGTCAAATATTTCGCATAGGTCTATACATATTCATGTCGCATGTTTGGCATTGTATATTGAAGAGAACTTGTCGTGATGGACATTTCAGAGAGAGATATTTGTTTGATAACTGCTACGAAGAGACTCAAAAGAACTGATGAAATACGGTTAATTAGATGCTTAAAGGCCTAACCTTATACAAGCCAGAACCCTTCAACCGCAGATGTAGCCTAATTTAAGTTTAACGTTAAACTTCCGAATTGTACAAAAATGTTGAGGGCTGTGTTTTATTTGTTTACATGCACAAATATTCACAACATCATCATTATGAAAATAAACTGTTTCCATCATCTTAACACGCACATGAACTTCTAAATAAAATCCTGTTCAATTTTTTTGATCATTTTGAGATTATCTTCACATTCCATTTAGGCTTTTTTATGCACATTTTCGATACATCTAAATAGTTTGATAGAAAAACCCTGAAATTATAATGTGTTATAGCAGGTGTTCTGCACTGCCCCCTTATTCCAGCACCTCGGAATTTACAAATTCAGTACTGATGACAGCAGATCTGATGTTGTCCTATTGTCGCAACTGTAACACCAAAAATGACAAGGAGATAAGTGGAGGTTGGGAGGACATGTTCTCCGTGACCATGTGTCAGAACCTGCATTGTCTGGAGCTTTATCAGCTCCAATGTGATCCCTCTGGCAAGAGAAGACACACAATCACAGAGTACTGACAGTTCAATTTCACACTTCATTATTGGGCTGCAGAGTGTTCGGAGTCACTCAAAGAACTAGCATTGTTTTGGTTCACTTCTGTGATGCTGTTCATTTTTCTCTCCAAATTGATCTGGAACACAATATTATCCACGAGGCTTTGAAGAATCTATTCCAAAAATAGAGATGTTGTGCTTTTATTTAGGCTATATGCTCTCTACATGTCTGCCTTCAGGCATAGACCATAAGGGGGTTGTTCTTTAGGCTCTAAAGCAAGGTGAGAGGTAATATACGTGGCAGTACTTTTCAACAGGGTTTAAAAAATCCATTCAAAAAAGATTGAGAAGATGGTGTTATGCATAAGCAGTCAGAATACTATGGACACTTTGATGACTGTGTATGAAATGCTTTTAGGTCATAAGGTTATAAGATGGTTATATAAGTGGTTCCTGTAGCTGAACAGGTAACATGCTTCATGGGTTTGATTTCCAGGCATCACGGAAATGTATAAAGTGAGAATCTGCAATATGTAAATTAATCTAAATGTACTTGTTTTGACACAAAATTTGTGCTTCCATCCTTCAATGCATGTTTTATATTGTTTATACATTTTATATATATATACCTGTATATACATGCAGTAGTATTGTAATAATAATTTGGTCTAATTTTAGAATTACTCCTTTTCCACGAAATAAGAATCTTGTTATTTTCAATGCCCGACTGATATGAAATATTGACCATAAAATTAACATCAATAAAGTTTCTCTCCTGACAAATAGTTTCCTGAGAGATGTGGCTGATTAAAGCGCACTCTCATTGAACCTTCTTTTTGAAGCTCCTTGAAAGTGCAGTTTCCATGTCTGATGCTATTGGTGATTGGCCAGCAAACCCGGCTTAGATCTACCAGGGCGAGCTAAATCAAACTTGCCGTCGAATACTTTCGGCCAGCTAATCAGACACATCATGTCACAAAAAATCTGCTCCTTGATATTTCCATTCATTAGTTAAAGGTTCATTTGAGTTTAGATGGTTTTATTAACAAGTACAAGAGTGTATGTGCATACTGAACATAAATCGCGTCTCACCACAGAACACGAGTGGGCTAGTATATTAAATTTATCGGCATTTACAATGTAAAAAGCAACTATAAGATTTACTTCATTTTTTGTTTCTTTGCACAAGTTTTGCACAGTTTTTTGTTTTTTTAATTAATATCTTTTAATAAAATAACACAAAAAATGTAAATCTTACTAGTTGATTTTTACGCTGCAGTGGTGAGGTTGTGAACTCTCCCCCCTTTCAAAGCAAAACAGTGGCAAACCCAGAACAAGATGTCGTCTTGTTTTCGCTTCTTTCCTGATGGAGATAACGCATTTACAAAACATGTTCGGTAGAGAAGTTTGTCCATTTAGGGCTACAGTAGAAACAACATGGTGAATTCTATTTAAGGGGACCCACGGTGTATGTAGATAGAAAAAGCTCATTCTAAGGTAATAAAAACATAAGGCTTCCTTATATTAGTTAAATCTATATTATGTTGCATTTCTGTCAATAGATCTTTCAAAAAATTACACACAGCCCCTTTAAAAAGAAGTTAAAATAACTCTGACTAAACCTTATTTTCTGACAAAAATGGTGTTTATTAGATGAGCATTGCAGAGTCAAATATTTAGGTCCTCCTAAGAAAGTTACTTTGTAAACCAAACAGCATTCAAATTTAGCTTAAAATGCATTAGATTGGAAATGTAGCCCCCCCGTAGCTCTACCTGTGTATCATCTATCTTATCCACTTTAGTGCCCCATTGTTCAGTCCTCGACAGAAGATAAGTGAAACAATGCTAATCAATGTCACAAAACAAAAGTACACAGACATCAGTACTCCACCACTGATAATGGTGGACATCAGACACACAGCGTCCACGCTCAGCCTGTCTCCCCTTCCTCCGTATCTACGTGTGCAGGTGGAGGAAGACAAGAGGATCTTTCTCTGACCTCTCCAAACCAAGTTACAACAGATTAATCAGCCTGTCTCACCTTGGTGAATGGAAAAAAATACTACTGTAAGGTTACATCATGAAAAAAAGGGCATAAATGTTTATCACTGGGGTAAAAGTCCAATGACTCAAAACTAAGTTTCTATACAGCATGATTAGAGGGTCTTGTAATCCCATTAAATCCCAGCAGTAAATGAAAGTGTGTAGAGTTCAAACATGAGCGAAACACAAAGAAAGCATTGTTTTGCTTACATTAAGCCTCTTAAAAACACTTGGCTTTGTAGCCCAATACTGCATTGTGACTTTATCCCGCAAAACCTCATGACAACCCGAGAAACGTCTGTTTATAATTTTTATGTTTCGAACATAACACCTATATCCCACGATCCCCTCTCTTTAAAGGGGATGGGGTGGGACGCATTTAAGAATGATTGTCAGACAGGTTTCTCAGCAACTGATAGTAGTTCTCCCTTGTAAAATGTCTGGCTCAGCAACTCTCTCTCTAATGAGCTGGCAATCAAAGAAGAAATCCTCAAACAGAATTCAGCATCTGTAACAAACCTTGAAATGACAATCAAAAGAACTGCATTCATAATTAGCAGACATCATATTTAATCCAATATGATGGGCTCCAAAGGTGTATTTCAGTGCAGAGTTCATTAAACTGAGTTGTGTGGTCGGTCCGCTACATGTTTAATGTTGTCTTGTGGATTAAAGGGGTAGTTCACCAAAAGATGAAAACGGTTTATTTACCGGTACGTCTTTATTTCTTTCCTCTGGAGTAAAGAAATGCTGCTGTTTCCCCATTATGAAAGTGAATGGGATCTGAGGCTCCTGCCTGACATCTCCTTTCATGCTCCACAGAATAAAGAAAGTCATGAGGGTTTAAACCGGCATGTGGGTGAGCAAATGATGGCCGAAATATTACCATCTAAAACAGAGCAGAGGTGTCATTTTACTAAATGTAGCTTATTAGTCCACATATCATAACTACGATCATACCATAAAGCATCTATATGCAAGGGTTGGAAGATACTCGCTCTCACAAGACTAAGTCCTGGTTTGTGGTAATGTGAACAAAAGATGGATCTGTGAAGATAACAAAGAAAACACTCAGGCAGCTGACAACATTCTCGTTCAGTGAAGCAATCTTGCCAAATACGGATACTTTCAAGTTTCAGGAAAGGAAGTCAATTAATTAAAATTAGTTTGCAGCGTTTTTATTCTGCAATCCTTCTGTTTCTCTTCGAGCTTTCATCTAACGTTTTATTGATGCTCATATTTGAACAAATGAAATGTGATTTAGATATGAGACATGCTCTACAGATTGCACGGGGCAGTGCGGTTAGTTTCTGTATGGCATCACTGCTGCAGGTCTATTGGGGGGCTGTTGTTGAAGTGCTGCAAAAGAATTGCAGGGTCGAGTGCTCTTTCCAACCAAAGGTTGCCCGAAAGTTAATTACCGTAGACTGAAGTTATTTTGTGCTCCCTGTGGGATTTCCTCGGAATAAAATAAAGCACTAACTTGCGAATTCATGCCATTTCCTGTAGCCCTCTACCTCTTTTTAAAGGAACCATTACTAAAGATTTTCAGCTGTTCCTTTTTCTTTATTGTAGCCCTGTCGTTTTATTTTACCTGAAAAGTATTTCTTGACTAATCCCCTGATTACGTTCTCCTTCATCAAGACAAAGGCTCTGCTGGTTGTCACCCCTGGGTTCTTTCATACTTGGTCCTTGCCACTTAGAAAAGGCAGATTCTGGGGCACTTGAAAAAAAGAGGATTACTCTCCGTGGCTTTGTAAACCGTCAACACCTGAAAGAATCTTTTAACGGGCCGTACTCCGGCTAAAGATTTTCTCATTTTTGCCTTGTTAATTTGAAGATGGATTTAAACATACCTCTTGGATTAATCGACTGAACAGTCTCTAAAGCTTTAAAAATGCCAAGTGCTTAAGGGTAGTCTTCAGACAGCCGGAACCGCACAAGTGTGAAAAGTGATTTTCCTGAGGGACGGGACAGAAATATCCTTATTTGCATTTAGAAAATGCATCAACTTTATAAAATGTTTAGCAACTGTGAAGCATCGCTTGTGTTGATGTCACACCACAATTTGGCTTTTAATAGGACCGGAGGCTTAAGCAGGGCATTACATCTTTCCTTCCTCTTGAAATTGTCACTCTGTAATCCCTTGGCAAAGAGTAATGCAGCTAGATTAGTGGCCCAACCCCAGATTTCGGAGTGGATCATCAGAGAACCCACAAAGAGAATGCGCTGAGCAGATATTGCGCTCTCTTTGTTTAACTAAAATATCAAGAATATTTTTTTAAGTTATGTGTTAGTTTGTTTAGGACGGGGCTGTGAAATGTCTTGATGATCACAAAACATTAAGGGATTTTATAACAGTGAACAGGCTCTCTCCATCTGGCCCAGCAATGGGGGGGAGATTAATCCCTAGCTATGTGCACTGCACGAGATGTTAAGAATGGACAGTTGAAAGCAGGCCGTTCTAAATATGACAAAAAATTATTTTTGTTTGACATGAAAAGGGTTATTTTTCAGTGTATGATTGATTTGATTGCCTTTCGTCCTTAAAATGGTAATTTTCTCAACCCATGTGTGATTCTTACACAAGATTAGATCTCATTCAAAATACTAAAATAATTGCTTGTTAATTCACTTTTCAAAAATTAACACCTGTCAGCATCTTCATCACTGAAAGACCATCAAGAGGTAATTGGCGTTAATACTACAGACAAATCTACCACTTATCAAATATTAGTGCAAACAACATCACCATTGACTTAAATTTTGCAAATATTATTAGAACTAAAATTGCATAGTGTCCCGTGACTGTCGCATTCTGTCGTCTTGCATGCGTATTAAAAAATTTGGCTGAAATAATTTTGTCCTTTACTCTTTTCGGGCGTGTGCATTTTAATTTAGATTTTAAACACACGCATAGGCATACACTTAAAACGTCCTTCTTAAACTCTCGAGGCCAGTGTTTGTCTCTTTTGCTCTTGCTTACCCGTGACAGTAGCCCTATAAATGCAACATGACAAAGTCTATTGAGAGGCACGTCTAATAAATTTCTTTCCCTGCTGTAGTGATGTTGCCCTGGGTCTTCAGGATCTGCTCTCTTGCTGAGGGTGGAAATCACATTCCAGTGGTGGAGACGGGTCGACCCCTGCGATTTTCCACGCTCAGCAAGAGCACTCGGGACTGCTCTCTTATAGGCCGTGATGACTAAGTCCTGAGTCCTTAGGGAATAGATACTTTACGGCTCATCTCTTGAAAGACTTGCAAATAAGATGCTCTTGAAGTTTTACATTCATTAAAGAAAATCTGACACTTACGTTGGGAAACGTGAGGGGATTCGAAGACGGTCATAATTATGAGTGTTATACAAACCGCTGTTTGTACACATTTTTCTTTGAAATGGTTAAGGCATTGCAGACATATCTAGGCTGCTTATTATTTTACAGTGCGCCCATAGCTCCTTGACTCTGTCTTGGGTGGTATAAGGTATAAGCCTGTGCCAATATGCTGTTACTGATTTAAAGCGGATTATCGTTTGCTGTCCTAAGCCTCAGTGAAATCCTTTAAAATATTCATATTGGCAGACCTGGATTAGAAAAGGAAACAAGAGACATTTTTTTTAGCCGTGTAGATTTAATATTTTTTCCTTTTTTTAATCTTGAAACTCCTGTTTGAATGAAACTCACAGTCTTTACAATCACCGTGTACCTTCGTGGTAGTTTCTGTACTTTCGTATTTTATGTATGATGGACAGTGTGTGTCTAAAGTAAGGCATGTTAGATAAGATAGAGCCTTTTCAAGATAAACATTAACATCTGCCGAATGATTGGCTGTTAACATAAAGCATGTGTGCTGCTATCTGCTCCTCCTTTATCACAACATTTATACTCAACTTTAATTTTGCTAGCATGAGAACATTTTCAGCTTTATGCAATTCTATCCATTTTCAATAAAGTACTGTCTTTCCGTGTATTTATTGGCTAGTTTATAGTGTATGTGTGTCATGACAAAGTTCTTTAATTTACATGCATGTAGCCTACAGATTCTTCACTGTGATTGTCATTTTATATGCATGTCAACTTTTACATTTTTCATGTATTTTAAGGTATTTTGCTCGTTTTTCCTCAGTTTTTGCACTCACTGTACTAGCTTGTGTAGATTTATTCACGCTGACTTGAGCAAGACTTTCTGCTTTGTCAGCAGTCAAGTGGAATGTGCATCAGCCATGTCAAAGAATACATTTAGGTCATGTCAGGATTTCATCATTTACAATTCAGCCGGGGTGTGCGTAAACGTCTGCCATTTTCAGTGTTAAGTGTTATGGCTGTGAGGCCACACGTCACATTCCTGGTGAAAATTATCTGTCCTGTGAAGACATCTCAGTTTGATTTTAATCACTCTTTTGGAAAAAGTGAATGTTTAGTGTTTAACAGAGTCTTGTGAGGAAAGCAGTGAGAATTCGCAATAAATGCTGGGTTGTAAATCTCTTTAAACAATTACTTGTTCTGTGCCCCCGCTAACCAGCCCTAGGACATCATCAGGCCTAGAGGTATTTTCATTGTATTGGTGGGTTATCGGAGTCAACAGGAAGGGGGTTTGCTTTGTTAAAGTGTGACTAGGTTTCACGGGGACCCTGTGTGATGAGTCATCATGGTGTGTGGGTTTTAATATTAGCGCTCGACCTTTATCCGCTAACTAACTTTTTAAGATATCACCACAAGTCTAGGTCGCAACGTTAATCTAATCCTTTAAAGGTCCAAGGGTTAATAGATTGACGGTAAATCTTTCCTGTAGTTTTGCAGCAGGTTTGCCAGTAACTTACTTTGGATTTAATTTGCTTTTTTGTTTTAAACACAAACTTAAATATCCCTCATACGTTCCATCCTGGAACAAGTCTAAACATTTCAAGTCACTTTTCTTTTTATGTAAATGTATTGTAATTTAAGAAGTTTCAAACATCTTTTCTAAAACAAACAAGACCAAAATGCTCAGGAAGAGTGTCATTTTTTGCAGTGTTGCTTTGCTAATGCCAGTCTCTTCTTGCTCATTGTGAATATCAAAAGTCAAGGTGTTTTAATTTAGGTAAAAGTAAAGTTTAACTCAAAACGAAAACAGCACCAAGAGGAATAATTAAATCTACAGTAAGTTACTGGCAAACCTGCTGCAAAACTTAAGCAAAACTATAATGAAAGGGCCTGAACTCTAACACCTGCCCACCTGGACAACTTATTTACTGAAAAGAAATAAAAAGAAATAAAGGAATTGATGGATGGGGGAAGTATTTCCACAGCAGTGAGCTTAGCAACTTACACAAACCCCTGTGTATGATTGACAGGGACGGATGAAAAGGCTCCTCTCAAACTTAGAGATCCGTTTTACTAATGCAAAAAGTGAGGGAACAAAACATAATAAAATATGTCAGTGAAAATAAGAGAATGCAGCTGATGTAGGCGGCCTGACATTTCCCCCTCGTCCAATTTCCTTTATGATGGAAACAGGTGCTTCTTTAATGCATCAGTGTACAGTATGCCTCATAACCACTGTCAGAGAAGTCTATAACACAGACACAGAACTGAAAAGATATAAACGTCAGCTATGCACAGTCCATAGATTTATGACACCATTTATGACACAACCTCCTGAAAAACTAATGTTTTCAATTACAAATACCAATTACAAGAACCATCAGCCTTTTCCCATTTAAAACATTCAAACAAATTCTAATAATATAGTGTGTTTTGGGCTTTATTTACTTCAGTGAGATGCTCATTTATTGTAGTGTTTTTAACAAATACATTTATATTTTCCAGTTAACATCCCACCAACAGAAGAACACATTACCAGCAAAGTCATTACTTTTTTATTGTTTTGAGAAGTCAGTGGTTTAACCTGAATATCACAATTTTAAAGATTTGAATATTTCATTATTATTTTTAAAGGACCTTAATTATTCTGCCTCAGTTTCTCCCCTCCGGCTAAAATAGATTCGTAAAAAAGTGAAATATGTAGAAGGTTAACATGACTGACCCAAATCTCGACGATATCATAAACGCAGGCTTCATTTTCAAACAACTTTGGCATCGGGTGATGTTCGCGATCCCTCTCAGTCCTCTCGCTCCGAGTGACAGCCAATCAGCACCCTTGTCCCCTTCAGAGCGCGCTGATGCTGCGCGCGGCGCAGGGGAGGAGAGAGACGGAGCTAGAGAGAGAGGACGAGAGGACTATTGTACATTCTCTTCACTGCACTCAGCGGATACACATCAAAAGCAGGACTAGCCCTCTACCCATAAGCACTGAGGTAAGTTAAGTGAAATAGATTTAACTTGCCTATTCGTGCGTTTAAATGAGAAAAACGCATTAAATATTTATGCGATGTTTGACCCTTGCGCGTAAGCGGACTTTCGAGGATGCGCGTAGATTGATGGTGTCAGAACTGGCCCGAATACTTTTTAAACTACGAAGGAACACAAGAGGGATGTTTATAAAAGCAGAACATGCAAAGAGTATTTGCCCCGAAAATATGTTTTACAAGTTAAAGATTATTGGCTTTAGTTTGACAAAGGTCGTAATGATAAACCAAACAGACAGGCCTACGGTCGACATTGATGTTTTCGTAAGTGTTATTTGTTATGAATTAATTCCTAATGTAACACAAACATGTAAAATGATTGTTTGAAGAAAGTTTGTGCTAGTGTAGTTTTCTATGAGCGGTATCTGTCCGCGGTCTATCTGTGTAGCGGAACGGAATATAATGAATGCGCTTACAGTTATTCGCATTTCACATCCGACGTGATAACACCGATCAATGTTTTTCTACATAAACACACAACATCTGTTTTTGTCTATGCTGTTTTATCTGTGACAGTCAGTTTAGAGGTTAACATGCAACAGAGGCTCAGTGTTGCTTTGTTGAACCCTGTTTCTGTACAGCCTATACGGAGATGTTTCAATGTCAGCCCTGTCAAAACTATACGACGATAACTTTCATATTCGTACAACGATGTTGTGAACAGGTTGTGGCTCTGTGTGGGGGTCATCATTTCTGGCACCTGTAGATAGATGCATTCATTTTTCATTTGTGTGTGTGTGTGTGTGTGTGTGTGTGTGTGTGTGTGTTTCTGAATGTGTGGTCTAATAAAATTATCCTGTATGTATTTAATATATTTTTTTATATTATTAATATAATGCGTTTATATAGTAGCCTAAGAGAAGATGATATTTCATTTTCAACGTCTCTGCAGTAATGCAGTTTAAATCCTGTGAATTACTGGATTTGGCACACTGTAATTTATCTCAGTCATTTCATATACTGTATGTATGATCCTGTGGTGTTGCTCTTGCATTGGTTGGTTGGTTATGCAGTGGTGGATTTTAGGCTAGATGTAGGCCTGTTAGATATGATTATTTCTGATGATGATTTTTATGGATAATGTAAAGTCAGTTACACTTTGCAATACGATTGTATTTGTTAACATTAGTCAATGCATTAGCTAACATGAACTCACCATGATCAATATTTCTACAGCATTTATTCATCGTAGTTCATGTTCATTTCAGCATTTACTAATAAGAAAATGTAATCAAACATTGTTGCTGTTAACATTAGTAAATGCATCATGAACTAACGTGAATGATATCAGCTAACATTAGCAAAGATTAAAGAACGCATAAAATCTACACCAGTCCATGTGAGCTAATGCACTAACTAATTTTTATCTAATACAAAGCGTTAAATAACACTGTCAATAGTCTTAGGATGCAAATACTCAAGACCTTTAGTCAACTGTATGATATCGTTGAAGTTAAGAACACCTTATTGACAGTGCTTTTAGGATACCTTCTCATTACAAATATTGATTGCCCTGTATTTTACTTTTTATTTTAATTAAAAAAATACAAATATTGTTGGGTATTTACAGAACCCAGTTTTAAAAAAGGAGTTTATAAAAGTAAATTTCACACAAACATATTACTGTATGTGAGAATATTGAGTAAGCTAATAGTCAAATGGTCAGACATCATTGCAGGTTATACTGAGGTTTACCAAAGTCTGCGGAGATAAACCAAATGGCCTTACTGAAATTACCTCACAACATGCTACCTCACATATGGAGGGAGAATAAAGTTCCTTTTTGAATGTGAAATCACTGTTGTTGCTTTCGATCATGTACATTTTTGTAACTGAAAGTTAAGGGGGGGGGTACCCCTCAAATAGAAAAAACCCATACATGACAATGTCATGCATTTAAAATATGATCTTTTAGCAAAAAACAGAGATTTGTTTATTTTTTCTCCATCATAAGTTTCACACTCTGACAGTTTTTAATAGTTTGAGTGTCTTGCTTGTATGCAAATACTTTAGTTGGCTTTGTATGATAATTAGATCAGAGCTATCTGTCACCTGACAGATGACAATGGGCCCCACTTTGGTGTGTTTGCTCGCAGGAGATGAAGCAGGATAACATTGATTTGCACATGAATGTGATTAATTTCACCCAAGAGTGATTTATGAACCTCACTTGTACTTTTACCCCATTTATTGAAAGCCTCATAAATATATCCCCAAGTGCTTTTTTCAGGTGGTGACAAGCCCCCAAAAAAACTACACAAAATCGAAGCAAGAGTTTAAAACTAATTTGCTGTTCAGACGTTAGAACACTTTAAAAATCAATAGAACAGCGTTTATCTACACCTACGGTAGCTGAATACAATGTGATGGATTTTCTTTACCCGTTCCTCGCCTGCCGTCTGTTTTTAGTTTCCTGGTAAGTTTGTGTTTTGTCGCTGTTTACTCATTTGTAAAGTTTGGGGCGGGGTTTGTACGTCGTATACGTGAATCTTTAAACGGCCTCACAAAGGGAAATATGTTCTCCGTCTCTGTCTGTGAATTATAAGTTTACATCCAACAGAGGGTTACTGTTGTGTTCTTTCATCCGCGTTGTCCCTATCAAAAACGGCCTTGATAAATGAAAGCTCGGTGCGTCCTCCATAGCGTACCCCTCACATCAGTCAGTACATAAGATGACAGGGCAGATCACAGAGGGTGTGAGAGAATTTGGAGGGGGAAAATAGCATTGATGATGAAAAACAAACTTGAAACGGAATTGGAAATTCACAATGAATATTTCCGCCATGAGGGCCGGTGCTGTGGAATAAATAAGGATATTTTTTGTGAGCGCGCTGTGTGAAGCGAGACTGCTGATGACATCATGTCCAAGAAGTCCTGCCGTGGCTGCGTTTATGTAAGATGATTTATTCAGCGAGCGCATGACTGCTTTGCATGTGACCTGCGACTTCTCCAGCATTAGCTTTTAATCACAGTAACCCCGGCAATTTAAGTCAACTTCACTTAAACTCTCCAGCGGTGTACGGTTCACCAAAGGGTGGGGCGACGTTTAAATCAATCAAACTTTTGGGGATACGTTGGCTTGTGTCATCCAGGTTAATGTTGAGAGGAATGCTTTCACAAAGCATCCTTATTATTAGCTGAAGACCTTTAATCAAAATTTCTCCTCAAAGTTCTTCATGCGCGTTTGAAGTGACTTTTGATTCGTGACTTGCGAATGAGTAACTTAGCTCGGCCGTCTCGGTTGATGTGATCCACTGTGGCTGGTACACGATGAAGCAGAGCTCTCCACACATGTACGCATTTGATATGTGGATTCGCATTTCATATTTACATGTAAGACAACCCTAACTGTCTCCATGTGCCTGCTATGTAACGCAAAGTAGCATTTTGTCATAAATTATTTTTATTAGTCACATTCAAATTTGGACGTCCGAGGTTTGGAAGGAAAGTGGCGTTTTGCATGGAAATCGTGTGTGTCTAATTATCTGCTGGTTGATATTTGAGATAAAGCACGCTGAACACTACAGCCCACTGTGTGGGGATGTATCCTTTAGCGTAGCCTCTTGTAATAAAGGCTAGATTTGCATAACTAAGGACCTTCCCCCCTTTAGAACTCGAAACAGTGTCCACGGTATCTGTCTGCACCTAATTACTCACCAGAGCCGGGTTGTTAAAGATGTGCTTTTTGCACAGGCTGCGTCCAATCGTGTATTCCACTTTCAGGCACAAAAATAGGCTAAAATCATTAGTGCCTTACGGTTGTCATGGTTTTATCAATTGATTGCTTTCTCTTCTTACAGGAGCCAGTCCAAATCGACACCAAATCTCTCCAATTTTCACAATCACCCTAGATGTGTGATATCTCGAGCACCTGTCCATTCTGATGAGCAATTGCGGTTTCAAACCTAGACAGGTGGATATTGCCACATTCTGCTGCAAAGGCAAACTGCATTACTGATAAATTTGGCCGTGAAAAGACAAACTATCATAGCAGAAACACGGCACAAAAGCAAATAGTTATTACCTGCTACAGTGCGGAGTCGGAATGTGGTCACAGTGAGGGCTCAAGCCCCAAGCACGAAAGGGCAAGAAATACAAGCGTCCTGTTCAAATTTACGGTACGGTTCATGTGTTTTTCGGTAATTGAGGAACTGCCTACTGTGGAAATAATAAAGCAAATGTCTTTTGTGAAAGGAGAGCACTGACTAATGCCCTGACAGATCCAGGGCCGATGGTGGTTTCAGGCAAAGAGAATAGAAATGAGTTTTAATCAACTTCCTTTAACCTTTGCTCCCCGCTCGCCCTGAACATACAAGCTGGCTTTTAATTCCGAGACTTTCCAGTTGCTGCTCACACGTTGTTGTTTTTGTGGTCACAGAACATTTTCAATTTTTATTGCTGCAGTTGCTAATGTCAATAAATGTCATTATTGATTATTTGAGTTGATATATTTTTTTATTTTTTCTCGCATGGGACAATAATACCAACTTAGATGCAGAATCAAATGTCAGACCGTGTTGTGATTGCAATCAAGATGACATGGTGTGACCTTTGGAAATTGAAGCATTGTTTCCTTGATTGTAAAACTCCTGTCTCCTACAAAGCCAGGGTTAGAGGCATCAGAAACACAATGAATTACGACTCGGTCAGGAACTATTTCATCTAGATACCTTCATGTACATCCCGGCCATAAATTGAAACGCAGTCTGGGCTTAAACAACCACACGGCTGCCCGGAGCGCACGGCAAGGTGCCACACTTACAAGATGTTGTGAATCTGTGGATGAGTTAATGGTTTTGTCAAGCTGTAAAAGGGCCTTCGGGATAGAAGAACACACAATAAATATCAACTATGATCCGAAGAGACGGTCTGTTTGACTTTGACAGCCCCAGCAAACTCTATTAACATGGTGTTTGTGATTTGGGTGTTTGTCAGTCGCCAAAGTGACAAGTAAACAAGCACTCGCGTAAACGTGCACTAGCAAAAAGACGAGACACAGGCACATTTGCATTGCAATGGGGGCTGCATTCCAGAGTTGAATCACAATGTTGGAGGGAGACTGCAGTCTTGCGGGCTCCCGCAGAGCTCTTTAGACCCAAGCCGTAAAACTGAAGTTCCCACGGCTTCTTGCGGCGTTCACGTGGGGAGCCCTAAACAAACACCCCACTATGATGTTACGGGATTACAGGGGAACCTTTCCAGCAACACTGTAAACTCCAATACCACAGAGACACAAAGGTTAACAGGTGTTCGGCGCTATCTGTTTGAACAGTCTGCATGAATTGACAAAGGAAAGGCAGGCTGCAGCCCGCGACACGCTCGGGTCCCCCTAATGAGCAAGTAAATGGCGGGTGGCTAAATGGGGATTTGAGGGACATTTGATTTTAGCAGGTTTGGCTAAATTGCTTTAATTCACCACACAGTACGGTCCGCTCCAGGCAATTTGTGGGTCAAAACCACACGCATGCGCCATTAACGTGGCCAAGCAGGAAAAGCAGATTCTGAGTCAGTGGCACAACATTGCTTCCAGATCACATTATGGCCTCTCTCGTTGCGTAATTAAGCGGACCCATCTGGTATGGGCAGCACTCCCTGACACTAATTGTGTTGGTGTGCACATGGCCGACCCATTGAGGAAGAAAAGACCTCCAACATTTGAGTCCTTTATCGCCTACTTTTGAGATTAAGGCGCACATGTTGCTGAGAAGATTACGGTGGAGGGTCGGGGACGCTTGTGTGTTGGAGGGCCGAGGTTTGAGGATTAAGTCTCTTACGGTGTGGTAACTATAGGTTAAGCACAGAAATCCAATCACATGCCTAGTTACTTTATACCATTGTCACGAACAATTGAGGTATGGATTATATCGGCTGAAAAACCTCTGAATTGTAATGAATAGTATTTAATTCTTTTATACAGCACATTTAATACCTTTTAGGACAGTTTACCAAAGGAATTAAAGAAGAAAGGAATAAGACAGTGTAAACAAAGTGAGTTTATCCAATTTAGTTTCAATTCAAAATTGCTTTTAACTAGGGGTGTGACTTGCCATGATCTCATGCCACACGATCTCATGAGATTAAACTGTGACAAGATTTATTGTCGAGGTGAAATGCTTATGATATCACATGATGGAGTGTGATGGTGAAATTAGTATTAAAGCTGCTCCCACACTCCCTACACTTTTTTACACAAAATCAACACAAACAGTGTGTTGATATTAACACATCTCTTTTAAGAGTGCACCACTTACATCAAATAGTAATTCATTAAAATATGACAAGTTGATTTTTTAATTCAGCCCAAATTTTTATGCATTTTGTGTTTTCAGTTAAATAAAAGACAACATTTTCATTTATACTAGGGATGCAATGAATGTTCGACAACCGAAAATATTAAGTGGACTGGACGAATTTTATTTACTGAACATGACGCGTGATATGATCAAGAAGCAACCATTGCAGAGAGAGAAAGAGAGAGAGAGAGACATGTGTGCTTTATTAATGCAGCAAGCATGTCGGCAGTGTGTGGAGCATTTTTAAGTGTCAGAGAAAGACACAGCATGGAACGCTGGCTAAAATTTCTGCATGTAAGCGTCTTCACCGTGACATCCTTTGACATCATACATTGGTCGCATGCACTCAGTTCGCTATACTAAACAACTTGAAAAAGTATGTTCTGTGCATCCCGGCCACGAGTGCACCTTTTGAGAAAACAGTGACAGCCATCTTTTGTGGCTGCAGACGTGAACTGAAATTGTTGTCAGTCAGAATCACTTGCATGGATGTTTTTTTTTTCAGTACAGTACATACAGTACATGCTTTCAGCTGTCAGTTAAAGGCCTAATATAGGCATTCAAGAAGGGAGAGGGGCCAATTTTTGGTTTTAATTTAGCCTTCTTGTTTTGCTCAATTTTAAGTTTAAGTTATATCGAAAAGGAAGACAAAATATAAAAAGCACATTTTGACTATTCAGTTTATACAATGGTGAAAAAATAGGCTAAATAAATAGAAGAAATGCGAAAAGACATGTTCGGTATTCGGCCAAGAATTTTTATTTGGCTTCGACCAAGAATTTTCATTCCGGTGCATCCCTTATATATTCCATCATTGAGGGTTTCTGAAAAATAGTGAAAAAAATCTTGTTTTGTCCACGTGAACCAGGTTTTGTTTCTCATCTCGTGGGGAAATTTTCACCCCTACTTTTAAGAATGAGCATTGTTGCAAATCAGCTTAACGGAAATGGCAATATTTGAGTATATAGAAAGAAATTCTAGAACCTTGTTTTCTTTACATAATATTCCCTACTGGGGTAACTAAAACAAAAAGCAAAAATGACCTACAGTCATTTAGCAAAATAATTTATGTACTCTCTACGTCTTCTAGGTGTTTCAGGTAATGTCAGTATTCCCTCAATGAGCAAGCCAGTGCATCATCTTACTGTAACTATATGCCATCTTGACTATATAAATACATTTAATTCCTTTTAAATGATGTTACACACGCTGTAGCAACCGAAGCTGTACTATACAAAGTTTAAATTCTGTCATCATTTATTCGCCCTCTTGTCATTTCAAACCTGTATATCTTTCTTTCTTCTGAAGAACACTAAAGTAGACGCTTTGAAGAATGTTGGTAACTGAACAATGACGGTTCCCATTGACTTCTAGTGTATGGACAGAAAACCAATTCAAGTCAATGGCTACTGCTGTGGTTCGGTTACTACCATTCTTCAAAATATCCATACATAACCAATGCAATTTACCAATCGAAAATGTCGTGGTTGATGTCATGGTTGTAGGTGGACCCGACTGTTCCCCACGTTGTGTCCCAACAAATAAAAACATCAATATTATGTGCCATTTTACGCTCCAATTCTGTCTACAAAAAACAGCATCGGCTCTCCGCTGATTTTGAATCATAGTCCTATTGCTGCCAGGCTTGTTGTTGTATGTAAACCTTAAGCAAAGAGTAAAAATAGCCCTGGCAAATGTAGGCTAGGTCAGATATTCGGAAAACTTATGTCTAAAATGAATAAATCAATCTTCACTTACAGCCAAGCAAGACCGTTGTGGGATAAGTGATACCTTAGCATTCGAAAACCCAGCTGTCTAGACAGCCCTTTTCCCCCAAACAGACAAATCAATAAATATCGATTACCCGCTATGCCCTGGGGAATGACACGGATATGCTGCACGGCTGGCAAGTGCACTGAATGGACCGAAGAGAAGCTTGGATGTGTTTAAGTGTATCACACTGACTGAATTTGTGTTCACCTGATCTCGACTTTTACCTCTTGCGCACTGTTGCTTGGCGGTAGGAAGGGAGCCGCAATCAAACATGGCATATGTCTCCTACCATTTGCTCGAGCAAGATGAAAACTAGCTTGAGATTTTTCTCTTAGTGTTTTCGTTAAGATGTGATGTAGCCCGAAGCGAAAAGACGAGCATTGGTTAGAAAGGCACAAAAATATATTCATGTAGGAAATCAAACATTTATGCTACTGCTATCATGAGATGTTATATCACGTAGGATGGCTATGCAAACAAGAATGACCTATTTAAGAGCTTTGGAGTCGAGTCTTTCTAGTTAATGGCTGGTGGCCCGGTGCCTTATTCATTATAATAGTGAGCCTGGAGACAGTGTGTGCCATTAGCTAGATCTGTGTCTCTCTGCTCTGTTGGTCGGTGTTCCCGCAGCAAGACTTGTTACCTGTCGCCTCCCTCCTTGCTGCCTGTGGCTGACATTCTGCTTCTCTCAGTCCTAATTGTCCCTATGGGACTTATCAGGGCTGCTGTGGCTGTCTGCAGCGTGGCAGAGCCTACAGTGAGGGCCGCGCTTGGGGCCCCACCCCCCTCTCCCCCTCTCTCTCCCTATGACCGCCACAGGTGTCGGCAGTCTTCCTATTCTTACCTGTCAGTCCCACACCCGGCCCCCACCCTTCCGCTCACGGTCCCTAGGGCCTCGGAGGAGACCGTGTCTTTGAAGGCAAAAAAAAATGTCAAATAAAAAATTGGACAACTGATGTCTCAAGGTCAGAATGCTCGGTAAATTGCCGGATCTGAAAAAACAGCAGATAACGTTCAGACAGATACAAGTCAGATGCCTCCGAGGTTAATTTGTTTTGTCTGTGTATTGGATATCAGACTGCCATGGCGTTGTTTATGACAGGCACCTGACGACTTAATTACTTTAGCACTGCAGTAATTGAAACATGAAGAGGTTATTAAAAAATTCCTTGTGAATCTGTTTAAAATGGGTCTGTTTACAGTGAAGTCTTAAAGTTTTAGTGAAAATGCCTCTATTTTGTATTTCTCTCGTCCAAAAAAAATCACTATGTTTTAATTTTTTCATTTTCTTTTATTTATTTATATGAAAGGGGACAATGCACATTAATTAGCTGAAATACTTTAAATACACAAGTACAGTAGGTTAAGTACAATAGTTAACATGACGTAACAATTTACAATATTTCTACAGCATTTATTAAGATTTATTAAAATTGAAACATTTAGGAATACATTTAAATCAACTTACAAGGATCAACTGTATTTGGGTAGTTAACAAATAAATTGTATGTGCCAGTCCGTTATAAAAAATAAAGATAAATCCCTATTATGCTATTTTATATTATAAATATAAATATTAATATTGTTAAATAATATATTATTAACAGTTTGGTTTCTTTTTGTCTCCCACAATAGGACACATGGTGTCAACTATGTGTTCCTGTGTAGCTCAGTTGGTAGAGCATTGTGCTAACAATGCAAGATTGTGGGTTCATTCCCAGGGAACACACGCTGATAAAAAAGACATATATAGACTAAATGTGTGGTAAGTCGCTCTGGAGAGAAGCGTCTGCCAAATGCGTATGTAAATGTGATTAAAAAAAACTATCTATTTGTATTAACTAACATTAAGGCTAATAAATTCTGATTTGTTAACTAATGCATTAAAATGAATGAAATAAAAAACTTGAAAGTTTTGATTATTTTGTATTTCCCTCTTTTGGTTGAACGGCAGAATGCATTTTGATTAGAATAAATTCCACAAAGTTGTCTTTTTGAATTAAAAAATACAGTACTGTGAATATTTCTAATTCATTTTACATTAAACGTTCTGGTTATTTTCAAGTTTAAATTGTGTTCAGAATTTCAGACTTACTATACGTCCAGATTTTCACTTTGGTAATAGACTTCTGAAGTTCACTGTATATTACTAATAGGCTCTTAAAGCGACCATGGTGTGGCTTTGCATGTATCAAATTGACACAACAGTGGGCCTGTTAAATGAAGTGCTGTGTGAAACCGCAGCATCCCATTGAGCTCTCAAAGGTCTGTGCTTGTGTTTAAGTACAGCGGGGGAATTTCCGTCCTTCACTCTCCATCTCTCTCGCAGCAGGATGGACTTGTAAATGAACGAGCAGACATTTTGTGGCGGAAACCATGTCTGTTCACCCTGACACACCGTGTTACAAAACCGCTTTAGATCCAGCTGAGTTCCCCCGGCAGGACTGTGTCAAGGGATTTGCCAGGTCACAGAACTGAGCAAAATGGCTGCCTGGGTTTGACTAATGCGCTTCAGGAGCCTGCTCTTTGAGTTTAGGGTGGCTGCAATTTATTAAAGACCAGCACGAATAAACTACATCCGTCGGACATGAGAGGGTCTGTGTCGTCCCATTTGTACCGAAATACACAGGTAGAGCCAAACCACTCTCATATTAATACATACATAGAGCTCCCTTGATCATTTCTAGCTCATTGAGTTTGACAGCAAATCAATATTCCCCGGTATCTATTGTAAACTAATTGAATTAGGCCAATTCATAAAGCAGAGCATAATGGAGCTAATGGAAAGCGCTATTAGGGAATAGCGGTACCGTTTCAGCCATACGTGGAAGTATGAAAGTCAATTCGGCATCACAATTGTGTATTTCCATCTGAATTGCCAGCCATCCTCCCGGATGAAGGGCGATGTTGACCCGCTGCATTTTTACAGCGAGGCAGAGGCAGTGCGCCGATGTCACGAGCAATATTGTTACTCCAAAACCGAGGTAATAAAATGCGGCCCGCATCTCCTCTTCACTCTATGCAATCACATTGGCAATCTGCTTGATAAAGTCTGAGAGGCAGTAAGGGCGAGCGTTCAGTCACAAAGCGAAAACAGGAAACGTGTTGATTGCTGATTATTATGGGGTGGCAGGATGCTTTTGTCTCTCAGACTGGCGTTCCAGCAGGTCAGTTGAGATCCAGCGGGCTATTGTGACCATGGATGCTGATTAAACCCAGCACGCATCACCGCAACACCCTTTGCTGCTTTATGTTTGTAGGGCAACTGAACTCGATAGCGCTGCAAGTGTTTGGATCTTTAAAGTGGGTCATTTAGAGAGCATGCATATTGATTCATTGATTTCAGATTTGCGAGAGGTCGGCCATTGGCCTGCTTCGCTGTATCCAGGACAATGGGTTAATGGTTGGATGCGCAAAAAAAGGCAGAAAAGCAAAAAGGCTTTTCTGCCTTTTATCACGTAAGTGCTGCTAGGCGCTTTGAATGGCCTCTCGTTTTAGACTTGGTAAATGTGGAACGCCAATTATATTGATATCAGAGCCTCTGCCTCTGGTTTTTGCAGAACAGCTGTTTTATTGAGTGTGTTTCAGAGATACGTTTAATAAGGGAATGGTTGGCGGATGATACAGAAGCTCAGGTTTCTTTTAATTAGGAGGGAGAAGATTTCTAGCAGCACTCGGAATCTTCAGCCAGTAAGTGATAGTTTCTCAATTTTCTTTCAGGTACGGTGTTTGGCTGGAGAAAGAACTATGAGGGTGCGCTGCAGAACATTGTAACTTTGGAAGATAGGATCATCGTCACTTGTAAGACACCCTAAGAGCCGGGAAAGATGAGGACTTGGATTGTGGTTCTTCTGTGGGCGTGCATGCACCTGAGCGTGGATGCAATTTCTCTTTCGAGAGGACCGGTTCGAAGAAAAATCAAAGAACTTGAGGCGGGAAACCAGAAAGGCACAGAGACGCTCAGACGGTCCAAACGAGGCTGGATGTGGAAGCAGTTTTTTCTACAGGAGGAATACACAGGAGCGGAGACTCAGTACATCGGCAAGGTAAGGGGATCATGTTTCGATTCCAAGTTTTGATGTAGGTCCGAGCGAAGTTGGAGGAGCAATGTCGTCGGAGACAGATTTGGTTTCATCACTTTTTATTCTGTCTCCGAAGTTATTAACAGAGAATGATCAAAAGTAGAGGAATATGGCGCATGAAGAAATCTCCAGCGTAGAGCCTGCTGGATTTAAGATAAGAAACAGAATGAAATCGGACCCCCCTGGTCCATCACAGAGCAGCTGAAGCTCAGAAGTGTGCAGAGGATCAAAGATTAGAATAACAGAGAACACCTCAACACTGTTGATTGGGGCACCGATTCACATTCTGGCTCCAGATGCTCTGCTACATGACTTAGGAAATTACACTAAACTTCCAATTAAAAACATGTAAATGGGTATTTTTTTCATTTTAAATAGTTTTTACCATTTTTGAATATATCCGTGTTTATAGATGCTATTGCATAGCCTACATTATTACTTCGGCAATGAGGATGTTTCCACACTGATCAAACTGAACGGACACAGCAATAACGGCATGACATTATATTAAGGTAGCCCCCAAAGTTTTAAATTCATATAAAATTGACGTGATTTCACTCACAATTTGTATGCTTGCCTTTAAATATGTCAGTCTCCGTGATGCTGATTAAAATGATAAGCACATTGTGATGTCATGTATGTTCTAATGTGATCAAAGATGGTACTTACCTTCTTTCGTCCAGGTGGATGCTGCAAATTGGTTGTAGTCGAGGAGTTTCCATGTAATGCGCTTTGAGTACCTAGAAAATCGCAATACAAAAGGAGCGAAGATTTTGAATACCCCTGGCTTACACGTTCACAAATAATCTGCTATAAGATTCTAGTACAGTTACATTATAGGGTTAAAATGATATCCTTCAAGGGACAGTTCATTCCCCCAAAAAATCGTTCATCATTTACTCACTCTCATGTCATTCCAAGCCTCTATGACTTTCTTCTACAGAACTCAAAAGAAGATGAAGCATTTTGGTCACCAAACAACACTGAAGCCCATTGACTTCCATGCAAACAAAACAACATATCTAATTTATTTCTTGAGTCTTTAAGACATTTCTAATGAAACATCTAATTAATTTTTAAACATTCCAAACATACATTTCTATGATATAATGTCTACAAGAGTCATACAAGTTTAAACATGATGGCTAATAGGCTACATAAAAACTAAAATAAATTTGTTGGGGTGAACTGTCACTGTAAGTGTGGTATAATCATTTTGTGCATTGACGTCTGTTTCTTTAATGCCAAAACAACAACAGACAGTATATAAAATGATAGTGTGTATCATAATCTCTGTTAAAGGTTGCCAAGCAATAAATCAACTTTAATAGCATAGATGCATTAATACATTGTAGAATGTGAGGTTTAAAGGGTGTGCATTTTTTCACATTTTAAAAGGCTTTGAATGGAACTCATTCAATCAGAATTTAGAGTCAGAACCGTCTATCTCATAATAAAGCTTTACAAAGGTTCACCATCCGTATTATTCATGAGGGATGTTGTAAGCGCAGAATTGATAAAGCTCTCGTTGTTTTGAAGAGTTCGTGTCTAGATCATGTACCAGAGAAAGTGGAGTAGAATCAGCCTTTTCTAAAACGTTCACTGGCAAAGTCACCAAGAGCAATGGACTTATTGTGTTTGAAAGGTCTTTTGTATTTTACCACCCTATTTGCTGTAACAAAGCTGCTCATTCAAGTGGAAAGAAGGATCAAATAACTCATTTAATTCTCAATCAGATGTCATTGTAGAAGTGAATCAAATCAGACCTCTGAAAGGTGACGTTCCTATCAATCAATCCCACCTTTTTTGGAATGGAATCAATGCAAAACTCTTTCGGAACACCTTTCGGAAACTAAGAGTAAACAAGTAGGAATTACCTCCCAAATATCATGTGACAGAAGTGTCAGTGTTGGTAATAGGTGTGCATTCACCTTGATTGCACATTCAACTAGTTGTACTTTCATCTGCTATGCCATCAAAATTCAATTCCCCAAGGTCTCATTTTCACATATTTACTACGGAGTACCTGTCTTTTGATACTCCCCCCAGGAGAATTTCCTTATTGTTTCATTCCTTCAAAATCAACAGATATTGAATACAGCTAGAATATCAAATGCAATACATATTCATGAGCCTTATCAACGGATGAATGAGCGGAGGTGCTGATGAAATGCTTGACTCGCTTCCTCTCAACAGCTTCACTCAGATGTGGATAAAGGAGACGGCACGGTGATGTACGTTCTCGCGGGTGAAGGTGCGGGGACGATCTTCGTGATAGATGCCAACTCAGGAGATCTGCATGCTACCAGGAAACTCGATAGGGAGGAGAAACCTTTCTACAGTCTCCGAGCTCAGGCTGTCAGCAAGAAGAACGGCCTTCCCCTAGAGCCGGAGACAGAATTTATTGTAAAACTACATGACATCAATGACAATGAGCCCAAGTTTGACAAGGAGGTTTACACAGCGTCTGTGCCTGAGAGGTCACACATTGGTGAGTTCTGACAGTTTGGAAAACATGCGTTTAAAGTTGTGTAAGCACACATAAATCCTAAAAAAATCGAAAACGTTGACATTGATCCAATATTTGGTATTTTCTATCTTTAAGGATCAATAGATCAAAAGTTACCCAAAAATTGTGAAGTTAATGCTTTCTCATTCTTCAGCTTTGACTAGGGACTATAGCATTAGGGACTGTATCATGAAAGGGTTAGTTCACCCAAAAATGAAAATGCTCTCATCATTTCACGTCCAAACCTGTATTACTTTCTTTCTTCTGTAAGAACGCAAAAGAAGATATTTTGAAGATGGTAAGCAAACAACCTTGGCCCCCATTGGCTTCCATTGTATGTACAAAAAACACGGAAACATTTCTCAAAATAACTTCTTTTGTGTTCCGCAAAATAAATGATGACAGAATGTTTCTTTTTGGGTAAACAATTCTTTCAAAAAGCACAAGAAAGCCCATAAAAGTAGCCCACAAGTGGCCATTCTCCATCTTATACTGTATATAAGTATAGTAGCTTTATGTGAAGTTGAAATTAATTTACCATTTTTAAAACAAGTATCTTATTAATTTGCAATTTTTTTGTTTTAGGCACATATGTTACTCAAGTCACCGCCGAGGATGCAGATGACGAAATGTTTGGCCTCAGTGCAAAGCTTACCTACAGCATCAGCCACGGTCACCCATACTTCTCAGTAGAGCCAAATACAGGTCAGTCCACATTGAGCTGTTATATCATCATCAGTCTTCTCAGAGATGGCAATATAAACATGATAGAGTGTGCATGCGTGTTTGTATATAATTTCATATTGGGCAAGGGTTTCTCTGCGGCTCACCCGTTCAGCCGAGTAGATTCGCCCAGCGAGTTTAATCATCACTAATGTGTGTCCTGGAACATTTCCCGCGGAGGTCTTTGTTTAAACAAAAGAGAAATTGAAACACAAAAGCTCCCATGGCAGATTAGTATCCAGCTTAACACTGATATGCTTTAGCCCAGATGGGATAGGAACGATGATGTACGTGTCACACCAGAGCTCACAAATTCCTAAGACCTAAAAAAGGGATATTCATTAAAGGCGGGGTTAATCTGAGAGCATCCCTGCCATTCAAAGATACAGCATGGCCGGGATCCTGTACCGCATTAAATTACTGGATATATCTCTGTCAGACATCATAATTCATATTTAGAGTCAACATGAAGCTTCCAATGAAATAAGAAAAATGCAGGCATTTGATTGGGCCATGAAGGTGGCCATTTTATACTTGCAGCTTTATCCTGTAGCTTAATTGTTGAAGCATGGTGCCACACCAGCGAAAAGATTGTTGGTTTGATCTACAAAGAACAAACATACTAAAAAGGTGTATATTATGAATGCACTGTAAGTCAGTTTGGATAAATTTGTCAAATGCCAAATGAATAAATGTCAATGCCATACTAAACTGAAGTAACCTGAATGTAAGTTTGCTAAAATAATGCCTTAATAGCCATTTAACTATTGTCCAATGCAAATAAGTGTAAGTGATGTCAGGAGAGAAGTAATAAGAAAAATCTGCATGAAAATGGCAAAGCGGGTCCATTTTGATTCTATGGTAACTATAATATGAAATGTTCTTTTGTTAACAACAGACAAAGTTGAAATTAAATGTTAAAATGAATTGTTTACCGAACATTTGTAAACTATGCATTGTAGGATACATTTCCGTGCTTTGAAAATAACTTAATTTGCCAAAGGTCCTCTGTTACTCTAAAAGTGCTTGAGATCAAATTGGTTTAGCTTGTAAAACACCGGCCTCAATAATCCAAGGTCTTGTTTCCTCTGAACCTGCAGCTATCTCTCAATCAGCAGCTGATGTCTTTAATAATCTCTGCGGCAAAATGTCGGTCTGAATACACGTATGCAATTAGTTCTGCACTATACAAACACAAAAAGGACTCAGCTGCTGTATTCTGCCGCCGTCTATCTCTCAGCGCACAGAACGGGGCTGGATGTTAATGAAAAATACACCAATAAAAATAAACCGTCTTTCCCTCAGGCATAATCCGGACAGCTCTGGGGCCTTCCGACATGGACAGAGAGCAGAGGGAACACTACCATGTGGTGATCGAAGCCAAGGACATGGCCGGCCAGAAGGGAGGGTTAATAGGCACCACCACGGTCAACATTAGCTTAACTGATGTCAACGATAACCCTCCCCATTTTACGAAAAGTAAGCATGCATTGACTTGTTCGTATTCATTTGGGTGTGTAAACTTCAGCAAACAGGTGCACGTATTTTTTATTGTTGTGGTTTAATGATAGTATTTCAACACACACCTCAGCAAGTAACAAATCAGGCATTCTTTCAAAGCTCAAAGAAACAAAGATAATACAATTATTTTCTGACATTGTGTGAGGGGGCAAAGCGTATGTTGTCGGCTTTAAGCAAGAGCTTGAGGTTTGTATGTAAATCCTTATTAAATAGTCTGAGTGGTAACTCTTTTGCGTTTTCCCTTAATAAAATCTATTCTTTAGAATCTTTATTCTTTAAGCCTGCGTGCAAATAGAAATGGCTTTAACAAGATTTTCTGTCAGTTAATCAGAGAAATTTAGGCTGTAAGCACAAAGCAGGATTGTAACAGGGAGTACTGCATTTGTCACATTTGCCATTCATTAAAAAGAGATTTTGAGAGAACATCAATAAAAAGTAAGCATTGAAAGCATTTTAATTGGTCGAAATGTTATATGATGTGTTCTGATACAGCAACATAATGATCTGACAGTTCACTGTTAATGTTAAATTATGTCTCAAAGCTAAAAAAGATTAGCGATAATCAGTAAATGTGTGACATGAGCATAATCCCTAATGTTTTGCCATTGTGTTATATTAGGTATATATCAGTTCAACGTTCCAGAGCTCACTGAAATGGGAAAACCAGTCGGCATTGTCCGTGCTGTGGATGCCGACGTCGGCAGAAATGCGGAGATGGACTACACCGTGGTTGGTGGAGATGGCCTGGACGTGTTTGACATCATCACTGACACAAAGACCCAAGAAGGCATACTTACTGTCAAGAAGGTAAACGATTTCAGGCGATTTTCCAATAAATAACAGTTGTGCTCGTGAGTCGGTTGTTTATCGTTGTGTTTGTATCGCAGCCTCTTGACTATGAGAAGAAAAAGTCGTACATGCTTCAGATCCAGGTGCAAAACACGCATCCGGACCCCCGCTTTCTGAGTCTAAACGATAAAGAGATGGCCACAGTCAGGATCAGCGTTGAAGATGTGGATGAGCCCCCTCAATTTGAAAAATCCAGTTATATATTCAAGGTGAAGGAGGACACAGCTGTGGGAACCTTCATTGGGTCCGTCAGTGCCGTGGACCCTGATATACAGCGCAGCCCGGTCAAGTAAGGACCTTGCATTAACATCATCTCTTTGCATATGTATGGATCGACAAGTTCACACTATATCTTTTAATCTTTTTTTTAACCGTATCTTGAAAACCCCTCGAGCATCTGTCCGTTTCATCCAATGACCTTCTGATACCCTCAAACCTCAGATTAATCTATGGCGACACGAGTCTACCCGGACCGATTCCTCAGAGCGCTTATTTAATTCACGTTTAATTCAAAAAGTCCTTCAATCGCCAACTGTTTATAAGATAATTCTAATACAGTTATGAGAATAAATGAGGATATTATCACTGTCCGGAGCGCCCTAATGATAAAGCTGATGTTGTGGGGCTAGGGAGGGCAATAAATAGATGTTTTTCCCTCCGGAGAGCGCAGTAAATAAGAACATGGAAAGGAAGCGCAATTAAAAAGCCCACCGCAGCGGTGCACAGGACTTCAGGGCTGGTAATTATCAGGGACATCAGCGGCGCCGGCTACGCTGTCGTTCTCAACATCAGGAGGCTAATTAGGAAATTGAACAATCCCACTGATTTATTGCATTTGAAGGAGCAATATTGTGAGCTTATCGTGAAATAAGAACAAATGGAAAGCGGGCATGTGGAAGCTCTAGGGAGGGGGATCTCATGCAGTTATAGCTCTGATGTGCATCAGGACCGGTTCAAGCATCAGCTTTGTTAAAGGATTATTTGTGTAAGGGATGAAACTGTGTCAGAGCTCTTTTCAATTCGTTCTGTTGTAATCAACTGAAATTGGACTTTTATGCCAGTAGCTGTATAAAAGGAGCGCCGGCTGATTTGGTTGTTTTTAAGCAGATTGATTAACTGGCCTTAAAAGCGTTTGCGAAATCATGCACTAACTACTTCCTTTTCCTAAAAAAATTGTTCAGTGGCACTGTTTAACATAAAGTTAAAAAACAGAGATGATTCTCTTTGTAGTATTATGATAGCATCCAATCCCAACTACAGAGACCATTTATCTATTTTTAGGTGTGTTTTTAGGTAAAATTATAATTTTAGTTTCAATCTGTGAACTACTAAGTGAAAACTGGAGAAATAGGTCAAAATAACAGAGAAGATGCTCTGTACTTTTTTCAGACCTCAAATACTGCACAGAAAACAAGTTTATATTAACTTTTAACCAATATAACACCGTGTCTACACCGGACGCGACGCAACACGACAAAGACATTAGAAATGTATTAGAACGCATAATAATTTCAAATTTTGAACAACTCATAAAGAACAAGAAGTTTGACATATCTCTAGACACAGTGTAACGGTAATATTTCTACATGTATTTAGCAAAAGTTTGATTAATGTATTTTTATATGATGACCTGGATTTTTATCATAGTTTTCATGCTGTCAGTCTTTCACATTGCTGTGGGATGACTTTGTTACTCCTGAAGTTTAATTTTGTTGAAATGAACAGACACTGTTCTGGAATGGCCAAAATACATCTAGAGGTATCTACAGTTTTTCCATGGATGTATTTTGGTTCAAACTAAACAAAAAAACTCTGATTTATGTTACTAATAATATTAATAATTGTAATATAAGTATAATTATTAAATAATAATAAAGATCTTGTACAAAATGTACAAAAGAGAACTTCTGTAAATATGAATAAGTAAAATAACCTGCAATGCAATGTTTTAAACAGAGATGGCGATATAGAGGCAATGTTACGGATTGCGGTTAAAAGTGTATGAGCAGTAACAAATCATAAAACATTCGCAACACTTCAAAAAATGGGGCAATTTTTGGTATGTTCATAATTTTCAGACTGGAAAACAATTGAGGTCACTAGTTAAAATAAGGATTAACAAAAAAGTTACAAGGCCATAATTCTACACCCTTTAACTTTTAATTGAATAAAACAGAACAAAGCTGTTCCCCCGGCCCCTCCTTCAAACACCTGTGATAACATTTGTAAACACATTCAAACTCTGACTTTCACAGAATTATTGACTGTAAGATGTGAATTGCAGGTACACTATTGATCGCCACACAGATGTGGACTGGATTTTTGGCATCTATGCTGGGAATGGATCCATATTCCTGAAAAAGACTCTGGACAGAGAAGAATTTCCCTGGCACAACATCTCTGTGATCGCAACCGAGTTCAGTAAGTATCAGACGCTACACTGCCAGTCATTATACATATACATGTCAACTCCGAATGGCATGCGGTTGCGGCTTATTTACAATGCTCAAGTCATTCAACATTAAATCCTTCCGGTCCGATTTTCACAGTTTCATTGATCGTGACAGTTTATACTGACAAGATATATTAGTTTACTTGTTTAAATTAGAAATCCACTTTCCTCCAGTAATATGAATGTCCAGTGTCCCAGATAGATTCAAATCTCCTGCCACATCTTTTTACTGACACGCTTTTGTTTTTCCACGTACTTTAGATGATCCTCAGCAGAGCAGCCGAGTGCCTGTGTACATCCGTGTACTGGATGTCAACGATAACCCCCCCAAGCTCGCGTCATTCTACGAGACCTTCGTCTGTGAAAACGCCAAGGCCGGTCAGGTAAACAGTGGTTTTAGTATACGTTACCAATTATTTGCCACGTTGTCAGTTTTGATGTCAGATATTTGAAGGAAATAAGTCCACCCCTCCCGTTTGGGCAGTGGATGGATGTGTCGATTTAAAGCAGGGGCGTGTGTTAAACAGCGTGTGACCTCTACAAAAGTCGCACCTCCGGAGTGAGATAGAGATCAGTGATGAGTATTTCTCCTTCATGGATTAGACGGCAGAGGCTTTTTCTGTCAGGCTTGATGAGATTATGTGTCACGGTGGATGACAGGGCCTGTCACATATCACAGACACTTCATAATAACTGTCCACCTCTCCTCCATTCACTGATTCCTCGTGTATGTCATCCCCCATCTGACTGACCCGCCCCCCTCAGCGGCCGAAAGAATGGTTTAAACCGGAGTGTGGCATGGTTTGGTTAGTCGGCACACCAGAGAGATTGTAAAACGAACACTGGCTTTCTTAATAAATTCATTCTAATTATATGAAATAGGCAATCATTCATATCAATGATTTGGTCCAATAAGGTCCCATATTATATTTAAAAATATAATATACGGTATTCTAACAGACTGCTGTAAAGCCCAAAGGTAAGGGAAGGCAGCCAGTAACACAAGAAATCTGGCCAGTCTCTAAGCCTGAAAAACATGAAGCACACAATGGATGATTGCATTTCTGTCACAGCATGTTGCCAGTGCACCCTCGAGAGATGCATTTAACCTAAAATTGCCCTTGGTGACAACTAGAGATAAGCGTGAGCCTCGATCACTCAGCTAACATCTTTCTTCGCAGTAAATATGCTTAGTGTTTGTATGTAAACATGTGTAAGGTCTGAAGGATGACTTTTTGAATGACATCTTTCCTGTTATGCTGTATCATTCGAGCTTTTACCTTGACTGGATTGTAATTTGAAGAAGTCAATATGTAAAATGATTACCAGACTTATTAGCGAGGATCAATGTCAGACACTCAAGTCATTAATACTACATTATTTACACAATAGAGAGAAATTAAACATGATGCTTGACAGTAGAGAAATAAAATGGTAAAGGTTGTCTACTTCCTAGAGGAAGAGGAAGCAATTGTCTTCTGTCTGTTAAAGGGAACGCTAGACCATTTCATCGGACGCCCCTGTTAACCTAATAAAATAACTATTTATATTTTTTTTAATTAATGTTTATATTTATCTGTTTTATTATTTTACTGTATACATTTTTTATTAAATAAACGATTTTTGAATTTTGTTGTATGTTCATTTTATTAAAAAAACAATTTGTTGAATGGGTCCTGTAGTTCGGTCGCATATAAACAAACCGTTGGTACATTGCCATCTAGCGGTTGAGCTTGGTATTGGATTCCAAATTTGAAATATCTAAGAGACAAGTTTAGCCAAATAACGGTTCCTCTCAAATAACGGTTCCTCTCAGTTTTGGTTGTTATCAGAAATAATCTACAGGCACGCTATTGTTTGTGAATGTGTACCAGAAGTTACGTTGGAGTCACAAAAACGTTGGGGTCACAAAAGTGTGCATGCACAGTAAGGTTTGTTTATGTTGTTAAGATGAAACCGTCTATAAAGAAAACTATCACAATAAATATACAAGCATCCACACAAGCAGACAATAATGCTATGTTTATTCTAAGCGTGCACTTTGCAGTTTCACATTAAAATTTGCAAGCCCATTAAATGTAAATGGATTTTTAATTGGCTGTCAATGTTTTGTTGTTCATCAGGTAAGGGAAAACATTCTTAAAGTGATCTTAACAATATTGTTTCTCTGTGTTGTTATCTTTATATAGTAGTTGGGTTGTGGACTCGACTTTTGTCTTAAATGTAAAATAAATGTGGACTTAAATAGTCATAATAATGCAAACAAAGCCTTATAAAGTTTAAAGAGGACGGTCATAAAAGTTGCATTGAGTTCTTTTTTGTCTTTTATTATGATAATTTGTGGGGGGTTTTGTTTTACGAGAAGTTAAAGTACTTCCACATTGGAAATTTATAACTAACTAACTTTATAGTTATCATTCCTGCTGTGATTGGGCACCTGCAAACATTACTTTATTTAAAGAATTTAAAATTCACTTAAACATTATTTAAAATCATCTTTGTATTTTCTTAATTGTGAATATTGTAAATACAAGCTAATCATAGTAATATTGTGAAAACAACCTAATATGCTTTCCACACTAACGTTTTGAGTACCAAGTACTGCATATCAAGAATGGGCCAATGTTAAATGTAACATTTGCTTTGTTAAAACATTTTTGTCCTCTCTGTCACAGAAAATCCAAACAATAAGTGCAGTGGATCGAGATGACCCAGCGGGTGGACATCGTTTTTTTTTCAACTTGGCACCGGAGAGCTCAGTGCGAGCAAACTTCTCAGTGCGAGATAATGGAGGTGAGTGCCCTCTCAAATTGCCTGGCCTTCCAACAAGCTAACCGTCTCTCCTCATGACATCACAGACCAATCAGATAGGAGGACTCTTTAGAACACACTGACTCCTCTCCAGCTGTTTATATTCTGACCAGATCGGACTGCAGTTGTTATAACTTTAGGTCAGACCGAGGTTGTCTTGATCTTCCTAAAAGCCGGCTCCTTTACCTCACTTTGCTTGCTCCTTGCTCACAGTTGAGTGTTGCGTCTGTTAGTTTGAAAAAAATAATTCAAGGGTATTCGTTGTTGAGAAAATTAAGCTTGCGTAGATACATTACATACATTTAAATCGTCTTTTGGGGGGAAATGCACCAAAAAAAGTATTGAGTCATATTGCACTAAACAAATCTCGCAGCATACCAGAGCTTTTCCAATCCCCCCCTTTTCTATCTCAACTCATAAAATGTGATGTAAACTAAAGCCTGTTGGCTGTTTTGAAAAGCAAGAGCCCTTCAATATATTCAATTTCTCAAAAAAATGTAGGGGTGAATTGTATTTGCATATTTAGCTCAAGATACACCACAATATGCAATACTGGTTTCACAATATTTCTAATGAAATGAAACACGGAACACAGAGAAAGATCATTGGAAAATGCTTGTAACCAAAGAGTTCTTGGACAAAACAGTCAAAAGTTTGCTTTCCCACATTCTTCAAAATATCTTCTGTGTTTCACAGACCAAAGACATTTACAAAGCAATTTTTCCTACTGAAATAAATGAAGACAGAATTTTATATTTGGGTAAACTGTTCCTTTAAAAAGGATTCAGAATAAAGAAAGCTAAACCCTAAGAGAGAGCTTCCTAACATACAGTATGTTAACATAGGTCACGTGCTTTTAGCTTTTAATCAATAGAATTGAACTTTATATTGTAAAACAATCGCTGTTGATCCTGAATGCACATTATCATTCTTGTATTGCAATAACGTGAAACACCCCAACACAGCAAACTACACTCATCATGACATTTTACTTAATGATAAATTATAATCCCAGGATTTAACTCTTTACAGATAACACAGCTGGGATCTTAACACGGCGGAGCGGATTTGCCCGAATGCACAAAAACATCCATCTAGTGCACGTGGTGATTTCAGACGGTGAACTTCCCATCAAGAGCAGCACCGGCATGCTCACGATTCGGGTGTGCACGTGCGATCAAGACGGCAATATGGAGATGTGTAATGCCGAGGCTCTGACCAGCGCCGCGGGACTCAGCACGGGGGCGCTGGTGGCCATCCTCCTCTGCATCCTTATACTTCTGTGTAAGTTCTACCTTCACCTTCCTCCTCTTGTGATTTTAACAATCAGGTCACTCCTCGCTCTCCATCCATCTATCTGATCACCGCTGCCTCCATCTGTCTGTCTGACTGTGAGTCTGACCGCTCATCTTTCAAAGCCTTTGTTAGCGAGAGCTTTCATTTTCCCACCTGTCTTCTTGTCAGTTAGTGCTTTTGTCTGCCCTACCATTTGATTAATTGCGATTCCAGTGGTCTGAAGTGCAAGCGCCTGATCTGCATGTAAAATGATTTGCAATTTAGAACAAAAAGGGGAAAAAAGCATTATTTTTCTGACATGCTCAGATGGCTGAACCGATAAAGCTCAGTTCTTAGTTATTTAATCAGGATATTGAAAAACAAGGGTTGGATTTCAATTAAACGTAAATCGATTCAATCTTGATTTCATTCATCCAAAAACAATCATATGTTTGACTTCAAGGCTAAACTTAGTCGAAGCACGTGTATATTTATATAACTAAACTGCTCTTGTAATTGATTAAATTAATTAGAATCCTTTCTCTTTTCTTTCTTTCGATCTTTCTTTCTTTCTTGATGCATTTGAATAGTGTTCAAAAAAAGGGCAGAATTTTTTGAGCATGATGTTTTTCAAGTTGTGAAAGCTGTTTGGAAACATAAGACGGAACTCACATGACTAGCATGTAACAACAGATGTCAGCTGCAGTGTTGAAGCATGCATCATGTATGGACCTCCGCTGCAGTGAAAGATCAATGATAAAAGCAACCGAGCAATACTAAATATTTCTTTAGCATTCACACATACACTGTCAGTCAGAAGTCTGGAGTTTTTCCAGACTGCAATGTTATTTTATTACTTCAATTACCTTCAGTAATGGGTGAGCTGGACTGGAGAGTGAAGGGAAAGCTGTAAACAAGTGTCCAAGCATATATGGAGACTTCTTCGATACTTTATAACAACACTCATGTCGGCACTGCTGGAGAATGTTGATAGAAAGTTGTGTCGCGTCGTTTCTAGGCAAAGCATGGCCGCTTTTATGAAGAGTCAATGAAAGATCGGACACTTCATGGTTAAAGGGATACGCCTTCCCAAAATTCTGTCATTATTTACTCAACCCTTAAGTGTTCCAAATCTGCATAAATGTCTTTGTTCTGATGAGCATATAGAAAAATATTTGGAAGAATGTTAGCAACTGACATATGTGGGACATCATTGACCACTATAGATATTTTGAAGAATTTAGGAAGCCGAACAGTTCTGGGGCGCCTTGCATTTCCTCGGAATTATCAGTTGCAATTATTCCAAATATCTTTCTTTGTGTTCAACCAAACAGGTTTGGAACAACTAGAGGGTGAGTAAATGATGACAGAATTTTTCATTTCCGGGTGGACTATCCCTCCTGTTACCTCTTGGATTTTTGAGTTGCCGTCCTACTTTCGATTATACCTGCCATTCACATTTGATGTTTCTCTCATTCCATAGTGATCGTGGTGCTATTTGCTGCGCTGAAACGTCAAAAGAAGAAGGAGCCCTTGATCATCTCCAAAGAGGATGTGAGAGACAACGTGGTCAGCTACAACGACGAGGGCGGCGGCGAGGAAGACACCCAGGCTTTCGACATCGGAGCGCTCCGCCACCCGGAAGTGATGGAGGACAACAAACTTAGGCGGGACATCCTTCCGTCCGAGTCGCTTTACCCCCCGCCGCCACTACGCAGGACCGCCATTCCGTCTCGAGACAACGCAGATGTGCGGGAATTCATCAACCAGCGCGTGCAGGAAAACGACGGAAACCCTACAGCTCCCCCTTATGACTCTCTGGCCACCTACGCGTACGAAGGTAGCGGGTCGGTGGCGGAGTCGCTGAGCTCTCTGGGGTCCGTATCCTCGGATGGGAAGCAGGACTACAATTACCTCAGCGAGTGGGGGCCACGCTTTAGGAAGTTAGCGGACATGTACGGTGGGGAGGACAGCGACTGGGACTCCTAATGAACATGTGGCGTCACACAGAGCGAGACTCACTTGCCGATCTGCCTGTAACTGAAGACTGCCGTGTCAGAATGAGGCAGCCTAATTTCTTTTACAAAGTGCCCTTTTATCCTTTTCTTCATTCTACAATCAGGCGGTCGGTTTCTCTGTCCTGATTATCTGTGCATTTTTTCTGCAAGGCAGATGCGTAAAAGCAGAACTTTAAGTGTTGTGCGTGGGACATATACAGTACGTACGCAGAGTGCTCGCATGCTCTCTTGCACTCATCAGAACGCGATGACATCTTTCGGCATAATCCTAGATTGTTCTCGAGATGTCTGCACTCTGTGTTCGCATCTGTAACCGTCACCGATGCGTTCTTTTGAAAAGCCTACAATCTGTCACAGAACTGCTTATCAGACACCGCTGCAAAGAGAACAGTTTATCAGACTCGAACACTTAAAATGTGAACTTCAGCAGGCACGGATAAAACTTCAAGGCCAGGATTTACTTTTTGAAAGTAATAAAACAAAGGCCCAACTTCAGCCGGTTAGCTCATCATCAGACCTCAATGCGAAGCGCGGCGGCCGTGCAGCTCAGAATCAAAAAGTTGAAGATCACAGGAGTTGTCTAATAACTGGAAGGGAATTCTGAAACCCTTATTATTATACGTTCGCATAATTTTACTAATCTACTTACGCACTCGAGAAAGGATGCGTTGTCCTGTAGTCAGAATGAAGACAGATTGTTTGAAGCCCATGCAGACCGTGTAGAAAATGGGTCAGAGACCGTTTCATGGTTGGCACTGATTTTCATCATCCACATGAAATAGAAATGCCAGAAGCTTACAATTATCTGCGATGTCATTGGACCTAAATGTGTTTTGCTTGATTTCTGGCACACGTTTTGTTGGTCTCGGAACGATTTAGTATTACCTTCTCATGAGAGCCGCATATTCACACAGCCCCTTAATGGTATGCTGCAAAACTTACATTCCATACAATTAGTTGCGTAAGCGTTTTCTTCTCACATTTCATCCTGCAGAATCTTGAGATCAAATGTTATGCATTTCAAGACAGAATAGACTGAAGGTTTGAACACCTATATATAGCGTTTGTGATTTAGTCTGTAAACTGGAGGAGGAAAACTGTAAATTAATCAACAGTTTTAAGGTTTAATTTTCACCTCCGACAACCTTTTTTCAATAGAGAGCATCAAAAAACTATTAAAGCTCAGTTGATTTATTCCTCGGCTCTCTGATAACCTAACCACAACAGTGTTGTATTGAGGTATGAGTCGAAACCTAAAGTAAATCATTTTGCCATGATTGCACCCTCTCCTGAAACCACAAAATGAGTCTGAGATTGCGTTCACCTCTTTGGAAAGGAGGGGAGGTGAGGTGAGGTGAGCCTGTTTCTTAGGCGTGCAGAGTGCTTGAACTGGTAAATATTTGTGTTTTTAGGAGCAGAATTCTGATTTATCTGTCACTGATATGCTGTACAAAAAAAAAGGTGGTTACTCATGCTGTAAAAACTTGGTTTAATGAACAGTGCTTTGTACCAGTGGCTTGGGAGAGTAGATGACGTCCATGTACTACTTTGCTTTCTATCTTGTGATATTTTGTACCAAATATTTATATACTACAACGATGACTAAATATTCTTGAAATCAGTACATTCGTTATTCATGTTTTTGTGTGTTTTCAACGTGTAAAACTGTAAATGTGAGCAGGTTGCAGTTAATTTGATTACGTGCAAATGATCTCGAACTTTGATCAAAATAAATGTTGTCTTTTACAGAAAACCTGAAGCTTGGGGAATCTTTCAAAAGTCTCTTTAAAAAAGCGCTTTAGAATGGATTGCATTGTGCTATTTATGTCTTAACCAGTTTGTATTTATTTTTCAAATTACTGTTAGGATAAATCTCACAAGAATTCGTAACTATTTTACAAAGTGGCTAATAGAGCTGTCACGATTGTGAAATTTTGCTGACGATTAAATGTCTAATAAATTATTGCGATTACGACGATGAATTGTATGATTTGGGCTTTGGCGATTATGGGGATGAATTGTCTGTTTTAGGGCAGTGTCATTTAATTCTCAAACATTTTTTATTTGGCTTTGAAATTACCATGTTGTTCTGAATATACTTTTTTTTTTCTTGGAAACACGTCGGAAAAAATTTGGTCATCATGAACAAGATGTGGGCCTTTTACGTTTCAATAATACAACCGCCAAATACTTGTCTATTGAGTAAATTGATCAGCAGTGAATTGAAGCCACCACCATTAAAACGCTATCAGTAATAGAAAAGCATCTAGTCTTTTTTTTTTCTCTTGCAAGATTACAATAAAATTTTACTTCTGTTAAAGAAATTATGGTAGGCTGGTTTTCACACTGAAATTAACTTATATAGTATAAATTTGTAATGTAGGTCATTTTTATGGTATATGCTTTTAAGTTTTTTTTAAAGTGATGGTGTTGTGGTGGAACATTTTATCCATACTTTAGTTATTATATATATATATATATATACACTCAAATATTTGATATATACTCAAATATATACAGTTCAAATATGAACTTCTAATAATCAAAAAGGTGCAAAATGTTAGTTCTATAAGTAACCCTTTGTAATTTGGTATACTGTTAGAAGTTATTTTAGAACCTATAATGTGATAAGAGGGTTCAAATTAGAACCTGGTCTGTCTTCAAGGTTCATTTTTTAACCTTTTCTGACATGGACTATATTTTCTGCTGTTAAGTTGTTGTTATTATTAATAATATCATTTTATTATCATAATTTAGTCATATTTAAAGATTAATATGTAAAAAAATTAAATACACAACAATTTGAGACACTAGCATCTCAATCAATAAACATGTCATTTCCCCATGAAAAACACAGAGAAAAACATCTCCAATCGCTTTAACTTATTACAAACATCAAATATGACATTGACTTGAGAGTTCAAGGGCCAGTGTAACGTTCAAGCAAATTTGATACGCTAGTTCCCATATACTACTTGGAAATAACATCGGAAACTGCGCTCATAGTCGGACATACGACTTATGAACTGAGGGCAGATCAATCAAGCACGAGAGCAGAGAGTCGCGTTACATGATCCAAAAAGCTTGCAGTGACATTAGCGGAGCTAACTTATGCGAAACGTTAAGTCAATAAACTGTAAAGTAATTGCCTGGAACGATGCGAGGTCGGAAGTGGGATATTTCTACTCTACTTAATCGCCTCGAACGAAGTCTTGCGTTCAATTCAAATGTCTCTCGCGCTCTGGCCCAACACAAAACCGTTACAAACTCTGCTGCGCGAGCGAGAGATGTCGAATATCTGAGGTAAAACTAAACAAAATTACTATGACCTTTATGAAAACATGATAATAAAACAATCAAATGTAACATGGTTACCGTGCATTAAAATACAGACTAAAGCGTTAGTTAACCGATTTCAAAGTGACCTTTTTTCTATTTAGGACAGTTAAAGTTGTAAAGAGAGATGTATGGTGCTGCAAAGGCACGATTTGTGCTAATTATTTCTCTCTTTCACTTTCCTTAAAATAGTGAAAAAGATAAATATATATCACGGAAAAGGGAAAAGATGCTAAGACGCAGGTGACAACGCACCTGCAAAATGGATGAACCGCATTTCTAGCAACCCAACATGGATAACACTCAGAGCGTAAGTACTGAATAGAAATGAAGATTTATGTGTTAAAGGTTAAAAAAGTGCTCTTTTATTGAACAGCAAAAGTTGGTAATGTAGTCTGCAAGGTACAACAAGCTGAAAAAAACTGTCTATTTGTTTAGGTAAACATGTGCAGATTTGGTGACTAGGCCTACTATAATTTATTTTGTCAAGTAAAGAACTAAACTTCATAACATATTAATATGTTAAAACTTTATGTGTCGGTCAGCTGCATAAGCAGTAGTCTGTCTTTAAGGGATACTAAACCCAAAAAAATACAATTCTGTTAACATTTACTCACCCTCGGATTGTTCCAAACACGTTTACATTTCTTTGTTTGTTGAACACACGGAAAGATATTTTGAAGAATGTCAGATGCGCTGTAAAGATACACTACGTACTTTGTCGGCGTGTAAGTCTGTTTATAGTTTGTGTATATAAGTACTATATCTCCGATTGTCACAGTGGTGCAGGCAATCTACTTCATGTACTTAATTGCTCTATTGTCACACTTAAAACGTTTACATAATATACGGAATAAGTCATTTTTGTAATTCCTTTAATGTCCCAAAATATCATTTGAGTAGACTTAGATCTTACTGCAAGAAATGGGAGCACTTTAAGTACATACAAGTGTGTCGTACAAAACCTGGGAACCGTCACCGTCAAATCCTACTAAAACACAAAGATAAGATCGAAATTAGCCACCTGTAAAATGGTTATTAATTCCTGTGAGATTGTGTTTAATAATTTCCTTACTGATATGATAGTATGTATCGCCAATGGATATTGAAACTGTAATATTTGCTCTTTTGAGTCTCATTCGAGATTGTACGATTTATTGACATGACCTTATAATGATTTTCACCAGCCAAATGTCACGATTGTTATCTGAAAATTTCCAGTGCCTGCCCCAGATCATCAGCTCATTTGGCCGAACTATAATGAAGATTCGGAACAATTGTTGCTGGATTTGGTGGAGAGTGGAACGGGGATTCATTTTAAATTGATCGGGGATCAGCGGTTGTGAGGCAGATGGTGACATTTCAAACAATGCCCATGTTAGCTCAATCATACTGACATCCAGCGCTCTCTGCAAATATGTACATAGACAGTAGTCTCATCTGGTGTCTCTGTGTGTCTGAACAAGACCATTAAGGGCTTAAATAGAAAGCAGCATTCCAGGTTTCAGTTGAACGAACCTCATCAAGAAGGTCAGTACGCATGAATTAGAAATACAGAACAACATTGTACTGTCACAAAAGTCCCAGACAAAACTTATTTAACTTGATATATCCTCAGGTCAAAAGATTTTGTCATCTAAAAATATGTTTTATTATTAATGAATCAAAATAATGTAATAAAGGAGATTAAAATTATGTAAATATAAAGACAGATACAGTTGATTGTCCTTCAGCACTACTTCTGCATAGAGTGCACCATTTTCTTGTTTATTCAATAACCTTTAGCGTTTCATAAATTCTTAGCGTCTTATAAGAATCTGTATTGTTATGATTTCATAATTAAATGTCTTGGAGCTATTGTGTTCAGTCAATGTGGGTCCACTTTGCACATCCAATGCAACAAATCTATTCCCTCCCAATTATGGAAAACATTTTGCTGCAGTACAGGCATTCTGCATCTTCCTCCTCTGTTAACCTAACAGTGTTTTGGTTTTCCTTCTTAGATCGCCTCCTTTTACCCCAAATATCCTTTTATTTAATTTCCAGTTGTTATATTTTTTTATTTACTTTGTTAACCGTCACCAAATCTGTTGAGAATACAAATGCACAACACAAACGCTATGGTTGTAATTCATTAATGCTTTGGAATACACTCCTGAAGTTGTTCTCTTAGGAAATAGAAGACAGATTATTGCTGACCAAAAAAAAGACTAATAATAATAATATAAAAATAATTATTAGAGCGTTGTTTTGTATACGGTTTCAGCTGCATCAGGATAGACAAACGTGATGTGGCCAAAACTTAAATTCAGGTAGGCCTCCGCAAAGAATCAATAGCTGTTAAGTAGTTTTATTTAATAAAGTTAACATACAATAACATATTAATTGAAATTAATTAGTAGAAATTAAATATAAAATATAAAGTTATTTTATGACCAAACACTGACCGAAAATGCATAGCAAACGTGCTGTGATGCCTTATGGGGCTTCGTAATGTTTTTGTTGTACCAATTGATATGCACAAAAGTTGTTTTACTCTGATGTTGCAAGCTCCCCTTAGATTTTCATTACAAGTGTACATCTCAGATACAACTTGTAATCGTAGCATAAGCCCTAAAACAAGATATGAACTGTGCAGTAATGAAAGCGAGGACGGCACAAAGCATAAGAAAAATGTACACTTAAGAGTGTTTTAATCCCTGTAATGTTAAGCCGACTGAGGTTTAGTTGCGCTTCGGGCCGGTGCCTGATGTGTGCTGGGAATCAGCGACGCTCGCGGATGAATCAAGACCAGTCAAGATGTCACCAGAGCCGAGCGGCTGCTGAGGGTTGTAACTCATCACGGCCGAGGCTTAAAACGCTATGTCGCTTCCCATTAGCCTCGGCTGTCTCTTTAGCCTTAATCTTTAATGGGCACGTCATGTTAGGAGAAATGCTAAACAGCAATCTACCTCATTTTAGCCTTTGATTCGCTTCATTTTCTACCCCCGCTCTCATGGTGCTCACCGAGGCTGTCATCAGTGACAGGCCAAGTTTTTATTGTTATTCACGAAAACATGTAAAATTGTTTGGATTCAACTTTACTCTTGAGGGTAAACCGCGCTCGCTTGCGAAGCATTGTTCCTGCATTCTTTTGTGCCAAACGTGATGTTTATATTCAATCTGTCAAGCGTAAATGTGATGAGGAGAAATGAAAAGTCTGTCTTCTGTGTTATCTAAGAGCTCCTGGTGTTGTTTTTAATACGTTGTGTCATGGCCTATTTTCCAGTCATTCACAGAATGAGTCCCATTCACTCGTGCACTCATTTTGATTACTTGTTGTGGTTCTAAGTCATTTAGCGAGCAATAGACTATTTATTTGCCATACAAAAGGCATTTAGCTATGGCTAGAAATAATCTCCTGAACAGCATGTTTAGTGATACATACTCGATCATTCTACTTTTTAAGTAACAGTGATGAAGTCTGGGTGGCCTCATTAAAACTTTACATGGCTATCATTAGACTCTGATACAGTGAATGCTTTTGATGGATTATTCTAATTAATGTGAACTCCTTAACTTTTTCTCGAGTGTTACAGACGGTACTGATGAATTCTCCTGCACATCCCGTCTATTAGACAAACTTTCTGAAGTTTTTTAATATTTTTGTTAGGAAACACTTAAAAAAATCACACAAGGAGCTCAAAATATTTGGTCCATTTTTATATCATTTTCATTATTATCTGACATGCAAAACTACTTCAAATTAAAGGCTAGTGGGGAATTAGAATAAAACTAAACATGATTCTAATCAATAGGAAACAAATTAAGCCATTCGCCCACCCGGGGTGTTGCACAGCTTTTAATCCTTAAAGTGAGGTCATCACCGTCTAGCGTGTATTACAATATCACCAGAACAATAATTATATTGTTTCATCAAGTTTCTTGGAAGCAAAATTGTTTCACAATTTCTTTGAAAGTAATTTTCACTGCAAGTAGCCATGCCATCACTTCTCACACCATGTCGATTGTCCACACTTTATTTTTTCTCTGTTTCTAATACTCTCTGGCAAATTTATTGTATCCAAACCTTATAAAATGGACTGAAAGTAATTTACTGCCATTTTAAGGAAAATGTCACATCCAGCTCTATCCGCTCAGCGGAAATTAATTCAGCCACAGAAAGAAAATTAGAGATCATTCCAATTTTTTATTTCAAATCAGCATTTCTAGATGTATTGTGGTCCTTCCAGTCCAGTGTCTGTTGGATTTTGACTAAATCAAACTTCAGGAGTGACATAAAGTCATCCAACAGCAATGTGAAAGACTTACAGCATGACAAGACTCATGTGATAAAAATCCAGGTTGTCACATAAAAAAGATATTTTTGAACTGTTCCTAAATACATGTACAAATATTACTGTTGTGTTGTTTAAAAGTGACTATGAACTTGTTTTCTTTGCAGTATTTGAGGTCTGAAAAAACACTGTACATCTTTTCTGTCTTCTCTAGTTTTCATTCTTTGCAAATAAATGCAAATAGAAACAATGTTTTAATTTAAAATTTGGGCGAAAATTGTTAGTAGTTAACAGAATGATACAAAAATGATCACTTTATATAATCACATACTTATAAATAGTACATTTGAAACAACTTTAACTGAAATGGTCAGCGGCTGTCTCTCATTTGATTGTATCTTGCCTTCTAAACAATGAAATTTCTAGAAATGTTTAGAAAGCACCGACATTTTACATTTATATCTATGTAGATTTGTTTTCACACAGACACATTTATTTTTACAGTGGGTTATGGATTGCAGACTTTCACAAAACGAAATATCAGACTGAAATATTGGTCGCAATACATGAGATTCTATTTTGTCCTTTTGCTGCACTTATCTAGATACATGACAGGTATTTTGTAATCACTGTCTGCACATCAGAACAACACAGCCTTGTGAAGAGTGATGTGGTGTGGGAGACAACCGATGTCAAAAAGGCCAGCAAAAATTCATTAGAGCTTGAAATTTTGAACCTGTAAGGCACCAAGTAACAATCTCCCACTGGGTTTCATGTCTAGTTTTTACGTCTGTAGTGAGTGTGAAGCCATGCACAGAGAATCCAAATGTGAATGGACACCCCCCTCCACCCTCCGAAAATGTGCGGAAAGAGCCAGACAGTCACATTGGTTATCTTCTGAACTTCTGAACCTTTGCAGGCACATTAGGTAAACGTTGCTTCCTGTTAGAGGGGACATGAAAGCTTTCTTCAAAACAATGCACACATGTGGTGCAAACATTTCTCTCCAATGGACCGGAAAATGCAGTATCATAGCACACAATAGAAGAAGACAGGAACATTTATTGGCCACAGTGTCCATCACCATGGACCAATCGCCGTATATTTGTGTGAGCAATGGAGCCATTAAAGTTTTACCCCAAGAGTTCCCATTTCCTACAACATATCGCTTGTTTGCCCAGCTGCGACCCTAAAAAGTCTCCCTACCGCATTGTCATCAGATGGCAGATTATCATTGGAAATATGAAGCTGTTGTCAAATTTAGATTTTCTAATATGCCTCTCTTTGCCAAATATATGACTTAATGTTTACTTGAGGGGGTTTGAAGGAGACGAAATGAAAGATCATGGGGTCCGCCACATCTCATCCTCATCTCTACATTTCATTTCACCCTCAGTATTCATTTTCCTGCCCCTAAAATGATCAGAATAATTCATGTGCTTCGGCGTTGCCTGTAGAATGTGATTTCCACTTCTCGGGCCTCTCAGCCGAACAACCCCACAGAGGCTTTGGACTTTGAGGTCACTCGTCTCCAGCATAGATGATGCCCATATCTATAATTCAATGGACAGGAAAAAAAGGATGAGTACAGATCACAGACTACTTAGAAGACATACGGTGGTGTGGAATCTCCCCTGCGTCCACAAGATTGGACCCGCATTCCGAAGGAGGCATCTAAAAGCAAAGTCCATTAGCAAGAACCTGGCGAAATGGCCTTTTCTTTAAAATATTTCTGCCCTCTCAAATGTTTGTTTTGCCCGTTTTAACTAAAGATGTAGCTTTGGTCTATTTTGGGGTCTTGTGCATTTGTAGATTTTTTTCAAATGTACTGTAAGTGTATCTTGGTTTTCAATTCGATCACCTAAATGTCGTTGAATTTACTTTAGCGACCGACACATGGCAATACGAAAATGGGTCCATTTTCGTCTTAGCTGCACTTAGCTTTACCAAGTTTTCAACTCTAAACTGGCTTTTTGCTCAAAAATAGGAGGCATAAAAATTGCACTAGTTCAAACAGGATCACAGATCTTTTCATGTTGAGTGCTGGTCCTTTCAAGTTCGATCACAAGTGGCCATTAGGTCTTTTTGCATAGCTTCCCTCTCAAGCACTTCATTGATTTAGCTCAAGGGCCTCTCTTAACCAGTCCAGTTACCTATTAATTTATTTCATTGCAACTGGAAAGAGATGTACGTGCTTTTGCCAAAACCTTTATTTATTTTAAAATGCCTTGCGTGACATTATAGTGACGTAATAAAAACATCAATTACGTATAGATCCATACTGAACGTACTTAGCTAGGGTTCCTGCCCCTTGAAATCCATGGAATCAGAATTGTAAAAAATGATTCAACTTAAAAATAAGATGTCAACAATATTATTCTTCAATCAGTGACATCCTCATCTATGTGCATTCCTTGTGGATTAACAGTTTAACACTGTGATAATTCCTGGGAATGCATTTCAAAACCCATCACTGTAAAAAATCATTTTGTTGCCTTAAATTTTTTAGGAACAATCCTATTTTTGGAGTAACTCAATTTCCTGTTATATCAACTCATCGATGGCGAAAACTCAAAATAATAAGATGAAATGACTTAGAAATTCATTTTTGGGGGATCTTTTGACAGAACCTTATACTGAGCACATTTCTCCGGTTCTCCAGCAACTGCACTGGCTTCCGGTTAAATATAGAGTTGAATTCAAAATCTTGCTACTCACTTATAAGGCACTTCATAATCTTGCACCACAATATCTTACTCAACTTCTTCATGTTTACACTCCTTTACACGCACTTAGATCTTCATCCTCAATTTCTCTTGTGGTACCTCGGATTCGACTTACTACTATGGGTGCCAGATCTTTTAGTTATGCTGCTCCCCGCGTATGGAACTCTCTTCCTCTTGATGTTCGCAATAGCGAATGCTTATTGACTTTTAAAACGCGTCTTAAGACATATCTTTTTCAACAGGCTTTTTCTTAACCTTTTAAAATGATCTATTGAGACTTTATTGCATTTTATATGTATATGCTGTTTGCTTGTTGTGTTTCGTTCTATGTAGTGACCTGTAAATTGCTTGTGAGGTGACCTTGGGTTTTCTGAAAGGCGCCATGAAATAAAATGCATTATTATTATTATTATTAACTGCAAAATAAAATACGTAACTATGTCTTCAGAGGTGTATAAAGAACTTCATAATGAGGTGTTTTATTATCTATGAATGAACTATTTCTATCTACATACACCATGTTAGGAATCTACATACACCATGGAATTCATCATATTGTTTCTACATTAGCCATAAATGGACAAACTGCTCTACAGAGCGCGTTTCATAAATACATTTTGTCCTTTGGCAAAGAAGCGACTTGACGGCATCTTAGTTCTTTGTCAGCCACCGTAGTGCTTCGAAAGGGTGGTGTGGATGTTGCAATTTGTTTTTTTTCAACCCAAAATGCTGGGTTGTTTAACCCAGCGTTGTTGGATCAAATGTAGGTGGCTGAAATTACAACTCATTCTCACTCCCAACCCGTCACACAGATGCGAAAGCGATAACCCCGTCCACCGTAAATCTCAGATCCGTTAAACCAAACAACAGATGTTAAAAATAACTGCTAGAGGAAGAGTTACTTAAGCTTAGACGCCATTGGCTCTCTCGTGTCTTGTGACCAATTGCGTTATTTAGTTGGCTTTGAAAGTAAAATGGTATTGGCTCCCGAGATCGACTGCATCTATGTCCCAGTTTATTTTGAATGGGAGCCAACTGCGTCTGTTCACGGACATGGCATATTCATACAAAGTAATCGTAAAGCTGCGGGGCAAAAAGGTTTGCGACATGAGTGCTTTATAATACTTTAACATTTTGTTTTATATGGTTCAGAAGTGGTTAGGTTTAGGGTGGGGTTAGGTGCTCAAAAATATTAAAACCACAAATAATAATGAAATGCTAAGAATTGGACGCGTCTTGGAACTTTTATCAAACAGCAACGCAGTTCTCTACTCGTCGAAAATCGACGCCAAAGGGGTACCCTGCACATTCAAAAGTGATGACAAGAGGGCCTCACCGACCGTCAATATGTGACGAGTCAGGAGTAAGAACGGGTTGGAAATTAAGATTGGCTCATTTGATTGAATTTGTATGATTTGCATTTGTATTCGTACATTCTGCTTTTTTGTAAGATTCCGTTCAATATGAATGGTAAAATAGTTACGAATTCCTGTGAGATCCGGCTGATAACTGAGTGGTGAGTCTGTAATGAAAATTCATTATTTTATGATTTACTACATGAAGCCCTTCTTTTAATAATGGCTTTTAAATATAAAATGGTTTAAGCATTGCGTTGATAATGATTCCAAACTTGATTATGGTGAAATCTAATTTTTGAAACCAAACTAAAAGTAAAATGGTAACAGATCAACACAGAAAGCAACCCACACTCAAAGTGTAGCAAAAAAACATCTTAAGGATTTAGTAACTGTAGATTTACTGAATAGAAACTGCTGATTATGTGAACGCCACTGCATGCAGACATTGCATCAATCCTGACGGACATCTTTTTTCAAACAATGGGTGAGCAGTTCGATCCAATATTTTATGTTCCCTCAAAAAGCCTATATTGCAAAAGGCTGTTAATAAATAGGTTTAACAGTTTTTTCTGCTGAGTTCAGCAAACTACCCATGGCAAAAAGTGTCAGTGTCGAAGCTCTCGCACACGCGCATCTGTAGCTCTCCCGCCACTCTGTTTACATATAAAGTGCTCATCCCACAACCTGTTAATACGGCCACTGAAATATTATCTTGCTTTGCATGTGGTGAAAAACAAGCCTGAGGCAATTAGGTTCCCGTCCCATATTCCGGGCAACTGTAGCATTGCATTCAACTCTAGAAGTGTTTAAGCATAAGTGATCTAATCACCAGCCAGCTCTTCACATCTGCCTCTGGTTATTTCATGATTATTTCAGATATTGAGGACCCTCTAAATCATCCACGGTACTTCAACCACTACTGCTTTAGTCTGGAAGAGAGGTGTTCCTTCTATTCTTCTCCACACCTCTCATTCTCTGAGCTCTCAAACACGGGGCCACGGGCCCTGCACGCATCACACCCTTCTTTGTCTTAAGGGCTTTTAGGAATAAAAGAGATTTTTTCGTTTTGTGTTCAAAGAGCGCAGGCTAAATCGTATTGTGTCATACATCAAAAACAGGCTGAGATGATCACGTGGTTCCACGAATGATAGTCCATTTTTCTCGGAACCGTGTCAGCAGAGGTTGCGCTAGACTTTTTCATTGTCCGTCATTTTGACAGACAGGCTCCTAAAAAATAGTCATAATCTATTTTTACCCGTCACTATGGTGCAAGGTGATATTACGTGCCCATTAGCGTGTTTGTGACATCATCACGTACGTGTGTTCTTTGAACTAACTGTTTTTTAATACCTATTACCTATTGTAATTAAAATACTAATTACAGACAAATGTTAATGTCCAGTAAGTCACAATGACAGGTGATTGTACACGCTGTTTTGTAATAATTAATTTATTTACTTACAAGTAACTTTAAGCTGCTGTTAGGTCATGAAAGATCAAGACGCAAGGAGACTTTTTTCCACTTACTAAGTTAGGTTTACCCAAATTGATGCTAGTCCTATCGCTCTCTGAAGGAAAAATGTCTGGGAACACATGCACCATTTGTTTGTGCGCACCTGTGTGTGTGTCTGAGAGCATGCGACAAGAGGTTTCTTATTGAATGACAGATGCATGCTTTGCAGAATAAGATCCAGAGACAACGCCACGAACAACGTTAGAGATCGCTGTGTTATAAAAAAGTGTTTCAGTTCGTTTTGAAACTAAGGTGAAACAAATTAGACGGTGGTGGGCGTCATAGTCGTCTTGTTTAGACACGCCCTTGGCTCCGCACCGCAAGTCTCCGCTGATCCCGCGTGGGTTAAGGAAATGATTGGATGCTACCAACTCGACAAAAAGGGGAATTACAAACTGCCCTCGTTGTAATCCGTCAAAATGAAGGATGGCCTTCAGATATTTCCGTCACTGGTATAAAAACCTATCAAGAATCTTTGTTTGACGTGACGCGACCATTGGTGTCAGTGCTGACGTTTGTCTAGGTTAACATTTTCCTTCAGCAATTAGTACAAATGGACGATATATCACCTTTAGAAAATATCCACAGCAGTTTGACAATGACAACACGGTGGTCAGCGTAAAAGAAGGCCTGCACTTCAAAAGCATATCTCATTTCATCAAGAAAGGCAACGAAAGGAAAACACTCAGATCGGCTCCCGTGAAGCATCACTGTCCCACTTTCTTGGGCACATTGTGTGAGTCTCCACATTTGAATTTTCAACTCTCGAAAGGCACACACCTCATTAGCCATGCTGTGATGCCAAGAAAAGGAATGAATGGAATAACTCTGCTAATACATGAAAACTCCCTTGATAAAACAGCATCATTAGAGATCTTACAAAAATACTTCATATTAGAGGAAGGCTTGTATGATTATTTAAGCGAGGAGCCAAACACTGAAGAAGTCAAGGATTCTCGATATACTGCAGATATCTATTTCTATATACTTAACAGAACAAAGAACTCAGTCACCGCAAATGGAGCATTGCGTCCTGTTGAATTATATACACTATACAAACCAGTTCGATAGCTTGGCAGGTGTTTGTATTTGCTGTTAGCCACCCCACCTAACAAAATTTTGATTTTGCATTCCGGAGTGACTGTATGCCATAAATCCAGAACAAATGAAAAAATGTTTCTCAAGGGTTGATGAACGGGTAAAAGACAGCCATAGGCCCGAGGGGAAATCAAGATAAATCAAGTTTACCTTCCTCTAGTTACAGTGTATCAAGGGCAATCCATGAAGCTGTCAACAACCCCTCAACAACGCCAGGTCGGACCATCATAAATTTCAATCTTGGTACTATCTAGTTAAGGGATAGTTCACCCCAGAATAAAAATGACCGCATCATTTATTCTCCTTCTTGTCACAAAAGAAGATGTTTTGAGAACTGCTCTTGTGGCCTTACAATGGAAGTTAATTGTGTCCAATGTTGTTTGGTAAATAGTAGTGTTCTTTTGTGTTCTGCAGAAGAAGAAAAAGTCATACAGGTTTGCAATGACATAAAGGTGGATATATCATGAAATAATTAAAATTTTTGTGTGAACCATGTCATTAATGTCTATCTGATGTTAACCAGAAACAAAGGCAGGCCTCAGCACTTGACTTACTGGTTGACTTTTCGCAATGTCTTTGATTAAAGGAACACTTGAATGAGGATCTAGCTGTGAGCTTTTAAGGAAAATGAAGACATTTCAAACATACAACTCTACACACAAAGACATGTTAACATAAGCAGACTGAAACAACAACAAACCAAGACAAAACAACTGAACAATGTCGCTATGAATACACATAGTGATGCACCTAAACTAAAAACAGGTGATGGAGAAATTTGAACCCATGAAATGTCCTCCAATCTATACAACAAGAAAAGTAGTTTGTTCCTCCCCTTAAATACGACGAATTGGATCTACCAGCAACAGGAGACACTTTTGTCTATGGTCATTATAAAATGATGAATTGCTCTATTTTTATACATTGCAAAACATACAAATGCCAAGTATTCCGAGTTCAAACGATCAATTCTATGGTAGAGTAGTGTTTAGGGTGGGGTTAGGGGCTCCAAAATATCTTTAAGTCTCAGTCTCAGAAATATGTGATTATGGCAACACATAGAGTGAGTATGGGATCAGAGCCATTGAGAGAGAGAGTTACGTCAACGGATGTGAAAAAGATTTGCTTGTCACGTGATTCATGGAACCCTTCAGATATCTACAGGAAGTTATGTTTTCTCTTTAAATGCTTTACTTCCCAAATAGTATTTTAAGACTGTAGAAAGATTCAAAGTAGGGAAGGAAGGAGGCGGGAACCGGCAAACATGTAAACATTTTAATAAAATAAATAACAGCCGGCAGCCCTCTACGGCCGACCCCCGGCGAACAAAACAAATCAACAACAAAAGCACAGAAGTAAAAAGACAGTCGGCCAATAAAACATAAATACAAACATGTTCGGGCCCGGTCCTCTCTCATCGACGGTCCGGTCGCTCGTTCTCGTATATGCTCCCAATCTCCTACGTGATATGAGACCGGTGCGCGCACAACTGCCGCTAATTAACAATTACTCACCGGCCTCGAACCACGGTCTCACCCCGCCTACTCCACTACAAAGACTTACGCCTTTAAATGGGTTCAAAGTTTGTCACAATCAGTCCGTTTCGCTGCAGTTTCATGCGTTAAAAGTAACTTCCAAGAACTATTGACAGGGTCCATGAGCCGCCATTGCTGTTAAAAAAACTTTTACATTGGAGTCAATGGAGTTGTGTCAAAAAGTCGCTACCTACTGTTTTCTTTAAAATTGTGCCCTGCTGTAAAATGCTATTTTTTTTGCTGGTCTGTGTTACACTTCTGATTCTGCTCTTAAATAGCATGTACCTAAACCCAACAAACCTCAACTGATTTCTTTATTTCTCAGTCAGATATCTCTTCATCTTCCAGGCCATTCCTAGCCAGCTCAAGCTGCAAAAAATACACCTCTTTCACTGCAGTTAAATGTTTGGCTCTATGACATATTTCCAGCTCAACAACGGAGAAAAATGACATGATATAGCCAGTGTTATTTACGTCCTTCCTCATATTACGGAATTCAATTTGAGGCTGCATTGGTAACGTATAGCTTAATAAACCCGATCCTGTCTTAGAACATAAATGCAATGGCCCCGTACAGGCAGAAAAAGGAAAATGAGATAAAATCCACTCTCTCTAGTACCCCCGGGGACCACTTAAAACATCTCCTATAGAGGAGGAACTAAATGAGGGCATCTCCACAAAAGTTCAATGCACAGGCAGGGATGCAGAGAGCAGTCCGGGATGGGGGGGTTTGGGGGGATAGGGCTGAGGGACGAAGGCTCAAAAGACTGCAGAGGGAAACCTGTCAATCTTCTTCGACAACCCGTCCTGTTTTTTTTTACTTTTATACCAAGCCTGAGTGCATCTCTCATCCACGTCCACTCCACACCGGCACCTATACTTTCTCTGTGTCGTTCAATCTCTTTCTCTCACCCAGAAGGGATTCTGTCATCTTCTTTCGGCTCTGTCGTTAACAAGAAGGGAACACATCAAAGCCAGGCTGAAACCTCAGGAGGGGAGAGATCAAAGTTTGCCTCTAATCTCATCAGGAATGAGGCAGATTGATGAAGATTTGAGGAAGGGTGGTGGTCCTCTGAAAGACAGGAGCCATCTCTGCCGTCACGCGAGGTAGCGGAGGAGAGAAAGGGGTGGGAGATCCATCTTTCAATCAGAAAAACGAATCAGGCAGATGCCTTATATAGACACCTATTAAAAAGTGTTCAAGAAATGTTTCAGGTTTGAACCGAGACCGTTCCCCCCAAGCACCTTTCCTGAAGTTGTCTTTGATTATTTATTACCATTTCAAAGGAATATATGAATAACTGCTTCTGAATGGAAAAGCGAAAACTCAAATTAACCTACATCACCTTTTATATCACAATCTGTGTACTCCTCCACAAGCCTATGGTTTCCCATCTTCCCTGTGAAACAGTTTCCTGACATTTGTATGGGTTGGTACAACTCGGAGGTGTACAATATGCTGCGTGTGAAAGCATCCGTGTGTCTTTTTAGAGGCAATCGACTCAATGATATCTCTATATGATTGTAGCACACTCTACTGGTTACTGTAGTAATGTGTTGACAAACGCACACATGAGATACAGCTTATTTGATACATTTATTCTATAAATAAATGAAAGAGTATTCAGAAATCAGTACATAGATTTACATGCAAAATAATTTTGCATGTGTAGACTTCTGCCTATTTGATCATAATGACATTTAACGTTTCATCCTAATTAGTCATAAATAAGTGTGTGAGTTCAATGAACCAGTCTTAAAGTCAAGACATGGGCACTGAACTGTAAAGAAGGGGTTAACGTAATGTCAGGGGTAAAGGGTTTTGCCAAAAGGCCATGAAAAGCTTCTCGTTGTTGTCCTAGCAACAGATGCAAAACACAAGTCACAGGAGAACATGACAGTTTTTTTCAGTTTCTCGGTGGACACGTAAGAACACAGGACAGAAGCAGCAAATATAACAGCAATATTAAATATGTCATTGGAAGATGGTAGATGGGATTCATGTCTAAAGGGTCCCTGTAGACAACATTCAAAGAAATCTGGGAAGACATCATCACATTGGTTTTACAAAATGATCCGTGACATTGATATCTATGTCAACAACAAGATTTCATTTTGCTGCTCAGTTTTTTACATAGTATCTTATACGGTATATTATTACAGTATATATTTTAATAGTATTTTATAGACCACCTAGCATGATGAAACACTGGTTAGGAAGGACTTCCGGTTTCATTTTTTTTATGGATTTTTTATTCTGAAATATAAATTAAATCTTAAAGATATTTGTTTAATGTCTTGATTTGGTTATACATTTTTTGCTGGTTGTATATTCTGTTCTGTAAAAAATTGACATTTCCAGCAGCAGGGGTGCCAGTAAAATACCGCAAAATTACTGTTTCTTATGGCTTTCATTATCCAGAATGAAAGTTTGTGTTTACATCATCTATGTCTATTTACTATGCATATTAGTTTTGTATTTATAAACTTATGTGTCTCTAAAATAATACACATGTATATATTTAAGACTAATATAAAATATTTGTAATTGAATAAATGCTTTTTATAAAATGTTAATTATTGGTAAATATAAATAAATACATGTGAATATTTTCTATATATGTATACTTGTATGTCTTTATGAATACAACTATATGCACCGCACACAGACATATACTATGTAATTACAAATTTTAATCTGGATGCGATTAATGGCGATTAGTTGTTTGACAGCCCTGTTTTTTTCTGTAATGTGATGTTTTTACCGTATTCCAAAAATGACTTCTGTAAATCTGTTAAAAAAATGTGAAATTACAGGGGGTGTTTACATTATTCATGGATCTAAAAACAAATTACCATTTAATGTAGTGTATATATCTGATTTACTGATTGCAATATTGGTTGCTGGACTATGTTAAGCTAGTCTCCATAACAAACTGGTCTTCAGCATGCACGTCCTTGTGTTTAGCAGGTTGCCTATCTGCATTAATCCCTGTTAAACCACCAAACCAGAGCAGCCTGAGCTTTTATTAGAGTTGTGGATATGACAAACAATTACAGCAACAAGATGCGACTGCAGTGTTGTTTACAAGTTCTACTCTGTCATCTGCTATTAATGATTGATGAACAGGTGTAACACAGACAAGTCAATATTGCATTTATACACACTGTCATGCAGCCAAAATGCTGCATCTGATGCTCATTTGTCAACTGCTGATCTGTGCACAGCCCTCAATCAAAACCTATTACTTTGGGAATGAGATAAAGAGAGGTGAGCATGGGTGGTCACACACAGATGCGCAGAAAAGCAGTCCGAAAGCCAACCGTGGCAAACCCAATGACAACATTTATTTTGCTGCTGACACACAGCACGTGCACATTTCAAACTGGACCTGCCAGCTCACCTGCCCCCTCCATCACTTGCTCTATATTTCATCTTTCAGGACCCCCGTTCTCCGCCTCTCCTCACTGTCACGTACAGTCTCAGTGGGGCTAAACCTGTTTTTTATCATCCTGCTCGTCTATCATCTCGGCATCTGTAGCCCAGTACAATTCAGATGACCTCTGAGGTGTGTGGTTGTTTGGATAAAGGGAGGCTTAGACAGAGGATGAGATTGAGTGTTCTTGTTGTTCGTCTGCAGTGTTGCACTGACAATGCTACGGTCATGGGTTTAATACCCAAGGAAAACAAACCACACACCAATAAAAAATAATATAAATATTCTGAATGTACAATATTGTTAGTCAAATACATTCATCTAAATGTGTGTGCACGTGTGTAGGATTTGAGGGTTCCACATCCTAACCAAGCAACCGATATTGTGTGCTGTTTGAACTTAATGGGAATTAAAATTGCATCTGTTCGTCAGTAGATGTGTATCACTAACATTTCTGGTTGCTTTTCATTTTGTGATTTCGCCGGAATGGACTAAAGAAAGCAAGAATGTGCATCAGGTTAATGTAACAAACTTTGTATCTTCTTTTTTATTAAAGCCTCAAAGAAAAGAGAGACCACAAACAGTAAACACTCATTTTTAGGGAGCTGAAGGGGGTCTTAAAAGCAGTACCAATAGTGTGAGCGTGTAGGGAGACCCACATGCACTGAGTCACCCATCAGCTATATTCATAAACCTGCTCTGGCTTGGAAAAACAAGATAAATGTTGTTCTCACCAGATAGCCTTGAGTGACAAAACCACATCTTTCAAAAACAGAACTCCCATCAAATAAACAACTTGTAGAGCCACTGAATGATAAAGCAGTGTGTTATATGCCCACTCAGAGCTGCCGTTCTCTCAGTCGTTCAGAAGGAGCCATTACCACGGACACAAAAGGCAATGCTACTGCAGAGTTCATTTCTATATTGAGTGAGTTTGCGACGAAAAAAAAATTGCCATGCCAGTGCATATTGCCACGGGTGATCCACGCAAAGTCTAAGCAGCTGTTTGAAAAGGCCATGGCCCTTTAAATCTTACCCAAGGCATAACAGAACAATATTGCAAATATCACCATTGCCATATGGGGCTTGATTCTACCGCAGGTTTGGGCTTAGGGTACAACATCCATAATACCTATGCAATAAACTGACGTTGCACACCCAAAAGTATGTCCTATTTTTAAAGGTCCAATCAGTAATTTTTAGGAGGATCTATTGCAGTGGCGGCTGCTGGTCTTTCAAAGAGGGGAAGCTCATTTCACAATGAATGAAAAATATATAAACACGACGGAGGAAATGTGGGTATACATTAAACTGAAACAAGGAATGTGGTGTATAATTGTGTGAAATGTATGATGAAAATTGGCAAGCAATTTCGGCAAGCAAATACCAAGAAATAGGTTGCAGCAGTTTGTCTTTCAACTACACTTGAAAAATCCGCAATGGGACTGAGATTGAATAGCTTTAGCGTCAGCGACTTTTTATAGAACAAAATCGCTGTCAATCAAAAGGAGATGCAGTCTTTCGACAGACCCTCCAATCATCACGCAGACGCTCGGAGTCTGGGCCAGCCCACTCATCCATTCATCCCAGAGATGCTGAGCGTCCGTGGGCGGGACATAATCGCAGCATTATCTAATGACCGTCTTGTTTCTAAGCACTGAAAAAAACTGTTTAAAGCAGCCCCATTGAAGTCAATGGAGGCAGGGCTTCACCAGAGTAATGCACTGTACGCTACGGGAATGAATGAGAAGGAAATCGAGTCAGCCGACCTAAGTAGCTGATTCTGAACGAAATTGTTTTCGTTCGAGATGAACGTGTTTAACGCATTTTTAGTCAATAAAATGTTAACATAATAGTACATATATTTGACCATTCATTTTTTGACAATTATAGGGGAAGCTGAGCTTCTCTTGCAGTCTTAAAGAAATCGCGACTGATCTATTGACAGATAGGCAATATAATTTACGTGTAGTCAGAGGTGTATAAAGACATTATATAACGTTTTGATTATCTCAGAATGAGCTATTTCTATCTATATACACCGCAGGTCCCCATATGTGGTCGTTTTTACCGTAGCCCTAAAGAGACAAACTGCTCTACAGAACTTGTTTCTTAAATAAATTACCTCCTTTTAGAAAGAATTGAAAACGTGACAATATGTAAGTCCTGTGTCAGCCACCGTAGTGCTTCGAAAGAGGGGTGGAATGAGCCGTTGGATGTATTTCGCAACCTCTACCTTAGAAATTTCATACACTGAAACTTTGAGCACAACATTTCTTCAGTATAACTGCTGATTGCTCTAAAAATCCTTTTTGTAAAAGTATATAATGTATGTAATTTTTTTAATAGTATATTGAGTTATATAGGTCACTGGCGTGATGACAGTCGGTCAAATTTTCACTGAAGAGTTTAAGTAATAAGAAATTAGTCTTGCACATTAAATATGCAAATGAAGGATAAGGAATCCATTTACCAAAGGGTGGTATTTGGATGGGAGATGAAAGGGTCCTACAGGGTAAAGGGTACAGCACATGCAGTCTCTTGACCAAGAATCTTTTGACTAAGAAAACATTTCTCTACATTAATATATTAAGGGGATTCAAGTTGCCAACCTGAAAATACTTTTGGTTTGGCTCTTAGAACACTTCAGCGGTTAATTGAACTCACTCTGTGGATGAACAGCTTCATTTGGCAATGTTGCTCGGAATGTAGAGGGGTAGTGATTAAATTTCTCTCAAACATCCTTTGTACAAAACACACATTTATGAGTAGATACAGTCCTGCTCACCATTATTGGCACCCTTGGTAAATATGAGCAAAGAAGGCTGTAAAAAATTATCTGCATCGTTTGACATCTTTTTATGTTTTATTAAAAAGATCTACAATATTCCAACATCTCATTAAAGGAAAACGATTTGAAGCTGATGGAATATCACATTGAGAAAAAAAATTCTTCCATATATGCTGGCCACAATTATTGGCACCCTTGTATTTAATTCACCCTGCAACCTTAATTTATAAGAAAATCAGCTCTGAGTGATCTTCTCAGTCTGATGAGGTTTGATATCACATTGAGGGTCATCTAAATCCATTCCTCTACAAAGAATTTCTCCAGATCCTTCAAATCTTGGTCCCCCCTCCTCTTCATCTCATATCACTCCTTTTCTATAGGGTTCGGGTCAGGGAACTGGGATTGCTATGGCAGGATCTTGATTTTGTGTTCAGTGACCCATTTTTTATTGATGTTGATGTTTATTTTTAACCAATGTGCTGATGGAAGATCTAACCACGACCAATTAGAATATTTCTAACAGAGCAAGTCAGGTTTTCTTTGTTTTACTTGTCGGTATTTGATATAAAACATGATGACATGTATCTAAACAAAATGTTCAGAACCTCTGGTGTAAAAATAGGTTCACAACAATGAAGATCTGTTGACATATTTAACTGTGGACATGGGGCATTCTTTTATCCCTGTGTGCACCAAACCTATCTTGTGTTATAACTTATAGCTGCCCAAAAAAACAATTTTTCATTCCATATAGCCATAGACCCCAGTCCTGGTTGAAGTTCCAGTATGGCAGATTAATATGGTGCAGTTTATTTTTGCATAAGAGCAGAAGATTTGTTTCTTGAACAGTGTCTCAATCAACGTGTGGTGATGGAGGTGCAGTTTTCCTTTTATTTTTATTAAATGTTCTCCCCAAAATTCAACTGATTACTGCAATTTGCCATCTGTGCTCTTTGAAGAGTCTTTGGCCACTCAAATTCTTCTCCTTTGTAGTGCATTGATACAATATAAACACACATCCCGTTTCAAGCTGATTTTCTACATCTCCAGGTCATTAAAACTTCTTGATCAGTATTGACAAATTTTATTGATTCTGTTGCTGTGCTAGTAAACCAATGTGCAATTTGAAAATTCATTGCCCTGAATTTGGAAATGACATTGTTTATTGTTTTAACTATTTCCTTAAAGCCGTTTTGTATTTTGTGTACCTCAACAGAACTATATTGCACATCATAACTATTTTCTTTGGTTTTATCCATTGTGATTAATGATTCGGGGGGTTGGGCTTTGTGTTACTAATATTTATTATCCTGTGCGACAAGAAGTCATAACTTGACAACGTCATGTTTCTTATCGCCTTGGTGTGCTACGAAAATGTAAATATCAATGGGAATATACTTGGGAGGTATTTTACTCATTAGAATTTCTAGGGGTGCCAGTAATTGTGGCCAGAGTGTATAAGGGAAAAAAAATCTTAATGTGATATTCCCCCTACTTCATATTGTTTTCATTTAATGAAATGTTGGAATATTGTATATATTTTTAAATAAAAGATCAAAAGGAGAAACAATGCAGATCTATTTTTACAGCCTTCTTTTCTCATATTTATCAAGGGTGCAAATAATGGTGAGCAGAATTGTATATATTAAACAGTCCCTGCAGGATTTAGTAATTTTGCAATTGCAAACTTTTCGACAAAATGTAGAGATTGTCACAGATTTTCCGCATAATTTGGCTGAAGACACGCCATGCATCGTCATCGCATCACGTATTACATCAAACCCTGCTCCATAAGTCAAGCAGAGATACTATCCACAAGTTTCCTACGCCCCATTACGCTTTGCACGAAAGATGGGAGAAACGGTTCTATGTAAACATTTGCATTTCTGCTGTATTAGCAGAATCTGATTTTACACACTGACAGCACTTAAAAAATACATCAGCATACTGTTCACTACTTTATAAAAGAATGGGATGATGATTGTAATACTTGACGGCGAGTATTGACAAATTTTATTGATTCTGTTGCTGTGCTAGTAAACCAATGTGCAATTTGAAAACTATGGAGGTTTTTCAATTTCTTTACATGATGTTGATTTTAAAACATTGTATTTAAAAGCGAACTGCAAGCGTTACATGGGGCGCGTGCGCATATAAAACTGCTATATTGTCAGTGGGCCATTAATCTGATAACTATGGAAATTCACTCTGAATTTCACAGAGATTTTTTACAGTTTTTTCCGTATGTTTACAGACGTTTTCTCACAAGTTTTTAGTCACAAGTTAAAAACTACAGAATTTTTGTGTTAATTTCACAGGCATTTTTAAAGTGTAACTGTATAAGATCTGGTTTCACTTGACATTCTTCAATTGATTGACACACACGATAATGCTGACATTAACAGTCACTTATCCTTTAAAATAGAGAACATTATTTGATGACATCTAATTTTTGACGGCTCTGTGCGTTGAGCACCTCAAAATAAAATCATCTTCTTTTTATTTCATTGGTTGGCAGTAAAAGGAAATCACCCATGTCGCATGTCATTTATTATTGCGTTAATTTGGCTGTATTGTTTTTAATAAGCATTTGTCACCAAGAACTGTTTGGTTACAAGCATTCTTCCAAATATCTTTCTCTGTGTTCCTCAGAACACAGAAATTTATACAGATTCGGTACAATTTGAGGGTCATTAAATGATGACAGAATATTAATTTGTGGGTCAACTGTTCCTTTAAGGTAAAAATCTTTCATTTCAATGCTGCAATAATTTATGCGTGCTTGTGTGCATGTCATATACAAGGTTAGGTCAAGTACTGGGAAAAAAGCATGCATAAAATATTTAATAGATTTTTTCATAATTGATTATAATGTGTTGCTATCAAGGCTGTGAAAGTCAATAGTAAGAATGGCTAAAAAAGGAATAGCAGAAAATTGTATAAAACGAATGCATTAAGTATGGGCTATGAAATCCTGAAAGAATTTTGATGCTGAATCTATAATGGTCTATAATAAAGTTTGATACTAAAATGAGAATTAAGGATATTCATATTAGACAAACACAACTAATAATGCAGAAAACATTTAGCATCTGGAGACAGGAAGAATAAAGATATACCATCTTCACCATGTAACTGAGCTGCTCAGAGAACATTCTTTCTTTTCGAAAGTCTGTTTTAGATTAATTGTTTTGTACATTTTAAAACCGAGCAGGCTACCTTATTATTTGTTTGGATGCAAGGGTGTATTTGTCAAGCATTTTTAAACAAGCCAGCTAGGCTATCCAAAGAAGTTCACTAAGAATAACATTAGCATCTTCACACTAAACATGAGACGAAAGATACTAACTAAAGATGTCAAAGTTTCTATTTGTCACACAGTAACCAAAGATTCGAAATTGGATTGGATTGGTTACTGATTTCATTTGTTCATCTGTGTGGTTCATTTAGTAGGTCTTGTTTGTCTTTGCATTATTCAAGCATTTTGACCAAATTAATTTACAAAAATAATTACAAGTACGTAAAATCCCCATATGCCAAAATTAAGCCCCTGGTTATTTCCTTTACATGTACATTTGTCTTATAAATAATCTTAAATTTCCTGATGGATTTTCTCTTGGAGAGCCCCCTATTGGTCATTAGCCCATATGCGCCACATTTTCTGCATTCATAGGGTTTTTTGCAGCTGACTAAAGGCATGAGTAATGCTTTAATATTTCCCTTCACCTGCTCTTCAGAATGTTTCCACCTCATTGGTGCTTATCGGCTCTGAGCTTGGTGACAGCACATTTAAAAGAGTACATTTACAGGAACTATAGCCATTCAAAACACTGCCTCAATGTTCACTTCTTGTCTTTTTAAATAATTTCCTTTTTCCAAAAACGTATTCCTACTTCCTAAATGGCATACATTCCCTCTCGGGATCACGGAGGCTTTTCGACTGTTGCATTAGACAGACGGAAATACACAGGATGAAGTCCTGTCATGAAAAAAATCATAAAATATTACAATGTTCAGTAGTGGGGAGAAAATCCTTTTACTGGTATTGTAAAAAGGAAGAGCTTAGGAGTGCATGGAAAACTGGACCATCCGCTAAGCAATGGCTGCCTGCTAAACTGTAATCCACAGATCAACTGCACACAGAAATTAGGGACCCAAAGAACACCAGATTTGATATCTAACTTGCTGTATTTGATGGAAATGATACCTAGTGGCTTATTAGCTAGAAACAGTGTCTTAGGTGCCGAAAGAGTACATTTACAGGAACTATAGCCATTCAAAACACTGCCTCAATGTTCACTTCTTGTCTTTTTAAATAATTTCCTTTTTCCAAAAACGTATTCCTACTTCCTAAATGGCATACATTCCCTCTCGGGATCACGGAGGCTTTTCGACTGTTGCATTAGACAGACGGAAATACACAGGATGAAGTCCTGTCATGAAAAAAATCATAAAATATTACAATGTTCAGTAGTGGGGAGAAAATCCTTTTACTGGTATTGTAAAAAGGAAGAGCTTAGGAGTGCATGGAAAACTGGACCATCCGCTAAGCAATGGCTGCCTGCTAAACTGTAATCCACAGATCAACTGCACACAGAAATTAGGGACCCAAAGAACACCAGATTTGATATCTAACTTGCTGTATTTGATGGAAATGATACCTAGTGGCTTATTAGCTAGAAACAGTGTCTTAGGTGCCGAATGTGGTGAAAAAATCAGCAGAACTAAGTTCTCGGAGGAGTTCAGCAGGTCGGTTAAAAGTCTGCGAGAGAGAATATTTTATTTAAGATTGGGAGACAGTGACCCCCCACCAAGAAATCCACCGAACCTTGGCAGAATGATGAATACAGTTCTATCCATTCACACCGGGCTTTGAAATTTGGATGAACTGTGGGAAGGTACTGATGTTGTCATGGTTTGAGTCCTCATTCTGGTGGGCTTTGAAGGTGATTACACCGCAGCGCTCGATGGATCTCTCTGTGCTCAGATTCAGTGGTGGAATTATCTGTTCTCCTGAGTCCTATAACAGTACTGATTTTCCAATCTCTGCACAATAATTTGGATTGTATGGGTGTTGTAATGTTGTAATGATCACAACGGGAAACAGGGCTGGGGAAAATCTACATAATCACTTTCTAATGTTGTGCCGGTGCTTATGTATGAAAAATGCACAAACTATTGAAAAGCTGTACTTCCTGCTATACTGTATGCTGAAAGCGGTACATCAAACGATTAGTATGTCCAAAAATTATTTATGAAACTGGAGGCGAACAATACCAGGATGATGTTTTTGCATTCACTGAGAGTGAAGAATGTTTTCATTGACTATTGATATTCCAGATGCAATATGTCCGAAATGTATTCATACTATTCCCCAAACATACCGAAAATACTGTTTGAACAGTCGATAGGAAGTTAGCTAAATGACAGCTATTGACCAATCAGAATCAATGACTGGAACTAACCTTTTTATCAAATTTATTGTAACCCAAACGTCAAGTTTTTGAGTGGAATTTCTTACAATGTACATAAAAGAATAAAATCATGGTTTAGAAGAGTCTTCACTAACTACTATGGTATCAGACAATTTTTAATGAAATCTCTCGGCACAGCCCAACACCCTTCGCAAAAACACAGTGAGATGCCTTGCTTCTCCATCTCTGTTTAAGTGATCCAAGTGCGACGTTGATAGAGCATGGATTGGATCTGCCGTGGTAATGTGGCTACTGCCTGCCTGTTGAGCGATGGCTCGTCTTGTTGTCAGCACGCCCTGCACCGGGCTGATAGATGCATTCTCGCAGGGCAGGAAGAAAGCCTTATCTGCTCAGATAAACCAGGCTTTCTCCGGGGGCTCTTAGTTTAAAGGTTGCATTACGTCGCCACCAATAACACCACGGTCTTTAGAGTATATTCAGCACATCCGCTGTATCTGTATGAGTCACAAGCGTGGCGGGAGACGGCCCCCTTTGTGGCCAGCCCTGAATAGCATTTCAATATCAACATGTGCCTGCAGGCCGTGCTCAGCCCCTTTGGTGCCAAAAGAACATCATATTAGCTTATCAAGCCCAGCTGGGGTCAGAGATGGAAAGCCAGGTTGTCACCGTTTGCTACCAAAACTGTTTCAAGCAGTCGGGGATGATGACAAAAGTGCCGGGGGGGCAGAACGTAGGGCGTCAGGTATCATGACAGCACATCTCCCTATACTGTCACGGATGCACGGGCAACTTTGCTATCGGAAAAGGTATTCCGGATTGGTCGTCCATAGGATAACTTTTCTGCTTATTATTCATAGAGGCTGAAGGTGGAGAGATAAAGTACGCATTCTAGCAACTGTCCTGTAAGCACGGCTAGCCGTGACGAGGAAAGGCCAACTATGGAGATGAATATGAAACAGCAGACGACTGAAAGAGGACACACTCATTCGCGCCAGGTACGGCCGTCTCTGCCAAATCCCAACTTGTTGTTATATAAATAATGGTACGTATGGCTACCAAACCCTCTTATCATCTTCTTTTTGAACAGCCTGGAGCGTCGAGTAAGAGGCGCAATGACTTTGTAAATCGTTTAGACTATATAGCGGGACGCAAATAAATAAATAACGCAGTTCCGCCTAAATAATGTTAAAGTAGCGGTCGCGTGTTTTCCCATGTGCGTTAGATTCCATCTGGTCCATACAGCCAACAGATGAACGTGCTCTTGTAGCTCAGCTTGGGCCTTACCAAGCAGATGTTTAACCCTCTGTCTTGATATAAACACAGTTAGCTGTCATACAGACACGGTTTCTAGCTGTCCTGCTTAAACTTCTCGAGACTAGTAAGAATCCAACATAGCCTAAAGTTTCTGAGGCTACCGGACTCTACGATGGGGATTGTTAGGGTACCGCCTATCCTGGTCGTTCCAGGTAATTTAATCCCAGCAACTTTCTCAACAAATAACAGCTCAGTTTGATGGTAATGCTAACCCTGTTAGCGCATTATGGTGTAATGTTAAAATGGCAACATTCTATAGCCAGTTCTTTGTCAACTTTAGATTATTTGAAATGTTGGCATGTCGTGCTGTTTGTTGGGGCAGTGTGAAACAGCTTTTGCACAACAGATTTGCAGCATAATTTAGCGCATGCTATTTGCAGAAGTTTCTGACAGCGTGTTCATGGAAGGGTGCGTCAACAAGAAGTCAAAAACAGAGAGCTGGTAGAGAACTTTGTCTTGTAGTGCAGCACCATGCGGAGACCAGCGTGAAGCTGATCGTGTACCTTATGTTTTTGTCAGATAAATAAGAACATGAAAAGTTGTTGTTTTTGTGCTTACAATTATACAGTCATTGAAAGGCAAACATTTCTGAGTGCCCCCCGCACTCAATGACTGTCTACCCACCATTTTGAAAAGTGTGTATCTATCATCTCTGTACAACTGCTTAGCAACAATACTAAATTAAAATATATAACTTGACTTCATTCAAGTTGGTTTGGTCAGTTTTTAAACTATATATTTTGCAACTTTTTTTATGTATGACAAATTATTTAGCATTTCACTGTTGCAGAATGTTGTTAAATCAATCAGTTTATGTGTCTGTCCATCCATCCGTCTCTCTGTTGAGACATGCTCTTAACAAGGGGTATACCAGGGGCATAAGCCTTTAGGCTGCAGTAATATAGAGGTGAATTTTGAAACCAGGAGAAAAGATTTGAAGTGAGGTTGGACCACAACATGATCTCTCCTTGTGTGGTTGGACCCCCTGCTGTTTGAAGCTCTGCTGGAGAGCTCATTAAAAATATGATGGACACTGTCCTCTGCTGGTGAGAGAGTGAAAGCCTTTTTATGTTTTACAGTAACAGCAAGCCTTCTTGTATTCTGGTCTATTGGGGTAATACTGTATGGTACAAACACATCTTTTATCTGCAGATTTCAGCTATACTTATTGCATCATGCTCAAAACCCCACACTTAGAGAAAAAAAATGCAGTTTCAAAAATGACTCGGCAAACTAGATTTTTGTTGAAGAAATATTAGTAAAAATGCCTCTCAGGATTTTTACACAGAAAACAAACTCATTCATTACTGACCAAATATTGCCGCTCCATGTTGAGTTATGAGGCTGTTACGGTTTGAAGAGTCTCACATCTTCTCCAAATATAACAGCTTCAATAAATCTTGAATTGGAGGAAAGGAAAAAGAATAGAGATTTGGGTGCTCCTAGCTGCTAGTTCTTTACCTTCACCAAAATCAGTAAGATATGTAGTAAACAATGACTCTGCTATTCTCACCAGGGGTTTTATATTTGTTATCCTCAATCATCCTTCACAAAACTCACAAAAATATGCTTCTGCCATGTTTGTTTTCCATACCCATACTCTTAACATTTACATTTAATCATTTAACAGACCATAGCGACTTAAAGATGAGGTAAACAATAGAACCAATTGGAATAACATAAGGAAAACAAAAAGCATAAGTGCAGTAAAACTGGTCTCATATAGCCACCGATTTAAACAAGGCTAAGGATTGAAAGAATAGAAAAGAAAAAGAAGTCTAATCGGTCAGATGCTGACGGAAGAGATGTGTTTTCAACCGATTCTTAAAGATGGCTAAACAAATCTCTTACAATACTGTACAAATAAAATTGCCAAATCTGGCCATTAGAATCATGAAAGTCTATCATCAATAGACTTGTCAATCATGTTTTGAAACATTGTGGATTTAGTGTTGATCTGGGAGGTGGCTGGAGGTGTTTTCAGGGAATGAATGGGAATGAAATATTGGGTAGGCGGCATCACTTCTCATTTGTGTTTCATGTGTCATCCATCTGCTAGACAGAATGCCATCTATTACCACATACCAATTTTATGATATCTGTAATCAAGTATACATCAAAATGACATATCAGCAAGTTACTTATTTTTCTGCACTCAACACATGTTATACCAAAGGTATTATCAAGCCAAAGTACTATATAAAAACCCCCATAGACACAGTTTTTATTGGTATAATTTGTTATGTTTTTCCAGATAAATATATTAGATCTTTTTTAAACATTATTTGGGTGATAAAACAGGGAAGTAAAGGGGGTAAGGGATAGGAACATGACCAATACTTGATTGAAACACAGTGCATGTGATGACAGGAGCTATATATACAGCATATCCGCACGTCATGCACTGTCCTCTGTGCCACCGCACAGACAAAAGATGTTATGTCTGTGAAGACAGAAACTACAACGTCATGTTTTCCGGCAGCTGACGCTGGGAATTTCAAATCTCCCCGCAACAAAACGATAAAAGATCCTCTTTTGTAGTGGTACGAGATATTCGCTTGATAAAGTTGTACAACTGAATTATTCAGGCTCTCCGGGACGTCTCTGCCCCTATCTAAGCAGAAACTTGAGTAAGTACAAGCTAGCACGAGAGAAGGGAAAAAGCACTAATCTTGGCATATGATTTCTTTTATATTCAGCCCAAAGCACAAAATAATACTTCCAAGAGTTTCTTTGTCGCTTAAACAACTACAAAGAGATTTAAGGGTAAACAAATGCCTATTTTAAGACAATGTTATGACCTATTTTAAGCGCAGATATGGGTTGCAACACAGACCCAAAGCACCAGACACGTTTTACACAGAACATATATTTTTGGGGACAGTGGGAATAATACTGCATATGATAGAGAGGAGGGAAGGGACACTTGTCATATACAATTACTTTTTAACATATCTCAAACAGATCCAGCTAATCTTTGCACATCTTTCCTTCTAATATACGGTGGAATATTAGGTATCGCAATAGTGTTAGCCTCTAGTGGAAAGACACATTTGACAGGGAATACGGTGAAATATTAGGTATCGCAATACTGTTAGCCTCTAGTGGAAAGACACATTTGACAGGGCCGAGATTAGCATAGTGAAACATTCCAAAGAATCATTGTGATTACTGTGGATAGAGGAGAGAAAAGTGTGGAAGCCCACTTCAAATATTCTCTTGGACTGAGAGCCCCGGCATTTGAGCGCACAGACTCTGCGCTGTCTGTCGCACTCCCTCAAACCGCCACCCACTCACCTACACTGGACCCTTTGAAACTTCAGCCAATCAGGATGCCCCAGGAGGCATGTGTCCTCAGCGGTGGCGGATGTGACAGGGGCAGTCATGCGATATGGGAAGAGCTGTAAAGCAGAAAATAGATCGAGAGAGAGCAAGAGACATGGACGGAGAGGAAAGAGAGAGAGAGTGCAGGAGCATAATGAAATAACAAAAAGCGAGAGGGGGGGAGAGAGAAAGGAAGAAGACAGAGAGAAAGAATGGGAACATTCTTCCTTAAACTCCTCGCGCTGTTTCCAAAAATAGCCCGAACCTGCAAAGATTCGGGGACCTTCCTGACATTGATAAATTTTCGCCGCTCCTCAAAAGGGCACAATTTGCCCGTGCAGTGGGCCATGATGCCTGCTGCTCTTCAGAATTACACAAAGCCCAAGGCAAAAGCCCATTAAAATATAGAAAATCTCTTTGTTTCACGTAACAAATGAAACGTGCCGTGATTATAAGTAAGATTGATGAGACGTTAGCGCATGCAGAATGCACGTAATGAGTGAACGGTACCCAGTCTGCAGCATACAACAACACAACATACAGTGCAAAAGGACACCTATGGCGAAGTGAGAGGAAACAAGATGATGATGGAAAAACGCCTTAAGGAACGGCTCACATTCATGATATACAGAGAGAAAAAGTAAGAGAGAGAGAGAGAGATAAGAGAGAATAAGGGAGAGACAGGACGAATGAACAGGAAGAGAACATGAAAATCCATCAGCCAGTCATTATTTATTCAGCAGAGCCCTGACAGAGAGTCAGAGCTAATAATCCGCTGAAGTGAATCGAGCTCTGTGTGTCCTAAAGAGTACTGAGAAACTCTGCACTTCCCCGCTCTCTGAATCAGATTGGCATAGATCACTGTGCTGAGTTGCAGACGAGCTGACTGACACCCAGTTTCCACCTTCTTCTTTACCTGCATCACCCACTGTGAACTTCCTGGCAAAAGTTTGAGTGAAGGGGCTGGAAGCCATATAACCCAAGGAATAACTTAACAAAAGCTTTCTACACACTCCAGAGTGAGCTCTCCGCTAACAAACCCTCAACCGCTGACGTGAACCCGGAGCCACCAGCCCAACAGGCTGCCCTTGGACACGGGGAGCGGCGAGCGGCGGAGGGCTCTGCGTGCACTTTTCATCTTTAGATTTGGGTCAAAGCAAGGGCTTCTACATTTATTATGGAGGGGTTGAAACGCTGCATCTCGGAACACATAGAAATCTAAAGGTTTCAGTGCATGAACCCAACAGCATCTCTCAGAGCACCCAATTATCAGTTTAACGTGTGAGATGTGCGTACCTATTCGTTACATCTCATTAAAGAATCAAGGCCATGCACAAGCGCCAATTAATATTTGAAAGTTCCCGTAAAAGCTACAAGCTCACTGCAGGTAATTTATGTAGTTTAATTGATAAAGCATTATAAAGGTGGCGCAAAGATTGCGGATTCGAATACCAGGGAATGCGTACTAATAAATGTGTACCTTGAATGTAAAAGTCTTTTCAAATTAAATGTTGTCAAATGCGTGAACGTTAAGAAAGCTGGTCAATCCAACCCGCAGTGAAAAATTGAAAAAAAAAATCTCAGAGTATACATTTGCATATGTTTTTTTTTGTTTTGGAAAGAGTCCAGACTTCAGAAAAATATAAGTCTATCCATGAGTTTTCTATTTATAATTCATGCGTTATGGATTTGACAAAAAAAAACAATGCACGTTTTTGAGAGACAACATACTTTGTGAATTAAAATGTCTAAACCAGAAGCAACAAATGCATAAAGCATGCCTCTTTATAGAACATAAAATTAACTGTATTTTAACTTTCATGTGCCCATTTATTAGGAATACGGACTGCTATTAATGTGACACTCCTGACTATAAGCTGGGAAAATATACGTTTATGCCGTGAACCTCGCATACTTTTCAGAATTAAGTGTTAAGTCCATCGTTATTAATTATTATAGCTACCGTTGTAAACACGACAGCTTACTTCTTAGGCACGTGACATGCAATGTCTACCGGAAGTCCTGTGAAATTGAACCAATCAGATGACGACTTGACGTGCTGAAGTGTTTCCAAAAAAGTGTGCCTTATGCATCAGACGTCCGGCCTTGGGGGGATCGTGGGCGTGGCGTCTGAGGCTGAGACTAAGTTTAAACTGAAGGACAAAACGATTCTTTCGCCGAAAAATGTGTCGCTATGTTTACCGCTTTTGTCAATCATCACAAATGTGTACAGTGTGCCCAGTTGCTTAAGTCATTTTTGCGAACCAGTGGGCTGGGCTAGAGAAGAAGTCGTTGATGTTCTTCTGTGGAGTGGAGTTCAACCTATTAATAGGTAAATTTCAGGACCTGGAGTTCGCTAGACCTGGTGTCAATAAAAGTTGTCATTTTACTAACAAGGAATTCTTCTGTTCTGACACTAACAGGGTGTCCGGTTGAATACAATGAGCTTTTATATAACAAAAGTTCAGGTTAAAATTGATTTCTTAATTCATGACAACATTTAAACCTGAAAATATTGTTTTTTTAAGATAATATATGTTTTATTTATTAGTTGGAGCCATAAAACGACTGGTTTCTTGAAATACTGTAATTGTAAATTCTTGAAAAGATGTAGTTATTCATTTTTATCACTGTGTATTAATGCAGATGTGCAAGAAAAATGTCTCTCTGCTTTCATTATTTCTATTCAGTGCATGCAAATATGGTAATAAAGATAGTTAAGTATGTTGAAGATACTTACATTTTTTCATAAATGCATTTCTGTCATGGCCCATGTCGTCAAATATTTAAACAATAGCACATATTAAAGGTTGGGGGAATGAAACTATTCTGGGCAAACTCTCCGCCCATGTAGCCTTGCATGGACAGAGCTGGAGCCCAGCAATACATGCCCCCCCCCCAACCCGCGGAACCAGAACAGTTTATTATGCGTAATAGGATTAAATTAAATGATCCGGCAGATACAGGTAGATATAGAGGAGATGGGGATGTAGTTGGGAGCAAAGAAAGGCAACTTAAATAGGAACCAGTCTAGTGTGTAATGTATGACTATTGGTTAACGTTGATTAGCTGGACCTGATGTGATTGGCTGATGCAAGTTAGACTCACATTACCTGCCAGAACTAATGCTATGCTTGATAAATGTTTACCTTCCCTAGTATTGTTAAACTGCTGGAATAGAGGTTTAGACAAGGAAAGATTGTATAGTGCATTGTGTGGCAAGTGATAGAAAAAGTAACAGGGGCCTGTGCCCCAGTAGAGTTTTAGGTTAAGCAGCGCCCCTGGTTACACCACATTATATATTCTTTTTTGTTTATATTGGGAACGGGTATTTTTTATTTAATTGCATTCATGCTGTTTGTTGACACTGGGTGGTCGTATGCACGCTGGCTGACGTCATGTAGAGATGGTAGCGAGATCGGAGTTCGCTCTCTTCCTGCTGAGCCATTGGACGAGAGAGGCAAGGCAGAGCGAGCATTGCTGTCATGCATGTCTGTTCGTTGTTTCTCATGAGAGTGAGAAGAGAAATCAGCAATAAATAATATCCTACATAGTCCAGTTTGTGGATAAATGTATTCAAATCACAAGGCAGAAGAGCGACCAGTTCATTTTACACAGAAAATTTTACGAATTTGAGTCAATGACAACATAAAAAATTACGGAATAGAAAAGGAGTCTAATCAGATTTTACGGACATTAAGAGTCGAGGAACTGAATCTTTTTGAGTCGACTCCCCATCCCTACTGCATGTATTTTTATCTGTAGGAAATAAACAAGCATAGTTTTCACATATTGTAGTTTTCAAGAAGAACCCTATTTGCCGATTTAAGTAGTATCTTTTATCCCGGGAAATAAAAGATCATACCTTTAAATTCCTAAGAATTATTATTTCTATATCTCTCAAATGAGATTATAATAATAACAATCGCATTACCAAGAGAAGCAAGCAGCAATGGGCAGCAATGTTTCTCCTCCAAAGCCACATTCATCCTATTTAACACTTTTGTAAGAAAATCCATTAGGCTTATTAATCACTGTCTTGTACTGGCCCATGTCTGCCAATTTCAAGTGTAAGAAGCAGTTTATTTAGACTGTCACCTCACATACTGTTCAGTCAAGACCTCCAAGGCTCCTGAGCAGAGAAGCGTGCAGTCTGGATCATTGCTAAACCCTGATGGCCTGGTCATTATGTTGAATATTAAAGCAGTGTGTCTGTCAGATTTTTTTGTGCAATAACAGTTGGACAGGTTAGACTTTTAATAATCACAGTATGGGAAAACTCTCATTGTGCTGATTTTAATAATATGCTTTTAAGTGGAAAGCTTGTAATGCCATAGAATTATCGGTAGTGATGCAGTAATTTGGTCTACAACATGACATGACCGGGCTGACCCTCATGCCAAAAGCATCGAATTAAAAAGTAGTTCAAGTATACGTTTGTAAGTATTAAATGATCATACCAGTTCAACAATCCTACTGTCTGGTGAAATGTATTCACAGATTATTTTGTATATTTTATCATTTCCATTAGCTCTTCCTTAAACTCTGAGCAGATTTTCACAACATTTTCACTTTACCATACAAAACAATCAAAAATACTAGATTGCATGTTATAGCCTATGAGTCAGAGAATGAGATATTCTCTTTTTTTCAAATCTGAACACTGTCTGAATGTATGGATTAAATTTGCAACATTGCACATTGCTGCAGTGATATATAATTTAACTGTTGTGCAGGTGCACATTGTCTTAGTATCTTATTACTTTTTTAATGGCATCAACTGTGGGTCATCCTACAGAATTTAAAGTAACATCTCTTTTGTAACATATCATCTGAAGCTATTTTTGCACTGACTTTAGGCTTATCATTTACACATTTGGCAAACGTGTAAATTAAAAGTGATTTATCCTTTACATTTCAGTTAAGCTACAGATCCAACCTGTTTTTACACCCTTTAATTAGCTTTTCAGATGAATAATAAGATAATAAACTTTAATTTAATTAACTGGATAAGCAACATGAAGCCTATTAAAATTATTCCTATTTAATTACTGTAGGTGGATATATGCCCTAGGAATTATATAAAAACATACTCAAACCATAATCAGAAAATACATTTAGAAAATAATTATTTTAGGTCTCCTGTCCTGCCTTGTTTCTTTAACCATGAAGCAAATGGATAGAGCCAAATACTGGGAGAGACAATTGCTCTTCTGGCAAGTTCTAATTGCATGAAGGTCTTGGGCATATTCTATGCGAAAGACTTGCATTGAACTTCCTTTGTTTGCGTAATGCGTATCTATACTCTATTCAAACAGACTTCTATATTACACAAACTTGATATTTAGCCTTTGTTAACTGAACCCCCCCACACACCGAAGCTTCATGGTTATCATATATTGTACTGTTTCCAGTGTATTTCTTACATTACCTTTAACACTAGTGACCTACGAAACAAGCTCGAGCATTTATTGCGTACAGGACAAGTATTAAATGCAAATTGTTAGTCTAAATCTTGAATTATTGTCTTTTTGAAAGAAAAAAATTGATCTAACAGGAACAATATGAGAAAACCATACAAATATTAAACTTCAGCTCACGACCACTAGCTCGCAGTAAAATATACTTATGCAGTATTGATATACCTGACAGAAGGCAATGTAAGGGTTCTCTTCCCATCCTTATGATTGCTACACTGGGTTTTCTATGACCTCCCAAAAACATATAGGTTTAAATATAAACTTTTCTTGCGTTTTTCTATCTTGTCTTTACGAAAAATAACCATGGACACTAGCTAAACCATGGTTACCACAAAACTACAATGTTTTTCTTACAAAAAGCATGGTTTTACTATTACTGTGGTAATTTTTTTAATAAATACATACTTCATAGTTTGGGTTACTACACCTTTGCTACAAAAATCTTTTTTTATTTTTGAAAAGGGGGTTGCACCATATGCCTGACCACTGATATTTATGTGTTATATTTTACATTTCAAATGTTTGAAGTCCATTATTTTTATAGATATCGACAAAAAGAGTGTGCCACGACTTGAAAACTATTTACGGTGATTGTTGTCATGATGTTTTGTTCACTTATAAAGATTCAGAAGATTCAGAAAGAGCTTTATTGCCGAGTATGTTTGCACATATAAGGAATTTGTTTTGGTGACAGGAGCATCCAGACCAGTACACAGAATCAGCAACAACACACAGAGACCATCAAACCATACAACACAGTTACACAGATGATTTAAATAAGGGCCTATGGGTATAAAAAAATAAGAAATACAATACAATAAACATAAGAGTAAAGCTATAGAGAGTTAAGTTATGTGTGTATGTAAATATGTACAAGTAAAAATAAGAATAGACTATTGTAGTAAAAGGTTTGTGTTATATACAGCAGAAGTAAATGTAATTTACAGAAAAAGTTGCATTAAAATAGATAGTGTATTATCTACAGGATATATTTAAAATAGCACGTTATCATGGTTTGTTATTATTATTTTTGAGTTAATTGCACGTCATTTTTTTGTACCTTTAAAAGTGATAACCATGCAATCAATGAAAACGTGTGGATCACATTTAGCAGACGCTTTTATCCACAACAACTTAACGTTGCATTGCATTCAAGTGACAACTGTGCTTTTTTGTCACCCCCTGTATGAGCTGTAATAAAATGTGACATTGCATAATATCACATTTAACGCAACTAAACTCCATAGCTTGCAAAATCCTTGTCGTATTTTGAAGCATATGTGCAGAGTATTAAAATAAAGCCTTTTGTGCATTTATTGAAGACATTAATCCAAGGATCACTCAAATGCGGTCATTTGAGTTGAGAGCCTGCCGGTGTTCGCTGCCCGCTGTTAAAACAGATGTTTCCACCCGGTCGAAAAATAAGGGTGCACTGTGTGCCACCAATAGCTGTACGATATTTCACTGCGATTTTACAGAAATGTCTCATTTGCTCTAAAAGTTTTAATCGAACACTACTTTTTGAAAGCATGAAAACACCCCCTCAGAAACGCGTTTATCCTAAACTGCCTGTGTGGATTGTGGAGGATCATCATGAGGTTAGGATGCGATTTCAAACTATAAATGTCAAACTATAAATAACTTTTCACAATTGATAACATGGTAACATTACCGGTCTCTGTAATAAAAACAAAGATATGAAACCACAGATTATCAATCGATTTAAATGCTCAAATGTTGCAGTTTGAACGTGCTTCAAGAGATTCTCATTGCTTTAGGTTGTGCAACACGTATATCGTGCCATTGGCTCTAAACATATTCCGATGAAGGGTATTAAGATGGTGCATTTGGACTCCCACCCAGACCTCCTCATTCCTGTTAATATGCCTGCTGATACTGTTTATGACAAAGAGACGCTACTCAGGTGAGAAACAAAGCGAAAAGCTTTAATAAGGCAACTCTTCAGCTCGTTGCATGTTTTTAAGAGTGACTAACGTATACTTAAATTTGCAATTACAGCGAGCTGAGCATTGAGAATTGGATTATGCCGATGGTTTATGCCGGACACGTATCCCACGTTGCCTGGCTGCATCCTTACTGGGCTCAGCAAATCAAAGAAGGGGAGCACATCATGTGTGTAGGGAGAGATACATCCACCACCACCATAAGGTCAGGTGCAGTATGTAGCCTTAAGATGGCAGCAGGATTCAATTTATTACTAACAGCGATAAAACTTTCACTGTAAGTTAAAATCGTATTTCTTTCCATTTGCAGAGTCACTAGCACGGACGATTACTTTTTAAGTGACGCGCTTTATGTTCCACTGGATCAACTTGAAAATCCAAAAGAATTACATTTACACGTCATTAGAGTGAATCCTGTCAACACTTTGGAGAAGAAAGAGAGTGAAAATGGACAAAGCAGTGCTAAAATACCTAAAGCTTCAACAGGAGCTGCACATTTGGACGATGCTACGCAGTCAATAATAGATACCCCTTGCACTTCTTCTGATCAACCACCTGGTGGCAGCACTGCACCAGAGAACATCACTGACACTGTTTTAAAGACCGATGAGGGGTCAACAAGCTACATTACAAGCACGCTTTTATCAGTTATAAAGGACACAGACCTTTTTATACTTGACATCGACTTGGATTTTTTCTCCTGTAAGAACCCTTTCAAGGAGATGTATACTCAGGTGGAGTGTGTCAAGCTTTTTATTGGCCATATGTTTTTAGATCAAGAATATACTTAAACTAAAATAAAGGATGTTGATTCCTCAAGTTAAGTTACCATCAAGAGATTTGTTCTGTGTGTGTAGTTTCTGTAGGTTGAAGTGAATTAAGGTTATTTAATGTCAGGACATGTTTTACGCTCTTTCAGGAAGAATATGCTCTCATGCAAGAATTATACCGCTTCAACAGGCCACAACAAGAGCAAGATGAGGTAATGGAGAAGATTATTTAATGTATCAACTGTACCGTAACAAATCAATGTTTTTTTACTCACAGTTGTAGTCACTGAGACATTTAATCGATTCGTTTTATTCAAGCATGATCAAGACAGCATCTTTTGTGCTTCTTTGGAAATCTGACCTTTTCTATATCATTGTTTGTTAATTGACTTAAGTTGTGCAAAATTTTAGGCATTTCCTATTCATCTTGCATTAGAAGGTTCCTGTCCTTTAAAAGTTTTAAACGCTTTTGTGTATGTAAATGGGATTTTTTAGACCCATATTTTTAGTAATTTTTTCCTTCCTGTACCCTGGTAGATTCAGACGATTGTATTAAAGAAGACACAGTTACCAAGGTGATGAGCGTAACGGTCTTTACACTTTTGTGGTTTCCAGGAAAAGCTCTCAGATTGTGTAGAGAGACGCACACACCAGCTTGAAGACCTGGAGGCTGCATTTGCCGACCTGCTAGAAGATGACAGTCAGGAAACTATAGATCGTTTAGCTGCAAACCCTGGGTAGGCATTACTACCTGTTACAGCGGCAAAAACATCAAACATTATGTGACCCAAACGTAACTTCTGGTAGATCTCCGCAAAGAGTCAATAACTTTTGAGTAATTTTAACACAATCAATATACAATAAAATACTAATATTAATTGAATAAAAAATTAACCAATAACAGACTTGAAGTTGGGGCCATGTACAATGAAAGCGTCTATAGAGTAAGAGAAGTGTTTATAGTAGATTATTCTTAATTTGTGTTAACATTTTGTGTTAGTTATTGTTAATGTTTGGTTTTTAACAACTTGATGTGCTTTTGTCAATTTATTATTTGTTTATTTTATGTTTATATTTAAAAGTTTTTTATTGTAGTTTTAGCTGAGTTAAGTCAAATACTTTTTTATATTTGATTTGATTTTAATAAACTGAAATGTTTTAATACTTGTACTTTTAGTAAACTATAATAACCTGGAATATCGCATGAATACAAGCTCTGCTTTTTCATTAAAGTATTTAACATCACTGCATCATTGGAGGGGATGTCACGGCCACGTAAATTGATTTTTCTTTTCTTTTTTGCAGAATGGAATCTCTAGCCAATCTTGTACACAGCCTTAAGAATCGAACTGAGTCACCGGACTATGAAATGGTGAGTTTGTATGCGTATATATGTGTCCTTTGGATTTTTTATTTTTCCTTATTTCTTAATGTTTCACTTAAAGCTTCTGTTCAAGTATAATATAAATGTCTATATTTATTTAAACAATTGTTATATTAAGACATGTATGTGTGTTTGAGCCGGGGCGTAATTTCCACTGGGGTCAAGGGAGACATGTCCCCTCCACTTTTCAAAATCCCATTCGTGCCCCCCCCACTTTCAAATTTGTTTGTTATGGTTTTTACCACGGAGAAGTGGGACCAAGCAGTCTGCCTGTGTCGATGCGGGCATTGCGTCCACTTTCTAAAAATATCTGCAAAGTGATTTTCTCCATAAGAATTCACTATGACAAACTCAAAGTACTTATGTACGACCTGAACCATGACCAGGTAAAACCCAAATTTCTGTCAAACCTTACTTGTAATAAACAACTAGCTTCTGTTAAAAGAACGTGCCCTTATTAAACAGATAAAGCAAATATGTTTCTTTCCCAAAATCCATTATAAGGAAACAGCTTAACGAACCAAAACAACAACCAAGGAAAACCTAATGAAATACATTTTGTTTATCACTGATATCAATCATAAATATGATAACAGAAAAGTTTAATGTTCTCAGTTTGTCGCTGCCTTGAGACACGTGATGTGGTTTTTAAATAAACAATCCTAACGTGAGACTATTGTTATGACTGGAATAAGTGCTTGTTTTTTTAACAGTACCTAGTGTTTAGAACAGTTAAGGTTCAATAGAAAAGATGTATTGCATAGTCATTTTTAAGGTAGACTATGATAAGCTGATTTCTTAAAATGGTCGATCTGACTCATTCTTTTAACAGCAGCTAGTGTTTATGAAAGGGCTTGACAGAAATGTGGGCTTCCCTGGTTGTTGTTTAGGTACGTTAAACCTTGTTAAGCGTTTTAGAAAGTCATAGGATCATCTCCTCCCGACATCAGATTCAGGTTTACAAGCCATTTTTTCCACCGTTTCTCTGTCAATACTCACATTTTCCCCTTCATAAACATCAACTGTTGCTACACAATAAAATCACTGCGTGGTGATTCAATTTAAACAATCAAAAGCGATGCAAATCATAGGTATTTTGATTTTGTGATAGTGAATATCCTATGGAGAAAATCTCTTGATCCCCGCTATCCGCACTTCGCTCACTTCATGGAGAAAATCCATTATTTCATGGATTTTGAATCACCATTGTGCATAAACGTATGTAATTGCAGGAAATGGGATTCAAATCAAAATATTTTCCCCCATTTTGTGTCCCCCCCTCTTATCAAACCAAAGTTACACCCCTGCGTATAAGGATTTTAAACATACAAATTAAAAAACAAATAAATAATAATATCTATTGCAGTTGTTCAAAATTAAGAATTGTGTTTGTACACATAGATGCAGTTTTAAAAAATCTTAATGTTTTTCATCTATGAATTGGCCAAAGCCTTAAAAAATGCGACCATGATTTACTTTTAAATGTATTAATTTCCTAAGACATGCTTAAATGGAGGATTTAAAGCGGTTTCATGCCTTCTGACTTCTTTACAATGTGAAACGTGCTGCCTTTTCATGCTTAACATGGTCAACTTGTCGTATTTCGCAGTATTTCTGTGCTCGATACACTCCCCTGACGTTCGTGTAGGTATCTGAAAGGTTTTTTTCGAACATGAAAAACGTTACGTAACCGGTACGTGCTCTGTTGGCAATCGGTGCGTACGTGCATGTTGTAAACATCCAGGGATAATGCGATGATGTATTGTGTGCTCCTGATTAGTTCTTCACCCCAGGAGGTCATTTGTTTTCGGAAATAATCGTACAGCGGTTTCTATCTTTTATAAATAAGATCAAACCAAATACTCTTCGAAGATACAAAGTTGCAATACTATTCTATAGGTATACCCAAGGTTAATATGAGATTGCCTTTAAATTTTTTAAAAAAACTTTGGGATTTAAATTGTTTAATAATAAAGTATTTGTATTTCTTTGAGTTTCATTTTGAATTAACGTGTTTTTTCGTGAAAATCGCATAAAACTGATATAAAGGTTTAAAAAAAATACAATTCACTTAAGCATACTGTATCAGAGATTCACATTTCAGGTTCAAAACTTATATATTTTATTTTGAATTTAATACAATTATTGATATAAGTGGTCGTTATACGTCATCAATACATACACGTAAATATTCACGCCTCACACATCTTGAATTAACACAAACATTAATTCTGAAATCTGACTGCACTATATAATAGTGTTGTCAAAAATATCGATGTTTCGATAAGTATCGATACTGAAATATCTGAACGGTACCAATACTAATTTCCCGAAGTATCGATACTACGATCCTAGCCGAGCTGTCACTTATCTCCAAAGGCGCGTTGACAAACACCACACGTGACCGCAGTGCCTGTCACGTGTCTCGTCTCATTCGCTCTGGTTAAATAGCAAACGCAACCGGCTTTGGTTGATAAAGAACACAGCAGGAGTGCTATCTGGAAATATTTTGGATATGAAGCAAATGAACATGGAAAGCCGAAGGACACAAACAAGCCAATATGCAAGAGTTGCTACAGAGCAGTGCTAACAAAAGGCGCTAACACCTCTAATATAGCGATATGAGTGTTGTCTCGTTTTTTCACCGTAGTTCTTAAAGTTAATATAATCCGACTGAGGAATCATTAACTGTGAATCTTTAAAGACTTTAACTGTGGTCAAATGTAAATTAACTTGTGCTTAATTAACTTAATTCAAAAAATGATTACGTGTGTGGATCGGTGATATTTGAATCCGGCATTAAAATATGTTCATCAAATAATGTTATGTATTGACCAGCATTTATGAACGATGAGCAATCCATTTACTACAGTATATTTTAATCTTTGATGACAGTATGTAATAAAATACAACGGATCATGTTTGATCTGGTCCAATGAAAAAAAATATTAACAGATAGAACTTTGGAGTTTAATTAGTACATGTATTAGTAAATGTTAGTTTAAATTAACTTTTAACTAAGATTAATACATGTTTTGGAAGTATTTTTCATTGTTTATTTATGTTAACAAATATCTATTACCAATTACTTAAGTTCTGAGATTAGTTACAAAGTTCAGTTCATTTTAAAAGTGATTATACAACATTATGAAGAATTATAATGCATTTTACCCTTTAATAACTCTTTATAATACATTATATATGTTATATTTATCTTTAAATAATAGTAAATAAAAAATTACCCCCTTAATGTTGTGGCAGTTTTTTTCTCTGTGGTATCGAAAATGGTATCGAGTATCGATATTTTTCAAGGTATCGTATCGAAGTTAGAAATTCCAGTATCGTGACAACACTACTATATAATGATTTTGATATTACCTCCTATATTCCACAAAACATTTATTCACATTTTATATTTGGGGTCTGATGTTTGAACCTGATTATATAGTAAGTACGTCTTTTAAGCTTAATTGCTTTGTAAAGTCTTTGACACCCAGGAAATCATGAGGTTTAAGAAAATTGCCTGAGGGATGTGTGAGTCATGCGTGCGAGTTTCAGAGACTGATGTATTTGTGCCTGTGGTGTGGAGTGTAGGTGCATCAGGCAGGCTTGACCTGTGATTACTCAGAGCTCCCTCACCATATCAGCAGTGAGGAGGAGATCCAGCAAATGATCACGGCCGTGCAGCTCTTCCTTGAAGCCCTGCCTAAACCCACCATAGTCACTATATCCAGGTATGTCGGTCATTGTGCCAGACTGAGATCTGTTCTACGTCTCCTCATGAAAAGAACATTGGGTCCTTTATTGTTTTATTTATGACTCATTAGATCAGCAACATCTCATGCTTTTTTCCCCCGGAGAAGCATCTGGAAGCCGCGTTTCTTGTGTTTGTCACTCATCCGCATTAATTATCATCAGTAATAAGAATTTATGCCGTAACGAAGAATTTTAGGCTGGCAGTTACTCTGCAAGCAGATGCCTGTGCCGTTCAGACAGATGGTGTTGTGAGGGACTTGTGTCCCTGTGATTTGTTTGCACGATATTTAATGAACACAATCTTACTATCGCGATCGTAAGTCATACTCTTATCTCATTGAGTCAGGAGGATTTCATTATCTTTATCTTTCTCCCAACACTGTGACAGGTCTCTGACTGATGGCGCATCACCATCAGCGGATATTATTTCCCTGTGATACACTGTAAGACTAAAATCCATCTTTAATTTACATGGCAGATCCAGCTTGGATGAGTATTGCCCAGTGGAACAGGTGGATTCCATTCAGAATGGCGTATTGGATGTACTACAGTCCCTCTTCGGCTGCTTAGATATTCACCGAGAGTATCAATCAATACCGGCAGAGAGCACATCACAGACCACATGAGAAGAGAGGTTAAAATTCAGCAGCGGCTGTGCCATATTTCCCATCAGGCTCTCATCGAGAGCATGTGCGACTGTGATGTTTTGTTTTCTGTGTGCGCAGAGGAGAAGGAGGTTTCAGGCTGCTTTTTAGTTGATTTACTTGCCCTCATGTTGTTCCAAACCCTTGCTGATTTTATTCTGTGGAACGCAAAAGTAATACAAAATGTTCTCGCCAACAACAGGTCAATAGTCTGCTGGTAAAAGTTTCGGAAAAGTAGCCCGTGATTGCAGACGCAATAAAAAACATATGCTAAAGTTGTAGAATAAAACTGCTTTTTGACTTCGTTTACATGATGTGACATTTTTAAAAAATCATCTTTTGGAACATCTGGTTGCTGTGAACTGGGTTTTAAAGGAATAGTTTACCTTAAAAATGAACATTCTGTCATTATTAACTCGCCCTCTTTTCATTTTAAAACACAAAAGATATTTTAAAGTATGATTGTCATTTAAAACCGACGGTCCCCATCGATTTGGATTGGTCTTGTGTCCATACAATAGAAGTCAATATGGACCAACAGTTTTTGGTTACCAACATGTTTCCAAATATCTTATTTTGTGTTTTTCAGAAGAAAGTAAATCACACAAGTTTTAAATGACAACAGGGCGAGTGACAAATGATGACAGATTTTTTATTTTGAATGTGAACTATTTCTTGAAGAGCAGTGTATCAACATTTCTGTTTCACAGAAAAGTGACCACAACTTAAATTCTTTTTGGAGAGAAACATTTATTTTCTTATATTTGTCATGTAGTTTATCATTTACAAGGAATAAATAAAGAATGAAATGTAGGGTATTGTTAAAAAAAATATGCTTTATTTGTTTAATTTCCACAGTCAAATAAACATAAAATATGAGTTCAGTGCTCCAGTCTTTCATGCCTTTGTTTTCGTACGTCACTTCGATGTATTTGGTGTGATTTGGGCTGATAATTTCAATGCACATTTCCTCTATTTCTATGTGGTCCTTGTGCCTTGGATGACTGTCTAAAGCCTAAGGCATCTAAACCTTTGTACCTGCCACCATATTTACTTTATTGCTACATATCTGTAGATGTCTAGACTGCTCCGAATATCACGACCTGACCTAAAATTTTCAATAGTGTACCTTGAGGTCTTTGTCTGTTTTTACTGCTGTCTGGAAGACTTAATGTTGTTTTGTTGTTTTTTCCCGCTGCCATAAAATCATCCATTTTATGGTGTTTAGATAAGATGTATAAAACGTTCCCTAACAGAAACGAGTGCAGGATCGGTGTTTGATGCGTATTTAGTCTAAGCTTGTGAAAAGCTGTATAGAGAAGTTTTACAGTGATGGATGCCAAGGACACAGTGGATGTTGGTAGCAATTACTAGTTACACAAGTCACTTAAACAGCACTGGGCAATCTGTTGCTAGACTAATCGGTGGAGACAGTGGCTTGAAACAGTGGTTGGTCCAGTGACGATGAGATATTTACACAACCATGCTGCCCTGGAAACTACAGTACAACAGCACTAGCCTGCCTGTAGTGTTCTAGCTCTTATGATGTGCTTGTCAAAGGAAATACGATCTAATATAATCTGTTATTAAATGAAGGTTAAATCAATTAAATTGTGTATCAATGCGCTTGCAATTTGTGTGAAATTATGTCTGTGTCACTGTGTACTGATTTTAGAGTCTGGAAATGACGATCTTCAGAAATGACAAACAAGCAACAAATGCTAAACGATGCAAAATTTGCCATCAATTAGCAGGTCAATAGCAGTCCTCTTCAGTGTTGCCGTTCCGTGCAAAAACAGCATTCCATTTTGTTTATAAATTCTGAAGTTAGGAAATAATGAAAATAATTATATATAAGTACATACAAGGCCATTTAAGATGCTCTAATCCATGATGCATAGTGGCTTTCTCTTCCAACGAAATGCATTCCATTAACGGCAATCTCAGACTCAATTATGGGTTTTCTAATATTAGCTTGAGTAAATTGTTTTCACAAAACAATTTTACAGGGAGCACATGAATTTCAAAGCATTTTTTGACCCTGGACAGAACGCGAAAAGCAGCTCAAGCATTTTTCTTATTTCATGATTGATGAAGCAGTGGTCAAAATTCAACATCAAATGTTTATTTTATGTAGCACATTAAAGCACCAAAGCCAGAGAAGGATGACTGACTAAATACTTCTCATGTTCAAACTGACCAAATTCAAAGGGCCCGGGAGGATGTCTTTAGGGATAGACGGTTTTATCAGACGCATGTGCCTGGCCCAAAATTAACTTCCGGTTTTGGTTAACTGTATTCATATAAATTAAACCTACTCAACAGTTATTAAGTATGTATGGAAGCTATGTTTTGGCACATAACATTTGTTTATGTCTATAAATATTAGCACCCAATACAAGACAGGTATAGATAAAACTTCACGATTTTTGTTTGTTTGTTTATTTGGCATACAAGTGTGGTGTTGTTGAGGCGAAAGATTCTAAAGTTATTAATCATAATGGCGTTTTAAAGCTATCAAAGAGAGCTCATCTGTTTATTGAAGCAAGTGTATCAACAAAGGGAACGTGATATACCTCCTTCGCTTTTGTTTTTCTGTATAAAGTTTGATCAATATTCATTTCACATCACAGTCTCATAGACCTTCACTGCAAAACTCCAAGCATTGAAGCAGCAATAGAGAACAAAATAGATTTCTACACATTTAATCAAAGATATTTCAAGGATACATACTCTACGTGTGCAGAGTAAATGCAGCTTGGCATTCTAAGCATCATGTTCTATCAGTTTTAATTTGGAAATTGAACATTTTTATTACTTTAGGGATTTCTAAGGCAACTTAAAATGTGTGTTTTAAAATACTGGTACAGGATTTTATAGATAAGTATGCCTAATTTAACATTTTTTCCTTACAGAAATGTTCAGAACAAAACTGAAAGCGTATGACTCTCTGCCCTGTCGTGACTAGTAAAGCTACAGACTGTTCTAAAGTAAAAATAACTAGAAGGACATTCTTGTTTTTCTGTAGATTTGAGCTTTTTCCGGCAGTGCCAAACGATGCTGAGCTCTAGCTTTTCACACCGAGGACATAGGGACTCATTTACTATAACAAAATGTGCAACCATGCACTGATTCTCAAAAAGCAACGCACTTTATTGATAACCTAGGGCACATAACCATTAAAACAGAATATTTAGTCTAAATTCTTTGGTCTTTTAAGGAAATAGGTAAATATCGTTTATTCCAAGGTTCTTGGAATTACAGTATGTAAATGTTATGTAAAGTAGCATGTGCGGGGCAGTACTAAAGAGAAAAATGTCATCCCTTCTCTCGTTTATTTGTATAAATTCCACAATTGTTGGATAAACAGTGTAGAAAGGAGATATGTAAACACCTCTCATCTTTGAGTGACTTTTTTTCATTTGCAAGCAGAAAGCCTTTCTGCTTCACAGATTGACCAAACTGAAAAGATAAGGTAATGGTCTCAAAGGTGCGTCAGAGTGAGCGGCGTGTTTAAGGCATTGTGCCAGTTTGGCTTGTGTAAGAGAGAGAGAGAGAGAGAGAGACTAAATATTGGTGAGTAGAGATGCAGCACACATCATTCCCACAGCGTGTACACTCCCTAATTGAGAACATTATATTCAGATCTCATTCGCTGTTTTCCTGCTTTATCACATAAGAGAAAAAGTAGGCCTGCCACAGCGTGAATATCATCTTATGCCATTAGCCTTGTTATCTTTAAGGTTTAATTGAAACTGGTTCTCTTTCGTGCATAATCTGTCTTAGAAAAATGATAGAGTCAATTTTCTTCATTTTGCCTTTGTTCCCCTCCTGAAAATCTCTTGAAAATAAAAGATGCTCAGTTCTTTTTAATGAAGTATTGCGAGTCTTTAGCGCTGTAACCTTCTGGGGTAATTTTTGGCACTGCTGCTAAATCATATCGTAAGGTAATACGTAAAGAGTGAGTCTTTGGATTATTTTTCATTTTGCTATTATACATTGCACATCTTGTTACATTTCAGAGCCAGCGACTCAAACAAGCACGTAGTACATACTTAATGGTAAAAAATATCCTAAAATTAAAATTCTGTCAGCATTTATTCACCCTCATGTCGGATGAAATCTATATGGTTTTCTTTTTTGTCTGTGGAACACAAAAGATGTTTCGAGAAATGTCCCAGTGGTTTTGTAGCCGCACAATAGAAGTCAGTGTTACAGTGGGGACAGTGTTACCAACGTGCATAAAAATATCTTCTTTTGTGTTATGCAAAAAAAACGTATGGCACTGGAAATAAATGAGGCTCAATGAGGTCCCTCAACTTTAAAACACACAATATTTTTAATGCATACCACAAGATGTAAAATTAATACACAATGTTTAATTTAAATGTTAGAGGTGTCTTGATCGAAAAAATTTACACTGGCATATCTTAAAATAAATCAGTATGATGTTTTGTCTCAAGATTCACATAATAATCTTTTTTTTGTAAAGTATGATTTCAAAAATGACTTAAATATACTTATTCTAGGTCAAATCTTGGTTTGAGATAATCCCTGTCTTGGAAACCTCCTCAATGTGTAAAGTATGGACTGGAACCATTTAACTCCAGGATTTTTAAATAAGAAGAGATCAACAGTAAGTCATTTTTGGTGGCTATCAAATTTACGCTGCATCGCCCATATATTAGGATTCACCTTTATTGAACCTAGAATATTCCTTTAATCTTCAATGCTTCTTACACAATGCAGTCATCACCATGTTGAGTAATGGTGCCACCTGACTCAGTTTTTGAATATGTTTCTGTGCCTGAATGAGTCATGAAGGATGACGCCTGTGTCCAACAGCTCCAGCAAATTATATTGCATCAGGAACATTTATCAAATGCATGCACAAACAATTAGGGTGATGTACTACATGCTGTCTACAGTAGCATTTTAATGGAGTTCTAATGGAGTATTGCAAAAGCTCCTAGTGATCAAGTTTGTCAGGTTAGTAAGGTTGTTTGATCATAAAAAAATGTGCTTTTTATGTGTTTATTTTTGGTTTCGCATATTCTGCTTGATTGGGAACAGCCAGAATTTCCATTACCTAATCTGGTTATAGCTAGATATATTATTTGTATAGTGTAAGGTACAAATATGAGCAGTTGTGAAGATTCTTCGTAAAAAGATTCTTCATTTCGTGATTCTCTCCTGTGAAATGTTGCCTTCTTTTTTTAGAAAAAATTCTAACAGCTGCACTTATGCTAGGCGGAAATTGCATACATACAAGCATTTCCATTTTCAAGGTGCTTCAAATGGTCTTTTAATGTAGACGCAGCAAGAATTTCGTGCTGTCAAAATGGTTATGCACGTGTCCGTTGCACATGTAATGTGAGTGAAGAGGAACGGCAGATTTTATTCATTATTGAGGAACTGGCACTGAAGTGAAGTCATTTCACATACAAAACTTCATTCCCGGATTTTATATTTCCAATATGGAAAAAGAGTGTTGTAGGTGTCAAGTGAAAACTGCATCAAGAGACCTTCTATATTAAAAAGGGATGCTTTTTGTTCTAAACTAATCAATAGACTACACAGAGCTGACCTTTTGTTGTCCTGATGGAAAACTAAAATATATTGAAGATCTGATTGCTTTTCAGCAGGGTCCATAACCGTAATGGCATATATAATAATCAAAATTTTGTTTGTGCTGTCGGTGAATCTCATCATGTTTATTGCAATATAACTAAATTGTGATAATCACACACAGCAAGTGTCACAGTTCGCACAACTTTGAATGGTGCAATTCCAACCTGATATGTGCAAGCGTAGGAGGAGAAAGATGACATGTTAAAGGGAAAGTTCAGCCAAAAACTCCAATGTGCCATTTATTTACTCACCCTCAGGCCATCCGAGATGCAGGTGACATTTTTTCTTGAGTAGAACAATAAATAAGATTATTTGGTAAATCCGCAGCCCTCTCTGCTTCATATAATGGGAGTCTATGGGGTCCACCTGTCTAAGAGTTCCCAAAGCACATAATTCCAAAAAGTGGCTCCTGGCGACATGTTGACGTTTCGTGAAGCAAATCCTTTGATATTTTCATAAAACTGAACGTCATTTTTGAGAATATTAGCCATAATGTGCAGCCCCCTAACACAATCGCAATCTTCTTCTTGTAGTATTTGGTGGTGGATGGCATACCGGTGTCTGGTACGTTTAGCGCCACCTGCAGAAAGGGAGTATTGAGTATGTACAACATGGCTGATTTTATTAAAAATGACGTTCAAATTTATGAAAATATCGAGCGAGTCACTTCACGAAACACCAACCTGTCACCAGGAGCCGCTTTTTGGAATTATGTGCTCTAGGAACTCTTAGACCGGTGGACCCCATAGACTCCCATTATATGAAGCAGAGTGGGCTGCGGATTTACCAAACAATCTTATTTATTGTTCTACTCAAGAAAAAATGTCACCTACATCCCGGATGGCCTGAGGGTGAGTAAATAAACGGCAAATTCAAGTTTTGGCTGAACTATCCCTTTAACTTTGGTACAATGGCATAGATTTCCATCAGGCTGACAGACTTTTTCATAGATTTAGCAAATTCTTTGTCTGAAATGGATTGTTAGACCAGGAGAGACCCAGACTCCCTGAGGCTTACAAATGTGAAATGAGTCTTGATTAGGCAGCAGTCCAAGCATGTTAAAATTGCTGAAGGGCAATATCATGTAATTAAGGAGAAGAGGGCCTGATTTAATAAGCCTTTGCCTCAGAGGAACTTGAGAGGAAAAGTATGTCTCTGTCCAAACTTCAGCAATATTTATGTGTGAATGAATCTGTTTTACAATCTATTTCATACATGACAACACGGGTACAAATGTGAATAATTCACATTCTGATTTCATGTTCCTATTCAATATCTAAGACTTACTTAGATTCTAAGTAATAATTCACCCATAATTAAACATTCTTTCATGATTTACTCACACTCTTGTCATTTCAAACATAACTTTCTTCTGCAGAACACAAAAGCAATGAAATTGGTTTTGTGTCCATGCAATAGAAGTGAATGGGTGCCTGCGCTGTTCCGTTATCAACAAAACTATCTTCTTCAAAATATCTTCTTTAGTGTTCTGCTGAGGAAGGAAATTCATATAGGTTTGAAATGACAGGAGGGCGATTCAAAACCCGTAACATTAGAAAAAGACCATAAACTTAAAGAACAACAAGGAAAACATGTACTGTAACATTAAATTTCAGTTTTATACAGGATCTTTTTACATTTAGTAAATGATGACATCGTTTTCTCTATTGGGTAGAGAATCCCTGTTATGTTTTCTATGCCTGTGTACAAATTGAGGAGAGGACTCTACAGAAAAAAAATGAATGTACATCATATAAATCACAAGTGCTCTGTGAAATTGATAAAAATTCTTCCTTTTCTTGTTGCATCGAATGACAGTCTATTCAGAATAATGGTGACCTTCAGAACGGACTGACAAGAGAGCTTTTGAGGCAATCTTTTGTTAAATTATGTGGAGAGCACAAATTTACCTTTTGGGCTCCAGCTGAGACTGGACAAAGAATAATGAGGGACCTCAATGAAACGTGTGAAAGTGGTGTTCATTTTAACAGCTCTGCAAGAAAACGCAGTAAAACATATTTTGATGTTATTTTATTTGTCACAATGACATTGGCATTGCAAAAACATGTGAAATAATCGTAATTTATTAAATAAATAAATAAATATGAAACGCTAAACACTTAATACATGTGTTGTGTTATAATGTACTTCAAGCTGGAGAACTGAAAATGAAATATAAACGGACTACTTGAGTCATTAACATGGACACAGTGCAGCGTTTGCATTTTTTTCTGGAGGTTTCTGTGTGTGGTCAGCATAATCATTTGGACACATTTCTCTGGGCATCAAATGTGGTGCGCAGAATTATCACACAATGAGCCATGTGCCGTCATCAGATCTCCTACACGTTCATGCGGTTGCTAGGTGCTTGACACATACTGACAATCCGCTTTAAACCAAAGTGCCCTAAACCATTTTTCGACAACACTGTACGAAGGTAAAACACAATAACTAGCAACATTTAAATATTTTTTTTAATCTGAGCATAGTTGAGTCAAAGTATAGACGTGTTGACAGTATTTACTACATTTTGTCTTTGTTTGACAGTCCCAGTTTATTCACACAGAGAAGTTAGTCCATACCAGCAGCAGAAGATCTCCTTGAAGGTCTTTCTCATTTCTTGGCTCCTGAAAGCATATATAAGAGGGTCAATGACCGAGTTGCACATGATGAGAATAAGGTACATGTTGAAGTGCGACATGAAGCAAACACAGTAGGGGTTGTGCGGGCAGGAGATCATGAGGATGAGGTGCAAGAAGAAAGGAGCCCAACACACGACAAACACCCCGAGAAGGATGGTTATTGTGATGGCCCCCTTCATATTCGCTGCCTGCCAGACAGGGCCGTTGCCAAGGAGGGCGGCGATGCGCTTCATGTGCAGTCGGGCGAGGAGAAACATGTGGACGTAGAGCGTGGCCATGAGAGCCAGCATGGTGAAGAACATGCTGATAAGGCAGATGAGAACGGTGGTGCTTTCCGAGTACACGATAAAGAGCACGCCGGAGACAGTGCAGAAGGTCCAAATGCAGGTTATGATGATGCCCGCCCGCCGCTGGGTCATGATGTTGTGGTATCGTAAGGCATAGAAAATGGTGATGTAACGGTCCACAGCGATGGCTAGCAAACTCCAAATGGATGCCAACAGGGAGCTGCAGATCATGGAATCGAAAACGTTGTCCATGTTCTTGATGATACGTTCGCTGTTGGTCAGGTTGCCCCCCGTGATGAGTGCCATGACCACCGTCTCAGAGGCGTTGGAGACGCTGACCAACAGGTCGGCCACAGCCAGACTGCAGATGAAGAAATACATGGGAGAATGAAGGTTTTTGTTCTTCACGATGGCAGCGATCACCAAAATGTTCTCCAGGAGGCTGACAAGCCCAAGTGTGAGGAAGACCTCGGTTGAGATGAGCAGCTGCTTGCAGGATCCAGACGCAGATCCCCTTTCACCCTGAGCAGACTTCCCGACCGGTAAAGCTCCCTGGCTGTGGTTCCGCAAAGAGTGATGCAATCCATTATGATGCGAGGTGTTCATTTCAGTAAATATCGGCAGACGGGGTCTCAGTCTAGTTCAACTACCGGAGAATTCATCATCATGCGGGAGGGTCACGTTTACCATCTTCCACCGTGTAGATCAAAGTTTATTTGCAGGGACAAGCATCCAATTATCCTTCACCCCAGAGATGACTTTTTTCTCCCAAGCAGCAAAAAGTCAAACAATTAGTTACAAGAATAAAAGCAGGCGGACAGAAAAGAAGCCTTCATAGAAGACGGCGAGATCTAACTGCACATGGCAGCGCTGACTCTGAAAGAAAAAGCAACATGCAGCATTCAGAGTGAGGCACACCGTCTCCAGAGTGCTTCCAGTATTTGGCAGGCAGGCGAGTGATATCCTCTACACCACACATGCACTCTCTGGCATGCTGAGCGATAGCTCCTCCTCCAGCTTCCTCATCCAATCAGAAACCGCTTTGATGGGGGAATGTAGGCTTATGTCTGATTGGGTTGCCACCCACTTTGTATTTATTTAGAAGAGTGTTGTCGTTCGAGAGTCATTTAATTTTGTTTAAAAACTAAAATAGAATTGTAAGTTATTGTTTGTTAACACATAAAGCTATTTGATGCAATAGCGAGCTGGTCAAGTACTTCCGGAAAAAGTGTGCCTTAAACCATTTTTTAGATTAAGTGTGTGGATTTCCTCCACCAAAAGATGTCAAGCGCAAAGATTTCAGAAAGTCCCTTTGTACCTTGTTGTGATGCCACCAGGAACTATTTATTCACTGAGGAATGTAAATCTGAAGGAGAATGTAGGTCACAGGGTAGGGACCCAGCAAGTGGTTGTCTAGGATGTGTAAAGTAGCTCTTCTTTGGTTGATTCAACACCGGGTGCTCCGTTCTGGATCACCTGTCAGGCTCGTAAGTGCTAGCTAAAAATAGATTTTTATTGATGACCTGTTTTAAACATTATTGTCAGTTTTGCTCTCTGGTTTCAGCATCCTTTTCCTGGCAAATTTTTTATGGAAAATGATTGTGTTTTTTATAATTTATGTGTATGTGCTCTCATTAGCATTCATCAAAAACAATAACCTCCCCCCTCTTACCAACCTCTTTTGACACTAGAGCCGCCAAAGGGTAAAATTTACCAATGGATGTTTTTCAAATGTACATAACAGATTTTCAAAAAAGTCATTTTTTTGTAATTAAAAATGTGTTTACATAAACCAGATTGAAAACTAGGCATTATTACCTATAAGGACCATCGAGTCAAATTTACCATTCAATTACTTTATTTTTGTGCTGTTATTGAGCAACGTGTTTTTATATTTACCATTAAGACAAGTGATTTGTGTAGCCTGATTAAAATAGCCATGGATTTAAAATAACAGGATAAATGATGACTAAAATTAAGCATTACTTGACTCTAGACATTACTTTGTGATGACAGTGGCAGTGTAAAGTGTGCAGTATAAACAAAACATGAAAACCAGCAACTGACAATGAACCAAACAGTTCTCGATGGACGAAATCGAGTCCTGTCCGACATATACGGATATATGTTACAACACAGAAAAGAAGACAAATAGGATCTAAATTGGGCTCCGTTGACAGGAAAGAAAGATAATATGAGATACATCATTGAGCAAACAGACCATCCTTTACTCTGGTGCCTTTAGTCACCAATAATTAACCAACACAAGTCCTGACTATTGCAAATATGATGCAGGCTGGTTAACACTGAGCACAAAGGGAAATTGGAAACCAGTGAATTGAGTTGGAACAAATACTTAAGGTTGTGCTACTGCTCTGTGAGAAAAGCAAGTTTTCTGAGTACACTAGGAATCCTTTTTATCAGTTTAACAGAAAGAAATATGTGATAATAATTCATTTGTAAACTGCCATGATGCGGCGCTAAACTGAATCATGCTTTTTATAAAATTAAAGCTTGAAAGCCCTAATCCTTTAAAAAATTGGATATATTAGATTAGAAGATAAATCGTGAAATAGTGACACAACTTTCATTGTTAGCGAAGTGAATTATTCCTACAAGAATGATCCTGATTTACTTTTTAGGGAAAAAGCCACATCTTGGACTCAAATCCTGTTTAAAAAGGGTTTTGAGATGAATTCATTATGTAATACAAAAATCCTTTTGGGGAGAAAGCGAAATTGCTCAGCTCAGTTGTTTCATGTCTTCCTAGCCTGGCAGAAGATTACAAGTTGTTCTAATGTTCTTATCAGGGTATAGACCACATACACTGTTTAAAGTTTTATAAGTCTGAGAGAAATTCATACTTTTCTGACCTTGTGCAGTAACTGAAAGTGTATAGTTATTAAATGAAGACACAGACAAAATATCTGCTAGACAATCACTTAACGCATCCCTGAGCTTCTACACCAGTTATATCAGATCAAATGCTAATAATTATCTTTTGCTTTTGATGTCTATGGCAGTTTGGATTCAGACGACCCAACACCTGCAAAGAGACGACGCCAACTCTGAATGAACATACGAACCTGCCAAATGTTACTTTTTAATGTTCTTGTTCTGTTGAACACAGAAGAAGACATTTTGAAAAAAGTTTGGGCCGGCAAACAGTTTTGGGTCACTTTAGGATACTGTTGTATTTTTACCTACTATGGGAGTCAACGGGGGGCAAAATCTGTCAGGTTATAAGCATTCTTCCAAATATCTTTCTCTGTGTTCATCAGAACAAAGGCAGATTTGGAACAACTCGAAAGTGAGTAAATGATGTAGATATCCTGGAGGGAGGGAAGCTCACCTCCCACAATGTGGCGGGCAGTTCGCGCAACCCTTTGTAGAGCTTTGCGGTTGCCAGCGGTGCTGTTTCCAAACCAGGCGGTGATGGTGTAGAATGTTCTGAGGATGCTCTTTCCAAACTTCCTCAACGGTCTCAGGAAGAAGAGGCGTTGGTGTGTTTTCTTCAGCACTTTATCTGTGTGAGCGGACAAGTACAAACGGTGAAGTATCCCTTTTACCACCCACATATCAACCTAACCAAACATAAACAGTATGCAAACCGGTCACTCGATAAAACACAACTGCATGCTTCGCTGCGACAGCACATAGAAATCAACCATAAAAAATACATCATAGCATTATCCCTGCATAGCTGTAGATTCAATATAAGTTTGTGTTGTTTACCTTATGCACTTACACGCCCATTACCAACTTAACACAGACATTTGACTCAGGTTACTCACTGCGTGCGCCGTGCGGTTCCAAAACCTATATGAACCCAGGGGGAGTGTATCGAGCACAGAAATACGACGCCATATGTCCAACTCGTTTTTTGTCATGTTGACCATGTCAAGTATGAGAATGAAGCACGTTTAACATTGTAAAATAGTCAAAATGAATGAGTCACTGCTGAATCTCCCCTTTAAAGAAAAACTAGTGTCCTGGTTGACTGTCACTTTCCTGCCATTTCAGGGTAACCTTAGCAACATTACACCGCTGCTGCACTGACCACTTTGAATTCTGATGAAATGCACATTTTGCACTACTTTAAACTATGATGTAGATTAGTGAATGGGACTCATAAAGTTTATTTAATCTTTGTTGGCATGATTCACAAACTAAAACAAAGGGACATAGAATTAGGCACACAACCTTAAAGCTTTTGTTTAACCAAAACATATAGCCCCCCTCTCAGGTAGATGACTAACTTGTAAGACTAGTCTAAGTGGTTTATGCAACCGGCCCTGGGACTATGCCTTTGTTGAATTAAGACATTTATGTCGCTTTTATGAAAATGACTTAGAAGAAAACATTACTGGTGTGCATCTTGAGACAAAACAATGGCACTGATATATTTTAAGATATTTCTGGGAAAGTTGTATTCAATTAAGACAGGTCACACATTCCTTTTAGTCTTAGACTTGTATTAGGCATTGTCTGTGAAACCGGCCATAGAGTTTGGACTCAACAACACACATGTAATTGGATTCTAAACCTGATATCCAAGATTTTAGCATGAGACAGCATGGTCTCTCTAAATGTTAAGTTACATAATTATTTGGATTTATAAAGTTACCACATAGTGTAACACTTAATTGAGTAATATCATGGACCTGCACTTCATATTTTTTTGTGTTTTGTAATGTTTTAATATTTCAGTTTTGCAATGTTATGTCACTGTGGTGTAGTTCCAGTATTGTCCACTGGGCAGTTTTCCAGAAAAGAGGGAAGAGCATACTGCATTGGAAAACATACTTTAATTTTAGGAGACACACATGACATGACCTATTTTTGTGTTGTGTTATCTGGTGTGTTCTACATGGTTGTGTTGTCTGCTGTAATCCTCCACTCTAAAATGGTAACTTTGGGGTGAAGTGTGTCAAATACAAAATGGTATGACCTACCAATAATCTGTAATTTCCCATTTAAAGGCATTGGCAGCATGCCATTAAGGCAATGATATGAAATCTGTAAACAAAAAAATGATTTACCCATTTAAATATATATATGGTTACTTTGTGAAATTGTTTTCTTTATCATTTGTTATATATAATATTTAAACCTTTTATTTGTTTAAATGTTCACAACATGTGGTTGAAGAGTTTCCTTTTAACGGGCTGAAAGCATTTTTCCTCGGATGAACTAGCATGGAAATTGTAAGCAAAATATACACAAGCTGGCAATATTTAAATGACACAGGAAATCTCATTTGTTTTTTAGGAACACGGCGTATGTTTTACAGTAAATCATGATAAAGGTACTAAATTAGTATTAAGTCTATCAAAGGTACACTATTTTTCTCTCAAAAACTACTATAAAGGGCTGGACAAGAAAATCTGTTGCTGGAGCGAGTTGGATTTTTTTTCATCTAATCTGTAACTTACCCCTTTCACTTGCTTTACAGTGCTCTTGTTTATATATCATGTTCACAACTGGTTAAAAATATTATTCAAACTTTAAACAGATCTTTTGTATTTTTAAATGCTTTTCAGTTTCATACAATGAAAACATTTTGATCTAAAATGTAAATGCTAATAGGCAACCTGTAAAAAACAAATGTAAAAACAGTTTATAACACAGACAGTCTAGTTTATTAATGTTTTTAAATGAGTTTGTCCACCTCCACCAAATCTACACCTTGAGGCAGATATTTGAGATATTCAAGACAAACTTGACATCAAGTACAATCTGTTCTGTACTATTAATTATGTTTCTTAAGATTTTTTTTTAAAGAAAATAAAACATATGTGTCAAAGAACGGCAAGTGCAACATTCCGTACAGTGGCCATCCCTCAATTTTGAGCAACTGATGATGGGCTCTTTTAAATGGAAGGCAGGCCTTCTGTAGACATTGGTGTAAGGCCAAGTGCAGTTTATGGAAAAAGATGGGAAAACATAAACCTAAATGTGGTTTTACTACAACTAAACTAGACAAACAAAGCACAAATGGCAACAAGACTAAACAAGGTCATGAGGAAACAAAGGGTGGGGTTGCATTTAGAATGTTAGATTCGTTAGTAGGACCAGGTGTTATAATCAAACTATTTCAGCACAGTTGAATTGCCCAATAGGACATTTCCCACGCCTAATGCAGGGGAAAGCAGCCAAGATTATGAATAGAGGAAAGGAGATCTAAGGTTTCACTGGTTCATCGGGTTGGCATCCTCTGTATTTAGGGGATAAATGTGTATGGGTGATAAATTATTATAGAAAAATGTAAAATAAGAACTGTCAGATGCACAGCAAGCCTGAGGTTTCATGTACATACAATACATACATACTTTACAGATAAAAAAAGATTTCAGTATTAAAGTAACTTCTTTACACATCCTATTGGATATCCACGTTTGGACCAGGAAACTCCAACAAAGGAACACACAGTTTGAGCTATCTAAACTAAAAAATACTTGCACTGACATTTCTTAAAATACATCACAGCATTTTTTGTCTCAAAATGCACAAAAGTGATGTTTTTTTGTTAGGCATTTTTGTAAAAACTGCTTAAAGCAGTTCACCTTCAAAATGAAAATTCTGTCATCATTCGAACGCACTCCGGTCATTCCAAACCTGCATGACTTTCGTTCTTCCGCAAAACACAGAAGAAGATGTTTTGAAAAATGTGGTCACGGAACAGCAATGCCCCCCTTTCACCAACCAATGAAATAATGGGAGCTGTCAATAACATTCTTGAAAATAAATGATTTAATGTCTTGCGGAAGAAAGGAAGTCATACAGGTTTGAAATGACAAGAGGGCGTGTAAATGATGACTGAATTTTCATTTTGAAGGTGAACTACTCAGGCTAAGGCTTAGTCCTGTCGCGGTACCGCCCCCAAAACGTTGTCAGAAAAATAGGAAATGTATGTTTGGCTTAGCATTGAGATAGCACTGTACTTCAAGGTACCTGTACATCAGCATTACATTCAAGGGTACCGCCTCAGTAACAAACTAAATTAAAGCAACATTATTTATGAAAGTTTGCACACACGGTCTGTAATGGGTGGTTTGTAAACCTCCTTTACCTCAGACGATTTCAAGTGGAATGAGCCAGTCAAACAAATTCATGTAAATTGCATTTACATTGCAAAACAGTTTTCAAATGTCTTAAACCTAAATGCTGCATGTCATGTGGTGCATTAAATGACTAGGTTGTTCAAACACTCATTTGTTTGAGTTGTTCTCATTACAGTCACAATCACATTGTCAAGAAGATCAGCAGAAACTCTCATTTATTTCAATGGATAATCATTGGTTATATTTACCTTTCTGAGCTTGAGAAATGGAAAATATATTGAACAGTGTGCTCTGTAGCATGTACTGCTGTTACGCCTGCAGGGATGTGATTTGGGATGTGATGTGAAGGTTGTCATAGACCAGTTCTTCGGTTTTCTGGCTTTTCCAGATTCCTGAATGTAAGGCTAGCAGATGTAGTGGCAGGTGGCATTTTCATCAAGTGTCTCCGTAAACACAGTGTCCAATTTCATGCGTTCTGCAATTGTCTTTGTTTGTTACGTTCGTTTCGTTATGAAAATGACTATGATTTGTTGTGAAAGCAGCGTATGGAGCGACAATTTCAATAACCTCACATTAGACATGATTACTCATCAGGATGAAGCAATTATTAAAAAATATGTTGTGCTCTATTTTCCTTTTAAGAAAACACGCTTGCATTAGCCTGTGTTTTAACCAAGATGCGGATCCTTCACTTAGAAATGAATGTAGGTACAAAGGGGACTACGTGGAATGAAGTTACCATGGCTGCGTGTGTTCAAGGCCTACCCATAGAAATCATCTTTCGACCTGCTTGATGGAAACTGCATGCTCGGTCTGATTAAAACCCATCTAAATAAATAATAAAAAAAAAAGCCTTCGTGTAACTCGCTGCTCCCTCATCTGCCTTCACTTTGCACAAGCTATTTGCACACCGTTTAAAAAAGCGAGCTGCTTTGTGCTCTCATTAATAGAAGATCTGCTGATCCACTCTAAATGTAAAGCACAAAGACCAGCTTTTGTATCTTAAAGCCATATAGAAACATAAAACATAAAATGAAATCTGATATGAGTCAGAGGCAACTGCACATTTAAACCAATTTCTACAATGACACAAGGAGGGGGAGGTCAGTAGAGGTCTTACATTGTTTCTGTTCCCTAATAGTGTGATTGGTCTAGAAATAACATTTCTCAAGTGTTTCCTTGAGGCATTCACCAGCAAATCAATCACAGATGAAACGAACCAGCACTTTATTTTGTAGTTATTTGTCTATGAAGATGAAAAAAATAAGAAAGAAAATGATTTGGGATAGGAAATACAACATGTGTAAAACAAAGCAGCAGGATTCCTGATCATAACACATTTGTGACCCTGTACAACAAAACTGTCCTTACGGGTAAATTTTTCGAAATCGATATTTTACATAATTTGACAGCTGAATAATTAAGCTTTCTATTGATTTATGGGTTGTCAGGATATGATGATATCCAAAGGTTGCAAAAGAATCAAAATATTGAGAAAGTTGCCTGTGAAGTTGTTAATAAGAGGCCCGGCTACTAGTCATCCACTCACAAAAATAAAGTTTTTATATATTACGAAGTATCTTCATGGAATATGATCTTTACTCAATATTCTAATGATTTTGGGCATAAAAGGAAAATCAATAATTTTGACCCATACAATGTATTTTTGGCTTTAACTAAAAAATTTCAAGTGCTACTTAAGACTGGTTTTGTGATCCAGGGTCACATTTAGTTTTGAAGAGCAGAGCAGATCTTCAGTGGTCGGTTGCAAAAACTGCTTTTAAATTGTCTTTCTATAGGCCAGTCATAATTTTTTCATTTTTTTAAAGTAAATTATATAAAAAGGTAGTTGAATCTAAATTTAATAACAGTTGTTCAGACTGGTTCTTAAAGGGACAGTTCACCCAAAAATGAAAATTCTGTCTTTATTTACTCACCCTCAAGTTGTTCCAAATCTGTTGAAAAGTTGTCCCTATTTTCTCCCATAGTAATTATGTTCCCTACATGTAAGTAAACGGGGGATAATATCTATTTAGTTAGTGACAATCTGCCAAATAACATTCTCTGTGTTCATCAGAACATAGAAATGTATAGAGATTTTGAACAACTTAAGGGTGTGTCAATTATGACAACAATTTCATTTTTGGGTGAACTATCCCTTTAAACAGACAGTTTTTACTTGCGGCTGTTTATCGGCCCCAGATAAACCTGATTATTTTCATGCAGGAATATCTGTGTAGATACAGTTCAGCATATATACAGTTTCAAAATGACTATTAAAAGAACAGAGAGACTGAAAGGCTGATGAGACAGCAGGCGGTTACATTTTTATGTCACAGCAACGTTTTCATAAGGATAAGATGTGTTGTAATGGCCACGCCTAGTTTGACTGATGATTGTGTGACTGTCAACCCTGGGGTGGAGGCTCAGACTTCAGGTTGAAGTCATTTGACACGCAGTCTACTGCGGTTGTTATCAAACAACAGTTGATGGCTCAATAATAAGGTAAACTGACTTGTGTTTTTAAGAGTTGTCTTTAAGAGTGCTATTTTTTATTGTATCAATGTTTTATCTGAATAATTACATGTCAGACTAGTTTTCAAAAGAATAAACAGTTGTGTAACGCTCTTATACAAATAGGTGGTTTTTAAGCCGACAAATGTGGTTGCTGAAGTTTGCATGTTTGGGCTTGCATGATCACATGTTTATAGGAAATTTAATGGAGTTTACACCGACTGCTGAGCAGCAAATAGACAGGAGCAAACAGGACCCGGCTTCTTTGGGAAACACAAACGACGGGCTGAAATATGATATTGGGCGCGAATCCCTTGACTTCAGCTGCATTTACAGCAAAGGTATACAGCAGATACACAGATTAATGGGTGGTGAAAACTCTGATGTAATACAACAGTGGCAAATATTGTGTGTCTGTGAGGCAATGTAGGACAGCATTATGAGATCTTTTGCTCTTTTACTTTAATTCGCCACCAACAGTAAATATAGTGTTGGTTGTTTTAACACAACCCGTGATATTTCTTGTCAAATAAGTTGATAGAAATGGCAAATGCAATTTCTTCCTGGATTGACATTCAATTATCTTGTCAAATATTGAAGAATCCTGTCTAGTATCCACTACAATTATTCAAATCCTTTTTCTATTAACAAAGCCAAATAGTTTTCACGTTGTTCTTTTGAAAATTTTAAGTAACACGTGATGGTGAAATGACAAAATTGGAGAGCAGAATTGCTTCGGTGCATTTTGTACAGAAGATGTTCTAAAAATGAATAAAAGTGAATTATAAGCAGGATATTGGTCGACCACCTTCCCTGTTAATTTACTGTAGAAAGACAAAAAGGACGGAGTCTTCATCTTTTCATCACAGCATAGACATCTTTTGTGTTTTGTTCAGACCTGCTTCCCGCTGAGGATGGGAAGGAGGCAACTAAGCACTTCTTTCAGGAGCTTGTGAACATCTTGCTGGCTTATGTCAGCAAATCTCTGAAACACAGCTCCAAAATTCTGGACTTCCACCATCCTCACCAGTTCAAAGACGGTTTAGAAGGCTTCAACTTGGAGCTCCCTGACCAGCCAGATAATCTGGAGCAGTTGCTGGTGGATTGCAGAGACACGCTGAAATATGGAGTTAAAACAGGTGCAAATCCCTTTTCCAACCCGTTTGTTTTTAAATACGATTCAGCACGAGTCATCGTTGCGTTACGTGTATGTGCTCCCTCAAATAACTCTAGTGAGCATTCGTAGCCTAGCATTTTCCAAATTACTGTTTAAATGCATCAAAGATAGCAAACAATTAGGTTGTACAGTATACTTGAAGTAACAATTTATATCCACATAGAACACAAAGAAATCAATTTCAACATCTTCTGCATGACTTTAAGGGTAGTCTTCAAATAACATGACTACTCCAGAATAGGATTTTTGCCTGTAGCTCATTTGGTTGCATTAGCAGCGCAAAGGTTGCGTTTAAATACCAGGAAACAAAAATATTTGAATCTTGAACCCAAGTCGCTGTGAATGAAAGTGTCAAATGTATGGGCTAAATGTTCACGCGCAGCAAATGTGAAAGGCACGAAAATAATGCAAAAGCACCTGGAAAGCATTACAAAACATTACTTTGCCAACCATTACTCAGTGCAAGGCTGACATTTAACTGACATCAAAGTTTGTTTATACATGCCCTTGGCAAAACAGGCCTGATTGTTTCCAAGAAAGTGTATTGGGTTTAACCGATGTTAGAGCATTGTTATGTGGCTGTATATTCTATTCAGTCTAATAACCCACATTGTGCTCAGCACACACATGTATGGTAACCAACACATTCTCATGGGAATTCGTAACCGAGGTGGCTATTTCACTGATCTATTGCGACAAGAACGCTAAAAAAAACAGGAGGTGAAGCAAATGAAAGCAATCGCGCCGCCATCTTGGTATGTCCAACTGACAGAGAGCACCATTGACTGACAGTCAAAATGACGATTTAAAATAACCCGTTTTCAGCTGACCAGGCGCGCGATACGTTTTGGGATCACATGTGGGTTTAAATGTATTGTTCCTTCTGATGTTTTTTCCAAAGTTTATGTTTATTTTGGGCAGAATAGCAACGTATAGAAATCAATGTATATTTGTTGTCATGGCACACGTGTAATGTTTAGAAATAAAGTTTCATTACTTAACAGATACAGTCTGTATTTATCTATATTTAGATTTCAGAATAAGCACATTTATCATAAGTCGAGGTGTCTTGATAGTCTGCTGATCTGATTTATGCTACTGTAATGAACTCTCACTCTTTCTAATAAGAAAATACACAACTTTAAATAATTAACCATTTAAATGCTTAAGATGTTTTGCGTTGTAAGAATACACTGTGAGACTTTAGAAACAGAGAGTGGTAAGTTATTATTATCATTAATATGTGATAACGCCCGATTTAAAAGAACGTTTGGACATACCAACATTGCGGTGCGGTAGCTTCAGTGTAATGATGTCATGAGCAATCCAGTCCAGTTTCTTTAGATCAGTGGGCTCATTTGAATTTGTACTTTTTAGGGGAAATTGCTTTCCCACCAGTGACAGTGGGTTTAGGGGAGAGGCTTCAATATTGTTTCACCGTATAGAGGGTATGCACTGATGTCACTTTCCCACGTGTGCACCACGTGAAGACACCCTTGAGTGGCAAAACACTCGCCCAAATGTCTGAATTGGAGAATCAAAGAGAGAGTGAAATTAAAAGCAGTTGGACTCGACTGTGATCCTTATGACTTAGATAGGAACCAGGTGTCCTTGAAATATTGTGCAGAGTTGTGATTCCAGATATTTATTTCGTACCTCATTTCAACATCTATCCATTGTGTCTTCTGCGTTGGGGAATTTTTTGGGTAAAATTGACAATAACATCCGTCCCCAAACAGTTTCAGAACACAACAATTCAGAAATTTAAAATTCCAGTGTCTATTTAAATTATTTATTTTTATAAAGACTCCTTTCTGCTTTTTCTAATGTTGTCATTTACCGACAGGTCATCCAAGATATTTTAACCAGCTGTCAACAGGACTTGACGTCATCGGTCTTGCAGGAGAATGGCTGACGTCCACGGCAAACACAAACATGTCAGACACGATTTCCATCTCTTTCGTAATCACAAGTGGAAATTCTTTATTCTTTACGTACAGTTCATCAGAACTCATTTGAGTACATTTTCATTACAGGTTTACTTATGAAATAGCCCCTGTCTTTATACTTATGGAGGAGATCATTCTGAAAAAAATGCACAAAATCATTGGCTGGACTGAGAAGGATGGAGATGGCATCTTTTGTCCAGGTAAAAAAAATGTTTTTAAAAACAAGCACAAAACAGAACTTTATTAGTACTTCATTAAACAGCTAATGACTTTCTCCACAGGAGGTACCACGTCCAATCTGTACAGTGTGCTGTTAGCAAGGTTTCATCACTTTCCCGCAGTGAAGACCCATGGGATGTGTGCGATACCTCGCCTGGCACTGTTCACCTCTGCGCACGTACGCAATCTCATTATTGTTGTCTTCTCTGTCAGCGGGAGTGCTGTGACAGTTTCACTTACTTAATCAGACACATAGCACAGCACATATCAGTTATTACCACTTATTGAGAGGTCAGACGTTATGTGTCACAGCAGCGTTTGAGAAACTCTTATTAATTGAAGTTAATTCAAATATTTCATGTTTAATAATGGTAATGCAAAAGGTGACGATTGCCTGTGCACGTTTAATGCTCGCTTTCCTTATTAGAGTCATTATTCGATCAAGAAGTCTGCAGCGGTCCTCGGCATTGGCTCTGACAACGTCATTGTGGTCAAATGTGATGAAAGGTAAGAATAGTGGACTGAATCGTAAATTCATAATCTGGATTCTGTCTGGTGTACCAAGAATAATAATTATTTCTCTTTGCAAGGGGGAAAATGGTCCCGTCGGAATTGAATTCTAGCATTGAGGCAGCAAAGTCTAAGGTAAAGGAGAGCTAATAAACAGATGAAGGAGCGATAAAGGATTTTAAAACATGCATGTTTTACCTAATGTGTTTTACCTAATGTGTTTGACCTAATGTGACACTGAAATAGGTGTCATGTAATTCAACTGGTAGAGCAAGTCCCTAGAGGCGCCAGGGAATGCATGTAAAGCCTGAACGCATTAAACATAACGTAAGATGAAAGTGTCTGTAAAGTGCATCCATGTAAAAGATTAAGCAGGTGCTCCACAGAACTATTCTGTGGCTATGTAAACTATAAGCTAAAAAAGGAAAGTACAGATTTATTTAGCCAATCATAAAACAGTTGAAGTTGCAAACATTCTGGATTTTACCACCTAAAGCTGAATCACAAAACTGCCTCTTCAATATTTATAGGGTCTTGTCCCGTTCTACGTCAATGCAACTGCAGGGACCACCGTCTATGGATCTTTTGATCCTCTGAATGAAATAGCAGACATATGTGAGCAGCATGGCCTATGGATGCATGTGGATGTAATACTTCTTTGTTTTATTTTTATAATTTTTACTTCGGTAAAAATGAACGCAGTTCCTTAATGCTTTCCCTTTTTTTGTAGGCGGCCTGGGGGGGTGGCTTGCTCTTATCCAACAAGCATCGTGTGAAAATGCAAGCAATTGAAAGGTAAGCAAAGTTCGACTGGGCATTTTGCTATGTAGTTGTGAATTTCACTGGATGTGGCACAGTGTCCCAGGTATAAACCGGGATTGAAACAAAGCAAGTTCAATTGACTTAATTGAGTTAATTCTACTTATTTTTTAATACATTATGTTCATTCATCAAACTTGATCCATTGTGTTGTGTTAAAATAGAATTGAAATGAAAAACAGGATTTCCCGTTCCCAGCGTTCTTTTCGTAACACTGCTTACAAATTAAAGGTTATTTTGTTTTTCGCTGAAGAACTTTGGTCTATTTTGCAGTTTTGCAGTTACCATTGTGTTTAGGCTGTTCGTAGTAATGCTTGTGCTGATGGAGGTTAAGTTTATACCTGTACACAGATACAAAATTGCTGAGTAAACATAACTGTAATATCCATAATTATGCAAATGTTTGTGCAACATAAACATAATTATGTGTTACCAATGTACATATTTTTTCAGTGTTTAATAATGTAAACAATGGGATTCATCACTTGGCCTTGAGGCATTTTCTAATTCAAAGACTGTCTTCATTATGTAGCGGCTGTGAACAATTTCAACAGTGCAGCTCTCTACAAACAGGTGCTTTTTACTAAAACAGTCCAAGATCTCAGGCTACTTTAAATAAATATCTCTGATCCGAGACTATAATCCCTTCTTCATTGTGATGTACCGAAGCTACATGTTTTTTCCCTGCCTTAACAAGAGTCTGGTCTGCTCGATCTACTCGAAATGTCAGCAGTCAACTTTTGAGACGCTTTCTCGACATCTTTCTCTATTATTTTCATTTCATTAACCCAAAGTGCAGTCTCCGTTGCCATTACGTTTGCTGTTCTGCAGGATAATTCACGTAATTTCCCTGCAATTTTGTGTGTAGGAGTGTATGGGAGGCACATACTGAAGTGACATTTGTTCTGTGAGAGAATATTAAAGCAACTCACTCAACCATTTCAACCGCAAAACTTCTTTCATTTGTGTACTGACGGCTGATCAGAACCTGTAATTACCGTCTCGCTCCCAGAATACATCAAAGCCCTCACATTTTCAGTATAATGGATTCCACCTCCTGTTTCCACCTGCCTTTCAAATGTCTACTTTTTTAAAAGTGTACTTTGAATTGGTCAAATTATTTTAACATCATCTTGCTTCCTGTGTGCTTTCAACCAGGGCGGACTCCGTGACCTGGAACCCACACAAAATGATGTGCGTCCCACTGCAGTGCTCGGCTATTCTGGTCAAGAGGAAGGTACGCTAAGCTGCAGCTGAGATACATGTACTTACTTGTCATTTATTCACATCACATTCACCTCGTGTTGTTCTCAGGGCCTCCTGCAGGAATGCAATCAGCTGTGTGCCGAGTATCTCTTCCAACCTGACAAGCAATACGACGTGTCCTATGACACCGGGGACAAAAGCATTCAGTGCGGAAGACACGTGGACGTCTTCAAATTGTGGCTCATGTGGAAGGCGAAGGTAACGTCTGGTGCTTTAAAAGAAATTCATGTCAAATGTGTATCAGGGTAGAATCAGGAAAATAAAAAAGAATTGACATCGGACAATTTCCTTTTCTTGTGTTGAAGGGAGATTGTATGAAAAAGCTGAACTGAAATATTTCAAAGCAACTGCAACCAAAAATGCTTGAAAGTGTGCAAAAAATGAATAAAAGCCAATCAGATTGATTCACATTATAAAACAAATGAATTCATTTTAGGGCTCAGAGGGGTTTGAAGCACAGGTCAACCACTGCTTGGAAAACGCTGAGTATCTCTACTACAAGCTAAAGAGGAGAACGGATTTCGAGTTCGTCTTTACAGGAAAAGTGAGTATGCTGTTTGCCTTTAAATGTGAAAATGAAAAGGGGGAAATAATTGAGCTAGCAATTGAATATTTCTTCCAGATCAGTAGTCATGGTGAATGCAGCTAACATATTTTCATATCTGACAATAAATATACAGTTTTTACAATTTTTGTGTATAGTAAACAATATTAACAATATTTCTCTCAAATCTTAAACAAAATTAGAAATGAAATTAAATAAAAAATTATGTGATGACCTTCTATTACAGTTTTCATGTGTCATGTCATGCGGTCAGTCTTTCACATAGCTGTCGGAGGACTTTATGTCCCTCCTGAGGTTTAATTTAGTTGAATGGACCATAATGGATCTAGAAATGCTGATTTGGATATTTGGAACGGTCATTTTAATTTAGTATGTCCTTCTAATGTATGAATTTTGTACATGTTCCTTTATTTCAGCCTGAACACAGCAATGTCTGCTTTTGGTATCTCCCACAAAGAGTGCAAAACATGCCTCTTGGTCCAGAGCGAGATAGAGAACTTCATATGGTAAGAAATAGAAGCTCCATAGATTAACCATTATGAAAGAGATAGATTGGAAATAAGATTTAGAGAGCTCTCCTTATTACCTTCCTGTAGCTTTTTAAGCTCACTTAATGAACTCTTACAGGTTGCTCCAAAAATCAAGGCAAAGATGATGGAAGAAGGATTCACGATGATAGGCTATCAGCCTCTCGGAGACAAAGTGAATTTCTTCCGTTGCGTTTTTTCCAACCCAGCAACACAGAGGCAGGATGTAGACTTCTTGGTAGAAGAAATTGCCCGACTAGGCTGTGAACTTTAAAACTGCCAAAAGATGCCTTACTTTTGGTACGACATATGTACTTATTTATGCCTATGATGTCAGTTATATGCTAAATTAACAGCCTTCATTTTGTTTTAACTTTTTGTTTTAGGAATTACAAATTAATTTGTCTTTGTAGAGGTAAATATGGAATAGTGAATAAGATAAGCTACTATTGTTCAGTAGTTCATGATCATAAACTGGGATATGTTTAACATAACATAAGAACTAACGCACAGAATACAACACAAAGTGGATGATGAATTAGAAATATTTTTAGATTTCTGTTTGGATGACATATTTTTAGAATATCATTGCACTGTCTGTGTATCAGCTTGTATAAATCCTGTGTGTAGAAGCTCGAACATCTGCAGGTCTTCATGCAGGTGATTATTTGTCAACTAGTGCCTTCTGCTGGTGAATTCTTCTCATGGCTGGACCTATACTTATCCATATTGTGTAATTTGACCCTCAAAATTATGAAATGGGTGATTTTTAATAAAACATTGTATATATTTAGTGATGCAATGGAAATGTTACATTTTATAGAAATACAGTATATAATATACATAATATTTAATTAATGTTAATTATGTTTAGAAATTTGATTTAATTTCAATTAGGGTGCAAAATCAAGCGGCACATTTTTGCCCCTCTTACATTGTGGATTTACTCACAGATTGTTCTTCACGGTTGCCTGTTTGTCCTCAAGGGGAATTTCATGAAAGAGAGACTTTATTTATTTGTATGCCACCTGCTGTTCTTCCTCCATTACTGTAGAAATAAAATGATATAGAATGAAGGTCTTTTAAAACTTAAGATGGTTACTGCATTACAACCACTTATCAGTTATTCATTTTCACTGCGTTTTTTACCTTGAACAATTATATTCTGCTTCACTTATAAATTTCAAAAGCAGATGTGCTGAGCCTGACTAGATTTGTGAGTGAATGAAAAGATGGATTGTGTCACTGTAGCGTGTTAATGGCCTGTTAAAGGCCCGTTGGATGGGTGATTTACTAAAGTTAGAAGAGAAAACAACATGTGTTCTAGTATTCGGACAACACCATCGATCATCTACAATGCAATGTTGCACTTCTGCATGTTTTCAGCAAATGTCTGCAGTTCTGTGTAGCATGTATAAAGAGCTGGGCCGAGTTAAATGAGGTGTGTTGCTTTGTCATTTTTCTGGTCATGGACAGAGCGTGCACACATGTGTGTTTGGGAGCTCTATGGTTGGGCTTTTATTTGTGTTTCACTTTTACAGCATTCTTCTGGAAACAATGTAAAATTCATCTAAAAACAAGCAGTGTCAATTGATAAGAATGAATAAGCATTGACAACACACTGTAACAGTATCTTGTAGAGGTGTTAGACACACATATATGTTGTATATCAATTGAGCGTTAGAAGGAATTAATAACTAAATCCACATTTGAAATTTGGATAGTGCCATCCGTAAAATACAAAATATGATAAATTATGATTTATATATTATTATGATATATATATATATATAATATCATATACATGAATATGATGACATCAGCGGCATATAAACATTCTAGTGAGAGCATTCTTTCTTCATTTACTCACCCTCTGGTTGTTCCAAGACTGTATACATTTCCTTGTTGTGATGAACACAGAGAATGATATTTGTAAGAATGCCTGTAACCAAACTTGGCCACCACTGACTAGCACAGTAAGAAAAATTGCTTTCTAATTTTCAAGTTCTGTTGAACACAAAAGAAGATATTTTGAAGAATGTAGGACAGTTCTGGGGCTCTTTTGACTACCATTGTCATTTTTACTATGGTAGTCGCCATATGGTTACAAGCATTCTTCCGAATATCTTTCTTTCTGTTCAACAAAACAAAGAAATGTATTCATAACTATTCATAACCCCACCTCTAGCCATCACAGCCCCCTTGCAAAACAGGAATCGATTGCTAGCCATCAAGATTCTATAACCAAATGCCTTCTTAATGTTCAGAGCTTTTATATACACATTACAAGAGAGACCATAAAATAAATCATCGAGAATAAATATTATTCCAGAATCATTTAAAAGAGCTGATTATTGAGCATTTCTGCAAGATCAAGGATTTCAAATATTCAACCCAAGATCACAGCACCAAAACAGTTTGTGGAGCTTTAAGAAAATGACTAGCATGAGAAATGTTTAAAGAATTTCGAACAAAGCGTAGAAAAGAAACAAGATCTGTCAAGTAACCAAATCTACCCGAGACCCATTTTAATTAGTTTAATAAGACAAAGTAAAAATCCACAAGTAAAAAAACAAATTTGGTACGGAAAGAAACTGCAGTCAACACTGTAAAGCTGTACATTACAAAATTTTCAAACAAAAGATCCATGTAGACACACAGAAATTTGCATCATTCAAGGGCAGTGATACTATACAGCCTTTATGTGGATTTTACTGTTCTGTCACAAACTGGACACTATATACTGTCAAGAATACTGTTCATGATACAAGAGACAGCTCAAAACAGTTTTTCCCTCATATACTTACAAGACATGCGAATACATTTAGATAATACTGCTAGATTCAAAAATGACATTTCTGTACATTAACTGAACAAATTCCCTAACAAGCAAAGCTTTCATTGACATCTGAAATACTGATCTGCATAGATTATTCCCTTGACCTCCGATTATAATAATGTTTTATTTCACTACCCTATTCTCTCATTTATAGTTATCATCCTATCCTGTCATATAGGTTATATGATATCCATAATCACGTAAAATCAAACAAGACATCTTGCAATGCATTGTGTGCTCTGGACCGATCTCAACCACAGGAAATAATGGTGAATCGTTTGGAGACGCATGACATATTGTGCAACACAATGCCTAGCAGAAAAATCAAAATGAACGCGACGAGAAGCACAGTGCACACTCCTGTCCATGCAGTAGTCTTAACAGCCACCTCGTCCCCCATCCCCTCCTCACCAAGATCCTCCCCCAACACCAGGCTCCGTCCATCTGAGACATTTAACACACCAGCACTTTTAGGAGTGAAGCGGCACGCTGGCTCTCCGGGGATGAGCGGCCCATCAGTGTCCAGAGGAACAGGCAATAGGTAGCAACCGTTGTTGGGTAGGTGTATGAAGATGGGAGTATGCTCGAAGGAGTGTGACAGATTGATAATGGAGAGCACTTCCGGGTCGTCGGGGAGATGGGAGACGGACAGGCCGCTGGGGAGCTGTGTCACGCACCGACACCAGGGGCACCGGATCTCTCTTTGACTCAGCCTCATCTGGCTCAGGCACACGGAGCAGCATGTATGCTGGCAGTGCAGCAGTTTGGGACGGTGCCGCTGGCTGAAGTAGTTGAAACAGATTTGGCACTCCAGCTTGGAGCTCTGGGTCAAGGTCTCCATCGTTCTCAAATGTGGCTGTTTCGCATCAAATCTTGGCTATCTTAGTGCATTCACGCAGACCTCGTTGAATGTCGGTATGCTTGTAAATCTGTATTGACACTTTCCTCTGACCGCTGAGCCTTGATTGGCCGTCAGGACTTTTAATCCATGTCTGGCTTTGCCTGTGGAACCAAGACAAGGATGTTTCATCAAAACAGTCTGTAAAGCGTTTAATCCAGAGGAAAACTTCTGGCACATTCACAAGCAGGCAGATGGGGTTAATTTAATATGCGATAGCTGCGGGCCGCATCTAAACTGTTGTCAGGCTCGACTCGCATGGGGCGTTTGGGATAAGCAAACAAATCAGCAGGGATTAAGACCGTCCACAGTCACCCTGAGACTAGACGTGGAAGATGCTGAGGCGATGCGTGTGAACAAAACACTTGAAGAGCGCTTTTATTTTTGTGGTATTTGTTAATTGTCTATTTTTTTATTTTCTGGGCATGCGATATCTATAAATCATACTCAAGGGATGTGCTATTGAATGATTCATTAAGTGATTCTTACCATGAGTTTAGCACAGATTTTTGAAGCTGGTTGGGTCATTTGGTGATACTTTGGAACATTAAGGCAGTCCAGCCTCATTTAATGATGCAATAACTCTGTAAAAAAAGGAAATAACATGAAGTAACAAAGAAGAGCAGATTAGTTGTGTCCTCAAAATGTCATTTCTGCCTTCAAATCTGGGCTTGGAACTCATCTTGCCATCCTTTTCCTCCCCTGACTGCTGATCTTTGTCTTTTATGCGCTTCTGTTTCATCTCTTTTCTCTTTGATGTTGACTTTCAGTAATGTCATTAATGTGCAATGTTAAAGGGATGCTCCATCCAAAAATGCGGTTTTACGCACCCTCAAGTAGTTCCAAACCTGTATATATGTCTTTGTTCTGAAAAAATGCATATTTCTTATGTTCTGGTGAACACAAAGAAAGATATCTAGAAGAATGTTAACAATAGCAAATGAAAAACGTGCCCCAGAAATTGTTTCCCTAAATTCTTCAAAATATCTTCTTTTGTGTGCAACTTTACAAAAGAAATATGCATTTTGTACTACTATGGTAGTCAAGGGTGCCTAAGATCTCAGTAGCTAAAATTCCTCCAAATATATTTCTTTGAATACAACCAAACAAAGAAATGTATACAGATTTGGAATAATTCATGACAGAATTTTCCTTTTTGGGTGGACTATCCCTTTAAGTGTCCTTGAGCTCATAGGAAAGGGGCTTTGTAAACAAAATGTATCATATGGCTATAATTTGATATTGTATTTGAATGTGAAGATAACCTGCTATCACCATTATACTGAAATCAGGGTCGTTTGTTTCGTTTCCAGAAAATGTTGTTCTTCTCGATGGGCAGCATAATCCACTTTCAGCGGTTATTTATGTGCACACACACCGTGGGCGCAAATTTTTCATTGGTTGAACTGATTCCTCTTACAAGCAACAGCAAAATGTGACCTAGTTTAGTCGAGCCCGTGGGCAAAACGTCTGAAACCTGCAATGACACATGACTATTATCATGCATGAGGCTGACCGGTGAATGACGCCCCCAAACCCCTCCGGCACTTTCTTCTGATTTTAACAAATCCAGAGCTTCACAATATAAAAAAGATTGATGGGGGCATTGGTTTCCTTAAGGTACTGTGCAGCTAATCTGCATTTTAATGGGTTGGCTCAATGCTCGGCACCAAAGGAGCAATATTCAAAGCAAAAGGAACGTTGCCGGTGCCACACATGTCAATCACCTCGAGCGAAGATTTAACAGTTGTCAAGTGACTATTTGACAAGTTAAAATGTATTGACTTGTGTCCAACTTCTCAGCATAAACAAACGCCCAGACATCTTTCTACACGTAGTGAAAAAACATAATAACTTGCTTGTGTAACCAATGATGTATAACAAAACAATTATTTGTGGTTCAAGAAACAGTTCATCTAAAAATTTACATTCTGTCATCTTTTAGTCACCATCATTAACTTTGGCCTTAAAACCCAAATGACTTGTGTTTTATAGATTTATGAAATGGCACATAAACTATATGGAATACGTTTATTAAAGTTTTATGGTGCTTGGCAGCCCCGGCCCCCATCCACTTTCATTCTATGAACATGCTAAACCTTTCCTTTGATGTTCGGAAGAAAGAAAATCACAGGTTTAGAATGACACGAGGGCGAGTAAATGATGACAGAATTATCATTATTGGATGAGCTATTCCTTTTATGTATTGCGTTCTTCTCTTTCAGGTTTATGGGCTATACCATGTGAGTAATTGGCCTTTCATCCCCTGAGAGGAGAAATAATTAATAATGCAATTAAGCCTGCTATTGTGACATGAATGGACGGACACCCGTGAGGGGTTCTTATTATTATATGCACATTATCTTAGTAGAAGTAGAAGCATAAAGATTTATCTGCCAATCTAAACACATTACAGTAATCCCATAAAGGCACGTAAAGGATGTACAGATATCAATACATTGCTAATAAATCAAAGGGGCATTACAAAAACGTACAATTATTTTATCATCCTGAAACTCTAAGTGGAAAAATTACTCATTTGAAAAGTGCAACCGACATCAAATAAACACAGAGTTTTATTATATATATTATGAATCCAAAGGTTGCAATAGAAAATTCAAGGACTTGTAGTTCTTGTGAGACATTTTACTCTCCAACTAAATATCACATTGTATAATTTCCTTCAGCAATTCAGGTACAGCACGCAGGGGAGAAAAATGTGCCAATCTATTAAAGGTCCTGTGGGCAAATTTACTAAATCACATGAAATCGCTCTGTAGGTGTAACATTGACAATGTGTCCTTGGATTTCTCACTTTTGAATGTACATCAATCTCCCCTTTTCTGCTGAGCAGGTTTTCACCTGCTGTCTTTTCCGAAAGGGAGAATATTTTTTTCTTTTCACTGCAAATTGCATCATGATGTTATCAATTTGTAAAACTAGTCTTATCAATCTGAGCATTAATGACAAGTAAACATCGCAGGGTCACTTTGTGGTCCGATGTCTGGAAAACTGAGACAATGAAACAAGCAGGTGCTGTAAGGAACTGTCAGCTGCACACCATGGCGGACCATCAACCTGACGGATGCAGCTGAATCAGGGGATTTGTCAGAAAGGAAGGAAAGAAAAGGGGGAAAATGAAAAATGTCATTTAAAAACTGAGGCTGTGTGCCAATGTCAAGGGCAATGCGCTTAGTTGAGCAGGTGGGGAGGGTGTAGCTCCGGGAGGTATTCATGCGTTCCCTTGGCCTTTACTTTTTGATACCTTTTTTTAATTTGCAACGTAGGACGCCTGTGGGATGTTTGTTTTGGGCTACGCACCTCGAACATTAACCTACGTAAACAATGCAGATATCTGCAATGTCCCTAGGCGGCTCCCTACTGATACAGCAAACTGCAAAACAGTACATTAAAATCACACGGATATTTGTCGGTGGTTATCTTTTAAAACAAACATAGCAAACACACTATAGTCCGACGGCTTAAAGAAGATAAGAATTTTACTTTGTACCAAAACACAGGTGTGAGATTAACCGAACTCCTGCACTCATTGAAGTACAATGACTTCATCTTCAACGTTCGTCCTGAATATCATCACACACTTGTGTTAATAAGAAACCACATCTTGAGGAAAAAGGGCACTGCTGAGTAGATCAACAACCGTCTGATAGGAAAGCACTGAGATGAGATAATATCAATGGATTTTACCGATCAAGACCCAAGGACACGGCAAAGAGCTTTGAAAACTGCATCAGATATCACCTTTTCGTTCAAATTGAATGTATATAAACACTCTTTAATAGGGCTGCTCGATCATATTCACAATTATTTTGGCCGATATTGATATTTCGATTATTTACATACATACATACATTTAGATTTAGTCATTTGGCAGACGCTTTTATCCAAAGCGACTTACATTGCTTTATCCTATACATTTTACATAGGTATTTGCAATCCCCTGGGATCGAACCCACAACCTTGCGTTGTTAACGCAATGCTCTTACCACTGAGCTACAGTTTTAACGATTACTCATTAAAACTGTGTATTCAACTGAAAAATAAGTGTAAAGAAATAGCACAGCTGAACCAGTGTAAAGATTTTTATTTAGCTGTGCATTCACAACCTGAGCACTGTGCTGGTTTACATCACTCACATTTTGAACCAATTTTATTGCCGTTTTATTGTTTCTTAAAATCTAAAGTATCTGTGATCTTAAATCATTTGCAATTTAAAGATACGTTGTATATCTTTCTGTCAATCATTTTATATAAAGCACTTTGAATTCCCCTTTTGTATGAAATGTGCTAAATCAATAAACTCGCCTTGCCTTGCCTACAGGAAACGGGGTGGCTGTGGATTTCAACCACAAGAAAAGAGGATCCTTGCAAAATGTTATGTGGCACAATAATTGTTTAACCTTGATTATTTTGCTTTTTGTTTTGGTAATTCTTGAAGGCCATAACGATAAAGCTTCGATGAATTGCACAACCCTACTCTGTATAGAGGTTGTGCTTTAAAAGCATAACCCAAATATTTTGCAGACTCTGGCATGTATGGACATTATCAGGGCAAGTCAGCTTTAGACGATCATACTGTAGTTCTTATTGGCTGCGCATTATATCAAAGTGTGCTTCCTATTTAGGGCATCACACACTCGGAAAGCCCCTTGATGACCCACATATCCGATCTAGGTAGACGGCATGCCATGTTTTGAAACGCAGCCATTGTGGTTTATCTTAACAATCAAAACAAGACGTCAAAACAACCGGAACAGGGACACACACAGTTAACCTTGCAGTTATGAGTGCTATGAGAATTCAAATGCATGCTGCAATCACATAATAAAACAAGCTACCACACGTGCATATAGACAGCTGTACGTCAGATGCTGTCATTTGCTATGTATTACATAATTTAACGCTTGTCAGATTACGAAATTGTGGTATTTAAGCAAACGAGTGCTGAACTTGTCGGCTTATTTAGTTTGTTTTCTTATTACGAGCAAAAGGCGGAACCCAATACTCATTCTTGACAGAGTTGACATACGGCACGCGCACTAGAAATGAAAGCATGCATCAAAGTATCAATCCGGAGCGCGACCGGATTTGTTTGTTATAAACTCTGTGCATCACATGGGAGAAAATGGTCCGTCAGCCTCAACTTTGCGCGACTACAAAGTAAACACGAAAGGCAAATGAGCTTATGACGCTTCCCTTCGGGGACAAAAACAAACGACTCACCTTAATGCAGATCGATACGTGTTCTTTTATCTGTGCGATGGGAATGGCATGCTCGGAAACCAGCCTCATCTCACACTTCTCTCCTGTGTGTGTGCTTCAAAGGCTGTACTGTAAACCTCGCCTGCTACTCCCAAAGCACAGCCAATAGCCAGCCACCTCTGCGAACGAGACATCCAATAGAAAAGCCGACGAGCCCGATTGCCGCGCCCTCGGTTAAACGCAAGTAAAATACAGGTCTGGACAGGAAAGTGAAAAACGAGGTTGTGTTGCACTATGAACGAGATTTACATATCAAGGATTTGCCCATAACGTTGGCAAAGTGTTATTAACTCCAGAAAATTGTTTTGGTTTATAAGCGAGTGCTTGTGACATTCAACAAACAACGTTCTTGGCCAAGTAAAGATTTCGAGCACTAGTCTTAGTTTAGCAAAAGTATAAACCCGTTCTCACCGGTAAAATATCAAAGAATCAAGTAACTCTTTAAACCAAGGAACAACATACAGCATTGGCGAATTAAATATTTTAAGAATTTCTGACATTTGGGTCACGTGATATGGTTCTGTATATTGATATAGGAAGGAAATGTCAAATCCTTTGTTTAAAGAAATCTGTGGTCAACCATTACATTGAGAGAAACACTTGATTTAATAATTAAGGGTTAAGACCTTCACACAGTTGGTCCACAGTTTTTAAAACACCAATAACCAAGATGCACAAAGCACAGGACCCTTTTGTAAACAGTGAATACCAATCCATCTTAGGTTCACAACCAACTGAGGAACTCGCATCCTGACAATTCCCCCACTAATCATCTGGCCTTAAATTAGAACAAGGTGGACGATGGCGCCAAACAACTCACCCCGTAGAGATCCGTAGGGGGTTAAGGGAGTAGTTTAAATAACGTCTTCCAGACACAGATAAAGTGCAATGATACTTTAATGACACTGTACAGCTACATGTAGCAACATTACACTACAATGAATAAAAATGGCATGGTAATAAAAACAAAAAGACACATCTGGACTAAGAGCAGCCAAACTGTCCACTTTATTTTACAGATTCCCCTTTTTCCTTTTTTTTTTTTGCATCACCCCTTAACCAGCTGCATCTCCAGTGCCCAATATTTGAAACTGGTCTCCGTGGACCGTTCCTTGACCATATCAACATTCAGAGATCCCACGATGATGCGCAAGATCTACACCACATCAGAAGTGGGTCATGTGGGCATGAGTTAAGGCACGGTCCAATGAGAGCAATCCAGATCTAGATTAAGATGAATGCACTACATTCAAAATAGAAAATGAACTCGAGCGTTGGAAATGCAGCAAGGCGTACATGACTGTCGTACGTTTTCAGTTACATACAGTAAAGAACAGTGTCCATGTGTACATTTCATATTAAAGTGCTTTTTACACAAGTTTCAGGTAATACATTTAAGTATTACGGCAGTGCATTATGGTTTAGTATCTTGTGCCTCTTTTCTTCATAACACCTGATGGGATAAACATTTCAGGTCAACATGAATGCAAGGCAATTTGCTGAAAATAAAAATAAAACATTACCTCTGCCCCTCTGGCAGTAGGTGAAATCAGTCTCGCAGTCATCATATTCACTTCTTGGCCTCTGCTGGAGGCGAGTCTTACAAGGCCTCCTTAATGGCATTCTCCCTTTGAGAGAAGTTTAAAAAATACAATTGACAGTTGCAGTGAATAGTTGAAATTCTTGAGGATCTTTACGATGCAAGCATACTACCTTGATCTTGAGACCCAGGAACTTGCCTCAAGGACCTTGGCTTTGCACCACAGCTTGCCCAGGTCTCTTGGTCAGGCACACCCTCTCGCCATTGTCGATCTTCAACAAAAACAAGTCCCATTCATTTTGTGATTGCATTAAAAGGTCAAAGAAATGTATAAAGAAAAAATAAACCCTTACCAATACAAGGCCGGCACAAGGCACCCTTCGGAGTTCTTTTATCTGCTTTAGCCAGAGGGCCATGTTCCTCACAACAGTCCCCCTTGGGATGCACCCGAGCCGGTTCACGCAGCTCACAGCTTTCCTGACCCTCAAATACCAGCTTTCTGTGTCTGTGCTTGGCACAGTGATGACCACATAGGGGCAGTGCATGCCTGCTGAAACCCTTCCTCTTGGACACCCTTGGAGACTCACAACTACTCCGAACCTCTCCTTCAATGTCATACTCGCATTCTTGCTCAGACACTTCATTGGCGAGGTCACGTTCAGGATGGCTGCAGTGTTCAGGCAATTTGCACACTTGTCCCTCATCCTTCAAGCTCGAGCCACAACAGGCACATGCTTTCTGGGAGACAAAGAAAGATTTCTCTGCACTCAGGAGCTCTTTTCGAGAGCGAACGGGCACCTCACTGGTTTCAGCCAGTCTGCCTCCACTCACATACATGTGTCCAGGAATGAGGTCAAGATCCTCTGCGTCAGTAGAAAACATTTCATCTCTCGAGGAGAGCTCATCTATGGATGGACTCAGAACACTCTGGCGCTCTTGGACCACTTGAGGGTAGTAGCTAAAAGAATATGCACCGCCAATGGAGGACAAGTAGTTTTGCGCAGACAGAGTAGAAGGAGACTCAAAGTAAACAAGTGGGTCAATCTCTCGTTCAAGACTGAGGCCAGTTGTTGCCTTGTTGCAGGGCAGGCGAAGAATTTGATAAGGCAGTTCGAAATCTTCAGACAGCTGTATCAGAGGTTCTGCAGCAATGTCGGAAGAGATATTCTGTACCTGCTCAAAATCAGAGGGCGCATCACCACGCAAGTCAGGCATCTCCAAATCGTGGCACTCTGTTAGACCTGTGGTGCTCATCACACCACTACAAAACACATTGCCAGTGGCACTGGTTGGAGACTGGTTGTCATTTTGGCAGGACGTTTCATCAGAAACACTCTGTTGGTGGTCATCACCCACAACATCCTCTTCCTCGTGTATTGAGGAACTGTCAAGAGGCAGAACATCTGATAACACGCAATCATCCAGTCTGCCCTGGCTAGACTCACCATCATATGCAGAGTCGCTGTAGGTTGTGGGCCTAACTTGATTTCCCGGTTCCTCCTGGCCTTCCTGAGAAGCAAGTTCCGACTTGGACTCTTCATTAAAGATATCAGCTTCTCTCCCAGAATCAGGTCAGGGGTAGAGGAGACCACAGTGTTAGACCCTTTGTCACCCGCTTTTTGTTCACAGACCTTGAGACTCTCAATTTTGTCCATCAGTTTGTTGACTGAATCACTCGGATCGGTTTGGACTTCAGAACAGGCGGTTTCCCGCTGCATAGCCGCATGCTGAAAGTGGTGGCGGACTCGCAAGTCATACGATGCAACTGAGGGGAAGTGAGGGTTGATTCTTCTGTAATCAACTGGCTGCACGGGTGCATGTGGAATCACGTACCCAGGGTACTGCATAAACTGATAAGGGGCCATGTAAGGCCGATTATAGTGCAAAGCTGCCGCTAAAAAACATAAGACAAATCAATAACCAAACCGGTCAGAGAACGACAAGAATAAGCACTGCCTTCAACCCTGAACTTACCTGGCCCTGGAAACCCATAGTGTCCATAGGGATTCATGGGCCACTGATACATGTAATAAGGCTGAGATGGTGGTTGAACATAGAAAAATGGTCTGGTGTGGTTTACTGGATGGTGAGGTTGCCCAACTCCCATTGATTGTGAAGTGTTATTCATTCCTAAAACACAATAGGTACTTCATTGCTTTAACAGTTAACAAACAAGCAGATCATTTACTAAAAAAGTTGACTTGTTTACCTTCCATTCCTTGTGAAGAGATAAAGACAGCACAGGATACAAGACAATGCAATACTGTAAAAGACACACAATATAGTGAAATATTAAATCAAGCACACCAAAAAGCAAAACAGGCATGGCAGACTTACTATTAGGGGCACAGGAAATTTCATTACTCAGGAATCACTAACCTTAGCTGTGAAAGTGACAAAGTGGACTTTATTGTGCATAGATCGAGAGCAACAAACTCTGTCGATAAAGCTTTGCACTTTTTATTTATAAGTTTCATACACACGTCTTGAGAGTCACATTAATACAATCAACGGATGACAGCAGGTGTGTCCAATCTATTCAGTTAAGGCGCGATCGACTTCGTACGGTGCTGCGCAGACCGTTCCATGTATGACAACTAAATACCGCGAGAGCTAATGAAAAGCGTACGGAGCAGTCTGTTCTCGCGGTACTTTGATGTTACACTCTGATTGGTAAATGCAGAGACACTATTTACTCTATAATTCCCGCGTTCTTCTGTAACACGATCACGTATCTTAATCTTTGAACCGTTTAAAAGTCACGTTTGGCCTTTTTAATAAAATACACGTTCTCTCATTAGAAAGACGCTTTATGTTATTCGTTTTGTCTTTATTTCGGTAACGTTACAAGAATAATGCACATAATGTAATGTTTCCTGCTCGTGGCTTTTGACTTCTACTTTCATCCTCCGTGTAATTTCATAATTCAGCTTCCACTCGCCTCATAACAATTATTGGCGTGAAGTGTTTGCGTGTACACAGAGCGCCTCTATGCTGTCAGTCTTATGTTTCGCTTTTACGTGTGAGTGAATGAGAGCTGCGCTGCTCTAACAGTAAATACGAGGTAAGTAGAAATATTAATTGACAGCTGTTGAAATGCTACGAACTATTAAGCTTAACGAACCGTATTAACAGAACAACATCTAAACGTTTCTCTTCACTAACAATAATGAGCTATTGATGCCAGTTCCTCCTTATTTCCTCAGCATTAGCTTGCTAGCTTACGTGTAGTCAACAGTAGACGTTTTGAACGAGCAGTGAAGGTTCATTTTTGTGCGGTGTAACAATAACACGTTTGTCAACCTATGGAGGTTAGTCAAAACAACAACGACGGCTGTAAAACGTTATTTTATGTAGCAATAAAGCTTTATTTAAAGGGTGTTTGCTAGCTTTCGTGTGAGTAGTTCTGGTTTCACTTTTCACCTCAGATGGCTAGCTGGTTAGCTTGTGTGGTTTTAAATGTACAGGCACGTACATTAAGCCTATATTGGTTTACAAAATATAAACATGTAAGCAGTAAAATGAATTTTTATGGTTGGCAATGCGTTTTAACCAACGTATAGCATGTTTTTATGTGTATTACGTTATTCCAAACTCAATGAGTAAACCGTATTGAATAATATCCCAAAAATCTAACTATCGACCAAACTGCTCCGATGTTACACAATGTCAAAGTTTTTTTACTGCAGTCTTGGTTCCAAATAAGTCAGGCGTTGTGTTTTTGATCTTTAAATAACTTTCACTTTCAGATATGGCCTCTCTCAGTGATCAGCTGGAGGACGTGAGGCTGAATGCGGAGGGAAGTTTATGTTCTCCAGGGACTGCCCAGGAGATCAGGACAGGGGTGTCTGCCATGGTCAACATTCCCTTACCTCCCACCAGCAAATATCGCAACATAGCCGCTGAAAGCATGTTGATAGAAAACAGTAGTGGAAACAATATGAAAGAGGTGAGATCTGGTTTAATGAGTAATGTTTTTCAGGTATCCACAATGTTAATAGAAACAATGGTCGCAAACGTGTGACTCATTGGCTCCTTTCATCCTGTATATTAACGGGCCATGTTGCGCTCATTTGCACATAGAGGGTTTTGTTCGTGTCAATGACTTACATAAAGCTCATAATAATGCACAGGCTTGGGTAATCTGTCACATCCGGAGATGTTTCACAAGACACAGTCCCTAAACCATGTCTCTTATCTTAGGTTTATCATCTATTTCCACTATTAAGAATGCCTATAAAATTCCTCCCTAGTACATTTTTACTCACCGTGTTGTTTTGAAATTAGGACGTTGAACTCAAAAGTTGTGCTTGTTCAGGTTTTTCTATTACACATTAATATCTTGTCCCCTTCAGACGAAGGCATCCCTGCAGAAACTTTCCACGGCTTTGAACATCTTGGAGAAGTATGGCTCCAATCTTACCAACTCCAATAGGCCAAAGTACTGGCGTACTGTGAAGTACAACAACCCTGTCTTCAGGACAACAGTAGATTCTATTCAGGTGTGTTGTGCATGAGTGCGTCAGCCACACTGAACTTCACAAAACATCTGCAACCTTTCGACGTTTAACAATCATGTTCTATTAGGGTGGCAGGGCTGTACTCAACCTGTATGGATATACGAATCACCAGCCTGACGGTTTGAGCTTTCCTGATGATGTTGTTGAGCCAGATGTTGAGAAGGTTGCATCAGTGACTCTTGAGATCATGTGCCTCCGGATGGAGCTAGACATGCTTATAAAGGTTTGAGGCAGTGAAATATAAGCACATATTGGGTTTGTCAAATGTGAACTGTCAGCTCATATAGTCTGTTTTTTTCCTGCAGGGTAACCATTCTCACCCCGAATTCTTTGAAAGACTTATTCCCTCCCTCGCTCTGCAGGTGAGGTTGTTTTTCCTGTCATTTGAGATGAGTTGTTTGTTTCAGACGTTTAAGTTTTTACCACAATCACAAGTAAACTTTGTTTAACGATTTACTGTATTTGGTTATGATTTACTTCATGCATTATAAAAGCATGACTCACAAAAGGTTAACTTTCAAAGTTAAAAATAGTCATGCTTTAACTATAGTTTTTCCCACGCCTTTACAAAAATATTTTATCTTGCAGTGTTAAATATGATTTTTTTAAGAAGTAGAAATATTCCTGGCAGTGTCTAAATGATATGTCATGTAAACGGTTCATTGTTTTATTATACCTGCACAGGAGGAAGAGGGAATTGGCACGGATGCAGTTGCTTTCTCTCCTAATGAGAGTCCATGGGAAAAGCAAAGTCCCTTGCCTGCATCTACACCTTCTCAATCCAAATCTCCATTCAGTCCGGCCCTCCCTCTTTCGTCTTTAGGGCCCTCGAAACCGACAGGTGAAGGCATCACACACCACAGCCTTTCCCTTACAAGGAATAGTTTACCCCAAAATGAAAAAGTCTGCTTTAATTTGCCCAGCTCTCATGCTGTTTAATACTGTATGACTTTGTTCTGTGGAACACAACAATGTAAGACGACGTTAGGCAGACAAGCTTCACTTTCAGAGCGTCAATACAATACTACTTTTGTTTTTTATGTAAAATTGTTGAAGACGACAAGAAGAAGAGTTAACAGCGACAATGAATGAAATTTTCTTAAAAATTATTTTGATTGGGGTGCCCATCCTGTTTCCATTTCATTTGAATGATTTTTAATATCTTTACAGACAACTGCAGCATATGTGGCATATATCCAGTCTCAGCTCACTGTCCAACCTGTACTCAGCGCCTGTGTAAAGAATGTGACCACCTGTATCATTCCCATTCTGGACGATCTACGCATGTTAGGATTCCTGTGACTTCCTCTCAACCCACAAAAAGGCTCAGGTTAGCACAGATAGCATCGAAGTTTCAGCGAAATTGTTTGTAGTGTTTAAACTGATTGTGTCATTTCTCTCTCTCTGATATGGCTCTTTTTAGCTCATCGCTGTCTACATGGCAGTGTTTATATTGCACAACAGTGAATACAATGCAGCAGGTTTTGTGTGAAACTTGTGAGCGACCACGCCTGTCTTCTGCTGCCCCGTCTTTGCAGGATGAGCCATCACAGCCGTCTACAATATCTGGTTTGTGCAGAACAGCAAAATAGATTTTCTCGCATTTCTGTGTCTTATGGTCAATGCAACCTAATGACAATGTAACATTTTCTTTTTTTTATTACCTTTGTTACCATTTAGCCAACTTGGCACGCATTTGAATGTCATTGAATTAATGTTGTTGTCACACTTTGATGTTTTCTGAATTTCTTTTCTCAGAGTGGCAATGTAAAAGCTGCACAGTAGTAAATGCAGGTAGCAGCATTCTGTGTGAGGTGTGTGAGCGCCCTCGTCTGGCCACCCGGCCTCCTGTAGCACCCTCCCGACCAACTCCCACTACTACAGAACTAATGGACAGCAAGGTGCCACTTTCCATATTTCATAGTCACTGTCATCAAGTTTTTTACCTTTTTTGTAATGCTCATTCTGGCTGTTCAAACAGATTGCACTCTTTGGTGTAGCTAGTCGGGCAGAAACTTTTTTGTGATAAAAAAAACTTTTAAGCTTTTTGATTGTTTTGTTTTTATTCCTCCTTTCTTTCATTCTCTCCTTTCAGTGGGTTTGTCCGTTTTGTACCTACGTCAATCAATCACAATCACCCGTCTGCGAAATGTGTTATCTTTCAAAGTCAGACCCTGCCCCATCACCCTCGAAACCCCTCCCTGTCTCACCAGTAAAGAACATCACGACTGTGTTAGCCACCCCCAAAGTCACGCCCACTGAGGATCCTGATTTGAAAAGACAACGATTAATGAAGGAAGAGGGGATTAAACTTATTCAGCTCATTCGTGTAAGTCAGATTTCATCTGCATTGGCTTTGACCTGGGCAGGGCACCGTTCTTTAAAGCTTACAAGCATCTTCACTGTCTTTGTTTTTCTCAGGAGGGAGAGAAGAAAGGGGTGAGCCCAGAGGAGGTTTACACAAGCATGTGCGTATCAGGGAACAGTAACGTAACACCGTATGACTGGCTGAAGACAGAACTTTCTCATGTGCTCGATGAGATCTGTGTGATGGCTGCATCCTGCCACCAGGAATCCAATGCAATGTCAAACAGTTCAGGAGAGAACGAGAGCCAAGATGGACAAAAAAGCAACAGCGTGCCTCTGTCTAGAGCAGAAGCCAAACGGGCCTGGCTGGCAGCAGGGGGCGACAATGAGAAGGCTGTCAGACAAGCTCACAGAGACCGCAGAGTTAAAGTGAGTTCCTAATAGACCAAATCACAATTTTATTTGATATTTTATTGATGTTAGGTCAGCTGCGTATTTAAGAGTTTATTTAGGAATTTAAAACCTTTCTGATTTGTTTCTTGATGCAGTATAAAATTCTAACATAAAATGACCTTCTTGTTTAATCAAGGTTACATTTTATTAATAAGCACCTGTAAACATTAACTTGAGAAATAAAATAAACAATTCTGCAAACATGGGCCAAAAACTAAAACACAAAAATGCATGTTAATATTTTATTACTATTGTAAAAATGTTATATAAAACTTAATATACTACATGTCAGGGGTTTACATACTGTACTGTGACAAGGGATATTGCAGTAAATACCCTCATAGGGTCTGTGCAAGCGTAGTAAAACGCTCTTTAATAATGCACTGATAACCATCAGTACAGGGACTAGGAAATGGGAAAGTTAAATGAGTTTGAAATCGCATTTCTTTCCCACGAAATGCTTCAGTAATATTCATCTAGTTTGCTGTGATGTCCTCTCGCCACATACATGGGGCAATCGTGGCCTAATGGTCAGAGAGTCGGACTCGTGACCAGAAGGTTGCCGGTTCGATCCTCAGGGCCGGCAGGTAACGATTGTGGTGCCCTTGAGCAAGCACCTAACCCCTACACGCTCCCCGGGCGCTGCACTGATAGCAGCCCACTGCTCCGGGTGTACGTGTGTTCACCACTTGCTGTGCGTATGTTCACTAGTCACTGGATGGGTTAAATGCAGAGGTCACATCTCGGGTATGGGTCACCATATCTGACAAATAGGTCACTTTCACTTACATGCAATTGTGCGAATCAACTGTAAATTTAACCTTGTACTGTTTGTTACTAAATGTGAAACTTGTCAAATAATGTGAAATTTTTCATATGTTAAGTTTTATGCCTTTTGCATTATGCATTGACAATTCTAGTTTTATTAGATTTTCACACAAAGCTTTTTTTGGTGTGTTCGTGTATGTGTTTGTTAGGTAAAAGAGCTTGGCTCTATGGGCTTTAATGATGTGACTCGCTGTGAGGAAGCCTTGCGGCAGAGCGGAGGGGAGGTGAGGGGGGCTCTCGTCCTGCTGCAGCGCTCTTTATTAGATCCCTTCCATCAGCGCATGTGGACCGATGAGCAAGAGCCCCCTATCGACATCAACCATCCTGACAAACAGGTGACTGCCCTTTTGCTTTAATGCAGCTGAAGACTCCATTGCTTTCTTACCAAGTGCATAACATAGTATTGTTCACTCATGTTTACTGATTTGTCACATTTATTCGTGAGTCACAGACAGAATGATTTTCTGACTAAATTGTTGGTAAAATTGTTCTTATAGTAGCACATTCAGTTCAATGTGGAAATTGATGAATGATTACCACTTTCACAAATCCATAATTTTTGTCTTTAACGATTGAGGCCTAAATCCTTTGGTTGTGTTCAGCACGTTTGCCGCAGGTTGCTGGCTGTGTACGACCTGCCCAGTTGGGGACGCTGTGAGCTGGCTCTCTCTTTGCTGCGGGACCCTACAGCCTCCTACACCCTGGAGGATGTGGTTCAGGCCGTGCGCGAGTCACCTGATAAAGATTTTATACGCCGCGTGCTGAACAAAGAATGCCCCACCTGCCTGTCCATCTTTCCTCAAAGCAAGGTATTTTGAAATCAGAAGTCTTCGGCACATCTAATTGACATTATACGTTTTCCAAACTTTTATTTTACATTGTCTGGTCAAGCAGGTGGTCACTCTTTAAAACAAAATCTTTTTAGCTGGCTGAATTTCTATTGGACTGTTGTTTTGTGTCTCAGATGCAGTCCCTGACGTCGTGCCAGTGCTCGGTGTGCTGTGGATGTTTCAAACAGCATTTCACCATAGCAGTGAGGGACAAGCACATCAGAGACATGGTGTGTCCCGTCTGCGCAGAGCCTGACATCAACGACCCAGAGCACCTCAACAGCTACTTCTCTACCCTGGACATTCAGGTAAATGAGCAAATTAACAATAATAAAGAGAAGGATATGGGTTGGTACACAGTGGCATATAGTGGAGCCATGCTCCAGGCTCCATGCGTGTGACGTCTGAATGATCTCAATGTGTGTTCTTGCTTGTGTTGGACTGCACAGCTTAGGGATTGTCTGGAACGGGATGTGTACGAGCTTTTCCACAAGAAGCTGACTGAGCAGGCTCTCATCAAAGACCCGAAGTTCTTGTGGTGCAGCCATGTGAGTGACGGCTTCTCTCTGCACTTCACTAGTTCTCTCTGCAATTCCTCACTGTTCTCGACAGCAGTAGTCTCATCGATGTAGAGCAGTTAACACTGATGAGCTGTAGGAATTAAAGAAAAGTGGGGTAAGGTGTTCTATTATCTGGATTGTTGGGATTGTTTTACACCATGACAATCCACCAACATGTGATGTTATGTTTTTTTCAACGGGTAGTTTTTTTGTTTTGCGATAAACCACCCAGTAGGAGATCGTTGTAGTTGGAGTACATTTTGACAAATTCTCAGTGGCAAGAGGTGGGTACTTTTATGATACTACAATATTTTTGTAAATATTTTATTATATTTTTTCATGTGACAACACTGAAGAAATGACATTTTACTACAATGTAAAGTAGTGAGTGTACATATTGTATAACAGTGTTAATAGCTGGGTTTCAGTCACGTGATTATGATGACGCGCGAAAGCGGGGCGATTTCAGATGGAGGGCAGGAAGTAAACATGGACAATACGTCTATGGAGGAAATCGTTGCGGAGAGTCTGTATTGTATGCATTTAGAACCAGTTTCAATAAATAGATACATGGAGTTAGTAAACAGATATGTTGTACGTGACCCGTTCCGCATGAAGATGAGTGAGTTTTCGGTCGAACTTGAAGATTTGCCGACATCACCAACTATCTATCATTTTGACTATAGTTACTAGTGTGGTCTCAGTGAGTTCTGGCTGTTGTGTAATATAAATGAAAACATTAAATACCATTGAGAAGACAGAACTATAAATGGTGGTTTATTTACAATATTAGATTTTTTTAGCAATTGTTATAATAAGAACATGGTGTGCAATAACATTAGAATCCATTTCTTTACATATAATACATATAGCCAGTACAATTGGACTAGTCACTGGCATTAACCAAGTGTAATACTTTTATCCATTAGTCACACTGCTTCGGTTCGGAGATTTCGGCTGTCTGTGTCAGTTCCGGGCTCTCATCTGTCTGTAGGAGATCCAACATAGCCTCTGCACATTCCGACCGTCTTTGTTGGTCTTCATTGAGCTTCACCCTCTGCTCTCGTTTAAGAGACGCCTCTGATTTGGGTTTAGTTTTTTAGGACCCTAGTATGACCGTCGGAGCTCAAACTACAGACTCAACGTCACCCAAAGCGGTACGGCAGCCTAAAAAGCCCCGAATGAAGTCCATATTAGACTACCGGTAACTTAATAATCATTACTAAGTAAATTAGCATTTAACGAAAACCTAATGCTATATAAACACAGACACAAAAAACAAGTTGGCTAACTAACATAACCTCCGACGAAGTGGTCGCTGCAGACACGGGCATTAACAGACTCTGCTCCTCCCGACCGCAGACGTACGTTAAAATTCACTTTTTACGGCGTTGTTCTGTGAGCTTTTTACATTTCTCACATTCATGAGTGACAATCTTTGGTACTCTGTAAAATCCCTTTCCCTTTTCTCGGTTTGAACGATTGGAGCAGCCGTAAACTACACAAAACATTGGCATTTTTTCAGACGGCACTGTCTGGCAGATCCTCAGCTATTTTACTTCCTGCCCTCCATCTGAATTTCGGGCTCTCGCGATGCAGCAGTGCTACGTCACGTGAAACCAACCCATTCAATTCTTTTTTTTAGATCCTCAGAGAGTTGTTTGTCATGAAGTGCCATGTTGATCTACCAGTGACAAGTATGAGAGAGTGAAAGCGATTACACCAAATTTAACACACCTGCTTCCAATTCACAACGGAAACCTTGTAACACTAAAGAATCACATGACACTGGGCAGGGAAAATTACTAATTAGGCCCAATTTGTTCATTTTCTCTTAAGGGTGTAGTCACTTTAGGTGCCAGCGGTTCAGACATTATTGTTTTTTTGTTTAATTATTTTGAGGGGACATCAAATTTTCACTGTTATCCAAGCTATACACTCACTACTTTACATGGTAGCAAAGTTTCATTTCTTCAGTGGTGTCACATGAAAATATAAAATAAATAAAATAAAGTATTCTCACTTCTGTGAGATACTGTATATGATGGGACCTTTCTAAATATAGGATGGCATTAGAAAAATTATGCACAGTTTTAAGATTAAGGCAATATAGCTTATCCGATGACACATTCCTCCATGTTTCGCCGAATTGACAACGATGTTTGAGGTGCATTTTTGTTTATCTTTCTCACATGCTCTCTCTCTTCCTCTTTTTGTTCTCACAGTGCTCGTACGGATTCATCTATGTCGGCGACCAGCTCAAGGTCACCTGTCACCAGTGCAGGAATAGCTTCTGTGCCCAGTGCAAAAAGCCGGTAACCTAGAAAAGTGAACTATGACTCGATCATAGATTAGAGGTCAACTGATAAGAGATTAAGGAGCAGATCTATTTTAAAAGGAGTAATGATTGAAACTTAATCAAAAAGCGATTTTCAAGTAATTATTGTTCATTTTGTCATACAGTTGCGTGCTATTTTACATTTGGTTATTTAATACAATTACCCAAAATACATATACTGATATCAGTCGTCCTCTGCTGTACTTTAGACCGGCATGACTCCAGAAAATAAACGCGTGTATAACCTTGTCTCTTTGCAGTGGGAGGACCAGCACAAGGGGGTCTCATGTGAGCAGTTTCAGCTGTGGAAGCGAGAGAACGACCCAGAGTACCAGAGGCAGGGCTTGGCCGGATACCTGCGTGACAATGGGATCAGTGAGTTCCTTTTTGATCTGCTCCAGAAGCCTCTCAGGCCTGTGCTAATGGTCTCCTAATCCACATCTGCTGAGAGCTGTACCACCACCTCAGAGAGACTAAATATCACATATTCCTTCCCTCCGTATCCCAGTCTGAATACTAGAGATGAATTATCCAAAGTGTACAAGTTGCTCATATATGGTCCGTTTGTTTGGTTTGGTGGTTTTGTTCCAGTGGTGCAGGAAAACAAAATGAAATAATAATGTTGAGTATTTCTCACTTGCAGACATTTTTTATTCTGAATTATTTACCAAACAGGAAGCAGGGTTTCTGTTTGTACAGTACAAGATGTTTATAGGGGTGCAAAACCCTAATGCTGAAGTGTGTTTTTCTGAAACTGTCCAAACATCAAACTGTCTGTCATTTTAGTTTTTCCTCTGTCAATATGTGTATCTGTCATTGTGAGGGTTGTGTCTGTATGTCTGTCTTAATTGTTTTGTTTTTTATTCTGTTGTTCTTTACTTCTCTTGTCTGATAATAATGTTACAATGTTCTTTGTCTTTCTGTGTTTCAGCTTGTCCTAACTGTAGGTTCCAGTACGCTCTGGCCAGGGGCGGCTGTATACACTTCAGCTGTTCCCAGTGCAGGTATCAGTTCTGCAGTGGATGTAACAATCCCTTTCACACAGTGAGTCCCGCTCATCTCAGAGCTCCTCTCATGTTTAAGGATTGTTTATGTGTAGATTTGTGTGCATGTTCTATGTGATAGTGATATTCAGTTTGAAGCAGCTACAGTATGGCCAAATGTTAAAGCCTTTCTCATGAACATAGTTTATTTTCCTTCCCATCTCTCCTTCTCTCTTCCCTGCATACTATTCCTCTACTTCGCTCACTGGAAGACGTGTGCAGTGAACCAGTGTAGTGTGACAGGTCTGCATGCCCATCACCCCAGAGACTGCCTCTTCTACCTCCGAGACTGGGAGCCTGCCAGGCTGCAGGCCTTACTGCAGGTATACACACACGTTGGCATTCCTATCATTACCCAGACTAACTATTCACTTCCATTGCTGTAATTGTGATGTATTTTATCCCCTAAATAAACCCATAACCCCAGACCTATCCTTCACAGACACATTTTTGACATTTTTATTCAGAAATTTGGGTATGTTTAGCCATTTCATTTGCAGCAGCAGAAAAATGTAACAAAAACAAAATAAAAGACATTTCTACATTGTGAGGGCATTTTCCTCTTCATTATGTTGCTGAAACCGCAACACAAACAAAGTCTTGCTTAAGCACAACACAATGTGACGCTTTAACACAGGTGTGCAAATTTCCTCCCACTCATTAACAAACACAACTCCAGGGACCTGTTTCAGAAAGGAGGTTTAGTGAGTAATTTAACCCTGAAATGAGGGAAACTCTGGGTGTTCCGTTTCAGAATGCGAGGTTTGTCAAACCCGAGAAAGCGGGTTAACTCAAGCCCATTTCTAAAATAGAGGTAACTTCTACTCTGTCAGTAACCATAGTAACAACACGAGAGTCTGATGCTCTACGGTTGTCCTATACACCATGACGTCTCGCGTTTGTATCTAGATCACTGATCGGGAGTGAGATTTTTTTTTTAAATGATTTCTGTTGTTTCATTCATTTACTGATTAATTTATGTGTTAATTGGTACATTTATCTTCTTATTCATTTATTCTTCTTATAAATCTCAAGCATTTTCTGCTGCCATGTGTCTTTTTCTTTGGTGCCGTTGCCATGGTGAATCGTAATATCGGAGCTCCATTGATCATGGCTTGTCTTAGTTGTGGCGCAAGCGCTTAACTCGAGGTGAGCCTACCCAGAGTCAATTCAAGTTTATTTATATAGCGCTTTTCACTAGGTGCATTGTTCCAAAGCAGCTTTGCGAAACGTTGCGTTCTCTCGCTCAAACTTTTGCGGTATCTTCCAAATATATTTGCGTTATCTCGCAAAACATTCAAACGTCCTGTTATTCAACTTGGTACATTAACAAAGGAGCGGTTCTTACTAGGGATGCACCGATACTACTTTTTTTTCGATCCGATTCCGATACCTGAATTCTGCGTATCGGCCGATACCGATTCTGATCCGATACTAGCACTGTTTTTCATGATCAAAGTCGACTTGCATATTTTAACTTTTATTGCAAGAGGTTGATAGTTAAGCATGTTTACTTTCAAGTACATTTTAAAATATCTGTACTTTCTTAGAGTACTTTGGACAAAAAATACTTCCCTACAGTATGAAGCAGATCATACTTACTCCACTACAGTCCATAAATAAACGTTTTTTTTACTTTAAATCCATGAGTACATTAAAATCTACGATTTCCTTTACCTAAGTATTTTTACTTAAAATTATGATTTTTTAAATGTAATTAAGTGCTGTTTTAAACTTAAAAATACATACAAAACAAAAATGTGGTCTCATAAAGCACAGATACTTACAAAATGTTTAACAAATAAATCTCTGTTTATTACACAAAGCTATCACAATATAAAAGTCTCCAAATTCGCTCATGCACATCCTGGACACAAAATGATGCGCTTAATACATTCGCTTCTACGTTATTTAAAGTCATGCACATTGGACGCAGAATGATGCGCTTAATGCACCCACTTCACTCAGGAGCATCCCGGATAATGATGATCCTGATGTCGCGGGGATCTTTGCTTCCCAAGTTCAAAACAGTTATAACACAAAGAGAAGATATATGTTATGTGTTTAAACCATAGAACATTGAATCCATCCTAAAATTAAAAGTTATTGTGTATGAATGACGCATAACATAGGATCGGTGCATCCCTAGTTCATACTAGATTCCCGGACCAATAACTTGTGAGCTAAACGCCACATTATTCTTAGACAAGGATCAACAACCTATTCTTCCTCAAAACGAGAATATAAATGTATCTCTATATGAGCAGGCAACATGGGGTATTCCAAAGAGACCGTCTACAAAGTGACAGTAAATCCGAAAAGCGTTTTTAAAAAATTGTCTTTAATAAATGTTACACACTGTAGTCTCACCAAATTCAGATTACACATTAATGGCCTCCTTCTGAATCTGGTTTTAGTTTTAGTTATACTACATTATGTAGCAATGAAGTGAATTACCATTTTTAGTAGCCTAATGATCTTCGGTAATGATCTACGTAGAATGAGGTGTCATTTGTGTTGTAAGAACGTTTAGCTCACTAGTTATTAGTCCGGGAATCTGCGTATATAAACTAATGTTTACGGAGATAGTCTCAAACTCAGCCAGCGGGACATTAAACATGAAGTGTTTGTCCGAATTCAAATGGTGTGCGAGAGAACGCAAAAGTTTTGCGAGAGAATGCAAAAGTTTTGCAAAAGAACTTTGAATCTTTCTACATTGGTGCCGAAACCCGGAAGGAAGGAGGCGGGAACCGGCAAACATTTAAAACATTTAATCAAATAATAAATGCCGGCGGTCCCTCACGGCCGACCGCCGGCGAACACAACAAATCACAAAACAAAAACACGGAAGTAATAACATGTTCGGGCCCGGTTCTCTCATCGACGGTCCGGTCGCTCGTTTCTTTATATGCTCCCAATCTCCTACGTGATGCAAGGCCAGTGCGCGCACAACTGGCGCCAATTAACAATTACTCACTGGCCTGGAACCACGGTCTCGCCCCGCCTACTCCACTACACTTTAAAAAATATTTTTCTCTTCCCTCTCATTTTTTTCCTCCACCATGTCCCTAAAAGGGCTCCGTAGTTTATAGACCAAGCAAGATCATTCTAATAATTAAAAAAAATGCAGCCTCCCGGTGAGCATGCCAACACTGACCAACTGTGGCGAAGAATCTAAACTCCAATGATTGATTAATGGAAAAAAAAACTCTGGAAAAACCAGGCTCTGGCGGGAGGACCAGATCCCCTCTAACGTGTCATAGCTGCACCTAGAAAACATCCAGGAAGAAGAAGGAGAGCCCACCACCCGCTACCCAGGAAGTCCCAGTCGCCTAAACCGTGCAGGTCCATCCTGGTCCCACTCCGCGATGGTAACCAGAAAACAGAGGAACAACCCGGGAAAAATAGTAATATTTCAACCAACAAGCCTCCCCCGCATTTCCCACAAACACCCAGCCAGCAACCTCCAATCAGGGCCACTGTATTGTAACTTTAGCATTAATGTGACAAGTAGTCCATCTTTGCTCTTTTTGTGGATGGAATTCCTGGGATGAGATGGTCAGATGGTCGCTTTACTCTTGGGTGGTGATCGAATTGCCTGAGTTAAAGCTTGGATGGCAAGTCAGTCCGCAGGCTCTCGCAGGAGGATGGCACGGGATTTTCTTGAAATCGCTAGTTGGGGTTTGGAATATGACGTTCATCTGGACCTGGCGGAATCTCTCCCTACCTCGGGATGGCCATCCTGAGGCGGAGGCAGAAAGAGAATGATTAGCGTAGCCGCTGTTCATTAATTATGCATTAGTGAAAGCTCGGCTGAAAAGATGTGTCTTTAATCTAGATTTAAATTGGTAGAGTGTGTCTGACCCTCGGATAGTATCGGGAAGGCTATTCCAGAGTTTACGTGCTACGTTTCAGAAAGCTCGACCCCCTTTGGATGATTTAGTTATTCTAGGTGTTATCAAAAGTCCTGAGTTTTGAGATCAGAGCCACTAGAACGGACTCAAATCAACTGTTCTGAAACCAAAAACTGGAAGTTTCGCATCTCTGTGTGAATCAATCGTTTTTATCTCCACCATTTCATTTTGGATACTTGTTTGATCACCACTTTGTCATTTTGTTTTCTCATAGAAAAATGGGGTGAAGTACAACACTGACACTGCTCCAGGAACACAGACTGGTATGTCTTTATACATCATGGTAAAACAGTATTAGTTTAGTACATTCAGACATTTTCAGTCTCTCTTATCAACCCAAAGTGACTCTGTTTGTGTTTTCTTGTCTGTCTCTTTATCTAATTTGTCTGTCTCTGTTTTAAAGTCTAGTTTACTTCCAATATCACTCTTTATCTCAGCTGCCCAGTGGAACGAAATTGCTTTAGCTGCTATGAAAGTCTAAAAGCTGGACATCATAAAACTAAGCACTGTTTTCAGACCAACTGCCAATTACTGCTTCTCAGACTTCGGCTATATTTGTACTGTGAAATCGCTCTCAAACACACGCATATACACCTACTCCTTACAGCTTTATTTCACGCTATGTCTCACGTCTCTGTCCTGAAAATATCTTCCTTGAAAACCCAGCCTTTCCTCTAAACACATACTTGCTATCTTTTTTTTGTGTGTGTGGCAGGTGTGTGCGGAGTGATCGAGCAGAAGGATGAAGGGCCGCGGCCCACTGACTCGGCTTGTGGAGCTCAGACTCAGCCGGGCCAGGCAGGCCTCTGCGAGTGAGTTACTTTCACTGCTTCCTGTACTCAAATCCTTTTTATTTGCAATGGCCAAAGAGGATTTGTATATATAACATTTTCCAATAGTTTAAAAAAGACAAAGTTATAAATGTTTGCTATTAATAAACATAGTCTGATATTAAATTTTTCTTCTCTGTGTTTGTAGGAAGCATTATCGGGAGTACCTGGTTAGCCTTATTAATGGGCATTCTCTGGACCCCGCCCCCCTCTTCACTCACGATGAGTTGCTCGTAGCCTGCAGGAGATACCATGTAGACATCGCACAGGGGGAGGGAGAAGACGATAGAGCACACTACACAAGGCTGCTTAAGGTGTGCAAATCCTGATTTTCTTATTCCTTAATCTTGAACCTACTTATTTTTTATTGCTATCCATTCATTCTTTACCTCTGCCGTCTGCAGAAGCTAATGGATGACGTGCCACTCGGTGACAAGGTCCCTCGCAAGAAGTGAAGACATCATATTCTCCCTCTTGTAACCTGTGCTGACTATTTTTTCTGCGTGTTTGCCTGTAGCTTCATTATCTCAGCTACAGAATGTCAAACACAGTGCTTCCCTCTCCTAAATGTGATTTAGTTGCACATTGCATACATTGCCGTATTATTTAATCATACGTTTAGTGAGGGGTTTTACTAATCACAATTGTATGCCTTATGTCCAGTGCTGGAGATTCAAAGGGGGGATTTTTAGTTACGGACATATTTTATATTTTTTAAAGAGAGATGCAGAAAATGCCACTTAAAATATGTAAGAAATGTGCATACCCATTCACTTCTTTTGTGGGGGCACAAGACCAATCCAAATGAATGGGATTTGCTCGGTGGTTCGGTAACAATGAGTACATTCGTAAATTTCATTTTTGGGTGAAATATCCCTATAAAAGGGATAAAAGGGAATTTTTAATTGGAAGTCCAACCCCCCCTGAAATTCCCCGCCATGTTTCCCCCCATTTCCAGCCCTGCCTATATTCAGTCTTTAATCAAAAAAGTGTAATTTTAGTTAAATTGCCATTATTTTACAGTCTTGGACAGTTACAATTAGACCACTCTTTTTGAATGCATACAAACAATCTATATAAAGATTTTAGCAGATAGAAGATTCATCAAACAGCACCATTTTAAATGGGTTTTAAGAGCGAACATTGAAATTTTGCTTCAGGCAGTAGTTCTCATTATCCAAATACATTAAGAGCTGAACTGAGCTAAATGAAACCTGAAGATTGATTGATTCTTTGTCGAATCAAAGATACAATCAAAATATAATAAGAGTATTGTATTTTTAATATGAGTGTATGTATATATGGGATTAATAAACAAGTTATAAAATGATTTTGCGTCTACCTTAAGAAGTCATTGTATTTCTAAGGAAAAGAGCGATATGCTCAGGTCTGGTTAGAAAAAGAATGCCAGAAAACCCTACTGACATCAATCACAGTCTGAAAGACATGCATTCCATTATTATTCATTCCAATGGTGTCAAGGTTGACTGTGCGATCAGAGCCCTTAAAAATGCATTTCTGCTATTCTATCTGTGTATTAAAGCCATTTACAGTAGGGCCGTAGTCAGGGAAACCAATGATCAGCTGCTATTTTTGGTCTGAGGACATTTGTGCTGCCAGATATTCCTGAATGTCATTTTTGTCACTTGATTCTGAAAGAGCAGGGTCCTTTTGAGAATGTCGATCATTGTAGAAGCCATTGTCGTTGTTCATGGGAATTACATTACAAAAGACATGTAATGATTCAGATTGATTAGAAGTTAGTTTGTAATTAGAATTAAGTTGCTTGTTCTATAGTGGAAAAGAATAGTCTAGAATCCTATAATACTTCGCTGAGGTTTACAGATGTACGTTTTTTCCAGGAGCACATTTGGTCATCTGTAACATATCATTTTTTCCATCAGGATATACAATATCTTATCAGCCGCTTATCACTCTGATGTGAGTGAAAAATCACAGTTTGCTGCATGTCAAGGCAAGGCAAGATAATAGAAAAGCACACCTTAATGTTTAGATTAAGAGGATATTTTGTCTTAAATGAGAACTTGATTATAAATGGTTGAAAACAACCTTAATAATTACAATCCAAGCCAGAAAACTAATCCTAATCAGTGTATTTAAAATGGTTCTGTCCTGATGTTGAGCATGCAGTATTTTTTGGCTCTGTTTAAAACATTCTTAAATGTAATTTACTTAAGTAAAATTGGTAATGAATGGCATTTCACAATGTCTTAGTATGTCTTAGTATTAGTGCACTAGGTGTATGGCATGTTTAAAGTACACAGATGGGACAAGGAAATAGGCCCTAGGAAATGGGTTATTCATCACTGGGATCATTCTTATGTGTTCAGACTTTTTGGGGTGTTTTCTAATCCGAATAGAGCCACAAATAAGGGCAGGAGAATCATAGATAAAATCACGTAAACTTGGCACAAAGCAGCTCAAGGTTAAAGGAGCAATGAAAATTCTGTCATCATTTACTCACCTTCAAGTTGTTCCAAATCTGAATAAATGTCTTTGTTCTGATGAACACAGAGAAAGATATTCGAAAGAATGCTTGTAACAAAACAGTTCTTGGCCAACATTGTGTAGTTTTGCTTTATACATTTATTTCGCTGTACTCATCAGAACAAAGAAATTCATACAGATATGGAACCCACTCTCTCATATATGACGGCAACCCCAAGTTGCCTAGGCGAAAAGGTTTTTCTAGTTTCTGATTGGAGGTTTTTTATGAACTAATAAATGCACTCTGCTGGCTCTACACTGTTTAGTCTTATCAAGTCTTATAGACACATGTGATTTCTCAGGACGTCTATTTTGGGGCATTTAGCATTTTTGTGCCAACTGACATGACTGGGGTCTTCATCTCATGTCAGTGTACATCATTTTATTGACTTAGTTTTACAAAGGTAATTTATTTTTGTAGGCGTGCACAGTCTGGGACAAATACCTCGACCAGAACATGTAAAACCTACCATTAAAGTTCTCTTTTATACCTCAGGACACTAATTGTGTCCTTGTATCTGTGCATACTGATGTGGATGCTGGGTAATACACTAGCCCTTCTTACTCAAAGGCGGTATGAGTGGGGTCAGAACCTCTTGAATTGAGCAGGAGAGCTTTTTGACATGCACCACACCTCTTCTTTGACCTTCATTATCTTGCATAACCAGATAGCAGCGCAACGCAATTGTAGTGAAGGAATGCTGACCAACCAACTGTATCAAAATAAATTGCCACCAGCGGTGAAATTCAAATGAGAACATTCAATGCTTCAAAGAGCTAAAAGCTGGATAGGAAACAGATACGAAGTTTACGTTAGTGTTGGATTGATTTAATTCTGTTCTTGATAAACTCCCCTTTCTTTTTTTTACCAAAAGAAAGATTTTATTTTGACCGAATCCGTCCATATACCTAAATAAGCAACTAGTTATTCATACTTAGTGTTTTTTGACTGATATTATCTGCAGCTTTGACTATCTAGCCTTCAATAATACTAAGACACTCGGGCGTGGTTTGGAGCTATGCAGTATTTGAAAGTTGCAGGACAACAAATGCTAGAGACGAAGGCAAATCAAAGAAAGGTGAAGATGAGGTGAAATGATGCTGTGGGCATTGGAAAGCTGGCACTGATGAAAAGGACAGCTTCTGCTGTCACACTTCATTTGCAGAGCAATTCTTTTACTTCTTAAAGGAGTATCTCACTTAAAATAGAAATTGATTTTATTGTATATCCAGTCTCATGTCATTCTTGTAAGACTTTATTAATTGGAAAACAAACAATGAAAATGTTGGATACACTTCTGCACTATGTTTTATTCACTTTCCATTTTTTATTCGACATCACCCATTATGATGATAAAATCCTTATAATGATATAATCACATAAACAAGTATTTATGATTATAAAACACAGTCTTTAATAACTATGATGCATATGCTATGATTTTCTCTAACAGCGTGAGTGCAACCGACAGTCTGAACTGATGCATAATTGTCTCCAGTAATCTGAAGCTACAGGAAGTGCATCAAGGCCAGGCATGAACTCCAACGCTCGCTCCCCAGAGGTATGATTATCCAGCCGTGTCTGTCCTTTTCCTCACTCTCTCTAACTGTCGCTGCGAGGGAGCTTGGCAGGAGACACCATTTCTCCAAATATACATGTGTTAAAACCACTCCATTAATAAACACAGCAGCAAGTTCCCATTTTCACTTCTGGGGGTTCCCATTTTTCTTTTGCCTGGTTTCTATCTGACTCAGTGGGCACTAGGACCATGCAACCTAAAGAAGGTGCAGTCAGATCTGATCAGAATCCAGCTCAACTGCCGGGCTCTTTCTGTGCTGTAAAAACACAGACGTGTGCATTATGTATTTTTTAACATGATTATGAGAAGTTCTGTGATTATCGCAGGCGCCTGATGTTATGCTGCACAATGACAAATTGTTTTCCAGCAAATTAAGCCGCTGAGTTTGAGTGAAATTATCATTCCCATTACAGTGGCTGTTCACCCGTGACAAGGTTTAAATATAGTGTCTTAAATAGCTCTCTAACAAATGTCATTTGCACACACATGCTGTACAAGAAAATTTGGTTTCAATCATATGGCTGCTTCTCCTCACTGGCTGTATTTAGCTGCCGATGACGACGTTTCATTTTGAAATGCCATGGCAATTAAGGCTAAGTTAATGAATTGTGCAGTCCCCCGTGCCCAGTTGTGGGTTGACATATTTCCCCTGGTGCACTGACTGTGGGTCACAGCACCATCCTACACATTGCTGGGAGTAAATACTTCAGCATGACATGGACTCCACATGCACCCTATGTTAAAAATTGGTTCAAATTGAAAATAAATCAAGTTATACAAAGAAATGAAAGCAAAATGATTGAAACAAATACATTTATTTAAGACTGCACCGGCCTGTAATTCAAAAGGAAATGACAATTGTCAATTAGGGCAATTCCATATAATGTCAAACCCTAGGATGAAAAAGTCATGTTTTTACCAAAGGGTTTCACCGTACTGATAAGTCAGATGTCAATATTTGTTGATTTAAATCACTTTTTTGTGTTAAGCATGGCTGTCCATTGTCAGGGAAGTGAATTGTCATATTCAGTCCATATTCCTCATAAATGGGCACATAAAAAAAATGAAATGATTATTCATTATTAATTATAAAATAAGAGCCATCCCTTATAAATTTGCTGGGAATTATTGCTTCTAGTTTGTGTTTAAATTCATAGAAATCCTATACCAAGTATGTTAAAATAGAAAACTTGTGTATAGACTGATTTTTTTCTGATTTCTGAATTTTGTTTTTTTTTTAAATATAAATAGATTATTCAGTATATTGTTAATATATACCTTCCCTGCAAACTTATATTTCAAGTTATTACTAAAAATGTAAAAATGTCACATGCGTAATGTTGGAATTGCCCATTAACGGCCGTTTCATACATACTCCGTGTGCAGTGCGTATGCGGTGCGTAGAGCAACAAGTATGCAGTACAGATTCATCATGCGCCATTGTGCTTCCACACAGCGGTCCGCGTCTTCTGTTTGATTCAGTTAACAATGGGTATTTCCGATATATGATTGATCGAAATGTAAGTTTATACAAAGGGTTTATGAAACGCGCTATTTTCATCATTGTGATTCTCTGTTTTTTGGTTAGTGCGATTGGTGGATATTCACTGCACCATCAATGTTTCAATTCAATCGCTATATTTTCTTGTTTAATATGTACTGCAAGATGCAGTTTCTTTCCAAAATGCTAAAAGTCCCGAACCTGTTTTTAGCCTAAATGCGATATGTCATATGTCATCTCGACCAATCAGAATTCGCTCGTTAGTGGTATTTGCAGGGGCGTCATTAGGCCCTTTTTAGGGGGGCTTCAGCCCCCTTTAAACTTCTGCCCAGCCCCCCTAAAAAAATGTTAGATTAATTAATTTATGATCGCTTTAGTCCCCTTTAAAATCTAATTTGAAACGGCGGCACGATGCGTCAAGTTTCGGCTCCTCACCTGATCTAAGTATGCATGGATTCAGCGCGTTATTCAATCCGCAGGGGCGCCGAGCGGAGCGAACATCAGAGAGTACAAGGTGTGTGTGTGTGTGTGTGTGTGTGTGGTGGTGCGTGCGTGCGTGCGTGCGTGCGTGTGCATTTATTGCTAGATTGATATGATATGACATCTGCATCGGTTCAGTTCTTGTAATTGCAGTTACATAATGTTACTGGACCAATACACGGTTCGGTTTCTCATCCAATACCTGTACGTCTTCCCTGCGTTCACCTTCAGCCCTTATCACAGTGTGATAGTTTTTTTTTTTCTTCAAACAAAAATGAAGCGATTAACACCCATGAAACATACTTTAGAAAACGATCATGATTTATTTTAAATTTAAAACATATTAAGGTGTATCTCGGCATTACATTATGCAGCAATTCACAGAAATGGTTAAATACACTGATCATTGTCTGAAAGCAACGAATGGCACAGAGAGAGAAACATCATGTGGAGTTATTTTGTGTTGTTTTATTAAATACATTTTTTTTTTATATTAAGTAGTAAGGAATCATACGTGTATCATGATACTAGAGTAAGAGTAGAGTAAAGGGATTTGTGTTTTATTTTAAGTAATTGATTTATAGAAGTGGCAAATTGATAATTCATGCTGTTACTTTTAATGAAACGTGTGTACTTGTGTTTGTACAGTGAATAATGAATCAGGAAGTCTTCATTGTAAAAATCTACATTCCAAGCTCAAATTTTCTTGTGACTGGTCACATCTCAACATTTCAATTCTTTTTACAGTGTTGTATATGGCTCAGTCAGTACTCCTACTCCATATGTGAAATACAGGGAATACAATGAAATAGTGAATAGCAATAAGGTTAGTAGTATACAACCCTACCCTACTAGTCAAATAATTTTTTGTAATCATACCCTTATTGGGGGCTGAGCCCCCCTAAAATGAAAATCCTAGAATCGCCCCTGGCGCTGATGTAATTTTTCATCCAATAATAACGATGTGTTTGTTAGGAACACTTTTTAAATTTCAGCGAATCGACAATACGGCTGAACATTGTTATATGCCTTTGTGATCATGCCTAGAGTATGTGCAAAAATTGTATAAGCGTCTTTCATATTTGTGAATGTAGCTTATACCAGATGCACTTGCCTAAAGCACTTCTTATTTTTGGTCATGGATGTATGACGTAGTGTTTGGATAATTTGACTTGCGTCCTTGACCATAATCCTATGTGTATCTTGAAGCGACCAAGTGTTTATGGATGCTACGTGCTGCAAATGTAACAGAGATAACTGAGATTTTAGCGGACAAATGTTATCGCTCTGTGTATATACACCCTATCGAAAAACAGAAGGTTTTGATGTTTGGCCTCACCATATGCAGGGATCTACACTTGTATGCAGGATATACATACATATACTAGAGATGTAACAAAATTATTCAATATGGTGTTATCGCAATAACAAAATTTACCAAATATTATTGTGGTCACATGACTGTATATAACGATAGGTCTTCCAGCCTAACATACAGAATGTTAGAAAAAACATTAGATGTTACCTATGGCAAGGCCCATCTGGTGAAATTATTCTATTTGATCAAAGAGATGTTATAGTATGACCCATCTCATACTATAACTCATACCTCTAAGCAACAGTAATGATTAGAGGATAAAAAAGAGGATACTTATGGCACGTTTCCAAGTCATCATTTGTCATCTAAAATATTGCAATAAATATCGCACCGCAGACTTTATATCGAGGTATTACCGTACAGTGAGATTGTGATATTGTTGCATCCCTAACATATACACATCAATAGGGGCCAACAACCAGCGTCTTTACAACTTTCAACCAGGACAAACAGAACATTTGACACATTTATAATTGACAATGTAAAGTAGCATGGTGAGAGATCCTTATAGAGTTCTTTATCATATTTCTCATTCTCAAATTTCTCTCTCACTCCCATACAGAATTGTCATATGGATGTGCCATATGTTGGTATTAGATGCTGAAATATAGCACGATTATTTATGGGACTATAAGCGAATGTGCAATGACATATTTATGTTTACATTTAAGCTCTTGGCAGATGCCTTCTTTTCAAAGCTTAGCTTGTCTTAGTGTGTGTATATTCCTTAATGTGTGCAAGTGCACATACATTTATATTTGTGACAATTATAAACTGTAAGTAGCTGAAGACACGAGCAGTAAAACTAATCTTGTGCCATTAAGAACAAAGTAGCAATACAATTGCAAACAGAGTCCCATATTGACAGTGACATTGGTGGATACAAATCACTTAATGGGACGAGTCATGAATTAAAGTCGGACCACAAAGTCCCATTAGGAATAGTCACAGGCTATAATAAGGTTTGATAATGGCATGTAAACATTATAGAACCAGGGTGCTGGCTAAATTGTAATCTGTGTTGAATAGGGGCAGCTTTGGACACCCAGTGCATTGAGCTGAGCATAGTTGTTATGTGTAAGTTGAATATGGATTTTGCAACAAAAAATGACTGTAAAAGCTGTGAGGACACAACCAAATATTGTGATGAACTACAGAAGTCAGTAGTCTGAATGCATATCCATGGTTATTTTGGAAGAAAGAGTAAATGTTTATGGTTCATTGGACTTCTCATTTGATTTATATTAGACGTGCTTTTTATCCTATACACTTTGTGGCTATTTTATTCAGTTGTGTTAAGTCACTTCTCACGGCCGGGTTTGTTTGGATGGCTGAACAAGCCCTAATGTGTCATCCTGTGCTTTACAGTGACTGGAGGTATTTTAACTTGTCTGTCTGTGAAGCATGCAGAGGCCACTGGCCCAGTTTCTGCTTGACAACTCACTGTATAAGAATCACTTCCATGGTCTGTCACAATGGCTTGATTTCTCACTAGATGCTTGTGCACTAAACCCGAGAAATTATGGTCTGTTGCTGAGCAACTACAGGCTGTCATTCATTTCACAGTTGAGGCTTTTACAGAATGTTGCCATATTTGATAGAAATGCATGATGTTTTATGTCTGAAACACCACTGCAAGTTTCAGCACATTCTCAATTTGTAGGTTAACGTTAAAGATCAAATATCAAGGGACAGTCAGCGGCAAAATTATTTTCATATTTTTTTTAACCTTTACACTTTAAGTGATTGTTGAATTACAGTCCTGACAGGATCACAGTCAAATCTAAAGCAGATTCTACCCAGCATAGGTTAATTTATAAAGCAACCCTGCATCAAAGGGTTGAAACAACCATGCATTTATTTTTAGAATGAAGGCTTCTCAGAATGATTCATATAATAATTTATGTCCTGACTTTTTAATATATTTTATATGTGGCTTATGGTTTTGTGTGGATTTATAAAATCTTTCACATAATCTTTATGTAGTGCACGATGGGCACTATACAGCTGCAGAACAATTCCCTTTCAAAATGATTTTCTGTTTACCTGAATTTACTATTTATGTGTTTTGGTAAACTTATCATTTTTATTTTATTCTGTGAACTACTAACAATATTTCCTCCAAATTTAAATCAGTATTTAAAAATATTGTTTCTATTTTTATTATCTGCAGTGAATGAAAACTAAATGCACAGGTTCAAATAACAGAAAAGATGCTCTGTATTTTTTCAGACCTCAAATACTGCGAAGAAAAGAAGTTGATACTCACTTATAACAATACAATAGTAATATGTATACGTGTATTTAGGAAAAGCTGGATTGTTATAAAATTTTCATGTCATGCTGTCAGTCTTAAACATTCCTGCTGGATGACTTTGTCACTCCTGAGGTTTTATATTCTTGAAATTCAACAGAAGGGCCACGATACATCTAGAAATGCTGATTGAATGAATGGTCTCTTCATTTTTCTGCAGCAGTATATTCAGGTCACATGATTTCTTGTGCTGTGATGACAGCCCGTGACATGATTTTCCGGTGCTGCTGATAATGCAAAGAGACTGTCATGCTGGGAACTTTCAAAAGGTATAAAAGCTAAATGCAGACAAACCTCATTAATAAAACAGTCTCTCTTGAGGGATAATAGAAAGCTCCCCACCTTTTTTGTTAGAGTTGATGCTGACTAGACTCTTAATGCACACACATTTAATTTATGAGCTGAAACAATAGGCTGCAGAATGCTTAGGACAGCCTGATAGTTTGACTGTCTGATTGCTGATGTCATTAAGATTGAATCTTTAAATGGCCGATATGAGTGTATGAAGGGCTGGAAAGCTTGGTACGGTCGTCTGAAGAAAAGAGCCTGTTCAGATCAATAAGAGAAGACAGTTGTAATTATATTGCGGTAGTGCAGGGAGACCACTCTCCACCGAACAGCAGACGTTTCTTAACCACCACAGACAGACCCTTGTTTTCACTCAAGAAAGAAACAGTTTGAAATGTATTTGAGATTATGTAGAAGTGTTTTAGATTAATGGCAAGCATCTTTAACTAGCCTAAAATGATTTGTCGGTTTAGCTCGTCTCCTAGTCTGTTCAGGCTGCACTGTTTTACACAGCGTGTCTTCCTGTCAGTACACTATTTTGAATAGTTTTGTTCTTGCCTATTTGTAGTTAGCATGTTGATGATCTGCTTATGTGTAACTCGCATTGGCAACAGCAATGAAAGCTAATTGTGTTTGGTGTTTTCGGGTCTTCAATAGCAAAATCCGGCCGATTGTTAAGTAATGTAAGCATGAGGTGAACACAAGTTTACACCGGGTAGACTTTCAAACCATCTTACGACTGTTTAAGCAGGAAATGATATCTGATGAAATCCTGATCATCGAATGGCAGGAGATAACTGTTTAGGGGGAATTAAACTAATACTATGTTTAACTGTTGTGGAATTAGAGAGAGCTCTCTGTGTCTGTGTCCGTGCAATTATCTGCAATTGGCCTGTAAATGCATCTGGTTTATTCTGATAGTTCGGATAGTATCCTGAAAAAAAACATTACACATAATATGTGATAGCTAATAGTTTTACAAAAAAACTGAAGTGGGCTGCTAATTATTTGTGGAAACAATTACAACGGACCACAATAAATACACTGGCAGTGTTTCGCATTTGAAAAGCACATCTCAAATCAGTAGTACGAAGAGGTTTAGTCCGACTAGATTAATTTAAGACAATTAAACACACTTGATGTTTAGGTGATGTTTAGGTGTCTGTTCGTCAGTGGGCTCTAAAATGGACTTGCTAAAGCAGTCACGACAGGCTGCTGGTGCTAACTCCTGCTATGTCTGATGATGACAGATGGCCTCATTTCTGAAGCTTGACCAGGTGGCATAGACAGACAGAGCTCAAGGTGAGGGATTGAGCCATTGGAGAGCCGTGATGGCTGTATTTATTCTGTACCTTGAGCTGGGGATACTTCAATACAGCATGTTTTTATACATTTTTATACATTTTTCCTTCTCCCGACTGTATCTCAAATGTATGGCTAATTGACTGACGTCTCATGGTCTCAGAACTAGTTTTGCTGCTTTCTTCAGAACTATCAAAGCAAGCACCTACAGTACATTGTTGCTTTTTGAGAGCACAGTGTAGCTTCTGGCAACAAGCGTTGAGATAAGATTAACGGTATTTTTGACGGGCATCCATTTCTTACAGTTGTATTAAATTGAAGCACCTGTCATCAGTTCAGTCATCTTGTATTTACATGCATATTTTTGCATCCATTATGACATGAAAATGCATACATATCATAAGACATGTTTGTCTGATTTACAACCCTTTATAAAAATATGTCATTTATTTTTACAATCCGTTTTACATTTTGTTTCAATGACTCACATCTTATGAAACATTTCCAATAATACCACTTATTCTTTCTTTTTGTTTTAAATATTTTCTTATTTCTGTACTTTTGTCTTCTTTCTACTGTCTACTGGCTTCTCTATACAGAAATGTAGTGTCTGTAAAGCTTTTTTTAAAACAATGTTTTTTATCACAAGCACACCGGGATATCTTCTATCTTCAAAGATCCAGGACAACTAATCTGTACTTAATTAGTGAGATTTCATCTCTGTTGCATCCCTCGTCCCGGTTTATTATTAAAGGCAATTGACGGCAGCCCACTTATGTTGACGCCATCTGTTTCAATGGCCAATCACGAGGAGTCGGTGATACTGTGAAGTTTCAAATCTGACGCGTTTTATGATATTAAAGTGTTAGCTGCGTACGTCAGAGACTTGATTATCTTTTCCCAACGTATTTTTGTGGGCGATGTGCCTACTTGATTCATATGATCTTTACCTGGCGGCATCTGTTGGTGTAATATGCTAATTTCCCCCGCGTTGGACTTGAATCGATACGATATCTCAACACACACGCGTGCGCCTCACAGAGGCTGTTTTTTTTCAAATCAGACAGTCGGTGTATGTATGTGTGGCCGGGGAACAGAGGGCGTGTCGACAATACAATGCCGTACTCAAGGGTGCCAATAAATTCAATAATGACGCAAGTTAGCCCACCCAGCACAACACGCCGGCTGGCACCGGAGCGTCCTTAGTGATATACGGACCTCCGACGCGACGCGTTGTTTATGGCGGTCCTTCTGGGTAGCGTTCAATGAGCCAAATAACGCGCGAACTGAGAGCAGGAGCTCTCCATGGTGCTGAACCTTTGCAGGAGGCGAAAACGCGTTAGCAGTGTTGGAGGAAATAAGCTTTCATTAGATGTTCTCTCACGTTTATTGCAAATAACGTTGCAAATATGTGACTGTTTCGTTCTTTTATCCGACAATAAAGTAATTATTTAGCGTTTTATGGAAATACATTTGCGTTATTTTAAGTAGCTCTACTGTATTACAAACGTGTCTTAAATATATGACGAAATTCGAAACCGCACGTTTGTAAATGCTTCGGCAATCGAGCGGTCACAGCTAAAATATTGACCGCTACCGAAGCCACGATCGTTTTGCGGTGAATGGTCACAAGGCTGTGCTGCAATAGCTGGATATCGAACACCATGATGTGCGACCGAAGAAGAGTTGCAAAGCAATGATGTCATAGTTTTATGTAGGAGCCACGGGAGAGCATATGGTTTGTACCCGCTGCCGAAAGGAAGTGTTGCTTTGTTATGAGCAGGCGGCGCTGTAGCTGGCGGAAGAGGAGGTCGCCCAGCCCAGTGTCTCTTCGCCTGGAATAGAGAAGCCGAGGAGACGACGCGAACAGGGAGGCGAACGCGGACAAGACAAAGCTGCTACAATGGCCGCTAAATCCGACGGGGTGCTGAAGATGAAGAAGAGCGATGTAGCGTTCACGCCTTTGCAAAATTCGGACCACTCGGGTTCGGTTCAAGGGCTCGCACCGGGATCGCAGCCGGATTCTGGAACCGGAGAGGCGGACTTCGTCAACGGGGAGTCGCGTTGCTGTGGCACCAATTCGACGTGCCTGCGCCTCGGCAGGGAGCAGCAGAAGTACACGGTTTGGGACTGTCTGTGGATCATCGCCGCAGTGGCTGTGTATATCGCTGATGTGGGCACAGATATTTGGCTTTCGGCCGACTATTACCTCCGCCGCGACTACTGGTGGTTCGGACTTACGTTGTTTTTCGTGGTGCTCGGCTCGTTCTCCGTCCAGGTCTTCAGCTTCAGATGGTTCGTTCAAGACTTCAGCACCGATGAGAGCTCCGGCGGCGGCGCGGCCAGCTGCTCGCACGTGGACGGGAAGCTGCTCAGCTGCTCCGCTTCGCACGGAGACGTCGCAGCCCACCCGACTACACCTCAAAGACAAGCATCCACAGCCAGCAAGAGCAACACCACGACCAACAGCAGCAACAGCGCTACCGCAGCCCGGACTAGTAAGACACGCTCGGCGTCCTGTTCCCTCTGTATCTGGCTGTTGCAGTCCGTCCTTCACATCTTGCAACTTGGACAGATCTGGAGGTGAGATAGATAGAAGAGTAGAGGTCGCATTTACCGTGTGTTGTTTGTCGTCTTTAATGTAGAATTGTTTTCTAATTGTTTTGCGTTGAAAACCTGAAGGCCTAGACGCTGTTTGAGTTAGAAAGCTAATTTATTTTAATCTCAATGACGTTCAGGTATAAATGTACGTAACTAATGCATTCATATAGAGTAAATGATGTCTTTCTTTTTACTGTAGAAAGAGGAATATGTCCTTTTATTTGATGGCATACAAAATGCTTTTCCCCTATTCCAGTTCCCAATTGGATCAAGTTTGAAAGACAAAATTATTTATGAGAATATTATCCATTCATTGACTTGCTCTATTTCAATACATTATTAATGTAATTGAGAATAAAACCGTAGAGGTCTGCTATTAGACAGTGATTGATAGCTTTCTGTGAAACCAAGTTGCAAATATTTCCCTGGTGGCATCTTATGGTGCATGAGGTTATTGGCGCACCCATGAAGGTGCAGTCTGTTTGCTGTTCAATAGGTTCATTTGCACGAGTTACACTGAACGCTCACATCAGTGACAGAGGTAATGAACAGGATCACTGAAACCTATTCAGTTTCACAACGTCGGCCAATCAGAGTCTCGAGAAGCCTGAATGAGCTCTGATCAGCATGTTCAGTAGAGTGATATTCCATTTACTCTGTGTCTTTGACCCTGAGGATTGCGTTTGGATGCTGTCCAAACAGTAAAGGATGCTGAATTGCTGTATTGGAAGAAGGCCATCAAAACTGTGGTCTAATGTAAACTGTGATTACCTAGATAAGGTACTCTGTGATCGGTCTTAAAGACCTCTTTATAAGATTAGAGGGTACTGACATTTGGGATGTGGGGGACTTGAATAGATGCTGATGTACAGCTCGGTTGATTTCACTTTCTGTATCTATTATGTTTAAAGTTTACAGTGAATAGTTCACATTTCATTTCAAGGGTCGAGGGTTGAGTTGCTAATTGAGGAGCATTCAGCATTGGGAAAGCTGAATGGAATGACTTAACAGTCCACTTTACAAAACTAGGCCACAACCACACAGCCTAAATTCCCTTCCACTGCTGTGAAGAGATTTCAACTCAGTGAGTGTTCTGAATGCTTGGGTGCTTCATCATTCATAATGGTGTTTTCATAACATCTTCTTTTGCGTCCTGCGAAAAGGCTGATTTGGTGGATCACTTTCTTCCTTTTTTACAAATTTCTTTTCTTTCGTTTATGATGTCATCCTCTTGGCATCACATGATGACAGAAGTTAGGGCGAGACGATTTTGCGGTTGCACGCTTCTTTTAGAGGCGTTGTTGTCGAGACATGCGCTGCACGTGGCACCGTGCAAAAGGTTCACCAGTCTTGGGATGTCTCCCAAAGGAGAGCAATTTAAAAATAGCTAATAAAGTATTTGTCAATTAACAAATGTGTCAGGTGGAGTTTGGAGTTGGCTCTACAAACGTGATTATACAAGGGGAGGATATAATGTAGATGTTGTATTAATGCATTCTCCCCCTAATTTTGAGAAACCCTGTGTAGTGTGTTTAAGTTCACCACTAACAAGGAATTCATTCTCATATACTGTATCCCAATTCAGGTCCCAGCTACAAACTGTTACTCTGTCAAACTGTGATACAAATTTAGTTATATTTAGTTAAAGTGTATGACTTATATAGTCACCTAAAGGCATTACAAAACATTACAAACAGCAACAATACAAAACAAAGCTTTTACGAAGTAAGAGACAAGATTTAGCAAACTTTTGGTAGATATGTTTCTAGATTTATGTTGCATTTTATGCATTTGCCAAACATTTGATCTCCAGTGTCAAAAGTTAAAATGAATTCAAGCTAACCATTTCTATTTAAATTGACAAATATAAAGCTTTCTATTTTTTTATTTACTAGTATGGTTATTATTTCCCGTTATTTTGGTCAATGCAGAATTTTGTCCATGCTAGAATTTAAATATAGATTTTAACATCCTTTAGTGCTTTGCCCTTCGTTTTGAAAACATTTTATGGGATTTAAAGAGCTATTTATAGATAATATGGCTGACAACACCGTATGTTTTAGTTTGTGCTGCATCACAGTGGGCAGTGCACATGTGCACAATACATAACAGCAGTTCATAAGCAGACAGGTGGAAATGTGGTTTCAGTCCCATTTCCCATTACTCTCCCTGAGTGTATACTGTCTTTCCTTAAAAAGAAGAATGACTGTAATTGCAGATTTATTTTCATTTTAAATTTGAATGAAATTAAGATATATTAGCAACATGCATAATAAATATTTTTTCCAGTGAACTTATGAAATGGCTGCTCCGTCCAGAACTTTTTAGCCATTTGAGCTAACACATTTTAATTAATCTTACTGTAATTGGACATGCATGCTTTAATTTTTCTAATGTAGCATATTTGCCATTATGAGCTGTTGTCTGGCTATAGAGAAATAAGATGGAATTCCTCTTGACATGACAATTTACTATTGAAGAAATAGACATATTTATCCTTAAACCATTTCTTACTGACATACAGTAGGGTGTTTTTCTTATATATATATGCGTATGAATCTGAATAAATTATGAAGTATTTATAGTTGTATATTAGGTTATGTATATAGTTTCTGCCTGCTGTATATTTAGCGCTTCTCTGGTCCATGATGACCATATCTGGTCAAGAATGATAGTCAAGAGCTTTGAAGACTATATCACATTGGTATTGATTTAATACAGAAACACACACGAATTTGAATCGCCTTGAATCGATTATGATCTAGCTAAACGGGAGATGAAAGTGACCAAAGCATGGGCAATAACTGCTTCTATTAAGTGTAAAACAGCATCCTTATCTCTGTTACAAAAGGTAGTAAGCTTCTTCCCAAGCAACAGCTTGCCAATGAACTCAGCCTGAATTATCATATGAAGTTAAACATGGAGATTTATGCCAATGAGCGTGATTTTATGTATAATAATGCAAACAAACAGTCCAGCTGGGCCAGGCTTTTACGGTTTAACTTCATGTCATCCATGTGACCACCCACACTGTCTGCCGTAGCTCACTGAGGGTGAAATTCGATGTTTATAACTGAGCAGCAAGATGGCATGTATTGGCAACGAAGTCTGTACATTCAACCAATCCAGGATGTACACAATAGGGTGATATTATATTGAATCGTTACGCTTATGCATATGGAAAGCCGTACTTGGTTTCACGAGTACTCGTTTCGTTCCGCTCTTATTTCAGCCATGATCCTCTGAGAAGTGTGCTCTAGATGTCAACACATGAATCAGATGAGTATTAATAATCATATGGTTTAATTAGATTACACTTGTCCTGAGTTGCACTTAAAGCTTCAGTAAATCAAAAGGTTATACCACTGTAGGAATTACTTGAAAACATGCAGTAAAAGCAATAATGCAATTGCATTTTTTAAACACACACCGCAAAATCGCCAGTGTCAAAATAAGGTAAAATGAACTCTCACAGTGTATATATAAACCACACTTTCAGAGATCCATCTAGTGTTAACCAAGCTAGAAGAGAAATAAGCATATTATCCTTCCCTCTGTATTATAAAAAAAGGGGAAATGACTAACTGGTTAGCATGACTGCATTAAAGTTAAAGCCTCTTTAGGACCAAAATTTACTCTAGAGTGTCTTGAAGCAGCTAAAAAAGAAAGATAGAAAGAGAGATCAGATCTTTTTACTGTTGCTTGTTGCCACAATTTTGGCATTGAATTATAATATACATACGGAGAAGTCTTAATTTTGGTGACATTAAGAGAAAATTCACAGAGGACCTAGAATGTGTAAAGGTAATTTTACTTCATCAAAATTGGAGACATAGGACAGATATTTCTCAGAGCATTGCAGTTGGTGGTCCGTTGATGGTCAGATTGGAAGGTGTCAGGGGATTATGTGGATGTTATCAAGTAGACCAGCTGGAAGATATGGACATGCATGGCCAGGGGCTTCATGCACTTGTTTTTTAAGGTGGCACCAGTCGCAGTTCTGACACACTTCCCCTAGGCAAGATAAGACATGACCAAAGGAAGAAAAGTAGTAGTTCATGCTATGACCTTAAAAAGTGTCCGATGTGTTGTGCTTCAGTTTTTGTCAGTATGCGATTTATGGAAAAAGTAAAAAGGCATTGAAAAGGGCAACTTCCACAGCAAACAGAGAAAGATTTTGACTGATTTGAGAGTGGGTTTCTAATGACAATATTTTAAGTTTTTAAGAAAATGATCTGCAGAAAGTTTGACTCTATTAGACTAAATTAATAGCTGGATTTGGGACTGTGTATCCCCAGTCGCTCCAGATAAATACTTGTGTAATGTTACAGCTGTTGACAGTCCCTTTTGATTTGTTTTCCTGTGTAGGACAGTAAAAATAGTCATCTGTATGGATACTCTCTTTCTTCTGAAAAGTGATTACTCTTTTAGAGAGGCCAAATGCTCAGGCTGATGCCAGTATGGTGCAGCCTCTTTTACAATAGATGACAAGTTTAAGTTTGGTGACTTGTTTTCTCCTTAAGGCTCCTTGCTTAGGAAACAGATGCAGCCCTGCAGTCCAACCTTGACCTCTGGTCGGTCCGCCCTCCACATCTCTCCAACATCCCCACACACACACACACACACACACACACATAATTAATGCTGGAAAATACAATTATGAATGGAGGCATGGCTCATTTAACAAACAAACAAGTTCGGAATGATCCTATCTGTAAGGTATATTCATGCCGTACACAACCTCTGTGGACTGATGCTCTACAAAAGAGTTCTTGAAGAGTTCCTGAATTTCTCACCCTGGCTCTTTCTGAGACCCTTTCTGAGAAATATATTGGGCGGTAGGAAGGCGTCAATCAAACCTCAGCGTTTAGGTAACATCCTGTCTACTAAGAGTGGCCCGGTTGAATTTTTAAGGCCGTATTGATGTTTTCTTTCCTGTCAATGATGTGTCATAATTTTGTGCTTGTGGTCGAGCAGTTGGGTGAAAACATAACAATGGTGTCTAATTGAGTGGTCGAAAGAAGTAACTCAAAGTGATAGTTCAACCAGAAAATGAAAATTCTGTCATGATTTACTCTCAGTCACCTTCTTGTCATATCAAATCTTTATGACTTTCTTTCTTCCGCAGAACACAAAAGAAGATATTTTGAAGAATGTCGGTAACTGAACAGAACTGGATTCCATTCACTTCTATTGTAGGGACACAAAACCAACGCAAGTTAATGGGATCCAGTTAACTAAAGTTTTCAAAATATCTTCTTTTTTGTTGTGCGGAAGGAAGGAAGTCTTACATTTTTGAAATGACAGGAGAGTGAGTAAATTATGACAGATTTTTTTATTTTGGGGAAAACTATAACTTTAATTTCATTTTTATTCGTTTGCAATTGCATTTCCACTGAGACATCGGCACTATAGTCATTAGATATTTGCTTGGTAAGCTCATCTGAATTTGTTCTCGATCATTAGACATTATGTTAGGCGATGATGCATTAAGACAGATAGCTGCCTTAGGTGTTGGACACAACGAAAAACCCTGGCTTAGGTTTGGACTTTACATGAGGTTGAGGATATTATTTAGAAACCCCTTATGACGCTACTACTAGGGCCAAGACAATCTATCAGCGTTATTTCTTTAGGAGGTCAATTTCTAACAGGGTTAAGGTTGCTATTTTATCTTTGAATGGATATAGTCTGTGATAATTGTAACCTCAATATCCCCTCTTTTCTTCCTTTAAAGGCTGTGCGCGCACTGATGTTTGCTTTCCGAAAAATTATGGTAACAGAAGCTACCGCATAGAGGAGCGAGATGCTATTGGCTCTAAACGAAAAATGCCTGCGTTCATCACCGGAACTACAAAAGCAAACATCAGTGCACTCGCAGCCTGGGGAATAACGGAAGCTAGACATTAAAGTTAATAGCGCTGTCAATATGGATATTTCCTTTATACAAACATATTGATACGCTTCATAAGACCTTTAAGACCACAGAGCTGTGTCGAGTAGTTGATGGAGGCACTTTTTGGAAATGCAAAGTCAACTACCATCCACTCCCATTCTACCCCTTGGAAGTAAAATGATGCTTGGGATTATAACTCCGACTGCATTATTCTTCCAGAAGAAAATAATATTTGTTTAGGATTCAGGTGTGAAATACCCCTTTAAGTGCGTTGTGGGATGCAGATTAGATGATAATTGTTGCTCATTATGAGTCAAAGCAACTTAAACTGTCTCTACATGCATATGGGCTTTACACCCTCCATGTTTATTATTGGATTGCTTGAAGTGATCTGCCCTGATTATGTACAGTATGCAATACCAGATCCTGTTATAGCTTTCTAAAAACAAACATTTTTGTTTTTGGTTGAAATACGCCTTTTAAGATTACAGCTTGTTGCTTCTTCTGTTCATGGGGATATCCTTCAGAATGGCATACTGAAATTGAAACTTTTATGAGAGAGGTGGCCTCCATTGAAAAAGTCTGAGCCTAACGCTGGGATGTTTACAGCCTTTGCTTTGCTGTAAGCTGAAAATGAGTGGAAGGGTGGAAACTAGAGCCCCTTCATCAACCAAAGTCAATAAAAGAACAGCGCCATGTCCTCTCCTATCCCGCTCCTTCTGGGATCCTGTTCGGGATCGGTTTCTTTGAGAAATTAACTCTTCCAGTCTCTGTCTGTGATCAGAAAATGATCCGTTTTATTTGCCCCTGTGTCTACAAGAGTTAGACTTTAACTGAATTAACCGATTCCATTCTCAATCATGTTATTTGTACTCCATTTATCTGTTAACCAAGGGGATTATTGTTTACTAAAACAAAGATGAAAACTAAATAAAGAGACGTTTGGGTATATTGAAAAAATATTAAAACCAAACCAAGATAATTTTCACAGCTCATGATTATCACTTTAAATATTGAATAGGTGCAAAATATTCTTTTGTCTGAAGACAAGACAGCTATGAATATAGAACTAGTTTTTTTAATTGGAAAACGATTAATTATTAATACTACAATTTTACTGCCAATATACAAAATATGTGATAAGAAAATGCCACTGAATCAATCACTTACAAACAAACACGACCTAAACAAATTCAAATGACAAACAATAAACAAATGGAAGTGTTTTTCCAGCGTGTTTATAAGTAGGCTACAGTACAGTACACTGTTTTGTTAGGCTGAAAGCTTGTGGCATGGCTTGAGATCCTTTTATTGCCATCACTACAAGCAAGGTTTGGCGTGGGATGCCCACCTTGGACGAATATTTAACATTGCGTGCTGTGAGAGGCCTGACTGCCACCTCCTGCATGATTTACCACGTTCCAGCTAGCCTGTTTTACCCTCGATCTGTTCATGGAGCTTCACAGTGCCTAATGTAGTTGTGATAAACACCAACGCCAGGCCACAAGGACAAGTATGAACATGAACAGAGCTTTCTATTCAAGAATGGCACTGGCATCTTTAACTGTCAATTGGTTCTCTTAAAGAGCAAAGAAAGCAAATCTTCTAATATTGCCAAAATACAATAAATATAGAAAGTTCTTCCAAGACCAAATGATTTGAATGTTGCTAAAATCTAAATTCATGTTATTCTTTACTGTGTCAACAATGTTAGCAGTGCCAATCCTAGATGTCTGGTAGCCATATGCTAACTTTTGTGAGGGGCCCTTGTATGACACGGCTTAAACAAATATTATCGTTTATTTTAGATGTAAAGCTATGTGTATACACTTTTTAGTGTTAAAAAACGCTGTATTTTCGACATACCGGGCATGTTTATATCTTCTCTTCGCACACCTCTCTTAAACGCACAGATTTTTTACAAAGCTCATCGCTCTGTAAAGCAAGGTGTGCTATGATTGGCCAGTTAACCAGTGCATAGTGATTGGTCGAATACTGCAAGCGTGTGACGGAAATGTAACGCCTCTTACCATATTCGGAACCATATCATGTTCCCAAGCAATCGTACGTACAGGTGATAAAATGGTATCGGTACTTTCCTTATCAATTCTAGCCTGAACCTGATCCGATCATGAAAATGAAGATGATCAAGCGATACATCAACTTTGCCAGCGGGACTTGAGCAGGATGTAAAGGAATGATAAGGTTTTGAAAATATATATTATGTTAAATAGTTGAAAACTATAGCGAACTGTTAACCTTTTATATACGATGTTCTCAAGATTAGCTGTTAGTGATCAACCAGTTTTACGCCATGTCTCGTCGCCAAGACAAAGACAATAAACCCCATTATAAACACGACATTTGTTGCCTCTTGTTGGAACATATTTACTGATAATGAGGACTTTTGTTGTCACTTCTTCATTGTTGTCACATGAAAAGGTCAAATTAAATATTAGCTAAATTGTTAGGGGTATATTCACTTCTGTGAGATACTGTGTATGAAAGAATTGAGCATGCCTCTGAGCTACATTTTCTAAAAGACAACTGTACGTTGTATTTAGAAATTAAGTTCCTAAAGTGTTTAAATAAGGTGGTGGTGATCTCAGGTGTGGCTGAGGAGACAGAAGTGTCTGAAGTTTGGCTGATGTACCTGATGATCAGTTCATTGAGCATCAGGATGTTGCTCTCTGCCCAGCCTTCCACGGACCATCACTCCTCATTTGATCAATTGGTTGAAACCAAGTGAAAAATATCAGGACACTCACTCCATTAGGCCCAGTACGCATCAATGCTGTTTGTGTAAGAGAGAAAAAGTGAGACAGATATAAAGATAGGCTGAAAATTATTTTGAAGGTGAATGATTCCGCCTTCATTTGGTTTTGGCTCATCAGCTGTATCGCTGAAACAGCCTCATCTGGTCAAAGTACTATAGCGTTTGTATTGGGACTGGCAGGAAGTAGTTTTCTCAGGAGAATGCACAGTGGCAATTTGAAAAAGCACTATGGGCCAAAGGTGACAGCTGCCGACATAATTCGATAGGAGGAAAAAATGAACTCTTGCCCTTAAACCATGCCGTAACATTAACTAAAGGGTCGAGGTTTGGATGGTAAGCATGGCTCAGTTTACCACTGCCTGATATTAAAACCACACCATCTGCCTGCAAAAAGCAGTTTCCTTTGTTTGCTAGGGGAGGGCTTAAAACTGTGCAAGTTATTGTGGTGCCATCGGCCAATCAACACTGTTGTTCCCTGCAGTTTACATATAAATACAAGACTTTGCCATTAAACATACATTTAAGGTTATAAAACATACAACATTTTGCTGATGATCTTTACATTTTTTTTTTCGGGTTAACCACAACTGCTAGTTTTTTTTCTGTAAAAATGACAGAATTTCACTGTTCATTTTTCAGACGTTTTTACAACAGTGTCACTGGAGGGGAGGTGTTCTGATTTAAATGACCGGAAACCTTCACAATTCATGAATAGCTTTGGAAGGGGGATAGAAAGGCAAAACTATAGGTGTTCTAGTCTACCTTCCATACTTATAATCCATTCAGTTAAGTTCTAAATGGGCAGATATGCTGGAGATACATTTATTGAATTAAAAGCTTATCTAGAAACATTAGTGAAGACAAGCACATAATAAACATTGTCTTCTATTAATATTCAACATGCTTTACACTGCACTGCCAGCATAATATCTTACAGCATGAAATAATTCAGGTAATAAAGCTGCAGTTATCAAAGCAGATACAACACATACAAACAGGTGTATGTAGAGTAAAGAATAAATGAAGGCAAACTCTTTGCGGACATCATATGATAAATCTGTTTCCATAGCAAAATGGATTTACACTTATTACACTAAAACGTGTTACTAAATTCATCTGTTTTGCCAAAACAAGTCTCGTTTACATGCTTTGTTGAGACAACATTTGTTAGTTGGCCTTTGTACCGTTGACAAATGCATTGATAAATGGCATGTAAACTATTCAGTTGTATACTGTGAATATTCACAACGTTCTCTTAGGGAAAGGCTCTGAGGTCTCTGTGTTTTTGTATACGGTAGCAGTGATAATTTTTTGGATGCGTTCTGAGAGACCGGATTCTAGATATGCACCTGCTAGAGGCGACATCAGTACAAAATGTCAGTGACACGGACTACGCGCTATAGAAACAACATCATGTCTGTCCCTAAGGAACACTATGCCGTAGTAAACAAGATGCATGGTAGTTCCCCAGTATTATAGTTCTGAACAGCACTGCACAATATGAGGAATCACTGAAGTCATGTTCATGGTATAAATCATATTAGGTACGAATAAAATATTGACATTTTTGAGATTTTTAATCAAATGAGTCCTGGTGAATACGTTGTACCTGCCTCATTGAGCTGAGAAGACGTCATTGTGCATGCACAATGCCCAGAACATACTGGACTTCTGAGGACATGTGTCTTGACACGTGATGTAGTCTAGAGAGCTAACCACGCAAGGATTATTTAGCGGCTTGGGAACACAAGTGTGTTGGTCTATAAGGAAAACGAATTTCTCTGAATATCACACCATCGTTTTATATAAAGAAAGTCTCTCTGTTATTCTGTGACAAAATATTCTTATTTGAATCTGTATTCCACAGCAAGACCTTTCCAGGAAGTCCCTAGAAACATTGTTTTAGTTCAAATGAAAAAATATATGAAACTACTTGAGCTACAACAGAGTAAAACTTCAGACTCGGGCTTCTGTCCTGAAAGTCGCAGTGATCGAATTTACGACCTCGTCTTCACTATCTGAGATCCCCACCACAGATGTTCCAATGAATGATTTGTTATTTCTAACTCAATTCATCTATCCAGAAAACAAGAAGCACTTTTGTATGACGTAAATTGCCAAAAGGCCCATCCATTAATGTTCAAAGGGAATATTTCCGCTTCAATTGAGGCTTTTGCTCTGAAATGAAGAGCTCTTTAAATGTTTCCCACGCCTCTTCAAACTGCTCAGCTTAAAGGATGCCTGCTGTTCTCGACTGGCTGCCACGGAGCCGGATTAAGGCGAGTTTCTCCCTCGAGCGGTTAAAGCGTGCGGTTCATCACCGCTCATTACATAGGTCACAGCTTTGATTATTATGAGTTTCACTTCCAATCCACAGAAGAGCACTTTGACCCCACTGCAGGTCTAGATTGTACAGTTTCTCTCGGTTTTGTCAATGCTTTGGTATTCGAAGAAGTGCAGAGTGAAAGTATGTTTGGGAGAAGTGACTCATTTGCAACGTGTGCCGCTCTGCGTGGGTGAGCTCAAAATGAGTTCAAGAAAACGTCCACGGATGCTTTTATTCATTGAGTGTTGGTTCCCACGCATCTTTGTGTATCAACTCGCTCTTGAGAGGCGGGAAAGACGTTTATACTGTATCAGACCGAAAATGTTTATAACGTAGCTTGAGAGTAAAAGTGTCACCATGTGGTCGCCAAGGTGGGCCGTGTGACTGATGCTCGGTCTTTTGCACAGGTTATCTTTACGCATTGTGCTCATTGGGCGGAAACTGTTGTCTGTAAACAATGCAAAGCCTCAGTTAAGGCTTTTCCCCTCAAAGCTTTTCAAGGCTTAGAGAGGATGCATGGTTTATTGGCGGCTGGGTAGGCAGGCAGCTACAAATTTGAGTGAGATGAATGCACAGAGAGATGGGGATTAAGAAGTGTATGAGAGGAATGACAAATCCCAGATTTCTCTTTTAATGCAGAAGGAACCTGTTAATGGCGTGTTAATGCACAATGCGACTCAAATCAAAGGCTGTCAGACCTCCGTTGTAAGTTTGAGTGGCATCGGTGTGCATGCGATACTTGGTGGAGATGTAAATACTGAGAGGTGTGTGGTTATTCTTGTATTCTCCCTCCTCAGGTATCCTATCCTCAACGCTTCTTCTTATGCTCTTGTGATGTGGTGTGTCCGCAGAGGTTGGATATAGTAACCAGTATGTGAATTCGTGCAGATAATTTGATTGTTTGTATGCCTGTTGGCGTATGGGGAAACCAGGTCAGGCTTAATTTAACAAGATATCCTTTAAGTCATGTTAGCATGAGAAAGTGAATTGTTGAGAATCTAGAGTAGGTAGAATAGGAAAGGTAAAAAGAACAGTTGCACCACTTTAACAATGCATTTTAGCACAATGCCATGTGTTTAATTCACAAATCACTTAAAGTCATATTTAACCAGGTGCTAACTGTACTTGAAATAGCACCGACTCGTGCTGTGAGTATTTAAAAAACTGCCATTGTTTCCTGGTTAACTATTTTAAAGTAAACCTTTTAAATAAGGCCCAATATAAGTTTACGTAAACGTGATTCTTCTACATTAGATCTCTTAAATGTAATTTCCTCTAGACATGAGATTGAATGGAGAGCTAGTGGAAACTTTTTCTCCTGGGTCACTTGTCTTGAGAAAAAGACCAAGTAATCTCACATATGTCATCATTAGAGTTTGAGAAGAGATCTTGACAATGAATCTCATACTCGATATCTTATTTGTTTCTATTTTCATTTCTTCAATTTATTTTTTTTTTGTGGAAAAACTACACCCTTAATAAAGGTGCTACAAATGGTTCTTCTCAGCAATGCCACAGAAGAACCATTTTTTGTTCCCCAAAGAACCATTTGTTAAAAAGATCTCATAAAAAACATTAAAAATAACATTAAAGTTATTTGAATGTTAAACATTCTTTATGAAACCATACAGCCAAAAATTGGTCTTCAATGGCATTCTGAAGCATCTGCAAAAAGTGTAAGTAAATTAAACACAAGTTTCTGCATCTAATCTCCTGAGCTTTGAAAGAGCAACTTCTGGGCAATAAAAACATCCACTGGGTTTGGAGAGTGGGGGACATCATTTAATTTCACCTTGGTTCTTCTGCATGGACTATATTTATGTCAACGTGCAGCAATCTAATGACGTCACTTAGTTTTCACACCCTCGAATGGTGCACGTGTGTATTTGCAGCACAGCTGTAAAGCACTGACAGCGCGCTACATGTGTTTGTAGAGCTGTGAGAATGCCGAGCAGCCTCCGGGCCACAATCCTTCGAGAGCATGTTTTATCATGAGTCAAGGGGGCTAAGGGCTACACTCTGTGGAATAAATTCCGTAAAGTAAAGAAAAGTGTTATACTGGATGAATGTGCGCATACAGAAGATCGGTTCGTCCATCTCGAGGCCATCATGGTGATGTTCTCTCGCAGATTTAATTTTCAAATACTCCATTCACAACCAAACTTAATTTCATGCCCCATTAGGTTTATTTGTAATGAAAAGAAAAAAGAAAGTATTGATGGTTGCCGGTAAAGGAAACCTCAGGTGTTTTTTGAAGTAGCATCTCTGAGCCACGTTTATTTCTTTGTGAAAACTGACCAGAGGCAGAGAGACCCACCTCTCTCATTACCACAGACAAGATGTACCAATCGCTCCTGATCTCAACCTCATCCTATTGTGAAGTAAGCTATGTGCTGCTTTTAGGGTACGACACAGGGCTCGAAACTCGTTTTTTTATTCTGTTGTATCTATGGTCAGATGACTGAGGTGTTTGAGCATCATAATTTTTGATTATCAGCCTCATATTTAATATTAAATGGCTTGCAGGTTTTTCAACCCATATCTCAAACATATTTGAGAGATTTGGGACAATTCTTAAAGGGATAGTTCACCAAAAAATGTAAATTCTGTCATTACTCACGCTTTTGTCCTTTCAAACCTGTATGACTTTCTTTCTACCGCAGAACACAAAAGAAGATATTTTGAAGAATGTTGTTAACCAAACAACGGCGATACCCATTAAATTGCATACTTGCAATGGTTATGAGCCCATGCAATAGAAGTGAATGGGTAGCGCTGTTGTTCCTTTACCAATGTTCTTCAAAATATCTTCTTTCGTGTGCCAGAACATCTTGTGTGCACATGTTGAGCTACAGCTGTCAATCATTTGGTTGTTCAGCACACAAGGGAACACCGGGACATGGTGACAATGCGTCTGTTCTGGGCGGGACATCACTCATTCTGATCAATACTTCCAGACAGCCTGTCTGATATATTTCAGCAAACTGGACTGTGGGAGGTGCAGATTCTTTGATTTGAGGGGGAGAAAATTATTAGAATTATGTGATCACACATTCATTTAGAGAGAGTTTTCAATCCACTGGCCCTAGAAACAAACAATGGAACAAGATTAGGTGCTTTTATTTGTTAGTTATCCGCTATTGTGAATAGACCATTCAATGACATGCTCTCCAAAACACATTTTTCAGTTTTTGGCTTATTATTATGTTCATCAAAGAGACATTGAGAGAGAGTCGCGTCGTCCTGTTGACGCCAATGGAACAGTTTTTAATGGGGTTCATGGAGCCTGTCAATAGTTCCCGGAATGTTCTAGTAACGCGTGGAGCTGCGGATAAACAGACCAACTGAGGTAAACTTTTAACCCATTTAACGAAGTGATTGCTTTAATGAATACAAAAATGAAAGAAATAAAGCATTTAAAGTCCGAGTAAAGTGACATTGAAATATGTGGTCTGAGTTTGTCACTCAACAGAAAAGTGTGTTATTAACCACCCAGACAAATTTTTAATGGAGAAAAAACATCCAAGTAAATATAATAAATTATCAAAATCTTGAAAAATACTGGGGGCGTGTCCGCTGTTGGCGCTGAAGCCACGCCCATTTGAATCGCTCAACCGGAGTCCCCAGCCCAGTAGGCTATATGTGAACGAGTCAATGTACGCGATATGTGACCGCGGACAATAAAACCAGTAGGATGGGAACATTTTTAGTAATCGCCAAAAATACAGCATATGGCTCAAAATTTCAGATTTTTCTTTTATGCAAAAAATCATTAGGATATATAGATATAAAGATAATTGTTCCATGAAGATATTTATTAAATTTACTGTAAATGTATAAAAAATTTGTGAGTGGATGGCCTGCTACAGTGCCTCAGATTAACAACTTTAAAGGCGATTTTCTCAATATTTAGCTTTTTTTGCACCCTTCGATTCCAGCTTTGTAAACAGTAGTTGTACCGTATGATATTGTCCTATTCTAATAAACCATAAATCAATAGAAAGCTTATTTCTTCAGCTTTCAGATGATGTAAAAATCTAAATTAAAAAAAAATTACCCTTATGACTGTTTTTGTTCGTCCAGGGTCACATATAGAAACTTCGGGAGGAGTCCGGAGAGTGGGCTCCGAGCCCGGCAGTGTCTTTTGAACACTGAGTACTGTCCCCATGTCCAGTAAGATCCGGGTCTGCTATAAGTCCGAACCCAGAGCGCGTTATGGTAACACATAGGAGCCGGCAATGTTCAAAGATAGCATTCGTGCACGGAGGCAGCTTAGAGAGACAGGCTTCATAGGCAGCGTAACGGAAGTCTATTTGAATTATAAACAGAGAGCGTCACATATTTAAAATCTACAATACTAATTTCTCGCTAGAAATCCAATTAAAAGTAACTGAAAGGGAAAACTAAACTTACATTTATACAAAACTGTGCTCCAACGGGCGTTTCGGCAGCCATTTTATTTTGAGCTTGAGCCTTATCGACCAATCGCATTCCACGCATGTTGTAATGGAAACCACAGGTCTCCGTCATTGGTTAGCTGTGAAAAAGGTGCTTGACAGGATGTTATTTCAGAAAAAATAAACTTTTTTCCAACCTCTGAGCTGAAGAAAAAGACACTGTAATGAAAACATAACATCCTGGAAATATCTGAAGGGCTCCATGAATCCCGTTGAACTTCCGTTGGCCAACTCCCTCTATCAATGGCTCTGGTTACTCCAAAGTGCACTGTTCACAACCTGAAATGGTCACAGGTACCGCTTCAATGCCCTGCGTTCAGCACCCCGCTAAGAGCAGTCCTAAGAGTTCAGATAGGGCTTGACAGATGAAGAGTAGAATGATATATTAATTCTGATTTGTGTTTTAGTATGACCTTCTTTCATGTACACCTTTCTTATCGGCACAGATGCGAAGATAAAACGAAGGCAAAAGGCCGATTTGTTATTTAGAAGCCTCGCTTCACAGAGACGAACAAAACAGCGTGATTCATTCGTTCCTGTAAGTGGAGTATTCCTAAGAGTCTCCTTGGGTTTACTTAGAAGAACTATTGTGCAGCTCTGAAATGAAGGTTAATGAATGTACATCTCTTTTTCATTGCCAATCTTTGTGTTTTACTGTCGGCCGTTATATTGTGCGTTAGATACAATCTGAAAATTGTATCAGTTGCACAATGCTGTAGATCTGAAATACGTCCGCAGGACCAATGGAGTGTGCAACAGCAGTCTATTTGATAATAGAGCAGGTTTTGTGCTGTAGTGCAGGTGATCTGTTCATATCAGCTGTCATTGACACATCGTTCATTTCATTAATCGCCTGCTGATTTATTATAGGCATCATGTGTTTGTTATTCATGTGGCTGATTCATAGTATCTCACACTTCCCATGGGAAGCTGGGTGCATGGTGAAGGTGAATCCGGTGGGATGAATGAGTTGAGGAGAGCTGTTGTATGGCCACTGGATTGTGCCTAGATGTTACTACAGGCTGAATGTGAGTTTCTGAATCACTCATGTGCACACACACACACGCACGATTTCTGTCGTTTTCTGTTACAGATATCCAGAGCTCTCTGTATGTTTTGGCAATTTCTCTTAATTAAAGGAAATTCATGATTCAGTTTGATGATCAAAACTATTTTATTTCAACTTCTGTGTGAGCCAAGTGTGTCAATTGTTCCATATGCTACTATCCAGCAATAGTCTGTCTCGTCAAACGTTTTTTAGAAAATTCTCTTTATTTATTTATTTATTATTTATTCACTTTTTATAATAATAGAAAACTCTTTAAAGCAATAGACAATTGTAATTGTGGGATTCTTGAGGTCTTAACCTGGGAGGTGTTTTAGGAAATATTGAACAAGAGCTCATGTATCCAGGTCTTTTATTGGCTGCTTTTTCTTCATTATCAGATATTTCTTCATCCATTATATTACATCCAAAATATTTTTTCAAATAAGATATTTGTTTTCCAATGAAATACATTGATATGATGTCACAATTATATTTTTGTCTACAAAAGTAATTTCAGACAATTAAGAATACAGCTTGGGATTAAAAGATTTTCAAGATCATTAGAAACATTTCAGTAAAGTGTTTCCCAAATTTTTACTGGTACTGTATGTACAGTTTCTTAATATTGCTTTGTTGTAACACAACGGTTTTGTAGTTAAAGGCATAGTTCAACCAAAAATGAAAATGCTGTCATCATTTACTCACCCTCTTGTCATTTCATAGCAGAACACAAAAGAAGATATTTTGAAGAATGTTGGTAACCAAACAACAGTGGTACCCATTCACTTTGTTTATATGGACACAAAACCAAAGGGTAAATGGGTACCGCCGATGTTCAGTTTACATTTGAAGTTTCTTCAAAATATCTTTTTTTGTGTTCTACAGAAAAAAGTAAATCATGCAGGTTCAAAATGACAAGATGGTGATGAATAAATGATGACAAAATTTTCATTTTTGGGTGAACTGTTCCTTTATCTTTAGTGTAAGGTATGTTGTTTACTTTTTGCTTTGTTCATGTTTTACCTTTAAAGTTAAGTTAAAGAATTATGTTTGAAAATCCATTATTAATTTAGACTAACAGAATACTACTGTAAGCACTCACATGTAACTGCAGCAATGACATCATTGTAATATTTCTGAATGTTGCATATACAGTATTTAACATTTGCACTTCCTTTACACAGCACAGTGACTGTGTATTGATTCTTGTGTGCAGCAGTTAGAAAGCCGGACACCTGCTGGGTGTCATGACAACAGCAAAGCTGCTCTAATGTTGCAATTCACTAACACAAGACGCATAACACCTAAAACTTGAACTTATTATCGAGTCGATCATTAATAGCCCCTGTAGATCATGGACATCAGAATTTGTTTGTACAAAGCAGGGAAATGGAAGCAAAAAGGAGATGATGAATTTTTTAAATATCATTGTTGCTTAGAAAAACATTTGTGTTCTGTATTTTCAGGAATGAAATTCATGTTTAATTTACTAGCTCTTGTTTAGGACATTACATAAAATCTAATAACGCCCCTGCAAGCACTGGTCTGTGTTTGAGTTTTGAAATTGAGCAATAGATTTTCCAAAAAGGGAAATTAGTCTTGGACTTAAAAACACTGTCACTGCACTTCAAATCATTATATAAATAAAGAAGGACAATAAATAATACCATGTAAAACATTTCCGGATAAAACTTAAGAAGGCTTACAAATATGATATTAGAACAATAATATAAAAATGTATTTTAAAACAACATTACACTGTGCACACCCGTCAAATAAATATCTTAAATGAAACCCTCAATCAAATATGTTCATTCAAAGTTTACATTTGCAACTTCCTATTTAGTATTTTAATGTTTGACGATCACACCTTCATACTGGCAGCCTGTACAATTCAACTGTTACCCAGTCTATCGTCTGATGAATTTAATCATATCTTTGTTTTTTTGTATATTGTATAAATCTGTAATATTGATAGTGTACACATTTCCAAAAATTCATTCGAGTTTCCACCATTGAGAGGTTGCCATAAACACAAGCTATGGTCCAAAGAAGTCCTTACTCGCTGGTCTGGAGTTTAGCCTGAAGGCACTTCCTCTCCATGCGTCTAATGAGTGCTGCATTAACCAGTGAGGCAGCCTACCCATCAGCCCCTGCGCCAGCTGCGTTCGGTCACTGAGAGCGTAGGGCAATGCACCTGTCAGTCTCATTTTTCTCCCTCCCCGTTCCATTCCTCTCGCTTTCTCCCTCACTTGAGAACAGCACCATGCTAACGATGCCCTGTCATGGCATCACACTTTTCATGTGAGACTCTAATGACATAGCTTCATCTTCCCTTTGCCATGAGGAAATGACATGGTACAGTGAAGCCATGACTGCTGATGGATACATTGCTGACCGAAACCATGCACCCGGTTGATACTCCCCCTCTCATTTAGCTTTTTTGTGCATTTCAGGCTTGTGTTAAGCAGCATGACTAACTGCTATCTTTTTAATCTCTTAATTACAGGATATTATTGAGGCATTTTTAATACGAGCCAAATCACATTTGATCGAATTTCGTCTGGGGTGTGGGCGTGTGAATGAATTCAAATGAATTGAATGTTTATTATGAATCTATTAAGCCTTTAATAATTAAATTCCCATGCTATCGCGTTTGGGCCTGAAGTGCATCCATCCGTACAGCCGTTTCTCATTTTCAGAGCCGGAGGAATGTTGCTGTCATTCATGTAAATTTTTCTACCATAAAACTCTCGGTAGCTGCAGTTCTGCTTATAAGCGTCTGACTTATGCATATGCGGTGACTGGTAAATGCGGGAAAGATGGGCGGTGTCAGGAATTTAGCACAAAGCAATATTCAGCGCCGATCTGTATTTATGATGTTGTGTGCCGGTGACCTTCTTTCCATCATCATGCAGCAAAGAGGCTGGCATAATTGTTGAATAACACGGTTCAATTGATTTGGGATGAGTTGGTCCCTCTTGGCATCTTGACATCAGACGTTCATCATTGCATAGGCTTTGGGCAGCTGTCTAAGTACATTGAATTTTGGCTTCCTGTCTGGCGTCGGCCCCAGGGGCCTTGTCGAGGTTTAGATTTTCAATCTAAACTTATGTCTGCTGCGATATTTGAGTTTTATCTATGGTTCAAGACATTTTATTTTGGGGGTATAGGTTCCAAATTCTAGTGAGATGCTTGCGGAGGTAGCATTTTAAGGTAATATAGTCAAGCTGCCGGCTTGGTGGGCAGCTATGAGACATTTACGATGAAAAAGTAAATCTAAGATTGCATTTTACAGTTTTGCATTTGTAGCATAGTTTTTAGACAGTGTGCTGGAATTCTAACATGGTCTTTCGAATTCAATTTTCTAAAGTAATCTTAAGTGCTATGTGAATTCATCTGTTCTGCTAATTCATTTCATTTACTTACTTGTTTTCTATGTCCCCTATGTCCTATTGTGTAATTATATCCTACTCTTTCCTACTCTAGTCCTTACTTGAAATAAAATCTGAGGCAACACCACAAAAGCTCAAACTGTAGGGATCCTGCAGTTAAAAAGCATTTTCATTTGATCAAAACAAAAGAGACAGATACAGTACTGTAAATTATTTGTCCAGATGATAGATGACTTTTTTGGATATACGCTTTGCCTACTTCTTAAGTCAAAAGTGATGTTGAACTTATACAATCGAGATCTTCATTTTTTTATTGGAACATGATATTACATATGCATGAAAAATGTTTACACATGTGTCAGTCGTGTGTTTCGAGTGTGGGATCAAACCCATGACCTTGGCATTGCTTGTGCCATGCTCTAACCACTGAACCACAGGAAAGCTGTGAGTATAAACTGGAGCTATAAAAATAATTTAAGGAGGCTTGGGAAAATTACGCACAAAACATATGCATAGTTTATTTACACATAGCCCAGGAGAATGACTACAAAATATTGCCACAAAGGTGGATCAACAAATATTAATAACCGATAAAACTGTAGCCAATGTTTGCTTTATTTCCTTTTCTATGCATTTTGCCATATAATATTGTCCAATAAATGTCTTAAAAGCCTGGAGTTTAGACTATTCATAACACACCTCATATTGTGATGGTGTAATCTAACCTGAGGGGTATACACATATGCCCCCGGACAGGGGTGATTCTAGGTTTTCAATATTAGGGGGGAAAAGCTCTCCTGAGAATATATTTAAGTTAACGTTAATTAATACAACCGGACTGACCCATTAGGTCCGGTGTTATTCTCCACTCTGTGCCGCCGTGAACTGAAGAATGCGCTAAATAATACACAGCCGGCCGTTTTCATAATAAGAGTTTTTTTTAAGAGAACTATAAAGCAAATTCCCGTACAAATAACTCAAATTTTGTTATGGGGATAAGCTAGATCTTAAGGGTGGCTAAAGCCCACCTTAAAAGGGCCTAGCAACGCCACCGCCCCCGGACATCAATTTTGGCAACTATGCTGTACAATGACAGATCGCTTGATGTAGTGATTACTCCGTGGAAGTAGTCCCGAAGAACAACCTACCTAAAGGAAACACTAACATTTTATGTTTCAAATCGAGATGGCGATAAAAGAGTTAAAGTTACAGATTGCAGTTTAAAGTTTCTTGAATCTTATAAATCCGGTGACCCTTGAATGAAGCTTCAAGTTTTAAATGACACTCAATATGTTGAACGTATGCCCTCCTCTCATTCTGCAGATATGCGACAATCTCTTTCAGTCTATGCCATCAGTGCATGGCATCAGTCCATCCGCTTTTGTGTGACAGCGAGTTGCCTACACAGTGATACTGATATTACTTTACAGTGAGTTGGAGTAGAGCAGGCATCGGTCCATGCATCACCAACATATTGCTGTGAATGTGATCTTTCACTTGTATGAGCGATGATGACTGTTAAATCGCCATCACAGTCGTTTCTTTGTTTTATTTTTATTATTTTCCCCTCGAGTGACAGCAGATTGCTTTTAAACAGTGGTATACAATATTGGCCGGCAATAAATCAATAAGCTGAGGAGCTTTTTTCTATAAATAAAGAGTTCTTCTTTATAGAGTTTTTTTTTGTGTGCATTGGGACTGTCATGGTATAATCCGCTCTGAAAACACAGCTCTCTGGAGGCATGTGGAGCCCTGGTGCTTAGCAACCAGATCAAAAGAGCAGATGTGTTTCCTTAGATGGCCTGTTGATTGCCGGAGACTGTCACTCAGGCTGTCCCACGTGTCCAGCGTTGTAAAAGCAAAGTCCTGTTCCTTCTGTTGCTATTAACAGGTCAAGTGCTTCCAGGCGTACAAAGTCTGCTTGGAAATGCACATCACTCAATAACTTCAGCCTATAAACACAATCCAAAAGTACGGATAACTTCAGTGGATGGAGTCCCGTAAGATTTCATAACATGAGGGACCTGTGCGCCCAATTGATTGACCTCCTTTCATCGGAATGTCAATGAATGATGAGACTGAATAGTGATGCTAGAGTTGTGTTTGAAGAGGAAGCAGGATTTGACCGTAACAGATAACCATAAACCAGTCAGGAGCAGTTCTTAGCTTTAAAATCGTGGCTCACTACACCTGCATTGTTTTTATATCGACGGCGCTTCATTTAGTTTTTTCTGTCTGGAAATGATATTGGGTGAAGTATTGGATGGGCTTCAAAAATAGTGCATGAATTCTTAGAAGCGATGAAAATGAATTAGCAAAGCCCTCATGATGTATTGGGTTATAACGCTATACATTAACACATTAAATTCACAGCTGTGTAAAATTATCCATCCTGTGTATATACCTGGTGTTTCACACGTGTGTAGCATGCGCGAGTCTATGGCACCTCAATTGAACTGTAATGAATAAACTATGATCCGATCCCCATTCATAATGTAAGTGTACTACTGTATGGAGAGTTCATTTCCTGGTCAGGAGACTGTACATTCTGTGTGCAAGAAGCATCCTCGGTACACACATGCTGTCACTGTGTGTATTTTTTTTGGAATCCTGTCTTGGGTTCTGGGAAGAATCGGAGATGGAGTGGCAATTCTATGATGTATGGTTGAAAAGTCCTAGACACAGTTAATTCCTACACTCCTGGAATATAAGGCTTGGGACATGTGGAGTCCCACACTGAGAGCACACACACATTTGGCTGTACACACTAAAATGCAAGGATGTCGTTTTCAGATTATCCAATCTGGCACCCGGTTTAAAAAAAATAGCGGTTTCAGGCTCCCAAAATGCTGGATACTGTATGTTTTTTAACGTATACAGCTAAATGCGTGTCCGTGTGGTGGGGCTTTGAATTTGCACATGCAAATCTTGACAGTTTCAAAGGAGCTTACACATTTGCTTATTGCTTATTGCCACACCTCTACCTATTATTTCAGTTCTATCAGATTCTTCAATAATTCACACACAGAGACGCCGGATTTATATAACTGTTCTCAAGATTCAGTTCTTAGGAATATGCAAAGTGCAATTCTCAAATATTTTCATCTTCAATGTTTCTAAGAATAAACGGTCAGTCTTTGTCAATGATTATACTACAAGACAATTTTTTCCATTTGTTAAACTTTATTTGTGTAACAAGCACCTTGAGACTCACGTTCTTATGCAAGCATGTAATGTGTTACAGTAAACAACATTAACGAGTATTATAGGTTTATTTCTTTAGCCTATATATAACGACATCATCATATTTGCGAAATCATTATATCAGACTTCGCGCTCGCGGGGCAGCACTGGCGACATTTTCCCACTGAATGAAAGCTAAGGTTTATCCAAGAAGTCGCTAGATTTGTCGCTATGCACTTCTTCTGAACAAAGCCGACAGGACAGAGAGCTTGTATAACTGACTAAATCAAAAGACTGACGTCCAAATTTAGAAGCACTGCGCGGGCCCCCTTGGGCCTGAACACATAATACCCATTGGATGATCCGGCCCTTTCCAGGGTCACATATGTGAAATAAAATAAACTGATACAGGATGTACTTGTGTACCAGTTTTGTTTGTAATATTGCACAGTTGTTTTATGAGTGTTATTTGTGTACTGTATATTAAGATGCAGTTAAAATGATTGTGAATGTACTTTGTATTTAACCCATAATGCCGGATTATTTTGTTGATTGTTCAGCACCGCCGTTGAAAGTGATAAGGCAGGAATGGACCTGGTGATGTTTATGGTTGTGTTATGTGGCTGGTACAGTTAGCTCAAGAAACATGATGCAACATTTGACAACAACAGTACAAATGATTCTAAGCACTCTCTCAGGGATGTTTTCTACCACCTGATTGGCAGGTTAGGGAAACACTAAGCGCTCTGCTGTGCCCTGATGGCCAGTAGTGGCGATGGTTGGGGAGTTTAAATGAGACATTGATGAAGAGGAGAGCGCTATCCTGAACTGAAGAAGAGAAATGGAGGGAGTGTCTTGTCTAAGAAAGACAGTGTGCAGCCACAGACCTGAGATCAGTCTGTTCAAGACAACAGCTTCAAATCTGTTGACAAGTATTTGGTTCATGAAGTGTGGTGTCATTCTTACAAAAAAGAAATATTCAAATACAGTATATTGACTGTTTCAAAAAGAATCCTTTTATCAACATCTGTCTTACGGTATCATTCTGAATGGGGATTGGTTAGATAGCCGGCCTTTGGCAGTAATGTGATGCAGTGGCCAGTCAGACTTCTCGGACTGATGGTTTCAGATGGACAGTGAAGGAAAGAGATACATATTGCCGAGATCGAAACAGAGACGGCTTGCGTCTTATCTGAAATCCAAACCATATGAGTGGCCTTTCTCCTCGTGGCCTTTAGGGTAAGTGGAAGAAATGTCAGGCGACGGTGCATTTTCGAGCAGACCTCTTCTGAAGCCCACTTATCTGATAAAGAAGCTGGACAGACGCCCGCTCTTTAAGGTCAGCCAGAAGATCACACCGCCGCTCTGCACGAGAGGACTGCGGTACTTTTGTCATAGTGTTTTTCCTCTGAGTCAGTCAATGCTGGTGTGGAACCTGAAAACATTTTCAGTTAACTCTGACGATTGCTGCTTTTTTCATAGATTTTTCCTTTCTTGAAAATATTGAGGATGATGAATGGTGTGTTAACCTGTGCTTTCAGGTTTTATACGAGAGCTCCATCATGTTTACAGCGGAGCATTGGCTGTAATCTGTTGAGAATCTCTGTGAATTACTAAACTAGGCCTGCACTGTCAGGGCAAGATCGCATCACGAAATAGACCAGGGTTTTGATAACATGAATATCTAGTCTGACACATCTAGAACACTTTTCTCGTGCTCGGTCGGCACGCTGAAATAAACAGGATTGCACGAAGAGTTTCTTTGAAACATTGGAAATGGTTTTGTTAGTGAATCCAGGTTAGTGTTGTCTGTGTGTATGGAATACAGGAGTCATACCTGAAGTGTTTAAAACAAATGTGAACTAAATGAAATTTTCATTATACAGTAATTTTACAAACATAAAAGAACACAAAACTCAATTTGGGGTTAAATATAAAATATAGGTGAAAGAGCTGTGATCAAATCTATACGGAAATACCTACTATTAAAGGAATAGTTCACCTTCAAAGTTAAAATTCTGTCATCATTTACTCACCCTGTTGTCATTTTAAATCTGTGATTATCTTTCTTCTGCAAAACACAAAAGAAGATATTTTGTATGGACACAAAACCAATGCAAGTCAATGGGGACCAACGTTTTTCTGTCACCAACATTTTACAAAATATCTTATTTTTTGTTCTGCAGATGAAAGAAAGTCATACAGGTTTGAACTGACAAGAAAGTGAACTATTCCTTTCATACTTAATATTGTCCCCTATTTTATTTTAAAGATTTACAGTATTAAACTGTGATCTGTTTTTAGTTGTGTGTCTGTTTAAATTCAATAAGCAGGTTTGCATTAAGCATGGATACCTCAAGCTGTTTAATTCCGATATGAATACAATGCTTCCTCTTAGCATTACTTTCTTTTGTCAACAGTCAATGTATCCCCTATGATTCACTTGTAAATTAAATGAAGTTGGCAAATAATGTACTATAAAACCATTCTTTGCATATAAATGATCAAAGTTCAACCTTTTGCAGAGAGATTCTGGCAGACAGAAAACATCATGCAAATTAGACTATATCCCCATAAGCTTTTTACGCATTGTTTATTTTTTTATATTTGATTTTCATATACAGAATACAGATGGTTTTGTGGATTTGGGGAAAGCCCAAAGATAAGAATGACAGAGAGTGCACTTAAATTCTGTTATTGAATCCCAGGGGGCAAAGAATAAGTGTGTTTAAATGAAAGTGTATGTCTGTTTTTGGCCGGGTACCCGTCAGGGGCGGGGGGCAAACTTTGCAGTGGGGAGCAATGCAGGGACAGGTTGCACAGTTGGCAAAGTCACTGTACTGGAAGCATTTATGCTTTTCAAGAACAACACATCACACTTACACCAGATTCACAGGAACCTTAGAAAGAAGAAGCTTTAACAAAGGGCTGACGTGCTAAATTCTCCTCCGATCCATTATGATTAACAGATGACATATGGTTCTTTGTGTAGCAATTGCTAGTTCTACTAGTAAATGTATGTCTGTGGCTGTCATACTCACTCCCATTATCCCATACTCATACTTTTGTGAAAGTATCAAAATTAGTTGTTATTATGTTTTATGATGATGAAATAAAAATGTAATGACTTCAGATAATAATTGGCCTTTAAAGCAAAGGATTTTAGTAAGTAAAACTGGTGCTTTCAAGGTTGCTGCACTAATCTCAGATAGGTTGAGCTGGGGCTGTTGCCCAGGTAAAAGGACTCTTTAGATCATTTTTATACGTTCTATATCTTCTTCCTATTTTATAGGCCTATATATTATTTATCATATAATGAGTTCACATGCAAAAACTCCGTTTTTTATTTTTATTTCATAAAATCGTGGTTTTTTTTGTGTATTCCAATCAAACTGTGGTTGGGTTGTTTTGATTAAGTAATAATAACCTTAAAAAATACAGCTAACACAGTAAAACAATAAAAACATGACAACGCAATAAAAAGCATGATTTTTTGAACATTTTAAATCTGGTTATCTGGTTTTGCAAATAAACACCTGATATTATATTATGTATTAAGGGTTTGGGATAGGGTAGGGTGTTGGTTAGCGACCTCCTAAAATATATGTACTTAGATATCAGGTTAGAAATATAAACGTACATACACATGCGGGCTGTTTTAAGTCTGAATTTAGCTGATCTAGTCCTGTCACAGAGAGTTCAACAAGAGTTCGGAGAGACAGAGATGTTTACAAATAGCTATTTTTGTGTCTTCTCCAGGTACTTCCACACCATCTACCTGGGCATCAGGAGCAGGCAGAGCGGAGATAATGACCGCTGGAGATTTTACTGGAGGATGGTGTACCAGTACGCCGACGTCAGCATGCTCCACCTGCTGGCTACGTTCCTGGAGAGCGCCCCTCAACTTGTGCTCCAACTCTGCATCATCATACAGACCCACAAGCTCCAGGCTGTACAAGGTAAAACAAGCACACACACAAACAATCAAATGAAGGAAAAATAAGTTTATTTAAATATTGGGTCAAACTGTACCAGGTGTTGCTTGATGGATGCTGAACTATCTGCTGATTTTAGGGACCAGCTTATGGTTGCTGGTCTCAGTTGGTCTCAATCAGATTGTATTGCTTATTTTATCAGGTTAATGCTGGTGTGACTGGCCTGACCAAGCTTTTACAAACAAAACGGGTTGACCCATGATATTTCTTAAAACTTCTTTATACCAGTTTTAGCATACCATACATTAGAGCTGCACGATTAATCGTTAAAAGATCCTGATCTCGATTCGAACACCCACACAATCTCATTAATGTAAATCAACGATTCTCGTGTGTCTATTAATTTACACCTCGGACTAAAATCATAACGCTTCAATATTTGCTGTTGCTGCCGCAGAAGTTAAAATTATTATTATAAGATATGTAACGACGTTACAAACAGTCTTTTCAAAACACACACTATCATTAATTCTGTGTCAAATGATAACAGACGTAACGTTACTGGGATTAAAGTAGAGAGTTCCCAACTCACAAGCATATGACGCGTTTACAAGCTCCTACACTGCCCATATTAATCTCACACCAAATAACAGACCAACATATAAAGTAAATACAGCCTGACAACAAAACTGCTCTTATGAGTGTCTTTCAGGATTGTGATACATTGTTCTGATTTTGCTTCACATCTTAACTGGAGATGTTTGAAACGAAACTAACGCTTGTAGTTTGTAGCGAGGACAAATCCGAGTGAGCGCTTATATTATGGTAAAACACGTCATCAAAGCGCCTATTACTCTATGAACGCTAATAGAGAAGCTGCGCTATTAGAGCTTTTCGTCAAATTGCCCATAATTCATGTTTTCAGGTTATTTTAAACTGTTTACAGGTGAGAATACTGCGTTGTTATGTTTATCAGCAGTGTCTTTCTGTAAAGACCTCTTCAAGCGATCTGTAGATCTCAGGCAAATGTATTACTTAAAAAAGTGTCACCTTATGAAATTGTTTTACTGAGAAATATTTCCTATACAAGTTACTTTAATGCATTTAGAGTTTTAAGGGAGTTAAACTTTTGCGTTTAAAGTAAAAAAATCAAAAAACCCTTTAGTTTACTTATGGAATTTGTGGTTAAACATTTCTCACCATATACTGTAGGTTAACCATGAAATATGTAATAATTTTGAAGCAAAGTCCTACATATTACATACCTAAATAAACAATTTTTTTGTCAGAACCTCTAGTAAATTATGTATTACTTTTAGTCATCATTCAGAATCGTAAAAGAATCCCAATCTCTATTTGAAACAAAAGAATCAGGATCCTAAATTTATCCAGAATCGTGCAGCTCTACCATATATGTACATTGGATGCATATGGTAAGCATACAAATTCCTTGTATACATCAAAGAACCCCGATATGACCCTCTGATACTTGCATCAAAGTCTTTTATTGTAACGATTGAACAGGTACCACCGTGTTGTGGAGAGAGAACTCCCAGATTTACTGTCATTCTTCTCTTTACACATCTCATCCTATCTAAATAACCGAGGTGAAGACAGAGAGCGAGAGAGCGAGTGAGAAGCCCAACTGCCCTTAAACACAAAAGACTTTTGTAAGGGAAAGAGCCAGAGTGTTTTTCTTCTACTCGACTGCCAAATGTGAAAATATTAAGCTAAAAGCAAGCCTTGCACACAAATGTATTTTTATGTCGGGGCATTTTTGTAGATTCACACAGCTTTTAGGGACCATGAAAATGCAGAAAGAACAGTACAGATAAAATTGACTGGAGAAAAATACTGAAGCTTTTAAAGGGGCACATTATGTCTGTTAACTAATGAACTCAACAACACAAAGTAATGTTTGTAAAGAACCTGTGTGTCTGGGTTTGTAGTGTCGAATCTTTAAAAGATTTATAAAAGCAGAACTGATATTTCTGCTTTGATTTTAAATATTATCAGAATTGATTGCTTTTAGATAAATACAATTACACACACACAATTTTCAAAGTTGTAGTAGTATTTTATTAAGAATTTTCTGAATCCTTAGGTAAGAAGTTTCCATTCAAGTTTCAATTCAAGTTTTTTTTAATACAATTTTAGTTTCCTAATGAACCAAATTAAAATGTTCCCTTCAAAAGATGATCTTTCATTAAACATTTCAGTCAAGTGACCCTACACTTTTAAACACTAGCCTTATTTTCTCAGCTGTCCAAGTGCTCCATAGAATTTATGTGTAAACAGTCAATTTTTTTACTAGGCTAAATTTATGGAGCGCTTTAAAACCTTCAGCTTGACATTGCCGTGACCTTTCATTCAGTCCCTATTGACCAATACTCATAAAATGTGCAACTAAGGCTGCTTAACATCCACTCTTCACTCCCTTTCTATATACGTTTGGCGAGTCATGTTGTCAGAGCTGTTCATAAATGGCTATTGTGTTGATTTGTGATTTTGTGGATTGCAGAGCCCTGCCTAGCAGTTAAGCCTTCAGTGCTTTTATGTGCTGTCCTCTGTTCTTCATAATCTTCCATAAACAAAAGTGCCCAGGGACTGTCAAAATTCTCCCCGATCAAGGCTGAGAAATGATTTATTGAAGCAGGTGTCCTGAGCTCCTAATGCAGCAGAGTTTCAAACCCCCTCTTTTTTCAGACAAAAGATCTAAGTTTTGTTCTGTCAGATTTTGGGAGTGGGGTCTGGAGGCTTCCTTGTGATGAGAATGTTTAAATAATTTTCAAATTATTACAATTATTTCTCTTTGCGATGTCTGCCTTGGTACGGTGATGCCCGTCGTTCGGCCTACAAAGCACAGAAAATACATAATTTTAATAATTTCAACAGGACAGAGAACTAAAGAAAACATGGGTTATTTAAATTAGAACGGTTTTAGCATCTAACTTCAGGATTACAAATGTGTGGTCTATATAAAATGTATTTAGGATATTAGCCTGTTGCTAATTGCTAGTTTTGCAATGGTGTATATACTGTATCTAGCTTTGGGTGAGGTGGATTCTTGAAAAAATGTAGCTTTTGAGTTCCATTCATACAGGTGTGGATACACAATAACAGAATTTTTGTATATTTATAATATTGTACTGTTTTTATTAGAGGCTTTTGAACAGTTATTCATTTGACATTTCTTCTTGAGGAAGAAATACCACGTTTATAAGCAGATGAAGACGATACTGCAGTGATGCTGTGGTTTGCATAACCCTGGTGCTACAACACTCCCTACAAACACACAACACACACACATTCTGCGTGTGCCCTCCTCCCCTCTCTAAATTACTGCAGCCTTCAGGAGCAGAAGCAGCGAAGAGCATTACATCACCGCTCTCGCAGCCGCGCTGGACCGCGGCTGGTTCCCGTGGCGACCGTCTCTTCAGGATGCGCCGCACGTGCACATGATACGAGGGAGGGAGGAATACGTGCACCCTTACTTTTGTAGAGAGCAGCGGAGCCAATCCGCAGGCCACAGAATAAGAATTACAACCTCTGTCAGTTAATTACTTCTCTTTGCAAAGCAGTCATTACACCCCCTCAGCTCACTTCAACTCCTAATGGGCCAGATTTTATCTGAGTGGGTTAAACACATAAATAAGCCGTCGACAATACAATACAAACTCACAGTGTAAACAAACGTTACATTTTAAATTGATAGACAGATCCAGAGATGAATCACATTTAAAGAGAAAAAAAATTCTGTCATCATTTACTTGCCCTCTCGTCATTTCAAACCTGTATGACTCTCTTTCTTCTACAGAACACAAAAGAAGATATTTTGAAGAATATTAAAATGAAGGTAATCAACCAATGGCTGTTCCATTCACTTCTATTGCATGGACACTAAACCAATGCAAGTCAATAGGGACCGCCGATTTCGGTTACCGACATTCTTCAAAATATCTTCTTTTGTGTTCTGCATAAAACAAGGCAAAAAAGTGCATAAACTATGAGATCAGAATTTCTGTGCTCTCAAAATGAATGAAATTACTGATGATCTCACTGACTCAAACAGACCAAAATATCCTAATTCACTTTTGAGAGTTCACAGAATTTTCCCACCTTCCAACATTTAAGAAGTTCAGAAAGATAAAGCTGATTTCGGTGGGCAAAAAATACATAAATAATTGGTTGCGACTAGTCTGCGATTTAATCCAGTTCATTGCTATTTTTAGTGCAATATGCATCAGACAGTCAATGGGCTGGGGGCCTTCTGTGGGCGGCACGTCTCAGACTCAGACTTCCTAATTATTTACCTCTGTTGTAAAAACCATCAACTACTCCTCCTCTCTTTCAGTTCTGTTTTTGTAGTTCATCACATGTGGATGGCATTGCACAAAGCAGTACCACAGAGGATGTGACCACCGAACGGCGCTCACTGTGGCAGTGTTGACATCATACAGTCCTATCCACAGATATGGAGGGCTCAGATCCAGCAAATGTGCTTCTGTTTGGTCTGTAGATTAGTAACACAGATGCCCGTGGTGTTTCTTTGTCATTTGGTCAATGCAGAGCTTTACAATTGATCTTCTGCTTCGTTTGGTCTGTGTTGTCTATAACGCAGTTCATCTAAATGCAGATGGCCTATAAATGGCAAATCTATTTATGACAGCCTGTGAAAAACTGGTTATGCATTTGCCCTGTTCCAGCCTACAGAGACAGCATATTAGACACGCCCCTTATGTAAATGCTGTACCACAGGGAAGCCAACCTAATTATGCCGCCAAAATAAGATTGTGATGGTTAAAATGCAACCTTGAAAGGTAGGTGCGTATGTAGATATACAGACAGCTCACAAAAAATACCTGTTGTTTATTTCAGTGTTCGTGTTTAACAGCTTGTGAATTCCAGTGGTAATTCAAGCCTTTGACAAACAGAGCCCGCAGTCACTCGGAAAGGACAATAATACTCACCTTTATTTGGACACAAATTAACACATCTTTGCACATTCACCATTTCACGAGAGGACTTGTTCAATTATTCATGGCCAAGGCCCGAGTGCCAGCGTGGTGTTATCTTAGGAATGTGAGATCAAAACGTTTTTATAGAGTGCTTATGTCCGTCCACTCGGATAACAAAAACGAATTGTTAGGAGCTTTTCCTGTTATCTCAACCTCTTCTATGCTTGTTCTTCAACATTAACTGTAGAACAAAAAAGATGTTGAGTTCAATTTGATTTGGGTATGAATATCAACAATACTGAGAGGTCAGAAGAAGGGAATATTTACATCTGGTTAATAAGGGCTGTAATACAGTCATAGGCTGTCATGATATCTCTTAGGAACAATTTATGCTGTGAGGATGTCAGATTTATCTTGTCTTTAATCTTACAGGAAATTAAGACGTTTTAGTAGGAATGTGTAAGAGGCATATGCTGTAGAACTCCACATAAAAGACAATATTGAATGGCTGATAAACATTTGACCTGCAATTTACAAAGAAATTCAACTGCAAATGTTGAATTATTCTGTGCCTCTTACATAATCTTATACTGTGTGTGTGTGTGCATGCGTGTGCGAAGGATGCTTGGGTGCTCTGTTCCAGTTTTATTCGCATCACAAAACAGTTACTGTATTGAGTTTTCTTGTTCTTAAAAGAAACCTACAGAGCTCCTAAAAAGTATTTTCCTCCATTTTGAAGCAAACATTCCACATTAGTAAGGTTTGGTTAGTTAGTTACTTTAGATTAACCGATACATACAAGGGTTGGAAAAATAACATGAAGTTGAACATCCATTGTTTTAGAAGTTAATTGAGGACAACTTTGAAAAAAACATTGTGGTTATCTTGTGTGACTAGATTCGGTTTTGCCAGTACAAGCTGTGCTCAGCAGTGGTTACGAAAAAAATGGTGAAATCGTGACTTACAAATGAGCAAAAATTCTGTATCCTGCATCTGTATTCTTAACAGCCCAACTGTTTCGTGCTTTATAAAAGCATCTGTCTCGACAGTTTGGATGAGAATGAGATGCCAACCTGATCTCACAGGAATTCGTAACTATTTCACTTTTGGCTAAATCCGGTGATTTCATAAAAGCAATACGGAAGCCCCGCCCCTTTCCGACATCACTGGCACTTAACTGCACAAATTAGGTCGTATGCGCATTCATAAGAATTAGACAGAAATATAAAAAATCGTAAAAGAATGATGTTTTTTCGCCGTAAAATTGTGTTGCCTCTGCTCCAACCTCTCTAAAGCAACTGGAAGATGTTTTCGTAGATATATGGTAAAATATTCAATTGGAGACTATTGATAAGTTTATGTGTTGCAGGAAGGTTTAAAGCTTTATCAAAGGCAGTGTTTGGTTTATCACTTAAGGGCAAGTTATGGTCGTGGGTAGGCCGATGTTGTAGCAAATTTCTTCTCCCCGTGAGATTTTGACTCCCCTACTTCTTATTGGTTCATTCACTTAGGATTCAGCTTTGTGTTTGGTCCCTATCTCTAAAGCCCGCCCCCACACCTATTCCTAACCTTAACCTTCGTAGGGGAAACAGGGGAGTAATAATCTCATTGGGAGTCAGATTTTGATCTGACACTTGTTTTCCTTTATACTTGTGCGGTGTGTCCGCGTCGACAAGCAATGACCACTAGGCTTCACTGTCCACTACCGTGTTGTTATGTTACATTACGTTGTGTTATGTTATGTTGTTATGCTATGTAACGTTGTGCTATGTTATGTAAATATTAAAAAAGAAATGGGAAAACTAGTTTTCTTCAACTTTGTTAAAAATGTCCTTAAACTACCCCAGTTAATGTAATGAACCGTCTTAAACTTGAACCCACATTTTAACTGTGCCTATTCCTTCAGTGAGGCCAGACTGGACAGGAGTTTTTATTCTCTCTCTCTCTCACTCACTGACAGGAAGTGATCAGTCCATCAGCTCAAGCACATAGTAACCATGGCAACCAGTTGCAAGAGAACAGAGTGTCACAGCAGTTAAGACAGAGATCCTCTACCTGCTGGAACTTTCACTGACCTCCATCCAGTGAAGTTGACTAGTAAAGCTCCCTCTGTCAAATACAACCCAGGGTTGTTGTTCTCATAAAACATGATTGGACATCTTATTCAATGTGCCTGTGAAAATAATGCTACTGTAGGTGCTACTGCTGGTTAAATATCTTTTGTTAAGGGGTATATCTTTTTTCATAAAACTAATATTAGCATATTTTTTTTTATATCTAAACAACACATTTGAAAGGAATTCTGACTTTTTAAGGCCCCAGTTATGTCGCATTTAGCTTGCAACATCTCACCTTGAGCTTATCATTGGGTTTGTGTTTTAACAGGTTATTCTTTGAAAAATTCCAAAGTCAAACAAAATTGCCTCTTTAGTTCACACAGACAATAAAACAAGTTACTTTAAAATGAAGCACCACTCACGAGTCTTTGTTTCTGTTATCAGGGGTCTCATTTATAAACGTTGCGTGCGCACAAAATGGGGCAGTAAACCTGCGTACGCTAGTTTGAACGCAAAGGTTGTGATCTATTAAAAACAAACTTAATGAAAAGTCAAACTTGAGACATTCTGACGATTAGAATGATTATAAGTAGGCTATTATTGCCTCACACACATTTAGTATCACCCCATAGAAAACGTAGGAGCCACATCATCATGGTGATTAAATCTGCAGTGTTATTTGCGCTTGTAATGAATTGTTTCATGCACCCTCTTGTAAAATCCAACTCAAATCTTAAATCAAAATTCAGTCTAAATATTTAATCATTGCTGTCTCACCATCACTTTATGGGAGCGCAAAAGGAGGAGATGGCCCAACTGCATGGATAACAGGACAGCGTCAAATACCATTAGATAACTGCAGTAAAACTGTGTAAATAAAAAACGTAATACATTTTCCGTAAATACAAATGTCAAAGTCTGGAAATACTTGAAATTAAGCTCTCACAATCGTATCTCTATGTGTTCTCCTTATCAGTCCTAACTATAATGGCGTTCATAGCCAAATCTGAATTATAAAAAACATTATCTTTTACATTTATGCCTTCAAATGTTTTCTCAGGTGAAGGATACTACTAAATAATTATGTGGTTTTGGCAAGGTGTTAATGATCAGTGTAATTTCTAACATATAAATGCTGCAAAATACCTTCTTTGGCTGTAATAGGCTAATTTAAATAATTCATAATTATGATTAATACTAATTATTACAATTATTATTTGTAAAGCACATTGAATCGCATGTTTGGACTTTTATGATTTCATTATGGAGATAAAGGATGGCATGGGGAGTTTTTGGCAGTTTTGTATCATTTTTTGTTATTTTTCTATGGCATCCGATAGCGGTTGGAAGCAGAAACGGTATGAACCTCCATATATGGTGTCTTAACAAGCGGATTGGATGTCAATCTGATTAATATAAATATCAGCATTCACGAGGTGCTTTGCATTAATTATTTATGGTTAAAAATGGGCGTGTACAGAGCGGGGAATGAGGATGATTCAAGTACGCACACTTGCAGGCGATCTGTGATTTATAAAGCCAATATTGCCTACAGGTGTGCATACGCACGGCTTATTACTCTGAATATTTTTGGGCGTACACTATTTTTGGCCTTCGGCTGCACGTTCACTTTTAGAAAGGATCCAACGCAAAGTTTTAAAAATGAGAGCCCAGGGCCGAAGCTTGTTACCTCTGTGTGGTGTGACTCAACAGAGAATCCAGATGTTATGTCAAAACAGATGTATTAAAGGACTGTGGTTGGAACTGAAGCCACATGCACAAGCTACTCCATTTGCCTGACTTTATCCTCCAGAGTCATGAATACATAAAGATGCAGTAATGAGATAAATGCATTTGCATGCCTTGGTGAACACTTCCTATTCCTATTGTGCATATGAAACCTTGTCAGGGAACATTTATACGTTTTTATTAATAGATTTGCAACATGGAAAACTGTTCACGCCTTAAAGTGATTGACAGAACAATATTATTTGAAGTAAAACAATATTCTTCTCTGCATACAGATTTTATTTAGGAAGCATTCATTCACAGAAGATTGAATACTCCTGAATATAGTCGGCAATATATACTTATACAAAAAGATGCATCCAATTTTTAAGTTAAATCAAATTGGTTTTAAAATTCATTAAACTAAAATTATATGCAACTGGCTTAAAAAAATCTAGATGTATTTGTCAAAACCTATTAAATGAAGTAAAACAAAAAAACATAGATTTTCAAGTGTTTAATATAATTTAAATTCAGTTTGATTTAACTAACAAATTTAAGGCGGCTTTTGAACAAAATTTTTAAATTGTTTTTTAAGATGACAAGATTTATCTAATATGAGCTTTATGTTTGTGTTACCTTAGAATGAGCTTCTTCTATCTACATACAAGTCCCCAAACATGGAATTCACCATGTAGTTTCTACAGTAGCCCTAAACGGACAAACTGCTTTACGGAGCGCATTTCAAAAATTACGACATCTTAGTACTCTGTCGGCCACCGTAGTGCTTTGAATGGCTGTGGTGAATGGTTGGTATGTTTAGAAAAGGTAAAAAACATGGCCAACAATGAATAAATAGACAAACAATGAAATAATATTTCAGATGAAACGGAAGAATGCATTTTGTACAAATGACAACTTAGATTTATAAAGTTGAGCGCTAACCAACATATCTCTGTTTTATTTCAGGAATGACTGCGGCTGCTTCTCTGGTATCATTGGCCTGGGCTCTGGCCTCCTACCAGAAAGCCTTACGTGACTCCCGTGACGACAAGAAGCCCATCAGCTACCTTGCGGTCATCATTCAGTTCTGCTGGCATTTCTTCACCATCGCAGCTCGGGTGGTGACATTCGCTCTCTTCGCCTCCGTCTTTCAGCTCTACTTCGGCATATTCATCGTGCTGCACTGGTGCATCATGACCTTCTGGATCGTGCACTGCGAGACCGAGTTCTGCATCACCAAGTGGGAAGAAATCGTCTTCGACATGGTGGTGGGCATCATCTACATTTTCAGCTGGTTCAACGTGAAGGAGGGTCACACCCGTTGCCGTCTCTTAATCTACTACTTCATGATCCTGCTGGAGAACACGGCCCTGAGCACGCTGTGGTACCTGTACCGCTTTCCGGCCAGCACGGACGCCTTCGCCGTGCCCGCTCTTTGCGTCATCTTCTCCAGCTTCTTTACCGGCATCGTTTTCATGCTCATGTACTACACTTTCTTTCATCCCAACGGTCCGCGCTTTGGTCGCTCTGCCAGTCTGGTCCACCTTGAGGACCCCACCGCCACCTTCGCACTGCCCCCCGAGGGCGCCACCAATTCTCTGCGTTCCAACCGCGGAGGCACGCTGGCCAGGGACGCTGACCGCGAAGGAAAGTACAGTGAGCGAGACGGTTGCGGACCTGTCTTTCAGGTGCGTCCCACCGCCCCCTCCACACCCTCTTCTCGTGCCCCACGCCTGGATGAGACTGTCATTAAAATAGACTTGTGCAGGAATCGCTACCCTGCCTGGGAGAGGCACGTGTTGGACAGGAGTATACGGAAAGCCATCCTGGCCATCGACTCATCCCCCAACCCGCCCCGCCTCCAGTATAAAGATGACACACTCGTTCAAGAGCGTCTGGAATATGAGACCACATTGTAGCCTGCGCTGTGGAGACACAGAATCACACAGATAGACACTACACAGACGACCATCCACTTGAATAAACAGCAGGACTGTGGCAATAAAGTTCATAGCGCTCCATGTGGAGCAAATAGCATCAAGCCATGATGTCGATTGTCATGAACAAACAAATACATGTACAACGTATGGATGGAAAAATGATCTTTTTTAAGCCGTTCTCTTTTTTTTGGTTACCGTGGCGTATTCTTATTTTATTACTTCTGTCTTGTCAGGGAATATTTGGGTTTTTAAGAAGTCATTGTGCTGGCTAACCACTCAATACTCCTCAAAACTTGTTTTAGAACCAGGCTTGGGTTATGGCATCTCCAAACGGCAGCATAATGGAGAAGACACTTGCAAAGTTTGTTTCTTGTCAATTTACAATAGTGAAAAGAACAAAGCCTTGAGACTGGCTGTTTTATTTTTCCATTATTTCGACGCAGTACGTCTACCTATCGCACTGGAGCGTCAGTGGTCCAGAATTCATGTCGGTGGTACACACTCAAGAAAATTGCTGATTAGATCCACGAGTCTCATCGCCAGGGTGCTGAATTATTTGAGTGTCATCAGCAGTTCTCTACCAGTGCCAAACGTTCTGTTCACACTGACTCTGAACTGTGGGTCTCCACCGCAAACTGTAAATATAAACAGGGCAGCATTTCAACCATCTACTTGAATCCTGTACAAAGTAAAAAAGAGAACAGAAAAGAGTAGTATGTGATCATCAAACGCTCAATTGAAGCCACTTGGGGCGGCAAGAACAAGAGATTGTTTTCTTCTATTGAGGGGAAGGCAATAGGCCAAGAAAACACTTCCTGGCAGCTCCTATTGGCAATCCAGCCTCGTTCACCTCAGTGCTGTGGGCTGATAAGGATCTGACTGCAAACACACGTGTACTGAGAGAGTGAGGGACACAGCAATCCACGGCTGCCGCCAAACTGCCCTCAACAGAACCAGGATGCACTTCATCCTCTGGGTTAAAGATACAGTGTTCTTACAGGCTGGGTCAGGTGTTCGTCAGCCTTCTGGTATATCTTCTGGTAAAGCATGTGTAGTGAAAGGGGTCACCTTTCATCATCCCAGAATGCATCTGGAAAGCCGCGGAAAGCCTGCTCAAAACCCTACAGACTTTTTTTATCTTCATTCCCAAAACAGTCTGGAAATCAGACGTAAAAGCCTCCAGAATGGAGCACAGATACTCCAGGCACGTTCCACAATATCCGGCTAAACGAACACTGTATCTTTAAATCTGCCAAATGCATCCTTTAAATATGAAAGTGTTGGAGTTTTAAACCGTCTTCAGTTGATTCTTTGTGTCTATGTAGAATTTCCGAAGGCATTTATGGAGTTGGTAGCGAAAAACAAGCACAAGTCGTGTCACAGGAAGAAATGTCAGCACAATGAAGGAATTTGGTTATTGGCTACGCTTATGAGACACAAAGTAAAATCGACAGAAAATTTCACAGTGACAAAAGCTAGACGTGCCTGTTGTGGATTGTTTTCTGGAATGCTTTGTGTGTGACATCATGTCTGGCATTTTAAAATCATTCAAACGTGTCTTACAACATAGTTGCTTTTGCTAGATGCCATTGAGATGACCGGTATAGGATGTTAAGATCTGTTTTACTAGTCACGGTTGAGTTATATTGAGCTTAGTTTTTCATCCACTGCAGATAACAAACATGCGTGTGGCGTTGCAAATAATATAAAAAATAAGTACAATTTAGATGAGCTCTTGAGTCTATAACAGATACCACAGTGAAATGTAGACCTGTGTAAAGCCATTTCGCTACTTTCCTTTTTATCAGCTTTTTTCCCAGCGTGTCTTATACTTTCATTTCTCAGCGTGATGGATGATGATAATGCTTTGTCTTTGGGCCATTTTCCCAACAGCCTCTGTAAGAGTCCTCTGTAATCAGAGCACAAAACACTTGTCTTAGCACACTTATTAGCCAATTTCCAGATTCACCACCTACATAAGGACGATCTGAGGGAAGACAAGTGATTTACGACCTCTGTAAAATAACATTTTCATGTTTTTCTCATGATCGTTTTCCTCTCCTTCTGGGATGAAATACATGCCTATGTTTATCCCAGACTGCACTGCATCCTTGGTTTGGTACCGGATTAAAGGGATAGTTCACCCCAAAATAAAATTTCTCCATCATTCTCTCACCCTCTGGTCATTTCAAACCCATATGATTTCACAAAAGAGGATATTTTATAGAATGTTGGTAACGAAACAATGGCAGCTTCCATTCACTTCTATTGTATAGAAACAAAATCAATGCAAGTCAACGGGTCCAGCTGTTGTGCAGTTACCAACATTCTTCAAAATATCTTCTTTTCTGGTCTGCGGAAGGAAGATAGTCATACTCGTTGAAATGACATGAGGGCAAGTTAATGATGACAGATATGTCATTTGGGGGTTAACTATCCCTTTAAGGGGCAACATTAGATATCTTGAGTCATGCCTTGTTTATGCCATTGGGTTGTTGCGGCTCTCAAAGGAAGATTTCTAGAGTTTGTTTTTACTCGTCCAGCTATTTACCAGGTGCGAGGCCTCAATCATTTCTTTTGTGTTGAAATACGTCATGAATATAAAACACCTGATGCAATGAGATGTGTTCAGCGCATTTAGAGTGAATCAAGGTGTTAAAGATTTATCGCCCGAAAGAAGTCCAGGATTTATGATTTGACATATCTTAAAGCTGTATGGTCAGAAATATGTACGGTTCAAAATTGATTCTTTTTAAAAAAAAGCTAATCGTACATTTTATTATTTAAAGAAGAGAATTGTTTAACACGGGGTGGTGGAAAGTCAATTTAAGCTAATCATCACATTAAAGCAAAACTATGTCTCTTTATTTTTGCACCTCTATCTCCATTTTTTGTTGGGTTTTATTAAAAAAGCCTGTTTATTTAACCATCAAGCATTCCTCCACTCTGGAAAGATTTAATTCATACCTATAACCTACCTCAAAACGGTATCTTAAACAGAACACCCTCCCTTTCTAGTTGATGTGGGTATGAGGGATTTGGTGATGGCAATGGTGATCCATAAGTTTCAGTGGAAGAGTTGAAGGCTGTTCTATTTATTACCATCAGTAGAGATGAGCTCTGAACTACACACTTGTTGTATGACTACACACAATTGCAGCCGGGGAGAACATTAAATTCATGTCGCATTCATGCACGCTAATTCTCTTTTATTTGTCTTAAACAACCTTCACCTTTTTATGGATTCATTATCTATAAGGGACATGTTCTGTTTATTTTTCCTGATTTGTCTGTATGGTAGGCATGATGCAATGATGTAACTGTCACGATAGGATGAAGTTGAATTATGGATATTTGTGCTTTGGAAACGGTTTAGTGTAGTTACTGTGCTTATACTGTGAGTAAACAAATAAAGAGTCAGGCTAAGACGAAATCGCATATGCAGACAAACAATCAAAATGACAACCCAAACCTTTGATGTACTATTGATATCTTGGGTCATCATGGGCCGGACTGTTACAAGATTGTGAGCATTACGAACTGAGTGTTCTGAACAACTTGGCACTTGTTTCTTTGAATGAGTTCCATTCAGTTGTACATCAGAGCAGAGCAGAAAATCCAAAACGACGGTCCTCTCTCACTTGTAGATATACAGTAGATGCTTAGACGAACTAGAATGCCATAGATGTGAGGGGTAAGAAGTAGAGCATTTAGATAATGGGTGGTTATAATAAAGCACGATATTAGTACAAGCACAGTAATTTAATTTTAACGTGGCATTAAAGATGGCGTTCAGTCGAACGATGTACAGACGTTACTGGTTTTTCAGTTGCAACAGAAGTTCCAGAGTGAATCTCAAAAAGCTATTTAACTGTAAATAAATGTATGCAAATGTACATGTGTAAAAGAACATTCCTCTCCGAGTCCCGGTTGCGAAGGGTGTCTATTGACTAGAGATTGGCGCCACGAGATGGCAGTAATATAATACAGATAAACCTAGTGTGGTGTATGTGATGTATTAACTGACATAAAAAGCAAAAAACAAAAAAACTGTTTATTATCGGTCTCTTAAGTAAGTTGTATTGTGTGATGAAAGTCTGAAGTGCGTAAAATGCATCAAATCTGTTATCTAATTTTATTGTAAATTGAAGAGTAAAGCAAAAGAACGTTACATTTTTGTACATATTGGATTTTTGTAAATTTTTATTTGATTCTAATGCAACACAAAGTACCAAATTCATTTAATAAAGTACACTGTGGTCATTTTATTGGACTCCCTTTCCACCTTTTTTCGGATTGAGTGTGAGTGAGGTATGAATTTAGAAGGTCAGAGACAAGTGTCAATGATGAGCAATGTTGCTTTTATGTAACATATGCAAAGTTCAGTGCTGAATTTGTCTAAATATGTTTTCTCACACCTCGTATGATTTACAGTTTTGCTCCCTAATAAGAAACCACTCCTGGAGTGGCTGCAGGGAAATTAGGGCCACATGTATAATGCAGCGAAAACATCATGAATAATAAACATTTCTCCCAAAAAATATTTTTTATTTTTTTCCCAGTGATTTTTGGGGGGATCTACAAGGGATGCACAGAAGTTGTTAATCAATACCAAATATAATTATACATATTTATTTGCATTCCCCACTCACCAAACCTTACACACAAGACATGTGACAAAAACTGTGCCCATGCTGTATTTGATCTTTACATCACACTTTTTTTTTAAAGATCATGGGAAATAGACAGATTTACTAAGCCTATTGGCCCGGTTTCACAGACAAGGCTTAGCTTAAGCCAGGACTATGCTTTGGTTGAATTAGGATATATAGGTCACTTTTTTTAAATGTTTAGAAAAATACATTACTGGTGTGCATCTTGAGATAAAACAATGGCCATGACATATTTTAAGTTAGGTCAGGGCAAGTTATTTTCAGTTAAGACCGCTTTAACATTCATTTTAGATTGGGACTAGTCTTAAGCTTTGTCTATGAAACCGGGCCATCAAGTGTTAAAGAGTGTAACAGCATTAAATCCATCAGTAAGTTTTATTTGTCTACCAGTAGGATTTCTTCTAGGCATTACAGCGTGCCTAGAAGACAGCTGAACCCTTCCAAGACAGAACTACTCGTGTTTCCGGCATACCCGACGGTGCAACACGATCTCACCATCCAACTTGTCAATACCACAATCACTCCTTCTAAAACACCCCAGAACCTCAAAGTCATATTTGATGAACAGCTGTCCTTAAATGATAACATTGCAAAGAGAACACGGTCATGCCAATATGCCTTATTCAACATTAAAAAGGTTAGACCCTGTCTCACTGGGCATGCGGCAAAACTCCTCGTCCGGGCCCTGGTAATCTCAAGGTTTGGACTACTGCAATACTCTCCTTGCTGGTCTTCCTGCAAAGGCTATCAAACTGCTCCAGCTGGTTCAGAACGCAACACACCTCATCTTCCAACAGCCCAAAAGGGCTCTTGTGACACCCCTTTTCATCTCCCTCCACTGGCTACCAGTTTAAGCCTGTATCAGATTCAGTAAATCGCTTTCCCGCTCATCCTCATTCACAACTCCTTCCTGGTGGAACATTCTTCCTAACTCGGTCCGGTCAACCACATCTCTCACAACATTAAAAAAATCTCTTCTGTGAATACTTGACAGATAAATGAAAAAAAGTTAACCCTCACTCTTTCTCTCAACAGGTAGTGGTCTAGCTTTTGTTGAAACTAGTAACTTTGTATCGGCACCTATTGTATTATTGCTCCTGTATGACAGATCGCTTATTGCTCCCTAAACTCTTTTTAATTCGCTTTGGATAAAATCGTCTGCTAAAGGAATAAATATATATTTTTTTTATAATAAATTATCTGTTATAAAATCATAAACATCATGCTTGACAACAAATTAGATTCAGGAACCTTAAAGGGATAGTTAATCCAAAAATGAAAATTCTGTCAATATATAATCACCCCCGTGTTGTTCCGAACTTCTACAAATGTAAAGTATTTGTTCTGATGAACACAAGGTAAGATATTGTCAGTGATTAAACAAATATCATTGCCCATTTTACGGCCATTGTAGGGAAAATAAATACTACGGGAGTCAATGGGGGTTGAGCTCTATTTGATTACTGACATTCTGCCAAATATATTCCTTTGTGTTCACCAGAACAAAGAAATGTATACAGGTTTGAAACGATCTGAGGGAGAGTTATTGATGACAGAATTTTCATTTTTCGGGTGAACAGTCCCTTTAATGCTGGTTAAAACGGTAACGAATTAATACCATAAATCACAAGAATGTTATAAATCTTAATGAATTCTGAAAATCTTGTTTCTTGTGTTGTATTTATAAATTCATGAAGACTTGCATAATGTATTCTCTCTTCACATCACAATGGTTTAACTTTGCACATTTATGGCAAATTTTGTGTTAACAAGGAAGTGAAGTATTCAACATCAAGTAACAAATGCGACATTGTTACAACTGTATACATGTATATCTAAAACTTAAATCTTACAAACTCTCCCACACACACAGAAAAAAAATCACAGTATGTTTAATCATATAAAACAAACAGAACTTATAAATTGTAGTTGAAGTATTTGCGATAGTTATATTGTAACTATTGGCTATCCTAAATTCTGATATACTGCAACAGATCAGTTTAACAATGCAGGACAGACTGATACTTTTAAAATGCATTAAAAAGGTACAACACAGTTTGTAGACAACAAACTATTTTGGCAGTGGTCCTTCAAATAGATCACAGTGTGCAAATTAATCATGGATTCAAACGAAATCACACAAAAACTCAAACCCACACATTCTCCAACATGCGCAAGACAACATCTACCAGATGTTACAAAAACACGAACCATTATATCCAACATTGTTAATATGCTGATACTAATATGTTTTCATGATCCAGATATGTCCACTAGAGTATCAGTAACATATGACGTAACAATATCATAAATTATATCCAGGACTCAATAAGCAGATGTTTCCAGTCAGAGAGAAAGCAAGTGTGCTAATCTTTGTGTTCCCTATGAAATCGCTCCAGAAGAGCTCTGAGGATGTTTCCAGGTATCTTCTGGTGTTTGTCGATAAGTGCTTGAACTGCTTGCTGCACCTGAAAACATGGGTAGGATTAAAAAATATTTTTATATGATCATCATTGGTGTAATTTCTTAACTGTTTCTATATTTCTTTCAGTCAATATGTTTCTACAGTGTATCCATACTGTATCTGTAGGCACTGTTATTCATTCTGTGTTTCAGTACAAGGTTTGTTGAAAGCTTAAGGCCCTTCTGACGCTGTCCTTTGTACATTCTAAAAGCAAGAAACCTATCAGACTCTAATAAGAGCTGTTTTTGTCAACAGTGTCTTTCTGTGGCTCAGCGGTTAGAGCTAGCGCTAGCAATGGCAAGATCATGGGTTCGATCCCCTATCAAATGTATAGTTCAATGCAATGTAAGTCACTTTGGATAAAAGCATCTGCCAAATGCATATATGTTAATGTTATTGCTAACCACTTGATGGTGGTATGTGATGAGAGCAGGTGAGAGACCAAACCACTTTCTTTTACAGTAGTGTTCTTCTGAATGAACAGAGAAACAGCCTTTGGGGAGGCTGAACATCCTGCACATCTGTGACAAATGAATAAAGCATTTTCGCACTACACAGAGTCCATACACCTGCCTTTTTGATGAATGGTTAGAACATGCCCTTATAGGACAGCCTAAACAAATGACACTGCACAGAGTATGTTAGCGTAGTCAACAAAAGATCAGGACTCGGAAGGACAGTGTAGAGGTTAAAGCATCTCGTTGCTTTTTCCGACATTTGAAAAACCCCAGCTCAGCAAATACAACAAAAAGTCAGAACACTACCTTTACAGGACCAAAGTAGGTACAGAGGTACAAAAACAGACCAGGCGGTCTAAAGAAGTATTACCTTCTCAGCTAACTCAGCTGCGTTTAGTTTGGGGTCATACGGAATGGGGTCGCCCAGAAAGGTGCGAAATTTGACCGGAAAGCCTCCGTACACCGGTGCTATCGGCAGACGAAACCTCTCATACACCCATCTGTAAAATCCTGAAAGGATTTGAAGAAAAGTTGAGAGTTCTTGACAATGGTACGTAATTTACAATTATTCACTCTTATAATGAAACAGTGTGAAAATTGTTTTGTGTGTGACTCACTTAGTGTCCCGAGAGAGCGAAACCCCTCCCTGACATTTTGAGTAAACATCGGTATTATTGGCTGGATGGAGAAAAACAGATCCTTAGTACAACAAAACAGGAAAGTATGTCATCAAAATGAGACGGTCACATACCACTTTAGAGTCGATGGCCACTTGTGCAAATCCTTTACGTTTGCCCCACAGCAGGGGGTAAGTCTCATCACTGAACAGGGCTTCCCGGACCCCTCCAGGAGAGATGCCTAGGAGGTGGCCGTTCTGCAGGGCTTTTACACATTCCTCCTGCGGTCCGTGGATAATGCTAAACACTTCTAAAATAAGCTTAAACCCTGGCGAAAAGGGCACTTATTAACATTCAGATCATAATAACACATTTAACCTATCATTCCCAAATGTTCTCTTAGTGAACAGTCACAGAGCTGCTTTAGATAATGATATTGAAGTTACTAGGAAAATGATTTGCAAAATGAGTCTGGTTTGTCAAATAATGCCAGCATGAAGTTGATTTACCTGGAACCTTGAACAGAAAATGATCAGCCACTGAATGACAAGTTCTTCCTTTCTGAACGATAACTTTTGCCAAGAAATAATAGTAGTCTATAGGAATCGCCCCATGGTAGTAGACGATTAGGGCAGGTCCTTCATCAGGAACCTTCTCTAAACCATGGATTTCATAACCTGTTATACAAGAAAGACATGTTTTTGAAAAAGTGGAAAACAATGAAAACATGCATTTCTGTGAGGTATGATATCACATTAGTTATGAATGAATATCATTGTAAACATTTCTGTTTAAATATGATTCATTTTTCCATGCAAAGCTTAACAATGAAAAAATGACTGAGCAAATGTCATCATTGCACTTTGTGAAACTAGAATAGATTAAATGCGCATAGAATCAGACAAAGCTGTTAGGAAGATGATAAAGATTGAGCAGTTTACAAATTTACATTTTGAAATGATAATATATTGCCTGCAACATCAGATCATCATTAATTGAGCTGTCAAATGATACGACGGTTTAATTTTAGCTAGGGTCCATGATCTTGCAGAACATATGAAGAGCTCTTTTCCCAAAAGCATCAAACGCCAAATTTTTTGGAAAAGGAGTGTCTCCTGCCATTTTGCTGTGTACTAAACCTACTCACTGCACCATCAATGTTTCAATTCAATCGCTATATTTTCTTGTTTAAAATGTACTGCAAGATGCAGTTTCTTTCAAAAATGCTATAAGTCCCGAACCTTTTTTTAGCCTAAATGTGATACGTCCTCTCAACCAATCAGAATTCGCTCGTTAGTGGGATTTGTATGTGTTATTTCTAAATTATTTATTGTATGTGGTGGAAAATACTGAAACATGAAATTGAAAATATTTATTTAATTTTAGTATTTAGTTTGTTACTATTTATTTTATTTGGCTGTTATAGATTTCATGCATTTGCATTTATTTGATTTATATTAAGTTATAGTATAAGTCCCTGTTGTCATATGTTTCATGTTCTCTTGCTTGTTTGTTTTTAAAAAGAAATAAACCAACATTTTTTTGAAAAAAGGATGGATTTGTAGCCTTTTGAAAAAAAATAAAAATAAAATTAGAATTTATAATCGACAATATTGTTGATTAATTTAACAATCATTATTTAGCATGTTCAGACTGAGCCAACAGACCATTTTAACAGGATAAATTGAATATTAACAAAATGTATGGGTCTAGGTAAAAAAAAAAATTTTTCATGAAAACTATATAAAATGGATTTATAGCGTTTTGGAAAGAGCTCTTCATATTTAGATATAACTTTTACATTTCCAATTAATTTAGGCTATTCTTGTTTATCGTTGAAAGATCTAAATAACACCGCAGTGGAAGAATGTGATACAGCTTAATTTAGGATAACACGTTATAAAGTTTTATCTTAAAGGAACAGTTCACCCAAAAATAAATATTCTGTCATCATTTATTCACCTTCAAGTTGTTCCATAATCTGTATACAATTCATGGTTCTGATGAACACAGAGAAAGATATTTGGAAGAATTCCTTTAAAAATGTCTTTGTTCTGTTGAACACAAAATAAGATATTTTGAACAATTCTGGGCCATTTTTGACTACCATTGTCATTTTTCTACAATGTTGGTTACAAGCATTCTTCAAAATATCTTTCTCTATGTTCATCAAAACAAAGGAATTTGTTAGAAAAGATCAACTTATTTTTATTTTTGGTTGGACTGTCCCTTTAATGAACCCAAACAAAAGCCAAATCCCCCATGCAGGCATTACACACCATGCCATATAGCTCCATGTCCGTCCCAAAGGGTTGCCAGAGTTTTCCTAGCACCATCCCACAGGTTGTTGGAATAAGCTTCCCTCAGCTGGTTCTTGCGCTTGTAGACGTGGAGGAAGAGGATGGACAGATAAAGTAAGATGACTATGAGGAAAGGCAGGATGAAGACTATAGCCAGAGGTGTGAAAACCCAGAGCAAATACTCCAAGAAACTGAGGTAGTCCTCGAGCTGGCCAAGCCCCGCCCACTCCTCCCACACATGAAATAAGCAAGAGAGGAAGCCAACTGATCCATTCCCAAACAGGCAAGACTCATTCCTGCTGGACATGCTGCCTCTCTGCAAGCCTCTCCCGGTGGAGGATGGGATCAACAGGTCAACAACCTGCCAAAGGGCAGACCTGAAGATGGGAAAAAAGGACCAAAAATACAAATACACTAAAATTGAAGAAGTTTTAAAAGCAAAATAAAAAAAATCAATTAATCTTAATAATTAAAATAAAAACGAACCTTTTCCTTCGGAAAATGTAGTTTGTCCAAACATACCAACATCGGAGCAATGACCCTTCACTCCTGCTCACTCTACACTCGGTCACAGGTAAAGCTGCTGTACAAACGCCGTTCGGATGAACATGGTCTAATTCATAAAAGATGTAAAGGAAAGGCGTCACAGTTAGCTCGATTAGCCCCGTCTATCTAATATTACGCTTGCTGTAGGCGACACACGTCAAACACTCAAGAAAGCTTCCAGCAGCAGCAGATCTCGCATTTTAAAAGTTACTTACTGTGAACAACTGTGACAGTGAACCGTTTTGCAAAGCGTTAAAACATCCGCTGCTCAAAGCCTACTTACATAATGTTAGCTCGATGAAATTGACACTATTGCCCTCAGTTAATGTTTTTCTTCCTGATTGAACCGGCGGCTCCCTTTACATGTGACACCAACTGCATATCGCGTAAGATCGTGCGGAGCTGCACAGACCGATCAGCGTATGACATCCTAATACCGCGATAGCACACACATTTGAATCGCTCTCGCGGTACTTTAGTGCCGCACGTTGATCTGTCTGCACAGCGTAGCACGTGCACCCATCGTGTCAACTTCCTCGAACGAAAGATTTCATAATAAAAGTCATTGATGGTTATAAAAGCGGTCTTTGTGTCTTGGAAGTAGCGACAGACTTTTAACGTAAAGAGAGATTTCCAAAACACGAGGGGGAAATATTTTAGCAAACCAGTGTGGAAGAAATGCGTGGATACGGAGTATAGAATTTATCTATTTTTTAATCAAGTAGTTTTAATACACTTGTTTTTGTATTTAAAGCATTCCTCACTATCCTCGCAATGGTTTTTATTTATATCATTTGAAAGATATGATAGGCTAGTTTTAAGGAGCTAGTTTTTTTGGATCTCCCGCTGACAGGTGTCATTCTCACCTCTAGCATGATTGCTTATGTAGAACAGAATGTTGTTCCTCTAGCTGATGTCATCTTCTATCAGGGTTCAGAAATGACAATACACTGCCTTTGTTCCCGGGCTTACGTCAAGTATGTATTCATGAGGATTTTAATGTATATAACCTGAATGGACTAATGTAACTTAGTATTCTGCTTCTGCAAAGTAGGTGTAAACGTGACAAGTAATCTAAGTTAGTTTTTTAGCAGCAGTGACCTCAACCCTAATTTGAACTGTCAAACCACTCAATTTGATGACTGTAGTTTAATATTGGATGTTGCCTGTTTGCCATTGTAAATAATGACCACATTCTCTTCTCATCCGCAGTGATCGAGAATTGTATCGGTCAGATCTTAAAGCCATACTGAGTCAGGCTGGTGATGAATTGCAAGGTACAGTTCCTCTTTAATATCTTGTCATTTCTGAAGAGGATGATTGCTTTATATATTTCTTGATTTGTATTTTACCTTGTCACGGGTTGTGCTATTGAAATGCAAAGATTTACTTTGTAATCTGTCTTGTTTCTTAGTAGATGTTGAAGCTGATGATGAGGACGAGCTTCTTGAGGATCACATTGGGTCTGAAGATGATGACGAAGAGGAGGTGGAGGAGGCGGAAGTGGACGAAGAGACCATGCTCATGGCCACTATGGGACTTCCTGTAGAGTTTGGCAGCTCATCACAAAAGAAGAAGGCTGTGTGTCTTTTTACATTTTCTACCTTTTATATGTTGATGATGCTTTGTTTACATGGCTGTTCGTTTATGGAACCACTTCATCACAATGTCCTTAGTCTTTGCTTGCAATCTTTCCCAACTTGCTTGTAGTTAGAAGGTTACCCCCCAAACATGTTTGTCATCATTTAATTACCCACATGTTGTACAAAATCTGTATCTGACACTTTCTTGTGTGGAGCACAAAAGAAGATAATTTAAGAAATGTGCTTTTTGCTCCATTCAGTAGAAGTCAATGGGGACCAGTGTTGGTTACCAATGTTCTTCAAAAATCTTCTTTCGCATCCTGCAGAAGAAAGTAGTTTGAAATAACATTTACATTTTTGAGAATTATACCTGAATTTGTTGAACACAAAACGGAAGAATGTAGGAAAGCAAACATTGTCTTTTTTACTATGATAGTCAATGGTGGCCAAGAAGTGTTTGGGTACAATTATTATTTAAATATCTTTCTTTGCATTCATCAATACAAAGAATTTTATTAAGATTTGGAAAAACCTGAGGGTGATAAAATGATGAGAGAATTTTTGTTTTTGGGTGAACTGTTCCTTTAATGCTGCCTTCAGGTTCTTTCATTATGGTTGTTTACAAGTCCCTGGATTGTGTATTTTATAAAAAAAAATATTTTACTGTTACTACATTTTCTATATGAAATCAATTGGTTGTTCTTAGAAAAACCTAAAGGAATCATTGTTTCATGTCTTTAAGGGCCATGCCTTGGCAATACAAAAGAACAGAAGAGGCACAGAGCATTTGAAAACCCTCACAGATTATTCCGACACACATGAGGAGGACTCTGAGCAGGGACAACAGTGCTCTCTGAGTAATGTTACTGAGCCCTCCACTGAACAGACGGCTTCAGAAGAGTCCTGGTTGAGGTACTGGGAGCAGCAGGCTGAGAGTCTTCTGTGGCAGAGCTGGCTGGAGAAGCATCCCGAGGCCTCCAGCGGTACAACACATGACCACTCAGAAACAGACTGGCATGAACACTGTAACCAAACGTATCTGTACTACTGGGAACAGTTTCACTACTGGGCTGCTCAGGGCTGGACGGTGGATGAGTTTTACAGCACAACTGCTGTTTCGGAGGACGATCAGGCCAGCCGAGAAGAAACAGAGGGAATTAAGAATCAGACGGATTCAACACAAACAAGTGGTGATGGAGAACAAAATGCTGCCTGTGTTACACACTTAATAAGCAGCTTGAGCCTGACTGAGGATGTTGACTGTGCTGAAGATGCTCTGCAGTGTTTGGCCAGTGAGTGTACTGATGAGCCCTGTGATGGTGGAAACCGCAAAAGATCGTCCTCGCGTAGAGGGTGCATTGACACGGCTGGTTAGTGCTTCTGTTTCGACATTTAAAATCACCTTGTCTATATGCTGTGGCTACTGTGGTGTCCCAGCTGTCACGCTCGCTGAGCCCAGATATGTCAGCACCTGTATGCTCATGCAGCACTACCTACTTACAGTTTAATGTAGTGTAGTTGCAAGGCAAAATTCATTCTGTACAAAGCAACTTGGAATCAAAGGAAGCTTAATATTTTGCTAAATAGAAAGAATAAATAAAATGTTCTGCCATTTTTTTAAGTTAAGAACAACTAAAATGTAGGGCACTTCATAATATTTTGAAATTATCTAAATATTTCAGTAAGCCAATCACAATGGTTCTCAAATGGACTGCAACAATATAACTTACTGTCTTATATGTCTGTTTACTTTCATATGTGAAGAATTTAGATATTCCAAGCAAGAATATGAAACATGTAATTTGGTTGTATAATTTTTCCTTTGAAGTATATTTTAATATAACTTAAAGTAGAGATGCACCGATACTAAATTTCTCCATCGATGCCAATAGCCGATTATTCAGAGTACTATCTGCCAATACCGATTCTGTTTAGGTGAAATTAATATTTATGAACTTTCTGAAATTTAATAATTCATAAAATGACTTTTACATAATGACTTAACATTATTTTTATACCTTTTTGTCCTCTTTTGTTTAACAGAATATATCGGCCATGATCATCGGCTGTTTTTAAATGACAGCCGATAGTGTGAAAAAATCGCTTTTATGGACTGATACTGATTATTGGGCGATATTTCTTTATATCTCCCTAATTAAACAGATTTTTCTAACCTAAACATTATCCTAATGCATACAGTACATTACATTATTTTGGAAGTTATTGCATATCTCATTTTTCTTCAGTCTCATGCAGCCCTAAACAAAACTGTAAAATGTCATTTTTGCTAAATATTGGCACAATTTTTATGTGAATTTTTGTATTTACTGTTTGACATTTTTGGACCAACAGCAGTCAAGACAAACCAAATCAAAACTACTCGGACTTGTCTGACCCTGACAGGCGTACTTCAGAATAAAGATTAAAAAGGCGTCTTTATCTGAGGACTTCTTCTCTAAGATTTGATAAGATTATTCACCCACAAATTCACTCTAAACTCACGTCATCGGTTAAGCTAACTTTACGTCAAGCCACATGAACAAACACATTGCTAGTCTGTTTTGTGCCTCTATTGGCTCAAAGCTCTTCAAATATCAGACAATGATAAAAGTAATGTGAAATAAAATGATGACAGAATTTTCTCTTGGAAAAAGTGCTCTCTTTTCAGTACTGCTCTTCTCATGTAGATAAACGCTCAAGCATTTGTTTTTTTGTAGAGGAGATTGTGTTCATGAGACTTTGAAAAAACAAACGTGCATCCTGGTTTCATGCTTCCAAGATGGTGACTACTCTAATCAAATCTCAGAGTGACAAGTCCACACATATAGATGCCTTTTGAAATCTCATTTCTACAGCAGTCTGTCATGGCCACCTGTGATCAGGATATCATCCCCTTAATGTTGCCTTCACAGTGACATTAAGCCAGATCTCTGTCCACTAATATTGCAATGCCCTGTGTGTCACACCATCTTTTAAAGCAGGTCTTATTCCCAAAACTCGTTTTCTTTTGCAGCCTTAGCTTGGCTCGGCTTCAATGTTTAATTCGTCATATCAAAAGATGTCAGCCGTTGAATGAAAAGAGCATGTGACTTGGCTCTATGCATTTTTAATGGCAGGACGTGTACAAGAAAAAGAGAGCACAGGGTGCATGAATTGATCACAGTCAGCCCTCTCTCAGTCGCTCTAAAAATGGCACTCGTCATCCTGTTTAATACAATGTCAGGCCATGACTAATGCTATCTACTGTATATACAATGCAAGCTTGTTTTATACCTTAAGCAATAAAGAACCCAGTTAACTGAAAAAAAACGTGTTTTCAGCTGGCAACACGCAGCAGTCCTCGGCTCCGTTGAATAATGGGAGCGGACAGCCTGTAAAGAGCAGATCTAATGATAACGATCAGAGAGATGATGATGATGAACCTCCTGAGAGCAGGCGGGCTAAAGTAAAAAGAGGGTGAGCTGTCTTGTATCAGGGGTTCATTTGTTCTTATACTGTATGTGCAATTCAATGGTTTGTGAATGGTTGTTCTGCTAACAGTCATGAACTAGATGCCGATGAGTTGCCGGTGCAGGAGGCGTGGGATGCTCTCGGACTGAGACGAGGCTCACAGCCCAAGTAAGACCCTAGACGCTGCTTGACACCTCTCGTCAGCTTTGAGTCGAGCCAACCATTAATGTCGTGTTTTGCCATGGCAGGTTTGACAGTGTTGTGATGCTGAAACCAGGCCAGGGTCCGAAAAAAAAACAAGCGGTCTGCAAGATCAACAAGCATGTATTTTTTACTGATGATGGTCCGCAAACAACAAAACCAAACGTCAGCAAAACACTCCAGAAAGTAAGTCGTTTTTTACGTCGTTCACTTTTTATCCATTCAACAAAATCATTCAGTGACCATATTATAGAGAGTGAATAGGAAGTTATTCATGTGCTTAAAATACACTATGATCTTCTCACTTACAGATTCACACTTATATATTATGCACTTTGTTTTGTTTTATGATTTAGCACCTCTGTTTGACATCAAACTGTTTAACTAAGATACTTTCTGCTATTAAATATATTTGTTTGCGCTTTCTTGAAGATTTATTAACACATGGATTTGAAAGGATTACGTGTAAAATGTGTAATTCTGGTGGTCTTACTACAGATCAGTAAAGCATAGTGTAAACTGTGAAGAGATTCAGGCTGTGTGTGTGTGTATTAAAGGGGATAAGAGTGGGCATGGAGCCAGTAGAAGCATTGAATCTGACACTTCAGCTTTTTATGCAGTCCGCATTGCACTGAGCTTCTTCATCTAACCCCCCTCATCACAGCACCTGCGTACTGCATGCTGTCAGCTCCCATCAAACAGACGGAGGCACTTTAACCTCCACTCTCACCCCTGACATGAACATGAACGTTCCCAGCTGTCAAACACACACAGGACAAGATCAAAGATTCGGTCTTTGCTGGGGTTTGGAATATTTAAAAAAATAGCCATGGGCTTTAAAACGGCCGTAACACATGCGTTTTCTGCCAATCTTATATTAATCTTGAATACCTATAGAGTAGTATTCCATCCTTTGTATCTTCGAAGAGTATTAAGTGTGATAACATTTATAAAAGATAGATAAAGCTGTATGATTAGTTCTGAAACCATACGGCGCATGCAGGGGGGAGGGGTAGGCTGAACTAAAGCACAAGCACCCGTTGCCAACAAAACACAGACATCAGTTTCACTCACTGCATGCGGTTCATGTCCGGCATCTTTTAGCGCTGGGATGGCTCCATATATCAGTTTCAAACGATCTCCAAATCCAGCGTTATATTCACAGTTTATATAACATTCATCACCCAAATGCAGTGAACAAAAAACACCTGACCTTCGCGAACGTATGCTCTCTTTCTCTCCTGCGCACTATTAAAAGTTACGTCTGCGAGTGCATGCTCCTTCTCCTGCTCTCCTTGCAGCCGCTTGGGCAAAAGGAATACAGAATTGCAATGACTCTCGCTGATAACCGCTGTACATTTTTGAACACATTTGCTAGAGATGAATAATTGAGCTGAACTTAACAGCTTTGTGTGTAAAGCTCAGCCTATTGCACCTGTTTATTGAAGTTTAAGCTAGCCAAGTTAGTGAAAACCACTTTTCACTACGTGATGTGCAACCAAATCTCCTTGTTTTCATGAAATGAAAACTAGATGAACAAAAGTTTTCCCTGCTTAAAAAACAGTTAAAACCTGCCATTAACACTATAGAAAATGTAATGGATTTAATGGTTGTAATGATGGATGAAAGTGATGGATTCTATTAGTGGGGTGTTATATGGCAGATTAATACTATTGGAAAACTGCCCAAAACTCATCACACAATAGAATTTTGTAATGGTTTAAATAAAAAGGAGCTATTGGTTCATAGTGTTTTCTTTTTTTGGAAACCACTAGAATGTCTGTGATGGTTTCTATTTGGTTTCTATTGTTTTTTTTGTAAGCAGGTATAACTGCATGGTTTTATGTCACTTTAGTTTATCTAGTGCTGTTAATTATAAACTTCCTCATGGTGTGATTTTGGTGCTTCGTGCCAAAGAATCAGCCAGATAAGAATTCATTTATGTCTGGATGTGTAGCTAGTGAAGAGACAAAATCAATTTACTGCAGTGCTTTGGAATTGATCTCTTTGTAGCACGAATTGATCTGTGGAGGACCAAAACTTAACTGCAACAGACAATTTTCGGCAGTATGTTTTTAGGGCTGTTGCTGATTCCTTTTTATTACCGTGTCTTCTGCGATTTTTCTACTGTGAGTGGTGCTCTTTAAGGCTAACATCACTATTGAGACCGGTCACATGTACAGTAGGTTAAGGAATTTGAACACAAACCGTATCTGGCTCAATATCAAACTAGCACGTAACTCGTCCTGCGCTAGTGATGAACTAGTTGGCAAAAAATATCTTGAATTATTTGGATTATTCAGGAGAGCTACCGTATGTGTTTAGATTTATAAAATCGAATTCGATTTTAGGTGCATTATTTATACCTGGTGAATGATGAAACAGGTGAGAAATCCAATAGGGGTACATTGAATATGGGACCATAGTCAAGGAACAGAAGATTTTAATACAGCCCTGGTTTGAGCTTGTGTGCACCCAACATGAACATTCTAGCAACCACATAACAACAAGCAGGGTGTTTATAAAATATAAACACCCTGCCAACCACCCTAGTGGGAGTAGCTGCATTCCAAGTTTCCAATGGTTGGGATGCTTAAGCTTTAAAGGTGCTGTGTGAAAAATTTTGGAGGATCGAATGTAATATAATATACGTAACTATGTTTTTAGAGGTGTATAAAGACCTTACATAATGAAGCGTTATGTTTTAATTATATAGAATGAGCTTTTTATATCTGCACACACCTCCGTTCCCCTTGCATGGAATTCACCATGTTGTTTCTAAAGTAGCCCTAGACGGACAAATTGCTCTGTTTTGTAAGTACATTATCTGCTTCGCCAAAGAAGCGAAAACATGACGACATCTTAGTCATCTGTCAATCACCATAGTGCTTTGAAAGTGGAGTGAGCTGTTGGTTGCAATTCCCAGCCTCGCCACTAGATGTCGCTAAATTTCATACACTGGACCTTTAACCCAAAGATAAAGTTGATTTTTATGTAGAATACAGTATTTGACTCTTATTTTCATACATATTGTTTCAGGTCCAGAACTTCCTTCTCCAAGCTCAGACTGATTCTAAATCCGAAGAGGTAACTTCAACTTCCATGCCTGAAGCTTTGAACGAGTCATGTAAGAGAACAGATGATGTTGGTTGTTCCGCACAAAATACTGAGATGGATGAGGTGGAGAGTGAGAACACTTCTCAGCTCAGCAGGACATGTGTAGAAAATGAGGGTCAGCAGAAGAAATTGCTGCCAGAACTGACACCAGAAGCAGAAGAAAGTGAAGAGAACGGCCCAGATCCCAGAGGAGAACTACAGCCATTGGATTTACCTGACTTCCTGCTCCCTGATGCTCCCGAGGATGCTCTAGGAGGTCAGAGTTCAACACTTTGCTTTTATCAATGAGATAATGACTCTACATGTAACATCGATTACGCAGTAGTCTCAAAGCCTTTAATTAACACAGTTAGGCTTCGTATTTAGTAATCCATGGCTCAGTTTGACATAATCATGCCATTCTCTTTCTCAGCAGAGAAGGTGCAGGCTTTAAAAAAGAAAAAGAGAAAGAACAGGAAAAGGCGAAAAGATGTTGAGATGCCTCCAGAGATTGCTGCAGAACCCGAGCTGGCCAAATACTGGGCCCAGCGGTACCGCCTGTTTTCAAGGTTCGATGAAGGAATCAAACTTGACCACGGTGAGTTATCACAATGCGTAATATGTATAGTAGACAAAATCAGAATTTGTTGTCACAGTAACATTAAGAAAATGTGTGTTTGGAACAAGAATTACAACAATATTTCACTAAATGGTAAAATGGGAAATGTGTGTCCGAGATGTGTTTGAGAGGTCATAGCAGCCGAAGAGGTGTGTGAAATCGGTTAGGGTGGGATGACAGATGAGCTGCAATTTGTGTCAGTGTGTGTGTGTGTATGTTGATGCTAGACTCCGAACCCCTCTCACAGCTCCTGCGTCAGACCAGAGAAAGAGGCAGGGGGACTGAGAGAGCTGGAGCAAATGAGAGAGCAAGAGAGCAAGCAGCTTTTACTGTGCTCAAGAGAGTCTTGTTTTATTTCCCCAAACTGCCTTTTGCACAAATCGAGCGTACTGCCTCCAAGGACAACCTTAAGCTCTAGTGCTTTACCTGTTTGTGTCCCACTCTGCTGCCTTCTAAAAAAATGGGCAACTCTGTTAATGGATACGGTTTATTAAACTGAGCATAAACCTGCATAGTCTTTCTATTGTGTCATTTTATTTTATCTGATGAACTTCAGCTATTTCTTACTGCCTGACTTGGCAGTGCTGCTTAAGACATTTATTGGCCTTTTTGCAATTTTTATTTATATTAACAATGGGCGTAAAGGATCGCAGTTGTCAGGTTTAAACTTTTGTTGGTTTTTACATGGATTCATTCAAATAGCCCATAATATTTGTTTAAAAAGGGTTACAACAATAGGGAAGCACAGACTGCTTAAATCTGGGGTTCTCAATTTGTTTGACTCCAAAGGCTCCTATTCAGCAACATTTGTTAATTGGTTTATGTTTATTCATCATAAAAATTAACAATTAAATTCAAATAGTTCATTTTAAAGCATTTGTAATTTTGTATTTTTTTTCATTTGTCATCTTGAGGGCCCCTTAGAAGACATCTGGGGCCCCCTTCTGGGCCGCGCTGCCCTACCCGCCCACTTTGCAAACCACTGGCTTAAAGATATAACATACAACAATAATAACATCATCATTGTATGGAAGATAATGTAAATCTCTAACATCAGGCATCACAAGAACAGCAGGGACTTGGTTTGCTGTTCATAAAAAGCTTAGCCTGATGTGACCTATGCCTTCAACAAAAGACATCTCAGAACACCCAAGGCTGAGAATTGTTAACTCGGATAAAGCTGTAAAAGGTTACAAAAGTGTCTGTAAAAGCCTTGATGTTCATCAGGCAGCAGTCAAGCATATTGTCTATAAATGCTGAAAGTTCATGACTGTGAACTCAGCAGTGGGCGTCCAGCAAAGATGACTTTAAGAACACAGCACAGAATGCTCAGTGATGTCAAGAAGACTCCATCTCTGGAATATGCCGATATCTCTGTTGACGTGTACAGCATACATAAAACATAATACAAGAACAAATGAAGCCACTGATCTTTAGTAATCGAAAAAACGCAGCACGGCTGGCAAAATATTCTGTGGATGGAGACAACCCAAGCTAAGTTGTTTGAGAAAATATGCATTAGATGTGAGGGAAAATATCAGCAAGTCATTCCGACTGTAAAATATGGTGGAGGGACTGTTACATGTCGGTCCTCTTTGCTGCCTCAGGGCCTGGACAGCTTACTGTTACTGATGTTTAAGTGAATTCACAAGTTGCCAGGACCTTTTACACGACAGTGTTGGACCATCTGTCCACCAGTTGAAGCTGGTGGACCAAATGATCCAAATGATGTCGCTGTAAAAGCTTCCCAGTTGGCAGTGCACACAAATTGGTTGACTAAAGGAATGAAACTGGAAATACTATAGATTTTCAGGTGGAGCCCCGAATGAAAGTCAATTCTTAGACTTTTTCCCCTGAAGTCTGTTTGGTTTCAGCCCTGGATGCAGCTGTACAACAACCCACTCTACAAGAATAAATAAAGTACAAAATGGCTTAGCAAAATGCACATCTGGTGTTGTCGTGACCTCAACCTGATTGAGATGCATTGCTATGACTCTACAAAAGTGATTTAGACCACTTGTTTTACATGTGATTACGTAAGTTACTCTCATTATCAACATGTATTTCTGTCGGGACCACTATCGTCAATTATTTAACGGTAGCATATATTCAGTTTGGTGGAATGAAACCGTTCTGGTCAAACTCTCTGCCTGTCCATGCAGCCTTGCATGGACATAGCAGGAGTGCAGAAATACATGTCCACCCACCTGGGGAACCAGAACAGTTCCTGATGCGTTAAGGGATTAAATGAAAAGATCAGACGATACAGACAGATGAGGAGGAGATGGGGAGGTGGGTTTTAAGTGCAACACGATTAAGCAGCTGATAAGGAGCCAAGAAATGCAATTTAAATAGGACGCAGTCTAGTGTGTGTTGTATGGCTATTAGTTAACGTTGATTAGCTGCACTTAATGTGTTCAGCTGATGCAAGCTGAACTCACGTGACCTGCCAGAACTAGCGCTACGCTTGATTTCAGATGTTGGTTTAGGAATTGGTTTACGATTTGGTTTATAATATTCTTGATCTTGGGAATGGCTAAATCTCATTTTAATTTTTAACATCCGCTCCAAACGACACCGTGAGCGCTCATGTTGGGATTAGATAATCTGTCCTCGTGGAGGGCAAAATGATTTTTGCATCCACATAGCACCACGACCAATATGTTTTATAAGCCTCTCTCACTTTTAAATCATAACCCTTTCACGAAGCATCTGGAATTCTGTTTGAAAGTGAGTTCAGAGCCTCGTACCTATTCACTTATTCATATCAACAGAGGCAGTAGCACAGTTCCTTTTCATCGCTGCCAGATTAAACAGAGGAAAGAGAGAAAGATAGTGTAGACAGAATCCTCTATACTTCGCACCCGACCCTTGAGATTGAGCTGGGGAGTGCTTCATGGGGAGGAGTTTAACTCCAGGCTACTGTATATAGATGTAAAAACACAAGTATTTTTACTATTACCCAGTGAGAGAAATCAAAAAAACAAACGCCCGAATGACTTAAGCATAATGTCAGCCGTGTTGATTTGTAAATTAAATTGAAAATGATTTAATTACTTTGAGACCATCACTAAAGAGCACTGGATAGATCTTTAGAGACTTCTTGGTGCATGCAACCATGTGAAAGGGTGATATTTATAAAGACATTGTTTTGTGAAAAGCATTCTTGCAAACGTCTTTCTCTGTGTTCATCAGAACAACTTTATGCAGATTTGGAACAACTCTAGGGTGAGTAAATGAAGACAGATTTTTTTTAAGTTGTCATTATGCAGGTCACCTGTACTGACAGGCTTTCTGGTGCTGCCCACTGTCCAAAACCCGCGCTATAAACAGGAAACACCGAAGCTGCTGCTCCAGACCAGTGGTTGCTGCTTGAGCAGGTGTTTTATTCTCTGCGGAGAGAAAGAGACGAGAGGCGGAAAAACAGAGAGGGGTGTGTTGAGGCTAAAAGCAGATGCTGTTTGTCTCCACAGAATCAGAACACGACATGGTCTGCTAAACTTCACTTTCACGAAGCTCACTTTCTTTTGCCTGAGCTTTCTCTCTGTTAAGCATACACCATTACAATACACATCAAAATGCTTCTACATCTCATGCATAAATCTTTCAAAAGAACTGGTTCTGTTTTAAGGTCTTCACATTTTAAATACATCTTGTAAAGTGTACTGTTTAAAACAGCTCTTTGGTATATGTGACCCTGGACAACAAAATAAGTATTATGGGTCTATTTTTCGAAATTGAGATTTTTACCTCATCTGAAAGCTGAATAAATAAGCTTACTATTGATGTATGAGTTGTTAGAATATATCTGGCTCAATCAGTATCTGGCTGTAAATCAATATCTGGCTGAGATACAAATGTTTAAAACTCAGGAATCTGAGAGTACAAAAAATGTTTAATATTTAGAAATTGCCTTTGAAGTTGTTGATCAGGGGCACTGTGGCAGGCCATCCATAAACAAAAATAAAGTTTTTATATATATAAGGTAGGAAATTTACCAAATATCTTCACGGAACATGATCTTTACTTAATATCCTAATGATTTTTGGCATAACAGAAAAATCAATAATTTTGACCCACACAATGTATTTTTGACTCTTACTAAAAATGTTTCCATGCTACTTAAGACTAGTTTTGTAATCCAGTGTCACATATAAGGTTTTATTCGACCATATGATGATAGCTGTGCTATTTTAGAGCAAACCTATATATATAGAGATGCGTTTTGAGTCAGAGGTTACTTATATTAGAAAATACCAAATCAGTAGACTCCCTCTGGTGGTGAAAGTTTGAAATGACTACAGAATTTGTAATGGATTTTGTTAGGATAATCCGTAAATCACATTATTTTATGTTAATCTCAATATTTTGTCTCATTGTTTGACATACAAGAAGTAAATCAACCAAATGCTTGTTATTGTAATGGCCATGTTCCTCACATCTCTTCACAGAGGGCTGGTTCTCAGTGACCCCCGAGAAGATCGCAGAGCACATCGCTCTGAGGGTTCAGGATAGCTTCAGTGCTGAGCTCATTATTGATGCTTTCTGTGGCGTGGGTGGAAATGCCATTCAGTTTGCCCTCACTGGAAAAAGAGGTGAAGTACAGTCCTGCATTCCATTCACAAATATAAATAGCTTTACCATTCTTGATGGTGGAGAACCAATGTGTTCGTTCTCCAAAAATCTGTCGCTGTAGCGGGTTTCTAGATGTTGTAATTCAGTAACATCCACATCTGCATTTCATTCAGTTATTGCTATCGACATTGATCCGGTACGCCTGGCTTTGGCACAGCACAATGCGGAGGTCTACGGTGTGGGGAACCAAATAGAGTTCCTGCAGGGAGACTTCCTCCAGCTGGCTCCAAGCTTGAAGGGAGATGTAGTTTTCCTCAGCCCTCCCTGGGGAGGACCGGAATACCTCAGTGCTGATGTCTTCAACATCAAGACCATGATGAATCCTGATGGATATCCTTTCAGTTATTAACTTATGTGGTGCTATTTTGTTCACTAAATCATTTTTTTATTAGAATTGGGTAGTTCATGAAGAGATGATTTGTTCTTTTTGCACATCTCTCATTGTATTCCTTCTTATGTGTGTGTTTAAGTTTCAAACTGCCGCTGCCAACTTCCTTAACAATCTGTACATTTGACATTTTCAGTTTATCAAAAATGATTTCCGACAATATTGTCTATTTTCTCCCACGGAATGCAGACATGGAACAGGTAATGTCATCATGCGCTTACCAAAAGCGTTTTTATTCCATCACTTTTTGATAAGATAGTAAATGCGAATTTGAAATGGCTTGATTTTCTGTCCTGTATTCATGTTGTGTACAGTGTTTGCCCTTTAGAACAGCCTTTAGATTGCATCGTAGGCTTTAACCATGAAAGAGAGTCATGAGGCTATTTTTATGAGAGACTGGTGTGTTTTTACACAAGGGCTTAAGCATCTGCATGATGTGTAAATGTATATATTGAGATTTCGATTTCTGTATACTATAGATTTAGATTTCGAAGTTTAATTAACTCATTTCATACCTGTTTGGCTCTACCTCCAATCAACTACTGTATGAAAGTCCATTCCTTGAAATTAAAATAGCAAAGATAAGAAATTAGAGAATGATAATTTAGACTTTATTATACTTGGTCTGGTCGTGCATGTAGTTCTGACAGGTGCGGCTCTATCATTGGTTTTTGATTTCTCTCAAAAAGAAATTCTGACGCTGTGTGGTTGGACCTTTTGAAACCACACTACTTTCCTGTGTTAAATTTTTTTCAGCTCGACTAATATCTAAATGCATCATTCGTTTTTGTCCCTGCGTTGTAAAGTTTGTGCACGTGTGCATTTTAGATCTGTCATTGCAATCCACATTTATTTAAACATTTTGTGGATCTGTAGATATTGTGGTTATATGTACACTCACCTCAAGGATTATTAGGAACACCTGTTCAATTTCTCATTAATGCAATTATGGTGGTGGTGTAATGGTGTGGGGGCTGTTTTCTTTGCACACTTTAGACCCCTTACTGCCAATTGGGCATCGTTGAATGCCATCGTTGAATTGGTTTCTTGAACATGACGATGAGTTCACTGTGCTAAAATGGCCCCCACAGTCACCAGATCTCAACCCAATAGAGCATCTTTGGGATGTGGTGGAACGGGAGCTTCGTGCATCCCACAAATCTCCATCAACTGCAAGATGCTATCCTATCAATATGGGCCAACATTTCTAAAGAATGCTTTCCGCACCTTGTTGAATCAATGCCACGTAGAATTAAGGCAGTTTTGAAGGCGAAAGGGGGTATGGTGTTCCTAATAATCCTGTAGGTGAGTGTAGATACTGGGATGGTATTAGATACCAATAATCCCATTTGTAATGGCATATCACACCTGCTCACCGTCTTTTCTGATTTTCCTATTTTTTTCCATTCCTCTATCTCTGTAGATAGCATCTCTCGCTGGTCCAGGTGGGAAGGTGGAAGTGGAGCAGAACTTTCTGAACAACAAACTGAAAACGATTACTGCATACTTTGGCAATTTAATTAAGACAAAGACCTAAACTACTTCATTTCATTTTTTCCCATTCTTTTAATGTTATTAGGAATCACTTCTGCAATTTGTTCTTTGTTTACTGTTTCGTATGGACGGCGACTATGAATTTTACGGACTATTTTGTACTTGTGATGCTGCTAGTGTGATGTTTATTTTAAAACAGTCTGCCCTATTTTTTCCTGTATTGATATTTTTTTATTAAAGTTTGACATTTATTGTAAATTGATGTGTTTGCCCATGCGTCTGTGGAAATCCCCTACTGTAATACAGAAAGTGGTCCCCATGATGTAATCTGGTTAGTTAAAATACTAAATGATCCTTATTTGTCAAAAAAATGTCACAAGGTGTTGTATACCGAAACATACACATGCGTGCATGTGGGTCTTTTTATTTATAACTCAACAGCAATTCCCTAGCGATGCCTGTTCTGAGTTAGATATTTTTTTCAAGGTACTCTACAAAAGATCTCTCTTTTTATCTGTTTTTTAACAGTATCCGTCCGTTGTAATAGCACTTTTTTTCACTGTGCAAAACAACAATGTTATGAAAGTTTGTTGTATACAACAAAGGAAAACTCACCTGGATACAAATATTAACCTTTTGTCATTCATATACATTTGACGTTACCCATAAATATATTATCTGTGAATATGGTGAACCACGCGTGTTACTACCACTTCTGGTGAAATGACACAGATTTCGACCTATTTCAGGCATAAACCAATATTTATTTAAGGAGTTAAGACAATCACAATGGCAGTGCGGTATATGCAAAGAAAAATGACTTCAGATAAACATTGAGATTATTGTATCAGGAAGTAGAAAGTGCAGTAAAAGCAGCAGCAGGCTGAGTCCACTTGAGGTTCCTCATTGCGCTATTTGTATCTCAGTGCGCGCGTGTGTGCTCGCATGGCCGATTCCTCTCCGACTTTATTCTCTTTTACGTAAATGCAACTACAGTCAACGTTATCGGACATTTGACAGGTAAGTGGACGTTTGTCTTTAAATCCTTATGTAGCTACTTTCATATGACATAAGCGTTCTCAAAGTAAGTTGTGCTGGTGTGACTGTAAAAACTTTATAAACATGTTTAACTCGTGTATTTGCCGGTTTCAACTAGTGTTTAGATCTTGCGCGCTTTTTTAAGTCGTCCTTTAAAACAATATAACTAGGAATTATGTTTCATTGAAACTATAACTTTACTTCTCGTCTTTAAATGTGGGCAGAGCCGGTTAATAATTTCCCCGGAATAATACACTTGGGAGAAAAAAGCCCTAGGGATGATGACGTGTAGCTTTTGTTTCCAGTAGCATTACTATTAATAATAACATGAAATAATAAAGATCATAATAACACATCGTTGTGCTTATCACATTTAATATGCAATAGCACATAGTCTATGTTAGTATGCTTGTCTTTATGAGATTTTAATCGATTATGTTTTAAAATAATACATTTTTGGTCACAAAAGGTAAAAAAAAAGTTCAAGGCTTTATGGTTAAAGCCAGTAAGTAGATGATAGGTATGAAGCTCACTGTCTTTCCTGTCTTGCCGAACGCCCTAGAGCCGATGGTCAAAGGAGGAAGTGTGCATGGTGCAGACATTAATCTGACATTATAGCCCTGCAACTGGTTTCCTTCTGAGATCCTAAACTACAGACGCATCTTACACACAATTGGGATGTCTTATATATTTCTATGGAACCTACTATGACTAATAAAGGGCACATTTTTACTTTAAACCACTTTTGTAGCATCTCTCAGTGGGATATATCGATTGAATATATGGACTTGGTTTTTATATCCAGGTGCTCTTACAGAATGGCTATTGAAAAAAGTTGTGTTGGCTACTTCTGACTTGGTCAAAAGGCAACAGGGTTAAACATTTCCTGAAATACCAATGTTTGCGGAAGCAATATTGCTAAACAATCTTGTAGAAAGTTTCCCAGAGGGAGGGCGATGCCTGGACAGGACATGAAGGAAGTTGGTCAAATAAATACCAGTACTAATGAAGGGAAATTTGAATGGTGTAGAATGAAACGCAGACTAAATCCTGGTTGTCGGTCTTTAATAAATCACTGTTTAAGATCAGATATAATATTAGCTGTAATGTGTTCATGTGTCCTATGATCATGAATCATTTTTTTAAACCTTTAGTTGTGTGGTATGCCCAGTTTATAGAGGGACACATGAGTCTGACCTGAAGTTAACTTCCATTCTGTTTTTGGTTATCGGCCTGGCTAGTGGCTATGACAATATATTTTATATATTATTTAATTTATTTTAATTTATTAACATATTATGTTCAATTATGATCATATTTCTAAATAGTTTATTGCACATTAGTTGTACTAAATTAGATTAAAACTACTCAGAGTCAAAAGTTATTGATTCGGATCAATAACAGATATTGATTTACCTATTATTATTATATTATATTTCTCATTAGAAATGGCAGCTTTACGGACTGACTGATATGACAGCTTACATCTCACTGTTTTACATGCAAATGAAAGATCTCGTGTGACTTAGTGTAGAGTTGATCGGCACAGACATTTTATTGTGTGATGTGTTGACATTAATTTGTTCAAAGATCAAAACTGAATTATGATTGAGCAGCTACTGTCCTTATTGATTTCTCACTACTGAACACAAAAACGTGTTCCAAGTTCAAAGACGAATTTTGTTTTTTAGGGCTGTTTTATTTATTTATCATTAGATTTAGATTTAATATAAGTATTTTTCATTATTATGTTTCTATTTATATATCAATAGTTGACAGCGTTGAATCTCTTTATTACAGGAAACATGGGTTGTAAAAAATCCAAGTTGGATGATGACCAAAATGGATGTGCGCTTGATGTTAACAAACACAAGCCAGTACGTACTGACCGAACTGTATATACGAGCGATCCAACCTCCCGTAAGCCTCATATAGTAAGTAGCAAGTCAGATGGGGTGAAAAAATATTCAGTCTTTTGTTTTAAAAAAAATATTTTTTTATATATTGTTCAGTGAAGGGTTTCATGAAACATTGAATTCATTTTCTTTAACACATTGTGGAGAAATCTTAATTTTATTCTTTTCTATTACAGAATAATTCCGCCCCAGAGCTCCTGCCGGGTCAGATCTTCCAAAAAATGGAAGGTTGGGAAACATTTCTGCAAACTATTAAGTTTTAGAGAGTTGTTTAAAGATCACCACATGTGGACGATTTAAATCCATTACTTAAACTAGATTTATTTTGATTTGTTTTTTTTAATTGACCTCAATATTGTTTTGCTTGTCAAGGGTTTTTCAATAAACCGATCCACATCATAGGGAACTAGGGAGTAGAGATGAAACCATTGTTCCACAGTATGATCCTGATCCCTTTGAAGCTTTGAATAGGTTGTAAACCTGCTTTTGTTCCTCATGCAGAAACAGATAAAATAGTCGTCACCCTGTATCCCTATGAGGCTATTCATGCAGATGATCTAGGCTTTAAAAAAGGAGAGAAGTTAAAGGTTTTAGAAGAGTGAGTAAATGTCATCTTTACTTTCTCTTGTGTAGCTGTCATTTTTACAGCTTGTTATCATAAGTATATCTTGTGTATAGTGTGTATATACTGTCCATATGTGTATTGTCTTTTTAGAACATTCTGTCTATTTATACTTTGCACTTTGTTTGTCTGCACTACATACTGTCACTTAAGTCTGTAAAGTCATACAGTTGTTTGTCATTCAAGTGTCTGTCCAACTGCATTATACTTTGTATTGAGTACGAACCGAAGACTTTCACTCACCACACGTGGTGATGTGACAATTAAAGTGAGTTGAGTTAAAGAGGTGATATTTTCCAGGCATGGAGAGTGGTGGAAGGCCAAGTCTTTGAGCTCAAACAAAGAAGGATTCATTCCCTCAAACTATGTTGCAGAAGTGGACACTATGGAAACAGAAGAGTGAGTTGCATGGAAATTCCTGAATTACAAATGCTCATTTGCCTGTATAAGTACTTGACCTCTAAATGTTTTCATTAAACATTAACACTATTTAGATGGTTCTTCAAAGACATGACTAGGAAGGACGCAGAGAGACAGCTATTAGCGCCTGCTAACAAACCCGGATCTTACCTCATACGGGAGAGTGAAACCTCGAAAGGTCTTTACTGTCTTACCTTAGTGTTTATTTACAGATATACAACATTTGTAATAACCCATTTTGATTTTGTTATTTAGGAAGCTATTCACTGTCAGTCCGAGATGTGGATGCTCAAAAGTTAGATGTTGTTAAACATTACAAAATCAGGTCTCTGGATAATGGCGGCTATTACATATCTCCGAAAATCACATTCGATGACATCAACAGCATGATTAAACATTACCACAGTAAGTTTTACATAAACACTAGCAGCCGAAAGACACTTGAGTGGATTTGAAAATGCTTGTGGGAAAATGTAGCCTTTGTGTTGTTGACGGCATTTGAATTTTATTGCATTTTTGTTTTGTCATAGAACAACCAGACGGGCTGTGTCGAAAGCTAGAAAAATCATGCGAGAAGCCCAAAGCGCAGAAACCTTGGGACAAGGATGCCTGGGAGATCTCCAAAGAATCCATAAAGATGGTGAAGAAGCTTGGAGCAGGGCAGTTTGGAGAGGTGTGGATGGGTGAGTTGAGAAAATAAGTCTGAACTTACAATGACTCACACAATCTGTGGAAATCATAAACCTCAATTTGCTTTTGCAATTTAAATTACAGGAACAGTTCACCCAAAGGTGAGAATTCTGTCATCATTTACTCACCCTCAAAATCTGTATATATTTCCTAGTTCTGATGAACACAGAGAGAGAGATTACAGTTAAAATGGTAGTCAAAAGTGACCCAGAACTGTTGGCTGTCCCAAATTCTTCAAAATATGTACTTTTGTGTTCAACAGCACAAAGAAATTTAAAAAGCAGTTCTTCCTTGTATGGTAGTCAACGGTGGCCAAAAACTGTTTGTTTACAAGCATTCCTCCAAATATATTTCTCTGTGTTCATGGGTACAAAGAAATGTATACAGATTTGGAACTTAAGGGTAAGTAAACAAAGATAGAATTTTTATTTTTGGGTGAACAGATCATTTAAACTATGAAAAGTGCTAATGTTATTCCCCTCAATTTTTAAAGTCCAGGTTATTTTTGATCAGCCAACAGCAAAGACTTTTTGATTAATTTATACTTTGGGCGCCAAGGCACATATGTAGGCTCATGTTGTCTGCTGTGTCGACAGACATTCAAATCTTGAGTCTTCCTGTATTCTGATAGGAATGAATAGCCTCTGATAGTGTGGATTGATAGTACACACACATGCCCCGCTCTTATCATGAAATCTGTGGAGGAAACGGTTATGCAATTGACTCAGGATTTGCATTTGGTTTTTGCTATTATTCATGTGCCTCTTTCCCGTTCAACTGACGTGAACTTTGCAGGAAGCGATCTACAAATAGATCTCGGCCGTCCCTCGGCAAAGATGTTTCCTTTAGAATTACACGACCTTGTCGGCAGAGCACTGTCAGCCCTTATGCACACTATAAGTCTATATGTTGACTGAAGCTCTCAGTGGAAAGACTTACCTCCATGTCTCTAGACAATTTTTTCGCCAATTGCATTCCATCACTCTGAACAGCTAACATCCTAACTTGGGTACTCGTGTATTAAACCATTTTATCATCAATTTAATCATTACTCTTATAGCTAAACCAACATCTTTGTGGTCTTAAACACTTCAACACAACAATATTCTCAGGTTGCTTTTTAAATGCATCCCTTGTAGTTATAGTAGTATTAAAATTTTCTTGCCAAAGCCACCGTTGGCTTATTCATTGGGGACATAAAAATACATTTATATTTACTCATTGAGCAGATTATTTTTATCCCAAGCGAGTTATAAATAAGAGAATAAATATAATGGTTTAGTACACAAGATGTGCGAACGATTTCTATGCATATACCTCATGAAAGGTGTGAAAGTTGTATTTAACAAACAGGGATGGAACAAATTATGAACATGTCTTAAATAGAGTGAATCTTCGCAGTTGTGAAATGATGGCATACACTTCTCTTTGGTTAACTGGTTTTCACTTAGTGGTGCCGTGTCATCAGTTCTGTGAAATATTGGGCTCTCGGACAGCTGGTAGTTGCATAAGACCCCTGGTGAAAAAGTGTGAGGATGCAGAGTCACTTCCTATAAAAGAGTTTTCCAACAATCAGTTCACAGCTAACCCGATTCTTGCTAAATTTCTCTTTCTGAACAGCCTGTCTGTTCTGTGGTTGGGTTGTTTTATGTCCCATGCAACAATGTCATGAAATGTGAGTCATTTGAACGTGAAACATAATTATTGTAAGCAATGAGAAATTTATTTTTGTTGTTGTTACGTTTGTTTTCCAGCTTACTACAATAACAGCACAAAAGTGGCGGTGAAAACGTTAAAGCCGGGCACAATGTCGGCGGAAGCTTTCCTAGAGGAGGCGAACCTTATGAAAACCTTACAGCATGATAGACTGGTGCGCCTCTATGCAGTCATCACCAAAACCGAGCCCATCTACATCATCGCTGAATTTATGGCAAATGGTACAAAAAGCAACTTGCTATTATAATTATATTCAATTATACTTTTATAGAGTTAAAGTGCAAGAAATGTATAAGTGTAAAATGAAGAAACACTTTGATGTCTTTGATGTAATTGTACATTTATTTATGATATTTTTTCTTCCACAACAGGAAGCTTATTGGACTTTTTGAAAAGTGACATAGGCTCCAAAACACAATTACCGAAGCTAATAGATTTCTCAGCACAGGTAAAAATATTTGTTCAACTTTTGTTGATTAAAATGTGTTTAAAATTGTTAATTTATTAGTCTTCTGACCACCCGCTCTGTTCCTTTTTTGTGTGTCATTTGGGTGATAAAACTTTTTCCATTAGATAAAGAAAAAGAGGAACTGATCATTTTTCTGTGGTTGCTTCAAAACCGAAAATAGGCCTGTCATTTTTTTAATTCCATCAGGGAACATGCCATAATACTAATTTACCCTGGAAGAAATATATTAATAGTTAAGGGTCGATATGTAGTCATTTATAGCTATATATATGATTGTGTATATGCTAGTGATTAAATCTGCTTTAAATCCAAACCTAATTTAAATGATCTTTCTAAAGGCTTATGTTTCCTCTAGAAATGTTTATTCAAATAAAAGTTTTTGTGAATCTCTGTCTTTTGACTTCTTGTAAAAAAGCACCAAATGGTAAGGTTGCACATCCTGTTACGGAGAGTGAAAGAGGATGCCAATGGGGAAGTGATACACCAACATTTTCCCTATGTTAAAGCAACTTCTACAGTTGTTTAGCAGCTTAAATTACCCAGAAAGAAAATTACACCCAGTCTTGAATTGGAAAAACCACAAGCTGTTCATTCACAGTATAGATCTTGCTGTTGTTTGGTGTAAACCTACATTATACATTTATTATGTGTACCTCGTATTTGTGTGCTTGAGCAGAATTATTGATTTAAATTTTTACCAAATTTGATTCCAAACAGCTCAGTTCAAAATGATATTTTAAATACCTAGAAAACACACGACTGGTGAAAAATTATACAGTATGTTGTATTAGTAGTGGTAAAAGTGTTCACATGATACATTCATTTATAATGGAAAGTGTAAATGAGTCCGGGTGTGTCTTTGCAGATAGCAGAAGGTATGGCCTACATCGAGAAGAAGAATTATATTCACCGAGACTTGAGAGCCGCTAACGTGTTGGTTTCAGAGAGCCTGTTGTGTAAAATTGCTGACTTCGGACTAGCCAGAGTAATCGAGGATGACCAATATACAGCACGAGAGGGTGAGCTTTTTATTAATGGTGTAAGCAGAACAATTTAGAAATGTTTATGAAATGTTTAAGAAGTGTGAACACATCCTGTGTTATAGGAGCAAAATTTCCTATCAAATGGACAGCGCCTGAAGCCATCAACTATGGATCTTTCACTATCAAATCAGATATGTGGTCTTTTGGAGTTCTCCTCTATGAGATTATAACTTTTGGAAAAATTCCTTATCCAGGTAATTTCATTACTAAATTTATTATTAAATAATAACGTATTAAATATGAGTTCAATCAAAGCATTACACCATCAGTACCATTTGAACTCAAAGTTATCAGTAAGACCGCAGGAGAGAGTTGCAAATCTCCTTTCAAAGTTTGTCGCCATCTACTGGCGAAATGTTATTAATGCTTTATTGTTAACTGCATTTTAAAAACAACATTCTTTAGAGTAAAATTCAGGAATGTTAACACGTTTCCACTCCAACACTATATTACTTAGTTCTTTATATTATCTGTACATTAAGCGCTTGATCTTTTCTTGCTCCAGGCATGAGTAATAGTGAGGTCATGAGCTCAGTCCAGAGAGGCTACCGGATGCCCCGTCCTGAAAATTGCCCCGCTGAACTTTATGAGATCATGAACACATGTTGGAAGAGTAAACCGGAAGACCGGCCCACATTTGACTATATTCAGAGTGTACTGGAGGACTTCTACACAGCCACTGAGGGCCAGTACCAGCAGCAGCCATAAGGCTGCCGAAACATTCGTCGTGATATTTCACTTAAAGGAACAGTTCACCCCAAAATAAAATTTCTGTCTTCATTTACTTTCAAGTTGTTCTGATGAACACGGAGAAAGATATTTGAAAGAATGGTTATAACCAGAGAGTTCTTGGCCACCATTGACTACCATAGTAGGAAAGATTACTTTATACATTTTTTTGTTCTGTTGAACACACAAGAAGATGTTTTGAAGAATTTAGGACCGCAAACAGTTCTGGGACACTTTTGACTACCATTGACATTTTTTTCTACTATAGCAATTAAATGTGTACCAGAACTGTCTGGTTACAAGAATTCTTCCAAATATCTTTCTCAGCGTTCATCAGAACAAAGAAATATATGCAGATTTGGAACAACTCGAGGGTGAGTAAATGATGACAGAACGTTTATTTTTAGTGAACTGTCCCTTTAAGCCATGTTTGTACTGTTTAACTGATCAATGATTTATCTGTGATTTAATGTATTAATATGTGACGAATAGTTGATTGATCTGCTTTTAGGTAAGCAAGGTTAAGGATTCCTACCTCTGCTTCAAATTGAAGTTGTAAATGCCTGTTTCCTGCTTTTGCTTTTTGCCGTCAACATTTCAGTGGCTGTTGTAAATACAAGCTTTAAAATAAATATGTATATTAAAGAGCAATGGAATCCAATAGGAGGGGATGTTATTATTTACACGGATGTTATTATTTTCACACATGTACACTGTTTTTTAATAAAAAATGCAAAATCTATGAGACAAATTACTGTGTTCCTATTCATAAAGCGTTAATTGTTCTTAAGTAAAAAAAGTCATGTGTTTTTTTCAGGCAGTTTGAAATTGCAATATTAATACAATTACGACAAGAAACAATCTTTATAAATTGCATAATGAAATGTACTTTTTGTAAATTTCTAGAAACCTAATAAAGTGATTATTTTGTGACTAAAGTACTGCAGTTCTAGATTGTATAAATTTCATCATATCCATCATAAAAATATAAAATGTATTTATTTGATTATCCCATAACGACCAAAAAAAAATTATTAACGTGCTGAAGCTGCTGATAGGCGCCTTTTGGTTATGTCAGCTCACAGTCACGTGATCATATCAAGATGGCCGCGCCCTTGTGTTTGGCGGCGTGACGTTATTCACATTGTGTTAGACAGTCTAAAACAGTTCACGTCAGACTTTTATTCGAGGTTTTTTCTACCTTGAACCCGGCCACCAATGATGGATAAGGACAGCCTGATTCTGTGAGTTAACGGCGTAAATATTGACATGTGTGGTTAGCCGTTAATGTATTTCTTTAGAGATGTTATAGGGATAAAAACCACTGATCTTTTAAAATAGCAGGATCACTGTATAAAGAACATTCTAGATTAACAAAACAACTGTTGACTGTTCATTTATGCTGTTATCATGAATTGATTTGTTTATTACAAATAATATATTCGTCATTTAAAAATGAAACGTTCAAAACAACGTTTATAATAATAGAAGAGAATAATAAACAATAAACAATAGCAGTCATAGGTCATTATCATTCATTTAAAAAAAATTGTTAACACTTAACGTTAGGCCTATACTTATTGGTCTAGATATTACTAATTTGTCGTTTGATTTCTATTACAAATTTGACGTAATAAATTCTAGTATTAAAGATAAACACTGTAATCGTTTATGTATAATTTTAGGGCAGCTTAAAGTGGGGAGAATTTACTTCGTTAATTTATTTGTTTATATATGTTTGTTTTAACATTTGTTGTATACAAAGCTATACAACGACAATAAAGGCTTTCAAGATTTCTAATCATAGGTTTCAGGGTGTATTGTGTGGTACTTATGATTGTGATCTTATCTGTTTTGTAAGAAAGCCGTTAGTCAAGTTATCTCAACAGTGCTTATCTAATTGCTTCACTTGTTGCCTAAAACATCTGCCAGACCTGATCATCTTAACTCAAGGGTGGGGGTACTGAATTCAAATCATACACGGGTCGTTAATTGTTGTTTAATTTAACCATTACACCCATTTAAGTATATAACAACTGAAGTGTTCATCATGCTGTGCTGTATTCACTTCAGCCCCAAAGACTTCCCGGAGCTGAAAAATGACACATTCCTGCGAGCCGCTCGAGGCGAAGAGGTAGAACACATTCCTGTGTGGTGTATGAGACAGGCAGGCCGATACCTGCCAGGTATGTACCTGTTTTAATAAAAGTACCTAAAGTGCTGGCGTGATATGGTGATTTATAATAAAGGCATCTTTGTACCATTGTGTCCACTTTTCTGAAGCACAAAATGTTTCTGTTTGGCTTAAATTCTCTTTTACTCTCCAACAGAATTCAGGGAGTCCAGGGCAGGTAAAGATTTCTTCGAGACGTGTCGCTCTCCTGAAGCCTGTTGTGAACTCACTTTGCAGGTCAGCACAAATAAACATCACAGTTAAGCCACAGGTGTAGGTCTCAGGTTCTAGCATGTTGAGTTTTAACACTGTTTAAAATACAATTTCAGCCGCTCAGACGATTCCCTTTTGATGCATCTATCATCTTCTCTGACATCTTGGTAGTGCCTCAAGTGAGTAACACTGCTGGTTATCTTCAAACAAATAATCTACACGGTTAAGAATTCCTTATGTGGAAGTTTTTTTTATTGTACTAGTTTACTCACCCTGGTGTCATTCCAAACCTTTATCACTTTTATTTGCAGTACTCAAAAGAAGATATTTTGAAGAACATTAGTCTTAGACATTTTTCAAAATATCTTCATTTGTATTCCATATAAGAAAGAATCATATACAGGTTTTGAACGACATTGGGGTGAATAAATGATAACAGAAATCACATTTTTTTAACTCTCCCTACCTTTGAAGTGTTATAAATTGTGTGAAATAGCTTAAGTACCAGGTCAAATAAATCTGGACTTTGGTGAATGCTCATGAACACACTAAGGAGATTAGAGACTAACCTCTAAAGGAACATACAATTTTAGTTTGGTTAACAATATTTTCAGTTTAACAATGAACATTAGTGTGTGTTTATGTATAATGTGTATGACTAGGCCATGGGAATGGATGTTGAAATGACTCCAGGAAAGGGCCCCACATTCCCAGAACCACTGAAAGACCCTGAAGATCTAAAGAGACTGAAAACCAAAGTGGACGTGTCATCAGAACTCGGCTATGTTTTCAAAGCCATCACGCTGACACGGCACAGAATAGAGGGAAAGGTTCCTCTTATTGGCTTCACTGGAGCCCCGGTGAGTAGAGCAACCATCACAAATATACACACTTCTCTTCACAAGATGTCTGGAATAATAAGAAAAATGTCTCTCTTTTCCATCTGTTCTGTGTGTCTTTGGGATGGCAGTGGACTCTAATGTCGTACATGATTGAGGGAGGAGGCTCCCCCACACACTCAAAGGCTAAACGCTGGCTCTACAGGTATCCAGAAGCCAGCCACAAACTCCTGAGCCAGCTCACAGATGTGATAGTGGACTATCTTCTAGGCCAGGTCAAAGCTGGAGCTCAGGTGAGTGAGACGGAGCTCATGAGAGTCTGAGAAATCTTTGTTTATCTTATTAGTTGTGTTAATAATTCAGAACAGTACACAATTCAGATGTTAACCTCTATAAGTCAATACATGGTTTCTCTTTTAGGCACTGCAGGTTTTCGAGTCTCATGCTGGTTGTTTGGGCCCAGTGGAGTTTAAAGAGTTTTCTCTACCTTACCTGAGAGATATCGCTCGTCGTGTTAAGGACAAGATCAAACTATCTGGTTTGGACAGTGTGCCTATGGTGAGCAGAACCTTAGAAAAGCTTTATTCTCATAGTAGTTTGTTAGGATCATTCATTGTTTATTTTTAAGTTTACATTTATGCATTTGGCAGACGCTTTTATCCAAAGCTACTTACAGTACATTTAGTCTATACATGACTTTTTTTATCGCCGTGTGTTCCCTTAACCCACAACCTTGCGCTGTTAGCACAATGCTCTACCATCTGAGCTACACAGAACACCATTTTCGTTATGAAAGCATGTTTAAGAATAATTATTTCTTAGTTTAGAGAATGAACAGTTCAGAGAATCTCTATACCCCTGATTTTTTGCATCAAGATCCATTTTTTTCTTTGCACATCAAACAAATCAACATTGTAATAATACAGCTTGCCACTAGTTGTCAGTATTAGGTCATGTTAGGAGGCACAATGGGAATCTACATCTACCAATTCTAACTCTGTTTGTTTCTTGTGCAGATGGTTTTTGCTAAAGATGGTCATTATGGGCTTGAGGATCTCGCCGATTCTGGTTATGAAGTAGTCAGTCTTGACTGGACCATTGATCCTTGTTCAGCACGGTTAGTCACAAAGATGTGCCATTGTAGCTTTGACGAGAGTTTTGTTTCTTATATAACTTGTATTTGCCCACACACTTTTCATTCAATGCCTTGCCTTGGAAAACTATTTCAACCCTCAACTCACATTCTTGAATAATTTGCTGAGGTGTGAGTTCTGGTTTTATTCTTCCATGCAGATTTTCTCCAGATTAAATATACACACATATTGAATAGTCCCCCAACATCAGGGTTTTGTCTGGGCTAGTGTTGTACATAATGTTTCTTTTTGTTATTTAGTTCTGTTTTAGAGATTACTGTCTCGCTAAAATGTTTGTGACCGGTGTTTTTTTTTATAGCACATTGGTCAACAGCAGTTGTTTTTAATTAAAAACGAAAATATTAACATTCGTGACCCTGCCAGTGAAAGTCTGATAATATAATTAAAATGATGCATCAAAGGATCATAAATGTCACTATGATTTAAATCTTTAACATGGCCTTACTTAGTCAATAAAGAAGATATCAAAGTTATATTTCCACAGAATGTTCTATACATTGTGTAGGATGGTTTCATGTAGACAGCATTAGCTAAAAAAACTTTAGCTTGGTTTTCACAGGAAGGGTCACAGGTTTCCAATTAATTCTTGCTTTATTATACTCTTTCCAATCATCTCTTTATTTTAAGGTGCCAAGCCTGTTAATAAAAATCCAGTAGTCCAGTAAAATGACAGGATTGGCTGAGTTTGAATACTTTTGCAAGTAACTTTGTATATGTTTTTATGTACCAGTCAATTGTTTGAATATACCTGCTCAGACTATTTTCAATATTTAAAGCTATAAAATAATAAACGGATGTAGAAGAAGATTTTGTTTATAATTCATGGCAAGAATTTAAGCATTTTTATAAAAAGGTTTTTATGATCGTGAGAATATATTTTGTTGTTTGTGTTTAAACCTTTGACTGGTTTCTATGTTTGTGCGTAGAAGATATTCTTTTATTTGGAAAGAAATGTAATTTACCTTTGATGCTTATGTTTCTTTTCTTTCTTTGGGGTTTTTGTAGTCTAAGGACTGGAGGGAAAGTCAGTTTGCAAGGCAACATGGATCCTTGCGCTCTTTACGCCACAAAGGTGAGTATAGGCGTTTACAAACAACAAAAGACTTTACTAAACCTTGAGTCTTTCCCATCATTTCAAATTGAGCTATTATCTAAGCTATGTAGAGATTCTTTGTGCTCCAAAAGCAGCACTAAAATTCTGCTTATTGAGTTTCAAAATAAAGAGGCCGTTTTGTTTTTACAAATTTGGGCCCTGCTGGTAATATGACCCGTAAGAACAGCTGTTTTCCACTCAGAATGTCTCTGGCTTTCACTGCTCGTGCATTAAAGCATGACTTTCATAGCATTGTTTTGCTACATCCAAAATATTTTTTTCCATCATCACTTCTGAAGTTATTTGGGTGTGACAGTCCAGCCTATTTTGGAAAATAGCAGCTCATGCATTTTCATCAACAGACCAGAGTTAAAGAACGAAAAGTCTGTGTATGATAAATAAAACCAAACTTATTTTTGCTTATTTGGCTAGGAGCGTATATCAGAGATCGTGAAGAAAATGCTGGAGGGATTTGGCATGAAGGGCTACATCGCTAATCTTGGTCATGGGTTGTACCCCGACATGGACCCAGAAAACGTGGGGGCGTTCGTGGAAGCCGTTCACACCCATTCTCGCCAGCTCCTGAAAAGCAACTAAGACATTATTGTGTATTTCTCCATTTGAAGACCCAAAGCAGATGGGAAACAAATGCTGGAATCCACCAACTTACAATCAAAAGAATGCTACACTACGACTGTGTCCAACTTATTTCAGTAATTCTGTAGTCCGCTGGTTTTACCCAAATATGTTATTATTATTATAATGGTTCCACAACAATTCATGTGATTAATTAAATTCTTTCTCAAAACATGTCTTAGCTGGATTGATGATGTGTTTTCATTATAGTTGATGCACTGACGAATGTGGAGTAAGTGATGGGGGATAAAATCTGATTGAATATGAAGCACTGCAAGAGTTTGTTTTTGATACAGTACGGTTCTAACATCTCGACTGACACATGTCAATAACGTAAACAACTTTTGAAATTGTGTGTAAATATTGATGGATGTTTAATATAAACCAAAATACAGAGTGGTCCATTAAAGACACACTATCCCTCAAAAGAATTTCATTAGGCACATCTATAAATCATGTGAAACCATTTCTATATTTCCTTTGTTTTTTTGCGATTCCGTGTTGTGGTAGTGGGGGTTTCTCTTTTGATCTATAATTTACTGCTTCTCTTACCGCCTTTGCATTTAGTAATAGAAATGTTAATCCCAGTGGATGCAATGCCAACCCACGAATAAGCACCCTGGGTACGCAAATCCTTAAATCCTGTTGTTTTTGTTTTTAGGAGGGTGGAAGGGGGATTCCTCAGCAACACATTACGTGACGTGATGTAGGGGAGATGTTTATGAACAACCCTGATCCTCAAAACATGGATTTATTGGAATAGGCTTTAGAAACCTCCATTATGTTAAACGTTCTAACCGGAGATAATAAATCTTCATATTTGTGTAGCGATAAAACAAAAAAATTCCTGTTATTTTTTCATTTTCAGTTGTTTACTTCGGGCTGTCTAGCAAAGCAACCACAGATTGTAAATTGAAACATCTTCTCTCACATGGATACATAGTCATTTAGTAATAAATGAAAGCACTAACTTTTCCCTTCCTTCACTGGTGTTCGAATCTGTCAACCGTTTTCTTATAAGTCCTCCAAAAACGTCGAAATATCCTTTAACTAATTTGCTGATCTGTGTTGTTGGATATTTTTCACGCTTGTCTGCTTGTTTGTGTCTATAGAACACGGCTGCGTTTCGCAGGTTGAGCCATTTCCTAGAGACACACACACGCGTGCACACATTCTGTATTACCTAGAGGGGCTTCTGGCATCATTTTTAATTGCAACAATGAATCCACTAAAAAAGCCGAATTCCCCAAGGCCTCCTTTAAGAAACCGCAAGGGAGATATGAGTAGGGGTTTGTGGGGGTGTTCAGGCTCAATCTCTCAGCAAATCAGCAGGCCTGAAAATCCAATATGTTCCTCGAGACAGCAGGCTGTACATCATTTGTCAGGTCTCGCCTCTATCTGTACTTTATCAGACGGGAGGGTTTGGGGGTTCTTGACCCACGACCGAGTTCAAATGTGAGGACTTGGGAAAACCACATTAGAAGTGTGAACGTTTGTAGTTTAAACTGCTCTTCCGCTTTTGCACAGATATCAACACGTCAACCGAATGCATCTGTAACGACTACCGATTGACATTAAAGCTTGATCTGCGCAGTCTTTTTATCTCAAAATGTTCTTACATACTCCACGAGAGTGCCCCCAACCACCCACCTAAACAGTCCCAAGCTGCCCCACCCCTCTCTACGCGCTCTTCCAACACCCCAATTACTGAGGGATTCTGGGAAAATCAGAGCAGCAGAACAAAGCTCCGCAAATCAGCTCCCCTAAGAACACAATGTGCGATTGCGCTGACAGCTGAACCTGCCGTGCAGGATACAGAGGACAAACCTGCCCAGAAGCACAACCGCGTTTGGAGTTTCCTGACAGCCTCGTGTGCTCCGGAGCTTTCTTTCTGATGACGGCTTTGCTTCTAATTAAATATACTTCAGTGAAACATTGTTCCCCTACAAACAATGCCTGTTTTCCCCACCATGCACCAACTCGAGCTTGCTTAGATCCCATCTACTCGTTGCTCCAATCTGACAGTATTGGAAGCTCACAACAAGGCGGGAGAGCCAATTATTCGCCTCTCATTCCTTGCAGTGGCCCGTGTCACTTCGGCTAAATCACCGAGCTAAGGAATTGCCATCTTTGCAGCGTGGCTAACAGAACCGAGCGGATCCATATTTCAGTCGGCAGCGCTGCCACGCTTGACAAACACTTACCCAGCGGTCCTCACAGGGGCCGAGCAATGCACCGGGTCCAAGACACAACGAAGAGCAGCAGCTGGGACCCTGATTGATGGGATCGTTTGTATAAGCAGGCCCAAAGAGCATTGTTCCTGTCGACTCCATCTCTAACACAGTTTATCACTCTGACACGAGGTTTTCATGCTGTTTATTGTAAGCAACACTACGTTTCTAAAGTGGAGATAGCCGGAGCGATATAGACTAGTGAGGATAAAACACGTTGGGGGTTGCGACCACCGAGTTTGAAGCATTTCTAACATACACTGTGGTGAACATACACCTTTAGTGAATAAATCTGTTGGATTTGGAAACGTAGCGTGGCAACCCCTAAATATTGACACAATTACTATAAAGGGATAGTTCACCCAAAAATAAACATCTGTCATCATTAGGGGTTCTACACATGTTTGCGTTTTTTTGTTTTTTGAACAGAAAGAAAGATATTTGGAAAAAAATTCAGTACTGGGACATCATTGACTACTATAGTAGAAATGTAGAAAGTCAAGTTTATGTTTGTTGAACACCGACGAATATATTTTGAAGAACGTAGGAATGCAAACATTTCAGGGTTGCTTTCGACTATCATTGTCATTTTTCATTTATGGGAGTCGAGGATGTCCCAGAACTGAAAATTGCTGACATTCTTCCAAATATCTTCCTTTGTGCGCAACAGAACAAAGCAATGTATACAGGTTTGGAACAACTTGAGGGCGAGTAAATGATGACAATTTTTATTTTTGGGTGAACTATCCCTTGCATTTACACCCCCCTTTCTAGAAAAACATAGAAAAACACTCATGTCCATCAAATCCCTTGAGTTTAACATACTGTAAAAGCTGTAATATTCTGGGAACTGGGGCACCAGGAAAAATGTGTAAAATAGCACCTTTATGAAGTAAAATTACATTGTTTTCATGTTATTTAAGACCAGAATTATAATTTTTCTGTAAATTCTGTAACTTCTCACTTATTAAAAAAATATGTGAAAATTATGTAAAATACAAAATTACAGTGTTGGAAGGTTGACCATTTGCAAGCATAATAAAGGCCATATAAAAGGCAGAAAAAAATGCTTATCGTCAAAACAAAGGGCCGCAAGATGTGTTTCACACTTTATTCATAGAAAAGCACTGAAATTCAACACAAATCATATAAAATGGTAGTAGCATTACATAAATAGTAATAAATTTTTGTTTATAGACATTAGCTCAAGAGGTTGCACAAACAAAAAGTGTTGATGAACTATACTTTTGTGGCAACAAATACTGGATACCTTTTTATAATTCAGTAGCACAAAGAGGCGACAAACACTTTCCCTTAAATTAAAATGAAACGAAAATCAAACAGTAGATGAACTAGTGAACAATCTCTACCAGCGATTATTTTTTCCTTCTAAACTCTAGGGACAGATCAAAACACTGGTACAGTTAACACATACATACACTTAAGAGTATGGAAGAGAGAAATCAAAAGCCAGAGGAGGTTATTCTCTTTTTGCAATGCCATTGGACCAACTAGATAGCTACAAAAAATGCTTGACTTTTTTTCCTTTGTCTTTTTCTTAGTTTTTTTTTACATTTTATAACTTTTGTAAAGGAACAGGCAGCACTATGACCATTCTGAGGGTGTGCTTAAAAAAAAAAAAAAAAAAAAAAACAATGAACTGTGAACTTTCTCTGGGGTCTATTCAGATCCCTGACTGAGCAGGCTGCATAATGTGCGGTTCGAGTATGCCAATGTTGAGGCAATTAACATGAACTGAGACGAACGCTGCGAACCAAAAATGGAAACCGTTAAAACAAAAGTAACCAACCCTAGCCATCCACCTTAAAGTTGAGCGATTCATGAAGCGTCTCTCAAAGTCTTATTTAGGCAATGGCATGTCAAAAACTCTTAACAGACTGACCTTAGTGCCCTTAATAAACCCCAATGCAAGATATCACACCCTAAAGGAGAATAGTAGCCTATGCCCTTCATCCTCGCTTGGGGCAGTATAAGGTGTAGGTCCATATTTCTGTGCTGTACTCCATCGACATTGGCAACTCAATGTCCTGAAACACACGCAGTGCTTTCAGAGAACACTATAAGGCTTCAAAGTAAAGAGTTGTACGTAGATCAAAGGCAACGTCCATCCAAACTCGCAGCTCGTGCAGATTACTTACAGATATAAACTCCCCACCCCCGAGCAAACAAGAAATAATCCCAAAGAGAAAAGAGGGAGGAAGATCGGGAGGGCAAATGGTGAAGTGGTTCTGCATAGTCTGTTTATAAACGTTTGTCCCCTCCTTTCTTCAATCTCCAAATGCTTCCTCTTGCAAAAAAGTTTTTTTCGAAAAATAAAAATAGAGGTTACAAATAAAACTGTAAATCAGAAATGTACACAGGAGCACCTGAGAAATGTTTCTGAAGTCTTTCCTCTTACGGTTGTCACATTCCCAGCCCAACAAATTCAAGTATGCGAAAAGAAAAACATACAATTATCATAAATAATTATAACTTTACAATTTTTTTGAATTGACACTTTCATATTTACAATATCTTAAATGATTATGCTACTACTTTTTTCTGTTTTGTTTCTTTAAGTGATTCCCTGAGAACGGAGTTGAGCATCTCTTTTCTCGTGTACTCTCTACTCTTTTTTTTCCTTCAGATGGAAGCCGCAGAGTGCATTCTAAGTGTTCGGATCCACTGGGGCACTTGTGGAGGGTGGAGGTCATGGAATGTGGAAGATATTATGGTACAGTTTAATGCCAAGTAATTTGATGTTGTTTGTCAATATATTCGTTTTGTCAAACCATTCAGTCTATAGAGTTAACCCAGTAAATAACTGCTGATCCGAACGTGTCGTGAAGGGGATGGAATATAATGAAGTGCTATTACATATATTATTACTGCTACTCAAGCTCAAACAAGTCTTTTTGTTTCCATTTTTCACTGAGAGGTAACAGAGAAACATATGGCTGATAATGTTAGACATTGACGGGCAAATATATATCTCTGTTTTGTTCAAATTCAGCGAACATCAAGAAACGGCATCAGATGTGACCTTCACAAGGATTTAGCACACAGGTATCCTCATGTATTATTTTGTCATCTCTGCGTTCCTCGCAAGTATTTGCACTGAATGGAGATAAAAGATTAGCTGATAGTAATAAACACTGCAGAAAAGGGAGGAACTCATGACATTGGTTTTGATGTTTTGGAGCGTTGGCAGACTCATGTTTGTTTGAGATGAAGTATTGGCCGTTTCACTCCTCCACGGTTCACTCTTAATATCAGGCCCTTTCCAAACAGTTAAAGCTGATCCTTAAAATACGATCAAGGTATGATAGTAACACTGTGTGCGAGTGTTTAAGGAATGACCGTTTGTTTCGAATGTTCCAGCCCCTTTTCAAAACTAACAAAATTTGGTTTCTCTTTATGTGCCACGGTTACACTTTAATAACAATAGTTTGATTAAACTAAATTAAGAACAAGCCAAAACAAAACAAAAACACAGCCACTTGTTCTCCCCTCCACAAGTTGGACCTGGTGGAATAACTTAGTGAACAGGACTTGTTCACAATATAAAAAACCGAGACAGAACAAATAAAACGTCGAAATTCACCAAAAAAGTAAAATAAAATAATGCCTTAAATAAATGAAGAATGAAAGAAGATTTAGTCCCCTGTTGTCAGGTAAGGTTCAACCGAAACGTTCCCGTACCAACATCATGAGTTTCTTTTTGCCTTTATAGATCTGTTTCAGGTTGTCTATAAACTGGGCAAACTGAATGTGGCCATCTTGGGCCAATAGGAAGGTCTCACGTGCTTTACTAAGGAACTCGATGAACTCTCCGTAATGGCGCGGGCTGATGTGTGTGAGGCGTGAGTGTGTGGTGTTGATGTAGGCGCTGATCGTGGCATCCAGTAGCTGTCTCAACGGCGCTTTGTCAGTGCTCATGAGCTTGCCCGAGTTACGCCTGCCAGGGATGCCGGCTAGCCCGGGGGCCGTCATGGTACAGCGCCGAAGAATGTCCGAAAGCACTGTAGCACAGTGAACGCTCTTGACCACCAGTGGAATAATGGTGGCCAGCTCGTTCTTACCCAGCGAGTGGCTGAGAGCGCACGCCCAAAGCACGTCATTGATGGCCGGGTGCGTGTCTTGGTTGTAGGCCAGGTTCAAGTGGGTCATGGCGAGAGACGCCAGTTTGAAGGCTCGAAGGGGGTACCCGCGGTGCTCCATGTAGCGGGCGATGGTGAAGAGCTGAGAGTAGGTCATGCCCGTGGAGGCGGCATCGATGACTATCTGATATGCCGTCTCGAAGGCGATGTGGTCCTTTTCGCAGAGGGTGAGGGCGGACAAGGCGCAGTTTTGGGGGTCCTTCATGGCACACTGCAGGGCCAGGGTGCGTGCGCAGCTCGCGAGCTCCTCCCGCTGCGGGTAGTCGAGGCTCAGGCGTAGGATGGTGTTGTGGGACATCACGGTGGCCGCCACTATACTGGTGGCCTCGGTGGGGGTGAATAGAGTATACCAACTCTGTAATATACTGACCAATGCTCTCAGACCTGCGATGGACAGACAACCATTCAAATCAGACGCTACACAACATCCAAAACAATCATTCCAACCTTGCAAAGTGAGAGAGAAACATAATTTTCTTTATACATACCGACTTCAGTAGCACACGTGACTAGCCAGCGAACCATCTCCCTTCGTCTCCAGTTAAGTGTAGAAAGAGTCATTCTCATAACCTGCAAAGAAACGTCATACTGCCTTTAAAACAGAACAGTACATCTGAACATAATCTACTAAGTCAAATCAAACAGGATATCATTCAGGGATACGTTTATGTTTACCTGTAGGCCAAGCTCCAATGCTACATTGAGCAGCGTGATGTCGGGAGGGTTATCTGCGGGGGTGGCTATCTTGAAAGCATCTTGGGCCAGTTTAAAAATGAGGGACGAAGAGTGGATGTGCTTCTGAATGGCCTCCAAAACAGTCCGCAATCTCAACATGTCACCTAAGATGCAACACAGACATCTCTTAGCCACGCATTGGCGCAAATCGTAAAACCTTAGAATTCAGGTCTGTTTAAAAAGCAGCTTATGTTGATCCGTTAGTTTGTGCGAAGTACTCACCCTTAGCAGCAGAAAGCATGGTGGAGGCCAGCTCGCATTGCTGAGATTCCAAGTGACCCAGCGTGAACCAGCGTGGGTATCTGCTGGGCACTATGGAGATGCCGTGGTGTGTGTGCCCTATGTCACCCGAGGGAGCTGTGGACTCGAGCACTGGAAGCCTGGAAAAAACATGGTGATATTAGATTAGTCACAAACTACAAGACTAAATATGTTCAGAATAACATGTACTTACTGAATGTTATGTTACATGTTGCAGTATGTAATAAGATTTACAAATTGACTACCGCATCTGTGCTGTTCATTCTCTCTGGTTCATGCTTGCTCTTTCTGATGGACAAAAGCACTCTGCTCTGCCTCTACTATCTGAATCAACATATCGGACCACATTGCCTTCGTCTCAGGATGATCTGCTATTGATTGTATATTAGCAAGGACTCTGATGAGCTAGACTCAGATAATGATGCCCAAGTGCAAATTTTACAGTTTAAAGGTCCCAAAGAACCTTTTTACAGTTAGAGCCAGAGAGTACAGAGCCCTGCAAACATAACATGCATCTAAATGGCGCTAAATGGCTGCTTCCACCATTGTTAAAAAGTAAAAACAAAACACACACTTCAAATATAACACATAAAACTGTGAAAATTGTAACTAAGTTGACAAGTTTTGCCTAAAATCTGAGAGAAAGGGAGTCTTGCCTCATAGCGCGAAGGCCCATTTTGTACGCCAGGTCAGTGTCGTGTGGCAGCAGTGCTGTGAACAGGTACTTGGCAAACGTATGCATGGGAACGCTTTCCCTGTGAATGACCTCACCAAGACCACTGAAGGGACCACCTGCACACAAGGAAAGAGAGAAAACCACATCAGTATTGAATTCCAGTTGTGAGTCAGGCTCCATGTACACACGTGTTCTTCTAAACTGCATTAGCCTATTTCATATACACATCACTGCTCCGCTCTCTAGTTATCAGCCATTACGAAACCCATATCGCTCGACCTCTACTGTTGAGTCAGTAAGGGCATGCATTGCAATTGAGAAAGCAATATGAGAGGAGTGTATCGCTTAGTGCTTGGACGGCTGGGGAGGACGATGAGAAGGCAAACAGGCAGGCGAGGCCTCGTGGGCTTTGACAGAGTCTGTCCTCCCTAGTAGCAGCACAGATGTCTGCTCTAAGGTTACAGCGCATGTCGGCGGGAGGCTCAGATGCAGGGTGGCCTGTTTCGGGGCAGGGAGTTGGGGACACGGCAGAGGCCAGACTGCAGATCTTTTTACATGCAGAGCTCTCTTACACACAGAGGAGAGGGAGGAGAAACGGACAGAAGTAGACGAATATACACATGGGAGAAAAGGTTATGGGAATAGCGAAGAACATTGAAGGGGGGGAAACGGCCCAATATAGGGAAATAGATCCTACAAATAGATGCTGATTGTCGAATAGTAGGCAGCGGGTGAAAGAAAGACGTGATATTAAGAACGGAAAGAGCCTGTACCTTCTAAAAGGAGGACAGCTTGCTTGCGGAGCGTCTGCACTAATACGTCATCCAGCTCCATCTCCTGAAGCTTGGCCACGATTTGCTCCTCATTGCGGCACACCTTCTCCTGGGCGTAGAGCCCCTCGGGCATCAGCCGTTGCTGCCCCATGCCCATCAGTGCAACCTCTAGCGCCAGCGCCAGGTACGACTCCCCTCCGTCTGGACATCCCCACACCGGCACATGTTGGTACACTGGAGGCTTGGGCTCACCTGAATCTACCAAGAGATAAGGGGTTGTTAGTTTCACTGCGCTTAATCACATTGTTAACATTTTATTAAGGTGGCATCTATCCTCGAATGAAACTCTAGAAAGGAGTTGAACATTTTATAAGGGATTTCACAGGGCGCCTATGGTAGTTAAGAAGAGCTTGGGTATTTTGCCCAACACCTTCTTTTGTGTTACAAAGAAAGAAAGACAAATTTAGAGTACATTGCATGATTTTTTTTCTTAGTCAAGATACTAGATAGCTTAGAGAGGGCATTGTTTTGGCTTTCCACGCTGCTACAGCTGCTGTTGCTGGACTTGCTAAGCTAAGATCCTGACCTCCAGACAATCTTATTGGATAAAACCAAGAGCCCACCCCCACCCCAGCACATGCCAGATGTTTCAAACTGTGCAAAAGAGTCAAACAAAGAACGACGCTCTCCAGCACACACACAAACATACACTGTCATACACAACAACCCGGCCCCATTGCAGTATGGCCAAAAGGGGAGAGCTACAACGGGACAGGCTCACGGATATGCACAAACTCTTCCAAGTCACAGTACCATTTGCCAGTATTATTCAGGCACACAATGCCTCTCTGTGGGTTCCTCACTACAGGAATACAATGGCTAGCACTTTTCATTGGTTTGAGCCTGAAGGGATGTATGGAATGCAAATGCTGATTGATTTTATACGTTTTACACCACAGTGTGGGAAGAATGACCTTTCTGATACAATAGCTCCCCTTAACACAGCTCAAAAAGGAGGCCAATTGTAAAGACTGGAGAGATGGGGCTCTAGAAGAATGAATGAAGCTCTAAAAGACAGGCCAGTTGCTGAGCGAGAAACTGAATAATGCTCAAGGCGTCTCGAGGAGTCATAAAAAGACAGAAGATTGAAGGCGCACTGACAGCCTATAATTGTGTACCTCCGGTATCCATGGTATTGTCATCCTCCACTCGACACGTCTCCGTGAGGGTGGTGAAAAGGCAGCCAATGGGGTCGAGGGGGTGGCCGACCCATCCCTCTAGATTGGTGGTGTTGGTCATTCCTCTCTGCAGCAGCTCTGCAGAAATAGAGAGAGAGATTTGACACATTTGACAAAAACAGTGCATTTTTATGCATTACATTCATAGTTACTGATTTTTTTAAGAAATTTTATAGCTTATTGTAACAAAATCACACGAAAAAGTTACGTTACCTTTCTTCTGATGTTTGTAAATGTCTAAATGCCGTTGTTGTTGAAGCCGCAGGGTATTGATTATGGCAACACCCAGTCGCAAGGCTTCTCGGGGGTAACCATGGGAACGCAGGGCATCAACCCTGGCGCATGCTGTAGGCACGTGATCTGGAACATAAGTCACATGACAAAGTATTAACATGATGGAGCGCTTCTTATTGGGACAGTTGTAATTTGTTCTATTTTGTTACATTTGAGTGTCAGACTCGGGTTTAAGTTGCACAATCAGGTCAACCTTTATTGAAGCCTCTAATTTTAACTTCTGGACCAAGCAGAAGTGAAATCAGACAGATTACAACACCGACCGGGAACCTACTGACAGGCTAAACATCAGACTCGTTGATCAAGATTCTCATTTTGCCAAGTATTTGTAAATTATGGCAACATTTGTTGCATTGCCCTGAATTTAAGTTCACTTTGGTTAAAAATGTGTTTTTTACAAACAAATCCAGACACATTAACATTAATAAGAATTTCAGGGGGGCATACAAGCCAATACAAACCATCTAAATGGTGCTAAAAATAGGCTTCATTTTTTATTTTGAATATGTGATCTCGAATGGAATCACGTCACACTCACCAAGCCACAGTGGCAGGCCCTGGGGGTTGAAGAGCAGACTCTCTCCCTCTCTCTGGTAGGCTGGAGACATATAGAAGTCACTGCTGATGATTCTTTGCAAATGACTGTCCTGCCAGTGCAGGTCACAAGCTTCCATGGCTCTTGTGAACACTGTTCTTCTAGGCCGGGCCAGTGAGTCTGCACACAGTTAAACAAAAACATGGTTATTAGACCATGAGACATTGAAAGAAGAGAGGAAGAAGACTTCAGGTTTGTTGCAATAGAACATAGACTAACCCTGAGCCAGGTTGCTCTGTGGCAGGGCATTGGTGATGTTGGGCAGCTCGCTGCCGTAATTGCCATCCTCTAGAGGGCAGATGTCCATGTCTCCCCACTTCTTCAGCTGTCTCAGCCAGGCGTTCTTCTCTTCGCTCTTACAGTGTGGGTTCAGCACAATACACACCCACAGCGCACCTGCAAATTCACAGCACGCAGAGGTCTTTAGAACTGAAGTGTGCATTTTAAAAGGAGGTGGAAACAGGTGAGAATCATGCTTCTTTTTCAAGTTTTAGATACTTTTCAACCCATTAAGTACTGGAAGCTGTAGGTTGTTTTGTAAAAGAAAGAAGGCAAAATTGGTGCATTTAAATGCAAGACATTCTAGCGCATAAACGCCGAACATTGGCGCCGATCAGTGCATGAAATTTGGCAGGTGTAGGGTAGTCTGGTGGGCTTGTGTAACTGGCAGGGTTGCATTGACATTTTTGTATCTAGGTAACAGATGGGTAGCCTGCATCTTTTTCCCATCGCTGTAATATACACCACCACTGATTGGCTGAATTGCTGAGTTCCAGCCAATCATCACGACTGTCATCTTCAATTCTGATCAGTCTGCACATTTGTTTAGGTGAACTGCTCATAGTAGTGAGCCAAGAAGCCTTCTCAGAAGAAATCAGAGCGTTCGGTCATCCCAAAAGGGATGAATTGTTTACAGCTACAACCGTTTTGGAGAAAGAGGTAGGGGAGGCAGCAACACAAGTAGCTAAGTCCTGCTCATAAAAGCCTTTTCAGGATGTGCTCCCATCAACCTCTTTAAATGGCCTAATCAATAGGAGGCTGCTTTAAAGCTCATTGATCCTGGCCCTTTCATACCATCCCAATAGAGGTGAGTGGCCAGTCTTCTGCATGCACCTCCCTGATCCACTACTCCTGCCCGAACTGTTGGGGGTCAAGACGCTACACAGACAGATCTGCTTAAGGCTAGCGATATTGAACCAAAGAGCAGAAAAGTAAGTACTAATGATTAAGGTTCAATTCTTTCGAACCGTAAAAGAGTGATTTGGAGTGGATGCATGTCAGAATTCAGATGAGATGGAAAAGTGGAACTTTGGGGTATTTGTATACTGAGCTATAACAAAACTGCCGGGAAAAAGGGGAGGTAGAATATAAACTTCTCAGGATGATGCACAACGCACTTTAGTAAAGCTTGATCTTTTTTGGTGTACAACATCAAACATTTTAAAAATATATTTGAATCATTCTTTGTTTGTTCATACCCTAAACACACATAACTTAAGCCCTTTTCACACAGAGATCCTGGAAAATACATGGAAAATGTGTCCAGGTATTTGTCCAGGTAACGTTCGATTTTGTTCATTCAAACTACCAGTGTTTTTTTGGAATCTTGAGGTGTGTCATACATCCCGTGAAGATCCCGTAAAGACACGTGACGTAATATCTGCAATGCAATGTGTTTTTTTTTACGTGAAAATAAGGTTGATCGTGAAAGATATTTCCTTTCTGTGTTATTAGGAATCACTTTTCAGATCAATCCGGGATTCATTTGCGTTCACACAGAAGGCACTCTGGCAATTTTAAGGCAATTTTCTGGGATCAGTGGTCTGTGTGAATGGGGTTTCAGGTAAATTTCATTAAGCAAAACTCACCTAGCTCGTCCCACAGTTGTCGGCATTTATCGGTCATGCCTGTGCCTTGCTGTCGCCATAGTGACAGTCGTGGGTCAGCCATAAACTGCTCTGTGATAAGCGTGAGCATCCGTGCCCCATTAGAATCTCGCATCCGCAGCATCTCCCTTACCTGTGCACAAACACACACCCAAATCTCTCTTTAACCTGACATGCAATAAACAGACCTAATGCAAAGTAAACTTTCAAAATGATCATACTGTATATACAAAAGTTATCCTTCTAATAAAAAAGCAAAACAAATTAGCATAGAAAGCATCTTAAAAAGTCTATCTATAATGGACTATCATATTTACAGATATAAGACAGCAAAAGCAATGATGTGCACTGGCTATTGAAAAGAAGAGTCAGTTTGACATTTAATTAAAATACATTGATTTAAATGGGCCTCACAGGATTTCATGGAGGCATAATTCACGATGATGGCACAGAGCATCACACTTGCACACAGCGATAAGGTCTCACCTTGGCAAACATGGAGTTCAGCTGCTTGCCTGAGCCATAGTATCCTCCCTGAGAGAGAAACTGCTTGACCTGTTCCCTCACTTGCTCCTCATCCAGGTGCCAGCAGTTCTCGTCATCAATACTGGCCCCTGCTGTGGGATCAGGGGCTCCTGGGAGAAAAACACACTCTGTTACTTTAAATACTTGCAGCAATAACATGTATCATTTAAGAGAGGAAGCTTGAGACAGGCTTTTACAACTTACAAATAAAATAATAACAGGAATGAAAAAAGATGCTTATATGCATTCTTGACATGCTGAAAAATTGAACTGCCATAGCCAGTTTCCTTTAAAACCACAAAGTAAATCAATAATATCACTTCCTGTTTGTAGAAATTGAATGCTCATATTTCTTGACCAAAATAAACTGATAATAACAGCACTGAATAGAGACGAGTCAAATCATAGCTATCAAGGCTTGATTCTCGAAAGATTGCGTTCCGCCACTGAGCTACGGTGAGAATCATTTTGCTTTTCAATAAGCGCCGCACAGTGATTTGCAAAAAAGGGAAATAAAGGGAAGAAAAGCAGAATGCATTAGAGGCAATCACTTTATCTGAGGCAGGTCTTACTTTATTTCCAATATGTCAATGCACTTTAGGTTTACAGCCCCCTTTTCCAGAACAAAACACATCAGCACATTTGGCTCTATTGAATTCCACTTAAAGACAGTGAACCTGCTTTATATACAGCCTGCACTGAGCTGATCTGCCTGTTGGTCCCCTCCTGGTACCCCTGCGGGTACTAAACATATATAAATGCTATATATGGAAGCCAAACATTGAATTGTGCATTGCTTGCACGTCTCCCATGTCCTTGGCATGTGTTATATGATAAGAGGATCCATCTTGAGGTAGAGATTAGCTTTTAAAAGGTTTGGATGGATTTACGGGAGCCATAATAACATACTTACTGTAAATTATCAGCGATATGTGACACTGGCATTATACACTACAGGAGTATCTCAATACACAAGATATATATGGAATCAGCTGCTTTGATCAGTGAAATGGATCACACTGAAATAAGTTGATACTCCAAACCAGACTGAGAAGAAAAACCCAGTACACCATTGTACTAGGCATAATAATAAATTATTAGCATAATGGTTTTGTAATAGCTACAGTGGGTCTGGTGAGGGGCTCATGATCTTTAAACAGAGGGTGCTGTGTGTCCTTATAAGAAGGACTTGAGTGTAGGTGTGCGGTTGACTTTTGATCTGCCCGAGTCCCACATCTTGGCAGGTTAACACATTCTGCACATACCAGAATCTAAATGAAGCCACTGATTAAACATTGATAAGGGGCTTCTGCCTGATCCCTTCAGTCCTATTCAAAACAAGGTCAGAGGCTAAGAGGATGGACTTCCTTGTTTTGGGGCTCCTTGGATAGATGTTCAGGAAGAGATACTATTGCAGGAAATAGAAAAAGATCTAAAGATCTAAACTACCTGCCCTTATCATCTCCAAAGTCTTATCGAAATAGTTCACCCTCCCTAAACAAGATAACCATATCATAATTTACAACAAATTGTTTGTACGGTTCTCACCGTGTACTTGGTTGATCTCAGAGTTGGAGGACAGGATCTCGTCAGCCAGTTTTTGGGCGGTCGGCAGCACTTCCGTGTGGTGGGCCGTGATAAGATACTGCACCAGCTTCTGCAGCTGGTCTCTGTTCATCTGGAAGAGTGTCTCTGAGATGGGCAGCCGCAGTTTGACTTGTTCAGGTTTGCGGATGCGGTATAAGGACAGCGCAACCACGTGCGCGCAATAGAAGATGTCGCGGTTGCCGCAGCCGCATGTTACTGAGGTGATCTTACAACGGTCGAAGCTGATGGCCACCTTATGCATGGTCTCAGGGTCGGATTGTGTGGCCGGCTCCGTGACTGTGCCGCTGAGGTGAAAACCTGGAGAGAAAGAATGAAAATTTTTAATTTACAGTGACTTGCACTAAAATCTTTCATTAACATTTTGTGAACATGGATAAAGGTAGTAAGTCATGGGTGGTAACCAGAACCTGGTAACCTGCTTAACGTGAAACTAGAATGCTACCAAACCCTTATCTGATTGTTTGAGTGTGGAAGATAATAGTTTGGTAACTCGTGGTTACCAAACCGCAAGACAGTTGATAGGTTCAACATATATAGCCATAGGAAGATGTTATCCAATTGCAGAGGATAATCTATCTTTAAGTAACAGTATATAAAACATTAATAACCTCTAGTTGACATGCTACTACGGCTCTTAAAATTTCACCAAAAAATAAATATGTAAACTATTTCCCAAAGTTACTAAAACTACTTCTCTAAATCATTGTTTTCAGGGTTGTCTAATACAAAAGATGATTACTGTTGATTTCATACACAAAGAGAAACTGTAACTAAAGCATAATTCTAGACAGTTTCAGTTCAAGCCTCAGCAACACATCCCCTAAACATGGAGATCAATGCCCACAGAAACAAAGCTTCCTTTTAGACTTCAAGGAAACAGAAAAATCAGCGAGGATCAAGAAATACCATAGGCACATCTTGGTGGCCAATAGGAGGACTCAGTCTTTACTTGGACCGCTAAATTTTTAATAATATAAGCCTATGGAAGGGGGCTGGGAGAATAGAATGACATTTTTCACAACACAAACGAATGACATTACATAAGCTCACAAAGAAAAAGAGAACATTTGAATCTGAAATCACTAGTGACAGAGCAAAAATTCCAAGCAGCCTTCCAGTCAACAGCAGACATGAATCTAGAAACAGGCTGTCTACAGAAACGGGCAGGGCAAGGCTTTGGTTACCATCCCATATGGCCCAGAAATGTGTCCAGCTAATGACTAAAGCTCTGTATGACCAGAACATACCAAACCAGAGCTAAAAGGTGTCCACAATCAGCCCCAATATATGTACACATGCAGACAGACAGACAACCTCCACATCACAATTAATTCTAGGGTTCGACTGGTGCGACAGGGGTGCCTAATAAGCATGAGCAAAGCCGGCTGTTCCCTTGCCAAATCCCACAAAAGGCTTTTCCAGACGAGTTCTTCTGAGAAGTCGGCCCCCTCCTCAGCCAGAGATTTTGCAGAAAAGAAATCCGACGTCCAATTTACTGCCAAAGCCTTTCAGGCACAGCCAACACAACAGAGCCATCTGATTAAGGGGAGTTTATGGTGATGTCTGTTTTCATTTTGATAAAAGACAGAAAAAGGAGAGGGAGTGCCCCTATGTGTTGCAAATTACTTTTGGCACAATGAGAAGTTCAAAGCGAATTTGGTTAGAGAGACAAAGATTTACTGCAGTGTGTAAGAATGGAGAGGAGTGCATTGATGAGGCTCAATTTTCTTTAAAGAGTTACGGCAAAAGTGAGCAAGCTGTGCTTCACGGTAATGAACGGACATAATTTTACAGACATCAGTGCATATTACAAGAAAGACTCTCCTTGTAAACATTGAGCCAGGAAGGGTTAAACAGCCTGTTTTGGGTCTTCACACAAGCGTTTGGGCCAATGCACGTTTGCAAGGCAAACAATGCATAATCTTGCCTACCAAAATTTATGCAAAGTGCAAAATGTTTTACATTTCAAAAATGCTTGAGGCGATGAGGGTGCCTTTCTGGTTAAACTTTCCATTATCTGATTGTCCATTATCTCAAACTGAAAAACAACAGTTGAGACACAACACCATCCTAAGCTGGCTAACACCATCAGTTTTGCTTGACCTTTCCAAAGACTGGGCCGCATTTGTCACATAAAGGACATGCATCCCACCCGGTATCAAATGCAACAAACCGTTGCAGAGTGAGCCTCCCTACAACTATAATGTTTGCAGTAATAGTGGCTGATGGAAGTAGATCTCGTTGCTGTAAATCTCCCAGCTGTTTTTTAAAGGAGTCACATCACTATCCTATGCTGTTTGAGTCTACTCCTCCCATGTGTCACCCTTTATCAGATACACAGTTTTTTTTATCGGTTCTTGCAGAGAGATAAGTTAGGACAAGAAAAAAGGCAAAAATATGCATTCACTTAATTTCTTATCATTTCTACCCCACCATATCAATAAGTAACTTTACACTCCGAGTTCAATCTCAAGTATGAGCAAGCCTGCGAATTTCCACACGACGGTATCTATGACGCGTGTGCTTGTCGGTGGGGTTATAGAGGAGCAGATGAGCCCATAGGCTCATGTGACAGGGGTTGCATTGGAGAGGGCATGCATCTGCTCCTGATGGACATGAAGAGCCCTCCTTGTCTTTCTATTCCCTGTCTCTCAACTCTCTCCCCCACCCTTCCTACCAGGCCTTTTGTTGCTCAGACGCAGCACTGAATGCTGCACCATCATCCTCTCCACGACTGCTCTTTTCAGGCTAACCTCATCTATGCTCACACCATGATCGCACCCTTCCCCCCTTCCGATCGTTTACTACCTGGATGAGAGCAGTCAAAGCTGAGGGGATGAAGAGAGATGAACTGTGCTGGGAAATGGAGCAAGGATGGATGTCATAAGCAGATGGAGTGTTGGTGTCAGTCACAATGACCCGTGCAACATCATCTAGAAGAAAGAGGGAATTAATATCTCTCATTGTAGGCACACACAAACCAGATCGTTCACATGTGTGGTTGCATCGTTCTTGAGAGGCCTGTTAAACTTGCTAGTTGGATGTACACAAGGTTTGGGCCGGAAACGATAAGAGTATAGTTTAATGTGTACCGTAGAATGAGAGCAAAGAAAAGTAGGTGAGTCTTTGTGGCACGAACACATGTTGAGCTATTGATGACAGAAGAAACTAGAACACCAAACCAAACTCCAACGGCAATGAAGCGCTAAAAACAGATGTGCGTCCTTTTATATACAGTACAAACAAGATGCAAACAACTATATTTATATACCCTACAGGTAAATAGACATTTATGTACATAAAATTATTGCTACACAAAACTGGGCTTTGCTAAAACTAATAAGAGTTTCTGAGCAGAGCTCTGTTTTGAAAAAGTGCCCCTTGGGAAACGATCAGGTCTTTACATGTCACCATCCGTATGACATGATAGGTTTTTCTCTCAGGATACTATGCTCCCTGGTCGACTCTTATCTCTGTGCCAAACTTTGCGGCTAGCTTAGCATCATCGCGACACAACAGAGTCACCCGTCCACGTTGTGATCCTCTGTGTATGTGTAACAGTCATTATTAATCCGCTGGCGATGCCCGCTAATGCACGCTCATCCAGCCTGGGGTTTCAGAGTCATTTTAGCCACTGAGCTCCAGTGGCCATCTGTTGGGGAGAGCTATACCAATGTATACAGCAATGGCAACTGATCGGGGAACTAGAGAGGAGGAGAACCGAGAAGAGAGGAGTCCCCCTTTTCATTCATTTACTTGTAGCCTGACTCTATCTGCGCCATCTGTCAACCCCCCCGGACACACCCACTTGCGAGCTTTTCAGCCAATGGCTGCAAAGTCCCTACACACTCTTACACCATTAACCTCTAATCAGCCGGGGAGGCCAAACCGGGTCCTTTATGGCAGGCACTGGGCCAATGCTGCATGCACGAGAGATCCCCACCCCTCCCCACCTTTCTATATTCCATCTGTTCCAGCAGCAATATGGTTAACACCGCATCAGTATCCCAACTCCCCCACCCATATATCTCCACACAACAGACATGCATATGCACGGGCACACACATTGAGCTGTGCGCTGGGGGCTTCTATCGAATCTGATAAAGGCTTGATTGATTCATTTGTGATCTCCATCAAACACCATCCCCAGACCCTGTGCTTGAGTCATTTGTCACAATCACACGTAATTGATTTCTGACCCACTGAATTGTGAACCTTAAAGAAAAGGAGGCTTGCAGGGCTCAAAATCAGCCCCCTTTCAGCAGGCCACCCTGAGCACCGGGTCAGACTTCCACGGAAATCTCAGATAACGGCAAGTCGTACGCAGTATCCATTAGCTTGAACCGTATTGTGCATAAAGTGAAGGGGGGAATTAAAGCCGGACTAATCATACAGCGTCGGGGAGTTCAAAACCAACAATTTAGCATCTGATGCAAACTAGCCCTGGCTGAAGAGCTTTTATTCTCTGATAATTCGCCCGATGTAGGCTAAAAAAAAGCTACAGAGGCGGATGAATTTGAAGGCGTACGGGAAAAAAGGAGGAGATGAATCGCACTTTTGGACAGGCCGTAAGCACAACCAGATGTCCTGCTTGAGATAAAAGCAGATGCACTTGAAGTGAAACAGTGCAGTATGGAAAGAGGGGCGGTGGGATATCCTTTCATTGTTATTTTTGTTCAAGGTTTTCTTCTATTCTGTCTATAAAGTGAGTTGAATATGCATATGTTTCCGTTCCACTGATTAATAGAAAAAGTATGCTTTTTCCCGAAAAGTGTGATCTACTGTACATAGAACTTTAAATTTCAATACTAGAGCCGTATCTCCTTTGCAGAAGATGCCTGAAATAAAACAAATAACCCTTCCTATTTACATCTCGGCAAACATGCAACAGAAATGAATGTCTTGTTCCATTCTCATTTGCCTGCTTAATCGAAAAAGAAAATAGATAAAAAAGGAACTGATATAGGCAACACACTGATATAAAACAAGTGTGCTCTATAAATAAAGCTGACCTTGATCTCACAGGCAGTACCAAACCACATGCAGAGATCATTGTGTATTGTTTTGTGGGTATGGCTGGATGGGGGCAGTCTGCGTGTATAAGACAATCTGACAGCTAAGAAAGGTCACTGGACCGCTCGTTCCCAGATCAGTGATGGATTGTCTGTGAATAGCCAACCACCTTGAGCCACCGTGCATCAGCATGCATCCTCCAAACACCCGTCCAGTGTGGACGTTTTGGCCTTTTACTGCTCATTTCCCTAAATGTAGACTCGATTCTGTTTAATATGCGAATGTGTACAAACCATCTGCTTGCCTGCAATTGACAAGCAGCAATGTGCCGGACACAATAACTCTTTTGAGGAGCACTCACACTAGAAGCATAGCCTGGACTGATAGATAATGCTTTAAGAAGCTTACATTTTATGAGTCATCATCCCAAACAAAAAATCCAAATCAATATGAAAGAAGGAAAGAAAATAAATGCTTAAAAAGTCAAACCCTATGATGACAGAACACCATCTTTAACCGTTTCCTACAAGAAGGTATGACTTCAGTTTGCCCCGCAGCTGTAAAACCAGTATCAGATAAAAGACGGAAAAAAGCTTCTGAGGACCAATAGGCTTACATCTGTTGTGCGCTTTGTGTTTACATCTACAAGGTTGGAAAATGTCAATATGTACTCTGGGCTTGTCCCAGCAGCGTTACCTCGCCTGCATTTTCTTCCCTCTGCCCTCGTAACTATTCACCCTCTCTCTCTCGCTTTCATATAAAAAGGCCTTAATCATAACAGATCAACTTTGCTGTGTCATCCTATAATTAAAATTGCCATGATTTACCAACCCTCACATCATTCCATCAATGACAGAAATGTAATCTTCAGCAAACTGTTTTTTAATAAGTGCCATAACACCCCATCCAGTCTGCCCCTCCTTTTTATTCCCTTCAGAAAATGCTCATCAAACCAAGTTAAGCATATGGGCAAGAACAAAAACAAGGGAGGGGAGCACAAACACAAAAGAGTCATTTGAACAAACCCTTCCAGCTTTGCTTTTGCATGCATTACGGTGATGAGACCCTGAAGGTGTGCACAGCTAAGGAATCAGCTGAGACAGCAATGGCAGCATCTCTAATTACAAATGCTCCTCCTCTGACTATCCCCCCTTCAAACTTCTCATTGTCTGCGGTCTCCCTCCCTCAGTCTCTCTCAGGAGTGCCTTTTGAGCTGGCATGCACCCGTTAGCCCTGCGCTGTGTTCGCCTCAGCACTCTTAATCTGGCCCTGACCTGCTTTATTCCCGCTGCACCGGCTGCCCACTGGGCCTCTGATTCACAAGCCCCTTTTGTTGTTGACGGGTTTGTCTAGGCCTCAGGCTGGGGCCTGGCCTGCCATTGTTGCCCACAAAGAGCCGTCAGCGGTTAGCAGGCGTCAGCTTGGAAGCAGGGCCCTGCACGACCGCCACTGCTGGGAGTTCGGCGGCCCAAACTGAGAGGAGAGCAGGAAAGAACAGATAGGAGATAGAGGGATGCCGAGTAGAGACGCTGGTGCCAATGCCAACTCAAGCAAACTCAGACCTAAACCAGGAGGCCTGGTCAGAGATAGCGTTCGCTAAAAGTAGGACTATTGCACGGAACGGTTGCCTTTGGTAAAGTTTGTTGAAAACTGATTAGGTTAAAAGTAGCATAGTGACAGATTGATCACATTAAACTAAGCAGATCAGATAATTTTTTTATATAAAAAATAAAAACATTGTTTGATCAGTGGCATTTTACATTATGAAAACCAAAAATATTTGGAAAATATATGTAAAACTGTGCAGAATAATAGAAAATGCTTTGTTAACAATACAAGACAACACTTTTGCTAGGCTCTGTGTACAAAGAAGGGCCTATTGCCAGACACCCATTCATTAAAACAGCCCTGAAGGTCTCAAAAGAGCAGCTCACCAATAGCAATCTCTCTGTGGCAAGCCAGGAGGGACAAAAACGACCGGTTCGCCAGCAGTAGAATAAGATTCATGTTGCCAATGCAATATTATCAATGCAGGCATATAAAACATCTATGCACACCGACGACAGCTTGGAAAAAAGCCTTGTGAGGAGAATTTGATCAATCGTAAGCACTGCAATGATTTAGAGGCAGTTTCTCGTGCTAATGCACACTAGCAAGGACACCACTAAACTCAATAACCTTCCATTTTCTCAAAACCTTTGACAACGCACAATTGCACCTCATTCAGGGTTTATGAAGCTGGAACCACTTTAAGGTCTGGACACAGACACAAGTGATTTAAAAAAAGCCCCTGGCTGTCTCTAGCCAGAACATCTGAGTAGCTTTTGGGCTGTTAGGATCAGTCCAACAATGGCAGCTTGATTACCAAGTATGGCTCCTTTTCTTGAGAGTGTCAAAAAGGAAAAGGCCATCTGAAAGGCACTTAAACACAAATTATGTAGATTTAAGCACAGCTTTTAGTAACCAAAGACAGCTGCATGAATATTCATAAATCGCCCTCTGTCCCTGTTGGAGAGGGCAACTAAAGGAAGGTCTCTGTGAGAAAGCTGGCCAAAGTAGTACTTGTGCACTCAAGAAGTTGGCCAAACTTTGCAGACGTGTCCTGCTGTTTAAAGCAGAATGGCAAATGTCAGACAGTATGAATACATTTCAGTATATCTAAGCACTAAGGAAGTTGGAAAACAAAATTTTGAAAACAAAATAAACTAACTAAACAGCAGCATCTACATGTACAGGCAACAATTAGACTCACACAATACAGCATTTCTCACCTCGCTCTTTTGCCAAGGTCGTTGCCAATCGCATAGCTACTCAGGCTAGTGACAAAACATTGTGTGACTGGGGCTGAATACAGAGCGTCGTAAAACAAAGGGCCCTAGTCGTGCCAGCTGGATCCTTCGAAACTTGGCACCGCTGCGCCTGGCTCATACCGCCACGGGCAAGCTGGAAAAACCCACCTCACCAGGTGGAGGCAGAGCCTCTAGAAGCCCTACACATCCATCAACTCCAGAGCAGAGAACCACAAGTGCGGTTTAGAGGACGTAAAAACCCTCTCGCTCGTTCAAATGTGAATGTGAAGGATAAACAGGATGGAGACATCTGGCACCTTTCTCTGGCCGCTTCATCAGAACTCTGGTGGAAAGTGAAGTCTGCTTTTTTTCGCTGCCGAGATTAGAGGACCCAACGGGGCCTGGCAGGCCTTTAGAAGAACCGCGGGTGCACTAGCAACAACAAACACAAAACATACACTCCTAACTAAAGCATACTGGCCCCTTCCCTTGACCGCCATGAGGGAGGATGGAATTTTGTACACCCCCCTCAAAAATGCCTCCAGGGCTGGTCTTTGGGGTTTCCTGTTACATTACTCACACCCCACTATCAACTTTCACTAGCATGCGAGTGCTGAAAGAAGCAGCTGCATTTTGTACGCTAGAGTAAGATTTAATCATTTTAAAAGCTTATGCAAAAGTCATTCCTCAGATGTTCTAGCACTTGTGAAGTGTAAAAAAGACTTCAATGAGGTAAGCTGAGGAGGTCTTGCCCAACCATAGGATCTGTTCAGACGGATCTCCAATAGAGGCCGGGTAAAAGCTTTATGAAATGGAAACCCGGAAAGACATCCTAGCAGATTAAATGTCTAGCTTTTCTTAAAATAACTGCTTTGCGGATGTGTGTTCTAAGCTGACTATAGAGGAATAGAAAATCAACAATACAATAATATGACATAGAAGCAGGGGGAGGAGGTACTAGTTTTATCAACTTCTTCAATATTGTGTGGGGTTCAAGCTGATGGGTTGGAATAGAGGAAGCAGTGTTTCTCATCAATCCAGCAGCGCGGCAGATAGAAAATAGGTTCCTGAGTCAGCAGGAGGCATCTGCCAAAACCCGACGGAATCAGGCAGTGAGGGGTGGCAGGACACCCCATCCAGGGCCACGCGCCAAACATAATGACCCAAACACAACTGGCACAGTGCTGGGCGGCAACAGGAGGGTTTTAGTGTGCAAGTGTGTGTGCAGAAGAGGAGGGGTTTCCAGTGGAATGCATTACTTGAATTCCACAGGCATGCTGCCTCCTTTACCACAGCCACAAAAACAGAGTGTGTGGACTTCACAGAGTTGGAGAGACGGCGGGGAGGAGGGAGGTAGGAAGACATCAATAGAGAATACCAGGCACTGTGCCAAACTCCAGTTTAACAATAGAGGAGGGAGAGAGGAAAAGTGTGAGATGTAGTGCAGAGAGCCGAGAGAGGAGATGTAGGAACCGAGCCTTAAGTATGTTCCAAAGGTAAAGGCAATTCTATGATCAGAGAGCGGATAGAGGTCCAATGAGATTCTCCAGAGGACAAGCTACAGTACCTTGATTCAAATATAAAAGAGGTAAAAGAGAAAAAAAAGGATAGAGTTTTAGATGAGGTAAGAAGGTTCTAATAAGGTTAATTACACCCTCTTGTAAGAGAGAAAGTGTATGACTGAAGGAACAAATCTTGTTTCATCCTTTAACCATACACACACCCAGACTGGAACAGGAAAAGTTTGCAACTGCAGATATGCCGATATTGACTTTCCTTAGCCTGAATACTCACAAATATAACACCAGCATCAACAATTGAAAAAGCTCACCGAACCAGTACAACGAGGAGCGATAAAGCTGCCCTCTCCTAAATGCTAATCCAGGTGTACAAAATAAGCCCATCCAAGCACATACGGTGTAGCTGCAGAATAAGACAAAAATAGAGTGTTATAGATGATCCTGCCAAGCTGGCTACTGCAGACATGGCTGGAAGCAGATGCTGGGGAGCTAGCATGAGGTTCCACCTTTCCCCTCGGACCCGATGGGGTTTTATTTTCCTGACCTCAGCGGTAAGTGGACTGGATGGCCACATGACCTGACAAAACAGGACAGGGCCCAAATACTTCCAGACTGCTGCAGGGCTGAGGTAGACTAGGCCAGCAAGCAGGAAAAGTGATGATGTCTAAATGTTAAACCCAGGTGTGTGATTACAAAATATAAAAAACCCTCTGTCCCCACATAAACCACTCCATTGTTTTCATATACACCCAAAGCCCCATCTGTGCTGTAGCTAGGTTGTCCAACTCCGCTCATTACTCTCCATCTTTCTCTCATTATGCAGACAGTGCATGAGTTATGACCATGACACTAGACTCTGGACCTACGGGTCATGGGCATGAATCTTCATTGGGATGCTGTTTTGTGCCCTTGAGACGACTGCACTAGGTGTCAATGTTTCAACTGGGGGATCTACAGAGTATTTCAGAGGTCTGAAAATGCTTGACAATGGTAATCGAATTCATTTGGTTTAAGCAGACATAACTCTTCTCAGTTAAGACTAATCCTTAAAAAATATGCTTGCCCGAAGAATAAAGGGAATCCATTTCAAACCAGTTTTGTGCTCTGAAGACAGCATAAAGTACAGAAGAGGACAGTATGGGGTGGGGCGGGGCCTTACAGGACTACAAACAATGAAACTGTCAATATAGAGTGGTTCAATCTGTGTCTTGGCAGTTTAAGTGGGGGTCCTTATTTGAGCATATCTTCCTTTAAAGTTTCCCTGGGGAAGGAGGAAGTTTTAAATCAGCGCATGAAGACAGATCCATCAGATATGCTAATCAGAGATCTTACCTGAACAAATACCCTCAAGAGCAGTCTGATCTCTCTTAATTGGAGGGGGGCTCTTTAATAATGCAAGGAAGGAGGCTTGTAAAATAAATGTTATGGAGGAATGAGAGCGGGGGGTGCCTTGCTATCTACTCAGCATAGATTGAGCAAAATTCAAGCAACATTTCTCAGTGAAGAGATTAAATAAATTTTAAGTATTTGAGGGCAGCAAAAGGCTAGCCACATACGTGTATACAGACCTTTTCTCATCTGAAAGTGCTAACACAATAGAAATATCTCATAAAGGGTATGACAGAAAAGAATACATAAGATGTCTTTTGATGATATTTCTGAGTTAAACAGAATTTCCTAAGGAACAGCTAGACTGCCCTTTCTGAAGTTATCATTGGTCAACAGATGCCTACATCAAAGTGTGTTGCAGCACTGGAGTGTGACTTCTTTCAACCAACTTGAGTCGCAGCATCACCAAATCAAAATATTGGCACTGTGTACAAAGGTAGAAATAGAACTGTAATGTCAAAGACATCAATATGCACATTGATTCTCATACCTGTTATAACTTTCGTCTGGATATCATACTAAAATACATTACTCCACTACTCAGCAAACCACAAGCTTTGAAGTCCAACCAAAAGACAGTTTTGCACAAAGAGGCTTCTAGGTTTACAACTGGGAGAATTGAGAGGCAGCCGTCCATTGTGGTGATCTATTGACTTCAAAGCCAGGGTGTGTTTATGATACATGCACACACTATTTGAATTGGGCTGATCTCTGAGAGGCTGTGGCACCCGGGGGAGAGTGGGGAAATCCCTCAAATTCCAGCCGTTGTGAATATTGGGATATACAGCAGAAAGTACATGAAAGGTGGAATGAAAGAATGGAATGAGGCATCACTAACATGGCTTTAAATTTAACATGGTCCTAGCATGAATAAGTTATGTAACAGCAAGGGCATCTTAGCATTTAGCCAAGGGGCTTGCTAAAACATATTTCCAATAGTAATACAAATGGCATCCTCCACCAAAGCTGCAGATTTTTTTATTGCTAAGAACACGGCCTTCGAGGTGGAGGAGGGGATTGGACAATTGAAGGGCCCGCTGACATGGTCCAATGCCCGTTTAGCCTTGGGGAGTTCCCAAGCACTGGGCTTTTGTAATCAAGTGTAGCACTAACCTCCTCGGTTTACCAAAGATGGTTTTGCCATCTGAAAGGACAATGCAGGCTAGTGTTCATGACAGGTAAGACATTGCAAATAGTGATTACAGACATGCCAGGTGCAAAGTAGGGTTAATGTACTTCATCTTGAATGTCTCATTACACAGTTCATCATTAAGGAGAGTACAGGGGAATATAAACTCAATGATTCTAACCGTTTTAGCAATTGAATATTACGTACACAAAGCAAAAAACAGGCCAGTTCATATGCAACTGTAACACAGGTGAAGACGACGAGGTGTCAAGCCACAAGAAGGCCACAGAGGAAATAGTTACCGGTGCATGAACAAGCATTATGAGCTTGACATCCTGTGCAGGCAGCGTATTGAAACCAGGCACAGTAATAATGCTTAAGAAGTAAACGCCAACCCTTGTAATTCTTTGACTCACTGTGATGGTGCATTGTCTAGGCTAAAACATAGGTTCTCTCAGTGTGCATTTGAATGGGTGTACTTTTGCTGGAAACTTAACAACTATGACTGAACCATGACCAGTGTAAATAAAGCTTGGATATAGCCTCTAACAACTAATCACAACTCTGATACAATGGGGAAAGAAAAGTCTGAATTATTTCAAGTTAAAGTGGTCAATGCTGAAACACATTCTCCAGGCCTCTTTTTCAGACCATCTCCGGATCATTTCTGCGCCTGCAGTAACGCATTGTGATCCTCAGAAAGAAATGAGCATGGTGGAGTGGGGTCTAGGGGGCGTCTCCTTGTTGAAACTGGAATGGTAATGAGAGACGAGACTCCAATCAAACTGAATTATCCCAGACAGGCCTCTTCAATCACTGGCTGATTTACCCCACTGACGTTCTCTCCGTTTCCCCCCCTACTCCATTCTCTTCTTTTCCTCCCCTTCAACCACCCGATGAAGGATAGCTGTCATGAATATTCCTTTAAAATCCCTCTTTAAATGAAAGCCCGGCCCCAAGAGGACACCTGTTTTCATCCATGAGCGCAGTGAGTGGTGATGAGACCAGGGCCACTGCTATTGCCTTTCATTAGCCGGTCTTTGTGCTTTCCCGTCACGGCCACAATGATCCACCATTTACTGCTGATGAAAACAAATTGTTCACCGGGTGCTTCAATGCAGCCCCAGATTGGCTAGCTCAAAATACAGCAAGGCAAATCCATTACTCTGTAATATCTTTAGAATGGTAATAGTTTTATAAAGAACGTAATGTTGCACCACCAGCTCAATGTCAATATGTGAAGACAACACAAGGGAAGGTGATAGCAGATTCGGAAATAGCTGCTAACAAGATAACACGTATTATCATTAATTCAAACCTATGTTACCGCAGAGTGTTTATTGTATGAGAGGCAGGAAAACAAATGAAAATGGTTGTTTTCGATATTTTGCAGGCTAATACGCAACTACTAAGTTCTTGTCCTTGTCTATCGGGATTACTTCTCAATTATACAGCCGGTTCTGCGTCTTTCAACCAAAGTGGAGGGCACTCATTATACAGAAAAAAATATATAAGAAATGATGGGTCTTTTGAAGAGAATCGGATAAGATAGTGTTTAATTACGGCTTTCATAAGTTGCGCTTTAAAGCCATTGTTGCTGGCTGGTTTTATTCAGTAGATAAGGCAGCACGATTTCAACACTGATTTACACTTTCTGACGCCGCCTGCCTCATTCTGCTGCTACAGCAAAAAATGTGCTTAGTGTTCCTTCCTTTGGAGTAGAAATTATACCAGGCCAAAAAAATTGAATTTAAAATCAAAAAGACTGCTGAAGTTGAAAGGCTTTCAATATGCTAAAGTTATGACTGTGATGTACTAAAGAATGTTTATCCATGAGGTATCAAATATCCCCTTGTAGCAGCCAAGGTTTATGAGGATGAAAAACATTATAAATGAAAAAAGATTCTGAATTGTGTTCCTTCACTTTACCTCCCTACCCTTTGTCTCTGAAGAACGATGGATTATTTGTCTTCCCCGGTGACCTTTAATAATGGAAAGACAAGTGAAATGTCCTCTGCATTGGTCTCTGGTGTAGGGCTCCGAGGACTTCAGAGCTCAGCCCTGGTTGGTGGCCCCCACTGCCTTTTTCCTGCAGCCTAACAATGGCTGCCCTCTGCGCTCTAGGGTGGAGGGCGCACTGATCCTGTTACACCATGACAAGTACCACAATCCCCCATTCAAGAGCACATTTTCTCCCCCCTCAGCCTATACAAGAGCCAAACCTATTCATCACATTGTTTTTTAAAGCACATGACTTCTGTGTTGGGCCTTGCCAAAGTCAGGTGTTTGAATATGACCTGGAAACTGCAGATTGCCCACACACTATTTGCATTGTGGGTAATGATGCAAACAAAGACTGTCTTAGGAAATTTATATCTCCCTGTCCAGTATCGAGAAATACACCAAGAGCAAATCAATTGAATCTTGTGCAAGCATTGTAGTTTTCATGTAGTACTGAAGTATCTGAACGATAGTTATTTCTGCTGAACAGTGCACAAGTCAAAGTTCTGAGTCCCGCAGGACTGGTTGTGGAGGACATAGTGAATTACATTTCTGAACATCGTATCGAGTCAGTGTGGGAGGGGTCTGCGTGCATGGAAGCAAAGGAGAATGTTGAAGGATGGAGCACTTAGAAGTGCATAGTGTGGGGGGGTGGTAGAGACGATCAGGGCCCATGGCTGTCGGTCACATTAATCATGTTTTGAGTATGAGCGGATGGGATGGGAGGGGCAGGGGTAGCCCCCTCTCTGCATGCATACATGTCTGCCACTGCACTGACGTGTACACTGTCAGTCCTACAGTCAGGGAGGGCTGGAAGACTAATGAGGACCTTCTTTCTTTTTCTCTCTTTCCCTTGTCTCTCTTGCCCTCCAGAGGGCAGCTTGGTGGCAGTAGTGTGGGGGGGGCAGATGATTATAGGTCGGTTATTTACTCAGCCTTTCATATTTGCCTTTTAGTTTGGTTGCTCCCCCTCTCTCCTCCAACCATTTTCCTGCAGTCATCTGTTCACTTGCTGCCTGCAAGAAACTGGTGCCTAATGGCCCATATCAGCACAGCCACTGCAGGGGAATAGAGGCCTGTCATTAGGCTATATTGAAAAAGAGGCCAGTAGGCAGGGAGAGGGGGAAACTGAAATCCATTGATATTTATATTTTGTGCACCTACCAGGGCACAGGCTTAAAAATCAGCTTTTGACACCACCTGCAAACCCTGCTTTGAAAAAAAGAGGAGCTATCAATATTTCATTAAGAATTTCTTTTTAATGTTGAAAAAGGAGGCTGTTCTGTCCGTATTACACAAGATGGGTGTTCAAATGTCCCTGCCTAATGAATAGTCCTTTCATTATTCAGTAGCCAAATAATTTTATGCCTCTCATATGCAAGTAATGATTGACAGAAAGAATGGGGATGAGGAAATACTTGATGCTAATCTACCGTAATAGAGAGCCCCATCACATGACTGTAACCATAACGGGTGTAACTTGTAGCACTTGTGCTACACCAGCATTGATCTTGAGGTTGAAGAAGCTAGACGTTTTTGTGCAACCCAGCATTCTCGTATGCTTCCTCCTATTGTGTGTTTGTTCTGTCAAGTATTGAGTGACTGTGGCTCAGTTGAGGGGGTGAAAGGCTGTGAAGAAAGCTAAAATAAGAGTTATGTTTTCCACAAGACCTGCAAAGTCATGGTAATATGGAAATCACACAGAGGTTAAAAATCCTGAGTCATAAAACAACTTAAAGTCCACAGAGATTAGGACAAAAGATACAATATCCCTGAGTTTACCGCACCACAAGCTCAGTGCATGAGTAATTCTGAAAAAATGTTGGTATATGATGTTCCATGAAGAACTAAAACAAGCCTTTCTGCATTTCAACTAGTGATGCATGGCATCAGCAAAGCCAAGGTCATGGGTTTCATTCCCAGCCAAAGCACGTACTACTGATGCAAAAACCCTGACACCACTGTAATGCTCGCTGAGAAAGAGCGTCTGTCAAATGCAGAAATGTAAACAAAGAGACAATCCTAAAGTCTCAAAATGGTTTGCTATGATGCAACAAACTCTGTTGACTGCCTAAAATGTGCAAATGTACACGGTCCTCGCAGAGCTCTTTCAATATACTTTGCTGATGTGCTCACCTTGCTGATAGGTATTTAAGCTTGCAGGCAATTAATGTTTATTCAGGGATGCACAGACTGACAGCACAACATTAGCATAACTGGGCAGTTCCACCCATTGGAAGAAGTGAAAACTGTAAGTGCTCACTCTCTTTAGAAACTGCAAATGAACAAAAGGTACCTCTGTTAGTAGTCTGAAGCTGTTTGATGTAGAGAATTCACATATTGAAGCTATGTGCTGAAAGACTCATCAGCCCATCAAAGAGCCTTGCCAGACCTTCTAAGGCCAACTTTAGACAAATAATTCAATGTAAAAATAATGGTTGTAGGCTGGGCTGTTAAAATCTGTGCAAAGACAGCTTCGGGTCACCTCATCCTGTCCTTAATACCACTCTGAATATGTTGTTTTAGGGGGTATAAAAAAATCAATTAATAGTGTCATTTAATCCGATAAAATCTGACCGTCTCCAGTCACCCCCACTTCTAAATGAGCCAGACAACTGTTCACAGCTGCATAAATATTCATGGTCAGGTAGACTTTTACCATCTGGGTGCAAATCTAATTTTAAAGCAGTGAAAATTCAGCAAATTGGTTCCAATAAACAGTCTTGCTTTTTTGAAGTAAAACAGTGGTGCACTTATTGACTTATAGGTGCTAATGTTTTTTTCATTTTCATTCAAAATCATGCTAATTTGCAATACTAAAAAAAAAGTACTCTTTAAACGAAATTACAAGAAACCTACCCTGTCTTCACATTGAGCAGAACCCAAAAAAAATAAAAGGCAGCTGAAACAGAGCCCTAAAATGGAGGATGTACAAATCAATGACACAAGACGAATCCGATCAATATGCAGAATTAAATAATTGAGAAAAAAATGGTTGTAGAATCAATACAATCAAGCAGAGACCTTTAAAACGCACAGCGCTAATGGTGGGGCCTTGCGATTGGTGGTGGCTGGCAGCAAGTCAAGCTTAAAACAGGAACTGCAATACAAGGGCTTGTATGGCTAGAATAAACACATATGAAATGATAGCTTTAAAAATTGCATAGCCTACCACGTGACATTTGCATAGAGGTTTGCACATCGCTAACTGCCACCGACTGGGGCCTCTTTCTTTCACCCTCTGGCAGGATATTTGACCCCATCTCCAATACACATTATCTTTCCTCTCTCGTCCAGACTGAGAAAATTAAGTTTCCATGTGAACTGGCCACAAAAATCCCTGCACACAAAATCTCAGCTGGATGAAAGGCCTTCTATGGGGGAGGGTAGCTGCTGAGTGCTGCTTGAGTTTCCTGCACTCCCAAGTTTAGTGTTACAGCGCCAGATGCAAGGATTTTCCTTCGCGTCTTTACAAATTGAAGGTAGGGGCGGTCCTATATTTTCTGCCTGCCTAAACATACCTCGTCATAGTAAATGATTCCATTTCCTCTGTGCAATCTCACCTCCAAACCATTTCTTCCCCTCCTTCTATTCTCGCTTGGATGATTTGCCTTCCATTTTCTCGCTTTTTGTTTCCTCTGGAATTCTCTAACATTTGTTAGGCAATTGCAGCCAAATGAGGCCCCATTAGGCATGTCTGGAGGCCCCTTCTTTAAAGAGGAGCAACTCTCAGCAGCCTCTATCTCTGACAATGACACCCAAACCGAGAACCAGGCAGGAGGGGTGTGAAAAAAAGGGCAAGTCCCTCCCAGCGATAAAGTAAAAAAAGGTTTACAGCAGATCCATGAGCTTTGAAACATGTGTATCTTGTATAAACCCAAGCTTTAAAGGCTTCTCGGCCATATATTTCGCTCCTCCCAATGCATAAAAGCATAAATGTTCCATTAAAGTGGCAACTTCGTGACGGAATATCGACAAAATAATCAACAGCCTGTGCACAGAGATCAAAGAGGTAAAGCTTTGTCATATGGGACCTTTAACAACCAGCACTTTTAACTAGGATTGTGAGAGGCAATAATGCATAATGAGTGCATGCGTGTCTGTGTGCACACATCTCAGCGAGTTCCAATAAAATACAGATATGTCGCAGCAGGGAGAGGAGCTGACATGAGTATGCAGCCCAGCTGCATGTGGAACGAAGCAGGGCATAGATGGGAACCTTGCCCCTGGCTCAAAACTGGAGCTCCGATTTGCAAGCCGGAACAGGAGAAGCAGAGATACTGACACAAACCAACAGCCCCTTTCCCAGCTGTGCAGATGACAGAGTAGGGCTGAGCAATTAATCTAAATTAATCGAAATCGTCAATTTTGGGGAAAACAATTAAAAGGACAAAATAATCGAGGTAAAACGATTATTGCGCCACATTCATGCAAGGATCCTCTCTTTTCTTGTGGTATAAATCCACAGCGCACCCCGTTCCGTTACAGTGGTTCAGGTGTGCCATTTTTTAAAGTTGAATTCACAGTTTAAATGTCAAGTTTTCCTTAATTTTCTATGTTGTTTCAAAAGTAAATGAGTAATCGTGTTAAATAATCGGGATCTCAATATTGGCTAAATTCATCCTGATTAAGTTTTTTGTAATAATCGAGCAGCCCTATGACAGAGCAGTGTCCATCGAAGGCTTCTGCCTGCTGCACCAAGGGGTACATAAACTAAATCAAAGTTCTGAATCAAAGAGAGGGCGAAGAGAGAACAGAAACATCCACACTCATCTACAGCAACATAAACTTTATGCGTTTGAAGATATAGCTCCGAACTTCTGTGTTAGAAAACATTACTTTTAGTAAGGCTTTTGCAAGCTTGAGCTGAGTTTTCAGAAGTGAGGAGGTGATCAAAGCCTCCAACACATCTTTTGTCCTGGAATGCAGGGAGTTGTTTTTCACCTTGCTCCAGTTGCCACTGATTAGCTGACAAGCCAGCTAACCACCCACTTCCCTATTTCCAAATTAATTTCCCTTCTTTGATAAAGACAAAGGGGGAAAAAAGTGTTTAATGGCCGTGTCCTTCAAAACGAAGAGTGCTAATAAGTGTGAAAAGGAGATTTGTTTAAGTGATTTTCTTTGAGACTTGCAGGCATGGAATTAATTACCTTGATTAAATATTGTCTGTACGGCTGATGAAAGATAGAGCAGAATTAGCGGTCCCTTGTTGAACTTGTATGGTGCTGAATGAGATGTGTCCCGATTACAAAGACCAAAATGATGGCAACACTCAAAGGAGACAAAGAGCTAAAAACAGGCCTGCTGACATCACAGAGCAGCCATGGGGCTAATTCTTAATGGCTGCTACCTTACAACCGCTTTTGCAAACTGGCATCAAACTATCTTGCACCATAACTTTTTAAGGTAGTCAAGCTACGATTGAAGCACATTAAAACCTCTCGACTAACCAAGACAATTCCCAAACTGTGTAGTATTGTATCCAGTGGCAAAAAAGGGTTTCCAAATAACCTGAAACCTTTAAGTCACTTGGCAGAAGTGTAACATAGCTCACAATAATGCCTGCCTAGGTTTTTCAGATGCACTAAGGGGACTACATAACCTCTCACTGGCTCCTCCATCCATGATCTCATAGAACTTTTGCCTCCTAGCCACGGCAGAAGGTTTCATAAAGACTCCTTATCACAGCTTTGTGCTCTGTTGCGAAGAGCTGTACTCTTAAACACCCTCCCACCCCACAAACACACAACGACAACCCCCTTTCCTCTGTGAATGAGGGGAGTTTTCTACAGCTGGGTAACAAAGCATGACCCAATAATCCACAAGCCTGACTCAAAGCTAGAACCTCCCCTCTAAGGACTGTATAAGACAGAGGCTGTGGGCTGGGGTGGGGTGGTTGAATTACACAAACACAAATGAGAATTAATTATTCTCATCAAATCAGCTTCCTGTAGAGTGGCGCCCAGCCTTTAATATTTGGGTCATAAAATCAGACTACTTAACATCAGAGGCTAACTGCTTTTCTAGGTTTGGGTGCAAAACAGCTATGACATCAAACTTATTTTCCAACCTGCCTGTCTCACTGCTAGCAAGCATTTGTGTGCAACTCTTTGTTTTTATTTTAGCAAACATGTTGAAAAGACGTAAAAAGCCACTGGTACTTTGTTGTGGTGTCTGTCAGAGCTATAAACAGGTTTGGAGGAGACTGAACATTTTGAAGAGTCAATCATAAAACAAGAAAGACAAAGAGAGTTTATTCTAGCATGCACCGGTGGACATTGTAGTAGTACTGTGGAGGAAAAAATACACCCACGTCCCACACATGCACAAAATTGTAAGATCTCTGTCTGTCCATGGTTATATATACATAACACATGAACATAAAGCCAATCAGATACACGCAATCATTCAGATGCAAACTATAAAGTTTCTACTTTTGTATTCCACAACACCACCAGAACACAATCTACAAACATAACAAAACAGAATCCTATTAAGTCTGCTTTAATCTAGCAGCGATATCACTTCGCTGTCAGATACCCGTCAACTTTCAACTCGATCATATGGCTCCTTTACGAGGTTATGCAACTAATGTGCATAATAACCCATAATCAAAAAGATACAACAAGTGATAGTTTAGTACTTTTAAACAATTTAGCATTTGTAGGATTACCCATAATAATCAAGACAAATTACAAACATGTTACTCTATTGGTTGCAACGACCATAGCTTGCAAACCAAGAAAACATGCCTTTAAACCATTTTATTAACAACAGTCCAATCTGTATGGTAATCTTAAAAAACACAAAACAACTAGAAATGGTTTTGTTTAATGTGAAAAGGGAGCTACATCCCCTCATGAAGGGAGCTTTTCAAGGTTGCTAAAGAAGTGCCCATGTTATTTCATTACAGCTAGGTTATCACGTTTCCTTTTAACACTGGCCTTTTAAAGGGACACAGTGGATCTTTGTGAGAATAAATGAATCATGGCTTCTTCATTGAATTAGATATATGTATACTTTCACAACTCTCATAACACCTACAATTATTTGAGATTTGGGGCTTCCTGTAACTGTTATTTCAAGAAAAGAATGCTTACATTATGGGAGAGCTGTGGCTGGTTTTCAAAATGACTGATTACCTTTTTTATCCTGCTAGTATGTGCTATAGGCTAAATATTTAATAGAGCGAATGGATCTGTTCATCTTAACTAAACCCTCAAGCTTCAAACATTACAAATGCCAGATCGAGACTTGCAAGTGATGATTTAGCCATGTTGCAATTTTACGACTTCAAATGAACACTTCATTTATCATGTTGTGTTTATGAACCATGTGGTGTCTAATATCTATTTTAAAAGTCACTTTTCCTCTTTACTGGCACTATTTTGCTAGCATGGTCACCAAAGTAAATTGAGTGGGGGAGGAAAATGCATAGACATTTGGGTAGCCATTGAAACTGTCTGCGTGCTGCTAAACGCCAAAGAATTTTAATTTCCTCGATTAAATGAAACGCTTAAAAATTGGGCAGGCTTTAGAGAAAACATCTTTAACCCAAGCTGCTATTAGACGTCGGTGAATATACAAGAACTGGTCCGATAATGAGAGGGGGTGTTCAGCTATTGTGCTGTAACGTTAGCCTCTCCGAGGGCAACCCAACGACACATTTAATACTACAAATTGTACTCAATTTAACGCGTATGTAGGGAAAGAATGTTCAAATAAAACAACGGACGTTTAGAAAAGGTCTAAGCTCGTGTATTACGACTCGTTTTACCACGAGAAACACTCGTCCTTTGTCTTGACCAACCAGCAAATAAACAAAAGATATGGGATTTGGATCAAAGCGGATTACCCTGGATTTAATTATATCAAGAGACGCAACAACCGTCAAGCAAGCACACATGTCCGATGAAAAACTACCAATTCCCCAAAACAACTTTACGGGTAGAGATTCAACAAAAAAATACCAATGTAGTGCGCTACAACAGTGATTCATTGTGACCACCACACTTGTCTTATCTTCCCACCGACCTGCTAGGAATGTTCCGTTTCGTTTTTAAAACGCTTAATATTTATTCTCAGGTTGTATTATGCTATCTTTTCTGTAACTTGCGCGATGATTACGTTTCCGATACATTTATACAAATTATAACCATCTGGAAACCCCAATTCAAATGAATTCCGTACTGTAGCCATTGCAGCGTACCCAACGGGAAGCCCTTTAATTTTTAAAACGTGCGCTCCGTTTCTTTCGCAAGACGGCAGGCATTTAAACGCTCTCTGCTTAAATCACTGGAAGTGACTGATGTTATCGATAACAATATAGAAACACCTTGTCTAAACAAAGCCACTTGCTTGTATCTTAGAAAACTTAATTTATTTAAAAGTGAAACAAATCAAGAGACCGTAAGCGGGTAAAAATTATCTCTGGTTACTTTCAGCGATTCAAAAAGTAACAACTTGCTTTGGACCGTTAAAGGGACACTTACCGACTTGTAAGACATTGTCCACACAACCGGTTTCCAAAAGCCGGATTCCCCGGCGGAAAGGCAGTCCATCTCCTGTAGCCCCAGTGCTGCCGGTTGTGTTCGTAACTCCTCCAGGGACTGAACTGGCTCCAACGGTCGAGCTAGAGCCCACTACGGGACTCTCTTCCCCCGCCACTCGGCACTGAAACGACGAATACATACATATTTCCCTTTCGTTCCTCGGGAAAGACCAATAAACGATACGACGTTGAACTGGCTCGGGAATCCGCTCGAAGCGCTCCTCCACCCTCTCGAAGGCCCATTTCTCCGCTACGGCCTTAGCAGCGCAGTCCAGTAGAGATTCCGGGCAACGAAAGCGAGAGTTCGGAAATCCCGGTCCAGGCCCCGGACCCGGTCCACGAGGAGCGGGACGCAAACACGGACGCTTGCTGGCCGGGGGTAAGGAGAGGTGAAGCGGCGGGTGAGGCAATAGTTCTCCACGTCCCTCCGCCATGACAACCAAATAAACACTAAAGCGAGGACCGCGGCTCTAGAAGCGAACAGACTGAGGCACCGCGCAACGGGAGGGTCATGGGTGAGAGCGGAGTCTCATACGTCACTACCAATAACAAACGCGCTCGAGCCAATAGCGAGGAAGCGCTCGAGCGAGGCGATACGCATGTGTGTGTTGAATTGACAACCACGGCGTTGGACAAAGTGATTGTCTTGTAGCAATATACATCAAAATCTTTTTGTTATTTACAGCCCGCGAACACAAAGGAGCCATTTGTTTGCTGCAATATTTTGTATATGAATGTTTGTGTTAACAATGCAGGGAGTTGTGTTAACAGAGGTAGAATCAAACATTGCCTATATGCTGCGTATCTCGCCACATCGTTATAACATATATTATGGAAATGTGTTAAAAACAAAGATAAATTCAGTCGTAATAACTCCGGCTACTCTTTTTAGTGTGACATAAAGTTTGAAAAATTTCCATCACAATAAGCCTTTTCACAGACGTGTATTGCTCACCCTGGTGGCCAAGTATATAACGTCAGTTTATTGATGCTGTCAAAGTCTGGCTATGAAAGTGTTACAAGTGTCTAAAACAAATGATAAGCTACGTATTTAGGATTGCATTCTCACGTAAACATATATATTGAAAAGAGTATAATCAGGTATATTTGCAATCACATTGTGAAAACAAAGCAGACATGTTTAGTCTACATGAATACATTCTTTACTTTTAATTGCATGATGCATAATTCTTTTTTTTTCAGTTTTTCTGACATTTTTCAACCACAGTCACTACAACATAAGAAAATAGCACAAAAAATTGAATGGGAAAGTGAATCTTAATAAGCGTCCTAGATTGATATCCTACTGGCATTATTTGTTATACGCTGCTTTATATATATTATGAAAAATACTTTAACACTATGTTACATATCTGAGCGACAATTCAGATGAATATTTTTAATGAATGTTGAATAGTCTGTGTTTCCTACCTGTCTAGCAATGTTTGTTTATGGTTACTGCACGTTCAAACATCAAAAGTGCTGTCAGGATGTTTGAGATCTCCCAGGGTTCAGACAACCTAACGTGATTTCCAGTAAGCAAACATAGTGAGAATTTATGCAATTACAATGCATTAATGCAATTTTTATATTTGCAATGCATTGCGGGAAGCGAATATTTCCACGCACTGGAAGAAATTTGCCATTGAGACCGCTACTAAAATGTCTGACTGTCATATTAATGCTAATACATATATTGGTATAAAACTGGTTGAAAAAAATTTTTGGAGGGGTATTATTGCACTTCTTTTTCACCCATGATTTAAGGTAACACTGTTTGTTTAATAGTTTATACATGATGTTTTCCTGGGATGACTTTAACCAGAAACTCGGTGTGCTATCAGTGACATTAGACAACCTGGTGTGTGAATATTTAAACAGCTAGTTTTACTAAAACTTTGTGAAGTAGGTAGACGTAATTTGTGTGATATATGTACGATTTATTTGCATGTCACATTCTTATCCCTATTTGGTTCCACTCTCGTTCTATAGCTCTCATGAGCACACATAACCATGTTAGGTATCAAACTGAGGAAATCTCACCTCCTGCCTTGTGAGGTAGACGCTGAAAAACTTTTGTGGTCATTGTTCTCTGTCTTATAGGCTTTGACCTCTCACTAGCTCTTTAAGTTCCAGTCTTTAGTCTAAAATTTCCTGTGGGATCCTTAAAGGTCTTCACGACTACACCTTTACTTTTGATTCTCATACTTCCTGCAAACTCTGATGTCCACTGACAACCTGGTGTAATTTGCTTGTTATTGGCTTACGTTAAAAAGACATATCTGGTTAATATTTAAGATACCGTGTTAATAATGCATTAAGGGAATGTCAGAATAAAGTGAAAGATAATATTTTTAATCCATGTTGAAAACTGGCACCTTGTCAATTTGTTTAAGTAAATGGTCTTCCTTCAGTGACATGATAAACATTTGGCTCTAGACACTTGGTTTGTTTGTGGGTTTGTTTGTTTATATGTTTATTTGTTTGCCGCCTCTTAAGGGAACCAGAACAGCAGGTGCGGGTTGAAGTAATGACAGGACTCCATTTTACTGGCTGTCATATCCCAGCATGCTCGCTGCTGTCCAGTCGAGTGCACCGAGTAAAAGATGACAAGCTGACAGCTCACCACACAGGATACCAGGCATCTAATGACATTCTGTGAGTCCTCTGTATGAGTGTGTAAGTCTCTATGTGTATGTGTTTGTATATGCATGGCAGTCTGGAAAGGGGAGTCTTGTCACTTCTGGTGCTTTTCAAAGTACCATGGGCTCCCAGTGTACGGAAAATGTCCTTGAGGGCAGAGACAAGAGACACCCGCTATGCCAACCGCAGCAGTTATTATAAAGCTCCATGCACATGGAGGTGAATGCAAGACAATATTTTTCTGCTATCAGAAACTGTCATTCTAAGCCAATACGGTCCTGACACCCTACTGATTACGTCCATTCAAGTGTTTCTCAACCTGATCTCGCCACTATATTTTTCAAGAACGCTCATCATGGGGAATGTTGCCACATCAACACAAATTGAACAATGGACCAAAATATAATGGTGGTGGACGCTACCAGTTTCCAAGGCAACAATTGTGACAGATTTGGGGGAGACAAGACAGGTAATTGGAAAAAGATTGATGGGGTACAAGAGAGTGGAAAAAGCCTATCAAAGGAGGTCTCCTTGGGAATAATAACAATACAATACAGGGGTTCGCATCCTTTGAAACCACTGGCAGCCTCCTGTCTATCTAATTCAGTTGCAATTCACTGGTTTCGACACAATTCGACACTGGTTTCTGCCGGTGATCCACGATAATGCGGTAAGAAAAGATTTTGTATGATTCGATGAAGTGCCCTGTTTACAGATCTTTTGCTTATAAAACCTCATTCCTTTCTGATTGCAAAATTCTCCGTCTGTGTCTGTGCAGAATTCCACCACTTCCGTGTTTAACAGTAAGGCAGTCATGGCACTTCTTCCTCCAGGCTGTGTTTCGACTTGGCAAACTCAACGCAACCGGGGTGTTGCTTATCCTGACACAGTGTCTAAGAATGCAAAGAAGCCTTTAGGCTTAATGGTTGGTACTGCGACACCGTCAGCATGTTTCAATCATTTCAGGCATAACCAGATCTCTTGGGTTGCGAGCGAGAAATCAAGCGAGGGGACGGACTGAGATGTCCAAATCTTTAAGAAATATGTGTGGACCCTAAGGGTTTTACGGGGGTCCTTCCTCCCTCCATGAATATGTGGTGATGTTGTCAGCAAGATCGAAGAGGGCAGGTTGTGGCTTTTTGCAGCATGACAGTTGGAGAAGGGAACAATGCCGCTGTTGATAGAGAACCCAGCACCACCTGTAGGGCCAGATTTTTATCTCCATTGCTGAACCAAGGCGGCCCCCTCCCCCAGGCACTTCTTGTCATCGGTCTTTGCAGGACTCATTAAATTGAGTTTGACTTTAGTAGAGGCAGAGAACACCACTCACCCATGTGAGAAAAAAGGAGAATTACCTAAGCCTTTTGTCTCACAGAGTGTGGCTCAACTTATGTCTCGAAGGCATGCTGATCTCCTCACAATGACTTCTCTTCACACAATAGAAAAGATAGCGTGTACTTTAGCATGCAAAACGTATAAAGCCAATCCTCTCTGTTGCCTGTGGTGAGAGCTTTTTCTGTCTCATTTGGTCTGTTTGATTGGGCAGATAAGATGTCTGTCAGGGTCAGGTCAGTCTGAGCATTTGTTGTGCTGACAGTGTGATGATTGAGACTTTGGTGTCAATTAGGTGTTTGCGTATTGGGCTCTGTGTAATTTCTGTTGCAGCGCAGGAGAGTGTTACTTTAGCATTGTGAGCTTCCTCCCACAAGTGTGCCCGTGTCACCTCTTTTATTCTCTTTTGTCTGTGCGTTCGCACATTGACATGTCCTCCTGACCACACCTTCGACCACACAGGAGATACATTTATTACACGATCCGTCCTCCTCGCCCACATGACTCCACGTCCAATTCAGCTGTGTTCACACCAGAGGTGACAGAATCTTTTAGCCACTCTTCACACATCCACACTCTTTCTTTTCTTCCTGATGCTGTGATTCCTCTTTTTATTTTCATTCTCTCATTCACCTTCCTCAAACGGTTCTTGGTCTTTGTTGTGGCCTAGCTATTTAGGGTGCAGGATGGTGTTGGTATTATGAGAAGGTGCAGGACAAATAGTACAAGTGTTTACTGTGGGAGGCACCGATACATCCTTTGGGGTTGAGCATGCAGATGCAGAAAAAAGCTGTTGAAGATACGAGAGTAAACCTTTGTGTTGACCTCTTCACCTGTCCTGAAGAATGCTTAAATGTTTAGTTAGTACAGAGGGAAACGTCTCCAAATGGTGCCGTTATCATGGAGATTGGGACTAGTTGCAACCATTTTTCTCTTGTAAATTTTCTCGGGTAGGTTAATATCTTTCTGTATTTGTGACCCATTCTGTGAAAACCAGGGTAAAGTGTCAAAATCTAATTCTGAGATAATGAGCATCAAAGTCGATTTCACCCATGAGTTTGGTAACACTTTAGTATAGGGACCAATTCTCACTGTTAACTAGTTGCTTAACATGCCTATTATTAGCATATTGACTGTTGCGTTTCTTAGTACTTTATTAGTACTTACTGCATAACCATAATCTACAACCTTAATCCTACACAATACCTATACTAACAACAACTTACTAAATCTTGGGAGCTTATTAAATCATAAGTTGTAGTTTATGGTTTGTTAATAGCGATAATTGGAATTCAAAGGTTGACATGTCATTACTCAGTCAAGTCAATGTAAATGACATCAAGATTATATTTTAATAGAATGTTCTTTACAATATGTATGATGATTCTATGTAAAAAAAAAGTAATGTTATTTGGGTTTGCACAGACTGGGTCAGACTTCTGTAAGTGCATTCGTTTAAGGCGTGTGTTTTTGTTATTCTAATATTAAAAACACATGTGAGAACTTGGGACATTAAAAACCTTGCTTTGAGCTCTATGCATGTGTGAGACGTCCCTTTGTCCTTTAAACACTGTTCAACCTTGAAAGGCATAGTTCACCCCAAAATGAAAATTCATTAATAATTTACTCATCCTCTTGTATTCCCTGTACGACTTTCTTGCTTCTGATGAACACAAAAGAAGATATTTCGAAAATGTTTGTAACCAAACAACATTTCCCCCATTGACTTCCATTGTATGGACACTAAACACAGAGACATTTCTCAAAAGAAATAGAAGAAAGAGTCATGTACATGTTTGGAATGACACGAGGGTGACTTAATGATGACAGAATGTATTGGTTGGGTGAACTATTCCTTAAATGTATGCTAGTGTTGTAGGATGTGAACTAGGTGTCTGAACCCAACATACAAAACCATAACTTAGCCATGTAACAATCCTTTTATTTACATTTACATTAAATTGTTTAGCAGACACTTTTACCCAAAGCAACCTACCAAGTCGCTTTAAAATTTTCTTCATAATGACAGTTGCTTTTATTTAAATAGTATTATGTTTGTCCGTCTGTAGAAATCAAGCTTTTATGAGACAGGAAATAATCAATGGAAATTGCCAGTCTCTTAAATGAGCCTCTCCACAAAATAGTCTGAATGACTTCAAAATGGAACGGAGAGAAAGCGCTGTTGTCTGTCTCACGCCCATGTCGTGTGATTGCTTGGATGTTTCTAATGGCGTTAGGGTGATTTTACGCACAGCAGGCCTCTAGGCCTCCTTCGCCTCCATGCAGTCCAACAGGCTTATGTGACTGCTGTGATAGGCTGGAGGTGAGTGATCAGCCTGATAACCATGATGTGTGTATTTGAGCAAGGCAGATACCCCAGGTCTACGGTACACCATTTATACTCATTTGCATGTTCAAATAAGTCAAAATCCACAGTAGAATAAATACCACCAAAAGGGCAAAGCATTAGATGAATGACAATGAGATCAGGTTACCGAAGATTAGATTTTACCTTGGAATGCCATCTTGATTCATGAAGCCTGTCTCTATGGATACCAGTCATCTAAATACAATAAAGATATGAAACCATGAAGGTGAACTTACAACAACACCGACATACACTGAAAACTGACATTGCTTTTTATTTCCTTTTTGTTTGGTCTGCCTTGCTTAATTCTCTTGCTCACTGGACTGTACCGAGAGAGGTTTCTATTTTCGGTCTCTAATCTCTGCTGGCTCTCCCCACACCTTGCAAATCTGTGTGTTAAATTAACTGTATTGTCACACGTCTCCTAATCTAAACAAAAATAAACCAGTGAAAAAACCCATTGTTCTGTTCAGAAAAAGCATTTACAATTTCATCTACCTATTGTTTGTGTGCTTTGAAGAAGCGCTGGGAAATAGAACAGTCAATTGTTCAAATGCCATTCATTCAAAAAGCATAAAAGAGTTCCTTTATCATTTCAGGTTTTTTTGTTTAGGTCTGTGGGTTGAAATAAATAACCAGTATGTTGAGAAAGGAACTCATTAAGTGTTTGACGTCATTCTAAGGCTAAGAAATTTCTTTACACATTCAGTACCTTGATTAAGTTATTTTGCAGCCATTGTTGAAACTTTCATTGTTGAGCTAAAGTTAATACCTCCATTCCTCTGCTGCTTATTCACCCTGCTGAGAGTCTTACTACTGCATGACTGAAACAGAGTTTGACTAAAGAAAATGATGTTGCTGTAGAAGCAGTCTGGGTATAGTCAGGATAGAATGAATAAAATATTGAACATTAAATTGCTTAAACCAAACCTAGCTTGCTGGCCATATCTGATATTCCAATCTAGTAAGGTTTAAGAGAGGTTTGAGGTATTTGTCAGCTGCTTGGGATTGCAGGTTAGTCAGATGACCCCACTTGATCAGGTTGGGGACCAGCTAGATTGATTTAAACCAGCTACGACTAGGAAACTAACTTAATCTAGTTTGAGGTTATTTGTTTGTTTGCTTTGTCTACGTTTTTTTTTAATTAAATAATACTTTTACATTTCTCTACAAGGGGGTGTACGTACAGTACTGTAGCTTTCACAGCGGCCATGTCCACGTTTTGCAACCATTCATTCACAAATTCCCATATCACTAAAGGCAGAAGCTAACAAAACTTCATATAGCCTTTTAATTCTTTCAGAAAAAAAATCTACAGACGTCCAGCATGACAGGTTTATAGAGCTCTTTGTAAACGCAATCAGGTAATGCTGTGAAATCATCTTTAATTACTTTCCTGCTGTCTCCATTTCTTTAAGGATTCGCTATCAGACCGCAGTTTAAAAAACAGGCACCTGCCAGGCTAATCATTTCCCAACACCTGGTCCTTGCAGTAATGTCAGCATAAAAACAGTAGGTAGGTGGCAAAAAACTGTTTTGTTCAGTTTTTAATTCAATTCAATTTTGTTTATATAGTGCTTTTCACAATGAGCATTGTTCCAAAGCAACTTTACAGGAGAAAATAAGAAAAACACAGAAAAGTTAAAACATAGAACAGAGCATGGTGTTTATAGAACAAGCAAGATCATTCTAGTAATTAATATCTGATAAACGCAGTCTCACGGTGACCAAGACAACACTGCCCTGTGGCAAGAACCAAAACTCCGATGATAAATAAGTAGAGAAAAATAAAACCTCGGGAGAAACCAGTCTCAGCTGGGAGGGCCAGATCTCCTCTGACTTGTCACAGCTGCACTCAGTGGTTTAGATTGAAAGTTATGATTTAATGACTATGAAAAACAGCGAGAAATTATTAGTTGTGATTTAGGAAATTTCGTTTGTTGAAACTGTTTAGGTCTAATTTGGTCTTATTATGTGATCGATATCAGACAACAGAGGAATGTTTTAAGCAGGGAAAATAGTAATGATATAATGATGTAACTGAGTGCAGCTTTAATTTGAAACTGCTGTCCTGTTATGTAAGTTTAGCATTAAATACTAAGTATTGTAACTTTAGCATTATGTCTTTGCTCTTGGTTGGTGATGGAATTGCCTGAAACTGAGATGGGATGGTCAGTCAGTCCGCAGGCTCTTGCAGGAGGATGGCACGGGATTTACAGATGTAGCTGCCGTAATCTCAAATTAGGGATGGGCATATGACGTTCATCTGGGCCTAATTAATTAGCTAGCTGCTGTTCATGAATTGTTCTATTTATTTTAGCATATTATGCATTAAGTGAATGTTTGGCTAAAAAGATGTGATTCAAATTGGGAGAGTGTGTCTGACCTTCAAATAGTATCGGGAAAGCTATTCAAGAGTTTGGGTGCTACATATGAGAAAGCTCTACCCCCTTCAGTAGAATTAGTTATTCTAGGTGTTAGCGAAAGTCCAGAGAGCGTGATGGTTTGTTATGTGATAGAAGCTCTGTTATGTAGGTAGGGGCTAAACCATTTACTTAATCAATAGAACTAAATTTATTTATAAAGCACAATTTAAAACAACAGTTGTTGACCACTATAATGTACAAAACTTGCTACTTATTGGGTAGCCAGTGAAGAGATGATAAAATTGGGGTTATGTGGTCGTATTTTCTTGACCTGGTTAGAACTCTGGCAGCTGCATTTTGAACAAACTGTAGTTTGATTATTGATGATGCAGGATAACCACTTAGTAGTGCATTGCAGTAGTCAAGTCTTGAGGTCACAGATGCATGAATAAGCTTTTCTGCGTCAGCAACAGATCGAATATTTCATAATTAGGCAACATTTATAAGGTGGAAAAGGCTGTTTTTGTGACATTTGAGATGTGATTTCCAAATGACGGGTTGCAGACTAATATAATGCCTAGGTCTTTAACTGTATTTGTTGGAGTATCAGTGCAGCCTTCAATTTGCAGGTTATAATCCGAAATATTCTTCTAACTCATTTTGTCCAATGAGTGATATTTCTGTTTTATTATAATTTAGAAGAAGGAAATTCCTAGTCGTCCAATGTTTTGTATCTTCGATGCACTCTGCCAATTTGGATAGCTGGAAGGAATCATCTGGTCTTGATGAGATATATAGCTGAGTATCATCTGTATAACAGTGGAAGCTAATTCCATGTTTTTTTTAATAATGTTGCCAAGGGGCAGCATGTATACGGAGAATAGCAAGGGTCCTAAAACCGATCCCTGATGTAATCCATAATTTACTTGCGTTAGATCCGATAAGTAAGATCTGAACCATTGTAGTGCCTGTCCCTGAATACCATAATTGTGTAAGTTATCTAAAAGTATGTAAATAACTTTTTTTAAAGTCTGGATCCCTGTTTCGTTACATGTATCCTAATCCTTTTTTGGGCAATTCTCCCGGAAAAGCATGACAAGGCGAAAAAATAGGCCGCCCACGCGCCAACGGATGACCGAAGAAAGACCCGCTTATCAAGATTGGCTGCAACGGGTCAAGATTGGCTGCGCTGTGGTCTACAAATGCAGCTGGTTACTATTACGATAGGGAGAGAAGTTTTAGGTGTGTTTGTTTGTTCAAGCCATTTCAGTGATGGATTTTATATAAATGGTGGATATAATGCTGGATTTGAAGGTCGTTTGAAACTGATAGATGGCGGGGTCCCATAGTAGAAGATGCAGGACATGAACTGCACGCGGGGTAAGTCAAACTATGTCATATATTTGTTCTTTGTTGGAAATCGGCGTGTACGTGCATAAAATAAAAAACACAAAGGGATGAATGGGATGATGTTTTGTGTGTTTGTGCAGTAGTTCCATCCCACTGCCCGCAGCTCGTGTTTAATGGAAATAATCGTAAAGCTGTATCTCTCTTTTATAAATTTGATCAAACTAAGTACTCTTCTAAGATACGACGTATGCAATACTACTGTATAGGTACTCAAGATTAATACGAGATTTTTAAGATCTTTAAGAAACATATCGCTGCTGAAACCTCATTTCACTATATTACTTTAGGTACATTATTATAATTCACCCTTTATATTTGTCACTTGGTTTTGCAAAATTTGTAAGAAAAAAATATTAAGAAAAACATTATTTAATCATTTAGTACAGCAACGAAAATGCAACTTAATGAATATATTATACAACTGTGTACTTTGTTTAGTTCAAATGGGTATTCACTGAACAAAATGCCTTTTGGCTTTTGATTCTGTTATAGTTTGGTAGCATTGTTTGACTGTGTAGCAGATTTATTTACAATTGTTTAATTTTTATATTTAGTAATTAGTTGTCTTGTGGTCTCAATATGAAATGTAATTTTTGAAATGATTTTTATAGACGGTTTCATCAGACGCCTGCGCTTGGCTAGAAGTTAACTTCCGGTCTGTGTTTGTTTATGGGTCTATATACGATTTTTTTTAATATAATTTATATTCAAATTTTAGTTAATATTAATTGTAATAAAATAAAATAAATTTAAGAACACTTAACGGACACTGTTGTTATTGATTCTTTAAGGAGGTCTACCGAAAGTTAAGTTTGGACCACATAACATTAGTTTATGTTATTGCCGTTGAAATTATTATTTCAGCATTGTAGTTTGTTTAAAAATCAGTCAAGACGACAAGTTCAGCTAAAAGAAAACGCTATGCAAACTGTTGCCTTCAGTTCAATACGTTCTCATTTTACAGCGTTGAACTCTATCAAACTTTTTTCCCCATGACCAGTAGTTCTCACTACCTGCAATACCACCAGTCCACTTAACATCATGCACTTTAAAAGCGCAGTAAATTAAAGATCATGAATCATGCACTATTCATAAGAGTCTCCATCCGGCCCTATTCACTGCTTGCCACCCTCCTCCCCCACTAATGGGATTGAGCATTCACAGGCCTCTGAATCGCCGTGTCCCGTTCTGTCCTTTTGACTGAACATAGTGTTCTGGACCACTGCATTAAAAGCTGATACCCTGTGCAAAGCCAAATGCTCTCCATCAGCCCCCATCTCATGAGACCATTGTCTGCTAGAAGAACCACCAGATGGTCTGCACCATATCGGCCAAGGTATCAGTTTTACACCGGGGAAGCACCGGGGATATGCTCCAAAGCAATTATCATCGGAGTATAATTGTGAGATGCATTATATAGCGGTGTGCTATTCTAGTTTTCCCTCTTCTGTCCGGGTTTGATGTGTGAGGGTTACCTCAAAGAAATGGTTCATCCTATATCGGGCTTTAGAGCACTGGAGAGGTAGAGAAGTGGAGGAAGGAACTAGGACTGGTGGAAAGGTAATTCACCATTACATAGGTCATGGCCCACATAATCTGATGCACTCTCGCTAATGACTGATAACACGAGGCAGGCAAGGTGTGTCAACCCTCATCAGTCTTTCTAATTAGAGATGTGAGCACACATCTTTCGTAAGCTCTCCCTCCACAACACCATTATACATGCGGACACATATGCGAATGCGGCCCATCAGTCCTACTGTTGTTGCTGTGAACGACCCGAAATGAAACGCATTGACTTTGGAATGCACACTCGGTGCAACCCGTCCATTTGTCATTCTTCAGATCATCTCTTTCCTGCACTGTGTTGCTGTTAGTCCTCTTGTGAGATGAGTTACCAGAATGACTGATGGCCATCTATCTCAGCACCCTATAGTAAGAAGAAGGGCCACTCAAGGCTTTTCTAGATACACACTTACACTCTTGCGGCGGAGGCTGCGGGGTGGAAAGTGGATTCATCTCCTTAATTGAGGGAGGGGGAAAATAGGTACTTCAGCTACGGTATTCAACTCACTCTCCTTAAAGCCACTCCCCTATGGATGCAACAAGGGAGGTATAAAGTGTGCTACAAGGTTTTATTGCTGCTGAGAGTGTATACAAAGGAGCTGCTTCGAGTGGCTCAATTGAATCAGTAAGGTAGTTGGAAGATTGCCTGAAATAAAGCAAGGAAATTATGTCTCTAATGGTTTGTATAATAATGCGGTAAATGAGTTTGGTAAGTATAGATACATTGTTAATATCAGAGCTGTAGGGCACAACAAACAAGAACAGTTTTGCTTTTAAAGGGTTTCATCAGACAAACCTGGCCCAAAGTTTTATTTTTATTTTACATTATATTCATTATTTATTGTATATTAATTGTATTAAATTTAATTAAAATTTCTCACCAGTTATTGTTTTTATGGAGGTCTACACCCGAAGTTAAAGGGGTCGTATTGGATGGCTTGAATTGTGTGTTTTCGGTGTAAATGGTGTGTTTGCGTGGTTTACGGTAAAAAAACACACACATTCATTTTCACATACTGTGCATTACTAGCTGGGTTTCCATCACTCTGGTATTATTGTCATTTTAAAGTTTGGCATCAGAAACGAGTGATGGAAACGCCAAATTTCAAATTATTGACAATTATTTGATGCCAGGTTATTAGGGCTATTTAATACCACATTGTCTGATTTACGGACAGGAACATCAGACGTAGTGGGAGGCGATAAACTCAAAATCAGTTTTATGAAACATGCCGTTTAGAAGAAGGTATTTTTGTGATGATTTCAACTTGTTTGCTAGCCTCCCTAAATGCTTTCCAAGTACACAATATCTAAGATAATTGCTCTCTCAAACAAGCTTACGGTTGCTATCATGCTTATGATTCATGATCGCTTGCTCTTTCTGTGCAATCCGAACCATACAGCATTACATTTTTAGATGAAAGTCATAACACATTTTTCAAATACAGACTCTACAGTTTTGCCAGTAACTAGCTAACAGAAATAATAAATAAAAGCTATTATAAAGTATTATTGTAGAATGTAGTGTTTACATTTAGAAATTGTCTATACAACACAAATAAAGGTAGTCGAGCCTAAACAACATTTAAAGTTATTTTTATAGATTGATTTACAATGTTTGCTTTTATTTTGGAGGGCAGGGAGAGCAAACTGGTGAAAGAGTAAGACAGACTGAAAGACTCGTAGTTAGAGAAAGGTAAGAGATAATGAAGAAAAGAGTGAACCATTTCTTGCAACTAAAACACATTTCCCAGTCATTAGTACGCCAGAAAATATTTACTTAAATATAATATCATGATTTTATTGGAAAAGTAATAATTCATTAATAACAATAAATCATTTGGATTTATACAACGCCTCGTTTAATAAAAATTGCACTGTTTGTGATAAAAGAAAATTTTGAATATACTATTCAAGACAAAAGAACAAAAATTTTATAACTTATTTAATACCTAAATTCCATTTTTACAGTATATTATAAGATAAAATGAGTATACAGTAATATTAAACTCATAGAGGTCAGATCCAAAAAAGGAATGGTTAGAATGGCTGGTGTGTCCCATACAGCTAGTATCTATGAGCTATATCTTCATTCAGGTGTGTGAAGTAAATTTCCTCCACTGTGCTCTTAGTGAAAATGGTCTGAACTTTCATCTTATATAATAAACATTGTGAGGCCTTTCTGACATAAATGAATATAAATCTACTATACTATTTAAAACAGTGAAACTGATTTGGGAAAAGAGAGCTAATGACTTGTTAAAGACTTGAAGACTTGAACCTTGAGGACTTGGACTCAACTTGGACTTGCTTGTCTTGACTCGGGGTTTGCCTTGGACTTATCTGTCTGGACTCGGGACTTGACTCGTGACTTGCATACATGACTTGAAACTTGCAAAATCATGACTTGGTCCCACCTCTGCCATAACCTGACTAACCAGAGTACTGATCTTGTTACACAGCATCAGAAATGTTGCTTTGGTCATTTTAAATGCCTGAGCAAAGTCGTCAACGTATTTCTGTAATTGTCTATTAGACGTGTCACGACATGCATTTATTGTGTTTCGTAATCGTCCGCTTGCGCAAGTATTAATATATATGAAACTTAATATATTCAGTGGCTTTTCTTTTTTTTTCATAATAATATTTTGTGGCAGTTTATTAGGAAGTGATGGTTGACTCGTTGGATGGAAGCGGTGCTTATTCGCAAATACGATATTCCAATTTTGCGCATAAGCTAAATTCGCAACTTTGCATGGAAACCTGGCCGATTGTTGCTCCTCTGTCCCCGGCCTTTCTGAAATGTTCAGATTTTTAACGAAGCTCATCGTTGTGAAAAGCGTGCTCTGATTGGCCAGCTACCCAGTGCGTTGTGATTGTCCGAATACCTCAAGCATGTGGCGGAAATGTAGCGCCCCTTACCATATTCGGAACATCAGCCTTCAAAGCATATTGACAGCTGATAATATCACTGGTACAATGTGAGTTCAAGCCCAAATATTTTCCAGAAAATGCATTTGAACAAGTGGATTGATCAACTTTGTCAGCAGAGCTTAACAGTTCGGCAAAGTTTTATTTAAAAAAACTATTAGGTTTAACAATTAGCTTGATAAAGCTAACTTATTGAGCTGCCTTTAACGCGGTGTCTCGATGCAATGGAACAAAGTCAATACAACATATTATAACGAGGCATATGTGGCATCCAGCGGGGACATAGTTACTGAATATAATGACTTATATTGACTTTTTTCGAGTAGCATCCGCTGCAGGTGAGAACAGCCAGAGGATGCGAGGCTGGATTCAGCGTCGTAGATATAAAACAATTTCTACATTTGTGATCGTAGGACCGACAAAAAGCTTACATTTGAAAAGTCAGTTGCAAATTCTTTAATAATGGAAACATACCTACTGGCTATGAGTGAGAAGCGGCAGACTGTCCATACTAAGTTGGATTTGCCCCATTTTTTAGAAACAGCCTTTGTGCACAACCAGGTGGTAACTTTTTTGGAACAGTGTTGTAAATCAAATTTAACCACCGATTTCTAATTGTGTCCTAATTTGGAAGACCCAACTAAGTAGTTTTTTTTTAACACACAGCGTCTCCACGACATGGCGGCAACGACAGCAACACTGAAGCGGGAAAAGATAGCCTTCTTTCTTTGCGAATACATTTAGGATTTTACATCAAGGACTGACGTAGAAATGTGGGGGCGTGTTTAAAGGAGGCTTTAGGCAGGTTTGAAAGAGCCTGCACTTTTAAATAAAACATCTCTTTTGGTTTGAGATTTAAATTTTTGCAATTTTACGTGTCTAATATATGCATGAACAACTTGCAACACACCAAAGATACAGGAAAACACAAAATTGCGTCATACGACTGCTTGAATTTTGGGGGTATTCTAGAGAATTGATCTTGAAATTAAAAAAGTTTGGTCAAAAAGTTACAAACCCAACTGTTGGGTTGAATTAACCCACAAACCATATATATTTGACCCGACAATGGGTTAAAACAACTACGCATTTTGGGTTGAAATAACCCAGCATATATCCCAATGGTTGTGAGTTCCTGAAAATAACTCAGACTTTTGTTCTGTTTCCTTTTGCATTGAAAAAATTCTGACTTCATCTAGTATGATTTATATTTAAAACCCAAAGAAATCATTTGAAAATAGGTTAAGAAAAATCTGTGTAATTATCATAAACATGCACTCCCATATTTGACCACATTTAACATATTTGTTTTGTATTTATTCATTTTATTTTATTAAAATTATTATTTAATGATTGACTACTAAATTCTAATATTTGTTTTTAATGTTTAGATATTCCTTAAAAAATAAAATATCCGAATAAAAGATTGGTGAACGTTATCATGTATACACTATCAAACAATCCTGACCAGCTCAATTTGTTAAATCTACGAAACAACATAACAGAAATGCTTTGTGGTCCTTTAATCCTTTAGCAAATTCTGTGCTGGAGATACAATACTCGTCTCCACCAGGACAATGTCTTTCTGTATGATCAAGGCCATAAGCAGCCTTGAGAATGATAAGGATACAAGCTAAGCACAGCACAGCTGTTTTATCGCACACTGTTCGTGACCTATTCTCTGCCTCTCCCCCATAGGCCTATTCTAGCGTAAGGGTAAACCAAGTGCCAGACTGACAAATGGAGATCTGTTCCAAAAATAAACAGAAGGATGTGTGGACAGAAAAGCAAAACGTCCAAGCAGAAGAGAGCGAGAAGAGGCTCATTTAGAGGAAGTGCAGTCATTTCATGCTTTTCAAGAGATTTTAACAGATCTGTTTACGAAGCGAATGGGCTCACCGAGTTTCCAATCACGGATAATTATAAAACCTCTCATATAGGGAGTCAAAATAAAAGAAATCTTAATACCTATGAAAAGGCCCTACGTTTCATCCCTGCTAATTTCTCTCCGGACTTAAATGCATTTCACAGTTTGTTTATTAGTACAGCAGCCATGTGGAATGCAGAGTAATGGTACCGCTGAGGGAACACATTGCAGGGACCATTAGCTAACTGGAGCAGCTCAGACACTGGTTTAGAGGATGCTGTCCAAAGCTTGCACACACCAGCACTTACTCGTGGCACTCAATAAAAAGTCAAAAAAGGAGAATCAGATGTCCAGAAATTTGACACTGATGTCACACATGTTCATAAAACTTGTCCATCACACCCCGGAGGCGACAGGAAACAAAGTGCTGTGGCAAACATATTCTGAAAAATTTGAGAAAGCAGATAATAATCAATAATGATAATCAATAGAGGAATAGTATGGTATAAAACGACCCCCTTCTTTAGTGCACAATGACTCACGGCCCAGTTCAAGCCCCTGAGCTAGAGCACATATACACACTTTCACTGCTCCATTTTCTAATGATGATGAGAGGGATGGACGAACCCTGAATTCAGAATAGGGTCAGATTGATAGCGCTGGATTCCAGAAGTGACACTTCCTGGGCTTTTGATTTCAAAGCGTTCACCCCTCTCCTCAGCATCCATTTTGAAGATGAGAGCAGTGATGTCACCAATCAATGGCAACAATAATTTGGCACCGAGCATCGCAACAGGTGCCATGACAACCAGCTGTGATAATGGAGGAAGAGAAATAGAACTGTTGCCAAACAGACAAGAGCCCTATGAATTTAAGTCCCAGCCAATGACACCAGCCAGCCTTCAAATCAGAGGGACAGAACGGCACCATGTGATAGAGCTCTTTGTTTTTGGAGCATGTTCAAGTACTCCTTTCAAACAAGCACGTCACTTTGGCTTTTCCCCAACATACTTTATGCCCACCTCCAAACTGCCGCGCATAAAGGAAGATGGGCCCTTTTTGTTCTGCAAATGGCTTTAGAATGCTCACTTTCATGTTAAACAAAATGATGAAGAGGAGAAGTGAATTTCATGTCGTTTACTCTGAACAATGCTCAGGGACTAAGAGCTCTGAAGGCTCTAAATGCTATTTCCAAATTTGTGCATCGAAACACATAGATGATTCACATGCACCGTAACCATAGGCTAGAAAGCACAAGGAATAATGGACAGTTTTGAATTTCAAGTAGGTCCACACTTATTTCGGAAATAAGGGGTAAATATAAATGTATTAATACACCAGAACATTTCAAGTGGATACTAGTTCCACTGCGTAGATGAAACGAGATGTCCTATGAGGAGAAATAGAGTATCAGTCACGTCTGACATTCTCGCCTCGTGCATGCTCTGGATTCTTTCAGGTTATTCAGCACAGTTCCATTCTGTTTTTCTCTTAAGTCACGCATTAAAAGCGTCTGGCTCTGGATGCAAAGGCCTCTCAGACAGCTTCCTGCTGCTGTAAAATCTCTTGTTAGTCCTCCTGTGGTTACACCTTAGACTGGAAAGGTGAACTTGAATTTGGTGCAAGACCAAATCTATCTATCTCTATCTATCTATCAATCCATCCATCCATCCATCCATCCATCCATCTATCTATCTATCTATCTATAGCAAAACATAAATAACTGGCTTAAAACCATTTTTTGGGATGAAAACATGAACAATCCTAAGACTTTTCCACATTACTCTGTGTATGTACAACAAATAACTGACAAAAATACAGACATAAAATGGGGTTAAAGGCTGAAAAGCGTATTGTTTCAGCTATTTGTTGTGTTTTAAAACCTTGTCTTTTTAATTAATGTTTTGGATTATTGTGGTTTGCGTGTTTTGGGATATTGAGCTACATAATACCATTATTTTGCAAGATGTTGAATCCTAAACACTTCGAACAAACACACAGCCTAATAGTAAACAACAGATCAGAGCTGGAAAAACAAAGTGTAGACTTTTGAAGATATTTTAATGTATCACGTTGCCTCAATGTTTTTTGTTTATTTCCTCAATAATTCACTTTTAGTGTTTACATGTTCACTTTCCTGTGCATGTTCTGACTGGCCTTGACCACCTCGCAACACTTACTCCTCTCTTCCCTTTATTGCCGCAGCCTATCTTGTCTCTTCACTTGCGTACACTCTCTCTCATTCTTCCTCTCCTTTTACAGCCCACTCCCCCACCCGAAGCAGTTCTTCTCCGCTGCCTTCGATCCATCGCTCCATGCCTCTACCCCACACTCTCCTGCTGTTGCTCCAGATATTAAAACAAATCAGCCATGAAATAAGCTCCTTCCCCTGTCCTTAGCGGCGCTGTCGGAGCTCATTCCTGTCTACATCAGACCCTTTCACCCGCCCACCGTCTCTCTGCAAAGCTGCCTCTTCCACCCTTAACTTTCCCAACAGACTGTCCAACGCTGCTGGGGCTTCACCCCTTTGGCTTAATCTCATCTCTTCCCCTCCTTTCGGAAAAGCATTGGCTGTATGGTGCACTAAATATCTGCTTTGTTCCGAGACCTTAGTGAGACAGTGAAGACTGTGTTTCAAAATGTAAAAATCCTTATTAATTCCTGCAAAAATAAATCAAGATGGTATACCAGATTATCTTTCATTTTAAATTGCAAAATTTTAATAAAAATGTGCAGCTCAATGGATTTAAGACAAAATAGATATTAAGGACACATCCATTTTATTTGATTTCATAGTGTATGATGATGGCATAAGTCCACACATACTCTAAATCTTTCAATCAGCTGTACATCTTTCAAAGAATTTGAACATAGCATTGTGTAAAACCAGTTACGGCATTTGCTTCCACAATAATGGACGACACAAAATGGAGGGAAGCGCAAGGAAGTAGGTGTGCAGTCTGTTTCGGTGGAGGTAGGGTGTACACTGATACATCATGGTGTTAATGATTAGTGATGCCAGTGGCGGGTAAAATGTCATATATCTGCATGCGTCCTTGTGATTTGTTACAGCCTCGTGTCCCTCTGGGGATGTTGCCAACACCAGATTTCCATTAAACAAATCCTCAACAGGGAGCTTACAGCGCAGCCAGTCCTGAGATGTCTGCTCCAATTCTTTTGGATGGAGGTAACAAGAGCGGCCTGGGGGCGACTCCCCACTCTCCTCTCAGCGAAATAGAATCAACCAATCAGAGAGCAGCAACACGAGCACTATTTGACAGTGTATGCAAACAGAAACAATATTTGTCAAATCTATGCGGCCACATTGCAAAATGACATGGTTAGCTTTACTTAGCTAACAAATTATTTCAGTATCTCCGGTCTTTGTTACGTTCATCTGCAAAACAGATTTTTTTTCCAAGTAACACATAAATGCATGACTCTTTATCACATCCACCAAAACCATAATCTTCTTTAACAATATTTGCTCCTCTTGCAGCCAGGCGTATATTAATCCCCACCCAAACACCCAGCGAGCACCTTGCAGCATCCCGCTCTGCTGTCATTGTCTCAGGCTGTTCTTATTTAATTATATGGGTCTTGGAACCGTAAGTTCATTTGAGTTTAATGGGAGTGCCTGAGGCTGGATTTAGCACAGAAAAGGCTCCTGTCCCCACTGTATAACCTCTGTCTTCCACATAGGCCTGGCTGCATGGGGAATGCAAGGCATGAGAAGGGAACAAAGCTTTCCACTGTCCCCCGTAGAGAGGTGGGGCACTGCAGGCCCTCAAATCAGCCCCTGGCCTCCAGCTCCTCCACAGAATCCAGAATATTAGCAGTCGTGCGACGGGTGGATGGGGAGGTAACGTGCTGTTTAAGTGGCTCATGAACAATCGGAGAAGACATAGTTCACGTTTGGGACAGTGGAGCAGGAATGAGCAGCATCTGGGGGATCTGGTTCTCTGCACGTTTTGAAACCATACTTCCGACACACTGCCATTCACGTCGCATTCCCGCCGTCTACCTTACGCTCGCTCACGCTGAGCGTTCCCACTCGCCGACATGCCTTGAATTCTCCCTCGCCTGTACAGAACAAAGAGAATGTGACTTGTATAATATCTATATCCATCACTGGATTCCATCAGCCCGTTGCGTGATTCAAACCTGTTGTTGCGTGGCTGTGCAAAGAGTCAGCATTATGCAAAAAAATTACGTGAGGTACGTTCACTGAAAGACCTGAAATACTCTGGGTGGAGATTGAAAATGATCCAGCTGTGAAGACTAAATGTTTAAGTTCCTAAAAGAGATTTTAACTGATAGAAGGATAAGCTTTTTATGTAAAAACCTCTTTGGTGTTTTGACATATTTTTTACTGACAGGAGGTTTGCGTGAGACATAATAAAGGTCACACTTCTTTTCATAAAATAACCAATAGGCCATCACACCCATAAACTAGTTGGTCGAAGGATCAGAGCTGGGTAGTAACTGATTACTTGTAACTTGTACTTACATTGCATGTTATCCACGAACTTTAGCCATGGCATCACATACCTGTATACCGCTGTCGCTTGGTGGAATTGTGTAGATTGAAGGACGGTAATATTATAATAAAAGACTGCGTCTACTTCACACCAGGAGTGAAATCTGAACGACTCGATTTCTCACATGCGTGCAGAGAAAGGCTTACCAAAACAAAGTTACTTGGATCCTGTTTTTCACGTTTTCTGGGTTGCAAGATGGACCGGGTACACGATTGTAGCACTTGAACACAGAAAAAATGTGACTTTCATCCAATGGGTCTTTTAAAATACTCGTAATCAGAGTACAACCACTATTTTATTGATACAGATTACATTACATTAGATTACATTATATGTTACCTTTTTATTTTCTGGTAAACCTACCACTTTAATTATTTAGACAACCAGCCATCCCATGATAGCGAGTCTAACATGTTTTCGTTCACAAGTATTTATGTTCGCTATGTATTGTATCTTCACAATCTATAAACAATAATGACAGTATTTACGTGATCACAACATTCATTACGAAACTGCATTTGATAATTGTCCAATTTTTGTTCACAAAGATAATACAGGCACGTGATAATTTTAATCTTGCACAACTTCATTTTGTTGTTTTGCGACTGTGTGTACCTGTCATTTGTAATCCAGTCTTTCTGTTGTGAACATTTACATTTGTTATTAGAAAACCGTTAATAATGTGGCTGTAGTACATTCAGGTATTTATGAATCTAAATTAAAAGTTTATGGTTCAGATTAAAAGATTATTGTCAGATTACCGTCTGAATACTTGTGGTTTTGCCAACCACTCCATGAATATTACTCCCATTTACATTGATTTGCTATCTACACTTAATATCTACACTGTAAGGCATTTTTCTATTGTAATTTACTTTCATCAGTTCAGTTTAACTTTAACAAGAAAAGTGTTGTGGATACAAAGATACACCAGGTAAAGATAAAACAGATTAAAAATGTAATCTATATGTAATCAAAACGTGGTGATTCAAGAAATGTGTAATCTAAGGGATTATGTTACCGACTACAAATTTTGCCATGTTTTTTGTAATCAGTAACTGATTAAAATTCCCAATTAATCTTCCCAGCTGCATATGAAATATTGTATATTGTAAGAACACACAATCATGCAAATAAATTATCTTGAAATATTAATATATATGTTGTTTCCTGTAGCTCAGGGGTTAAAGCATGGTGCTAGCAATGCCAAGGTCATGGGTTCTATATTAGTGATTGCATATAAACAAATGTTTAGTATAATACAATTGAAGTCGCTTTGGATAAATCCATCTGCAAATTGTGTAAAATGTTAATAGGAGGTGTCATTTGAAAAGTTTGTGAAGTGCAACATGAGTCATCTTTAGCCTTCTCTGAAGACTAAATGCATACATCTACTAAAGTAAATTGACCTTTTTTTGCAATTTATGAGTCTTAAATGGGCAATTATAGTCATTAAACACAATATTTAAAAGCACTCACTTTTATCATCACATGGCATAGTTATAAAACTTAAATTGTTTAGACTTAGACTGTTGTTTTTATTCATTAACAACAATTACAAAACATGAACAATCGTTTAAGTTGAATCAATTAAACAACAAACCCATTATACATAATGTCACATTTATCTCACTCCAGATGATTTGTGCTTTTTCTATCATTGCTCTCTCTGTTTAAATGAAGGTTGTGAGTCTCTAATGGATTGCTTGTGACGGATGTTCAGAAACAGAAATCAATGATTCTTCTTTCTATTGAACTATTTTCTACCAATTTATTCAGTCAAGTGTATGAAATTTTGCGCCATCTAGGGGTGAGGGGGCTACTTGTAACCAATGGCTCACTCCACTGTTCACTCATCCCTTTTCAGAGCACTGACACTGGACTGAGATATCGTCACAAAGGAGAACAATATGTCGAATTCCATGTAAGGGGACCCGCAGTGTATCTAGATAAATATTGCTAAATTCTAAAATAATTTAAAACATGATGCTTTATTATGTAAGGTCTTTAGATAAATTTGCAATCCTGTCAACAGATCAGACCTTTATACTATGTATTAATTGTTGTGTCTGAATCAATATTTGTATGTATCCTTTAAACACAAACACTGTTAAACTGTATATACATGATCAATCAGATTATTGCACATTTTTGTCATCATTCGGGGGTACTAGAATGTGGACAAAGTTTGTCTAGAATTTAGCTTAAATATTTAAGGTTTTAGGACTTTAGATTCTTTTTTGGAAAACATTTTACAAACACACAATCTAATTCCCCTCATTCTGACCTAGAGAAGAGGCCCCCAGAGGCAAAGTGTTCCTTTGTGACATAAATAAATGCACACAATGAATACAATTAATGGAGGTTTAACTGTGAGCAAGGACACATTTTTGTCTTTTTCCTCTAACCAGACACAAGAGAACTTTTTAGCAATTACCCCGTTACCATGGTTATTATGAATCTTTCCAGGTTATTTATGCCCAGCCTGCCAGTCAAATATAAGACTCACCCATTAATTATCTAAGCCAGGTTATTTTCCCTGACTGCAATGTGATTTAACCGCATGATTGTAATCACCATTTCTGAGCTTGTAGATCATGGAAATGGGTGATATTTCGAGGTGACACTCTATCATCAAACAGACAGAGCCGCAATACCCTTTCCTTTCATAATGTCATTGCCACCTTTATGAAAAATGTGTGCTCACGAATGTGTGAATGGCCTAAAGAGCTTTACAATTTCTGTCGTTCAGTTGCTGTGGAAAAGCTCATTTTGTCTGATTCGTAGTTTAATCTCAAAGCGACAGATATTTCTTGCCATTATGTCGGAGGTAAGCCTGTCAGTTATATTTCAGGTACTTTTTGTGTGCAGCACCTGTTCTCAAAGGAGTTTCTGATGTGACATCTTTGCCTAGATGCTTTCAAAATTTCGATTGTCTGAGCCGACATAGTTGGGATTGTGTTGCCTAGGCTGCTGTCTGCAGAGCCCGCCCTCCACTCATTACACAGGAATCTTCATCTTTTGTGGGCTGCGAGCGCGTCTGTTGTTTTGTCTGCAGCGAAGCATCTTCGAGCAGATTTCCCCAGGATTCCCCAGCGCAATATATGCTGGCAAATTGATTCTTACGATGTTTACCTTTCTCCATCTTAATAATCAACCCGTAAATTAGCCATTGTCTGACTTGAAGTCCCTCAGAGGTGTTCAGGAAATGAGCTGGTTAATTACCTTATCATACCTCTGGCGATGAGCCACGAATTAGGAATAGGAGAGCTTTACATAGTTTCAAAGCATCTAAATAACATATTCTACTGTCTAGTGAGTTTTTGGATGATAAATGTTAGTCAAAGTTTTAACATTTTTAACATATATCTTTTTCATTACTCTCCTGTGTCTCCTGTGTTTACTATAGAAAGGCCATTTAGAGGTTTAATTTTTTTTTTATGCATTTGACGCTTTTATCCAAAGCGACTTACATTGCATTAACCTATACATTTATACTTAGGTATGTGCAATCCCCTGGGATCGAACCCACGACCTTGCGTTGATAACACAATACTCTTATCACTGAGCTACAGGAAAGTTGTTACTGAATTTAAAAACTGTAAATGTTTTATTCTGTATCTTTTAGCATTCCAAGATCTACTAAAGGAATGTATGTTTGTCCAACAAATTCAAGACAGAGGGAATGTTCCCTCTATTCTATGCACTTGGATAGAATACCGTTAACTACTTACTTTATACACCTTTATAAGATGCTTAAATGTAAATGTTGTTCATATAACATTCTAAGCAGATGTTTATCATACAAACGTAAAAAATAACATGTTGTCAACACCATAAACATTTAGATGATAGATGTAAATCTTGTAAGATTTGTTTTGTTAAACCCCACGTGTTTTGCATGAGTAGAATTTTTTTTATTTAAGGCTTTGCTTTGTGTATCTTATATTTGAAATCTGGTACAAAATAAATATAATGAAACGCAATTTCGAGCAATATTTCAGTGTACAAGGATACCTCGTTCATATGTAAGTCGTAAGGATCACCGTCGAGTCAAACTGCTTTTAATTTCAGCGAATAATTGTGTTTTTTTCCCGGTTTCTTTGTTTTGCCTATTGAACGTGTTTTGCCACTCAAGGGGTGTTTCGGAAATCCTCACATGGTGTAAATGTGGAAAAGTGACTTCAACGCATACCCTCTATATCAGTGGTTCTTAAACTGGGAGCCGATGATTTTGTGCCATTTTATGAAATATAGAAATTTATCATCAGACGTTGGCAGATTACTTGGGAATTGTAATCAGTTATTGATCGCAAACTACATGGCAAAATTGAAATCAGTAACGTTATCCCATAGATCACATGATGAGTTTACTTTTTTGTGACGTGAATTAAATTACATTAAATTTAAAAAGTTAATTTAATACAAGACATAAGTCAAATGCCTTTGTACTGAATGACTCCAATACAACAGCACATGTAGTCTAATTACAATAAAAATAGTTGAAGAATAGAAAAAGGCCTTACAGTGTAGATATTAAGTGTAGATACCAAATTAATGTAAAAGGGTGTAATATTCATGCATTGATGGGCAAATCCAAAAGTATTCAGACGGTAATCTGACAATCACCTTTTAATCTAAACCATACCTCTTTATTTAGATTCATAAATTCCTGCATATATTATAGCCACATTAATAACTGTTTGCTAATAACAAATGTAAATGTCCACAACAGAAATACATTACAAAGCACCCGAGGGGGCCTTACCACGAAAACGTGTGAGAACCACTGCTCTATACAATCATTTGCAACACTTGCATCATTTTACCACCGTGCCAGTGATTTCTGAGAGAACCATTCATATTTGATGTAACAAATATGTATCAAATGTAATAATCTACTTATTCTAGCAATTCCGTTTGTTGACACAACAAAAATATTATACACAAACAAAACATGAGGTTGGTGTTAATACTTGATTTACAAACAAAATAGAAAAAACAGTCGGTCCTATAAAGGTTAATATAGGGATGGACGTTCATTTTTGTTCACAACCCAACTTACCCGGCGGCCTAATTCTGTCATTTATAATTACAATAGAATTGACAACAGATAAAGTGTTGTGACTCTAACTAAACAACACACCAAATCGGCACGTGAAAAGACAATCTTTTGTGGTGATTGTTCTCTGTCTCATCTGGCTATCAAGAGCTCTTCTCTGCAGCAAAGCAGGCAACAGCATGACCATTAAAGGTTCTCTTCACTGAGCCTGAAAACCAAAACAAATCAGGGGGCATTCAGCCGAACGCACACTCGAAAGATAAACCATTGATAGGTGAAGAGTGGTATGTTACAACCAAGAGAGGGATTATCGCTTTGCTTTACAGACTCTCACATATGAGCCTCCGCTGGTCTCTCCACATGCTTGCAAGGTTGAAGAGTTTCTACTGAACACGTCTGCATTCCTTGCGAACTTCTGCTTTCTCACAGCTCTTTTCTTGCTGCTGAGCCATGTAAGCGTATCGCTATTCTATGATATCTCCTCTTTGTTTGTCACTGGGACAGCATTTGACTCACTATACAGTTGTGGAGTGTTATACAGAACCCGGCTGTGTTCAGCTCAGTGTAGGGGGCCTTCAGGTGGGGGATCAGATGGAGAGAAGCCCTAGGCATCTTGTGTCCTGACTAACTCCACTGGCCTGGAAAAGTCACACGTGCCCAGAAAAAACGACGCCAGATTACCAGCAGCTTCAGTGGTGAAGTGAGAAAAACACGTGACTAGTGGTTATGTCCGCCTTTTGCTGAACTCACTCTTCTTCATCTTCACATCACATATCAAACCATACAGGCATTTTTTCATCAAAATGAAAAAAAAAGGCTAACAGGTGTTTCATAATAAAGTGTATGGTAAGGTTAGGGGTAGGGAGGTCTTTATTGTCCTGATTTTTTATTAATTTGTTTATTTGCTCAAACGGAATGGAGTTTAATTTATACAGATTCTGAATGAGCCATGTGGAATGGATTTGAGGAAGCATGCATGGAGGTGAAGGTTGTAGCTAAACGTGAAATGGATTTTAATGGATTTGACTAACCGCACTCTGCACTAAATAAGAGACATTAAAAGTGAGTGGGTCGAATGTCATTGGTCTTAAAAAGTGAGCGGGTCCTTTCCCACCCACATACAATGGTTCCGACGGCCATGTTTATAAGTGTTTATTAACAGGTGATGTACATAATGCCACATTTATTCATGTTTTGAAAATTTTTTTTAGTATGGTGTGAGAAATCGGTGTAATACAAATGGGAGCACTATAGAGGAAAAAAACAAAGATCTCCCATTGAATCATGTCATCCAGTCAGTGTTTCAACTGCAGGAAGCAGCAGTTAGTTTGCCAGAAAAATGCACTTTGCAGAATGTCTGTAAAAACCCAGCCAAAGTCAGTTGTGCTTCACTGTTTTCAACATAAAATCATCCTACATAGTGTAAAAAACATTCTGTTAAAATATAATGTTGATATATTTAATATTTACTGAAAGGCCATGTCATAGATTAAAACTAATGCTTGAAATTGAACTTGTTAACCTGATTTTTCCTGACAGGGTCACATAGCCTACTGCTGAAAAAACAATATTTTACATGTTTTATTTATTATTATTTTAAAGCATGTTTAGATAAATACTTCAGTTCGGTCAGGTACGAAAATAAAGAGACTGTGGCATATTTTTTTGAAAATTCTACCTAGTCATTTTTCTCTTTCTTGCCACAGAGGCTTCAGTTTGAAAATTCTTTGCTAGCACCTTTGCCATTACCTAGTCTTTTTTTTTGTTGTTTCTTGCCACAGCTGCTTCAGTTTGCTTACTGAGTGATATCTTTGCTTAATATTTTTGCATATTTGTTTTAATTTTTACAAATATTTTTGCATGATTTTCCTGAACAATCTATTTTCCTGCAACTATGCACAGTGGGTCATGCTACAGAAATAAAATGATGCAGTAAATGAAGAGTTTGGTTCCAAAATGTGATAACTTTTTTCTTTCTTCAGAAATCACATTTGTCATAATGTTATGATGTTTTTATTGTGTTTTATTGAATAAATTAGCTGTATTTTTTTGGTTAGCATGGCTTAGATCAAAACAAACCAACTGATGAGCGTGATTTATATTAATAGGAATGCACCATAACAAAACATAATTTGGAAAAAATAAATAAACAAAATCATCTCATTTTGGAAACAAACTCTTCAAATAATCATAGTCGACACCTGAGGGTGCTGGTTCTGAGGTTCACAGTGCTGTTTTCTCAGCAGAGCACTGGGTGAACTCTCTCTCTGGCACATAAACCAGCATCATTTTGATGGAAAAGACATAACAGATTAGCTAATGCTGGCCTAACTAGTACACTTGAGGTCTTGAGCACTACAGCCACACAGAAAAAAGTCCAGTCAGCAGCAGCAGCAGCGCTGTGAGAAGTCCTGCTAGATAACATTAAAGAGGATAAAGATGAAGAGAATTGCTCAGTATGTTTGTAATCTTTGAAGGTCCATGATGAAATGAAGAAGCTCATCCTTGCAATTAAACATGTTGTTGGGCGTTGTCTCTCCTCATATAACGCAGAGTGTGGAATGCAAAACTTGCAGCGATGATTCTCAAAAAGGCATCGTATCGCTCCAAAGAGCAGCCCTCATGTTTATACCCCAACTCTTTCATCTCGCTCTGCATGCATCATATCACCGTCAGGAGGAGGGCTTAGACTGCGAGCGCTGATACGGCCGCCCCCCCCCTCGCAATCTCCCTCCATCTCTTTTGTGAGTGCATCATAAAAATGGGGGGTTTTGCTGGAGTAAATTAACAAGAGCCCTTGATATGCAGATCAGTGCCTATTAATCAAAGAAATGAGATTAGGATTTCAAATGGGGATGAAGAAAGCCTCCATTATCTTGCTGGAGTGTCATGTTTAATAATGTGGAACGACGGTGTAATTCGCCGCCACGGCAGGCCCGGGAGGAGAGACCAACCCTCGGCAGTCCCATGCTCAGCGTCAGGTGACCCAGCTAGCTAGCGTTGGGGTGAGGGGAGCCACTCGATGTAGAAAGAGAGTGTCGGGTGAATCAAAAGAGCACGCTCCTGCGGGAAAGCGGAGGCCCCTGCATTCGGCTTTGATGTTAGTGTCTTGCCGCGCGCGGTGGGGCTGGGCCTACCCACAACATAAATAATGGCTGGCTAAATGTAGAATCTGCTCACTCATGCATCTGCCGAACAGACAGTTTCGTCGGCGTTCAGACGCTTTTGCTCGCCGCGGCAAGACCCGAGGTCGAAACGCACGTACGCGCATCCGCACACAAATAAAGTCATACATATGCAGATGTTTGTGCAAATGTATACAAAGCAAGCTTGGTTTGCAAAGCCTTCATATGAGGAAAAAAAGAAGGCAGAGGGTTAGACTCAGTAGTCCATGGGGGATGCAGGAAGTCTCTGCCACATTAGTATCGCTATTCGCTCTTAAACACGCCTTTAACACAGAGTTGTCTCACTGCCCCGAACACAATTGATTTTGACAATCTTTCCGCCATTGGGAAAAACACATAACTCACTGATGACTGCAGGCATGCATTGCTCAGCTCCTTGGGAGCCACAGAAATTATGCCAGCATTAATGTTTAATATTGCCAGGGACTCAGGAGATGCACATGTGTGCAAAGTCCTTTGTCTTTGTGTCAGGCGAAATGTGCTTCGATGCAAAGCGAAAATCATTTCAAATAAAGCACACAGAGAGAGTGAGCAAAGAGAGAGTGTGTGTGCTTTACTTCGGTCGCTTCATGGAGAATAATACAGAAAGAGAGCAATAGACGACGACTGGGCCAGGCCTTGTGAAGGCTGGGCCCACTGAGAGCTGACCTGCACAATATCCTGTTGAAAACAACATTTTGCAGGCTCAGAACTGCAATTCTAAAGGAATGTTGTTCTTACTGCATATAATAATGTGAGGAGGGATTATTGTGTGTCTGTTTGTGGCAAGGGATCATTAAGGTGAGCAAAGCTGCCACTGCATGGATAGCCGACAAAAATCCTTAGATTGTACACTGCAGTGCAACATTTAACTATAATTGTAGTTCTGATTATTACATAAAATATCTGTATAGCAGATACTCTACAAAAATTGATAAACTATTTTTTCTCATCTTAGATATGGAAGTTTTGGTTTCTTGCCACTGCTGACTTTATTAAAATTCATTCTCACAGAGACTTCACATTTTTTCTTAGTAAAACAAATTTTATAGCATTATTGCAGATTCTTCATGTATATTATAATCTAACATCACATCTTGACACATAGTGCTCCCATAAAGAAAAAAGTTAGATTCAAGCATTTGGATGAAATGACAGGTATTTTTGATGCACCATTATTTGAATGTTTTAAATTTGATGTAGATGTCAGCAGTTCAGTCATCTTAAAATACAAAGACCACCATAACATATACAGTGTTCTACATTTCATATTTTCCTGTTTCTTTTTTACTTATTCAGTTTTTCCCTTACGTCTCTACTGCCTGTGCTAACATGCGTTTACTGTAAGGCTGCTTTGCAACAATGCAAACGTTTGAAAAGCGCTATAGACATACATTTGAATTGAATTTGAATTGCATCCAGCCTGCAACTGAATATAACAAATCAGTTTTCCTGACATAAATGAAGCCTATTGGCTTGAGCCCTCTCTATATATCCTTTCCTAAATTCTTGTTCCAATAAAAACAAAAATCAGCACAATTTCAAAATCAAGTGAGAAGAAGCTTCATTATAAACGTATATTTCATAAGGAAGAGTATCGATAAAAAATAATATTTTACCCAGCGTATGTAAATTAATAGCCTTTAGAAACATTCCCCTATAATCTAAATCTCATTCATGCTCAACTTTCATATTATAAAAGTAAATATAATCTTTCATCTCTAAAATAAACTCAAGATGTTATTGAATTTAATGTCATTACTGCTCTAAAGACATCATATAAAGGACCCAAAAAATGAAAATACTGTCTTCATTTCCTCACCCTTAAGTTGTTCCAGACCTGTGTAAATTACTTTGTTCTGTTTAACACACAGAAAGATTAATTAAGACAATTTTTAGTTCTGGGATATCATTCACTACCATGTTAGAAAAATCTAAATGGTTTAGTCAAAGGTGCCCCAGAAATGTTTACTTTTCCAATTTTTTCATAATATAACAACAATATCAAAACACAAGTGAATGATGTCCCTGAACTAAAAACTGCAAATATCTTTATTTGTGTTCAACATAATAAAGTAATATATACAGATTTGGAACAACTTGAGGGTGAGTACATTATGACAGGATTTTGGGTGAACTTTCCATGTTTGTATACAAGTCAGAATGTCAACTCTTTACTGTTTTTATAAAACCTTCACTGCGGTCCTTAGCCAATCTTCTAGCTGTCCAAAACGAGACAAAATAACACACAATGACCTCCCATTAGCCGCCAACCTTCTCGACCCTGCATCCTCCAGGCCGCTCTGATCATGTCAGTGAATGCTGGAGAGTTTCTCGAGGGGCTCAGAAGGGAAGCTCAGACGGCCAATGACTGAGGTTTGCTAACCTTTTTGTTAATCTTCTTTTATGTGAAAACCATGGCTATTCTAAAGCATCATCATCAGCCGTTCATTTGCTGGTACTTGGGGCATGTGTGATAACTGACAGGCAGCGGTGAGGAGGTCTCAGCCCCTCTCTGAGTGATTACTAATTACAGTTCAGACTGAGAGGGCGGCGGCTTGTGGAGGAAAAAAACTTGAGCCCGAGCACAATAACACACTTAAGTTCACTGGAGAAGGAAAACACTGCACAGCGCAAAAATGTTCATCTCTTGCTTTCCAGTCACATTATCTAAAGGTAAAAAGCAGCTAAATTTACTCGAGAAGCATAAGTGTATGTTAGGAGGTTTTCAGAGAATAAAACATAAAAATATAATTTACTAATTGTATCCTCTTGTTTTAAAGATAGATTTTAAGATGAAAAGACATACGTTAGGTTTACGTTCGTAACACAACCGCCAATTTGATAATCGTCTAAGAGAGGTAAACCAAATTCATCATATTCTCTAAAGTCAACGTAATTTTACTTAATTTAGTTTAAAGACACACCAAAGTTCCATGAAATCTGCAGCTTTGTTTGATGCATTGACATAATTTACCGTGAAACCAGAAATTAGGGCATGACACACTGAGTGGCTCCTGTTTTTAAAACAGCCAATAGCGGTGGCTAATGCTAGATCATCCAGATTCTAGAGAGCTTTTGATTGGTCAGAAGAACTTGAAGTGCAGTATGATGTCATAAAAATCATCCATTTAGGTGGAAGTGAGAGACTGTACATTTTGAAAGCTTATATCTTCTAAATGTGAATTTGTTAAAGTTTTTGGTCTCACGGTTAATCTTTATCCCTAATGCTAACATATTCATAAAATAAATAAAAAATGTAACAAACAAATTTCGTGTTTTAAGATTTTTTGCGTATTTGTTGTTTCAAGAAAATTTGACAAAAATATGATTAGGAAAAATTGTTATTATTATTATTTATTACTTGAAAGACTACAGATATGACTGAAAGGTAACATGGACATGAAAGCCCATGTCAGATGAGGAATACTGCAGACACGCTTTGCAAAGAAACCCAACAAATACAAAACTAAAGAGAAAACCGAGCAAGGGGTGCTGGATAGATTCCTCATCCTCTTATACTCTTTACATGCATTGTAATTTCTGTCAGTCTGCTTGAGAGGTATTCACATCCTGCTCTTTATGCACCTTAACAAAGAGAGGCAGAAGAAAGAACGACTGCGACTTAAAGTGACAGCAACATTAAACCATTGACTTCATCTGGCATCTCACAGAGAAAGTGACATTAAGAGGAGCCCTAAAAGCTGTCTGTTTACTGTAATGGACTATGGAGGGGCCATTTTATATTGTGTTTATGGCGTTGTGGGTAGCATACATTTTAACAGATGAAGCTCTTATCTGGTAGAATAAAAAAATGAAACTTGTGACTTGGTCCTTGGAACGAATGCATACCCTTCTATGTGTATTTATGAAATGCAGTATTAAACAAAAATAACTATTGTTGAAAGGCTAAGAATATAAAAAATATTCAAACTGCATTAAATTTAAGAAGCCATTTGAAAGAGCACTTCCAATTATAAGTGCCTATAATGCTGCCTAATTTTATGCAGGAGTCTAAAATTCTCCTGTCTAAAATAGCCTGCAATTCCATGCCATTACCTTCCCCAGCAATGAAAGCACATTTCCACTGTTTTGACACATGTCACTCAGGTGACAGAGCGCTTGCACTGTATTTTTGGAGTACACTTGCTATTCAGTTCAGCACAGAGCGGCCTGGACCCATTTTTGAAATTAAGTCTTGAAGTGCCAATTTCGTGCAACGATCAGGTTGTAAGATGAATATGACTATACAAAATTAAAACAAGTATCCTTCAAGCTAGAATCCCTTTTATATTTAACCTGCCTTTTTATCTTATTTTTAAAATAGTAACACTTTACAATACGGTTGAATTTGTTAACATGAGTAACATCATTGCTTTACCTAACATGAAGTAGCAATGAACAATACTTCTACGACATTCATGCTGATTGCAACATTTACTTACACATATTTTAAGTCAAAAGTTACAATCTGTTACAATTAGCTCATGCACAATGAACAAACATAAAGCGATTGGGATTAACATTAGCAAAGCTCACAAAATGCAGAAAAACAATATTGCTCATTGTTAGTTCACATTAGCTAATGCACTTTCTAACGTAAAGAAATACGTTGGTATGTTGGTTTGTTAGAGCTAACGTCATTCAAAAAGAGGCCAGCTGTACAAGAGGCAGAGCCCTAACTAAGACCCTCCCCCCAGCAACGCTCTGATTGGTTGACCTGGTCCAGTGAGTGGTAAAACAAATGAAGTGTCACTGTGGGAGATTAGATAAATAAGTCAGTGGGGAGCAGAAGGTGGACTCGGGTTTATTTCAATTTGGCCGGATCACTAGAGCATTGCAGGGTCTCAATCCCTAATGACCAATGGGGGAGGGGATCGTATGAACAATCGTCTGTTTGGAGGAGGGGAGAAGATACAGACAAATGGTTCAGAGATAACAGATTAAAAACAATCCTTCAGACAAGAGTCCCGAGCGCTGCATTCGGTATGAGATCTAGGAATACAATATTTTTATTCAAACAATCAAGTGTGTACGATGAGTTTGTACGTTTTGTGTTAGTGGTCATCATGGACTCTTGGTCTTCTTGGCGAGGTAGCTCTGATAATAAAAGTTGCTGAACAAAGCGATTAGGCTGAAAGCGTAGGCAAGCACTACTGCATTCATTGAGTCGGGGAAGTCACAGTCAGCGATGAGGTTGACCGCAGTGTGAATGGTCACAATAAAGAACTGCAGCTGAGGGGACAAACAGAGGCAATGACACAAATACAGTGAGTTATATCTGAAGCAAAGCAAAAGAATAGTCATTTCTTGATTAATGATTGTTTTGATGGGTTTGCAATATAAACATGATAATATATTACACAAACAGAAGATTATTTTATACACTATACACTTATTATCGAAAAAGCTTAATGTGAAACTTTACATTTTGTATCATATTTATTAGTAATACTTTACAATAAGTTTTTGAACAATAATTCACTGGGTAAAAATCGTTTGAAATGTACAATACATATTTAAAGTTTAACATGGTATTTGTTGCCATATTACACATATCCATCTTTCAAGTTCCCCTAATTTATTCATTTACTGTAAGCTTATTGTAATATTGTAATGATAGCCTATATATATATTAGATCAGGAGTCTATATGCTTTATCGGATCAAAGAAGGTTGGAGACCCTAATTTACAAACTTACCAGCTGGAGACAAGTGAGATAACGTTTCCAACTCAAGTATTTCTGCATTTGGGGCCCCAGAGCAGCCAGACCATAGTACATGTACATCACCACATGAACAAATGAATTAACGAGGCCAATAAGGAAAGCTTAGGAAGAGAGAACATATTGGTCAAAAACAAAAAATAGAGCTTTTAAACGTGATAATCCATGACATACTGGGTGTTTCGTTTGTCCAACATTAAAATTTGATTTTACGAAGCAGGACACCATCTAGCGGTGTCAGGGTGCAACTGCAATTTTCTCAGTCTTCATCTCTCTCACTATTCATGCATGCACAACCTATATTAACTGGGTCTTTTCAGTCCATGATTATGTCAAAAAGGGAGGAACCCAACCTGCTGGATTAAATGAACTCGGAAAATGTCCATACTGGACTCATGAGTGGAAACAACCCAACAAGTGTTAATTTATAACCCAGCGGTCGGGTTTTTCTCCTTTTCACCCATGTGTATTAACATAAACCGGCGTTGTTAGAGTGTGAATGTACCAACTAAGATCATGTTGATACTTCTGCAAACTGAAAAGATCTGTTTAGTAGACTTACGCTGCCCTCCTGCAACATACTTGACTCCTGCCCACCAGTTGAAAATCATTGTGCCATGATGATACACGTGCAAAAGTGTCAGCTGATTGTTCTTTTTCCTCAGAATGAAGAACATCTGATGATAACAGCATTTACTTATCAATGTTCATAACATCTCATAAAACAGGTCAATTGTTTTCAGAGCACTAGATTATTTACTTACTGTATCGCTGAGTTCAATAACTTTGGAGAAATAAAACCACCAGCACACTCTGGCCATCTGTACAGCATCAATATTGCATCTAAATCATTTGTTTGTTCGATTACATCATATTGCATTATAGCCTTTAAACGTATGTTAGCTGATATCAATGCAAATCATGTATAAAGCAGTTGTGATTACCCGCATTGCCAGTGGGCTTTCTGAGTAGTCAACAGGCTGACAAAACAGACTGTAATTTGCCAACCAAGATGATGCTGTGAACTGAAAAATGAAAAGGTTCAAGTTTACAAAAAATTAATACAAAATTGATCTAATTTATGTTTGCCATATCAGTTCTCTTAATTGGCCCATACCTCATAGCACATATAAGCAGAGAGGCACACCATGGAGAAATTGTAAATAATAAGAAGAGCCTTAATGTTGACTGGTCGTCTGTGTGCCATCAGCTTGGGACCGAACCAGATGATGAAAAGGTAACACAGGAAGATGAAACTGACAGGCAACGGAGAGTAAACCAACAACCATCCATCTGTCCTCTTGTCTGTGAGGGTGCATGAAGTCTTTCGTTAGCCTCTTAAACGACTTAATGCACTGTAGTTTGGTAAAGCATTGGTGCTGTACGTAAATGTGAAAAACGAAACTATTTTCTCGGTCACATTCTCTCTATATGAATATTATCTGAAGATATCACATTTGTGGAAAAAAACAGGCATGAAACTCTTGAGAAATACCTCCGTTTTGTAAGACCCATTGATACAGTAGATGCAAATTTTGCCATGACGGTGGCGATACGGAAACCTGATACAAAGCGATCAGATAAAACAGGTGTTATAAGCAAAGGTCAAAAGCAAAATAGGTCTACCAGACAAACATAAATACAAACACATCAACAAAGACATTCATGAAAAACGTTGTTAAATCTATGAAATTAAATGTCTGTTAAATTACTTTACCATTGCGCTTCCTCAGTTTTCTCATTCAAGAATGTTTGAAGGGCGCCATCTATCGGAAATCATACGACAACTCGTCACAGGGTGTGTAAGTGTGTGAGCACAATGAAACAATGTCAATTATGATCACAATTCAAGTTTCTGGACACACACACACACGGGAAGAGAGAGAGAGAGAGAGAGAGAGAGAGAGAGAGAGAGATTCCTCATGCTCTGATTAAGCTTAAGTTAAGCATAAATTAACGGGTCACTAAATAGTTTACAAATCTTCTCTTAGGGATTAAACAAATCTCCAGCTATTTTCAGATGTGTCCTGTTCTTATAGTCGCTAGACTATACATGCCATACGCGTCATAAGAAATTGACCATAAAGACCAAAGACAATTTTTATATATTTATTGTATTACGGCATAGGTGAGCCGCAAGATCTTTTATCAGATTGATAACCTTTTGTATCACCACAGTTGTAATTAAAAAAGCCATGGTTAAACTATGGTTATTGTGGCGTGTCCATGTTAATTTTGTGGTAACAAATAGGCCATAGCCAACGAATCTATGGATATTGTTAAAATAAGGCTAATGCTTATAAGGTTGATTATATTTATATTAATCTGTATGTTCCACAGTATGATACAATTTACTTATTACAGTAGATGCTCTGTTGTACTGATGTGAATTTATTTGAGAACACTCTGGGTCACACTTAACATAACATTTCAGATATATTAACAAACAAACGGCAGTTTTTGTGGACTGACAATAAGCAAATCTCTTTGTTTCAGAAACATGAAAGGAAAACTGATGCGCTGTGTTGCTTTTCCCTCTGCTCAACATCTATGTGCAGAGCCCTGATCCAGGTTTAAAGTGCACGGTTCATTAAGAGCAGTGAGGAAAAGCACTCATCAGAAGCATCAGAAGTCCCAACTAAATCAAAATCTGATATAATTGCAGATTTGTTGTGTTTTTATATCTAGACAAACTAATTCTGTAAAAAATGCCAAATCCATTCTATTTCCACATTCACATAGTCTCATAGTGTACATTCATGTTTCAAAGCCTGGATGTCTCTACAGGTGGGTGTTTGTGTGAGTGGCCTCTTCTCCTGCCACGTCATGTACCATATGATCTGATCTGAGAGAATAATGTAGTCCCTATCTCTTTCTATTGTAGGTACTATGTTTTGGATGAGAATGCTGGGTTGTGTCCGTTGATTTGCTGGCCACTTTAGTAACACCTACACTGCTGTTACGGTTAGGTTGATGATGCTCATGTTGATGATGATGGTGATGATGATGATTCTGTTGAGGACTGGATTCCGATGGCTCAACTTCAGCAGGCTCTGTATTCTCAGCATGTTGGCTATTGTTTTTCATGCTTTTAATATCCTCTGATGTAGAATTGACACTCAGCTAAAACAGAGTATGAACACTTTGTGAATATTGTGAATATTTAGTCAATGGCTTAAAAACACAGTGGTGTATATACAGTGGCACCTAAAAGTATTTGGATACTGACGCAATCTTATTAAAAACATTTTTAGATTAAAAAGCAGGGCATACAGAAGTAAATGAAGTCCTGGTATTAAGAGTTATGCTACAACTTTTATAAACCACGCATGTCAGTACTATAAGGATCATGATGAAGATGTTAATTGTACAAGTGTGTTTGCATGAAGTTAGTTTGACCATTATAACCATTTTTATAAATAGTTTTTGTTAAAATAAATGTTATAATAGTTAATTGTGCTACCTTTTCTTGCAAATAAATGTACTTTTGACATTGATAATTCAATTCATCTTTTCAATTTTCACGACTTTATTGTCTAAATACTTTTTGGGGGGGCTCACTGTTTATATTGTTACTCACTGAGCAGTTGCATATGTCTTTATGGTATGTGGCCCTGACGGCTGCTTCTACATAAGGGTAGGTAAGATAGCTGTATGGCAGGACAATATGGAAGGTCAAATATCCACATCTGTGGAGAAGAGAAATACAGTATAAAACACTGAGCAAAAACATTGAAAGTAAACAATACATACAAATTGTGTGTTTTCCTAAAGCTGTAATCTATGGCATCTTCTCTATTAAAAATCAACAACTTGAATTGCAGGTTATTTTATGTACTTAATATGTGTTTACATCAAATAAAAGCAATCAGACATTTCTTGAGGAATCCAAACCTGAACACTGAAATTATAAAAGCTTATTCATGCATTTGTGACCTCAAGACTTAACTTCTGTAATGCACTACTTAGTGTTTGTCCTGCATCATCCATAAATAAACTACAGTTAGTTCAGAATGCTGCTAATAGAGTTCCAACCAGGTCAAGAAAATACGATCACAAAACCCCAATTTGATCAGCCCTTCACTGGTTTCCCATTAAGGATCGTACTGACTTTAAAGTTCTTTTAATTCCTTATAAAGCCTTAAACGGTTTACCCCCTACCTACATAACAGAGCTTCTATCATATTACAACCGTCACGCTCTCTAACTCTGGAGTTACTAGACTTACTAGAATAACTTAATCCACCAAAGGGGGTAGAGCTTTCTGATGCGTAGCACCTAAACTCTGGAACAGCCTTCCCGATAGTATTCGAGGGTCAGACACAGTCTCACAAATAAAATCTAGTTTAAAGACACATCTTTTCAGGGCTTGTTGGTTGTGGTTTGGAGGGTTTCATTTGTTGGGGCTGTGTGGGTCCGGTTTGGTTTTTATTTTGTGGTCGATGTAATAAAGTTACATTATGAATTTACTATTTTTCTCTGGTTGTTCCTCTGTCGTCTTGTGTCCCGGAGTGAGACCAGGCTGGACCTGCACAGTATCGGCGGGCAGGGGTTCCTAGGTCGCAGCTTGTGGGCTCTAACCGGGAGACTGCATTTGTTCATTAGATGTTATTTATTAGAATGATCTTGCTTGGTCTATAAACACCATGCTCTGTGTTTTACCTTTCTGTGTTTTTCTTATTTTCTCCTGTAAAGCTGCTTTGGAACAATGCACATTGTGAAAAGCATTATATAAATAAAATAGAATAGAATTAAATAAAATCATTTTTATAAGATGACCATTGTGAATCGGGAAAGGTATAGAGAGTTTTTAACACTGATCCTTACGTAACTACTTGTTCAATAACGTATTTTGTTCATTTTAAACCAAACATTACAGGTTGTAGCTTAAAACACTACATTCTTCTACAGATCTTCATGAGAATACAGCTGAGTCATGTCACCCAAACAAGTCAAACTAGTCATATTAGTGTGTACCAAGGTTCAAAGTGTGTTTTGTACATACCTATCATACACTAAGAAATCATCTTTGTCTCCATCCAAGATCTCCCAGACATTATTTTGGAGTGGGCTTTGCTGATACACAGGGATGCCCTTTGCCACCCTCCTCTTGAGCTCCCAGTACATGGCTCTGGACTGAGCGTCCTGCTCATTGACAATCAAAAACGCAACGTCCGTCAGATTGCCATGAGCTAACTTGTCACGCAGGTCCCCCAACCTTCATAATAGAGGAGAACAACTTATTTTTAAATAAATATTTCAAGTGGGTTAAATATTGCACAGGAACTGAAATACTCAACAAATAAATGAACAGACTGAGAAACGGACAAATCCTGCTCTGACCTGGCAGCCTGCGTGAGACAGAAGTGTCAGCTCGCTTTAAGAAGAGCCACGACGACTACATTTCCCACAAGCTCTTTCATTGGAGCGTTGTTAGCGATCTTCCAATGTGGAGCAGGCGTACAGATCCTAGAGCCAGAAGTATCTTTCTCCACAAACAGTGTTGAAGCCTCCAGCAGAGCCAGAGAAGCAGTCAACCATAAAGGCCAAAGAGCCATCATGTCTGCTTAACTTCATCCACTGCAAGACCTACAAAACCCCAGAAACAAACAGCTTCTCACTGAATAATTTAAAAATTAATATCCTCACGCTTTCAACGTGTATTTTCATTATAGGCATTGTTAGTTCCAGCACATTCATTTTATTCCACATGTTTACTAAACTGAAAAACCACACAAACCTCAATCGCTGTTCCTCCTCTTGGGGTTACAAATAAGAACTGAGGTTAAGTTATTTGGTCCAAAGTTTTAAGGGCACATTGGACAATCCCTTCCCCCTTAACAAACAAAACAAACCGAGAACATGTGATACACTTGGACATACTACAAAGTTTACAGAAAGGTCTTTCATGTATGCGAGTAATACAAGATAAACAAACTTTTTGGATAACAAATTAAGTGGCATCTTCAGTATTTGGACATTTTATTTGTTCCCATAGTTGAAGAATATTAAACATCAATTGATTGAAAATACTAATGAATCACACACTAACAAGTGAAGCTGTATTTACAAAATTTTTTATTATGTCTATATATTTGTCAGGGAAGCTTTCTCTTTAGCTTCTTTACTCAAAATTTCCTTTAAGAGAGAAAAGCTACAAAACACAAGTTTTAGTTGCATAAGTGTTGTTCCTTGTGATTTTAAAAATAATCTTGAGTATTATTATTTCGTTGGAATTCGGGAATATATTAAAAGTGAAGAACGAATGTAGTTTATGAGCGACTAATTCTTATCAGGATTTCTTTTTCTCTGGCACCATTTGTGAGCCGTGTGCTTATGTTTGCTCGAGCTAAATATTTGGTCATCACGAGGAAAACAAGGATGTCTGTAACATTCTTGACCTCAAACAATTTAAACGTTACTCTTGTCAGTTGCCATCGTCTTAGAAAACATTTTCACTAAATATACACTTAACTATAGTTATAATTCAAGTGAATGAAAAGCCTGCTCATACCCTTTTATAAAAAAGCTTGGGGTCTCAGACATCCATTACAGAATTAAATGTATAAATAAGAACATCTTTATCTGGCTTCAGACTTGCAAAAGTTAATTTAATTTATTCATTTACACAAAACAAAACATTTTTTAAAGGGTTTTACACAATCCAATGGACAGAGTGATTGACTTTTAGTTGAGATTAGATATTTTTAGCAAACATCAGTGGTTCACCTTTAAAATGACTGGACCAAAGTACAAACTCGGATTCATTGAGCAACAACCTTTAGAAGGCAAAATCTCCATGCTGGCATAAAAGCCAACAATTAAGGAACTTGTTGTTTCTAGTGAAGCAGTTAAACCCTGATTGAGTTTATGCTAAATATAGTTCATATGGAGCATTTTTGAGAAACAGTTGTAACTGCTAATGTCAAAGAAATGGATACATCAATGAAACATCTTTGGTAATGAACAGCTTATAAAAAATCTGCTCAGACGGCAGTGGCAAAGCGTAAATAAAGCCAAAGATAAAGCCAGAAATTCTGGTTACCTAACCGAAGTTTATTTTTCAGAACTGTACCCTCAGTGGCAGTTGCATTAGTCATGTGTGGTGGTCTAGAAATGTAAGATGTGAATCTTCTATGACAGCTAAACTCTTTCACTAGGTGATACAGGTCAAACAAAATACAGCATAACACTTTAAAATAGTGACTTAGTCACTTTATATCATGCCTTTTTCAACCTTTACCAATATCTCGGTGTCAATAATTTTCCAGGTCTGATTCTCAGCATTGATTCAACGATTCCAGCTAGTCATTCCCAAATGTTCCTTAATATTTACATAAAGAACAAACAACGTTCTAGCTAAATGTAGCAAGACCTAAATATTCCTTCCTTTCTTGGAGAAAAGAAATCAATAACTCCGAAAACATTGAACCAACTTCTGATTCATGAAGGATTTACGCAAACGGTATTAAATGCAACCAAAAAAAATTAACCCAGTTTATAGAAATGTCCTATCTGGTTCTTGCTATATAGTACGGCCTTTGGCAGGTTTCAGATTTTAGTCCGGTCGAGCATTAGTGCAGTTTCTTATGTCATAATTCCAATGAGTCCTTCATCACCCGTCGTGTTGCCCTCTGGACTGTCACAAGCAGTTATGATGCCTAGGCCGAGTTCTGCCAGTTCATCCTGTATGCTTGTGGTCACCATCATTTTGGGCTCCAGGCGATTACACAGCGTCCTGTAAGATGGCAGGGGGTAGCCCAGTTCCCTGAGGTATTCGTAGCCCTTAACTCCCACTGCGCAGCGGATTTTTCGGGCAGTCAGTAAAGTGTCATGGGACCACACTGCCCTTCGAGAACGTTTGGCTAAGGTTAGGGCACGTATCTGATCCTCATACAGGAACATCTGGAGCCCTTTCTCGATTTTACTCAGTTTGTAAAGACGCTTCTTCATCTCTTCTGCCTGTATAAATAAGAAATGATGAATACAGAATACTAGACAAACTGGGTTGTTTTCAAAGCACGGTTGGGCAACAACAACTCAGCAAAGGTTCATTTAGAACACGTTGTCTATATTTAACCCGACTGTAGGTTGAAAACATCCCAGCGTACTTTTATAGAATAATTGGGGTTCAAAAGTGATTCATAATGATAAAATGACCTCTCTCTGCAGTCTGACTGTGTGCTGCTGTTGCTGTTCCAGTTTGGTTTTGTAATGCTGGCATAGAGAGCAGGGTCTTTCCTCCTCTGACCCCTGAACTCCATCCTCCTCTGAATCCACAGGGGGCTGGCGACGGGCATAACCATGGTCCCCCACGTTCAAGTCCTTCTCCACTAAATAAATAACATGACATTCAAATGCAGCACGCAAGTGAACAGTTTAAAACAAAAAAATAGATACAAATTCACATTTTTCATTCTTATGGTGTTCAAAATCTTTGAATTTCTTAAGTTGGTGTCATAATAAAAATATCTTATGGGTTAAAAGAAAACATATGGGTGAACAAATAATGAGAGGATTTAAAATCATGTGCGAAATGTTGTTTTTAGGGCATAGAAAGTACATTACTGCTTTAATTGGCAGACATTTTTATCCAAAGTGACTTTCAATATATATTTAAAAAGTGAAAGTGACCGAAGTGGTATGATGCCCATCGCCTGGAATCAAACCCATTACCTTTCGACCAACTCTTATAATCAGTCTACCATTATTATTATAAATTAGTAATATTATATATTAGACATAATAGATCATCTTATTACATTATGAATTATTGCTTCTTAGTTAGTATTACACTGAATTGTTTGGGGATGTTTTCTCTAAAAACATAAACAAATGAATGCCTCAAAAAGTTTACCTGGCTCATTTTTAACAGGTAACACCATCTGAGGGGTGACAGGAGAGGGAGGGTCCGGTACGTTGAAAAGTGTTGGTATAGCATTGGGTTTGAGTTTCCTTCCCCCTGCTGGTGATCTGGCGATCTCCTCAAACTGGCTCTCCTCGAAATGATCCTGCAAAGTCATTGAAATAATTCTTTATGACAATAATATACATTAAGAGGACAGCAGGAAGATGACTTCATTTGCTTTAATTAATCCGTTTAGATTAAGAGAGTGACCGGAATACTTTTCTGATGTGTACTTGCCTGGCACAGTCTCGAGCAGGGGGTCGGTACAAAATCACGGCGACAGTTCACGAGCCACTTTCTCATGCGCACGGGGTCTTTGGGAAAACGAAACAGCTGCTTTCCTATAGATGTGGAGTTCGAGCAGTTTGGAGCGGAGCATCCACCCATTTTTATGTATAGTCGCCAAATGTGTAACTTATCATCTGGGCAAAACAACGATGACACGTAGAGGTCTGCTAGCAGAGGACTTAGCAGGTGTATTAATAAAAACCTTTCGCTTCGAAAAATAGATCCCAGTTGCTTCAGTAAACAATTGCGTTGCAGGCAATCTCTTTATTGTGCTAAGTACAGCGATATCCTTGAGACAAATATATATATATTTTGTATTAAGTGAAATGCGGAGTTTGTTTGAGCCAAAATGGCGGCGGTAACTTCTTTTGGCGATTGTGATGACGCAAAATATGTGCTGTGACTGTTGATTTGCCTGTATAAAATTCGTTAATATTTGGCACATGTAAATTATTGTAAAGCGTTGCACATAGGGCTTAGGTATGTGAAGATAGTACAATAGTAAAAAAATATATGAGTTAATTTTGTAATATTTTATTTTTAGAAAAACGATCGAACAAAATAGGGGCCACCTTTGCCAGTGACGTAAACTTCTACCGGAAAGAAAATAGACACTCACATGGTGCGCGGAAGGGTGCTTTCATGAAAGTGTACCGAACGAAGTTAAGGGAATTAACGTTTATTCACACTAAGCAAATTAATAATAAGTTAGAAATTACATATTTAACTGAAATATGATCAGTGTGCGTATATTGAAATGTGTGTACGTCGATTAATTGCCGAAAATATTGTTTCTCCACATGCATGTAGAACAAACACCTAATTTAGAAATACTGTTCTCAAGTCAGGCCCAAAAGAAAAACCTGTATTCAGCGAAAATCAACACTTATCATTTTGACCAGTGGGTTTAAATAATGACGTCCTCAATGATAATTCCAGTAATAGATGTGCAGGGAAATAATTTTAAGGAGCTGTGGGCAGCAATGGTTCTGGCCATTAAAACGTCTTCATTCATTGCAGTTGATACGGTGAGAACGACATCATGTTTTTATAAATATTTAATTGATGTGCTTAATACTCTTATGCAAGATTATTTATGTTGTCTGATTTCTTTTAGGAGCTGAGTGGTCTTGGGTCAAGGAAAGCTCTTCTATCAGAGTAAGTAATATTGGGGTTTGTGACTTTGCTTTTTCTACTGTGCAAATTTAGTTTAATTTTCACGAGGAGATTCTCACTCTCTTCAAAGATCTATTGAGGACAGGTATAAAGCCATATGCCATGCAGCGCGCACACGATCAATACTGTCTTTGGGGATTGCATGTTACAAAGAACTTGAAAACAAAGTAAGATTTACATTTAATGTGCTTTACCTATGGTTACATAACTTTGTCATTACTTCGATTCCTTATAACGTTCTGTTTCTAGGCAGACAGCACATACCTGGTCCAGGTCTACAACCTAACCTTGCTTTGCAGAGAAGAATACATCATTGAACCCCAGTCAGTGCAGTTTCTTGTGCAACATGGATTTGACTTCAACAAACAATACGCTGAAGGCATTCCTTATAATAAGGGCAATGACAAAGTAAGTATCTGTTATAGGCAAACGTGGATATACAACATTAGCATTCATTGTAAACTATCTGTGCTTGTTCTATGTTTAGGGAGGTGATGCCCATGGGGTAAACATGCGATCATTATTCGTAGAGCTTCTTAGGGCAAACAAACCTTTAGTGGTCCATAATGGGCTGATAGACATGGTGTTCTTGTACCAGTGCTTCTATGCCCATTTACCCGACCGACTGGGCACCTTCACAGCAGATCTGTCCCAGATGTTTCCTTCGGGCATCTACGACACCAAGTATGCAACAGAGTATGAGCTGCGATTTACAGCATCATACCTGGAATACGCCTATAAGAAGTGGTAAGTGTAATGTCTCAATATGCAAGTTATAGGAAATGTGTTTGTGGTTCCAGAGCACTGTAATTACAATATAAAAAAGCAATGTATCTATACGATATTTTCTTTGTCCTCTACAGTAAGCTGGAAAATTCCAGAGCCATTGAAGGTGGCAGAAAAGGGACTCATGTGTTTCTGGAGTTTTGTAAATATACAGGGAACATGCAAAGCTACATAGACTACAGGGCTTGTGTGGACAACCAAGATCATGATAGTGCACTCAGCATCTGTGTTCAGTTTTCAGTGAGTTCTTTCTGTTGTCCTAAAATCCTTTGTAGAAATACACAAAAAAAATCTTAAAGGAAAAAATGCCAGCTCTGGTGTAATATGAGATCTTTATTGGAGCACATCACAGAGAAAGTATAAAAGCAGCAAAATAAAAATCATAAATTCAATTGTCAGTTAAATGAAGATGCCTTATGGCCATTTATTATTTATTATCTTCCAATATACGACAAAATTGTACAGTTGCTACTGTATGTAGTTTTGCCAGTGTAGTAATCTATTTGTGCTCTGCTTTTAGTCATATGGATGGTGTCCCAATGGTTCTCAATGCACCATGTCACACGATACAGACCTTATAATCCAGAATGATGAGACCAAACGAGACAAGAAAAAGAAGAGAAAGCGCAAGAATAAAAAGAATGATGAAGAGCATCCGGACCAGCCTCCTGATACATGCGAGTCCCCACAGGGCAAGAGGACCCATTTGGATAAAATGGAACTGGATCTGCATGATCAGTCAGTGCCTGTACAAGAACCCACACTCTCAGAACAACAGGAGACCGTAGATGAGGAGCCAGCCGAAAGTACAAATGCATCGGAGCCTACAAAAACAACTAAGAATGGAAATGAAGAATCTCCACAAGGGTCCTCTATGGATCCCGATAGACCAAAGGAGAAGAAAGTGGAAGGAGGAACTCACAGGGCAGGCTTTGATGCTTTCATGACAGGTTACATTTTTGCTTTTGCCAGGAATATGACGGCAATGACGGAAATAAGCAAATCTGCAATGACAGAAGAAAGCAAATCTGCAGACTACGTCCCGGAATGTCTCAATAAGCTGTACCTAAGTGGCAAGTCTGTTCCTCTACACATAGCCAAAAGCACCTTCACCAAATCTTCAAAGGCTCATGTGCACAAGATGGACTTTATTTGGGGGAAAAGCCCTGCTGTTCAGACTGAGGGAAACGCATAAAAACTTGTTTTCTAGATTTATTTTTGGGCACATTTTTGACAAATAAAATTTGAGTTTTTAAAGTAATTGACTGTTTTCTTTTGTTCTTGGCCTAAAAGTTTCGTCTTTTATTGTACTTTAAAGAACTCACTGGATATTATACCCTTGTAATTGTTTATATAATATAAAGAATCAAGAGGCTTCAGACTTAAATGCATAAAGTGCTGTTGGGTATATGGTTAACATATGTGGGGCAATAAGTAAAGCTACTATAAAATAAGACATTTTTTATTTATTTTAAACAAATAGAAACACACACATGCATTTCAACATTTAAAGCCATATAAATGGTAAAATAAGTCCTGATCTGTCTTTGGTAGAAATATACATCTCTGATTCAGTTACAAATCTAAAATCTACAAATGCTGAAAAAACAGTCAGGACCAAACAAGCAGAAAGTTCGAGTTAAAAATACACTAGCAAAACTTTTCCACATTTACATCTCTATTCATTAAACACTAATAACACCACAGTTTTCACAGACATGTAGTAAGACATGGTAAAATATTTTTTTGCTCAATATAAATATCAAAATAAATCCTCTCTATAAAACTATCATGCCTCGGTTAAATTTATTGCATAGAAATGTAGTGACAAATAATAGATTAAAAAGTTCAAACCGTTAACTTATTTCAAGTGCAATTACGATTTTAAGTAGATAGAGACATGGACATTTGTGAAGACCTGAGAGGTCACAGAGATAAAATGATGATCTGAAATCACAATGGCACGCACCATTGGCAGAGGACAACAACTCCCAGGAGCTTATGCGAGGGTAAGATGTACCACAAAAATTTGGAATGTTAGTAGGATTTATTTTTCTAGGCCCATGCTGTGCAAAAAAAATAAACACCCAAAATAACCTTTTCCTAAAGATTTGTTCTTCAGAAACTTCTAAAAACAAGTGGCAATTCATTTATGGCCAAAGCTGCTCCCTTAAATGTGTGTGGACAAACTAGAAGCAAGTTTTAAAACACAAAACAGCACATGTGGTATGTGCAATCAATAGAATATTGAGTTTTAAAGGGGTTACAGAATGAGTCTTATTTGTAACCCTGTGTAAGGTGACATCCCAAATCCCCTCGGTATGAGTCCTTCTTAGTGTGATGGGTAACTAATGCATGGACCGGAACAATATTTCAAACCCGTTTCTTGTTCTCATTTCAGACAGTCAAATACTCCAAGTCTTCCTGTTTGCTTACATTAACTAGGATAACTTTTCACTCGAAGGAACAATATTTACATCATTAAATATTTACCAAGAATATAATCTCAGTTCACATGTCATCTCATCAATTCAAACCTAAGGGAGTCAGACTCCAGTCTACCATCTAGATATCACATCTGGAGAAGCGGTCTGTCGCTGTGGATGTCTTGCCTGCTTTTGGGACAATTGGACACAGTTCCTGGGGCTCAACGGACATGCTCAGAGTGAGCGAGTTCTTATTTGAGATCAACACATCCTCCTAGACTTAAGCCTCCATGTCCACACAAAGGCCCCCGACTCTTCCGTTCTGCATCTGGCTGAAGATTCTCTCTCCCTCATTTGCAGGGCTGCCTTTGCTGCTGGAGCAGTCCATGGCCTCTGCCTCTCCGCCATCAGAAGGGACCAGAGGTGGCCAGCTCTCTAGCTCATCTCGTTCACCCTGTGGCCTGTACGGAGGAATCTCTATTACCTCATACTTCCTAGCCCAGCTACTCAATACCTGCTGCCTGCTTTCACTGCCGGACTGTCCTGCTTCGCTCTTGGATGCGATAGGAGTTGAGAAGATGGTCTCCGAGTGGGGCAGCAGAGGGGAGACGGGGAGAGACCGACATTGCCGACCCGGAAGCTGCCAGGGCTCCAGCCAGGTGGCGGTGTTGGGCTGAGGCTGGTATGAACTCTGACTGCCGTGAGGCGAGTGCAGATCGAACAGGAGCGAGAAGACTGATTTGCTGGGCATGGCATAAAATTTGATCTTGCCCCCCTTTAGGTCTTCTCTAGCATTGAATGGGTTGACTTTTGGGACCCCATAAATGAACTCTCTAGGTCCTGGGTTGTAGTAAGGGTCCTGGACGTTCACCTTGCGAGCGGGCTTGCGGGAGAATATGTCCGACTGGCTGCGGGAGAGCCAGATGCTGCGATGTGGACGAGGCGACTTTGGTGGAATCTTATCATCTTGGAAACCGTGAGGATTTAACCTTTTAATTCCCTTATCAACAGGTACTAGAACAAGAGAAGCGATTGAAATCATATTAGTTTTTTGATTCTTATATAACGCCTAAGAGTGCATTTAAAAAAAATTACAATTCAATTAAGGACAAAAAAGGGGCATCATTTTGGTAAGATTTTTCGTATGCAGAGACAACTATAGACAACTCATAAAAGACGCAATAAAATATAGTTCACCCAAAAATGAAAATTCTGTCATTATTTACTCACCTTCTTGTAATTTTTAACCTTTATGAATTTTCACAAAACACAAAAGATGATATTTTGAAGAAAGTTTGCAACCGAACAGCACTGGACTCCATTCACTTCTATTGTATTGACACAAAACTAATGCAAGTGAATGGGGGCCAGTTGAAAACATTCTTCGAAATATCTTCCTTTGTGTTCTGCAGAAGAAACTATGTCAAAGAGGTTTGAAATGAAAAAAAGGAAGAGTTAATGATGACAGGATTAAAATTTTCGTGTGAACTATCATTTTAAGTTTTAAAGGAGCAATCTTGAACACTAGGGGGTGCCAAAGTAATGTTTGTTTGAGTGAAACTAAATACATGCAAAGCAAATGGCACCGTCATGTTTACACATGCCCAAATCCAAAAATACAGCAGAACTTTCATTACACATTAAAGTTTTTTAGAGAAAAGCAAACCTGAGCTACTAAGTGGCTGAACATTCCTGACTGGATATAGACCCAAAATTAAAGGCAGCCTGCATCTGGATATCTGACATCTTCATGCAGGCTCTAATTTCGTCTAGCCACACAATATTTTGTTACTTATTCCTTCTACGTTCAGGATATAATTTCGTACTAGGCGGAAACAGGGTTGCAAGATTACAGAACAGAGAGGGAGAAAAGCTGGTAACCAGACACTGTGTAATAAAGCAATTCCTATTAGAAAAGGAGAGTCCAGCTCTTGAATGTCCCTTGATGCGAGATGCTACTGCCTTTGGTCCTGATTGTTTTCTAGCTACTCTGTATTACATGTGTGGGTGTTGGATAGCATGACAACGGGCTTAGGGATGACTCGGGGAAACCATGCAGTGGTTAAATAAACATTTTGTGTTCCCCACCACGGATAATGAATGAATGAACACCATTCGATTTTAGTCCAATCACTATTTCACACGAGTTGGTGTGGATAACACAACCCTACAGAACTCACCTTTAGGAAGGGATTTTTTGTCTACTTCCAGCGCACTTAACAGCATCCTCTCTCTCTCGGATTCATCGCCTTTCAGCTTTTTCTGGATCTCCTCCAGCCTCTTTACCAAGTCTGGAAACGACGGCCTGAGCTTTGGATCCATCTGGAGTGTGTGGAGTCAGCAAGAACACAAAAAGTGCATCAGCATCTAAACTTGGAAGTATCTATCTTAAGTATGCTATGCTGCACAAAAATCATAGTAGGAGAATCATCTTAAACACAGTTGATGTAAAAACATTTAATAAGGGTGTAGTTGCTTTTCTGTAGTTCGACTGCTAAAATGTAATTGCAACAAGAACAATAAAACAACGCAGAACTATTTTAAGTAGGGTTGAAAATCCAGAACTGGTTCTTATTCAAACTTGATTCCATTACAAAACAAAAACAGAGATGCATGATGAAAACAGATCTTTGTAGTGTTTGTTTGTTGTGGAGTTCAGCCAACGGGGACAAGACATCTTGACCAGTGTAGTTTGATTCACAAATGAATGAGTCATTTTAGTGAACTGGTCAAACTGACATTTGGTCAGATCAGACTTTAAATAAACCAAGATTAGTAACTGTTTTCTGCTAGAAACATGGATTTAAGGGAACAAAATTCAATAACTGGAGTCAGAACCTGAGGCCATCCAATCTCCTACAGTGTGAGATGCGATTTGATAAGAAGAAATTATCTCACATTGCAGCAGTTAAAGGCGAGTTGTAGGAAGTCAGGTGGACAATCTCCAACCATGTGCTGGAAGGCGTGATAATCCAGACCAAAGTTCTGTAGTGGAGGGACATGACTTTTTCATGACCGGAAAATATATGAGAAGTCATCATACAGAACTGTAAGATCAAGTTGTGGACTTACTTCAGTGCGTGGTAAATAGTCTGGATCAGCCTGTATCCTCGCAATGATCTCGCATAAAAGAATTCCATATGAAAAGACATCGGCCTAGAAATGAATCAAAGTTATGATAATGTGTTGTGATAATTGCTGGAGGAAACCATATAATAGTGTTGAGGGCACTGTACAGCTGAGAACCTAACCTTCTCGTTGTACGGCTCGTCTCTTAACACCTCTGGAGCCATCCAGAATGGAGATCCCACCACGGACAGCTTCTCCCCCTCAAAACTGAACACACAGACACAGGTGGTTAAACACCAAAGCCAGATGTGTACAACTGCTTGCATATGGAAGAAAAATACAGGTCCTTATTATGGAGAAGTCCTATTAGTATTATATATGAGATCTATTAGTTGACGTGTGGTTCAGACAACCCATCGACAACCCATCGTTGATTTCAAAATATGTAGTTAAATAAACAATTGAGCCATCTGAGTCACCTTAAATTCAGTACGTTCAGCAGCACTCACAGGATGTCTTTGATCAAAGCTAATGTGTTAGGAGGAGGTAATGGGAGAGAAAGGGCTTTCTTTGAGGTGCTCTGGTATTATTAGCCCTCTTATAAGTTGACTTTGGACAGGATGTTCCTTCCAAATCAGATGTCCCCACCCCCCGCTGGCCATATCGCTTGCATCTCACCATCATTTTTATCAAGTTTGCGCAAGCAAAACAGAGAGACGCTACCTCTTTACACCGTAAATAATTGCATTTGTAATTGCTTTTGGTGGTACATATATTGCATTTTCCATAGATTTTCTGAACTGGAAGAAAAGCATTACCCCCACGTTGGTTCTTACTTACTCATCACTGGGGATTTTCTCCGCAAGGCCAAAGTCTCCGACGACTGCAGCATAACCATTCTCATCTGACTTAATCAGGCAGTTCTGAGAAAACATTAAAGAGAAAAAAAAAAACAATGAGTACTAGAACATATTCCTTCTCCCATGGGACACCCTACATTTGAGATTTCAAGTCAATTAGAATCACTTAAACAGAAAGTAATGATGTAGTGTGCAAGCCAAGGGGTGATTCCCAGAACTAATAATTACAGGAAGTCCCATAGGTGCTAAAAGAGAATATGCAACAGCCGGCGGTAGAAACAGCATGTCAGTGCATGCCACCCATAGAAGCACCTGTTTCAATCCTGACGGGAATTCTGTTTATCATGTAATAATACGAAACCTTTGGACAAGTGAACCTTACAGGTTCTCTGAAGAAACTTATGAGAGATATACATTTTATTAGCAGCATGTTTCCAGGTAATCAAACCCATGATCTTGGTGTTGCATGCATCTTGCTTTATCAGTTGAGCTACATGAAATAAGTCATTTTTGTTTAGTAATGACGAACCAATTTGGTTCGGTGTTAGGTCCCCACTTAATATCCAATGTAAAATCTGGGTCTTAAAAACGTAGTTGAGAACCACTTCTATAACTTGAAAAAAAAATCCATCGATATAATGATTGTGTTTGTTCTTGCTTACGATCACAATGTTTAAAAAGGCCATTACCTTGGACGTGAGATCTCTGTGGAAAATGCCCTTTGAATGAAGGTAACTAAGGCCCATGGCAATCTCTAAGGCCAGTTTGACTCGCGTGGTCCAGCTCAGGTACTTATTGCTGTCCAGCAGCTGTTCCAAGTTGCCACCATTAATGTACTGAGAAAAAGAAAGAGACATCATGATGAACACATCAGGATCAAGTTAATCCTTTAAAAATCCCAATTCAACAAATTAAAGAATGAGAAGTAGGCAATACAGCGTCCTAATTATCCAACGTAGAGATAAAGGAAACAATATACAGCCGCAGAAGAAAAAAAAGATTTTGAGACCGCTCCCAATTTTCACTTTAAATCAGTATTTCTAGATGTACTGTGGACAATTCAGTCGAGTGTCTGTTGAACTTCAACAGAATAAAACCTCAGAAGCAAATGTGAAAGACTGACAGCATAACAAGACGCACGAAACTGTGATAAAAATCCAGGTTAGCATACAAAACATATTTTCGAATTTTTCCTAAGCAGATGTGAATATAAACTTGTTTTCTATGGAGTATTTGAAGCCTGAAAAATATAAATATTTTTCTGTTATATTCACCTGTTTCCTGCAAATAAATGCAAATAGAAACAATATTTTTATTTAAAATTTGGTAAAAATAATGTTAGTTCACAGAACGAAACGCAAATTATAATTTTACCTAAACACATACATGTATATAGTAAATTGTAAAATCAGAAAACGGTCTCTGAAATGGTCATTCATTCTGTGACTACATTTATAACAACAAGGGCTGGAGCCTGGAAGTGAATTTTTATGGGTGGGGGGCAAAATGTATATTTTTTTACCAAAGAAATGGTCTTTGAACTGTATTCACATTTCATACATAAATATGGTAATATTGTCTGGATCTATGGTTAAAAAATTTCTCAGTGAGTCTCACACATTTTCACCACTGGTGAAACTTTGACAGAAACTTTTGCATTCTGGGGGATATAATTGTTTGATGGCCACACTATTTACTTTTTAAAACAAAGAATTTCTCCTGTGGCTAAATATGGTCAACTCTCTAGTGGACCGGTTTGAAAAAGACAAAGCCTGCAAAACAGCAGTGCTCAGTAGGAGGCCATTAAGTGGTCTTAAAAGCAGCCTTCTGTTTCACCGACCATATGCAAGACAGCGCCATCCAATAATTAAATCATTATTCTGCAGGAGACATTTCGGTTTGTGTGATTAACTGATCTCTCAAAGATTTATTTCAAAGATAATGTGCCACACATGCTGCCAACCAGCAGCCCGATGCGTTCACCAAAGGACACCGTCTCATCTGTGTCCTAATTTTGGATTGTCTGAAATGATGATTCCTGACCTACACAGGGCTCCATATTTAACCAACAAAATTAGCCACGGCTGACTTAGGGCAAAAGTATAGTCAGGCCATCCACGTCCGCCCAGGTGACGTAATTTTTCGTCATCATGAGGGTCCGTGGTACATTTTGTGAGGCCATGCGGACGGGACTCACAGTACCTGCGCGAAAAAATGTTGAATCAGCAGAGTCCACTCGGAGACGTACTGCACATATGTCGAAATCGTCTTTCCGCAATCGAGTATGCTCACGAAGCTGTGCGGACGCGTTTGTGCGCGAGACATACATGGAAAATCAAGTATATCCGCCGTTTTAACTGAGGACCTTTTGTATGCGTTCACTGCAGAGAGATATAAACAGTAAGACGAGACGGCAGAGTCGAAATGACAGGACCTTAGAGTCTGTGCCATGACCCCACTTTGTTTATCAATAGACTTGTACCTTTTCAATGCTTACTAGCATATGAGGAAGACCATTGGTTAGGTGAAACCTACGGCATTAGCACACTGCATGAATGTCAAGTTAAAATGAGGTAAAACTGGACAATTAATAAAGTAATTTCTCATTACGAATGGCATTATTGTATTAAAATAATGATGTTAGGAGGCATCTTGGATTTCCAAAGCTAAAGTCCTACACTCTTTACCTCCTCGGGCATGTTTATTTTTGCTCGTTTTACTTCAAGTGACCAGAAAGCCATGTCCATCAGTATTCAGAGGTCCAGACAAGTACTGGAATAACATCTACTATTTTTTCATCTCAATTAGAGATCCACAGATATATTGGCAAATAATCTGTATCGGTCAATGGAAGCAATTTTCCCCACTATTGGTTGTTTGTTTAAAAACATGCATAGTACATAGTCATTGTTTAGCTAAGGCGTGTGGTTGGCTAACCACTTTAATGCAATTCCTCTTTCTCTCATCATCCCTCCAGACCTGATCTCTTGTCCAACATTGATCCCCATTCCATCTCAGGGACTCCATCTGGAGCTGCATGGCTTATGCAGTCTGTCTGCTTCCTCTCTCCAGGGTTAAACCTCTTATGCTCAATGCTCTCTGCATTGCACCATTTGATCAGCGATGACTGAGCACTGCCTGAATGATGAAGCTCAACAGAATGAAAGACCCATGCTCACCCACCTTCTTTATAGGTCTATATGGAGCTATAATCCACTTGGTGAAACGGTAGCCTAGAGTACTGGAGATTAGCTCGCTGCTGACGCAGACCAAAGCAGAAGATGGTGACAACCATCAAGTGGGTTGATTTCCTAGCTGCTGAGTGATAAGAACTCATTTGAAACACGGTCAGCTCACTCAACAGCCTTTAAATGAGGTGTCTTTGCTGGTATGATAGCTATTGAAAAAGTAATTTTTAATGACAGGAGCAACATAAGGCCATTGTGGCTTTCAATATTAGTATAATCCTTCAGCAGCCCAGTGATTACTATTGCATGAAAACCCTCTTTCCGTCAACATCCATCAGGAAAGCAGAGCGAAGGTTGCAAGGTCACTGGCACAACAATGCTGTGGTTTGAAATCTTTGCGCTTGCTATAAGTAAACTTCATATAAGATGCATCAAGGTGTCAAGACATTGAGCAGTTTACCAAGCTTGAGTACTATAAACTATAAAACGGGTCCCTTGTGATTGGATTAATTTACGTCACAATGCGTTAACACAACTCTTTAAATACCTCCAATTTACAATGCAAAACTTGGACAGTACCCTCAAAAGTCCTTTTGCTGTACCTCTGGGACCTTAAAGGGATAGTTTACCCAAAAATATAAAATCTGTCATCATCATCACTTGTCATGACCGCGCGCGCGTTTTCCAAAACAGACCAGGCATTTGTAAGTAAACTAATGCATGGGAATTAGCTGTGTGTGTATGCGTGCCTTTGCATCCCTGTGCAATCGCGTTCAGGGCAGGGGATGTAGGCAACCTCCTGCCGCTCACAGTCACACTCAGTCCATTCACGATCACGTTCTGATGAAAGAGAAATAATAGAACGGGGGATTACAAATTGCCCTTATTGTAATCCGTCAAAATGACGGACGGCCTTAAGATTTTTCCGTCACGGGTAAAAAAAAATCTGCCATTGACAGATCATTTTTGGTTAACGCGACCTCCGAGTAAAACATGGGGAAATTTGGTTTCTTGGCTGAAATATCCCTTTAACTGGCCCCCATTCAATACAATAGAAGTGAACGGGTGCGCCAGTGCAGTTTAGTTACCGACTTTCTTCAAAATATTGTCTTTTGTGTTCTGCAAAAGAAAGAAATTGATAAAGGTTTGAAATGACGAGGTTGAGAAAATGATGACAGAATTTTCATTTTAGGATGAACTCTCACTTTAAGTACTTAAGAATGAACCATTTAGTGGTTTTACCAATTAGTACCCATTTTGTTTTATTAACATCTAACTGATCCCAAGACCTCCGTTTGGCTCACATTGGAGGATGATGTAGGCAGCATTTCGCATATGAAGCCCAATGTAATCTTTTTCATAGTGCTGTTGCACTTGGAAGATATTTAATTGATACATAAATGTATATTTGCTGTACCCGAATTCTCAGCAAAAATATGACAAGGTTTACAAAAGTTTAAAGTTTTTTTTTTTTGCTTCTCCTTTGCACACACATCAGCTCTTATTAAACATGCATTCACAAATATTTGGATTGCCTTCATGTGTAGCAAGAATAACAGTGAGGCTAGAAACCATGAAAACATGCTCAGGTTACAGTATAAATTCTATCAAAGGCATTTGTTGTTGAATTGTTAAACTGCTGGTTCCAAAGCAGGCAATGGGAAAGAGTTTAAGCTGATGTCCAACTAATATTATTATATTTAAACCTATAGTATGTCACTTACCTCTGTAAGAGCATGAAGCTGACCTTCCTGCACACACACGCCCATGAATCTACACAAACACAGAGCAAGAGAGCTGTTGGTTTAATGCTTTGCAATACACAAGTACAGCTCCAAAACATCCGCATCTACTTTACAATTGAACAATTTTATGGGACATCCGTAAATAGTGAGCATAGAGGTACATAGTATAGTACAAACTCTGCGGCAATGACATAGGGACATTATTAAAAGTCCTTAAAATCTCGGAGGCATTTGCCTGAGAGGTTTAGTTTATGAATTGTATTTGTTTTTCATCTGTCAAAAACTGCTGTTACAAATGACACCATAAACTCCGACAGGTTAATAGTGCTGTATATCATCACAAGCTATAAAACATGAGAATGTCTTCAGTTCACAAGGGCAAAACTCTTATGTGAACAAGAACAATGGCACGGCGCAACAAGATTTCCAGCATTAAAAAAATCACCATCACCACCTCCTTTTGTTCAAAGGGTTTTATATAAGAATATATAAGTTTTGCTTTAGAAATAAAATAAGCAAAACAAAATGCTATGAGTTATCTACCTATACATCTTTACCATGTTCCCTTTCATGTGGACATTTTGTAGTTACTTCACTATGGCTATGTTGAACCAGGCAACAAAAATAAGACTCGTTTCACTAAGTTATCCAGTATAGGGCAGTATAGCAAAAAAGCTTAAGTGTAAAAATGTATAATGCTGGATTGTTTCATTCTGAATTGAGTATAAAATTGAATGGTTTCGCACACAGCCAATGTGTGAAGAGCAACGTGGCATGTTATTCTCAGTCTCCCAACCTCTCCTCCACAGTGACGGCTGCTCTTTCATGTCTCTTGGCATCATCCTGACATCTAAAGCATAACTATAGTAACTAATGTATCTATACCAACCACTGTCAAAGCCGTCTGAACAAACAGATCGGATTTCAACACTTTCAAACACTAGCATGAACAGCAACACATCAGATTTACGATCAGACTGAACACCAAATTAAGGTCCATAAATATTTGGACGGATGCACATTTTTAGTAATTAAATATTTATGGACCTAACTGTAGCCTTTCACTAATTTGCTCTTGCACAACTCATTAGACAGGGTACAAATTTGTTGCCATTTTGGGAATTACAGCCTCATAAACTCAAGGCATGATTTTTATTGTGGCTCTGTGTGTTTGGATTTCATTAACAAAGACCCCCTCAGCCTTCTCCTGTCTGCAAAACAGTCTCTCCGCCCCCGTTCAACAACACGCAACAATGTTGAAATTGTCAAATGCGCACAGCCTCTCGCTCTCGCTCTCTCTCCCACTCGTCCACCCACAAACTCATATTCTGCTGTACACACAATAAGCAATGTGCCACAAAAATGGAAACGATACGAAATGTATTTAAAAACATACAAATGTGAATAACAACATAACTTGTAATAAAACAAACATTCTAGGTGACAGACGCATTGAATTAAGTAAAGGATCTGAAGATCTGAACTACATGTCCAAATTTCATCTGATAAATTCTCAGGTAATCAACCCCAGGTTATCTCTTCTGACGAAACTCACTAGCTTATCTCAGCTGATGTGAAGAACCAAGACGACAGTTTTTCCAAGGACCCTGATCTCAATGAAATCTACACTGGAGATGTAGTTTCAGTCCATCTATGTTTAATGGATTTCTGACCTGATTTCTGTGGACTGGAGGAAGAAGAGCTCATCACTGCATTTCCATCCAAAGTGGAAAAATATTTAAATTGAAAGCAACGCTATAAAGCCTCACCGTGTAAAAACCTGCACTTATTTGGAGAAACTGGCAATCCATAAAACTCCTTGTTCAAAGAGTGGGAAATCTAATATTGATATTCAACTACATCAGCCACTGCTTTTTGTGCATGTTGGTGCCACATTTTCATTTGAAGTTCATGTTTCAATGTTCATTTTCCTATTTACTTACAAGCTTGTGAAATTTACTTTTATTGCATCAACCCCTTAGTTTGTTAGTGTAAGCCTCAACAGAAATAAAAGCACTTTATAAAGTAACCACACAGACACAATGAGCAGAGCCATAGACTGAATTTACGATTTGTGGTGTTCTCCTTGGTCTTGAAGTTCTCATTGTATGTTTAATTTTAACTTATTCTCTAAAAGTGAAGCCGATGAACTTCTTAAATTAAATTCTCGGAGTGAGTTTGTCAACTGTTGTATAAAGCAGAAGACCCTACAAGTACATTCACATGGGGCGTCAGTGTCAATGCTTATCATTTACTTTGAATTGGTGACATCATAGGTTGCCGAACTGAATTGTGGGTCCATCAGCGTTGTCACTGGTGGTGCTCGGGGCTAAAACTTAACATTTCTCAACTTTTACAAGCGCCAACACAGATGTCAGCCATTCAGATTCGCCTCATGCAAATAACCTACTGCAGGCACTAGCCATTGTGACCATGCAAGACCAGAGAAAAATTTGATTTGCATTTGTCGCTATAACGATCGTGTAAGGGCCACGATTACATTTTAGAACACATAAACAAAGCTAAATGACTAAATGGTCAAAAGATATTACTAGAAAACTACAAAATTTCGTCTGAGCTTTTTTGTATTCGTCCATTTTTTTATATTTCTGCTAAGATATAAATGTGGTTTGCCTTTTTGCCAAATAATGTCCAATAAGTACCTTAAAAGGTTTGTCCATTTTTAACAATACAACTCAAATTTTGATTGTTTAATCTAACCTGAGGGAGCTCCTCAGGTTAAATAGCATAAATCCTATGGTGTGACCGCAAAAATGAAAAGATGTTAAAAAAAAATCGATATAATCTCTCTATAAGGGAATGTACAAACCTGAGAATGTTGGGATGGGAGAGTCTGTTCATGAGCTGAACCTCTCGCAGCATGTTAGGACGATTACTGCTCAGCGTGTTCATCTTCAGAGCCATGACCTGGCCTGTCGCTCTATGACGTACCTATAACACACAGACCAAAAGCCATTGCTCATGTTGGGTCATCCAAACATTATTAAAATACAAACCAAAGAAATGTGTAAATGGAATGTATGTGCACATAATACATCTTAAATTGAATAAAGACAATTCAACAGTGCATCTAGACCCATAACTCTCACATGATGCTATGACTTTAGACTAGAGATTGTTAAATTGGATGGGAGTGAAGTAAAATCCATATCATTCAACTGCCAACAACATGGTCTAAAGCGCAAGATGCAAATGGTCGTGTCGAAATCCAGTTTTCGGCCTGTTTGTGTGCTGCTGCGCGTTCCTCAGTGTGTAATAAGCAGAATGTACATGGGCTATGCACCTGCCTTTTATAGGCGCATATTACTAACGTGCTCTATAAATAACTAAAAAGTATTGCGCCGTTGACTATAGACCAGGTATCAGTTGCTCAATTTCAGTTGCCTCAAAATAGCAACGCGCTATGCACCTGGACACAACTCGTTTTAAGACCAGCACGCCCATGGGCGGAAATGCATTTGCTATTTAAACAACGTGGCTCAGGACATTAAAATGGAAACTCCATCAAGCTGAAACTAGCAAAAAACAATTGCATCGCAACCTGGCGCCGTATTGAGCCGATTGTATGATAGTGCCCAAGTGCCATACATTTCTAAAAAAGACCTTTGATAAAGATCATTCTTAAGCAACCAACATGAGAGAAAGAAAGGAAAGTAACAAACGCAGCACAAGAACCATGTTAGAGCTTTAGCAACAACTGTGAAATGTGCTTTTGCAGAACAGTTTCCTTGTTCCCTCTTTCATCTTGCTGACCAATTATAAGTCATTCAGGAAATAAATATCAACCACAGGATGTACTTACGAGTAAAAGAATAATACTCTATTCCTGTAAAATGCTGACTTTTTCTGAAACTCAGAAATGGGAGTCAAAACACTGATCTTTTGTTAAATTATGTGAACATACAGCCAAACATTCATTAATGTTGCTTTTTACTAGAAATACATGATGCTTACATAACTAGTTGATATGCAATGAAAACGATTCTTCATTTCCTGTACTGCAACCATAACACCCCACTCCTGTTTTGCTATGCCCACCCGCAGTGAGAGCCGACTGCCAGACAGGACCCAGATGCTGGCTCCTTTATACAACTCAAACTCGCAATCTGTTCTGCTATTATCAGGTAGCAGCTTGTTGCCCAATAAGCTTGTCTCTACGCAACAAATCCAGTGTCTTAGGGAAATATTACAGTTCTGCAAATGAAGAAGGATTACAATATTTCGCAACATGATTATTTAGGGATTCTCTATCTTGCAGTGGGGGTTTTGATATTTGTTCAAGCTCCTGAAGCGGTTAGAGATTCAAAGTCATTTGTTCCAATCAACTGAATAAGAATATTGTTGCATTGCTTCCTAGACAAGTTCGAACAGATCCAACATAGCAGCTGGCATTTGGCTCATCTCATTACCCCTACCTGTGCCACATAGAGACACCCCCTGCCTGCCACCCTAAAGCCATCCGCTCAGTTCTAGATCTAAGCCACTTGTGGGAGGACAAATATAATGAAGGGAACCAGTATTATGGATTTCCTTTCTGGTCGGGTAATATACCCATCAATTCCAAAATAATTGGGATCAGGGTTACAAATTGAAACAAAAGTCCTACTTACTAGTTTGACAGGGCTATACAATTAATTATTTAAGCTGCTAAAATTAGCAATTTGCATGTTGAATTCAAAGACCTCAATACTTGCATATCTCAGAACTTGCCTCATCAGGGCGCTAGACTGCGACCAAAATTCTTGCCTTTAGTGACTATATTTCCGGCTGGAAAAACAGTTGCAAAATGCAACTGCCAAACTGATCATGAATAATTTTTGCTTGTTATAAATTTAATGTGCAGAAATTTCTTATTGCGCAAGCGGCCCATCCAGTCACTCCAATTTGTCTCCCCTCCTTCAGTAATCCCTTATTTATCAGTGCCCCAGGCGCCAATGACGAAATTTGCACGCTTGCAGAGCCGGTGAGAGACGCACTTCATGCTATTGATGATTAAGCAGAAGGACGGACACAGCGCGCTACAATAATTATGCTTTGCATGCAGAATACGACAATTTCCCTAGCAAAAGGTACAAAACAGCAACGATAACAAGTTGTGTTGCGTTTATTGTTTGAAGTGTGAGGCTAATGCAGAAAACATGTTTAAACCGAGAGTCAGAGGGCAAACTACTAAAACAAGTTCTCTTCACATCTTCTTACACTAAAACAGACATATAAACACAAAATTACCTCAAATTTGTATACTCGCTCTTAAAGGGGCAGCAGCATAATAAAGACATCGGTGTAGTGGAGTAGGCGGGGCGAGACCGTGGTTCATTAAAAGGAAGGGAGGCGGCAACCGCCAGACATTAAAATAAATATAGAGGATATAGTTTTAATATAAATAATGACAGCCGGCGGCCCCTCATGGCCGACCGCCGGCGAACAAAACAAAAACACGAAAGTAAAACATACATATAACCATAAAACATGTCCGGGCCCGGTCCTCTCTCCTCGACGGTCCGGTCGCTCGTGCTCTTATATGCTCCCAATCTCCTACGTGATACGAGACCGGCGCGCGCACAACTGGCACTCATTAACAATTACTCACCGGTCTCGAACCACGGTCTCGCCCCGCCTACTCCACTACAATCTGTTTATAATGTTCATCAAAGAACAAAAGGATGGGCCAAAAACAGTCACTTAAATTAAAGGAAATGTGTTTATATAACCTTACAGTATAACCTTACAGTTATAAATTGCGAACCAGTATGTTAGTGCGCCCATAAACAACCCGAGCACAGCCAAATTACCAATAAGCTCAGAAGTAAAGGACAGCAAGTCTTTTTTTTTTACATATAAGACTTTCATATCCAGTAGCAGGAAGGCTAACGTTAGTTCTCCATCTGCTTTGCAATCCGTTGTCTCTTGCAGCTCGCGTCGCCGAGTGCGAGTCAGATATTGCTGGCACTGTCATGGTGATGGTTTGGAGACTTGCACTGAACTAGATTGTTTCGTCTTATTGTTAGCTGTTGGCTAACTTCTCCCATGTTACGAGTAAAACGTGACGTATGCCGTAAAGCAGGGGATAGGCGGGGCTTATCTTAAGACTTTAGCATAATACTATTTCTCTGCAAAAGTACAGAAAATAAGCAACTTCTGAAGCCTCTTTTCTGAAAAATATGTTCCAGACATGTCATGAAGACCCTAATAAATCATACCAACTTGTTGAAAGTGCTCATCTGAGGAAACCTTTAAGTAAACTCAAACTAATGTTTCAGAATTCACTGTATTCATCCACTATTACAGACATGATTTTATCATTACACGACAGAGCAAACAGAGAACATTACCTCATGACGTTACATCATTATCTTCAGCTTCCATACTACTTCCAACTAAGATAGCAGTCTGCATTTACATTTATTAATTTGCGTACAGGGACATTTGACAAACACCATTTCCGTTGTTTAAAATGAGCAACGCATCTACACAACAGAGCTGACATTTATAATGATGATCTTTTGGCGCTATATCCTCTAATATCCTCATTTACAGTCATGGCCAAAATTGTTGGCACCCCTGCAATTTTTCCAGAAAATCTAAATTTTCTCACAAAAAAGTATTGCATCAACACGTTTTGGTATACACATGTTGATTCCCTTTGTGTATATTGGAACAAAATAAAAAAAGGAGGGAAAAAAGCAAATTTGACATAATGTCACACAAAACTCCAAAAATGGGCTGGACAAAATTATTGGCACCCTTTCAGAATTGTGGATAAATAAGATTGTTTCAAGCATTTGATGCGCCTTTAAACTCACCGGGGGCAAGCAACAGGTGTGGACAATATAAAAACAAATCACACCTGAAAGCATGGCATTGCGTGTCTGAGTGTGCCATACTAAGCCTGGACAACAGAAAGAGGAGAAGAGAACTGTCTGAGGACTTGAGAACCAAACTTGTGGTAAATTATCAACAGTCTCAAGGTTACAAGTCCATCTCCAGAGATCTAGATGTTCCTTTGTCCACAGTGAATAACATTATCAAGAAGTTGGCAACCAATGGCATTGTAGCTAATCTCCCTGGACGTGGACGGAAGAGAAAAATTATGAAAGGTTGCAACGCAGGAAAGTCCGGATGGTGGCTAAGCAGCAAGTTCCAAAGAAAATCAATCTGTCCTGCAGGCTCAGGGTGCATCAGTGTCAGCGCAAACTATCCGTCGACATTTAAATGAAATGAAACGCCATTGGAGGAGACCCAGAAACACTCCACTCCTGACACAGCGACATAAAAAAGCAAGACTACAGTTTGCCAAAATGTACTTGAGTAAGCCAAAATCCTTCTTGTGGACAGATGAGATCGAGATAGAGCTTTTTGGTAAAGCCCATCATTCAACCGTTTACCGAAAACGGAATGAGGCCTACAAAGAAAAGAACACCGTACCTAAAGTCAAATATGGTGGTGGATCAAAGATGTTTTGGGGTTGTTTTGCTGCCTCTGGCACTGGGTGCCTTGACTGTGTGCAAGGCATCATGAAATCTGAGGATTTCCAAAGTATTTTTGGTTGACATGTAGGGCCCAGTGTCAGAAAGCTGGGTTTGCATCCGAGATCGTGGGTCTTCCAGGACAATGAACCCAAATATACTTCAAAAAGCACCCAGAAATGGATGGCAACAAAGCGCTGGAGAGTTCTGAAGTGGCCAGCAATGAGTCTAGATCTAAATCCCATTGAACACCTGTGGAGAGAAACAATTGCTGTTTGGTAAAGGCGCCCTTCCAATATGAGAGACCTGGAGCAGTTTGCAAAGGAAGAATGGTCCAAAATTCTGGGTGAGAGGTGTAAGACGTTTATTGATGGTTATAGGAATCCCATTTTTGGAGCCCAGCCCATTTTTGGAGTTTTGTGTGACATTATGTCAAATTTGTTTTTTTTTCCTACTTTTTTTGTTTTGTTCCAATACACACAATGGGAATAAACATGTGTATAGCAAAACATTTGTTAATGCAATACTTTTCTGTGAGAAATGCAATACTTTTTTTTGTACCAAAAGCACTTGGTATTAACTTTCCACATCGCTCCAATCGTGCTTCAATTCCTGCACAGGCCTCAAATTTAAGCCCCTGCCCGAGATGCTAAGGCCCTAGCCCGGCTCATATCCGACACCTTATCAGAATTCTCAGACAGAGTCCGCCTGAAGCCCTTCGTGATTTTTGTACGTCCGCATTACACACAGGCTGATGCAGCAATTAGAATAGTTCAGTTTTTCTTTTAATGTCAAAAAATCTTATTTTAATGATTTGAATGCATGATGGGCATGAGTCTGCTTAAATACTTGCTTTGGCTTAGGCTGTTGCCGTAAAAAAAATATATATATACTAATATATATACTAAATATTTGTTTTTTTGGACATCACACAGCGCTGATCAGACTGATCGGCGTATACCGAGGAGAAAATGTCAGTCATTAATAGCTCTTGTGTTACTTTGATATAAACTGATAGGTCTGCAAAACCCGTACATAAAGTGGCAACAAAATAAATCACGAACTTTACATTACTCTGTTGTGCTGAGTAATTAACTATTACTTGAAAACTGGCCAAAAGCCTGGGCTTATGAGCTTAAATTTGTCGGGGGCCATCGGGCATAAAAAATGTTGTTGTCATGAAATGAAGTAACTCATATCAGATACATTCTGGTAATATACATTTCAGAAATTAAAAACGTATAATTCATTGATTGTTTTATCTAGCAAACATTAGAAAATGATTTACCATGTTAATACCAATGGGTCTTAATATGTGATAGTAAACAAAATTTATAGACACCTTTTTTGCTTCATTTTTTGGCTCATGCTCAACATATTTTGACTGTTTGGGACCTCTCATTTTACCATGTGTTGTGCCCCATTATCACCATTTATATTTATGGAGCCAATTATTAAATTGGTACTGTAGCAATTATATTATTTATATTCAATTAATCAATTAATATTTCCCTTAAAATGCACCACATTGCAGCATTTACCCTTAAAATATGAAATATTTCTATCCGGGGGACCATGCCCCTGCACCCCCCTAACGAAAAACATGTTAAGCACCCATAATCTCACAAAATTTCTGAGGGAAACACTGCAATGCATTCCACAAACTAGGGATGCATGGATACCAGTATTGGCCCGATACCAAGCTCGTGTACTCGTAAGGACACACCGATACCAATGACCGATACCTCACCTGACATACATAGTGATGCGGAAAACGAGGACGGAATAGAGGAATCCAGGGCATAAAAACAGAATTTGCTGTACAACACGGAATATGGCAAATTTATTATTTCCTAAAAACAAATTATCGCTAAACCACTAACAGCTAACGAAATATTCAGATACTGTTTAAATATGAATTCTGCTTGTTTTGCATGATTGTGTGTGAAAGATGTGTGGTTGTGTTTACTGAACCTGAACACATTGTGCTTTGTGAAGCATTCAGAGCCAGCGTTAAACTGAATGAGGACACAAACACATAAACAAACACCATTTGCGACCATCCGTCAAAATAATATTCTGGTCAACTTGAAGTTATAATAGACTCACATTTTACCACACCTCCCCCCCCTTGAATTTTTTATAATTCGACACAGAGTATATGGTCTTCTTTAGCAAACTGAAGTGCTAGTAAAATTGTGCTACTTATAAAAAATTGAACTTAAATTTAAGTACTTTATAAATTAAGTAGACCTCAAGAAAAGTACCAGTAAGATTTGTTGGTTTATTTACTAAATTGAGCTTTATACAGACATCGGTTCCAGGTATCGGTGAGTACGAGAAAAAAAATATCGGTCTTTAAAAAAATGGTATCGGTGCATCCCTACCACAAACAACACAGAGTGAGAACTTCACATGGGGCACAAAACCACAAGCCTGCTACTTTCACTTTACGAACCTAGTGAGAAACATAACTTCCTCAGAGCCAATTTAAGCAAAAAAAAACTAACTAAATCAATGGGATATACTTTATAAACACTGGCATAAAACTTTTGGAGTGAGTGAGATTAGGGCATGACCCAGCCAAGATTTGAACACTATGTCCACGTGAGCCAAAGACTCAAAGTTAAACATTGTGATCATGTGCACTTATGAAGCACAGCTTTAACAATATCTTAACAGATTTCAAGCCAGGGTAAATCTGACAGTGAAACCATCAAATAGACTGTACGGGTGAGTTGTACCAACAAAGATAAAAGTAAACAGAGTTTAGAGCTAATCAAGGGTTTGTTGATCCTAGTTTTACTTTAATTTGAGCGGCGTTGCACCACTTCATTTTAAACAAAGATGCAAAAATTGTGGATTAAAGGATTCATATGACATGGCTTAAACAAATATTATCGTTTGTTTTAGATATAATTCAATGGGAATACACAATTTATGGTTCAAAAACACTTTATTTTCCACATGACGTGCTTCTTTGCCCACCTCTCTGAAACGCGCAGATTGATAACAAAGCTCATCGCTCCGAAAAACATGGTGTGCTATGATTGGCCAGTTAACCATTGCATAATGATTTGTTGACAGACTGTCAGCTTTTGGAATTTGTTTTAATGAACTTGAACCAACTGGTTACTTTACTTTTAAGTATAAATAAAAAAATTCATCAGGTACATTACAGACCAATTTTTTTTTAAATGTAAACAAAACTCTCAACAGAAGCATTAATCAGCATTTCTATGACAACAATTCAGTTTAACTCTTTCCCCGCCAGCCTTTTTTAAAAAAAGTTGCCAGCCTACGCCATCGTTTTTTTAACATTTTCACCAAACTTTAATGGCTTACAGTAAATTTTCTGTCAAGAATATATGGACAAACAATATGCCCGATGAAAGAACAGAGTCTTTGATTTTAATTTTAATCACTCCTTAGATGTGGGTAAAAAATGCATCACTTTGACAAAAAAAGTTAATTATCTAGGCTGTTTAATCAAAGATTCCGCCTAGATCACACTTCGAAAATCATTAAAAACCAATAAGAAATATACGTTCTAGGTTCTAGGATTCTGTACTTTTTCCCAAAGGTGTGTGACAGCACCACCTTCTGTATAACAGTTCAAAAACTGATTGACGTAATAACTCGTCTTTGGCGGGGTACAGGATTTTTAAAATGACGAGATAACTCATCAATGTCGGTGAAAGAGTTAATAAAAAAGAGCAAGTACAGGAGAAAATATTTAAAAAATAAAGGCAAGATATAAGACTCCTATCACTTAACGTCCCTCTCTTATAATAATTTTCCTCTCATGTAATACCTAATAGTGTTGTAATAATCAAAACAGGCTTGACTCCTTAGCTCGATTAAAGCTTTATACTTTGCAAAACTTTAATATACATATATACATATAATTACATTAATAACATTAATGTAATTATATGATTTCTGTTGTTATTATCATTTCTATTATTATTGCATTCTCTCATAAAAAGATTTACCGCCAAGTTAGTTAGTTAGCTCTAGATGGAGAACAGTCACCTCTCTCCTGCTCCGGGTTGTTTCCTTTTTAAATGCTCCAGCATACAGGTTGTGCTGCCGTGAAAGGCAAGTTCTGCCTTGCATGCATTGGACACAACCGCATTTTTTGTTTTGAATTTGGTAAAGCTTTCCCAAACTTTACTTGTTCGCATTCGTTTGTCCTCTGCCATAATTCTCGCTGTGTGTCTTCTACTGCGATAGCATTCTGGAAGGCTGCAGTACACTCTAGCGCTACAGTGCCGTAGAGGTCAAATTATGATATTGCAGGCCCTTAAATTAAGGCATGTAATCAAACGACTACTCGACAACAAGAATATTTGTCTACAATTTTTTATTGTCGACATTGTATGTCGACTAGTCGTTTCAGCCCTAAATCTCATGGAAAGGCCAATTTAGTAAGTCATTTTTTTTTTTTTTATTTGTGATAAGAGCACTTTAGTTACATTTGTTGTTTGTATATTGTCAGTGTATTTACAAATATGAATGTAATGTACCGCGCATAAAATGTGAACTGTAAGAAACTTTTCTATCTCGCGTATTCCACAGAATGTAAATAAGTAGGCGTGGTTAACTTGGCGCTCTGCAAGTTGGGCGTTATTCTGAAAAAACAAGTAAATGAATCCCACCCATAACAAATTAACGTATCAAATATTCTTTTGACCTTCTTTCAGTCTGTAGTTTCGTGATACGCTCCAGTCAAGGGCTTTCTCTCTCACCCACAGTGTTCGTTCAGGGATGTATAAAACGTTGTAGAGATTTTATCCATATGAGTGTATGCATATATTTAATGAATGTAGAAATCACAATATATTCGTGACATCACCATCATCGTACCTTGTAGACTTCAGAAAAGAACCCAGAGCCAATCCATTCGCAGATGAAGTCATCAAGTCGGGTCAAGCAAGAAAAGGCACTGATGAGAGCTCGGTATGAAGAGGAATACACTCTGTCGAGCTGTGCCGGGCTGGTATCCACCCCTCCTACCCCACCATCAAGGTCCTCCAGTCGATCTGGCCTTGTGGGGAAACCAGCAATGGAGTTGCGTTTGCTTCGCTCCATCGCTACTGGTGCACAACTAATGTGGTAGAGTCCTAGTCAATCACCTGTTCACATATTTGACTGTCCTTGTCAGACCTAGAGAAACAAAAAGATAATTAAAATATTTCAACATGTTTTTGAGCACATTCACACGCAGGTGTAATTCAGGAAAAAATATTCTCTGAATGCGACACGTGAAACGTGGATTCTGTCTTCCGACCTTGCTTTTGATAAATGTGTGAGGGAGAGAGATAGTTCAGAAACCGTCGTGTTAGACTTCATAAAGAGCCGAGTAGAGCGTCCCGTCAGAGCGTTTTTAAAGGCATTTTCTATCCCATGATGTTTTTGTCCCTTTCGGTTTGCGGAACACCAAAACCCCATTCACACAGACCGCTGATCCCAGAACATTGCGAAAAAACTACCAGAGTGCCTTCTGGGTGAATGCAAACGCATCTCTGAATGATCCGACAAGTGAATCTGGGTGAAGGGTACCTAGTAACATTAACGGGATCTATCCCTGAATGCTCCCTGTGTGAACAAAAGGCAGAAACAATGCCCTAAAGCCGTGTAGTGATGACACATCTATAATGAATAATTTGGCTATGAAAACAAATATATTTAAGAAAGTAATTTTTGTTCGTTAGTACAAAAACAAAAAATAAACAAAAAAAGACTATTTGTCTTTAGCTAAATCATGAATGAATAAACGGGTCCCAAATCACCAAACTTAAGGTTAGATTTGAGAATAAAGTTGTCTGCTTCTTAACACAGTGTAAACTTGAAATTACTTTTTATCAAAATATTAACACGAAAATACAAAGCGCTTCAATAAACTTGATCACTTAACAACCTTTAAAACAGTGCTGTGTAAACCTGCCGTGTAAACAATATAAACATGATGGTTTATAAATAAATAAAGTTTGTTTTAAAATTGACGTCTTTGTCATTTGAAAAAGGCAAAAATATATGCTTCAGAATAATAACCAAAAAAAGATTGATTATTTAGGCCTATTCGGCACTAAATAAAGAAAGGCTGGAATAATAACAAATTGCGCTATTAAGGAAATATTTTTCCCTGTGATGATCAACCCTTTTTTCATGAAGAAAAACACATTGCAGTATATATCATCACATATCTTTACAGGATGTGTGTGAAAGCATGCAAAGATTCCGGAAAATCCCTGGCAGTGTGAATGCACAAAATCTAACGATCCCAGGAAAAGGTGATTTCCTGCACTTATCACAAGCGAGACATTCACCACTCATAAATCACAATAAATGTCGGGGCAACTCGCACAAATGCGACCCTGTGAAATTTGACCTCGCAAGTTATAAAAAAAAGATCTCATTTGCGGCCATTATGGTCGCTGTCTAGAGCCTTGATTCATCTAAAAATGGATACAAGTTGTCCAAGTACATTCTATTTTTAGGCTTACACATAAAATAAAATGGGGTAACATAACACAAGACTTTGCCAGTATCTAAAAATTGCCTTTCAACTCTTGAAGTGGTGCACCCAAAGTAAAAAGCCACTTCAAAAATATCAAACGTCCATGCAGTCCATACAGCATTAAAAGATAGGTCTACTCGCTAAAGTGTGATAAATCAACAAAGTCCATTTCAGTTGTTTTCTGCTGTAATGAAAGAGAAACACATTTGTCTTTCTCTTTCCATTTAAGAAAATGTTGAGCTGAGAATGTGGATCTGATCAAACCCAGGGCACCAAACGTGAGGGTTTCACTTTCAGAAATATTTTATTACAAATTTAGAAACTACTTTTCAATAAGTGGCAACTTTCAAACTTCAATTATTATATTTTGAGGAGTACCTTAAAGGGAAAATTCACCCAAAAATGAAAATTCTGTCATCTTTACTTATCCTCATATTAGTGCTGGGTGGTAAACCGGTTCATACTAAATACCAGTTTGTATTTTTGTTATAAAATTGATTTTTAATATACCGCATTACCGGTGTACGTCGCTTAAACAACACGCGGAACGCAGGACAGTGCGACACTGTTTCAGTGGGGACCCTTTTCACTGTTGCACTGTGACCGGCCTTTCACTCAGAATGCGTCTTCCTATGCCGCAAAACTATTTATCATAATTTTCTCATTTCTGCTCAATATAAGCATATAATATGATGCGTTTTTGGTTTGAACTATTTCTCTGTATGCTATGACGAGAAATAAGGGTCAGTAAGGAGGATTGACAGCATGATGCGACCGTTTTCCTTTCACATATCCAATTTAAGCCTTTGTTTTATGATTAAAAAATATGATTTCAAGAATTCATGAAGCCATTTTGAGTGGGACTATGTAAAACACAACAGACATCACCTCCATGTTTTAATGGTACAATTGTTAATCTTTTGTTTTCAACTATTCAACTATTAATTTCTGGGTGGATGCTCCTGAGGAAAAAAGTTAATTTCGAGCCCTGTTCTCTATTTATTTGCTGAAATATTATGTATGCAAGTTACCTTCGCATGCTATTTAGTTGTTAAAGAAGTCTAAACTTTCCAGTTATTATAGGCGATACTGTCACCGTGACAGTATAAAAGGGCATTTTAAGTCAATCAACAGCAGTATTTCCTTTCACAATCAGTAGAAAATGTGGTTCAAAAATACCCATATACAAGGAAACCGGTATACATCTGGAAAACACCGTAAAATAAATGTTTGGGCATAACGTCCAGCCCTACCTCAGATTGTTCCAAAGTCCATACCTGTAAACATCTCCTTGTTATGCTGAACCGAAAAGAAGACATTTGGAAGAATGCTCGGAAGAACAAATAAATGTATACAGGTTTTGAACAATCGGAGGATAAGTAAATGGTGACAGAATTTTCAATTTGGGTTAACTGTCCCTTTAAAGGTCACATTCCCCACAATCCCTTTTTCCAACCTTTAGTTATTGTGTAATGTTGCTGTTAGAGCATGAATCAATAGTGCAAATGATAAAGCTCAAAGTTCAGTGCATAGCGAGATATTGTCTTTCACAGAATTTGCTTTTCAAGGACTGCACAGAACGGCTGAAATCAGATTACAGCCCTCTACTTCTTGGGTTCATGATGTCACTATTCCAAGTGCTTTTGATAACCTCCACCCAAAAGAATATCCCAAAAGATGCAAGGCCTTCCTTAGAGAAGAGGAAAAGCCGCTGGAGTAGTGTTTGTTTATCAGATGCGTGCTAAACTACTTTCACTTTCATCACAGTCCTGCTTGCAAATGTCTCCAGGTCAATCTGCTCGTTTAAATATCCTACTCTGGTCCAATATAAAAAGGCAAAACTAACGCTTCTGTTATTAGTGTTAATTAATATAACCGGTCTGACACCACTCGGTCAGACATCATTTCCCTAGCCATGGTACGAAAACAGTTTGTGATCTCTAAAAAAGATTGACATTGACACATGCACCAGCAGACCTCAGTAACACTTCGATCGATCCGTATGTTTTTAACGGATAAAGTGAAGTTGACGCCATTGTTACTATTAATTGCTTAAAGACAAAATTTTATGAATACACATGCACTGAGAGGGGCACCGACCAATCAAAACAGCCGGCGAAGTGGAAGCTCGCTGATATGTTATGGGTGGGAAATTTTCACACTTCAAGCGGGGAACCAATCACGACAGACCTGGTTAGCTTTACCTAACAGATACTTTATATACACACCGGAAGAAATCCAGTCATTTTGTGAGAAGAGGGACAGCGGTCAACACAGACTTGAAATATGTGAAACAAAGCGTTTTTTGAAATTAGAAACATGAACATCCATTGTTAAACACCCAAAAAACATAATCAAAGCCTCAAAAACAGCAAAAGACTGGTTCCTTTAAGAGCACACATGTTTACATTACAAAGTTATCTGTAGCTGCCACAATCTCTCATTCCGTCAAAACAAAAATACAAAATCTTTAAATGACAACATCACGAAGCAGGGCAACAATGATTCAGTAACACCAACTCCACCAACAAAACAACATTTTGCTGACTCTAACCTTTGCACAGTAACTGCACAGGTATTTTGATCCAGCACTACTCATAAAAATACCTGACTCATGATGATACATAACAGCTAAGCAAGACCAGTTAAAGTAGCAAACAAATGAGGAAAAAGACAAAAATAAATTCCAACAGAGACTGTAATAGCTTGATTTTCAGAAGGTCATAAGTATTTTAGATCCAGTGAGCAGATGGTGTGACTTTTACAAGCAGACGATGTGAACAACAGCATGCCTGACATTCCACAGATGTGAAAAAAGTAATGAGAAGGACTAAGCTACCTTGCAAATCTCATACCTGAGATGTCTGCTTGCATTTGATAAAGATTACACTGGGAGAAAAGAAAGGCAGTGTTTTAATAACAAATCTGCTTAGGATGTTATTCTAATTTACAACATCAAACAATCAATATATATGGTATTATGAGCACATACAAAATGTAAATACTAGAGGATGTTCACCCAAGATCACCGTAAGGTAACCAAGAATGTTGGCCAAAAATGACTTACTTTTTAACTCTTATTCATTATTTCGAATCTAGGTGAACATGAAGGCATGTTTATGCACTCGACAGGAAGTTCAATCTTTTACACGTTTGAGCGTTACATGGTTACCAAGGAAGCCTACAGCAAGGCGACGCGGAAGTGGAAGTGTTGCAATCCTAGATCGCATAATAGATGCCGACCTAAAGTGAACTCTGTTGCTGCATCCCTGTTGCCCGAGCTGCAAAACAATAACTATCTCAATACCGCTGAGAATCGCGATCAGGTGCAACAGCATGCTGCCGTTAAACAAGATCCCAAAACGCTTTTTAATTGTTTACTGACACGAGCAACTGAACGCCTGGTTATCAAAATACTCCCTTCCGACTAAATACTTTGAAACCAAGACAACCGTTAATTCCTTTAAAAATGAAATGTCTTACCTGTTCACCGTGCTCGAAACCGATGCAAAGATACGCTGGTGGTCGACAGGCCTCATTTATTTCCATTGCATTTCGGCAAAACAGACGGGGCACGTACACTGCAATCCATCTTTTTACATGCAGAGATAATTGCTTGTTTTGACCGAGCGTCAACTGGTCTATATTTAAACTCCTACGCGACTGAAACACGGACGTCCATGACCTTCTTAAAACCTAACTTCGAAAAACAAAACTTTGCGAAGCGAACTCGATATACAGACGAGCGTTCAACATGCACAAACTCACAACTGCGTATGTTTTGCTGTCCAAAGAAATGAAGTGGTCAAGGGAAGATAAATAACGCGCGAGTTCTTTCTGCCTCCCTCCAGGCTCTGCTCTTTAGTCTGCTTTTATTAGGTCTGACTAATTTAACGACCAATGCATTCCCAAATGCGTTCTTCCCGGTCGGAGTGAGTAAAAATACAGTGAAGCAAATTCAACACATCCATAACAGTTGCCTCTCCCCACGGACCAAACTTACGTTTTCTTTGATGGAGATTGACGTGTGCGTCGGCCATACAGATACAAGGGACTGCTTAAACGGTGTCGTTTTAAACCAATCATTGAGGAGGGTATACAAAAATAGGCGTATACTTATACGGATTGATGCGTCTTCGCGCCAATCAAAATGGTATCTGAATACACCGTTGTCCAATGATGTGTTAAAAGGTCTGGTAAAACTACAAACACGGAATATGATGGCAGTAATATGTAGGCTTTTAATCGCATTTTGTTATACTGTAGGATAATAACGACTAAAAACTGTAAACAGTTAAACAATTGGCAACATCTTTTTAAGCAAAATAGTAACGTGACTATAGTCGTAGGATCAATGCATGATACTTTTAGCCCAGTTATGCATCCGAAAGGAAAACGAAGCAGGATTGCAATTGGATTATAATGGCGCCATCTATTGGAGGCAAAAGCGGTGTTTTCCAGTCAATATTATATAAATTATATAGATTGCGTTAGTCACTGGGTCAACAAGTCAAGTACTCGCAAATCATTTGTGGAAAATGATACAAGGCCATAATTTGCTTATGCAATGTCTTCTCCCTTATCAATGTAAATCAAACAAATAGTTAAAATTGTCATCGAGTGGTGTAACAAGTATTATGCAACGATTTAAGGTCAGACCACTGAACATAGCATCCCCAGGCCCGTCTGATGAGGGTGATTTTATTGAATTAAATCTATTTATTTAATTTAAGCCCTACTTAAATGTTTTTTATTATGATTATTATCTATTATTATTGATGGACCTATTATATAATGTGTTGAATTGACATGCATGGCTCAGATGTGGATAGAAATAAATGCATCGAGTTCAATAAAGTTGAAACTCCTAATTCTCCTAAAAGAACCCGCCCTAATTCTGTAAATTCCTATTCAATGGGGTTAATCTGATATGGTCAGTCAGTCGGTCAAGAGCTTTACAACCAGTCTTCAATATGTCACTAACCTCAGACACCTTGTGTGACATTTAAAATATACAGAGACAGGACAACAAGAATGAGGAACGAAATACTTTCAGGTATTGTAAAGGCACCCTTCTAATCTGAAGCATACAACTGCAAAATGTTATATTTAACTTAATTATCTAAGACGATATGTTTACGATATGATAGCGCTTCTGGCACTCTTTGCTGTGGTATCAGGATATGTGGAGGAGCTCGATGAGAAGTGAGTGATGCATAGGCCTGTTGTAAAGAAACAGCTCTATATTTTTTATAGATAGATAAATAGATATAGATTTAATTTAATTGACAGCAATATTCAACTTTTACAGGTTTATGGAACACCGACAGAACGAGCTTTGGCTGGTCGAGGTGAGAGAACATATTACGATTAATATAGATTCTGTAATGGAGTTATAGAGTTATAATTATAACTTTGCGTTAGCTTTGCGAAATAATGATGTGTTGTATTGCAGTTTTATGCTCCATGGTGTGCATATTGTCACACATTTGAGCCAATATGGTATGAAGTGGGTGCAGAGCTGAAGAGTATGGGCTCTCCTGTAAACGTTGGCAAGATTGATACCATAGCTCACACAAGTAGGTTAAACTCAAGTGTCTACATACATGTTTAGCTTTCCTCATAGACTGCATTTCTGGAATTATATTAAACATTAGCTAAATGTGTGGCATAGTCCATGTGGGCATATTAAAACAGTATGTAGGATATTAAGTTTGTATATTTTTGTAGTATGTTGTAGATGGCAGTATGGTAAGGCCACGCCAGGCCATTGCTTAGCAACCAATTAGTACGCTACTTAAATGGCAGGATAGGCTTACCCGCTGTTTAATAGGATTAGTTAAGCAAGCCTCATGCTCTCATGAGAGTCAGTTCGTCAGACTATTTACTTATTCTGTATTGAGCTGAGTGTCTTTTTAACCACCTAGCCATATTGCACAAGTTACATTTTCAGCAATTAGAAATCCTTTGACGTTTTTGGGAATTAGATTTTCGATGTCTGCCTTTTGCAGATTAATTCCTCAATAAATCCTGGCATAATCTTTGTAAGTTAACTGTAGCTCACAGCCTTACACCTTATGTTTAACCCCACTGTAAAACATTATTTCTATTGTTATTGATGGATTGTTGCTTTTTTCCCTATATTTTAAAAAGCTTAAAAGGAGAACTGTCTTTTGATTACAAAGGACCACGAACAAAGGATGCTATTATAGATTTACCCAAAAAGGAAAATTCTGTCATAATTTACTCCCCTATAGATTGTTCCAAACCTTAGTACATTTCTTTGTTCTGATGAACACAAAGGAAAATATTTGGAAGAATTTCAATAACCAAGCGGATCTCATCTCCCACTGACTCCCATAGCATTTGTTTACCCTACTATGGGAGTCAATGGGGGATGAGATCCGTTCCCGACATTCTTCCAAATATCTTTCTCTGTGCATACTACAGATTTTGAACAATCTGAGTGTAAGGAAATGTATCTTCATTTTTGGGTGAAAGTTAAAGTTATCGCTTTTAAACACAATTGTTTTGCTCCCTCTTTAGGTATTGCCTCAGAGTTTAATATTCATGGATATCCAACGATAAAACTGTGAGTGTTTACAGAAGCTTAACTATAATCATAATGAGAATTATGTATAAACTCTATAGTCTTCTTTTCATATTAAATGAAGAATAGTGTATTGTTATTGATGGATTGTTGCTTTTTTCCCTATATTTTAAAAAGCTTAAAAGGAGAACTGTCTTTTGATTACAAAGGACCACGAACAAAGGATGCTATTATAGAATTCACCAATAGAGTTGCAGGGTAATACTCAAATTAATATCATCAATGAAATTTATTTTGTGTTGTGCGTAGAGTAAAGTGTTATTCCAATGCGAAATCTAATGCTGTCTCTTTTCCTCCAATGAATCTAGACCTACGGTAAGACATCTCTCTAGTGTACAGTTGTTCCAGCATGCCATGAGCCATCATGATCTTTTCTTTGTCTACATTGGAGGGAAGTCGCTCCTTAAGGTAAAAATAAATGTGAATGAATAGGGACTATGCATGTGCAATGAATTAATTACTTGTTGATAATTATGAAACATTAGAATAAAACATTGCGGTTATTATTGTATTTATCCCCATATAATGCAATGTTGTAGAGTACACAAATGGTTCAGTGTATTTACTGAATTCATGTAATGGTAACACTTGAAATAAATCCCTTTAGAAGTCATTACTGTTATGTGGTATTAAATCTATTCTTGTTATTTATTAGGCACAATACCACAAAGTTGCAACTGAGTATATTATCCACACATATTTTTTCTCTGCCTCTGTTGACGTTCTTCCAAAAGTAAGACATTATTTTCTCTTATACAGATTATTCTTCTATTATCAAGATCAAATGAATTAATATTCTGACATAAACATGATTATTCATGGTCATTGCAGGCAGTTGCTCTTGACGAAGTTCCTGTCATTGCTGTTTTTAAAGATGGGACGTTCTACCTGTACAACGGTAAGATTTCTTGCAGTCCGACTGCAATGTATCTTTTTTGTAAGCGATATCAGACAGTCAAACTCGCTCTCAGCGTCTGAGCACCAGGCTATTTCCCCTCATTGCCTCCCGAAGGGTACCGTTCCATTGGGGCACAGACGGCAGGTGGTAGCGGAATGCTAGGGCATCAAGGCAAAGTGTAACCAGGAAAGGGCACCAGTAATGGGAATTAGGCAGGCGTGAAGAACGATGCAGCACCCTCAATACAAATACCAAGCCAAGACAGCCATGAACCATCAGGGTGTTTATTTGCTGCACTTCTCCATTGTTAAAGAAAGTCTTATTGAGCCAGTGGTTGAGCAGGAAGGGATTAGCACACTGAACCTGGACATGGAACACTGAGCTGTCAGAGGAGTCCTCTAAAACATGAATAGTTAGCACATCCATGAAGCCAGGTTAACAGATTGTGCCATTTGCAAAAGGTATTATGTAAAGCATCTTTTGTCTTGCCTTGAAAGAAATACAAAATACATCAGAAATTAATCATTTTAAAATGTAATTGTTAGTGGATTGAGCGAGATACAGCTGTGTTTTAGTCCAGAGTTCTTGTTTTATCACTCCAAAGAATTTCCTGCATCTATACAGCAGTGTATTGTTCAGTTGGCTCTAAACCTGAGGCTGTGATATCGTCAACAGACATGCTGTGGTGGACTGTTAAGATGTTAAGAAATTGCTTTCTTGACATTAGTTTCATTTGTGACACTCATTTTTCATAATATTAATAACAATCCTTCGGACTGACAAGTTGTGTTAAAGTAAAAAAACATTATTGTGAAAAACATATGTCAAAATGGAAGCACATTTACATTTTCCCAGCATCAGAGTATTGGCTTTTACAGCAATAGACGAATAACAATCATCTTGAAAAAGTATAATAGAAGTACTTACCCAAAGCTTTGCACAGGTTCTTGCAGGTAGGAAATAAACGAATGAAAAGTCATAGTACGTGAAGACATTAATATTGCAGTAATAGGCTTTTAATATTCTAAACCAAAGAATGAACAGAGCGCAGAGAGATAATAAAGCGCTTCATGAGTCACATAGCCTTTCTGAATATTTTCTGTATAAGCTATCATCCAATACCCACCCTAAAAGTTAACAACTCGACTGTGTATACTCTGCAAAACCTATTTTGCATGATGAAATACATAGTCAATAAAGTCAAACACCCGGTCTGGTAATAAAATGTGAGATCAGTTGTTGCTTATGAAAAGATGTGAAGCATTCAGAGAAATTTGCATATGACAACAGGACGTTTTATCAAGTACATTCATAAACTCTAATCCTCCATTTTCTTATTTAAACAGAAGTTCTTGATGGTGATCTGTCTCAGTGGGTAAACCGAGAACGCTTTCCCTCTTACTTCCAAATTGATAACTTCAGTCTCTACCAGATGGGAGAACTAAGTAAGCCGGTTTTTCATCATTATGACTGCAAAGCCAACTGTTTTTTTAATTATATATTTACATTATCTTTTTTACTTCAGTCTTATATTTACACACTTCGTTATCATTAATTAACAGCATGTTTATGACCGCAAACTTTCTGTCACTAGGTGATAAATCCTAAGTTTGCTGATGCTTTGACAGTGTGTGAGCATTTGCATGCATGCATAATTAAATGCAGTGTTCAACACATTTCACACTTCACACTTTTCCAGGTAAACTTGTGGCATTGGCGGTAGTAGATGAGAGGACGCCATCTGAGGAAAGCATTCTGTAAGAGACCGCTAACGCAAGAACACATATTTGACATCTCTTTTCTTCCTCGTAAATATCAAAATTTCCTTCCTTTTAGTTACAAAACTCTGATTGAAAGGTTATCTACAGAATACAGAGATCAATTCAAAAAGTAAGTAACATAACCATATTTATTTTGAAAGCATGAATATGTCATGTACTTTATCATGTCATTGAATTGTTATTCTTTCTTTAACTAAAACAATGATGTGTTCACACATTAAATTGTGTTTTATCTCAGCGATTACCAGTTTGGTTATGTGACTGATACTGAATACATAAATGGAATTATTATGGGGTAAGTTAAACTGACCACTTCAGCAGTTACAAAGACAAACAATAAGATTAGAAAGGTGAATATCAAATACTACATAATATACATATATAAACATATCATTTGTTTCCTCCTTAGAGAAATCATGATGCCATCCATCATTGTGTTGAACATGTCCGTTGATGGATACTTTCTACCAGGAAGTAAGATTGAGACCACCGAGGATGTAATTCACTTTCTCAACAGTGTATTGAGGGGCAGGGTAAAGGTACAAAGAGTTAGAGGAATCTTTCGTAATTTTCTGCTTTTGAAATACAATGTTTTAAAATAATTATTTACTTTTACTCTGATCAGTTACTCGGAGGAAATGGAATATTGCAGCAAACTAAAAGACTTTTCTATACAACAAAGTCTACTGTGGTGGTAAGACTCACATACGTTGTTATCATGATAGATACATTTTTATTGATTTTCATCGATACGTGAGTTTACGTTAATTTTTAGACTTTACATGGTTCACAAATACACACTTCTGCTGTACTCAGCAAATATTTACCTGTGTATGATGTTTAGGTCACTGGTGTCCTACTAACAAATATAAATCTCTCTGATCTCAGACGTTGTTCCAGACAGCTCCGGCCTTCTGCTGTGCTGTGTGTGCACTGCCGGTGGGTATAGTTTTAATAATTATCTGGGGTACGTGTACCGCTGTACCAGCAGATGACGTGAGTCCTGTTGAAGAAAACACAAGCGGCACTGCATCTGATGGGAAGAGGGCAAAATTATCACAACCTGACAAAAGAGAAAAAACCTCAGGAGAAAAGAAAGAGGATTAATGTAGAATGTTACTATAGGATTGTGTTGACAATGTTGTCATATCCATACTACTGCTGTTCTCATTTCATTTTATAAATTATTCCAAAGCACTGTCATTGGTCTGTATATTCCCTGTTTTGTACATTTTATTTCGTTTTTCATGTGAATTTTGTCCACATGTTTGAAATTAGTTGAAAATCTACCAATACAAGTTTTTGGCTGTCACACGATTAATCGCAACTAATTGTTTACAAAAGAATATTACATTAAATATGTGTTTACTGTATATAATAATTGTGCATAAAGACACACATCCATGTACAATTTTAAGAAAAATTATATTTGTATATATTTAATATTTATGTTTAGATACAATATAAACTATATATAAATATAAAAATGTGTTTACATGTATAAATATTTCTTAAATACATACATGTATGTGTATGTATTTATATATTAGTAATTATTATATACAGTACACACATATTTTATGTAAACAAAAACTTGAATTTTTCAAACGATTAGTTGTGATTAATCGTGTGACAGCCCATCAGTTGACTGTAGCTTGTGTTGGATCAGTTTTAAGGCCTTTTAAAATATTAAAAAGGTTTATTGCTATCGTATCGGCTATTCGGTGGTGGACAGTACTTACAGTAAGTAGTTTTACTCTGTATGTTCTGTAGTTTTTACTTTGGATCTGTTTACTTCACTATTCACCATTTTTTCTTTAATTTAATCTAGATTTCATAAATACATTTTTAAATTTTAACTTTAATACTTAAATACATAAAACTTAGTACTTTCTTACGTTTACTCAAATAATATAAAAATACTTGACTAAAAGTAAGAACGTATACATTTTTTACTTACTGAAGTATTAAAGGTAAAACGATATACTTTTATGAAATGTAATATCTATATATGCTTGTAAAGTGTTTTTCCAGAGTAAAAATACTGATAAAGTAAATAAATTACCTGAAAATGTTCTTGAGAGTAAAAAAGTATTGTCCACCGGATACATTATGTACCCTTATTTTCTAAGTTTTCAATAGCAAAACTATATTTTGACATGTGCCTTAAAATGAACACGAAACTGACGTTTAATATACCAATTTTATTTAACAAATCATTAAACTCACGAACGACCTGAATTTGATTTTAAGGCGCCATCTATTGACCACAATGAAGACTAGCAATGCTAAAAGTGATAGTTCTACTAGATAACTCGAGGAAGATGGACAAGTGACATACTTTAACTATAGCTCACAGAGACAGTGCTGTGACGGGAGTAGAACTCAGATTTATTTCTAATGGTTTACTATTTTAACACAAACATCCAGTAATCGCGTAAAGACCCTCCGGAATATTTGATTTGGCACAAATCAAATCATGAAGGATCGCCATCTGGACGAGCCTCCGTTCAAAGGATGAGTTGTCTTCACTTTAAAGTAAAGTGGATTAGCGGATTATCTCGCCTCTCGTGTCACAGGATCACTAAAATACATTAACGTTGATGTCACAAACAGCGAAGGAAATGAACCGGCGAACACTGCAACTTTTTCTGGGGCTCTTTTTCATCGAAACCAGCAATAACCTTCCGGTCAGAAATGGATCGACGGCTTCTGTCAATGCAGAAAAGCGACGTTTCTTCATAGTTCCTGGTATCCGCTAACGGATACTAGAAATATATATAAAAAGCCTTTTTTGATACAATCGGGAAATTATTAGAATGACGTGCAAAAAAATTGCTGACAGACGCATTTCTTTTGTGGACACTTCTGAGGTTTTTGCTTTTTATTTAGTTTTTCAAAAAGAAAACGGCAATCTGTTTTATGAGAGTTGGCTGCAATATCTTAAGCGAATTTGAACACAGTTTATACACCCGGGAAAAGTCTAGAAAAGAGAACTACATGTGAGTATAACTTTGACTCATTTTTTTGTTTTCTGTGAAGGAGGAGCTTTCTAAGAAGGAGCCTTCACATCTGTTTCTTGTATCATGGCTGTGGAGTGCATACAGAGGTCTTCGTCTCTGCTCTGTCTCTTGGCTGTGATACAAGTATTCTTTGGCATCTCGTCCGCGTCTGATAGATCTTTGAATGTGGAGGCTGAACAGCGAGCAGGCAATATCACCATGTCATCGCATCTTCACCCCAAGCTATACTTTGATCAGAACGAGGTGCATTTGATGAAAAAAAGGGCCGACACCACTCACCGACACATATTCACAGTTATTCACAATGCTGTTTCCACTATGTTATCCAACGCAGCAGTTTACCAGCCGCCTTTGAACCACGAGGAATTCGGCAAGAAATGGAACGAGATTTACGGCAACAATTTACCCCCCCTCGCTCTATACTGTCTGCTCCAGCCCAACGATGCGGCCGCCTCTCAGTTTCTGATTGAGTACATGGATCGAATGGTGAAGTATCCAGACTGGACGGTATCCAGCGCCCCGAACGATGAGGTGCCGGTGGCCCACTCGCTCACTGGGTTTGCCACAGCGTATGATTTCATTTATCCCTTTCTCGACACGCAGAGAAGATTCCGCTATCTGAAGAAAATCAGATCGATTACGGAGGAACTTTTTGAGCTGTCTAAGCACAGAGGATGGGGGAGGCAGTTTCTCCAGAACCACCAGACAACCAATATACTAGCCATTCTCATCGGTGCTCTCGTGGCGGGGGAACATAATGACCCCGTGACCATGATATGGAAGCAAGTCTCAGTCAACTACATGGAAAAGACAATGTTTCTGCTCAGCCACATTGTTGATGGTTCTCTCGACGAGGGTGTGGCGTATGGAAGCTATACGGCAAAATCCATCACTCAGTATGTTTACTTGGCATCGCGTCATTTTCAAATAGACAACACGCAAAACAACTGGTTGAGGATGCACTTCATGTTTTATTACGCTACTTTGCTTCCTGGATTTCAGAGGACGGTTGGCATCGCCGACTCCAACTACAACTGGTTTTACGGGCCAGAGAGTCAGCTTGTGTTTTTGGATTCGTACGTGCTCCGCAATGGCTTGGGGAACTGGCTGGCGCAGCAGATCAGGAACCATCGTCCAAAAGACGGACCCATGATGCAATCGGCAGCACAGCGGTGGGCTACTTTACATACGGAGTACATATGGTATGATTCGGAGTTAACTCTTCAGCCTCCGGCTGACTTTAATAAAGCAAACATGCACATATTCTCCAACTGGGGTGTGGTGACATATGGAGCAGGGTTACCTCGGGCTCACGGTAATACCTTTGTGTCCTTTAAATCTGGAAAATTAGGAGGCCGGGCCGTGTATGATATCGTCCACGCCCAACCTTATTCTTGGGTAGACGGTTGGATGAGCTTCAACCCAGGGCACGAGCACCCTGATCAGAATTCTTTCACCTTTGCACCCAATGGACAGGTATTCGTGTCTGAGGCCTTGTATGGCCCTAAATACAGTCACCTGAACAATGTTCTGGTATTTTCTCCCTCCCCCACCAGTCAATGTAACCAGCCCTGGGAGGGGCAGTTAGGGGAATGTTCAAAGTGGCTGCGATGGGGAGAGAAAGAAGTCGGAGACACAGCGGGGGAGGTCATTGCTGCCTCGAAGCATGGAGACATGTTATTTGTGAGCGGAGAGTCCGTGTCGGCCTATTCATCTGCCATGAAGCTAAAGAGCGTGTATCGAGCGCTGGTGCTTCTCAACTCGCAAACATTATTAGTGTTAGACCACGTGGAGAAACAAGAGCACTCGCCTATCAATTCTATGAGCGCGTTTTTTCACAACCTAGACATTGACTTCAGGTACGCTCTTCAGAGATCTTTCGGAAAGTACAACGGGGCTTTTATGGATGTGTGGGATGCCCATTACAAAATGTTTTGGCTAGACATGCAAGGATCCAGCCCCGTTGCCAGGATACAGGAGGCAGAGCAGGCTGCTGAGTTCAAGAAAAGATGGACGCAATACATAAACGTGACCTTTCCCATGGAGAGCCCAGTCACCAGAGTGGCGTTTCTGATGCATGGCCCGTATGTGAAGGTCTCGGACTGTAAATTCACAGACGTCAGTAAAAACGGAGTGCAGCTATCGGTGATAATTAATGACACGGAGACTGTTGTGTCGGTTGTTACAAACTACAAAGATATCGAGGCTAGACAGAGCTACTTGGGCTTTGCAGGATTTGCTAAAACAGAGGACAAGAATAAAATAGTTAAGTTCGGCCAAGGAGTTCAACACTTGCCGAATCATGTCACAAATACTCACAGGCAAATATTTGACTTTGGATTGTTGGTAAACATCTCTGCAGTACTGACTCTGTATTTTGCAATAGGTTTTATGATAAGGAAAAGAAAGTTCCACTTGTCTTTTAATATGCTCATTCATTGCACTCTCATCTCCGTGCTGTTTTTGTGGGTGACTGAACTTCTCTCAATGTTTTACGGCTGTGAACAGCTCCTGTGCAAAATTAAACTGAAAGACCAAAGCTTGTACGATAAAACAGACACCAGTGAAGAAATGCCTGATGGTTTACCTGTGATCACCATCACATCTATGCCAGGCTCGGGTATGGAGATCCTCCAGCACCTTTTCGATAACAGCTCTGACTTCGTATTCCTCCGAGTCCCATCCACGTACCTCCGATTCCCTTCATCTCCATTGGTCTCTCTGGTGGACTCGTGTGAGTGGTCCAAAACAGATGCTCAGAATGGACAATTTAGAGTCATTCAAGGATGGTTCCACTCCGTAGTGCACAATGTGAAACTGCATCTGCAGAACATTCAATTGTACAAGAGCAATGATGAGACGGGGCGTAAGGTCAAGAGAAAGAAAAGGATGCTGCTGTCAGATCAAAGGAGCACTGGAGGACGCAAGGCTGTCCACAGGGAAATAAGCTACATACAGGAGCTTAGACGGCACCTGTCAAAGTACCCAAACGCCCGGCCGGTGTTGAGCATGGGCAGTGGCGGGTGGTTCTTAAAGCTGCCGTTTCTTCAAGAGGTCATCGGGCCTTCACTTCGCTCGGTTCATGTGGTCAGAGACCCCCGGGCGTGGATTTACATCATGCTGTATGGCAGTGAACCCAGCTTGTACTCAAGCAAGAATATTAAAAGACACATAGCCAACATGTTTAACAGTAACGCTCATGTACACGGGGGCGCTACGACGAACCCAGAATTTCTATCTTTAAAGAAAATCCTCTCTCAGTCAGACCCCAATCCTGTACGGCTGCTTGCTGAACTGTGGCTAGCTCATAATTCTGCAGGGCTTAGGGTGAGCCAACGCCTCCCATCAAACACTTATCTAATAGTCAAATTTGAGGATATTGTACATTTTCCTGAAGAAACAGCTGGAAGGATCCATGACTTTATTGGAATACCTTTGGCACCGGCGGCTTTAAACCAGCTGACATTTGCCACATCCACAAATCTGTATAATCTGATATATGAAGGAGATATATCACCTGCCAAAGTTAACGTTTGGAAAGATAATATGGAATCAAACGAGATTAAACTCATAGAGGACACATGCTGGCCTGTTATGGAGAGGCTGGGTTATACAAGACATACTGTCAGTCACTCTTCCTTCTGAATCAATGTCAGTGTTTTATATGCATTTTTCATTATGTACCAACAGATTGAGTTTTTGAGGAAATTTGCATTCAAGATATCTGCAAATAATACCTTTTTGAAAGCCTTCGCAATTTTTCTTCTGAAGGATTTCAAAGATGACTTGTTTTGTGCTCTGTTTTAATGTACTGGAATCAATGTTTACATGCTCCTTCAAGTGTTATACACAAAACTGATTCATGAATATATAGTATGTGGTCACGGCTCACCAACAATCATGGGAGTATTTCGGGTATGATCACTATTGTTTTCAGGTCTGTTGAAAGATATTAGCTATTTATGTTATAGTTTTGCGATTGCTTCGTTGTAACTATTTACAGAACGGTAATGTGAGAAATAATTGACTCAAAAATATTGAAGTCTGATGAGTTCAGCAGTCAGTCAATCTTGTTCATTGTTCATTATTCAAGCGTCACCAGCGCTGCCATGCAAGGTATCATATATGTCTACTAATGTTGTTCTCTCTGTGTTCCTACAGTTAATGGCTATAAGAATAATGTCAAGACACCATGTATTTTTTAATAAACAAATGTACATCTATACCTTATACATAAACTCAACAGCAATAGCAAAACAGTGTGCTCATGTAATCCTAAATGGAGCATTTTCACGAGCCAAATAAGTACCTTCTGTAAAATCACTAAACATCGTATTTCTCATTTTAATGGGAACTGTTTTAATGCGGTTTGAGGAGACTACTAATGTGAAATGTTTTAAAAGGCACAATGCAAATGGATTTTCCACTGGCTCTGTGTGCATATGGAGTGTGATTATCACTGGGATAACTGAAATGGAGGAAAATAAAGAGAATTGATGTGATATTTTCATATGCATATGCACAGCATGTGTGAGCTCTGCAGCAAACAATTTTTCAAAGAGTAGAATCTGTTTTAGAGAATCTGTATAATATTACACGCAGGTATAGCCAGCTCATTCATTTGGTCATTTAGTGTGGATAGATAAAGACTCCTGGTTGCTACTTTATGTGTAATGTTTATGTTTCCTCTGTGATTGGCATGGAGTGATTCTCAAAAGTTATGCATGAAATGCAAATTATGCAATAAAATGCGCATCAATTCTTAACTAAAACGTCTAATATGCATATGCAGGTAAAAGCAATACATCAGTGATTGTAAATTTAAGATACATCGAAATGACAAAAACAGTAGCCGGTACACTTTCATAAGTAATAATGACTCATGGTAGTTGACCTTTGCTAATCCAGAGAAGAAAGAAAGTCATACCTGGTGGAACATTCTTCCTAACTCAGTCCGGTCATCCACATCTCTCACAACATTAAAAAAACTACTTAAAACGCATCTCTACTGTGAATACTTGACAGACAAATGAGAAAAAAACGAACCCTCTCTCCTTTTGTTTAAACTAGTAATCTTGTATTAGCACCTATTGTATATTCGCTCCTGTATGACATTTTGCTTATTGCTTTGGATAAAAGTGTCTCTGCTAAATTACTAAATGTAAATGTCCTACAGGTTTGGAATTTCATGAGGTTGAGTAAATTATGAAAAAATGTTCATTTTGGGGGGAACTGTTCCTGTTAGACAAGACCCTTTATTCTATAGATTCAAAAATGTATTTAGGCCACATAATTTCATTATTGTTCTTTTGCTTTTATCTTAGGTGATAGATCGTGCATTTAGTGGTTTTGGGAATAAAAAGTAGTTAAAAGTCAGCAGCAACTCTCTGGTGTGAAACAGAAGGTAATAAAAGATTTTATTATAACTCATAAAAAGTTTACCAGCAGGGGGCAGCAGATAAATAAATATCCCACACATGTGAGCATTTGATTTTTTCCTAACGTGGTTAGTACCTTATTATTGTATACAGCACATTACTTTCTTTTAACACCAAAGTACACCATTACAGCTAAAAAGAGAGTGAGACATGTGTGGTTTCATATAGGTGAAAACATATTATTGATGTGTTTAATTCACTATCGTGTTTTAGGCAGAGGCAAACAGTGACTTTGTAAAAGACAGATACAGCAACAGCTCCTGCATTCAAATGAACAAATCCTGCCTTGATGCTAGATCACTTGCTCCGAGCCGCCATAAAAATGTATTTGTTTCCAGATGACGGTATTGAAACCCTAGAATCGTGCCCCTCTAATGCGTCTCATGAAAGGGATTGATAGTTTTCCTGATTAGCAGACAGTTCTCGTGCCTTCTAATGCGCCAATGCCTTTAGTGAGAGTCAAGAGCCCAGCCTGTATTTGATCATTCACACTGGGCATGTACCCGTTGCAGCGACTTTGATGAATTAGGTGGTGTTGTGAAACCGGTGCTATTTATTCTTCTTAATGTCAAGCCTTTGGAAAGAGCATACTGATAGAAACATGTTTTAGCATTATCTATTGCAATGAAGAATTCACATTCGCAAGATGAATGAAGTTTATTCGGTTTGTGGTCATGTGGTTGCAGCAGATGTTAAATTTATACTAATAAATGTATCATATGATCAAATTAGTCTACGCGATCAGACTTAGTGGTTTAGGCTCTTCCCAAAAGAGGAATATGGCATGACGTGGTTGAATGGTATGAACTAAAAAACATGAAAAGCGAGTAATGGTGAAGCCCAGATTGCTTTAGATAACAGAGCATTCCATTTAAATAAAAAAATAAAAAAATGGCCGAAAAATACAATCCTAGAGGAAAACATAAAATTGATGCCCATGTAAACGCATCCATTTACTGTCAGTTTTCAAAATCCACTTCTAAATCTGCTGCTTTCAAACCATCTGTAGCCTCTCCTCTGAATCAAACGCAATACAATCTAAATGCTAATCAATTTCACCAACAAGCCCTTTTAGTACTGAAGGATTTTCTTCTGCGCTCTGGTGTCCAGGAATCACGGGGCACGGCTGACATGCTGGAGATCAGAGGACCTTTAACATTTTTCTTTCGGGAATTAAAAGGTTTCAATACTTGCTCTGCCAACACCTCCCACACATTATTATGAGAGTATAAAACATCTTGTGATTATTTTAAAACTTACATCTGGAAAGAAAAGCGAAAGTGGGTCTACAGAGCACGTATTATTGTAGCTTTAAATATATCTAGTGTCCGTGAAGGGACGGGCGAGAGCGCAAGGTGAGGTAGAGCCCTGTAAGACAGTGGATAAAGTGAGATCCATACTCCATTTTGGAGGATCAATGCTTCAGGAGACCGTGAGGAGAGTGGGATTAAGTTAATAACACTAATATCCACGGCCCTCCCTTTAACTATGCCAATCTCAAAAACTCAGCTCACGATAAGCCCCAGTTCTCTTTGTTTCAACTGTGTAAATAATTAATGTTATTGTCAGGACTTGTGTTTACACTGTCAATTCCACTATACTCCTGATTGCAATTTTACGCTAATGATTAGCGCTTATTGTTTACTGAATATGCTGTTTAATGGAAAATGAGCCTCTTATTATAACCTAATGACTCAGAATCTGTAAACCCCCTTCTAACACGAGGCACAACACACCCGGCATTAATTAAATCCGGATCTGTGTCCTCCGAGCACTGCAGTCCAGTTCTCTCTGTGGCTGGAGAAGGGCAAATTGAACATAACCTCAATCTAGGATTTTTTCCCAAATGAAATAGTGAAAGCAGCGCACACAGTAATTAAGGAGACAGCGCCCCCTGAGTGCCCCCGCTCTGGCCCTGCATCAGCTCACGGCCCTTTAATATTTCAGCAACATCTCTCCAGACCTCACCTCTGCTCATAGAGAAGCTACAACAAAGCTGTCTTCTGTCACTCTCGGCAAAACCATTGGCTTGACCCCACAGACTCCAACTGACTTTCTCAGAACTACCTCTAATTACCTGTTCACGTCTTTTCAATGTGGCAGACTCTTTTCCGGGGATATATTCATAAACTTACACAGGATAAATGAATTGCCTGAGATCATTTAAAATGAAATGGCGCAGCTATAGGGAAGAAATGAATTCAAAATTGCAACCTATAATTTTGGTCTTTACGGTATTTCACCTTCTCTGTTTGAAACATAAAAGTGCAGGTTACTTTACGTTTCGTCACATTGTGGTTGTTTCTGCATGCTGAGCAGCTGGGAGATACTGAGATTTAACGTTTTTGCATTCAATTAGACTTGACAGAAAACAGAAAAGTCCCACATGAAAGAGAAAAATATCACATAGTGTAAGTAAGTTGTCACAGAATAAGATTATGTAAATAACTCAATTTTGGGGTGTATATATAACGGATAATGTACATGCAGCAGTAGCCACCATGGGGTAGACCCTTCAGGGTTCATTTTGTAGCTCCACAGGTACAAAGATAAAATACCCCTGAAGACCTATTGTGGACCTAAAGTTTAACTGTAGGCTACATTGAAATGCACACAATACTGTAGGTTTTTAGGGTATAATTATGTACCCAAAAAGATACAACTTTTTATGTTTTGTATTTGTATTTTGTATATCTTTCTCTGTGTTCATCAAAAGAAAAAAATATTACGGACTTGGAACCACTAAAGAGTGGGTAATTCATGACAGAATTAAACATTTTGGGTGAACTAAAAAATACTTTGCTTAAATATGCTTATACTTATTTTTTGTTACCCCCAATTCGGACCACAAGCAACTAGCAGCGGCAGAGCGACACGATCTCATTCATTTCAATGTAGAGCCGGCGACTTCCGACGACACGAGCGACAGTGACCGTTGGGGACAGGAAGTGGGCGTGTCTAGCAACGCCTCAAAGTTGAGATTTGTTCAACTTTACGCAAATGATGAGCGACTTTCAGGAGCGACTACATATAGGAGTAAAGCAGCGGAGCTCAGGTCATCTGTCTGTCGTCAGTTACTGCAGGGTTTGTTAATAAATGTTACTAGAGCAACAAAAGCTAGGAATGCCTTCTAACGACCTAGTAGCAAGAGACTAGCGACACACAGTGACACAGTCGCTGGTGGTCTTAACGCACAGTTAGGGTGTACCTAGCTAAAATTATTAATCTTTTTTATATGTTTACCATTGTAACGTTAGGTTAGGAGGTGGTTTTGAACAGTGAATTATGCCATTGATCATTTGCTTTTTTATGTTGTTAACAAAAATAGCTGATAATCAATTATAATAAAACAACATATTGCAGCTTAAATATAAAGGTCAGGTGTTTAAAGGTGCTGTGTGTATTTTTGGAGGATATATTGACAGAAATGCAATATAAACTATAAACTATGCCTTTAAAGGTGTTCAAACCCTTATAATGAGGCATTATGTTTTTTATCTTAGAATGGGCTATTTATATCCACTTACACTGCGAGCAGGGGCGTGTTTAACATTTAGGGGGCCCTAAGCCAAAACCTGAGGCCCCCCACACATTGCCTAACATTTTTGTTTGAATTGCACAGTATTATGTACATGGAGTTAATGAGACATATATACATCCAAATATAAACTGAATGAACGCATGTGAGTGATGGTTAACAACGCTGCTGACCGCGAGTCCCCTTACATGGAATTTATTCATCATGTTGTTTCCACACTAGACCTAAACAGACAAACTCTACAGAGAGTAAAAATATTGAAGTCTCTTTACTCGCTTTGGGGACAGACATACAATCCTGAAGGCATTTATATGAAAATGTACATATATTCATTTATAACATTTCCATGTATTGATGTTCTTGTTGTTATGTCTGTTTTATACATTAATCCAAAGTATCCATGAATGTGTGTTTAACTACTGGAATTATTAGATTTGTAGTAACTCATTTAACCAAGATGATATTTAGATCATGTTTGGTGTCTATGAGCTACATTTCTGATGTCCTTAATGTTGATGTTTGTTGTGTGAAACCACGTCCGAGGGAAGACCGTGAAGCTTGAAAACCTGACTAACCATGATCTGAACAGTCTCCTTGGCAGAGGGGAGTTTAGCAAGTGGTACGAAATGAGCAGCCTTAGAAAAACGATCGACGACGGTAAGTATCACAGTATTACCCGCTGACGGAGGAAGACCAGTGATAAAATCAAGGGCGATGTGTGACCAAGGACGTGACGGAACGGGGAGAGGTCTGAGGAGACCCGCGGGAGGAGAGTTACCTGGTTTAGTCTGAGCACAAACGGTACAAGAGGAAACAAAGTGACGCGTCTCCCGTTCAAGTGTGGGCCACCAAAAACGTTGGCGAATACAAGCGAGAGTACCCCTAACGCCGGGATGGGTAGTCAATTTGGACGTGTGACCCCACTGAAGGACTGCCAAACGAGCAGAAACGGGAACGAAAAGGCGATCCTTAGGAACGTTACGCGGCGAGGCGGAATGAGAAAGAGGACGCTTAACCAGTCTCTCGATTCCCCAGATGGCAGCACCAACCACGCGACCCTGGGGAATAATAACCTCCTGGGTCGAGGGGTGTTCTGAGGAATCGAAAAGACAGGAAAGAGCGTCCGGCTTCACATTCTTGGAACCAGGGCGGTACGAGATAGAGAAATCGAAACGCGTAAAAAATAAAGCCCAACGAGCTTGGCGCGCATTAAGTCTCTTAGCGGAACGGATGTACTCTAAGTTCCTATGGTCAGTCCAAACAATGAACGGAACAGCCGCCCCCTCCAACCACTGTCGCCATTCTCCCAAAGCTAAACGAATGGCGAGCAGTTCACGGTTACCCACATCGTAATTACGCTCCGCGGGTGATAGGCGGTGAGAGAAGTAAGCGCAGGGGTGAACCTTCTCGTCAGAGGAGGAGCGTTGAGAAAGAATGGCACCAACGCCCACCTCTGAAGCGTCGACCTCGACTATGAACTGTCTAGAGACATCGGGGGTCATGAGAATAGGAGCGGTAGAAAAGCGAGTCTTAAGAAGATCAAAAGCCCTCTGGGCGGACTCAGACCATCCAAAACAGGTCTTGACAGAAGTGAGAGCTGTCAACGGTGCGACCACTTGGCTAAAGTTACGTATGAAACGTCGATAAAAATTAGCAAAACCAAGGAAGCGCTGAAGCGCAACGCGAGAGTCAGGGACTGGCCAATCTGTGACCGCCTGAACCTTAGTAGAGTCCATGCTAATCCCCTTAGCCGAGATAACAGATCCGAGAAAAGTAACTGAGGGAGCGTGAAACGTACATTTCTCAGCCTTAACAAAGAGTCGGTTCTCCAGAAGGCGCTGGAGGACCCGACGTATGTGTAGTACGTGAACTTGGAGAGAGGGAGAAAAAATCAGAATGTCGTCAAGGTACACAAAAACAAAAACATTAAGCATATCTCTAAGAACATCGTTAATCAAAGCTTGAAAAACGGCAGGAGCGTTGACAAGACCAAACGGAAGAACGCGATATTCAAAGTGTCCTAAAGGAGTATTAAACGCTGTCTTCCATTCGTCTCCCTCCTTAATGCGGACTAAATGGTAAGCATTGCGAAGATCCAACTTTGTGAAGAACCTTGCTCCCTGCAAGAGCTCAAAGGCTGATGACATAAGCGGCAACGGATAGCGATTCTTAACGGTTATGTCATTCAGCCCCCGATAATCAATACAGGGACGCAAAGAACCATCCTTCTTCACAAAGAAGAATCCCGCACCGGCGGGAGAAGAGGAAGGAACAATAGTACCGGCGTCTAGAGAGTCGGAAAGATACTTCTCTAACGGTTCTCGCTCAGGAGAGGACAAAGAGTATAGCCTGCCACGGGGCGGGGTTGTGCCGGGAAAGAGCTCTATACTACAATCGTAGGGACGGTGGGGGGGAAGAGAAGTGGCCCGGGAACGACTGAAAACCGCCCGCAGATCGAGATACTCCTCCGGAACCCCAGTCAGATCTCCCGGCTCCTCCTGTAAAACAGAGACAGAAGAGACAGGAGAGGCTGCGGACGTTAAACACTCGACATGACAGGACAAATTCCAAGAAAGAATAGTACCCTTAGCCCAATTAATGTGAGGATTATGTCTTACTAGCCAAGGGTGCCCTAGAACTACAGGGAAAAAAGGAGAGTGAAAAATCAAAAAAGACAGAATCTCGTGATGGTTACCAGAAACAGTGAGAGATAAAGGGACGGATTCACAGAGTACTCGAGGAAGAGCGCTACCATCCAGGGCAAAAAGGGGTGTGGGCTCCTCACGTTCCGTCACAGGAATACCTTGCTCCAGGGCCCATGTCTTATCGATGAAATTCCCCTCCGCCCCTGAGTCCACCAAGGCGAGACACGAAACCGAGAGACCCGACCAGTGAAGCGTGATAGAGATGGTAGTACAAGACTTGGGGGGAGAGATCATAGAAGTTGCGCTCGCCAGAAACCCCTCTACTGGCGAGCGTTGGCTTTTAACTGGCAAGTAGGAACAAAGTGACCGGCCGCACCACAATACATGCATAAACGGTTGATGACTCTGCGTCCACGTTCCTTAGCTGAGATGCGAAGACCCCCTAGCTGCATGGGTTCAAACTCAGAGTTGGCGGAGGTGGGTGCAGATGCGTTGGGAGGAGTTAGAAGTACGGTGGTATCCATGCCTCTGGAGCGGCGGCGAAGATCAAAACGCTTATCTATGCGAATGGCTAGGTCAATAAGAGGGTCAAGAAGCTTGGGTACCTCACGGGCAATAACCTCATCCTTAATCTCAGCGTTGAGTCCCTCCAGAAAGCGAGCGATCAGAGCAGGCTCGTTCCAACCACATGTGGTGGCTAGGGTGCGAAATTCAACAGAGAAGTCAGCGGCGGACCGTCTCCCCTGGCGGAGGGTGGAAAGGATGCGGGATGCTTCGTCCCCGTGAGCAGAACGATCAAAAACACGAATCATCTCCTCCTTAAACAGATCAAACCGCTCAATGCAGTCAGTCCCAGCTTCCCAGGATGCAGTACCCCACTCACGTGCCCTTCCGCTAAGGAGCGAAATGACGTAAGCAATCCGGGATCGATCCCTTGAGTAAGTGGCTGGTTGAAGAGAGAAAACCACCTCGCATTGAGTCAAAAAGGAACGACACTCTGTGGGTTCACCAGCGTAACAAGGTGGGTTGTTTATTCTGGGCTCAGGAGTCTCTGGTGTTCTAGAAAGAGTAGGTTGATCTCGATGAAGCTGAAACACTTGTATGGAAAGATCTGACATCTGGGCGGCCAGGGTCTCAACGGCATGTCTGGTAGCGGTGAGTTCCTCATTATGCCTTCCGAGCATCGCCCCCTGCATTTCGACAGCCGCCTGAAGAGGATTCTCCATCGCTGGGTCCATAACTGGCCGGATTATTCTGTTATGAATAGTGAGAAAGGACCCAAAAGCGATATGCAAGAGAGAAGGCTTTAATAGAGGTAAGCAACAGTCCAAAAACAGAATTCCTCTATTGAGATAAATTCCAGCACAGTCATAAAAATAATAAGGCTTATGAAAATCTCCTCATCAAAAGTACAGCAGACGAAAACAAGTAGCGACGTGAAGTCTCCGTCTCTCGGGGGAGATACGACACGCGACTGGCTGGTGGATGATTCAGGTAGCAGACCTCAGCAGGTAAACTGGGCAGAGAAAAAAGCAAACCGATAAACATAAAATACTGAGCAAAAAATAGTACAGACCGAATCCAGGCAGGGCTTCGACAAGACAGGATAGAGACAGAAAAGGAAGCTTCTGTTTAGTTGACTCCTGGAAATAATCCGGCAACAAAGCAGGAAAAAAGGAAGCTAGAAGTAGCAAACATAATCAGAGGGAAAGGAGAAACAGGTGAGAGAAAATTAACAAATGCTGATAGCAAACTAGAAACAGCTGAGAAGAGTGGAACCAGTAGAGGGAGACAAAGAAAAATACCAGAACCATAATAGTAACGGTTGGGACTTTATCCTTCTCTGCGGCACTCTGGGCCCTCTGGGTGATGACTCACCTAACTTGTGAAAATGAAATCTTTTTCGCAGACCGCCCTTTTGTCAGAAAGCTGGCATAAGTGCTTCACTTTTGTGTCTTGAAAAACTTGCCGCGTCAAGTTTATACGTGTCGGCAGCACATCATGTCTGGTTGGAATTTTCTAAAAATATATTTATTTTCTCTAATCTTATATCAAAATGTATGCATTACTCTATGAAATGTCAACAAATAAATCTAAAAATTAGTCACTTTCAATGCCATGCTGTATTTTTTGCATATTTTGCCAAACACGCAATCACGAAAGCTAACCGATGACAGGGTGAGTAATAGTAAAAGTGTACTCTATTTCAGAGGCTTTGCATGAGGTTAATTCTTACATGAGCATATCAAGAGTATATTGAAAGAACTAATGCCATCCTAATATAAGCAAACGGGCAAATCTCTTGTCTCAAAATATGAATAAACATTCAACTGGAAAGTCATGAGATGAGGTTCTGTTGGCTCAAAAACCGACGTTTAAGGTTTCCAACCAATAGCCATACAGTGATACAATAATGATTGAAACAGCCGACACCTAATGCGTATTCTCATCTGTATGTCATGAATCTCTTGTTACATCTCCTTTCTCTGAAACTGTGAATGTTGCATTCTCTTATGAGTTTCTCCTTTCAGTAATATGGCGTTTTTATGGCTTGGTAATATTAGAATTCTAATTCCACATCAATGGTTTTCCTACAGCGTCAGCCTGACTTCAGATGAGTTTTTAATATTATATCCAATTTGTCCTCCATTTTGTATTGTAATCCAGCACTTTTAAAGCAGGGAAGGACACATCTATATTTGTGGATACTCCTACACCTCTCTATATAAGATTTTAGTCTATAAATGACATGATAGGAACATATCTTAGTTTACTGTATGTATATCATATTCACTTTGAATCAGATTTTGACAAACACGATATCGTAATTTGTTCGTAATGTGGTTAACTATTGCAGGAGGAATTAGTAAAAACATCCCTTCAAATCTTCCATCGTTCCACACAACTGAATCGACACACAGCACGCAGAGTAAATCAAGTGTGCGTCATCGCATTGGAAGATGTTGCATAAACCCCAGAGGATAAGCTCATATTCCAATAGACAAGTTTTCATAAGTTCTCAAAGCGACAAGTCTAATAGATTTCCTCAATCAATTTGCAGAGGCAGACGATATTATCCCGAAGAACGTAATCTTATGAACTGTGATATGATAATAATGGGTTTTCTGTCTTATTGATCATCTGTTGTGCTCTCTGATACGTTCAGGCTTACAGAGTAAATACACCGAACAGTTGGTTTCCATCTGTTTTCACATACACATTGGTTTACTCAATCACACAGTGCAGCGCATAACAGAAAATCAGGCTTAACAATTGAGTTTCTTTAACAGCATAAGGTTATTTATGAAATCAATTACGTTTTAAGGCATTATGTACGGTCTGTTGGCCCTTTTGTGGGTGGAATTTTGATGCGAGCTAATGAACAACGTTGGAGAAATGTCAGCGGTGAGGTTTTACGAATAAAATGCATATCATCCTGACGTGACATCGGCAAAGAAGCTGTTGCTGTTTGTCTGTCTGACCCTTAACTGAGATGATTTTCATGCCGGTTACACTTTTAATTAGAGAGATTATACTGTAATTGAGCTGCTACAGAGCCGTCACATCTCGCCCTTCCGCAGAGCTCGCAGAGCAGTGCAGCTCAGGCAACGTCGCCTCTAGAGACCACGGGCCAAATGCTCTAAATCCCCTCAACCAAATATTCATGCAGGAGACAGAACATAAAAAATGGAGAAAGAGAGAAATGGCCTTTGGAAAAAAGCAGGAAGGCGAGGCACATGTAATTCCATGTGAAGTCTTGTACTTATTTCTATCAGGTGGCTTGTAAACTAACAGCTCCAGGGGGCAAAGGAGATGACAAATATTGTTCATAATGGTTGAAAACTAATGAAGCGTGAGATGCCGGCAAGAGCTAGGAGGGGGCCAGAGGCGAACTCACTCTGTTGTCTCCCGTTTCCTTTATAGCCCCCTCCTTTTCTGTTTCTCTCTGGAGCCGTCTCCCTCTCCTTCCCTCGCTCTCCTGTTCTTCTACCTTCGTCGTTCCTGTTTTTTAGCACAGGCTGCTTGGAGCGCGTCGTGCGACAAGTGAAGGTGACACGCTGTCCAGACAGCAGGTAGCTTGCTATACCAAACACCAAACAATAATCATAAAGTTATTACAATTATATTTTGTCATGATGCCGTCCATGATGCAGGCCATGTAAACAAAAAACAGTTTGTGCGCCTAAAAACAAAAGCCATTACTCATCTTTAAGGTCACTGTTATCTTTTTCTTTTAATATCCATTTCTTGTTTTTTAGGTTGTCGTGAAATGTGTTTTACATGGACTGGCTTCTCCAGCTCAATAGCATCCTTGTCTGACTCTCATTCAAGTGGTTGTAAAGCTGAATGTTGATCAGTGAAAAATGAAATCCATCAAAGTGCTGCTGAGACATCAAGTGATGCGCGAGAAAAAAGCTAGTTTGTCAGTTGCAGTATATAAGCCGACATGGTAGACAGACAGTCCTATGAGAATTAAACATCACTCTGGTTAGAAAGCTTAGAACCAGACTTTAGTTTTTCTGTTAAGTGAATTGATTAAAGGCACAGTGTGGAAGATTAAAGAGGAGCTATTGACAGAATGCAATATAAAATGCATGCCTATATCTTCAGAGGTGTATAAAGACAGTACATGATGAGGTTTCTATTATCTTATGTCTATATACATACATCTCAGGTCCCCTTACATGTAATTTACCATGTTGTTTCTAAAGTAGCCCTAAACAAAATTGCTTTTCAGAGCGTGATTTGTAAATACCTTATATCCTTCGACAAAGAAACGAAATGTGACGACATCTTAGTCTTGTGTCAGCCACCGTAGTGCTTCAGAAGGGAGGGGCGGAGTAAAACGCTTTTTGCGATTCACCTAACCACTAGATGCCGCTAAATGTCATACTCTGGACCATTATTAATTATAATTATTAAATGTGATAACTGACGTCTGCATTTGCGTTCGACTGTCATTTTTCGAACTAAACATTAAGCAAAATATCTTTTAGAAAATACGTCTTGGAAAACATGAAAAGTCATTATTTGCTCACCCTCCTGTCGCTTCAAAGTAAGCTGTTATTTTTCAGTGGAACAGAAAAACCGAGAGTTTTGAAGAATTGTTATTCAGCTCTTGCCATACAATGGCAGGTAATAGTGACCAGGGGCTGTCAAGTTCCAGAAAGTACAAAAGAAGAACACCAAAAAGCACTATAGGTAGTCAATAAAACATCTGCAAAATCTGAACCACCATTACATTAAAATCTTTTTCACTCATGTTTACATCCAGAATTCAGATTTTGTCATTTAGAAGATGATTTATCGAAAGTGATTTTCAAATAAAGATCATTGCAATGGCCAGGTTTCACAGACAAGGCTTATCTTAAACCAGGATATTTAAGTCACTGTAATACGGTTCAATAAAAGAAAGGAAGGAGGCGGGAACCGGCGAACGTTTAAATCCCTTCAATAAAAATAAACAAACCAAAACATGGAAGTAAAAATGCCGGCAGCCTGCTCACGGTCGACTGCCAACCACATGGACATAAATATAAACTTAACACATGTCCGGATCCGGTCCTTTCTCTTCAGCAGTCCTGACGATAAGTCCTTTTATGCTTCCGAACTCCTCCGTGAGATATGCGGGACCGGTGTGCACACAGCTGATTCCAACTATCAATTAGGCCACCAGCCCCGCATCACGGCTCTCGTCAAGCCTTTCTCACCACAGTCACTTTTATTAAAAAGGCTTGGATAAAACATTACTGGTGTCATCTTGACAATAGCAAAGACATATTTTAAGATATGTCAGGGCAATTTATTTTCAAATAATACAGCTCAATCTTTTAGTCATTTTAGTCTAGGAGTCTTAAAGCGGCCCTATAATTATGTGTCATGCATTCTCACTTCTTCACCATGTTAAACGTGCTGTCCTCTCATGCTTAACATGGTCAACTTGTCAAAAAACGAGTTGGGCGTATTACGTAGTATTTCTGTGCTCGATACACTCCCCCAGCAATCGTACAGGTTTCAGAAAGATTTTTTCGAAGTTGTAAAATGGTTTCATAACAACTTTTCTTAGTCCCTTATTGGACAATTCTCCAGGACGCGGCACGGCCACTTGAGAGCAGGAGAAGAAACATGCGCAGTAGCTCATTTGTAAGCAGGAGAGAGAGCATACGTTTGCGAAGGTCAGGTGATTGGGTTTTTACTGCATTTGGGTGATGAATGTAATATAAACTGTGAATATAAAGCTGGATTTGGAATTTGTTTGTAACTGATATCTGGAGCCGTCCCAGCGCATAAAGATGCCGGACATGAACCGAGTGCGGTGAGTGAAACTGATGTCTGTGTTTTGTTGACAATGGGTGCGCACGTACTTTGGTTCAGCCCACCCCTCCCCCCGCACGCGCGTGTGGTTTCGGAAAACAATCGTAAAGCTGTATCTATCTTTTATAAATGTGATCAAACTAAATACTCAAACTAAAAATAGGGTATGTTTACATGAAAATATTGTTGAGTAAATCTGGAAAGTGTTTTTTTGTTGCATTTTTGAAAAGTTTCACTTATAAATAACATTGTCAATACAATCAGCATACAGATTCACAAACACAAGTCAAAATTCTGTATTGCGCATACCAGGCCGGTGTATGACGATGTATAGAATACTTCAAGTCTACATAGCAACACCCTAGTTAAACCCCAAAATGCTATGTGTTTAGGATTTGATGTAAATAATGCATCTCCCCTGGTCGTAGTGCGGCAGTAAATCTGCTCTTTGCAGGAAAACGTTAACAAGTATTTTGAGGGGCACAAACACACAGTCCTGTTGTCCACCATTGATGCTGAAAACGCAAACACATGCGCATGTCATCACAGTTTTCACAAATTCGATTTTTTGGCGGCCTTCACGTTAATACCAGTATCATATCATTCAGGTGCCCCATACGGTTTTTCATGTAAACGAACAGCCAAAATGCTCAAAGGTATCAAATTTTAGTTTAAAAAAAGTTGTCATGTAAACTCACCCTTTGCATTTCAGCACAGGAACACCTCACACAAACTACTGAATAACTCCTAAAGATTTTTAATAATAGAGTTTGTGTGTGGGTTTTTTGACATTCCTCTGTGACTATAAATGGATGTATGGCACGTAGTTCTGGTTTGCATTTTGCTTAGTGTCACCAAGATTAGCTCACACTATCACGACATCTACAGTCCTAGAGGTTCTGCTCTTATGACTCTTTCTGCGGTAAACAATCAATTCACTACAGTTTTTTGCAAAAGAAGAAACACAGAGCTTATGGGGAAAAAAGCTGACTTCATTCATCTCTTCAGGAGCTAGAGCTGCTTGTGTGTCCTGCACCTCAATACTGTCGGTGCATCGACAGACTGATTAAATCTGGAATGTTTCAGATTTTAGACAGCAGTGAGCTTGGATAGCATATCACGCTGCATTACGACTTTTTGACAGGTTTGGTATTCTGTGTGCCTTATAAAAATCTAATTGCATTATTTGGCTCTGGTCTCTTCCGAACGTAATTGAATTATCCATCGGTACCTTTGAGACAAAGAGAAACAGAAAAAATGTAATGCATTATTCATATTATGCTCTGCAAGCTTATTAAGTAAAACAGACCACACTATGTTTATGGTAACCCTTTTGATTCGTAATTATGCATGAGCTTTTTTTCTAACCGCTGTAAAGCGTGTTACTTCTGCTGGTTTTTGTACTCTCAGCTAAAATTCTTCAAAATAACTCTAACGGGACAAATTGCTGTTTGTTCAAAGATAAGAATGTGTGTAAACTATTAGACACAAAACAGAGAATATGCTTGTAAGACTCATCCGTGCTTTAGTTTAGCAGTGTTTAAATGACAAATAAACCACTTTAAAGCCCCCAGCTCCACCACGTCTGAAAGAACAAGAGTACCTTATGAATATAAATGGACGAGTTGGAACCACAGGGCTGATTACACTAATTTGATCTGCTGTTCATAAACCGTTCTATCACATGCTTTTGACAAATTGCTTTATGAAGTGGAGGAAAAAGACCCAAGGAATACAAAAAGCAGGCCACCGATACAATTGTTTCAAAGCAAACAGCCAAGGCATCAAGGAGATAAAGGGTAAAACAGTATGTGCAAGTTTGTGTGCATTACTGTGTGTGTGAGGGATATTGTTCATTGTGACTCAAACTTGTCTTCCTGAGGGTCAGACCTCAGAAAGGACAGAGAGCTGCAGATTAATAAAAAACAAAGTCAGCTTTCTGTCAAAAATTATATATATAAAGCTGTAAAAAGTTAAACAGACATATTTATGGTCAAAAATATATTTATGATTGTAGAAGTATATAATTAAAACAACGTTCTTCAATTATTTTCTGTTCTGTATATATTTTTTACTGTATAAATGACACAGGCTACATTATGATGAAAAAGGATTTTATGTGTCACATTAATTGTTTTTAAAGGCTGCATTTAATATTGTTTAATGTTACAAGATAATGTTGTGTGTTTGTGTCGGTAACTCAGTGCAGTGTCCATGTGAACTGTATATTACGTTTGAATGTTATATTATATTCATTCAATTCAATTTTATTAATATAATGCCCTTCACAATGTGCATTGTTCCAAAGCAGCTTTACAGGAGAAAATAATAAAAAAACAGAAAGGTAAAATAGCGCAGTGCATGGTGTTTATAGACCAAGTAAGATAATGAATAAATAATATCCAATAAATTAATGAATAAATGCAGTATCACGGTGAACAAGCCAACACTGTCCTGCTGTGCCGAGGAACCCAAACATCAATAATGAATTAATGGAAGAAAAAAAACAAAGAGAGCAACCAGGCTCAGCCGGGAGGGCCAGATCTCTCTAACGTTTCATAGCTGCACTCAGTGACACCAAAAGCCACCAAGCAAACGTCCACAAAGAACAGGGAAAGCACACAAGCCGGGACCCAGGAAGCCCAACCCGCCGAAACCACGCATGTCCAACCCGGACCCATTCTGCGATCGACACAAGACAAACAGAGGAACAACCAGGGAAAAATAGTCCTCCGTTGTCTTACATCAACCACAAAACAAGACCAAACCAGACCAACACAGCCCCAACAAATGAAACCCCCCAAACCACAACCAACAAGCCCCCCCAGTCACTGAGTGCAGCTATAACTTAAAACTACTGTCATGTAATGTAAGTTTAGCATTAAATACCAAGTATTGTAACTTTAGCATTAATGTGACAAGTAGTCAATCTTTGCTCTTGGTTGGGGATGGAATTGTCTGAGCTGGAATGGTCAGATGGTCGCTTTACTCTTGGGTGGTGATGGAATTGCCAGAGATGAAGCTGGGATGGCCAGTCAGCCCGCAGGCTCTCGCAGGAGGATGGCACGCGATTTTCAGATGTAGCTGGTGTACTCTCTAATTGGGGATGGGCATATGACATTCATCTGGACCTGGCGGAATCTCTCCCAACTTCGGGATGGGCATCCCAAGGCGGGGGCATGTTGATGACAAGGACGACAGTAATCATTTTAAAAGGATAGTTTCGACAAAAATGAAATGACTTTCATCTTTCCAAACCTGTATGACTTCCTTCTCTTAACACGAAAGAAGATATTTTGAAAACTGTTGGTAACCAAACAACACTAACCACCACTGACTGCCATTGTATGGACATAAAACAACATGGACAATTCTTAGGATCTGTATTGTGTTCTGCAAAAGAACAAATGTCTTACAAGTTTTGAATGACATGAGGGTGAAGAAATAATAGCATAATTGTATTATTTTTTTGAGTGACCTTTCAAGTCATTGTATGACCTGCTACTTTAACTATGCATAAAAGATTTCATCATAATCATTATGTCCACAGTATAAATAAATATACATCTAATGAACTGTATTACAAACACATTAAATTGCCGTCCCATAAGGCCTGAAATGTTATTACAATATGACTATATTATTACATTTTTGGCCACCATAGCTGGCCGTTTTCACTGTAAATGTAAGAGGATTTCCTTACAGGTCACTAATTAGAAGAGACCCATTAGCCAATATTTTGCACTGTATTTTCAATGAATTTGTCTTTAGCCCAATTACCACACAGGAGACGAAGCTATAGCAATGGACACTAGTTCAGGCTTAAACAAACCTCCCACTGTTCTCAACCTTAGGTGTTAAACATAATGATGTATAATAAATGTATTATTAATGCTCTGCTTCCTTGACTCTGGTAATAGAATCCTTCCTGACGCAACCTGGCAGACTGATGCATGAATATGTATTGCAAGGATTACGGAGCAGTGTCACGCTTACAACGCAGGACACAGATAGCCGTAGATGTGATTTTTGCAACCTCATCCCGCCAGGAATCATTCAAATTCCGAGTATAAATGCAGAAACATATTTGCTATTCATAGTTCTAGTGGGCACCTTTGCCATCGATATCAGCTTGACACCTTTTTGGCCTTGTAACAGCCGAGAAGTCAGAATGTCCCATTATTCTATTCTGTTCCTCTCACTGACTTTATTAAGCACTATGATATCAGTCCAATTTTTCATATTGTTGAGAGAAAAACACAAGTTCCCGGGCCCCAGATGTCCTAGCAACGATTGTTCTACAGAGCTGTTTTTGTTTGGACCGAGTTGGAGACAGATTAAGACAACTCACTCGGTTCAGTCTCTGAGCTTCTGTTTGGAAGGAAGAATAGGAAGAAAACGTCTCTAGCTTTGGCTGTATGACACGGTTGAAAAGAACATTGGAGTAATAAGACTGGATTTGACCAAAGGCAACTTATGTCCTTCAGCTTTAATCTGTGCTGCAAAAGCACTATCCAGCGCTATTGTTGCAGTCCGTTTAACTAGATAGAAATCATAGATTATTACTTGAACTTATGTAGAAATTGTATGTAAATGCAGGATATAGTTGTCATTTCAAGAAGCCTCTCCTATTTTTACTCCAACATACCTTGTTGTTTAAAAAAAGGAAACGAAAAACCGATAGTGTAATTTTTTCTATGTGAAAATTGAATGGCTGACTCTGTTTTTGAGATATGGCCTTTCTCTCATTTAAAGGATTAAGAAACTGTCTCTTCATTGTCTCTTCTCCAATGAAGACGAAGAAACAATCTGTTCAGGCATTAGTACATGCTATTTTTTACCAAAGCACCTATACTTAATGAACATTGTAAGTACTGGCATTTCAGCCCGGTCTGATAGTGAATTGTTGTATCTACATTTTGAGACCTTGAAAACAACCTGGCTGAATGCCAGATATCGTATTGTCTGATAGCAGATGTTTACAAGAATAGTGAAACATCTTGACATGTCACAGCTATTTCATCATTTTTCTATTCAGCTAAATCTGGCCCGGCATCACCTCGCGTGTCGAGAGAACAGCCTGACAATAGAACCGATACATGAAGTCCTCCAATGAGAATGACAAACAGGGTATATCAACTTTTGTGTTCTGCCTAAAGGAAGGAGCAATGAGCTCTAAGATTGGAAGATTGGACGGCAAACTTGCACGTAATGCCAAAATACTCAAAGGAGGGCTTAAATTTGAGCGTGACATGCAACAGATTTGCCAAGCAAATACCATTAGGTGTTAAGAATTAATTGTATCTTTTCAGTGGGGAGGATTTTCAAATGCAAATGTCAGCTCATTTTAGCAGGTAATACAAAACTGCCAGAAGGCACTCGCAATGCCGTCTCTCATCATTAAACCGAGCTGCCGGATTTATTCGCGCTCGCCCAGGATCTGCACTTTCCCAACAGCAGTTTCCGTGATCTCCCTTGTCATTTTTTTTCCTTTTCCCAAACCCGCTACTCTTACTAAATTGATTTAGCTCGCTCGCTTGCGAGTCTTTGTGCTCCGTCTTTTAGAGCGATAAGTTTAATTTGTACGTTATCGCATTAGAGCGCTATCATCGCGCCTTTTGGCAATTAGCTTGTGCGCTCGATGTGAAAAGACTGAATGGGACGCAATATTGCTTCTTCGTACACTTGCTGAAAAATGACAGCAATTTAATTGTGATCTGCATCAAATTAGGATCAATGCACACTGATGATTGTGTTTGATAAATAGACGCAACACACCTGTTTAGACATCGTGAATTCACAACTGGCACTCTATGGAAGATCAAGCGGTGACTGCTGGGGCCGAGAGAGACTGAGCATTTTATCCGCCCTGGCTCCCGGCCAGCTACACGCTACAGATACATTTAGGAGTAATGGCTTAGCCAAAGCAAGCGTGCGTGCCGGAGTCGAGGGGGGAGGAGTTTCGCTGACTGGAGAGAGGAGAGCTATCAGTTTAATCTCCCTTTTCATCAGGAATCGATTAACTGGTCCAATAAAATTAATTACGTCCAGACTTCAGCGTAATTACCAACATGATGGCTGTCTCCCAAATGCGGATTAAATTTCTTAGGAACAGAAAGAAGGCGAAATTAGACGGGAAATGAACATATATGTAATATACTGACTGGAAAAATTAGAGGCCCGGTCCCTCCCATCAGCCCCCGACGCAAACCCACACAAGGGACGCTTACAGAATTGAAGCTTTCCTCTAGGAGGAAGAGAGGCACTCGTTATCATATCAAAGCCGTCTTTTACCTGTAATCTATGCAAATGTTTATGTGATGTGACAAGCCGTGCTAGATGTTTGCACGATGTGCTAGCGCACCAGCTGCTAAAATTTCTGATGTGGTATTGGATGCAATTTATGCGAAAAAAGTTGATGATGTCTTGATGAGCTGATTTGATTTTGAAATGACTTCCAGGGGATGAATAATTACATTTAAGCTTGCTATATGTGGGTACAAATGGTACGAGTGCGTGAATCTGTAAGGCGAGATTGAATCTTTCTTGATCTTTCTCTGAGAACTTAAAACTGCATCCACAATAAAAAATACACACACACTTATTAAAAGTAGGATGTACATCTAAAGGCTGGAATACATTTGACCTACAACACGTTTTCTCAGATTTTGCCAAAATTTTCAGTCTGGACTTCAGATTGTATCGCGTAGTGTGTGATGCCCTGATTTTCTCTGCGAGCTTTCAAAAAGTCTTCAAGTGTCTGATGTCTGGTTTAAAAAAAATCTGTTCAGATTTTAAAAGTTGTGTAGTGTATACAGTCTTAAAACAACATGAATATATTAACACAATATATTAACACATAACAGCTGACATTTACACATCAAAAATGCCAATTTAGTGTTTTAGGGTCTTTCCTTACCTACAGTATACTGCAATGAGGACGACAGATTTAAATATTATTTATGAACACTAGGGTTGTCACAATACACAGAAACTGTCAATAACAATGATATTTAAAAACCATGATTTGCCCATATATATTGTGGTAATATCATACACTGGGGCAGTACCAGTGCATGAATTGAGGGGGGGTCCAGAACACCCTATTAGGCATGTGTGACCCACCCAAAAATGGTACAAAAATTGTCTCGGTGAATCCTTCCGTTATTTTTTTAATAATAATAGTTTCAAATCTAAAACTTGTGCACATAAGATCAAAAAGGCTAAATTCCCTAGTTGTACTCAGAAAAAGAGTTTTATACTTTCTGTCTTTGACATATGAACCTTTGACATACTCCAAATCATGTATACTTTTTAAATGGGTACCACCTCAGTGACAGCTTTTGTTACTTTGTTATTAATATCAAAGATTAAGATTTAGCAGCCATTTAAACAATTTGCCTCTCTACACCTGCATTTTGAGTAATAATTATAAGATTGGATTATTTCCTAAACCCGTCACTATATAATGATTTAAATTGCAGTTCTTATAGGGTCATAAGGAGAGTAAATACATTTTAGGAAATCAAATTACAGCTGTTTTGTGTGCAAGAGAACCTTGCCTTACAATATAAAATGATTTAACAGAAAATCTTATGTGCCCTTGATAAGAACTATTCCCAATTACTTAGCTTTCAGGCTGAAACAAAAGCGTCTTGTATGAAAATATGTGGGTGGGGTTAACACAGAAGAATAAGAGTGTTGATATTTTAGGGCACTTCTTACAGCCTGCCAGTAACTGAAAATACAACACAAGGGACTCAAACAGTCCTGCAAACCATCACAGTTCAAGTACGAACTGCAATTCCATAATGCTGATCACAAAACCCGTCCCGTTTATTTATTCACGCCATATTTTGGATTGAAGCAAGCGCTTTAATTCGAGACCGCAAGTCATTATGTTTCAGTGAGTATATTCGTTATATCCGTGTGGAAGTTTAACCACAGGGCTGCTGTTTATGGTCATAATTCACAACCACAAGCTGTCATGTAGGAGGCTGCTCATTATATAAATGTGTGAGTTAGACTGTAAGTGAGATGGTTGCAGACACCAGCAACAAAACTCTGTTAATTATATTCCTCCTGACAGGAGAGTGGGCTGCACCGCGGAATTAAATTAATAGGTTTGCGATGTAGCAGGGAAAACAGAGCAGGGCAGGATCCCGAACATGGATAACATACACCTACACCTGAAGAAGCCTCAACTATATTTGTTCTGCCCACAAGAGCTGTCAACATCAGATATACAAAAAGACCTTGATTTCACGATCGGGCAGAAAAAAGGTTAAATTCTGTTTTGTATACCGTGGGTTATTCAGTTGAATCTGACATGACAAAGTTAAATATATATGAACATATACAGTATATGTATATATATATGTATGTACAATATCATTAGCTTGAAATATCACAAGTATGTTCTGTTTGTTTTATACATCTAATGTGTGTCTCCAGGAATAGAGGCAACACAACACAAACAGCAAAAAGACATTTTCCTTTCTTTTCACTTTGTTGGTTTTCCCTCCAGCATGTTTGCTATGGCTACAAAAGAGTGCAATATACCACACGCACATCTAAACGCAAGTCTTGTGTAAGCAGCTGCGGACTCCGAGACCCGAACTCCAACGGAAATCAAAAAGCCTTATGGTGCTTTTCCTCCATGTTTACGTTTGCATCTTGTATTCTGTCGCGATGAATAAAAAATCTTTGCCTCAGAGCTCGTAATAAAATGTTATGCGCGTAATATTTTGCGTCTAACCACAGGATGGTGAGCGATGTAAGCAATACAGCAGGCCTACAACCCAGGTTTCCCCAGAGGTTGCGCTTGTCTTTTTTTATGTTGGGGTTGCGTTGCAGAGGCCCTAGTCAATTTCACCACCACCACTCCGTGATCACAATGTCAAGAGATGGCAATTTCGCCATTTGCAAGTTACAGCCTTACCTCGGGCATCAAATAGATGGATAGACAGAGCTGGGATTGACGAGCTTTACGCGTTACCGTATTCAAAACGTGACGTCGTAACAAGATAGATGTCATAAGAGAATTACTCGACGGGCACGGGTCCCGTATTAAATTCAGCTTCCTATCACGGTTTCCTGAAATTGGTTTTTCGCACCCTGCGCTCGGTGCTCTGAGCCTGCTGACCTTGATTATTTCGTTTCATTTAAATATCAAGCATTGATCTCATGAGCGATGCATTAACTGGCTCCCCATCTCCCCATGCACTTCCCTCAACTTCTGTTTATAAGAGGCCATTATCAATGTAACGCATGCATGACACAGATTAGTTAGTTCACGGTGACAACAGCTTAAGACAATTAATCCAAAGGAGATGATGGGCTGTGCCGGTGGGAGCGAGAGTTCGGCAAAACATCTGCCCACAGTCGTTCGATCCAGAGAAGAGCTAGTCGCCTAGTTTTCACTCCATTTATTTAGAGGCTTTAGGTTGCCTGTTAACAGGGTTGGACCCTTTCATCCTCACGGGTCTGTCATCACCTCTTACCTCTCGTTTCCTCTTCACCGCTCTCCTGCGAGCTATCCTACTTCTTACAGAACTGCCGTGTGCATCGTTGGATTCGCACGTGTGCATGCACACACACACGCACACACGCTTATGTAGACAGACAAATGTCTTGCACTAGTTGTCAAATGGAGCATCATGTCTACTTTAACCTTCATACCAGAAAAAAACGAACATCTGGGGAATGCAAATCTAATGTAGCTTGTACATTATTAATGACTGCATGCAGATGTTCTTAACTTGAGGTCTGAATCCATGATGCTTTGGGAGATGAACATATTCCGGACAGTGCTAGATTAAAAATATTAAACCTTTTTAACATTCGCTTTTTGTGAAACTGAATAATGACGGTCATTACTTTGCAGATTTATGAAAAGACATTTGTACACGTTTATTAAACGAGCCTGCTGATCAAAGCATGATTTCGTGAATAATATTTCAGATATAGGCAGAAGACATATTTCTTCCATCATTCCTGCGCAGAGGTACGGGACGCTATATTTCAGCGGCTAAATTTAGGTGGATCTTATTGATGGATGAGTCTCTATGCGCCTGGCCTCTGAAGGCACGCCTGAGTTCGACACTGAATCAGTCGGTTAGCACTGACCCACTTTTATTTCTTATTCTAATAAAACATTGTTATTATTATTACTTGCATCGGTATTATCCGCATTAATCATCTGCAGGGGACCCCGTGGCTAACAGAGACGCACGCCCCATCGAGTGATGTAGTGCTCCCCACAAACAAACACAAAATGACCCACTTAGAAATTCCACACGAGCCCACTCTGCCTGAGTGTGAAATAGCAATTAACTTCAATTCAGACGACCAATTCAGCGGACAGGAACCTTTAGAGATTAAACAGATGCTGCCATGGCTGTGAGGTGTAAATGTTGTCATTCCAATAATGATTTTGCTGAATCCACAGAAGTGTTTGGAAGTCTTCAAAGGCCTTACTTATTGACAACCAGAAGTCTTTCCTGAGCAAATTATGATCCCTGTGAGCTACATATGCAATGATTATCAAAGTATTCCTCAGAAACCGAAAATTAATTAAAGTTATATTTTAGACTTGGCAGTACCTAATTTAAGGACTAAGAATCACCTCTTAAAATTGGTGTAATTTGTCACATTGGAAAAGACGAGTGTTACCAGCATGGTGAAAAAAACTCTCGCTTTACCACACTGTCATTAGGGAAGCAACTGTCACCCATTAATTAGTGACGGTTAACATTAACATAAAAAACATTAATTAATACCACAAATGATCCAAACCTCAGAGATTTAAGAAACCTTACTAAGCTTTCAGAATTTTTAAAGCCACCAGTCTCGTGACTTCCTGAAAATAGAAGTCTCCTTTTCTCATTTATTCAGTCATGATTAGACATTTACGACAGAGAGCTGGATGAGTCGCACGCTATAATGAATGATGAATAAACTGCGCAGATAGATGATTGCTGTTGTTGCTGATTAAGTGTCTCCACTACAGCATTGCTGATTCTGTCAACAATAAAGTAATTACTTTTGCGGATATTGACAACACACGCATATCTGCCGCCTGTCGTAAAATTGACAATATACATTTAATAATATAATGAGAGACCATGATCCGTGTTGAATGCTTTTGATTATCGTCATTTTGCTTGGAATGGACTCTCATAAAATATCTTTACTACTTAATAGTCTGTCTGAGATATATACCCAGTAAATAAAAATGTTCTCACTATATACAGTAATGTTGTCATATGTAGCATATAAAGAATTCAGTAAGAAGATAAAAACGCTTTCCTGCAACGTTCAGCTTTATATGAAGCTGCGGATGTGATTCAGAATTTTATGTTTGATAGGTGTAAATTGGAAGGTTTGTTTAGCTGAATAAAACACTTTATCGTAGGCTGTATGATTATATACACATTTTAGAAGGTAAAAGGTCAGATGCAGGGATTAAAAGTGAAGATTTTTCAGTTTTTTACTGCCGCCCTTGAGAAACCTTGTATCTCCAAATAAATCCTGCATCTCCATAATCCTTATTATTAGTCACCCTTTATGATTGCTGATGGTTTGTTACTTTTGCCAAAATCTAACCAATAAAAAGTATTAAAACGTGCTGTGAACTTTGACAGCACAGTATTTAATCATTTAAAAATGAAATCTTTGTGAATGATTGTTTTTCCATTTCCAAAACAGAGAATTTGGACATTCAAGGTTTCAGAAGGACAGCAAAATTTTGATAAATGCTTAGATTCAAAGAAAGGCGAAGGTGGTCATTCAAAGCAAAAAATAGCCAAAAGATTTGGGCATCTTTGTGGGGATCTTTGCCTTTGCTGGCTGGATGTCCAAGCTGACAGCTGAATATTTGACATGGGCTTATTTGTAGATCCAGGAGGAACATTAATTAATGATTGTGCCCAGGTGCAAGTCTTTTGTATGGACACAGTAGTGTGGGATAATTGGAGGCAAGGCTTCAAAGCACTGCAGATGGTCAGAGAACGGAGTGCATCTATGCCAGGTGCTCTAACAAGAACGCCATACAACCAAAGTCTAAAGTGACCTGTAAGGGGAGTTACCTAAAATGGTAAAAATCGACTTGAGACTTACATCACACAATTTTCGTTTCATAAGTTCGCTTCCCAGATAATAAGTACGGATGATAAGGGATTGATAGTATGCGTATTTTGCGTGCTGTCCCGGGGAGAGGGCTCCGAGCTTGGTAGTTCCTCCTAACTCGGAGCGCCTGCTTACTCATGCTGTTTGGGTTAAATTTCTGATTGGTGAGATAGATCAAAGCAAGCCAGCCGGGTTAGTTATCTGCACGTGCTCCTCCCGAACTTTGTTAATAAAACATAATGTTGAATTTCTTTCAAATTTTTATGTGTAACTGCATGAAACAACTTCGAGAATGAACTCTGAGTATTGACTGGATCATCAGAAGTTGGCCAAAGTATAGAAGAGATGTTTGAAAGGGGAGAGGAAGTTAATGTTTATGATAAACGATGATGAGGTCACAAGACCTGCACAGATACAATGAATTGAAACACTAATAACACTAAATACTGCATTATTCCTTATTAAAAAAAAGGTAAGTTTCAGCTTAACTTACAGTACACAGCTAAAAGTGCTTAAAGGAGCAATGTGGAGATTTAAGTGGGCATTTAGCGGTGAGATTGCGAATTGAACTAAGAACTAACATGATTATTAATTATTTGGTTTATAATTCAGTGTAGTGCCACAAAACTCCTCCCTTTTGCAATAAGTTGCGAGTGATATCAGCAGTTATCAGATTGTGCATGCTACTATTATTGTATGTTCACAGTAATTGTAAGAAACAATAGGTTAAACCAGCAAATAACACATCTGTACACTCTTTTAAAAAAATGTGTTGTTGTTTGGTCTATATTTCTTCACCTTTTTATATAGTGCATTATTGTTTTATTTAATTTCTCATTTTTATATCTTAATGTATATTATATTTCCATTATGTTTGCACCATGTGTACACTTCATATGCACTAAGGTTCCTTTCGTCAAGTCAAATTTCTTAAAGCTCCTTCTGATTCTGAATCTGAACACACTACTAAGATTTTGGACTAATTCGCAACTGGAAATTTTATGTTTTAAATAGAGATGGAGATAAAAAGGCAGAAGTTACAGATAGCAGCTGTTAAAGTTAATACGGGTACACCTGTATAATATTGGCCTATACAAAAAGAGTTTAGCCTTGATATATCCGCTATTAACAGTGGAGAGGTAAACTACTCCAACATTCTTCATGTTTTACATAACTGTTTGCTGAAAACATCAGACATTCACACAAACTTTAAGCTTGATGTAAGGTTAAGATGAAGTAAAGACACAGCAGGTGACAATATATCGAGGTAACATTTGTGTTTGACATGCAGTTCATGCACTGGTAATTAGCTCTATCATTTACACCATTAGTCAAGAAAATTCATCTTAATAGTTGACCTCATAAACTGACTGCGTTAACAGCATTGTGACTTCACACTGTGGAAACTGCCGTACTTCATGTACTCTGTCTCTTTTTCAACTAATTAAACACAGAAGCCAATAAATTAATGGAGAAAATTAAATAAGAACATATTTCGCTCTGTGATCATGAATGTGATCATTTTTATGTCAATTCGATCGGTCATGTACTCAGCAAGCATACATGCGCGTCTCCCGAGGAGCTCGATTTACAAAATGGCATAAGATCAAACAGAAAACTTGAGATGAAGTTCAAATGCATTAATTAGATATGAACTACAGAGCTTTCATTGAATATTCAACATCTCTTGGAAAAATTGTTGGAATTTTCAAGAACATATCCATGGTTATGTCCCACTGGAATTACAGTAGATGTTTTACTTAAAGGGTTCTCACAAAATGCACTAATGTACGATAGAGACATTCGTAACTGTCAATCATCACATTTCGATTGAGCCGAAAGTCAATGAGCGCTGGAACAATCATCAAGTCTCTTGAAATGTTATTTCTATGCCTGTTCAGGTCTCTCTGCTTAATGGTCCACAAATTCAGTCCATTGAGCAACCTGACCGCTCTGCTGACCAGCCACAAAGACATCAATAGCATTATTATGATGTTAGCTGTAAGACGTTATTTAGCCTTTCTTCTCTGTCCAGGTAAGAATGAGAGACACTTGATCATTCTTTGGGCAAAATGAGAAAGATTAGCAGCAACTCCACTGAGATTTCACAATAGAAATGAAAAGGTGAAGATAATCTGTGTGTATTATATTATGTGAAATTTTAAATGAATCTTCTGATATAACATCCATAAGATGGCTCCTCTGGATTCGAAAGGTCAAGTAAAGAAAAGGTGATTTAGTAAGCAGGATGATAAAAACTGATGAAATAACACACTGGATTAAATTTCTTTATTATAATAGACTGATGTTTTAAATGTAGTAGTGGGCAAACGTGAGGTTCAATTTTGGACAATGGACATTTTCACTTTTCAAATATTTAATTAGGTGTATTAAATTTTTTTATTCTGGTGTAAAAATGACACACAATAACACATTTACAAAGTTAATAAATAGCCAAGAAAATGACTACAAAATATTTCAGCTAGGATCAACAAATATTAATGACACATGCAGTTGCAGATGCATTTTTATATCAGAATAAAACGTGTTCATAAATGAATAGGGGTTTGCCTTTTCTGCAAAAAAAGGTTTGTGTTCTATCCATTTTGTATCAAACAGTATATGAATTTCATTAAGAGGAAGTGTTATACCAATACAATCCCAGACATTACTTATAACCACTTCTGTATATTTTTCTCAGAGAAATATATTTGGATGTACACTGAAAAACTAATAGATGGTATGTAACCAAATTTTGAGGTTGTGCCAAAATTCCATTACTGAAAGCCTGAATTAGAATATATGATGACTGTTTTGCATTGGCAGTCTATATCATCTACCCAGTTTTTTGTGAGGTTTACATAAAGTATAGATTGAGTTAATCTTCATTAAACACACCACAATAAAGGACGCATGATTAATTACAAAAAAGATAATTAAATAACAGTAAGGTGAAATACCATGTATGTAAAATGTTAAAATACTAAGAAGTAATCTGTTCCAGAGAATCCAGTGCATTCATAGACTGTGTTTCAAACTGAACTTTCTTATGTACTGTACAGCACGAATATAACAACTGCGTGCTGGTGTTGAGTAAAGAACAGCCTGTAACATTTGAAACCAAACCCATTTACTGGACTGGTTACAGACAGCGCTTTAAAACCATCCATGACTTTATTCTGTATCCGCTATGCTCTCTCCAACCCTCTCACCTCACCTCCTGGTTGTTCGTGTGATACGATGTGTTATTGAGATACCGATGTGTAGGGAAGTAAAACTTGGTGTGTGATAATGATCAGACTCCCCACCCGATATAGCAGAGGGGGGCATGACAGGCGTCCGGGGCTGGATCAACACCGAGCTGATGAAACCAAGCACTTCCTGAGGAGTCGTGCACTTCAATAAACGGATCAATAATGTTGTACGAGCATCATAAAAATGACACCAAGCCAAAAAGCATTTTTTTTTTTTTTTTTTGCTTTGTTTACACTATTAGTGGACGATGCATCTGACATATGGTGGACGACCTTTGAAAGCATGCCCACTTAAATATTAGTGACTGTGATACTGACTCACGTTCCGTTTATAATCTGACACAACAAAGGAAGGGCAACAAAGTTCGGAGCAGTGACAGTTTAAATAAGTGAATCATAGCCACTTTAGGACCAATTTTTTTCCACTTTGGCTTTTGTCGAGATTCAGTTCTGCTGTCTTAATTGCGAAGCAGCTTTACTTACTTTAAGTGCAATAAGTCCTTGTCACAGAGTGATGCTTAGGCCCAGATGCCCTGCATGCATGCGGGAACAGTTTGATTGCCATTGTTATTTCTGACTCTCTTTACCAGCCCTATACTCTGCCCACTTCTTTGGTTGCGGTATAATCAGAGTATCTCAGAAATGCTTGCTAGATGGTATCACGCTGTGTGTTTTCCTCTCTTTCTCTTAGGTGAGGTTTTGGTTTGGCGAGGTTATCAAGCAGCCTGTGTTTACCCCCGCCCCCCGCTGAACCTACTTGACGTGACCTACCCCAGCTCGCCGAAGACCATTTCAAAGTCTAAGCTCCAATTTCTCTAGTAAACAACCGAGATGTGTTTGAATTTCTGGCAGATCGTCTAGTGGTTGTTGTTGAGCTAAATGCTCCTTACATTTCATTTAACAGAAGCTGTCAAACTCAACACATTTTGGCAAAAAACATCCTTTTCACCACAACTAACGTTTAACATTATTCATGACACGGACGTGGCATCAGCTTGTTTTGGTGAATCAGCTTGCTATTTGGTAAATACAAACACAATTGTTGTCGTGTCAGACGCACTGTCAACAGCACCATTTATCTTGAAGCTGTCAGCAACTAAGTGTCTGAGTAGTGAGCCGATACTATGTCCTGTAATAGGAACAACTTTCTATGAATAGGGTACAAATAAGGTCCCAAATTAAGCTATTGTTCTTTTCGTTTCAACAAATGGTTTGTGAAAGGAGGTGCTTAATCGTACAAAAATGTTGAATATCAACCTCAGGATTTCACACTAAGTATAAGTGTATAAAAGCAGCAGTAAAAAAGGATAATAAATGTTAGAATATTAATACATTTGAATATAAAAAATACAATATTATTAAATTCACATATTCACTAAATACATATTCCTTTGTTGCAAGAACAGGGTTATGTTAATTCTAAAGGTCCAGTGTATGAAATTTAGCAGCATCTAGCGGTGAGGTTGCGAATTGCAACAAACCGCTGTAATGACTGGATCATTGTGAGAAAAGCCATGAAACCTCTCACTCCCTTTTGTCCTGGTTTCTAGATACCATCTTCAAAAGACCATAGCAAACCTGGGTCCATGGGGTCTGGTTTTACGTTTTAAACTCTCATTGAGAGGGTGATAACCATTTGGTTCCTCTGTAGGATATTTACGACTCCTTAGCTCCAAAGCATTGGTGATAGGTCTCTGTCTCATCTCTTACTCAACATCTGAGGCTAACCGGAGAAACTTCTCTGACAATACGAACTTATGTGCTCAAACTGTCCTTTCATATAAATGTATCTAAATGTCTGGTTATATGTTGACGCTCATGCCATCTTAAATAGTCTGTAACTCTTAGATGTACAAGTTTAATTCAGGCGTGGTTTGTATTCATACATCCAAAAGAATCATCTTGTAAAGTTACTTACAGGTCATAAGATGCAAATTAGCTGTTGAGTGAACAAAGAATCTCTTCCCCCACTCAACTTTGATTGGCCGACTCCGACTCTGAGGGCATGCCCTTCATGAAGTTAAATGTCGACCAGGACACAGTTTTGGTCTTTCTCCTTTGCCCTCTTCCTGAATCAGTCAGTTTTAAAACTTCAAGTCGCATCGTTGGACCTTTCCTCTCACCTCCCCCTTTCGGGGGGTAATTCTTCCCTAACTGGAGAAGGAACAATGGACTCTGCTGCCACGCACACCTCGACGAGCCATGCGGCCGGTCAGGAGGGCCGAGGCCCGCGACTTTCATTATGTTTACCATGTAGAGTAGACTTTAATAAAAACCCATAAAGGCATTAGTGATGGGTTTTCTGTGTTCATGCTCACAAACGGGTCACTTAAACTGTGTTTCGATCTATGCTACCTCTTCTCTTAATTCTGTTTGGTAAAGTCACGTTACTTATGGTCATGAGATAACGTTAGTGTATAAATTACTGATGCATTTGCCGTGCGAATACATATGGGATCTTTTTCACTATATTGCTAATCAGAATTGTAAAATATGTATGTGTAATGACGATTATTATACATATTTTCCTTTGAGCTAAACTAATTCCTTGACTTAAATTGACTTAAATAACTCATCTCATGTATGTCATCTTGATAGATCTGGTGGAGAATAATATTTGGTGAGTTAAATTCATCCTTATATTAACATGCAGCTAAAATCGCTACACGGCTCACTCCACCCTTTCGAAGCACTATGGCAGCTGACACAGGACTAAGATGTCGTCATGTCTTCGCGTCTTTGCTGAAGGAGATGACGTATTTACGAAACACGCTCTGTAGAGCAGTTTGTCCGTTTAGGATCAAATTTTTTTGCTCATATGAGACCCAGATCTGTTTACTGCATGAAAGTGTGAACAGGACGAACCGCATGGAATCCAATCTTTTTAAATCTGATCTGTAGCACTTCCATTTGTGCTCCTAAATCAGATACAGGTCTAATGTTTCGCAATGCGACCTCAGTCTGAACATATTTAAAAGTCTTGTGTCATTGTAGATCGACATGAGTCAGAAAATTTGGCGCTGATTTAAATCTTCACGTACCATTCTGTTGACAGAAGGGCACTTTGCATTTGCAACATTAAGCATCAGATTATAAACATAAGCCTTCGCACTGTCTACAACGCACGTGAGCCGTACGATATGATGCAACAAATGACTATATAATCCATTATAATAAGAAAGTTTGCCACTTGGTATAACGCGAAGTAACATGATAAACGACTTAATAGTTTCTTTGGTCTTTTTATTGTTTCATTGTTTTGACACAGTTTTAAAACAAAAGCTGTAGATGCGTTCTACAGTAGAAATTCTACTCCATACATGCCAACCGGCTAGCGCACACCCCAATAGAAGACTGCTCCGGGAATGCACTCAAATCGCGACGTGAGACCAGTCCGAGCATCACCGCATAGTTGAAAAAAACACCCACTGAATTGACCCTTGCATATTTCTTAATGACAGCGTGTTACATGTTATAGTTGTTTTGCGCATGCGATTGTAACCATCAGTTTGAACAAAAAAATCAATCGGAATTGAGCATTAAAGAGTAGGTAACATATGTTTTTTTAGGCCCTACTTTGGGTAATGGAGTGTCCAACAACAAGTTTATCTAGATACAATGTGTAAAAACACTTTAATCTCCTAATTATATGTAGTTAGTCGTACCCTACTTCTTGACTGACTCTCAAATGATTCGTTCCGCGATTCACCCGTCTAGGCCCCTCCTACCCGGTAACATTGTGTCATGTGATTGGTCAGATGGTGTAGTCTGTTAAACATTCTATTAAGTTCATAAACGTTTAAAGTATTTTGAGAATTAATTCATCCTTCTGTAGATCCCAGTAAAAAAAAGGACATTTACAATTCTCTTGTAACAGTATTATACATGGACTAGTTGACACGGCATACAGTGTACCGTGTTCGTATCTTCAGATGTTATTACAATACAGATAGTTCTCAACTTAGTTCTTGAAACAAATACTTTGAGAATTCATGGATTGAACAATTAAATCAGCCGAGTAAATAGCAAGATAAACAAACTGTAACACACCAGAAATAACGCTACGTGCTAATGTCAGCGTTATATGCATTAGCTAAACACAGACATAAGGTAAGTTCAGACAAATATCAAAAGTCATACTTACAGGATGGGACTCGGTGGAGCTAAAAGGTCCAAATAGAGTTGGTATTGCCCCCTCTCTCAAGGATAGTCGTTTCACATATCCTATATGATCCTGAACGCGCCAAGATTATCAAAGCAATCATCAGTGAAATGACGCGCACACAGTACAACCCTGGGGTTATGCTCCTTCGGTATTCTTTGAAAAATGAATTGTAACCATGTTTCCCTCAGACGTTCTTGCTTAGGTAGCTGAAATAAGACGGACTTAGTTTCACACCGTAGAACACAGACTCTAGACATGATACACATGCATCACGAACGTGCGACAGTGTTTAGGGGAGGAGACATAAGTTATCCCGGCAGTCTCAGCAACACGTCTATGTATAGTGACGTAGATATGCGTCCACGACTCGTTTGAGTGATTCAGAGTCGACTCCCATTTTTACAAGCGAATAACTTTGTTATTTATTCAACTTCGGATTTACAACTTGGCATACAGCTTACTTTCAAACACGGCAACATAACAGACTGCATGAAACGTCATTTTCATGATGTCATGTTACGTACACTTTAAGAGTTGCAGTGTGAACGTAGTCCAACTTGTTTTGGAAAGTTTTTTATAAGTCTGGATCACTGTTTCGTAAAAGGGGTCCTATTCCCTTTGTTGGTGGAATGTGGAAGGTGGAAGATGAAAGAAATAGCCTGGCCACGCACCAAACGACCCAATTATCAAGATTGGCTGCGTGGCATCAAGACTTGTGTACCTCACATGAATTATATTTGTCATTATTTGTATATCACATGAGCAGACGCTAAATGTAAGAGTTAAAGTGAATGTTATGCTGATCCATTTAATTTTCAAATAAAATAAGATGTCCACACTGATGCTAGGTAAAGTAATGACAAAACTTCAATGGTACACTACAGGGATGCTGGGGATGATTTATTCCACTGAATCAACCTGTGACAACACAGCTGTTACCGATAACACCACAAATTAAACAAGAAAATATATTTGTCATATTGTTTCGCATATGTAGAGCTTATCTATACAATCATGAAACAGTTTCATGACTCCTTTATATAAAAATTGTATTAACACAGACGGATGGTATCAAAATAAATGAAGTATATATATATCTCTAGAAACGAATAGCTTGTGTCATTATTATGTTTACTTGAACAACAATAATAATAAATAATACAACTTCAAACTTGATTATATTAAACAGAACGTTTATTTACAAAACGAATAAGACGGATAACATTAAACTGGCTTGTCAGATAAATAGATTAAAAGATTTTCAACCTAACTTGAAAATGAATGCTTCGTTTGTCGTTTATAAGTATTTAAAATTAAAATACATTAATAAAACAAAAACAAACTCAATCATAATAAACAAAGTAAAGAACTTTATTAAGAAAAGCTCTCCTCCGCCTTCCTGACCTGTCAACCATTGCTCATCACGACGACTGCAGATGCAGCTCTCGCTGACAGATGCACACTTCGCAAACTTGTCTGTTGTCAGTCCAACTTAACTTTATGAAAATGAAAAACGACATTGTGGTGTGTGCAGGTAACGTTCTCGGTGAGCTGCAATTGTGTAACACCGTTTACACTAACTAACAGGCCCATCCATACTGATACGCGTTGATAGAATATAAAAAAAAATCTTTATTTTATAAATCTTACTAGGCCGTTAAAATCTTTAGTATCAACATATTTAATTTTCAACTATGATATTCTCATTCAATGACAAAAACATAACTGCCACTCTTGCTTCGTTTTTCCTCATGTCTGCTGTACGTGTTGTTGCTCTTGCAAATAAATATAAAATAAATATTATTAACAATATTTGTTTAATAATAATTTGGCATGCTGTTAAACTAAGTTTGCAGAATCCAGAAGTTGGGGAGTAGAACAATGCAAAACAAAAAGAGCTCGCTGTCATGTTAACCATGTCTGTGTTGCACTGAAGTAACTTAGTAAGGTTATGAGATCACTGTTCAAAGTAATCCGTTTTTTTCTTCAAATGTGATTTTCTCTATAAAATGATCAGAACATGCCATTGTCTTTTTAATCTCATGTAAAATATGTTTATTTATCTATAATGTTTAAAGTTTAAAATAATATACTGTAGCCTACCAATACAAATAATGGTTAGGCCTACTTTTCATATAGTTGTCTGTGCGTTGTAATGATACCTGTTAAGACAGATGATATTTTACTGTTTTGTATGAAGGGCTGTCTGGGTGGAATTCTTTAGAAAAATGTTTCCAGTTGAGTAGAAATGATCCAAAACAGATAACGTCCTGATATAAAAATGTGGGCCTTTGGTAGTAACTTTAAACTGTATAGTTTATAAGGCCGGAGGACTCTATATATTGCAGTTGACGTCACCATTGAGGACAAAGATCTGCTTCGGTGCATTTGTGAATCAGAGCTGCGGAACAACAGTCTCAAAAAAATCTACAGGTGTAAAAGCGTATCCGCACACGTTCATAAAACAGAAAGCTAGGCACATGTGGTTTTTGTGCATGAAATGACAGTTAAAGATTAGTATATTTGTGGATTGTATATCTATGCATTAGGATGAGTGAATTTGTAAATAGACTGAGTGTGGATTGCTGTGTATGTGTGGATCTCTCGCGTGCATCTGTGAATTACATTGTGTGAATGTGGATCTTTTACATGTATTTGTGAGAAGTTTTGATACTATTTTCACACCATAGATGGCGCAGTCCCAGGGCTAAAACATGCCGAAAATGAACCTTAAGTAAGTCAAACTAAATCATATGTCTGAGTTTTGTTTTCAATCGCGTACGTGCAAAATGTAGACAACACAAAGGGATAATGTCATGATATGTTTGCTTGTGCAGCTGCCTCCAGCAACTCGTCCTTTTCCCATGAATAGTTGTACAGCTGTATCTCTTTTTTATAAATTTGATCAAACTAAATACTCTTCGAAGATACGACTTTGGCAGTACGACTGTACTGGTACTTAAGATTAATATGATATTGGCAGAAACCGCATGTGTTATCCCACTTTTAAACAGCTGCAAACACTGAATTTGTGCATTTAAAAAAGTCATGGGACACCAAATTGCACCAAATTCATGGAAAGTGCCACATGTACTTAACTCCTCACTATGTCAAATGTAAGAAAGAAGGAAAGCCCAAGGCTACGGGAAATAAAGTTAGGATATGAGAAATGAAAGACCTTGGAAAGGCAAGGGCACTTAAAATCTGGAATTCAATTTTTCGGACAGATCTCCCTTTTTCTTGACTTATTCTAATCCAATTTCATTCATCCCACCACGGCCAATGAGCCTATCACTTTCATTCCAACCCCCCTTTTGTCATACACACATTTGCATGGTGGCGTATGGAAGGCAGGGATTATGGAAAGTAATGATTTTTCAGGGCCTGATTTACTCCTGCTGGAGTCCGAGAAGGAATTAGCTCCTGGGGGCGGCGTGGCGCGGAGGAGAAATACCTGCCTACAATGACACGCGCGGGGAGAGGTGACCGTGCGGGGATTTCAAGACGTGATTGAATTGCGGCGTGTGAAAAACCTAATGGTGCACATTTTCTGTGTGAATGATCCCATAAATCCTGGGAAAGGATCCCAGATAGAAAAACACGGATGGCACGGATACGCACAGGATTGGATATTAATGCTGTAGTAATAAAGTGTGTCTTTCCTTCCAAAACCACTGTCCTCACTTATGGTGCGCAATCTGCTCATGATAATGTCAATAAATCTAAGAGGAAGACGACTGATAAACATGCTGTTAAAGTGTTGATGCTATTTTCAGCTTTTACTGCTGTGATATGGGAGTGATGTATAGCAAACAAGAGCAATAAGACCCACAGTAAGAATAAAGCTAACTAATAAAAGTACAACATAGTAAAGAGCATAAAACTGTTTTGCCTGGAAAGACCTTTCATTTCTGACAGCTTCCTATTGCACATTCTCCAAGCAGTAGGTGGGAGCGAACTTAAATCTCTCTCCAGGAGTCACTACGCAGTCTTGGCTATTTCTGTAGATTTAGAAATGAAACTTGGTAAAGAATCAAGTCAAAATGTGATTTGCATAAAGTGCGCCAACAACTTTGCAAAAGCCAAAAGCACATCAGATTTCCACACAAGCCACAGTATCAGTATACAGAATTAGGTCAGTGCGACCAGAAGAGTTCACATATTTTTGCCACGGTGACTTTCCCCAGAGAATATTGCCAGCGCCGCACTTTACAGCATTAGTTAAACCCCAGACGAGGCCAAACTTCACGCAGGTGGTGTCACGGCTGTGCTGACAACATAGTCTTTGCCATCAGTAAGAGCAAACAGAACGTTCGCCTTCTTAAAGCTACCTTGTTTCAAATTGGCGTGAGATATTAAAAGCATTTTACACCCCAATTAATTGCCTTCGCATTGTAATAAGTCGAAAATGCATCCCCCTGGATTTAGGAGGACCTAGTTAGCTGTTAAAACTAAAATTAAGCAAAGCTATTAGAAACCCTTACAAAATTATCTTCAAACTGCTCACGGAGTGAAGTAAACCTAATTTGGATGGGTTTTTGATGAGTTCATGGCTTTGGGAACAATCAAGTCAGGTTTAAACTTAAAAATCCTGAAAATCTAAAACTTAGCAAGCTTTTCATAGCGTTTATATTGTGGTTCCTCTCCATGGCTTCTCCAGAAAGAGTGTTCTCCCTCTGAACACATATAATAAGGTATCTTCAATAACAAATAAATTCAGCACATTTATAAATCTTTTTAAAGACTACAGGGGATGCTGTGGTGACGAATTCTCTATGGATCTTCCCAAACCAAGCATCTTCTAACAGGGCTGATGTATAAAAACATTGACTTTTAGTATTGTGGTAATGAGATTCCACTCACAAGAGTGATTTTTGGTTGTTCGTGTAGTGCTGTTGTCAGTTTAATCCTTGTGGATGCTGCCGTCTGAGGCTTGACAGGAGAAATGGTCAAGAAATCTAGCAGACATTTCAGAGTTTCTTGAACAGGAAGTTCAAGTGCTGAAGCTTAACAGCTGTTCAGCTGTGGAAGGCAGAGCAGGACTCATTATCCGACTGTCTACTGAGAGTGTTGTTGGGGAATTATTGGCACTGGCATATCATTAACAAGGATGCTCTAGTGTAGTGCACTGCTGAAAGACACATTCTCTCAGTATTGGATCAGAATTCATCCTTGCTTTGTATATACAGTTTGAATTATACATTTCTGCAGTTATCTCTATATAGTTTATTCATCTGTGAGTTTGTTTTGCGCAATCTTTTGTACCAGCTATGCAGTGGCGGCGTTTCACCAAAACCTTTTTGGTGAAACGCCGGCAACATTTTCTCTGGCCATTCAACAACGAAATTCCAAAGTAACAGAGCCATAAATTATACCACATCAGATCTAAACAAAATGTGTACAAGAATCCCCGAATCTAAAGGAATGCACAAGGACTTAAGGATAACAAACCCTACCCTCATATCATTTAAAATGTGCTTTTAAAAGCTCTAATTTCTGCAGCAAAAGGTAGACCCCAACACAATATCTACTAAACATTCTGCCATTTATGTTGTGTGTGACCATTGCTTTAAACCCACAGCCAGATGTTGTCATTAAAAACCACCAACGAAAACGTTAATCGGGTGCGAGTCTAAAATATAGACTAAACATAAAACGAAATTATCAGCAAACAGGATTAAATATCAAACATGTCTTACCTCGCAGTGCACTTTATTGCATGAATAGCGGCGAGGTTGAAGCTGTGCAAAATCTGACAAGTACATCCTAATGAAAACACAGGCAATCCAAAAGACGAGCTTATATTAAGTGCACATGGAGTACATTTTTTAATTATTCACAGATAACATAACAGATATTATTAATCTTGCAATATTTATACATCTGGCTTGAGCAGACTGTTAAAAAGATCCCCCCCCCAATTTATTGACATATGGTGATAACAAAGGCCTCCCTACTACCCCGTAACTTACCATATACTTAATTATTAAAAACCTGTTCAGCATTTTTTTATAATTTCTTTATTTTTTGTTGAAAATAATGCCTGTATGATCTAATATGTGATGTGAAATTTGGACTAGCAAAAGGTGGATTTGCAACGCGATAGTGTAAAAATTAATGGTCACGCGGCTTACTCACAACACCATTGAAACTGTTGGTGATTGCACAACGTTTTTACAATCTAAAATACACATGCTTCCAACGCCCATGCTAAAGATATACAGCAGTCTAAAAACGTTTGACTATCTCAATGAGCATGTATATCCACACTTTGTTTCCACGGTTGTGTCTGAATGCTAGGGTATGGCAACTTCCATACTCTGCCATACGAACCCCCCCCCCTGCAGCTATGTGTGTTTCTTCTCTTAATGAAATTTTTTTACTGTTAATTGTATATAAACTCAAATGCACATGAGTTTGCATGTTTAACCCCCATATGTTTCTTAGAAGATCTTTACGAATCCTCTGGCGAATGCACGAAAATTTACAAAACGTTGGCTTTGAACTTTCAGGTACTTCATTATTTAGACACAATTTAAATGAAAGACTCTTATTTCTTAGTAAATCGAGAAAGTTTTGCCCGATGAAGACCTCAATGAGACCGAAAGGAGACGATTCCAAATTTCCATTTCAAATCAGCATTTCTAAATGTATTGTGGACATTCCAGTCCAGTGTCTGTGTAAAGGAGTCCTATGACACGGCTAAAACGAATTTTATCGATTCTTTTAGATGTAAAGCAATTAATGATTTAATGTAAGAAAACTTAACAAAAAAAAATCAAACCTCAGAAATGGGAAATCATCCAACAGCAATCTGAAAGACTGACAGCATGACAAGACACATGAAACTATGATAAGAATCCAGGTTATCACTTAAAAAAATAATTTATAATTTTCCTAAATACATGTAAAAATATTACTGTTGTATTGCTTAAAAGTGAATGTACATTTGAGAAAATGTCTGAAAAACTGCACAGTATCTTTCCTGTTATTTTGATTTCTTCAGTTTTTATTTTCTGCAAATAAATGCAAAAAGAAACAGTATTTATATTTTGTTGGAGAAATGTTGTTAGTAGATCACAGAATGAAACAAAAATGAACATATAACACAACTTAACACATATAAATAGTAAACTTTAAAATCAGAAAAACGGTTTCTGAAACGGTCTGAAATTTTTTCCATGGCTGTATGTATAAATGAAAGCCTGATGGGACTAATGAGAGTAAAGTGATTTGCACCCTTTGAATGACAAAACTAATTATCAAAGAAGTTCAACAATATGTGAAATATAAGTGTAACCCTTTTAATATGTTTATGTGCTGGTGTTCTGGCACGTCATCATTTGTTAATACATGATAAATACAAGTACATCAATGAATTTTTAAAAGCAAATTTGTAAAAGCATTGAACATTTTACTTTTGTCCAAAGTCAGAAAGGGTATTTGAGCTGGAAGAAACACTTTATATAGTAATAAGCTTGCATTGACAGCCTTTGACCCAATCCATCAGATTAAAACAGTCTATTGCTAACATGAGCTTTTATGTTTAAAGTTGTCAAGCATTTCTCTATGTGGTTTTCTTTATTTGCTTTATTGCTGCCCTAGACATTTAAATAGGCTTGTTTACCAGTACCTGAAAGTTATTGCAGTTAAGTCAGAACAGAAATGTATTCTCAAACAAAGGGCTTTATGTTGCAGAGTAAGCTACCAACAATAGAAGAGGTAAACATTTCCATTCCCTTTCATTCTGAAAGTTTTTATTGTTACATCTTTTAGTATTATTCTACCACAACTGTGCATATATACCTCACAGTGTCACCATCAGCTGGGCTATTATTGTACCTTTATTGTCAAGTCAAAACATAATGTAACGCTACAAAGAGTTTTGTCAAAAACACAAAAAGGACAAAACTGTAACAAATGTGGCCGATGACCTGTGCAGAGTTCTTTACATGTTGTTTCAACCACAGCCCTGATCAAACGAATCACAATTTGCGATAAAAAAACACTCTAGAAAATTTGACAGATGATTTAATAATATATTCATTAATAAAACTAATATGTTCTCTTGTCAGTGTTACATCATTGGATGAATGGATGACAAGCAGTCTGGCTTCAAAAAAAACCGCTCTACTGAGACTGCTATTGGTCACAGAAGCACTGCGGCTAGCTAAGGCGAAATCTAAATAACCAGATACTGCTAGCAACCCTGGAATCTCTAGGAATCTCAGGCACTCCTCTCCACTGGTGTCCCTCAGGGATTGGTGCTTGGACTGCTGCTTTTCTCCAGCTACACGACATCCGTGGGACCCATCATATGGGCACACGGATTCCGGTATCACTGTTATGCTGACAACACCACTTCCAGCTGAACGCTGCCAAGACAGAACTACTTCTTGTATTTCCGGCACACCCCACCGTGCAACACGATCTCACCATCCAACTTTGCACTACCACAATCACTCCTTTCAAAACAGCCAGGACACTCATAGTCATATTTTATGAACAGCTGTCCTTCAATGATCACATTGCAAAGAGAACGTGTCCCAAAAGGGCTCATGTGACATCCTTTTCATCTCTCTCCACTGGCTACCGGTTGAAGCCTGTATCCATTTTCAAGTCACTAATGCTTGCTTACAGGACTAACACTGGATCTGCACTGGCACACTTTCACACCCTCCTACACTCCAAAACCCCAACAAGAACCCTGCATTCAGTATACCAGAGGCGTCTTGTGTTTGCCTTCTCATAAGGGCAGTACATCACTTTCCCGCTCATTCTACCTCCAACTCCTCACAACTGGTGGAACATTCTTCCTAACTCAGTCCGGTCAACCTCAACTCTCACAACATTCAAAAATACTTAAAACCCATCTCTTCTGTGAATACTTGACAGAAAAATATAAAAATATATATAACACTAACCCTCTCTCTTTCTCTCAACAGGTAGTGGTCTAGCTTTTGTTGAAGCGAGTAACTTTGCATTCGCACCTATTGTATTATTGCTCCTGTATGACATATCGCTTATTGCTCACTGAACTCTCTGTAAGTCACTAATGACTAAATGTAAATGTAGTATAGTATGTTAGTATAGTTTTTTTTGTGTGGTGTGTGTTATCTTGTATAAAACAACAGGCCCTGTCAGTATCAATGCAAATAGAATCTTACTAGCACATCCAACCCAGCAGGGAATAAAGCCTGTGATAGGTTCTGTCAGACTGTGTGTGGTCTACAGGGAGCACCCACAATAAAAGCTCAGTCCCTCAGGACCTTCCAGTCGCTGGTATTAAATCTGTTACCACACTGTACAATGCTGTGAAGATGCTTCAGCTCTTCACAAACATTAAATCGACGACTGGAAGTTTGCTTGCAGATGGAATTTTATCAATTTAATGTAAAATAAGAGAAATGTTTTGTAAAGAATGTGGCATATCCGCCAGCTATTAACAGGACGTGTATTTTAATATGAGGATGAGATTACTTTCATCCAACCATTATAACAGACAAGGTGATATCAAGTTACTAATGCTGTGACCAAACTTATAAATTCAGTTGTGTTTTGCACCTAAGCAATTATGCACCATAATTTTACCACGGGTAATTGTGTTTTTGGCACTCTCTGTCGAGCCGATGAACACTGTGGAAGAATTATGCTTCTTGTCCAATATAAGTTAATTCAACAGTTTTCTCTTTCACAATTTTCTGACTTAATTTTACCATGTTCAAACAACTAGCTCGATTCTTTTGAGTTGGAACTACATGAATAATATGTATTGAGCTAAATTAGGTGGGCAGAAGATTTCCCACTGTACCCAATGTGTTTTGCATGTGACTGGATAATGAAAGTGTATAAATAGTGTTATTTTATGCATTTCTAAATGATAGGAAAACAGGAGAATTGATTGGCATTGTTTGGAGCATGGGCCTCCAACCTTTTTGTAAGTGAGGGCTTACTGAAGAAATAAAATCATCCAGAGGGCTACTTGTTGGATATGAGAAAATAATGACTTCAAACTTTAAACTGTGCTATTCATAATGTGATGTATCATATTTTTTGTTATACTTAACTTTTAGGGTTTATGTTTTTTTGTTACAGTCAATTTCAGTTAAGTTATACCACCATAGCCATTCAAAGAATAGCATATAAGAGTGGCTTAACGAAAAATTGTTATGTATTAATAGTATACAAATTTGTTAGAAATACATGAAATACAAAGTTTTCACACAGAAATTGAATAATCAAATGTAAAATAACAATATGTCAATACCGACTTAGTCCCGAGCGTCATTCATGTGCAGCTCTTATTGCTGAGCCCTGTACATGGTGGGCTCCTCAAAAAGTTCATGCGGGCACCATGTTGGAGACCACTGGTTAAGAGAAATGTTAAGTATTGTATTCTGTTGATATTTTCTGAAGAACTGTGCTGTTATGTTGGGTGTGCAGAACTTTAGCATTTGCTTAGCGAGACAACAGTCTCATTACAAATCATTTTAAATTGTTAAACAGTTGCCAAAGACACGACATGGGAAACGATGTGTTTGGCAGGTAAAGATGCGAAGCGACGTGTCTGTGGAGTGAGCAAATAGGTACATTTGCATTTATTCACTTCACACTGGCAAACGCTTTTACCCAAAGCGACTTACAAGTAGGAGAGCATATACAAATTTTGTCAACACGCTAAACTATACCCTTAGTTACAAGGCCATGCTACAATGAGGATTAAAGCTGGAGTAAGCAAAGGAACAAATGAAAAACAAGATTTTTTTACATTACAGTTATAGGAACCAAGGAGTTCTCATGTTTAAGGCGCAACATGGCACATTGTGCACTATTCCTTACATAATGCTTTATTTTTACATGTGGTAAAATCACTATAATAGCTGTCTTATTGCTTTTAAAAAAATTATGCAACTGCTAATTTGTAATTTAAAGCAGCCTACATTGAAAACATTACACACAAGGTCATATAATAAGAAGGTGTAACACTAAATTGCTTTCCTGTAGCTCAGTGGCAAGGTTGTGGGTCCAATCCCAGGGGATTGCACACACCTATGTATAAATGTCTAGGATAATGCAATGTAAGTCGCTTTGGATAGAAGCGTCTTGCAAATGTAAATTAATACAGTCTTAAGATGTTCAAGTTTGATTTGCAGTTACTTTAATATATGCATCCCATTAATTTCATGTATTACTTCTTATGCAATTCCCAATGCATTTTTGCAGGACAACTGTATAATGTATCTGCAGTGAAGACGTAAGTTGTATCCACAGATAAATATATGGATGGTACTAGAAGCGGGAAAAAACAATGAAAGCATTTAAAATTATTTTCTAAATGTAAACACCAGGCTTAGTCAGCTAAGTTCATATAGGCTTTGCTTATTGTGTCTGCTAGGCCCAGTTAAATGTCAGGTAGTTTTCATTATGTCAGGATTGCTGACTTTATTGCTTTGTAAGCCTAATAATAGCAAATAACAACAGATTGCTCTTTTTACGGATGTAGTTTCATTGCTTCATTTTCCCCCACATCTGTTCTTTCCAGATCTGCAAACAAAAATCATTCCATGTTCGATTGTGAGCTGTATATTACCAGACTGGGTCTGTATTATTTATCACGGTAAAATGAGAAGCCAGGTTCATTGCAAAATTCCAGAATGGTTTTTGCCGCTGAATTTCTGTCAAATTTATTGACTCATGAATTTGAACATTATGATGAGTTAAGACGATGATATTTGAAGCCATGCCACCCACCCATTACTATAAAGCACATGTTCATCATGTTTTGACAATCTTTTTCCCCATATACTGTATGTTTTGACACTTAAGTCGCACTTAAAGAAAAAGATGAATGTCTTTGAGTTACATAGCAATATATCAAACCAAGTAACATTTGTTTTAAAGAAAAAATGAGCAAGGCACTTCTCAGGCAAAACATTAAAAAAGAAGTCGCAATGCTAAAAATGATAAAACAACAGATATAACGAAATTCATACAGTGTTGTGACACTTTCTGTTTGTCAAACATCAGGTTACTCTATTAGCACACATCTAGAAATAGGATGCAGGTGAATGAAAGCGAAAAAGACGGTCTCAAGTTAAGCTCTTTAGAATCATTTGTCTACAGATGCCACTTGCTTCACTTTTGATATTTTTTCAAATGCAGTGACATTCAGACATGATTAAGTGTGATCTAAAATTCGGTAAATATTTACTCGCTCTCATGCCGTTCTACAGCTGCACGCTGTCATTTTCTCCGTGGAACACATGTCGAATAATCCTAACATGGCTTTATTTTCCAGAAAATGACAGTTCACAGTATAACCAGAATGTCAAGCTTCATAAAGAACAAAGCATCTTAAAATCTAGTCATACAAAAGCCTGTGTGATGAAGGCACACATAGTGAATTATTCACTCTAAAATCCAATCACTCATGCAGCTCGGCTTTCATAACAAATTTGGCACCTGTGGCATAGATTGGACCTCCATTACTCCAAAAGTCATTGGTAACTTCTCACGTTTTTCTGCATGACCACACAATGTCGCAATGTCAAACCTGTACTGAAGTCATAATGTTTGGAGAGCTCAACTATTATCAATTGTTTGAGTTTGACAGATTGGACACTAGGTACTGCTATTGCATAAAGAACGGGAAATTGGAAGTTATTTTAATTGTAAATTATATATTTTCTGTTGAGAAAAAAATTGTGTGCGGAACAAATAGCATATAAACCATTAACATATAAACTCTAAAAAATAATTCACATGGCTCAGTAAATATCACAAAAATAGGGTTTTAGAACCCTTGCTAGTTTTGTGGACCCTTGCTATTTTCTATACATGCTGCCTATAGATAACATTATTAGAAAATATGGAATTAGTTTTCATAGCTATGCAGATGGTACTCAGTTATAGATATTATCTACACCTGAAGAAATATCAAAATGAACAAAACTTTGCCTTTAGGACATAAAATTTGGATGACTAGTAATTTTCTTCTGCTAAATTCAGATAAAACAGAGATATTACTTATCATTACTTAAACATTACTTAAATACCTGTAAGCAGAATATTACAGATTACAACTTGCAAATAGATGTCATGATTCCACCTCACCTTGTCAGGTATTTCTTGGTTTTGAGGTGGAATCATACAGGATCCTTTGTTTCATGTGGGAGAGAGACGATTTCTTCTCTCTCAAGTCTGCGTCATCGTTCCTACCCTCCTGTTTCCTAGTTTGTGTTAATTAGCTTCCCCTGAGTGTTCATCCCCTGCACCTGTTCCCTCTTTAGTTTGTTCCCTTTAAAACATCCTCGTGTTCATTGTCCTGTGCGCGTTCATTGTAAACTGTACCTTGTCTGTAGCTGTTGTGCTTCGTGCTGTGTAGAAGTTTATCCTGTTCCCTTGTCTACCAAGTCCTGTTTCCTCCGTGTGTAGTAAGTCTAGTTTAGGTAATGTTGGTGTTGTTCTAGCGTTTGTTTTTGTAGTTTAGTTAGTCCCTGTTCTTGTTTTGTTTAAATATATTACTCTGTCTTGTTTACCCCCTCGTGGGTTTTGTTTTGTCCTTTTTGTCCTTTGTAAAAATAAATATCTGTTTACCCAATCCATCATCTCGTCTTGTCCTATCCCTGCCCGCAATTGGGTTCGATCCTTGAGAGTTTCATAACAATAGAATGATGCACTCAGCAAATGTAGTTAAACACATTGCAGTTACATTTGACAGCAACCTGTGTTTTCGAAAACCATACCTCAAACGTCACAAAAACATCCTTCTTCCATCTTAGAAACATTGCTAAACTGCAGAATATTCCGTGTATTTTTGATGGAGAAAAACTAGTTCATGCATTTATAACTTCAAGACTTGATTATTATCATCATTGAACTTTCCTGTGGCTCAGTGGTTAGAGCATAGATACATTTTGTTGCATAGTACTTGTACATGTGTAATGACAATAAAATTGAATCTCAATCTAAATCTCATAGTGCTTCCAATGCCAAGGTCATGGGTTTGATCGAAAGGGATTGCATATAGTCAGAAACAAATGTATAGTAAAATGCAATGTAAGTACTTTGGATAAAAGCATCTGCCAAATACATAAATGTCACTGTAGTAGAGTAGGCGGGGCGAGACCGTGGTTCGAGGCCGGTAAGTAATTGTTAATTAGCGCCAGTGGTGCGCGCACCGGCCTCGCATCACGTAGGAGATTGGGAGCATATAAAAGGAACAAGCGCCCGGTCCTCTCTCATCGATGGTCCGGTCTCTCGTTCCTTTTATATGCTCCCAATCTCCTACGTGATGCGAGGCCGGTGCGCGCACCACTGGCGCTAATTAACAATTACTTACCGGCCTCGAACCACGGTCTCGCCCGCCTACTCTACTACAGTCACTGTAAACAAATTACAGTTAGTTCAAAATGCAGCTGCAAGCGTTCTTACAAGGTCTAGAAAATTTCACCAGATACTGTAACACCATTTTTATCATCCCTACACTGGCTACCCATACCGTATACAGTAGACTCTAAAGTACTTCTAATCACTTATAAACCATTAAACGGTTAAGCTCCCGCTTATCGAACAGAGCTTCTATCACACTACAAACCATCACGTCTCTATGATCACAAAACTCTGGAGTTCTAATAGAATAATGAAATCCACTAAAGTTGGAACAGCTTTCTCATTTGTTGCACCTAAACTCTGGAATAGCCTTCCTGATACTGTTCGAGGGTAAGACACTCTCCCAATTTAAATCTAGACTAAAAACACATCTTTTCAAAAAGGCAAACATATCATGCATACCAGTGTTAACTCTTGTTTATAAGTAACAGCATCTACACTTTTTTATTCTCTCAATGCCCTCCTTGCCTACCTCGGGATAGAGGAATGCAACCCGAGAAAACACACACTTTCCGCATAAACTATTCTGCGCATGTGCTCCCGCTTTTATCCCCGTTCTCACAACACAGCAGGTGATGGTAAGATGAGTGCGATAAAGCAAAATATCAGCAATGGAAAACATATTACAGCTCCAAATGATACAGGGAAAGCTACACTATGGAAGAATTATGATCTTGTCATTACTGTCAAGACTGGCCGTAGTATCCTCAGCATCCCGTAACATTAGCAGAAGCATTAGACGGCGCTTAAACCAACAGTTTGAGATGGTTTAAAAAAGGACTTTTATACCCGTTCACCCACAGTAGAGTTTCGTTATTGGTAAGTCTGTGCTATTTCTTATTTTTTCTTGTGTGTTCACTGCTGAGGGGGCTGTCGTGCCTTGATGAAACTGTGTTTGCTTAAATGTAGCTACATATATCTGTTTAATTATCATCGCAAGCAATCATAAAATGCAGCATATTTCAACAACTGTAATGGTTGGGCCGGTTCGGGTTAAAAAATCTCGGGTACGAGCTGGGTTTGGGCTTTTGTTAAAAGCCCGTGCAAACCGCCCATGCAAACCTCTACCTCGGGATACCCATCACTCATGCGAGAACCTGTGAATTTAAATGATCCTCCCAGCTCCAATCCAGACAATCTCTGTCAACAACCAAGAGCAAAGATGGATCCTTGTTATTTTAATACTAATACTAACTTTAGTTTATTTTTGTCATTCTTCCTGTAAAGCTGCTTTGCAACAATGGAACATTGTGAAAAGCTCTATGTAAATAACAGTTCACTGATTTTTGAGACATGGGACAAAACCTGTCTAGCAATTAATAACTGCTATTAGGTTTAAAAATGAAAAGATTTTCAATTGTAAATGTTATGATGGATCAATAATATAATATATTTAACACAATTATCCCTTTGAATTTAATTGTATTATTATTGTACAAAATATATGACTTTTATTGTCTTCTCACTAAAAAACAGTGCGTCTCAGAGAAGAGTTCCATCATTCATGTTGAAGAAAAATGGACAGCTTGTTTTATCAAAAGCAACACTTAATAATATCTCATATAAGAGCAAGGTTGTTTTTCAATGAAACATGTGTCTTTCAAAAGCTTTCAAAGTTGCGTTCCCACTTTTCGTCAACACCGTCGGACATTCATTAAAATGTAACAAAATCAGGGAATATCAGCGGCAGCTATCACTCTTAAGGACCCCCATGCCACATTCCACCCCTGTAAAAGACTTCAATGTCAGACAGGCTCTGGTAAGTTTTATAGTTTTATAACATTTTAAATCCTAATGTTAATATTTCCGATATGACAACCATGATACTGTATTTTAACACCGTCTTCCAATTTCTGAGAAAATTATTTTAAGCATTTATTACAGGTTCTTTAAGCATCTAGCATAAACAAAATGGCTACTACATGAACTCCAATTGTTTTGTGAAAGATATGACTTATATGTCAACATAGACAGATGTCACCAGCATAAGATTTTCTGTCTGACGGTGGTTTTTATAATGTATAAAAACTCAAATGTGACTAGCAGCATTTATTGTTTTTGTGGATTTATTGTCATAAATTCTAGCGGAGTTAAAGTTTAGGGAACATCAGATTCAGGGAACATAAGGGAACACAGAGCTTTAGGAACATAAGGAACATTGCATAGTATAGGCAAATATGATAAAGATTGGTCTTGTGCTCTTTTTTGTGTTTTAGTCCAGGATGGCTAGACAACATCTTTCATTGGAGGAAAGTAGAAGGAGGAACAGAACAACACAAAGCGAAGAGAGAAAATGAGTACACAGCCAGAATTAAAGGTGTCATGAACAGGACTTGTTTATTGTTTTATACAGTTGAATGAGGTCTACTTATGACGTCCTTGTTGTTTTTACATTAAAATATCAAAATCAATAGGAATTAGGTTATTTTCAACCCCGGGGTTTGAGACCAACTCGACAAATGCTCGCTTTTAATGGGCGTGCACATTGAAGACTTGGAAGTAAACGCCCACTGCTATGATTGGATAGCAGTTTGTGAAGTAAACTTACTTGGAGCCTTCTGTGAATTTGGTTAGAGACGTAACGTTATGTTATACATTCACCCTATTCACACGGGATTAGTATTATTTGGGGACCTTGTGTGATGTATAAATTACCATCTGAATTTCATGTGGCGTATTCGCATGGGATAAATGAACCCTGTGATTTTACAAAAATGTACTGACTTATTTTCCGTATGTTAAGGAAAGGCTTTGTGCATAGTTTGTATAGCCTATACTGTAGTTGTATGGTGTTTAATGAAATATGACCATATTTGAGACCTGTAATCGCGAACCGGACAGAAGATCACCGCAATCGCGGGTCTCAAATGTAATGAGAGTTTCCATTAAAAAAAAATGTCCATTACATCTGTACTGTTTTTCGCAAACCAGTGGGCGAGACTATAGAGGTAGTCGTTGATATTCTTTTGTGGAGGCGGTGTTCAACCTATAGATAGGTGCATTCCAGGACATGCCGTTCGCTGGGCCTGGTGTCAATAACAGTTGAAATTTCAGTAACAAGAGCATTTTCAGTTCTGAGACTTACAGGATGTTTGCTTGAATACAATTCCCTCTTATATAACAAAATCCCAGGTTAAAATTGATGTCTTAATTCATCTCTCCTTCAACAAAGACATTTCTAAGATAGGAGAGACAAAAGTAGATCAAGAATTGAGTAAAAGAGAAGAGAGGAATAAGAGAAAGAAATGCAAGCATAGCCACAGAGAATCAAGAGAGCAAAGAAAGATAGACACTTTATCCTTGAAAACACCATCAAATGACTTCAATGAGAAACCACAGATGAGCAGGCAGTCTGCCGCAGGTAAAAGAAAGAGGTAATTTGTGCTCCAATGATATACAAACATGAATCTTGAATAAAAGCTTTATAACAAATAACATAATCACTGTTTGTTGTCTTTTTTTATACAGTAATTCAATGTATTTGATGGTTAAGTCACTACAACATATGGTTTTCGTCACCACCGTCAGATCAGGTCTGTCACCTCTGTCGGACATAAATGAAAAATTATTCTTTGATAATATATCGTAATGATATTTCATATTTCTTAAGGAATTGTTGCTCACACGTGAAAATATAATCTGTCTGCTTACATGAGAATGTGTTTTGAAATGTTAGAAACATCTTGATTGCTGTTAAAGATAAAGTAAATATTATAATACACAATCCAATTTAAGAGAGACTGAACTCTTCATAATAAAGAAATCTATATATCCAGATTGTAAGAAAATTGTATGGCCTCTGTCAGCCTTGGTAAAAATTAGTGTTTATTATACTTTATAGTTCGTATAGGTCTTGCATAATGTGAGTGAAAATTAATTTGTGTTTGTGTTGACACAAAATAAGTAATGGTAAGGAAAAAAGCACATTTTGATCAAAGAGAGAAAAGTTAGGAGGTTGTATCAAAACAAAGCTCAATAGCTAATTACATTTAAGATTTCATTTGTCTCTGTACAAGGTTTTATTTCTTCAATTTTGAACCCTTTTCCCCCACTTTTCAAGAATCAGTGTGTTATATTAACTTAAAATTATTTAACAGATTTTTTCAGTGGGACACAAAATTATAAAAAATCCAACAGTTCATTTCTCTAAAATGTACATCAATTATTTTTGTTTATTTAATGTAAAAATAAGAATTTAACTAACAGATGATATTTCTAATATACACTTATTTATTTGGGTGAATTCGAATAGAAATATTTAAGTAACTCAGATTTACTTATTTTTTTTACTTACAGTTACACAGTTTAAACAGTACATTCATTGATTTCACAGCTTGAACATGTACTGTAATTTTTTTTCACGTAAAATATCTATTAAGAGTGTAGGGAGGGGGCATGAGGAGGGCTCTTGACAGCATAATCATTATTTAAGGGTGAACTATTTCTTTAAAACGACCTCTAAACCTTTAGTCTTCATTGTAATTTTTCATCATTTCTCATTCACATACAGTATACAAGGTCACACAGAAATCTCTCTTCGCTCACCATCTCCAGTACTAAGGTCTTTGTCAAATGTGTTCACTCGTCCTGAAGTCAGGGTGAACTCTATAAGGTCTACTGCAGTGTCTCAAGAGGAGGGGTCTCATCTGCAGCCGGAGAATGGGTCAATGCGTGACCGCTGAGCGGAAAACAGTAAGAGATGGACAGGTACTCGCACGCTTGTTTGCGGTGTAATCGTTAAGTGAGGAGCTGAGTGTAATGTTATGTGCGATGCTGAGTAGGCAGCCTCTTTAATTACACACTCTCCTGAGCATGTCATTCCCATTCCCCAAGCATAGACCAGACTGCCCTTTATAGAGAGCACCTCCCTTAACTCTCAGTGTCCTCACCTCAACCTCCGAGACACATTTAAATACAAACACACGTACACTGAATCACGGCAACACACATACACTGATAGACAGACACACAAACACTGTGAATGACAGGGGGATACACATGCATACTGATCGACAGGGGGCTGTACAAAGACACACACATAAATATGCACGCTGGCCTTTATAAGGACAGATCGTATTAACTCCTTAGCTGCTTAAATTGAGCCTCAGTCTGAAAGCTGACAGTGAAGGGTTTTTATTAAAAGATGTGTCTAAAGAATGGGATAGTCAAACAGAACTTAAAATTCTGTTCTTTTCATTTCAAACTTGTTTGACTCTCTATGTTCTGCAGAGCACAAAAGTTATTTTGAAAAAGGTTGGTAACCAAACAACAGCGTTGTATTGGATGGACATAATCCAATGCAAGTCAGTGGTTTGCGCCGTGGTTCGGTCCCCCACATTCTTCAACATATCTTATTTAAAGTTATTTGGAAGAAAGCACAACATACAGGTTTGAAACGACAAGAGGGTGAGTAAGTATAGACAGAATTTTGGGTGAATTCTCACTTTAATCTATAAAAACATTCCACAGCTGGATTAGAGGTCTTGGTGAGCTGCTAGGCGCAAAAGCAGGTGAAAATTTCAACAAATGAAACCACTCCTTCGCTTGGATTTCATAAATCACTGGCTTACAGATGTTTTGCCGCCTCTCCAGCGGTAATTTTTCATAGTCGAGGAACGTATCTACATGCTCCTCTTTTGACGCATTGTTATTCGCTACAGGGGATGTGCAGTGTTCATTTATAAAGAGCATTTCGTGAAAAATTCCGGATGCGACTTCGGATGTTTTCGTGCAAGCCCACTATGCATTAAACAATGTCGCAGGCTTCGCCATGCACTAAATGAAAAGCATAACCAGCTAATTAGCCCTTGGTGATCAAATCAGTAATTTGACCTCAACCCTAATTAGCAGCGTGGCAAAGCATGTGATCAATTATATGTAACCGAGTCTCAGATTCGGTAACCTCGGGTTATTACGCTATACACCGACAGAACGTGAGACAGCCTTCCCCCCCAAGCTATTTTTCGCAGTCAGAGACTTGCGAGCGTATTCCTTGGCAGCTAATCCATTGTGAAAACATCGGAAAGCAAATATCACAATCTAGGACGTTGAGATCATCTGTCTGTTTATAAGACTGATTGCCTTGAAACATATCTTATGAAAAGATTACAGATCTCCACTCCGAAAGCACTTGAAAGGTAAAAATAGAATCGTCTGCTGGCAGCGCAGAGCAGTTGAGAATAGGTAGCCGCGGACAGCTTGTCTTCCTTCTGTGATTGACATTTCCATTATAGTTAATTAGAGCTCTGCTGCACAGACAGGTCTGAACAGATAGCATTACCTTCCTAATGATGAGACACTAAAACCACACCCACCAACCCACCAATCTTGGAGGGATAAACTAAGACAGAATAGAAAAAAGAGGGAAAAGAACGAGTAGGGGGACCAACCAATTTACAGCAATCCTCGAGTTGTCACTCCCGTGGCAGAATTGTACTCATACTTGTACACATATTCGAATGCTAAATGCACAAGAAGGTCCAGTGTGTGAAACTTAGCGGCATCTAGCGGTGAGGTTATGAACTGCAACCAAAGGCTCTCTATCCCCCTCCCTTTTGAAGCACTACAGTGGCTGACAGAGGACTAAGATGTCATCACGGTTTCGCTTCTTTGCCGAAGGAGATATCGTATTACAAATCGCTCTGTAAAGCAGTTTTTTAATTTAGGGCTACTTTAGAAACAACATGGTGAATTTCATATATGATAGAAATAGTAAGGTCTTTATACACCTCTGAAGACATCAAAGAACAACCTGCTCCTTAACACCTCCAAGACAAAGGAGATCATCGTGGACTTCAGGAAGGCGAAAGGAGGCACACACGACCCCATCCACATTAATGGGATGGCTGTTGAACGTGTTTCCAGTTTTAAGTTCCTGGGGACCCATATTTCGGAGGACCTGTCCTGGACCACCAACACCTCATGCCTGGTCAAGAAGGCTCACCAGCGTCTCTTCTTTCTGAGGACACTGAAGAAGAACCAACGGTCTTCAACTATCCTGGTGAACTTCTATCGCTGCACGATAGAGAGCATCCTGACCAACTGTGTCACAGTCTGGTACGGGAACTGTTCTGTTGCTGAGCGCAAGGCACTGCAGCGGGTGGTGAAAACAGCCCAGCGCATCACAGGAACTACACTCCCTTCCTTTGAGGACATCCAGAAGAAACGCTGTCTGCGTCGAGCTCGCAGCATTCTCAAGGACTCCTCTCACCCCGCTCATAGACTGTTTACTCTACTGCCTTCCGGTAGGCGCTTCAGGTCCCTCCGGACGAGAACCAGCAGACTAGGAAACAGCTTTTTTCCCAGAGCTGTTTCATTTTTGAACTCTGCCCCCCACTGATTTCACTACCCTCATTACTTTATCTTTAATGCTGCTATTACATTGTTTACATTGCACTACAGGGCTGCCATGCATGACTGAACTGTACACACCAGTTCTTCATGTATCTGCTCTACCGGACTGTTTACACAGACACAGCATCATTTGCACTCTATACTGCTCACTTGCACACAAGGAATATTATACTGAATGCTCATTTGCACTAATGGACTACTCTCATAGCTGCATTACCTCATCTACTGCACTGTAACTTCAATAACTGCACTAACTCATCTACTGCACTGTAACTCTATTAACTGGATCTACTCATCTATTGCACCATAACTTCAATTACTGTATTAGTAACTCATTAACTCTATTAACTGCATCTACTCATCTATTGCACAATAACTTTAATAACTGTATTAGTAACTCAGTAACTCTATTAACTGCATCTTCTCATCTACTGCACTGTAACTTCAATAACTGCACTAACTCATCTACTGCACTGTAACTCTATTAACGGCATCTACTAATCTATTGCACCATAACTTCAATAACTGCATTATCTCATGTACTGCACCGTACCTTTAATAACCTCATTAACTCATCTACTGCACTGTAACTTTAATAGCTAATGTCTGTAATTAATGCACACTTAAGTCACTTGCATTATTGTATAGTCTAAATTGTTTTCTGTTCATAACCACCTGTATATTATTGTTCACAGTATATATCCTTCTGTATATATTGTCCATAGTACATACCGACTGTCATATTGTCATAGAACATTTGTATATTATTCCCCTAATATTGTATTCTGTATTTATTCACACTGTATATCCTGCACTTGCTAATTGCACTTCTGGTTAGACCTAACTACATTTCGTTACACTGTACTTGTAAATGTGTAATGACAATAAAGTTGAATCTAATCTAATCTAATCTAAATGGTTATGTGTATTACTATTGCATTTCTGTCAAAAAATTACACATTGGACCTTTACAATATTTTACACATGTTTACTGCAGCGTAATTCCAACAAACCATCTAAACATGGTTGTGAGAATTTGGGGTTTGCCTGTGTCCCACATATTATGTGAAATGTACAGAATTGCAATGATCATTGTTCACGAATTATGTCCAATCTTACTTGAGTTTAAGTGCTGACCAATCTAACAGAATGTTCTATCTAGAACATGTGCTGCCTTTTGCTAACAATATTAATAAATGTACTCCTAAGAATATCTAAGAATAAGGAACTAACTCACTTGAATAATATCAATATAGGTCTGGTATGTTTCCATGACATATCTTTCCATGACATATTTACTTCCTCTTTTATGAATATAAGTATTGGACCTTCAATAAACTTTTGAACAATTGAACTGCACTTCTGTGTCTGTGTCATTCTTGGTTCCCAGGCCTGCAACTTTGTGTGTTCCATCGACTAGACTCTTTAAGCTTCTACCTAGGCAAAAAGTAATAATCTTACAATGGTTCTAAAATGTAATTCCTAATAGGTACTCTTAAAGGGATAGTTCATAAAAAAAATCTGTCTCATGTCATTCAAAAGCAGAACAAAGCATTTCTGAGAAACGCAAAAGGGGACATGTTGCCGTTGTTTTGTGTCTAGACAATTGAAGTCAATGGGGTTCAGTGTTGTTTAGATTAACAAACATTCTTCAAAATATCTTCTGCAGGTGAAAGTCAAAGGTTTGGAATAACAAAGACAAGTGAATGATGAAAGCATTTCATTTTGGGGTGAACTTTTGCCACTACTGGGATATTTGGCATGCTGCCTTATAATTTAATCAAAATAACATATTTTATGTTGGGACCTTGCCTGGGTATTGAATCAAAAACTTGGACTCCACTATACTGGAACATAGTAGGAATCTGTATCTACTCTACCAGGTTAAACTTGATATTTGCCCAATTTTTATTCCTTCACTTCTGTTAAGAGAAACTAGAACAGGATTTGGCAACCAGACTCTGTTACTAGCTGCTACTTTGACTTATAATGTACTATTTCCTACTTGCGCATTCACTGCAACAAAGTATTTTTCTCTTGAAAAAACCCTGTATAAACACTTACTCAATGCCACTCAAGTCTTAATTGTAAGTCAGCGACCAGTCCTGGTGAATTTTTTTAATTTGAAACGTACGACAGAGACATTTTATGTACCGGCCTGTGGGTGCATGCAGATTGTCTGCGTCTACAACAGAGCAACAGCAATAAACACGAGCCACCGAGAAGTTCAAGAGAATGTTACTGAAATGTCAGTCGCACCATTAAAGTCACTGACACAGTCTGAGTCTCATTTTGAAGCACGGGGGAACAGCACCACCACCTCGATTGACAAAACATCTTCCCAGAGTTCAATTTCTACAGAAAAGTTTCAGTCGCAGAACCTTCAGCCCCACTCTCCTTAAGCCTAAATCCCACACAAGCTGTAATAAGGCAGGGATCAGACACACAGACTGACCGCCGCAAGCACTGCAGGAGACCTAAAACATGAGTGCTGTGAAACTGGGATTATATTGGCCCGATGTTAAATAATGCATGTCATTATCTGACGACGGGGAGTGATTAAGAGCGTGTGTCTGGGCAAAACAGAACGTCCCTCTCCTTTCTGTCACCCCTGCCCCTACCTCATCATAAATCACTTCCAAAATCTGATGATCCCCACGGTCCTTCATTATTTAAAATGTTTTTCATCGGGCACGCAAGGTGAGGCGAGGATATTGAAAAACGCAGAACTTTATTGTCAAGGAAACGAGCGCCTTTGTTCATCCACGCAAAAGCTATTGTAGCTACATAACAGGAGACGTGGATTCAGGCACAAGAATACACAGGGTGCAACAAGCAGCCCGAGGGTTTTTATGTTTGAAGCTGTTGAAAATTGACAGAACTACTAATCAGAAATGTGGTCTAGCTGTAGGAAGAGCAGTCCAGCTGACAGCTAACAGAACTGTAATACCATGTTATTTGATGCTGTAGCTCGAGAGGAGAGTTTTTCGAATCCACTCTGCAGTCTTTCCTCAGCGCTTGTACTTCCTCAACAGCGAACCGCCCCTACTGACTCAATAATGGAGATTTAGCATCTGACCTCAGGTTAGTCGGCGCCTTCGAGGGAAAAAAAGCAGGCAAACCTCTCTAGCTGTCTTTTTGTTGCCTCCAGTGATAAAATTCTCTTTCTAATTGGTACAAGGTGGGTGGATATTTGCACATCGTACTAACAACTGTCGAAAAATAAGAGGATCAATATTATTTAAAAAAAAAAACACCACACAGTTAAAGGGGTGGTTCACCTAAAAATGTAATATGTCGTTATTTACTCGCCCCTATTAAATTCTAAACCCACACGCTGTTGTGTTTCTCTTCTGTGGAACTAAAAAAAAGAAAGATCTAATTAATCTTAAAAACATTTTCGACATATAACAACAGGTTCATAACCATTTCTGTTCAGTTACAAATTTAGCGTCCGAGTCAAATGAACAGCTTTCATGACACTTTTTGATTGGACGTGTCGGAAGTTGAAAGACACTATGAACTGTTATATGTGAAAAAATAGGATTAAATAAAATAACATGAGAGCGAGTCAAGTAATATCATTTCGCATATATATCAGATGGTTTCAATGCAACAAGATAAAGAAATGTAACTGCGCATCCGTGCTTTTGTGGCCCACATCTGCAAAAAATATTAGATTATTTCTTAAAATAAGCAAAATAAATCACAAGTAAATTACATTAGCTAGCAAGTCAAAAATATGTCTAGCCAGTATTATTTGGGTTACCAATGGAAGAACAAATTGTTGGTTTAATAAAATTAACATACAATAAAATTCAACAAATTGTTTATTAATACAATTAGGATACAATAAAATATAGATATAAATGAATATGAATATAAATCAACTAAAATATAAATAGTTATTAGCCATTAGCCAGACCAAGAAACAAAGAATGACCAGAAGTTATCTATGGGCCAGGTGTGTGCATTTTCATGTCATTTATATCTAAAAAGGTTTGATGCTAACAGATCGATAGATACACTGTGAACCCACAATGTGTCAGTCTTGGAACAGCGAGTACCCGACTATGAGCTGAACTTGGTTAGGCTTGTATAAATCGACCATAACGTTTCATTACTCTGTGGAAAGGCACAAGCAAATAATCAACCATATCAGGCCATCTACTCAATAAAAACCACAAAGCATTCTAATGTGAAGTCAAAGCCCCCTTTCAGACCAATTTGACACAGAATTAACACCTACCTCATTACACCTTTTATTTGCCATGCACCGCAGATCAAGAGACTCATATTATTATAGTTGAGAGAGTAACTAGAGACTTACTATCATGTAGATTTTAGCTGTGACACGGCCGCTGGTCATGTTTTAGGTGTACTGAAGGCTGATTAGGCTTTGGTAAGGGTTGGCTGATTAGCTTTGACAGAAAGCGCCTGCTGGTAGATCATTATACAGGTAAATGGTCTGCATTGATGACCATTCAAAACACGTTTTCTGACTGAAGAAGTATTTCTGTAAGCAACTGTAGTGCTATTATGTGTGCTTCAAAGTTTTCGGTTCTTGGCTTAGATCTCTGTTGATCAGTTATCACCTTTGCGTTAAGGAAACTTGCAAGGAGCCGTGGTGTATACAACACTCGTTTTATTGATCATTTACAGGTGAGAATCATGAACATTTTTGCAAAATGGTGGAAACAATTTTGCCAGTGCTCTTCAATATACACTGTGTGTAATCGCTTTACCAAACAAAAATGTCTAAGACTCCCAATTCATGCATATGAGCAGGTTTCAAACTGGAACAACAACCTTGGGAATGGCACCAGAAGGTCCTTATTCTGGCTTTGGCGGGCTTTCCCAAAGACTTAGAGTGCACAAACAGAGGGAAGATTACGTCGTCTTTAGAGTTTCATTACAATGCAAGATCGGTTTAGCATTTCTATGGCCCCAGCCAAATGTGGCAGCCAGATAACATTTTAATGTACTGTTCTTTTTGTTTGCTTTGTTTCTTGCACCCTACCCACAACCCGGTAGCACTGAAAACATCTAAATCCAAAGTAGGGGGTACATACACTGTAGGAAAAACAGGATGGGGCCTAGGAGGGTTTTTTTCCAAGGATGGCACAATGTTAGTTCCAGAGATAAAGAATTATTTTCTTCCTGGAGGCTGATGGGGAATTTTCAGCCAAGTCAGACTCTCATCCCACATGAAGCCGGTATTTCAGTCTCTGCCTAACCACAGCCACCTCAGACAAGCTTTTATACTGAGACAGGTGTCATGAAAGATATCTGTGTCAACTCAGAAGCGCTCTGAGAGGACAATTATTAATTTCTAGCAAGGATGACATGCAATTTCACACAGAATATACTTATAGAGAAAGAAAATGTTTGGAAAATATTAAGGCTGTTTAGGGATTATGGCTTCTCAGTTTTAGATTTTACTTCATTTTAAAACAAAAATTCAAAATCTATTTGTCTAGTACTTTCACAATAAAGATTATTTCAAAGCAGCTTTGCAATAGTAAAACAGAACATCTAGCTTGTACATTAACATTTACATTTATTCATTTGGCAGACGCTTTTATCCAAGGCGACTTACAAGTAGGAGAGCATATAACAATGTTGTCAACATGCTAAACAGTGCCGATAGTTTACATTGCCATTGTTATCTAAATGAACATGAATTACAAATTCTGGAACATATTTTGTAGGAACTAATTCACCTCCCTAGACAATAACCTAAAAGTATATCCTATTCTTGTTAATTGAAAGTAAAATCGAGTGCATGGTATAAAGTATCACATCAGAAATCAGCATTTAAAGTTTTTTTCATTCATTATTTCTTATGAAATCTTTACTGTGTGATGTATTTTTTTAGCACTTGAGTTGCTATGAGTGTGCATAGATCTGCATTTTCACTGGACACTATTTTCAAATAATATTTAGGATAGATAGTATGCAAATTGAGACATGTTTTCTTTAATTCGAAATTTTCCTTCAGGGATCTTTAAAACCGGGATTTGCTGCACACAAAAACAGCTCATTCATTAGAGCTCAATAACTGGAAATATGCAGTAAGTGAATGAGAGCAGGATGCATTTGCTATATATCGGCTTCAAAAAGAAAGGAGAAAGAACAACGACAATGAAAGAAGCTAGTTTTTGATTTCCCTCACAAACACTTACATCCTAGCAAGAATTCCACATCAAAGCATTGGCATTTCCCTCTGCGCGGACAAAAAGGACAAGCGGGCGCACAGAGCACACAGTCATATAGTGCTCGTCAATCCGAACCACCTCGGAGAGAACTCGTCAGCCTTTCAAGGGCCTTTCATCCAGTGCGGTTCTTCAAGCACCGTTGTTATTGTCCTCCACTAAAATTTTGTGAAACCCTTCCTGCTTACCAAATGCCATTCTCTCTCTAAGACAAAGCCGCATAAAATGCTGATGCTAAGAAAACGGGGCATGCTGTGGCACGGTGTGTCGAGTGGCGGTTAGCTTTAGAAATATTGTTAGAGAGCAACAAAAGATCCTCATTTCCCTCTGGCGGTGCTGAAAGTTTTCTTTTGTTTTGATGGATTGGCAACTCAGAGCAACAGGACAGCACTTGAATTATTAATACTGGAAAACACATCAAATAATTGCGGTAATGTGTCATATTAAGCTCACAGTCTTCCCAAAAACAAGTTTGTCCTTCTAATTTCAATGAGACTGTCTGGCCAGTCAGGGTCTCCGATGAACAACTAACACGATAGATTTTGAAATTTCAATTTGTGTACGCCGACACCGTCATGCCTAGAATGCGAGGGATGCGGAGGGATCTGTGGGTACTCAGGAGTTTCAAACTTGGTAAAGGCACCAGTATTCAACCTGTCATGACTGATTTGATTTTTGCTCCATTGTTAAAATGAAAAGAGTTCGAACAATCAGAATTTCAAATGTTCTGGAACTGCAACGCGATAAGGGGCTGAAAAAGATGGCCGTTAACACCCCCCACCTAGCACATAGAGCTCAATTAATTACGAAGAGGAAATGGCCGGCGTATCCTTTAAAAAACAAAACCATGATTACAAAATAAAACTATGATTACAAACTTCCCCGTGCAATCGCTTCATTAACCTCTTAATAAGACGCTGATATATTTAAATGAGAAAGTCGGACTGTGAAATACCAAAAAGGATCTAATGGGAGGGAAAAAAAATGACAGCTAAACCCTCTTGACCTTTCACTCAGCCCATTAAAGCGGACTGCCAGCACCTGCCCGGTAATTAATGTGCAAATGTGACTGTGTCCGTCGCTTGCGCTCCTCCCCACATCCACTCGCTCGCCGCCTGCACCAGCCCTCTATTTTCCTCCCTCACTTTCTCTCAATTAGGCTGCAGCTTCTAATGGAGAATCTCATTACTGAAAGCAAATTGGTTTTAAATTCCAAGTCCATCAAAGACTAAGTTATCTCAACTCTCTACACGAATACAAACTTGCTGCTGCGTCTTCCTCAAACTTTGTCACCGTCGTGTGTTTGGAAGGTGTTCCGCTCTCACAGAAACCTTGTGTGAACTATTCTGTCTTCAAACAAAGAGTCGTCCTACTGTATGTGCCGACATAATCATTTCGTTTTAACGGCGCCCTGTGTAACGCGCTCTGTCAACAGGCAGTCACGAGGAGCAAAGCAATCTTTACGAAAGAGGGAAAATGGATCGTCGTGTCCTCGCTAAACCTACCGCTCTGTCTACCTCGCTATTGTCATCTAGGAGCAAAAAAACAAAGAAACAGTGCATTTTATCCCGTTCCGCCGCTTACTGACAGCTCATAAGTTTGGGCGGATGTGCGAAGACGGGGCATAGCTAGAGGAAAGGGTTGATTGAGAGGGATTTAGCGCTGCTGAAGTTTCATCAGCCCACAAACTTCCCGAACCAAACACCACCCTCAGAAGACACCAAGTTAATCCACTCTAAACAAGGATGAGTGTGCTTGCCAGTAAACTAAGAGAGGCAGAGAGCTCTGAGGATGTTTCATGTTTTCATCTCTCAGTGTTTCTTTTGGCACAGGAGGAAAAGCAAAAGAGGCTTTTGAAGGAAAGGATGCTCGCTGCTGCTCGTCATCGAATATGAATGAAGCACGAAGAGGCACACCAAGAAGCAGGTAACCTTTTTCCTAGGTGTCTTGGTGCAGTATTTGAGATGGTTTATGGAAGTTCGGCTTAGCCGTTGAACCTGGTGCCTTTACAATTTTTGTAAACTTCTGTCTGGTTCAAATTCTGTCAAGACATTATTCTAACTTTCAGAGGACGGGGCCAGTGGAGAATAATGAAAAACTGGCCAGTGGTGCAGAAAGAAGAAGCCAATGGCTGTGGTTGAAGCGGATGGACACAGCATGGGCTGCTAGATGACCTTGTGACAGTGCGACACGCACCCAGGTCTGATCAACCTGCGGTGGGCCTCCATGGCTGAGGGTGTCTTGTGATAAAGGGCTGAAGAACCCAGTGAGGCTGAGGTGAACAACTGACGATGTGTAGCATTGATGAGAACCATACAAAGGGCATTATCAGCAGCAGCTCACTTAAAGGCCTCTTTCACCCAGGATAATGGTTGTGATGAAAGTGGGACATTCTCTGATAATAGTGAGAAAAGGTAAGTATGCTATGTATTTCTATAATCATTTATCCCCCAAACACAGAGGATGCCTACCTGACAAACCCAGTGAAACCTCGGACCCCCTTTCCTCTATTCATATTCTTGACTGCTTCCCCCTGTCATGCATAAGGCATGGGAAACGTCCTATTGGAAAATTAAACGGATGTGAAATAGTGGGACTATAACACCTAGTTCTATTAAGCGAATCTAATAATGGTTGAAATCCACACTGAGGACTTTCCGGAATCCATAAATCTTAAATTCTTTAGACGTAATATTTCCTAACATGCTTGTTTTAGTCACAAAAGATGAAAAGGGAACTTGGTCTAACAAATGCAAGCGTGTATGGTTGTATGGCAATCGGAGTTCCAATCCCGATTCAAGGTCCTTTGATGATCCCGTTCTCCTCTCTCAGACCACTAGTTTGCTGTCCTCTCCTAATATACTGTCAAATAAAGGACACTTGTCCCTAAAAATATACGTATACAAAAAAGAATGTTGGTAACTGAATAACGGCGGTACCAATTGACTTATAGAAATGGAATAAAACGTTGTTCGGTTACCAACACTATTAAAAATATCTTCCTTTGTGTTCTGCAATGACAAAATGGTGAGTGAATAATCATAGAATTTGTATTTCGTGTGAAATATCACTTAAATTGTATTGTTCTAATGTAAACAACACACAATGTGGTGACTTCATAGAGAAACAATGTAAGCTGGACTGAGTTCATGCTCTAAATAGGAAGATAAGATGATGTTTGAGCAGCTCTCGCAAATACAGCTGGGATCAGATGTCGTGGAGCTCAGATTAGTGGATATTTGTTGTGGAGATTTAGCTCTTATGCCCTTCTCTGTTTACCCTGTGAGTCAAACTGTCACAAGTCAGCACTCAAAAGCCACGTTCACACTGCAAGCCTTAGTGCTCAATTCCGATTTTTTGCTCAGATCTGAATTCATTTTGTTTGGCTGTTCACACTATTTTTAAAATGTGGCCAATATCAGATTCCTGTGTGAACTGGTGATGGTTATCAACTGAATCACACAACATCACAACAACAATAACACGTAACAGGCAACACGTTTTGATACATAATCAAGCAAGGGTCAAGTCAGCGGGTGTGTTTGACTTTAAGGGGTGCTGATGGACTGTTATCGCGGTGCGATTTGAGAACTGTGCGCATGCCGGTTTGCACGTTACATCGCGCCGTATCCAGTAGCATAATTTCTTATTATAACAGATTCTAAAGTAATTTGTTGCATCGCATCGTGCGGCTCACGTGCAGTAGTTTGGCAACCAAGCTGTGAAGCTTTAAAATAGCACAGAATTATGACGCAAGTCGCATGAATTCCAATTTGACCGTTCAGAGTCAGGTCGCATTGTGAAACATCAGACCTGTATCTGATTCAGGACCACATATCCGATTCCATCTGGTTTGTCCTATTCACAGAATCGGCTCCAGGACAGATCTACTGGGGGGGCATTGAGTCATCGGGGGGGGGGGGGGGCACTGCCTTTTGAGAAATATTTTGACGCAGTAGCGGCATCAGTCCAAAACAGCAGAAATGCTGTAAAAAACGAAACACATTTTTTTTTATTGATTATTATTTGCGAATTTCGTTTATTCTTGTTGTTGTTAATTTCCATATCATGTCACTTAGGCAAGGCTATGGGGTGATATGCACACAGTTCACTCAGTCACACAGCGGAGGGCTGTCGTGGAGGCTAAACGCAAATAAATGCAGTTTACCCATCTCTGACATGTGTTACCTTTTTGTTAATCCACCTCTACGATCCCAAATAATGTTGCTGTAACAGTTTGCTCTGGTCCATTTCTCACAATGGTGAGCCACCAAAGTTATTACGAAGCATGTTGTTTAATCTCGTCAGCGAAAGCTCCATCCATCACTATACCATTTGACAATCACTTGAACTCCAGGGTGGTTTCACGAACTTATAAAGAAAACAACAAAACCTCTAATGCAGCTTGTTTTCTCGCACTCACGTGAATAGGCCGCACCCGCACTATTCCCATCATTCAGTAGTGCCAGGACTACAAACCCCATGCTTCTTAAATCCTAAAGGGACAATGCATCCCGCAACAGTAACTAGTAACATGTCATAAACAACAAAAAATTATGGGTTTTCCGCGTTCATTTCATTTTATTTCATTTAAGTTACAGTCTGCAAATTTAACATTAAAAGAATAACTAAAAGGAATTTTTTGGGGGGGCACGCCATGGCCTGTGGTAGGAGGGGCATCAATGACCGCAAGGGGGGCACGGCCCTCGAATGCCCCCCATAGTGCCGACACTGCCTATTCACACTGCCATGCATTAAACAGATCTGGGTCGCATACGAGCTAAAAAATCTGATTTTGGTGGCAGTGTGAAGTCTATTTCACTCCAGCCCATTCGACTCCCACCATGTCTTGAATAGGTGAAATAAAAGAACATATATTCACACACAAAGAAGGCTAAGTGATTGAATGCCTTCACATATTTCCACCTCAAAGGATGAAAGGTAACATTTAACATTTTAAAGTGTAATTTACAGCAGCAAACTAATTTCAGTCTTTTGAAATTAGGTGGAAGGAGGGGAAGCTATAATAGAGCCCATTCAACCTCTCAACTTTCTTTTTCGCAAAAGAACCAAAGGGATAAGTCTAATTAATTAAACCATTTACATATCAAAACATTCATTTCTCCATGATAATGGAAGAAAACTTGAGTCGTCTGATAGGGAGAGGGATACCTGATGTAGCATAAGGCCTGGACTGATGATGCTTTTTGTGTGAGGGGAAAAAGATAGATCAGACCTTTCTCCCTTATCTGATAAAGCGGGTCTTAAGCATAGCTACATAATGAGAATCATTACAAGGGCAAAATGTTACCGTCTATAGGGGAGCTAATGTATCAGGAGACCCGGCACGAGGAAGCCGGCCAAGAGATGACAATATAAGAAAAACACATAACGGTAACACACGCACATCTGGCGATATTTTGACATATGTGGGCTCCCTGCTTACCTGGTGGAATTATGCATTTAAAAAAAGGGTAAGTGTGACCTGTGCAATATGATCAAGGCCGGTATGGCAGGTTTCAGTAATTTGGTTATATTGCAGATAACCTTGGTAGCGGTTAATGTCTGTTTAGTTTTTGAACAAAGCAGATGTTCAATCATTTACTTTGCCCCTTCGCGGTCAGTAAGCAGACTAATGTTTGGCTAATGAGCACCTGAAATAAGTTTGTTAACACATAATGGATAAACTCTATGCGAAATTCAATGCTATTGATCTTACACGTCTGTCTTATAACTGATAATCGATAGTAACCAAATTCCTCAGACAGTCTTTGAAATGGTGAACGTCACACAATGCTCTCGAAGCGCTCTCTTTCTAGCAATTGATTTTGAATTCTGCCGTGTCTTCATCCATTATTCAACACAGTTCTGCAATGTAAATAATCAAATGTATTAACTCAGTCACAGGAAGACTTCATTCTGTAGAAGAACTGTACTGTATGTGATGTAAAAGTGCATTGACCATGAATGCATCCAAAGAATTCATGCCATAGGTGAGAAACGTATGGCTCTCTTTGCTGTGCGAATCAAAGCGATCGCTGATGGTGCTGGTGACGGATAGAAAGGCCTCTTTCAGAACCCGAGCCTGCTGATATCAAAGACGGGGGAAATTCTGATTCATGCCTTTCGGTAGAAGTTTCTATCAGAGATGTTTTCCTGAAGCTCAGCTTGAAAGCTGGATGCTAAAATGTTGCTTTAATCTAACATCGCTCAAAAAACACGTCAATATACGGTAAACCCACAGGTGCTCTTTCATCTTCAAGAACTTGTGGCATGAGGCAAATGCTTCTAAAAGTTGCATCCTGGTGAAATGCGAATACTCCCTTTGATAACTCTGTCAGAGAAGAATGTTAGATGAGACAAATTTGTATGTAAACGTGTGTTAATAAAATAATCTTTAGGACTAAGATACTAAGAGTTCAAGCCAGTGAGCAAAACTCATTCCGTTTTTTTTCCCCAACTGTGTTCTTTATTGCTCGGTGAGTATTTCAACCTCTTGTCCTTGAAGAAGAGACTCATCTGCCTCTCAGGAATGGAGCGATTGTTGTGAATCCTCCCTACATACTAGCTGTTTAAAACCACGCATTTGCACTGTTGGGCAACATGTTTCGCCTGTATTTTTTGTTTTCACCTTGAAGGTCTTGTCTTTGTGATCAAGCTCCAGCATCAACATGTCAGTCATCTCCTCGCATTCATACGCTGTTGTTTTGCTTAAGGGAAACATATGAATTTCAAGTCTGATTTCTGACTCGTGTTCGTCTTTGAAGCAACAGTGAGTATTTGTTTTTATAAATGCTTAAAGGGATAGTTCATCCAAATCTGTGGAATGTTCTGGTTAACACTTAAAGGAAATTGAAGGTTTTATCGGAGGTTTTTGAGATATGAGAGAATAATGACAATCTTTTCATTTTAGGGTAAAGTGTTTGTTTAAGATGGTGTTTTCAGCCTGATTTAGATTCGAAATGAATACTGAGCCGACTTGCGCTATCATGTAAAGATAAGAACATATTTGAGGTTTTTTCAACAGAAACAGAGGCAATAAAAACAACGGCATCTTCTTATTAGACTTCAACATAATGAAATGCTTTCAATTTGTGTTACTTAAGTACAGTATATCTTAAGCACACCAGCTTTCGCTTTGTTAAAAAAAATGTTGGCATGACTCCAAGAAAGCATTACAAAATTATCAAAGCTATGAAGAGAATGTCTGATACATAAAACTCCACTAAAGAAAATTCTGCTCTATATGAGTCGGGATAAGCGTATGCTGATTTTATGCAGTCAGTGGTGCCTGTCAGTCACTTCCCATTCGCAGAGCTAAAACATCCTTCAGATGTCATGGGATGAGATTTTAACACAAAATCATGTAAATACAATATGTATAATTTAATGCCAGAGACTTAAATCAGTATAAGCCGGCGTCTTGATGTCCGGGACGGGTCAAAGAATTTATGTCCTCTCAGACAACCACTGACTGTGTTCAAGAGAGATACCAAAGGCATTTGATCTTTTTTCGTAGAGAGACTGGTGCGTTCCTGTGTGTGTGTACACAACAACATAGACTTTGATTTCACCTCAAAGATGATGTTAACACACACACATTTTGGCCACACAAATAGGCGAAGACCAGTTTCTCCTCTTCAACTCCCATGATGCTCTCTGGGTGGCATATTGACAGTTCAATTTGACGCCTTTCTGCTATAGTTAGTGCTGACGCTGATGACAAAACACCTCTGCTGCTTATCTTCAGCACGCTACTTCAAATAGAACATGTGAACACTTGATCGGACAAATACTGCATTCTTGTTTGTCATTTTTGGCTATGTTAGGAACTTTAACGCTATCTTGCTATTTTTGTCAAGATCTGCAGGATAAAGCAGAGGATGCTGCCAGAAATAGTGTATGCTTGACCCTTTTCTGTTAAAAATGTTAATGCCGTAAGTTTTTAAGTGCATAATTCATAAATGTCAATGCAAATATATTTTATACAACTTATATTTTGATAAGAGGCCATGCAAAAACATGTATTTAAAAAATTACGTTTTTATGACCTGTTTAGTTAGTTTGATGGATCTTAAAGGGGATGTGCAATGGTGTTTCATGCATTCTGACTTCTTCACAAGGTTAAACGTATTGTCTTCTCATGCTTAACACGGTCAACTTCTCAAAAAACGAGTTGGACGTATGATGTAGTATTTCTGTGCTCAATACACTTCCCCAGCGTTCACTTTGGGTTCAGAAGTTTTTTTCCAACATGAAAATCAGTTTCGTAACAACTTTTCTAGCCAACCACGCGTTAACCAACCAGAGCCAGAAGAAAGAGCAAGACCGTGCGTCAACCAGGTAGAGCTGGAGACATATGCGGACACGTGAACTGCGTTCGCTAAGTTCAGCAGTGGTTGTTTGCTCACTGCATTTTGGTGAAGAATGCTATATAAACAGTGGATATAACGCTGGATTTGGAGATCGTTTGTCACTGATAGATGGAGCAGTACCACGTAGAAGATGCCGGACATGAACCGCACGCGGTAAGTGAAACTGAATCATTTCCACGTCGGGCAAGTTGCTCTGGAAATGTAATTTAAGTACTGATTACTTATTACTCCTTTTAAAAGTAATCAAGTTACTGATCTGATTATTTGATTTCAAAAGTAATTTGTTACATAGTTACATTACTATCCCCATCCCTCAAATAACAAAATAACCTCTTTGGCCATCTTATGACTACATTTTATTAGGAAGTGCAAACTCAATTATTTTAATAAATTATTTCTGCTTTCCATAATAAATGATGTCATAAATAATAATTCAACTCTGCGACATTTCAACTTAAAAGTTTTCATATGTTAACTGTTGTATTTCTATTCCTGCATGCTCCATAATGTAAAGTCTCTCTGTAGTTTCTTAAAACTTTTATATCTTAACTAGTGCTTCTGCATATTTCTATGATGATTTCTTCGGCATACAATACATATAACAGCGTTGGAGCAGCAAAAACTAGTCAAGTTACAAAACATAACTAGTTGCTAATACCCGCCTGCCACTCGACAGTCGAAGTTGACCGATTGCTCTCTGTGCCCGGTAACGTTACTTTCTCGAGAAGTTAAACCGTGTTGTACTTTCGGGTTGTTTTTAGCGGGAGGACGGGTTTTGCTTATCCGCACATGACCGACAACGCACAGCAATGTTCTTGCCTTTGACAGAAATAAACTCACAATAATGATTGCATTTGCAGCTACAGAACGCATACGTTTGTCTCTCCATGCTGAGTTTGTTTTCGCTGGTAGTACCAAAGATTGTCTTATCATAGGAGATGTATGGGTCTGTTATACTTACCATTGGAGCATAAAGGCTAACATGAATCACGAGAGACACCTCATCCAATAATATAACAAAGCCGCGGCGATAGCATTGGCAGTTACAAGTTATTAGCTTAAAGCAGTAGGCTTTCCATGGAGTGGCTTTGGTAGTACTTTGTCCATAGGCGCTTACAGGTTTAAGTTCGATGATGTCACGGGTGCGACAGGCAGGCGTCCAGACTTTGAAAAAGCTTTTTCGCCTTTACAATATAATTGATAAAACTGTAAAACGGCAACAATGTAACGCAGCTGTAACGTATTGTAACGTATTGTTACTTGGATTTGGAACTATAATAGAAATACTATTTTACGCTTTAAATTACTCCGTTACCAAAAAAGTAATCAAACTACAGTAACGCGTTACTGCCCAACACTGGTCATATGTGTGTTCCTTGTTGGCAATGGGTGCGCATGTGCTTTAGTTCCAAACCCCTTTATTAAAAAGTCATTTTCCCATATTTATAATGTACATCCATCTGGTTGTTGTCACAAAACAATAAGGTCTTGTTTTACTCAGAAAGGGTTTCATTTGTGATAACAGTCTGCTTGATGTCCATTATCTCACTTAAAAGACACGGCTTCAAAAATAAATAATGGAACATGAAATATTGCTTCTGAATACTTTTGTGCCAGTTAGAAATTTTGCTAATGTTGGCATGAAACAAGAGACACCGAAGTGATGTTATATATATAAGTAGTATCGCTCACAATGCCTAGTCACGACTTACCAATCGAAATCAAGTATTCCAGAGAGATGTATAATACATGTAAAATCTAATGTAGAATTCTATTGTTTCCCATTCTGCAAAGTGTATACAACCAATTTTAATCAGTTTGAAATACAGTAAAAAGTGTGTATAAATGTGCAGTATTTAAGTATTTTCCACTACTTGCCATGCATCAAAACTAACCTTTCCCTCAACCCATCCCTGGCTTGTCCTGTGCCCACCACACCTAGTCCAGTCTACTTAACTGACCGGTCTGTCCCAGGATCCAGAGATCCATACCCAAGCACCCCCTCACCACCTGCCACAGGGCTAGACGTACCTGCATGAATGCTTCCAATGGTAGAGTGGCTGGCATGGTCCACTGAAACTCCAGCCTGTCAATCTCAATTGGGACAGAATACTCTGCGCAGATCATCTGCATGTTCGCTGGGTCCCAACGGCAAGCCTGGAACACCACAGGATGTGACTCAACTGCGAGGAGGCAGAGTAGAGTAGGTAAACAAGTCAGACACAGAGGGAAGCAACTAATGAGAGGTGATGTACTGTATTCACTTGCACTGTAGCTTATATACATGTGACAGAGAGATTGCACTGAATAATGTAAAGCTTTGAGTTTGACAAACTGTTAAAAACCTGAGTGAATAAAAGGTGTTTATAACATCACATTGGTTGGGGGATGATGTTTCTACAAAATAAATGCCTCACATTTTTATGTTTTCGAACTTATACTCTTTGATGTAAAACACTGTAGAAAAGTCACAATGAAGTCTTGATAAAGTAAAGCTGCTTAGTAGGAGCAACACAATTCGTACAATTTCAGACTTTATAATGCGAAACAGTTTATAAAATTAAGATGAAGAAAAATGTATTGCTCAGGGGCTGCTACTGCTCCACATGCAAGTCACTATAGATAATCCGTCTACCAAGCGTATGAACATTATGTATAAAGGCTCCATTGCTGAGATTTTTACGTTTTTAGAGAGTTTCGTTTGGAGTATAATTTGGACTGGTTTTCTCAATGACATTTAGTTGATTGCTGTTTTGGTCTGTGTAATAAAAGCACTGACCATTGCAAGTTCTAAAACAGACATGTAATGTCAATTAAAAAAAAGTTATTTGTCTAATTCACATGAAAACAATTACGTTTTCTGTAACAATTTTGACAAACAGACAGTAACACCTTATGTTACATTATTTACAAAATATATTCTGAGTCCTGGGCAATACAGCCAATTGTTTTTCATCATCTCTTTCCTGTATCCTGTGAGCCCTTCGGTCCCTCTGTCTCCACCTGTTTGCTCTCTCTGTCCTTCAACATTTAATAAAAACGTATTATCCATCTATAAAAAAGCAACGTGTAAATGACGTTTGGTGCTCTAAATTATTTCTGTATGTGAAAAAACAAAAGATTATGGATGTCAGCACTCGGAAACAGAGACTTCTTATGAAGGCTAATCTCAGGTACTGAGATCGAATTCTTCTGCCAAATCTTACAAGGACACTTACAAGGACTGAAGAAAATGTAAACTTATTCTTGTTATCCATCCTCATTCATATTATGCTGGATTCACACGGTGCGCGGTGGAATTGCCGCCTTTGAGCCCATGTGAATGCAGCTTGTGAACCTTCGTGCCCGTGGAAGTTGCAGGATTTTGCATGCACGAGCACTGCTTGCGGACCACCTCCACTTTGCCAACGAAGCGGTCCGGGTTTTGCCGCTTACCGCAAGTTTCACTTTGAAAATGAACTGGATAATTTCATCGCTCACTGCGTACCGTGTGAATCCACCATTAGCCGGTTTTACTGATAGTTAGACAAAGGCAAATATAGACATTGCATTCTGAAAATGTGCCATTTATGACAGTCTTTGTAAACAAATGTAAAGATTGTTATCACGTTCCTATCAGCCAGTATTACTGTTAGCTAGCTTAATAAAGCCAAAAAAAACACTGCGAATGATAAATGGTTTTGGTAACTTGAGACGGCATTTTTTCTCAGATATTAACACTAGATAAATATTAAACATTGCATAAATGTATTTATGCGTGATGGGGAACAATTAAAAAAGTGGCAGTAAATACCTTTTTTGAGCTTGGGTGTTTGATTTTAAGTTGTTTCTCCACTCCTAGCAGTGACATACTTTCAACGGGACAACACGCATGCGCGGAATGCTTTTGCTACTTTTAATTTGTGAAGAAGATGAAAAGATATGCTTTTATATAAATATGTTTAGTTTTCTTCTTGATTTCTTAAATCTTTAAAAGTTAATTAGGCTACTTATTTAAAAAAGGTTTTAAAGATTATAAATAACTGGCTACCCATAATAAACCCACTGAAATAAATAATGTTTGAGATTACTTATACTTAAATGGTAATTTAACAACACATAACTTGAGGGGAGAAAGTAAGTCAGGTATGACTGATATTAGTGTGTTCTAGCCAAGATGGGCATGGGCCATATGGGAAAAACAACTAAATCCATCCTACTTAAAGCTCAGATAAGGTGTTTTAGGGATCGCCTTCTTACAATAGGACCTATCTAGGTGATATATTTAGCCCGGTTCAAATAGCCACAGAAATAAAAATCCATGGGCGAATCCATGTAAACTGTGAAGAAGAATATCTGATAATGCTGTGTGCGTCTGAGTCACACCTTGCAAAATTCATATAACTTCTGGCTAGTGAACATAACCTTTGTGTCACATTGAAATTCTTGCTTGGCTCTGTGACACATGAGAAATGCAAAAGAGATACAATATCGCACCATGCACTGGCTGCCTACTGTGTAAATATTAATCCAGTTGTTTTTCCCAAGTCCAGCAGGGCCAGAACAAGATCCGAATGGTTCTATTCGCACTTGCTCGAGGTGAGGGTGATGGGATCAGCTTGTGAAAGCCGGTTAGGTGTGAGATGTGTGAAGCCACAGGTACGAAGCAAGATGGCACTTTTCTCACAAGAACTTTTGACATCAGTCCACAGAGGTGGCTCACTAAAGGGATTAAAATGCCAAGAGTCAGAGTTGCTATAGTTACTGACATACCAAATGACCAATATCATACCTCAACCTGCTGTGTCAGGTGTTAAAACGCAGGTTAAAAAACTATACTCCTCCTGTCACCACCTTTAAAGCATGAATCTTCCAGACCACGGCTTTAAGCAATCGGTCTGTCTCTAAAATTCCTTCTGACAGTTTTCTTCGGATCCGCTTGATGAGAGGAAGGAAGCAAACGTGGTGTGCTTTTGGACTCTACCCAAGGTAACATCTACAGAGGATGGAGTAGATTTTACTTTTTCAGAAGTTCACTTTTTTGTTAAGGTGCCCATCTGATGTTCTCCTCTCACAAGCCCACAGAGACATGAAGCTACATTGATATTTATTATGTAACAGTTTTGTACCTGCCGAGGGTTTTTAGCAGAAACTGTAGGTTCATCCGGTTCGATCCATGCAACGACATATGAGCAATTTAATTTATTGATTTGATCATCTTACGTAAGGGATAATGTACAGGCAGCCGGTTGTTATCGCAGAAAAAGCCCCGGCAATGTAATCAGAACCTGACGCGAAACGGAGGGTCTTGTATCTCATTGAAGGGGCTTGTATCGCGATAAAAGCCGGCTGCTTGTACATTATCCCACTTGTCAGACGGCTACTTGCCACAGGAGAAAAAAAATGGACAAAAAATGTGAATTTGAAATATTTTATTAGCTCATTTTTACCGAATGCAGAACTTCCACAAGGAAGAGCTGTTTACTTTTGGTTTTAAAGTAAAAAACGACTTTCAAACGTAACTTACAGGCAAATTGGTTTAATCATTTGTAAATATAATGTCATATAGGTTTTTAAAATGCATATTATTTGAAAATAACAATCCTTGGAATGTCTCTGCTGGCCAATCAGAATCAAGCATTCAAATGAGACGTGTGTTAGGTAAAAACCCCAGACACAAACAGAGGAAAAGAACAATAACTTAAAAAAAATAGTTCCCCTTCAAAATAAAAGTTCTGTACTAATTTACTCACCCTGTTGAAATTTTAAACCTGTGTGTTTTTCTTTTTTTCTGCAAAACACCAAAGAAGATATTTTGAAGAATGTTGGTATGCAAAAACTGTTGGCCGCATTGACTTCTATCGTATGTACAAAAAACCATTGCAATTCAGTTGGGACCAACGGTTTTCTGTTACCAACATTTGTCAGCAGTTAAAAGGCATACAGGTTTGAAATGATAGGGCGTTAAAGAAACAACAGAATTTTCATTGTGAAGGTGAAGTATTCCTTTAACTATTTCTACATATTTGATGTTCATAACATACAAAACTAACCCACTCAGCATGTCAGCAAGTATTCTTTGTCATACATCGCATGGCATCAATGTTCAATATGAATGTATCGTGGCAACAAAAGCGCGTTGTGTACACTGATGCAATGTAACGCACCATACATTGGACATCTAATGTGGCAAAGCATATGTGGCTTGCGTCTGAACACGTGACCCCAGATGCCAAACTCCTTAAGAATGATGCAGACATGGAAACAATACCACCTCCCTTTCCTATGATTAACCCGATTATAGGTATTCTGTGTCCGTGATAATCCTGTATGGTGGGTTATGAGGAGATAACCGCATGGGGAAGAGCAGCAGTTATCTGACAGCAGGAGCCCATTCCCAGACAATAGTGCCGTGATTGGTGCTGCTCAGCATTAGCAGTGAGAAAGCCCTTGAGTATGACAGGCGCTAAGACGAACGGAAAAATTGGACTGTGTATATTAAAGTCAATATTCATTCTCACCGAGGGCTAATGAAGGACTGTCTGTTTTTTCTCAATATCAATCCAATCAAAGTGACTTTGCAAACGGCCTCTCTCTTACAATGTCACTTAGCACTACTGATACAAGGTAAGATTTAGGAGTAATAATAAACACCCTCACAGTTGAAAGGTTTCTATGGTGCTCCGTTCTGCCAATTATACAACAAATCTAACAAATAGTGGCATTGCATTTCACCCAGTTCATCTTTCATAGACAGATTTAACCCATTATGTGCACATTTTAGCAATGATTTAAAGTATGGGGTGTTATCTTGACCCCCAAAATGTTAAATATATGATCAATTAATTGTTGTAAGCTTTTTAAATGACACTCAACCTATAGTACACTACTATTTTAAATAAAATATTAGGACAAAACATAACCTTTTGATTTGTATCTTTTATTTGTACATGTTCTCTGAATTGAGTTGCTGTAGAAACCTCAGAAAGAAGCTGCTGATTCTCAGATGCTTAAAAAAGACATAATAATAATAATAATAATATTGGTGGTCTAGTGGTTAGAGAGTTGGACTTGTAGCCAGAAGGTCACTGGTTCAAACCTCAGTACCACCAGGAAATGACTGTAGTGCCCTTGAGCAAGGCACCTTACCCCTGTTTGCTCTGCAGTGATAGCTGCCCACTGCACCCTACTTGTAAGTCGCTTTGGATAAAAGCATCTACCAAATGAACAAATGTAAATGTAAATGTACATATTTATGTATACATTTAGAATTGTTTTTAATTCTAAAAGAAGAAAATAGTAGTTGACACAAATTTGACACCTTTTTCCTACAGTAAGAGATAATACAGTATCTGAGAATAGATATACGAATAGCATAGCTCAGATATTAAAAGAAAGTGGGTGATTGAAATGAGATGTTTACATTTATTTAATTTGTGCATTTGACAGACACTTTAATTCAATGTGATTTACAGTGCATTCAAGGTATACATTTTCTGAATGTGTCTTCCTGTGGAATCAGTATAAAACACTCAGAAATAAACTCTAGGCAGGACACCGCCAAATTCTCCATCTCTCATCTAATCTCATTAAAGTCCAGAAGAAACATTCAAAAGAGACATTAAAAAGATCTGACCACCGATTTTCTTCCTATGCAACCAGTCTGCTGTTGTCTGGTCATTCGTAAATATTGTCATCCAGTAAGGGTGATTAAACTGCAAGCGTTTTGAATTCCTGTAGGCTTCAGTCTGGCTGGCTAATCAATCAGAGCAGCCGAGATGAGGATCCTGTGGATCCGTGCCCTAATCAGAATGAATGATGCCGTAGTGATCAAGATGCAGGTCAATCTCTTTCTGAACTTCATTTACATGAAATGTTCCAGCTTCTATAAAGTCATTCAACCCTCAGGCTGCAAGCACGGTTTACCAAATATCTTGTGCCCTTGAGGTGTCGTCCCTGTGGACAAAGCTGCGAAAGTCAGCACAACGTCCCCTTAATGACTAAAACGGTGGCATTTGATTATGGGAGGGCTCTGTGGTCAGTTTTAAACAAAGTAGACGTGATGCTGGCAGAATATATTTTAGGTCCCGGAAATAGCGCCAACTATACCTCAGCTCTGACATACAACGTGAAGCGTTGCATGACAATGTTCACCGCCTTATTGACAATATTCTCCATAAAAGAATGATCTTTTTTGCGACAAGGCCCTTTAGCTTTTTAACATGTCTCTTTGAAGATGCATCGTGTAATGACACGCTTTTGATATGAAGTGGCAGCATTTAACAGAAGGAAACTGAAGAGATCTGGGTGAAGAATGATGACAGAGTGTCAAAGCAGATAGAGCACTTAAGTCTCAGTTCTAACTGAGAGCCTCTCACTGCACTCATCAGTTGAGCCATGATCCAGATATGACATCGTGAAATGCACGAAATGCATTGTCAAATGCCCCAAAGTGCCAAACGAAGTTTTGCTTTTGTAAGTCTAAACAAAAGTGCGACTGTGACTTACGCGCCTTTTCGACCTATCTCCAAACAAAATTGAAAGAGTTGACAAGGTTCGAAAACTTGTTTTGCTCTGCCGGTTTGGAGAACTCATTTTCTGAGTGCCAATTTACAGTTGATTTGCCGACACTTAGGAAAGGCGTAGAGGGTCTGTCTTATCCTAAACTTGTGAAGCCTGAGGCCTGACTATCCTAATCTTCAGATTGAGGTGCTGATAGCTCTATGTGTGTCTGATTGCTCTCGATTTCCCTGAGGGGGTTGCACTCCCCACGCCGTGTCCTCCTATTCTTGATTTACTAGTTTTTTTGCCTGTTCCTGCTTCCCTATTTTGATCATTACTATGGTTTGAGAGGGAAAAATATCTGGTTGTTCAATTTTTGTAAACCTTGAATATTGAGGCATGTGGTAAAGATGTGAGATGTGAAATGTGCAGATTTAACCGTCATCTTATTAGCGCCCGTTAAGAGAAACTCACTGGCTGCCAATAAGATTTACTGTATCAAATGTGTATTTTTTAATTATAAAATAATGAAAATTAAAAGAATCAAAACCAACATTAAAGAGATGTGTGATATCTTATTCATCAGTCGACATGGTACAGTTGTCTATAGCACGAATTAAGACTGACAGTTGCACAATGATAATGACATATATCTGTATACACTTGACAATTTTCTGTTGAAAAAGATTGTGAGTTGCCACAATGATCCAAATTCAGTAGCTCACAGTTTGTACAGGGGGCACGAGAGTAATTTCTGAATAACACACCTGTATACGTACATCACACAAAAGGAACTATTACTCAAAACGAACCTTCTCAAAGCTTGTCGGGAGTCAAAAAGCATAATAATGATCCAGTTGCTAATGTAAAAAGATTTCATGGTCGCACTACAGAGCTATCTAGCCAGAATTACAAGCGATAAGTCGGGTCCTGATCGAAAACTGCCGCAGTTCCAAAAGCAAAATACCTGCAGTGAAGTATGGTGGTAGTGGGATCATGCAGTGAATGATTCTTAGCAACAGCACCGGGCATCTTGTTATTATAAAGAGAAGAACAGAATTGCAGAAAAAACAATTTCAGACCATTCCAAAAATAACATTGGGGGAAAATCCATTGGAGGCAAAATTAACATCGGAGTGGCGAAAGAACAAATGTTTCAAAGAAGAAATTACACTCTCAAAGGCTTAATCTCTCTCCAATTGAGGATCTGTCACACTGTTTGAAAACTGTAGTGCATCAACAAATCAGAAAAGGGCTTAAATAGCGTCCAATAAGGTCAAAAGTAGTATGTGTCCCTAAACTGCTGTATGCTTAAATGTTAGAGTTATTTATTTTGTTGACCAAAGTAAATTTGTGCAAATATTTTACTTTATTTTGATACACAACTGTAATACCGTTCAAAGTAGGGAAGGAAGGATGCGGGAACCGGTGAACGTTTAATAGTTCAATCAAGATAAACAAACAATAACACAGAAGTTAAAGGCCTCACGGTCGACTGCCGTCCACAAGAACAAAAACACAAACTCCACACATGTCCGGGCCCGGTCCTCTATCCTCAGTAGTGCTGTCTCTCATCCTTTTATGCTCCAGATCTCCTCCGTGAGATATGCGGGACCGGTGTGTGCACGGCTGATTGCACTTTCACTCACGCCACCAGCCCCGCCTCACGGCTCCCGTCCCGCCTTCCTCGTTACAACTTCTAAAATGTGTGACTTGCAAATTCTAAACAAGAGTAGATGTTCTCAAAGATACCTCTGTGTAATTCCATACATGTACTAGCCTATTAGTCTACAATGTGACTAAAAATGTACTTTTTAATTTCTAAAAGAATTAGCAAATGAGGAATTGTCTAATCAGTGAAACTAATTTATTTGCACAAATGTATTTTTGTTCACAAAACAAAATCCTGTCTAACATTTAAGCACAAACATTCCGATTAAAAGACTGTGATCAAAAACCGAAGATTAAACAAATAAAAAAAATATCCCTCTTTGTTTATTTTCTTGCACAAAACTGTCACAATATAATGTGTACTGTTGCATTCTGAAAACTTCTAAGAGAGAAAAAGTGAGAGGGAGGATGAGAGCTTTCATGGGTTTGTGTATGTATATTTTTATATTTTGACAAAATCAACACTTCAAAGAGAAGCATCGCAGTCTTCCAAGGTCAGTTCAAAGCAAATAAAAGCCACACTCAGCAATGTCAAGATACGAGCATGGCACAAGCTACTACATTAAACATACGCGAGACACAGTAAGCCACAGAGCCTCACCAACCCGCATCAGCTCAGAGGACAAAGCCCAGGGAATGTCAATATATGACTTGAAAACAGAAGTCTCCGGCAAGCAGGCAGCTCTGCATTTGTCGGGCGTAAGACGTGACTCATCGTGAATACAAATCCAGGATGCGCTCTTTAAAATGATCGATCTGAACACCCTTGCAACCTTTAAAAAAGTTTTCTCTCCATCCCTCTGTTATTTGTTTTGTTATTACAAGCGCTCTTATTAATATTATTTGACTCGCAAACACACGAGACGATCAAGTAAAGATCCCCGGTGTTTTCATAACATTTCAAAACCCTTCGCTGTAGCCTTTCCTTTGGCTTAAAACAGCCATCGCTTGCATAATTATCCTGGCTCTTTTAATGAGTTTTCCACAGGCTTGGAGCGGTAATTGGATTTTTCTGGGAGCAATCTTGTTAAATGCATAAAATCGTATATTTAATTTAGAGAGGAAATCGATGGCGATGTGAGTGTCGTTGGCAGCGCTCGCGCCGTTGTGAACACGCGTTCACGCAACAAGAAGGACTGAGGAGGGAGGTAATATATTAACAAGCACACGAACATCTCGTTACTGTAATGAAAACTGTAAATCCGAAGCGTGAACTTTGTAAGTGTTTCATGGGAACCGTATAGGCAAGAATCCGCTATTGCGTTGGGCGAGTTTATTAATGTCGTTAATTTTCTAAATGGAGCGCAATTTTCACGCAAACCCCAAAGACGTCATATTTTAGTCGAACAAGAGTAGTCAAAAGCACAGTTTACGTCTGCTATCAATTTTTGTAAGGTCTGTTTGTGACATTTGTGTCTGTCAAACCTGATTTAAAGTCTGCGGAGGCAACTGCTTGAACTCACGCGCGCAGACACTTCGGAAGCGTTTTAGTCCAAGTTCATCCGAGGCCAAGCATCGTCAGCTCGTTAAATGATCTTCATCAAGTGAAAAGCATGTAAGATGTACTTTTGTGGTGTTCAGATCATTTTATGAGTAACATTCATTAGAAATAATCAGCCACTGGACTTATGCTGTCATTACACCCAGATAGCACAATCCATCTGGTTTATGTCTATTTGACGTCTGCATTTACATCTTACAGACATCTGCAATACGTAGTTTGCTCATCTGCAATAGCCTACGTCTCGGAGACGTTTGAATGTCTGTAATACGTCTGCTAAAGATCTTGAGATTTGCTGCGTAAAAACATCTGCTAAACATCTTAGAAAGAGCAGATTTATATCCATTCTAAATCTTAAACATCTTACAGACGTCTTCAAGATGTCTATATAACGTCTGACAGCAGACATCTCCAAGACGTATTGCAGATGAGCAAACTATGTATTGTAGATGTCTGTAAGATGTAAATGCAGACGTCAAATAGACGTAAGCCAGATGTATGCGTGCTATCAGGGCAGGTTCTTTAATGCTGTGCGGTGAGCTCTGGACTCATATTAAAATAGGGCGTTATTGAAATTCAGCGAGTCAATAGTGGTTTTCTTTATAAACTTTGCACATATGTCTGTTCACCTTTCTATGAGAAAAAGCTGTTAAATATCAGGTGTATCGATTGTCTGCTAGACCAAAGATAGCTTAGCTTTTTCCTCTGTTCAGACAGAAAAGGCAGATATACATGTGTACACACAGCCCACTACAATTGAAATCATTTACACACTTTTGTCATATCAAACCTGTTTGACTTTATTTCTTCCACAGAATAGAAAAGTAGATACTTTGAAGAATGTTAATATTCCCCCTCATTCACTTGCACTGGTTTTGTTTCCTTATAAAGGGAATAGGAGCCAGTGCTGTTCGGTTTCCAACTTTCTTCAAAATATCTCCTATTGGGTTCTGCGGAAGGAAGAAAGTCATAAATTAGAGGAGTAAATGATGACAGAATTAGCATTTTTGTGTGAACTATCTTATTTAATGTTAACACACACAGAGTAGACAAGATGGGAAAACACTCTTCCTTTGTTTTATTAATCGTTTCTCACCATGCCAGAGCAATTCACGAATGTCTGGTTTATGTCAAGTTAACGTTTCAAAGAGAAGCAAGTGATTTTGTCCTAGCAAAACAGCAACTGAATGTTTTAATAAACTCCATTATCGTAACCAAATAACCAGTTTGCTGTAATGTGCCTAGCATTTATATCAGCTGTGCCCTTTGAGATCATTTCCTAGAAGGTCGTATTAATGGTCACTATCCCAAACCATACAACAACCAGTTCAGTAACGTAAACTCATGAATGCGCATCGTTTCTTAAAAGAAATAGCTTAGTTGATTTTCATCCCCTATGATCCATGTTAATGTCTCATGTCTGTGAAGAGACATGGGTTACCCCAACCTCTTTTGTTTGCATTATCTGCTCGCTGCAGTGACTTGCTTAATTAAAACTGTATTTATTATTACTTAGTGCCAAGTCAAACGAGATTTCAATTGCCCTTTTACTTTTCATTTAGCAAGCCAGTTAACAAATAATTACATTTGCTTTCTGATAGCAGCTTCCCTCTAATGCTCACAGACAGTATTCTCAGTCTCCATTACCTTAAGCCAAACAAACAAAATGATACTTTATCGTTATGGTTAAAAACCAAATCCGTTATCAAAAGGGGAAAATAATCATCGCATAAAACCCACAGAGTACATTAGTATGATTAAGTTCTTCAAATATCTTCTTTTGTCTCCTGCAGAAGTAAGAAAATCATAAAGGTTTGAAATGACAAATAATAAAGTAATATATAGTAAATATAAAGTATATGATGACAGAATTTAAGCATTATATCCATGCACCTGTTAATGCTGTGTTACGAACAAAGTGAAAATATGAGCATTCAAACGTGTTGGTGAATTGTTTGGACACAAATTTGGCAATTCCGTGACCGAACACTTTAACCATCTGAAAAGCAGTTTTCGACGTATGTGCGAGTGCCAACATTTGTCGGGGAAGAAAGCAAAACTGATCGTTTCTTGACTCAGAACAGATCGCAGATATCTCACACTGTGATTGCGTAGGCTGAGCTGCAACAGGAGTTTCGGAGAAAGATTGCCTTCCAAACACATCAAGCTGTGCAAGAAAGAGAGACCGGGTTTGGTTCGAGCATGCTCATTCTAACTGGCCTGGGCGTCACAATTTATAGGCTAAGCCTCAATTCCAACCGTAATGTCGCACGCCACGTCCGCCCGTGTTTACAATGCGATCGTATTTCTGGATGCATGTTTGCTTTCTCTAACAGAATCATCAATCTCGTCCCTCAAAGGCTAATTTAGCCGAGGCCTTTTTAATGCTCTGACAAGCCTTGTGTCATTCATCAAACTCAAGGCCCTGTTGGCTCTCTATGCTAGCCTTGATTACACATCATGTCTGGGCAAACCACCCCGTTTCACAAACAAATGCGGCCAATTCACCATTAAGATCTCCAGATTGAACACAGATCAAAATACGCTGAATGAAAGGAACGTGTCACACGAAGCTGTGAGCTGCAATTTGCTTTATTACAAAAATCTGTACAAAATTTCTTCCCAGCATGTGAATAATACCATAGACTGTTATTGTCATTTTATATCGTTACAATTGAAAATCATAATAACCTGTCGGACAACAGCTAAACATTGAATATACTGTATGAAGTTCTGCGTTGTCCTTATACACTGGTTCGCACATCACCAGTTATTATTATTTAGGATAGCTTCTTTACATTCTTTTTTCCTTTACAGCTACCCGAACTCACTCATATATCAACAATAGACCAGCTTGAAAATAAACTGAAATAAAACAAAACAGCTCTCACAACATTCAGCAAGAAACACTGCAAAAACTGTACACAGGACAGCATAGAGCACTACAAAAACATGTCGCCCCTTTATGGTTTTCAGAAAAAGAGGCTTGATACAAAAGACTTCCTTTCAAGCCCTCGTTGCCATAAGGGTTCTCTCTACAAACTTACAAAATAACATCTCAGAATAACTCAGGTTGACAGCCTCAACGGAAAGGCAAGTACTATACATTTTCAATGATTCAATCCGCTCGGCTCTGTCTTGCTCAATACTTCATAGTCTATTCACTACGGGTTTGACTTTTGGTATCTTGGTCAGCGTAACTGCAGGATGTTTCAGCCGTCGTGATGGCCGAAATGTTGTATGTATGGAACTAAGGACCGATAACACGTGAAGCTATGCATAAAGGATACTTTACAAAGCAACATCTGCAGATTCTCACTATGTAATATGCTTGGAAAAGATATTGGTTGTTCAATTCGTATCGTTTAGTTTTTTTCGAAAGAACCTGCGAGTTATAGAAACATGTTATGGAACGGAAACATTGATATTTCAAGCATCAGTGCCGTATGGCTGATTTATAAGCACGTGGACAGCACTTCCAATGTCTGTTCGAAACGATTGAAGTTCCTGGACCAGCTCATGTGGCCCCGCAGACCACGGTCCATTATTCTCTTGGGCTGAAGACCTGTCTTAAAGCGTATGCGACCACACCCCAAGTCTAGACTTGGCATCTAACTGCAATTTTAAATAGAAGTGCTTCAAAGTTGAATCTCCAATGTCTGTTCTTTATCAAAACCGCTGCTCTCTGCAGATATATCCCTCCCCCCGTGGATTGACTGTTCCCTCTTTTTTCCGCTCTTTCCTCTTTCAAGCATCAATGAGTCAGTGGTTCTCTCTTGATCATTGTTCATTTCCATTATGCCCTTGATTGAGCAGACCTTGGCAGGAATTTTAATCCCAGCTAGGAGGAGAATATATTGCTGCTGTCGCCATGGCCGTACAGGTCAGCCAGCTTCCTGAAGCGAGGCCCCCAGTCGCTCAGATAGTCGTAGTTCTGCTCCGAGTCTGTGCTCAGGGAGTCCAGGGAGCTGAGGGACTCGGCCACCGAGCCGCTGCCCTCGAAAGCATATGTCTGCAGGGAATCGTAGGGAGGAGCCGAGGGATCCACGTCGGCGTCCTTCAGACGGTCCCATATAAACTCCCGGAAGATTCCGTTGTCGGGGGTGATTTTGTAAGGGGGAGGGCGGGAGCAGTACAGGGTAGGTACCTCAGGGGTGACGTCTCTGCGGCTTTTGCTGTCCCTCACAATGTTGAGGTTTCTCAAAGCCACCATGTCAAAGGCCTCCGTGTCTTCCTCTCCCCCGCCCTCGTCGTCATAGCGCACGATGTTCTCCCGCACATCCCGGTCTTCATCCAGGATCAGAGGCTCCTTCTTCCTTCTCCTCATCGTCACGATCAGCAGCACAAGCACTGTGAAATCAAGACAGCAGACCGATTTGTGTTAGTCAAAACAAGCAAACAAGACCTTTTAAGTGCAACCAGACACATTTGCATGAGAATTTAACAATAACAATTTGTTTCAGTATTCATTATATTGTGTTTTTATGCATTTGCAGTTTGTAATCTTTAATCAAAATGATCAAGTTCCCCTTCAGGTCTTCTCTTCATGTCGTAGTACCCAGAAAAAGGGGTAGGACTGTACTGACTGTCCAATGGGTACTGGTGGTGTATCGGACTGTAAACTGGAATTCATATCTGCCTCTATTTTGTTAGCAACATTCACATGATGCAACTGTTGAATGATCCAATCAATAAGGTAAGCGTGAAATAAAGTGATTCTAGAAGTTTCACTTAGAAATCTGTCACAATATGAAAATACAACACAATCACAACTTCTGTTTCACGTTGACTTTAAATAGTTGTTTAAAGCTGCAATATGTAATTTTCGGCTTCTATCACCATCTGTGTTTGAAACATACATTTATGTACTAATCTGTAATAGGGGAGTCACATGGTATTTACAATAACCATGATTATTGATATCATGTTGATATTATACATGTTAATAATATCATAATTCAACACTAGTATATGCGTAATACTGACATAGTAGGTGGTGGTATTGCACCTGAAAATTGTCTCCTGCCTCCCTTCACTTGTTTTTTGTATTTTGATTCAAGATTAATAGGAATGTTTATTTATAACCCCCCCCAAATTATAGATATTCCAGATATTGAGACAGCCCTAATCTTTAAGCGTGTTAAAGTGAAATTATGTCAAACTGATATTTCCTTAGAAATCTTATGAGACAGTTTAAGGTTGTTTTCAATACTATCTGTTTATGTACTTGCTTAAATTTCATTATTTTTGTTTACCTTAAACCAAAGTTACAGATTGTAGTTTTAATTTAAAATGTATATGAATAGCAATAAACAACAATGCCATGGCATTTTTAGCATCAGTTATTATTACTGGGAGACATCATGCTTTCTGGGTTGTGGCAGTGTTTGTAAAAAAATAAACAGTTTACAGTTTTTAAATTTCGTTTGGTGACACAAGCGGTGCAGAAACAACAGATTTTCTCCAGCAGTCTATTTACCTTCCTTCTTCCCAAGATAAGAAAAGACGCACAGTAAAACATTCGAAATCAGATTGAGCGTGGCAATATCTCAACAGCATTTGACACCTCACAAAAATGCAACTTTCTCATTGTTTTCCACTTGACAGAACATTTCTGTTAGCCTCAAGGCCTGACACATCTACGTACAACATGAAAGATAACCTGAATTATCTCTGCAGTTCAATTAGTGCAGATGTGGTACATTAGTTCCATCAATAAATTCATCAGATTGGGCTGTAGTGGTTTTAATATCACTGCTGACAAACTCAGAGCAGGAGGCGTTCCATCACGGGACGTGATCCTGGGAGCTCGAGGTGTTAAAGGAGTTACGGTCTGATTTTATCTTATCCTGTGTGTTTGTTTACAACGGTAATTTACCGTAAGACCTCCCCACACGGACACACGTACTGTTCAGATTTGACATTCTGTCTTCTGCTTCTTTGCGGACATAAGCTGAGATAAAAACACGGACGCATGAATGGACAATTTACTCCGATGTACTGTATGTGCTGTAAATATGGTGCTTTAATGGACACTTCCTCCCCCTCAACCCCCAACACAAGCACCCTATTCTGGAAAAAACATCATCAAATCCTTTAAGCATATGCCTACTGTACATGTAAAAAAAGACCGGATTATGTCGGTCAGAAAACATCACCCTGCCCTAACAGCACAAAGACGCGTGCCTCTCCGAATCAAACCACGGATCAAATACATAATGCGGCAGGGATATTTCATGAAATAAAAGGACATTTTCTTTCAGTAAAATGAGAAAAAGGAGAGAAAAGAAGAACGCATGCACAAAAAAGGGAAGTAAATCTGTTTTCATGCGAAATGCAAAAGCAATTCACTGTTGCCGCTCTCAGACCCATGAATGCACAGGAACTTACATTACAGCCACAACACAGTCCTCCCACGGGAGTCTATCTTTCTGTGTGTAGATACCGCATATGTGTATTTGGCTGCCAAATCAAGCTCAAGGGGAGCTGATGAAGTGAAGGAGAGAGAAAGAGGAGGTGTAAGTGGGAGCAGACTGAAGTGAGAGAGAGAGAGAAAGATAGAGTGGGGGGAAAGGGAGGCAAACGTCTAATGATCCATCCTTCAGGCCTGCCACAGCGAGTGTGAAATATGGTGCCAAAGACTCATACTTCATCCTCGGGCCTGGTGTCGTTTCGCAGGGGCAGACAAGCTGGGCGAGTGGGCCGACGAGGCAGCGGCTGCACGTGTGCAGTCATAATCACAGTATACACACAAACACACACACATACACACCAAGAAGGATACAAACAAAACCAAAGCCAACATCCACCTTGCATTCAAGCACAGCATTTCTTACATGAGTGTCAAGGAGTGAATAAAAGATGAACATTCCAAAATTCATCCAAGAATGTTTTTAAAAATAAACCTGGAACGCGAAATGAGTTATTTACAGCGAAATGCACCAGTTATTTATTTATATACGATGAAAAGATGGTGACCACGGCTGTCACGGAAGGCTAAAGTACTTCAGATTGCTTCTCACATATAAATCATATGAAAACAAGTCATATGGATTACTTTCATGCTGTGCTTTTCATTCTTTTTTTCCAGCATGACAGCCCTTGGTCTCCATTCGCTTTCATTGTATAGAAGCGACCAGAAAACAACTTTTGCGTTTCAAAGAAGTCAAAATATATGCATGCACACACTGTGCTTGTTGCTTTTCATCGCTTAAGCTTTTCTAGGACAAAGACGAGGCGTTTGCTCGCGAGCCGAAAGCCGTGAATCTCTCTTTTAAAATCAAAGCTGAAGTTTACCGCTGACACGCCTATTACGCTGAAAGCTAATTCTGCATGAAGCATTGTTTTATTGCAGTAGACGCGTACGCGCCTGCCACTTGACAATCAAAACAGCTCTTTAAAGATGTAAGGTTTGATTTTCCGAGCCACAGTTATACGATTACGAGGAGTTATATAGATCTAATGCAGAGTCTTAAGTCTTAACTGTTACAGACTGCACCCACTTTAAGGCTTGATTTAGGCTCAGTGCGGTTTTGACACAAGATGGATGTTCAACGGGAGCAGCAGATCAATTTAACATTATCCTCAATTTGCAGTAATTGGATTGAGAAAACAATCCGTCATCCAGAATCAATTAAACAACAAGTGGGATATTTTGTGGGGGCCCGGTTCCCATCGACCTCTTAAAAATGAGGCAGTGACTACTAGATTATGCACTGCCCTTGTTTTTCTCACTCGGTCGCATGCACTTTCTCTCTCTCTCTCTCTCTCTCGCGCTCACACGCTCCCTTCACATATCTCAGGCGCTGCCAATAGCCGCGGGCAGTGAAGACTAATCAAGATATACCGGCGATACTCGGATTTATCTGCCTGTTGACATTTATGCCACGGCCCAACACAAGGTGTTTGTACTTTATGACACCTGTCTGTCCCGCGTTTTCGCAGTGGCGACATTATCTACCAGATAAAATTGGATTTATTCTGGCTGACGCAACAGCGTACCACATCGCCCTAAGGGTCCCCATAAGTATTACCGACTGCCGTCCGCTCTCGCAGTCAGAGGCCACTGAGAAGAGCGCCCGGAAGAGAGGACGACTGATTGGCCGAGCAGAGAAATGTGATGTCAGTCTTGCGAAATGTGACCTGTGGGTACGAACGTGTCAGCGTGCCCCGGGCGTACCTGATCTAACTTTATTTCTCTACCCAAGACTGTGGAGTGCTAATGAGAAGGTTTCCATCAGAACCGTCATCATGTGACACACGCTCAAGAAATGTGTGATGCGTAACACCGTAACCTCATTTGCTTACTACAAAAGCGTGGCTGGATCCTACTGAACTCAGTATTGCAACAAATTTTATTATCAAGCTTTTGGGATCTCGACTCTGATGTTGCAATAATGACACTATACAAAACATGCACGATTAACCGTTTTGTATGTCGTTGGGTGATTTTGTAGGTCGTTACGTAAAATGGAAACGCATACACAAGAAAACCCTCAAAACAGACATGAGCTTGTGTATCGTTCAGCATCTGGCAGGTTTGGATGCGTGTTGCTTTGATAGCTGAAGCAATGGCAGGCAGAAAGCTTGTTGATTCATTACTCCGGAAAAAGATAAAAGGAGAAAAATAACCATCTCTTTCCCCGCACAGCTCTCCTCCTCTGATGCCGTTCTCATCGCTCTCCTCCTCCCCGCAACCATGAGTGAGCAGCCTTGAGCCCCTGGGGCCGGGCTTTCTTCGCCCAAAAATAACTGCATTGCTCAGATCAGGCAGAGCAGTGGTTTAATCCAACTCTTGTAGTTTAGAAGGAGAGGGGCGGGGTGGAGGATCCAGCGCCGCTGCAAACCACAGGGATGACTATTTCACGTTGGTTAAAGCTGTTAACAAGTTAGCCGAGCTCGCATTTAGATGGTAAATCCTTAAGTGTCAGTGATCAATCAACACACGAGGAGGGAGTTCTGGTACTGTTGGCCTCAAACTGTGAGGTTTGGTTAGGATGAAATTTCTCACAGGCCTGTCGATCTTAATTAGGATAGAACCCGAGCTTTCAGTGCCACAGACAGATGCTCTGTTCTTTCCTTTACTCTGATAGAAAACAATGTAGTTACATAAGAATGCAGTCGTGGACTAATGGCTAGAAACCAGACGGACTCATGACCAGAAGGTTGCCGGTCCGATTTATTATCCCTTAAGCAAGGCACCTTGCTCCCCTGGCGCTGCAGTGATAGCTGCCCACTGCTCCGGGTGAACGTGTGTTCACGACTTGCTGTGCGTGTGTTCACGACTCACCGGATGGGTTAAATGCAGAGGTCACATTTTGGATATGGGTCACTGACTTAAAGTTGTCTATAGGGATTTAAGATAGACCTTTCCAAGCTATACACAGGACTCCATATTTTCAAATACTTCCCAACTCTTATACTTTCAAACTTGACAGACTTAAGAGGGGTAAGGTAAAAACTCTAATACTAAAAACTCTAATGCCCCCATGTTTTTCAAATACATTATTTTAATTATTCTGGGTAGTAAAAATGAAATATAATACAGATTTAAAGTATACAGGTACACGCCTGGCACGAAGTTAACTTCTGGTCTGTGTCTGGTTATCGGTTTGGCTAGTAATATAATCATTTATATTATATTTATTTTACATTAATATTCATATAAATAAATATTTTTGCATTAAATTAAAACTACTCAACAGTTATAGATTCTTTGCAGAGGTCTACCGGAAGTTATGTTTAGGCCACATAACGTTTGTTTCTGTTATTGCCACTGAAACTGTCTATACTGTCCCTATAAAACAAAATGTATAACCAGTTTGAAGTGAATTATGTGCACTACCATAACATTTCCAAGCAATGTTCTGATGAAAGTAGTAATACAAAGATGGTGTAAACTAATTTATAACACTTCAAACTATTTTCTTATGACAACAAAGTTTATAACATATACTACATTGTCAGTTCATGAATCTACTATAATATCAAACTATGTTGTTTTTGACTAAATTAAAATTTCAGTTGAGCCAAGACCACAGACACCTCAGCAATACCAGAATGGCCCATCAGGGGTCAGTTCAGATGGTAAGAACTGCTTTAATGTCAAGAAAGATTCACAATATAGACTAACTATAATTACTGGGTACAGTGGTGCAATTTTAATTCATAACACTTTTTAGTTATGAATAAAATTTCATTTCTCTTTGCAATGCATTTTGAGACTGGCTACTGCATAAATGACATACACAAATTTCTTTGTTTGTGATTTGGGAAAACAAGCATCTTAAAGGAGTAATGTGGAGATTTTAGCGGCATCTAGGCGTGAGGTTGAGAATTGGCACCTGCGCTGTTTCCAAAAAAGCACCAGAGTTTCGCCTCTTGGTTTCTATACTCTTTTATGTAAGGGGACGTACCTTGTATGTAGATAGAAATACCTCATTCAATGTAATTAAAGATAGCGCTTCATTATGTCTGGTGTTTATACACTTCTGAAGACGTAGTTATGTATATTATATTGCACTTATTTCAATAGATCCTCCTAAATATCACAAAAAAAACAGAATCTTTAGCAAATGCTCAAAAATGATGTCTTCTGAGGCACCTTACCAGGTATAGAAACACAAGAACACAAGGATGCGAATCTTGAGATTTTTTTATGTTTCACCAAGTCATGCTTAAAAACATCAGAGAATACGTTTCTTTGGGAATGTGAAATTAAAACACATCGTATCCGGCTACACTGGGGTGTACTTCACGTCTACAGTCGTAATGTCTCTATGGAGATAGAAATGAACTAGTTCATACTTCACTGTAATAGCACCAAGGAGGCGGAAAGAAAAAGGGTTTTCCTTGCTTATTTGTCATCTGTACTGAAAACAAAAAAGTAGACAAACAATGAAAGCGTCCGTGTCTCAGTTCCACACAATTACACATACAAATTCCCACAGTTTGTCCCAATAATATAATTCATTTAAGACAGAGGCAACATCTGTCAGCAAGTCGGGCTATTCCAGTGTCTGCGGACAGATCTCCACTGTGCCGGCCGAGCCTGAGAGACAACCTATCAATGGCATAATCAAGAAATCAATCCAACCATCAGGACTGCATTCACTCCCTCTGCGCAGTCATCAGGTCAACAAATCAACACAAAGACACAACAGTCAACCAATCAGACCGAGTGAATGGTACATATTGGGTAGAGGTCAGCCATCAAACAATCAGCTAATAAGACTCCAAATGTAGTAATCAGAGACACCAACAGGCTCCCAGGAGTGGGGAAACAAGTCAATTGTGGCCAAACAGACCTCTCGGCACACACAGTGTCCCTGTTGGTAGAGCTGCCCCGCCTGCACTAGCCTGACTGCATGCTGAATGTCAGGACAAGAAATAACGCTTTTAAAAAAATCGGAAAGCAACAGCATACCGATTGAACAAATATCCTTTGATTAAGTTGCATTTAGAAACCAAATTTCAAGGTTGATGGATATCACCCATTTCATCCAATCAATTTATCCATTTCCTCTCTTAAAGGCAAAGTTCACCCAAAAATGAGATAACAACTTTTATTATTTACTCACCCTCATGTCATTCAAAATCTGTTAGACTTTCTTTCATACAGATTTTTGTGTTTTGCATAACACAAAAGAAGATATTTTGTAGAATGTTTGGGTTACCAAACAACACTGCCCCCCATTGAGCTCTGTTGTATGGACACGAAACCACAGACACGTTTCTCAAAATATCTTCTTTTGTGTTTCATAGAAAAAAGAGTCATGCAGTATGCATATAAATGATGTCATTTTTTGAGAAGGGTTAACTATCCCTTTAATAAATGGCCGAGGTTTTATTGTGCATGATTAAACATTGCACATTATTCTCATAACGTTTTAAAAACATTTAGTTTTTCCGTGGTTAAAACAAATGAAAAAATGGGTGCGGAAATAAAATATTAACCAATAACTACACTACTGTATGTAGAATATTCAGTTTCACTCTAAAATACATTGAATAGCAAAAGGAGGTGAACAAAATCGAACCACAGAAAACCAGCACTCTGACAACTTGTTTCAACTGCTATATTTACTACTGTTTTGTGTCGACTAAAAATTGATCTCCTACCAAGCAGGGTGATGATGCAGGCGAGGATGGCGACGAGAGCTCCGGTACTAAGACCTGCTGACAGCATGAAGGCCTCAGTACCACACGACTGGGGGGTCCCATCAGAGTCACAGTCACACACTCGTATAGACAGCGTGTTAGTGCTGCTCAGGGCCGGGGTGCCACTGTCTACGATCAACACAGGCAGTCGATACATAGCCTGTTCCCTCCTCTGAAAACCACTCCGTTTGGTTAGGATAGAAGCGGTATTATCTAGTAAAAGAAGAGCGGAAGATAGATACACGTACATGAGTTCACACGGAAGGTAATACGGAGTGAATTGAGCGAAAATATGTAAAATGACTCCTGTGAATAGACAGAATGACATCTATGCTCAATCTTATTACGAGTTTCAAGGATCCGCTATAAACTCTTACTGTCTTAATGAAATCACGTACCTTTATTGTCTCTGAGAGTGAAGTTCATGTTCCCAGCTGTCTCTGTGGTGAGAGAGAAGAAGAAGCGATGCCCGCTGGGCGGTTCATCTTTATCCACTGCACTTATGGTTTCAATGACCTGAGACGATGTCAAATAAGAAATAAAGAACGGGGACATGAATACAGAATTATTATAACATGGGTTAGTAGTTTCATAAAATGGGGACAAGCTATAGACATGATGTCATTTGTTTATACTCATTTGCGTTACAGTTATATAATTGGCATATGCTTTTATCCAACTGCGTTCCAGATTTATCGTTTATTAGCATTTGTTTTAACTGGAAACTGAACCCATGACGTTGGATTTAAAGTACAATGCTATACCTGAGCTAAACGATACATCGAAATTATTAACAAAATTATTTTCAGTGTTTCTGAATTCATTATTTATAGGAATGTGATTTGGTGAAATGTTTGATTCATTCTGTAAACTACTGACAATATTTCTCCCATATAAAAAAAAAATCTTGTTTCTATTTCCATTTATTTGCAGAAAATGAAAACTGGAGAAACAGGTCAAAATAACAGAAAATATGCTTGGTACTTTTTCATATCTCAAATACGGCAAAGAATAATTAGTTAGTTCAAAAGTCAATAAAAGTTAATATATTCACTTTATATTAATACAACAGTTATATTATCATAGTGTCAGTCTTTCACATTGCTGTTGGATGACTTTGTCACTCCTGAGGTTTGATTTTGTTGAAATTCAACACACAATGAAGTGAAATGGCCACAATACATCTAGTAATGGGCTTTAAATTTCTTCCACGTCTGTATATTCTACATATTTATATACACCCTATATATGATATATATGGCAGAAAACACAAAGTTTTAAGTGATAGTGACAGGCATTGCAACAACAGCCTAAAATAGAAGGCGAAACTTCTTGAAACCTTGTCAGGTTTGTTTTTTGAAACTCGACATTTTTAGAAGGACAATCCGCACCATAACATGTTTACATGTCAAACATCAACACAAATGCCGACAACACACAAAGTCTTACAACTGTACCGGCCGTCCTACAGCAATACCTCAACTCATGACAAAACAGCCCACAGATCTCTCGCTCAAACTGCCGCAGTGTCAGTTAAGCGATGAATATTTCATATTATAGGTAAACCTGAATATTTCATGCAAAACAAAGGACTTTAATGGATTTAAGCGATCGACTGAATTCGAATGGGGTGAACTTGGAGAAAAACACACATTTCACAATGTCAAATTGCACATTAAGATCTGAAACCTTGCTGAAAACAACATCCGAGGATATATAAGTCGCTAAGCTATCTGCGATGGACAACGCTTACGCGGTATCTGGGGTATTAGTAAAGTAGAAGGCCATCCCGGCCTAAAGCTGGACGAACTCCGCAAAGCATGGCAAAGTGCTGCGTTTTCGCGATGAATATCAGGGTGACCCATCAGGTGGTACACTAAGAAGATTCTCCTGACACACTTTTGTGGCCTAATCTGTGGGCTTTGGCTGGGTTAAATACTGTGTGCACAGCTCTTCCCTAGCGTCAGGCTACAGTCAGCACAAACTCAATCTGCTTGAAAAATCTCCTAAAACCCCATTGCACCGGCCGAGAAGGAGCAAATGCGCCGAAGCGGCGGCTAACAGACTCTATTAGCATCGTCGCCTGGAACACTGTGACCTTGTGCTAAGCGGGAGCTTTTCAGCGCTATAATTCTCCTCTTGGTTATTTTATTTAACGTCGCCTCCCCCACTTACACTAAGTGATTATTTGGCAATGGGAACTATGAGGGATTTATCATTTGTGTGTAAATACTTTTGAAATCGTAAAACTCTGTGCATCCCTGCGTGGAATGTTCCTTCAGCCCAGATTACAGTAAACCGCAACAAAATTAATTACAGATGGTCCATTAGGACGAATACAGAGTGTATTGATAAAATCAACAATGCAAGTGGTTTATTTAAAACCAACGGAACGTCTTGCCAAGGCATCTGAGGTTTTAAACAAAACCTGATTTTGCATTTACCGACCCTGAAGATATAGAAAGCCGATCATTATCGCTGCATTTACAAGTACCGAACGACTCATGTGTGGCCAAAAAGTGCCTCACGTGTTGATTTTTGCTCTCCTTCGCAAGTCAAATTTGGCTGGAGGACAAGAATCTCTCCTGTGCCGTCCGAGCTCGTACAAAGCTATAGAGGAATGTTCACGGTAGCGCGCTGGCTCTCTAAAGCAGCGGTTTGTCAGGGTGCCACTGCTGACCGCGTCTCTGAGGCACAAAGAGACAAGGCAGAATATAGACGACCTTAAAGAGATAAAGAACCCCTGGGAAAACACTCACTCCTCATAATCTAATCTGCTAAATCACCTGTAACAAATCATCTGGCTCATTTAGAGACCGCAGCTTCCATTCGTATTAAGCTTCTATTAAATTCGAAAAGTCATATTAGGAACAAAAGAGAAACCAAGGGCACTGAGGAAAAAGCTCTGAGCTGAAAGGTGAAGACACGCGTTTTGTGCGACCCCATTACAGGCACTTGTTGGATGGGGATCTGGGGACCTCTTTCGACAAGCCATCTGTTTTAAACGGCAATGCAATGATGCGGAAATTTCACATCAACCCGACCTATATGGGATAGGTCGCGATGGTCGACTGGTCGATTAGTGAGGTCATCTATATGATTCTGAGAAATATGTACTTAAACTATTGTGCCCACTATGTGGTTACATGGTTCATCCAAAAATGAAAATTCTGTCTTTATTGACTCACCCTCTTGTCATCTCAAACCTGTTTGAAACCTTTCCTTTTTCCGTAAAACCCAAAAGAAGATATCTTGGAGAATGTTGGTAACCGAACAACGGCGGCACCCATTCACTTGCATTGGTTTTGTGTCTATACAAAAGAGGATGGTTTACGCAGTTGTTCAGTTACCAACATTCTTCAAAATATTATCTTTTGTGTTCTGCATAATTGATAACAGGGTGAATAAATGATGAAAGAATTTTTGGGTGAACTATCCCTTTAACTATTTAATTTTTACTAGGGCTGTCAAAATTAACGCGTTAACGCGAGATGATTAATTTCTGGAATTAACGCGATAATTTTATTAACGCATTAACTCATTCCCGCCATGTTTTACCCCAAATTCAACCCTCGCCGCGTTCATTCCTTGTCGCGTTAATAGCATGGGTGACACGAGCGAGCTGGAGGTGTCGGAAGAACCCGTTGGCCCTCTGGATGGACAAGAACTGTAAACTGATTAATATTGTCGAGGACACGGGCCTCGCAGAATTTTTGAAAGCGGCAACTTTAGACGCATTCTACAAGCTACAGTCGAGAAGCACAGTGATGACAAAAATCAACTGACGCTTAAAAGAAAACGAAGGAATAGGATTTGGCTTCAGCGGAATATGTTGCTTTGACAGGAGACCACTGGACCTCCGTTTGTAACAACAATTATCTGGTGTGATGACGCATCACATCACTAAAACCTGGAAAGTAATGTCGTTTGCTTGAACCTTAATGAAAACAGAAGAGCGTCACGTTGTAGAGGTATGTGCTCAACAGTTTCAAATCGTGGCACACAAGTGGAAAATTTAAGAAAAAAATAGATTTCTCGAAAAGAAAAACGTTCCATTCACTTATTTGCTAAGAGCAATGGCTAAATTGCCAAAATTTTTTAGAATTAAAATAGTTATTTGGATTGGTCAATAATAAAAAAGAAGAGACGAATGTAATATCCGCTTCTTGTCATTTATCTTTCTGTTCTGAGAACAGTAGACTACACAGAAAACGTGAATTTTTCAATCATATTTAGTATTGTGATTAATCGAAATTAATTCAAGAAACCTTGTGATTAATTAGATGAAAAAATGTAATCGTTTGACAGCCCTAATTTTTACTAAAACCTCTAACCAATTCGTTTTCTCTCCCGGCAATTCGGGGAAGTTCATTCACATTCATTCAAAGCCTCTATACGCTTGCTTTCAGAAAGACTGTCATCTTCATGGAGCAGGTGTGAAGCTCTAAATATACAAATGTGCAGATGAGGCGTATGAAAACAACGATGGGGAGATACGCTCGCAGACAATGTAACAACAGGTCTGAGGAAAAAGAGCTTATTTTCTCTCAGACGCGAACGACGGCCACAACTGTTTTGCGAGGCCCAGACGTGAAAAAGAACATGAAAGTGTCATAGCTGTTTGTTGATGATATTGTGTCTCGCGGCAAACATCTATCTGATCAAAATTACACGTCTAACAGCTCTGGTAACACCTCATTCAAAGGCTCTGACTTACAGATTCAGAAAGCACTCTGGGACGTCTGAGAGCCTCTCTGCTGTAGGTACAGAGGTTTAAGGGCTGCGATAAGCACAGATTCGCCGCGCTAAGACACGCAGGAGAGATGCGCGTTATTGAGACTCAGTCTGACTATCGCTCGAGTGGCCCTGTGTTTAAAGATACAGAAGCGAGCGTGAGTCACCGGGGATGCTAAATGATTATGAAAACATACAGGAGATTTCAACTCCATTCAGAGAAGGAGAGACCAATCCACTGTTCCTCGGAGAGGCGAGAAAGTAATTTAGCCTCTAATATAAGAGAGGCCTTTGAAACTTAGTGATGGAAGTCTGGGGTGTCCAAAACCCATACGGGGTCTTAAGGGACTCCGGTAATGCGTTTCAAGGCCGAGATAGTATTGGCGAAAGGAGACCACCGGCACCTTTTCAGTTAGGCAAAACAAACATGATTCACTGTGACTCTGGGACACGGCAGGCCAGGACTAATTGTTATGGCGCAGACAATGATGCTCCAACGGGGGATTGTATCTCATGCTCAGTAGACCCTGCAGCCTTGTTTTGTTCTCTCTTTGTTTCGAGGGCTCTTGTGGGAGACGTTATTTTTTTGAAGGAAAAAAGAAAAACATCTTTCATTATCCTTTCACTGCTCCCAAAATAACTGATTAGATCAAGTCAATTTCAGACGCACTAATAATAACATTGTAAAGTAATGAGCAGAAATTTCAAACGGCTCCGCCAAAGTATGACTATTAATTCTATACTAAACACACACGTCGTCTGTCATAAGATGTAAATGAACCGATTACGTAAATGAGCAATGGCATACCGTGTTAAATTTGCTTTTTTAGAGAAAATCATTTACATTGAAAGAACTTTCAAGATCAATTTAGCCTCGTGTAACAAAATCAGTCAGCGACTTTCAACATTCCCATTAGGACAGAAAAAGTTCCACCATGCAGTCATACGATATTAAGTACATTCATCTTGGTAATGGCATTCTGACAAACATTCAGAGAATTCGTCTGCATCTGCGCATGCTGAGGAATTTACGGCGACTAAGCTGTTTGTTTGTGTGCGTTCTGCAATTGGCCGCTGCAGGACCTCATACCGCCTACTTGACACAACGCCACGCCACCCAACAAACCAATTTCATGCCACGGTCCCCTCTGTCTCATTTGCATCAGTGGAAGGCTTTTTCCACATCAGCGCACAATGTTTTGATCCCCTGATTAGAGTGATATGCAGCAGAAAGCCACAAGAATCCTGTAGCTGTCATTTTGTCCATCTGGGTCTCCCTGAGCTCTACAAATCAGCATCTCTCTCCAGATCTTTCTTATTGAATTTTGTGATGGAGGATATCATAGATATCCAAGAGTCATACAATCAAGATTAATTCAATGAGATATTATTTGCACATTGGTTCAAACCCTACACTGCAGAACGGTACGGGACAAATTGTCTATTAGCAGTCATTCTTTACAAAAATGAGTACACACATTTGCATATAGAACATTTCACATTTCATATAAAAGGCTTTACTGTAAGTTACAGATTAAAGAGCTGTTGTACCTGTCCTGGTCCAGCGCTTTCACACAGGTAGGTTTCGTACTCGATGGCAAAGACTGGAGCGTTGTCATTGATGTCCATCACTGTGATTAGAACCACTCCTTTTCCCACCTGTGATGGATCCACTGAAATCACAGGGAAACCAAAACATTTATTTAAATATGTGATGGAGGAAGGAATCTTTCCTACAAGGTTTCTTTTAAAGGAACAGTTCACCCAAACTAGAAACTCGGCCATCATTTATTCACTCTCAAGTTGTTCCAAATCTGTCTAAATGTCTTTGACTTCCATTGTCATTTTCCTATTTTGGTAGTCAAGGGGGTCCAATAACTGTTTATTCTTCAAAATAACTTTCTCTGTGTTCATCAGAACAAAGAAATTTGGAACAACTCGAGGGTGAGTGAAAGATGACAGAATTTACTTTTTGGGGTGAGCTGTTCCTTTATTTTAATTTTTAAAAAATGTGTTCACCCAAACATTTCTGTCTTTATTCAATCATGTTATTCCAAAGATATATGCTGTTATTTTTGTTTTGCGAAGCACTCACACACACACACACACACACACAAAAAGAGCAGAACTGTGTATATAGTGCAGAGTTGATGTTCTCAGACACTTCTATGACCTTTGATGTTTGATGTGTGCACTATATTTGATCTGACAGCCTCGGCAGGGGTGAAGATTACCAGAAACTATGACTTAGCTTTGAGTGAAATTTATCTTATGGCTTCAGAGGTGTTGAAGCATAGTCATGAATGTATGAACTACTTCTATGGTGTTTTATAGTGCTTTTTAAGAGCATGAATCTTACGCTATGCTATACATGTCCTGTAAAACTGCGGGAAAACTACAGCAGCGGCAGATTCTCTGTGGGATTTGACACTGTGCATCTTCAATGTGTATCGGGTGTGTCTTGACTGAAAATAATGCTAAGTATATTAAACATAACATACAACCGCTGCATACTGATATACTTGTTATTGTTTCATTTTAAGAAGAAGGAAAAATATTTAAAGGTGCAATGTATGAAATTTGGCACCTAGAGGTGAGGTTGCGAATTGCAAGACACGGCTCTTTCATCCCTTCATTTCGAAGGATTACTTTAGTTATTAACTTATTAGTAAAACCTAGTAATTTTATTATTACTTTAGTTTAGTTATGAATTTATACTCAGTGACACAGCTTTCCTGTAGCTCAGTGGTTAGAGCATGGCACTAGCAACGGCAAGGTCATGGGTTCGATCCCAGGGACTGCACAAATGTGATACAAATGTATAGTATTATCCAATGTTAGTTGCTATGAACAAAAGCAACTGCCAAACGTCTAAATTTTATTTTTTCTAAATTTTTGTTGTCACACTGTAGGACACAATACATTTATTTGCCAACTACCCAAATATATATGTATGTTAACTTCATATACAGTATATAAGTTAATTTACTCTCTGCCAAAGGTACTACAACCCACGCTTTATCTTTTGTTAGTGAAAAAAAATGTTAATAATAAATAAGGGGTCATAGTGACATCCACTGCTGAAGCGAAGAATGATCTAATTTCTTAATTTAGCAGACGTTTAAATTTAGCAAGCATTTGTTACTTCACTGTGATTGGCTGATAGTTTTTAAAATACAGATTTAAATTATAGAACCAAACTTCTATAGGTGTATTTAAAATAAATGTAATTTATGTTGCACAATATTACACAGAGAGTTGTCATTTTCTTTTTATCTTCTAACATTTATATACTTACTTCGACAAGAAGATGCTTTTTTGGGGCATTTGTTATTTTTTTCTGTGTGAATTTATTCATATACTGGGAGTGAGCAGCAGAGCAAAAATAAGATCATCACCCAAACTCCTGCTGCACTGTTGTTGTGTGAAGTGTGAGCACCGTAACCTGTTAACATGGACGCAAAACAAATCTGCTCTGCTTGCTCATGCGGTGTGAAACAGGCTTCATTCTGTGTTTACAGCAAGCATCATGGGTGTCAAGAGAAAGTAATGACAGAATTTCATTTTTGTGAAACTCAAGTTCACATGTTTATCTCAGTGTAATAATTCTTGAACGAGCCTTGAAACTCCATTGGGCTGCTTTTTGTAATGAAGGAGCTCAAGACACTGCCTTAACTCCAGGTGCTCTAAATTCCCTTGACATAGTTTGTTTTTAGGATAAAATGAGGAACAAAGCACCAGAAATGATATCTGAAGACGAAACAATTTGACCCTCTCATAAATAAAGAGACAAAGCTTTCGAAACTTTTCCATTTATGCGTTTGGCAGACGCTTTTATCCAAAGCGACTTACATTGCATTATACTATACATTTATTTCAATGTAAGTGTGCTTTTCAGAGAGATGAGCTTCGTAACAATCTTTCCGTTTCAGAGAGGCGGGACAAAGAGGAGATACAAACATGTACGTAGGAAATACATCGTTTTGAACCTTAAATCGTGCATACTTATTGCATTACATCTAAAACAAACAATAATATTCATTTTATCCCTTTTTATATGACCCCTCTCAAATGAAATCCAACATTGATGCAACATTCATAATTGAAACAGTGAATTAGCTGTTAATTTTTTTTGCTCAGTGTTCCCATGAGTCCAAAGGGCAATAAAACGACCACAGGAAATTTACCGTCGCAATACAAGCAACAGAATTTGATGTGACTTTGAATCAAATTAAAGCTGTCAAAATAAATAAGCAATTGCAATATCATCCCATTTATCAGCAATTCAATCTGAAACAGCCACAGACACAATTGGACAATTGCCAAGCAAAAACAAAACAATAAATTACACTGTTCTGCTACAGCTAATGTACATGCATGTGGGTTCTGTACATTGATGTACATCATTTTTCCTGCTTTTAGCAGTAGGGTGATATTTCCAACCATCAGCGGATGCCGCACATGGCAATCGACAAATTAACAGACTGCGAGAGGGCGTGGGGTTATTGTTGTTGTGCAACAACGCAATGTAGATATCTCAGATGGTACTTCTATCTAAGCACCAGCGAACACCAAACACCTGTTGAGGGCACACTGCCTCAAGTCAACCAGAACACACACACAGCTGCTAGTTTCCTTTTGGCTAGCCGACTGCTGTTTTCGAATACATATTCTCATTCTACGCATAGGCTCATAACGCAAACTGTCTGCTACAAGATCAATACGTCAACAGCATTTAAGAGCATCTCGCTCGTTTGCTTATCGACATGGTTTAACAAAATTCTCTATGCATTTTCAAGAGGCGCCCTGTCATTCAGCTTCTCATAATTTTGGCACGGAAGACGGGGAGGGCATCGAGGAGGACCAAATGTGGTCTTCGGCCAAATGAGTTGATGGAGAGCATAAATAAATCAATTCTGCAGGTGTGAACACACAGCGGGCAGCGGGCTGGAAATATGCTGGCTCATTCCGAGTTGATTTTCAATGAAAACGCTGTGATTTATTGTATATACCTCGCTGGGTTGCCTCTTTACACGGCTTGCAGAATTCACCCTAACTGTCAACCGAAAACTATTCAGGATTAAGCAAAAGTAAAAATGTTCCTCTTGCCTCCCAGTATCTTCAGCCAAAGATATATAGAGCCCATCTGCCTCTGTACCTTACACACCTGCAGGACACATGCTGAGTTGCAGCTGTGGAAAAAAAAGCAGTGTTCGGTTTGAACCGATTCATCTATTAATATGACTTTAGGGTACGAGAGAAATCCGAGCAGCCTGCCACCTCCGGATTGGTATAATAACTGGCTTTACAATGTTCTGAACAATAAAACGGGCGAAGTTACATCAGATTCGATGTGCCACGCACAGTGACCATTAAGCACATTGTCGTCGTGATGACTATAATGTCACAACCGATGCCTTCAGGCAGAGAATCATAATTCGGCGTGTTAAATGCAGTCACAAATGTAATAAGTTGTAAAGGATTGACCAGAGAAGTAGATACCTGGCACGTACGGCGGCATTAGTCGGCTGCCACTTTCAAATACCGTTGCCCTCCGAAAAAGAGAAAAATCCATTTTCAAAAATTGAGATTTCCTCCCTTATGACGTTCAGAGCCATTAGCTCTTTACCTAACAGTGCCAGAAGACAAATGACTTTGAAGCTACCTTAAGGGTTCTCCATCTCATTCTTACAAGCAAATAGAAAAGGACATTTCAATCTTCTCCGCCAAAACCCATTTCGGACACTAGACTGATTGTTTAAGGGAGTAAACCTGTAAACTTTGGTTAGGAGTCTCCACATTTGTGAATATGGGTTAAGAATATATCCACAGACAATTATTCCCCTCCATCACTCAAGTCAACATGGTTACGTCTGTCCGAGCGAATGCTGCAGTGGTTCAGAACCAAGGTCGTGGTGAAAATCATGCGTGTGAGAGGAGGAAGCTGCGGTTCTGGCTATCGGCTACAATCACGGCGAGACTCGATCAAACTACATGAATTCTGGAGGTGCCAACAGAGGCCGGTCACCTCAACGGCACGGCATCTGTTCGTAGGGTCCACACAGATTGAAATATCATCTGGACAGAACTCGTAGCTGTACGACAGCGAGACAGACACGACACATGCTCACAGCACATGTTCGAGTGACAGCACAAGTAACGCTAAATGTTAGGCCGAGCAAAGCCCGCTAGCCTTGGGATACTGAGATTCATTGGGAAATTGCGGGGAAGGCTTGAATTTTATCTCTTATTGCAGTTTGAAGGATTTCCTCTTAATAGAATTTTGAATTGCAGAAAGCGAAACAACGCTGCTCAAAGCTCCACAACATGAAATTAAATTAAATGTGAGCCAACCATCTTTCAATACAAAAATGTGTCTGAATGGCTCATTTGTGAAGGACAAATCAACAGATAGACCTTGTTCGGTAACATAAAGGAGCACGGAGGCACATATATGGAAATTAAATCTCTTTCATGCATCAAATTCATACATCCTTGAATTCAGGAGAGGACCTTATGATGCAGCATCCAAGCGACCTTCAGAGAGTAACAGTAGCTCTATTAGTGTAGAAATTATTTGACTAGGAGTTGACTTACAACTTTCAGTAGCGAGGATGGTGATGTTGTGTACAGCATTGGCTTCTCTGTCTAATGCTTTCGCTGTGCTGATGACCCCTGTTGCTGCCTCGATGTTGAAAAATCGTTCCAGGTCCGTGTTTCTATCTATCGAATACCTGTGGAAAAACATGACAGTCAAAACAAAACACAGAAGCTTTCACTTTTAACAAGTCTTATGGATGTAGCCTAAAGCTATTGTTGCAAGTGAGAATCCCCAGCCAGCAATCTGACTTTTCCAGCGGCTCTCAGGCACAGAACTAGTCAATTATAAGCATTTGTCTCTTAGGTAAAAACACCCGAGTCCACAACTCATTTACAGGCAACATTTAAATCCACTCCTCTATAAGCAAAGGAAATAATGAAATGCAATATTAACGGTGCGAAAGACATGCGCATGTATTATCCTTGTGCAAAGGACCGCTATCGAGCTAATTCATAAAGGAACGCAATAAAACAGAAGTGAAAATTGTCCACGAGGCAATTAAGATTTTATGCTTTAATCCTTTTAGTCTTTCTCAAGATTGTAATTTAATCTTGCCTTCATAAAAAAGGCAAGGCTTTGTTGTAAAACATCATGCGGACCGTATCGTACCTAATGGGGCTGTTGGTGGAATCGGGGTCCAGAGCAGAGACGGTCCCTATGATGGTTCCCACTTTAGCAGCCTCAGAGACAACCATTTTACTGAGCGGCGAGGAGAAAATCGGAGGCTCATCGACATTCTCCACTGTCACCCTCACCATCGCCGTATCGCTGAACGGTCCTTGAGACAAGAAGCGTGGATCTATGTTCCTATTGGTTGCCTCGATTTTCAGAGTGTAGCTTGACTTTGTCTCAAAGTCAAGATTCTAAGGTAAAGAGCACATAAAGGAGGGTGGGGAAAAGTGTGGAAGAGTTAGTTTTAAATTGGAAAACAAGGACACGGCGTCTGTGATATGTATCGAGGCAAGTCACGAAAACAAAGTTCGCGTCCCTGCGACGTGTGTATGCATAATGCGTCCGAGAAGCCTTGATGCTCTCCTCTTAACTCATATTTCATTGAAGTATTGCTATCGATTGTCAGGACACGAAAAGTACAGTGTCAAAGCAGTACATTGATTTTAAGACAGAGATACATGATGTTGAAAATGTCTTGTGGAATACTTTCTTATATAGTCATTTATCACTCCTGTCTGCTGTAATATGCAGTCCATTGAAAACTGCCTTCTGTGCCTGCTTCATATCACCGACGATACAAAACTTCCCTCAGGGCACAACCAAATCCAGCGCATTTACCGGTGGGTTTAAAATGAAAAGTCAAAATCAGTTAATTGTCAATTTTATACATCAGGGAAAGAAATAAAAAGTAGTTTTCACAAAACCCACAACTGTTTAACATTGTAAAGGAGTCACTGGGAGGTTTTCATATGGGGATCTTGTCACTCACAAGAGCTAAACACTATATTGAAAATACAAGTTTTAGACCATTGAGGCATGTTTTTGCAAAATGTGAACGGTTTGTTAAATCGAATGCATAATTTTTCTAATTATGAGTTCACACCAAGACCGAATTGAACTATTTGCGCAAATAAATGGCAAACAAAGTCAAAGCAAAAACTTGAATAGACGTGAATTCCATAATGCCAGAAACGCACGATATTTGCCTCAATCGTGTTTTCTGCACAAGTGGAAAAATTTCAAATCGAGAGCAAAATTTTCAAAGTGCTTATTGAGCCGTCTGTTTTGAGACGTCCGGACATGTGAAGACACTCCCCATCGTGACATGTTTTTCGTGTCATTTGTGCAATAAAACCAAGGTATCAAGTAAGTAATAATGAGCAAAAGATGCGATGCTTTCAGGTTTGGTGTGAACCCACGATTAGGCGATAATGCTGTAATATTCAACAGCTTTATTACGGCCAAGACTTTAAGATATGTGCTTTAATGTACGTGACAATTAGCCCCGGTGTCCCTGAGTAGTTCTCAACAAGGGGGCCCCAGCTGACTTCCAAGGGGTATTCGAGATGACTAATATTTAAAAATGAGACAAAATGAGCACTGAAATACATTTAAAGATTTTAGAATTTGGCCATTTTTCTAATGAAGAAATGTTTTTCCAGTTAATGTTAAACTTGTCAAACACACATACTTGAGTCATAAAGGCAATTCATAGCAAATCAACAATTGGCATAACTAAATATAATTTACAGTATAATTCAATCCAAAGAAATATTTTTTTTGATAATTTGAATAAATAAAGCATTGCACAGTATGGCTCTCCACATTACATCTAAAGTAAACACATATGTGCTTTAAAGAGGGAGGGGGTGTATAGGTAGTAAGGCAAAGCTATTCAAAATCATGATAGCCTGTGGGAAGAAGCCCTTCGAGTCTCATTGTTCAAAAGAGTAGATTTCCGAGTCCTCTTCCAGAGGGGAGAAGGGCAAAAAAGCTAAAGGCCAAAAAATTGTCCTCATGCTGTTCCAGGCTGGCTTTATACACGCCGCTCGCAGGGACGTGACATGCTGAGCAGTCTTCACGGCAGGGGCTTCCAGGCAGAGGAAGAGCAGTTTCCAAACACTGATGATTTCCTGAAGTCAACAATTATCTCTTTTGTCTTGTTGACATTACGAGATAGTTGTTGACTACACACCATATTTCAGGGCCTCTCATCTCCTCTCTGCGTGCGATCTCATCATCATTGTTGATGAGCCCTAGCATCGCCATGTCATCTGTATACTTGATGATGTGGTTGCCGGGGTGCCTGGCAACCAAGATGAGACAACGGAATGAACTATCGAGGGTTGAGGACGTCTCAAAAGGTCACCCGTAGTGAGGGTGACTGTTCTCGAGGTCCAGTCAAGGACACAGAGTAAATAAAGACAGTTTGTCATGAAATATAGGTTTTTAATGGAAAGTGTAATGCTAAGTTCTGGAGCAGATTGTTTATCACATCTCAAAATGCTATATGAATTCTAACATACATGTTGTTTATAATAGTGTTTTGCATGTAAGCGAATGTCAGGGGTCTGTTGTGGGTGGGATAGAGGTCTAGACATGGGTCATGACCAGCTGTTAGAAGAAGGACTTCATTATTATGTGCTTGGGAGCAACAGGATGCTAACCATTAAAAAAGCAGTTCACCCAAGATAGAAAATTCTGTCTTCAGGGTTTTTGGTGCATAGAAAAATTGGAGGCCACCTCAGACTCTCACCAAAATTATATCGGGTGTCTTCACAAAAATAACATTTTCTGTCAACAGACTGTCATTTGTAATTGCAGTTTGAAATTGCAGCATTACACCACAAAGGAGGCGCTATTTTGTTATCAGCCCAGTTAGGGGCTGAAGAGTCACAGTACAAGAGCTAATAGGAGCTATATTAGCCGTGTTTCACAGCTTTTCAGGTTAATATTGTTTGTTTTGTAGTCAAGTAAGTTTAATTTCTTAAAAGGTTTCTACGTTCATCATTGTATACTGTTTTAAGCTGTGCAATTGGCTCGTTGAATGAGCGTTATACTATAAACAACAAGTTCGCCATTAAGAACGCACTTTGTGATCAGAACGACAAGCAAACAAATCACTCATTTGTATCGATTCGTTAAAACTGTTTTCAGTCAATTTTTTAAATGAATCATTCAAAGCTCAGTAAACCACAAGAGAACACAGGATGCGTTGTGTAAGACTCTTAGTAAGACTGGTTCATTTAGTTGGCTATTGTGGGCTGAAAAGTAGTTTGAAAAGGATAAAAAGCTTTATCTGTTTTTAGAAACATTTCTGTATGCTTGAATGAAAGGCACTCTACAAACCCTGGACTCATTTATTTACCCTCGAGTTTTTTGAATCTGTAAAAATGTCTTTGTCCTTCTGTTTAACACAGAGAAAAATATTTGGAAGAATGCTTGTGACCAAACAGTTCTTGGCCACTATTGACTACCATAGTAGGAAGAATAACTTTGTTCTGTTGAACACAAAAGAAGATATTTTGAAGAATGTAGGAAAGCAAACAGTTCTGGGGCACTTTTGACTACCACTGTATTTTTTTCTACTATGGTAGTCAATGGTGGCCAAGAAGTGTTTGGTAACAAGCATTAGATAAACATATGTGACATACATGGTGAACATACTTAAATTATATTAAAATTTCAATTCTAAAACATTGGATTTATTTCCGGCACACTGTTATTACTAGATTTGCACTGTGGTCTGTTTTCTTTTTTTATGTCTGTATTGTAAGATTTGTTTGGATCCGGCTGCACCGTGAACTCGCACAGCATTCACCCTCATTTATATGCCGTCATAGCAAGAGCCAAAAGCACATATAAGGTTTGGGCTGTCTCTGGCCTACCTTCTGCAGAGTTATGACTCCTTCCTGGGTATCTTTGTCTGTCGCGACCCTGAACACCCCAAGGCCATCGCCCTCTATAATTCTGTAGTCCATCTCAGCATTTGGTCCGATGTCAGAATCCAAGGCTTTTATCTTGGCCACCACCGATGCCACAGGCAGGGATTCGGGCACAGCAAACTGATAGGATTCTGCAAAAGAGGACCGGCAAACACACACACGCGGAGGTTATTGATGATGCTATTTCTCTTTTTTCCTTTCTTATCACCCAGCTGTTAGAGTCTGGTCTAAGCTAATAATGCATCTCTCTGCTCTGTGGCAGGTAAAGCCACTCTACAGATACAACTTGGACGAGGACGTATTAAGCTCTGCGAGCTCATTCTACACACTCACAGACACATTTTGGTGGTGATGATGTTATCACTCTGCTATAAATAGAAAAGGAAATGACTGTGATCTAAAAAAATCCTCTATTAGAAAAGAATACTATACAATTGTATTCTTCTACATTTCAGAAAATCTACCTAGTTATTGCGCAGCGACTATAGCTAGCGCTATATCTGTATAATACGAGATCAACCCGAGTCATTAAGATTCTCAGATTACTTAATGCAAATGAATGCAAATTAACCAAATTGACAGAGTGCAATAATGACGGATCAGGTCCGCGTTTGTTTTATAGCTGGTAATAAAATCGTACTCCGTGAGAAGCGGGGTGGATTGTCGTTAACGTCCGACAGCGTGACCGTCACCGACGTCGTGCCCGAGAGGCCTCCCATCTGGCCCACCATGTCTTTGGCTTGGATCACCAGCAGGTATTGGTCCCGTGCTTCCCGGTCCATGTTGGGCAGAGCCGTCCTCACGATGCCTACACAGAAAAGTGGCTGTTTTTCAGAACGTCCGGTGTTGTAGCACGTGATTCATCGCACAGTTTAATGATAATGTCCTTGCCGACAGGAGCTGTGAAAATGCAACTAGATAACAGAATGAATCGCTGTCCCCTCTGCATTTTGAGGAGATGGAGTGTGCATCAATTAAAACAGGATTACCATTTCATAATCTCCCTTTAGCAAGGACCTTTCGCCGATTTGTTAGTCCGTATCCTAATGGATCTCTCATCGATGAGTCAAATCCAGTGTAGAACTTCAAAAATCAATTTCCTCCCCAAACCATTGTTGGTTTAGGAATTATCATTGCATCCCACACCCAAGATTGATTAAAAAGTACATCTTTCCTTTAGCGTGCAAGCAGCTGTGATAAATCCTAATCAATACGTGCTGCTATTTGCTACACCTCGCATCATTTTCTCAGACGGAATCTCTCAAATCATTCCTAGGCTTTAAAAGAAAAGGGAGAGAAAGTTTAATCAGGGTTTGTAATTTAGCCCGTTGATTGAGTCCATATGTGGAAATGACCTCAGTTACAGCTGGAGTGCTGATTACATTAAGAATTTCATTCCCTGTAATCAAGTGGTAATGTGTGCCAGTAACTTCATCACAAGTCCTATCAACTTTTTCCATGTTAAAGTGAGTCAATCAAAACACGGGTCTCTTGATATTTCCACATTGCCGTTAAAGGAATTGGTGGTTAGCATGTCAGCCATGTCACTCAAGCCTACCAAATGAGAAGCATGAGTTTATTTTCTTTTTCAATCCTATTCCACTGTAAATATGAACTAAGCACTGGTAAAATCACACTTCTGAATAAACAGTCAATCGACCGGTGTTGCCAACCGACTTTGTCGCTATATTTAGTGACTTTTCAGACCCCTTTAGCGACTTATTTTTCAAATAGCGACAAACCTAGCTATTTTCTGAGTTAGCCTTGGCGACTAAGCAAATCATTCTGCTTCACTTCTACTGCCCCGCAAGAGAGAGTTTTTGTCTTCCCAGCGCAGAACCGCCTCTTTGTCTACTCTGTACAGTATGAGCGCCCACCAGAGAGAAGCAGTTGAAGACCGTACTGACGTAAATGAGATTTGCAGTTTGCTTGTACAAACAGTGTTTCCAAGAACTAATTGCTTATTGACCTTGTTGGAGTATTTATGATTACGAAACGTGATGAAACGCCATGACTATGTACGTGTAAACATAAACACAGATGTATTTTAGCTGTTCAGTGAAAATTACAGCTGTTGTGTAGTTTTAAGGGGTCGGGATCACTCACAATTATATAGTTTTTGTTGTCTGCCAACAGAAACACAAAAATAATTAAGTATAAAAAAGTAATAGAACTTAAGAACCTATTTATTGTGCATTAAGGTGAATTGTATTAATATAATTAGTGGTGGGCCGTTAACGGCGTTAATGGCTGCGATAACGTGAGACTCTTATCGCGTGATAAAAAAAATGTCGCCGTTAATCTATTCTCAAAGTTGGGTTGGGTGCTGTGTCTATACTACGCAAGCTATGATGATTTTCACCTTGATATTTTAGCGCGGATGTATACCTAGCTTAATTGCACTGTAGGGGCGAGAACGAGAGTTTTCAACTCGCGTGATCCGCGTCATTCGCGCCGCCTCATCATCTAATAACCAGGGCTTCATTCGCGTCATTCGCACTTCATTCGCGTCATTCGCGCCGCCTCATCATGTCATAACCAGGGCTTCATTCGCGCGATTCGCGCCGCAAGTAGGTCTAACGCGTCTTTGCATTGACTTAACATGTAAATCACTCGCGCTTGACGCGCCATTCGCGTTTGGTCAGAACATAACATTACTGTGAAATTACCACATCAAACGTGACGTGCTAACATGGATGCAGGTATGAAGCCGCCGGGCTTGCTTCCGGGAAAATTTATTTTTAAGAAGCTTCCCAATGAAAACCTCAACAAGGTTGTTTGCACATTGTTCAATGTGGAATTGGTTTACTGTACGGAATTGGTTTACATACAGTTGGTTTAAAAAAAAAAAACTATCTCTCAACAGATAGTGGTCTAGCTTTAGTTGAAACCAGTAACTTTGTATTGGCAACTAATGTATTATGGCTCCTGTGTGACATATCGCTTGTTGCTCCCTAACTCTCTTCCAGTCTCAAGTACCACCTAAACACAAAGCATCCCTTAGCTAATGCGGAAGTAAACACAAGAACATCTTATTGAACATAATTTAATTTTCATCATAAATTATCATAGTAGAACAGCTTTCTCAAGCAGTTTGTGATGCATTTTGGAAACAGGAGATGAGCCCCTGGTCTAATGCGCCACCTGGCTTGAGAAACCAGTTCTCAAAGACTTACTTTTAGTCATTATTTGGGTAGCACATATATTCTGAATGCCTTCGGCAGAATTCAAATGAGCCATTTTAATCTAGATTAATCTAGATTAATTCCAAGATTAATCTAGATTAATCTAGATTAAAAAAAATTAATCTATGCCCACCACTAAATATAATACTATATGCGAGGGCTCAGAGAGTAGAGACATGAAGCAGACCTGAAGCGCTTAGCTTGTCGGATACTACGTGATGACGTTGCTGATATGCAAATTAGCACGTTACATAATTTAGTTACATTTAGCCACTTTTCGGGCAGGCTTTAGCTACTTTCCATATAAAAGAGTGGCAACTCTGAAATAGATCCTTTTTGACCTAAAAAGCTGCATGGGCAAAAATGAACCGTACGCTCGAATTCTTGTTGAAGCTGAATAGACTTTTAATGCCCCGTTAGATTTCTCAAGACACAAACACAATTTTGCATGTACTGTACCTGTCTTGGGTTCCACTGAGAAATAGGGTTGTCCCTCAAGGATGCTATAGATGACCCTGGCGCTGTTTCCATACGTGGGGTCGTCTGCGTCAGTCGCCTTAACCTCAACCACAGATGTGCCTTGAACAAATCAACCACAGATCTTGTTAAAATGGAACCAATCATAAATCTTGATCGAAAAAATAATTAAATCTCACTCAGTTACTGCCTAGACGTTTGATACAGCTTGTCAGTTCAACATAGACAACAACTGGCTAGTTATGGCGAAAAAGCTTTGGTGCATTTTTACTGTTTCCTGCTCTGTTTTGTGTTTACCTCTGCAGCATTTTGTATTCTTGTACCTGTCTTGGTTACTTACAAATGTGTCTCCTTAGTACAAGTTAGGAGATGCACTTCTGCAAAAACCCCAGAAGGACCAAACAAATATGCACGCGTTTGGCTTTCTTATCAAGTCAAAGTTTCTTGTTGAATGAGACAAACTGAACATCTGCGTCTAACAAAGATGCTGTTCTTCATTTCGAGTTGGAAAGCAGCGAAACAAAGAGACGTTTAATAAAACTTTACTGGCTCTCTGATATTCCCAGATTTTATTTAAACTGTAAAACGGCAAATGGATAGTGCCAGGCCTTTATTTGAACACAATTTACAGGACGGCCCGACTGCGGTGTCCCTCAGAAATGGCTGATTACTCCTAAACGCGTCTGCTCGTAAAAAGCTCAAAAAGACATTTGGGGACAGGCCCAGATGTCGTCATGTTTGTAACCTAAACATCTGGAGGCACGCTGCATTTTGGCAACTCCTAACCGCAGGAGGGACCCGAGCCAAATGAGTAACTCTTTATCAGATGGTGTGATTTCGTTTTCGTATGTTACCTTGTACCTCATCATTTTCACAGCCTGGTACATTTACAGACAGTTAGAGAGAAAGGCATGTGCTTGCGGCACTTGAGAATCTCTTAAACCCACCTCACAATAATAGGCACTATATGTAAAATACATTGGAAGAGAGTATAAAGGCATATGTTATGAATTTGCACTCTGGTCTGGTGTAAGAGAGACGTGTCTGGGTTAGGCCGTGGTCCCCACACTTGCAAACAATCTCCTGTTTCTTAATTACCAAATTAAATTAATCATTTTCTCGTTAATCAAATCCATTCATCACCGGTTGACTGCTAATGAATTTAAATGGATCTATAAAGCAGACATTGAGGACAAGGGTCGCTTGCATTCACAGAGGCTAATGGCTTTGTTCGCGGCGTAGGACAGACACTTGCAGCCAGCATGTTAATTGCTCTTTTAAAACAGCATGTCAATGCTTGTGTGATTGTCAGCTACTGTGCATGGCCAAACTGACAAACAACTGACCCGTATGGGGGACGTTCAATGTGAATATCGATGTTCTTAGGTGATCAAGTTCTTTCGGGTAAACCTCAATAAGCCCAAACTAAAAAGTAACTTTTACCAAAGATTTTCTCGATACTGATAGCTCAGATGTCAATATATGGTGGCTTAAACATCCACGTGACATCTCTCTTAAAGCATTTAAACCTTTAATTTTAAAACATGATTTTCCATGGTCACACTGTATATAAGTGCTGCTTTCAGAAAAGTCACATCCATTATGGTCCATAATCCGTATAAATGGGCAAATGAAAAACAAATTATAATAATAACTATTTTATGTTTTATATCTTTTGTTGGGTCTTATTGCTGATGGTTTGTGCACAAAAATCCTACACTGCCATCTCTCAAAAGTGACACACACATAATGCATGTTTATTTCTCTCATCGTAAATAGATACGTGTGTACAAACTGATATTTTTCTGATGACTGGACTCTATCACAGGGGTTCAAATACTGGTAATAAATACATTCTCTAAGAGTTTATACAGTATTTGACGTTTTGACTGCAAATGTCGCATCCAAAACTGCATCTAACATGCAGTCTCACATGCAGCATCTAACTTCGTATAGTGTATAACTGCGGAGAATAAAAAACTCTGTAGCAATAACATTTTATCCTGTCGCAACAGCACTGTTGCCTTCATACCACCCAGCTTTACTGGAGGACTATTTCTGTAAGCTGCTGTGCATGTGGAGAATTCTAAATCAGTCACTTATGATGCTCTCTGATGGTCTTTAGAAGGCAGCTGTCTGTGCAAAGCAGCTTAGCAGGTTTTGGTACAACGCTCATTAACTAATAACCATCATGACGCATGATATGTCGCTGGTGACTATATGTGTATAACAAAATCCAAGGCACTTACCAACAGGTGACATTTCTGGTACTTGAGCATTGTAAGGGCCATCCAAAAACTTGGGTTCGTTGTCATTAATATCCTGGACTTTGATAACAAATTCAGACTCAGGTTCAACGGGCAGGTTGGTGGCGCGGTGTCTGGCCTGAGCTCGAAGCGTGTAGTAGGCTTGTTCTTCTCGGTCCAAGCGTTTGGTGGCATGTATATCACCTGTATTCTCATCAATGGTGAAAATGGAGGTCGCACCCTCACCGTTCAGCACATATTTGACATTCCCCTCACCATTATCTACATCAGAGTGAAGCTGGAATGGAACAGAAAAGAAACATAAGTCAGTAATTTACACCTATTGTCACAGTAACTGTAGTTTTTGTCTATTTAGCACAGAAATACATAAAGCCAGTAAGTCTGTTTAGTCATGGGAATAAACTTCTGCAGTGGTTTAAATATTAAATGCGGAGAAACCCTCTCCGGCAGATTTGTGCAAAGAAATGCCCATGTCAATAAAATGAAAACTCACCAAATAAATATGTCAACACTCAAGTTATTCTATCTGAGAAAACATATGTAGACATAGAAAATGTATATTTCTGGTTTGTGTCCTGTTATACAGAATGTCTTTAGATGATGTTGCAGTGAGTGACTTTTCTGTCAAGAGTGACAAAAAACTTCAGTATTGGAACAACAGTGGCGATGGAGACAGAGTGACGGTGCGATGCTTTATGGTCAACAGGGCTTCTGATTTTTTATTAATGTGGCTCACGAAGGGCACAGATCAATTTAAGGAAAAGAAGCATGAAAGAAGCATGATTTACAAATGCGTAATAATAAAAAATAACTCCAAACTGTTCTTGACAGAAATGGACAAAACCAAATTTGACTGCATTACATTTAAAATCTGTGGATGATAACTGACTTTCAAGATGGCCAATCATAGTTTAGAATAGAGACAAGTGGTAAGCAATTTCTGAGAGGTTACTTCACTATGCTATTGCAGTGACACTTTGTTGTGTAACACAAACTCTTTTCATCCGTTTTATTTGACTAAGTCAAGTTTGAATAGTGCCAACAATGCACACTAGTAACAAAACATAAAACACATTCTAGTGCACCAAATTACACTAGATCCATGGCCAATTTTATTCACAGTCCAGAAATCCTCATTATGAACCTATTTCTCATGCTGTTGCTATTTCATGGTAAGTGACTTGGTATTTCCGTCACCAACGTTAAACAGTTTTTTACTTGTTTATTTCTTGTATTGTAGCTTAGATATTTTATTCCTGCTCTGTGGAGCGTCGTAAGCATTTTCTTTTCGGTGGTCCCATGTTATTCATATCATTACAAAACTTTTTTGGTCTCCAATTCCATATATCTCAAGAGAAATATTTCTTTGTTGAACAATGCTTTCATGCAGGATATTGCCAAAATAAAATGACAACTTATTTGCTTCATTTAAGCATTCCTGCCATGTCATAAATCAGACGTGACATCTAGAAATACTGCCACGTTGACAGTGCTTAAACAGCTTAACTGTATTACTGTCACAGGACAAAATGTACCATGTTTCCACAACTTAATTTGGGTAGTTGACATGACAACTTACGCTTAAAATCCTATTTAAAACTGCATTTTTCTAATATTTCTTATTGTTATATACCGTATATGATTATAATATTCCAATATAGTCAATATGGAAGCATTTAAACACCTCATATTGGGCCTCATTTATCAACATAGAAACGAGCGCAGATCCGTGCACAGAAATCGTCTTATGACAGAGTTTACTTGTGATTCAGAAAACATTCGTATTCTGCCAATTTCATCATAAGAATGATCGTACCTTGATTAATGTGGCGGCACTAATAGATTATTAGTGTTTACTAATATATTTACTCTGAAACTATTCTTGTTGCTTTAAATTACTTTGGTTGTATAATGCATTTAAATTTAAACAAAATTCATCAGACTTCAGTCTTGAAAAACTGTTTAAGTTACATTTATGTGTTAACGTAAAAACGAATGTAGATATAAATTATTGATCATTTTTATGGCACAATTAAAGAATAATGTTTATATGTAAATGGCAGAGCAGGTTCTGGCATACGCATGAAACATCGCAGATCTTACAAATAAAAAACATCAAAGCATGCGTGTTTTCTGTTTTCAGTAAAATGCAAATAGGTAAACTTACCCATTGCTTGTAATTGGTATAGGTTTTTAAATGTTTTTCATTTAATTGTGCATTGTAATTGGGGTAAATTATCTTAGAAGTAGCCTAAAAGCCCAATTAAATGAAATGATAATATAATTAGGCTAGAAAGGAAAGTACTTTATTAATGTAATGAAAATAATAAATCGCATAGGAATCTATTTTTACATTTGTTATACTAAACAAAAAAACGTATATTTCTATTTGTCATTATTCGTTTTCAGTTATCAAAGGGGTAACGCATACACTGACCTTCACCCTATCTCAAAACTTGCGTACACGAACTGAGACCCGCCATGCGATATGATTGTAGCAACGTCGTTCGCTTGTCATAAATGAGGCCCATTATGTGAGATTTTGTAGAATATTCGTATTTTTAAACATTTATCACACCACTATTTAACTGAATTTAGTTAAAAAATGTATCACAGTAAAGTGGAAACTATATATAAGATGCTGTAACCTACTGAAACTGAAATATAAATTTCTTTATTTCTCAACTTCTCATTTACTAATGGCACTATTAAAGCAGCAATCCAGTCACATCTTGTTTAGTTTGCATTTTCCCCTCCAATAAAACAGCGCTACTCCACATATGATATCCGTTAATCAAAAATTACAATGCTTTCAGTAAAGGAACTGAGCGTGCTAACGATATTTGTACCTAATTAATCAAAGTAAACGTGTGTTTGGATGTAAGCACTGGCAGGCGCCCAAGGCCAGCTTTACTCTCATGACTGTGTGGCTGGACTCAGCTCTGCCTTCACCGCCTCAATATTCTAATTTCAAATGTTTATTTTGGCCATAATTTACTGTGATGGTGACTGCAGATCATTCGTTTCTGTGTGCTCAGCTATAACTCGTGGACTTATCTAAAGTGATTGTAATAGTATATATCCCTAGTCATCTAAAATATAAAGCTGTCAACATTTTCGCCATTGTATGTTAAATCCAAATCGTAGCCAACAATTTAATCAAACAATGTGAAGTCCTTAGGAATTTAAAGGCATGGTTCAAAATCATGTACTCACCCTCGTCATTTCAAACCTGTATGACTTTACAATGCAGAACACAAAAGAAGATATTTTGAAGAATGTTGGTAACCGTACAATGACGGTACCCATTGACTTACATTGGTGGCTGTGGTAGAGTAGGCGGGGCGAGACCGTGGTTCGAGTCCGGTAAGTAATTGTGAATGAGCGCCAGCTGTGCGCACACCAGGCTCGAATCACGTAGGAGAATTGGGAGCGTATAAAGAAACGAGCGACCGGACCGTCGATGAGAGAGGACCGGGCCCGAACATGTTTGTATTTGTATTTCTGTTTTTCTTTTATGGTTGTTTGCCGGCGGTCGTCCGTGAGGGGCCGCCGGCTGTTATATTACTTTAATAAATGTTTTAAATGTCTTCCGGTTCCCGTCTCCTTCCTTCCCTATCTTGAATCTTGTGACAGTGGCCCTACAATAGAAGTGAATGGGTACTGCCGTTGTTTAGTAGACAACGTTTTTCAAAATATCTTATTTAGTGTTATACAGACGAAAGAAAGCCAAACAGGTTTAAAATGACAAGAGGGTGAGTAAATGAATACACAATATTCATTTTTGGTTGAACTATACATTTCAAAGGCAGGCTCGCTGTATTTAAGGTTGAATTTCCATCCACTTTATATTCAGACATTTGCGGTTGGTGAATCGGTTTATTCTTCAATAATTTGATCTACAAAAGACAATTTTTCTTTTTGCCTGTCCTGTGCTTTTGGTGGAAAATCTGTGAAATCTGTTTTTTGACAGGTTTAACTGTGCAGACAGAGTTCAGAGTATTACACTCTCATTCTTACTTGAAAGCAGTCAAAATAGCAAAACAACTTCATAAGTGTAAAATAAGTGTAGAGCTTTGTGAATAATGGGTTAATTGACACTAATCTACATCAGCGACCAAACTGGATGTTCTAAAACAGCTTTATAGTGCAATTCTTTTTTTATGCGTGTATCGCCCTTTCCATTCAGCAATGCTGGTAAATTATTGGTATAGTCATTCTAGTAAATTGATGGTAAATACACTACTGTGCTGTTCACACAAGCAACGGCATTCTGTAAATTTAGCGGTAAAGACAGCGTTCACGCAGCTGTCTCAAAATACCAGTAATATAATATTATCAAGCGTAAGTTTCCTTATAAATAGCTGCAAAACAACTGGAGTTATGTTTTAAAATATGGCGGGTGTGATTTTATATCCGGACGAACGCAGTGTTTGTGATGTTTGGATCATACACTAGCTCTTAACCCAAGTAAATTACACTGCATCGTGCTTTTCGCGTGCGGTGTATATGTAGACAGTTTGCTGTCAATTTGTGTATTTAAGGTTATAATTGTCTGCGCTTGCATGAAGCGCTAGCGCTAGCTATCCGAGACTTCTGTTATTAATTTCTTTTACATTTTTACGTTTCTGTGACCGAAGTTGGATACCTATTGTTACGTCGCTCAAATCAGCATGTATGCTGATGACTGTGACGACGGTAATCCTCCTCCTTCATTCACACAGCGCCTCCTACTGGTAATTTGCCGGTAAACTCCTATTACTGCAAAATGTGGAGTACGGATTTACCAGAAAGTATCTGTTCACACACAATCTGTTAACTACCAGTAAAGACTGTATGTGTGAAACAGGAGCTTATGTTATAGTGTGTGAATAAGAGAGAACGTTTGAATAACTCTGCTATGGTACGTCTCAGGTATGTAGCACTTGGGTCGCCTCTTGACTCACTCCTCTATCGCTCAGTCTTAAACTCTGTTTCAGCATGGAGAAAGAGATAAAGACAACAAAGGAGCCGAGAAAAGAAGAGACGAAAAGGTGCAAGTTAAAAGGCTGTTGAGAACTATAGGCTAAAAACAGAAGTGAGAGGAAGTAGGAACAGAAGCTGAATGTGGGTGGGAAGATGAAAGTATTGGAACTACGAGGAAGCCATTTAGACCAGTGAAGTCTAGGGATGAGCGCTCACCTTTCGTCTGTGAGACTTTAGCGAGAGCTGCCAGCGAGCTCACTGCCCCTAATGATCTGTTCAGCTGAGTCACGCCACGTGAGTTGTTTGTGTCTGCGATACAGCTTGTTGTTGACATTGGCTACCGCCACGTAACACTTCCTTCTATTGGACCGGGTCTAGTCTCACGCTGCCAACGCATTCCACCGCAATAAAGAAGATAAATGAAGACTGTCATTACATTTGTGTCATCCATCTCTGGCAAACCGGCGAGCCCAATTACGTTGCGAGATTACAAATGCTGCCTGTTTTACACACAGCTAATTTATGTTCATCTGTCTCCTGCTTATATCCTGCAGGGATGCCCTTAATATGATGCTCCTTCTCGTGCTCGCTCCCTCCAAATACGGAACGATTACGAATGTGGCAAACGTGGAACTGTTTCGCCCGTCAGCGCACATCAATTACTTTCCTCACAATCCCGCCTAATGAGTGTCTTTCAGACTAAAACTTCGTAATAAATTACACGATTGATATGGGTGTCGTTTCTGGAGTGATCGGCATTGGCGAGGCGTTCACTTTGATTTGCTGTAATTTACGAATAGCGATTGGGAAGCTGTGACTTAAATTGCACGGCTAGCTACATTACAGATGGTGCCTCTTTTAATTAACTGTATCTGCTCAATCAAAGCATGGAACATACCTCTTGTCTATATATTAAGCGCTGCAAAATGAACCATGTCATGCAAAAAAAACACAGCACAGAGTCCAACCTAACTGTATTACTGCATGGTTTTAGACATTAAGTGGTGTTTTACAGCTCTAAACTATTGGAAATGTCCAATGGCGAGATTTTAAACTACTGCATACTTGTCAATCTTTGGGCTTTAAGGTCCATTCTAATGTGTATCTTACATCACAATTCTAGCCTTTAGATGTGTAGTGTTTTTAGGATTTGTTGAGTATTGAGTTAATTCTCTACAGTAAATATGAAATATACAGTGATTTGTCGATTCACTTCATTTCAGATTTTTTTTCATTACCGTTACATTTGTCATATACCACCATTTAAACTGGACAGCATGGATGTTACTGCTATTAAAGTAACTTTGGCTTTTGTTAACATCAAATCTAACTTTATTTGACTGTATCAATTTATAAATGTAATTACCACGGCTAATAGAGCTTATATATGTACTAGAGCGTGGCACTAGCAATAACATTGTTATGGTTTCATTGTTAAGTAGGGATGCTCCGATACAATTTTTAAAGAACGAGCACAAGTAACAATATTTTTTGTATTACTCGCCGATACCAATACTGATGCCTGTACGTGTATCTGTATTTTTTTGGTGAGGTGCCAATTTTCCAAGCACAACAGATAACTCAAAACCATTATGAAAAAAGACAATTGTTTTTGCTGGTCACAAAATTTCTAATTTCAGTCAGTTCTGTCAGGTATGTCACATGAGGTATCTCTCTTTGGTATCGGTGTATCTACAGTAGGCTATATGAGTACGAGTACATGAGGTATCGGTGCATTTTTAAGGCAATATTTGAACTATTAAAAGTATACCCCAAATAAATTGTAAGTTGCTTTGAATAAAATGCATCTGTCAAAATGTATGATTGTCACTTAAAGCTAAATTTTAAGTTTAAGAATGAACTTTATTAGAAGTTACGCACATAAAAAGTCTTTAATCCTTGTTCTGCTCAATAAATTAGACAAAAGTAGTTTTTATAAAGTATTCCTTAGTCTTTTTTTACTGTGATTTTACATCATGGTTCTAGAAGTATTAAGATTAAGCAGAGGCTTTTCAAAATACTTGCCATTTCCGTGAGAAGACAGGCTATTCTGAAGGGGTAACACGATTAGCTTTGCTCTTTCAGGATGACTGTATTCTGTTTCAAGTTCATGATGAACAGAATAAAATGAATCACAGTAAAGTATGACGCTTTTCACACAGTAAATCTGTAGCGACAACGTCTAGAATCATCCTTGAGTTTTCCTTGCGGCTGTTACTGGTTGGCACTGCTGCTTCTGTTGTCAATTTTATTCAGATTTATTTTTATTGCACTTTCTACAGTGTTGCATTGTTTCAAAGCATCTTTACATGGGAAAAAAGTAGAACACGGAAATCGGGGAAATTATTAAATATATGGAATACATACAATCCACGTACAGAATATGTACTGTATGCATTCTACATATAGAACACTGTCATGAAACTCTATGGTTGAACCCAATTGCAGGCAGAGATGGGACAAGACGAGATGGTAGGGGTAAACACGGGTATTTAATAACAAAGAACACTATAACAAAAGGCAAAACAAAACCCACGAGGGGGGAAACAGGACAGGGTAAAATATATAAGTAAAGACAAGGACACTGACTAATACTAAACTAAGAAAAAAAACACTTGATACTAATACTAAACTAACACTTACTAGACACTCAGGGCAGATAATACGACAAGGCACCAGACACGGGCAAGGCACGGCGAAACAGCACACACAACAAGGTGTGGTATACATATACAATGAACGAGCACAGGACAATGAACATGAGGATGTTTTATAGGGGAAACAGACAAAGGATAATTAATAGGGACCTGGTGATAGGGATTAAACACTCAAGGAAAGCTACTTAACACAAACGAGGAAACAGGAGGGTAGGAACGATGACGTATACCAGAGAGAGATGAAATCGTCTCTCTCCCACATGAAACAAAGGATCCTGTATGATTCCACCTCTAGACCAAGAAATACTTGACAAGGAGAGGTGGAATCATGACAGAACACATACAGGAATAAATGCAATTCAAGGTATTATTGTTGCCAATTGTATTGTCCACATAAAAAGATTGTAACCTACAAAAATGTATAAAATTTTCTTCAACTATGACTACAAGACAACATAAGGCTAATTGATAAGATGCATTTTATTGTTTTTTTTATTGTGACATTTTTGTGAGAAACACTTGATTTTAATAATATTATGTAATTAATTAATATTGATTTTATAAAATTCAATAATTTTTATGTTTCTTTCATACGAATAAGAAAATGATTGAGAGTTAAATGAAGTCTCTTAAGGTACTTTCAATGTTGTAAGCATAAAGGAGTCAACTCGGGCATGCTACAGATTTGTCAGCTATCAGTATTTGCTGTGTAAGCACATAAGCGTAGGCCCGCAAAGTCTCATTAAAGCGACAATTTCCTTAGAGATACCCTTGACTTACCATTTAAAGGTGAAAGAAATCTAGCTTGGCATTCTGGAGCTGTTCATATGTCAATGCTTTTTGTTTGTAACTCAATGGTTAATGGCAGAAGCAAAGCGAGAATTGTCTCATATTCTGTGCTCAGGCAATATTACACTTCAGAATGTCATTTATGTTTGCCTTTAAAACTACCTTACACCCCGAATAATCAAGAGGATGAATAAAATCAAGCCTATAATATAGGCGAACGGCTGAATTTGTGAGAAAAGGCACCCATTTGAACCTGATAGCTTTTCACATATTGGACCTATTTGCCTGTGCCTTTTCAATACTTTCTTATGGTGTGGGATCCTTCCCCCTGTTGTAATATTTCACCTGAATCAACACCTGCAGAGCGCTATATAAATGCAAATGGTATTTTATTGTGTTGAAGATCTGCTTTTTCGCCGAAGACGTGCAGGCTTCATCTCAGCCTCATTGTAGAGGATTCTTTATTCCCTGTCATTAGATTCACTGGTGTCTGCTCATATCACTTTTCTTATGAGAAAGACTGCCAGATTCTATTAAAAAGCACCTCTGTGACTAGACACCCTCAATGCCCTTAGCCTTAATTATCTGAAAAGACACGATTCACTTTCTTTACGTCCTCCATTTGCGGGCGCTTGCGCGTAAACCGATACGAACGGCGAGCGCGTCCCGGGACGCTTCGTGTGTTTGGCAGAAGAGCTGGGGCCGTGACTGCCAACCCAATGACTTTCATCTGCACCGATGACAAATGGTCATGGCACGGACCAGTGCGGGCTGGAAGCAGATGAAAAAGCATCTCCTCTCGCATTGCATTTAATTACCCAGCATATGTTAGAAATCACTCCGAAGAGGATACGGGGAACGCTTGTTGATCCACAACATGAAAAGAGCTCTTTCTCTTTCATTTTGTTTAATTCAGTTTGCTCAAATCATTGATGTGGTGGGAGGGTGGGCGCAGCGGATAGCGCGTTTAATCTATTTGGCCTGGCTGACGAAAGCCTCCCGGCGCTTAGAGAAGTGTGGATCTCTCATTCCCGATAAAAGGGGTTACAGCAGCACCCCCAGTCTGCCTCTCATCAAGTGTGCATTTAGAAGGTGAGCTACGGGTTGTTTTCAGCAACGTTAGGAAAGATAATGCAAATGAGCTGTGACGGACATCGGACTGGGAACACTCCCCATACCCCCCATACTATGAAACAGGCTTCATCATCAAAGGATCCCCCCAATCAGGACTTGATTCAAAGCCGTTTTCTGTGGTGCGCTCATGTGTGAATATGGGCGGAATATGATCGGACACTCGACGCCCAGCTGAGGGATTCCAGCTGACAGGCCCGGCACATCTTATGAAGCTCAAAAACCAGAAGGGTGGTACAGCGAGCATCTGAGAGGCCCCAGTACAGCAGCATATCATCGCAAATGTATTCCTGCGATTCTGAACCAGAGGCGAGATCTTTAATTATGTGCCAAGATGAAAGTCTAGGTAATTTACCGCAATGGAAGTATTAATGACACCGGACACTTGTTTATGCTTATCCTGACGTGAAATAGCCTGGAAGTGCTGTAATGAATGTGTACTTTCAGTGGAGACACCGGGGTCATTTCTAATAATTGTTGATATTACTGAACCCACCCCAGAGACACGGACATGCATTATTCATGGCGCTCTCTGTGACATGCCTTCGTTTGAGCATTTTATTCAAGCTGGACCTATCATATCCATATTCATCAGACTGCAAAGAGGTCACCGTGGGCAATAATCCCAGTCGCTGATGGTGCGATATCAAGACGGCAAAGACATATTCATTAAATTCGTTCTGGTATAATTTCACAGATAATAATGGTCGAGTAGATTGGAGTGCTTTATTGCCACTGAATGTTTGGTTAAGAATAGGCTTCTTTGTGTTTCCCTGCCCTTTTTCTTGCTCGCGCTAATAAAAAAGAGAGACAATCGATACGGAATAACACAGAGAGCGGAAAATGCTATTTGAAGTGATGATTAGAGATGGAAATTAAAGGTTCCCTTTGTTTCTTGCAGACGTGCCTTTAAAAGGCTCTAAAAACAAAGATCGTGCAGAATGGAGAATGTTGGAGACCGAATGTTTTGAACAGGGTCTTCTTTTTAGGCTGTGCAAGCATCAGAGAGTCTTTTTTCATTCATATTAAGAAATCTTAAGATCTTATTTGCTTAACTTAATTCTTATTAAATTAGGATGGCCAATTTACATTTACATTTTCAATTGAATAAATAACATGATATGTCAATCAATTCAATGAAAATATTTGTAGAGAAAAGCTTCCAAATGAAGAATATCCCAAAACATTGCATTATTGTGGCCGCATTGAACAGGCAGTGGAAAAAGGTAAAGATTTAGTTATATTTTCAGCAAGTACAGTTCATTCTATCTGTATGAATATAAAATCTGTCTCTAGGCTGTTGGAAATGAGGATCGGAACACAATGCAACGCAACTCATACATTTCCCATTACTGTTAATGGAGGGTTTTAAACTACTGTACTTTTGTTCCAGTCCATTGGATACACGCAGATGGACGATGTGCCATAAGCGTGGCATTTAAAGATGCTTTATCAAGTTAAAAGAAGTTCCTATTTATTTATTTAGATCAAGCAATGCATTCTTTTTACATTTGATCCAACTGAATTAACATGTTAAACTGACAGGCTTAAAATATATTGATCGGCTTCCAGACATCCTGCAGAATCATTATCAGCATAGGCCATTTAAAAACCCAAGTAAGTCATCCACTGCTCATAAATGTATTGTTTAGCCAGTGATATCTGGATTAATAAAGCAGGCGGCAGGATGAGAATATTAAAATGTTATATGAGATATCTTGGTAATAAAGTTGTTGGTGAGGACCCCGTCATTCATGCCTGTATTATGTTAACCTCATAGGCATGCTGATGAATAAGACCATATTTCACACTCACTTGTGATCAAATGACGGATGACCACATAAAAGTCATGACCCAAAGTAGACGGTTGAAGCAAACCGTCGACCATTATTCTGAAAACATGTGAGATAGCCCGTTCTGTTCACACCGCACCGTACATTACTCTGTCCATCATTCAGTGCGGGGGAAACATTTGTATTCAGTCATTTCTATTTTGCCTGGATCCCTCCGAGCAGAGTGAATTGGAGATGAGCCAGAATCTAATAACGTTCAACCTGGCTGTCAGGGTTTGAGAGCGTGATGGTAGAGAGATGTGTGTGGTGTAGTGTCTGAGAGATAATGTATTGTAAAGCCAAGGATAGTATAACAGGTGGCATGTCGGAGTATCTGGCTCATTATCTTTAAAAGGGGAAAGTGTTTGGCTGCGTTTGCGTGTAGCATCGAGCTAACTACTAACAAGTCTGAGTGCATAAAGCAATCACGTCGCTAGTGAACTGGAGCCAACACATAAAAGAAGAGTAGCATTGTGTCCTTTGTGTGAGAATACTTTTTTTTCTCTGTGCAAGAAGCCATTTAGACTCGTTCAGTTTATAGCGGGACTGTAAAATCGTATCAAAGAGGTTTGATCAAACAATACGTGCAATATTCATTAAACACATGATCATCTACATGCTAAAGAGATTTGATCAAACAGTGCGTCAAATATTTATAAACCATGTGAATCTACACTCTCAGAAAACCAAAGAAACAGACGACCAGAAACACTTAAAAGCCTTACCCGGGCTTTGATGCGAATGCATGTGTCAACCTGTATTCTTTAATGTTTTCGATTGAAATATGTGAAAATTAAAATCTGAGCAAGCACTTCAAATGGACTGAGAATAAGGTTTTTGTTCTGATTAAGATCATACATGTTAACATGGCTGAAGTGTGCTGGCAGAGAGAGAGCGTGTTCTTTAAATGTACTTCATTAAAGAGTTTGACTGACATGTATTAGGACAAAGTAGTGAAAAACATGCCATATAGAGACAAGAGATGTAAGTAAGAGAAAGTGAGAGTTTCTGTGATTGTGTAATAATGAGGGGTGCAGATCAAGCTATTTCAGACATCAGTTCAGCAATTGTCTGAGTCACAATTTGTTCACTCTTTCTAAAGGCGGTTTCATTGAACGCATACTTTGGCCCAAAGTTAACTTACGGTCTGAGTTTGGTTATAATATAACCTTTTTTTATTAATATTAATATGTTATTGTATATAAAATAAATTGTATTAAATTAATTAAAACTACTACACAGTTATTGATTGTTTGCGGTGGTCTACCGAAAGTTAAGTTTGGGCCACTTAACATTTGTTTATGTTGATGCCGCTGAAACCATCTATATTCAGGCTCCACATATTATATCCAAGACCTGTATGATCTCAGGGATTCTGTGCACTTACTATTTTAGTAAAGTAAAAAAAAAATGTTTGCAGCATTTTTCTGATACTTTAAGCAGATTGTTTTGCTGCTTTGCCCTATTAGCAAATTGTATTGAACGTTATTAACACAATTTTGTAAGGCTTAACCTTTAAAAAATGGCTATGAGAAAAAATATTTCATAACCTTATTCAATTCAACATTTTCTTAAAGTCTTATTATCTTACTGAATTTTACTTATTATCGTAGGCTGAAAAAAAAGTTAAGGTGACATAATTTTACAGGGAAACAAGACAAAAATGCTAATTAATTGTATTGCAAACTATTTTTAAACTTTATTCACTGTTAAGCTCATGTTTTGGAACATTTAATATGGTATTGTATAATAGGCCTTTATAATACGTACAGTATATTGCATTATGACTCACAGTAAAATCCATGTCTTGTATGTGCTCAAAAGTACATAAATAGTAAAAAAATCTGTTGTTATTTATACACCCCTGTCATTCCAAGCTCAAATGCTACTTTTAAGAGAAAATAATAAGAGAAGATTGTTTTCCCTTGCATATAAATATCAGATGACCATTTGTTTACTTTCTTCACTGACATTGAACTCAAATTAAAGGACAGATGTGGTTTATAGCTATTATCCGGTTTTGCCCTCCAAACGTCTTTAAATGCAAATATGTAGATCAGGGAAATAAATATTTCTCCATGGCGAATGTCGCTAAAGAGCTAACTCATTTGCTGGACCATTTCTAAAACCTTCCATCCTGACGTGTAAATTCATGCGATACGGACACAATAAATGTTTTGTTATACTGGGAATATTTTAAATTCTAGAAGTTACAATGTTTTCATAGTACATTAAGCTCTTTTATCTCAAAAGACCAAGGAAAATTTGATTCATTGCTAAATGACCCCTTTCAAAATAAAACGGTGCTGTAAATGCATTTTTTCTTATTTTCTGCACTCTTTCACAAAACTACTTCTTCTAAGTAGTTTTTCCTGCCTCAGCAAGGGTCTGGCTTGAGAGAGTCTGTATGCCTTGTCCATACACAATAGGTAGTCATGTTTAATAAGTGTCACATGTTTAGCAGAAGCTGTGATCACGTGCAGCTTGTGGACTCTGAGACAGAAGGCTTTGCCAGACACTCCACTAAAATAAGTCTGCACGGCCAGACAGCTCTACTGGCTTCTGGGCACCCAAACTACATTATCTAAATAAACATGTCACCTCAGTTAACGGGCAGTCGCTGGATGAATTTTAACACTAAGGCACAGCACTAAGCAGATGGGAACACCAGGTTACAGCAGAGTTAAATGTTTCTATACGATACCTTTCAAAAGTCAACGTTATAGTTGAAGCAAAGATGTAGATGTTAATAGAAATGACCCTAATGACCTCGGCCACCGCACATGTTTGTTTTCACCAAGCGCAGTTAGATTCTAAAGAGATAGTGGGTTGTCCTACATCTAAAGATGTATTTGTCATCCTGTGCATATGTGGAGAATGACATTTTTATGTTTTTTTTGGTAAAGATCATTCTCAATTTCACAGCTATGATCCTGAAATAGTTTTGTCTGACAACAGTGAGTTGCTCCGTTTTTGCAAAGGTCAACAAGCCTCCGTTTTACTGTGTGAGCTGTCTTGAAGGGATAGTTCACCCCAAAATGAAAATTGTGTCATCATTTACTCACCCTGTTGTCAATTCAAACCTGCAGAACACAAAAGAAGATATTTTGAAGAACGTCGGTAACCGAAAAACGGCTGTAGCCATTGACACAAAAACAATGCAAGTCAATGTGTACTGCCATTGTTCGGTTACCAGCGTTCTTAAAAATATTTTCTTTTGTGTTCTGCAGAAGAAGCCGCAAAGGTTTGAAATGTCAAGAGGGTGAGTAAATGACACATTTTTTATTTTGGGGTGACCTATCCCTTTAAGGCACAGTATAAATGGAAATATCAAGCATTACCTTGCCAACATAGAGCAGGTCATCTCCTGTATACTCCTCCAGAACGAAGAACTGGTTCCACACCCAGTTTCTTTTGTGCCTGCGAAGAGATGCGGCCACGCCAGCCCCGAAGGGCCTTTGAGAAATCGGGCGGAGAGGAACTGAGTTCAGTGTCATTCCCCGGCAGCCCACATCCCAATGGGCCAGCAACAGCATAGTCATTAAAGTCAGTCCATTCCACACCGCAGAGCCTCTCTGCATCATTTGGACGAATGTATAAAAAGGAAATCGAAAAAATACACTCCTCCGTAGTGAACGGGCAGCAATGATCTTGAGGCTTGAGAAGAAGCTCACGGAAAGCTGTGCAGTGCCCTCAGAACTGGCTTGGGTAGCAGAAAAGAGCAGACCATCTGACCAGTGATTGACGGGAGGACCACAGGAATGGACAACGATTGTAGCCGAAGCTCTCCAACCTGCAGCAAGAACAGAGAAGAGGTTGAATGTGAGAGAAAGAGGAAGAGAGAGAACACAATAAAGACGAGTGAGAGATTAGAAAGAGTCCAAAAAATATAGAATAAAGTGTCAGTCGGCAGAGATGCGGGCTTGATATACCGTCATTTTTTATTATACCCATTTCACCCTTGAAACTCAGATTAAGACTACATGACTTTTGACATTTCGGAAGCAGCTATCTAAGATGGCTAGGCAGGTGCTGGGAGACGTCTACAGGTGAGCAAAATGGACATGCAGTTCTTTCCTCTGGATGAGTATTTGACAGGGCTGCTGAAAGTGGAGCACATTAATCTTCCGGGGCTGAGAGAAGGCTGAAAGGAGAGGGATGGAGGCAGAGCTCCAATGCGAAGATTTGAAGAAATAAAGCAAATATGTACCAAGTCCTCGCATTGGGAAAGGTAGCTCACTTGTCATATCTGCCTGGATCGTATTGAGTGTGAAATATAGCACGGAGTGCGTCATCATCATATATTAAGTTTAATGAATATTATTGGGAATGTTATCTGGCTTTAAAGGGATAGTTCAGCCAAAAATCATTTTTATTCACCCTCATGTCATTCCAAACCTGTATGACTTTCTTCCAAAGAAGATATGTCGAAGAACGTTGGTAACCAAACAACATTGGCCCGCAGTGACTTTCATTCCACATTTGTAAAATATTTTCTTTTGTGTTCCACATAAGAAAGTCAGACAGATTGAGGATGACTTGAAGGTGAAAACATGATGACATCATTTTAATCTTCTGGGTGAACCACTCTATAAGTCGATTGAACATGAAAATAGTGTTAAAAGGCTCATGAATGGTCCCATTTAGTATTTGAACTGTACAACCTCCATCTTAAGAGCCCTGAACCAACTACTGAACCGTACCACATAGTACATGCGTGTTACACAAGTGACGCTGTAATTTTATGGCGTCATACAAAAAATCCACATTCTCTACATCGCAACGGAGAACTACAATTTAAAAGTATGCACTCCAAGTTAAAGTGACAAAATTCCAGGCACAAATTCCTCCTAAGGGGTCCCTGGAGCTTCTCGGTCCAAGAGAGCCTTTTAGGTGTTTCTAACATCCTTTTAAACTCAAACACTTACAAGTCTGGAAAAAAATAGTTCAAAGGGGATTTGGGTAGAGCACATATATGCTCTCAAGAGAAATCTGTCCTTCCTGCAATTCAGAACCCACAGCAGCACGATTCACGGCCCAACAGCTTATTTTGATGTTGAAGAGGATCTCGAAATCTCTACGGATATCCCTCAATGTCCGAAAAAAAATTTGATCTGACCGTAGCTTTATAGATAGCAGTATTCTGCTATAATTTTGGTTTTGTGAATTCAAAACTGACGATTTTAACAATGTTAATGATCTGCAAGGTTAATTTTAAGAGACTATATGTGAAGGTTGAGATGGCCTTCAAACTGTGTTTCTATTAACTATCTGAAAGCAGCATTGTAACAAAAACACATTGATAAATAGAAGGAATTAACGTTCTACACATTTGTAATTTTAAATATATACGACAGATGCTGTATCTGTGCTAAATAATTGCATGTTTGAAAGCCGAGCTCTGAAGGTGAACAGAGGAGTATATCACAAAGCATCCCTCAGGGAAGCCATTCCTTCCTTGTACAGTATATAAGCTCAAAAGCACTAGCGCTGCTGGAGGAGAACAGAGCGTCTTGAGCTTTGGTTCAGAAGACCACAGTGCCAAGACCCCTCAGTAGGGAAAAGTCTGAGCTAAAGCCTGTAATCTTTATCATAAGCTTTACTTTATAGGGGAATTACAAGTGCTTAGCTACTGATTAGATCTCTACACGTTTGACTGGGTGGATTCAACAAAGTTGAAGTAAATGGCTTACACATATGAGGAAAAACACAGTTACTGCAAAATAATCCTCCACGCGTCTCAATTATCTACGACCTTCAATGGTTTCATTGAAGTGCTGCATGACACCATTACCAAAGAAAAGAGCTCTACGTCTGGAATGCTTATAGCGTTGCGCAGGGTAATAAAGAGAGCTGGAAGGTGATATGGATCGTTTATCAGGCTTGCATTAAAACAGCAAACAAGGACACCAGAAACAAATCATGAGATTTATTTTATGCTGGGAGTCCAAAGTAATATCTTTGAAAATGTTTTCATGACAGGGCATTTTTCAAAGGTGCCAAATTTGTTGTGTGCTAAAAGTAAAAGTAAGAATTAAAAAAAAAAACGGCGCCGAATTCTTAAAGCTTCTAAGAATCCTCTAAGAAAGCTTTTAATTTAGCTTAAAAACTTCTACCTTACTGAAGTTTCAGGACCAATCTGAGAGAAACTCGGAGCAAGAAAAAGACAAAGACTGTTATCTTAGCGAGGAGGCGGGGCTGACCCCGTTGCTATGTATGACACAATCTTTTAAAGACTGTGATTGGTTGGTTGATCAAGAAGGAAAGAAGAGAGCTTTTAAGTCATTAGTTTGAAAATGCATGTGTCTTTTTTCCTGTTTTACCGTTAATGTAATGATTTCTTCTATTTCTGTCGCTATGACATTCTCTGCGCTGTTTTGGAGATGTTAGCTAGTCTCTAATAGGATCGGTCACAGACATCTAATGTCTCATTCAATTCAATGTAATTCAATTTTATAGCGCTTTTACAATTTGCATTGCATCAAAAAAGGTATACAAGAAAACTTAAACCAAGATAATCAAAGTTGAACACACAAACAATAAAAGATAAAAATCTAACAAATCTTAAAAGTAATATGGAAAGTGTCAAGCATCGCAACACATTTTTCACACGTTTCGTCCATGTTCTCTGCTGCTAATGAAACTCTAAAGTCTCTTAAAAGTCCTCCTTGCTACTCCTAAAATTTTGGACCTTAAGATTTCTTTTATCGGTTAAGAAGATTTATGAATTACCTTTTTCTTTACTAGGATTTTTCCTGTAATTTGAGGGAAACGCCCATATTTTTACAAGTTTTCTTAGAATTTTGTCACTAGGAGCAACTCATTGCGCTAAGATTTTTCGTGAATACCGGCCCTGGTATTTTATAAAAACTATATCAAGAAATAAATGTGGTAGAGCAGGTCATCACGTGACGTCCTGTAAATCACTGAATGCGTGCGCATTTTGCATTTAAATCCCTAAACAGTCCTTTTATTATTTAATGTTCTGGCAATACATCAAGAAGATAAATCAAAAGCTGTAGAACACAAAGACAGCATCTGTGTCTATGGTCCAAATTAGACAGTTCATGAATAATACTAATCGAGAACTGCTGTACATTATAAGGCAACAGAATGAGTGTACTATATTTGTTTCTGTTCTCTTTCCAGCCCCCCGCTAACATTTTCTCTCAGCCCGAATCTGGCCGCTGTCGGGCTTGGCTGAGGCCCCGGACTTTCTGTTCAGCACATATCGCCCAAATGGTCCGGGACAGGATGATGAAGTCTCATTAGCCCCCCATGCCATCTGATGAGAAATACTGAGACTCCAACACAGACCGCCCCGAGAGACAGTGCCCACAGTCAATGCCAGGTACTAAGCTCCAAAACCGATCTTAGCGCACTTTCTAGTCATAGCCCCCCTGCAGCGGGAGAGCGATTGTGGCGCTCACCGGGGACAGTATGCTCAAACACGGAACAAGCATGACTCCTGGCATCTGGACATCAAACGTAGTACAGAGAGGACTGGCAGCATATGGCCTTCTTATTATGGCTGCCCTTCCCTATAAAGTCTCTTGAGGGTGACAAGGGCTGGATTACGCAAGGATCTGGGCTGGATGTAATTGGTTATGAACGTGCAAAATGGTGCTCGAGAAGATGAATGCACCTCAACATTAAAGTAGATATTAATCGACACCTATTCCCTAGTGTTAAAAAAACAGTTTGAAATATTTTTTTTCAATTATAGTTTATGCATAAAGTCACTGTCAAACCCTTCTTTTGGCAGATTGATTTCTATGAAGTTTTACCGTCATGCTATGGTTAAACCATGGTTAATATGATTATAAACTATTAACGGGACAAAGGATAAAAATAGGCACAAGAGTGCAATAGGCTCTATGCGTGACTTGTGGCACACAGTGGCGTTCTAGCGTATTTGAATGATATAACGAAATGTAAACTTATGAAAGTATCATTTCAAATACAGTACAACAGCTACTATACCAAAGCTGTGTGCCGCAATGTACAAGCATCTTATAAATGTAACAATTTTCTAATCTTCCCATTTCTCTCTGCTTTATGTCTCCCCAACAGGAAACTTTCTAGGATTCTTACTGTAAAACGCGGGAGTCAGGCATGCATAAAGACCATTGTTACATTTACATTTATTCTCCATTATTATTTTGCCTACGCTTTTATTTAAAACACCTCACAAATGAGAGAGCATTAAACATGTTATTAAAGATCTAAGAATACGTGTAGTTAACAACACTAACGTTGAAGCAAAGGGAAAAAACATAAAAAATTACAGACATTTCATAATGTATGCATACATGAGCAGAGCTAAGGAAAAGTTGACAGGGGTTAGTCGGGTACATGCAGAATTATTATCTCAAGTAATCTTAAATATTGAAATAAGCAACCAAAAACATTATCCTCTGCAGTACAAGACAATTAAAAAGATTTTCTAAAGAAGGCTGAGAATTGACATTTTTGACATTTTCTGGACCTCGTACAAGTGATTTGTTCAACAGCGATAGCAATTTGGCCTCACAGTTCACTCGACGCGCCACCTAGTGCCCGCTGGGTGCGCATGACAGGAAAGTTAAGGTCGATGTTGTTACGAGCCTCTCTCTGTTTTTGGCATTGCAGTGGTGTCCTGACTGGGAGGTGTTTTTGATTGAGACTGAAGTGTGAAGAAAAAATCATCTCTCTAGCTGTGATAACTGCTCTCGTTTTGAAAACACGGCGAAAAGTAAAAACAGCCTACTATGTAAATGCAACACACCTTCGAGTATATTCCCTGATGGTTTTGTTCTTTAAGCTTTCGCATCAAAACAAAGTGTTTCACAGTAGCCTTCAGACGACATTATTTGCATCACAAATGAGAATTTCTGGCGAGGTACCAGCTATTGCTTTCAGGACTGAGAAATTGCGGTTCGTAAAGACTCGATTAATATGCCGCCTGTCAGACCTCAACTTCTGAACATCGCATCTCATGATCCTGAGGGAGAAAGCGCGGAATATTAAAACATCACAGAGGGTGAGACAAACTTTGAAAAGTGTGGCACTTGAAATCATCGTCACTCTTTACGCTTTCTACATTGATAAATTAAGAATTAAGAAATGGCAAATAACCTAGACGAGTCATGAATTAGTATCCGGTGCTGAGAATTATAACCAGTGGTTTTCAAAGAAAAAAATGAATAGCGTTAATGTCATTTATTCTGTTTTGTAGATCTGCGTTTCCTTATAAATAAGATTCATATTATTTATAAAAATAAAATGAAATAAAAAATAAAAACACCTGCAATCACTTTTAGATAGCTAAAATATGATTTAGTTTTGTTGCCCAATGCCTCTTATCGTGCAATGCAAACACGCTCCGTCTCAACGTGAATCGCCGACCGTCCGTACGCTATTGCACCTCAGCAAACATGCATAAATGACGCTCGTACCTTTTCTCCCGCTCCTTCGCGTGCGTATAAATTGTCAATGTTCTTTGTTAAAATGATGGAGAATTCAGTCACGTCGCGGCTCCTTTTGACGCTTTCTTCACGAACAAGTCAAGGAAACATACAGAAAAGCATCCCTGAACTACAGACGTCTGCGCTCAGCGTGATGACTGCGCCGCTCGCTACTACACAGCAGCTACAATAAGCCCTATTGAGAAGCCACAGCTGCGGCGAACCTCAGCCAGGAGAGAGCACCGCGCACTGAGGAGACACTCACAAAAGCACCGCGACACTATCGGCCATCCGTGAAGCATGCCTCGGGAGCCACAGTTATTGTCACCCAAACTCCCAGCGGTTAAGCGTAACTTATTTTCTCTAGTGATGGTGCGCACTCCAGCCTGACGAAATGAACAAGTCTATGTTAGCGTGCCATTCAAGCATCGATCATCAGGGAAGCGTTGCGTCGAGGGGAGGTGCCGATGTCAGTCAGCGCCTATCAGATCGAAGCGTTTAAAACTTGTTTTAGATATTACGAACTGTTAGTTCATATTTGGAGAAGAGTTTAGATATTTGGCACAAGCAAATAAAAGCCACATATGCTTGGGTGTAGACTACATCATTCCTTTATGGTCTCTATTGTTGAGAAAAGGAAAAAAATTGACTATTCAATTAAATTATTTATCAAGCACATTTAAGATAACTCATGGTTGATCAAAGAGCGCTACAGTACTATTTGGGGGCCAAAACAGAGATTCTTGATGGGTTAAATGGAAGAATATGATGTTATTGAAACAATGTTTGAAATGATATTCAACCAATAAGAAAACGTGCTTATGATAGTCTTCCACTTCACTGTGATTTAAGTTGAAAAGCTGCAAGGCTCCTCAGGGAGGCAAATCCCTCTATGACCGAAAACAAATAAGAGAAAGTTTTTTTTAAAGAGGGAGTCCTCTAATCTGGCCGCAAGCATAACTTTATGAAAAAGTTAATTAACTGTTGCTGGCTTATGTCACCGTCAGTAGACCTATGCTTTCAAAGGCAGTGCTGAGCCAGTCGAAGCGACACAAATGCAACAACTCCTCCATTACAGCTGGGCACTTTACGGTGTCACATAGCCCAGGATTAACCAACATGGGCGACAGCTAGAGCCCTGAGCTTCAGAGCTACTCTGAGACCAATGTTCTTGCATTTAATCCCACATCTGAGGAGAACCGAGGCAGGGAAAGAGTAGTACTTTGAAGCAGCGAATATAGGAGCCCAGATCATTTCGTGTTTGAGGCTAAAATCAAGCTGGTTTTATATTTTAGAGGCTATATTATATTATATATATTCACAGCTGTATGGTTGGCGGAATGTGAAGCATTCCTAGACAAGACCCCCAGTTTGGCCTTGACATCAATGGACATCAACTTCTTTGTGGGAGAGTTTGCGATCCAAGTAAGTGCAGTAGTGCACAATTTAACAAGAACATCCGGATGCTGCACTGATTACTGTACGACTGTATAGAAGCTAAGAACAAAATTTTAGAGTCACCTCACAGGTGAATTGGTGTCGTGGAGTGCTCTTGAATCCCATCACATGTTTTTTTGCCTAGCTTTTCTTTAGCCACCTACAGTATAAAAGATCCAAATAGAGCATTTGAATAAACGCTAGATTTTTTGTACAAGGTCTGTTTATCAAGGTCGTTCTATCAGATGAAAAAGTAAAGCAAAATATCAAAAAAAGTTATTCGTACGCTTGAATTCTACGTGATATTGCAAATTTGATTCAGTTTGATGAAACACGGCCCATATGATAAGTCAAATTTCGCATGGAGTAATGCACAATAAAACCTATTGTATAGTTCACCCAAAAAGGAAAATTCTTTCTCCGTTTAATCACCCTTTTGTCAATTCAAACCTGTCTTCCTGTGGCTTTCCTTCTTTTAGAAGACACAAGAAGATATTTGAAGAACGTTGGTAATCACATAACGGTGGTTATTTACCCATTTACCCATTGGTTTTGTTTCCATACAATACGGGTAGCACTGTTGTTTGGTTACCAACATTCTTCAAAATATCTTCTTTGTGTTCTGCAGAGGAAAGAAAGTCATACAGATTGGAAATGACAAGAGGGTGAGTAAATGAAATATCTCTTTTAATTGTTGGTAAAATGTGTGTTTTACATGTATCTCAGAGATATGTATAGTCATTCAGACGGATATTATAATTGAATTACTCGATCTCCTCAGCACTAAGGTTCACATGCCGTCTATGAACTTGCTAAACGTGCATTCAATTTTGTTGATGAAGAAAAATCTGTATAGCCCGATCTAGCCCAAATCTTTTTTTGTCTTGCTTCATGATTTAAAGCATCTCTATCGAATCATGTCGGGGATTAAACCAGTGTATTTAAATGTTTAACACAACATCTCAAAACTATACATCAAGCCTTTATCCCGGTCTTATGTTTGGCCTGTACCCTTACCAGAGACGCACACGAGAAGCATACGAAACCATGGAAACCCGTGATCTCCGAGGGTAAGTAACACAGTGAAAATAATGCTTCTTTTGTATCAGTGTGGTTACGGCAGTTCCCTTGCTGAGCTACTTTGGGCGTCCTGATGTGAAGCTCGTATTAGTCCGGGGAGGGAGCTTGCACTGGGACAATGGGACTCCACTGAGAGGCAACCCATTATTTTAGAGCAGGTAATGGGTGTAACGATGTCCGCCATGTCAATCAATTATCTCTTTTCTTCAAGTCCTCCTCACAGACAGCATAAATTACCCCGCATTTTTGACCGATAATAGAGAGTCAGTGCTGATATATTCCTGGAAGAACATTTCGACCACACATGCGCTTTGATGCTTGTTACGCTGTATCTGTTTCAGGATAATTTTTTGCTTTCTGAAAATCATATTTACATTTACATTTAGTCATTTAGCAGACGCTTTTATCCAAAGCGACTTACAAGTGGGGTAGGTAAACATTGCTCACATTGTATATAGCTCACATTGGCGAGCGCTATTAACCTTGACACAGATGTTTGATTTCATTTACCGTGTTGTTGGTCTCGCTTACAGTCTGTTAGTCCATATGGTTCTTACAGAATTATAGTTACACTACAAGAAAAAAAGGACAGAATAACCACCTCAGAGTAATACGACAAGTTTATCAAAACACTAGCATTTTAAAGAGACGTGGAGCTAAAAGAGCTTTTTATAGCATTACAACAACACCAAAGGTGACACAAAGTAATAAGTGTGAAAATATTTTAAAGATGTAAGCAAGATGTCTGTCAAGCACAATGATTATCTACCCATAAAAGCAAAAATAAGCATTCCCCTTAGACGAAGTTTAGTTTAGACTTAAACTAATTAATTATAATGAAATTAAATAACAATACGCTTCTGGGGGAGGGGAACGTTCGCAATACTAAAAAAAAAATGCGAATGCTGAAAGGCAGACTGCAAAGCCAACCCGACCGGCTCGCAAAGGCCGGAAAATAGCATCAATCTCCTCCCATAGATTAAAAGGAGGTGGACAACATTGTCACTGCTCTTTTGGTTGATCTCAATGGTTTTTCTTGCGTTTTTCAATTGCTCTCTCCTCCTTGTGGAGGCCGACCGTGGCTTCAATCAATCAGGGTCTTAGTGAAGTGTAGCAGATGTCACCAGCACTGGGGTTCCGACTCGCTGACCCGCACACCCCCCTTCACCCCCCGAACCACACACATCTCACTCCTCTATTGATCAGAAGAGGCACAGAGGGAGAGGGTGGATTGTAAGATGGGAGCCTTTGTGCGTCTTTGGTTTCATCTCATGAGGGGAGTGTGTTTGTGCACATGCTTCAGCGGCTGCGCTGAAAGACAGGGGGCCCCGTCTTGCTCTCATTCACGCGGTCGAGCCTGCCATCATGCTTGCGCAGACCCGAACAAATGGTTCTCTTTAACCACTCTTTCTGTTTCTTTTCCCTCAAACAGATGTGCTGTGACCAATCAGAGCACCACTGAGGGTGTGAACATATTTAGCTTGTGTTTCAATGGCGACCGAGCCATTCATGCGGATTTTAGACGCACTTTGGGTCACTTTAACAAAGTACCATGGGATTGGATTTGATACAGTCAATATGGAAGCATGTTGTACACTCTGACTATGGGAGAGTTTCAACTAGAGCTGTCGGAAACACAATAAAGTGAACGTCTCATACACGACACGGAGATGACGATGGAGGAGGTTATAGAGATTACACAGATACACCTAATTAGAGCATGAAAATCCAATTTTAAGGGGAGAGTTGCAGGATAAGTCAGGTTGAAAGGAAACAGGGATAGATTAGTGTACTACCAGAAACGGTTCATCTATGAGAAAACCCAAAGGGATCCCATTGAGTAGGTGGGTGCCACCCACAAACCCCCAATCAAGAAAGGAAACACAAAGGTAAAATGTGTGTTTATCTACGTTGGCCGACACGACACGTTTGCTTTGCTGTTAAAGTGTCTCTCCAGAAGCCTGTCTGCCTAAATCAGTGACAAGAGTGTTTTGAGTAAACACTCAACACATCTGAAATCACATCTCAAAAGCACTCCCAGATGTTGCTGTCGCTGTCGTTGCCTACGGGTGCTTGCGAATAAGGCGAGCCATTGTATCTCAGGTGCAGTGTTTTTCAAGCGTGTGAGTTTAACGCTTGGGGATTAGTGCCTCATGTAATCTGTGAGTGAGTTTTTTCATGAAGGGTAAAGGTCAGGAAGTAGCAAATGAAGAAAATGGGTTGTTTAAAGGTCCAGTGTGTCATTTTTGGAGGATCTATTGACCGAAATGCAACATAACATACAACATTACTTCAGAGGTGTATAAAGACCTTACATAATGTAATTCTATCTACAGTATAGTATATAGAGTATATATCTATCTCACAATACAGTGTGAGTCACCTTAAATGGAATTCGCCATGTTTCCATGCTCTTCAAAGCACGTTTTGTAAATATGTTATCTCCTTCCTCCTAAAGTAGCAAAAACGTGCTGGCATGTTTGTCCTGTGTAGACTGCCATAGTGCTTTGAAAGGGAGCTGTGGAGTGAACCATTGGTTGCAATTCGCAAGCTCACCACCAGTGGTGTAAAGTAATGAATTACAAATACTCAAATTAATTTCTTATGTGTTTAATCATGAAGGAGGACCAATGTTTGCGGCAGCCGGTTATCAAATGGCGGTTTTGCGTCCTTGAAAGTCACTGCGTGAAAGGGACACAATACATTATTGAGTTCCTGAATCACTCCGTTCGCCAAGTGTCATCCAAACGGCTATATCATGACATGAAATTGTCCATCTCTCTCCAAAGTCTCTACATCAAGTTCTCTGCCCTTATAAGTGAGTAGGGTACATATGCGATTGGAACACATGTACAGAGGTTTCACAAACTGTGCATAACCAGTTATAATGTTGTAATTAACATTCAATTTCTTGCACAGATCGATCGATTCACTTAAATAAGACGTCATTAATACATCGATTTTTGCATGCAGTATTTGGAGCTCTTATTTATTAATTTCTGCATTGTGGGGCCCAGTACACATGATTGAATAGTGTTGAAATTGCATAAATAGTTTTAACTGGAAAACTAGGCTCATGATAGACAGACAGACAGAACAACACATTGAATGGTTATTTTGTCTGAGTTGTATCCAGGTATATGCTTGTTTGGTAATAGTAGATATTTTCTATATAAATCTCCAAATTTGATTGTGAATAATTATTCATAATTCATTAAATAACACCGCCTATAACGTAATGAGTAACTAGTACTCTGAGTAGTTTTTGAGAATAGACATTTTTACTTTTACTCAAATACCTTTTTAACACCAGTACTTTTATTTGTAATTGAGTACAATTTCAGCAATGTAACAGTACTTGTCCTTAAGTGCAAATTTCCAGTACTCTTTCCAACACTGCTCACCACCAAATGCCGCTAAAATCTCAACATTGCAGAAGAGATGAAAGCAGTGATGTAGCAAGCAACAATAAGTAAGTTTCTTCCTTCATTCTATGAAATCAGAAGTCAGCTATAATCTTTCTTTTGTTTTTATTTTTAATATTTACACTGTAAAAAAAACCTGATAAAGTACTGGCAGAAAATTACCTGTACTTTTTTCTTTATTTTAGGGACATTTCCGTTAATGCTAAACTGTAATTAAATGCAAAGCAAAATGTAAAATACAGGTAAAACTACTGTAAAAAAGGAATACAGAAAACTCCTTCATATTAATACAGTTTATTGTGCCCTATTTTAACGAATTAAGATCAATAGATCATTTGTCAGTTTGATAGTTGAACAGTTTACACACCATTGCAGAGCCTGTAAAGGGATTAGATCTATTTGACATTAATATGTATTCCACAGAAAATATGAAATATTTGAATTTTCACAACTGCACCTTTTAAACGTTTTCCCTAGGATCCTCTGTGTTGTTGTGAAGCTGCACACTGTCCCTGCCGAACCTCCAGCAGATAATGTAATCTTTTTTGGAATTCCTTGCATGTTCCTCACATTTGAGTGCTTGGCTATTGTGGCTCAATGATGTTGATCCAGCTTTGCCTCTCAGGACAGCCGAAGGACTCGCACACAAAACCACAAATGGCTGCAAGCAGTCGTTGAAAGTTCAAAGGGACAATATATGATTTTAAGACTAAGTATGTGCAACTTTTGAACGGGTGATTTCAGTTTTAATTCAGTATATAAAACCTTAAGATCTGTGAGAGTGCTTATTATTTGGACAGTGTAATCCAAAACGTTGTTTGACTTTTCCCCTACCTCCAAAGCTTCAGTACACGAAAAACAATATGCAAGTGTTTCTATAGAGAAAACCTGCTTTGACTGTCACACTAAATATTGATTTGATTTAGTTAATTACAGCAGTTAATTCATAAATAATATCAATTTGTGACATTATTTTTGAAAGCATCCCCACTTTTTAAAACTTTGTAAACCAGGGGTCTTCAACGTTTTTCGGGGGCAAGGACCCCTTAGATGAGAGATGCATGGGGCAGGGACCCCCTTATAATTAATGTGTAAACAGAGCTATTTAAATAGAAACAACCCTTTTGTTAAAGCAATATTGTGTTAAGACATTACATTAGCACTATTATATTATTGTTGCACACAGACTAAATACTTTTCTGTGCATTATTTTTGTTTTTAATATAGATTGCTTGATTATTTTAAGGGATTTGCAGCATCAAACATTTTCATTTTACTGTGAGATGGACAATTTCACATTTATTTGAACCTTTTGTATTAAGGCTTCAATGAGATGATTGACCCTTGTTATGCACAAAGACTATTCTAGTGGAGTTAGGGGTTATCTCTGGATGCGAAATAAATGAGTCCAGATTTTATGCATTTTGTTGTGTCATTCTTTTTTTTCTTCCGCTTCTGTGTTGCAGACCGCTTTTTTATAATTCTGAGCTTCCGATAGTTCTGTTAGAGTTTACAATGCGAAAGGTTTTTTTTTTCGTTTTTTATGATGCAGATGTATCGTTTATTCCATTTCTGAATATTTCTGTACCCCTGCTTTACATTTTAAACAAAAAGTTGCCTGTGAGAAAACAGTAATTAGCGGACCCCTTGCAGTTCTACTGCGGACCCCCTATGGGCCACGAACCCCCGGTTGAAGACCCTGTTTTAAACAAATAAGCTTTGCATATTGGTTTCTTCAAGTGTCTTGGAGGCATTGCCATAGTTTTTTTGGATTTAGACTGTCTCGTTTTTTTCTATTTCTTCATCGAATAATAGAAAGACTCAGTCATGGTGAGACCAGATCTCCATGTCGAGCACAAAAGCAATCTTAAAAAAGACTCAAAAACATTTTTTGAAGTAAAAATAATAAAGTGCCTAAGATTTTTGCACAGTACTTTATATAAAACACAAACCTTATAAGTTATTTTGAGGTCCTGGTCAAAAATTACCCTTTTTGTCCCAAACAATCGGCATGAGGCAGCAATCTTGTGCTTGTATGAATGAAACAGCATACCATGAATGTTTATGCCAAACACACAAGTATACTAGAAAATAATGAGGCATGCTGCATAGCAGGCATTGTTCAGGTGACGGAAAGCCTCGTGAAGGCCTTGCTGTCCAACTCCTAATGTTATGCATAAAGCCTCATTTGTCCTTGTGCCTTACTACTTCACAGCGCCTGCTGCCCATTTGTGTTGCTGTGCGCTGCTTAAAACAAATCAACAGAGAGAGGGGCACTACAGCCCCGATACAGGTTTAAAAATATCAACGTTTGTAAAGTGAAAATGCATTCTCTAGTGAGGAGAGAAATGCAGATTACACCACTTACCATGCATAAACCCTCTTTTCTAATGAATGTGTATAGTAAGTCAGCAGTAATGTTGATTTTGACTAAACATTATTAATTCCCTACAGTAGACTGTATTTTCTCAGCTGATATATTCTCTAAGTTCAACAATGTGTAACAGTTAAATTAAAAATATATTTTAAGTTTTATGGAGCACCTTATAAGAACTTTTCTATGAAATATTTCCATTTGAACACTTTCTCTGTGAATTTGAACCGTGCATCCATGGTGTCCCTTTCAAATCAAACCTAGAATTTAATTGAAGGCATTCATCTACTTCCTTTGGCAGACACTCCAAAGCGACTTGCAGTGCATTCAAGCGATGCATTTGATCAGGATGTGTTTCCTGAAAATCAAACGCACGATCGTTGCACTGCAAGCGCAATGTCTACCAGTTAAGCTGCATTGCTCATTGCACATCTGAATGTGCGCTCAACCCGACTTGAAAGAAGCCGTGAAATGATACAATTGCAACCGTGTGCAATTTACAGTTTCTATGCGGACAAATTGAGCTTCCATTGTTTATCATACAGAACCTTGATGTGCTAATAACAGCTGGTGTAAGCTCATGTAATGAAGCGACAGTGATACCTCCCAAAGCCTACTCTTCAGCTTTTGATCTTATTGAACAAAACCAGACCAACAAGGCATTAGTCTCTAAAGAGCATGCCGAAGGAAGTGTATTAATGCCACTGCGCTCTGTAAAGGGATCACTGAATGAAGTGACTTTTCATGTAATGGAGTCTGGTTTTCATAAGACTAATCATGAGTTGAAGAGGCACCTCAATATGCAAGGCTTTTCTGGTTGACTTTCCTCCATTCTTGAGAGGGATTGAAGGGATTGCATCTGTCGAAAGCCGCCCGTACGCACATAAACAGCTCTAAACAGTTTTTCTCATCGAACGACAGCTGAGACGCACTGCCTTGATTCATTTACTCGGCTGTGAAGATTTGTCCACTCATAATTCAATTATTTCTCATTCAATCACGCTCGATTAGATCACGATCACTACTGGCTGGCCTTGTTACCGTAGAAAATACAATCAGGAGGACCCAGTACTGACTGACTCAAAGTCTCGCTTGTGTGTTTGGAGACCTTTCAGTATGTGACATGGCAGATTATACCGTAATGCTCTTTCCACCGCATGCTGCATTGACTGATGAAGACTTATTCACAGAGTAGAACAAGCATTGAGGACAATAATGACAGTTTGATGTCTGGTATGTGTTGCATTATATGGCAGTTCATTCAGGTCCTCTGATGTGAGTGGCGGAGCCTTGTTGAGTTCTGTTTTTTTGTGTAACTGCATTGGGACACTTTGCAGACTTTTGTATTGCTTTTAGTTGTGATGTTTGCACCAGATTATGAGGGCAGTGCTGTGAGGATGTGAAATGGTTGGTGGACTGTTTTGATTTTGCCTGAAACAAGGAACAGGTTTTTGTTTCAGAGTTTTTTTGTCATGTGTACAGATAAACTAACTAAACTAACAGAAACATATAAACTAACTTGACAATTTTTGTCTGTTTGCATAAGTTACTTGATATTGCAACTTAGTCTCACGGATGTTCGTGGCATAGGCACCAACATTTGAATTTATTGATTTGTGTTCATGGACACAAATTTCCCCCTTTTTTCGTGTCAGTCAGCATGACTTTCAATACACAGTGTGTGTATGTGCTAGGGCTGTCACGATATCCAATTGTCAATACACACTTTTTGCGCCTCAAAAAATTCACGACACGGTATTATTTCGATATTTATACAAATATTTATAAAAATAAATAAATGATGACATCAATGAATTGAATCGAATCAATTCAGCTCATGGAAGAACACTTTAAAGTATAATTTCAGTCAGTTTTCAGTCAGTTCAAGTATATTTGTACGTTTTCTTTTAAGCAAATGTAACATTATACATATAGTTTACAATTGATATACTTTTATATTAAGTATTATATTGATATTAAACTTTAATATGTCAATTTATAAGAAACAACTATAGGTTAAGTGTCAGGGACTGTCACGGATCTCGTGGCAAGACAGGGCAGGTGAACCCAAGTGCAGGCAGAGGCAAGGCGGATGAAGGTGTTAACAAAGATTTATTTAAACAAAGAACATTTGATAAACTCAGACGAGGACCAGGTATGACAAACAGCATACAGAACTTCAAACAGCAAGTAGCAAACAAGGTAGACGAGGTACATCATACAATGAACGAGCGACGAGACAAAGAAACATGAGGACTCTTATAGGTAAGGTAATTAACACAAACTAGGAAACAGGAGGGTAGGGCAACAATGACGTGACTCGGGGAGAATATGGAAGACCGCAGGTGTCACAACCATCTCTCCCCACAAGAAACAGAGGATTCTGTATGATTCCACCTCTAAACCAAGAAATACCTGACAAGGAGAGGTGGAACCATGACAGAACCCCCGCCTTAAGGAGCAGCAACCTGATGCTCCTAAAGGCACGAACAAGACAAGGCAGACTGGGACAAAGACAAGACCAAACAAAACATGGAAAACACGACTAGGGGCAGACAGGCAAGAACAATCAAGGGACTAGGGTGACACAATAAAAATAACAAACAAGGGAGGGGGGGTGGGGGCAAACAAGGAAAAATAGGCAGTCCAGAAGGGGCAGGGCTGGGAGGGGAAGTCCAAACCCTGGGGGACGCGCCAGAGCGCGGAGCCCCAGGGGGCTTGACAGGGCTTGGCGCCGGTCGGAAGGCCGGCTGGACAGGGCTTGACGCCGGTCGGAGGGCCGGCTGGACAGGGCTTGACGCCGGTCGGAAGGCCGGCTGGACAGGGCTTGACGCCGGTCGGAAGGCCGGCTGGACAGGGCTTGACGCCGGTCGGAAGGCCGGCTGGACAGGGCTTGACGCCGGTCGGAAGGCCGGCTGGACAGGGCTTGGTTCCGGCTGCTGGGCCGGGCTTGGTTCCGGCTGCTGGGCCGGGCTGGGTGCCGGCTGCTGGGCCGGGCTGGGTGCCGGCTGCTGGGCCGGGCTGGGTGCCGGCTGCTGGGCCGGGCTGGGTGCCGGCTGCTGGGCCGGGCTGGGTGCTGGCTGGTCAGAGGAATCTACGGCCGTAGTGTCCTCTCGGACCGTCCCGCCCTCACGGCGCCCCCCCCAAAAATATTTGGGGCTGGAAAGCTCCGGACTCGGGACCACAGGACTCGGGACCACAGGACTCGGGACCACAGGACTCGGGGCTGTCCTCCGTTGCCTCTTCTTTTTCAGCCGAGCCACCCGTCTGGTGGTCGGCTGAAGGAAGGAGGTGAAGGGCACAGCTGGTTCGGGGTTGGAGGCCTCCGAGGATGACCCCGAAGACGTTCTCCTCCCCCGCTTGCCACGGCGACCAGTAGGTGGAGGTGAAGCTGCTGCGGATGAGGCGGAGGGATCGGCAAAGCCCATAACCCCGACCTGCAGGGTACGACCCTCCGGGATAGCGCCCAGCGGAGATGGATAATAGGAATGTGCCGGGACCCTGGACTCCGACCTGTTCGTGGCATACCGCCACACGACATCGAAGTCCAGCGGTCTCAGCATCCTCATCTCCGCTGGCGACAGAGGATCCCTGAGGCCGCGGCTGAACAATACCGCCAGCTCCGCCTCCCCAAAGACTACCTCCTCTGCGGCATCGACGAACCTATCGACGTAGGTCCCCAGGTCGTCGTCTCCTTGACGGATGCCGCAGAGGTGGCGTGCCTGGCGGGACCGCAAGCAGTTCACCTCGGTTGCCTGCTGGGTTCTCTTTGGCTCGTTCATTCTGTCATGGATCTCGATGTGAGACATGGCGTGAGAACCCAATTGCAGGCAGAGACGGTGGTGACAGGAGGTTACAGTGATATTTATTAAACAAAGAACACTACAAACAGGGAAAACAAAGACCCACGATGGGGTAAACAATACTGGGATAAATATATACTTAACAAGGAACAAGGACACTGACTCACTAAACTAATAAAACAAACACTTGAATAACAACACACTAACACTGACTAAACTAGACTTACTTTGACACGGGAGACAGGAACAAGGCAAGACGAGGACCAGGTATCACAAACAGCATACAGAACTTCAAACAGCAAGTAGCAAACAAGGTAGACGAGGTACATCATACAATGAACGAGCGACGAGACAAAGAAACATGAGGACTCTTATAGGTAAGGTAATTAACACAAACTAGGAAACAGGAGGGTAGGGCAACAATGACGTGACTCGGGGAGAATATGGAAGACCGCAGGTGTCACAACCATCTCTCCCCACAAGAAACAGAGGATTCTGTATGATTCCACCTCTAAACCAAGAAATACCTGACAAGGAGAGGTGGAACCATGACATTAAGTGCACATAGAATGCTTAAAGGAATTGTTCACCAATAAAAAATAATTCTGCCACAATTATTTGCCCTCAACTTGTTCAAAATCTGTATAAATTCCTTTGTTCTGATGAACACAGAGGAAGATATTTGAAAGAATGTCATTGACCAGTTGCCATAATAGAAAAAAGCTTTTATAAATGTAAAGAAGATTTTTTCAAGAATGTGGTAAAGCAAACAGTTTTGAGGAACTTTTGACTACCATAGTCATTTTCCCTACTTTGGAAGTCAATGGTGGCCAATAACTGTTCGGTTATTAGCATTCTTCCAAATATTTTTCTCTGTGTTCATCAGAACAAATACAGATTTGGAACAAGGGTGGGTAAGTGATAACAGAATTTTTATCTTTGGGCGAACTGTCCCTTTAAATATACTTGATCAAAAGATTGAGTACAAGTATGGGCAAAATATACAAAGGCCATTCGTCAGATATACTGTAATAAGTGTAATTTTAAGCATTAGACTGCAAGTATACTTTTTCACTATAGGACAATTGAATAAACTTAGTATGAAAGGGGTTTGTATGAAGTATCAGCACAGTTATGAACATCATATTGAAATTATATTACAGCTGCACTAATATTAAGAGCACTTTTGGTTATGTAATATTTCTCAAAAAATAGATAAACTGTTGTGCCACTCGGATAATCTTAAATTTGTAAGAAAAAAATAACTATGAATGAGCAAATTCTTAAGAGTACGTATTTTTCTTAAAAAGAGAACATTACAACGAGCAAGTTGACCAGCATTACATGCAGGGCAGTCTGGGTCATGAATGGCTGAGCTTAATCGTTCCCCTGCTCCTCTTTAACTTGATGCCTGATGCCTGATAAAACAGGTACAAATTATTGCATACTGGACTTCACTTTGAGTTTGGAACACGTTTTCTATAATTGCCTCAACTCCTATAATCCCTGTGTTGTGTTTAATCCCTTCGTTTTCTAGACATAATAATAATTATCATTTAGCAGAAGATAATTACAGCAACCTTCAGAGTTTAAGAGAAACTAACTATTCTATAGCCATTTCACAAGCATACAGGATTTCACTGAGACCAGAAACAGACAGAAAGAGTGACCAATTACGTAATTCTAGTCTGGTTTCTATTAAGAGAATGAAAGAAATAGTTCAAAATTAGGATCAAGAGCACTTTGCGATCTGCATGCTGTACTTCACTCAATCCAGTGAGGACGAGAATAATTTTTGAGCTCAAAGCCTTCCAAAGAGCAGGTCAAGGGTCTGTGAAGAAGGTGTTTAAATGTCGGCAAAACAGCCTGTAAGAAGTTCTGTCGATTGGAATCATGTAGACTTGTCATGAACTGTTATGCTTCTGGCCTTTACTCTTGTTGTCAGAGTGCCAATTTAAGGCCGCAGGTGTGTTTCTCTACTTCATGTTAACTTACCACCGTAGTCCTACTGAAGTCCACTGTGGTTGTTAGGGCTGTCTTGTAACTCAATACATGCTTGCTAACCTACAGTATGTGGCCCACAGAATCTCACTGCAAAAAATGTGCATCTATATTATGGCGTGGCTAAATTTGGCTAATTCGTGTGAATTTGGACAATCTCATAAGTACATTTTAGTACGACTTGATTTCGCGCCATTGACCTTAGGTTTAGGAACGGGGCTTCAATTTTCTTTTCTAGTCATTTTGTACAATTCATAACGTACAAATTTATACAAATCAGCCACCTCGTAAAATAGTTACGAATTCCCTTAAAATCAGGTTGATGTGACAGATATGATGTTTTCTATGCTGCCCCCCATACCCTGGTGATGATGTATTGTTGTCATGTTAGAAAAAAAATCACAGATACGATTATTTTTCCTAGACGTTAATTAGATTAAATGGAAAGGAAACTTTTGCTCAATGCGTCTCACATATAATAGAACCAGATGATAGCTCAACAGTGTCACAATCTGAGCTCAGATTTGTCAACAACATTACAATTTGAACTAAACCATTTAACATTTATATCCATGCATTTAGCAGAGGCTTTTAGTCAAAGTCACTTACAGTGCATTTTAGCTATACATTGCCTAGGATTTCTCATCAAATTTACCAAATTCATGATTGATGTTCCTATGCAGTCTTTATAGCCCCAATTGTCTTGTTTGTTTCTATTTTGATTCTTCTAACCTATTTTTGAGGGAAGCATCTAATTTAAGTACTTAAATAAAATTGTGGAGAACTCCACCACATCTCCAAAGCGCAACTTCTGAACAAAACAATTTTCAATGAACAAGTTGCAGTTGCAAAATCCTGTAGCTCAGTGGCAAGAGCATTGCATTAACAAAGCAAGGTCGTCGGTTCAATCCTAGGTTATTGCACATACTTAGAAACAAATGTATAGGCTAATGCAATGTAAGTCGCTTTGGATAAAAGCGTAAGACAAATGCATAAATGGAAATGTAAACTGAACTGGCCACACCTTAGAGGATGTTGGAATAATAGGACGAGGAATTGTATTGTTGAAACAGTCACTTAACAAAAGAATTTAATCATTATGTAACAAAACATAAACACTTGCATTAAAATTTTTGGCAATTATTTAACTCTTTGTAATAAGCGAGCACAGTCATCAAAACCTACTCACTGCTGATTGTTTTTAATGTTTTAATGCTGGTCACAAAATACAGCTTTCAAAACTTGCTTGTTCTCCACCTAAACATACTATTTCAAAACATTTCTCCTGATAAATATAGTAATTTGTCACATCATGTAAACAGACACAGTATATAATTTTACAGCGTGGTCTTTTATGCCATCCGAATCTCATCTCCCTCCTCACAGCCCAACCTATGAACCGACAATTACAGCACGTATATACCTCGCCATATAGGATGGCAGAATTTGAAGTTCAATCCCCATCTAGCCCACCACAGGGGTTTCTTTGACTCACCATTGAGATGATAAACACGGTTCAAAGGGACGGCAACAAAACCCCCTATCTTGAGGACATCTCTACGAATGCCCAGGTAACAAGACCCTCCAGGAGAGAAAGCTATTGATATTGTGCGCCCGGGATGGGAGGTAGCGCTATCATGCAAATGGGACGCTGCGGCTAGAGGTTAGCAAGGTTGGAAACAGGCGGCTCGGAGGCAAATAAAACTCTATTTAATGAGGACTTTTACAGTGACCTTCCACTTCAAAGCATCCTCAAGTTACTCCCCATCAACTGCCGGGCACGCAGAGGCTATTGCACCAGCAACCGGAGAATTACTGCCCCCTCTGTCTGAGTCAATGGACCTATGACTCCACACAGATTTTATCACCTAAATCTGCTCACATCCAGCCACTCTCACCAGCTGCTTGTTTTAGCTATTGACATCTGGACGAGTGAAATCCTCTCAACCTTTCGTGCCGTGGAGGTCAACGTTGATTTACAGTCTATAGTTAATGCTACTTACCAATGCACTTTGGGTTATCAATTTATCACACGCACTGATGCAGATATCACATGGGTTCTAATTTGCAGCAATGTAATACTTCAGGTTTGTTGTGGGTTAAATAATGTAACGGTAAGGCATGGTGACTGCGAGCCGGTGTCCCATAAGAGTGATGTTTAATAAGGACACTGAAATGAATTGGATATACAGCCCAGAGCTCAAGGTCACATAAAACAACACCCAAGACATCTATACCCCCGCACGAGGTCATAAAAGTTCATAACAGCCATGGCACTTTTGACATCATAGCACTGCTTGAAATATCAAGCCCCTTGCCTCAATGAAAGTCTTTATTAAATCACATCAGTTCCCTGTAGCTGTAGACAGGGCACAGTGGCGCTGTACTTGAGCGGCCGGCCTACCGCCTCTCGTTCCCAGATCTAATTTATAACTGTGTCTGAAAAGTCTAAGAATGCAGATGACATACTGAATAACGCAAAAATGAAGGCCCGACTAAAACCTAAAATTGTTCATTGCCGTGCACTCCGTGGAATACAGTGTTAGGCAGTCGCTGCATGGAGAACAATGTCTTGACTACTGAAGCCCTTCTGTTTATGGCTATTTTTAAAGTACTGCGCTAATGTGGCATTGTAGACTTTCTATATTAAAGGAACAATGAACGTTTGTCTGGATAACACGAATAATATTGAATTATGTAGGGTTATATCATGAATATGAAATGTTCTGGACTATATTATTCTTCTACTGTAGGTCTATCTAGTGATGGGGTTTGAATGAGTTTGGTTCTTTTGCGAATACTATCCGTCACATTTAAGTGTTGTGTGATGTATAGGTAATATAAAGTGATTTTATTAAATGTAAAAAATAAAGTCTGATTCAAAACACTGTGTGTGAAAAGCTGCAGTCCAAGACTTCACAAAGCATCGAAAACTATTGTGTCGGTACATTCATACACGCTGGCAGACGCTTTTGTCCAGAACAACGTTTGTGCCTTCAATGTATAGAGTTTTATCAGTAGGAGTTATGTTCTGCCGTGGAAAAAGACCATTTTAAATTATTTTCTGTTTCACTGAATTTACCATTTATGTACAGAAAGATATTTTTTGTTTCATTATGTGAAATACTAACAATGTTTCCAAATAAAATTCGTGTTTCTGTTTGCATTTATCTGCAGAAAATAAAGGATGGTCTGTATTTTTTCAGACCTCAAATACTGCAAAGAAAAGAAGTTCATATTCACTTTTACGTATTTAGGAAAAGTTCAAAGAAAGTTTTTATGTGATAACCTTGCATTGCTGTGAGATTACTTTAGGTCACTTCTGAGACACTGGACCCGAATGGCCACAATACATCTGGAAATGATGATTAAATGAAAATTCGTCCAATTTTTCAGTGGCTGTACTGTATGTTCCCTGGGAAGCAAACCAATGACATTTGCGCAGCTATAAACCCTTTGAGCTACAGGAACACGTACTGTATCTATTTTGTTGGTAGCAGATGATTGCAAGTATAATGTAACAATTGTTTCAACTACTCTAGCAGGACGTTTAGTGTGTAATGATAGCTTGTTCATTATTTACAGCGACTGCTTTTGATGTTGATTTTGTAATTGTCTATGAATTACAACAGCCGTAATTGTCCGGATTCAGAATGAGCGTCAATAAATAGACAGCATGCTGTGTTTTTTTAATGATTTGGAAGCAATTATGCCCTTGTACATGTGGGGAAATGCTTCCCTTTAATACATTAATAATTTTTTGATATTTTATTTAATCCCGAGTTCTAGTCTGACACTCTCAGGCCATAATGCAGTGACACGGGTCAAAACGCTTGTGTGTGCCAGCGGCCTGGCATATAAAGACGACCCCCCATCACGAGACACCGAGCGCATCTTCTCTCTCTCTGCTGAGGCTCTTGCCGCAGGAAATGTCTTGGCGCACGTAAAGGTCAATGATATCACGGTTAATAAAAACCACACATCACCGTCGCCCGAAAACACCGTCAGGTATTGCCCAAATCTCTTCCTACTTTTCAAAAGAGGCCTTTTATGAAAGTTTCACAACCACTGTTGCTTTAAGTGGGGGTATTAAGGACACAGAATTGACATCGTCTCTGCATATCATTTTTCTGTAATGTGCTCTTTGATGTTAAAGTGCGTTTAAGTAATAGGCCTATTACAATAGCACACGAGGCACCCGACGGGTGAAATTTGATGTAAAGTAGATATGTCCTATATTTAATAGGTAGGTCTCAACAATTTTTTGTAGCTGAGCTCTGAATGGCTATTAAACTAGGGGAAGATAAACCAAACCGTCGATGGCGACCTTAATGTACCTCGAAACTTTCCTTGCGTATTATTTTCCATTTCCTGCTATAGTAAATGACCCAAATGATTTAAATATACGGAGTAAGAAAAGGGGACAACTTGAGGTACTCGGACAAAAATCAATTCCCGACAGAGGCTCGGTCAATCTGATGGGAACGCCATCCTATTCTCTTAGAACCTTGGCGGAAGCCTCATTGTGGTATTGTCACTAAAAAAGAGTCCCTAGGGGTGTGAGTATAGGAGAGGCGGGCAAGGAGACAGCATCACTGAGATGCACTCTGTCATTGTGTTACAGCTGAGCTGGAGTCAAAACTCAGAGCAATCTTAGTGCAAAGCGTTCATAGCGATTCGCCGTTAAGAGCGATGGATCAGCCGGCACTCACCAAAGTGTGTCAATCACCCAGAGGACGGTTTTCACACCTCAGCGACTGGGAGCAGATGTGACACTAATGAGTTAGAGCACTTCATCACACCCTAGATAGGGCGGATGCTAGAGGAAGAGGAAAGAAATAGATGAAAATGATAGACAATGTTTGTCCTGCGCTGGAGACATTTAATTATCTTACATATGAGAAAAACACTGACCTTTTTTGGGATGATCCCCTTACTTTTACAGTACATCTTATTGTATGGTTATTTTCTTTTCTCCCCACACATAATTCTTGCCTTTTATGTTTTGCTGTATTCACAGTCCAATAAGTTTATGTGGCCGTACCTTGACGTCCCAATCACAATGTTGCAGCGGCCTTTTTACCATCTTTTATTGATTGAATCACGCCGGCACAGAAAATATTACTTGACCTAATCTGCACTCTGTTCAAGGGAAACATTTTCCTGATGGCTGTATTTGTGTTATTGCGCCGTCTTTTATCTTTCCTTGTTGTGAGGAATGCGGTGAGTCCATCTTTAGACAACATATCAATATCAGACAAAGCATAACCTTGCTTACGCTGCACTATTTTGATTATTTTCCAGACTGTAAAGCTTTTGCTTGGGTTCGTCTACATCCGTCTCCCTGCCCCGATGCTACCAGACCTCGCCTGCTAATCCTCCAGGGCCGTGCATCATTTTAATTTCTTAATTCTTTCTCTTCTTTCTACCCATCTCTCCCGAGAGCGCGGAAGCAGCCCGGAGCGTGGTTTGAGGGTAGTCCCTGAAGACCCAGCCATAATTTGTGCCAGGACTGCATGAGGAACATGACATATGTAACAAATTAATTCTCCACACACACTCGCTGCAGCGTGGAATACCAATGAGATTCGGCGGGCTGGTATCTGAATGCAGCAAGCTCGTCCGGCTACAGTGGGCTGAACTGCTCCTGCTCTGCTTGCCGTGACCCCTGGGTGGATTAATTGAGAGTTCAGTGGAAGGTTAATAATCAACAATAGGACTATGAAAGGATTCTCTCATTCAGACGGTTCTTTTGTTAAATGAGAAAAAAATAAATTAACCAAGGAGCAGGTGAAGTTTGTTTAGAGGTTAGTAAAAGAACTATTTTCTTTGACAGAAGGGGTGGGATTTACTTTTTGGTGTAAAACTCTCTAACAGATGCACAGCCACTGGTTGGCTACATTCCAGACGTGTTAAGTAGTTTAAGGACTTGGGGTATTTGTCAGTCTATATTAGCACTTTGTTAGATCATGTTGTAAAATTGTTGTTCACGTCACATACCTCTACTTGAGGAACAAGAACCCAAAGGCCGTTTTATACCAAGTGCAATGCACAAAACAAAACCAAATGTTTTTTATACTATTCACACCAACTAGGTTTTTAAAATTTTTTAACTTAAAAGTTAAACAGTCATGTTTAAACGCATCATTTTATTATGGGGATTAGATTTAATTATTCGTCATTTTTCCTTGATGTTTTTCCTGTGTAATGTTAGTCAAGTGATCCAGCGCCAAAACAGGCAATTTTGTTTTTCATGATCGTTTTCCAGCTACAACCCTCCACGACCCTACATAGAAAAAACAGAATAGAAATTGGATGGATGCATTATAATTTCCTTTAAGGGCAGTTTGTATACTGCCTCTTTGTATGTGAAATGAGCAACACTACCACATGCTTACACACACAATGTTTTTTTCGATCAGTCTCATCTTTCAAACATCCTAAAATTCTTGAATTATACGTGAAAACAAACTTGAGCCACGTAACGTTGAGGACCTTCAGAAAGATGTTGTAGTGGAGTGGGCGGGGCGAGACCGTGGTTCTAGACCGGTGAGTAATTGTTAATGGGCGCCAGCTGTGCGCGAACCGGTCTTGAATCACGTAGGAGATTGGGAGCATATAAGAGAACGAGTGACCGGATCGTCGAAGAGAGAGGACCGGGCCCGGACATGTTTGTATTTGTATTTATGTTTACTCGCCGGTCGTCGTCCGTGAGGAGCGGCCGGCTGTCTTTTTACTTTGATATTATTCATTAAAAGGAAGGAAGGATGCGGGAACCGGCAGACATTTAAACATTTAATAAATAATATCCAAGTAAAAAGACAGCCGGCCGCCCCTCACGGACGACGGCCGGCGAATAAACCATAAATACAAATACAAACATGTCCGGGCCCGGTCCTCTCTCTTCGACGGTCCGGTCGCTCGTTCTCTTATATGCTGATTTGATTTGATCAGATTTCAAGCCTCTACGTTTAAAGTTCCAGTGTATGAAATTTTGCGGCATCTAGCAGTGAGGTTGCGAAATGCAACCAATGGCTAACTCCACCCTTCTCTATTGAATCACTATGGCGGCTGACACAAGACTAAGATGTCATCACCTTTAAGTTTTTTTGCTTCAGGAGATAACGTATTTATGGAACACACTCTGTAGAGCAGTTTGTCTGTTTAGAGCTACTGTAGAAACAACATGGGGAATTCCATGTAAGGGGACCCACCGTCTATGTAGATAGAAATAGCTCATTCTAAGGTAATAAAAAAATAGCTCTTTAACATGTTAGGTTTTTATACACCTCTGAAGACATAGTTATGTATATTATATTGCATTTCTGTAAATACATCCAAACCAAAGTGCATGCCGTTATGTCGTAGGAGTTTCCCATTAGGTTTGGAATAAGATGTTCTACTTTATTTAAGAAAGTGTGTCGATAGATTCTATGAATTTATATCTAAGGTTGAGATCTAACGTATAAAGATGCATTTTGATCACATTACAGTATATCCCAGTGTACTGTCCTACTACTGTATGTTTAAAAGTGAATACTTCACCATTTATAGAGTACTTCATTGCATGGTTCTGAAGTATGCCAACTCCTAGTTTAGCATAAAAAGTACTGAAACAGCGTCATGACATATTCCTTGTTCTAATTATTATTTATTCTTTTCAGATTTTGTTAAGAGCATCACGCTTAAAAGGATATATTCATAACACAGCACAACGTTGACAGAGAATATGCAAAGTAAACATGCAAATTATAACTTATCTTCGAAAGGATTTTTCTAGATTGTAGACCTTTCCATCACCTGATTAATCATAAAAGAGGCAGTGAGTGAATATCTTGGATTTTGCATAATTCTTGAAAATGGATCTTATTTCCTTTCCGTAATGGACAGATATCATGCATGAAATCTTCAGCTATGATCCTTTTTGATTGAGAACATCATAACCTTATTCAGAATGATTCATCCCATCTCGAGTCCTGTTAAGAAAATAATTGAAGCGGGGAACCAGGGCAAAAATACGGCTTTATAAAAATCCCTCATACCCAAGTAGCTGTGTTTACCATGTTGGTGTGTTATATTAAATCTGACATTCACCACAATATAAGTGCAGCAATGCTAAATGGGATGCTAATAAGGTCTTTGAAGCATTTCATCAATGTCGGCCTATTCTAAAAGCCCTTCTTACAGCACAGAATGGCTGTGCTCATGCATAGTGCTTGTGTTTAGCAGATTGCTGTCTGTTTATGGATTGGGTGATAAACTTAGGTCTATTAAACAAAGGCTTATCAATAATACTATACGTTTTACGATTCTGAGATAGGGTTACGCTTGTTATTTGAGAATGTGCAAAGCTGTAGTGTTGAGGATGGTACGCATGATATTGCTTAATGAAGAAATTGGCTGGAAATGAAACATAGCACATGATATAAAGTAAGCATGTTTTCCAGGTTGGTCCTTTTACAACCCTGTTGCTGTAGAGTGCAGTTTTCATTTTATAATATAGTTATGGTGTTTCAAAGGGTAGTAATACATCTAATGGTATAGACCACTTCGGATGACATGAGCAACGCTCCTTCAGAAAAACTTCCTGTTTCAAAAATGTTTGAACTAAATACAACCAAAAGAATATCTGTAATTGATTTTAAATTATTATTTATAATTGATTTAAAAATACAAATGTCATTTCACTATATATGTAAGATTTTAAATAATAATAAAGAATTAAAAACTGAAAATGGAAGTGCTTCTGAATCAGTGTTTAAATCTTACAAGGTGGTCTATTCTTTTGGTGTAGGAGAGTTTTTTTCTACAAACTTGGCAAAAACGGGCAATTCCAGCGTTATTCATGTGACATTTTCTGTCAAAACTTGAAATATAAATTCTCAGAGAATGTATTTATTAAAAATATATTGAACCATCACTTTATATTTTACTATAGCCCTCATTAAAGAGTCCAGACATCAGAGAAATACCCATCTATGCACAAGTTATCTACTTTAAAAGAGAAAAAATGTGCCATGGATGTGAGAAAAAAAGGAAACGAAAGGTTTTTCGAGAGATTTCTGTGAATTAAAATGTGCAAACCAGAAGCGTATATTCAAGAACTGTATAACAGATGCCTCTTTATAGAACATAAGATAGTTACTACATTTTTGATTCTATTTATGAGAAATATGGACCGTTATGGGTGTGAGAATTCACTTTATTGACTAAGAAAAACTATGCTTTAAAAACACAAAAAGTTTAGATTAGATTAGATTAGATTAGATTCAACTTTATTGTCATTACACATATACAAGTACAGTGTAACGAAATGTAGTTAGGTCTAACCAGAAGTGCAATTAGCAAGTGCAGATATACAGTGTGAATAAATACAGAATACAATTTTAGGGAAATACTATACAAATGTTGTACGAAAAATATGACAGTCGGTATGTACTATGAACAATATATACAGAAGGCTATATACTGTGAACATTAATGTACAGGTGGTTATGAACAGATAACAATATAGACAATACAATAGTGCAAGTGACTTGAGTGTGCATTAATTACAGACATTAGCTATTAAAGTTGCAGTGCAGTAGATGAGTTAATGCGGTTATTAAAGATACAGTGCAGTACATGAGTTAATGCAGTTGTTGAAGTTATAGTGCAATACATGAGTAGATGCAGATAATACAGTTACAGTGTATTAGATGAGTTAGTGCAGTTATTGAAGTTACAGTGCAGTATATGCGTTAATGCGGTTATTAAGGTTACAGTGCAGTAGATGAGTTAATGCAGTTATTGAAGTTACAGTGCAATAGATGAGTGGATGCAGTTAGTTATGCAATAAATGCAATAGATGAGTTACAGTGCAGTAGATGAGTTAATTCAGTTATGGAAGTAGTTTATTAGTGCAAATGAGCATTCAGTGTAATATTCCTGGTGTGCAAGTGAGCAGTATAGAGTGGAAATGATGCTATGTGTGTGTAAACAGTCCGGTAGAGCAGATAACATGAAGTACTGGTGTGTACAGTTCAGTCATGGATGCAGCCCTGTTATGCAATGTAAACAATGTAGTAGCAGCGTTAAAGTTATGAGGGTTAGTGGAATCAGTGGGGAGCAGAGTTCAATAATGAAACAGCTCTGGGAAAAAAGCTGTTTCCTAGTCTGCTGGTTCTTGTCCGGAGGCACCTGTAGCGCCTACCGGAAGGCAGGAGAGTAAACAGTCTATGAGCGGGGTGAGAGGAGTCCTTGAGAATGCTGCGAGCTCGACGCAGACAGCGTTTCCCCTGGATGTCCTCAATGGAAGGGAGTGTAGTCCCTGTGATGCGCTGGGCTGTTTTCACCACCCGCTGCAGTGCCTTGCGCTCAGCAACAGAACAGTTCCCGTACCAGACTGTGACACAGTTGGTCAGGATGCTCTCTATCGTGCAGCGATAGAAGTTCACCAGGATAGTTGAAGACAGTTGGTTCTTCTTCAGTGTCCTCAGAAAGAAGAGACGCTGGTGAGCCTTCTTGACCAGGCATGAGGTGTTGGTGGTCCAGGACAGGTCCTCCGAAATATGGGTCCCCAGGAACTTAAAACTGGAAACACGTTCAACAGCCATCCCGTTAATGTGGATGGGGTCGTGTGTGCCTCCTTTCGCCTTCCTGAAGTCCACGATGATCTCCTTTGTCTTGGAGGTGTTAAGGAGCAGGTTGTTGTCTGAGCACCATATGGCCAGGTGCCGTACCTCCTCCCTGTAAGCAGTCTCATCGTTGTTGCTGATGAGACCAATCACTGTTGTATCGTCTGCGAACTTGATGAAGGAGTTAGATCCATTCACAGGCCTGCAGTCGAGTGTGAAAAGGGAGTAGAGAAAGGGGCTCAGTACGCAGCCCTGTGGTACACCAGTGTTGAGGGTGATGGTGGTTGAGCAGATGTGGCCTAACCTAACAAGCTGAGGCCTGTTCGTCAGGAAATCCATAATCCAGTTGCAGGTTGAGTTGTTAATGCCTAGGTTTCCAAGTTTGCTGATTAGCTTGGAAGGGATGACGGTATTGAATGCAGAGCTAAAGTCTACAAACAGCATGCGTGCATAAGTGTCCTTATTATCCAGATGTGTGAGCACGGAGTGCAGCGCCATTGACACTGCATCATCTACGCTCCTATTGCTGCGGTAGGCAAATTGGTATGGGTCCAGTGTGGATGGTAGAGAGTCTTTTAGGTGTGACAAGACCAGCCGCTCGAAGCACTTCATAACAATGGGTGTGAGTGCTACAGGGCGGTAGTCATTCAGACATGTCGGGCTGGAATGTTTTGGAATTGGAACAATGGAGGTGGATTTGAAACATGCTGGAACAACTGCTTGGGCGAGGGACAGGTTGAAGATATCCGTGAAGACCCCAGCGAGCTGCTCCGCACATGCCCGGAGTACGCGACCAGGGATGCCATCAGGGCCAGCAGCCTTACGTGCGTTTATCCGGCTTAGTGCAGTGTAAACATCTGTGGAGTTTAGTGTGATGATTGGGTGGTCAGTAGAAGGTGTGAGCCTGGTGGCGGGTTCCTTATTGTCTCTCTCAAAGCGTGCATAAAAGTCATTAAGCTCGTTCAGAAAGGCAGCATCTGTGGCTATGGGGATGGAGTGGTTGGGTTTGTAGTCACTAATGGCCTGGATGCCCTGCCACATGCGTCGAGGGTCAGAGTTGATAAAATGCTCCTCTAGCTTCAACTTGTAGCAGTGCTTGGCCTTTCTGATGCCCCTCTTCAGATTTGCCCTGGAAGTACTATAGGCCTGTGCATCACCTGATCTGAATGCGGTGTTGCGTGCTTTCAACAGGAGGCGCACTTCCTTGTTCATCCATGGCTTCTGATTAGGGTATATGGTGATCTGCTTCTGAGTTGTGACACAATCAATGGTGGTATTGATGTAGTCCAATACAGAAGAGGTGTAGCTGTCTATGTCCATGTGAGAGCCACTGGTGGCCTGAGAAGCAAACATACTCCAGTCTGTGTGTAGAAACCTTTCCTGGAGTGTGAAGTCTGCCCCCGCAGGCCACACCTTGATGGTCTTCACTGATGGCTTCACACGATTAATGAGAGGTGAGTACTTGGGGGTGAGGAACAAAGAAAGGTGATCAGATTGACCCAGGTGGGGGAGGGGTGTCGCGGCGTAAGCTTCAGCCATGTTTGTGTAGACATGATCCAAAGTTTTGTTTCCTCTTGTGTGGCAGGAAACATGCTGGTGAAATTTAGGGAGCACTGTCTTTAAGTTAGAGTGATTAAAATCTCCCGCAACAATAAATGCAGCCTCCGGGTGAGCAGTCTGTTGTTTACTGATGGCTGCATGAAGTTCTTTCATAGCAAGCTTGGCATCAGCATCCGGTGGAATATAAGCTGCCGTTATAATGGTGGAAGTGAATTCCCGTGGCAGATAAAACGGTCTACATTTAACCATGAGAAACTCAAGGTTAGCCGAGCAGTGTCTCCCGACAATAACAGAGTTCGTGCACCAAGCTTTATTGACATAAATGCACAGTCCACCTCCTCTTGTCTTACCGGATTCCTCTGCCGTTCTATCCGCCCGGTGTGTGTTGTAGCCCGCTAACTCAATAGCGTTGTCCGGTATGCCGCTGTGTAGCCATGTTTCCGTGAAGATTATGACATTGCAGTTTAAAAGTCTTTTGTTGTTGATGATGCGGAGTCGAATCTCATCCATTTTGTTCACTAATGATCGTACATTAGCAAGGAAAATGCTGGGTAAAGAGAGCCGGTGTGGTGTTAGCTTTAGCTTAGCTCTTAGCCCTCCGCGCGTTCCCCGCCTTTGTTTACGATCTCGACGCCGCCGACGAGCACTTCCGCCCGGCCGTGTGGGGTGCGTAGCATCGGATGTTTTGATGATCTCAGGGACAAGTTGAATGTTGCTGATATAACTTCCGGGAATGCGCAAACCGATATCCAAAAGCTCCTGCCGGGTGTACGATGTGAAGGCACAACTGTTCTGTACGAACAGGCCCGAGATGAGCAAGAAAAACACTATATAATTGCTAAAACTGGAGAGACGCTGAGCCTCGCGATGTTCACGCGCCGCCATCTTGGTCATAACCAAGATTCTTTGTTCTTTGAAACCTAAGAGAGAGTCTCCACAGGGGTATTTAAAGCACCAAATATTGACATCGACCTTTCAGTATGTTGTAAACTTTTGTTAAAATGTTTTAGGTTGATGTTTGCTCATTCTAAATTTAGTTTGTTTATGTTTCATCACGCCGCTCTGACTGAAGTTGCTAACAAGCTAAAATGCTAATAAGGCTAATTATTTTTTAATGAGTGGAGGTTACGGCACTGAATATGCCGTCGCTCGCGTGTTGCTCTAGTGTGAGTCTGCTGACGTTGAGAGCAGGAAGCCTAAGAGAACAACAGCTCGACTAGGACCTCACACAGAGAGAGAACTCTGGAAGTGACACCTTGCCATCACACCAAGCCTCTCTCCTTTAAGTACTAAGGGAAGTAATTAAGAGCTGTTCCTCAAAGGAAAAACTGCGGTGATGGAGAAAGAGTACACAGTACACAACAGCAAAGAACTGCAGACCGAAGCTTTCTTTCAATACCTCCCTATATGCTGTTATATCAAACAACAACGGAACACAAATCTTTAACAAAAGTAAAATCCCCAACAACAGGTCACGTATTCTGTGACCTGTCGAAGAGCGTTCAGCAGAGCTGTTAGAAGGACTTTGTGACCCTGTGTTGACTTACGCTCCAAGAGCATCAATACAAGATTATTACTGATCTGTGAAGCAACGGGACATGAATTAGCAGCGAGGGTGAGCGTGGAATGCATCAATCTTGCTTCAAAAGTTTCTCCCATAGGCCCGCCGCTGTTGATTTTTCTCTACCTTACTGCCTTTAACGGGTGCGGAGGTTACATCGATACCAAGTCGATTCCCCGGCCTACTGCAAGTGTTGGAAGTCCTGAATTGTTTCCAGCCCGGACAAGGACGTCCCCAAGAGCTCCTGTTTGTCTCAGAGCGTCAGCATTAACAAGTGAATCAATTACATAGAGCTGTGCCGTCTCCTGAGACTTCATAGCGAGGACGTACAACTAGCAGCACACCTAACCAAAGAAAAGTGCTATTGTAAAACCACAGGCGGGCTTTAAAGTCTTCTTTCATCGTTAAACGGCAATTAGCTTTGCGTCACTCTTTGGAAATGTGGACCGTTTGTCCACAAGGACAGAAGCCGGTTGATATTGTTTTGCTCGTGCAGTGAAATTTTAAGACCAAACTAAACATGCCAAGTAATTATTTATTGATAACTTTGGAATTTATTTAGCTATTCTTATTTTAAGTAGATAAGAAATGAATAGAAGCATCTTTCAGGAATTATTTTTCAAATTAATTTCCCCCATGGCTAGACACAGCCAGCATGGTAAAGGCTTCATTCTTTTTAATATGGCAGCACGTAACGTTTGCTGTCAAAAGCATTTGACACTTAGGTAAATTTGCAGTGAGATTCAAATGCCTGAGAGATGAAATCCATATTTATGCAGGATATTTATATTGTGTTTGTAGCAGGAATCGAGCATAATGTGGAAGTCATTTCAATATTTACAAGCAGGGCTGTCGTGTGACAGAATGAACTCTAATTGATATTTCCGTGCTGCGAAAAAGACTTGGAAAAGTATGCGGGCCTGTTGTGAAAACATGTCATTCCATCCATCAGATCCTCAGATAGATTGAATTATATCATGTTTACCATAATTTGTGGGTCAATTGTAATTAAGTAGGGCTTTTCACACTTGAAATTGTTAACCCGAGGTCATTCTTATCCTATTATTATGTTAACCAGAGATTTGTTGTTTCACATCCATGGGTTAACAAGCTGGGAATTCAGTTTCCTGGTTTTATGCTTTGTGAACCCTGGGCTAAAATTCTTATTTGCATATTCATGATTTCAAAAACATTGATTGGGCAAATAATGCTGTTATCTGCATACGAGGTCAGTTACATTAACGGGTATAGCTAGCGACCGATACAGTTTAAATAACGGCTTACACATCTGTGAAAATAACAGTCCACCCTGAACATCTGAAAAGATGAATCTGGATTGTGAGTTTTAACCACGTGATAAATTACCCCTTATAATAATTTATGTTCAGTAAAAGTGGATGTTAAAGAACATTTATGTTGCCAGAACTGGCCCAAAGAGTGTTTAGACTTGTCCAGGCACATGGAGATAATATTGACCAAGGATAGATACTGTTATTTTGAAAGCTAACCAACAATAAGAGTAAAATGTTGTTATGTCGCACAGCATATCGTTCTGAAGAACCCAACATTTTTAACTACGTCCCTGGTCATTTCAGTCTGACCTTCGGTTTTCAGCATGGGTTGTTTTATGAATCTGTCACAATGTGATTAAGGCTTTGCAAAGTGACCGTTCTTGAAAAATGGGGCTGTTAAAAACCACACTGACAGCGAACCCTCAATTTGCGACGAAGTGCATCACTGTTTCTGCAAAAAAGATATTTACATGGCAGTCTTAAAGGCACAACAGCAGAAAACGACCTGATTATTTGTAATGGTCAGCGAGTAAGAAAAATTTATAAAAATGTTCTATTAAAGGAATTCTGCACTAAACATTAAACTACAAGCAGATTCAGGTGCCAAGCCCCAACTTTTTAAAATCGTACACCAATTAAGATGTTTCTGACAATGCGAGAATACATTTACAAATCATTTAAATGTATTGCTTAGCATATGGATCATGGAATCCACAACACTGTTCTATAAAACCACATTTAAAATCTGCATTAACATTTTAATTTACACGCCACACCTGCACCAAAATTCACTGCTTTAAGATATGCAGAGCTACTCAGCTGGAAAGAGCGCAATGCTCTTAGAAATGTCAAAATATTTAGCTAGCTTTGGAAAGGTCTCCACAGGCAAATACTTAAAATACATGCACTATTTTAACCTGAGAATGAATTTTTTAAAAGTTTAAAAAAAGTACCTCCATTGATTTCAAATGATGGGAATGTTTGTCTTTAATAATAAAACTGTCATCTGCCATTAAAGTATTTAATTAGATTCTTCTCAACACATTAAATTAGATAACCTCATAATTTTTATCACTTTGTCACAAACTTTTAAATGTAAATCTTTTTAATACCCGTATTCCCTATAACCGTGTAAACCGTATTCCTCTGGCATCATTTAGATTCACTGTGTCAGTGCCAGCACCTCAATCCAGCTCCTAAAACATTTACAGTTAACGGTTGGAAAAGCTTGTTTGCAAAAGAAAAGCGCCCATTCGTGACTTTAAGTTTTGTGCTGAGGTGTAATTGAATATTAGTGTTTAGTCAAAAACACAAATAGTAATAACAATAGTTACATTTGCTATTTGGGAGTTAATTAAGAAGGATGTATAACCTTGAAATTAGCTCGAATTCAAATGAAGTTGGTTTTTCCCAGATAGAGTCTTACTAAAACATGACTTTTGGGAAGACCTTGAGCATGTTATTAGCAACCAAAATGACTGAAGTCGAATGTGTGTTTATTTCTCATCTTTGCACACTAAACCCTATAACCTGAGCACTGAAAAGACACAAATTGGTTGGCCTTTCTGATTGAGGCAGAGCTGTTGAAGAAGATATGAAGACACCATCTCATGTGTTATTCAAGTCTATTGCAGCGCGTCTTTCATCCCTGAAATGTCAGGCAGATAAGTGGATAATACAGAGTCTGTGAACATCTACAACACTATCCTCCATCACAGAAAAGATTTGTACGCATGCAAAAATAAACAGGGGCAAAAGCCGTATTAAATAATAAAAAAGGTTAAGGTCACTCAGTGTGAAGAAAAATGGATCATAAAATCCTCAGTCTGTGTGCAATGTAAATGGAAAAATATGTACCTTGTTTATAAAGACATACTTATGTACCTGTCAGTATACAATAAGTGATCAACTGTATATGTTATAGCTCAGTCAGACCTGAAATGATCGTATGTCAACTTAAAGCAACTAATAATGTTATATAGGCTACATATTTCATATGAGGACGTATATACTTGACCTTATACACAATGTATTACTGCATGTGCTGTGAAATAAAATATCTTGCTTTGAAACAAAACAAGAGGACGTAAACATTAGTTGCTGAGCCTTGTATCCCCAGGTTCATAAGTCATGTCTTCAAAGCAAAACAATAGCTTGACATTGTTGCAGGGCAGAAAATGGATTGGTCCGAAGCAATTTGTGGAAAGAAATAATTGCCCATACAGTGGACTGAAATTGTATTTTTTCAGAAATCAACAAAAGCCAGTCATTTAAAGACATAAGCATAGGTTTTGTGATTTCCAGTGATTGCGAGGTATATTCAGCAGACTTTCCATCTCAGTGTATGGGTAAGCTGCATAAGTGCATAAGTCTATCGTGGCAAGTGCTGGAAAAAGAGGCATAGGAGCTTTTTTCCCCACAGGAAAATAGTGAAGTGAGATGTAAAAAAACTATTTATTACAATATTTATGATAAAAAGGCAGATGTTTGCATTTCTGTGATGACTGTATGCCGATGCAATTGATATAAAGCAGCTTTTACTTAAAGATTATTGCAGTTTAATGTACATTAGTTTGAAAAACGATGTACAAAGATTGCACTGCTCACAGCTGATTTCCCAACCTGCCTTCACTCTAGTTGGTGGCCCTGAAAACTGTGCCGGCTTGCCGTCACAAGGGAATCTGGCAAACGTCAGCATGATGTCAGACACCTGGCGATGATCACAGGTAATTGGTTTCCTGCTAAACTTGTTCATCTCAAACGTTGTTTCCGAAAACTTCTCTATGAACTTTGAGCCGACAGCAACATTAGTATTCATCTGGCAATGTAAATACGTTCCCTCAGGTGTTTTGTGAAGTTGAATAATGAGCATCAAGCAAAATAATATTCATGGGAGTCTTAGGCTATTATTACACACTAAAGGTAAGCAAACAAACCTCTCGAAAGTGAGGACAATGACTACTGAAGGATTGCAGAAGCTGTGTGTCGGGGGCTTCTGCGGCGGCTAAGGAACTGTCTCTTGTGGTCCGCTTCAGATCTCAGAACCGTTTCACATCATACATTAGAAGCATTAAAGGCCTTCTCAACTTGTATTTCATAACCTGACTAGCCAGATATATCTTGAGGTAAGAGACTTCTTTATGTCTGGATTTAATTTACTTTGCACGGTCTCATGTGCACTAGAAACGTCCTTCAACTGTGTTCTTGCTTTGAAAGAAAGATTAAATTCTCTTGCTTAAGATTTTTTTTACCAGACATGCACATTTTCCCGGGATGTTTCGAGATTTCATTTAATTACACTTTCAGCGTAACATCAAATAGAGTGAAGGCAAATCCTAGGGTTTTCACTTGTGAGGTTTGGTTTGATTTACAGTAAATGAACTCTGGTGAAATTGGAGTTTATTTAAATAATTTGCCATTCAATCACTGGTTACGCTCCACAGTGGAACCAGACCCATCTTTTCACGAGTCTCAGCCAAACAAACTGTGCTGCAGACTAAAATACGAATGTAATACAGTCCAAAAAACTAAACTAAACTAACAGGAAGTGAAGAAAAGATGCAACCATTACAATCACATGTTTGATCAACACAGAAAGAGCATTTTTAGATCTCTATTTGTGTGTGTACAACAGAGAAATCTTCAAGAGTTCTCAGCAGGTAAAATACCACAATATTATATAACAAGCACATTTAGCCCAGAACACAGCATCAAAAAGTTCCTTCCCAAAATACACATGATAAAAACTGACCAGTCAGTTTGGGATCTCACAGTTGTTTTCTGACCTTTTCAGACAGTTTTATCCATTCCAAAATAGCTTTGAAATTTTTACAATGTTGCATTTCTTTTAATTGGTTTGGTTTTCTTTCACATGGCAATGCTTCAGAATGGACAAAAAATTGAAAATGCACATCATGTGAGAGAAACTGATGTGTCACTGGTTAGAGCACATACTCTTCCGAGATTCTACTAGCAGCGATCATCTGTCAGGTTGCATAGAAACAGCTGCGCAAGCTTAATTTGAGCATTTTTAATATTAGCATTGCACTGTTCGATGGAGCGTGCACACTACATTTTCTTTCCAGACCAAAAGATCCAAGAGGACCAAACCACAAGTGTGAACACACCTTTATTGCTACTGTACAATTTTGTGATCCCAACTTTGCAGCGATAGTTTGGTTAGGGCCCTGTTCTCTTCTAGCAAAACAAACAACGCCCCTACGCACATAATTAGTTTTTTAATTGTTTTCTGAGTCTGGAAGAACGAGACTGGCTTGAACAAAGCCCAAACCATTGAACACCTTTGGAATGAATTTGGGCACAGGCTGTGGGCCAGATCCCATCACACAACAATAGTGCTTAAATGCACTGACACTTTTCAACGGAAGTCAATAACCGTAGCCAAGTTCCAATATTTAGAGGAATGTCTTCTTAGAACAGAGGCAGCCAGCTTCCTATTAAAGCCCTGTGGTTGGGAAATTAAATGCCCCACAAGCTCAAATGGGTGTGGAATTTGGGTGTCAACATATTTTTTGAAATATAGTGTATGTGCAAGAAAAGTACTTGTGTACATTTTTCCCCAGGGCTCCTACAGGAAAATATAAATAAACATAGATAATGTCCAAATCAAAGGTTTTCGGCTTTTTGGTTACAGCTACGTAGGATAACGGCTTTGAGGATATCATTTTTCCAGTTCATATGCAATGGAAAATCAACAGAAATTCCCCAACCTGGCCGAATAAAACGTGTGCATGCATGTGTGTTCTGTCTTCAGAACACACTTGTCAAATTGATGCGTTGGTTTGATAGATATGTAGGTAATAGCGGTCAGCAGGTGTGACTGTATCTTTCCAGCAGTGGAGAACTCCCAGGATGCATGTAAAGTAAAGCGATATGCTTGAGTGACCAGATGAAACAATATCAGTCCCTGAAGAGCATAATACACAGCAGCAAGTGTCACATCGCTCCTCTGCTCATTCTCGTATTTTATTTGTCTAGTCACAAGGAGAGATAACGCTGTGCACTTTTTTTCAGGTCACTGAGTGATGAGCAACATCCAGACTATGAAATTCAATCAAAAATGAAATCAGACTACCAGGATTGCCCTCCGCGAGAGTTGTTTACGACAGAAGTTTATTTCAGAATGTCACAGATGCCTCGCAGGCCTGCGAAGGTACAGGCATGGGTCACGGCTTAAAAATAAAACGCCTATAGGGAGCATTATAGGTAGATTGGCTCAAATTTAAGTCCTCTTAAAGTCATTTATTTAATTACCAATCGGTACCTGACAAGTCAATAATCTTAGCATTAAGATCTTCTATCTAAGCACCGTGATCTCGAGTCAATAACGTCATTATTACCCTCACTAATGAGTTTTATTAAGGTGCTAAATGAGTTTCTCAGCGAGTTGGGTGTGTGATATAGAGGACTCTATAGAAGTCTTGATCTCGAGTGCTATTTTGGGGTAGGCGCTCCCCTCCACCAAATCACAGGCAACCTGTAGGGCAAGAAACCACAGCCAAGCTGACAAATTTCGTCCCCCTCTGTTTCCTCTCCAGAAGCCTTTCCACAAGTCTTAGGCCTGCTGACGCTAAATGCTGGCCTGCTTTGACATTCACCGGCCCCTCGCTGGGATCAGGATGCCGCTCCAGAGTCCTTACTGTGCTCCATTACCTCACATACGGACCGAAATGACTCCTGATAGTCCTCAAAGCATAAAGAAACACAAATGAGATCACTTTAATATCGCCGGATTCTTTTGAGTCTCCTGCTAAGATTTCAGTAATCTCACATGTGTCTGCTGCGGTTTTTTGGTGTCTTCTTCATGTTGTCTTGAAGTGGGCTGCACACGTTTGCCAAGATGCTAAATACTCCAATGAAATCTAAGAGCTTTCTGAGATTTTTAGAGGTTTAATTTTTAAGCACATATTTTATTATTATGTGATAGCCTTTGAATAATAATGTTATCAATATAAACCTCTCCTCCTAAAAACAAAGATGCATACGCCTGTACAGTATGTAAAATGTATGAATGCAGTGATCTTCCTCTTCTAAGCCTCTCTTAGTTTCTCTTATACAATTTTAGAAGCTTTGCAATAGTATTTAACAAAAGATGTTACTTCTTTCTCCAATATGATGTTCTAATTTCCGTGCATGACTGTCACCCAGTTCTTTGGTTTTGGCCTTCACCTGTACACTCTCTCCTAGAGCCAGACTCTGAAATAATTTGCACCAGTTTTGTCTTTAGACCACCTACTCGGACAAGAATCAATCTCTGGCTGTTGCCTGCCCTCTTAATCCTGCTCAGTTGGAACGTGAAATGTCTAAAGGAAAACTCTCCTGGAAACCTAAATTGAATCGTTTATTTAAGAATTAGCTGCAAAATTCACTGATGGTTATTTGGCATTTTGTTGAATGACCATTTGACCTGCTTAACTGCCCCGCGAAGGAAGTCAAGATACAACGATCACTTTTGATTTTATCTGTGTTAATAATTAACGTGGTGCAAGTCCTAATTAAAAACATGTTGATGCGTCTCACTGGTGGAATATATAATGCTTTGTGTGCTGGCAGGTAATTAATTTGATATTTGCCCATGTGTAATTAAAAATGACCTTTGGGACGATTATTTGAACAAGAAATGTTGACGGATGGTATGTTAGCAGAATGTCACTGCTGATGTTTGTGTAAACAGCTTCTGTAAAGAAACGTGAACACCTGTCAAGTTTTGAAAAAGTAAAAAAATTCAAAATAACACATGTTTCTCTAGCTCAGCTGGTTTCTCTAGCTCAGCTGGTACACTCTTAAAAATAAAGGTGTGATGCCATAAAAGAACGATTTTTGGTTCCACAAAGAACCATTGTGTCAAAGGTTCTTTATAGAACCACCTCTTTCTTATACTTTTTATAAACTAAAGAACCTTTTTCGCCACAAATAACTTTTTGTTAAACAGTAAGGTTTTTCATATGTTAAAGGTTCTTTGAGAAACGAATAGGTTCTTCTTTGTCATCGAATAACCTTTTGAAGTCCCAAAATGTGGTTTAAAAGGATAGTTCACCATACAAAGTCTGTATTTATTTATTCATGGTCGTTTAGTTCAAAACCTGTACATTATTTTGCGTTATGCAGACAAAAAGTCATACAAGTTTGAAATGACATGAAGGTGAGGAAAGGATGACAGATGATGATATTTTTGAGGGAACTCACTTTAATTAGAATAGTATGAAATCTTCTTTGCTGCTCTTTAGAATACTTGATTCTGATTGGTCAGTTGTGGACAACAGGCATAACAATCGGGTGACTAGACATTATGGCAATGTTCCAGGTTTTAATTGATCAAAATGTGCTTTTCATTAAAGGATGTAATAATCACAGTTTATTATGCAATTCGACAAAACCCTATATGTGATAGCTAGAATGATGTATATAATTATACGTTCAGACCAAGGGGCAATCTTCCGGTCTCTCTCGTGAAACCAACACGGAAGTGACTGAAACTGCAATTCAGCGACTGGCCGCTAGGCTGGCTCCAAAACAGAGCAGAATCTCATTGAGCCCAATGTTGAAATGGCCGACTTTACAGCACAAAAAAACATGTTTACAGCCTGGTACAAAAAAATATTGAAATTTTGCCCTTCTTGACAACTAAGGGGGTTGAATTTTTTGATTACTCATCCGTTTAGATTCAATTAATCCTTACAATTTTGCATAATTAAGGGAGTGGCAACTTGAGTAACAGGATTTCATTTTATCTACAAATGCACATTTGTTGTGTAGTTTCAGGTAATTTACCTGAAGAATAAGCTGTAAACCGCTGTAAACGTTTAAATGCTAACCGCAAATACATTTCAGCAACCAGGAATGTCAGCTCCACCCACGTCCTGCCTATTTGCCCATTTTCGATTATCCAAGATGGCGACCGGCGCCGCCTACTTTACACTTTATTTGTACTCTTCACAAACAGGTGACGTCACGGACAGTGCGTCCATATTTAATTCAGTCTATGGTTCAGACATAAGGACGTCTCACATTGAGTTACGTTCATCAAAGTCGTAAGTTACGGTCAATATGTCACATATGTGATCTAGAACATAATAGAGTTATTCTATGTTCTCGCCTTTTCTGATTAATCCCTGCACAGCACGACGTCTGCCACACCACCAACTCAAAATTTACCAGCCCAAAATAGATGCAAACTGTCCCTCCTCTCTCTCTCTCTCTCTCTCTCTCTTTCTCTCTCTCTATCCATCAGTCCCGGCTTCTCTCTTGAGTTTTGGCAAATATCTGCACAACATGAAAAGATGGCAGCAGTCACCCATTTCTGTCAGCTGATGAGAATGTGACACAGAAAACATTGAATTGATGACAGATGTTCCTGTGCTCCCTGTGACATAGCTGTTTACTGAGTGGAAGGGCTGTCACCTTTAATTGAGCTAATGAGATTGTGCAAAGACAAATATGTTTAAAAATACCATTCCTTCTACTGTGTTCTTTAGGATTTTTTCTTCACACATGTCACGTTATGAGACGATTGTTTGTAGCTGCTTTAACAGACTTTAGGGAAGTTTAAACTTTAACAATTAGCATGTGAAGCCCATTACCAGAGTGACATGTCGTAATTGCTTGCAGCCACTGGCGTCTGACTAATCCTTCAGCCCCTCTTACCACTTCTGAACGTGTGCGAGAATTTTTTAGAACGTTTAATGCATCACATGCGACATTTAGCGTCAAACAAGGACTCACTTCTCTGAGAATAAGACCTTTCAGGCTTTATTTAATGAAAGTTTCCATTCTGCCATTCCGCACAAGTGATGTCGACAACATTTGGTCACAAAACACACCCACTATATTGTATTCCATACTGTTATGTTAGGGACTTATGGAGAGCAATGAAATGAGTATAACAGCTTTCTGGTTTCTTCCCCACACAGTTTTATTGTACGGCTTCAAAATTCTTGGAAACAGTGCACAAGTCATATGGACCCCTTTTATGGCGCTTTTATGGCTCTCGGTCCCTTTATATTTCCATTACAGAAAACCACATTCAGCTGGTTTGAGAAGCAGACAGCTTTGACAAAGTTTTCAATTTTGGCTGACCTGTTCCTTTAAGAAATATGTGGGACAAACCAAAATCCGTCATTTGACCGCAGGCTCACCCAACACTGGCCCTTAACTTTCACGATCTGCATATGCTGCTCACCAGCTTGGTTAATTAATGCATAATTAGTTTTGAATACTTGGAAATGTAACAGTGTCGGTCACAGAGCAGATTCTCATATGAGAGGAGCTGAGATTGACGGGCTGAGCTGAGCCGGGGCTGATCTCGGGTCAGCGTAATGACGAAGGCAGTGAGGGAGGGGGCCGGGCGTTCTCATTACTCATCATGCTGAATTTACGAGCGTGGCAGTGTACTGGGATGATGCTATGTATTTTACCCTAAGCAGCGCTGCCTTGGCAGAAGGGGAGGACATGTGATTTATGACTGTATACTTGGGAATGTGTACTATGTATTAAAGTGTGAGTTCGGGTGGGTGAATGTGAGTCTGTAGGCCAACATATCAATTGCACATCACTTATTCTGATGCTACTAAATTGTTACCCTTTCTATTGTTATTCACATCCCTGTTAAAGGTAAAGTACACGAAAATTTTAAAATGTTTCATTTCTGCCCTAGGTGTATTTTTCGGCGGTTTTAATAAAGCTTAATACATTGAATCAAGTTTAATAAAAATTAAATATTGGATTATTCTCATAAGCGTAACCTTTGGTTTGTGACTATGGCACAGCACCAGTAATTGCTGAACTTTTCAGCTTAATCGAAACTTTAATTTATTGGAGAAAAATACTGTGTGAGAATTGAGCTAAACTTGGATAAAAACTAATTATGTGCAAACTTTACCTGGATTTCGTCTATTCCGTCTCATTTTATCATTGACAAAAGTGTGCTTAATCCTAAAAATGTTTTCTCTTGAAAAAAACGTATCTCTTGCAATCCAAATTGTATTTCGCCACCCTAGCACAGTATGCTTTACATTTTAAGGTTTCATTCATGCATTTGTTGCTTTTGATCCAAAGTGATTTACAATGCATTGAGCGAAAACCCAATGCATGAACACATTATTCACGTTTATAATAAAGTTTGAAAAAGTTATGAAAGGCTTGCTGGTAGTGACATTGATATCGAGCAACCGTAGTTTAACGCCTCATGTCAGCTTTTTACATCTGACAATTGTATTTAGACTTCAAACATAACAAATGTTGTGTCAAGTTGTAAAAACGATCTTAAACCTTTAACGTAATAAACGTTAATCATAGATCTTATTTTTTTGCGATCTCCCAAAAGTCTATGAGAAAAATCCATAGGTTTTCAGTCGAGGTAACCAGTGCGGCATTAACTTCCGTGTTGGGCTACAAAATGTCATCCCTGAACCACTCTTTCAAGAAGCCCATTGCCTCTTTTCTACACCCAAGACACCCATAAGTCTCACCCTGACCACAGTGAAAAGTCAGCGTGTTTGCTCATCTGACAGCCTTCATGCACCTCTTCCACGAGAGCAGATGGATGAGGGCAAGACAGTCACTGTAGATGGAAAGATGCATTCATGGGGAGTTAATGTCTTGGGTGTCCTCTGGTCTCTCAGCCCCACGTTGACCTCCCGCAGAGCAATCACATTCCACCCTGGGTCACCAACACGGGTCAATGTTTCAATAACATTATTTCAGCAGTATTATGCTGGTGGCCATACTTCAATTGATAAACATTACCGAGGTTAATAGGATATGGTGTCGAGGGCAAAGAGAAGCTGGGCCAAGGTGCATTATTCTCCCATAAATCTGCAGAGTGTGCTGCTTCTGCCCTGGATCTCCTGTCCTTATTGGGGCTAATAAGGCCCCATAAAAGCTAGTCTGTCGGTCCAATCAATCTAAACTATTATCCCCTGCCAGATCGTTAATGTGAGACTCTTCTACGACTTTATTTCCTAATAGATGAATCACTCGAGGAGATCAATGCATGTGATGTTTTACTCAGACATAATTAAACGGGCATAAGCTTCCGTCGAACATTTCTTGTCAATGACCAGATTATGTGCGTGATAACGTACAAACTCATGCCCGTCCGCTTGATGTCCCTGTTTATGAGCATCATCATTATCAGGGTGTGATGAATTTGATGCTCGCAAAAACAAACAAACTGATCGTCGTAATGATGCGGATGCTTTGTAACCGTGAAATATGTGCCTGTTACTGTAAATCTCTTCCTCCATTGCTGAATAAATACAGAAATCGTGGCGCAAATGTTACATTTCAGCTAAGAAAGGAAATGGGATAGTGTAACTGAACTGCTTATGCACATGTCAATGCCCATTTTGCTTTATGGGGGATTGAAATACTACAGTAAAGGGATAGTTCACCCAAAGATGAGAAATCTGACACTATTCACTCACCCTTTTGTCATATCAAACATGTATGACTTACTTTCTTCTGCCGAACACAAAAGAAGATAATTTAAAGAATGTTGGTCGACTGGTTTTATGTCCAGACAATAGGAGTGAATGGGTACCGCTGTTGTACAGTTAGCAAAACTCTTTCAAATATTTAAGTAAATGATGACAGAATTTTCATTTCGGGTGCACTGCCCTTTAAGATGCTCATGGATATAATGCATCTAATTTGACTTTGTATTTATATGCATGCATGGAAGAGAGTAGAATGAGTGTGTGACTTGCATGTCTGCGTGTGTTTGTGCTCCTCCAGCCTGTTTTTACACAGGGGATTTGGGATCTGTCTGCTCGGATGAAGACTGATAAATGTGACATCATTCTGTCTAAAGATCATTAAATGTCAAGTCCTGCAGTGGCAGCAAAATTTGCTGGCAGAAAGTCAATGGCGTGAAGTGGTGCGTGTCGGCGAGTGTCTGTGTGTGTGCTGTACGGAGTGAACACAAACGTCGAATTTCCTTTCTGTCTTCTCTGTGTTTCATTTGCATTATGTAAAATGAAATTGTCAGCGAACACCATGCACCACACTTTCACGATCCGTGTTGAAGATAGAGGTCTGAAACGAAACGACTCTTGCACAGAAACCTCTGAGCTAGCTTCAGGCGGAAGACAACAGGGTGACATTGCTAACAAATGTAGAACCCAAAAATGTTTGCATGACTCACGCCGTGAATGTGAAAAATGTGCCAGAATGCAAAGTGACAAGGCAAGATGTAAGATTTGTCAGTTTCCTGTTTAAATCCAATGACTTTCTTCGATATAAAACAATATAAAACCGCCCTTTGACGAATCTATCTTAGAATTAATCGAGCACTGAAATCTCACCATATGAACTCTCATGTATACGGGGAATCCCAGTGCTGTACGGCTAATAACGTTGCAGAAAAGCCACATTTATTTGATACTACCATATTAGTGGCTATCTGCAGGAAAGTATTTTTTCCGATGGATACCTCCTAGAAAAGCTATACCAAACCTGATTAAAGTATCTCCGCTCTTGCTTTTATTGCATGCATAATGCACTTTTAATATTCAAATAATGAGGTGCTTGAGACTTTCTTTAACGCCTTGTATGGGCTGGAAATTGAAAGCAGGTAACTGTTTATAGCATTAGAAAGCGCCAAGGTCGAGTTAAGTAAATTAGATCTTAATTGTGGTGTTTAGCGAAGCATTCAGTACCAGCCCTTTGTCATGAATATCTTACATGGCCTTCCACAGTGGTGAGGGGTGCGAATTGCGAGTCGAACCAGGATGCCAACAGTGTTTTTGACCTTCATCTGAAGACCACATAATGACAGAGTCTGTTTTGCGCTTCTTAAATCACTTCGTCAAGGTGTCGTATCTCCCCGCTCCTCAGGGACAGGTTGGCCTGTCAATCAAACGGAGACAGGGATCACATTAACAGGAGATTTGATGTAGCCTCCAGCACGAGAGAAAGACAAGACACACACACACAAACGTGTCCAGATACAGTAGCAGCCGGCTCCTTATGAACAGACACACAATTGCTTTCAAGTTTAATACAACAAAATCCGAGACATACGGCGATGACGCACGCATGCTGGAGGAGCCAAGTCGTAACAGATGTCTGAATAACAAAACGCGCGGCGAAAGACAATTATTTCCTTAGTGATCATAATCTGCGCGGTTATCTTATAATCAGTCTTACCATGCTTCAAATAAACAAAGGGAAGCAATTATTCTGGCCGCTTATTACCCAAAGGACAAATGAAGACGAATATGAGAATTTTCATGTATTGATATGTCAACAACAAATATCCTGAGATCTGAATTAAACATTTTTAAGACCGTTAGAAAATCAGCTTCCTGATCCGCCACTCACGGCAGCTTCCTCCACAGATTTTGAGGAAACAGCGGGAGGTTCGGTTGCCACGGCAGTGGCGCCACGTAAAGTAAAGATGGTGGAGGGTGAGTGGGGCTTTTAAATGTTTTTGGAGAATAGTTATCTATTCCACACTAGGCCGAATATGCAACATCAGCCCCCTGGGCCAAGGATAACGGAGTCCTTTCTAAATCATCTAGGACAGTGATGAAAATGACGGTGGTGCCTTTGGTACATCCAATGAGTGACCAGAGTCTATATTTCAGTCGTTATTTTATGAGACTTGGGGTAAAATTTAATCTCTAAATTGGACCATGGTTGAAAAAAACTTGATTTTTATGGCAGTATAGGAACCATAGTTATAAAAGTGGTAATGTTGCTTAAACCAAACCAAAGCTGATGATGCTGCCTAAGGGTCTAATCTCACTGTTCTGAAGTTATGGTGTAGCAGATGCTTCTCGTTTTTCTTCAACCATTTTATAGTAAGCAAATGAGAAGTAGATCTTCTTTTCTGCCAGCTTAGATATTCTTTTAAGTTTTTATAAGTTTCATGGCCCACGAGTTCGGTATTACAATTTTATGTGCTCTTACCACTGAGCTACAGCTTTCCTGTAGCTCAGTGGTAAGAGCATTAAGTTAACAACGCAAGGTTGTGGGTTCGATCCAAGGGGATTGCAAATACCTATTTAAAAGGTTTAGGATAAAGCAATGTAAGTCGCTTTAGATAAAAGCGTCTGCCAAATGCCTAAATGTAAATGTAAATGAAACCATTTACTCCACTTTCAGTTGCATTAAGTGGCTTACAAATGAGAAAGATCACACATTTTTCTATAAAAAGCTTAGAAAACAGATAAAACATTGCAATGTGTGGTTGCCAATCATCTGATACTGAGAAAGGTGTGTAAATCTGAATTCACAGCTAATGTTGAATGACCTTCAATGAGGGAATGCTTTTTGGAAGCAGATGATAGCTTTCACCAGCAGGAATGGGATCATGCTAACGGCCAAACCTTGACCCTCATGGACCCAATGCTGGCGTGTGATCTACCGCACACTCCCATCACAGTACTGTATAGAGTTTTCGTGCATAACAGATTCAAACTTAAAAGTCAGCTAAAGTGTAAAGGCACACCCAGTGCATGACAAGGCAAGACAATCGAAAAGTGGAAATGTGAAAATGACACAAATCTCTTAAAAGAAAAGTAAAAGGGAGAGATTTAAGCGATTACTCTTTGAGGACACAACTTGACTGAGGAGTCCTAGAAGACCTCAATCTGTTTGCCTCTCTTGAGATGGACGCAGTATTGACAGGCAAGCTAAAACTGCCCTCAGCCTAAGGCGGTCTAAAACGTGGATAAAGACAGCACTTACACTTCACCATGAGACTCTCAGACGCCAATAGCATTGCGTGAAAGCTCTGCACACCAACTTGCGTTTCTTTTGCTAAAATCCAACCCGCGCTACCAGCTTACTTGACCCTGTTTTTATTCTTAATGCATCATTTTTTGTGAGCAGTACACAAAGGGTTGAGCCTTGCAGACTCTGGGGCACCAACCTGAGAGTGACCCACAGTGTTTTTGTGCATGACCCTTGGCTAATAAATAAACCTCCACCAACAGAGAGTTTAAAAGTGGATTAAAATTTCATAACTATAAGTCCTGCTCTAAAAATCACACCCCCATTCCCGAGAAGCCCTTCGAGCATTTCCCGAAACGATCTCTTTTTTTCCCCATACAAGGTCAAACATTCAGGGCATTTTTTGAACATGTACTCAAAAAATAGCATTAATATTTAATATGGTGATGAATAAATCTTCTGTGGTCACAATACAGAATTCAGCACTTTCTTTCTGTTATCTTAATTAATAGGAAAAAAATGAATAAAGTAGGTTCTCCCCCCTCAGGCCACATGTATACATATTCACCGCTGATGAAAATGAATAATATGATTTTAACAACTTAATATGTCACAGAGAAACCGGTGATTCGAAAATGAATAATTAACCACCTTCTGGGCTCCGGTTTTACCTTGTGGGCCAAGTTTCTACATGCATAAGGTGAGCGCAACACTGCAGCGGATGTCTAAAGTGAGCAAACACAATATTGTAGCGAAACAAAACATCCTCTCTGGAGACTTTAATTTGGCTTCGGCTGTATGAAGTCCATCATGAAAATAAAACAAATGCGATCCATTACAAAACAAGTGTTTTAAGGGCATTATGGGTATATTTGTTTTAAACCCATCCCAAACAAACAGCATCTTGGTTACAGTCCCGGAATATTCTGCCAGTTGCTTCAAAATGAGACATCTTCGACATTATTCCAGTGGAAATAACATGTCATCCCCTTTTACCCCGAGGAGAAAATGTCAGCGTTTATGACATTAAACCAGCGTGGCAGGTCCAGTGACATGTTGCAAGTTGTTTTGCTGATGTCTACAAACATTTTCCAAACCCCATTGGAAAGATGCATGATATTCTGCGTCCCTCAGCCTGGGACCAGTTTAGCTCTTCATCATTGCAGTTGCATATGTGAAGGTAATTCATTTTTAGAACTGGCTGAACAAGATTCAATAACAGGGAAATGAGAAGAGACAGTTGGGCTGTGACAGTGTGGTAATTCAGGATGACAGGATGTCTCATGTGTCTATGAACTGTTTCCATCTAAACCTGTTTTTTTGCAAACCCCTTCCAAATCCACCTTAACCCATTCATTTATGAATCATGACAACCACAGGCAGGTTTTTTCTCTTATGCGTTTTTTAACTTACACATATTTTAAATATATATTTTTAGATCTCCACTTGAGTGAACTGTACGCATTTTTGTTAATAAGTAAAGAGATACTGTATCATTATAATTCTCTGGATCTCTAGAAAATAACTGTCCTCTATATTTCCCTCGATGGCCCCAGTCTGGCGACCTGCCTGCTGTCCAGAAGAGAAAAACAATTGCACATACGTCTTGTCACTGCATGATATGTATAGGATGATGCACAAGTGTCCTCTGTAGTGGTCCCCAGCAACTTTGCCACCGAAATCCATGTACACAGCACAAATGGATTTTTGAAAAGCTGTCCAGTGTAGTGACCTCTATACGTGGAAGGGTTCATTTCGTTCTTCTGTACAAAAGGACACAATGTCAAGGATGTTTATGTTGTTCTTAATATAAAACCGCAGACAGTTAAAAGGGAGCTGTGCCCCAAAAAGTACTTAAAACAATTTACAATGTTTTAATAGTTTGTCTATGTCTACAGACAGGGACCCTTTCAAAATTATTTTCCGTTTTGTTAAATTTACTTTTTGAAGTGATGTGTGTGGGTAAAATGATCATTTTTGTTTCATTCTGTGAACCATTAGTAACAATTCTTATCCCACATTTCAAATAAAAGTATGTTTTTGCAGAAAATGAAAACTATAGAAACAGGTAAAAATAACCAGAAATAAGAATAAGAAAATATGCCCTCAGATTTTTCAGACATCAAATACTGCAAACAAAACAAGTTCATATTCACTTTTAAGCAAAACAACAGTACAATTTGTACACGTGATTAGAGGGATGGGGGTTACGGTTTTCATGTGTCTTGGCATGCTGTTAGTCTTTTACATTGCTGTTCGATGGCTTTATTTCATTAGTAAAATTCAACACACACTTGACTGGAATGGCCACAATACATCTAGAAATGCTGGTTAAATTACATTAAATGGTCTCTTAATAAAGTCCGTGGCTGTATATGACACCATAGTGTAGAGGCAACACACTATGCATTACGATCTGCTGTATGAATTTAAGAAGGGTAGTATCGTCTCCAATGAAATACTTAACGGATTCTAACCGTACAGGCTGTTTTACAAGACCAGGGCAAATGACATACGATTGCATAACACAATGCACAAAGCATATTTTACTTTTAATGTAATACTGATCTGTTTAGCTCAAAATGACCTCAGTCACTCCCCAGTAGAACTTTGCAAACGCAGTACCGAAATAGCTTCGCCTCACTTCCACTTAGCAAAACTGCGACCACTTAGTGTGCAAAATGTCCACCATTTCACACAAACCGTCGGTAAAATACGGGTTCCTAAAGTGCAGTTCTTTTGGAGATTTCAATGTGAACCTACTACTTACACTATTTATTTTACAAAAGAGCGTAGAATAGTGTGTGTGCGATTTGGGGGCACCTCAAGTCTTCTAAAGTAAAATTAGTAGCTGTGAATGATAGTCCTTCTTTATATTGCTGTCAAGACCTTTTAGACATTTTTGACAGTGTTGTTAAATTTATAACTGGTTGAGTTAGTCCTGTAATTCTTTATCAATTCTTGTTCATATAGATTTATCTGAGCAGTCATATCTTGAGTTTTTGCTGCTCAGTTCTGCCGATAAGGACAATCGTTTTTAGCATCTTATTTATTATGAGCAACCAATGCACCGCTCAGGAAGTCAATGCACCTTCCACTGCTGATTCTGTCACATTCAATCAAACAAAACACGTTTTCTCACACATAATGCCCTTTCTTTATCTGTAAAACATGCATGCAAAAACAGTAATGTGACAGAACTTTGAGACATTGACGGAGTGGGAATTGAACAGGAGAACTGACTTTGGGAAGTCTACTGTGCAATTACAGCACTTGCACTGAGGGAAGTGCACTAAAAGCCTGGCAAAGTGTTCACATTGAGGGAATGTGTCAGAGCGATAAGGTATCACAACAATGCTCCAATACATAATCCAGGCCTCCCTAGACTGATTTCAGCTCCTGCTTTTTGATCCATGCGAAAAACAGAAGTGCTCCGTCTTTGTGTCTGTCCCCGATGTCATAATAAATCTTCCCCGTTTCTGCAGCCGTTCAGAATGAATGTTTAACGTCGTCTTGTCTCTCTTGCCGCTTTGCAGGTTGAAATTGTCTCTGACTTCAAGATGTTCTTATGGATGTTCTGGATAGATTTTTGTTCTGCCTTTCACTTTGCTTGGAGCCGTTGAGATGAATTACATTTTTCTTTCATTCTCTTTAATTTTCATTCTCGCTTTGTACAAAAGCTCTGGATGAGCTTCACCAACTCTGTCGCGTTGAGTGGTTGAATTTTTTTTCTTGATTTGTCCAATTATTTCATGTTATGCACTTTACGGTTAATTGTTTGGCAGATGCTACTTTTTATTTGCTTTTTTATGTTTATTTATTTCTACAAAGTACTTGTTTTAAAATTTCTTCACAAAAAGTGTTTTTTGACATCTTTAAAACTTATGGACTTTACAATAACAATAAATTCAGTTAAGAATATCAGTATGAACGCTTTCACATACAGTAGTCAAATTGTTTGTATGTTTTTTTTCTTGTTGTTGTAATTTTGTTGCCACCTGTTCCTTTTGCTCAAAGAGTACCAAAATAAACACTGTACCCATCCGTGTTTCTTAACTGCAGCCCATCTCGTGAAAGTCAGAGCGCAGGTCTTGAATGAGAAAGAGCTTCCAAACAAGCAAGTGACTCAACAGTGGAATTAAAGACCATCTGCTTCAGCTGATTTATCACACAGGAGCCGAAAGAGAGACAAGAGCAGAATTAGCAATGCAAATACAGGCCAAGGATCAGCTAAAGTACAAGGGAAAGGACATGCTGTGTGATAGTAATAATAAATTTGACTCCGGTTCTGTGCCACATGGGGACTACGGCCACTCAGCAGCAGCGCCAATGACATACACATAATATTATTCTTGCCTCCAAATTCAACAGTAATAATAGTTTACCTGCATAATCCCTGTTTAGAATTAATATTACAGAAGATGACAGTATGAGCTTTATTTTGGGGCATCCGCATCCTTGTATCCAACCCAACCCTTCAGTTGCTATCCACTGTGGAAGATGCATTATTTTTATCATCACATATTTGATAACCATGTAAATTATGTGTGAAAAGTGATGTCATACTTAATGTAACAGTTACCTTGATTGAGTCATTGATTTACCACAGGGATTAAAGGAAAAGTTATTAATCAGATTAGCTCCGTGCAGTCCCAGAAAAAAGAAATTAAATTGAAGAAATTATACGAGAAAAGAGCATGTTAAAAATAAGACTACCCTTTAAACGTCTTCTCGGGGAGATTTGATGTCTCAATGGACTCCTGGCTGTTACTGTAAATTAAACAATAGGGAAACAGGAGCCAAGCCTCACCATGGTAATTAATGAAAAAATAATTCAGGCAGCCTTCACAGTAGGCATCCTCTTTGATATCTCTCCGCCGATCTTTATTTCCTGCACAGCTTTATTAGAAGGAATCCAGTTCAATGACTGCAATCTTGAATAGCGCTGGGTGCTTTTAGATTTACTTTGTGTTAATTGCAGCTTAGCGGTAGAAAGGGAACATGTCTGCATTGTTGTATCCACAGGAAGATAAAACAGTGAAATATAAAAATTGAATTCTAATTAAGGCGCCGGAAGATTTAGCATTTCACATGAGCACTTTTAAGCAAACCACTGCTGTTACGGCATGCAAAGTGACAAGATTTCTTTCCAATTACATTTTTCAGAGGATCGTGAGAAAGCACTTTGTATTTTCTATTTTTCAGAGGTGGTCCTGCTTCTGTTGCCACGTTACACTGAATTGCAGCGCTTGATTCTATCAAGTATTCATCTGAGGTCCTGTGATATGTTTAAATCAAAGAAAATTGCAGCATTAAATTGTGAGAGATGGTAATCACGCCTCATGCAAGCTTCATAAATTCCCCCTGTAAGTTAAAATTCAGTTCTCATAGTTGAATTCAAATCGTTCTGTTTTTCTTTTTAATCGACTTTCATAACCTGGCTGTTCATTTTTTGGGGAGGAAAGGATCAGTTATTTTTATGGTTCGCTTAAGTCTGATTGGTGGATTTGCGATGCATCCTGGTATTACAGTGAATATAAAACAAAAGCCTCTGTGGTTGTTAATACGAAGCCCCTGCCAAGAAGCCGTCAGCGATCGGAGGTTTGATTATAATCATTTAAAACGTATCCTGGTGACTTTTCTCATCTTTTCAAAGACGTTTTTGCCCATTTTAATATACGTCTTTCCTGGCAAAGATGTGTCAGAACAAATAATCTGGCTGAGGCAAGTGTAAATAAACAAAGCATGTCACAGTTACTTCTTATCGTGTTTGATGTGCCAACAATTGACTTTAAGCTTCTCAAAAATTCCACATTGCATTAATGTGACTTGGCATTAAAATGAGCATGTTTTCTCTACGGTTTCACTTTCCCGAGCGTAACGTCTTCTGGCAGCTAGCAGAAGTAACGTGAGTGAGAGCAGTGTAGGGAATGATGGGGGAGTTGAAGACTTGTGGGGTCTGTCTTTGATAAGGTTTCACGGAGCGGCTCAGCAGATCTTTGGATCAGCTCTGGACTGGGCGGCGCAGTGCCTTCATCATAACCTGGTTTCATTATGGCTCAGTAGCTGCTTAACCGCTGTTCTGTGCTGTGCAATCAACATGCTAATGAAGCCTCCCCAGCACTTTCCTCAGCCATGGGGGACAGGACACGGGTCTAGCTCGAGCAGGCCTCCTCTGGTTTAACACAATGCTGATTACAGCTAGTATACTGCACTTGGAACGAACACTGCTTTGCCAGACTGAAATGGGGCATGCGGGTTTCATGTACGCATGGTAATTCAGCCTCGGTTATTAGCACTCAAAATGTTTCAAAAGGAGTTATAAATATAATTAGTTCATAAAAGTCATGCACTTGTATGATATTAGCACACACGCTAAGTTTAAGTGATAGATCACTCAAAAATGATATTTTTCTTCTCTTTAAACTTCTTTTTGAGTTTCTTTCTCCCACTGAATACAAAAGATTTGATGAAAGTTTGTAACCGAACGGCACTGGCCCCCATTGACTTCTGTTGTCTAAGTCTCAAAGACCGTCTTGACTGTGATAGGTGCACTCTCAAAGGATGTTTTAATTAATAAAATTTGAACATATTATGTGTCATTTCAAAATGATATCGTATTTTATGTTGATTTTGTGTTAAATAGGGCTAGTGCTGTAGGGCTATATAAACCTGTTCTCTTCCTAATTGGTTGAAATACTTGCGCCTCCCAAACTTTTGTCCGCACCAATAGCCCATGGTTAGCGCACTGGCACTATATGCACGAGTGCCGTATAGAGGGGAAAAGTTAGGACAATTTCAAGGGCCCATGACTGACAGGGGCCCCAAAAATAGGTAAAAACTAATATACAATTATTAAACCCTATCATTCAGTATATATACATTTATATAATAATACAATTAATGATCTCTTTGTTTTTTGCAGTAAAAGTAAAAATCCCCATTGACTAAAAAGTAAACATCCATATTGACTGACCACCTGTATCTGCATAAAATGGTTTGGTCCTGCCTTAGCACTCTTAGTGACGGTGTGTCTCTGCGGTCAGTAGATGAGCCAGAACTACAGTGACCACAATGTTGCTAAGTAACGTTAAATCCAAATCTGGTTTTCAAAAAGGGAAAGAGAGAAAAGAGAGAGAGGACAAACAAAGGAATGGGTGTCAAACTGTAACCCAGTTTTTCACCCAAAAGCTGGATAGCCTATAGTCTGTGAGTGATATTAACCTGTTGGCTTAATGTCCATAGTGAAATAAGCTATCTAGCAACAGACAAGTGTTAGCCTACATTTAGTCACCATTTAATCAGTGCAGGGATACGTTAAGCAAGACATTCATATTAATATATGTGCCGCAAGTAAAAAAATCTCCTGTTTTCAAATGTATTTTGATTGAAAAGTTAATATATATATTTACGTTTGTTCGTTTTTCTTTTTTTAAATCTTTCATTAATAATTATTATAATAATTTATAATAATTTTGTAAAGAGAATCATTCATTTAGTCAAATTTTACAATAAAAATACATTGAGACTGTAAATGATTCCCTTCAGCACATATTTATGGATACTTTTATCAAAAAGTGACTTGCATGCTAGACTTGCATGCATGTACAAATCACAATCAGTAAATATTGTGCTAGTACTAGTATTGAACTACAAGAAGCAAGACAGTTGCAAGCCTTTAATTAGAGGTATGTTAAGCTTTTGATGGGACAGTTGGGTCAGGGGGCCAATTTTACTTTTTTGTCATGGGGCCCAAAATTCCTGGCAGCGCCTCTGACTATATGTGTACTATCATGGCGACCTGAGTTTAATTTCGTCTCATCGGTCCTTTGCCGGTCCTAATCCCTTGTCTTTCTGACCAACATATTCCTGTCAGCCTTCTTCTGTCCTATCAAAATAAAGGCAAAAAAAAAACTTCATTTCTAAACATAAAAAGTTGACTGAAATGATTGTATTTACTTATTCTTGGTTTAAAAGAAGTACACTGATAGAACACTCAAATAAACTTTTTGTAGGCTACGTGTTTTACTTAACCTCGGGTTGAAACAACCAAAATGAGTGTAAGAAATGTATTGATTAAAGTGATCTCAGTTAGCTCGTGTTTGACAGTTTTGATTGCTTTCTTCGAAGTATTTCTTTCTCCGTTTTAATTAATGCTTACAATATTATGATCAAGACCAAAGATCGTAAACCTCATATACAACATATTGTCATACAATATTTAAAGGCCATTGTGAATCTTACCAATGAATGTCTATACTCATTATATCTGTCAGCATCATGAGAGCTAAAGAGACGGTGATTGACGTTTAATCACATAGGAATTCACTCAACACCCACCTCATTAAGATCTGTCCGGTACATTATTCCAGGGCGTCATTAACTGTGGTGCTAAAACATGAGACGGGTGTGCTAATTGTTGGTGAGTATTCATTTGTATATTTCTACGTTCCCTGTATAATTAACCCTTTGACATTACAAAAATCAAGGCAGTTCATAAAACTGAAGAAAAAAACATACCAACAAATAAATAATTAAAAACCTCCTGTTGGTTTTAACGCCACTGTGTTTTGAGATAAGATGATTTATCTGTAAGATTACATATAATGAATACACTTATTTAGAGAACAGAAATGCATAATATTCCATAATAATTGGGGCGGTATGTATGAGCGAATTTAAATTCACATACAAATCTAAACTCCAGCACCACAACAATTCCTAGAGGAATCTTTGTAAATGTCAATGATGCCCTTTCGGAAACTCCCGTAGCATGTTTATGAAAGATTAATGATGTAATTTGCAAGTAATAGGTGATGTTTAGGCGGCATTAGAATAATGAAGTTCTCGTCCATGTTTCTTAATTAATCATTATTGAGTCTAATTCAGTTACATGACACCAAAGTCCAAGCTGACCTGTAAATTCTTGGAGACAATAAAATTAGAAGGTATGCTTTGCATTCTGATCAGGGCTCAGGATGTCTGTCATTTATTATGGATAGTTTGCAGTCGTGCACTACGCATATTTACACTGCACATGCATAAGAACCCATATAATTTCCCTCTGAGGGAGTTTCATTGTCCGTTATTTTTTTTAATTGAGGCAGTTTCACATCAGCAAAAGTGCAATGCATTAAAAAACAGCTATATTACTGCCACCGGCATGAGACTGCAGGCCAGGCACACTTGTTTGTGTGATATTTCACAACTAGTTCTATAAACTAGATGTGTGTTTTTTGTTCGCCTCACAAAAGGAGTTACAAAGCCAGAGCACGTGTTTGCATTGCATGAAAATACCACACAGTCAGAATGATACAAAGAACTCAATAAATATTATACAAACGAATATCATCACTCCTGGAGTGATGCTCATCCAACAACAGAAAATAGACTGTAGACGTTCACTCAATCTCCCTTGAAATCTTTCCACACTTTGCTCTCGCTCACAATAAACAGTCGCAAGCTCCTATTGGCTCAGACATGACAGATTCTTAGAGCAGAGAAAGAGAGACGCTCGAAATCACTGAACTGTTACTTAACGGATTTTCAGAGAAATGAACGTCTGACTCTCGGGTTAATAGACCACGACACATTTGACCTGCGGTAATGTTGCTCCAAATCAACAAAACCCAACGAGTCGGTTAAGAGGGAGCATGCTCCTGGACTGAGGTGTCAGAGCAATATAAAGTAACTTAGGTTCACGTAAATTGAATGAAAACGTTGAAACACACTGTACACTCCAGTCATTGGCTCCTTCGGCCTGTTTGATGCATAACAAAAAACCTACTTGTAAAGCCAACATCGGTTTTCACTGCCTACCGATGTTGACTTTACAAGTAGGTCCCATCGATTTTGATTGTCAGTCAGCTTCAAGCTGCAGTTGATGGAACAGGAATTAAATTAGCGTCAACTGGTTGAGTTTAGATGACAGGTTGTGTGCTTTCAACTAAAACGCTTGTTTCTGATGGTGAATTATGGCCCTATATTACAACGCTGCTGATTGCTGTAGTTTTGTGAAAAATATTTTCCATCCGGAATTGAACACAGTCAAGACAACTCGGATTTGTTTAAAGCCTTCAAAAATATTATTAGGGGTAATTTCGAGAAGTGTGAGTTTAGCTCGGTGCATTTATCATTTTTAAATGTGGCACATTTTAAATCAGTCGGGGTCAGAAAACAGCTGACCTGCGTAAAAAAACTGCAGATTTTTAATGCTTGTTTACATGTTATGCCTAAAACGTAATACATTCGGCAGCTCATTTAGCTTTATAAGCGAAGAAGCTGAAGATGGCACTCATGCGCATTTAGGCAGAGCTCCGCTGTCGCCGCTTTTCCGACCGTGCTTGTGTTTGTGTGCAGTCTGTTTATTTTAATTACCAGTGGTGAAGTGTGTAAAGGCTTCATTGCTTTCACACTGAAAACACCACTGATTAAAGGAAGCCAATGTGCTTTTGATAGATCTACCCGATCAGATTTTGATTCATGCCATCGGCTGTGGCTTTAAGTGGTGTCTTTTATGTGCTGAGGGTAAATAGTTTGTTTACTAATGAATGGCAATTTTGGCACGACACTCCATCCAATCAAACACTGCCTGCAGTCAAATAAAACACTGCAGCAGACAGACATTGAGATAGTTCTAATGAGAGGAAATTAAACATCAATGCAGTACAGTGTGAGTTTAAATAATCTGCTCAGGAGACTTAAGCCGCAAAACACACCAGTCTGGGGACGGCATGGGAGCGTTTGTCACTTTTATCTAATGACCTTTCCTTTGTTTTTGCCAAAGATAATTACTGTTTGCCTGTTTCACTTGGCACACAGAGTTGTTGTTTTTCTTTGACATAGACACAAAACAACACATGTAGCCATCAATGCTGCAAAAGAAGAATGTAAAAAGAAACTTGTGTAAATGAATTCAAAAGCCGTGTAAATGCTAAGATCAATGGTTAGCTATTTCCTTTGCTAATTTTAAAGGTTTTAATTAGAATACAAAAGATAAATGTTCAAATGAGATGATTCAGCACGGTTTAGGAAAAAGGTGTTTTTTTCTATATGGAGCCCCGGACATGCCATGTAAAGGTCATAACTACATGTTTACAAAGCCTAAACATCTAATACAGTACATTAAACAAAATACATAGTACATAAAAACAAAGACTGGCTGTTTGAATTGTTGCATGTGCCACCCACTACAGAGCTGCGGAATCAGTTTGAGTGGAAATAAAAAATGTCCCGACATTTCTGCCTGAAGCGATACATTTATAACGACTGAGCGACTGAGTTGAGTTGTGACTTTGTCAAATGCAGTGCTGTATTATGTAGAAATGAAAATGAACTGCTTTTGTTGCATTCTCCATTGTTGTGTTTGTTTACACTACTTATGTGTTTTTTTTGTGCATTAAAGAGTTTTCCCTGTGCACTTTTGTCTTTATTCTGCAACTTCCATGTGCAGAACAACCACAGTCTACTTGGTAGTAGTAGTATCTCCTAAACAATACAAGAGAAATACCCAGTGGGTGTGCTGCCTCTGCTGTTATTATAGTTTACTAAAACTATCAATAGATTTCTGTTAATTGAAATCAAATAAAATGTCGGCCTTAATATTTTTTGGAAAACTTAAACTAAACTAAAATTTGAAATGTTGCCTCTGCAAAAAAATTGAAACAGTTAATTGTAAAACTATGAAAGTCCCAATGATTTTTTTTGAAAGAGTAGTAAAGAGATAGAAGTCAGAACTGATCGGTCAGGTGTTGACGGAAGAGATGTGTTTTCAGATCTTAAATATTCACGTGTTTCTTGTCAATGGCTTACCAATGTGGATCATTCTCTTTTTAAAATTTGTGTGCCCTCATAATCTTCAGTAAAAATCTGCATATCCACTTCCGCCATGTAGTAACCAGAGCCATAGTGAGAGTTACAAAACTCATAACGGAAGAGTGGAATGCGGAAGTAACTTAGTCACACCGTGTCTACACCGATGCGACACAACAAAAGACATTAGAAATGCATTAGAACCCATTATAATTGAACATTTTGTCCACACTGGATGCGGGGTGATGCAACAAACCCATTAAGAACAAGCATGTTGTCATGCGCCTGTGTAGACACGGTGTTATAGTCATATTACTCCCACGATAAAATGCTGCTATAAATGTTGTCAGCTAGTATGTACACAATGTGCTAATATTTAGCCAAATTTATGCAAATACAGTTGCAGTTATCTGTCCCGCTAAAATCCATTTAAATAGGTTGACAACACGAATTATTGAGGGCTCCATGAACCACATGACCATATGGCGGCGAGATGAGCTGTCGTAACTCTTGTGTTCAACGGCTCTGGTAGTGACTACCCATTTTTAATAACGTAAGTTAGATGGCTTGGGCGGAGCATCCGTTAACTCCTCCCCTTCAACTGTCAGTCTGCTCCCAGTTCCATTTCAAAATGCAACGCCTGTTATTTATACATCCAATCAAATAAAAAATAAGCCACACCCACTATTTTTTCTAATTCGAAATTCAGTTTCACTCGAAAATGCGTCAGAAAAACGATTGCAATCTCCGGATCACGGGGACCTTAAATAAAAACTGAAATAAAAATGTAATGATGTAATTTATGTTTTACTGAAATAAAAACATGAAAAATAAAAAAACTAATAATGGAATGACAAAAGCACATAAACAAACAAAATTGCAAAAATTTAACGAAAATTAAGATGAAGACTAAAATTATAAAAGCTAATTTAAAATATTTCTAAACCCAAAATAAAACAGGAAACAAAAATCTATATTAAAATAAACTATATAGAAATAAAATACTACATGTATTTTTTTATAAAACTATGAAAAAAAATACTTGAAATCTTTTCCGGTAGCTCTTTTCAAATTTAAATGATATACCAAGAAATGTATTCTTTGTGGTTAAGTGGCACTTGTTTAAAAGCACCTAGTATAAGTATGTGCATGTAAAAAATATGGATGTGTAGAATATGACGAAAAAAGAAGAAATTAAACAAACAGAAAGAATGAACTTTAACGAAAGAATTAACCATTCATCCTCACCAATAGATGCCAGTATAAAGTCGAAGACCAATGGAACGAAAAAGAGCCAGTGAAGCGCTTGAGTGCACCTCAATTTAATTTGATCGCCGGAGACTTCCTTCTATTTGCATACCAGATTAATTCATACAGTACATGAGTCAATCCATCTTGTTCCTAACAACCAAACCCGAGTGACATGTAGCGACATGTTTTCAAACGCTATCTGTCGTGCCCTGCGTGCAGAATGAGCGTGTGTCAGAGAAATGACAAAGGACATTTGTCAGAATAATAAGGGTGATGTTTATTTGTCAGGCCGTGGGCAAGGTGAGCTGCAGACTGATCATGGACGGCCCGCTAGCTCTCCTAACATTCCCTTGGCTCACACAAAGATCTGTCTTCTAGCCAAGGAAAAGTGCATTGATGCTGGCCTCCACAATCCCAATGAAGCAGTTGTGATCCATAGGATTACAGTGGGCAGTGTTACATGGGTTAAATTTATCCTTGAAATAGGAAGAAAATGAATAAACTGCAATTCATTCAGAGTAATAATGCCGCTGTATGTATGTTTTACATTGAGGAGAAAACTGCCTTTTCAGCTGTAGGCTCGAAAAGATTTACCTTACCGGCACTGCACAGAGACAAGCATAAAAATAACAGGAGAAACCAAAGCCCTGTTTTTGTAACTAATTGACTAAGATCTGAGTCAGTTATTTGCATTTTGTAGTTTTGTTTATTATCTATCCTTGGCTTTCTCATTAGGGCCAATCGACTCCCACTCCTGCGCTGTGTTATTGTGCCTCCGTCACCGCGGCTGCAATAAATTAGCCATATTTTCTCGACGGGTCCGGAAGGCCGCGACACCCAGCGCAGCATCTGCCAACTTTGAATTAGTTGGGAAAAACTACCTTTTAACAAGAAAAGAAAATGATTAACATAACTCAATATGGCAATTAAGATAGAAGAAAGGGCAGGGAGGCTGGTGACGTCTCCACACGTCCTGAGGGAAAGTGAACTGCGGCATGTTGATGCGTCTCTCCAAGACGAGCGAGTTCAGCTCATCTCCAATTAGCTGTGAATGTCCCCCTGATTAAAACCAGCCCAACAGTCCCCAACCCCTCATTATCCCGACCCCACAATTTTACACGTTGCTCGCCGCGCACTTATCTCTCCCCAGATATACGACTGACTTTTAATTACCTCCCTCACAGCGGTACTGTCCGTTGATAAGTTTGAAGGACAGCCGACTTTGGGGTATACAGCAAAAGAGCAGCGAGAGCAAGTGAAAACAGACGAGGACAGAGGTACGGAGAGAAAGAGAGACGTGTCACTCTCTGACAGAACATCGCCGTTTCAAGGCAGACGTTTCATTGAATTCTCTGCCTGTGATGTTCGAGTTCAACCCTTTTGTCTCTAGTACCTTCCCTCTGTCTGGTCTCCGAGGTTACGGTGATAGAGTTTGTCAGCGAGTGTATAAAAGGTATCAATGTGGGATGCAAACTTGTCAAGTTCCAGCACTTGATCATGTGACTTCACTGAAGGACATTTTCCTCCCGGAGGCATTGGCGAGTTTTTAATATCGGTTCCTCCTTAATCTTGTGATGCTGTCTACTGTGATTACAGTTTGACATGCTTTTAAAGCGTTTCCCACACGAGTCGATTTCATTTACGTAAAGCTTTAATTTGCATTTAGATATCATTGTTTTTATAATGATCATCTTATGTTTCTTAAAGTTGTAATAAAAGATGATTACGCTCTTCCAAACAGACTGTTGCTCGGCAACACACGTCATGCTGCTTTGGCTTCTTTTAGAGCGATTTCATTTCTATGTAAGATATTCAATATTAGCTTTATGCAGCCGTTGGAGGAGAACAATATCATACCATTCCCAGAGGCGAAATCACAGCCGTGCTGATATTCAGGACTCTTGCTCATGAGATACTGCCTAAATATAGAAGTGACCTATGTCACATATGAAAACGGATAAAAATTTTGTAGCATTAAATACATATGTTGCAAAATACATGCACGTGACATGTCAACCTCATCTTATGGAAATTTGTAGATATTTCCCGACGTGGCTAATTTGTATGAATTTTTACATGGTGATGTTAATCACAAAACAAAAACGTGTGATTAGTAGAAAAAAACAATGCTCATGCCCCTCCCCTGATCTGCCCCTGAAACTAACATTGATGGCGCGAAAGCAAATCATCCTAAAAAGTACGAATGAGATCGTACAAATTCATAAGATTCTTTCCGCAGCTCACACTAGACTATTCCTTCCCTTGACTTCCATTTATACACATGCCAAAGCATCAGACCGGAAAGACATTTCGAATTTACAGCGGCCCTAACACACAGGGTTTCTGCCAATCCCATATTAATCTTGAGTATTGAGTAATAGGGCAAAGGCATACGTTTTTACTTCGAAGATTATTTCGTTTTATCACATTCATAAAAGATAGATACAGCTTTACGATTACTTCAGAAATCATATGGTGCGTGCGGGGGGGAGTGGTAGGCTGAACTAAAGCACATTGTCAACAAAAACAGACATCAGTTTCACCCACCGCATGCGGTTCATGTCCGGCATCTTTTAGCGCTGGGACGGCTCCATATATCAGTTTCAAACGATCTCCAAATCCAGCGTTACATCCACCATTACAACATTCATCACCCAAATGCACTGAACAAACAAACACCTGAACTTCGTGAACATATGCGCTCTCTCTCTCTCCTGCACACTTGAAAGATACGTCTGCGCATGCTCCTTCTCCTGCTCTCCATGCTGTCGCATGGCATGCCGCATGCTTTTCCTGGAGATTTGTCCAATAAGGGACTAAGAAAAATGTTTTATATATTTGAAAAAAACTTTCCAAAACCTGTACGAGCGCTGGGGGAGTGTATCGAGCACACAAATATCACGTAATACACCCAACTCGTTTTTTTGACAATTTAACCATGTTAAGCATGAGAAGTCAGAATATGTGACACATCGTTGCAGCACCCCTTTAAGTTCAAGTTTGGCGAACTCTGACCTGTGAATTTGTGAATGCGTGAGATCAATAGAAGATCAAAATGTCACAACGTGACCTCTCATGACAGAAATTTGAAAGATGAAGGAATCGCTCCTGCCCATTTTTGCCTCACAATAGTGTGTGTGAAAACAGCAATGATTAGCCACCGTGTAAAACGGTAAAAAAGTTACAGTCTTGCAGTGATTGTATTAGATGTTTTATATCTTTATGAATGTGTGCATTTCCACACGTCAGATTTCGAGATTTCTGTATTGGCTCAGCTTTACTATATACAGTAGGCCTACACATCTTTGTGACATGCTATCAGTATTTTCTATGATCTCTTAATCCTTCCTTTTGGCCACATTTACATGCATATCAACAAACTATAAATAACAAGTCAGCAGATCACACATGTATAAAAGTATCAGGGAAGGGGCTGCTAATCAACATGACAAAATGTGTAAATTGAGCAACGATCACATGTAGGAATTGAACTGGGATCATCTGTGCGGATCGCGAGATACACAAGAAAAAAGTCCCTGTGTGTGAAATGTCATTGCGATTGCTGAGCCGTAGAATCATCCGTAGCGTGACATTTGAACCTTTGTGATTGCTGCAAGGAGGATTTCGGATCATGGATGATTTCCATAAGCTGCGCAGAAGATACAAGCATCATATCACTATCCTGTATCTCCTCACCTTCTTCACAGATGCTGGTCTTACTGCTGCTGACCCACCAACTGTGCATTCAGTTTAATCACATGTGAATGTGTTCATCTCTGAAAATTCACACCTTGCTGCCGTAATATAATGTGTTACTGCCTTAAATTCTCTAGGGTAGCTCTCTCAGTAGTTCATGTCTGGTAGTGATTCTAGCACATTGGGAGCCAAGTGTTATACTGTCACTTAAACAGCTCTGGAGACCCCATTTTCCCAGTATTTCAATGTTGACACCTGTCAATGTGAGATATCTTTCTGTATTTCTGGATACAGACCTTATAATCGTTTTCCTTTATTTAAACAGCGAGCGCTGTGTCATTTGCAGTTTATAATAAATTCTGCTGAATTTGTACTGGTGACGTTGGTCTTTTCAACAGGGTGCACTGTGTGATTTGCAGTGTTCCACACAACACGTGTGCTTAGGTGCCTATTAATCCATGTTAACCACAGCCGAGGCCACAGGCTGTCAAGCCCTTGTCATGTACACGTGTGACTTATGACGCACTGGAAACTGAGGCAAGCACATTCTTTTAATTAAACCGGATAGGAGAATATGGGTAAAGATAGAGACGGCCAGTTATTGCCGCACCTCTTATTAATTGGAATGACACATAAATTGATCTGCGGGTAATTATGTTTCTCTATGCCATCAATGGCGGCAAAATGTGCTGATGTTAATTATGAGCAGCTCTTGAGTGTATTTCTAAAAAAGAGGGACGTTCGTGCCGCACTAACAAGGTAGTCACATTAATAGGGATGTTATGGGGTCTTCGTATTATGATTCAGTATGTTAGTATTAGGCCTCACGGCTCTGGGCTCAAAACCATTCTCCAGTGAAACGAATGCCGTAAATATTACCGAACACAGGACTTATAGAAACTGTTTTACATAGAAACTCCGAAAAGCAGCTGATGCAGAAGAACGTTAAATTCTGCTTCCTGGAGTGATTATGGTAAAATCTGAATTGATTTGTACTGAATAAACTATGGCCTTGAAGTTTTGTCTAAAGAGTGCGCTGTGTGCTGTATTTACTATTTATTTTAAACATTCGTTTTAAACGTGCATTTAATTGACAGCTGTGAAATCCCTGGCAGATATTATTTTTTAAAAGTGTCACAATTAAGGGCGGTGCAACATTTTCTAAATGACATCGTGGCAGAAGGCCAGTGATGTAAGTGCCAAGCGCTCAATGCTGAACGCTATACTGCAAAACCATATTTGAATAAAAAAACATTGTCTGAAACTGAGGACAGTGCTATAATCTGACTATATAATTTAAAATGTGTTGTTGAGAAACTAAAGAGCTTTTAGTTTGAGTTTTTTTTCTACAACAATAATTGGCGAACACATTTCTGTAAAAGGATAATAGGGGGTTTAAAATAATGATATCGTGTTATAACCCATTACACATGAAAACCAGGAAAAATACATATCTTGAAAGAGCGCTTACCCAATCAAAAAGAACTGGAAAAACAGTAACTATTGTATAATTTCAGATTTGGCTGCGGTTTAAACAAAATGCTTTCTAACATTTCTGCACGGTGTGTAGTAGTTCACCTGAAGTTTCTGGAACGTTGCATTGAAATGTGGGAGGAGAAGAAAGAATGAGGAAGAAGTGCTGACAAAAGGCTTTGAAGCTGAATGGGACCCTGTTCTGTTTCATAAATAACCAGAAATCTGCATACATCCTCTGTGAGAGCCTGAGAGAGATGCAGTAAGTGGGAGAAGATGAGTGAGAGACAGTCGAGCAACCAGAAGACCTTCGCTCGGCAGGAGCTCAACCTGAGACAAATGTCAAGAAAGTAAGGTGATACGTCTGTGGAGTTGAGGAGTCAGACAGACACACACATACAGACGCCAATAATCTCACTTATTACATATCGCCCACACTGTGTGAAATGAGCCATCTGACTGTTCGGTTCCTTCTGTCATATAGTGTAATGATCACAACAGGTGTTTTAAAGGTGTCTTTGCCAACAATGTTATTATGACCACTTAAAAATACATCTGTTCTGTTGATTCTTGAATGACGGAAGAAAACAGGCGACAAAAAAGGAAAACTAAAGGTTTATGCATCTAGACATTTTCTTGGATCTATGTACAGTACTTAAATTGTTTTTGGGGTATTATATTTGTCATAGCAGTTTTATTATGAATATCGTTTAATAACTGTTTTGTTTAAGTTTCCCTTTCCTGATTGTTCTCACTTTTGTGTTTTAGCGTCATCAAGTCTAGTGAACTTAAGCAGTTACTCTTCTCTTGTCCTTGGTCAGGTCTTGTCTTTTTTGGAACCAATTATTACATTGAGAAACTGCATGAATCCTAAATCTTGACTTATTTGTACACAATGAAAATACCTGTTAAAAAATAAATAAACAAAGATGTGTATATAAAAAAAGACATACATGGGTGTATGGGGAGGGGTAGAACCTCTGGTGGGAGGCTTGTTCTACCCTGTCTCATGACAACTCCCTCACCTTTGGTCTAGCTCTCACCTGTGGCTCCCACAGGCCGGCTGAACCAGGTTGAGGTTAACTGCTGGGTCACTAACCCTCTGTAATTCAGGGGTTTGCTCACTGCTTTTGGCAGACTGAGCGGAAGAAAGCAGCGGTACTCTTTAACGGTCAAGGAAGGTAGAGCAGCAATGCAGTGCAGCTGAGGAGGTCTCTAGGAGTAACTAATCTTCGTGCCAATGGACCAAGGCTTCTGATGCAGAGAGAGTGTGACTGTAGGCTCTTCCACTTTAATCTCACACAGGTTTTTATTGTGCACCAAAAACCAAGTCATATGGCGATGGGAACGTCAGAAGACTTCTGGACAAAGAAGACACAGCAAAACCAGAAAGCAGAACTGCACTCGTTGCAAAAGAGCTTGCATGCTATAACATTGACATAGCCCTTAGTTAAACACACCTTTCTAATGAAGGAACTCTCTCAGAGTTTGCCAGTGGATATACATTCTTCTGGAAAGGAAAGGAACAGACGGAAGATAGGATCCACAGAATTTGATTGGCAAGCCTGCTTAAGAGCCTCCCTGACCTCCTGTGGAAATCATCGGAGGCTCATGAAGATCTGCCGACCCCTCAAAGACAAGCAGTATGCGACAGTCATTACTACGTACGACCCCACACTAACCAGTGCAGAAGAGACAATTGAAAATGTTTACGCTGAGCTCGGTTACATGCTGCGACAAGTTGATCCTGTTAGGAGACTAAAAAGGCCAAGATCACACCAGGTTGGAATGAGTGCTCGGGAAGCATGGAGTTGTGAAGACGAAAAGCTATGGCTATGGCTTCATAAATGTGCAGAGTTTGAGCTTCTCATATCAAACACTATATCCTTAAATATATATTTCTTTCCTGTAGCTCTGTGGTAAGAGCATTGTGTTATCAATACAAGGTTGTGGGTTCAATCCCAGGGGATTGCACATACTTAGGAACAAATGTATAGGATAATACAATGTAAGTAAAGTGTCTGCCAAATGCACACATGTACATGTAAATGTGTATTCAGGGTGGTGAACAAGTACAAGAGTACTTGGATGCACCCTGGAAGTAAGCTGTGGCACATGATAGACTATATCATTGTGCGCCAGAGAGGCATCAGAGATGTCCTTGTTACCAGGGCTATGAGAGGATCAGAATGCTGGACAGACCACAGGCTAGTCAGTGCAACACTTTAGCTATACATCGTCTCTATCACCCAAGGCATGCTAATGTCATAGGTGAGAACCGTTCTGCCAATGGACCTCTAACTGGGAAATGGAACCAGTTCAGAGATGTAGTTACAGAGACAGCCAAGAAGCCGTTAAGCCCCAAAGAACGCATTTATCAGGACTGGTTTGATGAAAATTAAAGTGCAATTGGAGACCTGCTGGACAAGAAAAACAAAGCATTCCTGGAGTGGCAGCAAGACCCAACGTTTGCAGCTAAAAAGGAGAGGAGGTTCAAGTACCTGCAAGCCCAGGCACAGCGACAAAATCCGGAAGATGAAAACTCACTGCTGGGAGAAAAGGCGGAAGAAATACAAACAACACCAGGAAGTGCTTTGGCTCTCTCAAGGCATGGTCCTTCAAAATCTGGTTCCGCCCCCTTACTTTCTGTTGATGGTACCACGCTCATCAAAGATAAACAGGGCATCAGAAACAGATGGAGAGCCCTAACCCTAACTCGGCACTTGAACCTCTACATAGTCTTCATCGATCTGACCAAGGCATTTGTCACTGTCAACAGAGACACCCTATGGGTCATCCACAAAAACCCAGCAACCCACCAAAGTGCCAGGCCAGCCAAGCTCTTGGGAAACTGCAAACTCCAAAGTTCACAACATAGCGACATTTGCCTCTACACCAAGCTCATAGTGTTCAGAGCAGTAGTCCTCATTTCACTCCTCTACGGCTGCAGAACATGGACGCTTTACCAGAGACACATCAAACAGCTGGAGCAGTTCCACTATAACTCTTTCCTTTCAATCATGAAGATCCGCTGGCAGGGGAAAAGTCACCAACCCGGAGGTCCTGGACAGAGCTGGCTCAACAAGCAATGTCAAAAGCAGGTGTTCTTTGGAGAGCTGGCTGCAGGGTATAGACACCAAGGGCGCCCAAAGATAAGATGCAAAGAGAACCTCAAGTCATATTTAAAATGGGCTGACCTGAACTCAAAAGAGTTGGAGCTTGCCGCCTCGACAAAGCCAGCTGGCATGCCTAAATTAATAAAGGACCCACCACATTTGAAGAGGACTATCATTATTATCTTACAGTTGCAAGAGAATGCAGACACAGAGAAACCCCCGCCCAAAACACCGGTGAACCTTTCCCTCTTTGCAAACGCCTATATCCTTGTGCCTCCGGGCTTCGAAGTCACATTAGAAACCACAAATGACTGTGCAAAGCTTCGTCATTCTCGACTTCTGAGAGAATAACCACAGTATTTAAAAAACACATAGTTATGCATTTTATAAATATAAGACACATCTTTTCTCATATTTATACAAATAAACGTGTTCAGGACAGTGATCATGTCATATAAAAATGTATTGGAAAAAAGTTCTAATGAGTATCTCTATTAATTTTAAATAATAAATGTTGCTGTTTTGTTTAGGGCATGTGTTTCTCATATCTCAAGAATCAGGGATTTATCTCTAGACAGCTTCTGAAAATTTTACGTAAATTTGTTTCTTAAATCGTAAACAATGTCACACAAATGCTGCCTCCAAGGGGCAACCACAGAGACTCTTTGTTCAGTTGATCTGTTTCTTGCCCTAAAGGCATAACACAATACATAAGTAAGGGATTACGTGGAGTCAGCTGGTTTTTATTGCAAAATAAACCCCAACAGGGCAATCAAGACCCCAAACCAAGAGCTGAAGAGTCTTGAATCACCTTGTCAGGGTTTATTTTGAGATAATGAGCAGCTGACTGCACACTATCCTGTAGCTCCATGCCACATCAGTAAATAACTGGACAAACATTGATATGAGGTTTAATGTTTCATTATTGTTTAATCAAATATAATATACAGTATATAGAAAAAGGACTTGAGATGAACAGGCCAACATTACTTAATCTTCAGATGTGTGGTGCCTAATGAGGAATACTAGCTATGGTGCAACTGAACAATCAGATTAGAAAGATCTGTGTGGCAAGACAAAAAAATGATGACAATGATTGTGTGGGCCTTTACAGTGTAAAAAAGTGTTATCCATCCCATCTACAAAATTACTTAGTCAATAATATTGAACGAAACCATTTAAATGTTACCATGTAAAGGACATTTTAGGTTACCTGACAAAGCATTTTGCAGTGTACTTTTTTTCACCACTGCTGTTTAATGCTGTGGAAACAAACTGTTATCAGACAGGTTTGGTGGAGCATACACGTGGAGTTTTTTTTCTTTTAATGGATGGTTTCGACATTACGCGTTAGCCTCAGAGCAGGATATCATGACTGGCTGTAAATGTGGGCAGTGCATACGAAAAGAGGTCCATCTGATTACACTTGTGCAGAAACCTGACTTCATTAATTAATGCTCACTCCTCTGTGTTTTTACTCTTATACACACATTTGTACACACACACACACACACACACTCAGGGTTCATGTGTTCCCAGCTTAATTAATTGCATTACCTCCCTCATGCTGCACCTGAGTGCTCAACTGCACCAAGAGTTGTGTCTACAGCTGCGAAGGTGAGTTCCAGTCATTTACTACAACATAAATGCATTCAACCATATACAGCAGTGACCAAAAGTTAATGCCCCCTCAAGTTAATCGTCAAAATGTGAAATGTAGGGTTCGAAACGGACAAAACACTAGACGTACAGTATGTGGCAAGGCAAACTACAGCATAACGGGTAATATACGTTTTATTGAATAAGCAAAGAATGTCCACAGGAAAGACAATGACTACCATTTTATCGCTATTCATTTTTGTCAATTCTCAAGTGTTGTTATATTTTAAAGTCGTTCTGCTGGGCATTGACTCAGTTAACGTTGTGCATGTGTAATTTTTTGCCAAGTGTCCTTAAATTCTTCTCAAAGCTGAACTTCAGTTTCTACTCTAAATGCACCACTGCTACATGAATACAAAGTTTTCAATACATCTTTAATAAAATCTTTAGAGAAATTGACATTCATTTTCAAAAATTGGACATCACCTCGCAATTACTCTACACACCTGTTTTTTTAAATAAAAAAGATGTTTATTTATTTTTGGTTTTTTTTAGGTTAAAACACAGGACTAGTATTTTTTAAGCCAATTCATGCTGTCTCTGGCCGCAAGCAAAGTTACCATTTCACCAACATGTGTACAAGCAAAAACATTGTGATAAGCAGCAGGGTTTAACTGAGTATTTATTTGACCACAAATACGAATAAATAAGACTTTCTGTGAAGCCAGTGAACCAGTTTATTGAACCCAATTCATGAAATGCACTTTCCACAGCTTGAGAAAAAAAGATCCTTACTCTTGTTTCTCTGCTCGATGACATATAGACTTACTAATGTTTCAATGTAGCCTTTCGTTACACTAACTACCGACACTGCAAATGGAAAAGCAATTTTAAACATAGCTGAGCTATTATTGTGCTTCTGAAAACATAGTGAGCGGCTTTAATTAGCTGCTTCCTAAAGATGCTGTTGAATGTCCCAGCGTATAATATGAACAATTTTTGTTTGGTTTCTACATTTTTGTGTGACCGTACGACTTCAAGGTAATAAAAATGAATGGAAACTAAAAAATATATCCCATTTTTAAAGACTAAACGTTTGCCAAGGCCGATGTTTCTGTAGCACTTTCTTTTTGACATTGACCATGATTAATTTGTTCTTCTGACTTCGGCAACACTTCTGCTGAGATGACTGAAGAGTCCACTAAAGTCTGCAGTGGTGTTGCCCCTGAGCCGCAAGAAGAGTCTTAATTACCTTGGCACTTCATCCACAGAAACTACTTGCTGTAGGGGAGGGCCGCTCATTGATGGCACCCTCTTAAATCCACCCTCCTTTGTTAAAAGTGGGTAACAGGGGGAGGTTGATTAAAAAAGCGAGCAAGGTGGACAGCAACACGTTTAATGAGCCGCCTGAAGGAAAATAGCGATTTTAGCGAGGGTTTTATTTATCAAATGGGAATGCGAGAAAGCTCTTTCCTCTTCGTATCATTATACAGAGATTGTTTAACTCGCCTGCCTCCCTTCATTTATTAATGCCCCTCATTAAGAAACGTCGATGATGAATTCTTACTCACTTCTTGTACCTCGTGTAAGATCTCACTGTTCAGCAAATATATTTATGGTAAAATTACCCCATATAACCTCTAAAGAAATTAGTTAACAAATTGCCTCTCATAAATTACATTGTAACGTAGGACAGGAAGATTGTATGCACAGAATAACTTACTTAGGTCCCAGTTGTGCTCTTAAAATGTATGGCATTAACAATCTTTTCCATGAAACTTCATATTTAAATTAGGGCTGTCAAATTGATAAATAGTGATGAATCAATTCAAAACTAAATTTTTGTGTTGACATAATGTGTGTATGTGCTTTGTATATTTATAACAAATATTTACATCAATATATTTATTTTTAAATATATTAAATACTGTTATGTACACATATCAATAGACGTATATCTCACATTCTTTCACTACATTCATGTATTGTATGTTTGTGTGTCTATATATACATATACAGTAAATATATTGTGGCACACACATATTATATAAACACAAACATTTATTGTGGAATGAATTAATTGTGATTCAACCATTCGACAGCCATAATTTAAAATAATGAAAGCTAAAAATCTAAATACTTTTGAAAGGAAATTTACCTTATATGTGTACCTGATGCTTTTTTACTCAAAATGCGAACACCTCATGCAGATAAAAAAATGATTTTGCACGACAAGAAGTAAATCCAAATGGTATCGTTTAATAAATCCAACAGAAACCGCAGGAATCTGTTTTTTATAACCTGTGACAATGTGCTACTGTGCTAATCCGCGTACTTCTACATGCTGAAAGTTTCCTGATAAACTACATTTAAATTTTTCTTTTTGGCCTGCCAATAAATAAATGACAATAAAACTGACTTTGAAGTAAATGAACACAACAAGGCAGTCTCAATATATGCATAAGACTTCATAATGTAAGCCAGAAACATAAGGCCTTTTTAATCTAAGATTTATTATGAAATAAAAATTGTGAGGATAGTAAACCCCTGTGGTCTTTCATAGCATCCCTTGGTTGGAATCCAGGCTATTGTTTTCCACCTTTTCACTTGCTGCGTGCCTTTGTTTCCACTTTTCCCTTTTCAATAAAAAATGTTTTCTTCATCAGCAACTCTGATTGAATCATGTTCAGCTCCAATAACCAAGCAGAAAACGTGATGGTAGAATAACTGGAGGGAAGAGTATAGGGGAGGAGGGGTTAATGCTGGTGGGGGTTATGGAGAGACAAGAGAAAGAGGAAAATGGGTTTAATGGAGGCTGAAGAGATCTAAGTAAAACTAGTTGTAACCTTTGCTTTAGCCTGTTTACTCTATGCATGATAGACGGTGTACATAGCTGGTATCACGACTCGTATCGGGACCAAGTTAAAAGTGGGCACTACAATACACACTCATGGAGTCCAAAGCACTCACTTTTAACCACATTTCTGGTGACCAGACAATAAAGGAGCGTGCGTCTATTGAAGAAGGCAGGACTGCCAAACTCAGACTTCTTGAGAAATCTTGAGTGCTTTGAGGTTATTTAGTATTTAGAAGACTTGGAAGAAATGGTTAAATCAGTTTCTTAACCGAACAGATGCAAGCGTTGAACTCGTGCCTAAGCTCAAAAGTAAATATCTGGCAGATTTGCTATTCTAGCTTGTGTCCACTAAACCATTAAATTGCATGGCCTATGAAATGGCAGCCAGACCTCCCACACGATGACCCAACATTTCAAGGAGTACAAAGGCACACTTTTCGTCCCCTAGCGGATGCCTAAGACCGATCAAGTGAAGCATAAAACATTCTCTCCCCCAGATGTATCAGATGTCTAAATTATAATAAGAACCATTCATCAAACAAACAGAAAAAAGGAATATGGGGCACTCCCACAGACACTGTTATTACTGACCTTCATTATCTGGGCGACTTTCTCCCTTCCACTGATAATAGCTACAAGGTAATTGTGTATGTTCATATGTAAATGCTTAATTTAAATAAATCGTGCAGGTTGTTATCTATGGACTGCATATGTGACACAGACCATTTTTTTTATTTTTGCGTCAGAACAAAACAGAAATGCACTTACAAGAAAAAGCCTATGAGAGCCAGAAGGTTTAGAATCAGAAATGTAATGTTTTCATTTATAAGCACTTGTTCAAGTAAATATGAAATCAAATTGACTGCCATCCCAAGTAGTCAGGATGAAACAATAGAATAGTAAAAAAATATACAATAAATGCAAAACGCACTATTCATTGTATATACAATGTGTGAACGTCTTATGAGACCGAGGGTAAAAAACCTTATGAAACTCTAGCGGATCTCACAGATGAAAAAAAAACGTATAACACCTTTAATACAGCTTTCTGTGTGTGGCTCACAGACACTGCGAAGGATCATGAGATTTCCCATCCAAGCACAAGGACATAATGTTTTATTCTCCTTGCAGCTTCTCCTCTGCTCTGACCAAAAAGTTTGGTTCAGATCAAATGGGGGTTGGTCCCCAGCGTCTACCTCCATCTGCTCTCCTTCACAGAGGATGGGAGGATCACCTGTCATCCCAGTGTGTGCACCTGCTCCCTTGTCTACCTCTCCATCCTCTTCTTCATCAGATCTCCTGCTTCCCCTTCATCATCTCCTTGTCGGCTTCCTTTTTTTCATGTTTTCATTCTGTCAAGCTATCGCTTGTCTTCCTGCTCGGCTGTGTGATCTAAAAATGTTCTGAAGATATCTTCCTTGGTCCTAAAAAATGTGATCGACAAATGTTGAGAACGGCATCTCTGAGCGTTTATCTTTGACGGAAAGGAGGCAAACCTGTCTGGTCGTGTAGAGATATATAGATGTGTTGATAATGTTTCCTGTGATCCTCCAGAAACTGTAAAAGGGAGTTACTTTTTTGAGTTCAGTTACTCTGATCTAACTCCAAAAATATGCTGTGGTCAAGTCCAGGCACTTCAACTTCACACTTTATTATTTATAAAACCAAGAACATGTTTTTTTTTGTTCACTGTAGAATTTAAAGAAACAAAGGAATGTTTCTTTTTCATAGGGGGAATGGCAACTCCCACAACTCCTAAAACGAAGTAAAGTTAAAATAAAGCTTGTTGATGCGTGTTAAAAAAAGGTAAAGCAAAGTAGCACATGGGTTCCACCCTAGTCATGAAATGTATGATTTAAAATTTAAAAAGCACTATAAGATGCTTTCAATAAAAGCATGTGCCATAATACAACTCTTTATTCATCTGATTATAATGACACTTACATTGCAAATGTGATTATCATTAATAACTGGTTATTGTTTAACTAAGTACATTAAAGTACATTAAAGTCACTAATGAGAAGTGAATGTCTAGAACAGTTATAAATAGCTGGACTGTGTTGAATCGGCCCCAATGGACGGAATCACATTTTTATCTTTCCCTGAACTAAATACCCTGTAATTTTATACAGCCAAGATTTTTCGTTCACTTGGGGATGAAAGTTTGAAATGACTATTTTATGTTTCTATGTTTGGTGGTGATTATCTCCGAAGAACCCAAACTTAACTGTTAACCTAACAGTTAACTGCTCTTATTTTTATGTGCCCGCTTTTTTAAAAGTTTACCATATAGCAGGGATTGACAGGGAGAGGTGTGGAGAAAGACAAGAGGGAGAAGCCAGGCTTTGATGTTATTTTGCACATGGCTGCACCACCCCATTATTTGAATATCACACGGCGCACAGTTTGAGTCTGGCCACTTTCTTTCTCTCTCCTGATGCTTTTGTGTGTGAGCAATTAAAGAATGCGCCACAAAGGCTTGTGTTTGTTAATGACATCAAGCATTTACCAAGCTGTCAGTTCGTTGTCACCGCTGAGAATTAGTTTCTTGTGTTGCATAGACTTTACATAAACTTAACTCAACAATGCAAATGATCTAACAGGGAGGATCACTTTGGGCTAAGTTTGGGTTCTTCCGAGATAATCACCCCCGAACATAAGAGGGCAGAGGGGGGACGTGCAACTCTGGGTATAAAATTGGCATTTCATACTTTTCGTCCACAAGTGAACGAAAAATCTTGCCTGTATAAAATTACAGGTTATTTAGTTCAGGGAAAGATAAAAATGTCATTCCGCCTATTGGCCGCCAATTAAACACAATCAAGCTATTTTTAGCTGTTCTAGACGTTCACTTCTAATTAGTGGCTTCACAATGGGTCTCAAGTGGTGAAGGTTGTAACTTCGGATAATTATCCCCCAACCCTTTCTGTGCTGAAATGCAAGTAGCCATCAGTTACATACTGGAGGATAACAGTGAAACAGTGTTACATTGAAATGTCTGTTTACTGTATACACTTAACTTTGCAAATATAATACTATTATACTCCGTTTAACTTGATATTAAACAATATACAGTTGATATTCAGTTTTGACTTTATTCAGTGTTTGGTGCATTTCATCTGAAACAAACCTCAGGCAGCAGCAATGTGAAAGACTGAAAGCAAATACGCATGAAATCAGACTAATTCCATTATGTTTTTATTAATAAACTGATTCTAAAATACATTAAAACATTAGTATTGTGTTGTTAAAACATAAACTTGTTTCCTTTGCCGTATTCAAGATCTGCAAACATTGCATCTTTTTGTTATTTTTACCTGTTCGTCTTGTTTAAATTTTCAGCAAATAAACACAAACTAAAACAATATTTTCATATGGTATTTGGCTCATTAGATCACAGAATAAAACAGATTTTTTTTTAAATAAATAAACACATGCTATAAATAGTAAATTCTGAAAAACCTGTTAATGTACATACAAATACAAAGTACAGTAAACAATGTCAGTCTCTGCAGATATGGCACGAAAAAGTGCATTTTGGCTCCTTGGCTGTAGATCTAAAGCCAGGGTGCAAAGCCGAGGTGCAGTATCTTGGCATCTACTTGTCACTCATGTGACTCACCCAAACAGCTAATTAGAGGCAGCCAAGCTTGCTCTGTTACCAGGCAACAGCACCAGGGGGCATTGGTGAGATTAGCAAATTGGCGAAGACCGTGCTCTGGATCCGACTGTAAAGGTCCTCAGCAGGACTGTTTCTCTGAGTCACACCTGCATGGTTCTGCAGCTGAGCACTCCTGGGGTGAGCCAGGAAAAAAAACCCTCTCGAGACACATACACATTTTCAAAGTGTTAGAGGCCCGGGAAAATGTACCACTGAGTTTTCACTACACTTACAGGCGATATATTTAACCCAGATGAAAAAGAACGAAATCTGTTCGGTTATTGGTGCTGATTGGAGGACATATAGAACTTGGCTTGCCTCACTAAAATATAAAGTTGGATTGATTCTTAACAAAGTGTAAATATTACATAGGTACAGTAAATTATTGAAGTCATTACTTAACATATACTGACATGTAAAACTAAAGAGTCTTTTAATCAGTTTTTAATGATGATTTGTAAGCCTTTACATCTGAAACTATGTTGGGATTAGCGTACCTTATATTCAGTTTCATCGCTTTTACAAATCATAAGGTGCAACATTATCTCAAACAAGTATTCCAATATGAAATTCATGTTATAATTTGAATAAATAACTAAAAAATGTTGGTTTTACTCAGTTCTAGTTCTTCTAATAAGTCATTAAAATTGATCAAAAATATTACCCTTGACATTTCTATTTTAATACGTGTTTTGTGAGAACCTTACTTTCAACATGTTGTGGAGTTCAATGTTATGAGGTGAAAGGTCAGGGCAAAAATGTCTACTTACAGCTTTTGAGAGCAAGCATCCTTGCAACCGCTTTTGCTTCGTGCCAAAAACAATATTATTTCTGTAAAAAAAGGATAAGATCAGAGTTCAGCAATCACAGAGCTTGATCTATTGAGCTTGGAGAGGCAATAAAATGATTGAACATAATAAGTACTTGTAATCTCCATCAGACTTTGGTTTGAGCCATGCGGAGGAAACGAAAAATGTGTAAAGAATAACTCATTAAAATGTAATAAAATCACTTGACAATTGAACAATAAATCGATTTAAATCTTAAAGAGAATAACTATCTACAGTATGCTGTAAATTATATCAGTGGTTCAGTTATTGGGACCAACGTAGAAGTTTCTTGAAGACAACCGTATCTTTTGCTATACGGTAATGCCTTAAACACAATTATTAATATGAAAGAATAGCACCTTGTTGTCTGACTTAACAATTGTTTATAAATTGTATTGTATATCAACTATATAAAGTGTTTTAGAACGCTTCTTTTGATTTGTTGTGTTCATACGGGACATTGAAATAAGGTTTTTGTTTTTTAAGCCAAACAACAATATTTCTTTCTCTATGTGCACCCGATTTTCACAGTCAGACTATAATTTTGTTCAGGCAAAAGTGTGAAGGAGATTTGCTTTGGTCATAAGAACAGTTTCAAAGTTTACAAAAGCTGCTGTTGCTGGAAACACTCTTTTTAAGTGTTCCTTCTGTTTTTTTACCTGCATTTTATGATTGTCAATATTTACAAACACTGTTACTTTCTTTGAAGCATACGGTATTATCATGCATGAGCAAAAACAAACATCTGCACTTGCAATATTGAACAAAGGGAGACACAGAAGCAAATAATCCCAAATGAAACACTTCACAAACCACACATCCTGTGATATTATTTCTTTATTTGTTACAGATGAATCTTCCCCATTTTATCAAAGCTCACTGAATTTCCTTCATTTCAAAAGCGTAGCTGTTTATGTGCTCTTTTGGTTTGATTATAAATTTGTCTGGAAGTTGGCCAACAAAGGAGTCTCATGCGATGCAAACCAGCTGAAACCTCTGAGGGATTGAAAAGGACCTGAGGAAAGTGGGGCTCATCCCAGTTGCCCTCTTATTCCTCTGCCATTCTATGCTTTTTGAGGCTAATTAAAATGAAAAGCAGATTTATGGGTGGGCTTCCACTTGTCACTTTATGTTGGCAGCCCCCTTGTGACTTTTACCTTCAGGGATCCGTGACTGTTAGTCACTACTCCTCCAAGCACTCAACTCCCGACCATTCGACAAACCACTCCAACCTGGTGCAGCGCTGTCAACCCCTTCAAGCTAAATAAAAAACTTCCACAAGATTCCCACCAGGCTTTCCCCTGTCTGGACTCAACCCTGCCCTGCCCTTTACCCCTCCCTGATAAAACTCAAATCCTCAACAACAACAGGCACTTTCAGACATATAAGACATCCTATAAGACATAATTGGAAAATAATCAAAACATTTTTCAATCAAAATTATTCTGTATTGCAGCTTATTTCATGAAATGACTCAAGTAATTTTAATCATAAAACTGTGTTTCTAAATTTGAGTGGTTGTAAATGCACAAATTATTGAGTTAATTCAACTTAACTTTATCATGTTGAACCCAATTAAACTTGTATAAAGGATCTCTACTTATTTTTTGTGGTGGGACTACATGTATTATTTTTGTTAATGTCACCAACTGAGCAGTGGATTGAGTTCAGCATGCTTTGCATGCCACAGGGTTAGGGGACTATTTTTGTGAAAAAGTGTTATTTTATGTGCTTTACTATCAAATGAAAGACTTGATAGTGTTTATTGTTCAGTTGTCTTTAAGATTTAGAAGAAAGGCTGGAGATTATGCTTCAGTATGCTTCGTGTGTTTCTTCACTCAGTGAACAATAATGGTGCTACCTTGTTAACTTGCTTGCATATATTTTAACCATAAAACATGTTAAATAGAAGTTAAAAAAGAAGTTAATTCCAATGCTCAAATTAGCATTTCTTATGATTTATTTACGTTTAGCATGTGACATGTGCATGATGAATTTAGGAGATATTACTTGATATATTAATGGAATACTGCATTAAAAAACCTTTGAAAGTACTTGTATGTAAGGTTGTATTTACAAATGGTAAAACCAAACTGCGTTTCAGTCTTGTAAAGATGCTGTATGTACAGTATATAAATGGTTTGTTTTGATTTTTTTATATCAAATTATATATCTCTTTTTAAAACTCTACAACTGCACAGAACAGAGTTTTGTCCTAAAGCATGAATGGACTTTTGTTGTGGATTTGAAAAACAATACAGTACACAGAGCAAGTATACAGAGTGTCAAACCAAAGCAATATGCATTCCAAATCCTCCAAGACAGTTGACCAGGCATCACTATCCCTGGAGGAGCCACGTGGGAAGTCCGGATGGATGAGACAGCTCAGAGGCCTGACACTATGACTGACAGCCATATGGAACAGCTGTGAACACACTGCTCTGTCAATGTGGCAGAAAAATGCATGTGTGGATTTTTGCATCTGTGCCTCTATCCGTGTATGCGTGTGTTTGTGCAATTTGACTAGCTGAAATGAGGTGACGATGTGTGTGTGATGTGGCGTGAGGCGTATTTAGGCGGTATTCTTCGAGAACTTCCCTCGCCTAAGATTCTCCTTTTCCACTTTCCTGCACAACACATCTGCATCCATTGACCCGACTTAATGTCCCACTCAGGCAAATAAGATTGCACAAGCGAAGAACAGAAGAGCCATCACTCACGGAAAGGAAAGCTTTTGGTTCAGAGTCATTCGACAATGTGTAACAGGGTCCTCCGAGAGATTCTGAAGGTAATTGATTTTTTTCCCCCCATTTTGGTCCCCTATTTCTTTCATTGTGTATTGTCTGCTAATAGAATCAGACTTAACAGGAGAAAAGTCCTGTGTAGAAGTTGTCAAGGTGCAGCGATCAGCATGCATTACCAGACCCCGAGAGGCTTCGATGAACACATCTCATCATCCGTCCTTCTTCAAGGGATTATCAGACGGACAGCAATAACCAGAGAGACGAACACAATGCATGTTACAATTAGCCATCAAACTGTAAACATCTTATAGCGCAAAAATACGATTAGGGGTGTTTGGAGTACATGGAAGTCTTTGCATGCTTCATTAATTGTGGAAGCACCACTTCAATATTTGTTGTATTATTAGTCGTCGTTTTGTAATTTTAGTTTCTTGCTTGTTTTCGGAACCTATTGTTTTCTATTGCGGCTAATGGACTAAAACGTGTTGATGCGTTTGTAATGGGAACGTGCAAATGATGGACGCTCCCCATGAAGTCATTTCAGAAATTGAAGCAAACACTTAATCAGAAATTCTTAGCTAGAATAAATAATTTGCTATACTACTATTTATTTTAAATGCAAACATTTATTTCTTAAACGTTTATATTGATAAACCTTGTATTGTGCCCATTTTTATGTCAGGCATCAAAATCATACTAATGAAATCATACTTTGAGATTTAGTGAAATGGGGCCTTAGAAAGTAGAGATCAGAATCATCTCATCTAATAGTTTCAGTGTCAGACTGTCACAATATCCCATTTTACACTACACGGTTATCATGGTTAAAATCGCAATACCGATATTATAGCAATATCAGTTTTTTAAAGAAATAAACAATTTTATCCGTCAAATAGCTTTCATTTTGTGCTCATTTTTTTCTTTTTTTGTTGGCAGATGAACTACAAAATATGCTTGTAATGAGGCGAAGAAAGAGCATTTGTAACCATTCTGGCTCTTTAGACAAAAGCTAAAACAAGTGCTGAATTATTACGATATTATTATTTGTGTAATATTGACACGGTATTGATAACAGTGAGTTTTGTTATCTGACTGTTATTTACAATACCGGACGATTTCAGCGGCAACAACGTATTACAAATGTTATGTGGCCCAAACTTAACTTCCGGTAGACTTCGGGCAAAGAGTCAATAACTATTAAGTAGATTTAATTTAATTTAATACAATGCAATACATATTATATATTAGTAGTAATATAAATTAAATATAAAAAAAATTATATTACTAACCACTTGCCAGACCAATAAAACAGACCAGAAATTCGGACCATGCGTGTGTGTTCGATAAAATCGTCTGTATGGTTCTAGCCAGAGTCTGCATTCATCCTCCTCAAGGGTCAAAACAATGCGACAATTGAAAAGTTTTAGACTTCCAAACACTTTTATCCCTGTCATCAAATTCTGTGATTAAACCTGCAATAAAAGAAACACAAACAGAACTTGTTTGTAAAGGAGTTTTGCAACTGAAGGAACACACCACTTAATCACTTTTGGGATGGTGAGACAAAGGAGAAGAACTAACAGACTTCTGATACAAGATCCAGCTGAGAAATGTAAATTCATTTCAGTAAGAAGCCATAATCTAATTTTAACCAATCATAATTCAGTCCACTCGCGTTTCGCCCGTTATTCCTCTGCTGACTTCATTTTTCTTCCGCAGCTATTTTTCCACGTCTCCGCCTCATTTCTCCAGCGGCCTGTCAAAATTTGTACTATATCTGCCATGTTTCACGGATATATCTTGACACGCTGTGCATTACAATTCATACAAAATACATAGAAATACATTTTTGAAGTTAAATATACCCGATTCGACACCATTCATCACGTTTACTGTTGGCTAGCAAGCCTCAGAGCTGCTTAAAGACCATTTCGAATGTGAATCATTCTGTTGTTGGTGTGGGGAAAAAGTGCCAGAGCTCACAGAGTAATATGTGCTGTACAAGAATCAGGACTGCAACCGAGCTAGAAATATAAGAATCCTTTTATCTGTCCTTTTTCAAAGAGGTGATAAAATAACTCAATAAAATCTCCTTACATCTGTCGCCCCTCCAACAGAATCGCATTCCTGACAGATGTGTTACCTCTCCATATTCATTTCTCTCGTATTTAACTTCATTCACCGTCCTTACCGTGCATGCGCAGGTTATTTTCAGACAGTAAAGTGATACTTCACCCAAAAATGTAAATGTTGTCATCATTAACTGAACCTTTCAAAAACAGAACTGCTTGTAATCCCGGCTGATATAAAGACTTATCACAACCTTTCCATTCAACTGGGCTCATCAACCATCACACCTTCCAAAAAGGCAGCTCAACTTCACAGATCAAGTTGCCAGGACCGCCCCGGTCCTGTAGATTCATCCTCTACAATATCAGGAAAATTAGACCCTTCCTATCAGAGCATGCTACGCAAGTCCTAGAACAGGCTCTGGTCCTGTCCAAACTGGACTACTGCAATGCACTACTGGGAGGACTTCCAGCTTGCACAACCAAACCTCTACAGATGATCCAGAATGCTGCGGCAAGAGTTATCTTTAATGAACCGAAGAGAGCACACGTCACTCCTCTACTCATTAAGCTACATTGGCTCCCTATAGTCGCTTGCATCAAATTCAAGACTCTGCTCCTGGCCTACAAGACCACCACTGGTTTGGCACCACCTTATCTTCACTCACTAATGCAGACATATGTACCCGCCAGATCCCTACGCTCTGCAAACGAACGGCGTCTTGTGGTGCCATCCCATAAAGGTAGAAAATCTCTCTCGCGCACCTTCTCCGGATCTGTTCCACCTACGTGGAATGATCTGCCTGCTTCTACAAGATCTGCAGATTCTGTAGCCATCTTTAAGAAACGCCTGAAAACCCATCTCTTCTGCCAACATCTTACTGTTCTGTTCTGACTCAAGTTTCTTCTCTACTCGTTTCTTCTCTACTCTGAAAAACAAAAAAACAAACAAAAAAAAATGTATGAATGAATGTTTCTGTATACTGTGTTAGGCTATATGAAACCAGTCTTCTTTTTGATTGCACTTATGCTTTTGTTGTACTCATGCTGTCCTAATTGCTTCCATTACCTACCCCACTTGTAAGTCGCTTTGGATAAAAGCGTCTGCTAAATGACTTAATGTAAATGTAAATTAACTCACATTCGAGTTGTTCCAAATATGAATACATTTCTTTGTTCTGATAACACAGAGAAAGATATTTGGAACGATGCTTATAACCAAACAGATCTCAACACCCATTGACTCCCATAGTAGGAAAATTTGCTTTATCTTTTTTTTTGATGAGTTGAACACAAAAGAAGACATTTTAAAGAATATAGTACAGCAAACTACCATTGTTTTTTTCCTTCTATGGTAGTCAATGGGTGTTGAGATCTGTTTGGTTATAAGCATTATTCCAAATATCTTTCTCTATGTCCACCAGAACAAAGACATTTAAACACAATTCAAACAACTGGAGTGTGAGTAAATGATGACAGAATTTTCATTTTTGGGTGAAGTATCCCTTTAATATATGCATTTTAAAGACTTAGTCTTCATTTGAAGAATGCAACGGTTACCCACACTAAGATATCAGAGAAGCGTTTGAAGTGAGTGCACTCCTGCCCGCCTTTGTGTTCTGGGTTTGTAATATGAATGAATAATGTATCAGGGATTAGAAATTCATAATGCTCTTGTTTTCACCTTCCATGAAGCATTTCCACTCACACATATCCCGACATTGGCCTGCGAGTAAAATCTCATTATGGCACACTCCCTGAGGTGGGCAGGGCCAAGCCTCGGGAAACAGGCTGGACAGCCCTGGCAGACCGTTTGGTTGACGTGGCAGAAAAAAGTTTTAATCACCTTTCAACCAAAACCGCTTCACCGGGCAAGACAGGCTGTCTTGTGCACTAGAAATTAAAAGCACACCTTTCTCTCTTCTAGTGTCTGTGGTGATTAATGCTTCTAGTTGTTTGGGCAAAAAGTTTGTTGCAGAAACATCTGAAGCAGAATTCGACAACGTCTGTGATGTGCTTCACAATCACACACTGTGGACGTCTTACGTTTAAAATTCATGACAAGAGCTCAGCTCTACTAACAGCTTTTGGAAGACTGGTGCATGCCACAAAAAAGAAAGCCATGAGCAAGACAAACAAAGAATTTCCACCGATTTAAATGTTATACCTGAGAAGAACATGGCTCGCACATATCTACAAAGCAGTTTCACCTAGTAATACAGAATACCCACAGGGGGCCTTTCTTTCACGATTGCCACAGAATATGCTGATTAGAGGTGGGAGAGACAACCCTGTAGCCAAGAATCTTCTGTCTCGCAGCCGTCAAAATATGACGGCACAGGAAATTGTGTGGGTGCGTGGTTTTGAAATCAAGCGATTTATCTAATATTTCTGAGATTATTTCATGACCTGAAAGCATGAGCAAAGGGATTCAACATTGGAGAATCTTGAAGGTTTCCGCCTAGGTGATAAATGCAAAAACAGACATGTTCCAGAAACCAGATTTACAATATAACAATGTTGGATAAATGTCGCAGATAGTAAAGGGACAGTTCACCCAAAATGCAAATTCTGTCATCCTTCACCCTCGAGTTGACCTAAATCTGCATTTATTTATTTGTTGTGCTGACAGAGAAAGATATTTGGAAGAATGCTTGTAACCAAACAGCTCTTGGCCCCATTGACTACCATAGTAGGAAAAATGCCAATGGTAGTCAAAATTGCCCCAGAACTGTTGCTTTCCAACATGGTTCAAAATATCTTCTTTTGTATTCAAAAGGAACATGGAAATTTATAATGCAATTTCTCCTACAATGGTGATCAATGGTGGCCAAGAACTGTTTGGTTACAAGAATTCTTCCAAATATCTTTCTCTGTGTTCATCAGAACAAAGAAATATATACAGATTTGAAAAAACTTGAGGGTAAGTGAAGACAGAATTTTCATTTTTGGTTAACTGTTCCTTTAATATTTTGCATGCGACCTATAACTCATAATGACCTTTTCAGCAGTAATGCCAGAGGTTACTTTGGTTATTAAATAATGTTTTTAAAAAGGGCAACATTTAGAGTAAGTTTTCTTTAGTAAGTTTTTTTATAATATCCTCTGGACATAAGTCATCTTTTGCATCACATCAAGGATTTTGTTTTATGCTTGTTCAACCTGATCTCACGGTTAATTCAGATCCTATAAATTGAATTTAACATACAAATCGTATTAATTTACACAATTTGGCCGCCTCGTATTATAGTTAAGAATTCCAATGAGATCGTTGTGACTGGTTTGGAAATACAAAGAAAACAATGAATTTATCCAAAGGAGAGTAATATTCCTCCACTGGAATGCCTCCCTCACCTACCCGTCTGTGTGAACCAGTCAGTAAAGCAAATGTTTTTATGTAAGCATGAAATCCAGCAAGGAATGATAAGATCCTATTGGGAGGAGATGAAGAGGGGTAACAGACCTGCAGAAACTGAGATAGCTTATTGAAATTGTGTTGGCACTTGTTCAAAGTCTTAATTCTAGTAAACGGTGGGTTACAGATGTTTAGAGCAAGAGGACTCGCTGCCACAGCAGACTGCGAGAGAGAGAGACAGATTTATTAAATTAATAACCCTCACACTCTGCGGGTTACACAGCAGGAGGGAAGGTGTGATATATTTATTTCAATCGTGCATAGCTATTATTCTCCTAAAAGTCTGGCAATATCCAGGGATTAGGGGACAGAAGAGCCTTAGTTCAGGCTGGGGTAATGCTTTTACTTTGCAGAAGTTGCGGCTGCTGACTTGTTCACTTTCAGTCACGGGGATCCGCAGAAAGGAGGGTGGTAGGTCACCATGGAAACCCAGGATATTTCATGTCTGTAAGCCACCTAGGGATCAATGAAATATTAAGCCCAAAGACCGTTCAGTAAACTAAGGGTATTAATAGTGGCCAAACTTCTGGCTAGTGTGTACAATAGCTGCAATAATTTGTAACAGCAAAAGATAGAGAAGACATGGAGAAACTTTTTTGATCTCCAATCTTCTGAATGTACAGTTAAGGCAGTTATTCATCCTCTCATAAAAACAGATGCGGAATTTTTTGTAGAACACTCCAGTTTTTACTTCAATCACTATTTCTGCATGTATTGTGACTCCAGTGTTTGTTCAATTTCAACAGAAACAAACATCAGGATTCAGGAATGATATAAAGTCGCCCAACAGCAATGCAGACTTATTCTAGACATCCAATCCTTACATAATGAAGCATTATATTTTTATTATCTTAGAATGAGCTATTTTATATCTACATACACGGTGGGTCCCCTTACATGGAATTCATCATGTTATTTCTACAGAAGCCCTATTTCATAAATACGTTATCTCCTTCGATAAAGAAGTGATCAGGGAGAACACCTTAGTTGTGTCAGCCGCCATAGGGATTCAAAAGGGAGGGATGGAGTGAGCCTTTGGTTGCAATTTGCAACATCACCACTAGATGGCACTAAACTTCATACACTTGGACTTTCAAATGTAAATCATAAACAACTTTTTTATTTGGAATTCGGGAAAATTTTGTCAATGGTTATGAAAGAAAAATTAAAATAATTTCTTAAACAAATACCTAGAAATACTACATTCGGAAAAAGGAAAATAATTTGAGTGGTCTCTTATTTTTTTCCACACCTGTATATGTATAAGCACAATGCTGTTCCACCATCAGTTACCACACTTTGTATTTCTGATTTAAATGGTCCTTCTGTTTAGCTGTCTGACCACGTACAATAAACAGAACATCTCAAATTAGAATAGATTCCAAGCAGCCAATCTATTCCTCTTACCCTGTCCAAGGAGAATAGATTGGTATGTAAGGATTTATCTAAGGGGATTCCCACAGTTTGGACTGCACATGTGGTCTGAGATCACAATGAATTTAGTGATCTGAAAAGTATTCCTTTAAGGTGTAATCAAATGTAGGAAAATTTCTGATGACCATGTTAACACTTTTGGTACAAAAGGTCAGATTGCTGTTGAAGCATTTAAAGGTCAGATGTTCACTGAAGCATGCTGGATGCTCTTTTGAAGATGCTTTATCCTATTGCCTGGATAAGATAGATCATCAGCATGTTTTTGCATTCTGTCATTAAAACAAAAGGCATACTCAAAGAGATTCTTAAAAATCATATTTTTTTTACTTTTACTTTTCATGTTAGTTATGCCGGTAACATAATTTGTAATGAGAGTGCAAAAATATGAAAAAGTAATGTTAGACTTTTGAACCTGTCCTGTATAAAGTACTGAAATACTTAAGGTGGTTTTCTTGCAAAGCTGAGCATAATACGAACAAGGTAAATTTGCATAGGAGCTTTTCAAAAGAAGGTCATTAATACATAAATACTTAATAGGAACCCATTGAGTTGTATAGCTTTGTCTTGGTTCACGTTTTGTTAAACTTTCATTATTGAGGCGATCAAACCGTGTTGTTTTTTTCTCTCTGACCCACCTTAATTTACCTTGAACAGGTTGACGTTTGACTTTGTGTGAAACATAAATCCACCTTGAATATCAATGCCTTTCCAAACAAACTTCCCTACATTTCAATGGCTAGACATTTTGCTGATTATAATACTTTTTTATATAAATCTGAATTTTTCGACTCTGGGAACTGAAGCACATAGCGCATAACATGAACACAAACTCTCTAATAAATAGGTGATTTATCATATAAATTGAGGGCATGAAGTGTACAAGTCTGAACATACAAATGATAAAATTAATATCAATAGTGCCCACGTTTGACTTCTCAAGCGTGTTTGTTATTTCTCATTGTCAGTAGAATTGTCTTATTAATTTCTTCTCTAACTGTATTGTGGGAAGTATGAAATAAACATATAAAATTCATCCCTTAAGTTCTATATTTTTCTTCTGGCTATCCTGCATATTGTACCGTGGATTTTCATGCACGAATAGTCGTACACCTATGATTTATGAAGTGGCTCAATGCAGCTATAGGGGAATGTGGGCCAAATCAGACTTAACACTCCTTTCACAGTTTTCCAAAAGCAGAATGTGAAAAAATGACAGCTGTCGCATACACCGTGACAGGTGTGAAGGCATGCTTACACCAAGCCATCTGAAATAGTTGTAGTTTATACTACTTCTCACTACTAGAATCAGTATCGTAGTTAATATTAGTTTTGTTATTGAATTCTCCGTTTTAATGTTAGTCAGGGATGATCTATTGGGGAAGGGAGTTGATTTAATGTTTGTAACTAAATCAATTTATGGAGAAAACTTACAGATGTTTACTTTTTCTAATTACATGCAATATGAACATATGGTTAATATTACTTCTGTTAACAATATTTACAAGAATGGTGAGATTTGTTTTTGTAAAAACAAAGTTATAAAATGTAAAAATCCAGACTGTTAAAAAAACATAAAAACTGCCTATATATTGTAGCAGCTGGGGAGTCCAAAAATACAGTCAAATGTCATGCTTTTCGTGTTATTTTACACCCGACTTGTAAACATGCTGTCTATTTCTGTAATTTTACATTTTTCATTGTATTTCAAAAATAGGTGAAAAACCTGTCCAATAAAAACAAAAAATCTGTGAAAATACAGTTTTTTACAGCATATGATGTGGGTGAAAAAACTGTGTTTATCTTATATAAATGACTGATCCTAGAGAAAAATTCATTTTTTTAGTAAACATTGAATATGGTTGCTTTTGTTTCTATTGGTGTGCTTGACAAAGATAGTAAGTGTTTTATGGTTGGTTTCTCTGTTAGAAATCTTGCTGTAATATATCTAGTTTGTACCATGTCTAATAGCTTTTATAAATTCAACTCTCAGGTGGCAATGAAACAACCACTTATATCCTGCGTAGTTTGTCATACAAAAACCTCAGGTAGAGCAAGAGTGGAGACATGCCTATAGCATGGTCACATATAATGTCAGTGATACAGCAGCCCACTGTCATGTTGAAAGCTTGATAGTAGTGTTTGTGCTTGATGGGCAGCAATGTACAGCACTGTACATTCCCACAGGGGTTGCCTGCATCAAAGTGGAGTTTGTATTAAGGACTAAAAAAAGGTTATTCCCTGATTTCAATAATAATCACGTATACTTCCAACACAGCAATCAGTGCAATAAGCCGGTTTATCACAGTTCTACCAATCTGTTGATGCATTGTAAAAAAAAAACGTAATACAATTTAAGGCAGCAAAAAATGTTTACAGTAAAGCATATGTTTACATGCTTATGTGGCGCTTGTGCTATTGTAACTGGTCCTACTCGCCCTCTAACCAGCGTCGGTCTGGATGGGAGACGGGCGATCCAATGAGGAGGCTAAAGATCGCAGCCTCTAGCATCTGTCGCTAGAGCATCTCTGTTGGTCGGGGAGTGAGTTTACTTACACAGCTCTCTCTCGCTGGCCTCCGTTACACTCACCCTCCTAAACCTCACTCCCATCAAGGGCATGGTTCCACCGTTACCTTTTCCTACTCACCCCACTCTGTGTGGGCCTCGAGCCAGCGTTGGTCCGGATGGGAGACAGGCACTCCAACGAGGAGGCTAGAGATCGCAGCCTCTAGCGTCTGTCCCTACAGCGTCTCTGTTGGTCGGGGAGTGAGGACAGCTCTCTCGCTGGCCTCCATCCCTATTTGTGCATTGTGAGCACTTTATCAGTCAACAACTTTATAACTGGGCTTTGTTTAACTGCATCTATGAAATGTTTTCAGGCACCTCCATTAACAGCTTGATGATATTCAGTGTCTGTATTCAGTAATACTTTCACTGTCACACAAACAAACGTACTATTCTCTTGCTTTAACAAATGATTGCATTGAAAAATATTTTATATTACTTCAAAAGAGAGATAGGATGTTACAACAAGCTTGTGAACAAGGACATAATCTTGAGCAATTTACAATTTATGAAACAAATCAGATGTGCTTTTTGTGTCATCCTCATTCTATCATTTGTATAAAAACAATGCAAACTTGTAAACGACAAGCCCCGGATACAGGGAAATATTCCAGGCGTCACATATTTTGAACAGGTCTGTTTTAAATGTAAATGTATGACTCAACCTTTCCTAACAAGTGCAGCCTTGAACATTTCGTACGTGGAACATTTTTGTGTTTTCGACTCAGTAGCACAACTGCTGCAGGGGTTTTAAGGCTGAAATGTCAGGTCTCCGTGACCTAAAAGCATAGCTAGTGTTAAATGTGCTCTTGCAGATGGTTGAAGGGTTAATTCAGGCATGGATAGCTTTACAGAGGTGCTGATGTTAAATGTGCTGTGGCAGGGTGTAGGGTTAACGGCCGACTGCTCTTTTCCAGTGGGGGGTTTCTCTCTCGCCATTTCCCTGTAGTATAGCAAACCGAGCGCTGGTCAAGGATGCCCACTGGCTCTCATTAAGAGACGTCAAATCATTATGGATCTCTTCCCTTTCTGCAAAGCTCCCCTAAACCTCTGGCGGCTCACAGCTGTGAGCTATCATTAGCAGATGACAAACCCCATTAGAGAGCCCCCTCTCTGGGCTGGAGTGGATCTGACAAGCCCTCCTTAGCCTTCGACAAGTTCAAACGCACAAAAATACTTTAACTACCTCGTGGTATGTACACAAAAAGAGAAAGTAGAGAACATGTATACATTTTCAAACTCTCACATGTGGACATAACCTTGAATATACACCAGACACGTATAAACATCGTTACAACCACTTGCGTCTGCATCATTTTTGTGGGTTTTTCTTCAGGCTTTTTATGTAATTTCCTTTTTTGGCCCTGCCCATGTAAATTCAATTTCCATGAACATTGGCAAGACGAATGGTACGATCATTAGGGTGCATTAGGAATTGTAACTGGAACTGTCTAAAGGCGCGTTCACACCAAAAACACGGGTTAAAACTATGAAGATTTCGAAATCGTTCTGAATTCATAAAAATACTGCAACTATAATGACTGCTGAATGATAGAATATTGCTAATTTAACTGAATTTAAAGGGCTGGTGCATTTTAAAAGTGAAACTGCAGCACACTGGTTTAGCATAAACATAATCCGTTATAGTTATGAATCTAGTTATCATTCTCGGTGTAGTTTTATGAAAGCCTTCAAAAGAGAAGTCTGTGGCATTTTTCCCACTTTTCCATCTGGATCATTTTGACTTCACAGTCCCACCCTGACAGTCAAAAGCCCTCCACCCTGAATCAGGTTTTAATTACAGCTATTTGGATTGGCCCAATGGCTTTGCTTCTCTATCCCCACAAAGTCTTGCACATCTACTAATTTAAAGCGACCACGTTGCCTGTGGGACTTTTTATATCTTTCCAGGCAGCGGTGCGCGACACACGCCCACTTTCATGTGGAAAACCCTGCATGTGTCAAAGAGACTTAGCTGTCGGTAACGTCGCCGTTATTGAACCTCAGAGATGTTTCGAAAGGGCCCTCAGACAGCGGCGGTCTGTTTGAGCCTAGCCCCGGGTATGTGCGGCAGCTGCGCGCGGCCTAACTCAAAACCAATAAAGACTGTGAAGCCATGTGTGTGCACTTTGCGGTGGCGCGTGCGTGCGTGCATGTGATGAGAGATGGGGAATAGCAGGGCTTAATGCACAGCTGGGGTAAATTCACTTCGGGGGTAAAAGGCCTGCTGTTGCTTTTGCCTCAACAAAGTGAAATGCAGGGAGAGTGCAGCCAAGTGTGCTTCCATTGTCTAGAAGTAGGGCAGTGGTACAAAGAGGACTGACCTGGGAGACCATCCCAACCTGGCTTGAGAAAGCTGTTATGTTACAGCCACAAAGAAAACGATTACCTTTATAATGCCAAGAAGTGCCTTGTCATGTTGTTAGTAGCCCCACACTGACATTTAACATGTGCTGAAATACAAAGCTATACAAATTTTACAGACATAAGGATTTGGGCTAAATAAATCATGAGGTGGATGTGAACAATTTTGATAGACATCTCGTGGAATAACTAAGAATAAGACCTTTGAACTTATATTCTACTAAAAAAGAACAGATCAAGATAAGATAAGTCCATCAGTATGCGTATTTCCCTGATGCACTGGCCCACTTTCAGCAAGAGGACCGTATTCTCATACTCTTGGGGGTCACCTTCACAGTACAGCATAATAACACGTGGCAGGTAGATATTGTCATGAGCAGAACCAGGGTCGTACCTTCACAATTGACTGACAATTGCATTAGTTTCGGTGCCTCTCTTATCATCATCTTGTTATCATAAATCACTTTTCTTTCCGTGCCCTGCTCTTCCACCCACTCACTACTGTGCCGTGGTCATCTCATAGGTTTCGGAAAATAAACCGATGGGGTGAGTCACAAAATTAGCCTGCTATCTTTGGTAGCATAGCACAAGATTGTTTTTCCCAGAATACCTGAGACTCAAATTCTAGATGGCATTAGTCATTTTATGACCCCTACATGAGGCCTTTTGGTTGTTAACATTTGAGGAACAGCCTTTGTTAGATATATATTACCATGATTTTATAAAGCACAGTATTGTCATGTGCTGTGGTTAAAAGTATTAAGACAACTTGTGAAAACTCTTCTCTGTAGACACATTTTAACCGAAACAATTGAAGGGAGGAAAAAACATTTTTACACAATTTTCTTTGCTTTAAAATCTGCATGCATTTAATCTGGCATAGACAAACCTGAAGATCCTGTTCAGCATTATTTAGAAAAGATATGGTTAAGAATTTGATTATGGGTTCAAATATAATAACATGGTTAATATCACAAATGTAGATATATTTTATTACTGACATCACAGCATGCAGTCAGAATATTTCTTTGTTATTCAACATCCTGAACCTTTCTGTTTGTTTCCAGGTTTTACTAAAATACAGCATCCCAACTTTTGGACCCTACTGTATTTCCAAAATATAAAACAAATGTGTCGTACTCAGATCATTGAACGTGTTGTTTTGTTTACTTATTGTTTTACATTGTTCACAACGTTACAATGTTGATTTGATAAAATGGAGTGTGTGTATATATATATGTGTGTGCTATAAAACACAAAATAATGCTTCAGTATATATATACATATATATACACACACACACATATACATATATATATATATATATATATATATATATACGAACACAGTTCCTAATACTTAAACTCAAAACACGATCATAAATCAGCGCAGTAGCCTTTAAGTTTCATGCGTCGTCATTTGACAAATGTTATGTCTTATACTGACACTTAGTGGTTGTTAAGAGGAAGTGCAACATTGAAAGTCGCTATACGGCTTTATTCTTGCCTGAATTTATAACTATTACTTTCTAATATGTGCTTGACCTTCTTTTACATTCTTAAGACACAGCTCATTTTTGATGCAGTATTTTGGGTTTAAATAAATATCACACATATAATATAAAGCAGGAAATAAACACAAAGTGCTTACTTATGCTACTGGCCACACCTAACATGGCGGATCACTGCAGACACATTTCAACTTTCGATATCTACGGCACGTCCTGACGTTGGCAGTTAAAAGAAAACTAGAACTGCCTGTATTGCATGTCAACTTGAGCGATGGAGAAAGCAACAGATACGATTTTGCACGACCTTGAATATAACGTTACTTGACGGTAAACACATGCGGTTAAAGGGTGAACATGTCGCGTGTTACAGATGATGTCAAATATAAAACACTTGTCGAGGTACGTGCACGTAAACACTAGCGAGGCAGCTATGCTTCACCAGTTTGCAATGCTTCATGAGCTAACAAGCTAATAAACAATAGTGCAACATTAGGATCGAAGGGAATGACTTACCACGGCTGCAAATTTTCATTCAGCAGGATGACATACTGAAGATTACTTAGTAGTAGATATACTGATTATTGCCACATTGATACCCCTTAGTACGGAAATTACCATGGTAACCATAGATTCCTCCGACAAACTGTGGTCGTTAGTATCGTAATAAATGTCAATAAGTTGTTTCATTTATTTTTGAATTCAGTATGTTTTTATAATAATAATATCAGTTCAGCAGTTTTTGTACTGACTCTTAGGAAGATTACTCTTGGTTTTAATATTGTAGTTAAAGTAAATTGTATTACGATGAACCTATTTTCTTAACTGGCAATAGCTGTGTTAACTGTTAGTTAGAGTGGTTGTTCGTTTTGTTAATAAATTGGGATATCGTTGTAAAGTTTAATATGCAATATTCATATTCGAGACGTACCATAAAGTCCCCATGGACCGGACGTTGTGATGCTTTTACTTCCGTATTCTGACACATTTCCGGTTGAAATATAATTTCCCAGTAGAAAACTAATGGGCGTGGCTTGTTTTTTACCGCAAATTGATTAGATGTGTAAAAACTTAAACAATTAGGTGTGTTCCACAAGTGGTTTTGACTAAAAAGGTTATGCACACTTCAATCAATACCAGATCATTTTTGTCACCTTGAAAACAGTTGATCAATTTTTGAAATTATTGTAAGGTTAGGGTTGGGGTAGGTGTAGGCGTTAGCTAAAGTCATTTATTGTAATTATATGGCGAGATTTGGCACCACTTATGGCCGTAGCTGTACCGCTCCTAGCAACAACCGTCCAGAATCTCAGGATCGGCTTCACCAGGCTGTGATAACGACACAGCTTTTCGTGATTGGCTAGATACACCACATGACATCGATCACATGCGTTTCGGGTTTATTCTAACACCTTCAGTTCAATCTATACTTATTAAAGGTACAGTTTATAAGAATTTTGAAGTCGCCGGTCAATGGCGTCATATCCGTATTACCCTTTGTTACCGCCTTTATGACATAGCAACCGCGTGTCTGTCTGTCTTAAACAGATGCGGAACCAATTTGTACAGTCGGTCCGTCTAGCATCATTGCAAATGAAGTGGGTACGTTCAAAATAACTATGATTTATTTGAAATTACACCATCAAATTGGACATTTATTGTAACATCTATGACTAACAATTAAGTTTTAAACCTTACATTACTCTGGTCTAATTCATTATAATGAAATAAAATGACTCATCAAACACAACATGTAATAAACTTTATTACTTTACCTCTTCCGCTAATATGATTTCTCGTTTCCGTCTTATTGATGTATCAGCGGTACCATCAGCGGTTGAGTTGAAGACTACATATCCCATCATTCATCCCACGCTTCTACACAGCGTCATCAAGCTACGCGATTGTTGTTGTTTTGATCGTGTGCCCTCTAGCGGCGATTTTTACAAACTGTACCTTAAATTCATGTTTTAAAAAATTACTTGCAGCTTTCCTGTAGCTCAGTGGTTAGACGATGTATAGAATAATGCAATGTAAGTCGCTTTGAATAAAAGCGTCTGCCAAATGCATAACTGTAAATGTAAAACTGCTAAAACTCGGTACATTATTTTGTGTCGTTTAATTAAACAAAAATAAAAACAAACACTGATTCAACTCCGTTGGTAATTCAATAATATATGTCTATTTTGTTTATGTCTACACTCAGTGTTAATTAGCAGATAACATATGCAATATGAAGTGTTAAAATGTTTGTTTATTGGACAAATCCACTATCTGATCCACTTAATTCGCACTTTGAAAATGAAACACAGCGCGAACATCACTACGACCAGCAGCAAGTGTCCGACTTGACTGCTCCTTATACAATTCCTCTCTCGACTGCAAGCGGCTAATCTCACCTATCGGTCTGCAAATCGCAGCATGAGGTCGAACACACCTAATGATTTTAAATGAAACTGTAACTCGAGTCATTTCAGGGCGGAAGTGCATTTTCAGATTTAACTGAAGATTATGAGGGGACATGAATATTAAACAAGATATTACCCACATTGATAAGCTATTGACTAAAAACTCAGCAATTTTTTATGAAAAAATCATTTTTATTTTTAATTTCACTGGGACTTTAAATCTCCAAATAGTTGATTTGTAGCAGTTTACACGAATAGGTAACAAACCAGGGCTCTAAACCTTGTGAAAGTCAGACTCTTGAATTTCTTTAATTACACTTTTTTGTGATCTGATAGATTATCTAAAAGATAATGGGGGGGTTTCCGAACAGAGATTATTTTAAATCAGGAATAGTCCTTAGTCAAATATGAATATTTAAGTCATTGTAAAAATGTACTTTGAAAACATTACTGTGTGTATCTTGAGACAAAACAACTGCAGTGGTATATTTTAAGATGTCTCAATGTAAATAGTTTTTGATCAAGACACCTCTGACATTTAAATTAGTCTAGGACTCGGTTTAAGGCTTGTCCGGGAAACCGCCGCTAAATTATCACAACAAAGAAAATAGGGTCTTTATAGGATTCAAAGGTTTAAGATACTTCAAATGGTAATGGGACAGTGAAGTGTACTGTGTAATGTTATTTGTGGAAAGTGCCTTTTATTTCCCTCCACTTTCCTTTTCTCAATAGTGTAAATACTGTGACCCCAATGAAGTCCTTGATGACATCAAAGGTGTGTCGACAGATTACCCAGACCTGCAGCTGTATGTGGACTATTATTGTAAGTTACACTTTGAAAACACATGAGAGCTTAGCAGAAGTCTTTGTATACAAGATACTTTGGTGTTATTTTTTTTTAAATGCATGCGGCTTGATTTATGCAGAAATGCAGTAATGTGGGTGTTTTTCAAGTAATGAAAATGAATGTCATTTGAAAGCTCTTTTGAAACTAATAAGCTTCACAGACTTTTCGCTAATGGTGCAGATTTTCTTGCACATGTATTTCCTATGTTCAGCATTCTTCCATTTTTACAGTCTACCCCAACAATGATAAGAAGAAGTTGGTTTATTTAGGCGGCACTGTTCCTGTAACATATGAAGGTAACTGGTTTTACAAGCTTTACTCCAGAAGAACTTCCGGTTTTAACTTACTGTTGTAATACACAAATGTTTGAACAAAATACAATCAACAGAACGTTAATAACCAATTCAAAATGTTAAACAAATACCTTTAAGTTTCAAGTATATATGTAAGATAAAAAAATACTAATACTAAATAATTAAGAGCTAAAACCATAAATGCTTCTGCGCACTGTTTACATCTTGCCAAGTGGTCTAACTAGTCTCATACAAGCCCATGTTTCTCACTGACTTGGTGAAACTTGTTGATAAAATCGTTTCATGTTTTAATGAAGGCAACAAGTACAACATTCCCGTTTGCGTTTGGATCCATGAGACTCATCCCAAAAACCCACCCAGATGTTTTGTTTGCCCCTCACCCACTATGGTGATCAATGCTAAAAGCAGCAATGTTGATGCGTCTGGATGTGTTCTCCTCCACTGTCTCAGCAACTGGAAAATTGTACGTCAGTTTCATAGCCACAACACATTTTTCGCATTCCTGTGAAACGTGTTGGTGTGTGAATCATGTTGGTGTTTGACTCTGCATTTGAATGCCGATTGTTTCTCAGGGGTGGTCAAACTTGTCAATAGTTCTGGAGGAAATGATTGCTGCCTTTCAGCGCGAACCTCCCCTTTTTGCCACTTACCCAATCAGAGCCTCCTCACTTGTTGAACCGGTCCACCCGAGTCCTGTTACATCATATGGCAGGTTTGTGATTGTTTGGTAAAAAGTTTAGAAATTAAAGTTAAGAAAACATGACCACAACCTGCCTCTTTGTTTCTTGTTTATGCTGCAGCTGGCCGCATGCAGGTAACACGTTTGTTCAAGATTCATCTGCAGCTGAACATGGAATGACCACCTCACCAGTGACTCAGCATGCCAGCAATAGTAAACATTGAATCTTTGTTTTATATACTATATATTGTTTAAAACAGATCCAGGGGAAACAATACATTTTTTATGTAATACACATGACACCTTGTATGTAAAACAGTAAGACAGGAGTGGAGCAAAATATAGGTCTCACAAGATACGTTTTAAAACGTCTCTCTTTTGACTGCCGTTATCAGGCTCTCAATTTTTTTTTCATTTTGTTGGAAGTATTGAGAACACTATCGTTGAGTTTTTCATTTGCGATTTTAGCAAATGAGAATACGAAAAAATATAATTGTGGTAGACTTCCATTCACCCCATCATAGTTTACCCAGAAACGTGGAAAAAGGTCAATTTATTTTGTAATTAATTCATACGAATAATTATTGTTTATTAATTGTATTAAATGAAAATAAAACTGCTCAACCGATATTGATTGACATCCGTTAATATTGCAGACTTTCATTTTCATTTCTGTGCTAATCATAACATTTCTTCTGCTAGCTTTACCCAAGAGTACAAAGTCCCGCAGTAGTCTGTCGCAGACCAGTCGAACTGACATGGGTGAGGTTAGAGGATCATACACACAGGAGTTAATGGATTTCGGGATCACATTTGGAGCACAAGCTCTAGAGACTAACCACCAAACAAATCCATTCGTCTCTCCTGCCTCTGGTGAATGTTTTTGCTTTGAAATTTTGGAGTACTTAAATCCTTAGATCTTGATTCATATTTGAGATTTACCTTTGATTTTTTTCTGTCGTAGCACCAACCCGTAATTCTTCAGATGTAAAAGAAATAGGTGACATGTTCAAAAGCCTTCAGTTAAAAAAAGCAGTCAACGTTTACCAACTGGACGACAAAGACAAAGGTAAATCACATCATTTTAAAAATCATTCTAATTTTTTTTTTTCAGTTCTGAGTTTCACAACATGAAGATTGTTTGGTCAGGGCTCAATTTTCTTTTCCTTTATGTTGGTTACTAATAAAAAAGTTCACCACAAATATAATATTTTTCTTCAAACATCTATTTAAGTTTATTTGTTTACAAAAGTACAAGAAATGGAGACGAAGATTTACATTTTGTAAAGGTTGGAAATATAGTTTTTTATGTAACACATAAATAACACCACCTTTAAAACGCATTAAACTTTCTAGTAAACAGTGAGATTTTTTTGTTGAATAAAAATTCAATAGAATATATAAATAATGTGCATGTTACAATGTATTGAAAAACACTTTTCGTCTTTCATAAAGATGTTATTCTTCTTCAGATTGTCCCCCTGACCCCATGGCTCAGCAAAACTTGGTGGATAATCATCACAGATTGGTGGTGACCGGACTTCCTGTGGGGGTCTCTCCAAGCAAGATGAGGAACAAGCTAACCATTTATTTACAGAGAAAGCAGAATGATGGAGGAGAGGTTCTGGATGTCAAATATCCTGCAGCACAGCCAGACCAGGCCTGGGTCCTCTTCAGAGACCCCACAGGTATGGTACACCAGGGATAACTTTCATTAAATCAGAGAAAAGAAAAATATACTTTTTGACTTTAATTCTAATTTTAGCTCTCACATTCACGTGTGTGATTTCTTCATAGAATGTTTAAAAAATACACTGCTAATGACATTTCAATAAATGTAAACTCTTTTGACTATCTAACAGAAAATAACCATAAATCTTCTGTCAAAATAGACCAGTATTAGAGATGTAACGGTATGAAATTTTCCCATCATCAGTATTATCACGGTGTTGTTAAAATGAGCTGGAAGTGTCCATAAAGTACTGATTCCAAGAGTTATAATGATGTTACTTGTTATAGCACCTTTTGATTTCATGAACATCAAATAAATAACATTAATATTAATCCAGCACAATGGGGCTGTAAAAGTTTCTCATGTTTAGGTTGAAAACAACCTTAAGTAATTCAGACATTCATTTAAACACAACACAAATCAGAAAATCATCTGTCTGCATGGGGTGCAATCTGGGTGCTTTAGTCAGTCATAAGAGTGATCGTCTTTCTAAAGAATATCAAGTTATCATATTTCAGTAAATATTTTCCCCAATATGAACATTTTGGGACTAAAAGCCCTGTGGTCACAATTGAACTGGAGTAGACGAGGGTGAACATGTATACGACCTTGACCTTTGTGATCTTTCATGTTTTCTCCAGATGCGGCGCAGGTTTTGAAACAGCCTGAAAGGGTGATTACAATTAATGAGCAGCACTTTCTTATTCATCTGAAGAAGTTTGAAGATATGGAGGTAAGAGAAGGTCCAGATCAGTACATACCTTTCACTTGCTTCTCATTCATTCATTTGCACAGGATTGCACTATACACACAACCTACTGTCAGATCCCAGGTGGTGTCGAAGGTGAGAAAGCGGAAATGTTCAAGAGCATATTGAGTCTGGACGGAAGCAAATTTAGCCCTACAGATGTATTGGAGGCTGTGCAGTCGTGCCGAGACCTCCCCTCTGCTCTGAAATATCTCTCCCATGACTGCCCTATATGCCAGGAGCAAGTATCCGTAAACAGGGTGAGAATAAATGCATTTGTCACGTGTCCTAGGCAGATGGAGCAACTGAAATGTTTTATTTACGTGTTATGTTTTATTTATGTTAAATGATATCATATGAGTGAATCTATTAATCCTGTGTCACTTTGCAAAATAATGCAAATAAAAATAAATAATTTACCTTTCAAATATTCAAATGTTTTTACATTTTACTGACATGTTTCTTTGTCCCATGAAAGTTTGTCCTATCTCTCTCACTTCCCATTTACATAAAAAGTGTATTTTTTGTAAAAAAGGATATTGCATTTAATTTGTACAGCAAATAATCTTTAATCATTTTTGCATAGTTTTAAAGCGAAAATATCATAGAGATTTTCTTGAAAGAATGTATAAAATGAAATTTTTTATATGATCAAAATGTATAGTCATATTTTCAAAAATAAATTTTACATACATATTTCTTTCACTTCAGATGATCACCATGACACACTGTTCCTGCACGTTCTGTGAGAGCTGCTTTAAGAAATACTTCTCCTCTGTCATTAAAGAAAAGAGTATAGTGCATGCGGTCTGTCCCCTATGTAATTTTCCTGATGTCCGAGGAGGCCGAAGGGAGGACACTATGGAGTACTTCAGTCTACTCGACACACAGGTGCGGAGCTTTGACCCCGTTTTTATCTTTTGATATAAAGTGATGGAATGAAAGCAGAGAGATGGGAGTGGAAAGTATTTTAAGTCAGGGTTATTATCAGTACCTAAAATTATAAACTATTAAAAAAACTGACAATTGAAATTAGAAATGCACAGATATATTGGCCAGTAATCGGTATCGGTCCATAATAGCAATTTTTCACCATACAGCCGATGCTGAGGGCCGGTATATCCTGTCAGTCAACGCAAGAAAAATTTATTTAATTTGTGCTCTGTACGTAGAAAATGTTTAGAAACATCAACAGTTTGATGTTCAATATTATTTGTCATTATATGAATTAATAGCATTCTGAAAGTTAAGTAATATAAATTTAATCTTTAGAATTAGTATCGTCAGATATCACTCTGAATAATCAGCTATCCAGTATCGGTGCATCTCTAAATAAAATAATGAAAAGAGCTCAAAATATTATTTAAAAAAATTACATTTAGAACTTATCAATGTTGCCTTAGCATGATGAGGAACTAAAACTATTAACTCAAAATAAATAAAAACTAAACTAAAATCTAAGTTTATTAAAGACAATAAATAAACCTAAAATGAAAAGGTATAAAAAGCTACAAATATTAAATGAAAACTAATTTTTATGAGTAAGAAAAATCTATTACATGCCAAATTCAAACTTGATTTATTTTATCCTGAATAGACTACAATGAAAATTGCTGAGTTTGAATATATTATATACTTTTTTTTTGTGCTTGCAGATCAGGTATTATTTAAACCCTCAGATCCATGAGCTTTTCCAAAGTAAGCTCAGAGATCAGGCTCTGCAGGAAATGCCAAACTTCCGCTGGTGTGCACATGTAAGTATTTATTAGATGAAATATACCACAACGGCATACTTCTGAAAGTTTTTGAAAGGTGTCTGTTTATTTTTATAGTGCTGCTTTGGCCTTCTTCATGAAGCAAACAGGCTGAGGATGGACTGCCCAAGTTGTGGGAAAAGCACATGCTTTCAGTGCAAACGGCCTGTAGGTGATCTCTCCACAAACATCACATATTTTTGTACAGGTTTTAGGTTTAGTGAGAATCTTCTCAAATGCTCACGGTCGCTTTGATAGCGCTCCCGATGTCTTATTTATGGATGTTCTTGAACTTGATGCATGTTTTCTAGTGGGCTCCACAGCATGAAGGAATCTCGTGTGAGAAGTTCAAAGAGTGGGAACAGCTCAACAGCCCCGAGTATCAGAACTCGAAGCTGGAGCAGCTTCTGAACAGGAACAAAATAGGTACAACATTAGACAAACAAAAGTCTCCTTGAACTTTAAAGCGCTCCAGTTTATCCTTGGTAACATTTTGCACGTCCCTTTCAGACTGCCCCAAATGTAAATTTCGCTTTTTCCTGGCCAGAGGAGGTTGTTTGCATTTCAAATGCACTCAGTGCCAGCATGCATTCTGCGGCGGCTGCAGTCAGCCATTTAAACAGGGCACTGTAAGTTTCTTTCTCTTGCAGTTCTCCTGTTGGAGTTCCCATAAATCTCTGTATCAATTGTAAATAATGAGAATGGGAGTTATTAATGGTGTCTCTGCAGGCCTGTAATTTTTCAGCTGAGTGTGGAGCTAAGGGCTTGCATGCTCACCACCCCAGAGACTGCCTGTATCATTTAAGAGATTGGAGTGTTGTGAATCTACGGAACCTGCTGCAGGTGGGAACCGTCTCTACTGTGATATTTCTTAGTGTGCCCAAAAATCGAAATTAGTTGTAATTCTAGATCTGTATGATTTTTCTTTGTTACCTTTTTAGCACTATGGAGTTTCACATCCTCTGATGTTCAGACCCAAAGGTACAACGGGGGGACATTCTAAAGGTACATTTAAGTTTTCTTTGATATTTGCCCTTTCTATATATAAATGTAGTTTTGGCTGTATGTTTACACGTTATATTAAAGTACTGTACAGTAATATTTATAAAATTATTCCTAGTAGTATTAATTATTTTTTCCCTAGTACCAATTTAAGAAACAATTATTGGCCTATATATAAGAATTAAATAACAACATAAAAGATTTTTTTACTTTTTTTGCGTGATACAGATTTAAGAGACAACTATTGGCCGACTTCATGCCAATATTTGTAACATGCCTGAAATTATTTACAACATTCATTATTTTTTGCCTAATAATGATTTAAAAATCAATGTTAAATGTTGTGTATATGTTTGTGTGGCGTTTTTTATGTTTTAAGGCAAACCATGTGCAAATTTATCATTTTAAACCATTGCTGAGTATTTTCTCTATAAAACTGCAGTTTACCAAAAAAAGTTGAAATAACAATGTGGTTTGAAACTGCTGCGGTTAATGACATCACATTTTACATTTATGCATTCGGCAGACGCTTTTATCCAAATCAACTTACATTGCATTATCCTATACATTTATACTTGGGTATGTGCACAATTGCTATGAACCTGATGTTCTAAATATGGTAAGAGGCGTTAAAGTTCCTTCACACGCTTGCAGTATTCGACCAATCACTACGCACTGGTTAACTGGCCATTGAAAGCACACCTAGCTTTTTAAAGCGATGAGCTGTGTCAAACATCGCACGTTTCAGAGAGGCGGGGCAAAGAGGAGATACAAACATGCGCGGTATGTGGAAAATACAGCGGTTTTGAACCTTAAATCGTGTTTACGCATTGCATTACATCTAAAACAAACGATAATATTCGTTTTAGCTGTGTCCTATAACTTTTTAAGTGTAACGTGATATCAGGAAAATTTCTAGATTTTTTTGAGCGCACGTGGCAGACTGTCACTTTTGCAGCGCATAGGAGAATATCAGTTATTGATGTCCTTAATGCTAACAAATGTTTAATAAAAGGAAAAAACGTTCATTTTGATTTCACTGGGGCTTTGATACCGATATTTGTCACATGCTTATTAAAAACATAAACTTAATTTTGAAGTAGATGTTTTACAGCTCAATGCCTTTATGCAGTAAATGAATGAGCCTTCGGTTCGTTGTATAAACCTTTTACATGCTATAATCACTATGCCAGTGGTTTCGAATTGATATAAAATCTAATATGTATCAGCAGCGGATACATCGGAAAATGCCTATGTTTATTTTATAACCTGTCTGTTATAGGTATTTGTGGTGTGATGGAGTTCCAAGAAACAGCAGCTGTGAAAGAAGAGCCGTGTGGACGACCATCTTTCTCTGAATATAGTGGTTACTGCATGTAAGCCACAAGACTCTCAAAAGCTCTGATAATCTTGTCACTCAGTTCAAATATGCTAATATAAACAAAGCAAACCCAGAAATGTTATCAGATTTTCTGTGTGTTTGCAGGATACATTACAAAGAATGTCTGGTGGAGCTAATAAACCAGAACGCACTGGACCCTTTGGTACTGTTCAATGGTGCTGAGCTGAGGGCAGAGCTGTGCAGATGGAAACAGCCGGTCCCAGCGCAACAGCCTTCTGAGGCAGATCAGCGGTATGAGGACCGGCTACGACAGGTCTGTGGATTAAAATCATCTCTGTTTAAACTGAAGCTTTGGTTATGTTCGCGGTATAGTTGGTGTTATTTTTTTACATCCCGTCTCATAAAATCTGGCTTTCAATTTAGTGTAACTGCATGTTAAGTATTCATGAAAGTAGTAATGAAAACATGAAATGCGGAATAACAAGGTGTTATTCTTTCAGATTATTAAAGAGAGGGTGGTTCTGAGCAGCAGTACAGCCTCTGGACTGAAGACAACAGCCCCTCCAACACCTTCCCCCTCTTCTCCTCCTGCAGCTGGAGCTCCATGGTACTCATTGTTGAGTCGAGCAGTTTCCGAGGACTCCCAGCATCTACTGTTGCTTACAGATTGAAGAGGATATCTGTGCCCCGGACATATGCTGTTATCATTCCATATACTGAACTGCATTTGGCAATGATGCAGAATTTATATCTGTTTTTTCAGTACAAGCACTTACAGTTCTGAGGCACTTAAACTTGTGTATTGTACTAAGCACTCCATTCACGTTAAAGAATGTGGCTTTCAAATCTACATTTAATTCTCTTGGTAATGAGGGTCAACTCATACTTATAACTGTTGTTAGGTTTTATATTCATTTTATATGACGTCGCCTACACAGCATATGCATTTTACTGAGCACAAGTTTGCACATGACCATTGTGAATTGGGTTTTGGCATTATCTGTAAGGGGTGTGAAAGGTTGTGTTGCAGATGATTATTTTCTTGTGTGAATAACTGAATATAAAACAATATTTTCTAACAGCCTCACCTTTTTTTTGTTGGAACATATTTCATTTATGAAATAATGTGGTTATATATTCTCAACTGCCTATTCTCAAATATACTGGTGATCTGTATGCTTTGGTAAGAAAATAAATATTTAAGACATACATAAGTAAATATTCCTAGTGAATATCTCTGTTTAGATCTGAATGAAAACAAAGACGTTCAATTAGTAACAGGATCAAATTTATAATATATAGCTGCTCTATATTTTACAACATTTTTCAAACACTGATAAACAGTGATCATTTAGATAAGATACAATATATATCACAGAATAAAAACAAGGTTTATTGTATAGGATTTACAGGTACGTCGTCCCTAACAGGAGGAAATGCTTCAATCTCTTTAATGATTCTCTCAGCAATTACTTCATTATTGGCGGCAACAACTCTTCTAGACATCAGGTCCATTGGTCCACCTGCGGACATTAAGGTAAAGCCTTTTCATATGATATTATTAACAAAAATGTTTTAAAATATACTCATTGAGAAATGAGAACGATACATGTAAACTGTGTATATTTTCTCACCTTCAACATCCTTAAGAACTCCTCCTGCCTCAGACACTATGACAGCACCAGCTGCTATGTCCCAACAGTGGACCCCAATCTCATAATAAGCCTCCACACAACCAGAGGCCACAAGACACATGTTGATAGCAGCAGATCCTACACCACGTATCCTTTAAAAGAAATGTAAGTTACATTGATATGAAAGTGATGCACATGGTATGAAATAATATTAAGTAGTGAAAATAGCTTTAAATAGTGGTGAAGGTTTATAGAAAATAAACAGGACACACACCCGTGGACTGGCAGACACAAGATCTTCCTCATGCTGGAAAAAATCTTGGCGACAACTTCAGGATCTCGGTCAGAGCCAAACTCTGTAGCGACGATTGACTGGTTGATCTCTATTATATGATTTGAAAAGAATTAGAGAACATTCAGATACCGTCAATACTGAATGCAATCAGATCAGCTGTGTCCCGCTTACCTTTTTGGTCTGACACATTTAGGGGCTGTCCGTTGCAAAATGCCCCCTTTCCTTTTTGAGCAGTGTACATTTTATCTTCTATGCAGCTGTACACCACACCAAACTCCAACTGCAAGAGAGGAATGATTAATTTGACATCTGCGCTTAACTTCCAACCTTCATGATAACAATCTAATGACGCAAGATAACAAAGGGTAAAGCAAATCATCAGTTTCTGATTTTACATCTCGCCACGCGGTTACGAACATCTGTTAACGGTGCTATCAATGTGTTATTCTAAAATGAATAAGAGAGCAATTGAAACCAAATGATGCTTACCGTTTTGTTGACAGCGAAGCCAATGGATATTCCAACAAATGGATATCTTGACAAAAGAGCACATTACTTTTTTATACCACATGTTACAAAGCTATCAGTCTACAAGTATGAAAATTAAAAACTGATTAGTTATATGACGTGTCAGCTATCTTTTGTAAAGACATTGAAAAGACAAAGCATGGAATAAAATATGAATATATTACCCATGCACAAAGTTTGTGGTTCCATCCACAGGGTCAATGATCCATGTGGGCTTGTCAGTCAAAACACAAGGCTCTCCGGCAGCCACTGACTCTTCCCCAATAAACCTGAAATAAATCAGGGCTTGTCTATTGTCTTTAAATCAAATAATACATATTGCGGAGAACATATAATGTACACATCTTTTGACCCTGTGTTGATCATAAAGGGCTCAATACCTATGTTCAGGAAACTTCTCCTTCACTGATGTAATAATCAGCTGCTCAACATTCTGGTCTGTTTTAGTCACCAGATCAACAGATGAGCTTTTACACATGATCTTCAGGTCATTCTGCACAGCGTCCCTCACAATCTGAAGGCAACAAAGACAACGTTCTTTTAGTAAGAATAACGTGTAAATTCCTTTTTTATTCATTTTGCTCAAGCAAAAAAATGTATTCGCACCTCTCCTGCTTTCCTGGCCAAGATCACGGCGTGGTCCATGGCATCCTGCCAAAGGCCAGGCATCTTTAATGTAGGGACCCCCTTTTAGATCTGATTTAACACATTATTTCTTCTCATCAGTTACAGTTTACAGTACTAATCTACAGTTACAAGTCAATTCAAGGCTGTGCTTCTGAACTTGGAAGTTGGTACATTCATAACATCTTTACAGAAGAGAATAAGGATGCTCTTCATAGCCAGTAACAGCCTGAAAACTGTAAGTGGATAGCGAGGGATTAAGAGTAAGTTAAAGTCCTTAAAATCTGAGGCACATTATTGTCTATTTTGTCTAAGTTTGTTCCTACCACTGTGGTTGAGAACTCTTAATCCTTGAGCAAATTCCTTATATAGTGTATTGCCTAAAAAAAGGACCCCTACTGGGTCTCTGATTTTAACAAAAGCGTACCATTGTTTTTGTACCAATACAGTGTTCCTTATCGAGTTTCTACAGTTGTCATACATAATAAAAATAACATTGTGACTACATTCTACATCACATCTAACAGTAACAGCATGAACTTTCGTATTTTTGGTACCAGTGGTAGTAACCATTGTTCCTATTTTGTATATGTAAAATGATTATCATTTTAGACACACGGCAAATACTGTGTTGTCAAATCACATATCAGGTCCCTTACCTGACTAAACCAGTAACTGTCACATTTATCAATCATAAACGTCTAACAGAATGTAGTATGCTCTGGGCACATTAGATTGCACATCAAACATTAAAACTAAAAACAATACAAAAGCACAAAATTCTTACAAATGAGCGATGAAATGAGCACAGGGTGTCAGTGTCAGCCTGTTCTTCTGCGTTGTATTTCCGGGTTCTCGGAGAAGTCTAAACGAGAAGCCAAGAGAAAAAGCCTCTTAATCATTGAGATTTTTTCAAATAGCTGCCAATGTATATAGCACACTGAAAAAAGTCGACTCGTTTACATTACGGTTGCAAAAATAACTCGGGTTCCTAACCTCCGTTATGCACGGTTCTTCCGTCAAGTTACTGATGCGCATGCGCGGATTTGCCTTGCCTACTGCAGAGCTGTTTCCGAAATAGCCCTAATATAGTGCACTGTTGAGGGGACATCCATTTTTAATTGTGACCGAATTGATAGTGGAGACTATTGAGTGCACTTATGCAATCCCATGATGCTTCATAATAAAGAAGGAACAACCGACTAGCTGCTATTCTTCAATCCTGATGCTCGCGCTGAATGAATTCCCGCGTCTCGGCAGAAGATGGCGCCCGCAGCATTTCCAGTGCACCGAGTGTCCGAATTTAGTCACTTGTTTTCGCCCGCTACTTAAAGTGGACTATATTAGTAAACTAATGTAGGGAATAGTGAATGAGGGTATATTGGGCGATTTTGGAATCAACCAGTGTATGCTTTTGTGTGCATAACGTTACTGAAGCTGTGATGGGTCCTCAGTGACCACCGATAATTATGTCCTTCGAGAAGTAACGTTATTCTTTTTGTTAGTACCCTAAGATACAACAACAACTGTGGATCCGACACCACAAAAAATTATATTTAATCAATCAATCAAAATGCTCTGTTACAGCATAGAGCCATTGGCAGAGAGAGTCGCGTCAATACAGTTGACTCCAATGGAAGAGTTTTTCACAGCAATGGCGGTTCATGGAGGCTCTTAATAGTTCCCGGAAATTACTAACGCATGGAGATGCGGCTAAACAGACCAACTGAGGTAAACTTTAAACACATTTAAAGAAAAACCCTAACTTCCTGTAACTATCTTAAGGCTCCATGAATCACGTGATAGGTGAATTTGGAACGTCCGTTGGCGCAACTCTCTCTCATAAATGGCCCTGGTACAGCCCACTTGCGGCTTTAAATCCCAGCTAAGAACAGCAACGGCATAGACAAAATATTATGTCAAAGTAAAAGTTCCCTACTCTGTTAAAACTAAGCTTTAACGAAAGCAAATGTGGAGAATAAATAATGGAAATAATTAATTAAAATGACATATCTTATGGACAGGAAGTTAAAAAGTACATTAAATGAGAAAAAAACTGCACATATTTAACAACCCTAAATAAAAGAAGGATCTTTATTTACTCTACTCATGTCAGTCTGCAAACTGGTCTGCAGAACACAAAATATATTTTGTAGAAACTTGGTAAATTTAAACAATATTCCTTCATTGTATGGACGCCACAAGATATTACTCAAAAGTCATAAACAGGCTTTGAGGATGAGATTATTTTTCATTGTATGGACGCCACGAGATATTTCTCAAAATCGTATTTCTCAAAAGTCATAAAACGGGCTTTGAGGTTGAGATTATTCAAATTTTTGGGGGGACCATCTCTTTAACAAGAAACTAATTGCATGAGTTGCCTTATGCTAGAATCCCTTGAATACTTCTCATTGTTTACTGATGTGTCCATTTGTACAGCAGTAGATAACCTAAACAGTTCAAGGCAAGAAAATGCTTTACAGTAATATGCATTACATGGATAAGGAATGATGTTTTTAAGAAATTGTTAGAACAAAACAACACAGGTCTAAGATATTTTATCATTGTCCCAACCTTTATTGCAGCACTCCAAACATTTACAGTTTACAGATGTTTCAAAGTTACCCAAAACTCCCTAAAACCACAATCACCTCAATAACTTAAACCTGTATGCCTATACAGCAGGATTTCATGTAAACCTCTGAATAGAAATTATTCAGTAAATGGACCACGGTAAAAATGACCTCTTTATAAATTGTTTTATTGCTGGTTGTGAGGTGTCGGTCCACTGAAGTATGGCCTATATCAAGGTTGCTAAATCCAACCTTTTACATATGGCTTTAAGAGGTTAACACTTTTGTAAAATTCAATTCAACTATAAAGCATCAAATCCTAAAAAAAGAAAATTTCAAAAAAAAAAAAAAAGAGTTTGTAATATGCAAAATGAATACCACTTTAAAAATTCACATTGACTTCAAAAGTGTTAAGGGTCAAAAACGCCCTCTAGTGTTGTAATAAGAAAACTCAAAAATACATTGCAGCCATAGTAAAACCATTGATTTGCAGCATTTGCTAAAGCCTATCACATAAACTATTTATTCTGGCAGGGCCCGTAAAACCACAGTGTACATAAAACAATACCTTGAGGAGAAAAGAATCCACAGTGAAACAAGAGCCAGAGTTTCCTTCAAAGTCATTACTTAACTATTTACTCTGTATTTTAGGTTAGACATACACCGTATTATAATAACCATGGCAATACTGATGACAATAATAGTAAATACAAACTAATCTAGCTCAAAATATTCTAGTGACAAGACATCCAGTCACATTCTTTTCTGAAGGCAGACAACAAAACGATCTCCAGCAGTCTAAAGGGGCAGCATAAATGCACATGGAATGCACAGGCTGTGAGGTTAACAAATTAATCTGCACGTATCGACTGATGAAGCACTAGGTTTATACCGCTATAAAAATTGTTTTTTATAGAATAGGTTGCTCCACATTTGAAGCACAATTTACATGGGCATACTTCATTACATACGGTGTAAGGCTATTTCACACATACTGCACAGCAGCTGGAGTGTCTCACCGTGTCTACACCGGACTGGACACAACAAAAGATATTAGAAACGCATTAGAACCCATTATATTTGAAATTTTGAAATCCACACTGGATTTGGCGGGGTGAGACAAACCCATTAAGAACAAGCAGGTTGACCTGTCGCGTTCGGTGTAGACATTGTGTCTGCCAGGAAAAAATGGCTTTTACCTCATCCAAATATAAGCCTAAGAACACCCTATGAAGGGAATGTACACTGTATTGGTCCATATAAGCTGTTTTACTATGTCACAGAGCAGAATCACAAGTGTAAAATAGTTTTTTATGTTAGCTAAAACCTTTGCTTTCTAAAATACAAAAGCAAAAGTCTTCTGCTTATTGTGAGATCTTGGCAAAAAACAAAGAGGTACTCAAATCTTAACAGTAAGCGGAAATAAAGACAAATGAGAAAACATTATACTAATAAGAAAAATGGCTCAAAAGATTGTTTCGCAAAACGATATGAACTTTCAAACATGCACGCCAAAGGCTCCACACACGCTTCACATGACAATTATCTACCTGCCAGCATAAACTTGTCCTAGATATGCAACATTGGAAATGCAGACCCAATACATACTGGTAGTACAAAACTTGAAATCATAGCGCGAGATCAGTGCAGCTTTGCATAGTACCTTCACATTAAAGCAAAAAGACAGATTTGAAGACATGCTGATAAGTTAAAATCGGAATAAAATGTGATTATCTCTCAGCTACAAAGCAACATGATGGTGTTTAAACACAAAGAATAGGGAACGACAATCTAACTATTAGCCGTGATCAAAAATGGCTACAGCACATCTATGTTAGGGGATGGACACAAAACGGTTTTTCATTATTATAAAGATCTGCAAGAGAAAGGAGAAAAATTAAACGCCAAACAGAAAAATTAAAAAGTGTATTTATACACAAGAGACCACATTATCAATTAACAAATAGGCTTGAGTAAAAAAAAAACTCCAAGATGAGAATTGGCAGCTGCACAGTTCCAGTGGAATGCCAAGCGGTGCTGGTCCTTTCATCATCCTCCATACTTCCTCATGCTTTATGTTTCTGTAACACAATGCAGATGATGTTGAAAACATCTAAATGCATCTTCTTAACCGTTTACACAGCAACCTTTAGCTCTGCATGAACATTTCATAAAATAAAAACCAATATGACAGAATACCAATGGCAAAGCTTATTATCTGTAGGCTTTTCAGGTTGTTTTTCTGTCTGAGTAATAACCTCTGTAAATAGTTTATACAGTAAAAGTAGGCAGTAAAACCAGTTAAGTGAACAGATTTTCAGTAACAATAACGGGATGTTCATTGTTTGTTAATTTATTTTTAAATGAAAACACAAACCGGCAATGTCTTCCTCAGTCTGTTCTTCCTCCCAAGCTGCTTCCTCTGTTATAAAACAAAGCACATTTCATATTAAAGGACCCCCAGATCAAATTATAGTTTCACTTTAAAGGACATGGCATTAACATTCTGGTTTGTACTTAAACAGGAGGAACCATACTTTTTTTTGCACCCTAATCTGTACATTGACAGACAAGTTTAACTACAGACTCAAACATCATTACCAATAGATTGACACACCCTGATTGTTTGAATGAATATGTCTGTATTTGCAGAATTGTGTAAACAATTCACAGATCAGAATAAACAAAGTAAATAGAACTCTTGTGCACTTTACTATATGACCAGCATTTTCCGTGTTCCTCACCTAATCAGTTGCAAACATTTTCGACATCTTGCTGATAAGTGCTTGTCTAAACATCATATTTTATCTTTTTATTTATGAGCACCATTCTTAATTAACCTTTGAAAACAAACCAAAAACATTATAACTGTACCCTGTTCTTCTACATTCTCCTCCTCAAGCTCTGCTTCCTCCACTGTGAATTCTTCTTCTTCCTCATCTTCCTGAGGTGTTTCACTCACTGGTTCTGTTTCTTCCACTGGTTCTGCCTCCGCTGCTGGTTCCTCCACAGCTGTTTCTTCATGAGTTTCCTCTTCTGTTGCAGTCTCGTCCTCTGCTTCTTCTTCTTCTTCTTCTTCTTCTTCTTCTGAAGGCACTTCTACTACTTCCTCTACTGGTTCAGCATCATCCGCTGGTTCAAGTACCTCTGCTGGTTCAGCTTCCTCTGCTGGCTCTTCTGCTAGTTCCGCTTCTTCCACCGCTTCCTCCACTGGCTCAGCTTCCTTTACTGCTTCCTCCACTATTTCTTCTACTGGTGCATTTTCTTCTGTCACTTCTTCTACTTCATCTTCTGCTGGTTCAGTCTCCTCCACCACTTCCTCAACTGCTTCCTCCACTTTCGCAGCCTCCTCAACTGCCTCCTCCACTGGTGCAGCCTCCTCAACTGCTTCCTTCACTGGTGCAGCCTCCTCAACTGCTTCCTCAACTGGTGCAGCCTCCTCATCTGCTTCCTCAACTGGAGCAGCCTCCTCAACTTCTTCCTCCACTGGTAAAGCCTCCTCAACTGCTTCCTCAACTGCTTCCTCCACTGGTAAAGCCTCCTCAACTGCTTCCTCCACTGATGCAGCCTCCTCTGCAATAACTTCCTCAACCACTTCGTCAAGTGGTGCAGATTCCTCAACTGGCTCAGGCTCCTCCTCAGTTTCCTCTTCAACAGGAACAGCCTCTACAGCCTCTGGCTCTTCCTCCACAACTTCAGGTTCTTCCTCTGGGACTTCCTGGTCCTCCACAGACTCTGGCTCCTCCTCCACAGTCTCTTGCTCCTCTCCCACAGCCTCTGGCTCCTCTCCCACAGCCTCTGGCTCCTCCCCCACAGCCTCTGGCTCCTCCTCCACAGCCTCTGGCTCCTCTTCAAAATCCTCTGGCTCCTCTTCAAAATCCTCTGGCTCCTCTTCAAAATCCTCTGGCTCCTCTTCAAAATCCTCTGCTTCTGCGGAACAAAACTATTTAATAACAAACTTTTGCTAGGTGCCAAAATATTTAAATAACAAACATGTCAGGGATGTATCCAGGGGCCAAATACTACACACTGTTTAACTAAATTTACTTTAAATTTTTATTATTAAATTTACAATAATTACTACGCCACAACAGCTACTCTCGAACTTAAACAAAGGTTTGTGATCAAAGCTGAAGAGTAGTCAAATTCTTCTTGCATGAACTGTTACAGCATAATTTTTATGGGTCAAATAGTGAAAATTACATATTTATAAGTTTTACCTTGTGGCGGCTGAACAGAATTTTCAGCTTTCGTGGCTCGAATCTCTTCCTCCACAATAGACTCTGGAACGAAGCAGGAAACATAAGCAGTTAAAAACAACAAAATATCTTGAGCATTGAGACTAACCCCACAATGTTACTATGAATCTATGACCGTCGCAAATTCAAAAACAAATACACTGTTCATAAAAGACATTGCTTGACTATTATGTTTAAAGAAAAACAGAATCCATTATTCTGAATCAAGAGCCTTTGTATAGCTTTAGTACAAGCATGTGTACACACGCTTTTACCAGCTAAACAAAGATTTTAGTAGCACTTTATTTTACAGTTCTGTTCCACATGTGCAAACAATGTACAAACTGTATAACTGCGTACTAACCCCCAGAACCCCTAACCCATATTAAAAACACATAGTTACTGGTATTTTTCATGAATATAATGTAAATTAAAGTGCAACCAAGATCTTAAGGTCCGGGTGAAGAGATTTCTGAGAATTGTTTCTAAACATATTATGGATGTTGGAAATGTATTGCTGAAACACTTTACAAAGACTCCGAAGTATGTAGTACTTAATTGTAGAGTTAAACCGTTAAAACAGTTTATCACCAATTCTCTGTTTGGGATTTTTCAGGCGGGGCTTAAATAACAAGCAAATGGTAACGCAGACACAAATCCACGGAGGAGCAAACGCAAACAGATGGAGGATCACTGCACATTGACACGCATGTTTGACTTCAAATCCTCTCATAAAACGTATTCACATATACCCTACTGGGCTGGGGACTCGATGATGGTTGAGCGATGCGAGTGGGCGGGGCTTCAGCGCCAACACCGGTTTGAGAGCAGAATCCTGCTTATATAAGATTTTGATAACTTATTTTATTTACTCTGATGTTGTTTTCTCCATTCAAATTTGACTGGCTGGTTAATAACACACTTTTCTGTTGTGTGACAAACTCAGAACATATATTATAATGTCACTTTACTCTGACTTTAATAGACAAGATTAGTCATTCACGTCTGTTCCCAGGAGGTCAATCTGGTTAGTTTTATGTGCGGAATAAACAACAATTTGGACGCTATGTGGTGAGACTGGCTTATCATTGCTGTGTCCCCGGTACAAAAGTGCTTATATTTCCAACACCCAAAGGTGACAATCAGGGTTATTTTTACATCAAATGTCATAGCTACACATGTCTGTATTGACAGTGTTAATGTTTAATGATCTTTAAAGACAAGTCCTATTTTACTAGTTTTCTTTTCAAACATACAGCCACGGAAAAAAAAATAAGAGACCATTTTTCAAATTTTAAAATGTACTGTTTATAGGTATTTTTGGAACACGTTCATTCTCGTTTTATTCTGTGAACTAATAACAACATTTCTCCTAAGTTTCAAATAAGAATATTGTTTCTATTTGCATTTAATTGCAGAAAATAAAAACAGGAGAAAAAGGTCAAAATAACAGAAAATATACTCTGTATTTTTTCAGACCTCAAATACTGGAAAGAAAACAAGTTCATATTAACTTTTAAGCAATACAACAATAAAATTTGTACATGTATTTAGGAAAATTCCAGGTCATCACATAAAAAAAAATAGTTCTGAACTTTTCACCACAGTTTTTGTCTCTTGTCATGCTGTCAGTTTTCACATTACTGTTGGATGACTTTGTCACTCCTGAGGTTTCATTTTGTTAAAATTGAACAAACACTGGACTGGAATGGCCACAATACATCTAGAAATGCTGATTTGAAACGAAAATTCGAAAGGTCTTGATTTTTTCCCGCGGCTGTACTATATGTCCATTTTAAAAAATAATAATAAATTGTTGATTGTGAAACGTATCTTTATTTGATGTACATTGTGAAGAATATACAGATCCTGTATGCGATTTCACTTTACCTTCTTCCACAGGTTCCAGTTTATCCTCAACTGATTTACCGGTCACAATGCTGGGTTTATCTGTCAGTCCTGAGGGTTTCACATGTGGATATGCATACATGAGGCATGTGAGGAATACAATCACAGGAAACAAGCATGTGCCATGATGACTTTTGGTTTACTTTTGTGTCACTCAAGAGACTTTAGGGAACGTTTCTATACTTCGTCTTACAAAAAGATACACATTTGAGATTTTCAACAGACCAATAGGAGATGTTAGAGGAAAAGTGATTATTTATAGAACAGTTTATAGATTAAGAGGAAAGACAGGCATTCTTGTGAAAGTAGAACTGTTTTTGAAGCATGATATACAACCACATGATGGTCAATATTCTTTTAGTTGTTTTAACATCACAAAGAAAAACACACGAAGCACTGAAATAAATTAAGAGATTCATAGTTTATTGACAACACAAGAAGCTTCTTGTTCATAAAGTAACACTATGTTTTTGACATGGACAACATCAGAAAAATCTTAAGGTTGAAATAATTACACTATTACTAAAATTTAGAGTAAACTAAGATTCTACCTTCTAATAAAGAAAATATTAAGAGAAATGAAAGGATTTCCACATGATTATCAGTGACTAGCATCTTGTTGGCTTTGGCCATTCAAACCCTCCATAAACTTTTCACTGCATGCCACTTAGTTATAGTTCACCCAAAAAATAAAAAGTTGTCATTATTTGCTTCCTCTTGTCAATTCAAACCTGTATGGATTTCTTCCTTCAACAGAACACAAAAGATATTTTGAAGAAAGTTGGTAACTGAACAGCACTGGCCCCCATTCACTTCTATTATGGACACAAAACCAATGCAAGTGAAAGGGGCCAGTTAACAACATTCTTCAATAGATCTTCTTTTGTGTTATGTGAAGAAAATTAGTCACACAGGTTTGAAATGATGAGGGTGAGTAAATAATGACAGGATTTTGATTTTGGGGTAAACAATCAGTAAGAAAATAAGGACGTCTTACTCAAAAAGGTACAAGGACTGGGATCCTGTTCAGCCAGATGTAGACGCAATTTACACAAAACGTAGAACTGTATAAAAACATTTACCAGCTCTTACAATTTCTTTTTAATTGCAACCATCTTGGGCTCTTTGTCTGTACCATCTCTCTCAACCTTTTTATTTTCCACCTCAACAGGCTTGTTGTGAGCCGCCTTCTCATCATCTGGCTTTTCCTTCACCTCAGCCTTTTCCACCCTTTTTGCCATTTTTTCCCTTTCTTCTTTCTCTTTTCTAATCCTTTCCATGGCCTTTTTCACGTCTTCCTTCTCTATTCTCTCTCCTTCCTCTTTCAGCAGTGCCTCAGCCCTCTCCCAGGCCTTGGCTTCCGACTCCTCCCTTATTCGACTCATGGTCCTCTCTTCCTCCTCTTTGGCTAGGATGCTCCTAACCTCTGCCAGTGCCATTTTAGCTATTTTCCTGGCCTCCACTCGCTCATGGATGATGGTGAGCTGTTGCTTTAGAGCTTCCCTTAGCTGCAACCCAACATCTCTGGGGCTGGAAAGCTCTAGGGAGTGATGATGTAATTACTGTAACTAAGTTCCAACACTACTCACACGTCAAGCCACACAACAACGCTTTTAGGGTTGTAAGTACAGGATTCAGAGCACCCTCATTAGCATGTTGTGATATAGCATACAGGATTATGTATTTTAAAACTCCACAAAACTAGAAATCTATCTGGAAACTGCAGTGTCTAAATACATGCAGGTTTTGGAGTAGTAACTTCAAATAAATTACTATTAAACACTCCTCGGATAAACAGAAAATTAACAAATGTAACTTGACATATAGTTAATGTCAGCTCCATCATGCAAATCCAGCTTAAACTTAAAAATGAAGTTTCCCTGTTCAATTCTCGAAACACACTAGATACTAGTCTGCCCCATGCACTAAGTTCAAGTGTGCAATATACCTTTTCTGCTGGAAACATCTTTCTTTTCATCTGGAGTGAATGAGACAGAATGTCAAAATAAGTCAACGTTTGCAACCTGAAACAAGTCATTGCTTGCAAGCCCTGCCTTTGCTTTTATTAGTGTCAAAGGAATGTGTGAAAAAGATATTGACAAGCTAATCCAACCATGTCTAACCTGATTGCATTTTTTTGATTAAAAAAAATATATTATAAAAAGGCTTTTTTCTTAAATAATGATCAAAGAAAACTGTTTCTATCCTAAACAAACCAACTGCAATTACAAGACAGGTAATGTTTGGAAAACCGAATGGATTGTGAGCACATGTAATACACATATAATAAACGCAGATAAAAGCCAAAGTGCATTTTAAAAACCTGAATAATCAAAATGACCGCAGGAAAAAGCAAAAAAATGTCAAAACGGTTGGATCAAGGTGCAATCAGTCCAAGTACAATTCTCTCTCTAAATGTTTAGACAAGTCGAATATTTTTGTAATAGCTCTCCAACTGCAGCTAAAAAGCTACATAACAACATTCTTAATTTTTCTGACCCCATTTTGCTCTAGGCAAATAAACTGCGTGAAGCAATAGATCACGTCAAGTCCTGAAGCACAGTCATTATCTTAAATCATTCCTGAGGTGTATGTAGGAAAAAGTGTGTGAAGAACACGTTACATTTACATGATTGAAACTTATGCTCCTCTAGGACTGGTAGTACAGAACCTTTATAAACACTTCAGTACATTTGGTAGGCACACTTGTTGACGGTTACAGAACTCTGGTGTTCAGGAGAATATTCCTGGAGAAGACTGGGCTAATGAACTAGTTCTTGCATAGTTATAAAAAACTTCTTCGAAGACCACAGTCCCTTATTAATTTACATAATTTTGTTAACTGAAATAATGTCTTTTCATATTTTCTTTAAGGAAGGAATGCAAAGGCAGCTTACATTTTAAGGAAAAACAAAAGCGTAACATACCAATTATACCGAACTAATTATTCTGTGTTTAGCACTACCAGAAAAAGACAAAACACTGAATTCCTGAGGAAAATTGCCCCAAAATAAACTATTTACAGCCCAAAGACACAAACAAAATTATAAGTGGTATGTTGTGTCATACATAGTGCTAAACTGTAAGAAAAACTTAATTATGCCAACTGAATTCATATTTACTAAGTTGTTTGTGATAAGAGAACTTAGGCATGCAGCAGATATATGTTAAATTGGCAGAACTTACAGCACCGAGGTCATATGAAAAAGGTAAATATATTTAGCTGTTGTAATAGCACAATCTACTTATTTACAAAGGTTTAAATGTTCATAATGACATCATCAGAGAGTTCACAGGTTCCCAATAGTGAGAAAAACATTTCTCAAGTCTTTGCAACAAAACTCAAGACGACTAGTGAGCAAGTCCACTTCTAATAAAGTGCTTCTGTCGGGATCGCATTAGAGAACTATTGATTCTGAAGGCCTAAAATAACGCATGTCTTTTGTCCCTGAACCCCTTCAGTCTGTGACGCAGCCATTAACATCCTCCGCTGTTGCCTCGGTTTCTTCATCCTCTAGCGTTTCGAAAGGACTCATAACGTCATACAGGAATGTGAAGAAACCTTGAAACCAATCAGTGCCCTCTTCTGCTAACATATCGAGCACTTCCTCAAGAGAGTCTGAGTTTTCTTTGCTGCCATCTTTGGTCAGCCCTACGCAGACGGGAAAATAAGGAGAGAGAGGAAAAGAAAAACAGTGGGAGAGCAGGAAAACAGAGAAAGGGTGGAGGTTGTTTGCAAGGTTTAGTAGATAAAGATCCAAAGCTATAAAAAGGGGGTAAAGATGCTTTAAAAGAACGCCAAGGTACAGAACATGATGCGGAAAAAGAAACATGCGTGAAAAGAATAAACGGAACAGTTTTGGATGAACGCAGGTCTCGGATGATGTTTAAGGGAGTAAAATGTATCTCTTTATTTTCTTCCCCAGTAGCAAACATGTTTTTTGAATATTGTCGATGTGGACTTATTCACAAACTCATGCAATATCTTATATCAAACAAAATGATGATAACAATATCATGATGAAGTACCATGCACGTGCATTGGTCTGATTTAATTTCAAATTTGTACAAAAGTAAACCAAAGTCAGCCATGCAAAATAATGTAAATTCTTGCAATAATGTCATTGAAATCAGTGCACTTGCCTAGTAGAACTTTGGCGTCTTCCACATCAAAGTCTCCATCCCCATCGGCATCATAGGATACAAGTTTTCCTAGTAAAGTAATTTAAATCAAATTTAATCTTGTTTAATGTACCGTTTCCAAAAACATGATTTCCTCGACCAGTCACTAAATAATGAATATCACATAGTTTGCTTGATTTAATGGAAAGTCAAACCAGATTGCATCAAGTTTGTAAACATTGTATTTCACATTTTCAACAACAAATCAGATTTTTGCCATCTGTCCGATCAAAGCCTTAGTTTATTTGCCCAAAAACTATGTATGTTTGCAAGTTACAAGTCTGTTCACTTTCAATAATATCTTAATTTGACAAATTACATGGGTTTATAATAGTGTGTTAGGTGATGAATCTTATACTGTATATATTATGATGTTTGGGTAGTTGACAAATAAACCATACATTTGCCTTTCTCCTAAATTCATACCATGGGGAACATGCAGTTTATTTGTTAACAACTCATTTTCAGTAAAGAAAAAAAAAAAGATATCAAACACACCAATTGAGAATAAGTTCTATCAATGAAATGCGGTTTATGAAGGTGAACCCAGATAATGCTTTAGATTTCATACCTTGTAATACCTCTGAAAGATTATAGCGCAAGTCCTGTGCTTTGGCTGCATGCAAAATTAAGTCCAGTTATTAAAAGAATGACACTATAGTATATTAATACACTGAATGTAAAGGTATGCAAAAGCAGAGATGCATTAATGTATGAACAACAATATTTTACAAGCCGTTTTTGATCAAACCATTTGCATATCAGATATAGGGTGAAAAAGGTCAATAACACAAAAATAATTAATACATTAGTGGGACATACAAATATGCTTAATATATAAAGCAGCAGCACTAGAATTATCTGTATATGGTTTACAAGAAAAATGCAAGTCAAATATGAGTTAGTGCTGCTATCAAGAAATATTTGATGAAAAATAATCTGTCAAGATAGTCATGTCTACTTTTTTTGTTTTTTCAAATTTCACTCTGTGTCTCCTGTTGGATGATGACTGGATCCAATCCATGTTCAATTAAAATTATTTGATACTGCAGAAGTAAACCAGCTAGCATTCCTAACCTCACTGCTTCTTTGCTTATTTAAAACATGATCAAAAGAGCGATCTATATTAATGACAGATTGTTCAATAATTTAGCAAGTGACAAATGTCAACATTGGAAAAAAAGGCATTGAAAAGAACTATCAGTATATTCCTATGCAAAAGAGATCTCAAAGTGCAATCGTAGTACTCACCGATTACACCTTGATAGTCAACAAGGTCAAAATACACCACAGCTACCGAGGTCCAGACGCCCAGGAGAGCAAGCACCATGAACCAGGTGAAGAAGGAGGTTCCTCCTGCACCCTCTGCCTTCTTGCCATTCTTATTCACCTGCTGCGGCTTGGCATCTGCATGATGATAAAGAAGGAGGTTACACACATTTCAGAAATAAAATCAGCATAAAAGCAAACACAGATTAACTGACACATGCGTGTCGTTGTGTACTCTTATAATTTCAAATCTGTCCTTTTGTCTTCCACAGAACACAAATGAAGATATTTGAAGAAAGTTGTTAACCGAACCGTGACAGCACCCTTTCTCTTGCACTGACTTTGTGTCCATATAATAGAAGTTAATGGGTGCAGACATGCAGTTAGTTACAAACTTTATAAAATATCTTTTTTTGTTTCCTGTATAAGAAAGAGCCACACAGGTTTGAAATGACAAGATGGTGAATAACTGATGCAAGAATTCTCCTTTTTGGGTGAACAATTCCGTTAACACAACCAGTTCAGGGCAGCAATATAAAATATTGTACACATATCAATAAGCAATATGTGCACATAATAGACCCAGGCCTTTAAAGAGGAATTACGTTTTCATTAATGTGGGAATAAGAATATTCCACCACATGTAACGGAAATACTCTGGAGCTAAAAAAGCATGATCATGTGACATCTGCTTTAGTAAGATAAAAGATTCCTAATCTTATATTTAAATATTCTATATTTAAGAATATATACGACTGCATCTCAAATCACATCTATAGTAATCGCAAGGTGACAAAACAGCAAGGCTAAAAGAGTACAGTTATTCTGAGGCTGCTGACGCTCCCCTTGGAAGCCTGGTATAAATACATCTGCATTTAGAGCTCTGGTGGGAAGAATGAACAGGTGTTTTGTCCGCCAAGTTCTCTAGGTCAAACCACACAAGCAACTCATGCACGCACAGCATGAAACTGAAGCAAACTATACAGTTAAGGCTATACAAACAGTAAAGCAAACACCCTCAAGACAAATCAAATATTTTGAAATGATTTCAAAAGACGATTCCTCCAGCAGTAATAAGTATCACATCAAGTTTCGGATGTTCCTATACAAACCATGCAAATTAAACTGACTGCTAACCTTCTTCAAAATGAATGGAGCCATTTTAAATGTTAAGGCTTTATCTAACAACCCCACGCTTCGTGAAATGTCATCTTTCATCCTGAAGGTTATATCAATGCAAACACATACAAACCTGTTTCTTCATTCACCACCTTGACCTCTGCCTGTGGTTCCCCCATCCCATAAGATGAAGTGGGGAATAAGAGAGCGTCTTTTACCCCGATCCTACCCCAAACCACTCTACAACTGCTGCTCTCCTGCTTTTGTTCCTAGTGAATCGTGCCGGAACTTAATATGGAACTCGACCAGCAAATGGATTATTTTTAGAACCGTCCGCATGAAAGCCAGAAAATCTCAAGCACTTATATGAAAGGGTAGGGGTAGCTCTCACTCCATCCTGCTACAAGCCACAAGACAAAACTGAAAAGGCTGATTGGTCACCAATATCTATCTAAGAAATTAACAGGCCACAACTGTAATGCTAAACTGCATTTATATTTTCTTGTTATGTGTAAACTCAACTCCAAACAAAAAACGTTTAGTGACTCCCTGCCAAAGAGCTATTCATTCCCCATACAAGGACAGGACTCACTAACGTATTGTTGAAACAACAAACATGAAACCAGTGGCTTCTGTTTGGATTTGTCAAAACCAATTTTACTAAATTTTGAAAACCTCCTTTGCCATTAAACAAACATTATCAAAGAATAAAAAACCTACATAATACCACCGGCGGTACAGTTTAAACTACTGTACATTATCACAGTTATCAGACTGCATCAACAAGACACACCCCTTAAGTCACACATGCTCGACATGTGTCTAAATCCACAGGTTATCAAAAGGATTCCATTGTGTCCCAATCAACTTCTTCCCCTTTCCCGTTTATTTAATTGATCTGTTGTGAAATACGGTTTCAAACATATTATGTAGCTCATGAATTGCCTTTGTAGAAGTTGCTAGGGCAATGCCTTTGTAAGTACATAATGCTTTTATTTCATGGGTCACGTTTGATTTGAAATGCTCTTCTTCAGACATACCTACATACGCCTCAATGCATCGCATTCAAAGCAAGCAGTTTCAATCCGGGGGTCAGACAATGGCACTTAACCCAAACCAACTATGTGATTTTATCAGCTATTAACCCTGCCTAGAATCCTGTATGACCAGTCCAGCACACATTCTCACTGAATGCATTATCACAATGAATTTATGGTTTAAAAGTCAATAGTGAACAATGGGCATAGGACATGAGTATTCAATACAAGCATTTCACAAGAGTTTTCTTAATCCCAAACAGATCACGAAATCTAAATTACAAACATTTATAGGCAGGCACACAATAATGGTATAGATCTATTTTTCATAAGAACATCTGGGTGTTGGGTGATGATAAAGGTATGGACTTGAATAAACAAAACAATCTTCACGTGACCATTGTGAACATTCATTCAGTTTATAACACACATTTAACTTTATTTACCAACAATAACCATTTACACACAAACTAGTAGAAATGCATCAGATTAAAAACATGCAGAGTTATTTCAAACACAGCACCCATGAAGGACTCATTCCTTTACCATTGCTGTGGCATCCTGCCAGATATTCTGTGCATCTGAAAAAGCCCTAAAAAGAGTCATTTCAACATTGAAGAAAAAAGAGGGAATGGTGGAGGCTTACACTACTTTTTAGATCAACTGAATTTACTATGAATTGAACTATTGCAAAACCTTCAGGAGACAGATCCGCGGCTATTGTGCATTAGCGTTACATACAGGAAACCAGTTAATGGCTTTGATCGAGAAAATTGGAATGACTTGCAGAACCGAAATTAGCCGAAAGAAGGGAGTTAGTAGGAGAAGAAATATTTTCATATGGCCTCTCTTCACGTAACATAGCAAGCAGCCATTTGATCTCATTTGTGTCACAAAGTCACACGGTCTCGTTACATGGTAAAAAATAGAAATGCATCTTTATTACATAAAGCTTTATCCACGTTAGTTTTAAAATACATTCAGATTACTCTTACATAACAACAGTTACGAAATTCAACTAGAGCGTTAAACCCCTCTTCCGATATAGCAGAAGGAAAAGGAAAGTGGTTCTTTAAATCCATGTGGGAATACGGGACCCCAGAGTCAACGTGTGACCACTCCCAACCCCTCCCACCAATGTTGACACGTGAGCATTTTAAGAAGCTCCAGCATGAGCAAACATTAGAAATATAGGTCAAGAACGAGTTTCCGTCTGAATTAACAAAAACAAATGGGTAGCGTTACAACAGGCCGTAGAGAGTACAGGAATGCAGTCTAATGTTCAAGTAAACAAACGTGACGCTGCGGATTGAAGCAAATGTGGTGGCGTAACTTATACGTAAACGCACGTAAACTAATTACGTACGATTTAGTCTACATACCACACTGGAGATATATACTTCGACCACGCGCGTGTAATGTATTTTAGTATTGGCTCCTTGTGGTTTATGACCCCAACCCAAAAGCAACTTGAGCAATTTTAATTAGATCAAGGAAATCATTACTGGCACCAGCCGCCAGGTTAATTTAAAGGCCTTCTGCAAAAGGCTAGTGATGTATCAGTAAAAATGTCAATTTACGAACCTTTTTTGATATTTCCTTTTGCATTTTTCTTCGGAGCCATTGCGATTGTTGGTTCGTTGATTTGTGCTGTAGAAATGGAAAGGACTGTAATTGTAGTCTCAGTTCTGATGCTTGTGAGTCCCTGCAAAATCAAATCCCTATGCTTTCATACGCTGAAGTCCATAGCAACCCTTCCCCTTTTGAGTGACTAAGCATTCGACCAGTGATATCCATTCTAAGGCATTAAGGGCGGAGAAAATTAAAATGTCGTCCAATCGTAGAGCAGGTGCTATCGACTTTATTCAATCGTGTGGATACCTGCGAGGCAGGACCGCCCCGTACAACCCCCGTTTTTGCCAGCACTGGAACGTGGCAAGATGGAAGATCGCACGTATCGCGAGAAAATTCCATGTCTGTTTTTCTATAAAAATATAAAGGTAAAATTTGTTTTTAATGGTCGAAATAGTGTGTTATGTACGACCTATACAATGTTAAGAAAAGTTGCAATTTGCAATTCCCTCAGTTTAAATAAGTATTCGTCTCAAATATATTTATTAAAGTGGCTTGTCTTCAGACGTATTAGAAGGCATTTTATTCCACCCGCCCGTTCAACTTTGACGTTAATAACGTTTCATATGTTGTGGAGATGAATTGAAGTTTCAAGTTAGGCTTTTGTTCTTAGTACAAAATGTTCTCCTGACTAAGATCTATATGTTGCTCCACGCCCCCTTCAGCTTTTGTCCACCTCATCCTAAAGTTCACGAGGTATTGAAACTATCAAATTGTTTCAGGGGTTCGTGCATTTACTTGAAGCACTTTAAAGAATCACTATGCTTGTTTTGTCTTACACTGTTGAATTTAAAATCGTGTTCCCTGAAATATTACAATATTATATGGAGGATGCATCATAGAAGTAATCAGCATACTTGTATTTAAACATGCTTGTTTGGTCGGACCTCAACTATTTTAAACATTCAGACAATGTGGTTCCAATCGTACTGATAGAAAGTTTAAGAAAGATAGTCTTACTTAATTAAATCATCTAGTTAACCTAGTTGAACTTTTGTGTTCAATAGTAATCACAACACTTTAAAAGTTGGAAATGAAGATGTGCAACAAATGTTTCGCAACAAATGTTTCTTTAAAACAACCATCACAACAGTTTGTGATAGACTGAGGTGTTGAGATGGACTGAAAGGTGAAGGAGGCCATATGGTACCTTTCCAGCTCATATGTTTTTACATTTGGCATACGTGAGAGAGTAATGCGTCATTTAAAGTAGTTTCACTGTATAATGTAGTTTATTATAAGCATACTTTTGAGTAGCATATCTTGAATCCACTCAATGTTGTACACATTACACAATATCTCGTGTTGCATTCTGTCATTTATACCACAAGAGGGCGTGCTTGAAGTAGGCCTAGTTGTTTTCAGCAGGAGTAGATTAGCTAACGTTTGGTTTGGTTCGGTTCATAGGTTCTGTACTGTACATAAGTACTGTTCTTATCTTAATGTTTAATATTTTATTTGTATTATAATTTTAAATCATAGCTTATATCAAATAAAAGGAAAGGAATCCTAAAGCAGTAAAGCAGATGCTGGTTTTGTTGAGCTCACATGTCTGAATAAAGACTTAAAATAGGCTACACATGATATTGGTAAAACAATCCCCACATGGACTTTTGCAATTTTCTGGTTGGTTATTTGAGCCACACATTGTGTCTGCATAGCTTTTTTTATTACGACAATGTACAATAATGTGAGACAGTCAATTTCTCAAACACGTATAAATACACAGGCAGTAAAAATACATGTAGTGTTTCAGAAATTCAAGTAAATCTGTAAACACAATGATATCAAGTATAAGGTCACCAGTCCCTGACCATATTTGCTCAAGAGTGAACAAAAGGCATTAGGCCAAAGTGTAGCTTCACTCGCCCACTTCATGGTGTTGCCTAATAAGTGCATGTATTAAGTTGTTTATTAAAAATGTTGCTAGTTTTAAAACATTTATTTACATCTGATTCATTCACTTTTTTCAGTCAGAATGACCACTTTAAACTGCTACAAGAAAAATGTGTTGCTTAACTTTGTATCAAACTTCCAGAAGATTTTCTTCTTGAGTTATGTCCATTGTTATGGAAATCTAAACTGGTAATTCTGAAGAGAAGGTAGCAAAGGCACTTTTATATTTCAGTTAACATTACAGGTTGTGTCATTCACCATTTCAAACAGAATGATTTATCTTCCGATGAAAGCAGCTTGTGCAAATAGACATCTCTTGATTTTTACATTCAGAGGTATATTAAGTACTTGCAATATCTGTAAGATATACAGATCAATAAAATTAAGCAAACATATGATTCCGTTAAAATAAGTAACTGTGGGAATGCAATTTTTGACTGTGAAAGTGGCCTTTCCAGTCTGGAATATAAAACACTTTTAAAAGCTGCCCCTTTCCGTCCTAGAAATAGGGTTATAAATTTCACCAATTTTAAGTGAACTGTTTTACAAAAACAAAGAAGGGCCTTCGTTGTAATCATTCGTTGGCAGAACATTGTGAATTATCTCCTCCACCAAACCCTGAGACCTTTTGTAGATAGTCTTCAGACTCCACAATGTACTCAGTCCATTCTTCACACACTTCATCTATGCAGGGTCCAGTGCCACCATACTCAGGAGGGAGGATAGCTTTCGGAAAACAACCACAGAGACTCTGGGCATATGAACTACCATGCATATGAATCTTTTAAGAAAAATACAGCAGTGTTAATAGCATCAAAACAGATGTAATAAACTAATGTGAATTCTCTTCAATGACTTATATACATGTACATAAATAGGACTGACCCGTTGTTTGATTTTGTCTGGCAGGAATGGGCGAATCATGGCAAAGACCGGACGGAAAAAAATGGGCTCATTTATCAAATGGATGCCACGGACTTTCAAAGGAAAGGAGTCCTATAAAAAAGAAAAGCAGATGTTTTTATTTCATTCACATGATCTAAAGAGAATATCATGTTTGAATATATACTTACTGTAAGCACAGATGATATCTTTTTTGCCAAAGAAGGATTGGTCTGCAGAGCGTGAGCAAAGCACCACCCTTGGAGATCGAATATAGCTTTAAGTCCATTTTTTTGAGTCTCGCATTCTTGAACAATCAACTCTGACGTTATGAGGCTCACACGAAAAACATCATAAGCTGTGAATTCTTTGGTGTTCCACTGACCTGGAAACAGTGATGGAAAATCTGTTATATTTTGCAATTGTAGCAGCAAAAACAAAATATATATACATATATATTTATGCTGGTATGTGGACTTGCCAATCCTGTAGATTAAAACTCGGCTTCCAGCTTCATCTCTCGATTTCAGAACTCCATGGTAATTGTTTTGAAGAAGTCCTATGACGGAGGATGGGCGCAGATCAGCAGTAATTTCAGGACATTCTTGTCTCCATTTGTGATAGTTAATCAACAGCTGTGTATAAGAGACACAAGACATTTCCAGAATATATGCAGAATTGGCTATAGTATTCTCATTATGCTTTATATGTAAACTTAGTTTATAGCTTTTTTTCAAGATCATTGTATCATGATTATACTTACACACATAATGCAAAGAAGAATGAAAATGGTTGACAAAATGCAATGTAAGAAAGTATATGTGTTCACTGCTGTTAATTCAAATCTCTGGACAATAACTTACCTGTTATTAAGTTACCTGAATACTAATATCACCTATTTTTGGCGTTGGTTGCATGCAGACTGTGAGATATATCTAACATCTTGTAATGTGGTGTTAAAATTCCTCAAAGTTTGGAAGTTTTGGCTAAATATAAACACCATAAATAGATTTTGAGATCAAGCTTTCTGCAATGCTTCGTATCATTATATTTTAATAATAGATTCCTGTAGCTCAGTGATAAGACCAATGCGTTAACAACACAAGGTTGTGGTTTCGATCCCAGGAGATTGCAAATACTTATGTAAAATGTATAGGATAAAGCAATGTAAGTCGTTTTGGATAAAAGCGTCTGCCAAATGTCAAATGTAAATGTAATAAAGCAAGATCTTAAATTATCTCATATATACTTTGTTTAAAGTCAACATTGCATTGATCAGCATATAAGTTTTTAATATACAGTAGGTTACAAATATGGATGTAATTTTAAACCCAAGAACGTAATGTTAACATGATAAATTATTTTAACATCATTAAAAAGTATGGTAAGTAATCACAACACATTGTTTCGGTTTTCAGCCAAGTCAAGAATTTGAGGCTACATAGGCTACTGCACATTACACACTTAAGACTACTTTCATGTGGCAAATCTCGCTATGGCTTTAAAGTCAAATCCTGTATCAGCAAAGTGTTAATATAACTACAGAAGAAAAGTAGCGGTGCACGTTTGCGCGGGTCAGGCAAAGTCGCAGTAAGAGAAGAGCAATGCTACAAACCTTGAGCGCCAGTTCAACATCAAAGTCTCTCGCCCTCAGAAACTGTATCAAAAACGGTTTAGGCAAATCCAAGTGTCGAATGCTTGCTTCTGCCTTTGCTTTTTGTTTCAGCTTTGTCAAGTACACTTCAATCCGACTGGAATCAATAGACAAACTATTTAATTCTTCAATGTTTTCAACTTCGGCAGACTTCATGTCTGCGGAGGAACCCGATCGAGTTGCATGTTCTCCTCTTAGACCAACAGCTTACGTAAGAGGGGCAGGGAAAGAGCCGAACAAATCATGTCATTATAGATGAGCCTAATGTTTATTTCACCTTTGTACATATATGCCGTTTGGTCAAACATTAACCGATTCAGTTTGGTAGACCTTTTGTCGCACTGGGTCTAGATTTCTGTGTGAAGTGGGGGACGTGGTCAGTCGTGGTCATTCCTCCATAGGCAGAGAAGTAAACGAGAGCGAACCATTGATCTTCCTAAAATGTGATGTGCGAGTAGTACGTGTGTGTGGGGTATGTATGAGGTATATGTCCCCACAAAGATGATACTATTTAAAAATCCTTATCCTTGGGAGACATGTAGGGTCCACATAACGAAACAAGCCTATGGCCTACATCACACAAAATAATATTTTTTAGAAAATCTAAAATTGCAGAATGTTATCTCTAATGGTAAGGTTTACATTTTGTACAATAAAACGATTGCGTCAATGGAATGTCCTCATAAAATATATTAACACAACTGTTTTCACTGTTGCATTGATCCATCTCAAAGTTCATCATCAAATTCTCACTTTTGATACTTTTAATAAAGCCACTTTTTTTTCTTCAAGCGCTCCGTGTCATGCAAAATGTTAAGATGGTCATTTAGGACCCTCAATTATCGCGAGGCACATATCATTTGCTGACTATGACATAAAGCTCTACTCGAGGACGCAGGGACCTCTGTCTGCATGGTGACGTCACGCGCTCCCATCGTATAGCGCTCGGCGCAGTTTCCATATTTAGGCTATTCCGCTGGCTCGCCATTAATTTCAAAGCTGCGATATTATCAAGTTTATATGACTTCACAGAGGTAAGTACACCCACTTTAAATTCTAAAATGAATGTAGATAATTGATCCGTTTCATCCACCCTTGTGGGATGATGCAGTTACGGTCATGATGCAGGATATCACACGGTAGCTCGCGAATTTACAGACATCAGGCGTATTATATGAAATCCATTTGTTTGTTTTCGGTATTCGACCATCTGATTATAATAGGAAAACGGATCAATTGTTTTCTTTTGATGCCATGAAGCATACATTTGGTTATACTATCAGAATGTTGCCTGATGCTCGACGTAAACTGTCCATGACGAACAGGCCTAGTTGGCATCATTGTTTAACTCTTATGTTTTCGATGTTTTATAGGTTGCAGAGATGCCTGACTCTATGTGATTGCTGTGGAGTGTGAAGGCATTCTTCGAAGCGAATACATCAGCGCATTTACGACTTTATTGGGCTCCAGCAGACTTGGAGTCAGAACACGGGATTCGGTTATCATCTGATAAGAACTGCATCCTCACTATTGAGAATTATATTCATAGCTTAATATCTCAAGTGTCCTTTTGAATTATGTGGTGCATAAAGTCATAAAGTACGGATCATTTAAACAAATTTATTTGCATTTTAGGCTCATGCTGTACGTGTTCACGGTGGACCTTGATTTAATGTAAATCAATTAAGGCACGCGGTGAATGCCAATAGCGGAGCCCTTTCTTCAACACGTTTTTTGTGTTTATGACTGAAATGATATGCCTGCTTTATATGAATATTTACCATGAGACCCTTACAAGTTACAAGTTGTATTCTCAGTTTTTCTTTTTACAACACTGTGCACAAATGTAAAGTTATTGCAAAGAAACAACTGGAGAATACAAGCTCTTGAAGCTAGACACCACACCACAATAATATAGCCTATTTAATTCATGCTGTTGAATGCCGAAGTAGGCTATTGGATATTTGAACAGCATCAGAATACTAAAATCATTTTACAATATTGTTTTTGTGGCTATATAATATTATAATCATAAGAAAGTCTGTAATAATTGGTATTTTAGAAACGTGTCTAATGACAGACTGTAAAATCACAATGTTACTTTAAATAAATATATCTGTCAATCCAATAGATCAGCTTGCTTGGAGTGACCTTTTTAGTTATTAGACACTGCCTACTTTTTTCTGATGCTTAGGCTATACGCATCCATTTTTGCATGCTAAAATCTACCTCCTTATAAACATCTGCATTTACTGATATGAAATTTGTAATTATTTATTATTTTTAAGTGTTTGTCTTGGAAAACTATAATTATATTGTTCAAAGTGAAGCCCTGAAGGTAAAACTACAAAGAAACTCCCCTCTAAAATTCTCATTGGTGATGATTTCTGTAACTTATTAGTGTAATATGAAATCATCCTTTTCAATCTTTTATGGATCCAGAGCCCAAAGCCTCGCTTAGAGTGTGGCTAGGTCTTTTAATTAATTTACAAAAATGATATGGGCTCACCCGTATACCCGGTGTTTCTCGGGAGATTTGAGCGAGGATTACGTAATTTCGTACGTAAACTGGCATCCAAACTAAGTTTATCGGCGTCAAGTGACACTTCACAGTAGCTACATAAAACAAATGTCCTGTGTTACTAATTACATGCATTCACTCAGTATAATATTGTTTTCGATTTAACTTAAAAAGCTAAAGATTTTGCTTGGACGCAGACTAATGTCTCATGTGAACGCAAGATGTCAAATTGACTCGTTCAGTAACCAGGAGAAACATGTGAACGCGCCTCATGCGCCTGCACAGTGTTGGGCAAAATGGCGGACAAAACGCCTGGCGGGGCGCAGAAAGCCAGCTCAAAGGTATTTTATGTCATTTTACTTTGAATCAATAATGTTAAAGTAAACTTCGCTTACGCATGAAGATAAGTATGCAACAACTTTATGTTTAATAAAGTAGTGCGTTGCTCTGTGACATGCGAAGGATCATTTCAGCTGTTTGGTTGTGATGCTAACTCATTAGCAGGCTAGTCAACGTTAGCTAGATATCCGGCGGCGGCACGTTTTTCCCTTAAGCAAGTTAACCAGACTAAAATCCAACTACAATATATGTGGCATTTGATCATATTTACTATCTCAATGCTATATATGTGACTCCACCAAAACGCACGATGCGTGTCGCCGCAGTGTTAATTGTGCGTTGACAAAGCTAACACAAGCACGAACAAAAATGATTGTAGACTTGTAACGTTAGATAAGTTAACTTGGTGATGTAACGTCAGAATATATTGACACACTATCATTCATTTGAGAATAGCTATTTTCTTCAGTAAATTAGCGTTTTGCTCCCATAAGCTAATATGGTCATGTTTGCTAAGGTTGCTAGCCACGTGAACGTCAACCGAAACGACAATATAGTGACTTAAAATATAAATTGCTGTTGTAGCAACATTACCTCCATTATCTGTCCTATTGTACTATAGTATGGGTTAACGTTATACTTATTATTCAGCAGACGCTCTTATTTTAAGTGACTGAAGAGTAATAGAGATTTCAACGTATATCAAACGTTACTGTTTTATCCATGTCCCTTTGGGATCTCTTTTAAATATTTATTCTATCTATGGTGGTAACTTACTTTACTTCCTTTTCTTGGAGTTTACTAACTTTGTGGGCCTTTCATTTATCCCCAGTATTACTTGTGTAATAATACATTTCTTTCATATGTTCATCCAGGCTTTATTGGAAAGTAAATTAAAGGCCTTTAGTATCGGCAAGATGGCGGTTGCAAAAAGAACACTAAGTAAGAAAGAGCAAGATGAAATAAAGAAGAAGGTGAGTACCTGATATCGGTTTCTGCTGTCCCAAAACATTCATAAAACAGTCCCACAGTACTGACTCACATGCATTGATGTCTGTTTGTATTGAAGAGATAAACATTTTGCTGGTTTCAAATCTGCAACTGAACTAAATATGTCCATTAAAGTCTCCCAGGCTTTATAGCACAGATTCAATGTCATTGTGCTTTGTTGTATGATTAAGGCAATCTGTGTTTTTATAGGAGGATGAAAGAGCAGCTGCAGAGATCTATGAGGAATTTCTTGCTGCATTTGAGGGCGGAGAAGGAAAAGTGAAGACTTTTGTCCGTGGTGGCATTGCAAATGCTACTAAAGGTATGTCCGTCCTTTGCAAGTTCCTGCAATGACCATATGGTTTGTTTGTTTGTTTGTTTTATCAGATGTGTCAAGGATCACAAAGTGCGTGACTGTTTGTGTGAATACTTGACTTTTTTTGACAACTATTCTGGACTAATAAGTTTGTTTCTCTTTATTGTGCTGCTTCATATTTTATAGAGGAGGCAGCAGCTGATGAGAAGAAAGGAAAGCTTTACAAACCGAAGTCAAGAGTTTCAGAGACAAAATGTTTTTTACCTTTGGATACTCCCCAACAGTTTTTATCAATAGACAAACGCAATGTACGTGTATTTTTATTTAAATAAAAAAAAGCATTGAAAGTTTTTTTTTTATATCCAGTTATTCTTTGTTCTCTGCCTAGGCATCAAAGAAGGCAGAAAAGGAAAAGAAAAAGAGCAACCTTGAACTCTTCAAGGAAGAACTAAAACAGTTGGTGTTTTTTCTCAGTTTTTCACCAACAATAGCACCTTTAACATAAATAAGAACCTAATTTAATCCTTCATTGTTTTGCAGGATACAGGAGGAACGTGATGAACGTCACAGGTTGAAGGGAAGAGTCAGTCGTTTTGAGCCGGTTCTCCCAGCGGAAGGACGACGATCGTGTAAGTTGTTTGGTCGCATAGATGTAGTAGGGCAGGGCTATTCAATTGGCGGCTTGCGGGCTGTACCTGGCCCTCGATGTAATTTGTTCCGGCCCTCCAAGCATGGTCTGAAAAATAGTCTCTAGAATAAATAAGTTCAGTCGGGAACTGACACTACAGTTATGAAGTGATGCCAATTTAGCACAAACTGAAGCAGCACAGTTTGGCCCGAGTAAATTTCATACAAAGTCATCGCAAAGAAGCGCATAGATGCAAACTTGTGGCAGCGGCTGCGAGTTTTCAACTCGGGCTATAAATTTGCGGGAAAAGTTTTTGCCTCACTCACGCAAAAATAACAAACTTTTTCCGCCAGTAATAAAGGGAGTGGAACGCGTGAACATAGGCGAGTGGCATGACTCCTCAATGACAGATGAGAACATTTATTAGTTTCATTTCTGACTTTTCGCTAACACGAATAGGACCACCATTTAAAAAGTATTGAGGCAGGAGTGGGGAATAGTGCGTCCGAGACAACCAATGAACATGTTGAATGCAGAAAAGCCTGCTTTGGCATCTTACAATTCACCGATGTTGTTGTTGTGCATTTTAAAATGCAAAATCACCATGTTGAAAAGTAGGAGAGTACTTTGGGTCTCTAATGGGGCAATATGTAAAAAAACAAAATACTGGCTCCCATTTTAGGGCCCTATAATTCAATCGCGGAATCCAGGCATGTTTGCTGTAAAACACGTAATGGCACGGAATTTGGCAAATGTATTATTTTTTTAACCAAAATGTTGGAACAAACTTCAAATTCAAATTGAAGTTTACTTTAGAGATATTCAAATGGTGTTTAAGTATGTAACCTGCAATTGTTTTGCGTGTGCTCGTGGAGCTTTCAGAGAACATGTGCACATGTAGGCTACTGTTCCTGTTTCATTTGAGAATTGAAAGCAACTGTCAAACCCCCTTTTGCTGCGACCCATCAAAATAAATGTCCGGTTTACCAACACATCCCTCTTGATTTTTACGGAGTAGGTTATTTACTTTAGTAAACTTAAGTAAATGTGCTAGTAACGTTATAAAAATAACCTTTAAAAAATTTGAACTTTTTTACTTGTATTTAAGTAGATTTAAAAACAAATATTTTTTATTTTTCCCTGTATGGTTCAACTTATCTACTGCAGGTTTTTCAATAGTTTATAAGTCAATACTTTAGTAAACTGAACAATTTTTTTTATGTGGTCAAATATAGTACTATTGTTTAGTGAAGGGTGTAAAACACAGAATTCAGAAAAATGAAAACCGGAAAAACAAATTGAATAGCCCTGTAGTAAGGTTTTCCCCTGTATGACCCTCTTTTCAGTCATTCAAGTCATTGCTCCTCCTGCATATCATGGCCACCGCTATCAGCGTGTAATCCACAATGAAAGAAACAAAATTCACGCTGCTTTTCTGCTTTCATTTAGCGGATGGTGCTTCACGAAGAAACCGTCCATCCAGTGGTAATTTTGTCTTCTATACTGTGTAATGCAATCATGTAACCAATTTGGTGTTTGTGACTCATTGTGGTGCAAAGGTGAAAAAAATTGATTTGCCATTCAGTTGTTTTTTCTTTTCAGTTTTGGATGATTCAGCTCCGGGTTCACATGATGTTGGTGATCCAACAACTACAAATCTTTATTTAGGGAACATAAATCCTCAGGTAATATTTTTGCTGATAACTCCTTATTAGATATGATACATAAACAAAATAGTCTTCCATTTTGATATTTGCTCTATGTAACAGATGAATGAGGAGATGCTTTGTCAGGAATTTGGTCGCTACGGTCCATTAGCCAGTGTGAAAATTATGTGGCCCAGGACTGATGAGGAGAGGGCAAGGGATAGGAACTGTGGTTTTGTTGCCTTCATGACGAGAAGAGATGCTGAACGTGCTCTTAAAAATTTAAATGGTAAATGTCTCCCCAACTATTAATTCTGTTATTCTTATTATTTAAATTAAGTCATTGATCTATTCTGGAAATTTTGTTTATTTCAGGAAAAATGATAATGAATTTTGAAATGAAACTGGGATGGGGCAAAGGTGTACCAATTCCTCCTCACCCCATATACATACCACCTTCGATGATGGAGCATAGCCTCCCGCCTCCACCCTCTGGACTGCCCTTTAATGCCCAGCCCAAAGAAAGGCTGAAGAACCCCAATGCTCCTATGCCTCCCCCTCCTAAGAGCAAAGAGGAGTTTGAGAAGGTAACTTGGCACACGTTGGACAAAAAGATTTCCGTTAGCATGGTCACAAATTTTGTTAGGAACACTGACTTTTCTAGGAATGTCTCAATATATTGTAATTTCATTTGGGGATAAAGTGCAACACTTATTGTTTTTTATTTATTTTTTTGCTCTCCTTTATTGTGCATAAGGTTTGTGATTTTAGAATTGTGTAGTTTTGCTCAATTGAACCACATTTGTAACATAATATAAATGACATATGTACCATGCTGATTTACGGGTAAGTGTAGATTTCTCATTGGACAATACGTATTGTAGGCTTTGGTGCTTATCAAAGTTAGGTTAAGATGCTATTCATTTTGATATTGTTTGTTGAAAGAAATATGATTGTTTGTAAAGGGGATAATTTAGAGAAATGTTTAAAAATATATTATTAATGTATATCATGTAGCTTTTTGTTTTCTTTTCTGCTAGGGTATTTGTTCAGTCAAGTTTTAAAACTGACACCATAGAACACATTAGTTTGTTGTAGGAGTATATGTTGCATTTAGTATTATGCTTGTTTCTTTTTAACAATACTCACATATATTCTATGTTTATTATCTGATGTGACTTCATATCCAGACTCTGTCGCAAGCCATAGTCAAAGTGGTTATCCCAACAGAAAGGTACATGATTTTCTTTTTTCCAAATTCATATGAATTGTAGAGAACTTATCCCATCTCTGTAGTTTGAATGATTGGACATACGCATGCTACCAGAGGCTGGTTTGGTTGAGCAATAGTTGAGGCCATGCATGAAACCCAGGAAAAGATCTACTAATTATACAAACTGAATATATATTTTGAACTCGTCTACAAAGGGTCTGCGTTGTGATGTCCGGGTGGTACAGTTAGACTTAGTATGAGAATTCACTGTGTTTAAGATACTTGATTTTTATCTTGTTACTATACCAAATGATTGATGTTATTTATATAGACGGTCATCTTACATGTCTTTGGTTAGGCATGGCGGACAGTTTGGTGTCAAGGTTTCGGATAAAAATCATCGGTCGTGATTCATTACACTTCTACTAATTTAGAAAAATCTAAAACACTACAGAATATTTCATCACCTAGTCACAGCTACTGATAGACAACCCCTCTGGCTATTGCTCACTTCAACTGCCACAGTAGCGTGCTTCAAAAGCGACAGCCAATCCCCATAGTCTCAGTGACCTTTGACATTGGCCTTGGTGAGCAGCACAAGTTGAACTGTCTGCAGCTGCGAGGGACCAGAAAAGCGTCACGGGATGGATTGGGGAAAGTATACACAATGATTGCCTGACAGCGGTATGATCGGCTCCAATACTTGTGATTTGTGTTTCAGTACATTAGAGAAACATCATCTGTTGATTTATGGACCACTTCACAAGTCAGATCAGGGACCCCAGTTATTGACCCAATCCCTTAACTGACTTTAGAAGTGCTTACATGATTTTTGTCCCTCTCCATTCACACTGATCTATTTTCCAAAAACAAAATAGGTCACATAACATCACATTTAGGGTGTCGGTGGAAGATCCAGTTATAAGTCACGAGGGAAGCATCCCATGGCTTAGATTTTGTACATGTAGAGAGGGTTTACATGCTTTGATTGTTACAAGCTGTCACACTGCAAGTCAGTTTTAAATCTTAAAAGCTCAGAAAAGCATGTCTGTTGATTAAGGGCAAAAACGTTGCATTTCATCAGATGTCATTTTGTAGGAATAGGAGCTGTTTAGGTGATGGCGCTGAATCTGTTTCGCTTTAACTGTGTTTTTCTTGTAGGAATTTGCTCTCTCTAATCCATCGAATGATCGAGTTTGTGGTGCGTGAGGGACCCATGTTTGAGGCCATGATCATGAACCGAGAGATTAACAATCCACTCTACAGGTGAGGATACATTTTTATTAAACGTGAAGTCAATGAATGAAAAGTCGATTTGTGATTTAATGTTTATGATCTGTGCCGGTTCTCTGTAATTAAACATTGTTTTATGGGTTTGACAGATTTTTATTTGAAAATCAAGGTCCGGCGCATGTTTATTACCGGTGGAAGTTGTACACAATATTACAGGTAAGTGCTCTTAGTTATTTGGTGATTTATACAAAAAGAAGTCCAGTTCTTACAAACATATGGTTTATTCGTAGGGCGATTCTCCAACAAAATGGAAAACTGAGGAATTCAGGATGTTTAAGAATGGATCTAACTGGCGACCACCTCCCCTCAACCCGTATTTACACGGCGCTACTGAAGAACGCGAAAATGAAGATGAGGAGGAGGATGTTGATGATGAAGAATCCAGCAAGAAGGGCTCCTTAAAAGACGAGTATGCATATCAAACATCTTTGTTTTCTGTTTTGAGGTTCATTTTATTGAAAGATTAACTATTCAGTTAATGTGGGCCTACCAGGTTTTGAGTGTATGTACTGAGTTTTTTCCTGTTGCAGTGAAAGGGATAAACTGGAGGAGATCCTTCGAGGTCTTACGCCAAGGAAGAGTGACATTGCTGAAGCCATGCTCTTCTGCCTTACACATGCTGATGCAGCAGAGGAGATTGTGGAATGCATAGCTGAGGCTTTGTCTATACTTAAAACCCCTCTGCCAAAGAAGGTCAGACTTTGCAGTGGAATTACTATTTATCAGACACTTTTGGTGTGTTCATTTTTACTCCCATTCTTTTCTTGTTTCTTCAGATTGCTAGGTTATATTTGGTGTCGGATGTGTTGTATAACTCTTCTGCAAAAGTTACGAATGCCTCTTACTACAGGAAATTGTAAGTGTGTCATGATTAGATGTGATCATTTTTAGGTGCACAGAAATGTTGTTCGATATTAGTATATGTATTAGTTTAATGTGAGCGTCTGTCATTCTTTTACAGCTTTGAAACAAAACTTGGGCAGATATTTTCTGACCTCAACGCTACATATAAGACAATACAAGGCCATTTACAATCGGAGCATTTCAAGGTGCGACTTCTTGTTTTTACACTACTATTTAACAGAAATGTTTTCTAACATTAAGAATTTCAGAAAATGATGTTTATTTTTATCTCTACAGCAAAGAGTAATGTCATGTTTCCGTGCATGGGAGGACTGGACGGTGTATCCTGATCCTTTCCTGATTAAACTTCAGAACATTTTCTTGGGACTTGTCAGCCTTGATCCCGAAAAGGAGATTGTAGAGTTGATTCCAGAGGTTAGTGTGGTAAGTAATGGCTCACTCAGTTCATAGAATCGGAATTTTAACATCAAAGTACTAGAGTCAGAACTGGTCTATTCATAGACTAAATATGGATGTTTTGTTTTATTCAGCAATTGGAGACCAGCATCGACATTGATGGTGCTCCTATCGTGGAAGAGGATGTGGATGGTGCTCCTCTTGATGATGTTGATGGGACACCCATTGATGGAGCGCAAATTGACGGTGCACCTCTTGATGACCTGGATGGAGTGCCTATCAAGGGAGTAGACGATGACCTGGATGGCGTTCCTTGTAAGATTGCTAAAAATAAACATTTTCCATTCATACTATTACCGACATTTACATTTATGCATTTGGCAGGCGCTTTCATCCAATGCTACTTGCATTGCATTGTACTATACATTTGTTTCTTACCAAGTACAATCCCCTGGGATCGAACACATGACCTTGGTGTTCCTTGCGCAATGCTCTAACCACTGAGATGTCCCACTAATGTCGCCCCCTATTTGCGTGTGCCTGCCGGGCGTCTACATTTAAAATAATAAATATGCGTGTTGAAAAGTCGTGAAATGTGAATCGGGCCTAAAGCAGGGCTTGACATTAAGCATTGTCATGTGGTTGTCCTTCGGACAAGTACATTTGTCATTCACTTGTCAGAGTACAAAACGTACTTGTCCAAAGATGAAAAACATACATTTCATTTGAATTGTCATATAACGTAATCAATATAATTGTTTCAGATTTAGATTGTCAAGTTTGCTTAAGCATTTTAACTAGTGTCTGCTTTGGCTACCTGAATTTGGTTATAGATCTACTCTCTGTGACTGCTATAAAACAAAGACAAGCATTAATTATTATTAGTGTTAAGTCTGGAAGTTAACTTTTTTGCACAAAGCACTGGTGTTAGAGAGGTTTAAAGTTTGGCAGCACAGGCAAAAATGTGCAATTGTAGTTGATTATGACTATGCAGATAACTGACAAGACATTGTTACATACAGATGGATAAATTAGGGCCATATCATTTTTAGATAACCTAAATTTGTTTTAATATTTCTAAGTTCTGTGTTTTTCCTTTTTTACTATACAACAGTGGTATGTTTTTCCACATAAATTACTGTAGTATACTATAGTATTTACTTTAGTAAACTGCAGTAAAATTCTTACTATATTGTTTTTGAACTTTACTATAGTATAGGTCACTTCCATTTTCAGTAGCAAATACTAATAGCTCACTACAGTATTGTTTGTTTGAGTGTTCAATTTAATTACTTTTATTTTGACGGATCTTCGGGAAAACTCTTGTTTGCAGATAGCTTCACTCAAACAGTAAAACATCTTAAATTAAACTCACAGAGCAACTCTACAGATGAAGTTCATGTGTTCATATCCTCAAACAGTGCAGGCGCAGAAAAATCATTGACCATCACTCGTGTTGTATGTTAAACTGTGCACATAATTCACTCAGACATGCAGAACAGCCAGATATTTGAACACCGTGCGGTGCGCCATTGTTTATTGTCACATACAGACGAGCATGCACTGTTTTTTTTTTTTCAAGTTACTTGTCCGGTCGGGCAAGTAAAATTCTCTCACTTGCCCATACAATACATTCACTTGTCCCTACCTAAAGGTTTGTTTTTTAATGTATGAACTGAAGTGTTTATTCAAAAGATTTATGTCAAACATGCAAATAGAAATGTACCAAAGAAATCCATATAAGATGTCTAGAATCCTTGTTTCGCCACATTCACGTTATATGCATTTACAAAACGGCATGTGTTCTTTAAAATTGCTTTTCTCTTTCAGTGGAGCAGAAGCCAGGTTTTAAGGTGGCCCCTTCAAAATGGGAAGCAGTGGATGGTGCTGCTTTGGAAGCTCAAGGTTAGACCTGACTCCTGCAGATTTTCATCACATAATTTAATTTTTCGTTTTTTTTCATGGATCTTGTTTCCAGAAAATTGATTCTCCTCTTATTTTTAGCCATAACCACATCAAAATGGGAGGTGTTTGAATCGCCTGAAGAATCTGAGAAAAGTAAAGAGAGGTTAGTTCTTTGAACTATATGTTTGAGTGACACTTTCTTGATCATTTCTATATCTGCAAAAAAAACATCTGTTATTTTCTTTTGACTAAATTCACTTTGGAAATATTTTGTCACAGAACTACACATGAAACCGAGAGCAAAGACTCTGTGAAGAACTCCAGCTCTGCAGAGCAGCAGTCCTATTCTAATCCTATTAGAGAAGAATATGATTTAAAGTCTGCAAAATTTTCTGAGACGAGCGAGGAGAAACGTGCCAAACTACGAGAAATTGAGGTATACCTAAATTCGTATTAAACTAAAGAAAGTTTAATATCTTTGAAGACTATACATTTATTTTTCTTTCCGTTTGCAGCTTAAAGTCATGAAGTTTCAAGATGAACTTGAATCTGGAAAACGACCCAAAAAGTCTGGACAGAGTATTCAAGAACAAGTAGAGCTTTATCGGGACAAGTTACTCCAGCGGGTTAGAAGCAGCTATATTGTAAATTGTATTGTTCTCACTTTTCTGTTGTGTAAAGCCACAATTTTTTGTCTTGTTCAGGAGAAGGAGAAAGAGAAAGAAACGGAAAAAGATAAAGAGAAAGAAAAAGGAAAAGAGAGGAAAGACAAGGAGAAATCTGATGTGTCCTATAAAGATAAGGCTGACAAAGATGACTCCACACCAATCAGAAAAGAAAAGTAAGAGACCTCAAAATAAATCTGTACAACTCTAATGACCACTTAAGATAGTTTTGCTGCATTAATACTGCCACATTGACCTGATGCATTTAACAGAGTCTGTTATTCCTCTCCCTGCCCCCAGAAAACGAAGACACAGCCCCTCACCCAGCCCCACCCGAAGTAGCAGCAGTAGGCGCGGCAGATCACCATCACCACGCTCCGAGCGCTCTGAAAGATCCTATATAAAAGACAGTTCTAGATCTTCCTATAAAGACTCTCCAAGAGAAACCAACCGCAAATCAACAAAAAGGTAAACAAATTAATTTCTTCTTTGTTTCGGTATTTTGTGTTGTCAGTGTAAATTAGCGTGTCCACGGAATTGTTGCCAGACGGAGATGTTAATCGGTTTTATTTTTCATTTTAGGTCTCCTTCACCGCCTAGAACGCCCAAAAGGTCACGCAGGTCCAGGTCAAAAACACCCAAAAAATCCTCAAAGAAATCAAGATCTCCGTCACGATCGCCTCACCGCTCTCACAAGAAATCCAAAAAGAGCAAACACTGAGACTGCTGGCTTTTATAAAGAATATGTCTGGGTTTTCTTTTGTGCCTCGAATGTGTCCTGTACAACAATGTGGGAGACATTCTCTCTTTCACCCCCTCTTTTTGAAGCATTCTCAAGGGTAATCTATAGGGTGTTTTATAATGTCATTCAGGAACTACCTTTGCTGTTGAGAAAAGAATGGCTGCAGTGATGGGAAAGTCCACCATCGAGGTGAAAACAATTGTCTTATTTTTGTCATGGTTTTTAGATCCCTTGAAACTGACTTAAATTAAAATAGTGTACGTTTCAGTTGTATAGATATTTGCTTTTCAATAAAGATCGTTGTATGTGATGCCTCTGTCGTTCTGATATTTTTGCAATTGAAAACATCACATATATAACAATGAAAGTTATTTTTAATACGTTACCTCGATGACGAAATAAAATCAACACTTTGCAAATTATTTAGGTTTTGTTTTGTAATGGTTTTATTTTAAGAACTCGTTTAGTCACGAAATTTCGCATGCGCAGTGCGTGCTCCACAAATCTCGCGATATCTTCACAGTTCCCCAAACAAGGAAGCGTCGTTACTCGACGTTCAATACTTAACAAAAATGAGTGCTGTGCGGTCCGCGGGGATTTTGATAAGCTTTTTCTGCATAATTGTAAGCACATCTGGATCTTCCGATGTGTTTGATGCTGTTTTGGGAAACACGGCGTCCTGCCATAAAACATGTCAAATGACCTACAGTTTGCATACTTATCCACGGGTAAGCGTGAGCTTCACTGATAATCCAAAACATTCAACCAGCTTTGTTTTCTTTAAGACAATGCAAACGTATTACCGCTGTGTAGTTATTTTATCTTTAGTCAGTAATTATGTATTTGTAAGAGATTACATATTACAAAGAATGAATAAAGTTAATAGGAAGTGGAAGCATGGAAAGCGCAGTCGTATGTTTATTTTGGCCTTTTTGTTTTGGTAGGAAGAGGCTCTGTACGCCTGTCAAAGAGGTTGTCGTCTCTTCTCCATTTGTCAGTTTGTGGGTGACAGCAAGGATCTCAACGAAACAAAATCGGAATGCGAGTCGGGTAACGTTAATATTAGTGTTGCTTGTGTGAAGTCGTTTTCCTCGCAAAGTCCATTATAATTGTAATTGTTTTATAATCACTTGCGTTTCTTTAACTTCCCGCAGCGTGTCGCGAGGCCTACACCCAGTCAGAGGAACAATATGCCTGCAATCTTGGGTGTCAGAGTCAACTGCCATTCGCAGAGCAAAGAATGGAAGAGGTATTGTGAACAAAGCATTCAACTCTTCTATATAACCCAGTAAATGCTTCTTCCCAATTCCCCTATATATTGTTTCACGTGTTTTTCTTTTGTTTGGCATGGGAAGTTGTTGACTATGATCCCCAAAATCCATCTTCTATATCCGCTGACTTTGGTGAGAGGTTTTTGGGAAGACATGATGAGCCAAGCCCACAGCTTTATCTCCTCATCCTGGACATTGTATCTCCAGGCAGATGATGGCAAAGTAGTCATTTTCCAGGTAATGTTGTGATGTTATGTAACATTTCAATTATTGGAGGTTTTCAAATTATGTGTATTGTTAAAAAGATATTGATTTATTTTTAGGGATGTATGACATAGAGTGCATGAAAATACATGTTTAAGTTTAACTGATTACTGACTGATTTCTCTTATCAGTCTGTGCCGCAAATTCAGTTTATCCCTCAGCTGGAATTTCAGAGCGAAGCAGTAGAGACAGAGCAACAGAACACCTGTAAGCACTTCACTTCTGCTTCTTGTTTTTTCTGGGTCACTAATTTTCCGATGTTACAAATAATAATGTTTTTCACACATTTACAGACATAATTGATAATAAACCCTATCTTCGAGGTGTTTTTATAATCTCTGCAGCGTTTGTGGCACCGAAACAGAAAGTAGTCTGTTTGTTTGAGACCAAGAATACAAAAAAGTTTTTCCTAGAATTACCAGTTCCAGTTTAAACAATGGAACACAGTGGGTTTGTTGGTAAACCGTCATTATTATTTGTTTAATGTTGTTGGTCCTGGAAGTGTTGTAGAGATTATAGATAGCACTTTTATCAACATAAAAAAACTGTATCAATCTCTAAAATGTTGATATGGTCCCCTTGTGTTTTGTAAAGTAGATCAGGAAATAAACAGCCCTGTTTATAAAGACTATCCAATGACGTTCATTCAAGAGAGAGACAGAGACATGTTCATCGATAAAAGAAACTCTGAAGATGACTACAATCTTTTCAGCTGTTTCTCAAGGTTGGTCACACCTTGATCTGTATAGGAAATCCTATTGTTCTGGTATTTTTCATAAATATTCATATTATCTTGTTTTTTAGGAACCCGTGGCTGCCTGGCTGGATTCTGACTACCACCATGGTTCTGTCTGTGTTGGTTTTAATATGGATCTGTTGTGCCACAGTGTCCACTGCTGTTGAGCAGTATGTTCCTGCTGAGGTAAACGCATCTTGCTTGAAAGCTTGTCATGCACTGGGGATTTACATGTGAAAGAGGGGTTTAATTTCTACAAGACTTACCAACAAGGCAAAGATCAATTGAATAGATGATCCATTCACTGGGTTAATTTGATACTGTGTGTGTTTACAGCGGCGCAAAAATCTGTTTCGAGATTTAAAACTGGTATATGTTGTGTAATTCTTTTTAATTACTTAAATTATTTTATGATTTAAGTTACTTTTCCCTGAAAAACAGGCTTTAAAAGTGTGAACACCACTTGGTTTGATACTGAGGGTGTGTTCACATATGCCATGTTTGGTTCATTTAAAACAAACTCTTCTGCGATTGCTCGGTTAGTGTGTTTTATTTGTGTAAGTGTGAACGCTGCCCCTGAACCCTGTTGCGCACTAAACAGGCGGACCGAGACGGGTGAAAAGATGGGTCTCCGCCCACTTTCAAAGAACTCGGGCGAACCCAAAACAGGAACAATAACAATATACGACTCGAAAATCAAGTGATTTCGGATGTAACGGAAGAATTCCTGGTGCTGTTTTGATAGCCCTCATAGGGCTTTTCACATTGCGCTTAACCCAGGGTTATCTTCTTTCTTATCCCCGCATTTAACCCGGGTTATGAAACTCTGCTCCGAAGCAGGGTAAGCAGCGCTTTTGCAGAGTTAACCTTGCATTGCGGTGCCAAATGTGTGCAGTGTGAAATGAAGCTGGGGTAGAATGATACGACCAGACGCTTAGCAACAGACACCCGATCAAAAACTGAACAGCGCTTAACTCATTTCACAAGCTGTGCAGAGTCACAGAAAGTTTGTGCACTGTGTAAACAAACCTTTGAGTTTTTATTTATTTGAGTAAGTAACGTCTTGGGAGGCTCAAAACAGTCAAAAGGATTTGTGAGACGTAATTTTTTCCCGGATGTGGAACAACGTGGTATTCAGTTATTTAAAGTGACCAAGCACTATTTTTATTCAGTCAGTTTGACGCTGCAGTGTTTATCCAATCATGACTGTTGACACCACAAATATGCAAATAAGAATGTTAACCCAGGGTTTAGTGATGGACAGTCTGAAACATCAGGTTATGAATACCCAGAGTCTTACCGAGGATTCAGTTTACCTTGTGTTTAGAATAACCCGGGGTAAACTATTTTAAGTGTGAAAAGCAATTTCTGAGCCCGGTATTTATCTCCTTTGTTTCACTTTCTTTCAACAGAAACTAAGCATATATGGGGACATGGAGTACATGAAGGATCAGAAACTGGTCCCTTATTTGCAGTCGTCTCTGGTCATTATTAGATCTCCTGGAGAGGAGGGGGAGCAGGAAGCAGGGCCCCTTCCATCAAAGGTCAACCTGGATCAGTCTAACATATAAAGACCAGTGAAACCACGAAAGAGAAACATCTTAAAATGGGGGTCTTCATGCTTACGAATAAGTCTTATAAATAGATATTTGGTCTCCTCAGTCAAAAGTGTGATTATTGTTTCAAACTCACTATTATGGATTATGTTTCTCCATTTTTAAATTTGAAAGGTGTGGACTATTGGGAAATATTTAGTCTGTTTTGGAACTTAAGAGGCATTACCTGTCAGAATGAAACCTCTGTAGGATCTCAGTTTTCCTTGAGCGTTTACTACCCTTTTGTAAAGATCCTTTTGGTGTAATCGATAACAGCTTGTGATTTGTGTTTAACAGTAAAACTTTGTGATATTTTGATTTATGTTTAAGGTACTGTTTACTCAAACAAAGTTATGGTGTGTGAAAATTCTTGAACTGTCATTAAATCATAGTTAAGTCAATTTCAGGGGATGTAAATGGAGTTTTTTCTCCAATTTTTAATTAATACTGTTAATAAACAACCTTACAAAAATCTGTTCATTGCCCTTGTTTTGTAAACAATGTCATTTCAATGGCACAGTGTTTTGTCAATTGTTCGGAATGGACAAAATGCATGATATTTGTAGACACGTCAGGGCAACAGAGCTGTTATGTAAAAATGCTGAGGTTTTTACAAAGTTTGTATCTTGTTACACACTTCAGAAATTTAAAATGGGCTTCTGAAGACCATCTTAGTTTCGTCTTAAAATCTGGACGGAACTAATGTAAATTCACAGTACACATACAAGTGATTACTCAAAATTAATTTGTTTTACATATGACTATATGTTGCCCCCAATATGCCAATGAAGCCTTTACCAAAAAAGACATTTTACAGAAAGAAATTTTTATTGTGAAAGATACAAATAAAAAGCATTTAAATGTCTCCTTCCTCACAGAGGAATGTGTTGACAAATATTTAGGATGCCTGTAGCTGCCTAGTAACTATTTAACAGATCTAAGTCCTCTGCAGATAAAGCTAACAAAGACTGTCGCTTTGCGAGAGGAATTATGCTTTGTTCTTCTACCTCCCCCGACAGTCTCCTCTTCTTGGCCTTCTGTACAGTAGCAACAGTTGTGGAATGAGTGTTGTGTTCTACTGAAGAAATCCCACCACATGAATCAAGTTTATAAAAGTGAACCAGCACTTTGTCTTCCTCTGTGACATCATTTGTCCAAGACAAGGAGTTTAATGTCTCGCAAACAAACTTTTCCCTTCCATCTAAAAACAATATAATAACCTAAATTAAGCAGAATAAAATACTCATGTTTGGTGTTTTGATAGCTGAAGTATTATCAACACAATTCAACATTTGTTATAATGTGAAATATACAAAAAACTCACAGAAACGCAGAGCATTTGTTTTCGGCTTGTCTTCTTTCTTTCGCACTTCTGAAGCTGTAATTTCCCATTGGTTTATGACCTTAGTGAAGATTTAAATACAATTTAGAGCAGAGGGAGCTCCTTTACATAAAATCTTTACACGAGCAATAATACACGTTAATGTATTTTTTGTGTGTGTATGTTACCTGTTCAGCCCAGCCCTCTGTTTTGCAATCAGAGTGAGCAAACTCCTTTAAAGGCGTCTCTGAGAGGACCATTCCCATCTTTCTTCTGAAAAATTCTTTCAATGTCACATTAAGCTAAGAGAGATTTAAGACCTTTATTAAAACGTACACAAACACAATTAAACTTCCAAGAAACCAACAGAAAGGTAATGAAACAATTTTATGTTACATGTTTAATTGTATTACCTTTACATTTGTCCTTGATATGTCTAGTTTTTTAAGCAACGGAAAGCATGTCAGATATCCCAGACCTTTCTCTGTGATGGGATTCTCTGTTTCAACGTCAACAGTGGTGCAAAAGTGTAAGTTAGCATTAACTCTAAACTCAACCTGGTTTTAGATTATTGTACCTGTTATTGTTTATCGTAATATGGTGATTTCTGACTATAAGTTTGTCCCAAACATACCAGAGAGGTCTAGAAGCTGCAGGTTTTCTAGGCCTTTCTTCATGACCCGGATTGGTGCTGTCAATCTCTGCAGGCCGGCATCAGAAAGGCCGTTTGCACCCATGAAAAGCTTCACTAGACTGCAGAAACAAGAATATGCAATAAATATATCTGCTATTGTATAATTCAATGTACACAGTAAAATAACTACGCATTGTTCTCACCTAGCCAGAGCCTCAGAGGTTACGTATTTAAAAATGTCATGACTGTCACCTAATCTGCATCCATAGAGGTCTAGGCTTTCCAGACTCTGAAACTGTTTTATCTCTTCCAATCTTTCAGATATCAAAAGATGCCTGAGAAAAATAAGAGATTTCTCATCAAGGCATTATATTGACTATTTAGGCTTTATATGTAGCCAGATCACTAGATTGTAGACACGTCTGTTTTGCTTGTCATGTTCACTTTACACAAGTTATTACCTATTTCTCAAACATAGTGATTTCAGCACCAGTTCCTCATAGGCTTCACAGAAAAGCTGCAGTGCTCTGGGTGCAGTTTGAGGGTTGGTGAACTTGTGTCTCTCTTCAGCCACCGAGAACAACTTCTCAGCCATTTGCTCAGGAAAACCGAGCAGTGAATCGACATGCTCAATGTGATCCGCAATGAACTGCAATGATATATCGAACAAAGATTTAACCGTGTACCGCAGACTTCCCTCTTTGTTGTAGGTAAAGATGAAATGATCGCTTCTCTTTCCATGGCCAGCTGAGGGCGAAGATTCAATGCACAGTTTAAAGGAGAGTCTGTGCTGCCGCGGAGCATCTGCGTTTACACAACGCAGCTCTCCTTTCTCTCTCACATAAACAGCCCCATAGTCATCGTTTAAGTACATCCTAATCGGCTCCAAGCTCAGTAAACTATACAACCTTTGATTTCCCCAAAAGTTTTGACTTGGCTATTTCATCAAGAGGTATAATTACAAGAATGTTGTCAAGTAAAAAAGATATAAAGGCATTCAAAAGCGTCGCGCCCATAGAGATACGTCAACCGGCTGCATACCATAATAAAAGTCTTTACATAAAAAAAAAACATTCACATTCAAACGAATTTTATAATACGCATAATTCGTCGATAAATAACAAAAGTCACTTTTTTAATTTTTTTCAATTACTAAACTGTTTTCAAAACCACATAAGAACTGTTTTTGAACAAGTTACGTTCAAAACTTTTATTTTATATTAACTTCCGTATTGATAAATTAGCACATTTCAAAACAAAGTTTTAAATCATTGCAGTCGGTGAGTTGACCACAACGAAGGTTTTACTGTTGATAATGTATTTATAACCTAAGTTAAATGCTTGTAAAGTCATTTAAGACATTTCTATACATAAAAATCAATTCGCAACAAACTGAAGTGTTTTGTTTTGGGTGACTGATGATATCCGCATACGTCCGACTGTCAACAGGTTGTACAACTCTCATAAGTTACCTGCAGATGACCAGGACACTGTACAGTGGTAACGTTTAATCCTCTGGTATTAACAAATCACAATAAATACAAATTGTATTGAATCCAAATCGTATTTCTTACCAGCTTTACAAATAAGCCATGAGTTAGATGGCTAACAGATATATGATGCTTTTATTTACAGAACACGTACATTTGTGATGGCGCGTACTAGTGATTTCCACCTTCAGTTTCAAGGCAAGTTAATACTCGTTTACTACCCTGCTTTGAATAATTAGATTTTAAATAGGATATTCGATTATCTTTTCAGAATTTGATGATGACACAACAGTGACGTTTGATGACCCCATTAAATCTCGAAAACAAAGAAGTGCTGAATCTGGCTTTCTAGAGGACGAAACTGATAACGTTACATTGAACGGAGATGACAAAACTGAGGTAAATTCATGACATTGAACTTAACCCAATATACATGTTTCCAAATAGGAGGTGAACTCCAATCATGTTTTGCTTTTCCATACAGTTTCTGTCTGATCAAAGAAAAAGTGCACCTTTCTGGACATTTGAGTACTACCAAATGTTATTTGATGTGGACAGTCATCAGGTAAAGCCGCTTGAGATTTACTGCCTAAGTCACAAATCCCACTACAATGAATGTAAACATTTTAAAGAAAAATGTATTTATGCCCGATATATTTTGTAATTCACCACAATACTCATATATGCAGTGAATGTTGTGTAATATTGTAATACAGATTTGTTTAAATATTAATGATAACCTCATGCAAGAAAATACTTAAATATTTGTTTATTTATTCAAAGGTAAAGAACAGAATACTTGGTTCGATTTTACCATGGCCTGGAAAAAACTTTGTTGAGGTTTATTTACGGAGGAAGCCGGACCTGTATGGTGAGCTTACTTCCACAGAATTTGAGAAAATTAAGAATAATGGTTTAGAAAAGGTAAATGCGTTGATCTCTTTTATTGTAGGACCTTTCTGGATTTGTGCAACTCTTGTTTTTGCCATCGCTATAAGTGGAAACATTTCCAGTTTTCTTACCCACCAGGGTCAGCCAGAATACAAATATGTGCCAGACTTCAGGAAAGGTAAAAATATGTTTTTCTTAATACATGTAACATAGTTTTTAAGCTCATATAAAAGCTATGAATAAAATAAGCATTATATTATAAAATAAACATGTATTATATTATAAATCAAGGAGTGAGGGCGTCATTTAATGTTTAACACAAGTTAAAATATATTGTTATTAAAAAAATGTTCAAACCATTGATGATTGATTTTTTCAAGTAACCATGGCAGCCACAGCAATCTACAGCTATGCATGGTTAGTGCCATTAGCTTTGTGGTGTTTTCTTACTTGGCGGAATAGAAAGACCACAAGTCTTGTGTCCTACTCGTTCCTGCAGATAGTCTGTGTCTATGGATACTCCCTTTCCATCTATATTCCTGCTGTGGTGAGTCATTTTCAATAATACACATTATTCTGTGTATAATGATGAACACATGCACAGATCAAATGCATTTGATTTAGCATTTTCTTGTCATAACATTGAAGTTACATCTCACTAACCTGTTTGTGTCCCTTTGTGGAAAAACAGATACTGTGGATAATACCAAGTGAAGGGTTGAGGTGGTGCTCCATTGTGGTAGCTTTGTGTCTATCAGGGTCTGTGCTGGTAATGACATTCTGGCCAGCCACCAGGGATGATAAACCTAGGATCACCATTGCAGTTATGACATCCATTGTAATTCTACACATCCTACTTGCAGTTGGTTGCAAGGTACGTTTAGAACTTTATGCCTTAAAAATATTGTGTTCATCGTTTAGCTGTCAGACATTAACATTTCAAGCGTTTAAATCAAGTTACACTTTTTGGCATCTGATGTTGTGTATGTTTAATATAAAATCACAATTTTGGGCACTGCTTCTTGTGGTGTTCATGGATCAGACATGCCGGTGTCAGATGTGTTTTCCCAGTAGAGGATTATGTTCATGGAAATACTGGCAATAGTTATTGACTGTCTTGGAAACCTGCCAGTCTGTGAGCAGAACCATATCCTAATGGCTATCATGTGCCATCAATTACATACATTCAATTAGAGAATGGCGTATAAGCGGAGTATAAAGAACAAAAGTGCTGTCAATGTCTGAAAGATTTGTGCTCTCCCTCTTTTCTTTCACACAGGCATGTTTTTTCAGTACCTACGAGACAGAATCATCCAAGGATCATAAAGACTCTTTGATAGCGACCAGCACTTTGTTATCCACAAAAGCTAATTAAACTATAAAGGCCATTGTAAAAAATCTTTTTTGGTGTGACACTCTCATGTGTAGTTTAAGAGAATTTGGCACAAAAATGATCATGCGGGCACTGATCTAGATAAGACAACTTCTTTGAATCTTTCAATTGTATCTGTACTTATGTGAAAATAAGAAATTGAAACTGTGATGGTGTTTCCATGTTAACATGAGACAAGACTTCCTGTACATAATCTCTGTTCCTGCAATGGTTATTCTTCTGTAATTGCAGCCTCTCCTGTTGCCTTATTAGACAGAATCAGGTATCTTGATAATGAACTTGTGAGTTGTTTGGATTTCACTAAATCTTCTAATATTTGTTTAAAGTAAAAGTTAAGCCCTATTTTGAACATTGTTTTGCTTTGTTTTGTTTTTGAGCAGATAATCATCTGCAGCATTTTTTTCTGATTTGCAGTTTGTTCGACTGGGGTTAAGACACATGTTACTGTACTGTTACCAAGTAAAAGATAGAGGTATTTTAAATATTTATGTGATAATTGAGCTCGAGATTGTTTTCAAGAGGGTCAATCTCCTGTTTCTAACACTTTGAAACATGTACATGTACTTAGAATGTTTTAAAGTACAAAAAACTCTCCATCAAGATGAAGTAATGGAATAATAATTTAAATCTAACTGAGCGTAATTATAAATAGACATATTGATTGATTAGCTACTTAAGTTTTAATGAAGCTGACAGCCACAGTTAGATCCCTGAAAATTGTTTAAATATTTTACAATCTTGCATTATGCTGAGTTGGCCATTCTTGTTTTATTGTTATTTTTTGTTGCACTGTATATTGTACGTACACAGTACTTTCAACAAACTGGATTCAAATTTACAATTATGAACTCACTTAGAAAATACAATATGGAGCCTTTCTTTAGTTTACGAATTTCGACACACAAAAATAAAAACAGAAATGTTGAACATATGCTGAGCGTACAACGTTTGTTTCAAGATCTTATTGTCTCAGTGATTAATGGTGGCATTGATAGTGACACCTCATGGTTTTGGTGGAGAGTATAATTTCATTCGGGATGCACAAACAAAGGTTTATTGTCACAGATAAAATCTATCTTGTCTTTGATGTCGGGATCTGATACAGTGCAAACGTTTCATATATCTCAGTCTACCATCACCAGTGCACTTTAAACCTTTTATTAATCACATTCTTTAGATTAAATAAATAAAAAATGTCATTTAAGTTGCCACTGTCTTTATGAAACTACTGAGCTGCATTTTCCAAATTAACACATTTTGTGTCACTTGAAACTGTCAGTGTGTGGTGTGTCCTAATTAATGGTCATTCTAGCCTTAGCTTAGAGTTACACGGATGTTCACTCCCAAACCTATAACCTCTGTGGAGACATGTCAGATCCGTAACTCACTGTTGCGCAGTTTATCATTACACGGTGGATAAAATATAAAAAGGAGATTTAATTTTTGGATTCTCATACATCTAGATGGCAGTATTATTAATTGACTGACTTGACTACAAATGGAAAACTTGCTGGAGCGCTTAACCCAACCTGTATCAAGGATGCCTTTGCATTTTCAACGTTGTATTTGAGTTAGCAAAACAAACATGGCTGGGAGAGTGGAAAAGGTATCCAAGTACGAAACGCTGAAGCTTTTAGAAAAGTGCCGTAAGGAAAGAGACGATGCTTTGCACCGTGAGAACGCGATGAGGGAAAAACTGAGACAATACGAGTCGAGAATGAGATCGACCGAAGCGCTCAAACAGAAACTTAAGCAGCAAACTCTGGACAACAAAGAGCTTCGGAAGCACGCGAAGACTCTGCGGGCTGAAATTGGGTTAGAGTCGAGTCCGAAATTTTTCGGTAAAACTACCAAGGATATAATAAACGATCTGCACGAGAAGGAGCGTGAATGTATTTCGCTTGTTGAAAAGGCTGGGAAGTTAAGTTTGACTATTGATGAACTGACGTCTGAACTGGCCAACACGGTGACTTCGAAGACACTACTGGAAGACCAAGTACAGTCGCTGCAACAAAACTTGAAAGATATGACAAATAATCAGCGACGTCTGTTGAAGTTGTGGGAGGATAAGAAGTCTCAACGCGAACAGCTGTCATTGCCTGCTATACCTCAGAGACCCGGACAAAAGCCGGTGGTGCATAAAGGCGTCCAGACTGACATGTCTATAAATTCAACTCAGATATTACCCACAAATGCATTTGAAACCAAGACGCGTCGTGATATGGATAAAAGTAGAACCAACTTGGAGAGACGCAGCATCACGTTAACAAACGGCACTCATCGAGAGAAAAATGCTTTGATTCAGAATGAGTCGAAAGGAATACACAACTGAGAATTATTTCATGAAACATTATAGTGTTTGCCTGCACGATACACGTTTGTCTGTTTATGCATAATCTAACGTTAGGTCTAAAGTAATTTATTAATATTGCAGCTTCTTGATTGAGTTATTTATTTTGTGTACTCACATTTTAACTGTACTTTTATAAATACATGTTTGATTTAATGTACAAAAGCTGTGTATAATGAGTTACTAACATTAAAATAATCTATTCATAAAGTAATTCTATTATCTCTTAAATAAAAAGGTCATATATTTACTTTTAATGGTAATTAATTAAATTAGGTTAAGTTCCATTCATTCATCATTTCAAACAATATGTTTGTGGTTATTAACAGAGGGATATTAGAAACAAAACGAATCACTTGGTTCAGCCCACGAAATTTAAATGTGATTTTAATCAGGCAATAAGTTAGACACAACCGCAATGGTCCTTACGAGGTCCTTCGAATCTGTGGCGCGGGTCTTGTTCTTACTTTTTCCATGTTGATATGGATTTTACCAAAGTAATGAATGACTGACCAAGTATGACAACATGTTTTCCCTCAAACAGAATTGTTGGTTCATAAGAAAGGTAAGCACTTGTCAAATAAGCTATCAACGATGGTTTAGAGAAGTGTGTGAAGAGTCAGCGAACTATAAAGTAACGTTAACGTTAGTTTAAGACTTCCTGCACATCATCATTGTGGTTTTCAGTTAACGTTATGCTATGCAGAGAACAATTTGTAGGCAAATGAATGCACTTTTTATTTATTTTACTATTTTTGTACCAGGTTATTGTAAAGTAATAAATGTTTTTGGAAAGTTAAAATTCACGTCTGTTGCTACATGTCTGATATATGATATATGTATGGACTAACTCGTCTTATTTTTACAGGTTGTGATATGGAGGGCAGTGGCGAGCATCGCGTGGACAGTTATCCTTTTACCTCTGACAACTGCACTTTTTTTGTTCCTTAGTAGATTTTGTCTGTTTCATCCCATCCAGTGGATTGTTGGTAAGATGAATGATCTCAAGAACGACATTTTAATGGTTGCTGTCATGACTTGCTGACAAATCCACATTTTTAATAAATCGTCATTTCTTTATTCAACAACTCAAACATTGCTTTCAGAATGTGTAAGTCTGCTGACTGCCCCAAGCACCATCTTTTCTCTTGTTGTCCTGTGTGGAGTTGTTCTGGCGACTGGGTTTTTCAACCTGGAGTTCTACACTTGTAAGTCAACTGGAGAGACAACTATACAGCTCTTTGTTATGGACAAACGGATCAAAAATCTGATATGCTGTATGTGTTTTATTGTGGTATGCTGATTACAGAACTCGTTGTGTATCTTTTAGTGGTTCCTTCCATTCCTTGTTCCCGTGTGGCTCTCCTGGGGACAGTCCTTCACCCGCGGCAATGTGTCCATTCTTTGGTGTACTGCATCATGGGCATGTTGATGATGTGGTGTGCCTCTGTAATCATTGGTGGACGTTATAGCACTATAGGAAGTCCTTGCAAGCTAAGTGAGAGGTATAATATGTGCATTGGTTCATGACATGACCTGAATTTGTTGTCCCGTATAAACTAACTCTTCAACAAGAGACCAGATTACATGAATTGCATTTTGGACATTCTTCAAGAAATGACACGCAAGCGGTTGTCTTAAATAATTTTAATTAACTCTGTCAGTAATCTTATCCCAAAATTGCTTGTGGGTCAGTCAGTCTTGCCCGTATGTAGGTCAAATGACTTCAGCACTCTTTAACTGCAATATAGTAGATTTGATGTTTTCGATACTTCTATCAATGTATAATTAATAACACCTCTTTATTTTAATCTTTTCTTTTTTTAGCGGTGAGCTCATATCCTGTCTGAATGAGTATCATCTCTTTCTTCTTCTGGCTGGGGCCTTCATCGGATACAGTCATAGTTTTTTGGGAGTGGTTCAAAATATGTACTATGTGTCCTTTCAACCCATAGAAGTAAGTACTTGGCTATTCAGTTCAGTTTTCCTAAACATGTCATACTGTCAAGAATCAGGTAAGAATTAGGCTGTGATTAGTTTAGAATGAATGTGAACTGAATGTTTAATGCCTGCATGAATAAGTCATTAATGAAAACCTCCTTGTCCCTCCCCCATTGACTTCGAAGCAATACAATTACCTCCGGTTTAAGGGCTCTCTTACCATGGTGGTGAAGTGCAGTGTTATTCAAGCCTTGTATTCAGCCAGGAATTTCACCGTGCTTTATTTATTTTTTGGTGAGTTACAGGAGTAATCGTATACATTCACTTGAAGCAAATCTTTCTAGAAAAACTATGATTTTTGAATGGTGTCTATGTTTTTAGGGTATCTTCCCAAGACTTGGATCTCTAGCACACTTAATCTGCAGATAGACAGGTCAGATTTTACGATTTACTTAATGAAACAAGTTGTATACTGATATGCTAATGTCTTAATAAAACAATTATATTGATGAATCTGTATGTTTATTATACCGTTTTAAACTCTTATAGTTCTCTTCAACCTTTGGATTCAGTGACTGGACTGTTAGATTTCTCCCTTCTCTACCACCTGTCGATTAGTGGCACTTTTTTGTACCTGACTTGGTACATCACTGTCCTTCTCTTCAGGATCTACGTCACTGAGGTTTTTAAATGGATTTCTTTCATTTTCAGATAGAAAGCATTGAGCTTTCTATAGCATTTGTGTTGCCAAGTACCCTGATTATTGGTTATGTATTACCAGGCCTACAGTTTCCCAGTACAGTCTTTATTTACCGAGGACGCGGAACAGTGTCTGCCCAAAGTTCTTTCTGAGAAAAACACTTTAGTCATGAAGGTTTGTTGCCATTCTGTTTTTTCACAGCAAAATAGATCCTGGGGTATTTAAAGATGATTTGCTTTTTAGTGCCAGGTCAAAATTAGTCCTATTTATTTGCTTCTATTTTTGCAGTTTTTGGCTCTGCAGGACTTGGCTCTCTTATCACAACATTCTCCTTCACGCAGACAGGAAGTCTTCAGTCTGAGTCAGCCAGGTATGAGTTGCTTGTATAAAGCATTAAGCCGGTGTCCAATAGACAACTCAAAAAATGTTATTCTTACTTGTTGAAATATCGCACTCCACTGATTATCAAATTACAATACCTAAATATCAGCTAATGTGATCTCAATCTTAACTTATTGAATATTTAGTCTCCACTGCTAACATTGACTTTTATTCATTTTCATTACTGTTAATATAATGTAAATTGTATATGTAGGGGGTCACCCACATAACTGGAATGCGATCAGTAAGGAATGTCTGTCTCTGCTGAGTGAGCTCACACAGAGACTAGTGGCTCATCAAGATGCCGTTGCCTCTAACGGCAGAATCAAGTCTCTGTCTGCCAGCAGTGACACCAAATCTGGCTCTTCAGGCAGCTCGGGTAAAGCCACCTACATAACATCCAGCAAGGGCGCATCTGATACTGGGCATACATTTTCCACTCGGGTTTCTTACCTCTAAACTGATGATTGATCTCGCTGTTTTTCCCTGTCTGTAGTGATATTAGGGGCAGAGGACCTTCCTGAAACACCTCGACCCAATATGCCACTCAGGACTCCTGGATCTGTCTTTCTTAAGTCATCGATGGGGGGTATGCACGGCCCTCTGACGGCTCCTTTCACCCCAGATCTGGATAGCCCTTTCTCCTCACCTGCTATTCGTCGCCTGGCTGGTCAACAGGATCCTCATTCTCCCTGGTTCGGCTCTGTTCAGAGCCCTCATGTCATGAGGAGAGGACCCAAACTGTGGAGTGCCTCCACAGGTAAGATGGATTGTAAATCATATTATTTAAATGAAACGGATGTTTGAGAAGCCCATGAAAGATTTAATTTCATAGCAGTTTTGAGGCATTGGTGTTGTTGTCATGATACCAAAATTACAGTAGTTGGCCCCATATCAGTAATATTTTATACCTTCCATTATGTAACGTTAAATAAAGTTTGCGTTTACTTCCTTTTTATTGGTTTAAAGATTAGAAAATATTATCAATAAATAACAAAGAAGTTAAGCATTTCTTTGGTCAATATATTTATATTAAAGGGATATTTCACAGGTAAAAGAAAATTTACACATTTTCTACTCATCCTCAAGGCCTAATGACTTTCTTCTTGAACACAAATGCAGTCAAAGTTATAATACCACTTATCATTTACTTCCAAGCCGTAGAATGGGAGTGAATGGGGGTCATTTTTTGAAGTTCCAAAAAGGGCATCCATCGATCTAAGAATGGGTCGACACGGTTCTGTGGTCTTAACAATGGTCTCCTGAAGCAAATAGATGCATTTGTATAAGAGAAATATCCATATTGAGAGCGCTATTAACGTTAATGTCTAACTATCCAGCAAAAACACAGTTTGTTCTAATAGGATGGCGTATCCTCTGCGCAGGAGCTTTCGTCCCCGTCATTTGCCGGAAAATCAAGCTGTTTCACCTGCATCATAGACAAATCGGAAGCTAGGCATTATCATTAATAGGTTTGTCAAAATAGAAATTTCTTTAAAAAAGCCGCATCGTTTTGCTTCAGAAGACCTTTGTTAAGACCACAGAGCTGTGTCAATCCATTCTTTGATCGATGGATGCCCTTTTGGGGCTTCAAAATATCGATGCCCATTCATTCCGATTCTACCGCTTGGAAGTAAAATGATACGTGGCATTATAACGTCGACTGCATTATTCTTCAAGAAGAAAGTCATATTCGGTCAGGATGCCTTGAAGGTGAGTAAAAGATGAGGAAATTATTTCCCTTTGAAATATCCCTTTAATATTACCAGTATAATAGACAGTGACTAGTTGGTCAGGTAGTGTTTACTCTGCAAAGATTAATACGTTCACGACACGTTCTTATCTTTTTTTTGACAGAGTCGCAGACCAATGGCAGTCCTCCTCCCTCTCCTGCTACTCTTCCAAGTCCTCCTCCAGCCAATCTGAAGCCCAGCTTTCTGACCCAGTGGCTCCAGAACAGAAGAGAGCAGGTACATAGAATACTAGCTGAACCATAATTTAACCCTATTTTTTTGTAGTCCTAGCGTATGTATCCATAGGAACGCAAACTGCCAAGCTTACGTGTCCAGTTCTGTTTTAGAAAAAAAAGGCCAGTTCACGTTTCAGTGAGATCAATGGCCTAGAGACCGGTTAACTCATGTTCCTGTGATATTCTCTATTGTTCTGCTCAGGTTAAAAGCTTTTTGGCAAAGCGGGTGCTGATAATGTATTTATTTAACAAGGTAAGATTACCGTAAGCATGCATTACTTGAATGATCTGTTTAAATCTGCATGCCGCCACATAAGATTACTAATGAGGCGAATCATTAATGCATGTGTAGGTTCCACGTTTTGGCTGTCTGGGGGGATTGGATTAGTTTGTTAGATTATAGATTGTGACCCAGTTTACATACAGTTTGTAATATAAATTAAATCCTGACTTTTCGTTTTCACTTTATACGAAGTGATTCAATCTTCCACCATCTATTCATGTTGCATCTTATTTTTACTAAAAATGTATGAAGTTCTTAGAGAAACTGTATGTAAACTTGTTTCCTAATTTCTTAGTGTAGTCATCTCTTTCATAACCTTTTAAAATAAATAACAGTATCTTAGTTCTGTGTATTAACCTGTTGTTTGAAACCCTAAACTGGGCTTTAAAACATTAAAATGTTATTTTGAAATATTTGCTTCTTTTGAACAGCTTCCTGAAGCCTCCAGCCAAGCTCTGTTTGCTGACAGTCAAGCTCAAATCTGGGCTCTTCAAGGTTAGAGGAGTATTATTAATGTTTAGGAGATACATGAATAATTGTGTCCATATGCATTTATTAATCTTTATTTTGTGCATAGGACTATCTCATCTGGTGGCAGCCTCTTATTCTGAGGACCAGTTTGGAGTGGTGCAGACCACTTTGCCCACCATTCTCAGTTTCTTGGTAGTCCTGCTAGAGGTAAGGCACTAAGCGAGGGTTCTGCTGGAAAATCATGGATTCTTTGCCTGGAAGTCACATTATAATCTTAAAACATTGTATGTCTTGTCAGAAACATTTATTTCTTAAAATTATAAACATGATTTACTAAGAATAGATCCTTGCTATGCGGGTATATAAATGTTCACCAGCAAAACCTTGGAAGCTACCTAGAAAATCATGGAAATTCACTTGTTAATTATTTCAAATTATTTCAAACTGTACTAATACTATGTTAAATTACTGTACTAAATATGTTAATTAACTGTAGGCTGTTGATAAACACTTCAAACTACCCCATGCCTCCAGCAAGCCTGTGAGGACTGCCAGCTGTGTGGGTGACTCCACCTATAAAACTCTAAGGTTTGCTCTACGAGCGGCACTTAAAACAGCTATCTACAGGATAACCACCACTTTCGGAGAGCACTTAAAGTAAGTCCATTCACAAGAGTAATGCATTTATGAACAATAAAATATTTAAAATTCCGAACATAAATATAAATTTATAAGACTATCAACAGTCTTTTTATAATTTTTCTTCACCATGACTACTGTCATGTTTTTGTTTACCCATAATCTTATTGTGCATTTGCTTTTTTAGTGCTGTGAAAATATCAACAGAACATCGAAAAAGACTTCAACAGTTTTTGGAATTTAAAGAATAGTGCACAAGCCACAACTTTATCACAAATGACCTTGGATTTGTGTGTGCTGGTCAGTGGAAAAAAAAGAGACATCACAGGATGATATTCCCCTTTTTCAAAGAACTGACTTATTTGGAGGGTTAACACGGTTCTTCGCTCAAGGCCTTATAAAATATTTTGCGTTCACAGTCTGGTGCTGCACGATGAAATCCCAGTTACATTCGAAATCATTTTTACATCTTTTAAAACGCACGACTATTCCAGTGTACTGGCATGAGGCTTAATGACTGTTGGATATTATGGTGGGGTAATGGTTAAAGGTATCATCACTCTGCATTGGAGTATATTTACAATATTATGCCCCTTAAAAATGAGTTGGGGTTGTTTCTGTGTTATTCGTTTGGTAATTGTTCATTTTTGAGATGTTTTAATAGCACTCTTATTGTATTGCAGGTAATTATGGTTACATGATTCAGGAACAGCAATTTATTCAAATTATTCGGATTGCCATGACCATGTTTGTCTATATGTCTGCTTTTGGAAGCCTTCATAAAAATAAATAAATTTTTCTGTAAATGTAGTTCTGACAGTGTTACGGTAGCAGTACCATAGTTATACGGCAGATGCCGCTGTTTGTTTCCGAATATAGTTTTTTCGTGACTGCATTGCGCAACGGTTTGACAGGCCAACATGCGATTACATATTTGGCGTAATATCATGAATGTTAAATTTATTTACATCTCTAACGTGACTTTAAGCACCGAATACAATGTTTTATTGTGTAATCTCAGCAGATTTATGTTAAAATCACAATAATTTGCATTGATTTTTTTTTCTGAGGTGTTGTCAAAAAGTCACATAACTTCGTAATTCGATACATTAGTGTGTGTGAGATGCCTCTTAAGAAAATTGACTTCGCAAAGGTGTAGTTACCATTTTAATATTGCTATGTAGTTTACAAATACCTAGCAAACCATTGTTAATTTGTGGTTTCCGTTGCTGAAATTCCTTGATTATTTTCGTTGTGGAAAACATTTACGTATCTTTGTAAAAGCGACTGCAACTTTTTAAATATCCTTCGAGTGATGAGGACACTGCTGTTATTAATGTAGCCGGTTTTTCTGTTAGATACATTGCAAAGTGCGAGAAGGCGGAACTTTTCTCGTTTGTTGTGAAGTTTGTCTGGTTAAATGGGTTTGGCTCTTGCACGGTGAGAAGGATGGACACTAGTTTTGGTCCTGCAGCTGAGGAAGAGAGACTGGCAGTTTTATTCAATCTTTGGTGAGTAGGCCTACTACACGTTTACCTCATTAAAATAAAAACAACAAACATTAAACACAACTATAATGTTTAATTGTACACTGATGTCTTTTATCTAATGTTATTCCGCGATTTGACCGTTCCATCATTCTGTAGCCTACTCAAATGAATAAAATGTGTAGTCAAATAACCTACTTTTTTCATCGCTAGTTTATTAAATGTAAAGTGATGTGATGTGATGAATGAAACATGCATTTACAAATCAAAACTGAACTGAACCATTTTCCATTTTTTTGAGCAATGCACGTCCAACTTTGTGGTGATAAAATATGCGCTTTGGTTGTAAATCCTGGACATCGTTCACCAGTTAATTTTGTGTTCTTGCTGAGGACACATGAGAGATCGCTCTTGTGCATCTTCCAGGTGATTTATAAAGTTAAGTTAGACGGGGTTAGATTTCAGGAAACATAAATCAATAAGGTGGTTTAAAAAAAGACTTGAGATATTATTTAAAACACAAACATTGCAGACAGAATGAAGAAAGTACCGCAATGTTCCTATTTTGTTCGGTTGAGATGTTCAGACAAGATGGTTTTGTTCTTGTACATATTTTTCCCCAAATAAATTCACTTAAGTTGGTTTCACTTGGAAAAAGGACATGTTAGCCTGTTTCCTTGTGTATTCTTTTATTCATTTTCTTTTTGCAGTTCGTTCTTATGAGCGTAATTTATAATCGGTCTTTGGTGAAGTTTGTTTACAAAAAAAGTGAGTAGGCCTGAATGATATAACTTCTCTCGCATGTGTTTTGTTTGGATCCAAGTAAATATTATTTAGATAAATGCCTGATTAAAGTCAATATGGGTTTATGACAATCAACTGTTTAAATCTTAAACGTCTAAATAAAATGAATTAAACAAAATCTCTTGTTGATGCTATAGGTATATTCATTCATGTTTCAGCATGAAGACCAGACCATGCATGTTATGCTTCAGTTTTGCCTAGTGAAATAAATGATTTGTTTATCTAAGTTCCTAAGTTTATACAGTTTAAGAAGCTTACTGGTGTTGCCAGAACATCAATGGTGAGCTAAATATTTGCAGATATCAACACTGATTACAGATATCTGCAGAAATCCTTAGCCTTGCATTGCTATTTTAAGCTATAAGAACATTTTGTACCGTAGAATAATTCACTTATGATACTGAATATGATATCGAATATGAACGTGTGTCACAAGTTGAGTTAAAACCAACACAGTTTGTTTTGCTCCAGAAATAACACAATGATGCTTCCAGTTAAGACAACACATCTTGTTTTTTTAAAACAACCATTTTTAGAGTGCACTTACTGCAACCTCATCCTGCTTGAAGTGTCCAGTGCGGTCCTATACCTCGGATGATCTTTTATTTTAAGAATGTTCCTTGTCTTCTTTTTGTGTTTTGGTGTGGTAACTTGTGCCAGCCAAGTTAGTATATTATTTATCTCCTCTGATTTTTAGGACAAAAAATGTATTTTATCTTAATACATTGAAATATTTACCCAAGAGGTTGACCACTTTGCCAAGTATGTAATATTGTATTCACTATAATATCTTGCTTAACAGCTAATAACAGATTCTTGATGATAATAGTAAAACCTTGTGATAGCTTGTCTTTCTGTGTTTCTAAGCTATCACAGGGTTTTACTATTATCATGAAGAATGGCTTTTCTGGAATGATTACTGATTAGCTGTTAAGCAAGATACTAAGGTTTCAAAGTAACATGTCATTCTTCTATCATAAGGTAGCCTACCTCATCATAATATTTCTTTAACAAATGCACTACTTACACAACCTATTACGTTCCATTTTGAATAGTGCTTGATTGAATGTCTAAATATAAATATGTACATTCTTTATGTTCAAGTGTCTATTAGTTTCATGTGGTGATAACACAAGTTTGTGGTGCCACGGTGTGATCCATTATACTTTGCATATTGTAAGCCAGCATTGTTTAAGGGCTATAAATCTCTGCAGTTAAATATTTCATCGGCTGCTTAAGATTCAAAAAATGTTGCTGTAAACGAATGCTTCGGTGCCTGTTGAATCCATTATGATATCCATGTCACGTCTTAAAGCATTGTACTACTAATGTTATTTGTATTGCTGTGTTTTTTTCTTAACTCTTGAAGTCAATTGAATGTGAAGAGAAGTGAAAGTGACCTTTTCGTCGGATATGGTTACCCATACCCGAAATGTGACCTCTGCATTAAACCCATCCAAAGAGTAGTACACACGCACAGCAAGTCGTGAACACACGTACATCCGAAGCAGTGGGCAGCTATCACTGCAGCGCATCGTCTGTTCACGACTTGAGAGACCGACTCTCTAACCACGACTGCCCCCATGTGATAATGATTGTGTTGTGAGGGACAGTAAAGCAGGACTTGGTTCCTGTTGACTGTGGATTAAATGCATCAAATGTTTCTTGCCTCACACATACTTAAAAGCCAAGATTCCATTTACTTTCAATGGAATGCTTGGAAATATGATCTAAGACCAAGATGTGGGGATCATTAAATATTTTCCCTGTGAGGGTCCCAAAAACACCCACGTACAATACCAGAAACGCTTCACTTCTAGGACTTAATCATTCAGGTTTTATTTGTGTGGTGTATTTAATAGATGAAACTGTGTCTCTCTTTACTAGTCTGAAGCACACATTTACATTCAAAGTTTTATTTACATTCAGAAAGGTTGAAAGAGTTGAGGTTTGGAAGCCTGATTGGAAACACAGGAGCGTTTTCTAACTGAAGGATCTTTAACAGAGATGCTCGACTACTGCTAGTTTTGTACATGGCTCAGTGTGGCCAAAGATGTTACATTATACATGTAAAGCAAACAAATTGTGACTCGAATTAAATCGGCTGTCGTCTGTTTATTCCAAATGACATCTCGGGTTGCTCCTAGTTTAAACAATTCACTTTGCAACTCGGTAATCATCGTCGTCTTTTTTAACCAGAACCAGAATATTTTTATTGAAATATAAAATTCAAGTCATAACCAATTAACCGAGTGTATTTTACAGAGGTCTCGTCTGCTTTGACGCCAAGCCATTGGCAGATGTGTGGTGTGTGTAAGTACCAGCTCCACGTACTGTCTACCCACCACATTTTGTGGAGGAGCTCTGTCCATGTCTGGTGGTTTGGATTCAACCACTGTCATTTCAATGGAATTTTCTGGTTTCGGAGTTCAGTTGAGTGTTCTCGCAGATATGCACTTGCTTATAAATGTTTGGAACGGACAGTGTGACCGTGTGGTCGGTCGTAGTCGTTCTGTAATGTGTCCTTTCATCGATGCCTACTATCACCAGTATAATATGATACGCTAGGACCTTTTTTTATTGCGTGTTAATTTCTTCTATTAGACACAAGTCAATGTATCCAGATGTCTTCTGTAACTGTATAAAGAACATTTTATTTGACGTGGCCACAATAAGGCCAATGGACACTAATATTGTTATTTTTGGAGCTTTTTTGACCACCAGTGTCATACAGTATGTATTAAAATTGCCTAGAGTAAATATAGAATATATCATACAGTCCATTTGGCAAGATTTAAACAACTCTGGTCCAAATGAAGAGTTAAGATGAAAAACTCTCTAATCCATCAGACGACTTTTCGTTTATCAGGCTCCTACTGTAATCATCCCTGTTGGTTTAACCCAGTTTGTTATCATGGTCACTGTCATTGTTCTTACCTGTTGTTAATTGTCTCTAATTCCGTGCATTTTAGTCCTCTTGGTTAAGTTGCAGGTTATGAGGTGTTAACGGTGTGACCCTGGTTGTTCTGGTCATAGGCTTCATTCTGTGCCCCTTTACATGCGGATTTGTTCTGTTATTAAACTGTATGTGCACTTTGATTCGCTCTCTGCCACCTACATGTACTTTCAGACAGAGTGTAGTATTTGCCGGTTTTTGAAGCAAAATAATTTAATAAAGTAGGCAAAGTAGGAGAGTAGTAGGACCTTTTGTGTTATCAGCACAAGTTTTTGCACACAGTTGTTTTACGTAAATTAAACTTAAAAAACTGTGTGCAATAACTTAATGTAATTTTCAGTAAGAGCATTTTGTGATTTTAGTGGTTTGGAGGATTTTTTTTTATCTCCGCTTAGGTGGAAATGTGTCTGGATTCCCCCACAGGATAGTTTTTGAGACCATTTAAATTTTACAATATTTCGTGAAAGAGAAGAAAATTAAGCATAAAGTATAAAAAAAAGTGCTGTAATTGTTCAGTAATTTTGATGCAACGTTTTCTTTTTATAAATAAGACCGGAAGCAGGTAGCTTTTAATTTAGTGTGTTGGGATAAAACGCCTGCCGAATGCATAAATGTAATCCTGCTAGTTTAGCTCGAATGGACTTGAACCCACTTCAAAGATTTCTGGCTTGTTGAAAGTGGCAGTGTTGAAAATGACACAATACTTTTCTACACTGAACATAACAGTTAATTTTATTTTTCCATCGATGTAGTTCACAGTTAACAGCTGCCAGGCACCTGCTGCCAGCTCATAAATCTGGGTAATTACAAAGCAGGTTCGCGCAGGTTCTTTATTCTTTGCCATTCAGGAGATGATAAACATACTAATCACAATTTTGGCTGATGATGAATTACACAGCATAACAAAAAGAAAGAAAAGCAAAAGGCATGTAATTTTCATTTCTTATAATAAATCAAAATATTCTGTGAGATGCCATGAAAATATGACCTGGCTGTGTACTTGCTCTTGACAAGAAGTTCTTTGTAAGTTTCTAATAAATTTCAAATTAAGGAATACGTTTCTACTGCTAAACAAGTGCTCATTTCCCAGCTTTAAATTACGCAGGTGTTTAGTAAATTGTGGTGGTGCAAAATAGGAAAATATTTTTTTCTAAATTTTGGCAGGTTATTTCAGTACCACTTTACAATAAGTTTGTATTTGTTAACACCAACGCCTTAGCTAACATTAACTGACAATGAGCAATACTTCTACAGCATTTAATAATCATGTTCATTTCAGTATTGACATTTTTTAATCAAAAGTTGAAACTATTAACATCAATAGATGCACAATGAACTTACACAAATAATTGTATTTATATTAACTAACATTAATATTAAATATAGACATTAACTAATGTTAATGAAAGATAAAAATGCTGAAAAAACTCAATAGCTTACTGTTAGTTCACTAATGTTAAAAAATACAACATCATTGTAAAGTAATAAAGTTTATCTGTTAGTGTCATTCCAAAATTTTAAGTGTTTAATATCGTGTACGATTCAACGTTGCTTAAAGGAATTTTAACGATCTTCAGCATTTCTCTGTCCAATCTTAAAAAAAAATGTTTGCAAAGTGCTTATGTTTTTAAGCAATATTTTAGACCAAGAATCTTAAAGCTATTAGTCAGGACATGACATAACTTTTCTCTGTAAAGCCTCTTATGTAGCTGAGATAAATGTTCCTTTCTATTATACAGTTATATTCACAATAGTATTAAAAACAAATGGAGCAAATATAATTTCTAAATATTCCAGTCCTGTTTTGGTCAATGTTTGGCTTTGATGCAAGCAGTCATGGCAGCAGTTATATGCAGTGCCTAAGAACTATTTCACAACTTTAATTAAGTGTACCAAAACATCATGGCTGCACATCACTAGATCACTTAAACAAATGTGTGTGAAGTATTAAAGTAGCACAGTAGTGTGCCTGTTGGACAGGAGATGCTTTTGAGGAACCCGTCCTGACTGTCCCATGCCTGCTTCTCATTAGCTGAAGGATGTGGTACATTAGACAACATTGCCTTTAATACCAGATCTCTGCATCACCACTGCCAGAGCTTCCAACCAATCTGCGAGGGCACAAATGTCTCTCTGTTCATCTTCACTGGGCCGCTGTGTCTGACATTGCTACCTGCACACCTAAAGAGAATCAAAACATACAGTGGGAGAGAAAACTGTAATCCAGTCCAATCCATGAGAGGACCGAATGAGGTTTAATTGAATCCGCGGTTATAATGCATTCAACCATGTGCAGTCATTCTGACCTCAGCGGTCTGCAGGCTTTCAACAGCTATGTATGGCACCGCCTGGTGTGGTGACGTGACAGAGGTGTTCTAGTGCATTAAAGATTGAACTTGTTAATATTCACTTAAAGGGACAGTTCAACAAAATAGAACATTTACACCTGGGTTTCCCACTTATGATTTGTAAATGGATCACTTGAAATCTACTTCAAAGGGATGGATGCTATTGTCTATATTCTAATCTTATGTTTATTTCCAGGTACTTTGGAGATGAACATAGATGCACTATTGAAAAACCATTGGAGAGACCCAAACCTACAGAAGCGATTTTACAATGAACGTTTAAGGGAATGTGATCAAAAAATTCCATTTGTATAGGAAAGAAACTCAAAGAATGTTATGAGGTCTACTCGGCTCAGCCCGGCAGTTGCACAGTTGGAACACTGTGGTCCTGTTAACAGCAATGATAAGGAATACCTGTGGTGCGTAAACCAGCATTTAAATCAAGCGGTTCAGATAGAAGACCTGAAGATGTGCAGCTCTTTTGAATCTCCGGTCTCAGTAGCAGCAGACGATCTTGACTTGGTCTGTTCCATGGATAGAGCCGTTGTGTCGTATATCAGTGGAGTGCAAAGCGACACATCCTCGGTTGCAAGTAACATACATCATGACCCTGATACATTGTCCTCCTTCTTATTCTCCTCCTCTTCATCTTTTAGCACCTTTTCTCCATCTTTCTCTCCTCCTTCCTCCAGCCATTCCTCTGGCTCCGTGTCCGAGTTTCAGCTGACATCTCCATGTCTTTCCACTCTCTGCGGTCCACCTGAGGGCCAGGACCTTCTCTTCAATTGTAGGCAACAGGAGGAACCTCCAGAAAGGTGTCTGTTTCCCAAGTCTCCCAAGTTAGAACATGTTTCTAAATATCATATTTGTAGGAATATATGTAAGAAGCATCTCCACTTCGAAAACAAAGAAAAACTGCTTCAGTATCTCTGCACTGACTCGAACAAAGACAAGGAGGGAACTCAGCACTTTAACGTTCACAATAATGATGCCAAAGAACTTTCTACGCTACAACAAGCCAAGAATACTTTGGGACCTAGCAGGTTTATTGGAGATGGTGGAATAAATGGGCATCAAAGTGATGGACAGCCATGTCAGTGGATGGATTGCAGGGCTGCTTATGGGCGGAAAGAAGAACTGGTGAGACACATAGAGAAGGTTCACATAGACCAGAGGAAAGGAGAGGACTTTACTTGCTTCTGGGCCGGATGTGTTCGTCGACACAAACCCTTCAATGCTCGATACAAGCTGCTCATTCACATGAGAGTCCATTCTGGTGAGAAACCAAACAAGTGCATGGTGAGTTCAACTTTCATATCCAAAATTTTGTCCAGTGTCAATGCAAAGCTGTGAGAAATAGATTAATCACATAATTTTGCTTGTGACCTCCCACAACGTAAGAAAAATACAAAGCTGCCTTACATTTTTAAGTTAAAAGCTTTATGAGTCAATTAAAAATACAACTAGATTTTTAAGTCAGTTCAACATAACTTATTTTTATTAACTAATAAACTAATTTTTTTGGAACATTTTAAACTGAAAAAATGTATGAAGCTGTTTAACTTAACACATTAGATCATCCGTCATCAAATTAACACAATTTGATAAGAATGTAGTTTTTCCTGAATTGGCTGTATTTAACAATTAAAATCTATTTTAAGGGATAGTTCACCCCTCAAAAATAATTTATTCACCCTCAAGTTGTTTCAAATTTGTTTAAATTATTTTTTTCTAATGAACACAGAGAAAGATATTTGGAAGAATGCTTGTAACCAGTTCTTGAGCACCACTCCAAATTGTCCTACTATGGTAGTCAAAAGTGGTCAAGAACTGTTTTGTTACAAGCATTCTTCCAAAAAAGTTTCTCTGTGTTCAAATCGGAAGCGCCCCAAAACTGTTTGCTTTCATAAATTCTTCAAAATATCTTCCTATAAAGCAAATTCTCCTACCATGGTAGTCAATAGTGGCAAAGGATACATTGGTGGCCAAGCATTATTCTTTCATTTTTCATTGTCATCATATTTCATTTTTAATCATTCATATTATCGTTGTTATACTTTATAATCATTAGAGGGGGTTTATACTGTATTTTGAATTATTATCCCACAATTAGGTAAACATGCATTAAACATTATGTTTGATTAATTCATATTGCTCCAATTAAAAAAACAAGGATTAACAACCCGGATGAGACTTTTAGTTAAAGCTTTTGCAATTGTATGATGTAAGAGTTAATACAGAGTGACTGACATGTGGATTCAATTTCACCCCAACTTCACAAAGATGCATAGCAGATTTGGGAGATTAAGAAATTTGAAAGTTGTTTATAGTTGCAATTTCTATTTGTGAGAATAGCCCTCGTGGAGATTGATAATGTGCAATGATAAATTGAATAAACTCTTTCCATTACAACTTCGAAGGAGGATTCTTGCACTTCAAAACTGTTATCCTACGTTATGCCCAGTGCTTAGTTATAATAACCATAAATCCCAATGTTTCATCCGTTTTGATCTATGTTTGAGATTTGTAAACATTGAAATATATTACACATACACTAATATAATGATTTTCCTGTCAACAGTTATAAATGCATTACATGCTTGAAGATATTATGCTAGGCATGGATGACAGTGTCCTAAAACCGTATTAATTGAGTCCTTTGATAAAGCTGTTATTTATTTTCTTCACAATGAACAACATAAGAAATGCGTTTCCATTTAGTGATGTCATGAGCCAGGGGATATAATTTAATTTATTTGCTCTTTAGTGTTTTATTTTTCTCTCTAAACTGTGGGGGTCAGAGGACGATTATTTGGTAAGATATCAAATACATGTGTGGCTCTTCACTGACATCCTGTTGAAAAACATCTTCACTAATTGAACAATAAGTCTAAAAATGTTTAATCACTCGCAGGATTATCCTGACAGATAAATACATTTTGACCTTCAATCAAAACTAATTAGATATTATTTGTCATTTTGGGAATTTGAGAGATTTTAATGTAGACAGCCATATGGTTATAAAAGTAGCCTATGTAGAGAAGAAGTAAGAACGGCTGAAAAACACAACTAGTATCAACCCTACTGAGCCCTTTGTACAAATCTAATGATTTAATTAAAGGGCAAAAAAAAAATTTAGTATAAGAAGGTAAAAATTGTCTTCTATAATGTTATTGGACTGTAAAGGACATTTCTGGTATTGTATCATTATGCAGATTCTGTTGTACAATTTAATATAAAACATAAAATTGTAAACCTACATGTCACCAATATCATGACTGATATATTTAAAAATGTGTTCACTTAAAAATATTTACAAATGTTAAATTAAAATATTATAAATGTCATTATTAATAAAATAATATAATAAATCTTAAAGTGAAAATAATTTTTTTATTTACTGACCCTCTTGTCATTTCAAACCTGTATACGACTGTTGTGAATCCGAACAGCGATGGTCCCACTTCATTTGCATTGGTTTTGTGTCCTTACAATAGAAGTGAATGGGTATTGTTGCTGTTCATTGACTAACAATTTTCAAATTATCTTCTTTTATGTTTTGTTAAAGAAAGAAAGTCATACAGGTTTGAAATAAAAAGATGGTGAGTAAATAATGACACAATTTTCATGTTTGGGTGAAGTAGTACAAAAACGAAACGTCTATGTTTTGCGTTAGTATTACAGTAGTGTTAGTGTCATATACTGTTAAAACAGATAGCATTCTCATTTATACAGTTTAGATTTTTTAACTATTATTTAAATATGAGGATAAAAACACTTGATTTACAGATGTTTGACCAGAAGATGTTACAACTCTTTCTGATCTTCAACACTTGCTGCATTATGTGCAGTAATAGTCTGCACAAATGTGCATTTGTTAGTCATTTTGGATGAAATCATCAACTACATGGATATATTTAAACATAAATGCATACACAGTCTAAATGTTATAGTTATAAATGCGAAGACATAAAGATGCTCAATGAAACCCTGTTCACTTTTCATATAACCTCATCGTGACATCACACCTGTGACCGCCAAAATGTGCTTTATAATTTTACAGAATTGCTCCAACCAAAAGTCTGCATGACTGCTGCTGTCACCTTAAATCAGCTGGTTTTATAACTGACTCCCTCGCTGGCCTGTGTCCAACTCAAACATCTAAGCAGAGGCGTTCTCACAGGAAGAAGCTTTGAACATGCTCTGTTTAATAAACTGTGTGGAGTGGCATGTGCATGTATCTATGTGCAGATCATCAGAAGAGGCCTAAAAAATGTGCATGTCAACGTGAATAAGCACTTATTTTGATTTAAAACAAAAGAATAATATCAGTTTTTGTGGCTTGTCATAGTCTCACAACACATTTTTCAGATGAAAGGACTCTTTAGTCAGAGATGAATATGCTGTCATCATTTACTTACCCTAAAGAGAACCGCTGTTACTTTCGTCTTTGCGACACAATGGAAGTTTTATAGCTGAATGTCCAATATTATACAATGAAAGTGACCATAGCTTTAAAAAGTTTCTTTCTTATTAACATTTCCATATTACTTTAGGTTTTTGTACTTTGGCTAAACAACAGCCCTGGGTCCTCACCCACCTTGCAAGAAATGAAGGGAATATTCTTCAGAATTCAACTTTTTGTCTTTAACAAAAGAAAAAATAAATGAATTAGGACAGAATTATCCAATTATGATGTCATGTCACAATTATTTGTTCCTATTGATAGTAACACTTTTATATGCTAGAAAAACTTTGTCAAATGCATTAGGCACTTTGTTCTAAAAAAGTACTCTTTTCAAATCTTGACAAACTTAACTGTACTTGAGAAACATGTTCAGTTCTAAATTTGGCACAGCATCTAGTGTTAAAAGTGTCAGTATAATGCTTTCATGACCCTTTTTGAGCCACTTTCTCATTAACTCTCTATCAAACACTGCTTGCAATTTTACATTTGTGGTGCCTCTGAATACACAGTTCTGGAATCACAGTAATGAATGAATATTGCCCGCAAACCATTATTGCCATTTTCTGTTTCTCATTTACTGGTGTTTCTTTCACTTCTACGTGCAATTGGCATGCTTTGATCCTATGTCATAATTTGCTTATGTATGTGCTACAATAGTGTTGAACACTGAGCTTTTATAGTTTTGTCCTATTGTAAGAACTTTATATTCATATGATTATGTGTGTTTGCTTCTCTCATAGTTTGAGGGATGCAACAAAGCATTTTCCCGTCTGGAGAACTTAAAGATCCACCTACGCAGCCACACCGGAGAGAAGCCTTACATATGCCAACATCCTGGCTGTTTGAAAGCCTTCAGCAATTCCAGCGATCGGGCCAAACACCAGCGTACACACTTGGACACTGTATGTATGGCTATTCTCTATGCCCTTCAGGTTAAAAAACAAAAGCCATCAGTAACAGCTTGTATATACACCGATGTGTAAAAATGAAAAGCTTCATGTAACATTTTTCAGAATTTATTCATTTTACGTTAAGATTTAAATTGTCAACAATTTGAATAAAAAGTCACACTGAAATATTCATATGATATTAAAAATGCGTTGTATTGCCGGTGTATATCTTCCTTTTGGACCAATTGATTCATGTTATTCCAACATGGTTTTAAACGAAACATGGAAATCTGGACTTTAAACTTAGTAATAAAAAGTGAATATGGTCAAGGCTAATTTTACTTTTGTATTTTTTGTGACCTAAAAATAGAGCAAAATTGCACATATTTTGGATTTGACATCATTATTATTTTTCCTAATTTTGAAACCTTTACAGAAACTTCATTTTTTAAAGGTTTTAATTAGGATCCCAATGTATTCTGTAGGCGATATGTGAACTTTATAATACCTGCCACAAACATTTTGAGTAGTTTTGGGGCTTATAGTCAACACACTGTCTGCAATTTCTTTCTTGATTTGGATAAAAGCGTCTGCTAAAAAATGACTAAATGATTTTCATCTTTGCCTCTGTTTTCCCACTCTGAGGCATTATAGTATGTATCAACCGAAGCACCACTAATGAAAACAAATAAGCAGGGAATGCTTACTCATCACTTTTTCCAGACAAAGTAGTCCCCTAAAATAACAGGGTTTTATTTACGCTACGTTCAGAGTTAGGAATTATAGTGTAGCATTGCAGAGAGATCTCTTTTCATTTAAATGAGAGAAACACTAGCCAAGCAGCTACCAGTCTGGCTTCACATCTCTGCCACTGTGGCTCTCATGCCAACCTGCAACACTGTGTAACAAGCAGTCCACCGGCAATATCTGTTTCCTCAGCACACTTAAGTCAACAGAACTAATTTATTTAAGCAGGGAGGTTTCGTTCAATGCTGTCCACAAGGTTTTTATTATAATGGTAGATGTATTAACACTGCACAAATAAGTAGAACACATCTGTGTAAGTCATGTACAGGGATGTTATCATTATGTCACTTGTGTTATTAATATAAACAATGGTTTAATCCTCAATGTGTGTAGATCTTGGGAATAAAGCTTGTATTTTTTCCTCACTTTTGACCATCATACATTCTGAACGTGCAGCTGAAACATACGATGTCAAAAGTATGTTGCTAGAGGCACATCATCATTAATTATTGTTTTCAGAATTTGTGTAGCTCAGAGTGACATGTGTGTTTAATATTTGGACTGGACAGATGGAACAATTTCCTAATATTTACAGAATCTTTTTTTGTGTATCAATCTGCACCTGTGTCACATCCTGTAGAGGATTTGTTTGATGTAGCTATGCGAAACATCTGAAAACCTCAGGTTTTGACCAGAAATACCCTTTCGTACTCATTGCATCTCAAGTTTTTTCATAACATGATGCATTATTCTCTTTATAGTTTTTGTATTTTTAAAGGGAAAAAATGCTTCAGTTTGAATGAAGAGTTGTGTTTGATGAAGGTACAGTGGAGGGCTGTGGAGGGCAGTGGTGGTTCATAAAACTAACTGATTCTTTATTCATTATATAATAGTACATTCACCAAGACATCAATTATCGGAATAACACAAATGTATTTTGGGAATTATGTTGACTAAAATTAATTCAAAATTGAAACATAAAAATTGTTTGTTTCGGCAAAAATGGTGATGGCATTGGTGTTGAGAACCTTTACAGCATCTTCTTAAGAGTGTTTGCTTTTATTAATTTTATAGTTAAAATAATATTTTTTCTGAAATAACATCTTGGTTATTTATTAATTTTATAGTTCAAATAATACTTTTTGAAATAATATCTTGGTTTAATGGTTTGTCTAAATGAATTAATTTACACGCTTTTAATACTTTTGTAATAATTCTAAACTTTTAAACTGTATTTTGTAGTTTATCATTTAATTTAGTGGCTCCTTGCTTTTAAATAAACAAATCGTCGCTGACAGACTAAAAAACTTTTCAAAACTGCCATTTTATGTGGAAGAAAACTCAGCATTTCTCAATAATTAAACACGGTGTTGTCAATGTCGACGAGCTCTTTGCCGCACTTTTATTGCTTAAATATGTGCAAAACCCATGTCAAAAATCGGAATCATAAAAATGGAGATACAAGGTTACAAATAAAACATTAGAATTTCTAATTAATCTCTTTCGTTGTTAATTTTTGCTTTATTCAGAAACCATATGCGTGTCAGCTCCCAGGTTGCACCAAACGCTACACGGACCCCAGTTCCCTGCGCAAACACGTCAAAGCCCACTCCGGTAAAGCCCTGCAGACACAGGACAAGGTAACAATTTCAATTGCATGTTAGTTTTATAGATGAAACAACTTCAGCTCCACTCAAAACCTTAATGCTCTGAAATAAACCCCCCCACGATGTGCATCTAATTAGATAAGCTGATAAATGAAGTCAGATTGTTTAATACATTAACTTCATCAGTAATCTTCATCCCCAAGATCTTTGATGAAAAGGCCTATTGTTTTATGGGCTATTATTGCTCTGTGAACAAAAGAGGATAAAGGAGATCTTTGTGTATTCCCATGGCTTTGGCATTCTAAGCAAGAACACATGTGTTCCCGTAATACAGTTAATAAGGAGCGCAGTTCTGTTTCCTCAAGAGGCCAGATGTGACATGCAAATAGCAAACATGCTTCAATGAATGCAAAGACGAATTAACAACAGAAAGTTGTTGCAGCCTCAATGAGACTCTGATGTGCTTTCAGTCGAGCTGTACTTGCAGGGAAAAATGTGTTATGAGCAGCGGGATTACATTTACTGGATATTTTTGGCGGATGCTTCATATCCAACGCAACTTACTGTATTATTAAAGTTACACATTTTTATGAATACATAAGCCTATCTTTGCTAACACTGCGCCCTACCAGTTGAGCTACAAGAAAGGTTGTGGCGTCCTCTTTGTCAAAGCAGGACATTAGTGAAGATATTTTATGTATGGTTTGTGTGCTTTGACAGGGCCAGCTACGCAATAAGGTGGAGCAGGAAGTTGTGGATGTGTGCCTTGGCCTCCAGCATCTCCATGGCTCTATTCCTGCTGTACACAGCCCAGACCACAGGTGTTCTGGCTCTCTCACTAACATTCACCAGGAAAGCTTCACTGGTAAGCACACTCTCAAATAGGTCGTTGGGTCTAACCTCACTGAATTGCGGACTACAATAGGAGGCCTGTGAAACTTTTGACATGAATTTGTCACAAAGAAAGGAATGAGAAATAAACATCCAGTGTATGATATCTAGCGGCATCTAGTGGTGAGGTCCCGAATTGCAACCAATGGCTCACTCCACTGCTCCCCTACCTTTCAAAGCACTATGGCAGCTTTGCCGAAGAAGATAACGTATTTATGAAAGGCGCTCAGAGCAATTTCTTCGCTTAGGGCTAATGCAGAAACAACATGATGAATTCCATGTACCCGCGGTGTATGTAGATAGAAATGGCTCATTATACAGTAATAAAAACATAATGTTTCATTATGTAAGGTCTTTATACACCTTTGAACACATAGCTATGTGTATTGTATTGCATTTCTGTTAATAGATCCTCCAAATTATTACACAATGGACCTTTAAGATTGTACTCATACAATATGCATATTAAATTCAAGTTAAGTTTATGTGCTCAGGTGCTCAGACCAGCGACTCTGTCCACTGTCTTCATTTCCCTATACCCATGATTTTCACCACGTAGCCTACTATTCCTGACATCAGTCGTTCCGACACGCTCAAAAGCTCAGTGTTTTCTCTGTCACGGGGCACCTACCGTGGGCAAGCGGCCATTCCACGTATGTCCCTCACACTCTCCAGAATCTTTCCATTCCACACACTTTGCCTTCAAATGCTTGCGAGTGAGTCAAGAAGCTGTCAGACGGTGCAAGGCAACTAACCCACACCTGAAGTGTAAATTCCAGGAGTGCTGTCAGCACTAATTGTCTTAGACGGCTCACTGCTTTTCTGAGAGATGTGGCAGGCCGACAGAAGCCACAGATACTTCAGCACTCTAGTTCTGCAGAATGAGAAACAAACAGCTCAGTGTTTCAGTTTCAATCATTTCTGTGAGAGGTTAATAACTTGAGCTGGGAGCACTGTCTATGTTACTTATTTTTAAACTGATTTGAATGTCTAGGAGGATCAGAAATTAAAATTTTACACCATGTTTGGATGTAGTTCGTGCTTTGGTGCGTCAAATTTAAAAGCAGACTGAATGTAATATTATTACTGAATAATGTATTTCTTGAATTGAAAACAACAACAATTTATAAAAAAAGTAATTTGTGCTTTTCTGGGTTTACAGCATACTCGGAGGACAATGAATCTGGCAGGGGAAGCAAAGCAAGATCCCTCAGTATGAGTCTGGACCAGTCAAACGGACACTGTAACATGGAGCATCACAACCATCTGTCCAATAACAAGATCAGTCGGCCGAGGTGAGTCTCAACACATTTGTCAGTATGAGCATGAAAAATGTGACTATTATGATTAGTGTTGCAATCCAAATCTCTGGCAGGACATCAAAGTTTGATAGCTGTTAACTAAATCCGGAAAATCTTGGGAATGTTGCGAAACATACATTTTTACTCAAACAAACTGCATGAAACAAAGCAGTTTGCTTGTTTGATGCAGATGGGAACAATTTTACATGTGGCTAAGTGATTTTTTGTCACTGGATGGAAAAGTCCATATGCCGTGCGCATATTTGCTTAAGTCAGAGCATTTAATAACATGTGAGACCCATGAAAAGAGCAAGACCAGTTTGATTGAAGCAAATCTTCTCTTCCCTAAGACATTATGAAGCAACACATGTTTTTTAATTTGAAAAATATTATCATTGAGCATTTGCGTGAGTCCTTTCAAAACACACAGTCAAGCCATGACCTTTTCAAGCCATGCAGATTGAGAAGGATTTGGTTTTATCATTAAGACTTTTTCTTGCAAAGCTGTTTATATGATCTAATCTAATTAATACTTCAGTATAATTTCATATGTTTTTCAGGAAAAATGTGGGGTTTTAAACTGTCCCGCCAAACAGGGTTTAATTATGAACTTCTGTTTATCCAGGTGTTTACAGAAACATGTTATATTGTGGACAATAAGTCTACTTTTAAGCCACAAGGAACAAGCTTTGTTCTTTTAATAAAATGCAGTTCTCTTACAGGTGATGATATTATCATCAGCATACCAAAAATATGAATTGAAAATATTCAAAATCACACAAATTTTAAATTTTGCTTTAATTACCAAAAACATGTAAACTGTTAAAAATTCAATCCCTGATATTCAATTTAATCTCGTAATCTGCGAATTTTTGAGCTCACTCTATGTGATCATTTTCTTTATGTAAACAGAAATCACTATTGAAGTGATAACACAAGTGTGGCAGTAAGCATGAAATGTGTTTCACCAAATAACAGCATATCAGCAAATCTGATTTAACAATCCGACAGGCTGCCAGTTTTCAAGTATCTTAAATTTCACTAGTGACAGAAATATCGAAAGAGGTTTTTGACGCCAAAACAAAGTCAACATCTGCAGAAAGCTAATTTTTCCCAAAGTAATTCTGAATGATATTACAAACTTTTTGACTAAATCATCTTTCCTAAACCCCTAGCCTCACAATCTGACCTCATAACTATTTAAGATGCTTTGATTACTCTGTATTATTGTTATTTCAAAACCTTAATATGACAGTTTTTTAAATGACGTATGCATTATTATTATTATTTAGGAGTGTTTATATGCAGACATGTTTTCTTTTTCTCTAATCCATTTATAGATCGTTTTAGGGTTGTTTGTATGGGAAGGGTTTCATTGTAGTTCTTTGGCATTTTCTGTTAGTTTTTGTCATTTACAGTTATTGTCAAAAAATAATGCTTAATGTTAAGTGTACAGTATGTTAAAGCACAATATATACTATTTAGTTCCTGTACCCTCAAACAATTGTATACAGCTTTTTATTTTTTTGTAAGATGAGTAAAGTTATATGACCTCATATTTATAAATTACATTTACATTTGTTAATTTGGCAGATGTTCTTTTCTTCCGATTTTCAAATCCCAATAGTCATTCGCAAAATAAACACTTTAAATTTATATAAGCCTACATTTTTACCCAAACTAGACGTTGTTTTAATGATCATGTCATGCATCAACTTCTCATAATTCATTGAATAAACTTTCAATGTGTAATTGTTTGGAATGAAGACTTGACACATTGTAATGATTTGGAAAATATTGCATGTTTGGACTGAGGCGATATATTATATTCAGACACGCTCATCAAAGCTCTTTGTGACATTAGTGTCATTTGTATTACTTAAGACCTTAATCGTTCCCGTGTAAAAGCTCATTCCACAGATTTATAAACAACTTTTTTAAATTGCTTTGATGCATGACCATAGGCTATTTCTTAGAAATCATATGAATCATTGAAGCAAGGTATTGGTTTCATCCACAAAGCTCTATATTTTTGCTTTATATTTAAAGTTTCTATGCTTTTCATTGCATTGCAACACTCATTCATTTATGTTCAACATTTTTTATGCAATTAGTATTTTTAGGAACAATTTTTACAGTCACATTAAGTTGACCAATGGGTTTATGCTCATTTTTCTTCCACCTGTGTACTTATGTGTACAGGACCATCAGATCTACAAAAAGGTGGCCATTCTATTAATCTAGAGGGGTTCTTGAACATGACAGGATACCTGCCATCCTCATACAAGTCTTTCACTCCATGTTAGCCAAAAATAACACACTGTCAACCCAGTAGAGAATCAGTGTGATGGGTAATTTGGGATTTATAAGGCTGCATGAAAGATTCTTCTGATTCCTGTGCTGGCAGCTGGCTGGCTCGACTGTGCCTACAGAGAGGCTATAACGGCAAATATGAAAAGTGGAGCTGTTTTCTGAGTTTTGGGCTGACAGTCGCCCTACCGGACACAGCCATCAGTTTAACACACATGGCGGAGCTGCAGGGCTCCCACACAACACATATCTGCTCAGGCAATTGATATCCAACCCCGTACACCAGGCACATGATGACAGTATATTTCTGCTTACTTTACAAAGCTCTGAGCTGAAAAGTCCGCTCTGGATTGTTAAAATGAATTTTTGTTGCAAGCTTTGAATTCAAAACAAATAAAATGTTTGTTCAGAGACATACAGCCCTGTTTTCTGTGCATTAAAAAAAGTTACTTCCCAGGAGAGTTGATTTAGTTTTAATTACAGTTTTATTTTATTATTATTTTAAATTATCTTTTATTTTTTGATTTTTATGTTAATTTTAGTTCAAGTTTTTTTTTTCAATTTGGTATATGCGTTTGTCATTTTATAGTTTATTTTTTATGTTGCTGTATAAGATTAGTTCACTTTTTCATTTTATTTATTTTTTTATTATAATTTTAGTGCTTAATTTTTTTCCTATTGTCAAGTTTTTCCAATTAGTTTTAGGTCAATATTGTATGTGATTTCAATGAACAGGAAGGTTTTAAAAGTTTAAATTTTAGAAAAATAAAATAAAATTGGCTCCTGTAGCATAATTTAGAACATAAAACAATTGTCAATGGATTAAAAAAGTTGTGGAAAATTTTAAAAGCATTATTGCCCAAAAAGTAGTTAAAATAATACTTTTACTAGATCGATTTTTTTACAATTTTGGTTGTATAATATGATGCAGGCATGCAAAGCTATGCATATATTATCACCCCTTGTATGTTTCAATCACACCTGTAATTATGACATATTTCTACCTTCATTATTTCCCTCTGTTCGTCCCTCTTCATGAATTCTCTTTTCGTTAGTTTTTTTAAGTCACATTCAAGATTGCCCATACCTCCATAACATGTTTACGTTAAAGGAGGTAGATAAAGTAAAGGACAGATTGTCCTTAAATAGCATTTTGTAGCTGGTTGGTTGGCACTGTGGTGTAGAATATTTTGAAGGGATGTGAGTCATATTGACAAGAGCAGCTTGTTTATAAGTAACAGTGATCTCATTTAGGCCAAACTCCCTCAAGCCATTCTGTAAGGGACCATGTCATCAGACTGAATGCTGGACTCCACATGAAGTGGCTCTCCACAGCCTGGTGGTGTGGTTCTCCTCATGATGATAGCCGTGTTTTGGAAACATTTGGGAGAATACATTTTAAAAAATGCTTTTATTGATTTCTACATAACAGGAATCATTAAGTTAAATATCAACGTGAAGTGTTATTCTTTTGTGTAGGACAGCATCTTTTATTGTGAGGATTTTGATCATAGAGTACATTTACATTTAATCACAAGGCAGACCATTTTCCCTTACAGTGGATAAACATTTGTGTGCTCTTCGATAAACTGAACCATGGTCTATATTTGTCGTTTTTATTGTAGAAACGATTTCTTCTCATTTTAAGTCAATTGCTTTGTTCTTTCAGAATTTCTCAGGTGGTTTGTGGAATCAACATGATTAACAGTACCAATGAACTGCAGGCTGTCTCTGAAAGCTCGCATCAAAAATTCAACCAAATGTTTAATGAAGTACCACTAAATCACCAAGGTAAGAAAAGCCATTAGAAAAAATAAATAATTGGTGATGACATCCCCAGCTTGTTTTCAGGAAGACATTCCAGAAAACCGACCAGTTGGCACTAATGTTGGAATACGCATTAACTTTAAAAAATGAGACGGAGTTAGTCAGCAGAGTAGGTGGACTTAAGTGTGGGACAAATACCTCCTTCAGCTGTTTTTACGGCCTGTTACAGGAAGGTCTTCTCTTACGGGAACACAGAGAGTGTTTCATGAAGGGAGCCATTGTTGCCGTTAGAAATTTATGGTTGCCTTTGCTGGTTTTCTATTGTCTACGTGGTTAAATTATAATAACAAGTGGTAATGATTTAAATCTGGCTCTTTTAAATCAGTGTTCAACGACAGCTCGAAAACCACTAAATTAGATCACTTAATCAGATCCATGTGCATGTTAATCAGAACTGGGCTGGAAAGGAGACGTTTAGATCCCTCTGTAAACACAATGAGGATTTTAGGGCGGTCCAGAAATCCTTGAATTAAATATTGATGTGATTTAATGTAAAAAAGGATGTTTGTTCTTTATTGGGAAAATAAGGATGTAAAAATTTGGTTTCGCAGCCACATAATAAAATCAACTAATATCAAGTGTTGCTCAACTAAGACAGTTTATTGTGTTTAGCTAATTCTGTCCTACTTCATGTTTGTGTCTTTGCCTAGTTTTTCAGGCCTCTTGTAATCGGCTCGAGCACATTTCTAATAACGGAAGAGAGGATCTTTACAATTTTGAACAAAATGGATTTGCTTTTACTTGTGTAAACTCATCTGGTAAGTGTCAGTCATCTCACATCATCTCCTCACCTTCCATCCCTGGTCCAATTCTGGTACTTTTCTCTCTGTTGGCAGGCTACGGTCTGACCCAGGACACCTCGGCGGCGAGTGGAAATCACCCCCCTTCCTTCTCCGTTCCGGTTGGCATCTATGACCGTTGCCTCAGTCAGATCTGCTCTCTGTAGCCGGAGAAGTAAGCACCAGGTTTGATCCGCTGTGCCTGGGAACAGTGATTTGTAAAGTGTAGGGTACATGAAGGCAGGGGTCCTTCAGAAAGTGAAAATGAAGGAAAATTCTCTAAACAGAAATCTGCACAGAATGCACTCAACACTGTGTTTGGGCCACATCCTCTGTCTGAGATTCCTAAAGCAGTGAGTCAGAGATAAGACTGTCTCTGTAAATGATGGCGGCGCTGAAATTCCTCTGCTTCGGCACTGAAGTTGTAGCTTGTTTTCTGCATAGACACTGTACTTTTATTGTGTTTAACATGCCTAGAGTGTTGAGGAGAGATGCTGTTTACATTGAGGTGGTCACATGACACCATTTGTTATATCATTTTGTAGTATTTCTCATATATGTGTTGCCAGTAACACAACACATGGTGGCACCGTTTGGTCATCTATCAAATAAATAAATAAATTACATAGAGCATGCAGTTGATGAATATGGATTTATTTGGTTCTTTTTTACTGGCCACAAACAACCAAGTGCTGGTGCTTTAACTAATACATCAACTAATGCTTCATTGGGATTGTTTGCCAAAATTTGTTTGAGCATTTACTCACATACTCAGTCCAGTACTGTATGGCTTTATTTCTGAAGAACACAGAAGATGATTGATAATGTTGGTAACAAGATAAGAAAACTTTGTATTGTCACAAAAAAATTGAAACATTTTTCAAAATATCTTCTGTGTTACATAGGAGGAACAATCATACAGGCTACAAGTTTTAAACCAAATAATGATGACAGCTTTTTATTTCAAGGCGAACTGTCCCTTTAACAATTCAGGAACGGATGATGAACTTACTTTAAATTATAACTCGCTATGTTAAAGGTGATCTGTTATGGTAAATACAACTGCTGTTGTATATTAGCATTTCATTAGTTCTCTAGAAGTCAGTGCCACGCCATTATTTCATTTTAAGTAATGCGTTTTCAGAATTAAGTACAAGATCTTGTTCTCCCATAGAAAGTGATACCGTTTACTTCATATAGAAAGTACAAGTGGATATTTATTGGCTGTTTTGGGTGTTTAATCCTTATTTATATTTTATGCAGAAACCATGAACTGTTACTAGTGAAATGCTGCCATCTAGCGGTCACATTGAACCAGTAACGACAAGCTGACAGAACTTTACTTTAGAGAGTTTTAAAAGTAATGTTTTATAGACTTTTGCATAGCTGAATTCTTTAAAACAACACTGATTGTCAAGAGGCTGATTTTCTAACACTAAATTATTCGAGAAAGGCAGCTCGAGCTCACACAAACTCATAGACTATAGCTGCCTTAAGATGCTATTCAAACTCCATCCAAAAGCACATTTTTTTTAAAATCTAAGACATTATGATCACATTTGTACTAATATTAGAATCAATGAAACGACAGCAATTAATAAAAAAGACCTGCACGTCAGGCCTGTTCTTTTGCTACGCCGCTAGCGCCATCTGTTGGTCAAAAATCTTCTCGTGATGCAATGTTTTTAAACAACTTTTCTTAAAAGGGTCCTATTTTGCAAATAGTCACTGATTATACGTTCACTGAGTAGCCTAGCTATACATTTTTACCTTTTCATATTTAGTTGGTGTTAATGTTGCTTTTTAAGCATAAAAGTTACAAAGCTCAAAGTCTAGCCCGAAGTTTAGTCCACTTTGTAAGGCCTTCAAAACACACCAAAAAATACAATGCCTTGGGTGGACTAAAACTTCATATTGTGACCTCGCAATTTCGCTCAATAGATTTTTGCCTATGCCACAGACCTATGCATAGGCAAAAAAGCCATGAGCTGCTACCAGTCTTGTGGCTCTATTTTTAAATAGGCTTTTTTTGCTTTTCTGTTCTTTATTTTCTAACTTTAACTTTTAAATCCCTTAAACTGTTTGAAAGAGCATTATGCTTTTTTAAATTTTGTTTCATATTGCTAAGGGTACGTTTAACAGCATATCTGTGATGAGACCTTAAGGCTTCTGGTAATTTGTTATTGCTTACTAGCAGTTCATTTTTTTATTAACTGTAGCATAACATTGCACACTCTCTAAACATGAGATATTACAGTTTTCTGATTGGCCTTTTTTTCTTTCTATCTTTCCTTTGGGGGAAAAAAATGTAAGTTTAAGAAAAGTAAAGTAAAGAATGTTTTTTGGTACAAATTTTTTTTGTGGGTGTGAGTTAGTCAATAGGAATTATAAGTATATCTGCATGCATGCATAACAACAAGTTTACAGTGGGTCTAAGTTTAGGTGTAGAGACAAGGTGGTCGGAAAGAAATATCATAAACAAGATATCATTGTATACACCTGTGTTTATAGCCTAATTAAAATAATTCTCACAAGCAATTCTATATGTGACCCTGGATCACTAAACCAGTCTTACATAGCACGGGAACATTTTTGGTAAAGCCAAAAATACATTGTATGGAGAACAATTATAGATTTTTCTTTTACGCACAAAAATCATAAGGATATTAAGTAAAGATCATGTTCCATGAAGATATTTTGTAAATTTCCTCCCATAAATATATCAAAACTTTATTTTTGTGAGTGGATGACCAGTAACAGTGCCTGTTATTACCAACTTCAAAGTCAATTTTCTCAATATTTTAATTCCTTTTCACCCTCAGATTCCAGAGATTTAAGCAGTTATATCTCTGCCAGATAATATCATCCTAACAGCCTATCTATTCAGCTTTCAAATGATGTAAAAATATCGTTTTTTTGTCCAGGGTCACATATAATAAGAAAATGAATTAATTACTTGATGCAATTAAACAATAAGTATGAAGAGAACAAACGAACATTTAAAAAGCCTTTAAATTCAGAGCTCTGGCATACACAGGAAGGAGAGTTTCCAAATTCCGCTCAGTGTTTTACGGATGAGGACACGCCCAGCTACGCACACATAGTACAGTAGAGCTGCTGCTCTGAGGGTTGTGTATCCCAGTGATTTGAATGACAGCTCTTTTACAGGACACAGCAACACACCGCAACAGTTCACGTTATGATACCTGAAGGTAAGCGTCACATTTACAGTGCACTAGTAAGTAGGCCTGCCTGTACAGGTGGCCATAAATGATATGCACGTATGTTGTTGTAAAAGTGCTTCGCTATAATGCATAGATCGTGTTGTTTCTGTCAGGCAAATATAAGTTCATCTCTGAATCTGTAATGTTCACATTTTCTATGTTTTGAATAGTGTTTTCATTGATTTATTGTTGTTTTATCAGCTTTAACCAGACTCATTGTATAGTTGCGCATGGGTGAAATAAATCTCCGCTATCTGGGAGGAAATTGGTGGACTGGGTGTAGCAACGCTCATTGTTCTGGGATGAGATCATGAAGGATAAATTTGTCATATTTGTTGAAACGATAACTTTTAGCATGCTTGTGCATACAAACTCTGTGCTGGAACACTTTACCTTTAACCTCACAGAATTGATTCACATTGCACAATAAATGGATAACACAATCATTCAGAATGACTTTAATGATTTTCACTGTTAGGCTAAGAAGTCATCAAACGGCACACTGAGGATGCCAAGTTGTGAGATAGATGTATTCATCCAATGTTAGAATTTAACGTGAATATTTGGAGAAATTTATCAGGTGAAGTTTGTGTGTGTTTACACAAGAACACAAGAGATCGGCACTTATACTTTACTATTAAAATAAAGGGTTTCATGTGAGTTTGGAAATCATTCAATTAAAAGACTCTTCACTTATTCCGATAATAGCACAATAGTTCACACACAGAGAAAAATTCAGACCCATGTTGTGTAAACAAACACCTGTTGATGATATATTTGCGTAAATAATAATTCCAGGAGTTCTGCATGTGGGGTTGTGGGCTGGGTCGGTTGGCTCGGTTCCTCGGGCCTCGTTCTTGATGTGGGACCTTTGCGTTGTCAGGGCTTTGCACATTCCACTCCCATTGTTTATATCAGGAAAGTCTGATGGTATACTGTGGGAGAAAAACATGTAGGACTAGACTTCACAGCAGAAGAACACAATCTTCTCTTCTAAACAGTCCAAGACAAGTAAAGACTTAAGACTTTCTTTTCTGATAATAACAAAAATGTAAACTAAAAAATGGCATTAAAAAAGATGAGTTAAGTTATTTTTTCATGTGTATGCTCAATAAATGTTAAAGATTTGCTGATTTCAAATTTATTGTGTTATTCAGGTAGCCTAGTGATCACAAAATCATTTTTTTTTTTATTATTCTGTTTACCAAACAAGGAAATGCATTTCAGTGTTTTGCACCTCAGCTATAACAGGATATGTGTGTTACATATTTGTTCAGTTCCCAACCAACCGTGAGCAGCATGGTTGTCAGATAAGATGTTTCTCTGTGAGCGTGGACTCCTGATCCTAGACTCACTTCATCGCCATGCCAACTCTCGCACAAATGGCAACAGTGCTGAAGCCATGGCAGTGTATGTGCACACGGGACCTTTACCTCTCTCCTCAACCTGAGCTAGAAGATCCCTGGAGGTCAAGCAAGAACAAAACATGAGGAGAGAGGATCAAGCATGGGGCATTTAACTCTTCACATATGTACATTTACATTTAGGCATTTGGCAGACGCTTTTATCCAAAGCGAATTACATTGCATTATCCTATACATTTATACATAGGTATGTGCAATCCCCTGGTATCGAACCCATAACCTTGCGTTGTTAACACAATGCTCTTACTACTGAGCTACAGGAAAGCTATGTAGAATTTGATGTAGAATCAATCATAACAGGAATCTATTGCTCGTTTTAGTGAAAAGTGCAACATTTTGGGGCTTTTTAACATTTCTCTATTATGTCTGTGAGTGTGACTTGTTAATGGCTTAACCAATGATTTAAGTTTCATGCGGGGCTTTACATTGCATAAAGAGATGAGGCGAGACGAGTGTTAAGGACATTTATTAAAAGAATAATTTCCACGCACACATTTGGTGCCACTATGCTGGTGGTGAAAATAGTGGTGTGATGAAGTCATGGCAAGATACTGTATATGTTAACATTATTGTAACTTAAACGTTAAGCAAATTTAGGTTAAAGGCTCTTGTCTAAAACAGTGATAAGATGAAATGACTTGTATAAAACCTATTTGATTATACTTTGACATTAAGGCAATAAAAATGAAACGTACTGCATATAAATTCGGTCATTTACATAAGTTATTCCATATTATTATGACTTTTGTTCTGTGTAAATTTGAGCAAATGGTGGTCTTTTTGTTAAATTAAAATGAGTAGTGAGTGAGGCTGTAAGTGTTTTAAGTGAAATTCTGTCATCATTTACTCGCCCTATTGTCATTCCAAAGCTGTTTCTTTCTTCCGCAGCACACAAAAAAATATATTTTGAAGAAACTTGGTAACCATACAGTACTGGACCCCATTTGCTTCTATAGTATGGTCACAAAACTAATGCAAGTGAATGGGGTCCAGTCAACTTTTTTTTTAAATGGGTTGAAATGACAAAAGGGTGAGTAAATGGTGGCAGTATCTTTATTTTTGGGTGAAATATCCCTTTAAATTTCCAACATTTTGGTTTGAAGAAGCGTGACTGCTGAAGTTTAAATAAATATGCTGTAAATGTGATGAAATATAAATTTGGTTAACCAAATTGATAAATGTAAATGTATCATTTTCTAATCTTTTGATTCTTTTTTTTGTAGATCTTGTCTATTGTGCGATTGGCATTCTCCAGATGCTGCACATAACTGAAGGAAACACTGGAGGATGTGGGTGTCCAGCGGCCACAGTTTTAACTCGCTTTCCATCACTTGTTTCCAATGACACTTGCTGCTTAAACTACTCAGGATCCTCATTCAACCAGGTGCCTTGGTCTGCTATCATGTTAAAAATAAACCTGGAGATTTTGGACTTAACTAACTGTAATATGAGTCACATTGATGATATTGGAGATGTCTCAACTTCACTGAGAAAGCTGTATCTCGGTCAAAACAAACTGACATCTCTTCCAGCTGAGTTCCTTTCCAAAGCCTATCATTTGGAGGTGCTGGACCTGGGGATGAACTATCTGAAAGATCTCCCGGGGCGATTTCTGCAGAACTCTGAACAGTTGCAGGTGCTGAAACTCGGACAGAACCAGCTGAGCTTTCTCCCTGGTTCAGTCCTCAAGCCTTCTCTACAGTATCTGGACCTCTTTGAGAACCCCTGGGCTTGCACATGCTCGCTGTTGGAAAAGCTTCAAGGTACTCAACATGACAACTCCAGTAGCCTTCAAGGCCTGGTGGGAAATCTGACCTGTGGCTCTCCTCAGAGCCTAGCCGGACAGACAGTATGGTCTTTACAGAGTAGCGATGTGTGCCACTTGGCCAACCTGACCCCTCTCTTCATCCTGCTTCCTCTACTCCTCCTCGTCAGTCTGGTGCTCTGCTGGTGCTGTGGCAGGAAGAAGAAGAGGAAAGAGACATCATCGTTTAGCCCAGCTCGCAAAAGATCCAACAACTCACAGTGCAACAAATGGTGGCCGCATGCCAAATTGGCCACTGGTGAGTCCGCTGTGTCCGCTGACAACAGAAAGGACATCATTCTGAGGAACCAACTTATGCTTCAGCCCTCTTCCAACCTGCTGGGCAGCACTCGGGATATCTACGAGGAGGTGGAGATCAAATTGGGATCGGTTGACTCGTTGGCACCTCCGCCATCCACTTGCTCCACGGAAGGAACTCCAGGCAAGCAGGATCTGGACACAGTAAGTGTGACCGAGGTGATGAAAGACTCGGCGGATCGGGAGAGAGCTTACATGATCCAGTCTACTGAATACTACAGCTTGGTACCTGGGATCGAGATTGAAGACTCCGATCACGGGGAGTATGAGAGCGTTGACCTCTCGTGACATCATGAGATGATATTAATTGTATGATTGATTTACATGCTTTAGGTGTATTGGAGTTTTGCTTAAACACTGGTCATAATGTGTTGCAGAGTACCACGAACATTTGTACCGATATGGAAGTTACTGAACCAGTGTGAAACCGTTGCATTTCCATACATGAAAAAATAACAGCACTGCTGTGATAATGTGTCAAAAGGGCCTGTTTGCAGACTCCATAAGTCTGATGCCAAGATAAGCTATTATATAGCTGTTGCCTCAATATTTACATTGTATCTAGATTTGCATCTCTTTTTCTGTCATTTTTTCTAGTATAATAATGGATTTTAAAGTGTAGATGTATTTGGTGTTGCATATAACTTGTGTATTAGAAGAAGAAGAAGAAGAAGAAAGTTTTTTGCTTTATTTGCATTTGTAGGTCAAGTGATTCTTTATCAGAATTTATAAATCCGACATTTATTAGTGAACCAAATGCTTTGCCAAAGTTTTGATGAACGATGAGCTTATATTTATCTCCCATTAAGTAGGGTTATTTAATGTCACAATATAAATATGAAAACAAGGACTTTTCAGTTCCAGGATCTGGCAAGTATGGTCACTGGCCACATGTTGGACTGCTAAATTTCAGAAATTTACATTAGTTTGGTGTACAATGTAATCAGTTTGACTTTGTTACTGTGTTAATAAAATACAATAAATTAAAGCGACATCTAGTGTTGAGGTTGCGAATTGCAACCCAAGGCTCACTCCACCCCTCCCTTTTAATGCACTACGGCAGCTCTCACAGGACAAAGATGTGGTCACGTTTCCGCTTCTTTGCAGAAGGAGATCATGTATTTAAGAAAGGCGCTCTGTAGAGCAGTTTGTCCGTTTAGGGCTACTGTAAAAACAACACAATGTATTGTTGCATTATTATATGTATATAATGGGACCCGCGGTGTAGATAGAAATAGATCATTCTAAGATAACAAACATAATGCTTCATTATGTAAGGTCTTTATATATAGTTACAGTATGTGTATTGTATCACATTTCTGTCAATTGATCATCCAAGAAATTACACACTGGACTTAAAGGGGTCATATGACAAGGCTAAAACTAAAATTATCGTTTGTATTAGATGTAATGGAATGTGTAAACACGATTTGAGGTTCAAAAACGTTTCTTTTCCACAAACTCTGCATGATTGTATCTTCTCTTTGCTCCGCCTCTCTGAAACGCGAGATGTGCTATGATTGGCCACTTAACCAGAGCGTTGTGATTGGTCGAAAACTGCAAGCGTGTGAGGGAAATGTAACGCCTCTTAACATAATTGCAACATCAGGTCCCGAAGCAATTATACGGCAGGTACACCCACCTTACTTGCGTATACATTTGGGCGGTCTTAATCACATCATAACACGACGTAGATTTGTGGTGGTGTGGTTACAGGCGTTACAGTACGTTTCAGGCAGGTCTGGGTAAGCATTTACTTTTAGATAGAATGCATCTTTTGTTCCGACACTTTAATATTTGCAATTTTACCTGTCTAATACAAGCATGGGCAAATTATAACACACCAAAGACACAGAAAAACAAGTATTTGCGCCTTTAAAAAAATAGCTGTATGGAATTGTCATGTGTCTTTCAAATAATGTCAACATGACTCAGCAAACACAAGAAAAAATCTTAAAAGAATAGCAAGGCTACAAAAGAAATGTTTTATGGGAAAGGTCAGCCTTTTTCACATTAGGCCTACTGAATGTTCACATAACATTTTTATTATATATTTAGTCCTATATCTAACACAATCAGCAACACGTTATTTTAAGAGCAAAAGCCAAGCAACACAGGAAAAAAACACTGTATTTGCTAAAGTTACATTAAATTTGACTTATGGATTTACTATAGATCTTAAAGGGTTCGACAACAATGCTTAAAATAATAAAATAAATGTTATTCTCAAGTCTAGATAAATGTTTTGAATTAATGTTTTAAAAATTGTTGAATACTTTCAGTAATAAAGGATTACTCCTCCCCTTGAGTTTCTCCAAACCTGTACAAATACCCTTTGTATGGTTTAACACAAGGAAAGATATTTGTAAGAATGTTAGCAACTAACAGTTCATTAAAGAGATGTTAGGAGATTTAGATTTAACATTTTTGTATTGTTTTGGACACATCTGATCTAAGCGACCAAATATGAACCAGATATACCGCATTCACAATCTCACAAGACACCATTTATCTACTTCTGTGTCCCCATAATGACCCAGCCTATTCATTAGAGGCTGAAATCACTCAACAGTAATAAAACCTTAGCTCTGATTTCCTTCTGTGTGGGACTTTATAATTAAAGCATTGGGTTACTCAGCCCCAGTTAAACTAGGAACACTGTTATGGCCTCACAGCAATCTCTACCCTGCTAGAGGAGAGAGAGATATGTGTGGGGTTTAGAGTTGTGAATCTATATTTTACAACCTTGCCCTAACGCACACAAAATTACACTTGAAGCTTTATAATTTAGACTTTCATTTAGATGCCTTTTTTAAGTAAGCATTGCAATCCTAACTATAATTCATTAGGTTATGTCCATAATTATTACTGTCAAAGTCTGGAGTGGCAAAATAAAGACTTTTAATTTATGGTTTACCATGAGGTGTTTTGGCCGTTATATTCGTACAGACAAAAACATAACCGCCTCAAACTAAGTTACCTAAAATAGACGATTGTTTGTGTGAAATACATGTTCCACTGCTGAATAAAGGCAGTGCATCTCAACTTGTTTTATATTGGACATATTAATACCTTATTATTTATTCGTATTACACATAAGATGTCCATTAATGTATGGTTTGTTAAGATAGGACTATATTTGATCAAGATACAACTATTTAAAAATCTTGAATTTGAGAGTGCCTTTAAAGTTGTCCAAATAAAGTCATTACCATAGCATATTACTCAAAGAAATAAAGTTTTGATTTTACGGTTTTGGAAATATTACACAATATCTTCATGGAACATGATCTTTACTTAATATCCTTATGGTTTTTGGCATAAAATTTTGACCCATACAATGTATTTTTGGCTATTACTAAATGTTTTCTCATGCTACTTAAGACTGATTTTGTGGTCATACAGCCTTATGACAACAAAACAACAAATTATGTGGTTTAATATTTTTCTCCCTTTTAACATTGGTTTGCTCTTTCTTTCTCCCTTAATAGTTAGCGCCTCTTAGAGATTGTTTTTAGTCCAAGCACTCTTGTTGACTGTTGAAAAATAATATCAGAATTTAAATCTGTTGGTTTTTTTGAGAAATAAAAGAAGAATTTAGGTTGAATCTTTCACACTTTTTAAACTTTTTGGACCTATTATTTTCCAAGAACATTCTTAAGTCATTCATAGCGAGAAAGTTTCAACAAGACAACCTGTTATAGGATATCATCGTGGCATAATAGAAATGAGAATCAACAAACTAAGTTTCTCAAGACAATGTACATCTCACTGATTTAACTTCCAATACTCATTTAGTTCATTTGGATAAAAGCACTGTATACTCGCATTCAAATCGCTGTGTTTTTGATGAGAACCGTTCACACGAGAAATAGTTTTACTACACCGCATGTGACAGTAGATTTATAACGACTGAATTTACGAGATATGTAAATACTTTTGTACAAGGCATCTATCATTTTTATTGACAAAAGCCATTCAGGCAATCACTGTTTTATTGTACATGCACCCATTTCTTTCTTTGTACATAGGCCAATGCTTTACAATGGACCTTCTGGGCCAGACACGAAACCTTGTTAGAAAACAAATATTTTAAAAAACATTGCAAAGTCTTGATCAAAAGATAATTTTAGTGATAAATACGTATAGTCATAAATTAGAAGTTTACTGTGTGTGTGTGTGTGTGTGTGTATGCATCAGTAACTGTTCTATTCATTCCATCAATTCTGAGTACTGTGTAAAACTGACAGTGCTCACTGTCTATATCTGGGTTCCCAAACCATAAATCACAGGAGGGATTAAGAGGTCCATATTTAAGAGAGGGACATAAAGGAGGAAACAAGAAGTGTTGTGTCTCTTCAGAGGAATACAGACTTAAAAGACTGAGGTATAAAATACATTTTTACGGAATTGAAGTGCATTTATTTAAGTGTCGTTTTAAAAAGACAGATTATTTTTGTTGTTTCTAGTGTTGCACCATGACTGTATCCTACACTCTCAAGGTGGCTAATGCTCGGTTTGGAGGCTTCACAAAGTTGCTCTTCAGATGGAGAGGAAGCATCTACAAGCTCTTGTACAGAGAATTCCTGGTCTTCTGCTTACTGTACGGCTTATTCAGCATTCTGTACAGGTATAAAGATGGTTTATAATTAAAGTATTAAGAATGTATTCATTTGGCAGACATTTTTATTAAAAGCAAATGACATACGGGGAGTCAGAAATAGTTTATGGTTACAAGTGAGCATTCAAAAACTTGAAGGGTAGGAAACACAATGTGAAAACAGCTAATCTCTTATATTTACTTTTTTGCATTGAATGTAATTTGTGGATTGGGTTCCATCAACATGTCACGGCACAGGTGTATACTCAGCAACCATCAGCAGGAACTATTTGAGCGACTAGCACGACATTGCAACAAGTTTGCTAAACTCATTCCCATGTCCTTTGTTCTTGGTGAGCAAAATCATTTTGAGTATAACATAAGGATAGTGTTAATGCAGGGATTCCTCGTATTGTTAAACCAGTGGGGTTTGTTTTAGGGTTCTACGTGACACAGGCTTTTCAGCGCTGGTGGGGTCAATATACAAGCTTTCCCCTGCCAGATAACCTCATGATGGTTGTCTCTGGAAACGTTCATGGCACAGATGAAAGAGGGCGTTTGCTGAGGCGTACACTGATGAGGTACGCAAACCTCTCATCTGTTCTCATCCTGCGTTCCATCAGCACACGAGTACGTAGGCGATTTCCAAAATTGAAGGACATTGTGGAGGCAGGTAAGATCGAATTTTAACATTCGAAAAATACTGAGAAAATTCACGAAGTGAATAAAGTTAGGCAAGAATCACGGGTGATTTGTTTTATTTTGTTACTCTTAAAGGAATAGTTCACCTTTAAAATGAAAATGCTGTCATTATTTAAACGCCATCTTCTCATTTCAAACCTGTGTGACTTTTTTTCTTCTGCTTAACACAAAATTTTGATGAATGTTGGTAACAGAAAACCGTAGGTCCCCATTGACTTGCATTGGTTTTGTCTCGATACAATAGAATTCAATGGGGACCAACATTTAAAAAAATATCTTCTTTTGTGTTTTGCAGAAGAAAGAAAATTACACAGGTTTAGAAATGACAACAGGGTGAGTAAACGATAACAGAATTTTAATATTGAATGTTAACTATTCCTGTAAGATGGGTAATAGATTATACCAAATCATATCTTTCAAAAGCTAATTCATCAGAACTGTAAATTTTTTAAGAATATATACTGTATATACACCTATTTGATTCATCATTTTAAACACAGGATTCATGACTGTGGAGGAGCTGAAGAAACTGAATCATCTGTATTCTGACTTTAACAAATACTGGATGCCCCTTACTTGGTTTGCAAATCTGGCATCGCAGGCAAGAAAAGAGGGCCGTATTAAAGATGATATAGCCTTGAGATTGCTTATGGACGTAAGTGTGTTTAAACATGTCAACATGACGTATATACGCAATAATCAAACAATTCAAACTAACTTCCTGTTTTCCAGGAGATGAATAACTACAGGTCAAAGTGCAGCATGCTCTTTCACTACGACTGGATCAGCATCCCTCTGGTTTACACACAGGTGAGGCATCACTAACAGAAATACACAGAATGCTTAAGTGTGTAGCTTACTGGGGGAATCTCATCTCAGTTTTGTCCGGATGCAGGTTGTAACATTGGCTGTTTACTCCTTTTTCACATTCTGTCTAATTGGGCGACAGTTTATTAAACCTGAGAATCGTGAAGAGAACAGTGTTCATTTGGACATGTACGTCCCAGTTTTCACACTCCTGGAATTTTTCTTTTATGCTGGCTGGTTAAAGGTATGAGGTGTAATAAGCAAACATATAAGCATCATTTTGATCAACAAACTGCTATAAATTCTCTTTGATTTCGACTGTGCTTTTTGTTCTTGAAGGTAGGGGAACTCATTATCAACCCATTTGGAGAAGACGATGATGATTTTGAAACCAATCAACTCATAGATCGGAACATTCAGGTCACTAAATTGATAAACATATTGACCAAGTCTATAATTCATTTTTATTTGAACCATTCATGGCTTCTTTTTACATTTCATATAGGTTTCCATGTTAGCAGTAGATGACATGCATCAAAATCTCCCTCCCCTTGAGAAGGACAAATACTGGATCGACATGGGTCCCTCATATCCTTCTACTACAACAAAACCTGTCTTTATGGGTTCAACACATGATATGAGGTAAAATGATGACCACAATAACCAATAAAGTTATAGTTTCCTCTGCATTATCAAGTGCTGTGTTCAATATTTCAACATAATTTTATAACTCTACCTACATTCAGTACAAAAAGCATTATATGTTCGTTAGTTTTTTTTTTAAATAATGAATTAATGACTTTTAACCTTCATGTTTTCGCTTTCATAAGTTCCCCTGTAAAGTATTATTCTTTTTCATGTGATAGGATACTAGAGGATGAAAATGAAGAATTTGTACAGAGCCCTAAAGCAGCAATGCTTGCTGTCAATGTGTGGCCAACCTCAGACAAAGTAAAAAAGCAAAGGAGCAAGGGCTTGCAACAGAGGTGTCTTTGCTGCAGGGCAAAATGCAAGGATGAACACTCCATAAGTGAACTTGAAAGCCCCCTGAAGAACAGCATGCTGTCACCACGTCAGCTACAAAACATGTCGATGCAACAGGGAAACTACGAAGAACCCTTGGGGTCAACAAACCAAGAGGCCTAGATAAACTGTTTCTATCAATGTTACAGAGATGTAACTCGTGTAGATAAACATTAATTCAGATAGGATGTGAATCTGTATTCTCTTGTTACCATGTAAAACTGTAGACAAGTATTGCAATGACACTAGTAAAGGAAAACACAAGGCAAAGCAAAACTTGTCATTTTTCTTGGAGGTTATAACCAGTTAATGCGGTACAATAACATTCTGCATAACTTTCTCAATCCTCCATTTTAATAATCTGACAGAAAAATCACACACACACCTTTTCATCAATTCTAAGACTTTATATAAAATAAGCACACAATTAACATGCTGGTTTGGGTTTTTTTTCTTTAATGGTCATATCAAAGAGAGCTGTACATTTATTTGCCTTTCTTGGCCTTAATCTACCTCAGGTAGAACTCAAGTTCTTTGCCTTCAATGATGTAGCAATCCAGGCAATGGAAGCTGGGGAGGGATAAAAAACACATTAAACACCTCAAACACTTCAATCCATAACAAAATGTTGCTGTGTCAATCTTTGAGCATATCAGAACACATAGTGTCAGCACTTTTGTCAGTAGCAGAACTGGTTAAGTTTCATCATATATTACATGAATAAAACACGAACCCCTTGCGACAAAACTTACCGAGCAGTTTTCCTTGCAGAAACTGTTCCTCCAATAGAGAACTGATTTTGCTGTTCTTTCTGCGTCCATCAAGCTTCTTCTGGACCTTTTTGGACCTCTTCTTGTTCAGAATCTCATCGTCCTCAGGACTCTGAATCAACAAATCAAACAAAAACGAATCGGATTTAATAAGATGAAGTTTGTCATTACTTCACATTACTTTAAATCAAGTCTTTCTCAGGGTCTTAAATAGCATCACTTTCATTCAGTAGCAGAACTGGACAAGTTATCATCAAAGAAAGATCAACATTAAAATGCACCACAACTCCCAATTTATGACCCAATCTTACCAGTTTGGTGCCCTTCTTCCTTCCAAGAGGGAGAGCGTAGTGAGACTCAAACCAATGCCTGAAAGGAGTGCTGTCCACAAGGATCACACAGTTCTTCACCAGGGTCTTGGTTCTCACCAGCTCGTTGTTAGAGGCATTGTAGACCACATCAATGATCCTAGTCTTACGGGTGCAACCTGCAATGGACAATACATTTTTAACGGCAGCCAAAAAGTGAATCCACACAACAACAGAAGAACAACAGTAACAAGCTTTCTCAGAGTTGGAACAGAGTATCCATCAAAGGAATTCAGTAGCAAAACTTGACAGATTATCATCATCGAAAGACTGACAGGTATCTTTAAAACAAACAGTATGACATAACGCTTACATTCAGAGCCCCATGAGAAGTTGCCCACATCAAGCCTCAGGGCACGGTATTTCTTGTTTCCACCACGGACCCTGATTGTGTAGATGTGAGAAGTTCCAATCTAGAAAGAGCCCCAAAAAAGTGTTACACTTATATAAACACATAACAGACCAATTGATACAAGTTCTTACTATGGCCATGTGTCAGCGTAACTATGACTAATCCTAACATTGGTAGATCACAGAATTTGACCAATACAGTCAAAAATGACCAACCTAAGGAACGGTTTACATCACTCACATCGCCCAGCAGCAACTTGTATAATGGCTACATGCACTTATACTGGTACCTTGGTGTTTGCAGGAGGACGCCCAAGTTCATATTTCCTTTTCTTGTGGATGGGCTTACGTCTCCCATTGGTCTTAAAGCGTTTGTGCCAGTTGTCCCTTGAGATACCTGTAGTACAAAGAGATTGCAAGAATTGTGTGAGACACTAGTCTGAGCCATTACAAAGACCTCACTTTCAATGCACACTTGAGTGATCAGTTCTCCAAGGTGTATCCACACATTAAAATCGGATTCCGCAATTGGATTCATCATATACACTCAAGCTTTGCAATAAGTTATGTGGTGTAGACCAACATTGTTTAGCGCGATTTGAACCAACGCAGACATGATATGCGCTTTAGCACCAAGCTAACATTAGCAAAGTAAGCATAGGAATATCAGGTCACTCCTCCCAAGGGCTATCCGAGTGGATGGCCACACAGTTATATGCGGAATAACAAAGCTTCTCTTCGCAAACTTTAGCACTGTCAATTGAGATTTAACAACTGTCAAACAATAAGACATGTTATTTAATTAACTCAAATATATGATTTAAGATAAAGACAAATTTTGGGAAGATAACGGGTGTTAGACCATATGGAAGATTGAGGAAATGTGATTTCAGAGATGGACAACTACAAGGCATATGCTCAGTGTTTATGTAGGCCCGCAGTGTTTCCCAACCCATTCATACGTTCCACCCTTGACAGAATGTCTTATATCTCACCCAATATGAAAACCCTGATCTATCTCATCAGCAGAGAGACATTTCAAACATTCTGAGGGGAGCTGATGAGTTCAATCAGGTGTTTCATATTAGGAGAGATCTAAAACATTCTGTCAGGGGTGCCACATAGGACTGAGCTGGGAAACACTGAGCTATAGCACTATTAAACTTTAAATCTAATTTGTAATTCACATGGCACTTCCTTTACTTACCATTGTTTGTCTGGAAAGATGTAGATTGGAGCAGGAAGACGACTTCAGCCATTCAGAAATCTTAAAAACTTGTTACGATCCTCTAGTATCAGAAAACATTAACATGAGCAAGAAAAGTATGACAGTAGGCCTATTCTATTTTGAATATAACTAGAAACTCTTTCATACAGAAGTAACTTAACTAACCATTGGCGAAGTTCACAAGGGCTTCCAATAAATATTGCAATCTAATATCCATTTGTTCAAAGTCTCCCAAACGTGCTGAGATAAAGTAAAAAGCATTTTAATATATTTCATGGTATAGTGGACATTATTATATTCAAATGTGCTGACTGGTTTATGACTTACTTAGGCCTTTAAGGGCCTCCACTGTGATCTCTAGATCTCGAGTTTCTTCTCCATTTAAAATTTGTAGTTTCCTCCATCATTGAGTGCTGTGATCTATGTTTCAACATCATTTCCTAACTCTCTCTTTCAGTACATAAAGCGCATTTAAATAATGACTTCTAACCTTTATGTTTTCACTTTCATAAGTTTCCCTCTGAATTATTATTTTTCGTGTGTTAGGATAAAATATGAAAATGAAGAATTTGTTCCAAGCCCTAAAGCAGCAAAGCTTGCTGTCAATGTGTGGTCAACATCTCACAGTAAAAGCAGCAAAGGAGCAAGGGCTTACAACAGAGGTCTTTGCAGCAGGGCAAAATGCAAGGATGAACACTCCACCAGCGCACTTGAAAACCCCCTGAAGAACAGAATGCAGTCTCTACATCAGCTACAAAACATGTCGATGCAACAGAAATACTAAGAACCCTTGGGGTCACCTGAAACTATGGGGTCAACAGACCAAGAGCCTAGATAAACTGTATTAACAATGTTACAGAGGTGTAACTCAAGAAGATAAACATTTATTCAGATAGGATGTGAATCTGTATTCTCTTAAAGATCTGACCATGTAAAACTGTAGACAAGTATTGCAATGACACTAGTAAAGGAAAACACGAGGCAAAGCAAAACTTGTCATTTTTTCTAGGAGGTTATAACCAGTTAATGCAGTACGATAACATTCTGCGTAACTTTCTCAATCCTCCATTTTAATAATCTAACAGAAAATCATGTTGATAAAAAAACACACCCTTGGTCTTTAGACTGTTGACAAACAAATGAGAACATCTGCATTTCATCAATTCTAAGACTTTATATAAAATAAGCACACAATTAACATGCTGGTTTGGGGTTTTTTCTTTAATGGTCGTATCAAAGAGAGCTGTACATTTATTTGCCTTTCTTGGCCTTAATTTTCCTCAGGTAGAACTCAAGTTCTTTGCCTTCAAGGATGTAGCCATCAGCCCTACCACACTGTCCTGGTTTGGAGGAAATGGAAGCTGGGGAGGGATAAAAAAAACACATTAAACACTTCAATCCACAACAAAATGTTGCTGCGTCAATCTTTGAGCATATCAGAACACATAGAGTCAGCACTTTTGTCAGTAGCAGAACTGGTTAAGTTTCATCATATATTACATGAATAAAACACGAACCCCTTGCAACAAAACTTACCGAGCAGTTTTCCTTGCAGAAACTGTTCCTCCAATAGAGAACTGATTTTGCTGTTCTTTCTGCGTCCATCAAGCTTCTTCTGGACCTTTTTGGACCTCTTCTTGTTCAGAATCTCATCTTCCTCAGGATTCTGGATCAACGGATCAAACAAAAACGAATAGGATTTAATAAGATGAAGTTTCTTTATCATTACTTCACATTACTTTAAATCAAGTCTTTCTCAGGGTCTTAAATTGCATCACTTTCATTCAGTAGCAGAACTGGACAAGGTATCATCAAAGAAAGATCGACATTGAAAAGGCACCACAACTCCCGATTTATGACCCAATCTTACCAGTTTGGTGCCCTTCTTCCTTCCAAGAGGGAGAGCGTAGTGAGACTCAAACCACTGCCTGAAAGGAGTGCTGTCCACAAGGATCACACAGTTCTTCACCAGGGTCTTGGTTCTCACCAGCTCGTTGTTAGAGGCATTGTAGACCACATCAATGATCCTAGTCTTACGGGTGCAACCTGCAACGGACAATACATTTTTAACAGCTGGCAAAAAGTGTATCCACACAACAATAGCAGAACAACAGAAACAAGCTTTCTCAGAGTTGGAACAGAGTATCCATCAAAGGAATTCAGTAGCAAAACTTGACAGATTATCATCATCGAAAGACTGACAGGTATCTTTAAAACAAACAGTATGACAAAACACTTACATTCAGAGCCCCATGAGAAGTTGCCCACATCAAGCCTCAGGGCACGGTATTTCTTGTTTCCACCACGGACCCTGATTGTGTGGATGCGACGAGGTCCAATCTACGAAGAGCCCAAAACAAGTTACAAACTTATTTAAACACATAACAGTCCAATTGATACAAGTTTTAACTATGGCCATGTGTCAGCGTAACTATGACTAATCCTAACATTGGTAGATCACAGAATTTGACCAATACAGTCAAAAATGACCAACCTAAGGAACGGTTTACATCACTCACATCGCCCAGCAGCAACATTTATAAAGTCAACATGCACTTATACTGGTACCTTGGTGTTTGCAGGAGGACGCCCAAGTTCATATTTCCTTTTCTTGTGGATGGGCTGACGTTTGCCACCGGTCTTACGGCGTTTGTGCCAGTTGTCCCTTGAGATACCTGTAGTGGAAAGAGATTGCAAGAACTGTGTGAGAAACTAGTCTTGAGTCATTACAAAGAACTCACTTTCAATACACACTTGAGTGATCAGTTCTCCAAGGTGTATCCACACATTAAAATCGGATTCCGCAATTGGATTCATCATATACACTCAAGCTGCGAAGTTATGTGGTGTAGATCAACATAGATTAGACCCATTTGAACCAACGCATTCATGACATGCGCTTTAGCACGAAAGCTAACATTAGCTAAGGATTAAAAATACGATGACTGCAACACATTCTTCATACGTAATTTTCGCAATACATTTAGGAAATATGGACCAAATGATCTTTGGCAAACATTAACCATTTACGACAAATTTATATGCGCTCCGTCTTCCAGTGGTTGCCGCATGCGCGCTCTACATATTTAGCATGACTCGCTAACGCTGTTCGTAAACTCTCTCACAGACGCTTAATTTTCCAGAGAATTCCCGTAATAAGTATATTAACGGTATTGTCCCGTTCCGCTGCACGACGAGAACATTATCTACACTCTAAACGTTGGTTGAGAACACTGTACCCCATGCACGCAGCCATCTTGAGACATGTCTCCAATGATATTGCCAACTCCTTACCCAAAATAGATTTAAAAACAAACCGGACGGTGCAATTTAAAACAACATCGTTTGTTAACTAATTTAGCGATATACCACATAACCATTTTAATCAAAGTTATCTTCAGATAGTGAGGATGATGACGGATTGTTCCAGCGATCAGATTCCGAAAACACGTACCCATTCTCAGGCGCCGGCTAGAAAGAGGAATCGCAAAGGCTCATGGGCGGGTTTCAAGCAACGACGTATCGCGAGACATTGCGAGAGTAGTCGCTTGTTCCTCGCTGAGGGTCATCTGGTGGTGGTTGGACGGGAAAAACAGTTGACTACCACCACGTGTTTGTACTTTGTTGCATAAACTATTCCCAGTATAGTGTTTAATAATCTCTTACGAAAATTAAACCGTAATTATTATTTGAAGTAAAACCACATCATGCAGCAAAAAATACTAAATTAATTATTAAACTTTCCGTATATTGGACAGCCTCTACAAACGTATTTGTTTGTTGCATACAAACCAATGGCTAAAACGTGTTCATGTCTTGTTTATTTATTTAACCAAAGCTTATTTCTATACTCACTGTATAGTCCAAAGATGTGTTCGGTTATTTAGGTGCACAACCTTTATTGAAGGTCTAATACATATTCTCTTAAATATTTATATATTGTTTGCCGTAATGAATGAATCATCAACATTTTAATGCAATATATCCAGGAATGTGAGAGACATGTTTTTTCATGAAACCATTAATGTGGGTTATAGTGGTTGGAGCTCTAAGCTTGAAGTAAAATATGAAACAAATGTTTCAATATAATTATTCAACTCACTCATATTGTTAATAAATGAAAATGTGGGTTGTAATGAAAAAAGTACCGAACATGATCAACAGAATGACGTTCACTTGCATACTTTGGTCATTTATGATCATTTATACACTTTGGAAAAATAATAGATTAAGATAATAGATGAAGGGATTTGGTTAATTTATAACATTTTTATTTATACTGTACAGATGTTATTGGCAATAGTGTAGACATGATCATGTGCACGATGATGAAGGCTACAGTTCATTTATGCAAAAAAATCCTGGTGTAAAATTTGTAAACATCGGAACATCAGGTCACTCCTCCCAAGGGCTCATGTCTGTGTCGATGGCCACACAGTTATATGCGGCATAGCGAAGCTTCTCTTCACAAACTTTAGCACTGTAAATTGAAATTTAACAACAGTCAAACATTATGACATCTTATTTAATTCACTCACATATATGATTTTAGATAAAAACAAACCTTGGGTATTTGGGTAAATAAAGGGTGCTGGAACATGTTGAAGATTGAGGAAGTGCATCTGTGATTTCAGACCTGGACAAAAACAAAGCATATGCTCACCGTTTATTTAGTCCTCAAGCTTAAATACTATTATCCTTTAAATCTGATTTGTAGTTCACATGGCACTTCCTTTACTTACCCTTGTTTGTCTGGAAAGATGTAGATTGGAGCAGGAAGACGACTTCTGCCAGTCACAAACCTCAAAAACCTGCTACGATCCTCTGGTAACAGAAAATATCAACATGAGCATGAAAAGTAGGCCAGAAGGCCGAGTTTATTTTGAATACAACTAGAAACTATTTTCATAAACAAGGAACTTCACTAACCATTGGTGAAGTTCATGAGGGCTTCCCATAAATATTGCACTCTGACATCCGTTTGTTCCAAGTCTTCAAAACGTGCTGACAGAAAGTAAAAAGCATTTTAATATATTTCACGGTATAATGGACATTATTATATCTAAATGTGCCAGCTGTTGTATGACTTACTGAGGCGTTTAAGGGCCTCCACTGTGATCTCTGGATCTCCACAAACTTTCTTCTCTACTTCCTGCCATGTCAGAAGATCCAGCACAGCCTGTGGCACCACCTTCAACAGTCCAGCCTGAATGGCTGCTATCTGTAGTGCAGGAACATTAAACACATGACTTTAGGGGACAAATTGGAAAATATATATATGGATTGTGCTAAATAGGTGTTGAAAAAATTGCAATTTTTCTGACCTATTGTTTGTGGCATACCTGTTCTCTGCTCTCTTCAAGTCTTGCTTTCTGAACCAGGCGTATGAACTCCATACGATCCTCATACTGGACCACCACTCCACTGCCCCCTGGAATGAGTTCCACAAGCCGTCCATCGCTCAGCGGTGTGGTGTATACAAGCTCCTGACCAAACTTAAAATCAAACGTCTCTTTGTCCATATGCTCCATAGCCTCCAACAACTTCACCTAATAAAACACACCAAACATGTTCCATTACACAAGAGTTCATGTAAGAAAGCAGTTAGCAGAAAACATCATGGAATAAATGCATAAGGGGAGATTTCAGTGCTTCATACCAGTACAGTGTCAACAGCAGAAAGGTCCTTGTTCCAACTGACAACTTCTCCAATTAGCTGCTTCCACACCAGCCCCGGTAAAGCCAGAACCTAAAAGATAAATATTATGAAACCCCACCTCCAACAAGGGATACAACACTAAATTAATCCAATGGGGCTAATGCAGTGACACTACAGACCAAGACAAATACTGACCAGAAAGTCTTTCCCACGAAGAGCTGCTCCCATAAGTTGCCCGATCCACTCAAACTTATGGAAGTCCCTGCATGAAGGATTCGGCACGTAAAAGTCTCTAGCTTCTCCAGCTCCCTAATAACAACATATCCATCAAAAACATCTTATCAATCCTTCTGCAATTACAAGTTCACACATGAGCAAGTCCCAGAAGCGAGTCACATACAAATAGATTACAAAAGAAGCCAAAAGAAGAGGACAATGTGTCTAAATAAAGCATTACCTGGTTAGAGGTTCGAGTGAAGAATGGAAGAGGCATGGGGCATTCTGATGAACTGGGACACAGTTCTTCTGACATGTCTGCAAGGCTGTCTCGAAATCCACCTCCTAAAAGAGACAAAACAGGTAAGGACAGGAAATTTCGATTTTTCTGTAAACTAAATGGTCAAAGAGAGGCTTATTATTATTTAACCTTGATCAATGATGCCTTCTGCAATAAATTTACACTCCCACCACTGGTCATATCGTGCTGGCCACCTGCAACAGAAAAAAACATTAAGTTTTATGAATGTCTATACTGAAATTACAATAGAATAATTAAATGATTTGCACTACAAAAATGTCAGAGAGAGTGACCTGTAATCCAGAGTCTTTTCGTACTTGTCAGACGGCTTCAGACCCTCATACACCTACATGATAAGAAAGAGCATTTACTGAACATTTACCCTCTGACATTGAAATTAAAGAAATACAATGTACGACACAGAATAAGTGGGTTGCTTGTATTTTTGTATGGAGTACCTGAGTAAAGACTGCGTTTTTGCATGTGGGGTCCAAACTGGGGTTGTCACGGTGCTCCATAGCGAGGCGACGGTTTATGTAAAGGCGGGGCATGAAGTTAGGCTTACTGGTCTCAGAGTCCTTCAGGCACTGGGTGATGAGGGCAGTGCGGCGCTTTGACAACAACAGGAACTGCTTTATGCTCTAATGGGAAAACAAAAAGCCGAAACATCAAGAATTTGTTTTGGAAATTTTAGGTACAACAAAATTCTCCAGTAAGTGTTCAATCTGCAGTACAGTAACATTTTTTTTACGGTAATCTTGAAGGAGATTTAACATAAGAAATGCACAAGATGTCTTAAAAAACAAACTTTGATATGGTTGAATGTTCCAAGGCTGTAGTCCCATGCAGGAACCATATGAGGCAACAGACTGTCCAGGAGTGTGATAAACCTATAAAAACAGAAAACCTTGAGTTTATTTGATCATAAAAAGTGTCTTGCTATTCGTTTTGGGAAGCAAACACACCTCTGAATGACCAGTGCACGCCGATAGAGGACATCAGGGGGCGTGCCTTCCAGTCTTGGGTAGCGCACTAGGTTGGGAGACTGGAACACTTCAGCATTCAAGCCCAGGTCTCGCTCACAGGATGATTTGATTTTTAGACCTCTGATCCGTACATCAATTCCCTCATCTACATCAAAGCACAACACCATAAAAAAACAGAACTAGTATAAATAGTTTTGAGTCTACTTTTAACAGTTTTAAAGAGCCAGTCAGTGAAATCTACCGGCAAGGTTGCGAGATGCAACCAACCATTTACACCCCTCTCTTTCGAAACACAATGACAGCTGACAGAACATGGTAAATTAGATATTAGGGCTCCAGCGATGTATATAGATAGAGGCAATGAAAACATAAGGCATCACTGTGTAAGCTCTTTATACAGCTCTGAAGGCCTTGCTATATATATTATATTGCATTTCTATCAATAGATCATCCCAAAAATTCCACACTGGACCTTTAAATGAGACAGCATGTCATTTCTAAATGAATCTTACCTCTGCATTCCTCTATCCTGACCTCTATAACAGGCAAGTGTGATGTCATATCCTCCAGTACACAGACTTCTCCTATTAAATTGCTGAGAGAGAAGAGGTAATAGCAAAAATGGTTAGTTATAAAAAAAACTCTCTGATTTTTTGCACATGCAACTTGGTTTGAAATGCAATAAACTCATCCTTCTTACTCATCTATTGTTACGTCACTGTACTTCTTAAGGTTGTCTCCTTCTCCACCATACACTGTCACTCTTTTAGGCATGTAGTTATCATCTGTGGAGTCCACAGTCAATATCAGTTTACTAAGAGAGAAAATAAACAAACATTGAAGGAAGAATGTGCACATTCAGCATTGAGTAACAAAACAGAGAACGTAAATTAAAGACCATCTTAGAGTTAGTATAAAACACTTGTGTCAGAGTAAAACAGCTATATTGCCTAAATAATGCATTAGTTGTATATTAATAAACAAATAAAATATAATCATGAAATGATTATTGAATAATATATAATCATGAAATGATTATTGAATAATATTTGAGAGCCGTAAGGAGATGAACTTACTTGACCACAGTGCCTCTCTTCATGTGCAGACGGATCCAGTGTTGTCCCTGCATGCCATCACTCTCCCAGAATGTCTCAGTGTCTCCATCCGTCAGGCAGCTTGCTCCACCACTAGGGTCCTCCTTAAAACATAAAAACTCTCAATAACTATTCTGTTGTTTGCATACTTCCATGAAATATGTGTTACACTGTAAATAGCTTGATTCTTAGCATTTATGTACCGAACTAGAGGAAACATCAATGCTGGTCACGCATTGCTTCACACTGCCAAGATTTTCGTCTTCCTTCCCAATGTGGTCATAGAAGTAATGAACCAGGTCCTCATCACATTCAAATGTCCATGTAGGAGGTACATACCTGAAGACAGAATGTGTTTTTAAATGCAAACTATTCATCACAGGAACAAGAGAATTTACTTAATATAACAATGCCCTACAGCAACAAAAAATACATTGTGCTTGTCTGATTTACTTGTCTGTTTTATAACTAATATAATGGATAATGTGATTTTTTGGTGTCGAGTCAAAGCACTCACCTCAGTTTCTGAACAGCAGCTTCATCTGGCTCTGCCACCTTGGGTTTGGCGCCCATATGTAAAGAGTACTCCACATCCACCACCTGCTCCCATCTACCCCAGCCAAACATAAAAAAATACTTTCAGTGCCCAAATAATCGTAGTTTATATTCTACAAAATATAAGAGTAAACAGCCATGACTAAGACAAGTCGTGTTATGCTTGCTCGTGCTTTCCAGGTTTTTTTATTCATTTCATTATAAGCCGTAGAAAAATTATGCTATAAAGCTTTTGTGTCGAAACGGAACATAGTAGCACACACATTTGCTCTCAATTTGGACAAAAAAGTGAGTTTGGATAGCATTGACAGGGATACAAACCGGTTGCAAGGCTTGTGGTCATAGCCAAAGAGCTGTTGTTGTCGGCTAATAGTGTCAGGAGACTCCACAGGCACAAGTCTGTCTCCACCCTCTGTATGTTTACACACCAGAATCCAGCCTTCATCTAAGTCCAGACCGGGTCGATACTCCTCCAGCTGCTCCTGTGATGGGCAGCACAGTCAAAGAAACAATGTTTGACAAACAAAACAGACTGAACTTCATTTGAATGACGATGTCACTACACCAGCAGGACAGAAAAAATCAATCAACACATGACATGTCATGACGTCATGGAGCAGGAAGTGTTGTGTCATGGTACGGACACACTTATGGAGGCACTGGCTAACATTTTGATGGCAGATCAATCAGATCAGTCCCTGACATGATTTCCCGCTCACAGATCGATATCTTACCTTGCTTATTTTGACCCACAGGCCGTGGCTGTTGCAATATTCCTCCCCTGTTGTCCGTATACACGTCCCTTTCTTTGGCTCAATGTTACACTTGCATGATTTTTTGTGTGGCGCCTGATGTGGGCTCTCCCACACCGACACAACACTCTTTCCACTCGAGGTACCAGCTGTTGACGACGACGACGACGCGGAAGTAGAGCCCGATGATGAATCTTTACAAATTTTGTAACAAACCTCTTTCGTGACATAACACAAAGACTCCGGCAGATGTTCACTTTTTCGGAAGCACTCAATGCACTTGTTTAAGAATCGGATCCTCCCCAGGAGAGTGTGAGGATTGTCGCCCGGAGACATCTCCAAGTTTTAGTGCGCTACGCTAGCTAGCTAGCTGTGGATGTGTCAACAACACTGAGGAGTTCGGGCGTCAGCGATCATTACACTTACATATGTTTTTCCTTTATTTCCCCTAATATGATCCTATGTCTACCTAAAATCTAGACACGGCTTACACTTGTTTTACTGCCACTAGATCTTACTCTGATCTGGTCTGAGCAAACTAACTGGCATCTGTCAAGGCAGCTATATCTACCGGTCTGAAAGGCTGGCCATCCGCTCATGTGTGTTTACCTCCCTCCCCCTACTGGAAAAACTGTCTGTTACACACGGTGGTACTTTCTCATTAATTTGTTGTCGTTAAAAATATATATCTAATATAATATTTTACATTATTCTATTTTATACCGTGTAAGTTTTTTAATTTTGTACTGATGCCATTTGAATCTTAATGACTATATTGCGCTCAAACATAGAAACAACACTGCATGACATGTATGAAGAGTTCATGTCGTGCAAAAGGAACTTCGTTTTAAAAAAATGTAATGACTAAAATAATCATATTTTTTATTGTGGATTCAAAATATAAATCCAACTGCAGTTGAGTTGTTTTGATAACACAATAAATCACATTAAAAACACGATAACAAAAAAACATGATTTTATCTGCATTTATATTAATTACATTATATTGTATATATTAGATATAGTTTTTGCTTGGCATCATCACACTAATATGGAGAGCACATATATTAGTCAACAGTAAATGTTATTTAAATAGCTATTTTTCAAACTCATAATTTGTATTGTAAACGTTGGTGCTCTATCGTAAATATTATAAATATACAGACACTCTGTTTTAACATTTATCTAAACTAATTTATTATCCTAAATTATATAATTTGTATCACATTTACAGTCGACAGTGTTATGTAAGCATGTTCTAGAGATTGTTTCTTGTAAAAGCGCAACTGAAAATATTTGGTGTATTCGTTTTTAGATTCAATGGGGCTTGCTGACTTTAAATACTTATTTATTTTTTGTTTTATACCACAAAATATAAAGGATATTTAGCTTATAGGCACTCTTAAGGCTTAAATACATTACAAGACTTTTGCTAATATTTTGCCCAGATTTTCAGTCTGGACTTGTTGAAGGAAGTCTATGCCAGTCTGCAAGTTTTATCAGATAGTGTGTTTCTATTTGAAACGTTTAAAAAGTCTGCAAGTGTATGACGTCTAGTTAAAAAAACAGATTTAAAACTGGTGTAGTCAAGCCATGCATAATTTGGAAAGAAAGTTGTTTGTTGATATTGTTTTTAAACTATTCTAGACAAACATAAGAAAATTATTCAAATGATTTTGCACATTTTGCCAATATGAACTTGAGACAGATATGAGGTACCACAGAATTAATAAAAAAGTCTGATTGTGTAGGCCAATAATGACACAGAAATATTACAACCAAACTTTTTAATGCCACCAAAGATATAACTATACCAGTTATCAACAGTGTTAGTACACAACAAAATTCTTGTTTGCACATTTATTTGGATAGTATTTTCCTCGCCACACCTGTGGCAAATCAGTGATTGTAAGCACGTCAATCAGGCTTGTAAGGTCGGAGCCAAGATGTCCTGAACAGGGACATTATTCTTCTCCTGAGAAACAAAGCATGTTTCTAAGCAGAGTGGGGAGCCCAGGCCAAAAGGGCGCCACTTCCTGAAAAACAATGTACTCACTCCTCCATCCTTATTAAAGAAAATTGATGGAATTCAATCTCAAGCACTGAGAATAGATTTATGGGGCATCAAGAACATTGTCTCAGCAATAAAGTTGAAATGGCAGAAATGCCTTTAGAGATACGAAGAATTAAATTGAAAATGGCATATTGGTGCTCTGTGAAGGGACATACAATTACATCCAGTTAAATGTGTCTTAAGACATTGTTGGGAACATGAATATGCAAGTTATCATAGTTTTGAATGGAGTGCTGATATAGGTGTCACGGACGTAGGTATTGACGATATAGATATAAGCCATACGGTCTTTACTTGGACAATACCTCCATGTTTGAACAACGTATGCCTTCAATAGATTTCCAGCTGCAAAACATAAAAAACGAAAAGCCAAGTTATATACAACAGTGGTAAAGTATCTGAATCTAAAAAAGACAAATTCCAGATACGTACTGATGGGTCTAAGAATCCAGAGTCCGGAAATGCTGCAGCAGCTATATATTCCATGTCTAGAGCATAGTATCCATAAAAGTTTATCTATCTACGTTTCTGTATTTACAACAGAACTCGTGGCAATATTAGAAGTGTTGTGGGTGGAAGATTCCAACCTTAAAATGTAATTATATGATCAACTTGTTGATGATTTAAGAAGTTTTGGAATTGAATATAGAATGAAAAGTTTAGCGTACCCTATTATATTAAATTGCCTGAAAGATACAGGCATGATAGCCTACGTATAATTTACTGTTTTTTCTCTGCAGTTCTCCTTGGACTTCACACTCCATCCCAGTAGTTGGCGGTAATGCACCAAAAGCTGATTTGCCAACCGCCAGTAAACAGCAAAGAAGAAGAAGCTGTATAAATTGTAGAAGGAGAAGCCTCTGATTGGTGGATTCTTTGCTTTTGCTCGAGTGAAAGTCTCATCAAGACATTCAATTTTGAGCACGGTCACCAAGAGATGATGCTTTTCACTAAGGTACGAACCCATTTCTATCGATTTATTTACATGAAATTCCTTTTTTGTAGTTGTGGCGAGATGAAGCCCAGTGAAGCATTGAACCTTTTCAGCAAAAGGTTCACAAAAGGGTTCATTTCTCGAGACTTCATTCGCTCACAATACCACCTGGTGGCCAGAGAGTGTAAAATAAGCAGGAACATTACATATGTGACCTTTGATCACTTAAAAAATGTTAGTAAAAGACAAAAAAACATTGTATTGGTCAAAATTATCGATTTTTATTTTATGCCAAAATTCATTCCTATCATCCTATCATCAGGATATTAAGTAAAGAGCATGTTACATGAAGATATTTTTAAATTTCCTAAATTAAATGCATAAACTTTATTTTGTGAGTGGATGGCCTGCCACAGTGCCTCTTAACAATTTCTAAGGCAATTTTCTCAATATTTAGATTTTTTTGCACTCTCAGATTCCAGAGTTTTAAACGGTTGTATTTGAGCCAGATGGTGTCCTATTCTAACAACTCATACATCAATAGAAAGCTTAATTATTTAGCTTTCAGATTATGTAAACATCTCAATTTCGAAAAATTGACCCATAAGACTAGTTTTGTTGTCCAGGGTCACATATGTGCCCTAATATGGTCTGTGATACACTGTGTTTTGCGCCAGTTAAGGCTTAGAAATAACGAAGACGAGAAAAATCTTTTTCCACATAGACTAATCTATTTATATGAATATAGTGTGTATTTTCTGGTGGTATGTAATGATTGGAAAACATAACCGTTCAATAAACGTATTGACTTGAAATGAAAGGGGCTATCAAATGTGTGTAAATGAATTATTTAGGCATAAGGGGCAATATTATTATACTTAAACTGGAGAGCGTCTCTACTTAACTATGCAGAGGGCAGTGACTGTACTTGTGTAACATATATAGCTGTGAAAAATTGTCGCAGCAAGATTCGAACCGCTTGCTTGAACCACTGAGGGGGAAGCAAGGCTTCAATCGTCTTATGGGTCGACACTTGCATCAATGGAAGCTTCCAGAATTTCTCGCCAAACGCTCCAAAGCCTCTGCACAAACGTAACATCACTACTCCGCACAAACGTAACATCACTACTGTTTTGCTTGTTCATGTCAGATAATGCATGTAAAATCTGTTGAGGTCGTGAGACGGCTTTGAGCTGCACCAGCCAGTCGACCTAAGTTACGCATTTTGTAAAAAGGTTGTTGTGTAAGATCAAACAACTTTAATAGGAACTTATTACTTTTTCTAACTACTGACGTTTGTGCTATTTTTCAACTCGTTGTGTAGTACCCATAGCAGATTTGTTTTTAAAATTGTCACCTTGGGAAATGTGTAATTTCTATTTCCTAATTCTCTGCCAGGTTCTGAGGTCAGGTGTTCAGGCTGGGCTCAGGTGTCAGGGCACAAGTGCTCAAGCTAGTGCCAAATTTGCTGCTGCCACCTCAAAATCAGGTCATGGAGGGTTTAGCTTTGGTAAGTTTTTTTTTTTTTTTTTTTTTTTTTTTAATAGTCTACAGCCTCTAGTAAAAAAAAATTCAAAGAAACTTCAATATTCTTTTTTTTTTACAGAATTAACTGACCAACAGAAAGAGTTTCAGGAGTTGTCAAGAAAGTTTGCACGTGATGAGATTGTTCCTGCTGCCCCAGGCTATGACAAAAGTGGTGAAGTATGTTGTTTAAACCATAAATGTACCTGTTATCTGTTAGCACATATTTGTGTTTAACATGCATTACATGGGTTTTATTTTATGATTTCTTAAAATTGCTATTTCTGTTGCCTTCATTGCAGTACCCATTTCCTCTCATTAAGAGAGCGTGGGAGCTAGGTCTAATAAATGGTCATATTCCTGAGGATTGCGGTTGGTATTTTATCATAAACATGGAGTATTCTATTGATTGGTGACTTAAGCTTAGAGTTTGATATTTCCAACACAGGTGGAATGGGTTTGGGCATATTTGACGCATGCATCATCACAGAAGAGCTTGCCTATGGTTGCACTGGAGTACAGACGTCTATCGAGGCAAACTCTCTTGGTGTAAGTCGGAGCTTAATTTAATCATTTAATTAAAGTGATTCTACAAAATGTGGAAGCAATTTTTTTTAATAAAAACCAGATTATTTTTCAATAAAATCTATAATATTTTTGTGTAATTGCTGTACTTGTATATTGCCAAACACTTTCTTTAAACTAAATTTTAATCTTTTATGTAAACTCAGCAAATGCCAGTCATCATTGCTGGTAATGATGCTCAGCAGAAGAAATATTTGGGGAGAATGACAGAGGAACCACTAATGTGTGTAAGTGGTTAATTTTTCCAGTCTAAATTTATGTGCAGGAATCGCTTTCCAAAGAAGTAATCAGAATAACTAGGCATGTGTTGACAGGCATACTGCGTGACTGAGCCGGGGGCAGGCTCGGATGTGGCTGGAATTATGACCCGGGCTGTTAGAAAAGGAGACGATTATGTGATCAATGGTCAGAAAATGTGGATTACCAATGGGGGAAAAGCAAACTGGTTGGTGAACCACTTTGGACTCTGGAATATATTTATTTTTTCTTGGGGTATGACTATAAACCATTTTGTTTGTTTGTACGGTGTTTAGGTACTTCCTGCTGGCCCGTACGGAGGCTGATCCTAAATGCCCTGCTAGCAAGGCTTTTACAGGCTTTATTGTTGATGCTGACACACCAGGAGTCCAACCAGGCAGAAAGGTAAGAGCTGTTGACACTATTACGATTAACTAAAGTTAGTAATATACTAATAACATCTGTTTCCCATTTACTTGTAACAGGAATTAAACATGGGCCAGAGATGCTCAGACACCAGGGGCATCACCTTTGAAAATGTAGTTGTACCAAAGGAGAATGTTTTGATTGGAGAAGGAGCTGGTTTTAAGATTGCAATGGGTGCATTTGACAAGACCAGACCTCCAGTGAGTTTGTACTTTACATCAATTATAACCGTCTCAACTATGTGAGGCCATACAGAAATGAATAAACATTTGTTTTATGGATGAACTTGATTGAGTAAACACTGTCCTGTATTAAATTGAATTTGAGTACTTCTGTTTAACCAGGTGGCTGCAGGTGCCACAGGGCTTGCACAGAGAGCGCTGGATGAGGCTACAAAGTACGCTTTGGAAAGAAAGACTTTTGGCAGGCTGATTGCGGAGGTAATAAAATGTCTCAACGCATAGACACAAATGGAATTCAAAAACAATCTACAGTGCACATATAATATATCGTCTTTTGACCTCCAGCATCAGGCAGTGTCATTTATCCTTGCGGAAATGGCCATGAAAGTGGAGCTTGCGAGGTTGGCCTATCAGAGATCGGCCTGGGAAGTGGATCTGGGCCACAGGAACACGTACTATGCTTCGATTGCTAAGGCCTTTGCTGGGGATATTGCAAACCAGTGTGCCAGTGATGCCGTCCAGATCTTTGGGGGAAACGGTTTTAATAGTGAATATCCTGTGGAGAAGCTGATGAGAGATGCTAAGAATTACCAGGTCAGGATTGTAGTCTCAATCTTTTTGCTTATTTATTACTTATTGATTTTACAGAAAGATGTTAAAACTTTCCTGTCTTCTGTTCTGCTTTCCACAGATTTATGAAGGAACTGCTCAAATTCAAAGGCTTATCATCTCAAGAGAGCACCTTGGGAAATACAAACAGTAAATCTGGATAGACTTTTGTACATGTTTTTCATCCCGGGATGATTGTTTGTTGTCTTGTCACATCAGCATGCCTTTTGATATTTGTTTTGGGAGCATTGGAAAAATAAATGTTAAACTAAACGAATTTGTTTTTTCTTACTGGTTGTGAATTCAAACTAAAATTGGTTCTGTATTTTTCTAATTTTTAGTTCAGAATTTCCTGAGGTTTCTACTTGGTTTCTGGCAGACGATTGAGAGTAAAACTGGGTGAAATATTTATGTTTTAGATATGCCAGACTGACCAATTTCTCCTTTAATCTTGTGATTTTTAGGAATAAATATTTTGTATAGAATGTCATAGTTAAGGATTTTTAGTGAACCTTTAATCTTTGCAGTGAAGAGTAGTCACGCTTTTTTTGCCTTTGCATGATTTGGCATAATCACAAGCTTCTTTACATGGATTGTATCCTCCTTGCCACACCTGGCCCAGGCCAAAAGGGCGGCCCTTCCTGAAAAACACCTCACTGCTTCATCCTTAAGAAAATTGATGGAACTCTCAAGCACTGAGAATAGAATTATGGAGCCTCAAGAACATGTTTTCCGCAATGTAGATTGAAGTGGCAGAAATACTTTTAGAGATTTGAAGAATAAAATTGAAAATGGCGTGTTGGTGCTCTGTGAAGGCACATGTAGAATTGAATCCAGTTAAATGTGTCATACAAGACTGAATATGCAAGTTATAATGGATTTGGATGGAATGCTGATGCGGATGCCAAGGAATTAGATATTCACATTATAGATCAATGCCATACAGTAGCTACATACACAATACCTCCATGGTTGTACACTGTATGCCTTCAATAGATTTCCAGCAGCAAAAAAAAAACGAAAAGCCAAGTTATATACTGTACCTATAGATAAAACAGTGGCAAAGTATCTTAAGACAAATGCCAGATACGTACACTTGGGTTTATGACTTCAGAGTCCATAAATGCTGCAGCAGCTATATATTCCATGTCTAGAACGAATTCTTAAAAGATTATTTTACATCTTCATATTTACAACAGAACTCGTGGCAATACAGGAAAATTGATGGAATTCTTGTAGCTCAGTGTCAAGAGCATTGCGTTAATAACGCAAGGTTGTGGTTTCGATCCAGGGGATTGCGAATACCTAAAATGTATAGGATAAAGCAATGTTAGTCGCTTTGGATAAAAGCGTCTGGTAAATGTAAATGCAATATTAGCAGTGTTTTGGGTGGAAGATTCCAACCTTAAAAATGCCATGAATACTTATACTTGTATATATTTATAATAGAATCTACAGTTAAAAGTTGATTCCAGACTGCACAAAGTGTGTGTCCATACGGTGGCCGGGAAGTGCAAAACAAGTCTAAAAGCAAAATAAAAACCCCATAATGACAAATCATAAAACACAATATCAAATGTAAAAAAAAATAGCAAAATCATAAAACACGACAACAATTTGGGATCAAAAGAAGTCCAAAAACAAAACGACAAATCAGTCGAACCGGAAAAAGTTGACTCGGATAGCTACTGCTGATTGGAAGAAACTCCTGTCAATCAAGATATCCAGGACGCTCGATGTTAATTTGATAAAGGACATGCATATATGATACGTCGCAATTTCGTTGATTAAGGTTCAAAAGCCAAATTTTGTTAAAGGGGTCATTTGACTCGGCTAAAACGAATAATATTGTTTGCTTTAGAGTTACTACAATGTGTATACACGATTTAAGGTTAAAAACGCTTTATTTTCTACATACCGTGCATGTTTGTATCTCTTTGCTCTGCCTCTATGAAATGCGCTGATATTTTACAAAACTCATCGTTCTGAAAAGCGATGTGTGCTATGATTGGCCCGTCTGTTACACACATGGTGGTACTTCCTAATTAATTTGTTGTCATTATTAATATACATCTAATATAATATTTTACATTATTATGTTTTTTAATTTTGTAATGATGCCATTTGAATGTTAATCATGATATTACGCACAAACATAGAAAGAACACTTCAATACATGCATGAAGAGTTCATGCAACAACGTTTGAAAAAGAAAATATATAATAATCATATTTTGTATTGTGGATTTAAAATATAAATCCAACTGCAGTTGAGTTGTTTTGATTACACAATAAAACACTTTAAAAACATGATAACAAAAAAACAAGATTTTATCTGCATTTATCTAAATTACATTTTTTTTGCTTGGCATCATCACACAAATATGGAGAGCCAATATATTAGTCAACGGTAAATTTTATTTAAATAGCTATTTTTCAAACTCATAATTTGTATTGCATACCTTGGTGATCTATCGTAAATATTATAAATATACAGACACAGTCTGTTTTAACATTGATCTAAACTGAACTATTATCATAAATTATATAATTTTTATCACATTTACAGTTACGGTGTTATGTAAGCATGTTCGTGAGATTGATTCTTGTTAAAGCACCACTGAAAAAATGTACTGCATTCGTTTTTAGAAAAATGGGGCTCGCTCACTTTAAATACTTATTTATTTTTTATTATAGAAAATATAAAGGAAATTTAGCTTATAGACAGTCTTTAACCTTAAATACATTACAAGACTTTTGCTAATATTTTGCCCAGATTTTCAGGCTGGACTTGTTGAAGGAACCGGCCGTCTGCAGATTATACCAGTTAGTGTGTTTCTATTTGAAACGTTTAAATAGTCTGCAATTGTATGACGTCTAGTTAAAAAAAATCTGATTTTAAAAGTGGTGTAGTCAATCCATACATAATTTGGAAAGAAAGTTGTTTGTTGATATTGTTTTTAAACTATTTTAGACAAACATAAGAAAATTATTCAAATGTTTTTTCACCTTTTGCCAATATGAACTTGAGACAGATATAAGGTACATCATTTATAAAAAAGTCTGATTATGTAGGATAAGAATGACACAGAAAATTGCAACAAAACTTTATTATGCCACCAAAGATATAACTATACCAGTTATCAAGAGTTTTAAAGACTCTCAGGGTAAAACATTAGTACACATCAAAATTCTTGTTTGCTCATTTATTTGGATAGTATCTTCCTCGCCACACTTGTGGCAAATCAGTGATTGTAAGCACGTCGATCAGGCTTGTAAGTCGGAGTCAAAAATGCCGTGTTGGTGCTCTGTGATGGCACATACAATTACACCCAGTTAAATGTGTCTTAAGACATTGTTGGGAACATGAATATGCAAGTTATCATAGTTTTGAATGGAGTGCTGATACAGGTGCCAAGGACGTAGGTATTGACGATATAGATATAAGCCGTACGGTAGTTACATGGACAATACCTCCATGTTTGAACACAGTATGCCTTCAATAGATTTCCAGCTGCAAAACATAAAAAACGAAAAGCCAAGTTATATACAACAGTGGTAAAGTATCTGAATCTAAAAAAGACAAATTCCAGATACGTATTGATGGATCTAAGAATCCAGAGTCCGGAAATGCTGCAGCAGCTATATATTCCATGTCTAGAGCATAGTATCCATAAAAGTTTATCTTACTACATTTTTGTATTTACAACAGAACTCGTGGCAATATTAGAAGTGTTGTGGGTGGAAGATTCCAACCTTGAAATGTAATTATATGATCAACTTGTTGATGATTTAAGAAGTTTTGGAATTTAATATACAGTTAAAAGTATATTCCAGTCTGTACAAAAGCAGTCAAGATTGAACCCTATTTTATTAAAAAGCCTGAAAGATACAGGCTTGATAAGTATAATGTGCATTTTTTCTGCATTTCTCCTCCTTGGTCTTAATACTCCATCCCAGTAGTTGGCGGTAATGCACCAAAAGCTGATTTGCCAACCGCCAGTAAACAGCAAAGAAGAAGAAGCTGTATAAATTGTAGAAGGAGAAGCCTCTGATTGGTGGATTCTTTGCTTTTGCTAGAGTGAAAGTCTCATCAAGACATTCAATTTTGAGCACGGTCACCAAGAGATGATGCTTTTCACTAAGGTACGAACCCATTTCTATCGATTTATTTACAAGAAATTCATGTTTTGTAGTGGTGGCGAGATGAAGCCCCGTGAAGCATTGAACCTTTTCAGCCAAGAGGTTCACAAAATGGTTCATTTCTCGAGGCTTCATTCGCTACCACCTGCTGGCTAAAGAGTGTAAAACAAACATTACACTTGTGACCCTTGATCACTTAAGTCTTAAGTAGCACGGGAAAAATTTTAGTAAAAGATTAAAAAACATTGTATTGATCAAAATTATCGATTTTTATTTTATGCCAAAAATCATTCCTATCATCAGGATATTAAGTAAAGAGCATTTAACATGAAGATATTTTTACATTTCCTAAATTAAATGTATAAACTTTATTTTGTGAGTGGATGGCCTGCCACAGTGCCTCTTAACAATTTCTAAGGCAATTTTCTCAATATTTAGATTTTTTTGCACTCTCAGATTCCAGAGTTTTAAACGATTGTATTTGAGCCAGATGGTGTCCTATTCTAACAACTCATACATCAATAGAAAGCTTAATTATTTAGCTTTCAGATTATGTAAACATCTCAATTTCGAAAAATTGACCCATAAGACTAGTTTTGTTGTCCAGGGTCACATATGTGCCCTGATATGGTCTGTGATACACTGTGTTTTGCGCCAGTTAAGGCTTAGAAATAACGAAGAGGAGAAAATATTTTTCCACATAGACTAATCTATTTATATGAATATAGTGTGTATTTTCTGGTGGTATGTAATGATTGGAAAACATAACCGTTCAATAAACGTATTGACTTGAAATGAAAGGGGCTATCAAATGTGTGTAAATGAATTATTTAGGCATAAGGGACAATATTATTATACTTAAACTGGAGAGCGTCTCTGCTTAACTATGCAGAGGGCAGTGACTGTAATTGTGTAACATGTATAGCTGTGAAAAATTGTCGCAGCAAGATTCGAACCGCTTGCTTGAACCACTGAGGGGGAAGCAAGGCTTCAATCGTCATCTGTGATGTCATTGGTCTAATGCTAAATAAGCCTCGACACTTGCATCAATGGAAGCTTCCAGAATTTCTCGCCAAACGCTCCAAAGCCTCTGCACAAACGTAACATCACTACTCCGCACAAACGTAACATCACTACTGTTTTGCTTGTTCATGTCAGATAATGCATGTAAAATCTGTTGAGGTCGTGAGACGGCTTTGAGCTGCACCAGCCAGTCGACCTAAGTTACGCATTTTGTAAAAAGGTTGTTGTGTAAGATCAAACAACTTTAATAGGAACTTATTACTTTTTCTAACTACTGACGTTTGTGCTATTTTTCAACTCGTTGTGTAGTACCCATAGCAGATTTGTTTTTAAAATTGTCACCTTGTGAAATGTGTAATTTCTGTTTCCTAATTCTCTGCCAGGTTCTGAGGTCAGGTGTTCAGGCTGGGCTCAGGTGTCAGGGCACAAGTGCTCAAGCTAGTGCCAAATTTGCTGCTGCCACCTCAAAATCAGGTCATGGAGGGTTTAGCTTTGGTAAGTTTTTTTTTTTTTTTTTTTTTTTTTTTTTTTTTTTTTTTTTTGTATAGTCTACAGCCTCTAGTAAAAAAAAATTCAAAGAAACTTCAATATTCTTTTTTTTTTTACAGAATTAACTGACCAACAGAAAGAGTTTCAGGAGTTGGCAAGAAAGTTTGCACGTGAGGAGATTGTTCCTGCTGCCCCAGGCTATGACAAAAGTGGTGAAGTATGTTGTTTAAACCATAAATTTATCTGTTAGCACATATTTGTGTTTAACATGCATTACATGGGTTTTATTTTATGATTTCTTAAAATTGCTATTTCTGTTGCCTTCATTGCAGTACCCATTTCCTCTCATTAAGAGAGCGTGGGAGCTGGGTCTAATAAATGGTCATATTCCTGAGGATTGCGGTTGGTATTTTATCATAAACATGGAGTATTCTATTGATTGGTGACTTAATCTTAGAGTTTGATATTTCCAACACAGGTGGAATGGGTTTGGGCATATTTGACGCATGCATCATCACAGAAGAGCTTGCCTATGGTTGCACTGGAGTACAGACGTCTATCGAGGCAAACTCTCTTGGTGTAAGTCGGAGCTTAATTTAATCATTTAATTAAAGTGATACTACAAAATGTGGAAGCAATTTTTTTTTAATAAAAAACAGATTATTTTTCAATAAAATCTATAATATTTTTGTGTAATTGCTGTACTTGTATATTGCCAAACACTTTCTTTAAACTAAATTTTAATCTTTTATGTAAACTCAGCAAATGCCAGTCATCATTGCTGGTAATGATGCTCAGCAGAAGAAATATTTGGGGAGAATGACAGAGGAACCACTAATGTGTGTAAGTGGTTAACTTTTCCAGTCTAAATTTATGTCCAGGAATCCCTTTCCAAAGAAGTAATCAGAATAACTAGGCATGTGTTGACAGGCATACTGCGTGACTGAGCCGGGGGCAGGCTCGGATGTGGCTGGAATTATGACCCGGGCTGTTAGAAAAGGAGACGATTATGTGATCAATGGTCAGAAAATGTGGATTACCAATGGGGGAAAAGCAAACTGGTTGGTGAACCACTTTGGACTCTGGAATATATTTATTTTTTCTTGGGGTATGACTATAAACCATTTTATTTGTTTGTACGGTGTTTAGGTACTTCCTGCTGGCCCGTACGGAGGCTGATCCTACATGCCCTGCTAGCAAGGCTTTTACAGGCTTTATTGTTGATGCTGACACACCAGGAGTCCAACCAGGCAGAAAGGTAAGAGCTCTTGACACGATTACGATTATCTAAAGTTAGTAATATACTAATAACATCTGTTTCCTATTTACTTGTAACAGGAATTAAACATGGGCCAGAGATGCTCAGACACCAGGGGCATCACCTTTGAAGATGTAGTTGTACCAAAGGAGAATGTTTTGATTGGAGAAGGAGCTGGTTTTAAAATTGCAATGGGTGCATTTGACAAGACCAGACCTCCAGTGAGTTTGTACTTTACATCAATTATAACCGTCTCAACTATGTGAGGCCATACAGAAATGAATAAACATTTGTTTTATGGATGAACTTGATTGAATAAAAACTGTCCTGTATTAAATTGAATTTGAGTATTTCTGTTTAACCAGGTGGCTGCAGGTGCCACCGGGCTTGCACAGAGAGCGCTGGATGAGGCTACAAAGTACGCTTTGGAAAGAAAGACTTTTGGCAGTCTGATTGCGGAGGTAATAAAATGTCTCCACGCATAGATACAAATGGAATTCAAAAACAATCTACAGTGCACATATAATATATCGTCTTTTGACCTCCAGCATCAGGCAGTGTCATTTATCCTTGCTGAAATGGCCATGAAAGTGGAGCTTGCGAGGTTGGCCTATCAGAGATCGGCCTGGGAAGTGGATCTGGGCCACAGGAACACGTACTATGCTTCGATTGCTAAGGCCTTTGCTGGGGATATTGCAAACCAGTGTGCCAGTGATGCCGTCCAGATCTTTGGGGGAAACGGTTTTAATAGTGAATATCCTGTGGAGAAGCTGATGAGAGATGCTAAGATTTACCAGGTCAGGATTGTAGTCTCAATCTTTTTGCTTATTTACTACTTATTGATTTTACAGAAAGATGTTAAAACTTTCCTGTCTTCTGTTCTGCTTTCCACAGATTTATGAAGGAACTGCTCAAATTCAAAGGCTTATCATCTCAAGAGAGCACCTTGGGAAATACAAACAGTAAATCTGGATAGACTTTTGTACATGTTTTTCATCTCCGGATGATTGTTTGTTGTCTTGTCACATCAGCATGCCTTTTGATATTTGTTTTGGGAGCATTGGAAAAATAAATGTTAAACTAAACGAATTTGTTTTTTCTTACTGGTTGTGAATTCACACTAAAATGAGTTGTTCTGTATTTTTCTAATTTTTAGTTCAGAATTTCCTGAGGTTTCTACTTGGTTTCTGGCAGACGATTGAGAGTAAAACTGGGTGAAATATTTATGTTTTAGATCTGCCAGACTAACCAATTCCTCCTTTAATCTTTGCAGTGAAGAGTAGTCACGCTTTTTTTGCCTTTGCATGATTTGGCACAATCACAAGCTTCTTTACATGGATTGTATCTACCTTGCCACACCTGGCCCAGGCCAAAAGGGCGGCCCTTCCTGAAAAACACCTCACTGCTTCATCCTTAAGAAAATTGATGGAACTCTCAAGCACTGAGAATAGAATTATGGAGCCTCAAGAACATGTTTTCCGCAATGTAGATTGAAGTGGCAGAAATACTTTTAGAGATTTGAAGAATGAAATTGAAAATGCGTGTTGGTGCTCTGTGAAGGCACATGTAGAATTGAATCCAGTTAAATGTGTCATACAAGATTGAATATGCAAGTTATAATGGATTTGGATGGAATGCTGATGCGGATGCCAAGGAACTAGATATTCACAATATAGATCAATGCCATACAGTAGCTACATCAACAATACCTCCATTGTTGTACACTGTATGCCTTCAATAGATTTCCAGCAGCAAAAAAAAAAAAACGATAAGCCAAGTTATATACTGTACCTATAGATAAAACAGTGGCAAAGTATCTTAAGACAAATGCCAGATACGTACACTTGGGTTTATGTCTTCAGAGTCCATAAATGCTGCAGCAGCTATATATTCCATGTCTAGAACGAATTCTTAAAAGATTATTTTACATCTTCATATTTACAACAGAACTCGTGGCAATACAGGAAAATTGATGGAATTCTTGTAGCTCAGTGTCAAGAGCATTGCGTTAATAACGCAAGGTTGTGGTTTCGATCCAGGGGATTGCGAATACCTAAAATGTATAGGATAAAGCAATGTAAGTCGCTTTGGATAAAAACGTCTGCTAAATGTAAATGTAAATGCAATATTAGCAGTGTTGTGGGTGGAAGATTCCAACCTTAAAAATGCCATGAATACTTATACTTGTATATATTTATAATAGAATCTACAGTTAAAAGTTTATTCCAGACTGCACAAAGTGTGTCCGTACGGTGACCGGGAAGTGCAAAACAAATCTAAAAGCAAAATAAAAACCCCATAATGACAAATCTGAAAACACAATATCAAATGTAAAAAAAAATAGCAAAATCATAAAACACGACAACAATTTGGGATCAAAAGAAGTCCAAAAACAAAACGACAAATCAGTCGAACCGGAAAAAGTTGACTCTGATAGCTACTGCTGATTGGAAGAAAGTCCTGTCAATCAAGATATCCAGGACGCTCGATGTTAATTTGATAAAGGACATGCATATATGAGACGCCGCAATTTCGTTGATTAAGGTTCAAAAGCCAAATTTTGTTAAAGGGGTCATTTGACTCGGCTAAAACGAATAATATTGTTTGCTTTAGAGTTACTACAATGTGTAGACACGATTTAAGGTTAAAAACGCTTTATTTTCTACATACCGTGCATGTTTGTATCTCTTTGCTCCGCCTCTATGAAATGCGCTGATATTTTACAAAGCTCATCGGTCTGAAAAGCGATGTGTGCTATGATTGGCCCGTCTGTTACACACATGGTGGTACTTCCTAATTAATTTGTTGTCATTATTAATATACATCTAATATAATATTTTACATTATTCTATTTTATACCGTGTATGTTTTTTAATTTTGTAATGATGCCATTTGAATGTTAATCATGATATTACACACAAACAAACAACACTTCAATACATGTATGAAGAGTTCATGCAACAACGTTTGAAAAAGAAAATATATAATAATCATAATTTGTATTGTGGATTCAAAATATAAATCCAACTGCAGTTGAGTTGTTTTGATTACACAATAAAACACTTTAAAAACATGATAACAAAAAAACAAGATTTTATCTGCATTTATATAAATTAAATTTTTTTTGCTTGGCATCAACACACAAATATGGAGAGCCAATATATTAGTCAACGGTAAATTTTATTTAAATAGCTATTTTTCAAACTCATAATTTGTATTGCATACCTTGGTGATCTATCGTAAATATTATAAATATACAGACACAGTCTGTTTTAACATTGATCTAAACTGAACTATTATCATAAATTATATAATTTTTATCACATTTACAGTTACGGTGTTATGTAAGCATGTTCGTGAGATTGTTTCTTGTTAAAGCACCACTGAAAAAATGTACTGCATTCGTTTTTAGAAAAATGGGGCTCGCTGACTTTAAATACTTATTTATTTTTTATTATAGAAAATATAAAGGAAATTTAGCTTATAGACAGTCTTTAGCCTTAAATACATTACAAGACTTTTGCTAATATTTTGCCCAGATTTTCAGGCTGGACTTGTTGAAGGAACCGGCCGTCTGCAGATTATACCAGTTAGTGTGTTTCTATTTGAAACGTTTAAATAGTCTGGAATTGTATGACGTCTAGTTAAAAAAAATCTGATTTTAAAAGTGGTGTAGTCAATCCATACATAATTTGGAAAGAAAGTTGTTTGTTGATATTGTTTTTAAACTATTTTAGACAAACATAAGAAAATTATTCAAATGTTTTTTCACCTTTTGCCAATATGAACTTGAGACAGATATAAGGTACATCATTTATAAAAAAGTCTGATTATGTAGGATAAGAATGACACAGAAAATTGCAACAAAACTTTATTATGCCACCAAAGATATAACTATACCAGTTATCAAGAGTTTTAAAGACTCTCAGGGTAAAACATTAGTACACATCAAAATTCGTGTTTGCTCATTTATTTGGATAGTATCTTCCTCGCCACACTTGTGGCAAATCAGTGATTGTAAGCACGTCGATCAGGCTTGTAAGTCGGAGTCAAAAATGCCGTGTTGGTGCTCTGTGATGGCACATACAATTACACCCAGTTAAATGTGTCTTAAGACATTGTTGGGAACATGAATATGCAAGTTATCATAGTTTTGAATGGAGTGCTGATATAGGTGCCAAGGACATAGGTATTGACGATATAGATATAAGCCATACGGTAGTTACATGGACAATACCTCCATGTTTGAACACAGTATGCCTTCAATAGATTTCCAGCTGCAAAACATAAAAAACGAAAAGCCAAGTTATATACAACAGTGGTAAAGTATCTGAATCTAAAAAAGACAAATTCCAGATACGTATTGATGGATCTAAGAATCCAGAGTCCGGAAATGCTGCAGCAGCTATATATTCCATGTCTAGAGCATAGTATCCATAAAAGTTTATCTTACTACATTTTTGTATTTACAACAGAACTCGTGGCAATATTAGAAGTGTTGTGGGTGGAAGATTCCAACCTTGAAATGTAATTATATGATCAACTTGTTGATGATTTAAGAAGTTTTGGAATTTAATATAAAGTTAAAAGTATATTCCAGTCTGTACAAAAGCAGTCAAGATTGAACCCTATTTTATTAAAAAGCCTGAAAGATACAGGCTTGATAAGTATAATTTTGTGCATTTTTTCTGCATTTCTCCTCCTTGGTCTTAATACTCCATCCCAGTAGTTGGCGGTAATGCACCAAAAGCTGATTTGCCAACCGCCAGTAAACAGCAAAGAAGAAGAAGCTGTATAAATTGTAGAAGGAGAAGCCTCTGATTGGTGGATTCTTTGCTTTTGCTAGAGTGAAAGTCTCATCAAGACATTCAATTTTGAGCACGGTCACCAAGAGATGATGCTTTTCACTAAGGTACGAACCCATTTCTATCGATTTACTTTCAAGTAATTCATGTTTTGTAGTGGTGGCGAGATGAAGCCCCGTGAAGCATTGAACCTTTTCAGCCAAGAGGTTCACAAAATGGTTCATTTCTCGAGGCTTCATTCGCTACCACCTGCTGGCTAAAGAGTGTAAAACAAACATTACACTTGTGACCCTTGATCACTTAAGTCTTAAGTAGCACGGGAAAAATTTTAGTAAAAGACAAAAAAACATTGTATTGGTCAAAATTATCGATTTTTCTTCTATGCCCAAAATCATTAGTATATAAAGCAAAGATCATGTTCCATGAAGATATTTTGTAAACTTCCTACCTTAAATATATAAAAACTTATTTTTTTGTGAGTGGATGGCCTGCCACAGTGCCTCTGATTAACAATTTCTACAGCAATTTTCTCAATATTTTGATTTTTTTTGCACTCACAGATTCCAGAGTTTTAAATGGTTGTATTTGAGCCAGATAGTGTCCTATTCTAACAACTCGTATAACAATAGAAAGCTTATTTATTCAGTTTTCAGATTATTTAAACATCTCAATTTTGAAAAATTGACCCATAAGACTGAGGTTTTGCTGGGTCACATATGTGTCTGTGATGCACTGTGTTTTGCGCCAGTTAAGGCTTAGAAACAATGAAGAGGAAAAAAATATTTTTCCACATAGATTAATCTATTTATCTGAATATAGTGTGTATTTTCTGGTGGTATGTAATGATTGTAAAACATAACTGTTTAATAAACGTATTGACTTGAAATGAAGGGGGCTATCAGGTAAATGAATTAAGGCATAAGGGGCAATATTATTATACTTGAACTGGAGAGCGTCTCTGCTTAACTATGCAGAGGGCAGTGACTGTGCTTGTGTAACATGGTTTATATTAGCTGTCAAAAATGGTCGCATGCAGCAAGATTCAAACCGCTTACTTGAACCACTGAGGGGGAAGCGAGGCTTCATCTTTGACGTCATTAGTCCAGAATTTCTCGGCACACGCTCCGAAGCCTCGGCACAAATGTAACATCACTAATGTTTTGTGTGTTCATGTCAGATAATGCATGTAAAATCTGTTGAGGTTGTGAGACACCCCCAGCAAGTCGACCTAAGTTACGCATTTTGTAAAAAGGTTGTTGTGTAAGATCAAACAACTAAAATATGAACGTATTACTTTTTCTAACTACTGACGTTTGTGCTATTTTTCAACTCGTTGTGTATTACCCATAGCAGATTTGGATTTTAAAATTGTCACATTGTGAAATGTGTAATTTCTGTTTCCTAATTGTCTGACAGGTTCTGAGGTCAGGTGTTCAGGCTGGGCTCAGGTGTCAGGGCACAAGTGCTCAAGCTAGTGCCAAATTTGCTGCTGCCACCTCAAAATCAGGTCATGGAGGGTTCAGCTTTGGTAAGTTTTTTTTTTTTTTTTTTTTTTTTTTTTTTTTTGTATACTCTTAGTATAATCTAGATCCTCTTAGTCAGATATTTCGAAGAAACTACAGTATTCTTTTTTTTTTAACAGAAATAACTGACCAACAGAAAGAGTTTCAGGAGTTGGCAAGAAAGTTTGCACGTGAGGAGATCGTTCCTGCTGCCCCAGGCTATGACAAAAGTGGTGAAGTATGTTGTTTAAACCATAAATGTACCTGTTATCTGTTAGCACATATTTGTGTTTAACATGCATTACATGGGTTTTATTGTTTTTATGATTTCTTAAAATTGCTATTTCTGTTGCCTTCATTGCAGTACCCATTTCCTCTCATTAAGAGAGCGTGGGAGCTGGGTCTAATAAATGGTCATATTCCTGAGGATTGCGGTTGGTATTTTGTCATAAACATGGAGCATTCTATTGATTGGTGACTTAATCTTAGAGTTTGACATTTCCAACACAGGTGGAATGGGTTTGGGCATATTTGACGCATGCATCATCACAGAAGAGCTTGCCTATGGTTGCACTGGAGTACAGACGTCTATCGAGGCGAACTCTCTTGGTGTATGTCGGAGCTTAATTTAATGTCTTATTAAGTGTGACTCTACAAAATGTGGAAGCAATTTTTTTCAAGAAAATCTAAAATATTTTTGTGTAATTGCTGTACTTGTATATTGCCAAACACTTTCTTTAAACTAAATTTTAATCTTTTATGTAAAATCAGCAAATGCCAGTCATCATTGCTGGTAATGATGCTCAGCAGAAGAAATATTTGGGGAGAATGACAGAGGAACCCCTAATGTGTGTAAGTGGTTAATTTTTCCAGTCTAAATTTATGTGCAGGAAAGCCTTTCCATAGAAGTAATCCGAATAACTAGGCATGTGTTGACAGGCATACTGTGTGACTGAGCCGGGGGCAGGCTCGGATGTGGCTGGAATTATGACCCGGGCTGTTAGAAAAGGAGACGATTATGTGATCAATGGTCAGAAAATGTGGATTACCAATGGTGGAAAAGCAAACTGGTTTGTGAACCACTTTAGACTGGAAATATATATATTTTTTGGGGGGGTATAACTATAAAACATTTTATTTGTTTGTACGGTGTTTAGGTACTTCCTGCTGGCCCGTACGGAGGCTGATCCTAAATGCCCTGCTAGCAAGGCTTTTACAGGCTTTATTGTTGATGCTGACACACCAGGAGTCCAACCAGGCAGAAAGGTAAGAGCTGTTGACACTATTACGATTAACTTAAGTTAGTAATATACTAATAACATCTGTTTCCCATTTACTTGTAACAGGAATTAAACATGGGCCAGAGATGCTCAGACACCAGGGGCATCACCTTTGAAGATGTAGTTGTACCAAAGGAGAATGTTTTGATTGGAGAAGGAGCTGGTTTTAAGATTGCAATGGGTGCATTTGACAAGACCAGACCACCAGTGAGTTTGTACTTTACATCAATAAATACTATGTGAGGCCTTACAGAAATGAATAAACGTTTATTTATGGATGAACTTGATTGAATAAACACTGTCCTGTATTAAATTGAATTGGAGTATTTCTGTTTAACCAGGTGGCTGCAGGTGCCACCGGGCTTGCACAGAGAGCGCTGGATGAGGCTACAAAGTACGCTTTGGAAAGAAAGACTTTTGGCAGGCTGATTGCGGAGGTAATAAAATGTCTCAACGCATAGACACAAATGGAATTATAAAACAATCTACAATGCACATATAATATATCGTCTTTTGACCTCCAGCATCAGGCAGTGTCATTTATACTTGCTGAAATGGCCATGAAAGTGGAGCTTGCGAGGTTGGCCTATCAGAGATCGGCCTGGGAAGTGGATCTGGGCCACAGGAACACGTACTATGCTTCGATTGCTAAGGCCTTTGCTGGGGATATTGCAAACCAGTGTGCCAGTGATGCCGTCCAGATCTTTGGGGGAAACGGTTTTAATAGTGAATATCCTGTGGAGAAGCTGATGAGAGATGCTAAGATTTACCAGGTCAGGATTGTAGTCTCAATCTTTATGCTCATTTATTACTTATTGATTTAACAGAAAGATGTTAAAACTTTCCTGTCTTCTGTTCTGCTTTCCACAGATTTATGAAGGAACTGCTCAAATTCAAAGGCTTATCATCTCAAGAGAGCACCTTGGGAAATACAAACAGTAAATCTGGATGGACTTTTGTACATGTTTTTCATCTCCGGATGATTGTTTGTTGTCTTGTCACATCAGCATGCCTTTTGATATTTGTGTTGGGAGCATTGGAAAAATAAATGTTAAACTAAACGAATTTGTTTTTTCTTACTGGTTGTGAATTCAAACTAAAATTGGTTCTGACTTTTTCAAGTTTTAGTTCAGAATTTCCTGAGGTTTCTACTTGGTTTCATGCAGACGATTGAGAGTAAAACTGGGTGAAATATTTGTTTTAAATATGCCATACTGGCCAATTGCTCCATAAATCTTGTTATATTTAGAAATTAATATTTTGTATAGAATGTCATAGTTAAGGATTTTTAGTAAAACTTTATTCTTTGCAGTGAAGTGTAATCATACTTTTTTTGCCTTTGCATGATTTGGCATAATCACAAGCTTCTTTACATGGATTGTATCTTCCTTCCCACACCTGTCCCAGGCCAAAAGGGCGGCCCTTCCTGAAAAACACCTCACTGCTTCATCCTTAAGAAAATTGATGGAACTCTCAAGCACTGAGAATAGAACTATAGGGCCTCAAGAACATGTTTCCCGTAATGTAGATTGAAGTGGCAGAAATACTTTTAGAGATTTGAAGAATAAAATTGAAAATGACAATATAGATCAATGCCATACAGTAGTTACATCCACAATACCTCCATGGTTGTCTTCAATAGATTTCCAGCAGCAAAAAAAAAAAAAACGAAAAGCCAAGTTATATACTGTACCTATAGATAAAACAGTGGCAAAGTATCTTAAGACAAATGCCAGATACATACACTTGGTTTTATGACTTCAGAGTCCATAAATGCTGCAGCAGCTATATATTCCATGTCTAGAACGAATTCTTAAAAGATTATTTTACATCTTCATATTTACAACAGAACTCGTGGCAATACAGGAAAATTGATGGAATTCTTGTAGCTCAGTGTCAAGAGCATTGCGTTAATAACGCAAGGTTGTGGTTTCGATCCAGGGGATTGCGAATACCTATGTAAAATGTATAGGATAAAGCAATGTAAGTCGCTTTGTATAAATGTGTCTGGTAAATGTAAATGCAATATTAGCAGTGTTGTGGGTGGAAGATTTCAACCTTAAAAATGCCATGAATACTTATACTTGTATATATTTATAATAGAATCTACAGTTAAAAGTTTATTCCAGCCTGCACAAAGTGTGTGTCCGTACGGTGACCGGGAAGTGCAAAACAAATCTAAAAGCAAAATAAAAACCCCATAATGACAAATCTGAAAACACAATATCAAATGTAAAAAAAATAGCAAAATCATAAAACACGACAACAATTTGGGATCAAAAGAAGTCCAAAAACAAAACGACAAATCAGTCGAACCGGAAAAAGTATGTATTTTATTTGACTCGGATAGCTACTGCTGATTGGACGAAACTCCTGTCAATCAAGATATCCAGGACGCTCGATGTTAATTTGATAAAGGACATGCATATATGATACATCGCAATTTCGTTGATTAAGGTTCAAAAGCCAAATTTTGTTAAAGGGGTCATTTGACTCGGCTAAAACGAATAATATTGTTTGCTTTAGAGTTACTACAATGTGTAGACACGATTTAAGGTTAAAAACGCTTTATTTTCTACATACCGTGCATGTTTGTATCTCTTTGCTCCGCCTCTATGAAATGCGCTGATATTTTACAAAGCTCATCGCTCTGAAAAGCGATGTGTGCAATGATTAGCCCGTCTGTTACACACATGGTGGTACTTCCTAATTAATTTGTTGTCATTAAAAATATACATCTAATATAATATTTTACATTATTCTATTTTATACCGTGTATTTTTTTTAATTTTGTAATGATGCCATTTGAATGTTAATCATGATATTACGCACAAACATAGAAACAACACTTCAATACATGTATGAAGAGTTCATGCAACAACGTTTGAAAAAGAAAATATATATAATAATCATATTTTGTATTGTGGATTCAAAATATAAATCCAACTGCAGTTGAGTTGTTTTGATAACACAATAAAACACTTTAAAAACATGATAACAAAAAACAAGATTTTATCTGCATTTATATAAATTACATTTTTTTTGCTTGGCATCATCACACAAATATGGAGAGCCAATATATTAGTCAACGGTAAATTTTATTTAAATAGCTATTTTTCAAACTCATAATTTGTATTGCAGACCTTGGTGATCTATCGTACATATTATAAATATACAGACACAGTCTGTTTTAACATTGATCTAAACTGAACTATTATCATAAATTATATAATTTTTATCACATTTAAGTAAGAAAGTAGGGCAAAAGTTAGATCGACGGTGTTATGTAACCATGTTCGTGAGATTGTTTCTTGTTAAAGCATCACTGAAAAAATGTACTGCATTCGTTTTTAGAAAAATGGGGCTCGCTGACTTTAAATACTTATTTATTTTTTATTATAGAAAATATAAAGGAAATTTAGCTTATAGACAGTCTTTAGCCTTAAATACATTACAAGACTTTTGCTAATATTTTGCCCAGATTTTCAGGCTGGACTTGTTGAAGGAAGTCTGTGGCAGTCTGCAGATTATATCAGTTAGTATGTTTCTATTTGAAACGTTTAAATAGTCTGCAATTGTATGACGTCTAGTTAAAAAAAATCTGATTTTAAAAGTGGTGTAGTCAATCCATACATAATTTGGAAAGAAAGTTGTTTGTTGATATTGTTTTAAACTATTCTAGACAAACATAAGAAAATTATTCAAATGTTTTTTCACCTTTTACCAATATGAACTTGAGACAGATATGAGGTACAGAATTAATAAAAAAGTCTGATTATGTAGGATAAGAATGACACAGAAATATTAAAACAAAACTTTATTATGCTACCAAAGATATAACTATACCAGTTATCAAGAGTTTTAAAGACTCTCAGGGTAAAACATTAGTACACATCAAAATTCTTGTTTGCTCATTTATTTGGATAGTATCTTCCTCGCCACACTTGTGGCAAATCAGTGATCGTAAGCACGTCGATCAGGCTTGTAAGTCGGAGTCAAGATGTCCTGACCAGGGACATTCTTCTTCTTCTGAGAAACAAAGCACATTTCTAAGCAGAGTGGGGAGCCCAGACCAAAAGGACGCCCCTTCCTTAAAAACAATGTACTCACTCCTCCATCATTATTAAAGAAAATTGATGTAATTCAATCTCAAGCACTGAGAATAGATTTATGGGGCATCAAGAACATTGTCTCAGCAATAAAGTTGAAATGGCAGAAATGCCTTTAGAGATACGAAGAATTAAATTAAAAATGCCGTGTTGGTGCTCTGTGAAGGCACACACAATTACACCCAGTTAAATGTGTCTTAAGACATTGTTGGGAACATGAATATGCAAGTTATCATAGTTTTGAATGGAGTGCTGATACAGGTGCCAAGGACGTAGGTATTGACGATATAGATATAAGCCGTACGGTAGTTACATGGACAATACCTCCATGTTTGAACACAGTATGCCTTCAATAGATTTCAAGCTGCAAAACATAAAAAACGAAAAGCCAAGTTATATACAACAGTGGTAAAGTATCTGAATCTAAAAAAGACAAATTCCAGATACGTACTGATGGATCTAAGAATCCAGAGTCCGGAAATGCTGCAGCAGCTATATATTCCATGTCTAGAGCAAAGTATAAATAAAAGTTTATCTTACTACATTTTTGTATTTACAACAGAACTCGTGGCAATATTAGAAGTGTTGTGGGTGGAAGATTCCAACCTTGAAATGTAATTATATGATCAACTTGTTGATGATTTAAGAAGTTTTGGAATTTAATATACAGTTAAAAGTATATTCCAGACTGTACAAAAGCAGTCAAGATTGAACCCTATTTTATTAAAAAGCCTGAAAGATACAGGCTTGATAAGTATAATTTTGTGCATTTTTTCTGCATTTCTCCTCCTTGGTCTTAATACTCCATCCCAGTAGTTGGCGGTAATGCACCAAAAGCTGATTTGCCAACCGCCAGTAAACAGCAAAGAAGAAGAAGCTGTATAAATAGTAGAAGGAGAAGCCTCTGATTGGTGGATTCTTTGCTTTTGCTAGAGTGAAAGTCTCATCAAGACATTCAATTTTGAGCACGGTCACCAAGAGATGATGCTTTTCACTAAGGTACGAACCCATTTCTATCGATTTACTTTCAAGTAATTCATGTTTTGTAGTGGTGGCGAGATGAAGCCCCGTGAAGCATTGAACCTTTTCAGCCAAGAGGTTCACAAAATGGTTCATTTCTCGAGGCTTCATTCGCTACCACCTGCTGGCCAAAGAGTGTAAAACAAACATTACACTTGTGACCCTTGATCACTTAAGTCTTAAGTAGCACGGGAACATTTTTAGTAAAAGACAAAAACATTGTATTGGTCAAAATTATCGATTTTTCTTCTATGCCCAAAATCATTAGTATATAAACAAAGATCATGTTCCATGAAGATATTTTGTTAACTTCCTACCTTAAATATATAAAAACTTATTTTTTTGTGAGTGGATGGCCTGCCACAGTGCCTCTGATTAACAATTTCTACAGCAATTTTCTCAATATTTCGATTTTTTTTTTTTTGCACTCACAGATTCCAGAGTTTTAAATGGTTGTATTTGAGCCAGATGGTGTCCTATTCTAACAGCTCGTATATCAATAGAAAGCTTATTTATTCAGTTTTCAGATTATTTAAACATCTCAATTTTGAAAAATTGACCCATAAGACTGGTTTTGCTATCCGGGGTCTGTGATGTGTGTCTGTGATACACTGTGTTTTGCCAGTTAAGGCTTAGAAACAATGAAGAGGAAAAAAATATTTTCCCACATAGATTAATCTATTTATCTGAATATAGTGTGTATTTTCTGGTTGTATGTAATGATTGTAAAACATAACTGTTTAATAAACGTATTGACTTGAAATGAAGGGGGCTATCAGGTACATTAATTAAGGCATAAGGGGCAATATTATTATACTTGAACTGGAGAGCGTCTCTGCTTAACTATGCAGAGGGCAGTGACAGTGAAAAATAGAGAGACAGATCAAACAACTTTAATATGAACGTATTACTTTTTCTTACTACTGACGTTTGTGCTATTTTTCAACTCGTTGTGTATTACCCATAGCAGATTTGGATTTTAAAATTGTCACATTGTGAAATGTGTAATTTCTGTTTCCTAATTGTCTGACAGGTTCTGAGGTCAGGTGTTCAGGCTGGGCTCAGGTGTCAGGGCACAAGTGCTCAAGCTAGTGCCAAATTTGCTGCTGCCACCTCAAAATCAGGTCATGGAGGGTTCAGCTTTGGTAAGTTTTTTTTTTTTTTTGTATACTCGTAGTATAATCTAGATCCTCTTAGTCAGATATTTCCAAGAAACTACAGTATTCTTTTTTTTTAACAGAAATAACTGAACAACAGAAAGAGTTTCAGGAGTTGGCAAGAAAGTTTGCACGTGAGGAGATTGTTCCTGCTGCCCCAGGCTATGATAAAAGTGGTGAAGTATGTTGTTTTAACCATAAATGTACCTGTTATCTGTTAGCACATATTTGTGTTTAACATGCATTACATGGGTTTTATTGTTTTTGATTTCTTAAAATTGCTATTTCTGTTGCCTTCATTGCAGTACCCATTTCCTCTCATTAAGAGAGCGTGGGAGCTGGGTCTAATAAATGGTCATATTCCTGAGGACTGCGGTTGGTATTTTGTCATAAACATGGAGCATTCTATTGATTGGTGACTTAATCTTAGAGATTGATATTGCCAACACAGGTGGAATGGGTTTGGGCATATTTGACGCATGCATCATCACTGAAGAGCTTGCGTATGGTTGCACTGGAGTACAGACGTCTATCGAGGCGAACTCTCTTGGTGTAAGTGGTAGCTTTATTTAATCTATTATTTAGTGTGATTCTACAAAATGTTTAAGCAATTTTTTTTACAAAAACTTGTATATTGCCAAACATTTTCTTTAAACTAAATTTTAATCTTTTGTAATCCCAGCAAATGCCAGTCATCATTGCTGGAAATGATGCTCAGCAGAAGAAATATTTGGGGAGAATGACAGAGGAACCACTAATGTGTGTAAGTGTTTAATTTTTCCAATCTAAATTTATAATGTCCAGGAACTCCTTTCCAAAGAAGAAATCTGAACATGTGGCAGTTATAACTAGTCATGTGTTGACAGGCATACTGCGTGACTGAGCCGGGGGCAGGCTCTGATGTGGCTGGAATTATGACCCGGGCTGTTAGAAAAGGAGACGATTATGTGATCAATGGTCAGAAAATGTGGATTACCAATGGTGGAAAAGCAAACTGGTTGGTGAACCACTTTGGACTCTGGAATATACTTTTGTCTCGGGGTACTTTTTTGTTTGTTGGTATAACTAAACCATTTTATTTGTATGCGGTTAAGGTACTTCCTGCTGGCCCGTACAGAGCCTGATCCTAAATGCCCTGCTAGCAAGGCTTTCACAGGCTTTATTGTTGACGCTGACACACCAGGACTCCGGCCTGGCAGAAAGGTAAGAGCTGTTGACACTATTACGATTAACTTTAGTTAGTTATATATCAAAAACATCTGTTTCTCATTTACTTGTAACAGGAATTAAACATGGGCCAAAGATGCTCAGACACCAGGGGCATCACCTTTGAAGATGTAGTTGTACCAAAGGAGAATGTTTTGATTGGAGAAGGAGCTGGTTTTAAGATTGCAATGGATGCATTTGACAAGACCAGACCTCCAGTGAGTTTGTACTTTACATCAATTATAACCATCTCAACTATGTGAGGCCATACAGAAATGAATAAACGTTTGTTTTATGGATGAACTTGATTGAGTAAACACTGTCCTGTATTAAATTGAATTGGAGTATTTCTGTTTAACCAGGTGGCTGCAGGTGCCACCGGGCTTGCACAGAGAGCGCTGGATGAGGCTACAAAGTACTCTTTGGAAAGAAAGACTTTTGGCAGTCTGATTGCGGAGGTAATAAAATGTCTCCACGCATAGACACAAATGGAATTAAAAACAATCTACAATGCACATATATATCGTCTTTTGACCTCCAGCATCAGGCAGTGTCATTTTATCCTTGCTGAAATGGCCATGAAAGTGGAGCTTGCGAGGTTGGCCTATCAGAGATCGGCCTGGGAAGTGGATCTGGGCCACAGGAACACGTACTATGCTTCGATTGCTAAGGCCTTTGCTGGGGATATTGCAAACCAGTGTGCCAGTGATGCCGTCCAGATCTTTGGTGGAAACGGTTTTAATAGTGAATATCCTGTTGAGAAGCTGATGAGAGATGCTAAGATTTACCAGGTCAGGATTGTAGTCTCAATCTTTATGCTTATTTATTACTTATTGATTTTAGAGAAAGATTTTAAAACTTTCCTGTCTTCTGTTCTGCTTTCCACAGATTTATGAAGGAACTGCTCAAATTCAAAGGCTTATCATCTCAAGAGAGCACCTTGGGAAATACAAACAGTAAATCTGGATAGACTTTTGTACATGTTTTTCATCTCCGGATGATTGTTTGTTGTCTTGTCACATCAGAATGCCTTTTGATATTTGTGTTGAGGGCATTGGAAAAATAAATGTTAAACTAAACAAAGTTGTTTTATCTGACTGGTTGTGAATTCAAACTAAAATGGGTTCTGAATTTCCTGAGGTTTCTACTTGGTTTCTCGCAGACGATTGAGAATATTTATGTTTTAGATATGCCAGACAGACCAATTTCTCCTTTAATCTTGTGATTTTTAGGAATTAACATTTTGTATAGAATGTCATAGTTAAGGATTTTTAGTAAACCTTTAATCTTTGCAGTGAAGTGTAATCACGCTTTTTTTGGCTTTGCATGATTTGGCATAATCACAAGCTTCTTTACATGGATTGTATCTTCCCTGCCAGACCTGGCCCGGCCAAAAGGGCGGCCCTTCCTGAAAAACACCTCACTGCTTCATCCTTAAACAATTTACGGCAGTTTAAAAAAGCAACTCGTTCCATACCGGAAATATTTGTTTAATAAACTCTTTATGGAAATTGCACTCAACATCAAAAGAAATTTAACTGAGTACAATTTGTAAAGGTTTGGAGAAATGTACTGAACGAGGGATAGGCTACACTCACCTTTTAAGAGCGGAAAATAGTTTTTTTTTTTATCAATTTTGATACTTTTTTATTTTATTTTTTAATAAAAATATAAAATATTATTATTAAATATTAAAATATTAAAAGGTCGAATGCTGCGCGGAAATGTAACGCCTATTACCATATTCAGAACATCAGTGATAAATGATATGTGTCATGAGTGAGACATATTTTTTATTTATAAAATATTTTTTTATATAAAGAAAAACGAATATAAAATATGTTTTATTAGTTATTCTCCTATTTTGGCAAAAAATGTCACAGTTAATATGTGGCACAAATTGTAACCCTATTGAATAATTTTAAAATAAAAAAAAATCTAACAGAACAGTTTACTTTTGTTAGACACCATTTAGAAAAGTGTGTGTTTTATTTTTAAGTTATGGTGTACATATTTTAGTGTACTTTAGCAAATGCCTGTATTTAAGAAACACACAGAACTTTCTGAATTCATTCAATTTATTTATTTTAGACATTTGCTCCATCCATCCATCCATGCCGGGTCACGGGGGCAGCAGTCTAAGCAGGAATGCCCAGACTTCCCTCTCCCTAGACACCTCCTCCAGCTCTTCCGGGGGACACCGAGGTGTTCCCAGGCCAGCCGGGAGACATAGTCCCTCCAGCGTGTCCTAGGTCTTCCCCGGGGTCTCGTCCTGGTATGCCCGGAACACCTTCCTGGGAACTCAGCCACTCTGCGGAGAAAGCTAATTTCGGCTGCCTGTAGCCGGGATCTTGTCCTTTCGGTCATGACCCGCAGCTCATGACCATAGGTTAGAGTAGGAACGTAGATTGACCGGTTAATCGAGAGCTTCGCCTTGCGGCTTAGCTCCTTCTTTACCACGACAGACCGGTGCAGCGACCGAGAACAACAATGTTTTGGAAACAGATGTAGCCTACTCTTCATTTATTGCGTATAATATTTGGTCTCCGAATAATAATTTTATAATTCCAAACAAAGCTAAGGAAATTCATATCAAAATTCTCCATAAAATGTATCCCTGCAAGTTATTTTTGTCTAAGTTAATGGATATTCAACCAGAATGTTGTTTCTGTGGTGATGAAGATGAATCAATTATCCATTTGTTCTGAAGATGTAAAATAACAAGATCATTTTATTTTGGACAGAGATTTCACTTTTGATTTTTCATTCTTTCAATAAGTTGGTTGACAGTAAAGAAGAAATGGTCCTATGTTCATACTCAGACACTGGTTCTATTGAAATAGACCAGGGGTTTTCAACTGGTTCTGTGCCAGGGACCACCATTCTGACTAACAAGTAATCGGAGGCCCACTATTGTGTGTGTGTATGTACCAGGGTTGCCAGGTCCAAGAAATATTTAATTATATGCCCATAACCCCTCAAAACCCGCCCAAAAGGAATGAAAACTAGCCCAATTTTTTCCCTGTGTCCAATCAAAGTAAACAACGCCCTAAAGACGTTTCTATTGCCAAATTTTTTTATCAGAATGGTTTCCTGGGTATTGTATATATCGTTTTGTTCTGTTGAACACAAAATACGTTTTGGGATATTTAGGAAAGCAAACAATTCTGGGTCATGTTTGACTACCATTAATTTTTTTCTGCTATGGTAGTCAATGATGCCAAAGAGTTTTCAGCAGCTAACATTCTACCAAATATCTTTGTGTTCAACTGGACAAATAAATGTATACAGGTTTGGAACAACTAGAGTAATTCATAACAGAATTTTAATTTTTGGGTGGAGTGTCCTTTTAAAATATCCCACATCTGCCACGCACTCAAATGGACGAGAAACATGTTTTCTCTTCGTAAGACATTCAGAAACTTGCTTAAGAAATACAGAGGGTTACATTTATTGCATAATATATAATGTGAACAAACACGTCAATGTTTTAGTTGTTCTAGACTGCGTATAGCGCTGCTCAAACGTGATATTTGGCAGCCGGGAGAATCAAGTGCTGTTCACTCATGAGTGATTTCTTTCATTGTGCAACGTGACATTCACCTGACGAAACATTGATAAAAACATCATTCGGATGCTCTGTGTCTACTACCACCGCTAATTTCTCCTTTTTGGTTGAGCTGAGCTCCCGCGTTCCTCCCTGTACTGTAGCCTGTCTGTCAGACTCGTTCTCCACACTTTTGAGAACGAGCTGGTCATGGAGTTGCCAGGTATTCTTTTTGTTTGAATACACAATAAGAAATTCATCAATTATCATTTATCCTTAGAATATAAATAAACATTTTGGCGACCGCAGTACATTATGAAAGTAGCCCAAAAACTCGCAACCCGCGGCTCCATAATTTTTTCCGCAACTGCATTCTCAAAATAGACCAATTGTGCGGGAAAACCGCGACTGTGGCAACACTGGTATGTACGTATATGTAAGTATATAACGTTGGGGAAGCAAAACACAACGTTAGCAAAGCATAAGATAGACCTGATAGGTGCAAAGCAAGCCTATACTGTGTCAGTTTGAATCTCAACTCAAACTCAAATTATTTTAAATATTTTCATTAAATTTAGTAATCACACCAATGCGCGAATATTCTGGGAATGTTTGGAAAAATATCTTATGCAAAAAAAGTGATTTTAATTGTGAAATTAGGTAGGCTGGAATGCATGTCACGGACCACATGCAATGCCGCCGCGGACCACCAGGGGGGCCACGGACCACCGGTTGAAAACCCCTGAAATAGACAATGCTATTAAAAATGTTTGCTTGCTTGGAAAAAATTACATACACAGATGTAAAGTCACAGGCTCTAGCCCTAATATTGTTGTTTTTTGTAGTGAACTTAAATGTTTTAAAGGATCCCTTTGTAAAATGAACAAAAATAAGAAAGGAATTTAAACTCTCAAAATATTGAATACTCCTCAAGGAAAGTAATACTATGTTTAATTGACTCTGTCAGGAACACAACATATGTTTAAAAGCAAAGCTGGTTTGGTTATAATCCTCGTTTCTTCGTTTTTTTTCTTTTTCTCTCTGTTTATTATTTTTCATTAATTTATTTGTTATTTGGGTTTTAGTGTAATACTGAAATGTCTCGTTGAGAATAGAGATTTAGTATGAACAGTTATATCGTGAATGTAATATGATTTACAAAATTATTATTCTTTGTACTATGTTATTGTATTTGTATTATGTATTTTGTTTCAAGCAATAATAAAAAATAATAAGTTACAACTCAACTCAACTTTATTTATATAGCGATGTTTACAGTTTCCGTTGTTACTTTACTCCTCCTCTCTGAAACGCACTGATATTTTACAAAGCTCATGATCGATCTGAAAAGCGAGGTGTACTATGATTGGCCAGGTCACTAGTGCGTAGTGATTGGTCGAATACTGCGCGGAAATGTAACGCCTATTACCATATTCAGAACATCAGGCTGCGCCGGCGACAGTACAATGAAATTTACAAGACATAAATTACATAAAGCACTACCCCAAGGTTTTGTCCTTCTAACAAGAAACATTACAGCATACTATACGATACAACCACAATTGACCCCACTATCAATTCAAGGGATCTTTGTTCTGGATAAAAAATGCACAAGCGACTTTATTAGAAAATGTTTTACTGATTATCTTTACCCTAAAAGCCAAAATAAAAAAAACATCCTCCAAAAATTTGAGAAAGACTCAATCACTATACTAAGAACAATGTATCTAACACTCCCTATACGTACTAAAGTGAAAGAAACACACTTCAAAGTAATGAACAATATTTACCCCTCTTAAAATTTACTGAGTCTATATGAAGTCTTTAAAAATGTTGAAAGGTCCTAAAGCACAAAAAATATATGATACCCTAAAATACTTCCCAACTGAGGTTAATAGCTGAACAATAACGGAATTCTCCGCTTATGTCATGTTGTAATTTTCTTAAAATTTAATCTATTTTATTAACATCTTACATATCTGCATATATATTTCCTGTTTGTATTAAGAGCTGCTCCCTCAGGCTATGTCCTTTTCTGTATTATATTAAGTAAAAACGGATGTTATGCAGCCATGTTTGTTTGTAAATCTTGATAATTTAAAAAAAAAAAGGAAAAAAAAGAGATTTACAAGACAAATCACACCACAAAGTGTCGAACATGCGTGGGGGTGTGGTTACAGGAGGCGTTTCAGGCAGGTCTTAGTTCGCATTCGCTTTTAGATAGAATGCACCTTTTGTTCCGACACTTAAATTCGAGCAATTTTACGTGTCTAATACATGCATGGTCAACTTATAACACACCAAAGACACAGAGAATCTTGTATCCGCCATATGACCGGATGTTGAAACGTGCTCATCTTGCATTAGATTAGATTAGATTCAACTTTATTGTCATTACACATATACAAGTACAGTGTAACGAAATGTAGTTTAGGTCTAACCGGAAGTGCAATTAGCAAGTGCAGATATACAGTGTGAATAAATACAGAATACAATTTTAGGGAAATACTATACAAATGTTGTATGAAAATATGACAGTCGGTATGTGCTATGAACAATATATGCACAAGGCTATGTACTGTGAACATTAATGTACAGGTGGTTATGAACAGATAACAATATAGACAATACAATAGTGAGTACAAGTGACTTGAGTGTGCAATAGATGCGTGTCTCTTTCACATTGCATACATGCGCTGCGTGGGCCCTGCCCATGAGCAGAACGCAAATTGCAGCTGAAACTGTTCCATCCATGATCGTTTTCCTTCACAATATACATAAAATTTAAGGATGAATAAAGTGCTCGGTATGTAATATGCAACGACTGTGAGGCACTGTATGTATATGAAAGCCATAAGACTGGTACCTCTAATATGGTACATCATGTGTGTGCTAAATCGAAATATTAGATTTAATTATTTATAGAAAAAAACAGAGCTAGAAAATGTACTGAGTCATTTAAAAGACGATCGAGTCCGGGTCGACTGCGGATATCAGAGAAAATTATACGTGCGGGCGGGTGGATCATTTATTTGAAACAGCGGATGCGGGTGACATTTTATCTTATCCGCGCACCTCTATCGGGCAGTACTGTTGTAGTGGAAATGCTGCCCTTAAACACGGTTGACTCGCTCACGTTTCGTGCGTTTTACACTTGTTGTGTAAAACCACTCCTTGCAGCTCTAATGCTGTGAACAACAGGTTCAATGTTCATAAAACATGTTAAAAAGAAATGAATAATTAAATTAATAAATAATGTAGATTATAAATAGTATGTTTTGCCATTATTAAAGTGTTAACAGTTAAATATGTCAGGTCAAGAAAGATTGTCTTTATTTTATTTTTATAAAAAACAAGTAGCTATTTACGTTAAGTGAAATCAAGAAAATCAGTCTTTATATTATTTTTAATAAAAACATGTTTTTATCAGGAAATAGTCTAAGTTCAACTTAAAATGTCAGGAGATACATTGTTGACATTACTGTTAAAAATACACTTCCAATAAAGTGAGTGTTGGCAAAACCGATTGTCATTTTTATGTTGAGGCAGTGGGGGTGTTGGTGGCAGCCTGCTGAATGTAACTGATAAAGTAACGAGTTATCTAACTTAGTTACTTTTAAAATGCAGTAATCTGTACAGTAACTAAGTTACTTTTTAGAGGTATAGTCAGTAATCAGTAATCAGATTACTTTTTCAAAGTAACTGTGGCAACACTGGCGCTGAATAATATATGTATGTCCTTTCTCATAGTAACATCGAGGGTTCTTGATATCTTGATTGACAGGAGTTTCATCCAATCAGCAGTTGCTATCCAGTTCCAACAAAGTACCTCTCCGGTTTGACTGATTTGTCGTTGTGTTTTCTGACTTGTCGTTTTGTTTTTTTGACTTTTCGATGTTGTTTCTATATTGTTAATTTGTTTCCCGAATTGTTGTTAAGTTTTAAGATTTGCTATTCTGTTTTTAAATTTGATATTGCATTTTCAGATTTGTCATCTTGCTTTTGGATATTTTATTTTGCTTTTAGTTTTGCAAACTTGTTGTTTTGTTTTAGACTCCTCGGCAACGGTAGTACGCTGTTTTATTAAAATACATGAGAGTGCAGGCTTTAAAAGTAGAATTTAATGTTTTATTTTTCTGTATTTCTCCTCCTCGTCTTCACACTCCATACCAATAGTTGGCGGTAATGCGCCAAAGGCCGTTTGCCGACCGCCATTAAACATAAAAGAAGGAGAAGCATTTTACATAAAGTGAGAAGTGGTTTCTGATTGGTGGATATTTCGCTTCTTCTCTAGGGTAAAGGTCTCAACAAGACATTCAAGTTTGAGCACTGTAACCAAGAGATAATGCTTTTGACTAAGGTAAGAACCCATTTTATTCGATTTATTTCAAAGTAATTCATGTTTTGCAAAGTCGTGTTAGGTTAATGCATGTCAATTGTAAAATCTGTTGAGGTCGTGAGACACTTAGCCACAGCTGTTTGCTACATTCCCAAGCAAGTCGACCTACGCAGTTTATAGAAAAGGTCGTTGTGTAAGATCATACAATTTATTAATTATTGTATTTTTTTAACTACTGACGTTTGTGCTATTTCTTAGCTTGTTTTGCAGTGTCTATATAGTTGATTTGATTTCTAGATATTTGTCTCTCTGTCGTGGACAGTACTGTAAGACGTATAAAGAAATCGTAACATATCACCAAAAATACACAAATATTATATAATACAAAATATTAAATCCAATAATATTACGTATATACATATGGTTATATGTTGATTACTATTTCAAATGTTGTTTTGGTTAATTTCCTTGTTGACTGCCAGGATTTTTTATCTGAAGTAGGGTGCGTCATTAAATGTAAACAGAGTTGAATAATGTTGAATAGAATATGTAATTTTTATTTCATAATTGTCTGACAGGTTCTGAGGTCAGGTGTTCAGGCTGGGCTCAGGTTTCAGGGCACAAGTGCTCAAGCTAGTGCCAAAGTTGCTGCTGCCACCTCAAAGCCAGACCATGGCGGGTTCAGCTTTGGTATGTTTTTCGTACTGTCATGGTATAATCTAGAGCCTCTGTTGACTTAGTAGTCAGAAATACCAAAGAACATTTTATTTACTTTCAACAGAATTAACTGACCAACAGAAAGAGTTTCAGGAATTGTCAAGAAAGTTTGCACGTGAGGAGATCGTTCCTGCTGCCCCAGGCTATGATAAAAGTGGTGAAGTACGTTGTTTAAACCATACATGCACTTGTTATCGTATGTACCGTTGCACATAATGGCATTTTACATGCATTACATGTATATTTATAATTTATTAAATTTGCTGTTTCTGTTGCCTTTATTGCAGTACCCATTTCCTCTCATTAAGAGAGCATGGGAGCTGGGTCTAATGAATGGTCATATTCCTGAGGATTGCGGTATGTAATTTCTTATTCATTGAAGATCCTGTTGAAAGGTGACTTTATTCTTACGGAGTTTAATATTCCCAACACAGGTGGAATGGGTTTGGGTATATTTGATGCATGCCTCATCACAGAAGAGCTTGCCTATGGATGCACTGGAGTACAGACCGCTATTGAGGCGAACTCTCTTGGAGTAAGTCCGAGCTTAATTTCATCTTTTATTTAAAGTGCAATCTAAAAAAATATACATATGTCCTAATTTATTAAACCACAGGGTGTATTTTTTTCTGTAATCGCTATTAATACTTCCACTTCTTTCCTTAAATAACATTTGAATCTTTTTGTAAACGCAGCAAATGCCAGTCATTATCGCGGGTAATGATGCTCAGAAGAAGAAATATTTGGGCAGAATGACAGAGGAACCACTAATGTGTGTAAGTGTTTCTTTTCATTTTTCTAGTCTATATGTATAATGGGCTGGAAAGCCTTTCCATAGAAGTAATCTGAGCATGTGGTGATAACAACGCACGTGTTACAGGCATACTGTGTGACTGAGCCGGGGGCAGGCTCTGATGTGGCTGGAATTATGACCCGGGCTGTTAGAAAAGGAGACGATTATGTGATCAATGGTCAGAAAATGTGGATTACCAATGGTGGAAAAGCAAACTGGTTTGTGAACCACTTTAGACTGGAAATATATATATTTTTTGGGGGGGTATAACTATAAAACATTTTATTTGTTTGTACGGTGTTTAGGTACTTCCTGCTGGCCCGTACAGAGGCTGATCCTAAATGCTCTGCTAGCAAGGCTTTTACAGGCTTTATTGTTGATGCTGACACACCAGGACTCCAACCTGGCAGAAAGGTAAGAGCTCTTGACACTATGGTAAACTTAATATAGTAATGTAATAACAGCAGTTAATTTAGTAACATCAGTTTCTCAATTACTGGTAACAGGAAATAAACATGGGCCAGAGATGCTCAGATACCAGGGGCATCACCTTTGAAGATGTAGTTGTTCCAAAGGAGAATGTTTTGATTGGAGAAGGAGCTGGTTTTAAGATTGCCATGGGTGCATTTGACAAGACCAGACCACCAGTGAGTTTGTACTTTACATCAATTATTACCATCTCACCTGTGAGCCCATACAAATCTCCACTACCGTATTTTTGAGCCGGTACTAAAAAAGTCTGTTAAATTAAATTAAAATTAATAAAGTCTGATTTATGAATTATCTTGCTTGAATAAACACTGTCCTTTATAAAATTGAATTGGAGTATTTCTGCTTTTCAGGTGGCTGCAGGTGCAACTGGACTTGCACAGAGAGCGCTGGATGAGGCTACAAAATATGCTTTGGAAAGAAAGACTTTTGGCAGATTGATTGCAGAGGTAATAAAATGTCTGGAATGGAATTTAAAAATACATCTACGGTGTACAAGAAATGATTTTGTTTTCTGATCTCCAGCATCAAGCAGTGTCATTTATCCTTGCTGAAATGGCCATGAAAGTTGAGCTTGCGAGGATGGCCTATCAGAGATCAGCTTGGGAAGTGGATATGGGCCAAAGGAACACGTACTATGCTTCGATTGCTAAAGCCTTTGCTGGGGATATTGCAAACCAGTGTGCCAGTGATGCCGTCCAAGTCTTTGGTGGAAACGGTTTTAATAGTGAATATCCTGTGGAGAAGCTGATGAGAGATGCTAAGATTTACCAGGTCAGGATTCGAGTCAATCTTTCTACTTATGACTTACTGTAGTCCACACTTGCTTATTGATTTTGCAGAAAGATGTTTAAATTTTACTGTCTTTTGTTCTGCTTTCCACAGATTTATGAAGGAACTGCTCAAATCCAAAGGCTTATCATCTCAAGAGAGCACTTTGCGAAATACAAACATTAAATCTGTATAGCCAACACTTTTATGCAAGAAGCTAATGTTTTTGTTTAGAGACTTTTGTACATGAAAATGTTTATGATCAATATATATCAGGATGATTGTCAGTTTGTTGGTTGCCTTATGTCACATCAGCATGCCTTACGATATTTGTGCTGGGAGCATTGAACAATTAATGGTTAACTAAACAAAGTCGTTCTTTTGTAACGGATTATACATTCAAAAATAAAGTAGCCTGTTCTAAATTTTCTTTCTCAGTAGCCGAGTTTTGGTTTAAACACCTCCTTTGGTTTCTTCTTGGTTGCTCGCTGAAGATTGAGAGTAGGACGGTAAACTATTTGCATTTTTGATCTAGCCGAAGTGAATAGTTTCTGCAAAGATCTTGTAATGTTTATGAATTAATATTTTGTATTGTAGAATCAAGATGATGTCGTACAGTTAAGCATTTTAGTAACACTTTAATCTGTGCAGAAAAAAAGCCGTCAGGCATGATTTCACAATGAATACAACAAAATCAAGAATAAACATCAATATCTGCAGTGCATTTTAAATAAAGATCTGTGCAAAGTTATTTCGTGTTTTTTGATGTATGAGCTAGTGACACTACAATTAACACAGGTCCCCTTTGGCTGCATAAATTAAGAGGCCAGCCAATAGAAAGAGTGCTACGGTTATGAACGGCCATGCTAAATTCTTTTTTGTCTGAATTTTAAAATTATTAAATAAAATGAATTCCACATATACAACTTATTTATTGTCATCATTGATATTACCAGCTATGATGTCTAAAATGATCCACGGATCAAAATCAAGTTATCGTGACACGTTTTGTTCTTTATGGGCACCGGTAGAAATCACGAGCACTTTGAGCACTTTGATGACGTCATTCGTGTGTGACTGCTTCGGCGCAGCCTGTAGTCCACATCGTTTCTTCGCCAGGATGGTAAAGTAAACGATATTTCTTTGTGTGGTCATAAATAGTTTGTTCTAATGTATTTTTACTGCTCTTGGGAAAAAAGCGATTAGTTGCGATGGTGAACAAGACAACAGCACCCATTTAAATTGATTAGGGGAAAACATAAACAAGATTGGCATCCTCGATCCATTCATTACAGTTAACAGCCTCGGTTTTGAACTAAGGTTAGAAGAAAAGGTTAACTGACTGTCAAACCAATCAGCGAATGGGTTAGCCAGCACATTTGAATGCTAGACTGATGTGTTTATATAACTTGACCTAAAATCATACATTTTCTTGCAGGGGACCCAGGTTAAAGACGTAATTATTAAACATGATGCTCCAAGCACTGTATTTCTAGACAAGCATGCAGACTACATTGCAGCTTATGGCTCCAAGAAGGACGATTATGTAAGTTTAAGGGCTTTAAATGCTAAAAATGAATTAAACTAGAGGCATGTTTCTGAATCTCATCATGCTTATTTAAATATTCTGTACTATCTTCTGAAGGAGTACACCCTCTCCGAGTACCTACGAATGAGTGGCATCTACTGGGGCCTGACAGTAATGGACCTTATGGGTCAGCTCTCTAGAATGAACCGTGTGGAGATCATAGAGTTCATCAAGTCCTGCCAGCACGAATGCGGAGGTATCAGTGCCAGCCTTGGCCACGACCCACATCTCCTCTATACCCTCAGTGCTGTGCAGGTCAGAATAATTTTTCTAAATGCTAATAATTAAATTATGAAAAATCATTGTTACAAATTGTTCATGAAGACGGTGGGACTTATAAAGAAAACTTTTTATGACCCATTAGATCCTGTGTTTGTATGATAGCATCAATGTGATCGATGTGGACAAAGTGGTGGATTATGTTAAAGGACTGCAGCAAGATGATGGCTCATTCGTAGGAGACAAATGGGGTACGTGTATGCTCATATGCATGACTATCTAATGGAATAAATCACTAGAACCAAGTAAACCCTTGTAAGATTGTATATAACCTAATCAATGTTTTTCATTTCTTTAACAGGAGAAATAGATACAAGGTTTTCCTTCTGTGCGGTTGCAACATTGGCACTACTGGTTAGAATTTTTCTGTATTCAAATATTATATATGAAATTGTTTTAACACCTTCCAGCATTGTTTTAATGCAAATAACAAAACATTTTTATCTGCAGGGAAAGTTGGATGCTATCAACTTGGACAAGGCAGTGGAGTTTGTGCTCTCCTGTATGAACTTTGATGGTGGATTTGGTTGTAGGCCTGGTTCAGAGTCACATGCTGGTCAGGTGAGTTATTTTAATGTTCATATCTTCATTAATACAAACAAAGTTTTTGTGTATTTGTGAGTGATACTCGTATTTCCGGTGCAGATTTACTGCTGTACAGGCTTTTTGTCCATCACTGGACAGCTGCATCAGGTCAATGCAGATCTGTTGGGCTGGTGGCTCTGTGAAAGACAGTTACCATCAGGGGGTTTGAATGGGAGACCAGAGAAGGTAAACAGTCCTGCAGGTCATCGGTTTATAGTTGATTAAATCGTATCACAGCTTACTGAAATGAACAAATAAAAATACAACTTTGTAAACTATTCATGCATCAGAAATAAATAAAAAAATCAAGGAAATGTAAAATAGTGATCTTTTTAAACCATAATAAACCTGGGTTAGACAAACAAAGTTTTAGCGAAAGGATATTTTATATTGTATTTTTCTGGTTTTAGCTGCCTGACGTCTGCTATTCCTGGTGGGTTCTTGCCTCTCTAAAGATCATCGGAAGAATCCATTGGATTGACAAAACAAAACTGCAAAACTTTATTCTTGCCTGCCAGGATGAAGAGACTGGAGGGTTTGCAGATAGACCTGGAGACATGGTGAGCTCACATTACAACTTGCTCATGCAAAACTTAAAATCCGAAAGATAGAATCTTTCCATCTCAGTGGTTCATTCTTACCAGATGCATTAATTGATCATCTCTTTTTATCCTCCATCCAGGTTGATCCGTTCCACACTCTGTTTGGTGTTGCCGGACTGTCTTTGCTGGGAGATGAGCAGATCAAACCAGTGAACCCTGTGTTTTGCATGCCTGAAGATGTGCTTCAGAGGATCGGTTTGCAACCCGACTTGCTGAGCTGAGTTGAAAGATTCAACGTTGCCGTTGCACTCCCCTCCAACCTGTGTGCAGCCAGCCCTGTTCTGAATCTGGAAAACCAGCAAAGCGTGGATAGCACTGAATATTGCTGTCATCTTCAACTAATAGTTGCACCCTTTAGAAGGACCAGGATTCGAGAAGTTTGGCTGTAAAGAGGCTGTTTTTGTATTGTTTTACTGTTCTTGTGTCATTAAGTATGCACAGTATGTGGGATGACCTTTATGTCTGATTTTGATCTTTGTTTCTTAAACATACTGGGATTTGTAGCTTTCACTGTGCGTGTAAAAACATAACTTTATTTATAATAATCATTCAGGGGATTCTTTCCTCATATAAAGCCATGTTTAATGTTACGAGTGTTTAATAAATGACAGAAATACGTTATCTTTGATAGCTTTCCCAAAATCAGTTTGCAAGACTAAGCAAAGTGTTTGCTGGAAAGGGTGTTGAAATTGGCTCACAGGTTTTAGTAGTTTCATCACATACTTTAAACAAAATCTGAATATTTATAATGAACAAATTATGACTGATTTCTAAAGATGATTCATTGTCAGGTGTGACTTTGTCTTCATTAGTCCCTGTTGATGTTCTCCTCGAGGAATCAAGTACTCGTCATCACCCCTGGAGCTTCTGACACAGATTGCGATGAGATTCGGATGGCCTGCTGTTTTACATTGTTTTTCAGTAGTGCCCGCAGAACTTCCAAAGTTAATAAAATGAGAACCATTAAATGATCATTTTCAGTCAGTGAATCTGGCTGAGGTTAGCCAGAGTTTAGTATTTCACCCAAAATCTCTGAAATCCAGCCAAAAATGTGCCCTTTGCACAGCGCAATACAATTTATACCAGCTATTAGCAATAAACTGTTAGACATTCAATTATATGGGCATGCATTTGGAAAAAGTGAAGAAATAATCACTTATTTTCACAGAGTTTGTGAAGTTCATCAGAGGAGCAGCGATCTTCAGACCCCTGACAGATTTGCAGAAATAAACAGGAGGGTTGTTAGGCTCCAGTGAAACCCCACTGGCTCTCATTAGAAGTGTGAGATCTGTGAATCAGGCATGTCACCACAGTCTCCTGGCACTTGTTATTTTGTTGTTACATCCCCCCACACGCACATGCAAATCCATTAACAACCTCTGCTGCCTTTAATGAAGACCACAACCACCATACAGCATTCTTGACCGAATAATTTTATTCTGGGCAAAACAACTGTTAGTTGTTACTTAGTTGTTGTTTTCTATTCAAAAACAAAATATTGTTGAGGACTAGTAATCAAAGGTGTAAAGTAATTGAGTGTTTTTACTCGAGGACATTTCTCAAGTATCTTTACTGTTATCTTTATTGTTTTTACTTTGGACAAAATTTACTCCACTACAGCATAAATTATGTTTGTTTTACTCGAGTACATTTAATGAAATACGTTTAAATGTGTTTTTCTACCTTTAACACTTAAGTAAATCAAACATCTATACTTTTACTCAAGTAAAATGATTAAGTAAATCAAGAAATTACTATGACTTTAATTTGCTTTTCTAATGTAGAAAATTGACATATACTTTTCAAAGGAAGTTGAATATTTTGCTGTATATAATGCATGGAAGTAAAAACTCAAATAAATTGTTGTTACTTGATCCTTGAGAGTAAAATTCTCAAGTACTTTACACTTTTGCCAGCAATGTTAGTCTTTTAATATGTGAGGCTGGTCTAATATTTAAATTATGCAAAATTCTGTGTAAGTGAACCCTTCACAGATTGTCAAACATCATAATGCAACACTCATTTGATGTTCTATTTGAACCTAAAATGTTTATCTATCACCCTTAACCAAAGCATACACAATGTTTGTAGTAGGTACATGGTTAAGTAAAGAATCATTAAAATAAAGACTGTTTTTCGAAGACTTTGCCGCAATGTATGTTTAAGTGTGCGTGGATTATTTAGGGACGATAAGTGATGGCTCTAGAGAGGAGGTTCTCAAACTTTTTTGTTGTGAGGCCCGCTTTGCGTAGGGTGCATTGCTATTTTCTTATGTTGATAATAGACTAAGACGTCATGGTTTGAAATCATGCATGGCACGGAAGGTTCCCCTGCTTAAACCAGCACATGTCCAGGCCCGTCTTAAATTTGCCAATGACCATTTGGATGATCCAGAGGAGTCATGGGAGAAAGTCAAGTGGTCAGATGAGACCAAAATAAAACTTTTTGGTCATAATTCCACTAAACGTGTTTGGAGGAAGAAGAATGATGAGCACCATCCTAAGAACACCATCCCTACTGTGAAGCATGGGGGTGGTAGCTATCATGCTTTTGGGGTGTTTTTCTGCAAATGGGACAGAGCGACTGCACTGTATTAAGGAGAGGATGACCGGGGCCATGAATTGCGAGATTTTGGGGAACAACCTCCTTGGGTCGAGGCTGGGTCTTCCAACATGACAATGACCCGAAGCACACAGCCAGGATAACCAAGGAGTGGCTCTGTAAGAAGCATTTACATTTAGTCATTTAGCAGATGCTTTTGGGGTAGCGACTTACAAGTGGGGTAGGTAATGGAAGCAATTAGGACAGCATAAGTACAACAAGAGCATAAGTGCAATCAAAAAGAAGACTGGTCTCATATAGCCTAACACAGTACACAGAATCATTCATTCATACATTTTTTTTTTTTAAGAGTAGAGAAGAAAAGAGTAGTGAAGAAACTTGAGTCAGAACGGATCAGTCAGATGTTGGCTGAAGAGATGGGTTTTCAGGCGTTTCTTAAAGATGGCTACAGAATCTGCAGATCTTGTAGCAGCAGGCAGATCATTCCTCATAGGTGGAACAGATCCGGAGAAGGTGCGCGAGAGAGATTTTCTACCTTTATGGGATGGCACCACAAGACGCCGTTCGTTTGCAGAGCGTAGGGATCTGGCGGGTACATATGTCTGCATTAGCGAGTGAAGATAAGGTGGTGCCAAACCAGTGGTGGTCTTGTAGGCCAGGAGCAGAGTCTTGAATTTAATGCGAGCGACTTTAGGGAGCCAATGTAGCTTAATGAGTAGAGGAGTGACGTGTGCTCTCTTCGGTTCATTAAAGACAACTCTTGCCGCAGCATTCTGGATCATCTGTAGAGGTTTGGTTGTGCAAGCTGGAAGTCCTCCAAGTAGTGCATTGCAGTAGTCCAGTCTGGACAGGACCAGAGCCTGTACTAGGACTTGCGTAGCATGCTCTGATAGGAAGGGTCTAATTTTCCTGATATTGTAGAAGATGAATCTACAGGACCGGGCGGTGCTGGCAACTTGATCTGTGAAGTTGAGCTGATCATCGATCACCACTCCCAGGTTTCTTGCCTTTCTGGACGGTGTGATGGTTGATGAGCCCAGTTGAATGGAAAGGTTGTTATAAGTCTTTATATCAGCCGGGATTACAAGCAGTTCTGTTTTTGAAAGGTTCAATGCAGGTGATGGCCGTTCATCCAGAGTGAGATGTTGGCTAGGCAAGCTGAGATGGGTGCAGAGACAGTCGGATCGTCAGGGCGAAAAGACAGGTAGAGTTGTGTATCATCTGCATAGCAGTGATAGGAAAAGCCATGTTTCCTAATGACAGAGCCAAGGGATGTCATGTATACAGAGAATAGCAACGGAACCAAGCACTGAGCCCTGAGGCACACCTGTGTCGAGATGTTGGGACTCAGACACCTCACCCCTCCAAGATACTCTAAATGACCTACCTGAGAGGTAAGACCTGAACCATTGTGGCACCATTCCGGAGACCCCCATAGCCTTGAGAGTGGACAGGAGGATGTGATGGTTAACAGTGTCAAAGGTGGCAGATAGATCCAGTAGGATGAGAACAGATGAGTTAGAGGAAGCTCTTTCCAGTCTCAGGGCTGGAGCATATCAAGCATATCAAGAAGCATATCAAGGTTCTGGCGTGGCCTAGCCAGTCTCCAGACCTAAACCCAATAGAGAATCTTTGGAGGGAGCTCAAACTCCGTGTTTCTCAGCGACATGCTAGAAACCTGACTGATCTAGAGAAGATCTGTGTGGAGGAGTGGGCCAAAATCCCTCCTGCAGGAAACGTTTGACCTCTGTAATTGCAAACAAAGGCTACTGTACCAAATATTAACATTAATTTTCTCAGGTGTTCAAATACTTATTGCAGCTGTGTCATACAAATAAATAGTTAAAAAATCATACATTGTGATTTCTGGATTTTTTTTAGATTATGTCTCTCACAGTGGACATGCACCCACGATGACAATTTCAGACCCTCCATGTTTTCTAAGTGGGAGAACATGCAAAATAACAGGGTGTTCAAATACTTATTTTCCTCACTGTAAATAACAGAGTACTATAGTAAGTTTTTTATAATAAATTGCTTATGAGATTCAAAACCTCATAGCTCTTGAATCAAAGGATTCAAAAGAATATTAAAATGACTTTGTAGGTTTTATTACAAGAATCATCATTGTGACATATATGGAACATGTGGTCTGAAGAGGTGCAATTGTTTTTTTTTTTGCAGACATGTACCTGCACAATATGACATGCTAGTGTCATCCTCAAAACTGATCATGTTAAGTTTACAATTTAAAGATAAGGAGCTTTACATTTGCTCTCTGAAAGCTCTGAAACAAAATCAGACACCTTGTCCTTCAAAACTCTTTGCTTTCTCTTGTTCAAAAGTTCAATGTTTTGGGGATCATTATATTCTTTGATGAGTAGATCAAGGCCACGTTTCATGGCTGCCTTTGATACGTGGCTTCTAGCATTGCTCTTGGTGTCTTGGTATTGGATGTGTCTTGACAACGTCTTGCTGCTTTTCCATTCCCCCGAGAGCTTCATAGTTACCGGATATTTATGAAGATCCGTTTTTTGACGGGCTGGTGTTGCTTGGGAGGTCTTCTGGGGATGTGCATCGCCTTCAACTTTTTCACTTGAGGACGATTCCAAGATATTGATATGAGATGATGAGACATCACCCTTAATGTTTTCACCCAAACCATTTTTTAATTGCTCATATGGTGAAACACATTTTTTAGTCTTTGTCAAGTGATTGCTGTTGGAACAGAGTTTCTTACATGCTTTTGTGTCCACAGTCTCGTACACTTCTGACAAATCGCTCTCACGGTCACCAGTGTCTTCTTCAAACAAACAATCTCTCATGCTGTCATGCCTCTGGCCAAACGTGACATCTGACTTCACAGAGTCTCCGCTTGTAACATTCAAGTCACCACGGTTTTTCTCACATTCTTTTAAAGTTGAAAAGGCAATACTTACTGATCTTAGGTGAGCAGAATAAGCTTGATGACAATATCCAGTTATCAGTTTTATGTCCATCAGTGTCTTTTGAACCTCTTGTATTTCTTTGTTGATCAAAAACATTGACCTCCTATGATCTTTGCGGAGTATTTTCTCCTTGTCCACAAATCGTTTCATTTCACAAAGGTTTTTGAAGTGAGCTCTCTGTAGATCTTTAACCATATATATGTTCCCTTTACTGGCTTTGAAGGAGCTCATGTCTTGGACATACTCTACACGAAATGATTGCTCTGGAGCTCTGAGGCATCTGATTGTTCTTCACCTCAGGGAGGGAACGGTGGGAGGTCAACATATTAACAACAGATAGGCAAGTGCAGGTGAGACTGATTTTAAAATATGACTTAAAAAGATTAATGTCAGCTATCGGGTGCACATGTACAGTAGAACAAAAATATAATTTTAATAAAATCAATGACTAGAGATTATTTTAAGGCTTCATTCTATTTGAAAGATTTCCATTGGTTAGAGCATGGCACTAGCAATGCCACGGTTATGGGTTCAATTCCAGGGGATTGCACATAGTGAGAAACTAAATCTAAAATATAATGCCATGTATGTCGCTTTGGATAAATGCGTCTGCCAAAATCCATAATGTAAAAGTCATTCGCTAGGGGGCGACAAAGCCCCGTTTTTCCTTTGAAAAAAAATGTGCACACGTGTTGTTACATTTAGTCGATCTTTACATACTTAAGAAAAAATAAAGCTTAAATAAATACTTCAATACAGCTCGTGCTGCTTATAATAACAAACTGTATCATAATGCTGATGGTGTGACACAGAACCAAGATATAAGATATAAATCTTTTCCTTATGCATTTTTAAATCTGTGATCAAATTTCTGCAGAGAACCACGCTCCTTTAATTTTTGCATACATGTTTGGATCGCTTCCCCAGCGAGTCTGCAGATCTTGCACTGATGCTTTTCTAGCCCATGTATTTTTTATCATAGTCTACATTGCATAAAATATTCAGATAGGACATTCAGTTTTCTGAGCCCAGGCACCGATCCCTCACCTAATAGCAGAACGAGCTTTCAGGCCAAAATCCACAGCTGATGTCAGTACTGTCCACCAGTGTATTATGACCATGAATCGTGGTCCTCATGACGTCAGCCTGCATCTGAACACAATGCCAAAGCAATCAGATGTTTGAAATATATGTGCATATAAGCTAAACAGATGCTCTTTATGTTTTTCCTAAAATTCTATATCTTAAACAAATTCATCCTTATTGTATGGGAATGTACAATTTGCTCCTTTTTCTTTGATTGTTCTGTTGTTAAAAAGTACAGCTATTGAAAAAGGAGAACTAATCTTTGTTGTTATCTTCTGTTTACTTAATCACCTTTGCCATTACGTAAGGCTAATATTTAATACTTTCTTGTAGTATTTTATAACTACTTTAGTATTTAACAAAATCACCTTTATCAATTTGCTTGTTCATCTCTGAGCTGCAATGTTATCTGCATATTCCCAAATTAATCTCTGTTGTGATTGGAGCACTCAGCTCCCTGCTACAAATATATTCTCTCCTTATTATGGAAAACAATTCAAGAATTCAGAATTTTCTCCTCTGCCAATATAACAATGCTTTAGTTGCATTTTTGGTTATTAAAAAAAAGGGGTTTACACTGAAATACTGTGAAACCTGAAAAACTTTTGCTGATTTAATAACCTAGGATTATTTAAACCTATAAATTATTTAAGTGCTTGTACACCTAAAAATATCTGCAGAACACAAACAAAGATATTTTGAAGAATGTTGGCAAGCAAACAATGACGGTTCCCATTCACTGCCATTTTATGGACACAAATGCAATGCAAGTCAATGGGTGTTCATCAAAATATCTAATTTTGTGTTCTGCAGAAGAAAGAAAATCATACAGACGGTCAGTAAATTTTGACATAATTTCATTTTTGGGTGAATCCATTTAAAATATGTAATAATTTCATGGATTTTCATGACCTAACATAATTCAGCAAAAATATTACAAGTTCCAATAAATTGTCTTAAACTGCGTGTATACATTGCACATTATGTATGTATGTATCTCATAATGCAAGGATTAATATACTTTAGGCTCAAACACATGACTCAATTATCACACACACAAACCGTTTCCCACACAAAACCTTCAAATCGAGAAAGCCAAGCTGTCACTTGTCAACTTCATACAATAAATCCCCACATCCATCTCTCCTCACAGCGACTGTCTTTTCATTTTATAGACAAAACCTCTTTATTTTCTGTTTTTAATTCGAGCATGTTTCTTCAGTTTGACAAAACATGTTGTCTGTACAAAACGTCACATGAAAAAGAGGACACGATCAAATCAGATGGAAATAAATGCTTTCTGTCTCTTTAAATACTGAATACAGTTTGACAAGATCACAATAACAACAGTAAGAGTGAACGAGTGGGCCCCTCTGAATACGTCCGACTGCTGACTCACATGCTGTATCGCCACTCAAGACGCTAAAACCGTTCCTCATATCACATGAATAATTAATAATGCTTTTAAATGCTACAAAAATAACATGAAATAGAATACAAAAAATCCATTTCCTTTTTGTCCGAGCCTGCAGTGCTGTCATCTTACACAGGTGATTTAAAAGTGGCTGATGCCTGATCTGCACAGATCAGTTTGGAAAAAGTCATTTTGTTCCTCATCCCACAGAGCTGAAAGAAAACCGACGCAGGGTCTTATTAAGCGGCATTTGGGTTTTGCACCAAAGCGAGTATTCTAATCTAGAAGATTCAGAGTCCTTGTTCCTCTAGTAGACCCCCACGACACGGACGCACAGTTTTGAGGTGAGGGCCAGCAGTGAGCGCTGACATCTTTCTGTCTGATCCGAGCTGCACCAGCTGAGCCTTTACGCCAGTGTCTAGAAGGTCTATTTTTATTTTGTTGCTAAGAAAAATATATCATCACTATTGTAACAAGATCATTTTCACAGTGTTTCACATGCATGTGAATGTCTACCACTAATTCTCTAATTGCTGGCTATCACAAATCATGTTTTCTCTTCTCTCTTCAAATGCAAAATCTCTGAAGAAAGTCCTTTGGTGTCATTTGTTACTGGGGGAAAAAAATCTATTTCTAGATAGACCGAGATTGAGTATGATGTATGTGGAAAGGTGATGCAGGGGGCTTTATAGCTATCTAAATCAGTGTTTAAAATCATTTGTAAACCGTTGATTGAAACTGCGATGACCTACGCGGTGACAACATGACACATTAAGCCTTGATTACATGACAGCATATATAAAAGGTCACATTCAACGACACACTCCGGGTGCTCAAGTCTCACTACATCATCTGCTTATTTGTCCCACAAGCATAAAGTCCCAGAGCAGGCCAAACGTCTCTGTTCTCAGATCAGCCGGTAAAGGGGATGCATGACTCAGACTGCACATTAGCCGTGGGCTGAAGAAGAGGGCTTCCCTGAGGGAGTATGGACGGAGGGAGAACGGTAGGCAGTCTGGGCCGCTGCGGAGCTTTTAAATGCGGGCCAGCAGCAGAGCCAGCAGCAGGAACAGCAGCGCAGCTAGGCATGGGCCGTCTGCCCTGCAGCGATGGCTCCGGTCAGTCAAGAAAGGCTCTGGAGATTCGTAGCCCGAACCATCTGAAACACACAAACAGAGAGACAGCACACGGCGAGGAAGAGCTAGGAAATTCATACCTTTACTCAAAGCAGCAGGAGCCTACAGCACTGACCTAATTACAGTTTAATTACTGAGACGGAAATCTTTTTTGCATGCAAGGAGTTTCATAGATTACAGGAACTTGACGTATTTGTGCCAATGATATAAAACCAAACAACTAGAGATACATTTAGAGGTAGAGTGTTATGTTTTCAAGAGTTGCTTTTCAAAGTGCATTCACAAACCAATTTGTCAATTGAGTCAATCGAGGTGTGCACATTTAACAAGAGGTTCGAGATTTGAGGTGATGCGAGGAGGAATACACAATAGGATTATTTTAGGGCCGATACCGATTTTAACAAAAACTCTTGGCCAATTCCAAACACATGAATTGAAGCAGGGTAATTCGAGTTTAGGTCTGGGGACCCCGAGGGGGTTGCAAGGGGTCCCCAGAACATTTCAAATATTCCTTTTCAACTACATACAAATGTTTCCAGAAATGAGTTTCTTTTTTCACTCCAAGTGAAAGTTGATACAGTACAAATACATTTGAACTGATTTTTTTCTCTTCTGGGTTATACACCCAACAAGTGTAGCTAACTATTTACGTTAAAAACAATTAGTTTTCTTCATAATATCACATTTACTATTTACCAAACAAAGTTTAAACGTTTTTTATACATAAAAATGTATAGAAGTACATAATATAATCCTTATTAGGGGGTCCATGGGATCATGAATTCAGATAACCTCTGAGTACGGTATACAGGCAAGTTTATTACTGTTTCATCAAAACAATTGCACATAGATTGGATCAACATTACAACAGAGGCACAAAGCTAAAAAAATACAAATAAGACAACTTCATAGGTCATTTCTTATAAACAACATCAACTCATATTCATATTTGACTTATTATAATAGAACATTACATTTTCCGGTCGTGACGCAGATAAAACGTTTGGTTTGTTATATCAACCTGTTTTTTATATAACGCCAATATATAAACAGAACTTGTACTTGCTGACTGTTTATATTTAACAACGCTAAGTAATGAGTTCATGACAAATAATTCACGCTCATTCTAATCGTTTCTCATTAGACCTCAGCTGTTATTATGATGGATGCCGATCTCACTTTAACACGTTCTCGCATCTTGAAAATAAATATGACATCTCATTAACAAAATGTTCCCGGAAGATGTGACTAAGTAATTTGCATGCTTGTTATATCTAACAGCTGGCTGGAGTGTGGACATGAAGATATTATTATTTTCGACGGCGGGCAGTGCGTGATAGATGACTTACTTGTAGGTTTAACGTACACCTTCAACTTTAAACAAGGCTTGCCAGCGTGGTTGGGATGAGGAGAAGCTGTTGACAAGGAAGAGAGGAAATGGAAGAGAAATAATGAGTTCCACACAATGCAGGAAGTTGACATCAATCAGCCAAATGTGCTTATGGCAAACAGAAACATTCAAACACTGAATAAATATGTGGCTCATCAATCTGTTTAAGATTCTGACGCTGTTCCGAGATGACACTAAAAGTCTCTCAAGCCCGAGAGTTAGTTTGACCCATCAACAACGAAACCGAGAACAAAGTCCCATATTTTCTCCATTCAGAGAAGATTGCTCTGACCTTCTCTAGCTTGGTGTCGTCACTTACAATAGCCTGTCACACAAAGTGCCCCATAGCAAATTATCCCCCAGAACAGTCTGTGACCTAAGTCGCCATTGAGTCAGCCGGCTCTCGAACATCACGTCCACTAGTCCATCTCAAGCACAGCTCATCTGGACTCTCCAGACATAACCTTTTAGACAGATGACTTCATTCATCTCTGCTGTGCAGACCTAACAAACCTCTCGATTATTTCCTTATAAGGTTCCGACGACAATAAAAGGGAACGTGAAATACGGTTTGAACTCTGAATCTGACAAACCCCCGGACAGAAAAAAAAAATGCGTTTGATCGCCCGGCACATCCACTTAATTTTAATGTCCCGGTCAAGCTGATGCAGTACACGAGGAATTGTCGGGAGTCATCTTCAGACAGAGCCGCCCTCCCCCCCATCGCCTTTCTCAGGTCATTGTGTATTCCTGTGGCATGTCCACTACACCGGATCTTCGGTTCATTGGAGAGCACCCAACCTCGTCCGCCGGCAGCTGTGTAGAAGACGCCTGTCAAGATGTCATCACGGCCAATCAATACGGGCGGAGAGAAGGAAGTCTGAGGTTAAGTCTGACTAGACCTGATGGACGTGTTCTTTTTACCAGCAGACAATCAAGATCGGCCCCCACTTCCCCCTGATAACCTCCCAGATCTATCTCTCATCGGCGACCCCCCGACCCCGCCTCAAAGCATCAATTCCCAAGGGCCTGTGATGGCCACAGAGCTGCCGGTCTCCAAACAATCCTCTCAAGGAGTGGCTCTTGGGGGGAGGTGGGGTGTCCGAAGGCCTTTTCCAGCCTTGAAACAAAAGCCTGCACAATGTAGGGCCTGGCTGGGAGCTGGGAGGCGGGTGCATTAAAAAATCAGTTTGGGAGGATAGGGCATCTTTGAACTGTTGCTCTTGCTCTTTGTGGCATGTCTCTTTCTCCCTCGTGTGAAGAGACAACACTGCGGTGTGTATGATAAGCAGTGCTACGCCCCGCTGACTTATGGGGGTTGGTGTGGAGGGGATGTTGACTCACAACACCCCCCCTCCCTCCTCGTCCCAATGCAAGCTTCTCTCTCTTTCAGTCAGAGCTGTCAGTCAGGGAATAATCAACAGTCAAATGGAAAGCATGTAGGATCTCCATGGGAGAGAGAAAGGCTCGTCTGAGGGACAACTCCTGATGGCCAGTGACACAAAGCCTGCAAAGCTCAAAGTCACCCATCTCCATACTGTACACAGAGCACACAGGTGGCTCTGGCCCCTCCACATCTGCCCACACCAAAGCCTCCTACATCCTGAATTGTAATCACTATATAAAATATTGAATGGCTTGCTCTCTGTTTCTACCGACATAATTCATGTTATCTCGCTAAAACAGCTAGGCAGGAAACTAAACAAAGAATAAAAAGATGTCTACTTTTAATTTGGTAAAGTCATACCAAACTGTCTTCAGCAGAGGACAGTTAAACAAATAATGAAAAGACACATTTCCTGTTAATGCTGGGAGGTTAATGGGACTAAGCTGTTGGATGTTTCTCATTAAAAAAAAACTCTTAGGCTATTAAGATTAAAGCTTCTCTATTTCTCCATTTCAATTCCTTGCTTAATCTACCCGTGTCTTTTCACGTTGTAACTCTTAACGTTTTGTCCGAAGAGGCAATGAAGCGAGAGCCTCCTTGAAAATATTGTGATCAGAAAACCATCAACAGTATAGAAACAAAACAAAACAAATATGATGGGATATGAGTTCAAACTGTGTGCAAATCACCGGTGGATACAAGTAAAGCGAAAAGTCTTGCTTGCTTTCCTTGACGTTTAATTCTCTCAGAGGTTATAAAGCAAGTTGCAAGTGTAATAAGAGTAATACAAATAAAAATAATAAAGGGGTGGGGGAGTTGGTGTACTGCTGTGATATGTTCACAAAGGTCGACCAACTATATAAATCGGTCAAGCTGGTGAAAACACATAAACACAGACATCAACCTTTTTAGTCGAATCTGCATCGAAATGTGAAATAATGATTTTTGCTTAAGTACACATCAGCTCTTTGTCTGAAAGCATCTTTACACCTGCTGTGTTTACCAAGGATCAGATGACAAACAATTCTTAAAGAAGGTGGATATAAATAATCAGCAAACAACAAGCAAGCACTGCAGTAGCTAAAACAAATAAATGTTAAGTTATTTTTGAAAATGAATGTAAAAAATCTAGGGCTGTCAAACGATTAATCGCAATTAATTGCATCCAGAATAAAAAATTGTGTGTTCATAATTTTTGTGTAACGGTTATGCTTGGTTTTGATTCAGTTTCTGTTCCCCTTAAGGCTAAAATACATTACAAGACATTTGCTCAGATTTTCACTCTGGACTTGTTGCAGAAAGTCTGAGCCAGTCTGCAGATTTTATCAGTTAGTGTGTTTCTATCTGAAACTTTCATATTATCTGCAAGTGTATGATGTCTACTTTAAAAAAATCTGTTCAGATTTTAAAAGTCTTGTAGTGTATTTCAGCCATTAGTCATTTGTTTCCATAATTACTATTAGTACGCCCCTGTTTCTGTTGATTGCATTCCCCTTGTATTTATACCCCATGTCCTCCTTAGTTCATTGTCTGCTATTATTTGAATGTTACGTTTGGTTTTGTTTTCCTGCTTCTGTGATTACTCCCTGTGGATTTATTAAAATAGACTTTTTGGAATTCTACGATTTTGTCGTGCGTTTTATACAGCCAAACCGTGACAATATGTTTGTGTGTTGTCCATATTCATTTTGTATTTATAAACACATACACATACATGCCTATATTTATGAAAAATATAAAAATGAATAAACGTTTATATTTAATTTAAAGTTTAAAAGTTACGTGGTACCTATAATAAAACACATGTAAATATTTGCTGAATATATATATTCATGTATGTGTATGTGTTTATAAATACAAAATGTATACATACAATACAGAGACAAATATAATGCAAACACAAACTTTTATCCTAGATGCTATTAATCGCAATTTGACAGCCCTAAAAAAATCTTTAACTAGATGTGACTTGATTTTGATAAACAGCATGTTAAAATAATTTATAGAATGTCTAATATTAGAAATGCACACTTACATATGTAATAGTACTCGTGTCCAGGTCGAAACTCAAAGCCAAGCGAGAAGGGGGTGAAAAGTTGGAATTTCTCCGAAAATCGCAGGGGTCCGTCAGGGCTCTGGGGGCGGTTACACTCCCATCTCTTGAAGCCCCTCATGCGGTGCTCACAGGTGAGGTAACCATCATGGTTAACCATGAAAAGGATGTAGCGCTCCATGCGACTGTGAGGCTGGGGGGTCTCATAATATGGACAATACACGTCCAGGTAGTCGTTGATGCTCACGGCCACAGTGTATTCCCCCTGCCAGAACCTGCAATGGAGAGACAGAGAGTATTAGCTCTCTTTAACCAAACCGAATGACATTACTATTGTCAATATTTCTAATTTCATGTTTTTTATTTTTCCGTCAATTAGCCCATACAGCATTACAGAAAGATGTTTAGCACACAAGGGCTAAATTGGTGGGGCAGAAAACCACAGGCAAGGCAACAGAATAAGCTGTAATGAAAAGCCACAATACACATTTCCTATCTAGGTCACCATTATGCAGAGAGAGAGAGAGAATGGAAAAGCGGAACATACTGAAAATCTAACACACAAACACTTGCGACCTCTCTTTGTAATAATATAATGAGGATGATTGAGAGAGCCTAAAACAGAGCCCTTAAAAACAACTCTGAAGGTCAGAAATGACATAATAAATGAACATGTTGATTATGTTCACATAAACCAATGTCAAATTCACTAACCGAATTGATTTAGTTAGCTTGTCATGTAAATCATAAACTTCATACGAAATTGCACCCTTAATCTGAGTATTGAACTTCACTGGCACTCTTTAAGAATTTTTCATGCTTCGCTTTCGGGTTTCTCTCTATATATCATGTATTTTATGAGAATGCAGCTTAAGAGCAAAAGAAAAAAAGAAGAGAGGGAAGGGGTGGAGGGGTAAAAGATAGCATTAGTGAATCGGTTTGAAAGTCAGTGTGACCTACAGAGGCTGCAAAATGTGTGTGACTGCCGTGTGAAGCCGGATCCTGTGTGTATATGCTTTTCACTGAAAAAACTGTCTGTCTGCAGAGAAAAAATATGTTTATTCATGTAACGTAAGACAAAATGCTCTTTGAAAGACAACACAGTTTTAATGCATTACAGACATTTTGTAAAGTAAATTACACAAAGAACTTGTCTGGGTCAATTTCAAAATTTCCCCCCAAAAAAATCCTGTATCTGTGAGATACACACCGTCCTACACAAGAGAAAATAACTCCCCAGTGACTAAAATAATATTTTAAAGAGCATGTTGCCCACGATCCCATTTTTCAACATTTAGTTAGTGTGTAATGTTGCTGTTAGAGCATAAATAATACCTGCAAATTGATAAAGCTCAAAGTTCAGTGAGATATTGTCTTTAACAGAATTTGCTTTTTAAGGACTACAGAGAACGGCTGGATCGGACTACAGCCAACTACTTTCCGGGTACTGTATATGATGTCACCATTCCGAGTGCTTTAATAACCACAGGAATACGCCAATAAAGGGGCGAGGTCTTCCTTAGAGAAGAGGCGCTGAAGTAGTGTTCTGTTATCAGAGATCGTGAACATTTGACTGAGCTACACGCTTAACTGCTTTCACTTTCATCACAGTCCTACAGCTACTTATTACCAACAGGTAATAATAATTCAGCTACACACATTCTTAGATAACCAACGGTCAAATTACAGCTTCCATGACTTTAACATCGGCTGTGAAAGCTGTTCTCTGTGTAATACACTGATATTGTGTGTGTGTGCGCTTACCTCTTAAACACTTATATGAAACATCCTTTGAAGTCCTGCTTTCAAATGTCTCCAGGTCAATCTGCTTGTTTTATTATCTCATTTTAACTCGGGTCCAATATAAAAAGCCAAAACAAATTCTTCTTTCATCAGTGTTATTTAATATAACCGGTCTGATGCCATTCGGTCCGGTGTCAGTCCTCTCGCCACCATAGGAAAAAATTGTATGTAAAATAGATTGACGTTTGCTCATGCACTAAGTTTGCTAAAAGCCAAAGTTTATGAATACACGTGAAAGGGGCACCGACCAATCACAACAGCCTGAGAAGCGGAAGCCAATCACTTAAGACCTGGTCAGCTTTACCAATCAGAGCGTTTCGGAAGGAGAAACTTCTTAGACCCGAAGAAATCCTCTCGTTTTGTTAGAAGTGAAAAAGCGATGAACAATAGACTTGAAATATAAAGCGTTTTTTTTAATTAGAAACATGAACATCCATTGTTAAACACCCAAAAAACACAATAAAAGCCTCTAAAACAGCCAAAGACTGGGTCCTTTAAACAAACTAAAAGAAATTAACACTCTGAGCAGACCAAGAGCACAATACTTTCCAAACCAGTGACAGTGTCTGATCTGAACTCTATAAGCCTGTCTTTTTATAGACCAACATGTATCTAAGCAAGAACAGCAGAAAGCACTCACACATGTGTAAGTGAGGAACGACTGTCAGCTATTGGTCCATTTCCTTTCATTGCTCGGGATGAGGTCTTGTCCTCTTATATAGGGAAGTGGCCTTCTCCAGCACCCGCTGTCTGTCCTTTAACTAGACAAACTACTGGCAGGGTGATTTCCTCACAGAGCTGCAGTCATAGGCCAAGTGCCTTTTTAAAGGCTGCTTGTTGTGCCCTCAACTTAATGGCTCTTTCAGATGTCAGCACACACAAATACTTATAGACCTACACCAGTGATTCCCTCAGATCACCCCGCCAAACACCATATAATTGATCGTAACTACACACATCATGGAGACAAATCACAGATGAGATCTCGTTCACATTGCTATTGTTTATCCTAGACAGCAATGTGATTAAATGGAAACGTTTGCTTAAGTCTCTCCTGTGTCTCACATATATCCGCTTCAGTTTTAGGTGAGATCTCAAAAATGCCAACAATTGAGTTTTACTGCAATACATTTTTTGATTATGAAGATAGAATTTTGATTTGACCTCAAACATTTCTCATCAACTTTATTGAAAATAAGAACATCTACACAAAGGCAAAAGCCAATAAGAACCGTTATCTCACATCCGAAGAACCTTTGTTTAACTAATGGACCTCGGTAGTGGAAAAAGTTTCTTTAGATTTAATATACAGTAAGGCTGAACAACGATTAGTTGTTACAGAATTATTATACACAGTACACAACCATATATTTTATATAAAAACTTTTATTTTGTATACGATTTTTCGCAACTAATCGTTGCTCAGCCTTACTGTATATTAAATGATTATTAAAAACATAAAAATGTTTCCAGGATGTTTTTTATAATACAATATTTCCTAGCGGAAATAAAAAATTAAGATGTTTCTTTCAGTCAAAGATGTTCTTAAAAGAACGATTTATTTTTTGTCTTTCTAAAATCTAAAGAAACTTTCTCCATTACAGAGAACCATTAGTAAAACAAAGGTTCTTCGGTTGTGAAATAACGGATCTTTTTGGCTTTTGGCATTGTGTAGATGTTCTAATTCCATTCACCCTGATTAACTGTCTTACGTTAAAACTATGGTCATTTCACAACTTGAAAAAAATCAAAACTTGAAAAAAATGAATAAATCTACCAATATTTGTGATATATATGTGATTGAGTTCTTTACTAACACAAAAAAGGCAGATACATATACATATTTAGAGTAGAATTCAATTCAAGATTTGTAACTTTTTATTGAAGTGGCAGCTAAAATCAACCCGCTTCTTTTAGTACTACAGACCCAAGATAAAAACAAGTTATTTTACATTTCAGGAAAAATAAATAAAGCAATGACAGTTTAATAAACAGAAACAGACAAGAATAAAGTTGAAGTATTTTATTGTTATCTTAGACTTTTGTGAGAGTACAAAAATGAAAAAGGTTGATTAAGTGATTAAGTTTAGTTATATTTTATTATTTATACTTATTTTCCGGTTTCTGACCGGTCAATCGGTGCACCTCTAATTCTGTATATATAAATACGTCAATTCAAATTCTAAACTCACATCTCTGATAAAACATAATTTGTATGCTACGGTACATTAAACTCAGCTCCCTCATACAGCCACAAAGAAGCATTACAGGAAACACTGAGCTATCCCATAAAACCTGCGGTAAATGACGTTCCCTACAGCGGAACATCTCCGGATATGTGTCTGTAAATCAGTTCTCATAGTCCTAATCAAGTCCACCTGTTTCAGATTAAGCACATTTCTAAACTGTTACCTCAATACCATCTCTCCACAGTCAAGTTTACATTAAACTGACAAATGGATCTCAAGCCCTTTCAAACAAGCCGAAATGACTCGTTTGTCTAATCACTTGTTTATACTATCAAAAGGAATCAATCTCACGAAAGTTTGGAGCTCCTGACCTTTAATGTAAACGGCGCAAAGGCGTTTTTTTCTAATCAAGCATGAACAGCTTACAGTGTGGACATATATCAGGGTGAGGCGAACATCCCGGCATATGTTGAGGGATCCCATCCGTGTGTGTGTGCGTGAGTGAAGCACATCCTTTACTATCCTGCCAGAAACGCACTGACCTTCTCTCAGTCTCCCTGAGGAACTTGTTTATGGTTCATGGTGAAATATTGATCTGTGAATTTACAGTGGCTTCCACAACTTCATTATCTATAACCGCTGATTGGTTCCATCATCAAACGTAATAAATGGCTTTGCACAAACCACCTCAGATCTGGCTGAGGTTCGGGTGGGGGTGGTTTTAACAAGACATGAGGCAGACACAGCTGAATCATAAACAGTGATTCTCAGAAATATCAAAATCATCTCTCTCTCTGATATATTTATATATATCCAGCTTTCACAGATGGGTGGAGCATTGTGCAGAATCGTAAACAAACACACTTCAGTCTCTCCCAGCGTGAGACTCCTCATTCACCTGCTGTCGGCTCGCTTTTTCTCTTTTTTGTCTCTCAGAACTTTGATATTCAGGAGATCTTCACGCTCGAGCATCTGAAGCCTCTTTTAGACAGAGCAAAGGCTCACAGGATGAGAACACACTCCTGCACATCTACACTGTCAAAACTGCAGAAAATATGCAATGTGGCAGAACCCAACACAACAAAATTTCTTTCTTGTGGTTTCATGTTCACATTCGATTAAGACTCGATTGTTCAAAGAATAAAACGAATAAAAAGTTGAAAAAACTTTGTTTAAAATTTTTTTTACTTGTTGTTCCACACCTGGTTGTGATTAGATGTTTTCCACTGAACATAAATTCAGATGTTTTTTGAACATGTTCAAATCTATGTGGACCCGTAGCTGTCATGTTACTAAAACAAAAATAAAATGCATCACATTTGTCTACACAACTCATACACTACATTCCGCATCTTTAGAAGGCATATAATACATCTGTGAGAAACAGACCGAAGTTAAAAATTATTTTCGATGAAAGTCTTGTCTTGGCAGCTTTGCTGACAGCTGTGGTCACCATTCCTTTGATAAATAACTCCTTTTGTGTTCCACCGACAAAATAAAAGTCATATGGGTTTTGAAAGACAAGGGAGTGTAAAAAATGTTTTGAATTGCAACCAACGGCTCACGGCTCGGTGCACCCCTCCTTTTTGAAGCACTACGGTGGCTGACACAGGACAAAGATGACATCACATTTTTGCTTCTTAGCCAAAGGAGATAACAAATTTACGAACAAGCTCTGTAGAGTAGTTTGTCTGTTTAGAGCTACTGTAGATACAACATGGTGAATACCCGCGGTGTATGTAGATAGCTCATTCTAAGGTAATAAAAATGTAACGCTTCATTATGTAAGGTCTTTAAACACACCTGAAGATGGTTATATTGCATTTCTATCAAAAGATCCTCCAAAAATGTAAACACTGGAGCTTTAAGACATGCTCACATAATGGACACAAACTGTGCTGGTAGAGAAACTTCAGTTCTTTTTTTATTTTAAAGCCTCATTGTAATCCACTTTCGATAATCCAAAGAGATTTCAGTTTTGAATGACCAAAAAAACCCCTCCATAATTATTTTATACCCGCACACACACAAGCATAACAGGGGCAGTTTGTAAGTACATTTTTCCTGTGGCACAGTTCAGTGAATTTGCAGGCTTTTGCTATTAATAGTACCTACGGCATATATGAGCATTTCTTTAAGCCTTACAGGAAGTCTTGCTCTCCTACTTTCCCCCAGTCTTTGTATCAAAGGATCACTTGAGGCACAATATCACTCACACACACACACAGATGCACAACAGTGTTATGGAAGTTACTTTAAAGTGTAGCCTGGCATGGCAAAGCTACACTTCTTGAAAACAAGCCAGTTCCACTAAAAGCTACTTACAAAAGGTAGTTAATAACATTGAAGCTATTTAAGTGAGCATTATGTTTTTAAATGTATGTATCCAATGATATAATTAAATTTAACCAGATGTGTATTTTCCAGCACTAAACACTGAAAAATTATCAGGGCAACAGCTTTAGCGGTTGAACAGACATATTAACACTAAAGAAATTAAAAAGTTGAATACATACTGATACGACTTAAAAGAAACATAGAAATGAAAAACATATTTTTGAAAGGCGAAGTCAAACAACATGTTCCACTAAAGAAAATATACACGTTTACATACACATGCTTAATTTTTACTTCATAGAATGCCTTTGTTTTAAATGCTATTTAAATCAGTACGTACATATGTTGAAAAAATTCTAAACTATATTTTGTTGTTCTGAATTAACTATGTGTTTAGGAAAAGATTGTTTTGTAAACTACTAGCAAAATTTCTCCCAAATTTCAAAATAAAAATGTTGTTTCTATTTGCATTTATTTGCAGTAAAATAAAATATACAGCTGCATATACTGCTAATACACAAATCTGTACATATATCTCCGCAACAAATTCCGAATACTGAAATACTGCAAAGAAAAAAGTTAATATTCCCTTTTGAGCAATACAACAGTATTTTTTGTACATGTATTTAGGAAAAGTAAAAAAATGGTGCTGTTTGTCACTCCTGAGGTTTGATTTTGTTCAAATTCACCCAACACTGGACTTGGATGGCCATAATACATGTAGAAATGATGGTTAAATAAAAATTTGGATTTTTTTTTCGTGGCTGTACATACTAATATTACTGAATTATATACACATTCTAACAAAACTAAAGTTTGAGCAAAAACTTGATTGGATTAAGTAAATAAATTAGCTCACTTCTGAGAACAATTTTCAAAATATACAGTAGATACATATTTACACACACACTTTATCATTCTGCGCTAATTCTAAAGTAGTATATCCGAAACTCTGGCATTAAAAACACTTGCGTTACACATGATGGCAAACCACAGCCACAGCGATGTGATCCTGGAGCCTTTCCAGAGTTTCTCATTGTGTTCTTGCCACAAGCAGGCCTTTTTCCATCATGCCAGCCCTTTGAGACACTAGGGGCTTTTAATGATACGGAAAAGCAAAGGGCTGCAACAATGTTGTGAATGCAAAGCTCCAAGGCAAAGCTCTTCCATGCAAGATAAAAGAAAGGAGAAAAGCCACTTATCGCTGGAGCTATCTGCTCCCCGCATCTGATGCACAGGCTTGGGAACCGGACCTTGTTATGTCAAGAGGAGCGAGGATGTACTGACGCAGCCAAAAGAGAAAAGAGTGAGCGAGAGTGAGAGAGTGCTGCCATTTAAAACAAGTGCTCCCGAATGACAGCCATGCTGGGCGAGCGGGTCAGATCTAGTCTTGATGATGTCACCAGTGCTGTTGTTTCCAGGGTACTTCATGGAGCTGAGAGACTCGATTACATGAAATCATCAAATCGGCAGAATTGAAATTCACCCGTGCGGATAATTATTGCAGTTATCTAGCAGATCTCGTAATGAGTGTTTACACAAAACGCTGGTCAAAAATGTGCTTATTAAATAAACCTGACAATGACAGAAAATTATGCTTATATGGATTTTTATCTAAGCAAACACTCCTGGCCTACAACACCATCACTGGTTTGGCACCCCCTTATCTTCATTCACTTATGCAGACTTATGTACCCGCCAGATCCTTATGCTTTGCAAACGAACAACGTCTTGTGGTGCCATCCCATAAAGGAATGAAATCGCTCTCATGAACCTTCTCTGGACCGGTTCCACATTTGTGGAATGATCTGCCTTCTGCTACAAGATCAGGAGATTCTATCGCCATCTTTAAGAATTGGCTGAAAACACATCTCTACCGTCAGCACCTGACCGATCATTTCTGATCTATATCTTTGCTACAATAAAAAAATAAACTTGTCTCTGTACACTGTAGTAGGCTTTGTGAGAGATGTTTTTATTGCTCTTATGCTTTTTGTTGTCCTAATGTTTAAATAATCCACAACATTGCTGGTTAAAGGGATAGTTCACCCAAAATTATTTCATCATTTCATCACTTGTATGACTTTTTTCTTTTGCAGCATACAAATGAAGATGTTTTAATGAATGACGGTAACTAAACAAATGGCAGTACCCATTGACTTCCGTTGGTTTTGTGTCTGTACAATAGAAGTGAATGGGTACTGCCAATGTTCGGTTACCAATATATTTCTAAACATGCATAGTGAAATCTAGGTATGTCTGTACCTGCTTATATTAAAGGTCTCATGAACTGTGCTTGTTTATTGTTTTATACGATTATATGAGGTCTACTTATGACATTTGCGTGGCTTATACATTCAAAAACATCAAAATCAATAAGTAACGGGCTATTTTCTAAACGGTTGGAGGCCAGTGCTGCAAACGCTCGGTTTCAATGGCTGTGCCGCATTGAAGAATTTATGAGTAAACGCCCAATGCTTTGATTAGATAGCAGTTTGCGTAGTTGGAGCCTTCTGCGAATATGGTTAGAGACGTAACCTGAGGTTACACATTAGCAGACCATTTACAGTTTTCACACGGCAACAGTATTATCTGGATACCTCCTGTGATTTATAAGTGACCTGCCCACATCAGTATTTCATGTGACGCAATCGCACGGGATGAATTTACTCAAATATACTCACTTAATTCACGGATGTGATGGCAAGGCTTTGCGTACAGTTTGTATGGCCTATACTTGTATTGCGTTTAATGATATATGACCGTACCTGTCTACCAAAGATCACCGCGATCGCGGGTCTAAAATGTTTTGAGAGTTTCGATGATAAATACACACACAGAGACTCCCGGAAACTTATGGATAATAATACCAAAGAATACCAAAACACTTCAAAACACCCTCCATTATTTGCAAACGGTGGATAATACCTTAAAAATTATATATAAGCCCATCAAATCACAGAGATGGCGAGTTGCACGGCTTAAGATCACAGACAACCTCTGCAAGTATTACAAATGACATGATGTCCCCAGGTAATACTTATCTCGTGCGAAAGTGCTCAGGGCACATTAAGCGATCACTAACAAAGCATAGTGACGCATAGTAAAACATTTTAAGAAATTGCTGCGCCATTCCTATCGGATCCAATATTCACGACACAGCACTTCTTTTAAATTTTAGTCATTCCACAAATCCAGTGTCAATCTCTGCCTTGTTCACGAATAAATCCTTGGAGAAATGAAATGAACAAACGCTTCATGTTTTTCCCACATGAGCTGGAAAGTCTTTAAAATTAAACTTTAACCCCGCATTCCTATAATCGTAATCTGAAGGAAGGTTATGCAGCGACTGTATTCTTCCCCAACCAGGGATTGCACAATATTAAGCTATCTTTAACAGCATGTTTATTGCTTGCTCGCTCTATCTAGTTCCGCGCCACTACAGAGAAGTAGTCGAGAATCTTTTTCTGTGGAGGCAGTGTTCAACCTATCAATGTCGTCATAGATAGGTGCATTCCAGAACCTCATGTCAATAACAGATGTAATCTCAGTAACAAGGGCGTTTTCAGGTCTAACAATTACATGATTTTCGCATGAATACGATTCCCTCTTATATAACAAAAGCTAAGGTGAAAATTGTAATTTTAATTCATCAGTCCTTTAAGAAATGGCTAACCCAAAATTCTTAAACTGTCTGCCAAAAAACATTGGTCCCATTGACTTACATTGTTAGGACACAGAACCACTCAGACATTTCTCAAAATATCTCAAGATATCAAAAGAGTCACATACGGATTTTGAATGACATGAGGGTTAATAATGATGACATTTGGGTGAACTATCCCATTAAATATTTTACACTTAGCATAATTGGTGTAAGATTGTCCAAGTAAACACACACATATTTCAGGCACGTGAAAGTGGGTTGACTGAACTCCGGCATTCTGCACTCTAATCTATTATGTGGAATTGATGGAGGGCGAAAAATAAATAAAGCCCTAATATCCAGTCTCAATTGCTGCTCGTATAGCAATGCCGGGCTGAGGTGATTAATCAGGGCCATTGACTGCTTTAGCAGCCTGGTGTATGATAGATGACGTCTGGATCGTAACTCTGCCTCTGGTCACAATAGCTGAGAGCTGTAGTCAGGCTCCAGGGCTTTCGTGGAAGCAACCGATCCTATTGATGAAGGCTGTCCAAAGCCTCCTCACAGCCCGCTTTATTATTTCCCCTCTGCCGAGACAGAAAAGCAGCGGGGATACCGTAGCATGGGAAGAAATAATACTTTTGGATACAATTACTGGATTGGGAGTGTGGCATCCTACCACAGGCAGTGCCGGCCCTAATATCTGACTCATTGTTAGGCAGCTCGGCTCCTCAGCTGGCTATACCACTGAAACGAAGCGTGGCGCCCGTAGGGAGCCTCCGCGTCCTCGCAGGGGCCGTAATCTTTTTAAATGTGAAATTATGAGCTTTCACGTACGGAAGTCGCTACAAGAAGATTTCGCCACTCTACTCCATGAGACTGCAAGCAGGACTGGAGGCTTTGGCTCCTGTGTGACTTATTACAAAGGGCACCGTGAGCTGGACTCGAAAACGCATCATTTTCTAATTCATTTCAAATAACATTTTTTTTAAAGATTTGTGTGTAATAGAAGCAGCTGGAAAGTTTCTTATTGATTGACTACAATATGGATTATGAAAATTGTCAAGAGTATTGTGGGTTGTTGATTCCTTTATAGCTATATATAGATTAGAAAATGCATCAATGGAAAAGGACACAAAGTGAATTACAGCTGTGCAAATCTAATAAGTCACAAGATACTTTACATTAGAGTGACCTATTCCATGGGAACAGAGTGTAAGGGGCAATACAAAATATAGTCTGGAGAGACTTTATGAGCTTGTATGTGTAGGTGTGGCATAAATGACTGTAATGCATGGCTTCAATGGCATGTTGCTTTGTGAAGAGAAGCAACAGAGATATGATAAAAGGACCACTGTTTGATAAAACACCATCACATAGAATCACTTTTGTTAAAGATGTAGTTCATCTGTCATCATTTACTCATCCTCTTGTCCTTTATAACTGTATTACTTTTTTCTTCTGAAGAACACAAAAGAAGATTGTAGTAGAGTAGGCGGGGCGAGACCGTGGTTCGAGGCCGGTAAGTAATTGTTAATTAGCGCCAGTGGTGCGCGCACCGGCCTCGCGTCACGTAGGAGATTGGGAGCATATAAAAGGAACAAGCGACCGGACCGTCGAAGAGAGAGGACCGGGCCCGAGCTTGTGTTTGTATTGTTTTAATGTTGTTGTTCGCCGGCGGTCGTCCGTGAGGGGCCGCTGGCTGTTATATTATGTTTTGGTTTGTTTGTTAGCCGGCGGTCGTCCGTGAGGGGCCGTCGGCTGTTATATTATTTATTAAATGTTTTTTATTGTCTTCCGGTTCTCGCCTCCTTCCTTCCTTTTAATGAATCTCGTTACACTGGTGCCGAAACCAGGGAGGAAGGAGAGACATGCTGTCTGAGTTCCCCGCTGTGGAGGGTTCTCGCGGTGCTGAGGAGTTCGGGCAGCGCGGACGAGGGACGTCCGCCAGCGGCTGCCCGAGGCGGTGGTGCTGGAGTAAAGATTCGGTTTGGACGGAGAGCTCGCTGCCGCGCTCCTGGGCCGAGGTGGGATGGCTACAGTTAAGGTGAGGGAGCGGAGGAGTGGTCGCCGCTTGCAGTGTGCCGGAGCCTGCTGCCGTCCGCCATGTAATGGGAGGAGCAGGAAGCGGGACACTCCTACCGGCTGTCCTCAGCCAAAAAGCCATCACCAACCGCTAGGAGGCGGAGGAGGATCGGGCCGTCCACCGAAGGTCCAGCACCGCCGCATAGCACCTCGAGGAAGACCCTCTCGGTTGGGTTGAGAACGAGCGGCAGCATGTCAGGGAACCGGACTATAATTTTTTTTTTCATCTCTCCCCTCTCTCTTTCCGGTCGCTCCGAGGGCTCCCGTCTCCGTTGTCTCGTCTCGTCGCTGCATACCCCCCGCCCCACCCCCCCTGAGGGAGGGGGAGGGAGCATGCACAGTCGCTGGGGTACCCGCCGGCCTGTGAGGGGTGATGGGGGTATGTAGTAGAGTAGGCGGGGCGAGACCGTGGTTCGAGGCCGGTAAGTAATTGTTAATTAGCGCCAGTGGTGCGCGCACCGGCCTCGCATCACGTGGGAGATTGGGAGCATATGAAAGGAACAAGCGACCGGACCGTCGAGGAGAGAGGACCGGGCCCGAGCTTGTGTTTGTATTGTTTTAATGTTGTTGTTCGCCGGCGGTCGTCCGTGAGGGGCCGCTGGCTGTTATATTATGTTTTGGTTTGTTTATTTGTTAGCCAGCGGTCGTCCGTGAGTCGGCTGTTATATTTTTTATTATATGTTTTTTTATTGTCTTCCGGTTCTCGCCTCCTTCCTTCCTTTTAATGAATCTCGTTACAAAGATAATTTAAAGAATGTTGGTATCCAAACAACATACAATATAAGTGAATGGGTACTGCTATTGTTCGGTTACCAACATTCTTCAAAATATCTTCTTTTGTGTTCTGCAAACTAAACTCATCCAATCAAAACGGTTGAACATATACTTCAGGAAGCACTGCCCAGAGGAAATTAATATTTCTTGATAATTCTCTTTTATTGTTAAGAACAAAAGATCACAACAAATGGAACAATTGCTAACATAAGAGCTTTAAAATTCATGTCGAGGGCAAAGCTTAGACATTTTGGTCACAGAAAATTCTGATGAGAATTGTGCTGAACGTTAGAACATTACTGTTTTATTTCTAAGAACAAAAGTCAGATAGCCAAAGAAAGGGTCTATTCTCATCACTAACTATAAAAATCAATTGAGATAAAAAAGAATCGTTATTTATTGTTTCTTTCTCTTTCGTGTAGTAAAACATCTGAAGAAAAATCAAGTCTTTTTTGCTGATATGAACTGAGAGGCGTGGAGGCTTCACCTGCAGAGGTGAGATGCGGTTCTGTCGTCTCTGATCGAGGAAGCCTAATGATGCTGGACAGCTGTCCACAGAGGAGACGCTCAGCTTCTGCGTGATGGTCCTACAGATGAAGCCACCCAAGAAACAGGGCTCAGAGCTGTCGTGGAGTGGATTTTACACGAAAGCAGACAAGTGTCTGTAATTCCCACAGTGTCTGCAAACTGAATGAAGGGGGCTCTTCTCTCCTCTGACAGGGGCTCCAATGAGTCCGCGGCCTCACATGCAGCTCACCCGACAGCCATCATCCCCCACTTTACGAGACATGATTGTGAGTTTGTGCACAAGGAGAGAAACGAGAACGGAGAGAGAATAACTCTCCTGATTGCCTCCAGACTCCTAAGGTTCACACAGTGAAGGTGAGTGTAAAGTAGAGAACTGAAGCCTGAAACCCGCCTCTGAACGAGAACCTGTGAACCCACTCTTAAATTTTAAGACCAAAATCAAATCATATGAATTTCTTTTTATTTCGTCTCAGGGTAGCCAGAGATGCAGAGATTCTGATTCCAGTTAATGTTTCAGTTTTTTGAAGAAGATTTTTGAAGAAGAAAGAATAGGCAGTGGATATCAATAATAACATGAAGCTATAGCTATAAAGGTTAAAAAGTCTCACAGGAATTCGTAACTATTTTACGCGGTGGCTAATTTGTATGAATTCGTACGATCATATTAGCATGTTTTATTTCCTTTCAATGAAATTAGGTTTAGGGATGGGATTGGATTTGGGCTTCAGTATTTCTTTTTAATAATCGTACGTTTTTGTACGATTCACATAAGCCACCTCGTAAAATAGTTATGAATTCTCGTCAGATTAGGATAACATTTTTCGAGGTTCACGCTAATAAACTTATCGTTAAAGTTATCTTTTATAATTATAACTCTTGGTGTGCATGGGTCTTCATTGAATACACGCATTGTCAAATCAAGAAATATTTTCCGGTTTTAAAAGAACAGTAACAGCAGATAAAAAATGAATAGAATACAGTACAATGATCAAGAAAGCAGCATAAATACAACAAAACGATTTCACACGGTTAATTCTTGATGATGATGACAAGTCCCCAGTCAAAAGAATTGTGATGTTTGTCATTACAGCTGCACTAACGTATATTATTTGCAACTTAATATCATGAGTCTTTGGTGTCAGTATTTCTATAAATAACACCCATTACTTATAGCCTCTGTGTGCTTGTGTGTTCATAAGCCGGGCAGGTCAAATTAAAACATTAAATATTTATAATAATTATTAATTTTTTTGAAATACAAAGTGACTCTCTAAAAATATATGAGAAACTGTTCCAAATTCGGCCTGAGGGCTTGAGTTGAGTGTTGAGCTGAGTTAGGAGTTGAACAAGTTTAAGTGCCAACTGAAACTGTGACCATGTATAAGGCCATCTATATGATTTAGTAAGTGGCTTGAACATTAACTTCAAAACACAGCCATTTTATAAGCGAGATAATGTATTCAGACACAAACTGAACTGTGGCTGTCTCTGTTCTATAACAGACCTTTATCACTCTCATAAGGTTAATAAAAATATTTCAATAAATGAAACAAATTTTGATACTTATCTCATATGTCACAGATGATAAATTTGCGGTATTTGAAGTGAAGGTCGGGCTAGGTTGATTGATTGTATAATTGCTCTGACAGCTGCAAAACATTACCATCTGTTGCCTTTTTCAAAGAATTAATCAACAAATACAGCATGTGTTCAGCCCCGTTGCCAGCTAGATACGATTTGCCGCTTTTCCCCCATTTCTCTTTCGTGTCTCATAAACATAGGTGAAAAATCGTTTTCAGGCCGCAGCCCTGGGCAGATCTGTCTCCTAGATCTTTGGCAGACTGACCTGGTCAGTCCCCCTCCAGCTACGGACGAAAGCGTGCCGGACCGCCCCAACTGCGCGCCGAAAGGGCGGCCGCATGCCGTGGTCCGAGTGGCTACACATAAGTGTGTGTAGGCCGTTAATAGTACCGTGTTCTGCTTTCACCCTCCATCGCGTCTCCTTTGACTGGCTCTAATCAGGGGGGGCTCCTGTGGTAAGCTGTCCTCACTGCTGAAATGCATGAGCGCTCTGAGACAGAACGGTCAATTTAACACACAGGCACATGGCTACCAACTTGAGTGCTGGTATAGAAAGTGATCAGAATACTGAGCGCCTAAAGCACCTAAACAGCTAAACTACTAAACCTAAAGAAAGGCGAGTGCAGTCAACAGCCGCAGTGACAATGATCAAAGACAAAGAAGAAATCTACGACACTGCTGGCTAGTTGACAAATTATGTTTTTGTTTAACGTCAAGATTTTAATGGACATTGATATTTTCGGATGCAGTGACATACCATCGTGTCAAGGTTTTTGGTTATTTTTAATGCTTTTTGCAGTTCAATAAAATGAAGTAAACTGTGTACGTTCTGCACCATTAGCAGCGGCAAACAGAACTGCAGTCTGTTTGTTTGAGTCTAATAGCTTTAACATAATTGGCTTAACCAATGGCGTGAGTTTAGGAAAAACTTGACGTTTCACATTTTTACAACCCCGCTAATTACACTTTTCATCCGTATATAGCCCTGTGGTGAAACAAATCTTAAAAAGTGCAAATGTGACGTTTAATACGAAGCAATAAAACAGCATAATTATACCCCAATTACAAAAATAAAGTGCAAAACGGTTCAAATGAAGTAAAGCATGTCAGGCTGCAGGATGCTGGGGTAACGTCACGTCAATGACCCTATTAAAATGTGAATAATTGTGTTAGTTATCTCTGTTTAGACCACACTCACAGGGAGTGTAAGTGCTATAACTACAACAGTTTGTGGGAGGTTTGGCTAATCTCTCAATTGCTGGTCCGACGCTTTAAAGCAGCGGTGGCTCTTGTTTAAATGAGGACGATGTTTTCTCCTCCACTGACCAAACCTTGACCCTCATCGAGCTCTTGAAATAGGGACACACTCAAGGGAAAAGCCGGCTCCTGCTGCAGCCTAATTTTAAAGCAAATGAACAAATCGCTGCCTAGAGGCTCTGTTTCTGAATGGTATTTTCTCCTATTCTATTCTTTTATACGTCACAGGAGAGCTTCACAAAGGCAGAATACAAAAAAAACTAGACTGGCAAAGTGCTCATCCCACCCGTGATAAAGATTAGAGTCAGAGTGCCAAGTGAATGAAAATAAATAATACGGACCTAACTTTTAATTCTTCATCCACGAGACATTTCCCTCTTAGACATGACAATTTTATACTCAGATGCAGTTTTTGGTGATGAATGTTCCTTTGGCGGAAATTCAGCTGGCACAATCTCAAAAGGGTTCAACTGGCATCATTTTCACTCCGTCGCTAACAATCTGTTTCCTTAACAAACTAATTTCTCATTCTCATTTTCTCTGACCGACAGATGTTAGATCTGGGTTGGGTGATCCAATCACAAGTGTAGGATCAAAACATGTTTAAATGGGTGATAAATACTTTTTTGTGATTGGATCAAACCGTTCAAACCATATTCGGTAACACTTTAGAATAAGGTTGTATTTGTTATCATTAGTTAATGCATTAGCTAACATGAAATAATATTGAACAAAAGCATTTATTTATCTAAGTTTGTTAATTTAAGCATTTACCAATATTCATTTTTTAAAATCAAAAGTTGTATCTGTTAAAATTAGTTAATGCACAGTGAACAAACGAGTAAATAGACATATATATAAACATATTTACAGTGCAACATTGCATTTAGTGTAACCGCTAATTACATAACATAACAATCAACATCAAAAACCCATCAATGATCCATAGCTAAAAAGTGCAGCTTTAAAGGAATCGTCTCTTTATATCAAAAATGCTCATTTTATTCACCATTTACATAATTTACAAACCTTTGATGACTTTCTTTCTTCTGCAGTACACAAAAGAAGATATTTTGAAGAACATTGGTAAACAAACAACATTGATCATCATTGACGTCCATATTAAAGACTAAACCACAGAGACATTTCTCAAAATATCGTCTTTTGTGTTTCACAGAAGAAAAATACATTATTGACCACATGAGGGTACATATTTTTTTTATTAACTATCCCTTAAAAAACACAGCAACAAAAATTTAAAACTAAGAGTAACATTCTGACGTACTGTATTGTTCAATTTATCTAGTTACAAAATCAAGGTACCTACCTTTGAAATCTCATCACAAGTGGCCACGAAACATTTGCAGAGCATGTCAGTATCAGTTGTCAACAGCAAAAACCACAGACAGTTTTTGTAACTTGACCTCATTCACCTCAACAGGGGCTCTACTTGCTGGCCCTTAACTTACATTAAAGGGTCACTGCTATGTTTCTTTTGTCTGTGCAAACTAGACCTGCTTACTAAATAGCAAATGTACAAAATGAAAGACGGGCTTATAATTGAACCATGTCTAGGGGCATCAATTCCAAATAAAGTCCTTTTACAAACATACATTTTTGATGTTTTCCACGCAAGCGCAGGGGAATGGCTGTCAAAGAGGTGACTCAAGAACAAAAGACCCTGCTGACTTTCATATTTAGTTCTATCAAGGTCAATGAAACACGGCGTCATTCAAATAAAAGATTGACAAACATTTATAAATTCTTGTTAGTTAGCACACAGTAGGTGACTTTCATACATTAGCTGGTGTGAATTTCAATATATTTAGTTTAGCCGACGGTCAAATAGTGTTTCATGACGACAGGCTTAAACCACCTTCTGCTGCTAAACAGCCCCTGAGCCCCTGGGGCAAAAACAACAATGAAAATGTTAATCCTGCTGGTGTGTATTTCCATCCTTTTGCCCCAAATAAAAACTTGGGCAGCAGGGTAAGCACTTCTCCTAAATTATTCACCTAATTCAAACTGATGCTCATGGTCTCATTCACTTTTTAATATTTCCTTTTGAAGTTGAGTAATTATCTCTGATAGCTTTGCTGCTTGCGTCTTATTTTCCTTCCTTTTGCGCCTCGCTCCCTTGTTCGGTGCCATTAGCTAATTAGACCCCAAAAGGGGGCGATCCTTACCCTCCTGGTTAACAGCCCGTTAAGAACAGTGTTAAAAGGATGCTTGGCATGTGCTCAGATTAGCACTGCAACCCTATACACACATCCCCTGTTAGCGGGTGTGATGTGCTGTTTGGATTGAAAACTAACGTATTAAAATTTTAGTGCCTTACAGTACATGCAAAAATTATGGCAAATTCTCACTGTCTTTGTTGTCTATGATCTTGGTTCGTGAGACAAGCTTTGAAAGTCTAAATGACATTGCATATCCCTGTTGAAAAAAAACCAGCATATGCTTGTTTGGTGTGTTTTGAGTCGGTTTGTGCTGGTTTAAGATGTGCTGGTCCTTAGCTGGTTTAAGCTGGTCGAACCAGCTTCAACACACACCTTACCCAGCATATGCTGTTTTTTTCAACAAGGATGTAACGGGTATTTAATAAGCAACAGCAAATGCTTTTCAGGTTGAAGATAAGGATGAGCTGTGATGAGGTGACAGGAATTATCTAATTCAATGAAGCATTCAATCAGTTCAAAGCAACTCAAGCCTGACAAACACTTTCATGCTGAAGGTATGTGTATGTACTGATCTACAAATAAATCCTTTCAGATCCTTCTCGATGCAACATGATCACACCGACAGGAGCGGAGATGGAAATCGAAATCTGATTCCACTTAATGGTTCTTCTAGTACTTCTTTTTTATATGTTACTTATTGAACGGTAGGGTTTTGAATGTTATGCTGCATTAGGGCCAACTTGTATTTAGGGTATTTGCACCTCAGACGCGGAAACAATGCCTTAAAGGTGTCATGAACTAGGCTCATTTATTGTTTTATACTGTTGTCTGAGGTCTACTTATGAAGTTTGCATGGTTCTTACATTTTAAAATATCAAAAATAATTGTCTTGCCTGGTTTTGAGGGCCGCTCGACAAACGTCTTTCATGCATTGAAGACTTGGAATTAAACGACCACTGCTATGATTGGATAGCAGTTTGCATAGTATACTTAGTTGGAACCTTCTGTGAATTTGGTTATGCATGTTACGTTAGGTTACACAGTAGCCCTATTCACACGGGATTAGTATTATCTGGGGACCTCATTGTGTGATTTAGAAATTACCTCCACCTATCTGTTACTTCTTTCGCAAAAGAGAAGTTTAGGTGTGTCTATTTGTTCACAGTGTTTCAAAGATGGATGTTATATAAACGTTGGATATATATAATCGGCATGTACGTCCATAATTTACAAAAAAAAGGAGGGATGATGTGATGATGTGTTGCTTGCTCGTGCTGTAGTTCCATCCCACCTCGAGCAGCTCATGTTTTTCCGGAAATAATCGTACAGCTGTATCTCTCTTTAATAAGGTTGATCAAACTGAATACTCTTCGAAGATACAAGGTATGAAATACTACTGTATAGGCATTCAAGAGTAATATGAGATTGGCAGAAACTGTGATACGTGATCTTTAAACATTACGTAATTGCATAAAACATTACATAACTGAAAAATTACCTACATTTTTGGTCGCCTGTTATTGTGCAGCTTAGTAAGAATGTCAGCGTGGCCCAATAAAGAACAGAGTGATTCAGCAAGTGAGAAGTTTAAAAAATGTAGAAATTCAAAAACGTTTCAATAGTTCTCAGTTCCAAGTGCCAGAAAGGACAGTGAGGCGACGGGGATGCCAGGAAAGACACGGTTCTTCACTTATCGTAGGAATAGATCTCAGGTAAGGGAGCTCTGTGATTGGCACTTAATGAGTCTGCGGTGTCAGAGGTTGGAACGGACCACCAGGGTCTGGCCTATAAATACCCTAGATAAAAGCAGCACTGTCATGTTGCATTGATCACAGCAAGATAACTGTGAGGGGGAAACATCTGAATTAGGAGCCGTCTCGCTATCAAATACACACCTGTGAAGAAGAAGTGCTGGAGCGTGCTGCTCAGAAACAGCACAATGACAGGTATTTAAGAGCTCAGCGGAGAAGGATGGGTAATACTGTAATACTGATACATGCGTAAAATTCCTAAAGGGCTTTTAGCAGGATAATTGAATAGTGTTAAAGAGCAATGCCATTGACTGTCATTGCCTCCAGAGCTTGTTTCCTTTCTCTTTATTAATTTCTGCTGTCACTTATTGGGCTCTTGTCTGACAGGTACATTGTAGCTTTGTTTTGAAGGAACAGTAGAAATGAATGGTGCTCATCTCTGTATTAGAAAACGGAAAATGAGAGAAAACAGAAATAAATTTAGGCGTGAAAAGAGCAGACTGGCAGCAACATAGTATAGAAGTGTTATCTGATAGTATAAAACCCTATAAGAACAAATGTTCTCTGTACTTAAGTAGTAGTCCACCCAAAAATAAAAATTTGGAGGAATGTTTTTAACTGGCACCCATTCACTTGCATTTGTGTCCATACAGTAGAAGTGAATGTGTGCCACAGCTTGAACGGTCACAAACTTTCCACAAAATATCTTCTTTGTGTTCTGTGGAGGAAAGAAAGTCATACAGGTTTGAAATGACAAGAGGGTGAGTAAATGATGACAGAATTTTTATTGTTGGGTGAACAATCACTTTAAAGAATCAAGTGATCATGCCTAAAATGTTGGGTTTGGACCCATAATTTAACTTGTCATCCTACACAATCTATACACTTTTAAAAAAGTGTTTAGAATGCAATGAAGAACTACCAACAAACCTTTGTGCCTGAAGATTTACAGTGTCATTTACAAAACGTTATACAGGTTTTACCTCGTTTTAGTATTACTGGTGTTGTTTTACAGGTAAAAACCGAGAAAAGTTATCTGTAAAGTCACCGTAAGGGTGATTCCTGTTGGCTTTGGCAAACTATTTCTTTCCACAATAGTGAAGATATTTGTCAAAAATGCATTTTCATGTGTATTTTATATGGAGTATCAACTTAATTCAGTGACTGATATAAAGTCAGTCATGAACTTTTTCAATACTTTGTTATAATATCATTAAGAACATTAAATAAGCACAAAGTTAAAACAACATAAGCATCAAATTAAGCAAACTTATTAGGGTTTTCAAAGTAAACTCTACAAATATACAATATATAACATACAAAGACATTGCTTTCAACTTTCTGGCAGCAATTTGAGCCCTTTATAACTTTAAGGAAATGTTCAACTGAAATAAATATTCCCTTATGCAATTCCAGAAGTATGCAACTTCCCTTCTTCAACACAAATAGTGATCGGATGTCTGACTTTATATCTATATATTGGTCCCATTTTGTGTAGGCTTAAAAATATGATAAAAAAGTCATATGGAAGGCATGAGGGTTAGTAAATGATTCTGGGTAACCTATTCCATTAAAGGATTAAATGAAAATTCTGTCATGAATTACTCACTTTCTAGTTGTTCCAGACCCGTCCACATTTCTTTGTTTGATTGAACACAAAGAATGATATCTGGAAGAATGTTAGCAACTGAGATTTCTGGGACATCATTTTTGGTTTCGGCATGACAATGCCACTGTGCACAAAGCCAAAGGAGTTCCATAAAGAAATAATTTACCTAGCCTGTGTAATAAGAACTTGACAGGCCTGCACAAAGCCCAGACCTGAACCTCATTAAACACCTTTGGGATGAATTACAATGCAGACCGTGAGCCAGATCCAATCACCCAACATCCCTACCTGACCTCACTGGTTCTCTCGTGTCTCCAAGGGTGCGAATCGTGCAGCCCTAATCCAACATCTAGTGGGAAGCCCATCAGAGGAGTGAAATCTGTTAGAGAGTATCAACTCTCTATTGAGGCCAAAGGGTTTGAAATTAAATGCTCAGCTAGCACATTTGGGTTTGGTGCCCACATACTTTTGGCCAGTGCATAAAATCCAGACCACCATATCCAAACCACCACATGCCATGGCACGTATTCGTAATGGCTGCACCCTGGCAACATCAAGAATCAAACACTGTCAGTAAATAATGCTAATGCGTAGCGTAATCCGCAAATAATGCTAATGATTTCTTCCCAAAGGCTCTGTTTAGATCAATGCCCCCTTGGCAGGTGGTTTCAAAAGGGGGTAGATCCTCCTAAACAGATGGCGAGCAGTTTGTCACATCGATTGACTCCCGGGTCCTTGGCGCTGCGCTAGCACTGAGGTTTGGTCCGTGTCCAGCGAATGATTGAGGTCTGGGAACGGCGACTTATTTTCATTCCACTACGGCGCTTTCTAATAACACTCCGTGCTTTTTTCATGTGATTTAGGAGGCAAAAGATGAGCACCACGCCCAAGAGCAGATTACACCACAGGTGACTTTCCAATTTATATTTGTATTTTATTCATAAAAACATGCAGAGAGAGAGAGAGTTCAGTCGAATCTATAAATATGATTTATTTCCAGAAATAAATATTCTTAGTGCAAAACAGGCTCCACTCGATAATTTCCTCATTTTTTCATCAAAAATGTATGACAACATTTCCACACCAGTAAATATATCAACTACTGAATTTTAAAGAACATTACTCTTAAAAAAGCCACATGATGCTAGTATTTCCCCCAGGCTTGACTAGCTAAACTTACAGGACTAACGTGATAAACAAGCTTTACCAGCCAAGTGTTGCTGGTGGACAGCACGGCTACCATCAAACCAGCCATAACCAGTACAGACCAACCTCCACCAGCAGAGAAATGAATCAAAACTGGTCTTTTGGGTAACGTAATCACAAGGCGGCAGCTGATATATCCGCCCGCACCAGTAATCAAACAACGTGTGTGAAATATTTAAATCGCATGAATTAGATGCAGCGCTAAACTTCAATCAGCTGTGTAAAGACCAGAATCTTCCGAACTTCCAAATCAGCATGCGCAACTCGCCGCACGCTTTAGTATTCACGTCAGGCGAAAGAAACAAAGAGAATATTTACTGAGGTTACGTAATGCTTCCTAAGTAAGTTTGACCTTGAGCGGATGGCTGTGCTCCTGTTAGGGTAAATAAATAAAGCGAAGTGAACTGCGGAATGAGGACACAAGTACAGAACATCAGCGATCACTTGAATGGAGTGGGAAAGAGAAAGAGAGAGTGTGGTCTGTGGGAATCTTGCATCTTCAGCCCCACACACAGTACTTTCTCTCTTCTACCTTTCCCACTATCTCCCCTCTTTAAAATTCCCAGAGTGGATAATGTATTCCCGGGTTCTCCCGCTGCCTCTCAGTGCCCATGGCTAAGCGGAGATCAGACACTGAGATCTATCAGGCCTCTCCTGGCAGCGCTGGCACGCTGCCTCTCACGGGCTCCCAGTGCTCTGCGTTATGTAAACATACTCTGCGATGGGGAAGGAGAAAAAAGACCTCGGCTCATTAGCACATCAAAGCAGCCAGAGATGCTAGTCATCATAAGAAAAAGTGGCATGTTAATTGTTGTGTAGGTTAAACTTGCTGATAAAAGAGATTGTATGGTCGATGGTTCTCAACTCTCAAAACGATACGCCCGACTGCTCTGCTTTCTTTCAAAGGATGTTGGGCTAACAGAAGTTGATGTTGAACTGGGCTTTGATTTTATTCCCCTGTGAGACTTGTCAGTTGATCTTAGTCAACCTTCAGGAAGTTCCTCCAGCTTGACAATATTGTACATTTCCTTCTCTCGCAACCTTTAACAACTTTACACTCCTCCTCTGGCACATAAACGCCTTTAAAAAAAAATCAATTCCACTGAATATCTCCCCGAAATCAATGTCGAGCGAGAAGCTCATTTTAACTTCTGTTAACTTTCTACAATGAATTCATTCCTCAGGCACATCATACAATATGAGCGATGAACTGCAGTATACCGAGCAAATATTTTAACCTCATCAATGATGCCAATAATAGCTATACAACCTAGAAATTAAAATTTGGTCATCATTTACTGCTGTGGTACACCCTTAATGCAAAGAAAATATTTTTTCCCGTAAATTGCATGTGAATATATTAGAGCATTTGAAGAGGACATAACATGATATCATGAAAATAACATTTCATGCATTGGGTGATGTTGTCGTGTTTGAAAGTAGAAGTCTGCCAAGTTGTAAATTCGAAGGTGAGTGAATAAAAAAATGTTTGGCTTGGAAAAAAAAGGGAGTTGACTCCGAATCACTCAACGAGTCGTCCCCAGTCCGAGTCGCGAACCGCCACGGATTTACGTCACTACAGATAGTCCCCTGCTACGTTTTGCTAGGACTGCTATCGAAAACTTCACTTTTCTCTCCCAAACACTGTAGCTCGTGAGCCTAATTCGCAGTAGACCAATCACAGCAGACTACACCATTTGACCAATCACATCGGACTAGGCTATCGGAAAGGAGCGGATTAGACAGATTAATAGCGGCACTAATCATTTGAGATTTAGTCAAGAAGAAAGGTAAGAATAACTGCCCATTATTACAAAATAATAATGTTTGGAAAACTTGTATGTACATAAACTTGTTGTTGGACACGCCATAAACCAAAGTAGGACCTTAGAAATCTCTAGTTATGTACTATTTAACATTGTCACCAGTCATATATTGAAAAATATACGCACTTGGTTCCAGTAAATAGGAATGCATTATTTGATATATTATTTGGATCACAAATCTATATCATATGTAAATGAAAGTGGCATTCAAAAAGTATAAAATTTCTTCCATATGAGTTGTGTGTCCTATTTTCCAAATATCGTCGCTGTCGGGCAGGAACCCCAAAAGCATCCACTGGAATGCAAATGGAATAAACACTGCATTAGATTTTGTAAATAATTAAACACTGTGTTGTCAAGGTTGACAAGCTGTTTTTAATACTTTTCACCTGATATATATCTGTAAAACCCACATTAGTAATAGTAATGATTTGTAAAAAAATCATAATAATAATAATAAAAAAATCATGAAATATAGAGATACATGGTTTCCGCCTAGCAGTGACAACATGATAGCTATACAGGTGTGATTCACATTTACTCTTTCAAATCGTTGATGTTCTTCCGAAACCTCTGATGTCCAAATCACTGTTTTTCAGGAAATTTAAAAACACTGTAGCCTACTTCTTAAACGATGAAATACTGTATTTTCAGAGTGGACAAGCTATTTTTATGGTTATATATTGGCAAAACTCAGTGGCAAACATCAAGGGTGTCTAATAACAGTATAATTTATGGGAAAAATGGTAAATTACGAAATAGATGTTTTAGAAGGACAGCAGCGAAGTGTTAACCTACACATTGGTTGTGCGATACAGGACATCTTGACCAATCCAAAATGGACAATTTAGCCTTTATGTTTAGGTTATGTATGCCTAATTCAGAAAGTTATTCTGTGGCTTAGAATATAGTGCAAAAGCTTTACAGTTACAGGACTTTAATAAAACTTTCATCTGGTTTTTTTTTTCATTATGGAGCTTAACAAACTGTTAAAAAACATAGCCAGTAAATTCCTCAGCCTTTCTACCAATGTGTTTCCTAGAAGAAAGTTTCATATGAACTCTCCCTTTTACTCAACTTACGATATGGGTGAATTTGTAATCAGGGATCGATCCCTCCAATCGGTGTGCAGCTCCTCCACAAGTGCCTCTTCATCTCCCACACAGCTCCCCGGCTGACACAACTATACCCCTGGGGCCAATTAGAGACACCCAGGAGACACCCAGGGTACCTCCAGTGTCCCTCGACACTTCTCACCCTCCCACACCTGACTGTCAACAACATAAAGTAACATAACACAACTGCAACATTTCTACCCAAAACTCGCGCCGCCAATGCTGCTCGGAAAGAGAGGTGAGCTGAAGTAGTATCAGTGGTTAGTGAAGGAGCACAGAGAGGTGAAGTAATTTGAGATGTTGCCTGTGGGTGAATGAGTGTAGTCAGTTTGTGCACGAGACGTTCTTAAATATCAACGGCCGTCGGCCTTCCCCCTTCTCATCGACGCATGCTTTTCTCTCTCATTGTTTGGAAAAACAAAAGCTCGCTCTTGTGTTAATGGAAAATGAATGGATTCATTGTCATAATTAGCCCTTTGGGCGGTGGCGCATCAAACGGAGCTTGAAAATGAATCGACTCATATGAAATCGATGTGCATCACAGACTTGAATAAATGAATTCAAAAGAAAAAGGGAAAGCGCATTTCCAATTTGAAATACACAATGCATGTATGATTTCAGTGGAAAATCCGGCTCTGTGGTGAGCTTACAGTAAACTGGAGTCTGAAAGCACATAGTATTCACGTACCTGGAAACAAACAGATTTTTTTTTATTTTGAACCAATTTAAACACAGAAAGTTGCCACATTATATGGAAAAGAATTGTAACTTCTCTGCTTGGATTGATGCTAAACTTTCTCAAATCGCATGACAGGACTCATCCCAGAAATATTCAAAACAGAAGCACTTCCATTAATGATCATTTAGACCCTGCGATATCTGTAGCGATGATTTCAGCTTCATTATGTTGTTTATCTACAACATTAAACGATTATTATGAATAGGTACAACGTGTAGGAGATTTGATAAAGGAATCTTGTTTAATACCCCCGGTGACGGTTTAAAGCATCATTACATTCTCAGTTCATGTCGACTAATGATTATGATATTTCACCCAGTATATAACACATACATATCTCTACTTGTTGGCATAGCGTTTCAGTTTTTTAAGATATTATCACACAGCTCTGGGATTGGATGATGAAACTAATTGTTATTGAGAGCCCCTCTGGATCTTATTAGCATTGATGAGCGTTACTGTAATATATATCTACCCCCCCACAGACTATTACGCTTGGGGGACATGTCCCATTTCTGTTGTGTAAGTGTACTGTGCAGTTATTGCTGGGAACAGCTGTCAAGAGTTCATATTCATGAAGTGCTGGGGGCCAAAAGCTCCACATTAGCACTTACAGTTGCACAAAATGTGTCATCGTGATCTAAGACACCATTTTGTCCCTTACCGTGTAATGGACTAGAAAGAAATGGTTCTAGGGGCAAAAGGTGCGTTAGCCTACTAGAATTTAAATGATAGGCAGAATGTTAAACTATGCGTGACTCTGAAATAAGTCCTTCATTGTGTCCTTACACTTCTTCTTTTCAGAATGTTAATGAAAGCAATAAACCACGAGAGGCCATACGTTTCACCATGGGTAAGAGGTGCTCGTAACTACCCCCGCGATGTAGCCACTTGCAACATTTACGTGGAATTAATGTGGTAATTAACCAATTTGATGTATCAGCTACTTTACAATGCCTTCAAACAACTCTCATCCTGACAATTTAGAGTCTGGAACAAAAACAGCAACCAAAAATCTAATCTTAGTTCAATTTCGACCTCTTTAAGACTAGCCTGCTCGAGAATTCCTTCAAACTTCATCATGTTGACAAGTGCTTATTAGAACAAGGATTTAAAGATGAAGTGGGTCATTGCTGTTCTTCTAGCAGCCCTAAATGAAACTGGAATGTGTTTGTTGGTAGAACAAAACAGCATTTTTCTTACAAAAAAATAAGTATACTTCAAGTTCATATTATTAATTATTAAGTAAAGTTCAAGTACTCCTTTTTCTTAAGTATACTTTATGAACCAAGTATTATAATATCAGAGTACTGTACTTGTAGTGTACTTGTAAGTGTACTACAGTATTTCAATACTAGAGACGAAATTGGCACACACATTTTTTTACTTCAAGTTCATTTTATTACGTATATATACCTAAGTAAAGTTCATTCTTTAGTTTACTTATGTGGTAATACTGTATACTTATATTAGTGTACTAGTAGTATACCTCTAAGTGTACTTTTTTAATACAAGAACTAATTGGTGCAAACAATAAGTAGATTTCAATGATGCATCCCAATTCGCCTACATATACTATACACTAAAAATATGTCCTGTTTTTGTTATGGAAAAATGTATACATTTAAGCGTCTTTCAAAACATCCACGCACTTGGACATATTTACGCAAAACGATAAAGGCCATTGTTGCCTAGATGACACAAGCAGTCATAAACATCAAAGTGCAACCCTTTTTTGCATTTAAGTATGTATTTATTCATTATTTTCTATGTAATGTTTACTGTATACTTACATTTATTAATTCAGCAAAGAATCTCGTTAACTATATTAATCCAGTGAATCGATACTAAACTCTGCCCTCTCACGGTGAATTGTGGGTAATATAAGCCGTTTGAGTGTCAATAGATGTTATCCGAAATTTCCTCGGAAACAGTAGACCATCCTGGTTCTTTGAGAATACTAATTTCAGCATACTATCATTTGGGACTTACTAAATCTGTTTTGAATATTTAGGACGGATAGTACGTTAATTGGGTTGCACTGCAAGTATATTCTTAAGCAATGTTGGGTGTAACTACTTAATAAGTAATTAGTTACTGTATATTAATTACTTTTCCATTGAAAAAGTAAAGTAAGGGATTACTCTTATTTATACTGTAATTTCATTACAGTTACTTTTGATGTAATTAAACTTAATACTTTGTGCAATACATGCATGTGCAATAGTGTATTGACATCAAAATTCAAAGTCTAACTTCAAAATCTATGCTTTAATTCATAATTCTCACATTTGTAATACTTTGGTCAGTTAATAATATTATTTATTTGAATGAATTAAATAAGCCGTTTCATGTCTATCCTTGAATTACTTTACTAATCAAGGTTGATGTAGGATATATAAAGTAATTAGTTATGAGTAACTAAATACTTTTTGGACGGAGTAATTTGTACAGTAATCTAATTACACTATTGAATATGTAATGAGTAACAAGTAATTAATTACTTTTTCAGAGTAACTTACCCAACACTGTTCTTAAGTATACTAAATAGTATACTTAGACGTAAATATACTAATATAGAGAAATTACACATGTTAAGCCTGAACTTGCAAATATGCTTAAGGCAAGTAAACACTTTAAAAGATAACTTTCAAATGCAACACTAACATTTGCGGCAAGTGCACTGTATGCTTAAGTCTGCAGTAATGTATGCCAGTTCGACATTGTGAAATGTCAACCTGAAAGTTATAATTCATTACACCTTCATGTGGCATGCTAGTCTTAAACATTTATCCACAAAATGTGCAAGGACTTAGTGATTCGGTGATTCTTAGTGAGTCATTAGGACTTGACTGGCTTTTAGAAGTGTTATAGGGCCTCTTAGCGACTCTGCTTGACTTTGAGTTAACATTTGGTAAGATGCTCGCAAATGAAATTCTAGCTTTTTAAATGTCACTTGTAATAAATTGCAGTAGAAGAGTCACATTGAATCCCCCACACGATCAAGCCAAGCAGATGGACGATTACAACCCAGAACACAGGAGAATATATGAGAGAGAAACACGGAGAGAGCTAGTGATTCAGAGCGAAATGACCAGGTGGGAGACAATCTTGGAGATTTCTTTCATTTCTTTCTCATTTTCACAAGACGGTGGAGCCGTTCAGTTTGCCTCCCTGCTTAATGACTATCAAAATATTATGTTTTACCAGGTCAAACCATGTAAACAGAAAAAAGTCTAATATATAGAACTGCTATAAATATTCACTTTATAGTAGTAGTTTTCTTGGCATGTGGAAAAAATATTACATCACTGATATGCCAAGAATTAGCATTTTATGTACAATTTTCACATAATTATGTTTGGTAGAAATGGATATTGATCACCATTCAAAACAAATCTTAGAACATAACGTACTACAACGTTACGTCAATGCACAGACTTATTCAGAATAATCGGAGAATATAATTGTGCAAAGGACCGAAGTCAAATACTGATGGAAAATTAATCAGTGGATAAAAATTTAAACCATAACATATTTTTGAATAACTATAGTATAGACTAAACCTATGTATTATTGGCAAAAAATATATATCTTATTGATACTACGCATATTCATAATATTATAAATTCAGCAACACTTATAGTTTGAGTGTGATAAAAAAGAGACAACACAAAATAATCCAAATTAAAGACGAATTTGACTGTTACCAGTATTTTTTAGTTTTCAAGAAACATTTCAATAATTGTTTTTGTGAATTCTTTTGGCCATTATTATGGAGCGATTAAAATCCGATATTGTGACAGCCGTAAACATGAATTATTACAAAAGTATCAATTCATGACCCAGAAATCAATTGAATATATCAAATCATCCGACAATTCCCTTTGATACTGTTAACAAGACAATCCCACATAAGTCTCACTGTTGACACTGTAACCCAGATTTCAGATCGATATCCTTACAGTAGATAAGCTCTGAATTGGTTCTGTGCAATAACCAGATGGATCAAAGCTGCGATTTGATGATGCTGAAAGAGCGTAATGGCGTTAACATACGCAGTGTTCCCGAGAGCTCTGCTCTCCTTCATGCAGAATTATATTGGCCCTTTTATGTTTAAGAGCTTTATGCCCTTAATGATGTATATCAAGATGCCTTATATTGGAGGAATTTGCCACCAGGTTCTCTCCGTTCTGGTTTGTTCACTCCACAATCTAAGCACTGTTGCTATCGTTGACCTCAAAGCTGAAAGACACAGACTTAAAGCTATGAAACTCTAATTTGGATCTATTAGTAACACCAAATTTGGTGTATTTTAGCTAATAAACGACGCGCTATGTGATGCTGTTTCGATGTGACATTATGTTTAGCACAGCGCACCCCTGACATGTTATTTATGCATTCATGCTGAGCTCCTGTTTTATTGCCTGCCTCTCTATTGGCACCCACCTCCACCAGCTCTGTGATCCTTCAAAGAGAACCAAACAACGTGGGCTTCAGCCTTATCTCACCAAGTCCAGCCGTTTTTAACACATTTCTCACAAAACCAGAAAAGCAGAGTCTCATAAAGCAACCTTCTCTTTCCAAACAATCGCTGTGAAATCAGAACTAATGCATCACCTTCATCAATGATGATTTCTCATAAGCACAAATGAAGAACACATTTACACATTAAATTAAATCACTGACAGCCGGATGCTATCAGTAACTGATGATTTACAAGCAAAGCCCTGGTGCGGACCGGAGGGGTCCTGAAGAGCTCTTTGGGCAGCCTCATGTATGCCTGTTCATTAATCATCTCTCAGATGAGAGACTCTTACCAGCTGGGGCTTAGGAGACTCGGGGGAAACAACCACGATGAGAGAGAGAGACAGGGGGAGTGAATAAAAGACTGCAAACAGGTGTCACTGTACAAACTGTATCTCATAAGTACTATGCTGTCAACAGCAGAGCCTCAACTGGAGCTTTCATTGCTGTACTGTGGCATTCTGGAATAACATATTGAGCATTTCTGGGAGGCACTGACCTCTTTTCCATTAACACAACAGTGTATCCAGTGTTATTGTTCTTCACACTTGAATGAATGAAATAATGGAATAGCATTTAAGTGACACCCCATTTATTTAATGCGCTAAAGGTATTGAGTAGATTCAGAAAGACAAAAACGTAACAACTCACTCTCTCTCAATTCCAGTATTGAGAGGTAGGTTTTGGTATTGACAGAATGGTTAAAAAATCATGGCAGGTTCTTCTTTATGTTGGAAAAGGCCTTCCTGAAAAGATTGCTATTTGCCCCCCGCATGGCTTTAGGAGGCTCCTGCCAACTCCATAACCTTCACAACAAAAAGAATAACAGTCTAGCGGTGAGATCGAATCAGTGAGACACAGTAACTCATGTGGGGTGTATAGTTTCTGTTAGATGCGCGTTGCCATAGTGCTCACATCCTCAACGGCAAAAGTGGTGTTTGGTATATAAAGCACTTAATGGCAGGGTACCAATAGCCCTTTTAGATAAAATCAGATCAAGACTGATGCGATACACAGATGTGAACAGTGTCACGACTAATCAGATATACATCTGCGTTACGACTCCTGACAAATGTAAAATTTGTTTTGATAAATTCGATCACACATATAGACTACGGAAGAATGTGCTTAGTGACGACCATAATAGCAACGTTTAGTTGCATTTCATCATTTTCGACACAATTTGTGTTCATTCTTCATGCTAATAAGTACGTCCTTTCACCAAGAACTTTACTCTCAAAAGGCAATACAGTCATTATAGCATGGTTCCAAAGAGCCTCTTGAACAAAATTTCAATAAGACTCGCTTCACACATCCCCATGTGCTTCTTTAAGAATGTACAGTGAATTCAGTTATGATTCTTTAAGCTGATGCATTTTGATTTAAGGTACGCAAGCATTTTTTTTAATTCTATGAAAGATGAGCGCCAGGCTCCTGAGGTGGATTTTGGGATTGAGGAGGTTACAAAAGTGTTACTTTTCTGAGATGTATTTGAACTGGGTTTGAATTTTGTCTTTAACTAGAATATGAATATTGCCCTAAATCAACATCTGACTAGATCGGTGGATGCCAAACAGGGCTACGTGAGTTAATGTAATCAAAATCATGTTTAAAAGTAAAAACTTCTCTTTAAATAATATCCCGTTAAACAATATATGAAAAATTTGTAGAAGATGTCTGTTATTAAAGGCGTCATATGCCACGGCTAAAACAAATATTTTTGATTGTTTTAGATGTAATGTAATGTGTATACATGATTTAATGTTGAAAAACGTGAATTTTCCACATACGTTCCGTTTGTAACTCCTTTTTCTCTGAAAAGCAAGTTGTGCTATGATTGGCCAGTAAAGCAGTGCGTACCCTGATATCACGCATACATCTGGTTTACGTCTATTTGACGTCTGCAATTACATCTTACAGACATCTACAATACATAGTTTGCTCATCTGCAATACGTCTCGGAGATGTCTGCTATCAGACGTTATACGTTATCTTGAAGACGTCTGTAAGATGTTTATGATTTACAATGGATGTAAATCTGCTCTTTCTAAGATGTTTAGCAGATGTTTTTGTGCAGAAAATCTCAAGATCTTTAGCAGACGTATTACAGACATTCAAACGTCTCCGAGACGTATTGCAGATGAGCAAACTACGTATTGCAGATGTAAATGCAGACATCAAATAGACGTAAACCAGATGGATTGTTCTATCTGGGTAGTGATTGGTCGAATACTGCAAAGATGTGACGAAAATGTAACGCCTCTTACCATATTTGGAACTTCAGGTTCCAAAGCAATTGTGCTGACGGTTAAGGCCACCTTTCTTGCGTATAAATTTGGGCGGTCTTTATCAAATCATACCATGAATTGACTTAGATTTGTGGGGGGGCGTTTCAGGCAGGTGTGGGTGAGCATTCGCTTGTAGATAGAATGCATCTTTTGTTCTGACATTTTAACTTTTGCAATTTTACGTGTCTAATACATGCATGGCCAACTGATAACACCTCAAAGACACAGAAAAACGCACCTTATGACCCCTTTAAAATGTGTAAACATCTCATGCTTTCCTGTAGCTCAGTGGTAAGAGCATTGCGTTAACAACGCAAGGTTGTGGGTTCGATCCCAGGGGATTGCAAATACCTATGTAAAATGTATAGGATAAAGTAATGTAAGTCGCTTTGGATAAAAGCGTCTGCCAAATGCATAAATGTAAATGTCATATGCATGCAGCTGAGGCAATGTAACCTACTTATTTTCAAAGATTTAATGTAAAAATCTTGGCAAATCTAATGATCAGAAACACACGTTTTTTTGCTAAATGACATGAAAACTTTGTGCTTTACTTCCATAAGATGCAATCCATCATCCAATGAGCTTAAAGCTTGTCACATAGAGAAAGTACATTTTTATTTTCCGGGCAATATATGTATGAGACGAATGGACTGTGGGTGGTCTGTGGGCGTGCCATCTGATGCTGAGACAAGCTGTAGCCCAGATGAAGCGACTACTGAGCACAGGTTTCTGTTTGCACTCTCACTGTGGATTGATTTTTTTACATTTCAATATTTCTGCATCACTACATCACAGGTTTGGGGTGTTAAACTAAACATTAAATGATATTTATTATCATCCTATCATCCTATTATAAAGTCCATATATTCCAAATGGTTCAATATATCAACACTTATACACTTGTGTTATTACTATACAATACCACAGAAAAACCAAACTATATTTTCATGTCTTGTTCCCTCACAGCTTTCTTTATCTGGGAGATGTGCCATTTCATCACTCAACAAATAGCAGCTTATTGTTTGTTGTTTGGGTATAATTGTAAGAGCATCACAACTATTTGTGTTTTATTTTCTTATAAGAATTCGCTCCAAAAATGTGTAAATCACAAACATTTTCACAATTTGTTGGAGACAGATGCATCTTTTGAAACGATCTTGTTCTGTTTTGCTGTGGGTTGTGCTCTGGTTTAATAAGCAAGTAGTATAGTGAGTATACAAGGACCCAACTTAAGCTGAGAGAGCATTTTTTGCAAAGCAAGAAGAATTATGGACAAAAAATTCACCCATTAGGCATCAGATTTCATTTTAAAGGCATCAGCAGAATATAATAGAGTAACAGAAACCAAAAAAGAATTCTGGATATGACAGTCAAAATAATTTTTAGTGGCCTATTTAACTGAAAAGCTGGTTAAAAGTGTGGAATCCCTATAGCAGGGCTACTCAAAGTCCGGACTCCGGTCCGGATCCGGACCCGCAGGGAATTAAATCCGGACCCGCGGTGGCTCCGCTCAGACCAATCGACGCATGACATCACATGACCGCGAGAGAGAGTGACGAGACCCACCTGCTCTGTAGGCTTTTGAATCGCTCTCGCGATAGTGCGATGTCAATTGCTTCCGTGAATTCCAGTAAGCGTATGACGTTTGACGTAATCGAGCGGGATGATAAAACGACACTTCACCGAGGTCCGTGCGCGGAAGAGATGCGCGCATGAGCTAAAATGTCACCCGCAACCGCTGCTTCAAATAAATGATCCGCCCGCGCGCACGTATAATTTTCTCTGATATCCGCATCGGATCGTCACTTTAATTACTCTAATTCTTTGTTTTAAACATGATGTTATCAGATTCAGTGACGTTAGAACTAATCTGCCAATCTCTGATGGTACAATAATACGCTGATCGTAAAATGCTTTTAAAGGAACATTAATTTATGAAACAAACGTTTGACTTTGGCCAGATTAGCCTATATTTTCTTAATAAAATAAACACAGCCGTTACTACCTTCAGACTTGAATATCGCCGTTTCACTGCAACACACAAACACACACGAATGACTGGATAACGGTACATTTTCTATCACTGTCTGCAAATGCTTAAATCTAATCCTTCGATTTAACACACACATGATGTACCATATTCAAGGTGTTGTGGCTTTCATATACACACACAATGCCTCACCGTCGTTGTATATTACAAACCCAGTGAACAACTTCGCTAAAACGCTCACACACGGTCATTTCTTTCTTTCCTTCCTTTTGTTTTTACTTCTCCCTCCCGGATCTGTTTCGCCTCTATTTCTGCCTCTCTTCCGCCAGCACGCGCATAAATGAGTGCAAATTAGTGCCTGCCTGATGAAAAATGAATTTAAAACACGTATTTTTACAGAAATGTAGTCAATATTTATATATGATCTCATCCACCCGCGACAGAATGTATTTTTTTATTACATTCTCACCTATAAAACTAGTGCGCGGTTCTATAGGTGAGGATGTCCGTTACTAAAATAAAAGTAAACGAAGAAAACCGAGCTTTTAAAGATGACAGAGAGGTACGGATTCATGTGGCCACAATCCAGCACAAAGCCGTTCTGTTTAATTTGTAACGAGACAGTTGGAATTATAAAAAGTGGAAAAGTCAAAAGACACCATGAAACAAAACAGATGTTTTGAACAGCAGTATCCACACAACGAAACTGCGACAGCTCTGAATTTTGCACCATACTTTTGACTGCTCTGTATTTTGCACCAATTAATTTTTGGCCTATACCTCTTGGTATGTTTTTTCACTTTTGGATTTGTTGTAAATGTATTTTAAATGCAAAATACTCTCTTTTTTTTCAAAAAAGTAATGTTAATTCATTATAAAAAGTTATAAGGATGTGTATTAAAAAACTAATTTTGAAACAACCAATTGACCGGACCTTTGACATTATCGTGAATTCAGATTTGGACCTTTGAAAGTAGACTTTGAGAAGCCATGACCTATAGGCATCCTGTTGTCATGTTTACCTCACAAAGCTGACAGTACACATAAATATTAACAAATGATTTTGTGGTTTATGTAACTTGTTTGTCATGCAAAATTATCCCGGCTTACTAAAAGCAGCTCGTGTCATTTGAGAACACCTCGTGGGATCGAATTACAGCGATATGCTATCAGAAATTTATAAACGCATCTCTCCCAAGGGAGTTCGAACAAAAAAATACAAAACATTGCTCTTACAATGAAAGTAAGTGATTCAAATTACCGCACTGACATGCATGTTTGTTTCTCATTCTCAAGAGGAACGGGTATAAACAGGAACGCAAAATGGTTACTTTATGTCTTATGAATTATTCATTGTCGTCTTCAATTCCTATGTTTCAATTTTTAGTGTTAGGTTTTTGTATTTCAGCATCTTGGCGCAGGAGGAGAGGTACAAATCAAAGGATTTCATTTATTTGCTCTCATTGTACACATCAGCGGCACTCTGCATGTTGTCGAATTTGAAACAATAAAGCATTCAAATATATTTTTTTACAATAACTCCTACGTGCTTCGATGTTCCAGAAGAAACTATAAATTGGATCTTTGCAAACTACTGTAGATTTTCAATAATTCAGCTTCAGATACATTCAGATTCCCTTTTATAGCCAATAAAACCTGTTCTATTCTTATTTCTGTTTCTTTGTTACTGAATAAAGTAGACAGAGAAGCATCTTTCCACACTTAAAAGCTCGGAGAATTGGTGGAGGTCCACACTCAGCAGGGAGCGAGAAGGCGGAAACAAAAAGCGCAGATTCCTGCTCTAACACACATTAAAAGAGGAAGAAGTGAGAGAGGGAAGAATTGTCCAGTGTAATCCCAGCTCCCTTTTCTTTCAGGATCTTACAGAAAAGGGGAGAAATAAACCATCTGAACTGAACCCCAAAGCCGCTTCCCTCCAGCCTTTTGTGACCTCCTGGATTGTAATGTTGCCAAGGGAAACAACGCCTTCTCAGAGAGCCGTTTCTGTTGGGACCTGACCCACCAATCGCCAGGAGGGGCCTCTCACTCCAGCTTTGGAGCCTTGAATATACTCCCCAGACAATGCACCAATGGACAATCAGCTTGCTCTCTGATCCCTTCCACGTGCCTGCTTCCAAGAAGTGTGTTTGCTATTACTGCCCCCTGCTTTGGAGGAAAGAACGACCCTTTTTCTAAAAATAATATTTGCTATGTGCCTATAGGTAGAGATTACACCAAACAACATGTTGCTGTAAAGCTAGCAAGCAGTGACGAGGTAGTGATCTTGTTTCCAGGCTCTTACACTCAGAATTTCAATTAGTTATAGGCACAAAACTACTAGCACAGTGTTACATATATTTTTAGATATATTTTCTCTTGCTTTACATTATCCTAACCATATTTGAATCCAAGAAAAGCATCGTTTTGACCAGTGTAATGTTGTGTAAAGAAGGACGCTTATCGATGGTATAATGTCCACATTTTCCTAGGTTCGTCGTGGAAATCATAGGTAGGGTTGGGAATTAAATTCTAGAATCGGAATTAAAAGGTTAGGAGTCGGATACTTGATATAAATCAATGTTTAATTTCCATTCCTCTCATCAATTCCTGTGTGCATTTTCAGAATTGTGCACGTGTTAACTTATGATCTGCTGATATCTCAATAAAAGCCCTTATGAAAAAGAATCCTTTTTTTTGCCATAGTCACCATAGATTAACTATGGTGTTTGTAGGTAAGCACAGTATCCAAAAAAAGTACCATCATTTTATCATAATAACTACAGTTTCACCATGATCGTTGAAGTTTAACTTTGGTAATATAAATTAACAAAACATTAATTTATCAACCATTAACAATTTAATGTTACCAAACAAATCATAACAAAACATGGCTGCTATGTGTATAAATACACAAATCAGTGCTTATAAATAAAAACATGTTGCAAACCAGTCAATAAGCATGTTAAATGACCTTACAGGTTGATATCTAAATGTTTCATTTCATTTGTAATAGCTTTGGAAACGAAACTGGGAATCTTTAAGAACTAGAATCGATAAGCAAATGCAACCCTAATCATTCCCGAGTCTGACTTCATGAGTTGCTGTGGAGACCAGACGCCATATAACATCAAAGTATTGTGATAGGGATTTGAAGTCAGTACTGTTGAGGAGATCATTTGAATATCATAAAAATGCTAAACAGTAGTAGTAGAGTCCACTTTCTATCAAGCCACTCTTATAACATAGCGGTTATACAACTTTATGTATAAACATGATTTGTGAGGCTCATCAGATTGATTTACATCGGCAGAGGCATTAAAGATGACAACTCCCATAATTCCAGACAGTATCTTCTAACTTTGCTTTCGTTTTGCAAACGCTAGAAGAGATAATTATATACTGTGCCTTTAAACGCCAGTCAATATATCGAACGACTATGTAGTCGATTGTATTTCAGCTTCAAAAGTAACAAATGTTGTGTTCATTTGTAAAGATTATCTTGACAGACAAAACGTGTAAACATCATAAACCTTTGTTAATCACAGAGCTTATTTTTTGCGTTCTTCCAAAAGTCTATTGGAAAAATGTATAGGTATTCGGTCGAGGGGAACCGCACTTACTTCCAGGATAGCCCACAAAAAATAAGTCATCTCTGATACTCTCAATTAGATTTATGTGACATTAAAAAAGGATGACTTAAGTTAAAAGATTTAAACTTGAACGGATTAAAATAACTTATTACTAGAAATGCTGCATTAAAATTAGTTCACAAATCAGAATGTACAACAATAGTCAGAGGTGACCTTTTTGTGCATGCAAAACCCAGAAGCGAGTTTTAGGACTTCCGGTTCCATCGCTCCAAAATCTATGCGTTTTTGAATGGGTAAACAAAACCTCTAAATATTTTCATGCTTTATTCTATGTCTTAAAACACACACGAATCATAAACCGCTCGGGATGTTTTAAAGCCTTGGTGTGTCTTAAAAACGGCAGCTGCTAACAATTTGTATCTTAAAAAAACAACTTTCAAGTGCTTGACAGGTGCCGATAAGTTAGCAGCATCGCCTCTTTAGTCAATAACCCCTCAACACTGCCAGACATTTCTTAAAAGAGCCCCGGTAGTGAGCATATACCTATATTGCAACACTCAACTGCTTTTCTTGCTAAAACCACCCATCAAATAGCTTCTTCGTGGCTGTGTCAGAAAAGCAATATCATAAGGCGTTAGCAAATTATTCAGGTGCAGCCCTTCAATCAATACATTTACACTTCTGTTAATAATAAAGAACTGTTGCTGCTCTCTGTCAGCAATTTGCTAGACAGTCCACAGCGAAAGACATATCTGTTCAATATATTCTGGCAGTGGCTACTGAATCTACATTCAAGTGCTTCGAGATATCTTTGTTAAGCAAATAGACCTGCTTTATATGTATGAAATCTCAGCATGATTAAATGAGGCTGAAGAACTCTCGATCTTGTTTATTTTATCTTCGGAAGAGATACGAGAGTCGGTTTAAGCTTGTGTCAGTGCTACACTAAGCCGTGATGGACAGTTTATTCCCCAACAATGCGTTAAAGTGCAGACTGATGGCGATGGGAAGGCAGCGTTAAACCGGCCATTCTCATCCTCAACACATTTCTCATCCTCAGCTTATTGATATTGATTCAAGAAGCTCATTACTGCGGCAGACTGATGAATGCCATGAATCAGCACAAACACTGTGGTCTGAAATCTTCTCAGATCATTTTGACAAACTCCGCACACGTGCTCCGTGTGCTAAGGAAGCGGATGGGATTTAATGAGGTTCATGACAAACAGCCTTTCCGTCATAATATGCTACATAGAAAAAATCCAGATTGGCTGGAATGACAGATGTTGTGAGGCTGAATGCATAGCAAATACAGAGTGATGGCTTGTTCGGTCAGAAATAAGAGAGATCAGTGGAAGAGCGGCAGAAGAACTTATCAAGTTCATGCACTATTGAAATACTCCTTAAAGATCCTCTTCAACCCTGCTTGACCATACTTGATTCCTGTTGTTTGCTGACTGGAGCACTAGCTCGAATACAGATGAGTCGATACTTATTTTCAGGAGAAATGGAAATAGATTGATTTTGTTAAGGTGACGCAAAAGAAAAAAACGTTAATACCTTGAAGACGGGGGACGGTAAGTCCACAAGCAGCTTGTTAGCCTGAATGCCCAGAAGTACTATATATCATCAATCACAGTATGTATGTTGCAAATGTCTCAGACTGCAAAATATAATATAGAAAAATGTTTTAATGCTGTAAAATTTTAATGTTGTCCAAAGCTAATAGTTTTTCTTACAGTTTTATTGTAGTTTTATTTATATTTTGAAATAGCTTTTTTTCCAGTTAATTACTTTAGTGACTCTTATTTCATTTCTTTGCAAAGGCAACATTTCTCATTTGCGTTTAGTGAACATTTTCCAAATAGTATGCAAGCCAATTTTATTATTGTTTACCATTTACTGGTATGCGTTTAGGTGAAATAATATTTTATGTTTCATTCTCTGAACTACTAACAATATTTTAGCGATTTTTAAATAAAAATGATGTTCCTATTTGAATTCAGAAAAGATGCTCCGTATTTGAAGTTTATATTCACTTTTAAGCAATACAACAGTAATATTTGAAGGGTTTGAGTCCAAAATGAGAACTCAGTTTTATTTTTTTTAAATCACGTTTTGTTTATTGTGCATTTCAATTAATATCAGTCAAACTGCAGTTGATTTGTTTTGATTTTAGCCATAATAACTAAAAAAAAAATCTCATTTTGGAACCAAACTCTTCATTTATACATGTATTAAGGAAAAGTCGAACAATATCATTTTATGTAATTTATCACATTTTCATGCGTCTTGTCATGTTGTCAATCTTTCACATTGCTGTTGAATGACTTTAGGTCACTCCTGGGGTTTGATTTGGTTGAAATTCAACGGACACTGGACTGCCATGGCGACAATACATCTATAGCTGAATATAGTATATAATAAAGCAATAAGCTTTAAAAAATTAAAAATTGTTAGGCACGACGCGAAGCGGAGTGTCTAATCCCCCTTAGCTGTTATAAAATGCACTGTAACCCACGGCTTCGCGGGGCTTATTGCTTTTATAAAACAGTTACTCCATATGCTTAGCAAGGTTTCATTAAATAAAGTAAATAAAAAGATATTTAGGCTATGAGGTGTGGTCAGGGGGTATTTATCGTTATATATCGGGGTATTTTATAACGGCTTAGAACTCCGCTCAGCCAATCAGAATCAAGGACCAGAAATGACCGTTTTATAAACTATAATAACCCTGATGTGACCGTGTTCAACATTGTGATAAGCCGCCATGTACCTAATCTTCGGTGTATAAAATTACATATGAAAAACATTACCATGTCATCCAGCAGCTTCCAGATCTGAATTCTGAAATGTGAGCTTGAGCAGTCATGGAAACTGTATCCGGCGGTCCACCCACACTCCCTGCCAGGCTGAGAGAAGGACCTGAGAATATGTACGCTTGTTGTATTCTCTCTCTCTCTCTCTCTCTCCCTCTCTGTTTCTCTCGCTCTATTCGCCAGCAAAAGTTTTGCAAGTCACCTCTAAGCCTGCATAATAACCCGCATCAGAAATGGGCCTGAAATTGCAGGGCAAAGCATTGTGTGCAATGAGAGAGAGGCTTTTATAATTGTACGGAGCGACATTAATCTGGGGGAGGGAGGAAGTGAAATAGCCCTCTATGGAGATGTAGGAGGTGCAGGATTGGGTCTGACCCACAATGCATTGCTATCACCGCGTTGCATCGATGTCCTCTGTGGCAGAGATTAGCAGTGAGGAAATCTATCCAACACAAATAGACCATAACGAGACAGTAATTTTGTGGGTTAAGGGGGAAAAACCTTTTCTTCGAGCATCACAGACTAAAGGGTCTGTTGAGAGGGTTGTTGAGGAAAGGGGTTTGGTTTAGAAAGTGACAAGCTGTAAACCACACACTGTTCCATTCATACAATGCACCGCATTTTTAGACGCTCACTGCCTTTGCCTAAGCCATTTTTTTGGTAAGTGGGTTCTCAATGACATTTATCATTTAAAAGCAATCACAGCTAATGTGAACAGGGCCATTGTAGGAGCCATCTGTGTGCAATGAGCAAATTGCAATAGTTACAATTTTGTATTAAATTTTCGCATCCGTCTGTCACTAGGGTCTTTGGACGAGTATAGGAAACTAAACGCACATTGCTGCGAGCAGATATTAAAAGGACACATGTTGTTTTCATAAGCAGGCTTCTAAACTATTTTTGTCTTATTTATCCACACAACCCTATCAGTGGTATTCCTGAAGTACCCACCATCACAAATATGTTCTAACTAGGAACATATTTGTTCCAACTTTCATAGCTGATCTTATTTTTTATATATTTGATGTAATAATGATAAACATATTAAAAGTTCACACGTATTATAAACCTTGTAAAATAGTTACAAAGTCCCTTAAGAAGGAACCTTTCTATTTTATATACAACTGTGGCCAAAAGCGACTTCTGACTCTAAATCTTATTAAAATGTATTATTTAAAAAAAACACATCATAGACAGATATTTACTGGGGCTGCGGTAACCTTCATTCTACTGAGAAAAAAACAGAGCTATTATTAAAAGTGTATTGGTGAAAATTGTATTGTAAAAACAAGAGCCAGCTATACATTCTACAAGAGAAATTTCATTTCTGGTTGAAGAAGATAATTAGAATATGTCTTCACTGGTTACCGGTTACTTTAAGAATCAACTTTCTAAGTATTCATACTTGTCTATAAATCTATCAATGGTGAAGGACCTAAATTCATTATAGATTTGCCTATTGAATATAACCCAAACAGACTTCTCAGATCATCAGGATCAAGTCAGTTAGAGATAACATGGGTTCACTCAAAACAAGGCGTGTCAGCGTTACAATACAACAACCTTAGCTGGAATCTGCATCCAGAAGACATCAGATGTTCACAAACAGTAGTTACTTCTAAATCCAGATTAAAAACACACTTGTTTAGCTGTGATTCACAACCTGAGCACTGTGTTGGTTTACAACAACAGGATTCCTTTTTCCAATTAATTTTTATTTTGTTCTTCTATCCATCCATCCATATATTAATATATATAGCACATTTCATACACAAGGGCAATTCAAACAGCTTATATACATAGACATATACATGCATGTATACATAAGCACTTTGAATTGCCCTTGTGTATGAAATTTGCTATAAATAAACTTGCCTTGCCTTCATATCTGATTCTGAGGTATTTAAAATTAGAGCTGCAGACAAATGCTTTCACGTTAAACTACACCAGATATGATTTTTTTCACTTTGCTTACTTAAAATGAGCGAATGCTAAATTATTCTTTAACAATTGGTCACGGTGTGATTTCCTTGCATACAAATCAATGTATTTGAATGTGTAAAATGTAGAAATTTACTTTACTTTTCTTGGGATTAATGTAGTACATTGAAAGTGGTCAGGGGAATTCAGTTCCCAGCTTGCTTTGATTGGGACTGAATAGACTAAATGCTTTCATTAAGTGTTTTTTTTTTTATACATTTAACATACATGCTGCTGCTGCTGCTTTCTAGTTAACTGCAAGACATTTAGATGCCTTAGGTTATCTAATTCTGTGTTTACTCAATTCACTTTCCACTACATTAAGTATCTAAGTAGAGTTCACAGTTTAATTTAATGTTAAGAAACTAATTTCCGTAGTTCGGAACAACTGTCCACAATTGAATTAGATCCAGCCAAAGAGTTATTTTTTGAGCGTATGCCTGGAAAAACAGGAAATAGTGTAAAAGCCTTCCTAGAGAATATTTACATTTTTACCAAATCAACGTTAAATTAAACTATTGAACTCCGTGACACCACATTTTCTTCGGTTCACGACTCCAGAGAACAATTGTTTCTTAAGTAGTTTCCCTGCAGTGATTATGGGGTTATCCATTAAACTGAAGCTTGTCTTGAGCTTGTTTATGCCCTAGAGAAACCTAACTTTTCTCAGATGAACAAGCAGACACAAGTCTGATGTCTATTACTGACCACATTAATTTAATGACTCCTCAAAGGCCAAAACCGTCACTTGCGACCTGCACTTAAACGTTGTAAGGCTCTGATGATTTTCATTCGTCGAAGTATTCGAGGGTTTGATTGCTCTTGGCTCGGGAAAAACAATCTGCAGACTGGTGATATGTGGAACAAAGGGGTTGCGTAAACAAAAAATAAAATTCGTATAAAGTGACAGAGAAAGGGAGTAAAGAAAAGGAATGATGGAAAAGAGCAATGTCTGTTTTTACTTTCTTCATAGCTTTCCAGCATTTCCCCAATACCCTCCCCTGTAGACTGGCAGTAACACTTGTACCACATGCAGAAATAAGGCTAGCAAAGAGAAAATGAATTATTTATACAGGCCTGCCTTTCAGAATTAAAGTGAGCACCATGAGATTCCCACCAGTGTGAGCGAAAAGCGACCGGGCAGCTCAGAACTAGTACACTGTGAGCAACAAACATAGGTGAACGCACACAAACATGCATGAAATTGATGCAAAAGAGGTGCGTTTTTGACAGGCAACCGGATTCAGCCCATTTTGAGGTAGTGTGGAATATCTGCAAAGAGAAAAAATCTAAACTGAAACGTAGATACAATATGCTCACAAGTTAGAATATCTTATTACTTTATGTATGAAGCTCCATAAAAGCAATTTGGAGAGCTATCAAGTTAGTAAATCTGCACTGAACGACTGTTGTTTAATACACTCATTAAAGAAAACAATCCACATTCATCAGATTTATTGTGCAATAGCTAATTTTGTATTATAATGCCAGTAAAAATGTTGCGTTTATTTTAAAGAGGTAGCTCACGTCAAAATAAAAATGATTTATTGGTCATAATAAATTTCTTTTTTCTGTGGAACACAAAAGATGATATTTTGAGAAATATCTCAGAGGTTTTGTTTCCATACAATGGAAGTCAATGGGAGCCAGTGTTGTTTGAGTACCTACATTCTTCGAAATATCAAATATTTTGCAAAAAAGGAGTCATAAAATTAGAGAAGTGAAATCAAACTAAATATTTAAAAAGTGAGACCTTTTTTGTATTCTAAAATTGTGTCGTCTTTTATCCTCTCGTCATTTCAAACCTGTATGACTTCCTTCAAAATATCTTCTTTTGTGTTCTGCAGAAGAAAGAAAGTTGGTAACCGAACAGCACTGGCCCCCATTCACTTCTATTGTATGGACACAAAACCAATGCAGGTGAATGGGGGCCAGTTTAAAACATTCTTCAAAATATAGAAAGTCATCCATCTTTGAAATGACAAATGGTTGAGTAAATGATGACTATCACTTCAACTAATCACAAAAGATCTCCTTTTTAACATAAACCATGTCAAATCTATCATTTTAGGGGTGTCCCTGCACATCACAAAGCAGCAATTTTGGAAATACCAAAAATACCCCCTGTGCCAAATTTAATTCCATCCTTCCTCCTACAAAAAACGAGTGGCTACATCCCCTCAATTTAGAAGTGAGATAAGCAAGATTTTGGAAAATTAATTAGTTCTCAGGGGGAGTCACGCACGTGCTCGAAGCAAAGGAATCTAGACAACGACCAAAGAGTTATTGCCCTGTTTTGGTAATAGGAGAAAGGTTGAAAACACTCTGTGGCAAAAGGTGAATAAATTATTACTTGGTCACTGAGTGCATAACAGGAACCGGCTCTTATGGTCCATTAGAAAACATCTCTGCCATTAATCTGAGCGGGCAAATATGTCCCAAGAGAGAGCGTGTCTGGCACCTCTTATGGCATCAGGGCTTTCCGCCTGCAGTCCAGAGAATTTTTTAGTGCTGATTCCAGCCAGTTTACAGAGAAAAATTCATCAAGTCTGGCAACTGGCTATCACTGTTACAGAGAGCAAGAAATGAACACTAACTGGCTGTCTTAACCAGTGAGATTAGTAACCAGGCTTAGCAAAACATAAATGTACCACAGTTTACAGGACAAATCTTCAACATTTCATAAACAACCAACAAACTTTACATGTTTGTTGGGAATCTTCACACTGATAGTTTGCCATGTTTGAAGTGCAGCCCGCTCAAATACTATGCAGCTTTTTTGATTCGATGCATAAAATATTCTTCAGGGTTTTAAAAATTAGCAATGGCTGCCCCCCCCCCCCTCTCTCTCTCTCTCTCTCTCTCTCTCTCTTCATTGATATTCTTTGCAGAGTGTTTGGCATTAAAACCAAAAAGAGCGTGACATAGTAAAGAGATAGATGAGGGGCCAAGAACTGTCCCTTTCCAATACTCCTTGGTACTATTCCGTCTTTCTTCTCAGAAATGTGCAAACTATACAAAGTCTAATGTCTTTTAAAAATAAATGTCTTTTAAATTCATCTTTAATGATGTCAATTATGCTTTCAATTTCCTGATAGCGTTTAATTGGAGGTTTTAGTCAGACCTGTCTGGAGTAACATTGCTGAAAAGCATGTGCTGAAATGCCAATCGATGGAGGTGATCTGTGGTTAGCTGAGGTCTCACAAACAAACGTTGAATGATATCTTATCTCTCGCTGAGATAACCGTATGTGAGAACAAGCCTCGGGGACAGATTTACATTTCACATCCTGGAATCTATGCATAAAGACTGCCAACAGGGTTAGTATTATGCTTCGCTATCTCGATATATATCCTAAATTGCCTTTTGAGCAGACACGCAAGAACGGAGTTGTGTGAAATGCATTTAGGAATTACGCTTCTACCCTTCTTAATCCTCAGACAGAAGACACTGATAAATAAGCAAATGAAACAAATATACAGCGTGCGAAAATGGTTTCGAAGAATAATGGAGCAGTTAAACATGCGGTACCTAATATTGCTCGCGTGTAATAGCAGCCCCTGGCGAAAATTCATGGGGGAATCGGAGACTGTTGCCAAGAAAGGACTTTCAATCAATAACCAATCTGTTGAAGTTTTATTCTGTGACAACATTCTTAATTAAGAGCCACAGTGGGAATGTCTGTGAGGGGCCTGGAAACACAGACAGCGATGGGCTTGATAGAAGACAACCACTTTCCGGTGCTGAGCACAATAGAGAGTTATAGCTTGGTTTAAGGCAACAGAAATGAAAACTTCACGCTCCCTGACTCGAAGTACAGCGGCTCTGTCGGGAAACTCTAAAATCGCATTTCGAGAACTCTCGCTGGTTAAAAGCACACCGTACAACATGTAAAATACAATTATGGTATGAAAGAATGAATCCCGTGTAGTGTGCAGATTCAGGGGAGATAAATACACTCTTCATTATATTGAGGCGATAATGTAAAGTGCCATGGAGATGTTATTAATCAGCCAGGCCTGATGAGCTGCAAACACTCTGTGTCTGATTCAGTGATTCAGTCTCTTATCACGACTCCCACTCTTCACTTTAAAGGAGGTGAAGGACATCATCACAATTTACTGAGTGCACTCAATTAGTGGAGAATACGAAGGGACAGTTAATGGTCAGCATTGAACTAATGCTTTTGTCTAAAGACCTCCTTGCACTGCAAGGTTAAGGCAACTTTTGCTAACAGATCTAAATTTGGTTTTGGGATAATAGATCATCCAAAAAATTGGGCCTCTACTGTATATTGACAGATTTGCAAAATACACAATTGTGTGTTCGGAGGTGTATAAAGACCTTAGAAATTCTAAGGTAATAAAAAACACTTCATTATCTATCTACATACACTGCAGGTCCCCTTACATGGAATTCACTGTTTGTAACACTAGGGGACATTAAAAAACAAATATTGCACCAATATATCCCCTTTGGACTTTTGGCCACTATATGTATGCCAAGCAATAGACTAGCTTAGCATCTAGCATCAGATGCTAAATTGGTTCTTTGCAAATGAAATGCATCTTTTTAGATTTTTGTTTCTACATTTATAATGTAATACGTAACATAACGTCATAATATAATTTTTCAATATTTCTACAATTACATTTCTTGTGTAAATTTCCTGGCAAATGTTGCCACTTCAGGTGCAGCTTCTGTCTTTCCCTTCTACTGCAAAGATTTCATAATAAAAGGATAAAATAATTACAATGATGAAATCTCTCTGCCAATCTGATTGAAACATTTCAAATACAATTGGGCCATTCAATGCTTGCTGAACAAGCATGCGTCCTCTCGGAAACCGCATGCCCTGAAACAATGCCGAGCTTTTATTCCACAGTGCTGCAAATATTCCCGACAGCTTGAAAAAAATCTGAGTTGTATTCCCGGGAGACAGACACAGCAAACCCTGAAAGCAGTAAAGGCAAGACACTCAGAAATAGGAGCATCCATAAAACCATTCACAATGACGCAAGCTACGGATTTAAGGAGAAAATGTAAGTCCTCGTGCATTGTGAACTCCTCATGGAAACTACAGCGATATACAGTATGGTTTTCCACAGGCCTTATTGTTGCCACAGGGTTAAAGCAGCACCGTGTGCTATTTTTAAACGGTTAAGAGCATCACATTTATGTACTGGTACCTTTTAACATGTCTGTCTCTCTACAGGTTTCGTTCTGTTTGCCTCAGATAAACATCCACATGCTGAAATGTTTAAGCCTTGAGAAAGCATGAAACTACTTTAATTACGTCTCAGGATCTGCTGGGTATTAACGTCTAATAGAGCTTGAAAACAAGCATTGAAATGCTTTTACTGTGAAGAGAGACATAACTAACAGTTATATGTTGAATTATTTGGATTACGAGAACAATTAGGTCTAAAACTAAATACACACCCAATGATAAAACCAAGGAGCAGAATTTGTGAACCTGCATATTTCAGGACGTATTCTCATGTGATGATGAGTCACTGCTGGAGCACCTAGAAAATAACATCAAAGCTTCCACTCAGATAAAGAAATAAAACTTAAAAAACATCCTCTCTTGTTTTCAAAAGACTCGGTTTCCTTGAAGGATTCTGCTGCGTTTTGAAAATGCAACTCCTCTGCAGAAAGATTTCAGCGTGGTGGCCTCAGAGGGGGGCTGTCTCTTTGGAGACGGATGGGTGAAAACATCTAGATTTTTTTTTGGTGGCCTAAGACAGATAGGAATGTCAAATCAGAACATGAACCCCTTACTGTGCAAACAGCCACTTGAGCGTCTACCTGCTTTGTCTGACGAAAGGAAACCTGATACTCAGATACTCGGAATCCGAGTTGGGATGCATATTCTTCCATCTCTCTACATAGATACGAATATGTAAGGACAAATGAGCGTGAAGAGAAAAATGGGTTTCACTTCGGAAATAAAATTCCAATGAAAATGTGGGCAAATGTAAATGACTGGGAAAAACAGAAGGGTTTTGAATAAATCTTAGCTAGTGATTTGCTGCTGTGAGATCTCTCTTTTAAAGAGCTCAACGGCACAAGATAAGTATTTCAAAGGCATTACATCATCAACACAGCTGTGGATTGTGAAAATCATTAGATACGAATGGTTCTGCAACCCCATCCAAGAGCAAACAATCAGGCGAGAGGTTATGTTTAATTAAATTCAATCGTGAATAACAATAAGCAAATATAATGACTTGCGATCCGGGCTCGCTGATGCATCACTTCAGAGGCAATTTTGCTTTCGATATTCATAGTCGGTTTTGTTTTCGGGCTATCTGTGGCTTCCATCTAGACCTTTTCACATATTCATTGTTTCCATAATAGTAACAATTTAGAGATGAAGCGGCATGCAAATAACCTTTAGATGCTTCGCTGTGACAGAACTTCAACTGCAAGCGCTACAGCGGGCCTCAAAAGGCAGCAGTCTCAAAAAAAAAAGCAGTGTGATCCGTCAAGGGAATAATGACAGCGCCCATCTATGAATCACTGTGAGGACTGGATTCCTCGGCTCAACTTTTTTTTTTTTTTTCTTTCGCGAAGGCAGAGACAACATGGAGCACTGAGCTGTCCCCAGCCAACCGCAGCACAACTTGAGCGAGGGGCTATGAGCCGGGACTTCTGTTAAGAACCTCAAAGCTTTCAAGAAACGAGGGCCTTTTGAAGGATAAACCACAGGATTAGATTAGTCCATCCTCTTGGGTTACGGAGCTGGGCATCTTCCTTTTTTCATGTGGACCCCCAAGAGCCCAACCATATTGGCATTGAGGGGATGTCCATCTTCTTTTCTGTGCACGCTTCAATAGAAAACCTCTGACAGGGAGCTTAGGAGGAAAAAAATATGAATCGTAGCAAGCTTTTAATGCTCAAGGTGAATTGGCCTGCAAAGGCTCACCATGACTATAATACTCATGGAGAACCAAAAGACATGGCGGGACGGTCTGAAAAGTAAAACTGACCCTTCTGTGCCTTTTTAATTTTTGGTATTGTTTCACATACAATGCCTTAGTGGGGTGCGAAGGCTGTTCTTTTGATACACTTGATGAAATGTAAGAGAAATACATGCTCTCTGTCAGCACAAACTCGTGAATACAACAGGGCTTTACTCAGTATCTTTGGGAACTAATGCTGCACATAACAATGTTTAAAATCCAATAAAAGCACAGCAAGATGAGGCATGCAGATTCATCACCGGAGTCAGAAGAAATTGCCTGTCACGAATAAGGGAAAATTGATTTGGGATTTGCACACTTCACCTTTATATCATTTATCTAAACACAGCAAAGCCGTAAGATCAGGAGGAACTAGTAAAGCATCCCGCTAAATAAGGAGTAATGCACATTTAATGCGTCTCTGTGGCTTATTTAATGGGAAAAAATTCAAATCCAGCGTTGTGTTCTGTTGAGGTGGAAGAGTGTGCACCCAGCTCGCAAAGAAATCTTCCTCTGAGCCTCTTTAATATTTTAAACCTCAGCAGACTACTGATGTACTGCAAGACAGCCACTCTTAACTTTGTTAATTCAGCCGTAAGAGCACCTTCGCCGTGTTTATTTATCTAGCCAAGCTCTACCTGAGGAGCAGCATGTCAAAAGCCATTAGGCTGACATCCCTCGAGCAAAAGCCTCCCGCCAGTGAGAGAACCCTGCTCACATATACCCTTGAAATAAGGAGAAATGGGCAATGTCACACAACTTCAATGAGAACTTGCGATTTCAGATTGTCTAAGTCTGGGAAGTTGTTTGAGGTTGCTGCTCATTATGAATATGTTTTAAGATGCACAGGTGCTTTTATTTACTTCAGTCCAAAAGCTGAAAATATTGATTGACAGATACATGTATATCTGAGCAAATAAATGGCTGATATTTGTATTTTAAAGGGATAGTTCACCTGAAAACGAAAATGCTGTCATTATATCTATGATATTTTGAGAAATTTAGGAAAGCAAACAGTTCTGCTGCGCTTTAGACTACCATTTTACTTTTTCCTACTATGGTAGGCAATGGTGCCTTGTCGGTTGTTAACATTCTTCCAAATATCTTACTTTGGGTTCAACCAAAAAAAACGAAACAGGTTTGGAACTACTAAGGGTGAGTAAATACTAAAAACAGACAGAATTTTTGGGTGAACTGTCCCTTTAAGCGTCACATCCAAAAAATTGGAAGGAAAGGAAAATAAACATTTTTGATTTTAAATGTTATACAGTTCAGAGATATACCACTCAGTACCTATACTTGAAACCAAAATGAAGCTTGGCAAAATGAGCGATCACGAAGGAAAGGAGGAAGGAAATGTTCACCAATGATGAACAGTAAATAAACATTTTCATAAAATGCGTTAAAATCAGCTTTATGTATGCATGTGATACATCAACCATCTGCCACCATGATATCTTTATTGGCATCGGTTATTAAAAACACACATATTTTTTTTTCAATATCAGACAGTTTGTTATTCAAGGGTTCAAGCTACAAACTAGGCTAAAGCACATTTTATAAAAAGAAAACCAAATATGTGACCCCGGATCACAAAACCAGTCTTAAGTAGCACCGTAAAATTTTAGGTAAAAACCCAAAATACATTGTATGGTACAAAATTATAGATTTTTCTTTTATGCCAAAAATTATATTAAGATATTAAGCAAAGATCATGTTCCATGAAGATATTTTGTAAATTTCCTATTCTAAATATATAAAACCTTACTTTTGTGAGTGGATGGCCTGCTACAGTGCCTCTGACTAACAACTTCAAAGGCCATTTTCTCAATATTTTGATTTTTTCACACTCTCAGATTCCAGAGTTTTAAACGGTTGTATCTCAGCCATTTATTGTCATATCGTAACAACCCATACATTGGTAGAAAGATATGTTTTTCAGTTTTCAGATTATGTAAAAATCTTAATTCCGAGAAAATGACCCATAAGAATGGTTTTGTTGTCCAGGGTCACATATCATTCAACATTTAGTGCCAATTTAGAAACGCAAAAAAATGCATATAGCCAAATACAGATTCCATGAAAAAACCCATTTAAACTTTATCTTACACTTCATGAAAGGATTCTGAGAGCCACAGGTACGAGCACTGAAACTCACCTGGAGTTTGAGCTGTTCCAGTAGACCGCATGTCTATCAGAGATGATCCTGTCGTCCGACCATACGGAACCCCAACAGACAACCGTAAATAACACCACCGGCAACTCCATTTGAGTTGTTGCTTTCCGTCTTTACCTCTCAACGAAAACTCACGGTCTTCTACTTCAGATAAAACTTCTCAAATACCTAGATGCTCGAGTAAAGTCTGCGTAGGTAATCGTTTAACATGATAAGAAAGCGTGTAATCCAAATCGATTTTCAGCAGCATCACTTTCTCTATATCACTTTATAACGTCAAGTTTTTAGGGCAAATCCATCGCAATAAATTCTAATAGCGCGACGGGGGTCCTATGTGGCCCAAGGTACAGTCGGCTTTTCTATCGCATCAGAAACCTGTCCATCATCCGTATGCGGGACAGTGCGATGCGCGCTCGCGTCTCCAACTGTGATGCTCCTCGTTTTAGCGCAGCAACTTCCAGATACCTCTACCCCATGTGGTCTCCACGAGAAGCACGCGTGAAACACATCCCCATCTCTTACGCACGCCTTTCAGTTTCGCGTTTATTCAGTTGGCCTTGTTATTTGCACAAGTTCTCTCTCAGTTGTTGCAAGAATCGTGTTTTCAGCTCGCTACAGTGAGAAAGATCGGACCCCACGCACACATCGACCCGTTTCGCAGAGTCCTATATCCTGGAGGAACAAAGGCAATTTTGTCACATTCTGTCTTACGTATCTCTCTTTTATCACTATCTATGACAGCTATTTAGGTCTGCTGAAGGTTTAGCTTCCAAAGATCAAATGCGATCTTTGTGGTAGAAATCTAATGAATTTTAACTCACGTACTTCTTCGTAATTCATCAGATCATCCAGAATCAGATTCGTGCCCGACAGTTATCATCACCGGTCTACCTTCGGAAAGGGGCGGGGCCTAAGGATGCGCTCGGTTCTTCAAACTCATGAGATCTACCATGCGTTACATTCCCGCGGCGCATTTATTTTGCAGTTTATTTAACGTATTTATAGTGAATTAAATTGTTGTTCAACAGGTTCAATAAGCACCTCTTCACATGAGAGGGTATTACATTCGCTATTTACCGAAACGTAAGGCAACAGATATGCGGAGCAAACAATGTTTTGAAAACCGGATTTACTTCCAAGGACTATTTGATAACTTTCTCACTAATAAGGACGCATCTTAAAGGAGCTCTTCTACCGGAGCTCGGTCACCTATGTCTGGTTTTATAATCCTAATCTTTTCGGCCGTAAAAACAGATTTACTTCGCTCTTTGAATGCGCCAAAAATACTATTGAAGCGAGTGCGCCACCTGCTGTACAATAAGCGACATATTTCACGAGTCGTCGATCCACCAATTCGAGACTAACTTTTAAAAGATAAATCACAAAAGACTAAATTAACATAAAACGTTGTATATTACATGCATATTATTTTATAGATATAAAGGGATTGCAGATAGCTTCATATGAATAAACCACTACACTTTGTCATATTTAAATTTATGCATTTGGCAGACGCTCTTATCCAAAGCGTCTTGCATAGGATTATCCAATACATTTTTACTTGGGTATTTGCAATCCCCTGGGATCGAACCCACAACATTGCGTTATTAACGCAATGCTCTTACCACAGAGCTACAGGAAAGCTAAATATTTAAAAAGCTTAGAGCAAAATTTTTAGTGCCTCTCGTTTGAGTCATTTTGAATTTAAGAAATATCATTTGGTACATGTAATAATTAAACTATTTATCCCAATCTAACTTCAGAAGAGAGAAACAAGAAAGCGAGGGAAAAAAATAGTTAAACCAGAAAGCTATTATAGGTCTCTCTCACAAGTGAAGCAGGATTAAAAAAAGGGAAGATGGTTAACCAGCTGTGAAATGTGAAAATAATATTAAGAATGTTCAGAAATTCAACAATAAGATGAAAGCGAGAAATTGAAAGGTTTATTGAAGGCAGAAACATTAGGAAAGAAATCAAAAGAAAAGATATACTTTAAGGGGGAAATTACATGTTCACACCCAACGTGTAGGAATCTCTTTAATATTGCGTAATAAAAAAGTAGGCTCTACAGTGAGCTGCATGTCTGGTATTACCATATCAAAATATACATGTTTCAGAAAAGAACTGATGCTGATTTTCAATAACTTGTACAAAAATCCCTATATACAGTAGCCTTCGCCCGCTCAACATTTTTTTAACGTTGCATCTACACAGGGAAAAGTATAACTAAATGTAATATAAAATCCATCTCTACTTAAGACTTTTGTTTGGTTCTGTTCTTGAACAGAAATAATCATTTGATATATACTTAAGCCAGAATGTATTTTTAAGGTGTTTTGTAAACAAAGACAATATACACACGAGCCCTCTAAACTTTGCCTTACTCTTGCCCGCTGGATCAAGATTAAGGCAAGAAGAAGAAAAACAGAATAACGATACACATTCAGAAGAACTGACAAAACTGGCAGAACAGAGAAGATGCTTTGGTCCATCATGCCATACTGAAAACAAAATCAACACCTGTCAAGAATGCCAATGTTCTGTTTAAACACAAAGGCTCAAGTACAGGAAAGAGCATTTTTTTACTATACACAAGTAGAAGCTTAAGGGTAAAAAATGAATGTCTGTTCATACCACAAACAAGATGAAACTGAAAGACCATGGCCTTATCACCAACATCCCCCCCTCGTCCTTAAAATACAAAAGTGCCAAAACAGTCAAGTCATATCACAGGTGTCTCGGTTCAGGCAAACGTCAAACAAGCAGCTTAAGACTTTATAATGCTTCTTTCTTTAACAAATGATCAGAAGTCCAATAGAAACTTGCAATTAACTCAAATTACACGTTCATTAAAACTCTTGCCAAAGACAACTAACAGAATATTGGCAAACAAGAAAACATTGAAATATGAATCTGATTTGACTTTTGCCACACGTATGACAAAAACTATGCTATAAGGCTTTTAACTCTGTGTGTTATTTGGTTCCTATTGGAGTAGCAATTAACAAACCCCAAAACAAGCAAATCAATGGAGAAAATGGACTCCACAAATACATGGAGAATAAGGTGGTCTAGACACAGAGCATGATGGGCCAATACCCATATTTGATACAGTATAGAAATCCGAAAATAAAAAAAAAGTAGCAATAGATGAAACAATGGAGTATAGGTAGTTTAAGACTTACAGTATTAAGGAGTAGAATCACATTAAGTATAAGAAAAAGCTGTGATAGTCGGATACAAAGGCAAAGCTGGTAAAGAGCTCACTGCTGCCTTTTAACCTGGAAATGGAATGCAACTTTAAGTTCAAGGATATTGGCTCCTGTGACAGAGCCAACATCAAAGACATCGTGAAGGCAATCGTTTAGATGTATACTTAAAGCACCATGTAAGGCACAGCTTGTTTGAAAGGCATAAAGTGGGTAAGCCTTTAAACATTAATTATAGGTTCAAATAAAGAAGAAAGGCTTTGTGTGTGAAACCTGAAAGTGTGCGCGTTTCCGCAGAGGCACAAGTGTAAACTACGCAGCATCTATGATCCGATGTGTGCCAACAATAAACTAAAATCAGTATGTGTGACAAACCGTCTGGGAAAGGTACTATTAAAACCCAAATACCACATTGGGTTAAAGTACTGCGCTGGTCTACTGGTCAAAGTAGAAATCCAAATAGACATATATATTTATATAATGTGTGTGTGTGTGTGTGTGTGAATATAGATATAATGAAAGGAATGATTAAGTGTGTGTTGTGGAAAACAATTCTCCACAGTGATAAATTGTGGAAGTCTTAAAGTTTGGTCTAAAGTGACAGTCCTTTCCCCCTACTCTAAAGTACAAAAGCCTCCTTGACCCACCAACTGCATCAGATGGTGGATTTGGAGAAAGACACTCTGAGATGATGGTTTTCTCCCAGGTTGTGATTGTGAAATTTGATTAGGGACTCAATTGCTTCATCCACAGAGCCCAGCTGGATCAGAGCCATTTTACGGTCTTTCCTAAAGAGATTAACAACATATTTGAGGCCAACCATATTGGATTGTGACTACATCTGTAGGAATAATCTCCGAACACTTACTGGAAAAATTTGAAGGCCTTAACCACAGCTCCTGAACTTAGAAACAACCCTCTGAGATCATCCTCAGTAACCGAAGGTCTGGACAGGAGGAAGGAAATGGTGTCAATAACGGAAATAAAACATTTCTAAAAAAGATGGAACAGATTGAATAAAGGACAATGCACTCACGGGATATTTGACAGGTGGAGCGTAGAAGAAGGTGGAAAGATGTTTGAGTAGTTCTTGGAGCCTGGCTTTTTAAAGCGGTGAAGAGGAGAGTTGCTGTAGTCCTTTGTCAGCCCCTGATCCTCGTGGCCTTCACGCGGCAGCTGCACGGTGGTGTGTTTTGAGAGAGTCACCCGCAAAGCCTTGCCGTACAGTTTCTGCCCACTCAAGTGGCTCATTGCTAAAAACGAAAAGACATAACAGGTCAATGTTTTAGAACGGCGAACATCCAGCTAATAAACTTTAGACAATATAACTACCTAGCTGGGCTTGGGTTCCATCAGACATCTGCACCAAAGCATTCTCCTTTTTGTTGAAGAGGATCTTCACCCTCATGACATCACCATACACACCTACCACAAGATAACAGTAGCTACATGAGGACAAGGGAATGGCATCAACAAATATACAATTACCATTTTCTAAATCCAATGCTCATAAATACACGTCATGTCTTAATGTCATTTTTAAATGAAGTTAAACTAATTAAAAGAGAGGCTTGCATGGCTGTTGAAATTAGACTATCTGTTATGGCCCCAGTCTACAGAGCCTTTTATTTTACATTCATTCATAATTTGGCTTCAAGTCATCTTGATTGATTTATATCTTCTGAATTTTAAACTACCTCTGCTGATTGGCAAAACATGCAAGGAATCAAACATGCAACTTCCTAAATACTAAAAGACAGCAATAAAAAGATGGCTTCCTTTAAGGGGTATGACATTTTAGCTAGGCAAAACGCTGCAACATTTAGGTTGTCAAGTCACCATTTCACACTCTGTAAAGTGTGGGACGTCATAACAGCAGGTGGCCAGGATTAGTCATCTAACTGACAGGTCCACAATTCAACACAAATATTTTGTTATTCGCCATAGTGGTTTTGCTTCAGCCAAATAAAGCTAAAGCTTATTGCCATTCTCTTACTCCCCCATAAATAAATCAAGTACACATTTAAGATGAAGTTAAAATATGAAACAAACAAAAAAGGTAATAAAAAGGAGATGCCAATGATAACATACCGAAAAGAATAAAGAGGCATTGGGGCGTTACGCTCTTTTAAGACAGCAGAGGAAGGCAGCGTAGGGAGGAAGGGACAGGAAAAGATCGGAGGCAGGACAGTGGAGGTTGAACATGTCCACAGCGAGGCAGTTCCACGGGAATGGCAAAAACAGTGGTAGGATCATGAAGGTGGGTGATATTGTTCATGATGGAAAAGGTGGGGAAAGGGTATCCGATAATGTGGTTGTGGTGGAGGGCGATGTCGTGTTTTTAAATTGAAAAAATAATGCATGTGCATTGAATATTGGATTGAATGGGGAGATGTATTGTTTGGGTAGGTATGGGATTAAACAAAAAGTGGTGCAGTCAGTTGGCCAGAGATTCCAGGTCAAGGTATTAAAATAATAAATGGGGAAAGGGGAGTGGGGAGGGAGAGAAACAAGAAAAAGGAAGTAAAAAAACAAGGTCAGTATACACAAAGAAATGTAGTGTTCCAGTCAGCAGAACTTGCTAAATTAAAATGCCTTTCACTATAGGAACACTAAAGAAAAAAAAGAGAAGATTAACAATGAAATACAGGAAAGATAGAAACAATATACTCTCATAGCTCTACAGACATACTAGAAATGAAATGTTTCAGATGGCTTTAGACAAGAGTTAACACATTAAAAACGGTTGATGTGCATGTTTGTACACAAAACTCTCAAATGATTTTAGTGCTACTAAACCTTTAGTTGTAAAATGCTTAATTTCTTCATGTATAGTACATTTCCTGGAAATGCCTGTAGCTAAACAAATTAAAATCTGGCAGCTGATTTATCACCTTAATTATTATGCCAAGATACAATGTAAAAGCAGCCAGTTTATAGAGATCCCATAAAAAAAATATTTCCCCACAAGTTCTATGGCTCTTCTCCAAACTGTACAGTAAACACACTAGGGCTGCAACAAACATTTTGAAAATAGATTAGTTTGAAGATAATTTCTTCGTTTAATCTGATAAAAAAAATGAATTTGATCTTTTCTAATAATAACCAAATTAGAGATGGGAAAAGTATACACGACTAAACCAATTAGCCTTCTCCCAAAATGTGGTTGTGAAGTTGTTTCAGGTGTGTCATGTTAGGAGCAGACAAAAGTCTCTCCCAAATGTGGGAGGGAGGGGGCAGATGGCAGAGGAAATCATTTTTTGGTGACATGAAAAGTGAGATATTTGTCATTCAAATGTAGTGAAATACATTAAAAAGTATCCAGAAAAAAAATAATACAGATACTCCGTGTACTTAAGTACATTACTCAAGTAATGTACTTCTTTACTTCCCACCTCTGAACCAAATAAAGCCCCAAATCTGGGTATTTAGCATAAGTACTTTGCAAAGTGCAAATGCCACAAATTTGGTTTTACAAATATTATCTCATGCTCAACTTGTACCATACGGAGAGACATGCACTGAGAGAGAGGTTCGACTTTAAAACTGTGCACCTCACGCTGCACGGAAAAACGCATGCACAGAGAGACAAGACTGACTTTAAAACGGGAAGATGCTCTTGAATTGCGTAGCTCGCAAGTGACGTCACGAACCAATTAATCGATAATGAAATTCGTTGACACTTATTTTCATCATGGATTATTATCAATTTTATCGATTAGTTGTTGCAGCCCTAAAACACACATCTATTAGTATACATCCTCTAACAGTTAGCAATCACAACAAGGAAATGTCAGTCAACCAATTTTATGGGGCCTTTAAAATTATTCACTAAACCATCATAGGCTAACAAGATAACGGCCAAGAGAATTTAAACAACCCAGAGCACTGACCTCAGGGTTAAGGTTGCTGACCAGCAGGACGCTTTGACCTCCCGAAGTAAGACCAGTGAGGCCTAGTCGACCAGCAGCTGCTGCAGCAGCGGCTGCCGCAGCTCCGGAGACGCCGAGTGACGCAAGAGCCCCCGCAGACATGCCAGGCAGAGACAGACCTGTGGGAGGAACAGCCATCGCTTTAACGAACTGATGCTATGCAGAGAAACTAGGCCACTGCAATCCAAAGAGAGCCATTATGAGTGTAGTGGACTGACCCGCTTGCTGAAAGGCAAATGTTGGTGGGAAACCATGAGCTCCACCATAAGGTGAAGCAGAGATTATACCAGGAGCAGCTGAGAGAGAAAATAAACTTAGTTCCTGACTTTACACATGCAGTGTGAACATCATTAAAAGAATCAATGAGAGCATTACACAAAGCCGCAGCCATAGCCTGTTGGTCGTAGGAGGCCTGATTGTCTCCTGTAGGAAGGTCAGGACGAGTGTAGTCTCTGCTCTTATCATTGTTGTACTTAACATTCAGGCTGGTGAGCTTGGAGAAGCTGATGCGAAGGGTACAGCAGGCATTGTAGATGTTCTGGCCGTCTAAAGACTGTGGATTGTTAAATCATCAAATCATTAAAGCGTTCAGATGGGATTTACCAGATCGCTCATCCGTTATATTGATCCATTGTGCTACTCACCAGCTTTGTATGCTGAGCAGTCACTGCATCAGCGTACTGGACAAGCGCTTGGAACTGGTTGTTTTTGGTAAATGTTATAATCTTCAAAACTGTTCCAAACTTGGAGAAGATCTTTGATAAAAGAGAAACATGAAGCATAAACTCTCGCAGTGGTGACAAATCATTTTTGTTTAAGGGTTATTAAGTACCTGATGAAGGACGTCAAGAGTAACCGGGTAGAAGAGGTTCTCAACAATGACTCTCAGCACAGGGCTCTGATTCCCCATACCCATGCCCATGTTCATGTTCATGCTCACTCCTTCACCACTGGCCAAAGACAGACCTCCTGTCTGGACTGCATTCACAGCCTGCAGTGCAGCTTGTGCCCTCTATGGGATGTTGAGGAGACAGGACAGAAGTAGACATTATCCTACCTCCAGGAATAATTGATATTGATGAACTGCTCTTGATTTAATGCATAAGGCACTCATTTTGTACTCACAACTTGATTGGGTGAATTATCGGTCTTCAGCTCCTTGTGATTGGAATACTGCATGAAGATCGGGTTGTTCCGAATAACAGGGGTAACTGAGGAGTAATAGCTGACCATGGTCTGTGCCGATTCCTCTGTGTTCATCTCCAGGAAGGCCTTGAGTAACATGACAAAAGGTGATGAGAACTAACCTCACACAAAACCTGTTTTTTATCGAATAACCTATGCAGGTATCTGCCACAGAGGCCTTTAGTCTGCATACAGTTCTTTTCCATAGACATGCACTTATAAGCTGCGCATTGATAAAGGGTTATATAATTGACTAAAACAATAGAGACTTTACCTGGTTCTTTCCTTTTAACATCAAGAGGTTGGTTACTTTGCCAAAAGGGAGTCCCAAAGCAATGACTTCTGCTTCATTTATATCATTTGGAAGCTTGCGTACATGAATGACTCGTGATGGAACACCTGGGCTCCTGGTGTCCCCCTTAAACTTCTTGCTGTCATTACCATTCGCTATTGGAAAATGTTAACGGATTAGATTGAAACATGCAAAAATTTACATTTCTAACTATTCAAATGTTTACCTGCTCCAGAGCTCATTATATAAGGTCCGTTTGATATGCAGGAGGAAAAGAGTTCGTCGGATCCCCTCTGAAAGAAACAATACATTAATTGTAATTAATACTTATAGTAAACTTCCGAAAACCTATTATGTCTAAATTTCCCGTTTACTAGGAAATAGATAAAAACGCTGTGACAATGCATTATTTAGTCATTTTAAAAGCAAAGTTGACAAGCACTTCAATTTTTTTATAAAATACATGCTTGCAAAACCCGGGTGACAGACATAAAGGGTGTCTGTTGATTTATGACAAATCTAAATGACAACTGTTCTTGGCTCAGACCTACATAATCAAGATCACTGGAAAGTTCAGGGAAAAAAAAAGGAGAAATGCAAACAAAGGCCAGTTGTGTCCTGCCATTTCACCAACACAAAGCTCTTTACTCAAGGCCAGGCTAGAGCTGCTTGGTTGGTCAATAGCAAAACGAGCAAATCCTTCAGCATCACTCTCTTAATAAACCACTTCATATGGTAGGGCTCTAAAGCGGTCACATGCACTGGATCAGCTAAAGCTTGTACACATAATGACCACAAAGCATGTTCTGTTCCAGCCCAAAAGGAAAGGTTTGTTACCAAAACTCAGACATTTCTCAAACTGCCGGTCTACTACAAACAGTCTCAGGAAACATTACCACACCCTGATTCTGTGTGATGATGTAATACATTAAATATCCCTAAGGGTGTATTCGCATTGGCCCGGTTGCTCTCCATCAGGTCCGAGCACCGATTGTCCCCTCTCCACTCCCCCGCTGCGCTCACACTGTTCTTTAAGATCTAGAACAGAGCAAGCTTTCCTCATTACAGTGCGGCTATTTGTAGGGGGACCGGAAGAAACACACTCTCTCGCAGCACAACGGAGTTTATCCGAATGTTATGTTTGTGGCTTGTTTTTCCAATTAGATTTTTGAGCGATGATACCCAACACATAGAATAGAACGTAGAATATTGGTCCATCGATCTGTCATTTATCTCGCGCAAAAATATTCACGCAGTCATGCTACAAGTCGCTGAAGATTTTTACATTGGCAACATTTCGTCGCCATGTTGTTTCAATAACTGACGCACACTTGTTTTGGTCGACTTCCGTCTGTTGCATAAATGACATCACTCATCTTGTTCCACGCTCACACTGCCCCCTTTTCAAACCAGACCACTTTCACAGCGACTGAACCGTGCCGTGGTTGCGAGGACTCTGACTAGTCAATTGAACCAGGCATCATGGGTCAAACACGCCCGGGCGCAGTTCGATTAGGACATTGCGAGTAGGCCCTTAGACAAAGCCACAAAAGATCAAGCAATCCACACCACAGCCAAGGTCAAAAATATCTTGCAGAAGGGAATGTGAAAACTCTTATTGTTTACATAGAACTGGGTTTCCCCAAAGAGAGCAGCTTGCCACATTCCTCAAAGCAGAATACTGCGAGAGTCAGGTTTTAACGTCACTTTCACAAAAAAGTTATGACAGGCAAACATTCTCCATCTGAACAAGCCATTGTTTCGAGCAAAACATCCAACTCTAGCGTTTCCTTCCTTTATTTTTTTACTGCTGGGCACTGTAACGGAACTGCTCGGGCGGAAAACTTTGACTCCCACATTCGTCTTTGGAGCTGAAGACTTGCAGGTGCCAACATGTTTACATTCATTGACATAGACTCCTGGGTGAGAGCGCAGTCTGTTTTAAATAAGGGTTCAGGCAGACAGGAATGCAACCACAGCATTCCAGCTACAGTAATTAATGTTCCGACTGAAAGAGGCCTGTGACTACGGTCCTCCTTACATGTGTCGAAGACATAGGGGCTACAACAACAGGCATCCCCCCTCATACGGTTACAATCACTTCAAAATATGAAAACATTGTAACCACACAAGTAAAAAAATGCTTTGCTTGCAAGACCGCGTGCAACATGCAAAAAAAGGAGCCAGCCCAGTTTGTCATTTAACCTGGCCATAGAACAATAAAAACATATTTCACAGTCCCTTATCGCAACAACCGTTTATACAGCAGATGCCCTTTGACCAGAATAATCACAGTTCCATGCATCTCGGCAATTTAAATACAAAACGATAAAAGGGAGGTGACGAAAAGAATGAGAAGGATAATGATTGAAGAGTGTATAACCTGTAAAACCTGATATAAACCAAGTAATATTGCAGAGTGCCACAACTAAGATTTTTAACAGTACATAACATACCTTTGTGCCGACGGTTATATCATGGACACTGCTAAAAAAAGAAGAACAATGAAAATAGATCATTATAAGCATTTTATTAAAATTGATGAAATTGTTCATAATAAACGACAAGGCGCAGCAGTTTGGGCACATAGGAATGACTAACATAGTAACTGATAGAGAAAATAGGACTTTTAATGCTGCAATTTACAAAACTGGAAAATAATAAGAATTTTGACATCTCTAGAAAACAAGTGTCACTGCACATCCCTAAAAGGCAACCCGGCAAAGCAGTAAATCAAATCACTCCTGTAAATCCACTATTAATGACATTGGGCCTTGCATAAAATGAGTTGCTTGACACTCGTGAAAGTCCTCAAAAGTTCAGTCCACATTTAAGAAATGTAAGGGTGAGTGAGATGCAAAACTTACTCTATCTCAGTGACGTAACTGGATCCCAGAGGATACAAATCAGTCTCTAAACGGCTGCAGGATTAAAAAACAAGACTTTTTAAATAAAGTGCTTTTTTGACATTCAGAATACGTGTGGTTTTTTAACTTTAAAACCCAGCTTGAAACACACATTTTGCATGTAAAAGAAAACGTTTATACAAGACGTTAAGTAGCCAAACCTTTATATTACAGTAGAAAGACAGCTTTGCTCTTAACGCGGAGTGAACGTCTTGGCCACGAGAACGTCACTAAAAGTTACTGTAAGCCGGACCATCGTAAAACTAGCAAAACCATTCTGTAATATCTACTAAACAAGCAGTTATCGTCCAATAACAGTACAAAGGAATAAAGCTCGACTAAAGTTGACCTGGCATTGGTTTAGCAGGCTAGCAGGTAATTAGCTAGCCACCCAACAACAATGCGGAAATTGAGACACGTTGGTTGCCAAATAGAGTCTGTTCCGTAGCTTCTATACGTAGCCCCATTTGATATTTTCCGCTCGACGGCGAAATGAACAAACAACCGTAGCTCAAGTTGGATTGTACTTCAGGCAGTTGTCCCAACTAGAGTACGTGCAACAGGTTACTACTCAGTTTAATCTAACTTTTTGACCCAGTAGGGCTCTTCCGGCACAGGAGATATGAAGAGGCATGGAAGAAAGGCAGAGGCGAGTAAAAAACACCATTTCCACCTTACTTTACGTCTATTCACACAATTTAAACGTGGATGTGATGTTAAGTCACCACCACTAATATAAACGAATTTAAACGTTTCATCGAGTATTATACTTGTGTGTTCTTCTACTTACCCGTCCATGGCACTAAACAAAACTACAGGTTGTCGTAGATGGGGAGGTAGACCTGCTAGAATTTCTTATATCCTTACAAAATGGCGGAGGGGGGACTGGCGCTTTCTTAATGGCCAATCGAGTCTTGAGCGCCACGTGTGGGCGGGATCCTAAATTTCCTTGAGCAAGGGGATTGGACAAGACGGCTTTCAATCTCGAAAGGCGGTGATAAAAAGTTTGCGAAAACTTTTCCCTGTCGCCAGGGTGAGAAATGAGAGTAGAAGGGGATTGAACTGTGGCTGAACCCATCAATGGTCGGGACGGAGTACATAGAGGTCGTTCTGCAAGGTAAAGTGTGAGATCATAAAATATCAATGCAATGACTGCAATCACAGATATTTATCACGTGGAATTACGGACATATACCTTGAATAAACCGAAACTAAATTACTAAATGTTACTAAAAAAGATGTATGATGTTTTACATTAATTTATTTTATGCACTTTTTTATCTGATTGACTTAGTTCTGGTTTTGCCACCTCTAGTCGGAAGGCTCATGCAATTTGGGGCACTTAAATGCTAAAAAGTGGCCTAATTCTGACAAAATTCCACCCACTGTACATGGTGGAAAATGTCTTCCTTGCTATTCTTATGAAATAACAATAGCCCTTTATAGCCCTCCACTAACAGCACTTTTATAATTTATTGCTAATATCGTTTAAAAGCTGTGAAAAGAAATTGTATAACACTATTAATGTTACAGTACAAACTCACAGGTATCTTTTTGCATGGGCCTAGTTTCAGCCTGCAGATGGCAACCTCGACACAGAAAGGGAGTCCCCTATGAAGTGTTTTTTGAAATCTGGTCTGTTTAAGACGTTAAATTATCGTCTAAATTTGATACTAAACTTCTTGTTAATATCTTAAACACTGAAATTGTGTTCTCTTTGCATCCTCTGTAATTTAGTCATGGCTTTGACCACTGATAATATCTCCAAACACTTCAAATGTATATTTTATTACTGCGCAGGCCTAGATGGTGTCTCACCTGCATACCTTAAAGCCTGTCCAGCTGTCACCCATCTTCACAGGGCTAAACGACTACAGACCAGTTGCCCTGACATCTGTGGTCATGAAGTCAGTTGACAGACTGATGCTGGCCCACCTAAACAACATCACTGGTTCCTTGCTAGACCGTCTTCAGTTTGCTTATCGGGCAAACAGGTCAGTGGACATTGCAGTCAACATGGGGATGTATTTTATCCTGCAACACCTTAAGACCAGGGACATATGTCAAAATCCTGTTTGTGGACTTCAGCTTGGCCTTTTATATAGTCATACCAAACATCCTTCAGACAAAACTCACTCGGCTCTCTGTATCCACCTCCACCTGTCAGTGGATTACAAACTTCCTCACGGACAAACAACAGCTAGTGAGGATGGGGAATTTCACATCCAGCACCCTCACCATCAGCACTGGAGATCATCAGGGCTGTGTTCTTTCTCCACTGCTCTTCTCCCTGTTGACCAACGACTGCATTACACATGAAGTCTCTGTTTGCAGATGACACCGCGATCAATGGCCTGATCCAGGATTGTGAAGAATCCACAGAGGAGAGGTTGGCTGTCTGGTGTAATCAAAACAACCTGGAACTTAATACACTAAAAACTGTGGAGATAACTGTGGACTTTAGGAGGAACCCTACATCCCTTACTCCTCTCACCATTCTAAATAGCAATATGACAGCTATGGAGTCATTCAGGTTCCTGGGCACTAACCATCTCACAGGACCTGAAGCGGGAGACCCACATAGACTCCAATGTCCACCATAACTTAGTTGTTAAGTGCAATATCTTTACACTTTATGTAAATACATATTATTATATATTTTTTTGTGCTTATAAAAATGTACAGTATACAATTGTAATATACAGTACTTACTGTAGGCACACTTGCACATAACTAAACTGCACCTAGTGTTGGGTGTTACTACTTACTAAGTACCCTTTACCCTTGAAAAAGTAAAGTAGGCGTAACTCTTATTTGTTTTTCTGTAATTTAATTACAGTTACTTCTGATGTAATTGAACTAAATACTGTGTAATATATTCAAGAGTGGAAATGACATCAAAATTATAGGTCAAACTTTAAAATGAATGCTTAAACATATTTGTATACTTTGATCAGTTAATAAGAATAATTCATGTAGTTATTTATTTGAATGAATTAAATGAGCCGTTTCATGTCAATCCTTGAATCAATTCTAATCCAGGTTGATGTAGGATATAGAAAGTAATTAGTAATAAGTAATTAAAAACTTTTTGGAGAATGTGATTTGTACAGTAATGTAATTACACTATTGAATATTTAATAAGTAACTAGGAATTAATAACTTTTTCATAGTAACTTACCCAACACTAACTGGCACTTTTATGTCATATTTATTTGATATTCTTTTCTATTTCTCGTGTAACCAGAACAACTTGCTTGTGTTTGGACACTTGGCGAATAAAGCTTACTTGATTCTGATTGGTAAAGATTAATATTTTGCTAGTAAATCTAACAAAAATCAAACTTTGCACTTAGGGTACATGTCTTTACAAAAGAATTACAAATAGATATTTGTAAATAAACATTTTTTGTTTATTTCATTGTTCCTGATTTAAACACTTGGACCATAACAGGCAATTGGCATACCAATAAAGCACCTATAACTCATGACATTATATGATATCCACAACACGTAATGTCTTACACAAAATGAAATAATTCATTAAATTGCAATATCAGAATGACAGCAATACTACATTTACAAAGCTGTTGGACTTGTGAAATATGTGGAATGTGAAACATGTTTTATACCCCAGATATGATTACAGCAATTTAATTTGAGTTAAAACTTATACTTGATTATTTTGGATGAATTGTGTAACCATTTAAACTGATGTCGAACACTGTTTACATGAGGGCGGATCAATTTACAGCAACTAGCTGAGAACACAAATGTGTCAATATTAGAAATGTGTCTTTTCAAAGTGTAAATACGCTGTAAAAATGCTATTACACATATGCTAATTTATTCTAAATTTTGTCCCATAAAAAGACATAGCTTTATAATATCAGTTATTTTTTAATGGACTGTAAATCTTGTAAATAGCGTTTGGCCTAAAAAGTTTTTAGTTTACAGAAAGCTCCTGTGGTTAAGAGTGGGGATCTGGGATAGATATATCCATTGAATTTAAACAACATGATTAAATGTATTTTATCATGAACATTCATAAATAACTGGATTATATTTACAGAGATAATGGCCTAATGAGTAATGCAAAATGTACTATTGTGGACAAAGACTACACTCTATGTACCAGTGTTCACAGTGATCTGAGATGATTTGGCAAAACTAAATCAAAACAAAAGGTTCCAAATATATATTAAAATGCATCATAACATCATAATTTCAATATAGTAAATTCTTTTGAGTAATAAACTAATATCTTGAAAACACAAATGCATACAGGAGATACAGTAAATAGCTAAATGTTCATATATCGAGATGTATATTGGATGAGGGCCACAAAAATGTTTTATAACCACGTCGTTGCTCAAAGTGGAGTCTGTTGTGGTCCTCATTTTCTGTTCTTCAACAAGCAAAATACTGGACTTCATAAGTTTACATAATGAAAATATATGTATATATAGATATATAAATGTCAAGACAGAAATATAGAAAAATATTAATAAAAATAAAAAAGAAATACATACTTGACAACAAAAGTTAATTATAAGCATACAGGGTATACTTAATCCTGGTTGCGTTATGATCAGGGTGTCAGTTTTCCACGAGAGTCTGAACTTCAGTGTGAGCGGCCAGACTCACATGATTGTGCAGCACTTGCACCTCTGCTTTTCTTTTGAATTGCCTTCTTCTTTTGATTCCTCTTTCTTTGCATCATCCTGAGCTTTGTCAGGACTGGAGGTGCTGCCATTGGGCGGAGCCTGGTCATCCTTGGCCCCCTCATTTCCTCCTTTGCTCTCTCCATCCTCAATGACCACAAATTCAGCTTTCACTGTTTCCTCCATGCCTAATGCTTTCTTGGTGTCTGCCTCATCCTCTACATTCTTGTAGCCCATAAACACCATGGTGACGGGGTGCTCTGCGCTGGCATTCTCAATGGCTACATCAGGATTGGTGCACTGGAGTTTGGCCTCAATGCCTGTGATCTGTTTCTTGGTGTTTTGATCTGAATTTGGGCTAGGCTGCTGTAGGCCATTTTCAACTGCTGAAATAGATGAACGAAACAGAAAAAAATATTTAACTCACACCGCTGTTCGACTCTAACCAACTGTGAACAACCAGTTAAAAATGCTGGGTTATTACAATCCATGAAAAGAGACAAACCCAACTGTTGGGTTGCAGATTAACCTATGCTGGGTTGTTATATTAACCTATTATTGGGTCAGATATAAACCATGTGGGTTATTTTAATGAAACAGATTGGGTTAATCGCTTTTTGTCCCAATGCTGGATTAAAATTAACCCAACATTTTTAAATTATGTGTTTATTTTAAACCAGGATTGGACCAAAAATGGACAAACCCAACTGTTGGGTTACATTAAACCAGGACATTTTTATATTCTACAAATATATAATAACCCAACAATGGCTTACAACAAACCAGCATTTTACATTTAGGCGACCCAGCATGGGTTAATTTATAACCAAACAGGTTATACAACAGAGTGTTGACTTTTAATGGATATTGCCCTAAAATATTATGGGTTATATATGTCAGGCTTTGCTTGTTTACAGTGAAACTGCTTAGCATTTTAATATCAACAGCATACTAGTAAAGTAGTGAGGTTGGATAGATTTACATTTTTCTTATATATTTTTGTTAATTAAGGCAGTGCTTGAATTTTGGTCCACACACCAAAATAATACTTTATATTAAATATATTGTCACACTTACCCTTCGGTTGGCCATCAGGTCCCTAGCAAGAAGACATATGATGTAATATTATTGGGTATTCATTTCTTCACTAAGTGTAATAAATGTGAGCTGATAGATGAAAGACAACTGAAGCGAAATCTTACATTTTCATTGCCAGCCGTCTCAAGCTCATCAATCTCTTGTTCTAATCTGTTCATTCAAGGAATAGTTTTGTTAGGCAATGATGAAATATATGATACATGCGTGATTCTTTTCATTATTGGTACAAAGGAATGCATTGTTAAAAAATTCTAGATGAGCCCTAACCTGAGGATGGTCTCCTCCAAAAGTTTGGTTTTGGCTTCATCCTCCTGTAATTGTTTTTGTGCCTCATCCTCTCCACTGGATGGCGCTCCGTCCAAAAGCCACCGCTCTCTCAGGGCTTTCGACTGTCAAAGGAGAGTTAACATCACTTAAACGACAGTTGAAATATTATATTACCTTAACATATAAAACACAAACGTAAAACGCTGCTCCGTAATTGCATATTGGCAAAATGTGCTCTTGAAAAATTAGATAATGTCAGCTGTGCTGACGCGGACAAATCTCCTTGGTTGTCTGGACCATTAGGGTTAGTGTAGCACATGACCATTAGCTGCCATTAGTTTTTCACTTTAGGGCATTCTTCATTGCTGCTAATGCATACTATAAACATGCTGGAGAGAGGAGCAGGCGCCAGCTGAAAAAGGATTTCCTGCCAGAGCCTCTAGTCCTTGTTTGTAGAAATCAGAAAGTGAAAACTGGCAGGGCTAGAAGATGCACCGCTGCTGACACAGAGAGTTTTGACATCTGTGCCCGACACGTGGCAGAGAAACTGAAGATATGTTGAGTACCAGTATGAGTGGGACTTGACTGAGGCTTGTTTCACTAAAGCACCTTGGATATGTGCATTCAGTAAAAAATTCTTTTTTGATGAATGAAATGAATATGATTCGAGGGATGAGAATAATTTTGAAGTATACAGCATCACATGGATGAGGGATTGAGCATCGAATGAGACAAGAATAGCAAACTCAAGCACATTATACCGACTATGTGCAAGATACGTTTTTGTAAAATAAGTATCTAAACTAAAGATGAGCTGAAAGTGCTGATCTAAGGTGACACTGGACACTGTTGAGAGAATCAGTAATTAAAGACGTATGTCTAACTTTATTCAAAATAAACTAGTTTGGCATTCCAAACAAACGCTGCTGCCAGCTACTACTGCCAACAAAGCTGGTTCTATTCTAGACTGGCAGTCAGAAGAGGCTTTTCTAGGGATCCTGAAGATAAAACAAACAGTGTAAATAGGACAGCAAGGATAAGAAATACCTCATAGCTTCTAACAACACCTGTTGTGTTGTTCATAAAGTGCTTAAAAAAGAAAAATGAGGATAAGAGCTTGCTTTGGAGGCAAACAACCGTCAAAATGTAATTTTCAGCTTTCACAAACTTTAATTGCTTTATTTGAACGTTGAGACCTTAAGTATTTTTTGGCTTCAACTTATCTTGCCCTACCTAAACGTCATTACTTTTTAAGAACAAATTAATGTTTTACAGATAAGTTTTTGACCATGTTTAAGCAACACTACTACAAAATCAGAGCCTCAAGAGTAAGCACCGCTACCACAGATTAATGCAATGCTCTGTTCGTACAGTATAAGTTTAATACAATTAATAACATTTTTGACATGCTTGTAAGTGCTACATATGATTAAAAAAAATTAAATTGTTTTTAAAGCTTAATTTAATTTTGGAAGAATTGGATAAGATGCTCTGTATTTGACCTCAGACCTAATAACTCTTTAACAGAGCAAATCATTTATGTCCAAGGAAAGCCTTTGCCAATATTATAAGCATTTGCTAAATGGATATTAAATATAATCAATCAAATATACTAAAAGGAAAGAAAAACAATATCCCTCTCATCATTATAAGAGAACAAATGCAAAATATCACCTAAAAGTCTTTCAGTTAACAGTCAAATGCACTGTGAAGACTGGGGCAAATAATCACATTCTGCAGAATTCATACGTAATTCTGCTTCCTTAAAATGTATTTTTTGCCAACACACTGTCTCCTATTCCATCTTCTTAACCAGACTTTCTATACTTATTAACATAAACAAATCTTGATCAGTATTAAACATATTTATCAACACAAATGAACGAGATTTACTATGCTTTGATTTATATCTTGTAACCCACAGTAATAGCAATATTCCAAACAGGCCATGTCGGCCCTCTCTGTTTTTTCCCTCATCCTTCAGCCCCACCACCCTCCGGTCTGGCTTTGTGACTGCAAATTCTGGCATCCTGACAGATATACTGACATCACCACATGTTCACACCCATCCACAAGCACATGCAATACAATCACAGCACAGAGGGGAGGACAAAGGATCTGAGTCTCACTCGGTAGGAAACTGGGCTTGTTCCATTGTTCCCCATAGAGCAAAATCCCTTATGCCCTAAAACAATGGCAGGTATGCAACTAACAAACAAAAATATCACGTCGTGACAGATAACAAAAGGGAAACAATTGCCTTGCCGGATATTTGGTAGCTGAGGACAGGCACGGAGGCAAGCTTTTCTAAACCACTCAATCGCTGCAGCACGCTTGGGATATTTGGGATAGCAGAAATTAAGAAGTTTTTATATTTTGGCCTGATTGATTAAAAAATCATGATAATAATGTATGCAGTTAAAATATCAATCAACATGATATTTAAGTTTAGCTAATGGATTGGCTTAGGTAAGGTGACCTCCACAATAAGTGTAAACACTGCAGGTCTGTGGTACTTGTGACATTGTTCATGTCCAAACACAGCCATATTGAATCAACCAAAGACTTGACTTGAGTTAGGTGGGACGACCTGTTGTTTAAACAGTTCACTGGAAAATCACTTCACAGTCACTCTCATGCCATCCTAGGTGTACTGTATGTGACCTTTATTCCCTCAGCCAAACCCAAATCAGGGTTACAATAAATTTCCTGGCTTTGTTAATTCAGCGAATAAGGTTGAAGCACTTAAAAGTAATTCCGGTGAGTTGATAACTGTCTTCTGAAGCAAAACAATGCATTTGTGAGCGAAAGCATTTCATATTTTGAGATTATTTAGCATTTGTATTGTCACGTTTAAATTAAAACAGACAATGGAGGGTATGCACTCAGCACATGGCTGCTTACAATATCAGGAAACTAAATTCCTGATAAACATTTCAGTGTCCGAAGACACCTAGTTCCTTTAAATCTAGCAAGGATCACTGTCGAGTCCAACAGCTTTTAATTTCAGCAAATAATTGCGTGTTTTAGTCCTTGTTACCTTGTGTCTCCTATGAAAGCAGCCATTTTTAGTGTTTTGCCACTCAAGGTGATGTGTCCTGGCGTGTTCATGTGCTGAAGTGACGTCAATGCATACACTCTTTAACAGACCGCCTTTAGTGGTAAGTTCAAATATGGTGGCACAATGAATTTCATTGGTTCCCACATGTCTCATGACTAGGGTCTTATCCAGAACCGGGTCTGTTTTTTTAAAAGAACCAGAACTGTGAGCAATTTTTAAGTTTTGGTTCCAAAAATGGTTCTGGTGTGACGCGTGGCCAAACGCTGCGAGCAGCCTTGCGCCACCGTTTCCCATAAATGATGTCACAAACCAAGGAGAAACGCAGCGCCGCTTCTTTAATCACTGAAAACATTGTTTTCAATAACTGTACTCGCACTCCGCAGACGTGCTGCGCCTTTAACTGCCGAACACACTAGTTTACATAACTGTGCATCCCAGACACATTGCACCTAGAGGTGGACTTGCCATCTGGTGATCAGGGAGCTTTACCGGTGGGCCGCTAACTTTTGGGGCCGAAACGGATGCTTGGGCCACTCAGACGGACGTATTATAAATGCGAATGGACGCAACGGGAATGCAGATGACACTTTTGTTAATATTTCATTAATTTAGGGAAAAGAGAAAATGTCTTAGCCCTCATCAGACTATTTGGATGTTATTAGTAGTGTAAAATCATCAACTTTAAGGCACATGTGATTGATGGATTAGCATTACTCAACATTACTTACTACCTTACGGTAAGCTACAATACATTCAATTCAATAAAAAAAAGTTAAATAAAGCAACAAATATTGATTTTAAATGGATCCGGAATCCGAACCGGGAATCATTTGGCAAAAATGGAACCGGAATCAGAACAGGAAAATTTCTTACGATACCCCATCCAACTCATGACAAGTTGTAATTTGCGTTATGACAAAATTTTCTTTGGCTAAAGAAAGGAATTCATATGCACCCAAGATGGCATGAAAGACAGTAAATAATGGGGTTGATATTTTCCGGAAACATATTTTTTATGTCATTATTTTTGGAGTTATTTTTACAAGACCGGAATGCGTATAAAACTGGACTGTTTAATTTAAGTACAAAGAAAATAAAATTCTTGAAATACTCATTAAAACTTTCAAGATTCCCAGAAAATGTAGATGGGTATTACAAAACATTTGCAAAACCACTACACTTTCCATAACAATGCAGAACTTTATTTAAAGGGAGGATACAGATTTTTTCCCCTGTCCCTTCAAACAGGAAACTGCTGTTAAAACTTCCCCTCCCCTTTCAGCAACTTCAAAACTCTCCAAAAATCAATCTCACATTATGAATTTCAACACTAAGCCTCTAAATAGAAATTTAAAGTCTGAGGCTAGACAGTTAGTAAATTACCTAAGCAGGACGCACCAAAGCACTCTAACCTTTAACCCTTGTGTAAACACCTCTGCCAGCAGTCTAAATGATGACACATAGTGAAACAGCCAATGAATACAGACACAGAAGAAAAAAGTTACATCAATGAGGAACCCAAATGGGTGCGAGGATTTTTAATGTAAAGGATATTTACAATTGAATAGTATTTAGTGTTTTTAAACATTCACTATCTATTTGTTATTATTTCATGACTACCTTGAGATGCTGCAGTTGTCTGCGGTCATCTTCCAGTTGTCTTCTTTTGTTCTCAATCTCTCCCTCCCTCTTTCTTTTCTCCTGAAAGACAGCGAAAGAGTTTTAATGTCATCCACATAAATATGAAATAACCTCTGTGGAAATCTTATTTAACAAAACACACATGTATATGCACAAATAAATAGAAAATCTACAAAAACTTCTTCACAGCATTGTCATTCAAGTACCATTTTTGTTTCCATTAAGTCAAAGGTATTTCAAATAATTTCTTTCTTAATTTTTAGTCTAAAAAAACTTTTTTCACAACAAAGAATATTTTGTAAAAACAGAACAATTCCTCAGATGGTGTAGATCTTTAAAAAAACGGCAATCTTAAGCACCTTTATTTTGTAGTTAAAGAATCTGCCCACTAGACATTATTTCAAGTTTCTTTGTATACCACACATAATGCAAGCTTATAAATTTGACTAATGGAAATATCCCATGAGTCAGAGTATGTCTACATCTAGGCTGGTTGTCCAGATTGAAGCTAACACTTCCTCACCTTGTCATAATGCTGAAATCGCACATCTCTCTGTAACTCTTTTCAAAGAAAGGTTCAAAACAAACAGCTAAAGGCAGCTTTCATCTGGTGAGAAGTCCCATCAATAATTAAACACACAAAAGTGCTTAAGCTCTGATGGCTCAACATGCATTAGCCATTATAGATGGTCATTGACATACTGTAGTGGGACTGTTACTGGGGGAAAAAAATATCCCACGAGACTAAAATCCTATAAACCTCTGTGAGCATCTATCTGTATCCCAATGTGATCCTAAACATTTTCAAACATAACTTCCATTCAAAAGTTTAGTCACTTGACTGAAATGTTTTTCATGAGGTAAAAACCTTAAGATCTAAAGACATCTGACACAGATCCCATAGTTGTGTTCCATGCTTGTATTGTTCCTGTTTTGAAAAAAAAAGTGACCCTTAACATTTAAACACTAGTGTGTATTATAATTGACGTCTATATTTACTCACAGCAATAGCCCGGAGTCTCTCTTGCTGTGACAAATCTTCCGACATCCTGCAGAAAAGAGCAGTGGAATTAGATTATAGCCATAACAAGAGTAATGGAGCAATTAGGATCACTTTTCATTTAAATTAGTCATAAGAAAATGCCACCAGCACTCTGCAAAGGATACAATATAGGTTATGTAGCTCATATATCACAAACTGTATATTGTACCAGATATTTCTGGGCCAAGACTGTTCAATCGTGGATATTCATTAATGGATATTCTTTGATTGAAAAATCCTGTCTTCAACTGTACAGCGGGCTGGATAGCCTACACTTTTTTAAAAAGTTTGCAATACACACACATCCTAACTTTCTAGATACTGTATAATCTTTATCGTAGTAGAGCTAAGCCAATGTCTGTAAATATTATTGATTTGACATCATATTACTATTAAAAATAAAGTTATACATGTTTGTTCTGCTTAAATGCACTATTTTTCCAAAAAACAAATTCACCAACTTTGACAAAAATAATTTCCCAATCATTGCTGATTCATAGTTTAACACCAAAAAATAACCTGCTTTGATCTTGAATAATTTCCTGTCAATTACAAACCATGTTTATTGTTCAAATGTGAGAGATGCTAGATGTACATTTATGCTTGTAACACTGTTGTGTTTACAAATAGTAAATACAACACTACGAACACTAACTTTTAAACAGTGATTTGTGTGAGGAATTGTTGGGTCTGTTAAGAGGCTTTGTCTACTTCCTCACCAGCAAAATCTTTAAGATAACAGCTCTTGCAGTTCCATATGTTTTATAGATGGATCCTGTTTTATGTTTACACATGATTCTCTCTTATAAAATATGAGTTGATGGAAATCGATTAGAGAAATGTCTGGCTGTTCTACTCTTTTCAGAAATCAAACTACATTTATACACTGGCAGAATGCAAATCTGTTCCCAGAACGCAGCTGATCACAGCGGTCCAGCAGAGATGCAAGAAGAGGAAAGTTATGAATGGCATGCAAATTTCATGACCGTTAACAGTCCTTTGAATTCCTTCATAAATTGGTTCCAGAACTCTGACATACAGTCAGCTAAACCTAAAGAAAAGAGCAACTCTACTGAAGAAAAGAAGGAAAAATAACTGCTTCATGCAACAAGCACATTTTTGGCTACATAAGATCTGTGAAAAAAAAACAAAGAGCGATATTCAACCATCACGCCAAATCATTCCCGTTGCTTAATCGTTCCACTCCGAGCCGATCCATGCCAGCCGGTTCGTAAAGGGTTTCATTTTCCACCAGGGCTGATAACAGAAATCCTTAGAATGTAAATACAAGAGACTAAAATATAACATCTCTGCACGCACATAGTTTTATTGATTTTGAGATGATTGATTGGCTGTATAATATGGCATTTTGCTTATTTGTATTGATTTGAGCATCAAATAAAACTTCTCCGCGCACATTCCAGGCCGAGAACAGTTTGTAACCATGCCATGTCGAACCAGGGTCACGTGGACACTGTAACCATTTCAGACTGTGCTTAAATGGGTTCGGCGCGATGGTGGAAAAGCACTCAAAGTCATCTTTGCACTTTTAATATGGTGGAGCATTAAGCATTAAAAAAAGTTCAACTATGAAATAAGAAGAGGGCCAAGAAGGGAAGGCCAAGCCCAACCTGGCACAAAGATGTCTTTTGTCATAGCCTGTTTTAAAGGGTTCTGCATTAGTCCAAAGAAAAAGAGTTTCTCTGGTGAAAAACAGCTGCAGGGGAAAACATCCAGCTGATTAGAAATCTCAATGGCCCACCAGAGCAGAGCCTGTCACATGTTCTCTCTCTCACTGAGCAAACTGTAAAATGTTTGTTGATATGTTATCTCTCTCCTCTATATTTTATTTTTACCATCTGATATCAGTCCTCAAGAAACAGCATGGAACCGATCATGTGAGATGAAATCCACGCAAAAGATTTACTTCTGCCCATTAAAAACAGTTGATAAACACAAACTTACCCAAGATCAACAGAGAAACAACACATTTTATATTAACACCTGCTTTTAAAGCATTATGCATGATGTTGCATTTGAGATCCCGCAGTCATGAATCATGGAGAAAGGCCAACTCACAAAACATGAAGTACGTTGACAGAAAGAAACAATAAGCAAACGATACACTGATAACAATAGACAAAACATGCATAAGAATTTTCTATAAACTAACCTTCTAAGTTAGTTCTAAGCCAAGACACCCACAGTCACATTTGATCCTGACCTTCAAGTTATTTTCATGGATGTATAAAACTGTTTTAGGGTTGTTCAGTAATATCTTCCTTTAAAGGTTTGTTTAATTGAGGATAAATAAAACCAGATTTAAACTCTAATAAAATGCAAATTAGATCATCACAGTGGTTTGAGAATATGATGAAACTCTTTGAAAAGTTCCAACACCATGCAGCCATTTCCTTTCGCCAGATCTCATTGACAGCATTGGAAAAGCATTTGGGAGTCCAGGAAAAACACAACACCAGCCAGCTTTATCCAATCTGTTAAGTCTCCAGTGCAGTTGCACTTATCTTAGAGCTTGTTTCCCCCTTTAGTCCACTGCTGGGCAACACACAAAAGCCATACTGTGACCTTTTCACAGGATCACTCATTGGCCAACAAAAGTGTTTAAAATGCCAAAAGTGACAAAGAGCAGCCAATAGATAATCATGGCACGAGAGCGGATGAGAGAATCGAATGCACTAAACTCATGCCACAGCATTAACCAAAGACTTTAGACATAAACCAAAGAGCAATTTCATTCAAGCTTTGCTTTGACAAAAAATGTCAGGTCCTATTTAAGCATTAGTTAGTACACATAACAACAATGCAGACCCATCTTCATTCCTCACAGACAAGGATGGTGACGCAAATCTCTCCTGAGAGCACTTTCTCTCTCTGGATTCTTAATGGCTTGTAGGATAATATAACTCAATTTAAAGGCACGCTACATTGAACAAAGCATATTGGAAATCTAAAATCAGTTCACTTGTTGTGAAATTGTAGCGCACTCAGGAAGACAATGCAGCCTTATTAAAGACGCTTTTCAGTGGAAGTTAAAATAAAAAAATGAAGGGCCATTGGAGATTTTACAAATACTAATTGTTTTTAATACATGACACAAAATATCTGTTTCAACGAAATACAAACTTGACCATAAAAGCCAAACCCCTCCCGAACTAACTCACGAACAGACAGAAAAGCATTACGTTACATTGAAAGTGGTATTTGATTACAAGGAATGTGGGAGGGAGACCTGAGAAACTTCAACATGAGGATCTTGAGCAGGTCCAGATTAGCTGGTGGAGATACCCAAGATACACTCCCTTTTTCTGAGATCTGCAATAAGCAAGGTTCCCGCCAATGTGTGGGGAGGAGAAAAGGAAGGAAGGATACCAACATCCTAAATCAGACCACGGGTGCATACATACATTTCAAGCATACATAATGTAGGTCTCACCAACTGCTTCAAAGGTCTCTCTCCACTGGTGCTGAAACCCTTGTTCTTAAAGCCTTAGAATCAACCCTAAGTATATTTAGTCCATTACCACTGTCAAAAATGTTCAAACTGACATCCATTCCTAAAGATCTCCTCTAAATTGGTCAGTTTTCTAAAGTAGTCATAAAGAGTGCACTCAAGTTTTTAACGGCTATTAGGGTATTTTCATAAGGGCTGACGTGAACACTGGAGAGAGGGCTATATCAGAAGAGCCCTTCCCAGCTTAAGCAACTGCTATTATCTGTTACAGAGCTCTGATAGAGAAAGGGAAATATATAGGTGAGGGGTTAAAGCATCAGTGGGAGAGCTGTTTAATTTGAACTCTTAACCACGTCCAGTTAGGGGCAGCTGTCAGGAGCCCTTGCTGGACTGTTACAACTGTGAAGTGACAGATCACATGATGACAACACCATATGTGTGTATTTTTGAATTCTTTGGGTTAATTGTCACATTCAAGCAGGCCAGGACATATTTCAAGATACAGATATTCATGATATATCCACTTGGCATAAAAATGTATCTTCCATAGAGAATTCCTTTAAAAATGAATCATACCTTGTCAAAACAACAAGATGAATGAACTCCAGACATTGATATTTTAACAGAATTGTAAAAAAGTGCAGTCAAGTTCCTGACAGAAAAATGTTGTTAATACTTAAAGATGGCATTAATTTATACGATTAACCCAAAAGTAACCACGATTATACAATAGTAGTGTAGTTTAACCATGGTATTTCTACACAACTATTTGCTTAACAATATTATATGTAATACAACTTTTGCTATAATACCCTGATTCATTTTTTTAGTTAATAGAAAGATTGTGGGCTACATACTGGGTTAGGACTGTGCGTAAACTTTTGGTAACTCCAACGAGTTTACGCAAGTATTTGAAATGATTATTATTTTCTCTGAAAGTTACCAGAGTCACACACAGCGCCCTCGAGGCTCGAGTCAATAATGTAAGTCTGTATGTCTGCTCATCAATGGTGATGCTTTGGTGGCCGCAATGACCTAGTGCCTCAAATGTTCACACGGGCGTAAACTTGTTTGTCAAATCAAGGATACGTAACCGCGTTGACACCACAGTCTCATCGCTGCGCGCGTCCTGTCATTCTCCTCCATAGGTAAACACGAGACACGCATTTCACAGTATTAATAAAAGCACAAACTGTGTTACGCAACCCTGGTAATAAAAATTGCTTCGTTGTACAGCGCATCGCGTAACCACCATTGCGGTCTTGTTTTCACATCGTTCTTGTCGAAAATTAAAGCGTTTCCAGCTGGAGAACGAGCGCACGATCGACGATGTGGGTGTGGGGAGGCTCAAATCTGAGGCAGAATAATCGCATCAGAGGTGATGCTGAACACGACACGCTCCGGAGAATATTTGACTTTACGCGCGGAAAAATTCGTTCAGATGTACAAACTGAATGATTAATATCCAGTTGTGTACGAGGCAATTTTGCATCATTTGATGTGAAATCCAGGTCTGCACGGCCATATTGGATCATCCCACCCTGTTTCATCAGTATATAACGAGATGTGGTTCTTCCCCACACGCGAACAATAAACCCATGCTGATGTTAGAAGAGGACGCGCTGCAAAACGCATCATCGCGTTGTTGTTCTTTCACTTAATATAAAAAATATTGATTTACGTGATATATGATGAAAGACGAAACGCGCGTAAAGTCTCATACTATCCCACTGTTTTCTCTGTCGTAAAGTATCTGTAACCTTGTTACACCATATCGCGAAATGATGTTATTATTGCTGTTTTAATAAAACCACATCTGTCTGTCTTACATATTTAAAAATATTGACCGGACTATTTAAAGCACCAATGGCATGCCAAGCTTACAGTAGTGTAAAAAAGGTCATAAAACGAAAATAAAAACCGCAAGAAAAATCACAATCGTTTTGAATCAAATAAATACTCACTCGGTTGCCAGACCTGTTCCCCTTGAATAGGAAATGTATCACTCGCCTCCGCTTAGAAAAAGCCAACCCCCCGCTCAGAGGCGTATACGATACAGGTAATCAATATGACTAGGGTACTACAATGTAATGATGGGCATTAATTCTGTTCTCCGCCCGGGTTGCACGTTCAGCTCCTGGCAGGGAGGTGTAGTCTTGTTTTCCGGGGAGCGGCGCTCAACCCGACGGTGAATATTTCTGCCTGCGTCCCTGTACAGCTAATATCTCCCTCTCCCTCTCTCTCTCTACATGGCTTGATGGGTTGGGATGGAGCGCGAGACTGACTCTATACTAGCCTTTGTTTCCCGCGCGACTGTGTTGTAGGGTAGGCAATGTCTGGCATCTCCTCCTGCTAGTGAGAGTGAGATGCTTAGATACGCCTCCCTCCGGACACACTGGAGGCTGTGACTTTACGCAGCACAAACATTTTTTACGATGTAGGCTAAATAGAAAATACACCAAATCAGAATCGGTTTGTTTATGATAATGCCAGCTGCAACATTTCGGATTTATTTGACAAACGTTATTGTGTTGACAAAAGTTAGGACGCACAATGGTATAAAACCGTGCAGAAATGGTATAAAACCGTGCAGACATTTTAACCAAAGAATGGACTTGTTGCAGCTGCTGGATAAGTTTAGGAACGTCTGTGCTGTATTTAATTGAGTTTATTGTTTTTGCATTTTAGCCTACATCCCAAACATCTGATTTACATTAACATACATAATGTACAGAACATTCTTTGATGTCAAGCATATTGACAATCATAAGTTAATGGTTGAAATCAAACTTATCTCGTTATGACGTTATGACTTTAACCTGGTTTTCACAAACTGGATCACATTTCAGAAATATATTTTTTAATGAAATTGGTGACAATTAGAAGGAGTCTTTAATTTATAAGAAGACGTTAGAATTAAAACTGCACGGTGAAATAATCCCCCTCGTGGTGGCTAAACAAAGTGTCAAGAATATTTTAAATTGGGTCATATTATAAGAAATTGTTTGAGATAAAAAAACTTCATCCCCGTAAAAAAAGGATTTTATTGAATCTTACCTGAAAATAACTGTATTATGTTCTGTAGTGTCCAATCTTTCTGATGCTAGACATTTAGAAACACTACTTTCCATATTACACACATTTTTGGTATTCAGAAACTTGGTCTGGCTAGTCAAGATGAGAATAATAGGTCAAAATCTACATTGATAACAGCCGACCTTTGTCTGAGTTCATAGTTTTGTGGTTGTGTTCTCCAGTGTTTATAAAACTATTACGATATTGGATTTTTTGTTCGGAGTGTAGAATTCACAAAATAAATTATAAGAGGGTTTGAAGTTTGAATTGTACAAAAAACTATGCAACAAACCCGAGGACAAAATTCTGTATTCTCTACAAATAGCTTTTCTAAATTAAAACTAGCTCCTCATATATGCTTACTATTTAAATATTATAGCTGGACCATCGGCTGGTACTGTAGGTCCAAGATCGACCTTGATTAAGATGCTTTGAGCAATAGTGCTTGAGCTAGACTTGTAGTTAAACTTTCATCAAAGGTATTCACTGTATACTTAGTCTGTTTTTTTTTATAAGTATCCATATCCAAAAATTTTAATTTTTACAAAATGTTACTGTTATATTAACACATTTTTCGCGTCATTTTGAAACACGGCCAAAACCCCTCAAATTACAGAAAATACATCAAATTTACAAGAAAACAGAAGAAAACCATGTCATTTTACAAGAAAATTCCATGTGTTTATCAGAAAATTCCATGTTTTTATGGGATTGTTCTCACAGTTTATTAAAAATCAGCACCTTAATATAGAATATTTATATAATAAATAAATACAATAATCTATACAATCATTTAAAAAACACGTTTTATTTTTATAGTATTTGGCACCACAAAACCTCAATTATTTATTTTTTATTATAGCTTTTATATCAACTTATAGAAATGACCTCAAGGAACCCGTCTGTCTGTTGTTTTATAATTTCAACTGCTTTATGAGCCTATGAAGTCAATTAAATAGAATCAGTAAGGATTATGTAAATCAATTTTTGTGTCCTGTTCTGTTTGATTCATATCCCTCATATTAATAGAGAGTTAGATATATTTATGCTTTAGGTTTACAGCCCTAGCGGACTTTACAAAAACGACACGCACTGAAAAATGACATAAACCTCCTGTAGGGGGCGTAAAGGCTCCATTCAAAAAATGGTCCAAGAGCGCATTAGAAATTCAAGATTCTAAATATAACTTAATCCTGGAAATAAAAATAAACTTTAAAAATTAGGGTCAAGGAGGAAAATGTATATGAAAATGAACATGTACGAGTCTGTCCTTTATTAGTGATGCACATCAAGGAAGGTAACGTTAACTTTGGTCAAGTTAACTCCTTTGGTACTTTACAGCTATACCAGATTTCAAGACATCCAATGAAGCACAAAAGATGTTCATAGAATCATTTTAAAATAATATCGGGACAAACTTGTGAAGTTAGTCCAAGTATGAACACAATGCAAGGTTGTGAGAAACTTTCTTCTGGGAATTGACAGGGGTGAAATTGGACGCAAAAACAATAGCTATAGCAAGACTGTTATCCATAATTAATAGTGTAGGAATCGCAAAACAATTTCCTTGACTTGCATCAGGGATATTCCAACATGTCACATTCCCAAAAGGCACAGGAATAAACAGTGAAGAGTTTTTCAGCAGTCCCAAATACACAAACAATAAGTAGAGCCAGTCAAATCATATTCAACACATTAGCAATCCAAATCTTTTACCCTCTGCATTTCTGCTCAAGAATAATATTTTAGTGAACTCAACAAACCATGTTTGTGAACTCTTAATTATGTTTTATGAACAAAGTTCTAGAGGAACATGTGCGGATAATTAACCCACGGCTAGCTTTCTACAGTATATACAATCACACCAACCTATATCAGCACGGGAGAAACCTCCTACAAATAGACAAGCCGTCTTACCTTCATTCTCTCTACATCTTCGCAGCATCCCTCCTCCTCACTCCATCAGCCCGGCTTTAGCCCAGTATAATGGGGGGAACACTCTGGGTTCGGACAGATACAGGGCCCGGAGCCCTCTCCCCGGACAAGGGGGAAAGTGCTCCGAGTTCGGGAGGAATCACCGAGCTCGTAGCACTCTCCCCGGGACAGCATGCCAAATACTCACACTTCCAGTCCCACTTTATTATCTGCGAGGTGAACTCGTGAACCTTGTTTTTTGGGCCCTGCAGATGATATGGTGAGCATAGCTATAGTTCTTCAACACATATAAGGGACTTGGGTTTCTAGACATGCATGAATGCTCTCCTGGAAGAGCATGACTCACGTAGGCTTAGCAAAGCTGTAACTAGCGACCCACATTGGCCCGTCTCTGCACACATAGCTGTGTTTATGAGCCAGAAAACAGGCAAGGGCTGAGCCAATAAAGATGTTAGTTATGCCTCTTGTAACTTCAATATGAACCAGATCATTTCTGACATTTGAAGGTCAATGCTACAGCTCCACTACACGAGGACAATTTGTGTTGTCTCTCTTCTGAGAGGGAAGAAGCAGACGTTTGCAAGAGGCGGATCACACCTACAGATCAAACAAGCCATATCTGTACACACTGAGGATTTATTTCTGGAATTCATTTCATTATAAATTGAATGTTTTTCCGACACTGAAATTAGATTCTGATTTATTATATGCTTGGGGACAAGTACAGGGGATTTTTACGGCTAGAAAGGCAAATGGTTTGGGTAGATAACTGCCTTAATATTGTAATGGGAAATGGGGATGAAGCTGTTGCATAGTTTAAACAGATAAGTAAGTGACAAAGTTTTAGTTATTTATTTTTGGTACTAAAATACTTTCTGCAATCCCTACTTAATATTCAAAGGAAGCTATAACTGTGTGAACCATTTATCCAAAAACCGTAAACACTGTGGCGCTCTTTTTTGACCCGCTCACCATGTATATATTAACAGAAATTGGCCTATGTTGGGCTGTTTCAACCTCAAAACAGTTCATTTAAACCCAACAACTGCTTTTGTCTATAATTTGCCCAACCGTGTTGTGAGTTTGGTGTAAGACTAATTGCAGATGGTAACAATTGCAGATAGAAATTGGTGACTAGGTTATTTTAGTTTAATTTGAAAACATTTTTATGTTCTTTAAAAAAAATAACTAAAGGAACAATTGAAAGAAACTGAAATAAGTCTAAAGGACTAAAATTGTAATAATGTAAAAAAACGTAAATAAAAATGTATTCATATTAGCAATAAAAAAACAAAAAAGATACAATGACAAAAGCATACCAAAATTGCTAAAACTTTAACTAAAATTAACATAAAAAATAAAATCTAAATCTAGTAATTTTTATAATTCTGTATGGTGACCCTCTGCAACGGTAAATAAAGAACACCCTAAATAAAAAAACACTTTAGTCGGCACAATGAGGTCTGAAGCCAATTTATCCTCTCTAACTCAGACTGGACTGTGGAGAATGCATAAAACGCAACACTGTTGACACCCTTTCACCACTGTCCTCGTTTTCTCCATGACAACAACAGTCTGTGTCGAGCGGACCACAGACTATTGGCCTATTCCCGATGTGGGACTTTTTTTCATCAAGTTCCTTCTATTTTCAGAGCATATGTGCCAAACATATCACCTAGAGTTTGAGCTGGGAGAGGGAGGATGCAGTGGAGAGATCTAACAGCGGGTTGTGGGAAAACTCAAATGCAGCCTTTCTAAACAAGAAACGACTTACGCTTGTGCCAGAAGGGAAGCTCATATAAGTTTAAACACAGTGAAAACTCTGTTATTAGTTATCTGATAAGAGGTGTTTTTGTGTCTTTATAAATGCTTATATCATGGCAATTTATGAATATGTGCATATTTCCACCCAATGTTGCAAAAATGTCTGCTTTTTCCTCTCATAGGTCCTCTGTTTGTAAAATTGTTGTATTTCATTTGTAAAACATAATTTTAAAATATACACAAAATTCTATGGTCACTTGATTGAATTATTGTATTTTAAAGATATTTTCATTTGAAGATATGCTTGAAATAATTTTTTTAGACAACAATATAACTGCCAACATATTAATTTAGGGCTGTAAAGCGATTAATGACGATTAATCGCATCTAGAATAAAAGTTTGTGTTTACATAATATATTATTATACATATTAATTTTGTGATTATATACACATACATGCATATGTTTAATAAAAATATAAAAGTTTATCTTTTTTTTAAATTGATGATAAATATAAATAAATAGATCCTAATGTTTCAAAAATATAGGTATGTGTTTATAAATACAAAATGAATATGCACAGTACACAGACATATATAATATAAACATAAACTTTTATTCTGGATGTGATTAATGATGATAAACTGTTTGACAGCCCTAATTCATTTTTTATAAGAAAACTAAGCCCTCAAGAAAATTACAAGAATAAAGTTTATTTCTTTAGTGACACTAAAGTTACGTTTGTGGTATTTGATAGTTTGGATGAGAAAGAATTAATTGAAAACTTAACTTATTCTTTTACAGTATAGTGAACCAATTGAAATATAACTTAGTGTAATGTGCGATCTATATATTTAAATCAAATACATAAAAGAAAAACTGATAACCTATTTTGTGTTTTGTCAGACCAGATTGCTTAACCTTTCTTATTCTGCCTGTTAACATTCCTTTCTGGATATGTATAAACAAGCAAACTTACAGTCTTCATAATTAATGTTCTAAGAACAGTGAAAGTGTGTCACAGCCTAAGCCTGGAGGATATGCCCAGAGAAACACAACCAAACCATTTACAATCTTCATTCATCTGCAAGCATGCTCAAGTCACACTTCACTACGCCTATACTGAACATTATCACTGCAAGATGCAAGAACGAAAAAAGGGGAGGGGAGGTCAGGTCAGGATGCATTTTCAAATCACTTTGTTATTTCATTCTTTAATGCAATACCCTGTTTAAAAATGAAGAACTTCCGCATTATAATAGTTATAAAAATACATTCAAAAGATGAAATTGTAAGTGGCTGTACTGATGAAATTGTAGTGACATGCCACCTACTCATACTCAAACTTGTTTAAGTAACTGTTAAACTAACTGTTTTAGTAGTTATAGTAGTATGTTTTAGTAGTATACACAACTTTTAAATGCAACCCGAATAACTAAAATAGAGATTGTACCTTTTTATCTGAGACCAGCGAGGCAGACCAGATTCTTCACCGGGTGCAAGTTCAAAATATACACTTTTAAATTTTTCTTTTTTTGCTTCTTTTAATTTTCACCCATTAGAAGCAGGTCAAATCTGCTCATGCAAATATCAGACGAGTCACAGTCTTGCCTAGAAACTGCAGCTCTTTTTATGACCCACTAAGGAAACATTTACTCTTCCTGTAGAGCTGCAATATTTTGTCACAGCCTGAATTGGCCAAAGGCACTAAATGTTTGATGCAGCGTTCTGAAATTAGTATATGATTTGATCACTGTCTATACAACGATTATGTCATGCCATTTACCCATCAGTTTATTAATGTGGTCATTTCTTTGATAACAACCACACAACAGGAAGAGAATGTTTTCCCACAAGGCAATATTATTTTTTACGTATTAAAAGAACACATTTTCCCTCTGAAGATGTCATTACAGATAACTGTGTGCAGCAGGATTCGTACATCATAAGAGATACTCTTTCTGGGAAACCAAATCCCGGATAATGATGTGTTAGACGTTTAGTTTAAAAGAACACTGGTTATTACTGCAAACTGCATGCTGGGGGATTTCATCTTTCAAAAACCGTACTTCCCTTTTCATGTTTGTTTTTAAAACACGATCTTTGATCATCTCATACATAACACTCACACAAGGGATAGTTTACTCTGTCATCATTTACTCAAGTTCAAGTTGTTCCAAGTCTGTAGAAATGATTTTGTTCTGTTAAACACACAGAGACAAATATTTGGAAGAATGCTTATAACCAAACAGTTCTGGGCCACTTTTGACTACCAATGTAATTTTTCCTACTATGGTAGTCAATGGGGCACAAGATCTGTTTGTTGGCAAGCATTCGTCCAAATATCTTTACATGGAACAAAGAAATTCATATAGGTTTGGAACAACTAGAGAGTGAGTAATTCATTCAACTGTCCCTTTAAAAATGTATTATATAAAAACACATACCCCTGCACCTCCCATGCTGTTAGTTAAAGACATGACTGCACAAGATGATTCTGTTTTCAAAGTTCTGAAATAATAAAAAGCAAAATAATTTAAAACGGTGTATGATGATCCATTTATCAAAACTGACAGAATCGAAATTATGAAAAGGGGGAAGGAAAACAACAAACACAATGCATAAATGTATCTTGGTTTTCAGAGACTTAGGAGGGAATTATGAAAGAATTGCAACCATGTATAGCAGCATTTATTTACACTCTCTGTCTGTCTAATTTTAGCACTTAATTCACTAAAGGAAGTATTTAAATCAGGAAAAGGAACAAATGCACACAGAAAATCTGTGCTGAAAGCAATTTTCATGGTGCAGTTCCTAATCTTTTGCTAAAATGTGGAGGATGCAGACAGATTACCACAATCTGGGATGTACAGCATTTCCCACTGCAAATGTAAATACCTGAAATTATATTTTAAAAGGAAGAAAAATCAAAAGAAATTCTCTTAATAGTGACAGCTTTTATGCAAATTAACCCCCAAATCAAGTGAAATGTCTTTGAGGGTCATAGGTTTTTTTTCTAATGCCAATCAGAAAGCACTAGATTCATTGACTAAAAGCAGACAATATTATTACAATTTTATTTTTCAAAGTTTGTTACAAAAATTTCAACACTGGGCGGCAAAATGAAAGAGGCCATCCCTTCAGACATGTAACAGTCCATTCAAGGTCAGAAAGACACATAAATAAACACACATGCAATACACACAAAACAAGCAAGAGTATATCTTAGTATAAAAAGCAGAAAGTGACTAGGCCTACATAAAACTGATACGTAGAAAAGCGTTCATTAAAGGGATAGTTCACCCAAAAATAAAAATTCTGTCATCATTTACTCACCTTGGAGTTGTTCTAAATATGTATAAACTTCTTTGTTCTGATGATTTTTGAAAAAATGCTTATAACCAAACCGTTCTTGGACTCCACTGACTACCGTAGTAGGAAAATCACTTTATAATTTCTTTCATGACAAAATTTTCCTTTTTGGGTGAACCATCCCTTTAAAATGCACAAAAAAGCTGTGATGAGAACTCTAACCTGTCCATTTCCAGCCCATAATAAAATTGACTCGGTTCTTTATCCGATTGAATCATTTAAGAACTGCAACGTGAGTTCCTCTTTTACAATTAAATGTATATCCAGGTTTATAATGAACTCTAAAACAGAAATATTATCAAGCTTATCCTGACAAATGATAAATACCTTCAATTTGTCAGAGTATCTTAAAAGTGGCACATTTTTCTGTGCATTTCTGAAGCTGGGGATGAAGGAAATGTGATAAATTGATACATTACAGCTTGAATTTGAAATTCACTTGGTTGAATCTTTGTCAATTCCTTTGAGATAATCAGATTTGTGTGGCTTCTTTCTTCACAGAGACTCACAATTGGCCCCTCAAGTCTGTGTGAGCCTTCTGGTGCTTCTCCGCACTAATCCACCCCAGATGCTCAATGTGAGATAACCAAAAAGCCTGCCTTTTCACCAACCGCCCAAAAATATTCACATTGTATTTCTCCAGAAAGAAGTATGTAGAGTCCCTGCTTTGGCCTACAGTACACAAGTTAGTCTTTAAATGATCTGTTTGCTTGCAAGCTCTTAAAGAAGTGGTCAGGTTCTGGGTGAGGCTGTCCAAGCTCCCAGTCTTTAGATGAGATGGAGGACATGCGTTGGAGGGACGAATCTCGGCTGAGGTTGCTGTCCAACAGCAGGTCGGGATGAGGTGGGGGAGGCAGGATTCCTGGGTCAGGTTCAGAGGTAAATGAGCACAGGGACTCTGTTTTGATGGGACGATAATCACGCAAGCAGTCCTGCCTGGGCAGAGTTCGGCTTGTCTCGTGAACCTCAGTCTTGCCGTTGGAGGTGCTCCTCCAGTCCCAGGTGTTCCCATTGCCCGAAGAGAGACGCACCACTGGGTGGTGAGGGGCATGGGCGTCTACTGTGATGATGCTGGCGCTGTCTCGCTCAGAAGGGATGCGGTAGTATGGAGATTCTGAGCCTGTGCTGGAGGTGGCACAAGAGGAGCCGGTCTCAGAAGACTTGGGTGTGGTAACAGTAACCGGACCGTGTTGCTTGGACATGGCAATGACCTGCATAACCCGAGGCTGGTTGGGCAATCGTGGAGGTTCTGGCATGGGAACTGGTACTGGTCCTCCTTTCTCTGTCATGGAGAGCCACTTAGCCCGTGTTGTTGCGCTTTTGGGTGACACAGGTGGTGGTCTCGTGGCTTCTTCAGGGATGTGAACTAACTGTGGGGCACCAGGTCTCTGGGGCACCATTACCCTGGTACCCCCTGCTGCCGTCACTGCTGCTCCACTGTTGGCTTGCACGGTAGGATAAAGGGAGGTGGGCATGCCCATCTCCTCTTCAACTCCCCCTTCGCTTCCGTCAGCTCCCTCCACAGTGGCTTCCTCCTCTTCTTCGTCCCGCAGGCTAAGACTGCGCATCTCCATTGATTTCTGCTTCCATTCGGACACCAACTTTTTCGAACGCTGTGAGTCCATTGGCACATGGAAGGTCATGTGACGTTGAGCGGGCTCCTCCATAGCGTTGGTGCTGGCACGGGGCAAGGTGTTACTGAAAGTCACCATGGTCTCCTTTCCCATTGGATTGCGAGGAGCAAGGAGCTCAACGTCCGCGCTGGCTCTCTTTAGGCTGCCCATGGAGGCCTTCTCTCGACGCACCTTACGGTTCAGGCTGGCAACATGCGGCGGGGCGGATATTTCATCGTTGCTCTCAGAAGCATGGGCTTTTTGGTAGACCGAGTCATGGCCACGCTGTGTTAGCTCTCGCAGAGGATCTTTTTGTGGAGGTTGGGGCTGTTTTATTGGCTTGGGGGGAGTGTCTTCAGTAGATTTAAAGTTCCCCACTGCATATAATGCCTGGAGTGTGGGAAGGATGGAAGAAAGTTGTTACTGTAACACTTATTAATATGCGCTTTTTAAAAAGAAAACTGAACTGCACATACACTATGAAGTATGCAGACATTCACATCATGCTTGTTTAACATTTAATTAAGATAGTATTGTTATAAAAAGGCTGGTTTTCACTTTGCTCCTCTAAAAGCTTTTACTCTTATGGGATGGGTTTCAACTAAATGTCGGGACTACCGAGACACAAGAACATCATTGAGGTCAGGCAGGAATGCTGGGTGATGAACTCTGACTCAGTCTTCCTCACAAATTTAATTTTTAATCTCAGAAAGGACTGTATCCTTGTATCCCACTGCTTCATAGAGCTTATTGCTTTTATAAAAGGGTTATTCCACATGCATAGAAAGGTTTCATAGATTAAAACAGCAAATAATGTAATTATATTAATAAAAATATCTTTCTTCTGTCAAACAAAGTAGTTCCTCAGAAACAGTTTTGGCTGTTGATTTTATGTTTAGTAAATAAAAGGGATAACACAAGGATGGATTGAAAGTAACACACCATGTTTTGTTGTTAACTACACACAGAGGTGTGTTCAGTTAAAGGGATAGTTCACCAAAAAATGAAAATTCTGTCATCATTTACAATTTACTATTGTTACACTGTACACAAAAGATAGTTAGTAGAATTTTTGTAAACTAACAGTCCTGGGGCACCACTCACAAGTAGAAAACAAACCTACTGTTGTAGTCAATAGTGCCCCAAAACTCTTTCGTTTCCCACGTGCCTCAAAATATGTTCTTCTGGGTACCGCTTTAGATTATGGCCCGCAATGTACCGCATAATTAAACAGAATTTATAGCGTAATAATGTACCTCTACAGTACATATCTTTAGGTCAAGGGGAACAATACGAAAAGTTTGGGGAATAAAGAAGTAAGGAACATCAAAATGTTTATACTGTAAGTTTTGTTAAACTTAATGGGAACTATTTAAATATAACGTGGTATGCATGACCTGCAGTATGATCTTAGCGTGAACATACACTACATTTTTGTTATCACAATGTACCCAGAAATGAGCTACTGTGGATATGAATTATATTTTATTTTATTATAATAGCAAACATTAAATAAAAAGGAAATAATGTGTTCAGTTTTTGCGTAAGCAAAACAGCACAAATGAAGCATGGAGACTGTCTGTCAACTGTAACTTTGACTTTTGACTTTTGAATTTTTATTAGATTGATTTTGGGATTTTAGGTCACAAATAATTTATTATAATTAAGAGTTATTTAGATGAGTTTTAATGTGTAAAATGATTTGGATGTTTATGGCATGCAGTTCCCTCATATATATATATATATATATATATATATTTAATTTTCCTCACTCCTACGGCCTTATTCCCCAAACTTTGTATATTATTCACCTTTATCTACAAATATGTACTGTAGAGGTACATTATTATTTCAATTAGTTACACTGTAAATCCTCTCTAATTATGCCATACATTGCAGGGCGTAATCCAAAGCGTTAGACTCTTTTGTGTTCAAAAGAACAATTTTTTTTAAACAACTTGAGAGTGAGTAAATGATTACAGAAGTTTTGTTTTTGGGTGAACTATCCCTTTGATGACAGATTTTTGTCATGCTAATGTATGCTAATTTAATTTTCCGATATGCAAAAGGATTCTCGAATAATTTCTTGAATATATAAACAAAATTATTCTGTTCTTCTCATCAACGTATGATTGAGGGTGGGTTTCTTCAAAAATACAACATACAAAAGCTAATAATTTTTTCCCAGCCAGATTGAATTTAGAATGATGAGCATTTGATGAGTATTTGTTGCTTTTGGATCTGTAAATGCTGTTCTTTCCCTCTATATCATGAAAACATCATTCATTTCGGGGTAAACGTTGTCTCATAAAAGTCGGAAAATTGCGTCAATAGCGTGAAAAGTTATGAACTTCGCTAAGATCAAGCTAATTGTTATGCTGGAACAGAAAACAGCATACTCTAATAAAATGTTTGTCTAATAAAACTGCATGACTGTATCTACAATTTTACACAAATGCTTTTCATTGGTGTAGTCCAAATATGTATTTTTGTACACTCCTCATCAAATCTACTGAGGTTTCAAAGCTTCAAACTTTTCTTTTATCCCATTTTCTTTTACTTATTTTCTCTTTCAATGCAAATGACACTTTCAGAAATGATTTCCACCCCCTGAATGGTTAGAGAGATTATAGCACAGAAGCTTATCAGAGAGGCACAGTGAAGAATGACAGAAGAAGAGAGAAAAAAAACTGTGAAACATTTCCTGAAGAATCTTAGAGGATTTCTTCTCCTCTAATTGAAACCAAGTCCTAAATATAGACCGTGCTAAAGACACTCAAGAAAACAGCGGGAGGAGGCAGATAAATAAATCTAGAGATCTTCTGCAACTGTCAACCTGTCAAAGCAAAAACTTGATTAGAGCCGCAAACCCAGAAAAACTTTATGACTAACCAGGTAAACAGCAATGCCAGCTCCAATCACAAAGCCCACGTAGACGTCGATGGGGTGACTTCGGTACTGGGTGATCTGGGTCAAGCTGGCCAGGGCTGCAGCTATGGCGAATGCAAACACCAGCATGGGCTTCAACAGTTTGGTGCTGTCTGAGATTGTGGCGTTGAAGTACATCTGATGAACACAAACACGTGTGAAATTCACAACAGCACGACCCATCTGCTTGGTTTAAACCCCACAAATTTAAAATGAGCATTGAGACCAAAAACTAACTTCCAATTAAAACGGGCTGTAATATTGTAAATGTAATTACAGCGGCTCGCCTGTCTCTTTTCACAGTCCAGAGAGAATGACTTCATTAATAGTTGGAACCCCACATGAAGGTCAATGAGGCATAGCTAACTGAAGAAAACTAATGGGGATCTCATAAACCACTACAGCTGGGAGACACAAAGCTGTGCGTGGTCTATATGATCTCCATTCTGAATTTAGCAGAAGACACTCAGCACCTTACATTGTTTTTAACGGATCCTCCTAAAAGGAGTTCTTGTTTGAGCATCACAGCTATCGTGCGTCCTTAATGACTTATATTTCAAAACATATTCAAAGAACAAGTTCCTTGAGGTCAAAGCAAGTAATGAGAAATGCTTACGGATATGTAGACGGCTGCAAAGCCAGACAAAGTGGCATGCTGGGAGGGGAAGGTTTTCCTGATAATATAGAGGAAAAAAGAGAAAATGTGAAGGGGACTTTAGAAACACCTAGCATAATCACATAGCACAAGCAAGAATTTGAGCATATGATAAAGAAATGTAAATCAGGGAAGAGATGCGAGAGGAACAGACCACGCTTCAGTGAGCAAAACACAATGTCATATTTGTGCGATAGCTTAATTCCGTGTTCTGTGTCGGCTGAGGGATTTGGGATCAAAGTCAGGTCAAATTTATTTGTAATCCTCCTTGTGAAACATTGTTATGGTAGCCTCTTAAAAAACGTTAGCTGTCGCAAAATACAGCTTAGTATCGCTAAAGTACATATTGCTGCCAAATGTATACATACTGTACATGTACCTCATTTCTTCAGGGATTGTTATAGCAAGTAAAACATTATATAAACATTAAATACTTATAGGGGAGCCGCAACGAAGTGTCATGCATTCTAACTTCTTTACAATGTTAAACATGTCTTTTCATGCTTAGCATGGTCAACTTGTCAAACAACAGAGTTGGGCATATTACGTAGTATTTTTGTGCTCAATACACTCCCCCAGCGATCTTACAGGTTTCAGAAAGTTTTTTTCGAACATACAGAATTTTTCTTAGCCCCTTATTGAACAATTCTTCCGGAAAAGCATGCGGCCGGATGTAGAGTAAAAGACTTTTACAGTCACACTTTCACTTGTGTGCAGGAGACAGAGAGAGAGAGGGAGAGAGAGAGAGAGATAGAGAAAGCATCGCGAAGTTCAGGTGTTTGTTTGTTCACTGCATTTGGGTGATGAATGTTATATAAACGGTGGATATAACGCAGGATTTTGAGATCGTTTGAAACTGATATATGGAGCCGTCCCAGCGTTAAAAGATGCCGGACATGAACCGCACGCAGTGAGTGAAACTGATGTCTGTGTTTTGTTGACAATGTGCGCATGTGCTTTAGTTCAGCCTACCCCTCCCCCCCACACTCAGCGTATGATTTCGGAAGTGATTGTACAGCTGTATCCATCTTTTATGAATGTTATCAAACTAAATACTCATCGGAAATACGATGTATGCAATACTACTCTATAGATAGTCAAGATTAATATGTTATAGCCGCTTTAAAATAAGTTAATGAAAAAATGCAGGTTTGGACTGTTTTTGATGTTATTTTGTCATAACAAAGTCTGATCATTCATACTCTGACACTGTTATTCAAGGAATTACTGAAGTTTTAAAGGAACAGTTCACCCAGAAATGAAAATTCTTTTATCATTTACTCACCCTCAAGTTGTTCCAAATCCGTATAAACTTCTTTGTTCTGATGAACACAGAGAAAGATATTTGGAAGAATGCTTTTAACCAAACAGTTCTTGGCCACTATTAAATACATCAGTAGAATTTATTTTGTAAATATCTTTGTTCTGTTGAACATAAAATAAGATATTTTAAAGAATTTAGGAAAGCAAACAGTTCTGGGGCACTTTTGACTACCATTGTCATTTTTCATGTGGTGAATGACAAGCATTCTAATATGTTTCTCTGTGTTCAACAAAACAAAGACATTTACACAGATATGGAACAACTCGAGGGTGAGTAAATTATGACAGAACTTGTATTTTTGGGTGAACTGTCCCGTTAATCAATAAATGTAATGATGCAAATTGACAAGCTCTGACAAATTGAAGTAGCTGCCAAGACAACAAGGCAAATCATAAAGAATTTTTTTTTTGACAATTAATATTTTATACAGTGATGATTAAATAATGAAGAAAATAATTATAATTTATTATCCAGACACTTCATGCATTTTAAACAGCAGATTTAGATGCCTAAGCTGGTGTACAGTCCAAGCATGCATGCCAGATCATAGCAGTCTGTTGCATCTTTCACAGCCCAGCAGAACTAGAGACGTTTGCATTGTTACGTGATTTACATAATTCCTCCCAATCAGGTGGCAAAACAATGCAGACAGCGACACAAAGAATGACCTTCTTAAGTGTATCCTGTATGTGTCAAAAGTTAGTTTGTTTTAACAGAGGTCTGTTCTAGTCACCTGGCTGACAGAATGGCATACTGGTCCCGGCCTGAGCAGATGTCCTGGTTTATGTAGGGGTTTTTATCACATGCCACACCAGGCAGGGTGTAGTTGGGTTTGCATACGGTTAGGAAGAAGGGTGCATGATAGCCAGTGGCCAGCTGGATAACGTCAGTAACCAGTGCAGTGGCACACAGCCCAAACATATGAACACCTGTGAGGAAAAGAGAAACTGTCAGTGTGAAACTGTGCTAACTGAGCCAGACTTCTTTTTGTGTGTGCGTGTATTACGTGGCCAACACTCGACCATATGCTTCTTCAAAAATAGAAAAACTGCCCGAATGTTCTTGAGTGTCTGAATAATGAATGTCATTCAGGTCCCAAGTATTAAAGCAAAGGATATGCTGAGAGAACAAGTGGAGCATCAAAATATCCTTAAGCACAATGCTATTCAAAACTGTTTAGCAATGCTATTCATGTTTTTAACTTATGTGGACTTGTGATTTCAAAATTATAATCATGATGATTGAGCTTTATAGTTAATTTTGGTTGGAAATAGCCCTTAAACAGCTCTCCCAAAAATAAACATTTACTCATACTCATTTCATCCCAAACATGTACTGTATGACCTTCTTCTGCAGAACACAAAAGAAGATATTTTGAAGAGTGTTGGCAAACCAAACAACATTAGACCCCATTAACTTCCATTGTAGGAAAGCCAAACCAATGAGACTTAAAATAAAACATTTCTCAAGATATATAATTTTTTGTTCCACAGAAGCAAGATTCACATACAGGTTATGAACAACGCAAGGGTAAATAAATGTTGATTTATTTATTTAATAAGAATTTTTATTTTGGGGTGACCTATCCCTTTGAGACATAGCACTTTAAAGAATCTCTGTGAAATGAACATACCCACAAAACGGACTGTCCTGCGTAAAAAAGAGTTGAAGTTGCACCCTCCTGCATTTATACTTCCTTCAGAACCAGAGTGAATCTTCAGCTTGGACTGCATACAGTACATCAAGGCCTCTCCGAGCATGATCTAAGCCAGGAACACAAAAAACAGAGTGCCTGAAGCAACAGTTCAAATCCAATCTGTCCAGCGATTATTTATGCTTAATCAAGATGCAAAAACTCAGTCCTTAACCGTGTTACGCACTGACCATACAGCGTCATGCGCTTCATAAATTGGTTGAATAAGGTAATAGGATGCTGTGTATTATTCAGCTACACTAAGATAAATAAGTTAAGCCGTTTATGAATAGAGTATGAATACTCACAGACGCTGCAGGGCCAGCAAAGGCCAGGCTGAGCAGCATGAGCAGAGGAATGAGCTCGTCTCCCGTTTCCACATAGGGCATACTCAGTGTGCGGTCATGGCAACGGTACCCTACTTTTGCTGGCTGCAAAATGTCTGTCAGCTCCAAGAAGTAAAGAGAGATCATGGACGATGCAACTATTGGCAGCTAAGAGAGAGGGAGGGAGAGAGAGCAGAGGAGTGGTCGGGTTATGTGAAAGGTGGCACAAGAGTAATGAGAGGAGGAATCAGTCAACATTTAAAGCGAAGATACATTCATAAATTATTAACACAAACAGCATTAGGCTTGACATACAAACACTTAGGCAACACATGAAATTTTTATAAATGTCACTGCTTTAGATATTAAAATATAAAAACCAAGCGGCATTTTTTTTTAAGGCATATTTTGTTTTCTCAAGGACGCCTTATGCAAAACATTCCTCAACCGAAGAAGTTTATATTTAGCATCTTCTTACAGGAAAAATACTGTTTAAAATTAAAAAGTATATATTAACACATATATTATATAACACATATATAAATATATTATATTAATTAATCTGGTGTTTTAATCTGTATCAGATTATAGGTCAATAAATCCAGTAAATCGTTTTTATTGTCACTACAATTGCAACTAACAAGAGTGTTCACTCTTAGGGGATTTTTCCACTCAAAGCTTATTGTACATTTCAATTCCAACATGAATGTCTTAAAGGGATAGTTCACCCAAAAATCACTTACTCACCCTCTTGTCATTTCAAACATTTATGACTTTCTTTCTTACGCAGAACACAAAAGAAGATATTTTGAAGAATGTTAGTAACTGAACCGCACTGGCACACATTCACTTCTATTGTATGTAGACAAAACAAATGCAATTGAATGGGAGTAAGTTAACAACATTTTTCAAAATATCTTCTTATGTGTTCTGCAGAAGGAAAAAAGTCATACAGTTTTTAAATGACAAGAGGTTAAGTAAATGATGACAGCATTTTCATTTTTGGGTGAACTATAATTTTAAAGGATAAGGATAAAGGTAAATATCCAATAACCTCTAGGCCAGTGTTACATACTTTGTTCAGTTGAGTACTAACAATATCTTAAATTTGTTAATAGTGAGAAAATTGCCATTTTAACCACTGACACCGTGTCTGGCAGTCACTGTCGATGGCGTCATATCCGCGTTACCAAAGACACTTGATGGAAAGTTTATCTTACTTGAAAGAGCCAATAACAGTGAATTGCATATAAGACCACAATAATGCTTTTTGTCAAGAAAAAATATTACCAATCAAACTTCAAATATTCAAATTGACTAAAAGTCATAGATAAGTAGTTAGAAATATAATTTTTTTGCATGGCTAATATTTTCAAAAACATTTCGGGGCTACTCTATCTGTAAAGGATTTTTCTAAGGAACTGTTCTTTTTACATTATCTCATTGAATAAGAATGCAGCAATTGAAGCCTAAATAATCCTCGCTACAATCCTTTTAAACCTCTTAACCGTGTCTAAAAACATATACTTGACATCATCTTACAGGTTGAAAAATGCTGTTAAACCAGTCAGCGGCTCATGACTAACTCTATGTCAGATAAAAAGTATCTACAGTACTAATATCATGTCTATGACAACTTTTCACTTGTAAAGCATAAATGTAATTTATTATAAAGCTAAAATGCAGATTTCAGTTTTAAGATGAAAAACAGCAGATGACTCTCCTTGAAAGAGTCAGTGGTTACTTCAATAATAGTTAATCAGTTTAAGGGCAAGATGAAAGAGGTTTGAACAGCAGATGTCAAAGCTTTGCCCCAACAGCTCGAACACTGACATATTAGAGCATACCTCCACAAAATAGAAGCAGGGCAGCAATGTCATGCTGTCTTTGGGAAGTTTCTTCTTAGGCTTGTCTTTTGGAGACATTTTGGGGTTTGGCCGAGTATAATCTAAAAATAAAAATAGTCAAGAAAGACAGAATAATATCAAACATATTAGTCAATTGCAGATAACATAAATAAGATACACAAATAACAAATTCGCAACTAAATATCCTGTAACCTTGGAAAGTTCTTGGAATGTCTCAGATCTGTTTAATAAATGGATCACTCAGCATGTTTGTAGGTTGTGTCACTTATCATGTAAATATTGACAGCAACTGATGCAGATGTACAGACACTGCTGTGCTACATTCATGTCATTAGTGTTACATTTATACGGTTAAGGTTTACATTACACAGTATTACAAACATTATACCCAAGACTAAGAGGCCACTCCAAAATTGGAGTGAATTTACTATTAAACAGTAGGTACATTTCAATAAAATTATAATTCTTGTTTCTTTCTGTGAACTAATGTTTGCAGTTCTTAAATACAACAAAGTCCATATTCATGTCTGTGCCAGCAATATTGTTGCATGTATTTTAGGATCATTCAAAAATGTATGTATAGAATATGCCTGATTTTTATCACAGCTTTCATGCATTTTTGCATTCTGTCAGTCTTTCACATTGCTGTTGGTTTGACTATGTCATTCCTAATGTTTGTTTGTGTAGAAAAAAAAAAAACACTGGACTGGATTTAACCCAATACATGCAGAAATGCTGATAAAACGCCAAACTGGAGTGCTCTCTTATTTTTTGGCTTATTTGTAGATATCAATAACTGTAGACCGAAAAATGAATCTGGCTTCAATGAAATGCACTTATTTTTATTTTAAGGAAAAGCTTTACTTTATTCAGCATCACAGTCTTGTTATTTTAGACAAGAGGGCAGACCATGATGAAAGGCTTGGCAAAAAAATGTATATTCTGGTTATAAAAAAGTAATTCTTTGGAGCCGAAGATCTCTCCAGTTGCGTGGCTTTATTTTTCTATGACACAGCAGACTGTCTTCAAATAAAAGATGTTGTGAGCAGAACTCTTCTTTGAAAAACAATGCAATGCAACATAAACATATTGAGATTTAATGTTTTTGGATGATATTACATCATTCCGAAAGTATTTGCAAATACAGGATTCAAGACTGCTTCCAAGTATCATATTAAAAGAGTACAGCAACTATAAATGTAAAATCCTGGATATTCCAACACAAGACCTCAGTGGCCCCCAGATTTAGACTCAGCAGTTACTTTTCGGGACTTTTATGCATACAGCACGCCTGAATATCCCCGTCTCTCCTTAAGCAGACAGCTAATGAAAGTTGGGTGACACATGGTGACCATATTGGTATCCGTGGCTCACACTGCACAAACAAAGAACGCTCTTTGCAGGGGAGAGGGGACTATTTATCCTGCACAACTTTGTTTGTCTCTCTGGAGAGAGGGGGATATGGAGAGGGCTGGGAATGAACAGACTCATGTCTGTGCTGTCAAGGAGTGTATTGGCTGGCAAATAAAAAGCGTGTAGCAGTAAAGCTGCAATCAAGTGAACCTCTTCAGAGATATGTCAGAGCGGGTGGGAAGTTGGTGCTGAATAATTTGTACCGAGTCCAGAGAGAAAAGGAAGAACCTTTTCAGCATGGCATTAAAGACAGGTTAGAAAATAAATCTTGGGAATGTAAGGCCCATATTTCTAATCTAAGAACAAAGTTCCCAAGACAACGGTGTGGTATGTCATGTATGCATATCCAGCTTTCGGCAGTCGGAAATCCACACATATCTGTCAAAACGAATCTACTTCCTTTTGATAAGCTGCTTTCACTTTAGGAAACCGCCACTTCGAGCTGATCTGGGGTCAGACTCGTGTTCTACTGTTGCAGCTGCGCTGTCCACTACATGGTACTGAAACAGCTTTGAGAGCGAGCTGCGCGCTCACCTCACACAGACAATGACGATATAAGATGTGACTTTATAATCGTAATCGTAACGATGGTCATTCACGCTCTTTATAACCGTGAGAAATGTTTGACCTTAATTTGAGCACAAATTTGACACGACACAGCCATTGAAAGTGTAAGATGTTACATTTCCGTCAATTTCGGCGAATTTCAAGATGTCCTCGTGGTCAGTTGTCGCACACTACACACCTCTTTCCTATTCTGAAATGGTGTCATGTGCTATTCTGGATGTCGTACAGAACAGGAAAGCTAGAGGTAGAAGAAACTTACTTTTTTATTTTAAAGGCTATGCATTTAGAAAAAACGAGACAGGAAATTACGCGTTGAGAAATTACGGTTTAGCATGTCTGGTTTATCATTGTTTCCCAAGAACAGGCTCGGATATCTTACAAGACTGGTCTCACCTCTTTCTCGTTGATGTTGAAAATTCAACGACTCCCCCCGAGCCCTTCTCCGTCTCTTGGTTCGTCTGTGGTGCTCCAGCTTTCCTCGATGGGACTTAATCCATTTCACGCTTGAACGAAATATCTTTGTGTCCACTTCCCCCTTATCCGCCAAAGGTGAGTGGACGTATGAAAGTATGAATGAACCCGGACCCCCGCTTATATTTCCCCAACCCAAGTCCCGAAGTAGATTTCCACGCGAATGTGCCACTTTCTCGTGGAGATCACAAACGCGGACCTTTTTAAGCGAGTCGATAGTAAACGTAAAAGGAATGCAGTCACTGTGTAGGGCACCGTGCGTGAACACAAAAGGCTATTGGGAAAGGGGGGTTTCTTGAGGGAGGGGACGGTCGGGATGAGGGAAGAGGCGGTTCACTTTTTAACACAAACATGGACTCGGACGCTCAAACCCGTCTCCGTTAACCATCGCTTATTTTTCATTCATCATCCAATAACGTGTAACAAAAGAGATGAAGGCACTCGAGCGATGCCACGCGTGGACGGGGAGTTCCGTTCTCGACCGCAAGGGTTGCAACGTTCCTGTCTTTGTGCATGTGGACCTTCTGCCCAGTCATGTTTGCACTTTAATATTCAGATACCCTTAACAGAAAGTACGTTAGACCAGCGTGAAGATGGTCTTAGGGTCTTTGTTTATTTGCACGGGGTGGGGCTCTATATTTTGACCATGCGATGCGCCCCTTTGTGTCTAGGCATGTTTCAAGTCAAAAGCGGACAGCAGCACATGGCGAAGCGCGCGTCATCTTGGGCGCACGCTCGCGCCGCGCTATTTCTCGCAAGAGTGAACAGCATCCTGCTTCCTCGATTCAGAGGGCGAACATGTTCTGATTTAAGAGATGCTTTTCCATTTTGTTAAACACTTCGCAGTTTAATGTCAACGATGCTGGTAATTAATGATAGGAATAACGAGGGAGAAATAAATAAATTTAATGTACACATATCTAAAATAAATAAAACATAATGAATAATAAAATGATATGCAATAACAAAATATGACAATGTAATGTCACAGTAAATGTTTTAGTTAAATCAAAAAATACCTTTTAAATTAAATAATTGTAATGAAAAAAGTCTGTATTGTTTTATTTAGCATGCACTAATGCAAATGCAGCTTACCAGAGAACTAAAACCAAGGGCAAAAAATAAAAACAGCTCCTCCTCCTGTTTTCCCCCTCTCCCACACTAGAAGAATAGGGGGGTATTTTCTAAGCAATAGGTTTACCAATGGTTTCCCAGGAGACTGTATTAGGCCTCTTGGGTAGTTCTCCTATACCTCTGGATTGGACTCAGCTGCAGGGAGTTAATAAAATCATCACTCAACCATTCAGCCTCAATTCTCGTGTCCTCTCTGGCCAATTAGTCACACACCCCGTGAGGCTAGACTGCCATCAAAACATGTTTCACACTCTCACCAATTTCATACAGACTCATTACAGACACAAAATGGAGGATCAGGTGTCTCTAGACCTCGCAGCTTCCAGCACTTTCACCTTGTCACAGTATTCAACTCTTTTCAATGGCCTCTTCCTGAAACAATTTTCCATGTATCAATCTCGATTAAATGCTTTGGAGGTCAGTCTGCATTGGAACCAAATTTGCTGCTCTGGTTTGTTTTTAAGGGCCTAACACTGAACGATTGTATCATGGCTGATGTTTGTCCAGCTCACATTTCAAAACTTTTATCTCGTACAACCATGCAGTTCAATAAATGAGATGCATGTGTTAAAATACGTTTTGTACGGCACTCGGGGCAAGCTCATATATTGGGATATAGAGTCTCAACTGCAGTGCCATTTCCCTTTCCTGGTGAGTGTTAATGTTTCTTCGCTGTGTTTTCGTAGGTTGTATAATATCAGTGGTGCTGGTAAGATGAGTCCAGGTAGACAGAAATTAGCAGGATATAGAAATAAAAAGGGAAATACACAATGCATATTTAAACATCACATACCGTATTACTGCATTTCATTTACAAGCTCTTATTAATTTAGACCAAATCTAGACTGGTTTTGTGTTACTGTAATTTAAAACATCTCAGGAGACCTCTTGTGGAGAATGACTGCAAGTACAGGAACATTTTGTTTGGTACCTTTTTGGCAACCAATTCTGGTAATGTGATTGAGAAACCAAATCAAGTATTCCATTAAGTTTTTAAGATGGATCAAACAACAGTATGCAGAGGACGGAAACTTAAAGTCAAATGTAATGTCCTGAAATCATTGACATCATAAATGGTCCATATATTTTCCACTTAATTTCTCATTTGTTGAAAGTTAATCAAAGGATTTTAAAATAAATACATAAGCATGCAACATTATATTAAAACGGGACCACAATAAGCAGAGGCTACACTTTAGTACATTGAGCCATCATGACAACTTTCATAACCACTTCAGAACCAAAGCTTAAAGCTTAATTTACTGCGTTGTAGGCGCATGGCATTTCTGTCAGGAAATGCAAATGTAGTATAGATAGTTTAAAAGTCCCTTGCATTTGTTCTATTCACAAAACTGTACAATAATACTAAATATCAGAGATTGTTATTTTTAAGACATGTCCGTGTGGTAACTGTGCCACCACCTATTTTTAACAACTAAAGAGTTGCATAAGCTAAATATATATGCATGAGCATAAATAACTACTAATTTAAGGTCTATAACCTGGTTCTGTTTTTCTGCATTGTGCAATGATAAAAAGTTGTTTAATCTAAATATGGCTGCACCTTACTGTACATTTATTCATTGGAGGGAAAAGGGTGCTATAAGCTTTAATGGGAAGATTTAGTTAGTTTTGCTTCTGGTTAAAAAAAGTTGTTTCTGTGAAGTATCGGCTCACTTTGATTATTTTATGACTAAACCACATATCTTAATTTTTTCAAAAGGGTTGTTCTTTTCTTCCTGAAATGCAGAAGTGAGCCAGTAGTGCACTTTTGGAAACCCTGAAATAGAAACTGCTGTAAAGATGATTATTTCTCACAGTTGAGGCAATCATTCCATCCCTTAGCTAAGCAACAGATTTGCAAATGCTGGCACCCATAGGCTAAATAGATATACTGTATGAGAAAACATACCGTAAGTCGTGCTTTTTAAATGTCCAATTTGTATCTGAAGTCAGATCAAAATCACAAACCATACAGGTTCCTACAGCAACCAACTTGAGAGTAGTTACCATTTCTGTAAAGGATGGTAGCCTACTGAGCTTCTACGTCAGTTGCTAATAATGGACAAGTTTATCAGTGTAAGGCTGTGTGTGGTATGGAACTGAAATCACAGTGACATATGGCAGCTCTGGCTCATGCCATTTGTGTAATCTGTGGGAGCAGGGTTGCACTTCAGCTAGAGGCTATGATATGATGGTAAGAATGATGCGAATGAAGAGAAATGATTATGGGATAACAATGGTACGTGATTTATGCCCTGCTTTTGACAGACCGTGCTTTAGGATTAGCCACTGATCAATGTTGTTATTTGTGATTAAAAACAAATGCATTTGCTTTATGTGCATTTTCAATTAGCAGCTATTTTTCTTTAGCTAGTGACACAGCACCATATTAAAAGCACATCTTCACAAAGGCCTACTCAATAACTTGAAGGGATACTTCGCCCAAAAATGAAGATTCTGTCATCATTTACTCACCTTCGAGTTGTTCCAGATCTGTATAAATGTCCTTGTTTGGTTGAACACTGAGAAAGATATTTGGAAGAATGTTCGTAACCAGAAATATTTTGCCCCCATTGACTACCATAGTAGGAAAAATAACTTTATGATTATTTTATCATTTTTGTACTGTTGAAACAAAAGAAGACAGTTTGAACAATTTATAAAAAAAGTTCCTTCTTGCTTTCATGTGAAAAAAGAATCCATACTATACCAACTAAAGTGTCTTTTTCTCTCTGGATTTACAGAATGTTATTTTGTCTCGCCTTCTAGCGAGGGACAATTTACTTAAGAGACCATTTATATTCAAACAAAGAACCCAGCAACACAAACAAGCTTGAAGAAAGCAAGGCCAGTAAACCTCGGAGAGGGCAAATCTTCACACTGACTATTTTGTCAAACACTTAATGGGCAGCCAAGCATGCTCTCTCTCTAAAAGAAAAACAACTCAACATAATGAGTCCATTGTTCATCAGTCTCCCGGTGGAAGATGGAGCTCGTCTATCAGTCTGACATTCTCATCCTCAGCCTCCTGACAGCCTACATCAGACGCGTCCCTCTCTAAAACTTTCTTTGAAGTCTGAAATTGAACACGGCTATCTTGAAACAGCTTGCCACTACAGCCAACATTGCAGGGTATGTAAACCTATTTTAACCTAAAAAGGGACCAAAGCGGCGGGTTAAAAAGCATCATCAAGCTATGCCTGTGTAGTGGTTTTGAAAATGCGACCTCTAGCGGTGAATCCAAAATACTGTGCCCAGAAAATGTCCATATATGACCCAACCATGGTTTGGAAGAACCCAGCATTTTGGGCTAAACAACCCAACATTTATTTATAACGTTTGGGTTTGTCCCTTTTGAAACAACCATGGGTTTAAAATAACCCAGCATTTCTTTGAAGTGTACACTCTACAAAACGCTGAGTTGTTTCAACCGAAGGTTGGGTCAAAGATTAAAGTTTTCCAGGTTAATTTAAACCAACAGTACAATTTGGTCCATGCTGTTTTTTCCGATGGTTATTTTAGTCCATATCGACCCAACCATTGACTGAAACAACCTAGCATTTGTAAGAGCCCACACAGTGCAGGAATTGTTGATTTTGAACACTTACTGAATCAAGGCCAAAGTCACATATTTGACAAAAATGACTGACGCTAAACAGATCACTCAGTTAACTAGCACAAAAATATTTAGACTTCATCAGCAAACCTTTTTCCAAAAAAATGATTTATTAATAGTAGTAAATGCATTAATCGACCAGTCAGACTTTTTAACATTTAGATTATTCAGGGTAAATGGACCATCTGAAAGTCACACATCTCCTACAGAATCATACTTTATCACCATTAAAACACATAAACAAACATCATGTCTATTCATACAGTATAGTGTGAAAAAAGTACACTACAACGAAAACAAAATTTGGTCCATCGGTACTTATCCAAATAAGTAATCCCATTGAATTATTTACAAAAAAATAAGCCATTTCATACTGAACAACTGTATCTGCAGATACTTACCTTGGCAAGCAGTGAGTGTTGTATGTAAGAGTCTGTTCTCTGTCCACTGCTCTCCAGCTTATAACACACATTCACATTCACAGACACACAATACACACAGATAAATGCTTTCTCTCTTGAGCTGGAAATCAGCCGGACTGCAGGCTTACAAAATGAATCTCCATCACATAATGTTCAATCCATCTCTAACACCTCAGCGTTCAATGTGAAAGGAGAAAACAGAATATAGGGCTGCATGAATCCTCAGATGAGAGAACGTCCCCTATATTCACCGCTCCCGTCACATACATCACCTGCCTCTGTTGATGTCTTTGGTCAGGGTGTTGGTGTTGGATGGGGCCGACGTCTCGGCAGGATTAGAGGTTGAGACTGTTTTGGACTGGCTGAGCCTTTGTCTGACCAGGTTTCGCTGGAGCTCAGCTCTCCTGGCCAGGGCAGCTCTCAACTCTCCACGAAACTCCTCGATCCTCCCCTGCAGCTCCCTCAGTTCTTCTTCCCACGGCGACGAGCCTCCCGGGCAGGCCGGAGGTGAGAGCACCAGGCTGAGACTGAGATTGGGGCCGCCATTGGAACACAACTGAGTTGGCGGACTACCCACCAGCCCTCTACGGCTCCTCTCGGGACCGTGGGCCGGGGCTTGGAGTTGGTAGCTGTTGAGCGTTTCCAGGTTGAAGTGGACACGTTTGTTATGGTCTTTGGCCTCTCGTCCGGCCTTTGCGCTCTGATTGTTCCATTTGGTTGTGGAAGAGGAAGTGGAAGCGGAGGAGGTGGAAGGCTGAGGGGATGAGGAGGTGGCGGCGGCTGATGGCAGGCGGTGTAGGTTACAGTTCTCTGACATGCACAAGGTGGAACTGAGAGGAAGAGAAAGCACCAATCAGTCCTACAAGACGAAGGGTAACTGCACAGCACTAACACACTTCACAATCAATGGGAACACAGAGCTTCTTCAATACGCCATTATGGCAGCAAACGCAACATTATCCACACGGCTCTCGACCGATATTGATTTCCCTTTGTTTTCCAGTTTCTTTATCATGTGTTTTTTAAACACAAATAACACTTAATGCACACATTCAGACACAATGATAAAACTAAACACTAAAAAGACACTACTTCCTATAAGGATATTCATAAAATTGTGAAAAGATATCTTGCAGTGTGAACAAAAGATATCTTACAAGTGAACAAAAGAAGTAGTGGTCAACCAAGGTTCAAAATGGCCAATGCAATACCACTATTAAGAAAGTACAATGGCCGATAAGAGGCTGACATTATACAAAAGCAGTTAAATAAATAAGTAGCTGAGAGATATACATAAAATTGGTGAACTATTGTATATTACATGCCTAGTTCGTAGCATATAGTTCAGCATTGAAAGCTGATTTCCCATGCTCCGAATGTGTTGATGGTGTTTCTAATTGTATTCCAACAGATGATCTTGTTGAATAGTTACTTCTAACCAAACATGAAAGAATAGTAATATAATTTGCAAGTATGCCAGTTAACGCTTTCACAGTATACAACAACATGTAAGACGACTATCCTACCATTGTACAGCAAACAATGCTGAGCACATGAGCTGGTGTTTGAAATAAATATTTATAGGCTGGTATTCTCACTCTATGCAAACTATCAGAGGTAGAAATAGAAGGCGGACATGACAGAACGACTAAGAGTGAAAATTATATACTTAGTTTTTTTCCATTTAAAACTACTTTCAATTTTGATAAATTATGCTATAAAATATTAAAAGAATCCTGAAAGTTTTCAATAGTTTGAGGTAACAATGAGGCTACTGAATAAATAATTGTGTTGTTGTCAGCATAGCAATGCAATTTGGCCGAAGCTATTCCCTTGCTTAATTCATTTATAAAAATGGAGAAAAAAAGTGGAGCCAATAAAGATACTTTTTGGACACCCTTCATAACTGTTAACATTGATGATGTGTAGGTATTTACAGAAACACATTGGGTTCTATCCAACAAATCATTTTTAAACCAACTCAAGACCCATATTATTAAGTCCTTTATCACAAAGCCTTTGTTACAATAGGGAATGATCCACCAAGTCAAACGCTTTAGTCAGATCATAGAATAAAGCGGCACAATGCTGTATCTTATCCAGACCGGAAATTAAATCATTGGTAACTAGTGTAGCAGCTGTAATGGTTTCTTTGGTCAGGTCTAAAACCCGACTGATAATCATTTAAAATATTATCTAAGTAATCTTTAATTTGATCATTAAATAAAGATTCAAATACTTTATCTAAAACTTGGAGATAGGACGATAGTTATTCAAATCAGAAGAATCACCTACTTTTAATAAGGGCATGACCATAACCGATTTCCAGGATACCGGAATAATATTAGTTGATAAACTTAAATTAAAAATCGACGCAATAGGTTCAGCAATAAAATCTGCAGAAATGTTTAAAAAGACTAGGTCATTTGATCTGACCCAGCAGATTTCTTACAATCTAACGCTGATAAAAAATGTATGAACTTAAGTAGGGGAGAAGAAACAAATCTGATTTATTAAAATTGATCAAATCCCTGATTATCACTATAAAAAACTACTGGAGTCTGAGTTGACTGAAGTCTATTATACAGAAACTGCCCGTTCAATAAGAGGTCATCACCTGGATGTAACTAAGTAAATTGGATTGGATTTTATACACTTTGTAGATTTATTTCGTAATAATATATAATAAGATCATCCACAGCATTAGTTTTCTATGTTGTGGCCCAGGCCTTATTTTATTTGCCTAATTAGTTTTGAGATTGATTCATTGAACCACGCACTCATTTTCCACTCATCCAAAATAAGTTTATCACAAATTTCCAAAAAGGTAGATTTTAAATAATCCCATACTACCAGATCAGGTATAAATGTAATTGCTCGTAAATAATTATTATACACATCATGAAAAATGCTTGTACATTAAAATGTTTAAACTGGCACTTCTAGGTGAACACTTATCTTAAATTTCCCACACAAGATATTGCACAGTGATCACTAAAACCATCACAGAAAATTCCAGTTGCAGAGAAAACATGAGGTACATTTGTCAGGATAACATCAATCAAAGATGATTTGCTTACATCCTTTTCATTTAAACGAGTTGGTGAGTTAATCTATTGATCCAGACAATTACAAATGTCCTTAAACTCCTATCAAGATTGAGAACACCGGTCCAAATTTAAATCCCCCATTAAAATAAAATAAAAATTGTGCAACTATGCAACATATCCGTAAGCATTGAAATTGCCTCATATGTGGCTGCTTGTGGGCGGAAACAAACGATTAAGAAGTTTTAGTTCCATACAATAAATATACAATAAAATAATACTATTGATTAATATTATACTAATAAAATAAATTATTATATTATAACCAAACACAACTCAAATCTAACTTTGGGGGTCCAATGAAACGGTCTTCATTTATTTATTTTTCTGTCATCGTGAGAGGAAAGAGGCTGCCGGGCACTACAAAAGACATCAACACAACTTTATGGCAAACCAGTTGCCAGGGACAAATCAATATTAATACTTAGTGGCCATCATAGAACATTTAAGCACAGAATGCTGTTAAAAAACCTATCAGTATCAGGTCAGAGCCTTGAAATAAAATAAACATTAGGTATAAACTTAAAGAAAAAGATTAATTGCAAGTGTTGTAATAAAATGTGTGGAATTTATCTGATAATAAACACCAGCTTACCATCTGATAGTGCTCTCAGCCTCTGACTTTCTTTCATCTTCACAACCCATGTTTAATGCACGATGGATTTTCTGTAATAACAAAAAGAGCCAAAAAACACACTCAAAGCAATTACATATTATAAAACAACACAACTCACAATATGATATTATTAAAATCATCAGCTCAAATAAAATGAACGGAGTGTATCAGATAAGAGAGATATTCGTAATGTGCAGTGTGGTGGATCCATGCATGCGAACCAACCCGTACACATTACACAGTATACTCTACATTATTGTGTTTTCAACATTGAACCACTAGAGGGTGCAGAGTCACATCAGCAAAAGGATTTTAATCAAAAAATCCATGCTTACATGCTTAGTCTTAACAGTACTGGTCAAACTCATATAAACAAAAGTACACATTTTTAAAGGGTATTTACTCCGTTGATCATATCTGTCAGTTTATTGCTCTTAAGGCAAAAAAAGAAAAACATATTTTTCACTTTTCATTTTGCTTGAGTGGACATCTGAAGTGGTGACGGTTTATAGATTGGTGCAGTATTGTCCCTTCTGTAGTGGTTTATGTGAAATGCATTTTGATAGTTGTCCCCTGTAGTGTCCTTAATGCATTAAAGGGATACTTCACCCAAAAGTGAAAATTCTCTCTTCGCAGGGCTTGTCATTAACACTTGTCCGGGAAAAGTGAATTATTTGAATGGTCAAGTGAGAGAGAATTATACTTGCCCGACCAGACAACATGAACATTTTTTATAACAATAAGGGTTCAACATTCCTGTTTATCAGATGTAAAATGTAGTGTCAAAATCTCACCTGACTAGTGTGAAGCCAGTATTTAAATCTCTGCTGGTGGCGGAGGTGAGGCAGGATGAATCTGAAGAAAGCGTGTTCCCCCAACAGAGTGAGCAAAGCCCCCGCCACCCCCACGCATAACAGCACAAACAGACCCGAAAAATGCTGGATGCCCATCTGCAGCGTCTTCGAACATATAGACAAAAACAAAAACACACCACACGATCTCGGTCAATAAATGACAACTGCTGTGTTCACCTTCACCACAGTACAGTTTATCATGTGAAAGACATCAATAAGAATTGACAGTCAAGTGATGTTTTTCACATCACTCTGGATGTGCTCAGAACAGCCTGTTAAAACCTCTAGGGGCGGTTTATAGGCAGACCCCTGGCCGCATGGTCAAGGTTTGCTGGATAGCATGACCCCATTAAGCCCCCTGCGGATAAACGTCATAGCTACAACTTTTAACTGACTACAAGGATTTTTCTGCATTGACAGCTATTAAAAACGTACTCTGTATAAAAAATGAACTTTTCGCCTGTCTCCTTTAGTTTTGTATGTGCCTTCTTCAAAACGTTGTGAAAATGTCACTGTCCTGCAGCTACTAAGTCACATGTCATATATGGCTCAGGTGACCGGCTAACAAAATGCTATAGGAACCCCAAACGCTATACGAGTGCCCAAAGATGGCATCAGGCTGATGGCACACTCGCGTGGCTGCATATGCCACCTCAGCAACTGCTCTTCCAGATGAAAAGAAATGATAATGGTGACTCTTCCCAGGTTTTCCTCTTTGTGCCTGACCTTTTGTTATTTTCCCCTCGGGCATAGGATGCACCGACATTTACAGAAAAAAAACGTCATTCCCCTGCAATGGCTTTGATCTGTAGGGAGAAGGACTCCTGCTGACCGGAACTAATCACAATTTTATATAATATCCACGATCTAAATGAAATTAAAGTCATGCTCACTTGGTTCTGCTAAAAAGGAAAAGCACCCCACTCCTTGGCAGAAAACAAGACACTAATAGAGCACATCAAAGTGGACAAAGGGCTTTGTGATACTATCTGAACTCTGGTCATCTAGCACGAGCCTGCGTCCGTCGACTGTCGCTGCATCACTCGCTGTCACGGTCTACCTTCGCTTGTGACTCTATTCATTTTCAGCACGTAAGAGGATTTGCTACAGCTCTTTATCATGATGTCAGTTTTTTGGACTGTGTTGTAGCGGCAAAATGCAGATGCGCACACGCATAGACTCGACTCCATCACTCTGCTAAGCTCTGGCTGACCTTACAGGCCATATGAGGATGCAGTACAGCGTGTGATAGCTAATCCAAACGCCACTACTGAGAAGAGCACTTTGAAGATGAGTTAACCGTGCACACGGTGTGTGTTCTTCAAAATGTTTTCACACAGTAAGCATGATCTATAATTTTTTCCTTAAATTAGGATCAAATTTAGAACCATCTGAAATGAAAAACCACAGGCTCTCGGTGTAACTAAAATGCTTCTCTATCTTATTGTGCAGCATTCCCTAGCTTCAGCTCTTTTTCTCTTTACCTGTAAACAGCTTTGTACACTATGCTGTAAAATACTCTCTTATTTGTTACCCTGGATCACAAAACCAGTCTTAAATAGCACGGGGACATTTTTAGTGAAAGACAAAAATACATCGTGAGGGTAAAAAATATAGATTTTTCTTTTATGCCAAAAATCATTAGGTTATTAAGTAAAGATCATGTGCCATGAAAATATTTTATAAATTTCCTACCTTAAATGTATAAAAACTTTATTTTTGTGAGTGGATGGCCAGCCACATATTTAGATTTTTTGCACTCTCAGTTCCTTAGTTTTAAACGGTTGTATCTCAGCCAGATATTGTCATATTCTAACAAATCATACATCAATAAAAAGCTTATTTATTCAGCTTTCAGATCATTTTATGTAAAGAATTCACATTTGGGCAATTCCAGCGTTAATTCCTGACATTAGCAATATATTGAATCATCTGTTTTTATTTGACTAAACTCGTGTTTATAGTTAAGACAACGGAAACATATCAGTCAATCAAGAAGTTTTCTATTTTAAAAGGGAGAAAATGTCATACATCATGTATGTGATAAGAAAGGATACTTTGTAGGATTTCTGTGAATTTACATGAACAAACCAGAAGCCATAATACAACAAATGGAGAAGATAATTTTATTTTAGGAGATAAAATAGAAATGGGCAAATAAAATCTAAATGAAATAACTGAGGAAAATGGGCAGCTTTATGCAACCGGGCACAGGGCTCTCCAATTCTTTGGTTTGTTCGTCTGTTGAGACGTCTGATCACTTTTCACACATGCAGAACACCACACAGCAACTTTTAGGTATTGCACCAAGCAAAAGTCAGTCGTAATAATTTTCCAAGAACTAAAACCAAGTTCCAAACAAGGTCTACACATGTCCCTTCTAATGGTTTGTTTCCCCCACATAAACAGGTATTACATTTTTGGGGGTGTTCCCAGTAATATTCATCCACACCCACTGATTAACATGTAATTTGCATGACTTTGAAAATGAGAACGAAAATAAAACTTCATATTTTAATTTAAATTGTGTCAGTATTATTGCATGGCCATTAATACAAACCTTGTTAAAAATGTTTTTGCAATTTCTTTTTACACATTTTCCTTTTCATTTACATATTTGCGGTCTTGCCTCGAGACCTTAGTGAAAATGAAATGTCAAATCACCAATTGCATTTCCTTTTTCAATTTGACAGGGACCAATAGAGACTTCAGATGGGTATTTAAACCACCAAATATTGACATCTGACCTATCATATGGTGAAAACCTTTGGTATTAGCTTAATTTTTTTTCATATTAAAATTTAAATTTACACGGAATTGCCCTTATGTTAGTCATTTAGATTAAAAGTGTCTTATAAATGAATTAACGTAAATATTATAGCATGAGGAAACAGTCAATCACATTTACAGAGGTTACAGTATATAAAAGGTCTTTATGTGTGTCAACTGGTTGTAAGTAGGTGTTGTACAGAGTGATAAATTCATGACTGAGTGACAGAAAGCCCTTATATGGAGATTGTGTGGGCGTGTTTTATGCTAATTATGAATTACAAGCATCCTGATTTATAGACATTAAAACAAGGCTCCCATTTATGTGAGCATAATACAAACAGAAAAGGTTGTCATTCACAATGTCCACGTATGTACTTAAACACGCACAATTTGCATGAAAACCTTTTCAGCACACATTAGTAGAAACACTCGTGCGCAATTATTAATGCACGTGTCTGCCGTGACTAAAATAAAGCTAATGTTTCAAAGTGAAAAAATTATATATTTAACGTCGACTTCATAGACTCTTTTGGCACAATAGCATAGCTGTGCCATAGCACTGAACTACTAAGTTTTTTTTCTCGACACAAACACTGGCATTTTGTTTATTTCTATTTTTTCCATTTCTTTTGAGAGCATGCCAGATGCACTGCTTAATGTTGCTTTAAATTTCCCATCTCTCCCTTCTCCATATCTGTGTGCCTGGCTGTGAACCAAGAAGCTCTTTGAAAAAAATATCAGACTAATTTAATTAAGACAGAATAACACAGGGAAGATAAACTGCTGCTGTTTGTATTTGAAGCTGCTGCTTCTATAAACAGCTCCGGAATAAACGGGAATAAACATTCATTCAAAGAGGACAACCGACTGGGGGACTTCACAGTCGATTCTGGCTGCTAGTTTGCAGGATTTATTGCATAGCAAAGTAGTGGTTTTACAGCATGGTGTCTGTAGTGACAGGACAGCTTGGCTCCAGAGCAGAGAGGGAGGAGAGAGAGAGAGAGAGAGAGAGAGGGAGAGCGAGAGGGAGAAAGCGAGAGAGAGAGAGTGAGTGAGTGAGTGAGTGAGTGAGTTAAGACCCTGAGATGAGTCCCAGCTGGCACAGAGGCCGAAAACAAATGTCATTGCTTCTACTCATGAAGTCTCCCATTCATAACAACAGCTAGGTAATGAAGCCAGACTGTCCAAGACAATGTCTTACAGGAGTGCTACTGCCCCTGTGAGATTATTGAGTGACGCTCAATTGATGGAGTCTTGGCGACTGCTACTCACAACCTCAGGTGTGTGGGGCGGTGTGGCTGACACAGAGCCCTCCGGAATGAAAATGGATTGTGGAGACACTGCATCCCTCAGACAGACTGCCTATTAAACTTGTTTTTCCTAACAAAGGAATTTCTCAGATGGAAAAGAACCCGTCTGACAGATAGGAAGTTTTGGTCAACGGCAGAGAGCTCTTGCTCGATTCATGCAATCATACCCACAGACACACAGTTTCCTTTGATGGCTCACCTCAGTCACTGCAAAAACCCTCTTTCCACAGGGAACCACTTTGTACCACTTGTCGTGTAGCATGTCCATGCAGCCGGCGGACTTGTAGCGGCTGACGTATTCAGACACGTTCCTTGTGAGGGGAGAGTTCTGGGGCAGCCCGATCCCGTAGCCTGAATACACGAAGGGAAAGTGAGGTCAGACGGCTTTAAGTCTAAAAGGCACTTGACTGGCATACAAAGCAGCATGTGTGAAGCTTTAAGACTTGCCGATTGCTTTAAGACTGGAAGGCACAGGCTGCTTAGAAAATATCATGGGTAGTAGACAAAATAACTTACAAGTGTCCTAGGATGTGATAGCAAATATTTTACTAACATATGGTAATAATATATTATTTTATATGAGTAACATTTGAAGAGTTTATTTGCAACAGACAACTCAGTTTTTAAAGATTTTCAAATAATATGTTTTTATTGTGTTATGATTATTTTATTGTGCTTAATTATCTTTTTGTTTCTTTGGAGTTATTCTTACTTAATAAAAACAACCAAACTACAGTTTGATTGGAAAGCACAATAAAAATTTGGCTTATGATCATCTTTATAAACTCTTCATTTAAATATTAAAAAAGTAAATAAAAAATGTATCTATATGTCACACCATGGGACACATGCATGTTTTTTGTAAACTACTATTCTACAAACTATTTGTGAAGAATTAAATTATTTTAGTGAAACGAATCATAATGCATTATTATGCTAAATGAATACATGGCTGTACTTGAATCGACATGAATATATATACATGCCAGACTGCTCAGACAAACAGCATGTAATGTAGATCCTCACTAAAGTAGTCTATGGCAGATACTGTTACCATTGATTTTAATGGAGCAAAGATCGATGTTCAAGAAACTACAGACTCTACTTTTGTAATTCGGAGTACTGCCCAGATGCCTGGCTTTGCATGTATTACGGAGGTGGGACTTTGCAACCAACATGAATGACTTTATCCGAGATGAGAACACCAAGGATCGTAATGAAATGCAGTTTAATTTGGAAATATTTCTGTCTATTGCTATTGATTAATATTGTAAAAATAAATTCGTAAGCATGATCATTCATTTTTCATTAAACCTTTCCCTGTGAATACATTTACATTAATGAATTTGCTTTTAACCAAAACATCTGTTAATGCATTCGAGATATTTATCTGTACATGCACCCATGACCTTGGCATTGCTAGCATCAGCCTTTGCCATTTGATGAGTGACATCTGTGCTTCCTCAGTTTTGAAAAACACCAGCTGATGTAAAGCTTGGCAAGCCAAATGAAGACCATAAGGGTTTGTTTAAGAGCGCTTCAACGTTCGACCGTGTGTATTGATAGCAGTGATACCTCCATTATTGATATGTCAGAGAGATGTTGGAAAGAACAAGCCTGAATCTTTGGTGCTCTGTGCCGTTGCAACACAAAACAGCACGTCTGTCATAGTGCCGGTTCTGGAGCTGGGCAGCCGGAGAGATACGAGCATGCTCTGACATCCACAAATTTCATCAAAGCCCTTGCCTAACAGCAAACCCACAGATCACTCCTGCCAAGCAATCCCTCTCCTCCTTGCAGCATATAGCACAACAGGCCTTGCATCTTGATAAACTTATCAAGCTTACTCCTACGGAGTTGCACCACTGCATTTTGCTTAGCCAACGACAACAAACAAAATGTGGGCTTTTGAACTCATTTGACAGGGAGCACTGCCATGTTGGTGGGAAACTGGATTTGATCTCGGCAGTCGTAACATTAAGTGTTTTTTTTGTTGTGATAAAATGTGTTCACACTAATAGCGGATTGAAAGAATAGAGCGAACTAAAGTGCTTTATTGTCAATGAGAGTTTGGTGATAACATGAATATAAGTGAGTTTAGTGATATTAAGTGGGTGTGTCCAGTGACCTTAAAATGTTGTCATAAACTCATATAATCTGCCATACAGGCAAATATATCAGAAATAGTCAGCTTTCTAGACCAATTTGATTCATACATTCATAATGTGTCTTGTTCACAATGCGACGTATAGATCGACTATATACTATATACAATAAAACTCCTTCACACAACAGAATTTTTGTCAGCGAAATATGGATTCCTTGTCAAAACAGGATGACGTCTCTTTCTTTGCAAATATCCCATTCAGATTAGATACATATTTTTAAGGCACGGTATGTAATTTTACTCGCAAAACATTAACAAAAGCGCTAATTCATGCCGCTGTGGAGTGTGGAATGAGTTCTAGTCTTCAGCTCCACTGGCGATGGATATAAACCCGATGAGACTCATAAAAGGCTAACACGGACATGACACGATCATCTTCTTTACGCAAAAAACAGGGACCTTGCAAACTTCTCTGGATTAGGCAATTTCTAAAACAATTATAATAATGCATGTATGCGCCCACCAATAATATCAGAGCATTCAACAGCAGGAATCGCTACAATCAACAGTACGGTGACCTGTTGACCTCATTAAATCATTGCAAATACGTCAAGGACTTTGAAAAGGACAAACCCCATTCAGAAGTAAAGGACTCTCCTAAATTGAGTTCTCTCCATGTAAGGACACATTACCATAACGTTTAGAGGGACATTCAGTTGTAAACCCTGTGAATTGAACTCTTGCTTTATATCTGCATGCCCTTATTATGCTGCACACTGTTTACGTGCTTTGCAAACCTTGACAGAGCTGTCCATTTAGGGCCAACGGACGTGATTGTGACCGCTCGCTTTGATCTCATCAAAGCTCAGAGTAATAACTGACTTTGCAGGACAGCGGGAAAAATTCCTATGCACGCACAGCAATACGGGAGGTGCGTCACAGTTGGGCGACTGCCATGAAACCCATCTACACACCGTAATAGCTTTGCTTTATGAAATGACATGTGTCGAACTTGGCATCCTTCGACTTGGAGGGTAATCACAACAGCCTTAAGGTGAATTCATTGCTGGGTCTAAATGTGGGTTGGAATTTTTATTCTGTATGTGCAGAAGTGAACGAGGGTTTTGTAAGTCAATGCGAAGCAATGTGGCATGGTCAAAGATGCTTAATGGACAAACGGTTGCGAGAGGACCTTACCTTCAATAGCAAATGGTTTGCCTACAGTCAGGAGTTTGCAGTCTGCATCTATGGAAACCTCATAGTCTAGCAGAGCTTTGTCCATGATGAAAGCATCTAGCTGAGGAGGATCTGTCCTTCAACACACAGAATAAAATAGTCAGAGAGAAACAAAACAGACTGTCTCCATTCAAGCTTATGCTAATTACAACTGTTTTAATGGAACGAGTAGGTTGACCGAAAAACACAATAGAAAGTAATAACAACGTTGGCTGAAAGCACTGGAACGCCCAGCCTGGATTACATCTCAAAGGAAATAATAATTGACAAATATGTTTCATAATGCAGTCCCTCTTTTTTCAAGCACATGTTTATCAATTACTCAGTCTTATGTTCCAAACTCGTACAAAAAATAAAAATGCAGTTTCAAATGGGCAATGGAGCTTTCAAGCTTTAAAAAACACCATTGACTGTAAAGAATGACTTAAATGATGCAAATCTTGTGGCTTCAAAGCTTGAAAGAGGTTAATATGTGTTATTTTACCGGTATCATTTTGACTAGAGATGCACCGTTATAAGCTATCGCCAAATAATCGTTATCGATCAATAAAAGCAATTTTTCACACTATTGGCTATCGATAGTTTAAAAGCAGCCGATGATCAGGGACGATATGCCCTGTATTTAGAAAATATTAAGAAACACCACCAGTTTGATGTTCAATATTAATAGTCATTATATAAATTAATTTCATTCAGAACGTTAAGAAATATCAATTTAATCTTCAGAATCAAGATCGGCCGATATCAGCCGATACCACTCTGAATAACCTGTATCGGTGGAGAAATGCATCTCTAATTCGTACAGATTAAAGTTTTAGCCATCCTTCACTGAAAATGCATTAAAAAAAAAGAGAGTATTCTTTAACAATTCTTTTATTTATTTTCCAAAGAAAAAAGTAATTTGGGTTTTGTTCATATTGGAGTGAACTATGCCTTTAATAGTAATGCTTCCTCATCTGCTGACCTTATTTAACCTCAGGTGTGACTTAACAATAAAGTGCAGAGTTAGAGAAAAAGTCATGGGATAAAACTAGCTAAGTCTCTTCCACAACATATTTTTGAGAGCGAAATCTGTCCGGATGCTTTTCTAAAAAACCGTGCCCCCAAGGATTCAGAACTATCGCTGCGATCTCGCCTCTAAAAATGCTGAGCGTGTAAAGTGTCTCATGTGAATCGAGCACGAGGAATTTTGATCTGGGAGAAAAAGCTGCATCATTCATAAAAGAAACAAGGTACAAAGACAAATCCTGCACAGTGTGAGAGCTTGAATCCACAGATGTATCTTAGTGTGTGTGTGTGCATGTGAGCGTTCGCTTGCCGGGAGAAATCTGTCATCTTTGAAGAGAACCTTTGGCCCCATTCAGCAAGTTTAGAGGATTTGACTTGAGAGCGTTTGCATTGCTTGCTTCTTAGCCTGGAGTCTGCCGCAGTCTTTCTTTTAGGGATAAATGGAAGCTGAGACAACAGAGCTAAAGCCTGAAAAGCAGACACTTGTTGCTGTCGACTCGCTTTACACTCTGTTTGTTTAGGAAGAGTGAGATAGCTGGAGTGCATAATGCCTCTTGAAAGAAGAATGATCGTAACTGTGCTCCGTTCTGAGATTCGCATTAATTCTGCAGCAGTGTCAACAGCTCTTGAGGTTGTAAGAACTGACATGTTGCCCTCTTATTTTAAACGTTCCTGCGACCCATTAATTTGGATCAAGATTGTGAGCTTACAGCATCTGGGCTGTTTGTTGTCTGGCTTTATGAAGTAGATCTTCCGAAGCTCTGTGCAATTATTGTGTAATGTTCTCTTTCTGCTGTCTCTGAGATCTCCATATCTTATCATAGTGGTTCTTTGGTGACTGTTAAGGATTTCAAGTGGTCTGTGAATCGGCCTGGAAGAATTGTATTGCTCAGAGGTTGCCCTTCTATAGCTTCTATAGAGTTTTGTTTATATAAGTATCAACAGTAACACTTTACAATAAGGTTCTATATGTATTGGTAAAGGCATTAGTTAAAGCAATGGGTCACCCAAAAATAAAAATTCTGTCATCATTAAGTCACTTACAAGTTATTTCCAACCTGTATGAGTTTCTTTGTTCTGATGAGCACAAAAGAAGATACTTTAAAGGATGTGGGAAACTGCACAGTTCTGGGGCACCATTGACTTCCATAGTAGATTTCTTCCTACTATAGTAGTCAATAGTCCCCCAGAACTATTATTTTAAATAATAATAAAAATAAATCTTTTTTTATGTTCAGGCAGAACAATTAAATTTACACAGGTTTGAAACAACTTGAGGGTGAGTAAATGATGACAGAAGTTTCATTTTTGGGTGAAATATCCTTTTAACATGAACTAAGAAGCAATATCGTTTTTCAGCATTTGATAATCTTTGTTAATAGCGATCGTGTTGTTCATGTAAGTTCATTGTTTAATTAATGTTAACAGTTACAACTTTGATTTTGAAAAATCGGATTAGCTGAAATAAACATAAACAAAACTGTATCAACCCTGTAGAAGTATTGTTAATTTATGTTAGCCAATGCATTCATGTTTACAACACAGTCTTGTGTTGATCTGGATTTGGATAAATGACCAGGAACATCTGAGCACATATTAAAATATTGATTAGTGTTGACAAATCTGAGCTTAGTTTGTGACATTGTTGAAACACTACTGGAGACGTGTGTATCATAAGGGCAGAAAATCGCTTTCCCGCTCATTCCCCTTCACAACTCCTTCCTGGTGGAACATTCTTCATAACTCGGTCCGGTCATCTCTCATAACATTCAAAAACCTACTTAAAACCCATCTCTTCTGTGAACACTTGACAGACAAATGAGAAAAAAAGACTTAACCCTCTCTCTTTCTCTCGACAGGTAGTGGTCTAGCCTTATAAGATATGACAGAACATCTGTTATTTTTCTTCCCTGTGATCAATAAATAAATAATTATAACTGCCAAAAAGAACCAATATTAAACTTACTGAATGGTTAACCCTACAGAAAAGTCACATGAGTTCCACATGTGCATTAACACATGTGCTCACATGTATATGTGATTTTACACGTGTGAAATCTCATAGAAACATTTTAAAATCACATATGAAACATGTTAAAATCACACGTGAAACATAAGAAAATGTTAAAATTCATGCGAAATGGACTATGTGTGTTTTTAGAAGACTTTTGTGTGGAACCCATGTTAATTCCGATATGAATGCAATTGGATCACATGTGAAAAATGAGTGAAACTCGCATGACTATTCTGTAAGGGGAGTCAACCGGCGATAAGGAAATAACTGACTGTGTTCATATAAATCTGTTAAAGTGTTTTTGTTGTCTCGCATTAATAACAATCCCTAAGCTAGCGAAGAGATGGCATATTTAAATTCAACAGTTAATGGAACCGTTCTAGTTCATTTCAATAAAATATTAGCAAAAACAACAGCATCGTTTTTGTCATTACTGTGTTTTCTGTTCGAAAGAAAGAAAGAAAAGCCGGCACCTTTTTTGCATGCAAACATTTCTAAAACACTATAAAAGTAGTTCTACCGTAGTCCATAGAAGTACAATTTATCTTCTGTTTGCTGACTCACCTGCTCAAGTTCATTTGATTTTATCTTCTTCACAACATATATACTGAAAACACTGTACCGCAAACGTATTTACTGCAAGGAAGGAAAGCCAGTCAGGCCTTCCTAATCATTGTACTACATCTAGCAGTTACCTTCAGCACATTGGACTTTCCACCATCGGTACCTGATATATCGAGTGACTGTTATCGCTTTGCTTTCTCTCCTGGGTCTAAACACTTACTTCAGTGTAGAAACTCCATCCGGAGTGGTGGGCTTGTTGAAGCGCCTCATGTATTCGTACATCTCGGGGAAGCTCTTCTTCATATAATCTTCAGCACTGCTCTCTCGAACTGTGCCAAAGCGAAACCCTAGAGACGGGTGATGGAGCTTGAAAAGAATGAAAGGGGATTGATTCTGTGAAACAAGTTTGAGCACATACTCCTATACTCTCATATTAGTGCATTTTACCTCTACAGTACTACTAGTAGACACAAGACCGAAATAAACTGAATATATGTGTAACTAACCAGTAATGCAAGGTTTTACCTTGACATCGTGAATTCCTGACACCTCCTCAAAGGTCTTCTCCCCGACCATGACAGCTGCTAGGTTGGCCGTGTAGCTGGACAAAACCAGCAGGCAAAATATGGCCCAAAGATTCATGAGGAACCGTCCTGTCCAGCACTTTGGTGTTTTACTGGCAACAGTCCGACCAAACAGGATTGCGTAGCAGAGGTTCAGAGCAGATGAGTAAGAGAAGACCCTGATGCGGTTGCGTCCGTGCGGCGTCATGCCGAACGGACTGTTCCACTCGTACAGTGTAATGAAGAGTGCCGTAATATGCAGAGCCACAAAGATGCCCACCCACATGGACCAATGAAGGGGCCACATGAAGGCGCCGATGGGTGCTGCTGTGTCTTTGCTGCGCACCAGGATTCCCAGACTAGTGGAGAAGAAGGGACTCGTAAAGTCGATCACTCGGCTTCTAGCCGAATTGATGCTAAAGCTGGCGACGGCCATATCAGCTACACCACTGAGCAGATCGCCCACCAGCCCGGTCCATCGACCTCCTTTCCATGCCCCGTATTTCCCATCACCCACGATGTACAAGTCAAATTCAAACTGCATGTCCTCAGCTAACTTCTCCAGCAGATCGATGCAGTAGCCATAGCAGCATTTACGGATGTCAGTTGGCAGTGAACTGATGTTCGTCTGCTCCAGCTCTCTAAACAGCTGGTTGAGGACTTCGGAGCTGTTGGTTTGAGGGTCAAGGCACAGCTGACCTGCTGGACATTGGCCCTCATCATCCACCTCCCGTGTGAATACGAACGGATGCTCAACCAAGGTCACCACTCGCAATCTGCTCCCTGCCACTGGGAGGCCCGCTTGCCAACGGCCTCCTAGCCTGATCCCTGGGCCCATTTCCCGTTGACGCTGGGTCGCGCCTGGCCATAGCCCCTGTTCCTCCACTTCCAGCTGGCCTGACTGCCAGCTTGCCACGGTCACCCAACTGGGCTGGCCTAGAGGGTCTCGCTGGAGACTCCAGATGTGGTAACGCTGGGAGGTAAGCACCCTGGAGAGGGAGCGCTGTACTCGCACTGGGCCTGTCAGCCCCATGAAGGAAGTGTTTGACAAGAACCTGTGCACAGCAGGAACACAAGCATTGTGAGGAGAATTAATATGCTTCCAGCTAAAGCACAGACAGTGATGAGATAACAGAAGAAAACACTATAAAAAATGGGAAAGATACTGTGCAATTACCTTAAGGATACATAACCACCAAATGCTAATTTATATTTCACTAAATCTGAACTTTCATTGGTGTAACGTAGGTAGGTTGAATCAGATACATTACATCACTTTTTGTTGAATGTTAACATGGATATTTTGCTTGTTATAAACCAGCATATCCCAAACTTATATACGTTTATATGTGGCCTCTACAGTGCCTCAGATTAACAACTTTGAAGGCGATTCTCTAAATATTTAGCTTTTTTTGCACCCTCAGATTCCAGCTTTGTAAACAGTTGTCGTTCCGCCAGATAGTGTCCTATCGTAACAAACAATATATCAATAGAAAGCTAATTTATTCAGCTTTCAGATGATGTACAAATCTCAATTTCGAAAAATGTACCCTTACGACTGGTTTTGACACCCAGGGTTACATTTATACAAGTATATAGTAGAGAAAGAGAGAGAGAGATATTATATTCTTTTGCAAAGTAACGTTTCTTAAATTCAGGATAAATACTTTTACAAGACAGCAGAATTTGTGGAAAGGGAAAAATGGATCAATCTTTTAACATCAGAGTTACGATCCATCCTCAATGTCAAAAGAACATAAGTGCAGGATTTTGACCGAGAAGCCATGCAGAGGCTGAATTACACTAAATCTTTTGAACCAATATCCCATCTTTGACAGCCCATGTCCTTAACCTCAAAGTTACCACATCATTGACGTTAGCTATCCTTCATTGAAGTGTAACAAATAAATAAAACATGGATAACACCAAACGTGTAAATCATATTATAGGACATAGGTCATGCGATTCCTGCAGACTTTTACCACACTGCATACCCTTTAATGGCCGAATGTGATTCATGAATTAGTACGATAATCGATTTTTTTCAATAAATCAGGTGAGGATGTAAGTAGTCCGAGGGCTATTGTGTGATGTCTTGGTCACAGATGGAAAATGAGAAATCTTTAGTGATGTGTGGCTAAATGAGACTATAAATGATATGCACTCTATGTGACCGTAACGGCACTTCCATTAAAACAGAGCAGAACAGAGAAAATAAAAAGAGAAAAATTGATTGGTTGGATCATTAATTTCTTCTGATAGCGCACGCTTGACCCATTGAAAACACTCGGTTTCATGTGAGAGCAATTCAAAGACAGCGGATATTGTGTAAGCCACTCCAAAAGCGGGTTGTTATTTATACCTCAAAGCTACAAAATGCTGTTGTTGACTATTATTAAACTTCAGTATGCATTTGCATCTCTGTGGAACCATAATCCCAATGTGTTTTGGTATTTCCTTTTTCCCGATTTTGACAAGGAATGAGTTTAGACCTATTTCCTGGGCTTCTGCGTTATATCCTCATTTCTCAGAGCAAATACATTCCTTGAAATGGGGGTTGAGGGGATTTTTAAACTGTGAGGTGAATATTAAAGATCGCATCACTGTATTGCATCCAGTGGAAAATCTCAGAGGCTCTCTGTCTCACATTTTATCATTTCATGGAAAGTTTACTTATCTCAGCTAATACTCGTATAACAAGGAAAATATAATCTCCTATCTGGGTGATTCTCTTTACTTCTCTTTAACGTAAAAAAATCTCATTTGCGAAAGTAAGTAGATTGGGAGGCTTCTTCCAGCTTGCAGCGATAAGAGTTCAGACATTTGGGAATTGGCGCTTGATTGCATCCCGAGTCAACCAAGGCACAGGATCAACTTTTTGATTTGTTTTGTATCTGTTAATTCCGCACAGATCATTGCCTGGAGTGAAAAAAGAAATACAAAATACTGTGCTCATATAGGATACGCCAAACAATCCCTTTTTTTTGTAACGACAATGATAAAACATGTCCCATTGATTATTTACTTCTACATTTTAACAGTACTGATGCATAAATCATTTTTCTTGTCAAATCTGAATTTGACTACACACTACACCCTATTCTCAAAAGCTTTACATCATTGCAACACATAAAAGAACAATGAATGCAGTTTGCATCACCAGACATGCAGCAAACAATACAAGATGAATTCTTTAATAATCTCTTCATTTTTGCACGTTGCTCGATTGTCTCGCTGGACAGTTTTCTGTATAATTTGACCGTTAAGATCTACTATTAGTATTCATCTTCTGTCTGGTTGCACCAGCATTAAAGAAGAATACAATTTTCTTAACTTTCTTTACTCTCCACATCTACAACATTAGAGTTTTGATTGCACTAGGGGACTGCAAACATATACGTATTTAGACAAGCATAATTTCTTAATATCGCTATGAATTCAATAGATGTTTTTGTTATGGAAGTCAAGTAAGCATCCTACACTGTCAGAAAAAAGGTTCAAAATTGCACCTTTTTCTCACTGGGGTGGTACCCTAAGGGTGCTTTTCTTGTATCTTTACTTATAATTATAATGTTTATATACTTATAATTTATAGTGTTGTACCTTTACATTATTGTACCCTTAGGACCTATTGTGACCTATATTTTGTCTTTACCTTTACTATTATGTGTGTATTGTTGATGTCTGCCCTGGAAGCTTCAAATACAAAAAAAAACCTTGTGTGTGCAAACACACTTGGCAATGAAGCTCTTTCTGAAAACACTAGCACAAAGGTTACACAGACATGTGCCGTTCACCCTTCCAGACTCCTCCACTGGCACAATGACAACAATGCATCAAGCTGAGAGGATGTGGACAGGAGGTTTGCGAGCTCCTGACACTGGACCGGACACTGGCATTTAAGACGGGCAGACAGCCTGAATGCACAAGTGTCCCATCCTGTTTTCTGGAGGTCAGTGAGTGAGCTAAGAGGATAGAATGTGCGGTGCAGAAAGGTGACACGAAAGACTTATGTACTGCTAAAAATACACATCATTGTGTATCCGCTAACGTGACTGTTTATGTAAATGCACACAGGGATATGTATTTGATTAAGGAGGTACAGACGTATTGAAAATGTCCTCGAGTCATTTAATTGCATTTTAAAGTCTCCAGCAGCTCCATCAGTAACATTTGGATCCGCAAGCATGGCCAAGAAAGAATTTTCCTGTAATGCTTGTGTCTGGAATACTAATACAGATATTTTATCTCACGATAATCTTTATATAGAATGTCCGTACTGTTAGTGTCTACCCACACCAATGACCACATTTAGCATAAATGACTGCAATATGTGCCCAGTTAACTAGCAAATTAGTGTTGATGAATTATAAGTAGTAGTCAGTGTTTTTAATGTACTGCATAGCCACACAATAAGATACAAAGAAAAAATGTTACAGGACATTACTGTAACTGTACAGAGAACATACTAATCAAATGATTCGTTGCGTTTCATCCCATCAATAACAATAGTTTGTGTTCACATAATGTATATGTCTGTGTACTGTACATATACATTTTGTATTTATAAACACATACGTGTATATATTTAAGAAAAACATAAAAATTGTATATATAATGTTAATTATTGGTAATTATAAATTAATACATCCAAATATTTCCTAAATATATACATACACATGTAATTGTATTTTTTTGTGTTTCTAAATACAAATTAATAGGCAAGGTACACAGATATATATTATGTAAACAAATACTTATATTCTGGATGTGATAAATCTCGATTAATCGTTTGACAGCCCTGTGTGCATAGGTAAAATAAGTTTCACATATTCTTTGGCTTTAACTACAATAACAAAAAAGCATGGAAAGAGTTATACAACAGAAGGTGTGCTCCACACTCGATCTGATCTCTCTATCGAGTAGTTTCTAGGTAGTTTGTTCCAGACATCTTGGACATGTTGCCATAGTTCTTATGATTTATACTCTCAGCCTCAGTTTTTTGTTTTCTCGTGTAATTCCAGACTGACTCGATGATGGATCATATCTCTGTGTGGGTCAAAGCTTTTGCTATAGGCCTCCTTGTTCATACAAAAATTGTACTTAAATATTACTATCAAAGATTGTTCAAAAATGTATTTTAATATTTTTAAGGGCACACTAAAGCAAAATATAGTAATATACATCTTCAATATACATTTTTGTCATAACCCCATTGCATAGTATTGTATTTTAAGAGATACATGAAAAATATAAACATTCAAAAGCTTTATAAAGGGTATCTTATGACAATAGATCAGTTTAATAGAGTCTCATTTTATAGGTAATCCATTAGTGAAATTATACATCTACTCACTGCATTTTTAAATTGATGTTTGATGTCTTTGACAGAGACGGGGCTTTAATGTATGGTTTGCATGAGCTGCATACAATCAGGCAATCTACTATATGACTCCTTGAAAGACATTCGTTCCAATATATAAAGCCATTTGTTAACGTCCAATTCTGCAACAAAATCCAGCTCTAGTGTGTATAGCTGGGCTTGGGCCATCAAAACCAAGGGCGTAAGCATCATGTGACATGCAAATTCTAGCTGGAAAAATGGCCTGTTAGTGGAAAATCTATACTTTTTGACAACAGATGAGTTACCGTTATGATTTTGAAAAATTGAGGTAATTTGTTGCATTGCTACAAGCAGTTGGCTCTCCCAACACAGCCACACAACTATAAAATAGGCTTACCTGGCAAGGTACTGTCCAGAGGAGGGCAACTCATGTTTATTGGGTTTGTCAAAGCAGTTGACCATGTTCTGGATAAGCGCCAGGTCCGGTCTCACCATGGTCGCAGCATACACAGCCCTGCCGATCAGCTGGAGGGCATCTCTAATGTAGAAGTTCAGGGGTTTGCGATTTACCTCCCCGTAAGCCAGAAGGCCAAGGGGAGAGCCGATAGATTGTAGAGAATCCAAACTAAGTGGGTATCCCATAATCCACTGCATCGGGGGAAATGCAAAGCTCAGCCGGTGGCCGCTCCGTAGTACAGTGGCCGTGCATTCTGGGTCGGAGCTGAAGAGAACCACGGAGGACGCCGGGGCAGATGGAGTCCTGCTAAAGAGCTTTGAGAGAAACTCCATCACCTTATCTTCCCTCAATTGTTCCTTTCCATCCTCTGGTGTTGTAGTTACAAGTCTGGACAGGTTGAGGGTCTCCCAAAGGTGCCAGTGTTCTCCGTCCACGCCCAGATGACCCAGCTGTTCCAACTCTTCCGGCATTCCAGTGTTGCCACCTTCCGGACAAAGAGTGGCAGCCCCGCCCTGCCAGCCCCCCTTCAGCAACACCGCTAACAGCAGCTCCGCCAGTCTGGTGGGGGGCGTGCGTGTCATCATCTGCAGGTGGAACCGGTTCTGAACCCAGAGAACACAAACTCAGTTAGGTCTCATTCCTCATCAGAATCTAAAATAAACCCCACACGGAATAATGACATCCTCAGGCTGCAAATGCTTATTGGCTTCCCTAATGACTATAATTCTGAATAAGTAAGAGGAAACTCTGGGAAGGGTGTTACATCTCCTGTGACTTGCAACTCTCTGAGCTGCCTCATAGGCAAATAGAAAAATATTTTACTCGCTGAACTCGCGTTGACTCCATACTCAAGAATACGGAAAAACAATACTTCTTTTATGCAAGCACTGCAATAATGGAGATTAATGCAACATCTGAATCATTCGAATGACAAATACACCACAAAGCTTTTGAGGCTCTCAAAACAGGCAGCTTCAAAACAGCAACAGTTTACTAGAACAAGGAACAAAATGGGATGCTTTTTGGAATAGCTGTGGGCAATCCCCTGCTTGTTTTTGATGGCTACTGACAGGGGGGCGTGCATCGATGTGCCATGAGAGAAAGATGGGAGGCTTGGCTGTTTTGATGGGAAGAGGAAGTGTTTGAACCTGGTGGGGGACTGTGAGCAACGAGTCCCTACGAAAAGCTTAAACCTATGTGACTGGAATAACATTACTGCCTGTGTAGCAGCTCTGACATGTGTCCCTGTGACTTTCACCATTACGCACAGCACAACCCGTCCGCAAATAAAGGCACGAGCTGACAACTGCACGTGGCGATGGCAAACCGCACAGATTCGAAGACGGGAGATAAAAATATTACATGTATTTGTTTCAATTTGCCAGTGAAGTTCTGCTCTGCTGAAACTAAAGGATAGGATAATAGTTTAAAAAAAATACACGGAAGATGGGTTGTGTTGTATAGGAGCTCAGATAAGACGTGAGAACAGGAGCAGGCTTATCTTTTATTTACCATTATAGCAAAGCATTGCCAAATGAAAAAAACAAACCAACACCTTAAATATAAACGCAAACTTGCAGCCCGGCGCCCTACCCTGCTCAATCGATCCAAAAACACCTGCTTCTCCAAACAAGACCAACACCCAGTAGGAACATTTTCAACGTTCAAATGGATTCATGACCTGACAGAGATTGTGCAACACTTCCTGCGGGTTCATTCCCATTTCCCAAACACGTCCATTCCTATTTCCACTTTTCCACATCTCGCCACGTTTCCAATTTTCACAATCCATATCGCCATCAGGTCCAAATAAATGGGCATTATTTTTAATTGACAGCTCGTAAATGCTCCGAGTGCTGTTCAGTAATATTTAATATGGCAACATACAGCCTGAGCAAACAGTAGTTTTGACATCAAATTATCGTGCAGGTGTAAAGACAAAGTGCTGAATGCATCTGTCACTCTCGCACCGCAGTAGCACCAGGTGCATTAGTCTAACCATAATTGAGCTGAGAAATTGGAAATTATCCATCTTTCCAAAACAGACTGCTAAATTCCTATACTATCAGATGATGGCTTTTGCCATAGGTGACGAGCTTATAAAGCAACTTCTTCATGTCTAATTTTAGAATAAGGGTCTGATTTATTTCCTTAGCATTTAATTATTCAAGGTGTGAAAACAGAAACGCTGATTCAGCGTTGTTATAACTACACCGTAATCAACTTGGATACAATCTTTAGACATCTTTCACGCTGTGCCAAAGTGTTTTAAAGAAAACTGCTTATCTAGTGGATGATATAAAATTCTGACTCTGAAAGTTTTGAACAGAAAAACAGGGTGGTGGAGAGAAATGTGAGAGAAAGGTACATCAATACAGTCTTCTCTCTATTAAGACTGACAGTAATCCAATTAAGACAAAACCCTCTGGGAATCAGCAGTGATTTACGAACACATTTGAATAATGTCAAAACGCTTACGCAGTCTCGCAAAAAAACAAATGTCTAATCACAGAATGAAGCTGAGGCTCTTTTTGGGTGCTGAGTGAAATCTGAAAAGGGTTGTGTGGGGATAAAGAAGTGATTTATGCAATATACCATCATACATACTGTAGGAATTATTCGGAGTATTGTGAATTTAGAAGTGATTCATAGGCTATGTAAATTAGGCTAGAAAAAAAGAGAACGTGTTTGTTTCAGAGATGAACAGTCTAGTTGTCATCCATAATGTGTTCATGCGGTTTGAAAGTAATGCCTTAATATTTTCTCGGCTTGCTATATATTGAGTGTCAACTCTTCTGTATTCAGTTAACCAAATCATTACATATAAGCATGTCTTGCTAACGCGTGATACTCGACGTCTCAATCTGGACCGGAGGCTGATTTCAGCATCTGACACAAGAAGAGATGACAGCCCTTTTATATTACGACGAATGTCTGTCCAATGATTTACACATAATGATGTACAATTGTAATAATTGAATACAAGAGATGAAATGTGATAATTTAACCCTATGATGATTGTCAATTATAGCAGACGGATCTTCAAAAGCCATAACATCAAGGTTAGTCGTTAACGTTGACCCATTCCCATAATTCTTAATGACCTCCTTATGTCTTTAAGGGCAGTGCAAGTGGTAAAGTCCACTGGCATATCCACCAATTTGTTTTATTATAGAAGATCCAGATACAGCATGTAAAAACAAGTTCGTGTTTTATTTAGGAAATATTCATCTTTATGTCACGGTTTATTTTCTATATCTGAAAATACATGAAATGTTATAGTATATGGAAAAAGGAAGGTTGTGCTGTTTACACATCCAACCTTTCTTAAGCACGTCAATGCCTTTTATCAACTTTGAGACAGATCATAATTTATTAAGTAATGTTATTTTATACATTCCGACTGTGGTAAATATCGTTATTGTTAATGGTTTTAAAAAGTCACATGCATTACTTCCACAAATTGATTGCATAGCCCTAAACCTAATCTAACAGTGGACAGATGTGACAATTTAAAATCCATCATTTTGGAACAAGAAAGAAAAAGAAATGACTGCGTTCTAGCTTGGAAGCCAAAGAAACATTAAACACTTTCATATCGTGATTTAATAATTCATGCATCAGAGGGTTAATAATTTCTCTTGCGCTGAGATCAGAATGGTAAAAATGATTTTTGACAAAGCTGTGCTTTAATTTCCTTATCTTTGCATATGCCGCGCAGGAATCAGAACTTTGGTATAATGATCAAACAGGAAATGTAAGCCAAGAAATTCAAAGCTCAGCTCTTTCAGGAACTGCAAGTGTGATTACTTTTCACCAAACGTGGAATTGTTTTTCCTCTTCAAGGACGAAAAGTGAGGGTATTTTTTGATACTGCTGCTTGCTAGATTTTTTGCATATATCACTACATCACTGTCCAGGGTGTGCTGCTGTGCCCAGTTTGTGTCCAAAGTGTAATAGCATTCCTGCGTTATTAAATGTAAGCCGTCTTGACTCTGACTTGTTATTACTCTTGATATCATTTCCAAATCTCTTTTGCTCCACAGTGACCCGTATACGACACTGCGAAAATGTCCCGTTCCATGAGTGAACGGAGAGGTCATAAATTCATAACACCGTGAGACAGAAAACAGCACCGTAATGAGGTATCTAGGGCTTTGAAACCAAAATAATTTTTTACACTTCATAATAGGAATGATTTCTTGCATTAGGCATTGTGAGTCATGCAGCACGATACACTCCCACTGGGCGATAAAGTAATATTTGAAAATGAAAGTCATTTGGGGATATGTGAGTTTATGGATGATGTGATGTAGGAAATGACTCCGTCTAAATTTAACAGAATAGAATCTTAAACATTGAGTAGTGGGGATCAGTGAAATGTGGAAAGGTGTAAACACTGAGAGACCAGGGCTGGTTGCAGAAACAACTTAGACCAGTCTTACAAGTTAGTCATCCAATTTTTGTAATCATAGAACGTTAAGTCAGTCACATTAAAAAGACAGAGTGGTCCAATTTGAAAGCCTCATATGCATTGTATTATATACATACAGTATATACATTTTTACATTTTATTAGAAAACTGTGAATGCTGTGTATATTTGTATATGCTATGAAATGTATACAGTAAATATGTATATGAAATGTATGAAGTACTTTATGTGTGTATATAAGTACAATGCTTACCAAATTTATTAGACCACCTGTTTTTTAACAGATTTCTAAACTATTTGTGTTTTGTTTAAATCAAACAGACTGAAACAACCAAATAGTGTTTATTCATAGATAAACCCTATATTGAGTTTTTTGTGTTTCCTCCTTAGGCCTTGATATGAGCTTGCATTCTTGCTGGCATTGTTTTTATGTACTTTCCACAGTCTAGGTTGTTATTGACTGTAATTTGGAAAAATGACTAAATGTAATTTGGCATATAAATAAAAAAATTGTGCTTGACTATTATTTCTGCCTTTCCTGTTAAAAAGTCATTTGAAAATGCAACAATAACTATATTTAAGCATTAGAAATAGTACTGACTAAAGAAACTACACATACTGTTGGATTAACTATAACAGAAACATAAAAAAATATTGTATTCCAGAATACTGTGAAATGCTGGTGGTGGTAGGGGTCTAATCTGTTTATTGAGCACTGTATCTGGATGCCTGGACTAGAAGCACCATTTCAAATATTCATAAGTGAACTTTAATATGTCTTACAAAACCCACTGCAAATGTTTATGCTTAAGTTACAGTAAACAACTTGCAGGGATAGTCCTTATGGAGCAAGAGTTTAGAGCTTACTCAGACTAACCACATCTACCTAACATTCAAAAGTCTTATGATAATGGACTAATGGATATATTTTTCAAAACCTGATGAGTTGCTAATAGAGGCTCAAACTTTAAAGTAGTTGTGTGGATAAAAAGTCAGCAAGATGAATTAATAGAGGTGTTTAACACTAAAGAACGTTCATCACATTTACAATTAAAGTCTGAGAAATAATAATTGAAAAAGTTTGTAAAAAGATTACTGTATTTTTGTAGGTCTTATCTCAGAAATGTTAAAGACATTAACGTTTGAATTAAACCTAACAAAAATTTGGGTACAGATAACAATTTAAATCTTATTATCTGTGATTAAAAAACACTGTTGGGGAGTTATCAAAATAATATCTAACGGCGAAATAAACGTGTAATTAAAATCACGTTGTTCCTGCTGCACACTGGCAAGCGTCTAACATTAACTTTTCTTCTTAACTGTAACGTGGTCTGAAGACTATCAGTGTACCAATGGCCAGAGGAGACCTCAGTCTCAGAGGTAAATGAACACAGATTAGCTGCTTCCCCACTGAGCTTTGATGTCTCCACCCAAAAAGCACAAGAGGAAGGATAACAGAGCTATTAGGTTTAATCATCACAAGACGTCTTTGGGGATCGGTGTGTTCAATGTGACATTTTGCCCCAAATTCTTCAACAGCACATGTTGGAAGCGGGTTAAAAAATCCTTTTATGTGTAAATAAACGTATGCCATATGTATGAAGTTCCGTAACGTGCACACTGCGTTTTGCTCAATTAGAAGCTGCCATCCGCACTCAGGCTAAAACGCGCCGAAATCCTCTCTCTGTAAACCCTGACATGTGCAGCCCGGTCTGCTCGGCCTCATCTACACACTTCATATGCAAATCTGTTCTCAGAATGTTGACTGATAGCATTTGAAACGCGCATAGGACATCACGAGTAAAGAATAATCTTCTCGAGTTTTATGCAAAAATGTCTTCGCTGATCTGATTCAACAGCAAAAACCTTCAGAGGTCAGCCTGCTTCATGTTGGTCTTAAGAATCTTAATACATGATGTATGACACATAATTTCTCTCAGGATTGATGACAGGCCAGTGATTAATTACCTATTAATAATTAAGAAATGTTTAATTAACTTGAGGGTAAATTTATCCTTTAGGTTACCCTATGCGGCCTAACCAAAGAAACCATGATACATGTGAGTTGATGTGGTAACACTTTATAATAAGGTTGTATTTGTTAACAGTTAGTTAAAGCATAAGCTAACATGAACTAACAATCTATTTATCTTAGTTCACGGCAATTTCAGCATTTACTATTACATTTTTTACATGAAATGTTGTAACTGTTAGCATTAGTTAATGCAAAGTGAACTAACATGAACTAACATGCATTGACTTTAAAATGAATGCATTTAGTCACCAGAGTTGTTCCAAATGTGCACAAATTTCTTTGTTCTGATGAACACAGAGAAAGATTTTAGGAAGATTGCTTGTAACCAAACAGTTCTTGGCCACCAGAACTGGGTGCCCCAGAACTGGGTGCTTTCCTTAATTCTTCAACATATATTCTTTTGTGTTCAACAGAACAAAGAAATTTACGAAGAAATTTTTCTTACTATTGTGGTCAATGGTTGCAAAGAACTTTTTTGTTGCAAGCATTCTTCCAAATATCTTTTGTCTGTGTTTATCAGAACAAAGAAATTTGTGCAGATTTGAACATGAGGTGAGTAAATCCTTGGGTCAACTGATCTTTAATGCATTTACTTAAGTTAACAAATACAACCTTATTGTAAAGTATTTATTATAGCAATTGGATATACATGCCAGTTAATGGGAGAGCTCACCCATCGAAAAAAAAAAATTTAATCATGTCAGTCACCATTCACTCTCTTCCATACAATGAAACAGGCCAGCTATGTTGGGGTTGGCAGGAAGATGTCCAGAGGGGGCAATTCGGGGGTAGTGGCTACAGCACAGATTAAAAACTAAAATACTTTGAACAAATGACGATATTCTATATCTAATTAAATATGATAAAATAAAGACAAATAAAGCAAATTAATCTTAAGCATTATAATATCAATGATGAATCCACAATGAAGTATAAATATCAATTAATTTTGATGTTGTTTGATCAGTTAGATCTTTATATTGTAATAACATTTTAAAGTGTGGAACTACTACTGTAATGTATGTATGGAGCCATTTGGGTGATGCACAAGAAAAAAAATTGTAAAAGTTTATCGGTCTAATAACATTCTGCCTAATACTAATAAAGACAAAAAGTAATATACGTTGGAATAAAGCAAAGTTATTGATGATAACGTTTTTCATTTCTGGGTTAATTCTTCCTTTATTCTATTCTACAGTAGTTTTTAAAAGGCCAATTACTATGAAAACTTGTAATACAAGCGAGATGATTTTGGTTTCTTTCTTACTGTATTTCATGAAAATATTTCATTAGTCACAATATATAGAAAGCTTTGTAAGCTGATAACAGCTACTTTTAAGCTCATTTTCCAGTTCCTTCACTTGAGACTACGAGCACCACACCTCCCTGTTGTCATCATAGAAATTCTCCTTATTCAAAGACTATTGGTCTGTGCTTTGCAGATAATCCTGATTTCATGCTTGGATCAATCGTCCTTTTTCAAGTCTTGCTTGACATTTACATGGTCCTTGCTCGGAAGGAATAACATTTTGGAATCGATGTGTGAACACGGCAGGCCTCAATCCTCCCAGGAGGTCGGGATGCCAGAAAACACAGACTGCTAGTGGGCAGAAATTTATCAGGTCGAGTCAAGATGAAGGCCTGGGGTTAGTGGCTGAGGGCAGAGCACAAACACAGTAGATTCCCAGGTTGTGCGAGAGGAGAATGTGGGATTGGCTTTCTGTAATATAGATGATTTTTCCTGTATGCAACCCTGAGGGGAGACCAGGCCAAATGAAAATGAATGAAAAAACAGAGTTTAACGGGTCATATGACACGGCTAAAACGAATATTGTCGTTTGTTTTAGATTTAATGCAATGTGAAAACACAATTAAGGTTCAAAAACGTTGTGTTTTCCATATACCGTGCATATACATATTTGTATCTCCGCATTGCCCCGCGTGGATTCTTTACACAACTCATGTCTCTGAAAAGCGAGGTGTGCTATAATTGGCCAGTTAACCAGTGCGTAGTGATTGGTTGAATACTGCAAGGGTGTGTTGGAAATGTAACGCCGCTTACCATATTTGGAACATCAGGTTCAAAAGCAATTGTGCTGACAGGTACGCCCACCTTATTTCCATATACATTTGGGCGGTTTAGTCAAATCATACCACGAACTGATGTAGATTTGTGGGGGTGTGGTTACATGAGGCGTTTCAGGCAGGTCTGGGTGAGTATTCGCTTCTAGGTAGAATTCATATTTTGTTATGACACAGTAATTTTTAAGACTAGAGGAATTAAGTTTCTCTCATTTTTACCCATTTTTTCAACGTGTATGCTTAGGATGTGAACTCACAATATTTTCTCTGCAGCGCACAAAAGAAGATATTTCTATTGTTGGTAACCGAACAACAGTGAAACCAATGACTTGCATTGGTTATGTGTCCAAACAGTACAGGCGTTTAGTTACCAACATCCTTAATAAACCATAACAACCGAATTAACTCATCTATTGCACTGCAACTTTAAAAGCTAATGTCTATAATTAATGCTCACTTAAGTCACTTGCACTATTGTATAGTCTATATTGTTATCTGTTCATAACCACCTGTACATTAATGTTCACAGTATATAGCCTTCTGTATATACTGTTCATAGTACACACAGACTGTCATATTGTCATAGAACATTCCTTCTGTAAAGTATTTTCATTGTACATGCCCATTGTATAGTATTTTCCTAATATTGTATTCTGTATTTATTCACACTGTATATCTGCACTTGCTAATTGCACTTCTGGTTAGACCTAAACTACATTTCGTTACACTGTACTTGTATATGTGTAATGACAATTTCAAAGTTGAATCCAATCTAATCTAATCCTTCAAAATATCTTCTTTTCTGTTTTGCAGAAGAAAGAAAGTCAGAGGGTGAGTAAATGAAGACACAATTTTCATTTTTTGGTTTTAACAATCACGATAATTCTAATTGTGACAAATATTTACTTTAAACAGTGACTGCATGTTTATGGTTGGAGCTTTCAAGACCATGATGGATATAAAATGAAAATACATGTCCGAATGGATCCCTTTTGCCTTTCGTCTATAGAGTTTATGGGGAAAAAACTGTGTTATTGTTGATGTCAGGGCAATGCAGGTCATGTTTTCCTAGGTTTAGAAACAGCAATTGGGAATCACCGAAAAAAGCTGGAAGTTAACAAGAATTCTGATAGCAAAGTAATGCATGTATAAGGGCCCCGACAGCCGTGCAGCAAGGTGCAGGTGGGTACAATAGGTAATTCAGCACAATGTCTGCAATAATCAGCAACACAGAGGCAACAGTTAGTGAGTGTGACAGAGCTGAATAAACACTTCCACATAGCTGTCTCTGCGTATCTACGCTTACCGTTGAGCCGATCTTTAGCGACAGGCTCCATATTGCACTGTAACTGCAATAGCGATCAAAGTTTGACCCACCTTGAGGCGCATTACAAGGCTGGGAAATTAATTTTCATCTAAGGGAATGAGGGCGGATATAATAAATCTGTAGGTGAAAGTCGGAAAGAAAGAGAAGTTTTACTGCGGCGTCAAACCAGATGGGCTTTCACTTTATTGAACGTTGTGACTGTAAATTTTTTATTTTACAAGTTCACAAACTGGCATTCAGAACGATGAAAGCTCTGATGAGATATACATCCTAAAATTGCTTCCATTGTTCCAAGCACTGCAAAATCTAAATGGTCTGTTCAACAAATCAAAATCTAAGTAGATCTAAAAGTTCTGGGGGTATTAAGACGAGTGTGTTTACAAAATGTGGGCAAATGTAAATGAGGCAGAAGCACTCCTACAAAAAAATCCCTCGCTTGCAGCTTAACTGAAGCAGGATTCTTTTTGTGCATAAGGGTGCATAAGAAAAATGGCACCGATCAGAAATGCAGGGTGCTTAAAGTGCATGCACAGTCATTAATAAGCATCAAAGCTGCATTTACTGTACGTGCCTCACACACGCTCGACCGGCCATCTCTTGCCTTCTTATCCAGCCAAAGTTTTTCTATCCAATCTTAAAAAGGGGGAAGATAATTGAAATGCAATGACCTGAGAGTTGAGTGAAAGAGATAAAGACAAAAGTAATGGAATTAAAAAATAAATGGAGGAGGTGAATACAAAAAAATGAGTTTCAGAGGGAAACAGGAACACAGAGGGAACTTTGCACCAAACGTAGCATTTCCATAGTGCTAAACTGTAATACCCGCTTATGCAAATCTATCGCCCATACTTTAGATGCTGTTTGCCAAGATGTACAGACGTTGCTCTCTCTCACACACACACACGCATGCAAGCATTTGTTTTCTCCATCAGCTCTGTCATCAAAGCAGTCAGCGAGGCAACGAGATAGACGATTTAGATATAGGCTTCAGCCCATACCAAGCGACTGAGAGCATTTTTCAAAAGAAAATGTATCTTAAAAATACTGTAAGAGTCCGTTAAATCTAAGGGATAGAACGACGAACAGACCTTTTATTGTTTTGCTATGAGCTGTGGATAGCAAAACAATTAAAAATTCTGAAGTGTGCTATTAAGACAACGAAAACAGCAGCAACATTTCTTCCATAACAAAACCAGAATTAGGCGCTCTTGAGAGATATTATTGGAATGAAATGCAGCCTGGTCAGCGCTTGCCCACGATAACGCTGCCAAGTGGCAAAATAAAAACAATGAATCATCTCTTTGGCGAGATCTGAAAGCCAGCGTGAATCATATTGTGAGACTCTGCTGTATTTAGTGAGAACTGAGATTGCAGTAGCAGCGTGACAATTCAATTGCATTTTATTGAGAGATCAGGAGCTCACCTAAGAATAGAAAGGCTTGAACACGTTGTAGTGCGGAAATAAGGTATGGGGTTGAGGAAGAGTCATGAGATAGTTCCGGACACAGTGTAAATCTATGACTCAATCAGTGAGTGGAAACGGACTTCCAGATTCAATTAAACTGTAATTTTTTTGCAGGTGCATCAATAAGTGATGAAATGTACATCAGCTCCGAGCCTCCAAAAAAGTCGCTAACTTGATGGGTCAGAGTATTCTCGGCTTACAGTACGTGGGCATTAACCCAAATCCAGATGCTATTAAACTGCATACACAGCTGTGTATTAAAACCATATATAAGTGCTTGGGTGCCGTAAAACTAGGTACACGGTAAACACAGAGCCATACTGACCCCAGAAGCATAGCTAGGAGTGCATTCTTCCTCACCTTCCCGTTACACTTCCACTCTTCCCAATCCTTACCGTCAGAGACCTTAGTTGCCCATCTGGCCTTATCTCGGCCCTGCACATGTGGGAGATTACGGACCATCTCCTCCAGGTATTTCACACTTTATTTAAACCCTCAGCCTCTATAATGGAGCGATCCAAGCTGCGGACAATTGAGCAATGCACCGATGATCAGCATTGTTCCGGCTGGGAATAGGTGGAGATTTACATGGCAATGTAGCGTGAGATCAAGCGCAGTCCACCTTTGTGACAATTACTGTAACTGCTTGCACACCGGGTGCTTTTAAAAATAGGTGCTTTTGTAAATATGTGTTTGGGGCAAGTTGCTCTCAAAAATGTGTGATATTGTATCAAAAAAGATAAGTTGCTTGGATTTGCATAGTGTTTCTTACAACAAATGAAGGTAAAAAGTGGCTTTATAGAAAAAATGATGTAAAACGTTTATACAGGAACATTTAGACAGACTGGCTGACATGTGCCTTTACACAGCAATTACAAGAGCATATATAATTCTATGACAGTTACATGTATGCATTTGTCCGACGCTTTTATCCAAAGCGACACATTTTACACGAGTATGTGCAATCCCCTGAGATCAAACCCACAACCTTGCTCTTACCACTGAGCTACAGGAAATTACAAATGTTATGGTTTCTTCGAATTCAATTTGAGTAGTGAAAATGATGGGGATATATATCATTAATTTTCTGATTTCAGATTTATGTCCCAGATTTATACATTATTTATTTTACAAAGTACCTTCTGATAAAGGTTTAATAAGACCTATATTATGAATTACATGTCTCAGTTTGACACGAAGTATTATAGTCTAATCCGATTTAGCTGAAGTCAGATCTGATCTGAGGCAGATGCATTGCGAAGGATATGGCTCAATAACGCATTAGTCTTCCAAAGGTTACTTCTCCAATACAAGTCAAGACTGCAATGGCAAAAGGCCACGCTTTTATAATGAGGGCATCCACATACATAATAATAGCTTTGGCACAAATTAATGTCTTGATTTAGGTGTGCATTAAAAATGTCATTTTTGGTTTCCAATCTAGTTGTAAAAACATCGGGTTTAACTGAGAAATCAACATTCGGACAGTCTCTTAACAGTCCTCTTAAGTTAAAGATTCATTAAGCTTAATAACTGTCCCAGTGGTTGTGAGCTAAACTAACAATGAGGCATAATTGAGAAAGGCCTTGGATTAGAATGTAATTTCATTCAAAGGGACAAATTGAGTTTTCCATGTGCTAATCTTCCTTTTGTCCTTTGGAAAATTTTCTATAGAAGAGAAACAAGTTAATAAGCACTTAAGCGTAGCTGAGCAGAAGAATTTCACCGACTAAACAGACCCAGCCAGCATATTTGGTCTGCAAACAAAATAAATTAAGACAAACTGAGAATATGGTTATCTGATTGGCTGAGGGGGATAAAAAATGACACAAAAAAATGAATGAAACTAGATTTAATTTGAATCGCTCAGACACAAATTGCGAATTCAGCCTATGTGCTCAGCAAAAGGCACCGGTGAATGGCTGTTTTTTCTGTGAAGAGCCAAAAGGGGAAGTTATCCACTCGCTATAAAGAATATTACTTTGGAAACTAAGAGACATGAAATCTTGTGCAATATCTCGGGGGGTTGCGGCCTATAATAAATGAAAATCCATCCGATGTACGTCCTCCACTCTGGCCAGGAAAATTTATAACGTATGATCTGTCTTTTAATTTGTTAAAGTAACTTGGAAATGTAATGACTCCACGGTGATGCCACGAGCCAAGTTCGACTCATTCAAGGAAGATAGCACTAATGATTGTACACTTCCTGAGGGCCGTGTTCAAAATGAAGCAATCATAAACATTTTGTAAATCATTTTCATTAATCACATAAATGGACCTGGTTATGTTTCCGCTCTGACTCACATTAATAACACAATACATGACTTGCAAGTAGGGTGCCTGTAAATGTGCAAGAGAGCACTACACTTTATAAGTTGTCAGTAAAATCATGCTGTTATGAATGAATGTCTTTGCTGACCCACTGTTCCAGCTTCTTTGTGCAGAACCGTGATGTCTTTGTTCCTTTGTGTCCATATGCTGGCAGAGTTTGAGGGGAGGGAAATCTTTTGAGCTTTCCCTCCTCAGACACACCACTGCAACTGGCTGCACTGCTGGAGTCAGACCGAAACAACTGGTGTGACTGGCATCCGCTGGGTTTGCTGCTTTGAATACTAATGAGGGTCCACACATCTCATCCCTGAGCCCTGAACAGTATTGAGATTGTTCCACTGGAATACACCAGGATCTCTGTGCTGGACCCTCATTCAAAAAGCACAGCCAAAAATAAATCTGACAGCTTCAACTTTTAGAGAATGTGAACTCTCTTTATGGTTGCCACTCTCTTTGTGTCTATCTATTTTAGAGTAATATCTGTTCGAGGGTTGGCACAACTGTCTTAAAACTGTCAAGCCCATTTTCTGTATCATTATACGCTCTTAGTTTCCGGGATTATGTCGAAACAACTTGGTGACAAGAACGGCAGTTTTGCATAATTTAAATTTTCTTCTACACCAATAAAAAAGGAAAACATAAACAAAAATAGCACATCTGGACAGAAAAATATACTTTAAAGACGCTCGTAAATGGCACATTATTTGAGCGCATCTCGAGCGCAAAACCCAAAGATCACTCTGTAATAAAAGTAAATAACTTACCCGTGTAACACGTGAAAATAAGCGCTTACCTGAGTCGTAAGAGGTTCACCCTGTTCAAGGATGCTGATGAAAGGTATTTCCAAAAACGAAGACATAAACTCCACTTGTACGAGCTCCTCGTGTCTCTGTGGGAACGCAAGCACGGCGGAGACTCCTTGCACAACGATATCCTGACACACGCACCTGAAAATGGACTCCGGGTCTCCATTGAGCGGTTCTCGGGACAACACTTCCAAGCTCAGATTGTACGGTAAGAAGTTGTTCCCACTTTGCCGGAGGTGGACCAAAGCGCGGTTGAGCGCGCCCTGTATCCTGGACTGCTGGCGGGTCGGCAAGAGCGCACCCAAACGCACCGTGTGACCGATGCGTGCCAAGATGTGACAAGGTTGGGGATGCAGATGACAAGGGTAAATAAACATCTGAAGAGCGACCTGGAGCCCGACGTGAAGGTATGCCAAGAATCTGGAGAGCATTAAATTCATCCTGCTCCTTTAGCAACTGGATTGAGGTTTCGTCACAAGATGGCATCGCTCTATTCTTGTCCAATGTTTCCTGTCCTTAACGGGTTTGCGTGCGCGCTGATGTAGTCTCGGTTAAAACGCAAGTAGCTCATCCATTCCAGCTGCTCCAAGTGTGGAAGGAGGTGGTGTGCGCGCCGTTGAGGGAGGAGGAGGTGCAGTGCCACTTGAGATCGTCTTATAGCATCACTGCTCTAGTCGGAGAACAGTTGCGTTGTATTGACACTTTAACTCCTGGCTTTGGTCACAACAGGCTGGGTAGAATATCAGAATATAACAGGTTTTAAAACATTATTAAAATATCTTTAAATCTTCAGCTAATTAATCATGGAGTCACGCCGGCAGGTGCAAAATCCCCGACCCACCAGAGGCTGCCAAGCCAAATATTTTCAGTTAATAATTTCAGTGAAGTCTTAGGAAAAGAAAAAGAGGTGCCTGAGGTGGCAATTGTTTCGTGAATTCAGAAGGTTTGGCACAGTTCAAGGACAATATCCTATTCATAAACGCTTTAATTAAAAAATAATTGCATGGACACATGAATCCACTGTTAGAATTAATTTACGCTGGCCTTTTTTGCTTTTGAACAGCATAGCAAATATATTAACGTTTCACTTTGTTTAAGAGCGAAAAGGGTTATTAAAGAGTTCCATAAAAAACAATAGATCATTAGTGTGTTTTATCCCATTAACATCCCAAGGTCTCCATGAAAGGCATTTAGATTCAGTATAGAAACGTAGCGTTCTACAGGACATGTTATGAATCCAACAGGCATTTCTGCTGGAATGGCTGCCAAATATGTTTTAATAAATTTATTAAACATATACTTACTCCTTGTAATTAAACAGATAATGTGTGTCTAAGTGCTCAGTACACAAACGCATGCCTCCCTAACATAACAGGGGACTAAGGGTTGATTAACTTCAGAAAATGATGTCTGCACATTTGCTATAAACAGTCAGCTCACCCTAGGGTGTCTAATGAGGTAAGGAATTTAAAGACATCTAAAATAAGCATTCCATCCTTTCAGTTACAACTATACCCATGTAGAGTAGTTTACGTGTTCTTTCACAATGTTAATTTGTGAAGGAAATGGTGGTTTAAATTTCAAGAAAGTGAGAGCACTGTAGTGTGAGGGTTTCTTTTCACACTACAAAGAACCTTTAGTGCAACAGAAGGGTATTTACATAACCACAGCCTGACAAAACATCATGGATTTGTCAGGGATAGAATGAAAATTCTGTCATCATTTCCTCACATGACTTTTGTCATTTCAAACCTGCATGATTTTCTATCTTCTGCAAAACACAAAAGAAGAGATTTTGAAGAAATTTGAACAACAAAGTTGTTCACTTCTATTTTATGAACACAAAACCATTGCAAGTCAATTCTTGTGCCTGTATTCTTCAAAATATCTTCTTTTGTGTTCTGCTTAAGAAGGTCATACAGGTTTAAAATGAATTTGGGGTGAGTAACTGATGACATACTTTTTAACTTTTGGAGGAACTATCACTTTATTTGAATCTTTATTTTAAGAGTGAATAGATTTTTCCCCCATTACATTTTTCACAAGATACATTTTAGGACTGCTAGACCTGAATCTCTTTTTAAGCAATTATTAATGCATTTTGGAAAGCTTTGAACACTTAAGTTCTTTTGCTGAAGAACAGTATGAATTTCCACAACTAATTAGCGCATTTGCGAATACTGATTGAGATACAGCTTCTGAACCATGTCAAAATTGGGGTGACACATTTGCACAGCATGCTTCCTGACAGTTTACATATCATATGCAGGCAACATATTTTACTCTATATAGTCCAGATCATGTAATCCATTACAGAAACAAATCAAGTATTACGTGTCTCTTTTCCTGTTCCACACAACCCAATCGTTCTGCCTGAAGGATGTCATCAAAAGCCATTTGCTCAAGGTGCTTTCAATTCAATTTAATGGTTGTGAGCCATGTTGTCTGTTTTAAACTAGACACTAACATGTAACCACTGGCGCATGCTTGATTGTTGCTTCAGCTCCAGTGCGTACCCACATGTCTCAATATTGTGGATATGTATAGGTGATTTAGGGCCGAATCAAAATTTCACAAGCCGCCTACGCAACTATCCTTTCGCGATACATGGACTGTCCTGGTTGACTTTCATTGGAGGCACATGCAGACCATTGTGTCCTATTCACCCCCAGCAAGCCTAATGCAGGGAGAATTAATTGTCATTCATCCTTGTGATTTTAATTCAACCGGCTGCTGTGAATATAGCCTCCTTATAGTCCATTGCATATAGGTACAATATATAAAAATGGATTACACTTCAATCAGAAAGCCAATTAAAAAACACATTTATATTGGAAGGATTACTCCCACTTTATTTACCAGATGTGAGAACCCATATAGATAATCCCCCCTTAGTCTCCCCTCCTGTGACTTCGGTCTGTTACTGTGTCATACGCATACATTAGACAGTCCTCTATGTACTGAAATGCAACAGTTGAGTTGATGAATTTTCTTATTGAATTTTCAGAGGTATGTACCGCCATCAAGGAGAAGCTGTGCAATTACGGCGTGGATGAATGTTGCATCGGCGATTCTTCGGTCTGAGTGCATGTTGCAGCTCTCCACAATCTATCATATTTCTTTACAGAAAACCATGTGCGAAAGAGAACAGTTTATGAATAACGCTGTGCGACATTAACATTCTCAGCACATCGTCTTGACTAATTTCAGCATGATCTTTTGACTGCAATAGACAGCAGTTTGGCAGGACGTTAGATGTGATGGACCATCCGGATGCGCTGGGCAGAAGAAGTTATAATGGAAGTGAAGTGCTACATATTACAAGATACTTTGCTTGAGGCAACAGGTTTCTCTTACTGTGCCAAAAAAAGGCAATTTTTCCTTGCTTCTGGAAAAGCCTTGCAGTACAAGTGAAAAGATTGACTATGAAAATGGGAACATTGTGAACCATATCCTTCTTCTAACTTGTGTTTGAGTTGAAAAGAAACTATGAGGTAATTTGGGCTTCAATTTAAAAAGGGTCAGAAAGTATAAATAGCGAGCGTGGGACAGTTCACAGCAGGAGGGTATCTATGTAAAACCTCATTTAATTTGGTCAGACATTCTGTAACCCCTCTCTGTTCTATCAAACTGAACAAACCTGATTCTGATAAAAACTAATGAGTTTTATGTGGTTAATTAACTTTACCACACATTATTATGGTATAGTGTCACAGCATTACTGTCAGTCCCCAAGACGAGTAGAGACAGAAAACACACTCCACAACAAACCAGTTTTTTTAACTTTACTTTACATTATCTCCTCCGGCAAAGAATCGAAAACGTGATAACATCTTAATCCTGTGTCACCCACCATAGTGCTTCGAAATGGAGGGGAAGTGGTGGAGTTAGCTGTTGGTTGCAATTCACCATATCACCCCTAGATGCCGCTAAATTTTGTACACTGGACCTTTAGCTTCTTTGTATAAAAGGTTCAATTTTCTTCCATTGAATCACACAAGATGCTCTTTTGTACATTCTCACATCCTGCTTGAATAACATGGATCATCTGGCTTTATCTGTGTCAGCTTAAGTGCAAGATTACCACAGAAATAAAACAAACAAAAATTATTTCGAATATTTGTGAAAATATTTTCATTTTTTCTACTCAAATTATTATGCTGATGGTATATTTTGTCATAATTTTACAATAATTTTGCCATTTTGAGCCTTAAACAGAATGGAACTGAAGGTCTAATTCAAAATCGTGCCTGATCTGACCTTGATTTGTTATGGAAAGTCCGTTCTCAGCTTTACTCCCTCCGAATCATAACTTGTTCGCCATACATTAAAGTTTGATGAGGGTTAAGGTTCTGTATTTCAAGGCATATACCCCATATTATAATAAAACATATTAAAATACATATATGAAAGTGCCCATGGGCAAGCTAGTATTGCTCAGCTGCATTTATTTTTACCGTGGTTTAGATTTATTTAACAAATCCACAGAGATATGCCCTCACAGCATATATGAATGTGGTATATTTGGAAACTTGTGTGTCCAAATGTGTGCAGTACAGTATATTGTGTCTAGAACAACCATTTCTGTGAGGTATGCTATAAATACTTAAGGGGTCCCTCTTGATCGTTTCTTTTTTCATGGTCCCTCTGTAATTTCCAAACCCATTTTTTGACCCCCTGTGGGCATATAACAGTTTTTCTAGCCACAATCATTTGGAATAACCTGCTGATTTTCCCCCCTCTAGTGTTCCCTGTAAGGTCCCTGAGTGGGTCCTGTAAGCTGGAGGAAAGGATGAATTGATTTTTGTACAATTACTCACCACATGGACATTGTTTGGGCAGAAAACCTGGTTTTCACATCAATACGTTAATTATTAAATGCATCCTATTTATTAATCTGTACACTCATTGCATTGGGTCACTGTGTTAATAGCTGATTGTGTTAGTGCTGTAGAGGTTTGGCAGTTTGTTTCTTTTAAAGGGGAGGTGACATGCTATTTCATGCATTCTGACTTCTTTAGACTGTTAAACGACCTGGCTTCTTGAAGCTTTACATGCTCAACTTGTCAGGACACGATTTGAACGTATGAAGTACTCCACAATGGATTCCCTTTTCGTAACAAAGGTTCACATTTCGTGCCTATAATCGCGCGGAAAACAGGAGCTGCACTCCTTTCTCCATTTTTCCAACGCGCCTGGGCGTTTGGGCTCTGTCGTTGGATGCAAACATGGGCCACGCCAGCTGTTGAGACGAGTAGGTATAAACGAGGGACATATGGATTATATGCACTGAAAATACTTTCTAACAACTCAGCTACTAGATTTATTAATGCTGTGATCATCTGTGTCTCCATCTTCACTGAGCTTGTCTATATAGGTTGGTTGGTTCTTGTCACATGGCGTGCGGCATTCTGAAAAGTCAAAATATTTTCATCTCGATACAGCGCCAACGCCTAGAAAATGGGACCAAATGCACATCGCGACCGCGTCACTCCCTATTGGAGCATGCTTGTCGCACGTCTACATTAATATAACGAGTATGCACGGGCAAAAGGTGTGAAATGTGAATGGTCCGTTATTGCGAAAAAATTCCCAGAAAAGCATGCCCAGGCATCATCCAACGAGCAAAAGAGCACGCCCTCAATCCAGTGTGAGCGAAAGAGCATGCCCACACGTCAACCAGCCTGCCTGGGAAACAGCATGCCCATCAATGTCAGTCAACTGATGGAAATTTAGCTGTGTTTGTTTGCTCACTGCATTTCGCTGAGGAATGTTATATAAACGGTAGATATAACCAAACTGATAGATGCCGCGGTTCCAGCGCTAAAAGATGGCGGACATGAACTGCACGCGTTATGTCAAACTAAGTCATAAGTCTGTGTTTTGTTGGTAAATGGCGTGTATGCGTATAATGTAAACAACATTAGGGGGATAGAGATGGACCTGGAGCACATCGAGGCGTGTCACCCACTGCCCATGAAGAACGAGAGACCACCAGCGGTCATTATAAGGCTTACCAATCAGAAAAAGAAAATAGCACTTCTGAAGCAAGGACGCAAATTGAAAAGCACAAAGGTTTTCATCAATGAACACTTGACAAAAGAAAATGCTGACATCGCAAGGATTGCACGACAACTTAGAAAACAAGGCAAGATTCAACAAACCTGGGTAACTAACTGTAAGATCTTCATCAAATTAAATGGGACACCGGAGCAAGCTAAAGTTTTGGTGGTGAAGAGGATTGAAGATCTTGATAAGTATTGACATTGATGCAGCACCTGGTATTAAAGTAGCTTGTGACTCTCTACATCATCAATATGCTAAACATACCGAGATCACAAACTACATCAAGTATTGATATGGACATGTTACAGAACATCCTACAACATCAAATCATCAGTGGCCTATTTATATGTGATATCACTGACCACTTACCAGGTTTTACTTTGTATTCTTAAGAAAACGGAAGACACTATGGCAAAAATCTCCAAACGGAAAATTACTGAGGACATGATTCATGCCCTAAACATTAGCTTAGCGCTCCAGGATTGGACTTCAGTTTACAGAGAATTACATGTGGACAGTGCTTATTGTAATTTTGTAGATATCTTCACTTTCTTGCACAAAAAAACATTGCCCTGTGAAAGAATATTTTAGAAAAGGAAAAACATAAAAAAAGCCCCTGGATTACGAAAGGAATAATCAATGCTTGTAAAAAGAAAAACAATCTCTATAAATTGTTCATTAAAGTAAAAACAAAAGAAGTGGAACAAAGATGTAAGAAGTACAAAAATAAATTAACTGTTATTATAAGAACAAGCAAACGGTTATATTATCAAAAAAAATTATTTGAACATAAAAACAATATAAAATAAACTTGGGAGGTTTTGAATAGCCTAATCAAACAAGGATCCTCAAAGTTGAAATATCCTGATCACTTCGTTGATGAAAATGGTGAAGAGTATAATATGAATAATGTAGTAAAAAGTTAATAAATGTTGGCCCTGCGTTGGCCGCTGATATTCCAGACAATGGAGTTGTAAAATCAGTTATCGAACGGAATTCTTTGTCATTCTTCCTCTCACCTACAAATGAGCAGGAAGTGACAAACATAGTGTGGAAATGTAAAAGTAAGTCTTCCACTGACTGTCATGATATTAGCATGACATTGATTAAAAAAGTTATATTGAATATTGTAAAACCCTTAACTTATATTTGTAATTTGTCATTTAAGACTGGCTGCTTTCCAAGTAAAATGAAAATCGCTAAAGTAATTCCAGTCTTCAAAAAGGATAACAAACACGCTTTTACTAATTATAGACAAATATCTCTTTTGCCTCAGTTCTCAAAAATCTTAGAGAAACTCTTCAATTTCCGACTTGAAAAGTCCTCGAGAAACATCATGTAATTAGTGATGGTCAGTATGGGTTTAGGTCCAAAAGAACTACCTCAATGGCAATAATTGAAGCTATTGAAGAAATTACTAATGCACTGGAGCAAAAAAACTATGCAGTTGGTATCTTCATTGATCTAAAAAATGCCTTTGATACTATTAATCATTCAATACTATTAAATAAGATCGAAAGATATGGAATTCGGGGGTTGGCTGGAGATTGGTTAAAAAGTTATTTAACAGGTAGGTTACAGTTTGTAAAAATCGGTCAGTATTTATCAAATACTATTGGTACTGTTTGTGGTGTCCCCCAGGGGTCCGTATTGGGGCCAAAACTGTTTAATGTGTATATAAATGATATTTTCAATACATCTAAAGAACTGAAACTCATACTATTTGCAGACGACACGAATATATTCTATAGTAGTGATGATTATAATGAGCTTGTAAATACGGTAAACAGGGAACTAACTATAATAAAAAAGTGGATGGACACAAATAAATTATCCTTGAATATAAAGGATACAACAACAAAGTTAATGATGTTTGGTAATCGCAACAAAACGCCTGAACAGAGAATAAGTATTGATGTTACCCAAATTTAAATTGTGAGTGAGAATACATTTTTGGGAGTAATAATTGATAGTAAATTGTCATGGAGAACCTATGTCAGATACATAAAAACAAAAATCTCCAAAAGCCTTTCAATTATAAATAAAGCAAAACTATACCTTGATGAATATGCACTCCGTACTTTATACTGTACTCTGGTACTACCATATCTTATGTTTTGTGTTGAAGTCTGGGGAAATAATTACCAGAATACAATAAACCCTCTGAACATATTACAGAAGAGCTGTGAGGATCATTCACAAGGTTGGTTTTCTAGAACATACTCATAATATGTTTACGCAGTCTAAATTGTTAAAACTTGATGATCTTGTAAAATATAATACATCAATAGTTTTATACAAAGCATTTAACAAATTATTACCGCCTAACAACATTTTTTTAAAACTGCAGTGCGAGCTCATAACTTGAGAGGTCTTGGATATTTTTCAATTCCGAGAGCCAAAACAACTCCAATTGTGCCCAATGTTTCTTACCTTCGTTGGCATATTGTCCATTACCATCATTGGTAAATTGTCCATTATTATCACTGGTATATTGTCTAATCTTCTACTTGTTGGAATAAACTGTTGTTAAAATAAATACAGAATTTTTTACTGTGGTAAACGCCGCCATGATATACCATTTGTATATAATCTGTGAGTAAAGTAACTGTGAAGCCCAATGTATAATCATTAAACGGGGACCTGGGGTGGGATTCTTTCAGGCAGAATACGATTGTCATACTTAAATACTGTGTATATATATATATATATATTTTATTTTATTTTTTTACACTAAATGACTTGACTATATTTTGTCTACTTGTACTTTCTTGTGCCATTGCCTGAAATAAACAATTAAACAACACAAACTTATGCGATGATGTATTGTGTGCTCGTGCTGTAGTTACGCCCCCCCCCCCCCCTGCACGCCTCTGGTTTGTAGTTCGTCACAATACTGTAGATCTAAAAGTTATGTCAAACAACTACTTTTTCGATTCTTACCACTGTATTTCTTTTGTAAAATTGTTCAGTAAAAGACTGCCTAGGCTGTAAGCACGTTGTCATAATAATAAAACTTTGATATTTTGTTCTACATACATCTTTAAGTATTTAAATTCTTTTTGGGGTGATTTAGGGGTGCTTAGGTTGTACCAGGTTATACTAAAATGCCTTAACACCATACTTTTCACTTCTTTCAAGCATTTCATTAACCCGACCGAATGATAAAAAGGGACAGATACACCTTTTGCAACTCATGCGTTACTTGAAGACCGTCTTTAAGCAACAACTCTGATTCCCCTACACTTCATACAGTATGTCAATTTCCAGTCACTGACCTTTATGCAGAACAGTGGCACGGGAGACATAGTCTAGTCATGCTCCCTGCTCGCTGCTCACTCAACCTTGCATAACCCTATCTCACATCCTTGGCTTTTTTGAGAGAGGTGAGATGCCTTTTTCCCTAATAAATCACCCTGAGATCATCCGTGCTGCATTATGCATCTGTATGAAACAGAAATCAAATGCTGTACAATAATATGCTTTGACACAGCTTGACATGTTTTTTTTCACAAAGCACCAGGAAGGCTAATGAGAGGCCTGAAAAGAACACATAATAATGAATGCTGTCCTGTTCAATGCTTTTCAGGTGTGTTGTTTATGTGTTTAAGAGAGATGCCGGGTTTGTCAAGGACCAGTGGAGTTGTGTAAAGAAAATTGGAGCCCTATAGATTTTTTGACAGGTATCAGCTGCCTGGTCCTATATAACATCCTTCTGAAAATGGAAAGCTTCAAACTGCAATACAATCTCTCCAACGCTGTTAAGATTTTTTTCAAATGTTTTCCTTATGTATGCTCTATCATTGATGCCTGGGATAAAAGAGATGTGGAACCATGGGTGAATCCCTGAGGAGTGTGTTGTTTTTATTTCTTTCCATGTGGATCTTGGTTAGGCTATATCCATACTGGTTCATATAGTTGATGGAGATGGAGATGGTGGTCTAGTGGGTTAAACCACTGAACTGGTAATCAAAAGGTTGCTGGTTCGATCCCAGCAGCCACCACCAGTGTGTCCTTGAGCAAAACACTTTACTCCATGTTGCTCCAGGGGGATTGACCCTGTAATAAGTGCTCTGTAAGCCGCTTTGGCGTCTGCCAAATGACTAAATGTAAATGTAATATAGTTGAAGGCCTACAGGTAGAAGAAAACTGTTCACCTGTTAGAAAAATATTCTTGAATATTAACTGTAGTACTGTACTGTTATTTCAAATGAATAAAATATTGTCATTTAGGATGAAATTACTCCAGCCATCCATACATCATGATTACGTCAGGGATTCACTATAACAAACTCAAAATACCTGTGTTTTGCGTCTTTTGTGACAGTTCAAATTGATTGAACCATACAAGGTGCTTATATTGTGTAAGAAAAGTTGATGTTCATGAAGGGTGAAAATGCGAGTATTGACTGAGAAACGGAGATAAAAGTGGCTTTGTAAAGCTGAATCTCCAGTTGCTGAGCAGAGCCGGATGACTTTCTAGAACGCTTAACGAGGTGTGATTACATAAACAATAACCAGGTGAGCTCAAATTTACTGCTCAAAGACCTTGTCATGGCCCTGCAAAGATCGAATCCTGATTATGGAAAGAGTGATAAATCTATCCCATGAAACAGCTTAACGAAGCGAAAAGACGACCACTTAATTACACATTAACATAAAAACCTTAATTGTAATAAAAACTAGCTACAGTAAGAAGAACAAGTATGTTTTCCAGGGACAAGAAGTCGCGCATTAAGCTTGCAACTCATCTTAAATTAATTATAAAGAAACCATAACATGGTTAAAGGCAGCGACACACTGAGAACATAAAAAATCTGTTGATATCAGTGATAAACAAATGTATTTATTTTGGTTTTAGGTGGTTGTTATTTTGTTCGTTAAGCTGTTTCCTTATAAAGAATTTCTAAGACGAAAGATTTTTCACTTTCTCCATTGAATAAGGGCTCGTTCTTTTAACGGAACCTAGTATTTATACAAGTAAGTTTTGACAGAAATTTGGGCTTACTTGGTCGATGTTTAGGTCGTTAAACATAGGCACTTTGAGTCTGTGATAGGGAGTCAGAAAAACCACGTGACTGCACACGACCTATTCAAATGCAGCTAAGAAAGTATTAATTTAATGGGAAGCATAAAACTTTTTATAGATGGCAAGAAGCATGAATCCAGTAAAGCAAGAGGAAACGCATCAAGGAAGAAGGAACTGGCAAGGAACACAAGTACAATATAGGCTGCATGCCAGTCTTGATAATTAACGAGGTATTATAATCTTAGAAATCGCCAAACAAACACTTGTCGATATAATAAAGCAAAGAAACACAAGATGTCATACAGACTTTTATGAATACATTCTTACGTACTGTGTATCACGTTCGCTTACTGAAGATACGAGACGTGTCACTACACTTCATCAGCCTCATTATGGCAGATTTACATGCTCCTGCCGTTCATTAATTGCACGTGTCCACAACTTAGTTCAATTTTTGTTGGTTCTCAGTGTTTCTGCCTGAAAGTTTTTTCTCAATATTTGTGTTTTTTTAATTACAAGACGCAGTGATTGTTGTCTGTAACACATTTGCATTGTCATTTTTATTACAGAAAACAAGGCTCCACGTAGTAGTGTATTGTATTGATGTTTTTTATTGATGGCTGTAGTTAGAGACAGTAATGTAAAAAACACTACTAAAAATTACATTTTCATCGTAGTTGAAAGTTTTGTTCCATCAGAATTTGTCAAATGTTTGTCGCTTTGGATAAAAGCGTCTGCCAAAAGCGTAAATGTAAACGTATTTTAATTTCAGAAACCATAATTTATATAAACCACTGTGAGCACTGCAGTTTCTATTTATGTTACCAATTATTAAAATGATCATTCAGTGCTGTTGTGACATTTTGTACTACCATCAGATTGTGCTGCCTTTTAGGTGAGTTAGGTTTAGAGTTTGGGTTGGGGGAGGGGTTAGTCTTGCATGTTTTTATACAAAATACAAAAACACTTTTGGACCACAGATGCAATAGACCATTCTGATTGGTTAGTTTGCTAAGGGTGTTTGGCCTTTTGCTGGCAGTGCTTCACAAGCAGATACTTGCCTAAACTCTAGCACGTTAAGTAAATAAAATATACATACTGTCACATTATATCCTATGCATCATTTTTTTACTTTACACGTTGCCATTATTTTGAATACATTCTTGAGACTTGGTGTCATATGCCTCTTACAAATTGTCACTTCCGTTTTTCCCGTTATGGGTTTAAAATTTTGTAAAACTATTAGGCTACTTCGCCTTTTCTGTATGTGGGTTTATTTTGTTTCTTTATTTTGAGAATATGAATCAAGTGTAGCTTTAACATTTTACATATGTCATATAGATCTTTTTATTTAAGAATATGACAGTGTATCTACCTCATCAATTCAGGTCAGCAAATGTACTGCAATAAAGTTGTTACAGCTGATTACGTTTCTCATTAATGTTGATCCCGTATCACAAGACTGGTATATGTGCCTTCGTATTGCTCCCATCTTGATTTTTTCAACTAATGCTTTCTGAAATCAAATTAGGAACAACCTGATTAATTTCACCCATTATTTTATTTCATAATTTCATTGACTTAAAAGCCATGCTGCTTGTTTAATGAAAATTCAAAAATATTAAACAGGCATTGAGGGATATTTTTGTTCAAGTATTTTTGGGAACGGGAGACTGTGGCTCAAAATAGAACATAGCCCCTGAGCCAATATGAAAGACTGTATCACAATAATTATGTAGTCAAACCTCTGCCAAAAACATCCCAACTGAACAAATTCACAAAATTTGTGAAGTGATTTTAATAATGGCTTCAGCTGTAAAAAGAAATTAATAATTTTTTAACATTTGTAGCTAGAAGCCATCACTCAGGAACTCTGTGACAAGATTTGGCTGAACCTGTCTCACAACTGAACTACACAAAGGCCAAGATCAAGTAAACCAAACAAGTCCTTGAAATGTCACAAGTCATGAAACTTCACTTCCAAAGTTGTTCCATTTGTCTATAATATCCTTAAATACCATTATATCCTGCTCTGGATCACTAAATCATTCAAACTGCCTACTCTTACAGATTTGAATCAGGCTAGTGTAATGCTTCTCCACAGACACCAATTGCTGCCAAGTGTGAAATGGCATAGAATCACATACAGTATCATCCATCTGAGGAATCTGGCAACACATTTTATGGTCTCTTTTTGACCTTTATAGGTGCAAAGACTTTCCAAGTTTCAGAAAAATATCATCAGATATTGTATTAAAGGAATAGTTTTCCGAAACTTACTCTGTTTACTCACTTTCATGTAGTTCCAAACTCACATGACTTACTGTCTTCTGTGGAATACAAAATGAGACATATTTAGGGACATGTATTGAATGTGGAATCAAGATTTAGATTGAATGCCAAAACATAATAAAAGACCAAAAACACCACAAAAAGAGCTCTGATGGAGTATATTCAAAGCCATACGATTCACAGAAATTCTTGCTTTTTTTATCTGACTCTTTATCTACTTCAAAACAACAAATCTAAACCGTTTCTCAGAAATTGTAGAAGGATATTTTCTGTGCTGAAGCAAAATGTATGATTTAAGAAGTGGTCATAGGTGTTCACATATTATCGTTTTCATGATATGCATTGTGCATATAAAATAGATTTCATTTCATTATTAACATTTTTGTTGAAGGATTTTATGTATAATACATGTGCAAACATGCACACAAGTATGTATATGTACATATATGTATGCATACATGTTTTCAATTAAACCTTTCAATTAAATACTGACTTGAGATTAATAGCTTATAACGCCAAGTAATTTGATAATGTTTACTCCGCCCTCTTCTGGCATGAGACTGCTGCCATGTGACTGCTGTGACGTATTGTTCTGCTGGTCTCCAATCAGACATATCTCAAATGACACAATATTTGAATTATTTTAAACAGAAGATAAGATTAAATTAAGTAAATATTAAATCATTAACAATATATGGCTCCTACAATGGTGATAATCAACAGGCTAAATCAGATAAACAGTGGCCTAAATCACAAAGCGAGGCAAACAAACAAAGAGTTGGAGAGTAAGTTTTGAGATGACCAAACCAGACAAAGCCAAGCTGGTTTAGATCAGGTTCTGCTGCGTCACAACGCTTGGTATAAACATTCTCTTTCAACTCCGGTTTGATCCAGAGTTTGTGGATAAAGCAGGCTTTTCATGCTTGAAAACTGCAGTCCTCATTTGGCGTAAGTGTATAGAAATTAGGGACCAGTACGTTTTTCTAAAATCATGTTTGTGAAACACGAGAGTAAGTAAAGATGATGGACTTAAATTTTGAATAAACCATTCCATTAATGAAGTACAAGAGAGATGTTTTAAGGACGTGCATTGAAACTCTGTTACTTGAAGTATACCATGCAGTGTTTTTCATTCAAAATGTTTGAACACCTAAAGCAATGCCGGCCAAATAAATACACAGGTTGTAAGCATGCAAACAGTTCCTTTGATAAACACCTTAAAGTATATGAATAAATTTCAGCAATTTCTTTGATGTTACTCTATCTTTGGGCTAAACAATATACTTCAGCAGGCTTGTTTCAGTAGAAGTTATGCACACGCTCTATCCAAGAGCCACATTTATTATGCTTGGCATTGCCCACATCAAACCACATTCTTACAATCTTATGTGATTAGGCTGTTGATAGAGGCAGCTTAATGACTTTCTCCGATTGTGTGGAATCTGGGTGGTGTAGATTTAAACCCGTGACAGTGTTGAGGGATGGATGGTGAGATGAAGAGAAGCAATTCCTCTGCAGAGTGCCGTGTCAGGGGATTGCTTTACCAAGAATTGTCAAAAGCAAAGTACCAAAACCAAGGCGTTGATTTATAATGTCAAACTCATGATGGAAATCCTATGGATTTGTTGATTCAATTGGTTCAAATAATTTTACAACAAAATTTCACTTTATAGAAAATAATTACATAAATAGAAATTATATTATATAAATTGACCGAAATACAATATAATATACATAACTAGGTCTCTAGAGGTGTATAAAGACCTTACATAATGAAGCACTATGTTTTTTTACCTTCGAATGAACTATTTCTATCCACAGCACAGGTCTGCTTGCATCACAATCTGCTCCGAGACTTGTTGAAGATCTAAATGCAGATTTAATCCACATATTATACAGGCAATAGTCTGGGCAGGCTGAAAACAGGCATAAACTATAATACAGACAAAGGTCGGGGCAGGCAGCAGAGGTTCCACAACAATAAACTAATCCAAAACTCAAAACACAAGTAATCCAAAAGAAGGACACTCAGAAATGCAGTGGGACACAAAGAAGACTTCACAACGATTGAATGATTGAATCAGTCTTATATTAAAAGAAGTAATAACACACAGGTGAGAATGATCAGTGTTCAATGAGTCCAGGCAATGGTTTATGGGAAATGTAGTGAATAATGAAAGTCCGGGTGATGGGGAGAGTTCTCTCTTGTGGAGCACGAGGGCAATGCAGGAATGTTAGATTTAGGGGTTGCTTCACTATTGCTTTTTTTCTAGTAATCGTGGATTTTCTACGGTTCACAACGTATACTTTCTTATGAATAAGCATCCTCATAAAATAATTACGATTTCCTGCGAGGACGGTCCCCTCCATTATCATGAGTTAAAGGCATCATGAACAACAATAGTTCTTAATTTTAAATATTAAATTCTTTGTTATTATATGTTTGTTCAATTATTTATACAATGGTTTATGACAACAATTGCATGAACTGATATGATCTTATTGCAATGTGTTACTAAAAGATATGCTGTATCTTTTGTCATTTTATTATCGTGCTTTTCTGCACTTTTATTTGTTGCAGAATGCAATTGAATTACATCTAAAACAAATGTTATCAGTACAGAGAAATGTCCACATGTTGGTTATGTTTTGAGGCAATACAGTTGATTAATAAAACAGAGGAGCTGCAGAATGAGGGAGGCAGTGTAATTTACCTTTAATCTTGACTTTAGTGTTTCCTTCCGCAAAGAACAGAAAGCTCAGGACTTACTCATATATTAAGAAACTTTATTTCACTTGGAGCAATGCAAAATGATTGGTCAGTATTAATGGATCATATGAAACAAGAATAGCACTATCTTTAAACACAACTATTGGAAGAGGAACTTCGTGAGAAGCAACATAGATGTCAGAGCAGTGTAAAAGATTTTCTAGACAGTTTGATATGCCTCTGGGAGTATGTAACTTTTTCTTTGATCCCAGAATAACTTAACTGTTGACAAGCGGATAATGGTTTTAGGTTTGACTATGACAAAATGAAGTCACATGCTTTAAAGTGTCCTAGAGGTTTTGCTTTTCGCCTCAACTTTGCAAACAGTACCAAAGCAAGCATGCAGTCTCGCTTGCTGACACCCAGACTTACTATAATGTATACAAACCTGAGACTATTGTTTGGTGCTTAGAGAATCCCTTCTGTGTTGTAAAGCCTTTGAAGGATCTTTATAGATTCTGAGAGCTGAATAGGAAATGAGAAACCTCGGATCCCGTGATTTTCCTACAAATACAAATAGTGACAGTTTGCTTTTCCAAACAGCTCCAAACTTCCCTTTAGGCCAGCTGTACGATCAGACATGTGGATGTAAAGCAAAAGAGGATAGAGGCCTGAAAAGACTCAAGGAATAGCTGTTAAGTTATCCGTGGTAGATCCACAGCGGTTTGTTGTCTTGTGTGCCGAGCGAGACAAATCGCTGCATAATATTCACTGGAGGCACAGCAGCAGTAAATCTGAGGCTTTGAGAGAATGATGGGGGGTGGGGTGGGTGGCTGTTTTGCCTGCTAGGCCGTCCATTAGCAATGAATCGTAGTTAGTGTTCATTAGGGCACAGATGTGGTGGGAGGCACTAGTCTTTTTCATTGATCATGATGTGTTTGGGAGCTCGCTACTCCTTTTCTCTGCCTAGTGTACTGCCAGTTGTGAATGAGAAAATCAATCAACAGCTTTTCAGATGGTTTCTTTAATTACTAATCCTTAAAGTGAAAGTGACCTATTTGTCAGATATACCCGAAATGTGACCTCTGCATTTAACCCATCGAGAGAGTAGTGAACACACGCACAGCAGTGGGAAGCTATCACTGCAGCGCCTGGGGAGCTAGTAGGGGTTAGGTGCCTTGCTCAAGAGCACCTTAGTCGTTACCTGCCGGCCCTGAGAATCAAACCGGCAACCTTCTCGTCACGACTCCGACTCTCTAACCAGTAGGCCACGACTGTTTCCTTAAAGTTGAGGGATTTCTTTGAATAGACTGAAGCCAAGACAACATAAGGAGGAGAGACCATTAAATAGTCCCAGCGGCAGCATTCACAGGGCAGAAAGGCTTCCCTCGTGTAAAGAAAAAATATTTTTTTCCTAAATGTCAATATACTTAATATTTAATATTTATTTGAAAATATAGAATAATACATTGGTGATATACACTGCCCGTCCAAAATTAGATTGGAGGGTCTAGGTTCAGCAACGCTATGTGTCCAAAGAATGAGGTCAGCTGACCACCTGAATATAATGAATGACCAGGATATTCCATCAATGGGTTCTTTCTTCCCTGATGGCAAGGGCATATTCAAATATGACAATGCCAGGATTCATCAGGCTCAAATTGTGAAAGAGTGGTTAAGGGAGCTTGAGAAATCGTTTTCACACATTGATTGGTCACCACAGAGTCCAGACCTTATAACCCCATTGAGAATCTTTGGGATGTGCTGGAGAAGACTTTGCGCAGCGGTCGGACTTTCCAATCATCAATTCAAGATCTTGGCAAAAATCAATGCAACTCTGTACGGGAAAAATGGACATTCTGGACATTGCAGAAGCTTATCGAAACGATGCCACAGCCAATGCATGCCGTGATCAAAGTTAAAGACTTAGAGTGTGTACTTTTTTGGGAAGGGCAAAATATTACAATACATTGAATAATAAGGAATTGCCACTTTTCACATATTGGAAAATAAGCACAGTTTGGTTCCAATACATGGAAATGTATTGTTTACTAAATATATTGCATGATAGTTTCAAGTCTAAATTCTATTTAATGAGTTAAGTATTGCAAGAAATAATAATTAAAGTAAAAGTTTTTCCACATTTAATTTGCACTTCAAAGGATAATTTACCCAAAAATAAAAAACGCATGACTTACTTTATTCAGCAGAACACAAAGTATGATATTTTGAAGAATGTTGGTAACTGAACAACAACGTTACCCACTCCTATTTAGACACAAAACATGAGTAACGCCATTCTTAAGTTACCAACATTATTTTTCGTTCCGCAGAAGAAAGTAAACTATACAGGTTTGAAATGACATAAGGATTAAGAGTAAATGATGACAATTTTCATTTTTGGGGTGAACCTTTTGGTGAAAACATTACAGTATTTGGCACTTTGCACTTATGTATTAAAAAAAGTGAAATGTTGTCAGAAAGAGTTTTTCCCATGATATAAAAACAATTCACAGAAACATTTTCTCAGTGTTGTAAGGTTTTAAGATATGCATAAATATTACACTGAAACTATCTTTGAAACCTCTTAAACCTAATACATGAAACTGTTAAACATTAAATTCAACATTGAAGGGTTAAATGCATTACATTGTCAGTAAAATAATTTGACTGGCCATAAGGATAAGTCAAGAGATTGTATTAGGAGAGCCGCAAAGCAAGACATTGTGTTATATATGATACCAAACATTGTAATTTGAGTGTTCAAATGAAATAGTAAAGAGTAACAAGTTTGACAGCCCCCTCGCCACCGCTAAAGATTTGTTAGTAGTCGAGCACGGTTCAAATTTTCCCCAAATAATATAGATTATATATGGATAGATTTTGAGTAAGAAAGCCAAATAACCTTCGGCGGGCAGGGAGGAGGTCAGACACAATGAGCAAATGCTAGCGCACCATCAGTCACTAGAGAGAATATCTGTGGCTCTAATGAGAGGCAGTGCATGAAATTACACATTTATTTATAGGAGCACTCCGAGGGTCTGAATGCCATTTCGTTTGCAAGGAGCCTAAACAAATGTGCTTCACCCATAATAAAAGATGCATTGCCAGCATTATACAGTACATCAAAGTTAGCGATGCTGATTATTTAATAAATCTATTAAATGACCAGTTTTGTTGCTTTTGATGTTGACAATTTATGCTTGACATTTTCAAGTATGTCAAAAATCATGCTTAGATGTCCTTGATGAAGATGGTGAGCTCTATCACTGAGCTCCTTATCAGACTCCGTAGAGAAGTAAGAAACGCATCAGCATCAAGCCAATGAGAAAAGCTTTGATGGTCTAAAGATCATTTACTGCTACACAAGTGAAAATGAGTCCCTGTACAGATCAGAAGAAATATCCACCGGCTTTCACGATGTCCCCCAGCCGCTAAAAACCTTGCTCTTCAAGTAGAAGCTCGAATATGAGGGATGTAATTCAGTGACGAGGTAAATCCCCGGAGGATTTCATCTCTTGCCTCCTTCTGATGTGATTTAAAGAAGAGAAGTACGGTCCACCCAGCAAGTTGCTTACACAGCACGTATCTGTTCTGTGATACATTTTGATCATCTAGCATTGTCAGACTTACGTCAGGACCCATTTCATTAGCTAAATTTTCACATTCCAATGCTGCCATGTTCCTCGAGCAAATGATGAATTGCCTGAGATCTTTGTATGCTGTTTTCTCCAGCCCCTCGAGGACCTTTGAATGGCAGATGTGGAGGAACAAGGGTGCTGCTGACAGTTTATTACATTGAAAAGCATGGCTCCAATAAGGTAAACAAAGGAAGACCTGCATATTTAGTGAAGTCAGACACGAATGCAGGAAATACAAGATGTTATCCGCTTAATTCACTCTAGATTAAACAGAGAGACTGTTGAGATTATTAAAATGCATCTGAAACTCCTATTAATATTCAGGTTACATGAAATGCTTACAACAGTGCAGCTAAACTGACAGCAATAAAGCAAACATTGAAGATTAGATTAAAACAGGTTTGGAATATATGAAAGGGATTGAAACACAAGGGCATAAGGGTCGGCTGACTGTAGCTCACTTACTCTCTGCTAGTAGATGACCTTGGTCAAGAGCATCTTATCGATGGCCTTGAAAGTAGCTGTCTGTTCTGTTTATTTCTAAACAATTTACACCACAGCCTATTATACATTTCTTTATATTACACTAGATGTTCACTTGTGTCTGATTTATTTTGGAAGGCCGTCTTGGTTTGCCTGTCTGGTGCTGCATTGTAAGAGATCTCCAAAGCAGGATGTTGCTGACTTGCCTCTAAGATGAATAGAAATGATAATCATATCTGTCTCAAGATAGTGTAATTGTACTATAGACTCTCTTTGGTTTACTATGAGTCAAAGGAGTCCCCCCTAGTGGATAATTGCTCTGTTCTTTGTAACTTTTCTCTGTAACTTTCTACATTGTCGACATCTAACTGATGCCCTGGCAGTGATGGGAAAGAACTCACCTGCCTTGTACTCTATCTGGTCATGGCTATGCACATTAACTTGATCTCAACAAGACTGAGCTTTTTTTCAATCTCCATCTTTTATTATCACCGTTATTATTGTACCTACATGGGTATAAAGCTTTACTGGTATTATCTTAGATGTAGGGGAGATCGGGGGCAATTATAACGGGGGCAATTGTAACACACTCAATCGCTCCAATCAGATATAAGCTACAGCAATGACACTTAATCTGCATATGCGAGTTGGATTCTTTCTCTACCTGTGGAAAAGGAGCGCGATATTTGTAACTAAGCAGAATTTTTCAACGCAACACTGATTTTCATGTGTGAAAGTTAATTTTTGATTGTAAAGTGTTTTTCTACGTCTAAAGTTTAGATGACTTGAAATTAAAATTATGTATATTTTATCTCTAGGTTATTGATAATTTTTTTACATGAACAATCTATGGCAATATAGGTGTGGCAACATTGTGTTACAATTGCCCCCGAGCCAGATGGTCCAGTGTAAGCCCCTTGTTTGTCTGTGTTGGCACACTTAGAAATAGACTTTTGCTTTTTGAATGCATATGATGCCAGATATCTAAAAGAAGTTCTGTCATGACAACTCTCGGATGGTTAAGCATTGTAGTGTACATGACATATTTCAAGTACAGAGACTTGCTACTGCCAATACATCCACAACATGCTGCTGTGTGCATGTAGGGAATGCTGCTGCTGCACACATAACATATAGTCTATGAATTACCCCATATAGCGTATATGATCACCTTGTAGCACAGGGGGAGCTGCATGGGAAAGGAGGAGGGTTTCTTCTGAAGGTTGCTGCACTCAGTGCACGGGTCTGCCAATCACTAGCCAAGATTTAAACGTTGAGCAGCAAGCTCATTGGCTGCTGATACGTAAGGAACCAAACAGATGAGCCGTGTGGTGGTGAAGTTACAATGTCAGATTGGGTCAGATTTATAGGACTGCGCCATCTAGAGTTTCATGGCAGAAGTTTTTCTACAATCTGAATCATAAACAAAAAAATAATGTTGTTAAAGACTACAGCAGTTAAGTGATAACTTTGAGGTAGACTATTATTTTACATGCATTGGGTTAATTTGACTAATATTGGGACGATTGTAACACTCCGACTTCTTGCATTTAGTTTAATACAGTCTTGTCCTTATTAGTGAAAATGTATCAATTGTTTATTAATTATAAAAGGAAAATTATAAGTAAAATGTATTTTTTTACTAATGCTCCCGGTCACCCCTACATCTCAAGTTTGCGGTCAATTGTCCCTTCGTTCTGCAAAATATGATAAAATAAGACGCATCTTAGTCATTTCATGGCCAGACTCACTGAGATAAAAGCTTATCTACAGACCCTTTCGGAAGACGTAAACAATGATGGACCAACGCTGGTACAGAAGAAGTTTTTAACACTGCACAAACATTTGAACAAAATGCAAGCAATATAAAATGTGTAACCTAATAAAATAAACTATGCACATATCTTTAAGATTTAATTATACATTTGCAGAAAAAATGAGGAAACTATTCCAAATTTTAATGTAATAAGATTTCTAGATGTATTGTGGCCATTCAGTGTCTGTTGAATTTCAACAAAATCAAACCTCAGGAGTGACTTAAAGTCATCCAACAGTAATGTGAAAGACTGTCAGCATGACAAGAGACATGAAAACTGTGATACAAATGTTACTGCTTTGATGTATTGCTTTATATGAACTTGTTTTCTTTGCAGCATTCGAGGTCTGAAAGAATACAGAGCATCCTTTTTGTTATTTTGATCCGTTTCTCCGGTGCTGGAAACAATTTCTCTTTAAATTTGAGAGGAAATATAGTTCGTTTTAGATCATTTTACCTAAACTCATACCTATTAATTCAGAGAAACTGAAAATAATTTTGAAACGGTCTCTGTTTATATTTTTGCAAAGTGGTTTATGGATTACTCTAAGATTTGTTTTTTAAAGTTGCTTTACAACAAAATGGACTTGACAACCCCCTGAATGGTTTATGGTTTTATTGCTATAGACTTCTGAATATTCTCTCTTCTGTTGTCATGGTGTCTTCAGATGCTTTTATCATCTGGTAAATTTAATTCACAAATTTCTGAGTTATGCTGTTATACCGGAGTTGGACTGTCTTTGTTTCTTTCATTTGTATAGCAAGTAAACTCTCAAAGCTTGTTGAAAACCAAACCGGCAGAGGGCAGCCATACATCGCAATTCTATCAATGTCTTCCTGAACTCAGAGATGCTTCGCCGCTCGCTTCTTAATCAATTAAAACAGATTTTATCACTCAGAAATTTTCGATGAGGATTGGAGTACGCATAGTTCGTAACTTTTACGTTATGTTGTTCACGTATCATTTACTGTTATTTTAGAAATGAACATTCCTTTATAAGAAAAAGCTGCGTGTTAAAAATGAGAGATAAAGCGTAACCTTGGAGAGTGCATCTGTGATTGGCTGAAAGTATTTTTTTCTCTTGTCCGTGTTCCCCTATAAAACCTCAGTTAACGGGACACTCTGATACTTTACGAACATGCCGCTCGCCATAAGCAACTTCAGCTCAACATGAGTTTTGCGCAATGGATTAAAATATTCGGAAACCACCGCAGATAAATTCCCCAAAGTAACTTGTTCAGGCTTCCGATTGTTCGACTGGTTTTGTTTTTAAAGTAGAAGTAACATCATGGCGAACACTTGCATACAGTTCACGGGTCTTTCGATGAGTATTTTGGGTTGGATCGGTCTAATCATCGCCACTGCCACTAATGACTGGGTCGTCACCTGCAAATATAACATGAACACCTGTATGAAGATGGATGAACTGGAGGCAAAAGGTTTGTGGGCAAACTGCGTGATCTCGACGGCGCTGTATCACTGCATCACACTTACTCAAATTCTGGAATTACCAGGTGGGTGTAAACTTGTTTTGTTTTAAGTTTTGGAGGATTAAGATCAGTATATCTAAAATGAATTACGGATGGGAATAAGAAAACACTATATAGATGCCACTGTAATATCTTTAGTATCATAATATAGGGTTTAAATAGCTTTTCTGTGATTATTTAAATCACTCCTAGGATTTCTGACATTTCATATCTTATTACTTCCACGAAATTCACATATATAGTATTATCATAGTAAAAATAAGATTGTCCCTTTCTCCTGTCTTTCTCCAGCTTACATCCAGACGTCTCGAGCACTAATGGTCACCGCATCGATCTTGGGACTGCCTGCTGTCGCGCTCGTGCTCATGTCCATGTCCTGTATTAACTTAGGCAGTGAACCAGAAAGCGCCAAGAATAAGCGATCAGTGCTCGGAGGAATCCTAATACTGATCATTGGTAGGCATGATATTTATTAATTGAGTTATGAATCTCTTCGGACGTGTGCGCTGCTGAGACTACAACATTTGCTAAAATATGTTTAAATTCTGCAATAATTTAGAAATAAAATTGATTTTCCGTCTTCCTCTCGGGATTATGATTATACCATGACACTCTTATTAGCCTTGCATTTGTTCATATCTTATAGCAATATTTCCTTTGTTTGAGTTATGCCTAACAATGAAATCTATAATTACAGTATTGGCGTTTAACATGTATCTTTCAAAATACTTTGCCGTCTATTTGTAGTTACAATGTATGCAAAAATACAAGGAAAACAGAAAAAAATATTTGTGATTATTCTCTGTTTTCTCAGCTTTTTGTGGCATCATCTCCACTGTGTGGTTTCCAATTGGAGCCAATCAGGAGAAGGGCTTAATGTCTTTCGGATTCTCCCTTTATTCTGGCTGGGTGGGCACTGCACTCTGTTTGCTGGGAGGCTGTTTGATCACCTGTTGTTCAGCTGACACCCCTGCTTCATACACTGACAACAATCGATTGTACTACTCCAATCAGGGCCCCACCCATCAAAGCACTGCCTCCACTAACCACGCCAAGAGTGCACACGTGTGAGCGTCGGGAATACTTCAGCTGGCCAGACCTTGTGCAATTTCGTCCGGCCCATTCGATTTTTGCTCTCTTTCCCTTTACTTTTGTGTTTCATCCGTGTCTGTATCTACAGTGGTGACACTGTGGATTGTTATCGTACAGCTGAACTCCAGGCCTTTGACTTGGCAGCAGTGTTACATACAGTATTAAGGGACAGGCGCTGGTGAAAGACCTGCTGTTATCTGAGGACCGGAACTGAAGGACTTATTTTTCATGTTTTTTACTGATTCAACACAATATAATGTGCCTTATAAGTCTTATTTTTGTAGTGAAAATTTTGAAATCGTGCATTTTGCATTTTATATATGAGTACTAACAGTATTTGACAATGTTGTTTTTCTTTTTGTAAAGCTATATAAGAACTTGATTAATTTCAGAACACTGTTTGGGTCACGGACACACAGTGAAGTTAAGTTGGGAAATGAATAATAGCTGGCCAAATGTACCTAGACCAAAATTGGACCAAAGCAGTAACTGAGTCTGTTATTTATTGTAATACCTGTATGCTGCTTTTATTATATTTGTTATATAATAAAGAAAGTTGTCCATGTGAAATTGCCTTCTCTTCAGCTATAAAATTATACATTTTTATTAGTATAGACCAAATGAATAGTTCATCATTTTTTATATAAAATCCTGTGGGAAACTGAACTAAATTATGTTACTGAATTGCACTCCAAGGGACCATATGCTGTAGACTGTTGAGTCTCAGCACCTGTCAGATGCTTATGCATGTGTACTGCATCATCATATCACTGATTCATACTAGCAAACAACACTCTAGAGCACATATGATTCAAGAAGCCAAGACACAGTCTGTACCTGTATATCTTTCTTTTCATTGAATGAGAGACTGATTTTAAAGGTTAGCGGTTGTAATCGGCCACAAATGCAGATATGCTGTGTGGCTGTGTCTGGCATTCATCTTTTGTTCTGTAGATAGGATCCTATGCAGTAAAAGCTATTATACAGTGTGTGGGGACACTATAGGAATGAGTAACATGTTAGCATTTTTGTCTTTGTGGTTTAGTGGAATTGAAAAAGACAGTAAATATAATCATGTGAGTATAATCTTATTTTACAAATGGTGCACCTTGGACATCTTAATTATTGCTTCTTATTTGTAAGTCTTAAAGGAATAGGTCACCCCAAAATTTAAATTCTCTCACCCGTTTTTCACCCAAGGTTATCATATGGCTTCTCAACACTATAGCTTGACTTGCGTTAAACTTCTAAAGCTTTAAAGCTTGGGTCAAAATGTACTGTAATTGCATGGAAAAGAGTGACTCTTCAGATCTTCTTATTTTGTACTTCAAAAAAAAGATAAAAATCCTATATCTTGTGACACAATGTTGAATAAACGATGGAGGAATTTTTATTTTTGGGTTAACAAATCCTTTAACCTTTCATTCTTTGCTCGGAGGTAGTTAATGGTGCAATAGCTTGAAAAAAATTGTTATCTACAGTATATTTCTCTTCTAAATATGATTGCATGTGATTTTATAAAAAGAGAGGGAGAGACAGACAAACAAAGCAGAGAATGACCTGATCCAGCAGGAAATAAGAGGCTGAAAGGAGAATTCTTCTGATATTAATCCAGCCCCCGAGTGTCAATTGCTTGGAGAATGGTTTTGCATGTTCTTTGAAAGCAAAAAGCCAGTCTGCATTAGGAACAAACACACGGCAACCTCATTTTCCTTTTTAAAGTGCTACCGAGTTAACATTTTTCCAAGAAAATAATTATAAACTGGTGTGGGAATGTCACGAGCATGACTCACTAGTTGAAGCTTGGCAGTTTTGCTTGGAAACTGGGACTGACCTTGAGAAGAACAGAGAAATCTGCGGCGAAAAAATGTCTAGAATGTTTACCAAATGAATTGGGAAATATGTATGATTCTTTTCTTAAAAGTTCAGAAATAGGATGAACTTTGGAACCGAAATACATTAACAAAAGTATTAAGAGAACTGCTGTTTTTGGGAAGAAAATGTTTGTTCTGGACCCTTTAACATGAGGGGTCCACTATTATTACAGCCTACAAGGAGGAGACTCGCCCATAAAACGTTTGCTTTGGGCCCTGTGAAAATGTACTACGGTATTAAAGTAAATTATTCAAGCAGCTGATGATAAACAAGATTTTGGTTTGGATTGTAGCATGAATATGTTTCCATAAGCATAAAAGTGCCTACCCTTTACATGTAAAGTTTACCTAAATAAGTATATTTTAAGCTTCTATGTAAAATAGAATCTATTCACCATCTTCCTCACATCCAGGATGTCTTGCATAGCACCAGGATATTTTGCATCAGAACCACAGGGACGATGATCCCCCAACAAATTACATTCAATATAAGGACATTACAGTTAAATTTGATTTAGATAGATGACAAAAAATGAACACAGATGACGTCCTATGAGTGTCTCATAGGAAAAACATTTATGAAGACCCTTCCACAAGAGGAGCGTGCTTCAGGCAGGCTGGTTAGGTCGATGTCTGTGCCATACAGACGGACGGGTCTGTATGAATTAAACATAACAACATGCTTTGATATCTCAAAACCATATTGTACCACATCGACATAGACCACCACTGTAGCGATGATAATGGAACAGTATCGTTTGTCTCATTCCTCTGCATAGCCCATGGCGGCCCTCCCAGTAAGACCATGTTTCCATTGTGCTCAGGTACAGCCCTCAGATGTATGTGTTATTCTAGGCTCGGCGCTCCACCCCACAGGAAACAGAGCTAGACTGCAGCGCTTACACAAGCCATCCGCGTGAGGATATTTGTTACGTCTGATTTTTGGTTTTATGATACTGCCTTTACGCGAAAGGAAAATCAAGAGTCTTATCTGATCTGCAATAAATGACTTTCATTGTTGCATGGAAGCAATATTAACATCTCATTACACAGTGCAACGGGAGAGCAAACCACAAGAAGAAGAAACAATAAATAGATTCGTACAAAAAATCAGAAACCAGAATACATCCACTTCATACCAAAATATACAGCAGAAACAAATATCAGATTTGCAGGGGAAGCCAGTCTCCACATTTCCTGAACAAATACCAAACAAACTATGAAAGCAGGAAAGATAGCTTGCAAAGTACAAACACTGTACCTTTTCGCAAAGACAAATAACAAAGTTGACTTTGAAAGCAGTAGTGGAAACCTTTTTGTTTCTTTTCATACAGATTCCTAATAACAAAATATATCTGCACTGTATTTTTTTGTCTTGGTTAACCGTGCCCTCATCAAGCCTACTAGGCAGATTCGAAGATCGTTCTAGAAAGAGGTCATTAAAAATATACGCTTACCCAACTTTTCTTTAGAAGTTCTGCTGAACCCACAAAACACCACCAGCGGTGGATGAGCTACCCCGCAGATAACCCGAAGTTTCGTAATGCCTGTAGAAAAATACTTCTCTTTGATTTCTTTCTCATGCCTCTACGCTTTTATATGGTGCTCTACTCTACGGAAGTAAAATGGTGTCTTTCGTCAGATACAGCAAACAAAGAGGTCGGAGACTTTGGCTTGAATTGTATGAAGAGGCCACCATGTTTGGGGGGGCAGACTGCTTTCCTTATGTCTCAGAATGCTACATTTGAGTTTTACATCAAGTCTTTCACCACACATGCAAATGCTCAAGCACACAGTTTTACTCTGGGCCCTGTTTGTCTGTAACATGCTACACATTCAGTAAAATGCCACAGCAACAAAGATAATCACATCAAAGACCAGATGCAAGAAACAGACCAACCCAGGCCCCAAACGTAGCTCTATACATTTAGCTTGATGGCAAATGTATGCAAAGAGCCTATGGGACAGCAAGCTTCTCAATCGTCTATTTTTCTAAATATTACAAACAAGAGAGAGAAAGAAAAACAAAAAGCTATGTTGCTTGATGTGCCCAATGAATTGTTAACACAAAGGCCTCCCATGATGTGGAACTGGCATTTGTAAATATGTATGGATTTGAGGCCTGCCTTGGTATTCTGTTTTTCTTTTGACTTTTCGTCTGGCACAGCTGCAGCACAGATAGAGTTGGATTGGACAAATCAGTCGGACGCCACGTGAATCATGGGGGAGGGAACACCAGAAGAGCACACCCAGATAAAAATTCACAACACGCTCCCCACTACATGCACTTCATGTAGCCTCTGTTTGCCTATGTCTTTTTTCAAAGAGAATATACACTAACCAGCTGAAAGACAAATCGTACTGTGGTCACACTGTTGGTATTTACACAGAGCTGCCTGCTTGCAAGGATGGAGTGGAATCACTGGCATAAGATGGATGGAGCGGTGAAACATGACAACTGACAGGCACACGTGTAAGAACCTTGACCGGGAAACAAACCTACAGCATGAAGATGCAACCTTACATCAACATCAAACGAAAATGTGAAAATGCTAAACAAACAATCATGAACATTTGGATGGACATATTTAAATCACACATTAACAGATGAAGGCACTATTGCAAGCAAAGTCCAATTACTATTTGTGACAACCTACGGAAAAAACTCACTTGGGCTAGATGTTAACATGAGAGACTCCGGGGGCTATTTGACGTCATTTTGCGTTTCATGGCGTTTATATTGAAAAAAAAGTTATTCAAATAACAAGTTTGTGGAAATTGGTTGGTTTTAAAGTGAACTGTTGCATCAACGGGCGTTCAATGGCAACATTTCGGCTGGTTTTTAAATCGACCCCACATACAGAACGAGACCTAAGCAAAATTACCCTCTTCTCAATTTTGTGGCTTGTTTCAAGGGAATGTGAGGGACTGTGATAGCTGACAGGGCAGCTGTGAACTACCCGCTAGATGACAATACATTTCAAGCTAGCCATTGTACTTCAGGGGGTGGGGTGCTATTTAATGAACCAAATAACTGGACATGTTTAAGTGCTTTGTGAGTCTGTAGAGTTCACTACTCTAAATACAACTTTACCTCAGGACTATTTAGGAGCTAGGTAATATTGAGAACTATCCAAACATTTTATAATGCGTTCGAAAGATATATTAATTGAGATTGAGACCATTGAGATTATCCAACCAATAGCAAATAAAAGGCTGCAAATGAAGAAATGGGAATGATATAAATATTAATTGCACAGAGATAACAACCTAGCCCAAGGGTTCTGGAGTCATTGGCGGACAAGTACATTCAAATGACATTCTCATTCCAGAGGATCGTCCAAATCATCATCGACCACCAGCGCCTCAAAGCCTTGACTGGCTTTGGGAGCTTTGCTTTTGGCCCTGCTATGTGAGGTCCTGTTGTTGTCTGCCTTGTCCTGGACATCGGACTTCTCCTGGTGTTGCTTTTTTTGGTGGCCGCCTATTCCCTCTTGGGAGCTCCAGTTTTGCAACTGGCCACCGTCTTCTTTAGGATGCAGGTCATCATCAGGTGCAAAATTGTCGTCCACACCCGTGTCATAGCGCTGGTACGTGCTGGCGTGGGCCTCCTCCTCACGCGCCGTGATCTCCAGGGTGCTGTTCCACATGCCGTACCCAAAGTAAATCAGAACACCTGCAGACACAAACAGGCATAAACTAATGCACTGATGTAGTGTGATGCACAGATGCTGTGTCAGTCACAAAGAAAACAATTTCTAAATGAATATCACAGCATGGTCAATAGTGTCAAATGCTGCGCTTCATGGTTCACAGCGATGCCGTATAAAATCCATTTATTGTTCCTCAAAGAACCATTCGCTTCAGATGTTCTTTATGAAGCACCTTTATTTTTTTTAGGTGAAGCAATTTATTGACAGTCCCTAATCAGATTTTTGTTCATTTAAAAGAAAATCACAAGTTAGTCTGCTATCCTCTCCACATAAATGTATGCCAAAACTCACCCACAAAGCACCACAAGCCAAAACGGATCCATGTGATGCTGGACAGCTTGAGCATGAGATAAACATTTACCAGCATGGCAGAGGCTGGGACGAAGGGAACGCAAGGAGCCATGTAGGGCAGACGCTTGGGATTCTCGGGCTGCTGAATGATGATGAAGATTAAGAGTGTCATGACAAGCAACAGTATCACCAGCAGTAGCACGGCCCACCATTGACCCTCTGCGATCTGACCCGGCCCGAAGATGATGAGGGAACAGAAAGAGAAAATGAGAATGAAGAGCAGAATGACACAGCGGGTGACGGTGCGACCTGTTGCCACAGTGGGCCGGTCCATCTTGCCCGGCAGGCCGAGCCGAATACGCATGGTGTAATAGCGTGGCCCAAGCAGCTTCTTCAGTTTGAGCAGGTACACACTGTCCGCCTCGTCCGATTCGATACCTGAGGACATGTCTACGGTGCCGTAGTTTGGATGACTGGCGTTGTAGGTGGATTTGTCAGGCTTGCCAATCAGCATCTCATTGTCTCCTAGCGAAGGGAGGTTCTTTGCTCCACAGGTGTTTGTGGGAGGTCCTCCGTAATCATCAACCTCGTTTACCGGCGAACAGGCTTCCTTCTCGCACTCGGCCAACACCCCCTCTTTGCGCTTCGAATTCTGCTCTGAAAGAAAATTGACGAAACCGTGGATGTCTCCTTCAGGTTGGTAGCGTAGCAATAGCACGCAAACCGACACTAGAGTGTAGGCTAGCAAGGTGCCGATGGACATCATCTCGATCAGGTCCCTCAGGCTGACAAGCAGAGCCATCAGAGCCGAGAAGAACCCAGACACCACGCAGGCCACGGCAGGTGTCTCTGTGTATGTACTTACTTGGGCCAAGAACCTAAAACATACAGCTTTGGTCAGACTGTGTACATGATAGCTATCTCTTACTTCCGTTATACAAATACCGAATTCATCAATGAAATGTTCAGTCTTTTAGACAGACAATTACATGTAAGACAGTTTTGCGGATATGTAATGAGTTAAAGGGGAAGTGTGTTTAAACAGTCAAAATAAATATTTCAAATATGTAAAATAATGCTGGAATGTTGAAATAAGGACTGTCAAATTGATTGATTCGCGATCCAAAATAAAAAAAAATTGTATGTATAAATGCACACACATACATGTACATATACATGTAAATAAATATACTTTAAATTATGTATAATATACAGTATGCCAGTATGTTTGTGTATTTTTACATATACAGTAAATATACACGACACACATACAAGCCTATTATTAAAAACACAAATATTAATCTTTATTTATGTAAATATTCATATCAATTAATTGATTTGAAAGCAGAAGTTGAAATCTCAGCAGACCCATTATGTTTTACATAAACCTATAAATTATATTTGTTATAATTGTTTGTTTAAGTTATGCTTAAATAATTATAACATTGAAACAAACAATCACATAAAACATATGACAAAATAGGCTACTCATTACAAATCATCGCACATCAAACATGACCTTTTGGTGATTCTCCGTTGTTATTACCTAAAGAGCAAACCATCTCCTGCCATAGCGTAGATGATTCTTGGCATTGGAAAGAGGGATCCCAACAAACTGACTGTAAGTCCTGCAATGGACCCGACGGCCACTATGTATTTGGCAGTTTGGAAGCCATGTCGAGCAAACATTTCCATCAGTGGAGCTTCTGTATCAATTTCAGTGTAGGGAACCATTAGAGTAAGGATAACACTCACCTGAGAGAGAAATAAAAGATAATGTTATAATAGAAAAAAGAGATATTGTGTGACTAATCTACCACTCTCTTAATCGAATAAAATAATGCTCCCTTTACTCTAATGTACATTTTGGAGTAAAAGGCTTCGCAATAACCGGTTTATATTAATTATTTGTATTTTAAGTTAAATGGTTATTATTAATATATATATTGTAATATTCATTTTTAGTTCCTCAAGTAGACTTTGATTATAATAATAATATATGATAAACACAAGCACACATACTGTATGCAAAAAAAAATACTGCTCACCTTTACAGACATATAGACTGAGAACTCTATTTCCTAGACTAAAATTTGTCCATGTGAAATAAAAAAAGAATGACATATGGAGGGTTGAACACTTAATTAACACATTTTCTCCTCATCAGACAATCTTATAGATGTGAAAATGAAGAGCCATTTTGGTACAGCCCGTTTTTTCCTAGCTGAAACCAAAACAGAACTGAGAAATATGAAAGACTGTGTGTGGAGGGGGAGGATGTTGAAGTGTGTAGAATTAAAAATATAAATACATACATTTATTGGAATATACTAATCTACATTGAGATGCAGAAAAGGTGCCTGCTGGTGAGTTATGTCTCATTTTATTACTATGACAACCTCCTACAGGCAGACAGCTGTGAAAGGTGATAAAGTCTAAGAGCTTTTCATAACTGACTATGTGCTTCACAAAGAGAATAATCAATGAATCTGTTTGGGAGCACAAAGGCTACATATTAAATCAAAAGAACACTGAAACCTTAAGTGATTTTGTTTCAAATCAGATGAAAGGCATGCATGCACACATTTTTCTATGGCTCTTGTACACAGCTCTGGGAAATTTAAGAGACCACTCCAAATGTGCCTTTAATAATTTGTACATGTATGGTAGCCATTTCATTCCAACAAAACTCATTCATGAAATATTCATCTCGGAGATATTCCCAAATTTCTGAAGAAAATGTGAGTGGCGCTCGCCGAGGAAAACTCGGCACTGGGAGGTCACCAGGGTGCTGAGAGCCCCAGATGAACCTAACCAACCCCCATGTCTCTAAAATGTTCTGATGCAGAGATAGAGGTCTGGTTGAACGGTTGCTAAGCTAGTTTGGTTGCTATGGACGTGGCTTGAAATTTGCCAACTGAGGAGTCATGAGCAAAACAAACTAACCCCCATGTCTCTACGATGTTCAGGTAGCAGATATATAGGTCTTGGTAATGGGTTGCTAGGCTTATATGTTTGGTTGCTATAGGCGTGGCTTGGCATCTACCAATTGATCATACTCTAAGCCACGAGTGAAACGAACCAACGACCATGTATCTTTAACGTTCTGATGCAAAGATGTGGGTCTGTCTGAATGGTTGCTTAGATAGTCTGTTTGGTTGCTATGGGCGTTGCTTGGCGTCTTCCAATTGATAATACTCCAACCCACGTGTGAGACGAACCTACCCCCGTGTCTCTACAATGTTCTGATGCAGAGATAAAGGTCTGGCTTAACCGTTGCTAAGCTGATCTGTTTGGTTGCTATGGGCGTGGCTTCATGAAGACCCTGGGGTACTGATTGGTAGCCCGAGTCAAAACAGCCCACCCACTAGTGTCTACAACACTGTGCTTCAAAGATATCCACTTGGTTCTTTTATAATGGGAGTCTATGGGAACCCTATTGTAAGTCTATGGAGAATTTTGGGTGGCTCTTACGCCTCAGGGGTATAACTTATACCCCGTTAGGAGGTATGTTCTAACGGAGTCTGCCGGCATCTTCAAATGTTGTAAGCCGCATGTTAATGAAATCCTCGCTCGGAGCTACAACCCTTCAAAGTTCGGTGCAATGTTAAGTCAATGGGTCTATTTGTTAAATTTTTTGCCCCCTATCGAACACCCTACGCCCGATCGCTTATAAAAGTCATAGCACACCATTCCTCAATTAGGCGGTCGATTTGAGACCCATTCATGGATCTAAAACAAAGAGGCAAAATTTTGGTAGAACAAGTATAGCATGCACGCAAGATAATAATTAGTGATTAGAATTATGTGTTGACTATAGAATGTTTCATCAGACGCACGCACCAGGCCCAAAGTTAACTTCCAGTCGGAAGTTTATATTCATATTTTTATTGTAAACAAATTGAATTAAATTAAATTAAACTTATCAACAGATATTGATTCTTTGCTGAGGTCTACCGGAAGGTACATTTGTGCCATATAGCGTTTGTTGTTGCCACTGAAACCTTCTATAAACTTTGTTGCAATAATGAAAGCCAGAAATTATTTTGACTGGTTCTAAAAATAATTGCAAATCTTGTCACAGAATAAAAAAAAATGAACATTATACCTTAACACATACTTATGAAACTAGTGTCAATACTTTCATGCTTCCCATCATGTATACTCACTGAAACGTAGGCAGTGAGGCAGGTGACCAGAGAGGCAGTAATAGCGTAAGGGATGGAGGTGTTGGGACTCTTAGCTTCCTCTCCAGTAGTCGCTATGATGTCAAATCCTATAAAGGCATAGAAGCAGGTAGCTGCACCCTGCATGACCTGTTGAGCAGACAGCATAGACAATGTAATTTCTTCATCATTGTTTGTGTTGAAGCCTAAGTGGAACATCATGGGATGATGTGAACTTTTCTTATTCACTGTGAAATTGAATTAGGCATGACATCAACTGAATGTCATTTACTGGTGCATCACTTTTATAACAATGTTTAGAAGTTCATGTAGGGTTGAAAGGTTCACTAAGTGATTTGAAATCCTATTTACCCCTGACCAGCCATACGGCAGGAATTGTCCCTCGTCCCAATTGCTCCCACTGACGAAGAACAGTCCTGCAATCATTATGAAGACCCACACCATCAGATTGATGACGTTCAGCACGTTGTTGAACCCCACTGAGTTCTTCACACCCAAAGCAACTATCACAGTCACAAGCATGGCTATGACGAGGGCCAGGACGTCAGGATATGACTGCTCGCCCTTACCTAAAATGTTAAATAAAGGTCTTGAGCCAAAATAATTTCCACAAAAAATGACACAACAACAGATCAAATGAAAAATCCAAAAGGCCTTAATGTTAATGTTATTATTTCGGCCTTGTGTAGTTAGAATACTTTGCACCATGAATGTCTTGGTGTCTTAGGTATGTAGGTAGACAGACAGACAGGTAGCATAGATAACATCATTTGTCCTAAACCTGTTAGTATGTTATTCAATACAGTGATAGATTGAAGCCTTTCACTCTCCTGTCTCCTGTATTGAGATTACACACCTGTTTACACATCATCACAACCCCCAATCCTCAGATGACCCTTTATCCTCTCAGGAATAAACCATGTACTGCTAAGAATACTAAACGAAAATGATTATGAATCGTGATGAGGCTACTATTTGTGTGAGACAAAGACACACATCTTTATTAAACTGGAGGAGAAACTGTGAGCCAGGTTGCTTAACAAGCTGTTGTCAGGCTGTCAAGCTGTTGACTGCATGATTTAAAACTGTTTTTTTCCACAGTGTATTCTTTAAAACTAACTCCACTCAGGTGATAAATTTAAGGGAAATTTGTGTCATCACCTGCTCACCCTTAATGTCTTTTAAAATCTAAATTCAATGACACCCCACTTTCCCACACTGTATTATTTGTAAAGTTGTGGCAGCTGTTGCTTTTTACTTAAGATAAAACTAATGCTTGAAAAACAGATGAAACACAAGTGGACATTTGCACATGTTTGCTGTGAATATAATGCAAAGAATGCAGGCTGCCTTATACATGGGTCATCTATGGAGTTTAAAGAACATCAGTAGTCAGCAAGGTGAGTATAAACGCACATGCACGCACACACATACACGCACTATATACCAAACAACGTTGTTAACTTTGGGTAGTTTAGAAAGATTGCCTTTATATGAGCAGTAGACCCTATACCACCTCAGTTTGGAACAAGTTTCTACAATATCCAAAAGACAGCAAAGATTCCATGCATGCACTCAAAGTAATAGCGTGAAAGCGTCCTTAACTGCATTCTACTCACCCAGTCCATTGAGCGTCCCTATGTGGTTGATCATGAAGCCACTGATGCTGTGATTGGCCAGCGAGTCAAACATACTGCTAAGTGCACTGGCTCCTGCCGCTGTGCCGATCAGATACTCCAAAATCAGATTCCAGCCAATAAAAAAAGCCACAAACTCGCCAACTGTCACATAGCTGTAGGTGTAGGCTGAACCTGTGGTTTTTGGCACTCGCACACCAAACTCAGCATAACACACACCTGTGGAGAGATTCCAGTTATTACGCTGTGTAATGTCTGTATGTCTGTTGGATAGGTACGTTAATATAAGTATATCAGTACAGAAAAGGTAAGTCTTTAAGAGGTTGCTGAGATGAGACCATTGATTTTGATTTTCTGTTTGACTGGAGGGTCGGATCAATTGTCAAACCCAGAAAATCCAAGAAGGCTGGATGTCAAGAGGGAAATCCTTCTTTACATGCTAGATCCCCCTAAACCCCACTATCAATAGAAAAGATAAGGATTATGTGTTTGTACATTTAATCCTCTAATTACTCTTAGCCATCAGAGCTGCAGAAGGGCATGCACTGTTAATCTAAAGTTATTTTCTATATGCACTTTCCACAATAAGGTACAATTTGGTGTCATAATACTTCAAAAACGATACAGTACAAAAACCAGGCACGTTCAACCCGTACCTCCAATGTCCTCCAAGGATTAAAATAATATAATAGTATAAGTCAAATAGTAAAGTCATAAGTAAGACATTTTATATTGTATTATTTTATATGACATAAAATCATATAATATGCTAATCATCATTTTACACTCTGCACTTATGGAAAGCTTCACAATGTGCCAAACATGTGAAACGTTTTTGTCTAAAGTGTTCTTTTGATTTTTCCAAATGCATGCCAGCCAAACAAATGTTCACACGTAATGGCCTGTTACAATAAGGACATAAAATGTTAACTCTGAACCATGTTTCTGTTTCCATTGGAATGGAAAGTTCAGCAGCCAGGAAAATATGTATTTTTTTTCTTTTCCATTTTCAATTTGGATGTTTATGTTTTTAGTCACAACTAAATAAATGTTCCCTCTGATTCTACACGATTTGGTGTTGCATGCCGTCCAGAGTTAACCTTATGATCATGTTGACTGTGGAACATCAGCCAGGAAGAAAAATGCTGCATGAGCTAAAGAGATGTAGTAACATAAAATCTTTCATTGTTCACACATCCTCATGTTATTCCAAACATGTATATTTTCTTCCTTCTGCAGTACACAAAAGATTTTTTGAAGAATGTTGGTAACCAAACAATATTGGCGTCCATTGATTGTAAGGACACAGAACCACTGAGACAGAATTTCTTCTGTTGTGTTCCTCTGAAAAAGAGTATTGAATCACATAAGGGTGAATAAATAATGACAGAATTTTTATTTTAAGGGTGATCTGTCCCTTTAACTATCCCTCAGCTGAAGATCTACTGACCCTGGATCGGCAAAAAATGTGGTTATAACACTACCAAGGATATAATCTCCAACAGTCACACTTCACTGGAGGCAGGTTTATTACAAGATGACAGATTTCTCTTTAGTGTATTTTCCTCTTTTGTGTCAGGCTGACTGGAACAGGAAGTTTGGGCCTCACTCACCTGACAGGATGGAGGCCACTGCAGCGATGATGAAGGACACAATGACCCCAGGACCTGCCATTTCCTTAGCAACAAGTCCAGATACCACGTACATGCCCGTACCCACACAGCTTCCCACTCCCAGAGAAACAAGGTCCACGGTGGAGAGCACACGTGCCAGTTTAGTGCCATGAGCTCCAGTGCCGCCTGTGCTCTCTAGCATAGACTCCACCGGCTTTGTGCGCAGGACGCGGGACTGGAAGGTATACCAGGTGGCACCCCAATGGATCCGCCGTGGGTCCAGTTTGGCAAAAAGACCACTCATCCTGGAGCCTGCTTACAGCTCAGAGAGCTTCCAGAGATCAGCCTGGAAAGTGTGTGTTTCAGAAAAATGTGTTATTTTAGTTTAGTAGATGAAAGAATCCAACACAAAACAGCTAGCGCAACATTTTAAACATCTCAAAAGATTGCAGCCTGTTAGGCTGTTTGTTTTGCATTTGTTTGACTAAACAATACTGTCAAGAAGATTAGTTACTGAAAGATAACGTAGTTACTAAAGACATTCAAAAGAATGTTAAAGGGATGGTTTACCACAAAATAAAAATGCAGTCATCTTTCAATCACACTCAGATTGTTCCAAACCTGCATACATTTATTTATTCTGCTGAACACAAAGGAAGATATTAGGCAGAATGTCAGATCTTACCCCCCATTTACAGCCATAGAAGGGAAAATAAATACTATGGGAGTCAACGAAGGATGAGATCTGACATTCTTCCAGATATCTTCCTTTGCGTTCAGCAGAACAAATACATTTATTCAGGTTTGGAACAATCTGAGGGTGAGTAAATGATGACAGAATTTTCATTGTAGGTGAACTATCCCTTTAATGATATGAGACAGATGTCATTTCTAAATCCGTTTCGACTTCATTTGATTAGATCTGAGACGGAACTACAGGTTGACATGTTATTATAAGATTTGACATAACATACTGTAAATGTGTATGACAGCCATGCCCTTCAGAGACTCTTTGTATATTCCAGTTGTTGTATTTCAAATGTATATTGATAAATTATTTGAAATATTATCTAGATAATCAGTTCAAAAAGATGTGATAATGAAGTTGAAAAATTTAGGGGGGACACATTTTAAAAGCTTGGTTTTACATATCTTGATTGGAAGGAACTAGGGGATAAATTAAGGATCTACATATTAAAATCCAATAAAATGAGCCCTGGGTCTGCAGCCAAATAGGAGCAGACACAAAACAAATCCTGTCTCTTCTTCTTGACAATTTCCTTGGGCGTTCATCATCCTCTAATCTTCTTTCTCGTTGTTACTTTCAAGCTTCTCTATTCTCAACTAACTTCTCTATCAATCTGTACCAACACTGTTTTCATTTTTACTTTTACATTTAAATAATTAATCCTCTCTCTAAATAATTCTTTCTCTCTTTCTTCTTCCTCTGTGTCTGACTAACTGTCTGCATGATGACAGTAATAGATCAGTGAGCAATCTATTCCTCACACATGGGCACATGGGTATTGACCAGTATAATGATGTCTCAGACTCTTCTCCTGGCGATGTCTGCTTTCCAATAATCATAAATTACTGGTATTGAGTTTTCCAGCACCTAGGTGCCATGCTGACAGAAATGTCTTAATTTTGTGGAAATAAACTAAAAGAGCCATAGAGAAAATCTCATTTATAATTGCTGGGTTACTTTATGGTAATGAATGATGCATTGTTGTAACCCAACTACGAGTCGAAACAATCCAGCATTTTGGGCTGAATCACAGTTGGATTTGTCCATATTTTACCCAACCATGAGTTGAAAGTAATCCAACACTTTTAGACATTCATTACCTTATTGTGCAATAGTTAGCGATGTGCTTCCTGAAGAAACATTGAAATGGGAAAACGTCCATCCTGTTGTTTTATAGGTAAAGCTTAAAGCTAAAAAGTGTAACAGCCTTGAGCAAGTTTAATATGGACCAGAATTAGATCTGAATCTTCACAGTCACATTACACTGAAATTGTTTGTTCTTTTCAGGGTGCTGGAGGGACATTGATGTGTTCAAACCAATATGAGTTTCTAACCACTGATATTATGGCACAGTAAGTATTTACAGTTGCCTGCAGTGCAACACTGTGTATGAGTGTAATTCACACATACAAAATAGATCTACAGTATAAAGAACTTCCATACACAACTTTGCCTAAAATTTGTGTTTTTATATATAAATAGAGTGAATAACTTTGATCAACGGTGCAGCCAAAGGAACTGTAGGAGCCATTAAGCCATTTTATTGTTTATGGTGTGTCCAGTAGGGGTACATAAAAAGGATAAAGATTTAATGTTGAAGGTGAAGAGTGTTATATCCAGTTTGTATTCTAATAGTATTTAGATGGATTGTGTTTTTATGTTGCTAGGCCTTATTTATGTCTGGCATGATATATGTTTAGAAATGTCTAGCTTATGGTTGGAACAGAACAAAGTACATATGTTATTTTAAAAGGGAAATAGCATTAAGGTTATAAAATATAGTGTAGTGTAGTGGTAGAGAATATTGACAAGATGCCAAAGCTACAAATATAAACACAATGCAATGCTCAATAAATTATTAAAGAGAGGCCCTGTACAGAATGTTGTGAGATAGCCTTTTTGCTTGTGCATGTCCCCCTTGTTTCTATTTCATAACAACCAAAAGACGTGGCTTTAATTTTTTACAGGCGATATTTGTTACTTAAGATTTTATCATCTTTATTATTAATAAATTCATTTCACTCACCACTACAAAGCATATTGTCTGCAATTTGATTCAACAGCATTAAGCGAGTGGGCTGTGCCATTCATGCTTTAAGATAAAGCAGGTGGATGTCAAGTTCACAAAAATCATTTATGACTGAGTCGGTTTAAACACCGTTATAGTTAGAGGTGGTTGGTAAGGGAGAAGGTGACAGAGAGTGTCTGGGCATCTGCAGGCAATGTAAGAAGAATTGATTTCCATTGTAAGCTGATTGTGGGGGTAAAGAGAATGGACGTATTTTATGGCTTGTGATAAGAAGGCCTGATTGATTGAGCTGCTGTCAATGTGAATCTGTCATTAGTGGATGGCAGTATTTAATACAAACCCACAGGGTTTACGCAATCAATATCTGTATGCAAAAAAGCAGTATGCCCCAGGATAGCAGGCTACAAAAACCCTTAACATAAAAAACCCTTAACATAAATTTGGTAAATGGTTCTGGTTTCTAATTAGTAGGGATTTATCTGATCTGTTGTTACATTTCACTCGAGCACACATACAAAACCATATCATTAGGCTCTAAGTAAATGTTTAGGGCCTTGGTGACACCATTGTGGCAGTTTAGTCCACAGTTTAGGCAGCATAATTCTACATCATGCTTGCTATGAAATTGGTGCAAAATACCAAAGAACGTTAATCCTTCTCATCTGCATCATGTCACTCTGCATAGACATGGCGACTGTTGCTTTAAACCGGAAAGTACAAAATAGAAAAACCAACAGAAGCTACAGCCCAAGCAGATGGTGTGTGGAAATGGTGGTTTAAAGAGCTGCATGTACTCCTTCAGTAATGTGGAAAGAATCACACTGTATAAGAATATTTCTTTAATCGCATAGCACTGCCAATATTAACTCTAGCAGAGGGTGGAGAGAGAGAGATAGAGAGAGCTCAACAGGCTGTCCAAAAAACAATGCTTATTTTGCTGTTTGGAGTGCCAGACCTCAAATTTAATTTAAAATCTATAAGAGATATAGCCACTTCCTCAATCCCCCCTCTCCCCAAAACAGAGCAAGGTCCAATATTGCAATCAATTTGATATGTTTTGGCTTTGTTAGAGCACAAATTCAATTTGATAAAGAATGTCAGAGGGTTACAGCCAGTCCGTGTTTATTGGCACAGGATGAACAAGGCCAGTGTCAGTCTAAATTATTCAATAATAAGGAAAGAAGTTTTGAACAAGGTGAGGGTAAATCACACCATTTTAAATTTTATGCTTAACTTACAATGCAAACATACCCAAATTATGCCTTTTCAGGTAGAATTGTGCATACTAAGATGGAAGTGTGATTGCAGAAAACGTAGATTTCGTAACGTGAATTGAACTCCTCTTGAATGTTGAAATGCCGAAAACTGTTTCTTAAAAAAAATCTTTTGTTAAATGAATAAAAGGACTATTCCAAAAAATGACAAAAGTATGCAAACTAAAGGTTTCTTTAAAGCAAAAATCGCAAACTTTGATGAAACCCTCATCCAGCTATATCTTTATCGATGCCATATAGTGCAACTCCCTTTTTTCTTGCTTTCCCTGCTCTTCACTCCCCTCCTCCTCTAGTGCACTGCACAGTTACATAAACTGGCTGCCAAATGGAATGAATCTGCTTGGCTAACACCATTTCAACCCATCAAGTGTATTACTACCACTCCCTCAGCACGATTCATATATCTCTAAGTATCAGGATACAAAGGCAGAATTCAGTCTGGGGTTTCTTGCAGCCTGATGTTGCTTGTCTGTTGGTCATAGCAACAATATTCAGGCAACAGAGGACGTTAATTAAAACAGTCCCCTAAGGCAATGACTGATATCTCTTTTCTTTGATTATATATGGCTTTCTATATATATATGCATCTTATAAACACAAAAAAGTTCCAAATAATATAACAGTTCATAAATTATATTTATGTTGGGTCTGTCTAATGAGATCATTTTATGGCACACAATACCACGGACACGGCTGCCAAGATTGTGTCCCTCGCTCACTACCATAACCAACACAGTTCTGAAGGTGGTTATAATTGATGGAAAGGCATTAATTGTCTTACAGTGTGTGCAAACAGAATAACTGACGTTGAAATTGCTGTTGGATGTTTTCCAGCATATAGGAGGCCAGTTCTCTTAAAAACGTGATTCACGCCCATGTACAGAATAAGTCATGAGTCAGAGTTCAAAAAGGAATCTGAAGGGAGCGGCCACATAAATGAATACATCCACAAGTGGATCAGTTTCTTGATAAATCTGTCATCCTCATAACCATCTAAATCCTCAACCAATTTATTGGACTTTAACATTAAGTTTTCTTCAAGACACAGTTTACATCCTACAAAGATCTTTACAATGTTTTGTATGGGACGACCCAAATTTGATCATATATTTAACTGATTTAGGATCAGTTAAGCCAAGTATAATTATCAATCCTAGTTCTAATAAGCAATAATAATAATTCACTTACACATCTCAAAAGAGAGAGAGACACAGACACAGTGCATATTACACGACTCTTTAGAAAGAGTCGTGTAATTTGTCAACTCTTTATTCGAGTTTATTTGTAACTCTTTATTTGTCAATATTTTTTACGATGCTGCTTTATGTAATATTAATAGGAACTTCGTCATGTATAAACAAGCGTTTGTGTATTTCAGCACCATGGTCAGCGACAGCGGAAAATAAGACGGCAACATCGAGACTCGCTGCTGTTTTTATACGCCCGATTATAAACAAAGCTGCATCCACGAGTAACTGCCGTCATGTCATTGGAGATTAACCTCGTTTCAACGCCTAAAGCACTAACTACAACAAATACACGTTCAACTGCCATCAAAATAGGACATTGTCTATCTAAAAACCATGTCATCAAACATTAATGCACATCTTTACATCAGTCTGTTGAGGAAATGTGAATAAAAGAGCATTCAATTGAAATGTAGACATTTCGTACCGCCCCTCCCGGGAAAACAACTACATATATAAACATTTTGAAAGCATCAGGGTGGAGCGAATTTAACAAATATGTCTTCATCGACTGTTCAGTGTCTAGAGTCAATATCAGTTTATAAAGAAATGCAATTAGTGAAATACTCCTTAACATGGGAGGAGATATATAAAAGCTTATAATAAGGGGTTATTAATAGTATCGGGTATTTTCAAAACGCGAATACACTTCCTTGCTGACTAAGCTCGTGCACGACTCTAACCGCAATTAAAGCTGTCGTACATCTCGTGTAGCCTACTTTGGTCGAACTATAAGGTCTATGTTTGGCCATCTCTTACCTTCAAAGGTGCCCGCTGTCCAGCTGTGCCGATGCTGATGTGCTGCGGTTCAGGGCAGAGTGATACGGTGGCGTAGTACAAAAGTAGGTGGTATCCAAGCAGGGTGCATTTCAACAAATGTACATGATACACATATAACACACCACAAATCAAAGCAGCATTGCCTTCGAAGAAATCATCGTTACGGATTAAGGTCGAAATGTTTCATCACTGATGCTGCAGTTGCACGCACCGTCCGCGGGCACGCACAATACGGAACGTGCACTCGTTTAGCAACGCAGGGGTTAAATTATTCAGACGCCGTTTCCACGTGATGAGGCACAAAATTCATTATTTATTATGACTCACTACGTCAATGAGGTTATGATATCGTCTATCTTTTTTGCGATAGCAAAAATGAATAACCCTCCGTTGTGCGTCCATCGAGGGGATGGGCAGGAAATTGGAACTGTGCCTCCCGCATCTATTGTAAACGCGTAAAATCCAAGAGATGAAAGTGACGTAAATGGGGAACATGCTGTGATAAATAGTGCGCATCAGACTGAAGAAGGAACATATTCTTACCAAAAAAAAGGCGTACTAACCATCACAAGAAAAAAGGCTGCCATGCACCATTTATACAATGCATCCAATGCGTTTTATCACATCGTTTTGCATACTGCATTTTTTTTAATTATTTAAGATACACATGACTCGTTCAATAACCCAGAGTAATAGTCATAGGGCGGGAATCTGTTCTGTTGCTCAGTAACTGAGATCATTTCATGAGCTTGTGATGGTCCACAGTTTGAAATCTTTATTTTGCTGCCTTTTGTTCTCGGTGAAACTGTTAAATGCCCTCCAGGTCTTAACCTACGTGTGGGATTCATGCTGAACATATTGGGGGTAAATCTCTGTCCATCAAATCTGTGCTTAGAAACAGGCTAAGGCCCATAAGACTCTAACCTTGTTTCGATGCTCTCTCCACCGCCTTAACCTTCTGGCTTCTGGTTTAAAGGCAGTCATATAAAATGAGCTCGATTTCAGAATTGTTTTCGAGTATTTCTACAAAATAAAACACATAATAATAATGACAACAACAACATACAAAATTGTGCATTTGACATGATTAAACTCAGCTATGAGGAGTTGTGTGGTAAGGCATAGTGTGGTTAACAACAAATTTTCAAAGATACCATTGCCAAATGTGCATAGAGGTAATTTCTAAGCTGTAATACAAAAAAATATAATGATTAGCAGATCCATTGAAGGAATAAAGCATTCCTAACTCCATATGTTTTCTCTCTAGCTATGCTGTGACAGCTCACACCTTCTTCTCATATGATTGTCAGAACTTACAAAAATGTCATAAAAATGCCTCAGAGCTAAATCTTCTCAAATCTAATCCAACCAATAATGCTTATGATGGCCTACATGACAACATTTTTCAACAATATCTCAAACAAGGTTCAGATTATCTGCCATTTAATATAAACTCGGTCATAAATAGTCAATTTTTATGTTTCAGAACCATCCTCTTTTCATTATGAGAAAACGCCACTGAACATTATTATCTTTTTTTTAATGTTTTTTTAATTTAGCCTTGTTGTGCAAGCACTGTTGAGCTTGGGCAGAGGCTTTTGCCAGAGCTTTTGCCAGAGGGGAACTGGAGTCCCCTGGTTGGGCCTGGGTTCTCCTGAGTTTTTTTTCTCGATTGGAGTTTTGGGTTCCTCGCCACCGTTTGCATATTGTTTTGGACTATTTGCCTGGCCAGGGGGGCTGCTTTAGAATTCAGAAGTTAGACATAATTAAAATTGCATATAATAATTTATAGGCTTTTTAATATTTGACCTGTGCTTCTCTCTCCTTTATCTCAAATGTGTGCTTTCACTGTGCGTGTGTGGGAGTGTGTTTGTGTGTGTGTGCGTCTATGTCAATGTGTGTAAGTATGTATGCATATTGTGTGTGTGGAGCATTTGTACGTCTGTCTTTTGGTGTTTTCACCTTTTTCTTGTTTTAACAGGTATGTGCCTTTAGTTGTTTTACTTGTATTCAATGTGTCTCATGTACAGCTGCTTTGTAACAATGTAAATTTTAAAAAGCGCTATATAAATTAAGGTGAGTTGAGTATCTTGCTAATTGGCATCAGTCAGATATCACCCGTTGTCTGTTTCTCTTTGAGGCACAGATTCACCTAAGGAGTGCCACCTCTAAGCCAGCTCATTATGATTCGTGAATAGCCCTGACTGCTCAGATGGTACGTGGCAAGCCTGCACTGAGGGGTTTTAATGCCAAGTCTCCTGTGATGCAGAACAAGAAGAACCCTGACTATGCATGCAACCGGCGGATATGCCACCAAAGAGAACTGAGCGACCTTTTAAAAAGGGACATGAACCCATTAAGTAAAGTGCATATCCATTGCCAGCCAAAACTATATGACTGACTTGATAACTTCCATGAGTTCGGGCACACAGGCTGGTACACTTTTTATTAATTTTAATAATTTGTTTTCTGCACAATGGTTTACAGAACGTGCTGTGCCCTCCATTCAATTTTCACAGTATGAAACATCCTTCAAACCGCTGCTTGTAAACAGAATTAACAACTATGACTTATTGATTCAGATCTTATGAGCAGCTCTTCTCCTCTAAGTGAGCATTTCACAGCCCGTTCAAGACATTTTGGTGGCAGTCTAATGTCTGGATTTGCAAAGCTAGATGGTCATTCATGTTAAGGTCCTTTTGCCTCTAGAGAAACCCGGTGTAGTGTTTTGTTGGTCTTCTTAACTGCTTATGTTGTGTTTTATCCCACTGGGCAAGCTAAATGCAGTTATAAAGGTCACCATTACATTGCCTAGAAATGATTGTACCATATTTCCTTAAGCAATACAGTACAGTCTTTTCAAAATGTAGTAAATATTTAATGTCTGTTCCCAAAGCTCTCGAATAGTGCACTAATGAGATTCTTGGTAATTATAGATCAATTTACAAAGTATAAACTGCATTGCTTTGTCAGACTCATCCGTCTCTCAGCGAGCGGCTGTGTAACATGTCGTTGTCTAGCACTCATGAATAAAATAATGAACTGTTTCACTGACAGATGGGCTGTTACATTTGTTATGCGGTCATTTTTGTAGCAAAAGATGAAATGAGACAAGTGGCTTGAATCTGTTGATTCATTGTTTTAGAGATTGATCTTGGTGTCAAGGAAGAGTCAGGGGTCAATAATTTACTAATCATACAAAGCAGGTGGAGATTTCCAGTGATGGTCATTAAGACCAGTGTTGGAGATTTTAATTTAAGTGGGAGATAGACGGAGGAAAGTCGGATGGAAATCAGACATGCTGCTGTATTCTGGATCAATTGGAAAGGCTTGGTTGCACTTGCGCGTGATGAAACCGCATGGGAGACAAGGCAGGAGAACCCAATTGCAGGCAGACAAGGCGATGGTGTGAAATGAACAGATATTTTATTACAATGGACACTACAAAAAGGCAAAACAAAACCCACGAGGGGGGAAACAAAACAGGATAAACTATTAACTAAAACGAGGACACGGACTAAGTTAACGAAGAAAACAAACACTTAATTATACTTACTAGACGCAGGGATTAAACGGAACTTGGAGGACACAGCAAGGTACAACATCCAATAGATCTTCAGGAACAAACACAGAAGGCTTTCACAATACAAGGTACAACGTATAGCATACACCTACATACGATGACCGACACAAGACAATGAAACATGAGGATTCTTTAAAGGCAACAAACACAGGATAAGTAATAAGGAACAGGTGCTGGGGATTGAACACTAATTGCAAGGTAACAAGGAAACGAGATGGCGGGAAACACTGACGAGACACGGAGAGAGAGTGAGAGGATTTCTAACGTCCAACCTCTCTCTCCACGAGGAACCTTAGACTATGTCATGGCTCCGCCCCAGGGCCAAGAATAAACAAGACAAGATGGCAGAACCATGACACTTGCCAGCCAACAAGCAATTGCAGTTGACAAGTCTTGACAGCTTGGACAAGAATACAAGAAGAGTCCGATTTTTGGTGCGTTTCCACTTGTCCCCACTGATATTAGAAATCACAAACCATCCATTCCTCCTTGTAACCACTAAAGTTCCGAAAAAAGTATTTTTTTGTGGAACAATTGCAAACAGTAAAATGATTAGAGCCGTGAAAAAGTAATGCGTGGTCTGAACACACTATAGAACAAATTGTTGTTCTGTCAAGTTCACAACTTCAAAGATTCTCTTCATTACTCTCACGCTTATCCATCTTCTTCAAGCTCAAGTCACAGGGAATCTCTATGTCTTTCTCTTGGTGCCAAGAGGGAGTTCAGCAAGGCTGCTGTGATTGGATCCTTCTTTTATATCAGTCAACCAAGTGGGAGGGCCAAACTTCTATCAGTAAAACTGAGCACCATCTGGCGCCAGAGTCATTCAGATTTAAGTGGGATGGAGGGCTCGTCAGAAGGGCCAATTAATTGAAACACTGTAATGGGCAGCGTGTCAGAAAGGCAAAGATACATCCCATCCATTGATAAACAAAAAGCAGCCATTTATATATATTTACTGTGCTGAATGAATGAATGAATATGTAAATGTGAATAAATTTCACATCCTTTATAACGTTCTATCTCCACAATCAATATATGTATTATCTACAAGAAAGCTCTATTCTAACTATAAATGCTTTTACACAGGTCTGGTGTGAGAGAAGTCCACTTACAACATACTGTATGGCTTGGGGTTTTCTTGCTAAGAATCATTAAGGAGCAGAAAATTGGCTCTTTAGCAGCAGCTTTTAAAAGGAAGTGCCTTTCAAAGGTGGAAAAGTTTAGATGAAGGTGTTTAATTATGCGTAGCTGATTACTACAGACATCCCAAAAGCCTCAAGGTGTACTTGTGGGGTGAAATCATTACCACATTGCAAACTTGTGCACAGAAGAATGTCTGTTGCAAAATGAACATAAACATTGGAAGTAGATGGAAGAATTATTTTCTTTTACACATTACACAATTGTGGAAAACACCCTAACCAAATCCACATGAACATTTAATAGTCTAAATTCAAAATTGATTTTTAAATACCAGTGTATTATTTTTTCCAGTATACTCTGAATTTTAGTATCAAATAGTTTTTATTAAAAAAATTACTCTTAAAGGTACAGTTTGTAGAAATTGCCGATAGAGGGTGCATGATCAAAACAACAACAATCGTGTAGCTTGATGACGCTGTATAGAAGCGTGGAATGATGAGATATGTTGTCTTCGACTCCACCGCTGATGGTACCGCTGATACATCAATCAGACAGGATTGAGAAATCATGTTAGTGGAAGAGGTAGGCAAGGCAAGGCATTTTAATGAATTAGACCCGAGTACTATTAGGTTTAAACTAAATTGTTAGTCATAGATGTTACCGTGATTGTCCGATTCGATGGCTTGATAACACTGCGCAGTTTTAAGTGTTCAAATCAATCATAGTAAAATTTATTTTGAAAGTACCCCCATCATTTGCAGTGATGCTAGACCGACCGACGGTAAACTACTTCCGCATCTGTCTACGACAGTGTCACGCGGTTGCTACGTCAGTAAAGGCGGTAACAAAGGGTAACGCGGATATGACGCCATTGACAGGCGACTAAACGACCTCAGTCCACTGTTTAGAATGCCGATTTTCTCAGGATTTAAAAGCAGTTGGAAAGATTTGAGATATTGTACGTACTCAGCTGAAAAAAATATATAACATTGGCCTAGTGGTTTTTGGATATTTTACTGCAAAATCCTTACAAACTGTCCCTTTAAATGCTTAAAATAATATTTTGAAAGTTTTACGAGCCTTTTCTTTGGCTGACTTAGAAGTCATAGAATGATACAGCAACAAATGCCCCCGATGCCTGCCAAACCGGGAACAGACATCAAAGCTTGCAGCTAGAAAAAGCACAAAGTGTTTGGAGATGCTAATTTGATCTTTTTCTTTCTGTCTCTCCTGTCCTCCTCTATTTTTAAATCATTCTTTGTTTTAATTGCTTTCCATTCTTTGGTAAATCCTGATTATCTCAATACGATCTCCATGGTAACACTAGCTGCAGCATGCAGCACATGAATGGCAGAGAGGTCGACTCACCTCAAAAAGAGATAGGGATTATATGCGTGAAACTTCCTTTTATAATCATTGACTTGGAAATACAGTATAAACACATGCACACACACCTGGGGATGGCAGAAAGGGGAATGAAGTATGAAGATTGGTGTTGCAAAGCATGGACCAAGTATCAATACATGTCATGTCTAGATCGTAATCAGATTATCACGAAGCGATGTGTTTGCTTTTAGCAAAAACTGAGAACCACTGAGAAACATAGATGATTTATGCATTGCATATGTAATCTTATTGGTGGCAAAAGAAAATGCTATTAAGCATGTAATACAAAAAAGTAACTATATATTGCTTATGTTTTACTCTTTCAAATTTTTTTATGTGGTTGCAAAATTCATAGCTTGGCACTGGGTCTCCCCAGGTCATGATCAAGGCTTTAAAAAGTATCTTTTACAGTAAGCCTACACCTACACAGCTTTCCGAGCAAATCTACTGGGACTCTAACCAGGCCTGTTTCCCTCCCACAGATCTGCAGTACATGCCATAACTATCGCTTGCTGCAACACCATACTCTAGGTGTTTGCATTTTAATACCCGTATAACCAATCCGAACAATCACAGAGGTTTCTTGCTTCCTTAAATAATGCAACACGTACAAGGAATTTATTCAGCCAAGCGTCATTTATCAGACTTGTGTGTTTAATATTTATATTTTTATGATTGTAAAGATTTATTATGTAATTAAAGATGACAGAGGTCTTCCGAGGTATTGGCGACATATAGAACCTCTTCTAATTCATGTTCTCTGCAATGTCACTTAATCATCTAAAGAAAGACATTATGAATTATGTTTTAATATTTGACCAGTTCAGTGCTATTCTTATGTGATTACGTTTAATCATAATTATGTCCTACATTTCAGTAGTTGTTCCTCAACGATATCAATATACTGGTCAGTAGTCCACTGTCCCTAAAGATAGATAAGAGACGTTTTGTGAGTTAGTACAACGTAATATCAGACACAGAAGGATGTGTTATGGCCAATCAGATTTAAGGACCGGAAATAACTGTTACATCAATAGAACCAAACCATTGTGTCATTTGTTTATGTTTACATGTCTTTGAGAGGAGAAGGGGAGTCTGCATAGAATGCAGTTTACAATAACCTCAATATTAATCTCAATAACACAAAATAATACAAATATTGTCCTCAAAGCATAAAGTATACAAGAGTGAGTTGCTTTATCATTCAAACAAAAACAAAGTATTAAAAAGAAAAACTGCAAGTGTGGTTTGATCGCTTCTGTTTTTGGACTGTTATCAAATGTGAACAGAGAAAATGAGTCGAGTAACAACAACATAAACATCAGCACCTGCCCTCTATAAACACAGCGCTGGTCAAACAGGAAATTAAATTTGCAAAGTAAACTCAGTTAATGTGAACAACAGCCTATTACAACCCAGACTCAGCCATTCCTAAATCCGAGTCTTTTATTTAAACACGAGGTAAAGAGAGTTAAGTCTCCTATGCTTCACGAGCACAGTCTTAGAACGATCTCCAAAACTGCTTTTTATATCTGGTGTAGGTTAGTGCAAAAGAAAAGTGCAAAAACAGATGTGTCGTTCAAAAACAAAGCTGCACATTTTCAGTGTGTTATTTCACTTGAGCACTTCACCATGGTAATACCATGAAAAATGAGCTGAAGGTATTGAGTTCTGCAGCCTTGGACCTGAAAGAATACTGAGTTGGATGTACAGCTGTGGCGCCAACAGTATCCTCTAAATCTATTAGATGATATAAATAGTTATGACTTTACAAAAGAGAAGAAAGACAGAAAAGAGAAGGTGTATGCGAGAGAGCTGTGTTCTCCACAGTCTTTCTAACAACTCCCTTGCATGTCCATTACTCATTCCTTATTGGATCTTTTCCTTGGATGAGCAAACACTTCGACTGGAGAAGACAATGGATGTTTAATGACTCTGACGAGCACAAATAAACATATTTCTACGGAGGGAGATAAATTATGCCTCCCCATGAATAAGGATGATGTAATTGTTTACTGAAGGATTTTCATTGTTCAGTAATTTATAATGAGCTTATTCACAAATTTTGAGTCGCAGTGAAATACAGCTGTGACTCATTAGACCCACCAGGAAACACTTTTACCTTCAGTTTAGACATGATCTTTATTGCATTATACATCTCTGCCATTTTTGCCCTCTGCTCTATTAGCTTATAAGGGCTGGTCATCTGTTCATCGTAAACATGTCTATGACCATCCCCATCCACTGTTTTAACAGTGGAAATGATTGCCACAGAGGCTTCCAATGAGTGGGCGCCCCTCAGCACGGGTTCAGGAAAACAACTCCATGCTCTCCTGCCTGCAGAACACCTGCAACCTGAATCTGCTCTGCTGCTCTCTATGTCTGTGTTTCCACAGCTGGCTTTTAATGGCCTGAGTTGTGCACCCTCTCCCCTTCGAGCAGTGTCAAATCTCCACACCCACCCTTAAGTCCAGCTGTGTCTGAACTCTACAGTCCCTATTAGCTACTGTCCTCACTTGACAACCAGCTCAACCTGATCAATGAGCTTTTATATTAAAATAGCATGTGTTTTTATGCACATGCATCCATACTTATGCAGATCAGATTCCGTTATGGTTTGGCTTTTTAGCATGCTCCAGATAATTCTTGCTATAAATACAACATCTAGCCCCAAAGACGTACAGTATATTTCCTATGTTTTATATAATACTGGATACTGTAGATATACAAGTCCAACAATTAAATTATAGTTTGTTGTAAGATTCATTCTTATGTTTAATAATTGTGCTTGAATGCATCTAGTGATATTTTAAGCAGAAGAGCTCAATACTTACTGCAGCCTAGCTGTTCCGAATTTATTTGACTAACTAATAACTGTCTGTGTTTTGTGTATAAAAAAATTGTTGTTCATTCTATCCCTTGCTTACTCCAGCTTTTATCCTCGTAGTAGCATGGCCTTGTAAACTAACGGTACTGTTTAGAGCGTTGACAAAATGTTTGCATGCTTTCCTACTTGTAATTCGCTTTGGATAAAAGCGTCTGCCAAAGGAATTAATGTAAATGTGATGTAAATGTAATGCTCAAGACATGCTTTCAGTTCAACCTGCTTCCAGACAGTGCAACAGCTTGTTATATCAGATTTATGTCTCAGCCCTCGCAGGAAGGAGAGGGATATTTCCCTGCCTTGCTCAGGACACGAAAAGAAAATAAGCATAGTTGGGAAGTTAATAAAGTGGAGCAATGTTGATAATCACAAGAAAATGAACCAAGCTTTTTTTTTTTTTTTGATGGCCAAGAGTGCGCACAGAACATGTGAGAGAATTTGTCAACATGACAGAAATCTGCATTTATATCAGGAGGTCTTGAACAGTTGATACCAGGGTGAGAGAAGGTGCGGAGTCCAAAGACCTCATTAAAGATATCAATAGACAAATGTGTTTTCCTTTTGTAGAATAAAGGCTCAAACCACCCCAAGATAGCATTTATTTATCATAGAAAACAATAGGTTGTTATGCATAATTAGTGAAAAATCTTCCAGACATGTGTTACATAATTCCTGACTTCCTGCACTGTCAGAGGCCTTCTTAGGGACTTGTGGACATCTTTAACCCCTATCATGAATTGCTCATTGTTTGACTCACTGATACACAGGCCTTGTCACAGCTCTGATAGAGGGAGTATATCCAGACCAAGGCCAGCACAAAGGACTGTAATGTCAACCAGAGAGAAGGGGAGGATGGGAACAAGGCCTTGAGGTTGGAGGGAGGATGAAAACAAAGCGAGCTGCCAGAGAGTTTGTTATGGTTGTTGGGGAAACCTGGCTCCAAAACATCTGCTTGTTATCGAGACCTTGAAATCGAGTCTATGCCATTGTTTTATTCCTGTAAAAATGCCTTGATCATGATTATCTCCATAAGATGGAATGTGATGTATGATATATTAAAGCACCTATTGCAGAAGTTGTCAGTAAACTACCTGTCATTTTTAAAAACAATCGAGGAGACACAATTTAGCTGCTGTTGGATAAAAGATATTATACACACAAATTTGCATATACATACATACACAAACACACACCGGTTTTATTAATTAAAAAAATTGAGACATGAACATGAAGATTTTTATTGAGTTAAAATGAAGCTGTAATCATAATTATTGCTCATTCATGGTAACCTAAAGTGAACCATGATGCCTAAAAAATGTACACATTTACTTAAAAAAATCGAATGTTGACCCTTTAATAAGTCCCTAAAATAATAATACAAATTTGTTGAATTGAACTTTGAGTAAATGGTTCTTCAATGGCATCGCTATACGGAAACCCTTCTTTATTTTTTGTTTAAGAGTGCAGACCAACATGTAATGTCTATGCTTGCTGAAAACACAGAGTTTTCTGTGTTAGACAATACGAGAGAGTCCTCTCATCACCAGGTGGTCAAATACACTTGCGTGGAACACAATTTTTTCAGAAGTAGACTGAACACAAACAAAGACAATATTTGACCAAGTGAAATATTTGATTGCACTCTTGATAATAGTCTCACATCTGTTTGTTCCAATGTAACAATAGCCTGGGTTGTACAGAAAACAGCATGTAAGCATGTTTAATTTAGGACCTATTGGTTTCACATTTCACAAAGCAAACACACTCTTTAAACCAGCTTCATCAGCGATCACATCCTTGTGTGTGGTGGGTTGTTTGACTAAAACACTGTGTACCGGAGGCACGGCCCAATCGTAATGACTCAAGCCAGAGGTATGACCAATCAAAAATATGTCCTGACTAGCTTGATAATAATAATAATACTTTCTGACAAGAGGACAATTATCCAGCTATCCAAGCATCCTGTGCATATTTCTTGTAAACTTAAATGTTATTTTTAGCGAATATGCCATTAGCAAGAAAGATGAGTTCCATACTTCAATTTACCCAAATACTCATTTGCTCTTTAAGCTGATGCATGAGGCGCTTCATCTCGTTTTTATAAGCATAGCAGCACGTATGCGAAATCTGTTCACTCTCAAAAACTGAACACAGAATCTCATAACAACAGCACATATTCAAAATTGGCAAGATCATTACAGATTAATAATAATAAAAATCGACCAAAACTCCTAAATTTTCCAGATTGAAAAACAAGACTACCAAATTCTGACTTCAATTTTGTTCTACTTTCTTTTTCCTATTAACATAAATGGCCAACTTGGCTTGGCCCAACACAAAATTCAAAAGTTGCAAAAATTAATATTTTTTCCTTACATATTTGAACCCCAAATAAATGTCTCTAAAGAGAAAATCTCATTACAACTCCCAAAAAACTCACTTTCGAACAAGAGTAATGGTTTCAATCTACAACAAATCATAAAAGCATGAAAAATAGGTTCTTTGACAGAGCAAAAGCTACCTCAGGGTTTAAAACTGAAATGAACGCATTTACTGCAAACACTGCATTTAGCACGATGGAGAAATCTCCATTGTTCATCTGCTCTCTTGATCAACGGTGGTTTATATAAGGATCTCCTCTCAGGCTTTGTACTCGGATCAAGATTAAAATGACAAAGAGAGAGAGGGTAACACTTCAGTATAGGGACCAAATCTCACTATTAACTAGTTGCTTATTGGATGCCTATTCTTAGCATATTGCATAAACATACTTATAAAGCACATATTCAACGTCACTATATTGTACTTCCCTAATCATACCTAATAACTTAACCCAACAACTAGCGCATAACTATAAATAAGCAACAAATTAGTAGTTTACAGAGCCAAAAGTCATAGTTAATGGTATATGAATACCAAGCATTGGACCTTAAAATTAAGTGTTACCTCATAAAATAATGGGTGCATGAAATGAAAGAATATAATGTCACTATAATATACAAAAATAAAGCCCATCAGGAACATTCATATTTATTAAATGTAAATGTAACCCATGGCCCAAAACCTTTTTTTTAAATATATTTGTTTTCGAAAATATAAATTAGAAATAATGGTTTAGGGTTATGAAGAGCTGTATGATCCCAGTATTTTATGAAAACAGTTTGGCTGATGGCGACATACTCCAAATTATGTGTTATTACGTGTGTTTGAATCTTGTCAATTGTAAGCTTTGGTGAAAATGACATTATCATGGGTAGAATGTCAATATGTGAATCATAGTTTACATAAGTGAGTTTCCCCGGAGCTCCGCGCTCATCGTGTACTGTAACTGCACTTGATTTATGTGACAGTGCATGTGTACTGACACTCACACACACACTTACAGGATCATGTGATGAGACAAAATGAGATGTGAGAGGACATCCATGCTGAAACGATGCTGGAAAAACTAGTGGGAGAAATGTGGCAGTACACCAGGAAAAACATTCCCCTACCTCTGAGCAGAATAACAGCCTACGAGTGGGTCAAAACAATTGAGTGTCTGTTTATATAAGCGTTTTCTTCTGAAGCAGGACTGAGATGTGTGAGACTGTGTGTGGAACGGGCAGTTTAAAACAAAAGAGGAAAGGAGTCTTACCACTTATCTGAAATTAATATGGTTTAAATTAGAATACAAATCGGGGAAAATGGTAACAGCTGTTTAAAGCACCTGTGAAGCAAATCTCTAAAGTTTTGTAACAACAGCCCACACAAAATAAAGTGTAAATGCGAAAGAGTTTTCATAAAATCAGAAAGTATCAATCGATATGAGATGTTTAATGCCATCTTTCATTCTGTAAGATTCAGTGAATTTATTCACTCAGCTAATGCTAGTCAGTCTCTACAGAAATGTCTGCGATCAGCACTCTACATCAAGGTCACAACCTTTTAGGAAACACTGGGTTCATCCACCCCAGAAGGCAGGAAGGAAGTGTATAAATAGGCTGATATAAAGATTTATTCTAAGGATATAAAATAGTCGTTAGGTATTAGTTTTAATACATATCAAGTAACACCAATGTGTGGATATTGAACAATTAGGCTACAGAAGCGCAGAGGTAGGAAATATCAGCATTTTATACTTATATATGTACTTCACTACGATTTAAAGCACCTACCTTTGTCCTGCTCCCTTACATTTGAATAATTTTTTGTTTAAGAAGTCAATAACACTAAATTCCCTCTGAAAATGTACTTAAGTTCTTAAGAGAAAGTATAGATTTTTTAAATGTGCTTAAATGTTAAAGGTAAACATTTAAAATGTATTTAAATTATAATATACAATTTATTGTAGAGAAGTAAATATTCATTTCTTTTTTGCATGTCTATTATTATGTTTTATTTTTTTATTTTTACCAGTTGTTTCGGCACTGGTTTAAAATGTTTGGCTAGTTGTACTGTTGCTCCTGCCAATATTTTGTGTCTGTAATGGTGAAATATTTATATTCATGTAAGCACAGTGTCCTGTTTTTACAATAATGCTGTTTGTCACAAATGTAAAAATATTTCTGCCAGTGTCATATAGTTTCCATCTGACCTGATCACAATGAAACAGAACATAACTTTATCTAAACTGATGTATTTTAGCAATTACAGTATTGTTTGTCACAATATTTAGACATACGATTTTTATCTTACAGCATGCAGGAACCAGCAACCCCCAAATATCCACAATGGCCTATTATGTCATTTAAAATACACTGAATAGCGAATGTAAAATAAATTGAATTTCACGGTTACAAGTTTTTCTCCAGATATACGTAAGTTGAGCTGTTTTTCCTTTGGATAGTGTTTCCCATCAGGAGTGAATGTTTCCGGCTAAAAAATGAAAACATGAGGTTGTGACATGGCCATGCACTTGGATCATTCATTCATTTACTGTAATCCATGTGAGTCACAGAGAAACAAAAACACTGCACTTAACTGGAAATGCAAATATTTTCGGTCCCTGTTCTGATAGGGGAGTTTGATTAGTACAGCAGGTTTATTTGGGCGTAAGAAGGAAATTTCAATCACATCTTGCTCAGGCCCCTCTTTGTTCAAAGCACAACGTTGGCTCCTAAACTCTTCCTGGTGTCATGTTTCTTCTAAACTAAATTTTCTTGCCTAACCAAGCCGTCGTTGTACATTTCTGCTGGGCTTTCAGAGGTTAGAGAGATTTTATTTTCACAGCACACACTTTTGATTGGCAGGTGACCTATCGGTGTGTTATACGATTTGTAAAGCCATGTGTGTGATTTCCTAGAGAGCAAAGAATCAATTATACGCAATGGTAGTTCTCCAGCTTGGTACAGATTTGAATCTCTAGGTAGAAAAACTATTCATTTCAATCGCAAAAAAATCATTGGTTTCACAGCTGGTGAACATTAGAGCGAAACGCAGCGAATCAAAGGAAAGGAGAATAAAACGAGAGGGTGTGCGCTAGACCATCATGCAGATGTATATGAGACTATGCCAACAGAATGTTCCCAACCTAACATTCCTTCTATAAATACACACCGAGCCGATCGAGTAGTTGAACAATTCACACCAGCTACAGGCGAGGAGAGTGCGTGAAGTCAAGCTACCGCTGAAAACGGCGTCCCGAAAAGGTTGGATACTTTGATCGTCCGGTTACAAAGATCATAACAGCACTGGAGCGAAACAGCAGTTGAAAGGGTTTGTGTTTCCCGAGAGCAAACTTGATCTATCTCCATCTTCAGACCTCCAGCAGGAGCGCATTTGATCTTTCTGCTCTGCATGTGTCAGTGGAAGATGACCAGCAGAGTAAGAAAACATTGGAGCGGGGGCGTGGGTCCAATATAAGCAGATCTTATGGAGAACTTGGCCAAGACCTTAGATATTTATTGCACTTGAGGGTTATAGAGTCGCTCCCTCAGTCGTCAGCCCCTCCTTGCTTGTATCTTGTCGGTTGAAAGCATGTTTTGGACTACCGAGGTATCCCTGCTGGGAGAAGTTTGAGATTTACAAATTATTTACATTCCATCAAACACAATTGATCTGATGAGCTTTTCTTGTGTTTTAGAGCTCTTTTTGTATTTTTTAAACAATTGCAAATGCAGATATCTAGAAGGATAGATTTTTCATGCTTTAGCATGAAAGCTGGTATGAAAAGGCCCACATTCACTTCTGGAGGATTCCAGCCACTTCTAGTGGCTTTCATTGCCGAGTCTACATGATGATGGCCTAGTGAAGAACATCTAAAGATGGAAAGAAGATTAAATTGTTTGGGACAAAGTCAGAGCCTTGCGATGACATATTACACTTGATTTTTATGAAGCAGTTACTCACTGTTAAAAAAAAATATAACTTGACTGAATTTTCACGTATTTTGAAATGCTGTAAAAAATTCTGTCAAATTACAGAATTTTCAATTTGGGGAAAATAACATGAAAAACATGTACTTTTACTTTACAAAAAAATCATTTTAAAGACAACCCCGCTTTTTTACAGGGTTTGTTTTGTCACTGTAAAGCTGCTTTGGAACAATGCACATTGTGAAATGCGCTTTATAAATAAACTTCAATTGAATTGAATTGAAGTTTTTTTAACATCTAGGCTTAAATGTCCAGTGTATGACATTAAGAGGCATCTAGCGGTGAGGTTTTTAATTGCAACCAACAGCCCACTCCACCCCTCTCCCTCCCTTTCGAAGCACTACGGAGGCTGACACAGAACTCAGATGTTGTCACGTTTACACTTCTTTGCCGAAGGAGGAGACAACATATTAACAAAACCTGCTCTGTAGAGCACTTTGTTCGTTTAGGCCTACTGTAAAAACAACACGCCGAATTCCATGTAAGGGGCCCCGCGGTGTATGTAGATAGAAAAGGCTCATTTTAAGTTAATAAAAAAACATAACGCTTTGTTATATAAGGTCTTTATATACCTCTGAGGGCATGTACTATACTGTATAATCACACATTAAACCTTTAATCAATCAACATTAATAGTAGGTTGTTTCACACTTTAAAATACCAATTGCTTGCAAGACACTTTGAAATTACATATTACATTCACACTTTCCTTCACACTTAGTATATGTGAAGATGCAATGAAGAAAAAATTTGTTTCATGGAAAAAAATAACAGATAGAGGTTCGGAATCGCATGTGGGTGTACAAATAATGACCAGACTATAGTATTTCTTCAAGGAGACTAGAAGAGGATGAAGACAGTAACCTCTGACATATACAATTAGATGAAGGTACGAAAAGAAAAATGCAGATTCCATTCTGACTTCCTTTTCAAAAGCCTCATTCAGACCCATCTGTTGCTCTGTACAGCAGGGTCAAAGAGGACGTCACCCCAATCAAAGAATTCCTGATGTCTCTAATTCAATTACAGCTCTCGAAGAGGCTGACTCAAACATCTTTCTCTCTTTCAAATTCCTCCGTGCACTGCCTGGTTAGTGATGAAACCTTCACAAGGAAAACTGTGTAAAAGTTAAACAATAGTTCAATTATTAGAATATCTAGTCTGCTACAGTTTTAAATTCCCACACTCCTGTGCTTAAAAATGTTTTACAAATACTGCTGCGAACATTCCCATTGTTTTTACACTACACTGATGTTTATTATGCAGCGATGAGGTTCCCAACAACGTCAGGAACAGTGAGCGCTGTTTAGCCAGCTCATCCCAGCACCTGTCCGGAATATTCCAGCTGGCCTGTTTTTCCATTACTCAACGTTATCCCCACAGTTAAAGAAGCACATTGCAGTGTAAGTCACAACGCTTAGTGGGAAACATTTCAGTTGTCCTAGACCTTTCTCTAGTTTTGTTGTTGAGGAACAATGTCATGGTACAAAACAAATAGAAATAGTTGCTCAACACCCTATTGATTCTTAACCTTGACACTTTTCTTGGGTGCACATGCTGGTGTAGTCAGAAGGACATCCTTTATCATTTCAAACCACTTTTTCAAAATCTAGAAATGTCTAGTCTCTGTAATGTAACATGCCTCTCTGCAAGATACAATGTAAAGTCAATGTTCTGCACAGACTCGACTAAACTACTAGACGGTTCTAAAGTTCTAAACAAAAAGGCCTCCAACTGTTTTAAAGTTCTAAACAAAAAGGCCTGCAACTTCTAAAAATGGATAGAACTCTCAATACAGATATGCAAAGTTATAGATACACCTTATCAAAGGTATTGGGATGCTCGCTTCTAATAAATATGTTTATTTGTTCCAGCAATTCTAATACGAACTAATATTTTTGCGGCACCATACAGTAAACATGTGTTTCCATCTTTTTCTGTTCTGTACAAAGCTGTTCTGTTAGGTTCAGATCTAGACTTTATGAAGATCAGTCAAGTTCTTCCATACTACACTAAAATAAATAATTTCAAGCTTGCTTTTTTGCACATTGCCATGTTGGGATTGTCATGTTGGATTAGTAAATGTCCATGCCCAAACTGTTCACTCTAAATAATAACCTGTAAGAATAGGGTACAATATGCTGTATTAATATGAAGGAATTTTCCGTATTCATTTGTAAAGTTGTTTTACCTGTATTTTACATTTTGCGCTGCATTAAATTGCATTTTAGCATTTGTAGAAATGTCCATAAAATAAAGGAAAATTTGGTAATTTTATGCCAGGACTCTATCTGTTTTTTACGGGATTTGTTTTTACAGTGTTGCTATAAAATTCAAACAATACAATTCTCTAGAATTTCATTAAATTCATTATATGCTGTAGCTGTAGCATAGATTTGTTCTCATGAAAATGAGTAAAGAAGTTCAACCTGTCCATGTTGTATATTTTCTGTAGTATGGAAAAGCAACGCCTAAATTCCCCTAAACATTTTCCCTCTGTTCAAATGCACATATTTCATAGCACGTCTTTCATGAAAAGCAGCTACGTGTTCATGTTGAAAGAGTTGGTTTCCAAGAGTTGGCATGAGCTTCCCAATGGAAACCTCGACAAGACTAGGGTTATCATAGTAAAACAGCTTTCTCAAGCAGTTTGTGATGCATTTTGGAAACAGGAGATGAGCCCCTGGTCTAATGCGCCACCTGGCTTGAGAAACCCGTTCTCAAAGACTTACTTTTAGTCATCATTTGGGTTGCACACATATTCTGAATGCCTTTGGCACAATTCAAATGAGCCATTTTAATCTAGATTAATTCCAAAATTAATCTAGATTAAAAAAAAATCTACGCCCACCACTAAATTATTTACAATCAATATATGTAATTCATTGGCCAAAAAGAGAAAACACAAAAAATGAAGATTTTAATATTTATATTTTTAATATTTCAATATCTTGAATGATTTGGGTCGAGATAGCTCTGTATTGAAAATCTGATATCATGACAACCCTAGTGTGACGCATTCAGTCAAAGTATCTCATCGCGAATTTGGATTTATCTGACTTTTGAGTATAGTCCAACCTTAATATAAGAACAGACGTGTACAGGCTTGCATCTACAGGGAAATCATTGCTATAACTGATTTATATGTAATTGAACACTTCATTCAGGAGAAACATCATATTCCTTTTGACAATAATGAAAACAGGGCTGAAAGGAATACTGTATAAGAACAGTTCAACAATGTACTGTCTTAAAGTGATAGTTCACCCAAAAATTCTGTCATCATTTTTGACTCTCTTTCTTCCGAAGAACACAACAGAAGATATTTTGAAGAATGTTGGTAACTGAACCGTGAATGCAATTGAAGTGAATGGGTGCCGTCACTGTTTGGTTGCATTCTTCTTGAGTGTTCTTCGGAAGAAATAGAGGTTTGTAATGACGGCAGTAAACGGTGAGTAAATTATTACAAAATTTCATCTTTCGGTGAACTTTCACTTTTAGGTACTATCTGACAATCCATTTGAGAATCATCAACTTTTATCAAAATTTTTGTTTCCCTCATCCACCTGTCACCCGACAAACAGTTAGTCCCACCCCAAACTGATGTCATTGGTAAAGCTAATTTCACTATGTTGGTGGATACAAAGAGGGCATTCTTTTTAAAGCAACACAGTATAAAAAGTAAACTTTTTGGGAATATGAAGCTCAGCTGTGTAAGGATAGCTTAGTCTCTAATACCAGTCTTTTATATTAAAATGTATAGAAAAAGGCACACACTTTAGCTTAATAAATAAAGTGTTTCATTCTGAATGACGAAATTCTCTCACATTGCGTCACCTGATGGAACGTTCGGTCACAAAGCAGCCATATCTAAATATCTGCTATTACTTCCTGAGGCGATTACCTTTAACAGACACGCTGATGATGTTCTGTCAAGGATATCTGTGCCAAGAAAGATTATTAACCACTCCCAGAAGACTGCCGGCCTTCAATCTGGGTGTACTGTATTCCGGCACTATTGTTTTCTTAACTCTGCTCGACTCAGCTCTTCAAACAAGCATGGACCTTAACATGTGCGGTTGATTTTGCCTCTATGAGGAACATTTCATTCAGTCTAAGTCCAAACAAAGTCTGCGAGGCGGTCCAAACTAGTTCATGTAGAAAAACAGTCTTACATACCGCATTTAACCAGCCTTATGTAAGACACATTAAGCGTGTTAGACTATTCCTCACCCGCATGTTATCTCATTGCCAAACTTAAGAATTACTGCTTTAGTTTAAAGTTGGTCCTTCAAAAAGAAAATGTTGAAATATCTTATGTTTAATCACTCCCGTGGGCTTCTTATTTTGTTTGCTCTCTATTCAGACAGAGAATCGCTCCTTGCAAGCTATCACAGGGTGAGATGTTCACTGTCAGCACTTTCTCAGCACATACCATTATTCTGAAAATCATAAAAAGAAAATATACCTGGAGGAGAAAGAAGCATGCTAGCCAATATAAAGTCTTCGAGATAGACCTCACACAAGCGTTTGATGAGAGCGGCCTCGTCGAACTGTTACGAAGGGCAACAAGCGTTTATCTTTCTTTCGTACAGTTGTGTCCTACCCACGTCAAAGCCCACGTAACAGTAAAGATTGAGTCAAAGCGAAAATAATACTATGAAGTTTTTCCACAAGCAGTAGTTTAAAGCAGATCATGTGCGTAAACCCCAGTTTAAAGTATCATGCCACGACGATAACTTCAAACAATGAAAAGGCTCGTTTGTAAAATTGTGTTTATTAAATCTAGCCTTAAGGATAAGCTTCCAAAAATCGATCTTCTTTTTTTCTGTAAACGCTTCTCAGCAGGATGACTGGAACTATAGGGATCCGGACAATAAAATAACCCTTGTTAGCCCTTTTCAAGACTGTTTGATGGTAGATAAGCACCAGCATCACCAAAAACCACTCGTTTAATAATTAGTTTTCCTCAGATATTTTACATTTATTTAACTTTTCATATAGAATATTTTTCATTTCATATGTGGTGTCAGTCCATTATAACAATATAAAGGTTTGTGTATATCACCCTGACGGGGTTTATTGTGTAAAATTGTTTTTATTTAAGTCAAGCACTAGATGGACAATCGTTCACACACAAGCTCATGATGTAGATTATTTCTCAACAATAAATTGTCTCCTGAGAGTACGTCCCTATTTACGTTAGTGAGTTAGGGTTAGGTTACAATTTGGTGACTACAGACGCACTGATCAAATCAAAATTTTATTTCAGAATCAAATTTTATTTATTTCTGCCTTTAAATTCCTCAGTATCTAATAAGACGAACACTTGCTGAGCAAAAATAAAAATAAGGGAGGAAGGTGCATGATGCCCGAGCCTCCTGTAAGCCTCCTGTAAGCCATTAGAGTGAATTCTCTCTCATCTGTTTTTAATACAGACACCGTTTCATCACCCCCCTTCTGTCTCTCTCTTCCTCCTAAACACATGCTTATTGATTTGCTGAAGAACATAGAGCCAGATGTGGGCATCTTATGAAAATGTAAAAGAGAAACAGAAAAGAGATGTGCAAACTACAAAGGCGCACAAAATAATTCTGATCATGGTAAAATACTGTGAGCACACCTCAGGAAGTTCCTGGAGGTTCTTTCGAAGGAAACTGCATTTGAGTTCACAATAATATGAAACATCGTGCTACTGATGAAAGTTGAGCTGTAGAGCCAGTCTGAGCCTCTCTCATTCCATGAAATCATCCTCGTCAGAACATCCCGACCAATAAAGTCTCTGTCTGTCTGAGTTGTTTACACACCTGCACTAAGGCAGAGACTCCACTGAGGACGAACATTTGAGAACTGAGGTTTTTTAAGAATTGTAATGCTGATTTAATTACGTGGTCCAGCATTCAAAAAGCCAACGTTTTTGGAGCCTGCTGGTTAGACAACATAGGAACTCAGATGCATCAACTGTATTTTAGCTGCTTTATATGTGAGCAACCATTTTCCAAACCTGGTGTAAAAAAATATCTTAGGATGTCAAAGAACTGGACTAGTTATTGCATCTTATTTGAGGGCTGAATTCAACTTCTTATATTTTCTGATTTTTTTTTTAAAACCACCAAATTATTCGGATTCGTATCTAAACAATTCTGCACTAACAAAGCACACGTCAGATATAGTTTGAAAACTCTTTCCTTTGGTTTGGCTGTAAAAGTTTTCTGAAAAACATGGATCCTCACTCGATAGTGGACAGATACTGTAGATGTTTTTCCATTCCTCTATGCCACATAAATATGGATTTAATAACCTTGCAGGAAAGCAGGGAGGGAAAAAACCAGCTGTTTAGCTGTCGTGCTCTTCATCTGGTGCTTCACCTTTCATGCTTTCTGCTAGTGCACTTCAAAGGGAACCTAAAGAGGGGGTGATGGGAAGTGTCAAATCTGTTATGAGTCCATGGAAACTGACCCCCTGTAGGGACACACAGGGACCAGTCCAGATGAAAGGACAATACCCCAGTGAAACCAAAGCAAACCGAACAGCTTATTCAAAAATACTGCATCATATTTACCACCTCTGGAAAAAAACAACTCCATAGTTCCGCCTGACTCTACACTAACAGCCTTAATACTGCTAACAGGGCGTCCATACTAAATCGAGTTATTCTTGCCAATCTACACATGATGGATGAGTGCTTCTGTAGTTTACAATCTTACCTTCATACATATTTGTAAGTTTCCGGGTCATTATAAAAGAATGTGTCAGGTGGTGAAAAGTACCCACGAGTCATGGGCTAAAATACAAAATCACTTCCAGAAGCAATTCCAGAAAATGACTCCCTTAAAAAAGCTTAAAAAAAGATAAGATTGTGCTATCCGTGTGGCTGGAACATTTATGAATAAGACACGCTGATGTGCAACAAACTCATAGAAGAACCATAATCAAATGGAAACAACAAGGAAGATACAAGAAGGTCATGATGTCATTTGTGTGTACTTTATAGGTCTAAAGAGAATATCATGTATACACAAAAGGGTTTTGCTACAGAACTCCGTACACTCGGCTTCTCATCTGGGGGATGATGTCATACTATTTCTATTCACAGTGACATATAGGGGCGGCTTCCCGGACAGAGATTATCTTAAAACAGCAATAGGCCTTGGTTAAATTAGGATATTTATATCATTTTAAAAACATACTTTGTAAAAAACATTACTGGTGGGCATCTTGAGACAAAACAATCCACAGATATATTTTAAGATATGTCAGTACAAGTTGATTTTGAGTAAGACACCTTTAACATTCAAGTTAGTCTGGGACTAGACTCAAGCCCTGTCCACGAAACCGCCCCGTAAAAAGACAAATGCCAATAGTAATGTTAATACTAGACAAAACACACACCTGGGTTAAAAATAAACAAAAAAATACTAGGTTGTTTCAATCCATAGTTTGGTTTATTTTAACTCAGCGGTCCCATCCAAAATGTACCCAGAATGATACTATTTTATAATGCACAGTATACTGTGACATGAGCTGTTATATATATTTTTTAGAGGACAGAGAATTTGCTGATAGGTGTAAGGGAAAAGACTAAGTTTGCGCATTACAAAGGAATGTACAGGAAATTGAGTCTGTAATAAACTAGGCATTTTCATAGGGCAGTGTGCTGTAATTCTTTTGACCCCACTCAAATCAGATGACTTTAAAGGGAGGTTATAATTTGGAGACCAAATCCCTCTATTGTATGTGAGGTGCAGGTCAGAACGAGAGAGAGAGACTAACAGTTTCACCCTTTACTGTCCTTTCACTTTCTCACTCTTCTCTTTCTAAGTTCACATCCTAACTTTATACCACATATTTGACCATTTAAAACCATCTGTATTAGCAGAATGATGTGTGTGATATTTCAACGTTAACATAGGCTATTTTCCCACATTTAAAGAAACAGTTCACCCAAAAAACCCTCAAGTTGTTCCAAATCTGTATACATTTTGCTATTCTGTAGAAAACAACAGAATATATTTTGAAGAATGTAGGACAGGAAACAGTTCTGGGGCACTTTTGACTTCCATTGTCATTTTTACAATGGTAGTCAACGGTGGCAAGAACTGTTTGGTCACACGCATTCTTCCAAATATCTTTCTCTGTGTTCATCAGAACAAGAAATGTAAACAAATTTGGAATAACTCGAAGTTGAGTAAATCATGACAGAATTTGTATTTTTGGGTAAACTGTTCCATCAAGGGTAACTTATGTAGGGTTGTAACATATGGACCTTTTAAAATTGTTTGTAAAATGCACCCCAGCATATGTTGTGAGCATCTTTATGCCCAAACAATGGAGTGTAAATGTTTCCTTTGGCTCTTTTGAAGTCTTTGAATGAATGAAATGGACAGTTTTAAATGTTTACAATTCAGCATGTCTCCAAACCAGCCAACACAGAATGGGGTGTTCAGGTTTCTCGGCTGAAATTTTTATATGAAACACATTTTCAAATTGCTATGCTTATTTCTGGGAAACCAGCTGCAAGAGAGAATGTAGTCAGATAGACATAGTATCAAGATTCTGTCGAGCGTGCTCTGAACTCATCCCTGCAACAGCGGCAGATTGCGGTGAGTTTACTTCTGATCCGGGATCAGGGCGAGGTGGCGACGGCCTGGTATGCATTAGCTGTGACTACACAGGAGCAGAATGAATCATACTTTACTGACCCTCAGAGAGGCAAGTACTGTGATGGAATGAACTGGGCGTTTTTTTTCGCTGGAAGGCTTTAGCTCGTTGTTACTAAAATGTTCTTGTTTCCTGGAAAACAAAACCACCTCCACTGTTACTTTAGGATGAGAGATTTTATAGGATGGGTCAGAAGTCAATCAACCACAATGTTGTCATGCTCATTTAAAACAATACTGGACTTTCTTAAAAATACATTTTGTGATAAAAAATATATAGAAATTAGAACAGAGGTAAGTTGCTTTTTTTACCAGAACAGTTATTTAGATCATGTTTTGATTTGATAGAGCTTGGAAACCAAAGCACAAAACCTTCTGTGCAGGCTGCGTGCCATATGTTTTAAGTTAAAAGGAAAAGTTAACAAAAAAATTAAGAATTATTCATCATTTACTCTCCCTCATGTCATTCCAAAACTGTATGACTCCCTATCTTCTGCAAAACAGAAAGAACATATTTTGAAAAACATTGGTAACCAAACCACGTTGACTTCCATTATATGGAAACCAAAACACATAAATTTCTTATGTGTTCCACAGGTTTTGAACAACATGAGCCCGTATAACCCATAAATGTATGTTCATTTGGGCATAATATATATTTTCTTCACAGCAATCATAACGATAAGACAACTCTTCTTCATCTACGTACACTGAAAGCAAAACTAGATTTGTGTTTCTAGTAGGACCAAGCGACTCTTATTAAAGTGAACCTGTAAGTCGGATGACAATGTACTCTACAATTTCTACTTGGACGTGCAATAATACTAACTCACTCAAAGTCAAACTCTTTCTTAGATATTTTCTCACTGCAGTAACACTGGTGAAATGTGGGATCACTTAGTCACATATAAACAACTACATTTTAGAAAACCAGACAGTTTATGTACTATAAAGTACGGGCGCCATAGATCTGATCCCACTATATGAATACAAACCACATCTAACATTATTACAATATATATATGTTTTCACATTCCAGAAGAAGAAAAGAATCAGTGAATAAAGTGCTGTATTAAATTTGATCTTCTTGGTGAGAACCAGCTATCAGTCATGACACAACGATGTAACAAGGCTTTTCTGAGGACCTAGAAATAAATTGCAGATTCTTCTCCATATGGAAGCAATGTGCAGCCGCACATGTGCAGACAAGCAAAAGTCAACCCTGGATTTGTGTGTATAACGAGTAATAGATGTGGTGGAACAAAGTGTTTTGTTAAACACACATGTACATACAAGACCAGATGGATGAAACGGCATCTACATCTGCATTGAATCTATGTCTACCTCTAGATTCAAGAGCTGAGAAATATAAACAGAGCTATTCAATTCACACCAGAGGAGCACGTTTTCTTTAAAAAAAAATCATGCAATGCCTAAAAGCACTTATATAAACTGGAAGAAGCTAACAGCAAATGGAAGATAACCCTTAAATAATGAAAAGCAGACTAAGCAGAGTTTGGGCGCAGGTTATACTGTACTGTAGCGACATCTAGTGGCTACAATATAAAATGTCACCCTGTTATTGAAAACCTAGCTAGATATGTGTTATGTGTTTTCTACATTTTGTGATAATTTGAACTCTATATATTCAATATTGAATAGTCCACGTCAAAGATTGAATTAATAATGACTCAGACAGGGTCACTAATTTGATGATACTAAACCAGACTTTATTCACTATATTGTGAATTTAAATTGACCACAAGACTCACACCATAACTTATATCGCAACTAGGTTACTTTAACCTCTCCAAAATAAATATCTTCTGTTCAGCAAACAATTTTGGTCAAACATCTTGCAAGTCAACAGTGCATTACGGCCTGTTTCAATGAACAAAACCAACACTGTAAAACATAATACAAGTTACATAAAGCTTTCCTAATAAATGCTTTTTTTATTACAGTTAAGATTAAAAGATGGAGCAGCTCCGGATATGTTATGCCTTTAGCGTTATCTGATACTTGAGGCTAAAATACACTACATCACTTGCTCAGATTTTCAGTCTGGATTTGTTTCTGAAAGTCTGTGCCAGTCTGCAGATTTGATCAGTTAGTGGGTTTCTATTTATACTTTCAAAAAGTCTGCAAGTGTATGATGTCTAGTTTAAAAAAAATCTGTTCATGTTTTAAAAGTCTTGTAGTGTATTGCAGCCATTATTTGAAGAATAAAGCCATTTATAGTATATATCCACTGAAACGGTTGACATTCTATAGGAAACAGGCAGGTTTTTATTACTCCTATATAAATTTTGCCCACGATACGGTTAACTATTTTTGCAATAACTTTTCAAATATTGTGAAATTCTACACGATTGTCTAATTTTTGATGAGTTGTTTTATGATAATGCTACATACTGCATCAACAGGTATAGGCCAAACTCACACAGTCTTAATGGAAAAAGGTTGGACAGGTTGTTGCATTTTATAATAAAATGGATTAAAATTGCTGCCATGGATGTTGTCTAGTCAAAATATTTGTGCGGCCTTAAGTGTCTACGCAGTCTTAACAGTAAACTAAACATGCAAACACTTTAATAACAAAGACACAGAATCCTTTTTTTTCTTTTCAGTTTATTATACTTGGTTCCCTCTTATCCCATCTGTGGTTTTTAACAATATTCATTCACTATATGAAAACAATGAATGCTATCATATTCATTTGCTTGCGTGATTCACTTTCTTAACAGTCTCCTTCTGCCCGTCACCTATCATTAAGCCATTTACTGGGGCATAGTTTCAGGATTCACAGCACTGATCCATTCAAGAGACAAACCAATTTCATGCATCCAGTAATAATATGTCATATACTTGCAGGCATGAACTGATGCAATATCTTTAAATTGAGTTGATAAATTTAGATCCACATCACCCTTCCACCATCTGTTTCTTTTTGCAGACAGACAAAGACTTTAGGTCTAATACTATGCCCTGCAAAATACCTGAATGCTGGAAACCTGAGACATTTGCCAAGTTTGAGATGCCAATGTGTTTTTCCAATGGTCATATAATTCTTCTTATTATACGTAGCGAATTGACAAATATTCAGAACAGGTGAAAACACCACTAGGACAAAACATTCTGCCCAACCAAGTGCCTTTTTGTTTGCTAAGCCAGCTCATCTTAAATCAAATTCAGAACAAGACAACCACAGGAAGCGAAATGTAAAGATACACACTCTACAATGAAAACAATTATGTTGGGTAACTAAAAATGAGCTGAATTATCAAAAAACTACATTTTTAAGGAAAAAAAAGGTTGCATACAAGATTATACAGAATATGAATTTTAAAGAATGTGTATTGAAGCCCTTTAGTGCACACTGTGCCTGTCCGTAAGTACACAAAAATGAAAACAGAAATAACAAGCTAAATGCTGTGGATTTAAATCAGGTTTTTGTTGAGCAAAGCCACTTTTAACACAAACAGAGATTTTGTTACAGGGGTGATGGAATTACAACTGCATCACAGCTCATTAGCTAGTGCAAAACTCAAAGCCATTCTTTTGAATTATTTGTCTTATGCATCCCTTAAAGATGTAACAGAAATAAGGTGGGGTTTTGCTGACTTAACAACTACCAAAATACAAGTGTGTGTGTTTTGTAAACCTAAACTGAAGAAAGAACAGAATTGTCAGGTAAACTAAAACTCCAAAAAATACTTTCAAAACTTAAAAGTGCCAAACAAAATGCATTGATCACTTACATCATATATTTGGTCTGAATGCAATTTGACGTAAAAAGAAAGTCTTTTTAGTCCGTCGAATAAGAAAGGACAATGTCTGCATGGTTGCAGGCCACCCCAACAAGTGCCAAGCTGTAATAGCAACATTCAGACAAACTAGAGCCTACCTGAGAGATGCAGGCTTTAAATACAGATGTACAAAATGCCAGCAAACTAGTCAGTGTCATTTAAAGAGGTAATCTTCCAGGTAATCTGTTGCCTGTCATGCAACAGTTTAAGGCCCAATGGCGTTAATAAAAATCACTGAAGTTTACTGCACAATGTAGAGCGTTAAAAATCTATACCCATATTTAAGACTGAATGATAAAAGTGCATCTGTGAAATGGAGAAAGGAATGGATGCAGAAAATAGCTGAAGAACAAGCGTGTAGGAAACCTCAGTGATTTGTGAAGGTCCAGTATCTTATAACTGACTAACAGAAGCAATTCTAGGTGGTTTGTGAAGACTGTGACTTTGGTGACGGTTTGGAACTCAAATGTAATATTTTGTGGTAGAAGCCCTCACTCAACCAGACTGTCGGCTTCTGTTCATTATGAGCTCATGGGTTTGATGGCAATCGGACACTCATCCCCCATGGCGGATAAAACTGAGACCTAAAAAAAGCGAGAGAAATGAAACTTCAATACAAGATCACAGCTTTACAGTGCTTTTAAAATGATCCTTATACATACTTGTACATATATGTTTTTCTATAAACTGGTTTATAGGTAAAATCAAAATAGTAATCCATTAAAACCCTCTTTATCTTAACAGCTACTAATTAGCTCCCCTTAAACAGCAGACCCTAAACATATAAGTGCAAGAACGAAAACATTAGCCACCGACCAGAAATTCATCCCCAGATTCAAATTTGCTCTCGATTTCTTTGCCCAGATCTCCTTCAGGCAGCTTAAGGTCCTCACGCAGATCTCCATTGTCCTTCAAGAGGGAAAGGTAGCCATCTGTAATGCCGACCAACTGTGCAGAGACAAAAGGGGAAAAAGGCATGTTATTACACAAGACTACAAAACAGATACATTTTGCTGTAAATAGTGAGTTCTTGACGACAAAAACGGCACTCTAGTCGAAGTCCATTTAAGTGAGTCGTGCCCCTCGGCCGACATGTTTGAAAGGCCACCAGGCAGCTATTTACGTCATCGCAGACAACGGTCTACTTAAAAGGGGGAAGGCAGTCATTTGTAAAATCACAATTAAATAGTATTTCTGATCAACCATCAAACTTGAATCATGAACAGTACCATAACTGGTATCGATGTGCAAAATAATTTTATCAAGTATGTCGATTTCAGCTTAACTATAAACTGCACTCAGGGTACAAAACTAGTTTAGTCAAGCACTGCGCGTTCACATTCACAGTGCGGTAGGCTTTTAGCTGTTTCTGTCAGCTCCGTGTCGGTTCTTAAATGGTAAAGGGGGGACGCATAGGTGCTCACGCACACTATCACTGCAGACATTATCAGGTGAAGTGATGTTACCAAGAGGAGATCATTAATGTTTTCCTGACGAATACTGCAAGAATCTATATAAACCAAAATGCAAAGCTTTGATGTTGGAACAATAACAGGGTTTTTCCTGCACAGAGAAATTGGAGGCGGCCGCCTCCGTCAAATGTCAGAGAATACTGCGTGTATTTAACAGACTGTCATTTGTAGCTGCAATTGCGGCATTACACCACAGAAGAGGCGCTGTTTCGCAATCAGCACACTAAGGCGCTTAAAAGAGTAGCAGAACAAGATCTAGCGGTGTTTCGCCGCTGTTTGTTTTGAGTCCAAGTACATTTAATTTCTTGAGTTAACATGACGTACTGCAGTGTAATCTCTTTACCTGTGGGGTTGGACCGTTGAATCTCTAGACAGCGAGTTCGCCAGAATGAACGAGCATTGCGTTCAATACGAATCGCACACAAATTACTCATTTGAACAGATTCATATAAACTATTGAACTTTCCAGTAACTAGCGAAAATAAGAGATCCTTGAATTATTTAAAGTGAACCACAGACAATGCAAGATAAATGACGTTTGCTCATTTTAGTCATTTAGTTAGACTGGATAATTAAGCTGGCAATAATGGGCTGAAAAGTTAGTTGAAAATGACAAAAAAGCTTTATTTGGAATTTGATTTATTTTGATAATATTTTATACAACTTAATAATTTTCATTTTTATCTAATGTTATTTGAACTTTTAATATGTCAAAGTCACTTTGGTTAAGCCACTTAAAGGTACGATAGGACCATGTGTGCGTGTACAAGATCAGAATGGGAACTCCGTCACCTCATTTTGAGACAGGAAAAACCCTGACTAAGGCTTGAATTCAAAAGAGCATGGGTGAAGAGCAGTTTAAAAACAAGCGGTTTAAAAACAATTCCAATGAAAAGAGCAATCCAACTAGATCTAAAACACCCAATTTTTTGCCTTTTGCTAGGATACTTTACTATCCCAGTGTGCTTGTATGTTCCACAGTTCACCCTACACCAGTGATGTGATGTTGCGTTTCCACTTGAATGATACCATTTAAAGACCATTTTCTTAACGGGATAGTTTACTCAAAATATAATCTCTGTTCATTCAAATATAATTTATTTAAACCTGTATATGATTCCTTCTCGAAATACAAAAGAAGATATTTTGAGAATTTTTGGGGAAAGGTGTTATTTGGTTAAAGTCTTTCTTTAAAATATCTTTTAACGGTCGATCGATTATGGAAATGGCGGATTATCGACGGAGATAGTACGCATTTTTTAGATTATCGTTGACGGATTAGGCATTTGCACATTATTTTAATTCATGCGAATCACAAATACAAAACATTTTAAAGCATCAAGTACTGGAGTGCTCTCAAAAGACGATATTTAGTCATTGCATTCAGGCAATGCACACGCATATTGGACACAGCCGCCACTCAAACTACTCGCAACAAGTGTCAGATCGAGTTATTTTCGCACTTTAATACACATAAATGTTCACACACACACACACACACGCGTTATAATGCCCGTCTTTGCACATATACTCGTAAGCACTGTCAGTTGTCTTCAGTGAGTGTCTTCAGATCTGCGTAATAAGTGTTTTTCCTTCATGTCTTAACGCGAAACATCTTTTTTTAATACTGCGGAGAAAGACTTAAATACTCCAGTAATTTTTGTCACACAAATAAGACTGATAAATGATTTTTGTGTACTCCTTATCTACAGAATGTTTTGCATTTGTGAAACAATAACAATATACAGGCTGTGCTTTCATCAGTGCTTGCATCTTTCTGAAACGCATCATTAAAACAGATTTAAAACTCTGCGAATACTCATCATAGAACATAAAGCATATGTTTAAAAAAGCTTGAAGTGTCTACTTTTAAATGATCCAATTAATATTTATATTTTCTGATTATTTACTATGTATGAAAGTAAACAGGTGCAGTTTCTCCCGCATCAGCTTGTTATGTGATCACACCCTTGAGTAAAGCACTCCATTTCACATTAATCCACGCAAACCCCAATCAATGGCACAACAAAACAGCAAAGATCTTTAAATATGTTGATTGAACCATTGTTTGATTATTTCCTTACGGTTTATCATGGTGTTACAATATTAAACATGTAGCAACCATGTTTTTTGAGCAAAGTTTTTGTCAGAGCTCTCGTTATTGTTAATTTTGAACATATTTTTTATTTTTACGCCTGACATATATATATATATATATCGGTTCAAAATATCGGTTATCGGTCTACTTCACCTGTATTAATTGAAATCGACATCGGCCCTGAAAAACGAATATCGGTCGACCTCTAGTCTGAAGAGCTGGTTTCTGATTGCAGCGTGCTTTGCCGCGTTGAGCATTGTAGCCAATCACGTGCAACTGATGGACAGTTATAGTGAGGACTCGATACTCTTATCACAATAAACGTTTTAGCTCATCAAGCTCCTGGTCCCTTTTCTGCATTATCTTTATGATGGCAGCTTAGACTTTAGCCGGCTTTAGTATAATTTTAGCCTATAGAAAAAAAGGTAAAGGAAACTTTAATATCACAAATATCATGAACAATCTGGTTCTTTTAACTTTTTTTGCATAAATCAAAGCATTTCATATATCACTAACCAAATATAGAATAGCAACTATTAGCTAACAATATTTTAGTGGATTCACTCTTGATCGTCTCTCCTGAAACTGCCATATTGAGTTACTACTATGTTTAAAAAAACATTAAACAGGAACTCCTAATATTTTGTTGCTTGTTTGTGAGAAAATAAATGGTTTTGTCTAAATCGTGTATTTGTAGGGTGGGGTACGGAATGAAATTAGTGCTGCTGTCGGATGTGTTTTTAATTACTGCGGGTGCAGGTTTATCAACAGGACCCGTGCAGGACTCTGCATAACACTATAGGATGCAAAACATTGCCTGCTTATCGTTATCGGGAAATATCTAGACATAATTTTTTTGCCAATATTGCACATCCCTAGTTTTACACAGCACAAAAAATTAAGGGTGCACGGATTGCTAAATTTTGGCCGATAACCGATCATTCTTTAACATTCAAAGCGGGTAAGCAATATATTGGCCGATATACAGCATCTTTATATGAAATTCCCTAAGACTGAAACAAATGTGAACAACTGGTTTGAAATCATTCACTGCAGAAAAACAAGGTTACCGTTACTTTTTTTTCCCAGAAAATCATGTACCAAGCCAACTTTATATTAGTTAATGATTATTTGCCGATACCGTTATGACCGATAAGTTATCATGCATCACTAAAATAAAAAAATTTCGAGGTTGCTTCAGCCACTGTGCATGTGGACGGCTGACAACCGCCTCACAAGATCCCACCCCAGAGAATCATCATTTTTCATCGATTTCCAGCCGCACGCGCCTCACGAGAGCACCGCCCTAGAAAATCATCATCCGATACGGATTCAAGATTGGCTGTTTTTCCCATGAAGGTGGGACTTCCTCCACCATGCCGGTCGTATTGAGCATTGCCGAAGATAATTACAAGATGCGCCACTGCCATTTAATGAATGGGGAGGAATGCAACGCTCAATACGACCACTCTAGCGAAAGAAGTCACCAATCATCAATCAGTATTGACTGACGATTCTCTGGGCCTGGACTATCTCGTGAGATGCTTGCCAGCCTGTGCGCATGAACAGAAGATGGTAATTTTTAGCGCTTTTTACGATTAGTAAACCTAAGTTATGGTAAAATTCATGTCAGGTTTAATTAATGATAGGTGGACTTGCTATTAACTGCCCAGAGGTGTTGCAAACATGGGCGCCGAGTGTTTTTCTGTGTCTTTGGTGTTATCAGTTGCCCATGCATGTATTAGACACGTAAAATTGCACAAATGTATGTGTCGGAACTAATTATGCAATAAATCTAAAAGTGAATGCTCACCCAGACCTGCATGAAACACCTCGAGTAACCACCACCCCCCCCAAATATACGTCAGTTTGTGGTACGAGTTGACTCAGACCACCCAAATGTATACGCAAGTAAGATGGGTGTACCTGTCAGTACAATTGCTTGGAACCTCATGATCCAAATATGGTAAGAGGCGTTACATTTCCGCCACACGACTGAGGTATAAAACCAATCACTACGCATTGGTTAACTGGCCAATCATAGCAGACCTCGCTTTTCAGAGCGATGAGCTTTGTAAAAAATCTGCACGTTTCAGAGTGGCGAGGCAAAGAGGAGATACAAGAAGTGCACGGTATGTGGAAAATATGGCGTTCTTCGTGTTTACACATTGAATTACATCTAAAACAAACAATAATATTCGTTTTAGCAGTGTCATACGACCCCTTTAAAGATAATATAGAATAAAGAACTGCAGACATACCATCTTGGATATGATGTCAAGCATAGATAAAAACATTGAAGAACAATAGACCGATTAATGTCACCTGATAATCAAGCCTCTTGATGTTGGGCACATCCATGTTGTGGGTGGAGGGACATATATCTTCATTCTTCTTTCCAGTAAATATGTCAATTCCAACCATATGCACCTAAAACAAACATTAAAGACGATTCAGATTGAACAAAGTTTCAAAATGCCACAGAAAATGTATTTCATCAGGCACAGTTTTAAGGGTCCAGTGGCAGTATGGTTTACTAATAAGTTACCTTGGCGTGTCCATGCTTGCCAGTTTTGGAGGTAGACATCTCCACAATCTTACATGGACGTCCTTTGATCACCACATAGCCGTTCTTGCGCAGGGCGCTGCACTGCATGGGGAAGGTCAAAGAAGCTCCAGCATTTCCACTGGTGAAATCTGTGTCAAGTTCAGCCATGATGAATTAATGTGCAGACGATTCTGTAAAAAAATTATAAGGAAATCAGTGAGTTAAACCGAACAAACCCTTCCATTATAAAAAGGTACAAGAGGGACTATGGTGAGTTGACGGTATCAAACGAAGTTCGTTAAGAAACGTGGCCTTGCTGTGCAGCACGTGGGGTGAAGTTACCACGTTTGAAACCACATGGTAACCAAACTAGTTTAAAAAAAATACTTTTCTGTCGTTATATCACGGCTATTACTCAAATTCGCGTTTAAGATAATAGATTATGCGAATTATGTTTGCAGCATTAAACATAAGGCACATTGAAAACACTGCAACATTCAAACACGTGCAGTTTCCGGTTATAAAATGACAAAAAATGCGACCGAGACTTCTGCAGTCTGCATAAGTAACACACAACACTATTGATCTTTAAAACTCACATGAATACAGACGTCTAACTTTTTAGCGGCACCACGAGCACGAGCACTAACCTTACGCTAGTAGGCTAGACCACGTTACGCTAGACCACGTTACACTCACAACATTTTCTTAGCTGTTGCCCACGTAGCGTTATACGAATTTGAATAAACATAGATGCCCAAATCTACGATCACGATAACAAGTGTTTAGAGTTAAACTCCACTACAACAGCCTGATCCGACAAACACGTTTGTGCTGGATGAATGACTCAGTTTCCAGCCACACACAAACTTAACCGGAACTAACGTTACCGTGTATAAACCCCAATCATTGAAAATCGCTTAAAGATCTCCAAATCCGTATAAACCCCGCGTTTGCTGTTGGTTAACAATCAGATTGTGGCGTATCGTTGGAAGCAAAGTAAACAGATTACTCGGAGCGGAGTCGTGAACTTTTGCAGGCCGTTATGCTGATACGTTCATTAGCTCGAGCACGCATGCAATATAAAGCGAACTCCACACCCCGATTCTCTGCTCACACGATCAAACGACTTCGTTAAATCAACACGCAGACGTTTATTCACCAAGAATACTGTACTCACGGGATTCACTTATAAATGTTGCGATGCTGGAGCGTGGAGCATTGAAAACGCCAGTCATTCACTTCCAACAAAAGACGAGAGGATTTGCGCATGCGCACACACCTTTACTGCGTGCGTCGAGCTTCGTAGCATGCGGGAGGGAGGAAAGTCTTCGGTGCACTACTGTCTCATTAACAATTTATAGAGCTGTTTGTGCGTATTTGTGCTTAAGACTGCTGGATGACATCAGTTAAGACAAAAAGTACAGTTTTTCATTGAATGAGTTATACATTCTTATAAGCCATGTGTACAATGTAGGGCGGAACAGACCAAAAAGGCGGGGAGGTTAGCGGTAGCTATGTGACATGCACTTCCTGACCCCTCCTTCCTCTGCCAACATGTCACTTGACACTAAATTTGTGTTGATCTTTAATAAAACAATTGCTTAATTAATAAATATTTAATAAATATTTTGTATAATTAATAAATATTTTATGATGTGATGCGAAGATTAGAGAAAGGACATCCATGCATTACAGAAGATGGGAGAATATCATTATTATTCTTCACAAAACAGGTTGATGAGTTGAAATTTAAGATTATTGAGGTTAATGTAACTCAAAAAGATGAGTTTATATAATTATCACAAAGAACGAACTTAGAAATTAAAGTGTGGTTGATGTTAAAGTGGACCTTAGTATTAATTTGCCATATATTTCCAATATAGATTACACATAGGAATCAAAGTTTGTAAAACAAGACTTGAGATCTTAATAAAGGTATTGCAAACATTATAGTATTTTAAAGGTATTAATTTTTTGCATCCAAACAATATACGCATATAGCCTATTATATCAATAAAACTGGTATTTCTGCCCATTGTTAAATTAATAGATATAGGAATGGAAAATCACGGTGCCAATCTTCAATTCATAATTTTCGTATTATTCATAAATGGTCAAATAAGGTCAGTCAGATATGACAACGAACTTGACATTTCTTTTTGTATGGTTAAAGTAGCCATATGGTTAAATATTGGATGGTAAGGTAAAATATATCTATAACTTAGAAATTACACTGACTATTCATCTCATGTATATGAATGTATGCTATTCGATTTGAAACAAATACAAGTACTAAAACCCAGATAATCACATCAGTTAAATGAACGGTTAGCACAAAAAATTCTGTTAATACATTCTGTTATCATATACCCACAGTAAAGTCATTCGAAATATGTTTATCAGTTTTTTCCCACATGAACACAACATGGAGTTATCTAAGAGAACAGGCCATTTTATACATTACAATGAAAATTGACTTTAACAACTACTCCAAATTCCAAAAGGACAGTAAAGTAGCATGACGTAGTCTGTATAACTTGGTTATTTATAGCTATCATATAGCTTTACAAGGTCTAAATTATTAATCACTGAAATAAGCTGTGTCCTATCTACTTTTATTTTCCTTTAATTGGACTGAGTGTGCTGTGCTTCTGAAATAAACAATATCACAATCCAGATTCAATTAATTTCAATGAGTCGGGTGAAAAAAATACAGTTAAAACAATTTAAAATAAACCACAATACTTGAGTAACCTTAAATTTGTTGTAATGCTGCCGTGTCTATTTGTTGTATTCTGACCTCTTGATCAATTTTGGTTAAAATATAACCAATTTCAATTAATTTAGTTTGATTTTTACAGGTAATTTATTACTTAGATTCAAATAATACAGTTTGGCAACATAAAATGGCAAAAAGGCAAACATGAGACATAAACTGTAATTCTAAGTCCAAAGCCTCATCTCTGCATCCAATGACATATAAATGATTTTTCAGTTTAAACTGAAACTTCTTTGTCATAATTTTAAGTGGAGATCACATTACTATGCAGAAAATGATACAATATGCTCTACTGTATATCTATACATGATAAATAATTATATAGTTGAAAGAGCACTTGAATTCAAATCCTTGCAAGTATTCTATATAAAAAAAAACGATTACTTGAAGATGTGACCATCACCTTGCTTTTAAAAATGTGTTGTACCAAACAAGATAAACAAGTTAAACAATATACTTTATAATGTATTAAATTAAGTCTCAATAAATTCAACATCAAATGCTCAAAAGTCGAGCTACCCTGTGTACGTTTCTAACTACATGTGTATGCTGTTGTGTTTAGATGTGACAATAGGCCATTTCTTTACAAACGATTGAGCTCTCAGTGTGAGAAGCAGTAAAGTTCTTCATTCCAGTTTCCTTAGAATCTCGACTAATGACCAGCTTTAAGCCTCTGTTGAGTTCTTAAGCGTCTCCAACTCGGTCTCAACTTGAGCTTTGGAATGGGAAGTGTCTCGCTTGCGCTGGAAGACAGCCGCTATCTCCTCCAAAGTCTTCCCCTTTGTTTCAGGCACACGTAAGTAGATAAAAACAGTGAACCCGAACAGAAGTACCGTGAAGATTATGAAGACGTAGCTCCCACACATCTCCTATGGACCAAAGTAGAGTGTTCAGGTTTCCTTCTATTTTGCAAATAGAGTAAAACATGGAAGTATATTTGAATAACTGTACCTCTAAATAAGGGAAAAACATGCCAATAATGAAATTGCTGGTCCAGTTACAGAAGCCAGCTAATGCGATGGCCGCTGGACGTGGCCCTTGACTGAAGAGTTCAGCCACAAAGAACCATGGGATCGGTCCTGGCCCAATCTCGAAGAACGACACAAACAGAAATATGGCTGTCATACTGACGTAGCTCATCCATGAGTAAACATCCTGAAAAGCAAAGAATTAAGAATGAGGGGTTAAAAACAGACACACCTCCAGCCATGTAATAGAAAATTATATTCAGTTTCAAAGCAGCTTCCCAACACATCCACTGTGAGCCCACCTGTAAAGCCAACCCCAACGTCATGGCTACGGTACAGCAACACATTCCTCCCAAACCAACCAGAGTGAGAGTCCGTCTGCCTGCCCTGTCCACCAAAGCCACCTGCAGATTACACATGCAAACACAAAAGAATGGCATTTCAATGCAAAGAGTGAAATATAATAATACTCAAAAACATCATCACAAAATGACTTTTGGCTATTTCAAAGCACCAAATGAATACAAAATGTTGAGATTATTTGAATAAAAGGCTCCTGACGTATTACTCCAAACTGTTTTCACTTGCAGGCTGCCCTTGAACTGACAGAGATAAACACAGAGTCCCAGATAAGATCTGGCTGCCTTCCAGGTCCAAAGAGAAGTCAAGCTTGAGCAAACTCTCCTGGTCTAACATTTATTTATCCACCTGCTTTTCATAGTTCACCCAAAAAAAATCCGTCGTCATTTATTTACCCTCACGTCGTTTGAAATCAATTTATGACTGGAACACAAAAGAAGATATTTTGAGATATGTCTGAGGAATTGTGTCCAACGCAATGGAAGTCAATGGAGTCCAATGTGGTTCGGTTATTTTCAAAATATCGTCTTTTTTGTGTTCTGCAGAAGAAAGAAAGTCATAAAGGGTCAGAATGACATGAGAGTGAGTATGGTGAAATCTCTTTTAACCAGTCAGACACAAAGTGAGATACTGACTCACAGTACACGTTAACTAGAATGTGTATAAAGCATAAATGTCACATTTTAAATAATATGTCAACTTTCAGTCGAGTCTTAAATCACTGTCATGACGCATTAAGAGACGGTAAGACCTAAGAGACAACATCACTCTGCTGTTTCCAAGAAACCAAAGCATGTTCCTGAGCAGCCAATGTTTGCCTTTAAATTAGCGTCTGTTTACCGAAACGAGGGTGAAAATGATGTTTAAAACTCCCACTCCAATGGTGGCATACACGGGCTGACCGACACCCGCTGTCTGGAAGATCGCAGTGGAGTAATAAAAGATCTAGACAGAAAAAAACAGATCAAACATTACTATTGTCTGACAGCGAATGATGGTCAGATAGAAATATTTTATTTATGATTGAACAAGAGGCGGAGTTAGTTTACAGCATTAATCCCTGAGAACTGCTGTGAAAAATGCATCATGAGGGCCACAAAGAGCTGCTGGCGATACACAGAGGCACGAACAAGCCTCAGGATGGACATTTTGGCTTCTTTCATGGCTTCTTCCTTCTCTGCCTGCATCTCTGAGATGTCTTTTGACATGTCGTAATCACCCTTTAACCTTCTCAGACCTATCAGAAAAGACGGCAGTAAGAATTGAACATTATTATTCTGCCAGTCCTCATTTTGGCATTTTATATACAGTAAGTGACTTAAAGGGCATTCAAGCTGTACCTTTTATTTCTATAGTAGTATAAATTAACATTTAGATAATTCTGGTTATGAAGTTTTTAAAAACTCCTGATATTTAATGCAAGATTGTATTAAAGTTTGGGAGTGAGAAGATTTGGGACATACTCTTGCATGCCTCTTCCTTTTCGCCTACTTTGATGTAGAGGTAACGCGGGCTCTCGGGACACAGAAACAACAGTAAACTCTGCAGGATGGCCGGAGCTCCAGACAGACCCAGCAACACTGGCCACATGTCATCATTTCCAAGCAGAAAATCTAGACCAATGACCTGCAGAATACATGGACATATGCACAAATGAGAGAGAGAAGGGGGTGGGTTCGAGAAGGACCACGAGACGGGAATCGAACCCGGATCGCCCAATAGGCAACGGCGCCACAAGTCGGAGCCCTGACCACGAGGCTATCGGACCCAATTTGCACAAATCTTACAGCTAATATGAACAAAAAAAACTAACAAAAAATGAATAAACTGCTCGCTTTTTATATATTCATAATTAATAGTCACAATTTATTTTTTGTGAATGCTTTTTACACAATCGCAATTCAGAGCTTAAACCACACAATTTAAAGATAATACAAAAACCTGACTGTCTATTTATATTTATTACAGGGGATTATAAAACTGTCTTTTCTGTGGAAGGTCAGGGATGCTCATGCTTTTTTCAATCAGGGTCATTTGTGAACATTTGGTCTCCTCTGTCTCCACCAATAAGCTGGTGTGTGGCGGGCTGCCGTCGCTCATCCAGGTGGATGCTGCACATTGGTGGTGGTTGAGGAGATTCCCCTCTATCATGTAAAGCCCTTTGAGTACCCAGAAAAGTGCTATCTAATTGCATGAATTAATTCATTTCAATGTACTCAATTTGTGGATTAGATCCGTTACATGACTGACACCAAAGATGATATATATTTATAAGGTGCGCCACTACCATTACAATGCTCAATACAGCCGCTGTTGTCAATAAAGTCGCACCTTCTAGGAAATAAATCCAATCGTCAGTCGATAAAGACTGACCATTCTCTGGGGAGGGGCTCATGTGTACAGTCATGTTTACTCATTGATTGGAAATATGCTATTTAATTGTGATTTTTGTCAGCGATTTTATTTCCCTTCCACCATTCAAGGAGACAGGACTCTTGACTTGCTTTGACATACATAGCTGGCCGGAGGCGTAGCAAACGAGGCCGCAGAGTTGCAAGACCTTGCTGACACTCACTTGGCTAATAAGGATGCCAGTTACAAGAGCCAGCTGGTGGAGGGTTCCCAAAGCCCCCCGATACTTCACTGGGGAAATCTCTCCAATGTACATGGGCACCAAGCCAGACGCCAATCCTAAAGAAGTCAAATATAAACAAATTAAATAGTATTAGCAATATTAGCAACGAGTCAAATAGTACTACAAATAGTTAATTATGTTAATCTGCAGGTAAAATGATAGGTAGATCATTTTGTAGATAAGTTTAAAGCTTCTCTTCAGAAATAACGTCAATTATAGTACATTGTCACCCGATTTCAATGAATATTTCATGTTCACAAATGTATTTATCTGTTAAGTAGCCATGTCATACTGTATGCAAGACAATGTAGAGTCAGAAGATCAATCCACTTTAGGATGATATAAGACCCCTTTGCATCAGGATCTCGATTTTGCAATAATGACCGGCAGATAGTGCAGCATTCCTAATATCATTTATTACATTAAAGGTGGTTACTGGAAACATTTACCATATGTCCAAATCTAATTTAAAGTGCACTGTACCGCAGTAGTATGTTCTCTAATGTTTATGTGAACATAGTAAGCCCAAGTTCTCCATCTTACCACAATACAATCCCATGACAGCACGTCCTGCTATCACCATAAGGTGAGGTGTGCCCATCTTAGCCAGACCCATGAGCAACCCTGCAGTTAAGGCCAGGACATTTGTACCCAACATACCTTTGATCCTGTGAAACAATGTTGAGACTCATTCAGGAAGCTCAATTAACTTTAACTGTTAATTAAAGGGACAGTTCACCCAAAAACTATCATTCTGTCATCAGTTACTCACCCTTGGGTTGTTCCAAATCTGTGTCAATTTCTTTGTTTTGATGACCACCGAGATAGATATTTGGAAGAACGGTTGAACCAAACAGTTCTTGGCCACCATTGACTTCCATGGATAAAATACAAAAGGTAGTCAAAAGTGCCCCAGAACTGTTTGCTTTCCTACATTCTACAAAATATCTTCTTTTGTGTTAAACAGAACAAAGCATTTATAAATAAAATTTTCCTATTATGACCGTCTGTGGTGGCCAAGAACTGTTTGGTTACATGTATTCTTCAAAATATTTTTATCTGCATTCGTCAGAATAAAGAAATGTACAAAGATTTGAAACAGTTTGAGGGTGAATAAATAAAGACAGAATTTTCATTTTTGTTTGAAGTGAACTGTTCCTTCAATTTACAGCATTAACAACAGCTTTAAACAGACATTTTAAGTGCAGAAACACATAAAAAGCTTAATTTACAAGCAGCTAATCAGAAGAGAGAGAGAAAGTGAGAGACACACTGTTTGCTCCCACTGTCACCGTTGAGTTACCTGTCACACACGAGTTACATCGACCAATGATAAATAAACGACAATTCAAATTGCACATGGGCTACAGTATGAGATGTGTTGCATATTTATCGATCATGTTTAACATTTGGAATTGTATTTAAAACAGGAAATGAATATATCGTTTTAAATTTCCTGTTGTTTCACGTACCAATAAGGGTCTCTTCGAGTACCACTGGTGCGTGTGTACCACTGTTTGAGAAACCCTGCTTTAAAACCTTTTCACTTTTACAGCTGGCCTCCTCAACACTGAGGTGTAAATCTTTATGTACATAATTGTCAGATTAAGATACTTCACCTTCCACGGAAGTCACTAACAAAGCCCACTAGAAAGGATGACAGCATGCCTCCAATGGAGAACGAGGCCACTGATAAAGACCAGTACATGACAACAGAAGGATGGGTTGAATCTTCATGTGTCATATTGTTTCCTTCGTCAGTACGAGTCAGGTCTTCACTGTAGACACCTAGAGATCTAGCATAGTGCCTCTCAATGACCTTCAACACAAAATGACATAATGATGTTATTTAATAAAACATAAAACCTGGAGAAGGTGAATCCATATTTTGCAATGTCCAGAATATGTTAAGATATTCACTTAGATAGTAGCTAGGTTGAAATAAACGTGTTAAGAGGACAAAAACTTGGATATGATGTCTGACCGACCTTCTGCGGTGCATTGATGACTCCCAAACTGTATCCTATCTGCAGAGAACCAAGAGCTGCTGTGAACACAGCCAGAGCCAGTGTGCCTGTTAACTGCTGCAGGATGTGAACACAGGAGACCATTCATATACACACACACTCGTGTCTTTATCATAGAGCTTTTCATTGATTCGATTGAATAATTTCATTGATGCTTTTATACTAGCTTTAACATAGAGCAATATTTACAATAATTCTTCAATAATGGCTTAAAAAGTTTTATAAAGAATGTTTCGCAATATGTTTATTAAGATGCTTCCTTATTAGACTTATTTTGGGTTATTAGGTCAAATATGAACATTGAACGGCATTGAATAACCAAGCATTTATTAGATTGTGAGTTGGTCCCCACAGTATGGGTCGTTTTATAGGTTATATTCTGTGGATATTTGAAAATCTTACATGCAAAAAATTCATTATGTAGTGGTAATGAAAATTATGAATTAACTGAATTTTTATTTGTACACTGTACATGCATAAGACTGACTTTCAGCGGTAAAAACAAGCCTAACTTCCGGGTAGATCTCCGCAAAGAATCAATAACGGTTGAATGGTTTTAATTGAATTGAATACAATTAATATAAAATAAATAGTTATATAAAATGAATTGTTATAACCAAACACAGACCGGAAGTTAACATTGTGCCAGGTGCATATAACCATCTACACTATAGACTTTCTGTGGTTACACGTCAATCAGAAGCAATGCTCCAAATTTCGTTGTATGCAGAAATACAGTACAATGAAAATAAAGACCTTCTATTCTATTATGATGTCATTATTGATCATCGTCTTGCAGCTTATTGCACAGTTTAAGAGAAAGGTAAATAAATTACATATTTTAGTAATTGCAATAAATACATTAAAGAAACTTCACAAAATGTGTATGTAAATATACATCAACAAACGATATTAAGAGAATGTTATGTAAGAGTCACTGTATCGCTCGAAAAACGAAGCCTCTCATTATCAAATCGTAATACTCCAGATTTACTGTAATAAAATAACAACTAAACTTTCCCATGTAACATGATTCCCAGTAATTCATTTGTCCATTTACAACTGCTCTACAATGGCTCTATTTAATTTAAAATCACAGTAACATTAATGATCAACTCCGTAACATCACAATTACATCACAAACAACCTCTGCACTCTGTTTTCTGCATCTCATCACCTAAAGAGGTTACTTCATGAAGAAAAGGCTTGTGCGAAACTAACCCACAAATCAGTAAACACCATTTACTACTAATTCCACATTTGCTCCACATACATTTCCAGCATCCAATCGTTATTGTTAAGATGGAAAAATCCATTTACCTTCTCCATTGTGTTTAAAGCGTGAGGAAGCACGTCTTGTCTTCGCTAATAGTGGCTGCAAGGTTCTGGGCTACTTTCCCAATAGCCAGTAAATGATCAATCGTGTCACAGTAGGATCATGCTGCGCTAAAGGGACCTCGCACCAGATCATACACCTGATCATACTGATGACCATGTGCCAAAACAGTGTTTATATGAAAACCTTTATCCTTAAAATATTACACTATTTGAAAATGATTGGGATAGTGTAGAATGGAGATATAAATGTGTTTGTGATGTTAGTTGTTTTAAGAATGTCAGGTGTCAGCACTGTGTGATTTTTGTTTTTCCGATCAGTATAAACAAAAAGTGACTGGATAAGAAATTTTGCTTGTGCAAGAAGTTAAAGATTACACCTACGATCGAAGAGCAAAGTCTGAGGGTTGTCTCTCCAGTCAGCAACATCGTGCTTTAGTGACCGATGTGACCACAGATTCTACAAGGAGGGAGGGAACACAGGCAAGGCAAAAAAGGTACTTATCGGTTTTATTTTTCGTATCATAAAATAAAAAAACAAACAAAAACAGAACATAGTGCTTCTATCACCATAATAGAACCAAAACTTTGTTTACAGCTTCCAAAAGAATGACGATCATTAAAAACGTATTAAGACAGAAAGATACAGTTTCCATTCTTGAGTGTCAAATAAAGTTGTTCATTAAAAGAGCTCAGTGAGGTCCGAATGAGTTCTTCCCCGGCACTGGCCAACACAGTGTTTCACACAGCATACATACATCAGCAGGACATTATTGCTAAAAACTTCTCATTCCATCACCATTCAAATATTCTTCTTTTGCCATGTAAGAGATGTGAAAGAAATATAAATATCTATATACTGTGCAAAAATCAAGTGACTTGAAATTGAACTGAAGCCCCAGACAAACAAACCAAAATTGCAAATAATCAAATTCAAAGCAGAAAGATGTCATAAACAAAACAAAACCAATACAGTATGGCTAATGTAACTGGTACCACCTGTTGACCTACAGTAGTAGTTATAAACAAAACATTTCTGATATTACAGGCCAGTAATAGTGAGTTCTACATTATTGTTGCTAAACACTCTTTTTCCTTTTTTTAAGTTTTGCGTTTGACAGATTATGAATTGTCAATAAAAGTGCAAGAAACTATAGCTTAACACAAGAAAATCTTCAAAAGAGAGGCTTATGTTAACATCAGCCCAACAGTGATGGCCGAAGACGCAAAAATAGAAAATCATTCTCAATCCGCAGTTGTTACTGAAATACATGTGCTTAGATATTTCTTTTCTTTTTCACTATAATTCTAGACTGATGGGAATTTGTGTTAATCAGATATGTTGATCGTACAACATCGTACAAAATCTTATCCAGTGTCTACACAACACATGCAAACAGTGAGCGGGACACATGTCTCAATGTAATGTAAATCTGACTCTATCTTACTCTGTAAACAGTCTTTCTCCGGTTTTGTCATGTTCAAAACATTCCGAAAGAAACCTAGAGAAGTGAACGGACGAATTCAAAACATGGTTTGCAACATGAACCGTTCATGACCCAGGCAGTAATGTTGTCGACTACTTCCGCCTTTTCAACCTCAAAGCTATAACACTTTAACAAGCTGAACTACATTTTGATACAGTACTTTGGATAATGTACAGTATATGGATCTTGTTGACAATATACAAATGAGCACCAGTGTTATTTGTATCTTTTTGAGTGTTAGTTGTTGTTCTCCTTTACGAAAAAAAAACTGGCATCACAGATATTCGTGAACCTGGCCAATCTGTTGCCAGTACCGGAAAGTGGAACGTCAAGAGACTAAAGCGTGATCTTAGCTCGAGTGCTAATCCAAACATTTTTTTATCTTTTTAATACCCCGATTCTTTACAATCATGCAAAATGACTGAAATTCACTGAAACCTGAAAAGAAAGAGTCAATGAAAAGTAGAAGGAAAACATGGGCAGGAAGGTAAAGGGGTGAAATACTGAAAGAACTGATTTCAGGCTTCATCAGAGGCCACATATAAGGTCTAAAACAGAGTTTGAGCGCATCCGCTCCCTCTGCTGGGGATTACGTGCCACTGCAGGTGATCTCAGATTCCGCATCTTTATGAGCAGTGTACAGAGAGCCAGTGCTCTCCCTACAGAAACACGCCCGTGTCTCAAGGCTCACTCCTCGAGTCTGTATATTTTTTCTTTTCTTAGACCAGTGTCAATGTACCGTGCGATCACACAGAATGCAGACGGGAGAAACGGCTCCACAGTGTTCGGTCTGCAGGAGCTTCACCAGTTCATCAAAGAGTTCCTGTTGAGCGTCATGAAGAACACTTGACTGCTGCCGCCCGACCGGACCGAGGCGAAGAACACCTACAGAAACAACAGTTGTAATATATTCTATAGTCACATTAAATATTAAACAGTAAAAAGCTGAATAAATGAAATCTATATTTCATGCAGTGGACCAAACGGCGAACAAATTACCATCCTAATGCATCTTATTGATCACTGTAATGTACATTTCATGCTGTTCTGAGGATTTTTAAGTCGTTTTGGCAAAAGGGTGAAGGTTCGGCTGGTTGGCAAGGTCCCATAACCCCCTGCTGGTTAATGTCGTAACTACACCATCTGGTTCTAAAAAGCATTTCTCTCCACTCAAAATTTGTATGTATTGGCTGTTTAATGACTTAATAAGTCTTTGCAAGCAGCATACTGTATATTTATAGCAATTTACTACCTACAATGTGACAGTCTTGAGCTGCTCTATGAGGTCATTCTGGTCATCCCTCTTAGCTACACTAAAGAAAATCATCTTACATTTACATTTATGCATTTGGCAGACGCTTTTATCCGAAGCAACCTAGATTGCATTTACCTATACATTTATACTTCGGTATCTGCAATCCCCTGGGATCAAACCCACAAACGCAATGCTCTTACCACTGAGATACAGGAAAGCTATAAATTGCTGGTTCAGGTAACAGACTAAAATCTAAAATCCATCCTGGAACAACAAGTCCAAATTGGCCTCTTTCAGCTTTTACATCAGGCAAGATGTTAAAGTACGTCAGAATTGTATAGAATTGAATGTAGTGTTAAACCAACTGACCTTGTCGTTCCTCTCACAGAGGAACTTGAGTCGCTGAGCTCTCTTGTGCATGAAGACACCATCCAAGTGTCCCGTCTCGACCGAACGGATCTCAATGGCTTTCTCTCCCCAGCCCATGATCTGGTTGGAGTGGATGTAAGCTGCAAAACAAAACATAGTTTTGAGCCCTCCTGCATAAGTAGTCGTCATGCAAACAATGAACCTAAAACTAGATCCCAAAGTTCTTCCAAAATGGGAATTCTTTTGAAAAACATGCTTGACTAATTGTTAAAAATTGATCAAATGTATGAAAAGTGCATGTTTTTATCCCAAGACAGATAGTTGGGATTTGCCAAACCCCATCAAACAGTGAGTGAATGCAACTCTTGATGTTTCTTTTATATCTTTCATATAAAAGCAGAAGTTGGAGAAGTTGAAGCCTAGTTCAAACGTTTTTGAACTTTGGATGAACTACTTTCATCTCCACCCCCAAGGCCGAGTCTGTGTGTTTGAGGCCTTCTGTTGGCTGCGGATCCCTCAAGCTCGGCTGGAATGAGCTGACATAACACACTCTGCTGCTGTTCTAGAGGACATGCGGATATCACAGAGAGAGTGGACTCGCAGTTATATTAGTCATTAAGACATACTGCAGGAGACATCCTTCTGTTCGGATAAACATCATGGGACTAACTTTGTCTTCAGATGCGAATCACTCTTTCTTAACCTGATATTTGTGTCAAAGAGTGGATTTTAAAATGAAAGCACAAGTACAAAATCATGCCGATGTAGGAGCCCAATGTTGGTGTGTTTGGCTCTCTAGCTCAAACAAACAAATACATTTCGAATGTAATGTTTGAGAGTAATTTAACACTTTTAAACATTTAAAACATTGATTTACCTAAAGATACACTATTAACATACACACCCCGATACGACATATGACATATGCGCTTAAAAGAATACCATGATATTACCATGGTACAGTACATGTCTGGGAAACAGTTACTTGTATTTATTATGATGCAACGTCCAAAAACATCATATCGGATCGAAGAATTAAAACTGCGATTTACTACTCAATACAGTTTCTCCTGTTTTTAAATACAAAATATACTCACCAACAGAGGTGGGCATCTCTCCCCACTGCAGGACGACATCTTTAGTGATTCTGCCGTAAGTGTTGACATAAACACCCTCGTCCTCATAACAAAGCAGCATTTCCATGCCATCAGTCTTAGGGAGCACCACGATGGCATGAGGGTTCACAGTGCTCTGAATCTAAGAGAGAGAAGGAGAGAGTTTTCAGCCGATGATGTTGTAATGCTTCAATTGAACATTAGAGGGCGACATTCTGTCTTCTAGGAGACTGTTTAATATCATAGCAAATAATATTATAGGCAAATGACATAAATGAAGTCTTATGGCACACAGCCCATCCTATTAAAATAAAATGTAATAACAGCTCCAGCTGGACTGATGCATTCAATTACAAGGGAATTAAAACTGTAGGTTATCTAATCATGGACACCTTACAGCTCTTAGTTTAGATTAGGGGTTCTCAAAGTTTATATTCAAAGGTTCGAACATGAATTCTTGTCAACGTCGAAGGTCCGGTACAGTTATTATTACAAAACTTGCTTTTAATAAACATTTAAAACAACTTTAAATAAATAAAAAAACAATCAACTCAAGTGTATGTGGAAAAACAGATAACTCAGTTTTTTTATTCATGTTTTTATTGTGTTAGTTAGATTTATTTTATATTATCACTTAATCAAAAGAACCCAACGGAAATATCAATGATATTAATTTGAATGCAAATTAAAAAAAAATTTTTTTGAACATCTTGTGTACAAGTTATTTTTTGCAAATCAACTATTCATATGCTAATCATCATATTCCTGGCGTCATCTAGTCGTACTTGTGTAAAAATGCAGCACTGTATGTAACAGTTAAGACAGTAAACGCAACAAAATGCAAAAAGCCGTTCTCATTCACATATATTCTGCTTATGAAATAGTACTTCAATGATACTTTTAGTGAATTGTTCTGCATAAATGTCCGTCTGGGCAACAAACTTTGCAAATATTTAAGATAAACTAAAACCATTTTCATATGCCTAGGCAGTCTGAACATGTTGTTCGGTCGGTTGAATGCGTTTCTGTTTTCTGCCGGTCGCTGCACATATAGACCAAGAGAAAGACGAGCTGAGTCGACAAAGCAAACCGGGCGTTCGTGGGGCTTTACCGGAAACATTTTATCTACAGGGTTTACTTGAAGAAGTCGGTAAATTCTACTAAAGACGCCCGACACGCATAAGCAGCATACAAAATGTTCGCTGCCAACTAAAAACAATTAAAAAGAGGTGCATCTAACAGCAATACATTTCTTTTTATGTGATCGCCCCCATACACTGGTTTGTGCACATGGCGCGCCTTTTTGTGTGCGTGTACACACGTGCCTGCAAATCCAAATCTGGACCGGAGTCGGGACTTTAGGAAGGTCTGGTATAGATAAAGCACCTATGCTTCTATAAAACTTTAAGCCATTTTATTTTTAACATTTGTCTTGGAATATTCTGGAAATCTTGTTAAAAAAGTCCTGTACACAACACAATTATAAATGAGGTTTGTAAAACGGCTTATATGCCTCCTTTAAGGCTCCTGGAATCATCCTTGCACCTTTACACAATTAAAGGTGCCGTCAGGGGACCAGAATGTGTTTGTAGGCGCATGTTATTTTACTAAGATTAGAACATTACCCCCATGAGCAACATCGGCAGGGGAACCTGAACCAATCAGAACGAAGCTGATCAAGACCGGCTCCCCTACCCAGGAGCACATCTGAATCTTGATTTTACAAATGCCAAACCACAGCACATCAGTAGGCGCACATGCCAGGGTTATCGCAATATATGGGTATTGATAATAACGGTCGGTGATATTAATAACAATGTTTATTGATTGTGTTAAAATCTGGTTGACATTCTTAACATAGTAGGTGGCAGGTTTTACACCCTTTTAACATTTTGTCTTCCTGTACTCAATTATTTATATTATATGTAATGTAGTTTAATTAGAAACAATTTAATAAGAGGATTAGTTTATAGCATAATTATCTCAATATTTTGTGATTTTATTTTTAGTCATAACTCATTATTATTAGTCACCCTTTCGATGGGTTTTGCAGATATCCAACCAACAAAAAGTGATTTTAAACTTTAACAGCACAGCATTTAATAATTACCAAGTAAAGGATTTTTTTTATTTCCTTAAAAACAGCGAATTTGGATCTCCAAGTAAATATATAAGAATGTCCAGCCTACCAAACACTTACATGTGAGGGTATGTAGATGTCATACGGGTTTCCAGAATCCACATCAATCACATGAAAGCCCACACTAGAGCCATAGATGACCTTTAACCTCTGACCTTCTTCTACGGTCAGATCCACCAGCTGAGGCTTGTGCTGCAGTTCTGTGAAAGACTGCCAGAGGGAACGGCACAATGAATCGGTTAAAGAGACGGATACTGAACAGTCTGAGGAATTGTTAAGGCTTATGTAAGCATTAAACAGGCAGTTAATGCATGCAAACAGATGCTCCGAGGCAGAAAAGATACCCTTTCATTTACGAACGATCTTGGTTAAATAGCAGTGAATGATTTAAGGGAGAAAAAAGGAAACAAAGTAAAAACGAGAAACCATAAAGAAAGTATAAATATAGTGATACCTTGAAAGCCATGAATTTATGGTACGGCTTGGGGGCCCATGCATAAATCTCGACAGCGCTCTTCAATGCGATCACCAGGAATTTGATTCTCTCGTATTTCACTGAAAACAAAGTAGATCAGTCTTTCAGTCACCTGTAGCTCACAGCGGCAGTTTGTTATATTCATATGAGAAGCAGACTGTCCCCTTCCTGCTATTCTCCATGATGTCAGAGCTGAGCAGAATGCTAATCCTGCATCAGAGATCCAGATAAGACGCCTCTGCACTTACAGAAAAGCTTTTCTCTTTTGACCCCAATATCAGCAAACACAGAAAATACAAACTGGCATGGAGCCGCAATGTTTGCAGAAATGAACTTATTTGTAAATATGAGATGCCAAAGAGGATCATGGGTAACTGGGAGACTGTAAACTTCCACTTTTTAAAAAAAATATTTTTTAACCAAAGTATGTTATTGGAGTTTTGATTTGAAGTTGTTCACTTACCAACTTTATAGTGAATGCATCCTTCCAGATCACCAACCGTGATCCAGCCCTGCTTCTTCTCCACCTCCGGGTCATTGTGCAGTATTCGGTTTCTCAGCCATGACAAATAGTACACACGTAGCTTGTTTTTCTTCCCTACAAACAACAACGAGACGGCTGACGTGTTAATAAGACATGATGCGTATCCCGAGAAGACACATAAAAGGGCTGCAACTAGGGATGCACGATAAATGATCAGCCATATCTGTATACTGGATTTTAACTGTGAGCAGCGTGCAACTGAAGGGGTTCAACGAGAAGAAATGATCCGAAATGGCCTATACCGATATATTTAAAAATGACCATTTCCTGGCAAATAATAAAAATTTAAGCCGATATATTATAGCCGATCAATTACGAATCATTTCCTCTGGTTGAACCACTTCAGTTGCACGCTGCTCACAGTTTAAGACCAGTACAGTACTGTTGATCCGTCACGATCATTCGCATACTGCTATAAGCAAAACATTGTTGATGTAATATGTAGATATTTATGAATGTGTAAATTATAGAAACAAAAGTTTTGTTTGAAAACTGCTTTCTGTTTAGAGATCTGTTAGACTTGTGGCTATTGCGAACACCTTTCTGGGTTGCTCTAGAAAAACATCTTTCATTTGTTTATTAAATAAACATTATTCCAGAAAAGTGTATAAGTTATCTTTAATTATTGTAAAGTAGCCTTGAAACATGATTTTCAGTGAAAAAAAAAAAGTTCAGTCCCAGAAAATGTTATATTAATATTTAGAAACAGTATATCGGCCAACATATCATGTATCGGCGTCCAATGTTCAAGAATTATCGGGCATTGGCCAAAATGTACATATCGGTGCATCGCCAGCGGCATCCATTCATTTTTGCTCTGCGCTTCAAAAATGTGCATCTCATCTGAATGTAAAACGTGACAGAAATATGAACTCCTTGATGAACCCGTCAAGCTTTTTTTTGTACCCGATATGGTGACCAGGACATTTAGACCCTCCAGCACTTCCATCTGTTGGAAACGTCGGCGAGTGATGAGGTTATAGACCTTCCCCTGACCGCTGCGGTCTAGTAGCATTAGCCCGTTTTCAGTTCCCACCAACAGGTTCACCCCTGCATAAATACAAATCTTAATGATATGCAACATGACACATCAAGAATTATGGCTAAAAACCTAAAGGCAATAAAAAAGAAATGCTCCAAAAACTAAAGCGTACCCCACAGAGCAGCACACAGAATCTCCGAGTTGAAGCGTTTCTTGTACTTGCGAATCTCCGGTGTGTCGCTGTGGGGTCTGATGTTGGTGGGGTTGACGTTGACCACAGAGATCTTTCGAGCCTCATTTAGTTTGGCTTGCTCTTGACGCAGAAGCTCATTACCAAACAAAGCTGCAAAGGTGAGAAGGTGTAAAATAATCTTTAATGAACGGAAAGAGGATACTTCAAGAATAACCGGTCGGGAGAAGAAATCTCTATTCCATTCAACTCCAAAACATTATAAAATCTTATTTAACAGCCCAAATTGAAGAACCGTTTATTAACTTTTCGTTTTTAATGTATGCACACGTTGATAAAACCGTGTTTGTGGTTTGTTTACTTACCGGCTGCTGAGCTTTCATCGTTGTCGTCCGTTGGGGAGGTCTGATACACGCGGGAGTCCACAAAAGGAGTAAAGGAAGCTTGCGATCCACCGCTGAGCCCAAACTGATAAAACAACAATGAACCTTATCAGCTTCAGAAGGAAGATTTAACACCAGACAAATAGAAAAACAACAGTCTGGTTTAGTGGGTAAAGGAACAGCAAAAACACAAATCATGTGTTTAGATGGAAAGGACTAAGCTCTACAAGTCAGCTGCCAGTTCAGTGAAGCTGCAAATTCTTTAAATGACGACATCAATTAATTTTTCAGAATTTGACATTTTATTTAGTAAGTATGATACCTTCTGAAATGATCTGTCCTGATTGGTCAGTAGAAGCCAGATTCAAATTTGCATGACCCTAGTAAGCACCCAAGGTAAAATATCACGTAATATAATGGCTGTTTAGATAATCTACCTCATCCATACTGTCCAGGTCCTGGGAGTTGAGGCCGGTCGGTGTTCCTGATGGAGAGTGACTTTGCTGCACCAGGTCCGGAAGGTTCCCGTGACCAGCGAAACCATTGCTCTCACCGTGTCCCAAACGCTGCTTTTCATTGGTCTATACAGAGAATTGAACATAAATTGAAGTGGGTGGGTCTCATTTACACAGTATTAGCATGTGTGCGAAGTTTGGGAAACGAGAAAAGATACAAGAATATAAGTGAACACGGTTTGGCGTGGGGACTCACCTCTTCTCTTCTCAAGGTGCCATCTTCAGATTCATCATTGTAGGAATCGCCAAAAGAATCATCACGGCTGTTTGTAAAAGACTCATTGTTCCCCTGAACCGAAGGCCTGTGGACGACAAGCACAGATGTCGGATATGCTGGTCAATATACAGATTTTAAAATCAAATAAATAGGAAATTATTTCACAATCTTAAATTATACACCAATTTAAGTGTATATGTGTATATCTCTATGGGCGAAAGAACAGGAAGTAACAGTAAAAATAGGGATAAGGGGGAAAAAAGGTGACATAACAGCCGGCATTTCCTCCATTGTGCAATATATTCCGGCAAGCCTCAACAAAACAATGTAGAAGCGGTTCGAGCTTACATAAGTCTGGGAATGTCGCTGACTGGCACAGTGCCGTCATGTCCCACATTCTCCCCATCATCATCCTCACTGCTTTCAGAGTCCTCACTAGAGGACGAGTAGTCAGTCAGTTTGAGTGGAGGCCGATTGATCTCATCTATTCGTAGTTCCCTCAGTTCTTTAGCCAGGGCAGTCAGATCCTGTGAGACAGATAGATTAGAAATAAGAGTTATTACAATGCTAACATGTGTATAAAAGATAAAGCCTATATACCATTGGTGTGGACACCAATACAGGTATCGTTCTTGGTATGACTGGGACTTGAATCTCCCTCAGCAGGTGCACAATCTTTATTAAGAATTGCTCAAGTAGAAGAGCTTTAATAACAACGATAAAACCAGTACCTTGCCAAAGCCAGCCTAATTTGGTTTGGTGGTTTTAGCTTAAGTACCAGCGAGGTCAAATGATATTTTGCATTCAGCAGGGTGATGTAATCATTATGAATTATACTTCTTAAAAAAATGTCCTCTCCCACACATATTCAAGGGACAGTTCACCCAAAAATCAATAGGGGGCAGTATTGTTTAGTTACCAACATTCTTTAAAATACCTTCTTTTGTGTTTTGCAGAAGGAAAAGTCATACAGGTTCGGAATGACATGAGGGTGCCTGAACAATACAATTGTTATGCGTTTCTTTAATGAGCTCTCAAAATCCCCACCACAACAGTTATCATGAACGTTCAACACCGACTTGTCTTGACTGTGTATTTTAGAGCTCTCAAGTAAAGGTCAACTGTAATCGGTTTGCATTTAAACCATAATCCCAGCTCTTGACCCAAAATAAGGACGGCCTCTCATGAACTCTGGTTGCTATGGAAACAGCAAGACTGCCAACAAGTGGCTGGGCTTATTTGTGCTGGAGCACTAGTTTTGAGCCAAACGGGGGGGGAGTTTAGACACACAACCACACACAGAGAGAGTCTATTGACAAAGCAACGGGCAATCCAGCTTGGTGAGAAAGTTTAGGGGGTGAAAGAGGACAAGCTTTTCTCAAGTCAGCACTGCTATTGAGATTAGCAGACAAGCATTCCCACAGTTCTCTGCCAAGCAACCTTTAGACCCAGAGGAAGATGGATGACACAATCTTGCCAAGCTTTACTCTGCCTTTACAGCACTGATTGAAATTCTGGTGACAGGTTGGATAAAGAGGACGGGGAGAGAGAGAGCGCAAACGAGAGAGAGAGAACTGGAGCTGGTTAATGCAGATTGTAGGTCAGACAGCTCATTATGTGGACCACTTCAGTTCAGTGTACAAACATTAATCATGCCGAACAGATTCTTCCCCTCAAGACTCGGTTTACCTCATAAAATATATATAGTACAATAAATGAAAAGACAAGCCTTGGTTTTCCATGAAGACACATGTAGGACATCTCTCTTGATCTCTCAGAGAGGCCAGCAGCATTTTGCTTATGCAATTACACATTACTAGTATTGAAAAATTAAACGTCTTATTCAAAACTCTCAAAAGTAGCACAATTACGTTAAATTCTGCTTCCTTTATTTCAAATTACATTTAGAATAAAAAAATGTTAATGTGCACCTTTTTCGAATTAATACCTGAAGAGCTCTTTTCCAAAACGCATTAAACGCAAAATAAAAAAAAATGAGTTTGTAATGCCATTTTGCTGTGTACTAAACCTATTCACTGCTCCATCAATGTTTCATGCCAAATCGCTATACTTCCTTGTTTAAAATGTACAGCAAGATGCAGTTTCTTTCCAAAACGCTTCAAGTCCCGAACCTGTTTTTAGCCTAAATGCAATATGTCCTCTCGACCAATCAGAATTCGATCGTTAGTGGTATTTGTATGTGTTATTTCTAAATTATTTGCTGGTGGAAAATTTTGAAACATGAAATTGAAAATATTTATTTTAATATTTAATTTGTTACTATTTATTTTATTTGGCTGTTATTTATTTCGTGCATTTGCATTGATTTGATTTATATTCATTTATAGCATGAGTCCCTGATGTCATATGTTTCATGTTCTCTTGTTTGTTTGTTTTTAAAAAGAAATAGACCAACATTTTTTTTTTAAAAAGGATGGATTTGTAGCGTTTTGAAAAAAATAAAATTGGAATTTATAATCGACAATATTGTTGTTTCATTTAACAATCATTGTTTAACATGTTCAGATGGAGCCAACAGACCACTTTAAGAGGATAAATTGAATATTAACAAAATGTATGGGTCTAGGTAAAAAAATGAAATTTTCATGAAAACTATTCAAATGGATTTATAGCGTTTTGGAAAAGGGCTCTTCACTTGTACATCAGGGCTTAGTGGCTTTGAATGACCAAAGGACCCCCTGAATATAAACACTGGCAGAATTGATTCTAAAAGCTGCTCTATATAGTGCTTGAAGGCCACGGCTTTATTAAAAAATTCAAGGCCTCCAAATAAAATATGTAAAACAGAAGATAAAAGACAAACAGAAGTTTAGAAATCAGAATGCAAGAAAGTGTCAAAGGTAGGAACTTACCGCAGGTCGATTGGGTTTGTTATGTTCTTTGACTTCCTCCTGAGTGGGCTTTGATGCCTCTTGCGATGGCACTTGAGATCTGTCTGATTTACCAGAACCTGGAAACCATATATACAAGTGTAAAAACAATTGTTTCAGACTGTTGGGCACCATTTTTTTGAGAAATGGACATTAAAAACCAATACTGATCCATGTTTTGTGAGATTTCTTGTTGAAGGTGACGATGGAGTATATGCACACGGCCAGCTAGATCACTTCCACTCTCATAGCACTAAGTGATAACGATGTGTAAAGTAAGAAAACGTTCAAATTTCGGCAAACCGAAAGCACTACGTATGAGCATTGTTAAGTGCCAAAGTTCACTTTGTTTTCTTCATAATTTTGTTGATATACCTTGAAACGGACAGCCTGAAGTGCTTCTCCTTTTTGGTTGTCGACGTATGGTGAAGTGTTTTAATTATTAGACTCACGTTGTTGATTGTTATCCTATGTGCATCCTGAAGCGAAATGTCATTGTTCCCAATGGCCCCGGATGTAAGAGCATGGCTGAGATTTTAACGTAAGTGAATCATCTACCCGTATGCATATACCCCATTTAAGCTTGAACAGTTTAATAATGATTGACACAGAAATGTGTTCAGTTTAAAGGAAAAGTTTACCCAAAAATGAAAATTCTGTCATTTCAGATATTTGAAAGAATGTTTGTTAAAAATTGCTCCATAAATTTCTTTGTTTCGTTTGAACACAAAAGAAGAATGTAGGAATGCAAACCGTTCTCGGGCACTTTTGACTACCACTGTAATTTTCCCTAATATGGTTGTCGCAGGTGGCCAAGAAGTTAAGTTACAAGGATTCTTCCAAATATCTTTATCTGTGATAATCAAAACAAAAGAAATGTATTCAAATTTGGAACAAATCGAGGGTTCAAGAACCTGTATACATTTCTTTGGTCTGCTGAACACAGGAATATTTCTGGAACATTGTCAAATCTCATCCCCCATTGACTTCCATAGTATTTATTTTCCCTATCATGGCAGTAAATGGTGGATGAGATTCTTCCAAATTTCTTCAACAAAAAATACATTTGAACAGGTTTGGAATAAACTAAGGGTGTGTAAATGATGACAGAATTTTCATTTTTGGCTGAAGTATCCCTTTAAGTTTCTCGAAGACTGTTTGCCGTCGAAGTGTGTGATGACATTCTGAACTTAGCGACGGCAGAGTTAATATTCTGACCTATGGAAATACATGCTGGATTGGACCCAGAATATCTAGACATCTATAACAGGCAACAAACGCCTCCAGTATGTCATACTGGGCATCATCCTCTGTCTCCCCGAAGAATGAGCGCAGGATTGCACATCTGACAGGTGAACAGAGTGGTACAGGAACTGAAGGAGCTCGGCAGAATGAATCAGGATGGAGTCTGAGTGATTGCCAGCTCTTCAGAGGATGTCAGGCTAAGGCATGCTGGGACAATCACGACTGCGCCACTTACTCATATCATAACACAAGGTTTTTTGATGGTTGAGTAGCTGACAATCCTTTTTTGAGAGAAGGGCGCTCACCTCTAGGTAGGTTCCTCTCACTGGAGCCAGGATTGGAGCCACCCTGAGAACTGGGTGTGCTGGAACTAGATGAGCTGTTGCTGCTGGTTCTCTGCAGAGCCACATCCAGAGACATCTCCGTTCTCCTCAGGTCTGGATTACTGCACAGATCAACGGACATAAAGCCAATGATAACAACAGAGAAATGCTCACATCATGTGATCGGGATGAGAGCTGACCTGGTGCGTATGAGCTGCGAAGCTGCTCTCCCCACAAAACTCAAGTCTCCATTCCCAGGAGAGGTCTTCCTCACCAGAGCTGGGGAGATAGAGGTGGTCCGCTGAGGCACCTGGGTATTACCGCACAACTTTAATCAAAAGCACAAATGACCAAGTGTCAGGGAGACAGAGGATCAAAATATGATCACCAACATCTGCTCCTCTAAAAAACAAAAACTCAATAAAAGGCAAAGAGTGGTATCAACTTAAATTTAATGATGCATCAACCAATTACACGTTTAAACTCTACTAGCACTTATTTGTCTTATAACAAGAGCATTAAGGCATGTTTACACCGAGCAGGATAATTACAAACATAACAAAGGTTTATATAATGTTTTAAAAACATAAAAAAGTTTAAATAAAATGTTATTCTGGCGTATCCCCTTCAAAAGAATGAAACTCAACATTTTCATTTTTCAGAGACTTTGGAAAGTTTTAAACATTACTCAGTGGACTCATTGCTGTAACTGTTCTGACCTTTGGAGGAAGGTCCTCTTGCCTCAGCCAGGGGGAACCGCGGTCAAATTTCTCCTCGCGGCTGGGAACACGAGGGGCCGGAGGGGGCATCTCTGAAGTCGGGTCGGAGTTCTGTCGTGGCATTTCTGGTCGATGGGACTTCAGGTTCTCCTGGAAGGTTGAAACACCCTTGGAGGGCTGATCATGCACCGACTGAGATACTGATAGCGAGGTGCTATGAGACCTCACAGGAACCAGATGAGCCATCTGAGGAGAAACCATGGTTAAACTACATTTCCAACAGCCAAATCTAGGGTCAGCAGGAGTGATAGAAGGATGGCATCTGGCTTTGCTCACATTTATCACATTAAATAAAAGGTGAGGTTGTACCTGAGGTTCCACAGGGCAGTGCACGGGAGTGGTCCGAGGCGGCTGCATACCGCCACTGCTGAAGGACTCGGAGCGAGGTGGAAGGGAGGGGTCAGAGATACGGTTGGCCGCTTTATGCTGCAGGGCCGGAGAGCTTTGACGGTTGAGTTTGGAGCGCTCCTCGACCTTCATGAATAATAGAAAAACCAAATAAGGACAAGCCAGACTGTTTAAACGCAACCACCACCAATCACACGAGTAAAAACCAGCAAATACCAAGAAATGCTCTTGTCATGCACCCAAACCGATGAGTCATGACCCAATTATACATCATTGGGTTACAGATATGTATCAGCCAGCACTACAAGACAAGTTAATTACTAGAATCTATGACGTGATCCGTAAGAGAAAAGCCATTTTTTCAGCTAAAGGGTGAATTCAGCGTTGCATGTTGATCATGTCATTCATACAACGAACGGTTATATGAGATCAGCATGTTCTAGGAGCAGCCCAGTAGAACAGACAGAGAAATCGAAGACCTTTGAGAAGTCAAAGGATAGATGGTTTAGCCAAGTTCACTGGATAAAGAATCTGCTTCAGCAGCTAAAGATGCGAGACAAAGCTAAGATGTGAGACAAAAGAATATCAGTCAAATAGTGTGTGAGGTTCAGTCGAGATAATCAGTAACATTTATATAGAATTGCATTTGTATTCATCCAAAGTGAAAGGTGTGACTGTTCTGAATGTCTAGATTTTGGTAGGACTTTATGCTCCTCTGTAAGTGTCTCACATCTTGAAGGCTTTTTGTTTGCCCAACAGATCCTAAGAGGCTAAGAAGAACAGTCATTGGTTAATGATCCCATTGTCTCAGAGATGAAGAATCCTACAGTCGTATTGAAAAAGAAAATGAAGCTTGTTAGTTAAACAAGAACCAATGTTAGTGGAGCCAATTTCTCAGAGGTGTGAACCACTACATCTACAATCATAATTCTAAGTAGATGTCCTAGAGTGTCATTGCTAGTCTCAAAATAAATGGAGAATTTTTTTAACACTCTTCACGGTTTGGTGGTCACCTGTAAGAGACGCAAAACAAGGAATTGCTTCAGCTTTCGAGAAGCACTTTGTAATGATACCAAGATGGCTTTCCAGAAAACCAAACACTTCCCAAACATTAATATAATCTTTTTCAAAGCTGATGCACTGATGCCTCAATGATATTATTTGAAAAGTTCACCATATGCTGCCTTGCAAGAGAAACAGAGCTCCATCACCAGCCGGCGATGCACCCACAAGCACCCTGCGATTGACCGCACGGAATGAAGAGCTAATGCTTACATTAATACACATGGCGTCCAGGCAGAATGATGGGCCATCTGATGAAGTCTCAGGATCATAATCGGACAAATGAGAGGGGGGGGTTGTGATTTCTCTGAATAGTGAGAGCCAGTCAGATGCGCATTGGAGGCTGAAAGGGATAGTTCACCCAAAAATAAACAAAGAACAAACCAAGTCATAGAGGTTTAAAATGACATTAAGGTGAAGAAATTAAGGAGGTTTTTTTTGGTGAACTATCCCACAACAAGTATGAAGTGTTGCGTGAACATGTCTTAAATGAGTAGGGAGATGTCTATGTTTTAAGGCCTGCTGTTTTGGGCATGATTAAATTATTTTTTAACGAAATCCATATTAAGAAGTACAATTATATACACTAGATCTCTAAAAAAAAATGACAACCACTATGAAGCAATCCAAGCAAGACTCCTATACTGGGCACAAGACCAAAGGCCTCTTGGAACGCTGCTCATCCAAGCAGGTTAGATGTAGGAAACTATTCAAACGATTTATGTACATAAAGAAAATTGAAGAACTATTTACATCTATTTACAATAAGATCATAGCACCTCATTGGAAAGGGGAACTAATCTCATTCTGAAAGAACGACATATATTCCATAGGGGATAAAGTAGGGGTGGTGGTAGAGCTAAGACCACCGAGGGACGGAGACGTGGAAGAGTCCGGGCTCGATCTGGGAGATGAGCGAGGAGTTAACCAGTTCAAGAATGTGCGCAACGGCTCTGCCATGCCTGCAGACTTTTTGGGCTTCCTCAGACGCGCATTTAGCAAACCCTCATACGACTTGGAGCGCCAAATGGGCGGGTAAGGACCCTGCCTTAAAAACTCAGAAGGAGCGGATGAAGACAGGTCAATAAAGGAAGAACTGCGATTAGTATCAACTGATTCGTCTGAACTGAAAGTTATGAGAGGCAATGCCCACGGACTCTTTGGCACCCTCAGGAGGTTGTTAGACGCATCCGATTTTGAGCGTTTCTCCCTGGACATTTGTTCTCGGAGGGTTTTTGTTGGAGCGGATCTGGACAGAAAGCACTCCTCAACTGTGAACAGGCAATCGGGACTAGTAGGAAACAACAGCTCGTCACAATCATCTATATCTATTCTACGACAAGGTGAGAGCGAGAACTTGCGAGACTCCATCTTTGGAGGACTGGTCAGGCTCTCGGAACTAACCGCTTTAAGGATCATTGGGTTGGGCTTGCGTCCACGGGCCTCCTGGGAGGGCTTTACTTGGTGGATCTGCTGGCTATTGTCTTGGGGCAGGGCTGAATTCTTTCGACTTTCTTGGTGACTTGTGTACTGCACGCGATGCTGCTTCTTCTTCTGCTGCAAATGCTGCATGACCTGTTCACGAATAAGGATAGAGGGGGCGGAGGGGCTCCGGCGAGCGGCGTTCTGCTGATGGGAGAGGGGCGTGGATGGCTTGTTGTTCATGGGTTGGATCTGTTTCAGGGGCGGGCCATGGACCTGAAACAGTGAGTCGAGAGGGTTTGGGGTCAAACAAAAGTTGGTCAGGGAAAAGAAAAAACACAGGCAAAATAAAATGGCTGATAAAGGAGAAATTAAAGTAGAGTCTGGATGAGATGGTGAACACCTTTCCTTTAAGTTCAGGGTCATTCTACAACTGGAGGGACATGTCCACAAAAATAAAACATTCTTACTTTTAAATCTACCAAAATGTATTCATTAGTTGAAAAAAATATATATATTCTGAATTACAGCTTTAAACATGTTTTTTAAACCAACATGAATGGTATATTGGTGTATGTATGTATATATATACAGTGAGGGAAAATAAGTATTTGAACACCCTGCTATTTTGCATGTCCTCCCACTTAGAAATCACGGAGGGTCTGAAATTGTCATCGTAGGTGCATGTCCACTGTGAGAGACATAATCTAAAAAAAATCCAGAAATCACAATGTATGATTTTTTTAACTATTTATTTGTATGATACAGCTGCAAATAAGTATTTGAACACCTGAGGAAATCAATGTTAATATTTGGTACAGTAGCCTTTGTTTGCAATTACAGAGGTCAAACGATTCCTGTAGTTTTTCACCAGGTTTGCACACACTGCAGGAGGGATTTTGGCCCACTCCTCCACACAGATCTTCTCTAGATCAGTCAGGTTTCTAGCCTGTCGCTGAGAAACACAGAGTTTGAGCTCCCTCCAAAGATTCTCTATTGGGTTTAGGTCTGGAGACTGGATAGGCCACGCCAGAACCTTGATATGCTTCTTACAGAGCCACTCCTTGGTTATCCCAGCTGTGTGCTTCGGGTCATTGTCATGTTGGAAGACCCAGCCTCGACCCATCTTCAATGCTCTAACTGAGGGAAGGAGGTTGTTCCCCAAAATCTCGCAATTCATGGCCCCGGTCATCCTCTCCTTAATACAGTGCAGTCGCCCTGTCCCATCTGCAGAAAAACACCCCCAAAGCATGATGCTACCACCCCCATGCCTCACAGTAGGGATGGTGTTATTGGGATGGTACTCATCATTCTTCTTCCTCCAAACACGTTTAGTGGATTTATGACCAAAAATTTCTATTTTGGTCTCATCTGACCACTTGACTTTCTCCCATGACTCCTCTGGATCATCCAAATGGTCATTGGCAAACTTAAGACGGGCCTGGACATGTGCTGGTTTAAGCAGGGGAACCTTCCGTGCCATGCATGATTTCAAACCATGACGTCTTAGTGTATTACCAACAGTAACCTTGGAAACGGTGGTCCCAGCTCTTTTCAGGTCATTGACCAGCTCCTCCCGTGTAGTTCTGGGCTGAATTCTCACCTTTCTTATGTTGTGTTCAGACCGAACGCGAATTGCGCGTCAAGCGCGAGTGATTTACATGTTAAGTCAATGCAAAGACGCGATAGACCTACTTGCGGCGCGAATCGCGCGAATGAGGCGGCGCGAATGACGCGAATTGCGCGAATGAGGCGGCGCGAATGAAGCGAATTGCGCGAATTGCGCGAATGACGCGAATGACGCGAATTGAGCGTTCGCGTGATTCGCGCGAATGGCGCGTTTCGCGCGAATCGCGCGAGTTGAAAATTCTGAACTTTGGCGAAAATTCGCGCCGCGTTAACCAATCAGGAGCTTGCTCTAGCAGTCAGGTGATTATGATGTTCCGAGCGGAGGCCGAAATCCGAAACCGACAAAATGGAGGACAAATTAATAGTTGCTGTCTGTGGACACCCGGAGCTGTACGATTCTTTTTCCTACTTTTATAGGAACAGGAATAAAAAGGATCTTGCTTGGAAGAAAGTGAGTGTGGAGGTCGGAGAATCTGGTAAGTTGTAAAAACGCTCTTTACTCAATTTGAGCTATATATATGTATACACATATTGAGACTAAAAATCAACAAAATCCATGTCCGCCATTTCGAAATGAGACTGGAGCCGCCTGCCAGAAGCCCCTCCCATGACGCGAATTTGACGCGCGAATCGCGCGAATGAGGCGGCGCGAATGAAGCGAATTTGACGCGCGAATGAAGCGAATTTGACGCGCGAATGAAGCGAGTAAACTAAAATGTTCAAGCGTCCAACTACACGCGAATAGCGCGATTTATTCGCGCAATTCGCGTTTGGTCTGAACACAACATTAGGATCATTGAGACCCCACGAGGTGAGATCTTGCATGGAGCCCCAGTCCGAGGGAGATTGACAGTCATGTTTAGCTTCTTCCATTTTCTAATGAGTGCTCCAACAGTGGACCTTTTTTCACCAAGCTGCTTGGCAATTTCCCCGTTGCTCTTTCCAGCCTTGTGGAGGTGTACAGTTTTGTCTCTAGTGTCTTTGGACAGCTCTTTGGTCTCGGCCATGTTAGTAGTTGGATTCTTACTGATTGTATGGGGTGGACAGGTGTCTTTATGCAGCTAACGACCTCAAACAGATGCATCTAATTTAGGATAATAAATGGAGTCGAGGTGGACATTTTAAAGGCAGACTAACAGGTCTTTGAGGGTCAGAATTCTAGCTGATAGACAGGTGTTCAAATACTTATTTGCAGCTGTATCATACAAATAAATAGTTAAAAAATCATACATTGTGATTTCTGGATTTTTTTTAGATTATGTCTCTCACAGTGGACATGCACCTACGATGACAATTTCAGACCCCTCCATGATTTCTAAGTGGGAGAACATGCAAAATAGCAGGGTGTTCAAATACTTATTTTCCTCACTGTATATATATATATATATATATATATAAATGTGTATGTTATTTATATTATAATACTATTACTATTACACATTGTATTCGTGTTACTTGTGTATGTTTGCCGTTGGACATTGTGAAGCACTTTGGTCAACCATGGTTGTTTTTAAATGTGCTATATAAATAAAATTGAACTGAACTGAACTATATTGCACACTAGGAATGTAAATAAGGAATAATATTTATTGATTATTTTTAAAATGAATAATTAATTCAGTAATAATCGGTTAGTCTTTCATTTTAAAAACTCCATAGTACTATGGCCATGTAAAGAAAAGTCAATTAACTGAAATGTTTGATCCCATGACTTATGTCTGATTGTTTAAAATTAGTTATTAGATGTATTTATAGGGAGTTTTTCCCACCTGGATGCATTTGAGTTTAAGTTGACAATCACTTTTCAGTAAATGGTCAATTCATCAATTATCATTTAATTGTTACCCTCAATATTGCACACATAACACAATTTAAAACCAAGCTACAACATGTGTCACCAAAATTGTAGATTCTCAATTATTTTGTACAAACCCTCTGGTGGCCATTTTGCTGGAATAAAGATAACAAGAGTTAATCGGTCGAGTCACATTTTGCTCTTACCATGCTGACATTGAAAAGCTGCTGACCCTAAAAAAAACGTTCTGAATTGTATACAGTAGGACACCGCTCCACTGCTATGAAAATGACAAACACAGATAATGACAAGCAATGACTCTTGAGTCAGCTATATACCTCTTTGGCCCATGCTGGCTTGCTGGAGTTTCCTGCATCTTTGTAATGGTACAGTTGCTGTAGTTTATCTGCAGGTCTGGAGTCTTGTTGCAGCTGCTGTTGTTGTTGTTGCTGCTGTTGGAGAGAAACAAGGTAGGCTCTCTCTTGATGCAGCTGTCTCTGCAACCTCTCCGCCTGCCTCTGCTCCTCCAGCTGCTTGCGTTTATACTCCTGACAACAGAAATAGACAAACCCTTTAATCGCCTGAGTCTACATAAACCGGAGGGGTTCAAATACAGTATCACAGAAGCACAATGAGCATATGGCACACATGCTAGCCAGTACACTGACACACACGCGCACATACACACGCTGGATCACATAAGCGTGAAAAACAGCTGCACACAACAAATTCTTAAAGAACTCATGAAATGGCTGAATGAGTGCATAAAATTTTTGTTGTTGCGCTAAGGCGCATTCACAAACTACGATAAGCTACTTGCTAGTTGTAGGTAGTTTAATAGAAAAGTCCATTATTATCCTGAGAGCACTGACACCTTATATTCAAAGGTCCATGCACTAAAAAGTAAAAGCTGTAAACAAATTGGGCTTGCTGTCTAGAAGGCAAGTTATGTTCGTGTGTAGGACCTACGCCATAGTCTCCTTTATACTTGTGCGTCGTTGTCCGTGTCGACATACAATGACCACTGGGCGTCAGTGTGCACATGGCTGGTGCTTGTGTAACCGAGACAAGCGCCGAAGAAGCACGTTTGAGATGCATTAGCAGTGATAGCGTAAACAGTCACTTTTGTTGCAGCTTGAGATATTAAATACAGTAGAACAAAATATTTACTTGGATAACTCAGTCATGCGTATGAGTGGACATGACGCTTTGACCTGAGGGAGGGTTTCAAACAGACCAATCGCAGCAGTAGCGGACTGCGTAGGGTCCACCTTGAGTTGACGCACTGTTAAATTTTTGGAGATGTGCACGTCAGGCTTCGAATGTACTACGCACTAAGTCAGGCACGTCAGGTGCTACGCACGGCCATAAATTACGCTTTGGGTGGAGCTTGGTCCAGAGACTACAGAATAAAAAAACGCAGGAGGAAAACAGGTGGAGTAGGGATGGTGGCGGTTGAAAGGCGGCGGCTAGAAGCACAATGATTGACAGGACTAGACGTTCAGGCTCCTCAACATGACCCGCATTGGTATCGCAACTTTCTTTTAACTTGTAGAAATACACTAGTGATACAGATGACCTCAATAGATCTCACGATTCCATGCAGTCTATATCCTGCAACAGTAGCGAACAAGTAAATCAGAGGTAAATTGACCAACATTTTTAACGTTCTAGTTCTGATCTATCTATGTAACTAAGGACTAAGCCTGAATCACATGACTGAACACACAGTCAAAAGTATGGCATCTTTCCATGCCAGGCATATGTTCAGCCTCTGCAGCACCGAGCTGGGTCACCGCTAGGTCAGAGTGATGTCCTACTTCTACTCTCATCTGTGACTTCAGTTGTGTCTGAAGGTAAAGAACAAAGGTACCTGGAAAATACAGGCCTCGCCTCTCCTTCCCAAGTGGCTTCGATAAAAGAAAGTTTGATAACTGCAAAGCTCCCATGAGAGCAGAGAATGAAGGGAACACCTGCTACACTCTGCAGTAATCCTACAAGCACTTAAAATACCTCAAAGCATACTGGGATTTCAGAAGACCAAATAATTGGCAGAGATAAAATCTTTTTTATCACTTATGCCATTCGTCCATGTACCTCATATTCTTTTCTTCTGTTGTATGGAGAGTCAATAGCCAAAATAGCAAGAACTATTAGCATGAATATAACATGCATTAAGAGGGATGTGATTATTCATTACATCACAACAGTCGCAAAACAACTATCACATGCAAAACAAACAATGACCAGAATCACTGTATCGGCACAACCACAACAGTCACAAGAAGGGCCTGTAAACAGATGGCCAGGGGTAAGATGATATGGGCGGGGTAGGTAAGAGATCAGGGTTCAGGGGTACAGCAGGCGAGTCTCTTCTCTCTGTTACCAGTAGGAGAGCCTGCTCTTGTAAGAGCTGTTGCTGCAGGATCTCAAGCTGTCTTTGTTCCTCCTCCAACTGACGACGGATATACTCCTACAGCCCAGCCCCGACGCCAGAGAGAGAAAGACAAGGAAACAAAGAAAAGAGTTTATATCAGAGTGAAAGTGTGAGTGGAGGAGATTACTTAACATGCTAAGTGACACAAAAGTGAAATACACAAGAAGAGAAATTCGGTGAAAAAACGAGAAAACAGTATAAAGAGTCAGTGTGTGGGAGTAAACACAGGAAAAAATAGAGCAGATAGTCGGATGAGGAAGGAGAAGGTGTGAATGTATAGAGAGCGTGGGGGAGAGAGAGAGAGAGCTGGGAGTTTTGCCATCAGTTTACCATAAAGTACAGTCGGAGGACAAAACATCTGAGGGTATTGAGAGAGAGAGATTGAAAAAGGGTAGAGAAAAATCGGAGTATTACTGGCGTGTCCTCAAGAGCAAACGACTGCGGGATGATGGAAGAGCGAGAAGTGTGCGAGAGTGTGTGTGGGTCGGAGCTGGAAAACGGTGGCCGTTAATACAGCTAACCTATTCACATCAATGAAAGAGAGGAGAGAAATATTCACATCTATATTGATTCAAGTCACCCGTGTCTTTACACTCCCTTCATGATGGAGTACCTCAGAGATGACGTATTTTTGTAGGCCTCAACCGAAAGCCAATGCATTGTTCCCATTCACTTGAAAGATCGCAAAAAAGCTCTGTGATAACAAAGGTTAATGACTTACATGCTTTGTCTATCAAGATCATCTTCACCGATTAACACAGTATTTTCTACTTGTTAAAAGCCGACATGATGCTATAAACAGACTACACTACGGTCGTGTGATATCAACGTCACCACCAAGCCAGCAACTTCTTGGTACGTAATTCCTCCGTGAATTAATCCCCATCCACGTTTTTAGATATTTGTGTCTATGTTGCAATATTTGTGAGATTTATATGCGTGATGACATTGAATGTCCCCACCAAAGGATGTGGTGTTTTATGTCGATTAAAACATGAAGATATTTATAGGTTTGGTTAACCCTAAACCTCATTTTGGCTCATTTAATGCTTAAATGCCAACTCGCTTTTAAGTTTTGCATATAAATATGCGACATCTCTGAGGTATAACAGTATGTGTGGCAGCACAGTTCAAGGTCAGACAGGAACACACGCACAGACACAAACACGCTTCACAGTTAGTGATGTTGGATGGTCGGTCAGTCTGGGGAAGATAAAGAGAAGGGCACGAGTGCTGTGCGCTCACTTCCTGTGGGTCTTATCTGACTCTCCACAGAACCTTCCTTCAGCCAGACGCAACCACACACAAACACACTTTAATTGGGCATGTAGTTGCGCTTTCCAGCTGTGTCCTCGGAGCAGCGCTGTGACAAACCGTGTGTGTATACCTGTTCTCTTTCAGCCTGTCTCCTCTCCTCCTCTCGGCGGAGCTGCTCCTCATAGCGATGTCTCTGCTCTCTCTCCTGTTGCTTTCTGAGCTCACGCTCGCGTCGCTGTTGCTGTGCGACACACACACACATAGCATGCAGCTGAATGACCTGTTGGGTCTTTTCTTAGTAACAGTGTAGGAAAGAGAAAAGAACACTTTCTCCTCTATGTCCTCTGGTTTTATGTGCTTTATGAGAGTCTGGGAATATTCCACAAGTGTCTCAAATATGAGAGGTGATGATTTTGGGAGATATAATTCCCAAATCAACAAGAGTGACTCAATTATCCAAAGCAGAAAGACTGGGTGACGTAGTGAAAAACTCAGTATTTTTCATCTCTTTGATCATATGCGTGTATCACCAGCAAATTCATTGCGAAGATTTTATATATTAACCAAACTCTAGTGGTTGAAAACTTAAAACAGATTTTGAAGAAAAACATAAACACGCATGTTCTGGATGTTTGATCCATATCAATGAAATTCAGCTATGTTTTGGTGTTTGGGACATCATCTCACATTTTAAATTGCCTAGTCATTGTGTATATAGCTGAATATATCCAAGTCGGCATAAACGGCTCTCTAAATGTAGATCTGATTATTCTTGGTTGTCTATAAAGATAGAAATAACTTAAATGTTTTTATGTTTTGTTCATGTAATTATGAATCTGTGTGACTTCCTTTTTTGCAGAACACAATAAGAAGATTTGAAGAATTTTGGTAACCAAACAACATTGGCCCCTTTTTTGTCCACTGACATAAAACCACTGAGAGATTACTCAAAATATCATGTTTTGTTTTGTACTAGGCCTGGCCCGGTATGAGATTTTGACGGTATGGTAACCTTAAGCCAAACGATCATGGTTTTGCGGTCTGGCAGTATTGGGGTTGCAGCTTTAAAATGTGTTATTTTAAATGTCTGAGTAAAGATCATTGAACACAAAAGATTACACAAAATATTTGAAACAGTGTTAAATTAGTGCTTCCCGAACATTTTGAAAACATGGCACCCCTTCTAGTCTTCTTTTAAATGTGAACCTGGATCACAAAACCAGTCTTAAGTAGCACGGGAACATTTTTAGTAAAAGACAAAAATAAAGATTTTTCTTTTATACCAAAAATCGATAGGATATTAAGTAAAGATCATGTTTCATGAAGATATTTTGTAAATTTCCTAACATAAATATATCAAAATATTGTGAGTGGAAGGCCTGCCACAGTGCCCCTGATTAACAACCTCAAATCCAATTTTCTCATTATTTTGAATTTTTGCACTCTCAGATTCCAGAGTTTTAACGGTTGTATCATTCCAAGATATTGTCATATTCTAACAACTCATACATCAATAGAATATATTTATTCAGCTTTCACGGTATGTAAAAATCTCAATTTTGAAAAATTGAACCATGAGACTGGTTTTGTTGTCCAGGGTCACAAATGCATTTCCAGTAATTAAATGTACATGCATTCATCCATCCATATACATAAATTAAATGCAGATGAGCAAACAATTAATTAAGCATAACCAAATAGCACCTGATGGATTCCTGCACAAAACAGCTCATACCTTTGGAACGGTATAACATAAAGTTTTAGTGGGTATTAAACAGTGTCTTTCAAAACCGCGGTATACCTTGGAACAGTGTTCCGCCAATGCCTATGTTCCACAGAAGAAAACTTTACTTTACTCTCATGACATTCAAAACCAGTCAGAATTGTCTGCAGTTTTGCGTTGTTTACCAACTTTTTTGACAGAAAAGCGCATTGCCACATGAATTTAGTTTTGTCTGTACATATGCACATAGTTTGTTACCCAGGTTTACGTGTAGCCTACCATTTTATTCTTTTCTGAAATCAGAAAAGGAAAATATGTAAACGAGAACGGCTTTATTGTGCATTTAGTTCTGTTAAAGTATTAAAATACTGTACAGTACTGTACGTAGCCGTTCAGAGAGTAAACGCAAAAACGACGCTAATGCTAATCAGCACTGCTGCACTGGGCAAATTTTGTCCCGTATTTCAAAGTGAAAAAGTTGGCAACCCTAGATGTACCTCTTCTAACCGCCGCCTCTGTTCTTTCTGTTCCTCGATACGCTTCTGTCTCTCAGCCAGTAGTTGGTGCTTGTGTCCCTCATTCTGCTGTTGCTCAAGCTGCTGTCTGCGAATGGCCTCTGATCGTTCCTTATTGGCTAACTGCAGGCGCAGGAAATCCCGTCTCAGGGTGGACTCCCCGGGTACATTGATGATGGAGCTGTAAAGGGGACAATTAGTGGAAGATTTTAAAGTTCACTCAGAGTTTTTTCTAGCGTAAATCCAACACCAAACATATTATGTGGGCAGTACCTGGGTTCTCCCAAGTCGCGCTCTTCCTCCTCCTCTTCACTCCCACTGTACTCATACTCAGTCTCATCTGCAGGAGTGAAAACGTCCATCAGTTATATTCAAACAGGCAAAACATTTCCCTAATGGAAAGCTACCTTCACATTTAATCCACTTAAATCATCTGTCACCAAGTCCACTTGATATTGGTTTATATATTGATAGATAGATATTTTAGACTGCCAATTTCAACCTTCTCCAGATAGTAATGTGCTGGTATTCAACAACATAGAATATCACATAATGACCACGCACAATATTGTTTTTGTGCACAGCACATATCATAAAAATGAGAAGTAACTTATTACCTGAATTGTTTAGAATTCAAGGCAGCACATAAACTTCCAACAACCAAATCTCTTTTTTTTTGAGATGTGTTCTTTTGCATCCGAAGATGTTTCAAACACTGGGTTTCTTCATACTTTAGTAATTATTCCTATTTTTTATAAGAAATGATATATTCTTTTGTATTTGTGAAAGTCAAACTTGCTATTAAGGGGAAAATACTTTGTAACATTTTCTAAATGAAATACCACGATAATACTATATACCATGATAAAACTTCCAGCAATGACTGTGGAAGGAAAAGCGATAGTCACATGGCCACAATCCGAGGTGATATGCTGAGGAAAAATACCTTATGCTGAGGTCCGGGTTAGGAAAAATACCTTCTACTGAAAATGTTTTAACACTCTTATATTAACACTGCTAAACAGAGTGAATCACGCCAGAAATAGAGAGATGGTACATCAGCCCCCATTCATCCGCTCTTGACACTAAAGAGATTTCAGACTTAATATATCTACTTAAAATTACTTCGAGACCAGTCGCCTACAATACATTTAAAAAACTGAGTTGGAAAAGAGTGCTAAGCTTTCTTTGAAGAAAGTCTTGTAAAAACAGCGTATAGCAATGTCAAAATAGCCATTGGGAAAGGAGTATTACAACTAAACTCACACAATATAACCTCAAGTAGCATTTAAGGGGGCTATTTATCTAGCAAAATGGAGACTAGGAAATAAAGGAGGCGGCGGTACAGTGCGTGTTAAATGCTAAATGTCATCAGATATGCCCGAGGACTGATACTGCGCCAAGTCATTGGTGTTTACGCGTGTGTGACGTAAAGCATATAATGAAAGCATGAGCCGCATAGAGATCAGGACATATCATATTCTGATAGATCAAGCTGATAAGGTCACTGCGTATGTGTGTTTTCACCTCTCTCGCCTCTCTTCTTCTTGGTGCGGTCGATATGGTCTTTCAGCTGAATGCGGATCTGCCTCTCGTTGGACATGTCTTTGATGAACGGATGCTTGAGCATCTGCTCCGTGTTGGGCCTCTGGTTGTGGTTTTTAACCATACAGCTCTCGATGAACGACTGGAACTTCTTTGACCTGTAGATATATGAGGAAGTTAAAGGAGACGGGTGTGTGCTCATTTTCTTTTCTACTTTTTGTGACTGCTTGATAACTATCAGATGGGTATCTCGCGTGTGTTTGATGTTGCGTTTATTTGAAAGTCTTGCAAGATTAACTGCAGCATCTACCCAGATAGCACAGGTACATCTGTAAGATGTCTGCTAAAGATATGAAGAACATCTGCTGTCCTAAAACATCTGCTAAACATCTTAGAAAGAGCTGTTGCACATCTTACAGACATCTTCTAGAGGTCCATATGACATCTAACAGCAGACGTCTCAGAGATGTAGGGCAAATGAGCAAACAACCAAAACTTAAAATTAACAATTCAAATTGGCATGAGCGCTGTGAGAAGAAGAGCTGTTAAAAACCGGCAAAGGTTCCGGCATGGGAGACGGGCGCTCCAATCACAACGCGCTGTCATGAATAATTAGGAAAATGTCCTCTCATTGGTCAAGAAAACACTGTCTCATAATTAATAGTGAGACACCAACGCGTCATTGATGTGCTATAGTATATCGCCACGTCACACCTTTTTGACGTTGGCTAGATAAGGATTTTAAACCCAGAGGCGCTTAGGTTTCGTGGCCCTCTAAGAACTTGCAATAGTCAGGAAGCATCAAATACTGTTTTACACCGAACACTTAAGCGGTGTATATTATATATAGTATCATCTTTTATAATAAAGGCTCTAATGAGGGAACATTAAATAATATAATGAAGTTATATGTGCGAAAAAATATACATAAACGTCATGAAAGTGTGCGAAACACACAGAGTAACAGGTAAACAGCACTTTCTATTTAGTAATTTCCACTGAGTTTGAAATTTCTGTTCCACGTAGATACATGTGAAAATGTGGTCCATCAACTTCATGTAAATTATATAAACACAACATTCGACAAATCAAGTCTGCAATCATTTTCAATAACAAACACCCTTTAATGTTATATGATTTACGGTGTTATTAAATACAAAATAATAGGAAATACTTAATCCGGTGAACTAAACATAATGCCCCAGTTTCTCCGACAAGGCTTCAGATTAGTTCCAGACTTAAATTAATTTTGAGCCGTTTTAACTGAAAATAACAGGCTTATTTTAAAATTTGTCAGTACCTCTTGTCTTGTTTTTAATATGGATATCAGTAACGTTTTTTTCTACGGCATTTCAACAAAAGCGACTTAAATAGCCTAAATTAACTAAGGCATAGTCCTGGCTTAGGCTAAGCCTCGTCTGTGAAAGATTTGTAGCGATTTGAAAAAAAAAAAAAAAATTTGAATTTATAATCGACAATATTGTTGTTTCATTTCACAATCATCGTTTAACATGTCCAGACTGAGCCAACAGACCATTTTAACAGGATAATTTGAATATTAAAAAAATGTATGGGTCTAGGTAAAAAATGTCATTTTCATGAAAACTATTCAAATGGATTTATAGCATTTTGGAAAAGAGCTCTTCATATATTTCTTTGTTCTGATGAACACAGAGAAAGATATTCGGAAGAATGTTTACAACCAAAGCCACCATTCACTGCCATATTTCTTTGTTCTGTTGAACACAAAGTAAGATGTTATTCTTTATAAGAATAAGAATATATTCTTTAAAAACATTTTAAAGAATGTAGGAAAGCAAACAATTCTGGTGCATTCTTTTGATTACCATTGTAAAATATATTACTATCGCAGTCATTAGTGGCCAATAACTGTTTGGTTACAAAAGTCCATCCAATATATTTCTCTGTGTTCATCAAAAATTCATTTATACAGACTTGTCACAACTCCAGGTTGAGTTAATGATGACTGAATTTTCATTTTTGGATGAACTATCCCTTTAACCACATCCATATGTCTAGTACAACACACAACCAATCTCAAAGCAGCTGTGCTTGGATGGCTGTGCATGTGAACGACAGACCTATCAAGTGAAGATCAGACGTGACAGATGAAACAAACGCCTTTAACAGTAGACTGGACAGTGTTTGTGAAATCTTGTGTGGTCTGGACGAGTGTCTGTGACCTCTGTGAACAAAGAAAGGGCTGCTCACCACTTCTTGGATTTGAGTTTGGGGGCTGGGTTTCTAGGGATCAGAAAAAGGGCTCTCATTGGGTGCATGTCACATAGAGCTGTGGGGGAAAAACAAAGAGAACTTTAACAACCAGGCTTTCTAGTAGCTATTCAGTCCATCAATACAGTTGTGTTTAAATTATGTTGAATAATAAAAAAAAAACAGTTACTAACAAACAGTGATAATAATATTCAATTTGGATATGATGCCATGCAAGACATGTTTCACCCAGCCTATCAAATCCAGATCATAATCATTTTATTTCATTCATTCATTCATAGCACTATGATTTCAGTCTTTGACATGGCTTCACAAAGTCAGCGTTAAAGATATAAAAGTTATATGTTCACAGAATTTTCTTTAAATAACGTAGGATGATTTAGGTAGAAAACCGCAGATCTCAAAAAATGATTTCAGATGGGTTTTCACAGGCAGGGTCACAAATGGCTCCAGTCCTAGTGAAAATACATTTTTGTATCCCTCTCACTACAGAGATCAGGACAATGTTGCTGAATGATCAGATAGGAGAAGAAAATTGGTGCCCTGTAAAAATTGAAAATGGTGCGGAAAAGCTTATTTGTTCTGGTAACTAGTTCAATAAAGGTCCTAAAGTTTCAAAACAGCTCCATTCCTCATATATGGTATACCAAATAGATCTTCGACCATTAATTTAAAAGCTCTCAGGAACAACAAACATGTCACCAATAGGTTAAAAACTCCATTTTCAACATGCGTGTCAAATTAGACACCTAGCTATCGACAAATCTACAGAATACGAAGCTAATATCAGGTCTGATATAGTGTGTGGGCAGGTGTCTGCGAGCTCCCAGCACAGAGCTCTTTCAGCCTAGCAGGGTTGGCAAGCTTCCTCCAGCATAGAGGACAGTTGGGTTCGAGTAACCATGTCACTTTTGGACACGGATCTGCTGCCACGTACTGAGGCCAATACGCCGGTGCCAACAAAAGCACAGGCGTACACGTAAAACACACACACATAACAAGGTTGAGTCAACTCTCCGATGCGCTGCATTCAAAAAAGCTAGCTTGTCCTGAAATGAACTGCCTAGCAGCTTTTCACTCCCGGTCCGAGACAGCCAGCCCTGCCAGGATACCAGGATTATTCCCGTCTCCAGCCAGGACCAGATCTCTACAGTCCCGTCCGTCATTTCGCAGCCATCTGTACGACAGCCCCTCAGCTGAGATCAGCACACCCTGAACCTCTTATTTTCTAAACCGATGAAGTCTGTGACATTCACATAGGCTTTACTCAATGTCATTACGTATATTTGGACTCGGTGCAGCCTAGCAGTGACAATCTGAACGGTACGCACAGAGCAGTGAGGGGAACAGAGTTACTTACGCGGTGCTCCTTCGGCCATCTCGATGGCTGTGATTCCCAATGACCACAGGTCGCTCTGAAACACAAGACAGAGAGAAACTAGACATGAAACAGGATTCAATATTTAAGTTTAACACTAACTCAAATTTATAATAAGATTTTAAATAATGCCAGAGAACCTGAATTGATTTGTTATCTTTTTTAAATTGATTTCTATGGCGCCTTTCCAAATAGCTGCATTTCTGTTTGCATGCTGCAAAACAACTTTATTATATTTGTACAAAAATTGCATTAGGAACATACATTTATTAAATATAGAATACAGTTTTGTTCAAAAAGATATAAATTGGCAATACAGTGAGGAAATGTGACACCCGCCCTCACAATGATACAACATCACTTACATAAATAATGTATTACTTATAAAATACAATGACATAATGTTGAGAACTACACAGAAAAATGCTGTTTAACATAATTGCACAATTATAAACAACTGGATTATATTGTGTTGAACTATATCAAGTTATATTTAACTGTCACCTCAATTCATTTATTCTTCATTTGTACAATTCTATACAAGGTCATGATCCTAAATGTACAGAATGTTGTTTATCGCTTCAGTCTTTCATAACAACTTGGGACGTTAACCTGTAAGTCAGTTTGTGTGGTAACGTGTGAACCGGACTCGTACAACCAGATCTTAAATGTTTCAAATCTTTCATTATCGAAGGCTGTCATTCAGAATAACTTGCTTCACCTATAATTTGCTTTCCATTGAAATCTGGCTCGCTGACAACATTTCGCTGGAACTGCTCAAAACAAGTACCAAATTTGGAAAAATCTCTTCGTTCCTTTGAACACAACATTCGAGATTATTGAAGAATGGGGGAAAGCAAACAGTACTAGGGCACTATTGACTACAGTTGTAATTTTATCTACTATGGCATTCAATGGAAATGGTTCATCAGAACAAAGAAATGTACATAGATTTGGACCAACTCAAGTGCGTGTAAACGATCTTTTTGAGGGAAGTGTCCCTTTAAGACAGGTTTACTGAGCATTATGCCGTTGACGTACACGCAAACTGATATGACATAAATACAGTAACATAAATGCAGCGCAGCTTTCTTCTGTTACTCAATACGAGAGTTGAACCGCTGCACACAGATGACATTTCATACTGCAATAAAAAACCTCTCATACTTCACATTTTGTCTGAGCGTTGAGCTAGACCAGGAATGAATTTTTAAACAAGCAATGAAACCGACGGACTACAGCATAACGACAGACAGAGAAAGGGGCCAATATTTCTTTGAACAGGAAGCAGAGGTCTCGCAGCAGCCTGCGTTTCGGCAAGGCTAGATGTGTGTCCTGTTATTGCGACATTATCAGTGGTGCCAGCTGTGCGCGGGTCGCTATATTAGCCCGAGTGATCTGTGGATAATGGGGGCTAAATTGTTTCCAAGGACAGTTTATTTGATTCTGATTGCATATGCTTACGCGTGTGTTGAGTAAATTGAGGACCTGTGATCAATACTCTCCCCTTCTGGCTAAATCACTTCAGACTAATTCAGAATGAAGGAGAGAGACGCTGCTCTACAACAACACGGCACCAACTTAAGTAGCAGTACAGGAATATCCGCTTCATAAACGCTTTTGCGTAAACAAACAAAATAATACAAACATTTGAGATATTAACAGATGTGGACAACGCGGAATATACCGCACACATTTTTCTATTTAATTTTTGATGGGGAAACTAGTAAGGAATTTATTTTGAGAAAATAATTGTATTATGTTGTTTTAGAACTTTTCTAGAATTCAAGCTAATATTTGATGAATGTAGTTTATAAACATAATAGGAGAGCTCACCTTATAGTCGTATGTGGCTTCAGGATTCTCATCACAAGCGATGACCTCGGGTGCCATCCAATAAGGTGTGCCGATGAAAGTGTTCCTGCGACTCACAGTACGGTCCAACTGTGCGCTTACACCGAAGTCCACTGGGGTTCAGATCAAACAGACAGAGCGGAAATCAGTGTGATCGGTTTATTAACACCCTACAACCACCATGACAACTCAGACACACCAGGCCAAGCAGAACATGCGTGTTCAAATCAAAAGGACAAGTTTTGTACAAACAGATTTTTGAACGGTGTAAAAAAATCGGCCATGTACAGTGAGAATTATTCTTGCAGTGGGCTGAACAAAAGGATGGTGTAATTGTACTATACAGTATATGCATTACTCTTTCAAAACTGGGTGTCTGTTTTTTTTTAAAACTGAGTTTCTGTTTCTCTCTTATTCATCTTTGAGTCTTACTTACATGGATACATTGCAGAATTATTTATTATTTTATCTTCATAGTGTTTTTTTCTAATAACAATTTCCCTTTATCTCACTCACTGTGGTTTTCAAGACAGCATACTTTGTAAAGCTGTTATTAAAATTGCTACAGTGCAAATATCAAAAACATAACATAGTTTAAAAGTTTCTTTATGCAAACGACAGATTTAAGCAAGGGGGTCTTCTCAAAAGATTTTTGTACTGTAATGTTAAAAACACCTGGTCTAGAGCAATTCTAGTGTTATGAATTTGCCATTTGCAGTCAAAAACTAAATCCAAAAACCATTTGAGAATGTATTTATGACCAATATTTTGAACCACAAATTTGTATTTGTCTAAATCCCTGTTGATAAGAGTCCAGACATCAGATAAATATCAGTCAATATGCTTTTTTATTTAAGATGAGGGAAATAAGACACTTAAAACACCTCTCAAGGCTATTTAAACCACCAAATATTGATATCTGAGCTATCAGAATGGTGAAAACCTTTGGTAAAATATATTTTCTCTAGTAAGGTTGACAAGGTATTTACAATTTATTTATTATTTAATTGTTAATTACTGCCGTACCGTGACAGAAAAACAGCCTCTGTTGTGACTGGAACCCTGCAGAGAGCTAAATGAGCCCTGATCAGCCCATTTCCCACATCCCCTGATGTCCGGTCCCATAGTTTTACGCTATGTCCTCACAATACAATGCTTGTGACTATACCACATTGTGTCTGGTATCTATCCTATAGTAAAGCCAATAACCAACGTTGTGACAGGATATTCTGTAGGTTACTTGAATTCCTTTCCTGCAGAATTCCACCGAAAACACATGCACTCAATAAAACTGCTTTGGTAGATACAGAATAAAGTGTGACAGAATAAATTGTGCCTAAATTGGCTCTCTATGTTGTGAGTCAGTATATGCTGTATATGGGATAAAGCGCTGGCACTACTCACTGGGACACTAGTGACTTATTTTTTAGGAGGTGATGTGTAGTAAAACCTTCAGCACTGCTGACTTCTGAAGTGAGGTGATTAAGAAGCACAATGTTTTAAAAGCTCCTTTCACAAGCACAAATCTGCAGTAAGGCTTTCACGTATTTATCAAATGTGCTCGAGTACCACTGTCGTGAACTAAGTGATCAATTATTTAGCGCAACACTGACTAATTGATTTACCTATGATCTACCAGCTTTCTGGCAGTCATCTTTATTTCCCTGCTGGTCTCAAATAAGGCACCGGTCACGATGAACAACTCATAAACATTTCCAGGCTGTGCTTCGCCTGCAATCTCCTGCACAGGATTTACGCTCTTTCGCCCTGCAGAGTTGGACTTAAAGTTATCTGAGCGTACAGGGCTGTGCTCTTACCTAGTTTGACCTCTGCATTCTCCGTCAGCAGCACGTTCTGGCCTTTGATGTCTCTGTGGATGACTTTGTTATTGTGGAGATGAGCAAGCCCCTGGTGGAGAGAGAAAAATGAACTGGATCAAAGGATGCAAGAACTCGTCATTCACAAACTAAAGGTTGTAAGTAACTACCCTCAATAGCCGAGCATATAATCTGACATTTTATGTTTTAATTCTGAAGAGTATCTCTCTTGTTTTATTTAAAACTCCTTATTTAAACCCCTTCTTAGAAAAGTCATTTTTGGGAAAAGTCTACTATGTTATCTCTATTAAACATAAAATCTTGCCATTTATTTTAGTTTTTTATGCAATAATTTTTCAAATTTTAAGTGTCCAAAAGGATCAATGCCTCACTGTATGCATTAATAAACCTTGGTAGAAAATTCAGGATAAAAACAGCATGGCAGGTTTTAAGATTTAAGATTTGATCTAGTGAAAAAAATGGCCATTTATGGACACTACCAGCTCTAAACCACGTTCACCACTAGGTAACCAAACATCTGGATCAGCTAGTCCATTCTAGGTTAAGTTAGGACAACTAGGTCACTTGAAAACAATGTGGGTAATTCTCCAAAAAACATTAAAACATCGAGGCAGTCGTGATTTTTTATCCAAAACCTATTTCGGTCACGCAAAAAAATAAACAAAAAATGTAAGAGAACATAACGAGATCATGAAATTGACATTTTATGCAGCGTGTAATGTTGCAGTGTTTGAAAGTAAGCAGTCTGCCAAGTTGTGAATCCGAAGGTGAATGAGAAACAAAGTTAGCGGCTTGGAAAAAAGGGAGTCGACTCCAAATCGTACAAACGAGTCGTCTCTAGTCCGATTCGCGACACGCCGCAGATGTACGTCACTACATATAATCCCCGACAACGTTTTGCTAGGACTGCCAACTCTTCCCCCAGAAACACTGTAGCTCATTCGCAGTAGACCAATAACAGCAGACTAGACCATCTGACCAATCACATCAGACTAGCCAAGCGGAAAGGAGGGGATTAGACTGATGAATTGTTGTACGAATCATTTGAGAATCAGTCAAGAGGTAAGGTTATAATAACTTCCTATTATAACGAAACAATAGCGTTTTTACACCCATGTAGATAAACTTGTTGTTGGACACTCCATAAACCAAAGTAGGACCTCAAAAATCCCTAGTTATGTACGCTTTAAACCTAGGAATAAACTATTCTTGTATGTTGTATACAATAAAAATATATAATATATTTTCTATTTTTTTTGTGTTTTGCGATCTATCTGACCGATTAATATCGACTTCTGTTTCTTTTTCACACTTTCTTTAAAAAAAAACACGCAGCTTTGTATATTGTGGTGGGCGATTGTTTACCCCATTTGTAAGTTGCTTTGGATAAAAGCGTCTGATAAGTGACTAAATGTAAATGTACGTAACAGTGTTGCGTAATGAGATTTTAAGCTTGTTTTGAACAATTGTTGAAAAATGTGTTTGTACGTTTTAATGTCTGAAAAAGGAAGTCTGCTTTAAAAAAATTCTAGATTTCATGAGAATCACCCAGGCTCTAAAACCAACTTGAACACCTTGACAGACAGGATTTCTTATAAAGTACATCCACTTACCCGGAGGATCTCTCTGCTAATGTAGGCGGTCCAGTCCTCCCTCAGCGAGTTGCCCTTGGTGTTTTTGATCAGGTCTGTCACCGATCCCGCACCGCAGAACTCCATAACCAGCTGCAGAGGACAGAGCAAAAGTCACTATCTATACAGCCGCAAATCAAGACTGTCCTTTTGTCCTTCACACATGCACATCTTTAGAGCTCAGAGATGCTGCAACGCTTCGATTTTGTGTATCTAGTACAGGCCCCCTGAATCTCATATCTGTGCTGTTGCCCCATTTCTGCTTTTGTCTGCCATCACCTTATCAAAAAAATATAAGAACCACCCATTTAAATGGCAAAACAATCATAAACCCAAACAGGACTAACAAACAAACAAACAGCACAATGGGGACTGCCTCTTTTAATAAGGCTGTAACTTTTTCAAAGGATTGCGCCCCATTGAGCCCTATGTGGAATTTATAATATACCAAGACAGAGTATCAAGATAAATACTGCAGCATTCACAAAAACACTCAAAAAGGCACATTTCAATGCGGGACATAAATCTTTGAGCACTAGTCACCCACAAGCCGAGAGAGAGAGAGCAAGACCATTAATATGCATGGCCAGACCGAAGACACCAGACAGGCGAACAGCATCATGCTCTCAAAGACTCGGTTCCCTGTTCCCCTCCTCTTCTCTCGCTCTCTCTCTCTGGTCCGTGACTCTCAGACCCCGGGCATGCAGTGATTTAAAGAGCGTATCACTCAGGTTTAATTGGACTTGATGTGGCTGCAAGAGCAGAACTTGTTGTCGAGCACAGCCGATCGGCCGAGACTGTGAGCAAACGTGAAGAGCTTTCAGAGATCCTCCTTCAATTTAACATTTGATGTGAACGGTATTTTGTTTCATCGTGCTAGAAAATGAGTCACTAATCAGCCAAGAGTGAAAGTTATTATGTTAATACACATCAAAAGAGAGAATCAAGTTTGAAGTGTTTATGTGCAAATTTTCACTTTAAGCCTTGCTCCAAGCTATGTTCCAATATTAGCTTGGCAACTGTGAAAATTAAAGAAGCCGTTCAAATAGGGGCATAAAGGGAACCGAGTTGACAGGCAGAATACCGCTTGAGGCCTCCTAACCAGTTTGGTGAACTTTTTTTGCTGTATCAAATATACTATAAATGGAAACGAACAGTAATGCCACTATAATAATACATGAAATATGGTTAACTCTCAATAAAAGACAAGGCAAGTCTTCTGATCCAAAATGTGTCATTGGTGTATTGCAGATAATCTTATATTACACAGGGAGTGTGTTAGCTAATCACCACCCGTTAATCTTAGCCCATGTGCTTTCTTAGGAGGAGACTGTGAACCCTAGAGAGGAAAACAAGATTTGTTCTCACGGAAAGGGCAACTGAAAAATAACTCAATTTCCACTGTTCATCTCAAATAAAACCACCTCAGTCAGGATTTTTTGTGTATGTGTATTGCTTTATGGAATGTAAAACAAGATCTGAAGACATATTTTTCAAAGAGAATTGCAGATGAATCGACAATATATTAGTTTTGTATTATTTGAAGATATACTGTAGCTGTAGAGTGTAGTGAAAAAGGGTCAAACTACTTCATGATTCCTAGGAATCACACCCTGGACGACAAAACCAGTTTTAAGGGATACGGATTAGCTCGAAATTGAGATATTTACCACATTTGAAAGCTGAAGAAATTAACTTTCTATTGATATATGGGTTGTTAGGATAGGACACTATCTGGAGGAATAACAACTACAAAGCTGGAATCAGAGGGAGCAAAAATATCAAGAAAATTGCCTTTGAAGTTGTTAATCTGAGGCACTGTAGCAGGCCATCCACTCACAAAAATAAAGTTTTTATACATTTACAGTATGCAATTTATAAATTATCTTCATGGAACATGATCTTTCCTTAATATCCTAATGATTTTTGGCAAAAATAAAAATCGTAAATTTTGACCCTTTCTGTGTAAATTTGCCGATTACTTAAAATGTTCCCATGTTACTTAAGACTGGTTTTGTTGTCCAAGGTCACATATTATGTTTTATTAGAGTTTGCATGGTTGATATATACATGAGTGTTAGGTTGTACATATGGGCAATTACATGAAAATCCGAATAAAGTTATAATAGTTTTATAAGGTTTTCAGCTGATAGGTCTGATGTAAATTTTGTTGTTTTACATACCCATGTGAAGTCTCTCAAAGTTTAAAGCACTTTTTGGTATTCAAAGCATAGTTTTCCATAGTTAAGTAAGTGAATTGTCACATTCACGGTCCAAATTACTCAAGTTATTTTATTTACATTTTCAAGTGCCAATTTATGTTTTATAAAGAGCCATCCCTTCTCCATTTATTGGATGGCTTTTTAATTGCAATGCGAATGAAAACAAGTACAGTCTGCAGAAGAGGAGTACCTGGGCAAAAACTGAAAAACTTAGGTTTTGGATAAGGATCTGACCTTAGTCTCTAAAATAAGTCGAACACATTAAGGGACAGTTTACCCAAACATGAAAAATCATGAAAATCAACCTCAAGTTGTTCCAAATCTGTATTAATTTCTTTGTTCTGTTGAACACAAAAAATGTGTGCAACTGGGTTTCTGGGGCACCGTTGACCACCATTAAAATTGCTGTCAAATTTGCCCCAAAATGGTTTGTTTTGCTAAACTCTTCCAAATATTTTGGTGCCCCAGAAATCTCAGTTGCTAACATTTTCATAATATCTCTCTTTGTGTTCAACCAAACAAAGAAGTGTAAAAGTGAAAGTATACAGGTTTGGAACAACTTGAGGGCGAGTCATTCATGTCACATATTCACATATTTTTGGGTGAACCATCACTTTAAATGTCTGATGCTCAAAGCCTTGTCCTCATCTGTGTCAAATAAATCACTGTGTCTTCGTTGACTCTTTCTGACTTTTTCATTTAAATTCAGTCTGAAACGACTGTAAAAAATTAGGGCTGCGCAATAACACAAGTATTAAAATATTGAATGTGAATGTGGATATTGCAATGGCCTGCAATAACTGAATGATTTAAATGCTTCAATATGTCAGATCTGAATGGCATGCGGCATGGGAATGTCAGTGCCTGTGTTTGTATGCGCACAGTGTGACGTGTGAAAGATCAACAAACGTATCATGCATGTCGGTTATATTTTTTATTTTAAAATCTATTTTAAAATGGTTTCAATGAAATGCATCGTCAATCACAGTTCTCTTTAATATAGTGCAGCCATTGTAAAAAAATGAATTGTGTACATCAAGACATTCATTGCTGCAGAGTAACAAATCAAACTCACAAGTCAACAAGTGCTCAAAAACCCTCAAAACAAACCAGTCTAACCAGCTTGGCCAGGCTGTTAGAGCTAGTAACCATCAGACGTTGATGTATCAGGGCTGGTAGAACAGCATGGAAAACGATGGAAGGATGTGGAAAATATTAAAGTTAGTCAGATTTGCTAATCCTCTACCGTGTCTAGACTTGTGCTTCTAGCTCCTCTAATCGCTCTTCAGTGAAGAGTGTCCCATCCAGTCTTTTAGCAGAGCCCTCAGGTTCAACCACTACATGTCAGGGATGTGTGCTTGACAACACAACAGCCAATCAAGCTGTCTGGCTTTGGAAATTGGCCTCCCGTTAAATAAGGCAACACTTTAGTAAATAATTTATTCACTGGAATAAAAGTTTTAACATCTGTGGCCCTCATGCTGTAAGTTTTGGGAAGTTTAGTCAGTGATAAATCCACTCAATGTTTAGAAAACAATCTTGCGAAACATAATAAGCAGATCATAATCCAGATCATGTGCTGCTTGACTTCTCCATTACACTATAAATCATATGAAATTTGTTATTTCCTTGCCTGCAATGTCATAAATTTAGAAAAACGACATCATCCAGCTTTGGTGATGAGTCTGTCTTTTGGGTTATGGTGCATATTATAAACTTCCCTATTTTAAGATCCTGACTCATGGTCACAGGGTATCACACTTAATCGTAGGCTATGATTCAGCATGAATGTGTCCCGCTTGACAAATGCGTGCATAAACCACATTATGCAATATCCAAATATGCAACAGTGTTGCTTATTTGAGTTTATTAAAACCAAGTTAATTCATTAAAGGGATTGTTCATCCAAAAATGAAAATTCTGTCATCATTTACTCACCCTCTTGTCAATTCAAACCTGAATGCACTTCATTCTTCTGCAGAACACAAAAGAAGATATTTTGAAGAATGTTGGTAACCGAACACGGCGGTACATATTCACTTCAACGATTTTGTGTCCATAAAATAGAACTAAATGGGAGTCAGCGCAGTTCGGTTACCTACATTCTTCAAATCTTTTGTGTTTTGCAGATAACAGAAAGTCATACAGGTTTGAAATGACAAAGGGTGACTAAATGACAGAATTTTTTTAATTTTTGGTTGAAGTATCACTTGACAATGCAACACTTGCAAACAAAACAACAGAAAGTCCCTTTCGATTTCTGCCGATCCCAGAGCATCTATGAACCCCAAGGACCAAACCAAGATACAGATTGAATGCGAGTTTCAATCACTTTCTCATACCAATAGCATCTTTCACTATCTTTCACCTTGTGATTGGCAGGTCAGGGGGAATATTGAAGCGAATTTGAGTTTTGCGGCCCTCAAGTCTTGAAGCAGTGGGAATGTCACCCTTCATCTGAAAGGTCTCTCCTTTTAAGAGCTGTCACTCTGTGCCGAGACGTCTCACAAAGGCACTTCATTTCCCGTGATATCAATCTTTATTGGTGCAGCGTGCCTGCGTGTCCCTGCAGCCCCCTGATAAACAACACAAATTACCCTCCCGCTATCAGGGCTGATGCGACTACGGATGAAAATGGAAGTAGATGGAGAGGGCCATTCGGACAGCACTAAAGGCAGGGAGCAGAAAAGAACCCTGTTCCGTTGTCATAACAGGTCTACACTTCAGATATCCGGCTGGCCTCACCAATTTCTAATGGAGCAAAGCCAAATCAAACTAAATTTTTCTTTTCTGGTATTGAAATACATACAAAAAAAACTTTTATTCCTAAACGCCTCCGAGCACAGATCTTTATTTATTTTCCATGACAGGACAAAGCCTCTTTGACCACTGTTCAGCAATTCCCATCAAAACCCATTTTCATACACATCCCCACAGGCTCATTTACGCAGAGCAACCCGTAGATGGATACACATTCTTTTCAATGATGGCACAGCAGGGTACAGTACTCACCCACAGCTGGTCATCCATGCCAGGAGGGTTCTTTTTAATGAAGGCACCATAGTAGGTGGCGATGTTCTTGTGGTGGGAGTACTTCTTCAGCATGTTGATCTCAGCCTTGATCTCTTCCTCTTCCTCCTGTGAGGACACATGCAGCAGGGGATCATGGGATATGTGGCATCTAAAATTCTCGACTTTAAGTAAAGCTTGACGCCAGAGAGACCCCTATGGCTGACCTATAATGACAGCGGATGGCCCACTTAAAGATGAAGGTGCTTTAATATGAAGTGGAGAGCTGAGGGGAAAAGAGGGCACGGGATTAGCCGTAAGACCCCCTCATTAGACCCTGACTGGAGTAGTCCTCTGGGACTCCTCAGCTCCCCACTCAACGATCTCTTTAAGAGCGAGATGATGGATGCTGCTGCTGATGAACAGCAATCGGAGTTAATGACAGACCTCAATTCAACTCTCATCATCTCGGTCGCTTTCACTACAGGTCAGGCAGACAAGATAAGTCTCTCTCAAAATCTACAACGGTGGGAATTTGCAGGGAACCAAACAATAATAATGACTAAAACTGTGTTATCTTGTAATGTTTTTGTAACGTTGTCTCCATTTTAACTGCATTGGACGTTTGCTCGTTTTGTAAAAAAAACTTGGATTTTTGTGAAATAGAATCATAGTATTATTCATAAATATATGTAACTGTGATAAATTCATAAAATGTGAAATATCATTAAGTGACTTCACAATCAGATAAAATGAGAAACTGGAAATATATAAACCAGTAAAAAGTGCAAACATGACTGAAATAATATAAAACTTTGACCGAAAATTCACTAAGACGCATAGCTTTTTACATAATAAAAAATAAATATGGACCTTTTTCACGTTTTCAGGTTTCTAAGCAGTGGAAGTCATCATAGTTTAGTAAACTTCTATAGCGGGGAATGGGAGACTACCACAAATATATTTTTTGCACACTCATTTGCTCAAATAGCAAAAGAAAAACTAAACACTAGAGCTTTCACTACTTTCAACAGATGATATATCTGAAACACCCTCGCATTAACAGTTGTTTTGTAATTTGACTCAAAGGTTATATAATACAAAGTATAGCGTTTAAACGTACAAAAAAAAAATTACGATGGCGGATTTTTTATGCTTATCACCGTTGATCGCATCATTTCGGTCTTGTGAAAAAGGTTAATTTTTGTATGATTACAATTTCGAAAGGATTTCTAATTATATTAAAATATCACTGAAATTGACTGTGATGACAAAAGTTAGGTCAAAATAGAATTAATTAGCAAAAATCCAGTTTTTAGTATGTTATGTTTTTATTGTGTTGTATTGTGTTAATTAGCTGTATTTTATTTGAGTCATTATAACTTAATCAAAACAACTGCGGTTAGACTGCTATTAATTGAAATTCACAATAAACTAATTAAAAGCAGAGTTCTTTATGCAAACACTTTTAAACTCTTAAAATAAACCTGCAGATTTCAACCAGGAATATTTGCCATGGTGTAGTTTTGACAAGTTTCAGAGCATTAAATTAGTCAAATGTTAAAGAAACTCACCCCTGTGACATCCATACACTTGATGGCAGCCAGTTGACCCGTCTTGACGTGTCGGCCCTGCAGAAAAACAAACGCTGATTCAGTAAAAGATGAAATGACAAATAGCAATGTGACCGTCATTCATAACATCCTGTGTAGAAAGTATACATCAAGTCTCAAATCAAATACCCCATACAGAAACAAGCAAACAAATCAAACAACTGCAAAGAAATGCAACAAATTGCACATACCTATGTATAAATGAATAGGATAATGCAATGTAAGTCACTTTGGATAAAAGCGTCTGCCAAATGCGTAAATGTAAATGTTATGATTTATATTAATATATTAAGTATGTAGCACCATATTATGTTAATAGATTAACTTCCTAAAATACATTCACTAATGTTGTGGAACTCACAAATGCCAACTATCAACTCTTATGCGTGTTTTTGGGAGTGTTGACCTCATTTCCAGTATTAAGATCTCATCGTAACAACTCGAGTAAACCTTTCATTACAAAGAAAACAGTTTTTCTATAATTGGAAAATAGATTACACCTATAATTCATAATAAGGTTTCTCATCAACCATTTCTGTTAGTTTTTAAATAGTTCAATAGAGAAAAATATTTTCAGAACCAGTCTTGCTAATATTTAAACTGGAAGAGACGATTATATTTTTGGCTTCTAAAATGGCTTGACCCGTATGCACACTTCATACCATTAGTATGCCATCAATCACTGTCTATTAAATGCCATTATTTATCTTAAATGACAAAAGCAACACATACACATCAACATCTATCATGTTTTCAACATCCCGTTTTCCTCCAAAAAGGCCTACAACACGTTTTTAAAGTGGTCATTTCTGAGGAACGCTAGATCTGACCTAAAATTACAAACGTATGTTTTTTGTTTGTATTTATGTTCTTGTGGCTGGCAGTCGACCGTGAGGTGGCTGTCGGCAATTTACTTCCATTAAACTTTATTTAAATGTTCACCGGTTCCAGCCTCCTTCTTTCCTTTTATTGAACCGTATTACGATGTCATCGGAAAGGTTTTTAAACCAAACATTTAAATGAAAGTCATTTAAATTTTAACATTTTGTGTAATTTTATTTGTGTAATTGACTGTTGTTTTCAATATTGACTAGTAGAAGTTTACTAACGACTAGTTGATTCGTTTCGCACATCCCTTATCATGATGCCGAGGATTTTAAACGAAGCAATGTTTTGATAGCATCAAACTTTGATCATACTTCGACAAAAATAAATAAAAATGTAGGAGTTTTAAGAAAATATTAACATCGAAAATAACGATAATTATCAGAATATGTCAAGTCTGCTCAAGTCCTTGTCCTGCTAACCCATGCCACAGTTTTCTGTTCTGTCTTGCTTTAAGTATTCCTTCCTGCCAAATCCTTCCAATGTGGGTCACAAGCATGGTGACAGACTCTTCCACAGCATCGGCCAATCGGCAGCCAGCACTTTATTAATTAAAACTCAATGACTCCGTCCTCAACAATATGTTATCCTTCAGACACTAGAGAAATAAACAGAGCAAAAGATATAGACAGCAAAGCCTCAAAAAAAGATACGAAGACACCAGAGATAAAAGGTATCTTGACAGTTAAATGCCAGAAGGATAAAAGGAATTGCCTCTGTAGAAAGACTTCCCTTGACAAGCTGGATTTGGCCATAAGGCGGCTGTCCTTGGTTATTTGTCAGAGAGCCAAAAGAAAGATTGTCAGGCAAATGACAGGACCACCTCAGGAGGCCCCATTAATAGCCAGCGATTCATCTCATCTCAAACACGCACAGTCCTTTACCATTCATTACGCATGCATAATAACCTCCGCTACTGTAACTACACACACACACATACAGCAGTCGGGCTAGACAGCGCTACTTTTCAAAGCCTCTGAATAGATTCGGCTGTCATTCAACAAAAAATCCAATTCTCTTTTCTTGAGTTATTTTACCATCAGCAGGTATTCAGTTATTGATTTCAGCCCAGAACAGAAAGACACTAGAACAGTCATCCTCAATAGGCGGACCGCGGGCCGGACCCGGACCTTTGCTTCATTTCATTCGGACCCCGAGATATAGCCTAACAAACCATTTGACTATTTTGGCTGTTTAAATTTAGCCATGCATACACAACAGAGAATCACATCACACGCGCTCTCAGGAACAGTTATGTAATTGAACTTTTGCCACTAACGTATATCTTTATATTGCGACAAACGTGCTTCAATTGAAACCTTTCTGCTCCTTATGCATTGCTTCTCTCCAGCCAGAGACGCGCAGCATGAAGAGCAGCAGACTTATTTTAACAACAGTAGTGCAGACACACATAGCAGGTAAATGGACACACAACAGTAAACTGTTACTGTTTGCTTTGTGTACCTTTCGACCAGATTTGTGATATTTTATGAACCATTAGGTTTTTATCTACGCTTAGCATTAGTATTATATATACATATATATTATATTATATTATATATGTAACCTTGGGAGAAACCAGTCTCAGCCGGGAGGGCCAAGTCTCCTCTGACAGGTCACAGCTGCAATCAGTGACTTTGATTAAAAGTTACAGAGTAAATTTTTTGAGAAATAGGGATAGCATTATTAGTTGCGATTTAAGAAATTTCATTTGTTGAAACAGTTTAGGTCAAATTTGGTCTTATTTTTTGATCGATATCAGACAACAGAGTAATGTTATAAACAAGGAAAATAGTAATGGCAAAATGTAACCGAGTGCAGCTGTGTTAGTTTTGCATTAAAATTAAGTATTGTAAATTTAGCATTAATGTGACAAGTAGTCGGTCTTTGCTCTTGGTTGGGGATCATTTACATTTACATCTAGTCATTTGGCAGACGCTTTTATCCAATTACAGGGACAATCCCCCTGGAGCAACATGGAGTAAAGTGTCTTGCTCAAGGACACACTGGTGGTGGCTGCTGGGATCGAACCAGCAACCTTTTGATTACCAGTTCAGTGGTTTAACCCACTAGACCACCATCTCCATGGATGGAATTGCCTGAGCTACAAAATATAAAATAAACGGCCTGATAAAAGATCATATATATCATATATATATACCTGGGCTAAATTGATTAAATCCTCCATTTGGAAGGAAATATAAAGACTGGACATCTTTGAACTTTAATTGAATAGCCTACACTAGAAAAACAAAATTTTCAAACTCTTAACCGCAGCAAAAAGTGTATCATCACTAAAATACCCAATGTACACCACTTTAAATAAAGCACAGTCACTGTTTTGCACTTCATTGCAAGTGAGATTTCTCCAATTGCACGGCGTCAGCACAGAGTGCATTTTAAAGCAGTTTTTTTATAATCTCAACTCCATTTAGTGTTTATCCCAGACTTTGTGACCTAGATCTGCAGTAGCAGCCAGCATGAATGCGGATTACTAGATTTTAAAAACATATCATGTGAATGCAGCCTACAGTATTTATTTTTCTACTCTCTTTGGCTCAACCATGCATTCCCCAAACACCATCTTTAGGGGCTGTATACAGAGGCGGCAAAACGGCAGGAGCTCGGCTGAATACGCCCGCTGCAGACGCAGTGTTCAGCCCAAAGTTGAGCATTTTTCAACTCTGGGCGCCAGGTCAAAAGCAGGCGCCGATCGTAGGGAAAATTTAAAGCAACAGCACTGAGCACAGGGAAAACGTCAGCTGCTCGTGTTTTCAAAAACGTGGCGTTTCCTTTAAAACAATTAAAAAAACACGCCATGGGCTGGCAGAAACGAGCAAACAAATGGGTTTATAAAAAATTGGTACACAGAATAAACAAAGCGGGAATGGAAGATAATGTGGATGAATTGGTCTATTTATATATCTTAAAGTACACTATATGCCCAAAGCCTGTGCTTGCTGACCGTTTAGTTCCCAAAGCATCTTCTGGAACGGCTTTCCACTAGAATTTTGGAACATAAATGCAGGGATTTGTTTCCGATCAGACACAAGAACATCAATGAGGTCAGACAATGGGGTCTGGCTCACAGTCAACATTCCAATTAATCCTTAAATAGACTGGTGTGGTTCATGTCTGGGCTTTGGTGTAGAGGGACTTGTCTGTCCTGTACAGTGTCACCATTTAGTGAGCACCACACTACATTACTATTGAAACTTCTTACAGGGTGTTCTGGAATACTTGATTCTGATTGGCCAATCGCTTCATTCCAATCGCATGATATTCCGATAACAACCGCTCAAAACTAATAATACATGGTAACCTGGATGTTGTGAACAATTTTGACAGGGACAATTTATTATGACACAAAATGAATTATAAAAATGTCTCTTAATAACATATATGACATTATATTTACAAATGATTCAAACAAATTGCCTGCGCTTGGCATTTGAGCGTTGTGTCTTACTTTAAACCGAAAGTAAGCAGTTTTTCTTCGTGGAAAGTCTGCATTCATTAGTATGAGCCAATAAAATATTTCAAACCAATATTTAATGGTCAATTACTTGCAAGAAGCTGTGAAATAAGCACTATAATGTACAGACAGCAGGGTGTTATCGCAAGAATAAACTCACTGTCACTTCACTGTCAGGGTTTTATTCTTGCAATAACAACCGGCTGCTTGCACATTATCCCTTAAATGACATAAAAATAAACTAAAAAGGTTATTCACGGTATCAGAAAACCTTGTAATTAGCGTCTGATACCATCAATGTACCATGGTACAGAATTCATAAGGAAGAAATGTTATTCACATGACTCAAATTTTGCTTTACACTGAACTTTGTCATCTAACTTTCATCATGTTGATCCAAATTCATAGTGATCAGTAGCTGTGAACTGGTTTACTGAACAAGTACTTTGTTCATTTAGGATTTAAATCCAGGTCCCCTTGCACACAAATACTGGACCATCAAATCGTGCATGGGTAATTCTGTGGCTTCCTCAACATATGTATCCCAGCATGTTCCTTCAGCTCGCAATGACAGTCAATAGCAAATTTCCTAAATCGCAAGCAAAGTCTTCTGCAGTTGGAACCGAGTCTCAGGCTCATTCTACTGCATTACATGTGACAAGGATCGGGTGCAGTCACAGCAAAACAACCGGGTTTAATGAGATAGCAGGACTGCTTGAGATGCGACTGAAACTGCGTGTCTCTCATTGCTCTGCTCCCTCCGAAACCAATTGGCTTGTGGCTTGTTTGCATGGCTGCAGAGGAGCAGTGCAAGGTGAGCATTCCTGATAAGCTTAAATTGACTGCGCACTTTTAACCAGACTTGGACATGTGCCGCCACCAGACAGACCACAGCAGAGCAAACTTTTCACCTCTTGAAAGACTAACAACCACAAGTGGAGATGGAACAAAGTATCTAACAGAGTTTAAGAATTGGAAAACAGAGCAACAAGAAAAGATAAACACAGTTTATAAATGGGGCTTCGTTCCCGCTCACTGCAGAAATTTCAAAATTTCTTTATGATATATGGTTCTATTTCATATTCAGAATCTGGTTCATTAGAGCAGTGGTTCTCAAACTGGGGGCCCAGGGTGGATCCAGGGGGGGCAAAGATTTTGTGGCATTTTATGAAATATTGAAATCAATTATAAATGTTAATATGCAATCAAACATCTGAAAAATAAGCCCACCAACCAAAATAATTGATATTCCAGCATTGTATAACTGAGTGTTTTTTGGTTTAATACAATTTTTAAGTTAAGATAAATCTTTATGGGGGGGGGGGGGGAACAAAGCGATGCACATAAAGGGGCCTTACTAGAGCCGAGCAAATAACTGGGCAGATTTAGAGAGCCAATTTATCTTAATTTTATCCCACAGTGTGGTTTTTCAATATTTAAAATTCACACGCAACCTTTCCGAGCAACCAAATGACAGAGAACTCCCATGAGGTGAAAATATCTGACAGAGAGAGGGGATAATAATCTGTGAGATGCGCTGGACACACTTAAATATTTGAATTGTACTGCTCTAGAACAGTATTGTAAATAAATTGCAACCATTCGTTTTTAGTCGTCTCATCTTTTGGAAGGGCAAACAAACAGGCTTTCTTTTCGCATCCAAACACACAGCGTCTCCACAACTTGGCGGTGATGATACACCCACCTTACTTGCGTATACATTTGAGTCTTAGTCAAGTCATACCACAAAATGACGTACATTCGTGGGGTTGTGGTTACACGAGGCGTTTTAAGCAGGTCTGGCTGAGCATTCGCTTTTAGATAGAATGCATCCTTCGTTCCGACACTTTAATTTTTGCAATTTTACGTGTCTAATACATGCATGGGCAACTGATAACACACCAAAGTCACAGAAAAACACGTATTCACGCCATATGACCCCTTTAAATGAACATGCGTGCAAAAATCACTTCTCCATCTCTCTCAACACAATCCTTCTTGTGATTCAAGCATCATCCAAAAGAGCAAAGACAGACCCTCGGCAAATAATTGGAGACAATGTTTTTTCACCCAGTGTGCAATCAGCCATAATCAGACAACAGGCCTGTTAGGTCTCTGTTCTGCATACCAATTCAATTACAAAGCCCATTGAGGACCATTAAAATGCAAGTGGATTTTCCCCATACAGTAACCTAGCAACAATTACAGTAAGCAGTGCAAAACAGCGGAGGATAAGAACTGCTGAATGCTCTTCTTTCGCTCATCTGGCCTGATAAACAGGGCTGATGGAACGGTGCCCGCTAGCCATTTGGCACGGTTTCCTCCAGCTTAAATTAAGTTCAGACAGTTTTGCAGACACTTTGATAGACTCGCCGATAGTACATTGACATCAAGTCGGGTCTACAGAAAACAGCAGAATGAAGGATAATTATTTATTCATTATCCAAATAAACATGAATGATAGATATGACTCGTGAGGCTAAACTCGCTAAATATGCATGTGCAAGGTGTGCACTACATGCTATTCATCTTCACTATATTAAAATGATCAATTATCTTTGTAGCTTAAGTTAAACCTTGAAGAACATCTTAGGTATTTTATGTTCGTCTATATGTGCTGAGAAAATACAGCAAGTTTGTGAAGAACAAGAGTCCTGGCAATATTTCAGAAGCTCGATTTAAATCCATATCTTTCAGGGCTACTACAAACACTCGCTTGACAAAATTAAAGTTCAGTGCTGCTCCAACTGCTGTTTGTCTCCCGAGCTGGGAACGCAATCTACACCACCCAGATGAGTAAAACAAAGCGAGGCAAGCGAGCAAATTAAATTCTTTCTCGCCCCTTTCAACCGGGTCTTAAGTTCTGAATGAAAGAGCTCATATTGGACAGCGCATTAATCCTGTTCAACTTCAAACAGAAAGATGTTTTTTGAAATTTTACATGCGGACTTAAACTCACTCAATGCTCAGATCCATATCTGGTGGGAGTATTATATCAGACAAGACAGGAACAGATAAGGAAAATAAAGCGATAAAAGATATTTGGAAGAATGCTTGTAACCAAACACTTCTTGGCAAAACTGACTACCATAGGAATAATTACCAAGGTAGTCAAAAGTGCCCCAGAACCATTTGCTTTCATACATTCTTCAAAATATCTTATTTTGTGTTAAACAAAACAAAGACATTTACAAAGAAACCTTTCCTACTACGGTACTCAATGATGGACAAAAACTGTCAAGTCATTTTTCCAAATATCTCTCTCTGTGCTAGAACAAGACATTTATAAAGATTTGGAACAACTTAAATGGTGAGTAAATAAAGAATTTTAAATTTTGGGTGAGTTGTCCCTTTACAGAAGCTTAAAGACAGGTTCATGTTATTTCAGTTTGGTTTACCTCAGGGCCAATATGAGAATGGCTCATTTGGTCCAACCACAATTTCACTTTCAACTGAACAATATCTTTAATTAAATGCCATTACATTTATTCCTTCTTTGCAATCTCAATATTCTTTTCTATATTTTATAGCCAGTCTGTCTTCTGCCTACACCAACCCTTGTATTTAACAAGCCAACAATGACAGAAGCAGAATTTATCTATGTGTAAAGCAAACGACTCAAATGCTCACGCTGACAAAACTGGAAATTGAAACACAGTTCTTAAATAAGTTATGATTTCCCGTTATCAAACAACCACGCGTCTCTGATCATTTTCTGTTAAGCAGATTTACAAGAGTCTATGAAACAACACCTCATTCTGCGAGCTTCATTCCTGCACAAAACCCTGTGACCTACATGTAGACGCATGGATAATGTGTGTCACTGTGTGCGTTAATACATCTGGGACTGCTAATTTGTCCTCCAAGTGAACAAAAAAGCAGCTCCACTATGAGGAAGCAGTGCAGAAATGAACTGGCAGAAAAAAAAAAAGAGCAGCAGGGTGTATGGAAACTGTTGGCCCTGCAGGCCACGCTGTCATCTCTGTGAGGGGCGACATTGTTAGGAGGCCACAATCACACTGTCTCTAAACATCTCTTGTCGCATATCAGTACAGCAAAACCATACAGCCGGTTCCTGTTCTGCCATTATACATCAGCACAGGACTCTGATGCAGCAAGCTCAGGGACGTGATTGGCCAGGACAATATGCAGGAAAACAAGACACGGACTGTATTTTAAAGTCTTGTGAGCTAGCTGGATGCCTACTGCATACGAAAGCGGCAAAGTGAAAGTCACAAATACCAGTAGTAGGATTCCAGCTGCAATTTTTCAAACCAGAGACCTTCACAAATCATGATTCTGGAGAACTTCTTGAAGATCAACATGGAGAGCAATCAGCCGGCTGATGGCGTGCTATCATTTTGGCCTCCAGAAGGTTTATGTTCGTTTTTGCTACCTGCATGGTTTCCAGAATCGTTTATTTGTATCCTTCTAGTTTTTGTCACTATAGTACCTTTTTCCAAGTGAACCTTCAGCCGACTAAATAAAGGTACAGTTTATAGAAATCGCCGCTAGAGGGTGCACGATCAAAACAACACCAATCGCATATCTTGATGACACTGTATAGAAGCATGGGATGATTAGATATGTTGTCTTCAACTCCACCGCTGATGGTACCGCTGATACATCAATCAGACGGGAAAGAGAAATCATGTTAGCGGAAGAGGTAAAGTAATCAAGTTTTATAATTGTTGCGTTTAATCATTTTATTTCATTATAATGAATTAGACCCGAATAATGAAAGGTTTAAACGAAATCGGTAGTCATAGATGTTACAGTAATTGTCCAATTCGATGGTGTGATAACACTGCGCAGTTTTAAGTGTTAAATGTTATTTTGAACGTACCCACATCATTTGCAATAATGCTAGACAGACCGACAGGTACAAACTACTTCCGAATCTATCTACGACAGTGTCACGCGGTTGCTACCTCAGTAAAGGTGGCAACAAAGGGTACTGCGTATATGACGCCATTGGCAGGCGACTAAATGGCTCCAGTCAACTGTATAGAATGGCTGATTTTCTCAGCATTCAAAGGCAGTTGGAAACTTTTGAGATATTGTAAGTTCTCAGCTAAAAAAAATAATAATATTGGCGTAGTGGTTTTTGGATATTTTACTGCAAAATTCTTACAAACAGTACATTTAAGAAACGATATGTTGTCTTTACAATATCACTATTTTTCAAAAAGGTTTGCATGTTCCTTCACATATATACGTATTTTAGAATGTATTTGTGTCCCCTCAAAAAAGTTCACCTTATTTGGGAGCCCTTGGCATCATAAAGTTTGAAAATCCCTGCTTTAGCAAACAGAACGGTAAACTGTTTCTCTGAGCAGTTACATCTCTAAACTCAACAGCACAAGAAGACGTTTGACCTTTCTTTGAGTCGATCGAGCTGGTTATTTATCAAAGCTGTAAACACTGTACAAAAAAAGAATTCCCTTGCGTTCCATAAATAATGGGTTTGTAAATAATCCTGAAAAATGGCTTTATACTGCGTTTCCTCTGACTGTTTAGCCTGAAACAGAAAGAATTAAATAAGAGAAGTCAAAAACAAATAGAGGATCGATGGAATAATTCAGCGGGCGCTGAGAGTGTTCTTCTGGCGTTAACCGAGAAAGTCAGACAAGCATGCAAAGTAATTACAGTGAAGACTGGCGAGATGGAGGATTCGCCCAGTGACAGTGCACATTGAAGCTGCCGCACAGGAAGTCAATGACGAACAGTGTGCCTGTCAAAAACGGCCAATCAGATTGCACAGAGGAAATACTGATGCAACTTGGCATCGTTCATTTCAGGTGGCTACTGATGTTTGGTGGAGTGCTTTCATCCAAACAACAGTTTTTTCACAAGTCCAGAGAATCTGAGACAAAACCATAACCAATAGGAATAGAGAACAACACGTAAAAAAAAGATTTGCTGGCACTTCACGTGGGGTCAGATACACCCAGGGGCGTAGCAGCTATTTTAAAAGTGGGGGGGACAGCTGTCAGGTGATGTGACCTTCAAAGGCCAAAAAAATATGAACATATAGTAATGTACATGTTCATATATAGATTCTATATACCAGTTGGACTTTTAGAGCACCCCAGTAGCAATTTTGGGAAAATTCCATGATAGGCAAATAGCCTACCATAGTAAAGACTATTGGAGAACACTGCATTTACCATATAACCAATTTTATTGTAAGCGACATACCAGTAGGAGAGAATATAACACACTTGGCGCAATGTGAAGCGTCACATGCCTCGTTTTTGTCACTTCGCATCGTTCGCATCCTTTCAGATCATAATGTGTTAATTTGATCAGGTGATTCGGGTTTACGCGACATAACACATACTTACAGTATGTGTTTGAGAAAAGGAAGTAGCTGTGCTTTTTCTGATGCACATTTAGGCTACCCCGAAACTGGCAGAAATAACGCTTGCAACTCCCATAAGTTGTGAAGCTCTTGGCAGATACACACAAGAGATGATTCGGCTTGTGATTAGCTCAATGTTACTTTACTCAAATCCAAGAAACAAACCAGAGAACACGGGCTGAAATATAGGCGGGGGGTCAAAAATAGTGCAGGAACACAATCGCCTGTTTCTAAAAGTGCGGGGGACGTGGGGGACACGCAGCTGCTACGTTCCTAGATACACCTACATATATCTGAAAACCAATAACCGAACCAAACAAGACAAAGCTCTGAATAAACAAATCAATTATGGCAAACCGACGGACACAAATGAAATATAAATCACATTTCCCACCCTGCCGTTCTCTGCAGACCAGCTTTAATTAAAAAGAAAGAAGCCAATTAAAAAAACAGAGCAAACATGGTCTCTCCGTAGGGTCACTGTCTGGTGTCTACTCATGCTCTTCTTTTGACTCATCATCCGTTTGGATGTTCTCCACTTTCAGTCGGGTAAATCTTTTCATTCTCCACACTAGATTCCACTCTCTCTCTCCTTTCTTTGAGGCTCGATCGATAGAAATAGGATTTATACATAATACCCGTTTGATGGATGCCTCAGCGTTAAAAGGCAAAGGGCACATCGCCCACATACCTCAAAGCACTCAGACAAAATCTAGTGGTGTTTATTCTTAAACAAAAAAACTCTGTAAAGGTGTACGAAAAATAAGCCAATTTAAACATATTTCCCTACAACAATTTTACTTCAAAATGACTCATCCCTCTTTTAATCTAACAGAGGAAAAACATAAGGAAACATATTTGGAAGTGTATCTATTGGGGTTGGGCCGATAGACGATGCCATCGTCCATCGTCGATGGCAGACAGACATCATCATGATTCCAACAAATGTTTCACAAATGGCCCTATAATAAATAACTCTATGAAGTTGCATGTCTGCGCAGCCCGCGCTGTATAAATAAGATTTGCGTCTGCGGAGGTCGCGTTGTTAAAAGAGGCGCCTCTATTTATAAAGCCGCCCAACCATAGTATCTATAGTGCTCATGGCCATATTTTTTTTATGGTATCTTATTAAATATAATGTTGTGTAATTATTGCTATAAGGATATAATCTGTAACTTTTGTCTCTATGTAAGCATTTCTGTTCACATACAATTACAAGTTACTTTACAAACTAGTGTGTATGGGTTGAAGCAAAATGATGCCATAAAGACATTTCCCATTAAATCACACACAACAGCTCATTGCATCATTTTTTTTAAATACGCTTGTAAATCAGGGCAAGATAAAGATCATTTTTAAGTATTTACTCAATAACAAAAAAATTGTACCATATTAAGTTACAGACTGCAGCTTCAAGTATAACTGTGTAAATACAGCATTTCTGATGCTTCTTTCAATCTCAATAGCTTTAATGTTATAATAATGAAAATTCTGTCATTTACTCACCTTCTTATTATTTGGAACCTATATGACTTCCTTTCTACCACAGAACACATACGATTTTGAAGAATGTTGGTAACCAAAAAGCAGCAGCCGCACCCATTCACTTCTGGTGTATGGACACAAAACCAATAGTCAATAGGTGACGGCGCTATTCGGTTGACAACATTCTTCAAAATATCTTATGTGTTCTGTGGAAGAAAAGAAAGTCTTACATGTTTGAAATGACAAGAAGGCGAGTAAATGATTCTTCAAATGATTTTTCACTTTTAGATGAACCATCACTTTAATTCTTAAGATGCGTTTTTCCCTGAGTTTCTTTTTCCGGACGCGTTGCCCTACTGTATGTCACTAAACAAACGATTTGCTTTACAACCAGTTATCAATTGGCTGTGGACAAAAATACACGAGCCAAATGCCAGCCATTTGTTGGAGCTGGACGCCATGGCAACAGTCGAATTTGACATACAATAGACAAAGCCATTAATCAATACAAAAAGGACCGACCGGCTCCGAGAGCATAACACAATTATGCTTTTTGACTGGATCTGTGCATCCCACAGTCAAATCATATGATACATGGTAAAATGGCAAAAGTGTCAAGCGTGTTTTACATGTGCTATTTGTCAACTCATGCAAGTCTGACATCTACAATCGGATCAGCTTCTTGGTGGAACGTCGACTTTCCATTTTTCATCCACCACAGCAAAGAAAGAATGCGGATGATAGAGGCTTTTTTCACTTAGAGTGCTGCTGGACAGCCATAGGGACGGACTGAATATACACAGGGTTCCAGACAAAAAAATCAATTAAGGAGCCATCGGCTCCTATATGGGAAAAAACAGGCGCCAAATTATTTTTTTAAAGAGCCACAGAAAACAAACTAAAATGTTTTGCTATCCTGTTGTGTGTACATCTTCCCTCGCACATGTTTTGCTCACATAACGTTTCTCAAGTTGTTTTTTCTCATAAGCTAGGCCATACAGAATCTCCATCACTCAGAGATACAAACATATTACATGTTATTCTATCAATGGGGACAAATTAACACCGACGTTTCGGACAATGGCTCATTCAGTGTGTTTACGTATAGAATCTCCACTTTTTCGTTAATTCTGCACTAAACTTTGGGGAAAATCTGCAGAATTCCATGCAACGGTTTTAAATGCGTTAACATTTGTACACAAATATAAATGTGTGTAAATCCATTTGAATAGTCTTAAAGTGCTGCCTGTCTATGCATTTAAATGCAGATGATCGCAGATTTGGTGTTGCTTATTGAAAAAGATGCAGAGAACCTTTGTTGATTGATCCTGTTTATTGAAGATTGGTTAAACTCTGAATACACCAAACCAAATAAGTACTCTGAATTCATTTGAACCATCAGAAAATGTGCATGTCAAGACCTTGTTTGTATATTCTATATACTCAATGAAAAAGTATACATATCGAGTTTAAAGCTATTCGAAAGGGCTTGAGTTAACATGCTATAATGCTGATTTTAGTTTGTAACACTTTGCTTGTGTCACTTTTCCGCATGTTCACATCACAATGTAAAGACTTGAAATAAAACTTGGAAAAAATGAACGACAGGCGAACTCTCTAGTTATGGACGGATTTGAAATGATCCAGCATTGTCTTAAGTAGTCGACATATAAATTACGTTCTCTGAACTTCTCCGTGGTCAGTTTCATTTAAATCGTCTCAAATATCACATTGTTCTTCCTTAGGCTCATTAAAATCCCTCACAGCAAACAGTCAATTCTAGTAATGCGCTCATGTTGTGTGTGTGTAGGCTACTTGTCAATGAACAAGATTTTCGCGGAGATCTGCAGACACATATTCCATCCTGCCTCATTGAACATCGAGATGCCACCAAACAACTACTAGAGCAAATAACAAAACCCTCTATCCATATGAGAACCCCACAGGGCCTTGAGATGCTTGAACATGATGATATGTCATGCCAAAAGCAATCCCAGAATTCTCATGCCTCTTTTCCTCTTAAGAAGTGATGGATGTTCTATCAAGTAATCTAATCATTCCCCTCGCCTCAGCAGTCGTCTGGAGCCCCTCAGCAACCGAAGAACCCGAGAAAGGCTCATAAGTGCCAGTTGAAGGCTCATTCTCACCCACCCGGTGACTCTGCAGCAGATGTTTCGACTGTATTTATACTCGCCAGAAAGAATCATGTTGGGTCTCCACAGACAACGCAGACAAACATACTTCCACTGTGGATGGGTAGAGAGCTAATAATGTTACTAGAAAATAGGGTACAACCCTGCAAAAATCATACATTAAACAGCAAAGAGGAAAGCGCCTTCCCTGCTTTTACGTCCCACTAAATAAATCTTATAAACACACAAACAAAAATTGTGCCTAGCTTGTACTCTCAGCATGATTCACTCCTCACTTCTGGTCAGAGGACAGGATAGATTCAGTCTAATCCTGGAGGACCTTATGTACTGCTGGAGCCCAACACATACTCTAACTCTTCACCAGCGGGGTCTGGCACATTAGCCACCATTAGGCTTTAAAAGCAGTGGGTGAGTGAATGGAAAAGGAAATTCCTGATGAGACGGATTTCACCCCTTCACTGAAGTCTATTATCCCCAAACCTTATAGACACCAGACATGACTGCAATACCAAAAATGGGAAGGCAGAGAGATGCAAATCGTAGCTCCTTTGTTGACATGTTGGCAATGTGTCAGGCAGAGAAACGAAAAAACGCTTCCTCCCTGCAAGACTGTTTAGTTATGCACTCTTGTGTTTGAGGCCCCTGTGGAAAACTGCCGCTGAAGTTTCAGCACAATCTCACAGGAATTTGAAAATATTTTGTGAGGTGGATAATGCGAGTATGAATCTTATTTGTTAGCTTTACTATGATCTGCTTTTGCGCCAGTAAGGTTAAGGGGTTGGGTGAGGTGTGAGAGTTTCAGCTTTACGGTTTTCAAATAAATGAATATGACTTATATAAATAAATTCTTCTGAGACTTCCCCCACTGAGCACCAAAATGACAAAATGAAAGCCGAAATAAGAACCTGAAGGAAGTTGGAAATGAACTGTGAATGTTTATCTTTTTATTTTAAATAACTGCTATGCAATTTTGATATATTTCGAAAGGTTTCAAAACCTAAAACATTGTTAACTGAGTGATGTTCTTTAGAAAGGAAGTCGTCCTACAGTGTGAAATGCTATACTAAAATAATTCACAGTTTCACATTTTAAATAATTTATAAATATAATATTAAATAATTGTATTCCTAAATCTTTATGTTGAATAAGAAGTGCATGTTAGTACGGCAATACCCCAAAACTGAATGTTTCTCAAAATCAAATTTTCAACAGTTAAACTATTTAAAAGAGTAACATTATTTTCTAAATTATAGTTATTTTATATCAAGATGTTCAGGAACTGAATACTAACAATTATCTAAAAGCCCATCTTTAAGGTTAAGCGACTGAAAACATGATACAATTCCATGTATTACAGAATGTTGAAAAATCCAGTAAAAAAATAAAACTTGTCTTGTAAAATAACATGTTTTTTTGTAACTTGAAAATATTTTTTAAGGAAGACATTGTAATATAACCTTGCTCTGTAACAAAATCATTCTGGTATCACTAAAACTGTCTGCCTATCATATGAATGTTCATGTAACTTTCGCTGTGATAAGCTGAGAATCCTCAACGAATGAGATTTCTGTGCATCCCTAGTAATGCCATGCCAGCCCAGAAGGCCTGTCAAACAACCAACATGTCCGCAGGTGAGAGAAGAGGGAGGTGGGGAGATGCAGACAGCTTCGTTTATCCTTAGCTTGGACAGACAGAGAGGCAGAGAGAGAGAGTGAGGCAGGCAGAGAAAAGCAATGACATGCTCCGGCAGTCCTGGGAGGTCATCAGAATGATGAATACATTTACGTAGCCCAGGCACTCTCTACAAGAGAGAAGACTGCAGGAGAGAGGACAAGCAGCAAAACTCACAAGTGTTTCCTCTAAGTAGCCATGCAGCACAGCAAATCCTGGTCATCTACAGAAACGTGGCAAAATACAAGTTCTATGTGCATAAATGCAGCCAATGCATCTGAAACATTGTCTGGTTCTTTAACATCGTAGCAGTTTTCACAAAAACAAAGATAAACGTACACAGAAATAAAAGGTAAGTGTCATCAATCGATCAAGAGTAAGATCCGCAGTCAAAGAGGTAATCTGGCATCTCTAAAGGGGCAGGGCCTAAATAGCTTTTTAAGGACAGAATATTGATGGGGTTGAGAGAGGATGGGAGGATATTGACATCAGGCTCTGCTAATTGACATTTAGTTGGCAATAAGGGAACTGGAACAGCAAGAGGTGCTGGGCCTCAGGGGAGGCAAGACATTACTAGGTTAACGGGTATCAAATCTGATATGGCCTTCACTGCAAAGTAGGCTAATGCATCACACACAAACGCACACACCTGCTATATATATAATCCTCTACAGTACACACTACATGAGAACTGAGATATGCGTCTAGATCCAGATTTTACAATAATTCTAGTTGATATAGAAATACACCGTAATTCAATGAATTTTTTTATCAATTTCATCGAATATCTAGACCTTTTACTTTACAAGCTGAAACGACTAAACTTACGTTATGCAATCTACAGCAGCTGCTGTTCATTTTTGTTTCAATCTGTTAACTAACAATATTTATTTCTAAAAATAGAAATATATATATTGTATAAAATATAATGAGTATTTTATCAGACCTCAAACACTGCAAAGAAAATCAGTTCATATTCACTTTTAAGAAATACAAATGTTTGTAAATATTTGTACATGTATTTAGGAAAAGCGATAAGCTCCATTTTTATTACAGTTTTCATGCGTCTTCTCATGCTGTCAGTCTTTCGCATTGCTTTTGGATGACTGTATGTTACACCAGAGGTTTGATTTATGTTGAAATTCAACAGTCCCTAGACTGGAACAGGCACAATGCCTTTAGAAATGCTGATTAAATAAAAATTCCAACGGTCCCTATTTTTTCTGTGGGTGTAATTCTTTTTGCCTATTCAGTTGAATCACGGGGTGATGAAGACTTAAGTCCAGCCAGCAAAATGTCTTAAAACCTATCTCTGCATAAACCGTTCCATACTGGCCATTTGATCAAACAAACCAATAGAAATATCATTAAAAGCCCTCTTATCTAAATCATACAGCAGCTCCCAGCAAATAGCCCTCCACATCACAACTCGCAACAAAAAAAACTTCCCTCCCACCATTTCAACATTAAGTCTTTGTGTCTGGCCATGAATACTGTGATTCAAAGGCACAGTATAAAGCTCCACTCCACTACTGTGGTATGTGAACGGAGGAGAAGAGCATGTTGTCCATTAAAAAGGTCAGATTTACTGTACAGCACAGTCACGAGACATCATCCTCTACAAAGCCCTGCATACAGTGATACAGAAGCCAGCCTGTGCTCAGCTCATTATCCAATTCAGCCAGGCCGTGACTTACGGTCAACACCCCGACCTTGGGCTGAAAAAAGACACCTAGTGTCTTACACACTCAAGCAGGATCACATTTGTGGTTTTAATTGTGGTTGAGCATAGAATGTATCGGATACAATATTGAAAGATGAGCACAAAGGTTCCTATTATACTAGTGCATAATGCACAATATTCTCAACCCAGGTCTTTGACCTACAAGGACAAAGGCTGATAATTCATGACCCTAATGAGCGCGTTCAAGGAGAGAGGTAGTGCCGATGCATTTTTAATGCAAATCCATTTGACCCAGATTACAGTTATGATGAAAACTGGTCGTCTTTGGCTTAAAATGGCAATAAGCAATTTATTACAAATCGCTGATAGCAGGAAGTCAGAGGGAGGTTGTTGCTCAGTTTTGCTATGCGATAGACTGTCATGAGGTTTCATGCAACCCAATAATGGCTGCCAGTTGCCACCTGCATCTGGTTTTAATCTCTGACACTGGCCTTCAGAACGATAACGGCCAATTCGCCCATTTCACCTTAACTCAGTGCTCCAGGTCTACATCCCCTCCTGCCATCTTCGGTCTAAAAATGAGCGACGCCTGATTGTTCAATCACAGCGAGGCACCAAATCGCTTGCAAGAACCTTTACTCGGTCGGTTCCCCTGTGGTGGAATGAACTACCAGCCTCCATCCGAACAGCGCCATCCTTCACAACTTTCAAAAAACAGCTCAAAACATACCTGTCGTTATTTATTCGACTAACCAATAACTGTCTGATGGTCTATCTGTCTAAAAAACAAAAGAGTTGTTGTTCATTCTCTACTTCGTTTACTCCAGCTTTTATCCTCCTAGTAGCGTGGCCTATTAAACTAACGGTACTGTTTAGCGTGTTGACAAAATGTGTATATGCTCTCCTACTTGGAAGTCGCTTTGGATAAAAACGTCTGCCAAATGAATAATATAAATGTTAATAATCGCACACCCCACATCTGGCCTAAAGGGAATAAATGAGAGGGAAATTTCCTTTTGAAGCCCTCAAATCTTTCCATGCTGAACAAATACAGAAGCTGATGGCCGATAATGTTACGTGTTCTTCTCTGGTCACGACTCGCCCTGCATCATCATCCTCTGCCCGCATTTTAGGATACACTTAGACTTGAACACTCACACAAACGCACATTTTTGAAAATGTGATTACGCTCGGAGATTGTATTGATCGTGTGGCGGTGTATTTCGGTTCCACATTTTTGACAGAGCTGTTCCTACACTTAGGAGAAACATCAAAAGAGAGACATGACTAAGTCAAGCATGCTATCATCCCACTCGAGCAGTGTGTATACCGTGATTCTTTTGCATCATAGCGAGTGGCCTATAGGGCCTTTGCCAAAATGTGAAATGAGATCACTGTGGTTTGAAATGTTGCTGCTGTCCTTCTGAAACCTTGTATCTCCATGATGCGTTCAGTATTATTAAATCACCCTTTATGTTTGACACAGGGTTTCGCAAATATCTAGCCAATAAAAAGTGAGTGAAAGCCAGAAAGTCCATTTTGACAAAATTATTTAATCATTTTAAAAATACAGTATTTTTCCATTTCCCAAAACAACGAATTTGGACATCTGAGGTTTCGGAAGGACAGCAACGATATTTTACATTTCTCACTAGGTGGCTCGAAATTGCGACCATTTAAGTCGCATATACTCCCAATACTTAACCTGTGCGACCTCAAAATATATTTGGGAGCATTTGTGCGAGTACACATTTTGTTGTGGTTTATTACTGTACAGAACACGCTTATAACTGCATAAAGTATATGCATGCACCTACGAGCTACAGTGACATGCCCGGCCATTCACAAAGACAAAGTGATTTACCACTTTGTGCAGTACTTTCCAACCGCTACTCTATGTAAACATCGCGATAGACGGACGGATTCAACATACGCGTGCACTAGTGTTTACATCGGCTGAACAGCAGCAGACTGCGCCACAAGTTGAGTATAGTTATTGCAAGTTCACATTACATTATTTTAAATGCATTCACAGGAAAACCTCTTCAAAAACTGATAATCTGTCATTCGATGCCTTACACATGTGCAATGTTAATATAGAACATGATGTGTTTTTGTAGTTTAACCGTTTCTCTGAAGGCTATGAGGGTTCATTCAGTGGAGGAAGGAAGATTAAGAATGTGATTGATCGCACCTATGCTAACATGAGCTGTATGCAAAAAGCATATAAAGAAAACAACCACAGCTCTTTAATAAAAGTTGCACCTGTTAAGAAAAAGCATACATTTTGTACAATTACTGCCTGTCAATTGAGTTTGTGACAAACAAAATATTGCTAATCACTGCATAATATAAAATATAACATACTAAAAAATCAACCAGATTATATATATATATAAGTTCAGCTGTGCTATTTTTACATTTATAAATTTATTTCAGGTGAATTTGAAGTTTAAAAGGCAAGGTTTTTTTCAGTTTTTATAGTTCTTAAAGGTAATGCGTAATCGTGTAAAATAATCAGGATCTCAATTATTGGACAAAATAATCGTGATTAGGATTGTCAAATATAATAAGATTTACAGTCTAAAAGATTCAAAAATATACATATCTGCGTGTGCTTACAGCAAACTTTTTTTATTTTAACTCCTTGACATTTTGAGTGTGGCTCAATGGAGGAGAACACAGTTGACGTGGGTGAGTTTTGTGCTGACAGGAAACTTTGTCAGGTTTAGTTTCAGCAGCATATGATTTGCAGTTCCTGCAAGCATTTCTCAGCGTCCAGATCATTAACTCTTTAAGAGTCATTGAATTGTGACTAGAGCTCTTATGGCAGCCAGACACATTAACTGAAATTAGATGAATTTTTCAAGCCTTTACTCTCAATACAGCGCTGTAAAAGGTCGCTGTTGTTTTATAGAGTATAAGGTTTATGAAACCGGAAAAAGGTTCGGCCTTTGTGATGCAAGGCACATGCAAACATCCAAGTCAGCAACAGACTTCTGGTGGATTTTATGGGCGTTTCTGAAAGTGGTTTTAGAGGGAAAAGCAAGGCCAGCATTAAAAAAAGTAATCCGCTGCATCCATCTAAAGTCAAGAAAACCGAGCAGAGATCGTCACTGAGAAACTTTCACCAGACTGTTCCTCAAGATGGAAGTGGTAACAGTCAGCTGGTTCCGGTCTGTTCTGTGGCTTTGTTTTCTTAAACAACTGCATCACACTGCGTGAAACAAAGAAAAAAATCTGCGATATATGTGCATGTAATGCAATGGGTTTCTTGATCAAGAGAACAAGCGGATAAAGCACAGTAAGGAAGTGTCTTGATTTCCAGTCAAACTTTCAAATATCAAGACATCAAAATACTTCAGTTTATTGAACCCATCAGTAATAAATTATTTTGAAACTATATTTTGACACACTTAAAGTACACACTGACAAAGTACTAAGATGTCATCGCATTTTCGGAGATAAAGTGTTTACGAAACACGCTCAACAGAGCAGTTTAGGAATACGGTCTTATTTTTTTAACCAAGATCAAGGCAAGCATCTGAACAAAGCATGCTTCTCGGTGTGATGCAAACAGGAACACTCATTTGTACCGCATCCCTTAATAAACTGCGACCAGCTGGGTGTCTATAGGGGAACCACTGAACCTGACTACTTCAACCAACTGCTTGAGCAACTACTAAACTCATGTGACAATGAAACCAAACAAATCCACGTGCCAGATATTTCTGGTCTGTGGCTTATATTTCTGCCTTGTCACATTATAAGGAAAAGCTAAAGAAGAAGGATTGACAAACTCGGGGGCTTCAAAAATAAATGTGCCATATTAATACAAGCAGAAATTCTGCCTTGCTGTTAGTGTTGTGGAGATGACACTCAAGTTAAAATTTGATGCGTTTACTTTAATTGAAATGTATTTCATTTCACACTCCAATCAAATCAAGCCGTATACTAAAGCATACAGATAGTGAGATTACACATTGATTTGATTTTAATATCTAGTGGTGGGGTGATGCATTCTTGCTTTTGAAATAACAATAAAGCATGCTTCTGAAACAGGTGGCACATACCGCCAAGAGGAAGATGAATACATCAATTCTTTCCTTAAAAGGCCCTTCCTAATTCTTTGAATCAAAGAATTAATTCACTATTACAGCACGTTACCAAAGTATATGCACTAACAAGGAAATATAGCTTCAATCCAGTATTTCCTAATAACTAATTACACCTATTACTGAAACATGATGAAGCGGAGAACAGAATGCACCTACCAACAGGGTGCCTCGCCTCATGCCTGAGCCTAGAGGAGTCTTGGCTAATGCAGCTGAGCACAAGAGAGATACAGAACTGTAACTGATGTAATTCCTGTAGAAGTGAGTGCAAGCGACATTCAATCTCCCCTCTTCACAGCAAACACCATAGATGCCTTTGACTGAGCCAACTGCTTGTTAGTGACCAACATTTGTCTTCGGATGTTCTCTTATGCCGAATTATGTAAAGAGCGACAACTATACTTAAAACGTCTTCACCACATGAGCTCGTTGTTGCCTGTAGCTGCCTTTTATCAACAGACAACATACACAAGCAAATATGTCTGTTAGATCTCATTGAAAAACAGCATGAAATATTTAAGGGCAATGACGAAGAGCTTTAAATTATTCAGTTTTAACAATCTTTTCTATTCTTGGAACTTTTCGCAATTGGACATCACGGCAATAAAAGAAGCAGCATGTTTAGGTTCAGTTGGAGAACAAATTCATAGTATGAGAACAGAAAAGCTCGTTTTATGTATTAGAAGCATGCAGCAGTTCTGAATCAGAGAGATGTGACAGAAGGAGAATGAACTTATTCCAAAAAAGAGAGAACAAGAACGAGATTAAAATGTGATTGTTTGAAGCAGAAGATCGATGGTTGCAGGATGCTGCACTCGGATCTAATGAAGCTAAAATTGTACCATTATCCCTGGTGGTAATATAAACGTTGCGTGGTTAAACAGAATAAAAGACATGGAGGCTTCCAATACAATTGAAAATCAATACAATAAAATAAATGGTTTCTAGAGGTCTTTATTTTTTAACAAAGGCAAATACAGAGAGAGAAACAAGTTTTTTTTAAACTATTTTGCAGTGAAGCTTATTTAAAGTAGATAATCGCCAAAATAGTCAAAACATCCAGCAAGTGTCTGTTGGTTTGGCAAGTACACTTGATTTGTTTCATATGTTGGTTTCTCCCAAGGGCAAGTGTAAACATAACAAGCCACCCCCTATAACCAGTCGATGGAATTTTAAATATGCAAAAAAAAAAAAAACAAGGTGTCCTGACATTTGTTGGTCAGCAAAAAACTTATCATGGACATTAAATGGGATCAAGAGATCTGTGTGCTGCTTATTAACTTGCATATTTTGAGCTAATATGACCGTGTGGGTCAACATCTTAAACACTGTCTGTCATGTCTTAAGTGAAACGCATCAGGTGGGACCAAAACCTCAATAATAATAAACACTGCCAATTTCCTTGTGTTCACATTTTTTTGCAATGTTGACATAACCAGATGTCATAATTTACCAAAAGACAAGTGAATCATACAATCGGTTATCATAACCTCAATAGGATCTCACCCAGTTCCCGTTCACAGCAGGAGTCGCCCTAAAGACTTGAAACCAAGACATACTAGCCCAGTAAGAATCTGACATTGAGTCACCATCAGCAACAACGGCACAGAAATTGTTTGGGTTACTCAACTTCAAACAGGCATAACAAAAGCACAAAAACATGGAAACCGCTCACTAGAGCAAAATCGTTCCACTCCAGTAACGTCCCTCCACCCGGACTCACGAGTGCTATTGAGCTTTGAAATGATTTCATCCCATGAGACAATCTGACATTATGCATTTCATTCCGACTTAAATCGTCTCAAAAGCTCTTGTTTGTAGATGCGTGTGTGTAGTGAAGCAAATCGTAGATTTCGTTGGTACGATTATAGTCTGAGGAATAATCACGGTTGCACGATTATGATGATTATTATGCATACATTAATTTCCACATTTTTACTGGCCCTGACAAAAAATTTAATTGCCCGCCACATAAAGTCATAAATAAATAATAATGTCTAGTTATTAGTTTGTTTTTTACCTATGCAATCTTGATAAATAAGCTCATAATACCATACAACTATTAGCCTAACTCTAATAACAAGTCAACCAGTTAGTAATAAAATTAGAACAAATGATCAAATTATGAGCAATAGCACAACTAAATGTAATAAATCAAACACACAAATAAAAATAACAGTGCTTTTTAGGAGTTTCAGGTTGGTCTAACTGTGGTTATTAGGTACAGAAACTGAATAAAGGAGTCAAATGTAAAATAACACTTCATAGTCTTCAAAGTATACTGAAATATAGATCAAACCACATTAAAGTTATTAAAGTTGATCAGTGAGTCGGTTTTGTCTTCGTTTTTTGTTGTTTGATGAGGACTCAAACAGATATATTTATTATGCTGCTGTTTTTAAGCGTGGTTAATAGTGAACCTCGGTTACCTACGTGTGCGTTTACTGTCCTTTAGTGTTAAATTCCAGTCCGATATTAGTAGGAATTATATCTAAAAAGGATATGCCAATCACAACTATCTGACTTGAGCATTTTGTTTTCCGAGGAAGATACATGCCAGTTAAACAAGATCTGCTTGTGGGAAGTTAAACATGAACATGCTTTATCTACATCTTCCACAGAATGAGATTCACAGATTTCAATTATGTGGTTGTGTGAGCCTCTTTCAATATGGCCAGAAAGCCGATCTGTAGACATCATCACAGACCGAGATAGACAGAAAGACAGAATTCTTCTGAACAAAGTCATCAAGAGCCAGTTTCAGTTAGCAGCAAACTGACGGGGTGAGTTGAAAGCTTTTCTCTACTGGTCTTTAGTGCAGGTGCCACGGCTCAGACCAGGTGTCCCTACTGCACAAGGAGACATTTACAAAGTGATATTTTTATTCAGTGGCAGAGCCAAAAAATAGGTCAATGTCATCCAAAATAACTTGAGAGCAGCATTCATCTGCTTTCAGATCAGCCCTTGCACTTTCACAAGTGCCCACATCCTGATTCCTTTATCTTGTAGGGCAGAACGAAGAAAAATGAGGCTATACATTACCTGCAAGAAACGCTGCGCTTTCACGGGTAGAGCTAAAAATATACTGTAATGTTGATTGCTTTGAAAATATGAAATCTCCTACCAAGAATGCCCACAGCCCTTGTGGTTTAGCTTTGTGGCCACACCTTATTGTCACATACAGTCAAGTTGGTGACACAATATAGCCGCAAAGACACAGTGGAACCCTCAGGTGGTTTAAAACTCTAGACGAATCTTTCTTATGTGGAAAACAAAAGACATTTTGGGAAATGTAGCAGTGGTTGCATTGGTTTTGTATCCATTCAATGGAAGTCCCTGGGGGCCAATGTTTTTTGGTTAGCAGCATTCCTCAAAATATCTTTTGCGTTCTGCAGAACAAAAAAGTCTTTCGGGTTTAGAATTATATTTAATGAACACATTTTATTTTTTGTTATCTTTATCCCAACAGACCACAAAAGAACAGCATCAGCTTAACATATTTAACATACAAAGACATGGACAATATATCAATGCAGGGAGAAGACAAGAAAAAGTGGGCCAGACCCTGAGAACACCACATATTTTAATTTAGGCCACCATAGCATTGATGAAGCTCACTGTCCCATTTTCTGACTTCTTCAAAAGCACCGAACAGTGTCTCTCTGATGATATTGTGCTAAGCTCGTCCCAAAAGGGAAAAGATGCATTCACATGTGAAAGGACACACACACTATCAATCCAGTTAAACCGTGCTCCATTTAGCCTTATCGGTTCCTGTTACACCAACCACACGCCTAACCAGTGAGTGAGTTTGTCTGTGATAAACACATGACAGATAGAGTTGAAGGAAGTGGGGGAGAAAGAAAACGCATAAGAGGAGAGATGACTTTAGCAAAAATGTGTCATCCGGTTTCTGATGAACCATGACTGGCATCTGTCTGCAGGTGTGCTAAAGGGAACATTCCAACAAAAATCCAAATTCTGTCATTTACACATCCTCTTGTCATTTCAAACCTGTCCGACTTTTTATTCTGCAGAACACAAAAGATGATATTTTGAAGAATGCAACAAAGTTGACTTCCATTGAATGGACACAAAACCACAGAGACATACAGTATCAAAAGATCCGCTTTTGTGCTTCACAGAAGAAAGAATCATATACAGGTTTTAAACTTCATTAGGTTGAATAATAACAGAATTGATGAACTATCCCTTTAATCTTGAATCTCGAATGGGATTGTATCACTCCACATACCTAATTATACAATACACAAAAATATATGCAGAATGTGGTGACATGTTTTCCCCCTTAAAAAAAAGTGTTGTATCACTTTTCTCCCACTAAAGATCTACGTTTAGGTTGTATCTGCTAACTCTGGTACAGGGCCAGGTCTTAACTCGCTTCCTACGCTGCTTCCTCTCTCTGCTGTCTTTTGACCAGCTCTCCACTCGTTTCTGTTTCCGTCTCCCGAGCATATGTCCCGGTTCTGCCGCAGGGAGCAGTTTTCTGCACGTATGCTGTTCTAGTGGGCTGGGAGGCTTTTTGAGCTTCAATCTGACTGAATGATGATTTACACGTTTTATCAGGAGGAGAGATCCGGCTCAGTTCAGGCCCTCAAGTACACACTTATTTTCATGATCATGTGCTACTACTAGCTTGACACTTTAATTCATAGTGAGAATGTCATGAGCAGAATTAGGGATAGTTCACATAAAAATAAAAATTCTGTCATCATTTATTCTCACTCAGGCTGAATTTACACGGTGAAAAACAGAAAAGGTTTTCCTTTGTGTTTGTTTTTAAGTTTCGCTTACATATGACAGCGATGTCAAAACGGTCTGCATTAACACGGATCCAGGAAAATGGATAAAAACGCTGTAGTATGCATGCCAGGCCAGTGGATGGCGATGTTGTGTGTAAAGAAACAGGACCTGGCTTGGCATTTACACATGCACAGTAATAAGCCAAAAGTGCTTTTTCATAACGTTGATCGACGCATGTGTCTCCCCTGGTCTTATTTGTATTGAAGCTTTCCTGTAGCTCAGTGATAAGAGCATTGCGTTAACAATGCAAGGTTGTGCGTTCAATCCCAGGGAATTACAAATACCTATGTAAAATGTATAGGATAAAGCAATGTTAAGTTGCTTTGGATAAAAGCGTCTGCCAAATGCCTAAATGTAAATGTATTTTTTTTTCTGGGGAAAGGTTAATACATAGTCGAGCAGCGAGAGCTCACAGTATGTGAAGCCACCATATTGTTTTGGCTATACTCGCGCGACTGATTGCGTAATACGCATCTGCGTGACGTCATCGTATTCAGAAAGTTCCTTCTTGCAGTTTACATGTAAACGAAAATGGCGACGTTTTAAAAAAGTGGCACTTTGAGACCCGTTTTAAAAAGTTTGCGGTTTCAGTCCCCCAAACGGCATTTTCATCTAAACGAACAGCTAAACCGCATAAAAAGTATCTGTTTTAGATGGAAACGGCGTCGTACAAACGGCCTCTCAGATCATTTCAAACATAAAGTAAGATATTTTGAAGAATTTTACCAAACAGATCTCCTCCCCCATTGACTCCCATAGGATTTATTTTCCCTCCTATGACAGTAAATGGGGGATAAAATCTTCTTGGTAATTGACATTCTTCCAAATATCTTCCTTTGTGTTTTTCTACAGATCTGGAACAACGATGACAGAATTTTCATTTTTGGGTGAACTATCCCTTATATGATGCATGGAAAAATCCATGAATATATTTAAACATATAAATATATTATGCAGACATGCATACTAGTCTAATTTTATACAATCTAAAGTATGTTGAATACAGTATCTTTAGATAAAATGCAGAACATTTACGACTGTACAATACAAAAGTCCTAACCTGCCTAAGAAAGATCGGCACAAAATTGACATTTCTAAGATTTAGACAGGATAGGATGTAGCCTAAATATACATCTGAAGAAACTGCTGACAAGCAAAAATGAGCGAAATTAAGGGATAGGCTTTACCTTGTATACCTGACCGTACGTGCCATTGCCAACTAGCTCCACCAGCTCAAATATTCCAGCAGGGTCCTAAAGAGAGAAAAGTAAATGGTCAATAAATGTATAAACACTAGACCCAGATAAAATTCAGATCATTTAACATTTTTTGGGGCATTTTTCATTTTAATATTCATTTGTCTGTAATCTGTAACACTGCGTAGGTGAATGGTTTATATTTAGGATGTATGGGAGATGTTTGTAAACAAAGGTCGGTACAATAAAATGAGGCCCAAAATATATAAATACAATGTGGAGGTGCTCACAAATACTTGCAATCTTTCATATAACATGCACACACACATGGATTGTGACAGGGCATTCCATACCAAGCTGGACAAGCAAAAGATTAATCACATTTTCACAGATTACAAGCATGTTACAATGCTCTCCGATATATCACTGACAAAAACAGAAATCTCTTTACCGCGACTTTAATTAACATCTTCCACAACATGACCGCAACCCATCCTTCCACCTGCAAGCTAATTACTTCTCAGCTCACAGGGACACAAAACCCCTGGCATCCTCCATCACACAACTGTTGCTATGAAGCATCTCTCACGGCCTGCACCCAACCAAGTGTGAGATTCAAATCCAACACTCCATCTAACACCAAAATAAAGAATCACCAAAAAAAGATGCGAGGAAGAAGGCCATTTAATCTGGTTTCACCCAAACACTAGCTAGCATGTGACACTTGATGTTTCCTATACATCAAAAGCCCATTCAAAACAAGCACTCTCTCCATCTGAGAGAAAGCAGTAATGATAGAACGGTCAAGAGGGAGTAATATCTTCAGAGATGACATTGCTCACAAGGACAATACCAGCAGTGTGTGTGTGAATGTTATCGGTTGTTAAAGTAACAAGAGTGTACAGAAATGGAAGCAGCAAGAAGTCATGACCGGACGACAATATGTTTCTAGTCACCTTGGTGTGATATTTTACTCATAAGAATTTCGAACGGTGCCCATTATTGTGACCAGAGAGTATAAGAATTTTTTTTTTAATACTGTGATATCCCCCCACCCCAAATTTTACTTCAATGACATGTTTGAATATTGTAGATTAAAAAAAAAGATCAAAACGAGAAACGATGCAGATTTATTTTTACAGCCTCCTTTGCTCATAGTTACCAATGATGCCAAAAATAGTTGGGAAATTAACCAAAATGAGCATCCCTATTCAGGGGCCACACCTGGCCTGTGATTCTTCCGTTTCAGTATAGCTTCAACATTCACTGACTGTCTACTTGAACTAAATTTCATGCACGGTGAAGACTGGGTGACTGCATGTTATTGCTTACTGGGGACTATCTTGTCCTTATGTCGAGTGGCAAGAAATAAAATGTGAACTGCACTGTAGTTCATACAGGCTGTCAAGGGTGGACAATCTGCACAACAGCACTCTGAGCTGAATGTAAATATTAACCCTCTTGGAATGGTACCCTGTCTGTCAGTGGAGAATGTGTTAGAAGTGACATGACAAGATTTTTGAGAAAAAGAGGGATTGAATACTACACAAGGAACTCACACAGCTCACAATAACGAGAGCTTCATAACACGCACACACATATGCAGTCACAAAGTAACCAGTGCATAATGTTTATCCTAGCAAGCGTAAAAAAATATGATCAATCAACATTCTACACAAACACATCAATAAACAGCACTGTGCGCACAATCTACAGCAAACTAATCCGCTCAACCTGTTGTGCTGCCAGCAGTAAACCGCACACAAGTGAAAAGGGATCCTGGTCTGTTCTGGTGCTTGCTTACTGTAAAAGTAAACGAAGGTTGAAAACATTTGGAGCTTTTGTTTTTAATTCTAAAACTGATTTTTTATCTTCGACACCTAAAAAAAACTGGACCTTCATTTCAAACCAACCTGATCTAACAGAAACTGTTAGAAAAAGCCAGAAACATCGGCTAATTTGCATGAATTTGTACAACAGGAATCGTGCAAAAATTTAGGATTATTACAAAAAGCTAAATTGAAGCACCTACCCCAACCCCACCCTTAAACCTGCTGTAACTGGCGCGAATTGTACTAAAATATACAAATAAGATCATGCGAATAACTACGTCCTAATTCGTCTGCTTCCATAGAGTCATGACTGTTATGTCCGACTCCTAAACCTCACACCGTGTCCACACCAGAAGTGGCGCGATGCAGCGTCCGGTGTAGCCACGGTGTTAGTATTCAAAAACAGAAGGCGAGAGATACCCAATTGGTCTACTGCTCAGCACATTCATGACCAAACCGTAACTTACATGTGAGTGAGTGAGTGAGTACAAAACACCATTAACAAGCACTTGTCATTGTTACCAACTGGACACATGAACATAAACATTTGTCTGTAAATGTTTTATGTCTGACAACCGAAACAGTGAATATATAAATCAATGTAAACGACAACAGCTTTATTGGGCATTCAGTTGTATTAAAATAGATCAAGTTCGGTACAGCGCGATGACGTCCTGAATATGCTAATTACAATGATCGACGGGTAATAATAGATTAAAATAGATTTTTTACGAGCCCGTCCAAAAAATGTCTAGCACAACCTCTGCTCCCACTCATACTATTCAGAACTTACTGTTTTAGGAAGCGAGGTAGGTACTTATTCAAATTCAGTATTTACTGCCTCAGTATGCTATTTCAGACACATCTTACGTCTGTTTTCCAATCTTTAATGGGTCTGCTTGACGCCACAATCTATGCTACGAACAACACAACCGATCTTTTCCATTTTCTATGCCATTACCTCATATTCTCAGGGAATGTCAATTTATTTTACATGTGTGATACAAATGTGCTGTATGTCAATATGGAAGAGTATTTGCATTTCATGCTAGCACCCCTCAGGGTAAAACTGTCGATTCTGAGTCATTGCTAGCCACACAACATTAGAGAAAAACAATCGGGTTTATGGCCATTCTCAAACTCCATTTCACGCCAAGGTGGTCTCAATGCTAAAAGCTTAGTTGAAATTGCTTCAACAACCTTCATTGTCAGACCTGAAAGGAGGTTGTCCGACCAACTCGTTCACAGAGGCATTTGCAGCAGAAGCTCTTAAGCAGATCAAATCCCAAATTGAGCCATGTCATTATCAGAGGTGCAGAGCAGGTGAGAAATGCTCACGATGATCATATCGGGTTTCTATAGTTTAACATAATTATAAATTAACATGATATTCAGAAGACTTGACTTTATTAAATGGGAATTCATTAAAAAAATATTCTGTACCAGAAGTTACGGACAGGAAAGCAATGTACCAGAAAGAAGCGAGATGGAGAGGAGGGGTTTAAAAATAATTACGCTATTAGACGAAAGTGAAAGAGGCAGCGCTGCGCAAGTTATTCAATTTTCATTAAAACATTATAAAACAAAAAAAATCTTTGTTTTTGCATTGCTAAATCATTAACCATATAGGAAAGTGCATTATTAGGTTCCTTCGCGTTGACTTTAGCTCATTGAGAGAATGAGCTGCTAGTGTTAAATGACACATTTATGATGAAGCGACATAAATCCACAGCGTATGTCTTGTCTGTTAGACAAGCCTTAGTCAGCCCTCCACTTTACAGGTCTCTAGACCCTCTTCCCCCTCTGCTTCGTCTCAAACATCTCATGCTGGCTCTGTGCCGTGTTTGACAGGACTGCCAGGATGGCGCTTCTCTCCGGCTACATCAGCACCCGTCAGTCAATGCAGCATTGAAATGAGTTTCTTCTCGTATCTATTTCCTATTCTCTCCATTCTTTTGCTGCATCTGGAGGATGCGTTCACATTCCCTCTACACCTTCCTGTCTTGGTTTGTCAGAAAATGAGGGTCAGGCTGCATACTGTCAGAGAGGCAGGAGGTGTGAAGCTGGACAGCGTGATGGGACAGAGTTAAGGACCTCGCACATCCCTTGGGTTTTTGTTGTTTGAGCAAACACTACCAGAATAGTGTATTGGTTCCCACCATCACTCCATAGACTCGCCTGACAGAAAACAAACATGACACAAGATAGGAGGAGGAAAATAGCTTGTAATGTGCATATTTGCGCATTATCTCTTTTCTACGCTTTCTATATAACCAAATATATATAAAAAACTGCCGCTGTTCCAAATGCTTCCATTGTATTCAATTGGAAGTCCCTTTGGATAAAAGCGTCTGCTAAATGACTCAATGTAAATGTAAGACTGATTGGTCCTAAATTTACATTTATTCATTTGGCAGACGCTTTTATCCAAAGTGAATTATAAGTAGGAAAGCATATTATAAACAGTTTGTCAACATGTTAAACATTACAGGAAGTTTACAAGGCCATGCTACTAGGAGGATGACAGCTGGAGTAAGCAAAGGAGAGAGCGTTTGCTAGTCAGTGTCACAGTGAGACTAGACGCAGTCTTCACTTTTTGGTCAAGTTTTACAACTGGCCCCAGAAGTTAAACGCTTAAAGGAGTAGTTCACCCAAAAATTTAAATTCTGCTATGATTTACTCAACCTCATGTCATTACAAACATGTTTGACTTTATATATTTTGCACAACACAAAAAAAAGATATTTTGAAGAATGCTGGGAACAAAAAAAAACTTTTGGACTCGATTTCTCAAAATATCCTTTTTTTGTGTTTCGAAAAATGCAGGTTTTGAACCACACAATGTGCTTTATTTACAAAACAAGGTTCATTTTTAATTCATGTGGACTTTAAGGGAACAGTAGTCCACCTACCAAAACTTATCTAATATGATGACTGTACATTATAGTATGCACAATATATTCATTCCATTCATTCGAATAATAACTTTTAGTATTAAACATAAGAAAAATTATTTTTAGAAAAATCTTTCATAAAAGCGATAGAAGTCCAGACGTTACAGTGAATACAAAGAAGGTTGCAGACAAATTTGTCACCCTGACTGTCTCTCATTGACAAACCTGCCAAGATGCTTAAGACGTTTGTGACAGAACTGTAATTAGTGTCAAGCACAACAGAGCTTGAAAAAACATCTTCAAAATAATTCCTCGTTTAGGTAATAGCCCTCAGCGTGAACACTTCCCAGAAACATTAAACCAGTTCAAATCCTATATTGGCAGGAACAAATATTTTAATGGCACATCCCGTCCGCATACAGCACGACAAATGTTGACATCAGAGTCCACAGTATGACATTCTGCGCATGTGTCGAGCTCGTCCATTCTGGTTCTTCTGTGGTCGAGTATTATTTGGAAGCTGTGAAACGTGTAAGACTTGACAGACGTAGAAAGCGAAAGTAAAAAGTTAAACATAGTAAACAGATTCATGCATGTTAACTTGTCAATGACGACCTGCGCATCTGCAATGGCAGCGGGAAACATCAGTTACGCATGACCCGCAAAGTTGACTATCCACACACACACTGCCTTCACTGGTGAGCTCACGATCTACTCGTCTTTCCACATGAAATATCAACTGGAAGAAATTCAAAATGTGCAGGTCGTACATGCGCAAATACTTGTTGAAAATTACGCTGTCTTGGAAACTGCTCGCAAAATGCGGTTTGGTGGCAGTCTGGAGCCCTGATTTCATTGTTTTTAATGTTTCGGCAGATGGTCATCCAGCAAACTGATATAACCCCGTCCCCTCGCCCCGGGATGTTATCGTCTGTCGCAATGTTTCACTGTAGGCCAATTTGGTAGAAATCGCCCAACACTACCTAGCAGTATACCTTTAGGCCTTTCTTGTTTGTTTACTCCTAAATATGTGTTGCACAACAAAACAATGCTTGAAGACAGTCAGGAGGTTCGAGCAATGTAGCAGTCCTCAAAAGCCAGTGACTCACGAAAAGGCAAATGAAGGTACTTCCAACATCAACAGATAGCACCTTAGGAGGCCAACGTCTGCTGAACCGTAGATCAATACAGCAGTGATAACAGGAATCGTTGGCTCCACAACACTATTCTTTCTGTCAAAGCTATCAATTAGGCAAGGCAAACATCTATTTGCAATGACATACCATGTTGCCATTCCCAATGAGTCTCTGAGTACTGCCTCGAGGAGACAAAATGGCTCAACACTCTTAAACTGAATTAAAAGCACAGCTGAAGGTTTTAGTTTAATGGAACTTAAATTAAATGATTTGTGCAAAATCTCCAAGAGATACATGACAGCACATTATGATGCCTCAAAGGACAGACAAACCTGCATTCAAAACAGTCGTGAGAGAGGTGACTTTGGAAAATTCTCCAAGCACCTACTCACCAGAAGGTAATTATTAAACATGCGGTCAAAGTATTTGACAATGATAAGCTTTTTAAAATACACATTCAATGGATTTTACAGGACTGGTGAACTTGTGGGATAACTTTGGCAACTGGTTGGTGTCCAACACACTACTGACAAACAGTGCAATGAAACAATAGCTCAATCACATCAAACCATTCACTGAACTGTTACGTCTTACTTTAATGTGACCAGGGACATACAGTGTAAATTCCAATAAATTGAGATACATTTTTTAGGGATGCGCCGAATGTTCGGCAAGCAAAATGATTCCGCTGAAAATAGCAAAAAAGGCCTGTTCGGTGTTCAGACGAATACGTGAAATAAGGCCGAATAAATTACCGAACATGACGTATGATGCAATCACACAGCAACCAAAAACCTGGCGGCATACACACAGTCCCGTGTCCTAAACAACTCGGAATGTCAAGTCATGTCTGTGCATCCCTAGTACACCTTCTGAGAGACCGGTCAGCTTTTGTGGGCGGCATTTAGAGAGACGTGAATTGAAATGGTTGTCAGTCAGCCTCAACGTACATTGCTTGCATGGATGTTTGTCTTTAAAATCATTTTGCAGTGTAGCCTATAATAATCTAACAGTTTTTCCGATGGAAAACAATGCAAGTGGTGTTGCGGGAGCAAGCTCAAAACACCTTTAGTGAATATTTTTCACACCCGCAATGTATTACACAGTGGGAGGATGAAGTGGCCTGATATATCTTTTTAAGATATATTCAATTATTTCGTATTTGCTCTGAGTTGATGAGTCTTCGTTGAGCAACTATAAAAGCACAGAGACGTATGTTACTAGTAACTTACTAACCAATAACGGTCTGTTTTTATGTCAATTAAATAAAACATTATTTCATGTGGTTCTTGTTCGGTCTCTTGGAAATATATTTAAGCATCTTGTTTTATTAATTATTTGAATTATCGATGTTTGGCACCAGCGCATCCATTCTCGTATCGTACGGAGGACTATGATACATTGACATATCGATATACTGTCCCAACGCTAGATACAGCGTACATATGTTATGGTTATTAAGCAATATGATGAATATAGAGAAATAAGATGGAAAGAATGTTTCCATAAAGGTGGTGTATGCGGTGATCGCGTCGTTCCTATAGGAAAAAAGGAGCAAAGACTGCGGACACAGAGTTGTGTTGACGGTAAAACTTCAGACGGTCATGTTTACCATCAATTTGCGTATTGAAATTAATGAAATTAAGGTGTTTACTTGCCTTATGTTACTACAAATATGCTTACTGCAATTATGAGCTTAATCACATTATTAAAATTTAATGATTGCGTTTACATGAGGTAAAGTGTAATTGCAGTATTGACAAAATCCTATTATAATCGCATTATGAGAGTGCATATAAACATAATCAATAACTCAAATTTAAATCGCATTAAGAAGCATCTCTCTTCCAAAGGCTTGTGTCAAAAGGTCAGGGACCACAGAAAACATTTACTACTGTGAGAAACCATGATTGAAAGCATTTTCTAACAGATGTTTAAAAAACTGTAAAGCATTTCTTAACTAAATGAAAGTCCACATTAGCAGTGGGCAGAAAGGAAATGGGTCAGTGGAAGATGGCAGGGAGGAGGGATTCAGGACGACTAATGATGCAAGGCACAGGCAAAACAACCTGTCTGTAAACACAAACACACAAGCTCTTTTAACTAAAGCCTCTGAAGACTCTGTATCTCTCAGTCTATATGATTTACATGAAGGAGAATTGGGATCTCTGTGGTTTTAACCCAGACGAGTGTTAAAGATGTGTTGTTACCACAACACTATTTTTACCTTCATTTAATGCAAACATGTATAAATGACTATAATGCAAATCGTGGATATTTCAGAATGAATTTTAAATGAACAAAACTAAATTTGCTCCAAAGTTCTTGACAAATTCAACTTTAAACAGTTAAATATAACATCAAAATGTGTCTGCAAAACAAATTTGCTTGAACCTCCTCAGGAAAAACCAGTCCGATATCAACAGGGGTTCGGATAGATTTAGCAGTTCAGCCCCTTTTTCAACTGCATTTTCTTCTCTTTTTTACACATTTACGTAATAAATAAATCATGCTTTACAAGATACCCGATGTCCTGGATGGCAGTAGATGGAATGTAGCTCAGTATTTGGGTGTGGCAACACATATGACTAATACATATTAAAATCCTCCAAAAAAAGAGGCGCTCAAAACAAAACCGCTTCGACCGGCAGCTCTCACAATGAGTATTAAACACGGGTATGATTTCAGATGAAAAGTAGTTATTGTTAATTCTGGCATATTTTCATGGTGTATTTGTATACAAAAATGTTCATGAATATGTAGGTCCCTTTTAATAAACCAATAAATAGATTTCTCCCACACCACTGTGAAAGTACACATGCAGAGCGAGTCTGGAGAGCAGACACCTGTCCTTCACAGCATCAGGCCATGCGATATTCCTTCAACTCGCAAAGCTGTTGAATGAAAGGGAAGCACAGAATCCAAACCTGGGATAATGCGATAGAAGGAGGAAGAAAACAAAAAAAGTATGTATCTGGAAAAGGTGCATTTGGTCAACATGTAAGAGTACACGAGCATATATATGCCTATTCTAGATGCTAACATACACTGACTAAAATCCATGAAACTAAACATAATTTTACTGGGCTTTGATCCTTGAAATGCCTGACTGATCAGAGCCCACTTTCCATAGCTCAACCGCACACCTGCAGGGATCGTGAAAACACTTGTTCATTAATATGGGTGAACGAAGGTCATTCTGACATCACATCAAAACCATGTTTAATAACCCTCTTGCTGTTCTCTATATGACCCCTGAACAAACCTACTTCTGTTGCTGAGCTAAAAATTGCAAGACAACAAACAGAAAGGGCAAGGATCTCATTTCAAGGTTTGTGGTCACAGCACTGACGCTCATTTTCAGATGTCGTCCCTCGAGACTAGGCGAGGTTGTCCAGGTAAAGCTAAACATCCCGCTTATATATGTGGCACACAGACCTCTGCTTATGTTACAGAGACTTTATGAATGGCCAATGTGAGCATGTGCTATACTGTAATGTTTCCTCACTGCTGCACATGTCAGCGCTCTCTGCTTCTAGGTGACCTATTTCTCATCTCTCACTCTTAACACAACATGCAAGTGAATGCACACTAGTCTGACTAGATTCAAATGAATGGCGGTGCAGTAAGTGCTTTTACATTCCCACAACGTTATTCTTATAACTATCAAAATCTGATTATTTTAAAAGTCTGGTCCAAAATGTGTTTATATGAGTTTGCAATGTATGTAGCTAAACGAACATCGACATTGCACAAACAGAATAAGGCAGAAGAACTGAAGAAAATCAGGGTATTAGACTAAAACTTGCGTATGCCAGTTTCCACACTGTAGGGCTGTGCAATTAATAAAAAAATTAATCCTCATCAAGTTTGGCCTTCAACAATCACAAAAACAAAATAATTGAGGTAAAACAATTACTGTGCCGCATTCCATTTTGCATCGATCCTCTCTTTTCTTGTGATATAAATCCCCACCGCACCCCTTTCATTTACAATGGTTCAGCAGTGCTATTTCTTGTCATCTATTTGTCACTTGAAGTTTAAAAATTGTCCGATGTTGTTTTAAAAGTTAATGAGTTATCGTGTTAAATAATCGGGACCTAAATATTTGGGAAAATAATCATTATATTGATTTTTGTCATAATCGAGCAGCTCCACACAGTGCCACGTTGTCGAGCCATTGTACAAATTCATTATTTTAAATGCAGACACGTGGGAAGCGCCCTTTAAAAGAGATGCATGTGGTGCAACGCGCTCTTCAACCGCAGCTCATGGTTCAAATACAGACACACGGCAAGCTTGTGAAATAGAGAGCGACGCATTCATGACGCGCATGAGGATGCAGTCACCACGAGAGCAAGCTTCTGTCCCTAGCACTTTGGGGAGAAGGAGAAAGCTGCGTGCCCAAGTCCGAGGGCCTTTCCTGCTGGCTCTTTTGCTGTCTTAATATCAAATCTTGCACAGTATATGATGTTGCGTGCTACTACAGCATTTCATTGGTAAAATACGCAAATAGTATTTCAATGCGCAAAGTCAATAGTAGGATACATTTAGCTATATTGCATTTGTTTGAAGCGAAAGATCTAAATAAATCATCATCATCTTTCAAAATACAAGTACAAGTTGGCGACCCTCTTGAAACTTCTCTTGTAGTGCGTTCAACGCAAACATTCAAGCATTTGCTGTTGTAACAAACAACAATACCCATTTGTGAAAGCGAGTAAAAATATACTGCATCACATCAAAGAACTAAATACAGGGAACAAAACACATGTTTTCGATGTTTTAGCTCACGCATACTCTCACTCACTTCTGTGAAGGACCAGACACATTTGCAGCTCACTCTTTCCACACGGTACAGGGACTCATTCTACTCCGCTGCAGCAGCGTGAAAAACATTATTACTTAGGGTATGTTCACATATGCCATGTTTGGTTCGATTAAAATTAACTCGGGTGCGGTTGCGCTGCTAGTGCGGTTTGTTTGTGTAAGTGTTTGGTAAGCGATTGGTAATATAAAAGGAGTGTTTATGGCCTTGAGCACTATCGGGCATTTTATCAAATGAAAGCTTAGACTGCAATAGAGGAATATATCATGACATTAAGCCATTGAATAGGCCTTGGCAGAGTAATGCAAGTAAAGGGGGCAAGGTCAAGAAAAGCGTGGCGATTTCTTCTACTCTGATGCACAGATTTAAGGCCTTCAAAAAATGGTCCCATGTAAAAAACCTGCTGAGGCGTCAGCCATTGTTAGACCCTACTGACATAACGTAAAAGTCAGAAAGTGATGCGAGTGGCCTTAAAAATTCCCTCCTTCACTATGGTGTGAATAACCAAGAGCGATTTATCACTGTCTCTGTGATCTGTAAAGGGCAGAATGCATGGCTGGTATTAAATATATACGACGAGTTCAGATAGTCTTATTGGCCAAGCCGTGTTTTAAGAGTGACATTTTATAGCATCGGGATGTTTGAGCGTTGCTATTGCATCATTTTTCGGTTTCCAACGTTTCAGACCAGAGTACGCAAGTGGATACAGAGTGGATTTTGGGTGTTTGTTTAGTTGTGGGATAAGAAGAAAACCCAAAGTAAAGCCGGAGTAATTGTGAGTGGGGAAAAAGAAGATCTGTCATTCCAATTCATTTACAGACTCCACTCCAGATATTCTTTCAGCCTGCACTTTGCCTGAAGACGCAAATCTTTAGACTGAATAAAATATGAAACTGTCACTTTTGTCAGATATAAACTAATGGTTTAATTAATTTATTGTATAGAAGTAATATCAAACTCATTCGTGTGAGGTAAACAAAATTCCATCCATGCTCTTGCAGTTAAAAGTTCCTACATCGCGATTTAAACTGATTGCAGCACCCCGTGACGGACGCATGCACAAACAAACAGATGCATGCGTGAAAGACAGAAGCCCGCTAATGCACCAGACACAATAGATGGCCAAATCAAAAGCACTCAATTGGCTATCTGCAACAATCTTTCCATCCCATGCGCTACTTAGAGAGAAATGCGAGCACTTCGCATGCTTTTCTTCAACCCATTAGATCCCACAGTACACGAGGTAATTGGTTTACAGCCACGGTGAAACTGCACCTCATGATGATGCTATAGGATGATGGGTAGCTATCCTTAAAAACTCCACCTCCTTCATAAAACCCACCTGATCATGCCTTAAATCTAATAGATCAAAGGCGCATTCAAGACACACATTCATCTGCATACACAATCCGATTCATACAAATGGCCTCTACCTTCATGCTCCAAGAGTTGGTCACCACTAGGGCTGGGAATGATTCCAAAAAGAATTGATTCCTCGATTCCAAGGCGTTTAGAATCAAGAGTCGATTACAAAATCCCTGCACCTTAGCAGATGTCATTGGTCAACTAAATCAGATTAGATTCTTGACTTAAACAGTGCAGACTTCAGAAAAACGTATGGACGAAATCTAGAGATGTTGAATGACAGAAAATATTCTACATACAATGTATCCATACATTTAACAAATCATACAAGTACATTTGCTTTTCAGAATGACCGAAAACGGACCATCTTCTCGATCTCTACCGATGACCTCAATATGTGCGTGAAGAGAATAACATATAAAATGGTATTTAAAGCACAGTCTCACAACATATTTACTGACGTCTCTTTAAAGCTGGACAGAACTTTTTCAACACCTGTCTGCACTACTTGCATTTAACAGTTATATTAATATGCATAGTATTCTTACATATTTAATACAATTTACCGATTATCGATCGGTCAACTCTATCTATATTTCTTAAGTATTTTGTGTACACGGCTGAATAACTTTAAATAGTAATTTCACCTGTGCTTTATTTTTTAAAACCGTTTAATTACTTTATTTTAAAAATGATATTATTAACGATACTTTGGAATTGCAGGACATTATCGACATACTCGGTTAAGGTTTTTCGTTATAGAAACAATAAACAATTCCTTATATAAAAAGTGACAGCTTAGAAAATCGTATGTTTTACTAATAATAAATACAAATCTGAGGTAAAACAGGGAACCGAGCAGGAATCGAAAACAGCAGCCAGGAATCGATTCTCTAGATTCCCAAACCAGGAATCGGAATCGACTCCAAAATATTCGGAATCGAACAGCCCGAGGCACCACGAAAACACGCACGCGCGCTCGCGCTCACAACACACTAATAAGCCAGACTGACACAGTTTTTATAAGCGGAGAAGTGATGCATTTATAAAAACAGAGCCTTGTTAGGATGTAACCCAGTTTATCCAGCATGTTAAGTCATTCATTGGGGCGAGAAAGATGTTAACATACCAAACCATGAATATGGCACATACACTCGTTGGACATCCAGACCAAAGACTAGCAGTGCACAAGTAACACTTACGTTTCAATTTTTACTAAACGATAGTAAACAGGATAGATTAAGTCTTGACATAACAAAGAGTAACGTTAGGCTGATCCCAGGCCAGTACATTACACAAACAACGTGGCTTTTCATTCCTTCATATGGCTTTTAAGCTACGGCACATTTCATTTTATTTCTCAGACGTATAAATCCATTGACCTTTTAGTGCAATATAAACTGTAACATGTATTCAAAACAGTTACTTGATCTCACAAACAGCTTCTTCAAAACGCCTATGATCAAAAATTATGGCTGTTCTCACATCCATTCTTTTCATTATTGTATTGATCGTCATGGCATCGCCGTTGTAATGGCAGGTTCAAGCCTACAAAACACATCATTGTGCATCTTTATAAAATAGGACATACAACTCACCCTTAACGCTGAGAGGTCTATTTCATCCAGACTCCGAGCCGGAGAATCGCTCGCCATGTTAAAAACGACAGAAAAAGGAGAAACAAAGAAACTGAATTGAATCTATTTCAGACAATCGTTCGCCGATTTCCTCCGCAACGCGGTACGAGCGTCCCTTAGATCGGTCTTCTTTCACAATCCTTCTTTTAACTGTGGATTCCACCGACGTAACGCAAGCTTTCAGTACGATTTTATCGTGTGCTTTGAGGACGGCATGTTTTTCAGCACCATGTACACATTTGTCGGTCTCCACAGTCCACACTGCATGTGAAATTCTCAATGCCGCTTGTCTTTAGAGTAGCATCTATCAGATTTGCGGGAGTGGTTACAGAAGAGGCGTGGTCTATTTCTAGCACCGCCCATTTGCCCTATCTCCAGACAGACCTGGCATTCAAAGGAAAACCTGTTTACTTCTTTGGAAGCAACTGGGGATTATATGCATTCTGTGTGGTTTGTCACATACACATGCAAAACAGATTAGATGGTTTGAGTAAATCAATGTCTATAATTTTTTACAATAAACACACAAAACCAAAGGATGCCTATGGTCCTGAGTTTAAGGAAATCATAGCTTGTAGGCTACTGTTTGTCCTAAATATTTGAATGTACAAAAGCTTAAATCGTTAGACTCATTTGGTCTATATTACAGGATTATAGACCTACTCCTAATAATAATGATCAATTTATATCTTTTCAATCTATTGTTATTTCTACTAAAAATACTTCAATTCACCCTTATTTGTTGCCATTATAACATTTTAGATTAGATTAGATTAGATTAGATTCAACTTTATTGTCATTACACATATACAAGTACAGTGTAACGAAATGTAGTTTAGGTCTAACCAGAAGTGCAATTAGCAAGTGCAGATATACAGTGTGAATAAATACAGAATACAATTTTAGGGAAATACTATACAAATGTTGTATGAAAATATGACAGTCAGTATGTGCTATGAACAATATATACAGAAGGCTATATACTGTGAACATTAATGTACAGGTGGTTATGAACAGATAACAATATAGACAATACAATAGTGCAAGTGACTTGAGTGTGCATTAATTACAGACATTAGCTATTAAAGTTGCAGTGCAGTAGATGAGTTAATGCGGTTATTAATGGTACGGTGCAGTACATGAGTTAATGCAGTTATTGAAGTTATAGTGCAATACATGAGTAGATGCAGATAATACAGTTACAGTGTATTAGATGAGTTAGTGCAGTTATTGAAGTTACAGTGCAGTAGATGCGTTAATGCGGTATTAAGGTTACAGTGCAGTAGATGAGTTAATTTGATGAGTTAATTTGCGCCCTTGACAGCATGCACGGCCTCGCTTAAACTATGTTTCATGGAAAACTCAACTGTATACTTTATGTTAGTCGTTTTCTTTTAAGTCTACCTCTTTATCTAATTGAGAGCTTGTCACAAGAACTTGCCCTTTAAAACTGTCTGACCTAGGATCTAGTCATGCTGGAAAGGCTGAGTTTCAACATACGGATGCAGACAATTTTACGAATTAATAATAACGGCTTTTAAATGTAAATATTTCCTCACAAGTCATGATAGTATGTTACATGCTATATTGTTTAAAGTGTTATAAATGTCTTTCAGTGTCAAAAGCTAACAGTGTTGACATATCTTACATTAGACCTGTCTGAAAACAGGCTATAAGAACAGAACCATTGTACAGAGTAGATTTTAATAGATTGTCATATAAAATAGTGAAAGTTTAAGTTTCTGTAAATATAATTATGATTTGGATTTCCATAGGTGTATTTATTAGCGAACTGCCATAGCCTACAAAACAGCTGCTCAGCAACAATTCGACGCAAATGTAGCTCTCATACTGGAATGCAGGTCTCTTCGAGTGAGCGTTTTAAATTAGAGGTCGCATTTAGTTAGAGACCGATTTTTCTGATGTGTCTTTCTCATGTTTCCAAAGGTTTTTAATAATTTAATGGATAACAATGAATGCATTTTTTTCTCTGGCTGTTTATTTGTATGTTTACAAATGGTGTGATGAGGCTTAAAGGGATTCAAATTCTCTCATCGTTTACATATCCTCAGATTGTCTCAAACCTGTATACATGTGTTTGTTCTGCTACATATAAAAGAAGACATTAGGAATCTAAGTAGCCAAACAGATCTCATCCCCCATTGACTCCCATAGTGTTTATTTTCCCTGTGGCAGTAAATGGGGGAGGAGATCTGTTTGGTTACTGACATTTTTCCAAAGAACACAAGACTACAGGTTCGGAACAACCTGGGGGTAAATGATGACAGAAATATTTGGTGAACTATCTCTTTGGAGAGAATTGTGATTTGCAGGGAACAGTAGATCCACATGTGGGCATGTCTGAAGAGCAACAAGGCATGTGGATCTCCAAGCTGTCACCCCCTTGTGGAAGCATGCTGCAGTTAATTTGAAACAGAAGATTTCCTCTAAAATTATAATAATATTTAAATATAAAATACTTTGATTCTAACATAAAAACAATATGATATCAGTTATCAAGAAAGAAGGGTTTTCAGGGAAGTAGAAAGGTAAACATACTCCAGGAAGTTACGTGTTTGTTACGTTCTTTTCCACAGAAATGCTTCTTCAGAAGTAACCCAAATTCCATTAAGACCAGTTTGTCCTGTTAACTTTCTCTTTTATCGTTCAAAGGCTCTGCTTTAAGAATCGTTTATAGAGGAATCAACCGCTGAAAGAGCATTCGGTCACTCTGTGGACAAACAAGAAAGCCTTTCAGCTCCATGGGATGAACTGAAAGAGCTCTTTACAGCTAAACGTTCGTAATCCCTCAGCCTGCAATACATAATAAAACCAACATAAAATGTGTACACTTATGACACAGGGAAGTGATTTGTGTTGCTCTGTGAAGAGAAAGAGAGAAATTTGAAGAAACCCAGTCTTATGGGACCATAAGATATTTGCGGGTCTCTTTAAGACTCAAAGCTGTATTCACACTGCCCCTTTCATCCCTATTTAAGATCAAGCATGAGCTTTGATTTTTATTTCCAGGAACAAAATCTTTTTTTTTATTTATCCCTGTTGGTCTTCAAGCTATTCTCAAGCTTCTTCCTGGCAGATCCAGTTGATAAAATAAAGCCTTAATTTCACGCTTTGTGTCCAAAATCATTTGGTTTTTATTGACAGTCTTGTTCTCCTGGACAAATTTGTATCTGCAATGGCACACTGCAGTTGGGCTGTGTTTTCAGTGCAGTTTACAGTATGCAGCACTTAGCTCTTGGCAGTGGGCCCTTGAGGACACATCTATAGGTGATATCTACAGTGGGTGGCCTTTATAGCCCTGGAATCTGTTACAGTTCGGCTCCGTTCTCTTACACGGTCACTAATGACAGTGAAAAACGCAACTGGTTTGGGCCTGACACAAGGGATCGATTTCTATCCATGAAGAGTCTGATAAGATAAGAAAGGTAAAATGTTATTTGGGAATTAGTGCATTTCTGGTGAGTCATAATAACAGTACTGAATGAATCATGTTGAGTCTGTGTACATTGAAATTTCGTAGACCAATTTGTAGCAAATCATTTTTGTTTCCACACTATAACAAACAAAATGGGTCTGGTAAGAATTTGACTAAGCAATACAGGACATCCATACTTCCCTAACTGAGTTCCAGTTAATGTAGGTCACACTCACACATTCCAAATTTCATGTTGAGTCAAGGAAAATATCAGGATGTTTGCTTCAGCCGATAACAGCCGGCTGCTTGTACATTATCCCCCTTATTACACAGCTGCTTGCCACATGTGAAAGAAACTGGAGATGAAATGTGAATTTGAATTTTTTTATTCGCTCATTCGCGAGGAAAAGCTGCTTACTTTCGGTTTTAAGTTAAGCAACAACTTCCAAATGTCACAAACAGGCAATCTGGTTGATAATTTGTTAATTTAATGTCATATATGTTATCAAAAGACATAAATATATTTAATTTGTCAAAAGAAAAACTGTAAAAATTATATTTTAATATTATAATTATTGTCAGGAAAGGTGGGAAAACACCTGTTCATTAGCTAGTAGCATCATTATACTACTATGATGAAAGCATACATAATTATAGGGTGTGAAAGGAAATTTACTGTAAGGGACACCATTCTACCGCCGGCTGATCAAAGAAATTTTCACAAATTACAGGAAGGAAAAGATATTTCAGTGAATAAACATATATGAGCATATTGTGAAGCAGTGACACCAGAGACAAAACAATGCAAAAAACAAGAAAGCTACTGTATTTTCACAAAATAAGGTATATAGTATATAATAAATACAGGACATAAAAAAATCATAATTTGTTTTACTGTAAAAGTGGGTATTGCATATACCTGAAAGTAAAAATTTCATTGTTTTATATTGTGACTAAAAATTACAATAAATATAAATGATGAATCATTTATGACAAGACATGTGGCAAGAGGCAAAATGGGGAAATTATCGTCAAATCTGACTTGTGCTTCATATTGTGTTATAAACATGCCTGACAAAAAAAATGTATTCTCTCATTTTTACAAAATGCCGCCCTTCCGCGAGGAAAAGCTGCTTACTTTCGGTTTTAACTTAAGAAACAACGTTCAAATGTCACAAACAGGAAATTTGGTTTAATAATTTGTTAATATAATTTCATATATGTTATTAAAAGACATAAATATAATATATTTATTTTCTCGAAAAAACTGTCAAAATGATATCTTATATTATAATTATTGTCAGGTAAGGTGGGAAAACACCTGTACATTAGCTAGTAGCATCATTATACTACTATGATGAAAGCGGACATAATTTAACAGTGTAAAAGGAAATTTACTGTCACGGACACCATTCTGCCCAAGAAATAAGATATTTCAGTGAATAAACATATATCAGCATATTGTGAAGCAGTGACACCAGAGACAAAACATTGCAAAAACAATAAAGCTACTGTATGTTCACAAAATTAGGTATATAGTATATAATAAATACAGGACATAAAAAAAAACATAATTTGTTTTACTGTAAAAGTAGGTATTGCATATACCTGAAAGTAAAAATGTAAGTATATTATATAAATACATTTTACTATGACGAATCATCTAAGATAAGACATGCTGTAAGAGGCAAAATGGGGAAATTAAAGTCAAATTGTATTATAAACATGTCTGACAAAAAACCCCAGATCAAACCAACACAACATTTTATTTATTTTTGTCCGGTTGGGTCAAACCCAGTCCATAAATTAACCCGACAAATTTTTGGGGTTGAATTTGAAGTCTAATCAAGTCAGACCTGGTGATCATCTGAGCTGGAGAAGCTCTATCTAGCTATGGAGTATTTGTCTAAAAAAGGGAAAATCCATATCAAGCCACAGTGTGCGAATGCATTTGTTGTTTTGTTTGTGTATTACAAGACTAATGAGCAGTGAAAAGTGATTATTAACGTACGTACTCTGCATACATATCAATGCAAATTCATCCTGAAAGGTATCTTTCAGCAAAGGACAATTTGCTTAATGATCCATGTTACACTACCAATGCACTACAATATACAGCAATCAGGCTTTCAAATGACACATGACAACTCAGCAATCGAAAACGTAACTCTCCTGGAATCCAGATGCACTCAATATCCGAATATGTGTTGAGTACGTGGAGATTTTCAGACCATAGCCAAAGAAGCCATTAAGGTCAGAGAGATAATCTATCAAAACAGTCTCTTCATTTCAACACCTTTGAACATGATTCAATACTTCATAACACCACTCAAAGCACGTCATTAATGTCGGCCGTCTCTATCAGATGCCTTCTTCAATGAGGTGCGTTTGGGGACGAGGCGGATTTGCATATAAATTGCTTCATAATGACTTCCAGGTTTCCGCTGATACTGGGCAGAGATCAGAGCCAGTTCCCAAATCTAACAGCAGCATTTAAACTAATGTTGAGAAGAACACCATCATTTTATAACCCATGTCCCAGCTACTTTTGCCTAAAAGGGAAGTTTTGATTGGATTGCTGTGTTAAAATTGAAAGTGAGACATTGACATTTTAAGATCTGTTATTACAGTGCGGTAAACCCCAGAAGAAAAGCATTCACAAAACTTCTTTTTAGTTTTGAGGATTTATTTGGGGCTTATTTAGTGCAAATTGTGCTACAAGCATTAATACAGAGTTGTACAAAGATCTTCTGAAACCAGGCTTAACTACATATTATCCGTCACAATTCACAGACATCATATGACATGCACCATGAAATGGTACGTTTTCATTCAGGGCAGTTTCTCACCAAGACCTCCAGAACTCCCAAAGTTTCGGATAGATCCAGTGATCTAAAGTATAAAAGTGATACATTTCCAGAAAACAAAGAAAGAGAGTTCTTATCTCTTATATTTAACTGACTCTGAGAATATAACCGATAATTGCCATTGTCATTCATATATCCATATTTTGTCTTTAATTGATTAATAAATAAGCAGCTAAAATATAACGAATTGCCACCAAAAACAGGTGGCAATGTCCAATGAGATGCCAACATGAACAAGTGGGAACTGGCAACACCGAAGAAACACAACATGGCTGACCTGATATTGAAACATCATGGGCGAATGTGAAAATGACAACAATCGTAAAACACTCATAAATACACACCCGTGGCATATGTGCGAACAGGAGAATGTAGGATTGGATGAGTCACACATTGCTTTTGGGCGCTGAGGGGCAACAAATGCCCTCAGACACTCAGCACTTTAATTCACAGACAGATTGTCTGCTCTCCCCAGAGCTCTGACACTTAGAGACAGGCGGCAGGACTGGACAGTAAAAGCCTCAGCAGATTCAGTCTAAGAGCAGGTTTAAAGACAGAAAACATATATTACTGGGCTCAGCCTGTCATGAATGCTGTTCCACTGGGGACGCCGGGCTGAAGAATGGGCTCCAGTGACAAAATCTCATGTGACAGGACTTCCACTTTCCATTTTAGCCTTCTCTTTGAGCAAGAGCCATCCACCAATAAATTCGGAACTTCCTTATGGACATTAAAATTACATTATTCATTTAAAAGGCCCTTCTGTTTTGGCATCTTAAGAAAGCGACTTTCATTCATACATTTTTGTAGTGCTGCTTATAAAATATTATAACAATTATATTTACATAACATTGATAACAGGTACAAAACAACACGAACACCAACATTTGTTTGTGAAAAAAACATATCCTTCGCTTCTTCGTTTCGTTCTGTGTGGAACTTCACAACCAACGACATGTCTAACCTATTGAATTTATTTTATCACAGGAAGAAGATTGTCTTTGCTGTAGTTCACATTTGGCAGCATTAGGTCCAGATCTCAGTGGGCACCATTGCTTCTTTGGTGCCCACCGAGGGCATGAGGTTCTCCTCACAGAGGAAATCCAGTGGGAACTGAACCAGGAAGCCCCTGATTTTCTTCAGCAGCTCTTGAGCTTTAAAAGGATCGTCTTTGTCGAGGCCAGGTTTGGACTGGAAACTCATGAGCTCTTGTTTGTTACGCACCAGACCGGAGGGCAGACAGCGGAAAACCTGCGACGGCACCAAATGTCAAAGTTTCGGAATAAAATATTATATTCAAATAATAATATATGGAGAAAAGTGCTTTAAACTAGTTAGTTAGTTAGTATATGCGAACTGCTAAAGCTAACCAGCCAATCTCTTTTAAACACATTGGAGTAGACAACGAAGCATCTGGATGTCAAGTACCTTCTCATAAATGGTGGCGTTCCGACCTGAGATGGTCATCCACACGTCTTTGTAGAATCGGTCACTGATGGGGTCACTCACATCGATGGTTGGATCGCTAAAGGCACCTAGAATGGTTCTGCATAAAGAATGAAAAATAAACAGTTTTAGCTAATATTCAGTGCTGTGTGCTGGGACTGTTGGGTTTTCATCAGCGCTTACTTGAAGCACTCGAGTCTGAGCTGAAGGGCAAACTTGCCAGCCTCGTACTCTTGTCCATCCATTACTGATGGCATCGTTTCAGAGTCCTCAAAAATCACAGCAACCTCACTGTCCCTCTTACCCAACATGCTGCGGTCGTTGATGTTGGCAGAGCCTGGAAGGCAGAGACAAACATGAACAGTAAAAGATCAATGAACAAAGCTTATTAGGAAGAAAACAAGTACCAGTGATGCCGATTCTGTTATTTTTCTATTCTACTATTATTTTTAGTTAATGCGTAACAATACGAACAAGCATTTAAACATTGTATAAAATTATATGAGATATAAATTATACTTTTTAAACAAATTTAAAATTTTTGAGTGAACTATTTCTTAAAAATGTCAAATATATATCATCAATAACTGAAAGAGGAAGGCTGTATGTATGAGTGTAGGTTTGCTAAAATAAATAGGCTAAATTTGAATAAAAAAAGGCACATTATATAAGAATTTTTATATCATTCAACTGCATTTGTTGAATCCAATTCAAAAGCACATACATCTTCCACCTACAGCATCAGATATAACTCAATTGCAGTATGAGGCTAAATGTCCCCATCTCCAAAATCTTGATCTATGGCTTTTTTCATTTGATATCTTGTAGCGTCTTCACTCTATACTTTTATATGAAATGACTTTCTTCATCTTCTTTCACACATGTTGTCTTTGATCGTTTTTGAGAAACACAGATATGAAGCGAGGGCCAAAGGGTTAAAATTACAGATCTGGTAGTGCAGTCATGTGTAGAAAGTGTATATAGAACATCAATCTTCCATCGCATTAAAATTACATCTTTTACTAATGAACGTCAAAACCAGTGGTTTGTAATTGAACTTTAATATCTAAACGGTATATATTGCACCTTTCTGGTGTCTTTGTTGCCCAATTAACATTAAAATATATTTTCCTTTGGCATATAAATGAATTAGTCAAACTAAAAAGATGTCTTTCAACATTTGCTTCAAAGTCAAGGTATTATCAGAGTTCTCCACAAGGGGGCGCAGCAGCATCTAGCCACCAAGTAGATTATAGAGTCTCTCAGAGCCAACAATGTAAAAGTAGGTGTGCATTGCGAGCTAAAATAAAAGACGTGTAAACTGTTAGCGTGAACTTTTCCTCTTCTTGCTAACTCACCAAGAATGACCGTGTTGTCATCAGCGATGAGCAGCTTGCTATGAACATAAATGAGTTCAGTCACCAGTCTGCCTTCCAGCTCAGCATGAGTTCTCAGACCACAAAATGAGATGTAGTTCATCCATTGGTCCTTCACTGTAGAAAAATAAAAAGTAAAAGAGTGAAATACTTATTTTGCAAACATGACAAAAAGCCACTTTCCATTTACATAATTCTAAAAAGAGTGAATTTTCTTATCCACATATAATACGAAGGAACCAGAAGGGTCTGGTCTGTTTGGCCATTATGTAAATGTGTGACTGTTGAAACTTCAAAAAACAGTCCCTAGCTTCATAAACACAGACCATTCATTTTTCAAAGAATGTTTTGTTTGCTGCTCTCGCCACTAAACTGCGGTTCAGAAGTCTCCGTAGCAAACAACATTAGAGAGTCAGACGTCTTACTGCCAGCACAGAGTCAAGTTCACTTTAAAGTCACAATCGAGTTATCTTAACACTCCTACCCCACCACTGAGAAAGAGAGAAAGACAGAGAGACTTACGTTCTTTCTTCAGTTGAGAGATTATAGAGTACTCTCCCCTGTTCATGGTCCTAAAAATCAAAACATACAAGAATGTGACACATTCTCTTGTTTAAATGTTAGCATCCAAAAGCAACTTTATTAAGCAGTAAACCTTCCAAAAAAACTGCATTAAAAGGAACTTCACAGGCAATGTGAAAAACAGCAATAAATGAATAAATAAACATACCAGGCAGTGCATTTCTCCATATTTAATGCAACATGGAAGCACTGTTTATTTCCATTCATTTTCCAGACGAGATGTTATTTGCTGTGACTCTTGTGTGTGTAATGGAATGAATGTGTCACAAAGCAGCACTGTCTAACACAGCCATACTCCTCACATCAACGCCATTCATAATTCCTATGACAAATTCCTTGTTTTATCCAAAACACATGCAAAACGTAAAACTGGTAGGTTATAGTGATTTGAATGAGTATTGTGTGACTGTTGAAAGCAAGAGATGAAAGCTTCGTCTCGTACATCAGTGCTGATAGAGTTGCCAAACTCATTAAATCTTAATCAGACTAGGGAGAGAAAACATTAACTGCTACATCACTGCGAAGGGAACGACTGCGGAGACCTTTTCTGCTGACAGAGCAAATGCCTCACAGGTGGGACGTCATCTAATAAAATTATAGGCAGTATTGCACGTGTCACGTAAACACAACACTGTTAAACCTTGCTGTAAATTACAGGGTAAATAACTTTAAAATAGGCAGTGTTTAGCAGTAAAAATGGGAAACAGTATTTTACTGAAACATAAATGCATTTCTGTAGCACAAATAATATATTACAGTTAATTACTATATAAATACATTACAGATAACAGCTGTAATATTCAGCTGTAAAATACTGACTTTTTTACTACACTGCACTGACTGCTTAATTCTTAACGCAAAGGTGTTGCCCCTTTAAGGGCAACCAGGGGTGTGTGATCTCTGAGTTTATGTTCTTTTGCTTGTGCTGTGTTAATTATCTTAGTGACTGGATTTTCATGGTTTAAAACTTAAAATGGAATCCCAACAATGAGTGAGTAAACATTTCAAATATCTAGAAGGTTTTTTTTAAATATACTGCAAATGTAGGTAAAGTTAATGATTTCTTAGTATGTGCTCCGTATCTTTTGGTTCCAAAAAGCTACCTGTTAGTTAGCTTTTAGCATCTGACAACTTTCAGTATCCCATAGTGTTGAACATTATTTTTTATCAGCAGCTGACCCCACTTGTTTCTTTATTTTTCCTGTTTATTTTTTATTGTGTAGTCACCTGCGCATTCATATTAGAGATGGTAGAAAACATGGTTGCCCCCTTGAAGGTTGCTTGAAATATTTCAGAGTACGAACATCTTTCACAACTCATTTATCACGAAAGCATAAGCAGTCAGGTCCAAAGCAGCAGTTTTATCTCCTCAAACAATGTGATACAGCAGCAACAGACAGACAAGTTAATAATTCAGATCAGTCGCTTAATGTTGAGTACCAAGAGTCAGAGTGCCACACTAGAGCTCATTCAAAGGTAAAAGAGACATTATATGCACAGTAATGATTTTAATTATATTCTATCATGTCTGTATTTGTTGTGGTTAGTGTTTCTCATGATTCTGTGTTTGATTTGTTACAAACTGATAAAAATCATTTGATTTTCAAAGTTGTGTTGAAAATATGTTTAATGAATTGATATGTGACAAAATTTCTGTTGTTTATTTATATATTTTTTATTGTAAAAGAAAATAGAATGTATTTGGTTAACATTTTAATTGATCTTTGCCATACATGTCTATATACACACCCATATCTACAATACAGTGTTATTATTTTCTATATTTTCCTTTTATTTTATTTATACTTTGCTATACTTTGCTATACACTAGCAGAGGATGTTTTATTTCAGAATAACATTCAGTTTTGTTGAATTAAGTGATTTGTTTAATTGTTGTATTTATTATGGATTTTCTTGTTTTGTATGCATGTTTTGCTAAAGTAATAAAATACGTTTGTTGAAACCTCTTGAATTTCTTTGTCTTCTTAGAAGATAATACCATTAAATAAAATTGCAGCATTTTTGAAGAAGCAGAACGACTACAATATTAAATACACAGAATGTATATGTAGTATTCTACTGTGATTGTGTTGCATTACAGTAAATAACTATCACTACTCTTGCCAGTTATTAGCTGTTATTCTTGATTTACAGTAAAATACTGACAAAACTGTTGCCAGTTAGTTACCGTAAAGTCTCAGTTACAGTAAAATACTGGCAACACTGTTGCCAACGACTTAGTGTGGATTATACATTACAGTAAGAAGCTCGCAACACTGTTGCCAGTATTTGACTGTAGAAATGCCTGGAAAGGTCTAACAGTGAAGCCAATCAAATCCTGATTTAGTAGTTAAGGAGGCCGATAAATTAGGAGCATGCTGTGGCTTAGCTGAGCATGTGATCCCCTGGAAGTACCTAGATTTACTTGTCACTTGAGATCTCTTGGGATCTCTTTTGAAAATGATGTCATGCCAACACGTATTACCTGATGGCACCAAAAGAACACAGACAGTCCCAACCCCCATTTCATCCAAAACTGCTGTCAATGGTTAATCTGTGACCACTATTGCATCCTCTTCAGTGCCAAACATCATTGCTCCTGCTTGAAGTGGCTTTTACTGTCACCTGTCTTTTTTTTGAGCAATAAAAACTCACAATGTTCCTACCTGTAGTTGAAATGCATGACAGCCTGAAGTGCGTTTCCTCCTCCTGTAGTGATGTCTCCTTCAAAGCCAGGCAACAGAGGCGTCACAACATACACACGAAACTTTTTATTGTCTCTGCAAAATAATAAAGTAAACATCAGTTTCAATAACTTCCCATAAATACACATCCTACAGTGAATTACATGAGTGAATAAATGTAGAATATTCATTGGCGACCTGTCCCTTTAAATCAAATTCCTGTGGCAAAACAGCCTTTCCAGTTCATTTCTTTTTTTGTGACATTTCCTTGTGCTCAATCTTTTTGCTATCCCCGTAATTATAAAGTCATTACGAACGATATTTCTAAGCATATTTAGACTAGAGGAACACCGCTCAAGCCAAAACATCAGCACAGTATTTGAGTACCGAGGGCAATGTGTTTGAAGACTAAATGAAGAGTGGCACATTTAGGTGTACAGCAGCCCGTGTCTGGCTCACATCAGCGCAGTGGCAGGTGCTAGATCCTCATTAGCCATCGTTGCGCGTTAAAGACATGCCTGTCTCTACAGCTTAGCCATGACAAAAAGAGGCTTGTTTCTCGTGTGAGTCAGATACATCACAGAGAAGTGCAGTTTCAAGGCCTGTGTAAGTATGGAAAGGTGGTAGTTTACAGTTTATCTCACATGGTTTTATTGAAGGTGGCAAGCAACACAACTATGCCTGCTTAGAAACTGATATGAATCTTTTCCAAGAAAACATGTTTGTGGAACATGAAGGGTTTAAGTGACCCTACGAGGATTCACCTGTCCAGTGAATGGTGAAGAATGACTATCAGTGTTTACCGCAGTAAGATTTTACCACTTACTTGTGAGCTCTGATGATTCTCTCAATAATGGCATCGCCAATCCTGTTGTAAACAAGTTTGTTATCTGCGCAGCTAATGAAAAACTGGTTCTAAAAGAAAGTGAAACGTTGAAACACAGAAACAAATTACTTAAGGTCCTCAGGCGGGGCGAGGTGAAAAATGTCGCCTTTTTAAAAAGAAAATAATACCAACAAGTAACGAAACAAAAATGAGAATAACAAAAATAAAATAACAGTATACTTTTATTGTTGTCAAGATCATTGTTTGTGCTTATATAAAATATGGATGTGTGTGCGTTTATATATGTATATATATTTGTATATACCGTATATATATACAGGATACAGTTCATGCACACGCATATAGTACATGTATATACAATATTTAAAAAATTCATAGTCAAAATTGTTACAAAACATGAGCAAATTAAATGTCAAAAGTGTCATTTAAGTATTATGGGTACTGCATTATGCATTTTGTACCTAAACCAGAGTCTGCACATCTGAACCAGAAAGCAGCACACCAACAGCTATAGTGGGTGATGTACCTCAATGTAGATGAAGTGCTTGCTCTTGGCAATGACCTGAATGTAGGCATTATGAATAGATTCCTCATGGTGCTTGATTCCAGCAGACCAGTCCGCAGCTGACCGCAGCACCTGAATGACCATTCCCATTACTTATTTTGCAAATGCTCAGTTTATTCGAGATATACATTTGATCAAACTCATGACCTTCCCCGAGATTCAAACCTAAACCCTTCTCTTTCAAATGCAATGTTCGACCGGTTAAACTACAGACATAATTGCAACAGCGGCAATGTGTTTCTCACCTGAACTTTGGTCTGAACACAATCTGGAACTTGGTACCTCAGATCATTGGCTGTGCTGTGCGATTTAGGTAGTAAAAACGGGTAGTAGAGCGATCTGTACTTTGGCTTCATCATCTAGAAGCAAAAACTCAAGTTTATTGTGGCAGAACTGCATTATGCGACATCAAATGCCAGTGCTTAAAGTGGGATTTAAGAAGCGTACGAATGCAATATAGTATGTCAAGCGTCAAAGAATTTTAAAGTGTTTGGGACGGTGCCAAGCAGAGGGGTTGTAAATATCTCACCTTGGTGAAGTTCCAACGCTGTATAAAGTGCCTGGCAACATCCCTGGCTGCTTTCCCATGCACCACTGAGGCGATGTCATGCCAAGGCATTCTGGTAGTCGTATACCTGTCAATAAAATCTACAGTCGAGCACGGTGTTACAAAGCACAGTTTTAAAGATCTGTAACAAGTGCATTTAAGAACACAATTAACCCTGAATTACCTGAATTAACAATCATCGTAATAACGGAAACAAAAGCTGCCAGTCAGGAAAAGTGTGGCTCACCATCAAAAGGCTTATCCAGCTGAACCCAGTCTTTGAAGACGAAGTTGCAGTAGTCTTTGCCATGCCAGAAGCGTGTGTTCCCTATCAGCTCCCCCACACCTGTCTGAAGACTGTGTATTGAGCCACTCTCTGAACAGACACAAGTCACATAAAACCACAGTTACTTCTGCTAAACTGCTGATTTCAGTCAGCCAACATAATGAAGACAAACACGTACACATACTGTAATATATCCATATCCACATTACATTAGAGAATAAAGGCTGTGAATAGATTGTACAAGTGCTATATATGCCATAAGGGGACATACAAATAGAACTCAAAACGCAAAATGGTTTAACGTAGCGTTCATGAGTCATTTTAAAGAGTGCAGCGCAGAACACAAATGTCTCGAGATGCACGTTTGATAACAAAAATTGCCAAGGCATCTCCAAGCAGATAACGCTACGGCAGGGAGACCTGTGAGTGGGAGGAGCTTACACCAAGACCTTCAAGTGGGAGGAGCTTATGCTGCAAGTAGGCTGGATTGAATAAGGATGGCAAGTGGTGAGAGAAACGCAAAAAGCCTTTAAATACTACATATTCATCATAGTTTAAAATATGGTTTTCATCACAATTTATTAAATGCACCAAATTAATATAGAATAAAACAAAAAGCTTTTTATTAACAAAGCGCATTTTAGTCCACTGGAAGTTCTCTGCAGCCTCGAGTTTCGGCAGCATGACATAATAGTAGATTCATCAAATAAACACAAAGGTCTTTACAGTGACTTAACCATATTGCTTCTGTAAACATGAGGAAAATCTGTGAACTCTTCGGGGCCTTCTGATTGGCCCAATTGTGTGAAACTGGCAGAAATGAGCTGTGCTGCACATTAAAAAAAACACAGCGCCCTTAAAATGCGAAGCTCATGTGCGAATTGCTGCAAAAGACGTCAGACACGGTCAAACAAGTCCACTTAGCATGTTTACATAGAAAAACAACGGAAATGTAGTGCAGCAGGATGGAAAAACACGCTTGGTGTGACCAGCCCTTTATACACTCTTATTTGTCTGATATGGATATCTTTGAGTTATGTGAATTGAATGCATAAGTATTGTATTATACGATAGATAATGTACATATGAGGTGAACACATTCGTTACAACACACAATTTAGCAGAACCTGCAGGTGCAAATTACTAAATAACATCCATCAGGTCATATAATCATAGTGCAAACCAACTCATTCAAACTCTGTATCAAAGGCGGCACTTTATGAGTAGTAATATGTTCTGTCCCCCAAAAAAGAATGACACCAACGGCTTGACTGAAACGTGAGAGACATAAAAGACTGATTCTCTCAACAGGAAATGATTATATGTTTGTGTTAAAGAATCAGGTAAAATCTCCTTGGTCACAGTCGTTTAATCTTGGGTTTAAATCTCTGGTGGTGCAGAAGTTTAAGGTCAAAGTAATTTCATCAAAGCACATCTCTGCTGTCTCGTCTTTAAGCCAGTCTCAAACACACTTAATCCTCTCTCAGATAAACTGCAGACCGATCTATATTGTGTCACCTCTTGAAGAGAGAACAAACAGGGAGAGCTCAAGCAAGAAGATAATGGCACGTTTGTTCAAGAAGTCCACCAACACAAAGAGGGAACAAACATCACTGCACATGCACCAAAAAGAAACAAAATAAAGTGAATTCTTTAAAGGTATAATACACTCAAAAACTCTGTCATCATGTACTCACCCTCTTGACATTTTACACCAGTATGACTTTCTTTCTATAGCAGAACATAATAGAAGATATTTTGAAGAATATTGGTTATCAAAAACCGTTGGTCCCCATTGACTTCTAATGTATGGAAACAAAATTAAATGCAAGTCAAAGCCATTGGTTTTCATTACCAACATTCTTCAAAATATCTTCTTTTGGGTTCCACAGAAAGTCATACAGGTTTGAAATGACAAGACGATGAGTAAATTATGATTTTCTTGGTTGAACTTCCAATTTAACCTCCTTTCCACGGTTATCGATCCAGATAATCCATTAGAGTACATTTCAAGATCACATCTTTTTAAGGTTAAAAAAAAAACGTTGTGAGCCAGCTGGCCAGCCAGGCTTTGTTGTTATAGCAATGAAGAATCTCATACAATCAGAACCCACGAAATTTCCCAGACGTGTTAAAACATCTGTAACGTTGAAGCCATCTCAATAGAATCCATCAAGATTGACACAGATTTGTTTAAGGAAGACATGTGCTGGAAACAGATGCTATACAAGCAGTGAAAGTCACAGAGGAATCAGTCATCAGCAGACACTAAAAACAACACCACACAAATGATTATATTGTGGTAGGCCACTAGTGTTTTCTACTAGTTACAGATGAGTCTCTTACTATTGGAGCTATCGATGCTGCTGATACTGTCGGCATGATGAAGACCTCGCTGCAGGTGATGATACAGGCTAAACCGTGTCCTGCGAGTACGACCAATGCCTTTTAGTTTGGGCAGGTCTGCTGAGTCACCATCCATTAAATGACTGCCAGAGAAACCTTTTTTCTTGGGTGTGGATGATTTCAAACTCTGAATACCAAAACAAAAGATGATTCCACAACAATATAACTGGTAGGCACATCCAGTAAGAGTCTGTAATTGCAAAACTTCAAAAGAAACATGAGTTAGGTGTCTTATGGGTGTGGCAATAACACTCCTGGGAAATGAAGTAATAACTGACTTCATACATGACAATGACTGTTTTGTTTGTATGGATGTGTTAACTCTAACCTCCTCCATTGCCTGGGCAACAGAACGTGTTACGCTCCCCACGTCAGTCAAACGGTGCTCACGGTCATCCCAACGGCCGTACGCTAGGTCAATCCCTCCCACGAAAGCAACCGATTGGTCGATCACTACAATCTTCTCGTGATGGGCCCATAAGTAGACCGAGGACGAAACGTGATCGGGATGTCTCATCACCTGAGAGAGAGGAGTGTTGGGATGATATGCGTTTATTATTTTATAATTAAAGATCATGAGTCGCACGCAAGTTACCTTGATGTTAGGGTGAAGATGCATCAGTGTTCTTTTGGTGTACCCACTGTTGATGCCGAGTGCCAGCTCTACTTCCTTATAGAGCATGACGAAGATTCTCACTCCTTGTTGCTAAAAGACAAAATGCGCAAAATGAAGTTGCTTTCTATTTATTGACTCAATTCATTTAGTTATTAGCAGGCCTATACAGAACTTGATTTCTGCATCGATTTTTGGAGCAAAAATACAGGCGTGGAAAAATTAAAAGCCCCTTCCGAATATTTATTTAATCATCATTTCCAGATGTATTGTGAACATTGAAGTCCAGTGTTTGTTGAATTTCAACAAAATCAAACCTTAAGAGTGACAAAGTCATCCTACAGCAATGTGAAAGACTGACAGCATGACACGACACATAAAACTTGTGACAAAGGTTATAACCTAATTTTTTTTTTTTTACTTTTTCTAAATACTTTGCTTAAAAGTGAATATGTGCTTGTTATTTCAGGTCTGAAAAAATACAGAGCATCTTTTATGTTATTTTGACCTGTTTCTCCATTTTCATTTTTTGAAATGTGAACAATATTTTTCTTAGAAATTTGAGAGAAATATTGTAAGTAGTTCACAGAATGAAACAAAAATAATCATTTTACATAAATACATAAATAGTAAATTCAGAAAAACGGATTATAATTTTGATGTGATCTCTTCATCTCCCCCACTTGCTGTATATGTGAACTAGGCAATGAATTTAATTGTAATGAGTCATGGTAAAATGTGTTAAATAGAGCAAAGAGTATTATGTTTTTTTTTGGCTTGTGACTTGCACTTTTGAGGATGAAGAATGTTCCAATTCAGCAGAAATCTTTGGACCTTTCTGTTCAAATGAATCTTCCATTGAATACATCACATTAATGTGAAATTATGAGCATGGCATCAATTAAGAGGAAAAATGAAACTACTGTACAGGGACCTACGGCTTTGCGTTTTAAAATGCAGTCCAGCCTCCAGCGATTGCCCTCCACCACAGGTCTCTTCAGAAAGATCTCAGGGCTCAGCCTGCAAACCACACACAATAAAAGGAATCACAAATCACAACCATATTTGTATAGTCGACACCACACATTTTCCTAATACATTTTTGATCTATTTGTACATTTGCATTATAATTTCATTAGCAGTCACCATGTTTAAATAGTGTTGTTTTGCAGAAGGCTGGTTATAGCTCCAGAATAGATTGTAAACTTATATTCAGATCTGGCTCCGTTCTGGTACAGTACATAACATCTACTTGCACAATTCAACCTCGATGAATTCAATAAAGTGGTGAACACCCTGAATATTCTGTTTCACAAGGAAATGCATCAAATATCAGAAGTCAAATGGATGAAAAACGACATCCGATGTTGACATTAAATACTGTCTGTGACATGAATTGATCTTTCACAATCTACTAGCACAAAAATGTTTCACTGAAAGCCATTAAAAACACACCAATAGTGCACAAATGTGCTATCCATGTCCATTTAGATATCTCACACACCAACGTTCCCGTTACACAGTCACAGATAGGATCGGACCATTGGGTTTTTCATGGTGTGGTGTTTTTTAAATAAGGAGGACTGGAAACTCTACACCAGTGAAGTGACATACACCTCCCACTATAAGCCCATGCTTCACTTTTACTGACTCTGCATGTAGGATTACAGCAACCACTGCTATGTCACAACAGCTCCAACCTTAAGCAATTTAGTATTGTAACACTGGTGCATAATGTGAAAATCTACTTTAAATTTTTTTTTTAATGTGATAATCACTAAAAGTGAACTTATGCAGTTAGCTAATGTGCAGGGTGTTTTTAAAACACATGCATTTTTAGAAAAGGGTAAACAATATGTTCATACCACCAGTCTGTAATGAAGATCTCCTCCTTTGCCTCCTCCAGTGCATCAGCAACATCCTCCATATAGGTTTTACCATTCACATACCTAAACAATTAAATGCAAGTAGCATGTTTTCAAACCATAAGATATGACGGTGCAGGATTCAAATATGACAGGGTACTGAAATGTACCATTTCGAGGGAATGTTCTCCTCTTCTCTGGCAAAAGATCCAAATCGGTGGGTCCTTAAAAAGGCCTTGCCATGTTTCCGGACGAAGCTTTCAATGGCCTGACCCCACCAGCGGGCACTTCTGTAACTGGAGAATTTCAGCACCAGTTTCCTGTTTAAGCAACACACACATTGTTTTTATCATGTTTTAATGCTTGTCTAATTGAGTCTTATGACTCCTAAATCAAATATTTATCGTTTTTTATATATTAAATGAACCAATATCATGTTAAACAAACAAACTACTATATAGATTTTAAATATATAGAAATACATTTTAGATTGATCATCTGATCGAACATACCTGGACAGGTTTTCTATCCCCACGCCATGCTTGGTCTCGGTGTATTTTGAGTCCATTTTAATGCTGAACTCATTGTCCACCAGTAAGACACATGAAATTGAACCCATGTCCTTCTTCATATACAGCAGAAAAGAGTCCTTCACAACAAGCCACCTAAACACACAGCACGGTCGTCTATAAAACTTTTTTTTACATATCCTGTTATTTGTAAATGTTGGAAGCTTGGTGCACACTCATGCTTGACCACAGAAAATATATTTGATAATTTGACTGGATCATTTTAACAGCACATAAACACTAGCAATGTGCTGTTTGTACACTAGAGGGTGCAAACATTCAAGTGCTACAATTTCAGTTTGTCAAAAAATGAAAACTATATGGTATTAGTGAAGCAAGAGATAAACACCCTACAGGTCTCCATTAAGACAGTACTGTGTAGTCACCCTCCTTTTTGTATTTTTACAGATAACACTGCTTTAAAAAGTCTAGCCAACCTTAAAGCTCAAAATGAAGAGCAGAGCCTCACGGTTTCAATGCATTTGTTCTTTTCTTCCAGCTTATCAGACTTAGTAGTTTGTGCTGTATGAATAAAATGTAGCGTTAAAGCATTTGAAATGTTCAGAAATACCTTTTGGACCAGCGGTAGCAGATTTCATTGTGGCCACAGCAGTTTATGCCTGGAATACGATGACCTCCGGACCTTTTATGAACAATGCCTTCTCTAAAAAGAACAAACAGGGTATTATAAAAAATTACATCATTACCTTAAGCATTAAAAATGAAAGACTACGTTTAAGCCTATTAATGCTTTTTGCATTGTTATTTGTTGCATCAGATTTATATTAGACAGTATTTACAACATTCGCACTGTGTTTTACTGAAATACAAATTCTACAGTATATTACAGTAGTGAAAATGTATAAGTACAGTGAAAAGAAATCTAAACATAAAAATAATTTTAGCACCATTCTTAACAGTTTTGTTTCTCAAAAACCAACAATACATCAACTCTTTAAAACAGAAAGAGATTGTCCTTACAAGCCTTTTGGGCCCAAATCCTGAATGAAGGACAACTGACTCACATCAATGAACTCCATCTAGAAAAGACAAACATTTCACTTTATACCAATGAGACATACATGAAGATTCAATTACAATAAAATGAAATGGAATTATTTTTCCCCAAAGGGGAAATTTGTTTTGGTTTCAAGGTGTTTGCATCAACAAATTAGAAAAATACAGGAAATATAAGTAATATAATATAAAGGTAATCACAGATACATCAATACAAAAAAATGTATATAATAACTAATTAAAAAACACTCTTTCATCAATTGAAAGTCTTATGTTTTTCAATTTGTCTTATGTTCTTCAATTAAAAGAAATTGACACTAAATCCTCAGCTATATAGATTGTTACAGAGGGCATTCAAGAGTAAGATTGAATCTGAGTGGGAGACAGAGAGAAAATGGAGAGAATTACAGATGTCCTTGAATAAAACTGTTTGAACACAGAGCTCAGAGAATTGCACATTAAACCGGTCTGGAAACACAATCTTCATCTTTAATATCGATCCACACTTGCTGTTTCATTACAGATAACATGTTGTGAGCTCTGTAGAGCATAAACTCTTCACAATCACTCCGGTGGGAACATTAAATACAGTGTGAGCTTACGGTTGCATAGTAATTTCTGTACATTGACATCCTCAGCAGCTTGTTTAGGTAGTCTTCCAGTTGCCTCTGCAAAGCAAACAAACTCAATCTTTATATTTAAATATTTGGAAGCAAGCGTTTTGGTGATAACATATTTACCTTGGAAAGGATAAATATGTTTAAAAACTCTCTCTTTCTGTCAACAGGTAGTGGTCTAGCTGTTGTTGAAACCAGTAACTCTGTATTAGCACCAATTGCATTATTGCTCCTGTATGACACATCGCTTATTGATCCTTAAACTCTTTGTATGTCGCTTTGGATAAAAGCGTCGGTTAAATGACTACATGTAAGGGTAGAAAGTCTTCTAGCTAGCTCGCTCCCACTATATTTACCACAAGCGACACTGTAATATTTGCATTTAAGCTAAAATAAAAAAAAAACAACACCAGTGTTTCTTTCCAAATCAAATTATTTAATAATTTGTGTCTTATGTTCTCATGTCTTATAGAATTAATTCTTCAGTTTATCTCCTCATCAAAAGCATTACATAATATTTTATTTTCAAATACATTCTGCTTCAAATCAGAAATTTTTCTGGTCTCAAAACCAGTTGGTCTGGTTCATTGTTCAGAAATCTTCATTGATAAATTTACAGCAATATACACAGTATGGAGAAGAACGACAAGACTACTGAAAGCCATGCTGTTGTAAAGAAGCGACAGGTCACTGTTGATCTCTATTCATAACCGGGACTTGACTATCATGACATATTCAGTGAACAACACTCCTGATCTCATGTGACTCAAACTGATGACGTAAAACCAGAGATTCCACTGGCTGTTGTGACTACATGTTCTTAACAATAAAACATGTGAGCGATGGGGGAGAGATCTAACCACAGACTCACACGTCGTATGACATCATTTCAACGCGGTCTGGGATCCCTTTCAGGTCATGTGATCATGGGTTTGTGACTCACCCTTCTGCTAGACACTTGCTCCTCTCGCACCAGCTCGTCTCTGCCTCCCCGAGGTAGAACGGGCATCTGCCTCACCTCACTTCTTTTGATGCTCTTCCGTCTCTCAGTATGGCTGAAAAAAAACACATCATTACTTTGGTTTGTTCAGCTTAAAATATGCTAAAAATCCCCTTTTCCGAGGCCACCTCATTAACTGCAAGCACCTGATTTAAGATTGGCTCGTTTTAATGGAAGGCGGGACTTCCTTTGCTAGCACAGAAATATTTGGCGTTGCATTCCTCGACATTTATTTTAACGGGAGCGTTGCATCTTGTTAATATGAATATCTTTGGTGTAAAGCGGGACATATGAAGAGTAGGGTCTGACCTTCGGGTGGGCAGTGGGATCCTCATGAGGGTCTTGTAGCGCAGAAGCTCTCTGTGCAGCTCCATGAAATGTTTCTCTTTTCTCTTCACCACCCAGGTGAAGTTCCCATGCTTCAACTCTATTTTAAACACAGCTGGCATCGCCTGCGGACACAGGATTGTTGTGAGATCTGTTCCAAAGATATGTTTAAACCTCCAACAGATGGAAATGTGAGCATAACTACCTTGGACACACTTCTGTGTTTGATATCAAAGCGGTTCGGGGTCGTGGTGAACCGCTCCACCGCTTGTATCTTAGCAGTTATAGGAGCAGTGGTGAGGTACACCAGGACTTCTGCCTCTTTGAAGCCAACTGTTCTGTACACAGCTGAGAACGGGATCTGGACATCACCTGAAACACATCAGAGGGCAACTCAAGCATTCCTGAGGAAACATGCTTTTGTGTTTGTGAGTGCTCAAGGTGGGTGTGTGATGATAAGGAACATGCTGCAACATGCTGTGGAGTCATTACATTTAGGCTACGTGTATCTCTCTCTCGGACTGGGATGACACATGTGTGATCAAACAAACTTAGCTCCTTTCTGGTTCCAGTTTAAAAAATAAATGTACAGTCAACCACTTAGATGTCAGTCTACAACTAATCGACGCTTTCGATATTACACTCACCAGAAGGGTTGAACTCCTTGAAGTCCACCTCTTCAGGTTCATCTTCAGCATCTGAGAAGTTCAGCTCCCTGGTGTCCAGGTTCTCCACAGCGTCACTCATGTTTGTTTTATGAGGTTGAGTTCACTTCTGCCGGAACTGAAGGATCATATTCAGCAATCTTCAACCTGAAAGGCCAGCATTGGCTATTTATACACACACTTGTACACATGTACAATGAATGACTCCAAAATGTGTCACAGGTCTACTTTAAATGGGTTTACATTGGGAATATTTGAGTGCTTATTGCAAATATTAAACTGCTACTAGCTAAGGTGTGCGCAGTCCTTTAAAGAGAGGAAACGGATTCCTTTATCTTGATGGCATTAAATAATTTATTGTTATTTTGGGGAAAATTCATCTGTCACTTGGTAATGTACAGTAGATGCTAGCCAGACATAGGCTACAATAAATACTGCTTGTGGTTTGTGTTGCCAAACAATCAATTACGGAAATCAACCCTTGTTTTCTATCATGGTTACTGTACCATGACTACTGTATTAAAACCATACTTTGCCAATGGTCATCAATATGCCAAAAAAACATGGATAATACAATTGTCTTTCACCACAGATGGTTTCACTAGAGACACACGTCTGGCCTGAAGTTAACTTCTGGTCTGTGCTTGGTTATAATATAACAATTTATTTTAAATTTAATTTAAAACAATGAACATGAAGTTAGGTTTATATTTGATTGTATACTAAATGTATTAAATTAAAAGACAGTAAAACTACTCAACAGCTATTGATTCGTTGCAGAGTTCTACCGGAAGTTAAGTGTTGGCCACATTACATTTGTTTTTGTTGCTGCCTCTGAAACCATCTATAAAAACAAGTTTTTTGTTTATTTTATGAAGAATATAATACTTGGTGTTAAATGCTTAAATTCTGTTTAAATGCTTAAAATTCATCTGTCTTAAGTAAGCTTATTTCAATTTAAACATTTCCTCTTTCAGTCAAAGGTCAGGGGTCAATGTCTTTCCCTGTGAGGCATTGACTTCAGTGAACTCTGGGAATATTAATCCAACAACAGACAAGATCGAACCATAATGTTATTCTCTCAACATCCTGTTTATTGCAATGTCTCTGGAGAACAAATCCTAGAAATCTTTCCTGTGGCTCAGTGTTAGAGCATGGTGTTAGCAACGGCAAGGTCATGGGTTCGATTCAAGGGGATTACACATAGTCAGAAACAAAAAATATTATAGTACAATATAATGTAAGTCACATTGGATAAAAGCGTCTGCCAAATGCATAAATGTAAATGTAAAAAAAATCCATAAAACCCCAAAGCATTTACAATCCGATCACGCTTTTCTCAAACATACTGTAAGTCATCTAAATGGCTTTCAACTGGGAATTCAGAGTAGGAAACCAGAACTGGTAACCCATCTGAAGCATTGTAAATAAAGTTGGGGGATATTTGATGCCACAACAGATTCAGCACTTGTTGTTTCACAGATTCAGCACTTGTTGTTTCACAAAATTATCACCTGGGTGATAATTTTGCAAAGTGGGGGAGGGACTAAATGACCTGATAATAACAGACGTAGGTTTTACAGCGTGTCTAAGATATTAGATGGTTTGATATGTGGAGGACACAACACATAGAACAATAAGGTACAAATAATGAGTGAGAATTTGGGAAATACATAAATCATGCTGAAACTGATCGCTTGAAATACATTTACATTTTGTCATTTACCAGATGCTTTTATCCAACGTGACTTACAGATGAGGGAAACAATGGAAGCAATTGGAACGACATACGGACAACAAAAAGCAGAAGTGCTATAAAAGAAAACAGGTCTCAAATAGCCTAATACAGCAAAATTGTTATTTACATGATTCACACAAGTACCATGAAGCTAAATGCAACAGCCAACCCCCCAATCCCCTTTCACACAATATACAGTCAACAATTGTATTCCTCAGAAAAAACATCATTGTGAGAGCAAATAAGGAAAGACAGAGTGCTGGCGAGTGCACTTTTCCACCACAAAACCCTCTATTACACATAATGGAACATTTTCTCATTTGGCTGCTGGTGGTGGGTTGCAGGTACTGGTTGGTCTTTTTGTCTTATGGGTTACTCATCATTTAAAACTTGTGTAAGGGAAATCATGTGTTGCTTAATTTCTTATGTAAGACAAAAAAGAATAGCAGTGAGGAGCGGCTCTTTGGCAACTCCACAATAAAAAACAGCTATGACATCATCTTTTCCAGTCCAGCCACCTTTGGAAGCTTTTGCTTTACTCAAAGAAGCAACCTCAGGTGTCCTGGATTTAAAACATATTTTCCTTCATTTCAATGCAATATAGTAATTAAAACCTCACTGGAGTAACCAAGACCTCTAATTCATTCACAAGGACAGTCATTTAAAATCCAAGTGGACATCAGAATTTCAAAACATTTGTAAACGTATGTACAGAAATACTCCTGGTTAAATAACTGGTTCTGTAAGTTTCATTATTTACATTTAACAATGTCATTGGAAGAAATACTTGATCATGGGTGCAAGAATAAAAATATTCAAATCGTGTTCTTTGAATAAATTTAATAAATTGCTGTAGTAAGTGTTCTTCTTAACACAGTGTTGTACAGGTCGAAATCTTTTTGTAAATCAACAGCATCCAGAGCTTAATTTTCTCACCCTCAAGGAACAATTTCTTAATTATTTTTGTTCAGCTGAACGCATGAGAAGATATTTTGAAGAATATATTTTTGGGTGAACTGTGTGACCTTTATACTCAGTTAAGCAGTTCTTAACAAGGACTTGTTCACCCTATGGCTCATGCCCACCTGTCCAATGACAATTCAAGGCTGCACAGGTCAGAGAGGGGCAATAAATCATGTCACTACCAATCCATTGATAAATATTTTGATGACAACTATCTCAAAATACTACATTCCTATTTAAGAAACCATATTTTGACGATGTGAACAATTAATAAACTAAGCTCTATTTCCTGTGTAAGTCCCTTGAGCTTTGCACTTGAAAAGCACAACTGTCCATTCACTTAGTTGCTGTTCTTTCACAAAGATTTTACAAATTCCTGTTAGCTTAACTTGTAGATCATGCTGCTAACAACAGCAAAGTCATGGATTCAATCCAAATGAAAAAAGAAAACTATGTTGAAAAAATCTCAACATCAATGCAGGTGCAAATTCAAAAACAATGACCTATCATTTACAATCAGACATAAACTGTTTACGTATTATATTCTATGTAGTGTGTTTATCCTACAGCTGTCTCAATGATGTGTTTGAAATAAAGCAACTCTTTTGAAAGCCTTAAAATGAAGAGTTTGGTTCCAAAATGAGACAACTCTGTTTTGTAAAAAAAGTTTTTTATTGTGCATTCCAATTAATATCAATCAAACCGCATTTAGTTCGTATCGAATAAAGCCATAATACCTCAATAAATACAGCTAACTAACATAATAAAAACATTTCAACATAATAAAAAAAATGATTCTTGAAATATTTGAAATTTTTAATTTTCTAAAATTGTCTCTTTCTGGGACCAAACTCTTCAAATATAGTTTTTTATCTACAAAACCATCATCAAATCATTATAATGTTCATTTGGTTCATTGGTTTGTACCTACTTAGAACAGACATGAAATTAGTCAACTAGGATCATTTACAATTTTGTTTAAAACAGTTTTATTATTTGCATTAAGCATTATCCTTTCAACCTGGTCCACAGCTCTATAGCAGGACAGGCCTGTAAACCCCTTTTTGTGTCACAACTGGTGAGATGAGAACCACTCATGCAAAGAAAGATTTTATAAAAGATCTGCTCCAGTACCTTCAGTACAAGCCCCTTCTCGTTCCGTTCTTTAAAGACACTAACCCCACCCTCTCTAAACAAGCATGCTTAAGGTTAATGGTATTATGAAAATGAAATTACAGGACTATAAAGAAAATGCAAAGACAAAAAGAGGCTGCGAGTGTGTTATTTCATTTTACTAGCTGATAACAGTTGTTGCTTCCTGACAACAAGTTCCTGCCCATTGTGATCATCCTGGAGAACGACCTCACAGCCTTTAATCAGACAGCAATAACATATTATGCAACCAGCTTTGTTATAAAATTTTGCCACACATATTTAACTGCATCTTGGGGCATGTTACTAAAAACCTGTGGGAAATTTCATTTTGAAGAGCGGATAAAACACTCATTTGCAGTGACCAACCACAGATCATGTTATCATTAAAAACATTACTCGGAGGTAGCCACAAATAAACATAATGTTTAGTACATATCTGGGAAAGACTAAACCTGTTGTGCGACATATTACTGTTACTCCTGTTAAACATGTCTTTGATTGTAAAAGTTGGAGTTTCTCCAAGCATGAGATCATAGACACATTTTTAATGATGTCTGTTTTCAGAGCAAATGCACTTTGCCCCTGAAGGCAATAACCGGTGCATCTTTATACACAATGAAGCATATCAGTACCCACATGAATTTCCCAGCAGTTCAGGGTCAGAAGTCTCTTGTGTTCAGATTAATGAATGACATGCTACAAGTGTATTAGATCAGCAGACAACATAAGCCATTTACAAGAGAGAAGCAGGAATAACTATCAATGAATTTTTATCATGCAAAAAAGTTAGAATGAGTGAATACAAGAGGCTGTATAAATTCAAACCCAGATTTTGGAACTTGAGCAAAGCCAACTTGACTTTTCCATCTTGTGTGCTGGTCACACATTCCACCACAGATACAAAAGCCTTTCACAGTGGAGTGAGACAAGAGCCAAGACATACTGGCACCAGAAAAACTTTCACTCACTGTACTTTCGCAAGCACTACTTATTCAAACACACACTGTTGAAATGTTCACGTTTGTAACTGTTAATGAGCCAGAACCTTCGCAGTCTTGATTCCCTTTAACTCTATAAGCTGAGACACAGAAGTTTGAAGCAACAAACAACAGAAGTTTTTTACTGACCTGCCCTTGTAGACATGACTCCCTCATAATAAATCCACCGCGTTGTTTGCCTACAATAATGAAAGACTAACACACTTCAGCAGACAGTGTGAAAGACTCTCTCTCTCTTTCTGTTACTCCAAGCAATCTGAACAAGAGAGCAGTTCAGTGGAGAGATCTGTCACAGCCCAATGAGTTGGAAGGGGAGGGACATCCCCTGGTGTCAGCCAATCAAGTGCAGTTTGTCACATTAAACCCCTCCCATCCTCAGCTGTTATATGCATTTAGGACAGCGTGAGACATCTCCAAAGAAACAAGCATAAAGGGCGCCTAATAATAATGATTTGTGGCTAAATATAAAACTCACAAAATATGGAATTATATTAAGAGGGTTTCAGTGGTAACAAACATTATGTGGATGAACTTCCGGTAGATCTCCACAAAGAATCAATAACTGTTGAGTAGTTTTAATGTAATTTAATACAATTAATAAACCATAACATATGAATATAAATTAAATATACAATTTTGAAAGACTTTGCAGATGAAACCGTCCGCAGTGGTTCTCAACAAGGGGGTCATTAGCATGAATGATCATTTAAAATTTACATATTGAATCAACACTTTCTCAGTAAATATCAAGTTTTTAAATATTTTTCTGGGTAGAAATTTTGAGTTTTAGTGAGCGGGAGGGGGGATTATGAATATTGCTGAACACAGTAAGGGGCCTTGGAGTCAAAAAGGTTGAGAACCCCTGGGCTATTGTATTTAAAGATCACGTATCACACCCAGTTTCTGCCAATCTCATATTAGACTTGAGTACCTTTACAGTAGTACTGCATATGTCGTATCTACGAAGAGTAATTAGTTTGATCAAATTTATTAAAGAGAGATACAGCTGTACGATTATTTCCGGAAAAAGATGAGTGCATGGAGGCAGGCAGGGGGACGGAGCTACAACACGAGCACAAAATACATCATCGGAATAATCCCTTTGTGTTTTTCGCATTATTTTTACATTGCCAACAAAACACAGACATAAGACTTAGCGTGACTTACCATGTGCAGTTCATGTCCGGCATCTTTTAGCACTGGGGCCGCGCCATCTATCAGTTTACAATGATCTCCAAGTCCAGCGTTATATCCACCGTTTATATAACATCCATCACTGAAATGCCGTTAACAATTAAATACAACCTCTCTCAACATAGCAAAAGTAACGAGCTGCTGCTGCAGGGCCACTGCGCCGTAAATCTTGAGGCCTTCCTATCGCTAGTTGGTGTTCACGTGGGTGGGTTATTTCTTTTGCCTTGCTGTGGGCGTGCTTTTCTGGGAGAATTGCCCTATAAAAGGAATAGGATCCCTGTTACGAGACAAGGATCCAGACTTGTAAAAACTTTCCGAAACAAGTGGGATTGCTGGAGGAGTGGATCAAGCACAGAAATACTACGTCATACGTCCAACTTGTTTTTAAACAAGCTGACCATGTAAAGCATGAGAAGGCAGCACATTTAACAGTTTAAATCGCAAGTTAAATTCGTGCGTAGGACCTACGCCTTGCTAATGCAGAGCCGCGCACCCTATGCGTACCCTACGCCGTAGCCTGGCGCGCACTTCTCCAAAAATGTAACAATGCGTCAACTGAACGCGGACCCTACGTGGACCGCAAGCGCTGGTATTGGCTCCCTCAGGTAAAAAAAACTCTGCGATAGAGTCATGTTTACTCAAACGCATTTCCGAATGAATTATCTATGTTAAATATTTTTGCTTCTGTATAAAACATCTCAAATCTGAAACAAAAGTGACCTTTTACCTGCCGTTATCAATGCTAATTCTTCTCAAACGAGCTTCTTTTTCTCCGGCTCTTGTCTTGGTTACACAAGCAAAACACGCGCGTAAACACTGACGCCTAGTGGTCATTGCCTTTCGACGCGGACAACGAAGTAGAAGTATAAATTAAACCGACACGTAGGCTACGGCGTAGATCCTACGCAGAACTAAAAATCGCCCTTAAGTCAAATGCATGAAATAGCACGTTACCCGATCTTTAACAGGTCGCAATAGATCTGAGATTCTAGCACCTGCAAGATTCAAAACTGAGAAGCATAATTTCACAAATTTGGAGGTCAAAATGTCAAACCAACTTTACTTCAAACTGCTCTGAGGTCAGGGACATCATTCTTAGAGAGATTACTCTATTATTATAACAAACTGTGTGCATTTTCCTATAGCCCTTCCTCTCCAGAATTCATCTACTTTTCATTTTGAGGAGTGTTACACTCCACTGTATCTAAATGGATTAATCACAGAGAAACAAGTGCTGCATTAAAGGACGTCCCATCATATCCGACTCTCTTATGGCCAACAACAAAGACAGAGAGATAGACTTCTTGGGACAATAAATCATTTATATTTTCAATTTTCCGCCTTGTCTGGTGTGAGACCTCTAGTCTGTGGAGTCTGTAATAATTACCTCGGCAGGGTGTGCCGGAGCAGCCATACCTTTGCTCACATGGCAGGCATTGCCATTTATCACAGCAGCAAACAAACATCTCTGTCGTTCTCTTTCTGTCCCACACACACCAAAACACAACATAAAAACAATGCCAGTTGAACTGCAGGAGGGGAAGAGGGGAAGAAACTGAGAGAAAGTGAGACAGAGAGAGAAAGACAGATAGAGCAACAGATGCAGAAAAGAAATCACACTCTTGAAAATTAAAGCTAAAAGGTTCTTCACAGTGATCCCAGAACAACTTTTTTTGGTTCCAGAAAGAACCTTGTGTAACACAGAAAGGGTTTGAATGTTAAAGGGTATTCATGTACCCATTTTGACAAAAAAAACATTCTTCTATGGCATCGTGAAGCACCTTTATTTTTAAGAGTGTAATTTCATTATGGTCACGTCTACGCTTTATCTATCTTACTTACCACTTCAAAAGTTATTATTTAATCTTAAATTTTAATAAAAATAATAATAGTAGTTCTGTTGATACAACTACATTACCATGTATGATACATTTTTTGCAAGGGCTTCATTTCAGGAATCTTTCTGGAGGTCTGCACTGTATATACGTTGCGTACATCCCTACTGCCATCTAGTGGACTGCAGTACAATAACAATAACAATTTCTTTGTCTCTAAAACTTCATTCCACGCAAAGCATGTGTATTTCTGCATGTGTATGTGTACACGCCTGCATCACGTGTATAAATGAGAGAATGTGTGTGTGTTTACAACTGTTATCAATGATCTCATAGGACTCAAATCTCTTAAAGAGAGGAAAGATTCACTCCCTTGTCATCATGTGACAAGTTTATGATGGCCTGACTAAGAAGAATCAGTACTTTTCTGTGGGTGAGGAAACCATGTTATTGTTTTTTAAAGAAAATACTTTTCTATTGAATAGAGTGAATAGTGAATAGTCCAAAGCTTGTAGCCTATCTTGTGTGACATTGTTATGATGATAAACCTCTTGAACAGAGCACAACATCAGATTAGTGCTGTTACAGTGGTACCAACTCTCTCATCCTGCGATATTTAATCTATATGCATGATTTAGCAATTTTCTATCAAATAAAGAATACATATTAAATTATTCCTCTGACATGATATACTATGGTGAAACCAGGTTAATTTGTAGTTACTAACTGAAATTTAATTTAGGTATTCTTTAATGATATATATTGTGAAAATACTTTAAATAGTACAATTTATCTCAATTTAATAGGATAAAAGTCTTTGTTTGGAGTCATATCCTGTGGTTACCATTGGACTTCTAGGTGGAATGTTCAGTGCTCACCTTTAGGTGCACTACGTCCCCTTATTCATCCAAGATGGACCTCAAGGAGTTTGAATCGGCAATAAAGATATTATACAGATAATATTCCTCTGCTCTATTTGTAAACGAAAAGACATTAAATACTTTATACATTACATTATGACTTCATGTACAGCTGTTTTAGATTGTTGTATTTCAATGTCAATAAACTTGATAAAATTAATTAAATGAAATAAAAAAACATTGGATGTTTAAATGATCACTATTATTGTTTTTTTAAGAGAATGGGATATCAAAGTGTGTTCGTATATTCCAGCTTTCTTGTTATTTTAATATTTCTTTACCTCTTATCAGGATTTTTTTGTAATAACATGATTCTAGTATTAAAAAGAAAAGTGTTATGGATTGAACAACAACTCTAATGGCTTCCCTTACAATAGCACTATAACCCCTATCTATTGACTATTTAACCATTTTAAAATATGAATATAAATTAATTATATGAAATAAAAAAACATTGGATGCTTAAATTATCACTATTATTGATTTTTTAAGAGAATGGGATATCAAAGTGTGTTCGTATATTCCAGCTTTCTTGTTATTTTAATATTTCTTTACCTCTTATCAGGATTTTTTTGTAATAACATGATTCTAGTATTAAAAAGAAAAGTGTTATGGATTGAACAACAACTCTAATGGCTTCCCTTACAATAGCACTATAACCCCTATCTATTGACTATTTAACCATTTTAAAATATGAATATAAATTAATTATATGAAATAAAAAAACATTGGATGCTTAAATTATCACTATTATTGATTTTTTAAGAGAATGGGATATCAAAGTGTGTTCGTATATTCCAGCTTTCTTGTTATTTTAATATTTCTTTACCTCTTATCAGGATTTTTTTGTAATAACATGATTCTAGTATTAAAAAGAAAAGTGTTATGGATTGAACAACAACTCTAATGGCTTCCCTTACAATAACACTATAACCCCTATCTATTGACTATTTAACCATTTTAAAATATGAATATAAATTACTTATATAAAATAAAAAACATTGGATGTTTAAATTATTATTATTATTGTTTTTTTAAGAGAACGGCATATCAAAGTGTGTTCTCACATTACAACTTTCTTGTTATTTCAATATTTCTTTACCTCTTATCAGGAATATTTTTTTTTAAACACATGATTCTAGTATTCAAAAGAAAAGTGTTATGGATTGAACAACAACTCTAATGGCTTCCCTTACAATAGCACTATAACCCCTATCTATTGACTATTTAACCATTTTAAAAAAATTGGGGGGACTTGTTCCATTGATTTAATGGTGTTCCCATCGGCCAGATAACATTCCACCATCACAACCCAGCACATTACCAATATAAGCTATCAGAGATCATACAGTTAAAACCAATACAATTATAACCAATAAACCATTATAACGATCAAATCCATTAGAATATAGGTGATTAATAGCAACAAGTTAGTTTATCGCCTTCTCTGCGTTCTTTTCTCATCACCACACGATGGCAGAATTCATTAAAAATCCCATCCTTATCCCACAAGGTTTCAGATTTAAATCCCATACATAATAGGGATGTATATTTTCTGACCAATTACAAAGCTCTCTACTGCTGTTGTGCACCCACTGAATCAATGATGAAACGATGATTTACTGACTGACTGAACGCTAGTGGTTGAATCACAGTGCGCGCAACTGATGCGCGGAGTTCGCACGTTTCTCTCTGCGAGGTGATTTCATCTCAACGTCTCTCTTCTTAAACACTTATCTTCCTACACCAACACAGCTTCAAAAGCTTCAAGACTAACCATTTTCTGTCCGGGTGAACAGATCACAGCAGCATCAGAAGTTGGAGTGGCGTCCTTACATCGTTTCGTATCATTTGGAACATTTTTGATGTGGTGTGGATAGCAAGTCAAGTTCAAATGACATGCATTTATTAACTGGATAGCCTATCTTTACGCTTTTAGTGAAAACACGAGCTGTTTATGTTACGGTATAACGTTGGGCACCGCTCCTTGAGCACAGCAGTATGGGGAGTCGTTGGGGAGACTGTTGTCCCCGAGCTCTCTCTCAGAGGATTTAGATGGTCCGTAATCTCTCAGCATGCCTACCTGGGTTAACAGGACCAACTGTTCTTTTAATTGCAGTTGGGATGAAAACGCGACTTACTGGGGAATCGAGCCCCCGGTCAACATTTTTCCCATTCCGGTCTTGATCGGGGTTACCGTCAGCTGCGTCCTGTTCTTCTTTATCGGCGTAACAGGAAATCTGATGACAATTTTAGTAGTGACAAAATACAAGGACATGCGAACCACCACCAACTTGTACCTTTCCAGCATGGCCTTTTCGGATTTACTCATTTTCTTCTGCATGCCCCTGGACTTATATAGAATCTGGAAGTACCGACCTTGGAATTTCGGCAACATACTTTGTAAACTATTTCAGTTTGTCAGTGAATGCTGCACATACTCGACCATTCTGAACATTACTGCTCTCAGCGTGGAGAGATACTTTGCTATATGTTTTCCTCTTAGGGCTAAGGTGATCGTGACCAAGGGTCGCGTGCGAGGAGTCATTTTGGTCCTCTGGATCGTATCTTTCTTTAGCGCAGGACCTGTGTTTGTTCTTGTCGGTGTCGAGCATGAAAACGGGACAAATTCATGGGATACTAACGAATGCAAAGCGTCGGAATATGCCATACGGTCTGGTCTCTTATCCATTATGGTTTGGGTTTCCAGCATCTTTTTCTTCTTGCCCGTGTTCTGTTTAACTGTTCTGTACAGTCTCATCGGCCGAAAGCTTTGGAAGAGAAAAAGGGAGACGATTGGAGAAAATGTTTCTAGTCGGGATAAAAACAACAGACAAACAGTGAAAATGTTAGGTAAGTGACGTTGTCAGGCAACCGCGATAATGTCGAATATTGCGCGCTTTACGCACGACGTTCCCGTTACGCACAATACTTGCACTTGGCACAAAGCAATACTGCAACTCTAGCATGCATTATGAAATATTTGACATGCATATGCTTGTGATGTAACATCTTAGTTATTATTTTATAGTCAAAAGTAATACTAACACGACAGAATCACCACATCCTTGGAATCTTTGTTTGCATATTAGGTACCTGTAGAAACCGCTGTTTGAGATAGAACGTTTTCCTGTTTTCTTTTCAGATTATTTTATTTATATCATGCCTAAATGCATTAATTTTTAAAGGTGTTGTACCTACAAGGCTCTGTAAAAATGACAATAGTAATTTCATTACTCTCCCTAATAGCTGTGGTGGTGTTTGCCTTCGTGCTCTGCTGGCTTCCCTTTCACGTCGGACGATACCTGATCTCCAAATCTACAGAGATGGGATCTCCTCTCTTATCTGTCATTAGCCAGTACTGCAATCTCATCTCCTTTGTACTCTTTTATCTAAGCGCAGCGATCAACCCTATTCTATACAACATCATGTCTAAGAAGTACAGAATGGCAGCTTGCAAACTTTTTGGATTGCACAATAATCCAAGGAGAACAGCATCGATGGTCAAAGGAGAGGGTTCTCCATGCTGGACAGAATCTACTGTGAGTTTGTGACTTGACAGACTGCCTTTTCCATTACCCACAATTTCAGACGTCCTGCTCCGCACACAACTGACACATCATTTCATTTTGTTGCATGAAAGTCCCTTAATCAGACTTAAAAACACCAGAGATGTTAAATAAATTCTCAAACGCATCTCCTTAACAGATCAGGGATTATTTTAGAACGATTAAAAAATTCATCATATTTATTATTTAAAGTCATTTGTTGTTGTACAAACATATGCATAGAATGATTTAGGAGAGATGACTTCAGTTGCCTTAAATAGAAATTAAATCTGGAAGACAAAATGAGCACTGTAGATACAGCAGCATCCTACTGCACCCAGATAAAGGGAGTCGCAGAGGTGATGCCTTCATTTACATTCTGTGCATGAATAACATGTTCTTTAAGCGTGTGCGTCACTCTGTTTATGTGTGGATGAAGAATGCTTTACTTCAGATGAAAAGCTAAATGTTTCAAAACCCATTGCTTAGTAATTAGTTAAAGGCAAAACTAAAACCTGCATTGCACTGGCTTATAAAAGTACTTCAAAAGAATACTGTTTTATGAAATGATTTTTGTTTCTTCGTTTTCAATATTTCAAATGTTAAAATGTGTTTCATTTGTACTGCAATGACATTGGATTGTAATTGAGGAAAATATTCATTTTAAACCATTGCAATAACTCTTTAACACTGTAAATTCCAAAGGATGTACGTCTCTGTTGTGGAAACAGCTTGTCTCTTGTATTCCAAAATAATGTATATAAATAAACATACAGGTGTATATTGTAAATTATGTAAATATACCCATGTTTCACTGGATTTCTGTTGTGTTGTATTTCCTTATTTATCAAAGTAATTTTCAAAGATAATCTGTATAAATTCGAAGATCATTGTATAAATGTTTTACACAGTATAGTTTTTCAAACTAGAACTATGTGCTCATTTACAACTGCTCCAAAAATATGTAGATGGTATGAATCTTTAGCCATCCAACATGAGCTTTAACCAAATAATAGTAATAAGCAATTGAAGGAACTAATATCACGATTGATATATCCTATTAAAGATAAATCTTCATTAATACAAAATCAATTTTAGGAAACCGTTAGAAACCCTGCATTTGTATTTCCAGTGTCAGTGTTTGATGGTGTTTTATTGATGTCAAAGCAATTTCAGAGAACCCAGACTGAAGAGGAGAATTACAGAAAAAAATGGAATCATAAATCAGTTAACTCTCCTCATGAGGATGAAAGTGATGCTGCAATATGAGATTTTTCCACCAAACCCATGTGCCATAGGCTACTTCAACCTGCAATCACCATAAAGAAAAATCTACAGCTCTGCTTTGGAGAAGTCTAAACATAACTTTTGGGCAGTTTTAAAGAAATGAGTACTAAATAGTGTTCGAAAATATAATTAGTATGTCCCAAATCATATGCTGAAATGAGTATTCTCAAAGTACCTGGATGGTCTACAGTGATGGTGAAGTTTGAATTCATGGACACTTAGGCACAATTCACCGCAAGAGGCCAGAGTTAAGTAACATACTAAAAATTAAGTGAAAGCTGCTTTGCTAAATTAATAAATACAAGTTTACAGTAAAACTTTCCATGAAAAAAAAGAGTCAATGAATAAAATAAAAACTTGCTATATGCACTAAAATATACATACTTTTCTATAATAAAAACAGGCAATACGTTAAGGGCATAGTAGATGAATTGGGACGCAGAGAGTTTAATTAACATATTTTATAAAAACTAATGTTTTTCACTGTGGAAATGGCTTTTTCTGTGGTCAATTTAGACAATTTCGAAGATTCTAGTAGATGTTCTTTTATTAATTCAGTAAAACAGTTACAGCAGTGAAACATGATATATGTGATATAGCAAAGCGAATAACACTGCCGTGCGTTATAAGTATGAAATAGCAGTGGGCCTATATGAAGATTTTGGTTCCAAAATGAGATAACTCTCTTTTATTTTTTCAAAATCATGTTTCTTATTACGTTATCTTGCTTTTATTGCGTCAGTGAGATGTTTTTTAGTTATTGTAGCTTAAATAAAAACAAATAAACTGCAGTTTGATTGATATTAATTGGAATGCACAATAAAAAACATGATTTTAGAAAAAAAAGTGTTTTTTGGAACCAAACTCTTCATATAGTAAGTAGGCTAGCCTAGTCTCAGCCTTGAAGGTCACGCCCACGGATCGTTGGCTAAAAGTCTGATGCATTAGGCACAGTTTTCTGAAAACACTTCATCATGTTCCAGTCGTCATCTGATTGGTTGGATTTCACAGGATTTCCGGGAGATGTGTTGTTCCGGGAGACATAATGTTGAGAGTTTTTCCCAGAATTTGAAAGTGAACGAGCGGTGTTCTGATTATGTGCATTAAATCTACCTTAAACCAATTCACATTAGCGAAGGCCTAATAATTAGGCTTGACAAGTCCGAGTTTTAACAGTTCCGTATGAAAATTAAACACTTTTTCAAGTCTATAACCATCTTTAACTGAAGCCAAAACTATTCTGTAATCCGCTTAAATAGAAAAGTATTGAATTAAGTTGAGAAATGAAAACGATGTTGTGTCTTGATACAGAAAACTGCTGCTCCAACATTCACTCGCATGTCTTGTGACGTACGGTACGGTCCAGCTGACAATGTGGCGTTTAGGTAATATATATGTCAATGGTGATAAGTATATAGATTATCAGTAGTGTAAAACCCTGCCTCAGCTTTAATAACATGCAAAGAAATGAAGCAAATTTATTTTAATCAAACTCCGCTGATTTAACTGAAGAGATTAATAGCACCAATACAAAACACAATAGTCAGAAAAAATTAAAACATTTATTGGGTATAAATATATTACATACACGCTACAGATACAGTTAAGTCTTACATACATAGGGTATCTGCAAAAATCTATACATTAACATTGATATGGCAGTTTCTTTATATATATGCATATGAAAATGTGTAACATTTACAATAAAAGGAAAAAATTGATGACTTAAAAAATTTAGATCATGACAAGCCTGGAATGTTTAATATATATAGATTTTTTCATTTTCATTTTAAATGGTGAGGTAAAAATACATTTTTTGGAAAATCGTTGAATACACTCGTGGTTCTATACATTTCTCTGGGACAATTGCTGGGATCTCATTTATCTTCAAGCGATTACGTCAAATTTATGTCCATGATTAAAAACAAAGCACAAACAAAAGAGAGATGACACAGAATAAAATGCAATATAAAAATACAAAACTGTACTTGGGCCACAAAAATGTTTTTTTTTCTCTTTTTAATTTTTTTACAAGGACTAATAAGAAAACAAACAAAAACATTACATGTGTATTCCCAGTGCTCACTGGTCAGGAGCAAAGACTACTTATACCATGGGTAGAACTAAACTTAAAAACGAAGTCCGCGTGGGTCAGTTTAACAGACATGACAATTCTTGAATGCATGATTCTTTTGATTTTAAAACGAACAAATGATGACTAGGAAACACACGTTTATGTAGACAAATCTGATAAAGATTTATGTTTTGCTTTAAAAAGTGCTTCGTTTCTGTTAGTTGTCATACTATATATCTATATATATATATATATCTATATATAATTCCTTGGCAAAAATACTGGAATAAATTCACTATTGCGCTATGACACGTCTCGAAAAAACAAAACAAAAAGGAAATGAAAAATGTAATTTGCTTCAGAAAAGTTGATTGTTTTGCATCCTCTCAATGTGAATAACATGTACAATTTCACCTCAAAAGGATTATTTGTATAAATGGCATGATTTTCACTACCGACAAAACAAGTGTACTCATAGATTAAGTTTAACTGTTGTTATTCGTTTTCAAGAAAGCGATGTTCTAGCGTCACAAACGATTTGTCAAGTAACCCTTAAAAAACAGAGAGAAACAAAATGGACAAGCCTTTGCTTCGGCAAACAGTAAGATAATGTAAGCGTTATAACACCCTTTAGCATTGCCAAATGTAGCTACGTATGTCCCATTACATACAAATTAAAGGTTAAACATTTGCTACGTTTTTTTATGAGAAGACAACTAGCTGGATTTTCGGCACTTGAAGGTGTACAGGAATTATACGGTATAGAAATGTTTTAGCATTGTACATGCTACATGTTCTAAATGAATGAAAGAAATACGAATGAAAGGAATGCTGGCCTTTATCATTAATCTACAATACATAAAAAACTGAACTGGAAAAAAACATGCTACAATAAAAAGAATTAGTACATAACTACATCTCTTAATTTCTTGAAAAATAAATAAATGAAGATTGCACTTTAATTGCCATTTAAAGTACTGTATGCAATAGATCGTATAAATAACCCCTAAAAGAATGATACCTTAATTTCCCATTAACTTTGGCAAAGGAACACAGAGCTAGTAAAAGATTTTGCGTACGGACAACTGGAGCAAGGCACAGCTTAGGCGAGAAACGGATCAAATAAATGCATTTAAAAAACTGCGGAGGCAGACAACAGAATAACGCTACTGTAGAGTGATGACAGCAATATCATTCTGTAAAATAGTGTTATCAGCACCCTCTCAGAAACATAGCATTTACGTCTTCACCTCTGCAAAGTCCATGTCCCTGAGGTACAATACAGGCTGTCAGTCAGGGGAACGAGGGGGTGTGGCTTACACACATGCTTAACACCCCTCCCCTTTTTTCTCCTTTTGGAAAACTTCCCCTGGTCTGCAAGTGTGTTAGAGAAACTCTTTGGATCAACGGGAACTGCTGGTTTGTACCTTTACTTGGCTAAAGACGCGCATCAGGCTGTTTTGGCATGAACATCAATCATCATTATAAAGGCGCAGCGGGTGGAGTTCACCGCTGCTTCCCAAATCAAGTTGATCAAGCACCTTAAAAATTTACAACTGGCTTTCATATGGTTTCAAAGAAAAACATTCAATATGACGTGTAGGGCCATAGACAAATAATAAAAAGAGCTGAGGGGAAATTCACAGCGTATGTGAACAAAACCAGCCGGTTTCACAGCTACTGGCTTTTGTGACTCCGGCCATCGCCTGGTCCTTGGATCTACAGACACCACACGAAGCCCAAGAATCAGAGCCGACATTAGCCTGGTCCATTTATGGGGCACAGGTAGGCAAGGCATTAGCCCTGTGTGTGACATGCTCAAGCATGCGGCCTGTCCCTTTGAAGTAACAGGACACATACGCAAAGATGGCCAGTCGGGGTCGACGCGACTTCCAAACACGTTCACTGGGAGGGCGGTGGTGGCAAAGGGTGTTGTGTTCATACATGCATGGCAAATCTAACTCGATTGCCACCACTACTGACCACAGATTCATAAAGCACCTTAAATTGTGAATTGACACGCTCCTAAAGAGATCTCTACTTCAAACTTGTTATTTATATTACAATACCTCTATAAAATCTTATACTTATATCTATATATTAGATAACTGATTCCGTTCTCAGGAAAAAATAAACACAATAGCAGCATTACTTAAACCACACATGGATTGCAACTTGCTTTGGCAGCTTAATGCAGGGGGCTTCACACCAGCCTTTACTACGGTAACAGTATTTAGTGTTTCTGAGAAGTAGTGTGGTGAAGTGTTCGGTGATGTCCGGCTTTGAACTGTGATCGTGGGATACAACAACATGTTTTTCATGATAAAGCTATGATTCCAAGAACTCGCGTATGGCTATAACATAAACTTTGTGAAGCACGCTTGGATAAAACAAAGTAAAGCCATGAACGTGGAGAAAATTCAATACATCTTCCTCCAGACATATACGTACACTTAAAGGGATACAAAAAATAGAAGCATGCAAAAACAGGCTATCCCGCCACTCTCCGGAAGGCTCCGCAATGTGATTTCGCTTCCGCGCGGAGGAAAATCCACACGCTGTCACAGGTGGAAAACAACAGCGACACTCATGAAAGCATTGTAGAGACACGGAGGATAAGCGAGAAAGAGAGAAGAGTGCCTGTATACATAATCAGCCTACAGTTCATCTGCCACGCGTGTATATTTAAGTGTTCGTGTGTATGTGTCCCTCGTAAGTGAATGTTTCGTTTTCTTGGCTGGCTGCTTATTCTCTTTCTATATGTCACTTCATGAAGAAGTATTCCATCATAAAAGCGATGAGGAAGGAGAGGGCGGCAAAGGCTCCCACTAGGAGAGCTGCGAAGCGTTCGTCTGTGGCGAACAAGCCGGTGGGTCTTCCCGTCTCAGTGGAGCTGAGCTCTCCGTGCGCCACCGTCTCTATGCGGCGCAGTGTGAAGATTGAGGATGGGCTGACGGGTCCGCACAGCTCCTGAGTGTTGTCCTGGCAACGCCGGCACACGTACACGCGAAACCGATAGTCTGTGTTATTGTGCAGGCCAGAGATCTGAAAGGTCGTGTCCTCTCCTTTATATAACTGAAACAAGAGACAGAGAGAAAAATGAAAATGCATGGATATTATAAACTGCATTTAACTAGACATTTTTTGTCTTAAATGTAAAATAAATTGTTTGATGTTTCAACATACTTGTTGAGCTATTTTATTTATACCAAATATTTGTTTTCATAAAACTTGCAGCACTTTCTATAAATCTGACAGATTTTCAGTAAATTTAATGTAAATTTAAAATCTAAACTTAGTGGTCCGAGTACATATTTATGGTCGTTATTGTTAGAAATAGTTGTTACTCAGAGACTTTAATGAATAATGATAAGGATAAATCACATGACGCGTTTACAAACAGTAACATGAGGACGAGCTTTACAGAGGAGGATGTGTTGACATATAGTAAAGCTCCAGATAGGATCACGTTTGATGTCAATATCACATTTTGTGGTCACAACAGAATTTAATCGATACAATGTTGACATTGTGTTTACGTACCGAGAAAAAAGGAAAAATATTTTCACCCCAGAAAAGCTTTGCCGGGAACACTATACGCATGCAATTCAGTTGAAAACATGTTTATTTCCAAAGCAGAATTTTAACGCAACTCAATAAAATGCAGAATAGAACCCATGTTTGATTGACAGAGTTTTTCTCAAGTACCAGTAACTTTTGGCCTATCTACCAAACAACAGCTGTTAAATATTTCTTGAAAGCCACCCACAACTTCATTTATTTTACCACTAGGATGATAGACACTTTTCATTTGATGACATTGTAAGAAAAGTCACCTATAAGAAGCCAAAACGTGCATTTCATTACACAGCATTAACACAACAGCTACATACTGATATCTTTACTGTTGATATCGGTTGCACGGATATTATACCACGGCGTGAACTGTTTAGAAAAGTTTCAAGACTATATTTCTGGCTTTGTATGAAGTGAATACCGTTTACACAAAACTACATTTAATCTATTTTTTGGTCAATCTTCTCTCTCCAAATGCCTATAGCACAGGAAACGTAAAAGTGCACAGTAAATGATCCTACAGTCTAAATGTCTAAAATATTTAATTTAAGGGAAAACGTTCCAGCTTATACTGCACCCCACCATGTCCATCATACTTTTGAAGAAACAAAACTGTACACTAGAAACACACAAGCAGAGCAAATGTATGTATAAAATGTCCCTAAATAAAAAAGCAATACAAAGCATTCAAAAATAAACGTAATGCAAGCCATCCGAGGCAACACTCTTTGACAGCTATTATTTCATTTTTCCATTTACTTTTAAGTGCTCATGGTCGAAAGATGTTATGATGGAGGAATAAAAATGAAGTTATTGAAGTTCAGGAAGATTCAATACTACAAGTGCAACAGTCTGTGTTAATGAATGCTGGCCAAAAACAAGCCCATTACTTTTTCAACAGACACATAAACAAGCTATATCAAACACACACAAAACAATTGAAACTGCAAAGCATTTTATTCCATTTAGCTCAGTTTCTCTAATCTGTGATGATCAAAGAATGTCGAAATATTGTATAAATGAACTGAAACTGCTCGCCTGTGTTTGCTACACAAAATGTCATTTCTATTTTCACTGACAGGGCAAAACCCACATGCTTGTGTGATATTGGTTAAAAAGCTAAATGGGCTTCTATTTACAAAGACCTACGACAGCAAGCTCGTAAGCTTTCATAATGCGTAATGTAAGCAAACTCCATTAGCTGTTCAATTTGGTGGGAGATAATTACTTACCTGGAGTAATTTTTGTCAAAAATACACACGGGATTTGTTAACCCTGTAAGTGTCAGATTCCTGCCAGATCACAAACTCACACGTTTTGTACTGAATAAAAAGACTACATTAAAAAAAACAGTCGCCTAAAAAGAAATTCTGTCTTCATTTACTCACCCTCAAGTTGTTTCAAATCTTTATAAATTACTTGGTTACGAAAAACATACATTGCATTACATTCCGTTGAGGCATTTGGCAGACGCTTTTGTCCAAAGCGACTTACATTGCTTTATACATTTTACATAGGTATTTGCAATCCCCTGGGATCGAACCCACAACCTTGCGTTGTTAACGCAATGCTCTTACCACTGAGCTAAAGGAAAGCAAGAAACAAAGAAATATATTTGCAAGAATGGTTTTAAGTTAACCGTTTTTGGCCAGCATTCACATTGACTACCATAGTAGGATTTTATTCCGATTTTTTTGTTCTGTTGAACGCAAAAGAAGATATTTCGAAGAATGTATGAAAACAAACCGTTCTGGGGCACTTTTGACTACCGTTGTAATTTTTCCTACTTTCCAGGTTTGTTTACAAGCATTCTTCCAAATATCTTTCTCTGTGTTCACCAGAGCAAAGACATTTCTACAGATTTGGAACAACTCGAGGGTGACTAAATGAAGAAAGAACTTTTATTTTTGTGCGAACTGTCCCTTTAAGTCAGAATGGTTGGTGTGGCAGTGGCATACTGCTCATCCACCTCACACCCACACAATACACACAGACATGTCAGAGTTTGCCAATGCAAACAGTTACCGACGACAGCATCTGTTGCCATTTTACACTGACACGAGGGGCCCACGCTCCATATGCACTAATACTACTTATCTTTACATGCAAACAACACGCTTCTCCCATCCGTTCCTGCGTTTACATATAAAGAGGCACAGGGCAGCAGAGTAACAAGACTCATGTCAGGAAGGAACTCTGAATGTGAATGCGTGTAGAAAATTGAGAGGCTTTCTCCATTTGCCTGGAGAGAAGTGATAGTCCTCACAGCACGTGCATTCACACTGCTGGGTACATTTATGTTGCACAGGTTCATCTCCTAATATAACCATTTGCATAAAATGAACTCATTTTTGATGATGAATAAAATGGATAACATTTGTGACAATAAGGTGACAAAAGTGGGTGGAATATTATATTATTCTACTTGTGCTTTGTGTGTTGTTTACCCATCTTTTATTACTTATAACAAAATGTGTCAATTAATCTTGAGGTTATTGCATTTAAAAAATAGTGAAAAGTAACATCCCCCATTGAGGACAGACAATATGTTTGAACTGAGGGTTAGTAATCTACGTTAATAGAATAGAGAAAGCCTCTATCAAGCCCTCCACATCAGCTGCAGAATACTAATATCCTCAGACAGAGGGGACAGACCTATCGGCCCATATCAAGCTTATTCTATCTACATATTTCCTACTGCCAATAGAGTAGAAAGAAAACTTTCTTTTGTCAAAATTGTGTCATACGCTCAAAGGTGTCAAAATAAATTATACCCCGATGACGGAACACTTAATTCCTTAATGGTCTATAAATTCTGCAGTAAAAACTTCACAGCTATCTCATGTTAAAATGTTTGTAAGACTTTGACTTCGACAGCCAATTAACTCTGAATTTATGCAAACTATAATTTTTCCAAATTTTCAAGGAAGTAAGTTTACCCTAAAATTAAACGCAATCTATAATATTTCACCCTTAGGTCATCTTAATTGTAGATTTCCTTAATTTTTGTTTGACACAATTTAAATCATTCTGAAAAATATTCTAGCTGTGTAATGAGATTGAATAGTGACATTATTACATTATTTATGGTATCATCATAAAAATATAATCCAAATGACTCCAGGGTGTTAATGAATATCTTCTGAGATGAAATGCTTGTGAGTAAAAACTATTTATATTTTAAGCATATTTAGCCAAGACATGTCGCATTATACTTTGAATATGCATAGACGGTCGCATCTTAACAACATGAACAAATGTTACTGCGCATTTGCACTTTTGTGACCCACAACTGAACTTCCGGTACACAAACAATAGTGTGCCTGTAGATTATTTCTGATAACAATCAAAAGAAACCGAGAAGATACGTTACTTGATTAAACTTGTCTCTCCAGTATTTTGAATTTAGACTTCAATACCAAGTTCAACCGCTGGATGTCAATGTATCATACTGTTTGTTTAACCAAACTACAGGTCACATTTAACAAATCGCTTATATAATAAGACGAACATACAGCAAAATTCAACAAATCGTTCATTTAATACAATTATTATACATTCAAATAATGAAACAAATTAATATTAATAAAAATTAAATAAAATATAAATAGTTAAATTATTAGACACTAGGCAAACACGAACCGGAAGTTAACCGGGGGTCAGGCACGTGGGTGTCTGATGAAACGGTCTATAGTTGAGTCAATTATGCATCGGCTACACATATCTTTACATTGAAACTCATTGGTTATCGCGTCATGGATGGCATGAGGATGACTTGCTAATAGATTGAAATTAATTTTGAGGGAAAGTAGTCTATTCCTTAAAGGATGTCAAATATGAACCAGTTCAGTAATGATACCTAATGAACACCAGCTAGATACAGTATATAAACATCACACAAAAGTGATGACCTTTAAAACATCCACTCCACAGATTTGTCCAATTTGATTCTTCCAAAAACGCTTGAATTGGTCAAATACCACATGAGTTGAAAATTAATTTAAAAGTTCTCATAAAAAGGCTAACTGGAATTTTTCAAAATATATTATTTATTATATATTAACTCTGTTCTGTGCGTTTACTATGATCAGAACATTCACAAGGTAGGTGTGTGTGTGTGTTTAGTCCATTAGCAGAGCTTGTAATGTAATAGATGATGGGAAAAGACCTTCTGAAAGGATAATGTATTTATAAATCAAATCAGTATGAGACATTTAACACACAAGTCATTTCCAGCCTTTCATAGTGGAATTCCATTATCATTGAATCTCAGTAAGTATGAAATATTACCCATGAATAAGCATTATTTGTACAAACTGTGAATGTACAAACCAGTGGAAAAACATTTCTGATACAGTTTAAATTTGTAAGTTAAAGATCGTAGAGTGGGGAAAAATCTACAGAATTTGCAGGTTTGTTTAGTTATGCCGGTTCCCGTAGATTTTTATGTTTTATAAGAAATATAAAGTAGTACAGTGTTTTCAAGTTAAGACAGTAAGATCACTTCTTTAACAATTCATTGTCTTCATATGAAAACACACATATATTTCATCATATATTTTAAGTGAAATGCAAGACATAATAATGTAAATCCAAAAAGATTTAGCATTAATGCAAAGAATCAAATCAATTGATATTTGACTATGTTTCCATTTCAAGCTATTTTAAAGCATTATCTAAAGAATAGGAACTCACTTGTTTGTAGTCCGACTCTTTGCCCACCAGCACCTGTAGGATGTAAATGATGGGGTCTCCTCTCATTGGTGGAATGCTCTCCCAGCTGACCTCACACACGCTCCCTTCCAACTGTACCACTTTGGGGGCTAAAAGACAATACGCAGTTCACATATAAACCTCCAGTAAGAAACAATCCAGCACATGAAAAAGTGAAAAAGTGTGCGTTGCATGTAAGAGGAAAACTTACCTTTTAGAGCTGGAGGGACAGACCTGGTGGTATGGAAAGTGTGTATTTCAGAGAAGTGTCCCTCTCCTGCCTTACTCGCAGCTTGAATCCTGAGACAGTAGCTGCTTGACTCGCAAAGCCTCTGTACCTTATATGTGTGACTCGGTCCTCTGTAGATTGTGACAAACCTAAAACACAAACAGTTTAATTATTGTTTTTTTTTTGTAATTGAAAGGTCCAGTGTGTACATTTTTGGAGGATCTTTTGACAGAAATGCAATATAATATACAAAACTGTGTCTTCAGAGGCATATAAAGACCTCACATAATGTAGCGTTATGTTTTCAATACTTTAGAATGACACTGTAGGTCTTTTAGCAAAGAACCTAAAACGCAACATTTGAGTTCTACGTCAGTGCTTCAATAGGTTTGGTTTATGTGTCGCTAAAATTCCTACACCGGACCTTTAAAGAAGTAGTTGATTTTTTTTCAAATATACATTTACAGACTTAATATTAGATGTCATATTAGGTTTTAGTACTAATGTTCAATACTATATAAAGAGTCTAGCTCCTCTGATTAATATGTTATGTTTTATTTTTTACAAATGATTTAGACAAAATCATTCAAAATTCACAATCAAAATCTTTAATAAATGTAAAAAGATGCTCTTTTACAGCTGTCTTTTATGTTTGCACTCTGCAGAACACAAAAATCACAATGACATTGTCAAACAGCTTCTACCTTATTAGATCTAATCTAACCTTTTTGGCTCTCAATAAGAATACCTATTGGCAGTCAGCTCTGAGTAACAGAGGCCGTTCTGATGCCAAACAGCATCAGTCCAATATACAAACACATCAGGTCAAAATGACAGAGCAAACCAACAGCTGCTATTTAATGACTGATAAAACCACTTAAGAACTTCCTGCCAACTTGATGTCTGACTAATGAGATGAGGATAACACACCAGTGACCCAAAGTCAATGCTTCATATCATAACGTTTTAAAGCCTTTTAAACCTGGACGTACCTCATACACTTAACAAAAAAAATTTGATCAAAGGCTGTTTTACATTGGAGCGCTTTTCTAGCAGCTTTTGTGTTTATAAAGAAACCGAACTGAACATCAACCTTGTGCAAGTCCAGCACGTGGCACCACAACACCCAGTGGATTATAAAACATAATCCAGAAGAAACAATTCTTCAAAGGGAAAATATTACAAACAGGGTGGTCCAGAGAGAAGAGGTCTGACAGAATACCTGCTATTGTTCATTTGATGGATAGTACATCTATGGTTACTATGGCAATCTGACCACTAATAGGATTCTGGATGTAATAGCAGAACGTTCAGAGCCAATTTCAGGTACGAATGAAGTTTGAGCTTTCCTCATTGCTCTGAGTTGATCAATGTGGCTGAATTGATTATAATTATTATAGCGAATATGCCAAAGAAAGAAAGAAATGTTTACCAAACTCTAATGTGGAGTGTGGCAATTGCTTTAGTCAGAATGGGTATTGCTCTGATTTGATCAGGGTTATTGCACAAACAGAGATTATGTTACCAAATTATAGCCTTTCTGTTTACACACGTGTTTTTGACGTTTCATTTTGTGACCTTCACTGTCTGAACACAATAAAACGCAATAAACAACTTGATGCAATAATAATATACTATGTTTAACAAATGCATAGCAACATTGCGAAGTATTATTTAGATATTCATATACTAAGTTAATACTTTTAAAACCTAAATTCATTTAAAATTAAAATACGAAAATACACAATGAATCTAATCATAAAATATAAAACGGATCACACTAGCAAAGCTAAATCCAGTTACAATTTGTGAAAATTTTAAAGAAACATTTGACATATACAACTGAGAAGCAAAATCTCAATCAACGCTCCATTTAAAGGTGCAGTTTGTAAGAATTTTGCAGTAAAATATTCAAAAACCACTACGCCAATGTTATATTTACTTACAGTACTTACAATATCTCAAATGTTTACAACTGCTTTTAAATCCTGAGAAAATCGCCATTCTAAACGGTGGACAGGGTCGTTTCAATGACGTCAATGACGTCATATCCGCGTTACCCTTTACTGAGATAGATGCGGATTTAGTTTGTACCGTCGGTCCATCTAGCATTATTGCAAATGATGTGGGTACGTTCAAAAAAACTTTTACTATGATTGATTTGAAATTACACCATCGAATTGAGAATTACTGTAACATCTCTGACTAACAATTTAGTTTTAAACCTTACATTACTCGGGTCTAATTTATTATAATGAAAAAAAATGATTTCATCAAACGCAACATATATAAAACTTTATTACTTTACCTCTTCCACTAACATGGTTTCTCGATGCCGTCTAATTGATGTATCAGCGGTACCATCAGTGGTGGAGTTGAACACAACATATCTCATCATCCCATGCTTCTTTACAGCGTCATCAAGCTACACGATTGTTGTTGTTTTGATCGTTCGCCCTCTAGCGGCGATTTCTATAAACTGTAACATTAAAGGAACAGTTCACCAAAAAATGAAAATTCTTTCTCAAGTTGTTCCAAACCTGTGCCAAATTATGTTGTTCTGCTGAACACAAAGAAAGAAATTTGGAAGAATGTAGGAAAGCAAACCGTTCTGGGGCACTTTTGAATACCATTGTCATTTTTTCTACAATGGTAGTCAATGGTGGCCAAGAACTATTTGGTTACAAGCATTCTTCCAAATATATTTCTCTGTGTTCATTAAAACAAAGAAATTTATTTCGATTTGGAACAACTCGAGGGTGAGTAAATTAAGACAGAATTTTTATTTTTGGGTGAGCTGTCCCTTTAATCTCATACATGTCTAGGAGAAATAACACATATCATTTGTGATATGTATTGAGGTATATAAACTACAATAGGTTCATGTGAATTCTTGTCCAAAAAAACGTTTCCGTCTGTTGACCATTAGTGGCAGGTTTCATCTGGCCAAAGAGGATAATGAGAAAATCAACCAAACTAACAATAAAAGGATTTTTGCAACTGCTGTTCAGGAATGCATTATGTTTGATTAAATTTCCATCTGTCAGGCTCACAAACAAACAACTGCCAACATGCCAGTTTGCCAAAAAATACTATCAAAACATACAATTAGATGTAGGACATCAAAACTTGTGTAGGTTAAACTGCAGTGGCCTGTCTCTCTGCTGTATAGTGTTGGTTTGTCTGGTATAGTACAGGCCATAACACTAATAACTTCAAACAGTTTTTACTAAAAGAAAACTTCCATCTAATTGTTTTATCTCTGTATTTAATCGGCATTTTTATCTAAAAAAATCTCTTTCAAAATATACAAAATTAGCTATAATAGCTGCAGTGACGTCTCACCTTGACCAAATTAAATCACTGCTCACAGTCTGCTTTCAAAATGAATTCAATTTTCCTCCCGGCAATGTATCTACTGATGCTTATAATGCACGATAAGAGACAAACTCACCTTCTGTTCTTGTCCTCCATCTGCAGGTTGTAGACCATCTCGTCTCCGAGCATGTTCTTGGCATTGCTGCTGTCTCCCCATTTGAGTTTGAGGCTCTGGGGTCCGGCAGCGCTGCACTCCAATCTGGGTGGGACGGGGGGCAGCTGTCTGGTGCGGGCCAGCAGGGGAGGGCTCAGGGGACCAGCACCGATTTCATTTACAGCCTGAATCTGCACACTGACACAGAGACACAACACACGTCGGACAAGTTTCATACATGTTTTTATAGTAAAGCCAATGTTGCTTTCCTACTAGAAAACAATTGAAAATCCCCAAAATATCCATGTATATTATCACACACTAAAATGTTCCAATAATTACAGTGGACAAAAGAGAACAGTACACCAGCTGATCCTAAATGATAAACAGAAAGGAAAAATATTACAGAAAAAGAGGCCTTTTACTAAAAAAGTGAGAAATGGCAGAGCAAAGTATTTCTTATTCCCTAGACATCATATTTCAATCTGGATCTCATAACTGGTAATGCATGAAATTGTAATCCACTAAATGTGTGCATAACGCAAAGCAATGGCCACGATTGCAATTACTGAAAGCTGTATATGCTTTTCTTAAGCTTGATTTGTATAATAGGCAGTACAGACTTCATCTGAACTTCAGCACAAGGTCTTAGTGGGAGGCAAATCAATAACTCATTAACAAGTAAGGAATTCCTATAACAACCCTTTATTTCATCCAAACCATACTATTCAAACCCCGTTTTGATTCCTGAATGTTGGTCTATTAACTAAAAAATGTAATATTAAAGACATTTTTTTTTTTACACCAGAAAGGTGTCATTTTTTGGTGCATAAATTGACAGAAATGCAATATAATTCACATAGCTTTGTCTTCAGAGTTGTATAAATAATAATAAAGAGTTGAACATAATGAAGTGTTATTTGTTTATTACCTTAAATTAGCTATTTCTATCTACCTACCCATCTACCTATCCCCATACGTGGAATTCACCATGTTGTATACAGTAGCCTTAAACGGACAAACTGCTCTAGAGAACGCCTTCTGTAAATATGTTATCTACTTCGAAAAAGAAGCAAAAACTTGACAACATCTTGACAACGTCCTGTGTCAGCCACCGTAGTGCTCCGCAAGGAAGGGGGGAGCAATTGAGTGCGCAGTTGATTGCAATTCAAAATCTTACCACTAGATGCCGCTAAATTTCATACACTGGATCTTTAAAATAATAATTGCTTTCCTTTTTATAGTCTAGATTCAAAAATTCACAACAAAGAACATTTTGCAAAGAAAGTTAAACCATATAAACTCTACTGGTGCTATATTTTGTTTCAAGTACTAAAATAGCATCACATTATCACATTACTTATTTATATGAAGTAAGACAAAAGAAACCCTGCAGATCTTCTCACTGATCAAAAGAAATCATTTAATATTTTAATTTAATAATATGTTCGTTTTCAAGAGTAACTGAAACAGAATTTTGGACAGGTCAACAACTGAATACTTGCTTAAAGCAAGACAGTCAAATCATCTTATCTCACAGGTGAACTTGCCATATTGCAAAGTTAAAGCCTCAAGCATATCTGGAATTGGGTTTGCTTTCCAATCACAACAAGCAGACTGTCAATAGAGACACATGGAACAACAGAACCACAGTCAGTGTACCAACATGTTTCACAACATTTCCTGCCGTATTGCAACTGCTGTTTGTTCTACACGTGCAAATTATTCACACGCGTCCTGAATATCTTCTGAATATGGATCTAGTGTAGGAGAGATTTACATTTGCTTATCAACAGACCGACAGATGTACCCTGGTTTTCCTGTCAACCACGTGTTTCAAGGCATGACATTTCCCAGATAAACACTGTGTTTTTTGAACAGGAACACAAACATACACAGCAAGCGTCAGAGGACTGGTGTGGTACACTTCACACTTCAATAAACCCCGAAACAACAATAGGTTATTTTGGTTTGTACGTGATAAAGAGCTTTGCCTTATGTAAATGAGGTGCGGTTCATCCCCATCACGGTGAGAAGAATGAGCCACGTCACGTCTAACAGAAGCAGAGATGATGACCTGCATCCTTAACTTTCACCTTGGTGAGTTCATTCAGATTTATATTTAAGGGCTGTAAGACTTGCTTCGCTTTGCACAGCACCCCATTATTCATAAATATGCCCTATCGTATTATTAAATCAAATGAAAATCAGGGAATTGGAATGTGGGGAGGTAGGGGAGCCGACTTGAATTAACAGCAGCTTCTCCAGCACCAGAAGACTCTTCGGCTGACATTTAGCTGAAAACAAAACATACTTTAACCTTTTATGAGATTTCATTTGTCTGAACGCCCCTAGTGACAAAAGACATTGATTTCAAAGCAAATAACCATTCAGTCTACTCCACACCAAGTGTTTTACCATGATTGATAACGTCTTTGTGAGAGTAACTTAACAAATTTGACACATTATATACAGTACAGTGTATGTTTAGTGGGTTAACTTATGATAAAAGATAAAATAACGAGGTTGCGTGGACAGAAAAAAATGGTTCTGATTGGCTGTGTTTTGTGATTTTTGGCGTGTCCATACCGCAAAAAGTGAGGTATGGACAAACAAATTGCTTATCGCAGGAATCTCATCGCATCCCAGTTGGTTAGGACGCGGTGTGCTGAATAAGCTCACTGACATGGTCACACAGCAAGGAGGAGGTGTGGCTTTGGACAGCGATACGCATGGAGGGTGGGATCATGATTTCAGTGCTAGAAGGCTAAAGTTAGCAGCCTACTAAATGTGACGAAACCAGTTTTATGGGTCAATTTTTCGAATATTTTTACATCATTTGAAAGCTGAATAATTAGCTGTTAATTAGAGTTAACTGTTACTGGTCATCCATGTAATGGAGTAGGCGGGGCGAGACCGTCGTTCGAGACCGGTGAGTAATTGTTGATGGGCGCCAGCTGTGCTCGCACCGGTCTCAAATCACGTAGGAGATTGGGAGCATATAAGAGAACGAGCGACCGGACCGTTGAAGAGAGAGGACCGGCCAGGACATGTTTTACGTTTCTATTTATGTTCTTGTGTTTTGGTTTTGTGATTTGTTTTGTTCGCTGGCGGTCGGCCGTGAGGGGCCGCCGGCTGTTATATTTATATTAAATGTTTAAATGTTTGCCGGTTCCCGCGTCCTTTCTTCCTTTCATTGAGCTTCACAACAATCCACTCACAAAAATATTTTTTTTATATATTTACAGTTGGAAATGTACAAACTATCTTCATGGAACATGATCTTTACTTAATATCCTAACGATTTTTTGAATAAAAGAAAAATCTTTAATTTTGACCCATACAATGTATTTTTGGCTTCAACTAAAAATGTTACCGTGCTACTTAACACTGGTTTTGTGATCCAGGGTCACAAATCACCCAATTCCGCCTTTAAATATAAACAATTATGAAACATGTAATTTTGTATGCTTTAAATTGCTTTACTAATATTTGTTTAAAGCTAAACAAGATGGTTGTTATTATGGACACGCCCCCTTTGTTGTGAGGTAGACGGTTCCTCATCTCCTCCGTGATTTAAAAAGTATTGTATGGTTGTCTGGTAAGGTGTGCAGCCATATGGTTCCTTGACAGCATTTACCGTCTCATATAGTCTCTGACAGTTGAGAAAACAGGACTATAAAAACATCTGCACTGTTGGACTGGAAAGCAACCTAAGACACATGTACTAAAATGTATCTACATGCACATACCTATATTCACTGTCCGGCTGTAGATTTTGCGACAAATGACACAAGCTGTTGCCCAGGCTGATGGTCTCTTCTCCCAATTTAAGTGCGTAAGAGGTGATCTCTGCTCCGTTGCTGCAGGGTTCGTCCCATTTCAAAGCCAAGCAAGTGGAAGGTGAGTATACGCCACTGTATGTGGGGTCGTGGTCAAGTACGTACAACACTGAAACTGGGTCAGGCACAGTGGCTGGGGTCTGACAGCTCACCTCCTCGCTGTATGGTCCCGCACCTGCCTGATTTGCAGCCTTAAGAAAAATAAGAAAGCAGGACTTATGATGTGTTGTAGTAATATATCTGCTTCTTTGTACGATATGTGATGAGCGGCTAACAAACCAAATAAGAAATGATAAATCTTTGGCATTTCAATTCAATTTCAATTCATAAAAATGTTGAGTGTGGTGTGGAAGAACCAGCCATGTTCCAACAACAAGATGTGCCGAAGACTTCAATGACAATGGTTACCCATCAATGACAATGGTTTAAAATGAAATGTTCAATAAGCACACGCCATAGTTGTGTGGTGTGTAAATACTGTGTACTTAAGTCCATGTAGACTGTAACACTGTGTCCACGTCGGACACGCCCGACACGATGTCAAACGACAAAAGATGTTAGAAACGCATTAGAAGCCATTATAATTTCGAGTCGAGTCCGGTGTAGACACGGTGTAACTATTGTAATTTCTATCTCATTATTAATGATCATTATCTGTAAAGGCATTTGAGTTATGTGTCTGGAATGGTTAATAAATAAAAATAATTATCTTGAACATTGTTCATGATCTTCATACACTTTGCATCGAGTCATTTTGACCTAACCAGCTCATATATTTAAAATATAATGACCAGTGTTTTTACAGCCTCGGCGCACAAACAGAAACAGTTAATGAGGCATCGACTTTTCCTACTTTTCCTTTTATACTTGTTCAGTGTTCTAGTCATAATTACATGGACAAAAATATGAGCAAAGTGCACAGGCTAAATATACCAAGTCTGACAAGTATATTCAGGTTAGTTCGGGTGGTGAGATTATAGTACATGCACTGCATCCACGTAAGCAGATACATTATCCATGCAAGAACATAAACATTAAAACATATTAATATGCCTATCGCATTCAATCTGACCACCAAAAATACTACTCTGAATTAAATTTAATGATCTGATAATCATTATGTTTTCAAAGACAAAAATGAACTTTTAGAGAGAAAAAATATCCTTATTTACTGCAGATTTCTGCACCTGTAAAGGTTGAGAACATTTCATAACCCAGCCATTAAGGGTCATAAAGGAAAATAATAAGCAGACAGCCATATCATTCATTACAAATAAAACACTGAATATCTCCAATCGTTTAAAAAGTAAAGCATCATGACATTGTGGGTAATTGAACTTTAAAAGCCATTCTCTGCTCGACTTTATAGATAAATTATTCCACCCTCACTAGCCAAATTAAACACATGAGGTTATAGGAAATCACTGCGCACGAACAATAAATGTCATAAATAAATCAACCCGTTCAGTGACACGAGTATGGTAATGTAGTAGTAATGAGTAGTGAAATATTAAGCACTTCGGTTCTACCTGTAGTCTGCAGTAGTAATGAGTAGCAGGTGTCATGTCAGAGATCTCACACTGTGTATCAGAGCCACAGTAAATGAGCTCCATGGGCTCATCCTCTCTGCTCCACTCCAGACGATACTCAGAGATGTCGGCTCCTGAGCTCTCTGGACTCTAAACAGGGAAGACAGAACAAACAGTTCTTGCTTTTAGTATCTATTTTACTAAAATGTCAAACTATTATGTGAAAGCAGATGAATTTGTTCAGGAACGAAAACTTGAGGTAGAACATGAATTTAAATATTTAGGATTATAATTAGATTCTCAACTCTCTTTTAAAAAACATGTGAAGAAAGTGGTAAATGTGGCTAAATTAAATTTAGCGAATTTTAGATTTATTAGAAATAGTTTGACTTTGACTATTATTCCTCGTATCACATATTGCATGACTACCTGGACCCTCGGGAGGTCTTTCCTTAAACCAGTTGAAAGTATTTATAAACAAACTCTTAAGGTCTTTTATATATATATTTTTAAGATCTTATATGGTTTTGCTACACCTGTTTTGAGGATAACATATATCAGAGAACAAGAAGATATAGGATTGCCGGTATTAGTGGGGATTGTAATGTGCCATTAAGAAGAACATCCTTTGGTCAATTATCTTGCGCTTTTAGAGGAACACATGAGTGGAATAGACTCCCAGTGGAGTTAAAAGGATTAAAACATTTAACAGGACACTATGGTGTCTCCGAAAAGCTGAAAATATGGCTACTGACACATCAAAACTGTGATCATTTAAAGTGATTTATGGACATGGTATAGTAGTCTGTAATTTTGTTTTAATAGTCTTGGTTCATTTTATTTTCTTGTCTCAAATTTTCTTCTTGTTCTAAATTTGGTGTACTCATATTTTCTTTCTTTCCTTAACATCAACCTGCCAAAAGGGACAACGGATGAAAATGAGCCAGTGTTGGCTAAATCTGGTGCATTTCATATATTATGTTAGTTATTAATGTGCATTGTCCCTTTTCAAAATAACACTTCAGCTCTTATTAATAAATGTTTGTGTGATAACATGTTTATACGTGCGTAATATATGCGGACGAAACTAAATATTATTATAATTGACATTTGACATTTTTATTTTAGTCCTTGACTTGATTAGATTCATTGAATAATTTGATCCTGTTGGCACCACAATTCCATTTTATTCTTTTGTAATCAGATTTTAAATTGAATTAATATATTTATCTGGTGGCTGAATGGTCCATACATATGTATAAACTGTGCTTCCTTTATGAAATTGCACAAAATGACCGAGATTTGTACCTCCCAGCTAACCAGCACAGAGGTGTTGGACAATAAGTTGAGGGATGGTGCCGCACATTGACCTGGAGGACCCGCTGCAGTTGTTACTTCTGTTGGTTCGGAAAACTGTCCGTACTAAGAAAAGGAGAAGAGAGAGCATCATTGAACACATTACACAAAACAAACAATTGTGTAGAAACCTACAGAGAATTAGTTCATTTTAAGGTCAATTCCTTCAAAAAACTCTGTTACAAACAAAAATCTAAAAATTGAGATCTCTGTTAATGTCTTTATATAAATAAAAAAAAACTAGCAACTTGGTATAAGCACTTCTTGTATTGTGGCCTACATATGATAAATCGCTTCATTGTTTCCTAATTCTTGTAAGTCCCATTGGTTTAAAGCGTCTGCTAAATGCCTAAATGTAAATATTCATTATGTCCGAAGATTTAAATCATGTTTCCAATCATGATTTAAATTGAATCATGAATCATGATGAAACAATCCAAGTAAACAAAGCAGCGGATTGAAATCTCTCAAGCAGCCTTAGCACTCGCTCTGAATGCCGAATTAAATCGTCTGTCAAAAAGAAAGAAAGCAGCTCTCAACGGTGAAGACGAATAAAACCTAAGAGGATAAAGAACAACAGATGGACTGCTTGTGGTCTCAATGAACTCTGTTGGGTTGAAAACTAAGTGTTGTTGACGGAAAATAAAATAATTTTTCAGATTTTTCAGATACCCTCATTGATTACTAAAGGAAAAAGATGTCAACTAGAGGACCAGTTCAGTCTGATTAGAAAGATTCCTGCCACACGACTCTCATCTCTAGATAGATTCAAATGATAACATGAGCTACGTGACTAAAGTGAAGATGAGATCAGACACTCAATGTCACGAAAAAAATGTCCTGGAACCTGTGGTGCATTGTGGGATGGGGACTTTGAATACATGCATACATACACACACACACACACACACACATACACACACACTAAGAGATGAATACAACCCAATCTTTACTGAATGTACTTCAGTCTCTGAATGAGACATTGTTACGGTTAATATTATATAGCTTCAATCTGTCATTTGAACATAAAATCTAAATAGGATGTTTTATTAAATTCAAGACATTTGCATTTCTTGCATGGCTGAATTTAAATTTCATCAAAGCTCGACATTTTAAATATAGTAATTTTGTACCAACATTAATGAGACGGATATTATAGTACAGTGTAACTGCATTGTATGGGCAACATTTACATCATCACTCACCCCTGCCTCATTGGCAGCGCCCAGTCGAAAGCTGTAGGTGGCGCCAGGGAGCAGACTGCCCACAGTGCACTCCAGATCAGAGCCGTGATAGACCTCAGCTGGCTCTGACTCACCCTCCCTCACCTCCAAACTGTATTCACTCACCTCACATGCCCCCTCAGAGGAAGGACGGTCTGAAACGAGCAGAAAAAAACAAAGCAATTAGTATCCATGGAGTTAAGAAATTACAAAAGCCCATTTGACATACATTACGAGGACAAACCAACACTCAACCCAATCTAGTTTTGTACCGTATTTGTGTAAAGTGACAGGTTCTCTTTCATAATGAAAATAAGGTGCTTAAACATTTAACGAATATACAGCTTAACAATAATTACATCATCACAAGATTTTTGGCCATTCCAAAAGCCAAAAATAAATCTTTTTTTTTGAGGAACTTTACTAGCCATTTGCGGTGGGTTTCTCAGTGTTGTTACCCAGAAGAGGCTGTTTTGCTATTAACCTCCATTTGATAGATATGGTACAGGGAACAAGAGAGTCAGGCGCACTGCGGACATCGCTCTGACTCATCATTGCATCATTTCATTCTGCCCATAAAATTCATTTGCAAACGTTGCATTGAGGTAGAACAGCAAAGGATTGCAGACATATAAATCTTGAACTGTTCCTACAGTCGACAAATAGGCAAAGTTTTGTGTCAAGTGTCACAATTCAGTGTCAGACAAAATGGATCACTAGGAATACATTATAAGAAAATGCACTTTGAAAACTGAACGTGTTAACCTAAAAGACATGAATGCGGCTAAAAATGAAAGCAAACCTAAACTCTTTAGAAGATAGGTGAATATAAAGAACGTTGTGGAAACGGGAAAGAAATTAACGGTTATGTCATGGGATCGTAGAAAAAACTCTCACCCCATTGTAAGTGCACTTCTTTATGTTTGGCTTTACCCACAATCCTAGGAGGCTGGCAACGTCCCGGAGCTACACACAGCGTACGCACGGACAGACTCTCCGAGCACTGCAAGCACCATGGAAATCAGCATAATATATATAGACACAAGACTATGCATACAATATTAGTAGTGCAATATTAGTAGTTGGATGTGTATCTTCAAATTGTCTGAATGGTACAATTGTACAGTGCTGCTGTCTAATGGAGGGTCACATTCCTATCAGAGATGTGCGTTACCTGGCTGTGGCCCCCGGTGCTGATGCTGCAGGTGCGAAGTCTGTACAAAGTGCCAGGTTTCAAGTTGTCACACTCACACTCTGTGGCCGGCCCACTGTATGCAATGTCCCACTTATTGGCTGTCAGACATAAAAAAAACATGCAAGTCGAATATATTTAGGTTGAACGGTTTCATATTGTATATTTATTATTATAATAGCCCTTATGTTCAGTCAGTGTTTTAACACTCAAAACATTCATTACACTACAAAAACATGCATAATCTTGTAACAATGAACATTCTTAACATTTAAACAAATGCTAGATATTTCTAGGTTGAGAATTCAAGCCAGTGATGGAAAATTAAAGGAATTAAAAAATGACTTGGGGAAAGCAAGAAAGGCGACATGCGGCAGACAGATGTATGTGGACAAAAGATTAATTATGACATTTTGTGAAAGGATTTATGTGACTGCAATTGAAAACATTGAATTCTGGGCTGTTTTTTGATGGTGCGTGAAGAACTAGATCGTTTTCAAATACTTGATGAGGTATGAAAAGACCTGCAATTACGCAATTAACCAAACAAAATGAAAGTGGACATGCAAAGCGTGCAGACAAATGGCGAAAGGCGTGCTCCTGCATGCATTAATAAAATTACACGTACTGTCAGAACTTCCTTCTGAAATCTCCAAGAGGTATTTCAAGATTTCTGAACCTCCGTTGTCTTGTGGAGGGTCTACAGTATGAAGAAACGGAAAAAATAAATACACACAAATTTAAATTTAACACCACAAAAATACACACAGAGAGAAAATTCGGAGAGAAGTATCTGAACCGCAGTAACACTTACAATACTTCATCCTAAACTAATGGTATGGGTCCCGAACCACGTATTTATTAGTATGTCACCCTAACTCCAGGAGACTTTAAAGAATACTTTTGTATTACTATTGTAAAAGACAATAAATTATGATAATATATAGTTCAATGTCACAACATGATGTAAAATAAACAATAACAGTATCTCGCAGAAGTGAGTACACCCCTCACCCTTGTAAATATTTTATTATAGCTTTTCATTTGACAAAACTGAAGAAATGAAACTTTGCTTCAATGTAAAGTAGTGAGTCTACAGCTTTTATAACAGTGTAAGTTTGCTGTCCCCTCAAAATAACTAAACGCATAGCAATTAAATGTCCCATTCCCCGAGATTCCATTTTTCAACCTTTAGTTGGTGTGTTGCATTGATGTTAGAGCATAAACAATACCTGCAAAATGATAAAGCTCAAAGTTCAGTGCCAAGCGAGATATTGTCTTTAACTGGATTCATATTTCAAGCTATTACACTGATATTGTGTGTGGTTGTGTGCATGCCTCTAAAACACTTCTATGAAACGTCCTTTAAAGTCCTTCTTGCAAATGTCTCAAAGTCAAACTGCTTGTTTTATTATCCAACTAGGGACCAATATAAAAAGGCAAAAGTAACACTTCTATTATTAGTGTTAATTAATATTACCGGTCTTAAAGGTATTTGGTCCAGTGTCATTTCCCTCACCATAGTAGGAAACAAATGTGCGATCTTTATCAAAGATTGACGTTTGCACATGCTCTAGCAGACCTCCATTACACTACACATTGATCCGCATGTTTTTAACTGATTAAGTGAAGTTGACGTTTATTGCTAAAAGCATAAGTTTATGAATACACGTGGACTGAGTTTATGAACACACGTGGACTGAGGTTTGAGTGGGGCATCCTCAAACGGAAGGTGGAGGAGTGCAAGGTCTCTAACATCCACCAGCTCTGTGATGTCGTCATAGAAGAGGACTCCAGTGGCAACCTGTGAAGGTCTGGTGAACTCCATGCCCAAGAGGGTTAAGGCAGAGCTTGAAAATAATGGTGGCCACACAAAATATTGACACTTTGGGCCCAATTTGCACATCTTCCCATAGGGGTGTACTCACTTTTGTTGCCAGCGGTTTAGATTTGGTCAGAATTCGCTTTAGACATTACACTCACTACTTTACATTGTAGCAAGTGGCATTTCTTAAAATGATAAATATTTACAAAAATGTGAGGGGTGTATCACTTCTGTGAGAAACTGTAAGTGCCTAATATAGGAGGGAAAAAGGCATAGATAACATGGGTCAAGACAAGTATTCAAACAGATGTACAAATCTAGATTAGTTGGGAACGCCTCCTTGCTAAGGGACATATTTAAAAAAAAAAGTTGAAAGCAGCTGTCAGGAATCAACAGTTTGGTTCATTACTGTGAGGAAAATAGTTAGACATCATTGATCACACTGCAGGACTGGACACAAAAAAACTGCAGGCATATCCTCCTTTACAAATGAGGAATCAAATTGGAACGTGTCAGGCAGCAGTGCATCACAAAGACAGACATCAAAATGATGGGTGACACATGCTTCATGGGCTGGACTCAGCAAAAACAATATCGTCTGAAGGATGTGACTTATCTTTGCACTCCGTGTATTTGACTCGCCTTATAAAAATACAGATTTATTACACATACATCTATATTTGAAAAAGATTTAGAAGACGGCGTGCAGATGCAAATCGATTTGCGCGCAGCGTAAATAAGATTTCCAATTTCCCTCACAGTCAGCAACCGATTCACCAAATGCAACAGCTCAAGCAGAAAAGATCTGCTACACGCACACGCAAAAAGACACAAAACATCCCATACCCCATTTGACACTGAAGTTGTATGGTCTGATAGGACCCCTGTTGCAAGGTCTGGAGGGGGGCCCGGGTTTTTCTGGACTGGTGTTACACACCAGCACCTCACTGGGACTGCTCCTGCCTTCCAAATTAGAGGCTATGAGCTGTAAGGCAAAAAAACAAAACCAATTTCAATTGCAATGGTGGCTGAGCATGAAGGCTATGAATAAACAAACAAGCGTTGACGTAAAGTGTGTAAAACAGACTACAATAACAATTTTGTGAGCAAAATGTGACTTGTGCTTTTCTATGCAAATGTTATTGCTTTGATGCCAAGGGGCATTGTGGTTTGATGACAAGGTGATGTGGTTTGGAGTGTCGGACATAATAAGTGTGAAAATGTTCACATCCTTAACATCTACTGTGATTAATCATTTTTCTTGTCTTAGTTTCGAAGCATTTCACTCTTTCCTTATCAACTTATTGACCCAAGTAAACGTTTCAGGCTAGATTTCTCAAGGAAAGTCAACTTATTTATAAAATTCTTCTTGGGAATAATCATTTCAACAAAAATGCTTTTATAATGACTAAGTACTAAAAGAATAATGTAACAAGAAATTATTTAAGAATATTTGCCTTCTAAGTTTAGGTGGCATTTCATTAAATGAAATAAATATTCACAATAGTCCCATATACTGTATGCATTAATGTTTGATAAAACAAAGGTGGCACAAACGAGTCATAAATATGACACCTGAACAAAAAACACTTTGAAATCTATCAGGTTTAAAAATAAATCTCTAATCATCATGTAGACCGCCCTCCACAAATACACAACACTAGATCATACAAAAATAGTAGCAGGCCTTTCAACACACAGCTTTTTTGTTTGAAAACAATGGCTTCGAATTTAGAGGTAATGACATAACTCATTTTACACCACCATTATTTTCAAACATAGCTTTTATGGATGCCGCAACAAAAACCCTCAAGAGATGTTGGTCCCTATTCAGAGTACTACTGTTAATTAGAAAAGCACTTAAGCCAAACCCACGCATTCCACCGAAGCAGCGGTTGTTGTTGGACGTGATCCGCTTGCAATTACATACGAGAGTCCGATTTGTAAGAAAAATATATATCTTAAATAATAACAGAAAAAAGCAATAACAGGATGAGTCACTGGCACACAGAAACAGTTTGAAGCACTTTTGTCAATGCAATTAACAATGTATGATTTGGGCTTAGCTCCTCAGGTGCCTCTGTGACACAAACACACATGATGTTCAGATTGATAAGTTATTCTCACCCACACAAGTAAACATAACAGTTTGTACCTGTTAAGAGCATGTGTCACACATGGCACACTATTGCTCAATTATTAGTACACCTAGCTTGACCAAAACATGACGTCATCATCACTTGACACTTAATAGTTGACCCATACTTAATAGAAAGTGCTGTTCTTTTTTAAACAGACAAATGAAATATTGTTGTGTTTTTGAGCATGTCAATGACAGAAATTGTGCATATATTGTGATGACCAGAAAGCTTTCAATTTTTATGCTTTGCTGGACAGTTAGCCAGTCCACTAAACAATGCACGGATCAAACCAAATCATTAATGTTTTAAACATGTACAATACAAAATGTCTTTTTGTTTTTGATGAGAAATGTTTTGATGACTTATTTGAATAATTCACTCACCCTGAATTTATACTGTGTGCTTCTCTTCAGGCCCTCTACGGTACATGTCAAGTTTTCTCCAGTGTACTTTGGGTGAAACTCTGTTCCCTGTAGAGACAAACAGTTCAAGCCTGCATCACCAAACACCAACAACACTGTGTTTAAACATCAACAAGTCTTAAATTAATGAACATGATGTATTGTTATGTTCTTCTAAGCGAATAAAAAGTCTGACACTGTGTCTAAACCGGATGCGACCAGCACGACGCGACTTGACAAAAATCATTAGAAACGCATTAGAACCCATTATAATTTTAAAATTCGTCCACACTAGATGCGGCATGTCCTGTGTAGACACGATGCTCATTTGAAAGACAGTCATCAGTACTGTCTAAATTCAAAATATCGGAGGACGAGTCATGCCCCTCGGTTTCTTTCGCTTTTAATCAGAAATAATCTGCAGGCGCTCTATTCTTTGCGGATGATTTTTCCGGAAGTTAAGTTCAGACCACAAAAGTGTGCATGCGGAGTAACGTTTGTTTATGTTGTTGCTTTGACCGTCTATTGGCATACAATGTTTTCCTCTTGGATCTCCAGCGTGTATGTGACGAGTTCTTCTGCGGTGCAGCCGTCTGGCCGGTTCCACTCCAGCGTGATCCATGTGATGCCTGCACGCACCAGCCGAGGAGCATTGGGCAGGTGGGGCAGACTTCCAGTCGTGTAGAAAACCACCTCAGGACTAAAGCCACTGAAACAAGCACAGACATACAGGAAAACACGTAAACTGACAAAGCCGCATAGCGTATAGAATCACAAACCATGCACAGAGAAAAGGAGAGAAGCACCTGAAGGCCTAGCAGTCTAGGTTAGGTTAAAAACATTGTTAAAGAAAAGGTTGTATTTGTATCTAACAAAAACAATAAGTTATAATGTTTTCAGCATTTATGAATCTTTGTTAATGTTAGTTACGAAAACAGTTGTTCATGTTAGCTTGTTATGCAATAACTAATGTTAAAAAAGATACAACTTTTGATTTCAAAATGTATTAGTAAATGATTAAATAACATGAACTTAGATTAATATAAACTTTAGTAGTATTTTTCATTTTTCATGCTAATGCACTACACTGTTAACCCGAAAAAGTTGGGAAAACTGAAAAACTGGTAATCAGTTTCTTTTAATCTTTTGAGTAATGATGTTCCCAATTTTAACTAAGTATAACTATCAAGTTTTGAGTTTTATGTACTCATGTGTGTTATTTCGTATTAATTTAAATATTTAGTGAGGTAACTCCTTTTTTATTTACAGTTAAATAATAAAAAAAAGGTTTTATTAAGACAACCTAAACATTTCAGCTACATCAACAATCAACAAACAGTCATGCAACACACAAGACTGCTATGGCACCTCCCACAACCTAAGCATAAGCACCACTCTTCTGAACAAAGTCAAAAATACAACTGCTCTTCTAAATATCCAAGGATGAACATTCATCATAAACAAGGCTTTATCCTTTATAAAAACTTTATAAAAAAACAATTTCAAAATTTACTCTTCTAATGCAGTCTAATACAAAGCATGCTGGGAACTAAAAATCACTCCCTGCAAATCGTGTTGAATAAACTTGTTTAAATTAAGTTGAACTAACTCAAAAGCAAGAAATAGTTAGAGAAACTCAAAATATTTAAGTTTGTACAATTTTTATATAAAATTAAGTTTACACTACTTTAACTATTTAATAACTTTGAACATTCAGGTTCATATAATTTATAAAACATAATATAAAGTGTTACTGAATAATCCTATAAAAATTACTTGTATTCAATTAAATAAAATAAAATATAATATAATATATTGACTTATGAAGCCACTTTTTCGTAATGTTTATTTACTGTAATGGTTTACTCATCTGCCACCATAAAGTATTGCTATTCAGGGCCTTTTTTAAGCAAATATTAATTCAAATGTGATTTATTTGACAATCCGAAAAATAGTTAATTGCATCAAATTCTGCTCTGCATGATCATCGAACCCATGATCTTGAGGTTGCGAGCGCCTTGCTCTAACCACAGAGCTACATGAAAGCTTTAACATCCCTTGGTAATATCCCATCACAAGCTTCATATTCATTAGCATTCCTCTCAGGCTCTACTCATTTCAGGTTACTTTCCAACAAAGCTGCAATCTGACACTTCCAGGCTGAATAGCAGAATTTGAATAGTTTCCCTCTCTCCTCTCAAAAGCAGCTTTAAATCCTGTTTCTTTCATTTAACTACTTGTGACAAGTTTACAAGAGTCCACAGTATTTACTGCTTGAGGGAGAATGTCTATAACTTCCACTGAGAAACCAGAGATGTTAAATGAGTTTTTCCCCAACTTAAAAAAGTAATAAAAAATGCCCTCTTCAGACCGCTCGAAAGGCTGGAAGTAGACTCATATTTTAGCCGTCCTGCTTCACCCTCTGACTGTCTCACTGATATTAATGTCAGGAGGGATGGCCATGCATCCTCTGTGATAGTAACCATTTCCCCTCAAGAGCCTCGTGTCTGTCCAGCAAACATTACATATCTCAGTCTGATAGCTTAACTGTCTGTCAGGTAGAGGGAAATGAACGCTGAACCTAAACATAAAACCATGGACCGCAGAAATTGCTCACAAAATATAGTCAGACATTACAAAAGCAACCTCAAGGTCATGGCTTCGATTATCAGGGATTGCATGTAAAAGTAGCTTTCCTGTAGCTCAGTAGTTTTAGCATGGCGCTAGCAACGCCAAGGTCATTTGTTTGATCCCAGGGATTGTACGTCCTCAGAAACAAATGCATAGTATCATGCAATGCAAGTCGCTTTGGATAAAAAAGTCTGCCAAATGCATGAATCTAAATGTAAATGCATAAATGTAAATGCTAGCTAAAGAGTAGCCTCTGACAGTCCTGGTCCCCATTCACTTTCATTATATTAAAAAGAGCAGCGGAAAGAAAGTTGGATTTGGAACGAAATGAAAGTGAGTAAATGACAACTGAACTTTCATTTTCTGGTAAACCCTTAGAGGACAGAGGTGATGTGGGTAAACACATACTATTTCTTGTTTTTCCTTTTTTAAAGCAGGCGAAAGAATATTGAGAAAGAGAGGGAAAGAGCGTCAATGTCTGTATGTTTGGCTACATCAAGGTGACTTTATAACTCCATTAAGACTTGAGAGATGATGATATTGTCAGTTTACAGAGGGATAATGGGCTTTTTTTATCACACAGCGGGTTGAGAGATATCCATAATGTACGCAAGCCATATAAAAAGCCTTATTATCCCTGTAAACCCTCCATTCGAAGCTCATAACTCTGCCAGTCAAACTACGTGCAATCCTTTCCGATATCCAAATCTGCATATTAACCTAAATCATATGCTAGATTAGAATTAGTGCATCACAAACCAAAGTGTGCTGAAACCATTATGCAAAACAGATTCTTTTTTATTATTTATTTTATAATTAACTCTAAATAATTTGTCTAATATAACAATAATACATTGTATGGTAATGAATTTATCAAGCACCTGATGTTACATCAACAGGTCTTTCCATATAGAATTATTTATCTTCCCATCATAAATAAAGTATGTGCGTTTGCTGTCGGAGTATGCAAATTACGTATGTCTGCATGTGAAAGTCACATGATTATATAATCATACCTCATTCCTATGTCGTTGCGTGCTGCCACCCGAAACGTGTACGCCATAGCTGGACACAGGCGAGTTAGTTTGTAGTGCCTTTGGCTTCCAAAGTAACATTCCCTGAAAATGTTGTTTTTTTTCCCCTGAAAGATGATACAAGCACATGATAAACGCAAAAATCATTGACACTCAATATAAGCCAGAATGAAGAAAATAGCCAAGTGCATGAGACGTGAGGTATATTCTATTCGTGTCCAATCGAACTTCATTCATGAACGCATTCAGTTTCTAGAAACCACCGTCAAGAGTGTTTTTCAATCTGATCACTCAAAACCCCATTAAATCCATTGTTGTCTGTGAATGGGTACAGATGTGAATTGGGCTGATGTCAGCGAGGCATCATATCAGGTGTGATAAAGTCAAATCTATTATGTTATTTTTCCTGCAAAAAGACTAGCGCATTACCTCATCCCACTCTAAAAGATAACTGGTGATTTTCGATCCATTGTCAACTGGAGCCTAAGAAGAAAAAAAAGAGGGAACACTAGTACAGTGGAGTAGAGTACGTAAAAAATACACAAATGTGCAGCCAAATCTTTCATTCACTTTTGAGTCACACAAATTTCAGTCAATCTCAGTTTCAACTGTTGCATATTTGCTGTTCTTTCTGATCTTTGGCACGGTTCTACTTCAAGCCTTTTACAGTAATGGTGTCTAACCTTCCACTGCAGGGTGAGCGTGCTCTTGGTGCGATGGGACAGTTTAGGGGGCAGCGGGCAGTCTGGAGTACTGCTGTGGGTGGTAAAGGCCCCAACTTCCGAGCACGAGCCCTTCACTGTATTGCACACGGCGTTCACTCTGAGGAGAAACATACATGTTTATCAGTCATACTTCTTTCATTGTCACCTAGAGTCATACAGAAGAACCTGAGGTTGCTAAAGAGACACACTGTCAACAGAGAACGGTAAGAACTAACTGCCAATTTAAAGGTTAACACGACATCTATGAAGCTTTTTTTAACACCCCGCCAAAGACGAGTTATAACGGCAATCAGTGAATGTACTGTTGTACAGCAGGTGGCGCTGTTACACACCTTTGGGTAAAAGTACAGAATCCCAGAACGTATATTTCTTATAGGTTTTTAATGATTGTTCTGAGTGTAATCTGGGAGGAATCTTTGACAAAAAACGTTAATTATCTCAGCTGTTTAATCATGCATTTTTAAAGAAACCTACCTACATCTAAGGAGTGATAAAAAAGAACAAATGAAGATATAAGAATACGGTTTCTTTTGTTTAAAAGCTGAGACTCTGTTCTTTCATGAACATATTGTTTGTCCATATATTCTTTACAGAAAATGTACTGTGAGCCTCTACATTTTGGTGGAAATGCGAAAAAACGCTGGCGTAGGCTGGCAACCTTGTTTTTTAAAGCTGGCGGGGAAATAGTTAAATGCTTTTAATATAAACATTTTATCACATGTTTCTTAGGATTTGATGACCTGGAAGCAAGATGAGGTCAAATCCATCATTTCCTTGACCTCAAGCTCACCTTTTTTTATGGACGGTTTTAAAGTGACAACATAAACAAACGTTCCTGCCCATGTGCACGTTCGTGGACTGCCCTTAACTTCCAGTGCACATTCACAAACAATAGAGTGCCTGTAGATTATTTCTGATAACAAGTAAAAGAAATGGTTACTTGGCTAAACTTGTCTCTCCAATATTTTGAATTTAGACTGTGATACCAAGCTCAAGCACTAGATGTCAATGCACCATACGGTTTGTTTAAATGCGACCAAACTGCAGGATCTATTCAGTAAATTGTTTATTTAATAAAATGAACGTACAACAATATTAAACAAATTGTTTATTTAATAAAATTATTATACAATAAAAGAGTAATATAAATTAAAATCAACATAAATTCAACCCAGCAGTTATATTATTAGACACTAGGCAAAAACAGACCGGAAGTTCACTGCAGTCCCGGCTCGCGGAATCAGTCTATAGTCTGAAGTAAACGTATATGGCAGATTGCTTAAAAATCGATTTTAAGAAAAATACAAGCTTACAATTTTTTCACCTTGTTGCCTTTTACATTACCAACAGGTCACTCCTATTAATAAAGAGTTTATAAAACAGCCATTAGAGAAAAACCTCTGACTGTGGTCTTTTTTACATAATCAAAGACTTCGAAGCTCAAGCTCTACCACGTGACTTGACACTAACCTGTCATTCAACGCGTTACAACAATAAAAGCTGAATTCTAAAAGAGCTTTCGGTGATTGAAGATGCCCTTACACCAACAGATGACATCACAATCAGGTTTTTAAAGGACGGAACAAGCATCACACTTAAGCGTGACCTTTCCAGCCCCGTGATGCACGGCATTCTCAGATGAATAATCGAAGGTGATTCGAGATCCAATACGGTGCCATTTAATAAGCACTAAGGTGATTGAATAACAGAGGGGAACTTTAACACTATGACTAATATTCCGTTACCGTTTACTTCGATATCACAAAAAGAATAAATAATTGCAGATAATCGGAGCTCATTGGAATTACAATACTGATCATCAAAAAAAGCATGAGTTCTTGTTAAGATGAGCTTTAATATGAGCTATTGCTGAGCTCAAGAATGAATGGCCAAGATGTTACTTACCTTACATGGTAGTCTGTTGCCGGTCGAAGATCATTTAAATTGCATTCCAATTCTTCTCCGCTGAAAGGACAAAAAATTAATGGCAACAGACAATGGATGTCAGCAATAGAGTTTCTAAAGTGCAATTAGAGATTTCCAAAGCACAAAATTGACTGTTCATCAGAGGCGTTGTTCAGTTACCGAGGAACACAGCTTGGGGGAAAAATGGTGTCTGAGGAACACAGCTTGCTTTGATGGTGTCGGATCATTGATGTAAGTGTAGTTGTTTAAAGAGCTGCTGTCTGGATATCGATTCATACACGTCCTGGTGGGAGGACTGATTCGAACGATTCTTTTTGCTCAATGGGTGATGCGTTCATATCTAACTTTTATGTAGTGAACATGAATGAGTACACAAAGAAAGAGGCATCAAGAAGGATCCACAGTGTCCTTTTGTCAGTTGTTAAGAATCATGGTGGGGACATAAGACACTTGTGTCCAACAATCATGCGAAAATGTCTTTTGAACAGCATAGTTTGTGCTCTGCCATTATATTGTCATTCAGTCTTACCTGTAGAGGATGCGGTACTGGCCATTACGGCCCCTGTCTGAGAGAGCCACTTCATAACTGCATGTAAAAGGGTGTCCATTACTGTGCCTGTCTCTGTTCTGGAGGCATGCTGGTGGTGCCCAGGTCAATGTGGCTGTCCGGGCCTGGATATTAAAAACCTGTTCAGCAAAGAGACTTGTGTGAATGTGCAGTTCAACATATTATGAATGAAATTAATTTCAAGTAAAGTGCTTTTTAAGTAGACTTAACTTTAGATGATACACCAAAGCAACATCAAATTTAAGAAATACAGCAGAATGAATGTAATTTTCTAATGAAGGGGGTTGCACAATCCCGTAGAAAAATGTGATCGCTTGCTAAATACTGCGATATGAGATAGATTAATGAAATGAGTAGTATTATATTCAAATTATTGACTACACAATAATCAAGTTGAATTTTATTTATATAGCGCTTTTCACAATTTTGTAGGGGTGACAACGAATCGTCGATGATTTGATACTTCGATTGGAGGGGCCTTATTTGACTACCTGTAGAATCTTCGCAGAAGTGTTATTTAATGGGGATTAATGTCATTGTGGTTATATAGGGAGTGGCGTAACAGACGGCATGCACGGCGCTATTTATGATGTAAAGAAATGGGTCATTTTTAGGGTTGGGTACTGAAACCCCTGGCGCATAGGAGAGCGAGGTCTGGCTATGACCCATGACGCGTCTATCCGCGTCTTCTGTGCTGTGAGAGCAGAATAGAGAAGCGGCACGTTCTTAAATGAATGTGTACACCGTTTCCAAACATTTGTCACTTACTGAATGTTTGGGCATTTAAATATGAATTAACACCTTCTCTTTAAATGTACGTAATCCGTTACTTAGACTGAACTAGTAAAATAACCAAAATAACCATATATAGCAAGCATGGCGCAGACTTTTGGAACTGAAAGCAAGCGTGCGTGTCAGGGGGATGGACAAAGAGTGCGCAGGAAAAAAGGTTGAAGGAACTTAGTGAGTGTTTAAATGGTAAGATGCTTTATTGCGTTCCTTCTTTACATGTGTTAAATAAAGTATCTTTATTGGTAGTGCATTGGTAACAAACGTGCTGTATTCTCGTTAGTAAAAAATAATGAATTATTATCGAGTAGTTCTAGTTTAAAAATAGCTTTGAGGCAAGATCTGGTCTATTGTATGCATTGTCAAGTAATGTTTAAGAAAAATACATTTTAGTATTTATGTCTTCCAAATTATGTTCCCTGGCTTCAGACATTTTGCCTAAACACATTTATTTTGCACATTGTGACTGGATTCTGGCTTATTTCGTTTACTTCTTATAATATTATATTCTGTTCTAACAGATTATTGTAAATGTATTGTTAATGTTTGATTGATTTTTGGTGCATCAAAGTTGCGCTGTACACTTAACCACCTGGTGTCGTCCACACATGCACGTGTGCGCACACACACAAACAAACACACACACACGTCTGATTCCACTATCAGTCAACTATAGGCAAGACATGACACTTCTGATTCGACTATGTTAATTCTTAATCAGGGACACCCCTACAGTATTGCATACATTTAGACAGTAGTTGCTGAAATAAAGAGATACAGTTTAATAGTGAACGATAAAGACACAGAATGCGTGCCATTACAGACGGTTTCATGGATGCACGCAACTGGCTCAACGTTAACTTCCGGTCACTGTTTGGTTATAATAAAACAATTTATTTTATATTTAATTTATATGCATATAGCAGTATAAAGTACTGCTATATAAACAGAAGTGCAATAAGATTTGGTTTGCAAACAGTTTAAACAAATAATGTGCTCTTTTACAACAGTATTTCCTTTATAAAGTAGCATTAACAATTTTGGCTTAAAAAGTGTTCAACTTAAACAACTCTATTATTGTATGCTACTTTTTTCTTTATCTTAACAATTGATATAAGGAGAACACAATTCCTTTAATATGAGTGAGTAATTTGGACCTGTCCATTTCTGTTTGATGAATATTATAAAACACGTTTTCTGCATTAGCCTCACACTGCAAACAATTCAGGCAACACAATTTGGTATCATTGCTGTTTTTTTCCTTACCCGGAGAATTTTTAGATTTTCTGCAGGCTATTGATTTGCTTCCGCCTTATCATCAATAGCATTTAATAATAGTCCAACACCAACACATATAACGGCTTTTATTGGGCGAGGGCAATGATAGATAACCAGCATGACTGAAGGAGGGGAGATGAAATGGAGCAGTTTGTTCTATCAACTCGGGCGTTTGGAAGAGATTTCAAATGAAATGTCCATGTAAGAGTTTGGTACCTTTCTAATCAGTTCTGATGTTCCTAATATACAAATGCTCTCATTGGTGGAGATGCATGGTTACGCCATTCCCCAACCAATACCAATCAATGTCCCACCCCTTCGGTGACCCACGTTGTGTATACGCTTCATAGCCAGTGAGAAACGAACTTTCAAAATAAAATAATACATAAAAAAACTGCTTAAATGCACGATAAAATAATTGTTGGTGTAAATTAGTGCCATAACACGATAATAACTTGTTAACTTTCCCAGCCCTAATTTAATTCGTATACTAATTGTATTTAATTAAAATTACTCAACAGTAATCGATCAGAGGTCTACAGGATGTTACGTTTGGGCCAGGTGCGTGCATCCGATGAAACCCTCTATAATACCATGCATTTAGTGTCATTATTTTTCATTATTACACTTTACCTCTTTGCTTGAACGTTTACGTCGTTCCTGGTGAAACCATCTATAATGCCACACACATGGAATTATTGCCATTTTTTCAGTACAATCTACATTGATGACTCTTCAGTTTCATAATTTGGAAACCTGACATTTCTATTCAGACTTCTAATAAGCACATTTTAACTTTTTAGGGGGTAAATATATGAACACCTTGTAAAATGAATTGTCTAAAGATCAGTTTCTGTTTAGAAAGACGACCGAGTTTATGACCAATACATAAATTTAACTTAAAAATGGATAGGCATCAGAAATATTCAAAGGCTTACTTACATCGGTACGTAACAGAAAGAAAATGTGTTATTAACGTAATATTGATTAAGAGACTATGAAACATTAAGCGAATTAGCACGATGGTCAAATAACGTGACTAGTGCATTTTTCTATTTTAATTTATTTATTTATTTTGCATTAAAAATGTTGTTTTGAAATTTTGATACTGTGAAGCCCAAACATCCGAGTCACCGTCGCAATTAAAGGCCCCATTTATATCTTACTCCGTTTATGACTATGAAGTTATCTATTCACAGGTGGTCAGCAGAGACGCACTCGTTCACAACTTATAACACGCATCTTCAATGCATCTCAAACCAAACCCATGATTGGATTTTTTATCCGACACGGTGTCAGGTAAAAGTAGTTTAGGACATCTGACTAATTAACAGCTTTTATAAGAAAAAATATATAAACTCTGTCTCTCCGACCTTTAAACATGAATCATTCACCTGACATAAAATAACACAGATTGGTGTAATGAATTGAACAGATGCCACTGAAGAGTTGAGGGTCAAAATGTGAGTCCAGCAATGCGTTCCAGACACATTTAATACCAATTGCTTTTATTGCTATATTGTAAGTTCAAAAACAAGATATTAAAAAGTTGCAAATGGTATAACTACTTATTTATAAAGCACAAAAGTAAAAGAATAGATGAAAGCAGGCTGAGTGGCAATTTAATTGAGACTGACTATGAAATGGGTATGAGGTGTATAAGTCCTATGCTTCCTTCAATCGGATAGAAGCAATCTAACACCAAAAGCCAATGGCTTGCCAATTCATTCCCAAAACACAATCTCTCCTGTGGCAAGAATAAGTGTGAGTGAAATTGAATCTGCAATAGAAGCAATGCCAGTGGCCTCATATGGCACTTGTGAAACCACTGCAATTGATTCTCTACAAACTGGCTGCCATCATGCACACATAGCCTTAGAGATATAGACTTTCCCAAATTAAAATAAAATCATTTTTAAAACTACAATTTGTAAAAAACGCCGCCTGAGGACCATCAATCAGACTGGAAAAAATAATCTTGTTAGCGGATGAGGTAAAGTTATAAAGTTTTACAAATGTTGCGTATAATTGTGGTCCTTAAATAAGTGACTGAACGAAACAAGCTAGTGGCTTGCTAGATGCTAGAAACTACTTCCACATTAGTCCACGACACTGTTGTCATGCGGTTTCTACGTCAGTAAAGGCGGTTACAAAGAGTAATTCGGATTTGACGCCATTGACAAGCGCCTGCACAGCTCAGTGTCATTGTTTAGAAGAGCGATTCTCTCATGATTTACAAGTAGTTTGAAACATTTCAGATATTGTAAGAACTCCGCTGAACAAAATATAAAACACTGACCTAGTGGTTTTGGGATATTTTACTGCAAAAATGTTACAAACTGTACCTTTAAATGCGTAAATCAAGCGTAATTGGCACTTTTATTTTACTATCGTGTAAGAATGAACATGACCAGTTCCAGACAGCAATTTAAGACAGTTAAATATGATTAACGGTTTGTACTCTATCCATTAAAATGTACAAAAGCCAATTTAAGGTTACTTCAGGTTATTAATTCTACATTTTTTCACCTATTCACGTGTATTACGGTCAACACCTCTTTAATGACCTCATTCTACCTGTCTTGTGTCCCCTCTGCCCTTCTCTGTAGGCAATCTTATGGTCTCTGTGGAAATTGTGCTTTTTCAATATTGGATTATCTCACATATACTGTAGATCTCACTTGGTGCTTTAAATCTTTTCGCACAAAGCTCCTCGGGATAAAGGAGTGAGTGGACGTACAGGGCTGAAGGGGAGATGGATTCCCTGCTGGAAAATCCAGCTAAAGCTTGTGGCGTTATTGTAGAATAAGGAAGCTGGTCTACCAGCAAACGGATAGATAGAAGTCACGCTCCACAGAAACTAAGGAATAGTTCAACCAAAATAAATAACGTGACATTTATTTACCCGTACGTCACTCAAAACCTGCATTTGTCTCTGTTATTGTGAAACACAAAAGATATTTTGAGAAATGTCTCTGTGGTTCTGTTTTCATACAACTGAAGTCTTCCTTGGTTACCAACATTCTTCAAAATATCTTTGTTTGTGCTCTACAAAAAATAGAAAGTCATACCGGTTTGGAATGACATAAGAGTAAATAGTTAAAAATCCCTTTAAGCTGGATTTTTTAGCTAAGGGACAGCTTAGTTGGCATTAATTCATCCACTACAGCATCCAGTTTCTGAGCACCTGCGGTTCTTTCATTAGCATAAAGGAAATGTTTCGCTCCGGGGAGTGGGAGAAATTTCAGTTTTATTTTCACTTCTCAATTACTATCACAAAAGGGCTTGGCCTGAAACCGCTCCGATTCCTGGCATTCACCCATAGGCTAAATAAAAAATCTTTATGACTTTATGAGTGGAATACATTTTAACAGTATAGAAATAAAGTATACATTCAAAACTCATTATCTCTTTAATGAACACCTATTTCTGTTGTGACCTCAAGGAGACTTCACATTTGAACATCATTAGGACTTCATATTCTACATATAGCCTAAAAAACATTCTTATGTCCTTAAGATTGCATCTGTATTTGTCCTGCTATTAACATCAAGAGAGAACTACACATTGTATGATGTTTTTATGTGCCAATATAACACAAAGCACAAAGATTCAATACGCCGTTCTTTGTCTTCCGTTTCTTCAAGACCTATCTGACAATTCAAGTCGCCTCCATAACAATGGAAAGATGTCGTACAGGAAATTAAAAAGAAAACCACCTGCCACTAAACATCAGCGTGATAAAGGATCATGTGTCACACCTCTGGTTTGATTTGTTGGGAGAGTTACACTGGCTGAAGCAATTCTAACTTTAGGAGCAGAGTCAAAAAGAAAGGTCAATCCATTACTGAACTCACTAGATGCTGAAGATAGGGTGTCAATTGAACTCCATTTATTTACAACTCAGCACATCCCTCACAGAGTCTTATCTTCGGGCACCTTAAACCACAGATATATTGTCTGTCAATATCTGGTGGTCTGGGAAACAATCCTTCCAGGCCTGTTTAAATCCTAGCTGTGTCTCGATTGACACTGCAGAAGAACGTTTGCTGAGAGTATTTCCAAATAATGCATTTTTTGGGGGATTTACCTTGCTGGCTAATGGAAATTAAGTGTATATATATACAGTACCCTTGACTATTATTGCCACCCTTGGTAAATATGAGCAAAGAAGGCTGTAAATAAATCTGCATCGTTTCCCCTTTTGAAATTGTATCTAAAAAATCTGCAATATTTCAACATTTCCTTAAAGTAAAACAAGTGGGGGACTATCACTTCATGATTTCTTTTCTCTAATACACCATGGTCACAATTATTGGCACCCTTAGAAATTGACTCGTTCAACAGTAAACAGACGGTTAAAATGACAGCAGAACACCCTGGTCAGAAAACGATGTGTTCATAGCACCCAAGCGCTTGACAGAGGAACATAAAAAAACGAAATGCTGCCACTATGCGGTGACAGAGGGAAGAGTTTAAAAACTGTGCACAGATTTGAATAAAATTATATAAATATTTATGTTTTTCTACGCACAAGCTTTTGCTTTGTAATCTGGTATTTGCAGTCTGTACTATCAGTGAACTTTAGTATTAATACACTGACATCATGTTTATCGTATACTATACCATTGAAAACAGTAGTTTTGGTTTTGCTTTTTTGTTTTAACATCTATTATTTCAGACTCACCTGTGGTTTTTCAATTCCTGAAAGAACATCCTGAACTCTCTTTGCTTCTGAATCATGATCTGTAGACCAGAGAGACAGAGAGAGAGAAAGAAAGAGACAAAAGTATGTCATTTAGCTATGATCCAGCAGAGGGCGGGTTTAAGACACAAACAGAGCATTACAGGCTAATAAACTTTCACAGGTCACAGACTTCTAAGAAAAAGAAAATAAACACAGTTAAGCAGGAAAGAGCAAACACTGCGTTTAAAAATTGGCAAACGGATAAACAGAGTCCATCATTTCTCTTCTGTCAATTTTTGGGACAAAACGGCACAGGGAAATTTTCATTACAAAAGAGAAACACATTTTGTAGTCAGGGCAAACAAGTTATTTGGTTATGTTTTGTATTAATAGCGAATCGAATCTGTAACTCGTAAATGACTCGTACATCAAACTGAAATCTGCAAGTGAAAAATGCTGAATTACCTCCCAAAAAAATAAACGAAGCCTTTAAAGGGCATTTTTGGGTGAACTGTTCCTTTAAATCTTTGCTGGTTGAGTGGTTATCTGCCAAACACATCTGGCTACCCTATAGCTTAACATTGACTTGTACTACACTTACCTACTGAGATTTTCTTACCCCTAAATTAAATCACAGATACATTTTGGAATTTTTTAATTACATTAATTTTCCCACCTCTCTCTCTCTCTCTCTCTCTCTCTCTCTCTCTCTCTCTGCTCTTGGTGTTGTAAATCATTGTGCATATGTGGGAGTGTGTGTGTGTGTTTAATGTGTGTGGATTTTTTCAAACCCACAAAATTCCCTCTTTTGATAAGGTTTTAGACAAGTGAGAGTGGATAATACAGAACTCAGAGCGGCTGCAATTCACCTGGTGAGAAACTATTGACATTTGACTTTCATTTCTGAGTATAGCATGATATCATACATTACTGATGTCAAAATATACACTTTTTACACCACTATACATTCAACTTTTTTAACCTCAGATATGTTGAGGGGCATGTTATTTGTCATCGACCCAAATACACTACATGTGTGTGATTGATGTGTATTTATTTCTCAAACAGCGTGCATGCTGGGAGTTCACAGGGTTTTGGCTCTTGTGTGTCTTGGCAACCGTAATGTCATACACAGTCACCTAAACATGACCTCGAGAGGCAGGCAAATGAAACACAGGGTTGCCCAGAAGCCAGAAAGTGTGTGACAGATGTAGTTACAAGTGAGAAGTGATGAACATTGAATAATTAGATACTGTAGATGTGGAAAAATTAGGCTGAGAATACAATAAAAATATGACTTACGGGTACAAGTGTGGAATTTTTTGAAGGCTCTATTGACAGAAATGCAATATAATATAGGTGTATAAAGAGCTTACATAATAAAGCGTAATGTTTTAATGACCTATGAGCTCTTTCAATCTACATACATCGCGTGAGTTTCAACGGAAGCCCTAAATGGACAAACTGCTCTAAAGATTGTGTTTGAAAATACGAAATCTCTTTCGACAAAAGCATAAAAACTCCCTAGTCCTGTGTTAGCCACCGCAGTGGAGTGAGCCGTTGGTTGCAATTCACAACCTCACCACTAGATGCCACCAAAATCTCCACATTGCTCATTTAAAATCCAAACTAATTAAAACCTAGAAATAAAGTTTGGAATTTTAAAAAGCAAAGGAGTTACAATATTTAGGTATTCAATCAAGTAAGTTTGGATTAACTCAATGCTGCAGTTAAAAAGAAAAACATTTAGTCTTCACTCAACACAAAACTGCATGGCTGCTCTCAATCATGCGCTCATCCACCATCATGCCCATATTCTTTATGTCCATCTTCTCCTTTCCCTCCTCCTGCCCTCGAGAAGAGCCTCTCTCCGTTTCACTGCTGCCAAGCACATCACTCCACTTTCTAAAGCTTTACGTCCGTTTCTCACGCATGCCGTCCCCATAGAGAGCTGTACCGCCCTTTTTCTCTCTTGCCCTCCTGCTACGTTCTGAATAACTGCTGTTCTTCAATATATACATGAAAACAAACAGAGAAGTTAAAAGGGGAGGAAATAAACTTTCATTTTCACAAGGAAAGACGCTGTTATTGGTCTGAAGCATGGTGAACAGGTTCATTTCCTTCTTTCTGGGTCTCTCTAGATATCTGAGGTGGAGAGTGTGTTTGACTTTAATTACAGAGTGAGGTCACAGACAGGAGAGGATAAAAGGGGTGGAGGGGATGCGCAATGTTAAAAAGAAATCGAAGGAAGGTAAAGACAGAGCGGCCACATATGAATGACAGAACTGGAGGAATTTGAATGGAGAAAAAAGTGCAAGGCAAGCGGTTGTTTATCGGAGTACTGCAGCAAACTTTGCTTGAGTAAAATCATGCAGATTGTTGAGGAACTGTATTTTTCAAGGAAACATGAGATTTCATCTGGCAGACAATGAAACGAGTGGAAAAAAACACTCTTGGCCAAGTTGAAAATATTTTGAGAAATGTAAATAATAAAGTGTATTTGTTTAGTGTGTGATGTTATCCTGAGGGTCATGAACTAGGTTATGGGAGAGCTCACATTTGACCCTGCCACACTGTTCAAATCAATACAGAAATCTCAGGGAAAACTTTGAAATGTGTGTTTTTTCTACATGAACAAAAGTGTGTGCATGCATAAAAAATAGGGATTTCGGTAAACATCCAAAACTGAATTTGCAGACTACTAAAAAAAGCAAGAACACCCACAGAGCTACAGATGCCAAACAGTCCGGTCGGTAGCTCCACCCACGCATCTGCATTTTTGTACGCTGGTGCTAAAGCCCGAGAGGTACTGCAGACAAAAAGCACACACATGCTAACATTCCTAACAGCAGTTACGGAGAACCCTGTGTGTTAGTATCAGTGATCAGTCAGACTAAAACGTGTTTCACAGACCCAAATTCCATTAGCAGAGCTGATTTGTTTGTTTATTTTGAGATTAAAGCCGCTTTCTTCATTCGTCTCGCTCTAAAATAAAGAGCGTTTTGTGGACTCATTCATCTTTAGGCACGCACCCTCTTGCTCATTTCTGCCACCTGGTGGGAAGAGATAGAATTAAGCATTCAATGAATGCATTCATTTAACAAACTACACGACCAAGAGGAGTATTGTGAGACTATACAAGAAAACAGGAAAAATCAGCATTAGCTTAACAAAAATATGATTTGGAATGATTTAGAAAATACACCAAATACGTTAAAAATAGATATTATTCAAAGGCAGGAAAGCTTAAGTGGCCAAATAAAATGCTAAAATAAATCTTAATTAAACAGATCTGTAAAGAAAATATTTCACTAATGATGGGGTGGTGAGGGAGCGAGATTGCAACTCCCGACCATTCTCATCTCAGCATAGCACACATTCCATCTGTTCAACAGCTGGCTGTCTAATCCCTCTCTCACAAAGCGACCTGAGAACCACAGCCATAGCCTCATCATCACACACACACACACACACACACACACACACATACACGGTTTTACCCACAATAACAATCTACCTACTTATCTACCTATACATTGATCTGTCCATCGTTCTTCAAAAACTCCCTGAAATCACCACACTTCCACTATTTTTACAGGTGAGGTGTAACATAGGAAATTGAGTAAAATAAAATACATTATTTACAGGGTTCACTCACTTTTTCTAAACAACAGTGAATGTTGACATGGTACGTTTAATAAAGACTTACTTTAGGTCAAATGTTATGGTCCTTTTATGCAAAAATGCATGGAAAATTAAGAGTTTATTTGCAAATTTGCCAAAAATCTAGTTTTAATTGATTTATGTTTTTATTGTGATTTATCGTGTAAGTTAGCTGTACTTTCTTTAGTTATCATTACTTTAAACAACCCAACTGCAGTTTGACTGTTATTGATCGGAATTCACAATAAAAAACATCAATATAGAAATGACTTTATTCATAATTATATTCATACTGTATATCTATGTATTCAATCTCGTTTTTACACTTTACAATAGCTGTACTCTGCCCTCCCAATTGCGCCCAACTGTGCATATTTTAACGCCAGACAAACCTGACCAGCCTTCAAAGCTGTAGAGTCTGAAAGTATGCGAAAACTATAATGTATAAATGTTAGCCGCTGAATCCTCCAGTCCCATCAGTAGGATGGATGCTTGTGAATGCTTCTGGATGGCCAAGCAGGTCTCAGTCCCTCCTTAAGTGCTTTAGCTCTGTGTCCGGCTATTTCTTGCAAGACTCTCAATAGCATTCACAGCAGATACATGTCCTTTCTTTTGCCTAAAGGACACCGTGGCACCCATTTATCTCGCACTATTTGCACTACAGACATGATGCCTCAAATCACGCGGCTCAATTTTACCTGCCGGACAACAAAATGACCAAAAAACTCATTGAATTCATCAAGAGATGCCCACATGGCCATTGTTCTTATAAAAAATCTAGTAACAATCTAGCTGTTGTGTATGATGTCTTTGCGTAAAGGTCAAAGGATATAAACACTCAAACCCCACCTTTGTAGCACTGTTTCAACTGTGTGCGTAACTGATGAACTAATGTTTTATTTAATTTTGTGTCGGACACTGGAGACCTGTCAGTGATCAGTAAGACGGACGATTCTTTCTCCACAACTGCCAAGGTGGCATCAGCCTCTCCTTCAGTGTTCTAGCTCCACGTCTCCAGCTATCTCCAGAGGGACTCTCAGTGGGATTCGCTTGCACCAGAGATGCATGACTTAACCGCTGCCAAGCAACGTAGGGATAAGCCAGCGGTTCCTGGAAGAGAACTGCAAAGAATGGAGTCGGTTGGCAGTGTAGTGTAAGGAGGAATGGAGGGGAAAATGAGAGAGCCGTGCCTATAAAGATGGAGTGAAAGAAACGGGATCTGCAGAGAGACTGATCTGGACTGTGCCGGCACAGCATGCCCAGGCAGTGGCACAGATGCCAGTTTAATGCTACTTTTTGCTTTCTTTTTCCTCCCTGTATTGAAAGAGAACAAGACATCTCCTAGGAGGTAGAGTCGGAGGAAAAACGATAAATGAAACAATAGATCTGCAACTGTCACGCGACAAATTTAGCAAGTACCACCACAACACTAGTAGCTCTGGAACAGACAATGAACTTAAAAGTAGGGTGCAAAATAAGCCACGAGACTTAAAGTCTTTAGAAAAAACAAACGCACCATGGTCGTTTAACATCAATTTCACTGCATTAGGATATGTAAAAATGTATGACTATTACATGCAAAATCATTCATGTCCGGCTTATTTATTGCTACTTAAAGTGATAGTTCACCCAAAAATTTATATTCTGTCATCACTTACTCGGTCTCTTGTCATTTCAAACCTTTTCTTCTGCAGAACACAAAAGAAGATATTTTGAAGAATGTTGATAAACCAAACAACGGCGTGACCCATTAACTTCCATTGGCTTTGTGTCCAAACAATAAAAGTTAATGGGTTGGTTTACCAACATTCTTTAAAATATCTTCTTTTGTGTTCTGCAGAAGAAAGGAAGTCATAAAAGTTTGAAATGACAAAAGGGTAAGTCAAATATTTTTTGGGTGAACTATGCCTTTAAGTTTAGTTTTTAACATGTCTAATATATCTCAGCACATTGGATTTGTCATCTATAACACTTTCAAGTATTCACGGGATACAAAAGTATACAGTTTTCCTGGAAAGTGCCAAAAACACTCTGTGTGTAGTTCCACTGAAACAGACTCAGTTTGTGCCGTGTGTTACTGAAAGAGGTACTTCCCAGAAAAAAACACACAATGTTTATTTTGGCCCAGCGTTCAGTGCTGTCTGTAGCAGCCCAACCAGACTTTAAAAAACCTCCTGCTATTGAACTACTTATATTGTCATCGTGATAGGTGACAGTTCTACCACGCCAATTGTAAATGCACAAAAACGCATGTGTAAATAATGGAAAGGTCATGTTTTTAATGGAGGGTGAGCTGGGATCCGGTAAGCGGCTCTTATCTGGTCTCGACGTTCTCTTCTGATTTGGTAGCGTCACCCAGTTGCTCGCTATCAAATAGCCCGCAGGGCATAAACTCTATGACTCATGTGATATGATAGAGCGAATGTGAGAGACGGAACTGTTACCATTGTGGCAGTGACTCAAAGCCAAGATGGAGGATTAGGGAACATCTGTTACTTCTGGTTGGTAATGACGGAGCGCAAGCACGTGGCTGGAGGAAGAGCTCAGTACCAAAGAGGAGCAAAAAAGAACATCTGTTTCTGCTCGCGTCCATGCAAACATCCGAGGAGAGTCGGCGACAGAGAGGAGTTAAGGTTGAAATGCAATAAGCCTCAGACTGTGAGAAGGTTTTGGGGGTTAATCTAATGGCCGGTCTTTCTCGGCACACGGGTTTAGCCTCAGTCTAATCTAGTTAATGAAGGAAGAGGCACAAAAATCCTGCAGCTTAGGAACTAAAGAGCCGATGGGCCCCGGGATGTGGTTTCCTGCATTATGTAATAGATCTTCATGAGCGGAGGCAAGCGTGCTCGGGCCCACGGGGCGGTTTGAGCAAAGAGCGTCCAGGCGAGGTGCAGAAGAAGAGAGCCCGAGTTGTTTTCACAGCTCCAGCTGCGTCTGCTAGCCAGGCCTGGACCTTCGAGCTGCTATGCCAAAAACAAAATATGTTCGACAGCTGGAATGTCTGCCCTTTTGTTGTCTATCGGTCTCTTTTTCTCTCCGCTTTTTAGTTTGATCACACTGTTGCAAGTTGCTCTCTTAAAAGAAAACACTTTTTAACCTGATCTCCGGCATGACATGGGAAGCCATGTAGTTTGCATGTGTGGTCATGATGATTTACGATTTCAGGGAATATAAGACCAGATGGCCATCTAGACCTCTGTAAGTGAAATGAGCGAGATGCTTCGGTGTTCTGTTTAAAACCGATTTGGTTTGATATAATCTGAACAGCAAAATCAGTCCATACAATCTGGTTTACAAACCCAACCTAAACAAGATGCAAAAAGCGCGTGACCTGAAATCTGATTTAAATCAGTTTTTCTTGAAATGTGGCTCATATTGAACTGGATTGTAGGTACTTTTGTACACCATTCGGGACATGACATGTCAAAAATCATCTAATATACCGAAAACAATGAATGAACAAACGAATTTGTGGTTTTGCAAATAGTAACAGACCTCTTTTGTTTATTATCTCATATGTAGTGTCTATGTCCAAACCGCGGTGAGATTAAATAGATAGACTTGAGCCTTTTTTCCACATTGATGGTTACACTACTTTCACCCTGTAAGCCTCTTGGCATCGTGTTGATGCTTACACTGGAAAAGCAACCAATGTAGATACACCAGATACTGACTACACAAACGGATGAGATTTCATCACTTGCAGAATGACATTGAGAACAGTTGGGCTTTGGAGCGGATTTGAAAATCTAATTTGGGTTCAGCATCTCATCCACTTGGCTCGCTTTGGCTATAGCTTAGGAATCCTTAAGCCATTTTTAAATGTACAACTACAAAATTAAGAGTTTTCTCCAGTTTTGCCTTTAATCAGCATTTTTGTATGTACTGTGACAATACCAAACAAGTGTCTCTTGAATTTGAACAGAAACGCACCTCAGGAGTGACAAAGTCTTCCAAGAAAATGAAACATGTAAACCGACAACATGGCAAGACACATGAAAGTTGTGAAAAAATTCCAGCAATGGCTTCTTCCTTCATATGATCCTTAAAACAGTATTATGTTGTTTTAACATGTGAACTTTTTTATTTTGCAGTATTGAAGCTATCTGCACATATTATTTCGACCAGATTTTCTAAAGAATAAAAGACAATATTTTCATTTGGAAGAAATCGCCAACTATAAATACTTTTGAGGGATTTTCCATGGCTTTAGTTTTAACTATACACAAAACACTAATCTCTTCCAGAAAGTATCATACAAGATATCAAAAGTAGCGAAAACCAACTGCACTAATGCAAAACGTATCTCCTGCGATATCTGCCATGGCCCTAACTCTCATAACCCGTCTTTGACCCTACATGTATAGAGTGTGTGTGTCATCAAAACACCATATGGATATATTAGGTAAGAGTCTGTCTCGTTCAGCTTGTTAGATTATGAAGGTCTATCATAAACTGATCAAAGGGCAGACGTCTTGAGATTGCAGCAAACTAATTTCAGTTTCCATGCTGTCAGTTTACATCGAGCCAATCTCACAACACCCCCAATACAATGCTACATAAACTGCTAGAAATAATAAATGTCACAGACAGTAGACACACAGACCAATGCATCACTGAATGCTTTTTCTTGACTGAAGCCTGTTAAATGGACCCATGTCATGCATATACTGTACATCTCATGTCCAAAGGATATGTTTTAAATAAATACTGTACATAGCATTAATGCTTATTTTCTAATTCACTTTATCTTGAAAGGCTCTTGAAGAATAAAATATCTGTCAGAAGACCGTGTGCAGTAACATCATCAATCTTATAAATAACAGGTGTGGGTTTAAAGCCATAAAGATCTATACATTGAAAAATGTTTATGTTAAGAAAACATCCTTGCGGGGGAAAGGCATGAGAATACATCTCAAGTGGAGCTTGTTTCTAAACAGCACGGCATGGGGCCTGATAAGGCATATGTGGAACTGGTGAGTGGTCAGGCTCAAAGGAGCCCTTCATTGAGAGAACGTGACTCCACAGGTATGTGGGCCGCCATTCAGCAGAGGCCCAACATGGGCAACAAGGGCCACATTGTGGGCGCTGGAAAAACGATAGCACCTTGGCGATTCCCAGCTATGCAGCTTCCGCGGCATATCGTCCCCCTTTACCTCTATTGATCCACTTATCTCTTTCGTTTTTTTTACAAGAACAGAAAAAAACATTGAGGCTAGAGGGAACATGCATTACAGATGTCTAATGGAAGCTGTGGAACATTAGAGGCTAACTATTCTAGCTGTGTATGAGATGATTTAATGTAACCACAATAACATCTATAATGTCTTGGGTAAACCTTGCTGAGATTTTCTGGCACAGAGCAAAACGCGCAATTTGTTCCAACTCCTGGAATTCTGTGGCTTGTAACCTAGCTTTTCCTTTACACCATGCAAGAACAAAGTGAAAGAGGAGACAATGGTGGACAGACGTTCCGCTACAGTAGTATATTAATTTAGTCTGTTTTTCTACTTTCACTCGATAGTGCCAAAGCTCTTACCTTGTAGGTCAGGTTCACTAGACCTGGGGCTACTCCGAGTTCCCCGGGTTGTTTTTTTAGCACCGGGACTGGTTCCCCCTCCTCCTCCACCACCTCCTCCATTTCCATGGATCTTGCCGTAGCCGTTGTACATATTGTTGCAGCCCATGTTGCTCTTGTAGATAGAGGGGGGGCTGTTGAGACGATTCTGTCGCTCCAGTCGGTCCTTCATCTTCTTTGGTGGAGGTTTGTACTGTTCATCTCGTCCAATGTAGTTCATCCCGTACAGTGGAATGATCTCTGGAGGACCAAAATCACATTCAATATTCAGCAATGAATCTTTCAGAAAGGTTAAAAAGAGAAAAATTAGAGATGACAAAAAGACAAGTCTTTATCTGTGGCTTCAGCAAAATGCAGTTGCATGCATGGTCAAATAACTTGTTCAAAAAACCTGTCTTTGCAATGTAAAGCATCAATAGCGAATATCATCAATAGCGGGGAGTCAGAAATAAAATGTAATTCAATAATAAAAAAAGAACTACAATCATGTTGTATCCCTGATATTTTTTCTTTTTATTTGTTTACTAAAAAAAAAACAGAAGCTATGTTCACAAACGGAGACACATTCAGTTGCTTTAATTTCATATTGCTGTATATTACATTTGTAACATTCAATAATTCAATACCATCGTTTTCTTGACGTGTTGAAACTAGAATAGAGAATCATGGAATTCCATTGGCTTCGTTGTTGCCGAATGATGTTGCTTTCGTGTCAACTCTGGCACACAAAATAAGTCTGTGTTCCTAAAACCACTCACCTTCATTGTACATAGGCGGGATATGATGCTGGTAGTACTGATGTGGTGGAATGTCTCCAGGGCTGATAGGAGGGTAGTAGGCCGTGTGTGAGTTTGGGATGAACGGTGGGGGAGCCATGTATGGAGGTAAGTGATGGGTTGGAGAGATGGCTGGAGAGTAGCTGGGAGGGTAACATTCAGGAGACTGAGGAGTAACCACCACTCTTCGGACCCCTGTGTTGTCTTCCAGCACCTTTAGAGGGAAGAACAAATGAGAATAACTGTTACCAAAAATAATGCTAAACCGTGAAAAGCATCTCAAACTATGTATAACAGAAATGGTTGAACATGTCTTGAAAATCTCTTTGGCAGTTTGTATGGATGTGTTCATCCTAAACCATCCGCGTGACCTGCTGACCCCGATAGTGTTTGTGTGTGCGTGTGTACATCAGAGTGTACTTGACAGGTCTATCAATCAGTATACAGCAGTCAGAGGGGATGTCAGGAGCGATTATCTATTCCTCCATCAAGTTCAGGCTTGAACTGCATTCAAACACCAAAGCCTTCATTTCATCATCATGTCTATGTGAAACATCAAACCAAGACAGACTGTGGAATGCGAGCTATGAGAAGAAGGAGAGTCTTTCGTGACAGCAGGTGAAGTAAATATCAAAGATTCCATCTTCTATAACTGAAGCTGAGGCTTTAAGGCTGATCTTTCTGTTGTTGTCCTTTTAAAGAGTTCAGAGTACAGAAAAGTTAGGAAACCCTATGTACACAAATGCCTAATTTGTTTGCGTTTCTTAACTGGATTTCTCGACAACAACATCAAATAACCATTACTCAACGTATAACGGTTGTATGGGACCCCAACTATGGTTGGCCCTAATTGACATTTTAACCTATATTTTTTTTGCTTGCCTCTTCAAAATATGGCCCTTTAAATGATAAATTAAACGACAGTACAATAGTTTAGGCCTGGCTTTAATGAACTACTCAATTTGATATAATATATCAGACCAACAAGCTGTCTATGATACATGAAGGGGTCTTTGGCCTGAAGTACTGGTCTGGGCGGGTGGGCAATAAATATATCAACTTTAAACTGCAGTAACACACACACCCGAGCACATTTAATAGCCTTTGAAAACAGAACGGAGCCATTTGTTAGTTTTGGTAGATGCATAGCTAAGGTGAGGTCTAAATGTAGATGTAATGTAACCACCAGGCTCCAGGTCCAGATCTGTGACTGTACTGATCGTATCTTTCAATGAAAACTCCTGGTCAAAGGATTGCGTTGTTGATTATTTTATCTGACAGATAGAGATCACCAAATGGTTTGGAATGAGCTCATAGTTTAATGTCTAATGGATTATAATATTGAGCAGTAAGAGCTTCTGGGCAGACCCCGTCTACTCTTAGAAGTGAGAAGATATGAGGTTGTCAGGGTTGTGGGCATGGTTAAATAAGAAAAATATGTCTTGTGGTAAGAATAAGGCACTTGGAATATTCCTGTAAATCCCCATGAAATCACTTTAAGATCATTTTCCTGTATTGATGTCTATTAAAACAGGAGTGGACACTGAAGCGCATCTATGTTTCTTTCCAAATAGTCACCAAGCCTTCTGTTCATTACAGCAATAAACTACAATATGGTAAATTGCCGACAGTACTGAGAGGGTATTGCTTCTCAACAAACAAACTGTACACACATAAAACACACTTAAAGGAATGAAGAGAATCATAAAATCATATCATAAAAATACATATTATGTGTTACTGTTCTCTTGCTTTTCCTCCAACGCACAAGGGTCAGCACTCACCTGGGAGATGTAGCCGGGAGGCACGTGGATGGGTGGGATGGATCCATTTGGTGACATCATCGGAACCTCTGCAGGCCCTGCGTGCACACAATAGAAAAAAAAGAAAGAAGTTACATTTACTGCAGTACACAGACCCAAACGTCCCAATTTCACCAATCATAAGCCTTTATTTTCAGTAAAACCAAGCATGCATATTTATGCACGTTAAACATGAATTCCACTGGTCCTTTTTAATAGCCACTCAATCATGCATTATAACAAATATGTTTGCAATGCAGCAAAAAGCTAAACAAAACAAAATCATTCCGTTCTCAACTGGTGGACACCAAACAGCAATGAAGCACACAAACAAAGCAAACGGGCCAAAAAGCGCTAGCCCACTCGGCACAGTGAACTCAAGTGTTGTGGGTAATGGAAGCAGAGTCCAGGCAGACTGTTATAGAGCATTGGAAAAGACTCAGGCAGCATGGAAAGTCTCCTGTCGCTTTGTGAGCCTCTCATCAGGTTTGATTTATTGCGCAATTATTCTTCATATCCCTCTCTCGCTATGACTGATGGGAACACCAGTCATGACATCACATACCTGCTTATGGTTTTTCCCATCAACATCAGACTCCTCAAGGGCCACTCTGAGGCTCTCCTCAAAATAAACACTCATTTTCCACTGTTCATTTGTCTGCTGGCTGTATCATTTACTCAAAAATCTGTAGCATTCACTAAGCTGTTTTGTGTAAAAGAGAGGAAATGTCTTTAAGGTGAAGTGTACAATTTCAAGCAGCACCAAATCGAATTGCAAAATATATTTCCAAACATACAGAACCCCACGGCTGCCAGTGTTTCCTTATTTCCAAAGGCTGATTTGTTATGAAACCTATTTTTAGTTATTTTCCATACAATGTGACAGTTCATAAAGGCATATATATATATATAAAAGTATTTTTAGTATTATTTATATTTTTTTATATATATACTGTATATATAAGTATTGTATATGTGTTTATATATACACATACACATTTATATATATATATATGTATATATATATATATATTTGTATGTATGTATGTATATAAAGTATGTTTGGCTATTTAAAAAAACAAGAAAAAGAAAAAATATTGTTCCCGAATTCTTCTCTAATGCAAATATTTCCACATTTAGATTAAATTTTTAAGAGGTGTATAAAGACCTTACATAATGAAGCGTTATGTTTTTATTTCCCAAGAATGAGCTCTTTCTATCTAAATACACTGCGGGTCCCCTTACATATTCCATGTTGTTTCTACAGTAGCCCTAACACAAACTATTTTTATATTTCGCAAATAAGTCATCTCCTTCGGCAAAAAAGTGAAATGTAACGACATGTTAGTCTTGTGTGATCCACCATATTGCTTTGAAAGAGAGCCATTAAATGCAATTCTCAACCTCACCCCTAGATGTCGACGAATTTCATACACTGGACCTTTAAAGTATTCACTACTGTAGGTAGTCTAATATAAACCAGACGCAAAACCTCTTCGTCAGCCCAATTACACATACACTGGAAGAAATGTATTCAAATCCGAAGCAAATCGCGATGTTGACTTTTCCACTGCGGTCTCTGTCTCCTCATGTCTCTCTTACCCTCACAGTAGTGGAGGTCTGGGTGAAGCCTGGTAAATACATCCTCTCCCTATGAGACAGCAGCAGTCAGATTTATAATACTTTGGCCAGCAGAAAACACAAAACGGCCTGTAATGAATTCTACAGTTGACTCTACAGCAGCTGTCAAAGGCCTGCTCATAACAACATCAATGCTATGATGTCATATCCTGAAGAGCATTCCAGAACTGTTCATGTGTGATGTTTTTAATGAGAAATTCTGTGTTTAAGGCCCATACACACCAAGAACCTGTAACTACAGGTATCATGTTTTCAAAACAGCTTGAAACTCAAGAGAACAGCGGAGTCTATACTGCAACTTAAACGATAAGGAAACAATATGACTGGGATTTTGAATGATAAAACACTGACTGCCATTTAAAACCCACTAGTATCGAAAGGGCCTTTAAAGTCCCTGTGAACCGGAAGTTGTGATCCATTTTACTTCCGTATTCTGACACATTTCCGAGTGAAAAGGAATTTCAAAGGAGAAAATTAGAGGGGTGGCTTGCGTTTTTCACTGTGAATTGAATGGATGTGTAAAAACAGCTATTGCATTATGAAATGAAACTGGCAGCGGACTGACAGTTGAAGGGGAGGAGTTCACAAATGCTCCGCCCAATCCATCTAATTTACGTCATTTGAAAAGGATAGTAATTTCAGGGCGGAAGTGCCATTTCAGATTTTAACTGAAGATTGAAGAATGAAAATAAAACCAACTTGATAAGCCATTTAATATTAACGCTGCAATATTTCAAGAAAAGAATTGTCATTTTTAATTTCACTGGGACTTTAAAGGGAGAGGACATCTCAAGTGTTATTTGTCAGAGGCTTTTATCCACAGCAACTTACAGCACATTCATCTACATTTTTTATCCGTTCATGTGTTACCTGACTCAAGGCAAAACAATCACAAAATATGCAGATACGGTTTCAGAAGGATAGCAGCGATATTTAATAGTGAATTTGGCAGCTATGTACTGTATTATGTACAGTTATATATCTAAATAGATGCTTTTTGTTAATGGTTATAGGGAGCTAACTGCTATTTAAAACTGTCCAATCAAAGCTTTAAAATTGTAGCTTCCAATAATGCAAGATGCTTGTAGTCATATACTGCAGTAGAAGTGTAAAGTGGTTTTAATGAAAATAGCTTAAAAGTATGGAAGAACTGTTTAATGAAATGAATAAAAAAAAATCAAGTGGCTGGATTTACAGAAGCAATTTTCCAGTAAAGGCTAAACTCCTGCTGATTTCAAAGGGTCTTTTTAGTTAACTGGTGAGAGTAGAGGAGGAGTCCTTACTGGAACTGTGCGTGTTTATGTGTGAGTGCGTCTGTGCCCCAGTCAGGAACGATGACCTTGCTAGTAGAACAAACCCATTCGTCTATAATGGTAGACACAAACAGCCTGTCAATCGGAGTAAAGTCGAATGAGTGGGTGCTTGCCATCACATTTCTGCATTTGTGTATTTGCAAGAACGTGGGCGTGAGGGTGGGTGAGCCTTCAGCAGGTATAAACTGTGTGTTTAGCCATCTTTACCTAACTTATGCAAGAAATCAAGGTCTGTCTTGTGTACATCAACCCACACATACTTGAACTCATGCACACGAACACAGTTGACACAATGTACAAGGCTCAGCGTACGAAGCGAAATAATTAACCTGACCAACCAAAAGGCAGACAGAAGCTGTGGGGGTTCTTTACATTGACTTTACTGACAACAACTGTGTCCATCTTGATCTAATAATTAAGTGATGTCTGTGAAAGTTAAATAAATGATATCATTTTCTCTATTTAAAAGCCCTGGATGGGTGCCTTTACGAAGGAAGATTAGGCAACTAGTAATGGAAAAATATCAAATAGTGCTGAGCAGTTTTTTCCGCAAGGTCTGGCTGTAAATCCAACCCAAACCGGTAATCCCAATGCTGTCTGATGATGGGAAACAGTTTCCATTGAAAATCATTATGTGTTGAGGTACCACCACAAACGCACAAGCTCACACAAATAACAAAGTACTATGGTATTTTTGCGCACCACCATCCAATATCTCTATATATCTATAGTGAAAATACACAGTTATATACACACCACCGGTCATACATTTAGGTTCACTCTTTATTCTTACTTCTCCACAGTACAGAATAATATTAAACCCATTAAAACCACAAAATAACACAAATGTAGCTGTGGGAATTATGTTGTATACTAAATTAACTTGGTTATATTTTAGCATCTTTAAAGTAGCCACACCTTGACTAGAATCGTACTCTTCGCATTTTATCATCCAGCTTTTTGAGGTCTCAACCTGGCAAGCTTTTAATACAGTACTGAAGGTATTTTCAACTATGCAGTACTCTAGTTGACTGCTTTTGATTTAATATTTGGTCCAAAGTTAGTAAAGTTTCAATCAATCCATTTATTATGCATCATCATTGATACATCATATCATACCGTATCAATCACAAATGTATTATAACATGAGAAAGTTAGCAGTGCCCAATTCATAGCATGACCATCTGATACCATCACCAGCCCCCCAAGCACTTGTCAAACCCATGTCAGACGCACAGCCTTGAAACATAAAGTCCATGCGTGTCCAGCACATGACTATGCAAAGAGGAAGAGAACGGGCTCTGCTCTTTCATGTCAAATACATTATACATCACTTCTTTCCTCCACAGCGGAGCACAGGGAGCACATGTGTGCCTGTGGGAGTAAGTGCTCTTAAATGAAGAGAGCTGCCTGGAGTCACGGTCAGGCCTGGTGGAGTGTGCAGAGGCCACAGAGGAAATCTTAACGGCCCAAGCTTTGCCTGTATACACTGAGAGCACTCATGTGAAATCTACACTTGACACACACTGCCTGCTTTCTTTCCCCTGCTCCTGAGCACTGCAGACCCCAAATCATCTCCTCTTCATACCGAGCATCTCTGAAGCATGGCTGAGTTTGAAACCAGATTCTCAATGTACGTTTTCTCATGCGCTCGCTGCCATTTAAGTACGCTTCATTTCTGAAGTATCCTCTAACTTGGTCTGGTTCTGGAGGACGTCATGATAGGTTTCCATATGGAATTTTTCATAAGGTAATTGATAATGTAAGCTTATGTAGATAATAGATATTTAAGCAGTTCTTCACCTTTAGTACGTGAATCAAACCTGAGCTTATTCTCCATTTACTGCTGTGTCCAGGGACATGGGATACACGGAAAAGCGAGGAGCGATAATTCAAAACGTAATTACAAATTCCAGGACGGCAGGTAGGTTAATCTTCAAAAGAATGTCTAAGGTAGTAAAAAAGACACACGGCCCGTTTGTACCTGCGAGGCACGGCACACGCATCAGAATGCCTCGTATCCCCTATTGTACGAAACAGATAAACATAACCCAACATGCACCCTGACAAATCTACATGAATATGAGCAGCTTTGGAAGGCTTGTAAGGCTGATAACAGGTTTCTAGGTTTTCAGACGGAGTGACAGAGGCTCCTTGTAGCGCTTTCAGAATGCTGGAGAGGGCAGTGGCACTAAGCGCTGTTGTCTTTCCGATCTCAGCGCACCTCTTGCCAGCGTGCTTCTGGTTCTCTCTCGCCACACAAGAGGCTCCATTCAGGCCAGTTGGCAAACAGACGTGTATTTGGACAGTCGCTGTAGCGCTCTCCACTTAGCAAACACCAGCATTCCTGCAGCTCCAGAGCCAGTGGATGCACACACATGCTTGTGATACTCCCATTCTCACAAAAGACCATCTGAACCCAATGGAACCAAAGCACCTTCAACCTGAAGACAAGCAACAAGTCTTTCTTCAACCATGAAAAAAAACCATCACACCTACCATGCAAAGGACATCAGGACCCACTCAAGGTTAGGGAGGCTTTTATCAATATACACTCATATAGTGTATAGTACACCAATACTGCTTCACTGACTCGAAACAAAACAGAGTAAAAACAATAAATAAGAGAAAAGAAATGAGTAGTTCACCCATAAAATGAAATTCTGTCACAACACACCTTATTTTTTTCATGTTTTTCACACTGAACCATAAAACCGAATGGAAAAATATATTTTCTTCAAAACGAAACAAGTAACATACTACTTTCCAATAACTATATTACTTAAATCCAGAGAGAGAGAGAGAGAGAGAGAGACAGACAGAGAATGGAAACACATTTTCTTCCATCTATCTGGAGTGGGAATATTTTTCCATCCCAAACTTTCAAACCGCCAATAAAATCCCTTAATATTTGTTATTTATTAAGCAAATGAATCAATTTTCCAGCAATAAAGTGAACTTTGTGGGTATTTGTTTACTTTCGCTGAAACCCTGTGAAAATCAATGTAACTTATGACATTTCAATGAGCCCCTGTTGGACGTTCAATCTATAAAACCACTCAGCAGGCTCAAATTATCATTAAATGCATTCAGAAATGCATCTAGTCCGTCAACAATATTTCGATCAGTCAGTCGATGGGTCACTGGTAGAATCAATCAGTCACTTAGTATTATATCAGTTTATCAGACTACGGCGTTTTCAGATCAGTCATCAAGGGTATATTTATAGGAACGCCAACAAATATACCATGTAGAACACTCTGAATGCTTTATAAAAATGGGACTATCGTAAGTTAAAACTTGCTCCCCAAAAACCCCTAATATTTTGATCTTGACATTCAATATCATAATGATCCAACAAGCAAACTGACTTAATCTTACTGAGCAAGACAAGTTTCAAGCATGCCAACAACCAAACACAACACGGTCTAAAAGTGTTTGTTGGGATTGGATAAGAATCAAATAATTTTAATACAATGACAAACTACAACTGGCCAACAGAACTAAGAACACGTTCGTGAATTTACACCAGTCTGTTACTATGGGGACATTTTCACGCCTAAACAGTAACGCGGATCAAAACGAAACGTGGTTGGTTGCTTAACCTGTCAGTCTAATGGCCTGTTGGGCGAAAAATACATCAATAAGTTCCAGACCTTCAGTATAAAATGTTAGCTGTGTCTTCTCAATCCCTTGTAGGGTCATAACTATATAGAAACGTCCTTTAACAAGAATGCAATTTTACTTAAATAAACCTTTTCAAATGTCAGAGTTTTCACCATTCTTTACCACAGAATACTTTAAACGCAACACATATTTTGAGATGGGAAATTAACAAAACGTCTGTGACATTTCAGAAATACGACAAAAGGGATAGAATTCCTCTGTAATCCGTGTATAGTATATAAACAGACAAAAAAGTGATTTAACTTAAACTAAAAAGTAACAAAGTTGCACCGATGCATATATTTTTGGCTTAAATAATTGTATCCTATGGAAACTTTGTGGTTTTATAAAAGCAACAAAGTACTCGAGGCTAGTGCTTTATCATAGATAAATCACAGCATGAATCCTAACAACACTTTGTGATTTATTCTCGATAAAGCACAGCCTCTCATACCTTATTAATTACTTAAAAGCCTTTCCTTCCGCTTGAACAACAACAAAAGCTGCGTCTCAATTCGAAGGCTGAGTCGTCCGGAGGTCACATTTGTCTGGCGCTTAAGTCGTTGAGTTTTATTATTTCTGTTTTTATTTCAGTTACATTTAAAGGAAATCAAGAAACTACAATGTTCCCTTTTTAATGTTTTTAACTGACATTAGACAACCTCGATGATGTATGCAGTCAACCTCCTGAGGATACAGGCTTCGAAGTGAGATGCAGCTTTGTTGGCTAAGGGTGCTGTGAAAGTCCTAAAGTGGTCCAAAAGTTAAGGAAACAACAACATACTTGTATTTTATAAGACAGAAGGTGCTCAGCTTAATGTCGTTAATACCTTATGCTTGATGCTCGGTGCAGATGGAGTGTCAGAAACACACACAGTGTTGTGAATTGAAGTCTATGTGGAGCACACAAACACTCACTTTCACTTACAACATCATTAGAAAACTCTATTCACATGCCATACTGTGCATTAAAAGCTGCTCATCTGTCACATTAGCGGAGTGCAGCTACAACCAGACTCCTTACAGAGATGGGTCCATAAAAAAAGAGAAAAAAAAGAAAGAGTATGATATAGCAATCCAGTAAAAAGCCACACACATCATCTCTTCCTGGCAAAACCTCCGACTCTAATAATCACCAGCTCCATTAGAATCCCACCAAGTGTATTATAAGAGCAATTCATGAGTATCTAGTCCTAACTAAACCAAACTATGCACCATTCTGCATTATGCGTCTTCGCTCAAACTTTTTCCTAAGAGCTTTTGGGAACCAATCAGATCGCAGTTCTTCCTGCAGACTCAGCTGGACTGGGGTTAAAGGTTTTATCTACTCTGCTACTTTGTGATAATGGGGATATGGGGTGGTTATGATTTGTAATGATGTGCTTTTGAGGTCTTGCGGCTTAATGCTTAAAAATGAAGCAGGCAGTTTTAGTCGCCGCTCAAAGAGGTAAGATGCAGTCACAGTGCATATTCAGTCAATGGTAGATGTGCACACAGCCACAGGGAGGGCAGTATCGAGGCACACAACATCTGTCATATCTCGTGAACATGTATCTACTGGATCAGGGGTTTGAGCTTTACAATGCAAAGGACCCCAAAATATAATGAACCTTTTGTGGGGAGCCCTTCCTAAAATAAATATCCATCTACACTCCCGGTCAAAAGTTTATATCTTATCTTATGATCTAAAAAATCTATTCATCCGAAGGTGTGTTTCAATGTTTGAAATTTCTTTTGTAAACAAAAGTATAATTGTGCCAACAGATGAATTTTTTATTTAAAACCCTAATTTCTGAAATAGTTTATTTGGACCAAATATTAAATAAAGAGCATCTAATAAGAGTCTAGCATAGACGAAAATTCCTAAGTATTGTATAAAAAGCTTGCCAGGTTGAGATCTCAAGAAGATGGATGATAAAATGTGAAGTGTACAATTATAGTCAAACGGTGACTCCTTTAAAGATATAATACAATGAGAGTTAATTTGTTTTGGATGCTTTTAGTCACAACATAATTCCCACATCTTTATTTCATGGTTTTGATGGGTTTGACATTATTCTAAACTGTGGACAAAAATGAATAAATATAAATCAAATAATTGAATAAAAGTAATGTTGGATGTATAAAATAAGTGTTAGAAACAAGTTAATATCACACAAGTTTTACAATAAAAGTTGAATATTAACACAATATTATCGTTCAATATTAAATAATTGAGTGTCAATAATCTATTTGCCATAGGTTGGTATTATTAACGCTTTTATACTTATCACAGTTTGATGTGCAGAAACATATCTATTGTACAAGTGATTGGAGCTTTATTCAAATGAGCAGCTAGTTGGGATGCAAAGGATGAAAAACATGTCGGTTCAAAAAGGTTTCTGCAAACAAGGTTGAAACTCATCAGTTAAGCGTTAGATTCCATCAGAAATTCTTGTCTACATACAACACACATACATTTTTTAGGGGGCCATACTGAGATGACGTTCCCTTAGCTCCCCTTCGTGTGGATTCCTGCAGTTGTCAATTTTTCTCTCTTTAAGACCGTCTCATTTAAATGCACATACACGCACAGAGCAGCTGCAACCTCTGGTACATATCCATGTGAAAGTGAAGTTCTCTCAAACATGGCTTAAAGTCATTCCAGAATGTGTGCAGCGACTGGGCTGTATGTTGGCTGTGCTCCTACATGTCTGTCCTTTTAAACTCTGTCAACTCCAGCTGAATGTGCTGTCTCCACCCAACTCAGTAGCCAAGTCTCTTATAGTCTAACAAGGTTATGTATTCCCTCTTAAACCTCTCGCTTTGTTCAGAAATACCGTAACAATGGCTGCACCAATTTTCACTATATAAAGGCGCTTGCAAGGGCAAGCATGAATATCATAATTGCTCAGATACAAGTTGAGGTAATGGAACAAATTAGTTTCACATAACTACAACCTAACAACCATGATAACCACATTAAGAGCACCATAGCAACCATCCAACAACAACCATTGCATTGCAGTTTCACACAGACAAACATTTTACTTAAAAATCCACAAATATAGTTTTTCACTCTTCGTCCGTTTATCTTCTTGACAACCTCACCCACAAGCATGTCTGACCCTACTGAACGTGAGGTGCCATTCCTCCACTCTATAAAAATAGCATGTTAAAAGTATGCACTCCCATCTTCCTCCCTAAAACCGCTGTAGAGGTATTCGGCCCCGTAAAGCTGAAACCTTTGGAGCATGTTAACCTTTGAGAGGTTTGAGTGCCCGGAGGAGGACAAGTTCTCTCAGTGAAGCCCAGCCCTAGCTCTTCCTTGCCAGCTCAGATTTCTATTACCCTTCCCATCGGACCACTCCCCTATATAGTAGGCCTTTGTGGGAAAGGAAAGCCCCTGAATCGAGTCTGATCCCCCCTGAGAACACACACACCCCTCCTGACTTACTCAGGCTTTCTCTATATTTACACCAGTTTACCCCAAAAAATGCATCACTAAACACAAATAAATTTGTCAAGCACAAGCACATTAAACAGAGTCAGATTAAAATTTTTAGCTATTGTTGGAAAGCGTATCTTTGGAGGACAAAGAGAAGAGATCTGCAGCTCAAAAAAGATACATCAGCCTGACGTCGTCTTGGCGTTCTGTCTACTGTTCTGTCAAGGTCGCCTTGCATGTGAAGGTCGCCTGGGTTCATGTGAAACCATGAAATGATGGTTGCTTTAAATGTTCCCCACCATACAGTTCTGCTTTACTGCTACCAAGAAAATATAGACAATTGAAAGTATGTGTGTTTGCACTGCAATGACTATTACACAACAGCAATGGAAAAACTGAGTCTCCACATTTTGGAAACAAGAATGTAACTACACATAATGAATGTAAAATTGTTTCTATTTTCATAAGGTCACGACACGTTGATTGGTGGTTCACAGAACATCAATCATTCTCTACACACAATTACTTTCAACAATGTATATATTATTAGAAATGTGCAATAATACTATATATTATTATTGTTTTGTCTACTTCTGTCACTACTATCTGTATTATACGCCATTTACTGTGTGAGAGACTGTGAAAGGCCCCTAAAGAAATACACTTGAAAGGAAAATAATTTATGTAATAATATAGACCTCTTTGTATATAAGTGTATATGACATAAACAACGCTGGTCCAGAAGGACTTTTTTACTAAATGTTTACATCTTGCAAAGTGGTTATAATATAAAGAAATGATAAATAATGTAATGTAATAAATTATATCTTTTTCAGTGAATGAAACTTTTTTAAATTATTAAATACTGTATATTCAAAGTTGACAAGCACTTTTTAATACTTATTATTCTTTAGATAACTACAAAACCCAGAAACAAACATAAAATTGGACTAATAATAGTTCATTATGTCAAAAAATAAATACGGAGATATGGATTCAGAAGGACAGCAGTGATATAATAATAATTTATTAACGGTTTTATAATGTGCATAAATTTTACAGCCATATAACAGTCCACCACCAAGAAAATGACTGACCTTGGAGAACTTTTGCTAGGAACAGTAAATGTTGTTTTCCATTGAATCTTATTTCCTCTATCAATCATAAGTTCCCAACAGTTATTATTCTATATATAGTTGGGATTTAACAATATCAAAATCTCACTGTGCGGTGATACCCCGGTATAACGTCCGCGGTGCTATACTTATTGCAATATTTAATATGACAAATGATGACTTGGAAACGTGCCATACGCACCAAAGATAACATCTATAATTTTTCAAACATTCTCTTTGTTAGGCCCGGGAGACCTATCGTTCAATACAGTCATGTGACCGCAATAATATTGAGTCAATTTTACTATTGCGATAACATGATATCGCTAATATTGTCACATCCTTAAATATACAGCACCTGCAGGTGCCTCGACAACACGGCTCTGTAAACGAATCATAAACTGTATCTGTGTTGTAGAACACTTTTATGATGCCTTCATCCGTCCCTGGGAAGAACTGGATGCCTGTGTCAGTGAGTGTGTGTTTGAGCTGTGTATATTTCCATCCGTGTGCGGATGAGCAGGGAGGATCGAAAGAAGACAGCCGGCACATGGGTGGTCCAGCACCCTTCCAGCACAGCTCCTCCAGCACAACGTAAACCAACGGGACCTCCGGGCAGCGCTGGCCCTTCATCCATCAACCTGGTACATGCACCACACTAAGAGCTCAGGATCTCCCAGACTGCAAGAGCAGGATATACATGAACCTCAATAGGGCTACAGAAACACACACTTAAATGTCTTGTAAACACTAAAGCAGAAGCGGGTGACCCAGCTGAGGCAGACGCCCGATTCAAGAGCAATTTGCAGATAGAAACCGTCCTTAGCCTTAGTATGTCTTTTAAATGCCAGTCTAGTGACTACCTAGAGAAAAAATGGCTTACAACAGCATACGTTTCAATGCTCAGGTTTGGTCTGAATGGTGACCCAAGATTACTAGTCTACCTGTATGGGCATTGTGCAAATGACATTTAAATATATAAGAATAACCTTTTAAAACATTTTATTCCGATGTGATTAGTCAGTACGGTTGATAAATTATACAATACAGTTCAATTTTTCATCATGGACAGAAACACCTCTGCAACAAAAGCCAAATAAAAGCAAAGCATACCAAGAGGAACCAATTATAACTGATGCCACAAACTCTCAAATTACGTTATTGTGACGTTTTGCGAACGGCGTTTGGGATAGTTGACGAGAACCATTAACACCAACATCGGGTACAAGTGACCAAATCACAACATGACAGTAAAGTAGCTTTTTCCGGCCTCCTGTACACTCTTCAAGCAAGACTTCCATGTGACCGTGCCTCTGTATGGTAGCGTTTACAGATCCGGTGTCTAATCCATCTCTAGAGTTACAGATTCATCTCCTCTCCATGCCTACAGTCCCAAGTGGTCATCTTTCTCACAGTAACCACAGATCAGAGCCTCTCCCAATCTCACGCACATCGCGGCTGAGATTATGACACGCTGATCTGTGTCAAGTTCTCAGGTGAAATCCGAGAGGATGTTCTGGAAACCCACCTTTTTTGTTGTCGTTCTTTTAGGGTGGAGATAAAGCAGCGTCGAAAGAACAGACAAACCTAGTTACAAGAATAAAACAGGATAAAAACTGCACGTGGATTTGTTTTTTGTCCCTCTTCGCGACCTCGTTCTCTGGAAAAACACACATGTGCCGAGCACATTGAGAAGAAACAGCAAAGCTCCGGTGTGGTGGAGCTATATCACATCTCCGCTCCTTTTGTTGGCTGTTGACCTACATACTGGGGTGTATGGGAGAGGAAAACTCTGTGGTTGCGAGTGAAAGGGTTCATGTCTTGTCTTAAGTGACGGATAAATCAGATGGTGCCAGATTATTTAACCGATTCCCATTGAGCTGAAAATGCACAAGTAGTCAAAATGGAGCTAGAGCTCGCAGTTGACTATGCCAACACATAGCCTGCCCTCAAAAAAACATGCTAAATGTTTGTTTACAAGTGTTACAAGTACGGATAAAACGTGCAACATTGGTGCTTTAGGTGTTCCAGAGAAGAAAACCTTGTAGATAAAGATACCATTTTAGTTAGTATCGGTCTAGAGATTATGTTACTGCTGTTGTTCAGAAAATCAACAAACCTACTCTAGTGGTTGACACAACAAGGCAGGGGAGAGAGATCAAGAGAGAGAGGGCGAGAGAGAGAAAGTGGGCTTCAGGGACATTGTAAGTGTGGTGAACAAGATGCAGATGTGCTCTGAGGCCTGCTATTGTGATTAGTTTGTTGTTGCTGCTATTGCTCGCCAGTCACTCGGAGAACACCACTATACCCATTCCACATGAGAATGGTGAAGAAAGAGAGAGAGAGAGAGAGAGAGGGAGAGAGAGAGAGAGAGCAGGAATTGAGTGAGACAGGACACAGGGCTAAAATAGCAACATACCAGACAGAGCGAAAGCTGGGCCAGATTTACTGCAGCACACAATAACACATGTACCGAACACACAACAACTTCCAACCCCATTTCAGTCCCTTGTACTTTTCCTGGCAAAACAGAAACAGGCACTTTTTAAATGTTTCCTGAAAGAAACAGAGCAAATTAAGAAGAATCAGCTAACTGAGCTTTGTTTAGTGTCACTGTGACTAGATCTAGGGTCATGTCTCACCACAGGTGTCAGATCAGCCAACTGTTTACTTTATTGAGGCTCAATTAGGGGTTCAGGAACAGGAACAGTTCGACCCAAAAAGAAAATGTCATGAATTACTCACTCACTGGTTGTTCCAAACTGGTATCAATTTCTTTGTTCGAATGAACACAGAGACGGCTGTTTGGAAGAATGCATGTAACCAAACAGTTCTTGGCCCCCATTGACAACCATAGTAGGAAAATGACAATGGTGGTCAGAAATGCCCCAGAACTGTGTGCTGTCATTTTCAAAATATGTTCTTGTGTATAACAGAACAATATTTATATATATATTAATATATATATATTGGTGAAAGCATTCTTCCAAATATCTTTCCCAGCAAATGTATACAGATTTGGAACAACTCGAGGGTTATTAAATGATGACAGAATTAGTATTTTGGGTGGAGTATCACTCTAAACAAACATGTATTTAAAGATTGTGATTTTTCGGTAAATTCTGCTGAAAACCATCGAAACAAACTGGACTTCAATGGAGTAGACTTAACAGAAAAGAGCAAAATATTTGATAATATGGTACATGACCTCAACTTCCAAAATGTGATTGGTCAGTAGCATTCGAGGCGGGGCTTCGTAAAGTCCTAAGATTTATAAATCTAAGTTTTCCTTTACCACCGGCAGACCAACATTAAAAACAACACGTTCCTAACAGTTCTCCGAACTGTTTCTTTCCTCCAGATAAATGCATCACATTAAGTCTCAGCCATAAATCAGCAGGCTTAAGTTCTTACCAATCTAGGTCAGTCCCTATATTGAAAAGACGTGTGTTAGTGTGGCTCTGTGCTTCTTGAGGAGTGTGAGCCCCAAACACAGACTCTGTCTCGGTTCCAGACATACCTAACAGCTCACCCTCACCTTCCTTTAAACTGATCTAACTCCCAGTCATCCTGTTCTGTTCCTTAGCTCAGACCTCTGGGATCATTTCACCACTGCATCTGTTATGCCTGGATACACTGTTCTGAGTAAACATATTTGCATTAGAGTGTATCCAAGACATGATTAACACTGATCCATCCAGAAAGACCCATCAGCATTAGTGAATGGGATCCCACAGGATTTAATAATCAAAGGAAATCTCCTCCAAAAAAAAAATGAAATCTGAGTTTTTCTACTGGATAGCGCTGAGATTAAATGGAGATTTTTCCTGAGGTCTCTCGCTTCTCAGACTCTTCTTGGAAAAGTAATAGATTTATCATCAAATTCTTATCTGTGCTATGCTAATCCACCAGATTAATTTCATATATCTGTACTCTATATGATATTTACTCAACAAGTTTTTTAAAAATTTCAGAATGTGAGAAAGTTATGATGAACGTACTGTAACTAAGAAGGTCTTTAAAGCCGAACTGTGCTTTTTACAAATCTAAGCTGGGTCTCTCTTACAGATATGCACAAAACGTATTGAATATTTTCTTAACGTCAATATCAAACATCGCAAGATAACAATTCTATATTCAATTCAATAACAATATTTTTTTCATCTCACGTTAATTCATTCTGTCTAAACTTTAAGTTTTATGGCCGGTGGCGAACCAACTTGAGGTGTATGGCACCTAGTCTGAGGAATTGAGAAGGGAATTCTACACTTTAACATACTGTGCCATCTTAAAAGAATGACTTTGACTTTGTATCATACGCCACATGACCATTGCAGAAATATTCCTTTATTGAATTGCCTGAAAAAAACACCTCATGCGAGCGTAAAAACTTTTCTGAAGTGTTTCCATAGGCTGTATTTTTAATTAGCAATTTCAATTTGTGCTATTTGAAGAGTAATAGAAACTAAGCTATTCTTAAAAGCGGTTTCAACATTTTCGGTTTGGCCAGACCTGGGCATGAAAAACTACCTTCCTGATTCTGTCTGATAATGCACATAAATTACACAAGCCCATGGAGCAGCACTAAGTAACAGAATGTTATCCTGCACGAACAACATCTTCATAATTAAAAGACAGAACATCTGTGTATGTAAACATGCCATCTTTCTTCAACCTTGTAATGGAGATTCAAATCAGCAGTCTTTGTCCGTAATTACACCTCATAGCGTCCACAGCAGACCGCATGTACGTACAAACCTACGTTTTCAGGAAAGTAAATGTGTGCGTGTGTGTCAGGAGTTGTCCCTATCTAAACGCTGTCCTTTTTTATTGTAACCACTGTCGCCTGGCAACTGTTCCTGGTCTTTATCTAGTTCCGTCTGAGTCTGATAAGCTACTGTGAGTCTGAGGTGGATGGAGGCGTTTCATAGCTGAGAGAGAAAGTATTAGAATGGAGATAGGTCCACAAAAACAGTCTGTAAATGTCGTCTAGGGCATTATGAAGTAAAAGAGGATAAAGATAAGTGAATTGAAGGGGTGAGATAAAAGCAGAATGTAAAATCAAACCCTTAAATGTCTCATAGACAGCGACTGAATGCATACATTTGCTTAAAGGGACATTTCACCCCAAAATAAGAAGATATTTTTCAGTGGTTTTGTGGCCATAAAATGAACGGTAGTCAAGTTTGTGTCTATACCAACTTTCTTCAAAATATCTTCATATCTTCAAGTCATACAGGTTTGGAATGGCATGAGGGTGAGTGCATGAGAATTCTTATTTTTGGGTGAACTATCCTGTCAAATGACTTATTTCATAGCTCTTTATTCTCATGCTGCGTTCAGACCAAACGCGAATAAAGCGTTAAGCATGAGTGATTTACATGTTAAGTCAATGCAAAGATTCACGAGTTGTAAAATCTGAACTTCGGCGAAAATTTGTGCGTTAACCAATCAGGAGCTTGCTCCAGTAGTGACGTTATTATGACGTTGCGACTGGTGGCAGAAATCCCAAACAACAATGGAGGACAAAATCATCGTTGCTGTATGTGGATACCTGGAGCTGTACGATACATCTTATTCTTATCGAAACAGAAATAAAAAGGATCTTGCTTGGAAGAAAGTAAGTGTGGAGGACGGACAATCTGGTAAATTGTCAAAAATGATCTTTACACAATTTGAGCAATATATATATACACGAGACTGGAGCCTTCTGACAGAAGCCCTTCTCATGAAGCGAATTCACGTATGTAGTGAAGCGAATTTGACAATTTTTCAAGCGTCCAACTACGCGCGAATATACATATTTATTCGCGAAAGTCACGTTTGGTATGAAGATACGGTTAGTGTATGTCAGTAATGATCCCATGTGTTGGTTTTGATTTTGTGTACAGAAGAAACATCTGAGACGGCATCGACACACCAACGAAACTGGATAAACTGATAACGCTTATGAAGTCCTTAAAGCTAAGAAAAAGCAGGTTCAATGAAAAGCAATGAAGCTTTCCTCAGGGCATAAAGAAACAGAGGAGTGGAGAACAATGCTGAGTCAAAGACCTTCCCTCTGACCTCATTATTTATTTTCTCACTTGATGGGGGGTGGGGTGCGCAGAAGCGAATTGACTGTACGTGAATGCGCTTCCGTATTGTTATCGGGAGGAAATGAGGATCTCCACCACATCAACCTCAGTAAACAACATATAAACGTCCGAAAGGAAATATGTGGACCCTTTCAACAGACTCTTTCCAAGAACTGAGCCACAATAGCAAGCAGGTACTCGGAGTCGACAGACCAACAGAAACAGGCATTTATATTTGGATATGGATACGTCCTAATGTTTGATCCAGTGAATTGAGAGGAAAAAGTTGGCGGGTCTGTAAAAGTTAGCGGCCGATTTTTACTAACCTGACCTATTTCTGAGTCTGGAGGAGCTCCAGAACCAGGGCTAACGTCATGTCTTCTGGGCTGCGAGGCCTGCCTTTGTTCACCGATCATCATGCAGAAGGGTGGACAGATGAATACAAACAAACACAGAGCACGGATGACAGATACCATGTGTGTATTCAGTGCTTTCCCTGAGAAGGAACCAAACACATGTTGGTTCTTGAGTAATACTGCTAAGAGACTCCTCTCTCACTGCTTGGTTATACGCAACTGACGTAGTAACTTAAATGTGTATGTTCTTATGCATTCAAAATGAATATGGACAGTGCACAGACATATATTCATTATATACACATACTTTAATTCTGGAAGCGATTAATTGCGATTAATCATTGAACAGCCCTACAAGTTCATGATTTTATACTTTTAGACAAAGCATGTATGAAGGTGCAATCCTAACCAAACCCCAAAACACAACAGTCACTGAGAGCAGATCAAACATACTGTTCAAACAACTTTGTACAAATTCATAGGAATCAGGCAACAATTCCCCAAAAACATCAGATAGTTATGCCATGAGATCATGATTAAAAAGACTCTTCATTCCAGACTTTGGTATTTTGGCAAAGGCACAGACAGTCACAGACAGTGAAACAATGTCAGAAAGCAAGTTTCTTTTCTCAGAAGAAATATCCAAAACATTCTTCTTGCTATGCCGAAGGAATAACTGAGTTTAAGATTAAAAAATTGAGACATTTAGGGGTGGTTTCCCGGACAGGGTTTAAGATTAGTTCAAACTGAGATGTTAGACGTGTCTTGATCTAATACAACTTAAATTAACATATCTTAAAATATATCAGTGAGGTTGTTTTGTCTCAAGATGCACATCAGTAATGTTTTTGTAAGGTATTTTTTTTTAAACTACTTAAATATCCTAATTTAACTAAGGCCTAGTCCTGGTTTAAGATAATCCCTGTCCGGGAAACCGCCCCGTAGACATGTTTCTGTCTCTCCTGTATATTTAGGCAACAATAGCAGACACTTTTATCCAAAAAATGGAGCTATACAGCATCAGGAGCCAATAACACAAGAAGTTTCCCAAAGCTCGACAAAACCTCTTGAGAAAGAAGAGTTAGTTTTAATTAATTATGAATTAAGAAAATAGTAGTTAGCATGTTGGCATGATAACCTTTAGAAACAAGTTATTTAACCAGCATATACACAGGCTGCGTTCTTCAACTCTGACTTACACTGCAGTGTCTTCAAAATTATAGATTTCTTTTGCTGCCCAAAATCTTTCTAATAATACTTAGGGCATCGATTACAACATTTCTATGATCCATGTCAACAGATGAACACACCATTAGACATAGAGAGAAAGAGAATGTTTAGCTCTAAAATTATTGGTTTTAATTATGGCGAGGCATTTTGTTACGGTCTAATAAGCCTGATTCTGGTGACTCATTGTTCCCAGCAGCTACACACATTTTCTCTCTCTCTCTCTCTCTCTCTCTCTCTCTCTAATAGAGAGGTGTCACAGCTGGGAGTGTGTAAACAGGCACATGGAAATTAAAAATAAGTCCGGGCACAGACGACTTCCTGTTTTAGAGAGAAAGTGAGGCCTCTCCACAGTCCGAGGTTTATTACCGAGACCAGAACCGCACACACACACACACTTCTCATTGGATGCTTACACACTTGGATTAGCTCACTTATAATAATGTAGAAAACTCAGACCAGTTTCACTTATTTAAAGTAATAGTTCACCCCTAAATAAGTCGGTCATCATTTAGTCAGGCTCTTGTCATTTCAAACCTGTATGACCGCAGAACACAAAAGAAAGTATTTTGAAGAATGTTGTTACATGGCACCCATTCACTTGCATCGGTTTGGGTCCATTCTGTAGAAGTGAATGTGTGCTGGCACTGTTCGCTTACCAACTTTCTTCAAAATATCTTTTGTGTTCAGTTCGGCGGTAGAAAGAAAGTCATACAGGTTTAAAATGACGAGAGGGTGAGTGTAAATGATGATCAAATTTAAATATCTGGGTGAACTATCACTTTAAATACTTAACATTTTGAATCATTCAGAATCCACAAAAATGGAAAAGTATATCCATTTCTAACTTTATTACTGTATTGTTAACATTTTTGTAGAGAACAAAGAGGTTGAAAGCCGTAAGTCTATTTATAGCACTTTTATTTCCTTTATGCACAACACCTGTACTTTATAAGCACCTGAATGCTTTTGTACCTCTGTCTGAAACAACAATGCTTCGTTGGCATGACTTTACATGAAGACACTCAAAGAAAGTGAAAGAGAGACAGCGAGAAGAGCTGAACTCATTGACTCGTGGGATTAAGGAAAGAGAGACATGCAAACACAGCCCCCGATGATGAGTGACTCGCACCTCATGGTGATGCACAAGACCCTGCTTTAACCTTTATCTCCTAGCTGACTTCCTGGAAACTCCTGTTCGCCGTGGCAAATATTTAACATACCAGCAAACAAAATGAACACAGGTGAGCAGATAACAGTTAATAAAGTGGGTTCATGGTGGCACAACGTATCACAAGAAACTACCCAGGAGACAAGACAACAAAGAAGTTCAGACAAAATCTTTCAAGCACATAGCAAATTCCTGAGTTACGCACAAGAGTCACAACAGAACTGAACGGGAAATGCAAAAAATGACCTGCTCTGATCTACTTTGACCTGGGGAAGGTTGCATAGAAAGGGGATACAAACAATACATGAACATGTCATGGTCACCAGCTATACAGTAATAGGTCTCCTCATCATCACAACAGATGACTGTATGTGTAAAAAAAATACAGATGGCATGCTACAGCTACACTGTGTTATGAACTATTTAAATTTAGATGGACACTAATAAACATTAGAAAAGGGTCAGTTTAGCAAACGTAATGTTTTTATAACCTTATAACTGTGGAGTGTTGAGAGGGTGATGGGTTTTGCATACATGAAGCTCTGATGTGCTTCAAAGAGAAGCGACTCACAAGAACATGATTTCACCCTCATCTGCACATCTGTAAACATTACCTGCTCCACAGGTGTGTGTGTGTGTGTTGCGTATGGCTCAGATCGTATACAGATGACTAGAGCATGCAGTCCGGGAACAAAACAGTCCTACCACCACTAGTCAGTCTGCCATTTGAAAGACAGCCTGATGGTTTTCCTCCTTATATTATTGACCAGCTATGTTTCTTAGTACCAAAATCCACTTCCAGAATATTTGAAAGTGGATTTACATTTGTTCATCTATGCATTTTCCAGATATTTATTCAAAGTGACTATGAATAATGTGAAGCCGCAACCTTTGGATTGCAAATGCAATTACAAACTACAGCAACCGAGTAGTTCAGTATTATGTCAATACTGTGAAATAAATAAAGCCTTTAAATAACAGTCTTTCTGTACGATATAACTAAACTCTAAAAAGTGCTGGGTTGTCTTTGACCCATGCTGGGTAAATATTAGACAGAACAAACTGCTGGTTAAAATGACCAAACTCTGGGTTATTTTTAACCCAAATGCTGGGTTGTCTGTACCCAACTATGAGTGGAAACAACCCAGTAGTCGGGTTGAAATATTTACCAAGCAAGGGTAAAAAAAACGAGGCACTTTTTAGATTGTATTAAATTTTGCTTCAAGAAACTTCACAAATTTTGTATAGTGTTAAGATGAATGTACACTCTAAAAATGGCTGGGTATTTTTTAACCCATAACCCTGAGTTGGGTTTGTTGGGTTGTTTTGTTGGGTTATTTTTGCAGATATTAAACACCTTTGGATAGTTTTAGTTTTCCAGTCTTTGGGTTAAATCTACTGAGCTTTTGTGCTGGGTTGTTTCAACCCACAGCTGGTTTTTTTGAAGAGGCTTACGCACGTCCCGCTTTGAAGACTATGAGTGTTCCACAGTGTGATGAAAAGTTCTTAATATATATATATATATATATATATATATATGCGTGTTATTGTGTGACCTGGAAATGCAGCCTTCACTTAGCCCAAGACAAATCTCCTCATGGGGACAATAAAGTATATTGTATTGTATTGTAATGTATTATATAATACGAGAAGAATTTATAACATTTTCCGAGTCAACAGTGTCTTTACTAACCTCAGATCGCCATTACATAAATTGACTCCTGTTAAGATGTGCGACACTGCAAATTAATACAGTTTTTAGTTAACCCTATAACAAGTCGCTTGTGTCGCTGGAAGTCGGCAGGTCTCCATCGAAAGGTGTGACATAAAGTCACACGCACAGTTTGTTTACACAAGACCCCTTTGAACTAAAAACTGAAAAAATTGTATGCGTTTTGGCTGTTTACATGACAATGGTGTTTTTGAGGACTGAAAATGCAAACTTTTGAAAAGGGATCTCAAGTTTTTGGAAACGACGGCATTATCGTTCCCATTCAAACTCTGAAGTAGGCGTTATCCAAAAACGATGACGTCATATGCATGCGTATTTAGCCTTCAGTCTGTGGGCATGCTCGAGTATTCCCTAAACAATAATGGCGGCCTGCGTGACATACTTATTATTATTTCTCCAGCAAAAAGTAGATTTAAAGTATATTTGCTAAAAGCGCTTTTAGCTTAAAACAGGATATGAGCATGTGCGCAGGCACGTAGCGTTTCTTATTAGCGCAACAGCGCTATCCACTGCTGGCATGCATTATTAGACGTTTTTATTCATTTTCTAAGATCCGTATGAATGCAGATCATTTTGATAGCGCTCTCATGTGCACGCTGAAGCTTTTTGTAAACGCAAAGGATAAGGTTTTCAGTTTTTCATCGTGTAAATGTACTTTATTAATTCTAAATCATTTTCGCACATTCTAACAATTTAAACGTCAAAAAATACGGCTTGTCCTAGACACAGCACAAACATAAAACATTCAAAAGTATCTGAAAGTATCCAAAGCAATGTTATTTTCGGGATACTTTAAGATACGCTAGAACCTGTAAAACAAAATTGTCGAGCTGCAAGCGTTAAGCGTGATCACAAATATGCATTACAATCCTGCCTGCATCTCTCACTTCAAGTCAATGTAATTGTGATTAATGACTTTTGTTAAAGTTAAAAATATGTTGCTGAAGATCAATAAATGCAACCTGAACTGCCTATTTACTACAAAATGATCAATAAAAGAACTGTTAAAGTAATCTTTAACAAAACCAAAAGCGCTGAACCTAAAGCGTAAATACCTATGGATTTCCAATACTACTCTGTATGTGTTTTGCCACACATGGAGTGCACAAAGAATAGACACACTGCTGGTCCAGGTTGGGATGGCGAGAAGAGCACTGTGGGAAGGACGTCCAGCGCTGTGTGTTTCAACAGCTGTGTTTACTGCAGCCGTCTCTCTCCTCACTTGTCATCTCTCCAGCCACACACCTGGAGCCAGTGATGACGTGGAAATATCTCACATACACACACACTCGTGAACACAAGCTCCATCTCTCTCTCTTTCTATCTCTCTGCCTCCAAATTATTTCTCGGCATTCCAGTTTTACATACTATACAAGTAAAAGCAGTGACGCATTAAAACAGAGACCAAAAAATAAAAACAATATGCATTTCAAAATTTACACGATAAACCTCTCTATTGAGCGAATCGAGGAGGGGGTGGCTTGGACATGGCCAGAGATCATATGACAGGAATGCCGGGGTTGAGACTAAACTGTGTCCTGCTCTGCCCTTCAGATAAGCTTTCTGAAAATAGTCCACAAACACACTTCTCTCCATTAGTTACCCTGGATACTGTTCCTCCCCCTATATCCTGTCAACAAAACACAACTACGGTGTCCAGGAAGGTCCTTGTCGGTTTTGGCCCAGAGAAATCAAATAAAGCACAAAGCGGAAAAAGCAAAGGTCTTCTCACAGCGCCAGCTAACTGTTGGTGTTTGAGACTGAATGATAGCCAGGATGGCTGCAAATTTGTGCTTTGAATTCAATGTATGTTAAATACTGTATGTAGATTCGCCGAGGCTGTATAATGTCAGCCTATGCGCACAAGTAGTTTTACCTGTTTATACAAACCAGCTTTCGACAATCCACTTCAAAGACATCCCACTTGCGAATATGACTCAATCCAAATTGATTGTTTATTGTAACACTAACCCTGTTCTGAACAGACACTTTCATCTCAGCTGAGTGCTTGTGGTACTCTCATCAGCTCTAGTGCTTGGATGTCTGAATGTCAGAATACAGTTTTTACGCTCAGAATACAGTTTTCATGCTCCAACCATGTGTAAACCAGTTCGGCCACAGGGATGCAAGTCTGGTGCATGGAGCGCTGTGGAAATTCAATTATTATCTTTTAAATCTCAGATGTGCACCGGCCAAGTCAGGAAACTAGCTCCGTTTCCCCCTACAGCACCTTCACCTTACTCATCTTACAGTACATATGAGCCAAGCACAGCCCAGTTGGACTAACCCAGACCTTGGGCATTAATCAGCTCAGGAGTTCCCCCAGTCATTCCTGAGCACCCAAAAAAACAAATGAATCAACAAATAATCAAAAGGAATGAAAGTAAGTGTACAGTATATACAGTATGTGTACAGGTAAAATGATATTTGTTAATTCCAAATCTTTGTCCTAACAAATCAGGTAAAACTTGCGAGAATGACTTTGTTGCATACTTCGTATCTTCGAAGAGTATTTAGTTTATATCACATTTATAAAAGATTTCCGAAATCATACAGCGGTTGCGGGGAGAGGGGTAGGCTGAACTAAAGCACATCCGCAGCGCATTGCCAACAAAACACAGACATCAGTTGCACTCACCGCATGTCCGGCATCTTTTAGCGCTGGGACGGCTGCATATATCAGTTTCAAACGATCTCGAATTCCAGCGTTATATCCACCGTTTATATAACATTCATCACCAAAATGCAGTGAACAAACAAACACCTGAACTTCGCTAACGTATGCTCTGTCTCTCTCTCTCTCCTGCACACAAGTAAAAGTGACGTCTGCGCATGCTCCTTGTCCTGCTCTCCTTGCTGCTGCGGGAGTCTATAGAGCACGGAAATACTAAGTAATACGCCCAACTCGTTTTTGACAAGTTGACCATGTTAAGCATGAGAAGACAGCACGTTCAACATTGTAAAGAAGTCAGAATGCATGACACACCGTTGCACGGCCACTTTAAAAGGAGATATAAGGTAGAAGAAAGATAATATAAGTCTGATTACAAGGAACTCTTAAAGATGTTAACGCTTACAAAAACATACTTGCCAATCTAAGTAAAAAGGAGGAAAAAGAAAGAAATGTTGAGAGACATGTAATAAAATGTTCTGGATAGGGTTCAAACTCAGCAGATGTCTTTTCTCTCCAACATTAAACTTAAATTAAATTTCATCTTTCATCTTGACAAAGTCTGTCTGAGGTAAACTTAGATTGGTTCATAGACTACACATTTTTGCATCGAGTCTGTGGTGTTACTTAAATGTTGGACTATATACAGGTACATTAGCTTTACAACCAGTGTGATGCCTGCAAAAACATCACCAATGATATAAAAAGAAAGAATAGGAACGTCAATACTGCCACATGGCAACATTATCAACGACAACTACAGTAATAAAACACGTCATTGACACGCATGCAATTATCAGACGGATAAGGATCCTAGCAAACCCCAGTTTGTGTAACACACCACCTCAGACCCGAGAGTCCAGGGATAGATAACCTGAGGCTGTTGTCATTATGCTTAAAGTCTAGCTGAACTTTCTTTGGAAGGACAAGGGAAAGAATGCATGAATGCCTTCCAGGCTGAAGAACGAGGATAAGCCCATGCTTCCCATAGCTGAAATTCACAGTCCCTCACGGTGCTATCAGGCCCAGGCCTCGCATTCCTTCGACCTAACCGGCTATCTCCAGACAGAAAACTAGATAAAAAAACAAAGCAGTCAGAAAGCGTTGCTAAGGTGAGCTGGAACATTGGCACGGATGACATTAGTGACCATATGACCAACAGGCCAGCACTGGATTGGCTGGAAGATGTTTTTATAAGAGTCTAGTGTTGGGAAGCAGATAAAGTGGCTCTGTCCCAAACCATAGGGATCTTAGATTAACTACATGTGAAGACTTGGCCAAATTGTGCGGTGCCATTGCATGTATCCTATGCTTGCACTCCCACCACTGTTCCAAAGATGTATTCAAAAATCAATACATTTATATGTCTATTGTGATAGTTGACATGATAAAAAAGTTGTCAAAGGATGTGTCATCTCCTAGGTCAATCAGATTATGAGCACTATTTGTGTGGTCAAACGGAGTAAGCATCTGCAAATTGGTGCCAATGTACAGAATCGAGGTTCCATTTTAGTTGCAGGTAGGATGCTGGGTTAAAAGTAGCAGCGTAAAACCAAAATTAAGTCAACTCGGATTTGGAACTGAGCCTATTTTAAGAAGCAAATGGCACAATAGATACCTAACACCTTCTTTTAACCTTTATCTCTATTCTTGTGCACTATTCTTAGGGAATATTTACATGACAACCATGTGGTAAAAAACAGAAAAGTTTTATCTATGCGTTCTTGAAGTTTCATGTACACACATCAACGTTGTCGAAACAACTGCCGTTCACACAGATTTGGCATTTTTTAATAGTGCATCTCTACTGGAAATAGTTGTGCAGGAAATCGAGACTTTGCTTTACTTTGTGTAGAGCAACACAGATAGTCCCATAGTCTGGCATTGTTGTTTGTTGAATAAACTGAACATGTACAATAATAGGCATGCACATCGTTTCATTGTATTACACAGAAACGATAAAGATGTTTTTTAGTTTTTTCAAAAACATGGACTTTGTTTTCAGGCAACCAAAATAAGTTATTGTGTTATGCCCAAATTATGGTGGGCCATGTCAATTTTCTTCATAAGAATAGCCTGTGTGTACATCCACATTAACCACTTTTAATTTTTTTGTTGAAAATGTAGACACCCTTGTTTTTGTCACCATCAACTTGCACCAGTCGGGTGGGGAAACAAGTATCTTGAACGGGGAGACACGTATGCCGGATGTTACGGTTTCTAGCAACCAAGTTAATGGGCTCCATTAACATGAGAGGAACCGTTAAGTCGGAGCCTGTGGCTCCCTACGACCGATTATATGAGAACTCTTAGGGAGCAGATGTATATGAAAAAGCTGTGTGCTACGCCTCAGGCATCCTCTTCTTTTTTATGTGCTGTTGGTCTCATTAAAACCAATAGTATTTTGACACTAGCAAAACATATGTGCGTGTATTACAGAAGATTCAGTCTTCAGGGAGGTTGAGATGATGTCCAGGCACAGATAATCATTAACATACACATGTGGAAGCATGTAAACAGTTCGCTGCACTATACTCACCAGCCAACAAACTAAGGAGGATATGAGGAGACAACGATGGTTCACTTACAAACTGCAGACTACCTTCAACTGACATACAAGAGGAAGCCCTTAAAGACCTAGAGGAAAAGATCCCACCGAGCTCTCCTTTTATTTTAAAAGTATCCAAGAGCCTAGCTGGGGGCCTAACAGACTAGTTTCTTAGAAGGTAAGCTCACCCTAAAATGCTGTTTTACATACAGCTACTGCATAGTTTCAATATAGCGTGACTAGCTTTATGTTTTGAATCATATCTAACTAAGCTGGTCCTTAGCTGGTTATGAGCTGGTCCTGAGCTAGGAGCTAGCTACTTGGGACCAGCACATGACCAGCTCAAACCAACTACCTTGCTTCAAAACATTCCTAACCAAGCAGATGCGTTTCAACAGGGATTTTCAGACACGTTTTTACTGTTTGGAAGTTTTTAGTTACCATCCACTTTTATTACACTGCAAAGACATGCTGCAACTACTTGGTTTTGAAGAAATACAGGAGTGAGCTTTCCCTTTAAACGGTCCACACAAAACTGTGTGCATCAGCAGAATGTTTTCAGGAGTCATGTCCGTCATTGGCTCGAGCACAGACCACAGTCTCCTCAGCCGGAGCGCAGCAGGCAAGCATGGCACATCACCATACCAACCACACTCTTCCAGGGACAAAGAAGATAAAAAATAACCAACCTAATCAGAATTAAAGGATTTTCTGAGAGAGTAAAGTACAGACTGCCAGCTTCTGCAGCAGAAAGTAAGAAAGATGGAGTAAGGGAAGAAAACATGAGAGAGAGATTTTAGCAGCCTTGATACAGCAGAGCCACGTCAGCAGGCAAGTAAATATCTGCCAGGTCACAGTCGAGCTGTCTGGATCAGTCTGCCTACGAAAAAAGAGAGAGTGCGGGTGTAGAGTAAGCAGCAGAATATCAGTGTAGGACTAGACTCCCAGCGAGAGAAGCAAATAAAGGCACGAGGAGAGATTAAAAACAGAAGACTTGTGTGTGAATGTCTGGTTGAGGAGAAGCAGAGGGGATGAGAGACTTGAGAAGTTCAGTTTAGCGTGAGGGTTAAGAAACGGCCTGCCCCGTTCCATTTAAACACCCCCTTAGTTTCAGAGGAACATTAGCAATCGTTCTTGGAAGAGCTGCATCTGGACTTCTCGAACGTTGAGACGGAGTTCAGACGGAGCCAGCGGTCATGAAACATGTTCAAAAACTGACTAAGCCTTCCCTGGAAACCTGGACAACGCTACACTGTAAGGGGAAGTACACACTAGAGTGTAAGCTACGACAAAGTATGCCACGAATCAATTGATTTCAATGGGTGCACCGCAAGGGCAGCGGAAAAACACAAAGGTTTGCCAAAGTGGTGCTTTGTCATATGACTACAAGGCACTTGAAATGTATCTAATGTTGCAATGCACTCACAATTAAGAAAATATGTACAGCTGTGTGATATCTAATTTGTTCGAACAAGTCTGATTTTAAGTGTGTCAGACAAGTTTCCAACATTGAGATGGATAAGAACGGTAAAGGTTGCAACTTCTTTATCTGTAGTGAAGTGTAACTGCAAAAACCTAAACGTTAAGAGGAAGTCACTGAGGTGACAGGACCAGATGTGCAAACACCAACTACACATACACCAATCTGAAATGCACAGCCACCAAAAATACTGCGTCTACACATTATGCCTTACTGGACCTTACATTCTCTCCAGATGAAATCAAGTTTCCATTTACGGTTTGGTCTTGGATTGTTTTCCTCTGGTAATAACTGGTTATGGCATTAGCATGAGCTGCGAAGGACATTTTTGTTAAAGTGCAAATGTTACAGTTTGCTGAAACTACAAAGATCTAAAGGAGGCATGGTATGCAGACCTGATCTGTTTCTCTCTCTCTCTCAGTCCTAAGAAGGTGTGGCTGAGGAATGGGCAGCAGAGCTTTAATCTTCTGCCAGGCCTGTGAGGCACATCTGGAATAAACCGGGCAAAACGTCTCGGGCCGTGCCTCTCTGGCCACGGTCACCGGGCCCTGTCCAAATGAACCCTTTCACCCTATGCTGCTCTACTGGGTTGAGCTTAGGCCAGTAGACAGGAAGAATTCTCACACTCCATCTGCCCTTGATCTTTCTCAGCCATCTGCGATTCTCTCTCAACCTTTGTTGAGTCCTGTTTTTGTAAGTATGTCAGTGTTTATTCTGGGTCTTTAGAAGAACTATTCGCCCAAAATGAAAGATCTGTCATTATTTACTCAACCTCATGTCATTCCATACCTGTATGCTGTTAGAATGAAAAACTTGACATAGATGGGATGTCAGTAAAAATGTCACTGTTTTTTCAGCGCCTTCCAGACATCATCCGAGCAAGATCTTTGACATCCAGATATGAGACGATGTTCCCTTTCAATCGGACTTAACCTTGTGCACTTTCCTTGTTGTTTGACTTTTTAACTTGCTGGATAAATTCAGATAAAGACTCAAAGAAAGAAATGTTCTAATTTACCTGTTAAATTAACTATTGGGGGATAGTATACTGCAAATGCCTTTGTCTCTTTCTGTTGGACTAAAGACAGTGTGATTTCTCCAGGTCCCTGGGTTCTGGTCGAGATCTGGTGGCCACTCAAACATCTCTCTTTTTTCTCACTACATTTCTTGCTCACAAACATAGACATTCGTCTTTGTGGTTTGTAAAACAAATAGAAGCTTGAGACAGCTCAATTTCGTCTGCTTCATAGCTAGTTCTTAAATGTTATTTCAGAATTTTAAATGTATATAAATTTACTTACCAAAGCATTCAGGGTTGAAGGATTTGCACCAGAAAAGTGCAAATAAAAGATAAACGTGTTTCATAAATACCTTATAACCTTCGGCAAAGAAGAACAAAAAAGAACATCTTAGTCCTATGTCAGACACTGCAGCGATTCGAAAAAGGAAGGGTGGAGTGAGAAATTGGTTGCAAATCGGAACCTCACTGCTAGATGCCGCTAAATTTTAAACACTGGGCCTTTAAGAGCTGTTGATTAAAGGCTAAATTACTATTTTCTTTTGTTACCTCCTCTTCCAGCTACGAATTTTTAAAACACAATGGTGATTATTACCAATAAATAAATAAATAATCTAATGTCGGCACTGACAACCCTGTGGTTAGCACATTGACATATAGCGACAAGTACGCTCATGGCGCCGCAAGTCCGAAAATCATTTGCCCACTCCCCATCTCCACGCTATCAAAGCTTTCTGTCTGCTCTCTACTTTTCTATCCTATTAAAGACATAAAAAGCCTCTAAATGTAACTTTAAAAAAGAAAATAAATTAGATTTTTCCCTCACACAATGGAAACAAACAGAGCAATAAACATTCAAGTGGATATTTTTAAAGTTATCTGGTCATCTAGAGTTCTGAAGTCTAGAACAAGATTGAAAGATTGAAAAATGATATAGACAACTAAAATAATTCACATTTAAAAGAACTAACTCATGTTTTTTAGTAACAAATGCCAGAAAAACGTGTTCCCTGGTAAGTTATCATTCCGCGGATGAATTCCCATTTACGTTTTAAGAGATTTGTGCCCATGGCATGTTGCATTATTTGTGAGCTTTATATGCGCGATGACGTCTAATGTCCCCGCCGTCACTTTTAGTTTTTAAGACAAAGTAAGTCTAAAAAATCACAAGCGGGTAACAATTGATGTGTTTTATGTCATAGAATAAACATTAAAATATTTAGAGTTTTTTTATTAACACAGACCTTATTTCCAACGACTTACTAAAAACCCATTAAAAAACTCATAGTTTTTGGAGCGATGGACCCGGGAGTCCTAAAATGCTAACTCTCTTCCGGGTTTTGCATTCAAAAATACCTCATCTCTGAGCGTCTCCACTTCACACAATCTTGCACTCATTCTGAGATAAAACCCTCTTCATACAGTACCACAGCACCTGAGTGTATTCTCCAGCTGACCTATTATCTAACAGGAGACCTGTCTCTCAGGCGACCGCGCTTCCAAACATAAACAGAGGACCAGCTGCTCCACGCACATAGATAGATAAATAAACCCTAAAGGAGGGATTGTAGCACACTTTCACCTCTGTAATACTTCTGCTGGAGACAGAGAAGCTGCCTTCAGGGCTACAGTTTGGATTCTGTCGGTCACCCTTTTATTCGTCACAGCTCTGTGCCGAGCACATATAAGCACATGTTCTGTGTACCGTCACATGGAATCCCATTAATCAGTTCCAGCAGTAATACTGTGCCAAAGTCAATGTCTCAGACACAATGAGAATGAGACATGACTACATACAATACATTAAAACCGTAATGCGGAAACCAAAAAAAAAAACAATCTTAACACACTGGCATTCTGTTGTTACTTCAATTATAGTGTACAATGTTTTTAAGTTGAATGCACACGATTCGTGTTCATGATCAGTCAACGCAAGCACTCGGGTACCTGTGCCCATCACAGCATTGTGAACGTACGCTAAACTGAGAAAGTCACTCACTTCATGGCACAATAGCCATTCATGAGGCCATTCTAAAGATAGCTAATGACCTTAAGCCCATGTAGATACAGTCCAACGGCAAAAACTACAACACTTTTGTCTTCCCAAAGTCAAAGACCAATCAAAGAATCCAAAATGTCATCCTTGCTCAAATGTGTTCGTCTTGTTTGAATACACAAAATCTTTTCAAAGCACGTTGTGCAGAAAATCTGATGCAGCGTTTGCTGACTGAACTTCATTGTCGACTTCTGTGCATCATTGCGAAATTACATTGTGGAATGAGAATGTGCTCTCAGCAATTACACAAGAAACACATTTTCCATAAACAATATAACGCATTTAATTTCACAAATATCCTCACAGCATAGCAGATACAAAAAAAATAAAAAAATACGCAGAGCAAACATAAAAACTCAAAACAGACGGTGTGAAGAGCCCCAAAGCCAGGACAGCATGAACTTTAACAGCAGGACCCTCCCATTGCAAAAGTGTGGGAAAGCAACGGAGTGGCCTTGCCGCCCAAAGCCGACTGTAGTCCCCTAAAAAAAGGTCACCCAGTTTAAACAAGACAAAGATTACAGTTCAACCTCTTTCACTCTAATTAGCAGAGATAGGAACAGACTGAAACTGCAGTAAACACAGAGCCCACTATAGTAATGACCGGTCACTCATTCAGAGAGCAGCACAATAACACCTGACTGAAAACACACTGGCGCTATCAATGCTCACAATAGCAACCAGCAGGCAAGGGTTTAGGATTCTGCGTATGGCTAAAACTTGGGTGGGGATGATTAAAAACAGCTAGCACAATTAGCATAATATTGTCAAATATAGCGGTGAGTGGGTTCTCGTGGGACGGCTTAAGGAAAAAGTGCTGTTTTTACAGAGAAAGAAGATAAGATGTGGGAGGACAAAAACTGACCAATGAGAATACTTAATTATAAAATTCTAACCCATTATCCTCCTCGTTCCACTATTTCCACTAGCCTCACAGTAAACGAATCCAGAGACCTAAAAGTCATGTGACTTGGCCACAAAAAGACCAAACCTTCGAATTGACTTAAAACCTTCCGATTTGCCGCCAGTGTTTTCGGCCCGAGCCTTTTTAAACCGTTTTCTTTGCGTTCTGTATTGCCAGTGGTCCACGGGCTAAACGGCGGTTACTTTATATAAAATCCTAAATCTAGGCTTCTGCTCTGAGGTTTGTGTAATGACAAAGAAGCTTCTATGTAAAAAGCAGCTACTTCAGAGTCTGTTGCTTCAGTCGACACTTCTAATTAAACCCAGCGAGCTTTTTTGTAAACACGTGCATCTGAAATGGCCTTTTCCTCCGTACGGCGCACCTTTTTTGTCTGTTGCCTTTTCAACACCGTGATGACATAAGCGAAGCTTTTCGATGAGTGTCGGATGTGCCGGTGTGCTTTTGTCCGACACAATGGCGCGACCTCAAAGGCCTGATCTAAGTACTTCCTTGTGGCTTTTAACCTTTCACAGATGGTTCAAGGGAGAGGTTGATGCTGGGTATGACCTGCTGTTTTGATGCTTTACATGTAAGGGCAACCAAAACTTGGCTGACTCATAGCTGTGAATATAAAGGATGACAGAGGATACATTGACCCAATGGAGAATCAAAAATATAAAAATTCTGTCATCGTTTATTCACCTCATGTCGTGCAAAACCTGTGTATGACGTTGTTTCTTCATAGGAACACAAAAGAAGATATTTTGAGAAATGTAGTTTTATGTCCATAAAATTGAAGTCATTTGGGGCCAATGTTGTTTGGTTACCAACGTTTTTTACTCTTCTTTTGTGTTCTGCAGAAGAAAGAAAGATCAACTACCGTCTTTACATGAGCAGCTGTCCAGACACCTCAACCGCTGGTCAAACAAAACATCTTGTCCATCATTAATTAGCTCTAAAGACATTGAATGTTAAAACAGTATGACAATGAGACAAAGATTGTAATCTGTATATTTTGCCTTTTATGTCCCCAGAAGCATGCCAGTCATGGCTCTGCGCCCGTCCTCTCATCGCTTTACACAGGCTCAAAATCTAATAACAGCCAGTTATAAAAACACCATACAAACAGGAACAGCGGGAACAACGGCGTTTCACACCGTGTTAGAATACACATCGCACACTCGATGCACGTATCATCAAACAAATCCGAAAACACTGAGCTCGGCAGCATGCAGCCGGCAGGAAGGAGGGGGTCGGGACCTGTTGCATTCACACAGCGGGACCGTGTAACATGACAGAAAGCGTGCCATACCTTGAATGCATTGCAGGGAGCCGTCCTCTGCTCTGATGGTGAAGGTTTCTCCAGGGTTGACTTGCACGAAGATCACCTGCAAAACATGTGGAAGCAGACATGAGATATGCATGCCAAAGTTTTGTCACCAACCACAATCGGATGCAAAAGAAAACAAGTTTCTGAAGTTATGTTTCCCAATAAATGCATTAATCCATAACTTCAAGAATGAGCCATGGAACATTTAAACCAAAAGCATTGCATTACAGTGACCACAACAGAGCCATGATGTAAGCAGATGTTGACATTTTCCCTCAAAACGGCACAGCATCTCCATCCGAGCCCTCTGTCAGTTCAAAATCTTCCTGCTAGAGGCTGCTTACCATCATGTTTTCTGCACACAGGTTGTTGAGAGTACACACGTGCCTATAGATGTGAAAAAGTTGGCCCGCCATGGCACACGAGCCCTATGAAAGAGAGCAGCGCGTGCGTGTGTATGCGTGTGTGCGTGTCTGAAGCTGGGTTTCTTCAAAGCTCTGCTCCTGATGATTGTGTCGGGCGGACCTGCCATCTCCTCCCTTCAGCCCTGGTGATCTGGGCATCTACTTCCAGCTTCCACACTCACACATGCAGACACACAATGTCTGCTGCTGCTGCTGCTGCTGTTGCTATGGAAACGCTGGCGTGTCAAGCTGAAAAAAGGGAGAAGGATTGTGTCTCCATTTCTCGCCCTCCCTTTGCCTAAACCATCCTTCCAGAACACACATCATGCAGATGAATGACTTACCCAACACATAGACACATAACATCTGCAGAATGCAAATGTACACTTGCACAACCTTACACAAAGGTTGCATCTTTGCATGTCAGATCAAATTGTGTGGGCAATACATATAAAAGTCGTGCATGTAATAATTAATTTAGGAGGTTGGGCACCTGCGGCTCAACACATACCGAATCCTCCATACCAAATAAAGTCATGTGATCAACTTATATAGGCAACCTGTTGAAAAGCCCAAAAGTGCTGTTAAAGTAATAGTTCACCCAAAACTGAAAATTCTGTCATCATTTACTCACCCTTTTGTCATTTCAAAACCTTATGACTTTCGTTCTTCTGCAAAACACAAAAGAAGATATTTTGAAGAAAGCTGGTAACCGAACAGCACTGGCCCCCATTCACTTCTATTGTATGAACAAAACCAATCCCAGTCAATGGGGGCCAGGTACAAACAACTTTCTTCAAAATATCTTCTTTTGTTTTCTATGGAAGAAAGAATGTCATAAAGGGTTGAAATGACAAGAGGGTGAGTAAATGATGACAGCATTATTATTTTTGGGTGAACTATCACTTTTACCAACATATCAAGGGTGGAGGAACAATTTTATGTTTAAGGTACTGCAATATGTTATCCACAATACTGCATCCAAATGTTTACGCCAAGAATAAATACTTTCGGTCATTTCTAACAATACTTTTACAATAAGTCACAGTTTATTTTTACTCAACTAAAATCCAGTCGAAAGCAAATATTAAAGGTATAGTCCACCCAAAAAGAAAATTATGCAATTATTTATTGATCCAAAATCTGTATTTGACCCTTTCCTCTGTAAAAAAAAAAAGATTGAGAAGATATTTTGAGAAAAGTCTCGGTGGTTTTTTGTCCATACAATGGAAGTGAATGTAATTTGGTTACCAACGTTCTTAAAAATGTTTTATTCTGCAAAAGAAATAAAATCACACAGGTGTGGAATGATATGATGATGAGTAAATGTCACTTTTTAGGGGAATTCTCTCTTTAAGATTACAAAGCAGATTGAAGAGAAAAATGTAAAAATATCAAAGCTTTCAAAAATTATATTCACATTTGTGCATTATGCGAACACTTTTTTTCCAAGTTTTAAGATATATGATTTCATGAGCATAAACTGCAGAATCACAATTGTATTATACAATTTTAACCACCAAACTTGCTCAATCAAAGACTGTGTCGTTGAACAGCTTGGCTATGATGGTCCCCCAGTCAGACCCGCACCAGCCATACACTAACCAGCAAAAATCTACCTAAACAGTATTTTCTGCCGGACAAAAAGGTTGTGCGGTCTGTCTGCTCTGTGATGCTGAGAAGAGTGGATGTAAACTTGGCAGTATTCAGAGCACTTAACCTTCACTATCCGCTGCAAATGCCCTTTGCCCTATCTCTCAAGGGTCTGATTCTCTTTCCGCTCTGGCCAGAGGAAACATGGCCTGGATCTGTATCTGCAGCACCTGGAGCAGAGATCAGAACAGACTGATCCGCTCTGATAGTGCAGATCTACAGAGACGTGTAAGGGAGAGGTGAAGCGTGCATAAGGGCTGAACGTTCCTTGAATGTCTAATGTAAGAACACTTGAATGTTCCTCAGACATAACCATGAAGAACAAAACGGCATAACAAGAATACAGAGTTCTAGGTTGGTCTTTCATAACAAAACCTCTCTAAAACAACCAAATTACTAGAAAACACAAGCAATATATGCCAATTCATGAAAATTCGACTGACCAATACACTGAAAGGTTCAAAAGGCTGAACGCTAGGCTTGTTTGAAATGTTTTTAGTATTTCTGAAGAACAGCATAACTGTCGGGTGGATTTAAGGGAACAGTTGACCTGGAACAAATAAGGTTGTCAAGTTTTCATTTTCTGATCATCGAACCGCAAATTAACTTGTCACTGTTCTGTCAGCACATCACAATATTTGAACTTAAAGTGCACCCACTAAGTTCCTCTTTAAAGGTGAAGTATGCAATTTCCGTGTCACTAGCAAACAAACGCTTATATTAGGGCTATACTTGGGTTACGGTTGTTGCAGTTAAAACATCACTAATATTCTTAACACATCCCCGTCTTCCACTAGGAAACAGACACAATGTTTTGATGGTTCCACAGAGCCACAGTACTGAGGTTTCCATCCAAATGTGATACAAATTAATTCAAAGTTCGCAATATCAGGAGGAAAGACTAAAGACTAACATCGTGTCTACACCGGAAGCAGCGTGACACGACACGTCTTGTTTTAATGGGATTGTCGCATCCAGTGGACATTTTTCAATTACAATGGGTTCTAATGCGTTCTATTGTCTTTTGTCACGTTGCATTGCCCTGGGTCCATTGTAGACACGGTGTAATGCGAAATTGGCGTGTTTCCATTAAGTTCCTCGAGCGGATTGATGCTAATGATATCCTAGTAACCAAAACTAAATAAAAAAAATCTGAAAACCAGAAAGACAGCATCAACGGTAACAGTCCCTAAGTCTTGTCGGTTTGATGTTTGCTACATCAGAATTTATTCGGCAAATGCATTTCCATTTCCCAGAATTCACCAAAACTGTTTTTCGCAAAAAAAAGCTTTATATTACAAAATTTGGCCTTTCCATTACTCGTTTCTGATGTCAAACTTCAAAATGCACATAAAACCAGGGTGATGAAACCTGGCTAGTATTGACTAAGTAGAATCACATTTAACAACTATAACTTCTATGAACATCTGTCATATAAACAATAAACTATTATAATAGTAAGAAATACTCTCCCCCTAAACAGATTTTCATAAACAATCATTTTATGTTAATAATTTAACATTAAAAAAATCTGATAGCACAATAAATGCTCTCCTAATATACATATCACTGGTCTCCTACTGAAACCTCATATCTCAATATTTCATCATTTGGATTTTTTCGCCGTAAATCATTGTGATTAGTCACCCTTTATATTCGTCACTGGGTTTTGCAAATATCTTATCTAACCAATAAAAAGTATTTAAAAAGGGCTTGTATTTAGTCATTAAAAAAAACTGTATTTAGTCATTTAAAAAAAAGAATAGTCTTTTTCCTTTTCCTGAAAAACCGCAAACTTAGACATACAAGGTTTCAAAAAGACAGTGACGATATCAAACAATAATGTGGTTTAATTATACGGTGAACAGTCTGAGGCAAACCCAAAAATAGATCTAGAACTAAAATAGAATATCATGTAAAAAATGACCATGTAATCTACCTATGCCCCCACATTGAGTCATTTCTGTACACATTCACACTCACCTGTTGCGATCCATCCCCGTTAACATTAATCATGTGCGGCATCATGGCCACCTCCCCGTTCAATAGCGGCGGCAGGTCCAGCGGAATCTGGTCGGTCATCATCATTGTGACGTACATTCATGGAGAACTTTCCTGGACTGCCTTTCTGTTTGGAGACAAAAGAAAGACGAATAATCAAAAAAGGAAAAAATAAACAAGCTCGACAAAAGAGCATTCGAAAGCTGCGGAATGGTCTTAAACTTGCTCTTAAACTAGTGGATGCGCTTGTTTATTCTACGTGGTTTCACAATCCTCGGTTGATTTGTGATGTTCGAGTGACTGGATGGGAGATGCACCACCTCACCGGATGACTCAGCAGGCAACTGAAGCCAACCACAGAGCACAGCGGTGTTATTGTGAACCAGGAGGCCTTAAGAAATGAGAAGATTGTGTAACTGACACGAAAGAGGGTTGCCGCCCCTCGGAGCTTGCGTTTTGAGACCTGTAGAGTGAACTCTGCTGTGGCGAGTGATTTCAACACAAACGATGAACTCAGCTTTGATAAAACGCTATTCGCTCAAGACTGGTAATGATGGAGCGGTTTAGTGCTGCGTGACTCTTGGTTAATGGAGGCCGGGGGGGAGGGTTTGGGGAACTGAAAGGTCGCTGAATCATCAAAGAAGGGTGGGGTGAAGGAATAGATGCGCAACTTTCTCCATTTCGCATGCAATGCCATCCGTTTGCAACTTAAACACATATGTAAACAGTTTTAGCACTGTAAGCAATGCTATGGGTATGAAGAGATGCACAAAACATTTGACAACATCAAACCTCAAAAGCTCATGATTTACCAAGGGGTCTACCAAATACGACCCCCCCAAGCCTCGGATAAGAATCAAGACCCCCTTTGTGATCAGATAAATAGCAACAGCACACCAAACTGGATTTATACCAAAAAGCACAGGACAGCAAGCTACACACCAAACAGTAAGGAGCAGTGACGGATTATGACTTTGATGTGTACTGGACACAGATGTCTCAAAGGCCCCCCTGGCATCACATATTTATGACAACATGTTGCACCTATGCCCCAATACACATAACTTAGGGAGCGGTTCGCACGGAACACAACTTTGCGTCTAAAAAGGTATGACACAGTGCTCAGGAATGGTTAGAAAAAGGGCAGCTCCAACCACGAGGGTCTTGCAACACTCTTCTGATAAAAGAAATTGCCATATGCCAACTTGCTATTATAAACAAAAGCTAACAACCCATATCCATATTAAATTGCCCAAGGCCCCCTGCTGGTCTAGTGCCCAGTCGGCCCGTGTGTTAATCCTTGTAAAAATCCAAGTATGCATAATAGTGATGCTAAAAATGACCACTTAAATTGTCAGATTGACATACGTTTACATTTATTCATTTAGCATACACTTTTTTGCAAACAACAGAGCATTTAATATTTTGCCTTAAAAGCAGGAGCATCTTGTCACATTTAACCCTCAATTCTAGTCTCACTCATGATGTTTAAAGGTCAACCTTTGTACAGGTAGATTAATTATGTTTTTATTTATAGAGCACATTTAAAAACAACGCAGGGATGACCAAAGTGCTGTACAGTACAGAATACTCATAACTTTGCAGGTTACACATTCTCAAACGATAACCAGACGTATAGAAATAAAATGTCAATTTTCATTTAGCGAATGTGTTTCAGTTTAGCTTTAAAATGTGAACGTGTTATTTGTTAGTTGGTCCCACCTATTTTTTTTCTGTGTGACAAATAAACATACATTATTTTAAAACGAAAATAAAATCTTTACGGCAGCATTTGTTACTGTCTGAACGAACCCTATCGATGCTTGCTTTACTCCATATGAGAGTGAGTTCCAGTAATCAAGGCATGTGGTAATGAATACATGGATAACCATTTCAAATTTTTGGAAAGATATAATGCGTTTGAGTTCAGCTAATTCTAAATTTAAAAATTCTTATGTTTGACAGATGTTTCTTCACTTGGTGCACACAGAGTTGGAGACATTATACATCTTTGTGGACACCAGCAGAGCAGAAATCTGATCCCATCCCGCACCCTGATGTGGTCCATCAATTGTCTCTCTCTTCATCCCTGGCTGTTTGATTTTCCATCTATCAATCATTAACCTTTATCCACTCCTCAAGATCCGGGTTTATGCAGTGCATCAGGTGAGATTGACATGGCAAAACAAAGTTAAACATATTATACAGATGGTTACCTCCTTTGACCCAGTCACAGACCCATCACCATGAACTAAGGCTGGGATAAAGACACATGTGTGAGGAGAAAGTGTGCCATTAGCCTGAAAATGCAGACAGATCAATCTGGAATGACAGACCATCTCTGCAGATGGTATACCAGCAGGGTTGGGACCACCACTGTTAGACAGAGCCGTGACCTATGCCAGTGATTCTCAAACCTTTTCACAGTATTGCCCCTTTGTGTAGAGTGCACCGCTTTGTGCCCCCCCAAATAAAAATGTATGAAAAACAAATTCTGTTATAAAATGCTGGAACATCCTTACTTTTGGTTGATGGTCTTATTTTTCTGATGTTTGTTTGCATTAAATTCATGATTAATTTCTATTTTTCATAATGTCACAAAATCTGTGGCCTGCCATGATCCATCTTGCAATGCTGCTGTTAGTATGTATAAAATGCATTGACCATTTTGCAAAAGTGAAGAACAGTTTAATGAAAAAAAATATGTTATTTTTTATTTCACATATATACTTAAAGATGTTTTAAAGATGTTCTTTTACCATTTTGATTCTGTATTTGTTCTTAAGTTTGTGTATTGTCTATACAGTATGATCTTCGAAGCAGAGTTTGGGGTTTTGACTAGTAAAACAATCCAACTTTTTAGTAACTAAAACTGAACTAAAAAATGATAAAAACAGGAAAAAACAAACGGAGATATGTAAAATAAGAAAGGTGAATATTCGAAAGATTTGTACAAATGATTGAAAATAACAGTAGCTTTGAACATCCAGTGTTATATATTATTTGCAACCAAATACCTTCACCCCACCCTTTCAAAGCACTATGCACCGGTGGTTGACGCAGTAGTCTCACACAATGCACCTTTAAAGGTGCAATATGTAACTTTAAAAATATATATGTCACTTGCACTGTTGGGCCGAGTTCTGTGGGAAAAGTCAACCAATGTAAAAGTAAGTATGTAAAGTAACCTACAATTTTATATTTCAAACAGACATGTTGATAAAAACGTTACAGAACTTCAAAAAGAGTCAATGTGAATTGCACGATCATTCACTCAATAGTAAAAGGAAGAGAGGAAGAAAAAGAGAGAGGGAGTGAGGCCAACAGACGGCCACACACAGCGACAAAACCCTACAGCTAACCAGCAATAATTAATGACCTTTCCAAGCCGCCAAGCCACAGTGCCAGAGAGCTAAAGGAAGGATTCCGAGAGAAGAGGCAGGACAGAGATAGCAAAACGACAGTGAAAAGAGAGTTAAAATGACTTAATATAAGGGCAGCGGAGTTAATACAGTCAGCTGTCAGTCCAGATACAGTCCCAGTTCCAGGGGACAGGTTAAAGGGGTCATACGGCGCAATTACTTGTTTGTCTGTGTCTTTGATGAGTTATAAGTTGTCCATGTATGTATTAGACACGTCAAACTGCTCAAATTAAAGCATCGGAACGAAAGATGCTCTAAAATGATCTAAAAGCGAATCCTCACCCAGACCTGCCTGTGTAACCACACCCCCACAAATCTACGTCGGTTCGTTGTATGATGTGACCAAGACCGCGCAAACGTATACGCAAGTAAGACATGTCATATGACCCCTTTAAACTGCTGGGTGGCTAGGCTGAGATAAGCACAGTTGAGCACATCGTGCTGTGCTGCTTTGATGCCTGGATCCCTCCTGCTTTAGCAGCTAATGGGGCCTAAGCTAAACCTCGGCCTCTCACGCATCAAAAGCTATAATTAGGATTTCTACTGAAACTGAAGCCTACATTTATTTTCGGATTTGTACCACTTACAATTGAAACTTACAATGGGAAAAGGAAGTTTACAGAAAGTCTGGCCTAATATTTTGTGCACTTTTGTAGCCTCATGCTTCCGTTTGTTTGAAGTGTTTTGTGTTGCATCAGTTGCAGCTTCTTTCTCGTGAAGGGTATTTCACTCGCTGCTAAATTCTCAAGGTTTCCTCTTCTATGGAAGGTTTTCTGATTTATTGGCTTTTCTTTGGCTCAGCGGTTAAGAGCATGGCACTAGGGATGCCAAGCTCATGGGTTCGATCCCAGGTAGCGCACATAGTCAGAAACAAATGTATAATACAATGCAATGTAAGTCGCTTTGGATAAAATACAAAAAGGTGTAGATTTCAAAGGACGCTAAAAAGCTAAATTGAAAAATTTCTTCAAGAATAGTACGCAACAATCTCCTGCTTGTTCACTTAGGCCGAGAGAAGTGGTGGGATGAGAGACGGCCTTGTGTGAAGGGGCCCGGCTTGCTGCTGAAAGCGAAAACTAAGGACTGCCTCTCAAATCTAACAGAGGACGTAAAAGACCATAATTCACAGAGGTGTCACCCCATCTGTCTGACGGGGCCAAAGAGGCCACACTGATCTTACACCCAGAGCCCTGAGACCACAAAACCTTTTCATTCAGCATATGATCTCGAATCTTCTGCTTTAGCACTACTGATCTTTACATATCTGTATGTCAACAATGCAAAACCAAATGTTGATACACATACACTGGCTCTGGCTCAATTACAGTTTCATAAATTTACGGTGACAAATTTAAATTTAAAGTGATAATTACTATGATTTTTACGAGGTATACAATGAAATGAAATGTATACAAAATGTTTGAAAAAAATAAAAAAATAAAAATATTTTATAAACATTTACTTGGAATACACAATTTGAAAAATTCACATTCAGCAGTTCTGATTTGTGTTAATATGTCAAAACGAATCACAAAAACGCAGATTTCATTTACTAATTGCAAATGATATGCAGCATATGAACTACCTTTAATTTTCACAAAATTTACATAAAAACACAAAATATTTGAAAATATCAAAAGACTTCCAAATGTAACATCTTAGCCAAAACGAACATACTCTCAAATGGCAAATATTAACCAAATCCGCTCATAATATAAACAGCTTATAAGGAAAAAAATATTTAAAAAAATGCTTTTAAAATAATATATCAGATATTTTGAAATGTAATTAGTGTATTTATGTTGATTTTGTGTAATTACAAATAAGTTAAGACTGAAGGTTCCTGAAAATGTCAAATGGTGTAACTGGCAAATAATGAGAAATATGAAAAATCTGATCCACCTAGATGGAATTTAAACATACTCTAAAAATAAATAATTGATTTTAAAATATAACATGAAAATAGATGTTATTATTCTCCAAATATAAATTTGTAGATGTTTTTGCAACATTTATTGGGACATATGGTGAAAACACCTTGTTTTCTAAATAAACATGGACCAGTCAAGTGAAAATGTACAAGCAAACAAAGCAATATAAACAGGTTTGGACAAACTTGAGGGTGAGTAAATGAAGAAAGAAATTTCATTTTTTGATGAGCTAACCCTTTAATGTGTGAATAGGACCCTGGTCTTACTGCTCATTCCCTAATTTTCAAAGTTATTTCCCCTTTCAATTTAAGGCTCAGTCTTTCCTGCAAACATTTACATAGAAACCTCCATGTCACTCCACACACACAATAACCCACACGGATCATGCCATGACTGACGGCACCCACCAAATAACAGCAAACTGTTATCTTAGGGCTCTGATGGGCCCCATCATGCTTTCATTTGCCATCTTCTCTTCTGCTCCTTTATTTAAAGTGTTCCACTTATAACTGTCCTCAAAGTAAGTCAAACCAGCTGGCCTAAAACAGCCGAAGCCAGAGTTCCAAAAACCCTATTAAACCCAAGAAACAAGCTCCGATTAAAACCATGGAAATACACTCACTCTGATTCATAGTAGCTGTCACAATACTGCGGCCTCAAGGTCCATTTCTTCAACTTGCATTCAAATCAATCTTAGATGAATTCAGATTATAGCGAGAAGGAGGGAGATCCCAGTATGAGATCTGAGGTCACTTTTAAAGGAATAGTTCACCCAAAGATGAAAATTCTGTCATCATATTGTTTACAAATCTTTCTACATTTCCTTGTTCTGTTGAACACAAAAAAATCTAGGAAATGATGATGATGATGATGAATAATCTAGGAAAACAAACCATTCTGGGTCACCATTGACTACCATACAGTCGCGATTTCTTTAAGACTGCAAGGGAAGCTCAGCTTCCCCTATAATTGTCAAAAAATGAATGGTCAAATATATGTACTATTATGTTAACATTTTATTGACTAAAAATGCGTTAAACACGTTCATCTCGAACGAAAACAATTTCGTTCAGAATCCGCTACTTAGGTCGGCTGACTCGATTTCCTTCTCATTCATTCCCGTAGCGTACAGTGCATTACTCTGTTGAAGCCCAGCGTCCATTGACTTCAATTGGGCTGCTTTAAACAGTTTTTTTCAGTGCTTAGAAACAAGACGGTCATTGGATAATGCTGCGATTATGTCCCGCCCACGGACGCTCAGCGTCTCTGGGATGAATGGAGGAGTGGGCTGGCCCGGACTCCGAGCGTCTGCGTGATGATTGCAGGGTCTGTCGAAAGACTGCATCTCGTTTTGATTGACAGCGATTTTGTTCTATAAAAATTCGCTGACGCTAAAGCTATTCAATCTCAGTCCCATTGCGGATTTTTCAAGTGTAGTTGAAAGACAAACTGCTGCAACCTATTTCTTGGTATTTGCTTGCCGAAATTGCTTTCCAATTTTCATCATACATTTCACACAATTATACACCACATTCCTTGTTTCAGTTTAATGTATACCCACATTTCCTCCGTCGTGTTTATATATATTTTTTAGATAGTTTGTTCATTCATTCATTGTGAAATGAGCTTCCCCTCTTTGAAAGACCAGCAGCCGCCACTGCTACCATAGTAGCTTTGCTTTCTATTATGGAAGTCAATGGTGCTCCAAAACTGTTCGGTTAAAATCATTCTCACAAATATCTTCTTTAGTGTTCATTTGGGCGGAGTAAATGATGATAGAATTTTAATTTTGAGGTGAACTGTCCCTTTGATAAAGAGGGTAATTTACATAACCTTACACCACCTTAAGTATTAGCAGACACAGTATGAGAAAACAAACTTTGAACAGCCGCCATTCACAAGGTTCTAAAAAAGCCCCACTCGGCACTCTTTATGACTTTGTTAGGAAACGCATTCGATATTTTGTTTACGTCTGCTATGCTTCCTACTGTAATAACATTACCAGCTCCATTAATGATACTTTACAATATATTAATTCGCAGGTTAATTCCCAAAATCAGGGCAGAAAATATCTCCCCCATTTTATTAAATCCAAGTGAATTTACTCGCCTCATAAAGACAGAGCGTTTATGTCCGTGAGTGAATGTGTGGGCATTAGTGTGGATAGGAGAAGCTTTGAGCATTTTGGGAGGAGAAGAATCTTCCTGCCTCAGGCAACGTGTTATGTTGGTGGTCCTCAACTCACTTACCACCATCATCAAACCCACAAACAGCATATTAAATGTTTTTCTCTCACTTGGAACGCTGCTCATTTCTTTCTCCTCGCTTACTGCGAGACCTCGGTGAAGTGTGTAACAGCTTAGGGCCGTCGCTAAGGCTTTCCGAGACTGTTATGTTGTGTTTTGGCGTGTCTACCTGCCGTATGTCTTCTCTTTCCACCTGCTAATGTCTCCCTGTACTGCAAAGACTCATTCTCCTGAGCCTTTCGCATGTCTGTAGAAATACAAAAGGAAAGGCGTTTTTTTGCAATGAAGGAGCGGGGGATTTTTGAATGGCAGGGCATTGACTACAACCGGAGATGAATATCACTTTTCTCCCATTCAGAACAAAATACGCTGAGCAACTTCCTGCATTCGAGAGGCCGCTCAGAGCAGACCGTGTATTTAACTTTGTGGAAGACAATAAGGTAAGTACAGTAAAGTACGGTCACACACTGCACTATTTCACATGGTGGGTGATTTGGCGCAGTTGCTCAGTCCAGATCTGCACAGCTCAAAAAGAGAAAAAATTTGGTCATGCACACCCTGACTTTCCTGTTTCCTGCCAGCCTGGCGGAAAGGCCCAGCTGTGGGTCATGATTGCACAACCCTGCTAACACAAGTCATCTGGAGCCTTATGAAGTGAGAAGCTTTCACAAACCCACATATGCATGCTTAATTCGAGTACCATGAGTTTTGCCAAATGTTATCCTGGGAAAACAACTTAAGACAACTTACACCCTCATCACACGAAACGAGATGTGGGCGAGCCACATCCACAACATTCCTCTCCCACAGCACGATGTGCACACAGACGCGGACGCAAACAAGGAAGGATTCCAATAAATTTGGGAAGGCGTCACAGGTAACGGAGAAGTTCTCTAAAGTTCTGGAGTCAGGGATTTATCCAACAGGGAAAAGGGAAAAAAATGTGCCTCTTGTAACAAGGCAATATATTTGTGGGCTGAAAGACTGAGCAGCTCACACTTTTATTTATGCATAAACATCACAGAGACTAATTAAATCCAGGGCAGCGAGGCGTGCGGCACAGCCAGTCTCCATCTCTCTCATTCGCTCAGTCTGTCTGTCTCTCCCTCACCCGTCCGGTTCCTCCTGCCACATGCCAACCGGTTTCCGTCGTCTACATGGGCACGAAAAAAGGAACAAATAAAAATAAACAAACACTGCGGGTTCGGTCAGTCGAACGCTGAACCACAAACTGTTCCTTCACAGCCAAGCACATAGCTGCATGCAGCTGACCCTTTGGAAACTCAGGGTCGGGTCTGACTAATTCCAAACTTGTGGAATGCAAACAAAAGGGCAGGGGTGCAACAAGACTGTCGGCTCTGTGAACCATCTGTAACCTCACGAAAAACACAGCGCTGTGGTATTATTGCACTAATAATGTCTGCAGCAAATAAGTTCCTAGCCAGACGGACAAAAAACAAAACCACAAAACTCATTTCTATTGAGTGGTGTGATAGATTTTGTTTAGTTATTTAAAAATTGTGAAAGTTTCACACTGGCAATGACTCAGGGTCTTGCATCCAAAAAAACTTCTATCATCCACCTTTGTCAGAGAATAAGACTTTCTGTGTGCTCCTCAAGAAATATCGATCGACACAATTGGCTGACAGAATCGCAAAACAGCTATTGACACAAAGCTCTTCTTTGAAGAGATGTTCTTTAAAGGGACAGTTCCTTCATCATTTACTCACCCTCAAGTTGTTACAAACCTGTGTAAATGTATTGGTTCTGTTGACCAAAGAGAAAGATATTTGGAAGTATGTTTGTAATTAAACAGCTCTTGTTCCCCATTGACTACCATGGAAGGAAAAAATATTGAATCTTTTTTGTTGTGTTGAACACAAATTTAGATATTTTGAAGGATCAAGGAGAACAAATAGTTCTAGGGCACCTTTGACTACCGTTATCAATTTTCCTACTATGGTAGTCAATGATTGTCCAGAAATGTCACTTGCTAACATTTTTCCAAATATCTTTGGAACAACGTGGGTGATGGTGATTCATGAAAGAATTTTCATTTTTAGGTGGACTATCCCTTTTAAGTCCTGCATGTTCATCTGTGGGTGTTCCTCAACTTTGCAATTTAATAAAAAAACACAGCTCAGTAGCACACAAGCTCCATTGGGGTGAAATCTCTTATTCTCTTCATGCTCTGTACTTCAGATGCATCACCCACTGAAGTTGAAGACACCGAGGATTGATTAACAACATGTTTAAAAGAATTAGCAAATCAACAGAAAGAGAAATGGAGGTGAAAGAAGAATACCATTAAACCTTGAATTCTACAAATGACAAGAAAAGAGGTTAAAGAAAGCTGCTGTCTTTTGTATACAATCAGCCTAGGGCATATCACACAGTGTGAAGAACAAAATAAACTTGGGCATTCACATGCCATAATGTCCATCAGATGCATCAAAAACACTAACAAACATGAAAGAGACATTTTATATCTTGAGAACCCTTAGATCATTCAACACAAAGTGTATAGCATGTTATTGAACTGTATTTGGTGTATGACGTGTAAGGGTTTTGGCATCAAAGTAATGTTAACAGGTACAAAGCACATCAAAAGAAGAGTTCTGTCATTGGTCTGGAGCAATATTTTCCAAGGTTGAAAATAATGAACCGTGTCTTGTCAGCATGTAATGCTTAACATCTTTGTTAAAGAGGAAATTCAACAACAGGATGATTCAACAGCTGTGTAACAGAAAAAAAGGTTATTGCTCTGCAAAGTCTCCATACTCAGGCAGGAAAACACTGAATTATTGGGACACCTCTGATCATAATAATCAGCATATCAGCTTTCTTATGTGTATTTTGTGCATTGAATATTTTACTTGAACATTGCATGTTTTTAATCAGAGTCCAAATTCATTAAAGGTCACATTTCATAGGGAGTTTCTGCCAATCTCATATCATTCTTGAGTGCCTATACAGTATTATTGCATACGTTGTATCTCCGAAGGGTATTTAGGGTGATAAAATTTATAAAAGAGAGATACAGCTGTACGATTATTTACAGAAAAAGCTACTTAAGCTTGGAACTAGTGGGGAGAGTGTGATGGAACAACGGCACGAGCAAGCAACACATCATCACATTAATCCCTTCAAGTTTTGTCAATTATGCACGTACACGCCGATTGCCAACAAAGCACGTATGACTTGCAGCGTGCAGTTCATGTCCGGCATCTCTTAGAAATGGGACCTCGCCATCTATTAGTTTCAAACGATCTCTTAATCCAGCGTTTTATCCACTGTTTATATAACATCCATCAGTGAAATGCCCTGAACAAACAGACACACCTAAACTTCACTATCGCGACAGTAATGAGCTGCAGCGCATCTTGATGCAGCGCAGATAATCTTGATGTCAAGAGGGTCTCGCCCGTCGATTGGCTCGTGGACGAGCTCTTTCTTTCGCTTTTCCAGGAGGCTGGCCAATACAAGGAATAGGATCCCTTTGACGGCACAAGGACCCAGAATTATAAAAAAAACTTTCCCAAACAGGTTGGAGTGCTGGGGGAGTGTTTCAATTAGAGTAATACTACGTCGTATGGCCAACTCATTTTAAACAGGTTGACCATCTTAAGCATGACCATGTTTAACAGTGTAAAGAAGTCTAAATGCATGACATAGTAAGACACCCGATCATAAAAGTTACAGTTGTCCCAAAAAGGAAAATTCTGTCATCATTTACTTAACCTCAAGTTGCTCCAAACCTGTATAAATTCCTTTATTCTGTTGCACACAAAAGAAGATATTCTTAAGAATGTGGGAAAACAAACAGCTTTAGGACACCATTGACTACCATGGAGTTATTTTCCTAACTATGGAAGTCAATGGTGCCCCAGAACAGTTTGGTTACAACATTCTTTCTTCCAAATATATTTTCTTTGTGTTCAGCAGAAAGACAATTCATACAGGTCTGGAACAACTTGAGGGTCAATGATGACAGAATTTTCATTTAGTAAATGAACTCACAGAGTAAAAGCAGGGAACCGTGAATATTACGTCAGAGGGATGCACGGAAACTTTGATGTTTTGTTAATTTTAGAGCTAAGGTAAATGCAATGGACTCTTAGTTTCCCAACTGTCACCCTAATCTTACTGTAAACCCCAAAAGCCAGCTCAAAAAAAAGCATCCTCCATGTCTTATTGTCATGTGACCCACATGCTCTTTGACCTATGATGTTTTAACATCAACCTGTATATTGGCTTTGGTACAACCAGAATTTATTCATGAGAAATTCATGAATCTGTATATATATTTAAAAACAGGACTCCCGGTATGTATAATCCGTGTGAATCGTGATATATATCCCCAAACCCTACCTAAACCATCGTAAAAGAATTATATTTAAAAACTTTAGATTATTATTTTAAATAAAAGTAGGACGATTTTCCCTTTTAGATATGTATATTTGACTTCTATGTGAAGTTTCAAATTGGATTACTGTAACTAGACCGAAGATCGTAAAGAAACGAGTAGGAACATAAGGCTGGAGCAAGTCAGAAAGATATGAGGGACCTTGGTTGTAAAGAGCTTCAAATCTGAGGATTAATACCTTAGTTTATACACAAGGAGACGGGAAGTCAGTGAAGTTGAAAGAGGATGGTGTAATGTGATCATTCTTTCGTGATTCGGTGATCATACGAGCAGCAGGGTTTTGTAAATAATGTAGTCGTTTGATGTTTTTAGAAGAAAGGCCATAAAGTGAATTACAGTAATCTAATTGGAAATCTCACATAGAGGTTGCATTGATCCAGGAAGTCAAATATACATATCTAAAAGGGAAAATCGTCCTACTTTTATTTAAAATAATAAAGTTTTTAAATATAATTTTAGTTATCAATAATTTTAAAGGATGCAGTCTCGTAAACCGGACAAAGCACCAGGCGTTGGTTTGCCAAACACCATAAAACATCAAAAGAAGAAATGCGGAAAACGTCATTCAAAACGGCATATGGAAAAACTTTGTTTATCTCGGAAATAAAGTGAAAAGCTGATAAAAGTTCAAAATAACAGGAGAAAGACTTGATCATCAAATTGTAAGTTATTTATGATCTATTACAGGGTTCCTCAAATCTTACCCTGGAGGGCCGGAGCACTGCAGAGTTTAGCTCCAGCCCTGATCAAACACACCTGAGCAAACTAATCAAGCTGTTCAGTATCGCTAGAAAAATCACACGTATGCAAGTTTGATCAGGGTTGGAGCTAAACTCTGCAGTGCTCCTGCCCTCCAGGGTAAGATTTGAAGAACCCTGATCTATTAGGTCACCGTGCCTCAGTTCATTCTGGTTAATGATGTGCAGATTTGTGCAAGTTGATTAGCTTTATTTGAGACGAGTGATTTTTGCTGGGGAGGGTTAGTGTCTGTAATGTCGAACATAATTCCGCTGAAGAGGACAAATATACGTGGCATGCCCATCATGATGCACGCGTGTTATAATGATTTGTATTTGTATTGCGTGCGATTTTGGCGATAACTCTCTTGCTGTGCTGTGCCTTTCAAGTCTGGAGTAGCACTGCAAATGTATCATGTGGTAAGTGTGATGGTATAACGATGAATGCACACTTCTGTAGAAAAGCACAGTAAAAGACACCACTGTAAAAAAAATACCACTGTAATAATATGTATTTTGGGCATTTGGATATATTTATGTTTCTCACTGTATCTGTATATGGGTAGCATTTGGTATCGTATTATATATTGAAGTATTACCAAATGCATCACTGTACCCCTATAGCACTTTCTGTAAAAGTAAAATCTGTGTTTACAATAAAGAGTCTCTGATATACAAAACATCCAAAAGTTATTTTTAGCTTATTAGTCCATCTATGACAGCATACCCAGGTTAAATAAATGATCTGTTAGCTAATGAATACATTTTAAATGTTAAGTCTCTCTATAATGAAAATGGTTTAAAAGTTATTGAGGTCTCATTTTGCCATCTTTTATCCGATCATTTTCTATACAGAATGACATCTATAACAACAAATATAAAATTATAAAATAAAACATTGCACTGATACATTGTTCCTTGCATTCTCAATGTAATATCGCTACAAATATATAATTCCATAAAAGAAAGATATGCTCATATTTCATATTGTTTTTAGAAATACCAAACTTAGGCATAATAAACCAAACACAGAACACTAAACATTCAATTAACAGAAGCTCTTTATAAAAAGACAGAAGAAAAAAAAATCTTTCAATTGTGAAACTCTTAAAGTCCTGAATAAACACACTAGAGAGCACATTTGACCACATTATGTAATCTGCATAGCAAAAGAGAATGAAGTATAATTTGACCTGGCTAGAATGAGTGATAGATGTACTGAGAGGTTCAGCATTCAGCTGTGCTGTGTGTTTAGATGTTTCTGGATCTGAGGAATTGTGACTTTGGCTTGTTGTGGTTCTAACTATCATTTATAATGACAGCCATCCATTTTCAAACCAAACTGAGGACAAACAGACAGAGGGACCAAGAAAGAGATATTATGTTGATACTGGAAAGAGAGTGAGATTTAAATACAAAGTGATGTCTAATCTGATGAAACAGAGATTTCCATTTGAGTTCAGAAGCACACTTTGCCATGGCTGGACGACAAGAATTCATTCAATCATATTCTAAACACAGCCAGTGAGATGTCAGCTAACAAATCAAAAAGGTCATTCAATATATCATCTGCAAGCCGCTCCGATGACAACACAATAAATATCACCATTACTACAGACCCCAAAAATAACTTTATTAGGCCACAACAACAATACATTTATTATTTACTGTATAAAACGACTCGCAGATACAGTAATAACGGCTGTGTAGAAATACATGCATAGATTCCAAATACACTATTTTTCACAGATGTCTCTTTGTTAAGGGATAATGCTTCGCGTTGGGTTCTGATCCAACTATCAGAGCTTATTTCTGCGACGACAACCGGCTGCTTGTACATTATCCCACTTATTACATGGATACTTGCCACATGAGAAAAAAATTCGAAATGTGAATTTGAAATATTTTGTTAACTCATTTTTACCGAATGCAGACCTTCTGCGCGTAAAAGCTGTTTACTTTCTGTGACGACCAAGGCGGGATGAGAGCCGCAAGGGAATGACGCGGGTCCCACATCTCTCACGGAGGAGATCGGAAGCATGACAGGAGTGTACGTCGAGAGAGGACCAGGCCTGGACATTATGTTTGCTTTTATTATGTTTGTGTGGCCGGCAGTCGACCGTGAGGTGGCTGCCACCATTTTACTTTCGTTTTGTTGTTCGTTAATTTTATTAAAAAGCAGTTTAACGTTCGCCGGTTCCCGCCTCCTTCTTCCCTACTTTGAACTGTGTTACACTTTCGGTTTTAAGGATTATTTAACGATGTTCAAATTATCACAAACAGGAAATTTGGTTTAATCCGTTGTAAATATAATGTCATTTATGTTATTAAAAGACATATTTATATTGAATTAAAATGATTTGCTGAATCCGTGTTATCGGGTGTTAGTAGTTTTAAGAGGTTGTTATCTGGGAATAATGAACCTGCAAATGTCACGACTGGCCAATCAAAATCAAGCATTCCAACGACCCGTGTAATAAATCTGAATGTTTCGCAGAAACGCTGAGAACTAGGAACGTCCTGGCAATAATATTCACATCACGTACAACTCAGATACAAGGGATGGATAACTAATATTTTTACAGAACATTTACATTTATGCATTTTGCGGACGTTTTAATCCAAAATGATTTACATTACGTTGTATTATACATTTGTTTCTGACTATATGCAATCCCCTGGGATCGAACCCATGACCTTGGCATTGCTAATGCCATGCTCTAAAAACAGGAAAGCTGAGAATCAGAACCTAATAACACCATGGTAACAGCAGTCTCTCATAGCAACAGTATCAGCTTACCTGTATCCAGGTCCTGCAACATGTAAACAGAAAAAATGGAAAGTAAACCTCATATCCTTTAATATACAATCATTAATATACACATTGAATTCATTAATAAACTAAATGCTTCAAAACCGTTTACCGTGACATTTTTATTTACCTACAAGTGAAAAGCTCTCAGATGACATCTTACACTGAGAGCTGGACCCTTGGGAATAATCTTAATAGAGAATTCAGTTCAGGTGTTGAATATCTATACTTCTGGTTAAACCATCCCTCCAAAAAGACCAGATGAGATATAACATTAGCTTTTATTTTTTTTATGACCACTTTTCGATACAAGGAGTACAGTAACATGAAATCATAAAACCATCGCAAATTTATGTCTTCCACATGGACACAAGCGTTATCCTCTGAACTAGAGCTCTTCAACATAATTCTAGACTGGACACCAAACGTTAAACTTAAAACAAAAGTATGCCATCCAGAAAATACCTGAACTATCCCACACATCCTGTAAGTGCCACAGCTTAAAGATGGAGTCCCATGTGGAGACCGAGAGAACGTTCCCCAGCTAAACCTTAACCTGCTCTCTCTTCTGGCAGTCAGGAGGGTTCTCAAATATGGTGGGAAACCGGCTCTCACACGTCTCCCATTAAGCTCTCCGCATCAAACAATAGGTATTGAAAAGAGGGGAGCAGAAAGGCTGGCCCCAGAGTGAAGCACCTTTGTGCAGGCAGCTCAGGGTGAGGTGGGGCGAGGGTGTACATGGACCTTAGTTGAAGGGGCGTTGGGGGCTGTGAGGAATGCAGGAGACTTCTGTTAGCGTTTACACAGAGGCTCAGTTGAGCAGCGATGGAGATGTGTAATAAGGTCTCTCTGGAACGCAGCAGAGCTAAATGAGTGCACCCATTCAGACGGAGCCAGAGAGTTCACCAGGTTCAGATGCTGTGGGCGGGCACGTGCATACCTGCATAATGCACCACAAGGTGTGTGCCTACCTGCCCACCAAAACAGCATGGATTCTGTCTCTTTCGCACAGGGTAAAAGAGTCTGATTGAAGTTAGGCAGAAAGAGAGAGTGACAAGGAGGAGAAAACTGTCTGAGGGTTTATTTCAGGGCGGCCCGCACCGAGCGGAGTCTACCCGTTCCCTGTAATTGAAGTAATAACATGTAGTTTATGCAGACCGGCCCTGGCAGTGCTGGAATTCCTCTCCGCTAAAGGTTCTTTCAACTACAGGAAAAAAGACCTCCCCCCACAGCTAAGACACGTCTCGACTGGTCTCCCAGCTCAAAAAAGCTGCAGCCCGAGGATAAGCTATTACTAGAAATGGGATGCGGGGGGGAAAAGAGGTGAGACAAGAAAGATGCAGAGCAGTGGATCTCAAGCTTTTGGACTTCAATGTCTTCTGTTGTCCATTAGAAAAGATGAAGGCCCTCCCACTCACGCTTTCTACACGATACAATGATCTAGAACTTGGCATCACTAGAAACAATATTTAACCACAAGTTCACAAGATGTAAACACTGGCCCAGAAGCACAGTTTTAGTTATTTATTGAATTATAGATTATTCTAATTATTATTATTTAAACTTACTTATTTAATAAAGTATTAAACATATTCGTAATCATTTTGATTCGGCTATAAATGTTCTGTTGGTTGTATTTTGATCCAACGTTTGTTCAGTGTTACTAAACTGAAAAAATTTGGACCAGCTTTGTTTTAGCCGTTTTTACGTCATTTTAATATGTTTTTATAATATTTATATCTTAAATTTTGTTTGTTCTAGCTTGTTTTCTCTTATGCATAGGTGGACACAAATCTGTACTTTATCAAAGCATTTTTTTTTGGAATTTTTTACTTCACTACGTTATAAAGAATAGAACTATCATATTTGTTTCTCGGTGTATTCTCGGTAATTTACATTTAATATTCAAGTCAAATTTAGTAAAAGTAATTACTAGATTTGTAATGTTCTTAAGTATTAAAGGTAAAAAAGCAAAAGTGTTTATTGAATTAATATTGGAGTACAAAGTATGGCATTATGCATTGGAATGTAGAGAAGTCCATTTTTTCCTAAATAAAAACACTTTCAAAGTACAGATAAACTTGACTAGAGTATGTATTGAAGTATGGTAAAATACTGTGGTAAGGGAACATTTATGGCCGGTTTCATAGATAAGGCTTAGGACTAGTCCCAGACTAAAATGAAAGTTTAAGTTGTTGTAACTGAAAATAAATTGCCATGACATATCCTAAAATATGTCATTGTCATTTTTATGATGCACACCAGTAATGCACCAGTAAGGCATTTATTAAAATAATTAACCAAGGCATAGTCCTGGCTTAAGCTAAGCCTTGTCTGTAAAATCGGGCTTTAATGTCTATATTAACTCTATTTAGCAATATTAACTGTTTAGACAGGCAGAATAAATGATTCACACCTGATGATGAAAGAATCAAATGTTTTCTGGTACATTTGCATCAGTGACCTCAGAGAGTCGAGAGCCTCTCACTGACTCTACCGTTCTGCAAACATTTTTATGTCCACTCACCAGTTAAAGTTGTGTTCTTCATCTTACTATGTTTAGATAGTGACACGTACCCCACTTCAGACTAATAAGACTAAGGTGCACTTAACTGGTAAACCTGATGTGAAGAAGCCTGTGTGTCTGTCAGACTGTGTACTGTTTCCACTGGGGAGTTTCAGGAACAAAGGCTTCCCTGTGTCTGGAGCCAGCCTGAGACACAAGCTGTTTTATTAGGTTGATTGAACACAAGAGCACCTCAAGAGCTCTTATTAAAAACAGAGAACAGAAACAACATTCAAGCAAAAATGATGCATTAAGTAGTCCTGCATTTGCTTTTTTGATGCTTGATAGGAAACACATTTATGAGAATCATACTGGAGAAAACTGACAACAGCAGAGACATTCTCTCTCCACTGCAACTCCTCAAAGAGGACGTCCCTCACCTGGCTTCCAGCAAATACCTTACAGTCCGAAAAAATGTCTTGGGTTCTGACGTGTTCAGACCTGGCCCTGACAAATGGAAGCCTCAGCAATTTTCTTTTGGCGAGTTTGACTTCACCATCCAGGAACAGCCAAGTCTAATAAAAAACTGATGTCCACATACTAAGAACATTCCAATTAACCACACATTAGCAGAAGAGAAAACATTTCTCGCCCTGTAAAAGCAATGTTCAATCAACGTTTTAAAGGCTCGTTTAAGTAGAGAATGTTCTCTCCTTTGAACCGAAGGAACGATAGCTAGCACCAACTCTCATCCCCACAAATCTGCTCCATCACATCAACACTAAATGAGATGTGTTCTTAATGGGCGGATTTACTTTTCTAGGATGAAGACGCCCAGCTTAAACCTTTAAGGTCCACCTGTTTTGGAAATTACATTTTTTTATGTTGCATTTCATTTTTGTTATTTTTTATGTGCTGTCTGCACAAGTTAACACCCTTACAGAGTCGTTTTACCCCTTAAAATTACTCCCTTTACTTAATAATTTCCCTCAGGTTACTTATAAAAACAGTGTGAAACAGTCTGTTTTCTACATCATAATCGTGATGTAACCAATCACGTTGCACGGCTGACCTTGTGGGTCAGGTAGTTTGAACTGATGATACGGAGTGGAGGAGGGGACTTATCTATATATTCACGAATCAAACTACACTAAATTAAGCAAGGATGTAGAGTTTTTTCAAGCATTTTATGGCATGACAATTATTTTTACAGGGGAATAACTTTTAAATGTCATTTTGATTTTGAGAGTTTTAAAGGAATCAATTATTGTTCAGGGGACTTGTGAAGACAGTTGCTGAGGTTTGCATCAGGAGAAAAATGTTGTCTACACCCAACCATAAAGGAACATTTAAACCAAAAATAATTTGTCCTTGAGTTGTTCCTAATCTGTGTAAATTTATTTTTATTGATGAATACTGAGAAAGATATTTGGAAGAATGCTTGTAACCAACCAGTTATTGGCCACCATTGACAACCATTGTAGGAAAATGACAATGGTAGTCAAAAGTGCCCAGGAACTGTAGGCTTTCCTACATTCTTCAAAATATCTTCTTTTCAGAACTAATGACCTACTATGGTAGTCAAAGGTGGCCAAGAACTGTTTGGTTACAAGCATTCTTCCAAATATCTTTCTCTGTGTTCATCAGAACAAAAACATTTGTACAGATTTAAAACAACTCGGGGATGAGTAAATGAAGATAGATTTTTTGGGGGGGGGGTAAACTGTTCCTTTAAGCATAAGAATCTTAAGTTACACTCCAAATTCAATCTTCCCAACAGAATTTGGAGGCTCTGCTTCAAATTACCCTCAGCGTGAACACCTCTTAAGTTAGGCGAAGGAGAGAGGAGGGTAAAATTGGCACGGTAGAGTGAATGAGAGCATTCGGCAGCTGCTTTGAAAGCCATTACATAAGTGAAACCGTGCCAGTGCAGCACACAACGATTCCATCCATAATCACCCAGTCACGAATGTCCAGTGGGGCAAGGGGTATCGGAGATCATTCAGTTCAACCCCCAATTTGTGGGAAAGCAAGTTGGCTCGACCAGCATTGTACATCATTTCCCTTTGCGAGAGGAGTCGGTACGTCTGGACCCGGCTGCTTCGCTGCAAAAGTCTCTTCGCTCCCATCACAGTTAGCTTGCATCAAGTCTGGGCATTGATTCAGCATCACATTAGAGAAACTGCACAACATTCTTTTTTGGCATCGATGTGCTGCGATTGCACACGAATAAAACCCAAACGCACAAGCACAAAGATTTACTTCCGTTTTTGTAGGGAGGGCCAGTAAATCCAGCTGTTTTGGAACATCAGCAGAGAAGGTTCCACTCCACATTTCTTCCGGTAAACAAGCGGAGCAGATGTTGAAAGCTCAATTCCAGAACGTAGATCTCAAGTCTCACACCACATCTGACAGGATGTCCCGCCCCAGCACGTTATTCTCATTATGGCTGACTTCAATGACAGACACTGTACTGGATCAGAACCAGCATCTGCCTTTTCAAAAACAGCCAGAATGGTTTTCCCTTTCTGGTCTTGTTTTTTTTTCATCCTTGTGATGCCTTTGCACATCTGGATCTCACAAATATTAATACAACACATGAATAACTATATATCAGACATGCACTCTTCCTCTTATTCTACAGTAAGTACTGGTGGTACCAGGTGTGATAAGTCCTGCAGACAGAAACGTATGGAGAAAAGCACTGAAGTGTTTCCTGCTGACAGCTGCATTGCCTGTGAATAGAGAAAAGCTGTCTGGATTCAGGCCAAGCAAATATTAGGCTGTAACTTACGGCGGGTTATATCAGAAATGGGTCAATTCCCACCTGGCTGGGTAATGCAAAAACTCCACATCATTTATGACAGATAACAAATGAAAGAGACAGGTGACTCCTGCTTACAAGTTATTGGCTTTTATATTAGACAAACTGAGAGGTGTACGCACTATATCTGCTGACAGCTTTATACAAACACTACCGGCAGCCAGCTCCAGGGCTCACTGACATGTTCAGAACCACCAGGTTGATCATGAAACCACTTTGAATTTTGTGACACAGACCGTTGCCATTGTCAGGGACAGGTGCCCATGACCTGACCCACTTTAATGCTGTCTGGACCTTAGAAAACCAATACTGGAGGTCAGTGATATCATTTTATCACAACCACTTTTTTACTGTACATCTTTCTAACTGTTTTTTGGACTTCATTCATGTTCTCTTCTTTCCTAGTATTTAGACCAGAACACAGAAGACATGCTAAAAAGAAAAGGACTCAATAGGAGCAAGATTAAAAGTGATTTACAGTTAAAAAAATATTGACTGTATTATATAAAATATCTGACCATGACACTGGATTTGCCATTTCAAGATTCAATGAAGTATGAAACCGATTATGTTTGCCTTCTTTCTATCCCTTAGAAGCACTGCATCAGGATTAGGCATTAAAGGAGTAGTTCACCAATACATTTCATGATAATTTGCTCACCTCCATGTCATTCAAGATGTTTATGCATTTGTTTGTTTAGTTGAAAAAAATTAAGGTTTTTGATGAAAACTTTCCAGGATTTTTCTGCACATAGTGGACTTCACTGGTCTCCAAATGGTTGAAGGTCAAAATTACCGTTTTAGTGGATCTTCAAAGGGCTTTAAACGATACCAGACAATGAATGAAGGCTTTTCTTTTGAAACGATCTGTCATTTAAAAAAAAACTTTATGCTTTATAAACAGAAATGCTCGCCTTGCTCTGTTCTGCAATGTGCGTTCATCACTTCACAAAATATGTGATTGCGTTGAATAGGTCATGCTTGACATAGGCGGAAGTACCGAGTCAGTGTTTACAAGTTGAACATGGAAGTTTTCAACGTTGTTACTAGGGATGCACCGAATGGAAAATTCTTGGCCGAAACCGAAAACCGATAAAGAGGAAACCAAGGCCGAAAACCGAAACACCGAAAGAAATTATGCCAATTATTAGTACCCTTGCATTTATGGCTATGACTGTGTACTAACTTTACTTAAATCAAGGCATTGCAATTGAATAAATATTAAAGTTGCAAAGAATAAATCAATTACAAATTTTGCAAATATTTATTTAGCACATTGCAACAATGCACAGTATAAAATACAATTTAACTAAGATGTTTAACTTGACCCCACTCATGTGTATATTAAATAATAATGTACAGGCCTACTGGCCTGCTGAAAAGTTGTACAATAAATTGTTCTCTCATGAAAAAAAGTGCATTTAGGTCAAGTGCATTTTAAATTTTTCTCTGTAGGACTACTACAAGAAAGTGCATTCAGATCAAGTGCAACTGCTTAAAGATACAACAAAATGTTCACTGTAGGCCATCAACATAATAGTGTATGAAAACAAAGACTCCCATAGCCCATATGTTAACTGTATAACTTTAACAACAACAAATGCACCAAGAATTGCAGATGTGCAAAGTTGATAATAAGTAGCCTAAGAATAGAATACCTACTTATTCTGTCGTCTGAAGCGCTTAATGTTCAGGAACGGAATTTGGAGAAAAACGTGTTTAAAGTTAAGTTATGAAAATAAAAGCCCAACAGTCCAGTATCACAAGTAAAAACACTTTACAGTGGAAAGAGACTTACTCTAATAACAATTTAGTAAAAAAAACATTTCCTAGTGTTGAAGTCTATAAAAATACTGTACAAAACCGTTAGAATAAAACGAAAGTAAGGAAAATGGTGCAGCGCACATTTAAAGAACGAGAGCTCTGCCGTTATCACTATACGAGGAAACATTGCGGACAACAACTAATAAGCAGTGAAGCAAGTTTTACATTGTTTATCATGTGAATAGTATCTGGACTTTTGATCATCTCTTGTATGTTTTGCGATCGCGGTCCGGCTCGCGTGAGCAGTGGAGCGGGCATAACTCCTTGTGCTGTTGACGGGGAGCTCTGTCAACTCACGAAAACATTGTATAAAAAACTTTGCATGCCATAGTTTACACAGGACTGGCGGGAAATGTGCATTAATACTTCTTCATTCTTCATGTTTATGTGGTTTACTTTGATATGTGAACTGTCTTTCCCGCGTCCCAGCGCGACATCCGACGGGTTTTCCCAAATCGCATCACATGTCTAGTCAGTACAAATGACAACGACACGTAGGTCGCTTCACGAGCATATCACGCTGAAGGGAAACGGGGGTTTACAAATTGCCCTCATTGTAATCTGCCAGAATGACGGGCGGCCATCAGATTTTTCTGTCACTGGTAAAAAAATCTGTCAATGACAAGAATTGTTCGGATTACGCGACCTCTGGTTCACACACGTAAAGGAATATTGGTCGCACTCTAGAGCCCTGAAGGTGCATGCAATTTAGGAGACGCTTTAGTGCTGCGATTAAAGGAATAACGTCCGCTACAGATGCATCAAAGGAGCGGTATCTGTTTATGTCATCACAACATTTCGGCCGTATTGTTTCGGTGATAAAAGTCTTTCGGCCGGAAACCGAAAATGCCCTTTTGGGCCGAAAATTTTCGGTGGCGGAATATTCGGTGCATCCCTAGTTATTACATATTACGTGAAGTCATGAACGTGCATCGCAGAACAGAGCGAGCACTTTTTTTCAAATTTACCAATTGCTTCGCTAGATAAGACCTTTATTCATCGTCTGGTATCGCTTAAAGCCCTGCAATGAATATGTAATTTTGACCTTCAACCGTTCAGAGTCCTTAGAAGTCCACTGTATGGAGAAAAATCCTGGAATATTTTCGTTAAAAACCTTAATTTCTTTTCGACTAAAGTAAAATAAAAACATCTTGGATGTCATGGTGATGAGTAAATGATCGTGAACATTTATTTTGAAAGTGAACTACTTCTTTAACTGGACAAAATAAATACTGAAAAACTTCATAGAGTCAAAATACATTTTTAGAATCTACAGGATGAAAGTCTAGGTAGAAAACCTCCCAAATAGGTCATCAAAATAACCAACATGTAAAGGAACACACAGCAGACTTTATGAGCAGCACAGACGACAGTAACACTGGTCACTCTGTTTGAGACCATTGAAGAGAGGACTCGGTCCACACTACGTCACAGAGGAGTTTCCTCCACCCTGACATTTCCCTCTATCCTCCAAACTGTCGTTTATTCAGGGAGTTTCCTCAGAGAACAGAACTCTTCCTTCTACAGACAGAGCGATACAAACGGACTTCCAAATCCCACATTGATCATTAAAAGGGATAGTTCACCTTAAAAATTAAATTTCTCTCACCATTTACTCACCCTATTGTCAAAACCTGTACGACTTTCTTATGCAGAAAACAAAAGAATATATTTTAAAAAATGTTGGTAACCAAACAACAGGCGGTACCCATTGTCTTGCACTGGTTTTCTACAAAACAAGTGAATGGATGCTGGCGCTGTTCAGTTACCAATATTCTTCAAAACATCATCTTTTGTGTTCTGCAAAAAAAAGAAAGTCATACATGTTTGACCAAACAGTGAGTAAATGGTGACACAATTAAATTGTTTTGGTGATCTATCCCTGTCTTGTCACTAATGCAAAGACTATTGTCTTTTTCTCAGAATTTCTGGGAATTTGCATTAAATTGGTATTATGCACAAATAAGCACAAATGTGTGATAAGAGTAATTTAGACTGCTTAGTTCATCATTCATTCAGCCAGCTCAGGTAAAAGTAAAAAAACGTTTGTGTGTGTTTCACGCAATCACGATTATAGGCAAGGTGAAGGCTGATCCTAGTCTTTCGTCTTATATTAAAAATACACCTGCAGGTATGGTTGCTATAGCAAGCACTCTTATTTATTTTCCCATGCTTCACTTTATCCCTTTTATTGTATTAATGTGCTTGCTGGATACTAAACGGGTTGCCTCAAGTCTAAGAATCTACATCAATGTTTGCAGATTTTCACTTCAGAAGTTGCCAATTTGACCCTCACACATTTGTTGGTACTGAAAACTGCCCAAGACTTAAGCCAGACAGTTCTGTGTCCATCCACACACCAGCCACACCATAAAGCTCTGCCAATTGAACCCACATCATACTTTACAGTCTGTGTGCCAGGCGGCTTGTCTTTATGGGACGGGGGAAAAATCTCCTAGAGCTTATAGCCATAATATGAAAATGAGGGAATGGCCGTCCTGAACAATGCCATTCTTTCACAGGGAAATCAGATGGGCCTTGGGAATAGCAGACTAATGCTACTTTGACACAACTTTGGCAGATAGACAGGCATGGAGTGGGCCATTGTACACGTTCTTTCTTACTCTATCTGCCAGCCATACAGCATCATTATCTCCAACGGTTACGGCAGACTATTCCTCACAGACTAAACTCGACTGGCTCCCTGAAACCATAGGGGTGATAAGTAGCTCCAGTCTCTAATGAGGGAACATTACAGCGCACCAAGAACCAGAAATATATGGATGGATGTCATGACTGCAAAATTATTGCAAAATTTTAAAAAGTCAGGGAGTGGAAAGAGGTGTTGGTGCAAAGCTCCAGCGGCAACATAAAAGCTTAATGCAGTTTCATCTCTGGTTGATTATTGACACGCAGAAGGCACCCCCTGAAAACTAACTGGGATTTACAGTGCAAAAAAAAACCTTCAGTGTGTTCAGTACTAAGCACTCAGTTCTGTTCCAATGAACTGCATGCCAAAGCCATCTCAAACAGTTCCAGTGATTGAAGTAATTTCATGCATAATTGACAGCAGTTAAAAGCTTTGTTTGTCCACTTTCCCACATTCATTCGATTAACTGTGATAGACCTTGGCCTGTCACACCCTGGAAAGCCACCAAAGAAAAACTCTTGTCTCATTTATTCATATTTGAAGTTTCATGCTTCATGTTTCACAGTTCAGTTCCTTATTTCTCAATAAAAGCATGTTGCTTAATATAAAGCCATTTTCAATACTAAGCAAACGCCACTTAGGAAGAGACAATACAAGGCCAGGCATGGAGCGGGACAAAGGAGCACTAAAAAAAATAAAAATCCAATGTGATCAAAAGTTAACCGAGGAGCAAGACTGGTACTTCATTGTCATTTTAATAGAAAAAAGGCTGAAAAAAAAGAGATGAAATCTTTCAGCAGCAATCCAACATTGCCAAAGTGAGAAAGAGAAAACTCATCCAACCATCTGGATGTGGAGTAGGAAGACATCCAAAAGGCTGTAAATTTCATTCCAAGTCCCTGACCGATGTGCGACTGCCACGTAGCTGTTAACGCAGGAGGACAGAGAGAAGGAAAATGTTGTCTTCTAACACTTTCCCACAGAAACTGACTGTCTGCCTGCGCAATGCACTGAATAACAATATCGCAGATGGCATTATATTATAATGACCACTTAGAGAAGATCTTTAAAATAGAATGTGGTTAACACAGAGTAAATAAACTCCACTTTGAAGAAAGAATCTCTCATAAGATTGAAGCCAAGAATGCCGCACAGTGAAAATCTCAAGAATGCTGAAGTTTAAAGATTCCTTCAGGGGCTCTTGTAGTGGGACGTTCTAGACACGGTGGTGACTCAGTCCGTCCGCAAACAGGAAAAAACAGTCATGTCTAAAATACCTCCGCACTTCTGAACGTCTAAACAGCCAGGTCACAGAACAGCTCGCAGATTTGAGCTCTCTTGAGCCTTATATTGGTACTGTGAACTTGTGTTTAGACCAAGTTGAAAGGAAGCAGCCCAACTCCCACAAACATCAAAAATTACTCACCCCATACCCATGGCTGTGCTTCAAAAGTTTTCCTTTTTTTGTTGAGCTTAGAGGTAGATTTCTGAGCAGTCTGAGGTAAAGCGGTGCATGATTCCAAAATACTGAGAAGTGCTTCAACAAAGCTACACACATTGAAACAACACATAATTCACCCATATATTGCTATTGAAAACAACTAGTTATGAATGCCGATCAGACATACTGGAACCTGGGCGGCTTGTTTACTACGATGGCACGCCCCCAGCTGAAACAATTGTGATGAATTCAGTCCAGTGGAGGACACTGAGAATGGGCGGAGGGATGTGGGTGTTGGAATTGAGGGGACAGATTTTGCTCATTTGTCCCACATGGCTGAGCGCTCTCAATGAGGGCAGCTCAGTTTAAACAAACAGAACCATTTCCCGATTGCCAAAGTTGTTTATCCAACAAAATTAAACTCAGATATTCTTTAAAGGTGCAACTTGTGACTTTGTTTGGTTAAAAAGAAACAAAAATTATTATTTAAATTAGAGTTATTGCACAAGTATAAAATACGCATTCAGAACCATCTTTCTATCTTATTCCTATTCAGAAAAGCAAGCTTATAATAAAAGTTCTTAATTATTTTACTGAAAATGTCAGATTGACGTCATTGAAACCACGTAGGTAAATTATAAAAAATCTTTCAACTTTAATGTTTCAAACATAGATGGCAGTATAAAGGAAAAAGTTACAGAACGCAGCAATACATTCAGGCAAATGATGGTTCCTTTTGGGGTTGATTGCACGAGGATGATATCTACAGTATTTGCATAGACATATGGCTACTTCAGCTATAGTTTCCAAAAGAGAAAGAGAAATTTGACATAAAATACTTCGTTTTATTGGATGTTGATATTTGATAAGCAGATATATTTGCTACATTTTAACCCCCTGTAATAAACCTGGAGTAATCCAGCAGCTGGGGCGCCAAAACAAAACTGTAAAATAACATTTACATAACATAAATTATTTAATTAATTAATTATAATTAATTAATTTTGCACTATATTTATATTTTTTACGCATTTCAAAAATAGGAAAAAATTCTGTAAAATCCAGTAAAATTCCACTGTGTCCTAACTAGGCCAATTATACCAATGATACTGAACAGACTTACAAACTAACAAAACTAGTCTAGTCTTTAGTTCTAGTCTTATTTTAGTCTAGATGACAGAATCATTACATTTAGAGTAATACATTTTTCAAAAAACAGCTGAAAGGAATTTTTATAAAATAACTAAAATAATAATAAAATAATTAATCAAATTGAAAAACTTAAATAATTTTGATGAATCACGTAGTTCTTAGCAGAGATGCTAAGGAGCAGCTATTCAACCCCATGTTAACTGTGGAATCCTCCAGAAATGTTTACATTGACGCATTCCTCAAGTGTCACCTGGACTGCCACTGCCCTAATAGCCATGACCGCCATTCCCACGACCTCCCTGTTTATTCCATTTTGGTAACTTAACTAATCCTAAATACGGTTACTGAACAAAGAGATATCAGCGTTACTAATCCAAAAGAATAATATGAATTAGCTGGAAAAATCCACTAGGCTGAAACAGATCTGAGCTGTAAGAATGGATAGCCCCATTCCAGCCCTCCGCTCTCCCAGAGGTCAAAGGGTGAAATTCCTCATCTTCCATCAGGCCTCCAAATTTCACACACTATAAGGGGGAGTATTTGCAGAGGGGTGGCTTAACTAGACCTGGTGAGATGGAGGGATGGTGGTCTAAGGTCCTGCCGGTTGGGGAGGGGTCAAAAGAAAATAGGAAGTCTAAGACAACAAGGGAAGCTACAAATATATGCAGAGTGGCACTGCTGACATGTGTTTGCATAGGGTGGACTGAAAGAGTATCAAGCAGTGCAAATGCATTCCTTAAGGGGGCATAGTGGGAATTACAACAGTAAGCTTGGTAGGGCTGGCGATAAATGCTCTTCGCCCCTCTCATTGCACATGTATGCCTGCCACAAGAGGCTAAAACAGTCCTCATCTCCGGTCAAATAATAGCATCATTAATGAACTGCTGTAGCATCAGAAGTTTCCGTCGGCCAGCTAAAAGCGTCCGATCTCTGCACTCTGAATGCTAATGCAAGCACGAACATATACCAGCGGCCACCTGACCAAACACTGAGCGTTTTTCCGCTCTGCTTTTAGCTAATGTGCGACCCTGGACATTTAAATAATGCATTGGCATGTGTGGATGTCAGGAACTGGAGTGAAAAAAGCATCCCCTGACTCATCTCCGGCAATACAACACTGTAGAAAGATGCAAAACAGTTTATTAGATCCCAGACGATTCCCAGAGATAAAAAATGGGCAGACATATTTCCTTTGAAACAGGAAGTGTTGGGTGGGACTTATTAATCTACTTTTTTATCTGTCAATTCAATTGAACTTAAAAATATGTATCTGATTGTGTTTTGTAAAGTAAAATTTTCTCAACTATTAGGACAACATTAGCATATATGACCTCCGAGCTAAAAGGCACAATAAAAGACACAAATATCTAACTCTCATTTCATTGGTCTTAAAGGGGTGATTTAAAGGTGCCAAAAAATTCATTGAAACAATATGCTATATTGTTCTCTGATATAAACATAGAAGGAATGAGGCTTTATTAAGTGCAAATGATCCAAAAAGGGTCTGACATGTCCATTTACAACCCTAGGATTTGTCCCTAGAATGAAAAGGTCTGTTATAACCTTATCTGGAAGGGTCATGAATATTAATGTTGATCTCTGCTTATTGGCTGTTTCGCTGCGCGGCTCATGCCGCTCAGAGCCATTGAGATAGAGTCGTGTCTTCTACGTTAAGTTTTTTCTGAACATGAAAAAACGTTACGTAACAACTTTTATTAGTCCCTTTTAAGGCATTTCTCCTGGAAAAGCATGCCTATGGCAAGTCGAAAGAAATAGCCCACCCACACATCAACCAACGTGCGATAGGAAGACCTGCTTACCATCAAGATTGACTGCACTGGGTCAAGATTGGCTCCGCTTTGGGTCTGCAACTGCAGTTTGTTACTCTTGCGATAGATAGAGAAGTTGAGGTGTGTTTGTTGGTTCATGGCACATGTGATGGATGTTATATAAGCGGGTTGGCAGATCATGTGAATCTGATAGATGTAGCGGTCCCAGCACTTAAAGATGCCGGACATGACCCGCACGCGGTTAGTTGACAATCGGCACATATGTGCATAATGTAAACAACATGAACGTATAGTGAATCAATACGATGATGTATTTTGTGTACGTGATTAAGTTCCTCCTACCACCCCCCCGTACATCCGGTGGGGGGTCGTATAAATGTGATCAAACTAAATCCCCTTCGAAGATACGAAGTATGCAATACTACTCTATAGATACTCAAGATTAATATGAGATGTGCAGAAACTGCGCTTTCAACCGGACCATTGAAGGATCAATGTGGAGATTTTAGTGGCATCTAGTGGTGAGGTTGCAAATTGCAACCAACAGTTCACTTCAGGCACTACGGTGGCTGACACAGGGCTAAGATGTTGTCAAATTTTTGCTTCTTGGCTCTAGGAGATGACGTATTTACGAAACACACTCTGTAGAGCAGTGTGTCCTACAGTAGAAACAACATGATGAATTCTATCCAATGGGACTAGCGGTGTATGTAGATAGAAATAGCTCATTCTAAGGTAATAAAACCATAACCCTAGGACCCTAGGACACACTTTATTATGTATGGTCTTTGTACACCTCTGAACACATAGTTATGTATATTATATTGCATTTCTGTCAATAGATCCTCCAAATATTAAACACCAGATATTTCATGCATGTTGTGGCAGCTTCACAACTCCCCGCATGTACCGCCGACAGGGAATTGACTTTAGACTTGGATTGAGGAGAGCAATGGGAAAGGGACTTAAAAGGCCTCTTTTATCTTCATCTTAATCAACTCTTAACAAAACAGTAAATCACCAAGCAGACACGGAAGCCTGATGTGCAAACATAGCAGCACTGTGCCAAACAAACATCCCACACCAGAAGATGCTAGAACACTGTCAAGGAAGCGAGAGTGAAAGATCTAGCAAACAATAGAGCCAAAACAATGCGAGAGTCATTACTGCCATCTTTGATAAGAAGCTGATTTTAGGTCCTGTGAATACTTAAGCATTAATGTAGCTGTGGTTGCCGATTTTAAGATGAACAGCAGAAGACTGATTCACGGAGCAGCTGACGGCCACATCATCACTGCGTGCATATTTCCCAGGCGCTAATGGTTAAGGCACAGATACAAACTTGTTGCGTCTTGCCAAACAGTCTGTTCGAAGAGACGCCGGCGTCGAGGGAGAACAACAGAGTTGAGAGTAAACAGATAAAGAGTGTGAAGCACACATCATGTGACTTTGCTGATGTTCCCAACTGCATTTTTTAACTGGTTGCGAAAATTTTCCAAAACAAAAACACAGACCAAGGCCACTGAACTCTGGGGTTTTGAGTTACTTGTGGTGGAGCTCATTTAACGGAAGAAAGAAGGCATTGAAACAGCACTATCAAGAACTATTTGAACCACATTAAACTTTGAAAAAAATGCATTTGTGATAAACACATTTTTTTGACAATCAATTTTCCTTAAAAAGCTCAAAATGTGACGCTGATGCCAGAAATTAAAGAATTTTGGAGCAGAGCACCGGTCAAAGGAAATCAGGAAACATCCTTAAGAAGGTGGACTGCAATTAGGAACAATCACAACAGATTTTATCACGCTGCACTGCATTGCATTAGCAGACTTCAAAGCACCGAGCTGCTCCCGGGATGATGTGGAACTGCAGGGGGAGGGGACGAGTTCATGTGTACTATTCGGGAAGCCCCGGGGGAAAGATCTCCAGCTCACCAGGTACAAACCTTGTGACCTGAGAGGAAGACCACATTCCTTCAGCTATAGCCAAAGTCAAAGAGGACGAGCCATGGCAAAACCCAGCACAGCAGATAGACTGATCAGCAAAGGATGTAAAAAAATAATAATACACCCACTTTGTTTTGAAAGTGTCTCGTGGTTTCAGGGCACTGGGCAGATGTGATATCAGACTGTTTTCTTTGCTGTTCAACCATGAGCTGCAAATGTCAATGCAAAAGTAGAAAATAGTCTTTTTTTTCTGGTCATCTGTGATCATCTAAAATAAACATTTTTCTAATTATTGGTTATTTTTTTAGTTTGTGGCGGTGTTCAGCTGATCGAGAGCTGAAGAATCTACTTGTATATCTGCAAGGAAAATATCTGCAAGACTCCGAGCAATAGGTTCTCAGCACGAGTGCACTGATTTTACATTAAAAAAAGTTGAAACTCCTCACTCAGTTGGAGAAAGCAAACTTGACGTCATTTACAGCAGATCATATTTCTTCTTTCACAGATAAAGTGCGTCTGTTTCTCCTACAAGCCCTCTAGATCCAGGCAGGGATAGACCCCCGGGTACACGCTATTCTGAAGCTTTACTTCAGTGACCGGCAACCAGTGGCGGTTTTAGGCACGGGCGAACCGGGCAGCCGCCCGGGGCGCCAAATGTTCACGACAAGTGGGGGGCGGCAAAAGCACTTGAAAAAGAAAAATAATGTGCGCCGCTAAGCGGGTTTCTATTATCTATAATATAACTGTCCGTGTGGGGAATTGGCAAATTGCCGCCCCTGCTTTCTGAGAAGCGAAGAAGCAGTGAAAAAAGTGTAAAGGGGAGGGGCCGTGCCCACGATAGACAGTTCACCTCTCCCAAATGGAGCGGACATGGAGGGGGATCCACTTAGTGTTCTAAAGTCAGTCACACCTTGACTTTCTTCCAAATAACGTACATTTCATTCATAATATTAAAGTTTTTTTTCTGAATTGCGTGTGTGAAATGTCTAATAAAAAAATGTAATCCAAAACGATTATGTGGAGGTGAAGTGGTTTAGTCTTGATTGTCAAGTGCTCGATAAACACAGCGATGGAGAGAAAAAGGTTTAAGCCGTCAGGTGCCCAATATAGGAAAAAATAAAAGTAGAAGAGGAGAAAGGAGCAAAAGATAAAGGTATGCAACTACGTTCTCTCTGTATGATTACGGTAACGTTATCCATGTCATCAATGAAGGGCTAATGTTAATGGACGGTAACGTTAACTCTGACGTTTGTTAGCCTTCTTGCTATATGATGCTTGCTATGCTTGTACAACAATAATTCACTCTTAACTCAACAAACACCAGATCTAATTTCACCGTAAGTTTGTGCTTTGCAACAAAACTGTTTCAAGTAAAGTTATCATTTATTTCCATCATTGGGGTTAATATTGGGCCCTGTAATTAGCCAACGGAATTAACATATGTGTAGGAAGTTTCAAAGAGGAACATTTGCTATAACTCTGTTGCGTGACAAAGGATATAATTCGGGGCAGTAACCAAGGAGCTAATTGTTCCTCCTTTAGATTAGATTAATATAGCGTCTAACGAGTCATGACAGACATTTGGCATGTAAGGGCATGTTTACTTAAATTTGCAATTCATAAGAGTTATATTTAGTAGTGGGCATAGATTAATTTTTTTAATCTAGATTAAAATGGCTCATTTCAATTCTACACAAATAATGACTAAAAGGAAGTCTTTGAGAACAGGGGCTCATCTCCTGTTTCCAAAATGCATCACAAACTGCTTGAGAAAGCTGTTCTACTATGATAATTTTTGATGAAAATGATATGATGTTCAATAAGATGTACTTGTGTTAACTTCCGCATTAGCTAAGGGATGCTTTGCGTTTAGGTGGTACTTGAGACTGGAAGAACTCCTACAGTACATTTACATTTTCATTTAGTCATTTAGCAGACGCTTTTATCCAAAGCGATTTACAAAGAGTTAAGGAGCAACAAGCGATATGTCATACAGGAGCCATAATACATTAGGTGCCAATACAAAGTTACTGGTTTCAACTAAAGCTAGACCACTACCTGTTGAGAAAGTTTTTTTTTTTAAACCAACTGTATGTAAACCAATTCCGTGCAGAAAACAAATTCCACATTGAACAAGATGCAAACAATCTTAGTCTTGTCGATGTTTCCATTGGGAAGCTTCTTAAAAATAAATTTTCCCTGAAGCAAACCCGGCCTCTCATAGCTGCATCCATGTTAGCACGTCACGTTTGATCTGGTCATTTCACAGTAACGTTATGTTGTGTTCAGATTCTGATAACTTATACTGTTTTGTGCAGAATTGTGTTTTTAAAATGTTCTGTTGAAGGATTTGTGCAATTGAGAAATATAAGCTTGTCTTACAATTGTATTGTTATGGTAAAACATGGCTGTTTGTGCAAAATTTTGTTTTTGTTTTTTTCTCGGATGGGTGGGATAGGTGGGGGGGCACCCAGATGGGATCTCGCCCGGGGAGTGATTCAATGTAGAACCGCCACTGCCGGCAACATCCAAGAGAACAAACGCGACATTTTTAATTCTTCATCGTAGTGACTGCTCTTTAACTCCCAGCGCAACTGGTATTTGCAGACGCTTGGGAAATGATTATTACGCACGACTTTGGTTCAAACCTCAGCTTTAATAATGAAAACATGGCACGCAAGAACCAAGCTGACGTATATTATCAACGATATCTGACATGACAAGGAAAGAGCAAGCTGTTCATCCGTTAACAGACACGGCTGTTTAAGAATAGGCTGTCTGGAATACTAGGGCATGATGGAGTTGACCACCTTCACTTCATCTCCTACACCACGACTGTGCACATCAGCAATTATTATTCATTGTCAAAAATTATATGACGTCATAACAGCAACGAAAAACAACATGCACTTCTATCAATTTCTTTAACAGCCTGTTTGCTATGCATTCGCTTTGAAACGAGACCTGGGAGAAGTTCAGCATCCTTAAGATCTCAGTTAAAGTTTTTTTGGCCAACTCCGAGCAACAGTTATAACAAGAAGCCATTTAAAAAAACACTGTTCGAGCCCGTTTGATAAAACATTGCGCATTCGCCAAAACGTCTCTTTATCCAAAATGAATATTAACGGCGCAGGCGTCAACTGCATATTTCCTCGCAAACTCCTAAAGCTTTTACAAAGTTGTGTAACAATCTCAAAGCATCTACATGTAAATAACAGTTTGTTAGAAGAATAATCGTCGCAACATTGTTTGTTTTGCCGCGTAATGAAATTGTTTGCCTCTCCTCCCGGGTGGCCAACTAACCCAGACTCCAGGCGTCACCGCCATCCAGACACAAAAATGCACCAACTTTCCGTTACCGAGGTATTTTCACCGAAACGAATTCGATGATGGGGAAAAACACACGAGAACAACACAGACACAGCAACATATAAGTAAAAACGCTCACCTCGTTGCAATAAAACGGTCTTGAAAGAAACTCCAGCGCTCCACTTCCACCCCAGACACAACTTTGGCAATCCCCTGCGTTAGTCTGCCTACCACAGCGCAGTCAGGGAGAAGCGGGGAGATCCCGCGGCCATGTCAATGATGTCCAACAGCACATGTCATCTAGATCCTGCCCCTTTACCGTAACGAACCAAATAAACGAACTGAGCCCGACACGACGTACCTGGGATGTAAGAAACACACACCGAACAAGAATGTATGCTTGTAACAGTCGTCATAAAGTTACTTGTCTCACAAACTGTATCGCATAAATGTGTTCATTTAATGCCACAAACTGATGACGTTCAGTCAGAAATATTAAAGTAAAACGAGCTGTATGTCGAATCCAAACGAACTGTTTTTACTCAAGTCAAAAAATTTGTTTTGAATCGGAAAGTTAACATCTGAGCCTTGTTATAATATAAACATGTAATTTGTGTTTAATTTATAGTCATATTTACGGATATCAATATTGTATTGTACGCCTATATGTATTAATTAAAAAAAACTCAACCGTTGATTATTCGGATATTATTCGGAAGTTGGGGCCGTGACGTTTTTATGTGTTGCCGCCGTAACTGTTTTTTTTCCCGTAACTGTAGCCTAAAATGGGTCAAATTGGCACAAACTTGATAATTCACAGCAGATTTCTTTTGTGCTTGAGCGAGGGGTGTGTCTCTGTTGTGTTTGGATAGTTTGCAAGCATTTTTGCACGCTTTATTGTCTGTTAGTTTCAGAATATCAGACAAACTTTAGAAGAAAAAACAAGCAAGAAAGGTCGTTTATCGTTTATTGTATGTCTCTCTCTCTCTCTCTCTCTCTCTCTCTCTCTCTCTCTCTGACTCATGGGATAATCCGGCAGATAGATGACAATAGTTAATATCCTAAAATCGAAGTATCACAGACGAACAAACTCACTGCCCCGAGTCCTACATTTCACTTTGCTGACGAGGGCAGTCAAGTCGCTCGGTCTAAATGCGTCTACTGCCATCAGCAGGGCAGAATCCTCCAAAATCTGTGGAAGCATCCAATGCACGAGCAATTTTGCGTATTGGTATATGTTCATACTTTTCTATTGGTCTAAGCTGTAAAAAAATTGAATCTTGCCAAATGACATTACTACAAATGCCTTGGCACCAGACCTTCAGATGTCTGATAGCTTATGTGGAAAATGACTGCAAATAACTATTTCATGGCATGCATTTTATCTAGACAGCAAACCTTTGCATGGCATTTTTTCCTGCATTGCTGTATATTTACCAAAACTCACAACTATTATTATACAAGTTTGGAGGGCTGCTTGGATGTCAAAGAGTTTTCTTAACCTGACTTGACCTGGTGTCATAAGAGCTCATTTTAAATAGATTCCTTTAATTATAAGGTTCTGGTGTGTGAGGCAGGACTTAAAGCCAAACATAATGAAATAAGGTGAAAGTGCACCAGAATACAATATTTATTCAGGTGATGTGGGGTGGTGTGATTCATTTCACTGCAGGGTCCAGGTCGTCCTCCATGACATAAAAGGAGTTAGAATGGTCAGGAGATGTCCTGGAGATAAGACATTTTAGAGAATAAGCAAAATCAACTTGTACCGGATCTCTGGTTCTCTTCATCAGAGAAAGCTTGTGGCTGATACAGGGGGGTGTGTTTCTCTTTATTGAAGTGCTGTGATAGTGTCTGAGGTGTCAGTATGTCACAGAAAAGACTATTTCTGACATTAAAAAGGTTTCAAGGTGTGCAAGACTTTGTACTTTTCGTGCTTCTTTCTCTTTCACCCTGATTTTGCCAAATATACAATAGAATTTGTTACTTTGATAATCTATACTAACATCAGGTCAAGTGTCTTTCTAGTGCTTTTGACCATGTGCAATGTTTAAAAGTAGCTGTACAGAAACATAGTAAGACAAACAGACATGCTTGAGCATACATAGAAAATCTGCTTTTAATCTGCTTTTGACCTCAAGGCATTCACCTGGCCTAGGTTAAAGCATTGAATCAATAAGTTGATGCATCATGTATCAGTGTGCAGACATTCAAATTTTATCTGAATCAAGTGTTTTCCTGACAAGTATAAACATGTCAAATGACGTTTTATGAAGTTTTATGATTACAGAATAGGATGCTGGATTTTGAAGTAGGCTTAGGTAAAAGTGTCGTCACTAACATATCAGGTAGATAGCAGACACAGTTTGGGATTTACCGAATGACACCAAAAGTGTGTTTTTCTGTCTAAATGGATCATGTTTTCATCAATAGCTCGGCCATGTGTTTTAAATCAGTGTTTACATCAGGGTAACAAAATCTTTGCACAGGCTTTCAGAGGAGAGGTGCATGGAAAGTAATGACAATTCATGACAAACATACATATTACATGCGTCTAGGTGTTTTGATCAGAGAATGTTTTTCTCTCTTGTCATTAATGGGAAGTATAAAGAGGACATATTTTTATACAGACACCTGGGATGACCGTTTTGCAGATGGGATGTACATTCTTAACACAGACAATTGTCCATGGAGACAAAAAAAGCGGAAAAAAGGAATTTCACACAGGGAAAGACAGAGACTGGCCTATATTTGTTGGAGTTTACTTGATGCCTTGAGTTCCTGCCCAGAAATCATTCAGAATTTTTTTTTTTCAGATTTTTGCCAGAGGCCTTATGTATAAATCGACACATTATCACTCTTATTTATGTCCTCAGCCAAATATGATTATTTTACTTTTATTGTCAAACATTGTTTGAGGGGCAAATTGCAATGCTGAATGGGATGATCTCACAATTTTCACTTCAGCGGATTTCGTATTCTAAAAGAAAAAATGTTGTTGAAAGCACATTGTTTTGTAGATCCGCATCAATTTCTTTTATCTCTGTGGATGTAAAAGAGGATAAAGTTAAGAACATATATTCCTTAAAAGTCTACAAAAGCAGATGTGTTCTCATATCAATCACCTAAGGATTTCAAATGTTTACGTTTGGCAAACACTTTTGCACACACGATGCATGTACATTTTTATGATGTCATGAGATATTATTGTGATTATTATTGCTTTTAAGAGGCATCCAAGAGGAAAGCTCCAATAAACCTTGGTCATTGGTCATGATCTACTGTATTGAACCTGCTGTAGTGTAAGTTAAAGAACCATCAAAGTACAGTATGATCCTCATATGTTTGCATTACTAACCATTTTCATTATACCATAACATTTCTAACTGTTTAACCGATGCGGTCAAAAATGTTTAAAAAAATCCTGTGTTGATGAAACTAACAAAACATAATCTTCCCATATCACCGTTCCTTATCGGTTAGGAATTTACAGCCTTTGAACATTGCATGAATTAACATTTTTATTTATTTTCATAATTTTTCAAAAGGAAAAAGGGGAAAATTCATGCGAACACAAGAGCATCTCAACAGTGAGATCATTCTCCTTAAATCCCTTTCTGTCACTGTCTGCAAGCAAGACTTTTCAGAACAACAACAAAAAAAAAAAAATACATGGAAAGATATAAAACTCAAAAGAAAATAATTAAAGAAAAGTTGCAAGCTAACAACTTTTTGTGTTTACAGCTTCTGTAGCTGTCAAAAGCTGTCCAGAACATCAGATTTGCATAGTGCTCAATGTGCTAGTGATGAAAATGATAAAGCATCATTTTAAATGAGTCAAGTTTAGATTCAGGTTTGTGTGTTTGTTTATCTCAACGTCTAATAGTCCTGATATAATTGTAATACACTACAGCAGTTGTATTGCTCTGTTTTTTAAGAAGTGCTACTTGCTCATCTTTAACACAGAAACACATCCAGTTGATTGTCACCGATCATTGAATTCCTATTGAATTCCTTCATAAAGCCCCTGTCCACTCAGCTTAATGCACATTATATAACACTGGCAGCTAGAGATATAGAATAATTTAAAATTTCTCTACCACTCAGTGGCAGAGTCAATTACATGGGAAAAAATAAAATACAAAGACATTTACAGTGCTATATAAAATAAATGTCCTATAGGTCGAAAAAAATCTAGACTAGAATACAAGAAAAGCTACTAGTAAACCATAAAAATGGCTGCCCAAACAAAAACAAACCACTTCACATATATAAATATATTACACTAATTACATTAACCAAAGAGTGTTATAGAATGGAGGGGGTTTGGCCATTAAGCACACATAGACAGAGAGAGAGAGAGACATTTGTAAAACACTGATCTGCCTGTCTGGCACTTAAACGATTCATTTGTTAAAGGTTGTGTAAAAAAAAGCATCAATCTGAGGCGGGACCACCTGTTTTGTTTGACCAATGGCTGATTAGAGTGACGGAGCAACCGGTTTGAAACAGCAAGGTTCGCAAATTATAAAAGAAAATAAGAGACCAGATATGAGGGATTGTATATCAGGACATTTCAGATTCTGAATAATCTTACACACAATGCCCACACTGAATAAATAGTGCTTTATAGCTCACTTTTCGATCTCTACACATTTCAGATTCATTGGATTACAGATCCATTTAAAACATTTCAACACATAAACAAAATGCTATATGACATACGTCTCTGTACACTTCATCTCGACGATGAAAAGAATGATGAATTTATATATATATTTCATGTTTGCATTTCAGTAAAAAGATTTGAAAATCTTGAAGATATGGCTGTGAAAGAAAATTCCCCAAAAATGTTTTCAAGTTTAAGATTGTCCTGGTCGGTTCATATGTAATAGAGCTTTTTACACCTGTGGTTAAGTTTAAGTAGCTAAAAAGTCACAACGTTCTCTTTTCCTTTGACCAACAACTTGCAATACCATCAGTGACCACTAGGAGCAACACATAACCTATGTGATAGTTTTGCATCCTTGCAATGTCCCTTAATGTGCATCGCAGCATAGCAGCTCAAGAATATATGCAGTTCTCATGACTTGTGGTTTGGATTCAGTCTAAAGACTCTTGAAGGTTCAGGGAGTTATGTGTGTCACAAAGAATAACGTGAGCTCTGCTGTTCTCTCAATTTCCTTCCCCGCTTCTTAAAATGGCAGCGTCACATATAATTTCACTCACATTAAAAGCACATTCTAGACATATTCCAAAGTAACTAAAGTCCATTTTGCACATCAAAGTCTTTATGAAGGGTGGATGGAACCAGCCGGCAGTTTAGTATGAGGGAGTTGATGCTCATATCAGTAAAAGAGTGGGAAAAAAATGCTTTTACATTTACACGTTAAGACATATTGCACATAAAGCCTTTAATGGGTGTATGAAAGCCTTTGGGTTTTAGAATTTGTTCTCTTGCACACAAGCACACACACACACACACCAAATGTCCGTAATGAAATGTAGAAAAAAAACGGTTTCCCCTTTTTTGAAAACAAGGGAAAACATGGGGTGGTTGTGATCCGTTCATGCCGACGATGAACGCCAAGGCGTGGAGATGACAACAGAGGCTTATGCCGATAAATCAGATATGACCAGCTTATCCATTTTATTTCCAATGTCAGAGGAGACTGTGAGCTCATCGGACTCGTAATCGTCATCAAAAGATCTGAAAAAGCAAACGTACTGTGTCACTCTGTGCAGACGTATTGGTTGTCTATGTGATGTCGTTCATTAAAGATTGCAGTGGCTCACCCCTCTCGCAACTGTTCATTGGCTGTTTCTTCCGCGACAAGAATCTCATACTCTTCAGAAGCATATTTATCCCAGTCTGAGGGCTCTGGGCCATCACTGTCCAAATCCTGATTCATGCACGCACGCCATTAAAATGACAAAAACAGAAATAAGCACAAAAATACAGTTTCATGTGATGACCGCCCAATTCCATGAAAAGAGAACTGCAAATCTTACCTTCTGCACCGCAAAGGGATCTCTCTGCTCATGGTCCAGGTATTTCTCCAGATTGAAGAATGTGTCGTAGAATATATGTGCCATCCTGCAGTGCTTCAGATCTCGAAGAGTAATTTTACCTGATAAGAGCCATAACACAGTGAACTCTTTGAATTAAGTTTACATTCATGCATTAATTCACTCACTGACTAGGCAGATGCATTAACCCAAAACAAATCATGGTAAAGTCATTTTTTTCTCTGCAGAATACAAAAGAAGACCAAGAATATTGGTAACCAAACAACACTGGACCCCATTGGCTTCCATTGTATGGATGGACACAAAATCTCAATACATATTTACATTTATGCATTTGGCAGATGCTTTTATCCAAAGCGACTTACATTGCATTATCTTATACATTAATACATAGGTGTGTGCCATCCCCTGGGATCGAACCCACAACCTTGCGATGTTAACACAATGCCCTTACCACTGAGCCAAAGGATCCTTTTGTACAGATTTGAACAATATAATGGGGAATAAATGATGACGGAATTTGTATATTTGGACGAAAGATTCCTTTAAGTCTTTCCTGGTTCTACGGCTTGGCATACCTGGGCATTCTGGCTTGACTAAGTCCAGCATCTGGCACAGGAGATCCTGAAAGGGCAGTGGTTCGATGCCCATCCCCTCCATGCGCTCACACTGCTCCTCATATAAGAACTCCAGTTCGTACATAGAAAGAACGCCATCTCCATCCATATCCATACAGCGGAACCAGTACTCTATACTGAAGAGATGAAGACCCAATTATTTAAACACCTCGGTCACACTTATAAAGGCATATACGGCTATTGTAAAAAAAAGTGTTATTCTCTTTTTCTCCATTCCTGATGTAAAAACAAACATGTTCATCAAGATCTACAATCTGTGCAAAGCATTAACTGAATATAGTCGATCTGTGTGAATACCTCGTAGGGTTCTTTTTGTCCTCCTCGGAGATGAGAAACCAAACAAACTCAGCGTAGCTCATTCTTCCTTCTCTCTGCACTGAGTTTCCCCTACAAGAGAGAACATTTCTCATAAACCATGTGGATACGGTCCAAAATCTGCTTCATTTCTCATCAACTGGTCCTACCTCGTCACGGCTCCTGAGAACAGCCTCTCAATGATTCTGCTTGATGAAGCTTCGCCACAAACACAGAGAAGAGATCAATCAAAAACTGTTTCCACACATTCCTAGACCTGAAGCTAAATAACAGTCATCCAAACTAACAGTCTCTGCGGCCTTCACGTGCATTTATTCTTTAACAGCGATAGAGGTGGACAGATCTGGTGCCAGTATGACACGTATGTACTCACCATGGTCGTTGTATTTGGCCAAGTCCTTGGGGTCGATGAAGAGGTCATGGTCAGTGTCCAGCTCCCAGAATTTGCAGTAAATTACATAAAAGTGCTCGTAAGAGAAATAATCTGTGATTTGATTGATGTCGTCCTCTTCTTCCAGCAGGGCGAGTGTCTAGTGGGAAAGTGAGTGTTATTTTGATAAAAGACTTTTAATCTAAGATTGTTAAGATTGTACGGAAGGAGTAGGGCGATGGTGGCATTGAATAGTGTGTACCTGGAGGAAGTTGCTTCTCCTGAGCTCGATCATGTTGATCTTTCCTGTCCAGGACCGATTAACTGTATAAAATATTCTCTGAATCACCTAGAGAGGAGAAAGAGAGGAGTTATATATGAGGCTGTCGAAAATGCTTTTTTTGGTCATTTCTAGAGATTAAAGGCATAGTTCACCCAAAGATGAAAAATCTTTCATCATTTACTCACCCTCATGTCATTCCACACCTGTATGACTTTCTTTCTTCTGCAGAACACAGAAGAAGATACTTTGAAGAATGTTGGTAACCAAACAACATTGGCCCCATTGACATCCATTATATGGACCCAAACCACGAAGACATTTCTCAAAATATCTTCTTAAGTGTTCCACGGTCATAGTCAGGTTTTAGAACAATACGACGGGAAATAAATAACTTCAGAACTTAAAATTTTGGATAAACCATCAATTTAACATCAACTCCCTTTATTCACTATAATTGAGTTTTCTTTAAGGTTTGGAGGTATATGAAGGTAAATGACTTGAAACTTTTGTGTTGATCGTTTTAAATCGTACAGATCTAGTCATCTTTTGTACTGTGCATAATGTACTTTACTTATCACATGTATTTAGTTGTCTACCAACTGGTTGAAACAAGACACTATATCCAGCCCAGTGGTGACAAAGGCCTCTATTTCCAAGAGAAAGAGTGACATCATTATCTGGATTAACATGCATTTCCCGGTATATCAGTCCTCTCAGGAGCGATTGGTAGCAGGGTGTGTCAACCAGTGCGCCAGTGCAAGGAAGTGTCTAAATATGGGGTTGTGCAAGACCAGGGTCAGCAGCCTATTGGTGGCATCCGTCTTTCCATGATGTCAGGGCATTTTGACGCCATTGGCCTTCCCACTCCCCTTCACTCTCTCTCTGTGCAGCACGTGTTGCAGCTGTCCCCACACAGACAGACAGACAGACGCATTGGGCTTACTGCTATGACTGCCCACCGACTCAACTCAAATAGCTGTATCTGGTTAACGGGAAACACTTCAGTAAGCTAACAAGACTTTCAAACTAAAGACGGAAATATTGGAGCAATGCTAAAAATAAAAGGTTCCGGGTGCCGGATGGATGATTAACCAGGACAAAGAAAAGTCATGTTGTGGTTAAGCGAACGCTCAAATAGTCATGGAGTGATGGTAGAAAATAAAAGATAACTTTTACATAGTGTTGTAACCATATAAGAATGAAAAATCTCCAGTCAGGTGTCGCTGAAGTTTTAATGAAGTTACTCACTGTTGTGATGTACCGGGAATGGAATTCAGGAGCATCTTTTAAAAACGTTAGCCCTGGATGAGTGTCCACTATATCCTAATAAGAAAAAAAACAAGATGAGATGACTCGATCTTAGTTCAAAAGTCTACAAAACTCCTTCTTAATGCATTCTTTATATATTTAAATATATAGGGTTTTTATACTGTATATTGTTAATGCGTTTATTTAATATAACAAAATAATAAAGTGAACATTTATTAAATGTGCATTAAGATAACTAAAGGTTGACATGGTTGTTCAAAGTTTAGAACAGTATTATCCTAAAATGAACCAGATACTTTATTGCAACAGGTTTTATTGACAATCAACGTACAGTATATCAGAAATGTTTAAATGAACTTAAATGCTAACCTTTAGTTACATGCATGCATGCAGGTTTTCATCATGGATGTTATTGGTTCAAATGTGACCAACAATCTACTGTAGCTGACCGTACGCTGTTAGAATTCTTTATAAAGCCTCTCAAACATAAGATCCTGAATAGCTGCACTGGAGGTGATTTGCAATCTCTTTTCAACGAGGCATGTCGCAACTGAACAGATTTCTCTTAGCAAAATCAGGCAATCGAAACATCTTTTTTAAACAATGTTGCAGGGCATTTAAAACCTACCTAGGATCTAATTGAAAGATTTGATTTTGACGTGAGGCATAAAAGTTATGGTTTAAATGCTTTTCCAATATAATGACCTTGAAAATTAAGCCATCAGTTAAATATGACAGTGCATTTATGACATTTGTTAAATAAGGCATCCATTTGTCACCAAATGGAATAATTACTTTAGAAAATGTCTTTACATTAAGAGGATACAGTATATAGTGGAACAATTTAAATTGGGGCAAGAACACAATTTTGTTCCTACATTTTTACAAATTCGTAATATACTCATTTATAATAAAAACTTAAAATTGCATCAATGATCAGCAACCAATATTTTCTAAAAATTTCAAACCATCACCATTTCGGCTAAAGTATAAAACTTGTCAGGCTATAGCTGAATTTGTGTCTACCTTATACTGTAATGTTACCAAGTGTTATAAAATGGATCCAGTCCATGTTCAATGAAAATGAACTTTGCATGCAACAATAAACTAGCTAGTGATAAATATAGATATCAGAACTTTCGATCATTAGTTAATCAACAATAATGATCAGTATCAATCTCTACTAAAAATACTAAAATCTTACACAGTGCAGCTTAAAGAAAAGAAAGAGTGCAAAAGCAATATTCTAACCTGTAACAGAGGAATAAAATCTTCTTGTTCCAAGTAACTGCAGCCTGGTTTGGCCAACAAGTAAACAAACTTGGATGCATCATCATAGCAGCTGTGCAATAACCTGTAAATAAGGATTAAATGACACATTATTCCTCAAAGATTTAGAAAGCACCTTTAAAAGACTTTTTGTAGATCAACACTGAAGTGAAGCTCACTTTCTCCATGTTGCAATGAATGAGTGGACAGAAACAAAGCCAGTCCTCTCTCCACCAGCACAAATAAACATGGTTGATTTCCAATAGAGGGGACAACCACATGCCTGAGAAAATCAACATAATATCCGTTTTGTGAAAACACTTTCATCAAAATAGAAAACAAGAACATATTTATAACACAAAAAAAGATGAACATGCCTTTTAAATCAATATTAGTTTCTATGTTAAAATACTTTTTTTCTTTTCGCAGTTTAATATTCACCTACATTTGAGCCAAAAGCCAACTCAGATGTTGAAAGTGTTTGGGAAACCTGTTTGATAGCAATCATTTATTTTAGCTTCAACTTTGAGAGTATAAACTTGAAGATGCAGCGCACATGGGTATTGCTGCTTTAAAGAATACTCATTCAGAATTTTAAATTAGAGTTAAAATAGGACTGATATGAGTTGGCTCTCAACCCAAGACTACTAAAGTCAGTTCGCACATTACGACTCATTCAAAAAGCAATTGATTTAGAATTCATTTATATGTACCTTTGCTATCTTCCCCATTTCATAAATATCGGCTTTCTCCTCTTCAAACTCGGTGAAGGCCGTCTCAATTTTGGCAATGGCCTCGTCATAGTTGGCAGCACAGTTTGGAAGGCCTTTGGGGAAGTAGAAACGTGGAATGTTTATGGAGGAGGGTGGAGGAGTGGCCACCACTTTGGCCGGTGGAGGGCTGGGCGGCCGTGGGGTTGGCGATGCGGGTGCAGGTGCAATAGATGGAGGAGGCGTTCCAGGTTTCTTCTCTGGCTGAATCTATGGAGACACAGTGAGAGACAATTAAAGAAAGAAAAGTTTGTTTCACATAAGGTTTTCTCGACTATATAAAGGTAAGTAATGTCTCCTTTATAAACCTTTTGACTGAATGGTTCTTTAGGGAACCAAAACTGATTCCTCTATGCCATCACTGTAAAGAACCTTTTGTTTGTATAAAGAGAGGATGAATGAAATTCCAAGTCTCGAATGAGAAGATACTAACAAATATTAACTGAAGAAGTGTTTGAAGTGAACATAGGATGTTAAGGGGACAGTTCAGAGAACACGGAGAAAGTGGAAGAATGCTTGTGACCAACCTTTGGCCACCATTGACTACCATGGGAGTAAAATGAAAACGGTCAAAAAGTGCCGGAGAACTGTTTGCTTTCATACATTCTTCAAAATATCTTCTTTTTTGTGTTCAAGAGAACAAAGACATGTATAAAGTAATTTTTCCTACTATGATAGTCAATGGTGGCCAAGAACTGTTTGGTTCTTCCAAATATCTTTCTCTGTGTTCATCAGAACAAAGTAAATTCTTTCAGATTTGGAACAACTTGATAGAATTTTCTTTTTTCGGGAGAACTGTTCCTTTAACATGGAGAGAGACCTTCAATATAAACCCATGATGAAAAACCCAACACTCATAAAACATGATGTGCATTTTCCAGGCATAGCAAACTAACCACATCCTAGTACATGAATTACACCTCCTGTTAAACTTCGTCTTGATTTATTTCTCATTAGATAGTTCAACTTCTCTCGAAGATCCTCCTTAATAGGTATATCAGTATAAAAGACTGAAAAACGAAATGTCAGGATAAGTAACTTCCACCAATAATCAAAACGTCCAGTCAAAATCAATACACAAGACATCTTCGTAATATACACTCAAATAAAATCAATATACAAGTAATTATATTGTAATATGGACAGCATCTTCTCAGACGTGTGCACTTACATCATTTGTTACATCACTAGGTTTATCAACATGTATAAGTATGTGATGTCAAATTAACAAGTGAGAAAAGCCTTTTCTGTTAAAAAAAGAAAATCAGATTGGGTTAAAGATCACAATGTAATCCATAAGGTTAATTTTCATTACACATTAAGATCTGGAGATTGTGTGAAATTGTCTCCAGGCACTTGCTGTGCGAGGATGCTGGGATAGAGGGCATCCCATATCTTATTTTGCTTACATATTCACAATGAAGGACTAAGGTGGATTATCAGGAAAACCATAGGAGGCCTCATCAACTTTCCTGCCAACCTGATGAGATGACAAAATGAGAAATTCTCAGGATGGAAAGTCCCTCCCTACAAATATACTTGACTTCGGGCTGTTTGGTTATCTCCATCTATATTTCTCATCTACTTGTGAGATATAGTGAATGTGCCAAGGTGTAGCATCTAAGACTCAACAAATGTGTCAAACTGAACATTGTACACATACGGACCAATTTACAGGCCAGACACTGACAGCAAACAGCTGATGTCCGAATGCTCAAGCATTCTTTTCCTAAGGGACCTTGCAGCACCAAGGTTAAACTTCTAACAACAAGCTGTGGAAATGTTTAACACATTCTATACATAGTACCCACATACTGTTCTTATTCTAGTCTCCAGGCAAAACCCTAGAGTCAAAGTTCGCACTTAAAGCTGCTTATTTTTGAACTGTCAATCAAACTCAACCGGAGCTGTTGAAAAGCAACTCATTCTGAAAACTCTAAAGCGTGCAACGCAGACCAGCATGCAACCAGTATTGAACAGAGCAGCTGTGGTTCAAATCCACACCCTCCCCCAGTCCCGAGAGCTCCCGTACGCAACACTTGGACACTGTATTCCTGCCCCTGCCTCACCCCCTTCCACTGTCCTATTAATAAACAAGTTGGTATCTGCCTGTGAATAGTTTGTCTTGCCTGGCATGTGAGAGTTAGCCAGTATTCTTTGTTGAACTACAGAGGCTCACAACGCACGGCTGCCTACTGACCTGAGCTTGCTGGAAAGACTTGAGCCTTTTTTTGAATCGTGACGGGAGAACAAAATCACAACCTCTGGCCAAAAATGCCAGTTCCCCCCGCAGGTCGGGATCCTCCCTCAACGAGGCCTCTTTGATCATCATATTGGCAATGTCAAAAGAATTCTAAAAAGTGCTAAGAGAGAAAAATCCCCAAATGAAATGAACAAAGTATGTCCTCTGTGACTTCCGTTAACAGGGATTAACTTCCGTTTAGCAGCCGTTCCAGGCAGTAGGCCCTCGTAGCGTCTCTCGTCCCGCTGTCACTCACTCGCATGCGCTGGCACGCTTCAAAATTCTCATTTGCTAGGCTTCGTCCTGGGATGTGTGGTGGACGTGTCTTGGTGCAAGCAGCTATTCCTAGAATCTTGTCTGCTGTTGTGACACCTGGAATCCAGGAGCATTGTACCAAAGAGGCCAGGCCGCCAGCCTCCCAATTGCCTTTGGAAACTACAAAACACAAATCTCAACTCAAGTCCATAGCCAACGGGTTCCCAGCCCTGCGAAACATGAGCCGCTCTGGGGTCTGCCTCCCAGACCTGTACCCTCTGTGCGCCTGTCCTGTCCTGATGAGCAGGAGGCTGAACGCGATGATACAGAGGGGAGGGGGATCAGCTTGGTCAAATGTCTGCGTTGCGCACTCGTGTATGGCTGAGCAAGTCGTATTATGGGAATGGAAGCCCCCTCCCACCTCCGGCTAAAGTTAGCAAGAGCACAGATGAAGTGCAAATTGCTGTCGATCGAGACTTTGTTTACGCACAGAGCAGGGCAGGGAGAGAGAGAGAAACCGAGGGGAGAGCTTAGATGTCCAGCACCCAGGGGTTCACAGGGTGCACTTTGGGAGTTGAGTAATGCAGCCTAAACTGTTAAGGGCACTGCATCCATAGCATAACATAACATCAATGAAATGTGGATCACCTTTAATGTTAAGTTTTCTTCATGAAAAGCTTGCAACTCTAGTTTTGGTTTTGTTCAAGCATGGCATAACAACTCAAGATCAATGAATGCAAGATGTAATGACAATGCACCATTGGCCATACAGAATATTTGCAAACTGGTCCGAAACGCTCACACTGCTCCTGGTTCAATGTCATATGCAAACAACATTTTCTGTAATACAGTTAAACTAAATGACACAGAGATTTCTCAGTGATTCCCAGTATTGTTTGGTTAGCAACATTCCTCAAAATATCTTCTTCTGTGTTCTGCAGAAAAAAGAAGCTCATACAGGTTAAGAACACACAAGGATGAGTAAATGTTTAGTCAAACTATTCCTATATCTGCTATTGTACTATCCATTTAACCCTCTCATGAAACGACCCAATTGAAAACTAAAAGGCACAGTGACACCTAGCGCCTGCATGTGTAAATTATCCAGATATCCATGCAACGGCGGTGTGTGGTTATATTGGCAGACAGCTGCTTTAATCAGTGCTATGTTTACTTTTTATCGGCACAAATAAACCGATGAACTTTTCAAGAAGAAAAAAAGGGCGATGCGGGTGGGGGGAGCGGATCCCTTTGCGTTACTAAAGCCCTAACGCCCAGCAGATCTTCTCCTCTTTCCTTTAAGCCTTATAAATAACACTAGCTGTACAGGAGGCCTCCTGACATTTCAGCTGTACATAGCAATCCCAGCATTCCCTGTTCTGTCTGCGGCAGCTGTTAGGAGAATATCAAACACATGAAGGTTCCACTGTGGGCAGGGCCGATGGACATAAAGACCCTTTCCTGCTGCTAACACCATTAGCCTCCTCTACTGCAAAGGACGGCCATTGGAGAAGATGACAAGATATTAGAGTCAGCTCCAAGTGCATGTAATGAAATACTTATTCTTGTGTTGGCCAAAGACAAAATTAGTCGTGAATAGAATATTCATACACTTGTCTCTTCTATTAAACGGGCAACAGGTTGGCCTGGTTACAATGTATCACACCACACTATAGGTCTAGTCCACACAGCAGGAAAAAAGGGGGTGGGGTGACAGGGTAACGGGAAATGACGCTGTGCTAACTCAAATGTGCATTCTCACGGGAGCGCTGCGGCCCTCGTGTGTCACATGAGCGTGAACACTACCATGGCCAGGGCCGAATAACACTGAGAAAGGTTCTCACATGGTCGTCGTAAATCAAATAAATAGTCCTGTGATGTCTTATTTGTTCATTTTGACATGTTCAACTTGACTCTGAATGACAATAAAAAACATACATTCATCTGCATTCTGTTCCTTTTAACAGTGAGGAGATTTTTTTATCATTTGCTCCATTTCATTTGATAGTTTTATGAAAATCAGTGGTGGAACATCTTGGATAAAAACGGTCACAAATGACCTCAGATGGCTCCCAGCAGATGGACCTTGTGTTCCACATATCAGGTCAAACCAAGCATGTGAGTTATTCCAGGAGGATCAAGCGCACTTTGTATGTAGAAAGACAATCCTGGGGCTTGTGTATATTTAGGTGATTACATTTCTTGCGATGTCACAAAGCTTCCCAAATAATGGCACAATGCCAAGAAACACTAGGGTAGGCCAAGTCTTTAATGTCCTCCATTGTTGAACAATATGATTCCAGAAGTGTCACCTTGCCTTTGTAGGATCATTGGAAGCAACATCATTTGTTCTGGATGCAGGGTTACATTCCTTAACCCTTAACTGAAACTCTCCCTTATAATCGTTGGCATGGGTAATGCTAAAGTTGCAGAACACAATCTTCATGTGTCTCAGTCTTATACAGTGCTAGCGGAGTAATATTTAATCTCTCGGTGTGAATTTGCTCTATTAGCTTGGCCTGGACCGTTTAGATGTGTGAACTGAAGTCTATGCTATCAGAAGTGCTGGAATGTGTCAGTGGACGTGTGGAACATTCAGACAGAATTGGATACTATAACTATGTTACACCTTTAGCTATCATTGGTTTCCTCACTACCCAGGAAACTTGGTGAAATTGTTACATACAACTAGGACTGTATGATATGTTGATTCAACATATATTGTGGTCGCATACGTGGGTATATACTGTAGTGGCCAATACCAATTAACAGTGGTTCCCATTCACTTCTTGTGTACGGACACAAAACCAATGGAAGTCAATTGGGTCTGCCGTTATTCAGTTATTAAAGAAATAGTTCACTTTCAAAATGAAAATGATGTCATTATTTACACTGCCTCATGTCGTTTCAAACCTGTATGAGTGTGTTTCTCCAAAAGAAGTTATATTAAAGACTGTTGTTAACAGGAAACCGTTGGTCCCTATTGATTGGTTTTCTGTCCAAGGGTTCAAATGTTTTTTTAATAAATTGTGCTTTGCAGAAGAAAGAAAATCGTTTATCATTCTTCAAAATATCTTCTTTTGTGTTCTGCAGGTAAAAGAAAGTCATACAGGTTTGAAACGACACAAGGGTAAGTAAATGATTACAGAATGTTCACTTACACTTCACGCAATCATTCACCTTCAGCTCAAAAGATTTGTAGGATCAAGAGAACGGGACCCTTAACTGTATAGTCGTCTAATATACAGTATACAAAAACACGGATTTAGCAAAAGAGCAATGCGCTCTAAAAAATATTTTTTTCAGATAAGAAGGAAGAAAATAATATTTAAGAGTAAGGGATTTCCCTTAGACTGCAGGTAAAAACATCTCAAATCCCAAAGAGTTGTTTTTAGGTGGCTGGATTATGAAACTGGATTTTTGGGTGTTGAAGAAGATAGGAACTTGTCCATGCAAGCATGTAAGTGCACTCGCTGAGCCTAGCAGTGCTGTTCAACACTGGGAAACCCTATGAGCGAGAAGACAGTTAATACTTGCAACCCCCTCCACCTCAGCTCCAGAATCCCACCTGTCTGCCCGCTTACGGCGGCCAGCTTGTTCTAGGACGTGCTGTAACAGTGCCCGGGCATCTCGATGGCTCTGCAGGTGCTGAGTGTGTTCTTGCACACCTGTCTTCTTCTCATCAAACTAGACACTGTGCAAACACCAGCGCCACGCTGAGTCTTCAATTAACAGCAAGTCCGCTATGCGGGATGCCAGAGCTATCGGAACGCTATAAAGGTGTCATCTTCTAGTTCCCCAAATGTCTACTGTCATGACCTATCGAAACGACCTATCTGAGTTACCTTTTGGAGACTGTTTTCAACTACTGAACCAGCGGCTTTCTAGGATTTCAAATACTCTTGGTATTCCTCGATAATTCTGAATAGAATGAAAGTTCAGGTAAATTATTTGCGTTTGAAGGAATAATAATGTTTTCTTTCCAATAATTTTCAACAGGTCTCAGTTGCACAGTGCCATCGCAAGCTGAAGCAGGATGCGCACCTCGTCCCCCACACTACCCCGTCTTTTCCCCTTTACATTATGATGTCACAATTCGCCATTGGCAACGTGACCAAGTACCTGTTCCCTTGGTCCTCAGTAAGAGGGTTCTCTTAACTCTCAACACTAAGAAAGAGTGCATTGCTGCCTGTAGCCAGTATTACAGAGATTAATTTCAGCTTTCTAAGCTATGCTTAAGTGTTTTGATTTATGGCATAACAAGTGCAGCAAAGGCCACTGAGACTGGAGCAGGATGGGGCCTGGAGGAGGCGCGTAGTTATATTAGATCCGTACCTAAAGTGATGAGACAAGACAACATTCACATTCTTTCATATCAAAACGTATTTCTCTCTACCTTCATCTGTACTGTATATGAAATGAATAATAAGAATATTGTCACAGTCAAACGTATCTCTATTCTCATGTTTTTTAGTAGAAAAACTCATAACTAAAGTTAACCTTCATGTTAGTATGTGGGCTTTGAAAAAGTTACAGTGTTGGGGAAGCAAATCTATAAACTGTAGTTTGATAAGATAGTGATGTAACGGATCACAAAACTCACAGTTCGGATAATTTTTCGGATCAGCTAATGTAAATACTCATCATTAGCTTTCCTGTACTCAGTGGTAAGAGCATTGCATTAACAACGCAAGGTTGTGGGTACGATCCCAGGGGATTGCAAATACCCATGTATAAATGTATTGGACAAAGCGAAAAAAAACTCTGAAGATATAAAGCTACAAGCGAACTTAGTTCACTCAACAATGAAAATTCTGTCATCATTTACTGCATCCAGCATAACAAATATTGTACAATACTTTAGTATCTAATAATGTTAACATATTAATATATACTACAGGATTTTTTACAGTTGATCAATTTACTAGTTAACACGGCAGAATACTGTTGTATAATTTAAGAGAGTAATTACTAAAATATTATACTACAATTTACTGCAATTTAAGAAATACTGAAAACTATTGGGGATTCTATACTGTCTTAAAAGTTAGTTACTATCAAGCTACTGAAAATGTGGTCGGTACTTGTAGATAGCTAGTCCCAAACATTGGAAAGGCTTAGAGTTTTCTGACATACTACTTTCCACCTGACAGTGATGATATAGAAATAAACATAAGCATGCACAAATAAAAATCACAGTAATTAATATCAAAATAAATATGGTGGCGTTCCAAATCCATATGAGGTTAAAAGGATATTTCAGAGGCAAAACTACATTTGCCCCATGTTTTACACACCCTCAAGGCATCATAACTGAATAGGACTTTCCTCTTGAAGAATAATGCATTGGGAGTTATAATACAACCTAAAATCTTTCTTCCAAAATGGTAGACTGGAAGTGAATTTCATGTTTTTTGAAGTTCCAAAAAGTGCATCCATCCATCAAAGAACTTCTCAACACGGCTCTGTGGTCTAAACAAAGGTCTTCTGAAGCGAAACGATGCGCTTGTTTAAGAGAAATATTCATATTGACTATTAACATTAATGTCCTACTTTTGCTATCCCTAGGCTGCGCGTGAACCTGAGGCTTGTTTTTCCAGCAAATTCCTTTGCAAATCATAGGGAAGTTGTAATGATCACGGTCAAGTCAGGACTCTTGTAATTTCAGCAAATAATTGAGTGTTTTATGTCCCAGTTTCTCCTATTCTCCTTAGCCATTTTGCTGGGTGTTTTGCCACCCAGGGGAGTGTGTCCCACAGCGTATCCCAAAATGTGCACATGAGAAAGTGACGTCAATGCTTACCCTCTATACCAGGGGTCTCCAACCCTGCTCCCGGTGAGCTACTGTCCGGAAGATTTGATCTCCAACCCCAATCAAACACACCTGAACCATCTAATCCAGAATTTTCAGGGTTGCTTGATAATGACAGACAGGTGTTCTAAAAGCAATTTGCAGAATGGTAGCTCACCAGAAACAGGGTTGGAGTTCCCTGCTCTATAGGATACAACGTCTCTGTGCGGGAACTTTCGTTACCGTCATTTGCCAGAAAAACAAGTCTCTGGTTCACACGCAGTTGAGGGATAAGGGAAGCTTGAAGTTAACGTTAGGGATATTTCTCTCAAACAAAAGTATCGATTTCAGGGCTCGACACAAAGGACTGCCCGATGGACCGGAGCCAGCATGGGAGATCCTCGGGCAAGTTGAGAGCCAGTGCTGTTTTCTGATGGAAAATTATGTGTACATTTTAAGACTTGCCTATTTAAATATTCCCAAGAAGATGCAAAAGAGCACTGGATTCGGTTCTAAGATCGCCACAAAATGATGCCAAAATGCCAATATTACCAAGTACCCTTGCAAAAACACTCACTGCTCTCCCTTGATTAAAATAAAAATTTAGTAAGGTTCAATCAATATTATATTTAATACAGTGAAGGCTCTAAAATATTTACATTATTTTATTTCTGTACCTGATATCTACTATTATGAGGCCAACCTTAAACACCTGAAATGCACTGATTATTTGTATATTTGCTTTATTACATTTATTTGTGCTATTGCACATACTTTGATTACTTGATCTTATTGTATTACTTGCTGAATAGTTGTCTTCCACAATATTTGCAATTTTGAGTTACAGGCTAAAAGTTGTTTGTATTTATTGAGATTACACAGGTAAAAAAACAACAAACAAATAACTAGATATTATTTAATATTTTTTTGAAGAAAGGTCAGAGAAAATTGGAATCACTTGCCCGACCGGGCCGGTTGAAATATTCCTTAGCATTGAGCCCTGAATTTGCTTCAGAAGACCTTAGTTAAGGTGCTGTTTCGAGCAGTTCTTTGATATATGGATGCACTTTATGGAGGTTCAATAAAAACTTGCCCCCCGTTCACTCCCATTCTATAGCTTGGAAGAAAAATGATGTGTGGTATTATAAATCCGACTGAATTATTCTTCAAGAAGAAAGTCATATTCAGTCAATTGAATTTACTAAAGCTATTATATTCTGTTCTGAGTTACATAAATATGCCGGTAACAAATCAACACTATCTTATTAGCCTTTCACACAGTATTAAAGCAAACTGGTGTTCATAGCACACAGGCCTGTCTCAACACATATAACTCATGTGAAACCCAAACAGTTGGAGTGACTCTGCAGATGGTAAAGGCGTCTAACTCGGTCCTACGTCGTGCAGAAAGACAGCATCGGTACAGGACAGCCCATCTCCTCCGCACCCCACCTCCTCTCGGTTGGTTTGACGCAGGAGCTACTGCCATGTGTGTAAAACGATCCCCGAAAGATAAAGCGTCTAATTTGCAGTTTATTTCTGCAGCAGGCACCAGGCAGACTTTAGAAACACACACAAATACTCAACCCCCACCGCACAAACGCACTCAAATACGCACTTGCCCATTCCAACACGCATGCCACTGTTTCAGTCTGACTGCTTCAAAATAGCAGTGCCAAATGCCATCGCCATAGCGATAACCCTTTACCTGGACTTATGCAAGCCTCTGTGGAATGTGGGGGTATGAAAGAGGCCTTATTTCCTCACACACACTCGGCAGAGGAAGTGGATTTTATGAGGCCCCATTCTATTCCGAGCTGGATTTCCTTCAAGAAAAAAGGCACGCTGGAGCCACTGCAAAAAGTGCCATTAAATTACGGCTTACAAATGTGCGGGCCGCAGAGGGTTGGATGAGTTTGTGAAAATTGTAAATGGACTCCAGGTCTCCTGTTACAGAAATGGAGAGGATATGTTAAACTAACCCCTCAGACTGTGGAAGTGCCAGGCATGTGTGCAAGCATGTGTACATGTACAAGAATATTCGGATCTCATGCCCCATTAACTCCCATAGTGTTTATTTTCCCTACTATGACAGTAAATGGGGGATGAGATCTGTTTGGTTACTGACATTCTTCCAAATAGCTTCCTTTGTATCAAGCAGACCAAAGATATTGATAGAGGTTCGGAACAATCTGAGGATGAGTCATTGAAGACAGAATTCTCATTTTTGGGCAAACCATCGTATTGGCGGACTTTATTGTATAGATTATTTAATATAATAATTTATTTCAATCCAGAAGCTATGTACCGTTTTATCATGAAACAACACAGATGATATTTTTACTGTGAATAAGTACATTGGTGTGGTGTGGTACAGTACAAACAACACTTGGAAGGTGACTTGAACATGCAGTATTGTTGCAATTGATTTTTTAGATTTGTTTTGTCTTGTGTTTGTGACTCTTGCTCAATGTGATCTTTAAATGCTGTTGTTGACCACTTGCCTGCCATCTATTTCAGGGCAGGGCAGACACAGAGCAGCTTAGTGGTTCTGGCCTAAGGCCCCACTCACGATTTCGGAACCAAATACACTTAGAGCCTGAAAACAAATATAGGGGTGCAGTGGAACTGTGATGTTTAGTTTAGGACTCTTTTCTAGGCAGTTCTACATCCAAACTTATTTGTAAAGATAAAAGTCTCATTACAAAATCAAGCATTACGCATTGATGTTGTCAACATTCATTGATGTCAACACTCTTATTCAGTTTGTAAAATACTTGCTGGACTGGGCAACCAAAGCTTTAGGCTTACAAAGTGACCCAAATCCAACATACTGCAAATAACTCAACATATTTTCTAGATTTGACATCTCTATGTTGAATACTCAAGTGCCAAATATACATTTTTCTTAGTATAGGATTGTTCTCAGATAGGGATGCACAATTAATCATCGGCCATATCGGTATCGGCCAATAAATGGAAGTTTGTAATGTTATCGGTATCGGCCATAATACAAATTTAGGCAGATATGTTATAGCAGATAAATTATTAATTTTTTTTTTCTAATTGAACCACTTCAGCTGCACACTGCTAATAGTTAAAGTACAGTGCTGTCAATCCATTGTGATCATTTACTTACTGCTATTAGTAGAACATTGTTGATGTAGTATGTAAATATTTTTGAATGTGTAAATTATTGGAACAAAAGCATACTGTTTGAAGCCGACTTCTGTCTGAAGGCTTGGTACATGATTTTCAGGGGACAAATGTATTCGAAGTCTCAGAAAATATCGTATTAATATTTAAACACTGTATATGGGCCAATATATCGGTTATCGGCTACCAATGTTGAAGAATTATTGGTTATCGGGCTAAATTTACATAACGGTTTCCCTATTCTCAAAATTTCTGTTGCAAGCCACACAGTATATCTTCACAGTGCAGGGCGCAAAGTTTACATCAACAACCGCAGTGGAACTTTCCAAATTCTGTTAAAAAAATGGTTAGTGTCACCAATACATAAAACACCTATGCACAAACACTGACAGAAATATTTCCTGTATTTCACATGTGGACATGAAAACGTCATGTTATGGAGATTAGACTACTGCACCAATACTCTTCACCACCAGATGGGGGTATGAGTTTACCTTTTATCTATCAGAGTCATTTATATACATATATACACGTGATATACATATATCATATATATCACTACATGCAAAAATTCAGAAGTCGAAACGTCACATTGCCAAATTTTTTAAGGATCTTACAGGATCAGAGTACTTGAAAAACAAAACGTATGACAACAGTTAAAAAACATCAAAGCAGGTCTACAACATACACACATATATATATATATATACACTGGATTCAGCATGAGAGGTTTGGAATGTGACTCATCTCTACCACTTCACTCAGTTCTTGTAAATAATATCACACTTCAAGTGTTTGAGGTCCGGAATTTCACAGATCACCTGAGATATAGGAAGCAAGCGGGTGTTTTCTGGGACAGAATGGCAGTGGTTAAGATCTGAGGGTTTCTAAACAAAGTGCACCGTGTCAAGTTTGTCACTTCCTGTCCTTGACAGGGGATATGGTCAATAAGACTCATGAAGAGAGCGGCTTCTGTGGAAAGGGAATCTCTGAGCTTTCATTGGCTATCAGTTCCCAAATACCACAGACTGCATTAGATCAGGTGGAAAATATGGCCAGGTATGTAACAGCAACAAATGAGGATTATTGTAATACCAGCGGGACATATGTCTTTTTCCATACATGTGATGCTGTGACATGTTTGTATGGTCTATCTTGTATGGTCACTTAGAAACACTAGATGGCAGGCTTTGATGCCCGGTTGAAAAGTCCTGAACTCCAAAAGTCTCATCTAACACTTGTAATGCAATATTTAAAAGTTTTTTTTTCAGTCGGAAGTCAATGCTTGTGTAATTTCAGGTCAACTTTTGACACCAACAAACATGTACAGCATCTCTTTGCTGCCTGCCATATCCCAAAACCCCTTGCGTGCATGAGTCCTCTGTATATTTATTATTGACAAAAAATTACTCAATTTCCTGAGAAATAAGCTACTGTTCTCCTTAAAGACTTGGTTATGTCGAAATCACTCGACTTTGCTCTTGATCATTCAAAGTGACTTTATATGCTTCCCTGGATGTCTGTCTGAAATAAGGAGGTTCCTTTAAACTAAACAGTTATTGTTAGTTATTGACTGACTGGGCAGAAGACAGCTACTAGATTTTTGAAGTCTTTTTATAGTCAAATAGTCTGATTTACTGTAAATGTGTGGTTGAAGGTCATGGTCAGCGCTTACCTCTTACTATTTCTCAGGCTAAGAAAACTACCTGAATGAATATTTCATTTAGAAGTTCTGACTTTGTTCAGTTCAGTCATTATCCAAGGATCAAACACATGGGAACACAAAACTTCTCGTTCTAGTAAGTAAAACCCAGCTATATTATGTCAGCTAAAGACAGTTTTCACTTGTGCATTTCCTTTTCTCAACCTCCGATACACTCAATCCTACAAGCATAAGCAGCTGTAATAACACACCCACCAAAGCCAAAGCTCACAGCGACGTGGTCAAAACACTTATCATCGAGACAAGTCACTCCCAAAATCGAATGCTCTTTTCTAACTCTACTTGTTATGGTTCTCCAGGTGCTTTGAGATCTCTATTTTGACTTGATTTTTTGGTATACACAAACCAACAACGACAGGGTTTATAATGTTGAAAGTAAGATACTACTGCCATCTCATACCAGCTACAGTAGTAAAACCTTTCCTGCTTTCCTGTAGCTCAGTAGTAAGAGCATTGCGTAAACAACGCAAGGTCGTGGGTTAAAACCAGTCATTAACACTACTGAACATACAACTGAACACATTGAAGATTCAATAAGTGTGAATTCAACAGGTTTGCATTCACTGCCTCTAAATAAGCACTTGTGCTGTGCTTCAGTCATTACAAGCATCATTGCTATGATTACTAAAGTTTAGTCTGGAGGGTTTAACGACTTTCTGAATGGGATTTCTGTCTTCTTCTCAGTTCACAGGGTTATGAGTAATCTTTTGAAAAACAACTTCCAGACACTATGGTTAATTGAAGAGCTCTGTCTGTCTTAGTTTACACCTGTCTGCCTACACACATTCTGCTAGAATGCTAAAATACATAAATAATATACAAGTAATAACATTTTTAGAATTTGGCTCATTAGACATTAAACATGTAATGCAAAATAAGTTTTGGCATTGACCACATCCACCTGCTGTTAAAGGCAGTTTGTTTTGGCTAAGCATAACACCTAGACATCTAAGTACTCTGTTATAAAACTTTGTCGGTTTTGTTTTGCTACAAAATGTCCCACCCAATCTCTAGAGCTATTTCAGAACAAGCATAACAAATAAGTCTGGTGAGGGTAAAGGAATGTTTTTTTTTTTAAAGCTCATAAGGTTTTATTACATATCATTGCCGTCCATGCAAAACCTTGGATGTACAAATTTAAAGTTTTTCAGGAAAACTTTTTTTGAAATGATTAAACGGCATGTTGTAAAAGTGGACAAGCACTTTTTAAATACGTTTTAATGACTAGATATTTGCAGAACCCAGTGACAAACAAAGAGTGACTGTAAAAAAATATTTATGACAAAAATAAAATTGATGAAATATGGAGAAAGAAGGTTTCAGAAGGATAGCAGCAATATTTAAAACACTCACCAACTCGGTTGACTAAAAACATTAGACACAAGATACCATATATATTGTTCTTAAAATGACATTGTTCTTAAAATGACACAGACAGACCAAACTACACTAATTATTTGCTTTTCATTTTTAGATCCAGTGAATGAAATTTAGCGGCATCTAGCGGTGAGGTTGTGAATTGCAACCAATGGCTCAATCCACCCCCCACTCTTTCGAAGCACCACGCTGGCTGGTACAGGACGATTGACGAAAAGCGCTCTGTAGAGCAGTTTGTCCGTTTAGGGCTACTGTAGAAACAACATGGAGAATTACATGTAAGAGGACCCGCAGTTTATGTAGATAGAAATAGCTCAATCTAAGGTAATAAAAACATAACGCTTCATTATGTAAGGGTTTATACACCACTGAAGGCATAGTTATCAGGGCTCTAGACTAACTTTTAGCACTGGTTGCACTGGTGCGCCTAACTTTTTTTCTTAGGTGCACCAGCACAAAAGTTAGGTGCACCCAAATTTTAGACCGCATCGCATTTAACGCATTTACCTGCTTTTACCAGTTCACTTTTTTTTAATGTCCGTATTGGCAAAATGTACTTGTAAATGTTAATCTTACAAACTGTTTAACATTATGTTCTTTATTAGAAGCACACATTTACAAAAAAGGTAACTTACTGAAAAAGTGTTGGTGCTTAAAGTGCTTCAGTGAAGTGAAATTTAAACTTAAAAGATCTCAAGATAAATGGACCAGGGCTTGAAAGCTCTATTTCATAGCATTGCTTATATGTCTACTCACCTCTCTGTCTCACTGCAGCAAACGCATTTTCAGACGTACACACCAGAGATTGCGCATGTTTTTTTGTCCGTCATTTTGACTGACATGCTCGTAAAAAATCTTTTTGATCATCTCTTGTATGTTTTGCGATCGCGGTCCGGCTCGCGTGAGCAGCGGAGGGGCGATAACTCCCGGTGCTGCAGACTGGGAGCTCTGTCAACTCACGAAAACATGGTTTAAAAAACTTTGCGTGACATAGTTTACACAGGACTGGCGGGAAATGTGCATTGATACTTCTTCATTCTTCATGTTATGTGGTTTACTTTGATAGGTCAACTGTCTTTCCCGCGTCCCAGCGCGACATCCGACGGGTTTTCCCAGATCGCATCATATGTCTAGTCAGTAACAATGACGGGTGAAAACACGAAGGTCGCTTCGCTACAACCTCTTAAGACTAATAACACCCGGTAACTTGGATGCAGCAAATCTCTTTTAATAATATATATGACATCATATTTTCAAATGATTAAACCAAATTCCCTGTTCGTGACATTTGAACATTTCTTGCTTTAAAACCCAAAGTAAATGGCTTTTTAAATGAGCTAATAAAATATTCAAATTCACAATTCATGTCCAGTGTTTCCCATGTGGCAAGTAGCCGTCATGGGGATAATGTATAATCGCGAAATAAAAACCCTTCCGTGTGATACAAGACGGGGCTTATTTCTGCGACAACAACCGGCTGCCTGTACATTATCATTTACAAGGTAGCAACTGTAGCGTTGATGGTCATGGCACAGAAGGTAACAAAGCTCCCGTTTTTCTACTGCCAAATCATCATCCTGCCAGCTTGGAGATTTAAGCAGCATCCAATTGGAAGTATACCATTAGCATAACCCTTTCGAATCCTGAATCTTGGGAGTTCCCAAGGGCTAGGAGTACAATGTTCAGTGTTCATCCATGATTAAACACTGCACTTTTGTTTAAATGCTATTGCCATGTAGGTTTGTATTGTCAGGTAGCACATCTACTTGCTGTATTGGAAACACTTGACAAGTATCAACAGGCATGGATTCACACAAGGATGTTGTGTGAACAGGGGTTTCTTGGCTCAAGCCTCTGCTGTGATTTCATTTCCTCTCAGTGCAGGGCAGCCGTGCTATAGATGTAATTCCCTGTTGACCCCAAGCAAACAATTCCAGCAAATAAGAAGGTGGACACCACAGCAGGTCCGACACACTAGAATCCACATTCAGTACTTATGTTTCATTATGTTTCTTGTCTATTATGTTCAGCAAGGCAACAATGCTGTCACATGATTCTGACTCTTGACAGACGGAAAATGTTAAAGTTTTTTCTCCAACGTCTTTGCTCTACAAGTTAGCTCATATGTGAATGACATTTAACCATACTTACAGAATTTCACATAAGGTCAAAGCTGAAGGCTTTGCAGGATCCTATAAAACAAGGTCTGAAGATAACTTACTTTAAATGGACTTAAAGCACTGTTTCGGAGATGCACAAAAGAAACCTTCTTATCCAGACTGGGCTGCTCTCCCACACTCAAACATATTTCAGATGTTGTTTGCTAATGTCAATACTCAAGTAAAATACGAGGGCACTCTGGAGCTCTTCTTCACTCTCTATCTCTTCATCTGAAGTGTTGTGTTGACCCGACCCACTCGCAGGAACAGTGTTTCCCACCGAATGGATAGAGATTGTGCATAGCATATTTGTGATGTCATCACGCTGTGTTTGCGTTTGGCGGTCTAGTTTTGGCAATTCATATTATATTGTATTCTAACACAACTGAATGCTATTTTCACTTATTACCTGTTCTGCGGTCAGACATAACTGTGTTCTTCTCATCAATGTGTTGTTGTCTTATGAGAGCTTTTTTATTTAATTATAAAAGTCATGATAAACTCGATCAACTGTCTTTACCTGCAATAACATCTGTTACTGTTGCCATTTATGTTGAAAGGCAAGTACAAAGAGGAACGCATTAAAACACAGACTCATTTTAATTTGTTCACTGTCCTGTGAGAGAGGCGGTGTCGAGGTGATGCAGGCAACATGAGAGAGAGAGGCTCCCAGCACTCACAACTCTACAATGAATGAAGCTGTTAAGGGAATCATGAAAAATCTATTCATGGCAGCCAGTGTTGATAGTGTGGGATATTGGGATGAATAAATCATTATGGGAAACAGACAACACAATGATATTTTGTTATGAGGAGTTTACATTTTTTTTATTCGTTTTGAAACTGGCGGAAAAAATATTAATTGTATTATTCAATTCATTAATTAGACTATGAGGGGCCACCATAGTCTTATTAATGTATGGCAAACACTGCAGGAATTTTGTCTGGCCAGTGGTGACCGACTGTGATGTGTCTGTGGCTCTTAACTCCCTGGCCTGAGCTCTTGGAAGAGATCCTTCTGATTTATATTGACTCTAACGCTCCCATTGCCAAGCAGGAGTTCCCTGTCACTATGGAGATTAACGGCACTTCCTGACAGGTGCAGTGAAGGACATATTGCCTTGTCTGCACCATGTCGTCATACCAACAGAGAAAGATCCACTCCGATGCACTGTGGAGGGCACGGCCTCTGGGCAGGCCTCAAATCATTGGGTTTACCAGATGGACTCTATTGCATTTTAAATACAGCCATGGAAAATATTAAGCCACTTCAAAATAAATTTTAGTTTTTCTGAATTTACTATTTGTGGATATGTGTTAAGTTTGATCATTTTTGTATATTTCTGTGATCTACTAACAACATTTCTCCCAAATTTATTTGCAGTAAATGAACACTGGAGAAACAGGTCAAAATATCGAAGAATTTAAGTAGGAACGATATTACGACACAACACTTGCAAAAACTTGATAAATTCTACAATATATTACCACAATTGTAATCTATACACATTTTAATTCTTGTAAGTTTTGTTTTTCTATATTATATATATATTTCTATATTGTTTTTTGTATATTCAAACAAAATCCATATTCTCTGATACGCTATGGTTTGCTTTTTGCAATATAATTTTCTCCAGTAAATACCTTAAAGGTTGAGTGCTTTGTCAGTTTTGTACCATACACCACTTATTTTGATGGTTCTCTAAACCAAGAGGGTCAGCAAATTTAGTGCAAATAACATTTGGCCATTAGGACTGTAGACTTTTACCATAAAGAACTTGAAAGAAACCAAGAAAGAGAGAGCTGCAGTAAACAGACAATTTCATTAAGAAAGCACAAACTCCAGCATTCGGAGAAAGATATTATACATCAAGTAGTGATGCAAGGGACAGGTCAGGGTTTTTTCCAACCCGCAGGTCCCGCATTTATGAAATTATTTGCGCCCCACAAAATATATATTCCCAAATATTCAATATAGGCTGTAGGGAATTGTATGCAACATACATGTTTTTTTATTTTGTTTTTAATGACCCGCCCCACAGTGACCCGCAAATTAAGTGACAATTTCTTTGCCCGCCCCTTCCTGACCTGCGGGGCCCGCCGTTTATGAGACGACCCACGCATCACTACCGTCAACAATGAGACAGAGGCAAGAATCCCAAACCCAGATTGACTTTCCACTTTCAAGCTCACCTGCTTTTTGGTCTAGCAGTGAACCATGTTACCGAAAGACGCACACAAACAAAGACCACACTCGGCCCTGCAGCAATGCACAACAGCAACTGTTAGATCTAGAGCCAGGTGCTGAAATGCTGACATGGACCACAACTTGATCCATTCCGTACTTTTGTGTTTGTGATGACACACAGGAACTAAATGAGATGAATCATGGAAAAAGGTCGGTTAAACACCAGGGTGCATTTGGGACATAGCAGCTGCACCGTGTTAAAGATAAGACCCTTCCGCAGATTCACATCATAAACAACAAACGCATCTGACACTGCTCGGAGGAAGAACGCGTGGGTCCAACCTTTCTCCAGCCCTGTTTATCTCTGTGATTGGCAGCTTTGTGTTTAAATGGGGCATTGGGCAGGGCTCCTGGCGTAGCGCTCTTATTTTTATTGCTCCCTCGGGTGCCAGAGAGGGGATCGGGTGAGCAGAAAGCTATTCCCAAACTTAGCTGTCACCCCCACAGCAACACTGGTTCCTTTTCCCTCTGGCGACAGCCAGTCTCTTAGCGGAATGAAATAGTAGGCGGGAGCAAACTGATTTAGTCCTCCTGACACCTTTGTCTGCGGATGACAGGGAGGAGGAGAAGTGCTCTGGGCAAATCAACACCATTAAGAGTGTCTGTGCCAAAATACCCACTGCCTCTTGCTGTGACCTACCGGTGCTCTCTGAAAGCACGGTGTGTCCACTACACCAACTGCATGACTACAGCAACACAGGCTGGTCCCAAAATAACATGTGGACCAATGAGAGACTGCTCCTGGATGATGTTTATAACAACATGCATGTTTCCAATCTAAACATCTCACTCTAAAATTTGTAATTTGAAAAAGACGAATAAAGAACTTGAAATGTGACCTCATTGTTTTAGATGAAACCCAGCATCAAGCAGAATCTTTACTAGCTTGAAGAAATAAAAAACACTTCTGCAATGTGTCTAATATGAAACTAAAAACATCACAATAGTCATTAGGGCACATCTCTGCATACAAATAGAGGTTTGCATGCGTGTCTTCGAGCTACTGTGCAAGAATGCAAATCATTCACCTTAAGGGTTCTTAGTTATGCACAGAGAAGGTACAGAAATAGGACTGGAGGAGGAGCCCCACTATTACGGGGGTTCCACTCTTGACAGATGTCATGGCAACGTCATAAATAGCATGCCCTAGATAGAGCTCGAACCGGTATTGGTTTACAAAGGCAGGGAAATAAACATGTGAGGATTTACCAATGTGAGAAAAGATGATGGAAGAGAGAGAGAGAACAGAGGACACATAAAGAGCAAGTTTTAAATGTGCCATGAAGATTGACACAGGAAATAAACAGCTTGGAGGCCCTTTGGAAAGTTGACAGTTATTAATTCATAAAGGGTCATGAAACACATTTTTGAAACGTGAACAGATATATGTGAAGACAAGGGTGTGATGGATTTCCATGAATTTGACCAGGAAGGTGCTTTATGTAGACTATTTTCTAACGTCTACTTTTTAATTAACATGTTGTGCATGTTACAAAAGATCTGAACGTTTGTATGTCATATCAAACGTATGACATATTGCAAAGTCAAGTTAAGTAACGGTCAGAGTCGGGACCTGGTGAACAGTGACAGGCTGGCACTTATCCACTATTTTATGCATTCTTTAAAACTGTAGTTTCACAACACTTTAACAGAAAGAACAAATAAGGATTATTTTTCTTGAAACCATCTACACTACAGAAATTCATATAAACAAATACTTTCTTGTCAGAATCTCACTCAGGCCCCCTGAACTAGAGTATGATAAATTGTGCTTTCTTCTCCCCACCATGATGGATGAGAATAAAATGGGTTTAAGTTGACAGCCAGCTTCAGAAGACACATGATACTGACCCCATAGTTAGCTGCAAAGTGCCTCTCTGCAATCCACTAGCGTAGTCAGCGGCAAGACACTACTGCTATGTCTGCTTCTACATACTCATGTCAAAATAATATCAAAAAGTGTGTATGTGACAAATCTAGCCTATTACAAAGGATTGTGAAAAATTACAAGGTAAAATATAAAGGTGCTGAAAACACAACCAAAGATGGTTAACTATCCATTTTGACATTAAACTATCAAACCAGTATTTAGGACAGCTCAAAACCAGCATTTAGGACCGCTGTAATTCATTTACCTAGACCAGGGTTCCTCAAATCTTACCCTGGAGGGCCGGAGCACTGCAGAGTTTAGCTCCAGCCCTGATCAAACACACCTGAGCAAACTAATCAAGCTGTTAAGTATCGCTAGAAAATCACAGGTATACAAGTTTGATCAGGGTTGGAGCTAAACTCTGCAGTGCTCCTGCCCTTCAGGGTAAGATTTGAGGAACCCTGACCAAGACCTTTTAGACACATATGCAATACTGAGTCAAATAAATAGCAACCCCATAGACAACTTTTTGCAAAGTACTTCAAGATTCTAAAACTAGTAAAGTATATTTCAGCAATTATTCCATGGATAGGCAAAGTCGTTCCTGAAGTGCTGATGTCCTGCATTTTATAGCTCAAATCCTAATAAAACACCTCATGTCAAACGCAAGTAATCCTAAAGGCTGTGGTGAGATTTTTCAAGAGTGATTGATAAGGGTTGGAAACACTCCAGGAACGTTATGGCCCATTCCTACATAATTCTGAGAGCAAATTCCTTTTTTTTTTTAAGAAAAAAATATTAATTAATATTGGCCCAGATTATAAATACCACAATTTTCAGAAAGAAACCTGATCTCTAATGGGTTCCTGTCAACAGTATGAATGCTCTATTTTTGCACAGCTAATGGTCAAATGGATTTTCCACATCACGGATGCATGCCTATATGCATCTACATGCATTAATCTGGTTTGGACAAACTCACCCTGATGACTTCAGGCATCTGTTGGATAAGAATCGTTGAGCCTGTGTCCCTCAGAGTAGAGGTACTTGTAGCTTTGGCTATATGGGCACTTGAGGGTATTGGTGCAGGTGTGGACTTTGGTGTTTCGACAGGCATTGGTGTGGTTTCAGAAGGAGGTAAAGGCAGTGGATGTGAAGCCACCTCTGCTTTGGTGGTGGCCAGCGTTTCCTGGAGGAGACGCATGACCTCACGCTCCTTAGACTGAGTTCCTCTCCCAGCCCCACTTTCCACCAGCTCCTGAGCGAAACTCTCAATGCTCTCAAGAATCCTGAGAAGCAGTGCTCCATCATCCTCTTCTGTGGCCTCAACTCCTGGCCCAGAGTGCTTCGTCACCGATGGGCCAGAGGTACCTGCTGCAGGTATATCTTTAACCCTTGAGCTGTCGATAAAATGCTGGTGCTGAGGGGAGCTGCTGGTCTGCTGGGCACAGTTCCTAAGTTTAGGAGGCAGTGGAGGCTCCTTTTGCATGTTCTGGGAAAGACACTCAAGGTCCATCAGCAGCTTATCAATGTCATCCACTCCTCCTTTAGAAACGTGTGAGGTTGACTTTGGGAACAGTCTGGAGTCCAGGCTTTTTGACAAATACATCTGATTGATTGTTGAATCATTTTTAGGCTTGAATGCAGTTCCATTCCTGCTAATCTCATGAAGTTTTTCTGAAACGCAGCCACTAGGCTCAGAGTATCCAGCTGGTTTCTTGGAGTACTGTCTGGACTCTACGACTCCACAGCTGTGCTTCCCATCCCCTTTACTTGTCCTGTCTGCCATCCTACCCACATCTCCATCCTCTTCCTCGATATACAGCATCTCCATGCCATCTTTACACATGTTTTCGCTACTGGTAGACAAAAGAGAGTTGGTAGAAGAGAATGTGTCCGGTCGGCTGGTTGGGACTGTGTGGTGGCACATGAAGGGTGCTGAACAGCCGCCACTGGAGGCTGAAGGCAAGCTGCCATGTTGAAAACCATTAGTTGACGGAGATGTTCGTGCTGGTAAACCAGGGAGGCTCTGAATGGGTTTCAGATTGCTTGCAAGATCCCTCGAGCTTTCTTGAGGTTCTGGTTGGGGGGATTTGATCCGAGGCTTTGTGGGTGGAGGAGATTGAACCACGTCCTCATAACGTGGAGGTTGCTCATTGCCAAAGATGGGGGAGAAGGGAATTTGTTGTAGCCCATGTAAGCTATTCACAAGTTCAGCGAGCTCACTGTGCTCTTGCCTTCCAGCCTGTCCTTCCAGATCAAGAGGAAGTCTCTTCAGGTAGTTGGAAAGACGTGCCATCACGTTTTTATATATGACCTCAGGATTACTTGAGTCGTCATTGCCTCCCCCCATAGACTTTCTTTTGATACATTGTTTGATGATGTCAGTACACTTTTTTAGATCCTCCGAGCACTTGAGGAGAATGTCCAGGCAAGCTTTAATATCTTCTCCGGAGGCGCTGCTGTCTGCTTTAGTTTTCTCCAGAATGCGGGTAATTAGGTTCTCCTCCGTGAGGCTGTTAAGGTAGAGCGTGGCCATATTATTTAGGTTCTGCTCCAGGGATGCACTGCGACTCAGCTTGTGCTCTTCTAGTACAGACTTCTGAAACAGGCCGAACGGAGGACAGTTCTCATCATTGCCAGTGAATTGGCCATAGATGATGTCTAGATCAGTAGACCTCCTACTAAAGGAATCTGGCCTAACCTTACGGCCCTTTCTGAAAGTCACATGGCTGGATGAATATTTTATCTTCTCAAACGAAAACTCCTTGATTTTCCCACTGGCTAGGTTAATTGCCTCGCCTGTAATATCCTTAAGACTGGCTGTGCTTTGGACGGCTGATCCTTTCTTGACTCTAGGGACAACCTGGTGGTAGTCATCACAAAAAGCACCGGGCCCGCTGTTGCCATTCTCCATGGTTTTCAACTCATGAATGCTGATGGGCTGGTCAGAGCAAGATCTGGACATGGGGGTATCAAGAAGCTCAGCACATGTGCTCCGGTGAGCCACTGTGCAGTTAAGGCCATGTTTAATGGCACCGCAGGGTCCATTACAGTAGTGTACAGTGTGTTGGACACGACGGTCGATCACAACACTGTTGTAACAGTTTATGCTGCTGACTACAATGCGATAGGTGGCTGCCATGGTCTTTGTCTATTCATAAATCCGTAAATCAGTTTATGTGATGTATATGATTTACTTATAAACAATAAATGCTGTAGACATTCATATAAAAAAGTACAAAAAAGCTAAATTGCTTTGCTTAGCCACACACTGATTTGCAGTTACTCCAAAAACTGCTGCTTATGCTTAATTCAAGAAAATAAGTATTTCCATAATGATCCTTCACCGGTGCCCCGTAGTTAGGGGAAGCTGCACTATAACATTTTGTGCCAAAGCTATCCATTTCTTAGCATGGGCCCCAATGGCCTAATGATAGGCCTGTGTGCAGAGCTCCAGATCATCCCCCCTGTAGACAGCGGAAGCCTGTGGGCATAAAGACGTCCTTCGGATCCCTGTCCAATGCCAGAACAGCACACCTGGTGACAGCTTTCTGGAAATGTGTTTAGCAGATGTTGTGCACTTCTTCTTTGTTTGTCTTGCTTTACTTGTTTGAGAGTCCAACGTGAATGTCACCTGTGAGTAAAAACACAAAAAGATTATGAGGGAGATACAGATGGCACTTATTTAGAGAAATCAAAGTATATAAAGACCCTGAGACCCTAGGCTGTGGAATTGCACCCTCAGCCTCATGATAGGTGTAGTTCTTTATTGTGTAAGCAATAAAGAACACTGAACATCCGGCCTTGCTCTTCTTCAGAGAAAGGGCTCAGTCAAAGACCAATTGATTGAAAGAAATGTTCTATTCTTGAGTCATAAAAAGGACAGTGTACACAGACTTGAAAGCATGAAAGTGAACCACCAGTGAACCGCAAACCACATCTTTCAACCAAAAAGGAACGGAGAAGTAAAATGAAGAACTGTAATAGTTGTATAGCTGTAATACTGTAATACTGTAAGACTGACATGTGGTTATGAAAAATATCTAAGCCTCGGGCATCTTGCGACTCCTGCGCTATCAAAAGCAGTCTATAAGCCATGTTCAAAGAGGCCCACTTTAGTAGAAGCTGTTAAAGAGCTTGTGATGAAAGAACACAGACACTTCATTAACATTCTTTGACAACACCACCCCCCACCTCCGTTTCCAAAATAGGAAGTTTACTAAAGAGAAAGGTGTCCACAAACAGCACCTTAAACAATACTTCTCTCATAAATTTATAATAGGCTACTTCCTTTATTCTGTCAATACCGATTTTTAATATGGTTTTATATGTAATGCTATTTTTGTGTTTATCCTCAAACTTAAGGAGTAATGCAACCTAAGGAGTAAAAAACATTGTCTTTTAGAAATGTTTAATGTACGTTGCACATAAAGATTACAAAAAGCTTCTTACTCAGCCCTGCAGAGGACAAGCACCTTCTGAGAACATATGGAGTTAAAGATTGTTCATACTCTAATTTTGTTCTCTAATGAAGTCAAGAGTTGAGTCATTAAGGGACTATAAGCATATTTATTATAATGCAAGTATACAAGAGACACATTATCAGCATGCATTCAAAAAAACATCCCAATTGCATCCTAACGTTATATCTTTCCTTGACTTCTATTTCTCATTCTTTCTGGCCCTTGTGTTTTTCCTCCATTAACATTTACATTTACGCATTTGCCAGACGCTTTTATTGCATTGTCTTACAAATTTGTTTCTGACCATGCACAATCCCCTGGGATCTAACCCATGACCTTGGCATTGTTAGTGCCATGCTCTTAACACTGAGCCACAGGAAAGCTAATGTAAATCTTTATTTCTCACAGCAGGCCTCATTTAAGCAGAGTCTTCTGCACGCATAAGCTGATCAACAGCAGAGTATCCAGGATCTCCAACACTATCTCACCTCATATAAACCCTGAATATGATCGCTCATTAGACCAGAAGTCTCCAGAAATCTTTTTCAATATGGATCCACTTATCTCCATTGGTCTGTCAAGATATAAATCGGTCACGAATAACCAAGTCTCAAATAACCATGATTATCGTCTTGCATCCAAATAAGATTTTTTAAGTGAATACTCAAATGCAACATAGTGTTTGTGCAACATTCCAAATAATCTCAGTATTATGAAGAATATATAGTTGCTTCGCACAACACTCATGTGCAAATACATAGCAATTATAGGGACAGTTTACCCCCCAAATAAAAATTCTGTCATCATTTACTCAACCTCGAGGTGTTTTAAATCTTTATAAATGTCTTTGTTCTGATGAACACAGAGAGAGATATTTTGAAGAATGCAAGAAGTTCTTGGCCACCATTGACTACCATGCTACAAATTCAATGGTAGACAAAAGTGCACCAGAACTGTTTGCTTTCCTACATTCTTAGAATTATCTTATTTTGTGCTCAACAGAACAAAGACATTTATAAATGTAATTAAAACAATGCTACTATGGTAATAAATGGTGGCCAAGAACTGTTTGGTTACAAACATTCTTCCAAATATCTTTCTCTTTGTTCATCACAACAAATAAATGTATACAGGTTTGGAACAATCTGAGGTTGAGTAAATAAGGACAGAATTTTTTTGCTGAACTGTGCCTTTAGTTTATTTAAGTGCAAGGAGAACCTGCAAACCACACCGTTGGTATTGTGTATGGAGGAACTGTTTAATGGTCTGGCCCTGCCTGGCCAGTCTGTTGCACTTTTGTCTTTATAGACAGTCATCGCTTTTACAATAGAACACAAAAGCAGTATTACATCCATAAAGGACTGCCAGCCAGCTTCAGCATAGCAGGATTTACATCTGGAGGTCATGAAATTGTGAACACCTTCCCCCGTATAAATATATTTTTTAATTCTAAATGTTTTTTACCTTTTAAAAGTTTAGAAGTTCCCAATTCTGAAATTAAAGAAGCAAAATCTACACCAACCCTTGAATATCATAAAAATAAATGAATAAGAGAAGAACCCAAAAGAAGCCTTCTTTAAAACATAAAATAATATTAAAATATTCTGATGCACATGCATATTATGTGTAAAACCTAAATCACAATTACTGAAATACAGTACAAAAATACAAGGACACATATTTCAAGTCAACAGGTCAGGCTTTTCTATTAAAGAAAAATTCTGATGCGATGATAGACAATGACATTTTAGAGGATTGAATATGCTTTCAACTTTGTGGCTAGTCTGGGAGAGGCACTTGATCGAGCCCGTCTATACACACAATGCTAAGTCCATAAATAAACAGTTCAGTCTGGTGTGAAAGAACTGAAGCCCAGACATGAACACCATTAAACCTCACTCAAATGATCTAAAATGCTGTCTGCGAGCCAAACCCCATCAACCAACAACACTGCCTGACCTCACTGATGCTCAGAATAGGACCAAATTACTGAAGCCGAGTTTCACCAAACAGTGGAAGCTATTAGAGGACCAACTCTCTTTTAATGCTAATGGTTTTTGAAATTACATGCCAAACAAGTTTAAAAGGATGGGTGCCCACATAACTCAGGGCCGGCCGTACAGTGTACGTCTTCACTCAGACAGGCTGTTATATGTTTATCAATCCTGCAGGAAAAGAATAATAGGCATTTCTTTGTTAAACATCAAAGGTTCTAAGTAAATATAAGGACATTGGTGGCTGACAGTTGTGCGTGTCCCGGTCTTCCATGTGCAGCGTTGAGTTTCTCAGTACAGACTCACAAAAAACTTGTTTATCATAGAGGATAACACTCTTGAGTTCCCGTATCCCCAAAACAGACCATCTCAATAACACAGTGTGCTTTCAAAGAGGGCCTTGACATAGCTGGTTGTCAAGTGAGGCTGAACTCAATATGACAGGATATGTGTGAAACACACCAAAGCAATGGGTTCTTAATGACCATTTAATGGGCCGATCAACACATGATCCTGCACTTTCCTTGCCTGCTGGGACGTCTGTTGGCCTGGGTGGATATTTATTTTCCATGCCGGTGGGAGGCCAGAGTCAGAGCTTTACACCTGCACATCACAGAGGGGGTATGGACACCCATACTAACACATTATACATCTGATGGGAGTCTTCTTACCGCATAGGACCTCCCTGGTTTCATGACTAAACCTTGTTTAGCTGTGTTGGGGTGGCTAGTATTGAACAGTATGAAAATAGAGAGGAGCGTTCCTGGAAGATTAGGTTTTAATTGTCAGGCGACATTCTTTATCTCGGTTTAACGCTGTAATTACCATGAAGTGATTGTTATGGAGAAAGCTCCTCGTAAAACACAAACACAAACTGTTTGGAGAGTGAGACAACATCCACCCACACTTTGAAATGTATTCCTCTAGAAGAAGCATAAGGCACAGATGCACCAGTGTCTGCTAGGCACCTTTTTCTCCTCTCGCCACTTTCACACAGCACATTCACTCCACATTTAATTACAGAGTAACACTCGCATGCTGAGAAGTCGCAATGTTTTCTGTCACAACCGACAGCGGTCTTCAATTTCACGTCAAGATTCTGGGCTGTGCAGTGTTGGTAGCACAGTCACGTCTTCCACAAATAATGCCTCAAACACCTCATCCTCAGTGAGAATGCAGATTTTACTTTTAGCAGGTGGAGCAATAAATCATGTCGGTCTGCTTATACGTGGCCCAATTAGGAAGTGAGAGAATGTACAGATCAATAAAGAATCAGCAACTGGAACCCCAAGAAGGAGACACCGTGAGCTTGTGTAAGCCCTTGCTTGTTAGTGGTCAGGCCCGGTCTTGGTGCTGTGCACAAACTGCTAAGGGTGCCTGCAGCGAGCTTTGTTAGTCTCAGCTTGAGTAATGACTTGCAAAAGCATTCGCTTGCAACAACAATACGTTCATAAAGGAAGGATTACAGGCTGACTGGATGCTACTACTTCACACGGTGACCAGGATGCACATTTAACCCTCAGAGCCTCAGGGGATAAAGTGAGATGGATGCCGGAGCCAATAAGAGGACGGGAAAAACTGAGATAACAATTTCAGTGAAATATTACAAAATTTGAAGTGCTTTGTTAATATTCAGAAAGTAAGATTTGGAATGGAATGAAGCTATTAGAGGATTAAGGTTTAATAGGTTTTATACATTACAAAACTGCCACAGAGTGACAAAGCCTGAACAAATTTCAATATCACTATAGCTATTATCAGAATTTTATATTCAAAAATGCACTTCGACCAAACAGGGTTTAATATGCACATGTCATGAATGGATATATAAACAAATTAAAATTAAAAAAGCAATGCATGTAGAAGCTTTACAAAGATTTGCATCAGTGATGGACATGTTCCTGCATCATCATCTTTGCAATTAACAACATTCAACCAATAGTTGGGGTTGGAGATTATACATTTTTGTACTGTCGGCATAACATTTCCCTCTGGTTTAATGTTTACAGATAAGGTTAAACTTTGTTTGACAATGACAACTCTAACTTAACAAAAAATATGGGAGTATATTGGAAGATTTATTGCAATATATAAAATAATACATTTCCACCTGTTTATATTTTTCAATATATAAAAAGCGGCAATTCCATAAGTTTTACTCGATAAATTGATTGATATTCTACCATATTAACAATGTATTAGTCTATATATTCTCAAATATTATTTAAAGGGGTCATATGAAACGGCTTAAACAAATATTATCGTTTGTTTTCGATGTAATGCAATGTGTATACACAATTTAAGGTTCAAAATCGCTGCATTTTCCATCTATTAGTATCTCCTCTTTGCCCCGCCTCTCTGAAACATGTATTTTTTACAAAGCGAGGTGTAAAAAAAAAGTGAGGTGTGCTATGATTGGCCAGTTTACCAGTGTGTAATGATTGGTGGAATACTGCATGCTTGTGACAGAAATGTTATGCCTCTTACCATATTTGGAACATCATATTCCCAAGCAATTGTACTGACAGGTACGCCCACCTATTGCGTATACATTTGGGCAGTCAACTCGTACCACGAACTGACGTGGATTTGTTGGGTTTGGTTACACGAGGCGTTTCAGGCAGGTCGGGGTGAGAATTCGCTTTTAGATTGAATGCATCTTTTGTTACGATACTTTCATTTTTGCCATTTTATGTGTGTAATATATGTATGGCCAACCAATCACACACCGAAGACAAAGAAAAACACCTGTTTGCGCCATATGACCCCTTTAATATTCTAATAGTTCATATGAAAAATTACTTTTGATTAGGGTCCATTTCTCTATTTCTTTTTTAACTATGAACTATTCATTTTGCCTCAGTAAACAATAATTAAGTAGTTTTATTGTGTCGGATTAAGGAATGTTAATTACTTTCTATAAACACAATGAATTTGTGTACTTTGAAATAAATTTTAACCGAAAAATATGTATTTTCTTCTTGTAAGGGAAGACGATTATGATGATCCAGGAACATATCCTGCTCTGTAATATAAAACACAGATAATATCAAAGACAAAAAAAGGCCCCCTTCTTAGATTTTTTATAAGCCTAGAGAAATATATTCACTGACCTAATTCTATGATCCCGTAAACATAATGTCTTATTCTTCACAAATCTTTCCAAGGCTCTAAACATTTTTGGAAACATGAATTATACCCATACAGAAAGGCAAGAGATTATACTTCAGAATATTAGTGCAACAGGAAGAACTCATAAATGATCAATTAAATCTTAATCAGTGCATACTATTAGTGCAGTTATTTGTTATGAAACACCATTAGTCAAATGGAACAATAGAGAAGCGGTCATAACTGTTCATACGCTAATGAAGACATCCTTACAACATTAAAGCCCAGCCTACAGAAACTAGACAATCAACCCTCTGCCACAACAAAGCAGCCTTTGAAAAAATATGTACTGATAATCTGGTGCTGTAGCTCCAAACGCTCCTTAACTGTAATGACTGCATTTAATGTGCATTGTATTTCTTATCAGGTGCAAAACTAAACGTCTGCTGCACACTACCTAACCATCAAGTCATTGATGTCATTGACTAACTGATTGGAGCTCATGGAGACATGAGAATGGGAAAGCAAAGACACGCTACCCATGTCCATTTTGTTCAACAGACAAAACTAATGGTACCAGTACACCCAGGATTCACTTTCCAGATGCATCTTATCATGTGCAAGCCTATTTACCGTATTCTATTCCTCCTCTTTTCTTCTCACTTCCTGTATCTCTTATTCCTCCACCCGGGCCCTCCAGCAGGATTTAGAAGATTAGATAATGCTGCTGTCCAGAAGCTTTTCACAAAGGGCATGGGATACAAACAGACAGCATGGGAATTTATAAGATCCTGGCCCAGGATTAAGCTCAAGAACAGGAAGTGCAGATGGGACAGTTGTTACTTCACAGCAGTGGAAAGAAAACCTAAGAAAACCTAAGATTCAAACGGAGAGAAACGTGAAAGAGATACACAAAGTTTAAAGAAAGTGTTTGGGCTCTACAAGCAGCACTCAGGACTTTTGCTTGTTGCTATGTAACTCTTACACAGTGTTGTAAGAAAACGTGACTCAATAAAGAAGACCAGAAAAAGATACCAATTACAAACAAATATGACTTTTTGTCCCAACCGGCCAATCTTGTGAAAAGCATGTGTGAAAGGACATCTTGCCAGTCGCTTTGTTTCTCTGGCGTTGCACTAGGCCTCTCCGTCCACAAATTTGGTTGGACCAAAGTCCCACTCTAGCTTGATATGTTTTCATCGTGCATTAACACATTAACAAAACATGTAAATAACAGATGTGTTGCACTGCCTGCCTGTTTTCTAATACTACTAGAGGCCCCAAGTGAATAAGACCTGACAGGAATTTACTTCAAATATCCACTAAAGCCCTGCGGCCAGTTGGCCATTACTAGCAAAGAAAACAAGTGTTCAGTTAGAAAATTGCCACTTGGATAGACATTTTATCTAATTAAATACAATTTACAGTAAGTCTCTAAATAATTGATGAAGTGGATGTAGGGAGAGCAGATAGAGATCTTAATGGGGACTGGCGCCTAGGAGGCAGTAACTCAAACCTGGCATCTTGTAGCGCAGCACCTTGCCACTTCCGTGACGAAGTAGTACGGCTGCCCAGCTAGGATGATAGACAGCCACAGGAGAGCAGCGTACTGATGACACAGTCTACCAGGATAGACACATTAGTGTCCGGTCCGGGAATGCAGAGCATTGCTGACTCATTCTCAAGACCCATCCACACCAGAAAGGGTGCTTTCTGCTGGTCACCACATCCACACCCCTTACTGAACAGATCCTTTCACATGATGAAGAACTGCTGGAAGAGAAATGCTGCTGTTTCCCACAGGAGGCAAGTTTTAGTTTTGAGTCCTCCAGCTGTTCAGAGACTTTCACAATATTCATGTCAACTCAAGCCAGGATGAGAAAAAGTGAGAATGTTATAGCAAGCAAAATTCGGGTGTGGGGAAATGGATCCACAATAGAGCGAGTCTATGAGAAGACAACAAAATATTCTGACACACTTAATTATTTCACATTTAATTCTATTTGACTACACTATAGCCAAACTCAAATTGTGTTTGAGGAGCTCCCAGAGCATATAGTGGGTTTGTTTAGGTTACGTTCCATCATGCGAATGAAACATTATCTTCTGGACGCTTACATCATCATCATAACGAATAAGAACTTTCTTAATGAGAATGATTTCATATAACAATTGCTGAAAGAGAACCCACTGGCCCCTAAAAATCACAAGCAGGTACAAACCTTCAACTTGGGAGAAATAAAGAACGGTGTTTAAAAAATCTGCTGAGAAAAAAACATAAAACTCCCTCAGAAGTTCTGCCATGTGCGTCACGTGGTTTCATATGAGTAGCAAAAAAAAGTAAAGTGTAACACCTCATAAATATCTGTTCTTCCAAACCACTTTTTTAATAAACAAAAAGATATGGAAGTCAACTCATTACAGTCTTGTACAGTGACCAAACCAGAGAAAATTAATTTTCATGCATGAAAACCAAACAACTGGCATTATGATTTTTGTTGGAGCTTTTTCTTTTACTTCTTATAAGAAACATACTGTATTTTAAGATTCCTTGAGGCTAAAATTCACTCCAAGAATTTTGCTCAGATTTAGCCAAGATTATTAGGCTTGACTTGTTACAGAAACTCTGTGCCAGTCTGCAGATTTGATCAGCTACTTTCTATCTGAAACTTTCACAAAGTCTGCAAGTTTATGTCTAGTTTTTAAAAAATCTGTTTAAAGATCAGATTTTTTAAGTTGTGTACTAGTCTATACCAGGCATTAGTAAAACAACTTCTTCCTGGAATTTATGTTAATTCTACCTTAAAGCTCACCAAAAAAGAATTCTGTCATACTTAACTCCCCTGTTGTCATTTCCAATGAAACGAGAGGGTGAGTAAAAGATGATAGAATTTTTATTTTTGGGTTACCCATTACGTAAGACTCAAGAAAGGAGGAAAATGTATGAGACTATTTAAAATGAAATGATCTATAACCAGAATTTATAAAACAAAACAGGCTTGTGTCCGTCTAACAGCCAACAAAAGATAAATGTATTTTAAAGATTATATTAAATTGATTAAAAATAAAAGACGGACAATCCCTTGTTTGTAAAAACAGGTAAACCCACACCACTGGTTAAGCCAAAAGTCAATACTGACCACCAGCAATTATGTACTATGGCTTTTCTTCATTTCACAGTGGTTGAAATGTAGAAACAACCATCATTAGCTCAGCTGTGACCAAAGGAATTACCATAACAGACACTAAAACCGGGTATTCAACCATGGCGTCTGAGAAAGCCATTGATAAGTGATGTGTGGTCTTCTAAGAAAGAGCTTGTGTTAGGAGTCAGGTTTCATATGAGAGCTCCAGTTTCTAGATGATCCTAAGAAGAGCATGGTTTTACGGTCAAGAACATCTTAAGACTTTCCCCAAACCACTCCATAAATCATAGCTCATCACAGCTGACCAGATCAGATTAAGCTATCATTTACACACACACACACACGCACACAAACAAACAAACACAAACACAAAACATCGTGTGTTATGTATTTGTAATAGGGAAAGTACTGTACTGGCCAGCAGTGAACTTTTTTCATTATGTCCGGTGCAATTTACATACAACTTACTTAACACATGCATAGCACAATGGTTTCAAACATGCCTTTCAGTCTCAAAATATTAAAGGTATAAGCATCAGCTTCATTAGGATATCTTTCTTTACATAAGAAAAAGCTGCAGTAAATGTATAAAAATGAACTCTGTGTTCGTGAAGTCTGGTTTTCTCATCTAACAGCTCTATACCTCAATGGTATGCTTGCCAGCTCAGCGGCAGCAGTCTGGATGCTTGGGTGTTTGCTCTTGAAAAAGGATTAGCATATAGATAGAGGGATAGAGAGAATGAGTGGGTAAATGAATGAAGGAGAAGGGGGTAAAATAATTAATAAGGACAAAAGAGCAAAGCTATGGTACTGTCAGGACTTATTTCACATCATGCGAAAAAGAGGTTTACATTTAACACCATCATTAACATACCAGCATCACAAAGCCCAAAGAGTTTGCCGTTCCTCATTTAACACTTAAAGAGCTTCCATGAATAATCCCTTACAAATTGGTCTATGGTATCTAAAAGGTTGTGTCAGGATGTCAATTAGTGAGATGAACTAGTTTGTCTAGTTTAGTCTTATAGATGTGGCAGCTTTAATTAGTTTGTATAACACTTATTACAATGAATTTAGAGATATGACGTTTCATAGGGTGCTTTAGCACACCATAAGAGACTGTAAACTATGGTGTCTAAATATATAAGCAAGTTAAATTTAAGACTTTTTAAGACCATTTTATGCATTTTTAAGGTCTCGTGAACTTGGCTTGCTTATTATTTGATACTATTGTATAAGGTCCACTTATGACGATTGTGTGTGTTTTACATTCAAAAACATCAAAATCAATAAGTAATGGGCTATTTTGTACCCAGGTTTTGAGGCCGGCTCTACAAACACTCGGTTTTAATGCGCGTGTCGTATTGAAGACTTGGAAGTAAACGCTCATTGCTTTGATTGGATAGCAATTTGCGTAGCACATTGCGTAGAGTCGTAACGTTAGGTTACACATCAGCACAGTTCGCAGTTTTCGCACAGTATTATCTGGAGACCTCCTGTGATTTATAATTTACCTCCCCACATCTGTATTTCATATGACGCATTCTCACAGGATAAGTAAAGCCTCTGCCCAAAGTTGTATTGCGTTAAATGAGATATGACCATATCTTTCAGCATTTAAGACTCGTGATCGCAAACCGGACAGAAGATCACCGCTGTCGCAGGTCTCAAATGCTACGGGTGTTTCCATGATAAAAAAAATAAATGGGAGACTGGCGGTAATTTATGGATATGAACAAGCATCGGAAGTAATACCAAATTACTTCAAAATAGCCTCCATTATTCGCAAACGGTGGATAAAACCTTGAAAAATTATATATGAGCCCACCAAATCACAGAGATGGCGATTTGAATGGGATTAAATTAATAAAACAAGCTCTGCAATCACTACAAATGACTAGAGGTCCCCAGGTAATCCCGTGCGAATAGGGCTCAGGGCATATCAAGCAGCTCTAAAGCAATAGTGACGCATAGTACAAAAATGTTGTAACTGCATAAGATTGCTGCGCTTTTCTTATCGTATACAATATTGACGGCACAGCACTGCTTTTTAATATTAGTCTCTCCGCAAATCCAGCCTTGACCTGTGCCTTGTTCACAAAGAAATCCTTTGTGAAATAAATTGAACAAACGCTCAATGTTATATCCATGTGAGCTGGAACATCTTTAAAAATAAACTTCAACCACAAATGACTAATGTCGGAATCCATATGAAGGTTTTCCAGCAAATGTTTTCTTCCACATCCAGGCACTGACTGCACAATATTTTGCGATCTTTAACAGCATGTCTATTGCTTACTCACTGTATCTGGTTCCCCTCAAGTAGTTTTACCTCGGAATTGTGAAGAACTGGGCGGAGCTAGAGAAGTAGTCATTGATATTCTTCTGTGGAGGTGGTGTTCAACCTATCAATGACATTGATAATTGTATTCCAGTACCTGGCATTCGGTGTCAATAACATTTTGTAATTTCAGTAAAAAGGGCGTTTTCAGTTCTGACACTTACAGGATGTTTGCTTGAATACAATTCACTCTTATATTACAAAATCGCGGGTTAAAATTGTGGTTTTAATTCATGGCTTCTTTTAGACCAAAACTTCGATGGACAAACTGTAACAATTTCTCCCCCCCCAGAATTGAGTTACTCCTATTATTTATAGTTAAACATTTATCAACCCAACATTGCACAACTTTTTTGAATAAACAACAAATATGACAGTTTTCTTTCCTTTTTTTACTTATTTATTTCACGTATTCTTTCACTCTCTGTGCTCCCAGTGCATATAGAAATAAACATACACAACTATCTACAATCCAATCTCTTAGGTGGGTTACTGACACCCTCAGGATAACGCTTCACCTGAGGCTCAGAACTTTGAACTTTTGATTGTGAACTGGATGCTTTGCTGACTTCTGGTCCTGGACCAACAGTCTCTGGTGTCATTACAACAAATTCATCGGAGTATCAGGTTTCAGGGTGCTCTGCAGTGTTTCAGCCTGAGTGGTTGAAGCATCCAAATGTGCTGGAACACCTTGCAGAACTTGGCTCTTTACCACAACGCAGGAGCTAATGAAACCCCGAAGACAAGTCTGTTGTAGCGAAAGAGTCCACTGTGCGTGTTTATTGAGAGGTACTTCTTCGAAGAGTGTTCCATTTTCATATGGAAGTACGCCTGGGCCAGATCAATTTTTGAAAAACGCTGCCTTTCTGATAAGGAAGCAAAAACGTCCTCTATACAAGGCATCGGATACTGGTCCACCTGAGAAACTGTAAAGATTTTTTGAGGGAACGTGACCAAAATATTTTAGACCCGTTGAATCAGAATTTAATACTTTTTAAGACTTTTAAAGGCCTTACATTAGGAAAACTTTATTTAAGACGTTTTAAGACTTTTTAAGGACCCGCGGCCACCCTGGCACTGTAAACTCTTCATTAAAAATGAAATTCCATTTAAAGTCAACTTAATATGTCCTGCAGACAACCCACTGACTACCTTATTATAAATATATGTAGTTTTGCATGTCCCTAATGTCTGACGTACCCTTTAAAATTGTGGCATATCAGGCATGACTGGAAAGACTTGTGGTTGAACATTTCTTCCCCTGTTGAAAGTAATACCCTGTTTTTTGCTTTAAGACCGAGTCAGAGGTCTATTTCTTTATTCCAGCTACACAACACACATATATAGGCTTCTGGAAAGTTTGTGAAAAGTAGAAAAGGACAGAGGAGTAGAATTACAGCAGTTAAAAGCCACTTGACCAAGACCAAATAAAATCAATTCCAATGCCACCGCTGCATATCCATTGCCACCACCAATCCATTGAATGATCGTCTGCTGCATTGGGGAAAAAATATCAGGAAACTGTGACTATGCTGAAATGTTGCACAAAGTTCATAGATGCTCAGCCCAGTTTGAGGAGTTATTTTTAACAATAAGTCATTTCCTTTGAGTTCGTAAAGGAATATTCTGCAGGCTATATTTTGATTCTGATTCACTCTCTGACATAACTCTAGGCAACATAAAAAACAAACTTGATCTTTTCAGCCTTTTGAATCTTTTTGGCATAATTTCTGTTGCTGCAGACAATATGCTGCTTTACGAGTTAAAAATAATATGTGCACTACATGTAAACTATCAAATTCAATGTAATGAACCAGCTGTGTTGGTTTTCCAGAAAAGAGTAACTTCCCGAATATTAATCACACTTAGTATTGTTACAATGTCAGCAAACACATCATCTGATGTACATGTGCTAGAAGACACGTTTAATGTCGTTAAAAAGTAAACACCATTCATTTACATGTACATTTAATACCAACATTGTAACTAAAGTGGGTTAAAAATCTGCAAATCTCCATTCATACTGCGAGACCCTAAACCATATAGGATGTGGTCGAAAACCCTCAAGCTTAAATTTAAAAGAAAGAGGGGACAGAGAACCTGACACCTACATCATCTTCAACAGAAGTTGGAGTAAGTCTTGGTAAACCTCAAACCACGGAGAAATACCTAACATAGGCAAAGCAACAAAAATATAAGTTTTTTTTGCCATGTTCAAAACGAGAAACAATGAGTCATGCCTTTTCTTACCCAGCACTTCCTGGGGATTTGAACAGAGCTGGACCTTATAAGGCCGAGAGGTTTTTTCCTTCCTCCATCGAGTACAGCCTTAATAAATAACCACTCTATCATGTCAACGCGGGCCCCACTACAGTTTGTATTAGTGCATAAAGACTGCCTATGGCCGGATTCACATTTCGCACCAGCATATGAGCGGTCTCATTCAGATGAAAACCTTACTACAAACCATTCTTTCAAGTCATTGGTCTAGTAAATGAAACCGGAGTACATCAGTCTTAAATGAGAGACCATTCATAGCCGCAGGTGTTTTAGTTCAGTCCTTACCTGGTCTAATAACAAAGGGACCCACATAGTGATAGTTCACCCAAAAATGAATATTCTGTCGTATACTCACCCTCTTGTCATCTCAAACCAGTATGACTTTCTTTCTTCCACAGAAAACAAAGGAAGATATTTTGTATTTTCATAGTAAAATCATTCTACATATTATTTAGTACCTATAGTACACTTTGATTGGGTTTTCTGATGTACATTAATCCTACATGTTTCTTTTATGCAGGTAGGACAATCTGAGAGGGTATTTATGCTGTAGATTTACTTTATGGGTTTATTTTTTCGATGTGGTTTATATTATTACGTTTTCGGGGGTTGTGCAACATCGGCGATATATGATAACAACATCACACCGCCCAGCCCTAGTGCCGGTTAACAACGTTTTTCAAAATATCTTCTGTTCTGCAGAACAGGAGGGTCGCACAGGTTTCAAATGACAAGAGTGTGAGTAAATGATGACAGAATATTTATTTTTGGGTGAACTATCACTTTAAGTCATTTTACAACTAACAGACAGATGCGAAAAACAACGGAATGGATAGAAATACCACACTTCGACTACTGTTGGGTAAAGGTTTATTTTGAAGTACTGCGATATTTTAATTTTGCTTTATCATTAGCTCATGCCAAGTAACAACATTTCTAAATAAACATTTTATTCAGATGTAACGTTCCAAAACAAGAATTCTCCAAAATAATTAAAATCTACTCAAATTTTTTTACATAAGCAACAAATATAAAATATTAGCAATGTCCCCTGTTACATATATGTGTGCTCACGCACGTCTGATGCTGCTAACAGTCTGTTGTGATTTTCAGATATAGCATTATAGAACAATCTCTGAGCTCTTTCTGAACCTCGGTCTGTCCAAAGGTTTATTGATAAAGATAAATGTGCCTATGGAAAACTTCCAGAACATACCAAGAAGGGAGTCTTCACAAGGCATATGGGTTGAGTAAGAGGTGGTGTGACAGTGAGTAAAACCAAATGAGAGAAAGAGCTGTGAGTGTGTCTGTGTGTTTGAAATCATACAGGAGAAATTCCCTGCATCCTGGATCCCTTCTCCTGACTCTAAATAATAATCCTGTCAGACAGCTGACCTGAATTTGTCTGGTTCATCCATGGCTGTAGCAAACCTTAACCTCTTCATTACCTACAAATTTAAGACTTTATAAACCCTGCATATGGTCTATAAAAAATCACACCTTTAGACATATCACAAGTCAAAGCCTTCCTCTTGATGAGCTTCAAATGAAAAATCTAGAATTCTTCCAGGCATTTTCAGCCATGGACTAGTAGTTCAACTGGATTTAAATCTCTGTTGTCCTAAAGGTTTCTGCAGGTCAACTCTCACACAAGGGCACTAGCAGCACCCACGTCATGAGTTGAAATAGCAGGGAACACACAAACTTGTAAAAAATATATGCCTTAAATGCACTAAAGTTGTTAATATAAATTGACAGGCCTTGCTAAAATCATGCAAATGTTTTAACATTCAAGTGGCTTCTTCAATTTTCAAAGGCAGTTAAAGACAAAACGCACAATTACATTGCACACAGTGTGCTGATGCTATGGGGAATAAACATCTGAGATCTTCTACATGACGCACGTTTTCATCTTTAGCAGACAAGAGACAGGAGCTAAACGCGTTCTCTGTAGCCTACATCTGACCTCTCTCAGCCTCCCAACACTAACAAGAGACTATAGTCTGCACGCACTCTCAAAGCTATTGGTCGCACCATCATCTTGGTTAAAGCCTTGCAAATCTCAATTGTATTCTAACACAGAAGAGGCCATACTGAACATTCCAGTACTTAACATACACACAGCACGCTTCCTACTGGTCTACCAAAACAGCTTAGTTCGTTCATCTCCTCAAGCTATACACCTATAATCCAGGATGGTCCCATTTACAGTCAGATTTAGGTTTCTGAGCACAAAAAAAGTAATAAGTGCTGCATACAAGATACAGCAGTAAATGTGGAAACAACTGAGACAACGTACTTCGACCTACAGTACTTAACCATCCTCAGTGTTAAATCGAACCCATATATGGTTGTGGAAATCTTAAAGTGATTAGCGAACACAGGAACTGCAAGAACGTCAGCCTTTACACCTATTCTGGTCAGTCTTAAAACGTTTTTTCCGGAGGTTAATCAGGAAATACAGAACAGCGCTAATGGGCTTTTAAGTGTTGTCGATAAAATCCATGAATGTCGACAAGGTTTTTAAAAAACTGGTAACATTTACAGGAATAGACAGAGACGATAGCCGATGCTCTAACATGCCTTGTCAAAGCTGATTTATGCATTGCCGCAACAGCATGTGACTGTTACCGCTGTTTGAGATCAATTATCTCTACAGGTCCGACAATTCTGGACCGCTATTATTTCACACTGAATTGCCCAGGGGAGTTCGAACATTTCCTGACTGATCTTAACAGCTCCAGATAAAAACAGCCAGAACTGTAAAAATATACAGCTGGCATGTAAATGAAACATCAACAGTACACTAACATCATGATAAGGCTTATCGCTACCCAATTGCTCTCAGCATACACGTATCGGCACGTCAACAAGGTCAATATATAAAACTCTTTTTATTGTTTAGTATGAATTGAACTTTAGACAACACTTTCCTTTTTCAGCATATTCCCAGGCTTATTATCTATTTTTATTTAATGATGTCATTCGGCAATCCCAAAACAAACACGAACAACACCAAGAGACTACACCCAAGCTTTAACCCCTTTGAAAACAAACTGAAAGCTATGTTAAGATAAAAACAAATAAAATTGCCTGGCACTGTAGTTGCCCAGTACATCACTGTGCCCAATTCATATTCAAAAATGACAATCTATCGCGCACAAACACACACTGTATGTAATATAAAGTCATTACAGTTTTGTAATATGTCAAGTACAATATGCACATTATCACTTATTTTCCCATTTCATTGACGACAACATAAAAACAAGTTGTACAAATACATGTGTTGGCACACCGACTAGGCCTCAGTAACACCTGCTCTCAATGACACTAATAGGTCAGCCATGACATCTCATACATCTGCTTTATTTTCTCTGGAGATTTATACAAACTTCTGTGCAATTTAAATTAGCACATTTTCACAGATTTCATGTCTCACCGTCATTCATCTTTTGTAAACCGTCCATGTAGTAAAGTCATTAGCTTACTGCTGCTGTCTGATGGACGTGCCAGGGGCATTTTCCAAAAATGACTGCACCAACTAGGAACGCTCAGTCCAGACCATGCAAATGTAAGTAATGAATTTAAAAGGACACTGCTTTAGCAGATGTTTCCTAAGTCTGATTTGTGGCCAAGCTTTTAGATGAGATCTAGTTAAAGAAACTCAGCAAAATGTTTAGCCTTGCTCATGCTCATGTCAAAGCACCTATCCATCTCAGCGCTGATATTTTAAAGCTCATAAATAAAGAATAGGTGCTGTGACAACTCGATACATAATCATGAGACCTCAGGCAAACGGGCAATATTCCAGGAGGAGGATATTACATGGAGCTTAACACATTCACTCCTTGCTTCCTCTTAAACTCCGAGTAAACCGGAAGTTGTTATAGTTTATACTTGAGTATTCTGACGCATTTCCAAGTGAAATGGAAATGAAATGGAAACTTTTTCCTGGGAATCGAACCCATGACCTTGGAATTGCTAGTGCCATGCTCTAACCACTAAACCACATCAGTTTAAAATACGTTATCTAAGATGGATAGTCACTACAGGATGAAAGTGCATTTTCAGACTTTATTTAAAGATTTAAAAAGAGAATGACCCACATTGATAAACTATTTACAATAAACGCTGCCATATTTCATGGAAAAAATAGGCAGGTATTTTTAATTTCACTGGGACTTTAATCTGGGCTTTAATCAGATGTGATGCAGTTTTGCAGTAATAAGCTATTATTTCTGCCCACACTGCAATGATCTGAGATGCAGGACAAAATAGGCCAGTTAAAGAGGAGGATATTGGACCAACGATCTGGCACGAAGCTGCAGAAATAGAAACCAATCAAAATATTTTGTCAGTCATCACAGGTGATATAGACAAAAACACTTACATTGAAGAGGTTTTATCGCATGTTGCATACTTGCGTCACAACAGGTTAGAACAAAGTATTAATCTAATCTGCCTGTAATGCAATGCCTGAGGAGCTGGTGGGGGTAATTAGCAGCTAATAGCTCATGATGAGCCGACCGAGTCGAAGCGAGTGTGGGATACTAGACGGGGTGAACGTGACAGCTGTGTTTGCTTCAGATTATTTGACTTCAGATATGAAGCCCCAGCTTCCCTGCTATGCTGCAGCTGGGGTGACAAATCAAAACAGGCAAAAAATTGGCTGCACGTCTGAGTCGATGCATCAAAAAAACCAAATTGTCAGCCTTGTCTGCAGCTAGAATTAAGTCGCTCTATAATATCTGGAGAGAGCCATCCAGTTCCGTCCCTTTCATCTTAATGGCAGCTGCTCGGCTTATACACAATGTGACTTGCATGCTATTATCTTTGCCCATGGGTCTCGGTTTTATAAACACAGGCGAATAAACTTAACTATCATTGCCATTTTTAATAACAAATATTTTGTTAAACTTTAGTATTGAAGGTTGCTTGTGAAAATTAATTCCATCTAAAGCTACATCGGATCGAAAGGAGTTTTTGCCAGCATAATGATACAGCTACCAGATGGGGCTAACTTCCGCTGCCTACAAGCCAGGTCCCGATCCCTTGACTGAAACCATGAGAGAGGCCAAACAAAACAAGTAAACAAATATTCCGGAGAGGATGTCCAGTACTGAGATGCAGTTGAGGTCCACGGTAACAACCTAGAAATGAACAAACCATCTGACGGTCAGTGATCCAACACTCCAGCCTTACAGTTCTATTTACAGAGGAGAGAACAGCTATTTTGAGTCCTTCATATCAACTGCCTCCTAATTCACACAATCTTGAGTCCATCATTAACAGCATTCTAATTCAACATTTAGATCTCTCCACATTTCTCAACCATCCAATCAAACGAGGCAAAAGCCCATTTCTGAGTCTCCCTAATTCAAGAACTCTAGCGTTTTATATGAACAGTATCCTAATTCAAACAACATCGAGTCCAGGTTGGGGGCCAAGGCCACAAGGGCGGGGTGTTAAGATAATAAATCACCATGACTTATTTGTGCAAGTTGAAAGCTCACACATTGTCAGTAAATGTGTTTATGTGGAGAAGAAAATAAGACAAAAGGGAAAGATATGGCAAACACTGACGCAACTTTGAATGACCTTTCCCCAATAAAAGAACACCATTCCAAGAGTATACATGAACATACATGTTTTATGATTATTAAGCATAACCACAAGAGCTTGAACAAAGCTTTCATTGTAACGGAGCCCTAAACTTTTTAACTCATGCAAAGCTCTTTCCTGATTTTATGAGAGACATATATCTTCATTAAAGGGCCTATTACTGTCAAGTCTCGGTGTAAAGCTTCTTAATCATGGGGATGTATCATAATCAGAAACAATGACTTTACCATTATCAAATATTAAACAGTAAACAATATTCTCTCGCTTCACTTATATGACCTACTGGTAAAGTACAAAGAGTGGAAGAAAATTGTTCCTTCTTATATAGCAAAGACACTGTGGTCAAACGAAAATCTGTCCATCTAAGGTCAGGCTGTGCAGACTGCATTAAGGTGACTGGTGAATTATAAATATGGGCCTGGGTTGATTTCCCATTGGTTGCTGTCTGCCGACAGCTCTAATGATGTGAGAAAGGGAATAATATAAAAAGCATCATATGTGGCCATTAGGAACTGCAGAGAGAAGCTGGTGTTATGTTTTATTATGAGACCCGAGACTGTGAGAATGCAAGCCATTGACGATATAGCGTAGGGAGGCGCTTCCTTTTACAAGCGATTTTGCATGTGGACACAATAACTACTTTTAGAGGGCTAAATTTGGGCCCAAAATGAAGGGGTTTGTTCAGAGTTTAAACCGTTTCTTCAGTTCTCGGTTTATAACTTTATAATCTTGTTACAAAAACTGCCTGACCAGATATTTAGCTATATCGCTTGATCTCCGAAGCCATTTTATAGGAGACACTTGCGATGAAGTGATTTGATGAAGTGCTCAAACAGTACAGAATCAGCAAACTTTGTTGACCAGCGCAGATGGAGCATCAACGGCCATAGAACATGATGTAGCTCAAGATAGCATCTGACTGCCAATTCACAAAAACAATGCTTCGGTTTAGTTAACGAATAGAGTTCTGCCTTGGGTAATTATCTGTAACACGTGGGCCATAACGAAAGATTCCAACCACTGCCTGACCGATTTGGTTTACTAGCTTACTTCTCTGCTGACACCCCCTTACTATTAAATGTAAGGCGTTTGTAATCTATTCTTAGTTTCGTTTTAGTGCATGTGATCCTCATATCAGGTCTGGTTAGTCGAGACTGTGCCATGTAGGATGGAGTGCACAGGCTTCACACATCCATCCTCAGCTGTCTGACAGAGACAGAGTGGCTCCACTTACCTACGTCACAACCCACACTCAGAGAAGACGCCACAGTTTTAAAGTGCACTTTGTAGAGGAGAACTGTGGTTGCCTCCAGTAGGTTTAAGCGCTGCTTAAACCTCAGAAGTCAAACAAAGAACTATGAAATAAGCATCAGTTAGCATCACACGAGTCAGATCAGTGACAGGCCCTGAGCTTTCAGACATTACCATTATACGCATTTAAACATATACATACATATACAACCAATAAAACTAGAAAAAATCATAATTTATGTTAATTTTAGTGTTAAAGACAGAATATAGACACTAAAAGGACTCAAACTGCTGTTTAGAAACTAATATGCAGAGAATAAAATGAATTGATGCATCATTTTCAACTTAGAATGAGCCAAATGACTCCACTGAATCAGTCATTCATATAGGAAGGTAGACTGTTTAGGTAAGAAAAATATATTTGTTCAACTGCAACAGTCACATAAACAGCTATGTGGCGTTTTGTTGTACAGCACCATGCTTGTTAAAAAAAAGTGCACGGTCTCATTGTGTCACTTCTCAATATTACTGGAAAAGCAACAGGCTCAACTGAGCTCCCGTCACCCAAAAAAGTAGCGAAGTTAGTAGACGCTACTTTTAGTTACAGCCCAACACTGAGTCAGACACAAAATTAGAGACTGGTCAAAGCGGGAAGAGTAGGTCATTCTGCAGGTTCCGACATCTGGACCTGGAGTCTCTCAAAGGATTATATATTTGTTCTGGAGTTTGGAGTGATTTAAGGAGAAGAGAAATGAGCCAGAGGATGACGTGCATACTGTTGTTTATTAGTCTGAAGTCCTAAATCACCTTTAAAACCCAAGTTGTGTGCACTCTCTTGTCAGAATGAAAAAAATGTGGTGACAACACTAATAAATAATAGGAAGAAAGAAAAAAACACAACAGCTTTGACTAATTTTTGAACTTCTGATGTATTGCTACCTTTTTACCCCACTTTTTGGCTTACATCTGCCATTGACCTTGGTGCTTTGTTATTCTTAATTATTAGGTATGTATTGCCTGACGCTACAGTATGACTTGTCATCTCACTGACCAGCTCCTGTATAATGAACAGTGAAAAATGAAAATTGTAATCTTTGACATTAGAATATTGTAAAGTATCATGAGGTAATGTACTGCAGGAATGTCTCATTCTCTCTACTAACAATCAAAAACAATGCTAATTGGCCTTAGCACTGGTTACATAAAACCATTAAATCCAAAAATCGTGATATTTGCCCACAATGTTTCAAGGAAAAATATAACCATTGCTCTCCCACAAAACCCATGGGACCGCATGGAGTCGTGCCTCGAGCACATCATTGTAGGCTGCTTGTGCTCAACTCAATCAAAAATGACAGACATAGTCTCAGTCTCCAACCAGATGGTTTTGTTTTCACTCAAGGGTTTACTCCTGTAATGCACAAAATTACACAGCCAGTGCAGAGACCTCTGGACTTACTTTTGTTAAAAAACACACATTTGAGAGCTAGACACATCCAAGTGAAAACAGCTGGTTTTATTTATTTATTTTAAACATCTATGGCTGCAAGGTATCTGTCCAGTCTTTCTTAAAAGAAAGGTTTTGTATTTGAGCTGACACTCCATGTTTTCAATATTTCAACTCATGTGTTCCAACCGATTGATAAAGTGAATGTTAGGCTGTGCTGTACACCTGTGATTAAGACAGTCAGAGGAAAACTCAAAGCATCTAAAGAACAGAACTTCACATGTGGTTTACCAAACCTGTCAGCTGTGCTTTATGACACAGGAATAGGTTCACATGATGCAATACAACAGAATCATCATTTGGCAAAAATGTTGCTTAGCTGGTAAAGGCCATATAAAAATGATGTAATTGTCTTTCATTGAGACTATCGTTGCTATCACGCAAACCCCATTCACACAGACCGCTGATCACACGTCACGTGTCTTTACGGGATCTTCGCGGCATCTGTGTGAACGCACTCACAGATTCCATAAAATCACCGGCATTGTGAATAAACAGAATCTTATGATCCTGGGACAAATTCCTGGACACATTTATCGTGTATTTTCCAGGATCTCTGTGTAAAAAGGCGAAAAGAGAGAGCACTACAACATTTGCATGACATAATTCATTAACATAACTAATCTTTGCTTTTTTTGTCGACCTCATAACAAAGCGTCAACAAGACAGATTAATTTAAATACAGCTAAAGAAGAAAAAACATTTTGAAAGTCAGTCACTTCACAATATCTCCATAACAACAACAAAACCTGATGTGTTTCTGACGTCACCAGTCTATCTCTGTCTGTTTGTCTGCATGTCTGAAAAAAACAATACCTCTGACTGTTCATTATAAATTTCAAGGTTTCACTTTGCAGACGCATTAATCTGAATCGATCCCGTCTGCTTTTTTTCTTTCAAAGGGAACTACACCGAGAGGGAGTGGTGACAGTATTTTCCCATAAAGAGAAATAATCCAAAGAATAAAATGCTGTAAGGTTTCCTGGGTCAGTCTTACTTCACTCCTTAAGAATGTCCCGTGAGACGGAGGCCAGATTGTGAGGCTGTTTTACCACCGCAGTAAGTGTGACTCATGTGCATTTCTGAGCACCGTGGCTACACTAAGGTGGACCACGCAGCGTTTCACACAAAGCCGTCATGATTTGTAGGTTAACAGCATGGCTGACTTTCAATATCTGCTGAGAGTTTCTCTTTTCATCAAACTCAAACAATCTTTACAGAGCAGGAAAGTGAATTCAGTCGAGGGCTACAGGCTGTGTCATTACCGTCATGCTATAGTTTTCTCAATGGCACTTGAAACAGGGTCCCTTGTCATAAATGTTACATTAATCTACAAAAAAAGAAATAGACTTTACTTATTCTGAGAAGACAAACAGGTGTTCGGTATAGTGCCTTTGGGGTTCGGTGGTACTGTGGTAATAACGTAATAGCTCAACCTTTTGCAGCCATTCCGTTTGTAGAAACCCAGTAAAATAACATGTGCTTGGGAGTTAGATTACGAGAGGAAAACAAACAAGCACCATCTGTCAACAATCACATGGGCTTAGTTTTAGCTACCTGCTCCTTATATTCATTACCTGTTTGTTGCGAGTCCAGCTCTGGCACAGCACAGCTCTCGCATTCCAGAGAAATCCTTACCTGGGGAATAAAGAATGTAAAATTCAAGCTAACATTGACATTTTTAAAACAAAAAGGGGCTTTTGGTTGAAATGAAAGACAGACATGCTATAAACCACCCTCCTCCTTCAACAACAAAATGCTACACTTAAGACTTTGTGACTTTTTTCCCTTGAAAAATGACTTATGCAAACCATAATGCAGTGCTATATGACACCATGAAACACTTGAATATAAATCCATTCTGTTCCAGTGAAGTCTACCCTTACGGTAAGTGAATCATTGGCACCCATCCGTAATGTTACCACAGAAGTAGTGTTCATACTAAAAAACAATGCTGTTATTCAGGCTCTAAAATCATGGAAAAAGTGGCAAACTTCTATAAACACTATAGAGATTTCCCATGTGCCCACACCTACTCTTGCAATGTTCTCCGTAACTTAAAAGTGTACAAGAAAAAATGGATACAGAATATCCTCACTTTAAAGATTGATTTCTCGTTACCTGGCTGCCACAACATTTTTCGCCATTTCTACTTAAAAAAAAAAAAGGGTAATTTGCCGCATGGAATGTGTTTTTCTATGTCATTGGTGTGTTGTCCATGCATAGATTAGACACGTAAAATTGCAAAAATGTAAGTTTCGGAACAAAGATGCATTCTATCTAAAAGGGAATGCTCACCAAGACCTGCCTGAAACGCCTCATGTAACCACACCCCCAAAAACGTACGTCAGTTCGTGGTATGATTTGACTAAGACTGGCCAAATGTATACGCAAGTAAGGTGGGCGTTTCTGTCAGTACAATTGCATTTGAACCTGAAGTTCCAAATATGGTAAGAGGCGTAAGATTTCCACACACGCATGCAGTATTTGACCAATCGCTACGCACTGGTTAACTGGCCAATCATAGCACACCTCCCTTTTCAGAGCGATGAGCTTTGTAAAAAATCTGCGCATTTCCCAAAGGCGGGGCAAAGATATTGTACAGTATTGTTGGACATTAAATCGTGTATACACTCTGTATTACATCTGAAGCAAATGATAATATTCGTTTTAGCTGTGTCATTTGACCCTTTACCACAAAATAAAAATATTAGTTAAAATAACAATTTTGAATCAAATTCACGAAATAAAAAATTAAGTTACCCGACTGCTTCAACATTTTTAGTTAATTCAACGCAAAAATTTTTGTTATTACTTGAATTTGATGTTACCTCATATTTTTAAATTGAATAAATAAAAAATGTTAAGGCAGCCGGGTAAATTAATAGGGCTGTGTGACGGTGGCAGTTTTTTACCATAGTGGTGGTAATAGACAAATTAACCGTAGTGGTTGGGAAGTATATTTTGTTTATATAAATAATATTTATATTATTATATTTGTGTGTAGCAACCACATGACGAGTGGAAGAGAAATATAGACCTTATTGAAATACTTTTTGAAATATAATATCCGAAATAAATGAATGTGATGTTTATTGCGCAAATGACGATGTCCATGCGCAAATGTCCATGTTTAAAGCGCAAACTCATCAGTAACATGGCACACAGCAGAAACATTCATATAAACATAAGTAAATAATGAAAACTTAAATAACATAAGTTAAAATATTAAATAAAAAAAGGTATTTTTGCAGTGAGAACTGGAGTCAGTGGCGTATTAACCCCTGCAGTCCTTAAAAATTCCATTTGAAACAAACCATTTAAACGTATCTAAGATTTCGAATTCAGATTGCAATAAAAAGTTACTTTTAATTTCTCGTTGATGGGAAACTAACATGTTGAGACTGTTCAGATTAATATATGTACAGCTGCATTAATTGCGTTCAGAAGAAGTGCTAGGAGCGCAAATTAATAGATGCTTCTCCTCCACAACCCTGGCAACCTGCGCACGCTCCGACACCAAGCAAGCGGGTCATAGCTGGTTTTGATTTTATGTAACTGTTCATTTCAAAACAAGATCCAATACAAAACCTGCAGAATAACCAAAGTTTTGCCATGCAGGCCAGTGCTTGAACGCACCAACGGTAACGTATGCCAATAATTTCTGTGTTACATATGCCGATAATTACCGTGTTAATGTAAAATCTTTTAAATGAAAACATCCACAACTGAAAGACTACAAATACCAATCCTTGTCGCAACTGTATTTTTATTACACTTTTATTTGTCACAGTGACATGCACTTCAGCCAGTGGCAGTTCACTACCTTCATGGCACTTTACCACCGCAGTGGTGCGGTTGTAACGGCCACCATAACTGCCCTGAAATAACAAATCAATTAACATGCACTTTCTATGGCAAGCAATAAGGGACAAACACATATTCAAAGGGCCAAGTAACTACATAAATTGCAATAAAAATTTTGTGTAAAGGCCTATTACTAATAGAAAAATTCAACAGTTTTGAGTTGACCAGTGGGGCAATGTTTTAGACATCACTTGATTAACGAATAGGTGATGAGCACTGCAACACATCAGTTACTACATTTCTGCAGAACCAGTTTTAAAAACTGTTCCTTTATAGATTTTCTGCTTCTGTAGCACTGAAGGCCTGTAAAATTGATCACTTGGCAAATGGATTCATGACATCATTACCGTTTGAGTCAAGATGTGTTCCAAAACTGCCTAAAAAATAACCAGAGGCTTTTGGAAGCACTCCATGGCCATATTTAAGTGTTCACTTTATCATGCAAAGCTGATATATTTAGCTGTTTGCAAATCTCGCCTGCCCGAACTTAGTATGCATCAATGCGAGTATGTTTCAATGCACATGCATTACCCAATGGGACAGCCAAGGAATAGCTTATGCGTTGACTTTTAAAAGAAAAAAGATCATGATTGAGTAGGTGCAAAACTTCTATGCTCCATGATATATTTTTCTTGGCCAGCTTCTAAATCTTAGAGCTTTGAAGGATTGTTTTTCTTGGCCTTTGGACCTTTGGCTAGTACGTCACTGTCAGACAACTGACCAGACCAATGTCCACTCCTAAACCTTTGACATTTATCATCTTACCATTGTGAAAATGCTAACAAACCTCTAAAATGATAATGTATACATTGAACAATCTCACTAAAACATTCCTGCTTGTGAGTTGTTCAAAACAGTTTACCACATACGCCTACTATTTCTACAATACCCTGGTTTTATTCACAAATAAATCCATTTTTAAGTAAATTTATAATTTTAAAAACCTTTAATAATCAGTTTAATTCTTTTTGTAGTTTCTAACAAGTGTTGAGAGAATGTTTACTGAATGTTAGAGGTATCAGTCTATTTGAGCAGCTACTGAACTTGTAACCTCAGAGAAGTTGGGGCTATTTAGGTTCTGTATTTTTGGAAACCTTCAGATGAGCTCAGTGTTGACCTGACCCCGAGGTAAACATGCAAATATAAATGTCCTATTTTAACATGCTGCGTGATAGGACCTAGTTTGGCAGATGCATATGATATAACAACCATTTAAAACAACAAGCAAAAACAAACAATGACACAGGCCGATTTCTCCATGGCAGGCTTGACTTTTACCAACAATCAACCATGCAATCAGATCATTTTTAAGTTTAAGACTTGGTCAGACCTTTGCTAGATGAACAAGAAGTTCAATGTAACCTCTCATGGCCTAAAATAAACAAAAATATAATGAGACTCAATCTTTTATACACCCTTCATAACAAGCTCTTACAGGAAAGCTGTTTTTATACTAAAGGAGGGATAAACACAATTACAATTTACACCCATTACTGTCCCACCCTGGGAGGAACCATAGCAGAATTTATTATTACTTGCCTGGGTGTTAATCCAGAGCAAAGTTTTCATATTTACACGGCTGAAGTGAGACAAATAAACAGAAGCCTTACAGAATCAGACAGAAAAAATGATTTCAACATAGTACAGACGGCTCAATCTGTCAAGAAATGTTCTGCAACCAGAAAAAAAAGGGCTGGTTCACACAAAAACAAATTTTCCATCATATATTTCATGTCATTCAAAACCTGTCTGATATTCCAGAGCAACAGCATTTACACATTTGGGAGGAATCAACCTATGAATGCCCGACCTGATTCACATTAGACTTTAATAGAAGAAAGTGTTCGATTTTAAAATAAACACTTTAGATTTAAAGAGTTCCTTAATCTTATTACCTTTTCAAGCTTTAAAAAAACTAACGAAAGACAACACATAGCGCAACAACAAATACATACATTGTCTTATCAAGTAAACATTACAGGCCCTTGATGAATCTCCCAAAGGATTCATTATCAAAACATCAGCAAGAAATCACATCTTTGATTTTTACAGTAACATCTCAACTCTCAATAGCACCCTATGCCTGTAGATAGCTTTTACTCTCCCTCTCTCCCTCTCTTTAATTCAGCTTTAGTATCCAGTCCACACCAGTAAGGCCACTCCTGTGCTAGGGTACAACATCTGTTCAATTCAACCTCCTCTACTCTTAGTTGTAGAACAAGCCTCCCAGAAAATCCCTCTCAACTTTGCCAAAACAAGTCCTTCAGGGAGAGAGTGAGAGGAGGAGGGGACTTGGGAGCACGCTACCTTCCATGCAGTCTGCTCACTTTGCCCATCCAGCTGCAAGATCATATGTAGCCATGGAAACTACTTAAACGCAGCTTGAAGGAAATGTGTCATTGTGTTTGAGTAATCCAGCAGAATAAATAGGGTGAAAAGAGAACATTTGCAAATAATAATCAAGTTTGGTCACATGTGGCTCAAAGGTCATTTGAAAAGTGCACATCATAAATAGAAGTATTTTTGCCATTATATCTGGTAGTGCGTGCCGTGATCCAATACAATACTACATATACAGCCTAGTATTTATTTGACAGTCATGTAGACATGTTGCAACCTTGTTACAGTCTGTTCCATCATAGGAACCACACCTATAATCAGGGTGTTTTCCAGGGAACAATAATTTAGATCTTTCCAAAAACAATGCCTGAGCTCAGAGTTTACAAAGAAATTCTGGCCTATAATTATAAAGGAAAAGGTGCTGCAGATGTAGAATTCAACAAGAAACCCACTATTGAATTTCATACAGGAAATACATCAATATTCAACAGCAGTCCTCCGAGAATTGCTAATCCCTGATGTCTTGCAATAATAGTATTTTCTGAAAAATGTCAAAGGACATTAATAGAACATTGCAAAGAATTTTCCAGAACACTCCAAACTCTTTCTTTCACGATACCAAGACTAGTCTACAAATCCAATGGTTTTGACCTATCTGTCTTCATACATGTATGTCTCGCACGGTCCACAGGGGTGCCATTACCGGTTGTACATGCACTGAAATTATGCACATCAGCCTGCGAGGCAGAATGGATCACAGGCACTCTGAAAATCTTGACGCCCACGAAACCACCTCAGCATGGCCTCAGTCTAAGATCCAACATCCACTTTTTAATGCAAAAATACAAATCGCAATCAATGAACCGCAACGGACTGACCATCATCGTATCAGACCCGTCGGGTAGCATTCATGAACAACATTAGCAAGCTCTGCATTTATGGGACACGTCAAAACGTTTTAAAGCATGTTTTGGGCCTTCTCTCTTTTTCCCCAGGGACAGGTCTGATTTACGATCTCTGCTTTCTCTCTCTGTTTCCCCACTGAGCAATGGAGCCATTGGGGTGGAGAAAGAGAAAACGAATGCATGGTGAGCACTTTCCCCCTGAAGTGTTGGGGTGGGGCCACCCACTTCGACCCCAATCTGACCCACAGCTGCCGGATCCATCTACATACAACAAAACACATCGTCACATTTAATACTTTATTAAATCATTTACACAAAAGATGTTATTTTGATAAATGTGCTTTTATGGCCATACAAAGGAAGTCAATGGGGTCAGTATTCTATTGATATTTTTCAAAATATCTTCTTTCTGCAGATGAAGAAAGTCAAGAAGGTTTGGAAACCAGGTCATAATCTGAAGTAGTCACTGAAAATCCCCTGCATGTGCCAAACATTTCAGGATCCACCGGTCATTGTGATCTGTTGTGGTAATGACGTTTAGAAAGAAAATAAACAGGGGAGTGGGGCGGCAACCCTCTGGTATTACTATTCCACATGGTTGCCGTTCCCATGGACTCACCCCTCTGCTGGTTTCCATAATTAAAAGAAAGGATCATTTGCTGGCTTTCTATCAGTTCACATTTTCACCGCCACAGTAAAGTTCAAAATCCTAATTTATCTCAACGTCGTACCCACAATAACATCATGCCACAGTAGAGGCAACGCCTGCCATAAAACATTTAACACAGTCTTAGAACCTTGTAGGGTTATATTTATCTGTCATTCATATAAGGCAATAATAGAGGCACACACAATAGCTTTGTTCTCTTTTTCACTCCATTTTGCCCTCTTTCCTTTCCACGTTTCCTTTCCTAACTCTTGGCAGCGCTCCTGCTCTGGAAGAATCTCTTTGCCTCCATAGCTGAGTGGACAACACAAAAGAGAACAGTATTGCGACGGAGGACACAGATTGGCCAGCAGATTGGACATTTACTCATTACGCTGCATACCGCACGCTACAGGACTGTGCAATGACACCAGTACTGCCCTGAGGAAACACATCCCGCTGTGAGCATGAGGAATCTCAAGCAATGGGCTCCGCTCCAGAAATGTGCATAATACGCTCTTTATAAGAAAGACCTGCAGCGAGGTACCCCTAAAGAGCCCCCAACCCCTTGTTTGGTATTGCTTTGTATAAGAAGGAATTTGGGCTCCGGATTAGATTACTGAGGAAGGATTGAGGAAAGTTTAAAGGACATTTTTGTGATGGGCATCATGTGCAAGATAGTGACATGGCCTTTTGAAAATGACCACCCACCACACTGAGCATAGGGACATCTTGATCACAGCTATTTCATCTGGAGGAATGAGGGATAATCCAGCTGTAGAACTACACTGGAAAACACAATGATTTCCATTGTCTTCATGATGTGCATCACCATCTTCCACACAAGATAAGGCATGTATGGTTTATGTCATCCATTATGTCACAACATCCGTACAGCACCAAAGAATTCTGGTTCATATTTCTTCTCAGATACACATAAACAATCTGATCCCAAGTGATAAAAGTTCAACCTTCCAAATGATTTGTAAACCAATAACCCATGGATTGCATATAATTGAAATACAGACTATCAAAATGTGTACTACCAAACACAAGCTGACTGTTATTCACCAACTCAGATTATATTTACATTTACATTTAGGCATTTGGCAGACGCTTTTATCCAAAGCAACTTAACATTGCTTTATCCTATACATTTTAGATAGGTATTTGCAATCCCCTGGGATCGAACCCACAACCTTGCGTTGTTAACGCAATACTCTTACCACTGAGCTACAGGAAAGCTATATCTACTAAACATAATTTACGCCCATCTACTAACGCACAGTGGAAAACACTCACATGCTCATTAGCTGCTCTTAAACATGCGGCACACACTTTTACATATCAGCTTCCTCACGCCTCTTGAACATCTTGCATTACCTCAAAAGAGATATCTTAACAACAGAAAAACTGCACTCCACTTATAGATGTTCGCTGGGTTAGAAGAACAGATAAGCAGTTACTATGGCAATAGCTGAGTTTTAAATAAATTGGAAGGAGCAGATTTCAGATTTCTCCTCACCTGGCATGCAATCTGAATGCTTGAACAGACAAAGGCAAATTTATCACTGGAGGTCACCAGATTACTGTACTGCTAGCCTTTAACATCATTTCTTTCCATTACAAATGAACATTATGTGGGGAAGCTATTTGTAGTGTATACTAAGTCAGCAGAGTTTATTATATCATCTGATGAACAGTTGATTCATCATATCAATATCATCAAATGCATGACTGAAACTTATTCAGAATACCAACAATTTCTAACTCGACCAGTCTATACGGGCAAGAATATAAAAGTGAATTCCCTAAATAATACTGATAGACGTCAACGTGTAATTTGTTGGAGGATCTGTTGACAGAGATGCAATATAATATGCATAACTATATTTGGTGCATAAACATCTTACATAATAAAGTGTAATGTTTTAATTACCTTAGAAATACCTATTTCTATATAGATACAGCTCGTACAGTACAGTACAGTTCTAAATGGACAACTGCTCTACAGAGCGCGTTTCATAAATACGTTAACTTCCTTTGGCAAAGAAGTGAAAATGTTACGACATTTTAGTTTGTGTCAGCCAACGTAGGGCTTCGAAAGGGAGGGGTGCAATGAGCTGTTGGTTGCGACTCGCTACCTCACTGCTAGAATCTCATACACTGGGCCTTTAAGACATCCACATTGCATCACCAAAAGTTGCAGTCACTCATGTCACTGGAAATTGCAAACACCAAAGGAAAAGAATGATATCTGGCGTGTGAATTATATGTTACTGGACGTTGCCGTCTGTGTGAAAAGGGCTTTAGAGCTTCAGCAAGCTGCCCAATATGAGTTATGACAGGGAGTTACCGCATCCTGTGAAAACAGGAGAAATGTCTACACACAAAAAAATCTTAAGAGTACATCCTAAATAAAAAGGGTCATAAATCATGAACCGATCAAATCATAGGAACACAGCTTGAGATTTGGCTTGCATTGAAGCACAATCGCATAAAAAATGGACTTTATTATTTTGTTTACTTGCCCATCCCATAGTTACTATCATGATGTATTTCATTAAGTGTTTATAAAGTATGATTCAGTGACAATCACCCTGGACTGTATATTTTTTCCGCCCCAAGCAGGCATTTCATCCTCCCTTCAGCTAAGGCTGAAATGATGGAAAAACTCAAATCTAAACACTGCCTTCCGACTAGCCAGGATACAAACTTCACCAGCATTAACCTCTTTTCTGAATGGCGCCACATGAATCTCCAAAGAGGCACAAGTCTATAAAGAACTGTGGAAATTGAACCTTTGCACTTAGAAATACAGAGCATTCAAACCAACTCCCTAAACATAAAAGAATACACTTTTGAATCCTTCTCTGCCATGGTGTACCTAGCTTCAACATTACGTATGGCAAGATCTCGAAGACTGCAATAATATATGAGATTTGCGAAGATCTGTTGTTATGGTTTCCGAGCGATTTTGATCATAACCCCACCATTCCACTGGGCATCACTAGGGAACCGTCACATCTCATTCCGCTAGCCTCAGATCTCCAATAGCAGCGAGTCTGCACCGCGCACACACAAGTCGTGAGCCGCTAGTTTTATTCAGGGCACAGACAGCAGGGTTTTGTATGGTAATAACTGCGCGAGGAGATGGCCTCACACAACATGAACGTTTTTGCATCTAAATTAAACCTTATTCAGAAGGTTTCTAGGGAATCCTCTCCCTACAGCGATGCTGCACTTTGCTAAAAAAAATCTCTAATGTTTGAAGAACATTGTAGCATGGAAATACCTGCGCTTAGAAAGGAAGAGAAGGCAGGTGATAAATGATGGAGACATCACGATCTTCATCGGCTTGCCTGAGGGTTTTCTTAATGTTGCACCGTGGCGGAAAAGGCTGTTTGTGGTGATATAAACCTTCCTGAGCTGATCTCTTCATACAATATAAAAGGATTATCCTGGGTGAACCTGGCATAGTAAACGTATTTCATTTACATTTTCTATGCTTACCAAGCCCTTCTGGTTTATAAACACAAGCCGTGTTGTAATCCTAACATGTCATGACAGATGTCATGCTCAGAATGGAAGGAGGTACACGATGACATTGTGGAAAAAATGAATGAGCAACAAATATCACCTGTTAACTTTGATAAGAAAAACTCTACAATGCATGTACACACGTACAACTCATGCAAATATTATTATTTTTTGCTACAACTATAAGTTCAGATCCAAACTATTGATTCTATCTATTCTCCATATGTGGTAGGAGCTAGCAGGCTGTTAAGTTTGAGGGGTTCATGAGATGGTCAGGGCTGTCTGCTCTTTCTGAAGATCTTGTGCAGGTGTGGCCTCCATGAAAGCTACTTGAGAATCCAGCTGTCCTTTCGTGTCCCGCACATGGTGGTACGACCGGTCAAATCTACCGCAGGCAGCAGTATGGCAGAGCTTCCATTCAGTGACAAATTACTTCCGATACATACTCTGACCGGGGCCTGTTAACATTCTTTTCAAAGAACCCTTTATAGATCCAGCGTGCTTGTTATTGATCCTACAGCGCTGACCTTACTCAAATGTTGTCTAATTTGGCAACCCAGAAATAGACTGTCTGGGCCACCAAATGGTTTAAAAAATGACCAGTTTTGCTTGGCTCAACTAAAACAAGGACAAGGGGAGTTATATAGACTGCACTGGCATATTTGTATGCCTCTAAAATTGCTATGTGTAAATCGTTGGGAGTGTGTGTGTAATGCTGCATGCACGAGCTGCATAGAAAATCCGTATGTATACAAAAATATACTGATTTCCAATTTATAATATTCTTTTATTATATAATTTATATTTTAGCCAATGTGGTCAGACATTGCTGACCGTCTCTTCATATGGCTTTTATACAAGCATCTCGGCTGGTCTGAAAACACACTTTTCTTCAGGGCCACAGTCGTGTGGCCTGTCCACAAAAAGTCTCATTGTAAGGGTCAGTGGTTCATTTCTAACCTCCACACTGAGTTTAATGAGTTCCAGTCAATAGCGACCCAGGGCAGGATGGGCTACAATGGGAAGAGAAGCAAAACCACAGCTGACCAAAGTCTTACCAATACGCTCCACTGTGGCACCTTGGCAGCCAACCAAGCCCGTGCAGTCTGGATGTGTGGGGAGTAATCGAACCAGCTGCCAAATGATTTCGCTCTCGGGATTCGCACTTAGGAAGCACATTTTTCAGATATTGGTGCCACTGAATAATTCAGTCGCCGTAATGTGTCCAAGAGGGGAAGAAAACATGTTAGAGACAACAGGCTGTGATTGACCCAGAACGATCAATTCCGGCACTTAGCGAGTGATTAATGTAAGAGATCCCGTAGCTGTGATCCGGTGCTATTTTAGGCTAATTAGAGAGGAAACGATCCCGAGACTGGCCAGCCGTCTCAGTATCTGTCAAGTTATCAGCCTAGTGACAAAGAACAGAGCACAGCTCAAGGTTGCTCTCAAGCAGGACAAGCATGCATTTAGTCCAGGCGGGATGCCCAATTACACCCACAGCGGAGAGACCCCACCGAGATATTTATAAAGACAGCATGACAGAGATCTGATCTTTCCAAGATGCACAGGACACAAGCGCTGTGCCAGTTCCCACCCAAGGATGAGTTAAACACCACCTCAGTCAAACTGAGCATTTAATCGAACTGTCTGAAAGCTTGAATTAAAGCAATACCGTTAGGTAAAGACTAAACAGGAAACTATGCATTTCAAGTTTTGAATAATCAAGTAATGTATAAATGTTGCTTTACAGCACCATGCCTGTGAGAATATACAATATGAAAGGCAGCATTTAAACTCATCCAATCACATAAATCATTGCTCCGTTTTAGTGAAACTGACAAACAAAGTACATCGGGAATGCTACATATGACGTATTTATATAAAGTGCCGTTTAAATTCACTCAATAGCATACAACGCAGTGCGTTTACAAACAAATGCACGATACGGTGTAACAGTCAATGCGGTTACGTTGAATCACGCTCCGGTCCAAACACTGTGCATGAAACTCACAACACTGCCCGATATCCGCTTACAAACAGCGAAATGTGATTTTCCTCGAACCGCAACTTTGACAATAAACTCAATTTTGAACTTAAGCCTCTTTTATTCAGTCAGAAAGACGCGTTATGTGACGATCACGCGCAACTTCTACGCAAACGTGAGACGTAAGTATCGCAAACGGTCAAAGGCAAGATACGTCGACGAACACGTACCGTCTCGCTCCGGGTTGAAGGCGTGTCATCTGGGATTTAGACACGGTTCGATATCCAAAGCGATAGTTCGGTGTGTAATGTGTCGTGGAGTAACAGCGTCACGTCTGCATGCTGTCAGCAGCCAGTGCACAATGAGCGGAGACACAGCGCGCGCGGACTGGGCAGTTCCTCACGCACACACACACGCATACACACACTGGGGCGGGAATTTATAAACGCTGACACTAAACTTACCGTCCTCCCATCTCTAATAGATAGATACATTTTGCTCTCTTTATTTTTAACACACATGTTGTGATCTGCATCACTGATCCATCACTGTAAATTAATTGCCTTAATTTTTACAAACAAATTGCTTTACAGGTCATTTCAACACTTGTTTTAGTGCGTTCGAGTAATGTAAAAACTTTGATAATGTAAAATAGTGTGTTGACATTATTTGTAAAGGCAATTTGAATGCTGTATCATTGACGCTTGACCTGCTTTCCACACATGTACATTATATAATGAAGTCCAAAATGATCTGAGGCTACTTTTGATTTAGCTTTTTAATGTTCAAATGAAGCTAGAAAAGAAGGGAGACACTCTTCTTTCTTTTCTTGTTTCTACAGACAGACAACAAAGACTGTGCAGTCTCAAACGGGCACTATTTTTAAAACACATGTTGTGATCTACATCAGCTATTGTGTTATGTTGTGTATCGAAGACATCTTAGGATCCATCGCTGTAAATAAATTGCCTTCATTTTTACAAACAAATTGCTTTACAAGTCACTTCAACACTTCTTTTAATGCGTTCGAGTAATGTAAAAACTTTTGATAATGTAAAATAGCGTGTTGACATTAATTGTTAAGCCAATTTGAATGCCATATCATGGACGCTTGGCCTGCTTTCCACACATGTACATTAATGTGTTATGTTATATAATGAAGTTCAAAATGATCTGAGGCTACTTTTCATTTCACTTTTTAATGATCAAAAGAAACTAGAAAAGACGGGAGACACTTTTAAGTCTGTTCTTGTTTCTACAGACAGACAACAAAGACTGTGCAGTAAAACGGGCACCTGACAAGGTGTGCAGATACATTTAAAGTTAATGGGGCTGTTAAGTGCTGTTGAGGCTGCTTGTCCTTCATGCTTCAGTTATCATAGAAGACATTTGTGAGAGTAAGGAACATGAAGGTTTGGTTACAAGCCATGCTTGATTTTTAGTCCATGGTCTTGAGAGAGAGAGTCCTCATCTCTGCATGTTATAGCCTCTCTGCGTCATTTCAACTCCATATCTTCTTCACATTATATAATAGACCAAGTACATCCCAAAAAGGCCAAATCTTTCTATAATCTTGCATGTAAATGAGGTAACTTTTTGTGTTATTTGGAAAAAAGCTCTGTTTAAGTATACAAAGCAAACAAATTGTACACTCTCATACTATTCATAATGGAGTCATTAAGGACTAAAGCAAGTTTCATCCAATGCCTGTCTAATAGTGTGTCTGTGATGTTAGAAGCAACACTGTCTCTCTCAGTCTGTCCCTGAGGAAACGCGTCTTTTAACATGAACCTTCTCCCTTACTGTATAAACATTTCTGTAATACATCTGATGATATCTTGATACTTATCTATATTTCTTTGGGTGTTTGTACACAACTGTGTAACAAACTCTCAAAAGTATACTCCCTTTCTTGAGCTCTAAACAAAAAATACATTAGGTTTCCTAAAATATGTCAAACTGTTAGTAACCATTAAAACTGACTGACAAGTTCAATGTACATTTTCTGGATTTGCGGGTACACTGAGCCAAAATGTCATGGTTAGGGGTTTATCAAGGTTTGGTATGTTGCACTATGTTTTCAGACAGACTTTTAGTAATATGATAACATTCACACCAGTGATTCCCAACCATACTACATATAGTTCACCTCAGGGGGTATTGACTCAGGTTCCAGGGTACTTGGAAACATTTTTAGTCAGTCCTTTAAAATAAAGGTTGTAACTTACATTATGGAGTTTGAAGGGTTAAAGTGTGTAATTGCTATTTATCTCATGAGTTTTTTGTTGTAAATGGTATATTCTTTTAAAGACTATATAAGGTATAGATGAAAGAATACTTCAGCATTGAGGCTTTGTGGGGACATAATACAATATGAATGGGCAACACTGACATACACAGATCATATAAGCGTAAAGCAAATCCATACCTTCCATATTTAGTTTAGTAGTTAATCACACTTTAAAGGGTTCAGTTGCTAAGTGTATTTCAATGGCATACGGCTTTTACAATTGGTCCACGAATATAAAACATTTGGTTTGCTTGGTGTGTCTGAGTCTAATCAGATGCTTTTAAACTATTGTTATATGTATCACGCTACAAAATAGAGTTGCCCTTGAATCCACATGGCGAGAAAATAACAATAAAAAGTTTGAAGACTGAGCTCATTGGAAAGAATTCCTGTCAGCATGAAAGGAGTGTGAAGACCCACAAGGTCGACCCCTCGCCCAAAATCAACATTTTTTTACCAGGGGATAGGAGATTCTTGGAGTCTTCTGGTTCTAAGGCTTCCAGGGAGATGACACTAATAGTAGATACAATTTGCTGTAATTGCAACAATATGGGAGGGTTTTTGTGAACAATTGCACATGACAGATTGCTGACAAGAAATATTTTTGAACGTTCTTCTTTCAATTGCTTAAATGTGTCACCAAAGTGCCACAGTTTCCTGAAAGGTCATTCAAATGAACATTGATAAAGGGGCACATTTATTTTCAGGTGCCCATCATGATCATATAAATTGTGATTTTTGCTTCATTTTTATATACCTTTTTGTTGTCACTCACACAGGCCGCATAACATTATCAGTATGTGAATTGTCCTCTATACAAAAATTGATTGGGACTGCTGTCCTAGAGCCGCTCACACGCATGACCCCTCCTCTTTAGTCACAGCTGTCCTCGTCTTCACCTACAGCTGAGATGAAAAATCACATAGGGGGGAAGAATATCAGGTATCAGGAATATTGGCCGGGCGAAGGAAAAGAGCAAAGCCACCAACAGGATTCAATTAAATCCCAGCGGAGCTGATGGGAAAGAGAGTGGAGAAAGACAGAGAAGTCAGCTGCTTGGACAGAAAGGAAGTAAAGAGCTCTTTCACTCAGGAAGAGGAATAAATGTCAAGAATCTGGTGCGCTGCCCGATCTCATTGTTCTCCATGGGTGCTGGTCAAAGTGGGGCCGCTGTTGCCCACTGGCAACCAAACACAGTAGGCATTGTGCCTCCATGTCAGGGGTCAGCGCTGAACCATGAAGGCCTCCACATCAGAGAACTGGACTTAGGCCACGGAAGATGACCCCAGTGATCTGCCTCAAAGCCGTACGAGGGAATCGTGATGGGATCCGGAGCTGGCTAATGAACATGATGTTTCTTCTCATAGCCTTTAATGAGCACAGATTTACAGAGACACTCTCGACCTCCCTGCTCTGTAATGGTGTAATATAAAACTCCTCGGCTAACTAAAGGTCCATGCCTCAGAAAAACACAATTAAGGCAGTCGGTATAGTTGTTCCACTCTATCAAGTGTAAATAATGAAAGAAAAACAACCATGGAAGATAAGCAGTGCCGGTGCAATGGAGTGGCAAGACTGAAATGAGCCAACAAAAACGGCTGCATGTTAAAACTAGGTTTAGAGGATTCAGAAAGCAAGTTATAATGAGTGTTTACAACGAGCGTGGCCAAACTGTGAGTAGCCAGCACACGTCACACTCAGAATGTGCAACAGTGAATACTGTAAATGCAGTAAACATCCTGCACACAGCCAGTGACTTTGTGTCGTCTGAATCTTTCTATGATGTCATTTGTAGGCGTTGGAAGTTATGGTTGTCTTGGTAACAGTTAAAAACACATGGGTAATGCCGAAGTCACACTGCACTTTTCAGACTGTAAAATTTCTTATGACCGAAACCATACAAAAACGTTAATAAAAAATGAAATCTGGACTCCGACCTATTTTCACTTTATTGTTGTTTACTTTAAAGATGTATTTTATTATTTGAAAAGGTTAAATATGGATCTTCTATTGGTCACAATATAAACATAAATAACTGGATGCCACATTAGCAGCTGTTTCTATTCGGTTGTTTAGTCGGACACGAACCAGCATGTATGGAAGGTCATATATTGTTTCCAGGTCCAAACGTGAAATGACAGCACTTTTCCAAATCGCACCAAACCGCTCTAAGCACAGTCTGAAATGGTTACAGTTAACGTACTGGCTGGCCGGGACAGTCAGTGATTCATTTTTTATAATTTATTCAAATATTGATGTCGGATATTGTGTAAACCAGGAGACTGGCCTACTGTGAGTCAATAAATACTTTGCTTATATTGAGGGTTTGCACCTACGTCATGGTTTGGTCAGTTACCCGGATGAGTGGGCATGTTGGAGAGTCTCAGGTCTAAAAAAAAGCATGGATTGAACATCGAATTTACTAGATAAGACGTTGTACTTCTAATCTATGATGTCTTAACGAAAGAAAAAAACACGTGGAAGCTTCTAAATCAGGGACTTGGAAGGACTTGGTAAGCAGGAAAGGGCGTGATATTTTGATAAACTAAAGTTAATAGGTGGTTAATAGGTGATGCCTATTTATAGGTAGCACTCCAGATGTTTTTCCCGGTCCAACTGGTTAGTACAGCCCGAAACACGACAATAATTGACCATTTTCAACAGCAATATTTATCGAAACTTGTGAGGTACATTCGTTTCAGTGGCATTGTTTACGTAAAGTACCGCCAATATGGCCGACTTCCGGATTGATGACGTGTAGAGAAAACCCTCTATATGCCATGTGAGTAAACAGTTCTCATTATCAGCTGTTTAATCTATACCCCCCCTTAAAATGAATATATGCTTTGACCCAGAAACGGTATTCCACCACTTAACAACGGAATGGGCCGCTATAGATGATTTCAAAGTGACAACATGAACAAACGTTCCTGCGCATGCACGAGTTTGTGTACTGCCCTTAACTTCCGGTACACTTTCGCAAACAAAAGAGTGCCTGTAGATTATTTCTGAAAACAAGCAAAAGAAACCAAGAAGTACAGTGACTTGGTTAAACTTTTCATTTAGACTGCGATACAAAGCTCAACCACTATGTAGATGTTAATGTACCATTCGGTTTCTTTAAATGCGACCAAACTACAGGACCCATTCAACAAATTGTTTATTTAATAAAATGAACGTATAACAAAATCGTTGTACCGTTTATTTAATAATTTTATTAAACAATAAAATTATTATATTATTTAATATGAACATTTACATACCACATAAATTTTAAATAGCTATATTGTTAGACACTAGCCAAACACAGACCGGAAGTCAACTGCAGTCCCGGCCGGGATGCGTGTCCTCATTCGGTCTGGGCCAAGAAAAATAGTGACAGACCTCTGCTGGACACACAATAACTTATTAAGTGTTTGCATTAGTTGTCTGCAGGAGGATGGCAGCCTATATTTCCTGCTTCTGAGTCCAGAAACTAGTCTTAATCAAAGACTCTTGATCCAAAGCCATGGTGGGCTCGAAAGCCACGCTGAGCCATAGAAATTCAAACATACAACTTTCCATATGAAAATATATGAGTGAAGGCTCGCTATTTAAATTTCAGTAGCTCCCTGCTCGATTACCACAGTGTGGCTTTGAATATCATTAATAAAACATTGACATAAATTCAACATTTTCTCCAACCTCTGGCATAACAAAAACTGCCATATGAGGTACATCGGCAGCAGAAAGTCTGGGCTCATTGAAGGGTCGCAGTCACCGTAGGTGGACAGTAGCCTATACTTACGCAACACACTTTGCAACTGTCTACAAATCCCAAGTATAAAAAGCCAATGATCTGACGTGTTAAAATGCGGCTGAAGTAGAATGCACTACTGTCGAGACTAATGGCATCGCCGCAGCTCAACAGAAAATGGCATAACCTCATACAGATATTACTTTAACGGCAGGTGAAGGTTACAATTAATAACAGATTTTAGCCGTTTTTTTAATGTTTTTCAGCTGTTTTGTCACCAGTCTGCCCATTGTCCTGTGGGACTGTATTTAGTTGGCAACTTACTGAATGGGTTACAGAAATAAAAGGAGTTGCTGCATTTAATACACATTTAGTTTTAAATGATCCCTTTGAGGTTTGTTGGTTGAAGTATTGTGTTGTCATCCCTCCTCTGGAGAAGCATAAAACCATGAGATTTATGAAATATATATCTTTTATTTTATTTATAATGTGTACAGAATAGCACCCTGAGGCCATTTTAGGTAAAGCAGAAGTATTCATCACATGAGCAATTTTCTTAAAGCATGTTTTTATACAATTTATTTGAAAAAAAGAACGTCATGAACCTGTAAAGAAAACCCATCCATCAACCCAGAGAAGGCATGGAATTGAAAGAGTGTAGACAGCTCGAGTTAGGCTGTGATGAAATGTTCTTTAGTTATGTTTGTACATATTATTATTGGACGCTTGATAATTGTTATTTTAGTTAATGATTAACAAAGTTCTTAAAGTCAAGTAGCAATAACATATAACGTAAATGTTGTTTTGAAAAGGGTAAATAATCAAAACTGTTAGCCCAGAAGGAATGTCTGGGCTCAGCTCAGGGGTCTTTCACGCACAATCTAGCATGGCATCCGATTGAACAGTCTGACTCTGAACACATAATACAAAATTAATCATTTTAAGTGACAGCTGATGGACTTTATATTTGATATCAATTTAATTTAAATTCATATTTATTTATTTTAATTTTATTATTTTGGAAAAAGTGATGTCACAGGAATTTATGGCCACAGAGTTTGCTTCAAAACAATAAACAACAAGCGCCCATGAGGCATCATAAGCAAAAAAGGTTTGTGCCAGCCTAGCAAAAAAATCCATTTGTATGAACAAAAGTGCCTACTGTTAACGTAAAGTATAGACCTCCAGTTATATGCAAATCCTAGAAACAGTATTTTAAACAGAATCTAGAAACAGACAAAAATGGCCTTAACCATTCTTGTAGTGTTTTATTATTTAATCAAAGCTGTTTTACTCTAAATAATATAATTATTTCAAAATCTTGTGCGCTTAAGCCACGATTTACTCAATTCATGCACTGTAGCTTAATGTTGGTTAAAATTCCTTGTTAAAGTCCAGTGAGGTGAAAAAGTGGGGAAGGGAATGAAAAACCTCAAGCAATAAAAGGAAATAAGAGAAAAAAGTGAAACAGAGACTGTTAGTGAGAGGCTTAGACGTAGAAGTGCTGAAGGTTGCCAACTAAAGGATGGGTGTGATCTTCTCTTGTCTGTTAAAAAATGTCTGCAGTGATGTGTCCAAGGCTCAAGGCCAGATTGCTGCTTACATCAGCACACATAAATACAGATCACTGCATTTCAGAAGCTATGAGCTAAATTCACTTTAAGTCCATTTAAACACGACATATAATGTATTTAGAGTAAAATATATAGGAAACAGTAGCCTAGCTGGTGTTTCTTCAATCCTTGGTTGGTACAATACAATTATTGTTATGCATGTTTCACAGGAGGTTCAAAATAAAGCTAGAACTAGTATTATAATCCCACAGGCAAACTGGAAATAAAGTGTCTTGAGAAATCAGAATATCTGACATGTGAAGCATCAAACAATAGGGTTAAACCATCACACTCCCAGCTGGTGGCCCATTACTTGAACAAGATTCCCCTCCTGATTCTTATCCGTTCACATTAAGCACCACCCTCCACTATCTTTTGAGCTTCCTCTAATAGCTGCTTGTTTTTCCTCGACAACTCTGATGTCACTTTGGAACAGAGAATAAAACTCTTTCAAGCTCAAATATGTTGCCTGACAGTAGTTGTGACAACCATATTTTTTTCAAATAACAATAACACAATTCCAATGGAAACCGGATCAATTTTTATCTGGGTCAAGCATTTAATCAATATGTCATTTTTGACAGGGAAATATCAAAGCTCCTTTGAAGTCAAAGCCCTTCTCTGTTTTTCAGGGTGAACTGTATCTCCTTCCATCGGCTCTATGATTACATTGAGATTTGGAGCGGAATGAAGGCAGTTTGCCGAGGGGAGTGTCAGTGTGGAATTTGCAGGAATCTGATCTGGATAAATGTACAAACGTACCTTGATATCAGTGAAACAATCCTTTTTGTGCAGATCCTTCAACTGTGGTACAGCCTGGCACAGACGCAAAACTGAGAAAGTGCGGTGTGTGTATGTGTACCGTACACACTTCAGATCTCCAACCATTTACCCTTCTAAAAAGATTCAACCTGAATAAACCAGCATGAATAAAAAATAATGGTCAGCCAGCATTGTTCTTTTGCTTGACCAAGACAACTGGTAAGGTATACACCAGCGTTCCATACTGATGATTATCATCAAAAATACAATATATGCGCTGGGATCAATGAACAGAGAAAAACACATCATTATAAAGTCTTTATATTTAAAGGGATACTCCAACCAAAAATGAAAATGTTTTCTTCATTTACTTACTTTCAAGATGTTTCAAACCTGTATAGATGTCTTTGTTTTTTAATAAAAAGAACGATATTTAGAAGATAGATAGAAACTGACTGGTGCAGTCACTGTTTGTGTTCCTAAACTCTTCAAAGTATCTTCTTTTGCGTTTAACAAAACAATATTTTTGTGGAAAACATGTTTACAATTTGAGGTTGAGTAATTCATGACAGAATTTTCATTTTTGGGTGTATATCCCTTTAACTGTGTGTCTCATACTGAAATTTTGAAAGCAGCTGCAAGTTGTAACTCTTCTCATAAAGATTTTCAAGAAGTAATGTCACACTGCGCATGATTTTATTTGCAAAATGTGTGTGTAGTTTACTTGCTGCAAATGCAGTCACTGTCTGAGAGATGTTAAAGCACCTTCTCTGGTTAAATAAAAGCCTTTGTGATCTGTTGTTTCTAAACATGAGACAAAAGCAATAAAATGTTTTTCTATATTGAAACATTTACATTAATTAAAGTCATTTGTTTGACTTATTCACCCTCCACTACTTTCAAAATTAAAAGACGTATACGTTTTCAAGACTGAAAATAAATCTCTGTTTAAAGAACAGTTCACCCAAAAATGACAATTCTGTCATCATTTACTAACCCTCAAGATTTTCCAAAACTGTGTACATTTCGTTGTTCTGCTAAACACAAAGAAATATATTTGGAAGAATGTCTGTAGCCAACACCATACCATAATAGGGAAGAAAACTACTCTGGTAGTCAATGGTGCCCCAGAACTGTTTAGTTTTCCACATTCTTCAAAATATCTTCTTTTGTGTTCAACACAACAAAGAATTGTGTACATTGATGGATCAATCTGAGGGTTTGTAAATGAGGAAACATTTTCATTTTTGGGTGAACTATTCAGTGTATTTAGTATAGCAGCACATTACAAACAGATGTGTTTGTCATTTGTTTGTAGCATTCTAGATCCAGACATGTTGTAGAGAACATGCAGTTTTGATTGCTTATATGTTTTTGTGCATTAAGTCTAATAACAGTCTAATACGTTCCTTAAACAGCCAACGGATAAAATTGACCAATGCATATGAATATTGTTTTGGTAATACTTAAAAATGTATTATGTCATTGTTATGTCTAGAGACATGAAATTATTATTTTTCGAAATCAGCTAGGTTTTTGTGCTATTGTTTTATGTCCAAAGCTAAAGAAAGTCACTTTTCAAAGAAAATCCGTTTTCTTAGTGATATAATCATTGATGCAACAGATCCAAGCGCACAGTTTCACCTAAATAATCATAAATTTGTTTAGTTACATCATATGTAAGTCGGACAATACAACAAAACATGGGGTTAGCCTAAATAATAAAGAGGTAAATATGACCCGATGACGCTTATAGGTATAAATGCTCTGCTTTTTAATCCAAATTTTTCAAAATAGTTTTTAACAACAGGAGATTGTAAATAACACAATTTTAGTAAACGTCGAGAGACATTTTAAAGAGCAGATTGCTTAATTGATGTTTAAGAATTGTACATCTGTATGGAAATATGAAGTGCCTGTTTGTACAAGTTAGTAATAACATAAAACTGCAAATAGAGGTGCAAGTTGGCGTGGCTTGGTTGTGATGCCTGCAGGTTATTTTTACAAATATGCCTTCTTTGTAAGACATGCTCAGATTTCTCCGAACTGAACCTCTGAGCTGAGCTCATATTTTCTAACTGAAAATAGATTTCCAATTCACTTTCAAATTTAATTGGCAGCTTGTTTTCAAAGTGTCCATGATCTATATATTTCCACACCTTTTTGTCAGAGTCCAGTGTGTCCTGGTGCTATGGAAACTGGCTGCTTCATGTTTAGTGACCAAACAACTGCCCGTCTGGATTTCAAGGCTGTGCTGTCTAGTTAAATGCATTGTGTCGGTCAGGAAATCAAATTTCTGTTTTTAAAACAAATTCCACATGAAACAATGGAAGAGGGATACATATTTTTTTCCACCCTCAAATTCTGAATCCGATTACACTCAGACCGGAGAGCTTGGTGGGATTTCAAAGCTGCTGATAGGGGTATCAAAGAACTTTAATCTCAAAAACTCATTAATGTCCCTCTGTTTAGGATTAGCACAGTAAGGGCCTGGACAAAGGAGTCTTTTGACTTTTAAGGGCTTTCTGTGACATCATCTACCCTCTCTCCTCTCAGATGTAACTGCAGTAAATGAAAGTTGGCGAATGTTTCTGTGGTGATTGAGGCCAGCAGTGCAACTACAGCCCAGAGGAACATGATGAGAGATGATGTCATTGTGAGAAAAACAATCCGAGCCTCCTGTTATTTCAACAAGCTGTTCATAGGATTGCTGTTACTGATCCAAGTAACACCATGTGAAATGAATTATTTAGTGTTTTATATCTCCAGTCGTCTCGCATCTCTTCTCATGGGTGTCTCCCTGGATTTGCCTTGCCAATATGCATTAACAGATCTTGTAAAAGCAAGTGTGAGTCTTTTAAGTGAGTTTCGTCTTTGATTTCTGTTGATTTAGGTTCAAAAATATATAGAAGGGACAGTTCAGCCAAAAATTAAAATTCTGACATCATTTACACACGCGTGAGTTGTTCCAAATCTGTATACATTTTTTTTTTCTGGTGAATACAGAGAAAGTTATTTGGAAGAATGCTTTTAACCAACCAGATCTTGGACCCCATTGACTACTAGAGAGTGCGTAATTCATGACCGAATTTTCATTGTGGGGTGAACCGTCCCTTTAATTTAAAATAAGATTAAAATCAGTGGAGCTAATAAAATAGACAAAGTCATAATAATGTATGTCTGTGTATCAACAGTCTTCATCATTTATTCACCCTTAGGTTGTTCGAAACTAATTTATATCATTTCATCAACAGAAACACAAGAGAATAACAACAAGCAAATTGACAGAAAGGCAAACTATTCAGCTTCACTGTATTTTAAGAAAGCAGTTATAACCTCTTTAAAATGAATCACCTTGTTTTAACAACCTAAGAGTAAGTAAATGAGGACTGAACTTCCAGTCTTGGGTGAAGTATTCCTGCCATGATATCGATATGAACTTTTCAAAATCTTCTATACCTTTCCAACACAAAAAAAGATTTGCATCACTCAGTCTGTCAACACTGAGCACATTCTGAATCAAAGAAGACCATGAAAGGATCACATTGCTGCACTTTTAACCCCAGCAGGAACCCTGTCTGAGAAAAGGATATGAGTGACATAAACCAAGGACTTAAAGTCCCAAGACCTCCAGCAACACTGCCTTAGGTCTCAGCGAGGATACCTGGTATATAAATATGTTTGCTGAGAAGTATTTGAAAAGTTTATTTGCAAAAACAGTAAACTCTGTTTTATTTATTTAAAAATCATGTTTTTCAATGTGTTTTCTCATGTTAGTGAGCTGTATGTTTTGAGTTGTGGCTCCTTAATCAAAGCAACCTAACTGCAGTTTGATTGATATAACTTGGAATGCCCAATAAAAAAATGATTTTTGAACATCTTTAAACAACTTTTAACAAGAGTAAAATTCATTTATTTGACCCCTTACTTCCTTGATGACATCATCAAGCGTTTTGTTTTTTTAATCCCAGCTCAATGTTGTCTCAGATATGTGGATCACACTTTATTTCACATTACTGAATCAACCTGATTTATGGACAAGATTGTATTTTACATTACGTAAAACACACTGAATTCATATGTAAAATAAGCAACGTAGAGAATGGCTTCACGATCAGGTTTTAGGGTTGGGTTAGATAGACTGTTTCATAAGATAACAACCACACATTTTCACAGCATCGTTTTTCATTTTAAAACTGGTTTATGGTCATCATGTTGCCAAGGTCCAGCCAAGGCAAACCTGGCAAAGGCTGTTGCGCCATGGCTAAAATAATTCTACAATGTTCTAAAAAGAGACTTGTTCTCCAAAAACCCGCTTTACCACCTTAGGCGGATTGACCTGGTTTTTCCAGCAGTGTACACATCATATTAGTCACATACTTGCATGTAGGGAGGTGTCGCCTTCAACAATTGTGCTGTACACCTTTGGTAAAGTGACTCCCGTGATCAATTGTGGGTGTCATGACTTTACTTAAATGTCATATGGAGAGTGAAGATGAGTGACGAAATGTCTTGAAAAACATTAAATAAATCCAGTGGTTGCAACATTTTGTTCTAAAGGTAAGCAGAAAGTCTTCTTTTGTCAAAGATGATAGATTAAACAAGCTTTTTCATGCGTAAATGTCATCAGAAATATTTACAGCTGATCAGTAAATTACAACAGCTTTTCAAGCACTCTGAGATCTTTTATCAGACATTAGAGTTCTCTAATGTTATTTCTTTGACAAAGTTTGCTTAGACCAGAAAACACATGCGCTTGTTTCCAACAGCGTAAGAAACATTTAAACCCAGTCTGCATGTGTTTAGCACCATTCTGACTTTAAATCTATTAAAACCTTCAGTGTTTAGGATAATATTGGTCTCATAGTCATTTCACAGTCACACCATACATGGTTTCATTAAGCAATGTTTCATTTTTATTTCATTTATTTGGGCCCTACGGTAACAGTAATCCGTTTTCAATGCTAGCCGTGTGTTGAAGTGAAAAAAACATCTAATCCATATTCCTGTGCATATTTGTAGCATTATTCTGTACCTATGCCTGAAATCATTTGAATGTTTCTATATTTAAACAGTCATACTTAATATTTCTCTTCAACAGATATTTAAAATGTTAACTCACCAATGCTGTACAATAGAACTAAACATCTGTTGGCGGCATTTTGTCTCAGAATGAGAAGAAAGGTTGGCAATAATAATGCAAGTAAAGCAAATGTATGATGGAAAAGCCTGCTGCTCTTTTACCCTGACTCAGCAGTCTTGCACTGAGCTAGCCACAGTCTTTTTCCAATTACAGAAATCACAGCACAGAAGTAAAAATGTACAAAATGAGGTGGTTGAGACAGAACTGCTATAAGCGCACATGCACTGCATGCATTGATCGTGGTCAGGAGTGATTTTGGTAAATGTCAACCCTACCATTAGAACCTGTCTGGTTTTCTACTCAGCAGAGCACAAACTCACTTGGCGTATGGCAAATATGTCGTTTCTTTGACACAATCCATTTCATCTACAGTAATGAAATGGGGCATCACAAACATTTGTGAAAGCACTTTCCTTTAGACGCTGCTACTGCTTTACTATTACTGTACTGCCCGTCAATAAATGAGAAGTGGTGAAATATGGTAAATTATAAATATTGATCCTGATAATCAAATATGATACTATTATGTTTTTTTTATGGTTCTATCAAAATTCTATATGAAAGCCAAAAAAAGTACAAACCATACAGCTTCCTTCAAACCAAAGCCTTGATTTATTTGACACTAAGCAGTTGATGATTAACAGATACCAACGATAATGCAAGAAGCTTTATGTTTAAGTCACATATGCACACATTATCCTAATGATTACTCCAAAATGCTGTTATATTATGTATCATGAAAAACATGTATTCTTAAATTGAAGTGTAATACAGAAACAGACAATGGAACTGAAAATAACTTAATAACTTTAAGAAACTCTCTGTTCCCTAAATTTTCATGATATTAAGGACATTTGAAAAAATCTGCAAGAATTGGCTTGATCATACGTCTTCTTATTTAAGTTGTTATTTATCTTATTGTATATCTCTTTCACAGAATAACAACCAAAGAATTTGAAACAGTCACTAGTTTTTTCTTATAACAACAGGGAACCCTAGTGGTGGACATTTGACATGACGACTGAATTCAAAACTGTGACCTATAATTGTTACTGAGCATCGTTATTTATACCATATCTTTTAGAATGATTTTTGATCTCAGGTATAATATTTGTATCGAAATGGCATAGATGAAGGACAATACCCTGTAGATTTGAGTTAAATGTCTTTCATTCGAGACCTCTTATAATTTAAATGGATTAAAATAATCTCTTTAAAGATTTTTTTTCAATAAAGAAGGCATTGTATATGGTATTATGTAAGTATCGTGTTCCATTGTTAATTTTTTAAATAAGGACTACATTTCCCAGGATGCTATTTTATAATCTACAGGAAGTTGCAGTAACTTCAAAAAAATCTTAGCACAAATTGCTCAATGTCATATTGTCTACCCTCCTGACAGATACAGTGGAAGAGATACTTCACACCGTGATGAAGTTGCTTTGCGGTATTACCTTGCTTTTATCAATTGCTGTTGCCTATTACATCTACATCCCATTGCCTGGGCAAATTTCAGAGCCATGGAAACTGATGGTGTTGGATGCAACATTTCGAGGAGTTGTGTGGATGGTAAGTACCCATTTAAACAATCCTGCAGGTGAACTGGAGAAAGGGCTATTCTGATGGCTGATTGTGATGTCTAGCTCAAATATCCATTTCTCAACAGAATCAAAATAACATCAAAAACAACAGTTGGTTTTTCAAAGAGCTTAAAATTAAATAAAATATAAAATGATTTCTATTTATAGTACATTCAAGCTATTAAAGGTTACTAGGATAATATCTCGGATAAGCTAAGAACTGATATAAGAAAATATATCCAACATTCCCTATTGTCAAGGCAAAATGTGTTTTGGAGAGACAGGTTAAGAGATGACCCTGATAACCCTGTTCTAATGAACTATGGCCAACTTGGCACATCCACAGAATGTACCCAAGGGCAAGATGTAATGTTCACTCACTGTCTTTACAAACTATTCTCTCTTTTTCAATTTCCTCAGTATGACACTTACTCCCTTTGTCAATGTACCAACAATATCACAACATGCAGATTGTATTTCAAAACCATAAGCAGGGTTCACATATCTAACCTTGTTTGTTGTCTTCTAGGGAGATGTTGCTCACTCGGTGGGTCTGAGTCACAGTGTTCGTGTGATCAACTTTGCCGTGGTCAGTTTTGAGAGTGTTGTTCCGGTCACATATAATGGGATCCGGGTGGAAGACACTCTGTTTGATGGTGTCCACGTGCGCATATACCACCCTGCTGGAAAGAAAGAAGGCCATCTGAGGAGGGCGGTTGTATTCATCCATGGTGGTGGATGGTCTTTGGGTGCTCCAAGTATGTCACAGGCGATGTCTTTTTAATACTGTATTACAACCATTAGGGCCCATCTAAGAATAATATTCAGAAATTTTGAATACATACTCATGCATGTTTTGTGACTGGTTTCAATCTGCCATCAGAGTTGGGCTCATATGACAGTCTCTGTGGACAAATGTCAGTTGATCTGGATGCAGTTGTTGTCACAGTGGAGTGAGTATACACCCTGATCATTCACACACTGTAAGAAAGAGCGAAATCACAGTCACAATGAATTCTCCTTTTCTTATTTGTGCAGTTATCGCATGGCACCTGATGTGCACTTCCCTGTGCAGTATGAAGACTGCGTCCAGGCCGCTAAGCACTTCCTGAAGCCAGAAACTCTGGCTCAATATTTGGTGGATCCAGAGCGAGTAGCAGTGTGCGGAGACAGTGCTGGCGGGAATCTGGCTGCTGCAGTGGCTCAGCGGGTACATCAAAACAAACCAATTTTCAAATTTACAAACTTAAAGGGACAGTTCACCAAAAAGAGAAAATTCTGTCATCATTTATTCGCCCTCTTGTTATTTCAAACCTTATGCAGAATACAAAAGAAGAGAAAAATGTTGGTAACCGAACAAAGGTGATACTCATTCACTTCATTTTAATGGAAACCAATGCAAATGAATTGGTACGGCTGTGATTCGGTTACCAATATTTTCATTATTTACTCACCCACTGTGATGTGGGGGCCTCAGTCACCATTCACTTACATTTGATGTTATCCAGGGGTGTCACAACATGCCATTAAGGACAATCGGTATGATTGATTTTTACTGTGATATAAAAATTATCCATATTGTGTTAAAATATAAGAGTCACAATGGTTTGAAACTCTTTCTCTCTCTGCACCTCCTTACAATATTTTGGAAATGATTTCAAAGCCAAAAGTAGAGAAAAAAATGTAAACATTTTCTTCTTAAAACAAACTTTCAATAGATATTATTGTAATTTCAATTCAATTTTCATTTTTGCCGACGCAAATCATTTAGTTAACCTCTTTGTTTAGTTTTGTATATTACCATATATGAACACAGTGTGAAAAATTGAGACCAAATTTTCTAAGAGCCAAGGACATGTGAGACTATAGAGTCTATTTTTTAGAAACATCACAGGTTTTAAAGACTTTGTCTCATTACTGTCTATGAGATAAAAATAGGATATTATTGATATCATCTTTTTAGAAATTGCTTTTTTCAACTTGGCTCGAATGTCATTTGATTGTGGTAATATTTTAAAAGAAACATGCACTTTTTTCTCCCAAGATTGGAATCGACAACAGTATCTCTGTGAAATTCAAGCTTCAGGTCTTGATCTACCCTGTGCTCCAGGCTTTAGACTTCAACACAGCTTCCTATCAACAAAACCAAAACGTTCCCATCTTGTATCGCAAACTAATGGCTCGTTTCTGGCTAGAATATCTAGGTGCCGACCCCGACCTCATTCACTCTCTTCTGATCAATAACCACACAGCTCAGGACCAAAACCACATGTCCCTGAACAGCTCAAAGCTTGACTGGACCACTCTCCTCCCCAAACAGATGATAAAGCATTATAAACCCGTCATTCCTTTAACTGGGTCTTTCAACATCTTGAAGGATGTACCGGCATTACTCGACGCCAGGGCTGCACCTTTACTCGCAGACGAGGAGGTTTTGCGTATGGCGCCGCGTGCATATGTTTTAACTGGCGAGCATGATGTTTTGAGGGATGATGGGATTATGTATGCCCGAAGGCTGGAGCTGGCAGGGGTCCATGTCACAAATGACCACTATGAAGACGGATTTCATGGCTGTGTGAGCTTTGCTTTCTGGCCCTGCTACTTCTCTGTGGGATTGAGGGCCGTGCAGAATTATATCGCTTGGCTTGAGGAGAATTTGTAGTTTTTTGACTTGACATGAATGCAGCGAAAGGTAAAGGTGACAGCAGATGTCAATATAAGCACACGGTAATTTCAGAAGTGCAGTATTTGATTCTTTACTGACTGAAGATTTGTGATTTACATATTGTAGATGGAGTAACATACTAACAGACTGATTGTTTCATGTATTTGAATTAAGTATTTTATACGAAAATAATACTGTTTTTAGATGTCTAGAAGTGCTTTCCTCTTCAACTAATACACTAAAAACTGATTTATCAGATTTATCTTGATACTGTACTGTATGTGAAAATTACACAATCAATTTTGTTTATTCAGAAAATACTTATAATGGTTAAAAAATACTTAATACTTAAAAAAATGCTTACATTTAAGTACGTTTAGTTCATATTGCTAATACAGAGTTAATAATAAGTCGAATTTGACTATCCGTCTTATTTGTGATGGATTTCCAATTTTCTCCCCAAAAAAAGGAGTCAAAATGTTCAGATTCTTTCTGTGAATTGTAGGATTCTGTATTGTGGCTGCACTTAATAATAAAAAATTGTCTACCCAGGTGGAACTTAGTATTTTGAAATATAGTATTTCTTAATAATACTAAAACTAAATTTTTTTTTGCATTTGCAAACAAGGAGGACACTATAGTAGCAATTTGTGAATGACACTAAGAATGACTAGGTTACGTTTTATGTTCCTTACATCTGCAAATGCATAAAAATGAACTTCTATTATAAGAGTTTGTTGGAGTAAACATATTTAAACAATGCAATACCAGCCCCTACATTCATTGAAAAGAGAATTAAGCCAATATTTGGGGTTTCAGGACAAAGTTTAAAACCACCAATTCAAGTTATATTTTATAGGGATGATCCACCCAAAAATGGAAGTTATTTCTTGAATTGCTCCCTTTCCCCAAGTTGTTCCACACCGGTTTAATTTCTTTGTTCATCATTGATTACCATAGTAGGAAAAATTAAAATGGTGGTCAAAGGTGCCACAGAACTGTTTGCTTTCCTACAATCTTCAAAATTTCTCATTTTAAATTAAGCGAAAAAAAATGTATACAATCATTTTTCCTACTATTGTAGTCAATAACGTGCCAGAAATGTCAGTTGATAACATTTTTCCAAATATCTTTCTCTGTATTCATCTGAACAAAGAAATGTATACAGGTTTTGAATGACTTGAGGGTGAGTAAATGGTGAAAGCATTTTTGGGTGAACTATCCCTTTAATTTGACTATTATTTACCTTTCATTGGACGTTCCCAAAGTAAGTCCGGTGTCCTTCAGAGTTTAGCTTAAACTCTAATCAAACACATCTGAAGCAGTTAATCAAGGTCTTACTAGGCAGACTAAAAACTTCCACACAGGTGTGCTGAGTGAAGTTGGAGTTAAACTCTTTAGGACAGCAGCCCTCGAGGACCGATTTTGCACACCCTATCAACTTTGTCAATTTAGCTACAATGTAGCCCTCTTGTGGCCAAATGATGAAGTTACTGTAGATATGAAATAAAACCAGGGGAGCTGTGCTTCACAAACACTTCACTGCAAAGCAAGCAAAATATATTTAGTGTTAACTCAAACTATTACGGCCCGGTTTCACAGACAACACTTAAGGCGGGTCTCAGACTTAAATGAATATGTGACCTTATCTAATCTGAATACAACTTGCCTAGAAATATCTTAAAATATGTCAGTGCTATTGGTTTATCTCAAGTTAACCAAACAAAAATGTATTCGTCTTTGGCATTTTTATAAAAGCGACATAAATATCTTAATTCAACAAAGGCACAGTCCTGGTTTAAGGTAAGCCGTGTCTGTGAAACCGGGCCTATACGTGTTGCATTAAACATGATGCACACAATACATGACTCAACACACCTTTTTGAAAAACAAGAAATAAAAAACTATAATTTATTTTTGTTGCATTCTGCAATTTTCATAAATGTGGCAGTGAACAAACCGGCAATAATCTTCAAAGTTCTCCAAAATCAAGAAGCTAAAATCTGAGTTCAAGTAATGACCACTGAAGAGCAAAAGGAACAAATAAAACGCTACCAAACTATAGGATTAGAAAATACAACACTATACCCCACTATAAGATCCAAGACTTAACTAAGAAGAGTTTTTATATTTGGTCAAAGCCCTACTGATAGTGTTTTCAAGCATATTTAAAGATACTGATGAAGCACTGCCTAATCTATATCATTATATGAGACATGAAACAGTGCAGTGTAACAGTAAAGATGTTCTTTGACCTTACTCAACATGTATTTTTAGTTTTGGTCCCTAGAACAGGTATCACAACACAACCGCAACACGACACGACTAAGTAGGGTCTGAGGCAATGGGTGCTAAAAGGTGCTCAGGCAATATGAATATTGAAATACTTGCTTACAGTTTTGCAAAAACAAATGTTGAGTAATGGGTTGCTTATCATCTACAAATCTGATTTTTATATTGCTTAAATAACATCACTGCAATGAGTACATTCGCAGGCAACACTGAACACACTTACATTCACTTTTTTCTAGAAATCTTTGTAGATATTGTACTGCGAGAAGTCGGTATAATCCAGCTTTGTCAAAATTATTGGAGATGAAATGAATCAGCTGGCTAGACACACTACTAAATATAAAAATACTATTATTTTAAGGGTTGAGAAATGCATTGGGTTCAGACATTTTGACACATTTGTGCTTCATCATCCTACAAAAACCAAAACCACCTGCTCGAGCCGAACACAATCATCTGGGCAACATTGAACATTCTTTTAAACATTGATTTGACATTGAAAAAGTGACAGCACTACCAAAGGCAGGGCTGCATCGACTGTTTCCATAAAGAAAATTAATAATCTCTTTAACAAAATATATATATATATATCCTGACTGGAATGCACGGAACCAGACCTAACAGTTGTGGAGAAGAGACACAAAGACGATGACACAGGAAGTGATCACAATGGCAACCAGTACAAGTCTACATGTCTCTAAACCCGTTGACAATATTGGGACTAAGTGCTACATTTTTCACCAAAAGTGAGGGTCTAAAATTGTGAGGCTGTAGATAATGTACATAAGTGTATAATTTCACCCTTTATGTATTTAAAAATAACCTTGAATCACCATGACCAAATGTCAGCAAGTAACATGTAAACAAACTTTGTTCTCCGACAATGACTGAATCATGGGAAACAGAACTATTTCTCTAGGTTAGGGTCAATGAACATTACCATTTGTAAATATGATGATTTGTAAAAAATAATGCAGTGAAGCGTGTAGTTCCATCAAAATAAAACCACCAAATAAAAATGCCACAACACTTAGCTTCACAGTAACGTTTCATTACAGCAGTGTATGTGATGGTAGAAGTCATGAAAGTTAAGAGTTTTGGTAAACAATTTCTGTCAGACTAAACTGGGAATCAAACATGGCTGCTTTCAAGTTCAACCCTCCCATGAGAGAGAGAAATCAGTAGCAAGACAGCTTATCAACAGTCAAAATGCATCTCCAGAGCATCTTCAAAATTCTGGTCCTCATCGGCACTGGAAGTGAGGAACGAGGCCATAGGAGAGCCTGCGGAGAGGCTGAGGACTCCAGCATTGGACCCAGCATTTCGCACCGATATGCTTGTAAGGTTGATTCCCAGCGTGAGCCTCGTCTGCTCCAGAGCTTTCTCCGGCACAGCGAACGCCTCCAGTTTCTTCTCCCCGTTGGCCATGTATGAGTTTTGACAGCCCCTGCAGATGCAGTCCAAACAGGCTTTCCGGTTGGAGTAGCAGGGGCATCTTTGACCTCTACAGGTAAGAACACTTGGATTCTGAGTTGCTCTGCCACATTTGCAACCCTTCTTCTCTTGCGTCTTTTTGTATGCAACTTTGGTGGGCTGTCCGGGTAATATACTAGCAGGGAGCACCCTGTCCTTCGCCTTTCCCTTCGATTTAGGGACGGCGACTTTACTCTTCGACTGAACCTTCTTATTACCCGAATCTGCGTGTACCTGTATGTTTTTAGTTAAATCCAACATGGCCTTGTTGACTTTCAGGACACCTCCATTGGAGACCACCACAGCAGGTTGAGAGGGAGCTTTAGGTTCACACGCTGACTTCGCAGGTGCTGTGGCCGCTACCGAGGGCCCCTGGATGAAACTAGCGATGGGGAGAGGCTGGATCATCTCGCTGTCACTCTCAGAGCGGGAACGCTTTCGGCTCAGTCTCACTTTCCGATGGGACGCGGCAAGACACGTCATACCCGTCTGAGGCTGCTGTGGGTGGTCGGATGAACCTGTGGTCAATGACGATTGCGGACTTTGCTCCGCTGGTGTTTCAGTCTTGTGCTGTTGAGCAATGGAGCAGTCTTTGTTCTCAAAATCAGTTTCAGGGGTCTCCATTGCACATGTGTCTAGCTTAGCGCCACTCGCCTGACCGACGATGCAGTTTAAAACATCAACAGTAACAGCGTCTGTGTTTAATTCTTTCGAATGTAAAGGTTCCCTCACAGTGACTGGCTTGGGTGTATCCAGCTCCGGTTGTGTCAACAGTACATCATCCGAGCCAGAAGGGTTCACATCAATAGAATTATTCGAGGACTCCACCTCGGTTTTAATGTGAGCAGCGTCCAAATTGTTTGTTTGACTGTGCGCGTCCGAAATGCAAAACTGTTCCTGTTCTTCCTTCACCGTCCCTAACACTTCTTCCAACATTTTCTTCACCTCGGGATAACCTTCGACCCCCAAGGCGCTTTGCTGAGTATTCATGCACACCGACACATAATCGCAGAGATTCCTATAGCAGTCAACCAGAATCTGAAGCTGTTTATTCTCCTCAAACTCCTCCCAGTCTTTACACCAGCTGCACGACGGCTTCAACATCATCTTTTCACCTTTGCAACCCATGCAAACATAGTGCTGGCAAGATGAGTTTTTAGGAGCAATTGGATCCTGAAGCAAATTCCCTAGATGGAAACAAACAACACGTTAGTTGCAGGCAATCACACATGAAAGGAATCTAGACTTTTACAGATCCTCACCACACGCCAGGCAGGAGAGAGAGTCTCTAAAGAAATTCAGAACGTTAAACAATCCTCCGTATGTCTCCGGGTCTTCGGGGTCGCACTGCAGGAGAGAGCGACACGCAGACACGTACAGCGAGGTGGCATTTACCGGATTCATTTCAGCGATTTGCGTTTATAACAGAGCGAGAGGAGCGAGCTGATCAGCTCTTACAGTATAGAGAGGGAGCCTGATGCTCGTTCACGAAACCAAGACTTCCAATGCAGAATAACTGTGAGAATACAATCAACCTGGTTTCACCCAACGCCACAAACAAAGAGTGTAAGAGGACATGACTCACAAGCAGGGATGCCGGTTTGAGTTTTCTGCCCGTTAACATGTCAAAACGTTATTTGATGCGATTGTTGCTGCAGAGATTATCCATCTGAACTGTGAAAATAAAACCTTGCCGGGCGTTTAACCGCAGACTGTAGTTTAACTCAACTCTCACGGTCCAACGATAACCTCAAAATCCAAAGAGCTGCTCTTTTGTGATCAAACACACAGAGACAGAGATGTTAAAAGGCATTTTAGTAGTCCACACAACAGGCCTTGCGGTTTACTGTTACTGGAGCGACACTGCAGCTGGAGCTGTTATGAGTTCGTAAGTGAAAGCTTAAAAAGGAAATGTCCAAAAATGATAATCCTTGAAGTAGTCCAGATCTTTAACAGCGGGTGGATGCACACTTGGGTCGAACAACAGACAACTCAATTCGCTAAACGCTGCTAGCTCGTTTGCTAGCTAATGTTGTCTACACTTCTTCGTGTTCTGGAACACGGCCGCTTTCTCTCAGTAAGTCCAACAGTCTTCCGTCTAAGGGACACGTCGTTTATGCAGCGTTTGGTTGAATTCTATCCGCACCAAAACATTCACAAAAGCTATGGTTGTTATTCTACTGTTAACTTATGCATCCTGAGAGACAATACCAAGCAGAAGTAAAGAGCGCCTCGATTTGAACATGACACGCGTGAGTACTGCCCCCTAGTGCGTGACTGTATAAACCACACACTGCATGTAGGGAGAAATGGAGCCTTTTTCGGTATTGTAACAGTTGTAAGGAGCTATTTATTAAACGAATAAAGTCAACAAATAAATAAACAAGCGTTGTGTTTTGTAAACGTTGATGTTATTTTATATTTATATTTACCAGATATTGTGCAATTTCTGGGATTTTAAATCATTTTACGTTTTTCGTCAATTGTGCAATGAAATATTTCCACAATGGAAGTGTGTATACAACTCATGACACACCGAAATGTGAAATACAGGAAATAATAATAAATTATTTAAATAAATAAATTATGTTATCACATTTAATATTTACTAATTGTAAATACATTTGAAATCTGGTTAAGATAGGAAATAACCAAAAAACATTTCCCCTAAATCCAAGGTCCCTGCAACAATTCTCGGGAAATGTAGTTTATACTTTTTGACATTCAGTTAGGACTACATTAATCACGTACCCCTAACGAAACACATCTCTTCAGCGATTGGTTCCCGTATGCACGCCTCTTCGCTATCTCACAGCGATTGGCTTTAAAACATAACGCCCATCGGTGATTGGCTGAACAACATCAATCAGTCATGATTGTCGACGCTTTCCTGTGCCCTCCGTGTAGCAGGAATGGCGACCTACGCGTTAATGCGAAGCAGTCTGGGACTATTAAAAAGTCTAAAATATCCCTTAAAAGGAGGATATCAGATTCCTAATGGCACAGTCGCTCAATCAAAGTTGCAAAATGCAAGATGGTATTGTTCCCGTCACATGTCTGTGCAGGAGAGAATCGAAAAGAAGCGAAATGCAGCGCTCGCGGGAGGAGGACAGAAGAGAATAGATGCACAGCACAAACGGGTAACTTGCACATAACGCAACTTTCTTAAAATGAGTGCAGAAATATGTAGAAAGCAGAATATTATGCAATGGTTATAGTTATGCTAATGTTTCTGTTAGGGTAAACTGACGGCGAGAGAGAGAGTTGAACTCTTGCTTGACCCTGATTCGTTCGTGGAGTATGACATGTTTGTGGAGCATCGCTGTTCTGACTTCGGCATGGAGGCAGATCATAACAAGGTCAGACGCTTACATACTATAAACACACTGCTAAACCCCTACATTGAATTATGTGCATTTTAAATGTTTGCAAATACATGTGTACAATAGTGTGCCACATTTACCTGCTCAACTTTGTGCGCAGTTCCCAGGGGACAGTGTGGTGACTGGACAGGGCAGAATCGACGGCAGGCTGGTTTATGTCTTCAGCCAGGTATAAAACTATTTTGCACATCGTTTAATTAAAATCTGATTTTGAATAGCTCACTTTTCTTCTAACATGGTTATGTGTTGTCAGGACTTTACAGTGTTTGGAGGCAGTTTATCAGGGGCGCATGCTCAGAAGATATCCAAGGCAAGTCCGTTTCCTTGTTTCAAGCTTACTGAAGTCAGTCTGCAAGCTGAAATAAAAACCGCTTTGATTTTATTCGACAGATCATGGACCAGGCAATGCTGGTGGGCGCCCCGGTTATAGGCTTGAATGACTCCGGTGGAGCTCGCATTCAGGAAGGAGTTGATTCCCTTGCGGGATATGCAGACATATTTCTGGTAAGATTTACATAAAATTATATTTAATGTTTAAGGATTTCTTTTTGAAGACTATATTTGTTCTTTAGCGGAATGTGATGGCGTCAGGCGTAATTCCTCAGATCTCTCTCATCATGGGTCCATGTGCAGGCGGAGCCGTGTACTCGCCTGCTCTAACAGACTTTACTTTCATGGTGAAGGTAAGAGAATCAACGTATTAAAGACATTCTCAATCTACATTTTAAAGCGTAAATGAATAATAATAATAATACAAATGATCAAACATCTTGTTTTTACAGGACACCTCTTATCTCTTTATCACCGGTCCAGATGTGGTGAAGTCTGTTACGAATGAGGATGTGACGCAGGAGCAGCTGGGTGGAGCAAAAACACACACTTCAGTGTCTGGTAGGTCCTGCCGTCTGATGGATTTTCTCGCCTGTACCTCTGAATATGTTATTTTGAAGATGTGGTGTGTTATTATCCATGATATTATGTTATAACATCAGATGTGGTTTGTAAGCTTGACGTAATATTCCCTTGGCTTACAGGCAGCATAACAGTAGTTCTGTTTATCAACTGTGTTTCAGGTGTTGCTCATCAGGCCTTTGAAAATGATGTCGATGCCCTTTTGAACTTACGAGACTTTTTTAATTACCTTCCACTAAGCAACAAGGATCCAGCTCCGGTCATTGAGTGTCACGATCCCAAGTAACACACTAGATGGATTATCTTTAGTTTATATTATTTCCATCAGTTTCTTTGATAACATGGCATGTTCTTTTATCACGTCAATTTGTGTTCCTCAGAGATCGCCTGTGTCCTGGTCTGGATATTATTGTTCCTCTTGAAAGCACAAAAGCCTTTGACATGCTTGATGTTGTTCACAGTGTACGTAATTATTCACGGAAATAGAAACTGAGATGCACATGTACAAATAAGCTTTATTTGATAATGCAGATTCTCATTTGACTTATGCAGATAGTAGATGAGAGGAAATTCTTTGAGATTATGCCCAACTATGCAAGGAATATTGTGGTGGGATTTGCCAGAATGAACGGCCGGACTGTGGGCATAGTAGGAAATCAACCTAAAGTGGCATCTGGTGGGTGTTAAAATAAGAATTTATTATCCACGTTCATTTTCAGTTTAACAGCAATTTGATTTTTATCACATACAATGTTTTTTTCTAGGCTGTCTGGACATAAACTCGTCCGTTAAAGGGGCTCGATTTGTCCGATTCTGTGACGCCTTCAACATTCCCATCATCACTTTTGTAGATGTGCCAGGATTCCTGCCAGGTGTCTTTGAAGATCCATAACATTACATTAATACTCATGTGGCATGCATTTCCAGCTGCTTTGAACATTCATTAAAGGTATTAAGAGCATATTGTGATGTAACAGGCACAGCTCAAGAGTATGGAGGCATCATCAGACACGGAGCCAAACTGCTTTATTCGTACGCAGAGGCGACCGTTCCAAAAATCACAGTCATCACTAGAAAGGTGGGAGGCTGATGTACGGGTGGGATTGATAAACTAACTTGCTTCTGTATTAAATCTTAAACCTGCTGTCTTTAGGCCTATGGAGGTGCTTACGATGTGATGAGCTCCAAACATTTAAGAGGAGATGTCAACTATGCCTGGCCAACTGCTGAAGTTGCAGTGATGGGTGCAAAGGTAACCCGAAGACTTATGAGCGGGGACAATTATTATTAAGTATAACTAGAAGTGCAGAGACATTGAAAAATGCCAAGTCACTTGTAGACCTCCATTCTCACGTCAGATGTCTAACATGATCTCTTTAAACCTAGTATAGGTGAAGATCGAATATCACTGGAGCAATGATCACTATGCATCTTTAAATTTTCCTTCTGCTGGTTTTGTTTTGGTGTTGAAGATCAGATGCATGATACTGAAACGTGTTGCAACACGTCTGGTTATTTATATCCTCATGACGTCTACACATACATAGACTTGTTTATCTCTAGAATTTGACTGGTGGTCAAGCAATCAAATTCTTATTTTTCTGCATGTAATTGAATTTTTAAGGGTGCGGTTCAGATCATCTTCAGAGGAAAGAAAAACCAAGCTGAGGCTGAAGCCGAATACGTGGAGAAGTTTGCAAATCCCTTCCCAGCTGCTGTCAGAGGTGCACATATATGACACAACCTGCTAATATGATATGAAACAAATACACAAATTCATAGGATTGTGCTAAGTTACAGTGGTTTTCTGGTGTTTGTCGTTTTGCTACACAGGCTTTGTGGATGACATCATTCAGCCCTCAACCACACGCAAGAGGATCTGTAGAGACCTAGAAGTGCTGGCCAGCAAGAAACAGACCAACCCCTGGAAAAAACATGCAAACATTCCCCTGTAAATCTTTGTTCAACACTACTTATTTTTTAGCATTTCATGACATCTGTGGTAACTCGGACTGGAGAAATGTAAAAAAAATCATGTTTTCACACATGGTTTGTTGTGCCTTATCTCCTTTACCTGTTACCTTATTTGAACTAAAACAATAAAACACTCCCAGAGTTCATGATTACATATTTATTTTTTTCTGTAAAAGTGACTTTTTCATAAGTTCACTGAAGAAAACGGTTTTCCATTAAAAGGGAAAGTGGTACGTCATTTCTAGGTTGTACAAAAGAAAACCATCTTATATTGAAATTGTACAATTTACAGGTACACTAGCAAAACTAACCAGGGCTCAGGGTGGGAGGTAATGACTATAACGGCAACACTTATGTTGTGGACAATATAATCACTTTTTGAGAACACGGGACTATAGAGCACTTAAACTGAGGCATTCTGTGTCACAATACTTTCATGTGAGACATGACAGACCAGCATCTGCTTGATTGATTCATATCACTCGATCAATGCATGTTCAAACAGACATTTCACACAACTCACCTCATAACTAAATCTACTGGAGATAAAATATAAAGAACTGACCATTCGAATAATTTCGCCATGGAAAACACTGTGTGATGCTATTTCAGGACAATCCTCCAGTCTGAATATTAACTGCATTTTAATACTGTAACATAACTGCTTACTCGTTTAAAACAAGAAAACAATAGTGTTCTTTTACATGTAAATTAAGAAATTTAAGATATACCAACATTTACTACTGAATGTGCTGTGGGAGGAAGAAATCATCTGTTAACCTGATAGCAAAAGCGACTTCATTATTTACACGTACAGGCCGTCTACACAGTAGGATGGATTAACACAAAATGTACATCTTTAACACATGGGACCGTGCATTCTTACATGATCAATCTGTAACCACAACGTAAATCCTATCCAGTATGATTTATATGAGCTGTCTGAGATAAACCGCTGGGCAGAACAATTCACCAAATCTGACATGACTGGACCGCATCAGTTAAAATAATCTCTAAATGAATAAAACCTCCTCTGATATGTGGCGTTTGATAAAAGATTGAGGGTTTGTGGAAAGTTCACGGCAGATTCACTTGATCTGGAGACCGGTGCTTCCAGGTTTAGAAGTGAAGGTCTCTTCAGCACATGCTTTTACTTCGCTCTTTCTCCTTTCGCCGTGGCAATTCAGAACATGGGCATTGTGAAACCCTGAGAAAAATATCAACATAAGTAAATAAATCGTGCATAACAATAAAGACCACATAAATTAGGAAAGGTTGCTTCAGCCTTACCGACTCGTCCTCAATCATGGCTGCTGAGTCAAAGAAGTCCGGTCTCAGCTCCGCCCTCTCTCGCCTGTTTCTGGATGGAGGCTACACAGGGAGTTTAGACAATGTTGTTTATGTCAATATTTTCCACATTATCATTGATATATGATCATCTGATGGATAATACCCCACATTAACTACGTGTACAGCTCTGGGAAATAAAACAAGAGTAAAATTGTAATTTTTGTTTCATTCTGTGAACTGATAATGATAATATTGTTCCTATTTGCAGAAATGAAAACAGTAGAAACAAGTCAAAATAACAGAAAAGATGCTCTGTATTTTTTAGACCTCAAATGCTGCAAAGAAAACAAGTTCGTATTTACTTTTAAGCAATACAATGGTTATATTTGTACATGTATTTAGGAACAGCTACAAATGTTATCTGGTATCACAGTTTTCATGTGTCTTGTCATGCTGTCAGTCTTACACATTGCTGTTGGATGATTGCCTTGATGTTGTTGAAATTTTGACATTGGACCGTAATGGACAAAATACAAGAAATGCTGATTCAATTAAAATTTGGGATTGTCTCTTAATCTTTTACAGCGGCTTTATGTTGTTAAAGTGGTAAAATGTCAATAACTAAAAAAAGTGGACGATACATTGAAAAACTAGATTAAATCAAGCAACTCACTGGTCTTTATAAGTACATCACATTCAAGACTAAACCCCGCTTGGTTCTTACCAGGTCAATCACCATAGTGTCCTCGAATTCCTCACTCATGTCTTCTAGATGTCCACGAGATGACATCATGACATCCTCAAAAATGGGCTCGCCGTCATCTTCCATGAGACCACGTCTAATTTAGAAAGAAACCAACACGTACCTTACAATACACAAACAAACCAAATATGAAAAATCTTTGCAGTTCTCTCTCCACTTACACAGTGTGTCGTGCTCCTCCTCCACTCCGGGCCTTCATGTAGTTCATGGCTGTGCGTTCTTTCCTGTTCACCTCTTCCATCTTCTGCTGTCCAAGCCAGGACATCTGCATCTGAGGACTGAGACAATACAATATTATTTATAGTCAACCCTCCCAACCCAGACTCAATACAACCTTCAATACTTTAAGATGTAAGCGATACTTACTTATTTACGTAGTCTGATTCGGATCCGGGTTCTGAGTCCTGGTCCGGGATGTGCTCGGCAGCCTGGCGAGGGTTTTCTCTGAGTACCGTGGAAGTAAGCTGGGGGGTCTGCAGGGCTCCTGGGGTCTGCAAAGTGTCATTCCTCATCAACCAAGAGCCCTCCAAACTCTCCTCTGAAGATCCAGGACACCACACACACATCTGTTATGAGGGTAGTGAAAGCCAACTAACAAAAACTTCATTTTATTCATCTGGCATCCTCACCCTCAATGCGTTTCTTTTGCAGGGCTGTGCGGCCCTTCTTGCTTCGTATAGATCCAGCTTTACTGGTGCTACTGCCGCTCGTGATGGACATGCGGTCCTCATCTCCACCCGTCAATAGAGAGTTCCTGTAGGAGATGAGCGGCAGCCAGATGTCTTCACGCCTCTCCATCATGTGCTCGGTCATGAACTTCTCCAGGTACGAGTGACTGTGAAGTCATGCAGGAAACAGAGCAAGAACAGAAATAAGAGAAAAGCAAATCGTAGGCATATGAACATGACCATAAAATAATGAAAACAAGTGTCAAAGTCGGAGCTCGGAGGAACATACACTGTTTTCTTGTCTTGGCGAAGCAGCTTGGAGGAGAACTCACAGAGAACCTCTAGGAAAGCCAGATTTGGAGGCGGATACTCAGGTCCTTTTGGATTCTGGTATTTAAAGGCAAACTCGATTCCATCTCTGAATAAAAGAGAAAATATTAATTTGCATTAAACGCCCGAATCATTAGTATTGGTCTCCCTTCATGATGATATCCATGTTGTCTTGAATTATTTTAAACATGCTCTGGTTACATGGCACAAATTACTCACTTGTGCAGTGTGGCCACAGCCTCTCTGGTCTTGATCTGGTCCAATCCAAAGGTCAGGGCGAAACGGCGGGCCAATTCCTTAATGCCGCTGACATGAGATGAGGTTCTGTCTAAGTTAGGACCCTGATCCTGGATCAGCTCATTAAAGAGCTGAAAAACAAAGAAAAAGAGCAGAAGTATTACAAAAATGCTATTTAATGACAAAGCCAGTATCATTATATCCGCCTGCATATTTTTCTCACCTGTTGCAAGCTCAGAATGAGTGTTTTGGCACACAGTATCTTGTCCGTCTGCCTGGTCTTACTTAGTGTTTCTTTGATGATGTCTCCATAATCATTGTAGTACTAAAAACATAATCCTATTAAAAACCGCATGTCATTTTATTATTAAATATAATAAAGCAATGGATGTCCTACCTTCATGTAGTGCTTGAATATATCAGCCGCAGCAGGCATGTCTACTATATCATATATGATGAGCTTGCTGAAAGAAGCTAGAAGGTTCCTCCTCTTGTGTAAGGCCTCGATCTTGTTAGCTTCATCTTCCTCATCACCTTCTGTGTATGTGAGGACATTGCGTGTCAGCTTGTCAACCAAACACTTACTCACATATCACAGAGTTGGACTAAACAGACTATCTGGGTATCTGAGAACTGACGCTGTTACTGACCTATGCTCTGATTCTCTTCATCCTGGTCAATGAACACATGATCCAGGACAAAATTGAGAAGTTCGTTCTGTAAGGTGCTGTCTGGGTTAAACACCAGCGGTTGTAGACCTTCTCTGGACCCTGTGGTGAGCTGGTGACTGAAGATCATCAGCAGGTCACACAAGAGCATGAACGCCTGAGAAACAGAGAGAAAAGCAGAAAGTGGTTGGTGGCTCCGTGAGAAACTTGACCTTCCTGAATATCTCTAGCAGGTTCTCACCTGCTCTTTCACTGGCGTGTTGACGTTTGATAAACACTGTTGGCATACAGCTAGGAAAGACTTGACAACCCTTCTTTGTGCTAGAAGATCATCCTTAAGTTGAAAAAGCAAGATGATGATGTCTGTATAGTATAAAGACACTGTTGCGCTTAACAATTTAGTAGTGAACATCTTTAATGTTGTTTTATTATCCTGGTCAAAATAGTATATCAGATCAATTTCAGGATCACTACTTCATTTTAAATATCGCCAGTCTTTAGTCATTACCAGTGTGATACAGACCTTGGATGGGGAGCCGTCAGTGATCTTCACCAGCTGCCACAGTATTGAGTAATGAGAACACTGAAGAGCTTGCACTGCTATCTACAAACCACACACGCACGACAAAATGTGTCATTTGTCAGTCCAACAAACTGTACCATGATGAATAAATACAAAAACACAACTGATATAACTGATCTTTTTCTGTATCTATGTACAGCCGGAGAAAAGTATGAGACCATTTCAAACCATTTTCAGTTTTTCTGAATTTACTATTTTTAGGTATGTGTTGAGGTAGAATGATAATTTTTGTTTCATTCTGTGAACTACAAACAATATTACCCCAAATTTCAAATGAAAATATTGTTTCTGTTTGCATTTATTTGCAGAAACTGGAGAAACTGGTCAAAATAACAGAAGGGATCCTCTGTATATTTCAGACCTCCATTACCGCAAAGAATACAAGTTTATATTCACTTTTAAACAATACATTGATTCATCAATGTATTGATGAATCACAATTTTCATGTGTCTTCTCATGCTGTTAGTTTTTCATATTGCTGTTGGATATTCTTCATTTCACTCCTGAGGTTTAATTTTGTTGTTGCAATTCAACAAAAACTGGACTGGAATGACCACAATACATCTATAAAAACAGACTAAATAAAAAAATGAAATGGTCCCTTAATGTTTTCCGTGCCTGTATATTTGTTATTTGGGTGAAATTTGACCTGAAGGTGTTTGTGTGAGATTCACTTAACTCATCATAAGTGAAAGAGACGCACCTGCTCTGGCATAGATCCCTGCTCTATTCCAGTCCTTAGCAACCTGTAGCAGTTCCCAAACAAATCCCACCTGGTCAAGTCATGAGCACTGATAGAAACAAGAGACAAATTGAGTCATCTACTCTCATCGATGACAAGCAGTCAGATGTAATGAGCCTCCAACTTTACGATTTAAGGGAAACAACAGCATACTTGTGAAAGGCAGTGAGTCTCTTCACAGTTGAGAGAACGTTGTAGATGTCATCGTCATCCGCTTCTTCGCCCTGGAAACAAGCAGCCAATCAGAAAGAGCTTTGATCAGTATACTTGATTCATTGACCAACTCTACTAATTAATGATAATTTTTTTTATAAAAAAAAAATTCTGATAAACACAGAGAAAGATATTTGGGAGAATGCTTGTAACCAAACACTTTTGGCCACCATTGACTACCATAGAAGAAAAAAATACTTTATAAATGTCTTTGTTCTGTTGAACACAAAAAAATATATTTTCAAGAATGTTGGAAATCAAACCATTCTGGGGCACTATTGACTACCATTGTCGTCTTTCCTAATACGGTAGTCAATTGTGGCCAAGAATGGTTTGGTTACAAGCATTCTTCCAAATATCTTTCTCTGTGTTCATCAGAACAAAGAAATGTATACAGATTTGGAACAACTAAAGGTTGAGTAAATGATGACAGAATTTTCATTTTTGGGTGAGATACTCCATAAAAACCTTTTTGTGCACTTAAGGAACACTTAAATCATTTCATTATATTATCCTGGAGAGGTGAGGTCTCTGAGTCCAAACATCTAAATACAGAGATGCCTCAGGGCTCAGTGCTTGGACCGCTGCTCCTTTCCATATACATGACATCCCTAGGTTCTGTCATTCGGAAAAATGGCTTTTCCTATCACTGTTATGCAGATTATACTTGTTATTTTAGCCTGACGATCCAACTTTTTCTGCGCACATCTCAGCATTCCTGAGTGACATTTCATTCTGGATGAAGGTCCGTCACCTGCAGATGAACCTTGCAAAAACAGAACTGCTTGTAATCACGGCCAACCCAAAGATTCATCACAACCTCTCCTTTGAACTAGGCTCATCAACCATCACACCGTCCAGAACGGCCATAAACTTGGTGTGGTAATCAATGATCAGCTTAACTTCACGTATCATGTTGCCAGCACCGCCCGGTCCTGTAGATTCATCCCTGTCCAAGCATGGTAATATGCTAGTCCTAGTCCAGGCTCTTGTCCTGTCCAGACTGGACTATTGCAATGCACTACTTGCTGGACTCCCAGCTACCACAACCAAACCTCTACAGATGATCCAGAATGCAGCGACAAGAGTGGTCTTCACACCTCACTCCTCTCTTTATTAGGGTTCATTGGCTCCCTATTGTCGCTCACATCAAATTGAAAGCGCTGCTTTTGTCCTACAAGGCCACCCCTGGTTCGGCATTCGCATATCTTTACTCGCCAATACAGACTTATGTACCCGCCAGATCCCTGCACTCTGCAAACGAACAACGCCTTTTCAGTGTAAATTAGGTTGAAGTGATTGTTTTGTGAATGTACAAGTTCAAGGTGTTTTAAAAGTGATTGTGCTAAATAGTTTTTTTTTCATCTAATGTAAATACATTCAGACATTTTAAGTGTCTCAAGTACTTTTTGGGGCCAGAGAATGTTACACCGAGACAAGAAATGATCCAGAAAACACATTTACAGTATTGAATCCCAGTCTCTCTAATAATGTGTTGGTTGTGTATGATCACTATTTGGTGTTAAACATCAACAAACATTCTCACAATCAGTTTGTCCTTACCGCCTGCAGCAGCTCTTCCACAGAGTGGTTGAATCTGTCGACCAGTTCATCAATGAGCTGACTGCGGGCGATGTCCACGCGGTTCATGATGGTGTACTCTTCACTGCACAGGATGCTGTAGGTCTTGCTGCAGGCCTCCAGAACCTCTGTGTCTATGTGCTTCTCCACTACAATCTTCATCTGCTTGAGCAACCCATCCAAGTGCTAAAACGTTCAAATTCAGCGTTACATCCACGAATGCATAAAAAATACAAAACAGGTGGTGAGTTCGCGAAGGTCCGGCTTACCTTCTCCATTCTCCCAGCACTGTACACATCAAGGTCAAAGAACTGAGGTATCTGCAGTAGGTTTGCAACTTTTTCTGCGTCTGTCTGGTACTGTGGGTGGAAGACATATTCATCAAGACAAAAAAGTATTTTCTGATATATGTGAGAAATAATGCTGAAATTTGGCATTGAAATGTATGTTTCAGTCCTACTTTTGAGAGTATCATGGGAAGTGCCATGATGAAGTGCTCTGTTAGTTTGTTTTTGTCATCAATCTGGGTTTTTCTTTCCTTCGCAGTCAAGACCTAAAACAACAGTAAAAGAAACTTGAAATCTATAGACTTATATTATACTCTATTGTTCAGAATATATACATACACAGAAGACAAAATGACAGTTCTCACCCTTTTACCAGTCCCTCTCCCCACAGGCGGGTGTGCTTCTGCGGCCTGACGGATGGTACACACAGTGAGCTCGATCAGAGCGTTCTCCTGTCTGTCCGACAACACTGAAGACATAGAAAGGAGAAAAATCATCTATAAAAAATTATACTGTGAGGGATAACTATAAACCAAGGTCCTACAGTTAAGGTTCATCGCCACAACTTTATATAAACAATTTTTCTTGCAAAATTCGGTAAAAAGTAGATTTCCCGTGTTCACATTCTGGGGCCGGTTGCATAAACTGCTTAGACTAGTCTTAGAAGTTAGTCATCTATTATTTTTCCTCAAGACGCATAACTTCTTTAAAGGTAGATTGGGCTAATTGAAATATGAAGGTAAGATTGATTTGCCCTAACTAATTGCTAGTCAGTGAGACTAGTTGTTAAGACGCAGTCTTAACTTAGCGTATACGTTTTTGCAACTGGGCCCAGGACTCTGGTTGTTTGTGAATGGAATCTATTACAATGTGGTGTACCGTTTTGATCACATAGTGGCACTCCACACACTATAAGAACAAAAGGTAAATATTTGAATCGCCAGATTTGCCATTTTTCTTGTTTTGAAGAAAAATCTTTAAGTGTGGCTCAGCTTTAACACTGTCTCAGGTTGGCTGTACCCTCTTCTCCCTGCACTGGTTCCTCCAGCAGCAGCTCTGTCATACACTCCCAGTCTTTCAGCAGCTCCTGTGAGCTCTCCCACAAGCTGTCCACCAGATAAGCAGCATGCTCGTGCAGCTGAAAACACACACAACCAGATGTATTCAATCTAAGGCCAGACCATTCTTTTACACAGTTCGATACGTTTGAAGGGGTCATATGACACGGCTTAAACAAATATTTATATTTAATAGTATATACACGATTTAAAGTTAAAAACGCTGTATTTTCTACATAGCGTGCATGTTTGTATCTCCTCTTTGCCCCGCCTCTCTGAAACACACAGATTTTTAACGAGGTATGCTATGATTGGCCAGTTAACCAGTGCTTAGTGATTGGTCGAATAATGAAAGCGTGTGACATATTTGGAATATCAGGTTCCAAAGCAATTGTAATGACAGGTCACCCACCTTACTTGCATATAAATTTAGGCGGTCTTAGTCAACTCATACCATGAATTGTCGTAGATTTCTGGGGTGTGGTTACACAAGGCGTTTCATGCAGGTCTGGGTGATCATTCGCTTTTAGATAGGAATATATATTTTGTTTCTGACACTTTCCTTTTTGCAATTTTTCGTGTCTTATACATGCATGGGCAACTTATTACACACCAAAGACAGAGAAAAACACGTGTTCGCGCCATATGACCCCTTTAATATGTATTGGAGCTAAAGTCTGTAAACCCTATCAACAAACCAGACAATAGTAAGCCTCAGTACACAAATACAGTTCATCTTGATGGTTTGATCAAATACTTGTGAAATCAGGCTTACCTCACTCTCAAGAAAGAAGAGGACCAGCATGCGTATGAGGTTTCCGTTGGGGCTGCTCCTGCCCCTGCGTTTGGCCAGAGCCTCCTCCGCTTGAGGGTCATGTCTGCTGAACAACCTACACATGACACAAGCCAGAGAGTAAACATAATCGATCAAAGACGTCTCTTTGTACATCGGAGCCTTTTGTCCAATATTTAGGCCAAGGAAAACTTAAGCTGTCTGCCGCAAATGGCGGATAACAAACCATTCAGAAACAAGCATTTTTAAATACGATTTGTTAGATAATTTGTTAGATATTTGCAAAACCCACAAAGGGTGAAAAATAATAATGATTTATGGCAAAATCAAAAAATCACAAAATTTAGAGATACAAGGTCTCAGAATGACAGCAGCAATATTCAGTCTATAAATCATTGTTTAATCATCTATAAATCATAAGTTTTTGGTGATTACAAAAAGCCAACACTGTGACAATACAGTATGTCATAATTAAAGTCCTAACAATTATCGTAAGATGAAAAAGTGATACCGGTACATATCTACATTAAATAGTGTAGTATGCAAGGTGGGTTAAAATAATTCTGACACATTAAGTAAAAAAAGGTTAAATGGTCAATTGAGAAAGGAAATGGACTCACTTTCGATGTAGAAACTCCCCAGCAGCCACAGCCACAGGCCTGTGAGCAGAATACACCAGATGATAGACATTCTCACAGTCTTCATTAGACAGAGCGTCCTCACTACCCCTAAAAAAACAAAGACCATTTGATGAAGAGACGATTTCAGACTGCAGAAACTGGAGTTTACATCTGACACATCACTTACTGTAGAATCAAAGTCACCAGTCTGATGGCCTCTACTGCAACATCATACTCTTTATCCAGGGTCATGGACACAATCCGATCCTTCAAAGAGATTTTACTAGCATCAAAATGGAGAAGAGATTCAGCGAATGTGTAATATTGCACCTAAAACATCCTCTTACCTTGAAGCGGTTTGTGAAGAGCTCAAGTTTAGGATAAAGTTCCCGGTTTGTGTAGAGGTTTTGTAAGGCTTTCAAACACTTCAAACGCACCTCGCCTTGCTGAAGATGAAAGATGCTGATGTTACTAAATAAAAAATGAAATGCTACAGAAGCACACAAACCCTTTTCTCTGTGTAATGAAAGACAGCATACCCGGTCATGTAAGGTCCATCCCACGTATTTCAAGTAGCTGTCATTCAGAAAGGCGTCGCTATACATTTTCATCCACACACCAATTTCTTCTATACATATCGCTCTGATCTCAGCTATTGCGTCCCTGTGAAACACACAAGAAACATTATTAAACGTTCAACTGTGCCGTAGCACGCTATCGTTGTGAGGATCCACGGGTTTAGTCACCTATAGCGATGAACAAAGATTCCCTTGAAGATTGAATTCATCATGTTTTCGATTTCGTCTTGGTTTTCTTGAAGCTGGTGAGAAAGTAGGATCATGTCAATATATGCTCTGCAACATAATGACTGCACATTGAGTTATATTAAAGTCTGTTTATGGAAGTCGGGCATTTTTAAAACAGCTCCAAGCAGATATTTCAGTTGTACTATCTTCTTGCTTTTTTTACACTGGTAAATGTGTTATACTGAGATAAAGTTTGGGCCTGATTATATTAGTCACTGTCAAATTGATAAATCAAAAACAAATTTAAGGAATATTGTAGAGTATTTTTCTTATTTTTGTATAACTTTATTATTAAAACAGTTTAAATAACTGTTTTTTTTATTCATGTGCCCTTAATCTCCTGCCTCCCTCATAACCACCTCTATTCACTTCCTGTCACAAGATTGTAGGGATTTAACAAAGGACAATGATCCAATCAGTTCTCAATGGACAATATTAACTCAACTTTATTTATATAGCGCTTTTTACAATTTCCATTGCTACAAAGCAGCTGTACATGAGACATATTGGCTATAAGCAAAACAACTAAAGTCATATACCTGTAAAAACAAGAAAAAGGTGAAAACACAGAAGACCGACATACCCACTTTCAAACGCTCCACACACATATTTACACACATCGACATAGACACACCGACACACACGCACTCACAGTGAAAACACACATTTAAGATAAAGGAGAGAGAAACACAGATCAAATATTAAACAGACAATTCATTTTTATATTCAATATTAATTATGTAAAACTTCTGAATTCTAAAGTTAAGTCTCTAAATTAAGTCCCGCACAACATTTTTTTCCCATTTCGGAAGCCGTTTCACTCATATATACGACACGATACCGTCAGGGTTCCGTCATTCATGTTTCGAGTTTGCATGCTTTGTGGACGGGACCTTGAAAGTACCATGTCTTGGTTGTGTTTTGTTATATGTGGAGACACGTGGCGGTATGTTTTGATAATTCGCCACGTGTCCTCCTGCCTTCCGTGTAGCTCCGCCCCCTTGTTTCTCGGTAAGTGTTTCATATGTGTCACCTGTCTCCCTTTATTGTTTAGTATTGTCACCTGCCCGTCTCCTTCGCTGTGTAATCTCCCCTCGTTATCTGATCCCTATTTAGTCCCTCTGTTTTCCCTCACACCTCGGCGGTTCATTGTAAATGTTACTGTGTTTTATGTTACGTTTGTGAGTCATTGCATCAAGTTCTTGTATTGTCTTTTCGAGTCTTGCCCCGAGTTAACCTTCCTGAGATTTTGTGGATTTACCCTTTGTGTGGATTTACCTTTTTCCAGTTTTCCGCATTGGATGTGTTTCCTGCATGAGAATCCCGTCTCTGGATTTTGTGTTCTGGACTTATTATTTATTTTCTGTTTTGTGAGTACAAGTCTCTGTTTTGCCCCATCGTGGGTTTTGTTTTGCTTTTATTTAAATAAAGTATTGTTGTTACCTCCACCTGCCTGCATTTGGGTTCTTCCTTACACAATCCTGACAGATACGACAAATAAGACAATTTCTACCTTCGTTTCATGTCGACTTGAAACAAACTATGAATAAGCCTTTAAACGATTTGGGTGTAGAAACTAGCTTTATATAGAGTAAGACAGCAGTATTTAAGACATAATACCTCTTTCCTCTTCTGGAGGAGAAGTTCGAGCTTCTCAGTTGCCCTCTTTCCCGACATTTTGTTGCGTTCTGCTTCATACTGTCTCTGTGTGTTGTCCTGGTGAATGCTCAGGTTCAGAGCCACATTCACCAGAGCTGTCATGAGCTTCATGGCTGAACGCATAAAACAAATTCTCATTACATTCCTTTGTAAAATCCCTTAAACTCTAAATACTGTGGCACAATCAAAACAAGACTCAAAACACACAATCAGTGTCCATGAAGAACCCTTTAAAGACAACTGGTTCATTATTTAAAAGTCAATACAGTTCCATTTGGTCATGCTAAAGAAACAAAGTATGATTTAATAAAACTATGAATCTTGTCAAAGCTGTGTCTGATTTTTATCACTGTAGATGGCTCAAGAGTTGCACACGAACACACCACTCGAGGCGTTTACCTGCCAGAGTGCTGGTGTGTCTGAAGGCCCGGACCTGTGAGTCAGACAGACCCGTGAGAAGAGAGATGACCGTGTCCATCATGTACTCGTCGTAGATGATGCTGTACTGACACTGTCGGATCAGAACCCCAATGAATTCACAGAAGTTGTAGCGAAACTTCTTCCACAATGGACCGGATATGGTCAAGGGGTAATCGCCACTGTCCTACATTGACACACAAAGAACGACCTTACTCACACAGCAATTCAATCATCTGTAACGTTTTGTAAATAAAACAGGAAACGTACCTCATCGAACTCCTCTGTCATTTTGCGGATGATCTCAGCGTTCTGCATGTTGCGAAACATTTCGATTCTAACAGTGCCTGGTTATCAATCATAAAGGTTGTTATTATTATGAACATGGCAAACAGGCCCCTTCAACATGGCAAGTTCATTAGTTCCTAAATAATGGGATAAACAGTAATAAATACTATGGCCAATATAAAATTTACCAGATTTCATTATGACTACTTGGTGAACACTACCGCATATTATTAATATTAATGAGAAAAGTTTCATGTCTATGAAAGGCCTCCAGATCGTTTCACCCCCCTGTAAACAATTTATTATTATTAAAAAGAAGTAGCATTAAAACGTGAGTTGTCTTCACCTTTACAGCCAGAGCATTGGATGAAGAAGTTGATGAGGTCCAAAAGTGCTAAATCTCTGTCCTGCTTATACGATTCAATCCAGTCATCAACCACTGACTGAAAAAATCATGGATAGATGTGTCACCAGTTAAGTTCAAACACAAATGCTACGCTGGACAACAAAACCAGATTTTTCGAAATTGAGAGGTTTACACAATCTGAAAGATGTAATAAGATTAATATTAATGTATGAGTTGTTAGAATAGGACAATATCTGGCCGAGATACAACCATTTAAAACTCAAGAAGCTGAGAGTGCAAAAAAATCGAAATATTGAGAAAATTCCCTTTGAAGTTGTTAATCTGAGGCACCGTGACAGGTCATCCACTCACAAAAATAAAGTTTTTATATATTTGAGATAGGAAATTTCACACAATATCTTCACGGAACATGATCTTTACTTAATATCCTATTGATTAATGGCATAAGAGAAAATTTTATAATTTTGAATATATGTTGATGTATTTTTGTCTTTTTCTAAAAATGTTCCTGTGCTACTTAAGAATGGTTACTTTGGTCACGAAGTAAATAATCCAAAACAAGTCTTTCAGGAAAGCGTAAACTAATATTGAACACCTAAAGACTGGTTAACTAAATGAGTGTTTTGACATTAATTTGTAAAATGACAATAATGATTCAATTAAATGTATACATTTACATAAAAGTATAAAATATGACACATTTAGCAATTATATGATGGAATTTGTTCCCATACCTGCATTGCACTCTTCCCCTGTTTGACCACTTCAAAAAGTGTGACAGGATCTCCCTCGCCGTTGTGCTGGGCCATCCCGTTGGCCTTCCGTCCACGCGATGCCCCCAGGAGCCCTTTTTCCGATGGCGACTTCCGGGGCTTTTTGTTTGGTGCCTGGAGCGAGGAGGAGAATGGAAATGCAATGTTGAACCACAAACAACACATCGATGGAGGTGGTTGATCATGTTAATAGATTCTAGAGGCGTACAGGAGGTCTGCCAGGCCTTCCTCTCTTCTTCTTGGCCTTTCCATCACCAGAGTCATCCAGCTCGCTCATACTCATGCTGAGACTCACCGTATCCTGACCCGACTCACCGGAGTCTCTGTAGGAAACAACAGAGCATGAGGTCTTCATGAAAACTATAACAAAGATTCACATGAAAGCATTTGTGTTACTAAGATCTGATGAATGCACGAAGCACAAACAACTTGATTGGTAAGCGTACGTATTAACTATTAATACAAAATATTTTATAAACTTATCATACATACTGATGCCAACATACTACAACAGGATGAATGAAAGAGCAGAGACTCACTGTAGGACTGGCAGCTCTGACGTGATCATGGTTATGGACGGACAGGTTGTGTGTCACAGGTCTGATGTGTAGTGCTGTGTGTTCCAGAGTTCAGCTGGTTGAGGCCTTTCAGTGTGCTTTAAGTGCTGATCACAATACAGTTTTAACACTGTAATTCTGAGTCTACAGAAGAGAGAGCGAGAAGAGAGGTGGGAAGAGGGAACAAAAGGAGTATTAATCATAACTTTGTTCTGACATTTTACAAAGTTACAAAATATATTCTTATAAAATAATGGATGGCGACTTTTATATATGGCACAATTTTCTTGTTTTAATGTATCAGCGTTAATAAACACATTTTAGTTGATGCCAAGCCATTTTTTAGGGTCTGTAACCTGAACCAGTGAAATGGAGAGGGAGTTTTAAAAAGATCAAATAGCGACACCAACTGGTTATTTTATGAACTGCAGCAGCACATCATTAACAGAGATGTCAATCTACAGAACCGCAAACAAGCTTTCCACAGCATCCACATGCACATTCATGAATTCAATTCATCACAATACAACATTTAAAAAATACATTCATTTTATAATAAACCTTTTTGAGTAAATGTGTGTATTTTCTTAACATATTTTCTTGTATGTGTAATTTTATGTTAGTGGATAATTGGTATTCTGTCCTAAACCTGATAAGTTTTCGTCATTTGATTTACTTCAAGGCTTGCTTAAAGTGAATGTCAAATTAACTTTTCCAGACTGAATAGAAGGGATATTAATAACCAGATTATTTGTTTTTATTTGTACACAAAAAGGGAACCGTTTAATAGATTTCAACAAAATAATGGCTAAATAATGAGTAGAAAAAGTAAAACAACCTACATGTGGATGTTTTGTTCTGACAAAAGTTAACTATGACCACTAGGGGCAGTATGAACCATAAAGTACTTGACCTTTCATCATTCTTTGATATCACACCAAAATATGATTTTGGCGATTTTCTACGTCCAGACAATTTTAAATGAATGTTTTTCTTAGTGTAACAGGCAGAACTATTCATAAACACACTTTCTGAGTCAGTTTTGACTGTTTTGCAGAAAGTTGAACTCTAGAGAATGTAAAGCACTTCTTGGACAACAGTAGGGGGCAGGCTTAGAAAGTTTTCATTAAAATGTTTCCTCTTCACTAATCCTTAAAAGCATCACATAAACTTACTTCCTAGTTCATATCTGTTGGCCTCATCCAGACAGACTCAATATAGCCTGCATTAAAAAAACGTCTCATTGATAATTTCCACTAAGAAGTGCAGACTTGAATGTCTTAGGAAAAGTTAGTACATAAATCCAAAACCCATACATAATGCATCAATAGCATTGCCAAGCACTCAGTATAAACTACCGCTATTTGAAAAATAAAGTTCTGTAATACGCAATACAGTGAGATTTCACAAAATCGTGTAAAGTTGGTAAAACGTAAGTGTTTAACAGGTTTTCAGCGGTGTACAGGTGAGGTGAACAGATAGCTGCCACTAGATGGCTGTACTCTGCAGGTGTCTTTAAAACATTCAGTCTTACAGGTGTTAAGAGCTCCACTGCAGTGAAGTTCATCACAGCGTTGTGTTACCCAGACAAAAACACACTTTAAACAGTGTAACCTCTGAAAGTTATTACTTGTGCTATATGTGTTTATTTATCAGCTCTGAGGAAGTAAGCCCAAAGTTTGGGGTTCATCTGAGTGAAAGGAAGCTGTCTGGATTTGGATGACCCTCCAACCACTGCTGTGAGTGTGGCAGTGTTCTAAATATGACCCTGCTCCCCCACATACTAGGCCTCTAAATGCTCACAACACAACGACCTCCCACACAGCATCCACCTACACTGCACTGCAGGACATACCACACAAATACAATACACCCATGTTACAAATTCATGGTGTAAAGGTGCTTCTTGCAGTGGACAAAGTGGCCCTCAGAATTACATTTTGAGGCAAAGTTTTACTTAGTTTTTTCTTTCTTTTATCAGGATAGACAGCTGTATAAATACTTAAATAACCATACTAAATTTTAAATCAATCAACATTACTAGATGTATTGTGACCATTCAAGTCCTGTCCCTGTCATCCATCAGCAATGTGAACGACCGACTGCCTGACAAGACCCATGAAAACTCTTTTACACATGTAAAAATGTGATTGTTGTATTGCTTAAAAGTGATTGTGAATTTGCTTTCTTTATGATAATTGAGGTCTGAAAAAATACAGCGCATTTTTATTTTGACCTGTTTCTACAGTTTTGCAAATAGATGGAAACAGAAAACAATATCTTTGATAATATTGAAATTGATATTGAAATATTGTTATTTATTCACAGAACGAAACAAAAAGATTAATTTTACCTAAACACATACATATAAATAGTAAATTTAGAAAAATGGTCTTTGAAATGGTCTCTTAATTTTTTCCAGCTGCCCTAGGAAAGATGTTATTGCACATGAATCTGCACACCCTTCAATATAAATTAGGGGTGCCACGATATGTTGTAGTACGACACACATCGCGATATAAAACTGTCAAAAAATATGCTATGGTTATGTATTTTAATATTGGTTTTCTTACTCCATTTCTTGATTTTTATTGTATGTCAAATTCAGTGATGATTTATGGTAAAATTGTATTTACATACAGAATGTTCAATATTGAATTCTATTAAGTTGTGTGTATAGCAAAAAAGTTGTTTTTGAGGTTTTGGAAATAAATCTGTAATTTTAATTTCATATAATTTAAATACATTTTGAATATTTTGTTTAAAATATTGGTACACTAGCATATATTCAACCTAGTATAGTAGAAACAGCTGTAATTTTCTTCCTAATATAGATTTTTTTATCAATGTAATGTTAGGAATTTTCCATGTACTTGTTATTATGAATGGAAAAAAATAAAAGGTAAAAGTTGTTATAATATACAGATGAGATTTGTGTTTGTTGTTGTAATGGGGATGTATATAAAGGTCAAAGCCCATTTATAATGAATTTTGTAAATTGCCGTGTTTTATTTTAGACAGTTTGGCATCAATCACTGTCCACACCATAATCAAGAAAGGCTTTGTTGCTCTTAAAATTAACATGATCCTTTTGGCACATCACATCAGTCACTTTCAATGCAGACAAGTTGGAACAGATTACAAGCAACACTGGAAACACTCAATAAAGATCATAAGAACCTGTGATTTTCTCAATGAACAGAGAAAGAGCAATGCACCAGCCACACCAATCCCTCAAATCAATCTACTTTCCAGTCTGTGGCTTTGGCTTCAGTCGTCTACAGGAAGGGTTGAGTCTAAATAATGTGTTCGAATGGCTTGTTCGTGTTGTTTCTGGATGTGATTCAGTGAGTCACTGCTTGTGTTTTATTGATTGGCTGCTACTGAATTCATGGCCTGACTTGCACAGAAAACCTGGGTCAAAAGACGTCAGCCAGAACATCAAATATATGTTTAAAAACAACATCTGAAATAAGAAGCTGTCAGTGTCTGGGTTAAAAAAAAGGAAGAAAAGTCTTTAAAGCTACACCATGATAATTTCCAGAAAGGAATAAAACACAAGGGTCAGAAAGTTACTGTGTAGAAAGCAGTGGGCGTGAACAGACGTGCTTCACTTGCTCCTTATGTTCAATCTGAGGCACACTGAAATGGTTTAATGCAGTTGAGATTAGGGATTGGTATAGTTAAGATTTTACCGATACTGATACCACTTATCGATACCGGTATTTATCAATAGTGTTATTGATACTACGCTCAATAATTTGATCCGAAAATACATGATGTGAAAAGATGTTAAACATTTTAAGCTTCTTTATTACAACTGAGCTTTAGAACTGCAGTTTACAAATGCTTCTGAGCAAACAGAAAATGCCGCATAACAAAACATGTGTGTGTTTCTTAGCATACCACTTACGGTACTTAGATGTACATAGGAGCATATCATAATGTAATTGAACATATTTACTTTACATCACTATGGTTATTTGACTGGTAGAACGTATTTCTTTTTTCGCTTCAGGTTTTAGGACTACATAAATTGAACTACTATTTTCTTAGCAAGTAATATTTTTTTAATTATATGTACTATTTTTTATAATTTTACAAGCACTTTTACTCCAATTTTCAATTTTCAAGTAAATATACTCCGTGGCCGTATTATTAAAAACAATGTTATAACTTCTCAAATAAAGAACTTTTATTTTGACGGGTTGCTGCAAAGGGGTGTTTGTCGGAAGCTTCCTTGTTGTGAAAAGTGGACACTAAAAGCTCCACAAGCGCAACCATGCCACTCTTTCACTCATAAACACGCAAAACAAGCAGATTACAAATACATCGCGGAAATCATATGACCCTGCCTAGATATCACACATATGTCGAGCAAACTTCGGCCATTCGGACGTCATTAAGGGATGGAAAAAGACAGGCTGCAACCTCTAATTCAGCATTTTACAACCGAATATACAGATATAAAACATCGCAATACTCTGCATTCTAGGTACCCAATTAAAACTTGTTCTCTGGCCCCATCGAGTCCATTGATCTAGGAAGGATTCACAAAAGCAAAATTCTATTACGTTATTTAAATTTTGTAGTAAACACTGTAGTATACTATAGTATTTTCTATAGCAAGGTTTAAATATACTATGGTACACAAGAATTTAACTGCAGTCTAATGTAGTAAATACTATAGTACACTACAGTATTTTTCTGGACAAATGTAATAACTACTGTACAGTAAAGTATAGGAAAAACAGAACTAATGAAAAAATAATATGGGAAGAACAAAATAATTATATGGCCCTAACTTATCCATCTGTATAATGTCATTATCCTTTTTGCTCTTACCTGTGTTTTATTTGATGACCTGCATTTGTGTTTTTTAACAATCGTATACTTGTGCTACAACTGTTTGGCCTGTGCTACAAAACTGTAAACCTTTGTAGCACTGGTGGTGTGTGCAAAAAAGTTAATGTGCAGCCCTGTTTGGCTTTGGCAGCCAAGTTTCTCTCAGTGAAGCAGCAGTCATGGCGTTATGATTAATGAACACTACAGTGAGGAAAAATTGAGCCTTTTTACCCCGGATCTGTCTTTCCTGATATAATCACCTGTGCAATTCCCTTCCTTCTCCCTGAGCCTATCAAATCTTTATAGAGATGCAAAAGTATGACAAATGTCACGAAAACAACTCTAAATGCACTTATGCACAAAATACATTTTTACATTTATTTTAAATAAATATTTGACCAAATATTTCTTCTCAGTGATTAAGTAGAGATGTACCCATATATTTACTATTACTATAATCACTATTGGTCATAAAAGCAATTTTTCACACTAATGACTATCGATCAGAGCCGATTAATCTTGTCAAGATAACTATTTGATCAATCAGTTTGATGTTTAATATTAATAGTCATTATATGAATTAATAGCATTCAGAAAGTTAATAAATATCAATTTAATCTTCAGAATCGGCTTCGGCATATATCACTCTGAACAATCGCATTAGTGAAAAAATTTAGTATCTGTGCATTTCTACTATTACATAGGGATGCACCGATACTACTTTTTCCTTTCCGATCCGATTCCGATACCTGCATTCTGCGTATCGACCGATACCGATTCTGATCCGATACTAGCACTGTTTTTCATGATCAAAGTAGACTTGCATATTTTAACTTTTATTGCCAGAGGTGGATAGTTAAGCATGTTTACTTTCAAGTACATTTTAAAATATCTGTACTTTATCACAGTACTTTGGACAAAAAATACTTCCCTACAGTATGAAGCAGATCATACTTACTCCACTACAGTCCATAAATAAACGTTTTTTTACTTTAAATCCATGAGTACATTAAAATCTACCATTTTCCTTTACTTAAGTATTTTTACTTAAAAGTATGATTTTTTAAATGTAATTAAGTGCTGTATTAAACTTAAAAATACATACAAAACAAAAATGTGATCTCATAAAGCACAGATACTTACAAAATGTTTAACAAATAAATCTCTGTTTATTACACAAAGCTATCACAATATAAAAGTCTCCAAACTCGCTCATGCACATCCTGGACACAAAATGATGCGCTTAATACATTCGCTTCTACGTTATTTAAAGTCATGCGCATTGGACGCAGAATGATGCGCTTAATGCACCCGCTTCACTCACGAGCATCCCGGATAGTGATGATCCTGATGTCGCGGGGATCTTTGCTTCCCAAGTTCAAAACAGTTATAACACAAAGAGAAGATATATGTTATTTGTTTAAATCATAGAACATTGAATGCATCCTAAAATTAAAAGTTATTGTGTATGAATGACGCATAACATAGACCGCTTCCAGTGCTTGAATCTAATAAAGTTACACTCAGCGAGTACCTCTCAGGGAAAATGCATTTTAAACAAAACCACAGTCTGTTATCTAGTGATTATGAAGAATATTGAAAACTTTTGAACGAGTAACGTCCTGACTGTTCCCGACGCGCATGCTGGATTGAGATTGAAGGATGACAGCACCAGCGGAGGTCAGAGTTTTTTTTAATTATGCTATATTGGTTTATTCCTCGCATAAAGCTATCGAAATACATGACATCTAACACAGTGCATGACAACGTTTATGGTAATTTTCTGATAGTTAGTCCTTTATGAAGTTTTAGAGTAACATCCACGGGTATCGCAACGGATTGGACTGAAGAGAACCCGTCAGTCCGATTCCCGATCCAGCTAAAAAGACCCGGATCGGCTCAAATTCCGATCCAGAGTATCGGATCGGTGCATCCCTACTATTACACTAACAAGGCATTGAGTCATACATGACATTTCTCTAAAAACTCATCCCTATATTATCGTATTACTATGAATATTTCATTATATACTAGATTCATTTTTTGGTAATACACATACATTTATTAACAGATGCATTAAAGATACCAGACGACACAGTTGTAGTAAAATTAATTTTTTAGTAAACAGTTGCTCATGTCAACTACATAAGTATATAAAACTACGTTTTGTGGTTATCTTGTGGTTTCTAATAAACATGCTGGAAAACCTAATAATTTATGTAGTTTAATTTACAGTACTTACCCAAACCAATTTTTGTCAACTTACTCAAAGCTATTTTTGACCTTTATACACACGTGAAAGAATGTGCAATAGGGTAAGCTATAATAGGTTTTTACTTGCACAAGTTGTAATTCAATTACACTGGTTGTTTGAGGGCATAGCAGAAATTGTGCGACATTCTCACAGGGACACAAATAAATGATGTTAATATTTGCGAGTGTGTTTCTGTTTGCTTTTCAGTCACTGGCTGCTATCCCGGGACGACTGCCAAACCAAGCTGAGACAATATTATTGACCATCGTCAACATTTTAATCCATAATGGGCCATAACCAAATGCACAGATCCACAACAAGTCAATTAGTCTCCAATGATGCATTCAGCGGTGTAAAACACAGCAAGTTTTGAGAGTCTGTAACAGACCTGGTCTCCGATAAACCAAAGTTGCTCGCGGAAATAGATCGCTAAACTTCTATCGCTGCACAATAGAGACTAGAGAGCATCCTGACCAACTGTGTCACAGTCTGGTACGGGAACTGTTCTGTTGCTGAGCGCAAGGCACTGCAGCGGGTGGTGAAAACAGCCCAGCGCATCACAGAAACTACACTGAACTCCCTTCCAATGAGGACATCCACAAGAAACGCTGTCTGCGTCGAGCTCGCAGCATTCTCAAGGACTCCTCTCACCCCGCTCATAGACCGTTTACTCTCCTGCCTTCCGGTAGGCGCTTCAGGTCCCTCCGGACAAGAACCAGCAGACTAGGAAACAGCTTTTTTCCCAGAGCTGTTTCATTTTTGAACTCTGCCCCCCACTGATTTCACTACCCCTCATAACTTTATCTTTAATGCTGCTATTACATTGTTTACATTGCACTACAGGGCTGCCATGCATGACTGAACTGTACACACCAGTTCTTCATGTATCTGCTCTACCGGACTGTTTACACACACACAGCATCATTTGCACTCTATACTGCTCACTTGCACACAAGGAATATTATACTGAATGCTCATTTGCACTAATGGACTACTCTCATAACTGAATTACCTCATCTACTGCACTGTAACTTCAATAACTGCACTAACTCATCTACTGCACTGTAACTCTATTAACTGGATCTACTCATCTATTGCACCATAACTTCAATTACTGTATTAGTAACTCAGTAACTCTATTAACTGCATCTACTCATCTATTGCACAATAACTTTAATAACTGTATTAGTAACTCTATTAACTGCATCTTCTCATCTACTGCACTGTAACTTCAATAACTGCACTAACTCATCTACTGCACTGTAACTCTATTAATGGCATCTACTCATCTATTGCACCATAACTTCAATAACTGCATTAACTCATCTACTGCACTGTAACTTCAATAACTGCACTAACTCATCTACTGCACTGTAACTCTATTAACGGCATCTACTCATCTATTGCACCATAACTTCAATAACTGCATTAACTCATCTACTGCACTGTAACTTTAATAGCTAATGTCTGTAATTAATGCACACTTAAGTCACTTGCACTATTGTATAGTCTAAATTGTTATCTGTTCATAACCACCTGTACATTAATGTTCACAGTATATATCCTTCTGTATATATTGTCCATAGTACATACCGACTGTCATATTGTCATAGAACATTTGTATAGTATTCCCCTATTATTGTATTCTGTATTTATTCACACTGTATATCCTGCACTTGCTAATTGCACTTCTGGTTAGACCTAAACTACATTTCGTTACACTGTACTTGTATATGTGTAATGACAATAAAGTTGATTCTAATCTAATCTAATCTAAAGATCTATGAGAAACAGTTTATACTTTTACTGCAAACTACAGCACTAAATTTTCCGTTTGTTCACATTATCATCTCATTCAGACATGTTTAAGGCAATGATTTAAAGAATACTGGCACAAAAACCGCTGAATGAAGTGCTCTCAAGGCAAACATTATAAAATCAAATCACTTAACAGATGTAACTAAGACTACGTTCACACTGCCACCAAAATCAGATTTTTTGCTCATATGCGACCCAGATCTGTTTACTGCATGACAGTAAACAGACAAACCACATGGATTCCGATCTTTTTTAATCTGATGTGAGCCACTTCCATATGTGGTCCTAAATGAGATACAGGTCTGATGTTTCGCAATGTGACCTCAGTCTGAACAGGTCACTATGGGAATTCATGCAACTTTTACGTCATTGTAGATCGACTTGCGTCATAATTCTTAGCTAATTTAAAGCTTCACGCGCTATTCTGTTGACGGAAGTGCACTTTTCAGCTTGGTTGCCAAACATTAAACATCAGATTATAAACATAAACCCTTGCACTGTCTACCACACATGAGCCGCATGATGTGATGCAACAAATGCAACACACCCGCTGACTTAAGCCCTTGCTTAATTCTGTATGAAGCATGCTGCCTGTTATGTGTTATTGTTGTATTGTGCATGCAATTCAGTTTATAACCATCACCGGTTCACACTGGAATCTGATATTGGCCACATTTAAAAAAAAGTGTGAACAGCCGAACAAAAAATCGGATCTGAGAAAAAAATCGGAATGGAGCATTAAGGCTTGCAGTGTGAACATAGTCTTAAACACACTGTAAAACTAATGAGAGTGTTTACAAGTACAAATATTGTAGAGTACAGTCTGATGAGCGCAGCCTTGCAAGACAATGATGATTCTGACTCCAAAGCAAACCACTAACTTACAGCAGAGGTCGCGTTAACCGCCAATTCTCCTTCATTGACTTTTTTTACCATTGACTGAAAAATCTGAAGGCCGTCCTGTCATTTTGACGGTTCCAATAAAGGCAATTTGTAACTCCCCGTTTTGTCATTTCCCTTCATTAGAGCGTGGTCGTAGGCTACTACCCCTGCCCCTGAACATGAAAAGGTGTTTGTCTAATAGAATTTACTGTTAAATAAAGCATTTGCAAATATGTTTTTCATTTTTATAGGCTTACCACAACCTATAAACAGAGTTTCAATGCCACACACTTTAATATGTACACATTTATTTCTAATCTTATCACTAATTAAAAATGCTGAAACCGCCTCTGTTACTATTTCTTTTCTCGTCACACTGATATATAATTGCAAATAACATTACATGAATCACGTAAATGACATATTTCCATTTAAAACAGCAATGTGTACTTTGCAACAGTGGCTACCATCGCTCAACATTTCTATTGTTTAAAATTTTTGTTTTTGAATATTTAGCCACTGACGTTGTGGGTTGCCCTCGAAACCTAACGCCTTCTTACATTTGATTGGCAAACAGCCACCTCATTTTGACATTGAGGTCCACAGCTAGACTGCCTCGGAAAAAAGTTTGCAGCATCAAAATGCAGATAAGCTTTTAGGCATTTATTTCACAAATTGTACTACTCGCCACAGAAAAAAGTGTTGGGTGTGACCCTGCGTGAGAAAATTAATGTGTGGCATGAGACTGTGAGAAAACAGTCAATTGTGTGAGTCTCACGGCGAATGCGTGAGAGTTGGCAGCCCTGTATTAACAACATCGGCTTTATTGGGCATTCAGTTGTATTTAATTAAAGCAAGTTCAAAGAGTAAATGCAAGTAAAGCCTGATGACGTCACAAACATGATAATTGCCACGTAACGCCATTTTGCACCATAGTGACTTGTAATAGAAGATTAGGACACCAAGTCACATGAGGGAGTATAGATGTATAATTGGAGGAGAAGACACATAATCGTGGGGCAATCGTGGCCAAATGGTCAGAGAGACGGACTCGTGACCAGAAGGTTGCCGGTTCGAACCTCAGGGCCGGCAGGTAACGATTGCGGTGCCCTTGAGCAAGGCACCTAACCCCTACACGCTCCCCGGGCGCTGCACTGATAGCTGCCCACTGCTCCGGGTGTACGTGTGTTCACCACTTGCTGTGCGTATGTTCACTAGTCACTGGATGGGTTAAATGCAGAGGTCACATCTCGGGTATGGGTCACCATATCTGACAAATAGGTCACTTTCACTTCACTTTCACTAAGGTGTGAACCTACACAGAAGACATCATTAAAGGCTTCACTTGTCATTTTAACACGCTGAGAGCCACTGAAGCCAAGATGAACCGTGAAAAATTTGAAAAAAAATTTAATCGTCAAACTATTAATCGTGTTGAATCTCATCCAGAAGAAAAAGTACATATATTTTTAATTAGGAAATATTTAGATGCATAAATTTATATTTACCAATAATTAAAATTGTATATAAACGTTTCTAAAAACATTGTAATGTATTTTTTTATATACTGTGATCATGTATGTGATTATATACAAAATTAATATGAACAGTACATAGAAATGTATTGTGTAAACACAAACTTTTATTCTGGATGCGATTAATCGTTTGACAGCCCTAATTTATTGAGTAAATCATGGACCATTGCAGATGTATTCGCTTAAACACCCAACAAAATAAACTTTTTTCATCTGAACCATCATTTACAATTTTTTTTGTTCAATTTTTAAGCTACAAACAAAAAACTAAGCAATATAATTTATATATTGTGCTGCAGGGCTGATTCTAACATATTACAAGCATCAAGCAAAATGGTCTATGTTATTCACACATGGGGCTGTGTCCAAGTTGAGATGCCTTTATTAAGACCACTATATTAAGAGTGAAGACTCATTCACTATTCAAGAATACTGTGTCATATTCACAGTTATAGAAACAGAATACATTAAACATCATTACACAAAGAAAAAAAAGAGGCGCTGCCGTAGGACGTTATATTTTGCATATTGCAAAGCAAATTTACACTTTTATAATATAGATTTATTATATGTATAGATTAAAAATGTATATATATTTATATCTGGAGAAAAACACTGCAACTTGCCATTGGATGATGGTGGGGAAAACATATCTGTCATGGATACTCATGGTGAACCCAATTGCAGGCAGAGACGGGGAATAAGGGGTTAACAGGGGTTTATTAAACAACAAAGGACACTACATAAACAGGCAAAACAAAACCCACGGGGGGGGAAACAGAACAAGATATATATATATAAGTAAACAAGGACAATGACTAACTAAACTACAAAACAAAGTACTAGAAATGAACACTACACTAACACTTACAAGACACGGGGAACAAGAACAAGGCAAGGCAAGGCAAGGCAAGGCAAGGCAAGGCAAGACAGCAACATCTGATATAAACAGGTACAGGTACAGGTACAGGTACAGGTACAGGTACAGGTACAGGTACAGGTACAGGTACAACTTACAGCTTACAGGTAAGAACAGCATACAGCAAACAAGGGACATCATACAATGAACGCGCACAAGACAATGAAACATGAGGACTCTTTATAGGGAGGGTAATTAACACAAACTAGGAAACAGGAGGGTAGAAACGATGACGCGACTCGGGGAGAGTATGGAAGGCCACAAGGGTCAAAACATCTCTCCCCACATGAAACAAGAGATTCTGTATGGTTCCACCTCTAAACCAAGAAATACCTGACAAGGAGAGGTGAAACCATGACAATATCACAATGAAGCCTAACTGAATACGATGCACAGTTATTAAAATTTATATATTTATTACCATCAGTATCTTGGGGATTCATAAACCTAATAGATAAACTCATTCAAATGGTAACGTTTTTAAATCACTGGATTTACACAGTGATAAACACAATTTTATTATTACTACCATACTATATTGTGAAATTTACTATTACTGTGATGAAACAATTATCATGTTACATTTTGTTTACACCACCCATTCTCAATGTGATGAGGTAGAAAGTACATTAACATTTAGTCATTCAGCAGATGCTTTCAGAGAGTTCAGGGAGCAATAAGCGATGTGTCTTGCAAAAAGTGCAAGTAGAAGTAATATATTGACAAACACACAAAGATGAAAATAATCGTATCTGATCATATGCAAACACACACTACAAAGCTCTTATAAAATTACATGTTCCGGGTATTTAAATAAGGAAGGCAAATGTCAAGTGCTTGTAGAGATAATACAGCTGAAAAGAGAAATGAAATTGGTAAAGCAGATCCAGAAGGACATCCTGTAGATAAACAGTACTGCACGCTGAATGATCTCTCCTGTGTGTGCTCTCTACATTCAGCCAATCAAATCAAACCTGCAGCTTATGACCTACAAGGGTTGCCATGGAAACGCCTGCCTTCTGGAATACATGTCATGCATGTTAAGTGCTTTACAGTAAAAGCACCGCACGCATGCGTGCACCACGTTCCCATCTCTGGAAACCACTACTATAACTCTCACACACACGTGCGCATACACGCACAATGGAGCTATTAATCCAACAGCCACAAATGGCTATGGCATGCGTCCAGGCTTTCACAAAGTAATTTTGGTCAACATATTCAATACTGAATGAATTATTTTTCATTATTTAAGATTACTCGAGGAGCCCAGAGTTAAACTACATTACCTTCAGTCACACTCGACATCAATGAAATTACATGCAGCCTGACAGAGAAGCAAATTCAATTGCAGAGGGTAACTGTTCAGTATTACTACATACTTAGAGAAGGTCGTCGCTCAAGGATGTGTGTTCCTTTAAAGCTACACTAGGGAGTTTTTCGACCTTGAAATAATCTCTCTAAAATTATTTTAGTGGTAGGACAACTTTCAAATGGACGAATTTTACTGCCTTTGCTACTACCTAAGCAGCCCTCTGTCGACTGAAATCACACTTGTATCTTTGGTGTGCGGGTACACAAGCCCCTTTATGTATTTTCCTTTTAATTTTTTTCCAACATTGCTTATCTTTTCTACATTAAAAACCCTATGTACAGGATATAATATTAGTGCGTCATGAATATTTAATGATATTTACAAGCTTGATGTGAAATTGCGATTAAATAAAAACGTAACAAATTACGTATTTATTAACTTCATTTAAATAAGCGAATATTCAAGTATTTGTTTTTATGAGCTCAAATATTAAAATATGAAATATAAATTCCCATCTCAATTTATAAACATTGACGTCATGTATGTACATAGAAATAGCTCATTCAAAAGTAATTAAAACACTTTATTATGTCTTTATACACCTCGGAAGACATAGCTATTATTTTATATTACAATTCGTTCAATAGATCCTCCATAAAAATACACACAACACCTTTAAGCCAACATAAAACGAGAACTGACAATATTTGCATTCTCAAAGCAAGTTCAAGGTTATTGTTTCATTTTGTGCAACTGTATTAAAACGAACTTTCTATATATCAGAATCGAATACGTTGCTTGTTCCTCTTGTATGACCTTCCTTTCACGCTGATGTCACAAAAGCTGTGCGGGCTATCGAATAAAAATTAATCAACAGCCATAAAGCTATTCAGACATAAGGTATATTCCAAATCACTTATAACCTATTCTGCGCCATTCTGTTATACAATTAAGTGAACGTGAGGGCTAACAATGAAAACTCCAACAAGAATTGCATAAAGAGTTTGCAATATCGCAGTATGGGAGTCAACAGGGGCCAACACCTGTTATGTTATAAGCTTTATTCCAAACATCTTTCCCTGTGTTCATCATAAAAATTTTATTTAAACAGATTTGGAACAACTGGAAGATGGTAAATGTTGAAAGAGTTTTCTTTTTTAGGTGATGAATCCCGTTTGAAATGAGCTACACATTGGAGCAGCTTTGAGAATTTGAAGGCATTAGCTGAATGGTGACTCTCTTGATTCGGTCAAGGGCAGAATTTCCATTAAGAGTAAATCAATGGCGGGTGATGGGAAACTGGTGAACAAGCTCAACTGATGGCCTCTTAATGTGAGACAGCGCAGGATAAATGAGTGAAATAATGTGCCGGGAAACAGAAACTGATATCACTGAGGAGCAATAAAGCTCTGTGATTACACATTAGCCTCAGTCCTTTCCATTCGATTTTTTAACACAGTCACAGTGCCTCGAAAGTTGTCAGGCAATCATGACCACACAAAAAAAGTCAAAATTAGTAAAGAATAGATCATAAATAAATGTAGTTTGCAGCTGCATCTGTGTCTTAGTGAGTAAGATGCGTGACAAGTAGTACTGACACTACACACGAGTGCAAGATCGAATCTCCCTTTCGCCAAACTACATGCTTAACATGACATACTGTATTAGATCAATGGTTCTCAAAATGGGGGTCGTGGAATAATTTCAAGGAGTCACGAGAAGCTTTTAAAAATGAGTCATTTTTTGTGATTATAATAAATATTTTCCAATATTACAATAAGTTCACAAATAATATATTCTAATTTTCAAGATATTACTGATTAAGTGCCTTAAAAATAATGTTAAATAATTTTGTGCAACTTTTTTTGAAGATATGACATCATTGTGCAGCGACTGGCTCTCCGCTAGTTATCACTACAGTGGACACCTGCATGTGAAATCCGCAACTGCAAAGATGGACAAATTGTAATTCGCAAATCAATAATGTTGAGGAAATTGTGGAGACATTGCCTCAGTCATCAGAACCGGGTACTTCGATTAAGCACAAGAGCAAGACCCCGTCAGACCAAAGTTAGAAACATCGGAAATATCAAGAAGAATTCATAAAGTATGGATTCACTTGCTCTACTGTCAGCAAAGTAGATTATCCTCAATGAGTAATCTGTTCAGAAGTGCTTGCCCATGAAAGTAGGAAGCCAGGCTTAACGTAAAGACATCTGGAGACAAAAAATCCTTCTTTTATTGAAAAGCCTATAGACTTCTTGCTGCAAAGAAATGAATTACAGGGTCAAAAAGACATTAAGGCACAACAAGCTGAAATTAATTTTAATGCTCTGGCTGCATCATACTAGGTGGCATGGTTATTCACGCAGAGCAAAAAGCGCCACACAATCGGGGAAACCCTGATAAAGCCCGCTGCTGAGGCCATTTGTCGGGCAATGAATGGTGAGAAAATAGCTTATGACTGTTGCATTGTCGAATGACACAGTCGCTTGCCTTGTACATGATAATGCAAACAACATTAAGAGTAAATCGATTGAAAGGATAAATATTCACTACAGGTCGACGAATCTGCTGATGTTTCTAATTCTGCTCAGTTGCTGGCGTTCATCAAATACACATTTGACAAAAAAATACACGAGGATATGGTTTTACAAGCGGCTCCTCACGTGAAGTTTAAACTGCATCATACACCTCAAGTCTCTTGCTAGCAAAACACTTGATTCTGAACTTAACGATGTTTTTATATTAATCACATTAAATCTTGTGCAGTAAACAGCAGACTACTAGCCACACTTTGCAACGAGATGGGCTCACAGCACTTAGCATTGCTGTTTCACACCGAAGCCCGGTGGTTATCACGAGGAAAGGCACTCGGATGTCTTTTTTGAATTGCGCGAAGAAGTGCACCCAATTTTGAAAGACTCGAAATTGGAATTCGGCCACTGCCTGACAGATCCAGCTTGGTTGTAAAACTTGCGTATTTGGCATGTGTTTTCAAAAAGATTAACATGCATAAGGACTAAACACAAATATCCTGACAAACACAATGACAAAGTTGGCTCATTTATGAAAAAGCTGGAAAGATGGGCAGAGCGAGTTGAACAAGTTAATGTGGAGATGTTTCCTGAGGTTGAGGAACCTTTGGAGGAGAGTGGACTGAGTCTCAGCAGTCTGAAAGAGCACATCTCTGGTCATCTCCATAGCCTTTTGGAACAATTCAAGAAGTATTTCCCAAAAGAGAAGCAACCAGAACTGTATGAATGGATACGACAACCGTTTTCTGAATCAAGGACTCATCTCCCCAAAAATCTGGAAGATGCTTTACTGGAGCTGTCCAGTGATCGGACAAAAAATTGAATATTAAAAACTTCATTTTCCAGTTCCTCACTGCCGAATTTTGGATTGCAGAAGCAGACGAATAAACAAAGTTACCCAGCGGCAATGGATGTTCGTCTTCCATTTGGATCTACATATTTCTGCGAGCAGACTTTTTCCGCTGTTACATAAATAAAAAACAAACACGGATCATGTCTTGATGTTGAAGATGATCTGCGAGTAGCTGTATCCACCATACGGCCACAGATAAAGCTTTTGTGCAGGCAAAAAAAGTACATCTCAGTAATGGTAAGGCCAAGTAAATTTGGTGTAGAAGTAAACACAGTTAAAATATTGTAAACCTCTTCAAATAAGTTATTTTTTTAATGTTTGTGTAGGCTTTGGAAGTGGGGGTGGCAAGTTTTTGTTGATCTTACAGTATGGGTCGCTGGCTTAAAGGTTTGAAAACCACTGTATTAGATCATAAAGGCATTTATTTTCAACAAAATTAAGAAAATATTTGAAAATTGGCAATAGACGTTAAATAATAAAGTTAATGATGAGGTTAAGGGAAGTAGAAAGGTATTTATTGTCCAAATTAGTCCTCATCTATTTAATAATTTCAATACATATGATCATTTACACTTTTATTATTATTGTATAATGTACAACATTACTTGTTTACCTTGCTGTGTCAAAATGGAATGAAGTTTACTTTAAATGATCTCATCGATATCACTTTAATCGAGGTGACGAAACAAAAGAAAGAAGGTGTGATTTGCTATGGACAGAAGCTGAGGTTAAGGTCCCCTTTAACTGTGAAAGAGCGAGCACAATGTAAGTACCTAATTGTTTAATGTTTGATAAATGTTTTATCATAAAAATAAAATGTTAGAACATTAAAACACATGCGTTGGATTGGCTTTTCCCTCCTTCAGTTTTTGTCTAAATTATATTTTGAGGGCTTTTTGCTTTATTTGATTGGACAGTGGAGAAAAGACAGGAAAGCTTTGGTTAGAGACAGGACCGGCAAAAGATGTTTGAGACGTAACACTTATCCCACGAGACGAATCATGAGAATGCATTCACAAGAACAAGACAAGATTTTGGACTTTTAACTGCCGTAAGCACTAGAGCTGTGGACCCGAAAGATTTGCACGAATGTTGAACCGTGCATGTATGTTACCGTCCATCTAGCGCGTCCATCTAGTCTATGTACTAAAACTATGTGAAGACCTTTTGTTTTTATGAATGGCAGGGCCGGTCTCTGTAGCTCACAGCAAGCACATACCCTGTGCATATTCTGTACAGTAATGAAAACAGGTCACACCGCAACAAAAAGTGCAATCACACAAATGCTCCCAAATATATTTTGAAGTCGCACTGGTTCAATAGAGTACATATAAAATGATCACAATTTCGAGCCCAGCACCCCATCATGGCAATTGCGGGAGGATATTGGAATCTCGTTACACCCCTAGTTATTCTGCATAATAAAATATATATATATATATAAAAAAATACTTTATCCTAAACCAATATTTAAAGACAACCGTTGCTGATCAACAACAAAAAAATATGGCCATCTGTATTGCAGAGAAAAAATTATTTAACGGCACTGTGTGATGTCGAGGTAATAACAGGCAAAACGGAACAGTTACATAAAGTTATTTTCATCCAAACTCATTATCTGGCTGCCAGGGTAAGTGGACAATTTCTGCTTTACAAAGTAGAAGAATTACATGACAAAGCCCAACACACTGAAACCAGATCTCAGTAAGACGGTAGCTTGGTTTCTCAGTTGATTCTGTAATTCCATCTGTTATCCTCCAATCATAGATATGTCACGGCCCCAAGCCTCTAGCCTGATGAACATATGGAACGTGACGGAGTTAAATCTCAAGCCTGAACATAAGCTGCCGAGTGCAGTGTGCTAACAAAAGGGCTTTGTTGAGACAAGCCTTCATCATGACCGCAGCTGTGAACTGTACACTACAAAGGGGCCATTCACCTGCAGGAGAGGAATGTCAGGTGAAGGAAAGGGAGATCGTATCAGAGTAAACAGACATTTTATGAACTCGCAGTGAACAAATAGGAACACAGAAGGAGCAAACAGGGTATGTCAACAAGTTTCAAATAAGAACCACTAAGAAATTATATCCTACTTATGGTTGACCAATATGAGTCTTTACTCTTTAATATAAAAAAATGGAAACTTCACAAACATTAAAACACATGTCATTGCAGAACCCTCTATATGTTTAACAAAGTTTTTTACACCGAACTGTAAACACACGTAAACACAGACAGTGTGTATAAGGCTGTTTTTCAAATTTCACTTCTTTTTTAACAAGAAAAATATGAAAATGGGGCTTTTTAGTAAAAAAAAAAAAACTTGCAGCGTTGTGGTTATAAATAGCAGCCGGCAAAGTTCAGAGGTGGCATTTGTGCATGAAGGCAGCTCAGAGAGACAGGCTTTATAGGTAGAATCCTATTTGAATTCTAAACAGTCTTTGCAATAACTAATCACATAATTAAAACTACAATACTAATTTCTCGCTAGAAATGCAATCTCATGTTGTTATGGAAACGACAGGTCTCTGTCATTGGTTAGCTGGGGAAAAAGATCTTGACGTAGCGTGTATTTTTTTTTTCTGAAACTTTTTTCAGAACTTTTTCAACTTCAAAAGATGCTCTGAGCTGCAGAAATAGACGCTGGAGGTGGTTTATAAAAAAACGCTCAGGACTTTTTTGAAAACACGGCTTACTTCATTGGATTACAGCGTTTCCCATACGATGCATTTAGAGAGCGTGTATGAGAATAAGGGAGATGAGGATGCGCACACGTTCGTAATACAGCAAGTCTGGGCGATACTGTAAAATTTGGTATCGATCCGATAACAAGTAAATGCAGGGCCAGTATTGCCGATATTATATATATACTTGAATTAACATTTACTTGTCTGCGGATGAAATGTCATGATTTATCAGATGAATGCATCATTTATTTGCTAAATCTGAATATATTTTCATGACCAATGAAATACTTTGTGATTTGTGCTCTTAATGTGCCTATAGGCTAATTAATCATGTGGATGTTAATCACAGGACATTATTTAAACCAAATAAATTAGGGATGCGCCGATACTATAAACGCATAAAGCTATCCAAATACATGACATCAAATACAGTGCATGACAACGTTTATGGTAATTTTCTGATAGTTAGTCCTTTATGAAGTTTTAGAGTAACATCCACGGGTATCGCAACGGATCGGACTGAAGAGAACCCGTCAGTCCGATTCCCGATCCAGCTAAAAAGACCCGGATCGGCTCAAATTCCGATCCAGAGTATCGGATCGGTGCATCCCTAAAATAAATATATTTATTAGTTATTTATTCCTGTAATAGAATTTGCAAGCATGAACTTTGCACCAAATTTTTACTGAAAAATAGTCACAATAACAGATTAACAGAACAGAAAACCGATACACAACAAAACAATTTCTCTCTATCCTAGTACTACTTCTCTAGCTTTAAAAAGAGTCTACAAAATTATTACGGAAGAACAAAGCTTTTAAAACTGCTTTTCCGTTTTTGCACAGTAATATAACAAATTACATTTCCCGTTCATTACATTTTTAAGTGAATTTATAAACAAAGTGCACACAATTGTTTGAGAAATAAATTAAATGATGTGTTTAAATAATAAAGTACTTTTAATCTTTGGCTTTTTACCCCCAAAGGCCCACCGCCATACAACACAGTTCGCAGTGTTTTTATTCTTTTCGCTGGCTGCAGCTGTGTTTGTGTTCTTGCGCTTGGCGCTGCTGAGTCACGCAGGGAGGAGCTACGTGTGCAAAACTAGGTGTATGGGAAATAAATAAAATCTGTAGTAAAAACGCATTAGTATCGATGTTTTTATGTTAGGTTTTCGCTTTTGGCTTTAAAACTGGGTGTACGCGCACGTACATAGTGTTTCCTTACAAAGGGTTAGTCGTCATCCACTGGCTTGGCATGTGCAATACAGCATTTTCACTTGTTTTATCCATGTAAACGCAGATCGTTTCAACACTGGTGTTGTGTGTGTACATGAAACTATTATAAAACACAAAGGAAAGACATTTTTGTTTTCGTATAAATGCCTTCTAAAGCGCTCTGCTAAACACAACAGTTAAATGGAAGCACAATGGAGGTTTAAAGCATAAGGGTTTAACTGCACACCAATGAGATAAGGTGATCCAAACAGCAGATGACTGACCCAGGGAACCTGTGAAGCCCTTAATCTTCAGGGATGTTTCTCCAATCATGGAGAAGTCTACAAGGATTAGCCCTAAATGTAGGCTTGCTATTCTAAATCTGTTTTTCTCACCTTTTTCCACTCTCTCTCTCTCTGCCTTTCTCTCGCTCTTTACTAACATTACACTTTTTTTATTAAAAAGAAACTGGAAAAATAGTGGAAAGAATGATGAAATTAACATGGATGCCTCCCAAATTACTTGGATGATCTGACAGCTCAAATATTTCTAGGTTCGACAAAAATGAAACCTTACATTTTCCAAGTACCTCCCATAACATGCTTAAATGGAGTTATATGGGACTCACTGCCCTACGCAATAAGTCAGACAAAACACCTTAACAGCGAAAATTTCACAGCCAGTAAAACCTTCATCTGTAACAGCAGACTCCATTCCCATTAGATTAAATGGATAAAGCACATTAAGTGCACATTAAACCTGATATTCAACGACACAAAATGTTGACTCCGGTGTAAAAATCATTTTATTAGGTGGAGCGCATGAATCCAGCTATGACACTGAAGGGCATTGTGCTGACTTCCTGGTTTTGTTCTGCAGGTTTTTTTTAAGAAAGTGATCAAGCACACATTACAGAAACAGTTCACTGTAAAGCTCTGTCATTATGTACTTGCCCTTGTTTCTCAACTCAACTCAAATTTATTTATATAGCGCTTTTTACAATTTTCATTGTTACAAAGCAGCTGTACATGAGACACAATAGATTACAAGTAAAACAACTAAAGGCATATACCTTTAAAAACAAGAAAAAGGTGGAAAACAACAAAAGACAGACATACAAATGCTCCACCCACACAATATGCATACATACTTACACACATTGACATAGACGTGCACACACACAAACACACTGACACATAAACACACTCGCACACAAGGACAGTGAAAGCAAACATTTGAGATAAAGGAGAGAGAAAACCACGGGTCAAATATTAAACGGACTATAAATTCTTATATGGAGTATTAATTATTTCAAATTTTTCCCCCTTTATACATTTATCTATTTCTAAATGTTTCCCCCTTTATACATTAGACAGATCTTGCCATTTAGCAACAGTTCAGTGACTACATTTTTAAACCTAAAAAAAACATAATAGCACAATAAAGATAAAATTGTTCCAGCAATTTCTGTGTTTATAAGGAGTGCCTCGGAGATCACGTATTTTTGTATTAATCTGTGATTAAAACATGTTCATGATGTTTACAGGTTTTGTCTCTCACGAAAATTTGTACATATTTACACACAATTTGCTACTTTAGAAGTCTCAATAAATTTGGCAGGAGTAAAAAGCTAACACAATGCTATAAACAGACTACACTACAGTCGCACCATATCAGCGTCACCACTACCAAGCCTCAAACATTCTCAAACTTCCCTTGTAAGTAATCACGTGAACTAATCCCCAAAAACGATTTTGGATATTTTTGCCGATGTTGCGTTATTTGTGAGATTTATATGCGTGATGACTTCTAACATCCCGCCGAAGGAAGTAGTCGTTTTAAGCAAGTTGTTAGCAACCGCCATTTTAAAGACACAAGAAAGATTTAAAAAAAATCACAAGTGGTTTATAACTGGTGTGATTATGAAATAGATTTCAGACCTTATTTCAGGTGATTTAGCAAAAACCAATTCAAATAACACATAAAATTTTGGGGCGATGGAACAGGAAGCCTTAAAATGCTAACTCGCTTCTAGGGTTTGCAAACAAAAATATGTAATCTCTGAGGCACTCAATTATACAACAGCTTGTTCTGGTCCTTATATCTGATGAAGTCATGCTAAAGCTTTATATATGGTATATTCCAGCTGTGAGGAACAGAGTGATTTAATCTTCCCCACCCCCAAAGTTTGCAACTAGCCCTAGTTTAGTCCAGAATATAAAAATAAACAGTTTTGGTCAGCACACGCAAAAACCGATGCCATTTTGGTAAAAATACCACTTTTGTGTTTCTCAATAGAAATGACAGCATAGGAGCAGCATCAAGATAAGTATATCATTGTTTTAAGGTTTAAGTGAACTATTCTTTTAGTTGTGAAAAAGAGAGGAATGCTCCTATATCCAATTTCTGTATTCCTCTAACACACGCGCGCACACACACGTACACACACACAGCTGCTGTTGAACATGAGAGAAACTACAGTAATAACTGATGAGACAGATCCACTGGGAGCTTTACAGCTATAGAGCAATTCAGGCTCTCAAAGTGTAACATTTGTGTCTCACAAGATACAAACTCATTTTCCATCCAGTCAATACTCTTAAACATTACATTTTATTAAAAAGCAAAAACGATAGCATTTTATCCCCACGTCAATTGCATGTAGGGCTGAAACGATTAGTCGACATTGTCGACAACGTCGACAATAAAAAATTGTCGACAAATATTCTTGTTGTCGAGTAGTCGTTTGATTACGTGACTTAATTTAAGGGCCTGCAATATCACAATTTGACCGCTACGGCCCTGTAGCGCTAGAGCGTAATGCAGCCTTCCCGAATGCTATCACAGTAGAAGGATACACAGCGAGAATTATGGCAGAGTACAGACGAATTCTAACACATTAAAGTGTGGGAAAGCTTTACCAAATTGAAAACAAAAAAATGCGGTTGTGTGCAATGGAAGCAGGGCGGAACTTGCCTTTCATGGCAGCACAACCTGCATGCTGGAGCATTTAAAAAGGAAACATCCCGGAGAATGAGCAGAAGAGAGGCGAGTGTTCTCTATCTAGACCTTACTAACTAATTTAGCGGTACATCTTTTTATGAGAGAATGCAATAATAACAGTAATGATAATAACAACGATACTCATATAATTACAGTTATGTTATTATTGTTTTGCAAAGTATAAAGCTTTGACAAGTCAAGCCAGTTTTGATTATTATAACACTATTAGGTATTACATGAGAGGAAAATGATTATAAGAGAGGATTGTTAAGTGATAGGAGTCTTATATCTTGACTTTATTATTTCTTCTGTTACTTGCTCTTTTTCATTAACTCTTTCACCGACATGATTGATGATTTATCTGGTCATTTAAAAAAAAAACGGTTCCCCGCCAAACGAGTTATAACGGCAATCAGTGTTTATACTGTTGTACAGCAGGTGGCGCTGTTACACACCTTTGGGGAAAATACAGAATCCTAGAACCTAGAACGTTTATTTCTTATCGGTTTTTAATGATTGTTCTGAGTGTAATGTTTGCGGAATCTTTGACAAAAAAAACCTATCATCTCAAAATGATCTTTTAATCAAAGTGATGCATTTTTGAAGAAACCTACCCACATCTAAGGAGTGATAAAAAAGATCAAATCAAGATTGAAGAATTCGGTTTCCTTTGATTAAAAGCAGAGACTCTGTTCTCTCATTGTACATATTGTTCGTCCATATATTGTTTACAGAAAATGTAGTGTGAGCCATTACATTATGGTTAAAATAAAAAAAGAACGCTGGCGTAGGTTGGCAACTTTTTGTTTTTAAAAGGCTGACAGGAAAGAGTTAAACTGAACTGTTGTCATAGAAATGCTGCTTAATGGTTGTGTCAAGAGATTTGTTTACATTTAAAAAAAAATTGGCCTTTAATGTACCGGATTTTATTTATTTGTGTGATTCGAGTTGGACAGAATCAGCAAACTTAAAGAAAGTAACCAGTTGGTTCAAGTTAATTAAAACAAATTTCAAAAGCTGATTTGATTTTAATCATTACGTAAATTATCTATAACTCAATGTTTTAAATAGTTGCAAAATCTGAATAATCATTAAAAACGTACTGATTAGTCATTGAAATAATAGCCGATTAGTCGATTAATCGGTCTAATAATTGTTAGATTAGTCGACTATCAAAATAATCGTTTGTTGCAGCCCTAATTGCATGTAGTCAAATGGGACGGGCAGTGAGCTTTTGTGTGGATGTCAGATCAGCGGCAGTCATGGCCGCTCCACTGCAGGCATCACAAAATGGAGACTGTAGGAGAAAGAGAGAGCCACAGCATGAAGTCATCTTATTCTGTCAGAGCTGCTGCCCTTTAAAAAGCTTCAATCACAGTCTTTCACTGAACATAAAAGCCATTTACGGTTTGTTTTCAGAGTAATGCCAGTGAGAGATAATCACATATCTGTGCAGTCATACATATCAGAGCAGGAGACGAACTGAAGATGTCTGCTGAAATAACCGCTAAGATCATAGTTCTGTACAAACTGGCAGGAGGGAAAAAGCAGCTATTGGCAACATTCATTGGGCTGTGTTGGCTTGCTCGCCGGGAGACTGCATCTGTTTATTTATTAGATATTATTCATAAGAATGATCTTGCTTGTTCTATAAACACCATGCACTGTGCTGTGTTTTACCTTTCTGCGTTTTCTGTTTTTCTTTTTTGCTACTGTATAGCTGCTTTGGAACAATGCACAATGTGAAAAGCGGCATATAAATAAATTGAATTCACCGATGAATAGCAGGGCTCCAGACTGCAACTAAAGGGTCGCGACCAGTTTTCGAGTTTTTTACAAGTACTCGCGCAATTGCGACCTGCAAATTTGGAATTTCTTCTAGTTGTTGTTTCATGAAGAAAGACGACTTGAACGCCACCCGCCACCTTTGCTGGCTATGTGTGATAGTCAACTGCAAGGGTCACTAGCGTCACTGATGTGTACCGCTGCCGTGGATGCACACAATCCAGGTTGTATTGACAAGTTCACACACAACGTGAGCTTATTACCAAGAGTCACCGTTTGCTGTGACAGAGATCTTGAGCCCGAGGACGAACAATTTGATATAGGAGACAATTAAAACTAAACTAACTGCGAATGAGTGTAGGAAACGTCATTTATCTGTTGATTACTTGAGACAGCACTGGATCATTTCGGATCCGTTCATAGCAAGAACGAACAACAGGTAAAAGCTCTTGTTAAGTGTTATTGGACGTTATATTTTCATGTGTTGTGTGAACATGAGGAAAAGTGTCCCTAATACACAATAAAATCATCGTAAGAACGTAATAAAACAAGACCTTTCATTTGTAACGCTGTTAACAATTAAATATATACTTTATGTCAAACAAAATTTATGTTCAAATGAATTCAGACTCCAGTCTCTCTATTTAGCACCAATCAATAATAAAGCTCCTCGGTTTGAAATAAGCAAAACCATATCTGCGTTCATCAAGTAACTTGTCAGAACAGGTAATACTGTTATTTTTTGGAAAATAATTGAATAATTGCATTGCAGGCTGATTTAAAGTCTGCCCCTAATTTTTTTTAAATAAAATAAAATTTCTTTCTGGGACTAAGCTTTCTTTCTTTCTCCTACTAAACAAAGTTAATCTGGAGCCCTAAATAGGGCTGATAATTGAGAACTTGTTTCTCATTTAAAACACATTCCATCAAAATAAGAAACCCTGGAACTGAATAATTCTTACATAATTCGGTTTCATTAATTGGCTTTTGCAACATTTCTCTATGTCGAACACTCAGGGCTGGAAAGGGGGAACAGCATCCTGGGAGTGAATTTCAAGAGGGGACAAGGGGGACACCTCAAGATGTATAGGTTTTTGCATCTTTTATCCATAAATATGGATATCTTTAAACTCTATACGCGTTTTATTCATACATAAAGTGGCATTTTCGGAAACTATGTATTAAAAGTATAAAATTAATCTCGCCCATTTTCAGCGTTGCAAAAACACGTAACATGCAGCATGCGATGTTTGATACTTGTGCTGTTCAAAACCTATTATATGTTGTGGGTTTGAAAGGATCTAACAAATTCTCTTTGCTTTTATGCTATACAAAGTGATCAAGTCTCTTTGCCTCTATATCGCCATTTCTGCATTTCTTCAACATAGAATTGCAGTTTACTTTACTTACCATGGGTGAAATCAAATGACTTGAAACATGTTCACCTTCCTGCTAACAGCACAAGGGACTCTGTCATTGGGTGTTGTCAGTCTCATGGTATGGGGTTGTTAAGATTTCTCTAGCTTTGGCATCTCTAGTAACAGTTACGTCGCCCCGGGCCGAATCCAGTGTGGATAAAATTTGCTATTGTAATAGATTCTAATGAGTTTGTAATGTTTTTTGTCGTGTCGTGTCGCTTCGCTCCTGTCGCGTCCAGTGTGGACACGGTGTTCTGAACACTTTATCTACACCAGTGCATTTCATTTGAAAACCAAGCGTACAAGCGTACGCACAAGCGTAGCGATGAACTTCTGCCGTCACCAGAAGTCGGTATATCAGTTTCCGGTTTGCTCTCGCAACACGCAAAATGTCAGTGTTTACAAGATGTCTTCAAGATCTGCCAAAAATAAGCATTGCCTATGTCTGGTCTCCTGCTCCAACAAGCAAGCGGGTCAAAGGATTTAAGCTCTATATATATATATACAGGGCGTATTCAAACCTCACCGCTAGAAACCTCTAAAATCTCCATATTGTTTCTTAAGTGCAGTTGCATTACGTCTAGTATGAATAAGCCTTAAGAAAATTTTTAATTGAACTTTAGAAACTTTAATTGAAACAGACCGATGCTGACTGACTCGCATAAAATTGTGCCTTTTAATTTATGTGTCTGATGGCATTGAAAGTTCACGTAATTCACTTATGGCAAACATACGCATACGAAAGACGTCAATCTCTTCTATGAAAGAACAAAAATAGTGATGACTTAACTTGCAGTCTATCCAAAGTGCTGTCCAATCAAATGCTCTCTACTAAAGTGCCCCTCCCCCACCTGCATCCAACTAGCAGATAGCAAATCATGGCCTGACTGAAACATGATGGCTATATTTAAAAAAAAGAGAGATAACAATGTGCATGTTATTTTATTACTTTCTGTAACCACAGAAATGTCAACAAAGTAAACTATTAAGGCATTTCGTGAGGTGGGTAAAATTTTCATTATGTATAGTTTAACACTTGAAACGTACTTGTGCTCTAAACTAAATGGTCTAAAATAGGTAGTACCAATCGATATAGATAGTACCTAATGTCTAGTCTTGTTCAATTTAACTTAATATAAAAGTAATAAAATGTAGGGCCTTATTCTTATAGCAGTTTTTTTACCTTGGTATTGAATCAAAGTCAGAAATTACAATATCGTGACAAGTGGACGTTTTCAAAACATGAAAGCCTTTTGATGCTGTGTCTAGACTCATCTTTGTATGCTATGTACAAGCCAGCTCAAGGTGATTAAAAATAGGAGCTAACAAAACTGACATCATAACAGGCCCACACAGAATCCGCACTGAAAGAAAGCTTGGCAGATTTACGCATAATTTAATACTGTCATTTAATAAGTGCTCTCCACCAATGCATGTGTTTTCATTTAAAATGGTACAGTCAATGCAAAGGCAAAATCATGTTTTTTATGATGTATGATTCATTGTTGCACCTTACTCCAGATGTAAATTTTATAATCATTTATCAAAATGTGACTTGCTCTGCCTTTCAATCAAGTCAACTTTACTGATAAAAAATCCTTTTAAATTGTTTGCCTATCTGGATGACTAATAGATAGAAAACCCAAAAAGGAAAATTCTTTCAAGAATTACTCAGCCTACAGTTGTTCCAAACCTGAATAAATGTCTTTGTTCTGTTAAACAAAAATAAAATATCTGGAGGGATCCTAGCAACTGAGATTTTTGGGACATTATTGACGACCATTCAAAGTTTGTTTTCCTAGACCCTTCCAAATATTTTTTGTGTCAACAGAACAAAGAAATGTATACAGGTTTGGAACAACTTAAGGGTAATTCATGACAGAATTTAAATTTGTGTGTTTTGTGAGTATCCCTCTAACTTTTTTAACCTCTCCAATCCAACCATTTGGCTTTGTACACCTTCCTGCTAACAGCGCAAGGGACTGTCGTTGGTCGTTGCCAGTCTCTTGCTATGGGGTCGTAAAGGTTTCCCTAGCTTTGGCTGCTCTAGTAACAGTTACGTCGCCCCGGGCCGCATCCAGTGTGGATAAAATTTGCAAGTGTAATGGGTTCAAAAGCGTTTTTAATGTCTTTTGTCGTGTCACGCCTGTCGCGTCCGGTCGGACACGGTGTTCTGAACAGACCCAGCAGACTAAAACTTTGTCTACATCAGTGCGTTTTTTATTTGAAAACGGAGTACCATGTGACATGATTCAACCTATTCTCAAAGCTGCAACCCAAAACCTTTGCCTTTAAAAGTTACAGGTTATAATGAATAAAGGATGCCAAATGAATAAATGTTAAATTAGAGGTCTCTTTACGTGGGCTGAATTCAAATGATGTCAACTGACATTTCCATTGAAATCGTATCCGACAGCTAAACTTAAAAATTGATCGATATGAGGTTACTGTTTACAATCAGGCTAAGGTTAGGAAACAGTTTCCAACATACTTGCTTGGTAAATTTTTTTAACCAATAAGTTATGAATTGCTGCTTTAAAAGGCACACCAAGTTCCAGTCTACACATTTCGTGGTAATTATTCTGTCTTACTCAGAAATAAGTCAAATATTTTTGGAAATAACATCACAAAATGTAGCTTCTCTTCCATCTGGGGATAAGATACTGATGACCACAATGAAAGGTCTGATGAGTCTAGTTAAATCTTATCAGTAGGAGTATGATTTATAAAACATACCCTAAGGCCAGAATCATGTTGTTTATTACCACAATTCTAGATCTATCTCTAGAGAACACACACCAAGAGATTGAAAAATTAATTTACTTTCCTGCACGTGTGGCTCTCACGTGAACCCTTTTGATTTCAAACAGATCATTCTGGACAGGCACAAATCATTGCTAAAACATATGCACAAGCACACACACAGTTAAGCAGACTGATGGTAAGGAAGTTTTCAGTTTGAGTGTGTTGTGTAGGGTAATGGTGAACAGATGGAGACGCTGACACAGAACAGGTTCTGGCTGGTAAACGACTCGATGAGCCATTGTTTACGTCAACATTAAACTCGTTTTCTCTCTACTGTAATGTGGTTAATGTTCAATACCAGAATCTTACAGTGCTGTAATGTTGTTTCAGAGCAAATACCTACAATTTCATTATATTATTAGATTTTTATATTTGGCATTGCATTGATGAATAATTCCCATTAAAACCACATTTCATGTTGACTTTAAAGCTGCAGTGTTTTTTCCTAATTGTGACATATTTGAGTAAAAATGGCTTCTGAATTGACGGAATGATTTCGTATCTCAGGAAAAGACTAGATATTTGGAAGTTGGAAGGCAAGCCATTGGACTATCAATATCGTCCCGACCCCAGGCCGAGACAAACATCAAGCGAGAAGAGATGTCGTTTGGAAGTGAGGTAAGTGTTTTCAATGAAATGGACATGGATAAATAATTTACAATAGTTGTGAAAGTGATCCCAATGATGTAGTTCTCTGTATCTTTATCGTAATAGTTATGGTGTGAACCCAGCTATTCTCCCGAATTAAGAATGATTTTTAAAATGTTTTTGTTAAAGTTATCGCCATAATGTGAACACACCATTATCAATTCCTCGTTTTGATTCCATAGTTGAAGTAAAACATATCAACCTGTATGGTCATTTAGCCTGCTTATTGACTTGTTTGCAAACAATATATATATATTTATGAGCACCGATATATATATACACATAGAACCATGATTTTACCGATTTATTACAATTTGTATTAACATTGCTGAACTAGATCACGGTTTAACAGTCACTATAATGAAACGATGGTTAATTTGTGGTTCCTATGCTTTTTAATGCAAATACTATAGTTAAACTATGCTTACTGTAGTAAAAATATTGTTAATTTTCATAAGGGCTTTTATTGAGATATCAGCGGATATCAACAAGATACATGCAGCGCGTGTAGTTTTCTGAAAATATGCCCACAGTAAGGAATTCAAATTTTAATCTCAAGTATCCGATTCCTTTTCCTTTTGATCCAATTCCAAATTGGAATTGATTTTTGATTCCCAACCCTTCTCGAGATTAATATGATATTGGCAGAAACTGAATATGTTGCCTCCTTTTTGCTGTCTCCTTTCAATGAGTACATTTTACACACTGAACTAGAATCAGTTTCCTCAAGACTTTTTCGATGCCAGCAGCCCAGCACTTTCGGCAATAGAATGTGCTTTGCGCTACTGCTGACTTCTTTTGCATGAAAACAGTTACATCATTTGCACATCATAGACAAACTCAGCTTGGTGTTTTCCGCTACGCAGCAGCTCACAGGCTGTTGTTATTGTTATAGATATATTCCAGAACTCCATAAATAAAGGACTTGTGTGGGTCAAAACGCAATGCTAGTTCAGATCTTTTGCTAACATGAACAAAGAATCAGTAGAACATCAGTTTATGTTTCTGTTCTAGACCATTACTGTGTTTTAACCGTAGAGCACAGAATTGTGGTCGTTCACCCAAAATAAAAATTCTGTCATCATTTACTCACCTTCTTGTCATTTCAAACCTGCATGAATTTCTTTCTTCCTTAAAACACAAAAGAAGATATTTTGAAGAAAGTTCTTAACTGGCTATTTCACTGGCTGTCCATACAATACAATAGAATGGGGGGCAGTGCTGTTTGTTCACCAACTTTCTTCAAAATATCTTCTATTGTGTTTTGAAGTCCTACAGGTTTGAAATGACAAGAGTGTGAGTAAATGATTAGACAATTTTCCATTCAAGTGTTAGTTTATATTTTTTGTTGTAAATACATTCTTGATTTGGCATTGCTTGGGTATAAACAAAGACTTACGTTGGAAATGTACCATATAATCACTAAAATACATTGAGGCATTAGGCGGACGCTTTATCCAAAGCGACTTACATTGCTATTTTTTAAATAGGTATTTGCAATCCCCTGGGATGGAACCAACAACCTTGCGTTCTTAACGCAATGCTCTTACCACTGAGCTACAGGAAAGATTTAATATATTAAATGTACACAGTTTTATAGCAAATGTGTATATATGTTTCAAAACAGCTTAGAAATATAAGTAAAACTGAATCTATAAACCGCAAGACCCGGCCAAATTCATTATATTTTTCTACACCATATAATAACTCGCCTTTGTAAGAAAATTGAAAGCATAACAGCGCCAAATTGACTGTGTTTAACCGTCTATACTGCAGACACGCTCGGGCTGTATACGGGGGTCTCTCCTCTCCTCAAAAAACCTTATAAAAACTGAAGTATGGTATATAATAGTGTGTAGCATGAAGCACAAAACACACGTTGAACTGGTGAAGTAGGAGTGCGATTCGAAAATAATGCGCAACTCCCAGATAACGCAAACCAACCTGTCAACATAATAAAAATGTGTGATTGAGTTAACTAAAAAATACGTTATTACAAAAAGTATAGCTATCTCACTAGCTGCAAAGTTTACATTTAATAAAGCTGCGAAGAAGAGACGGATAACAGTGTAACAACAAAGCAGAAGTGTGAAGTTACACAACAAGCGTGATCTTCAATCATAACGCTACAGATGAAAACAAAGGTGAAAACTCAACCCCTCCCCCTCACACACGCACATATTTACGCGCGAAAATCTCTCCCATATTGGTGACAGCGCTTATCGTGTTACAGCAACATCATCACACATGTATCGCTCTTTATTCTAAGCTGACACTAAACGAACGGACTCCACTACGAGATATAATATAACAAAGATGCCGAATACATTTGGACCTGCTGTTGTTGACAAGTTCAAGGCTAAAATCTATCCCTGGTTATGGCTGATACGTTTGACACTTTTATGAGGGATCTTCATTATGTCCAGTGAAGTGTGTCTTAGCAAAATACATAAACAAACCATCAACGCAAACCCGCAGTAATCAGTGTCTGCCATATCTACACTGATGCTTTTATAACGAGTACCGCTCAGTGTCTGCGACAAAGCCGACGCACGTCTGCACACACTGTCAAAAACATTTCTGCGCAGTTGAACAACACGTTCCTCCACGATCGAGCCACGAGCGCTCGCAGTGCCGCAGATGAGCAGCTAAAGCTCGGCTGCGTCTCTGGCCTGAGGAGATGCAGTGAGTCTGAGAGGAGAAGCCGCCCATCCCCCACCAGCCCCATAGTCCTCCATCTTTAATCTCCAGACCCGCTACCCTTCACACAGCGCTAATGGCACAAAAACGCGCGAAACTCACCTGAGATGCTCATGGTCGTAAAGGTTGGCGTTCCCGATATTCGGAATTCGCTTAAAGTTTTTGTGTATATGGATTTATTAATTGAAAATTGGACCGGGAGAAGGAACCGCGCCTTTCAGAAGAGCAGCAATCCTAAACCGCCATCTGGTGGCATTTTCCACAATCGAATGGCGCGTGTTGACACCGGAGCCCGAGCGCCCTCTGGCGGACACGGTCGGTAACAGCAGAGGCGCTGGGGGCGGCGGGGGGAGAGGAGAGACCCTCGTATGCAGGCCGAGCTTGTCTGCAGTCTAGACGGTTAAACACAGCCAATTTGGCGCTGTTATGCTTTTTAGTTTCTTGCAAAGGTGAGTTATTATATGGTGTAGGCCGGGTCTTACGGTTTATAGATTCAGTTTTACTGATATTTCTGAGCTGTTGTGAAACACATATACACATTTGTTATAAAACTGTGTACATTTAATATATTAAATCTTCTTTTTGACGTATTGATAAATGTTTTTAATGATGGGGACATTTTCACTTATTCAATGACTTTTTTCTTGACTTAATTAAATCTTGCAACCACCTTACTTGTGTTTATTAAAGCTTTAATTCTTCAGTAATTGACAACTTAATAGTGGCCTTTGTGTTACTGGTCCAGTAGATGTTTTAATGTAATGTTTGTTCCTAGAGCTATGGTTTGGTCAACACTGACCTCTGAAGCCTGCAGCCTGTTGTTTAGTCGTTCGAAATTAAATAAGAGGTCCACATCACAATGAAAACAACCCATCAGACCACCAGACGCTATCCAAATGTATTACAGATGAAACAAGATTTGCAGCTTTTCACAAAAATTTGAATGATAACAGTGTCTTATGGTGACGGTCATTTAATCTGCACAACCTCTTCACATTTGTAATGTATTTTAACATGTTGATTTATCATGCAATGAACAAAATAAAACATGTTAATATTAGCAAATGATTAGAATAGCCACTTTCAGTTTTAAGTTTTAAGTTGTTTCACTTTATGATAACTTGACTCTTTGACAAAATGTCACTGGACAAATAAACTAGAACATTAAAACATATTTTCCCTCGTATCTATTGTTAATGTAATATATGTATTGTGTAATATGAATGTGATAATAATTGTATGGGGGTTGTAACTTATTTGAATCTGGATTGATCGATTACATTCAGTATACAGAAGACAGATATCTACATTATCTTGGATGGTTAATTGATTTCTCTGAATCCTTATGAGTCAATGAAAGTTCTCTTAGGTATAGTGGTTAATATTTTAATTAACATATAACTATGTCTGAAATACGTTTCTAATAATGAAGAGTAAAAAATAAGAAAACTGAATAAATGCTGGTTTATCTATGTTTCATGATGACATCGTCACAACATGTTGCTCAGAAAGAGCACCCTGTATGTCTCCTTCATGCCCCATCTTTCTGCATCTTGCCACACGCCGGCTCTGGAATTAAATATAATGGTTTTTACCTCGCCTGGCTGCCTGTGAGCATAGCAGCTTCTCTCTGGAGCGCTTTTAAGGCTGCCGCAGAGTCTTCATTGGGACTGATTTTAATCTTAGAGATAAATCCCTCTATGCAGACCCCACACTGCAGTGATATCCAGCACCAGGCTGTAACAGCGAACAAGTGGCTGTCATGATTCCGCGATCATATTATCTTTATTCTTATTCTTGCAGCGGAGTCATGACTAAGTCTAGGGTTTTGTGTGAGAAGGACATGGCATGGCTTAGATATTGGCTGTCATGCGCCTTCTCGTGTCTCGTCTATGGCCCCGCCCCTCTCGTCTCCTCGTTAGCTTCCCTTGAGTGTTTTATTACCCACACCTGCCTATTGTAATTATCCTTTGTTCGTCTCCCCATTTAATGCCCTGGTATTCTCTGTCTTGTGCTCGTTTGTTCTTGTAACTTTGCTCGTCTGAACTGCTGCACCCCAGGATTTATCCATACGCTGTGTCCCAGCGTTTCTGCTCCAGCACTCTGTTCCTTAGAGTTTTTGTTACCCTACGTGAGTTTTTCGTTCCTGTTTTGGCTGTCTTTGTTTATCCCCTGTATTTTACCCCATTGTGGGTTTTTGTTTTGTGTTTTATAAAAGTCTTTTGTTACCCCGTACCGCTGCCTGCATTTGGGTTCTTCTCTATCACTTCCATTTCGTGACAGTGGCACTCTGTTTGTCTATTTGCTCTGCAAATGTTTCCCCCTGTTTACGCCCAACAAATTGTAAGGAGAGGCTGGAGAACAATAAATTCTGAAACAATTCTGCCTATGATATTTGTTCAAGTGAGATGTAAGATCATAGCGATGCAAACGATAGTAGTTGATCTCATTTAAGATGCATACAAGTGTGTCGGTTTCCTTTGTTCTGTGATTGTATTTCCTGTTGAAGGCCTACTGGTTCATTTTGTTTTTGTCATTTAATATTCTTGTCCTATTTGTCAGTAATAATAAATGTAAGCTAATTAAAAACATTATCGCCCCAAAAAATCTGTTAACATTTACTCAACCTCTTCTCATTTTAAACCTGTGTGACTTTCCTTCTTCGGCAGGACACGGAAGAAGATATTTCGAATATTTAGAATAATGTCGGAAACAAAGGCAGAACCCGTTGACTTGAATTGTTATTGTGTCTGAACAGAAGAGAATGGGTACCGCCATTGTTTGGATGCCAACATTTTTCAAACTGTTCTGAAAAAAAAGTCGTACAGGTTTGAAATGACAAGAGGGTGAGTAAATGATGAATACATTTTCATTTAGGGGTGAACATAAGAAATAACTTGGGGTATGCATAACCTACCCACGCAATAAGATAAACACCGCCAATGAGAAAATATAAATATTTGAAAAGTGCTAAAATCCTATGAGCATGACAAAAGAGAATTTGCCAGGACTGATTCTTGTTCCAAAAAAATTGAATGGAAACAAGCAGTGGAAAGAGTGAGTCACTGATGGGAGACCAGCTGATGAGTACACACATGTTTTAATAGGCTTTGTGTATCTAAAGGTCTCGTCCTCCATAGTGTTAAGTGATCTGCTATTGTGGTACGACAGACTCAAATGCAGGGCTCTGCAAGGTGGCTTTTAAGATTTTATTCAGTGTCTTCTTATTCCCTGGACTGCTCTTATAATATCTTATTTATGTCTTCCTATTGAAGAATTCAAATGGCAAATGTATTTCACTATCATAATATCTTCACTGAGCTCTATTTGCTGATGCACAGATGACATCCCCCTTTGTGAAAAATATAGATAAGGACACTTTGCTCCTTTGAGGGCAAGACAGGAATGAAAACACTCCGGCTAACAAGTTATTTCTGTTGACGATCAGCATTAAAGAGTCATTGATCATTATTTCATATTTAGTGGATGCTAATGCATTATACAGGATGTTGCTCATATACAGTATAAGGGATTTGAACAATATCAAACTCTTGTTTGTGTTGTGGTCCTGAATGATATTTCAAGTTCTGCAGCTTAATGGGAAGAGGTTTGCTATTTTTTTTCTGATCAATCAAAAATGTTTTTTTGTCTGGAAAATGATAAAATGGACAATATTGTCAAATAGGTGTACTTTGACAATAAACTCATGTCGTCCAGTCTATATCTCGGTACCAGAATGTCATGGAAATATGAGAGTTCACTTCCGGTAGTCATATTAAACATTGTGGATGTGAGTTATATGCATGAAAAGTATCAATCATTTCCCAATAAAATTTTAAAATCTGTTTATATTTACAATATAAGTATAGTGGAAACATAGATAAGGACATACAGTACATTTACATTTAGTCATTTGGCAGACGCTTTTATCCAAAGCGACTTACAGTGCACTTATTACAGGGACAATCCCCCTAGAGCAACATGGAGTAAAGTGTCTTGCTCAAGGACACACTGGTGGTGGCTGCTGGGATCGAACCAGCAACCTTTTGATTTACCAGTTCAGTGGTTTAACCCATTAGACCACCATCTCCACAGTATGTAGCACAACACCATATAGAACATTTCAACCGTGCTCTAAAGTATGTCAATGAGATAAACTTTTGCCATGTATCGTAAATATACAATTTGTAATGACAATGTATATTATGCAGTTAATTCATTGTCACTCCATGACAATCTGAAGACACGGTCAGTTTAAACAAAGCAATTTTTAACAGCTTTTCTAAATGTTTGTGCGGATTGCTGCTCTCCTCTTTGTCTCCAAAGCAACTTGACATGTGGGATGTAATTACCTTTGCCAAAAGTCCTTGAAGATAGTTTATCCCCTGCTTTCCTTGCTCTGAGGGACAGATAGTGGGCGGAAGCGTAGGTGGAAATAAATATAACAGCCTCACCTGTCTCAGTGTCAGGCTATTTAAATCTTGTGACCTCATACAGAGTTTCTTTAGTTTCAAATATATAGTTTTAAATATGCGTCCCTCATTCCAATGGTTTCGGCCCACTTACGGCTTATTCACACTAATCTGACAAACGTCTACTGGTTGTGTTTACACCAACCAAAATGTGTTTGTTGACGTTTATCAAAACAGTGAATTTTTCGAGGGAAGAGCCAAGGTGGAGAGCAGACGGATGGAACCTTGGGGACAAGCAATGGAGACGATGAGGGAGGAGTCCAGGGTGGAGCCACACAGGCGGAGAGCCCGGCAACACCAAATAACCGAAGGGCCGAGGTGAAGATGATGGCTCAGGTGACTAAGGTGATGACGTGGACTTCGGCGGGGCCAGAGCGACTGAGTATGAAGGTGGAGCTGAAGGGAAGGAGGAGCCTGACAGAGCCAAAGGGGCGGAGAGACGAGGCATAGCCAGAGTATAGGAGCCCCAAGGCGAAGGATGGTTGATGACTGACCCAGGAAGAGCCAGGTGGACAAGGGACCCTGGTGAAGCCAGTGGGATGACGGGCCACGGTGAAGACGAGGGAGGTAGGAGACGAGGTGTCCCCACTGGGTCGGAGGACCGAGGTGGAGTCTGGCTCTCGGAGGCTGAGGGCGGTGACATGGGATACTCCATTTCAGGGGTAGTTGGCAGCTGGAGATCAAGAGGCTCATTCGAACCAACGGTGCTTGCTTGCTGAGGGTTAGCTGGGGGCGTTTCCCGTTTGCCAACACATCCAGGGCTGACCAACTGGCTGACAAAGGCAGAGGAGGCAGAGGGAGGAAGGTAGGGCAGGAGCTTTTGGACTGGCGAAGGAGAGTTGGTTGCAGAGGGAGGGAGGGCGGGAGCTTGTGAACTGGTGAAGGAGAGTTGGTTGCTGAAGGAGGGCTGGGCGGGTGCAGCGGTGGCATACAACGGCTGGGTGGGACCAGGGGGGCTATGGAAAGGCTGGGCGGGGCCAGCGGGGGCAAGGAAAGTCAATGTCATTTTCCAGTCCAAGAGTTCATAGGCTGTTTTCAGCTCACCCTCAGTGAACTGCCCATACTCAGTCTGGTGGACCCTCGAAGTCCACCAAAACTCTCACAGCAATGGGCACCTGGTCAAACGCGCCTTAGGACTCATGCTCCAGGGCGAACGCAGGCTCAGTCGCTGGGCCGCGTGCTGGCATCGGTATCCCTGTGGGCTCTGGCTCTCCGTCTGTATTGACTACTGTACCCCAACTTATCACTTTCCCAGACATAGAATTAACACCCCACTGCCTGGAGGACTCGGTTAATAAAGAAGGGGTATCTAGGTTATCTAGATACTTTTCTGTAGCTCAGTGGTAAGAGCATTGCGTTAACAACGCAAGGTTGTGGGTTCGATCCCAGGGGATGGCAAATACCTATTTAAAATGTATAGGATAAAGCAATCTAAGTCGCTTTGGATAAAAGCAACTGCCAAATGCCTAAATGTAAATGTAATCTAGGGTGGCAAAAGAGTAAGGTGATGGTGAAGATGGATTGGTCATCGCTGGTGTAGATCGTAGAGTTGTTAAAGTCCATCAATATTTCTCCAAGTTTGCACACTTTTGAACTAAAAGCGCTGAAGGACATTAGTCAAGTGCTTTCATGATAATCCTGCCGTTGTTTTCATGTTCATAACTCCTGACACAAATTAAGACATTATTGTCAGAAAGCTGACATCCTTGTGTAGGTATTAGGTTAAACAACACAAAACAAAGGTTTAATATGTATTTTAAGATCAGTTTGTAAATGTAAACGATGGAATCAGCCTGGTTTTTAATGCTGTTCATGCATCTTTGCATTCATTCATTCGCGTTCTTTTGACTGATTCAGGGTTTGTTTCGTGTTTAAATTCAACAGTCAGGGACAGCGTTGGAATTAACAATACATTCAGTAATGCTGATTAAAAAAAAACTGGAGTGTTCTCTTATTTTGTTCATGGCTGTACATACGTAATATTAAACAATGCCCCCATCCATCCATCCATTCGTTCGTTTGTCTGTCCGTTCATTCATCCATCCATTCATCCATCCATTCATTCATTCATTCATTCATTCATTCCTTCAAACCTAGACTTCACAGACTATTGGTGTTAATCTGATCTATGATTGCTTGATCAATTTTAACGATTTTTATTTTAATGGTTAATCATGAACGTTCTCTGCCATTCCAAGGGAAGATTTAAAACGGGATGATCATTGGCAGTCAATATAGCCACAGCTGTCTCTGGCTTTGATGACTTTTCCATTTACTGATGGAACAACAATTTCTGATACTAATCTCTCAAGTGTTGTCTTTAAAAGACAAAAGGCTGTCCACATTTAGGCCTACCAGATTTTTGTATTCCAATTATCAAAACATCTTTTGTTTTTCTGAGTTACATTATTTGTCCATACAGCTCTCATACAGGAAGATGTCAAGCTGACTGTGTAATGGACTCACACTGTTGACAATAAAGATTAACAACCTGTGCTGTCCATAAATTCACAAAGGTGATTACCTCTGCAAGGTCAACATTACAAGCACTTTGAGAAAAGCTGATAAAAGTGGTAAAGTGTGATGCTTAAAGCACAGTACCACTTACATTTACTTTATTACACAATGCCTGCAAAATGCCTTTGTAACAAGGACCCTCTAAAAGCAATGTCCAGAAGCTAGTGTATCTCTATGTTTTAAAGCATGTAACCTTGCTCTGAGCTCTTGACGTTGCTGTTTCACTTTCCTCCCTTCACTGGTGTTGAAGCAATAAAAAATGAATGAGGTTGAAAACACTCTATGATGGAAATCTCCAGCCTCCCATAAGCCCCATCCGTCATCTTTCAACAATTCGCAATCATGTTGTCAGAGAGCATTTCTCTTTCATGTTGCTTGTGACTCGTATGATGTATTTTAACCGGCTGCTGAAAATCTATCCACTTGGTTTCTCATAGACACAAGCGGTCTGTCGTTATTGTGTAATACACCGGACAAAGCTCATTAAAGTTTATTAAGACTGAGATAAACAAACATTGTATAATATTGACCACTGGGAACCCTGTGAATTACACATTGTGATTGTACATTTACATTTGTAGTCCAAAGATATGTTCTTTCCAAATGGAGCATAGCTTGTCAATTAATCCTTTAATTAAGTTAGAGACCCCATAAAATCACTGGACAATTTTTGTTTTCTTTCTCCTACTGAAACAGACAGCTTTGATCTGATGTATCAAAGGGCTTGTTTCCTCCTTGTCAATGGACTAAAAGACAAAAAATGGCTTTTGCTCGATTACATTTGCTTGACCAAATTTAATGTATTTTTATATTTGCACTAACAATTTCAGCATCAATGAACAAATTATTAGTACTGTCAGCAAACCTGTTGCTATCTCCCTGCTTTAAATGTGACTATGACGGACATGATTTCAAACTCATCTCAGAGAAGATTATCTAAGGTTTTTCTGAGGGTTGACTAAATTTAATAGACTCCTCTCAAAAGCCTAGGGTTTACATGAACACCCTTCGTAACAGCTGTGTTCATTTGCCTGTGCAAGTGATCACAAGATCTTATATGGCTATATAAAGCGTCAGCTAAAATGTAAACATAAGTTGACCACCTATTTGGTCATGCAAAACAGTATATAAAACAGTAAACCTTATACAATGATATGATAAAAACAAATAACTACACGATTGTTTAAAATATTTATGTATAAAAAATAAATCCTCTGATAAATAAATTTTTTTCTTCTAATGCATGTCTACTTTGCCTGCTGTAGCCTTTTAATATTTTCTCATGGGTGAGTTGAGTGATCTGCTGTTTAATGATTTTAAATAACAGAGAGAAGCAGTGTTTTTATTGTGAGCTGTTCAAACGGAGAAAGTTGGGCTTTCATTGACAACGTTCTTGTTTACGCAGTGCAAACAAACAGTAAGAGGCAATGAATGTTGGTTCTTTTTCATAATCTGGTTTAACTAACTCGCCCTGGAAAACCGCAGGAAATCTGTTTGTTAAATATGTTAAGTCACATTGGGTCAGTCAGGACATGGCCTCAAAGACATCCTCTTCTGATCTGATGATTCTTAATCATGTTGAAATCAATGAGACGGTGAGCTGATCTCTGAATAAGAATGAGCAGCTTATGGATCATTAATAGCAGGGAAGAATGGCAGTTGTTTAAGTGATGCATGAAGGTGAATAATAAATGAATGACTGGTGTTTCGTTGTTTAGGCCTATAAACATCTACTCAACCACATTTATTTTGATGATGAATTTAATAAGTGAACTGACTGGTGAGTGACCACAAAAACACGGAAAAACTTGACTGATTTATTTATTTTCCTCTTGTGTTAAACATTTATTAGAATTACTCTAAATTGAGGCCTTTATTCATACCATATTATACAGCAACATTATTTGTATTCTTGGAGAAAAGGTTGTATTTCTTTGGTACAAATCTAATTCTCATCTAATCTGACAAGGTTATTATCGCACTCTGTCACAGTACATCACCATTCCAGGAATACATCATGGTTTTCTGGATTCACCCAGATATAAGAACTACTAAATATGTTTTGCTGGGTTCTGCAGAAATACAAAGCGAGAGCAGGATGATTTTGGAAGTTAGCGGTTGTTTTACGAATAAATTTGATCAAATGCTGTAAAAAACTCCAGAAAAGACACTGAACTGTGCATGTACTCTGACATACTGATAAAAAAGCATCAACTCAGAACATGTAAACCCAGATTACCTATTATGTTTTGGAAAAGTAAATATTGGCTAATGCTGCATTACAGCCTATGTCATCAAAACAATATTTGAATGGAAAGACCTGCTGGAGTATATTTATCTGTTTCTATGTTAAATACAAAAGCGAAAGTACACAAATTGTAAACATTTATTTAGTGAAATGAGCCACAAATAAGTGAAAATCCATACTCAAATTGGTATAAAAAATTACTGTATGGTACAGTTTGGAAACAACGTAATAAAAATCACAAAACATTCACAGCATAAATCATGCTCACTCACTTATGTGTTCTCTGAGTTTGTGAACCCACATCCACAGTGACTTTTGTAGGCTAATATTTTTTTCTTGGTGCCTGTAGAATCAGTTTCATCCATCATTTCCAACACAAAGAGAAGAAAAGAGTTTGGACGTGTCTCTAAGGATCTTTGATCTGACACAATGTGATGAAATGGACATCAATCCATTAGAAGCAAACAGAGATAGTGAGGACATTTTTTGATACACCCTAAAAATCAGTGAAATCAATGGAAATAGAACACTGATGATACTTTGGGTCGTGGGAAGTCATCAAGTTTCCTGTCTGACTCATAAAAATCCATAATTACCCGGCCAGTCATGTTAGCAGATGTACCAACGACCATGTCGTGCTAATAACGAATCTCCTCACATGTGTTTATTCAGGGTGCATCACGCGCTGGCTATTTTGAGCATGAAAAACAAATACTTCAAGACGAATGGATGGTCCTCTAGACTGAACTGCATGTTCTGGTGAACACTGTTTTGGTTACTATGGAAACAGGGCCTTGCTGTTTTCACAGGACTTTGTGGGTTTTTCTTAATATTAAAAGCAGTCAACAGCTAATTAAAAAGGAGTCATCCAAATCCACTCAACACATAATAATAAACATATAGAATTGTTTGTAGGATAAACAAATGTGGGAAACATACAAATTGGACTTTAAAAGTATCCTCAACTAAAAAGACATGCAAAGATCTACACTATCTTACTTAACTGTTTTTTCAAATTTTTTATATCAAAATAAATTTGCAAACACAACTATGTCTCTGAAAAAGCTATCAGAATATTAATTAGTTCAGGGGAGGTCAATGCTCCTGCTGGGATCTCCCATCATTATGCTAACAGGAGTCACAGGGATCAAATCATATCATGAAATATAAATGATGCGCTTCTTGACTCTTAAATCTGATCACATTTGGAATGGATGTTGAAAAAGGCTGCAAAGGGCAGAGTTCAGTTTTTATTTTTATACCACTGAAGTATGTCATCTTCTTTGTCTTAACAGTGCATACAGAATTCTTTGCTCCATAAAATAATGCAGTATGTTTGCAATTAACTTAATTCAATCATGTTCATATTAAAGCTATATGATTTAACAATTTCACCAAAAAATATTTTATAAAATGACATTTAAGAAATAATATATGTAACAGATATAACAGGCTAACTGGAATTTGAAAGCTTTTTTAACTTTATATTTATAGCTTTTTTTATGGTTACAACTATAGGGAAATTGTACAAAGCCATGAAATTTTGGTCCTTGTTTTATGACTCGGGAAGTAGCCTTAGTCTATATGTAATTTGCATTCTTTACATTACAATTGTGTGATGATTTACCATGAAATTGCAAAATAATAAATGAATAAATGGATTGATTATCAGAAGGGATAACAACTGTACGGAATAAGTGCATTTAAACATGCCATTTAAAGGATGTGAGGTAAAGTTGTACTGCGTCAATGGCACGCTCCTCCCCCTGATTGACGCACGCGTCTACACCCTCCAAATCACGTTTGATGCAAACCGTTCCTCTGAGATCTATACGGGATCGATCCGGTGTGTTGCCTTCCTGCAAGCATCCTGCGAGAACCCCACAGCGAACCCAGCTGAGGTGCCCTGGTATCCATGAGGAGAAATCCATGAATGCCACGTACAGAAAGATATGCGAGGACTAAACATGTTGACTTATAAATAGACAAATCATCAAAGGATTTTATACAGTCATTCGAAGATCTTCAATGGCGAGAGGTATTTGAGAGGACAGGTGAGATGATGCTTTCTTTGTCGCTGCGGACCTGCTTTTAATCGAGTTACCAATTCATACTTAGTTATGAAATCCGTAAAGAGTTTCATATAAAAGACATACAATTAGACGGAAAAGGTATATTTTCATGTGTGATTTAACGATGATGCGTCTCAGCTCTGTGTAGTACTAGAGACTGACTGCGCGCGTTCTGCTTCATTCATAAAATCGGTGTATGCGCGCGATCGGGTCTGTTCTTTGATTAGATACCAAATGTCATTCACTGATGTCTGAATCATCTACTAGTTTTGTGTCAAGTGACGTCATTGAATAAAGCGTCATTGTCATTGACCATGTCCTTAAAATAGCTAAAATATAGTCCACACATATAAAAGTAATAGCTTATTACAACTATATCAACAAAAATAAATCCCATCTCCCCATTTGCAATTAATCTAAATGTAAAATGAACAAATGCAATACCAAAAGACTAGTCTAAGTAGAGTTTGCCTGATATTTTTCATCTGGAACAATACGTATTTTTCTCTCAAATGACTATAACCTATGCAACTTCATACTGTATCTTCCCTGTATACCAGGAAGCTTGTCTTATGTGCCATGCTTGAATGACGTTGTAAGATATTTAATGTTGGCTTTACTACTGAGTTAATGCTGTTTATGAATGATGTGTGCAATTCTTTCCCTTCACATTCAGGAGCTACTCGACAGCTGGTTTTCCAAAATGGACGAGCCACCGACAAAGCATTTGCTTGGCTCCAAGAAGAGAGTTAAAATCCACCCCAACACAGTCACGGTCAAATACGCCACTCACTTTCCCCAACCTGGAGATGAGGGCTACGACGATGCTCCATCTTTCGAAGAATTTGGCTCATTTGTTGAAGAGACCTCAGACAGAAGGCGACTGACGTCCAGCAAGTCTGGCAGAACTTCTTCAAAACAGCATGGGGATCAGAAAGAAAAAGGGGTGGGAGGTCAGTTGCAGAGCTTTGGGGAGGCCTCTGTGTTCTCCTCACGCATGACATGGGCCGCTCTATTTGGGGCGGCTCTGGCTCACGGCTGCGTGGCTCTCCTCACACGTCTGGCTGCCGACCGCTCGAAGGTCCCATCGCTGGAACTTCTCTTCATCCGCTCTGACATCCAGATCCTATCCATTTGTGTTGTGTCTTACTATAAGGAGCCCGCCTTTGGACCCAAGGGCTACAGACTGCGGCTCTTCCTCTATGGCGTGTGCAACGTCATCTCCATCTCGTGTGCTTATACCTCCTTTGCTATCGTGCCGCCCAGCAACGGCACCATTATGTGGAGGGCCACCACGACAGCCTTTAGCGCTGTACTGGCGTTTTTACTCATTGATGAGCGATTGGGAATGACAGACGTGGTGACGGTCATCAGTAGCGTCTTTGGTCTTTGCTTGGTCATGATACCTAACATTGTAGGCGAGCATAAATCTCTGGGTTTCTGGAAAGAGGCTTTTGGATACACCATGACAGTCATGGCAGGTCTGATGGCTGCCCTTTCAATGATCATATATCGGGCGATCAAAGAAAAGGTGAGTATGTGGGTAGCACTTTTCACCTTCGGCTGGACAGGAATGGTATGGGGGCTGTCCACTATGTTCATCCTACAGGAGCCCATCATTCCGCTGGACGTAGAGACGTGGGGGTATCTCATCAGCATCTGCATCTGCTCCACCGTGGCGTTCCTGGGGGTTTACTACGCCCTCAACAAGTTCCACCCTGCACTTGTCAGCACCGTGCAGCACATGGAGATAGTTGTCGCTATGATTCTGCAGCTTGTCGTTCTCCGTATGGTTCCCTCAGTCTATGACATCATCGGGGGTCTCATCATCATCATCAGTGTTGTTGTGCTGGCCGCCATAAAGCTTTACTGGGTGGGAAAGAGCAAAAGAGAGGAGTATGAAGAAATCCTTGAATCACCAATCAAGTGATTCTTTATTGATGGATTGTTTTGAATTTTATTGTTTTTCAAGCCTTAAATTTATGCTGTCCATCTGTGATTGAGTTTCTTGTAAATGTTTACGAAAAATATCTTAATGTCATTGATAAAGTGCCATTTGTGAAGTTGTCTTGACTGCTGTGTTATGTGAACTTAAAGTAAGTAGTGATCATTTTTACCCTGTCAAACGTGCTTTATGTGTAATGTTTTATTAAGCAGTTTAGCACTGTGCTTTTATTTAAACATGATTAGTATAAGAATAATTCAGTATCAGAATAAAAAACAGTCTGCTGCACAAGTTGGTCTGTACAATGGAAAATGCCTGCATAATACCTCCACCCTTTGTATGATACTCTAAATGTGTGTGGTCAAGAGTGCCCCCTGTTGGTACTAAGCAGATGTAAATCTGAGACGAGGAGCTTTTGACAAAACATGCCTTGGTCAAAACATATTTTCCTAGATATGTTCTGTCAATGTATACATTTAATCTATATTTGAAAATATATAGAATATGTTGTATAATAAACATAATATAATTCAATATTTTGGATAGTACATAAGAAATTGCTGCTTTTCCTATATTTGAAAAATATCAGCAATTGTTACAATATATGGAAATGTATTATTTAATATATTTATTATATTTGTCCAGTATATTCCCATATATTGGGACGATTAGTGAATTTCAGTCAGTTTAAATGTGATCTGACAGAAGTGATGGATCTCTGCTGCCATTAGATGTCATGGCATACAGTTATAAGGAATTCTGAAATTAATAAATTTCAACAGCAGTAATAAACAACATTTTAACCTATGTAATATTTGACATGATGACATTATGGCAAGAAGAAAGCATTTCCTGAGTGTAGCAGGCAAGGTCCCTTTAAAAACAGTTAAAACTTTTTCATTTTCTGGGGGAACAAAAGCCAAAGAATAATCATTTAATGAAAACATTTGTTAATTTAGGCATTATGTTTCTCTAAAAAGAGAATGTGCAGATTTGTCTATTTTGTGTCTGTTGATTGTTATAAATATAATCAAATAGTAACGCATTTTGATTTTCAAAGACCTGTATTCTTATGAATAAAAACATGCATCAGTTTAAGAGTGTATTTCCATGAGAACCAGAATCAGTGTTGCTTGCACAATGTTTGCTCTGTTACATTGTAATTTTCCATACTGTCCAAAAGATGGCAGAAATGGACCAAATAAAGACCACACAACTTGTACAACGGTTAATTCATATTTTAAAATATACAATAAAAAAAACAGTAAAACACAAATTAAAATATTAATTTAAGTTTTGAATGTACATTTAAAAAAAAGTTTTTAATGAAAGCAATTGCTTAGCATGAAACTAGTACAAAATGGAAATTTATATTATTTTATCTATACTGATATATCTGTACTCTACAACCCGCAGAATATTTGCAATCATTTTAGTGTGCAAACCTGGACCCACATCACATACCCCTTTAAATTTCAACCCATTGATGTAGTAGCTTTAACATTTGTGGTTTACTTTATCACCAACACAGTCCTGAATTTTATGCCATTTCATCATGTGCAAGCATTTATTGCCTCCCTGGAGAAATCAACAGGCTTGGCTCAAGTACCGATGGCAATCGGTGCTGTAACTGCTTCAAAGAATGGCAGCCTGCTGGTTCAATGTAATAAGAGCTTGTTGCTGAGGTTCTGTGGATGTAGAGACGTGATTGCTCACAGGCCTCATGCGATGCAGATGTTGTCTTGCAAGGTAGACTTCAGAACAGGACTCAAAGATGGACTTTTGATTTTTAGCTGTACGGACTCTGAAGTGCATGTTAGGTTTTTAAACACACAGACTGGCACACGCACTCACACAACACACACATCTGTTCATCAAACACTTAAGATTGTGAGTTGTGGGTGTCCGTGTGTCAGTGTGTGTCCGTGTGTTCAAAAAACTTACATGCAACTCATGACACTATCTCCATTTATCTGCATTTATTCTTTATAGCTTTGAAAGTCCCTAAGATGTCCCTGTCCTCGGTCCTTTTCTGTCTTCCGGTTATGTCCAATGTTTTGAGAAATGTAACCAAATCCACTGTCTGAAATACGTCTAATACAACTTCTAAAAGCAGAAGTTCAATATGAGGAGACCTGACCTCAGTGGTGACATTGAGTCAGAACACACATGGTTTGGTTTGTTCGTGGCCTACCACATCGATAGGATCCTCCCATCTTTTCCGATACTTGGCAATTTAGAAATGTTTTACTCTTATGATTGCCGGGAGTCCAAATGATGCAATAGTCTAGCAGTTAAGTGAAAACAATTGTGATGTTTTATTTTTTTACTGAAGTATAGCCTTTTCATGAGCGCAGTTAATAAATGATGTCGTCTTGGGTTCATTCTTAATTGATAATAATGAAGTAATTGGTTGCTAATGTTTGCTGATAGAATGTTATTTATATATTTTTTTTACTTTGTGCAAAGCATTGTATCAGCATTACCCATTGTCTTTTCACAAAAGGTGTCTGAAATTATTGATCTGATGCTTATAAGAGTTAAACATCTATATTACTTTTGAGACCAGTGTCATTGGAATTAGCACTATTAGCAAAAAGTTAAATCAGTTTCGTCACTCAGCTTGTTTTTGATGAAAAACACAATATAGATGCAACTATCTGAGCTTATTTGTAATGTTAAGTAAAATATGTATATATTTTTTTTTTTTGGTGTGCTTGGTTGTTTATTTGTTCCATTATTTTCACGGTCTGTGGCAAGCAATCAACACAAACAGAACTTTGGCCTGTATTTAGCCTGCAGGCTATTGCTTTAGTAAACAGATGTAATTTTTAGGTCTTGAATGAGCGCAGGCATTGCATTTTTTGTGTCGGATTTTATGGGCTCTGTTTAAGGTGCAACCCCTTATGGAAAGAAAACATATTTCCTAATTTATTCATTAAAAATATTTTAAATGACAAAATGGTGTATGGTTAATATACAAAATAAAATATTATGTAAATATATTACAATATATTGAATAATACATAATGAATTGCAGCTTTTCATATATTGAAATTAACTAATACGTAATTTTTTATTCAGTAATAATCTATTTAATATATAGCTGTACATGTGATAAGATATGATACTGTAAGTGTAAAAATATATGGCACATAATATATTTACTCATGCCATATATACATATGCATATATGGAAAATACATTTCTGATTACCATTTTCAATGTATAAGTTTAATATAATTTTTTAATTTATTTTACAATAGCAGAATTAAGCACACCAGCTCTTATAAGAGCACATAGTGAACAGATGATCACTGCACTGAAAAGCGCACAGCCGATACGTTTTTAATTAAAATAACATGTATCTTGATGATGTTTGGCCAATCGTTATCCTAACCACCGACTCAACTCTTCAGCACCATGGTAACCACATGTTTACACATACTCGAAACCCATCTAAATTTCAAAGTAATACAACATTAAACAATAAAAGATCTCTGACTATATTAATATTCATCAAAAAGAGATGAAATAACACCTATATTCAAACATTTTCCTCTCCTTTAACAGTCAGTTGCAAAGCATGCTGGGAGCTAGAAATCTTTAACCATATATTGTCCATATATGCGTATAATATGCATTCACATTTGTATGGGAACATCTATGTGCATTAGATACTCAATAAAAGATTAATTGTGATGAATATTAGATTTATTTTTGTCTTCGTTTTTAAATATATTTACATGTTCAATCTATAGCCACATATTGTCAATGCATACATTGCTGTATATTGAAAAATACTAGCCCCAGTTTCCAATATATGGAAATGTATTGGGTAATATATAATTATATATTCCCATATATTTTTGTTCCGTAAGGGTTAGGAAAATGAAAATCGATTTCAAGGCACTGTGTTCTGAATTGTGATCTTTTTCGTTTTTTATTAAAACATGGCTGAGTAAGCAGAGTTTGTTTATTTAATTTCTTCAAATGGATTTGATTGGCATGTCTGTTGCATACAGACTGGAACATAGGGTGTTGTGTCTAAAAGCAGATTTGACTATTTCACAATAAATAAACAGATCCCCCAGTGCAATGCAATTTTGTATGTTTTTAATTATCAAATTCTTTGAGTAAAGTATCGTTTTGTTTATGTACTGTTTAAGAGACAGATGTTAATATGCCTTTAATAGGCAGATATTTTTAGGCAGAAACACTTTGTCCCATCAAAACATTGCTCTATCTTTAAGCAACTGACCGGCCCAACACAGCATCATGAGGCAGGTTTAACTATTTAACAGGAGAATGTTTGGGAAAAATGCATGTGAATAGCAACCTGCCTATCAAATAAAAAAAAAATCTGGTGTAAATCTGTACATTTGCTAAATTGGCATTGTTCTTCCACCTGTATGTTCTTTGACCTATGATGTGTATATCGGATTATAACCTGCAAATTGAAAAATGCACTGTTATCAACAAATACAGTTAAAGACTTAGGCGTTATATTAGAAAATCACATTTGGAAATCATTTGGAAATCACATCTCAAATGTCACAAAAACAGCCTTATTCCACCTTAGAAATGTTGCCAAATTACAAAAAAAGTACATGTGTTGCTCAACCTGGTTGCTTATACGGAATTGGTGCGAATGGGCTGATATTGCTGATGCGGAGAAGCTCATTAATGCATTTGTGTCATCAAGACTTGACTACTATTGGACAAGTGTTTGTCCTGCATCATCTATAAACAAACTACAGTGAGTTCAGAATGCAGCTGCCAGAGTTCCAGCCAGGTCAAGAAAATACAATCACATAACCCCAATGTTATCATCCCTTCACTGGTTACAATTTAAGTATCGTATTGACTTTATAAAGTTCTTTTAAATACTTATAAAGACCTAAACGGTTTAGCCCCTACCTACATAACAGAGCTTCTATCACATTACAACCCATCACGCTCTCTAAGATCACAAAGCTCCAGACTTTTGATAAACCCTTGAATAACTAATTCCACCAAAGGGGGTAGAGCTTTCTCAAATGTATCACCTAAACTCTGGAACGAACCTCCCGATACTAATCGAGGGTCAGACACACTCTCCAAATTTACATCTAGATTAAAGACACATCTTTTAAGCCAAGCATTTACTTAAAGCAAAATATCTTAAATAAACCACCGGGAGACTGCATTTATTAGAAATTATTTGCTAGAATGATCTTGCTTGTTCTAAACACCATGCACTGTGCTGTGTTTAACCTGTTTTTCAATTTAACTTATTTTCTCCTGTAAAGCTGCTTTGGAACGATACACATTGTGAAAGGCGCTATATGAATAAAATTGAATTGTATTGTATAGTCAAGTACTGTTAAAACTGGCCTTCTACCATAACACATAAACTTCAAAAGACCCATCCTGTGGCCTTATTGGATACGGCAGGGAGACTTTATTATGCATTCATTCAGTTATGCTAGAAACAGTACACACGTCCAAGAGACAGATTTCTCTCTCTTCTTCTGTTGTCCCTGAAGCTCCCTTTTCATATTTTTTTCTGTAAAGATTTGATGTTGCCTAAAGCAGACTGTGCGTGTGTGTCCTTCAGGTAGCTGTAACTATGACCTCATTCTCTTAAAATTGCAGCCCTGTGCAGTGGACCAGGTGCTCCAGAGATGCAATTGACACTCTCATCTTTCTCAAGAGCTCTGCAGGATTGTAAACAACTCTAAAAGCCAAAGACCCGAGAGAACTATGAAAACTTGTTTATTACCTGCATCTAAACTTAGGAAGATAAAACTCCAGTAAAGTCTCTATCGAAGATCAGTTTGTTTGTTTGTTTACCATAAAATCTCTAAAATTCTGGTTTCATTGGTTACTATTAGTTCCTTGACATATAGAATGTAATAATTTTAGGAGTGTTCCAACGGTCTATTGTTTTGCCACCAGAGTCTCATGATGGATTTCCACATTATGTGCTTTCCTGTAGCTCAGTGGTTTGAGCATTGTGCTAACAACGCCAAGGACGTGTGTCCAATCCCAGGGGATTGCACATATTTAAAGACAAAAGAAAAATGTATAGGATAATGCAATATAAGTCGCATTGTCTGCAAAAAACATAAGTTTTACCCGGTAAGCCACTTTTAACCCCACAGTTAAGAACAATGGACACCCGATTGGCTAAAAGTGGTCATGTGGGTGGGGTGGAGAACTCTGCTCTGTCAGTAACTCTGGACTTTCAGGAAGTTCTCATGGAATTGCTGCTCTGTTACAGAAAGAGGGTGCAGTGCTCGCAGAGCTTGTAATGGATATGGCAAATCTTTTTAAACATTTCTTTCGTGAGTACCGTTTTCATTTCTTTGAATGACTGAATATTACACTTTGAACAAAGTTCTTGCTAGTGAGCTTTTTGGATGCAGCGTTGACAACTTTTCTGTTGAAGAAAGCTCAATTTCTCTGAGTGATGTGTCAACCATAGATGTGAATTAGTGTATTTACTTGTGATGTCAGTTTGGCCGCATGTTTGTTTTGCCGTTTCTGGCCCCATTGAAAAGCTTGAAATGGGTGGATAAGCTTTTCAAAGCTCACTGCACATGCACTGACTGTAAATGCACAGGGTTATGAAGAAATAAAAGAACTTCTGTTCTTGTACTCACAATTGCTTTTAGGTTTCTGTTTTTCATCTGGATGTGTGCTTCTTCTGAAAGAACTTGAAACCAAGGCATGCAATTGTAGCTATCAATTGTCTTTTTTTCTAGGGAAGAAGAAAAGTAACTAATAATTATAACTAAATGTTTTTGGTGTTTTTTCTTTACTTGAACTTAGGGTTTACATCAGGATGTCGGAGTAAATTGAAAGAATATGAATTGTATTTTCTATTCAATTTTAAATTACCCTGTTCCCAGAATTTGTGTCTGAGCAGAGTTTAAAACTTTGATCTCCATAATTTTATTTTCTTAAAAGTGCATTTATGAACTAAAGAGTGACAACTCCGAATTGAATGATTCACAAGAAAGCCACACAGCGAATTGAGTATAGCTGATATTAATATGAAAAAGTGTTTTTAAATCCAACCAATTTAATCATATTAATTTTTTTATTGCTGGGTTAACTTTTATTCGCAACTTTTCATTCTAAATATGTTATACAATTGGTTATCAAACATAATCTATAGAATTCAAAGCAAAATGTTTTTTCTACATATCATGGTGCATCACTAAAGTGCCTAATGAAAAGCTGTGAAGTACACACAACAGTGAATCCTAAACGTAAGTTTGCATGAATTTAAAGGAAAGCATTACTACATCAAGGTAATTTCTGTTTTCTATCAATTGTCCATAAGAGTGAAGAAATAGAAACTGCCCCTCCAGGCTACACTCTGAAAAAGAAAAGTACTTCACAATGGACTGGTTCCATAAAGAACCTTTTCTGAAGAACCTTTCTATTGTAAAAAAGATTCTTTGTGGTGAAAAAAGGTTCTTCGGATTATAAAAAGGTAAGAAAGAGATACATAATATCTTCTATGGCATCGCTGTGAAGAACCTTTGTAGCACCTTTATTTTAAGAGTGTAACTTGGACACTAAAATAATTTAAGCAGAAACACACGTAGCACTCCCCCCACCCCAAAAAAAATCCAGTACTGTCAACTTGAGCTGCTCTGTAAAGGACCGGAAGCTCTGTAATTCAACACAGATTTCTTGCACAGAAACACATTAGGATAAGAGGAGATGAATAAGGGCGGCCTTTGAGTGTGTGTTTTTTTCTCCATCGTTACCTTAATATGTACCCTTTGTAACACACTGAGCAATTCAGATTGTTTTATTCCACATTATAGTGGACGAGTGGAAACCTCAAGAACAAAAGCACAGCAGTGATTTGCAGCTTGCATAAAGCGCAATGAAAAGAGTATGTCAGAAAATGACCCTCCTTATTTGCGGCTGCCTTTGTTACGTCGGTTTTGTTTGCTCCCCTTTGAATACGTTGAATACACGCACTAGAAAATTCAGCATTCCCGGAGAAAAAGGAAAAATGACTGGCCGCTCGCATGGCTTCATGCCAAAGTTCTTTCTTGCTCTCAACGTCTGCCTTTCTTTTTTTCTCCGTGCATTAGTATGCCATGGAAGTTCAGAGAGGCTATTGTATGCCTAACGGGGGCGTCATCAAGCACAAAAGAAAAATGCCTGATGTTCTATACAGAAGTTTTATGTGTCTGTTGCTTGCATTCAGAATGTCTGCGGCAAATGAGTCACAAAGCAAAATATATAGTTCCTTATTGTCTGGTTGATAATGAAAAGAACAAAACAGCTGGGAGGTCAAAGGACAGCAGAAACGCGTGCCCAAGTTCACAGGTTTTTATGTGCATGGCCATATGTTGCCTTGTGCAGAGAATTAATGACGCTGCCATTGCTGACAGTTTTTGAAAACTAGTTGTGTTTGTGAGGAGGCTATTTGTCTTATGATGTCATTGGTGGAGTGAGCTCAGCAGAACAGAAACAAAGGCGGGGCATTTTGGCTGTGCGGACTGCCACGGGTCACGTTACATTGATAATCATATTCAGCTTATTGAAAACCAGGACTGAGCACTTCTAATATTGAGCACAGATGACAAGAAAATTAGATCAAGCCAACATGCACTACAGTATGTTTCTTTGGAAAAAACGACATGCAAAGCCATTTTCGAAGTATATAGTGTGCAAACTCATTTTACTAGACCCTCATCCTTCCCAAGATTTTCTGTTTTCACATAGATCTGTGGTACCAGGCCCTTTATGCTTTCTTATTCATTTGGGTGCTTTTCAGAGGTTCTGTTCTATAGGAAGAATTCCACCTTATCTCTATTTGAATGGTTTTCCGCCTTTTGGAAATTGACTGGAAAGTTGAGGTGCCGATGTTCTGCTCGTCAGAGGAAGTGAGACAAAAGCAGACAGGATACAGCGCCTCAAGCAATGTCCTTGAGTCACGTCATATAAAGACACTTATGAACTGTGCGGCCCTGCTTTCATTACTCTCGCCTGGAATTTCCATTAAAATGCAGTTAATTGACTTTTCCACATGTTCGCATGATTGTTTTACTTACTGAGTTACGTCACAGATGACCATGATTGTCATTTATCACAGACATCTTACCATGGTTTCCATGGTAATTAAGAACGCTGTCTTTATGGGTTGTTGTTAAATGAGTTTTAAAGGTTTAACTAGCAGAAGAGTATGTTGTGAGGTTTTGTCTGTCACAGCATTTTACAGGAAATGTTGCTATCACTCTTCAGCTTTGTCTTCCTGTTGAAGTGCATGGATGGTCAAAAATTAGACTTCCTTTTCATTTGGAGGGGAGATTCCCATTTTCTGGTTAAAGGGAATGTGTTATTAGTCAGTCCCTCCACAAAAGGGGACAAATAAAACAAATATGAAAAAAGAATCATGTAAAATGTTAAAATCAAGCTTTCACTTGAATTGTTGTGCATATAAAAGAGATGTCCTTGAATGAAATATTGTTTAAATTCAAACTCGGAAATATTCACAGCAACTTACAAATGAGAAAGCATTTATGTTTTATGAGAATGAGCTTTAAATTGGAATTCTAACTATTGCTGATGAATAAAATGAATAGAACATGCACATCTGTTTATCTTTACATCACAATGATATTTTATAAGACATAAATGAAAAAATTAAATTCTGTCTTCTCGCCATGAAGTCATTTTAAATCTGTAAATCTGTGCTCAACAGAACAACGAATTGTATGCAGTACATTTTAGTATGGTAGTCAATGGTGACCCAAAACGTTTGGATGACAGAATTTTATTTTTGGGTGCATAAAGTGTAGGACTATAAAGTATAAATTAAATTTCATTTAAAGTACAAAGGCTCGCTGATAAAAAGCTATAAAATCCCTCTTCCAAGCATGGATTCAAAGGTCATGTTTATTAACCGACACTATACCCATGATGCAAGGAAAGATAACATGCTCTTGCTAACATGCTAACAATTCATCACCCTTCATTTGTTTGCAGGGATCGGAAAGGCAAAGCAGAAAAGCTGCTTGAAAGATTTGCCCTCCACTGCAGATAAATACACTGACAATAATGAACGACTTTATGACCTCAATTTACCAGCACTGGTCAAGTTTAACTACGCTGCAAAACGTGAGGATGAACTTTCATTGGTCAAGGGGACAAAGGTCATCGTCATGGAGAAGTGCAGCGACGGATGGTGGCGAGGAACCTATAAAGGCCTTTCTGGATGGTTCCCTTCCAATTACGTCACAGAAGACGTACATGGGACAATGGGAGGAGGCACTTATAAAGAAAAACTTCACAATAACAATGCCACTCTTGTTCTGCAGACCGTACAAGCACTTTATCGTTTTAGCTCCGGTAATGATGAGGAGCTCAGTTTTAACAAAGATGAACTTATGGATGTGCTGGAGAAACCAGAGAATGACCCTGAATGGTGGAAGTGCAGAAAACAAAATGGCCAAGTGGGTCTATTGCCCAAGAACTATGTTACAGTTGTACAGATGTCTAATAATGAACTGGGAATGTCTGGACTGCCTACTTCAAACTATGATTACATTAGGCCTTGTATAAATGGAAAGTTTGGAGGACAGTTGTGGTACTTTGGCAAAGTGACACGACATCAGGCAGAGATGGTCTTGAACCAGAGGGGCGTGGATGGTGATTTTCTCATCAGGGACAGCGAGTCTATGGTAAATCTGTCATCACACTTTTAGTTATTGATGCACCGACCAAATTACCATGTTCTTTTTTAAATAAATCTGTAAATGACAATGCCCAAAAACACAAAAACACAGATCCTATTGCAGCTGTATGACATTTCATACAGAGAATTTTTACATAAATGACGTCAGAGACTGCAAGCAGCTTTTTATTCAGTTATTATGGTATGAATGGAATTTTGCATAATTACTTTCTATGTATGCAACTATTTCGAACCAAGCAGCATGCATAAAAGTCAGACATTTCTATTTGTACCTTGACGTGAATAATACATTTTGTTTTTTGCTTTTCAGCCAAACGACTTTTCCATAACTTTGAAGGCAATGTATAAGAACAAGCATTTCAAGGTGCAGCAAAAAGATGGACTCTACTGCATCGGTCAACGCAGGTTTAGCTCTATGGAGAAATTGGTGGAACATTACAAAAAGGCGCCCATATTTACCAGTGAACAGGGAGATAAACTGTTCCTGATAAAAGCATTATCCTAAACCTAAAGAAGCAACAGACTCTTCACATTTTAAGCCTGGCATCAATCTGCAACAGTTCACATAGGGAAAATGAGCTTATGTTGACTGTGGAAAATATTCTCAGAGTTCTTTCGAATACATTTTATGTTAATGGATGTGTATTTACAATGCCATACAATAAATAAAATATTAACAATACTTTAACATTGGTCCAATATGGGCTATGAAGTGAATTTAAATCTGAACGTTTATAAGGATGTATATGAGTATGATAAGCTTTGTACTTTGTCTGCTGCATTTAGTAAGAAATCATTTTACTCATTATTTGTATGAACTTGGTGTTCTTGTCATCTGCTTTTTTAAATGTACAATCTTTCAATTATGTTTAAAGGGAAACTTCACCCAAAAATGAAAATTATCTCATGAATTACATTTACACAATTATGTAATTACATTAATTATTTGAACATTAAAATGTTAGTCAAAGGTGGCCCTTGAACGGATTGTTTTGCTAAATTCTTAAAAATATTAAATTATGTGTTGAACAGAACAACAAAAATGATACAATCATTTTCCCTATTATGGTAGTCAATGATATCCCAGTTGCATTGTGTTCAGCTGAACAAATAATTTTATACAGGTTTGGAACAACTTGAGGGTGCGTAAATGATCTAAGAATTTTCCTTTTTGGGTGGAGTATCCCATTAAGTAGTAAGTGTGTCAAAAAAACAAACAAGTGATAAATGAATCATCCTGAATGATCATGATATTTACCCTTTTTGCTTTACTTGTACATGTGTCATGATTTTATGACTGCCCTTTCTATGCTGTTTTCTGCTAGTGGCAAATCATGCTCAAATGAATTGAGCTCATTGTTTCTCATCCTAACAGAGCTTAACCGAACACATTGGCATTGTTTTTGTTGAAATCCACTTTCTTAAAACAAAACCTAATCTGTAACAAGTAGCAATCTGTAAACTGTGAATGTTGTTCATTTCCACTGTGAATTTGTAGGTTTTCTTTGGTTCTTGATGAGTATTTAAATAAAGTATTAAACATACAATAATTATTAAATGTATTTTTAATTGCATACTTAATTTGTGTACATGATCATCCTGCAAAGTCTACAAGACAAATGATTTTCTATGGTTTCATTTATGTGATGCGAAATAATTCATCAATCTAATATATTTTGTAAAATACATTAGATTTATATATATTTTCATAGAATATATATTTATATATATATATTGCATGAGTTTTATGTAAAAGTTTTATGTAAGATCACAGAAAATAAATCAAGAGTTTTTGCGTTATAAATGCATTGTACTGACGTCGACCTCCAGTCTCTGTTGATTGGTTCACGTGCCAGTGACGTACGGGACACGTTTTCCTGCGCCGGAAATAAGTGTGTAGTTCAAAACTGCCGCGGCTCTGTGTTTTGACAGCCAGCGTTATGTTAAATATTTGACATAAACTTCACAACAGCCAATCTATATATCGCACTGTTCATCGCTGATGTAGCATTGCGATTTGGATCCGTTTACAGTAAACTCAACAGTATTGAACTCTGTGATCAGTAGGTGAGTGTGGCTAGGCTGCTAAACCGATTTAACTAAAGTTGATCCTCGTAAACGTGTTTGTTTATTTAAACTTGACGTGTTGAAATAATAATGAACCTCGTCGTCCTCCGCAGATTTCTTAAGCAGGTTTTAATGTACGTGATAACTCATGCAATATTCTTATTTTAATGTGACCTACATTTCTGCTTATGTTTGCTTACACATTTTAATGGAGGATTTGGTTGCATTATAAAATGGTGTCTTTATTCGTATGGTGATCTTTTTTGGTAGATATGCAGTCAAACTTCAGTCGTTCCTCTGTGCTGCCTCACACACCGTCGATCAGCGCCTCGCCGAGATATGGTACAAAATACCTTAAAAAATTACAGTCGTAAACATAAGTTGTAACTAAAAGGTTTTGTTATTAAAATGTTCTTCAATGTATTGAGTGATTGAAGGCTAAATGTTCTGATACTTTTCGTCTATTAGCTTTCATCGATTTTTTGGATTTGGGTCGTGCAGAGACAATATCCCAAGAAATTGCGAATCTAACAGAAGATGCTGCACAGGACCAGGAGACGGAGGAGAGCAGAGAGATTGGATATATTCAAGGCACAGTAGTTGGTCTGAGATACTACTCTGGAGTGGTAAGCTCGCTTGCATTTAATTCGTTTCTGTTCAACAATTATATATCTTAGTTATTTAGCATTAATGAAGTGTTTATTTCATGCAAACAAAATTGTCTTATAAACATGTACAGTCTAGGATCTAGCAACTGTAGAGATTGCACACCATCCGCACCAAAAGAGCACTGTGAGATACCTCAAATAGATTGGAATCGATTGAGAAACTCTATTCAAAAAGCAATTATCAAAAAGTTCATTGCATTGGATGGACTTTTCAACTCTATTCAGTGTTTTAAAGGTTAACAACATTGTGACTTCTGCTACAGGTCAACAGAGGAGAGATGGTGTCGCTGGTGAGAGAGCCGCAGAATCCTTATGATAGAAACGCAGTGGTGGTTGCCAATGTTTATGGTAGTCAGGTGGGGCACATAAGGAAAGAGCTGGCAGCCGCAGTGGCCTATATTATGGACAACAAATTGGCAAGAGTGGAAGGGTAAATAAGTTTCTCAATATTTTTGAAGTCATTTGCTTTATCAGATCTTACTGCCAGTTGATTTGCTCCATGACAAAATAAAATGTGTGTTTGATATCCTAAATACTAATCATCTGGTTAGATTTAGTCAGGCAAAAAAACCCTGTAATGCTTTTATTTTCTTAATAGGATTGTGCCCTATGGGGAGACGAATAAATTCTCAATGCCTGTGAACCTCTCTTTCTTGGGCAAAGAGGAAAACAGAGAGGCTGTTCACAACCATATGAGACGTCATGGATTCAGACTTGGCACTGACCTCAAAGGTTCTCTTATCCATTTGCTACTAGTTTATGATCTTTGGCAAACACATGATGCTTTCATGATTCTCATTACCTTATTACTTCATTCTTTTAAGGAGGCAATGCACAAACATCATTCGGTAGGGATCCATTAGGATCATCTTCACAAATATCTGCCATTCCCTTGACTGCAGAAGAGGTAAATGGCATACGTGACTTGGTATAATATGCCCAAATAAATCAGAACAGAGCCCAAATATACCCACCAGGACCACTGATCTAGATTTTTTAATACTGTTTCTAATACTGTCTGCTTTATTGCACTGGATTTACTAAAAAACTTCTCTGTTATACCATTCCAGCTCAAAAATGCTTTTGACAAGCTCTTTGACGATTTAATGGAGGATAAAACAAGAGAAATGGAACCGGCAGAGGTAAGAGCAGAAATCTAAGGAAACATCAAACTCACAGCTGGTGTTTTTAGTGTCGCCCATTCATCACATATCATGTCTCTGTTAACCTGTGTCGATACAGGCGGTGTGCACGCCACTGCTCCCACATCAAAAGCAGGCGCTCTCATGGATGACCTCGCGTGAAAACAGCAGTGATCTGCCTCCTTTCTGGGAGCAGAAGGGTGGCCTTTACTTTAACGTTCTCACTAACTTTGCTGTTAAGGAACGACCAGAGAAAGTGCTTGGTGGAATTTTGGCTGATGATATGGGGCTGGTGAGTCAAACCAGATGTCCTCTTTACTGGTCAGTATGCTGTATTATAATTCATCCGTCAATGTTTTTTTTGTCATGTGTTTCAGGGCAAAACCCTCACCACTATTGCTTTAATAGTGTCTAATTTCCATAATGGGAAACCACTTCCGCTGGAGAAATGTGTGAGTGTGATGCAAATGGGAAGGCTTGTAATGTTTCTAAAGGAAGTTAGTAGGTCACATAACCGATTGTTGGAACCTTTGAAGTACTATACATGAAATTAGTAATAAACTGGCAATGAAAACATATTTAATATACAGCTGTGGGAAAAAAAATTTGACACTTTTCCAGATTTTCATTTAATCAGCATTTCTAGATGTATTGTGACCGTTCCAGTCCACTGTCTGATACATTTCTAAAAATTCTAACATAAAGTCATCCAACAGCAATGTGGAAAATCTGACAGACAAGACACATGAAAACTGTGATTAAAAATCGAGGTTATCACAATTTTTTTTAAACATTTCATAAATACATGTACAAAAAGTACTAATTTTTTATTCACAGAATGAAACAAAAATGATAATTTTAATCACAGAAAATGGTAAAATGTACCATAGTAATTTGACAAAAACTGTAAATGGTCTTTTTCTGCGGCTGCATATGTATATATTGTATTTATGTATATATATATATTTCAGGGAGAATCATCTGAACCTTCTACTTCTAGAAAGAAGTCAGCCTCAAAAGGTAAAAATATCATGCTTACATTTATACTATACACACATTTATATACACCTTCTTAACTGTATGCAGGTGCCTGTAAACATTTTTACAGAAAACTAATATTTTATTAACACTACATTTGCTGATTTACAGGGAAAGGTGGAGAAATATCTGAGGAAGTAGTGGAGTCATCCCCATTGAAAAGATCACATGTTGATGGTGGCTCTGCTGATACCGTTGAGAAAGATGCTGATAAAGATTTACCTCGGAAAAAAGGTTGATTTCACAGTGCCAATGTCAGAATTTTTGCCAATAGTTATTCTGTTATGCCGATATGACAGCCTAGTTTTGATAACCGTTGATTATGCTATGTTGATTATGATCACATTTGTGTTTCTGACAGCAAAAACTAAAAAGAAAACTTCAAAAAAGTCTGCTAACACAAAAGGTACTTTTACTTTTTGTCTCTGTGGGTAAATTGAACGGCCTTAGTTAGTATAGATGTGACTGCCATTGCACTGTTTGTCTCAGAAGTGATTTTGCTGGACGACGATGACTTTGCTACCGCTCTGGAATGCAGTTCCAAACAAGTCATGCCTCCAAAGAAGAACGTAAAAAAGAAGTCTGGTGAGTGCAAAGATTTGTTCGTTACTAAATTAGAGATTTTTATTTTAAATTAACAAACAATAATCTGTTATAGGTGCGGATAAGGGTTCCCCTGCAGGTACTAGGGGCTCCGGGGCTAGAGCCACTTTGATTGTTTGTCCTCTGTCTGTCCTAAGCAACTGGCTGGTGAGTGTTTACAATGTCAAATCGTTTTACGTTTAAAGAAAATCACCAAAACACGTTCCGTCTTTTGTGTTTTCTATCTGCCCAGGATCAGTTTGAGCAACACATGCGAGCTGATGTCACTTTGAACGTGTATCTGTACTACGGTGCCGAACGCAACCGATCGGTCAGCTTTCTGGCTGGTCAAGATGTGGTTCTCACGACATACAATGTTCTTTCATCAGACTTTGGAGTGAGTGGATGTGGAAGTTCTAGTAGAACCATTGTAAATTCCAAGGGTATAAAATTAAAAGCATTGGATAAATGGTAAATATGAAGAAGCAAAACTCAATTCATTTCAAATCTCAGAACAAGGCCAGCAGTCCTCTTCACAAAGTAAACTGGCTCCGAGTGGTTCTGGACGAGGGTCACGTCGTGAGAAACCCCAGCGCCCTTCAAAGCAAAGCTGTCCTGGAGCTCCAATCAGAGCGCAGATGGATCCTATCTGGTTCGTTCATACTATAAATAAAACCTAGGGAAGGATTAATGGTCTCGGTGTCTGTAAATCATTTATTTTCCCATTTAGGAACGCCTATTCAAAACTCCTTGAAGGATCTTTATATGCTTCTGTCCTTCTTGAAGCTGAAGCCATTTGATGTGAAGGAGTGGTGGAGCAGAATTATTCAGAGACCTGTTACCATGGGCGACAGAGTTGGACTACAGTATGTAAACAATAACACTCCATATATTAAATTATCTGAACAATTTTGGTTCTCAAAACTCTAAATCCAGCATTTGACATTTCTGGATCCCATTCATCATTTCCATCTTGAGGAAAAAGATCCAAAATGTATCCAAAATTTCTGTATATGTTTTCAGGAACCTGCAGGCTCTGGTCAAGGGGATCACACTGAGACGCACAAAGACCAGTAAGGTGAATGGTCGCACGGTGGTGCAGTTACCGAATAGGAGTGTGTTTGTGCAGCATGTGACTCTTTCTGAAGAGGAGAAGGAGGAGTATGAGCAGGTCAAGACTGAGGGCAGGAACATCATCGACAGGTGGGCATAATGCTTTCACCCGCACGGATGTGAAGGGCAACACCATTACATAAAATCAGTAAACATCTTTATGTCTTCACAGGTATTTCCAAGAGGGGTCCGTCATGACAAACTATGCTGATGTGTTGGCCATTCTGGTTCGTCTGAGGCAGTATTGTTGTCACCATAGTCTTGTTGGAAAATACACAGGGGGAGGTATGCATGTAGATTATTTGAATATGCATGACTCATCTTATGTGAAATGCCACAGATAATACCACTGTAATTATATCTTCTTGGCATTAGCAGATCCCGTGACCCCCAGCGAGCTTCGGGAACGCCTTATAAATAAGATTACATTGGTGCTGAATTCTGGCTCAGATGAGGAGTGCGCTATCTGTTTAGACTCTCTGCGTCAACCCGTCATTACATATTGCGCTCACGTCTTCTGCAGGCCCTGCATCTGTGAGGTCATCCGCTCAGAGAAGGTCCGCATTACGGCTGCAATAACAGTGATATCTTAACTGAAGACTCCTGTGTTGTCATTCCTGAACTCTGTTTGTTTTTGTTTCAAAGGAGCAGGCCAAATGTCCACTGTGTCGTGCTCAGATCAAGACTAAAGAGTTAGTGGAGTATCCAGAAGAAGAGGTGGAGACTGGATCAGTCACTGGGGAGAAGTGGCGATCAAGTTCAAAAGTAATTTAGTTATTTTGGTTGCTTGTTTTTTCTAAAGGTTTGGATTTTGTATCAGAAAGTGGTTCTGAATATGTTTCAAGGATTCAACCATTACAAATTTATTTGAAATTGTGTTTTTTTAGGTGTTTACTATGTATAAATACGCAGGGAGATAGATTGAGACACCATTCGTTTCTTGTATTAAAAAGAATTGTTTAATCATGAGCTGCCATCTAAAGTCTTTTTCTGATCACAGGTGGATGCTTTGATGAACAACCTGTTGAAGCTCCGTAATGAAGATCCCACTGTGAAGAGTCTTGTGGTCTCTCAGTTTACAAAATTTTTAGATATTTTGGAGGTTCCTTTGAGGTACAAGTTGAAGTCATTCAATGCAGAACAACATACAAAATATTTACATTAGAAGCCATTAGTGATTTTGTGCGCTAATACCAGCGCTATCTGCAGGGAATATGGTTTCGCTTTCACACGCCTGGACGGCACTATGACTCAAAAGGCCAGAGTAAAGGCCATTCAGGACTTGCAAGATTCTTCTCCTGGAAGTCCCACCATCATGTTACTGTCACTCAAAGCTGGAGGGGTTGGGCTTAATCTGACCACAGCATCCCGTGTCTTTCTGATGGATCCAGTGAGTAAAGCACAGAGCTGTATTTTATGTCAACCACTGGGTGGTAGCATCATCATTATATAGATATTTCTTGCTGTTGCGCTATACAGAGAACATGTCCAGTATGTTTTAACTGTATGTTCCAGGCCTGGAATCCCGCAGCAGAAGATCAGTGTGTTGACAGATGTCATAGATTAGGGCAGAGCAGAGATGTGGTGATCACTAAGGTAAGTCTTTATTCCATGGCAGACACACAGAAGAATTTTAGCAGCTGATCCTAATAGCTATCATTACACGCTTGACATTTTTTTCCAGTGGTAAAAATGTAATGACAGATATAATAGCCATGCAAATAATCGTCTATCTTAGCTGAACTTTAACGTTTTACGTTATGTTTATATGGGTTAAAACATTGTTGCGGTTCTTTAAAAGATCATCCAAAAATATAAAAACTCTGCTATTTACTCATCCTGCATGACTTTATTCTGCAGAACACAAAGAAGTTATTTTTAAATAGTTGGTAACGGAATATGGGCGAAGCCTCTCGATTTGCATTGGTTTTAATTCCATACAGTAGAAGTTAATGGGTACTGCATTTGTTCGGTGTCCAGCATCCTTCAAAATATTTTTAGTGTTCTGCAGAATAAAGTCATTCAAGTGTCATGAGTGTGAATTAATGATGACCAGTGAAAGATCTCAATTTCTCTTCGTAGTTTATTGTAAAAGATTCAGTGGAGGAGAACATGGTGAAGATTCAGAAGAAGAAGCAGGAGCTTGTGGCGAAGGCTTTTGGAACAAAAAACCCACCGGACCGAAAACAGTCCCGAATCGACGACATCCGAGCCCTCATGGAGATTTAGTCTTACCAGGGTGTTAACATTCTGATCCAGCTTGACTACTGTCAGTTCATTTCAGACGCAGTCCTTAGTTGAATGTGACTTTAGTCAGTTTCAGTTATTCAGTTCTTTCTCCATGCACAGTTAATAAGTTGTTCAAAGCATTTTCATTTTTACGTTAAAAGACTATTTGAGTATTTTGTGAATAAACTTGTTTAGAGTTCACAATAAATCAAGGTTCACATTACTTGTTCTTTATTTAAGATGTTGCAGGTGAAGGGCAAAGCTACAGGAAGGTTAAACTTTCAATAGTTACAGCTACAGAAATGGTGTTAACAATAGTATGGTGGAACTAAGTGTAGCAAAAACATTGTTGCCATAACCTTGGTACAGGGAGTGACTGCCCAATAAGCGAGGGTGGAGTGACCTTGGTTCATTCAAAAAGAGTGATGACACCTATCCTAATAACCGTTCACAGAAGTTGCTGTATATGAAGCATCTTGTAAACAATATCATTAAGGTCATCAGCATATTAATATTGAAGTTAGTGACGAGCTGTATACTTGCAGTGTAAAACATTTACAAGGTTTGGTTTGGAATTGGTTGCTGCATGATTTTTTCCAACGGTTTCTGATCTCCACAAACACAATAGACAAATCAAACTTAAATTCTTGAACAGTTTCGCATTGAAATTACAGTAACTAAAACAACACGTGACCGCAGTATCTTGACAGAGACATGTTGCTTGCCTGGTGTAACCTCAGGAAATGAGGCAACTTGTGGACACAAAACATTCTTATAACTGTTGCAATCACAATGACAGAGGTTGAATGGTTGAGCTGCATATACCACTTAAAGTGGTGTAAAAGTTATGTTTTTAAGTGTTTGTAATGTTATGGCCTATACATACCCCAGTACAAATCTAGATCTTCTAATGCATTGCTGGGTGCACATCACTCTAGGAAGGAATCTAGTCTTTTCTCAATGTTGTCAAAAGAGTCCGCTCCCATGTAGTCAGCTTGGCCCTGCTCCCACCTCTGTTTCCGCTCCTGAGAAGACATCTGAGGCGGGGGGGAATGATGGGATGTACCCACCGAAGCAACGTCTTCGCGAATATTACTCTGAAAGGAAAAGCAGACAATTCAGAACATACGCTGATGCACTAGGCGGAACAAATTTCCATTCTTAATTGTAGCTAAATGTATTTAGATTTCGGTATACACCTGACAAGCTGTCCTAAAGCCGTTTTTTCACACACAACAGAAGCCAAAAATAATCTAGTGAAGCTTGACAGTTCTATATTTTCGGGATACCTCACACCTTTTCACAAACCCTCCAGATCAATCCAAGAGGATTAATTGGAGTGGTTTAGAAAACTAGTATGAATTATACATTTAGTCATTGGGTATAAGTCAAATTAGTTAGAAGTAAAAAATAAGTTAAAAGAAAACAAATAGTGGTTCTGAGGACCCACAGCATTTTGTACATCTCTATCGTAGAAACTCGATTCAACTGATACTTTAGAGGTGCAATGTGTGACGTAAAGTAGGATTGACAGAAGTGCCACTGAAAACATAGTTATGAACATCACGTGGTAAATAAAGACCTAACATATTGAGCCATTTCGATCTACTAAACAAACTTGTATAACGTATACATGTTATCTCAAACGTGACAACTTGTTAGTCCCGTGTCAGCCACAGTGGTGTTTTGAAAGGGAGGGGTGAGCGGTAGTGAGCCATTAGTTGCAATTCATAACCTCACCGCTAGATGCTGATAAATTTTACATACTCTGCTTAGATGTGGCGCACACAATTCAGAACCACTTTACAATAAGATCAAAATGAACCTTCTCGTTTTCTTTGTGCACATTTATAATCTTCCACACTCCAAATAAAGATATCCCGCTAGTTTTTAAACCTATACATTCACCCAGCTGGTGCCATTCTCCTACAAAACCTTAACCCCAATGAGCCAAACTATTCCCAATATTTTATTCTTGTTGAATATACAGTCTAATGTTTTTCCACAGTAAGGTCACCAACAGGGTTTTATGACTCTCAGAAATAGTCTTGATAATTGTAACAATACTACAGTTAATACAGTTCAAGCGCTACTCACCTCTGTGCATCCGGAATGGAAGGGCTGGTCACCATATTCCGCTTTCATCTGGGGCAAAACTAAGGAAGAGAATAGCTCCCACCACTGAAGCAAGAAGTTGGGGTGCATGTCAGAAGCATCCTGGGACTGTCCTTTTATGGTTTTGCTAGTGGTATCATAACTATGGTCCCACGGTTTGATTTTGCCAAGGAAATGAACTACCTTGGCCTCATGGCCATATCTGGGGGCAACAAGAATGGAAAGACGGGCATTAAAAAACATCTATTCAACACCGACAACTTTTTACACATTAAACAAATCAAACCATTTAAACATTAGCAATAAAGTGAACAAGCTGGTAAGATGCTAAAGAAAAGATGTCTGTTAGTTTGGAACAACTTGTCCATACACCACCGTTGCCAACAGAAAACAGATCACATATCAGACTGGTCAAAATGACATTTAGGCTATGTGTAAAGGCCTTAAAATAGCCCAACTATTTTGAGGCCTATATGTATTTGGTGGAAGTTGAGGTGCAAGGCCAAGAACAGAAAGGATTTCTGATGTCGTTTACATATCTGGTTACAAGTCGCAGCGTGATCAGGCTTTAATTTGACCTTGGCATCAGTCGCACCAAACTTCAAACCAGGGACTTCTGCATGTAAATCCAACAGTCATACCAAAAGAACATATGCAGACAATACCTTAAAGTCCACCTGTGGTTGACATTTTTATCCCTATATTTTAAACTAATTTAAGTATGAAAAATGATTTTAACACGAAAACATCTTTATGGTCTTAAAAAGGCTTGAATATAACTATACATCAGCTTCATTGAGTAGAAGCAGATACTTAAATATGCAAACCAGCCCCCCTCCACTCATTTGCAATCGTTAGTTCGGACGCTGATGAAACCGTGTATTGTAAAACTGAAATAGCGGACAGCAGTGCAGCTATTATTTTAGCACAAATCTTGGCGCCATCTTTAAATATTTATGCTTCAAACTGCTGATCCATAGGGGTCAAATAAGTGGTTTCAAACTGCAATTTTGAAACAGTCTTTGGTAAACTGCAGTTTTATGAAGAAAATACTCACCAAATGGTTTAAAATAATAAATTGGCACAAGATTTGTTTTCGAGTAGTTCACTTTAAAATTTCATGAAAATTCACTCGCCTCATTTCATCTGTCGAACAAATTGAGGTGTTTGAGGAAAGCCTTCCAGGGTTCTCATCAAGATAATGCACTTAAACAGGGGGCTGTAGGTTAAGGTCAAAATTTTAGTTTTATATGGGTGTGGTCTAGCAAAACGATTTGTAATTTTCCAAGAAAACCGATATATTATATAGGCTTTAAACAAATACACGGATTGACCATTTCAAACAATATTCTTGCACCAAGACATTTTGAGGCCTTTCACACTTGATGTCGTTAAATCTCAGGTTATTCTGAACCCCAGGAAAACAGAATCCTGGGTTATCGGTTTCACACTGCTTATTTTGCAGTGTCAAACTGACTGAATAAAACTAGTGCGCGGCCCGTATAAATAACCAAAACCTTGTTCTTCCGCATCAAAAAATGAAAAAAAAGACTCCGCAAATCCTTTTTGCCTATTTTAAGCCTCCATTACTTGCTCAAATAGCTTAAAAAAAAACTCAAGATTGTCCAAACAGCACAATGGACGCATGGAGTTTCTTTGACTGCACAGCTTGTGAAATGAGGCAAGGACGGTTCAGTTTTGATTGGGTGTCCGCTGCGAAGTATCTGGTCCTTTTATTCTATTCTGCTTCATTTACACTGCACACGTTTAACAACGTAATACAGGGTTAACCCTGCTTTGAAAATGACAAGTGTGAAACGTACCCGGGGTTAAAAGCGGGGTTTAGAATGAAGATAAGCCGGGGTTAAGAGTAGTGTGAATAGCCCTATAGCGTGTCATTCAACATCCAAGAACTCTTGTAAACACTAGTTCAGAACTTGCGTGATCTTTCCAATGTGATTACGTAATACGTGAAGTCGTGGACGCACATCTTGGAGGCACTTCGAGGTAGAGCAAGATATTTACGTTTAAAAAGTATATACTTTAGTTCTCTTGGAAAATGACTAATCGTTTCGCAAGACAACACAATTCTGCATCAGCTGGTAGAGCCTTTTGAAGCTGCGATGAAACTTCAATTTAGACCTCAACCAACAGTCCCCGTTCAAGACCATTATATGGAGAAGAACCCCGAAAGGTTTTCCTCATAAGCCTAAAATTTATTTTCAACAGAAAAAATAAACACGGACAACTTGTTTGACATTTTAAATTTTAAAGTGAACAAATTAAAAACTTGATTTTCACCGTAGGGGTATAATATACTACATATACTATCAATACCCAGGAGATTTCTTCAATCTGTTAAATGATCCAAGCACATACTCACTTTTTGAATGCTGGGAGATACGTGTAGATGGCAATGCTGCTGAGGTTGTAAATAAAAGGAAGGTGTTTTGAAATGTCTGCTGTTGACCAATCACTGAAGAAGCTGTTGAGAACTCCCTGATCCCCACCTGACAGAACAATCAAGACAAATCAAGTCAATGAAAGAATACAAGGCACAAAAAAACGTTTCAAGTGATCCTCAGTAGAAGATATACGATATGCACACCTCTCACCAAATGTATAAACAAATTTAAATAAAACATTTAAAAAGTGTCAATAAAATGAAACCTGCGAGAAAAATGATATTGATTACAAACAGCCCTACAATTATTTAACATCATTACATACTGCATGTCACTATTGTAAGTAAACAACCGCTAAACAAATGTAAGCTCACATCAAGTTCTTTGCACAGTGTCAGAGTTAAGCAAACACAGGGGAACATGGACAGGGAAAGTCCAGCAGACCCACAAATAATCACTGAAGATGTGACGCGTCACACGTTAAAAGCACAAGATGATACTCATGACAAGAGGATGAACATGTTTAACAAGAATCTAGACACTGGCTGACGTTCAGAGACCACTATAGCGTTCAGAGACCATTGCATAATGTCACAGGACTAATTCGATCACTACAGGAACTAAATACCCTCTGTACATTGTGCCACATTTAAATGGACAGATAACAAACATGAAACACAGATGCTCTTTTAACCTCTTAAAAGATATCCAGTACAGACCCCTACTGATAACACGGAGGCTCAATACTTCGTTCAAGATTAAGTCTTAAACTAAACCGCAAACCACAGAGGATTCCCGTTTAAAGCCCAAACATGAATTTGGGTTATATATATACAGTCACACCTGCATTTGTATACATCAGTAAAACAACAATTTGAGTTTTAGGGTCAAAGGAGGAATTTCAATAATATTCACTGGCTGGAGTCTCAATTTACTTTTCCCCACACAAAGCTCAGAAATAACTCCAGTCTGAGAGGTACATCCAAAAATAAGAAATTCCACAGAGCTTCCTTTTGTTCAATCAACATATGCCCGATAAAGTGCTTCGTCGTGGCCATATATAGCTCTAGCAAGCTTGTGCAGTTATTTCGCAGAACGCATCAACAAGATGTGCTTCGAAACACGTAACCCGTCCCACAGCAGGAGCATTTTTGAGGAAGAATTTGGAATTCAGTTTTCCAAAACATCTGCACTTAGCAAACCTTCATTCAATGAGCAGAAATGCGAATACCCCCCCCACCACAAGTGCCCTTTCAACAAATATAACCACTGTGATCATAGCGTGTCACTCACCATCAAAGCTGCCATTTTCTGAACAAGCTGTAATAAGCTTCTCATAAGTCTCATTGGAGGGACGGAAGACAAACACACCAGAGTTGAAGCAGTCAGGCCACCCGGGGTCTGGTGCTGCAGACAGCTCCTCTCTTTCAAACAATTCATCTATGTTAGACAAAACCTGTTGACGGTAGCGAAAACTATATGACATCACAGTAATAAAACACGATGACCAGCACTGAGAAACAACACTCACTAGAGTATCAGCATCCATAAAGACGCATTTGGAGTATTCGGTAAGAGTCCAGCAGTGGAGTTTCGTAAACGTGACGCCCAAGTCCGGTCTCTTCATCATGGATAAGTGTGCAGCATCCCCACTGTCCAGCACGTCCACCAGCCTGACCTCATCATACATTTTACGAAGCACTGCTCTGCAATATAACACAGGGACAGTGACGTATCTACGGGGCACATTTCCGCAGCATAGACAAAAACAAATATCACACAAAACACAACAGAAAGACGTAAAATAAAACCAACACGTTACCTGGAGGTTTCGGAGACATGGGGGCCGATCAGGGCCACTATTTTCCTGGTTGTGTTGTGGTTCCTCAAGGACTGGCAAAGGACCATTGCTCCTTTGGCATAGTTGTCAGTCGTTGCAAGTGTGACAAAAGCCTGGTCTGGATTAACAAACAAAGCATCATCAATACGCAATTCTAATACTTAAAACATCTGGCTAAACAAACAAAAAAACATTTACGGTTATGCATTTTATACTTCACTTAATAAAGTGTATGCATTGTTGATGAGAAACAAGAGCAAATGGTCGTCTTTACAGCAGTTTTAAACAGAGATAACGCTGATATGCGATTTTTGTGCCGATGTCCTTTCTGATAAACATTACACATCTACTGCGTTTTAGATAAACTCATAAAGTGTAACGCACTATGCTCTGCGTTTCGCTGTATAATAGACACACGCTTTAAAGTTTGCTGTGAACAGATGAAACCGCATGTCTGTGCGGTGAATATTCCGTATAAAACGGAAAACTATTTGCACTACTGCGTATGAGAAGTCAACAGGCCATTACGCAACAATTCGCATATTACCGCAGTTTATATCGTTCGGAGAATCTAAATTACAGCGACTTAAAATGTCATCTGTAACATCCAAAGTCAAGTTGCAGGGATATTTGGATATTATAGATGACATTTTAATTCGCTGTGAACAACGCAGTGCAGGTTAAATATACCGTATAAATCGTCACAGTTGCGCAAATTCAACGGTAATTCACTTTATTTGACAGGCACATGAGATATATGGCGGTTCACATGAAGTTCCTTACCTGCCATGGTTCACGTTACACCAAAGCCAGACCGAGCCAGAAAGAAGGCCTTTGAGAAACGACAAGAGAGAGCTACTGCGTGCTCTGACAGAGGATTTATACTGGTACGTGTGTTCGACCTCACGCGTAGCTGCGCAGATAGATTTAGGTATGACATCAAAGTGCAGCGAGAGCGTGGCTGTTTAAAGTTTGCTCTCGCGGTACTTCAGGCGTCATATGCTGTTTAGTCCGCGCAGTGCTGCGTGAAGTCACATAAGCGTACTGACACATGATGGTCACGTGGAGTCTGACAACAGACACGCCCACCGGAGTTTAAACACTACGCACTCTACTACTTCAGAGACACGATGGACATGATTGTTTCAGTTAAGTGTAGTTATAATTTATAATCTCAGATTTTCTGATATAAGGTCTATTTTAGATAGTCTAGAAATAGTTATATTAAATCGTCATGTATATGAAACGTTCGCTTCATGCTTTCATGCATATAAGTAGTGTAGTCGTTTTTTTGCCCAATTTGTAACGTCATACTAACGCTTTTATTTCGATGTCATCCAGTGGCAAAAAAGTCTTACGTCAGTCGCTCTTTATGTAAAGATTGAAATTTTATTTCGATTTTCAAGCAGGCAACATTATTTTAATGCATTTGGCCATTAAAAGACACAATTTAACCACAAAAAAACAAACATTACTGAGCTTTTACACACATTTCAGGACTTCTTAAAGTGGTGAAAATATACAAGCCGTATTATGCTAAATGACACTAACCATGTCAGTACTTATACATCATGCTATCATGGAGACACAATAAAGAATTCTTTTGGGGTTAAATGCCCTTTAAAAAAGTACATTCTGCATTTATATAACATAAAATTACTGAAAAATAAAGCGCACATACGCCAAAGAGATTTATTATCTTGAGTAATCTGAGAAGTGCCATTTAGGGCCTACTTGCTTTTCTCACAGTTGCAATGGTAGTGGAATGAGTTTTGTAGCTTTATACAAAGTTCCTTATCTAGGTATATTAGTATATTAACAAGCATATCAATGATGTAATGTTTGCTCATAATTTACACTTTTCACTGAGCTTACTTTTCACAGCATAAAACAAGTTTTTGTTGCTTCACTGCAATGAAATTCAACCTTCATGGATTCAATATTTTTAGGAATGTACATGATAAAACATGATAAAAGGCTGAACGCACAGTAAGTTACTTTGCATAAATGTTAACAAATTCAACTTTTGACCTAAAAATGTTTGTTGAAATGAACAATTACCTAAGAAGGACTAAATGTAAAAGTATTGTTCAGCATTAGTTCATGTTAACTAAAACAGTTAAATAATATATCCAGACTGTAAAATGTGTAATGTTAATGTTCAAATGTAAAGCAACAGAACAAAGAATCACAATTTGTGTTCCCATTCCAGTCACAACAGTCATTTACATCTTTAAAGATGATTCATTGGTGATTAATGTCTGATTTGATCACGTAGCTTGAGACAGCGAGGAAGTTTTAAAAACAGAGATGTTAATTGACCCTGTCAATACGAGAGAGAGCTCATCTTGGTACTGAGGCTGGGATGAGAGGCAACCGACTTTGAAGAGCATTTCGTCAGCTTCACCAAGCTCTTGCGGAAATTCTTCCCAACAAAACTGTATACAATTGGGTTCATACAGCTGTTGAAAAAGGCAATACAAATGGTAAAAGGCAATACAGTATCAACAACCTCGATGACATCACAGCTGGTGATCACCTTGATGGTGATTAGTACGCTCATAAAGTTAAAGATCTGATGTGGTGCCCAGCAGAGGAAAAATGACAGCACTGCAGTGGTCAGCATGCGCAATACTTCATCCCTGTTTGACTTTGAGTTCTTTTGAATGTTCTTCGCTTTGAGAAGGGCCCGGGCAATCAGACAGTAGCATGTGATGATGATGGTGATGGGCAGAAGGAACCCGAGCAAGCCCTTCATCAGACTGAGAGCAGCAAGCGCATGGCGAAGCTCTTCCTTGTCCAGGATGCCACATACAGTTACATTGCTATGCTGGATAAAGTGTGTCCTCCGCATGACAGTGGTGGGTAGACTCAGAAACAAAGCCACTACCCAAACTAAGACGCACGTCACACGGGCGTAGACAACCGTACGGCGCTGTCTAGACCGAACTGGGTGAACTATGGCAAGATAGCGATCAATGCTAAGAGCAGTAAGGAGAAATATGCTGGTATATAGATTAAAAAGGGCCATGCCGCCGATAGCTTTACATAAGAAGCTTCCAAAAGGCCACTGGTAGCCTGTGGCGGTGTATATGGCCCAAATTGGCAGGGTGAGAAGAAAAGTCAGGTCTGAGATTGCAAGGTTCAAAACAAATATATTGGAAACGGTTTTTAGTTTCAAAAAGAAGTAGATGACTGCCACTACCAGGCTGTTTCCTACTATTCCAATAATAAAGTTGCAGCTGTACACCACCGGAATAAATGTGAAGATAAAATTGTGACTCCGAGTCATGTTACATCTAAGTTCGAGTCCAATGGGAGGACCGGTTGTAAAGTTTTCCATTTTGTATGTTTTTCCTTTAGTTTTACAACCTGCAGAGCGAAAGGAGTCCTAAAAGAAAAAAGAGGATAAAGGTTAAGACTAAGGTACAATACTTACAAAAAACACCAGATGTCGCTCTGCTCATGCTATTTGAAGGAGTCATCTGATGAAAATCCGAAGATTTCTGTGGTTAAGAGCTATAATCGGGTCCCCGGTGCATCTAGCAACTCAAAAAACGTGAAAAATAAGATCTTAGTAAGTTTGTTTTGTTGAGCCATGCATGTGAGATATCGAGCCGTTCAGATTTCGCTCCTATTGTGAGGTGAAAGCAGGATCTTGTTTAATATAACTTCCCATAAAGCCCGTTGAACATTGAGTCGCAGGAAATTTTCGCCATTAAAAAATTAATACGACCTCACATTGTTTCAATCACATATACACACACCCTCCGATATTCTCATATGTTATAAAAAATTCGGACCGGGTTCGATTTTCAGTGTTTTCGCATCCGTAGCAATTATTTTTAGTGGCCTTTTATAACAATTCAGAGAGACCGTATAAAAAAGAGCCAAATACGTAAAAACGCATAGATATATTTCGGACTGTATGTGCAAAGACCATTAATCTACACAATTCCACCCCTGGCACTGCCGCAATTGTTGTTTTCACAAGCGACAGTGGTGTACGTGATACCACGGCTAAAGTTTGTGGACAACATGCAATGTAGTCGCTGCACAGAGTCCTAACCTCGGAAGAGACAGGAGTGGATTTATTATATTTTTAGTGGAAATCCTTCAGAAACCATATGTAAAACTTGAATGTTTGCACAAATGATTTCAAGCCGGAGTCCTTTATCAACCTGGGATAGTACAAGCAGGATTAGCTTCAAAGTTGTTCCTAAAGAGGGATCCAGACCAACAAACGAGACAAAGCTACCGATGTCAGTAATATTACCAACAGTATGAATTGACGTACATGTACAGTATATAGAGGAGGATAGCGTAAGCATAGTGAAAGAAGTCAGTCACAGGCTAAATAGAACATTCAAAGCCAGTGTTAAACTTATTCTATATTTATGTTATTTTGCAAATGGACACTTGGAGTTTATCCGTATGTATGTAAAAACATTATGTGAGTTTGGGGTTAGTTTCGTTTTAAACGTCTCAAATCATTCGTCATTCGTTTTGTTTACACAGTCATAGAGTGTTTTTAAGCTGAATATTTTCCAGACATTTCATGAAGACTCCAATAAATCATACCAACCTGTTGGAAGTGCTCATACGATGAGTCCTTTTAGAGCTTAATGAGCATGGAAACCCTATAAAGACAATTAAGTTAATAATCAAATCTTCATTATAGTTTAATCCAGTTATACTTGATCTGTTAAATCTGAACTGTTGTTTTAATTCATCAAGATAAAAACCCCAAACGGAATTTAACCCTATACAGACAATTTAAGAATGCTTTTAAGCAGGCATGGAATCTTAAAAGTGTGTATAAAATCTAATGGTCCATGTTTTTCCAGCCAGATTTAAGATGTGTCAATATGCAAAAAAGTCTGACAAAACAGTTTAAAATTTCAACGTTACTTTTTATAAATGCAGACCTAGAAATGTGCAGAATCTTAAATATTTTAATCTGTACTGACATTTAACTTTAATAACATTGGTGATTCAATTAAAACTACTCCCATAACTTTACAATGTGAAAAGAGTTTGAAAAGACCAGGCTGCGTCTCTTGGGTGAATATCCTGCCTTTTTTAAAAGGTCAAACATTTGTTTATGCAGTAGCTCATCTTTTACGACCAATGGATTCTCACCATTGAAGAAAATGGACAAAAGCTTTTATCTTTTGCTAGAAGCTTTAAATTCAATATGAAGGAGTAGAAATACCAAAGGAAGCCAGCAACCAATAACAGCAACATTGCATTACAAGGTTTTTAATATATCACTATATCTAAGAATCCTATTTTGATACGCTTATCAGACATCCGGTGTTGTTCAGAAAGTGATTTCTGATCAGAATACTGCAGATAGTCATGTTGATAAGGGACATGTTTTTGTTTTCATTTATTCTTATTTTGACAATCTAATACAAATCTCTGGACTCCCTAAAAATATGGATGTGATTAATCCCATCTCTAAGAAGAAATGAGGAAACATTTATACCTTCAAATATTAATATCACAAAGATAAATGTAAGATTCCACTTACCTTGACAGCGAATCTTAACGTCACATAAACGAGCGTCTGATATACATCAGTGGTGGGTAAGTGGCTGGAGAGAAGCTTCACATGCCCAGACAAAAAACAAAGGAAACACATTAGATGCTCCTTGACGGTGAAAACATTTTCTCTTACAGTACTTGTTCACTGTTTTTATTTTTTTATTAATTCTCAAACAAATATAATAAAATATAGAATTTATTAAGTTCTTTGCTAAGGTTGAAGATAAGCTTTTATTTTGCTTTTTTTCATTTAAAGTTAAGCTTAGGTTTGATTAAATGTTAACATTCAAAATATAGATGCGAATATAATAAAACATTTCCATTTTTGTTTTTACCTTGTAAAAATGTAACATCCAGGCTGTTAAGTCTTTCCAAAATTAAATGAGAGTGTTGTTTTAAAAGATCTATCTTGATGAGTGCCCAGCGCCCCTCTTATACCTCTCCCATATTCTTACAACTACGCCAGAGTTTCACTGAAGGGGCTGTACTGTCGTGGCCGGATACATCCATGGTCATGGGAGCAAGGGTGGGGGGCATATCGAGAGAGACCCTTGAGGGCACAGATAGATTTTCCCATCGTTTATTTGGTCACCTTCTTCTGTTGCACAAAAATACACAATGTTCTGCTCTGATGATTGTAAATGTCCTCTTGCAATTGATTTGTTTAAAACTATAAGCTTTTACTAATCAGCATAAAACGAATTGCTTAATTATCATTTAATCCCCCGTAAGGCTAGTAAATCTGGTAGCATTAGGGGGAAAACACTTATGAAGGATTAAGAAGGTTGTAATATTTCTGTTACGAAGGAAACAATATTTAATTTAGGGACTTTCATTAGGCAGCAGGTTGAACATCCTAGAAATGTCCATGATGAGAGACACCAGGCAGAGTATCAGAAGTGGTTGTAAGAGACTCTTCACTGTAATCAAAAGATGCCTTTTGTTATGAAATAAAATTTAAATTAAATATATGCAATGCATTTTACTGCATGAACAATTTTTCCAATCTCTCCTAACTGTGCTGACACATCTTAAAACTGCTACTTCTTTCCTTCTTTCCACTGGGCTGCTGGGAACATGAGTTTGTTTTACCGTGAGCTCCCAAGGGCAATTCCATCTGCTTCATCAATTCGGTTGTTGGTCTTTCATCTTTTTTTAAACATTAAAACAAAACAGCTAGATTTTTACACTAAAAGACTTGAAAACTGGATGTGATGTCATCGTTGAAATTAATTCAATTGAGACAGTTTCTTTAAAATATCAGTGCATCAGGATCTTGTCATGCCTATAAAACATAAATTTTGTATTTTTATGACATGGAAACATTTGACATTTAACACACAAATTCATGTTTACCAGATTTAGTGACTTACCCACTAGCAGTAATACAAAGACAAGGTTTAATTTAACATTATACAAATAGGTCATTAGTAACACATACTATTAAGAATAACTTTTATTTTTTATAAAAAAATGATTTTCCCTGATACATGGGTATTAGTCAGAGACAGTGAGTGTGGTGCATAAGTCTCATGGTAAGTGGATTACTTGCTTTTCCATCAATAGGAAGCTAATTCAATACTCATTCATGAGCTCAAAAGTTAATGTTGCCTTCAGGGAGCAGTGTCGATGCTGATGTCTGCAGTTCCCCTCTTTGCCATTTTCAAGGATATTTGGTACAATGTTTGTTTGGAGTATATGTTAAAGAGCACCTTTTTATTAATAATCTGCTACCAAATATCACATCTACTGTGAATGTAGATTTGGAAATACTTCATTTCTGTGAATAATTAAATACAATTAATAACACACACATAGACACAAAAATGCCTTTTGGTAAGCTTCCGTGGATTTTAAATATAGGAAACCACTGTTGCGCTGTACAGTGAAACAAAGATCTTGAGACTCATATGTTATTTTTAAGGCAGATTTAATAATCTATTATTGCGCAAAACTCACAGCTCTGATTCCCATGTAGTTTAACCCCAGAGAGCGCTGTAGTCTGTCAACAGCTAAATCAACATGACAATCTCAAGGCTATAAGCAAAAACCAAACACACCAAAAACCCCTCAGGGAGTTTTCCATTTTGTTTGCATAGATATTTAAGATTTCCCTGTCGTCCCACAAAAACACATTTTTCCTGCTGATGGAACTAATAAACCACTTTGCAAAAGACATAACACTGAATTGTGAATCGTATTAAAACGAATCTGTGTTATAATAAATCACATAAATAGAAAATAGAAAACAACTGATCAGAAACTGCTTTTTGACAGTTTAAGTGACTCAATGGTGATCTTATAGCCTATAATAACTTTGTCTTTTTAAATGTTTGGAGAAAATGAAGATAGATGCAATTAAAAAAAATCTTATTGGCAAAGATTTAAGCTGTTTTCATCACTGCCAGGATATGAGTTTAATAAAAATTGATGTATAGGACATCTACCATATATGTTCTAATTCTCCCCGACTGTCACTGCTGATGTGAGTCGCATTGAACAACATCCTGAATAATACTAGCATTAGCTTCACAGTAGGCTACAGGAATAATAAAAGTCGTCACTGTGGAATAGGCACAAAGTGTTTCTCATAGGTATACATCAGAAATTCTAATGCATTACTTGGCCCGCCACTGAATTATCTGGTTATTGTTTTGGCTGGATGCTGCAATAGGCATTCCCCTCATGCGTTCTCTATTAACAAGTACATGAGTTTGATCTGATGGACTGCTCTTAACTATCATACATAAACTCAACACTTACCCAGGAATTCTGATGAAGAGCAGAACTCTCACCTCACAGTCAGTGATGTGCCACTGCCCAGAATATCCCCTTCAGTTTCTCAGTGTCTCACTCTCAGTTCACGAGCAACTAAAAGTAATCATTTTATATTGCGTAAGTCAATATGATGATATTTGCAACAAAAAAAGACCTACCTGTGCCTTTAGAGGACAAGGCCACTGAAGTTTTATTGTTTCGATTTTCGGAAGCTGATGAGATTTCATGAGGAAGTTAGACAGCATTAACGTGTTTTTTGTTTGATAATTTCCTCTATTATGAGTATAAAGTAGATGTTACTGAGTTTCAAGGTATACATTTTAAATATGGATTCAGCAGAAAAAGGAATTTAGCAGAAGTGTCATTTCAATCAATGTATACCTTTTCCCTTAATCAAGCCACATGAATCAATGAGGTGTTCTGGATGAAACACAGGACAGACCTCAAAGAACACAAGGACTACAGCTAACTGGATTTGCCCCGTTTATTTATTATTCGTATTCTTATATCATAGGTCTTTCATGTTCAATTTGTACTTCTTCTCTGTCATTCTGGATTTATTTCTATCATCTTTTTTTTGTTTGCTGCTTTGAGAAGACTATCGGGGGAAGTTGGTCGGAGATGGTGGTCTAGTGGGTTTAACCACTGTGTTGAACCACTGAACTGGTAAATCAAAAGGTTGCTGGTTCGATCCCAGCAGCCACCACCAGTGTGTCCTTGAGCAAGACACTTCACTCCATGTTGCTCCAGGGGGATTGTCCATGTAATAAGTGCACTGTAAGTCGCTTTGGATAAAAGCGTCTGCCAAATGACTAAATGTAAATGTAATGTAAGTTACACACATTTCAGCTTCAGTATGAAGAATAATAAGTCAAGGTCAGTTGTTTACTAATGCAGTGGTCAATTACAAGGTTGGAGATTTCATGTTCTCTTAAATCTATGTGAAAACTCAAAGAAGGAAATCAGCAGGAAATCTTAATATAGCACACGCGCATACTTTTTGTTTTCAGTCTCATGAGGCCCTATCATTGTTAATCATCATAAAGTTCAGATTCTAAGATAATAAAAACGCCTGAGAGTCAGTCATCCACAATAGTTTGGGGGACTGAGAGCAGAAAAAGATGAGCAATGTTTATCTATAGAAAAGTGACAAAATGGTACACAATGTTCTGCGTTTATTTATAGACCAGTTTTTGTAACACAGTAATTACCACAGAAGACAATCTGAATTTATTACACATACTGTATATGTATACAGTATATACAGTATATGACGATGGTTTAGGTATAAATTGTACCATATACATTTCTTGTTGTTTAGCCTATTTGTTTAGTTTTTTTACCTGATTTATAATACAATTGGACTCAAACCCACTGTTTGCCACTGTACAGAATCTGCAAAATGTCAATACATTTTTTGTCAAAAAAATGTTTAATTAGCGATTTAACATAGCAGATGTTTACAATCCAAAAAACACAATAACAGCCGTAGTTACAAAAATAGCCCAGTTCAAAAATCTGATTCAGTGTGATATTATTAATGAATCCCTTGAACGATCCGATCTGATTAAAACATCCACGAAGCTTCAGAAAAATCTTCTAGATCCTGCTCATTTTTTGCTTTCCAGCATCTTCTGAATAGTTGAGCCCTTTGAAACAGACAATAATGTTTAGATGTAACACTGAGGGGAACCGGAGACTACGCTCAAACTGCAATCATTTAGTGATTATCAAAAAGGCCTCATAATATATTAAGAGACAGATCTTTTTAGACCACTTAGCAAGGTAAAAACACTGGTCTAGAAGCACTTCTGGTTTCATTTGTATTTTATTTTTTTAAAACTTACATATAGAATAAATCTTGAAGATATTTGTTTAACATTTTGATTCGGTTAAATACTGTTGGTTGTATTTTGTATAAACATTTATGCAATTCTGCTGGACCAGCATTGCTTACATATTGTGAAGTGGACTAAATGCAAACTTTGTTGATCAATGTTATTTTTTTGTCTTCAGGGAATATTTTAATCTTCTGAAAAGCATCCCTAAACAAAAAAAGGACATTTAAGAACATTATTAACAACTGACACCTAACAGTGGATCTTAGGATTCAATGAGTCAATGCCAGTCCTCTTCATCACGTAGACACATCATTCAATATTAGGAAAATGGAGCAGACCTCCACTATGCTGTCACCTTAACCAAATCAAGCTCACTAATGGATATCTAAACCGCGTTTAGCAACATATGGAAGAGATGGCCTGAGGCTTCAAACAGTGTTTCAATTACTTCTGAATGGGTTACTTATGTCTTTTGATCTTATCATGACCTTCAGCTTTGGTACCACACAGAAGAATCTTGACATCAGACGGACGTAATAATGTAATGCATATCACTACGTGAGATATGTGGCCACTTTAACCTTTATCATCAGAAATAATAAAAATATTGATTTTTTTTTTCCAAAGTAAAAGTTTTGAAATGCTTATGCTTACATTTTTATATTATGTTTCTATTCTATACGTTAAACTATGTTTATTCACTTTGTATACCGTTATTATAGTAACCTATCTTTTTTGGGACATTTCAATTTTTCCTGTTTTTTACCTATAGTTTATATATATATAAATTTGTCGCTCTCCTATGGTGAATTATTTATAAACTAAAACAGAACTAGATGCTTTTAGAAAAAGATAAATCGGATGTCAACATTTTGGTGTTGTAAGTGTCAGACTACACATGAGATCAGCTACTTTTAAAGCATTCTTTTCTACAATCAAGGTTTACACAAAACTCTGGTGACCCCTGCTGTCTAATAGGCCTTATTCATATTAATGTAACTTTTTAACACGAATAATGAATGTGACATCTGCTTTGATGATAGACCTACAGAAAGCTTGATAAATAAAGACTCGAGGGAAAAACACCAATCAATGAAGCTTGGGAATGGCATATGACCATTAGAGGATCTGAAGAGATGCAGGTATGTGACTGACGGCTGCACTTCAAAATGACAGGTGCCAGCTTGATAGAGTCCGGTGGGAGAACCCATCAGAATGACAATCACTGGGAGCACTCACAGAAGAAAATCTTTATAATTTGCATGCAGTCATGATGATAGCTGCACGTGATATGTCCCCATTCATACTAGAAATTTGAGATGTTAAAATTGGTTAGAGTTAAAAGTTAGTGCGACAACAATTCTTTATTGTGGACCAGATATTTACCTTCAGAAGGTTCTGAACTATTTCACCTCTTCCACACCGAAAACAAGGAAGAACTTCAAATAAATGTTAACTTTAAACATTGGCAGAATGGTTCTGTTGGCAAATCTTTTATTTCAGGTAAACCATTTACACACCAAGGAATTAGCTCAGAGGTCAGAATGTTCTAATGAACACAATTGTCTGCTCAGAGACATCTGATCAATGCTTGAAGGATTTATTCTGTGTGGTGAAGAAAACACAGTTAACCTGGAACGCTTTGCATAAACAGGCACATTGCCATTTTAAAAATACAGAAGTTTCACACCAATGGGAATTTGACATTTCTAAACATGCATTGTTAATGCTGTTAAGAGTGGTTTGACACATATCATACAGATCATGCTATCAATGTTTTTTACATGCATCCTATAGGACCAACACACAAGTATCACATATACCGGCTATTTACAGAGTCTAAACTGTTTCTAAACATTGTATGCATATATATTCAAGAAAAATAACAGCTATAACATTAAACCTGATAATGTTGTTGGAAATTAAACCTATAATGTCGGATCTTAATAGCTTAATTCTGAAATGACTTCACAAATGGTAAGTGGACCTGCAGGGATAGAGACAGAGAAAAGAAACGAAAGCAAAAAGATACAAATATCACATATGTATTGGTTTATTATACTTGAATCAAACTTAATTGAATTTCAAAGTACAATTTAAATTATAAACGAAAAGGAAATTATCTGTAAAAACAATGTTAATTTAGAGTGTTTGTGCAAATAAAGTCAAACCAAAAGTAATTCAGACACCGTCAACATTTCAGGCTATTCACTATTGTTTAGAAAATGGAAATAAAATATGACAAGAACTTAGGGTTAAACTGTGTCAGAACAAAATCACCTTGATAATGTCAGATATCGTTGATAGAAAGGTTATGTAATGGATTATTATTATTATTATGTCCGCTGTTAAATTATTAGGCAACCGATTTGTCAATTGTCAAACAATGCTTAATGTTATTCAGTCTATAAAAACATGGTCAGGTCAAATTGTCCGAAGAATTTTGGGGTATAATATGTATCCTGCAAATATCACTTACATAAATGAACAACAGTGTCCTGCACCCACTATAAAAAAATCAAACAGTCTATTTCGTGTCTGAATAATTTTTGGTTTGACTGTATGTAACAGGAATCTCTACATATGTCTGGTTTCATTTGTAAATTACCTTAAAATGTTTTCTGAGGGAGCTCCCATGAGAATACGATTTATTGCAGAACTTGCAAAGATATAGTTGTACAGATGTGTGAACACGCATGTGTTTCTGTTTATCACTGCTGTTTGCAAAGCGTCTGTCACAGGCAGGGGCGTAGTTTATGGGGGGGATGGGGGGGAGGTAACCCCCCCAATATTCAAATCCATCAGTTACAACCCCTCCAATATTTCAACATGAAAATCACAGTAGATCAAATGAAAAATATGTAGAATTACTTTATTTTGTGACAATAATTTTGTTCCTAATGAAATATGAGTTTGTCATAATATATTAGACAAAAAATACTCCCCCTCAATCGAACCGATTGGTAACGCCCAACCAATGAGTCGCACTTTCGCCAAAACAACGCGAGTGGTGTTTGAATGGGAGAGCACACGGCCAAAAATGAAGAGAAGCGCTGCACAGCGGACTATATTTAACTGCTGGTCAGAGAGGGATGCAAAAAAATAAAGCATGTACTGCGAATGAGGTATGAGAATATTGTGTAATAATAGCTAAGTATACACCATATATGTTCGCTAGCTAATCCATTGCAATGTATTTAGCTATCAGTAAAACAAGTTACCAAAGCAGCCATCTCTTTTGCTAGTTCATTTTTCAATAGTATCTGTAATTATCAATGACAAAAGAATTCACATTGATGTTTGTTTTCTTCCTAAAATAATCTGACTTTTGAACGAATTGGATGAATGAATAATTTAGTAGCTCACTCATTAAAACAGTGAATCGCTGCCACCTACTGGCGCTTTCAATACTTAATTTCTTTCTTTTTTAATCTCTTCTATGTTAGAATTTTATGAATGAGGATTATACACGAATTTCATAACGTTATGTGGTGTATAATCTTTTAACAAATTTTTTTTAACAGATTCGAGGTAAATATAGCAGCAGGTAGAAAAGTCAGCAGAGGGAGAGGAGGAGCAGGTGATCAGGTAAAGAAGATGCCATTCAATCAATAAAATAAAATAGGAAACGGTATAGAAAAACAGCAGCTTTGTAAAGTTAGACTATACATTAATGTCTTTAATGTTTTTAATACTCCACTAAACAGCTTTATACTACGAGTCAAGTTTTACATTCCGGCTTTTCTCTATCACTGTGAGGAACAGGGAGAAGACAACAGACAGGCAGCTCTTTCAGACAAAAGGGTAAGAAACAGGGAGGGGTACAGAAATGTTCAAAAATGTTTGATCATCAGATTATTATACATCTTTAAAAGTATGCTGTGATTTTTATGAGTTTTATTAATGAGGATTACTTGGTCAATTAAAATAGTCAAATGTATTTCAAAATTTCATGTTTACAGTTGTTCAAGACTAAATGTGTTTCCCTTTAAAAAATATTAAAATGCATTAAGGTGGAATGTAAAATCTTAAAATAAATGTCTAAATGTTGTCTCTTTCATATTTGTTTATGTTGAATTTGTAATCAGTTAAAGCATATAGATAGATAGATAGATAGATAGATAGATAGATAGATAGATAGATATATAGAAATAAATTATCCAATAACAATGCACATTAAAATAAAAATAAAATATCAGGCAGCATACAACCCCAGATAGCACACGTACGTCTGCATAAATGTCATGTCTGTTAAAGATCACTTCTTCTGGAAAGCATCTGCTGTTTACTAACATCTGATAGACATCTATAAGATGTCAGCTTAACATACATTCTAAATCATTACATCTTAAAGACATTTTCTAACAGGAAACGTCCTATAGACGTATTGCAGATGAGCAAACACTCTAAAAAATACGTCTTCCAGATGTAAACACACACATCAAATAGACGTCTCCGTGATGTTCGTGTGCTATCTGGGACGTTCAACCCCCCCAAAGTTCAAACCAAATCTACGCCCTTGGTCACAGGTGTCGAAAGTGCATCTGAAAGGCTTTTAAGGTCTTTCCAAAATTAAATGAGAGTGTGTTTAAAAGATCTATCTTGATGAGTGCCCAGCGCCCCTCTTATACCTCTCCCATATTCTTACAACTACGCCAGAGTTTCACTGAAGGGGCTGTACTGTCGTGGCCGGATACATCCATGGTCATGGGAGCAAGGGTGGGGGCATATCGAGAGAGACCCTTGAGGGCACAGACGATTTTCCCATCGTTTATTTGGTCACCTTCTTCTGTTGCACAAAATACACAATGTTCTGCTCTGATGATTGTAAATGTCCTCTTGCAATTGATTGTTTAAAACTATAAGCTTTTACTAATCAGCATAAAACGAATTGCTTAATTATCATTTAATCCCCCGTAAGGCTAGTAAATCTGGTAGCATTAGGGGAAAACACTTATGAAGGATTAAGAAGGTTGTAATATTTCTGTTACGAAGGAAACAATATTTAATTTAGGGACTTTCATTAGGCAGCAGGTTGAACATCCTAGAAATGTCCATGATGAGAGACACCAGGCAGAGTATCAGAAGTGGTTGTAAGAGACTCTTCACTGTAATCAAAAGATGCCTTTTGTTATGAAATAAAATTTAAATTAAATATATGCAATGCATTTTACTGCATGAACAATTTTTCCAATCTCTCCTAACTGTGCTGACACATCTTAAAACTGCTACTTCTTTCCTTCTTTCCACTGGGCTGCTGGGAACATGAGTTTGTTTTACCGTGAGCTCCCAAGGGCAATTCCATCTGCTTCATCAATTCGGTTGTTGGTCTTTCATCTTTTTTAAACATTAAAACAAAACAGCTAGATTTTTACACTAAAAGACTTGAAAACTGGATGTGATGTCATCGTTGAAATTAATTCAATTGAGACAGTTTCTTTAAAATATCAGTGCATCAGGATCTTGTCATGCCTATAAAACATAAATTTTGTATTTTTATGACATGGAAACATTTGACATTTAACACACAAATTCATGTTTACCAGATTTAGTGACTTACCCACTAGCAGTAATACAAAGACAAGGTTTAATTTAACATTATACAAATAGGTCATTAGTAACACATACTATTAAGAATAACTTTTATTTTTTATAAAAAAATGATTTTCCCTGATACATGGGTATTAGTCAGAGACAGTGAGTGTGGTGCATAAGTCTCATGGTAAGTGGATTACTTGCTTTTCCATCAATAGGAAGCTAATTCAATACTCATTCATGAGCTCAAAAGTTAATGTTGCCTTCAGGGAGCAGTGTCGATGCTGATGTCTGCAGTTCCCCTCTTTGCCATTTTCAAGGATATTTGGTACAATGTTTGTTTGGAGTATATGTTAAAGAGCACCTTTTTATTAATAATCTGCTACCAAATATCACATCTACTGTGAATGTAGATTTGGAAATACTTCATTTCTGTGAATAATTAAATACAATTAATAACACACACATAGACACAAAAATGCCTTTTGGTAAGCTTCCGTGGATTTTAAATATAGGAAACCACTGTTGCGCTGTACAGTGAAACAAAGATCTTGAGACTCATATGTTATTTTTAAGGCAGATTTAATAATCTATTATTGCGCAAAACTCACAGCTCTGATTCCCATGTAGTTTAACCCAGAGAGCGCTGTAGTCTGTCAACAGCTAAATCAACATGACAATCTCAAGGCTATAAGCAAAAACCAAACACACCAAAAACCCCTCAGGGAGTTTTCCATTTTGTTTGCATAGATATTTAAGATTTCCCTGTCGTCCCACAAAAACACATTTTTCCTGCTGATGGAACTAATAAACCACTTTGCAAAAGACATAACACTGAATTGTGAATCGTATTAAACGAATCTGTGTTATAATAAATCACATAAATAGAAAATAGAAAACAACTGATCAGAAACTGCTTTTTGACAGTTTAAGTGACTCAATGGTGATCTTATAGCCTATAATAACTTTGTCTTTTTAAATGTTTGGAGAAAATGAAGATAGATGCAATTAAAAAAAATCTTATTGGCAAAGATTTAAGCTGTTTTCATCACTGCCAGGATATGAGTTTAATAAAAATTGATGTATAGGACATCTACCATATATGTTCTAATTCTCCCCGACTGTCACTGCTGATGTGAGTCGCATTGAACAACATCCTGAATAATACTAGCATTAGCTTCACAGTAGGCTACAGGAATAATAAAAGTCGTCACTGTGGAATAGGCACAAAGTGTTTCTCATAGGTATACATCAGAAATTCTAATGCATTACTTGGCCCGCCACTGAATTATCTGGTTATTGTTTTGGCTGGATGCTGCAATAGGCATTCCCCTCATGCGTTCTCTATTAACAAGTACATGAGTTTGATCTGATGGACTGCTCTTAACTATCATACATAAACTCAACACTTACCCAGGAATTCTGATGAAGAGCAGAACTCTCACCTCACAGTCAGTGATGTGCCACTGCCCAGAATATCCCCTTCAGTTTCTCAGTGTCTCACTCTCAGTTCACGAGCAACTAAAAGTAATCATTTTATATTGCGTAAGTCAATATGATGATATTTGCAACAAAAAAAGACCTACCTGTGCCTTTAGAGGACAAGGCCACTGAAGTTTTATTGTTTCGATTTTCGGAAGCTGATGAGATTTCATGAGGAAGTTAGACAGCATTAACGTGTTTTTTGTTTGATAATTTCCTCTATTATGAGTATAAAGTAGATGTTACTGAGTTTCAAGGTATACATTTTAAATATGGATTCAGCAGAAAAAGGAATTTAGCAGAAGTGTCATTTCAATCAATGTATACCTTTTCCCTTAATCAAGCCACATGAATCAATGAGGTGTTCTGGATGAAACACAGGACAGACCTCAAAGAACACAAGGACTACAGCTAACTGGATTTGCCCCGTTTATTTATTATTCGTATTCTTATATCATAGGTCTTTCATGTTCAATTTGTACTTCTTCTCTGTCATTCTGGATTTATTTCTATCATCTTTTTTTGTTTGCTGCTTTGAGAAGACTATCGGGGGAAGTTGGTCGGAGATGGTGGTCTAGTGGGTTTAACCACTGTGTTGAACCACTGAACTGGTAAATCAAAAGGTTGCTGGTTCGATCCCAGCAGCCACCACCAGTGTGTCCTTGAGCAAGACACTTCACTCCATGTTGCTCCAGGGGGATTGTCCATGTAATAAGTGCACTGTAAGTCGCTTTGGATAAAAGCGTCTGCCAAATGACTAAATGTAAATGTAATGTAAGTTACACACATTTCAGCTTCAGTATGAAGAATAATAAGTCAAGGTCAGTTGTTTACTAATGCAGTGGTCAATTACAAGGTTGGAGATTTCATGTTCTCTTAAATCTATGTGAAAACTCAAAGAAGGAAATCAGCAGGAAATCTTAATATAGCACACGCGCATACTTTTTGTTTTCAGTCTCATGAGGCCCTATCATTGTTAATCATCATAAAGTTCAGATTCTAAGATAATAAAAACGCCTGAGAGTCAGTCATCCACAATAGTTTGGGGGACTGAGAGCAGAAAAAGATGAGCAATGTTTATCTATAGAAAAGTGACAAAATGGTACACAATGTTCTGCGTTTATTTATAGACCAGTTTTTGTAACACAGTAATTACCACAGAAGACAATCTGAATTTATTACACATACTGTATATGTATACAGTATATACAGTATATGACGATGGTTTAGGTATAAATTGTACCATATACATTTCTTGTTGTTTAGCCTATTTGTTTAGTTTTTTTACCTGATTTATAATACAATTGGACTCAAACCCACTGTTTGCCACTGTACAGAATCTGCAAAATGTCAATACATTTTTTGTCAAAAAAATGTTTAATTAGCGATTTAACATAGCAGATGTTTACAATCCAAAAAACACAATAACAGCCGTAGTTACAAAAATAGCCCAGTTCAAAAATCTGATTCAGTGTGATATTATTAATGAATCCCTTGAACGATCCGATCTGATTAAAACATCCACGAAGCTTCAGAAAAATCTTCTAGATCCTGCTCATTTTTTGCTTTCCAGCATCTTCTGAATAGTTGAGCCCTTTGAAACAGACAATAATGTTTAGATGTAACACTGAGGGGAACCGGAGACTACGCTCAAACTGCAATCATTTAGTGATTATCAAAAAGGCCTCATAATATATTAAGAGACAGATCTTTTTAGACCACTTAGCAAGGTAAAAACACTGGTCTAGAAGCACTTCTGGTTTCATTTGTATTTTATTTTTTTAAAACTTACATATAGAATAAATCTTGAAGATATTTGTTTAACATTTTGATTCGGTTAAATACTGTTGGTTGTATTTTGTATAAACATTTATGCAATTCTGCTGGACCAGCATTGCTTACATATTGTGAAGTGGACTAAATGCAAACTTTGTTGATCAATGTTATTTTTTTGTCTTCAGGGAATATTTTAATCTTCTGAAAAGCATCCCTAAACAAAAAAAGGACATTTAAGAACATTATTAACAACTGACACCTAACAGTGGATCTTAGGATTCAATGAGTCAATGCCAGTCCTCTTCATCACGTAGACACATCATTCAATATTAGGAAAATGGAGCAGACCTCCACTATGCTGTCACCTTAACCAAATCAAGCTCACTAATGGATATCTAAACCGCGTTTAGCAACATATGGAAGAGATGGCCTGAGGCTTCAAACAGTGTTTCAATTACTTCTGAATGGGTTACTTATGTCTTTTGATCTTATCATGACCTTCAGCTTTGGTACCACACAGAAGAATCTTGACATCAGACGGACGTAATAATGTAATGCATATCACTACGTGAGATATGTGGCCACTTTAACCTTTATCATCAGAAATAATAAAAATATTGATTTTTTTTTTCCAAAGTAAAAGTTTTGAAATGCTTATGCTTACATTTTTATATTATGTTTCTATTCTATACGTTAAACTATGTTTATTCACTTTGTATACCGTTATTATAGTAACCTATCTTTTTTGGGACATTTCAATTTTTCCTGTTTTTTACCTATAGTTTATATATATATAAATTTGTCGCTCTCCTATGGTGAATTATTTATAAACTAAAACAGAACTAGATGCTTTTAGAAAAAGATAAATCGGATGTCAACATTTTGGTGTTGTAAGTGTCAGACTACACATGAGATCAGCTACTTTTAAAGCATTCTTTTCTACAATCAAGGTTTACACAAAACTCTGGTGACCCCTGCTGTCTAATAGGCCTTATTCATATTAATGTAACTTTTTAACACGAATAATGAATGTGACATCTGCTTTGATGATAGACCTACAGAAAGCTTGATAAATAAAGACTCGAGGGAAAAACACCAATCAATGAAGCTTGGGAATGGCATATGACCATTAGAGGATCTGAAGAGATGCAGGTATGTGACTGACGGCTGCACTTCAAAATGACAGGTGCCAGCTTGATAGAGTCCGGTGGGAGAACCCATCAGAATGACAATCACTGGGAGCACTCACAGAAGAAAATCTTTATAATTTGCATGCAGTCATGATGATAGCTGCACGTGATATGTCCCCATTCATACTAGAAATTTGAGATGTTAAAATTGGTTAGAGTTAAAAGTTAGTGCGACAACAATTCTTTATTGTGGACCAGATATTTACCTTCAGAAGGTTCTGAACTATTTCACCTCTTCCACACCGAAAACAAGGAAGAACTTCAAATAAATGTTAACTTTAAACATTGGCAGAATGGTTCTGTTGGCAAATCTTTTATTTCAGGTAAACCATTTACACACCAAGGAATTAGCTCAGAGGTCAGAATGTTCTAATGAACACAATTGTCTGCTCAGAGACATCTGATCAATGCTTGAAGGATTTATTCTGTGTGGTGAAGAAAACACAGTTAACCTGGAACGCTTTGCATAAACAGGCACATTGCCATTTTAAAAATACAGAAGTTTCACACCAATGGGAATTTGACATTTCTAAACATGCATTGTTAATGCTGTTAAGAGTGGTTTGACACATATCATACAGATCATGCTATCAATGTTTTTTACATGCATCCTATAGGACCAACACACAAGTATCACATATACCGGCTATTTACAGAGTCTAAACTGTTTCTAAACATTGTATGCATATATATTCAAGAAAAATAACAGCTATAACATTAAACCTGATAATGTTGTTGGAAATTAAACCTATAATGTCGGATCTTAATAGCTTAATTCTGAAATGACTTCACAAATGGTAAGTGGACCTGCAGGGATAGAGACAGAGAAAAGAAACGAAAGCAAAAAGATACAAATATCACATATGTATTGGTTTATTATACTTGAATCAAACTTAATTGAATTTCAAAGTACAATTTAAATTATAAACGAAAAGGAAATTATCTGTAAAAACAATGTTAATTTAGAGTGTTTGTGCAAATAAAGTCAAACCAAAAGTAATTCAGACACCGTCAACATTTCAGGCTATTCACTATTGTTTAGAAAATGGAAATAAAATATGACAAGAACTTAGGGTTAAACTGTGTCAGAACAAAATCACCTTGATAATGTCAGATATCGTTGATAGAAAGGTTATGTAATGGATTATTATTATTATTATGTCCGCTGTTAAATTATTAGGCAACCGATTTGTCAATTGTCAAACAATGCTTAATGTTATTCAGTCTATAAAAACATGGTCAGGTCAAATTGTCCGAAGAATTTTGGGGTATAATATGTATCCTGCAAATATCACTTACATAAATGAACAACAGTGTCCTGCACCCACTATAAAAAAATCAAACAGTCTATTTCGTGTCTGAATAATTTTTGGTTTGACTGTATGTAACAGGAATCTCTACATATGTCTGGTTTCATTTGTAAATTACCTTAAAATGTTTTCTGAGGGAGCTCCCATGAGAATACGATTTATTGCAGAACTTGCAAAGATATAGTTGTACAGATGTGTGAACACGCATGTGTTTCTGTTTATCACTGCTGTTTGCAAAGCGTCTGTCACAGGTGTCGAAAGTGCATCTGAAAGGCTTTTCACCTGTAACAAAACAATCCAAACACTTGATAAAAGATACAGAACTTTTACAAAAGATATACGTACACAATTTTTTTGTGTTTTTGGCATTACCTGTATGTGTCCTTTCATGAATCTTTAGGTTTTCTGCACGTGCAAACCGCTTTCGGCACCCAAATGAGCACTGAAAGGGCTTTTCACCCGTGTGCACTCGTATGTGATTGGTCAGTTTATACTTGGCCTTAAACGGCTTCCTCTTGCGGGGACAGTCATCCCAGAGACAAACATAATTCGATTTTACGGATCCATCAACATGTTGAGCTGACAGATGAGAGATGAGGTCTCTCATTGTGCAGTATGTCTTCTTACAAGCCTGTAGACCACCTATGGTCCGCTCAAGCCACTGGCAGATAAACCCATCAGAGTTCAGATTGGCTTCTTTAGGGTAGAGATCTGAACTGTTGAACACGGTTACTTCTCTCATTTGTCCATTCTCTCCAAAGTAACCCTCCTCTGTTTGGGTCAAGTTTGCGTGACTGTTTGTTTCCCAAGAAGCCATTTGTTCTCGATAAAATCCACACTCCGCTATAGAATACCAATAGTTTGTGGAGTCATTCTGTTCCCAAGAAACGTCAAAAACAGTCCCGTCACATTGAGAAAAGTCTGTGGCGGATGCATGGTAGTGACTATATGACCAAAATTCACCAGGTAGGTAAACTGGGGTGCACTGTGCTATCTGTTGTCCATGTCCAACCCCATTAGGTTGTACATCAGGGGCATTATCCATAAACATCTGGAAACAAGAGCCGAGCGCAGTCATTTCTGTGATATTCAGAATACAGAAGATCGTGCGACAGGGCTTTGCCAATTTATACGTTCAACTCTGGATGATTTCAATTCCCCAGACTCCTTTCATTAAACATCTGTGGACTTGTCATTTGTCAATTAATAAATAAATAACCAAAAGAAGAGTGTTCACAATCTCATGCAGAACAGTATTACACAGTGGTGTGGTCCTAACAAAAAAAGTACTGTACTAAACTACAAAACATTACCCCAGACCCCAAATGGCCAAAAAACATAGAAGTCAGTGTTTTTTTTCTAGTAAAATGACATGTATTACCGTTAAATATGCCATGTATTATATATATATAAATATATATATATAAATATATATATATATATATATGTATATACAATATGCTTAATTCTTCACATATGCTTTGATTATGAAGTTATATCATGGAGGAGAAAAACAAGTCAGCACTGTTGACCACAATACAATATTTTTACTTGGAACAGAACACAGATGTATCTTTGCCTGAATAAAGCTAGTATTAAAAGTTGTGACAGACATTAAAGATTCCTGATGCATCGCAATATCAGAAAGAGATAAAGCAGCGCAAGAGAAACTATGAATTCAGTGTCAATGTCTATCGAGACGGGAAAGAAGAGCCGGTAAGAACACTTTAAAGCAACTTCGACTAAAAGTGAGCAGTTTTATCAATGTTATGTTACATGGCATGTTAGGTGATAATGGCCCTGACTACGCCACTAGTATTACACCTCAACCAGGGTCACTCCCTAGCTCAAGTTATTTGAAATGTAAAAAAACATCACACCACAAAATATTTCAAACAGAAATTTTATTTAACTCAATAAATGGAATGTGAGTGGCAATTTCTTTCTGAACAAAACTTATTTTGTGTGCCATTTGTATCAGTTTTATATACAGTGGTTTAATTTAACCTTATTCTTTGCACCCAGTGAGATGACAATATGGGATTAGATAAATTACATAAAACAGTTTTTCTTTTTGTGGAAATAAATCGGTGTCAAATGGTAAATAAATCTATAATTTAATAAAAAAACAGCAACATAACAAACAAGAAACTCATTATGAAACAAACTACAACAAAAAGAGTATGAAAACCAAACATAGCTTTCAAACTCGATGTATTGGCTTCTGCCTCTAACAGCGACATGTAGGCTTTGTATTTTTATTCCTTTGAGTTAATATCTCTGTGATTCTGCTGTAATGTGACAAGAATAGACCATAAACAAGTTATAAATTCGTAACTTTAAGAACGTATAATTTATTTAAAAAAAATATCACAAACACACAGAAAGTGTCCCTGCATATTCAGAGACTATTTGGTATAGCATAGCTTCTGAATTGCCTTTGGGGGAAACAAGCACTCACTGTTTCTACGGAGTCATTTATCAGATTGTGAAAGTGACACATCCGGGGTCTAGGCTTGTTCATAGAGAGTGCAGTAGCTCATTCTGTCCTCAATTTCTACTAATAAAAAATGCATATAAATGAATAATTTATTAACAAAATAAATAAAACAGCAGAATTTCACCCAAAAATGAAAATTCTGTCATCATTTACTTTACACAAAAGAAGATATTGTGAAGAAAGTTGGTAACCGAACAGCAGTGACAACCATCCACTTCTATTGCATTGACACAAAACCAATGCAAGTGAATGGGTTCCACCGATGTCTAGTTTTCCAACTTTCCTCTTTTGTGTTCTGCAGAAGAAAGAAAGACCTACAGGTTGGAAAAGACAAGAGGGTGAATAAATGATGACAAAATTTCATTTTTTGGTGAACTATCACTTTAACATAACATGTGTATACATTTATATATATATACATATGCATTGCGCAATAACATATTAGAAGTGATTTAACAGAGAAAAGTGATCAATGGTGCATAACCTGCCGCCAGTTATCTTTACAATATCTTTTTAATATTCTAAAATCTGGGATCAATCCTAATAGTAATCACAATGCATTTTTACTTTATTTGCTATTTAAATTTACATTAACAGAAACGTATTTATCTATTTCCCGCTAATGAGCCTGAGGAAGTTTCTCTTCATTAAAGCTATGATTATGTTTTGGGCTTGCAGAATGACAGCAATTCTTAGCTATACTTGTAAACCAAAAATCGTATATGTTGACAAACCAACATTCGCAAGCGCACAGTAACAGAAAGGATTGAGTCCACCAATATGTGGAAGAACCAGAGGAAAAGCAGGACATGCATTTATGTAGTGCTGAAATCCCCCATATCTTTTTAAAGTAATCAATTCTTTCATATTACAAAAAACACACATTTATAAACTCTTTCTTATTACATCTATACCACAATATCATCTTTACTTTCCTTGTATCATATATTAACATGGTTTTATTTAAAAGTAAAACTGAACGAATGCATTAGCGTGCGCTCAATTTTAAAATTCTACCAACGTTTCATTCTGTGGATTGACCCTTTATGGTAATAGTTTCTATACAACAGTCTGGTGTCAACTGTGTACATGTATACAACTTTACCTCGACAAAACTCAAAACATAGATTCAAATATTCATGAAAGCTCATTCAAGAAAGAGATTTTTTGATACTGTGCCACAATTAACGGAGTATTTTTGTTCAAATTTTATGTTCCCCCAAAACAAACTTTTGTCCAATTAACATGAGTAACATTGTTTACATATGCCAACATGTTTAAGAAATGTTTGGATGTCAACCTTACAAAAGTGACGCAGAAAATAAGATCACATCTGATCTGATTCCTACTCCCCAAGATTTTCTTTAGTATAGAGGATAGATCCAATTTTCAGTCTGCAGGGAAGTGATAAGTGGAGAAGTTGAGTACGATCCTTAGCAAGCGCAGTCCCTACTAGACCGCTGCGGCTGTTCGGTGAGCTGAGGTCCCAGTTTGCTTTCGGCAACGTTGGAATCCCCAGACTCCAGACTTTCCGACATCCTCTCACAGATGATGTCCACCAGTCGCTCAAACGTCTGCTTCACATTGATGTTGTCTTTGGCACTGGTTTCAAAAAACTGAAAGCCTGTAACAGTCGAGAGATTCCACCGTTACATTAAAATCAAACCAACTGCTGTAGCAGGTGCGAGTCATGCGAGACTAGAACCCTTGTTACCAAATCATATATACTTTGGTGCATTTGTGCTCACCTAGCTGTTCGGACAGCTGTCTTCCTCTATCTGAAGAGACAACTCTGTCATCATCCATGTCACATTTATTTCCTGCCAGAAGCACTTGAGCATTGTCCCATGAATATGTCTTAATCTGTGTGGACCTGAGATCAGTGACAGTTAGTTAAATGACTTGCACAGCATACATAACAATTATTTGACCCATGCACAAAATGAAATAACATCATACCAGTCCTGAACGGCATTAAAGGAATCCTCGTTGGTGATGTCATACATAAGAATAAAGCCCATAGCTCCACGGTAGTACGCTGTTGTGATGGTCCTGTACCGCTCCTGTCCAGCTGTGTCCTAAAAAAGATGGAGAGAAAAATTATATAGACACTATTAGAAATTTCTATTTGTGCTCCGCTGGAAAATAAACTCATTGTTTAGAACTTCAGCAGAGAGAAAAGAGGAGAGATAAACTCCTCACCCATATTTGGAGCTTTATCCTCTTGTCATTTCTATATATGGTCTTTACTTTAAAGTCTATGCCCACGGTGCTGACAAAAGCAGGTGTGAAGGAGTCATCAGCATAGCGGAAAAGGAAGCTGGTTTTGCCCACACTGCTGTTACCAATAATCAGGATCTTGAACATGTAGTCAAAGTTCTGATCTGAAGACTCTTTTTGTCCATATCGAGCATCATTGGCTGAGGCCATCTGCAACAATAAAACAGACCGAGTAACAAAATAAAAGACACTTGGTTTTGCAAATTCTATTTACTGATATCCTACATGACACAAAATTTCATGACTTATTTTAAATTTCAAAAAAATCAATTAGAACATGTTTTTTATCTATTGGCAGAAGTGGATGCAATAAAACGAAATAGGCAGGTGCTTAAAGGAATAGTTCATTCAAAAGTGAAATGATAATTTAACCGCCATCAAGTTGTTTCAAACCTGTATCGATTTCTTTGTTTTGTTGAACACAAAAGAAGATATTTCGAAGAATGTGGGAAACTACACAGTTCTGAGGGACCACTGACTACCATAGTAGATTTTATTACAGAAGTCAATAATGTTCCTGCGGAACATGAAAATGTATTCAGGAAACAGGTTTGAAACAACTTGAGGGTGAGTAAATGATGACAGAAATTGCATTTTTGAAAGATTTGTCATCATTTACTCATCCTCTTGTCACTTCACACATGTATGACTTTTTTCTGCAAGACACCTAAGAAGATATTTTGAAGAATGCTGCTAACCAAATAATTCACTTCTAATGTATGGGCACAAAAAAAAAAAAAATGAAAGTAAAGGGGTCCTTTTAACGAAAAGGCAGGAAAATAACACTCTTTTCTAACAGACATCCAAGCAAATAGTGACACAACCAAAATATCGATTATTTATATACAATTTAATATAGGTCAGGAACTCCTCCTGTCAATATGTCAAAATAAATAGCTTTTACATTACCAGTATGTTTACTGAATAACATTGCAAATATGAAGTGAATAGAGGGTGTAACCATCGAGATACTGCGGTAAGTGTGGATTGCATTAGGTAGTCAGAGGGTGGCGAGGGATTTGAAAGGTTTTGTAAAGGCTAAACCCTGTGCTTAGTTGACTGTCAAGAACTGACCACTGTAACGTTGTCAGGCTTTCCAGTGCGGAAAGATTATTCCCTTATCACTATTGTACATAGTGGGTTTCTTTCTCCACAACATGGGCGATTCAGCCTACGATTCGTCATTCATAACAAACTGACGTGCTATACTCTAGTCTTTCATTATTTAAAGTAGACTATTCATCAATGTACCTGTGCGTCTATTTCAGGCTTAACGTTAGCAGAAACATATGGCTCAAGCTTTACATGCACAGCGTGAGATAAAAGCAAGCAGTTGTATGTGTTAACAGTGTTTCCATACGTATACAAACGATCATCGTCGATGCGTTTAAATGAAACGGGACTCTTTGTGAACGACGTTGATGTACGGCTAACATTAATATCGCTTTAGTCTGTAGAGCTTAGTTAGCATCTATCCGCTTAACAAGGGGGTGATTTTCATGTCTATTCGGGTCATTGAGAGACTAACATCGCACCGATACAATTCATCATAAATGAGCGTTTAACACCGAGCCAGTCGTTATGTTTGTGTAGACAAGTAACGCTAACGGATTAAAGCGGAACATCACAGTAAACGTTAGCTGTGTCAAATGAAGGTTGTTTTAAAATTAAAATCGGTCTCCTGTTTTCTCAACGCGACGCCTGATCATTTCAAAATAAAAGATGAAAAGTCGTCCGAGAAAATAAAATAAAACAGCTTACCGTAATGGTTGATTTATTTAGTGGGGTTTGGATGCAGCTCCCAGCCCGTGCACCTGCGCTCTTGCCTGCGTCACCCGACTGGAGCTGAGGGCGGGGCTACACCATGATTGACAGACTAACCAATCACACGCTCGTTCAGCTAACGTACCTTACCTTACCTGGCCTTCTGAATACAAGAGTTTATGCATTCCGCCTATTCATTTTCTATTTTGGGTTTGGAAAGCTGACATAATTGAGACAAGACTACTAATATTTAAGTTTATTGGCATTGGGAACAAGAAAACAATCACATCAATCTTAGTAACAGCGTTGTAGTGGTAAACAGTACTGATTGTCAGATGCAACAGAGAAAAAGACCAAAACAGAGGCGAGCCATGATGAGAAATAACCTTTTAAGACCACTCAGTTTTTGTTACACCACTGCGATGAAAAGTCCAATTTCACGTAATCAATTTATATTTTAAGAGGAGTACAAAGATTAAAATTATACTATTGTATAAAAATGGCACACAAATCTGCGACTTACAATGAACACGTTTACTTAATCCAAAATACGTATTTATCATAAACGTTAACATTTTAGAAAGAAATGTGTTCAAGTGACAAAATGTGTTTAAGTGACACAGTGTTGAAGAAATAAAGCAAGGATCAAACTGGTGTATTACGGACTGTAGATGTCATCGGTGGAAATTAGCCAGTGGCATAATGGAAATTACAGTACAGCATGGATCATGCTTGGTTGGCACTTGTACCATCGTTGGCTATGTCCCTGTGAAGAGCAGAGGATTGATCCATCACCAAAAACCAAAGAACAGAAACGGTCTGGGACAGAAAACTAACTTTGGCTTTGTATTAGACAGTTTAATTTAGGCATGAATTGTGCATTCTACAGCTTTCAATATATAACAAAATTGTTCACTCCTTTAGAATTTAATACATTTTTAAAGGTGTTAATATACCTCAACGTCTCGTATTTTCAGTGTGACCTGCACAGAAAAAGTACACATGTGGTTTAAGGACTCACTTCCTCGACGGCTAACGTTGATGTCAGAGCCCAGCCTTTCCTTAGACCAAATAGCACAACTTACAGGGTGTGTACACGTGCTGGTAACCCTGCTGACTTTGGTGTGTTTTAGTCACTCCAGGCCTTACTATTGGAGCAACGTTTGGCGATGACAAAGACATTTCTAAAGTGCTAGCTACAGTATCAGAAGCAAGCTGTTGCGAAATGGATTCAACATAGGCTACATTATTACAACAACCCTTTGGATGGTGCGGAATAGAAAAACATAAACAAGAAGGATGTAAACAATGTGAATGACATAAATTAAAGATGCAAAGAAGAGGAAGGGTTTAAGTTACAACTCAATTGAAATAAGTATATTCTGTGCAAATGTGCGCAACAATATAGAGCCACTGTATTCTGTCTGAGTGTTACGTCTGCGGCTCTAGTTTAACTATTAAGCACTAGGTGGAGCCACATACAAATACAAAAGATCACAATCATGGCTTGGCTTCTGTCTAAAGATTTTCATAGCAATCCAAGGAAGACTGTGGTCGCTACATGGGTACCCTCAAAGCTGTGTGCTACATGAAAGCAATCATTTCTTTGTGTCCTGAGGTGTTTTGTTAAGTTAAGGTAAGGTCGTTTTTGTTCAGCTTTATAAACCAGCTTTAAGTCAGTTTATCTTTAAAAAAAAAACCATTTTAGTGCACATCTGTCTCACATAAAAATATACAAGTTTCCTGCGTATCAATCATCATCAAAAATGTTCTGACAACCGCTAAAGACTCCATTACATCGAACCCCAGATGTCACAGGAAGACACTTTAAAGTGCATTTCCTCTTCTTCCATACAACACCGGCAGTTAGACTGCATGATAGTAAAGCCAAACGCCATTCTGAAGTCACAAGACTGAGAACTACAAAAAGCAAAAGTTTTTATAGTCTGTAGACTAGGCGCTTTCTCCAGTGCGAGGTGACGGCTATATAAAAACAAGTCTCAAGGAAGCTTTCCTGCCCCTCCTTGGCTCTCCTGCTCTGTGTCCCGTCGTCCCGAGGAAGGTAAGAATGGGATGGAGAGGGATGGGGATCTGGTGCAAAAGAGGTTGAATGAAAATTAAAACAAAGCAAAAAAGTGCATTGTTGTTATGTTCCCAGGCTCAGGAACGACACGCTTTTCCCTTCTTGGTCAAATTCTCTGTCCTCGTCTTCACTGTCTAGTTGCTCACCCATCTCAAAAGAAAGAGTCCTGCAGCCTGGGGACCGTGTGGTCAGGTTGGCCTGTTGTGTGCAGGGAGCTAAAGCTTGATGTTTTCTATCTGAATCAGCCCGGGTGGAAACAAGGTCAAACTCTTCATCCACTTCGACATCTGACTCTCCTTCCTCTTCTAAGGTCAGTTCAAATTGAAACTTTTCAACCCCTGTAGCAATACCTCCCCCTACTGCTCCCATCCCGGTCACACTGCTCTTTGCATCTGGGGTTGAAGTGGGGCTGTGAGGAATCATACTCTGGTACCACTCGCGATTGTCCTCCAACGTGTCGAGAATCTCCTGGGCATCAGGGTGAACCAAGTCGGCCCATGTCTCCCACAGTGGGTGCACGATGTAGTCAATGAAGCCCACCTGACGGATGAGGTATAAAGTATCTTTATACTAAAACTCAGAAATAAAAGGGAGTTGTACTCAGTAAGTGCTTGGTGTTTCCCACTCACTTGTGTTTTTGCGATGGAAGCGTTGTGTTTGTCACACATGGGACTGATGTCCATACCCTTATCTCTCTCCCTGTCGCCCTGAGAGAAGAACTCCACCATGATGCGATCCGTCCACTGACGATACAGTTCCAGGGGCTTTGTTGGGTTGCTCAGATCTGCACAATGCACCATATTCTGAAGAACCTGTTTGATTGGTCAAACATTTAAAAACTAAAAGTTATGATTTTGTTTTAATTCATGAAAAAATTGATTTTATAATAGATTTTTCTACTGCCGCAACTTTTCTAATCATTTGTGATTACTGGAGGTTTTAAAAAATTAATTTAGAGATCTACCATAAACTGCAATTTACATATTTTGGAGTTGTGTGTAACCAAACATGATAGTTATTAACAAATGCACTGCCATTACTAGGAATGGGGTGGGAATGAAAAGATAAGTATGGCCCCTATAGCGGAGGAAGTCCCGCCTTTTAGTAAAAGAGCCAATCGTCAACGATAAAGATTGCCGATTGTCTTCGGTGGGGATTTCTTGTTATGAAGCGCTTGCCAACCTGTGTGCATGAGCAGTAGCTGAACCGAGCGTGAAAGATGTATTTTTAGCGCAAATTAGATAAAAAAACACAAGTTATAATATAGTTGATGATAGGTTTAGTTGTTGACCGAAAATCATGGTATTCGTTGTGATTTTTGCCAGCGATTTAAGACTGTCTATTCAAGTAGATAGGACTTAGGTCTTGATATGACTGAAATAGCTGGTCGGAGGCATCGAAAGCATGGCCACGACTTCCGGAAAAAAAAATTCACTACATTTACATTACATTTATTAATTTGGCAGACGCTTTTATCCAAAGTAACTTAAAAGTAGAACATATAAACATTTTGTCAACACGCTAGACACTACCGTTTGTTTACAAGGCCATGCTAGTAAGAGGATTAAAGCTGATGTAAACAAAGGAGAGATTGAAGTTTTTTTTTATTCACAGACATACATAGTTATTGGTTAGTCAAATAAATGTGGAACAGGAATGTTTTGAGCTGTTTTTTGAAACTTATGAAGGATGCTGCAGTTTGGATGGATGCTGATAGTTCATTCAACCAAAGGGGAACCGAATAAGTAAAGGTTTTTGCAAGCGAATTGGTGCCTCGCTGTGATGGAACAACCAGGTGTCACTCATTTTCAGACCAAAGATGACGGGAGGGCATGTAGAGCTGGAGCTCTTGGTTAATATAGATGGGCAAATTTGCCGTTATCGTTCTGAAGGCCAGTGTCAGAGATTTAAACTTGAACATCTACAGAAATTCTCATTGAATTTCTGTGATTTCTAATTGGGTTATTTTTAATAATTTTATAACAAGGTTTATTTACTTCCCCACAATTTCCACATTTGAAAAAGCTCCACAGAAGCTCAAAGTTTACTAACTTGTATGCGATCAGAATAGTTGTCCAACAGTAAAACGCCCAAACTTGTCACCTTCTTGGTCTCAACCATGGTCTTGAGATCTGCCAACAGATTCATGTGCTTTGACATATCTGTGGCTAAGACCTGCAAAGAGAAGAATGCACATCAGATAAACAAAACCACTTATTGACAGCATACATTCACTTTCTCTCAGTAGAAAAGTGCACAGAGATTTCCCCACCATGTCAATGACCATTTTGCGTAGCGACTGCCTCTGTTTTTTCTTCAAGTTCTGGAAAATGTCACAGTTTTCTTCCTGAAGCAGTTTGAAGCCAACAGCCAGGTGGTGGTTTTCCAGAACCGATGAATCGTTGTACATAAGAGCTAACTCGGAGTCTAAAGAAACTTCTTATATTAGTAAACAACACAGTGACTAGGATATCAAGTTGCTGTTGCTTCTGGTACGGCCAACTCACTTGTGTTAATGAGGAACTGGTTGGAAACTCCGGGGTGGTCCACGTCGTGTATTGCACTAGCAAACATTGCGGCCAAGATCTCAAGGTCAGTGAATACAGACTGGAAACACAGAATTGCACATATTAAGTCTCTTGCTTAATTTTTGTTATGGAACATTTCATGCAGATTTATTTTATATAGTGATTATTAAATTATATATATTATTGTGTTAAGATTATGTTGTGTTTTGGCTGCTTGGATGCATGGAGTCCAGACAATTTCTTAGGACAGTAATGTTTGCTGTAATTCTGATGAAAAGAGGGAAAAAAAGGGTGTTTTGGAGACAAACCTCCAGGGCAGGAGTGGAGAGGAGAACATGGGTGGACTGGACCACATCAGCTGCATGGATGTTGTTATGGTACGCAACATCTGAGTGGTAGTTCTCTTCCAATGTCAACATGTAGGTAATGAATGTGTCTACAGGAATTTTGAAGGATTTTAACAGGTCTCTTTCCTGTGGATTAAAAGTTTAGGGAATTTAAAGGTAAATTGATCCCAAACGTTATTAAATCTGTTTCCTTTTGTGCTCCTACACTTCAAAGCACATACCTGGAAGATTGTGTACATTGCTACCATTAACGGTCGGTTGTTGGAATACTCTGATATCTTAAAAATATCCACACCCCATCTGTCGATTTCTTCTAATTCCTACAAAAGAGAGTTGAATGTAATCAACCCAAATCTTTTGCAGAACTCCACAGAAGCCAACGCTCACCATGATGGATATGTTTAATGAAAGGATGTTGGGCATGAGAACTCACCTTAGCCAGCTGATCTTCCTGGTCAGTGCGGACGCCAAAGCGTGGGATGCTGGAAACCGCCACGCTGGAGCTCTGTGTGGGCTTCTTCACTCCACTGATCTGGGACATGGGCCGTTTCTTCTTCTCCTTCTCTTTGGTTGGGGGTGACGTAATCTCCATATCATGTTGCTTTTCTGTAACCAGATTCAGACGAGATACAGTCGAAAGATGCAGCAACGTACCCTACTTATGAAATTTAGGGCTGTCAAACGATTAATCGCATCCAGAATAAAAGTTTGTGTTAACTAATATGTGACCCTCGCCAACAAAACCAGTCGTTTGAGTAAATTTCTCGAAAATTAGTTTTTACATAATCTGAAAGTTGGAGAATAAAGATTTCTATTGATGTATGGGTTGTTAGGATATGACAATAAATGGCGGAGATACAAACGTTTAAAACTCTGGAATCTGAGATTGCGAAAAAAAGATGCGTTTGAAGTTGTTAATCAGAGGCGCTGTTGCAGGCCATTCTCTCACAAAAAAAAGCTTTTATATATTTAAGGTAGGAAATTTACTAAATATCTTCATTAAACATGATCTTTACCTTATATCCTAATGATTTTTGGAATAAAAGAAAAATCAATAATTTTGACCCATACAATGTATTTTTGGCTTTCCCTAAAAATGTCCACGTGCTGCTTAAGACTGGTTTTGTCATCCAGGATCACATATACAGTATGTCTGTGTACGGTGCCCATTCATTTTGCATTTATAAACACAAACACGTATACACATTTAGGAAACATTTAAAAGTATTTATTTATATTTACAAATCATTTACATTTTTATATTTTTCTAAATTATATGCATGGATGTGTTTGTTTTTATAAATACAAAACCAATATGCACAGTACACAGACGTAGATTATGAAAACACAAACTTTTATTCTGGATGCGATTAATCATTTGACAGCCCTAATTCGATTCGATTCAAAGTGCTCCACTGCATTGTGGCAGTAACTGTTGAAGAACATAGGAGATGTGTAGGATAAACAAATACAGGTAGAGATGCTGTATGAAGTAGGGTCCAAAAGTCTGAGATCACATTGATGATAAAATAATAATTAATAACAAAATGTTACATTCAAACTTGGGAGTGTCAGGACGTCAAATATCAAAACAAACAAACAAACATAATGATGATAAAACCTATTATTTAGGACTCTTTTCTTTTCCTAGAGTACTTATCAAATAAATACATTTATGACAATCTTCATTCCTTTGTACAAAAGGTCAGATTTCCTTGCTTCCATTGAAGCACACAAGATGCTTCCTGGAGCATTCTCAAATCATACAGGGATTAAATGGTCCATCGGGTTTTGCACACACTGGAGGAGTCCAATTTTATCTTAAGTGCATGCTGTCATTACATTAAAATGGGGAAGATAAAATAAACTTATAATTTTTGTGCTTTAAATTGTTATGCTGTTCATGTAATTTACTATGAAAATGCATAATGTTTTTTTGACTTGGCCACAGACATTTGGATGTCACTGTAGATTTAGACAACAAACAGACATCTATACTGTACATTTTGTATCTGAATGTAAGCATTAGTTTTACCTAAGAAGGTGTTCGAGATGAACTCCGAGACCTGATTTCCTGACTTGCTTGTTTCTGACAGCTGTGTTAGCTCTCGATTCAGCATCCTTTTAAACTTTAGGACAGAACACAAAAGATAAACATATTCTTTGAGGCAACATCTTCAGGTCGTCTGTATCTCAATTGAATAAATTTAATACAATGGTCACAATGCGCAAAACAATTTGCTGATAAACATCATCAAATGTCCATCTTTTGATAGTGAATATATTTTTACAAAAGACTAAGCATATTTCATTGAGTCAAAGTAGAACATCACATGGCTTTAATGGGAAGTGAGAGTGTTCAGATCAGACAGAGAATCAGATCTGAATATAGCATCCTTTCATTAACAGCTTCTACACGCATCTGAGATTAGGGGCTGGGCTGAGCTGAGCAGAGGAGTGTCTTTTATCTGTGTAGTGATATTATGTAATCATACACGAGGTTTCAGAATGAAACACTTTCTACTGAGACATCAAACAGTAGTACTTTCTGAGCCTCTCTATCTGTCTGTCTGCCTGTGTCTCTCTCTCTCTCTCTCACACACACACACACAAACAAACAGTGACATCAGAAACTCCAAAACACACACAGGCTGAAATCCTCTTCAACATTATAAACTACATACACTGCACCATCTGTGATTTACTGGATATCAAAAAATCTGACTTCAGATACAAAGCCTTGCGCAAATGACCAGACTAACCACAACAGAAGCATGCAGAACACAGTCCATGTGCACTCTCCTACCTGAACGTACATCCACGAGACAGAGAACAAGTTATTGGTGTCTGGCATTTCAGCGCAAAATGAAGCTTGTACAGAACGTCCAGTGCAACAGAAGCTCCCTCCAGCCGATGCACATCCTACCATCACGTTCTGTGCTGTGGTCCAGATTGCCTGATCTGAATCTAACAGCCCACGCTGCATGTGGAGGCATCATCTCCAGCGCTGCGGAGCTCAACCCAGCACCAGGAGCTCCAGCTGCCACGGACGGACAGAGAAGCAGCACCTGTGGTGGGCTGAGAGCGCGTGCCGCTGGCTGGAGTCAGGCTGCATCGCTGCAGCATGCTCCACTCTCCTACTCTGCCTGATTCATGTGTAAACAGAGAGAACAGACTCCTCCCCGAGCAGCCCCTCTCCCTCCTGCCAGGTAGCTCCCTATACTCACTGCCACGCGCCGGATGCGAGCTAGCCAATCAGACAAGCTCTGCAACAGAGGCTAGGTCAAGGGAGGCACCTTATTGGCTCTTGGCTCCACAGCACACGGAGGGGCTGGATGGGGTTGATACGGGGGGCTGGGAATGCACCATGTGTACGAGGTTTGAAGACCAAAAGATGCGGGAGTGACTTGATGCTTTGTGTGTGGATGTGTCTTCATTATAATGAGCAAGTGAAATAAACAGACACTCGCTTGAACACGAAGCAGAGAACATTTGGGAAAATAATGGTGTGTTTACAAGTAAATGTGAGACGTTATTTATGAGAAACCTGTGTTACTGCAAATGTTTTAAGTTTTATTTTAAGAAAGGTAAATGGATGTTAGATGCATTATTGATGTTAATAAGAACATGATCATGTGTAAGTATGCGCGCATGATGGTGAGAAGATATATCCACGTGGCTGCTGCGTGGGTGGGCTTGCAGAGAGAGTGAAGGGGCGGGGGATACAGATTCATACATGGCTCCACTCATTCACATTTTTTAGCACACGATCTGGTTGGGGGTGCTTCAGAACAGACATGCATCCCATTACAGTCCAAAACAGAAATGCAACGGCTGGATTTATCGCATGTGTAATTCATACAAAGGCATGTGGAGCATCTGGGTATTCCAGCCAGTGGATGCTGATGTATTGTGTTAGTTGGTTATTTATTCTGCCTTAGAGCCATGGCAACATTTTATAAATGTCCATGGGTGATACCCTGGATATCTGAGGCGTGCAATTAACATGTCATCTGTTATCCTAGAAGCTCTACCTTGGTGGATGCCATCTCGCTGACAGAGTGACGTGTCTTCAGAGTATCTAGCTGCTCCAGACACCAATCCAACTCGTCCAGTGTTTCGACTGCCAACTTCTGCAGCTGCTCTTCTGCAGGGCACAGCACAGCTATGCATTAACATACATACTTCTGTTCTTTACTATACTCACGTTGTTCTTTACTGTACTGACAATCTTTTTTTACTGTACTTATACTGTTCTTTTCAATACTCACTGTTTTTTACTGTACTCATATTGTTTAGCTCGGTACTAACCCTGTTCTTTACTATACTGACATTGTTCTTTACTGTACTTGTTATGTTATTTACTATATTTAAATTGTTCTTTACCGGACTCACATTGTACTTTACTGTACTTATATTGTTCTTTTCTATACTCACTGTTTTTTACTGTACTCATATTGTTTAGCTCGGTACTAATCCTGTTCTTTACTATACTGACATTGTTCTTTACAGTACTTGTAATGTTATTTACTATATTTACATTGTTCTTTACTGTACTTGTAATGTTATTTACTATATTTACATTGTTCTTTACTGTACTCACATTGTTCTTTACTGTACTTACACTTTTCTTTACTATACTGACATTGTTCTTTACAGTACTTGTAATGTTATTTACTAGATTTACATTGTTCTTTACTGTACTCACATTGTTCTTTACTGTACTTATACTGTTCTTTACTATACTCACATTGTTCTTCACTGTACTCGTACTTGTACTGTTCTTTATTATAGTCACGTTGTTCTTTACTGTACTCACAATCGTTCTTTACTGTACTTATACTGGTTTTTACTATACTCGCTGTTCTGTACTGTACTCATATTGTTTAGCTCGGTACTAACCCTGTTGTTTACTATACTCACATTGTTCTTTACTGTACTTGTAACGTTCTTTACTATATTTAAATTGTTCTTTACCACACTCACATTGTTCTTTACTGTACTTGTAATTTTCTTAACTATTTTTACATTGTTCTTTACTGTACTTATACTGTTCTTTACGAAACTCACATTGTTCTTAACTGTTCTTGTAATTTTATTTACCATATTTACATTGTTCTTTACTGTACTCACATTGTTCTTTACTGTACTTGTAATTGTTTTACTATATTTACAATGTTCTTTACAAAACTCACATTGTTCTTCACTGTACATGTATTGTTCGGTACTGTTCTCATATTGTTATTTGCTCTACTCGTATTGTTTAATTCTATGATGTACTCATACTGCTCTTTACATTGTTTGGTACTGAACTCATACAGTTCTTTTTCTGTATTAATAGTTTTCTTCACTATACTCATATTGTTTATTACTATACTGTTCACCGCGGCACTCATACTATTCTTTATTATACTCATACTGCAATGCACCATTCTTCACTGTACTCAATTTGTTCATTGTTATACTCAAACTGTTAATTACTATACCTAAATTGGTCATTAATGTAATCATATTGTTCATTGCCATACCCATAATGTTTATTACTTTATTGTTTAATGTTTATTACTCACACTGTTTGTCACTTTACTCGTTGTTATATTCATACAATTCATAATTTGTTCATACTGTTCATCGTTTCTACTGTTCACTACAATACTCATATTGCTCACACTGTTTAGCCATGCTGCTCATTACTATACTATTGTGAATAACTATACTTTAACTGTACAAACATTTAAATTATGATTGAGACTTTGGCCAATATTTCACAGAAAGGGTCACATAATCATACTACAGGGTACTGTGATGAATGAAAATAGTTATTAAGGCATTGTGCAATATATACATCTGCTGTGCTTTTCTCTGGCAGATTATTTTCTAACCTGGTAGATTTGACTTGCACATGGATGGTGGGTGGTTTCCAGAAGACCTCCTGTAGAGATTTATGTCAGTGGAGATCAAACGTAATATAATGAATAACTGGAGAGGCATCACACAGTTTACTGTAACTGTTAAAAGGCTTACTTGCTCGGTACACGGTCCTGCTGATGGGTCAAAACTGCAAAGTTGCTTCGCACAGTCCTCAAGCTGGCAAGGACCTACAAGAAAAATGTATTTCCTGATAATTGTTATATATTTTGTATATTTAATTAAGCCTCTTCTGTTACATGTCACTTAATTGTAACTTCACATTCAGAATGAAAGTAACAAAGTGACCCAATGATTTGCCTATTATGTCTGGCTTTTCTGTAAACTGTTTAAAGATGACACGAATGATATCTGATTTTCAAAGCCTTGCAGATTTCTCATCTGTCAGCATCTATATTGACAAATGTGGTATTGGATTCCAGGCCTGTTTTGTAAACTGAGAACACAGATGACGCAAAACCTACGTAAAGCAAGCTGCGTAGAGCGGAAGGCCTATTCCCGCCAATGCCAAAGGCACCACATATCACTAACACAAAATTGCAAGTTTATAATACTAAGAGATGAATCTGTCTTTGAAAATGTAGAGGGTGCAGAAACAAATAACCACCTTCTTTTATAGAGCGACTACTCGAAACCAATTTGTAACAAACAACCATCAGATCAAATATGCAAGCACAGACACGTTTTCATGAACCACTCTACCAACCTGTGCGAACGGAGTTACTATCATGTCTTCTCCATGTCTGCAAAAGAAAATACACAAAACGATCAGATATGAAACGCAACATTACGCATTTGAATAGACAGCTCTGAGGTCCAGAAAATAACTTGAGGGTATGTGAAAAAGAATAAGTAGGAGTAAGACTAATGGATGTGGTCTGCTTCACATTACAACACATCATCATTCCAAAGGACAAGTAGGCGGTAATACGCTTTTGCAAAACATGCAGTTTGGACGGCAATAAAGAAACACAGCTGAGAATGGGAATTCTTAGCGAAAGAAGGCACCTAAGACTCGTTTTGTTGTTGTCTTAATCTCTAATGGGATATTAGAAATCATACATTAAAAGCAGAGGGAAAATCGTCATAATGGGCTCAGCGTGGTCGTGGTCAGGGTGTGTCATGCACGTGTATGTGAGGAGCAGCAGAGGAGAAGTTGAACCAGGGAACACGTTGGGAAATGTGCTTTGATTCATATATTCCAAAGCTTCTTCGGTGAGCCTGAGCGACACTAACACATCTTCACATGCACATCGCTCATGGCTGTGAAGAAAATACAGAGGAAGTTCTGAGGTAAGGCTGGTCAGAGCTTATAGACACTGGGGGGAAAGAATCGGCTTGGATCCTGTAAATGCGGGACGGCACTTTCAAGAGCCAAGTCAATATTTTTCAATATCTCCTCTCACCGAGTCAGCCAGTTGACTTCCCAGTGCTTCAAACTCTCTTCCCTTTAAAAACACAAGGAAGAGTCAGTGACCTGCAGTCCATTAATCACAAACTAAGGTGTTTAGATTCGGGTAAATAGCTTTGAAGCAGACTGGAAAAATAAACTGCAGGAAAAAAGAAATCTTTTTTCCGACGGTAATCCCAGCAAACCGAAGCTGACATGCAAGCGTGCTCGGATGGAAAGAACAGCTGGAAGTGGTAATAATAAGGACTTTTTAACCAGAGCCTTGGACTTTCCAAAATGACAGAGCAACACGATTTGATGCAATACACTATTAAAATGGTGTGTCTTGTGGGAACGGTTTTGCAGACATAATCAACCAGCTGGAGAGAGCCACATCTGTTATGAGGCAAGCGTTTACAGTCACAATTAACAGAACTTTCTGACTGTAACTGAAGTATAGAGGATGACACGTGCTGTTTGTAGCGTATCAAACAGCATGCGCAGGCGTATAAAACCACAGCGAATGTTTTCGTGGTTACATGTAAGCCACTGATCAGTTTTTTTCTGTTTTTAGAAATAGTTAAATGTATATAATATGTAGAGTGGACACCTACTTGGAGGACCAGGGGTTTCACCTATTCTTGAATGTAAACCCTTTCGTGCATGAATTTATGACAGCCTCAGTCAGGTTTCTTAGCAAATGTAAAACACGATTTGAGATTTTTATACATTTTTGCAGAGAATTGCATACGTCCACTTGAGTGCACAGTGTGCATTTTGGTTTGGTTTGAAAAGATCCTGTAGCAGTACACTATAGTGATCTTTATACATGAAAGCGTTAAAAAGAATAAACGTTTTAGTTACATGTATACGAGTCTGTACATCAATAATGATTGTTTTAATGTCTTTGGAATTCAATTGTAAAAATCAGAATTCGTGAAACAATCCTTCACGTTTTTGGGGATTTTTTCTTTGTATAATTACTATTAGTCACTCCTTGTGTTTGTCAGTGGGTTTAACAAATATCTAGACACTAAAAAGTATTGAAAAAAACGCTTGATACACCACTATTCATGTAATTGTAATGTTTTAGTAATGTAATATGTGTCATGTGTAGATGTTGCAGCAGCCCCTTTACTCTGAATTGTCTCCTAAGGGAGACAATAAATAGTACCTACCAACCAAAGGAATAGCAATGGTTTATACATACTATACATAAAAAATAAAACATCTCTGATTCAGATTGATGTAGTAATTCATCAAGGTCTGGGTTTAGATGTTCTCACATTTTTATAACTTTTTATGTTTATATACATTTTTATTTTAATACTTACAGCTCATTGGCCGTGGACGAGTTCCGGGACATGGCCAAGGGTGAAAGGTCAAAGTCAGAATCGGCGCGATACAGGAAGGACTCCCTTCTCTGACTGTGGGAGAAATTGGCCTGCAGCACGAGGCCAGAGCCTGGACTGGCCTGAGATTCCAGAGGACTGCGGCCCACTGACAATCCATTCTCCACATCAAAACTGAGGAAAGAAACGCAGACGGTTAATACAGCTGACCTTTGATATTTTGCGTTGGTTGATTTTCCTGTTACACTCCTATCATGTTAGCTGTACCCAGTGTTTTTACTGTGGTCAAGTACGCTTTACGCCTAAGAAGGTTATGACCTTGATGAAAACAGGCATACACAATTGCACAGCAAGAGGCTCTATTCCTGCGTAAATTCAGACACGCACCAAGCTTGTGGGTTAATATGTCTAACAAGTCTCTTAAGTCTCAACCTCAGACGTCATGCCCACAGACCGTTGGCTTAATGTCTGATGCATAAGGCACACTTTTCTGGAAACACTTCAGCACGTTCAAAGTCCTTATCTGACTGGTTGAATTTAACTGGCTTTCCAGGAGACGTGCTTTCGCGTTCTTTAACGGACCGCCTGATAACAAAATGAAGCCTTCTGATCTAAGAAGCAAGCTGTTGTGTTAACAACGGTTGCGATAAGAACTCATCACTACGGACTAAACGCTTCATTCTTAAAAGTATGCAAGGTTCACGGCATAAAATTATAATCATTGCTGTTGCTAATAACTTTTGACAAGTTCGTGAGTGTACACCGGTCTGTTACTGAGTGGACATTATCTTTGAATTCCATGACTTCATACCAAGGATACCTTCTAATGCTTCACCAGTCCAAGCCTGGAGCATTGACACCACATCACTCAAATAAGTGAGAACATCAAAACAGTACTTTACTGTAATCCACTTTTTTACCAGGTGCAAAGTCAAGAATGTTAAAGTAATTGAGTATAATATATGGAGATTGTTTTCATCCAGTACGTAGCGTTTTGTCTGCGGAAGCTACGTAGCTAGTGCAAAATGAGTGAAAACTCATGAGAAGAGGAAGTGCCAATACTGTCAATAAACTTTAATGATACCTGCCTGCCTTGTTCATATCTGATGTATGTATATTTTTACATATTTTTGAAATACAGATAAAAAGGTTAGGTTATAGAAATCAACGGCAAAGTTACAAGTTGGGTGTATAATAACATGGAAGACTTTACTTCACCATAGAAAGTATGGTGTTTTTTTAGCACAGCTTCCGGAATATTACAGTTTTTCAAAGGAATGTTTACAGTGTAGGATGCATAAAACAAGTGATAATAACCGATTTCAAACTAAACAACTGATTCAGATACTATCTCTTTTTAGTGACATCCAGGTTTAAATGAAATTGAAATGATTATATTGTACGTGAATGACGTCATTCAAGTAAAACCGATCACACGCTGAAAATTGCTCAAATGTTCTCTTTAATTACGGTGAGCATTTATAGAACAGTCTTGGCATTTAAAGCCCAATAACCAACTGTCATGAATCCCAAAATAATGTTACAAATCCCCACATAACAAACCACTCAACATCAACATGTGTCTTGACTTGTTTTCCCCTAAACACACAAAAAGACAAATTAAAATGTACTATTATCCACACTATGCATGCTATGAAAAGTCTGACTAATGATCGGATATTAAGGTGACTATTAATAATAGCTAACAAGTGTTAGATTTAATTAAAGATACAACAAATATTCATGTTGCTGTATTAGTGCAACCTGTAAAAGGTTTTTATTATTTTTGCAGTAATTGTTTCTGTCTGAGAGAAGGATTCAGGTTTTGTGAAGTGTCTAAGACCTCTTGAGACACGAGCAGCTCTGAATGGGTTGGAGCTCTGCAAGGTCAATGTGATGCTGGAATGCGGAGCTAAAAATAAAATGGGCTCATTGACGTGGGAGCTTGTGAGAGGGCTAAAAATAACCTCTTCAGGTGAACTGAATTCCCTATCAAACTAGCACACAATGGTCATTTTATTAGTCAATAGTCCTGCCTCTTCTGCATTCACCGTTAGACAATAGCCAAAACATGTTTTCACAAAAAGAAATTGCATATAGTAGAGATTTGTTTATGGGGTGTTGATTGAAAGGACATTTTTCACTCCATCAAACGCATCAGATAAGTTCCCAAATGGTTCATTCAGCTAGTAAAATCCAGCTGAGTGAATGCACCGCATTTTCTACATCATGTACCGATCACATCTTTCACAGATGTTGCATGAGGACAGTGCGAATATCTGTAACACTGCATTACATAATCTACGCAGTGCACCCTATCCATGTGACAGCATCCAGAAGCGAGCGAATGAGAAAGAGACAAAACACACACATCACCGCATCTCTACTGTACAATCCGGCCGTGAGGGGACACCGCACGCATCTCTAAAAATACCTGTGCTCGGAGCAGCATCAGTTGCATCCATTCGGTTTCTGCATCCGTCCCTCATCTTTAATGCTGTTTATGGGTCCCTGCAGCCAATGCACACTCAGAGAAAGAGAGAGAGAGAGAAATAGAGAAAGAGAGAGAGAGAGAGATCCAATGCTATTGATAGTCAGTCTCTGTGCAAGAGACCCGCTATATATAGCTCTGCAGGTAGCCTCAGATTCTTCCCCCCATTCATGAATATTTATGGAAAGTTCTGCCGCGCTATTTTTAGACAATCCACCTACGCGTTTCCATGTTCCCGCTTTAGAACATCCTTCATCGCTGCATGGGAATTTTACAGTTGAATGATGTTGCGTTTTATATTGCATACAGAGAGCGTATAAAAAAAGAACACAGGAGCTAAAAATAAGCCTGCAAACGGAAGTAAACCGAAACAAATGTTAATATCCGTCTCAGCTTTTTTGGGAAACAAACCCCAAGAGAAATCAAAATAAAATAAATAATAATAAAAAATACAATATCAGTGCATTATGCATATACATATGCTTGCAATTTCAATGCTTCTATCAAATAATGTACTTACAGTTGGCTAGAATTTTAACATTACAAATGTTAAAAGATTTTTCTACTATTTGGCTACTGAGAGATAAATACTGCATGACCTATGTACTGATTAAACATGTAAAAACATCCTAAAGGGAGATCTGGATTTATCAGCACATCATGCAGGAGAACGTTGGAAAGGTCCACTGGCTCTCTGATAGCTTGGCAGCAGTGTTAATAAAGGGAAATGTTGATTACACTATGTTTTTTCCAAACTAGGAAGAATACATATGAACGCAGTTCTAGGCCAAATTGTGTAAATATTATCATCATTGGACAATCCCACAGAATAGCTCAGACAGCTAGAAATGTGACGCGACATGATCGGAGGGATTTCTGATGGCAGTGCTGTGGAAAAAATTGCTTGTTTTTCTGGGAATAGGATGCCTCCTGTGGCTCATGATAGAATAAGCATGTGTGAAGCTGTCCTTCTTAGTCAGGGGATGAAGACAGAGCAGAAGTACAGATGACTGGTGATTTTATAGGGACCGTTCACCCAAAAATGAAAATTCATCATATGTGACCCTGGACAGCAAAACCAGTCTTAAGTAGCACAGGGAAAAAAATTGTAATCACCAAAAATACATTGTAGGGGCAAACATTTCTGATTTTTCTTTTTGCCAAATAGCATTAGGATATTAAGTTAAGATTATGTTCCATGAAGATATTTTATATATTTCCTACCGTAAATGTAAACAAACTTAATTTTTGTGAGTGGTTGGCCTGCTACAGTGCCTCAAATTAACAATTTCAAAAGGCGATTTTCTCAATATTTTGCTGTTTGGCACCCACAGATTCCAGCTTTGTAAATAGTTGTTGTTCCGCCAAATAGTTTCCTATCCTAACAAACCATATATCAATATAATGCCTATTTATTCAGCTTTCAGATGATGTTAAAATCTAAATTTCAAAAAATTTTGCCTTTAAAATTGGTTTTGTCATCCAAGGCCACATATACTCTCCCTCAGATTGTTTCAATCATGTATAATGATTATGAATTTCATATTATGAATTTCTTTGTAGCACTTTGAGATTCTATTTAAAATGTAAAGTTCATATAAATAAAATGTATTATTATTAGGGGCCACTATTAGTTCTGTTAGTATTCTTCTTCTTCTTAGCCAATGGTAGTCTATGGTAGCCCGATTAACCGTACGTAGGAAAATGGTGAAACTTGAAACATTCGTAGAGGTGGAACTCATGAGTCACATGATCAAGTATGTGGTCTCTAGCACTCACTCTATAAAGCCACCAACAGTTAAAAAATGCACTTTTCAAAGGGCTGTAACTTTTGAGACCATTGATGTACAAAAAGTCTACTGGGCACACGTCATGCACTCGTCACGCTCATTGCATTCCATGCCTTACACTAAGATTCCGCCCATTACAGTGGTAGCCATCTCGAAAAGTACAGTATCGCATTTTTTGCTACTAGTCGTAGAAATTGTGACCGATGTCACGAAAATTGGATGAGACGATCTTTGGACTGAGCCACATAGAGGATTTTCGCTGTTGCTCAAAAGTTACGACGCCACAAACTTTTCAAAGTTCCTCGTGTCATGCCGGATTGTACGATTACGATTCTGTCACGATTGGATGATCGGGCTGTCCAACATTTTTAAATTTGTCATTAATCGTGATATCTTTTGTAGCTAGACAGCACTTGCAGACGGCTGAGCAGCGTCCTCTGTCGGCTCGGCAGCCGTCCACGGGGCTGAGCCAAACTCCTCGGCAGCTGGGCAGCGCTCTCTGGCATCTGGGCAGTGCTCTTGGGCGGCTACAGCGCTCTCCGGTGGCTGGGTAGCACAGTCGGGCGGCTGGACAGCAGTCTCTAGCGGCTGGGCAGCTCTGTCGGGCGACTATGCAGCACTCTCTGGCGGCTGCGTCGTACTCTCGGTCGGCTGGGCCGCATTTTCTGCCGGCTGGGACTGACCTCCGGTTCGGAGCCGTCGATCTCCCTCTCTCTCGCTTCTTCAACGTCCTCGGGAACCTCCGTCTCGAATGCGGAGAAAGAGGGTCTGTCCGTCCTTCGCTGGACCCCGGAAACACGGAGGAAAACCCGCACTGTTGTCGTGTCGGTCTCTCACCTCTACCGCCTACATTCTCCACCAGTTGTGACGGGGGTAAGAGACACGACAAAGACATAGCGGTGGTGTAAGCAACCCCAACGGGGATTTTAACGCACAACTCATAAACAAACATAAACAAAAGGGTATAGTCCAGGGTGCTCTCCGCCGCTCCGTGCTTGGGCAATCGGGTCCTCCGTGTCCCCCTCGCTCTCACTTGGGAGTATGTGAGACACAGCATAGGGTGCTGTGTGTCCTGGGACCTCGAGTGCTGGGAGAAGGCAGCTTATATGCCCGGCAGCTAATCGACGTCAGGTGCGCTCAATCAGCGCTAGCTCCCGGGCTGTGTCCCAGGTGACGCTGATCCCAGAACAGCGCCTCGTCACAAATACTTGTAAATATATACAAACAGAAATAAGATAGGTACAAAATTTCTTTCTTTCATTGTCACATCTCACTCCTGTTCCTCCTATACACTGTATTTCTGCTACTTTTGCTCTACTGTCTCATTTCATGTGGTGGGTATACTGGGGGATGTGTGGGCTGGGTGTGGCCATGCTTTGTTTTGAGTTATCAACCAGTGTTTTTCACATATGTGCAGTTTGGGCTTTTTTCGCTTTTGTTACATTACCTTGGTGAGGCTCTGCACTGCTTTTGCGGTGTGCCCTGTATCGCTGCTTGCAGCTATATTTATTATTTTTATTATTAAATTTCTTTGTTCTGCTGAAAACAAAGGAAGATATTTGAAATGATGCAAGTGATCAAACCGATCTCATCCTCCATATCCTGACATACTAGGGAAAATGAATACTTATCCATCCATATAGGGGATGAGATCTAAATGTTTTCTACAACCCGTTCTCACTTCTCGGTCTGGAGTATTTAGCAAACACCAAAGTAGTTCCCTGTTCGTCGAAAAACTATGCAAAAGGGGTACCCTGCGCATCCAAAGAGATGCTGAAGGCAGCTGACCGTGCGTAAATGTGTGACGAGTCGGTAGTGAGAATGTGTTGATTTTCTACTATAGCAGTTACAAGCATTCTTCCAAATATATTTCTGTGAACTGTTCCTTTAAATATGGCTTTTAAATACTTCTAAATTGCTTGTGAAAACGACATATTAGGAAATAAATTTACATTAAATATTCCAAAAGATTTCTGTTTTGCAAGTACAACAAACTAAAAATGAGGTTCTGCAATAGTGATGTCAGACTTTTGTTGGGTAATTTATTTGAGAACCACTAATAAGTTGATTCTAAAATAGGGATTAACTTGCTACAAAAGTCTGCTTTAAAGCCGTAAAACAAGCTGTAACTAAATCCTCTATAGATGTATGACATGTTGTATGTTGTCCGTCAGTACCTAAACACTTGACACTCAACATGCGTCACAAGACACCGTTGCTACGTCAGTTCTATGCCGGGCACATTTACAGGGTTGCACCCCACCATGAGACCAGATAGTAAACACATACTCTAGTCAAAACATCTCATTTAAAATACAAAGATGTTTGTTTTAATGATTTTTTATGCAACATTTCCTGTAGCTTTCCTGTACCTCAGTGGTAAGAGCATTGCGTTAACAACGCAAGGTTGTGTGTTCGATTCCAGGGGATTGCAAATACCTACGTAAAATGTATAGGATAAAGCAATGTAAGTCGCTTTGGATAAAAGCGTCTGCCAAATGCCTAAATGTAAATGTAATGTTATGGAACATTTCATTTCAAGAGACAAAGATGGAGCAAAGAGTTCATATGAATTCTAGTCTTGCACTTAATTTCATGGTTAAATAACCAGTCTATTGGGACACAGACAAATAGCTGTTTGTCCTGTTCCTCTTTCCGTTGTTTCTAATCAACAAGAAGAAAATGATATTTAAGACTTCACATGACGTCAATGGACACCCATGGGCCCAGACATATGAACATACCACAGGAGATTTGGAAGACAGCTGTTGCCGCACAATAAACTGTTACTGTGTTGCGCAACACAGAACGACTGAAAATTTGCAATTTGAGATGAAAAGCGCAGCTAAGACCACTCCAAAGCGAAGATGCATTTAGGTTTTATAAAGACCTTTTCGTTTTGAGATAAGCCTCACGACAGGGGACATTACCGATCTGATGAAGCTGGTAATTACAAGGTCAAGCAACAGGTCACAAAGTCTTACGTAGACACTGCAGGCAGAGGATGTGTTCTCGATTGTTTAATCACCGCTTGTGTGCATGCTGATCTTTCCTAATTGTACACATAAAAAGTGGAGCACATCCATACCGGCAAGAGCCGCAGCGATTGTATAAAGATTTCTGAGGCACAATAGGGTGTACCGGGAGCGAGAGCAGCGCTGTGATCTCAGCTTTCCACTGAACATTTATGGTCAAGATTAAAAATAAGCTTGGTTTGTCTCTGATTTAGACTGACATTTTAAGCACGAGCGGGGGTTCGCCAAAATTAAGTCACAGAGACGCCGCATTACACTGATATTTCCACATAGGTTACAGTACATTTTCCTGCTATGTCGGAGCAGTTCACGAACACCAACCTGGCGGGGAAGTTAGAATTGTGTTACCATGAATGAGAAGATCATTTAGCGTTTCTAAAGATGTTTTCACAATAGGATGTTACTGCAATTATGTTCCATATATTACTCTGAACTCTGGCACACTTTTGAAATCTTCAGTACCCTTATTGAAGTTAGTGTAAACTCACCTTCTAGGGGCACATTCAACCCTGTTAATAACCTGTTAGTGCAGTAAAACTAGCCATGTGTAAACCATTGCGCACACATTATAAAAACACTCACGTATTTCTTACGCAAATGTGGCTTGATGTGTTACTCTTTCATGTAACCATTTACTCAAAATAAAGAGCAGTTAATGCGTTAAAGCCTTTCTAAGAAAAATCTAAAACTTTTTCCTCTTGCAATTATGGGCAGTCTTGGATCTGTTCAGAATATATTGACCCTAATCAACGCATTGCTAAGGATAACAGCGTTTTACTTGATAAACTTATGATACACGTATAATAACAATAATACATTTCAATACAAAAAGACTGCAGTAACGTCACACGTGTTAAATGATGCAGTAAAAATAAGAACCATATTACAATTACTGCTGTTTACTATGAGCATTGTCCTTAAAATACAAAATGGAGAGGAAATATTTATGTCAGCTGATATGTCGCCAAACCCTTCACTATAAACAAAGTTAACAAAGCGCATCAGACTTTCCATGCAGGGGCTGTGACCGGGCACTTTAAGGAAAACAAGGGCACCAATCAGGTTATCCACCAGATCATTTCGCGGCCAAAAGAAAACCACGAAAAGTGCACATACACATGTTAAATCTGATGAAAAAATACTATAGAGAAGACAGATCTAATACAATCTTTATATAGTCAAATAAAATCGCATGATTAAGTAAAGCAGAGATAAAACTCCATGCACCACCTCCAAGGAAAATGCTACCCTCATATTGTAATGGGTCAGCCTAAACTGTAAATAGCTTTATCTCTTAGGGGTAAAAGTAACCCCATGTGATTTCGCTTTGTACAAAAGAGAGGGGAGAACATGCTGCAGATGTTCAATGATTGCAATCTAATGGGCCATTAAGACAGAACGCGTCTAAAAACGCGAGACGCAGTGCACATATATGTTTTTTTTTAAAGTGCAGCCTCTTGGAAAAGTGCGTTCTGTCTGAATGGCCCCTAAAGCCGACAAAACAGAGACAAATAGATGGTCTTAAAAAAACCTTTTACAGCAAATGTCTCTCACAAGATAGTTTGTCAGGTGACACAATTCAGCAACCGAAGGCCAAGAACTTTAAATAACTGCAAGGTGCTCCCGGCAGATTATTGTGTTTAATAGTGTTGCTTTAACCTCTGTTTTGCTCGGTCTTTAAGAAACTCTTTGCTCCTCGCACTTAACAGCATAGATGTCACTCCCAGCCTCTGGTGATTCTAATCCTTTGAATCCCATAAATCGTTTTTTGGCTCTAGAAAATATGTTCAACAGTTGACAAATGATTTACAGTTTCTAAAAAAGGTGGACTTATAAGCAGAAACAGATGTCTGCCTTCACACTTTTGAGGGTGGTTTTGTTGAAATTTGAAATCAATTGGCATGAATGTACTTTAACTTCAAGCTTTTATTGATTCAAGTCTCTTGCAGTTTAATGACTGCACACTAACCGATAGTCAATGTTGTGTTATTTAAATCTGAATCAATTTCAACATTCGTCTTTGAATTATACAATATATTATACAGCAGTGTATTAGGTCAACACTCCCACGCGCTCAAGTTTCCCTCAAATGAATCACTTCTAATGAAACTTAAAGTTTCATTTCTTATCCAACTCTTAAATTCCCAAATGTTCTGTACTTTATCAGATAAACACAGATATGGCCTAAAAAAATAAATGGTGGAATGAAATGGGAATAAACTACGTCAAGATTTACATTGATGGGTCTTCAAGCGGGAGAAAGTGTGTGAGTCCAAATGGAGTGAACTGACTCTGACTTGATCTATAAAGTCTTGATGAAAATGTGGGAGTACAGAGGCTTCATGGTTCCGTTTAAATCAAAAGCCCTTCAATCCCACTTTCTTTGAACTTTATAAGCCCCATACATCCCAAACAAAATTACTTCACCACCACAAGCCTTTGGCACATCACACTCACAATTTAAGATTAATGTTGAATGAAATATCAAAGGACTTTTATTGCAGTTACAGTACTACTACAGTTGTTTATCAGTATAAGTTCAGTCCAACAACTAGTATGTGAGTTCGGGAACGGTCATTGTTTTTAAAGTTTAGTTGATGTTAGTGAGTCAGAACTTACACTAGCGGGTCACTTACAATGAAGAATACTGATAGCTTATACTTAAAGGGATAGTCCAACCAAAACTGAAAATTATGTCATCAATTACTCCTCAAGTTGCTCCAAACATGTATACATTTCTTTGTTCTGTTGAATACAAAGAAATATATTTGAAAGAATTTTAGCAACTGACATTTTTTGGGCACCACTGACTACCGTAGTAGAAAATATATTGTATCATTTGTTTCTTATGTTAAACACAAAATAAGATATTTTGAGGAATTTAGGAAAACAAACAGTTCTGTTGACTCCGATTTTTTGACTAGCCCAGAAATCTCAGTTGCTAACAATATTCTACATATCTTTCTTTGTATTCAACAGAACAAAGAAATGTACACAGGTTTGAAGCAACTTGAGGTTAATTCATGACAGAATTTTCAATGCTTCATGTTAGGGAAGACAAAAAGAAGAAATGTTGCATGCCTTGCATAATTCACACCATATGGAAGTCTTTCACTTTTTTCAGATTATTAAAAGTGAAACCAGGTAACAGTGAATGACTGCACAAACAGAATAATGTAAAATCATGGCAAAATAAATCACAATGCAACCACGCACTGCCTGAAGCTGTCTCAAAGTTTCCATAGGTCGGAGAATATCAAAAGGTGAATGCCTGGAGAATATACAATAATGTATAATAATATGGAAGTGTAAAATAAGTATATATTAATACAGCTAAATATATGCTATTAAGAAAGCAACCAGTTAATACAATATTACTGCCCAATACAATTACACCAGTGCATTCACATTATACGTAACACATACAGTGGAGTCTAAAGTGCGGGGGCACATTGAAAATCTGAAATTAAAAATAAAAACAAAATGTTCAATGATTTTAAGAATTTAAAACAAAAAAGAAATAAAAAACAAATCATATATTCAAATTTGTGCCATTAGCCATAATACATCCTTCGTGCAATATTACAGATTTTCTTGCTTCAATCGAGACACCGAGCATTTTCCCTACTGGTCTTGATTTTCAGACCCCATTGTACTTGCCAGTATTGCTGTCTGGAAATACACACACAAATGATGAAAGCTCATTACCGCCTGCGTTTTTGCACAATGTCGATGGGTCTGTTGACGGCACATGGGGATCCATTCAAATTCCAGTTCCGTGGCTTTAGTGCCCGATCCGCTAAAAAGGAGAATCCACAGTTTGCCGGCACACTCATCTTGCCGGCACGGTCATGGGTTGATCCAGTCACTCACGTTAACCCCTCAACACCTTCAGATATACTTGAAAAAGCACACAAAAATCCACTTTTCTTTCATTCTTTCTAGAGTTTAACGTTGCTTGTGAATCAAAATGGGTCCTCATTGCCTCTGGCAATTACTACAACAGGAGAATCTGTAAAAACAGCACTGTGCTCTATTACCAGTCCATTAGCTCTCACCTCCTGCGAGACACATCTTGAGTGAATGGACATTTGAGTCTGAGCGACGGGCTTCGTCACAGCCCATGCTTCACTCTGAAAGCATGTGTGACTCACACAGCAACCTCAAGAGATGCTCAGGAAACATTTACACATGGATCTTCTCCTTTGTTGTATCGTTCTTGAAACTTCGCATGTGAAGGATTGTCCTCTGGGTGTTGGGATCTCACCCCTGTGTTACTCTGATGATGTATGATAGCTGCGCTTACGTTAGAGAGTCAGTGTCATGCTTTAGTCAGACTCTTTGGCCCACAGCTGCAAAACGGCTTGAGTTCCCCTTACTGTGAGATCACTCTCCAGAAAGAGGGCGGGGCCTATAGCACAGTTCCTACCCCTTGAGGAGGATCACACGTTAACCCTTTCCTACTGTGTCTCCAGCATTAACATTTTCAAGACAAATCAGTGTGTAGTTAATGTTTTACCAAACTTACATTGATGTAAAAAAAATCTATATTGATGTCAATTGGACCAATGTTGACATACAGAAAGAGTATCTAGTACTAAAATAATCCAACAAAATGGAAAGACATCATCCAAAATGGTAAATCGTCTCTCTTATTCTGCTATAATTTATACACAAATGTGAGTTTGTAAAGCATGTCATGTATAATGAGTTTAATCAATTTCACATCTATTCCTTACCTTTAAGAGTGGGTCTACAGTAAACTCAAGATAAAAACAGATAACACTTGCACCTGGAACCACTGCCAAGAACTGAAACGGGACACACACAGAACTTCCCGAGCCCATATTTAAATCCTAAATCTTCATATGCGCTCCTGATGGATTATAAATTTAGTTCGGGATCTCAAGGTTGTACAACTCCTCTCTTGAGGCCAGTTCTGCGAGTACTAAATTTTCATTACAATTACTACATTACTTTATTTTAGTAAATGAGGAGGTTTAGCTTGTTTCTCTGTTGCAAAACATCCTCTGCAGCAATTTAACAAACAATGATACAGAAATAAACTCCATGGTCTCTCTGGGGCTACCTTTCTCTGCTTCTAATACTCCCAGGGCAGAGAAAAATGCACAGGACTCTGGGAAAACAAAGCAAATTTTTCACACAACGTGAGGTTATGTAGAACATCTCTATAGGCCTACAAGATCTCTGCTTCATTACCTATAAGCATAACCTCAACACATACTGTAGATCCCATGACTCATTGGGCCTGGTGTATTTGTTATTTGTGACCCAGGACAACAAAACCAGATTTATGGGTAAATTTTTCGAAATTGAGATTTTTACATAATCTGAAAGATTAATAAATAAGATGTCTATTGATGTACGAGTTGTTAGAATAGAACAATATCTGGCTCAGATACAACAGTTTAAAACTCAGGAATCTGAGAGCGCAAAAAACTAAATATTGAGAAAAAGGCCTTTGAAGTTATTAATCATGGGCACTGTGGCAGGCCATCCACTTACAAAAATAAAGTTTTTGTATATTTAAGGTAGGAAATGTACAACATATATTCATGGAACATGATCTTTACTTAATATCCTGATGATTTTTGGAATTAAAGAAAAATGTTTAATTTTGAACCAATGCATTTTTGTCTCTTACTAAAAATCTTCCCCTGTCACATTTCGTTACAAATACAGATGTTTTTCCTACTCCTCCACTGCCCTGTGTTAAACATATCTAAACAATGAAAATTAAAAATGTCAATTCAACTAAATGTATACACCCATCACACGGTCTTCCCCTTTAATGACCTGATATTTTTTCCTTTAGCAGAGACCGCCAGAATATTATTGTTTTTTCATGCTAATGATCTTCGACAGCATGTGGGTCAAGAAGGATCTTTGAAAAACAAAGAATGTCCTTTTAAAAAAATATGTTTGGATTATCTACAGTACATGTCTCTATCAAAACAATGATGTAGGACATCATAACCCTGATCCAAGAATCAACAACGGGAAATTTGTTGATCATATTCTTAAACAAATGATTGGAAATATGGAATATTAGTTTGGTCTTTGTCAATTTATAATGTTATAAAGACCTCAAAATATTAAAGTGAAAGTTCACCCCAATATGAAAATTCTGTCAGTATTTCAAACCGGTATGACTTTCCGAAGTACACAAAAAAGATATTTTGAAGAATGTTGCTAACCTAACAGCGAATGTTTGCCAGCTTTCTTCAAACTATCTTCTTTTGTGGCCTGCGGAAGATGTATGGTCATACAGGTATGAAATGACAATAGGGTGAGAAATGATGACAGCATTTTCCCTTTTGGGAGAACTATCCCTTTAAACATTGGAGCATAGCTAAATGTATTTAGTAAACCAATATTAATAACCAGAGGGCTGAAGTTCATCCACAGAACTGTTAATCTGGATTCAGCCAATGGCGAATATTTGTGCCGTTTTAAAATAAAGTTTTCACAAGGTTTAAAAGATAAAATCCTTCTAGAATCTACCATAAAAATGACAAGATATTTAGAACATTGATGCTTAATTCTTTAATTTAAATTTCAACCTATCAAAACAAAATAAAATGAACAGGTGTTGGACGTCAGTGTGGTATGATTTCCTAACAACTAATATAACCGTTTTCCACAGTGCAGTGAATAACCAATTACTGTGATGGATTGAACCCCAGTAAAAAGATGTACGTTTTTAATAAATGACCATGTGAGGAATTAGAGGTCAAGCTAAAATGTCTAAAGCGTTATTTTGGGCTCGGAAAGACAGTGAAACATTCTCCGGTGTTCACCCCAGTGCGCGTTTTTTTATAACCCCATGTTACAGTGTATTCAGAATGTTCAACTTCACTTCAGTGTCCTGGAAACATATCGGTTCCAGAGAGCAAACAGACCTCCGTGTTTAGGCCTGGGAAATGTCTCTAACGGGCTGGTACAAGAGCAGCTGTATATATACTGTGAAGACGTTTTACAGGTATACTACACAAAATTTTACTTTACTTCAATTTAAAACTCAAAAGGCAACACATAAATAAATATTACATGATACATATAATAAGTAAATAATCTCATTGTCAAAGGATGTCTACAAGGTCTCTCATCACTGTAACATATATTCACTATATGCATAATTTTGCACTGTATGCAATCCATAATGTATTTATATTTTACACACAAAGCATAAACCATGACCGTGTCATGGGTTGTGGAGAGAAAAATGTATCTTTTTTAGAAATAAGTCTAAATGTGTTAACAATAGAGAGAATCTCTACAGAGCTTTGGCAAGTCCATCAGGACAATATCAGCGGGCATATAAAAGCCTTCTTGCCAGGAATAAGACTGTAAAGGGGAAATCTCCAAACAGATGTCACAGCAGGCATGACGTCTCTATGCTGACGTAACAGACATATCACGGTTTAATGCTTGGCCAAAAGTGAAGCGTGTCTGGCAGCTTAAAATGTAAATGCTGTCATAAACATGAAAAATATCTGACATTGGAATATTGTGAAGTCGTGAATATTGAGCCTGTGATACTTTCACAGGTTAAAATCAGCCCGGCTTTAGTTACAGTGCAAGTCTCAAATGCAAAGACCATCATATAAAATTACAAAAGGAAATTATGAAACAACATGCGGCGTAGTAAATCGAATAAAAAAAAGGTTCATATATGATCAGGTATCATGCAAAAATGTGTAATGCATTTTGCAGATGAGCCTCAGCGCCAGCATCAATGTTGTCCAGACTTTAACATTAGACTATCAGCGGCCCCTGCTGGTGAAACATGTTCAACGACCACATCGAACCACAGTCACTCTCCCATCATCCTATCCAAATTCAGGACAGGCGTGAGACATGAACGAAATATCACTTAACACATACGTCACAACGTGAAACAAAATTTTCCAAAGTTCAAAATCACTAATGTGCTTTCTGGTTCGTTTCACGATAATATCCTTTTACCAGCAGGTGTCACCAGACTTCTGTCTAAGAGCACCTTTACAATCTCCAAAAAGACAAAGGCCAGTTAAAAAGTTACAGTTAGCTTGCTGATTTAGAATGGAGAGAGGGCAGAAAGGTTGTCAGAGTTCCCGTCATCGGTGAGAGAGGCTGAGAGATCGATTAGGGAGAGCAGCCATGCTGAAAATATGGAGCAGCACACTGACGCACACAGTGACTCCAGTCCCAGCATCAGCCCTTATTGACTATCCCGGGCCCTGAGCTTTTATTTTTGGGTCCTATGGATACTGACACTGTTGCCTTGTGATTAGTTCACCTCATTTGACTTTCTTTTTCTATGTCTCTCACGAACTCGAATAGGTTACTGCTACGATCTGTGCTGAAGCCTTAAATTAAAAAATGTCTAAAAGTCCAAGTGGCGAGAGACACAAGCAAAGAGATCCCGTCTCTTGCATACCAAGACAAATGCATTCAAACAACCGCAGTAACACTATTCGACTGTGTATAGACAGAATAGATCCTTCTCACATGTCAACACAAGTGTTTTGTAAACATGCAATTTAAATTATAAGACAGATGTACTGTAATCTAGACATTGTATGGTCTGATTGTTTAAGACATCTCTGGTACAGAGTAGACAAATCTGAGGAACAAGGAGGTAAATGTACAATCTCATGTTTTGGTGCCCTAATGCAGTACTTGTTCTGCTTTGGATGGCTATTGTGGTGAGACAGATCTAGGAAACAAGTCACCGCTTTGTCTGAGTCACGTGGAGCATAAGAGTGTCTCTGAAAGTGAAAAGCTTCTCTTGTAAACAGTGTAACACTGTGACATGCTGTGCGGAGTTGTGACAGGTCCTTTAGAGAGCCATAGATTAAAGAGGAGTTGATTCTTAAATGAATCGACTAATACAGCACAGACTGTTGACTTGATTGTTATCATCAAGCATTGCCAATCTTTACATCGTCTTCATTGATTTTGGAGGGAGAATCTGTGGAATGGATCTGTTGAATTGTGTTAAATCAGTTAAGTATCCTACAGCAATATTGATAGATTAAAACATTATCAAATTGGCCGAAATATTTAAGAAAAAAGTAAAATGGCACAGAAGGTGTGTAAATGTCAAGTGTAAAAATTCAACAGAAATCTGCTAAGCTTTCTGCACAGTTTAGCTTATTTCGATCGAAATCGATTAAAAGTAATTTCAGTACTTCTGCGTTTTGCACTCTTGCAGAAAACACTGTGGAATTATTAGGAATTACTAGTTCAATTATAGTTATAAAACACTAAGGCAGCATTATTTTTACAATTTCTAATTACAATGTGCTCACATAAACATAATCTTAAAGCATCAGGTATAGTAACATCTCTATGGGATTGCACAAATATTTAAGAGCACACAATTAAATAATTCCTGTATATAAACTGGTAAAGCTCGGTGACCTATCCATATCTAAAGCGACATATATTGCATTGTACTATACATTGTTTTGTTTCGGACTATGAGCAATCCCCTAGGATCGAACCCATGACCTTGGCGTTGCTGACGTTATGCTCTTCCCACTGAGCCAGAGTAAGTGGTTTATCTTTTGAAAAAGAACAAATTTCAACATTTCCTTGATTTAATACAATTGCTATCCAATAAAATAGTAATATTAATTTATATTAACATAAATAAAACCAAATATAAATAGTTATATTATTACACACTTGCCAAACACAAACCTGACGTTACCTGGGGGTCAGGCGCACACGCGTCTGATGACAGAGTCTATACCAAGATCATAGGTTTGATTCCAGATGGGTTAAAAATGTATATGACAAATTCACTGTAAGTTGCTTTGGATAATAAATATGGACGCAACGTAACTTACTTTAGAGATTGAACAGAGGTCATTCAGTGACGTCTAAAGCTGTGATGTGTCTGACCATCATGGCTCCACAACAACCCCATCGGCAGGCATCAACAGACACTGGCTAAACCATCGATTCTCTATCTCTACTGCCCTTAGGCTGTCCAGACCCCAAATAGAGCAGATACAACACACTGAATGACAGCCGGTTCTGTTTTCTGCTAGCTTTAATACAGTGATACTATTTATCAAAACCCCCAAACAGTGGAGATGAAACTAACTAAATATTCCCAAACCATCTTTGTCCACTAGAAGGTGCACTCATCACAGCTTCATATCTGATGAGAGAGATTTAATGAAAATGAGAATTCTGGTTTGGCTTGTGCAAAAGAAGCCTTGCAAAGAAAAAACAATGAAATAGCATAATTTAATAAAAATAATGCAATAACATCATTCAGTAAAATAATTTCACTCTCATGATATTTTAAAATGCCACAGTGCTCTTCAAGACATATTCCTCTGATCTTTCACAAAAATTATAACTGCTGGGGGGGACATAAACATACATTTTACAAAAGTATCTGAAAATGAACGTTAAAATTTCAACTTTAAAAATGATTTTAACAAAGCAGTGAAGTCAATAAAAGCAATGGACACCATCAGAATTAAACTGAATATTATGTTTGCTCGATTGTACATACCCAATACACGAGTGCCGTCGTGTCGAGTACCCGACCTGCATTGTCTTCCTTGGGAAACGAAGATCTTTACTCATTTTGAGAGATGATTACGTTTACTGTGGGATGTTACTGTAAAAACTTGAAGAGATTCCAGCTTCAGAAAGCACGGATGGAACTCATTGCAACACTAAATGCAGCTTTCTAATTTTTTATCCCGGACCGACATTATGCCAAGCTTTTGGTCTTGTGTCCACGTTGTGCCCAGCATCTCAAGCTGCTAAGGAACATACTGGTGTCCCACAGTCACTAAACTGCAGAAAAATCCCAAAACAAGTGAAACAATCTGTTCCTCTCGATTGCTTAGATGTTATGTAGATGGACGCAAGTTTGGCTGAACAGTTGTATTATAGCAGGCTGTTTAGACATCAACACTTTAAACCTAAATGAGCCACATTGTAGACATTAGGAAACAGGGTCTACGTAGACCCTATGTTGCAGAAAATTCCAGCTGCAAGTCTGCGGGAAATCGCAACGCTCCTCCTTTGGCTTGAATGTTTCCTAGAAAATTCTAATATATTGATGATTATTCTTTAATTTACAAAAAAAAAACATTGTTAACTATCAAACTATCAAAACTGAGCTCAATCAAAAAGATGCTCCCAAACTGTGAAGGGTTTCCTCAAATATAATTAGTTGATTGAATCTTTGAATGAAAGTCTGAAACGTTCTCCTAAACAGATGAAAGGCTCATAATCCCACCATCAGGTGCCCTACAGAATGTGCTGTCACATCCAGCTGCCTGGTGCCATTCTCTGAAGTCCTGAAACTAAACTCTAGCCTGAAACAACCAGCCTTTGATAGAGAGATAGAGAGAGAGAGAGAGAGAGAGAGAGAGAGAGAGAGTGATGATGGGAGGGAGGGAGACGGAGAGATGGGAGGGAGGGAGACACAGTGCCAGAGGAACTCTACAGCAGTATTTCACATTTTTAGAACAGTAGATAAGGAACCCTGACATGGCACCCCAAACTGAGCATCGCAAACTCCTAACCCTGTCCAAACTCATCCCACTATTATAGAGTAGACTATATTAGACTAGTAGGTACTATAGACTATACCTTTGCTTACGCATCTTCCAAATTCTTATATGAAGTGTATATGTAATGAAATAAACAAATCATTACATTATAAACTATAGACTTTGGAGGAATGTACAACAACTATAATTGTGAATAGATGTTCTGTGATAGTTAGATAATTCAGGAAAAAACACACAAAGCTTTTACCTCTCAGGTACCAAAATACGGGAATTTCAATATAGGGTAATGTATGGATAATGTACTCAGTTACACCCTCTAGTGGACACAACATAGCCTTTTTTAAATCCTAAAAGAGTAAGTAGCATGTGATTTTTAAGTCCTACTTTGGTTTATGAATTGTCCAACAGCACGTTTATGTACATAGAAGGTGTAAACACACTATTATGTAATATTAAAAGGTAAGTATTCTTATCTTACTTCTTGACTGACTCTCAAATGATTCGTTCCGCGATTCATCCGTCTAATCCCCTCCTATCCGCTAGTATAGTATCATGTGATTGGTCAGGTGGTGTAGTCTGCTGTAATTGATCAAACGCGTTTGTAACGAGGCGGGACGAGAACGAGTGATGATAATGAGTGTCAGTTGCGCGTTGCACTGATATCGCATCTCTACGGAGGAGATCGGTTCTGTGGTTTGTTTATTTTCTATTAAAAGTTGTTGGACGTTCCCGCCTAATTATTCCCATTCCTTGAATTTGTTACAGCGTTCATCATGTGTCGCAAATAAAACGCCTAAATTACCATCATTGCTCGACTACGGTTTACAGGTTATATATCGAACGGTATAGATAAAGATGGCGGGGATTTCATCTTAACAGTTTGAGCCCGAGTCTGACGAAGAAACATCAGAAGACGATAATAGATAGATGGACGATTATAGAGTGAACACTTAAATTAGCCGGGTTTATAGATAGATAAACAAACTGTTATACCCCAGAAACGACGGTACATGTTAACGTTAGCACTATATGCATTCGCTAAACACAGACATGAGGTACACAAACATTTCTTGAAGTTCAGACAAACATAAATAGTCACACGTACAGGTTGTGATTCGGTGGAGCTAACAGGTCCAAATAAAGTTGGTATTTCACCTCTTTCAAGGATAGTCTTTTAACATATCCTGCAGTAAACGCGCCATGAGGCGCCGTTTAGGGTGTAAATCAAACTGCGCTCATGAATACATCTTATGTTAATAATGCATGCAACACACTTTTTCGCGCATACATATAAACTCTGCGTACATACGCATCTATAAAACACTCGCACATACATACAAACTCTGCGTGCATACACATCTATAAAACACTCGCACATACATACAAAATATGACACGCTTTAGTTTGCATGCATAGTAATTTCATATGTGGATGTGCGTGAACTTTTCAGTGTAAACGGAAGTCTTCTTCATTCAGATCAACATGAATCTGAGAGCGACATTTGCCTTAACGTTTATTAATGCTTTGCTTGCTTGTACAAGTTGCAATGAAGATGATATAGCCGATTTCTTTAATAGCGTTTTAAAGTGCCTCACACCGCTGTCCACGCAGGACGCAACCAGTAAATAGCGTTCTCTGATGGCTCTTTTTTGGTTATTATTTTGCAACCAGAATATAACCATCAAATAATGTTCTCTGATGGTTCTTTTTTTGTTTCCTTTTTAATGGTAAAAATAGTCAAAGCTGGTAAACGTCAATGACGTGTGCAATACAGAAAATATAAGACCACATTAACACATGTTATACTGATTAAATTAAATTAATAAATGTGCCCTTTAATGGCTGAAAATAATAAACTAGTTTAGCTAAATGAAAATACAATTATATAAATCCTTGTGTATTTCTTAAGTGTGGTTGTCTGTTACCATGTATGTGCGCTTGAGCACGTGCATTCTCCGCTTTGCCGCGCACTCCCGTCATTTAAAAATTAGTGGTAATTTCGTTTTACCTCACGCACTAACACATTAGTTTAGCAGTTTATTTATTTATTTAAAAAATTGATGCAAGGATTGAAACTCGGAGCTTTTGATTGTTTTATCAGAAGACGGAGCCGCGCTATACTTCTCTAGTGAGACAAGAATATTGTTATCCCGAACATAATTAAATGTTTATTCTTTATTCTCAGTAAAAATCTGCTTTAAATATTCTGTTGCAGTCATTGGTTAGTTTATTTAAATATCTAAAATGTATGTATTTAAATCAGCTACTTCAGTAATGAAAATCGAATTAATAGACGAAAAGAATAATATAATGCATTGATTTGATCCTTCATTTTATGTGTGATGATTTATTTTACTTATTTTAATTAGTTTAGACAAGCGATGGATAAAAACACAGCATGGATATATTCATAACAGACGTAGTTATTTATATACGAGTTTGTATGTATGAGCGAGTGTTTTATAGATGTGTATGTACGCAGAGTTTATATGTTTGCGCGAAAAAGTGTATATGCATGCATTATTAACATAAGATGTATTGGTATGGATTTCACATTAGTGCGCACATGGTTTTCATATGTGTTTGCTTGAACATTCAAAAGTATACATGTATATGCGAGCAATGTATATATGTGTATGCACGCTTTATATATGTATTCATGAGCGCAGTTAGATTTACACCCTAAACGGCGCCTCATACGCCAAGATTATTGAAGCAATCTTCGGTGAAATGACGCACGCACTGTTAAACACTGAGGTTATACTCCTCTGATGAAAATGAATTGAAAAAAATCTTTTCCTCAGAAGTTCTTCCTGTGGTAGTTTAAATATGACTCAATTAGTTTCACAACGTAGAACACAGGTTTTAGACGACAGACACGCATCACAAACGAGCGACAGTCTTTTGGGGGAAGGGGAGAGTGAAGTTTTCGCAGCAGTCCAAGGTAAAGTAGGCGGGGACTATGTCTAGGGACGTAGATACGCTACAGTGAAAGACACGCCCCGTTTGCGTGATTCAGAGTCGACTTCCTTTTATACAAGCCAATGAATTTGTTATTTATTCACCTTAGGACTTACAACTTGGCAGACTGCTTACTTTTAAAAACCGCAACATAACACACTGCATGAAGTGTAATTTTCATGATCTAATGCAATTTATTCTTTAAATAAAAAAAAAAATTCTCAGGCCGGTTTTTGTTTTCTGTGAATTAATAAAAATGACTCTAAATTGGTTTAAAACTAGTTTAAAATATCGAATATTCTATCATCAATAATGGAGTAATGGGACACACAAAACTCTATTTGGATCCTTAAAATCTTCGCTAATCAGTTTTCCTCATATTAAATCAACTACTCCTATATACATTATGGTGCTGCAGTGTGACACCTTCAGATGAAAGAGTGAGAAAAAACATTACAATTAAATAAGTTAAAGTTTATATCGACTGGTAGCATATGGTACAGTAGCCTAACTGTTGGAAATAAACGTACATTACATAAAATGTGAAAAATATTTTAATAATATTTAAAATAACAATTTGATGAAACAATTCAATTTGGTACAATGAATAAAATAATTTCATTGGATTAAATATATGTTAGGATTTCTAAAACGGATAAAAAGCAGGGGGAAAATGGACATGCGGACCTTTTAGCAAAACCTTTGAATTTCTTTTGCAAAACAAAATAAGTACTAATAACAAATAATAGTAGAACAGTAGTATTGTTAAGTAAATAAGACGGCAAAAATTCTGAGGAAGTTACATTTCCTCTCTAAATAAATGTTTTATAGAAACCGATCACTCAATACTGACTTTTTCTTGGATCAAAGTATTTGTCACAATTTTCTCTTTAAATCTTAAGCTGTGTTTTTGAATTAGTGAATCAATGAGACTTATATTGAAATTATTCATACTACATCTTTTCAAACACTTCTAAGGACAAACAGATCTGCTAAAAAATGTAACATCTTGATTAAACACTATAAAGTTCCCAACACTACGGGAATAAAGTGCCTTGCTCAGATTTGTTTTATCTCCAATGGACACTATTCTGACAGACAAACGGCTTGTTTAATCTTTCCTTGTCGTCCACCATCCTGCCATAATTCTCCAACAGTTTAACTTCACTAAAATCCTTGACACACTTTGTTTTATAAGATCTTTGCACTATTTAAAGTCAGATCTGACCTATGCGGCGTTCCACCCAGAACCAGCAGAACAGCTTTGCTTAAATTTTCATGAGATAGAAGATGGTGAAACAGAACAGGTCAACTCTTTTCCACTTACATTACACAAATTAGCTGACATGAACATTGTGACCCTTGTTGAAACGTTTCAGCTGAAACACTTCCCTTGCAGATTTATTCTTTGATAAACAACTAAGAGTGCATTTGTCACCTCTTGGCCAGTAACCAATACTAATCAGTCAATATATAGGCAAAACAACGTCCGTGTCTTAGTACCGTTAAAGTTGCAAGATAAAACACGTCCTGTAAAGTATGCTGATTATTTCTCAACAATTATTGTGTGTGTATGTGTGTGTGTGTCTGTGTGCGTGCGTGTATGGTGAGGGATGTTTACAGTTTTGTGTCAGGCTCTGACTTCCTCAAATCTTAATAGAAGTTTAACAGACACAGCAACAGAGGCTGTCTCTTATCCAAAACACAGGCTTTGCAGATCTCATTTGGCCCCATCTTTTAAAATCGCGGCTTTCAAATGGATTTATAACCATTTTTGGAGTTTATATTTATGCTATTGTTCTATAATGTGTTTTGCACTTTATAATACCCAAATTTGTCAAAGTATAGTGCATTGAGTCATGTTAGCTTTTTCTAAGAGTGTAAATTCTGTGAATGCAATTGCAAATAATTAATTACTTATTAATTAATAACTATATACAGTACATCTCATTTATATTTTCTTTGATTCAACGTTTGTTAAAGAATCGACTTGGGTCGGAACATGAGGAGTGAAGCCAAAGTAATTCTTTTCATCTTTTTAAAGCGATAGTCCACACACACACAAACAAGAACATTATTTAATCACTTCCACCGTCATTTTAAACCTGCATGACTTTCTTACTTTTGCAAGACACAAAGAAGATATTTTGAAGAATGTTGGTAACCAAACCACTGAGACCACTGAGGCATTTCTTCTATATATATAGAGATATATCTTCTTTTGGTTTACACAGAAGAAATAATTATATACAGGTTTTAAACGACATTAAATGATAAGAGCATTTTATTTTGGGTGAACTATCACTTTAACTACCTAGCATTAAACATTTACATGAAAGACATGGTAAAACGTAAAAACTTGCTCCCAATGGTTCAATGCGAATAAACTGGTTTTTGTCTAAACCGATCAAAAATATGACTTAAATGATTTAACCTCTCTGACATTGAGTCGGTAACTTGTGAGGGTCAGATCAGGTTGATACAGATCCTTGTACACACGTATACATTATACGTAAAGGTTGTACTGTTCTTCACACAACAAGTATAACGCCTGCAAAACACTGAATTCATTTGATCCCTGATGAGATGACAATAAACACCTCAGGTCAAGACATCCTCCCGCACAAAGAGATCTTTTCATGATTCCACACAGCAGACAAACCACCTCCTTGATTCTAATGATTACAATTGTAGCTAGAAGTGAACCATTGATACAAACTTCACATAGGGGGCAAGTGTTAAAAGCAGCCCCTTGTGACAACTTGTTACGCAGATCCCTGTGCCACAAGACTCCTGTGAAGCTGTGTGTCTTTTTGAAGCGAAGCCTTGAGGTAAGATCACAGCTGAGGTGAATTCGTGGCCAACCCACACATTGAACAACTTCATGACAAACACCAACTCAGATGACTCAGATCCTACCTGGGAGTGTGAGCCAGAGTGAAGCGTCTCTGCAAAGCGATGCTGCGGTTCATCATCAGCCTCCGGAAGAGCAGAGGGGAATTGCGGGGTGAACTGCGAGGTGAACTGCGAGGAGAGTCCAGTGGAGACATTTTGGGAGAGCCGTTGGGAGAGCTTCCCTTAGGTTTCAGATTGAGATAAGAAGCCTCTGAGGTCTCTCCTCCTCAGAGCTCTCTGAGAGCACATCGCTCATGACGGCAGAGTTCCTGTGTCTTCACAACCCTCTGCAAAGTGGGTAGACGTGGCATGGGTCGGTCAACCTCACTGCTGTATCAATACCTAACCACAGAGCTGCGGGTACATCTCTAACCCTTCAGTAGACATGAGAAATCCAGCCTTGCTTCAGAGATCACAACGGAGCCAGACATCACAGCAATGGAACATCTCCCCTCTTGAATTTTCTTTGTTTACATAACTTGGAAGCCTTCCCTCTTACAGACTAAATATGGAAGTCTGATTTACAATGAGCGGACCCCACGATAGAGCCCCGCCTCCACATTAAGCACTATTAGAGAGCAAGTCCAGTGTTTACTGCCCTATAATGACTTCCTGTTCTAGTCCCCTGACACATCGAAAACCCGACGTCACATACTAGTGCAATGAAGACCGAACAGATCATGGCGATCAGATTTCCTCTGAGAGATCTGTATGCCTTTCACATGCTCAAGGTTTACCGGGGGAAGTCACATGAATGCCCTGCCTATAAAAAGAAAAGTCAGATAAAGTCAAACAAAAAAAAGAAAGCGGCTGGTGTCACGATGGCCCTCTATCACGGGCCCCATGGGCTTTTATTAGCGGGGGAGAAAGTTCTCTATGATCTTTTGACCGCTTTTTGACTTATGTATGCAAAAACAAAATCAATATGTTAATTAAACGGATTGAGGTCCTAGGTATTATTTGTTTCACGACAGCTACATTTTTCTAAATATAAGAATATCATTAAACAAAAGCAAAAGAGTTATCCTGGAAAGTAAGTTCAGTAACTTATTAAAAGCGCTTGTGTAAACTGGACATATGTATGCATCTGTTTCTGTTTTAACTGGTTTCTTGTTGATTCATTGTCAGGGATGTTTGTTTCTGGCCTTTGGGGAGATACTGGCTCCCTCTGCTGTCTGTAAATGTTCACATGTTGATCATCATTATGTTCCCTTAAAGGCGGGGTGTTCAATTTCTCTAGCCATTGTTGATGTTCAAATCGCCAAAACAAACACACCCCTACCTCCATCTTTTGCTTTCGTCAGCGCTCGGCTCGACTAATGTCCGTCCTGTTTACTGGTTACCTTACTTCTGATTGGCTACAAGGTTGTTTTTGTACTCGGCTCGAATTTTCCTAACCAAGCGTAATTAGGAAATCGGACACCCCGCCTTTAAAGGTATATAAAAAACAAAACTGTGGACATTGATGCTCATTTGTTAATGCATGATTTATTCAAAACGTTTAACTTTTTATGCCGGCATAAGTCTTCGATAAAAAACGCATGTCCTTCAGTCGTGACTTATTTTCACAACACGCAGTGTCTCGCATCATTGGCTGAAATGATGTCATTGATTTGCCCACTTCTGGAGAAAATGCTAAAAGTCAAGTTTCAAAGATTGCATTTTTAAAAGTAACTATAACTTATTGCACGCCCAAAAATGAACGAAATACAAACTGTTCAAACGTGGCATTAAATTGCTGACATTTAATACGCCAGTATTTTGAAAACCGATTTATGATACTGCGTTATCAACTCAAATCTGTTTCAGTGGAAAATTCATGTAACCTTTCCACGTATGCAAGATGTGATTGTAAAACAAGTCATTCCTCATTCTTAAACTGAGCAGATCTCCACCAACCAAAAAACTGACCTCGTCTGACATAAACCACGAACCATACACGCAGATCATACTTGGAAAACCTCAACCTGATCTTGATTAAGCGCTTTTTATCTTTAGCTGTGAAGTCCAGAACTGTTTTAACGAATAAATGGCTTACCAGAATTTTGCAGAGTGTCTAAGGATGCTTCCTGGCCTTTGGTGACCTCGAACCAAAACGTGGCCTTGTTGTGTGCGTTTCTGTTGTCAGGGAGTACTGCGATACGGGACAGCCGAGGAAGCTGAAGGTTCCCTGAAAATGTCCTTTTCACTATACAGTGACTTGGGATGGATTTGGATACGTGCAGGCTCTGGATGTTTACCGAGTCCCATTCTCTCTGAAATAAACAAAGCGCGTCAATCATTTAAAACAAGCTCCAACAACGCATTTGTAGCATAGACCATTTCTATGTACTTCCTATAATTGCACGTGGTTTGAAATATGTTTTCATTGTATGCAGTTCAGGTTTTATTTCAAATGTTTTTAAAATCATTCAAGTTACAATGGTGTTAATCTGCATAGTCACAGTGAATTTACACAGATGTCTATGAAGGTGAAACCAGAGAGATTGTGAAATTGTGACCACTGATGAACTAAAAACAACCTACCTCTGACGACCAGAAAGACTTCAAAGAAGAACTTCTCTTCATATTGTTGACATGCAGGCTGTCACACTCTTGATTTTTTTAATTAAAGGTGCATTAAAATGAAATGGAAAAGAAATATTTAGGAGCCTGAAAAAGTCGACAGGCCAATACAGTTGGTTAATATAAACAGTTGTAAGGCACACCAACCACCAGCCAATCAGCAATCTTTAATAAAAAATCTATTTATCAACAACTTGGATAAATGTAAAGGAAATATCACTTACCATAAATCAGGTTAGATGTGTAGTGTTGTTCTTCAAAAAGTATGCCATTTGATAAAATACATTTTAAGCACAGTCCAAGCCTCCATATTCTGACAATATCTGAAAAAAGTTGCTTTCAGAGGCTGTGGCAAGTAACCTTTATAGATCAAAACCATATGTGGGAACATCCTGTTTATACACCTGTGTTTTATCACAGGTTGAAAGCCCCTATGAAGACAACAGTGTCCTGTCACTCTCACTCAGCAGGTTTGTCCGTGCTGACTGCAGAGCAGCTCACGTGCTGTCAAGGACTGTCAACCACACACTGAAAGATGGATACCTTGATAGAAGAGCGAGCCTGAGCCATCATTTGGGACTCTGCCATAAGTTCTTAACTTTTAATTGATGTAAAATATGGATGTTTTACATTTAAATCTTTAGTGTAAGAATGTATAAATATTAACTGTAAATTATTGTAGTATTCATCAAACACCAAACAAATTTATTGTCCAACAAATAATCACTTTTAAGTCACATAATGAAAACGCAGAGATCAAGGTCTTTAAATACATTTCGTTCATCATAAAAATACAAGTATGAAAATATGAAGGCAATTTGTGAAAAACAATGATGGAATAGTAACCGTCATGTTTAGGTCAGTGGCGAACAAACACCCAGCCCATTTCTTCCAACGTAGCATACTATAAAAGTATAGCTGCACTACTCAATACATGACGTATTGGCATTGATTTTGGCTGAAATCACAGAATGACTTGTTACAGTAAAAAAAACTACTGTTAAAAGTCTGTACTATATCATTAAAAGAAAATATTTGTAAAACAATATAATTTAAGTTATTCGTGTGTCAACAATACACATTTAAAGACAATTGAAAACATTTTAAAAAAATCAAGCAATAGTGCAATATGTACCTTGCATCATTATTATATAAATCAAATCATTAGAAAATTACAACTTGAAATAAAAAAACAATATTTAATAATTTAATTTTGTGATCAATGCTGCATTTCAAATAGTCCACCATTTCTTCAGATGTCAATCAGCATTTGTTGCGTCCCCTACTTTGTCCCCTGGAGAAACAAATATTAACCCTTTGTTAGTTTAGTCCTATACTATTACATCTGTTGAGAAGGTTTGTTATAATTTTCTGTTTGTAAAGAATAAGAAGCAAACATTTCTTACTGTGTTTGAGGTAGGAGAGGTACGTGTCCCATCCTAGAGTAATTATATTTACATAAAGGACACGGAACTTGGGAGGCAAGAAGTAGAAGTTTACCATCTGAGCCGCTGGCCAAACGCACCAATCTGCCTAAATGGAGTTACAAAGCTGATTTAAAAACTCTTGGCATTTCTGGTTCTGCACAAAACAAGTCTCAGCGTAGAGTGCAACTTACCTTATAAACTCCCAAAATTTGTCTTTGAATTCTGCTTGTGCCTCTGATAGTGTGTGACCCTCCATTACACCAATGCCTTATTTAACAGACATGAAAAACACTTAAGAATATAAATACCCAGCATAAGCTGTCATTTCAACAATATAATGTATTAAGATTAGTTGTTTTTTAATGTTCTCATTAAGATGTTCATCTTACCAAGAAAAACCAGGCACCCAGTGTTGGCGACGCGACCAATTGATCTGTGAGAACTTTCTTGCAGACATTCTTAATGCCATTACCAACAAAGCATTTGTCGAGCCACATGTACCAATAGTGCATAACGGGACCCATGGAGCACCCGACTGCAAACATGCAACCTGTAGAGGGCGCAATACCATGAGATTTCATTTAATTACTCTCGCGTTACTTGCGTGACATGACATTCACATGATATAACAAAAAAATTGACATTGTAAATATAAAATTTACTAAAAAGTTTAATTTTTTCTAATAATCCATTTGTTTAGTGATTGTTTGGTTGTGTTTGTTGGTTTGTGGTTGGTTGGTTGTCACCTGTACGAAACCAATCACGTGTTCTGCCGGGTGTCCTCCGTGTTTCTCTCGTTTGCTGGATGATGTCGCCGGCTGCAAGCATTCCTCCACAACTTACGGTGTTCGTCACGATTAGAAATCTGCCACTGAAAAGCGGCTTCCAGTATCCGGCGAACCGTATGAGAAAATCTTTACTCTGTCGCGATATCATGTTGTCTCCGATTCAATTCATACCAAGAGCGTAACGTTAAACGACTTTCAGCGCTTGACGGCTGCATTAGCAACTTATTTTCCTTTACTCCAGATGAATCGATGAGGGATATACAAAGATGAAGATATATAAATCCTGAAAGATGTTGCTAACCTAAATCAGACAAGAGAGCATCCTAATACTCTTACATAAAAAATACGTATCGAGTTTGCGATCTCGGTCAACAGACTGCGTTACAGATTCACCGACAACTTTTATAAGTAGCTCTATATCACACAGCATCTCTACCTTTCATTTAAATAAATGAATAACCAACAGTCAGCAACGCAGACCTATGAGCAAAACTGCCTGCCATGTACATGAGCCAGAGATAAGTCACATGGGCATTGGGTAACTTGGTTGCGCTCACAAACATCAAGATTGCGTCAACTTTGCGCAGCCACATCAGCTTGACCCCTATGCCCCGATCACAGAACCTTTTGCTTTTTGAATAGTGGTCGATTTCTCAGTTTATTAGTATAGCTCCTTTATCACTTTGTTGACCATGTGGAAAAGCTCAGGTTTATGATAAGCATATAATTTAAACTACTAAGGATGAGTAAAGTCCACTTTTAATAACATTCACCACATATTATTAACACTTAAGACAACATATCACAAAGGAGGTAAATGTCGCAGTAAATTTGTTTATTGTATAAAAAGGTCGATAATGGGATTGTACAAAACTAT